>CM030792.1:46361717-51346717 GCA_018127125.1 Rhododendron griersonianum
GAAGGATTTACCATGGGACCATGGAAAATGAAGATAATAAAGGAAAGGAACCTAGAGAAAATTAATTAGCTTTCCTTTGCAGATCCCTTCATAATCTTTAGCATATCCATTATCTAACTGTGATGTTTCGGCTCGATTTGATTTCAGTGTTTGTTCACACCGACCCACAACACTAGCAAAGCATTAAGGAAACCGAGAGCATATCTTGTGAAATTTTAAACTTGTACTTTCCAATTTCGCAAAGAGAAAATTGAAATCTGACATTGTGGAGTACTTGTATTCTAAGAGAACACCATAATACCTCCCATGCCATTTTTTACTCGAATTTTCTCCACTGATTTGAGTAAAAAGTATTAGTACAATTCACTTTTATATAAGTTCGAGTATTGAGGTGTTTTTTACTCAAATTCTGAGTTGAAGTGGAAAAACAGACAGTAAGGGCTGGAGATGCTCTATTGTACCCAACAACGGAGAGGGAATTGTTCTAAAATATTTCCTTCTTATTGTTTCCGATAGAACAATTTCACTAAGGCAATAATGATAGATGTAGATAATATTTTCACTAAGGCAGTGTTTGGTTGGCTGGAAATAATGCGTGTGCAAGTCCAATTTTCAAAGTTTTTGTTAAAATTCAAGTAAGTCCAATTTTCACAATTTTTGTTAAAATTCAAGTTGCACACACATCTTGTCCCCCGCCTGTTATACTAAAAGTGTTACTACTGCAACGCATATTTTTTGTATTTCAAAAGAAGGGTTATCAATGTAGAAGTTATTTTCTGGCTATATTTTGTTGTCTTTGCTTCTGTTGTATTCTCCTTTCAATGCGTGTGCAAATCAGATTTTGAAAAATTAATCACCCTTTATATATTATATTAGAATAGATATATTGTTTAGGAATGTACATAATCACATTACATAACTACGATTTTATGCCTAATTGCAATGTAACAAGCGAAAGAAAAATAGAAGTACGATAATACACCAACATATCACAGTACACCACACAAATGAGTTGATCTTATTAAGCTAGAAAAACAATCCGACGACAAGCTTTGGGAACACCAGAGTTACAGAATATATACAACATAGATAGCATGAAGCCACTTATTTAGTACATAGTTCAGAACAGCTAGCCACTTATTTAGTACATAGTTCAGAACAGCTGCTGGAGTAGCTTCTAGGGAATTCACTACTGACCCTGCAAAAAGAAAGATGGATAGTGTAAGTTAATTCTGTTTGATGTCTCACTATGAGTGAATAAATTCAAGTGCCAATTGCATTTCAGACTTCTCAGTAGAAAGCATGAGGGACTACCAGAAAGCGCTGCCTGTAGTTTTGAATAAGGAATTCGGGATCGCCCTTTGTTGGCTTGTAAGCATCAATCTTGTTCACCTCCTGCACAGATCAGCAGTTCCAGATGTCATGGAAGATATTATAAAGTTCAACGCTTCTTGCAATGGAAATTCACAGTTCCTACTATACCCTTAATTGAGAAAATTAACATCCTACACCCTTAACCAAATTTGATAAGGAGCCAAATCACTAGAGCAAAAAACAAAAAGTTACAAAAGATCTCGTTGCCTACGTTCTGCTCACAAACATTGGACTCAAAGTTAAACTTTCATCCAAAGAGGTAGTGCGCAGCACAAATTTGTTACGTTAGCGCAACAGAGAGAGAGAGAGAGAGAGAGAGAGAGAGAGAGAGAGAGAGAGAATGAGGGACCATATTTATTTTCTGTGCAACCGTGAAACAGAGAGATCATAAACATCAGGAGAGATGATCCTACAAAACACAATCATATACATTTTCATTTGTCATTGCTTCCATGCCCTTCCAAGTGAAATGTCCAATTGCACCATCTCAATCAGAGTTTGGTGTCTCACAGCAGCGATCAAACTTACATGGTCAATTACTCAAAGAACTTATGGCTACGCAACGAAAACATATGATTGATGTGCATTAAACCACAATGCACCACATCTGTATAGTATTAACTATTAAATTCAAATTTGCCTTCAAGAACAAATTTAATTGATTAACTCACTTCAATCCATGTTGCTAGTTTTGGTCGTCCTGCCGTAATGTCATACTTCCACACGTCTTGTAAGAAGATTTGAAACCTTTCGACAAATGGAGCATAGGCTATGTCCACCTGTAGATCATGAGTTAGTAACATGGAGAAAAAGAAAAAAAGAAAATTAAGCACATGGTTCCGTTGACATGCATGTTTGTTTGCCATAAAAAGTTAAAATGATCTCCAAAAAGTTAAAATGATCTCCAAAATAACACCCCGTGGCACATAAAGAACTACTGACTGCGAATGCACAAAGTTCCACACAATGTAACATCATTAAAACCAACAGAACAGAGATGAGGCATACCAGACTGAATTGGCCAAGGAAGAAAGGTCCATCCTCGAATTTGTGTAGAGCGGTTTCCAAGTAATCAAAAGCACTACCTGATGCAGAAATTACTGAAGTCAGCAATGTGTCGAGAGAGTGCTTTCATTTATTCTGAGACTAAATTCCAGAACACGCGAAGTTTAGAATCTCACCAGCTTCATTCGCTGCATCTCCTTTAAAAGAAGTATAAACGATTTTGTTGAGTGTGTCAGTGTACGCTAACAACTCTTCAGCAAACTGCTGTTTCAAAGGATCCTGTAATATTTCACATCTTTGCTCGTCAAAATCTGAAAACTTGAAGAGTGAGAGGGACGGAGAACAGGGTGTAAATACATATTCACATCTTACATTAGGCAAAAGTTTGGGGCCTTCAAAGTTATCATCTAGATATTTAAGTAAAACTAGACTCTCTCCGATGATTTTGTTATTGTGCTCCAGTGATGGCACCTAGGGAAAAAAGAACTGAAGATGTGAGCTAGGCAGATAAAAAATTCTCAAGTAGGTAATATAATGATAGGCAGCAGCTTTGAAGAAAGATTTGAAAATTTGAATTGATGAATATGCAAAAGGTATCACATGACTATTCCAAATGTGTTCACAAATAAGTTTAGCAGACAATAGATCAACTTGCCATTTAAATAGTATTTCTGGAGAAGCCAGATTTTCTATTGAATGTAGCTGCAAGTCAGGGAAATGACACCAAGAGGACCAAGGTAGAGACGACAGAAGTCAAATCTTCTGTCATAACCATTGTTCATGATAGACACCAAGAGGGCCAAGGTAGAGATGACAGAAGTCAAATCTTCTGTTGTAATCATTGTTCATGATAGTTAACTATACTGGTTAGTGGTTACGTATTTTCATCCACTGCACTATTACCGCCAATACTTCATAAGTGGGATTTCTACATGAAAATTCCCACCAACACTCCCTATACTACTATTAATGAATATCAATAAAAATATCAAAACTCTATTCAAGATTATTGCAATTACCTCATGTAGCCCAGGTCTAGAATGAAAAGAAACAAACTTATGGCCAAAAGTTGTCCCATTTATCTCTCCATTCAAATTCAATCTAAACCTTTATGTCAAATCATTGTAACACTTCAGGCCAAAAACTCTCCCCCCGTTCCAATTAATAAAATATTGTCCCTCTCGCCAAGCAATTCTTAACTTCTCCATAAGGATGTTTCGAATTCATGACATCAGTTTGATGTTCATCAACAACAGATCAGCACACGGCACGCCGTAACAGTGAAAACATGTGAACAGTGTATATTGCTTTCCGAAGTACTTTACAGCACAATGCATAGCAGGCAAAATAATTGGAGGTCATTTTCCTGGGATTATAGAGAAATGTTGGAAAATATTTACATGCCCATATAAGAAGATTTATGGTTTGTTAGTCAACCATTTGATCAACAAATACTAGTCACTGGTGATAAACACAAACTGCACCAAGTATGTAATTAAGATGGCCAAAAATGATCAGAAGTACATTTTATGAAGAGAATGCTACCTTATTTTCTGGGTAAACTTTCTCTTTGTACCAGGCAGGCCTGTTTTTAAGGTCAATAGGAACCAATTTGATCTCGTCTTGTAAACCCTAAATCACAAAATTTATACAAAATAAGACACGTAAACAGGTTGAATAAACTCACAAGTCACAATGCATATAAGCCTATAAGGTGAAAAATAAATTGCACTTTGGTCTCTTCTGACGTCCAACATTGGACTGGACATCCCTCTGGCCTCCCCCACTTGTAATCGAACTCAAAGTGCTATCTTTTTTTCTTTGACAAACTCAAAGTTCTACCTTAATATTGGTGATTGAGCCTATGTTCAATCATTATGCTCATCTGACAAGCAGGATATATGCATTAAAACCCATGGGCAGACATTGGAAATGGTATCTACAAAAAGGTTATTAGGTGAAAATGTACGGATGCATACCATGAAGTGATTAAATGTAACAGCATTCTGGGCGAACTCCAATAAGAAAATCAAAAACATTGCCTAACAAAAATGAATTGAGGATAAGGAAAAACAGACCTTATAGTTCCTGGCAATCCAAACACGCTGAGCAAACGGGCACTGGTAATAGGTATACAACCTTCAAGAAAGTACCCACTTTAGATCACGACGTGATCACACAAAACTAATTTGAGTCTAGACTAGGCCAGAAAAAAAGAAAGATATCGCAACAGCAAATAAACTTTGTTCTGTGAAATCTGTATACTCACATCACATCAAACCAAACTTTATTATGCCCATAAAGTGGGATTGCCTAAATGAATTCGTATATATCCAAATCAAAGAGAGAGGGAGGGAGGGTATACCGAGTAGTTCCATCAAAGAGGGGAGGCTGTTCAGAAGTAGAATCCAAATATGGGGGAAGATCTTCTTTCACGTACCTGAAACATTAAAGAAAACCCATCAAAATCGTCACACCAAACAACAGGACAATTAGTCATCACATATCAATAGCATCATCAATATTAAGAACAATGCACCGGACTGGCTTTGGGCTAAAGCCCATAAAGCTACTACTTTAGACCCTCAAATTTGGACTAATTTTGGCGACTCCAATTTTCATGGACACTTTTTTATTATGGACACTTTTTTAATTGAGGCCTGTGTAAAAAGTATTTCTTATCATACACAAAAAGTTAACCAGCCTAAAAAATTGAAGGGCCCAATTTAAAATAAGGCCATAGTGGAAAGGCAACAACATGAAATAATTCGATGACCATTTTGTGAAGATATTAAATCTTCAAAGATTTTTTTTTTTGATCCTATCTTCAAAGATTGAAAGGCCTTTGCTGATTCAGTGCTCTTCTTGGACTTTAACGAGAAAAAACTCTAACATGGTGTGATTATTCAGTGTGTCTGGGGCACCACCCAAGTCCCTTTTCCACCCCTTGGCAGTCCAAGGGCACTGAATAATTTTCCCTAACAGGGAGTGATAAGAAAGGGGAAGTAACCAATTAGTAATTTTATACTTTCTTCTCCATTTCCTATCAAAATAGCCAACCCAAAGAGTGATTTGGCAAGAAACTCTAATCCTTTCTTTTCTTCTCTTACCAAATAGTACCTCAATCAAAGGGGCTATAAGACTCTCTAAACTTGAGGATCTAACTGAACTAAACGGCAAAAATAGCGCCTCAGGTCGCAGACTCGCAAAGATTTATAGTAATCTCTTCTCTCTTTTTTTGGTAACTAAAGATTCATTATTTCTGTATAGGTAACTTGGTTTTTTATTTCTTGTTGTAACTACGCAAAGTATATTGAGATTTCACAGCCCCATCAGAAAATTTTGCCTCAGGCGGCCCATAATGCACCAAAAAAAAAACACTACTAACACAAAAATCGCGGAGTATGAACATGTATATAAGACCAGCCGACCAGAGCTTCTAGCTCAGTTGGTCGTGTACCAGTACTTAGGCGTTGGGAGTTTCTGGGTAGTTGGTCGTGTACCCGTACTCAGGTGCTGGGAGTTTCTGGGTTCAAGCTGATACAACAGCATCGATATGACTTTGTAGTAATCTAACTTTAACTAACATTCTAACATAAACCCCAAAAGGGTTGGCCAATCGATCTTGGCTTGGGACTTGGGAGTTTGCTCCACTAAGGCCTCCGATTCAATTCCTTGTCAACAACTCTTAGGCCCCTCACCCCGGGGGCAGGGAGGGCGGGGCCTAACCCAGAGGCAGGGCAGGATCTTGGCTTGGGACTTGGGAGTTTGCTCCACTAAGGCCTCCGATTCAATTCCTTGTCAACAACTCTTAGGCCCCTCACCCGGGGGCAGGGAGGGCGGGGCCTAACCCAGAGGCAGGGCAGGGAGGGCTGTAGGGATTAGTCCAAGATATGCAAACCCGAGACACCTCGCATTACCCAAAAAAGAAAAAGAAAGAAAACAAAATCGGGGAGCATGCAGACGTATATATAGATGAATCTAACCACACATAAGTACGTAGAATCAGAGAATAGTGCAAAGAGCTTACGGAGTAGCCATGATCGGTTGTTTGTGCGATTTCGAATTCTGACTTCGATTTGAGTGCTGTTCTTTGGGTTGCGGTAAGCGTTTATGGTCTAAATCCGCGAGAATTTATAGACGATGTGAGATTACTGAGATGAAGTCGCTACGCACGCAGTGACGGGGAATGACCAATACATGATTATGGCTCTACGCAGGCAGTGACGGAGGGTCCAAATCCCCAAGAATAGCCCTTTCTTCTCCAAACTCATAAGTACTCGAGATATTTTTCAGTGCCGAACGGGTATATCGTACGTGGTACCTGTTCGGCGCATCCGAGTCGTCCGATACACTGTTGGACGGTTCGGATTGAAAACCCTCCCTCTCCTCTCATCCCAACACTTTCTCTCTCTTTTTTCTCTCTCCAAATTGAAGCCGTTCAAACACGGAATGGACGGCTCGGATGCGCGAGCGGATACCACGTGGTACCCGCTCGGCACTGAAAAATTTATCTAAGTACTCCCTTCATCCAAATTATTTGTCCGGTCCGCAAAACGAGAACTAAAAAATAATGCATTGTTTGATTACTACAGTACTACTTAAGGGGTTGTTCGGCTATAAAAGCCTTTGGCTTTCCCGCCAAAATTGAGTCTCACAAAAGTGGCTTATTGGCTTTCCCACCAAAAAGTCAAAATTGGATTTTGATCAAATTTTTTTAATTTTTAGATTCCTCTCGTCATGAGGATGCAATAATCCCCAAAAAAATGAGAATAAGCCAAGTGGTACGAAAAAAAATTTGAATAAGGATAAAAAATAAGCCACAAATAAGCCAAGTTCGAACATTACTTGACATGGTTAGTCATACGAGCTCCAATAAATACTTATTTTTAAATAAGATACTTTCAAGCTCAAAAATTATATGTTTACACAAATAATTTTTCTATCAATATGAATCTTATTTGATAAATCTCATCGAGAACTTTTATATGGTGCAAAAAAATAAAATAAAAATTATGTGTTTACATTTATTTTTGAGTTTGAAAATGCAAAAAAAAAACTTATTTTTTAATATGGTGTTCTGACCTAACTACTCCACTACAATTGAAAAATAAAATAAAAATCAGTTGGCCTTGGTTTGAGGTTCATTGCATCTGGACGATTTTCGAGGTTCAACCTTTTCTTCTTCTAATTGATGTCCAGTTGCGGATCAAAAAAAAAATTGATGTCCAGTCAGTCATCGACAAAAAAAAATAAAAATAAAAATAAAAATTAGGGAAAATCAATTAGCTTTTGAGTACACCATCACGCAATGTCGTAGAAAAAACTATGGGTACATATAAACATGTACATATCGTGCACATATAGATTTTGTGGGGCCCACCTCGGGTTCTACAAAGATGATTCGAATCGTTCATTATTTTTAAAATATTTTTTTATGGAACTCCGTAAAAAATCAGCTCAACCCGATATCAGTAAGGATTTTTTCAGAATTTATAGGAGCGAAACTACCTAACTGCTCAGTTTCGCTCCTACAAATTCAAGAAAAATCCTTATCTATATCGGGTTGAACTGATTTTTTACAGGGCTCTATAAAAAAATATTTTAAAAATAATGGACGATTCAAATCATCTCTGTGGGACCCGAGATGGGCCCCACAAATCTCATATGTGCATGATATGTGCATATCATATGTACCCATAGCAAGACTCGTTTTAATCCGAGCTTTTAATGATCTGGACTGTCCATTTTAATCTGAGCCGTCCACTGTCGAAATAGACGGCCAAATTGGCCGCACCACAACCCTGTAGTGTAGCCTGCCCCGGCAAAATGCGTGTTGAAAAAAAATTAAAAACCATTGAGCATTGCCACAAGTACTGAATTATCTATCACAAATTTAATGAACGTATAAATAGAGAATTGATTTTAGCACTCTCCAAATTTATAACCACACTCCTAAAGAGGAGTGCGGTTATCAATTTGAGAAGTGTAATTATTAAATCACTCCCCTATAAATATTGCAGATTGCCAAAGGAAAAGACCATTTGATGTAATTATTAAGCGTTTGCCTACGTTCGGGGTCCTGTAGTTCATGGCCGTGGTCTGGCCACTCCTACAGTTTGTGGCTGCGGTCGGAGCTCTCTTTCAGCACGTGGTCGTGGTCGCGCCAATGCAACAGTAAAAAATTTCTATTGTTTTTTTTAAAATTTGAATCCTCAAGTAAATTACTCAAAGCAATTCAGATGTACAAGGCAAAATTCAATCAACCGCCCTAACTTTGGTTTCGGAATTAAAGAGGGAAAAGAAATGACTTTTGTTCCACGTGACTGGTAAGAGAGACTGGATCCCCGGTCCAACCCGCCTGTCACACCCCTTTCGGTCGTTAATCTCGCAAATTAACGGCTAAGATGGGCCGAGCACTTTTTTCTCAAAACGACGTCGTTTTGGAGTAAAACATGCTCGGCCCATCTCAACCGTTGATTTGCGAGATCAACAGTCGAGAGAAGTGGAACAGGCGGGTCGGACAAGGAATCTCAAGGCCCGGTAAGAGCATCTCCACCAGATATTCCTATCTTAAACATCAAACTGTCAGAAAAATTAAATATTTTTTTGACATCAAAGAAGAACATCATATATATGAATATATTATTTTTTTGGGTAAACTATAGTTAACCCCCTCTAACTAAGCCTTGCATGCACTTTGCCCCCTCTAACTTTTTTTTTGGCACTCAACCCCCTCTAACTAATTGAAATTCAAACGGTCATAACTTCTTCGTCCGAAATCGAAAACATGCAAATTATATATCGTTTTGAGGTCTTGAAGTCAGCTTTCCAATGACACCAAAATCACATCACGGTTCAAAACACACAGAAAGTTATGATCAAAAGAGTCAAGTTATGACCGTTTGAATTTCAGTTAGTTAGAGAGGGTTGAGTGCCAAAAAAAAAAGTTAGAAGGGGCAAAGTGCATGCAAGACTTAGTTAGAGGGGGTTAACTATAGTTTTTTAATAAAATATTTAATTTTGTTAGTTGAAAATTAAATATTTTTGTAATAGATGTTTCAAACAACAAACTCAGCATTCAAATTCTTGAAATATACCAAATCACACTATATGTTAAAATAGGTAGATATGGCAAAGAATATCGCAATAATATCGCGATTGATTGCGATTGCGATTTAATTTATAATTAAGATGATTACATTCCAGACCAAAGGAGCTCATGCAAGTCCAAAACAAACCATTCTCTTCCCTTTCTTTTCCCCGGTGGAAGGCATTCTTGTCTCTCCTGATACAAGCTCAATTTTACAGTGTTCCATCCGAAACGACTTCCTTATCTACTGCTCCAAATCTCCAAGATCCAACTATACAACAATGCAGTTGCCACCAATTCACTTGCTAGCTAAAAGCTAGACAGGGATGGAGCAAAAAAAAAAAACCCCCGATATAATTGCGTAACAACAAAAATAACTTAGCAAAACACAATTACGAACCCGCTTGAAAGGTTCTTCATCTAATTCCGATCAGACTTCTTCATTAAACTCAGCAACACCCCAGCAGTAAGAGTAGTAGCTACGACACCAAGAGAAACCTCAGTTGATACGTGATAACCTGCAGTGGAAGAATCAAGTAATGCTAAACTTTCCAAATTAACAATCAAGAGAATGAAATCGCGTTCTTTTGTTATGTTTTCCCCTGTACTTTTTTTCCCACTTGTTTTTTTTTTTTCAAATAATGTTAGGGCGAGTAGCCGACTAATCTGCTGACCATGTTTTAAATACTATGTGAGTTGTCCGAATGCATTGGTAAAATGGTTCCCACCTGTTGGCTGTTGTGTCCATCACCAACGCATTAAGTAGGGACAACTCACCAGTTATCCAACAAATATGGTACTAAATGCTGTAAGAATATCATTTGTATTACATTTTCGGGGAAAGGGAATATCAAGGAATATAGTTCATTGTGACCAGAAAATACCCACCAAAGAAATCTAAGATCATCTTACAGCCAATAAAGCCCAGAACAACACCAATGGAGGGCTGATCAACAAAACAACAAAAACCATCAGAATTCAGATGGACGGAAATCTACTTATCCAGGCAAAACAATTAAAAGAAGCCTAAAAAGACAAAACAACGACCGATTAGACTAGATAAAACAAATACAATTAGACATTACGAATGATATCATGGAAACTATATTTCCATCACGGAGATATGAATCAGTTTATGTTGTTTGCAGGAGACGCTATTTTTTCTCTAACTATTTCTATTCTCTTGCAGTTTCGGGAAAAAGAAGAAGTGTTTCGTCAAGCTTTTTGACTAGGTGCCTCAAGCCTCCTTGGATGTTTCCTGGTGTTACATCTCTAATTTACGCTCTCTTGCTCGCTCAGACTGCAGCTTCTTACCAGATGAAATGACCAATAAACTAGGAATTGGCAAGCATCTCACGGGGAAACGATGACTAAACCATGTCATATGTCTCCCAGACTCTATTTTTAGGTAAGATCCTTTTCAAACTTGAAGGCAATATTAGCATGCTTAGCTAGTTTGACCAGCTCTCACAAAAATCTCTGATTCCCTATAGCCCCATAAGTTGATTTTATAATCTAGAAATGCAGATGGATGGCAATGACCTCATACAAGGAGTCGAGGACAAGTAGATAACCAGCCTATTCATGCAGCAAGCTTCATAAAAGTTGACATACATTAAGGCATAGAAAGTGCATTTCCCACCTGTAAATACTCCAAGTCGGCCATACCTTCAGAAATGAGGGTGTAAAGCGACCTTAGACCTACATTTGACAGAAACAGTAAATGTGACAATAAAGCATATGTATATGTTGATGAAGGGGGGTTTATCACCAATGCTCCTATGATTCAATAACTAGATAACTGAACATAAGATGAAATAGGGCTCGAAGAAGAAAAGGTCTCATAACTAATTATTCAACATTAGCTTGCAGCTTAAAATGTCCTAGTCCGGAGAAGCACATTACCTAAACCTAATTAGCAATGTATATTGCTTTTCATTCTAGTCTAAAAACCTGAACGCATAAAAATGGTCATGAATAAAGGGAAAATGTTAACAAATGCAGTTTGACTACAGGATTTGAATAAACCTATACTTTTTAGTGTAATACCTTTTGAGAGTGTTCAGAGATCAAAGTGGGAATAATTTATGAGAACGAAGAATATTATTTACCTAGGATGGCGAAGAGGTTAGATGTGAAAACTATGAAAGGGTCTCGAGTAACACCAAAAACGGCTGGTATAGAGTCAACCTGAAAACAGGACATGAAATTGTCACCAATTACTAAAAATCCCTAATCTCTTGGAAAATATACATGTGACATGCATAAGGGATAGAGGGAACTCACTGCAAATGCAATATCACTAAGCTCAATAACTGCAACCGTTAGAAGTAAAGGTGTGGCCTGCCAAAATGTTTGACACCTGTTAGAAATCAATTTAACAATTAATTTACAGAATTACTGGCCGCTGAATTTTTCTGCAATAAAAGATGCCATTTGCTGAAGTAGAGATTTTTCTTTCCCCCATCACTTAATTTATCTGATTCAAGTATGCTTAACCCATCAATGACTTACTTTCCACACACCATCCTGAAGTGTTATGAACCGATTTCCATCATAGTTAGCTGCTCAAGAAAGAATGATTGGAGATTAGGATCTCAGACAACAAAACTAAATTGAAGCTTCGGACCTAAGATATTTGTAATTGTACTGCAAGTCTGCTATTCCACATACAACTGCTTCTTGTAGTTCTTATTTTGTTACAATTTTTTTGTCCCATCTTACCAACTGGAAAACTATGGTCAAATTCAGACATTCCAATTGATTACCCAAACATGACAACCTGAATAATACAACTTAGATACTTAAAATGTGCATATAGAACAGGAAAATGTGGAGAGAGAATTTACACGTGACAGGGATAAATTTCTGGCATGTCTTCACTATAAAGTTGTCTGAAAGATCAGAGTCTTCTTCTTCACTACCAAATAGCTATGATAAGATAAAGAAAGTCAACTCTCAGTGACTAAGTTGCAAACTTCAAACCTCATAGATAATTTGAAAAAGAAATCAAGAAAAGGGAAAAAAAAAAAAAGGGGGTCAGTCAAGGAGGACAACAAAAGTTCCAATCTACAGAATAAAAAGACCCATCAGGTGTGGAAAACCGAAATTTGTGAAGCTTTCTTTTTAAAAAATCCATGATGTGGTAGGATTATGCTTATCAAGATCACGCTTCTCATTCTCCGACTTACTTTCATGTCAGCCTTCGCTAGTTCAGTATCTAAAGTAGAGTACAGAAATTTCTGCTAGAAAAATTGAGAAGCAAGTACAAATATCATCTCCAAGTGGGGGGAAAGCTGCATGGCTGGTACACAGACGAGAGTTAGGAGTTTGGAATCCTGGATTGTTGAACCTAGCTATTTTAAACTTGGTATGGGAACAACTCAAACATGGACGAGTTTTCAAGTAGAGTGGTAGACAAAATAGAGGGGTCAGATGTATGAATTGCCATCTCACAGTTATGTTGACTCGTATGTCCACATTTGACACATAAATCGATAGAGTGGCATTTATTGGATACTATTGGTAGAAATTTTGAACTGCAATTTCATATTGTTCGATTACTTGAAGAGGAGATATGTTACGCTTAATCTACTGTTGGACCAAATTCAAGAGTCTTACTCAACCTGGTTAAATGGAAGCATTCCAGTTTACATAAGTTGAAACCTAATCAACAAAAAGGTTGACTTTGGGAATTTTGAAAAATGTTATTGATCATGTTTCAGTGAATCACGGATATCACAAAGTTTCTGCCCCTAGGCCATCGTTGAGACACATGAAACCACAAATGCACTTGATGATAAATTGTAGTAGTTATAGGTCTTATATGCAGAAATGTGTTATAACTTATAAGTCATATCTGATAATACATTCCATTAGGAAAGTAAACAAGATCAAATGTACTCAGAAGAGAAATTTAACCTTGAATGATGTGTAAAGAAGTATTGCAGCCAGTACCAGGTTTACTGCCTCGAATCTCTAAAACATTAATAAGGCAAATCTTAGAAAGAACTCAACAAATGAAAATGAAAAAAAATATATTACTAGAAAGTTGAAATAGCTAGAATCTGAACCAATAGAAGAAAATTGAAAGTTAACTGGAAAAGTGTCCTATAAGGGCAATGATAACTGTCCCCCAAGGGCCAGCGGAAAACATCAGTCCATGTGTATAACGTGTATGGAAAATTGTGAGAAGTGTACAGAAATTCATAAGAGTGTATATCAATCAATGGAATGTATACTGAATCTCCAACTTTTATCCACCTCTTAAGCTGTTAGCAGGACTCATACTACAAGAAGAAATTTTTTGCATCTTTGTGTGTATTAATGTAAGCATCCATGTAAGGAGATATTACCTGAAGAGTTACTGATCCTAGAAGAATTATAGACAACCGGAAGACTATTGCACCAGCAATACCATAAGAAAGCACCCGGTTCTGCATTCCAACAAGAGAGAATTCATATAAAAAGGTCTGACATAAACAAATTTAATTATAGCCACAAAAAAAAAAATCCAAAGTGATCTGAAGCTGAAGGTAGCACAAGTGAGTTCATTCAGTATGAAAGCTTATTACAACACCTGATATGAAAGAGGCACTTTGAAGTATTTGAAAATCAAAACAAAGACAAATAGATTGTCCACCGATAAACTTTGTTCCAGTAAGTACCTGATCATATAGAACAACAGCAATTATGTAGAATGATGGGAACACACAAAGGAATTAAACTTCAGTGTTACTGAAAGAAAGTCTATAAACTGAGAATCAAAAGTAAAAGAAACTATGCATTAGCTGACCACCTGACAGTACTGTGAATCTTTTAGAAGTGCAATATTTAATATCTAAAAAAAAATGGTGGTAACTTGTTAAAAAAGATAACGCTAAGAAAGAAGGGAACAGTTTGAGATGAAAGTTTTGCAAATTGACCTATTTCAACATGAAAAGGCCAAAAGAAGTCGGATCAATTGATAACTGACTAGATCTTTGACGAGTGTTCTAATACTCCAGATAACATTAACCATGACTAGATGTGTAAAGGTTCTAATTTTAGGATTCAAAAGTTATGGAAGAACAAGCCCCTTCCTCGAATATACCCTTTCACAAGCTGTGGAATAACCTTCACAAGAAAAGAAGATAAGTTAATTGCCGAATCCAGATAACTTCCCCAAATATCCTTAAGAGTTTGGAGTTTCCCTTAACTAGCAAAAGCAATTTCCCAATCGTAAGTTTTACTGCAACTTGAGTTTCACAAAATTGTCCGATGGAGCAACCAAAAGTGTGCACTTTCTTCGAAGCTAGTAAAAAATAGAGGACGCGAGGAAGAGCTAGCAATTAAAGTTTTCCTTTTTGTTTGCCACAAGGAAACATGAAACCCTCACATGTAACTCATATAATTCTAACAAACTAATATTGGCTTCATGCTCCATACCCAGCAAAAAATTCAGATGCCTTGCCAACACCATCTTTGAAACCCAACCCAACACCAAATGCAACTGCTGTGGATACCTGAAATGATAAATAACTACATTGTCTTCAATCAAGTGTGATACAAAAATGAAGGAGTCAAGAGAGACATAAAAGTAAGATGGCAGGTCCTTACGCATAAGGCAACAGTTCTAATAGAGGAAGCATAATTTTCAGGCGCACTTTTCTTGTCCTTCGGGCTACTGGAAGGGGTAAAGTAAGAGCTCTCAACATTTCTAATGCTTTCAGGTGACTGGGAACTGGATCTGTCTCCTTCTGAGATTCATTTGAGCAAAACGTCGTATTCAGAGAAGTTAACCAAAACTGCGCAATTGACTTATCAAATAGAAAAAAATCACCTAATTGAAGCCATTTTGAGGAACAATAACAATGATCATTTTTAGCTTAAGAATGCTGCATGCATTGCTGTTGAAGAAATAGTAACAAACCCGCCAACCTCTAAAGTTAGAAAGAACTAGGTGAATTGACAACATCAAGCTACCCATTATCTACCAGGCCACTGATAAATACATATTGGATATAAGACTAACTTATAGCATACAACTCAATGTAGTTATAGGTTTCTTGGGTATCACGGAACACGATGCTATTGACAGAACTAAAAGAAGACAACATATTCATGTAGCTGAACCCAAATGATTGGGATTCAATTGTGACACAAGACTCGATTTAGTTTGGTATGGTTACAACATAGAACTACAATGGCCTTGTCACTTGTTAACAGTTGACACCACGTATCGCCTAAAACAACTGTGATGCTATGACAACCACATTTAGGGACTAATCACAATCATCTTATCGTCCCATATAGAAGATACGATTTGTCCATGTAACTTAGAACTAAAACAACAATTGTCAAGTATTTCTAAACGCAAAACCAATAAGAATCGCAATTGTTGTAGACCTGAAAGATATACTAATTCAATGGAATAACTGCTTTCACAGTGAAAGTAAGACGGGTTCCAACAAGTATCTATCACTTGTAGACCTGAAAGATATATTAACTATTAAGGGCACGTCTCATGTTGGGATGTAAGTGGCCCCACAAGCCACAAGTTCCAACGATTAGCTAGTCCCATGTTTTTCGAGTTGGATTTAAGATAAGACTCAAATAGAGCAGGACTATTTATACAATACCACTAGGGTGGTAGTATAAGTTAATCCGGACCTTTGGAATTATTTACACCCTCAACAGTCAAAAACGATTTTCCGCTCTGAATCCCATCCTTTATCCCACCCAAATACAACATAGTACAACTCATGTCGAACTACATATAAATAAAGGGCTGCAAGCAAGAGTAGCTCGTGGCTCGGCTCGGCTTGTTAAGAGCTTGAGTTTTCAGCTCGTTTAGTAAATGAGCCGAGCTCGAACACTACAAAGCTCGGCTCAGCTTGTTTGCACCCATACTAGATTAATTTAGGAGTTAGGACCCATACGTCAACTTTATCCCCATTGCTAATATCCTATTTTCCAATCCTTCCAAAACGTAATCCGGCAATCAAACGCGCCCCTAAGGATATAAACTAAACGCTTAAGCATTTTCACCTGAATTAGATATCCCTTCCTCCTGCTCAGTTCCTCTCGAACAGGCAATTGGTGAATAATTCGCCCGACCACCGCAACGCCAGCCGACTGCTACCGCAGAGTAAATGAACAGAGTTGAGAAATTCAGTTCATTGAACAAGACTGAGCGCATATAAATAATTACAGAGAGAGAGAGAGAGAACCTAGAGATGAGGAGGGGAGGTGAAGGTGATAAAATTGAAGCGTGGACAACTTAGGAGTAACCCTGAGCAAGGTCGAATCGAGTTTCGGGAGAAGTGGGACGCCATTGTAGGTGACAGAGGCAAGTCCCGTAATTGGCATCGTGTGGAGAGAGAGAGAGAGAGAGAGAGAGAGAGAGAGAGATGATTTGGAACTTCAGTTTTTCATCGACAGTCGACAGATATGATAATGTGTCGTTTTGAGGGGCAATCGTCTCCGTTCTTCTAATTTTTGTATTTAGTGTAGTGGTAATTTCGGTATTCGAAACTTTTTTGTAATTTATTGTTTAGTTTTTTACATATTTTTTTAATTAATCATTCGTTGAGACAATAGGAATAAGAAAAACGTGAAAATGTAGATCGATGTTAAAAAAAGTCATGTAAGATGAAACTTTAGACCCAAAAAGACAGCCGTTTGTTATTACTGTCTTTAGAGAATTTTTTGTTTTTTTGCTTTTAATTGTAATTTTTTTTGGGTTTTTCAGACTCTTTTTGTTCAGACAAATAACTAAAATACGATGTGAATAAAAAAATAATTGAAAAAAATACACAAACACAAAAAAGACTTTTAATTTAAGTTAAGGAAAATGAATAAGCACCTCAGGTCCCTATACTAAACTTTGCTCTGTTCCCGTGAAATTTCAGCCGCAAGATTGCACAAAAGACTTGTGAAATAGCCGAAAGTTTTTTGTTCAATCCCGCAGACGAAATTGCTCGAAAACAGACATACGAACACAAATCCGGAATGGCTCACAATGGTTGTCAACAAGTAGTTTGCTGGTGTCTTTTGCAACTTTGACGAGACATTATTCTCTGTTTGATTAGGATTTTGAGGGTATAAGAGGGGAGAGATAAATAGAAAAATGAGAGTAATAGTTAGAGATAAATTTACGGTCATCATTGTTGTCCTTTTCCATTTTTACATTCCACCTGCTTTCTTGGTGGGGCTATATAGTTGGTTTTAGACGTTACAAATATGAATTAACAGGTGTATCTTGATGAACGAATTTTAAAAGTAAAATATGATGACTAATGTAAAAAAATACAGTATATATTATGAACACGAATAAATTTAGGAGAACAACATATTCTACTTGTTTTTGGGCTAATCTTTTTCCCCAATTCTGTCTATATTTTTATGTTTTTTGATTTTTCTAATAACAAAAATTCCCCCCAAAAACTAGACACCTTTAATAATAACTACCGCAATTAGAAAAAAGAGTGTTGATTTAAAGTTAAAAGAGCAAGGGTGGGGTGGGTTCTTGTAAACTTATTTTCTTTTCTTCTTCTTTTTTTTTTGTGTGTTTTGTTTGTTTTTTTTTTAAAAATTTTTCGTGAGATATGGGTTTACATTTTTTGGATTAATCATTCACCTCGACCAGAGGAGTCTAAAACATAAAAAAATATGACCAAAAGCCCCCCAAAAAATCACGAAAGATGAAACAAGTATCAAATAACGGTCTTCTTTGTCTAAATTATATGATTTTTTTTTAATATCGACCCATATTTTTATATTTTTTCGATTCGTCTCATCGAGATGAACGATTATCCCTAAAAATTAACGAATTAAAAGGTAAACAAAAAATTACAAAAGTAAAAAATACTAAAATAAGTTTACAAATTGGCAAACTTTGACCTAAAAAAGCTAGGGTTTTATCTAACAGATTCTTAACAGAAGGTGTTTTAAGTGATAAACGGTGAATAGACGGAGGTGTGCCGATGAAAGGGTTTCAAGATGAGGGGGTATTTAGTGATTAAGGTCGATAGATGAAGGGGTATTCGAGATATTTGCCCTTCACCCGACTCTAATACTCTAAGGGCCCGTTTGGATGCTGCTATAGGAAGGGGGATTAGTTTTCCCCCCTTTACAAGACCGGGGGCCCACGCGTTGCCCCCGTTTGGGAGCCACAAAGTCGGGGGTTTTCCATAACACCGTTTCTTGCCTAAGACCGGAGAAAGGGGGCATCGGCGGTCTTATCTTCGGCCAGGGTTGGAGGTGTCCATGAGTTATCCCCCCTAATCCCCCTTCAAACTGGACGATTTCACCCCTCCTTATCCCCCTTCTCTCACCTCCAGCTTCCATTTCTGCCGCCCACCATTGTGATTTCGTTTCGAAAGCAGTGGCGATTTGGTGGTGATTTGGTGGCGATTTGGTGAGTGCAACCGATTTTAGCCTCGATTAACTCAGGTATGAGGTTCGATTAACCAATATAATGTTGTGTGATGCGTTTTTTGTTGATTTTCGAGTACAATGATGTGTGGGTTTTTCTTGTACCTGCGATTATGGAACGGGTCTGGACATGTTACGGTTTTTCTGCAGTTTTTATGAAACCCTTGTCTCTCTCTCTCTCTCCATTGTTCCGATTGAACCCAGAAGCACAGGGTTGTAGCTGGACAGAACCCACCAACGATTTTTCTGCGATTTTGTATTCTCCATGGAATGGGTCTGGACATGTTCTTCTTGTTTGTACACACAAATACTCAAAATCTAAGATGGTCTTATTCTTTTGATCCTTGAGAATCTAGATGGTCTGATTATCAGACCACCCAACTTCACCACTCATGAATCAATTTACTTAGTGCATATTTATATTCAGAGATCGAACAGAGAGAATATTGACAAAGGCAATTAGGAACTAGTAATAAATTATCCAAAACTAGATGCATCCCTATGAAAAAATTGACAAGGAATGGAAGTCCATACACATAATTGTGTGTGAATATATGATACAAAAGTTAGATTCTGAAATATCTGATGTAGTACGTGTGTGTGTACACACACTTGATTCAAGAGAGAACCCCAAAAGGAAAAAGCCACAGCACTCGCCCATAGTCCTGACATGCATGATCGATATCATCAACACTGGTCGATCACACTGGTCCTGATCAACGTACAATGTGATAAAAATCTCGCGCAGTAACTTGTTAGTATTATATATATTTCTTGTGGCCATCCCATCCCATGTAACTATATATATAAAAGAATCAAGTAGTGACTTTCAGTTAGATATTGTGAGGCCGGGCTCATCCCTCACCTAACATGCATGCAAGCATCAATTTATTTAATTGAGCCAAATTGCTACATTAGTCTTTCACTCTTTGTTCAACCGACACTATCTGGACTGATAAAAATCACCACTAGTCGATGAACAACAACGGTCGAAGGTGGTTGTCTGTAAATGTAGCCGAACAGATGTTTCACCATTTGTCTGGTACAGTGGTACTATGACGGAATTAAGCTAAAAATGGTGACAATGCATAGATGTGGGTTGTCATTGGCGGTGGCCGGAGATGTTTGTGATTTGTTGAGGGAGATATGGTCACCCAACATTAACGATTCGTATTAGAATGAGCGGTTAGGGAGATAGAGTAATTGTGAGATGTGGTTTGTTTGCAGCCAATGACAAATTATTTTTTGTGTGTGTTACTTGATCATTGTTATCAAACAGGGCTGAATATTAACTATGAGATAGCCATTCTAAAACTACAACTTCACTTTTTTTGCAGGTGTGGCCTGTATTATGGTCGTGTTTTGACATGGGTTTTACTGGCCACTGGACAGTGTGTGTGTGTGTGTGTCCAAACTGTGTCCAAGCTATGTCCTGTGTCCAAACGGGCCCTTTTCCATTATTTATTGGCTATGATGAATTTTTTGTATAAGACACATTTGGCACTTAGGCGGGGTAACATTAGACGGCCAATTGGCAACTAATGTTGCAGCCTTCAAGTGCTTTGAAAAGGTGTCAAATCTGAGCCAAATATTTAGTAATTGAGAACATTCATTTTTTTTATAAGTAATTGAGAACATTCATTTTTTTTTTACAAGCAATGCCTCCATCTCAAGCAGTGTGGGTGGTAAATGAATGGAATCTTAGTAGTCAATGATATTTTTGTGGTAGTTGGTAGTCAATTTAACATCTGTATCTCATTGTTTTCCAACCTTTAACTGTTCAGCTTGTACTCTGTCCAATGGGGCAGAATTGACAAGTAATTTTAAAGTGCAGATGCCACCTCTTTAGGGAGACTGATTTCTTAGCTGCTAGTACCTCTATTTACAAGGTAAATATCTTAATCTCATCCTGATTTTCTGTTACAGCAGCTGCACATGTTTCCTTTTGGAATCTGCAAGTTTAGGGTATATGCTTCATGTAATTTGAGTGTGCCATTATATGTGTGAACCTGTGAGTTGTGGGATTGAGCCCAATCTTCTTGTGAGTGTTGGTGTTTTAGGCTCCGAGGGAGAAGTAGAGTGAGCAGATAATAGCAATAGGCTATCTAGTCAGTTGGCTTTTTCAAATTTGCTTCAGTTCATATCCTTGTGGGACTTTCATTTACTGTACTGCTGAGTATGTTAGCTGTTCAAGCCGATTGCTTGTGTGCAGTCCAGTAGGGACTTTTGTTGGCTTACCTTTCCGAATCTGGTGGTTTTTTGTTGCTCACCTTGGAGTAATTTTATGAGTAGTCATTAACTTTTGTTATTTCATTACCTTGTATTTAGCAGTTTTTTTGTAGCTTTTCAATTAGTTTTGGCCTAGCCTTGAGGGTTTGTCCCTAGCTGTTTGTTGCCCTATTCTAAATCTCATCTGCTGCCAATTGATGTGAGGCTGCTGCTGTCCAGTATTGTGGTTGTATTGCTGCTGTATTGCTATTTTGTTGCTGTCTTACTGCTGTTTTGCTGTCAAGTATTGCTGTATTGTGGTCTTGCTGTTGTGTTGCTGCTGTCTTGCATCTGTTTTGATGCTGTTTCTCCGGCTGTTGAGTTATTTTCTTGCCGCTGTCCAGTAAGTTCTGCTGCTGTTTTGGTTGCTAGGTTCTGCTGCTATTGATGGCAGATTGAGCAGCTTGTTCAGATGCCATTGTGCAGTGGTATCTATGGTATTGGGTCTTGTATCCAGAATCCTACCATCATTCTCATGAGGATTTCATCTTCTGGCATTTGGAAGTTCAAGTATATTGGTGTTGTATGGTACCTCAAGTGCTTAGGTGACTGATTAGAGGCAAATCCCATGCTTCCTCAAGTAGAGCTCAAATTCATTTTGGTAGCTATCGAGTCCTCCTTACCTGCTCATTGGATCATTCCCCTCTAGTTCAATTTTGGGGCCATCTTGTTGTTTGTACACTTCTGAGAATTGTTTTCTCTTCCTCTGTTAGATGAACATGAAACAATTGGATCATTCACCGCTAGTCTATGTAGCCATTTGGCGTAGGCTCCCTCTATTTACTTTTATTCTATCTTTTCCTTTTCTTTTCTTTTGTTCCTCCTGGGGTATGCTCCTTGTAGGCTGTATATTCGGATAGCCTTTTTTTTCTATTTCAAGCTGATTTACCCAAAAAAAAGAAGAAAGAAGATGCAAATAATGGCTTTTGTTTATGGAGTTATTATAATTAAATGTCAATTGTATTAATTTCTTCCCTTTTTAAGATATTCAATGGATCAATTCAATGGAATGCACTTGTTTTATTTTGGCTAAGTTTCGACCCGATAAATTTGTTTATCGGTCCAAACCTGGCATGCCATGGAAATGATTCAAAAATAAAAGAAAAAACTAATTTTGTGAATGAAGATGAGATGTGAGATGAGAAAAAGAGGTACCCTACTATTTATAAGAAAAAAATATTACCAAACATATTTGTTGGACACATTTTCACCGAACAAATTTGTTGGACATATGGAAATTTACCTAACAAAATTGTTGGACACATTTTTAACTACCAAACAATGTATTTTTTCAAAAAAAAGAAAAAAAAGATTTTTTTTTTAAAAAAAAACGAATTTTATCAAATTAAAATTGACTTTTTTATTTTATAATATTATTAAATTAGTACATTTGTTAGTAAAATTAAATAGTGAAAGATTAATTATATTTGTAATTATATATATAACGTAGGAAATTGATTTTAGCACTCCAAAAATTGATGGAGGGGCTCCAAAACGACGTCGTTTTATGTATCAACACAATTCAGTTTTGGAGCCCCTCCATCAATTTTTGGAGTGCCAAAATCACAATCCATAACGTAATACATAATTAAGTTTGGAACTGCACAAGGGCAAAACGGTCATTTGACAGTTTTTACATTATCCACCCTTCCTTATACCTCTTCCTTATCCCCTATCCAAACAAAGTACTATTTAATCCCCTTCTCTAATACCTCATCCAAACAACATACTATTTAATCCCCCTATAAACATCACATCAATATGGGCCATCCCTTATTAACTAATACCCCTACTATCTTATCCCCTTATTAACTAATACCCCCGATTCTTTCCCCGCATCCAAACGGGCCCAATATATATGGGCTACCAACTTTCTCAAGCCCTAAAATAAATTAATCGACAGAAGCAGAAATCACACCACCCCATAATGGCAGAAAAACCAGCGACCAACGGCGACTACATGTACGGCCACGGGTGCGTTCGTCTCTCTCTCTCGATTATTGTTTTTCGTCTTCGTCTTTTGATGGTTCAGTTATAGTTATTGACTGAGAATGGTTGCTGTCCAGTAGTAGTAGTAGTAGTAGTTGCCAACCCGTTTTAATAATGTTTTTCTCGATAATGTGAATCGCGAGCAGCTTGCGGCTCGGCGGCTCAGCTCAAGATTTAGGCTCGTTTACTGCTTGGCTCGTTTAAAAGGCTCGTTAAGTAAAATGTAAATGAGCCAAGCTCGGCTCGTTAAGGGCTCGGCTCATTTACAAACGAGTCTATGTTGAGCTTGAGTTTTAGGCTCGTTTACTTGAGATCGAACACAAGGAAGCTCGGCTCAGCTCGTTTGCATCCCTAGGAGGAACTGAGGAACTAATTGGATTGTTGCGATGGAACGAATGATAATCAATGATTTTATCAACTGCCTGCTTGTAGGGTGGCTATGGGATTTTGGTTTCAGCGGTGATGAAAACATTTTTTTTTTTTGTGTGTGTGTACCACGTCCACACTTTATGTGAAAAAAAACATATATTTATTTTGGTTGAAAATTTATTTAGCCTAATTTATTTTGTTTTGTTGAGTTATGTTATCTATTGACTCACAAGTTTAAGATAATTTTTTCATTTACTTTAGCTACGTATGAATAATTCAGTGCCGACATATTAAAAAAACATATTACATCCCCTGAAACCTTTGTGCAGCCGCCCTTTTGTATGTATAATAATCTCTCTGGTTCCATTTTAATTGATCAGAATGTTGGTTTTCCCGAAACCAGGTCAAGAGCATTTTGTGGAGCTTCTGAAAGAAAGAAGACTTATTGTCTTTGGGGGGGTTCAGTTGTAGTAGTTATTGATCGAGATTGGTTGCTGTCTAGTCGTAGTAGTCGTTGTAGTTACCTACCCGTTTTTAATAACATATGATGATGATGGTTTTATCAACTACCTGCCTGCTTGTATGTATAACAATCTCTCTGGTTCCATTTTAATTGATCAGAATGTTGGTTTTTCTGAAACCGGGGCAAGAGCATTCTGTGGAGCTTCTGAGGGAGGAGAAAGAAAGAAGAATTATTTTACATAAAAAGCGGATAGCTCTACTAGGGGAGGAGGAAGCCAAGAAACTTCAGCAGGAGGATTACGAGCGAGAGCAACGTCTGCTAGACCGAGTGCTTAAGAAGCAGACACTTGATACTCCACTCTCAATCTCTGAATTACCAGTGGATCCCAAGATAGAAGAAATGCCAGCAACCCTCGGCAGCTATACGTGCTGTTTCGGGTACGTCTCTCTCTCTCTCTCTCTCTCTCTCTCTCTCTCTCCGTGGCGACGCTATTGATTCTTCAAATCGAGATTATTGTCTTTTGGGAGGTTGTATTAGTTATTGATCAAGATTGGTTGCTGTCTAGTCGTTGTAGTTGCCTACCCATTTTAATAATATATGATGATGATTCCTTTATTAACAGCCTGCCTGCTTGTTTGTATAATAATCTCTGTGGTTCGATTTTAATTGATCAGAATGTTGGTTTTTCCAAAACCGGGTCAAGAGCACTCTATGGAGCTTCTGGGGGAGGAGAGAGGAAGAAGACTTCTGTTACATAAAAATCGGATAGCTCTACTAGGGGAGGAGGAAGCGGAGAAACTTCAGAAGGAGGATCATGAGCGAGAGCAACATCTGCTAGATCAAATTCACAAGGAGGGGAGTGCTAAGAGAGAAAAAACGGAACGACGACATTATATGGGCCCTGAGTTCGTCGAGCTTACATCCACACAGCGGCTTGATTACGAAAAGAGGCTCCGTGAGAGCGGGGTACGTGTGCGGATGTCCACATACGTACATGCGGAAATGGAGATCAAATGATTCTTCTGTTTGATGTCTATCTTATCACTACTTCTTTGTTTGTGTGGTAAAAACGAAAGAGCCCTCCATTTTGCACACAGGCCACAGCTGCTGCCTCATCATTCAACAAATTTTTTTTCCCAGCATGCCATTCTTTAAATGTCTTCTTTGAAGTTATTATTTGACAGAAAACATGCCATTCGTTAGATGCAGCATCCCAAGCAGATTTGGCACAAAACATGCCATTCTTTGAAAGCAACCATTCCATGCTATTGGCCAACACTGGATTAGGAGTAAGATAGTTGGCAATGATTTTCCCCATAGGCCGGCCATAAGCTTTGCCCTCGATTGGATCGATTTATTGTACTTTTGACTTACATTGGTCTCATATCACCTCTTTAATATTTTCCCTCTCTTTAATAATGATTGCATAACTTTGCTTTATATACCTGCAGGGGTTTGATGTTGGGGATATTCCCGCAAATGTTTCCAATATCCCTGTTAGACCATTTGTGCTGGGCAGCCCCATGTTAGTGAAGATGATTCAAGGGTATGCAAAGTCGGCCCTTGATCAGCACAACAAACATAATGTATGTGCGTACATGCGTGCGGGCTTTTGGCGGTTCCTTAAATTCTTCCACCCTCACCTCTTTCTTTGTATTTGGTTTGACATCTCTCTTGAAATTTGTAGAATACAAAGTACCAATTTGTGAAGGTCCTCAAGGCAAACATCGGTGGTTATAGTCCTGGTTGGACCTACTATATTACCTCTCAGGTCAAGGATATGGCTGGTTCTGGTTCTCCCACTCTCAACTTCCAGGCTGAAGTGAATAGTTTGGAGGATCAGGAAGCTGTCACATCTATCGTGTCTGAACCGTAATCCTATCTACTCCAAGGTACACTTTTTTCCATATTAAATGAGCTTATACAGTTATACGTGTTGACATTGTTATGGTATTGCTGAAAAGGTCGTGTGTGCTGTGTTTCCTTTTTTTTGTTTTGTTTTGTTTTGTTTTGACACTGGTGAATTGTTGCTGGTTTTGAATGGATACGCCTTTTATTTCTCCCCTTTCCCATATCTGTTTTTGTTGCATGCTTCATTAAGTCCACTGCCAAGGTGCACCTTTTGCCAGACCAAAAATCAGTTGAAGATTTTTGACATCTTGAATATGATAAATAAATTAGTTTTCATTTCACAGAAATGTTTGTGCTGACATTGGATTCAACTCATGTCTTACGCATTTTGAATAATGTATCTGGAAACTCTGCGTAAAGGAAAAACCCATGAGAACATTTGTTTATGGTTTTTATGTAGAGAACATGGAAGATGCTTTCAGTATTGTTATAATAATGAAACTTGGTTACATCATATCATGTACTAGCTTGTTTTCTTAATGATCTCGTAGCCACCAATGGTGCTTGAAAGTCGAAGAACTTGAGATGTTTATTTCCGCGGAATCAGTATATTTTTCATGAAGAGGACTTTAGGAACTGGAGGACTTTAGGGAATGGAGATTTAGGATCTACTTTACACGGACATAGGTGTGGGTGTTGGATGCCTTGATATGCTGATGCCACAGCAAATTGTTTTGTAGAACGCACGTTCCGAACCACAGTGCATGTCCGTTCTCCTTTGTTTCTCGTACATCTCTGGTTTTCTTCCTCCTCTTCTTTCAATAATCCTCTTTCTTTTCTTCATCGAATCGCATCTGTTGATTTAATTTGCCACAAGGCGAGCAAGTCGACGTAAGAAAACTTCCGAGCCTGAACATTTTTTCTTTTTCGCAAGAGGCAAGCTTTTGCAAGTCTTTGGGTCATTCTGAGTCATGATCCTTCCAGGAATGCAGGGGTTTGGTGATGGGTACTATTGTGGGTTTGCACTTTGTATTACATTAGTACTAGTAAATTTGGATGATCAGCTGGAATGAAATCCTCATTGTATTGTTTTTCACTCTCCTATAAAAGAATTTGAATGATGATTACCTAGGAAAAGTCATTTAACCCTAATCTTATTAACTTTTGCCGGAGAAACGCAGAACTGATCTCTTTAACTTTTTTTAGTTACTCCAACTTTTCCTTTTGGTGGTGGTCTGTATTTTATGGAACATTGTAAGTTCGTAACACTTACAAAAAAAAGTTGTATGGAAACCTGAAACAATCTTCTTGAATTTGATCCAGCTTGTTGGTTGGCTCATTTACTATCCAGCTAATTTAGCTATTGTACTTCTTGTTCAGGTGTCTTAATGTGAGGTTCAATCTTATTTTCAAGCTAATTTTCAGTATTGAGACGTGAGAGCAAGGTCTTTGATCCATGGTTTGTGCTATTTCTGTGTAAACTCCCCATGCTTCACCAATAAATTAGAAATCTGAAAGGCTTCTTTTTTTGTTCTTGTGGATATTTAGTGTCAACTGCTGGGAAATTATCTGACATCCGCTTCAAAGGATACGTACCTGTACTGGCTATTTTATTTATACCAGTACTTTGCTTGGTAGTTGTACCATATCAGTTACCATTATGTTGTACGGGTACTGTAAAGTACGAGTACGTATCCGGAAAAATCCTAAAAAATTAGAGTACGTATCCGGAAAAGTACCATTATTTTATTACATTTTACGGATATAAACTTAAAAGTCCAACAAAAAGCAACTTCATAGGAAATCAAGAGTGCATACATCAAGTTCCACTTGTCAATTACCAAAAGCAAATTACATCCTTCTCTTTTTTTTTTTTTAAATTGTCAACTATGACAAAAGCAAGGGAGGTTAGGGAGCCATTTTAACCCTTTCATCAGCTTCTTCAACTTTCCTAATTTCCTTTGCATATCAGTAATCTGTTGTGGAGTCCCTCTTGGGCACAATCTGATCCCTTTTCCAGGAGGTTATGTACCTCGACTCACAACTCTAGAGTATGTACCCATGTATTCAAGTTCACAAAATTGCATTTAAATTTGGTGAGCCCCATCCTTCCATGTTACCAATTTTTGTAATGTAACTCCAAAGAGGAACATGGTTTTCTTCAGCCATGAATGTTTGTTCTGCAAATAGTGATATATATACTAGTTTAAGTCAACTTAATTACCAAAACCCTAACCCCCCCCCCCAAAACCACCACAATTTCCAAAAAACCCATGGAGTTTCGATCTCCACAACGCATAAAAAGGGGGAGGAGAGTGGAATGAAAACGCAAAGAAAGGAACAAAAATTAGACGAAATAACTATAAAAGTGGGTACTTCTTGGAGTCAAACGTTGCTGCGTTGGAATGGTAATTGGAGCCGGAGGGTTAGATATAGGGTCTTGGATTTGGATGGAGGGCTGATTCTGCCTTTTGAGGCTCGTGCCTACTTCAGTGCAGCTAACATGATCATAAGAATACTTTTGGGCATTCTCGTCTTGAGTTTAGTCTTCGTAGTCGCAAATGGGGCATTTTGTTATCTAAAACTAGTTTCTTATTGCTCCACATCTACTTGGGTTAGTGATTCAACGTCTAGTGTTTGTTCCATGCACCAATGCTAGTCATTTGTTGAAGCAACTCCCTTTCTATGGTTCCCAGCATTTGCTTGAGGACAAATAGCCCTTAATTTTCCCTTGTACTTACTGTGTGTTGCAGTACAAGTTGAACAAAAATTGTGCTTGTACTAAATGCGACAAAATAGCGGATAGTAATGTACAATTTTCCCTTGTACTGTCGCAGCCTTTTAGGCTAACAATGTAATCATGTCGTGTTATTTACAAGTTGTTTGTTAACTGTTCATTCCTGTTCTATTTCAGGGTAGGCGGAGATTTCACGCTAGGAGTATGCTCAGGTGGAGATTTCACATTGCTGTTGATGTTGTTTGCTGACTTGTCTTTACTTTTTGGGTAGTTGGTGCTTCCAAACTAATGGTTAACTATGCGTATGCCTGGAATACTCTGTTAGGTTCGGTATCGTGTTCTGGAAATATGACTGTGATATGGCATTATGGTCAGTTTAGGGTCAAAAGCTGTTGTTACGTTTAGGGTGGTTGGTGCTTTCAAACTAATGGTTAACTATGCGTATGACCGGAATACTCTGCTAGGTCCAGTATCATGTTCTGGAAATATGAGACGGTAATATGGCATTGTAGTCGGTTTCAATGTGCTAACTGTTGCTCATGTGAACTTCATAATTTTTCTCATTCAGCATTGTTGTTTTCTTTTCTTTTGCTTAAGAATCAAACAGGTAATCAGCGCGCATCTTGAGCGGTTCGAACATTTTTTAGACAGCCCAGACCCGACCACTCTCTCTCCTCTTTCTCTCCCTCTAATATTCTGGCCGTCCAAAACACGCTTGGACGGCTCGGATGCGCGTTCGGGTGCCACGTGTCATCAAACGGAGACTTCCATACTACATAAACGAAAAAGGTTAGATGTTTTCATCATACAAGACTAGCTGCTACCCGCTACGAGATGGCACACTGAAAAGCAACTGCAAGATGATTCTCGACTCCTTATCCTACCCCTTATGTAACAACCCAAATCAAACATGGTACAACTAATTCATTCTGCATGTTATCTAATTCTTTGAAGACATAATCTGGCAATCAAACGTGTCCAAAGGGATTAAACTAAACACTTGAACATTTTCACCTGAGCTAGATTATCCCTTCCTCCTGCTCGGCCTCCCGAGCGGTCAACATTTTCACCTGGGTTAGAACTTAGATATCTCTACCTCCTGCTCGGTTCGGCTCGAATGGTCAATTGGTGAATAATTCGCCCGACGATGGTGCCAGCAGACTGTAGCCACAGAGTAAATGAACAGAGTTGAGAAAATATTAGGATGGAAAAATGTTACTCCAAAATATCCCTTCTCTTTTTCCTCTTACCTCCCGGGTCACTTTGTTCTACTTTATTGAAAAAGGAACTTTTAGAAAAAACAAGATAGTAGGTAATTTCAAGTTCAAAAATCATGTGTTTACGCAAATAATTTTCTTATCAATATGGATCTTGTTTGATAGATTTCATTGAGATCTTTTTAAACGGTGCAAAAAAAATTAAAAAATTATTTTTTATTTTCATTATATTTGAACTTGAAATTATATTTTTTTTGAAAAAGAAGAACTAAAAAGAAAGTGTAACGGCGCCTAATACTGGCTAGAAAAAATTTAAAAAAAAAAACAGAAAATAAAGTGCCAGTGGATAAAGAGAAATTTTAGGTATACCGGGGATACCAAGCCCCATGGTATCCCTCCGGTCTGTTTCTTATTTTTCGGTCATTTTTCGATCACATTTAGATGATCGATTTCGTTCATTTTGTAGAGTTTGGCAAGAATCATAATCAAACCAAAAATTGTGTTCATCGGATTTTATTGGATACATGATCAGCACACGTGAAAATTGAAGAAAATCAAAACTGAGTCCAAAAACACACTGAATTAAAACCCAATTTTTCTTTTTTTGCGATTTTCACTTGTTCCGATCATGTATCAATAAAGTCCGAAGTGCACAATTTTTGGTGTAATAAGGGTTCTCGCCGAACTCTACAAAATGAACGGAGCCGATCATCCAAATGTGATAAAAAAATTCACCAAAAAATAAGAAACAGACCGAAGGGATACCATGGGGCTTGGTATCCCCGATGTACCTAAAAGTCTCTCGTGGATAAAGGGGTGTCATCAAATAATTTTCTTAAAAAAAAACATTTTCCACTTTCTTCCCGCTCTGTACGTTAAAACCTCCCTCCCTCGCAGGAAATCCCTAGGGTTTCATTTCACTTCACTTCCTCACTCTAGAAAACCCCGAATCTCTCTCTCTCTCTCTGAAAATGTCATGGCTACCGGCCAAATCGCTCGTCCGATTCACGTGCGTTTGCAAGCCATGGCTCTCTCTCATCCGTGATTCCACCTCCGCCCACACCACCGCCAAACCTCCCTTTCTCCTCCGCTACTTCTCCCTCCCCCCAGACAACACTCGGCTCTTCTGCCTCCGTTCCGATGCCCACGCTGTCTACGCCCACGGGTACGTTCCTCTCTCTCTCTCTCTTTCACGGTCTACGCTATTTCTTCTTCAAATCGAGATCTATTATTTAACCGACACAAATTGCTCATTGTCTTTTAGGGTTTAGTACCTTTGGGTTTAGGGTTTAGTAGTTGCCTACCCGTTTTAATATGATGATGATGATGATGATGATGATTATGATTATGATGATGATTTTATATAATAGTAGTATATGTACGTGCACGGGTACATTGGTGTCTCTCTAATCGAAGATCTATTATTTAACCAACTCAAATTGTTACTGTGTTTTGGGGTTTGAATTGTGGTTATTTATAATATGATTATTTTATTATCTGCCGCCTGCATGTATAATAATCCTTCTGTGTGTGTGTGTGTGTGGCCATGCTATTGATTTTTCGAGATGAGATTGTTGTCTTTTGTTTTTGTCTTTTGGGGGTTTCAATTGTAGTAGGTAGGAGATGAAGATGAGATTGGTTGCTGTCTAGTAGTAGTAGTCGTAGTTGTTTCCTACCCGATTTAATAATAGGATGATGATTTTGTTTTTATCAACTACCTGCTTGTGTGTATAATAATATCTGTCGCTCTATCTCAATTGACCAGAATGTTGGTTTTTACAAAACCTGGTCAAGAGCACTCTGTGGAGCTTCTGAGGAGGAGAAAGAAAGAAGACTTATCGTTTTTAGTCTTTGTCTTTTTGGGGTTCAGTTGTAGTAGTTGTTGATCGAGATTGGTTGCTGTATAGTCGTAATAGTCGTTGTAGTTGCCAACCCATTTTTAATAATATATGATGATGATGGTTTTATCAACTGGCTGCCTGCTTGTATGTATAACAATCTCTCTGGTTCCATTTTAATTGATCAGAATGTTGGTTTTTCTGAAACCGGGGCAAGAGCACTCTGTGGAGCTTCTGAGGGAGGAGAAAGAAAAAAGAATTATTTTACATAAAAAGCGGATGGCTCTACTAGGGGAGGAGGAAGCCAAGAAACTTCAGCAGGAGGATTACGAGCGAGAGCAACGTCTGCTAGACCGAGTGCTTGAGGAGCAGACACTTGATACTCCACTCTCAATCTCTGAATTACCAGTGGATCCCAAGATAGAAGAAATGCCAGCAGCCCTCGGCGACTATATGGTCTGTTTTGGGTATGTTCGTCTTTCTCTCTTGGTGGCCACACTATTGATTCTTCAAATTGAGATTATTGTCTTTTGTCTTTGTCTTTTGGGGGTTCAGTTGTAGTAGTTATTGATCGAGATGGGTTGATGTCTACTCGTAGTAGTTGTTGTAGTTGCCTACCCGTTTTAATAATATGTGAATATGATGCTTTTATTAACAGCCTGCCTGCTTGTATGTATAATAACCTCTGTGGTTCGATTTTAATTGATCAGAATGTTGGTTTTTCCGAAACCGGGTCAAAGGTTCACTATGGAGCTTCTGAGGGAGGAGAGAGAAAGAAGACTTCTGTTACATAAAAATCGGATAGCTCTACTAGGGACGGAGGAAGCGGAGAAACTTCAGAAGGAGGATTATGAGCGAGAGCAACATCTACTAGATCAAACTCACAAGGAGAGGAGTGCTAAGAGAGAAAAAACGGAACAACATCATCCGGGCCCTAAGTTTGTCGAGCTTACATCCACACAGCGGCTTGATTACGAAGAGAGGCTCCGTGAGAGCGGGGTGCGTGCATGGATGTACACATACATACATGCAGAAATGCGCATTGAATGATTCTTCTGTTTGATTGTTTTCTTATCTTATTCTTTCTTTGTTTGTGTGGTAATTTCACCTTTTGAGGGAGCCTCCATTTTGCACACAGGCCACTGCTGCTGCCTATTCCTGTCATTCAACTTGAAGATTATTTTTACCGGCATGCCATTCCTTAAATGTCTTCTTTGAAGTTATTATTTGACAGAAAACATGCCATTCTTTAGATGCAGCATGCCAAGCAGATTTGGCACAAAACATGGCATTCTTTGAAAGCAATCATTTCACGCTATCGGCCAACACTGGATTAGGAGTAAGATAGTTAGTTGTGTTGGCAATGATTTCCCCCATAGGCCGGCCATAAGCTTTGCCCTCGATTTGATTGATCTATTGTACTTTTGAGTTACATTTGCTCTCATATCCCCTCTTTGATATTTTTTCCCTCTCCTCTTTAATACTGATTGCGTAACATTGCTTTATATACCTGCAGGGGTTTGATGTTGGGGATATTCTCGCATATGTTTCCAATATCCCTGTTAGACCATTTGAGCTGGGCAACCCCTTGTTAGTGGAGATGATTGAAGGATATGCAAAGTCAGCCCTTGATCAGCACAACAAATATAATGTATGTGCGTGCGTGCATGTGGGCTTTTGGTGGTTCCTTAAATTCTTCCACCTTCACCTCTTTCTTTGTATTGGGTTTGACATCTCTCTTGAAATTTGTAGAATACAAAGTACCAATTTGTGAAGGTCCTCAAGGCAAACATCGGTGGTTATAGTCCTGGTTGGAATTACTACATTACCTCTCAGGTCAAGGATATGGCTAGTTCTGGTTCTCCCACTCTCAACTTCCAGGCCAAAGTGAATAGTATTGAGGATCAGGAAGCTATCACGGCTATCTCGCCTGAACCGTAATCCCATCTACTCCAAGGTACACTTTTTTTTTCCCTATCAAATGAGCTTATACAGTTACAGTTATACGTGTTGACTTTGTTATGGTATTGCTGAAAAGGTCTTGTGCACTCGTATTGCTGAAAAGGTCTTGTGCGCTGGTATTGCTGAAAAGGTCTTGTGCGCTGGTATTGCTGAATAGTTATGATCTATTGTGATGCTAAGCTCTCACTTAATAAAATTTTCTTTGCCGATAAAAAAAAACATGAGAAGTAAATTTCCGATAAAGAAAACACGAGAAAGAAATTAGTTTCATTTCACAGAAATGTTTGTGCTGACATTGGATTCCACTCACATATCTTGTGCTCTTTGAATATCTGAAAACTCTTTGTAAAGAAAAACCCCATGAGAATGCTTGTCTATGGTTTTTATCATTTTATGTAGAGAACATGGAAGATGCTTTCAGTATTGTTCTAATAATGAAACTTGGTTACATCATTATCATGTAGCTTGTTTTTTTAATAATCTTGTATATTAACTCGAAGAACTTAAGATGTTTATTTTCGCGGCATCAGTATATTTTCCATGAAGAACTTTAGAAACTGGCAATCTCTGATCTCTTTTACAGACACAGGTGCGGGTGTTGGATGTGATACACATCCAAGTGTGGGTCAGTTTTTCCATGATATCCTAATGCCGTAGAATATTACAGTGTAGAATTACTTATAAAAAAAAAAAAAATTACGGTGTAGAATTGACCGAACCATAGTACACGTTCTTTTTAAAACAGTAAATTTGAAGATCCAAAGTGATCCCAAGACTTTTTTTCTATTTGTTTCTTTAGTGTTTTCCGTATGTGTTAAAAGTACCTTAAAGTTACGTTTTCATTACTCTTTTCACACTTTTCCGTACACTTCTACATCTTGTAAGGTGCTTTTTACACATTGGGTTGTGGTTAGCCTTTCCCAACTATGAAACCTAAATTGGTTAGTAGCCCATAAATTTTTTTAGACCAACACTTTAAGTTAACATGCCATATTATAAAACCCTTATCTCCAGCACAAATTAATATATATAATTACGTTACCCTAGCCGCCCTAACATTATGATTGAAGAAGGAACCTACATCATGTCTCTGGTTCATCATTGGAGGGAGGGAACCCCTTAGCTGCCATAAAATTTCGCTCTGGTTCACGATCTCCTTTGTTTCTTGTATGTCTCTGGTTCTTCCTTCTCTCCTCCTTTTCTTCTATGAATCCCCTCTCTTTTCTTCATCAATCGCCTTTGTTCGATTTGATCAGCCACAAATAGGCAAGCAAGTCGACATAAGAACGGGTAGGAAACTGAAGTTTTTTTTTTGTTTTTTGTTTTGGGCAAGAGGCGAGCATTTGCAAGTGTTTGGGTCTGGGGAATGTTGATGTGTGTTATGAACTTATGATGGGTTTATATTACGTTATTTTTACTTGGAAGTTTGGATGATCCAGCAGGAATGAAATCCTCATTGTAGTGTTTTTTACCTTCATATGAAAGAATTTAAATGCTGATCACATTGGGGAAGTCATTTAACCCTAATATCTTATTGACTTTTGCTTGAGAAATGCAGAACTGATGTCAACTTTTTTTTGGTTACTGCTACTTTTCCTTTTGCCGGTAGTTTGTATTTTATGTAACCTTTTAACCTTCAAAAAAAAATGGAGAAATTTGTATTGAAAGTTGGAAACCTGAATCAACTTCTTGAATTTGATCTGTTTTGTTTCTTTGGCTCTCAAGCTGATTTAGCTATAGTGCTTCTTGTTCAGTTGTTTTAATTTGAGGTTCAATCTCAGCTTCAAGCTAATTCTCAGTATTGAGACTTCAGAGCCATCATTGTCTTTGATCCATGGATTGTGCTACTTCTCTGTAAACTCCCCATGCTTCAACAAAGAATTAGTATTTGAACTTATGGATAGTTATTGCAACTTGTGGGCATTGATCCAACACCCGCTTCATAAGGTTTTGGGCATTATCATGTGAAGTTAGTCTTCATAGTCCCCAATGGAACATTTTGTTCTCTACAAGTAGTTTTGTTATTGCTCCATGTCTACTTGGGGGGTTAAAACAACATCTAGTGTTCCATGCATGCACCAATTCTAATCATTTGTTAAAGCAACTCCCTTTCTATCTTTTCCCAGCTTTCAGTCGAGGACAAATACCCTTTAATTTCCCCTTATGCTAATTGCGTGTTGCATACAAGTTGAATAAAAAGTGTGCTTGGACTGTATGCAACAAAATTGCGGATAATCTTTTTACTGTTGCAGCCTTTTCGGGTAACAATGGAAGTACGCCGTGTTATTTTCAATTTGTTTGTTAACTGTTCATTCTCGGGCTATTTCAGGTTAGGGTGAGCTTTGAGGTTAAAGAGTACGCTTATGGAGGCTGTGAAGTTCATTCTGATGGGTAGTTCGGTGAAATTGACTATCTTTACTTTTGCGTCTAAAATGTCGTTCTCGTTAAGTTTAGGGTGGTTGGTGCTTCCGAACTAATGGTAAACTATGCATACGACGGAACCTTCTCTGTTAGTTTAAGTATGTTGTGTTCTGGAAATACCATATCAGTTTCTAGTGATATGGTATTGTAGTCTGTTTCACTGTTTCAGTAGCTTGATTCGCCAGAATTGTTTTATTCTCTCTCTCTCTCTCTCTCATGAAACTGAACTTTCATTTTTCATAAACAAAAACGATTGCATATTTAACATACAAGACTAGCGGCTAGTACCCAGTATGAGATGGCACCCAAAAAGCAACTGCAAGATGCGCTTCCTGCACTTGTCCTCGAGGGCCTGAGGCACTTCGCGAATACGCACAAAAATATGTTCAAACATATAGAAATCTACTGTATCTGTTACTATCGACTGCAACGGCCATTCCGAAGCTTTTCCCAGAGATAGGTCCCTTAACTATGCAAATTAACATAGAGAAAGTTGAGTTGGCAACATCATGTTAGCGCATCTCTTTCAGTCCGACATCTCATGCATACATTGACGAAAATACCCCCCTCTCTCTCTCTCTCTCTCTCACACACACCTTTTGAGTCATTTTTTTTCCCATATAAAGGGCAATTTAGTATTTTCATATGAATTAAATAGCAAAAAATAAAGTGGCAATGGATAAGGAAAATGATTTTCATATCCTCTTTTACAATTCATACTCTCTTGTTTTTGTTTTTATTTACACGAATTTACAATATTACACCTTTTTTTTTTGAACGGAACAAATTTACAATATTACAATTTTACACTTAGATGTGTGAAAAAGTGTATTAATGGGAGGGCAAGATATTAAATTTAAGTGGATAAAGATAAAAAAAGAAAGAAAAGGGATGTGTGAATTATAAAAAATGAAGTGTGAAAATCCATTCCTATGAATAAAGTGGCGTCTTAAAATTATTTTCCGTCGTTTTTTTTGCAAAAAAGCTACTGGTACAGCAGCATGTTCATAGACAACGCGTACAACACGCTTTTTGGCCCGTTTCGGGTTCAACAAAAATAATCGGAGCCGTTCATTTTGTTCAATACTTCAATATATTTTTCTTAAGGTCTTTGTGAAAAATCAGCTCCATTCGACATGGATAAGAGCATTAACGAAAGGTCTAAAATCGTTTCAGAATTTAGGCTAAATTCTAAAGCGATTTTAGACTTATTGAAGATGGATGGAGTTGATTTTTAACGGGGTGATTCTAAGCAAAATATATTGAACAAAATGAACTGCTCCAAGACACGCCAAAAGAAGCACTGTGCATGTTAGTGGGGTCCACACACATGTGAGAGGAGTTTGTGGGTGCGGTTGCAGAAGAAATTGCTGTCTTCACACTCTCGTGACTCTCTCTGTACGTAAACCCTCCCGGATCACTCTCCTTGTCCACTCACAGCGAATCTCTAGCAGGTGTTTCACTTCCTCACTCTAGAACACCCCAAATCTCTCTCTCTCTCTCTCTCTCTCTCTCTGCAAATGTCGGACTACCTCCCTCCCGAAGCCTTAACCAGCATCCTCGCCCGCCTCCCGGCCAAATCCCTCATTCGATTCACGTGCGTTTGCAAGTCATGGCTCTCTCTCATCTGTCATTTCGCCTCCGCCCACACCACCGCCAAACCCCCCTTCCTCTTCCTCCACTTCTCCCTCCCCCGAAACAACCCTGTGCTCTTCTGCCTCCGTTCCGATGCCCACGCTGTCTACGCTCACGGGTACCTTCGCCTCTCTCTCTCTCTCTCTCTAGAGTTTAGTAGTATTTTAGGTTTTAGGGTTTAATAGTTGCCTACCCGTTTTAATATGATGGTGATGATGATGATTTTATATATATAATAATAGTACTAACATATGTACGCCCACGGGTACATTGGTCTCTCTCTAATCGAAGATCTATTATTTAACCAACACAAATTGTTAATTGTCATTTGGGTTTACGTGTTCAATGCCGGGTGGGTACCACGTGGTGTCCGCTCAACGCATCTGAGCCGTCCATTGTGTTTCTGGATGGCTCGGATTTGTAGAGAGAAAAAGAGAGAGAAAGTGTTGGGGTGAGAGGAGAGCAAGGGTTTCAATCCGAGCCGTCCAAAAGTGTATTGGACGGCCCGGATGTATCGAGCAGGTATCACGTGGGATATACCCATCTGGCACCGAAAAATTTCTCGTCTATTTGGGTTTGAATTGTGGTCACTGATAATATGATTAGTTTATTAACTGCCTGCATGCATGTATAATTCTCTCTCTCTTTTCTCTCTGTGTGGCCACGCTATTGATTCTTCAAAACGAGATTATTGTCTTTTGTTTTTGTCTCTTGAGGTTTCAATTGTAGTAGTTGTTGATGAAGATGAGATTGGTTGGCATGGTTGCTGTCTAGTAGTAGTAGTCGTAGTTGTTTCCTAATAATAGGATGAAGATTTCAATTTTCATCCACTACCTGCTTGTGTGTATTATGAGTATTATGATATCTGTCGTTCTATTTCAATTGACCAGAATGTTGGTTTTTACAAAACCCGGTCAAGAGCCCTCTGTGGAGTTTCTGAGAAAGGAGAGAGAAAGAAGACTTATGTTACATTGGAATCGGATGGGTATACTGGGGGAGGAGGAAACGAAGAAACTTGAGGAGGAGGATTACCAGCGAGAGCGACGTCTACTAGATCGACTGCTTGAGAAAAAGCAGACATTTGATAATACTCCTCCATTCTCGAGCCCTAAATTACCAACAATGGATCAGATTCTGACCGAAATCGAAGAATTACCAGCAACCTTCGACAAACACTTTGAGTTCTGCTGGGTGGGAGGAATCAGGTGTGCTCCTCTCTCTCTCTCTCTGGCCACACTACTGAATTTACTTTTAATTTAATTTTTCTTTAATACTGTTGGCACTGACATGTTCCTACGCAGCCAAAATAAATGAAAATCTACTGAATTTTGGAAGTAAGTAGATAATATAGCTCAGCGAAAACAAGGTAAACTAGGCCTCGTAAATTTTCAATGAAAATATGTTCATTTTATATAGAGCTTTGTATACAAAAAATTTCGTCACGTTTTTTGTCACCTCTGGATTAACATCCTAGAGCAGCCCTTCAATTGTAGTTATTGATTGAGATTGGTTGTTGTCTAGTAGTAGTAGTAGTAGTAGTTGTTGCCTACCCGTTTTAATAATATGATGATGATGATTTTATCAACTACCTTCTTGTATGTATAATAATCTCTCTCGCTTCATTTTTATTGATCAGAGTGCTGATTTTTCCGACACCGGATCAAGATAGCACGATGGAGCTTCTGTTTGAGGAGAAAGAAAGAATAGTTATCTTACATAAGAATCGAATAGCTCTACTAGGGGAGGAGGAAGCGAAGAAACTTCAGATGGAGGATTATGATCGAATGAATCGTCTTCTAGATCAACCGAATGAGGAGGAGAGTGCAGAGAGTAGAAAACCTGAACCAACACATCGACCGCGCCCTGATTTCGTCGAACTTACATCCACACAGTGGCAGGATTACGAAAGGAGGGCCCTTGAGAGCGGGGTACGTACGGGGATGTGCGTTGAATGATTCTTCTGCTTGATTGTTTTTGTTCTTTTATTTCTTTTCTTTTTTGGTCAAACGGAATAGATATTCTTTTATTTCTTTGCATGTGGTAAAAAACACCTTTTGAGAGAGCCTCCAATTTGCACATGGCTGCTGCCGATTCCTGTCATTCAACTTCAAAATTATTTTTAGCAGCATGCCATTCTGTAAATCAGTGTTCTACTTCTACATATTGCTGGGCTCTTGTTGGGTGGAAAAGGGGCACCTAGTGCCTAGGCGAGGATTAGATGCCGACTAGTTGGCTGCCTAATCTAGGCATTGGACATTGCTGTAAATTGTACCATCTTAATGTGAAATGTCTTTTTTGAATTTTTTATTTGACAGAAAACATGCCATTCTTTAGATGTAGCATCCAAGCAGATTTGACAGACAACGTGCCATTCTTAGCAAGCAGCCATTCCACGCTATCGGCCAACGCTGGTTAGGAGTAAGAGTGTTAGTTGTTTTGGCAATGATTTCCCCAATAGGCAGGCCATAAGCTCTGCCCTCTATTGATGTAGCTGTGGACTCGTTTTACCTAAAGAGAATCAGCTTTGCCCTCTATTTGATCAATTTATTATACTTTATACTTGCATTTGCTCTCATCTCCCCTCTTTAATATTATTCCCCTCTCGTCTTTAATTCTGATTGCATAACTTTGCTTTATATACTTGCAGGGGTTTGATGTTGGGGATATTCCCGGATATGCTTTTGTCCCTGTTAGACCATTTGTGCTGGACTGCCGTGAGTCAATGGAGAGGATTGAAGGATATGCAAAGTTTGCCCTTGATGATTACAACAAATGTAATGTATGTGCATGTGTGTGTGGGCTTTTGATGGTTCATTAAATTCTTCCATCCTCCCCTCTTTGATCAACTCCTCTTTCTTTGTATTTGGTTTAACGTCTCTCTTGAAATTTGTAGAATACAAAATACCAAATTGTGAAGGCCCTCAAGGCAAACATCGGTAGTGGTTTTCCTGGTTGGACCTACTATATTACCTTTCAGGTCAAGGCTATGGCTGGTTCTGGTTCTCCCACTCTCAACTTCCAGGCCATTGTGGAAACTTTTCAGGGTCAGGAAACCGTCAAGTTTATCGCGCCTGAACTGTAATCCTATCTACTCCAAGGTACACTTTTTTCTCTGGTGAATGAGCTTATACAGTTGTACGTGTTTGTACTCTTATGGTATTGCTGATGGTCTTGTGTGCCATGGTACCCTGTCTTTTTTTTTTTTGACACTTGCAAATTGTTCTGGTTTTAATGCATACGATGGGCTTTTATTTTTTTCCTTCCCATATGTATTTTTTATACATGCTTCACTGAGTTAGCTGCCAAGGTGCGCCTTTTGCCAAACAAAAAATCAGTTGAAGATTTTTGATATCTTGAACATGAGAAATAAATTTGTTTCATTTCACCGAAATGTTTATGCTGACATTGGATTCAACTCATATGTCTTACTCTTTTTGAACAATGTATCTGGAAACTATTTGTAAACCCATGATAATGATTTTCTATGGTATTTATGTAGAGAACATGGAAGATGCTTTCAGTATTGTTCTAATAATGAAACTTGGTTACATCATTATCCTGTAGCTTGTTTTCTTAATGTTCTCGTATATTTGCCACCAATGTTGCTTGAAACGCAAAGAACTTAAGATATTTATTTTTGCGGCATCAGTATATTTTTCATGAACAACTGGAGATTTAGGATCAATTATACATGGACACAGGTGCGGATGTTGGATGTGATACACATCTAGGTGTCAGTTTTGCCATGATTCGCTTATGGCCTAGCAAATTGTTTTGTTGAACACGCGATCTGAACCATAGTACACCTCCGTTTTAAAACGGTTAATTTGGTGATCCAAAATGATCCCAACTCCCAAGTCTTTTTTCTATTTTTTTTTCTGTAGCGTTCTCCTTATGTGTAAAAACTAAAAAGTACCTTAAAGTTACGTATTCATTATCCTTTTCATACTTTCCAATACAGTTTTACATATTTTAAGGTACTTTCTAAACATTGGGTGGTGGTAATACAGTTTTTCGTCTTTTGAGGTACTCTTTACACATTGGATGGTGTTAGCATTTTCCAAATATATTGAAACTAATTTTATTAGTTGCCTATAAATTTTTTAGACCCAACACTTTAAGTTAACATGCCACAATATAAAACTCCAATCTCTAGCGCAAATGTGTGTGTATATATATATATATATATATATATATATATATATATATATATATATATATATATAAAAGCTCAACTTGTTTAATCGAAGGAAGCCAATAGTAGTTCATCGTGCCCAATTTGTAAACTGAGCCAAGCAGCCCAAAAGGAATTTATAAGGCCCTTTCAGTTCACGCAGTTGGTAATAATCACGTTACCCTAGCCGCCCTAACATTATGACTGAAGAAGGAACCTAACGTCCTGTCTTTGGTTCATCATTGGAGGTAGGAAACCCCGTAGCCACCATAAAATTTCTCTCCGGTTCGCGATCTCCTTTGTTTCATGTACATCTCTGGTTCTTCCTCCTCCTTTCCTCCTCTTCTTCTAAGAATCCCCTTTCTTTTCTTCATCGAATGGCTCTGTTTGATTTAATTCGCTACAAATAGGCGAACGAGTCGATGTAAGAAAGGTTAGGAGCTTGAACATTCGTTCACTTCTTTTTTCCGCAAGAGGCAAGCTTTTGCAAGTCTTTGGATCACTGTGAGTCAAGAACCTTGGGTTTGTACTTTGTACTCCCTCCGTTCCTTTTTAAGTGTCCTGTTTCGTAATTCCAACTTATTAAAAAGACATCATCATTATACCTTTCACATCAATTTTTTCCTCCACTTTCCCTACTTACCCATCATCATTACACTTTTACTCACTAACTTTTCAAAATGGAATCTACTTTTAGGGGCAAAATGGAAAATTCACAAACTTTTTCCTACTAACTTTACAAAATGGACACTTATTAAGGGACAGCCCAAAATAGAATATTGGACTCTAAAAAAGGGACGGAGGGAGTATTACATTAGCACTAGTAAGTTTGATGACGGCTGGAATGAAATCCTCATCGTATTGTTTTACCTTCCTATGAAAGAAATTAAATGATAATCGCCTTGGGAAAGTCATTTAACCCTAATCTTATTGACTTTTGCTTGAGAAATGCAGAACTGATCTGTAAACTGTGATTATTGTTTTGATCGGCATCTCTAAACTTTGTTCTAGTTACTCCTACTTTTCCTTTTGCTTGTTGTCGCAGCCTTTTAGGCTAATAATGTGATTATTTCATGTTATTTACAAGTTATTTGTTAACCGTTCATTCTCATGCTATTTCAGGTTAGGTGAAGATTGGAGGCTGTGAAGTTCATGTTGATGTTGTTTGGGTGGAATGTAATGTTAACTGTCTTTACTTTTTGGGCATAAAAATGCTGTTCTTGTTAAGTTTAGGGTGGTTGGCGTTTCCAAACTAATGGTTAACCATGCATATAACAGAATACTCAGTTAGGTTCAACATGTTGTGTTCCGGAAATGTGAGACTGTGATACGGCATCATAGTTCGTTTCAATGTGCTATTTGTAGATACGGTTCTGAGATGGTAGGTGTAGCACCTATAGAGGAGAAGTTGAGAGAAAATAGGCTAAGGTGGTTTGGGCATGTCTACTGTAGACCAGGAGATGCAGTAGTTAAAAGAGCGGATATAATAGCAATGCTACGGAGAGAGGTAGACCTAAATTGATATTAGATGCTGTTGTGCGCAAAGATATGAGTATAATAGATTTGTGTGAACAAGTGGCCCTTGACAGAGCTCAATGGAGGAAAATGATTCATGTAGCCGATTCCAAATGATTGAGACATAAGGCTCGGTTTGGTCTGGTTTGGCAGAGTTGTTTTCTATCTTCTTCTTTTTTTATTAAGAATCAAACTGAAACTTTCATACTACGTCAACGAAAAGGATTAGATATTTAGCATACAAGACTAGCTGCTACCCAAGATGGCACCCCTGAAAATCAACTGCAAAATGCACTTCTTGCACTTCACAAATCTAACCTCCATCACTCAAAAGTTCCAAGCTCCACCCTATAGCAGGCTAGTACTTTGAGCCGGAAATGAAAAGGCCATGGGTGCCAACCATACGCGTACAGATTACGTACTCCCTGGCTAAGTCCCTCCTTCTATTCTAGCCGGATAAAAAATTAGTTACTATATTTTTAAATTGATAATGAATTTTATATTCAATATTGAATCTTGTTTGATAGATTTCTATTTCTATAATGTAATATTTATAAAATTACATAAAATATTATAAAATAAAAAGAAATAATCAATCAAAATGTGGTATGGACTTCTAAAAGGGACTACGTATTAAATTGGGGTGGAGGGAGCGTGTGGAATGATTTGATTTGTTTCAATACTTTTAAGGTAATAAATTTTCAGTAGCCCGGCAAAATATATATATATATATATATCGGGACAGTTCCGGAGATCCTTAAAAAAACCTCTAAAAAACCCCTCCAAATCTTAATCTCATAGTTCCCGATCGAATTTTGATGATCCGAGCCGCTCAATGTGTTCAGTACGTGATTTTAAGGGTACCTGCAAAAATTAGCAAAAAAAATGACCGGGAAGGACTTGATTTGAGCAATTTTTTATTGAACTGTTCAATAAAGTTCAATAAAAAACTGTTCGGATGAAGCCCTTCCCAAACATTTCTTTTGCTGATTTCTCGTGGGTACCTTTAAAATCACGTTCTGATTTTATATATATATATATATACGTACTACTATAGTATATGAATTTCACACCTTTCGTGGTGTACATTTTCTGAAATTTAAACGTCGTACTATTGCAAAAGTAGTACTTTTAGGTATCGTTTCAGAACACCTTTCTTAAAAAATAAGTACTAATTTTACATTTTTTAATTCAAAAATAATATAAATGAAAAATAATTTTTTGATTTTTTTTTCCGCATTATTTCAAACAAGATTCATATTGCATATTTTTAGATTTTATTAAGTCCATTATTTTTAAGCTTGAAATTACCTTTTTAAAAAATAAGTATTTTAAGTTTCGATTAATTATAGGAGTAATATTTAGAATCCTCTCTTCCATTTGGTGATGCAGCAGAACAGTACAGTGGGTGGCCATTGCATCTCTCCTTTCTCCACTCACAGGAAATCCGTTTCATTTCACTTCCTCACTCCAGAGAGCTCCAAATCCCTCTCTCTCTCTCTCTCTCTCTCTCTGAAAAATGTCGGACTACCTCCCTCCCGAAGCTCTAATCAACATCCTCGGCCGCCTCCCCGGCAAATCCCTCGTCCGATTCACGTGCGTTTGCAAGTCGTGGCTCTCTCTCATCTGTGATTTCGCATCCGCCCGCACCACCGCCAAACCCCCCTTCCTCCTCCTCCACTTCTCTCTCCCCCAGAACAACGATAATGTGCTCTTCTGCCTCCGTTCCGATGCCCAATCTGTCTACGCCCACGGGTTCGTTCGTCTCTCTCACGGTGACTATGCTATTTCTTCTTCAAATCGAGATCTATTATATAACCGACACAAATTGCTTATTGTCTTTTATGGTTTAGGGTTTAGTAGAATTTTAGGGTTTAGTAATTGCCTACCCGTTTTAATAGGGAATTGATATTAGCGCTCCAAGATTTACTGCAAGCGCTCCTTTTTTTGTTTTTACACATATTGCTAGTAACATCACACATGCAGTAAATCTTGGAGCGCGAAAATTTATGATGATGATTTTATATAACAATATATGTACGCCAGCGGGTACATTGGTCGGTCTCTCTCTCTCTCTCTCATCGAAGTTCTATTACTCTTAACAAAAACAAATTGTTTATTGTCTTTTGGGATTTGAATTGTGGTTATTAATAAGATGATTATTTTATTAACTACCTGCCTGCATGTATAATAATCCCTCTGTGTGTGTGTGTGTGTGGCCATGATTGATTCTTCAAAACGAGATTATTGTCTTTTGTTTTCGTCTTTTTGGGGTTCAATTGTAGCAGTAGTTGTTGATTGAGATTGGTTGCTGTCTAGTAGTAGTAGTCGTAGTAGTTGTTGTTGTTGCCCCGTTTTAATATTATGATTATGATTTTATCAACTGCCTGCTTGTGTGTTCATATCCATCATTTCATTTTAATTGATCAGAATATTGATTTTTCTGAAACCGGGTCAAGTTATCTCTGTGGAGCTTCTGAGGAAGGAGAGAGAAAGAAGACTTATGTTACGTAGATTTCGGATATGTCTACTAGAGGTGGAGGAAATGAAGAAACTTGAGGAGGAGGATTACGAGCGGGAGCGATGTCTACTAGATCGACTGCTTGAGAAGAAGCAGACATTTGATAATACTCCTCCATTCTCAAGCCCTAAATTACCAACAATGGATCAGATTCTGACCGAAATCGAAGAAATACCAGCAACCTTCAAGTTAGACTTTTCGTTCCACAGGGTGGGAAGCACCATGTATGTTCCTCTCTCTCTCTCTCTCTCGGTGGTTACGCTATTGATTCTTCAAATCCAAGATCTATTGTTTAACCCGCTCAAATTGTTTATTGTCTTTTGGGGGTTGAATTGTGGTTATTTATAATATGATTATTTTATCAACTGCCTGCATGTATGTATAGACATCCCTCCCCCTCTCTCCTCTCTCTCTCTCTCTCTCTCACACACACCCACGCCAGGTATCCCAAGGGGTTCAAGCGAAAAACGCACTAAAATTTTGTACTTTTTACATGCAATTTAATTTTTCTTTATTATTGTTGGCCCTGAAATATTCCTACGTAGCCAAAATAAATGAAAATCTACTGAAATTTGGAAGTAGATAATATAGCACAATAAAAACAAAATAAACTAGGCCTAGTAAATTTTGAACGAAAATAAATATGTTCATTTTATATAGAGCTTTGTATACAAAAAATTTCTTCACATTTTTGTCACCTCTGGATTAGCATCCTAGAGCAGCCCATCAATTCGTAGTTATTGATTGAGATTGGTTGTTGTCTAGTTGTAGTAGTCGTAGTTGTTGCCTACCCGTATTAATAATATGATGATGATGATTTTATCGACTACCTACTTGTATGTATAATAAACTCTCTCGTTCCATTTTAAATGATCAGAGTGTTGATTTTTCCAACACCGAATCAAGATAGCACGATGGAGCTTCTGTCTGAGGAGAAAGAAAGAATAGCTATCTTACATAAGAATCGGATAGCTCTACTAGGGGAGGAGGAAGCGAAGAAACTTCAGAAGGAGGATTATGATCGAATGGAACGTCTACTTGATCGACTGAGCTAAGAGAAGAAAACCTTAACCCTATCTACTCCAAGGTACACTTTTTTGTCTATTAATGATCTTATACAGTTAGAGGTGTTTATGCGTTTATGCTTTTATGGCATTGCTGATGGTCTTGTGCGCTATGTTGCATTCTTTTTTTTTTGTTTGACACTGGTGAATTGTTGCTGGTTTTGAATGCATACGATGGCCCTTTATAGAGAGCTTTGTATACAAAAAATTTCTTCACGTTTTTGTCACCTCTGAATTAATATCCTAGAGCAGCCATTGGTTGTTTTCTATTTGTAGTAGTCGTATTTGTTGCCTACCCATTTTAATAATATGATGGTGATGACTTTATCAAATACCTGCTTGTATGTATAATAATCTCTCTCGTTCCATTTTAATTGGTCAGTGTTGATTTTTCTGAAACCGGGTCAAGAGCATACGCAGGAGCTTCTGGAGGAGGAGATCGAAAGAAGATTTATCTTACATAAAAATAGGATAGCTCTGCTAGGGGAGGAGGAAGCAAAGAAACTTCACAAGGAGGATTATGATCGAGATGAGTGTCTACTAGATCAAATTGATGAGGAGGAGAGTGCTGAGCGAGAAGAATAGGAACGAAAACATCGACCGCGCCCTGATTTCGTCGAACTTACATCCACACAGCATTGGGATTACAAAAAGAGGCTCTTTGAGAGTGGGGTGCATACGTGGATGTATACATATGTACATACGTATGTACGGAGATGCATGTTGAATGATTCTTTTGATTGCTTTTATTATTTTATTTCTATGTGTGGTAAAAAAAACCTTTTGAGAGAGCCTCCAATTTGCACACGGCTGCTGCCTATTCCTGTCGTTCAACTTCAAAATTATTTTTACCAGCATGCCATTCTTTAAATATGTGTTCTAAATATTGCTAGGCTCCAGTTGGGCGGAAAAAGGGGCGCCTAGTGCCTAGGCGAGGATTAGATGCCGACTAGTTGGCTGCCTAATCTAGGCATTGTACATTGCTTTATATTGTATCATCTTCATGTGAAATGTCTTTATATGTAGCATATTAAGCAGATTTGACAGACAACGTGCCATTCTTTGAAAGCAGCCATTTCCATGCTATCGGCCAACACTGGATTAGGAGTAAGAGCGTTAGTTGTTTTGGCAATGCTTTCCCCAATAGGCTGGCCATAAGCTCTGCCCTCTATTGATGTAGCTGTGGACTCGTTTTACCCAAAGAGAATCAACTTTGCCCTTTATTTGATCGATTTACTGTACTTTTTACTTACATTTGCTCTCATCTCCCCCTCTTTAATACTCCCCTCCGTCCAATTTGTTTGTCTAATATTGGAAATCCAACTTATTTAGGGAGCATAATGATTACACCTAAAAGTGGTGTATTTTTCAATATTTACCCGTCAATTTTTTTGAAAAATTACTTTATTTCAAAAAAGTAAGGGCAAAGAGGGAATTTTATTCATTTAAAAGCAGTGTTCTAAAGTTCGTTACACGGTAGTCGCTCGGCCAGGCACCTTGGAGCGAGTACTCAGCGAGTAATGCCCATCGAGTAGGGATTAGTCGCCTCGGCCAAGCACCTTGGAGCGAGTACTCGGCGAGGAATACCTTGTTTTAGAACACTGTTTAAAAGTCAAATGGACAAACAAATTGGGACAAAACAAAGTTAAAAAGTAGACAAACAAATTGGGACGAAGGGAGTATTATTTCCCTCTCGTCTTTAATCCTGATTGCATAACTTTGCTTTATATACTTGCAGGGGTTTGATGTTGGGGATATTCCCGGATATGTTTTCGTCCCTGTTAGACCATTTGTGCTGTACTGCCGCGAGTCATTGGAGAGGATTGAAGGATATGCAAAGTTTGCCCTTGATGATTACAACAAACGTAATGTATGTGAGTGTGTGTGTGGGTTTTTGATGGTTCATTAAATTCTTCCATCCTCACCTCTTTGATCAACTCCCCTTTCTATTTGGTTTAACATCTCTCTTGAAATTTGTAGAATACAACGTACCAAATTGTGAAGGCCCTCAAGGCAAACGTGGATGTTCGGACCTACTATATTACCTTTCAGGTCAAGGATATGGCTGGTTCTGGTTCTGGTTCTCCCACTCTCAACTTCCAGGCCAAAGTGGAAACATTTCAGGGTCAGGAAACCGTCCTGTTTGTCGCGCCTGAACCGTAATCCTATATACTCTAAGGTACACTTTTTTCTCTATTGAATGAGCTTATACGGCTGTACGAGTTTGTACTCTTATGGTATTGCTGATGGTCTTGTGCGCCATGTTACCTTGTCCTTTTCTTTTTTTTTTGACACCTGTGAATTGTTCTGGTTTTGAATGCATACGATGGCCTCTTATTTTTCTCCCTTCCCATATGTACTTTTGATACATGCTTCACTAAGTCAGCTGCCAAGGTGCACCTTTTGCCAAACAAAAAATCAGTTGAAGATTCTTTTAGTTCTTGACAGAGGTCTCAAGAGAGAGAAGCAAGGAGATGTTAGGACCAAAGAAAGGTACGTAGAAGCCTCAACCGTGTTGATGCTTACTACGGCGACGAAGAATCACGAGAAGCAAAGGACCCATAGGTAGAAGATCGGGAGCCAGAAGCTTGGGATTATTGAACGCAAATCTGTGCACGAGCCTATGCAAACAGGGTTAAAAGCAGTGGATAGCCCGGTTCGTAAGGATCTAGTAGGTTGGGTAGCTTTTGCTATCTTTATTTTTTTCCATTTTTTCTTGATATCTTGAACATGAGAAATAAATTAGTTTCATTTCACAGAAATGTTTGTGCTGACATTGGATTCAACTCATACATCTTACGCTTTTTGAATAGGAAATTGATATTCGCGCTCCAAGATTTACTGCCACCTTTTTGTTTTTACACTATGATGTTGTTGGCAACATCACAGTGTAAAAATAAAAAGGTGGAGCGCCTGCAGTAAATTTTGGAGCGCGAAAATCAGTTCCCTTTGAATAATGTATCTTGAAACTTTTTGTAAACCCATGAGAATGATTTTTATGTAGAGAACATGGAAAGATGCTTTCAGTATTGTTCTAATAATGAAACTTGGTTACATCATTATCCTGTAGCTTGTTTTCTTAATGTTCTCGTAGATTTGCCACCAATGTTGCTTGAAACGCGAAGAACTTAAGATATTTAATTTCTCGGCATCAGTATATTTTCCTCCCAAGGACTTTAGGAACTGGAGATTTAGGTTCTATATTATACATGGACACAGGTGCGGATGTTGGATGTGATACACATCTAGGTGTCAGTTTCGCCATGATTCGCTTATGCCCTAGCAAATTGTTTTGTTGAATTGACGATCTGAACCATAGTACACTTCCGTTTTAGAACGGTTAATTTGGTGATCCAAAGTGATTCTGAGTCTTTATCCCATTTTTTTTCTTTAGCGTCCTCCTTATGTGTAAAAAGTACCTTAAAGTTACAAATTAATTATTCTTTTCAAACTTTCCAATACAGTTTTACATATTTTAAGGTACTTTTTACACATTGGGTGGTGACCGTGGTGTTATCATTTCCCAAGTATTGAAACTAAATAAATTAGTAGCCTATAAATTTTTTTAGACCAACACTCTAAGTTAACATGCCACAATGTAAAACTCCAATCTCTAAGTTAACACCCTATTTTTTTAGACCAAATGTTTGATAAAATTGAAACTGAAACTGAATGCTGGATTTTTTAAGCTGAAAAACTGTTTGATAAATATATTAAGCACTGAATTAAAAAAATATTGAATTAATTTTAATTCCGATTCTCTCTTAATTTACTAATGATCACAATATACTTTTACGGTAATGGTGGAGTGGTGGTGGTGATGGAGCGAGGGTAGTGGTGGTACGGTGGTGGAGTGGTGAGGATGGGGATGGAGTGAAAGTGGTAGTAGAATTGGAGTGAGAGTACTGGTGGTGGTGGTGGTGGGGTGGCAGTGGGGTGGTGGTGGCATGAGGGGTGGCGGTGGTGTGGTGGTTGTGCAATGGTGGTGTTGTGGTGGTGGTGGCGGCGGCGTGGTCGTGGTGGCGGTGGTGGAGTGGTGGTTGTGCAATGATGGCGATATGGTGGTGGCGGCGGCGGCGATGGCGTGGTAGTGGTGGTGGTGGAGTGGTGAAGGTGGTGGTAGTGTTGGTGGTGGTGTTGGTGGTGGGAGTTGTTGTGGTGGTGTAGTGATGGTTGAACGCAAGTACATAAAAATTCAGTTAGAATTAAGTAGCTCAAATTTAGTTAGAATTAAGTAGCTTTACTTAATTTTTTTCAATTTTTTAGCCTACATTTTAAGTAGCACTTAATTTATTAAGTAATGTAAAATGTGGTTATCAAACCTACTGAATCACTTATTACTTAATTAATTCAATTTTAAGTGCTGAATTCAGGTTATCAAACAACCCCTAACGTTATGACTGAAGAAGGAACCTAACGATCATGTCTCTAGTTCATCATTGGAGGTAGGAAACCCCGTAGCCACCATAAAAGTTCTCTCTGGTTAGCGATCTCCTTTGTTTCTTGTACATCTCTTGGTTCTTCCTCCTCTTCTTCTGAGAACCCTTTCTTTTCTTCATCGGCTCTGTTTGATTCAGTTTCGTTCACTTCTGGTTTGTGTTTGCCGTTGCTGTTGAAGATCGTGATGTTGGAGGGGATTGTCCGGGTTTGTTTTGCTGATTGTTGGTGGTAGTGGTTTGGCCCTCATGCTTTGTCTGCTCCGGCCTCCACTGTCGTAGGCCGGTTTTCGCCGCCGGTCTCTACATCTGGGAGAGGCCGGTTCGGCTTAACGGCGAGGCTGGACTCCGGTGATTTGTACACCAGTGGCTGCTGGTGTAGTTAGGGTTTTGTGGTTTGGTTTGGGTGGGCCGGTCCAGGTTTGGGCCGGAATTGTATTATCTGATGTGGACCCTGGTAGACCTTTAGGAGTTCTGGGCTTTGCCCTTATGGTGTTGTGTCCAACTTTTTGTTGGATTCCCTTCCCCTTTCCCGTTTTTAATAAAATTCATCTTTTGCTGATAAAAAAAAAAAAAAAAGTTAGGTGGAGGTTGGAGGCTGTGAAGTTCATGTTCATGTTGTTTGGGTGGAATGTAATGTTAACTGTCTTTACTTTTTGGGTATAAAAATGCTGTTCTTGTTAAGTTAAGGGTGGTTGGTGTTTCCAAACTACTGGTCAACCGTGCATATAACAGAATACTCAGGTTAGGTTCATCATGTTGTGTTCCGGATATGTGAGACTGTGATGCGGCATCATAGTCGGTTTCAATGTGCTATTTGTAGATGCGTGACTAGCTGTGGCTCTTGCGAACTTCATAATTTTTCTCATTCGACGGAGTTGTTTTCTATCTTTTCTTTTTATTAAGAATCAAACCGAAACTTTCATACTATGTCAACGAAAAGGATTAGATATTTAGCATACAAGACTAGCTGCTACCCACCGCGACATGGCACCCCTGAAAATCAACTGCAAAATGCACATCTTGCACTTGTCCTCGAGGCACTTTACAAATACGCAAAATACAGACGGTTACGCATACGCACGTCTACTATATCCGTTGTTCTAGATTGCTACGGCCAATCTGAAGCTTTCCCCCGAGATAGGTCATTCATTAACTAGCGCACTAAGCTTCCGTATGCAAATTATCAGAGAAAATTGAGTTGGAAACATCACGTTAGCTCATCCGGACACGAATCATTTTCCGCGATGGCGATCACTTCGGGCATTTCCATAGCAGCAGGCGAATCGGAAGAACCGAGGTCCGAGAGCACCCCTTTTAGGTAATAATCATCAATGTCAAACTAGAGTCTTGTTGAACACCATCAAATTCCTTGCTAACTAAATTCCCCAGCAGAGTGGAATACTATAAGCAAGTCGGTTACCATAATAAGGAGCAGTTTTTGTCCATGCAAGAAACCAGCAATGAAGAATTGCTTTCTTGGGAAGCCAAGATGGATTATCTAATGCGAGAAATTTTTGGGTGCCGGGTGGGTATATCTCATGTGGTGCCCGCTCGGCACTCCCGAGCCGTCCGATGCACTTTTGGACGGTTCAGATTAAAATCTTCTCTCTCCTCTCAACCCTCCTCTTTCTCTCTTTTTTCTCTCTATAAATCCGAGCCGTCCAAAAGTGCATCAGATGGCTTGGGGGTGCCGAGTGGGCACCACGTGGTACCCACCCGGCACTGAAGAATTTCTAATCTAATGCACAGTGTATGTTTTTTTGCAAGACAAAATGTGACTCAAGATCAAGAAGGCATTACTGTTATTCAATTAAGCTAATTTTTTGCATGAGTAATGTTATTCGATTAAGCTAATTTTTTGCGTGAGTAATGGACTGATCGAGGACTAAACTACGTACAGTTCAAAAAATTAAGATCAACCGAATACATGAAAGTATTTGATCCAGTATTTCATTTTTTAACGCAAGATTCCAGATCTTCAATTCTATAGTAATTCTGGAAAAAAAACTTAAACGATTGGATCAAAATATTTACATGCATCCCATTAAACTGAGTTTTTGCGGACTGAATTTTTTTTTTTTGGGGGGTAAGTAAAAAAAATTATTTTAGAATTTAATGAACAATTTTAGATTATTTGTGTGGAACTCCGACACAGACCCACGCACATCAAGTCCATGCGCATGGCATCTCTGCGATTATGTTCCGTTTGGAACTTGTGGAAAGCGAGGGAAGAGAAAGGACGGGAAAGAAAAAAAAATTTATTAAGAATGAACAATGAGAGAAAGAAGAAGAAAATCTTATTTGTCATTTTCTCAACTCTTTTCTCGAGATTTTTTTTTGGTGCAAATAGGGTAAGTCTGCCGTGGTACTTGACACACACATTCGGACGGTTCAAAAATACAACCAACCGTCTGGATTGAAAAATACTTTTTCTTTTTTACTTTTAATTCAGACTACCGGTTATATTTTTGAACGACTCGAATGTGCGCATCGGGTTAAACCAAACAAGGGAAGAAAATTTTGAACTTTCCCATTCCTTTCCACATGTTACCACTTCCAAAGCAAAGCATAAAAGCAAGAGAGAACAACAAAGATCATCGATTCCACCACCCCCACGGCCCACCCAGAAGATTAACTTCTACGCTTCTCTCTCTCTCTCTCTCATCAACAATGGCAACGGCGATCGCGAAATCAACCACTGCGAAAGACGAAAACCCTAGAAAAACCCCCGACCAGCCACAGTCGCCCCCGCCCTCAGATCCTCTACCTGCAGACAAGGACGGCGGTGATGAATCGAAGCCCTCGGCCGTGAAGGAGACCGACGAAGTCAAGAAGGACGACGTCGTTTCTTCCGTCCAGAAGAAGATCCGACGAGCCGAGCGGTTCGGGATGCCGGTTCAGCTGTCCGAGGAAGAGAAGCGTAACTCTCGAGCTGAAAGGTAGTTTCTTTTTAGCTTTTTTCGTTTTTTTTTTTTTTAAATTCTTCAAATCTCTTTTTCGTGACTAGGGTTAGGTAGTTTTGTGACTCTTTCTTGCTTTTTTGTTAGGCCGGTCTGTGTCGTGGTAATTGAATTCAAGTACGCACTAACTGTCTACGTGTGTTGGTATTGACTAGGGCTGCAACACGAATCGAGCTGCTCGCGAGCAGCTCGACTCGTTATGAGATCGGCTCGTTCAGGTTGTTAGTAAACGAGTCGAGCTCGAGTTTTAAGCTTGGTTAGTAAACGAGCTGAGCTCGAGTTAGTTGTAACTAGGCTTGATTATAAATGCTTGGATCATTTGTAGCGGCTCGGCTCGTGTGGTAAACAAACCAAGCTCAAACACCTCGATATTTGATAATACCAGCCGAGCTTGAGCTCGATTTGGGCTCGATTCAAGCTCGAGCCTGACTAGTTTTGAACGAGCCGAGCTCAAACACAGGGAAGCTCGGCTTGTTTGCTGCTATAATTGACTTACATACACATTCTTGGCAATTTTCGTTAGGGCTGGCAGTGGATTTCTTAAGTTTGGTTAGAAAACTTAGTGAGATTAGCCTAGGGTCTATGATTGTCTATGTCGTGGTACTTGAACTATATACCCATTCTCAGGAAATTTCATTAGGGATGCAGACAAGCATAGTGGGCGAGCAATGGATTGTTCAGACTTGGTTAGAAAACTTAACAAGATTCACTTGTTTGAAGTTTTCTCTTCTTTAGTAGTTGAGCCAAGCTTTAACTAAAACACGAGTGAGCTCAAGTTGCTTTTGTTATTTTTGAACTGTATATGCTTATCAAGCCGGATAGTAAGTTCTTTAAGCTTGGTTCAAAAACTTAGTGAGCTTAAAAAACATGTTCAAACTTGCTTTGTGTATGTAGTAATTGTTATCGAGAGAGATGCTTGTGAGCATGAGTCAAGCTCAAGTAGATAGTTCATTTAACATGCATAATTGCCATCACTATTTAATCAGTTCTCCCTTTTGCTAATTTTTTTGTTTGTTTGTTTTGGTTGAGAAATGTGGAATTTGTTGTTTGGACAGTGAACCAATTGTTGCCTTTTGGTTTGGAGATACGGTATTTATTTTATCCATATGTCTTTGGGATTGGATTCAAGTAGAGAGATGCCTAACTTGGTGAAAGCCCCTTACAACACTTGGTATGGGGTGTGTCCATTTTAGTAGGAAAAGCAAGAGGAAGGAGTGGTACGCAGGTCCTCTATGTATTTTGTGGTGCATTTTGGAGTGGATGGATCGTGTAGATCTTTTGAAGGGATCAAAAGCTCTTCAAGATTTCAACTAATTTGAAAGGAATGGTGGTGGTGGTGTGGCGTTTAGAGATGATTGTCCATTTGCTTTGGACTCTTTTATAGAATTTTGGGGAAACTTGTACATCACCGTCAATTTTTATGGGCACTAGTATAGTTGTTTCTGGTTTCGTATACTCAGGTTTTGTTTACAAGGTTGCGTGGCTTGCGCAACGGTTTTGATATTTATAAAACTCGTGCTTATCGGGAAAAAATAAACGAAATGTGGTTCTGTCAATTAGAAGGAATTCATTCTTGTTTGTTGAGAAGTATGGCCTATGGGTGGCCTTGAGCCTTGACAAAAAGCTGTTGAAATTTAGTATTTTGGGGTTGAAGTTTAAGTGCAAGGATATTTCTTATTGGAAGAGGGGCATGGTTTGCCTCTATTTTATATGGTATCGTTGGCAGATCCCATAGGGGCCTTCTGGTGGGATGGAGTGAATTGCTTGTAGAGCAAACTTTCTGGCAAGTGATGTAGACACTGGGCATCAGAGCTGAGCTGTTAATTGTAACACACTTTAGTTAGATTAAAAGTTTGCAGTTCAATTTACTAATGATCTGATCTATTTGCAGGTTTGGAACCACTTCTGCCGTGCATGAATCGGATACATTGAAGCAATCAGAGGAGCACAAGAGAAAGGCTAGAGCAGAGAGGTTTGGTTATGCAATTCCTTGTCGTTTCATTTCAGAGACATTGTTCTTGTATTTTTCTTTTCTTTTGATGTATATATTACGCTTTTCAGCTGTTTTTTTACACTGCTTTATGTGTTTCAGGTTTGGGCTTGCACAGTCTGTGACTGCTGATGAGGAGGCAAAGAAGAAAGCTAGGCTTTCCAGGTTTGGAGCAGTCCCAGCAGTCCCCAAGGCAAATGCACAAGAAGAAGACAAAAAGAAAGCTAGGGCACTAAGGTGTGCACCACTCTCACATCCCTACTCTTTTTACTAGTATGGGGTTTTTTGTCTGCCTGATTGCTTAGTTCTGACTCAAACAAAGCATACTTAATATCTACTCCAGCATGCCAACATGCTAACGGATTATGAGCTCCTGGCGGTTCATTCATCCTAGAGCCACTTTTGATTTCTGTTTTTCTGTTGTAGTATCAAATGCTCATGCTAATTATTAATGCATAAACTTTTATATTTCAGTACACATTTTCTCACTTTTCAATAACCTTCACCTATTTCTACACATCTTGGTTATCCCATTTTTCAGCTTTTGCACCTTAACTGCCACCCTTCTGCATTTTCCAGCACGAGATTTGATTTAATTTCACCATTTGATTTTCCAGGTTTTCACAACCTCCGAATGGCTCTCTATCACAATTGGATGGCAAGGGAAACAATATTGAAGTTGTAAGTACCTAAGATTGGATCCTTTTGAAGCCGAAGATTTTGAAGTAAACTCATAGTTGGTTGTTTATTGTTCAGAAGACTGCTACTGCGGGCAAGGCTGGTGGGGGAACCTAAATAGTGTGCCTTCTTTCTTTTATAGTAAGTGCTGTTTGAAGTAGCATTACAGTGTCATTCGACTTTGTTCCTCATCCGACTTTTTAATTGATCTTGTTGTCTCATTTTTTGGCAGGTTTAGGGTTTTTTACATTTTGTGACTCCCCTGGCGACTTGTAGTCAAGTCTACTTTCTGACCTATGAATTCCTGGATGCAGCTCTGTTCCATTCTTGGATAACTTCTTGTGACCTGTGGCTGGAGAGCATGACGTAGTTGGTGTTTCTCTGGGGTATTTCTATTTTCCTGGTGAGGCCTGGGAGAATCCTCATGTTCTCCTTAGTGTGAATCCATCTGAAATGATGGACAAAAAATGAAGTACTGAAATTATGGCTTGGGAAAACATCACTGATTGCTAACTTGGTTATATCTAGAATTTCACCCTCATCGTCTCTTTGTCCAGCTCACATTGACCAACCTTGCATATCCATGTGTTGTCTTGTGTCACTTAACAGACCATGTTGGAATTAACAGTTGCAAGTGTAACATAGCCTGACCTAACTTTTTTAGTTCAAAATTGCACCATTGTCCATGTAGCAATGCATTAGTTTAGAAGATAGTACTTTTAAATCATCTTACACTTCTGCTGTGGCGTATTTTGGTTTGAGATCTTGGGTTGCTGCTTGTTTTGTGGTCTCTTCTGCCTAAATTTGTTGGAAAAGTCCGATTAAAAAAAACTTGTGGAATAGTCGGCATTTTATTTTAAATCCTATATTAATAGCGTTTTGGAAGAGTCCCAATTCTGCCCTTTTTTTTTTGATACACTGACATAGTTCTAGTTAGCTGGTAGACTTAGGATAAGAACTATGTAATGCATCATTTTCGGTAATATTCCTGCGGTATGCTTTCCCTTTAGCAAAGGACTCTTGTGTCCCATTCGTAGTGGTGAGATACCATTTTCTTTTCGGTGATGATTGTAGATTTGCCTAGTTTTTTTGTTTTTTTCCTAGATGTTATTTTTGAGTCAATTTCTTTGCATTACTGTGCTTGCTTCAAAACATGCATAGCCTCTTTTGCTGACTGCTGTCTTTCAACTTGGTCACTTGTCCACGACATATGATGAGACATGAGTTGAATGAAGTTCTCGGGAGATGTTTGTTGATTACCCTTTGGCCTCACCAGCTGAATTTCCCCTGCTACAGTCTATTGGGTGTGTAGAGAAGAATGGAGGATGTTGTTCTGTAATAGATATGTTTTCGTTTTGAAACTTCTATGGAAAGGGTGCTTTGTTTCCAAATTTGTATGACCAGATAAGTAGACGTCAGGGGCAGTCATTTTGTTGTTTCTGTTTTACTATGAAATATTATTTGTTTTACTTGGAAAATCAAGCTTGGTATCTGTTCTGTTTCTGTTCTGAGGGAAGGCGGGATGGTGCAACACCTCAAAAGTTGCACTGTGCATTGCTCAATCTGACCGTCCAAAAGTGTTTTGGGCAATCCAGATTTTAAAAGAATTTTTCCCTGGAAGAGTTATTTTGTAATCCGGACCGTTGAGTACCGAGACAGACGGTCCAGATGAAGTGATGCACCATGTAGCACGCCTTGGGCGCCACAGGGTCCCCGGATCCTTGATGTTAGTTTCTTCAAATCTTCCACGAGGGAGTTTGCTCTTCCTTTTTTGGGACTGATCGTTGCTCCTAATTGTGCCAGTTCTGGGCTTGTTTCGTGATATACCTATAACGCATGACAGAAAATTCATCGAAGATCCTAGCTTATGGATATCAACTCTTGAAGCTTATGTTCGTTTGATTTACCACCAAGAAGTCCATGAATTCAAAAGTTTTAAGAGCTAAGGTCCACTAGTTTGAAAGTTATAATATTATACTTTTATCACTCACTACATTTATCATGATATGCTCCTATTAGAGCATCCACATCAGGCTCAATAAATTCGAGTCAAATTATGACTAGAAAAACCCACTTTATTTTACCTTTGAGTGTCTTATTTAACCTTCACTCCACCTGACTATTAGTATAACTCTTTCCTACTTTAAAAAAAGAAAAAGAAGTCTATCCTATTAGTAGAATATTAGTAGTTCTTCTTAGGCTTAATTGCAAAAACATCCTTTCAACTATCACTTTTTTGCAACATGATCCCCTCATGTACAAAACCGGACAACATGACCCCCTTAACTATCAAAATCAAACAACATCACCCCCTCCCCTCATTTCTGTTAAAAAATTGGACGGAGTGAAAGAGAAAGACCAAAGTACCATTGGCTTAAAAAAAACACGGTAAAAAAAGGAAAAAGATAAAAACAAAAAAAGACACAACCACCACACACTCTCTCTTTCTGTCGATGATCTCTCTCTCTCTCGATGATATAATGGAAGCCCTGACCATCACCGCCCACCATAACCATTGAGACCCATCTCCACCCATCTCCGTCTCCAATACAGAAGCATCTCAGAAGCTGAAACCCTAGAGTGGCAAAATCTACACCGAGTTTACTTCGTTCGATTCCGTACGCCGAGTTCTACCTGGTTCTCCTGCGAATATGTAAGTTTTCTGTAAGTTGTTTATATCAATTTATGTATTCATGTGCTTTTCGGTTTAAAAAATTGAGGGATTTTGGGGTTTTCGAAGTTTTTAATGAATGTAACCCTAAACAATGATGCAACCCTGGCTTTTAAAAATAGGGGGGGTTTGGGAATTTATATTTTCGCAGAGCATATAACTCCCAAAAAAGATGCTTAATATATATTTTCACTCTTTTTTGTGAACAAAGTATTCACAAAATATGTACTTTTTGTTATTTTCATTTTGTAGCTCAAAAATATTCAAACAAATCTTGTAAACCTGGCTCAATCCATGTGGTTATTTGTAAAAAAAAAAATGATAAAATAATTGCTAATGAGTGAATAGTGGCTTTTCATCTTTGAAGAGGAACTGTTCCACTTTTAAAGTGTTCACAAAATAATTGCTACTACTATTTAGCCAAAACGCTCTCATTCTACAAAATACGTGATTTTTTTTCCACAATGAAAGCAATACTCAATCGGATTTTCCTCGGTAAAACTCAGCCAAAACCCCATGATCCCTCCAGAGTCTAAAGGCACTGTACTCAGACATCCTAATGATCGTATCCCCGTGTCCAAACTGGTACTGAGTAGATCAAGGTGCCCAAGCCAAAGGACGCGACAATGGTGACTAGGGCATAAGCATCTCCTCTCCAAGGGTGTTTGCTCTCTCTCAGCAAGTGAACCTCAGCGATGAAAGTGGAAACAGTGCTTAGACAACCCATCAGGCCAAACTGTATGCCGGTTGCCACGGTATTACAAGTTTGTGTATTCACCTGAATAAAACATAACGAAACTTTTTTAAGATTCAAAATGATGGTCAGAAGTAACTAAGTGTGAATAGGCCATCAAGTGCAGAAATTGATCAGGAATCCATGATGTAATGTGAATAGACACGCGCATATTATGTAGGCCGTGTTTGGAACTTGAAGAATTTGATTTCCCTCATTACTCTGTTTCGTTACTAGCATAAGAGAAAAAGCAACAAACTTTAAGGGTCTGTTTGATTAGCAGGAGAATGATAACGCGAGGAATTAGCAGGAGAATGATAACGCGAGGAAAAGTCTAAAGGTCCTCTTTTTCTCTTCAAAATAAACATGAGGGATTATATTCCTTTACTTTACTTTCCCAAGAATACATCTTCGCATTTACTTCGTCTTCCTTTCTCATTCCCTTCCGCAAGTTGCAAACACACAACCAAGACTTTCCAGAAACAAGAGAAGTTCTTGATCTATGAAAATGCAAAAACGATCAGAGAAGGTTTCCTTACCGCTTTCTTCAGAGTTGCTAGCGCTGCCATGACACAAGCCGCTGAAACATTGGCAACTAGAGTCCCAAAAGGAACCCATTTCAACAAGCCCGATTTTCCTAAGCCACGTCCATTGAGTCGACAGGCTAAGAACCACCTGATCCACACACCGAGAGGTCCAACAAGGCATGCTAGCCACAGCTCGGCTCCACTGCTACCACTGTGAAACTCTCTCTTCTCCAAAGCTCCGCTGATCCCCCATAACAAGCCCAGCGTCAATAGCAGCACCACCACAACTGCAAACCGGCGCCAGAATTTGTCCATCTTCCAACTGCGTTCAGCACTCGAAAGGCCATTTAAGGGGATCACACGTTGAGTTTTCAGGAACCTTTGGAAGGTCTGAGCTGTCCTGACCCCATAGCTTATGGAATAATCAGCTAGAATGAAGCCTGCAAACAAAAACTGAGAATTGGTCATCTTTTACTTGGCCAAATCAGCCACATTAGTGTTTTGGCGTGAAGTGAAACAAGACATGGAAATTACATTACTTCTAGGATAATTGGATCAGATTTCTGTTCCTACGATATGACTGTTGTCCACGTTAAATGGAAACAGTTGAAACCAGTTGATTTTGCGAAAATAATTTCCCTACAGAATTTCCAGGAGAGAAAGGAGAAGTACGTGATCTCTCTTGTATGGGTTGGGAAAGTCACTTCCATGTTTTGAAATGATGAGAAATCAAATTAAGATATGACTTAAGAGTGATGAAGATTTTCTTCCTTCAGATTTTTTTGGGCAATCTAGATATTGTGGAAAGGCAGCTGTTGTTTGGAAGGATAGGAAAAGTGCGTAGGGTGTTAATAACCCTAACACATAACAATCTCTCTGATACCATGTTGTTTAGGAAGGAAAAGTGTGTAGGGTATTCATAACCCTAGCAAATAACAATCTTATTTATATAGACGACTCACATATTAAATAAGTAAACTAAGCAATGTTTGCTGAACTCTGTTGCTGAAAGTTGTCTGCATCCCCAACAGCAATGTGGGACTACAACTAATACTATATTCTAACAGAAGCCATTTTTGTTTCTCACAACTCTTCTTTTTCTTTTTCTTCAGAAACAAAAGTTGCATGATGAGTCATCTTTTCCCACCTAATGTGATATCCAAACAAAAGAGGGAAAATCTATCCTCTCCTATCCTATCTTATCATCTCGCACTAAATGACTTAAATAGACTTCTAACTTTTTAGTAGACTGCAATTAGAAGAAATCCTAGCCATACATTATGTATATATAGAAGTTACCGTTTTCAATATTCATGCAAGGAGACCAGCATGATAAAAAATAAAATAAAAAGTAAATGAATAGATAAATAAACAAAGAAAAAATAAAACTGTTTTTTTTTTTTTCCCCTCGCAAGGGCACAATACTTGTTACTCTGCCTAGTTAAGCTAGTGAAAATACATCTTGCATTACCTAATGGAAGCCCGAACACAGCGAAAGCCCATTTGCCTTGAACACTGAGGTTAAGCATGCTCTGATTCCAACCACTGAGAGTTGTAAGGCTTCCCAAGTAACCAGTTGTCAGTCCAATGGCTAGATGTTCTGAAACTCTGGATATATCTCCTTTGAAAACGATGCCCAACCATCCCATCAAGAACGAGCCAACCTTCCAATGGAGGTAAGGATTTTTTTTGATAAGTAAGGAGGTAAGGATTTTGTTAGACAAATAATCAAATCTTAAAGTGATAGCAAATGATTGTGCTTCATAAATTTCCAGGAAGTATAGTTCTTATAGCCATCCATGCCCTACTAAATATGATAAAAAAAAAAACTTTAAAATGTATCAAGATAAGATTGGGTCGCGTTGCCTGAACATTCAATAAAATCAGCAGCACCCTAACAGCAGATGGGGTTGCCAAAGCTCAAGAATGAGGATTAACTTGCATATGGAATAAACAAACAACATTCAGGAATGGAATCACCCTGACATTACGTAATGCAACTCTTAATTTGTGTAGTGCAGATAACAGGAAATAGTGGACACCTAAGCATTGCAACTAAAGTTCTTTGCAATCTGCATTCCTTTTACAAAGCTGCATGTTTTCAGCCATGTTGCAAATGCAAATTTCGTGGGTATGAGAGAGAGAGAGAGAGAGAGAGAGAGAGAGAGAGAGAGAGAGAGAGAGAGAGAGAGAGAGAGACCATATTAGAAGGAAGATCAAGGTACAGAACACTTCCGTTGCTTGTGAGACCAATCACTCCAGGGCCAAACAGTTTTTCCAGTACATACCTTGTTAAAACCTACAAAAAGATCACAAAACAGGTTAGGGTATTGCACGTAAGTAAAAATGCTACCTCAAGGACACAAGGGTGCTAGAAAGAATCTCCATTAATTATTGGACAGGCAACTGATAGGAAAGTTCGCTTGAAGCTACCAACGTACCCTTGAAGCTACCAACGTTAAGTGAACAAAAATGAACGGGGAAAAACAGTTTGTAAACTAATTATTTTAAGCACCACCCTTGCTGCAACATACCAGGGGCTAATAGTAAAAGATAAAATAACACCAATTTCGCCCCTTTTCCCCTGCTTAAGGACCTATTTGATTCCATTGTTTATGGCCTTTTCGGCTTATAAGCTTACTGCTTACTACATTTTTTAAGCAATAAGCCAAAAAACTTGTTCGGCGGCTACCTTCAAAATGAGAAAATAAGCAACAAGCAGTATCCACAAAAAACAAGCAATTGAATTGCCAAACATTTTTGCTTATTTTTAGTTTTGTTTGTTGCTCATTTTTAAGCTATAGCCTATATGGAATAAAAACCAGACAGGCCATAAGCGTGTCATCCAAACATAAGGAGAGAACCTTTTTTATCCTACCTACCCCTTGACTCAATTTTCTAACCTCCTACTAAACACTGCATTAGCCACGTTAAACATGACCAAATCATAAAAACACGAGCCACATACAAATTCAACCCAAATGAGTAAAGAAAATGATAAAACCTTGTATATCGAAGATACAAAGTTGCAAAGACACCAATAGAGGGGAGTCAAAAGCCAGCCATGGCCAGCTGATGAAGGAAAATAGAGAATAAGAAGCAAGAGAGAGAAAGATAAGAAAATGTAAGCAACGAACATTATGAATGTAAGTACTTGTTCAGAAGAACAGATTACTCGTACTCAACTATGCAGCCGGGTAGAAGAAATACAAAAGGAGGAAACAATAGCACCGAACTTAACTTTGGAACCCCACCACTATTTTTGTGTCTGAGGTGGAGCTGATTAACACACAATTGTCTTTTCCAGGCTCTCGATGAATTCAAGTATTTAAATCGCACTCCTTCCTCACTAACTAAGAAATTATCGAACTTGAAATCAACCCACAAAGAAAAATATACTATCCAAGAAAAAGGTAAATTTAACCAATGGGACTATTGGAGGAACATGCAAAAAACAAAATACCATCCACGTCTATGTTTTATTGCATGAGTTAAAACCACAGAGTAATATTAACTATTAAGCAACTCAACTCCTTCACAGGTACCATTTACCCACTTATGAGAGGAAGGTATATACTGAACAGCAAAATGATATAAATCGATAGAAAAGTCGTGAATAAAACTACAAGTGTCCCTGCATATATTTTGGCCAGTGAAAAAATAACTGCACAAATCGCATAAACCACTGGTATTTTTGGCCCACAGTGAAAGCACTGAATACTTTGGCGAGATTGCTTGGCAACGATGCTAAAATAGTAAAACTTCCATACTATGCTAGCATATTGATCTTTAAAATGCAAAGGTTTAGCACATTACCCCAAGAATGCCGAAAACAGAGAGATGCATAAGGTGTAAACCGTAATCCATCAGCCATGGTACCTCTTTCTTGGTCTCCTGCGCATGGAATATGTAACACCTAAACACCGGCATTTGGCCATGGAAGTAATATCTTCACAATAGCATACAAAATTCTTCTTCTACAACTTTACATAAACCACTAGAAAGAACAGTTATAGATGAACTCACTTGTTTTTTGTCATCGCATTGAATGATAGCCTCAGTAGAAAGAGGAGATATAATCTCCAATGGTGATGGTGATACAGGGGAAGCAGTGGACAAATCATCCCCAGGAATAATGGGCAAATCAATACCACTTTCCATTACATCACGCATATCATCATATATTGGATTTACAGCATTTGAAAATTTAAAAGAATGCCTCCTCAAGGAAGAATCAGCACGATTAGTCTCAAGGTCCATGATCACTGCACCAGGGCTACTGGAACTTCATCCCCACCTGCAACTACTTCACAAACTACAACAGTCACGAATTACAATTGTGAAACTACGATCTTAATTCCATGAAACATATAAGCTAAAAACCACAATGACGTATGTCTGATGCACGTGGACTCCACAGTATAATGAGAATTGAGAAGCCCATGCACATCGGACGGTTATGGACACATCTACATCCGTATCCATCCACATAAGCCTGTTTAGGTAGCATTGCCCTTAATCATAAGCTATTGTCAACTTCTCCACTTGTAAAAGCTAACAAAACACGTAATTAGGGTACTTGATCCAACGATTATGTAATTGCACTTAGATAGTGGGTTCAATTATAAATTCTTGAGGGGGGAAAAACTAATAGAACACAACGGTTACGGACCCATCTACATCCGAATCGGTCCACATAAGTCTGTGTGGGAAGCATTGCTCTTAATCATAAGCTATTGTTAACCTCTCCACTTGCAAAACCAAAAACGTTACTCAACTGGAGCACTTGATCCAACAGTTGTGTAATTGCACTTGTACAGTGAGCTCAATTACAAATTCTTGGAAAATAAAAACTAATAGAACCCAAATAATCTAGGCCGTACAGCAAAAGCCTGCCAACGGGATATAGAGGGCAGATATACTATCACCCTGGATAGTACATCAGAACTACTTACATTCGGTGTTTGAAGGGATATAATATCTCCAGATTGTATATTCGCCTGAAGTTGGATATAATAACACCGCCTCCCCCTACCCTTATTATTCCCGCCTTCATATCCGACATCGTAATTATGAAAAATGCCAAATTTCCTTTTTAATTCTATATCCACCCCGAAATAAACCAAAATCATCTGCATATCCTCTCTTCTATAAATTACTCAAACAAACAATCTACAACATATTCGCCTTGTTTATATATCCGTCATTTTACCATATCTCTCCTCATACTATGTCCATCCAAAACTAATCCGGTCTGGTCCGCAAACCGCACGTAAGGATATTGGTTACTTATTTAAGTCTTCCACTAGTGATGCAAGACAAGTAAAGGCAATCTTCGGTAGTAAAGAAAACAAAATAAGACATTGAATAGTGAAACATCTGATTCTCATACCATTTGATAAAGGCTGCTGATCCATTTTTTTTTAACGTCAAGTGTATTTTTGGTGCAAAATACACTTGCAAGGGAGTGGCGTTAAAAAAAAAAAAAAGAGTGGCTCTTCATAAAAACCAAAAGACTCTGTTACAATTGGGTATGAGATTCTCAACGACACACAACCTTTGCATCAAAATACCTTTATGAAGTCGTCTGAGAAACTTTTCTTCTCCTTCTTTCTCACCTTTCCAGACCCCACAACGTTCTTCGAGTTTTATTGATGTTATTCCTTCTTCACTGCTAAACTTCACGTGCTCAAAACCTGATAGCCTCGAATGATTTGGACGAAAAACCTCGAACGCGGTTTCCCTTCGATTCTTGGGTCGTTCAATTTGGTTCGGGTTTGCACCTGTAGGTGGCGGTTTAGGGTTTTGTCTGGGGATTTGAGAATGGGTCCGGTGCTCGATTGGGTCCTGAAAATGGGTTTTCGGTTTCTGGGTAATGCGATGAATGGGATGACAATGGGCCAGAAAATCCCTGAAACAAAGCTCCGTATTAATGTGAGGCGGGCACGCCATTAAATTCTAATGGCTGAAATTCCTCGTTCAAGCAAGTATCTGGAGAGCCAAAGGTCAAATTGTTCACGTGAAACAAGTATAAAAAGGACAGCTTTTGACTTGGTTTCACATGGGAACGTGCGACGTGAAAGTCTGCGCCTCTCCCTTTCCTTCCACCTCCCTCACAAACATCTGTCTCTCTCTCTCTTTAGAAAAGGAAAAGAAGTTCCCCAGCAGAGCAGTGGACAAAGATGCTTCGACAGAGATTGACGTTTGGGTGGAGATGGGGTGGCCGGCTGGTGTGCCACCTGGAAGAACAAGTTCCCAGAGCACCGTCGTGTGTGCCGCGTGGCACACATTTACATGAGCTTTACCACATCTGCAAGGCAAAAAGTCTACCCCACCACTCTCATTCGTTGTTTTTCTCTCGCTCTTAATATCACCGTCCAGAAATGTCTGAATTTTAAGAAAATTCTTTAATAAATAGTGAGTTAAACTCTTTTCTGGACAAGTTGTTTTAAAATTCATACCATTAATTATCGGAAGAGACCGTAAAATTGAGCGTTGTGGTACGGATAGACCTTCTGTTTACAAGGTACTCCCTCCGTTGGATACCTTGTAATTTTGACCTAAAAACAGTATTCTTCATAATGTTTTCCTAAACTTTTTTGCACTATTTGAAAGTACTTATTGACATCTTATTAACAACACAAAAAAAATTAAAAATTAATTTCAAAAGTACTTTATTTTTAGGTCAAAATTACACAATTTTTCATAAAAAGCCCTAATAAATACCACTCTCAACCGTGGTGGATAGACCGGGGGAGCTGCTATCCCTTCAAGGGCCAGCAATGTGCTGTTCCGGCTAAAGGGGTTCTGTTCCGGTCTTACTCTGATGATCGAAAACATTCACTTCGTAGAGCTCGTCGAGTTAAACAAGTATGCAAAAAATCAATTTGATTGGATATCATTAAATGCCTAATCGGAACACATATAACTTGCCAATAATGGGTTCTAGTAGAGTTGATCCAATGTTTCGGATCCATTCTTTTTCAAGACAAAAAGATTTCGATTAGGCATTTAATGATATCCGATCGAGCTGATTTTTTACAAACTTATTCAACTCATAAGCTTTACGAAGTGAACGTTTTCGATCATTGGAGCGAGACCGGAGCACGACCCTCTTGGCCGAGACAGCAGGCTGCTGTCCCTCTGTGTAGGTAGAAATGCTCTCATCATAAATTGTCAACTTCCCCACTTATAAAAAACTAAACCAACAGAAACCACCGCCTAGTGCAGTTGGTTGCCTACCAATCCCCTCCTTTAAGAATTAGAGGTTCGAGCTCCTTCGTGGTCGGTTTGGGGTCAAGGCTATGGATAGTCCCTGCACCTCCTGTGCTAACCTAACACTCCCCATTAACCCCCCGCTAACTATACCGTGTGGCCAAAAAAAAAAACGAACACGTAACCAGAACACTTGACCCAAGGTCGTGTAACTTCGCTCACGTGGTGGGTTCAATTATAAATCCTTGTAGGAAAGTAAAAACTAACAGAACACAAATAATAATATTAGCAAGATATGGGCATATAATAATAATACTAATAATAATGATATCGGTTACTTCAGTAGTCTTCCACTAATGATACAAGAAAAGTAGAGACAATCCTCAGATGTAATAAAAAACATTGAATAGTGAGACATCTGAGACTCTCATGCAATTTGATCAACAAAAAAGGACTCTTTTTTTTTTCGATGGGAAGAAATGTCCAGGTCAGCTTATGCTTCCTCTTTGATCCGGCAAGTCATCCACGTTGGAATTAGAGAATTCACAAGAGATTACTTTCTTTCGATCTGACCTCAAGATTTGAGACCAATTGTGTAAGGAGCAAACTCACCAACTAACCAGACATGCTAAAAATATAAGACTGGCACAATGGGTATGAGGTTCTCAACGTCACTTAACCTTAACATCAACTTACCTAAGGGTGATAAATTGACGCAGCGGAATTTACGAAGAGATTAGTTGCGTACTAATCAAAACGAGATAGGTACTCGTAGCCACGAGCAGTTCTTGAATCCACAAGAAAAATAGACAAAGTCTGAATATTATTGATGAAAATTTGAATAATTGAATAACTTACACTCCTATTTATACTAATAGGAGTCCTAACAATAAGGTAACTACTTAGAGTGGAGACCAAGCAAAACAATTACTTAGAAACCAAGACCATAATAAAAGGGAAAATAAAATCTCCAAGGAAATAACATCTCCAAGGGAATAATAAATCCTACAAAAACTAGGAATTAGAAAAATAAGACACGTGCAAAACAAGCAGCACAAATATAATTTCATAATAATATTGTTCCTAAATAAAGGTTTCCAAAATATAAAAAATCCTACGATCTTGTCCTACATCATAAATGAGCCAAACGTGTTGAACAAGTAGTTGATCAAGCTTGATTTGAAAGCATAACGAGCTTCAAAAATATGTTCGAACTTAGCTCGTTCAGGAGACAAGTCGATCTCAAACGAGCTTTAATCAAGCCAAACACGAGCCGATCTCGAGTAGCTTGAATTTTTAATACATAATAAGTTGAACGAGCCAAGTAGTAACTTGTTCAAGCTTGGTTTGAAAATCTTAACGAGCTTAAAAAAAGTGTACAAACTTGGTTTGTTTGTGGAACAAACTAATCTTAAACAAACTTTTAACGAACGAACATGAGCTCAAACTCAGAGTAGTTTAGCAGCCCTAAACTTACTTTTATAAAGTCTTCTAAACAACTTTTCTGCAAAACTTCATGTGCTTAAAACTGCGCGCATAATTTCGATTCAATTCGATTCGGCTTGCTCGATTTGCATGTATACGTGACGATTTAGGGTTTTGTTCGGCGGATTTGTGGGTTTGGTTGATGGGTTTAAAACTGGGTTTGGTGCTCGATTTGGTCCTGAAACTGGGTTTTGGTTTTGGTGAATTACGATGAATCGGATGATATAATGTGCCCAAAAATTCCCTGAAACAATGTTCCATAATGTGAGGCGGAGACGCCATTAGATTTCAATGGCCGAAATTCGTCGTTCGTACTTTTGAGAGCTATAAAAGGTCGAATTGTTCACGTGAAACAAGAAAGGGGGACAGCTTTGACTTGTCTTTCACATTGGAACGTGCGACGTGGAAGTCTGCACCTCTTTTCATTCCTTCTTGAACACGATCATGTTCGTTTTAGGATTTTGATTTTCGGATTTTGGATATTGTGTGGAGCGAGATAGATAGAAAAATAGGAGTAATAATTAAAAGAAAATTTATTAAAAACAAAGAAAATTTATTAAAAACCGTGCGCGAAGAGAGAATCCTGAATTCAAAATCTAAAATTACAAAACAAACATGGTCATCTCTCTAAATAAATGTTCCCCGGTGGTGGACATTGGGCGGAGATGTTTTTACTGGGTGCCGCTGGCCAGTTGGTAGGGATCGACGGTGAAAAACCAAGTGTTATTGCCTACTGGAGCACCGTGTGATCGACCACACGGTGCTCCAATCTTTTTTCCATTGCACACTTAGTTGGAAAAAATACCAAAAATACCATGTGACCGCCTGACCGGTATTTCAGGTGCGGAATAATCATCCCCAACAGTGGTGGGGGGTTGTACTGGGTTGGACGAATATGTGAGAAGGATCATATCTAACGGTTTTTAAGAACACGAAAGATTGAGCGTTTTTGTCACAACTCCCCCCCCCCCCCCGAGCGGTAGTTTTTACCGGTTACGAGGAGGGAAAGGGAATGCTGCCGAGCATCTCGAGAAATGTGTTTGGTCTAGCAGGAAAAAATTAGAGGCTTTCCAATTGATCGTTTCCGGAAAATTAGGTTTCCGGAAAATTAGATGGTCTTGAACGAACATACCTTTTCGTGCTTTGTATTGGCTCGACTCTTCAACTCTATACGTTTGTGTCGCCCCAGGGGCAAATGATGGTGGTGTACTTTCGACTATATAGTACTACTTAGGATTTGATTTTGTTAGGATTGTCACACACACGCACACGATTTACGAGTATAAGAACAGTAAAGAAATCGACACAGCAATATACGTGGTTCCCCAAAATCGGGTATGTCCACGGGAGCGAGAGCGGCTGTTCTTTTTATTATCACAGTTATCAACTTGGGTTTACGGAGTACAACATAGAGTATTTATAGCGACTCTATTCTAACCCTAACATGGTATTTGGTCTTATCCCAAAAATACCCTTGTACGGCCGTACCATACCGCGGGGGCGTACCCCCCAACTTACGGAACTCCTGGATTATCGGCGATGGGCCGCTCCACTCGTTCCGCTCCGCTCCTCTCTGGCATCTGGCCTTTTTTATAGAACCCTTTAGTATCTCTCCATACTTACATATGAACCATAATTCTAATAGATTTGAACACTCAAACTAGACTCGGGCACGTGCCAAGTACCAATCATCATATGCTACCTTGCTTATTACTAGAAAAAAAATTTGAATCATTGCCGGTACTATAATAATGGAAGCTGCTACGGCCATCGACGGTTATGTTGGGACAACTCCGGGCCCCGCACAAATGATATGAGCCATTTGATAATTTTAAAAAAATTGAGTCGGCCCCCTGAAAAATCAACTCGATCCGATATGTGTAGGTGATCGATCTAATATTCCATTTGTTTCGCGAATCTAGAATCGGAATGAAAAAATGAAAGATTGGATCGAGGATCGAGCACCTACACATATTGGATTGAGCTGATTTTTCACGGGCCAAGTCAATTTTGTTTTTTAAAATTATTGAACGGCTTGACCCTACGTGGCCGTCGGTTGTCGTGGTTGGTTTTGTAACGCCCCGCTTTTCGGAAGCAAAATAAAATAATTTCTTAAGAAAATTTGACTAAACAAATATGATTTTCCAAAATAAAGTTTGGCTATTACAATCTCAAAATAAATTTACTGATTTAAAATACATTATCTTCAGAACTGACTCTAGACTTGATACGAATCTCAAGCATACTCGATCTCTATTCCTGGTATTCTTCTCGTGTCGAACTGCACCATCATTGAATCCTGCGCCCTCTGGCAAATTGATCGTCGAAGCAATCGATTTACCAGGATACAAGCGTATCCGTGAGTGATAAATCACCCAATAGAATAATCCGACCCAACTACCCCTCTTACTTTACAACTAACAAGCAACAGGATATATATAGAGCGAAGAAGTAAACAGAGATATTTCACATAAACAGTTTATTGCTATCCATTAACCTAATATGAAATCTAAGATCTCATCCACGAGATCTTTCCTCCCCAACCGCTAGCCATGCTCGGTCCCATGGGATCACTTTATTTTGCTGTCGCGGATTGCACCTAAGTTATGTACCCAGCGTGTATCCCTCTCATCACAACAAAAGAAAGCTTACCATGCCTGAATCATAACTAGGGTTCGCCTATCTTATAAACCACTTCACAATCATCACTGGGCTTACTTTGCCAGTATCAAAACATTACTCAACACTGGGCTTACTCTGCCAGTTTCAAATCATCACTCAACACTGGGCTTACTCTGCCAGTTCCAGTTTCAAATCACATCACTCAACACTTGGCTTACTCTGCCAGTTTCAAATCATCACACAACACTGGGCTTACTTTGCCAGTTTCAAATCATCACATCCCAAAATCACGCCTGCAGGCAATCTAAAATAAAACTTCCCAATTCATCCATTACCTAGCATCGTCTAGGTGATTTCTATTTCGCATACCACCCCATGTCTCTAGGGTCCATTCTAACATTAAAATCAATTAACACAGAAATAATAATCACGGTAATAAATAAATAAACAACAAGCGGAAAATAATTAAACAAATACCCAGCAATGCAATCACTCAACTTGTTATGGATGGGCCGTTGCCCTGAGTCTTGTGATGTCAAAATTTAAATAGGAACTTAGAAATAATTTGAGAAATATTTTTAGGTTCTTATTAACTATTTAAAATTAATAATTAGATTGATCATAAGTTAATAAAATACTTTTCATAGGTGAAAACATTAAGATAATTATCATGACCTTATTAAGAGTCCTAAAGGTCCAACACATTGAGTTCAAGTACTAAAAAGTGGGTCCGGAGGGTCGCGGAATCATTTTTAAAATAAAAATGATTTTTAAAGTTGTCAAAAGTAAATAAATAGATAATAAATTATTTGATAAATAAAATATGTTGAGATCAACAACATATCATCTTTAGAATGTAAAGAATCTAAAAAAAATATTTCGGGAATTAATAAAATGTTTTATAAGGTCGCAAAGATTTTTCGTTTGTAAACTTTTACAAGAAATCAAATAAATAACTAATAAATAGATAAATAAATATATGACATTAACAAGTTATGATCTTTGATGTATTAGAAGTCTAGGAAAAATAGATCGGGGATCAAAAATTGGTTTCGGAAGGTCGCAAAGTGGTTTCGAACCATGTAGAATTACTAAATAAGAGTGTTATTAATTTAAAACTTTTATTAATCAACTTTATCTATCAGATAAATTAAACTGATATAATTAATACGTTTTATACTAGGATGATATTACTTTGTAGGAAAATAATATTAATTAAGTCGTTTTTATAATATTAATATCATAAAGATTGTAAAATAAATATCAAACGTGTCATCTTCTACGTAAATAATTACAAATAAATTATCGGACTCAAAAATAATATCAAAATGGTGAATCTGTACGCAGTGAGCTATTTTTTTTTGTTTTGGCTTGGTTTTTGATGCATGGGACCAATTGGGACATAGGTTTAACTATAAAAACACTTAATATACTTAGAGAAGAGGTTGGAATAAATTATAATACCTCGATTGGATCGAATTGATTCTTAAACCGAAACTTGAATTTTTGGGAAGATGACTTCGGTTTCTTTGATTGGGAGACCTTGGGCTCGAATTGAATGATGTTTGGGGATGCTTGGAGTTGTAGAAGTCGTTTGGAATGATCAATTCGGGTTTCGGTTGGTCGTGGCTATGAAACCCACTTTTCTCTCTCTTTCTTTCTCTCTCTAAAACTCCATTGATTGGAGTTCGGTTTCTCTCTGATTTTTCTCTCTCTCTGGACTGGTGGAACGTGGGGAGTGGCGTGATGTGCCCTAGGGTCGGAGTTATGGAGTATATATAAGAGAATTCTTTTTGATAAGGGTGATAAAATAGTGTTTTAATGAAATTCTAACTCTTGGCTTTGAGATGGACGGAATATGGACGAAAAATAGGATCAAGGAAGAAGTAGAGATTGAGTAGGAGTAGGAGAGGGTGAGATGGAAGGAGTTGTAAGTATGTATGCAACTAAAAATAAATAAATAAGATAAGATACTTATTTTTTGTATTTATCTATTAAGGATAAGAATAATAATAATAATAATAATAATTAAGACCTAATAATATTAACGCTATTATTTAAAAAAAATTGGGTCAAAAATCCGGGTTGTTACAGGTTTCCTTAGACTTTCCGTATAATAATGCTTGCGAAAATAATAATAAAATTACCTTCAATTTTCAGTTATTATATACAACTGATCGTTGAAATCTTTGATATAGATTTACTTTATCTTCTCTATCCATCGCTCTCTAATAATTATGACTAGAAGGTGGGCACACGCTATGTGTGTGCACATTTTTAGGATAACTGGAAATAATGGAGTGGTGGTTATGATAGGTGGTTTTAAGTTAATTACTATCTTGTCTTAACAATTATTCAACGGCAAGTAAAAATAGTCATAAATACATAATTTTTAAGGAGGCAATTACGGAAATTATTTTTGTGATGGGACTTTAAAAATGGAAGACACCAAAGTGGTTCTCTCTCCCTTTATATATTACTCCGTACTAGAGACAGAAAAGATGTTAAGAGAAAAGGATAACTTTTTAAAACACCTCTGACATCACCTTTTTCTTTTATAACTCATGTGTCCGAATCAACTTACTCGCACCTCGACTCATTCAAGAAACCAATCCCACCGTCCATGAGTGGGGGCCAACTAAATCCAGAGCAAAGCCCGTATAGAATGGCAACTTGGCCACAAAAGAGTTGATGACATCTAAAAAGTTTCGAACCTGAGACTTTAGAAAAAAGCAAACTCATACATCTCAGAGAGTCTCTGACCTTGACAGCAAAACCAAAACTCCATTGCAGGCAACTTATATATATTAAGAAAAAAGGGAGAAAGCGGTATTCACAAAATGAATAGTTAACTGGCACAGTAACTATTTTCTCAAGCCTTAAAAAATACAGATGGGCGACTTCTGGTTCTTGTTTAATCTCTGCGTTCAGTAGCTTTCGCTTTCTCAGGCGTGCGTGACAGCGCGGTACCCTATCAATACCGGGAAAAAATCTCCAAATTTGAATGCGAAAATCGGAAATGCGAAACAAGACAAGATTTGACCCAACAAAACCAGATGAACACAGCCCCATAAAGCCAGATGGCACAAATAGTTACAGAAATGAATCAAAGAAAGAAGGAAAATGGAATGAAAATTTTGAGAGAGAATATTGGAAAGAGTTTTGGTAGACTAGGACTTCACAGGGTTGGAGGGTACACCTCCACCTCCTTTGATTGAAACACTGCAACTACGAGAGGAATTCCTATTCATCACAGCCTGATCTAGAAACACAACTACGACCGTAATGTCGTCGTGGAAATGCCTCCTCACCCCTCGATCGATCTTCTTCAGGTCCGTGTATCTCATTTCTCTTTTCTTGGCCGCTACCCGAAGTGCAGCTTTGACAAGTCTCTTAGCAATTCCCTGCAAAAAGAGGGAAAAAAAGAAGGTGCTTTAGCAAGTATGCGATGGGAATATATGCTTTCTATGTTTCAATGGATAAGTTTCCAGTGGAGACCAATAGCCTCCTAAGTTGAGGATTTTCATCCTAAGCTTGAAACAATGATAAATCATGGTCAGATTACGAACTATCCGATTAGGAACTATTGCAGTTTATAAACTTGATAAACAACAAAAACTCCTAATTCTTTTCAGAACAGTATGATTCGGGTATGTTTGCAATAGATATGGAAAGAGATTTTAGATTTATGGCTGAATCTCTTAAAAAAAGATAAAAGAAAAAGATTATGGCTGAAGATTTAGCTTTTCAAGTTACAGACACAGAATTAAAATACAGATTGGTACACCAGTTTGCTGCAATAAAAGCTAGGTATACTGTTTGCTGCAAAAGCTAGTTAACTTCAAGCGTGGTCAGATAATCATCTTTTCAGTCACTCAGAATCTAAAAGCCGTTTCCTAAACCGCCCCATACCTGCAAATCAGATTGTGTGGCGATTTGCAGCTTAAGAATGAGGGTAAGCCTGAAAAGAAACCTACAGTCAAGAGGAAAAGGCCAGGAACACAGATTATGGGCTAATGCCGAGGGGTTTCATCTTTGAATAGTTACCATGTTCTTATTCAATTGTTGTAACTTGTAATTATTGGATTATCAATGGATGTTGAAAAGTTAGAATAGAAAATTTTGATTCCAAAAATTTATCTAGACAAGCCCGGCTGGTATCTTGATCTATGATTTTTCATTTAAATGGCGTCAGTCTCAGTCTCTCAAGTCTCTCAAATTAGATTTTTGCAGTTAGTTTTTAAACCAAATGACCATCTAAAGATGAATTAGTTGCTTTTTATATGAATTGCCACTGCATATGTCAAAAGATTTGAAGCTTACACTACGCGGGCAATTGTTAACGATATCGACAGCCTCCTGGTTGGAAAGATGCTCCCACAGACCATCAGAGGCGAATATGAGAAATTGATCCTTGGGATTGAGTTTGTGGATAAAGATTGAAGGCTCTGGACTAAGGATTGGCTTGGAGAAGGGTTCAGAGAGTCTGAACTTTGCCAATAGAGGTTCTCTGTTGAACTCTGCCTTCTTCAGATAGGCATCACCAATTGATCTCGAAACCTGCAAAAATCAGCATAAAGGCTGTTAGCAATCATATTTCAGATGCTATATTTTACATGTTAACAACAATTTGTTTGATATCAATGCTATTACCTTATATGATCCGTTTTAATGGAGCTAAACCTAAGCTCGGGAACTTAGTAGGGTTATGCACTAGTTAGCCTGACAATTAGTCCGTAGAAAACCACTCAAATCCCTTACTAACATGACAGCAGACACCAATGTAGCACTTGCATGGACACTCAACCCGACACATCCAACAGGCAATTTTCCAAAAATGGAGACATGTTCGAAACATGTTAAATATACAAAAATATATGCCTTGCGCATGTCGTTAATAGAGCCTACTATTTCATTTGGCAGACTCGATGAGTGTCACGATTATCAATAGAATGTCCTAGCATATCCTGAGTGTGTTCAAGAACGTCTCTAGTCTCCACAGCTTCCAAAAAGATATATATATTTTTTTTTTGTGAAAAAAAGAGACAGAACTTGAGAGTGTGTGTGTTGTGGCCAAACAACACCAGTAGGTGATGTTCGGAGAGGTGTTTGTGCTTCATAGGCCATCACCGATTGATTGGGACCCAAGGCATTGTTGGTTTTGTTTTGGTGTGGTATTAGTTTTCTTGTAGTCCATTGGTGGTAGGCCCTCCACCTTCCCTAACACCTCAACTTAGATAAGGGTGAGCTTTCATCCTGGGTCTCATGTAGCACCATCAAGGGACCAACTAAAAGTAACACTTTAACTCCCAAATAGTCCCTCTTAAGTGCGTCTGGACACGTTTACGAACTGCTGGACCACTTCAAGCACAACGGAGTTATGTCCAACAAATTCATACATTATTTGCGACCCAATTTGGCTTTACAGTTTCAAGACTCAGAAAATCCTCAGTCCAACAGATTTCATAGTTCCTCGAAATTTCAGCTTCAGAATTGCATGCAAAGCTACATTATCAACTCAACAAGGAAAAGCTACACTGGACACCAACTGCCAATAGGTAAATAAATATGTGTAAGAATGAAAGAGTCGAAATAAGGGGGAACCAAATTTAAACTGAACATATCGCAATTACCTGTATGAGTCCCTTCACCCGCCAAACCTTGTGTTTTAGAACCACAATCTGTGAATCATGGGGATGCAACGAGCGAAGCTCGTCTCTCACTGATTCGATACTTGCGTTGTGTTCTGTCGACAATTGAATAGCTGTGGCACCTCTAACAGACTTCTCTGCTCTCCCTAACACCACGCGGGAGTCTCCAGCATTTGCCACATACAAAAGTCCATTGCATATCACACCCACCAAACAACATGATCCCACTGATGCAATTTGTGGCTTATCAGCCCACTGCTGCTTTACAATAGCGAGAAACTCCTCTTCGGTTTCCAAGAATGCCTTTTTAATTACATTAGCCGATATCTCTTGATGCTCAGAGGCAAATTCTGAAACAATGGAAGATTTAGTAAGAAATTTTCATGAGGTCATGAACAGAGAAAAAACTAAATCAATGCTGAAAGCAAAACTAATAGTTGGTGGGGTAACAGTTCTCCAGGTTCTAATCCATTCCCAAGGACATGTTCCTGAGATGATTTCTTACCTAACAAGAAAATGCATTGTCACTCAAGCACCATGAAGTATCAGCTAGCAAAAATTAAAGAATGACAAAGAGAGTTTTTATTTTTTTCTTGTTATGATTTATTTCAGTTTCATACACAAGTTATTGGGAGTAAATAAAGGTGAAAACAGGATTCCAATCACCGTCTTTCATGATATACCAATTAGAATGGAGGGTCCTACCTACGTAGTACGTACATAATTGATAGAATCACTACGTAGGGGGGCAGTAAACTTGACGCGGGAGAGGCATGTGTGCAGTTCGATCTTTGTGGTGTATTCGTCTGCAACATTGGAAAAATGGTTGAAATGTTTATTTTTTAGTCTTACAAATTTACAAAAACATCTAAAATATTTTATATTGAAGTCATAGCAAGAGATCTTTGTCATTGTGTACATTAAAAAGGAACTGCAAACAAAGAGTGCCAATATCTATATGAAGCATCTCTGTTTGTCAAGCCTGAAGGGGGAGGAGTTAAATACATGTTTTGTCAAAAAAAAAAAAATACATTTACTCAAACTAGCTATGTTCTTTATGTGTCTCTAAGTGACAGACATATATGCCCCCAAAATGTATGAAGTGGTCTAGTTCTATAACTATTACAATAGTAACAGAATAAGTAAGAATGCAAGCAAGACACGAGCCGAGGTGATGCAAACACATGTTGGCTTTCCATACCACAGACCACATCATGTATTAGACAATGGTCAAAAGGGAAATTTAACTCCTCTCAAATAGGGTCTCAAGATAAATGCCCCATTCCAAGATACCAATCCTTCAACTATTCAATCCTATATAGCTTGAATTCACAGTGGGAGAGGTCTTGTGTAAAATTCCCCGTACTGGACTTCTAATCAGCTGTCCTAGCACTACAGAATACAGGAAACACACTCCAAGAAAGGATAAAAATAATTTAAATAAAAGAAAGTCTCTTGGTACTAAGATCTTATCAAAATAAAACAAGACAACTAATCTGTAATATAGTTGGCTTGTAAATGCTCTGAAAACTCAGTAATCAAAAGTGTATGAGCAAGTGAAGGGAGCTAATGTGTCTTGCTAAGTCTGATTTTGTTCAACACAATAGAGCTCTCGAGTTTTTTTCTCTATCCATTTTCTTTTCTCCTTCTCTAAGGGTGGCTAAATTGTCCTCTCTCATGCAACAATTTTCATGCACGTGTTTTCATCATATTACGTGTTTAATGGTCATCAATCAGATTGAAAAAAAGTCAATATTTGGGCAAAAAAATTTAGCTAAAATTATCGAATTCAAAAATAAATGTAAGATAGCAAGTTGATCGGTTAATTCAATAAGAAATGGGAATTAGTACTCAATTTTGAGACCTTTCTGGATCCACTTCTCTGCCTCAAGCCATCAACTATGCAAGATAGCCACAAAACGCAAAATATCATAAATTTGTGGTATAGTTCGTCAAGCTATTATAGAAAACTCATCCATCATAACCATAATGGACAACTCCCAATATGGATTCCATATCATCGTTGAAAACATACCATAATCCAAGTGAACAAATAGTAAAGGAAACAAGAAGAGAACATACTCTTAAGATTGAGGAACAAGTTCTCGTTCACGAACCGGGATGCCTCAGGTCCTCCATGTCCATCGTAAACTCCAATGAATGTTCCATGAGGCCCTGAACTGAGAGAACTCAATGGACCTGATTCTAACTGGCTATGGTCCTCCAACAAACCATTGGCTTGTATTACTGACATTGAAAATTCTCCGTTTAGATGGTATCCCAAATCCTTATACCACATTAAACCATCAACTCGACCATTAGGATCTCCGCCTTGACGACTTCCGTCTCTGCCGCCCCAACGGCTTCCGTCTCCCTCGACGGACGTTTTCCAACATGGTTTAATCATTTTTACAAACACCACTAAGTTCTCACACATACAAATATATCGCCCAAGTGAACCAATCCTTAACCAAACCAAAATTACAAACCTTTACATATACATATACATATACATATCATCCAAAAGAACCAGCAAACAAGATATTCATCATACCCAGATCAAGAACACGACACAAACCCAACCTCAAGTCCAGTTTTTGCTTATGCTCCAAACCCACAACCCCAATTCCAGAAACTATATACCCACCACCACAACAGGACCCAGACACCATTAATATCTACAATACACAAAAAAGGGACCAAATGGGTATGGGCCAAATCAACCAGGAGACAAGAAAGCAATAGTTTTTACTTGAAAATTCAGAGAATATGGAGGGGGTGCTGGTCAATTGTACCTTGAACCTGGGTCGAACCCCTTTGGACCATCCATGGTGTGTTTGCCTGTTCAAGAACAGCCTTAGCTGTAAAAACACAATAAAGATTCGATGGTGACAGAGTTTGTTCACAGATCAAGAGGATCAATGGATAAGAAAAAAGGGTTTTGGAATTTTATGGCAGAAGATCTTTTGGATTGGTGTCAGAAGAGATCTGAGATGATGGAGAGGTGGTCCGAGGGTATTTAAACTAGAACTTCCCTGACAAATTTTTTTGGTTTGTTTTGGGTACTCCTATTTTCTCTCTCATTCAATGTCTCTCTTTCTCTATTGTTCCTTTGTTTTCTGTTTTTTTTTTTCCGTGGCCGCATAAGTTTTCCCAATTTCATGGCTGAGATTTGGTTTTTGGACCCTTCTGAATAGCAACGGCATTGTTTTAGGCAGTTTTTGCTGGATTTTAACTACTGTTTTCTTGTGACTTGTGGGGTGTCGTTTTCCTTGAAGTTAGGGAAACGTCTAGAACTACTTACATATTTACAGAAAAATTTATGCGCATGTGAAGCTGTGACCTCGTTTTCACTAACAAAAATACTAAAATTTTAATATATTTTATCATCTCATTTTTCCTAATAAAAAAGTTTTACAGTATTTTACTATTTCATTTTCACTAACAAAAAAGTTTTTACCAATAACTTTTTCTCAACAAATTTTTCACTCACATACCTATTAATAATTTACTCTACCAAAAATAACTTAACATTTTTCACCAACTTATTTACTTTTATTTACAATCGAAAACACCTAACAAAGTTTTCACAAATAAAAATCTATAAAATTTTCACTACCGAAAACTTCCCTAAGTAACAATTGTATATTTTGTTTGAAACTCTCTACGGTTGCATCTCTGATCGATTTTCTTGACAATCGATCTGAATATTAAAAATGATTCACTTTAGACGGTCGAAATTATAAGGGCGACTTTGGAAAGTCCAACCTCAAATTACGTAAATGCCTGATTTTTTTGTGTGTTTGCAGCATGGGTTGTGGTGTTATAATAGGATATTCACATTAGTGGGTAATTTACAAAAGATAATCTAAAAAATATGATTAAACCTCGTATGCATGATAAACTCAAAGAAAATGTTAAACACAACCCTTAAGGTGATGGATAATGTAGAAAAGGTTTGTTGGATACTTGAGAAAAAACATACTGCTATTGATATATGTAAGAATAAAATTCAAACTTTTTTGGCATTGTACGTATATTATCCACCTCCTAGTGGACGGTGGTTAGCACCCTAACCCTAAAACTTATATCAAATTATGGCATAATACGTACTCCATTAGCTAAGTTAGAGCGCTTAGTTATGATTTAGGTGCAAGCTCTCAATTTGGATCATATTTTTAGGCTCAAGATGGAATTTCATATGTTCTAAAATAATTTAATTAACAAGTAAACAATTGTTTGATTTATCGACCGACCCTTGAGTTGTTAAAAAAAAAAAAAAAAAAACAGTTGCTTGATAAGGGCATTCCTCAGCTAATTTTTTACGGCTGTTACTTGCACATACAAGCAAAAAAATATGCATAAATCCTGTTAAGGAAAGCATATTTCTTGAGTAATTTGACCAGTTTCTTTAAATTGAAACATTTTTTAAAAATGGTCAATCGTTGAGTATTCCCGGACTACCATGTGGCATTGCCATTGACCCGTTGGCACTCTCTGCAAATAAGATATCGCCACTAAACGATGTGTCACCCATTGTCTCCCAACGACTCAACAAAAGCCCGTTGGCACTCTCTGCAAATAAGATATCGCCACTAAACGATGTGTGTCACCCATTGTCTCCCAACGACTCAACAAAAGCGAATAATAATGCTCCTATCGCATGATTTGTCACTGTTGCAAATGGTTTGAATTACTCCGAGAACGCTGAATAATTACTCCTTAAAAAATGTATTGATGGTGAAATTTCCCAAAAGTTGGTCGCTGCGTTGGGAGTCCTGCTACACACAGCAATCTGTGCACAGATTGTGCATAGATTTCATTGTGGGGCCCACCATGGGTTCTACACAAATCATCCAAGCCGTTCATTAAATGTAAAACATTTTTTCAAGGGTCCCCGTAAAAAATAAGCTCAATCCGATACCTACAAGTGTTTAATCCAACCATCTAACTTTTCATTCAGATTTCCGGATAATGAAAAGTTATATGGTTGGATCGAGACCTATAGGTATCGGATTGAGCTTATTTTTTAGGGGGATCCTTGAAAAAATGTTTTTCTGTGCACAGATTGTATGTGTGGGTAGACTTTCTGCTGCGTTGGTACTGTAATTTGATCAGTTTCTGCGACTGTTGATCGAGCGGTCGAAGATTGGAGAAGTTTTTGGGTGCAAATTGGGTACGTGTGACGGTACTCAGTGCGCATCCGAAACCGTCCAAACGTGATGACCCAGATCCGAGCATTCTCTCTCTTACTCAGTCGGCCACTCTCTCTCCTCTTTCTCGGCCCCTAAATCCTGACCGTCCAAAACGCGTTTGGATGGATCAAATTCGCACTTGAGTACGACATGGTTTATACCCTATTTGCACCCAAAAATTTCCCGGAATAATGTTTTTCCCATTGGAAGTTTCTGTATTTAAGGTTTCGAGCCAAGATGTGTGCCCCATCCAATGGTATCTTTTGGTCCCCATTTTCCTACCTCATGCTTGCCGTTGCCACTTTCCGATGAAATTGTCATGTCAGTTTAGCTTTTCGTGTTATTGTATCAAATTATGTTTGTATTTCATGTCAGAAATAGCTAACTTTAACTTACAAACTTTGTGTCGGGTCAAAGATTCCCGCCATAGACCATCCTAGGTAGGAAAGAAACGAGGGAAAGGATTTTTATCTTTTGGTCCCCATTTTCCTACCTAATGCTTGCAATTGCCACTTTTCCGATGAAGCCAATGCACCAATAATATGTTGGATAAAATGAATTTTTATTTAATAAAAATTATTTGGGAGTGATTAAAATTGACTCCAAAACAATCACATGATTTTTGGTTGAAGTATGGAAGGGATTTGCATTTCACATTGGTTAGGAATGTGGGAGATAATAAATATATGTATAAAATTGGGCTTGATCAACCCAGTAGATATACATATGTTTTGTATGTGGAAAAGGGAAAAGACAACAGATTTTAATTGGTTAAGTTCTATAACCCATTTGTGCCGTTATTTGCCGAATAGGTGTGTCGGTTAATTGGTAGTTCTTACCATTAAGAGATGTGGCTTTCCAAAATGGTGTGTTCTTCCAAGTGGCATTTGTTTGCCACCAACAGTTGCATCTTTTCCAATTTGTGTTTTACCCGAAGAGTTCCCACCCTTCCATAAGGCTTTGTTCATCTTTTTAAATAGTGCTCGATTGCATCCTTTTAAAGACCGAAAATTACAGAGCACAAAAATTACATTCATATTGAGTCTGAGAGAGAGTACTACACAAGTTTGCGTTCGCTTGTTGAACAGATTGGAGTGCTACTTCCGTTCTTCGAAAATCGGGTAATCCTGGGAGGCAAACGTTCAAGAGATCCAAAGGCACCGGTGTGGGGGACGAATTTGCTTTAAGGATATAGTATTCTCTTTAAAATACTAGCCTCGATTGCCAATTTCCGGACGCCTGAAATTGGTCCAGTAAGTTTTCTAATATTGTTTCTTTTTGGTGTGTAGCGAATTTCCAGTGATAAACGAATCCCGGTTCCAACATAATATGCTCTTTTTTTATTGAATAACTAAAGCACACGTGTCCTATTACTTATTAATGAGAGTATTTATTTTAAAAAACTATAGGCTAAAGTAAACTTATTTGAAATTAACGTCGGTCTAATCGATCATATCAAACGATATCCGATCAACATAACTTTTGGCGCGGTTGATGTTCTCGACGAGCTCTAAAAACTATTCTGATTTGTGGACTCAGAAAAGACCCACAAATGGTCCAAACTAAACTAGATTAGATGGAAGGAACTGGATCCCCGAGATCCTCTTCCATCATCACATGTGTCCCTCTAACAAGTATCGGGCCAGCCCAGAACTACATCAGACTTGGCTTCAATTTGAACAGAACTAACCTATACTTTAAATCCGAGCAAAATCAGACTGCCAATGTTTTTTAGATACTTGGTAAAAACACTCTTGACCGTCTAGCGCAATTTCTTATCTTACAGAAGTGGATCTGACGACAAGAAGTTGTTGGATCATTTAACAGTCGAAGATGACCAAACTGAAGTAAGATATATTTGGCTACATTTGTCACATACCTTCGACTTTTAAAACGCCAGTCCTTCTACATTTTTATCTACATTTCCTATGAAATGAGAGAACTCAATATATATATATATGACAGGGAAGTGTTTGAATCCAAAAGATAACAAACGGTCTAGATTTATACCCTACATAAATCCTCACCTTTCATTCTACATCATGGTAATGGCATTCCTGTAAATAGTTAACATTTTTTTAGCAATTTCCATTCACACAAAATTCCCCGTATCTCTCTCCTTGCGAATAACCGAATACGCCTCCCCCCACTCTCTCTCTCGATCTCTCTCTGAATACGCCTCCCCCTCACGCAATCAGTGACCGACTGCGCCGCCGCCGCTCTCTCCACGCCGGCCGAATCGCCAGCTTAGCCATGCCGGCTGCTTCCTCCAAACATATTCCAGGTAAGCTATCGATTCCAGAAGCCTGTAAAAATACCTCATACAACCACAGCAACAATGTGACAGAGATCGATTAATCTATTACTTATCATATTTCTCATCTTATAAGCTATTAGAGATTGATTAATCTATTAAGGGCCTATTTGTTTGTAAGAATTGAAGCATCAATTTGACTATGACTCCGTAGATGCCACATGCCCCAAGTTTGGTTGGAATTCTTGCGGTTAAGACGAGATATTCGTCGCCATCAGAAATTATACGGCAACCTTTCTTCCAAATTGGAAACGAAAAAAAATTTCATGATCGCTTGGAGTTTTTCCATTGCCCTAATCCTAGCAAATACAAATGATAGGAAAAGAGGGATACATGAGGGAAACGACTCAGAGTGCTTTTTTATCTTTATTCCATAAGTTGTTTCTGAACTTTGATCAGACAATTGTGGGCATTTTTTTATGCTATATTAACGGTGGTCTTCAAGCACGGTGGTAGGCATTTTTTTTCCCAATCTTGGTTGTTTATGTGGAAAAAAAAAATATGACAACCGAAGACCGACGGACTCTATCTTCATGTCTATTTTCATGATTGCTGGGAGTTTTTTCATTGCCCTAATCCTAGCAAATACAAATGATGAGAGAAAGAGGAATACATGAGGGAAACGGCTTAGAGTGCTTTCTTATCTTTATCCATAAGTTGTTTCTGAACTTTGATCAGACAATCGTGGGCATTTTTTTAATGCTATATTAACGGTGGTCTTCGAGCGCGGAGGTAGGCATTTTTTATGCTATATTAACGGTGGTAAAAATGATGCTGGAGATTAAAAATGCCTCATACAGTTTGATAGGGAACCGCAACTTCGATATCACAATTGAACTTCAAGCTTCCATCCATTTTTTTTCCCAATCTTGGTTGTTGGGTTAGTGAAGTTATGGGAAAAAAGAAAAAAGTGTGCGACCGAAGACCTACGGACTCTATCTTCATGATCGCTGGGAGTTTTGTGTATCATTTTTCATTGCCCTAATCCTATAAAAACATAATGTATTTTCTTAGCAGGGTACGAAGAATTAGAGACAATGGCTAGCAAAAGGCAGCCAACACATGTAGAAGAATAATCATGGGTATGACCCTTCGGCATACCTCCTATCTTTATTTCGATAAAAAAAAATTGGGTGTCAACTAACTAAGAAATGGATTATTGGGACAATTTGACCTTTTGACCTAATTTGGTAGACAACACATTCGTGTTCTAATTTTTTAAAGAGTATTGGAATTACAATAATTGATTATAGTTGCTACGCATACTTTTAGGCATAATCTGGTAAAGAGATATCAAAATCAACTCTTGCACAGAATATGATTTCTTTCCATTAAATTGCAATATGAAGATAGAGAGTTGGCAACATTTAGATAATATGAAGATAGGGAATTGGCTTTCTCTTTGTGAGTTTGAATAATATGCCTTGTCATATTATATAGACTAGCGCATGCCCGGCTTGAAGAATCCGGCATTATAACTGGCTTTGAGCATCTTTAGCAAGGTGTGGACAACTGTCTGTGCCTAAAGATTCTAAACCAGTGGATATACTTGGGCTATTGTTATAGCTGCCATTTTATTTTTTTATGGTCAAATGGCAGGTGTTCCAGGTGTTCTTTATTATTGCGATGCATATAGTGACTGTTTTCTTGGTGATATGGAGTACTCTTAATATTCTTGCAGATTTTAGTAGCACAAGAAAAGTTGACTTATCCTAACGATAACATCCAGGTGTAAAAACGCGTACTCATTCAGTACCTTTCTTATTCTTTTGGTCAATCCTTAACTTGGGTTTCTAACATGATATTTTATCTTCATTAATAGAATTCATGTTTTTGTTAAACTTTGCATTCATGGTGTACAGATGAAAACTAAATACTCCATCCGTCCCATTTTCATTGTCCATTTTCGTTTTTTGTGTCATTCTTTCAACGCTTATATCTCTCAATCTATAATGTTTTTCATAATTTTGAAAATTTTGTATTATAGATCTAATCGAGAACTATCAAACAAGATTCATATTGGATATTTTCAGAGATTCATATTGAAAGATATAAGTGTTGAAAGAATGGCACACAAAACGAAAATGGACAATGAAAATGGGACGGAGGGAGTAATTAAGATAAGGCCCGTTCCTTCTTCTTCTTTTTTTATTCTTTACGTGGCTTTTAGTTCATTGTCAAAGGACATGAATAATTAACAAAAAGAATTATGGGCCTTCATAAATTTATTTGGTTTGTTATTGGCTTTTATCAAGGAGTTTTACTGATAGTTTCTCTGCTTTATTTAATCCCTTTTGAATACCTTGCCTTCCAGTATTAGTATTAAGTGTGGCATGCATAATGGCCTTTGTAATGACCATTGGGTTGAATAGTTGTGTGAATTGAAGCGGCTATTTGTTTCAAGAGAGTAATAACTGAATTACTCAAAAACTTAATGTGCCCATATGAGAAAACTTGAAATGGACGAGGAAATAGAATAAATCATTTCTCAAGTTCTTAATGTCTCCAATTTCATTTGGGCAAAATTTTGATTCGGTTTTAATTGTTTTAGGTGTGAATAAATCATTTCTCAAGTTTTGAACTTAATTGCATAATGTAGTTCAACGTTTTTTATTTTGCAGATGTGGAAATATGGAAGGTTTCGAATGGGGAAGGCATGTATGGGTATATTGGCAACGAGGCTACCCTTTTTGATGGCACTTAAAAAATGCTTTTTGAAAAACTGGTGATTCTACGTTCCAATAATTGCATATTGTGGTTCAACATGAAATTGAGTACTTGCAATGCTCCAAGGGTAATCAAGAAGCTGTTGGCTTTGGTGGTGTGCTTATGGATGACAAAGGAGCATGGATTTCAGGAGTGCATCCTCGGACAAGGAGAGACTCAAGTAGAAATGGAGATGAATTTGCTGCAAGTAGTGAATCTGACCAAAGAAAATTCAGCTTCTCATCGCCCTCTGCTTCCGTCGAAACCTCGCCTTCGAAAGAGGTTGAATTCCCCGAGCGTAGGCTAAGTCGTTGTCAGCATAAATACCGGAAAGTCCGGGATCGTACCCACAGAGATAATCTCTATAGCTAATTAGGATTTGTAGATGCAAGTGTTCCCGGCGTTAAGACGGCCAACTATCGGTTTGCTTTGAAAAGGATGAAAACTCTTATGGAAAAGACTAGAAATGAGTTTTAACTAAGAATTAAAAGCGGCAAGGCATAGAAGTTCATAACGCCCGTAACTTAGGCCAATCAACTTTTCTCAACGAAAACACGGTTGAATCACACGGCATAGGTTATCAACCGGAAGATTTAGCGGTGAAAATGGTTAGACTTGATATAGAGTTTGAATAACAAGCTAAACACAAGGCGTGACATCACTCTCGGAACCACGTGAGCAAGCACATGATCACCGGAGATTAACAACGCCAAGACTTGAATTCAAACTAAATATCAAGGCCAAGAACTAGAAGTATAGTTTGGAAAGCGAGCAAGTTCTTTGGTTCTTTTGGCAAACACGAGCCGAGACATAGCTCACGGAACCATATGAGCGTGCATATGATCACCGGAGGTTAACATCGACAAGTTTTGTTACATAAAAGGCGAACCACGCACATTTACAAACCAAACCTCAAGTCTTAAGTTGAGAAGAGCAAAATTAACCTAAATCACAAGGTGTTATTCACCCCATGGCCAAGCCTAATTGACTACTCACGCATATTAAAAAGACTAGAAAGCATGCTAGAAAAGGTAAACATAATTAACCGATAGAATCGAAAATAAACTTGATTTATATAAAGATCTCAACCGTAGGTACAACATTAATAAACGAGAAAACAATAAACGAGAAGGACTTACTAGAGTTCTTGAAAGATTTAACTAAGAAAGCTTGAAAGACATTAATGGAGTTCTTGAAGGAAAAAGACTAACCTAAACTAACTACCTACTTACACATAAGAGAGATGGAACCCCTATTTATACAAAGTGGGTTTCTCTTTCTACAAAATATCCTAAAAACATACCAAAAGTAGCAACTATTCCATAAATGGAAAGTCCAAAAAGCAACAAAAATCTGGCCGAAGGCTCCCCGTATCGATACTATTTAAGCAAAGTATCGATACCACGCAGCTATCCTCAAAATGCCATTCTCCACGAAGCAATCCCGTATCGATACTTAATAAGGCCGTATCGATACGGGATCCTCTGATCTCCCACGAGACGAAATAGTATCGATACGCTTCATATCCGTATCGATACGGATCTGCTTTCTTCAGCACTCCAGGCCAGCTCCCAGCAACTTCCAGCTCCTCAGCATCTTATTTTTATTTAAGTAAAGACTACATTTTAAACCTTTCTTTTACCTTTTCTTTACTTTAATTTTATTTAATGAAAATAAGAAAGTACCCCCCATTTGGAAACAATGGCATTACCAGAATTTCAAGATTCCAATTAAATCAAAATGTCAACCCCCCACTTTTAGTACAAAACAGAAAACTGCACAATTTTCTCAAGAGAAAAAGGCTCGAAACATGACCTTGCTCTTCAAATAAAACCTTGCAACTTTGTAGTTACTCTTAGAAAAATTCAAGGATCAATTACCGCCATTTTTAATCTCGAAAATCGATACTTTTTCAGAAAGTCATTTTTCCATACTTAGACAGATTTTAAGGGGCCGACAGGGTCTTCGGGTACTTGGAAGCACTTGGGCCATCCATGGCGTCAAACTACGCCTTATTTGCACGTTTTACCTGAAACACTAAAAACACACCTTACATGCATTATCGCTATAAAAGCTAAATAAACATAAGATAAAAGCAAGATAGAACGGGACTAGTCGCACCAAATATCTACAATATTGGGCGCTCATCACCCTCATAGGAATCTGATTGAGGATTGTTAGATTTGTAGTAAGAGCTCTATGAATCACACTCCACAAGAGGGGAACAAATTAAGTGACTAATGTTCTGGATTACATTGGTGAGATTCAATGATGTTAATATGAAACACCCAATTGTGATTTCCAAAAGGGAAATCTTTTTGCAGCTAACATTGTAGCGGCTGAATGTGAGAGGCAATGCGGCCTTTTTGCGGTTCCTGTCATTTGTGTTGGTTTATTTATCAACATACCAAAAAATAATAAACTTGGTCATATCCCCTTTGAAGTGTAAGCTAAAATGGGCATGTGTTTTTTTAGTCTTATTGTGTTTAATTAGTTATTTCTTGCTATGGTCATTGGCATCAAAATGGGAAGGAGAATGGTTAATAGAACATGTTTGTCATAGGAAGTTCTTTTTTTATAGGCAATGTTATTGATTTTTAACGTCATGTAGTCTCAAGGGAGAGCCTGGTGGAATCAAGTGGTACTTTTTCTACTCTCATGTACATAATTTGAATAAATGGACCCTATTTGAAGTTTATTTAAGAAAATGACTTATGGGAGATTTTTTCTTTATTGGTGGGGTGGTAAATTCCAGAAAAATGGCAATTCGAATTTGTTTTTTTCAAAACGTGTCGTGCCGTGCTTAAAAATGGCAATTCGATTTAGTTTTTTTCATAACGTGTCACGCCGTGCCTTCAAGCACGGGCATTCGCTAGTATATATATATCCCAGAATAAAAACCAGGAACCTATTAGCTTGCTGCTTTGTGAATTTTCTTTAAACCTCTACGAAGCCTTTTCTTTTTTGCCATTATAGTATTGGCAAACTGGATGGGGGTCCAAGTTAATGTGAGTTGGTGGTGAGGGAATGAAACTTGGTCCCTACATATCCTTGGCCCAACTGGAAGTTCTAGGCATAAATGGGGGTGGTAATGGTTTTTTTTTTTCAGAAATGATATGAGTACCGACCAGTTTTGTAGGTGTAGACACCCTATTTTGGACTTTCCAGAATAGTTTATTTACGGTCTTTGATTCCCCAATGATGATTAAGGTCGAGAACATACCGAGTTGTTTGATGAGTTTGAGCTTTGAGCGTCCCGAACCTCGTCCAAACCCATTTCAAACCCTTGTCGAACCCTCAAGCCAGAACCAAATGGCCTCAACAAAACCCTGCTGGAGTACGCTGGTGGTGGACTAGCGTGCGCAGGAACCACTGACACGTGTCAGTCACTACCACTCTATGGCGCACGCCACTCAACAAGTGGCGCACGCCAGTCAGCACCAGTCAAATCAACCTTTTCAGCCAGCTGGGCGGGAGCCTCTGCAGCCGCCTGACGTCAGCTGGCAGCCCCCCTGATCATTACTCCGGCCAGACTGTTCCTTTCCTTCCATCAGCCAAGTCCCATGCATTTAATGCATGGGAGCTTCCTCCAATACTTGATCATCCAAACAGCCCCTAAAGGCCAAACTGATCTCAGCCCCTTTTGCCTATATATACTCCCTCTCTCACTCTTGCAAAGGGTTACCAAGTTCAAAAGGGTTAGCACCATTAAAGAGTTCAAGCCCCTTTGTCCTCTTCTTCATCATTCTCCTTTGCTTCCTTTCTCTTCCATAGAAAGAGCAAGCAAGGGAACATACTCTCCACAGTCCTCAAACCTCACTACATCCACCCTCCATCCATCTTCTTTCAAGCTCAAAGTTCAAACCATCCATCAAACTCTCAAGCAAAGGTATAACATCTTTTGCTCCTGTTTTCTGTTCTGACCCCTGAGGGGGGCTGGCAGGGTCAAGGCTTCAAAGCTGTGTGTGGTGATCAGGTGGCGCACGCCAGACAATAGTGCCGTACGCCAGTCAAGGTTGTATGGCAAAACTGGCGTGGGGATCACCGATCATCCTTATTTTGTTATATTTATGTTCTGATCACCTTGCAAGCATGCTAAAACTAGTTTACAGCTTTCTGTCTTTTAGAATTGTTTAAGCATTGTACTTAGTTTTTCCTTTCTGTTTCTTTGGAATGCCTCTGGGGGTCTTCTGGTCATGTTCCAGAGCCCAGATGGTGCAAAGCCAAGCACTGACTGAGCAGGGTCAACTGGCGTACGGTACCATATACCTGCGTGCGCCCGTCGCCCCTTGGCATCCTCCCCTCATTGTTTAAGGGGTTTTTCTGTCTATTTGGTGGCTTTTAAGCCCTTTACATTGTCTGTAATAGCTTAGTAATCCATATTTAACTGCGTGGTTTGTCCTGGGTGTGCACTGGCCTTTCCAGAGCCCAGAGGGTCGAGAACAGAAGCTGTGGTCTTAGGCTCACCGGCGCACGCCAATTGTGGGATGGCGCACGCAGATCATGGCTACATGCAGTGGCTTAGCCAGTGCAAGCAGGCTTGCTTCTGTGTGCACTACCGCACAAACAGCGTGCACTAGCTTGACTAAAACAACCACAGAAGCTTGTTCTCAATCTATTATATTTGCTTAGATCAAACATCATCATCCATAAACATTTTGTTACATCTTTTGTATATAAATGCAACTTGTTTACAGTTTTAATCCCTATTAACTGTTCCCCCGCCCTAACTGGTTAAAAGAATGATCAAATAAAGAGAGAAATGCAAATGTTTTACAAAACGCCTGAGTAGAGACCGGTCTCCGGACTGGGCGAGGGGGGTGCCATAAAACCCTTCCCTTCTCGTAATCTGGTTCCCGAACCTCAAGATCGAAGGTGACGACGGCCTAGTCTACAAAAGCCTTTTTCAAAATCAAACGGACGTGGTCCAAACATTTTCAAAAGAACGGTTTCTTGGGTACTAACCGCAAAACCCGAGTGGCGACTCTCTGATCTGCGAAGCACTTCGCCGCGCTTTCCGCAGGATAAGGGCGCACCCAGGATTTCATGCATTAAAACACGGGATTCTTGGGGCGTGTGCCCACAGTGATCAGGTGGCGCACGCCAGTTACTTGTACCGTACGCCAGTCATGGCTGTATGGTGAAACTGGTGTGGGGATCACCGATCATCCTTATTTTGTCTTATTTACATTCTGATCACCCTGATGCATGCTAAAACAAGTTTACAGCTTTCTGTATTGTAGAACTGTTTAAGCATTGTACTTAGTTTTTCCTTTCTGTTTCTTTGGAATGCCTCTGGGGGTCTTCTGGTCATGTTCCAGAGCCCAGATGGTGCAAAGCCAAGCACTGACTGAGCAGAGTCAACTGGCGTACGGTACCATATACCTGCGTGCGCCAGTCGCCCCTTGGCCAGTGGCTGGCCCTTGCATGGCAACTAGGCTCCAGGCCTCTGATCATCCTCCCCTCACTGTTTAAGGGATTTTCTGTCTATTTGGTGGCTTTTAAGCCCTTTACATTGTCTGTAATAGCTTAGTAATCCATATTTAAGTGCGTGATTTGTCCTGGGTGTGCACTGGTCCTTTCCAGAGCCCAGAGGGCGAGAACAGAAGCTGTGGTCTTAGGCTCACCGGCGCACGCCAATTGTGGGATGGCGCACGCAGATCATGGCTACATGCAGTGGCTTAGCCAGTGCAAGCAGGCTTGCTTCTGTGTGCACTACTGCACAAACAGCGTGCACTAGCTTGTCTAAAACAACCACAGAAGCTTGTTCTCAATCTATTATATTTGCTTAGATCAAACATCATCATCCATAAACATTTTGTTACATCTTTTGTATATAAATGCAACTTGTTTACAGTTTTAATCCCTATTAAATTATACCCCGCCCTAACTGGTTAAAAGAATGATCAAATAAAGAGAGAAATGCAAATGTTTTACAAAACGCCTGAGTAGAGACCGGTCTCCGGACTGGGCGAGGGGGGTGCCATAAAACCCTTCCCTTCTCGTAATCTGGTTCCCGAACCTCAAGATCGAAGGTGACGACGGCCTAGTCTACAAAAGCCTTTTTCAAAATCAAACGGACGTGGTCCAAACATTTTCAAAAGAACGGTTTCTTGGGTACTAACCGCAAAACCCGAGTGGCGACTCTCTGATCTGCGAAGCACTTCGCCGCGCTTTCCGCAAGGGCGCACCCAGAATTTCATGCACTAAAACACGGGATTTTTGGGGCGTGTGCCCACAGTGGCGACTCTGCTGGGGACATTACATTAATCAACATTTGGAAATTAATACATGAATGAACAATTTTCAAAAGTCTGTCAAAACAGTACGCTCCGCGCTGCTGAAGAACGGAATGGTAACGTAACAGGATTCTACATCCGACCACTCCGCACTGGGGCTTTGCTATTGTTCACTTATGTAGTTTTCTCCAAGTGTCGATTAATGAAGTGAGCCAAGCTTCAAAAGGTGTTTTTCGAAACAAACATGTGCGTTTCTCTCTCTCGATCATTCTTTCGACACACGCTCATTTGCATCGGTGTTCTATCAGCCCCGTTGAGGCGTTTTGGGTAACCGGCACAGTTTACTGGAGCCGGGGTCCTCGAATGCCCAACAACCTTGGACGATGATGAGACGTATTACCGCTTGACCATTGCTCTGCTGCACGCATTGCGATGGGAGGTATAAAACATCTCTAGCATGAGGAACCCCCTTAAGCCAAAACCAGCCTCGCCATGCGTACAGAGCAATAGAACCTTCCAAACTAAGACAGGAACCCACAGGGTAGGATTACTTGCATCTAACCCCCATAAACTGTCTATGTGTTACTGCTTTCCATATCGCATGCCTGTACATACATTCATACCGCTCTGCGTAGGAGCATGCTAGGGCGGCTTTTGGGGTTGTCTCTCTTTCAAAACCCGTTTTATGCCTGCTAGGGCTCTGCGTGGACCGATGACGAGTCGTGCATCGTGATGGTGCACGTTATCAACTTTCCAAATTCCTTGGGTCAACGAGACTTTGGGAAATCGAGACTTTCTAAGCCCTTGCCTAAACCCGATCGAGGTTTCAAGCAAAAAACTAGGAACGACGGGAGACGTGACATGATGCACATACCACCCAGGTTAAAAGTGCTAAACACTTACACCATTCAAGGCTCCGGCACAGTGCTGCCTACGCCCCCTGGTTACGGTATCATGTCGTCGACACCGAGTTGTTCCATTCCAACATTGAAACTTCGAAAGCGGAATAGTCAAAGACTTAGGCTGTTTTGACATCTCTTAGTGTTAGTCGATTCAAACAAGGATACACTGTCGAAAAGAAATCCGAGGACCTGGGCAGCGTTGTCATAAAACGGTTTTGTCTGTTAGTTGTAGAGTCTAGGAGGACACCAACGGCAACATGTACATTGCATCATTTCAAATAAAACTATTGCAGGGACACTTCCTGAGCCTTCGATTGCTTTACTGTCTAGCTTTGGGCGCCACACCGTCAAAGAAAGTACCAAAAAGAAGAGCCAAACCTGCTTGGGAGCATCTACCGGGGCTATTTCACCGCCATATCACCGTCCTCGATCATCAATCCAAAATGGCAGCACAAGCAGAGCTGACTGAGTACAAGAGATGAACCAGAAAATGGACAAGCAAATGGTTATGGTCCAGGGGCTATTTGACCTTTTCACCTCCATCATGTCTAAACCGGATCCGGGGCTAGTCAAAGAACCTCTTCAGGCCTGTCACACTCCTGCGAGCGGAACTGAGTTGTGCTCAAAAGATATGTTCAAAGACCTAGTTGAGTGTCATGAAGCTAGAACCCGCCCGAAGACCGCTGGTTCCTTGTTCAAAGCCAGTGCCGAAAGGGAGGATATGCGCAACAAAGAAATCATCCCCAGTGCCGAAAGAGTGCATGCCCTTGACAGCACAATGCTATACAGCGGCGGAGTGAGTAAAAGTTCTGCCAACCCTCAATCTAGTCGCCGGAACCCACCAAGGGTCTTCTCGTGCTTCTCTGCACCTTTGTCCTCGGTTTATGAGAAGCTCCTTGAAGCTGGCATCCTCAGGCCACTCCGTCCGACTCCTCCACCTCGAGCACTCCCGGCGTCTCACAATCCAAATGCCTATTGTGCCTACCATCAAATGCCTGGCCATTCCACCAATGCATGTTATCGCCTCCGACATGCCGTTCAAGATCTCATCGATAATGGCACTATTCCACCCCCACTCCCATCAAAACACGACAGTTCCATCTCCTTGCTCCAACTCGAGTCTGGCCCTCTGGTTGGTCAGATATCTATCACCACCACTCAAATCAACCCCATCTCCACTCAAATCAACCCCATCTCCACTCAAATCAACCCCACCTCCACTCAAATCAACCCAAACTCCACCATACTCAACCCAACCCTCTGCACTGTCCCAGAAACTCAACCGAAACCAGCTGTGTTTAGCCCTTCTGAATCCGAGGCCGTAGGTTGTGGAATAGAAGACGGGACTGAAAGCGGGAAAGCACTGGTCGAGGACCGGATCGATCAAGCAAGGGAACAGACTGACAGTCTGAGGGCATTTGGAGTTGCTGTTCTCCCAAGTGGGTTTAGTCAAAGAAGCTGAGGAAGCCGAAGTGCTGTTGCTTGGGCCTGACATCCTCTAGTCCTACCTCTCTGTGAGGAAGCAAAGGGTAGCAATAAAAGTTGCATTTTCAAATCGCGTTTAGCTTGCATTGCACACTTTTGAGTCTGAGTCTGACACGGTGTCTGTCAAGTCGTCTTAGTCTAGCTCGAGTCGGAGTTTGTGCCTCTTGGCCCTCCATGTCGTAGCTTCTATTCTCAAATTCGAGTCTTTTGCTGTACTTGGCAACCCCGTGGGGCTTTCTTTATGATATGCACTATCTTGCTTCTAAGTACTTTGTTGGCTTTTGAATAAACTGTGTCGACCCTGACAACGAAGGGATAGATTTCGATGGGGTCATCCCCAAGGAAATGTGTTCCCTCGCCGAAATGGAAGACGAAAGGCATGCTCGGCCTATTAAAAGAAGAAGTAGTTTCAATAAACTTGAAAGATGAGGTAGACCCCCGGATGATTCAAAATTGGCTCAAAACTTGAAAGATAAGGTAGACCCCCGGATGGTTCAAAATTGGCTCAACGCTGTCCCCAAAGGAGCATCGTGCCCGATCAGACAGGGTCAAAGAATCCATCGACGTTTTGGCATGGTCTCACAAAGACGCACCTGGCGTTGATCATGAGATAAGGAAACATCAAATCCCCTGCCACCGGATGCCTAGATAGAAAGCGGAAGCTCAGAAGGCTCCGGGCCTCGTACCATGTCCAAGACAGCGTTAGCAGCATTCCATCAAGCACACATTAAAAAGGCGCAAAAGTGGCATGGAGCGAGGCATTTTCAACTGAAGCGGTCAGGACCCTACATTATCAAAAGCCATCTTATCTGGGGCTGCAGCCAAAGATCATCGATCTCGACGCAGCGGATTCAATACCTTGGTCAACTTGGATCAATTCAAGAGCCACTTTTCCCCGAGAGAAGCTCGTTGGGCCGAAAACCACAAGGGTGGGCGGTGCCAAGCAAAAGTTAGAACAGCTGCTAGACCGAAAACCTAAGGAGGCGGTCTAGGCAAAAATAAATAGGCAAAAGTCGAAAGCTCGCTAGGCCGAAAACCTGAGAAGGCGGCACTAGGCAAAAGTTAGAGCGTAAAAGGAGAGGTAAAACACACGAGTGAACCTTTGCCTGAACTACGTTTTGACCAGATTCCCAAAATGTGGGATACGTCGGCAGTCTCTCTTTTAGACTCGGTCATATTCTATCAATTGGATCCATGGATTGGCGTTATGGTACACATCAAGTGTCGAGAAGGGTCAAGAACAGAACAAGCTTCATCGGAAGCAGAAGGGGGAACCCTTTGTCTTTCAATCTTATTTCAAACTACTACTTCAATTTCAAAGCTGAGCAAAAGCCTTAAAAAAGAGAAGAAAAGGAAAAGAAAAGCATCAAAAACAGAAAGAAATGCTTACGAGGCCCCAACGGGCTCACAGTTTATTCTAAGTTCAGCGAAGTCTAATTTACGCAGCTTTTCAGTCACGCGCGCTAGTTTGAGACTCACGCACGTTTTCTCAAAGTGACACGCGTTGGTCTCAAACCTGCGCGCGCTTCTTCAATTCTTGCCGCAGGCAGCAGTCGGCAGCCATCACGCCTAACAACGATTTTGAACCCCGGTGGGAATTTCAAGTTAAAACCAAGGTTTCGGTGCCTCGGAATTGGTTTTAAGGGCCCTTGCCAAGTTTTCTATGCCGTGCAGGTCATATGTGCCTAATGTGACTGTGCGGGGGTGTCGGTTTCAGTCCGGGCCTATATGAGTCGTTCCATTTGCGTACTTTGTCCATCTTTGCGACGTTTTTCTAGTTTTCCGGTCTATTGCCCATTCCGGGGCTTTCTTCTCTGTTTTGTTATTCACACAGGCCTTTGTACATATTTGACTGTGTGTGAGTGTCAGTTTCACCTATCTAGGGATATTTTGGATTTTGGCCTGTTAATGCCCAAAATTTCATTATTGCCCATGTGTCAGAGAGTCTGCATTGTATCCTAGGACTCTTCTTCCCCATTCTTCCGAGCTAGGCAGTCTATACGTGTGCGTACGTCTGTGTGTCAACTCGATTCGCTCGTCAATGCAAGTTGGATATTAGCAATTGGTTTATACTCTACCTCCAATGAACCAAGAATGATGCAACTTTTACAACGCCACTACGGCGTCCATGGTCCAAGCAAGCGGCAAATCGTCAAGAACAGAGGGATACATTGGCCCAGCGCAAAATCAAATCAAAGCAGCAAACCTCTAACCCACTCGAAAGTTACCTACTGGACCTGCAGGCCCGCAACTCAAATCAAAGCAGTAAAGCGAAAGGGTGGCTCAGTGGTAGCCCTCAATCGTCAAAATTGCCCTGGTCGTCGTTTGTGTCGTCCCGTTCTCTAGAAGCCGCCTTAGTCTGCCCTTGCATTTTCAATTTGTACATATGTGTTTAGCATATATTATCGTTGCATATTGTATATCAAATGTCAAAAGCAGGAGACCGCTTCAAATCAAATCAAGCCAAACCAGCAGTGAGGCATTTTCTACGGTCACATGGGTGATTTCAAATCAAATCAAACCAAACCAGCGTGTTGTGGCATTGGCAAACCAAATCAAATCAGCGTTGAGGTCCATTCCCAACAGGCAGCTCATGTTGCCCTGATCCATGCTTTCATCCCGGTTCGCTATTTCCCCAAGCGGAGCCCGTCCAATGCAAATCAACGACGATCTATCCGTCCGATTCCAATCAACGACGATCTATCCGTCCAATTCCAATTAACGACGATCTATCCGTCCTATTCAGTCTTATTGCTCTGTCTCGAATGGTCTCTGATAAGGAGACTGGCTCTGGTTCCCAACAGATGGAATTTAACCTCCCTGACGCGGCCTACCCGTGATTTGTTGGAACTCTTTGTGCCAAAGAAGGTTTGGTCCCCAGCAACGTTCATCGTTCCGCAATTAAACCATTTCCCCAAGCAGAGCCAAATCAACGGCGATCTATCCGTCCAACTTCAAATCAACGACGATCTATCCGTCCAACTTCAAATCAGCGGCGATCTATCCGTCCAACTTCAAATCAGCGACGATCTATCCGTCCAACTTCAAATCAGCGATGATCTATCTGTCCAATCTCGAATCAACGGCGATTCTTCCGTCCAACTTCAAATCAACGACGGTCTGTCCGTCCAACCCCAAATCAACGATGGTCTGTTCGTCCAATTCCATTCAACGACGGTCTGTCCGTCCAATTCAACCATTAGCGCAACTTCCAGCGATCTTATTGCTCTGTCTCGGATGGTCCATGATAAGGAGATTGGCTCTGATTCCCGACAGATGGAATTTAACCTACCTGACGCGACCTACCCGTGATTTGTTGGAACTATCCGTGCCATGGTTAGCTTTATCCTCAACAACAGCGTCCTGTTCAAATTCAGCGATGATCGGCCATGTCATCACCGACGATCAACCATATCGTCCATCTCAACGATGATCGGCCATGTCATCATGAGCGATCGACCATGTCGTCCATCTCAGCGATGACGGCCATGTCATCACCGGCGATCGACCATTTCGTCCATCTCAGCGATGACCGGCCATGTCATCGCGGCGATCGACCATGTCGTCCACCTCAGCGATGATCGACCATGTCATCACCGGCGATCGACCATATCGTCCATCTCAGCGATGATCGGCCATGTCATCACCGACGATCGACCATATCGTCCTCTCAGCGATGATCGACCATGTCATCAGGACGATCGACCATGTCGTCCTCTCAGCGATGACCGACCATGTCATCACCGCGATCGACCATGTCGTCCACCTCAGCGATGATCGGCCATGTCATCACCGGCGATCAGCCATGTCGTCCATCTCAACGATGATCGGCCATGTCATCACCGACGATCAACCATATCGTCCATCTCAACGATGATCGGCCATGTCATCACCGGCGATCAGAGCCATGTCGTCCTCTCAGCGATGATCGTCATGTCATCACCACCGATCAACGGCGATCGAGAATATTGCCCGCGTTCACCCGACCAACGGCGCGCGTTCACCACGATCAACGGCGATCGAGAATATTGCCCGCGTTCACCCCGACCAACGGCGATCGAGAATATTGCCGCGTTCACCCCACCCGTCGAGAATATTGCCGCGTTCACCACCAGGCCAACGGCGATCGAGAATATTGCCCGCGTTCACCCCGACCAACGGCGATCGAAATATCGTCCGATCACCGACCAACGGCGATGAGAATATTGCCCGCGTTCACCCGACCAACGGCGATCGAGAATATTGCCCGCGTTCACCCGACCAACGGCGATCAAGAATATTGCCGCGTTCACCCCGACCAACGGCGATCGAGAATATTGCCCGCGTTCACCCCGACCAACGGCGATCGAGAATATTGCCGCGTTCACCCGACCAACGGCGATCAAGAATATTGCCGCGTTCACCCCGACCAACGGCGATCGAGAATATTGCCGCGTTCACCCGACCAACGGCGATCGAATATTGCCGCGTTCACCCCGACCAACGGCGATCGAATATTGCCCGCGTTCACCCCGACCAACGGCGATCGAGAATATTGCCGCGTTCACCCCGACCAACGGCGATCGAGAATATTGCCCGCGTTCACCCCGACCAACGGCGATCGAGAATATTGCCGCGTTCACCCCGACCAACGGCGATCGAATATTGCCGCGTTCACCCCGACCAACGGCGATCGAGAATATTGCCCGCGTTCACCCCGACCAACGGCGATCGAATATTGCCGCGTTCACCCCGACCAACGGCGATCGAGAATATTGCCGCGTTCACCCGACCAACGGCGATCAAGAATATTGCCGCGTTCACCCCGACCAACGGCGATCGAGAATATTGCCCGCGTTCACCCCGACCAACGGCGATCGAGAATATTGCCGCGTTCACCCGACCAACGGCGATCAGAATATTGCCCGCGTTCACCCGACCAACGGCGATCGAATATTGCCGCGTTCAGACCAACGGCGATCGAGAATATTGCCGCGTTCGACCCGGCGTCGATTCGCGTTGATCGATCGAATATTGCCGCGTTCACCCTCTCAACGGCGATCCGAATATCGTCCGATCGATCCACACGACGGACTGCCCGTCCAATCAATCTACAACACCGTTCGCCTATCCTAGTCCACATTGGTCTACAAGTAACACATCTTCCAGCAATCTTATTGCTCTGCCTCGGATGGTCCATGATAAGGAGATTGGCTCTGATTCCCACAGATGGAATTTAACCTACCTAAAGCGACCTACCCGTGATTGTTGGGATTCTTTGTGCCAAAGATAGTTCGATCCCGGCAATGACAGCCGTCTGTCCAAATCAACGGCGGCGAATCAGTCGTCCAACCTCAAATCAGCGGCGGTGCGTGTCAACCTCGAATCAAGCGGCGGTGCATCCGTCCAACCCCGATCAGCGGCGGTGCATCCGTCCAACCTTCAAATCAACGGCGGTCTGTCCGTCAACTCAACGACGGTCTGTACATCCAAAATCAAATCAATGACGATGGAGTCCGACTCAACCGTTGGCTTATGCCAAAGAAGGTTTGATCCCTAGTGGCATTGATCCATCCACAACTAACTATTCCCCCGGAGAGTCCACCTCACCATTCAATGATGGTCCACCCATCCCTATTTTCCAACAGAGTTCAAACTCTTTTCCCAACAATCTTCAGATGGTCCGCCCGTCTTCAATCTCTCAATGGATGGTACATTTAAATACATGTCCGCATTTTCTATTTCTTCTGGATAGCCTTGAGAGGGTGTCTAGAAACCTTTGACGTTACTTGTACCAAAACAATGGTGCTCCAAGTGCCGTCAAAGGGGGGCTACTGTAGACACCCTATTTTGGACTTTCCAGAATAGTTTATTTACGGTCTTTGATTCCCCAATGATGATTAAGGTCGAGAACATACCGAGTTGTTTGATGAGTTTGAGCTTTGAGCGTCCCGAACCTCGTCCAAACCCATTTCAAACCCTTGTCGAACCCTCGAGCCAGAGCCAAATGGCCTCAACAAAACCCTGCTGGAGTACGCTGGTGGTGGACTAGCGTGCGCAGGAACCACTGACACGTGTCAGTCACTACCACTCTATGGCGCACGCCACTCAACAAGTGGCGCACGCCAGTCAGCACCAGTCAAATCAACCTTTTCAGCCAGCTGGGCGGGAGCCTCTGCAGCCGCCTGACGTCAGCTGGCAGCCCCCTGATCATTACTCCGGCCAGAACTGTTCCTTTCTCTTCCATCAAGCCAAGTCCCATGCATTTAATGCATGGGAGGCTCCTCCAATGTTTTGGCCATCCAAACAGCCCCTGATCTCAGCCACTTTTGCCTATATATACTCCCCTCTCTCACTCTTGCAAAGGGTTACCAAGTTCAAAAGGGTTAGCACCATTAAAGAGTTCAAGCCCCTTTGTCCTCTTCTTCATCATTCTCCTTTGCTTCCTTTCTCTTCCATAGAAAGAGCAAGCAAGGGAACATACTCTCCACAGTCCTCAAACCTCACTACATCCACCCTCCATCCATCTTCTTTCAAGCTCAAAGTTCAAACCATCCATCAAACTCTCAAGCAAAGGTATAACATCTTTTGCTCCTGTTTTCTGTTCTGACCCCTGAGGGGGGCTGGAAGTGTCAAGGCTGGTGATCAGGTGGCGCACGCTAGTTTATCGTACCGTACGCCAGTCATGACTGTAGGGTAAAACTGGTGTGGGGATCACCGATCATCCTTATTTTGTCTTATTTACATTCTGATCACCCTGATGCATGCTAAAACAAGTTTACAGCTTTCTGTATTGTAGAACTGTTTAAGCATTGTACTTAGTTTTTCCTTTCTGTTTCTTTGGAATGCCTCTGGGGGTCTTCTGGTCATGTTCCAGAGCCCAGATGGTGCAAAGCCAAGCACTGACTGAGCAGTGTCAACTGGCGTACGGTACCATATACCTGCGTGCGCCAGTCGCTCCTTGGCCAATGGCTGGCCCTTGCATGGCAACTAGGCTCCAGGCCTCTGATCATCCTCCCCTCATTGTTTAAGGGGTTTTTCTGTCTATTTGGTGGCTTTTAAGCCCTTTACATTGTCTGTAATAGCTTAGTAATCCATATTTAACTGCGTGGTTTGTCCTGGGTGTGCACTGGTCCTTTCCAGAGCCCAGAGGGTCGAGAACAGAAGCTGTGGTCTTAGGCTCACCGGCGCACGCCAATTGTGGGATGGCGCACGCAGATCATGGCTACATGCAGTGGCTTAGCAGTGCAAGCAGGCTTCCTAAAGTCTGCACTACTGCACAAACAGCGTGCACTAGCTTGTCTAAAACAACCACAGAAGCTTGTTCTCAATCTATTATATTTGCTTAGATCAAACATCATCATCCATAAACATTTTGTTACATCTTTTGTATATAAATGCAACTTGTTTACAGTTTTAATCCCTATTAACTGTTCCCCCGCCCTAACTGGTTAAAAGAATGATCAAATAAAGAGAGAAATGCAAATGTTTTACAAAACGCCTGAGTAGAGACCGGTCTCCGGACTGGGCGAGGGGGGTGCCATAAAACCCTTCCCTTCTCGTAATCTGGTTCCCGAACCTCAAGATCGAAGGTGACGACGGCCTAGTCTACAAAAGCCTTTTTCAAAATCAAACGGACGTGGTCCAAACATTTTCAAAAGAACGGTTTCTTGGGTACTAACCGCAAAACCCGAGTGGCGACTCTCTGATCTGCGAAGCACTTCGCCGCGCTTTCCGCAGGATAAGGGCGCACCCAGGATTTCATGCATTAAAACACGGGATTTTTGGGGCGTGTGCCCACAGTAGGGAAATCGTACCGACGGCCGTGCCGGACCGTCTCCGGCCATAGGACGGCCGATCCGAGCCGTCCAAAAATTCTATAAAAAAAAACCGAGGGGGCTCCCTCGAGAATCAATGGCATCCGATGTCATTGATCAAGCACCCTACACACGAAAAATAGGGTGTTTAGATCAAGCACTCTACATATATCGGATGCCGTTGATTTCCGTGCGGGGCCCCCTTGATTTTTTTTTAAAGAATTTTTGGACGGCTCGGATCGGCCGTCCGGTGGCCGGAGACGGCTCAGCGGGCTGTCGGTACGATTTCCCTACAAAACTGGTCGGTACTCATAGCAGTTCTCTTTTTTTTGGAGGGGGGTTTTCAAAGTTCTGGGTGTCCGGGCCAGCTTAAGGGCATCTCAATTAATTCCCTCCCTGGTCTGATTGAAGGTTGACCATTCACGCCGGGACTAAAAAATTTAAAAAAATTACTTTCTTGTGGCTTGATCATTCCTAGAATTGAACTGTGATCAATATTTATGCGGGAAGCAAACCCATCAACTAACCGAACTAACCCTTTCATATATCGTACGGAGAAAATAGCACAAGGATCCAAAGAAATTACTGGAGTAGCACATATTCGTCTTGTTTCCAAAACAGGAAATTGGAAAGTTATGTGCCAAGCAGTTTGAGAACCCTGTCTTCTCAAACATGTGATGGGCTATATCAATATCAAGTCAAGCACAGGTCCGAAATCATCAAAATTACATAGGAATCTAAGGCTCTGTTTGTTTGGACTGAAAATATTTTCTAGGAAAATGTTTTCCGATTTTCTTGTGTTTGGTTGCACATAATACCCTGTATATAATTTTCCATGTGATTTACAAGTTGTGCTCGCTTCCCTGATTGCTCCGATAATAATAGATTTGGAGGCTTGCCAGTGACATGTGCCCAAACACCAAAAAACAAAAGTTCGTAAATCTTTTACATGTAAAAGATTTTCTATAAAAATATTTTACGCTATAAAGTCTTTTACATCGAAACAAACAGAACCTAAGAGTAGTACATGTTTTGGCAAGGAAAATGCGAAAATTCTACTAAGAAAGGGTCCAAAATTTATATTTAAGCACTTTATATACGTGCAGACGATTTGACCAACCTTGTTCCTGCTACGAAATTTGCACATTTAGATGTTACTACCGTACTATTAAAAGGATTAGTTGCAAAAAGGTATCTCCAGCAGTAGATCCAATGCCAACCATGCTTCCAACTTGTTATAGTGGGTGACATACCTTTTTTCTTATGTACTAAATTTTAAAATTGAGGTCAAAGCATAAATGAATTAGAAAAAAAACCCAACTTAAATGATGCCTCAAAACTGCTGGATATATCACCTAGAAGGCCTGTATCAATCATCATAAAAAATCTCTCCATTTCTCACTGCTTCAATGCGAAACACTAAAAATTACTACCAAGAACAATATGCCAAGACTTTAATTTTATCTTACAAAACTGATGTTTTTCTATTAATATTCGAGCCGAGAAGCAAATTCATTCGGATCCAACTTCGATCATACGCCTTCTTTCCATCGACAACTGAAGCTTTTCTCTTGCATTCCTCAGAGCATCAAGAACATCCGCAACACTTGCATTCACAATAAGGGGATCGGGCGGTCGCGATTCCTTGGGTAAATCGACGGGTACCAAAGCCAGAGAGTTATCCACATAATCATCTTGAGCTTGATCGCTTGTGGTAGAGGAACTGGTGCAATTGACAAAATGTTTTTTTCACTTGGCATCAGAAAAATAATGCCTACCTAGAAGTTTTTCGAAACATTAACTTGCCAGAGTGTTGTGTTTGTAACATGGTAGTAATTTTCGATGGACCTACGATCGTTCCAGGGGAACTCATCGCGGCACCCAACAGTCTAGAAAGTCTTTCTAACTTCATTTAGGGATGGCAACAGGTTCGGTTTGGTTTGCCGATGGGGATTGTTTCGGTTTGATTTTTCCCCGTCCCGGAGGCACTAGGAAGGCTGAAACCCGACATTGGTAGCCCTAAAAAATGTAGTAAATTGGAGTACAAAAACAATTTCGTAAAATACTTTCGCGAAATGTATCAGGTAATACAAAACTCATCATTATCTTAACGTTGTTAATTTTTTGTCGACATCGCGTTCGAGAATCTGAAAACATCTGAAAAATAAGTTGTTTTTAACGGAAGATGATTCCGTTTGGGGAGTAGAGGTCCTGTCGAGGCTATTATGGACTCTTTTCGGATCCACTTTAACGATAAGAACTATTCATTTTTTAGGACTCGCATAAACCGTTTCTTAAATCATGTCGATCTAAAGGGACCACAATAGCCTCAACAAAAGGGACTATAGAGGGGATTCGGAAACCTTGTGGTGCACCCCTGCATTATAATAGGGGCGGACTGTAGGACATTATCCAACCGTCTAAAAGTATTTTTAACGGTCTGAATTTAAAATAAACTTTTCCAGGCAAGAGTATTTATTGATCGCTGAAATCGACGGCTAGCTTGATGTACTCCCCGGATCCATATAGAGGATCATCTTTCTTTTTTCTTTTTAAACACAAATGTCTCCTAAAACAAGTTTCCAAAGTCGTCAACAGGTATATTTCAACCAAGTATTCAGCAAATAGATTCTGATTCTCTGTCTCTCTCTCTCCATAAAACCAGATCTGGTAATGGGTGTTGTGGTTCGGGATGTCAAGTTTTTTTTTTTTGACAATTGGCATCTTGACAACTGTATTTACGAAAAAATACTCGAGAAACTGAGGGATAGGTTGAGTTTTTGTGAGTTGTAGCTGTAGAATCTCCCTCAATTCATTAAGGTCAAGGTTTAAAACTTAAGTGGTCCAGGCTTCGGGATTTGCTTTCCTTCTAAGGTCTCAAGTTCGAAACTTGTTATCAACTCCTTCGGAGCCGTCAAATTGGAACCTTCACAGGTGGGTAATCGAATTGATATCTCAGGATTAATCGGGTATTTGGGTGCACGTAAGCTAGCCGGACACCTAGGTTACTTCCTCCGTCCTTATTTAGAGTCCAGTATTCTATTTTGAGCTGTCCCTTAATAAGTGTCCATTTTGTAAAGTTAGTAGGTAAAAGTTGGTGCATTGTCTATTTTGTCCCTAAAAGTAGATTCCATTTTAAAAAGTTAGTGAGTAAAAATATAATGATGATGGATAAGTAAGGAAAGTGGAGGAAAAAATTGATATGAAAGGTATAAGGATGATGCCTTTTTAATAATTTGGAGTTACGAAGCAAGACATTTAAAAATGGACGGAAGGAGTATAAAAAAAGACAAGAAAAGAAAAGAAAAGAAGAACAATGGAGATAGTGTAACATACCCAAGATCATCCGTCTTCGGATTACGGTAATCTTGACTCGAATTAACCTCGCTGCCACTGGGTTCTTCAAAATTGGGCTTTTCTGCAGATACCAAGGACTCTTCATTTGAACCACAATGGCTTGAATTGGGCGCTCTAGTCCGTGAAGCATTGTACTCCAAATCTCGTGAATCTTTTTGGGGGGATTTTGTCTTGGACTGTTGCTGGATTTGGCAATTTGTGGAAGATGATGATGACACAGAGGACATGTCACTCTTCTCCAAAATGCTTGAATTCTCTGAAACAGTATGATAGTCTGATGACAGGTTGAGGGAATCCAGCTTTTTCATGAGGAGTTTTAGCCTCTTCTCTGCCCTGTTTCTTGATTTGATTTCTGCTCTCATCTTGTTCTCTAGCTCTGTGAGCTGCAATTGAGAGAGAAACATAGAGAATTTTCATATCTGTTGATGTTTTCAAAAGAATTAGGCTCATTCCGCTGAAGTTCTTATTTTGAAAGTATTTATTTTTCGTTTTACGAAATAGATCATTCTCTCACAATATATTATCTTTAAAATAAGTATTTATTTCCCTTAACGGAATGGGGCCTTAGGCTTCTTGCAATTTGTGTTTGGACAACATAAGGTCTTTGTAATCTCATCCGTCAAAAACTGTTCTAAAAGTGTTTTTATTGGTCAGATTTCGTTAAAACTTAAAAGTTTATTCCCAGCAATTGGACTGCAGAGAAGCTGGTTTCATTTCGGAATTAGTTTTTGAGTGCAAAATTCTTGGGGTAGACAGAAATCAAGACTTGATTTTTTGAGGATTTTGTTGAATTGAATCTGTGTTTTGGAACCTAAAAAAACATGTTTTCAGGTTGTCAAAGATAATTCTTGCTAGAAGAATAATGCAGCATGTCAACAGTTCATGTTTTGAGAATAAATTCCGGGAAAGAGTACTCAGAAACTCTTTTTGAAAACAACATAGAAAATGGGGAAAAGAAAAAAAAAAGTAGATTTGGAAATTCTAAAAGATTTAAAAAGGAATAGAAAATCGTCATGAAAATTTCAAAAATAAAGGATAATAAACGAAGATCATGAAAATCATAATTTTTTCTAAAAGATTACTTGTGCTCTGTTTGGACTACAGGGAAAGGGAGGGAAAAGAAAAGGAAAATTCCCTATTCCCAATTCTATAATTTGTTGTTTTCTCCTCTCTCTCTCTCTCTATCATATTCATAATCAAACAATAGTATTTTTTTTAACTTTCTTTTTTTTGTCTCTTCTTAAGTTCCAAACAGAACATTCGTGATAGATTAATATTAAAAATAGATTGATAGTTTAAATATGCATAATTATAAATAAATTTTGTTATCAAACAAGAAATTCAAAGATTGGCTGTGAAAATGTCTAGTGAGAGAGAGAGAGAGAGAGAGAGACCTTGTTCTCCATCCGGTCTGCATCTTCTTTGGCGACCCTTGAAGCCGCTCTCTCTGCTACTAATCTCCCCCTTAAACACTCCACCGTTCTCAAATCATCATCTCCTTCCATTTTCTTTCCACTGGGACACAAACCCATGTCAGAAATGTGAACAAACTACACAAAAACACATCTATGTACCTGTGAATTTAGAGAGAGAGAGAGAGATCAGGGGAAACTTCACCTCAATTTTCCATCAACATTGCCACCAGCGATCATTTTGCTCTTCCCTTGTTGTTATACTAATAAACCAACTGTAAATAGGAGTAATTGTCACTTCTTTAAGACCGACCCTGCAGCAACCAAAAGGCCCCAACTTTCTCGTTTGGGTACTAATCTATCTCATCAGATTCAGAGCTTTCAAAAAAATGTGCCATCCATTTATAGACAACAGAAGGGGGACTTTTCTCTCTCTCTCTCTCTCTCTTGGTGATTTGGACTTGGATCTTAATTTAAATTGGACGGGACGGTCCAAATCTGGATCATGAACTATTCATTATACAAATTTGTCGTTAGACTTTTTCGTCCGGTCCAAAACTTGGACCGGGGAGTGTTGAGTGCTCCTATAGGTACATACACTGTGTACAGACGCACTTTAGACTCGTCTCGAGTCCTAAAAAAGGATCTGAGTCGCTCATTTTTTTCAAATAGTTTGCTTACGATTCTTGTAAAAAATTAACTCAACCCGATATCGGTAAAGACGTTTACGAATCAAGCTGCTCATTTTGTCAAAATAGTTCGCTAACGGTCCCAGTAAAATAATCAACTCAACCCGATATCAGTAAAGACGTTTACGAAACATCCAACTTTGCTTTAGAATTCGGGCCTGGATTTTTTAGCACAAGTGGATGTTTCGTAAACGCCTTTACCGATATCAGATTGAGTTTGTTTTATACAGGGATTGTAAGAAAACTATTTTGAACAAAATAAGCGGTTCGGATCATTTTTGTAAGATCCGAAATGGATCTAAAGTGCGTATGTACGCGGTGTATGTACAATGAATGTATGTTCCGGCGTTTAAAATCAAAGGCCAGATCCTGTGACTCTTGTCTCACGAGATCAGGTGAGGTGGGCTCTGTATCACTGTACTCTTTCAGGGTACCCTACCCAAAATTTCTATGATGCCCCAGTGTGGTATTGGGGCATCATGTCCCTATTTAATATGGATCATTAGATCAGATTTTAGGTTAATCTGAGCTTTTGGATCAAAACCATCTCCAAAAAGTAAGGTGATTTTACGTTTTTTCAGCCATTATATTTAGCGAGATCCAAGGATTTAAAAAAAACGGAGGCATAATGCCCCAATACTATTTTGGGGCATGGTAACCAAACGCCTACCCCACGTTAAATTCATCTGTAACTGTTCATTTATTGCTCCCTCTGGGACCTCTATGGAGAAATGTGCATCTTCTACGGTTTTAGTCCAATTCTGGGCTGTTTATGGGCACATCTAGCTAGACTCACAAAACTTATCATAAATGTTCATCTTTCATTATCTCCCAAAGAGAAATTAGTTTAATGGGCATTGATAGCTATGTCAACACTTCACTCAGATAAAAGACAAAATAAATGACGATTGCAATTTTTAAAGTTACACCATCCATTTTATCACTCACAAATGTGATATGTTGATACAAACCATTGAAGTCTATTGAGCCAATTTTTTCATGGACATACTTCTTTTCGAGACCTTGAATATGAATGGTTTGGGTCATCGTTGAGGACGGCACAGCTGGCCCAGGCATAAGGCCTGGGCCTTGGGTATCCCTAAGGTGCCCAATTTTTTGAGGCACCCCAATTTTTTTTAGTATTTGGGTTGGGTAGGACTCTTTTTAGAAAAGGCCCAGATCAAGTTTCAGAAGCAATGCCCAATCTCTTAAGCATCGATACTGAGGCAGTAGGACAATCTACTTCTCTGTCTTCATTGTTTCCTTCAACTAGCGATGTGGGACTATATGTGGAAGGCTTTGTTTTGCAACTTGTTTATCGCACATCGATAGAGCAAAGGCTCAATTGGCAAAGTGCTCACCTATAAAGCCATCTAATCCACCTGTTCCACTTGCTCACAGAGTGGTTGCATGAGAAAGCAACACATGGGCAGCAAGTATCGGAATTAAAATTAAAATTGTTTTGAAGGGAAATTTTAAAATTTGAAATATATATATATACAGTTCTTTTCATATCCATTCGCCCGGATTTTCTTATGGTCCGGATTTTTCATTTCCCGATCGATTTGCAATGATCCGAGCCGCTCAATGTGATCAGAACGTGATTTTAAGGGTAGTCGCGAGAAATCAGCAAAAAAAATGTTCGGGAAAGGCTTGATCCGAGCAGTTTTTTTATTGAACGGTTCAGAAAAAAAACTACTCAGATCAAGCCCTTTCCGGTCATTTTTTTTGCTGATTTCTCGCAGGTACCCTTAAAATCACGTTCTGAACACATTAAGCGGCTCAGATCATCGTAAATCGATCGGGAAATGGGAGCTAAGGCACAAATCCGGACCATACTAAAATCCGGGCGACCGGATATGAAAAGAAATGTGTGTATATATATATATCTATATATGTTCCTCTTGCCAAAACATGAACACATGAACACCCGTGACAAATAACAAAGTACGAAAAATTTACCAACCAAGTGTAATTTAAATCAATTAATTACATGCGAAATTCTAAGAAATGAGATAGCATATCAGAATAAACATTACTTTTTCATTTGGCTTCTTTATTAACTGCTCAAATCAAGCCATTCCCGATTTTTTTTTTTGCCAATTTCTTGCGGGCATCCTTAAAATCACGTTCTGAACACATTGAGGGGCTCGGATCATCAAAATTTGATCGGAAACTATGAGATTAAGATTTTGAGGGTTTTTTTAGAGGGTTTTTTAATGGTCTCCGGAACCGCCCCGTATATATATATAGTCAAGGGGATTTAATACTATAATTTTGGCTTTCTCTGACTGTTTATTTTTTTTCCCGTAAAAATTGTCAAGCGTTTAAGGCACAATTCTTAGAACATGCCTTGGGCACCCAAATACCTTAAGGTGGCCCTGAGGGTAGGATCATAGCGGTCCAAAACTGGACCAAATAGGAGGATGAGATATTAAACCAGATTTTGGTCCTTTCTACTAGCCTATTTTCTTAAGCAGATCAATTTTTTTGTACCCGGCCAATTTTGTTATGTTTGGAATATCTATAAGTCGAGAAAATGAGTGCGGTCATTAAAAAAAAAAAGAGAGAGAAGAGAAAATGAGAGCAAAGTTGGTATTTTGAAAATTGTTTTGATGAAAATGTGGGTACAAGTGTTACACAATTTCAAAAAAATAAAAGAGGTGGAGTGTTATTTTAGAGAATAAAGGGGTATGCAATATGATTTGAGTGAAATCTAGGGATGATGGTGAAGTTTAGTTTGGACGTCCCGTCTCGAACCCGCGAGGCTCCCCCAACTTAAACTCCTTGGTTTTTTGGATTTGTTTTCATAATTATAAATGTAAAAGCATCATTTTACTTCCCAATGAGACATCGATTAGTATCCGATTAGCATGATTTCAAATATGATTGATATTCTTGACAATCTCTACGATATGAATACATATCCAGTTCTTTATGTAGCATACAAGCATAAGCTCATATTAACTAAACCTCGCATTTGAATCTTTGAGGTTGATATAACTCAAATTCTCACTTTACAAACGCGAGTTTTATTTGTCATACACAAAAACCCTCTTTCGTTGAGCTTGGCAACAAAAGGATCGACATTTTCGACACCCCAACACTACACACTCCGTTGGCGAAGGGAAAATCCATGGCAATTACTTCAATTTTCCTCAACTCCAACTGCACTCGCCAGCTATCATCTTCTTCTTTTTTGGTAATTCAAAATATTCCCAAACCAGCTTGCGTGCACCTATCATCTACTTTGATCATCAATTCTCCATTTTCCAAACATTTCCTCTACAAAATCCATGTCAATTCGCTCAAGCTTTTCTTCTCATCACTTCAGATACCCACTGGTGCACCCACACGTAAAATCTCTTGTTTTATTGTTCTTCCTTACCTGGGTGTTTCAGGCTTCAGATTTGGACAATTTCACAAGTGGGGGTATTCATATTGTTGGAGTTTGAAAAGAACATTTTTCAATTTTCACAAGGGTTGTGAATGTGGCAAATTTGTGATATATTCATTCTTAGGAAGTGGTCCTGTGAATGTGTGAGCAATTTTTTGAATTTTTTTGGAAGTGATGAGGACACTACTGCTGTTGCCCCTGCAGTAGGCCTCTGTCTTTACTCTTTACCCCACCTCACCCCAGCCTAACTTTGCTCGTGTTTGATCGGCCCCTCACTCATGTTAATCTCCTGACACTTATGGACAAAAATCTAGCAACTTTTTTCCTTTTTTTTTTTGGTAACTTAGGGTGTCCTGGGCTAAGTCACATAACTCGCTTGGGTGAGCGGATGTCGAAGTGAAAGTGTCTTTGAAATATATCTTAACCTTCTAGAATCCGTGAGAGCGAGGATTAAGAGCGCGAGTGCAGTGCGAGATTTGAGAGCGGGAGCGTAGGACATTTTGAAAGATTATGTGACTAAGGTCCCCGGCCAGCGTGGGGGTGAGGTGACCTCAAGAATTTTTGTCCAGTGAAATCTAGCTACTTTTTTTTGTTATATTAAAGCAGAACACAAACAACTAGCCACTAGCCAGGTTTTTCGGCTTTATTAAAAAACCCGAGTATGGATCACAATTTTTTATTTTTCTGATTTCTCTTGTCGAGATAAACTAATATTTCACAAAAATTTGACACGAAACTAACAAATGCGAAAAAATTGAATAAAGACAAAAAAAAAAAAAAAACATTCCAAGTGGCTTATTTAGCCAAATCATCCCTTATCTTTCTTGGGAAGCAAAACTGCACATGTACACCTTATGGCTCACAAAATTATTAGTTTGTCAATAAGTTGCAATAACAAATTGAAGCTATAATTGCCTCTCATCATGTGTGTGCTATGGTAATGATTTTGAAATCTCTGGATTTCTTAATCCATTTTGTTGCTAATCTTTGAGTGGCATATAAGTTATAGCACATGATTTCTCTGGTTAAAAAGAGGAGGCAGAAAGTGGCTTATAAGTTATAGCACACTCTATTATGCATTTTTGGTGGACCAATTCAATCTTTATGCAGAAGCACTGCTAGAGTGCAACTAGGGTTTGATTCCCCTGGCCTCCACTGGAATTGGGGATGGTATTGTGCAGTGGTGTGCGCGGCACCGTGCTGCGTACCTCCGAACCGTCGGATTGTGCGGTGCGCAGCACGGTGCTGTGCAACTCACTGTACAGCACCAACCCGAAGTCCTTGACATTTTTTTTTTCCAAACATCTAGATTTTCTTGTATCCAAGCCTTTTTCCCTAACTAATCTCTGGAGAGGCAATCTCAGAACCCTAAGGGGTTTTTTCTTGTATCCAAGCCTTTTTTCCTAACTAATCTCTGGAGAGGCAATCTCACAACACTTAGGCCCCGTTTGATAACAGTGATAGATGGATGGGATTCGTAAGGAGATGGGATTAGGATTGGGATTCGTAAGGAGATGGGATTGGTAATGAGAAGGGATTGATAATGAGTATGTTTGTTTGGGATGGGATTAGATGATGGGATTATTAATATCATGTTTGTTTGAGATGGGATTAGATGATGGGATTGGATTGATAGAAGAAATTGGTAATGAGAAGGGATTGGTAATGAGAAGGAGATGGGATTGGACTATTAATACCAAGTCCCACGGGGTATTTGTAATACCCCCTAATCTCCGGCTTGCTAGTCCCTTGGATTCGTAATCCTAACTCATTTTTGGTTACCAAACAAAGTATTGGTAATCCCTTGGGATTGATAGTCCAATCCCAAGGCCGAATCCGGTTAACAAACGGGGCCTTAGGAGTTTGGCCAAGCGAGCATGAGAAAGTAAAAAGTATTTGTTCTCCCTGAGGTCACAAGTTCGAATCGCAAGGAGGCCAAACATTCCAAATCTTGGCGTCACTGGAGGTTTGTCCGATCATTAACTTCAGGGCTTCAGAATTAATCGAGGTGTGACAAGCTGGCCCGAATATGTCGGTCGTTAAGAAAAAAGAGATGAATGCAATGTCACTGGTCCACACACATGCATGTCGAACAATCATGAGGCATGAGCCCAGAATAACCTCAAGAGAGAAGTGAGAAAATGAAAGAGTCTATGATCACCTGTCCATTGTTGAGGTTCCGTTCCGCAACTCCAAATAAGTATTTATTTTTTAAGAAGGTAATTTTAAGCTAAAAAATCATGTGCTTACGCAAATAATTTTCCTACCACTATGGATCTTGTTTGATAGATCTCATTGAAATATTTAATACGGTGCAAAAAAAATTGAAAAATTATTTTTCATTTACATTATTTTTGAATTTGAAATTTTGAAATAAGCTGCTTATTTTTTAAGAAGGTTTCTGGAACGGGGCCTCTCATGCCTTCTCATTTAGAAATCATGAGCTTTTTAATTAGCCACTAGAAGCAAGACAACAACGTTACGGAAAACTTTCACTTTGACCCCTTTTTTGATTGGAGAAAGTGCAAATTGCCCTCATCATGTTTATAATATACCACTGCATAATAATTCCTTATGGTTTGTAGACCAAAGTGCACATCAGACACATCTTGCAATGTTGCACCTTGGAGGACTTTAAACCACATGATCAGTATCCACATGTATATAATGACTTGAAATAATTGGGTTTTATTCATTTTCTTTCCTCTTAAGAAATAGAAAACTTATTCAGGAAGCACTCACCACAAGTGGCGGAGCCAGGATTTTGTTATCGGGGGGCCGGCTTAACAGACATATATTTTTTATGGGAACGTATAATTATTATATCACAAGGTTTTTGCTTTTCAGTTCATTACATTTGTACATTGAATTGATTCTTTAGGCTATTTCAACTGTCACGTGCTTATTTTTTATTCATGAAAGAAATTGAGAAATGAGAATATAAAATAATCAATTTTTTATCAAATCGAAGCATAATTATTAAGATTATAAGTAACTATACACGAATAATTATCAATAATATTTAAAATCAAGTATGTATATAATAATAATTTTTAAACTTGAACGTTCGGGGAGCTGGGGCTAGGGCCCCCCTGAATCCCTACATACCTTCGCCCCTGCTCACCACTATACAACGATGTGGGGTTATAAAGTCCCAGTGGCGGAGCCACTCTATGGCCACTGGGGCACCTGCCCCCACTGCACCCCCTTTTTTTTTTTTTTTTTTTTGAAATTGGTAGTTTGAGTTTACCCAATATTTAAAGCAAGGCACATGTTATTAGATTAAATACTTGTTAAAATACAAATGACTTGTTTGAATTGTTACACAAATAAGCTCCACAAAATCAATGTCTGCAAATCATATCAAAGTAAAGATTCGGTGAATTTATTGAAGAGTGAGTAATTTTCATCCAATATGGACAGTGAGTAATACATACATGTTCACCTAGTGTTTAGGTATATGGGTGAACAAAATAGTACTCCAAAACTTGAAAACTCTTCTTTGTAACATGATTTAACAACCAACACAAAAATCACGCCGCATCACCAACAATCATCAAGTCATTGGTCGGTGGGATGTCGTCGGGAGTTGGCTATCATCAGAAATTTTGTTCTTATAATGCCCCCAATGATGTATATTTTTGGCTACGCCACTGTAAAGTCCCATATAGGATAGAGCAAAACTCCAAGGGCACGTTTGATTCCTCGAACAAGATGGGGGATTGGGATAGAGGGAAACATGAGGATCCACGCTCCTCCTTGTTCACGCTAATGATTAACTTATGCACTACAATTTTTTGATTTTGTCCTTATTTAAATTTTTTTTACATTTGTTAATTTTACGCCAAACTTTTATGTGATATGGGTGAGAGGAATCGGAAAAGTAAAAAATAATGACTTTTACACAAGTATTTTGGAAAATATCCAAGAAAAGGTCCAAAAACCGACTTTTCGAGTTTTTATTTGGATATTTTTCAAAATACTTGTGTAAAAGTCATAATTTTTTACTTTTGCCTCATATGGGGTAGTAACTAATACCACTAGAAGGGTGACACTACCCAGTCCTGCACATCTGGATTAGATTCTCTCCACATCTAACGACAAAAAATAATCCACATCATCTTTATCCTACTCTAACTAAATATACTACTATTACTGGCAACAAAACCAAAAAATTATTCTACATAAGTTAGTCACTAGCGTAAACACCATAACTTGGAACAATTTTATGAAATAGTGCCTCATATGGGGTAGTAACTACCTTTGCACTATCTTAATTTTTAGAATTCACACTCCATTTTTGGGAGGAAGTGAATTCTTTACCTTAATTTTTAGAATTCACGCAATCGATAAAAACAGAATTTATATTTTCAAATTAAGAATTCACACATTTGAGAAAGACAGAATCCACATCTAACGACAAAAAATAATCCACATCATCTTTGTCCTACTCTAACTAAATATACTACTATTACTGGCATTCCGTATTCATAAAACCCCATCTGCATAATAGATTGATTCTTTCAATAGATTACATGTGCATATGCAACAACCAAAGTAGATTTGCAAACAAAAACCAAGATATTACTGTGTGTGGAAAATATTTAGATGAGGTAAACAAATATTTAACCTTTTTCCCCTTTTTTTCCCGATAGGCGTCGTCGTCACGTCGAAAACTCATCTCTCCCAAATCGGATTCACTGAATCTCGCCTTCAGATTCATAAAATCACACCCTTAGTCCGACAATCAAACGTGTCCCTAGAGTATTGAATCTTTTGTCTCTAGGCACCGCATGCTGTAACTCATCAGTCTTTCGGCCTCGGAAAGGAATGGGACTTAATTATGATCTATGAGTCAAGCAAGGGCCATGGCCCTAGTGATCAATTAATTGAGTGTTGCTAAGAAGCCCAGGGAAAGGGTGAGACAAGGCTCCAGATGGGCCAGCCCAACAACTTTCAAAAAGTAATACGTTCCATTTTATGTTGAGCATGATCATTGATCCAGTATTCTCTCTTTTTTTTCTTTTTGAACGGGAAAAAGTTTCATTAATCTTTGAAATTGTTACAAAAACTAATAGGACAAGGAGAACAGCATCATAGTTCTAACAAAGCTAAGACCAATCCTGTGCCCAATCCGAGACCCAAACCCTCGATTGGCAAGGAACCAACCAAAGAACACGTGAATGATTATGTTCGTCATCGTAAACATTACCCTCCCTCTGATTGATGAAAAAAGTGTAGGGTCTATCGGATCAATACACTTTTTGACAATAATAGAGTCAGTTTGTGATGGGACCCCCATTTTTTCACCAATCAAAGAGAGAGTAATGTTTACTATCTTTCAAGGAGAGTGAACAAAATTATTCTCTTTGAACACGATTCATATATATAAAGCCTTAGGATATGAGTAACGCTTTGTAACATCATGAACAATCTTTTTTTTTTGTCTCTTTCTTTTTTCTTTTTTCTTTTTTGCAATAGATGTCGCATATGATCTAACGGGGTTCAAGTTACAAGTTTAGGATTCGTTTTGATTAGAGAATGGAAACGAAAGAAAACACACAAAAAAGAGAGAGAACAAATGACATTTTTTAGAGTTTGATTAGCATGAAAATGATTAATTCGATAAACATCAACAAAGACTTGGTTGAATTATAGTATTGTTTACTTTTAGAGCAAGGGATGGTTACTCTGATCATTCATTGCACTTGACACAAATATTGCTCATTCAAAAGAAAATCAATGTTCGTTGTAAGTACTAATACTTATACTAATTAAACAGAGATGGTTACTCAGAAAATCAATGTTCGTTGTGCTCCACCAACTACTCGTTCTTTTGGATGAGGCGTCGAAGTTCAGCCCCCCAGTTTATCATCTTGTCCAATCCTTGTGATGAGGTCAACCTGACCACAACAAAAAAGGGTGAGAGCGAGTTAGAAAAAGAAATTTTCATCATATTCACTTTTTAAATAAAAAATACTTACATAAGTACTCTGATTTTCTGCTCTAACAGCCTAAGGTAAAATTTTCCTCCACTTCCCTCCAAAACAACAAAATCTGTTCGCAGACCTCGACGAAGCATCTTTTGGAATATACAATCAAAATTCATGTGTGTGGTCAAAACCCCACTTGGTACTGAACTTCTTCACATATAACTTTTTAAACACACTGATCTCAACAAGTTTATACTCTAATGGAAGCTCTTCTAGAAGAATATCTTCAAGAGCATTCAGCAAAAATGAATCGGCCAAAACATACTTAGATAGCATTTTTTTAGCTCCTTCTAACTTTTTCCTCGCCTCTTTTATTTCTCCATCAACTTTGCTCATAGTCTCAACATTTGTCGTCTCATCCTTGCTATCATCAAAACTTACATGTTTTTCTCCAATATTGCAGCAAATACTCCGATATCTCCAACATCACTCTACTCACCTCCAACAAAATCTTGTCCAATAGGTCATAAAACTATAATATAGAAAACTAGTTCTTCTATAGCAGGTGGTGCTATAGCTTGTGGTATTTTTCTAACATCTCGAAGAATATATTGTAAAGTGGCAGGTAGTATTTCATTAGACACTCCAATATTGATTAGCGGTGTTCAACATTGTCAGTCGGCTGGCCTCCAAGGTGACCCCGGCCCCTTCTTCCTGGGGCCTTAATTTTGAGCCAAAATTCAAGGGCTTAAGTCGGTGACCTCGTCCGGTTTAGCTCGAAGCCGCCCCTGATCAACATTCTGATACCACTTTCGTGGAAGAGGAGGAGATTTTTAGTATTTTGAGGAGGAAGAAATATTTTAGACAAGGATGGGAGGAAGGGGTATTTTTGAACGCGAATGTTTTCGGCTTGGTATAAAATTACTAGAACTCTCTCCTATTTATATTACTCTATGGGTGGTTCTAGTCTAAAGATATTTCTACTAGAGAATTTTAGAATTATACCTCTAAAAAATCTTAATATTTTGACAAGGAGCTTCTAGATCTTCTAGAAGTTAGAGATTAAAACTCCTCCAAAAATATCTTCTATATTTGAGCTTGACTTGGGATTCCAAAATACTAGAGTTTGCTCGTGCCTGAAAGGCACGGCGCAACGCATTTTAAACACAACTAAAATGAATTGCGAAACTATTGACCACTCCCGCCAACGAAACTGATTTATACGGGAAGATTTTTTCTTAAATTAATTAGGATCAAATAGATTTTTTTCTTACCCTTTTGTTTAGTTTACAAAAAAAAAACACCCCAAAAAAAAATTGAAATTGATCAACCAATAAACAAAAAATTTCTTACTCTTTTGTTTAGTTTACTTTGCACTAATTTTATACATAAAATTTTATTACTTTCTATCTTCTTCCCATAATAAAAGAGAGTTGGGATAGAAAAAGTTAGAGAAGATTTTGCCTTGCTTCGGGGAGAGAGAGTGCTAAGGTTTCAAAAATTAGTTCCCTTTCTTGTTTCAAAATCCGGCTCTTTTTTTGGTAATGAAATTTTATTGCTTTCTATCTGTCCATAATAAAAGAGAGTTGAAATAGGAAAGGTTAGAGAAGATTGAAAATAGGATTTTTTCAGTCCTAGGACTCTTCTCAGAGTCCGGCTCCTCTCCAATCCATAGTAGGGCTGTACGAATCTGAACATTCTAATATTCGGCTCGATTCGGTTCGTTTACAGCCCTAATCCATAGGGAATTGGAGGATCCTCTAATTCTAATTCAATGGCTAGAATTACCATAGTAACTCCAGCCCCAAAGCTCATTTGGCATTCCACGGGCACCCAATTACTCCTCAAATATTTCCCAACTACATAAGTGTCTTTCCTCCCGTTAAACCCACTCTTAAAAATATTTTTTTTATATAGCTCATGTTTCGCCATTTCGGTTATCTTATGTTTTTTTGAATTATCTTGTCACAGTGAATTTTTTACATAAAAAATAATTACAATGAGTATGCTGTAACAACCCGGATTTTTACTGTATTTTTTTTAAATACAAATTTAAAATATTAAATACTAATTCAATAATTAATTAGATTGAATAATTAAAGTACATGATTAGGTGTATAATTTATTCTAGTAATAAAATTATATACGATTTATAATATACTTTACATACACGTATATCTATGATTATCCCTACACATTATCCATGATTATCCCTTATCTTTTCTAGCTCCACCCTAAAAATCCTAACCAAAATTCTATCCAAACAAAACCCAAACTTCCCTCCCGCACTCAACTACTCTCTCCCCCATTCCAGCCGAAAATAAGGCTACCCATCACCCATCTGCAAATTGTAACCTCCCCACTTCTCCCTCTATGCCCTCAACCCATTACAAGTCTACAACACCCCACCTCCCCACTATCTCATTCTCTCCCATTACACATACCCATATAATTCCGAAAATTAAAACCACAATCACTCCCTTCCATTCTGCTACTCGGTCCAGAGAAAGAAAAGAAAAGAAAAAAGTGAGATTTTCGAACTCTAACAATGGTGGTTTAGAGAGAACGTAAAAGTGGGTTTGGTTTCAGTCCTACACTTATCTGAGCGCTCATTTCGACTGCCCAGCTCCTAGGAACCACCCCAATACAGCTGCAACTCGGCCCCGTTCAAGCTTTGAAACTGTCCGAAAAATCAGTCCCAAATCAGCTGCGTTTCAGCCCTGAACACAGCCCGTAATCAGCCCCAAATTAGTGCAGAAACTGTTGCAAGATAGTCCCAAAAACCAGCCGTGTTTTCGGCTCCGCGCACACCCGAACGCAAGTCCGATCTACACCAACTATAGCACGACCTGGAGCATCCTAGAACCAATCCTCAAATCAACCGAGGTTAGCCCAACGTTCCGTTTCTCCGTCGTCTCCCCCGTTTGGCCGAAACCATCCGAAACTGTTATCTGCTTTTTTGGCCGGAACCGAGGTATTATAATCCTTCTCCTACCTCTCCCTAAGTATATTCAGCCCTTAAATGATGATTTTAATGAGTTGGAATGAAAGAAATCGGTTCACGGATCAAAACCCAATGATCCGAAGTTTTACTCTGTTCATGAACGTTGAAATCTTTAAAAAAAAATGGTACTGAAATTGCAGTTAGCCCCTCATGCTTACGTTGATTCAAGAATTAACCCTAAACTATGTTTTGTCTCATGTTTACCCTACTTGTCACACTTTGGTGATTAAAAATCTTGAATGTGTGCTACGATTCATTTATCCTGGATAAATATTAATGAACAGAGATGTGTATTAAAATTTTTGTATCATGTTTGACGTGTTAGAATGGACTTAGTTTCACGGGGTGGTTACGAGTAGCAAATCATGTAGACGATGATAGGTAAATGGAAACTGATAAAGTGTTGAGGTGTGAGGTTGTGGATTGTGATTTGAGCCATGGTTATGGCAAGGGTAATCAATGGGACCCTGTGTTGAAATGGGTAACCAATGGGGCCCAGTGTTGAGAAATGTTGTGACGCTAATGTATAATGCGTCATGGGAAAATTCGTTTCTTTTGTTCAAGAGAGAATAGGTCCCATGAGACGGTTATAGTTAGTGGTAGGTGATGTTCGACCCTAACGTACGATGCGTCATGGGAGGACTCGATCCTCCTGTTATGGTCTTAAGTGAGAATATACTAGATACATAATTTAGGTGTGCTCACCATGCAACATTGTGTGAAGAACGTGGAAATACACTAGTATTAGTAAAAAAAATTCTTATTAGCTACATAATATCAACAAAAGAAACCATGCTGAAAGGAAAAAAAATTACTGATATAACATTAGTAAAAAAGTTCTCATGAGCTATAGCCTATATATTATTAGTGGGAAAAAAATCCTCATCAGAAAAAATTCTTTCAGAGGCTGGTCTGGTTTACCAGGGAGGGAAAATACTTATGTAATTGGGGAATATATAAGGAGTAATTGGGTGTCTGCAGAATACTATATGAGTTTTAGGGTTGGAGTTACTAAGATGATCCTGACCATTGAATTAGAATTTGAGGATTCTCTATGAATTGGAGAGGAGCCAGACTCCTCTTCTCAGCCGTAGGATTTATGAGAGATAAATTTGGACCGTTAGATTTATATACATAAGATTCAAATACTGAGCTGTTTTATTATATAAATTACTGGCATCCCTGTATTCATAAAATCCCATCTATTATCCCGTGGACTCTACTTGTCCCATCTTATCTAATCATTCTTTGAAATAATCAGACAATCAAACTTGTCTTGAGAGTATTGAATCTTTTGTCTCTAGGCACTGCATGCTGTAACTCATCAATCTTTCGGCCTCGGAAAGGAATGGGATAATTATGATCTATGAGTCAAGCATGGGCCTTGGCCCTAGTGATCAATTAATTGAGTGTTGCTAAGAAGCCCAGGGAAAGGGCGAGACAAGGCTCCTGATGGGCCAGCCCAACAACTTTCAAAAAGTAATACGTACCATTTTATGTTGAGCATGATCATTGATCCAGTATTCTCTCTTTTTTTCTTTTTGAACGGGAAAAAGTTTCATTAATCTTTGAAATTATTACAAAAATTAATAGAAAAAAGGAGAACGACATCATAGTTCTAACAAAGCTAAGACCAATCTTGTGTCCAGTCCGAGACCCAAACCCTCGATTGGCAAGGAATCAACCAAAGACCACGTGAATGATTATGTTCGCCATCGTAAACATTACCCTCCCTCTGATTGATAAAAAAAGTGTAGGGTCTATCGGATCAATACACTTCTTGATAATAATAGAGTTAGTTTGTGGTGGAACCCCATTTTTTCACCAATCAAATAAAGAGTAATGTTCACCATCTTTCAAGGAGAGTGAACAAAATCATTCTCTTTGAACACGATTCGTATAAAGCCTTAGGATATGAGTAACGCTTTTTAACATCATGAACAATCTTTACTTTGTCTCTTTCTTTTTCTTTTTTGCAATAGATGTCGCATATGATCTAACGGGGTTCGAGTTACAAGTTTAGGATTCGTTTTGCTTAGAGTGGAAACGAAAGAAAACTCAAAAAAAAAGAGAGAGAGAGAACAAATGACATTTTTTAGAGTTTGATTAGCATGAAAATGATTAATTCGATCAAACATCGACAAAGACTTGGTTGAATTATACTCCCTCCGTCCCTTATTTACAGTCCAGTATTCCATTTTGGGCTGTACCTTAATAAGTATCCATTTTGTAAAGTTAGTGGGTAAAAGTTGGTGCATTGTCTATTTTGTTCCTAAAAGTAAATTCCATTTTGAAAAGTTAGTGAGTAAAAGTGTAATGATGATGGGTAAATAGGAAAAGTGGAGGAAAAAGTTGATGTGAAAGGTATAATGATGATGTTTTTTAAATAAGTTGAAGTTACGAAGCAGGACACTTAAAAATAGACGGAGAGAGTAGCGTTTACTTTTAGAGCAAGGGATGGTTACTCTTGATCATTCATTGCACTTGAGACAAATATTGCTCATTCAAAACGAAATCAATGTTCGTTGTAAGTAGTAATACTTGTACAAATTAAACGGTTTGGATCGTCGAATAGGATCGTGGTTGGTCTAATTTTGCATCACATTAGTATTCACATGATAGATTTTTCGTTGGTAAAATCGATGATTACAACTTCTACTGGTCTCTACCTCCTTATTTAGCCTGTAATTTGTTTTATCTTTAGAAAAAAATAGTAGTATCATTTTATGCTACAATTCTGACAATGTATTTGAAGAATCTCTTACTCCTTCCGTCCCATTTTTATTGTTCATTTTCGTTTTTCGTGTCGTTCTTTCAACGCTTATATCTCCCAATCTACAATGTTTTTCATAATTTTGAAAATTTTGTATTATAGATCTAATCGAGAACTATCAAACAAAATCCATATTGAATATTTTTGGAGATTCATATTGAAAGATATAAGTGTTGAAAGAACGGCACGAAAAACGAAAATGGATAATGAAAATGGGACGGAGGGAGTACTATAATAGGAGAAAGTGAAAAGTTAACAGCCAGTTAAAAAAAGTTAACGATTATTTTTATATGGAAAACTCTAAAACCAGTCCAATGGGCTGACAATAGTAAGTGAATGAATGTGTATTAAAGATTCAAAAATACGTGTTTTCCGTGTCTTCTAATGTGCTTATCATTAACACAATGGGCTGATAATAGTAAGACCGTTTTTATATTTATTTTGTGATCCTTGCAACCACTTTCGTTGTTGCCTATATAGCTTTCCGGAGCAAAGATCTAGGAACACATTAATCTAGGCACAGATCATGGGTATTGGATCTCGGAGACCCAAGATTGCACTGAAGACAGAATATATTTTAGAAAAGGAATTCCTAAGTGCATAACAATATATGGATAAGCTCTTACTAACCCGTCAATTTGTTATCCAAATTCGAGATTTTTCTTACACTTAGATAACATGAATAACAGTGGCGTTAATAATTTTTAGTTCTATCTTTGGGTAGGGAATAAACCTATACAGTTTTTTTTTTCTTCCCCTATCAATAGGACTAGAAAAATGTTAAAAATTCTTTTTAAAAGGAGCTATTTTTTTTTAGCTCTGTGGAGTGGCAGAGGGCCCATAATATGCTTCGTGTTTTTTTCATTTGTGAGACCTTGATTCGTTTATCCACCGAAGAGATTTGGTGGTTTCTGAATGTTTTTTTTCCGTTGCATAAAAGAGATTCCTTTCCCTCACTCTGAAAAATAATGAACATGAAGTCCGGGAGGCTGCGGGTACTATGGATCCTCTGACTCCCAATCGGGTTGCCTTCTGTATTCTTCTTTGCCTAATGCACATGTACAGTTTTCTTTTGTAATTGTCAATTGCTACTAAATATCTTCATTGTCCCTGTCTTAGCCTCTACAATTAGCCACAAAAAACAGCCCAAGTTAACACCACTTATTCTTTATCAACAATGTGTGATGCTCTACAGGGCTTTAACTCAGGACCACATCACCATTCATTTTTAGCATCACAACACCCACCCACCTACCTGCCCCGACCGGGGGATGGTGCTGTGCACCTGCCGCACAGCACCGGTCCAAATCTCAACTCCACCGTGTAACATCCGATCGAGCCGTTCATTGTCAAGATAACATCTGGACGATGAGATTGCCGAATGGATGACTCGGATGCCGCAGAGCACATTACTGTGCGGCGAGTGCAAAACACCAACCCCGAGTTGCACCTGCCCTTATTTTCTTTCAGGAGGACGCCATACATTCGGACCGGGAGAAAAAACTGTGAAGTTATTTTCAGGATCTTACAATAATGTCATTGCTATATCATTCTCTGACAACAAATTCTGTATTCACCTACAAATAGGGAAGGGCAATGCTGTCCTTACCTTTCCAATGGTCATGAAGTGCTTACGACTACACAAATGTGTGGAACCAACCGCGAAATATTTTTACGGCTCCAATCGATGTGTTTGATGGAAACGCTCAGAACCGAATGTTAAATACTTATTGACACAATACTTCTTCACACTGGCACTGAGTGTAATTTCGTTCACTCATCCAAAAAGTGAGTGAACATTATCCTCACCATGGGCTCATACCGAGTACCACTTTGGAACAATCTTGCAAAAAATTAAGTCAATTGAAGATCTGTATACGTTGATATAAGCAGTACTCAATTCTTGATCGAAAATTCTAAATAGTAAAGAACAAACATGGTTTTTGATCAAATACTTACTGATTTTTGTATGATTTACTTATATTGAGCAGGTGAACAAAATTGCACTTTTATGAACTGCGTGGGAAATATCCTGCTAACCTATTAGTGACAATGCTTCATTCGACTGATTGATAAAATCAGAACCATTGGATTACCAGCCCCATGATCAAGATCTTCACGCAATCCGATCACGACACGTGTAGTCGTGTACATCAAACCGATTGTTTGGGGTCGCACCATACTTTGCCCCCCACCAGATCACACTCCCAAATTACTACCGCCGCCGCCACCACCACCACCCACCTTGACAACCACCTCCCACAGCCGCTCAATCTCGCCGTACACGTCATCGGTCGGAAGCCGGTACCGGCAACAGGGACACGTGTTCCTCTTCTTCAGCCACGGCAATATGCAAATCCAATGAAACAAATGATCACACGGCAATTCACAAACATCTCTCCCTTCCCTCATATCCTCTTTGCAAATCACACACTCTCTCCCCACCACCCCGCTCACCGACGGCAGCGCCACCACTGCCGCCACCGACGCTGCCACCTCCCTACCCTCCTTACCGCCGCCGCACCCCATCACCCCGACAAACCTCCTGCACTTGGCAATTGTCTCAATGTAATGAATGACAATCTCATTGGGTGACATGGGAATGGTGGAGATTGTTAAGATGGTGTCAGAGATGTAGTTAGTGAGGGTCGAACGCCAGCTGGGCAATGGGGTACTGGAGAGGGACTGGGGGTCGTGCTGGCGGATTTCGCAGAGGAGGAGGAGGAGGAGGGCGGAGTCGAGGTGGCGGAGATTGGCGGTGGCGGGTGGTGGCGGTGGAGTGGTGGTGGGGTGGAGGGAGTGGGTGAGGAGGGAGAGGGAGGACAGGAGGTGGCGGGCGACGAGGAGGGATTTTTGAGGGAGGGAAAGGGAGTGGAGGTGGCGGAGGGTGAGGGAGAAGAGGGTGGGGGAGGAGAGGAGGGAGTAGAGGCGGCGGCGGTGGCGGTGGGAGAGGGAGGAGATGAGGTGGGTGAGGTGGGAGAGTTGGGGAGGAGGGAGGGTGGAGAGTGCGGCCAGGATTGTATTTTCGGTGGGGGTTATAATCGGGACTTCCTCCATATCATGTGGGATGTTGTGCTATTGGTGCTTTCCACCTTTGTGGGTGTGGGCAGTGTTGGCTTTTTAACAGAAAATTGGTAAGAGTCCAGTTGGGCATATGATAGTCTCTTTTACTTCCCCTTTGTCCTGATTGATTATTCTGTGTTCTTGATTACCGCCACGTAATGCTTCAAAGGTCTCTATCAGTGCACGTTGACTTGGAAGTGTGCAAGGGACATCTGCTATTGACGTGGAGGTGGGGCATCTACCACCACACATTCACACCACGTGAATGTGTTGTGGTAGAGGCCCGCCCAACCCCACATTGGATGTGTGGTGGTAGAGGTTCCTGGAGTACTATGTGGCGATGTCCCAAGAGCAAGTAATAATTTTTTCTATGTTCTCTTATCTCGTTTTTGAATTTTTATTTTCTTCCCATTTGGCCTTTTCTTTTGGTACATCTGAAGCCTCACAAAATACAATAAAAACTCCGCATTTCCCTTAAAGTCTTTTATTTTTATTTTTTGATCACCACATTTCCCTTAGAGCCAGATAAGACTACTTTGATGCCACACTAAAGTCTACGTAGTACGAAGTAGGAAAAATTCTGGTTATATAATTATCTACACGGATGGAATTCTGGGTATTTGATATGGTTTCACAAGAATAACATGACAGGAACAATTAAAATCGCTCTCTAATTAATTTGTCAAGTATTTAACGGTAATGGCGAGTCAATGTATTTTTTTTGATAACTCGGCCTTAATCTTGGAAACTTATTCCACAGTCCATTAGCGATGGGTATAGTCAATGAATAATGCTCATGCTAGTGGTGCTCATGCTAGTGGTCTAGAAAAGACACGACGACATTACCAGTACGTACTACATATATGGGTCTTTATATTAGGGCCTTCGGGTTTCTTTTGTTATTACATGAAAAGCAAGAACGCTAGTATATATGTATGTAGCTACATACGAGTAATGTGATGGTGATCATATTTGTATGTATAATTAGGCCACGTAAGATGACTCCAGCTCGTTGCACGTATAATTAGGCCGCGTAAGATGTCTAATCAAATGGTACTCAAACACGGTGCACAAGTATAATGAACGGTGTATGGATCGAGCACGTTACGATGCATTGAGATATGAAGGTGTGAACGTGTAGAACCTTGGGAATAGGTGAGGAGGGTGGTGGAGTGGAATGGAAGCTAGGGGGAGGGGTGTGGCTAGGATTTGGTGATGTTGGGGAGGTTTTTGTCAACAAGCATGTGTCCAGTTCAAGCAGTTTTGGCTTTTTCCTTTCTTTTGGTTCTCTCTCTCTCTCTCTCTCTCTATATGCATGGTTAATTACAATTCTGGTGAATGTATAAACAAGGGAGAAGGAACAAGCAGATGCAAAGGAAAGAAAAGAAATCATTTGTCCCATCACTTGACTCTGTTGTCCCTACAAATTAATGAGAGAGAAAAAGAGCATTCAATAATGCAAAATTGCGTACGTAGCTTTGCCACCCCATAGGTTAGGGCCCGAGGGTTGGTTTTGTCACCATATTACTTCCAAACCCGTGGCGGACTTGGGGTTCCTCTCGTGCGCCCCGGCACTACAGGGATCTCAATTCCATCTCCTGCCTTAGTCGATCTCATGACAATTATGTTGGACTTTTGGGCAAAATCTTGATCACAATTCTTGCAGAAGAAAGATGTATATATCTGACTGCATTAGGTATAATTTATGCTCGTATTTTATAAATTTGAGCCAACATGGATTAGAAAAATTGCCCTAAAGCTCTCTTGAAAATCTCAATCCTTGCCCTTGGTGATTAAGGCCCCGTTTGTTAACTTTCTTCAGCCTTGGGATTGGACTATCAATTCCTATGGCTTCCTAATCCCTTGTTTGGTAACCCAAACTACTTCGGACTATGAATCCCATGGGATTAGCAAGACCCCAAATTGGGGGTATTAGCAATACCCCTTGAGACTTGGTATTCATAATCCAATCTCAACCCCTTCTCATTACCAATTTCTTCTATAAAAAATTGGTCTAGGGTCCACTATAGCATGTTTCTAACCCACTAGATTTAAAAAGGGAAATAGCATGTATGATAAGGCATAGCATGTTTGATAAGGCATAAAGCCCACTACATTTAAAAAGGGAAATAGTGCCTGACAGATTTACCCTTCCATTCAAATCCCATCAATTTAGCCCATTATCTCTCATTATCCCTTATACATTTCAAATCACGCAAAATTCTCGGGAAATAACAGTTACGTTGGATCAGTTTCGTATCTAACGTTATTGTACTTATATAACGTTATATAACATTGTATATTCTGCTTTGTAGAGTTACATCTTGATCTCAACTGCTTTGTTGAATTTTTTTTGAGTTTCGCTATACAAAAACTCTCATATAACATTATATTTTCACTTTATTGATTTGATCCGCGCAGCGGCCTAATGACTTGCTTCTAGTAACAATAATACACACACAAAAACGTAATACATGTGACAAAAAATAAACATATAACCTTATAACGTTATACATGAGATTTTGTCCTTTCTAACTCTAAAAAAGAAAAAGAGGAGATCTCGTAACTTCTTTCCATTATATTTTCACTTTACTGAATTGGTCTGCACAGCGGCCTCAATGACTTGCTTCTAGTAACGATAATACACACACAAAAACGTAATACATGTGACAAAAAATAAACATATAACCTTATAACGTTATACATGAGATTTTGTCCTTTCTAACTCTAAAAAAAGAAAAAGAGGAGATCTCGTAACTTCTTTCCATTATATTTTCACTTTATTGAATTGGTCCGCGCAGCGGCCTCAATGACTTGCTTCTAGTAACAATAATACACACAAAAAAACGTTATACATGAGATTTTGTCCTTTCTAACTCTAAAAAAATAAAAAGAGGAGATCTCGTAACTTCTTTCCATTATATTTTCACTTTATTGACAGGTAACTTAATACTCTTCACCCCTTGAACAACTGCACAAATAACATCCTTTAACAAAATTAGTATATAACCAATATTGATATTACCAAAAGGAGAATATATAACGTTATATAATGTTACGCTATAACATTTAACATTACAATGTTATATGTTATAACCTAATGTTATATGTTTTACATTTGAACTCATATATATTACCCAACAACAGCTAAATAAAAGTACAAAAAACTTTCCAAAACCAGCAAAAAAATGGTTTTAGTGCAATTGGACTACCATTACTGAAAACATGATATATAACATTCCACAAGTCTACTGATCATATATAATATTATATCAAAGTTAATATGGAAAATCTAACATTTGTATATTGTTGCAATACAATGAAAATGATACAGATTATCATATATAACCATATATAATTCAGGTAATAACATTATATATATCCTTTCACAAGTCAATATGTCATATATAACATTATATCAACGTTTATGTGGAACATCTAACATTTATATGATGTTGCAATATAATTAAAAATGATACGGTATATCATATATAACTATATATATTTCATGATATAACTTCATATATAACCTTTCACAAGTCAGTATATCATATATAACATTATATCAATAAATTAATGTACATATAACCATGTGTCATTACCTGTACTGAATGGATGATAGTCCACATATACCCAGATTTTTGCATACAATTCACGTTTCCAACATATAACAGGGAATTCGTATCTAACCATCATTTCATGACCATGTTTGTTCGACAAGCAAAATCCTAACTTTACCAAACCCTAACCTAGCAAATTTATATAACCATATAAAACCTAAGTTCACATGTAATTGGCTAAGAAACATATCTGCCAAACGATCAAAGTGGGTAATAGGAGAGAGAGAGAGAGAGAGAGAGAGAGAGAGAGAGAGAGAGAGAGAGAGAGAGAGAGACATCGACAGATTTGACAAACGATCAACGTCGATCTTCGTCCTTTGATCTCGTTGGAGTATTTCTCTCGTTCTTCATATTCGGAATGAACTGTACCTTGGGCTAGGTCGATGATCGACGACGAAGAAAGTTTGGGACGTGGGTTGATCTCTGCTTTTCGTCGGCAGATCTCGATGTTGGAGTGACGACGGCAATCGTGGGCTTAACGACGACGACGGAGATGACACCGGTATTTCAGTGCTCGAGGACGGCGACGACGATCGAGTGGTTGAAGACGAACTCTTTTGTCTAGGTTTGGAAACTGGGTTTTTCTTCTGAAAACGGATGAAAAGGATGAAAATGGGGGAGGGGGGGAAGGGGGGGGAGGGGTTTTATAAGGGGATGAAATGGATATGTTTGACAGGGAGTAAAAAATGGAAATTGAGGAAAAAACGGGGCAATATTTTTTTTGAAACCAGGGGTATATTAGACTAATCAGAGTTATTATATCCTTACTAATAGATTAGTGGACTTAGGGGGTTATAGAATTTAGAAGTGAACTTAGTGGGTTTGGAAAGTGGTATAGTGGACCTGGGAAAAATTCTCCCTTTCTTCTATCAATCCAATCTCATCTCAAACAAACATAATATTAATAATCCCATCATCCAATCTCATCTCAAACAAACAATATACTCATTACTAATCTTTTCTCATTATCAATCCCAATTCTAATCTTATCTCCTTACAAATCCTACCCATCTATCACTGTTATCAAACGGAGCCTAAAAGTCATGTATGGCTCTAGTGACTTGTCAAATAAATATTAGCTCCGCGCCTTAATTACATGTGTAATCTGCCGATACTTTTTGGATATTGATAAAACACCACCTATCGTTACACCATCCTAATTTACCATTGGCACCCTAATGTGGTTGAGTATTGCATAAACCAATCGCAATACAATTTGGAAAACCACTTAGATCACGAACTCTTTCCTGAAAGAGTTTGTTTTTAATCCGGACAATCGATTGTCAAGATGGATGGTCCGGTTGCGTCCTGCACCCGCTCGGCAGGGGCCTACTTGGCAGCGTCCCCGGGTCCCACAATAACATGATGTATGATTGTATGTAATGTCAAGTATGGGGACATATTTCCCAAAATATATAATAGCAGAAGCAATTATATTAAGACATATAGCATCAACTAAAGGAGGCATAATGATACTTTTGGGGGATCCAATGTAGACTTAAGAATTATGACACTTGAGTGCCTAGTACCGGAAGCCTTAAACTGCAAGATAGGATTAAGCAATAGAAAAAACACATCCTTGGAACTTCTTCTTTTCATGTCCCTAAGGAATGTGCATGGCACTTTTTCCCCCCTTTCGATCTGGTTTTCAAGTACTCTAGCACAGAATCGATCCTTCTCTTTTATAAGCTAAATTAGTTACGGATCCGGCTTCTCTATAGTTGTACAGAAGTTAGTACTATTCAATCACGCCCGTTGATCACTACACAATCAATGGTTTAAATTTGTGGAAGTATCCTACAGGTAAAATATATCGTACCCTTACAATCTTGATACAATATTTGAGGTTCAAAATCAAGGTTCAAAGCAATGAAACGACATCGCTGCCGTAACATCCATTAACACAAGTAGTAACATCCATTAACACAAGTAGCAAAATTTGACCATGTGGAAAAAAAAAATGTGAACCTCTCACAAATGTTCAAATCTCAATTCATTTTTCTATCATCATGCAACTAAATTGAATTTTTTAACAGGTTAATCAATGCAACGTTGTCCTCAGGTGAATGGACTGATATTATGGCATTATCAAGACTCAAAACAACCATTGTTCCATCAGATTATACGTCTCCATCAACTCTCTCTATAAAACTAATATATGTGAAAAAGATTATACTCAGGCCGCAAATTTGTATATAGTGGCCGTACATTTTTATAGAGAAAAAATCAAAAAAACCTCTGAACTTGCACCGCAATGTCTCATAGGCCTCCAAACTTCAGTTAATATCAATTAAACCTCCGAAGTTCACAAATTTTCTTCAATTATTCCTTTGCCGTCAGCTTCCGTTAGTGTCCAAACGGGAGAAGATCCCCCATGCTCTATATGCTGACACGTGTCAAAAACAAAATCTCAAACGTCCATGGAACTTAGGCATGCTGAACTAGAAATCCTCCACCATCGATCCAAATGTTTCCTCACTTCTCTAACCTTTTCTGACCTTCACCAACCCAAAAATCCAGTCTCATCCCCTCCATTTTTTTGTTGGTCTAAACCCATCCCATTGCAATTTCGTTCAATCACCCATCTCGCATGCATCCAAAACTGGGTTTCGGCAAATCAATGATTGTGTGTTTATTGGTATAGCCCGATTTGATTTGTGGAATAATATATGTGGGTGGGGTTTATAATAAACTGATTTAAGAATTAAATTTTTTATGAACCCCATGGATGGAGGAGTATGAGCACAAGAGCACGGGTACAGAGGTGGGGTTTGTCAAAGATTATAGGCGGTGATTTTGGAGAAGAATGGTAGATTGGTAGTAGGTGTATTTTTGGTACCAGATTTTGGATTCTATGAAAGCCCAAAACTTTCTGGCCACCATTAGCACCATTGACAACCGACGAATGCCTCCCTAAACGCGTCGCACTCCGGCAACCTCTCCCCCACACTCGCCTCTCTCCGTTTACCTACCTAGATCGACGTTTGACCTCCACCAGCCCTCGCCACACCTCATAGCCACTCGTCGGAGCTCTGTTTGCTCCCGCCGACCATCGTCGAACACTCGCCGGCCCTCGAAGGACCTGCGAAGATCCTTTTACAGCCTCGCCGGACCTCTTCTCACTCCAGCAACCCTCAAATCTGCTTCGACCCAATCTACAAGACCAGTGAGTTTCGATCCGAAATTGCTCGAAAACTTGATCTAATCTGTTCGTTCCTTTTGCATTGACGAGATGAAGACATCGTGCAAGACTCATCTCAATCGGAGAAGAAAATGGCTCTCATGCGCTATCCAATCGTGGCGCATGTACGAAGAGTTATCTCCATTATCCGCGTCTGTTTCACACTTCGTCTAGAGGTAGAAGAAGAATAATTGGTTCTCTCTTTTTTTTCTGAAGCATCTCACCTAAAAGGACAGGGGGAGGGACACATAAGCCTTCCCCCGTTTGGACATTGACGGAAGATAACGGCGAAGGCATAATTAAAGAAATGTTGTGAACTTTGGAGGCCTATGGGACATTGCGGTGTAAGTTTAGAGGTTTTTTTGAATTTTTACACAATGGCCGCAAACTTTTATGTCATGGCTGCAAAATTTTACGTCACTGGCTACAAAATTTTACGTCACTGGTTGCAAAATTTTACATTATGGCCGTAAACTTTTACACTATAGCTGCAATCTTCTACCCTTTTGCTGCAAAGTGAAACCCCATGGCCGCAATGTCTGACCTTCGGGTCAGAAATTGGGTTTTCGAGTTGGGCCTTTCAGGCTTCTTTGGGCATGGACTACTTCCGTTTTAAGTGCAAAAACGCTTGAAGAGTTTTTTTTTTTTTTTTTGTAATCTCATAAACTATGCAACTTTTCTTTACATCGTTACTCAACTATCAATTTGGTAATTTCATCCCCTCAAATTCCACTCCGTTACCTATGTCCTATGCAATCCAATACATAACAGAACTCAGATTTGGGACGGAAAAGAATCTCACGTGCTCATCACGTGAGATCCCAACGCAAAAGACAAGGGCAAAATAGACATTCCAGGTAGACCGACATATTACCCCACCTGCTACGTCATTTTTTTCACACCTCTCTCTCTCTGCACGATCCTTCTCAGTTCTCTCCCTCTCTCATCTCTATGGTTCGATCATGAGTTAGGGTTTGATCTGGAGCAAAAATCAAAGAGAAAGCAAGGGTTTTGGCGCAAAATCCTCGGTTGATTCATTGGGAAGGCAAGCTTAGGAGGGCATTAGTTCGGGATGGATGAGTTGAGGCGAGGGGAAGGCGTTATCTCCAACTGTAAGTACAAAGAACAATTTTTTTTTTTCTCGATCGTGCATAGCAGTGTGGGGGGTTTAAGTTTGTTTGTAACTAATGATTTCCCCACTGTAATACTCATCTTCCCATGGTGCAACCCAACTGTACTGCAACTTATAATTAGACCTAGTGTGGGGTTTTACGTTTCTTTGCATTTTTGGGAAAAGATCGACTAGCATGTACAAAAATAGGTTAGCACATGTACAACAGTACAAAAATAGGTTTGTGTGGGGTTTTGTTTCTGATTCTCATGCATCAATTTTATATGACACAAGTGGTCCATTTTGTATTAAAGAAGTAGTCACTTGATCTTCTGTCACAAGAATTGGGTTTTCGCCCTGCCCAGAAGTTTTTTCGAGAATTCCTCTCATGGGTTCAATTCAGTTTTGTTTTATTTCCCAAGTTTTTTCTTGTTGGACCCATCTTTAATCAAGGATTCAAGGGGCATTTCATACATTACACGTTTTGCAAGCAGAGAGAGAGAGAGAGTGGTGTACTCTGTTTTTTTGTGTGTGTGCAGATAATGCATATATAATGGGTGTATATTGGACATTTGGAGGAAAGCACATGTTTAGTTGGCCCCAATGGGTTGGTCTACCTGGAATGTCTATTTTGCCCGTCTTTTGGGTTGGGATCTCACGTGAGGTTCTTTTCGGTCCAAAATTTGAGTTTTGTAATGTATTGGATCACATAGGTAACGGAGTGGAAGTTGAGGGGATGAAATCGCCAAATTGATAGTTGAGGGACGAAGTAGAGAAAAGTTGCGTAGTTTAGGGGATAAAAAGAATAAAAACTCATGGTTGAAATAGGTCCAAAACACGTTAATTTTTTTTTAATTAAACCCTAATTCACCCATTTGTCGCCCCTTAGATTTTCTCGATTCCATATTTTTCTGGGATTTATTTTAACTTCAATCAAATTGCCTAAGCAAAATCTTGAGCTTTTTGCGCCAATTTTGGAATGAACCTTCAAATCAAACTTTGGAGTTTACAGTGACCTGCTATCAGGTATCTTCTGATCGTTTCAACTCTTTGTTCAGCGATTCTTAATGTTTATATATCTTGAATTCTCTGAATGATTCGGTTTGTATTCTTCATCTTGTTTGTATGCTTTAAGCAGTTTAGGGTTTGGATTTGAACGTATAGTTAGCAAAGTCGATTAATTCCTGCTCTGTTTGGTGTAATGGAAAATATTACTACCAAGAAAATGATAAATTGACCCCTATAGAAAAGCCAAGGGGTTGTCGCAGTAGTTAATCAACTTGCCTTGGCGGGGCTTACCACCCCAAGGTCGCAGGGTCAATTCCCCTCAACAACGATTTGTCCTTGGGGCCCCCTCACCTCACGCAAACGCCTAGAAAGGGCTGTGGGAAGGGCTTGAGAGATTAGTTCAGTTTATTGGGACACTCTTCATTACCGGAAGTAAAATAAATAATTTTGGTTAATTTACCAGCTTCTTTGTTTTTCCTTCACAAATCCCTCCATAATCCAAGAACCAAACACAGCTTAGAGTTTGGAATGATCTATGGGAAAACTGTGAATATCTTCTTGGTGATTTCTGTACTGAAGAAAGGTGTAGAAGATGAGGTTAGTGCTTGAGATTTCCCCACAAATACTAACGTGTAAGTGTGAAAAAAGGGCCAAACTTGCCAGGGTAATCGTTTGTTTAAGGTCATCATGGATGAACCACAATTATGTATTCTATTATACGAATGCATTGAGAAACAACCTGAATTAACTGTATTGTAGTTTGGTGTTGGTTACAAGTATCCTATGTTACATGGACTCGTCTTAATGTAGAACTTACCCGTGTCAGACACCTAACCCTAGGTAAGGGATATAGGATATGCGTCCGAAATGTTTTTGTCACATGTCCTGCTAGCAAGCATAACTGTAATTTAAGTTTGCAGGGAAAATATGCATAAAAGTCGTATACTATCCGTTAATTGCTTTAAGACACATCCTAAATCTTACAGAAATGTATTCTATGACCCAAGTCCATGTGCCATAGCAAGTATCCAGTGTATACTCTAGAAGGAGTGGGCCGAAGTGTTGTTACCTGGAGTGTGTCCTCAACATTAGAAAAGACAGTATGAACTAAAAATCTAAGGGGTGAGAACTTGGTTTCTCCTAGTTCTACCTTTGAATTTACTATTGCAGAAATGTAACATGTCTCTCTTCGGATGGCACATAGAAAACATTGCGAGGGTTCGAGAGGAGCCTACAGGTTGCATGGACAACTTGGGTATCTCTTTTCCTTACTTATCTTGTGTATATGAGAATGCCTTTTATATGTGAAAACTACCACCGAACCCAAGAGTTAGAACTGCTGACAAGAATCGTTCTCCTGATAAGGGTGATTGGATAACCCATTGAAAACTACGAGTAAACAATTTCTGGAAATTTCCTAAACTGAGGATGCATCCTACAACTGAAGAGGTATATGTCCTTCTATAACGACGCTTAAGAAGGACGGATTTATTCTTGATGTTTGGAATTGCTTTAATGGTCAAAGTGTCAAACAATATGTATCATTTCTCAACCAAACAAAGCTTGTAATTTATATCGTAATATGCATGGAAATCCGAAATCCAATAGAATTCTCGCATAAACCTATATCTACAGATTCTCATCTCAGAATTTGGAACTTGGGATCTTTAATCAATAGCAACAAAACTTTGGTTGGGATTTTATACTTAAACCTATCATACCAACCTGACTATGGAGGAGATTGTGGACAATATCTTAATGAAAAACCCACTCCTTGGCTAGTCCTAGTACTCAGGGATCTTCCAGAATTAGGCTTGTAATTTGGTCAGTCTGTGAGTAAAATGATCGAGGATCAGGCAAACTTTGAAATCCAAATACCACAAGTTTTTTTTTTTGAAATCTGCATTCCAGCGTTTCAAATAGATTGTGGACATGATTTGACTTTTTTCCTCTTTCATAGTTACGTGTCCAGCTCATGTTGGCACGGTGCATATCTATCTTGTACATGTTTTGAGTTGATACACTATTGAGTTCTAAGTATTTCCACTTTGCTTGTAGTTTTAACCCTTTAGTTTGCAGTGCATTATTGGTACCACTTCATGAATGTGCGGACTATTTATAGATGTTCATCAGTTTATGTTTGTAATTTTCTGGCAATGCAAATCCTTACATTGGGCAGTGATTCTTTTTCTTGGTTCAACTACCTAAAATTACTGTACTCGGCAGTCACATTTTAAGCCCTAACATGATCTATAATTCAAGTCCATAAGATGAGTAATCGTTGACTTTTTTTCATACAGATCAATAAGTTCTATCTGCCAGATTATTGAAGAAATCCACTGGAGATGGACATCACATGTAAAGAGGAAGAATCAAAAACTTTACCAACTGCGGTGTTTGAGTTACCTGGGGAACCTGCTATTGTTATCAACGGTGTTCCTCCATTGCCCCCGAATTATAATGCTCTTGTACCCTGTGACATTGTAGGTGAAGCTAATTCGGACAGGACAACAGGTTTTGGTGAATGGCTGAAGGGAAGAGAAGTTAGGAAGTTGTTCGGGGAGCAGATTTATAAGGGGAATGTCACTGAGTTTGACCAAGAAGCCGGTTGGTACAAGGTGGTATACGAAGATGGTGACGATGAAGATCTTGAGTGGCATGAGTTGCAGGGAGTGCTTGTTCCTCTGGATGTTACTATGCCGATGAAAGCATTGGCTTTGAAGATCATCAAACAGAGACAGAAACCCTCTCATAAAACTGGGAAGATGGTGACCAAATCTAGAAACCCCCAATCGAGACAAACGGGATTCAGTAGTTAGTTAGTTGGAGACACAATGTGAATCTACAACTGCAGACTGCTAGATTTCAGAACGTACGCAATTAGGACATTGTAATCGAAAAGCATGTTTTTGGAGCGATGAAACAGCATACTGTGACGGCGTGACTGCTAAATTTCTCAATCTGAGAACTATGGGTATCAAGTTGAGCAACTTTTGCAGCTTAGTTAATGGGACTTTTGTGTGATATATATATTTTTTTCCCGGTAAAAGGTTTTTCCATTAAAACCCAAACACATAATACAAGACAGTGTCTAAAGGACCTACACAATACTCCCTCCGTCCCTTTATTACAGTCCAGTATTCCATTTTGAGCTGTCCCTTAATAAATGTCCATTTTGTAAAGTTAGTGGGTAAAAGTTTGTGAATTGTCTATTTTGTCCCTAAAAGTAGATTCCATTTTGAAAAGTTAGTGAGTAAAAGTGTAATGATGATGGGTAAGTAGGAAAAGTGAAAGAAAAAGTTGATGTGAAAGGTATAATGATGATGTCTTTTTAATAAGTTGGAGTTACGAAGCATGACATTTAAAAAGGGACGGAGGGAGTACTATTTAGGCCATGCAAGACCAAGAAACACCAGAAACAAAAACAGATAGCATGGCAGTCAACTGCCTAAAGCCAAAACACACCTAAGCAACAGAGATTCCACGGTGAGAATTTGAGGAAAAAACTTAGGTCATTTTACCATCTCGTTTACACCTAATTAACTAGTTCTGGTATTTTAGCATCTTGTTCATACTAATTAACAACTTGTTAACATTTTTTTCACAAACATACCCATCTATAACTTATTCATTACCGGAAACACCTAACAACTTGGAAACACCTAACTTGATTGTAACAAATTCTTTCTCACAATTTATTCACTACCGGAAATACCTCTTAGTAGGATTTAAACCTCCAGTTTTTGCGAGGTTAATGGAAGACCAGGATGCTGTTTTACAAAATTCCAACCTCCGGTCTTGAAGACGCGAGCTGCTTTAATTAACGAAACGGCGCAGCATCGTTGGACATAAACCCAGATCGTCTGTCTGATCGTGTTTCCGACTTTCGAACCCCACCCCCTCTCTCTCTCTCTCTCTCTCTCTTCCTAGAGTGTGCGCAGGCCGCCAATCCTCCCCCGCTAAACCGTCCGACGACGTGCCTGAAGGCACCACCAAACCTCCCCCGCACCACCGTGCGAAAGTCTCTCGCCACCACTGTTGGATGCTTCCCACTGTTCCCTCCATGTACGTCCGACCCCCCCTCCCGTCCCCCTTCTCTCTCTCTCTCTCTCTCTCTCTCTCTCCATATATATATATGACGCAAAAACAAAACGAAGAGTACCCCAAAAAGTCTCAAAGTTACTAACAAACGAATCTTGTTAGATAGTTTAAGATTGTTCTAAGTTAAGCAGTGTTCATCACGAAAAGGTCGGCATTAGGGGCCGAAATATTTATGGGTTTGCTTATTTCTGTCTCTGGGTTTGCTAATTTGGGGTAGAGATTTTTGTTTTTTTGTTGCTTATTTCTGTCTCTCATGTGGGGGTTTTTTTTTTTTATTGGTTTTTTGACTGTGATTATGGTGGTTTGGCTTTTTATGCTTTGGTTTTGATTAATGTTTCCGTTATGAAGCCCCTGCGAAGGAGTTCAAATATGGGTTGGTAAGGGTTTGACAAGAAGAAGGTGATCATGGCAAGAGGAGGGGCAAAAAAGATTAATTGATTTGTCCCGTCCAAATATGTGAATGCTAATTTTTTTTAAATCTTCCATATTTTCTATTTCCCTTTTTTTTTGAAGAGAAAAACATAAACTTGTTTATAGAAGATAGAAATTTGAAAACTGGAATTTGACAGTGGTACCAGACAGAGCTTAATTGGTTTCGTGTATGTGATTTCTCAGATCTTGAACTCCTACTGTCCTACCCGAAGCCGTTGTGGAAGCTGAACATCTCTTGATTTTTGGTGGCACTTAAGGAAAGAACATTGTTGCGGATTATGATTGTGTCTTATTGCTATTTGTAACGAAGAACGCTGCTATGCTCCGATCTCTTTCTTTAGAATGCGTTCCAATCCCAGGCTAGGATTTCTCTTAGCATGTGGCAATAAATCATTGTTTCATGCTCTGTTGTTGAATAAAAAATATGCCATTGCAAGGGGAAACGGGGACTTGTTGTCGACTGCTATTCCAAGCTCCAATAGCTTTGCTTCTCTCTGCAGAATTTTTGCCGCTTATTCATTCTCGGGTCGCCGAGCATTTTGCGGCTATGCCGTTGAACAGTTCTCAGATGATGAATATGAGTGTGACTACGACAATCATAAGGTTTTTCCATATAGATAACCAAATATGTTGATACTTTGTTTATCTGTGTTTAATTTATTTGCGTCTGCTGTTTTGTATATGTATTGGTAGTTCTAGATATATATAACAGAGGTTTGAAGCTCTTTACCCGTAGTTCAATTGCGTACTTGCAATATTAGTCATTGAGGTTTTCGCTATCTTAGAAAAATCTGTTCAACCTTGACTAATATAGTTAATTAGGAGAGTTTTCTTGGTGTTTTGGGTATGCGGAAGGGACAATTCCCAAACTGGGTGTTTTGCCAATAGGATTACGAGCAGAACAACCCTGATAAGATAAAAAAACAAATATCAAAATAGAGGGTTATTTTAGCTTTTTTTTTTATAAATTTTTTATTGTAAATTACTTGTTGGAGTAAAAGGGATGTACATGGTCCAAGTTTCGTTTGATATCAAAAGCTTTTCTCTTTGGCCCAATGCAAAAAATATTTCTTCTGTTTTCAAAAATTGTTTTACTTGTTTGAGTGACTGATCAGGGCGTGATGGGGCGAGCGATTAATGACACAGCTCATACAACAGAACCAGTTTGTATATGTATAGAGGGTTTGTGTGTGTGTCTTTTTCCAACTTTTATTCCCACAGTGCCGGTTATGGTGTTTCCATACCCCATGTTGTTCACTGTTTGTTAACGTTCTTTTTTGGGATGAAGGCAAACAGTGGCCATCAAAGTTAGTTCAAAGGCTTTTGATACTGAGAAGCATTATGTAAGATTCTCAATGTCCTCTGTTAAACATGGTCTTACATTCTACGGTAAGCGAAAAGATAAGCTTTTCAAACAGGTATTGGTTGCTCATAAACCCAGAAAACTTTTGTAGATTTAAATACATATTTCCCCAGGAGTCTATTGTTGATGTGGTCTGTGACTATCTATTTAGTGTTCTCTGTGAGCATAAATTGTGAATTTATTAGTATAGTTTAGACAGGTAAAAGTTGGGAAACTTGTGTTTGAAAGCATTGTATTGATGGCAGGCATCTTCTTCTGTGTGCAACATTGATGAGTGGAAATGGAAACTTAGCTTGTTATTACGAAGTGAAAAGGACCAGGAAATTGTGTCCCGAGACAAAAGGGATAGGAGAGACTATGAACAAATATCTAACCTTGCCAAGAGGATGGGTCTTTACTGGTGGGCTAAACATTTACGTAGTATACTTTTGTTGGTTTATAATGTTCTAGCGTTTACTGCATTTTTCTTTGCACTGAAATTTTGCATGTGTAGTGAAATTTATGGAAAGGTGATGGTTGCGAGCAAAGTTCCTCTTCCCAACTATAGGCCAGATCTTGACGATAAGCGGCCTCAAAGAGAGGTAAACTTCTGGTTGCTCCTAGAAGTATCTCAATTCTATGTTCATGGGAAGTTCCATTGATGTCTGGGAGATTCTATTTTTTTTTCGCTGTTCTTGCAGGTGGTTATCCCGCTAAGCTTGCAAAGGAGAGTGGAGGGTCTGCTGCAGGAACACCTTGATAGAATGCAGTTGAGTTCTGAAAAGGTCAGTGGCACTTCAAGTGACATTAAGGTCACTGATCGGGGTGAAGACGTACATTCACGTGAAGATCCTGATTCATTCCTAGATGGTTCTGTTATGGAAAAGGTTCTACAAAGAAGAAGTTTGCGAATGCGTAATATGCAGAGATCATGGCAGGTGTCTTTCATTTCCTCTCTGTGCTACTTATTCAAGTTTTCATAAACTGACCTGTTAAATGTCAATTCAGGAGTCCCGTGACTCTAAATGGCAGATTCTACATTTGACTACCTTTTTTTATTGCTCAATCTTTTAATGCAATTGATTTGGCTCTTTTTATTGCAAAGCTCTTCTTCCTTTTTATGAGTGGGTGTTTTTTTGTCTTCAATCTTCACTATTAACATGAGATAATGTGACAGCTTCATTTCAACCATTCAACTGACAGTATCATTGTCCCTGGGTAGGGGACATAGAGTCATACACCATGCTAATGGGAAAAATTGTTGTTCCATGCATAGAGAGTGTCAAAGTCCATGATTTTGGTTTGAAATTCAACTGAGAGCAAGTGATGCAGACAAGTGTACTGATAGAAATTAAGTGACAAGAAAAACTACTGACTGTTTTGAATTAATGATGCTCTTTCTAAGTCCAAGTACATAATTTGCTTTGTCGTTAGGCTAGATCCCTCAAAAGGAAAATAGAAGCATAGTAACCACTACTAATTCTTTTTGACCAAGCAACGATTAAATAGGGACAAATCAAATCAACTCAAGGTAGGAAAGCTCCCCAGCTTAATCCAAGGGAAAAAAAGAGTTCTCTAAAATTACTGGTGCGTCATTCTCCTCATCCTGCTCAAGCCTATTCTGGTTCTGGAGTTGATTTGTGGACAATGAAGGAGCCTTTATGAGGATTGCGTCCTGTTCTTTTTTCTTTATTTATAGATGAAGGGCTCATTATATTTCAAGCCATAATGGGAATGTATCATTTTGGAACTTCCATCCATGTGGATTGCTCTTGTTACTTTTTTGAAACTGAATAGAACCTTTTATTGTAGGAATCACCAGAAGGCAGGAAAATCCTTGAATTCCGGAGATCTCTGCCTGCATTCAAGGAGAAGGAAAGGCTGCTCGAAGCAATTGCGAGGAATCAGGTTGGATATAGAAACTCATACCCGTCCTTTCTTGGTTTTCATCATGGTAGCTCAACAAGTTGATTTTTTTAATGTGTTTTGAATGCGTTTTCATGCTCTCTACCAAATGGTTCTTTGATTTGGCCCTTGTGCTGATTTTTCTTTTGTTAGGTCCTCCAATGCTGTTGGTCAATTGTATGATCTTACTTTCCTCGGTCCGATTACTTTGACTGCCACCTTAATATCGTTAAAGTTTGCCTTTTGGGTTGAGGCAAGGGGGAGAAAGAATCAAACAATTCACAAAGTTGCTTTACCATGCACATAATATGGTGTGTGGAAAGAGGATAATAGAGGATTTTTTTTTCTTTTCTTGTTTGAGCTTCATGTCTTGTAGATTGGAGAAATTCCTTGAGGTCGTTTATTACTAGTGTTTTTTTTTTTTTCCTCATCTTTGTTTGGTTCTGCTTGTGTTGGGCGTCTCGTTTGGAATTCATGGTATGTTGTGCCTTGTTCATCAAATCAGCCTAGGCGCTTGGCAGACCCCCAATGCCTAGATTTTAGGGTTAATTAGGCATTTCTACAGTGGTTGGCAATTAGTTGCCTATTAATTGGCTCAGGGGTGATTAATCAGAGGGGTGTGTTTAATCGTTTTATTTTGTGGTTAAACGTGTAATAGTAAAAAGTACGAGGTGATAAGTGTTATTTCACAAAATATATATGCTATATACACAAATACATACGAAAGCACTAAATTGGTTAACAAAGTATATACTTTAAATGCATAACATAAATACGTAGTATATATTTAGTGTTACTTTTTAGTGGTTACTTTAATCTTAATTCATCTAAAAGTGGGTTTCCATGTAAGATAACCACATTCATGTTCCCTTTTAGATTTTTTTTTTTGGTAAGTGTACCATTTTATAACCAACCAAACCAGAAAACAAAGGGAATAAATCCCAATACAAGTACCTATACACAGAAGTATAACCTCACTACAATCTACAGTTGTAGAAACAAAGAGAAAACAAAATTACGGGGTAGCATTCCCAAGGACTCTACTTGAGATATTCCAATGGCTACAAAGCCTTTGATTCTCAAGTGAGTTTGGGAAGTGCTTCCAAGTACAGACCCTTAGCCTTATATTTTCATCAAGATGAGCTAGCACTTCATTGGCACTTCTAGGCTTTCCCCCAAATACTATGGAATTCCTTTCAGCCCAAATGAAATACACTCCTGCAGCAAAAGCTAATTTGAACAGCATGGAACGAAAACTTTTGCTTTGACAGAAACTAGTTCCCCAATTCACTTCCATGTTCCAAGCCTCAGCTCCCCGATGAATCTGGAATCTATGTAAGATCACTTCCCAAATAGAGCTGGAAAAACCACACTCAAAAAACAAATGTTGCAAAGTCTCATCGCATTGGGAACACAAAACACAACCAGGTTCAATCTCCATGCCCCATTTGCGAAGCCTTTCTTTAGTTGCCAGCCGCTTCCAACATGCTAACCATAAAATAGAAGACCATTTAGTAACATTATTAGAAGACCAAACAAGAGAGGCCCATGGAACCTTTGGACCTTTGTGTCTAATAGCCTCCCACGTGTGTTTTGTAGTATAAGCACCAGTCGGAGAGATAGTCCACACCACTTCATCACATCTGTCCCTTTGAGGCTTCAAAGAGTCTGGAATTGAAAGCTGAATCTGTTGCATCAGATTGGATCTAGGCCTAGGCCAGTGCCATTCACCATTAAGAATAACAGAACTTACTTTTGCAAATAAAGATCTTCCCATGGTAGCAACTGAGCGATCATCAAGAAGTTTGTACAGGGGGCCTTTGGGATGCCAATTGTCAAACCATATAAAAGTATTGCAACCATCTCCTATAATATCCCTTTTAGATGTTTCTTATTATCTGTTTTGAATAACTTATCAATTTTTTTGTAATCTGTTCAGAATAAAGAAATCAAACAGGCCAAACTCTCAATTTCCAAGCAACAATGGGTCAGGCATAGTTTTTGTGATGAGTAATGAAAGACCCACTTTAAACAGGGTGTAGAGTAGCCAAATCTTCACACCTAACAAATCAAGTTTTCTTGGAGAGTAAATAGTTTTAGAGAAAGACAAAACATGGCATATAACCAACTCTAATGACATTAAAACTGTTGCTTGAACCCTTTTCCAGATAAAGAACACAGCAGCAAAGAAGGGCCAAAGCCTAATACATGCCGATAATGAATCAATCTTATCGTATCTTACTTCTCGAATAATGAATCTTGCGATGCATATTAGGTTTGAATCCTTCTTGAAGTTTGAATAACCTGAAAAAATTCTTGTGTGAGCTGGATTACTAAATAATGACGCATAACAGATTAATATGTCATATGCAGGCTTATATGAGAAGAACGATAATACCATTACCCCAGCCTTGGAAGTGGTTAATGATTTATCATCCTTAAATTTGGTCTCCTAACGTTATATCTGAATTTTCTATAACCTTCTTTGTTTGTTAGTTGTTACTGATATTCATCTATTGTCATTTAATGTAATGGTTTCGGAATTGCTGCAACATGTAAGGCATGAATGACCGGAGGCTTTGTGGATTGAATTGTGGTTATATAAAAAGTGAATTTACTTATTTCATCTAAAAATGTGATCTAGAATAACCTGATACGATTTGTACCCATCTCTTGAACAACAACAATTGTGCAAATGTTTTCGTTTCTTTTTCGTATGGATGCAGGGAAATGGATCTAATGATTTATTCTTCAAACCCGTGTGCGTGAGTTTACATTTAGAACTGGTTTAATACTATAGGTGGTTGTAATTTCTGGGGAGACTGGATGCGGTAAAACTACCCAACTTCCTCAGTTTATATTGGAGTCAGAAATAGAATCTGGTCGTGGAGCATTCTGTAGCATAATATGCACACAACCTCGAAGAATTTCTGCCATGGCTGTTTCAGAAAGAGTGTCTACTGAGCGAGGAGAGCCTCTTGGTGAATCAGTGAGCCTCTTTCCCTCTTTATCCCCCACTCCTTGTGTTCTGTCGTTTTAAACTGGAATTCCAGTATTCTTGAATGCTGAGTAAGCAGCTTGCTATTTGAATGCATCTTTATTTTTACTTGCTATTCGAAGAGATTTTTTCATAGGTTGGCTATAAAGTTCGATTGGAGGGAATCAAAGGAAGAAACACTCATCTGCTTTTTTGTACAAGTGGTATTTTGCTTCGACGTCTGTTGAGTGACCGGAACCTGAATGGTATAACGCATGTATTTGTTGATGAAATTCATGAGCGTGGCATGAATGAAGGTGCAGTCCCTTATAAATTTACCTATCATTTGGGTTTTTACTGCATCATTGAACTCCAATTCTTAACACTTGAGGTTTTTTCAGATTTCCTATTGATCGTGCTGAAGGATCTTCTTCCACGAAGGAAAGACCTGAGATTAATTTTAATGAGTGCTACTTTGAATGCTGAGCTATTTTCGAATTATTTTGGAGGGGCACCAAGAATCCACATCCCGGTAAGATGATACTTGAGGTTTTAGCAATATGGTTTCTTTGTTTGTCACCAAGGTTTTCGTTGTTGAGCTGATTGTGGTATTGTTGTTGGGGCATGGTTTGCCTTGTAATCCACATCAACTGAATGTGAAAAACTGCAGAAAATTTTAGAGAACTTCCATTTTTCTGGATACCAATCCTCGCCTCCTCGGTTTCTCAAGATACAAACTGCATGGTTTAATTGCTTTTGAAAGCCAATCTTTTACTTTTTCGTGTCCTTTGCCAGAAAAATAATGCGAGATTAGCTTGTCTATAACTGGAGTGAGGTCATAACTTTAGTGCTTACAGTTCTATGAAATTGCTGCATATAGTTGAGATAAGAAGTGAAAAGTTGCATTTGTTTCTAAATTCAGGGCTTTACGCATCCTGTGAGAGCAAACTTTCTGGAAGATATATTGGAAATTACTGGATATAAGTTGACTTCTTTCAACCAAATTGATGATTATGGCCAAGAGAAGTTGTGGAAAACCCAAAGACAGCTGGTGCCACGGAAAAGGAAAAATCAGATTGCTACTCTTGTTGAGGTACTGCAAACTAAGAAATGTGAAAGCTTCATCCACTTGTTGTTTTAAGCGCCAAGAGAAGCTACAAAGAAACCTGGCATATTGCAGATTTGAAGATTCACATAATAACTGCGTCACTATTTCCATAACAACTGCTGGCTAGTGTTTCACCTTTTTGCTTTTTCACAGGACGCTCTTAACAAATCCAGCTTTGAGAATTATAGCTCCAGAGCTCGTGATTCACTGTCATGTTGGACTCCTGATTGCATTGGTTTCAATCTTATTGAGGCTGTTTTATGCCATATATGTCGGAAGGAACGGCTTGGTGCTGTCTTAGTGTTCATGACTGGCTGGGAGGACATTAGCTGTTTGAGGGATCAACTTAAAGCTCATCCTCTTTTAGGTGACCCTAACAGAGTTTTGCTGCTTACTTGCCATGGTTCAATGGCGACATCTGAACAGGTAAGAATATTTACAATTCCACTGATATGCTGTGGAATTGATTGTTTCCTGTGGATTTTGTATGTTCTTCATCGTCATCATCATTATCATCAGCGTTATTGTAGTATGCTGTATTATTTTTCTTAAGAACTGTTATTCTTGTTTAGAATTAGAAGTTCAGGATATGAGTTGTTAGGAGCTAATATCTGCTTTCATGCCATACTGATCGATAGCTGTAATGAAGCAAATGGTGAATAGGTCACACAGTCAAGTTTGATATTCTTATTTTATAAAGCTCAAATGGACTAAATATTGTGACCAACCTGAGCTTCTTGGTTCACTCTCTAAGGTTCCGTAGTCCAAACATTCATGTGCAAGATATACCTTTATGTTTCTGGAAAATTAGAGAGACACATTGGAAAATAAAAACTAAGAAAGAACCTTAGCTATCCATGCGCATTGGTATCTGACCACTCCTTTCGTTTGTTATGTTCCCCAGAAACTCATATTTGAGAAGCCGCCTCCTAATGTTCGTAAAATAGTACTTGCTACTAATATGGCAGAGGCAAGTATTACAATCAATGATGTAGTGTTTGTTGTTGATTGCGGAAAAGCAAAGGAGACCAGTTATGATGCGTTAAATAATACTCCCTGTCTCCTACCTTCATGGATATCACAAGCTTCTGCTCGGCAAGTAAGTTATATTCTGCTCTTCTCTTATCTTTAGGCAACACAGCCAGACTGGATAATAAAGTGGCAGAGAACCTTTCTGGTATCTGAATCATTACTACAGGATTTTGTGAACTGGAATTTTTTTTTTCACTTTTTGAAAGGTGCATGTGTGGAAGCTTGCGCTCCATAGCTTGTGTTCCTGTCTTCCCAATTCCAATATCGCGCTTTTTAAAGTGGGTGATCTTTACAGGCCAGTCTATTTCTGACTAGCTTAATGGCATTTATGGAAGCTCCTAGGAATGCATGGATACATGCAATGTGGAAGCTGGAAGTTTGTTTTTGAAGGAAACTGTCATTATATACATGTCTTGATGCAGAGATATTGAAGTACCTTGTCTTACATAAAGTGGTCAAAGGCTTACTGGCAGACGTTATAGTAGAGTTTTTTAGGGTTCCATTGGTGTTTTTTAGTTGCTTCTTTGGTGTGTCTTCATTTGTTCATTATCGTACTTATCTCCAAGTCTTAGTGCTTACAAGCTTCTTTATTTCATTGTTCTGCATATGGGTGCAGAGAAGGGGTAGGGCTGGCCGTGTGCAGCCAGGCGAGTGCTACCATCTATATCCCCGTTGTGTTTATGATGCTTTTGCTGAATATCAGCTTCCTGAACTTCTGAGAACTCCTTTGAACTCTCTCTGCTTGCAAATAAAAAGTTTGCAGGTGGGGAGTATAGGAGAATTTTTGTCAGCTGCTCTGCAGCCACCAGAACCGTTGGCTGTAAGTTATTTTGCATCTAATTTTTATTTGTTATATGTCTTCTTGCTACGCAGATGTGTAATTGCATAATATTTGTGGATCTTTCTCATTATATGTTCCCTGCCGTAGCTTCTTATATATGCAAGTCCTGATAGTCTGAAGCTTCGGAAAATGCAGTGGGCCATGCCTAAACTTTCAATTGCGAGTAGCATTTGATTTGTGAATTCTCTTTACCAGCAAAAAGTTATACTCACTCCGTTCCACAATGTTAGCCATTTTGGGAGTACCTACTTTTGTGAGGATCATACATTTAATGCACTTGAATTCAAACAAAAAAAGTATTGATTTCCAGCATTTTCCCTTTATCCCGACTTTTACAAGTACCCATAAATTTGTAAGGGAGAGTTTTGGAATAGTAGGAAGTTGTATGCTTTGACCTTTCAAAGTGGATATGCATTTGAGGACATCCCAAATTCAAAAGATGGACCTATGTCACCCGTACCCTAGCGATCACAATGTATTTCCTATTTGTTTCAATAAAGATCAGGATAGAGCGTAGCTTTGCAAGAAAAAGTATAAAAGAAATTGGTCAAAAGACTCAAAACACTTTCAACAGTCAACAGAAGCGTTTAACATGAATTAAATTGAAAAATAAGGCAATTTATTGGACGTTTATCGTTTGCTAAGAGTACGTTTTGGTATTATAAAATATAGAAGTGTACCCTCGTCGTCCCACTATTTAGGGCATGTGGCATGTGGCGTACCACTTTCATGTTCTCCTTTTCATTCCGTTCCCGTCCCATTCCTCGTACCAGAATAATCCGCATCCCTGATAACCCTGAGGTGGATACATAAAATTGGATGGAAGGAGTAAACAAAAATAGACGTAAATCTTGTAGTTAATTTTGATATTTCATGAAAGTTTTATGTGACAAATGCTGCAGCCCCACAGATAACGTATATAAATCAACTTGGAAGCATCGATCAAGAGAGAAGAGTGCTGTTATTTTTAGTTAGACTAGTTCTATGCCCAGAGACTCAGGATTCAGGATCCAGGACACAATACGTTGGAAGGTGTTTTTTTTTGGTAGAAGAGGCAGAGTATTTATTTAGTATTTGCCCTGCCCTAAATGTACATATCAATGCCTTGAATTTTCTTCTTTTAAGGCTTGCAGAACCACTGCATCTTTATCAACATGCAAACAGACTTCAGGTTTCTGATTTATCTTCACTAGCCAATTAGGCAGACATAAGAAACAAATTGGGTATTGTATGTAGGTCCTATTTGGGGCCCTTCGTAATAAATTTTGGTGTACTTTGAGTCTTATTTTAAGTTTAATGTAGGTGAGAAGGCCACTGGTTCAGTTTTATTCATAATCTACAGTTGTTTAGGTGGATTAGGGCTTAATGGGTTTGAAATCCAGGGCCCAATGCACCAACCTTGTTTTTCTGTACGTAATTTATTCGGAATCTGGGGAATCAGCCCAAGGATTTTACACTAACAAAGAGGATTTGCTACTTTTGTTTTGCCAATTTTTGGCTGAATGGGTATGAAATCCAGGGCCTAAATGCGCAAAGAAATCTGTCCCGCTTGAGTGATCCAGCTATTAATTAAGTCTCCATTTTCATCCTTTTAGTAGGAAACATGCTCATGGACTCGACAAAGCTAATAACTAAAAATACAGACCCTTGCAATGAAATTGCCAACACAAAAAGGACCAAGGGGTTACTAAACACAGTGTTAATGGTTTTTGTACCAGCTCGGGTATTCATGTCTGAGATGATTAGGGTTAGGGTGCCTTCAGGTCTGTTTATATAAATGGAAGTGAAACAAGTTTGACTTTATGTGTTACAGGTCCAGAATGCTATTGATTTTTTGAAAATGATTGGAGCACTAGATGAGAATGAACATCTTACGCATCTTGGTGAGTGATTTCTGTGTGATGAAAGATACTTGTTAATGGATACTTTTGTTTATTCTTATTGATACTGTCTATCCTATATGTTTTTCTAACCAGGTGGGTATCTTGCAATGCTGCCAGTGGATCCCAAGCTTGGGAAAATGTTAATAATGGGTGCTATATTTCGTTGCTTTGATCCAATTCTGACAATTGTGGCTGGACTTAGTGTGAGGGATCCTTTTCTTTTGCCTCAAGAAAAAAAGGATGTAAGTACAAAAGTTAGCTTCTTTTTGTTTCAACTTGAGGTAAAAGGGAATGTATGAACTTATTACTTTCTCGTCTTTTAGTTTACCAATGTGCATTGTTCCTGGCATCTACAGGTTTCATTTATCTACCTTTGGACTTTGATCATTGAAATATAAGGTGTTGTTTGTGTAAGTGACTTTAAGGATCTGCTGCATCAGGAAACAATACCCATGGGATAATGAATAACTAAAATTCTCAAAATAAGTTGAGCGAATTCCATTGAAGCTACTTTTGTAAACAATATTTTTTTTTAAAGTTGTCATCAACTAGTCATGGTGCGTTGCCTTGAAGATATGTATGTCTTTATTAGTTTCCCATGCTTTTATCCAGCCATTTTTGTACCTAAGGTTTTCTTTGTAGACTGTTGTCCTATACAGACTTCTAAATATGAGCTTTTGGTTTGTATTTGTTTAACAACCTTTTTAAGGTAACTTGGCTGTATTGGAAAACCTTTCACAGAAAGGAACTAAGATTTTGTGAGAGAGTTTATGAGTCTGTGAGTCTATGAGAGGCAATCCAATTCCTTGCACAAAGTAAAGTTTCAATTCTCTCCATTGAGATGAATTCGGTTTTTAGTATGCTTGCAATGGTTTAAAGACCCAGATAATCGCGAGAGGGACAAGAAAGAGATATTTCAAATCTAGGACAGGATTAAGGTTGAACATATCAGCAGGCTCTTCGAATTTTGGTGTTAGACACATGCTACATTTTAGGTTTTTATTACCTCTTTGTGGTATAAGGCTGAGCGCCTTTTTGGTATTCATTGTTTCTCCTTTGTAGTCATGTAACTTCTTTTTATATTGAAGACATAGATTCAACTGTCCATTGCTTTTCTTCCTTTCATTTTTCTCTCATTGTAGTGTTGATAGGACTGGTTTAACAGACAGGTGGTTTCTCCATATGTTGTGTGATATAGTCATTTTGTTTTCGGTTGATCAGTAATGCTTGCTTATCAAGAATTTACTCGTCAATATGCTTTTGCTCCTGTATCTCTTGCACATCTTCATGGGGTCATTGTCTTCGCTGGCCGATTTTGGCCTTAATCCGCGCATAAGCTTCTCGTTAATGGTTTTGTATTTGTTTTTTTTAAAAACTCAGTTAGCAGGCACAGCAAAATCCAGGTTTTCTGCGAAGGACTATAGTGATCATATGGCGCTTGTCCGTGCCTATGAAGGATGGAAAGATGCAGACAGAGAAGGATCAGCTTATGAGTACTGCTGGAGGAATTTCCTTTCTGCCCAAACACTTCAAGCAATCCATTCTCTTCAAAAGCAATTTCAATACATTTTGAGGGATGCTGGATTGCTAGATGCTGATGCTGGCACTAACAATAGATTGAGTCATAACCAGTCATTAGTTCGAGCAATTATATGTTCTGGCCTCTTTCCTGGAATCGCATCTGTGGTGGTAGGGTACTGTACTTGCAGTTGAACTTGTGAGTATTTCCTGTTAATGTTAGTTCAGATGACATGCGCTGCTTTCTTATCCATGTGCAGCACAGGGAGACATCCATGTCCTTCAAAACGATGGATGATGGCCAGGTTCTACTTTATGCTGTAAGTGTTTAATGGAAATATTGTTTCTGAACTCTTAGAATATAGTAATGTGTCAGTTTTAAGTGATTCGATATGCAACTGCCTGTGCACTTGGCTCCTTAATAATTACATACTCCTAAGGCTATACTGACTTGAAGTCTGGTTGCGATCGTGGAATGAACTCTTACTTTTTAGTTTGTGTATTGCCTATGAAACAGAATGTGGATTTCACATGCTTTTATTTCGCAAAAATATTTGGCTATCAAGGAGATTGACACCTAAGAGAAAATTTTGAATGCATGATCTACTTTTAGCTCCATGTTAAGTTGATAGTCATCTGCTCATATAAAAGCTATTGGAGAGGGGTAACTGAAGATAATTTTAAAAAATGTGCATATCTACTAAGAGTTCATCTTGCATTCACACACATCATAAAATGTTCATGCTTCTATGTGAAAGTTTGTTATGTGCTCTATGCTTCTATTCAATGCAGTTCATCGCAAGATCACGTTTAATGCCTTTATTGGGATCATAAATTTATTAATGCGGGTCCCTCCTAGCCCGCCCCATTTAATGAGGAGAAGGGGATAATTGCCTTTTCATCTACCTGCGGGAGATACACCTAACTCCTGCTTTTATATTAGACTATTAGTAGTAGATTTGTTGAAAGGAAAGGATAGGTGCACAGATTTTGTGCATATATCCGGACACTGCCCGCTCACTAGGGCTTGGTCCCACAGAGCACCCTCCCATTGTGAGATGTACAGAGTCTCCACCTAGAAAGAAAAAAATTGTCAGCCATTTCTTGATCATTAATATGATGGAGAAACTTTGAAACCGGAGTGAAAAATCATTGTGCAAATAGTTTGATGCAAATGTTTTTGCCAGGGAAAGAGAGCGGGTGTACTGGTAGATAAGATTTGTTTCCTTTCAGGAGGATATCCCTCGACTAGTAGACTCCATTTTGTACATCTGATTGTGCCAATTGTTTTGCTTCAGAATTCGGTGAATGCACGTTACCAGACGATTCCATACCCATGGCTTGTATTTGGTGAAAAAGTAAAGGTCAATACGGTTTTCATACGCGATTCGACTGGCGTTTCTGATTCCATTCTTATCCTTTTCGGCGGTAATCTTAGCCCAGGAGTTCAGGTAATTTCTTTCCCTGCCACATCGTGTTTAGTGCTCAATTTTGGTGTGTAATTTGATGAAGGGCTTCTATAATTCCTAATTTACCCTCTTTTAGGTTGGACATTTGAAAATGCTGCAAGGCTATGTTGATTTCTTCATGGATCCCAGTCTGGCAGAGTGTTATGTGAAGCTTAAGGAGGAGCTTAGTAAGCTTCTGCAGAAGAAGGTGAGCTTTTCAAAGACTAATTACAGTAATTGAAAAAGAAAATGCATGCCTGTATGTTTTGTATATTATTTTATAGTGGTACCATATGAATATTGAGGCCCATTGCAAAATACAATCATGCATATCCTTCCCCATGTAGTAATATGGCTGGAAAAGGCCCCCTTTGTGTATATTAGTATGCCCTCAAATGTGATTCCATTTGTTGTGCCATTCTCTGTTCTTTCTTTTATAATTGTAAGAACTAGCATTTTCAGTGATTTATCATCCTGAATTTGCTAAATTGAGACAAACTGAGTTTACTATTTCATTGAATCCCTTCAGCAAATAAACATAGGCACGTCTATTGGCTACATGTATCTATTTCTGACAAGTGTCAGGGACAGACAAGATAGGACGCCCAGCGGGCACGTTGGTCACGTCGAGTTGTATGTTGAACTTTGTTTCTACCTTTTGAGGTTGGACACCTTCTAAATTGCTTGGTCATGTTGGGAAACACTGGGACATGTTCAGGACGCATTAAGAGATTGAAATGCATTTTTTAAAAGTTGCTCATGGTCAATTTCCATGAATGCTTAGTTCATGAATTCTGATTTACTGACTATGATTTACATCTTCCTAATGTTATGTCCCTTATCTGTTCTTCTACTAATGTTATAGAAATAGTGTTTTTGACTTGTATATGGGTCGTAAGGTACAACCTACCATGTGAATAGATTTTATCTTCAACGTGCCCTGGCCCCCAAAGTGTTAGTATCATAATTTGTAAGAAAATGACGTGCATGTCTTGTGCCTGTACCCGTGGTTGAGGCATTGAGATGTACCACCTTCCAATGTTCTCTTTCGGCGGATCAACTACCATGTAGTTATGGATATTCAGTTCAAGTATATTTATCTAGTGACTATCCATTTACTGTGATATTTAATGTTAAATACTAAGTCCTTTTATCCTAATGTGTTAGAAATTATGTTTTTGACTTGTATATGAATTCACAAGGTGCAAAGTGCAAACTAACCAAACCAAACCGAGCCTTATGTCCCAATCAATTGGGGTCGGCTACATGAATCATTTTTCTCCATTGAGCTCTGTCAAGGGCCGCTTGTTCACTCAAACCTATTAGACTCATATCTTTGCGCACAACATCTAATGTCAATTTAGGTCTTCCCCTCCCCATAGCGTTACTACCCAAAGCTATCCTATCCGCTCTCTTAACTACTGCATCTCCAGGTCTACAGTAGACATGTCCAAACCACCTTAGCCTATTTTCTCTCAACTTCTCTATAGGTGCTACACCTACCATCTCACAAACCGTTTCATTTCTAATCCTGTCTCGTCTAGTCTTACCACACATCCACCTCAACATTCTCATTTCTGCTACACTCATCTTGCACACCTGTTGTTTCTTAATAGGCCAACATTTGTATAAATACATTTATCTTCAATGTGTTCCAAAGTGTCAGTGTTGTCTATGTGATGTGTCCGTATGCGTACTTGAGGCATTGAGATTCATCACCTTCTAATGTTCACTTTCGAGGGATCCACTAACCATTCTAGATATAGTAAGGGCTAGAACTGTCATTCCTTCGAGCTCAGGGATTGACTTTTCATTATGGAAATCTGAGTCTGGGTTGTGTTTCCAGCGATAAGATCACAAGTATGATAGGGAAATAATCCAGCTGTGTTCCCTATCCTTCCCAGTATTTCCACCCTATCCAACCCTCCATGTCACTCACCCCATTACTCTTGGAAACCCTAGCTTTCCACCCTGCTGCCACAGGTAGCACGAAAGTATTTGGAAGTTGAGGTGGACATTGCATTTAGGATGTTGTAATCAGGTTGGCCTAAGGATCTAATGTTATCCGCATTGAGGCGTGAAAATGCATAGGTGAGGTGGGGGCTTTGTAGATATCATTGATCAGTTAACAAGACTATAAACACTAGGAAGATATTTGACGATGAGTTGAGGAAGAGTATGTTAGCATAAGAAGTAAAATTAAACAATTAGATAGTAAATTATGAGTAATACAATAGAGTTGTTGGTTTAAGAGTTTTAGAGTTTCAATAACACCGTCTTCAAGTTCATGTTTGGCATCTAGATATAATAATTGTTTGTTGCACGGAGCAAGAGCGAGAGCGGGGTAGTGGAGCATTTACAGTATGAGGCTAGGTCCGCTAGGAGCACCAATGTGAGCATCTATATAACTGTAATAACATGTCCCCAACGTGTTGTCATGTTTTGCGTGGCGGTAGACTATGTCATGCTCCATGCCTGTGTCAGTGCTACATAGATTCATACTAAGAAGACTAATAGAAGAGGACAGAGAGAAGAGGAGATATACTTTAAGAAAAATGTCTGATAGAGTGGTGGAAGTCTTAGATATATGATACACTGTGGGTGTTAGAGATAATTCATGTGACAAAGGGATGGGGGTATACTGATGCAATTGATAATATACAAGAACTAGTAAAAATTAGTTACCGTAGGGTCAGTCGTCAACTTTGAGTCCTTACCTAATTTTGTTTATTTTGGGCATACTCAAAGATGATGTTTGGTGGTTATGTTGTTGGCAAATAATGTTGTCTTATTGGATGAAATTTAAAAGGAATTTGCATCCCATTAGGAATTTGGCGTGATTCGTGTGAAGCTCGAGAGCTAAAAAAGAGCTTAAATTGAGTAGGTTTGGATCTGATTCTCTGTGAATAACTTTAGTGAGGCAAGTAGGAATAGCATAGAATTGGATATTGAAAACTAGGAGATATCATATAGCGAACAGTTTTGTCAGGGCCTCATTTTATTAGTTCGTACAGGTTTAAGATTTGTGACGTATTTCATGTTGGTTGGCTTAAAAGGGGTAGCACCAACTAATTATATGTTGAGAAAAAAGGTTAAGTTGATTTGGTAATATACAATGAAGACTAACAGATGCAACACTAAGGAACAGTGTGATAAGATCACTATAGAAATCCTTGGGGGTGACGGAGACCTAAACTAAATAAACGTTCTCATATTGGTGCAATTCTTTCGGTTTTCTAAAAGTGTGTCGTTATTCAAAGTACATGTATCTTTAGTTCTTTGCGTTTCGAGCTTGCTGAATTTTGATTGTTGTCATTTTTTTTTTGCCTGTCAATCTAACAATATGGGTGATAATCTTGTTGCACTTACACAGCTCCAAGATCCTAGCGTCGACATCCACAAGGAAGGCAAGTACCTCATGCATTCAGTTCAGGAGCTAGTATCAGGAGATCAATGCGAGGGTAGGTTTGTATTTGGCCGTGAAAGTAAGAAACTTAGGGTGTCTAGCGACAGCGAGAGATTTGCAAAAGACGGATCAAACCCTAAGAGCTTGCTACAAACTCTCATGATGCGGGCGGGACACTCCCCTCCAAAGTACAAAACGAAGCATCTAAAGACGAATGAATTCAGGGCACTGGTAGAGTTTAAGGGGATGCAATTCGTGGGGAAGCCCAAGAAAAACAAGCAACTTGCAGAGAGGGACGCGGCCATAGAGGCATTGGCTTGGTTGACTCAAACCTCTGATAAAAATCAAGACGAAGATGATAATTCCCCTCCTGATGTCACAGACAACATGTTGAAACTTCTTGGTAAGCGCAGAAGATCAAAGCGGCGCTCCGGTTGATAACACATTCTTATCAGTTGGATCTTTCACAACTGTGGGGCCACAGAATTACAACTACGCGAGTTGCAATGCATAAAGACACCGATCTCGCAACTGGCATTGTTGGAAACATGCTAGAATTCTTTGAAGACGCTAGGATTGAAGCACCGGTCACTCACACTCAGTATTTGGAAAACGTTCTCGGGCTTGGTGGTAACTTGAAGGGCGGTCGGTCTTCATGGGCTCAAAAGTTGCTCTCTTGGAGGAAGAACAAAATCGATATTAACGGAAGAAAAATAATGTTTTGGAAATTTATGAGACCCGGCCAGCGCGATCTGATTATCGTAGAGTCTTTGTTATTGCGTACAATCTATTTAATGTTCATTTACTTTGATGGGTGACAATTTTTGATTATGAGATGGCAGGTTGTTAAAAGCATTTGAGCAAATTTTGTATCATAGGGGATTCAAATTTTGTATCATAGTGGGTTTAATGCATGCATGTCAGGATGGGAATGCGATCTAATAGCGATTGCAGAAAGTCTGCGCACACTTTTAAAACACAACTTTAGACACAATTGTGTCCGGAACTGTTCATGCTTGTGAATTCATGTGCATCAATTGGTTCCGGACACAAAAGTTGCGTGTGTAACATTACTTGATTGATTGTGGGGTAATTTGACTTTCTGACATTGTATTGCGATGTAATTGTGATTGTTTGCTTAATTTGACTAATAAATAAACTAGCGAAGTGTGTGGCCTAGGAGTTGAGCCACAAGTGGTTCTTACCTCAACTAAAAGTATTTCAAATTTCCATACAGGTGTTGAAACATGAAAATAAGGGCCTCTTTGACCTAACTTATTGGAGATTTTTTGGTACAGTTTTTTTTTCCTTCTTCCCATTGTTTTCTAAAGGGCATACCCAGTGCACGAGACTCTGGCCGTTGCGGGGTTTGGGGAAAAGTTAATGTACGCAACCTTACTCCTGGAAGTAGAGAGACTATTTTCTTTTAACTTTCCATGGTTTTCTCTTAACTTTTATTAGAATTGAGTCAAATTTTTACATCATATTGTTGGTCTCGATGAGAAGAACCAACTGAGACTTGCTCAGTTAGCCGTCCTTGTACATTTCTATAGGGGAGGTCGGGGGCCCAATAATTACCAAAAGTAAAACTTAATTATTTCTTTCCCTCACTGGGGTTAATTTATAGTTACTTGTTTTTTTTTTTTAATGCGCTATTAATTGGACTTAGTATGGTTGTGGGGTTATATTGCATTGGATGTATTTTAGATATTTGTATTCTTCTATTGCTTGTAATTAAAAAAAAGGACTAGTCGGTGAGAATTAAACTGTCAACGTTACTGCCTTAGTTATCTCCTGTACATTAGTTTTACGTTGTTATTCTAATTATTTTTCGTATAGGGCTCGCCATTGAATTGTCTTGTATTGGGCTTGATTTAGATATTGCGAACTTCACAAATTAATTTAGCGGCTCGTTATTATGATTATCAGAATATAATTCTCGTAGTAATCAATTTTGCACACTTTTTTTCACCATATCGAAACTTCCCTCTTGAAAGAGCAGTTTGGCATTGCACAAATGATTAATTTGAAAAGTTATACAGTATGTGAATCTAATAGAAATTCCCAAAAAAAAAAGTGGACAAAGGTTATCACAATAATTAAACACAAAAATGTTAGGATCACATCGTGTACTTCTATTTATACATCTTCTTTCACAAGTGATTATGGGACCTTTTAAATAGTGTTGTGAGTCCTACCATCACTTGTAAAACGAAAGCAAAAACGGATGTGAACTTTAATTTGTCCGACATTTTTTTTCAATTTCAATCTACATTCTTTACTACGTTTATTTTTGTATTCCTTTTGCATTCCAGACTCGGCACCTGTCCAATTTCGTCCCTCCAGTCTGGTCTAGTTTTGAAAATTTGTGGGCTCTTTTTGGGCCCATAACAATGATCGAAACCGTTTCACTTTTTAGAGCTCGTCGAAAACATTGGCCTGTACAAAAATAAAGTAGATCAGATACCGTTTGAAACGATTTCGAAATGTAAAAATCTTGTACTAATAAAAAAGGTGTGCAACACTGGATTGCAACCCGTTGAACACATTTATCGGAAGTTTGACGCATTTAAAAAAACCTATCAAACAATATTCAATCTACGTGATATTTTGCATGACCGATGTTTTCAACGAACTCTAAAAAGTGAACAGTTCCAACCTTTGTTACAAGCCCGGAGAAGAAATTGGACCAGAGCCGAGTCCTTGCATTCATTTCTGCATAGCAGTCTTTTCATATCCTTGGCCTTTTTCAGTCCCCACCAAGTGACCCCTCTCCTCCCCATTAACAATAGGAAAATACACTTACATTTTCAATACACTAATTAAAAAGGACTTGACCATAGGCTATTAGAAAAATGTGTTTTGATTCTTGAAACTTAAAAAACACTTAGAAACTTAAAAAGACTATTCGCTCGACGCAATGACTTCTCGAATGACTTCAAGAACTTTGACCAGTAACACACACACTCTCTCTCTCCAAACTCATTTTTTGTTTATAAGTACCCAAAAAATGTCTCCATCTTCGCACTAGAGTCAAATGATCTGCGCTTAATTAACCGTCTCTTTCCGACTGTAAGTTTTGTTAACTTTCAATTCCTTCGTCTCTATCTTTCCTCATTTTATATTTCTTGCATCCATTTTTCTTTCTGAATATATTCATTTTATGAGAGTCGGGCCACATTCCGTTTACATTGTTTTCCTTGAAATTCTCTTTTTATTCTCTGTTTGGTTGCCAAGAAAACTGAGATGAAATTGGAACAAAAAACCAGCTTCTTTTGGGAATTTTCTTTCTTGTGATATGGGTATTGGAGAAGATTTGACTAGAATTTGCATGCCGAGAAATATACAAGAAAGCTAGAGTGGAATCACTTTTTTCTTTCCTAATGTAATCGGATTCAGGTAAGTACTTCAAAAAAAAAAAAAAAACCTTAGGAGAATGAGGCCGGTTTCGAGTGTCTTTTTGTTTCCTTCGAGAACTTGGAATGCAACATAATTTGGTTTTTACTTTTGGTGTGTATAGTCTTTCTATCATAGTTTCCAATCTTTTTTTAAAAAACAAAGTTTGAATACGAAATTGGAAAATACATTTGCAAATTCCATAAATTTAGGAACTTTGGTGGGAATTATTTTTTGTCCTTATAATAAAGTATTTTCAGTGTATGACTGTGAACCTTCTGAACAAACCCTAATTTATGTAAATCCCTCCGTTCTGAAAAGAAAGTCAGGTCCGAGAACTTTAAAATAATTTCACTTTTTTTTTTTGGTCACAAATTAGTAGATGTATGTTTGAAAAACCAGTTCAAAATGTATCTTATGAATTCTTTCACTTTGTGAATTTAATTTTGAATATTTTTGACAAAATTTATTCTTTTGAAGTCGTCATTTCGTGGACCGAACTCTCTTTTTGGAACAGAGGTAGATATATGTATGAAAAACGGAACCATGTTCGAAAAATGAAAACGTTGAACGAAGCATGTCTCTGTAATGATGCTTGTATGTCCTACATGGATAGAAACAGGATTTGCTATAAAAGGGGCCGGCCATAACATGAACAATGAAATTTTAAAATTCCAACATTCAAGAATATAAAATAATACCCATTACAAAACACAATATCTAAGTGATCTTAACAAACCAAAAACAACTAAAAGGTGAAAAAAATAAAAAAAATTCATTATGTTATACGTCAAGCATGTACCAAAATGGAATTTAGCGATACCTTAGATCCGAAAATCATCTATTATTGAGTTACAACTAATTGTTGCAGTAATTTCCTTCTCAGTAAATATAACCAAAGCATTTGTGAGAAATTCATCCTCCATCCGAAATATGTGTTCTGACAATACTTATAGTTGAAAATGTCCTTTCTATCCACTGTTTTTATTTAGTGGGAGGCCACCGTGTATAATTTTGATATTTAAACAATAATAAAACTTAGATAATTGTAAAAATTCGAAACCACGCGGGGGCCGTGGCCTCTGTAAGCCGAAAGGTGCATCCGTCCCTGATATGTCCTATCACAGTATTCAAACAAAGAGCCATTGTTCCATGTGTACACCTCTCTAGGAGTTCTATGTGCACAGATATACTGTATATACATTAACATTTTTTTTTATCAGATATATACATTAACATTGTTCTATGTCTTTCCATATACACATTCATTCTCCAATGTTTGTGCATTTCTCTTCATGTGTCAATGTCTATCCATCTATCAACCACTAGCTAGATACATATAGGTTGCTCACGTAGCGCAACCAAATGCATGGCCCGGTGCTTTAAAAAGCTCTGGGTGCACCGAGGCGCCACTGTTCCGCAGAGAGACTAGACAGAAGGTGAGGTTCATGCCTCATTAGAGCGAGGCGCAAATTGTAGAAAGTACGTAGAATCGTAATGTGGGCAAATATTCTGCATAAGAAAATACCCCTATAATTTCAAATAGTATCATATAAAAGATAACAATCTACATGTTCAAACCATAGATTTCCTGCCATCCAGTGCTGTGTATGAAAAAGCCCTCTTTGTAAGTACCTCACTATTTCCTCTTCGCGAAAATAAGTCTTCACTTGACTGGAGCTTGGGCTAATCGAGATTGATCAAGGCCTGGAATCTATCTTCTGCATTGGCTGGTTGCTTGTCCACTTATGGGACGCACCATGTGACGTGTCCTATAGTTTTAAATTATTCTTAAGCAAAGGGACACATTGTGGACACATCGAGGATACCCGTGTCTAAACTTGGACATGGATGAAAACATGACAGGGATCAATTTATAATATTGAAAGCTTATTTTGGGGCTATACGTATATTCCAAAATAGGACGAAAAAATGACAAATAATATTGACCAAATAGAACTCTCGTTTAACTTGTACTCTCTCTATCCCAAATTGCTGGTCCCTTTTGGAAAGTCGTGCCACTCAAAAAATTGTCTATATCTCACAATCTACAATGTTTTATATAATTTCGAAAAGGGATGTGATTTTGGCACTCCACTTTTTGTTTTGTTTTCTCACATGATCAAAACACAAAGTGGAGTGCCAAAATCAATTCCCTTTCGAATACATCATATTATAAAACTAGTTGAGAACTATCAAATAAGATCCATATTGAATATGAAAAGTATTACAAATTAAAAGATATCGATAATTTTTTGAGAGGTCCCGAATAGTGAAAAGGGACAAGCAATTTGGGACGGAGGGAATAATATTTAGAATGGAAACAACAAGAACTGTAGTGATACTATAGTGTTGGTTATTCTGGATGGAATTTTTTTTCCCTTTTTGGTCATAGTGGAATGTTCATATGAACAAGAACGAAATATCCATCGTAATTTGTGCGCACATATATATATATATGCATGTATATATGTATATTTGCCGTGTTTGTATCCGTATCCATGCCCGTCTCATTTTGTCCATGTACATCATCTCTTATCCCCGCATGTAAAGAAATGGAACAAAACAAGGAAGATTATTTTCATGCAAAAGAGGGCTTCTTTCCTTGATACAAAACATGACTTGTGTTGTGGTTCCTGTGAAAATGGAGGTAGACGAGGACGGTGGCGGTTCGAAGGATGCGGTCGAGGTTGACCCGGGAGGAGAAGGGGAAGGCCCCGGCGGTTAAGGAGGAGATAGAGCCACCGGTTCCTATTTTCGATAGGCCGGCCGGGCGTTCGGAGGCGGAGTCGACGCGACGTGTTACCCTCCAGGACAACGCGGAGTTTGTGAAGGTCGAGGATGTGCTGAAGACGGAGTTGGAGGAGCCGGGGATTGCGGCTATGGTTTTTAAGGGTCGTGAGCGGGAGGCGGAGCGAGAGGAGTTGTTGAGGGGGTTAGAGACGGTAGAGGAGAGAGAGGAGGTTTTGAGGGAGTTTGAGCAGGAGGCGGAGTTCTATGACGAGGACCAGGTCTTGCGAGACCGATCATTCCACTTGCGGGAGGGCTGCCTGGAGGTATATTCTCAAACTTACTTCGTCAATTTCAATTTATCAAGTAATCTTGTGTAAATCAAAATTTGATTTCAATTTATGCATAATGTACTCGCTAAATGGAGATGGATATGTAATGAATTAGGGATGGCATTCGGGGCGGATATTAGCAAATCCATTTCCGATCCCCAAAACCGAATGGCTACCCGAATCTGCCCCGAAACTCGAATGGGTAGAGGAGTGGTGAACCATAACCGAACCAAACGGGATTCGGGTAATCCCCGAACCGATTGGGTAACCGAACCATCCCCGATCCCCGAAACCGAATGGCTACCCGAATCCCCCCCGAAACCCGAATGGGTAGAGGAGTAGTGAACCATAACCGAACCAAATGTTAGACCACTATATATGCAGTACCTTTACTCTTTTTACACTCCATAACCACAAAAATCAACCCTACTCTAACTCATCTCTTTCTCCCTTTTGTACTTCTCTCTTCGATTTCATCTCCTTAGAGTGAGATTTCGAAAAAAATCCAAGAATTAAAGTTACTCTATGAAGCAAGAGCTTTATATCTATCCAAGAAAATTCACCATCGGATCACTTTGAAACTCTTTACCTTTTCGGTTTGCTTGATTGGGCGACCAAGCACTTGAGAAATCGTGAGATCAAGCCTGGAGGAAGATGTTCTTGGTGGAAATCGTGTGTTCCAAGTTGGAGGAGGAATTTCCTTGATGGGTTCGAATTTGAGATCTCGGGCTTGGAGGAACTCTTGGGTTTTGCTCTTGACCTTCGAGGTAGGGATTTTTAACTTACTTTATGTGTTTATGAGTAGTTTTGGTGCCTATATCTTGTTGTTGATCATTGTTTTGGGTTTGGGTAAAATCTGTCATGGTCGTGTTCTTCGCGTTGCAATTCCAGATTGGTTCCGGAACCCCCCTTTTGCCTAGTTCTGGAACTCTTTGTCCAGTGGTGAAGTTTTAAGTTTCTCGGGTTGAGTTCCGGAACCCTTATTTTTGCCAGTTCCGGAACCCAGTCAGTTCCGGAACCCCCCTTTTTGCCAGTTCCGGAACCCAAAACAGTTTTTCGTAAAATTTTCTTTTTTCATATTCAAAGGCCGTAGTTCCTTCTATGGAGTTGGTTTATACTTATTTAAGAGTTTATGAACATTATTAGATGTTGGACACGTGGTGTATTATCTTGGATTTTGAAGGAACAAATTATCGTTGAAATGAAATTTAAAGACTTGTCAAGAGCTGTTGAGAATCGAAATAGGACACTTGAACCTTAATTATGAAGTAATGACAATTATAGGGGATGTGATGTGAAATGGTTACTCGATATATTAAAACAATGGGGATAGTTTAAGTATTCAAAATTCAAAGTTATGTTAATACCGTTATTCTAGGGTGGAGTTCTCATAGTACATCTTTGACACCCGATGAATGATTACGTTTATTTGAGGGTAAGTTTAGGAATGAATTATGAACGCACATAGCATAATGAATGATGTTTGATAGGAATTGGAATGTGAGTCCGTTTCTAGTTATTTGCATGATATTGAGCTTGTGAGGGATTAGTTGACGCTCGTAGTATAATCACTAGATTGATGATGTGGTTAATGATGAAATGAGGCCACGAGTTGTAATATGGATATTTCACTTAGAATCAGATTATTTGACATATTTCCTTGGATTTGAGTTCGGAAAGGATTAATTGATTTACCGGGGTATGTTATTGATTGATGTAAAACAAATGGTTGATCTACTACGTTAAAGATGTGGAATTTTGGTGTCTCTCTTATTGAAATTGTGAAGGGAGTTTCTTTACGTGTGTTTGATTCATGAATCTAGTTGATTGTCGTGTTTTGTTATGTATTGAGAATATAGAATATGCCAGAAGATGAATTGGTTGAAAAGATGAGATTATTTCAGTGTAAGTGAATCTAAATATTGGTGTGAGAGGCATACTTTACTATGTGTGGGGAATAGAGAAATGGTGGATAAAGAGATTACTCGCTTAGTGAGAATATGTGACACTAATTGAATGATTTATCGAGAATGAAAGCCACGGATCCACCATAAGGTGAGATGCCGGAATGAAAGCCACGGATCCACTATAAGGTGAGATGCCGGAATGAAAGCCACGGATCCACTATAAGATGAGATGCCGGAATGAAAGCCACGGATCACCGAAAGGTGTGATGCCGGAATGAACATAGGACGCACGGGGTCTTTAATGCCCGGAAATGAAATCGGAACATGTGACATAGTGAAAACGGGGAATCTTGTAATTGTTTAGTATCATGATAAAAGAGGAATGTGTGGGTTTGATGATGAGGCTGATTGATTATTGAGATTAACTGGATGTAATTGAGAAATTGGGAAGTGAAATTTAGAAAGAAAAGAGCACTCATGTGAGGAACTATGAACTTTTAACATGAGCTTGTGCCTTAAATGGTTTGAAGTGTCGATACTTGCTTTCTTCTTTTCTTATAGACTTCCAAATATGGTGACTTGATGTATTGAGATTGGTGTGGTAATCTGTTTGGCATGGAGACATGTTTGATACTTTGTGGTAATCCATGGTGGGAGGTTTAAAGTGGTCTTGACACCTTAGATTTATCAAGGAAAACAAATAAAAGGAATTTTGAAGGAATGAGAACTTGAGACTAGAATTAAAGGCACGTGTGAATGCAAGTGGGTTGAATCATGATGTGTTGGTCATGAAAGGAGAACTTGATAGAGGGGATACGATGGATGTTAAAGTGAGTTTTTAAAGGTTGTTTTGGGAATGAATGTGAGTCATTTAATGTTGTAATGTGATATTATTCAATATATACGCTTTCTCCTTATGTGAAGAGTATAATTTGGACGAAGGGTTGGCCAGGGAGTTAAACCTGTAATGTTCCTAAGTGGTAAAAAGAAAATAGTAACATGAACTGAGTCTATGTTGTTGAAAGGAAGGATAGCTATATAGGTTATATCCTTAGTTAAAATGTTTTGCTCGTATTAAAATATTGTCTTGGCACTTATCACCCCATTAGCACATAAAGTTTGTAGAGATTTTTCTACTGGGCTAATATAGCTCAACCTATCATTTTCAGGTACATTGCAAGGACACAGTTTTTTGAAGGGTGTGAAGTGCATACAGACATCACAGGCTAAAGTTAATTTCTGAAGTACTTGTCTTTCTTCGTAAATCAAATTGCTCTGTCTATTTGCTCTATTTTGGAATACTGTATCAGTTTGACAGACTTGTGAGATTTGGGGACTGTATTGTAATTCGTGGTATCGTATGTACTATTGTGAGGATTTGTATTTAAAATGGTATAGTTATTTATGTTGAAAATCGAGGGCGTGACACGCCAGTCTCTAGGGTTGGACGCTTTCTTGGTCCCTGGACCACTCCCTCCTTTTGTGCAGAGGACGAGTTGTTACACGCTGAGGGAGGTGGAGCGGTTCACACGGCCGGACCCTCAGCTGGAGCAGCTTTTCCAGGTGGGCGTTGATTACGCGGAGTACAGAGCTCAGTACCTGATGGGGAGCTTTGGGATCCGTGCTGCTTGGGAGGCGGAGCAGCAGGCGAGAGGTGGTAGAGGTGGTAGAGGTGGCAGAGGTGGAGGTAGAGGTAGAGGTCGCGGTGGCGATGTAGGTGTAGGTTAGGGAGGGGCTACTTTGCTTGCGCTCACTTGGACGGTGGACGTCGTCACCGCTCAAGGGGTCTCCGGTTTTGTGGAGATTCCTCGCCCAGTGGTGGAGCCTCCAGAGTTCAGAGCTGAGGTATGACATGCCTTAATCTCTTTGGTGCTTGCTATCTTTGTTGTTTATTCCGATCCGCTTTCTTGTTGTGCAGGTGACTCCTGAGTACGCGAGGGAGATGGCAGTGATTATCCTGGGCCAAAACCAGATGATAAGGCTGTATGCTATGGGTTGCTCTCCACCAGTACGGACGTGCAGAGAGGGGATAGAGGTAAACCTTCATATTCCCTTTATTTACTTAGCCTTCGCTTTTAAAAGAATATGATAGAAATGATGCATAAATGCTATGCTTTTGCAGGCTAGAGGAGGGACCTCTCAGGAGCAGCGCCGGAAGTCAGTTCGCGCGCCTGCGCCACAGACTTCCGCTGTTGGCTCTCGAGGGGAGCCACCCCAGAAGAAGTGGAGGCTCGCGCGCCCCACTCTAAAGGAAGATTCCTGCAGTGGCTCGGATAAGACCGAGGAGCCGGAGTATATCGACCTGGAGGATACCTCTGAGAGCTCATAGCCTAGAGTCGAGCACGTCCCAGAGGTCATCAGCTCTGAGGCGGAGGAGGAGGTTTCTGAGGAGAATGAGGACGACAATGAGAGCGAGGATGATGAGGACTGAGCCTCTACTTTTTGCTTTGCCATTTTGATGGAGCCTGCGTTCTTCCTTTTCAGGGCACCTGTTTGCCCTCGTAGATAGGACTTTGATTATGGGGCTTGCGTGCCCCATTTTATCAGTATCCATATTTTGTACTTTGACTCATGGATGCTATTTTGCCTATATAAGAATTGCCTCTTTATTATTTCCGTCATTCAATTCCCTTTATTATTGCTATACAAGGAAAATTTGAACAACTAAAACACACACCAAAACAAATGACTCGCCACAAACTGAGTCCAATACATAGCCCAAGACAAGGGATATATGGACAAGGAAAAGAAATCAATGAAGTATTTGAACCCCATATTAACAAAACATGGAAAACTGGTGTTATATCTAAGAATTTTGTACAAACAACCTTATTAGGTTTGAACACGATCACATACGATGACAATGATCTTCACGACTCGAGAAATGACCCGAAAGTAGACTTTATGCCTCGAACTTGCTTGAAAGTGAGGAAATGTTGACTTTTTAAGGCCACGACTTCGAAATTTGATTAATGACTCAAACCAGAACTTGGACTAAGTCACATTTGACCATCATGACTTGAATGACTCAGAAGTGTAGACACCCCAATTTGGCCTAACGATTATTTCAAGTCCCACCTTGGGAACCATCCCGATGATGAATGGATACAGTGATTGTTGATTGACTTTTTGTAAATCTGAGGACTTTTGGTGAGTACTTTTAGCCACTTAGAGGACCCAATTCAGAGCCAAATAGCCTTTCAGACAGAAATATAGCATCCTAGGAAAATACATCTGTTGGCCGCAAGATCTATCTCACGGCCCCCACTTCATTCTTTCACCCGTGAAATATGATGCTTGAAAATCTCCCTGAGAGATTGATTCCTCGCCTGCGAGATGGATTCCTCAGCTGCCAGATCGTCTTTTTCCAGAATCTGAAATGTTCTGTCAATCGTTTGATCTGTGTTCAAAACCTTAGCAGCCATTCTCCGATTCTTTAGGGCTACGAAATAGATTCCGAGCAGAGATCTTTCAACCATAAACTACCTTATTGATTAACGCCATTTGATTGGCCGGAGTGAGTCACCAATTGCCTATATAAAGAGGCACTTGGGGTTCAAAATCATAGTCACAATTTCTCCCTCTCTAGTCATAATACTCTGCAGAAACACTCTCTTACACCCTCTCTACAAAAGCCCTAAACTCTTGAAGGCAGCCACAGTCCGAGCAATCAAACCCCGAAGTACAAACCCTAATCCTAGGGTTTTGAGGAGGAAGTCAATCAATCACCCCCAATCCAAAGCAATCGTGCACTGATGGATCAAGGTGGTGAGGCCCAGGGGCCTATGGTTTGACTCGTTTCATGTTTTTGTACTTTAATCGTAGCATTCTTATCTTCTGTTAATTATTTGTTCTGGTGTGAGGAAAAATATCGGCTGGGACATTGTTCCCATGGCTGATACATCGAATCAGTGGGATTCCATGGTTGTGACATCCAATCACCGGCCATGGAATCCATTTGCTGGGATGGTCTATCTTTTCTGCTTATTTTTTATGCATGCTTTAATTACTATCCTGCCTCACCATTAACTGCTTAAAGGATAAAAACAGGTTATGTGTTTAGAATCAAATAAAGCAAGCACTAATCGTATGTCAAATGATTATGGGCCAATCCCGCGATTGGGCAAAGAGGGGTGTCTAACACATTTCCCTTATTATACTTTTGGCTCCCGTACCCAGAATCTCTATCTGTTTTTCCTAGTTTTTATAAACTAAGTGGCGACTCTATTTTGATGACGACTGCTATCGTGTGAAGATATTCCTAGCCATGGGAACATCCACGATCTTGGTCTATGAAGTGGAATTCGAGCAAAGAGGATATCTGTATGGCGATGCCCCGTTTGGGAAGTGTCTACAGAAAGAACGGCTTGGAACGACTTAAAACAAAATTGGATACTTCGACACAACTCAAGAATAGGTTTTAATCGACTTTTGGGTACCATGACCTCGAATTTTGAGAGTTGATTCGAAGCGAGTTATCCCTGAAGTCCCAGATACTCATTGGAATGAGTTTTGGCAGTTGATAGCACCTCCGGAGGCCTTAAATCCATTTTGATCATTTGCTGTCAAAATCTGCAGAAATGTAAACTTTAAAACGTCGTGCGATATTATGAAACACCGTGTGGGGTTTCACAAAACACCGTGGATCAGCACAATGCCGTGCGGTGTACCAATGGAACATAGTGCTGACGCTTTGAAGTTTTACTATGCTGTATGTTGTTATAATACACCGCACGATGTTATGTTCCTGACAGTCTGCAGTTTTCTCCTTCCTAAGACAGATTGCACGATGGTTGAAGTTTGACCCCTGCAATAGCATTTCTAAGCCAATGCATGTCTGCATTGAGCTTTCATACCATGACCAAGCTTTTATCTATGCAAGACTCATGGAAAATTTGCACTTTTGGAAACCCAAGGCTCTTGGAAAGTTGAAGTTGCCCCCTCTATTTTTCCTATAAATTCAGGCCTCCATTTTCAGATTTTCCTCATCCCAAATATCCTCCATCTCTCAAAGACTCTCTTCCTTCAAATGGCCCTTTATCTCACCTATTCTCTTCGCCCTTGGTTGGTTGCCATGTATGACATTGATTGGCTCAACTTCTGCACTCATGGTCTTTTATCCGTGAGGGACCCTTGCAACATCCACCTCCTCCCCGAGCTCTTGAGGGCAGCGACGAGCTTTTGGGATCCGGAAGTTTATGTGTTCCGCTTTGGTGACTGATAGGTGCGTAAATACGCCTATTTACGCCTCCTAATTTAGGTTTGTTATGTCTTTTTAATGCACTACTTGGAATTTGATACTCGTTTTTCGTGTTTCAGAACCTACGGAGTTGTTGGATGGCATTTGGAGTTAAATGGAGAATTTTATACGGTGCCGATCAAATTAATCAAGAGATGGGACCAAGTTTAGAGGAACGAAGGAGAGAAGCACCTAATCAAATTCCTACATGATGGATATTTGGAACATAATAATGAGATGGAATAATTTCCACGTGTTGCTAGTGAAAGGCCATTGGAGTATTTGAATTAAAAGAAACAAATGGGCCAACAAACCTTTGTTGGCACATGCATATATGACGGCCCAGTGAATCCACTGGTGGAAGAGGTTTACGGCTACATTATAAAAGGAGGAGAAAAAGGGTTTTGGGGACATATCTTATTCCCACGCATAAATCGAAAAGGGTGGTTGCCATCAGGAATCCTTCTTCACAGGCAGAAACGTAAGAACGAGGGGCTGCATCAGAACGGGGCTGCCGCCACATGTTCACAGCTTAAACAGAAAAGGATTCAAGCTTTGCGGTTTAATCTTTTACTGTTATTTCAATGGAGTTTTATTCTTTCCTGATTATTTATTCTAACTCTATGAGCGGCTAAATCCCTTGACTAGGGTGATGAGGAGGTCTCTCCAAATAGCATAGTTGTTAGATTTCTAGGGTTATATTCAACTTGATTGTGTGACTTGATCGATTCATAACTTTTTATGAAGTTTTATATTTTTCTAATATTCGAATGTGTTTGTATCTATAGTTTCAAGCACTGTCATACAATGGTTTTGAATGTTCCGAGATAGGCTTTGAGATAGACTATACGACGTGAGACGGGTCGTGCCGTGGTTAAATCCAATGAGACGATCCGTGCCGTGTTGAGATAGCCTATACGGAGTACGAATCTTGATTATATTTTTGGGGATTATCGATAGGAATTGCTACCCTACGGTGATCTGGTTGAATGTTGAATATGAACCCTAGGTTTCAAAACAATTGTGTTACAAGGGGAGACTAAATCAGAAATTCTAGTCCCTTCTCTCATTTGTTTCCAAATTCTTTAATCGCTTTCTAGTTTAATTTCAGTTTAATCAAATCAACTCAAATCCAAACCTTTTCCTTTCAGAATTAAAATAGAAATCAATTGAACGTATTGCAACTTAGCTTTTTACTCTCCGTGGACGATCTCGGACTTAACTGCTATTCTTCGGGATAATTGTTAATTCCCTGTTTTATAAATTATATTTTTGGTACGAAAACGACAGACCAAATTTTGGCGCTTTGTCTGACCGTGGAAGAATTCCATGCCTACCTTGGCGGTTTTGGCTCGGGAAAGGTCATTATCACTCCCGTGCGCAAAAACATCTTCAAGGTTTTGGCTGCGATTCTTGGGGTGAGCGGTGGCTCCGCTCGATACTTGGTTAACAATGGTCGTCTCAATGCAATGCGGCTCATTGAGATGTTCTCTACCCCCGGTGATCTCACAGACATGGCTCACCAATCTTGGCGCATGACGGCCCTTTGCATGTGCTTACTTGTGGCTTATCTCTTAGTTCCCTCTGCCGATCATGCTAGCTTAGCATTAGTTAGCATTGCTGTCCAAATTGAGGCTCAAAAGGACGTGGTTCCCATGGTTTTGGCAGAGACTTTGATCGATTTGGACAAGGTTTGTTCCAAGAGACTGGAACTTTTGGGGGCAGCCCTCTCCTCCTATAGGTAGGCTCTCGCTTATCTCTCCTTTTTCGGGTTTTTATCACATTTTCATTTTACCTCAACACTCAGCTTAGCTTTCTATAGTTTCTACTTGTTTTTCTCTCTTTTGCAGATTTGGCTTTGCGACAAAGTGAATGTGTTGACCATCCCTCCGGGCAATTGGGCGTATGAGGCTAGGTTGTTGTCTCAGAGATGCTTTGAGTTCGCAGACCGACGTGTCTCGGAATGGGTTAGCTTTTTCAAGCGCATGGGGACTAGCTGAGACTATTTATTGGAGGTGCCCTTGGCTGGATCTTCCACCCATGACGGTGCATTTCATGGGGCCTCAATGGGTGGTTCTTGCTTGTTTGGAGGCCTTTTCCTTCTACATTTCCTATCGAATTCAGTGCCAACTTGGTTTGAGGCAAGAGGCGCCTGTTGAAGTTCTGGTGGATGTCGTCTTACCTCTCTTTTGCCATTCTGTCCCCTGCAACTACCAACGCTTTTGGGGAACCCGAGAGGTTACCGAAGCAAGCCCATATCCATCCGTGCTGTCGCGTGGAAGCTACCGAAGTGGCTCAGGAGAGACATTGCTGCGAGGGCTCGGGCTCAAGGAAACTGACTCGACTCCACCACTTTAATCATGAAATAAATTGCAGACCCACTTTATCCACCACCATGTCGTACTTTTTATTTTTGAGAGTTATACTCAGCTTTATGTACTAGAAGAAGTTTGTTAAATAAAAATGAGTTATGGAGGGTTTCTCCCTTCTTGATTCCATGCTTTGAGTTCTCGCGACTTGGATTTTGATTTTGACGGATTGTGACCAGGCCTTAAAGCAAGGCTACCTACGTATCCTTTTGTAAAGGAATCAGGTCATAACGTAGTTCAGGGTATGGTTCGCTTTAGTTTTAACGCTCTCCTTTTACGCTCTAAGTTTTGCCTAGTACCGCCCTTTCGAGTTTTTGGTCTAGCGAGCTCTTTTATTATATGCCTTAACTTTTGCCTAGGCTGCCCTTGTGGGTTTTCAACCTAGTAGGGTTTTGCTCTAACTTTTGCTTGGATCTGCCCGCCCTTGCGGTTTTCAGTCTAACGAGCCTCTCTCAAGGATAATAACGCTTGAGCTGATCCAAGTTGACCAAGGTTGAGAACTCATTTCCATCCAAATCAATAAGATGTGAAGCTCCTCCGGACAGGATGGTTTTGATGATGTACGACCCGATCACTTTGGACGGAACTTTCCTCACGGATCAAAAATCGGTGCCCGAATTTCTTTCAAAACCATGTCACCTTCTGCCAAGTCCCTTGGTTTCACCTTCTTGTTGAATGCACGTGCAATCCTCCGTTGATACCCTTGAATGTGGTAAAGGGCTCTCAGTCTTCGTTCATCAAACAACATGGGCTCATCGAATCTATTATTTAACCATTCTGTCTCTTGAACCTCACATTCGATCATGGTTCGGAGAGATGGAACCTCTAGCTCAATGGAGAGCATAGCCTCCATACCATAGACCAAAGAATAAGGCGTCGCTCCTGTTGGGGTACGAACGGACGTCCGATATCCCCATATTGCCAGTGGCAGCTGCTCATGCCAATTCTTTGCGGATTGAGTGGTCTTTTCTAGAATTGTTTTGACCGTTTTGTTTGCTGCTTCTACGGCCCCATTGGTTTGTGGTCGGTAAACCGTTGACTTGTGCACTTGGATTTGAAATTCTTCCAAAACGTCCCTAGCTCGGCCTTTGAAATGGACCCCATTATCTGATACAAATGCTTGAGGAACTCCATACCTGTAGATGACATTCTGCTTGATAAAATGTGTGATTTGTACCGCGATCAGGGTTGCAATTTAGTTCAGGAGCTAGTATCAGGAGATCAATGCGATCGAGGGTAGGTTTGTACTTGGCCGTGAAAGTAAGAAACTTAGGTTGTCTAGTGACAATGAGAGACTTGCAAAAGACGGATCAAACCCTAAGAGCTTGCTACAAACTCTCATGATGTGGGCGGGACAATCCCCTCCAAAGTACAAAACGAAGCATCTAAAGACGAATGAATTCAGGGCACTGGTAGAGTTTAAGGGGATGCAATTCGTGGGGAAGCCCAAGAAAACCAAGCAACTTGCAGAGAGGGACGCGGCCATAGAGGCATTGGCTTGGTTGACTCAAACCTCTGATAAAAATCAAGACAAAGATGATAATTCCCCTCCTGATGTCACGGACAACATGTTGAAACTTCTTGGTAAGTGCAGAAGATCAAAGCGGCGCTCCGGTTGATAACACATTCTTATCAGTTGGATCTTTCACAACTGTGGGGCCACAGAATTACAACTGCGCGAGTTGCAATGTATAAAGACACCGATCTCGCAATTGGCATTGTTGGAAACATGCTAGAATTCTTTGAAGACGCTAGGATTGAAGCACCGGTTACTCACACTCAGTATCTGGAAAACGTTCTCGGGCTTAGTGGTAACTTGAAGGGTGGTCGGTCTTCATGGGCTCGAAAGTTGCTCTCTTGCTCTTTTGAAGGAAGGAAAAAATCGATTTTTATAGAAGAAAATCCGATGTTTTGGAAATTTATGAGACTCAGCAAGATTTGAGCATCGTAGAGTCTTCCTTTATCGCGTACAATCTATTTAATGTTCATTTACTTTGATGGGCGACAATTTTTGATTATGTGATGGAAGGTTGAGAAAAGCATTTGAGCAAATTTTGTATCATAGGGGATTCAAATTTTGTATCCTAGCGGGTTTTTACCTCCAATCGTTAGTCTCGATGAAATTAAAAGAACCAACTGGGATTTGCTCAGTTGGCCATCCTCGTACATTTTCATAGGGGAGGTCAGGGGGCCAATAATTACCAAAAGTAAGACTTAACTATTTCTTTCGCTCACCGGGGGTTATTTATAGTTACTTGTTTTCTTAATGCGCTATTAATTGGACTTAGTATGGTTGTGGGGTTATATCGCATTTGATGTATTTCAGATATTTGTATTCTTCTGCCCGCTTGTAATTAGAAAAAAGGACTATTCAGTGAGAATTAAACTGCCAACGTTACTACCTTAATTATCTCTAAGATGAACTACCTTAATCAGTGAAGGCATGAATTGAGTATTAGTTCTCCTGTACATAAGTCTTACGTTGTTAGTCTAATTATTTTTCGTACAGGGCTATCTATTGAAGGGAAAATGACGGCCAATGACGTGTTTTGATAATTAATACTCGTCAAAGACATTTTCAACATTAACAAATGTTCTCAACATGTTCTTGGCGGGTATTAATTATCAAAACATGTCCTAGGCCGTCATTTTCCCTATTTTCACCATATCGAAACTGCCCTCTCTTTTTTTTTTTTTTTGAGAAAGCGATAGAAATGTATTGATACGACCGGATAAATAGTTTACAAGGGAACCTAAACCAAACATACGGTGATAATATATACAACAGCAGCTACACAAACAAAAAATGAAGATCCATAGTCGTGCCGGTCCAAAAAGGTGTTCCCGGCCCGTGCAGCTGTTGGTGTAGTAGAGGACATCATCGCTCATTTTGCGAGGCAATGGGCCGGGTAAGCATCCATGTGATCAATCTTGGATAATCTACAAAAATCTAGTTTGGGAAACTTCTTTCGCCAAGATTGCGCAAAAAAAACTTGTCTGCATAGTGGGATTCAGATCGACCTCACCTGCATGATACTAGCATTTAAACAATCAGAATAGATAAATGCAACATTATAATTTTGATTCAAAGCCCATGTAATGGCAAGAAGGGATGGCCGTGAGTTCCATTTGTAGGGTAGTGGAGCTGCAACAGGATACGGAGCATTTTTGAATGGGGGAACCATCCGAATAGGAATTGCAAATACCCAGATCACTCTTATCCACCTCGGCTTTCCATGCCGGGTAAGCATCCATGCGATCAATTTTGGATAACCTACAAAAATCTAGTTTGGAAACTTCTTTCACCAAAATTGCGCAGCAAAAACTTGTCCACGTAGTGGGATTTAGACCGACCTGCCAACAGCATGATACTAGCATTTAAACAATCAGAATAGATAAATATGCCAACAGCATGATTCAAAGCCCATGTAATGGCAAGAAGGGATGGCCGTGAGTTCCGTTTGTAGGGTAGTGGAGCTGCAACAGGATACGGAGCATTTTTGAATGGGGGAACCATCCGAATAGGAATTGCAAATACCCAGACCACTCTTATCCACCTCGGCTTTCCATGCCGGGTAAGCATCCATGCGATCAATTTTGGATAACCTACAAAAATCTAGTTTGGAAACTTCTTTCCCCAAGATTGCGCAGCAAAAACTTGTCCACGTAGTGGGATTCAGACCGACCTGCCAACAGCATGATACTAGCATTTAAACAATCAGAATAGATAAATATGCAACATTAAAATTATGATTCAAAGCCCATGTAATGGCAAGAAGGGATGGCCGTGAGTTCCGTTTGAAGGGTAGTGGAGCTGCAACAGGATATAGAGCATTGTTGAATGGGGGAGCCATCCGAATAGGAATCGCAAATACCCAGACTACTCTTATCCACCTCGGCTTTCCATGCCCCATCCACAATAATATGAGCCACTCTCTGATCGAAAAGGACGTATTGGGGGCGCCGGGGGTACGGTTTTAGGACGAATGTGGATGGTGTGTTGAGGGCGGCGGAGAAGGATGGAGTTTGGATTTCTCGCGCAAAGTCCAAACGGAAGACCTCTTAAACCAGAGAGCAGTGTCAGCAGCCGAACCCCGGGCGGTGTTGGCTTCAAACGGAGTGCTGGAGAAAACTTGCTCATTTCTAGTTTTCCAGATTGCCCAAAGAAGTGCAATGATTCAATGAAATGGAAAAGAGCAGTTTGGCATTGCTCATAATATATTTCCTTTTGACCCAAAAAAAAAAAAAAATGCTCATAATGAGGACAAAATAGAAGAAGTGTGTATGAGATAGTACTGAAAATTCTGAAATTATCGTTTAGACTAAAGTTCATAACAAGGCCGAGAACGTTCAGTTCCCACGTTCTGCATTGCTCATAAGACTCCGTTTCGCTAACATTCTTACTTTTTAAGTACTTATTATCTGTTTTACTAGATATGTCATTTTTTCACAATATATTACCTTTAATTCAAAAAGTGAGTACCGAAGTTAATAAATGTGTACAATCGTACGTGGAGGGGATAGATGTAATTTTTTTAGACCTTTTTAACACATATTTTAATACACATTCACACTTTTAATTCAATACATTTTTTCACACATTCTAGGACAATATTGTAAAGAAAATTGACTCCTACACTCCTCTTTTACCATACACTCCATTTTTTTGTCTTTATTTGGTGTGAATTTACTCTATCGCCCCTTGATGTGTAAAAAAATGAACTTATAAAAGGGTAAAAAGGTAAATTCACATGAATAAGGACAAAAAAAAAAGAGTGTGTGGTAAAAAGGGACTGTAGAAGTCAATTTCCAATTGTAAATTCATTTAGATAAATACAAAAAAGAGAATGCGAATAGTAAAGAGGTTGTGAAAATCATTCTCTAACTTTTATCCCTGGCATGCATTTTTTTCAACTTCAGGCTACACTTTGAGAAATTCTTGGTTGCACATGGTACCCTTCGTGCACATCCGAGCCGTACACAATGCAATCCTGTTCTTTGCGCACATTTGAACTGTCCAACAATGCAATCCGACGATCCGGACTTAAGTACCCTATTTGCACCCAAGAATTTCTCAAACACTTTTTATTCTTTTTTCTGCATACTCCATAGGAGAATAAATTTTTTTACACCGCCGTTGTAAATATTTATTTCCTTCAAATCAATTACATTGCACCACGTTACAAAACAGTTATCCAATCCATAAAATATGAGACGTGACGTAATATAATTAATTTAGAGAAAATAAATATTTATCCAGGCGGTGTACAAAATTTTTAATCTCACTGCGCAGTAGTCTTTTCAATATCCTTCGCCTTTTCCAGTCCCCACCAACCCCACGTCAGCGTCTTCTTCCTCCTTCCTCCCCACTCTTCTCTTCTCCGACCCACTTTTGCACATAAACACACAACACCACCCTCTCTCTCTCTCTCCAACTCATTTTTTGTTTACTACCCAAAAAATGTCTCCATCTTCACGCTTGAGTCAAATGATCAGCGCTTAACCGTCTCTTTCCGACTGTAAGTTTTGTTAACTTTCAATTACTTCGTCTCTATCTTTCCTCATTTTATATTTCTTGCATCCATTTTTCTTTCTGAATATATTCATTTTACAAAAGTCGGGCCCCATTCCGTTTACATTGTTTCCTTGAAATTCTCTTTTTATTCTCTGTTTGGTTGCCAAGAAAAGAACGGCTTTTTTTGGGAATTTTCTTTCTGGTGATATGGGTATTGGAGAAGATTTGACTAGAATTTTCATGCCGAGAAATATATATAAGAAAGCTGAGTGGATTGTTTCCCCCCTAATGTAATCGGATTCATAATAGTCTTACAGGTTTTTGAGTGTCTTTCTGTTTCCTTCGAGAACTTGGAATGCAATGAGATCATAATTTGGTTTTAATTATTTTTATTTTTTTTACTTTGGTCTGTTTAGTCTTTCTATCATAGTTTCCAATCTTTTTTTTAAAACAAAGTTTGAATACAAAATTAGAAAATACATTTGCAAATTCCATACATTTAGGAACTTTTGTGGGAATTATTCTGTGTCCTTATAATAAAGTATTTTAAGTGTATGACTGTATACCTTCTAAACAAGCCCTGATTTATGTTGATCCCTCCGTTCCAAAAAGAAAGTCTGGTCCGAGAACTTTAAAATAATTCATTTCTGCCAAAAATTTCACAAATTTTTTTCCACAAATTAGTGGATATATGTTTGAAAAACCAGTTCAAAATGTATCTTATGAATTCTTTCACTTTGTGAATTTAATTTTGAATATTTTTTACAAAATGTATTCTTTTGAAGTCCTCGTTTCGTGGACCGAACTCTCTTTTTGGAACAGAGGTAGATATATGTATGAAAAACGGAACCGGTTCAAAAAATGAAAATGCTGATTCGCTGAAAGAAGCCGATCTCTGTAATGATGCCTGTATGTCCTATCACAGTATTCAAACAGAGAGCCATTGTTCCATGTGTACACCTCTCTAGCGGAGCTCTATGTGCGCAGATATACTGTATATACATTAACGTTGTTCTATGTCTGACCGTTTGTGCATTTCTCTTCTTGTGTCAATCTCTATCCATCTATCCACCCCTAGATACATATAGGTTGCTTGTGTAGCACAACCAAATGCATGGCCCAGTGCTTTAAAAAGCTCTGTGTGCACCGAGGTGACACTGTTCCGCACAGACTAGACAGAAGGTGAGGTGCATGCCTCATTATAGTGAGGCGCAAATTGTAGAAAGAATGTGGGCAAATATTCTGCATAAGAAAATACTCCTAGAATTTCAAATAGCATCATATAAAAGATAACAATCTACATGTTCAAACCATAGATTTCCTGCCATCCAGTGCTGTGTATGGAAAAGCCCTCTTTGGAATTTAGTACCTCACGATTTCCTCTTCGCAAAAATAAGTCTTCACTTGACCGAAGCTTGGGCTAATCGTGATGAGACTCTTATGAGGCTTCAAGGCCTGGAATCTATCTTCTGCATTGGCTGGTTGCATCAATAATACCAAAGGTGGTGATTTGCTTGTCCACTTATGAGACACACCATGTGACGTGTCCTATAGTTTTAAATTATTCTTAAGCAAAGGGACACATCGGGGACACATCAAGGACACCCGTGTCTGAACTTGGACATGGATGGAAACATGACAGGGATCAATTTATATTATTGAAAGCTTATTTTGGGGGTATACATTCCAAAATAGGAAGAAAAAATGATGAATAATTAATATTGATCCAATAAAACTCTCGTTTAACTTGTAATATTTAGAATGGAAACAACAAGAACTGTAGAGATACTATTAGTGTTGGGTATTCTGGATGGAAATTTTTTTTTTTTTTTGGGGTCACATTGGAATGTTAATATGAACAAGAATGAAATATCCATCGTAATTTGTGCGTTTATATATATGTATGTTTGTTATGTATATTTGCCGTGTCTGTATCCGTGTCCGTATCCGTATCCGTCTCATTTTGTCCATGTACATTTTTGTGCTTCTTAGATCTTGTACTTACGTTGGATGTTTATTTGTGTGTTTGAGGCAATCTTGACCTACATATATTGCTTTCTAGTTTTCTCGTATTTAATTGTACATCATCTCTTATCCCCGCATGTAAAGAAATGGAACAAAACATGGAAGATTATTTTCATGCAAAATAGGGCTTCTTTCCTGATATTGTTGTTATTGCTAAAGACCTTGGTGATTTTTTTGTTAATGAATATTACCGGGTTTTACAGAAATGAAAAAATCAGCGAAAAAAAAATGCTAAACAGTAAGCATTTATGGTATTCAAGGATGCAATCTCAAACATTAGACGAGTGTCGTTCAAAAGTTAGACATGTCTTGTAATATGAACTTGAAAGGTATCTTGGAACATTGTCACATCTTCAAAATATAATTTAGCTAATGCTTTTAGAGTTTTCTTCAAGTTTTCGTTGGTTTTATTCATCTTGTAGATGATGTGGTGTTACTCTTAGTCCATCATCCTTGATACAAAACATGACTTGTGTTGTGGTTCCACTTTCGCGTTTTCTTATCAGCATGCTTGTGAGGTGCGGATAAGCATCAAGGGTGCAGAAAAACCTGAGTATCAAATGGCTGAGGAGAGAGACATAAAGGCGGCACATGTTTTGATGGAACTTGCCAACTGTGTTCTGTGTTTGCCAGAAATTAAGTTATTGACTACAGCATTGACTAATGGTACCAGGAAAGATGCTAATAGTTTGATCAATAACTGCAAGAGCCGCAAGATAAAGGCGGAAATTGGTGGAAAGTTGAACTTTCCATTATCGAATGCCTACGCGGAGAGAAAACAGAAGAAAAGGAAAGCCGAAAATGTTTTTGCACTGCCGAAGTCAAAAATACGTTGGACTCGACCCATTATTGAGGAGGAGGAATACTTGGATGGGCGGAATGAGTACAAGTATGTACACTCAAGATCCAAAAAGTTCACCGATGAGCCTACTTCTTTGATGAAGAAATCAGGTTTACAAAATGTGGGTGCGGAAATTTCAGATGATGCGTCTATAAAACCAGAAAAAAGTCCTATGATCACTCCCACCCTTCACACGGGATTCTCATTCTCCATTATACACCTTCTTTCTGCCGTTCGTATTGCGCTTTTGACCCCACCTGCAGAAGGTCTTACTTCAGCAAACGGTATTCAGGAGGATAAAAACCCTCAAAGTATTAATGCGTCTCCATCTTGTCAATCCAAGGGTGTCGAAAATTTGAAACAGGCAGAAGAGAAGAATTTACCTTATCTGAATATTGATCAAATTGTCTCTCGTGTGAGATTAAGGCCTGGAGACCCTTGTATTCTTGAGACCGAAGAGCCTCTTATTGATTTAGTTAGAGGAGTTCTAAAGATACTTTCATGTAAAACAGCACCTCTCGGAGCGAAGGGTTGGAAGCCTCTCACAACATATGCAAAATCTAGCAAAAGGTGGTCCTGGATTGGTCCTGTTTCTCTTAACTTTTCTATCGACAATTGTGCCAGCGTAGATACGGCTTCTGAAGCGTGGTGTCTTCCTCACAAAATAATTGTAAAAATGGTGGATTGCTTTGCTAACTGGCTGAAAAACGATCAAGAGGCGCTCAAACGAGTTGGGTGTCTTCCTTCACCACCTTTGGTATTATTGATGCAACCTGCCAACGCAGAAGATAGATTCCAGGCCTTGAAGCCTCATAAAAGTCTCATCACAATTAGCCCAAGCTCCGGTCAAGTGAAGACTTATTTTCGCGAAGAGGAAATCGTGAGGCACTTATTTCCAAAGAGGGCTTTTTCATACACAGCACTGGATGGCAGGAAATCTATGGTTGCTCCTCTGAGAATGTGCAGCGGTAAGCCTTCAGGTAAGGCTAGAGACCATTTTATGCTTAAAAGAAGCCGACCACCTCATGTGACCGTTCTGGGTCTGGTGAGAGATGCGGCGGCTAGATTACCTGGAAAAATGGGTACCAGAGCAGATGTTTGTACTCTGTTGAGGGATTCACAGTATGTTGTGGATGATATTTCCAATATTCAAGTTAACCAAGTCGTGAGTGGAGCTTTGGACCGGTTGCACTGCGAGGTTGATCCGTGTGTGAAGTTTGATAGAGATAGGCACTTGTGGGTTTACTTGCATGGAGATAGAGAAGAGGAAGATTTTGTGAGTGATGGTTGTTGTTCTTCTAGGAGGAATTGTAAATCGCAAGGGGAAACAGGCGACGGTGAAGGCTCTGGATAATACTTTATTTTGTTTTAGTTTAGTTTTTTGACAAGAAAGGCTTTGAAGGTAAACGAAAGTGGTGGCTTGATCCACTAAAATGGTGACCTTGGCTAATCAGAAGTTACTAAAAAACGAGACTGTATATGGAACTAACCAGCATTTTGATTTATATTTATAGTACAGAATCGCGCCTTTGGTTTTGATGATGCCGGTAAAATGAGGATGCAATTTCGTTGTTGGTTACTTACAGTGCCTTGTTTTTCGACCAATTCTGAAAACATCAACGATATGTGACACCAGCAGCCGGCTGGTTTGTGGTACGTACTCTTGCTGTGGTATTTTTGTCTTCGTTTTCTATTTCATTGGTGGAAGTGTAAGAGCAGAACTTAGGAAGACTAAATTCGATGTCCTCAATGGGGGCAAAATGATTTGCTGTCATTAGAAACTAGGACTCACCTCGCTGATTAGTGACTTGTTAAAGTTCGATTTGAAACCTTGAAAGTGTATCAAAATGACAAGGGTGAAAATGATTTTGCTGCCATTAGAAAATGGGCTTTGGTTTGACAGCTTGTTGATTTGAATATCAAATCCATCTGTTAAGCTGCTATTGAGTCAAGCATGCTATGTATTACTGAGTCCAACTCTTATTTTTTCGCAAAAATAAATGACGCGAGTCACAGCTGTTAAACTCATTTTAATAAGAAACCGAGATTTTAGACTTGTTTTACGGTTTTACCCTAAAACGTAAAAGAGGGCCAAAAACATTCCAGGAGCCGATCTGTACTAAAGTCTTTTCCAGGAAAAGGAAAGTGAATAAGAAAGGAGGTTAGCTGCCTTTTCCAGGGTCAGAAAACTGAAAAGGAAATGAGGTTAGCATTTGGAATAGTTGTCTTTCAAAATTTCTTCCCTTGCATCTCGTAGATTAAACTCATACAAAAACCGAGGAGGAGGACGAAGAGACTAATAAAATTTCCAAAGCTAATTATTTAGGCAGATCTTACAAAAAGCAGAAGGCTATGATAACACTTTGGTGTCACATATTCGATGCATCCCATTGCAGTCTGTGTCGTGTCCCTTCTCACTAGTTAATATCGGTGAGAGAAAATTTGCGATGCAATGATTGAGCAGCCTCAGACAACCCTAATGGCTTGTTTACGTCGCCATTTAGTTGTTTTATAGGTCTAGTGTCCCAATGTGACTTCAACGACTCAAATGCTGGAGTTTTGAGTTCTTCAATTGATGTTGTGCTTGGTAGATCAAATGGTTGCTTCTGTCGCGTTGAATGTGGAAGCTCATCCACCTAGTAAACAGAAAAACATAAGTAGAAAACTTTTCAACTGCAAATGCAGTGACAGGGAATCACTCAAGACTCTCACCGTTTATGAGAGAAATTAGTATTTTGTTGGGGGATAAAAACTTGTTTCTGATGCGCTTACCATGTATTCGTCTATCAGACATTTCTGTGCGTTTTGTACGACTTCAATGGTCTTGTGGGAGACAGCGATTTCCATTTCTAACGCCCCGTCACGACAAGGAGTAATGAACGAATTGATTTTCTTCATCGTATCTTGATCAAGTCTCAACAAATCTGCAAGAAAATCATTTACGGATTGCTTTGAGATTCCCTTGCATTGTGCATCAATACCAAATTTGTACAGGACACTGAATTACCATCCAAGTAGAGAATGTTCTCTTACTGGAGCTTTTTTCTGGGTTTGTTTAACTCGAAACTTACTCTCTATAGAGGAAAGACAACTCTTGCTTGCTGCATCTGATTCATCCATTGTCGACAAGGCAACAGAAGAAAACTGATGACGGATCTTTTGATTCGCTTCCAGTCCATCCCTTCGTAAGTAAATAACGAAATATTTGTGAACCGAAAAGCAAAAACAAATCAAAAAAGGACTATCGTTAACACAAGATGAACTTTACTTGACAATAGAGTCCACCGAATCAACAGTTCTTCTCTGAAGACTTGAAAGTGAATCTTCAGCATTCCTCCATTGTTCGGCTAGTGTTTTTGCCTTTTCCACGCTACAAATTGAAACAGGCACGTATAAATGAACAAATGAAGCAAAGATGAACGTATTACCAAATCATGCATCATCGCTATTGTCATGAAGTTGTTCGTACCAATTTCTTAGTCCATCGTCGAGGCCATCCTTCCCACTTTCCATTACAGAAATGTCCTCGATGAATTGGGTGCTGAGATTCTGTATGTAATTTGTCCATTCTTCTTGGACAGAGGTAGTCGAATCGTGAATGTTTGACATTTCCTGATGTAGCTTGCTCATTCTACTGGTGGCACTCTTTCGAATCGCATCCACTGCTGTTTGAACCTAAATAGAAACAAGAAAGCATCCAAGACTAATTAACTTCATCAGAAGAAGCTGCACGGATTGAAATACTTCAAAATGTTCAACGTGGATTTCGACAAGGTAGGCATACAACAAATTAACAAAATTTAAAAGAAATTGATAATCAGCAGTATTCCAGTTCATACAAGGAACTCCTGAGGGATAAATGAAAAACGAAACGAAAAATTATCTTGCTGATTGGATCCATCCGGTCAATGCAACCCTAATAGATAAATGGAACAAAGGATGTTTCCTTGAGCTAAATGAAGCTGAACAAGAGATCAGAAGAAATCTACCTTACACAGTAGAGACTCAAAGGTCTAAGCAGAAAGCTATGTGTGGACTAATAGGTAAAAGCCTTAGAACTAAGCCAGAACGCCACCGCTAAAAGTTCTTTTTTTTTTTTGATATCCGGATGTTTGGGCCAGCATGAATGCTTGCCGCCAAAAGTTATCGTTCCGCAAATGGTGTCATCTTACCATCTTTCTTTTCCTAGCATTTGAACTTGCTAACATCTCTGTCACTTTGTCCAACAGTTGCCTATCTTCATTAGCAGATTCCTGCATAATCAACTCAGCAAATCAAGATGCCTAACAAAGTACCGATAACATGCGAAAAAAAAAGTTTAATGAATATTAAGAGAACTACCTCAAGCTGCTTTTCAAATGCACATAGTTCCTGGTCATTTGTTTTATGTGCTTCTTCTACTAGAAGTGTCAGATTTTCAAAACTCATGCTTAAACTCTGGAAGAATTTCCCTAGAGTTGCAGCAATTAATCGGGTTGCCCTCAACGTTCTGGTATGAGCCTGATGTCACAAAGGGTCAAAGATAACAAGGAAAAATGGCAACTATTGTTCAACATCTTCGACGAATGGAAGTAAAAATAAAACAATCACCAACTGCTAATCACATACCTCGTGCTGCTGTTGTGCAAACACAACTATCTTTTCCTTGTGATCGTTGAAGTTATTTTGAAGATCATCAATTATACCGCATCCTTCTGAAGCCATGTTTCTGAAAAGCTGAGTAAAACAAAATCCACTTAGGAGAAGATCAAAAACTTTCAGACGGCTCACTTAGCGAAAAAACATTACTCACATCCATTAGGGAAGTTGAATTCTTCGATATTTCTGATTTTAGACTACAAAAGGCTGATTCGGAATTGCCATGAAGTTCGCCTTCTAAATCATCAAAATACTTCAAACTAGAACCATATAAAACTTTCAGCTCTTCTAGTTGTGCTGTAAGTTGTTCAGTTGCCTACACAAACATGAAAAGAACAATATGAGTATCCAAATCCTCCTTGAGTTGGCTTCAAGCATTGCTAATTAGTTTGCAAAACCAAGGGTCTGCTTGGATCAAGAAAATGGAAGTGGAAACGTCGAGGGATGTAACCATTGTGAGCCGTTAACCTTTCCATTTCCTATTCTTTTTCGTTATCCAAATCCTCGATCCAAATACAGCCTGACACCAAATTTAGTTGGCAAATAACCAAAAGAATCGGTATTTTTACCTGTGCCTTTGTCGATACAAACAATTGTGTCTCTTCTTCTACTACTTTGAGTTTCTTTTCTTGTTCTTTTACTGAAGCATCAACGGTTGTGTGTAAACTTGCAAGCTGCTGAGCTAGTTGAGCGCGAAAGTTGTGGATAAGAACTCTGTTACTGTCTTCCATTTTGTTCTTACGGTCTGTCAAGAGAAAAAAATAGATTGCTATGTCAGTGGATCATTACTTGGACGATTTTCCGCCACTGACATGATCTGCTAATAACGAATGAGTACAAACCAATTTCTGCGAGCAAGCTTGATACCTCTGACGCCACCTTTTCCAGCTCAGCTTGGAGCTCAAAAGCTTTTTCAGTCAGTGCTTTCTCTATGAAAAATGACGAAGATTATCACGACATGAAAGCAATAATGAAATACAGAACCAAGCTGCATACCCTTATGCAGAAGAACCACATTAGCTAGATACAAGCATTGAATTTCTTGTATCTATGAAGAAAATTATGTTCATATCCATATTCTGATACCAAAAAAGAAAAAATGGTCTGCGCGGAAAACATCCTAATGCTGCACCAAAATGGGAAACATGAAATATTAGAAGATATTATCGTTCCTTCTCACCCTATTTTCTCTGAATGAACAAAATGAAAGCAATGTGAAACAAGACTAGAACGCCAGTAAGGCGGAAACCTATGTGCATAAGAAAAAAAATCGACAGCACTTGACTTACCTGATCCAACGAGATTAAAAATGAGGTCTTCTTTTTCTTTGATAGTTTCGGTTGCGCGCCTTTGTTTTTCTACTAGATAAACCATTGCTTGTTTGGTTCGATCAAATTCTCTCTGCACGCAAAATGAAAGCATGAAACAGGTAATTTAGTGCAAGGCGCTGAGGGCAAGGGCACTGCAGTTGCACATCAAGTAACATCATACCTGTGTCCTTCCAAGTTTTTCACTTAATTCTGCAAACAGCTTCTGCTGATTAGCGTAAAGCTCCTGAAGCTCCGTTAGTTGCTGTTTTTGCAAGAAATATAGTTATTCAACACCATATTACTTGTGGAGACACAAAATCACCTAAGGGTTATATTCATACCTTGTTCTTAAACTCTGATTCGAGTTTTACGTGCTCTATTTCCTCATCCGTGGCCTGTCAGACAGATCAAGAATTAGCGAAATGTTCAAGTCATAACAGCACTCTGTTGTTTTTTACATTTTGAATAAGAGTGTCTTCATCTACTAACGACTAAGGACGGGGAACTAAACCTTCTTAACAGCTTCTTCATTTAGGTAACGTTCCCGTAACTCTGGCGACAAAAGATAAAATAAGTACAGAAGAAGATAGAAAAACACAATAATTTTGTACATGAGTCTAATATCAGACTTTCTGCACATAAATTTATGTATCCTGTCATTATATAGATACTAAAATAAAAAAAAAAGTTCAAGGATCCAAAGGGCGGAGTTGCTCAAAAACCTTGTTTAAGACGGTCTATCTCCGTATACAGATCATTGATCAGAGCAGATTTTGCCACCCTTTGATTTACCTAAACGAAATAGCGAGCTGAAATCATTATTGGTGGTCAAAAGAAGATATTGTGAAATTTTTTGCGAAGAAACGGCATCAAGAGACAGAGACTTGAAACAGGTTGCTAACCTCCGGTCTGTTTCTGATGTTTTTGGCACGGTATGCATACTCTAGAGTGCTGAGTGTTTCTTCCAAACAATACACAGACGGTGATATCGTAGCAATCATGCATGTCTTTGTTTCACCTCCTAATGAGTCTCTCAATAACCTTGTTAAGTTGCTATCCCTGGCATTATTCCAAAGTGAAAATCTCAGTTTCGTTCATCATTGCATTCTATATCTCATGGAGTGTTTTGCTTGAATTCATATACCCGGAAAACTATATCAGGAACTTGTGTATTGTTTTGATAACTAGAATCTATACCTATATGGAACATGTCCAGAGTGCTCAACGAGTGCATTTATGACGCGACCAAGAGTAAGCAAGCTCTTATTGATCTCCCCAGCTTCCCTTGCTCTTTCCTGTGTAGAATACTTCTTTGTTATCGAAAGTTCAAAACTCTAACAAGACAGTGTTTGGTTCATTGGAATGAAAGTAGGAATGGGACGGTCACTCTCTCGGATGTAAGTTCAATGTTCAGCTAGTCAAATCAATGGCACGATGTGCACCACAAATGGATCATCATTCATCAGTTTACGTTCACCACTGCATTAGAAGGCCGAGGAATAACCATTCCGTTCCTCCCCAAATCATTCCCAGCGAACCAAAAACTCTACATAAGGCTGAATTTCAACCATGGATTTGTGGAGGGACTAATTTATTTGGCTTCACTATGGTCTCTATTCCTGGAAAAATCCCTACAAATCCATGATCCACAAACGCAACCTTAATGTTAGATTCACTTCATTGAGAGCACTTGAGAGGCCAAAGAATGAGGGAGATTTTGCGAAGCGTATACTTGGAATTTTGGAAAAAGCAACAATAACATCCATCACTTAGAACCAAATTAGAAAAATGTGAACATAAACCAGATTCACCTCTCTTGCACCGGACCGTAAAACATTCTCAGAACCTGCAAGGTCAACAAGATTCAGTTTTCCGCACTTGATGAGCTCGACTCCCTCCGAAGCACACTCCTTGATTTCAACGGTAATGGAGAGTATCGAGTGAGACCGGTTGCTTTGTTTGTTCAGAAGAGTCTCTTCTGCGATATGCTTCCTCATAGACCCTTCCTCCAAGATTTTGTAAATCTCGTCTGCTGTGTGAACTATACCCTCTTCTAGGCCCTTCACAAAAACAGCTCCCTTTCCATCTTCCATGACGGTTATTGGCTTCCTTGAGCCTTTCTCGGGTACTAGAAGATCGGTTATGTCCTCATGGTAAAGCTCCAGAAACATAACTCTCATGCCATATTTGGCATTTTGAGCTTCCAGAGTGTCGAAAATTTGCTTGACAGCTCTTGGAATCACCCCAGCATCGCTGTGGAATTCTGTCTTCTACAAACAATGGAAAAAGCATTCAAGCAAGAAGCACGTTGCTCATTCCGTATCAAAAATTTATTCGACATGCTCTAAATTGTGATAAAATAGCTGTAGTCAAATACACATTTATAGTTGAATTGTGAGCAATTTTCTTCAAAACATGTTTTGCGTAACCAAAAAACGTAATTTGCTAGTGTACTAGCATTGTTTGGTAACACATAGCAAGAACAGAAAAGAGAAAAACTTACAGCAAACACAGATAAACAGATTGAAATGCATAGAGAAGTACTGGATATGTAACTGAGATGAATATACGCCGAGGATGATAAAAACCTTTTGTTTTACAGCTTCTCCCTCCATGGTGTAAGTTTTCCCCGTTCCTGTTTGACCGTATGCAAAGATGGTGCAAGTGTAGCCCTCGAGAGCCTCATTGACAAGAGGCGCAATGGCTTGTTCATACAAGTCCTTCTGTTGGGATGCCGGCCCAAACACCTAAAACAAATTTTCCAAACCACCACTGCTAAAGAAAATTCCCAATCCTATTAACTAGAACGAAAGCAAAACCAAGAACTCACATTATCGAATACGAATGCTTTGTCCCTGTACTTATTAGCTACATTTTGGATCACAGATACTTCTCGACTATGCTCGTTACAAGATATTGCCACCGGAGTTTTTACCCTCTTCTCGTCCTCACTCAATGGCCTACAACACGAAAGCTTCGGTTCAAAAAACCTAACACTTTTGATTTTTTATGCTCTTGTTTTGTAACAAACAACAGTTGTTGAAATCAAATGTTTCTCACCTGCAACGCAGCACAACCTGCACATTTACGTCTTTATCTTTATCGTTCTTACCCGGGCTTCCACCAGATGACCGCGAATCTTTAGTTGACTTATCGCTTGACCACAGAATTTGGGAAGGTTCAAGGGGGATTGAACTCCCCTTCCTCTGCAGATTTGCCTTCGGATTATCCATAAATGAAATTCTAATATCTCACCCTTGTCCCTGTACCATTACAATCCAACAAATTGTAAGAAAAAAAACAAAGAACACATAACAGTATAAGAACACAAGACAAATCACTTCAAAGCCAAGAAAATAAGAGAAGTCAATCCATAACAGCAGGCAAGTACTAAAGTAACTAAACTAACGAAACCGTGAAACTACGAGTGCAAAAAAATTCAATAAATTTCAAGAAACAGAATTAACTCATTTCCTAATAACCATAGTAGTTATGACAATTCTCGACGATGTTCAACTTTCCTTCGGCTAACCTGTAAGCGATCATAGAACTTTCTGGACTCGCGACTGCTTGTATGAGCAGATAGTTTGTTCTCAGGTTCTTATTGTATTCTTGTTTCCGGGGTATGGCCCTTTGGTTTTGTCCTCTGGTTTTTGGTTATAAAATTTTACATTGCCAAGAAGAAGAAGAAGTCTGGATTCAAAACAAGTAGCAAAGCAAAAAAAATAAAATTGTTTTTAATCTTAAATTATCAATTCTTGAGTATCGCCGGCATTGTGCAATGAACTAAAATAAAAAATAAAAAATCCGGCCCGATAGATCATACTTTAAGATGCTTGTTATATATTTATTGTTGTGACACATCAATGGAATCTATACAAATAAGACTAATTTTTCTTATGATTGGTGAAATATATCAAGATGGTCGCGCGGTTAATTCCAAAAAGAGGATGTGTACATGGTTAAGCGAAATTTTATTCGCCACGTAAAATTCTGTGTCAATAAAATTTTATAATTATATATGTATGTCTTTGTCACCGACCTGAAATTTTGGAACCGTCACTGCTTCGAGACAAAATAAAAGCACACAAATTGAATTCGGAGAAGATTGGAATATGAGAAGCAAGACATAAATACATTAGCATTGAGATTTGACTGGTAAAGGTTTTTTTTTTTTTTCGGGATAAATATGCAAATGAAATGAAAATAATGTCTTCCCTCTTTTTATTCCTTTTTAAATCGAAGTTGGGTACAGGGGATTAGTTGGTTAAATAATGCCGGCCCGGGGTTAAGGTGTACGAGGCGGCCGCCTTAGACCTCCTATAAATATCAAATGTGTTAAAACAGCTATTTTTAGCGTCCGCCTTAAGTAGTAATATTCACAGTCATGTTGATGGCCGGCCATTGAGACATCATTTGAGAAAAGTATATTACTTTACCAGCCGAATGGTGATTCGGTGAAAGGTACAAGAACCAACAGACTATGAATTCGAGAGAGAGAGAGAGAGAGAGAGAGGATCAATGCAATTAATCCTTTTTTCCTTTTAATCACAGCAATGCTCAAAGAACTGAGAAATGGTGCGTTTAATTAAGAAAGTTATACACTATGATGCTTTTATTGTTGTGTTCGACCGTTTCAAACATTAATTTGGAAAGGGGAAGCTGTTGTTTTTTTTTTTTGTTTTGAACAGCCACTAAAAAAGGAATTGAACATGCGTTTCGTAGATTAGTTTGGTTCTCAAAATCTGGAATCCGGGATTATGTTGCGCAGCGTGCTGCGCGGCCGCCGGTGCAGCCTTGCCGGCATGGGTCCGACAATTGGAAACGTCCACTGCGTAGAGCTCGTCGAGTACTACTAGTGTACCAAAAATCAACTCGATCAAATATAAGTGTCTCATCGGAATACATATAACTTGAAAAAAATGGATTTAGCGGTTTTGATCCAGTGTTTCGTATCCATTAGAATTCTTTTTTTTTTTCTTCAAGTTATATGTATTCCGATAAGGCACTTAACGATATTCGATCGAGTTGATTTTTAGTACACTCGTAGTACTCGAAGAGCTCTACACAATAGACGTCTCCGATCGTCAGACCGATGCCGGCAAGGCCGCGCAGCACGCTGCGCAGCACAGTCCCCGGATTCCAAAATCTGTTGTCCATAAGAGCTGGTTTGGTTCTTGGTTTACCACAAAACGAGACTATCCGATTCGTGCTCACCCCTAGTTTTTCTGAAAACGATTAATGGGGTCACCGGAATGAGAATAAATTCTATCCACCACCGGTGTAAAACCTCACTTTTCCACCACCGTCCATTCTGGTCCCCACCGAGCGTCTATTGTTGTAATCTGAACCGTTCATATTTTAAGACCGGTAGTCTAGTATTACCATGCAAAAAATCAACTTGATCGGAAGTCGATAGATATAACAAAATTTGAATTTTGGTTTATAAAATGGACGGTTTGATTCTGTCAATAATAATAAAGACAAACTGTCCATTTTGCAAAACAAAATTCAATTTTTGATACTCCTATCGATGTCCGATCAAGTTCATTTTTTGCGTGGATACATTACTATGTAGGGTTTACAAGATGTACGGTTCAGATTAACAATTAACACACGGTAGGATCGAAAAAGGCGGCGGTGGAAAACCCCACTTTTCTGCCACCGGTGGAAATAATTTATTCTCCACAGGAATATGACAAATTAATAGTCCATCAGTGACGGTGTTAAGGTCCTGTTCATTGACTGCATTAGACACATGAGAAATTGGAGACATATTTCGGCCTGTAATTTTGTAATTCTTATTACTTTTTTTGTCAAAATAGTAATTGCTTCATTCATAGGAAGCATAGGTACAATAGATAATCACTTAGAATTAGCATCCGTCCTTAAACAAAGGACCGTAAAGCCAAAAAAGAGAGTAGCCTTCTTAGGTACATGCACCTTGCACCACTGCTACGTACCTCTCCTAGCCAAAGAATGAGTCACTCCATTCACACTTCTACGCACAAAAGAAAACTTACGCCGATTAAAAACCCAAACGCCCGTAACAACGAAGCTGGCAAGCGGATCGATTGGCCTTAAAAGTGAACAAGTGGGGAGAGATTGCACATTAATAATACGATCATTTACTAACCAACAAATGCCGTTCAAAAAACAAAAATACTACTAAACAACAAATACAATATGTCAGAAGCTGACCAATAATGGCCAATTAGTGTGAACATGCCTTAGGAGTAGTACCTCTCGATCAATGTTTCTTTTGCCTGCTAGGGATTGGAGAAGATAGATCATACTGATCTTGTGCCTCAACAACCAAGCATCACTCACAACACATGTGCGCGTCCGGCCGCCAATAACTACAGCAATATAATAATGTACGTACTATTTTTGCTATAAATATCTCTGTATGTATATTTTTCAACGTATATTCATTCCTAACTATATAATGTTTTATCCGGCCCGGACACCCGAGTTACCAAAAAGTTTAGAGCGTCTTGTACTTTCAAACCCGTCATTATGGCTTGGTTATCAGTTTGTTTGCATTTGTCGTGGTCATGCCTGCACGGCTGTACCTTCTTCAGGCCAAACATTAGCGTTGTTATAATATTGGCCATTCAGTGGCCAAATGCATACTGTGTGTGGGTCTTATTGTTCATAATCCTTGCAATACTCCAACTCCATAGGTATTTAATATTAATTCATGGTCTATTTGGATTGGATAATAATGTCCAGCCCCTATCTTCGGCCAAATCTTTCTGGTAAAATGCGATTTTGGGATCAAGAGTGGGGACATGCCTCGTGTTTCAATAAACACCACATGAATACTTCACACACGGAGTTATATAACTACCTGTGTGAAGTATTCGTATGGCTTTATGTTGAAACAAATTGATAATGAGGTTCGGTCAAACATCTTTCAAGCTGCAGATGAGAATCAGGATCCAGTGGAGCCAGAAATTTTGGTTAGTGGGGTCAGAAATTCAATTCATATGCAATTTTTTTTTCCTAAGACTAGTCCAAAAATAACTAAATTAAGAGGTTAATTATAAGATCGACACTACAACAAAAATCACATTTTATAGCGTGCGAAAAACGCTATTGAATGTCATAGATAGTGTTCCGAAGAACGCTGTATAAAAGTCAAGACTTTCAACAGCGTTCATTGCACGCTATGGTATACTACCTTTTTATAGCATTTTTTAAACGCTATCTTTTACATATTTTCAATAGCGTTTTTAGAACGCTGTCTTTGAAATACTTTTAATACTCTCCCCGCCTCTTTTTTAGAGTCCAATATTCCATTTTGGGATGTCCCTTAATAAATGTCCATTTTGTAAAGTTAGAAGGTAAAAGTTCATGCATTGTCTATTTTACCCATAAAAGTGTATTCCATTTTGAAAAGTAAGTGAGTAAGAGTGTAATGATGATGGGTAACTAGGGAAAGTGGAGGAAAAAATTAATGTGAAAGGTATAATGATGATGTCTTTTTAATAAGTTGGAGTTACGAAGCAGGACACTTAAAAAGGGACGGAGGGAGTAGTGTTTTTTGGACGTTGTCTTTAATAAACTTTTAATAGCATTCATAGAATGCAATGCTATGTTTGGAATACTTTTAACAACATTTTTTGCATGCTAAATTTGAGATTCTTTTAATAGCGTGTTTATCATTGCACCACTCATCCAGTATAATTTATTTATAACATTCAACATCAATTCAATACTATTTTTCATTGCATTCAACACCAAATACATCCAAACGCGAAATGATGTCAATGTAAGATAAATAATTCAACCATTGGATGAAGATTCATTACAATAGCTTGGAAAATAATTTTCCAACACAAACTATATTGAAGAGTCAGACTAATTACACTCATTAGAAAAATACTAATGTAATCTCCCTTTCCAAAAAACAAAATCCTAAACAAGGCAGCCATATCATTCAAGTACCCCAATTCTTCACCCGCAGAGATGTTCCTTACTTGAAGATTACTTCTTTACCGAGTTTATACCCTTTTGCTCCCAAAGCCGAACACATACCTGTAAGTATAGAAATATTCAAAGTAACACAATAGTAATGTAAAAATTATTAAGTACAAAAACAATTTTAAAGCAACACAATACAAAACACATACATATATAAACACACAATAATCATGAAACTGATACTAGGAGTGACATTGAAGTTAAATTGGTTACCTAAAGAAGCCATCTTCGTCCATTGTTGTGAACCAATTGACTGCCATTGTCTAAATCTTCAACTATAACTCCTTCCAAACAAAGGAAAATGAGTCTATGTTTTATGTGAGAAAACCATGAATAAGAAGAAAACTACTAAAGAATAAGAAGAGTCAATGCATAATGGAAACCTTGCTTCCCCTGCCAAACAACAATTACTCCAAGATGAAACTGTACGTTCAAAGGAACACAATCAAACATCACAACATGATTAATGTCCTTCAAATGCTTGATCTACTCGTGCTTGGATCAGTTGGATCTGCCTTGCGGTGGTGAAAGTACTTCACCACAATGCATGTGATATTGTCTGCACTGCCGCGTGTGAAAGCAGTCTCCGTCGTTAACCCTCGGGTTCTTCTTCCGTTCGCGCAAGTGCCACAGCGTCCTAGTTACAACATGTATGACGTATCAACAGATAATAGTGCTTAAAAAAAACCCCAAAAAAATCTCTTATTCTCATGGATTTGGTTTCCCTGCACTCACTGGATTAACCAAAGCAAACAACTGCACAGGACATCATACTAAGGTTTGTTGTAGGACTTGTAGATGGAAAATAAAATGTGGGGTATTTACCTACACAAATCCTTCATCCAGATACAGCCTAAGGAATGTTACGAATGCTCTGCCAGCAGCAATAATAATAAGGAGATCCTATTAATCAGGCTACAAACTAGCCTGATTAATCAGGCATAAATATGATAAGCAGAAAAAGGAGTAAGCAAATACAAGTCCTATTTAACCTATAGGAACAACAAATGCAAGTTACGCGTATACAAGCTAATTAAAATGCCTTTTCGCACCTTGGTGCGTACATAAATCACATTAATGTACCCTCACACATAGAGCTATGTCATTACTCTTCAATGTGGATTTGGAAGAAAACACAATAGGATTGGATTCATGTGCAAACAACATGGAAGTCGAGAAGGAATTAGTTGCTACCACGGATGTTGTAGTTTGAAAGCCAAAACCGCAGCAAGATGTAAGCCCGAAAACTCCGCCATTTTTCATTTTTTGTTCTGTCCCTACACCCTCGGATATAGAGTGCCGAAATAAGGTAACATTTTTGTTGGAAAATGATTAATTTACACACGTGACACCACTCCTAAAACCCATCGAACCCATGTACTCATCTAGTTCCGCTAAACAACAATCGATTTTACTGCCTAGTAGTATCTTTTTCCTATTCCCGCAAGTAGGATTCGAACCCGCGACCGGGAACCATGATGCCCCTATAAACAGTTGACTACTCCTTGTTTCATTGGCTTGAGTTTGCCCATGACAAAATTTACCAGAGAGGAGAAGGAGTCGTCCCTGCCATTTACAATTGAATTCAAGAATCCCATCTGAATAAGTACTCATAATCCCGTATCCGCTATTCTTCACTTCAATGTCAGGTCTCTCTGCAAATCTCTCTCTCTCTCTCTCTCTCTAAAAATCAGAGGTGGTGGTACATTAGGACCAGAGTTTTTGTCATGAGATATATATAGTAATACTAAGAAAACAGATAGATTGATTTGTGAAACTTGATTTGATATTGTTCAGGTTTCACTGAACCTAGACATAATTATTACGGTAATTGGTGATGTAAATCCTAAGTTATAGATATTTTGCTATATGCAGCAGGCAATGTAACTCTACGCCCGGCTGCAAGGATATGCGCCTGAGTCGCATCACAGAGCATTTGGATGCGCCCGGGGCGCATTTCTAGGTGCCTGAGGCGCAAGGAGATGCGCCCGAGTCGCATTTAATTTACAGAGCACTTGGATGCGCCTGGGGAGCATATCTAGGCGCCCAAGGCGCAAGGCGATGCGCCCGGGGAGCATTATAGAGCGTACTTGGATGCGCCCAGGGAGCATATCTAGGCGCCTGAGGCGCAAGGAGATGCGCTTGAGGCGCATTATAGAGTACTTGGATGCGCCCGGGGCGCATTTCCAGGCGCCTGAGGCACATTACACGACACTTTGAGACGCCATTTCATCTTTCCTCCATCGCGACCCTGCCTTTTTTCCTTTTCCTCCCTCCTCTTTTAGCACCACCACACCACTACTTCACAGTCCAGACCAAGGCCCGCAATTGTACTTCTTTTTTTAGTTGCTTCCCTACCACTATCATAAAACTACGTAAAATTTTTGTCTTGATTATTCTTCGCGCCACGCATGTGTTTTACTGGTTTGGCCAATTTCTCAACAGATATATCGTTCTATAGACAGTTTCGTTCGAAAATATTGGTGAATTCAAGGGACAAAGGAGACCGGATCAGTGCGCTACCGGATGAAATCATTGACTGCATACTTCTATTCCTGCCAATGAAGATTATGTCACCTCGATCTGGAAATTCAACCCCGCTGTTGAATTCTCAAGTTTCTCATTTCAAGGACGGAAGCCAAAATTCTTGCATCTCACTAGGAGGTCAGGAGTTATTTAGCCCGGGTTCTGTAGGAGTACATTCCCTACCCGCTGTGGAATGTCCGGTTCAAGCCATAGTTACTGTCCGAGAGGACAAGCCGTCACCACAGCACCACCTAGGTACAAGTGGACATAAGTGTTTATCCTCACACCCCCTTGTCATTGGCAAGACTCGAAACCGAGTCTCACTTGGGGATGAAGGGCACCCTACCCACTAGGCTACCACCTTCGGTGGTTGCAAGAGTACATCATTTCTCGTAAAATACCCATCAGTTGTATACACGGTACACCATTCCCATATTTTTACACGAATCTAATACGGAGTAATAACCAATCATATTCATTAAAAAGAGGGGAAAATAAAAAGATAAAAGAGAAGCTGCCGAGTGGTATGATCCAAAAAAAATAGGACAAAGAGAAAAGTGACTTTTTGGGTCCACATAAGAACTTAAAATTGATTTGTGTTCACAGAAAAGATCGTGTGTTTTTGTGTGATAAGTTTTGTTTGTTGTCTAAGTTTTCAAGTCTTTTTAAAATTATGGAGAGGCCGACAAGTTATTTTTTTAAATGTAAATAAACAAAAAAATTATTAAGTAATTATGGAATTTTTTTCAAAATTGGGGGAGGCCTTGGCCCCAATAGCCCACTATTGCCTCCGTCTTTGGTTTTGGGTCTATGAAAAAAACCTCACTCTTTTCAAACCTGTACTTAGTGATCGATGAAGAGCTTGAAAGCCATTTTGACTACATGCTTAATTGGTTCTTGATAGTTAAGCTCTTCATGAATGCATTGGCCTTACAAGGTTAAGGTTCCCTATTCGTATATAAAGCGGATTTGAAATTCTCTTTCATTTCAAACACATAATCTGTACCCAAGCGCTTCATATTCGGCCGGAGATTATCTGTCTTTAACAATGAAGAAAATTGTGTAGGGTTGTATAGATCTCCAGTAGGGTTCTCAAGGAATTCAAAATTTCCATGAGACCTTGGAGTAGACTCAGAAATCAATATTACAAATAGACAATTTTGCTGGTTTTTTCCAATTTTTTTTTTCTACTTCGGTCCATAACTTTATAAGTTACAATTTTTCTCATCGAGGAGGGTGGTTAATCTCAACAATTCGACGAAAAGTATTAAAACTAAGGGAAAATGACGGCCAATGACGTGTTTTGATAATTAATACCCTCCAAGGACATTTTCAGCATTAACAAATTTCTTAGCTTGTCCTTGGCGAGTACTCCGTATTAATTATCAAAACATGTCATGGACCGTCATTTTCCCTAAAACTAAGAGTACTTATTATCTTCCAGCGTAAGTAATTAATTCAGTCCAAGATGTCTCTAAATACCACAAGCAAATAGAAAATTACTCGAATCCGAACGCAACTGCAACATAAACCCCCCTAGCCTTATAACACGCAAGTCTTGCAAATGAGAGAGAGCTTTTTTAGCCCTCTTCCGAATGAGTAATTATTTAGTTGTCCCGGAGCACAGCCACGCGTGTGGTATTCAAAAGGATCACTCCAACATCACGTGAGGTCCATACACTTTGTCGCAGTCTTGTAAGAATGTGTGGTGCTAAAGTGTCCCAGAGCACCACTTAAACCTTCTGAGAAATTATTCAGTAGTACTGCTGCCATCCAATTGGGGCTTTCGAACCAGGAAGAAGTAATTTGCTGTGAAGATTCCTTTTCTGTTACCAATACGAGCGTAATTAACTACAAGCATTCATCTCGTAATATACATGTGCTTAGTGTATAGTATAAATATATCGATCATAGACATATTGCGCAAAAAAAAAAAAGCCCATTGAAAAAAATTAAGCTAGTGAAAAAAGCCTTTGAAAAGAGCCCATTGTAAAAAAACCCTTTGAAAATATGACCTTTTCAAATAATTAAATACAATTAGACCCTTCAAGTATGGGCTTGGATTTTTACGAGTTTATGTGGCCATTAAACTTAGAGCATCTCTAGCCTTCAGTCGTAGTTTTACTCCGTACAAGTAAAAATTTGAGTAATATATCATTTCGTAAGAATCACTCTGATGGTTAAAACCAAATATAAGCACAAATTTGCGTAAAATTGTTATTAGTGACTTAGCTAGAAGTATATATGAGAGTGGAAAAGAGTCGTCAAAATTTTGAGTCTCCATTGACGTAACAAATCTTAAATCTGATATAGGTTTGAGTCAAGACCCGGAATGACCCTAAAGTAAAAATATATGACAACAAAGTTGGGAAATAAGAATGGGAATGCTTCTCACCTTCCACCAGCAAATAGCCCATCTGCAGCTTTCTCCAGAAAGGCTTGAACTCTCTGACTTCCTTTAGGTGCAAGTCCCACATATTCTAGAGCCATAAGCTTCAAACATAGAAGCCAAAGCACTAATTGAAATATTCACCAAATGCAAAATCTTATTGATTGTATTTCATCTCTCCACACTCCTTAAAATCTCGCGTTTCGGACCGTGTCTTGGCCGCAACGACGATTGGCAATGTTGATTTCATGAAGTTTTGAAAAAAAAAATACTTACGCAAAAAGTCATACCTAACATTCGTCAACATCCACAACAAGTCATATTTTGTTTTACGAAGTGGACAATATAATCTAAGGTTAAAATCGAACGTAAAATAAGCTGGTGCAAGAATGGTTACACAATTAACTCGTTCTTACCATGTTCCTGGTTACAAACCGTCCAACGGCTGTCGTGCGGAAGCTGCTCAGTGAGAAGTCACTTGTGTCCAAAGGCAAGTACCATTGCACGGGTGAGTTCGATCCAATGTCTCTCTCCCACATAACCTTGATGCATAGCCAACCCAACATATGATTGATATAATTAAGTTTAGAGAACAAAATAATAAACAATAAAAGTAGTTATTTTGTACACCCTTTTTAAAATCTTAATTTACTCCTTTCTAAAAAAAAAAAAAATCTTTATTCATGTGAATTGGTTAGTACTCACCTCAAAACCCACTTGCTTGAGAGCTTCAAGGCATTGGGCTCTAGTCCTTACATCAGTGAGGCCATTCCCAAGTTCAATTTCCTTCTGAAATACAACATTAATTATACCAACTCTGTTGACATACTGTGTAAATTACACTTTGCCACAAAATCTTACCATGCTCTTACTTGTTCACTTCAACTACAGATTTAAGCAATATGATCCTTAAACTTTTGGATGTTTGTTAACACGGTCAACTTGATAATTGTCTCCATAGCCTCCTCAAATAGAAAATGCCACATGACACTGATCGAAACGTTGATGAAAAGGTGGTGAGGGATGAAATTGGTTCGGTTCGGTCGGTTTTTGGGCATTTTTAAAACCGAACTAATCGGTTTTGAAAAATCAAGAACCGAAACCAACTCAATAATTGTGAAAACCGCTCGGTTCGGTGGTGGCCAAATCGGTTCGGTTCAGTCGGTTTTCCGATTTGGGATGTAACAAGAAGAAGAAGATCGACCCATGAACTTAAATGGCGAAGTCGTGAGACCATCGACATTGAACCAGCCACACACCCACAAATGGGGTCTTCTTCATGGGAAATTGTCAAATCAATTACAATTATTTCCAGATTTGTTGAGTATTCTATTAGACTTGGAAGGAGAAGGGATCGTGAGTCTCCAAATTACGCTGAGAGATGAACACAGATTGCCACCATGTATGAGAGAGAGAGAGAGAGAGAGAGAGAGAGAGAGAGACGAGATGGAGAAAACTAGAGATGAATGGGTCCAAGTATTAGTTTAGGGTTTACAACTTTACATGGTGAGGGCACGTGGAGCAAGATGTGTTTTGGAACAACTAATTAAAGGGCTGGGATTAAAACAGAGTGCCAAAGTTGTACTTCGGTTCGGTTCGGTCCATTTCGGTTTTTTTACCCATAAACCGAAACCGAACCGAATTACTCCGTACAAATTTCTTCCAATTTCAAAACCAAACCGCTCACCTATTAAACCGATCGAAATTGCCAAAAAAAATTCAGTTGGTTCAGTTTTTCAGTTAAAATTTTCATCCCTAGGTGGTGGCATTTTCTTTCAATGGATCGATCGATTGTTGTCAGTTGAACCACAATGACAACATCCTGTGGTCTTCGGACAACGTACCGTAGGACAATCCAAAAATTCATAGGCCAAACTCCAATTTGAGTAATACTAAAAGGACACAAAGTGCAATTTGCCTGTATATCCAACAATTAACGACTTTGGTTGCAGTTACAACCTTGATGTTTAGGTGTTCTTCGTTATTGGGATCAAAGGAATCAGTCATACACCACTCAAATGCAGCAAAACATTGGCCAGGCTTCAAAACTCTATGAATCTCTTTGTAGCATCCAACCTTCATAGAATATATGAAATATATATAGATCAATAAGCAATAAATGAAGCCTACAAATAAATAAATATTATGCATCTCAAGAGAAAGATACTCGCATTGTTTCATTTTGTTTGTCAGTTTCAAGAGTTTCAACATTTTAAGCAGACACGGAGTTACTTCACTAATTCAAATTTAAAGGATTTTTTTTTCAATCATTACCTCTTTATTTCCCACATCATGCTCTAGTAGTTATAGGTTTTTGTCCGAGTGTAAATTTGACAACTTATAGACTCCTATCTGACGACAAAATATGTGCGAAAAGTTTACCGCGTCGGGAGCATGGCAAGTAGCCTCAAGTGCATATGCTGCATCAAAACTATTGTCGGGAAATGGCATTTTCATGAAATCAGCCTGCATCGATAAGAAAAACAAGAATCATCAAATCCTGGGAAAGAGGAAACCAGAAACAAACCATGAAATTTACTAACAGTACTACTCACCTTCACATAGTCACAGGTCTTATCCAGTCCTGCTTTCCTATTCAATTCCTGCAAAATGACCAAGCATGTAAACTATTGTTTTTTTTTTTTTTGGTAACAGAGGAACAGACCTACAGCCAGGCCACTAAATGGACCTGACTACTCAACTCAAATCTCTGGGGGAGCTAGCACGGCACACCAGTCACGACCCCCACTTACTTCAGGGTACTCAACCGGTGGGGAATCGAACCCCAGACCATGTTTACATAGTCTTTATGTTATTTTAATCAATTCTCGATCGAAAAAGGTTCAATTAGCTTGCATTGGGATAAAAGTTTTAACCTTTGTTATCCTTGTTTTTCTTTTTGTTGAAAAACCTTGTTACTAGCTAGATATAAACAGGGTTTACCTTCCCTCTTGTTATCTGATACTCGTTATTGTTCAGGCCAGTAATGGATGTCATGCTGCCAAATATCATGCACCAAACAAACTTAATTATTAGAAGCCAACTCCTGAGAAGAAAAAAAGTCTAGTCAATCAAATACAAGTACACAACCATGTTTCCAATTATAGATTTTGATTTCCAAAGTTATAGATTTATCATTTTTGTGATAAATGATGTACGAGTTATGACTTATAAAATAAACGACAGAAGAGATAGACATATCAAAAGATCGTGATTCGTCCTGTATCAATTTGTATTAGCTTTGATTTGGATGCCTTTGATGTTCTAACTAATTAAAGTAACATGATCATCATGTTAACCATGCTTTCAGTTTTTCATTCTTCTTCGAATTGAAATATAGTCATTAGTATAGTCCTCGTGAACTAGATGTTGTGTAGTGGGTAGCATCTGTCCAGTTTGACATACTTATTGCGGAATCTCATATGGTTGAGGTAAATGTCTCCCTCTCGTAATTCTCGCGATATATATGAGTGTAATTCTTCTACTTTTTCACCAAAAAGATGGAATACTAATTAATTTCGCTAAGGAAAAGGAAAAATTAATCTTCTACCTAAATCGGGCAATTTCCCTTAATGGCCCACCAATTCCACACCCAACATCCAAGACCTACATGTAGAAATATAAAGCCAAAGTCATCAATCTCACACATAAATAGATCCCACATGAGTAATCATTTTTCCATTCAAAATAATAGTCCATTAAGAAATCAAGCTATTTTTTAATTAAAGATAAAATATTTATTTGTTTAATATCTAAAAATAGCACCACTTTTCGTAATGGAATATCATTGTGGAACAGTTGAAGATTTTACATAAGTATATTCTATAACTATTGCAGATAGGGCGGCAAACGAGCCAAGCCAAGTTTTGTCGAGTTCAAGCTCGGCTCGTTTACTAAACAAGCAAAGAACTTGAGCTCGAGTTTTGCTAGAGTCTTAACAAGCCGAGTTTAGTCATTACTAAATGAGTCTCTTTAATTGAGCCGAGCCGAGCTTTTGTCAAACGAGTTAAGCTCCACTCAGTTCGTTTATTAAACGAGCCGAAAACTCGAACTCGAGCTTCCAAGCGTCTTGGTTCATTTACGGCCCTAATTGCAGGATATAAAGTTGAATGAGGAAAAAAGACCTTTTGTCCAGGTTTTAGGCATAACTGTAACGCAATGAAGTGCTCCTGCCGCTTAATGCCCTCTTTAAGAGACTCCCCTTTCCATCTACACCACAAATTAAGGATTATTTATTATCATCATCTCATGCTTTAAGTATTAATTATCAAGAGCTATATGCAGAAAGGAAAATTCTAAAATCACCTCAATGGGCTAACAATAGTAAGTGTGTGAATGTGTATTAAAGGATGTAAAAAGTACACATAAATACGTGTTTTTCTTGTCTTCTAGTGTGCTTATCGTCAGCTCAGTAGGCTAACAATAGCAAGACCGATACAAAAACTCATCATATCTTTTTGACGGAGGATACTGTGAATGTGGGTTTACGGAGTCTAATCGTGTGCGTTCAAAGTGTTTTTAGATGGCCCAGATTGAAAACCGATTTTGACCGGTAAAAAATAATTTTTACCGGTAAAAAATAATTTAGCAATCTCAACCATTGATTGCGAAAATGGACGGCTGCGATTGCACGAATCTGCAAAAAACTAGTTCACGACTGCGCCGTGAACAAGTTTCTCTCATAACTAATATACGTGGTGTAATTAAATTGCTTAATTAGATTTGAAATTAGAGAGGTGAGGAATTAAATTGAAAAAGAAAACACTTAATATATAATCTGAAGAACCTGGATGCAAAATGGAACGACTCTCCCCAACCATATTCGTAGAAGCTTGTCACGAGATCAAAATATTTGTTCACCTGACCAAAACCATGTGAGATCACAAACAAATACAGTAATAGATGCCTATCAAAAAAAAAACAAACAAACAAATACAGTAATAGATATCTATATGCATGTATGTACACGTATATATAAATCGCGAGGGACTAGAGCTGCGCGTTGCTGGCACAACAGGCTGTTGTGAGGGTCATTTTCGGTCCATGCCGGGCCGATTAGTTTGATCCAAACAGTTCATTTCATTCATCTCGTCGAGTTCGTGACATTTGCCGAAAGTCACACTGATTAGATACTAGTAGCTGTATAAACAAAACTTTCCTAGTTCATGTCCATCAAACAAACTCAATAAACCTATGATCTAATCAACTCATGTCCGATCACTGAATTTTTTCCATAAAAAAGCTAGCTTGTGAAGTGTTTGAATTGATGCAGGAGACTTTTTTACTGGTTAGAAATTATACGTTCCAATTCTTCTCATTGATTTTTTTATCGACAAAAGTAATATTTTATTAAAGAAAACTTGACGAAAGAAAACATTGGAATATTCTAAGCATATCCCCTTGGAACATACGCCATTTTCTGATCTTTCCCGGGGTTTATTATTTTTAGATCTCGTTTAGTGTTATGTCAAAAATTATGTTAACAATGATGATAGATACGGTTTCAACAAGAGTTATCTTAAAATAAATGGATTCTGATTCAGTATGTCAACATAATTTTGCCTATGGTAAAGAAATTTCAAATTAAAATCTATCGGGACCCCCTCGAGCGACATAATCTTTTAGCATGACGTATTATTGCTCTTGCAAGATTTAAAACTCGAACTATTTGAATTATGATTGTGGTTCCGGAAGGCCCGCCACAAAAGCGCTCCATTGACCCGTCACGTGGTGTTCCATAATTCTTTTCAATCACATATTCGTGTGGGTTCTACCGCAAAGCATGTGACCCCCAATCAATATGTCGTGGAGTCCCCGGCGGCGCTCTAGAACACTAAATAATCGCTCCTTTTAGGGACCGAAAACAAAACCCTTTCCAATAATCTACATACCATGTCAGCATAGTTCGCCTTTCTCTCTTTCTCGTCACCTCCGTAATAGCAATGGTACTTCTCATACCTGAACCATTCCACATACAACTTTAGTCAGGCGATTTAAACAGAAGGCAGAGAGAGAGAGAGAGCATACTTCTCTACTGCATTGTTTACTTCCTCTTTCGCTATCGTTCCGCCAACACTATTCGCGAGATCTAACGCCCCGGGCTTCGACATCTCTTGCAAAATCGGCACTGAAAAACGAACTGTTTCTAAAATGAAAAACATCCGACGGTACAAAAACTAGTTTCCTGAAACAGATGGATACACTTGATATAAAAAATAAATGCATGATCGAGTTATCACACCATCCTTTAGAGGTGGGTTTGGTTAAAGTCGGAAAAAAGCTTCATATAGACCATGAACGTCTTTATATTTTGGACTTAAAAATCAAGCCTGTAGAGACTCAAAATGGAGCTCGGTTGAAGTGCATCCAGTTTTCATTTGAGAGAAATGAAGATGGTTTGGATTTGATCTTATACCAACTCTATTGACAAGTACGTGTGAATTGCCTAAATTATGTTGTCTTAAAGATAGTCAGTATTACTTTTTAGTGATTTTTTGTTTAGCTTTTCGTCAAAAAATTTAGCCACAATCATTTGTCTCAAAGAGAGCAATTAGAAAAATATATATATATATAAAAAAAGAACTAAAGTTGAACAAATTTCAAATAAAACGATTCTAAAGACAAAAAAGACAATTGTTTCTTTAGTGGTACTTTTTGTTGTGGCGTATTATGTGACTTAAGGTAGCATAACATCAATTACTTTTTTTTTTTTGATAAAGTAACATCAATTACTTTCTCACTCTTCCTGTCGTGCATGCCCTGCTTTTCACTGGTTATCACTTCCCTGCTTTCTAGGGCAAAGAGGCAGCGTCTTTACAATCATGAAGTTCAAATACGACGAATTGTGTAGGTTGAGTTTGACAGCTACGACTCGGTCTATTATTATGGGAAAAATAGAGTTGTTGCATAACATTGAGCTTGAGCTTGGGTATATATGGCGGGTCACGCTTAAGGCTGTCTTCAGAGAACGGCTTTAACTTTCGAAAATAACACCGTTTTGAGCAAATTTTTCTTTCAAACGTGGCTTGAAAATGACTCTTCTTCTAGGGTACGTATACGGTAATAGAGATGAGTTTGGAGACAGTTACAAGTGCAGAATATATCAGGCATCCCCACATCATCTTTTCACTACTTATTTCTTAATTTCAACCTATTTTATTTAATTATCCTTGTAAATAGAAAAGACATCAAATAAATAACTCTTGTATATGATAAAATTTGAAGGGGTAGAAACCCAAATGAAAAAATATTACATTTTCCTCACCTGAGTGCAGGAATTACACAGAGAAAGGAAAGGAATTCTGATTTTTTTTCAAGAACAAGAGAGAGCGCGAGAATGCTGAGAGCTTCCTTTTTGCCGAAGGTTTCCTTCTGAAGCTTTTCTATTTTTTTTTCCAATTGATTGATTGAGAGAGAGAGAGAGAGTATGTGTGTGTTTAGCCTCTATTTTTTCGGATCTCTTCAGTGCAGCCAATAGTTGGCTGCCTTATATAGCAAATGGGGGTACTGGCTTCTGAAGCTTTTTATTTTCTTTTCATGTGAGAGGCCGCTCACTTTGCAACTTAATTAATCAAATACTACCATTGGTATAGTCGGAGGCTTGAATATTCAGATATGGCCAAAGCAGTGGCGCCGGAAGCAGAATTCTTGATACGGAAAGGATCGAATCACGTATATTCATAAATTAACAACAAAAATATATCATCCTCATATCTGAATATTCAGTTTGTCGTCCTAGATGAAAGCAAGAATTCTGCGTTCGCTAGAGGAAAGCAATAAGGATATCAGATATTCAAATATGACGATAGACCGGTTTGTCCTAGAGGAAAGCAACTCTATCTCTCGTAAATAAAGGCGCAACATATCAATTACTCCCTCCGTCCCAAAATGGATGACAATTTTTGAAACTCGTATCATTTTTCATCACTTATATCTTTCAATCCATAATGTTTTTCATAAGTTTGAAAATTTTGTATAATAGAACTAATCGAGAACTATCAAACAATATCCATATTGCATATTTTTTGAGATCCATATTGAAAGATATAAGGAATTGAAATTGGCACGAATATCAAAAATTGACATCCAATTTGGGACGGAGGGAGTAATAAGGATATTGACGAGATATGGGAAGTCGACTCTGTGATTCATGTGACAATTACCAGTTTGTAAGTACATTACTATGTTGTCATGTATTTTATGTATTTTCGAGAAAAGCAACGTAGTATCTTCGAGCTTGACTTAGTCAAGGAGTGGAAATGTGGAATGGATAGTATAGGAGTTAGATATTGGACCAGGGGACGTCCGAGCCAGTTACTCTTTGTAGGAAGAAACTATTCTTCTTGGGAAGAATTTTTTTAAAATTTGGACCATTGGTCGTTAAAATGGACGGCCGGAATATTGCACTCAGGGGCAGAGCTATGTAAGGGGGTGCCAAGCGCCACTCCCCATTCCAAAAATTCCCACCCCCCCCCCCCCCAAAAAAAAAAAAAGTGTAAAAGGAAAAAAGTGAAAGGAGATGAGACAGAATCACAGAAACCATAAATAGAGGCCGAAATCCAACACTTAGTCTAAAGCTCGAAGTGATCAAAGTTCAAACCCTAGTACGTTATACATGGTGCTACGGACAATGTACTTTACGAATATGATTTTATATCGAGGTAATCGGAAGCATATAATTTGCTTCGAATCTCCGTAGTATTTGTTGGTAAATCCGGTCACTTTGTATTCCACTTGATTGTTATGTTATTCGTTGAAAAATCCATTAATTCTTGTTGGGGTCGTGTTATTATGTATTACGTATAATACTAGTATACTGGTGGGTGCGTGTCGTAGAACTGATTAGTATATGGATTGCGTGAATTTTGTCAATAACTAGGCCAATAGCCAGATAACATAGAGTTTGTGAGACCAATGAGAGGTTCGTGAGGAGGGCCAAGTCCTATTATATATGTGAATTGTTGTTTGACTCTGTGCCTATTATTGGTAGGTCTCGTTTAATTCTAAGCACCTATATCCCCGTCGTATTGTTTACTTCCCACCTACATTCATGTTTTTTTAAGCTAGTTGTTTTCTTTATTTTTTTGTTACAATGGTACGTACACATTTTTTTTAAATTGCAGTTTTCTAAATAATACTTTAGTAATATATATTAACAAGAACTGTTCTAAGCTCTATTATTTTTAAGTGCTTTATCCTTTCTTTTTCTTCATCAGAGGATAATCTATCTGTTTGGTGACGTGCCACTCTGTATAAAGTTTGAAAGAATAAAAGTTTGCTATATAAATCAGTGAGATCTCCTGGATATGCTCTTAAAAATTATGTGGGAAAAGGTAATCATATATTGGTGATTGCCAAACGAGAAATTAGGTTTATCTAAGTGAGTGACTTCTTTCAAATTTTTGACCATTGAATTTGATGGTCACGCTTTCAAATAGGATTGGATGATCCTCCGATTCTATATATGAAGATTGGAGAGGAACCCAACTCGTTTTGGCCGTAGCATTATCAATTTGGCGCAGATGACCATCTAAATTAAGGAGTTTTTAAATATTCATCCCCATACCTCATCCCATGTAAGTATTCATCTCAGTCATTTTGAAGTGTTATTTTTTCATCATTTTCACTTGTAAAATAACTTATCTACCCTTATTTGGTGATACATATAAATATTGTTGCCTAATTAGATGGCATGTAATTAGGATATATGTAACATATATATATAGGGACAATCTTGGTATTAAGAAAAAGTGAGGATGAAATCATAAGTGCAAGATGAAAATTTACGGAGGGTGACAGCTGAGGACGATTCTTTAAAGTCTCCCCTAAATTAACCTATTTAATGGGAAATGTCGGCTAGGCAGGAACATCAAGAGAGCGACACTTGCCTAGCCTAAGCTTATGATGTCAATCCCTGGTGTTATGTGATGCTCTCGATTGATTTTTTATTTTTTTACCTGAAACCGTCTACAGTGCCCAATCATCGGAGTGGTATGCAGGAACCGGTGAGGTGAGCCGTGCGGTACGCAACCCACTTCCGGTTCCGACAAACAGTTAAGAAAAGACTTCAAATAAGAGAAGTGCTAGGGGTACAGCAGCCCAAGTACAGCAGTCAAGTACAGATCCGTTTTGTGCCCGTCTCGAGTCCCACAAAGATGATCGGAGTCGCTTATTTTGTCCAAAATAAGTTGCTTAAAGTTCCTATAAAAAATCATCTCAATCCGATATCGGTAAGGGCGTTTACGAATCATACAACTTTGCTTCAAAATTTGGCCTGAAATTCTAAAGCAAAATTGTATGATTCGTAAACGCCCTTAACGATATCGGATTGAGATGATTTTTTACAGGGACCTTAAACAACATATTTTGAACAAAATGAGTGAGTCCGATCATCTTTGTGGGACCCAAAACGGGCTCAAAACGGATCTGTACTTGACTGCTGTACCCCTAGCATTTCTCTTCCAATAAGTACTCTTGTACTAAAATGGAAAAAATTGAAGGAGAAATTAAAGACCTCTGGGAAGGATTACATTTTCCTCACCTAGCCGCGGGAACTACACAGAGATATGCGCGGAAGTTATAAACTGAACAAAATTATAATGCGAGATAGCGCCACAATTTCTTTTAACCTCTGGTTAATAAAATTATCTTTGCTGTTCAAAAAAAAAAAAAAAGAGATAGCACCAAATTAAATCTGCACTATTTTCTTGCTATATAATTTCGTAGAATATACTCTCGGCTCCCCCAAGATTTTTGTGGGTTTCAAGATTTTTGTGGGTTTCAAGAACGAGAGAGAGAGAGAGTGCACGCTGAGAACTTCTTTTTTGCTAAGGTTTCCTTCTGAAGGTTTTCTAATCTTTTTTTTTTTTATAAACAAATTCTATACACCGCCGGTGTAAACATTTGTTTCCTCCAAATCAATTACATTGCGCCACATCATCATGTTTTATTAATTGGGACCATTGTTTTGACACGTGTCGCGATGCAATTGATTTCGATGAAACAAATGTTTACATCGACAATATAAAGAATTTATTCTCTTCTTTTTTCCAATTGAAAGAGAGCAAGCTTGTCATCTCCATAATAGCGTCCCCTCAACTTTGGCCCTTACTCCTATTTTTATAAAAAAAAATGCTAACAACAACCCTTAGGTGCGTCATTCAACCGTTTGTTTGATGCGTTGCTTTTGTTTGTATGTTCTGTTGTATCTTGGCTCATTGAACTAAGATGTAACCTCCTCGATGTACCCCTTCGAGATTTATAAAATCATTCGTTTGCCGAGAAAAAACTCAATGGCCTGTCGATAAGATATGGCCAAAGTAGGCTTTATATAATATATAATATGTTCTAATTTCGGAGCTGGGCGACTCTATTGGGGTTCGAGAGGGTTCAAGTTTGGATTCAAAACAAGTTGCAAAAAAAAATTCTAATAAATTTTTTCTAATATGGAATCTTGAATTCTTGAGTGTCGTTGGCTGTGAGTCACTAGCATTAATTCCATGGAATATATGAAAATGTATTTTACTTCTAGAAACATAAGTTAATAGGATTCGGGCGATGACGGTTGTTGGTTCGCCGGTTATATGTGTGTGTCAGCAGGCCGTCGTGCATATTGCAATGACGCTTCTACGTTGTTGTTCAACTATTGTATTTTGAGAGTCGATGCCTATAAAGAATTCGTTCACACCATTGAGGGACGAATATGTCTTAAGGACAAGTGCTGGCCGCTCTGCTCACCACTGGCCTATCACATTTCTGTTCGTTGATTCTAGAAGTTAGGCATTCTAAATATTAAGACTAATGTCTCGTTGGTTGCAGTTTTTAATAGTTGTTAGATTCAAGCAAGATATTGTTGATTAGTACTCATTCATCTTGACGGAGGAATCTATAATACAAAAAATTATGATCAGAAACAAGAAAAAGGTAACCAAGGACAAAACAAAAAAAAATGTTACACTCGCTTGGATTTTCTGAACTTTTTCAACTCCGGATCATATTTTTCGTAATTTTCTTATTCCTCTCATCGAGCCGATTAGTTCACAAAGATTTGAGAAAAAGTCTTGAAAATTTTCACCAAACACTAAAAAATACTTAAATGTCTTTGAAAATAATTAGTTTAGTTCAAGCTGTCTGTGATAACACCTTAAGCACCTAGGAAACTCAAAACCAAACGCAAGTGGTACTTGAACCCAACTAGCCTTATTATATCTAAGTCTTACAAATGAGAGGGCTTTCCAAGCCCTCTTTCAAAGGAGTACTTATTCAGTAGTCTCGGAGCACAGCCACGTGGTGCTCCGGGATGAGAGGGCTTTTTGAGCCCTCTTCGAAAGGCCGACGGATTTGTTGGTTAACTCCCGGCCGCTTCGAAACTGCTGCTGTCCGAACGGGGCTTTCGGACCAAGAAGAAGTAACTTGGGGTGAAGATTCCCTTCCTGTTAATTAAGTAGAATTTGTCACATAAGAAGATTTAGAGTTATGTATTGAAAGTGCATCTATATATGAAACATAAACTTAAAATCAAATTTTAGACTTTTCATTGAATTGTTTTCTAGTAGAATCTTCAATTTATCGAATCAATTCATATTATGCACTTTGTCAATTTGGAGATTTTTATCAAATCAGTTCATCGATTTAGAAACGAGCCGAGCTCGAGCTCGAGTTTTTGGCTCGTCTAACAAACGAGTCGAGCTAAAACACTACAACGCTCAAAACTACATGAAAGAAAGTTGCTAAATACGAGTGGGAATAAGTCTCACCTTCCACCATCAAATAGCCCTTCTGCAGATTTCTCCAAGAATGCTTGAACTCTCCGACTTCCTTTAGGTGCAAGTCCCACACACTCCAGAACCATAAGCTTGAAAGTTGAAACAAAGAAACCGAAGCACTAATAATTAACAAATAACCCATGGCACCAGTGGGGAATATCCACCAAATGAAAAATCTATGATTAGGTCTTTCGGGTTGTTTATGCTGTTCATTGTTTTTTTTAATCTGGGCACTTTAGGTCCTCGATCGGGTGTTGTATTGGGCTTTGTCCTTCTAACTTTACGATTTCAACGGTTGGTTGGACTCCTTTTCTCTTCCCCTCATATATGTTACTTTAATTTTGCCAATAAAAAAAAAAACCGAAAAATCTCCTTGCAGTACCCGCTACAGTTTTTTTTTTTTTTTTTTAAATAGGCGCAGTTCCCGCTACAGTTGACAAACTGGACAAGCTTTTCGTATTTGTATCTCTCCATGCAGGGGCGAATGGCGATCCCAGGGGTTGCAAGGGGACCCGGGCGCTAACAACTTCAAATATTTTCGCCTATTATACTAATTTTCAGGTTAATTTAAAAAATTATGCGGAATTGGCCCCTACAAGTGTTTGAGTGGGAAGAATTTCTTAAAATTTCTATATGTAAATATGGGGTAAAAATTCTTAAAATTTTAAGTTATCAATCCTTTTTTAGGTTGCGTGTATAAAAGCTAACGGTGTCTATGCACAACATGTACACAATTAATATCGTCTTTTCTTCAGTCCTCGCAATTGACAATATATACTTACAAAATATTTTTTTATTATCAACACGTGATTCGAGTCTCTGCTAGCTGGACACAAATCATGGGTCCGCAATTGCCTCCATGACTCCATATATACTTCTTCAAATTTCACGTTGTGAACCGTATATAACTCGGCCTCGACGATGATTTAAGATGTTCATTTCATGAAATTTAAAAAAAAAAAAAAACATTTCTGCAAGAACTCATATCGAACATCAATCGACACACAACAAATCGCATTTTCTTTATAGAATGGACAATTTAAAGTTATTAGAATCAAATACGTAGTACTATAAGATAAACTAGAGCAAGTACAACTAGGTCGAACTTACCATGTTTCTGGTCACAAACCGTCCAGCGGCTGTCACACGGAAGCTACTCAGTGAGAATCCACTTGTGTCCAAAGGTAAGTACCATGGCAGGGGTGAGTCTGCTCCAATATCTCTCTCCCATATAACCTTTTACATACAATCCAACAAATGCTTGATAGTTTTAAGTTTAGAAAATCAAATAACACAATTTTGAGGGGACTTTTTTCATAATTCTAAAGGTTATATAGACGGGGGGGTGGATGATAAAATGGGAAGTGCGAAAAACCATTTTTACAAAAAAAAAGTTACAAAAAAAATTTACTCTTAAGCCGGAAGAAAGAAAAGAAAAGAAAAGAAAAGAAACCTCAGTTCACATTATTTTTCGCAACAATGTTATGCTGTTCATATTTCTGCTATTCCAGTATTGCACGTAATACCTGTTGGAAATTGACTAGAATTCCTAAATTGACTAGGATTCCTTTTCCTATTCGGTTTAGGTTTATTTAGTGTTTTCCTATAAATAGGGACCTTGGGGGTTGCTAGGGTTATGGTCTTTTGTTCAAGGGTTTAGATATTAGGGTTTTGTTCATCTCTTAGGGTTCCACCAAGGGTTTGTGTCTCCCTTTTGGGTTCCACCAGAGATTTGTCCCTAGATATCTGTTTGGTGCTTCAAATAGAGTTACGGGTATAGCCGGCTCTTTGTTTCTCTCCCCGTTTATAGTGAATCCTCTTGCTCTTTTCCCCGTGGAGTACGTTCTTGCTTTGTGCTTGAGCGGAACCACGTATATCCTTGTGTTCTTGTTTATCGCTTGTTGATTTGTTATATTCTCAATTTCGTGTTCGGCACAACAAATTGGTATCAAAGCTTTGGGTTTCAATCCGAGGCTTTTGTTTTCTGCTGCGTATTGTGCAATTGGTGATCGTTTCAATGGCGACTCGTTTCGAAATTGCGAAGTTCGATGGGCAGAGCACTAGCTTCAGTTTATGGCGTATTAAGATGAAGGCTTTGCTTGTTCAACAAGGATTACACAAGACTTTGTTGGGGAAATCGAAGAAACCTGCTGATATGCAGGATAGTGTGTTCAAGGATCTCGATGCGAAGGCGCTCAGTTCGATTCTGTTGTGTTTAGCCGATGATGTGCTTCGCGAGGTCGGGGAGGAGGATACTACTGCCGGTATTTGGTTGAAGTTAGAAAGTATCTATATGACGAAGTCTCTTACCAACCGGTTGTATTTGAAGCAGCGCCTTTATACGTTTCGTATGAGGGAAGGTACGCCCGTAAAAGACCATCTAGATGAGTTAAATCGAATTATTATGGATTTAAAAATTTTGGTGTTGTTATTAATGATGAAGATCAAGCCCTTATTGTGTTATGTTCTTTGCCTGCGTCTTATGAGCATTTTGTTACTACCCTACTTTACGGGAGAGATACGATTTCCATGGAGGATGTTAAATCTAGTTTATATTCAAAAGAATTAAGGAAAAAGGTATCTGGTGAAAGTGAGGTTTATGCTGATGGTTTGGTGGTGCAAGGAAGAACTTCTGAGAGGGATAATAGCAGTAGAGGGGTTTCTGGCTCTCGTTCCACAAATCAGGAAGTAAAGTGTTTTTACTGTAGGAAATACGGGCATATGGTGAGAAATTGTCCTAGGTTGAAAAATAAGGACAATTTTGAAGAGAAGGTTGTTGTTGGTATTGTTGAAGAGGATTCCGACGATTCACTTATGGTTCTTTTTGTGAGTGTCGGTGATGTCTGTTCGAATGCCGAATGGATTCTGGACTTCGGATGTTCTTACCACATGTGTCCGAATAAAGATTGGTTCAATACTTATGAATCGGTCAGTTGTGGTACAGTTCTTATGGGGAATAATATGCCTTGTAGAATTGTTGGGATTGGAACATTTAAAGTCAGAATGCATGATGGTTTTGTGAGGACGTTGTTTGGTGTTCGACATGTACCAGATTTGAAAAGGAACCTTATCTCTTTAGGCACTCTTGACTCTTTGGGTTGGAAGCATACCGCTGAAGGTGGAGTCTTGAGGGTTTTGAAGGGTGCTCGTGTTTTGATGAAGGGTCGGAAATCAAATAACCTCTATGTGCTTGATGGTGGTACGATTGTGGGTGCTACATCTTTGGGTTCTTCATCGGTGAATTCGAGGTTGACTCAGTTTTGGGTTTTTAACTCCGTGGTGGAGTCGGTAATTAACTCTGTGGGGAGTTTGAGCAGATCTTCGTGTGTATCCGAGAGGGATGCGTTGGGTGGGAGATGCCCGTTGGAAGATAGAGGCTCAATTTGGAGGCATGTGCGGCTGGGTTTCCTAAGTCGCGTTTACAAGGTCAAGCAGGTGTGCTTGAGCCTTATTCGTTTGTGCCGTTGGTGATTGCCCCGTGGGGGGCTTTTGGGGGAGATGAGCGATTGAAGGAGAGGATTGCCTATAGTGTTGAGTTCGATGGAATTCAAGTCAAGGTGGAGATTTGTTGGAAATTGACTAGAATTCCTAAATTGACTAGGATTCCTTTTCCTATTCGGTTTAGGTTTATTTAGTGTTTTCCTATAAATAGGGACCTTGGGGGTTGCTAGGGTTATGGTCTTTTGTTCAAGGGTTTAGATATTAGGGTTTTGTTCATCTCTTAGGGTTCCACCAAGGGTTTGTGTCTCCCTTTTGGGTTCCACCAGAGATTTGTCCCTAGATATCTGTTTGGTGCTTCAAATAGAGTTACGGGTATAGCCGGCTCTTTGTTTCTCTCCCCGTTTATAGTGAATCCTCTTGCTCTTTTCCCCGTGGAGTACGTTCTTGCTTTGTGCTTGAGCGGAACCACGTATATCCTTGTGTTCTTGTTTATCGCTTGTTGATTTGTTATATTCTCAATTTCGTGTTCGGCACAACAATACCTTAGATATTCCACTCTTGTAAGTTATATGTTAAATGGGATCCATAAAAAAATGTGCCATACTTAGGCCCCGTTCCGCTAATTTTTCTGCAGATCCGGGGATGCTGCCAAGTGGTCCCTGCTAAGCATCATACCGAGCGGGTGCAGGGTGCATCCGGACCGTCCAAAAGTGTTTTCATCGGTTTGGATTAGAAAATAAACTCTTCTTTGGACCATTGATTGTTGAAATGGACGGTCTGAATGCGCTTGGCAGGGACCGCTTGACACCATCCCCGGTCCCTCTTTGGCCATATATTTGGCGTAGCTTTTTTTTTTGGGGGGGGGGGGGGCGGGGCTCCCCTGTCCTTAGGGGCTGTTTGGTATTATTTGAATCTTAAATGAATGGAGTATCGTACAAACAAAAACAAAGCCTAGTAGTTAACTTCAGGGTCTAGGAGTTAATTGAGGTGCGCGCAAGCTGATCACCCTGACGTCCGGTCATCAAAAAGAAATGAATGAAACAAAATAGTTGGGGGGTTAAAATTTCAGAAACGGGAATTTCAAATATGGGAAATTCATGATGTACAAAGAAATTTCCAAAATTAAAAACAAGGGAATTTAGCGGATAGATTTTAGGGATCTGTTACTCACTTCAAAACCCGCTTGTTTGAGAGCTTCAAGGCATTGCGTTGTAGTCCTTATGTCTGGCAGGCCATTCCCAAGTTCAATTTCCCTCTGAAAAATACCTAAAATAGTTCTTACGCCAATCTTACCCGGGCACTAAATACGGATCGATTCAAGCAATATAATCGTTAAAACCATTGGACGTTTCTAACATAGTCAGCTGCTTGATAATTGTCGCAGCCTTTTCTAACAGAAAACGCCACGTGACACTAAACCCAGACGGCATTGGCTAAATTGAGAAGGTTGTGGCATTTTCTGTTAAAGAATCAGACGACTGTTGATTATCGATTCGTCGACCATGATGACAACATCCTCGGAAAATTTAGAAACTCATGGCGCAAAGTCTAATTTTTGAAATACCACAAGGATGTGTAAAGTGTATTTAACCAAAATCCAATAATATAATCAGCTAGCTAGAGAATTGGTTGAAGTTTAAAACCTTGATGCTTTGGTGTTCTTTGTTATTGTGATCAAAGGAATTGGTCATGCACCACTCATATGCAGCAAAACACTGACCAGGCTTCAAAACTCTGTGAATCTCTTTGTAGCACCCAACCTTTAGGGCATATATACATATGAAACATAGATCAATAAAAGATAAATTAACCCTCCAAAATAAACAAATCTTATGCATAACAAGAAAAAGATCATACTCTTGTTTCGTTTTGTTTACCCTTTTCAAGAGTTTCATTGTTTCAACATTTTAAGCAGGCACGCAATTACTGCATTGATTCAAATACAAAGGATTTTTTTTTTCGTCATTACCTCTTTATATGTTTCCCACATTCAAGTGTATATGTTAGTAGCTATCGGTTTTTGTCTAAGTGTGAATTTGCCTTGAGAACATAGCGTCTAACGTGCGCTAGCCTTGATCATCATTCATGAATACAATTTTCAAGTTCTATCTATTTATGATTTTGTCGCCTATGATTCTTTCGTTTTAGAATATCACAATTGGTGGAATATCACAATTGGTCAGCTATCTTTATTTGGTGGAATATCCCATGGGTTTGTCCTTCATCTATCTCTGGTCTGATTGATCTCTGGTTCTCCAATTCCTTTCATAACTTGGAGGAAATATGTTGGAATACCACTCTCTATGCCGTCTAATGGTCCATTTGGAAAGCTAGAAATGATCTTGTCTTCAAGAATTCAATTCCTAATACTGATGATGTGGTCAACCTTATCAAACTAAGAGTGGCATTATGGGTTAAAGGGAGATGCAATCTTGCAGCATATTCTGTTGAAGACTTTAGGAGCCATTTGGAAGGCATTAGAAAGCATAAGATCTGAACTGTTGTTTCTTTTTTGTTCTCTTTTCCTCCAACTCTTGGTTTGTTTTTTCTTTTCTCTTTTTGGGATTGTTGGCATGCATATGATTGGATTGGTTTTTTCCTTTCAATGATGCTTGCCCTTTCTTTCTCGATGTACCCATTATCGAGTTTCTAATAATATTTCTTTGCTTATCAAAAAATATATATATCACAATTGCACAAATTTTGTGCACACATTTTCTCACAAGAAGTGGAGAGTGCAAACCATATTGTGTTTTTGTGCATTTTCCACGAGCTTTGCATAATGAACAACTTTGATCATCAAAGTAGACTTGAGAAAGAGCCCAGAAGTTTAATAAAACTGGAAGGGTTCCAATTTTAATAAGCCGGCCCTTTAAATATGCGCGAAAAGTTTACCGCATCAGGAGCATGGCAAGTAGCTTCAATTGCATATGCTGCATCATAACTATTGTCAGGAAATGGCATTTTCATGAAATCAGCCTGCATCAATAAGAAAAACAAGAATCATCAAAGCCTGGGAAAGAGGAAAACCCAGAAACAAAATATGAAAATTTCCTAACAGTACAAATACATTTTACCAACAAAAAAAAAAAAAAAAAAACTAACAATACTAATACTCACCTTAACATAGTCACAAGTCTTATCCAGTACTCCTGCTTTCCTATCCAATAACTGCAAAATTAACACAGATTTTACGTAATTTTAATTTATTCTCGGCTAAACAAACTTCAGTTAGATGCATCGGTATAAAAAAAAAAATTCATAAGCCTTGTTTTTTTTTTGGAAAAAAATAAAACCTTGTTACTAGCTAGATGTACACAGGGTTACCTTCCCTCTTGTTATCTGATACTCGTTATTGTTCAGGCCAGTAATGGATGTCATGCTGCAAGATTTCATGCACCAAAAAAACTACTAATTAGAAGCCAATTCCTGAAAAATAAAACAGACAAACAAACGAAAAAGTGTAATCGATAAAATAGAGGTACACAACCATGTTTCCGATTATAGAGTTTGATTTCCATATATTGCGGTAAACTTGCCGCACATCGCTGTCCAAATCACCTCTATTTGAGAATGTGTGGAGCCGACACATATGTGAAAGATGTGTGGTCGGTAGGGGTGTACGACTGTGCATAGCCTTGTTGATTTAATAAACAAATACTATCATCTAATTAAAAGTTACTAGATCTATCACTGCCAAATTGGCAAATTGCCAATTAGTCATGCATAGATTGGATGTTTTGCAACTTTTCTCACACGATATTAGAGCAACCTCAATGCGTACATCATGTTTGCGAAATATCGCACCATTTTGAGTCTCTTTTTTTTCAAGAGAAAAATAGCCGATAAAACTCTAACCAAATCTTCTTTTTTTTTTGGCCACAGTGATATACATCAACGGAGGTTAGTGAGGGTGTTAGAATTAGCACGGGAAGACCAGAAGCTATCCATAACCCTGGCCCCCTAAAGGGTCTGCCCCCTGTGGGGCTCGAACCCAAGACCTTCCACAAATGGGAGACAATGACTTACCAACTGCACTAAGCAGTGGTTGTCCTCTCTAACCAAATCTACTTAGAACTAAACCCTTACCAATATCGTATTGACATGGATTTTTTTTTTTTTTCCCATCCATGATGTACACAAATGAACAACTCGTATCGAGTGGTTGAGTGTCAACGTTTGTCGCAATGCTATTTGGCAAATTATTGCGGAACCTCACATGGTTGATGTAAATGTAACTGTTTCACCAAGACGATGGCAATATACTAATTCAAGGCCCAGATTAGGCTAAGTAATGGGATAATTAATCACCTACCTAAATTGGGCAATTTCTCTTAATGGTCCACCAATTCCACACCCAACATCCAAGACCTACATGTAGAAAATATAAAGCCAAACTCATCAATATCACCCACAAATAAAGTGATATCTTCTCCATTCAAAATGATTGTCCATCAAGAAATTGAGCTATTATATACTCCTTTAGTTAGAAAAAAACAAAGTAGTACTCATGTATGTAATAACATTCAAATTTATTTTGCACAATATTAAAGAAGTAATTGATCAGATCGATCTTCAATTGGTGCATGCATAAAAATTTAGAAAATAATGTGCAAACGTAATACGGAGTCCGTCCCAATTTGTTCCGCCTACTTTGACTTTCACGAAATTTAAGGAAACATTGTACTTGCATTGACTTTTGATCAATTTTACCATTTTACCCTTTTGAGAAAATATTACTAAAATTTTGTAAAAATAAATAATGGAACCCACCAATTCAAAAGTACTCTCCTCCTGTCATGTCATATGAAAAGAATGGAGCCAAATTCAGTTTTGCCGGCCATTTGCATTGAATTTGAATTTGGGAGGGAGAATCTCTCTCCTTAAATGAGGGGTAAAATGGTAATCTCGACATCTAGAAATGGAAAGTTTTGAAACAAGCGTATCATTTTGGGACATTCCAAAAAGGAATAAGGGCGGAACAAATTGGGACGGAGGGAGTATTTTTTTTTATCTAACCGTCGCACCGTTTTTCGTAATGGACTATCATTATAGAACAATTGAAGATGTATGTTCTATTTTAGAATCAGCTGAGTGAGGGAAAAATACCTTTTGCCCAGGCTTTAGACATAACTGTAAAGCAATGAAGTGTTCGTACCGCTTAATGGCCTCTTTAAGAGACTCCCCTTTCAATCTACACCACAAATTTTTATTTTTATTTTTGCTTTAACTAATTATCAACAGGTGTATATATAATTAATTAATTAATTTTCTTAATTAGATTGAGATAAAAGAAGTGAGGAAATTGAAATTGAAAAAAGAAACAATGTAAATTAAAAAAAACCTGGGTGCGAAATGGAACGACTCTCCCCAGCCGTATTCGTAGAAGCTTGTGACGAGATCGTAATATTTATTCACCTGACCAAAACCACATGAGATTTAAAAAAAAAAGTACAACATATTTTTGCGGACCATGTGGGACAGGTTCGCGTTGCGGGCCCTGCAGGCTGCTGCGAGGGTCATTTCCGGTCCATGCTCGACCTATTAATTAGTTTGATCCAAATTGTTCATTTCGTTCGCCTCATTGAGTCGTTGGCATTTGCCGAAAATCTCACTAGTTGGATACTGATATAACTACATGACCGAAACACATTCTTACTTCTTCTTTTTTTTGATAAGCAACAAATTTTATTAAAAAACTTGACAAATGGTACATCAAGTTGGGGGAGGGGAAGGGGAATCCAATACGGAATTGGACGAACACCTATTGGGACAAGCCCAGAACACCCAATGGGCAAAGCCCAACACACCTGTGGGTCTGAAAACCCAGATCAGACATTAAGAACATAAACACCTAAAGGCCTAACAGCCCATATAAGACAATAGAGCTCAAACCAAACTGGCCAGGCCCAGCCCGAAGGAGCCAGGCCCAAACCAAACTCCCCTGCACCCAGCACGTCGCAGCCCACTGCCACCGCAGCCCTAGATGCCAACCACCACTCCTGCAAGCCAACCACCACCATCAAATCCTCCCTGACCGAGACTCCATAACCACCAGACACCAATAAGGATTCCCAAGCCGCCCGTTCCCCACACACTCACGCATCCCGAAACAGGCCGTCGAGAAATCGGCGCTTCGATTCTCATAAACGGCCGAGAAATCCGTGAGCCAAGGAACCATGAACGACGTTGAGAAGTCCGCTACGATGTCACCCTATCAAGCTAAGAGCAGACCCATATGCTCTGGACCCCGGCCAACCGAACCGCCTGCCGTAGATCTCCGCTTGCCGTTGGGCCAAATCGGCAACATTCAGGAATGTTACACGGTGGGAGATCCACGAGAAACAGCCCCACCTGCTGCCGTCAGCCCACGCCGTTAGGCCGACCAGCCTCCCCCAGGAGTAGAAGCCAGCAGACACAGCGGCGACCAAGAGCGGACCGAAACCAAGAGGAAATGGCAGCAACCGAGAGCGAGACAACAGAACTGACCTACGAAGAGAGGAGAGCAGAGGAGGAAAGGGCCCGGGGGGAGGAGGGAAGGAGGCGGCGACGAGATCTGGAAGGGAGATGAGGTGAAGGAGACCAAAGGTCACGAGAGAGAGAGAGAGAGAGTTTTTTAACACATTCTTACTTATTAAAAATGTGTTGTGTTGATCATATAGGCATATAGCTATTTTTTTTTTTTTTTGAATATGTTAGGCATATAGCTATTGATGTTCGATTATTGTGGTTTTTTGTGAGTATTGCCGACTCTGTGAACCAAAGAAAATAAAAAAGAAATAAACTAATGAGCCCAAAATGCCCTCATAACAGCCCTGCCTTGGCACACATGAATCAGTACTTCAGTACGACTACTACTGTGAAAACATTGAACCCTCAGAGACTATATTACTCAATCAAAATAGACTATTTATTTGGACCTAATGCATCGCGCCAAACGGAAACAAGAACATACTCTCCTCCCACAAAGAACGCGCGTCTATCTTCACTGTTCACACCTTTCATAAAAATTTTGGAATAATACGCATAATTTTAAAGTTTACCTTCTTGAACACTACTAATTTTAGTTTTGAAAAGTGCGTAAATATGTATATTCTTACCTGGCATAATTGAATTTCGAAATCATCTATATCGATACCAGATCAAAACTGCATTTTGCACAATTGATGTTTTCGACGAGGTACTCCATAAACTTGAACGTTTCAATTATTTATTTTGGGTTCCCGGAAGGCCCACAAAAGGTTAACCTTATGGTGCAAACCCAATTAGTAGTCTATCGATCCCCTCAGGTTTAAGTACTGAGGATTAGATCGCGAGTTTGGCCCGCAAGTAGTACCAATCTAACTTATTAACATCCTACCGTCAAGAAAAAGATAACCAAAAAAAAAAAAATGAAACCGTTTTCCAATTCGGATACCATGTCAGCATAGTTCGCTTTTCTCTCTTTCTCGTCGCCTCCGTAATAGCAATGGTACTTCTCATACCTGAACACATCCCCCATACAACTTTAGTACTATAGTGGTTTTATAAATGCTGCTTCTACTTTGTTTGGCTAATTACACATGTATATAATAATTTCAATATGCCTTCCTAAAAGGAAAATAGATGAGCACATTCATATGATATGAGAGAAATGCAACAAGAAACGACACGAATGTACATCGAATCTAAAGTTGAGATGAAATACGAGAATAATAAAGAGACAAGACGCAATGTTAAGAGGTTAAAACCTTGTTTTGATAACAGGTGTCTCCGAGCCAGCTTATGCACTCGTCTACTACTATAATCTTGAGGGACCAATCGCGTTGTCCACTAATCCTGGGGTTCAAACCTTATGTAGTCTTTTTTTTTTTTGTACCATTGCTTCCGTGAAATATTAGATCGTGGGCCAAATTTTCCTATCCCTATATATAGATTCTCACACGATTTAATGGAGAAAATATTAGTACACACAAAAAATAAGTACTCACTCAGTTCCAAAATATTTTTCTGGTCCGCAAAACAAGGAATAAAAATTAATGCATTTCTTTCGAGACAAAATTCAAACTTTTTTCATAAATTGAAAGAAGTCATCGACATCTAGTAAATAAATTGAAAAAAAATTAAACAAAGCGAAAAGATGGAAAATATTTAGAGTGCATACTTCTCTACAGCGTCGATTACTTCCTCTCTCTCTAGCTTTCCACCAACACTAGTTGCGAGATGTATAGCCCCGGGCTTCGACATTTCATGTAAAACCGGCAATGGAAACGAACTGTATAGAAAATGGAAAAAAAAAACACCAATGGTGCAAAAGTTAGTTTCCTAATGTGGATCAAAAATAATCGTAGCGTTGTTGAATGTTCTTGTTGAAGCTTATTAACGTGTTAAACAAAAGTAGGGAACCTACAATATTTAAAGTACTAGTGTTTACCCGTGCCTACGGTACTACGCATCGGTTCAACCAGATTGAAAAATAGAGCACTTAATTTTTTAATCACATTTTTTATGCGTGAACAGTGAATGTGTGTGCATGTGCATGGTGGGTGCCACATAGAACAAAGGGTGCCACGTAAGACAACCCTTCTGTTTTATTATATAGATGATCTGAAAAACCCTCAAGTGTGTGTGTGTGTGTGTGAGAGAGAGAGAGAGAGAGAGAGAGAGAGAGAGAGAGAGAGAGTATATATGAAGGGAATGACTTCAATGTCCCCGGTCAGTTTGGAGACACCGTAACTTTTGATATAACAAAATCATTATGAGTATAACCAAAACTCATTACAAGCATAACAGAACCATAACAAGGCATAACTTGTTTGTTATACCTTAGTTGGGTTTGGTTATGCCTTGGTTGGTTTTTTGGATATTCCTTAGTTATGCTTTGTTTGAATTCTGTTATGCTTGTAATGAGTTTTAGTTATGCTCTTAATGGTGAAGTTATGCCAAAAATTCATCCATATATGAAGGGAAGAGAAACTACGATACATTAGCCATTAGGGAATGACTTCGGTGTCCCCGGTCATTTCAGGGACACCGTAACTTTTGGCATAACGAAACCATTATGAGCATAACCAAAATCCACTACAAGCATAACAGAACCATAGTAAGGCATAATTTGTTTGTTATGTCTTGGTTGAGTTTGGTTATACCATGGTAATTGGTTTTTTGGATATTCCATAGTTATGCCTTCTTTGGGTTCTGTTATACTTGTAATGGGTTTTAGTTATGCTCATAATGGTGAAGTTATGCCAAAAATTACGATGTCTCCAAAATGACCGGAAACACCATAGCATCATCCAGTTATTATATATAGATAGCTATACACGTTGCTATGAATTAATGAGTGAGATCTAATGAGAGAGAAAGAAGGGAAGCTAGATAGAGAGAAAATCAATCTTTCTATAAAACTACTAAAAAGTGTGACCTAAAAACGCTCCTCCGATGCTTGAATCCCTTAGGATTAGCTAGTCACTGAACTAGAAGGGGATTATCTGGTCCTATACCTGTGGGACCATCCAATACCACGTGATGGGGTAGTATTAGCTAATCCAGACTAGGCCTGTCAACGGACCGGATCCGATAAGACTCGAATCCGATAGTACGTGGTAATCCGGATCCGATCCGAAAATCCGAATCAAATCTGAAAACTTTTTTACTTCAAAAATTTTAACAAAAAAAATATTTTTTTTCAAAAAATAAAAAATTTAAAATCAAAATACAACTTCTTAAACATTTTTTTTTCAAAATAAAAAATTTACTGTTTTTTTTAAATAAATTTATAAATTTATAAAAAGTTTTAAAAAAAAAGTTCGGATTCAGATGATTATCGGATCGCCGTTATCGGATTCAGATCGGATTTTTAGGATCGGATCCGGTCCATTGACAGGCCTAATCCAGACCATTGTGATTATTTTCCTCTTCACCGAATGGTCAAAAATGATTTCCCACTCTTTATCTCATCATTTAGGGAAAAAAAATATAATGAAAGTTGTGAAGAGTGAAAATGGAAAATCTATGTGGGCCGGACGGAGTACATAGTTTATAAGCGGTTTAAAAATAGTTTGTAAGCTGTTTAAAAATTCTCCTCTTATACAAGCCTTGAAATAAAATAGTACAACTCTTTCAATTCTTTTTATCCAGTCGTCGCGAACCTACCCTGAAAGGATTTCATAAACACAAAACCAATTCAGTGAGTTATGATATACAGAGGTTACACAATTAGCATCGGATGAATCTTTACGCAAAAACATTCAATAATTCATTTCAACATAATATTACCATCAGAGAGAGAGAAAAAAGAATCAATAGTTTTCAGGCTCGAAATTGTTAAACACGGAGAGAGAGAGAGAATCCGACAATATATCATTCCATAACAAGATTTTAATTAATGCATTCCACAGAGCATTTAAAAATGGAATTATGTAGCGAACGTATATCCGTAACTCACACTTAATGCGTGAACCAAAAAAGACTGCGGCTGATTTTTATCGACTGTAGTGGGTAGGGTGGATTTTCGGCAGTTGAAGGAGGGGATGGGAATTTGGTTCGCGAAAAAGAAAAGAAAAAAGGGAGAGAGAGAGAGAGAGAGAGAGAGAGAGAGAGAGAGAGAGAGAGAGAGAGAGAGAGAGAGAGAGAGAGAGAGATGAATGATTAAGGAGAAAAAGGAGAAAGAGGGGGAGGAAATTTTGTACCAGAAAAAGAGGTGGAGACATGATACAAGTGGATGATTAGAGAGAGAGATGAATGATTAAGGAGAAAGAGGGGAGGAAATTTATTACTCCCTCCGTCCCTTTTTAAATGTCCTGCTTCGTAACTCCAACTTATTAAAAAAACATCATCATTATACCTTTCACATCAACTTTTTCCTCCACTTTCCCTACTTACCCATCATCATTACTCTTTTACTCACTAACTTTTTAAAATGGAATCTACTTTTAGGGACAAAATAGACAATTCACCAACTTTTACCCACTAACTTTATAAAATGGACACTTATTAAGGGACAGCCCAAAATGAAATACTGTACTGTAATAAAGGGACGGAGGGAGTACCAGAAAAAGAGGTGAAGACAAGATACAGGTGGATGATTAAAAAAAGGGGTCCGGCTAATAAAAGCCCAGTAGGTCAACATTAAGAATGTCAAAACAAGATATTTAATAGAAAAATGATTTTTACACTTTCCTTTTTATTATATACATTTTCTTTTTTGTCCTTATTCATGTGAATTTATCTTTTTATCCTTTTATAAATTCACTTTTTCAAACATTAAGGAGCAATATAATAAATTCATACTAAATAAAGACAAAAAAAAAAGTGTATGTCATAAAAAGTGAAGTGTAGAAGTCAATTTTGTATTTATATTAATTTAATTTATCTCCTTGCCAATCATTTATCTGCACCCTAGTATAAAACTTTTTACTTTTTGTTCAAAAGTCTCACCACACACTCTTCTGTTCTCTTTAGATGTCAATAACAATTTTACCCTACACCAATTGCCACTACTTACTAAAGAACGCATTTGTTGGATTAAAAAAAAACAACGCATTTGCTTCATCAAAACATTAACTCCTTTATTTATAGAATAACAAAATATTATATTGGATTAAGCACTTGAGTTATCCGATTGAGCCAATTTTTCGTAAGACCATCCGCAAAAATATTTTAAATTAATAAATGGTCCGAATCATTTGTGTAGGACCCGAAAATAGATTTCGTATGCCGATCTGTACATGGTCATTGGTCAATCAAGTCTTCCACTTAGCCAAAAAAAAAAAAAAGTGTAACACTATTAGAGGTTGAACAAAAAAAATATATACCTTTCTTGCTCAATCAAGTCTTTCACTTAGCCAAAATCACCGTCAAATTCAAATTTAAATTTTAGGTGAACATGTACAAAATGAGTTCCATCTCACATATTACTGCCAAATAAGTGGCTATTTACATACTCAAAACCAATATCCACCTTCTTGAGTACCTTCCAAAGATCTCATATAGTCAAATAGTTCCCAAAAAAAATCGACCAAAACGAAGTCCAAGAACTCATGTAGCAAAAGGCAAAAGTACTCCACCAGCTTCTTAGGCCATCCACATTGGTATAATCAAAAGCCAATTGTTTTTAAAGTTAACAAGGTTTGTGCAAAAGATGGCTTACAATGGTATAATCAAACTTAGCAACATCCTTAGAAATAATCAAATTTTGGGCTTTGAATAACCAAAACTAGCAACCTTTTTCAATAATCAAAATTTGTGGATCCCACACAGCATAAGTTAACTGGTCCTAAAATTTGTATACGCGCATGTTTCAACTAGTATTTTCTTTTTTTCTTCTTCGCCTCTATATCTTTTTCACTTCCCCCACAAATAGTTTCTCTTTCTTTCCCTCTAAAAGTGAAACTCATATCTCTCGATCATCCACAATTCAATCAATCGTCGCCGGATTAAGGTATTTCACTCTTTTTTCTCGTTTCTATTTTATTCTTTTTTTCCTCAAAATTACGGGAGGGAATTGATATGTTTTTGCCCCCAAAAAAAATCATAATGGAGGGAAGTGAATGGAGAGAGAGAGAGAGAGAGAGAGAGAGAGAGAGAGATTATAGTGGATCCCTTATTTTGGTTATGGACTTGGAGTGACTATTGTGGACCTCAACATTGTTAAGCTTAGCTACCTCTTAAATGAATAATCAAAAGCTGATGTGTCAACTTTTGATTATCCATTTTTGATTATACCACTGTGGATGGCCTTAGGGGCTGTTTGATAAAACTGAAAACTGAAACTGAAAGCTGAAAAATTAAGTACTAAAAGCTGAATGCTGAATTTTTTAAGCTGAAAAACTGTTTGATAAATATATTAAGCACTGAATTAAAAAAAATGATGAATTAATTTTAGTTTCGATTCTCTCTTAAATTACTAATGATAACAATGTACTTATGGGAGTGGTGATTGTGGTGGTGGTGGTGGGTTAGTGGTGATGGAGCGAGGGGGGTGGTGGTAGAGGTGGAGTGGTGAGGGTAGGGATGGAGTGGGAGTGGTGGTGGTGTTGGAGTGGTGGCGGTGGTGGTGTAATGGTGGGGTGGCGGTGGAGTAATGGTGGTGTAATGGTGGCAGTGAGTGGTAGTAATGGAGTGGTGGTTGTGCGGCGGCGGCGGCGTGGTAGTGGGCTGGAGTGGTGGTGGTGGTAGTAGTGGTGGTGGTGGTGGTGGTGGTGGTGGTGGTGGAGTGGTGGTAGTAGTGGCGTTGGTGTTTGTGCAATGGAGGCGGCGGCGTGATAGTGGTGGTGGTGGTGGACTGGAGTGGTGGTGGTGGTGGATTGATGGTTATGGTGGTGGTGGTGGTAGTGGTGGTAGAGTGGTGGAGGTGGTGGTGGTGGAGTGGTGGAGGTGGTGGTGATGGAGTGGTTGTAGGAGTGGTGGTGGTGATGGTGTGGTGGTTGAATACAAATACACAAAAATTCAGCCAAAATTAAGTAGCTCAAAGCTACTTAATTTTTTTCAACTTTTTGGCCTACATTTTAAGTAGCACTTAATTTGTTAAGCAATGTAAAATGTGATTATCAAACCTACTGAATCACTTATTACTTAATTAATTCAATTTTAAGTGCAGAATTTAGGTTATCAAACAACCCCTTAATGTACCACTGTAACAAATAGGAAGGCAAGACAATAAGCACATTCATCTTACCAACATAACCTCAATCGTAATAGTAAAAAAAAGAAGAGAATATATTGTTATCTAGTACTTCAAACAAAACACCGGATTCAAGCCAATATCACTTGAGGATATCTTCTTTTTCTTCTTTTCTGATTCGTTGGCATATTCAATATTTTCCTTCTCCGGGCATGTGGTGATGTTATGGCCAACCTTCTTGCACCATCCACAACTCTTAGTTACCTTTCCTGTTTCTTTTCCACCTTTCAATTGCTTTGTCTTCGGACACCCTTTGGTTATCGAAATCGAAGGACATTGGACATCGCCGATTGGTTTATCCACCAAAATTTCTATGTCCAACCTTGGTGTTCCTTCCTCACTTTGAAGTATTTCACGACACCAACGCAAAGGCAAATAGATAGATGGAATTTTATAGCAGTCCTTATGAAGAAATACACTTAGTATGTGACGACAAAGAATTCACCAAAATTCAAAATGCTTGCAACTACATGTAGTAGTCTCAACATCCCAAAACGCAATGTGAGTTTTGCTCCTTGTACTATCGTGATGTTTGACTCCAAATTCACACCCATGCTCATAAACTGATGAATATAAAGTTGCTCTACCAAATTCCTCTTGAAACTTCTCAAAACAAAACGGTGTAAGAACACCACAAGCTTGCTCTTCCAACGGCGACATTGTTCTTAGAGTGGAACCCCTATACTTTTGCAACATTGTGTTATGCAATTGCCGTTGTTGAATGTTTTCAATTGCAAGATCAACCTAAAGTGGCCAATATGGTTCCATCTATTATGATGGGCTATGATGGAACCAGATCTTATAAATAGGTGGTCAAGGTCTCCACTCCAAACCCTCTTTTCTCATACTTCCGCATCTTTGTGTGAGACTAAGGTCAAGATCAAGAGAAGGATTTTGGAGGCGGAAGACAAATAACCACACTAAGGTTTTCATCCTCCATGCCGATAGGTACGCATCCGGTATAATTTTTCTTCAATGGTTTGACATGAGTTCTTGGGTTTAGGGTTTCGTATGAAATCCTACATGATAGGGTCCATGAAACATGTCCATGAAAAGAAATTGGACGATTAAGATAACCGTCCAAATCCTTTTCATTGACACTTTCATACATATATTTCATGGACCACAACATTTTCGGTTCTTATTTTAACGGGGTAGTGAAGTTGGCACACACTACACTTGAAAGAGAGAGTACACCAACTATCCTAATTCTGTTTTTAATTTTTGGTTAAACGTCTTGATTCTTGACTCTGCTGATTGGATTAATCGTCCAATTCCTTTTCATTGATACTTTCATCGATATGTTTCATGGACCATAACATTTTCAGTTGGTAATCAAGTTGGCACACGTACACTACACTTGAAACAGAAAGTACAACAACTATCTTTAAGAACCTTTCTATTCACACAGACAAAAGTGCACAGATTGTGCACAAATTTTTTTGTGGGGTCCACCACGGGTCCCACACAAACGATCCGAGCCATTCATTAAATGTAAAACACTTTTTTAAGAGTCCCTGTCAAAAATCAGCTCAATCCAATACCTAACAGTTCTCGACCCAATCATCTACGTACCTTTTCATTGAGATTTCAAGAAAATAAAAAGTTAAATGATTGAATCGAGCATCTATAAGTATCGGATTAAGCTGATTATTCACTGAGACTCTTGAAAAAATGTTTTACATTCAATGAACAGCTCGAATCATTTGTATAAGACCCGTGATAAGCCCCACAAAAAATATATGCACAATCTATGCATGTAATGTTTGTGTGCACAGACTTTCTGTATCATTAATTCTTGACTCGGCTGATTGGATTGGGTTGGTTTGATTGGATTATGTTGGTTCATTTTATCAGGGCGACTGTTGCCTACCCCAGACACGTCAATCTAGGTGTCATTTTTTCCTTGGTTAAGAATTATTGGGTTCTTGAAAATTTACGAGTTTGAAACTTATTTCGATATTTTTTACTTTTCGTAATTTTTTGTTTAGCTTTTCATTGTAATTTTTGGGATTAATCCTTCGCCTCGACAAGACGAATCGAAAAAAATATAAAAATATGGACCGATGGTGAAAAAAAATTTAAATAAGACAGTACTTTAGACAAATAAGACAGCTATTTTATATTTTTTTCATTTTTCGTGAACTTTTTTTTTGCTTTCCGTTATAATTTTGTATTTTTTAAACTTCTCCCGTCAAGACGGCAAGACGGATTATTAATCCAAAAAATATGATGCGAATCTAACAAAATTCAGAAAAGACAAACAAAATACACAAAACGAAGAAGAAAAATAAGTTTACAAGAATGGTGCCGCCAGTATTCTTGAATGCCAGCATGCATTACTACAAGATATGCAATCAGCACAGGTATTGATCAATCTTGACCGAGGGCCCTACGCGAGAATCAATGGCATCCGACGTGTGTAGGGTGGTTGGATCAAGAACCATTTTTTTCGTGTATATACATCTATATGTATATACACGAAAAAAATGGTTCTTGATCCAACCACCCTACACACGTCGGATGCCATTGATTCTCGCGTAAGGCCCCTCGGTTTTTTTTTTTTAGAATTTTTGGACGGCTCGGATCGGCCGTCCGGTGGCCGGAGATGGCCCTCCGGTGGCCGTCGGTATGATTTCGGTGGGGGGCCGTCGGTATACATATCATTTTCGTTACTACAAGATATGCAATCAGCACAGGTATTGATCAATCTTGACTAACATCGAGAGCCGAATGTCCCACAGATGCGACAACTGCGGAATCACTGGTTACAATTGCGTTTAGTTAATCCTTCTAGACTCATGGAAAAATCCTCCGTTCCAGAAACCTTCTTAAAAAATAAGCAGCTTATTTCACATTTTCAAATTCAAAAATAATGTAAATGAAAAATAATTTTTTGATTTTTTTTGCACCGTATTAAAGATCTTGATGAGATCTATCAAACTAGATCCATATTGGTAGGAAAATTATTTGCGTAAACACATTATTTTTGAGCTTGAAATTGCCTTCTTAAAAAATAAGGACTTATTTAAGGTTCCGGAACGGAGCCGAATGCTGTTCATTCACTCGCTTATGCCTTTTTCATTACAAGGTTTCAGTTGAGTACTCTCATTTGCTCAACTCAACTGGCATCGCTTCTTAAATACACATTGCATAGCGTGTGGAGTCTTGACAGATAGCAGTGCTCTATTGTTTGTTGACTCCTCAGTCTTTTCTTGGGCTTTGTTCAATGTCTAGCTACTATGAAATCCCAAGAAGCCTCATCTTCGGCTTCTCCATGTAGTTATCATGTGTTTTTGAGCTTCAAGGGCGAGGACACTAGCAAGACTTTCACCGATCACCTCTACATAGCTTTGGACCAAGGCGGATTTCGCACCTTCAGGGATGATGATGGCATAGAAAAAGGAGAAGATATCAAGTCTGAACTTGAGAAAACAATTCAAGAGTCAAGAATTTCGATAATTATCTTCTCAAAGAACTATGGACTCAGCCTGTTGGGTCTTAATCAGTTTCCTCCGTGTGGTTAGGAGATGAGGGTCATGGATGGTCAGGCTGGTGTATCCATGACCATATTAGCTCTGTACTTTCATTGAAATTCCTTTTCGCTATCAAATACTCGAAAGCAACGTAATAAAGGAACGAAAAGCAATAACCGGTGAACACAAAAATATGCGTGGAAAACCCCTTAAAAAGGGTAAAAACCACGGGAGGAAATTGAACCGCTAAAAGTAATCATTGTGCAGTTACAAATGATCTTAATTAAACAATCTTGAATCCTCACCGACTGACCAAAGATCGATTTGTCGAATCCACGTACACCGCACCAAGTGGTTGATTGTCGCACACCTTGAATCCACAAGTCCTTCGATATACTTCCAGAATCCACCGGAAGAATGTTTCAACTAGTTGGAACAATGGTTGAAAAGAACACTTGAAGTTTATGCAGAAAGGTTCATGATCACTGAGTCATGTGTAACTTCAAGAGATAAGAACCAGTCACCATTAGACATTACTCGGTATTGGACACAAAGGTGAAGAGCTCTGATATATTCGGTAATCTTTGAAAGGCCAACCAAACCGTATATAAATATACTACAGGAGAAAAACGGAAGGTTACTCGAGCACTGAATATAACTGTCTTTGAGTTGCTCAAGCACTGTGATTAGAAAATACTTCCATATAACCACCACATAGTTTTCTTCTGTTCCTGCACGAAATCTTCTTTCAGAATGGAATACTTCCTTTGACAATTGATAGTCTTTCCTTTGACAACCTCTTTCTATCAATTACAAAATACAATTGATAGCCTTTCCTAAAACAAATGCTCTAAAACAATAAGTTACAACATAATTAATGGGATACAAATCAAAAGAGATTTTGTCATGGGATTTGCCAAAATATGGACTTTACATTCATGTTATGAGTTACTGGAGCCTATTTTTGTCGTTTCAAAAAAAAAAGAACTATGCCTCGTCAACTTGGTGCCTTGAAGAGCTTGTGATGATTCTCAAACGCGCGCAAGACTCTTGGACACGTACGTAGTGTTGGGTCACGCCCAAGATCTCACCAATGAAGCACAAACACACAATCAAACTATGGATGAGCAAGAAACACACACAAGATTTTAAGGAAAATTTCACTATATTAATCACTCAATATAGTTACAAAAAACCCTCTTCACCTCTCAAACCTCACACAAAACACTCTCATCCATCCATCACACTCTTCTCACCACAAAATGTATATATGAAAGCCCTAGGATACACAAAAATATCACACGGACAAAAATACCCTTACTAACAAAACTAATTACACATCCACCACTAGGTGGACCCTAACACGTAGTTCTTCATGTCTTCTATGATGTGAATCCATCTGAAGTGAAGAAGCAAATTGGTAGTTTCGAAGAAGCATTTACAAGGCATGAAAAAAAGCTCAAATTAGAAATAGGTGAACTGGCAAAAGCTCATATCGTTATGTTGTTGAGTGACTCCGGATCCTAACAAGGTTGACTCAGAGTCCCTAGTAAAAAGATAATAGATACGCTGTAGAAAGTATATTCTCCGAATCTCCTTCCTTGGAAGTGCTCACCAACTTTCTCAGTTGATTGAAGAGCACCCATTGTGGGGAATTTTGTATGTCTCATTTCTTTCAACATGTTGGAGATGGGAATAATATATCTAGTCATATACATATCCCATTTTCACGTCCCTTAATTACTCGTTGCGGGCAAGGTCAACCCTCGAATGTTCGACTAAGTCAATAATTTTGGCCAACCAACCCCGAAGCAACACATGGCAGAATCACGAGCTGGCAAGGCTGCGTCACGTCAGTCAATATGTGGCGCGGCTCTCGCGCTACCCCCGCAAGGCTCGAGCAGGGGGCAAGCCCGATATAATAACATTAACTGAATGAGCCATCTGAGCAGGAGACTTGGGCCCAGAATGGAGATAGTATTGGCGTGGCCCTGATGAAAAGGCATATAACACGAGTTGTCAATTGGCTCCAACATAGTGCCCTGACATCTACGTCTGCTCCGGCCGAAGGCAAGACCCGAGGAGCCCTTTGAGGCTTGGTTGCTGTATTGGAAACTAATCCCGAAAGTACTCCGAAAAAAAGTAATATTCCCTCCGTCCCTTTATTACAGTCCAGTATTTCATTTTGGGCTGTCCCTTAATAAGTGTCCATTTTGTAAAGTTAGTGGGTAAAAGTTGGTGAATTGTCTATTTTGTCCCTAAAAGTAGATTCCATTTTGAAAAGTTAGTGAGTAAAAGTGTAATGATGATAGGTAAGTAGGGAAAGTGGAGGAAAAAGTTGATGTGAAAGGTATAATAATGATGTCTTTTTAATTAGTTGGAGTTACGAAGCAGGACATTTAAAAAGGGACGGAGTGAGTACATGGTTGAGAATCATTTTGATGATTGGGTCACACGCATCAAAGTGAATCTCAACCACTAATTGCTCTTTCGCTGGGTTAGCAGGACCAATAGCGGACAATTTTTTATTCATGAAATTGATATGGTCCATGAAACATGTTCATGAAAATGAATTTGACGGTTAATCAACGGTTGATATCAACTGTCCAATTCACTTTCATGGACACTTTCATGGACCATAACATTTTTTCGGTTTTTATTTTAACGGGGTAGTGAAGTTGGCACACACTACACACTTGAAAGTAGAAAGTACACCAACTATCCTAATTATGTTTTTACTTTCGAAAATGATTTTGGCACTCCACTTTTTTATAGTAGCACTCCAAATTTTGTCTTTTAGTATGCCTATGTGCAGGGCCATCCCTCTTATTGGTCATGAAATGATGTAGGTCCCACCCGTGCAATACTTCTTTTTATTGAGTGCAATTTTGTTCACCCTCATTAAAAGAGGGTGAACATTATTCCCTCTTATTGGTTGAAATAATGTAGGTCTCACCCGTGCAATACACTTTTTGGTAAGAATGACATCACTTTATGGTGAGATCCACATTATTTTAACCAATAAGAACGAGGATAATGTTCACGCTCTTAAGTGGAGGGTGAACAAAACTCAACATCTTTTTGTTTTCCTCCCAACCCACAATATTACGAAAAACAAAATCCCAAATTATTTTGTTGGAAATTTTCGATTTAACAAACACAATATTAGTGGAGTAATGTAGATATATTCTTACATTTGATTAAAAAAAAGTCATAGTTAAAATAAAATTAAGCGAGCTAACACAGCTTTTACTTTTACCTTCGAACTACCATTTCACAAGAAAGATTAAAAAGGTTGGATATGATCACAATTGAAAATGAAGCGTCATTCCATTAAGAGCATTTTGAGACAGGCCATTCTTGCACATATTATCAACTAAAAAGCACAAAAGGCCAAATAACCAAAACTTAGTGGAACGGACCCCGAGTTCGTGGATAAGTAAAATACGATGACTCAATCGACAAATTTGCTTTAAAAAATGCAAAGGGAAGTTTTTTTTTTTGAATTGGATCGTGCTAATTATAAAGCACTATAATTGGGGTTACATTTTGATGTTAATTTTTTTGATATTATTCAAGCTAAAGGAACATGTAACTTTGATTTTTTTTGGTACTTGTATGGTTTTTTTTTTTTTTAAAATTTTGTATGACTTAATAGTAAGTGGGCAACAAAGCATGAGGTTGGGCTTGGGCAACCCAAATGTCGGGGCCGGCACTGCCTATGTGTAAATTTTACGCAAAAGACATGTTTTGAAGTGCCATCATAAAAAAGTGGAGTGCCAAAATCATTTTCTTTTTAGTTTTTGGTTGAGTGTTAAAACCATCTTGATTCTTAATTAACCCAGCAGATTGGATTAGGTTGGTTTGATTGTATCAGGTTGGTCCATTTTATCAGGGCCGCTGTTGCCTACCTCAGACACGTTAATACAGGTGTCATTTTTCCCTTGGTGAAAAATAAATTTACAAGAATGGTGCCTAAGTATTGACAGCTAGTATCCATTACAAGACATGCAATCTCCAGAGGTACTGATCAAATCTTGACTAACAACGAGAGCTGAATGTCCCACGGATGCAAGGCGATAGCGGAATTAGGCCCCGTTCCACAACACCTTCTTAAAAAATAAATACTTACTTCACATTTTCAAAACAAAAAATACTTTTTTTACTGGTTTACATTTGTGTTTAGTTGCTTCTAGCTAGCCTCACTCATGGAAATATCATAAATATCTTTGGAGAAAGCTGTTCATTCACTTGCTTATGCTTTTTCCATGAGATTGGCTTATTCACGGAGGAGCTGTGAATAAGTCGTTTGCGGAGCTACAGGATGGACGGTCCAGATTTTTAAAAACAAACTATTCGTTTGAGGAATTTAACTCTTCAAGCGAATAAGTTTTTAAAAATCCGAACCATCCAATACACTTTAGACACACGCGATTTGGCTCCGTAAACATAAACATTCACGGAAAGCTTGTTGGAAAGCGGAAGTGATAGGTATCACTGATGGGAGGAGGAGATTTCTCACACACAATAGTAAGCACACTTTTTATTGATAAAGCACACAAACAATTACAAAGCTCTCACTTACGTCTCTCTTTCTTTCTCTCACTCAACTCCCATACTTTTACAATATAAATTACAAGCCTATTTATAGGCAAAGCTACACACTTAATTGATAAGCTCATATTTATTGAAAGACTCACAAAATCAAATAAGTGATGGCAAAAGTCTTCATCTGATCTTTGACTGAATCCATTCACTTACTTTGAAACTTATCAATACCAAGTCTCCATAAGAACAGTTCCCAAAAGTGAGAATCATGCTTACTATTTCAACAAAGCTCCGTACGTAATAAAGTTTTTCTCTTTTTCCATTACTAGGTTTCAGTTGAGTACTCTCATTTGCTCAACTGGCATCCCTTGTTAAATACTACACATTGCATAGCATGTGGAGTCTTGGCAGATATCAGTGCTCTCTTCTCTTGTTTGTTAACTACTCAATCTTTTCTTGGGCTTTCTTCAATGTTTGCTATGAAATCCCAAGAAGCCTCTTCTTCGGCTTCTTCATGTAGCTATCATGTGTTTTTGAGCTTCAGGGGCGAGGACACTCGCAAGACTTTCACCGATCACCTCTACACAGCTTTGAACCAAGCTGGATTTCGCACCTTCAGAGACGACGATGGAATAGAAAAAGGGGAAGACATCAAGTCTGAACTCGAGAAAGTGATTCGAGAGTCGAGGATGTCGATAATAATCTTCTCAAAGAACTATGCCTCGTCAACTTGGTGCCTTGAAGAGCTTGTGATGATCCTCAAACGCAGGACTCTTGGACACGTTGTTCTACCTGTCTTCTACGATGTAGAACCGACTGAAGTGAAGAAGCAAATCGGCAGTTTCGAAGAAGCATTTACAAGACATGAAGAAAAGCTCAAATCAAAAACAAGTGAACTAGCGAAAGAGAAATTGAAGGATAAGGTAGAAACATGGAGGGCTGCGCTTAGAGAAGTTGCAGATGTGGCCGGGATGAATTTACAAAATCAAGTTGATGGGTAATTTCCTCATAGCTTGCTTCTTTAGCTAGGCATAATTTGTGTCGCTTTTCATCCCATTATTGCAGTAGTGCCAATAACGTGCTCATTTTTGTTAGTTATTGCTTTGAAATGTTTAATTCTTGGTTTGTGCGATTCAATCATGTATTCTTATTGTTTTTTATGTCCCATCTTTATCGTAATTTTCAGACACGAGGCAAAGTTTATCCAGAAAATCATAAAAGTGGTTCAAGATAAACTAAGTCGCACGTCCTTGTACATTGCCCCCAACTTGGTTGGAATGCATTCACGAGTCAAAAACGTTCAGCTTTGGTTAGAAGATGGACCAAGTAATGTTGGCATAGTTGCGATTTGTGGAATGGGTGGAATAGGCAAGACAACCACTGCAACATTTCTATATAATTTGAACTTCTCAAGATTTGAAGCTAGCAGTTTTATTGCAAATGTAAGAGAAATTTCACAACAAAAAGATGGTTTACTTCGTTTACAAAGACAGTTTCTTACAGACATTTTGAAGACAAGGAAAGTAAAACCAAACAGTATTGCTGAAGGAACTGCTATGATTAAAGATGCCATATGTTTCCAAAAAGTTTTTGTAGTTCTTGATGATGTGGATAAACTTGACCAATTAGATGCATTACTTGGAATGCGAGGTTGGCTTTTTCCAGGAAGTAAAATCATCATAACCACCAGGCGTGAGCGGTTATTAGGGGCTTATGAATTCTATGAGGTGCACAAGCTTGAAGAACTAAGCGGTGAGGAATCCTTAGAGCTCTTTAGCTGGCATGCCTTCGGAAAATGTTATCCCAACAATGGGTATGGGGAGGTCTCAAAAAGGGTTGTGAGCTATTGTGGAGGGATTCCATTAGCAATTAAAATTCTAGGTTCTTCTCTATCAGGGAAATGCTTAAACTCATGGAAAAGTCAATTGGAAAAATTGAAAATGATTCCCGACAGTCAAATCCTTGAAAAACTCCAAATAAGCTACGACTCTTTACAAGATGACCACGACAAACATCTATTCCTCAATCTTGCTTGTTTTTTTGTTGGAAGCAATAAGGATTGCACTATTACAATCTTAGACGGATGTGAATTTTACACAGTGGTTGGCATTCAAAACCTCGTGGACAGATGTCTGATATCGATTGATAAAAGTAATACATTGGTAATGCATCATTTGCTTCAAGAAATGGGAAGAGAGATTGTTCACCAAGAGTCACCAAAGGAGCCAGGCAAACGTAGCATCCTTTGGAATCATAAGGATGCACTTAATGTTTTGAGAGAAAACACTGTAAGAATTATACTTCGCTCTTTAGTATGTATTTTTGTTTGAATATTTGTAGGGATTCTATTCACTAATCATTGTTCCTGCCACACATGCTCCCTTTCCTTTTTTCTCATTCTTATGTTAGGGCACAAGCGAAATCGAAGGCCTTAAACTCAATATTTATGCGCTGAAGGAAGATATATATGCAAGTACGATTCTTGGTGACAATAGAAAACGTCGCTATGAAGAGTTCCTTCAGAAGCCCTTATTGTTAAATTTGGGTTCTTCGCTTAAAAGATATGGTTTTAGTATCTTTTCCTCTCACCTCGAAGCCACTGATCCAAAGAAATCAAATTTGGTAGCTTTGGAAGCTGATGCATTTGCAAAGATGCGCAAACTAAAACTTCTGCAATTGAATTGCGTACATATTAGTGAGCCCTACAAAAAGTTCCCCAAAGGATTGCGATGGTTATGCTGGCGTGGATTTCCACTTAAGTCCATACCTCGTGATTTTCCTTTGGAGAGCCTGGTTGCTCTTGATATGCAATACAGCTGCTTAAAAAATGTATGGGAAGGAACCAAGGTATGTTGCTACTTTTTTCTTCTTTTCAAATTTCTTTAGAAAGTGAATTGAAGGCTTTGATACCCACTTTTCCCCCCCTTCTTTTGCAGTTCCTACGGTTGTTAAAAATCCTCAATCTCAGTCATTCATATAACCTTGCCAAAACTCCCAACTTTTTAGAACTCCCCAATCTTGAGAAACTGGTACTTAAAAATTGTACAAGTTTGGTTGAGGTTCACGAATCTATTGGACGACTTGACAAGCTTGTTATGTTAAATTTGGAAGACTGCAAAAATTTGAGGAATCTTCCGACAAGCATTTGCATGCTAAAACATTTGGAAACGCTTGTCATCTCTGGTTGCTCAAATCTCGACGGATTGCCAACAAACATGGGAAATATGGAGTCTCTGACTATGCTCGCGGTAAATGAAATTGCTTTAAATCAATCGGTCCCTACCAATGGGCAGGTGAATGCAGTGCAATCTTTCATCTGGTCTTGGCGGTTGAAGCCAAGAGAAAGTCCAAAAATTTCATGGTCTTCTTTACCATATTCCTTGGTAAAATTACATCTAGCGAAATGTAATCTTTCAGAGGATGATTTCCCCAGAGACCTTAGCAATCTATGCTCACTAAAGGAACTAGATCTGTCGTTCAATCAATTTCGTGGCCTCCCAGATTTCATCAGAGGTCTAAAGCTTGAGTACTTGTACATTTATTCTTGCCCAAGGCTCCGCAAACTTAATGGGGTCCCGCAACTACTTGGTTTCTTTTTTGCATGTAATGAATTGCTGGAGGAAGTAACTTTTCAAATTTCCCACCATCCAACAACCACTTCTCTAGAGACCTTGAGCCTATTCAAAGTAGAATCCGTAGGAAACGTTGAAGCTAAGATTGTTAACAATTTGGGCTTGTCGAACTTGCAATCCATGGGAAACCTAACTGTAAAGCTAACGTCATGGCATGGCATGCGAAAAAGGAGGCTTCCCATCCAGGTGCTCTCTCTCTCTCTCTCTCTCTCTCTCTCTCTCTCTCTCTCTCTCTCTCTCTCTCTCTCTCTCTCTCTCTCTCTCTCTCTCTCTCTGTGCGTGTGCGCGCGCTTGTGATGCTTAGATTTTCTTTATGTGACACAGGTATGTTATGAAACATATATAATCTCTGCTTATATTCCTGGTAGCGAGGTTCCACCCTGGTTCAATTTCAAGAATCTAGGAGCCTCAATTGATTTTATTGTGCCTTCATATCTTAATTCAAGGACCCGAGGCTTAAACTTGTGTTCAGTTTATGAGTGCTCTCGTGATCCAAAAGACTATGAACCACATACAGTTGTAAGTAATAGGACGAAGGGCTTGGTTTGGAACCATTGCCCACATGTCTTCGGAACTGCAGAAGATGGTGAAGACACGATGTGGTTAAGTTATTGGAAGTTCGGAAATCATTTGGAAGGCGGCGATGAAATCAATATTTCAGTGTCTGGAGGTGAATTTGTGCAAGTAAAGGAGGTTGGGGTCCGCCTTCTATACAAGGAGGAACAAGAAGAGATGAGCTCCCAATCAGCCTTTGAAGATGAAATACCCCATCAATTTGGAAATATTGTTCCAGGAAATGTTTCTGCACATCAGCCGGGCACAAAATTGTACCAACTCGGCCTTCATCTTGTTAAACGCGAGCGTTGTGATCATCGGTACCGTCCACCTTGGATCCCTCCCACTTCTGATTATGATCCTACTATGGAATGTTCATGTTTCTCTGCTTCAGTAAATTGGAACCAATTTTATGTTTCTCAAGATCCTGGCTGTTGATTTGTTAAGCTGCTACAATCTGTATCAACGAGATTTAGTAGTAAATCTGGATAATTATCTTTTACTTCTCATTTGCTCTTGTGTAATGCATATGATACTGAAGATACTTGTGGGAATGTGATCGAATTTACTTTGGCGTTCACCAAAATATAGATTCTGTCTAAACGAATAAGCTTACTTGATTGCTTGCCAAGACTAAAACATTTCTAAAGTTAGTAATGTTGGTCCAAAATATGGGTCACAATGGTATAATCAAACTTAACAACCCCTCAATCAATAACCGAATTTTGGCATTTAGATAACCAAAATTAGCAACCTTTTTTCGTTGAATAACCATTTTTTTTATGGGGACCACCTCTCTCTCTATCCTTTATCTCTCCTCCCATCACTATCGATAGACCCCACCCACTTACATTTATTCCCATCTCTCTCGACTTAGCATTTCCAGACTTCACATTGTTAAACTTAGCAACCCCTTAAATAGATAACCAAAAGATAAGGTGACAAGTTTTGATTATTCAATTTTGGTTATGTCATTGTTTATTTAACGGTGTATGTATAACTCCAACCAAAAAAAAAAATCGATAACAGTGCCTGGACAACTTGAAACGACCCTAATATTTGTGCTGAAGAAGGACAAGCTGTACGAGAATAGACTATTATTTGTTATAAAAGAGCAAAGCAGTCGTGTAACACTACATGTTACTATGTGTTAGTGAAGTTTTAGGTTCGAGTTGACGGAGTAACATTGATATTCATAGTAGGAACCTAACCGACCTATTGTTTGCTCCATAATTGTGATTTTATTTCACCCGTCGATTGGGTGACACGTGGCTTAGGGAATGTTGATATTATTAGAGGTAACTCCAATATACCTTAATATCATAGGTTAGATTAAAACCGGTTAGATAACATAAAACCATAACAAAGGTTTTAAGCATTATACTCCCGTCGAGTGACCCGTCGATTGGCCAATTTGGGGGCTATTTCCGTTTGATAACTGAGTATTATTGAACTTCTTTACGTGGACAGTTCATGTACAGGTGTTAAAAGGAGATTCATGGGACACTCTCATAATCGTGGGGGAATTTTGCTCAGCAAAACTGGGGGGCAGTTTTCACAACGTGGGAGTTACTTGCTTCACTGATCGTGGGGAGCAGTTCAAAGGCATGATATAAGGGAGTAACTGCCATCTTTGGAGGGAACACCTATCCACTGATATCTTATCTCTAGTAAGAAAACTACTCCATAGATATAACTTTTTGTTTATGAATTAGCTTACCAAATCTATAAGGGCGTGACATTTTTAAGAAACTCTAATAGAAAGGACACGTGAAATACGAGCATTGAGTAGTTAGTATTGGGTCTGTGAAGTCTCAGTCGGTTTGACTTACAATTCGCTAACTATTCGGAGTTTGACATGCCTGGTTAGGTCACAGGGGTCCAGGGGGCCGCCCTGGGATACAAGTACTTGCTATACGCAACAGTTAATCTAATCAGTACTCATTCATCATTCAGCAAATGCATAATAAAAATTGATCTAAACCATGGATGCACTCAACTACACAATTGAGGAGCAACATATAAATCTCTGTCTTTTCTGATCATGTTCTTTACTTGATTGTCCTTCATGTGGTGTGTGTGTGTTTTGATTTGACCAATTTCTCAATAGTTAGCTCATTCAATATTTTTTCAAATATATTTTCAACTTAAAGGAGTGGGTAGCTCATACAAATTTTGTTTGGAATGAGTTGGTCCATTTAGTGGGCTTGTAGGACACTTTCCTAAATTTTGTGGGGTCAAGATTGTAAAAAAAAATTCTCAACATCAAGAGTAATTTTTAGCAATTTCAAATTTTCAATAGCTATGGGTCAAGTGATCCACAATCCTTCCACCCCCATAATCCTTGGTAATCCTCTGTTAAGATTACCCAGCAAACAACATTTGAGTGTGGGCTAACTACTCCTATAAGAGTTTGGAATTCGATGCGCCAAGCCACCAAGTATTCAGGAAAAATAAAAGACACGCTTTGCACACTCACATGAAATGGGGGCTCCAGCACTGACCTCTAAACTTCTCTATCATACATTCAAGAGCATCGCCACCATCGACCATAACTACATCTATTCTTCCACAACCTTCGCCTTGGGGATCGGAGTGACAGATTTGCATCCAAATACGAAACAGGAGTCATTCGCGTGTGTGTGAACAGTAACTGTTCGATTTCAAAATTGTACTTGGCAATTGAATGGTTTTCCAAATACAAAACAGGAGTCATTTGCGTGTGTGAGAACAGTAACTGTTCGATTTCAAAATTGTAGTACTTGGCAATTGAATGGTTTTCCACCATGACTAGTTCGCTAGATTTCCTATCGATTTGTACATCAAATGCAATACATTAGACAATGCTTGTCAACCTCATCAAACTTTTCAACACAATGAAATCACAGTGAAAAACGTAGTCTAGTAGATTGCAACGACTAGGGTCATACAATTTGATGAGGGGCTGGAAGTCTACCATGGGATAAGAAAGTGAATGGCAAAAACCAGATGCTCATCAGCAGTTTGAGTCTGACATGTAGAGGGTCTCATGGACTGGGGAGAAGTGCTCATTGTTGAGCAACTCGGATACATTCCCATCGATATAGCACAGAAATCAATGGATTTGATTGAAAACATGGCCAGCACAGATCTTGTGATTTACTTTTGTATGGGATTCCATGATCGTTGGACATGCTTAGCATGGGCTCGCAATGCAAGCAAGCATTTAGATTATTTGGGTTCTCGCAAGACTCCTAGAAATTGAACTGAAAGTTTTTGGATAAAATTCCACAAAGTTATAGTAATAACAATATGAATGACGTTGTCGATTTGCTATTTGCCACACATTTCAAGATTGGTGTCTTAATGCCTAACAATACCGGGAAAAATCCCAAAAAATGGACCCAAAGAAAAGGGGGAAAAACGAACATCAGACACCAAACGCTTCTCATTAATGGGAAAATTCCAAGCAAACTTGAGAACAAGCAAGTCTAATTTGAAGTTGTGCTGCAATACCTAACCATTTTCAGTTCAAATATGGCTACAAATAAGAACTACAGGAGTCTAAATGGGAATAAGTTGTTAATGGAGAACTCTCACCAAGATTTGACTATTGAGACAAAAGCCTCTGTTCTTCGTAATGAAGGCATGCATCGCTTGTGTCTTTGACGGGAAGTGTACAGTTGCCATTCTAATCAGGTACGGCGATGGCCTGCAAAAGTAAAATTATATCGTGAATCGCAAAATCATATAAAAAACTGAGCAGTTAAGAGGGAATTTTACTCCTAGATCCAAGGTTGAGCGCGGCTTAGTACATGCGATATATTTTTGGTATTCTACTCAATTGCGATTTTATTATTTATCTTCAACATTGCCCCCTCACTAGGCTCTCCTCCACAAACAGACTAAACATGTTTGACAGCATGCTTATTAGAATCACACAGTTCACCGTTTGATATGAATTTCAACCAACTCGATTTGAATTGTGTGAAGTGTCTCTCACTCGGAAATCAAGTAAATCATATGGTTCAATTTGGGGTTCACTGTGATTCACTAAGATTCATGCAATTCTGTGCAATTCGTTGTGACTTAGTGTAGGAGAGGTTCAAATCAAGCCTTAGTATTCCGGAGAATATAAGTACTGGAGAGGTATGGATGATTAACGATTAGAGGAACAAGAGATGGAGTACTCTGGGGGTGAAGAAGGCATGAGTGTACAGAATGCACTAATGCAGTCACTCTGTGTGGGTGAGGTTGACTCAGAGTCCCCAGTAGAAAGACAATAGAGACGCTGTAGAAAGGATATTCTCCTTCCTTGGAATAAGTGCTCACCAACTTTCTCTCTCTAGGTTAGTGGTCGAGGGACGAGAGCCAAATCTCTTACCTGATGTGTTCAATTAGTTCAAAGAATGTGAGCAGCAACCAATTCTTGCTCGGTGACATATGCCATAAAACATCAGACCCCCGGGCTCTTTTATCAGTGCAAGAGCTTCTTAATTTTGTGCCCATGAAGTTTCCCGACGACATAAATGGTTTAATGACAATGCTTGTTGCTCCACGTACAGTGATGCTGAATTCAAGTACATTCAATTTTATAAAGTTGGGATGGCAGCAGATCTGGGTTACCGAGGAAGATGGACAGATGAACATATCCCAATGCTCAGTAGGCAAAGACTTTTCCTCAACCACTATGTAGCTCTGAATCATGGGACTGAAGCACAAAACAAGCTCCATGAGCACTTCGAGTGGGTCCCCTGTTGGGAAGGCAGTCGAATATCTCAATTGATTGAAGAGCACCCATTGTTGGGGAATTTTGTATGTCTCATTTCTTTCAACAAGTTGGAGATGGGAATAATACAGCTAGTCATATACATATCCCATTTTGACATCCCTTAATTACTCATTGCAGGCAAGGTCAACCCTCGATTGTTCAACTAAGTCAATAATTTTGACTGACCAACCGCGAAGCAACACATGGCAGAATCGCGAGCTGGCAAGGCCTGCGCCACGTCAGTAAATGTGGCGTGGCTCTCGCGCTACCCCCGCAAGGCTCGAGCAGGGGGCAAGCCCGATATAATAACATTAACTGAATGAGCCATCCGAACAGGAGACTTGGGCCCAGAATGGAGATAGTATTAGCGTGGCCCTGAGGAAAAGGCATATAACACAAGTTGTCAATTGGCTCCAACACAGTGCCCAGACATCTACGTCTGCTCCGGTCGAAGGCAAGACCCAAGGAGCCCTCTGAGGCTTGGTTGCTGTATTGGCATCGCTGAACAAGTGCTGACCGTACGGGGGAGATCTAGAGGCACGGTGGCTTCAAAAGGAGAAAGGATTCTCCGTGATAAGGGGGAGAGGCTGGGACACTTGAAACTTGTGCGACCCGCGCAAGGAGCTACGCTACCCCGGCGGTCAAGAGGTACGTAAAGAACACATGTGTCGATGCTTTATAGAGCCACATGGTTCTTGAGTACTGGCCCCAAATGCCTATAAATATGAGACATTCCTATTAGATTTTAGAGAAACGAAAAGACACCTAGAGAGAGAAAGTTGCTGAGTATAGATTATAAGGAAGGAGAATATCCTTTCTATAGTGTCTCTATTATCTTTCACCAATGAACTCTGAGACAACCTCACCCACATAAACTGACTGCCTTAGTCCATTCTGTACACTCATGTCTTCTCCTTCACCCCCCTAGATCACTCCATCTCTTGTTCCAATAATCGTTAATCATCCATACCTCTCCAACACTTATATTCTCCGGAATTGTAAGGCTCGATTTGAACCTCTCCTACACTTAGTTTTGTTTCAAATTGGGTTAACCAGCGGTATTTTCACTGCTCTATCAAGAAAATAACAAGAAATAGATCGGTCATATTGATTTTCATGGTATCAAAGGAAGTGAATCTTACGAGTCATGATTCGATATGAATCATAATTCAACAGTTTAGCAAAACACTTTATGATTCAATTTGCAATTTGACAATGCAATTGAGCAACCATAGTTTTCGAGTCAACAATGCAGTTCTTACATTGAATCTATTGCATGTTCTCGTACCATGTTAAAATGTTACTAGTTCTAGCTATGATGCACGGGTACTCCGAAAATGTTGTCGAGTACTGGTATGGCTCCAATACGACAAAATAGGTACCCGCCAAAAACGTATCAGGTACGTGATACGCCGTGAGTACAGGATGTGTACTTCTTTGGGCACAGATCCGATATGCCCTTTTTTAGGTTCCTCTTGTATGTTGCTTGACATGAACAACAAATTTCATTTTGATATGTACTTATTACATTTTCTTCTTAGAGATGAAAAGAATGACCTTCACATGATTTTCATACACTTAGGGGGGGGGGGGGGTGGGTGGGGAGGGGAATACGATCAGGTGCCTAGAGCCGTCATATGGTGGGAGAAGGAGAGTTTGACAAAACAATATACTGATGTAGTTGAGGATAATAAGGGAGTTGTCACTATTATTAGATCCCCAATGGAGGAAAATAAGTAAATTCCTAATCACAGTAAGTTTACACCAAGGGTCTGCTTTGAGTCCTTACCTGACAAATATTTGCATTGTGGATGCATCGTACACACATCCAGAAAGAAATCGCTCTACGTCATCTGGAACTGCAATTCGAGGGATTCCTTGCAGCAACACCTAACAAGGCACATCAAAATAATCTCACCTGAGGCATGCTGTTAACCAAATATCCATGCAAATTACCAAAGTTGCCATGCCAGAAGACGCAAAGCTAAATTGGCCAAAACATATTTGATAGCTGATGCAACCAGATCTAAGCGGTAAGCACTTTATCCCACTAACTTCTAATCACCAAAGCAGTATTCCAATCATGGATAAATTCATGCCAAACACAAGAGAGAAGAAGTGCTTTATATTCGTAAACACCATCCAGCTATATCCCACAGGATTCCCAATATCTCCTTTTGATTCATTTTTATCCATATGGCCGACCCCAGTGATTGGGACATAAGGCTCGGTTTGGTTTGGTTTGGTTTATGGCTATAGTCTGTAGCATTTTGAAAAATTTTGGCATTTGTTTTTGCCCTACTGATTGTTGGCCTCCGCCCAATCCCGAATGCGGGCAAGATTAGAACGTGTAATGGCAGCACATATCTGCAAAAGCAGCCTGATGATACGTAGCAACAATCACAGATTCACAATATTTGTGTGATATGAAATGACTGTCTCCTTAATTCCTGAAGGTGAAAATAAGGCATAAAAATAAGCAAATGTCCAAAGAGTTTTTTTCTTTTGTGTGTGTGTGTGTGTAAAGATAAACAAGTAAACACAACCACGCAAGGAAGCTAAGTAGGTAGCTACCAGCAAATCTTGCCAACTTTGGCTCTTTTGTGGTAAATAGCACTTTAAACTTTTGGCTCTCCTTCAGTGCTATGAATCATATCATGTTCACTCCCATGCTTAAAAATCAAACTTGCCTAATAATAGATTCCAGTTGAACTTTCTCAGCCACACCAAAATAGTGCGATCAGATAATGTTATCTGAATTAAAAGCACAAAACAGGTTACAAATATTGGAAACTAACAGTCCAGGTCCTGAGCTCCAGGATATAGGAAGGAATAATCTTCATTTAATGCATATACTAGAATAAATTACACTACCAAAAATACGGAAGATCCTATTTTTAAGTTTTGTACCACGGTACCACCAAATACCATTTGAGGCGAAATTCAGGTGCCACTGCAAAATATGGTTTGCTCAAGTTCTGAGAATATAATAAACAGAATAACTGGTAATGAAACTGGTTAGTGATTCATATAGCTCGAGTAATTCAAGGAGACAAAAAATCAACCTTAGAATAACTAGCAACTCAAATATCAGGTTTAATTACACCAAACAAAGTGTATAACCCAGAACTTCTACTTACAGCTTTTCCATCATAGGGTGTAATACCATCCCACTGAGACCGATCAGTCTGACATCAGAGAAACAATGGTAATTAATGCATCAAACTTCTCCTTGACCAAAATATGAACAACCACACAAGGCAAATGCAGTTATAATGGCATTACCCTGTCCAACCTATACAAGCGACCCTTCCTATTATTAGCCTTGATAGCAGCATCAAATGCATCCTGAGAAGGGAATTGAATCATCCTAGGCATACCCAAAACAGTGTTAGCAGATTTATCATTTTAAGCAATCCCAATTTACTAATACGATGTGTAGACAAAAAAGTTAGACAATTGAAATAGACAAGCAAGTAACAAATGAAAACATTAGTTTCCCAATAACTAAGTCGATTTACATTCCAGTTGGCATGTAGACTCTGGGATAGTGACTATAGTCCACTCTGAGATCATCCAAACTCAACCCACAATCTTCAAGAAAATTGAGAATATCACTCTTTGTTGTGTGCTTTGTAGTGCCAACCAATTTGCCATAAACAAAACCTGCCAAATCCCAGAGAGAACACAAATACATGTCGGAAACTTAGAATGTGAACTGGTTATTATTTGTGCAGATATGGGGAGAGACACGATACAAGATGACACGACAATGCCACCATGGCAATTCTGCGAATAAAAATAATAAGAGACGACACAGCAACGACAAGACAAAAACTAGAAATGCATCATGATCATCATTTCCAATGTTACACTTACATATACATTACAATTTAATCATCCCAGATTCCCAAGATAGTAGGAAACCATTTCTGAAGTCCACTTTATTTTTGGTTATCATTTCTAAAGACCACGCAATAGAAAAGAAGTGCAAACAAAAGGTTAGGAAGTTTTTTTTTTCCCGATCCTGATGGAAAGGCTTCAAAATTTAACCTGAACTTAGCTAAACGATAACAGATCAATAGATGTGTACCCCCATTACCATTCAATTTATCATTCGATCCCAGCTACCACTCAAAGTAGAAAAGTGCTTCATTGTGGCTGAATGATGGACACGTATCATGACTGTTGCATGCTTCTAAAAATTTTAGTAACAGAAGGACGTTCAGATGAGGGACTGGCAAGTGACAACGTTTGACACGTGAGTGGCACAGGAATGCCACCTTCTTAGAAATGTACGCGCAACTCAAACCCTAATATCTCTTTGGTAAATATGAATAACCACAAGACTCCAATCTAAAAAACCCCCAATTTTGACTAAACAATTTCAGTCTACAGATTATTTCATCTTTAAAGGAACAAGATGGAGGATTCCCACATAAAATGCTATCATGTGAGCCAAAACAAGAAAGTCCTTGATTTAGAACAGTAAAGTAGAAAACAAAATAAATTTCATAAGCAGTTTCATGCGTGGCACAAGTAAAAAACTCCTATAAACTAAACAAATAATCATCCTAGCCTCAAATGATGGCCATTTATCTTTCAAGTAAGCATGTTCAATAAAAATATATATCTTTCAGGTAAGGGCTAACTATCCGCTAAATGCAAGACACAAATCACGGCCATTTCTCCTTCTCAAGGTTCTGGATAGTGAATATCCTCACAATGAAAGTTATTCTCCTTCACTTTACAAAATCATCAAACTGGGAGCTAAAGAAAACACTGCGTCCAATAATTACACACAGCCAAAAGGAAATCAATAAGGATAAAGAAATAAAAACAGTGCAATCACACGAGTTTTTCCAAATAAAGTAAGCTAAAGAAATGATTAATTTAACTGATGCATTCTGAATTAAAGTTTGTTAGCCCGATACACAATTCAGCAAAAAGAAAAAACTATAAGCACACCAAACACTAACTCCAACAAATTCGGGTCACCCAAAACTAGGGCTGCGAACGAACCAAGCTGCTCGCGCGGAGGGCAGCTCGAGGCAAGGCTCGTTAGGGCTCGGCTCGGATCGACTTGTTTAGTAATCGAGCCAAGCTCAAAGCTTGAGTTTTGGGCTCGTTTAGTAAACGACCCGAGCATAACACTCCAAAGCTCAGCTCGACTCGTTTATGGAGTCTCATTTAGTAAATGAATCAGGCTCGACTCGTTAAGGGCTTGGCTCGGTTGTCGAGTTTTTGGCTCGTATATTAAACAAGCCGAGCTCAAACACAACATGGCAAGGCTCGGCTCGTTTGCAGCCCTAGAACTACTACTGGCCAAAACCCTACTTAAGTCGTTAACTACAGGAGCATATGAAATGAGGGAAAAAAAAAAGCAATAAGCACACAAAACCCAAAACCCTAATCCAAAAAAATTCAGGGAATTTCAAATAAATGGCGAGATTAGAGAGGTTTTGGAGTAATTGATGAGAACCTTTGGTTGGGGGGCGAAGAAAAGAATCAACGGAAGAGTTGTCCCGGCTACTGGGCTGATGATCTGCAGCTTCGGTCGAGAAACGCATCGGCGAGTCGCGAAGGAGCAACGACAGCCCTTGATTTTGATAGCTGGTTCGGATCAGACGGTGGGATTTCGCCGCGGCTCTGAGTAGGCTCATCGTCGACATTTTGCGGATTCGATGAAGCTCAGAGAGAGAGAGAGAGACGAAGGAAACAGTGACGTATTTGGGCTTGGGTCAGCTGAAAACGAAAATAATTGGGTCGGGTTGGGTTCATCCTAGTGGATCATTGGGATCCATGGGCTGATTTGGACCAAGTCCGTTTAACAAGGGAAAATGATGGTTCAGAACGTGTTTTGATAATTGAAACCCGCCAATAACATTTTCAGCATTAACATTACGGCCTAATTTTTTGGGACGTATATCCCAGCAGGAAAAATATGTGCACCAGTGTCAGGGCACCCCAAATTACTAACGGCACACTAAAAAGGAATTGCGAAAATCAAGTCCATATATTTGGATGGAGGAAGCTGCTGTGTACTGTCCTGGACGAGGGGACCTGTTCCAGTCTCGCTCTAATAATCAAAAACGTTCACTTCGTAGAGCTCATCGAGTTGAACAAGTGTGCAAAAAATCAACTCGATCGGATATCATTAAGTGCCTTATCAGAACACATATAACTTGCCATAATGGATTCTAGTGGATTTTATACAGTGTTTCAAATCCATTCTTTTCAAGACAAAAAGGTTTCGATTAGGCACTTAATGATATCCAATTGAGCTGATTTTTTACATATTTGTTCAACTCAACGAACTCTACGAAGCGAACGTTTCTTATCATTAAAGCGAGATCGAAGCGGGGTCCCCCTCGGCCGGGACAACACGTTGCTACTGTCCCTTGCTCCCCCAACTCCCATATATTTAGATTTAGATTTTCGCACTCCCCTTTTTGAGTGCGGTTAGTTATTTGGGAAGTGTGAATATCAATTCTCCTAAAAATGGAGTATTAGATATTTCTTAAGAGTGTGTTTTGCTATTTTTCTGATTCCTCATTGTACGCACTTGCTTTTTTTTTTTTAACCAAGAATTTTTCAAGAAAAGTTAACTAACCGTGCCCCTTGGGCATTACTTGGCGGTGCCCCATGCTCTTTTTTACCGCACATTTGTGTGAACTTGAAAGAATTTGAAACACCACGTGGCGGAGATTGAATACAGTACTAAAGTAGTACTAGTATTTTGCGTAAGATTGTTGGGTTGGTTAACATGCAACCGTACGATACGAAATTATCAAGTTGTACGAAAGAAAATCATCAAGGTGGTTGACGTGGGCACATAATCCGTCAAGATAAAGACAGATCCCGTGTTCATACCGCGTAAAACGTAAGGTCCTTTCTTGTTTTTTTATGTGAAAAATTCAAAAAAACCCCTGAACTTTGAACCCAATGTCAAATAGGCACCTAAACTTAAATAAACTTCAATTGAACACCTGAACTTTCACTCCGTTATTCAATTTACCCCCTGCCGTCTCAATCCGTGACTTTCCTAACGGCAACCGCTGAGCTGGACACTAACAGACAGAACAAAACGTTAGAGGGAGAAATTGGAGGGAAACAATAGTGCTCTGGCATCTTTTTAAGGCCCCATTCGGCTAAATAAGCCTATTGGCTTACTTTTTGTCCTTATTCAAAAAAAAAATTCATATTTGTTAGTTTTTCGTCAATTTTTTGGGGATTATTGCATCGTCATAACGAGAGGAATCTAAAAAGTAAAAAATTATGATCGAAATCCATTTTTTTTTAATAAAGACGAAAAAATTGGCTTATTGGCTTATTTTTGTCTTTATTCAAAAAAATTAGGTTTCGATCGTAATTTGTTACTTTTTAGATTCCTCTTGTCAAGACGATGCAATAATCCCCAAAAAAATAACGAAAAACTTGCTATGTTTGGCTTGGTGTTTGAAATTTTTTTTGAAAAATAGTAGGGGTAATAAGTGGAGAGAGATAGAGAGTGAAATGTTGGAAGTATGGAGAATCTAGAAAGAATTTTTTGTACAAATTCTTTTTGAATTGTAAAGAGAACAAGGCCTTAAAAAGGTGCCAGATCACTGTTGTTTCCCTCCAATTTCTCCCTCTATTAGGAAAGTCACAGATTGAGACGGCAGGGGGTAAATTGAATAACGAAATGAAAGTTCAGGTGTTCAATTGAAATTTATTTAAGTTCAGGTGCCTATTTGACATTGAATTCAAAGTTCAGGGGTTTTTTTGAATTTTTCCCTTTTTTTATCCGAAACGTAAGGTCTTCGAAACGCCCTTTCCTTTGGGCTTATCACACCTAGACCGGTCTTATTAGGAACCAGCCGTACAAATGTTTCTAATTTGGAAGTACTACTTCAACTGGGGACTGGTATTTTCGATAAAAATAAATAAAACCAGGACTAGTATAAAAATTAGGAGTAATATACTACTCCTCCTAGGCACGATTAGAATATTTCCCCCTGGTCAACTGAAGGTTTGGACACGTGGGTTCTGTTTCTCTTTTTCCTTAGAAAAACGGGAGAAATTTTTGGGACGTGATTTCAGCCGTCCCAAACGTGTTTTGAACGGTCCGGATTTTAGAGAGAGAATGGTCGGGTGAGGAGAGAGAGGGAGAGTAGAAATCTGGGGCCACCCAAAATACGTTTGGACGGCCGGGATGCACGCGGAATACCTCCACGTGTTACCCGCTCGGCACTCAAAAATTTCTGGAAAAAATTGATAAATAATCAATGTTTAGATCCTTCTTGACCAGGGTTTTTTTAAACCTTTCCACGTAAGAGTAAGGTAGAATCCCCAGTTCAACTAGTCCTGCATTGGGTTCCTCCCTGGTAGATATTCATTTTTCAGAGATTATTTGGCGCTCCGTAAGCATTGTTCCTCTCTATCTTACGAAAGCATAAAGCATTGGTTCCTCTTGAGATTCTCACAAAAGATACAAGCAAACAATGCAAAAATTACCTGATCCACATGCACACCCACCTTCTAAAATCATTAATTTGTGAAATATTTTATGCCTTGCTCGGACGGAAATTTGAAAATTTTTGGATTTGATTTCTGAGGTAATGAGTGGAGAGAGAAATTAGGGTAATAATTAGAGATAGGTATAATGAATGAAGAGATAAATGAGAAAAATGATGGAAGATAGAAAGAATGAGTGAAGAGAGGAATGAGAGTAATGATTCGAATTAGAGATAATTATGACCCGGGTGATATACGATCTAAGAGACATATGATATGGCCGTTCAATTTGGGCCTTTAGGCCCCGTTCCGCTTTCTCCCAAAACCTTTTTTTTTTTAAAAGAATGTAATTTCAAATTTAAATATAACGAAAATAAAAAATAATTTTTCAATTTTTTTTTTGCACCGTTTAAAAGATCTCAATGAGATCTATCAAATAAGATTCATATTCGTAGAAAAATTATTTGCGTCAATACATGATTTTTGACCTTGAAATTACCTTCTTTTTTCCAAAACCTTCTTTTTTAAAAAAGTGGAACGCCACTGACATATTAGAGTATTCCCCAATAAATTTTGTGACTTTGTTTTCTTCAAAAAATGGTTAAGATGCACAATTCAATATTTACCTTGACAAAACACGTTCAAGAAGGCTCTAACCAGTGAATATTTTTCGTTTTCTTAGAATTTTAATTTTTTGCATTTTTCTAATTTTTTTTACCTTGACAAAACACCTTGAAATTACCTTCTTTTTTCCAAAACCTTCTTTTTTAAAAAAGTGGAACGCCACTGACATATTACATTTTCCCTCACCTACTCTTATTTTTTAGGGTGGAAGTTAGCATTTTTCTTTTTTTATAGGAGTAAAAAAATACTCCTCCACTACCTCTTTCTTTCTCTCTCATCATGTACATGTAGTACTCCAAAACGGTACAGCCGGACAACACATGTCCCATTTTCAGTGCCCACCTGGCCCCATTTCCACCTCCCCACCCTCGGGCTTCCATGTCTCTTCTCCCGCCCCCGACAAATACCCTCGGCCCCATCACCCCTTTGACTGTTCTACCCCTGCCCCTCTTTCCCTTTTTAAGTTTTTTTTTTTTAAAAACTTTTATTTATCTAACTATTTTTTCTTTAAATTTCATAATTCTGTTAAATTATTTAATTATTTTCTTTATTATCTTTTTTCACTTTTATTTATGTAATTTTCATTTTTTTTGGTTTTTTATTTATGTATATGTAATTAATTTTCTTTTTACTTAATTTCTTAATCCATTTACGTTATTTAATTAATTACTCATTTATCTATTTATTTAGGTCTTTTTATTTATATATTTTACTCTTTATTTGTTTTTTTAATTATTTAATATTATATACGTGAGTAAATTTCTTTTTTTTAAAATTTTATAATTCTTTTATGTTGTTGAATTTATTAATTTGTATTTATTTATATCTTTTATCTATTTTATTTCTAACCATTTATTCAGATTTATCTTCTTATTTTCAACTATAACCACTCATTTAGATTTCCTTTTTATCTTCAATTACAACCATACATTCAGATTTTTTTGTTATCTTCTTATCTTTAACTATAATCATTCATCCATCACTCATTATCCTTATATATCCAGTATTATCCTTCCAAAATCACCATCTTCTTCCCATCCCCTCCTTCTCCATACTTATCCCTCCAACATCACCATCTTTCCATCATCTCTCTCTCTCTGTCACGGCTCCTCCCTCCTTTTTTCATACCGGTTTCATAAAACATAAAAGAACATTATGGATGACTACAACTTCTCATTTTCAAATAGTTGGTCCGTTGAGAATGATGTTCCTAGTGGGGAGGGCGTCCCCACAATTTTTATGATTATACACCTGAATTCACAACTGACGAGGTTAGTTATTACCGTTGTTCTTATGCATATTAGTTATTTAATTTAAAAGTACAGAAATTATGATAAGACTGGATCATGTTGTACTTATACATATTCTTTTTTCTTGTTTATAGATTTTTCAAAGTAGAGACGATCGACATGATAGCTTGGGTGCGGAGAGTCAATAGGAAAAATGGTATTGTTGTTGTCATTAAGAAATCTACTAGTTTAATTGGTGGCAAGCCACCAAAGTGCATTCTTAGTTGTGAAAGAAGTGAAAATTATAGATCGGCACGGAATGTAGTTGAAGGGTGATCCTTGCAAAACAATACTGGGACAAAAATAAGGATCTATAAGGATCTATACGATGAGCTATATCCATAAAGGGGTTGGGCAGACCACCTAATACACTCTTTAAATTGCTTTAAAGATTTGGCACCACCGGAACATTGGATGGACGCTGTGAGTTTGGGAGTTGTCATCACTTTGGCGTACAACCATGTTCTGCATACATTTGATGGGCATGCTTCAGTTTATTTTACTCACTTGCCATTGAGATCTACTCCAGTTCCAGTCCAAGAGCGCATTGAAATAGCTATTGCCCTTATTGTGGGCAATCACTTTGTGCAACTTTTCTTGCAGCCTCATTACCCTATACCACCATTCCCAACATAGTGGAGGAACAATGCATCAAACCAAGCTAAAGGATGGACTGCTCGTTATACAACACAAATTAGTTTGTGGAAAGAAATAATGGATATGAGATCAAGCGGGGCAAGAGCAGAATTTGGTGGAAACATTTATTATAAATTTAATTTTCATGTATTTTCACTCTTCGACGAAATTAGTACAAGTTATGTTTTAATTATTTATTTATTAATTAAAATTAGTACAAATTATGTTAGTACAAGTTATGTTTTAATTATTTATTTATTAATTAAAATTATAGTAAGAAATCTTTTAAAAGTAAAACAAAAAACTAGTAAAAGTTAAAAAAAATTAAAACAGTTATTAAAGTTTTTTAAAAGTAAAAACAAAAAAAACTAGTAAAAGTTTGAAAAAATTAAAACAGTTTAAAGTCTTTCAAAAGTAAAACAAAAAAATCTAGTAAAAGTAAAAAAAAATAGTAATTAAAGTCTTTTAAAAGTAAAACAAAAAAAACTAGTAAAAAAAAAAACCTAAAAAGGTGGGACGTGGGGAAAAGGTGGTGGGGCCGGGGTGGAGGGGGGTGCGAAAAGAGGGCCTCACCATTTGCCTACTAACAATCTTCCCCACATAAAAACATACTCTATTTTTTTTTTTCCTTTTTTTTGGGGAAGTACATACACATAGTAATACTTCATTCGTTCCGATTTGTTTATCCACTTTTTTAACTTTTAAGTGTCCCAAAATATATATATCCATTTGACTTCTAATTGAATCAATTTTTCCTTTTTGTCCTTTCTTCAATAGAATAAAGTAACTTTTGTAAAAAAGTTAAGGGTAATTGTGAAAAGTTGTATCTTTTTAGGTGTAATGATTGTATTTCCTAAAAAAATTGAATTTTTGAAATTGGACAAACAAATTGGGACGGAGGAAGTACAATTTTTACAGCAGGATTTTTCATTTTCACTATGAGTTTTCCTTTTAATTTTCCTCCCCGCCGAGGCCAAATAGTTCAAGTCTTGGAGCCATTGAAAATAATTTATCCAATCTTTACTTTATTACGCGCAAGTTGGCAGGACACCCAAAAAAATTTTGAGGTACGAGCAATTTTTTATCTTGAATTGAAAAAATCTTAGTGAATCAGGGCTGGCTTTGAGTGCTCGAAGACCCAATGCAAATTTTTTAAAATGAGTTCCTTTATATAATTGACAAATAAAAATAACAAGATAAAAAAAAACTTTAAAGAAAATACTACAAGTATTTAAGAAAAAATTGGATACTCATTCTATTAATTTCAAATACATTACTTAAATTAACATCACAGTCTTTTGTATTTTTGCGGTGAAAGCATTAATTTCAAATACAAGTATTTTTGCGGTGCAAAAATTGGATACTCTCTTAGTCAAGTTTAGCCACTATTGCCGATCAAAAAAAGTTTAGCCACTATTTTTTGGCCCTTTTGTTTTGAACTATACCATTCAAATTGGTCCCAAAGATTTATTTGGCATTTTACTATACTAATTATGAGAGTATGTTCTCTCCGCCAGAGGTGGAAACCCCATGGTTTCCACCACTGCCTGTGGGGCCTATAAGATTTTTTTTGTTCTAATCTGAACCGTTCATCTTGTAGGGTACATAGAGTAGTATATCCATGAAAAAAATCAGCTTGATTGGATATCGATAGATATATCAAAAATTGAATTTTGGTTTACAAAATGGACGGTCATAGATTTTGAAGTTAAACTATCCATGACTGTCCATTTTTTAAATCGAAAGTAGATTTTTAATATACCTATTGACGTCCGATAAATCTCAGTTTTTGCGTAGATATACTATTCTACGGACCCTACAAAATAGACAGTTCAGATTATAACAAAAAATGTCTTGTGGGGCCCGTAATGGACCGTGATGGAAAACCCAAGGTTTCCTCCACTGGTGGAAAGAATTTTATCTCTACTAATTATATATACATAATATAAGGGCATAAAATTTTGGAAGCTCAGCCGCATCCATTGCGTATAAGGGTCATCATCGGGTCGGCCAAGCCCGCCAAGTCACTATCAAGTCCGCCTACGGGTCGGATCGATCGGGCTTTTTTTTTTTTGGGCCTAGCGGGCCAGGCTACCTACCATAAATTGAAGCCCAGGCCCAGCCCACGGGCTACCCAATTGAGTGATTGACGGGCCGATGGGGCAACGGGCGGGCTTAAATTTCTTTCGGCAGAAACTAAACCAAAGAAAAAAAGAAAGGGTTTTGTGGAATTTCAAGCTAATAGGTGGGCTATTGGGCGGGTACCACGGGCAGGCTCACGGGATGGGCCTACGGACGGATTGAGTAAAAATTCATAGGCCCAAGCCTGCCCATTACAAACTATGGGCCGAGCCGGCCTGCCCGTTTCGCAGGCTCGAGCCAGGTAAAAGCCCGATGGGTACGGCGGGCTTTGGGCAGGTCACGGGCTTCAGGCTAAATGACGACCCTTAACCGCGTATGTCCAAAGCCAACCCTGACTACAGTGCACCACGAAATCCCTGGTTTTGCTCACACGGAATCGGGGATGCATCCTGCCAAGCACCCCTGTTAAACGAGGTGCCAAGTAACCCATCCAGTCATTCATTTCAGCAATCACCGGCTTAAATTTTTATCGAGCAATCAACGGATCAAATTTACATGCGCTCAGACTCAATTTGAATCGTCTGTACCGAAATGAACGACCGCTTATCATCCACCGAATTTCCACATTCAAGTGGCCTCACTCCCACTCGCGAGCGCGTACCCACCGTCCCACCTTTCTCTCTCACCTTTTTTCGTATGTGGTCGTACGTACGTCCCATTACCCGTTCAGTGGGACCACCTCTTTTTCTCAAATCACGGATAGAAAATCTTCAAAAAAAAAACAAAAACAAATTATTTATTCTGACACGTATTCATTTCCACAGGAAAAAAACTCCACGAGATGAATCGCTCTTTATCTCCCCCACCAGGGGAAGGTCGTTTCTCTCTCTCTCCGTTATATACTCTAGAAACCAATCCCTTCCATCTCCAAAGCGTTTCTTGAAATCATCTCTCACTAGACTAATCATTACCGCGTAAAGTCGTGTTTGGGGATTCGGATTCCAATTGGGTTAATCGGGTTTTGCGTTTTTCTTGTCGGTACACTATCATGGATTTGCAGTGGGCTTTGGATTTCTTGAAGGGGATGATAAAGCCGGTTTTGGCCCTGGTGGTGGTGCTCATGGCCGTGATCTTGTCGTACACCCAGAAGCTGAACTTGGAGGCTGAAATGCTCTATTCGATCCTCAGGGCTTTTATTCAGCTCTCCATCATTGGGTTTGTTCTTCAGTTCATTTTCACCCAGGGGAATGCCTTGTGGATCGTCCTCGCTTATCTTTTCATGGTATGTTCTCTTTTTCTCTCTGTTTGGTTGCTCAGAAAATGCGAAAATGGATAATGGGTTGTGAATTAGTTGATCCTGAATCTGATGCTTTCGTGTTATATTTCGATCGAAGAATTTTATTCAGTTTTTTTATTTATAGATAATTTTATTCATGCATGGGTGGATTGAATTTGGTTAATTTGAAGTTGTTTGTTCCATTAGCAAAATTTGAAAGAACCGAGGTATTGGTATAGTGGTAGGTGTTTTTCTTTAATAACCAGATGTCCGGGCCGACTTGCGCGCACGTCGACTAATTCCTGGGTTCTGAAGTTAACAACTAGGCAAATCGTCACGTGCCCGCAAAATTTGGAATATTTAGCCTCAAGTAGTTCTCAGACAATAATCTAATCTTTGGCTAGTGTTAGACTGTCACCTGCGTGTTAGCTAGCCTATACATATGGAGTTATGTCTCGGCTTTAATTGGGTCCGCCAGGGGACGGTCAAATAAACTCAAAGAATGGTCCGGTTGGATATCGAGCGCAGTTACGGTGGTGGAAACCAGGGTTCTCTTTCTTGGTATTTTCAATTTTTATGTAAGATTAGATCATGTATAGTGTTCTTAGAATGAGAAATTTATTTGTGGTAGATTCCAGAAGAAGAAACGAATAAAATTTAGGGTTGCCAGTTAGATATGAGAGTATTATTACTATATTAATTTTTGCTGTGTAAAACACGATATTTCAATTAGCTACTAATCAACAATTCTTTATTTTTATTAATTTTTTTAATCTTAAATATGACCTCCAAACCTAATATATATGAATCTGAGCAACCTCTCCACTCATTACCAGTTGGATTCTTTATTTTCATTAATTTTTTTTATCTTAGATAAAATTGTGTTTTTGAGGCGTTGAGCCACAACTTAAACTGTTCATTTTCACTTCGATGGGGGCGCTAGACACCTATTGGTTATTAGTTCCTCGGGGGCCTGTCTTGGGTCTGAATTTTCTATAATCACGTCCAAAGGAGGTTATTAAGGCTGGTCACCCGCTCCTCCACCTTTTTGGTTTAAAGAAAAGATTATCCCTCGGGCACTGATTTATGTTAACCTTTCTATAGCTGTACTGACTTATTCAAACCATTTCCAAGATTTTTAAATCATGGAATAACCAACAACTAAAGCTATGATTAAAAAAAAACCCAGCAACTACAGTGTATTTGTGTTCTGCATGGCTTAATCAAAAGCCCTTGATGTTCTGCTCAGTACTTCCCTTTAATGGTATAGTATTAGTGGCTTATGGATATTGCAAGAACTTTCGCCTTTCGATTGACGTTGCTTTGGTTATCCGTTGTAGGTTTGCGTTGCTGGTTACACAGCAGGACAACGCGCCAAACATGTTCCAAGGGGGAAATATGTTGCCGGAGCCTCCATTCTTGCCGGAACTGCTATAACCATGTTCTTGCTAGTTGTGTTGAATGTTTTCCCTTTCACTCCGCGGTACATCATCCCGGTTGCAGGGATGATGGTCGGCAATTCAATGACGGTCACTGGAGTTACCATGAAACGACTCCGGGATGACATCAAGATACAAATGAACTTGGTAAGTCCCTAAGGAAACAATACTTCCTCTTACTCTCTCAACAAAATTCAATTTTCATCAAATCATCCTGTCGGCAAGGCAGAGCACTAGATACATATTAGATATCGAAACTGAAATATGACATACGGAATTCCCATACAGAATTTATTCATCTTTTTTAGTCCTTTCATTTCAAACCAGAACTGCGGCTTATGGCATATATATCACTGTCATGTAATTCAAGATTGGTTTTGTCAGTTCTGTTTGCAAACAAGTTTCCATCTTACAAAATGTCAATGAGGCATGTTCAAATTGTTCATGATTGCTATACATATTGCATATCACTGATAAAAGAAGAAGAATCGGCTCACCTCCGTTTTCTTTCAACCGTGATGTTCGGTTGAACCAATTCATAACAAGATTTATTCTTATGATTTTCAAGTGCTATCCAGGACCAGGACAATTCGGTCCATACAAACAATAAAGAATATAACATATAGAACAAGGTAAGAGTAAATATAGGACACCTCACGACGCAGTCATTTTACATGGTAAAACGTCGTGAAATCTTGACTGAACAACTTCTCATCAGCCCTAATGACCCTCATGAACATTCTGATTTCAGGTGGAGACGGCGCTAGCTCTTGGGGCTACCCCTCGTCAAGCAACTCTTCAACAGGTGAAAAGATCCCTTGTGATTGCCCTCTCTCCGGTCTTGGACAATGCCAAAACGGTCGGTCTCATCTCCCTACCCGGTGCGATGACCGGTCTTATCATGGGAGGAGCTTCTCCTCTAGAAGCCATTCAACTCCAGATTGTCGTGATGAACATGCTCGTCGGTGCATCAACCGTTAGCAGCATCATGTCGACGTATCTCTGTTGGCCTGCTTTCTTCACCAAGGCCTATCAGTTGGAAACCAAAGTATTTTCTGCGGATTAAGGATATTTTGATTTGTTTCGCTCCCGCTTTTTGTATTCCCTCTCGATTGTGAGAAAAGTTTCATGAATGAGGGAACCGATTCGCGTGTTTGATGAATTTAGTTGTATTGTTTTGTTAAACCAAGCCTAGATTTTGAATCATAAGGAATTATTTTGTATCATATGAATCTAGTTGCTCTGTTTTTTGAAGGTGGTAAAATGTTCCTCCTAGCTAGAATTATTCTAGCCATGTCCTTGGATATGGATTCTCTGGATGAGAATATCTTCTTTACGGAGGTTTTCGTGAAAATAGGTTTACGGAGGTGAATATCCTCTTTACGTCCTAGTTTATAACCAACTAAATTAGATTATTGACTGCCCAAAGGCTTCTTTAGTAGAGGTCAGGGTTCAAGCCTGGGCGTTTCGGGTGTGATACCCCTTCCTCTTCTCGTAAAGTAGTTTCTAATGATTGGCAAAAAAAAAAAAAAAAAAGATTAGAGTTCAGAAGGTTCTGGGTATATTCCTACCACAACGTATTTTTACCATAAAATTATTGTTTTGCAAGAAGTTATTTTTCAATATTAAATATGGTAGACCTTGCACATATCACGTAAAATCAAGCCTAGTTGCTTATTTTTCGTTTAGATTTTCTAGGGATTATCACAACTGGGCAGGTCTGCCTTAGCTTAAAAAAATCTGACCATAAAAGAAATAAAATCAAAAGGAAAACATCGGCTTTAATTGGGTTCCCTACAAGTGGGCGGTGAGATTAGGCTCCCATATATAGTTGGGTTGCACGTAAACTGACCCAGACACTTGAGTTATAAAAGAAAAGGAACAAATCTATCATAGAAAGAGGAAAGTAGAAAATGGGATTCACTCAGGGGTGAACATGAACCGAATTGGTTCGGTTTTATATTAAACCAATAACCAATCCATAAATTTCATAGACCTAACCAATCGAAACCATTAAGATATGGTTCGGTTGATAACCCCAGGTCTCCCAAAAAACATTGACTAATAGTGAGATTCGGCTAACTCCTATAAAGAGTTGATAACCCCAGGTCCCCAAGGTTGGGAAAGTAGGCATGAAAAAACAATAAATACTTGATCATGTGATCACATTTTCAAATCTACGGAGGTCAATTATCCTGAACCTTGGGGCTACTGGGAATTATGTTCGGTCGCTATCTTCAGGGCCCCAAAATTAGGTGAGGTGCGCGCAAACTGGCCTGAGCATCCAGTTACCAAAAAAAAAAAAAAATCATTCTTTTTACAGGTCCTGGCATAGAGAACATTTAATCGAAAGATCAGGTAAATTGGATACCGGTAAGTGCATGGTCGAATAACATTTCTCGGGAAAAAAGAAAGAAAGAAAAAGAAAAGGTCAAATGGTTATGTGTGAGCAATTGAATTTTTCGATGTGAATGATGCGTGTTGAGTTCTGCAAATTGAACAATTCGGATTCATCATCAAAATGACGCATGCATGTGATGGGCGCATCGGTCCCCCTTCACTTTAAAAGCTGATATTTTTATAACCAAAAAAATGATTGATCTTTTTTTTTTTTTTTTTTAAATGTCATCTTGAGTTGGAATATGATTTCCTCAACAAAAAAAAAAAAGGGAGGTGGAATATGACCTGGCAAAAGTAGGTATTTCCACTAACAGGTTGCTTTTGATCATGTTAGCAAAGAAAAATAGGTATTTCCAGGACAAATCTGCTAATTATATTATTTTTTCGCACTCCAAAAGCATTTTGTTTTTTGGTTGATGAATATACGACAAATAAGATAAGATCAAATAAATCTATGATATTGGCATATGATACCTTCATGATTTTGTTCCTTCCCCAGTAGATTCACTTTTAGAAGTGTTTTTTGGTTGAGGGTTGGATCGGTGGTCAAAGCTCGAGGCATAGGAGTTTGCTTTGTCCTAAGATCTCAAGTTAATTCGAAACCCCATAAATGTTACCTATATACTCTTTTGGGGTCATTTCCAAACAGAGCTTTCATCATGCTATAATTGGGTTTTTTACAAGTGGGCGGTGAGATTGGACTCCTATGATTAGTCGCGGCATAGGCGGCTCTACCCTCTGGGGTGGGTGGTCAAGTCAACACCCTAAAATATTTTTTCTTCGGAGTTTTTATTAGTACTAATTTTGTTTAAGGCTTTTTTTTAAACACCTAGCTCCATATTATGAACACCCATCAGTTTCGGTAATTCATAATCCAACACATAATTCATTAGTTCAAACAAGGTACATACTCCGAATGACAAAAAGAGAGAATGATATGGTACTGCTATCAATTCAACATCTCAAAAAAGAAAAGAATATGTCCGAAAGGATTCGTGCCAACCCATTCATCACAATTTTCCCTTTTCGAATATTTAGTAGATTTATGCGCCAGCTTAATCTTGCTCTCAAAATAAATTTTTTTGTGAAGAACAATTCTAAAAAAGTTACTTATTTAATTTTATGTTTTTTAATCGCACTATCTATATAATAAGACAGGACTGGTTTTGAATCCAAAAGACAACCAACGGTTGAGAATTGTCTCCCGCATATTCTCCACCCTTGATTCTACAATGGCAATTTTGTAAATACTTAACATATTTTGAGCATTCTCAATCACACATTCCTGTGCCTAATTTGGAAATCTGATTTCCAAATCTTCTCTCTCACTCTCCGTTTTCTTAATTTTCCGTATGTTAGCTAACTCCATAAATTGTGGGATAACTTTCCAAACAATGTAATTTGTGGGATCTTATTAATTAAGGCATAATTTGTGGGATCCTATTAATTAAGGCATAATTTATACTCATGTATCCGTTTTCAAATCAATTGAAGTAATTTGACCATATACCTATCTCAATTTGTGGGATAGCACAGGCTGACCAATACACAAATTACAAACATTTCTTTTTTTTAAACCAATTGAAGCAATTCGACAATCGGAAATTGCCAAAAGGATGAAAAAAATTTGGAAGTTACCTCTCTACTAAAATTATAGAACCAAAAGTATTTCACCCCTCCTTCTGCTCTCTCTCCTCGACGTGTCTACCACCAACGCCACTACTTCAACCCATTCCAGGTTAGTTGGTTATTCACGCTACTGCTTCCGATTCTATTCTTCATTTGTTTTTTTTTGGTTTTCGGCAAGTATCTTCGTTTATTGTGTCCCATTTACAGGATGAATAGTGAGAATATTAATCCTAACATTGCCCGACGCAATCGAAAGTTTAAAATCATGAGTATATATAACCCGTGCTATATATGCATGGAGAGTGTGAAAATATGAAGAACAATAAAAAAAAATTAAATACGAATTAGCTTTTTTTTCTTCAGTGTATGAGAAATAACAATGATATAGAAATTACATATTTGTTCTTTTTATTACCGATCTTATTCCCTTAGTTTTTCTTTTCCTTTTATCGTGATTTATGCTTCATTCCAGGTTTCTTGACATGAGTTTGTAAGGAAGATTGGTGGGTTGTGTTTATTGCATTGTAGTGTCAATGCCTCTGGTGGTTTGGTGAGTTTTGTGTATTTTGATGGTTTAATCTAGCTGATTTTTTTTTCCCTTTAAGAACGGCTGAGTTTTTCTTATGCTCCTTTTCTACTATTTTTACTTTGTCGATTGCTACACTTTAATCATGTTATGTAGAAGGAATGATGCTACCTTATCCCCTTTTGTTGGATTACGATGGACAACATTTGTGGGTCTTGGATTGAGTACATAAAAAAAAAATTCATATTACTAACCCATCTGATAATCTATGGTATTATTTCAAAAGATAAATCTCTATTACTCCTTATACCTCCTTACAAGGGTCCTAACATGTACCGCATGTAATAACCAATATTCTAGAGAAAATTATTCTTTTGAGGACCAAGCCCAACCAAATTCGCACGACAAATTTATACGACATCAATGCAATTATATTTTGCTAACACAATAATTTAATTATATTTGGTTCTTCTACTCTTAACACGATCCAATTTATGTTGTAGCTTGATGTGTTTTATTTTAGCAAAAGCTAGAGATGTCTCTAGCATATGATTCTGGCATTAAGCGGGTAACTCATCAGCACACTTTTGTCGGGATAAATTCGTTAATTTATCATTGGTATCTTGCTTAATTAGGTCAGAGGATTTCACTTGACTATGTTTTACAACAACAACGGGTAAGTGGTAACAACAGGTGAGGCATCCAAGTATTTGTCAGAAGCTGAAATATTTCTTTTCGTCACCATTTTGCAAGATTAAAGGGGAGTGCACACCATTTCTCTCATGAAAGTTTGACTGTACGTATAAGATCCTTGAAACACACACAAACAAGATATATACGTGGTTTCTTTAAACTTCATTTTGTTTTTTCTTTTTCAGATTCTTAAGGAATTGGTGGAGCATTAATAAGGGAAAAGTTCGATGTCCAAATTTTTCATTGTTCGGTTGCCGGTATCACTCCTAAAATCTCATTATATCGTCTCTTTTATGCATACCTGTGAAAAAAGAACAAAAGTTGAGAAGATAGGGCATTTATTGAGTCTATAATCTATATTAAGGTAGTAGGAAATGGAGAAAGAAATGGTGTGGACACCATTGGATAGGTAAGTCATTCAGTTAATTTGTTTGAGAGGTTTTAGATGTGAATTTTACTTCCAATTTTTGGTAGTTTGCTTTGGTTTCTTTTACCCTTATGCTATTACCATTGGTTTTCCTCTTAAATATATCTATTTGTCTATAAAAATAAAATTAAAATAAAATTTGACCTCATTACCCAAAAGTATAGAAATTATCATGAAATCCACTGATGAAGAATGGAAAAATCTTTAGACACCATCGAACGTAATTCCCGAAGTTGTGGATGGGAAAGCTATGGACGCCATTGAAATCGAGTGCCATATTGACTTTTATATGGCATCGATCGTTACTTTATTGTTTTAACTTTGAGTGCATCTGGTTTTTAGCTTTGAGTACACCTCGATAAATGATTCTATTCTCTACTCTCTTTTGGGCACAGTTTGAGAAAAATTTAGCTTTAGAGTTTTGTGGCCTGAAAATATAAAAGGATAAAATTCAGCTTCAAAAGTTTACTGTTTACATGTTCTTGGTTAAATCAATGTGCCTCTGTGTCTATTTCTTTTAGGTGTGAACTGAATTCTCTTTTGATGGTGAGTTTTGATTTCAAGTTCTAGGAATTCATGTTAATTCGAGTTCTCTCATAATTTACTTCCAAGCATGATTAATTAAGTGGTAGAGGTTTGGCCTTGAATACTTTTCGAGGGTATGCTTCCACTTCTATTTTTTAAAAATTGGGTGTACTATCTGCTCTAATGAGATGCTATTTCTGTTGGAAGCTAAAATGCCTATAGCTTTCTTACAAAGCTTTGGTTTGACTCTGATAGGATGAAAATTTCATGGATAGAAGGTTGGAGTTATTTTACCGTTGAAAGCAGCTTTGCTGGAGCTTTGAAGATAGACAAAGCTTCATAGTGAATGTGGGTGTTTGTTAAAAAAAAATATACGTAACTGTTATTATACAGTTGGGAATCTACAACTTATGGATTCAACTATACTGTGGAGTACAATTGGTTAGTTCTCCATGTTGATGGTATAGGTAAGTTTGTTAGTTCTTCGTGTTATGTTACTCTAATGGGTGGGTGATTTATATGGTTGACCAATTTTTATTTTTCTTCTTCTGTTCTTAAATAGAAGTACTAAAGTTCTAGCAAAAAGGATTAGAAAATTGTTTGTTATTTATTTGCTTATTCAAGTTAAACAGGTCAATGAATATGCTTAGGTTATTATTTTTTGCATAGTTGGATTCATTGAGCAGGAGTCGATATATTGCACGCGAGTCCATAATTTATTTGCATGTGTTGATCGTTTGAACCGTGCCTTCAGGCACGGGCATTCGCTAGTCCTTACTACTATACAAAATTTTATGCATATGCTACTAGTTATATAGTTAAGGTAATTCCCCTCTTAAAAATTTCTAGAGTCGCCATTAAATTGAGGTACGGATAAACTAGTATATATTCAGGTGTCCGGGCCCTTGAGTTAATAAAAAATAGTGTCGTATCTAACTTCGATAATCTAAGTACCCGTATATTTCCGTACCATTCAATCACCTTGAATTTAAGAGTGACTTTTCTTCCCTCCTTTTATCTAAAGCTTTCAGTCAATCCAATGCATGAGAGGCAGATGGCAGTGGCACATGGATTTCATGGTTGGTGGTAAGTGGGTTATACCGGTGGATGTGATACTTCTCGAAAGAGCCTTTAATGTTCATGTCCAGATCAATTTACGTACATCTCGACCAATAACATCCTGAAGTTAACGACTGAACGACCATGCAGCGTTCCCCGTGGTTTTCTTAATGGTGGTGGCCGGGAGTCGAACAGAGTTTTTTTTTTTTTTTTCTCTCTCTCTTTTTATGGACCAGCACAGAGTTAGTAATTAAAATTGCCTTAAATCCGTTCAGTTAAAACTTGGTGGTGGGTCACTTTTCTTTTTCTTTTACTCATGGGAATATTTAAAACTACACTTTTATCAACGTACTAACATTGTTCATTTTTTACCGGGAAAGAAAACGCAAGTTATTATCTATATTACAAATCGCGACGGTGTGGTGGCCCACACATTTTTCCTGCATAAATCTTGACCGTTTGATTTAACATACATTTCTCTGCATAAATCTCCACTCTTGATTCAACCCTGGCATTTTGGTAAATACTTTGCATTTTCTGGAATAAATGATTGAATAATGATTTTTTATGTTTTGGTAAAAAATTTTCGGTTTTGGTAATGATTTTTTCGGTTTTCGGTAATGAACGTCACTCCTCTCTCTCTCTCTCTCTCTCTCTGAGAAACCCTAGCCGTTTTCTTCTACGTTTGAATTTCTGCTCTCTCCCTCTATCCTCTCCTCCTGCCTCCCTTCTTTAGCAAGTAAGAAACCCTCTCCGCTCTATTCTTGAAGTTCTCCTGTCTCTGGAATATGTCTACATCCCCTCCTCCATGAAGGTACGTCTCTTGGATCTATATTACTTGGATTTTGTTATTTTCGGGATTAGTAGAGAAGCTTTGAATTTTTCGATTAATTGGAAACCCAGTTTTTTCCTCATTGAATCTGTTCATTTTTTCAGGGTGTTTTAATTTGCTATGCCTATTTCGCAGACCGGTCTCTGATTTTCTGTTTCGAAAACTTAGGTGGTGCATAAAATTGCTCCCCAGTATTGCTTTGGCGATGTCTTTTGATGCCTTCCTCTTTTTTCTAATTCTGTTTCTCGCCAATAGTTTATTCCAAATTCTCTATGCGTTGTTTATTTTAGTCCTTTTCTTGATTTATAGTAACTGGTTAATATTGTTGTCGTGCAATCCACAAGTATGCACGATCCCATTTTTAATTTATGTTCTAATCGTCATTTCAATTACTTCTGAGGGGTTCAGATTCGTGTGCAATCTTTACAAAATCAATTGTTTCTGTAGAACTTATATGTTGCCAATCAAACAAACTGTTTTAACATGTCTTCTTTGTCAATCAGTTTGCGACAAGCAACTGATTGTGGGTGGCTGATGATCAGAAATTCCTTCAACCATCTTTCGGCTGCTTCTTCGTTTGTTGTTTCCGGATTAATATGTTCATTTAACAAAAATAATTTAATAGTCAAGTTCTTTAATGAGATTTGGCTACCGTAATATTGTTAGGATCCATCTTACACTCACTGAGATTGGAGCTGAATTTGTGTTCCCCTTATTTGTGAAAGCAAATTTTTGTAGGAATAGAGTTCAATTTGATGGGATCAATATTGTGTAAGAACGGTTGATTTAGTTTGCATAAATATTTGGAGAAGTGCCTAGGTACGACCCCGAAACACATTTTTGTTAAAAATGATGCAGATTAGCTTCTCTTCCAAACTAAACATCAAGAAACAGCTATGATTGTTTTATCTCAGATGAATTAAGAGTATAGTCTTATCCCAGATAGTGGTGGAGTGGGATTAAAAATGTCAGAACCTTTTATTCTTTTATTTCTGTCCTTTAACATTTTTTCCTAACTTTTGACCATAAGTCCGAGGCCATGCTTCTAAGTTTGATTTTTGAAGTCTAAGTTTGATTTTTGAAAGAGTTTATAATAGTCGGAAAAATTATATAGGTAAATGTTTTGGGAGTGCCGTAGGTACGGACAATTCTATAGGAAATGTTGGATCTAATGAATTTGGATCTTATTTATGCAACAGTGTTTTTTTATCAGATTACATAGGTCATGGGGTAACATAACTAGGAGCTGGGCAAATCACCGGCAATGGGTTTATATAATAGCTAATGTGTGCAAGAAAAACATTGCAATGCAACATTGTAGTTACATGATTTGAATCATTTTTGGTAGTGCATTTGAATCATTGTTGGTAGTGCCGTAGTGCATTTGAGTCGTCTACTGGGTTATATCGTACCAAGCTGATCTGTGTCTCATTTTCTATATGTGCAGGTTGTTTCAATTCTAATCGTGGAGGTTGTTATATGGTAGCTGTGGAAGTCTCCCATTGTCCGACGTGGTAAGGTTTTCTGATGACTCTGATAATGTTTTTCTTCATCGTTTATGTGGTGGTTTGAGAACTCTACTTGGGTATGAAATCCTTGAGTTATTTTTTTTGCCCACTTTTGTTGTTGGTGGCTGCTCTACGGTCTTAATCGTCTGTCTAGTCCAACTGAGTTGCACCAAAACTGTGGAAAACAGAGGAGAACCCCGAGGTGAAAATGGTGGAGTTGTTTCTTTTTCTACTTCTAAAAACATAACTAGATGCCCATTTAGGTTCTTCGTACATTTGGCTTGAGTGTACTAGAGACCATGTGTGCGAGAATAAATAGTTCATTCTTAGATTTTTGCCTAGGGTAACTTTTTGGTTTTTGAAAAGGAAACAATGAGACTTCGGTTGGTTTTAGAATACATGGGTCATTGAATCTTGAGATGGGTTCTTAGCTCCAAGCAAAAAATAAGAGACTTTTGAGACACAATGTTGATTCAAACAGGCCAGTCTCTTGAGATGGGTTAATGATTCTTGAGATGGGTTCTTAGTTATTCTTTGAGCTACCTTTTCCTATTTTGTTCTTAGCCAATCTACACTCTTTATTCATTTTTATTCTAAGACCCCAGCAATTAATCGAAACGCCAAAGCAAACGGGATTTTGGAAAGCAATATACATGGGAACGGCAAACCAATATACTATATTCCTTATGGGTATTGAAACGGCTAGGTAAGGCAAGGCAAGGCAAGGCAAAGCAATATAATTATATTCTTTCTATATGTGTGCATTACGTGTTTGAATGCTAAATGATTTATTCTCATTGTTTGTTTCCTATTTTCTCTCTCTCCCTAAACATTTCTTTTTCCAGTTCACTTTCCTGTCTCCCTGATTCTTGCCCTTTCTTCAGTTCTCTCTCCACAGGTATGGTTATTTTGTTCTCTTTTTTTTGGAACGGCTGTGAATCAAAAAATTAGTTCTTTGTTCTCTATCCATGGTGAATTCTCTTTCTTTTTTTTCTTCAGTTCTCTTTGTTCGCCCTATGGAGTTTATAAAATAGCATTAAGTGAGATATCATCGTATACATGTGTTTAGCATCTTATAGGTTTTTCCAATTCCAAATGATCTGTATGTTGATGCGAATTACTGGACATGTAGACATTATAATGCTTCCGGCCAATTCCAAATGATATATGGGTTTGGCTAGATTTTTCGCTTCAACAGTGTCATTTTGTCTAAAGTTTTACTATTTTTCGCTTTAACAATTAGTAATTTTTTAAAATCCATTTTGAAGAATCATTTTCTTTTTATTTTGCAGTCAATCAGTTGGTTGACCTTTGCTTGGGTTATGGTGCTAGCCATTTGATGTGTTGTTTGGCTGCAGGACTCTTCTGATGCGATCTTGATGCCCGACATCACCGAAACCCAGTTACATTGGGAATCGCTTGCCTTAAACCTCACCCGTCTAATTCACCAATTAATCCAATGTACTAGATAAATAAAACCAAGTTTTCAAGAAAAGCTCCTGGCTTAGTTAATTAGATAGGCATGTTCTCTTCTTTTTTTGAACTAGATTTATGATATATAGGAGTTACGACACCATGCATGACAAGGAATTACTAGAGGTTTGATTTGGAAGTTGAGAATAAGATAGTACAGTAGCTTATATTTTTTAGCTTTTATTACTGTGTTATTTCCATGATTATTGGCTCTATCATGATCCTATGGATAACTTTTGCAATAGCGAAACTTTAAAAGGAAAGGAAGAGGAAATGGAATAGGTTGCATTTACATTTTTGAATGTTGATATTTATGAGTCTATGACAATTAGCTTGGCTCTACTCCAAGCTATATCATTGTTGCATCTATTTGGCTGAGTAAATTAAAGTTGTAATTTTTTTTTTATGTCAGTCGAGTTAGGTTAACAAGGATTGTCATATAAGGGTAGTCATTTAGGTTGGGTTCAAAATACGTTGCGTTGTGCCTTTAGGCATAGGCATTGTTATTTTTGTATATTTCGTACGAATACTGAAGAACATTGTTATTTTTGTACATTTCTTCCTATTTTGAAGTTATTCCATGCTGGGTTTATGTGACTTATGACCTGGCAGTTTGTTTTTTGCAGCCTGATGGGCAAAGTGTCGAGTGACAAAACAGATGGAGGCGGAGATGATGCTTTCAACACATTCTTCAGCGAAACTTGGGCAGGAAATTAATCACGTCCCACGTGCCATTTTCAGGTGTGAGCAACTTGGAGCACAAATTAGAGATGTGTTCACTCCATCTCACTATTTCAACTCTTGCTATCTCGGTTATTTGTTTCAGAGGTTACAACCAAGAAAGCGAAAATTCTTGGTTATGTTAGCTTAAAGAAACTCTTATGTTAAGCGAGAATTCTTGGTTGATGTTAGCTTAGGGAAACTCTTATGTTAGGCTCCATTCCGCTAAGGTTCTTATTTGCTATGCCTGAATACAACTAATGGAATTATACTGGTTTGATAACATATGTTGTGTTAGACTATTTTATGAACTTGGTTATGTGGACCATGTTTAAAGCTTATTCTTAAAATAGAAAATTTCGAGAAGTACATTTTGTTGGGAGAATAGAAATTTTTGCATTTAACGGTTATTTGTAATATCTATATTACAAATCGCGACGGTGTGGTGGCCCACACATTTTTCCTGCATAAATCTTGACCGTTTGATTTAACATACATTTCTCTGCATAAATCTCCACTCTTGATTCAACCCTGGCATTTTGGTAAATACTTTGCATTTTCTGGAATAAATGATTGAATAATGATTTTTTATGTTTTGGTAAAAAAATTTCGGTTTTGGTAATGATTTTTTCGGTTTTCGGTAATGAACGTCACTCCTCTCTCTCTCTCTCTCTCTCTCTCTCTCTCTCTGAGAAACCCTAGCTCGTTTTCTTCTACGTTTGAATTTCTGCTCTCTCCCTCTATCCTCTCCTCCTGCCTCCCTTCTTTAGCAAGTAAGAAACCCTCTCCGCTCTATTCTTGAAGTTCTCCTGTCTCTGGAATATGTCTACATCCCCTCCTCCATGAAGGTACGTCTCTTGGATCTATATTACTTGGATTTTGTTATTTTCGGGATTAGTAGAGAAGCTTTGAATTTTTCGATTAATTGGAAACCCAGTTTTTTCCTCATTGAATCTGTTCATTTTTTCAGGGTGTTTTAATTTGCTATGCCTATTTCGCAGACCGGTCTCTGATTTTCTGTTTCGAAAACTTAGGTGGTGCATAAAATTGCTCCCCAGTATTGATTTGGCGATGTCTTTTGATGCCTTCCTCTTTTTTCTAATTCTGTTTCTCGCCAATAGTTTATTCCAAATTCTCTATGCGTTGTTTATTTTAGTCCTTTTCTTGATTTATAGTAACTGGTTAATATTGTTGTCGTGCAATCCACAAGTATGCACGATCCCATTTTTAATTTATGTTCTAATCGTCATTTCAATTACTTCTGAGGGGTTCAGATTCGTGTGCAATCTTTACAAAATCAATTGTTTCTGTAGAACTTATATGTTGCCAATCAAACAAACTGTTTTAACATGTCTTCTTTGTCAATCAGTTTGCGACAAGCAACTGATTGTGGGTGGCTGATGATCAGAAATTCCTTCAACCATCTTTCGGCTGCTTCTTCGTTTGTTGTTTCCGGATTAATATGTTCATTTAACAAAAATAATTTAATAGTCAAGTTCTTTAATGAGATTTGGCTACCGTAATATTGTTAGGATCCATCTTACACTCACTGAGATTGGAGCTGAATTTGTGTTCCCCTTATTTGTGAAAGCAAATTTTTGTAGGAATAGAGTTCAATTTGATGGGATCAATATTGTGTAAGAACGGTTGATTTAGTTTGCATAAATATTTGGAGAAGTGCCTAGGTACGACCCCGAAACACATTTTTGTTAAAAATGATGCAGATTAGCTTCTCTTCCAAACTAAACATCAAGAAACAGCTATGATTGTTTTATCTCAGATGAATTAAGAGTATAGTCTTATCCCAGATAGTGGTGGAGTGGGATTAAAAATGTCAGAACCTTTTATTCTTTTATTTCTGTCCTTTAACATTTTTTCCTAACTTTTGACCATAAGTCTGAGGCCATGCTTCTAAGTTTGATTTTTGAATTCTAAGTTTGATTTTTGAAAGAGTTTATAATAGTCGGAAAAATTATATAGGTAAATGTTTTGGGAGTGCCGTAGGTACGGACAATTCTGTAGGAAATGTTGGATCTAATGAATTTGGATCTTATTTATGCAACAGTGTTTTTTTATCAGATTACATAGGTCATGGGGTAACATAACTAGGAGCTGGGCAAATCACCGGCAATGGGTTTATATAATAGCTAATGTGTGCAAGAAAAACATTGCAATGCAACATTGTAGTTACATGATTTGAATCATTTTTGGTAGTGCATTTGAATCATTGTTGGTAGTGCCGTAGTGCATTTGAGTTGTCTACTGGGTTATATCGTACCAAGCTGATCTGTGTCTCATTTTCTATATGTGCAGGTTGTTTCAATTCTAATCGTGGAGGTTGTTATATGGTAGCTGTGGAAGTCTCCCATTGTCCGACGTGGTAAGGTTTTCTGATGACTCTGATAATGTTTTTCTTCATCGTTTATGTGGTGGTTTGAGAACTCTACTTGGGTATGAAATCCTTGAGTTATTTTTTTTGCCTACTTTTGTTGTTGGTGGCTGCTCTACGGTCTTAATCGTCTGTCTAGCCCAACTGAGTTGCACCAAAACTGTGGAAAACAGAGGAGAACCCCGAGGTGAAAATGGTGGAGTTGTTTCTTTTTCTACTTCTAAAAACATAACTAGATGCCCATTTAGGTTCTTCGTACATTTGGCTTGAGTGTACTAGAGACCATGTGTGCGAGAATAAATAGTTCATTCTTAGATTTTTGCCTAGGGTAACTTTTTGGTTTTTGAAAAGGAAACAATGAGACTTCGGTTGGTTTTAGAATACATGGGTCATTGAATCTTTTTTTTTTGCTCGGCAAAAGGGAAATTTTATTTAGCTCGACAAGGGTACATCGAGAAAAGAGGCCACTTATGTCCCGCCCCAAAAAATGGAGCAAGAGACCAAATGGTGAAATGAAAACAGACTAGAAAGAAAAACAGAGGGACTTCCAGCAAGTCGATTGGAAGTCCAAAAAAACTCAGAAAGCACTAACTCCAAAATTCTATAATTTCAGTTATATCCTCATGCGCCTGATCACCTCTATTCCCCTTTTGAATTCTTCCACTGAGTATTCCGTGACATTATGCTTTGCCTTGATCCAAAATGCTACCCTTGTTTTGATTAAGTCCACCACTTCATCTACCTCCAGATGCTTGTTATTGAATATAACCTCATTTCTGGCAATCCAAATTGACCATAAACTTGCAAACAGAATTGATTCCCAGCATTTCTTTTCCAGGTTTTTGAAGGAATTATTAAACCACATAGCTATGAAGTCCATGATTGTTGGAGGACAGATCCAGAGTACACCCCACCACCTCAAAATACCCGTCCACACTTCCCATGAGAATCTGCAATGGAGGAGTAGGTGTCTTGGAGTTTCACAGGCCTCTGCACAAAGGGGGCATTCTTGCGCCCCTTCATCTAAAATCAGTCCTCTGCTTACCAAAACTGACCTTGAAGCAATTTTGTCTTGAGCTGCCATCCAAACAAACACCTCCACCTTGGGTGGGGAGAGGTTCTTCCAAATACGGTGAAGGTTTGAATCAGCATTATAATTAAGTTCCTCCCATTTGGTGTATGCAGATCTTACAGAGAAAGAATTGCTCTTGTCCTTGGTCCATAATAAAATGTCGTCTTGATCCCTTACTAAGTTGATCTCCGCCAGCTTGTGTTGTAACTGAATGTAACTCACGTTCTCCCAATCGTGTAAATTCCTTCTGAAATTAAGTGGCCACCAACCAAGTGTTGATCTCTCTCCTATGTCAGCAATTCTGGTTTCTTGTCGTAATGATGCCGCATAAAGTCTAGGGAGTTGGCTTCTAAGAGGAGTCTCCCCAAGCCACTTGTGTTCCCAGAATTTTGTTAGGTTGCCCGATTTGACCTCAATCTTGAAGCCGTCATGAAGGTACCTACCAAATTCCGAAGAGATATCGCCCACTGAACAAATATCTTTCCAAACATTTGACGTTCTCGTAGGCATTGGGATCTGTGGTAACCATTCACTGTTGTCCAACCCATACTTCATAGAGATCACCTTATGCCATAAAGATCCTTTCTCCTTGTAGAATCTCCACCACCATTTTGCAAGGAGAGATAGGTTATGATCTAGTAGTTTCTTGATACCCAAACCACCCAATTTCCTGCTTTTCGTCAGACAACTCCACTTCACCAAATGTAACTTCTTTTTCTCCAATGTGTCTCCCCAAAAGAAATTCCTTTGAATTTTCTCAATGGACTTGGCCACAGTGATAGGCATTTTGAACAAAGACATATAGTAGATAGGTAAGTTGCTGAGAGATGAATTAATCTGAGTTAATTTACCCCCTTTGGTCGTGCGTCTCCCTTTCCACTTTGATAGTTTCTTCTTGATCCTATCCACAATAGGCTACCACGTACTAATTCTTCTTGGGTTCGCACCTAGAGGAAGTCCAAGGTACTTCAGGGGAAGTGTGTCCACTCTACACCCCATTCTGTTGGCCATTTGGGTAAGAGTAGTTGCTGGAATGCCTATGCCACACATTACACTCTTCGAGAAGTTAATTTTAAGCCCTGACAGCATCTGGAAACATCGCAGAATTCTTTTGATATTGCTGATCTCTTCTATGTTGTTCTTGCAAAAAATGATTGTGTCGTCTGCATATTGAAGATGTGTTAAAACAAGACCCTCATTCCCAATACTAACACCACTGATCAAACCCACTTCCTTTGCCCTCTCCAGTAGAACATTTAAGGCCTAAGCAACTATGGTAAAAAGGAAAGGGGATAATGGGTCTCCCTGTCTTATACCTCTTTGGGATGTAAACTCATTAGTAGCAGAGCCATTTATGAGCACAGAAAAGGAGACAGTTGAGATACATTCTTTCACCCATGAGCACCATTTGACACCACAACCCACATTGTGCAGCATATCCAAAAGAAACTCCCAATTTACAGTATCGTAAGCCTTTTCGAAATCAAGTTTTAGGATCAGACCACCTTGGCGACTATGCTTCCAGTGGTGAACTATCTCGTTTGCTATCAAGACCCCATCGAGGATTTGTCTACCATTGACGAACGCTGTTTGAGCTTCCCCAATCAAAGCTGGCAGAGTCTTCTTTAGCCTGTTTGCTAAAACCTTCGACAACAATTTGTATAAACCTCCCACCATACTTATTGGTCTGAATTCCTGAAACTTTATAGGTCCATCCACCTTTGGTATAAGAGCAAGGAAAGTGGAGTTAATACCAGAAACTAGTTTCGCATTGGAATGGAACTCCGCAAAAAAATCCAAGACATCCTTTTTCATGAAGGGCCATGCTTTCTTAAAGAAAGAGAAATTAAAACCATCTGGCCCAGGCGCTTTGAGCGAGCTGCAACTCTTTAGGGCCAATAAAATTTCAGCTTCCTCAAAATGAGTTTCCAACTCTATAGACAAGTCTCCATGTAGTCTTCTATGGAAGACACCCTTTAGAGTAGGTCTGATTTCTTCTCCCTCTTTAAAGATGGAGTTGAAGTATTTCACTGCTGCTTCTTTGATCAGTTTTGGTTCTTCTACCCAACTCTCATCATCTCTGATTGCTCCAATGATATTCTTGTGAAATCTGTGGTTTGCAATTGAATGAAAGAACCTGGTATTTTTGTCACCCAGTTTGAGCCATTTCACCCTTGATTTTTGTCTCCACAACGTTTCAGCTAATCTTGACCACTTCCAAAATTCTGCTCTGACATGACTTCTTTCCTCTTTCTCTGCATTGGATAGATTTCTACTTTCCCACAGAAGGTCTAGTTGCTCAAGTCTAGATTCAAACTCTTGAATCTTCCTGTTCACATCCCCAAATTCTTCCTTGTTCCAAGCCCTTAAAGCTTTCTTAACCTCTTGTAACTTGCGGACCACCCTAAAACCAGCCCACCCTTGCACATTACCAACATTCCATGTTTCCTCAGCCAGTTTCATACATTTAGGGTCAGTAAGCCACATATCCATAAATCTGAAAGGTTTAGGTCCCCAATCACGATTGTCATCTGAGATCATGATTGGGCAATGATCCGAAATAGGTCGGTGTAGTCCCCACTGAATCATCTTAAAGTGGTGTAGGAAATCCAAAGACATAAGGAACCTATCAAGCCTACTATGGACAGCTGAATCCTGAAAGTTGGACCAGGTGAAGCGTCTGCCAATCATGGGACTATCCACCACCTCCAAATTATCTATGAATTGTATGAAATCTCTCATACCCCTGTCAAGTCTTGTACAACCCGATCTCTCACCAATTACACTGATTTCATTGAAATCCCCTCCAACACACCATGGGATTTGACTCTGGCTTCTTAGGGTACACACCTCATCCCACACCTCTCTCCTTGAATGAGCATCATTAGGTGCATAGATGTTAACCAAAACGCATTCAACATTATTCAATAAACCATGAAGGAAAATATAATTTTTCTTGACAATAGAATTTATAACAGAAAAACAGTCCCTATTCCACATTGTAATCAACCCTCCCGAGGCACCCTCTGCCTTTGCAAACATAAAATCCACATTATTGTTACCCCACACCCTCTCCACCACATCTGTGTTCATTATCTCCAACTTTGTTTCTTGAACAAACATCATATCAGGTTTTTTATTTTTGATTAACTTTTTGACGAATCTCTTTTTTAAATTGCTTCCAAGACCTCTAATATTCCAAGATAATATCTTCATTAAGAATTGGATGAGAAAATTACCCCTGTGTCCGCACGATCAGTTCCCATTTGTTCTTCCCTGCAATTGGGAAAATTCGTGAGCCTCCACCTCCATCATTTTCCTCAGAAGCCTCTCTTCGTTGCCCTTGAACTGTAAATTTAGACTAAGACCCACCGCAAGAGTAGCTTGAACCTCTCTGCTTGGCGAGAGCGCTTCACCGTCATAAGGCTCTGAGTGTGGGGAGCCTACTTGATCCTCCTCTCCTTGCCCTTCTGAAAATTGCTCCTGAGAATCGTACATCTCTGTTAGTAGTCTTCTTCTTCTTCTCCGTACACCGGCCGAATGGAGATCCACCATGAGGTTTATCCCATGGGTCTGGGATACTCTCAAGTTCGACTGTGAATAGGGCAACAAGATCCCCTGCGATGGAATGATATCGCCCGAGCTATTAGTGGCTTCCCCTCCTGGTTGGGCTAAAACCAAATTGCCTTGGGCTTCTTGAAGTGGGCCTTGACCTGGGCCCAAAGAGCTAGTTTCCATTGGGCTGGAGACATAAGAGTCCGGAACCCAAGAGTCCCCCGCTCCTTCCAAATCTTCTGTGATCCTTTGTTCGATCAAAATGAGGTCAGCCGCCTTTGGGGAATGTGCAGCTCCAATATTCAGAACATGCGTGACTTCTGCTCCCAGATCATTAATGAGGCCTTGTTGTGGGTTCCCTTTTTCTGATTCAACCTCTGCTTCATTGACTTTCTCCCCTTTGCTGTCACTCACGTGATCATCTTCATCTTCCTCATCTCTTTGGTTGCCGAACTGAACTGGACTCTTCACCGCCAGGGAGTCTTCAACCATGGACACATCATCCATGATGGTCACTTTCCTATTTTCTTTTTTAAGATCACCAGGGTCTGCTAATTCTTCAAGGACTTTAACGTTGAATTTAACACCATTAACTTCAACATGGATCCATTCATTAATAGCTTCACACTTTTCAGTAACAATAAGGATTCTCCCACAAGCAAATGACGACATTTTCAAAGTGTCATCATCCACTTTAATGAACTGCCCCCAAACTTCCCCTATCCTTTTAAACGAATTAAAGTTCCAAATGTTCAGGGGGATCCCCGTACATTTAAGCCAGCAAAATCTTTCAAGGCTACCAGCTTGTCCTTGCCAAGGTTTAATCTCAGTACACCATCTTTCCCACCACGTTTCTTTAACACATGAGTCTCTGGACAAAGAATCTGGGAAGGTTAACACCATGGATCTCCCACCCATGCTCCTTATCTCCACATTGATCAAACCATGACTCTGGACTTCCTTTCGGAAGACATCAGCAGGTATTTGTTTATGTAACTTTGCCACAGCACTTCTAAATAACCAACCATTTCCTGAAGGAGGGATCCTGACACAAGTCTTATGCGCCCCTTTCTCAATCCCTTTAACTGCATCTGCATAGGAGCCACCCCCATTAGTTCTCTGCAACAAATGCCTTACCACTCCGGGCTTACTTGATTCACCCCCAAACGTAGGATTGTAGGTTCTAAAATCTCCTCCTATGGAGTTAATTCTTGAACCTATTCTCCCTTGTTCCTTACCCAGTTTGACTTTCCTCCCTACCATGTTATCTCGTTGTTCAAAACTTGCCATCTTGACAAAAAGTTTTTTATCCCCAATCCACAACCCATTGGATCTAAAGATAGCAACGTCTGCCGAAACATGGCAATCGTACCTCACGAAGCCAAACTTGTTACCCGTGGATTTGCTCCTTTTGAAAGGAATGAAAGCATCCCTGACTACCCCATAATTGTTAAAAGTTTTCCTGAGCCACTCAAAATCTGCCTCCTCTGGTAAGTTATCAACAAACAGTGTGTAAAGGCCCTTCTCCCTATCTTCATTGCTTGGAACGGATCTACGGTGATTCTTGATCACTGGAATCCAACCCCCGGTAGTGGGTTTTTTCCCTTCTCTCCGCCCCCCCTCACTCTCTCTCTCTCTCTCTCTAGCCATTTCTACCCCCCACTATGGGTCATTGAATCTTGAGATGGGTTCTTAGCTCCAAGCAAAAAATAAGAGACTTTTGAGACACAATGTTGATTCAAACAGGCCAGTCTCTTGAGATGGGTTAATGATTCTTGAGATGGGTTCTTAGTTATTCTTTGAGCTACCTTTTCCTATTTTGTTCTTAGCCAATCTACACTCTTTATTCATTTTTATTCTAAGACCCCAGCAATTAATCGAAACGCCAAAGCAAACGGGATTTTGGAAAGCAATATACATGGGAACGGCAAACCAATATACTATATTCCTTATGGGTATTGAAACGGCTAGGTAAGGCAAGGCAAGGCAAGGCAAAGCAATATAATTATATTCTTTCTATATGTGTGCATTACGTGTTTGAATGCTAAATGATTTATTCTCATTGTTTGTTTCCTATTTTCTCTCTCTCCCTAAACATTTCTTTTTCCAGTTCACTTTCCTATCTCCCTGATTCTTGCCCTTTCTTCAGTTCTCTCTCCACAGGTATGGTTATTTTGTTCTCTTTTTTTTGGAACGGCTGTGAATCAAAAAATTAGTTCTTTGTTCTCTATCCATGGTGAATTCTCTTTCTTTTTTTTCTTCAGTTCTCTTTGTTCGCCCTATGGAGTTTATAAAATAGCATTAAGTGAGATATCATCGTATACATGTGTTTAGCATCTTATAGGTTTTTCCAATTCCAAATGATCTGTATGTTGATGCGAATTACTGGACATGTAGACATTATAATGCTTCCGGCCAATTCCAAATGATATATGGGTTTGGCTAGATTTTTCGCTTCAACAGTGTCATTTTGTCTAAAGTTTTACTATTTTTCGCTTTAACAATTAGTAATTTTTTAAAATCCATTTTGAAGAATCATTTTCTTTTTATTTTGCAGTCAATCAATTGGTTGACCTTTGCTTGGGTTATGGTGCTAGCCCTTTGATGTGTTGTTTGGCTGCAGGACTCTTCTGATGCGATCTTGATGCCCGACATCACCGAAACCCAGTTACATTGGGAATCGCTTGCCTTAAACCTCACCCGTCTAATTCACCAATTAATCCAATGTACTAGATAAATAAAACCAAGTTTTCAAGAAAAGCTCCTGGTTTAGTTAATTAGATAGGCATGTTCTCTTCTTTTTTTGAACTAGATTTATGATATATAGGAGTTACGACACCATGCATGACAAGGAATTACTAGAGGTTTGATTTGGAAGTTGAGAATAAGATAGTACAGTAGCTTATATTTTTTAGCTTTTATTACTGTGTTATTTCCATGATTATTGGCTCTATCATGATCCTATGGATAACTTTTGCAATAGCGAAACTTTAAAAGGAAAGGAAGAGGAAATGGAATAGGTTGCATTTACATTTTTGAATGTTGATATTTATGAGTCTATGACAATTAGCTTGGCTCTACTCCAAGTTATATCATTGTTGCATCTATTTGGCTGAGTAAATTAAAGTTGTAATTTTTTTTTTATGTCAGTCGAGTTAGGTTAACAAGGATTGTCATATAAGGGTAGTCATTTAGGTTGGGTTCAAAATACGTTGCGTTGTGCCTTTAGGCATAGGCATTGTTATTTTTGTATATTTCGTACGAATACTGAAGAACATTGTTATTTTTGTACATTTCTTCCTATTTTGAAGTTATTCCATGCTGGGTTTATGTGACTTATGACCTGGCAGTTTGTTTTTTGCAGCCTGATGGGCAAAGTGTCGAGTGACAAAACAGATGGAGGCGGAGATGATGCTTTCAACACATTCTTCAGCGAAACCTGGGCAGGAAATTAATCACGTCCCACGTGCCATTTTCAGGTGTGAGCAACTTGGAGCACAAATTAGAGATGTGTTCACTCCATCTCACTATTTCAACTCTTGCTATCTCGGTTATTTGTTTCAGAGGTTACAACCAAGAAAGCGAAAATTCTTGGTTATGTTAGCTTAAAGAAACTCTTATGTTAAGCGAGAATTCTTGGTTGATGTTAGCTTAGGGAAACTCTTATGTTAGGCTCCATTCCGCTAAGGTTCTTATTTGCTATGCCTGAATACAACTAATGGAATTATACTGGTTTGATAACATATGTTGTGTTAGACTATTTTATGAACTTGGTTATGTGGACCATGTTTAAAGCTTATTCTTAAAATAGAAAATTTCGAGAAGTACATTTTGTTGGGAGAATAGAAATTTTTGCATTTAACGGTTATTTGTAATATCCTCTTACATGGGGTGGGATATACACAAACACGAAACTCACCCCCATGTGAGATGGAGTTAAAAACAACCGTTGTATCCAAAAAAAATTCATAAAAGTAGGGATTGATACTTTATTTAGACTATGTTTAGAACGTGTTGTTTAGACTATGTTTAGAACGTGTTGCGCCGTGCCTTCAGGCACGGGCAAACCCTAGTATTGATACGAATCAGGAGAAACTTTTATGTATCCCGGGGATACCAAGGGGTTGGTATCCCCTTCCGGTCCGTTTCTCATTTTTCGGCCATTTTCCGATCACATTTGGATGATCGGTTCCGTTCATTTTGTCGAGTTCGACGAGAACCTTAATCATATCAAAAATCGTGTTCATCGGACTTTATTTGATACATGATCGGCACACGTGAAAATGGAAAAAAAACCAAAACTGGGTTCTGATTCAGTGTGTTTTTTGGACAGTTTTGGTTTTTTTTCCATTTTCACGTGTGCTGATCAGGTATCAAATAAAGTCCGATGAACACGATTTTTGGTACAGTTATGGTTCTCGTCGAACTCGACAAAATGAACGGAGCCGATCATCCAAATGTGATCGGAAAATGGCCGGAAATGAGAAACGGACCGGAAGGGGATACCAACCCCTTGGTATCCCCGGGATACATAAAAGTCAGATACAAAGATAGAGTACGGGTAACATTGTTCATTATGAAAGGGGAATATTGTAAATTCACATAAATAATATAAACTCGCATAAATAAAGACAAAAAAAAAGAGTACGTGTACAGAGTAATCCCCACTCTTCCTTAACAACACGGCAAATTCCTTTCTCAAATTGGCATACGCGGCAGTACCGGTAACGGCCCAAAATCCCTTGCCTAGTGGGTTGTCGACGCACCGTGTGGCCTATGATGATGATGTCCCCTATGTCCCCTACGTGCACCCGCCGTGGATGGTAACGAGGATGGTAACGACTGCACGTTTTGGAAGGGGTTCTCATCCTGATAATTTCCCGGCGGATTATAGGAACAAACGATAAGAACGCCCAATTCGTTATTGCAAGTGACGTTGCCACAACCTACGGCTTTGGTGGCGCTCCAAACAAGCTGGGTGTAATGCCCACACATGCATTTCGACGTCTCCGTTTGACACTTGCAAGCCAGCTTGACATGATCGTAGTTGACCTCCTCGTCGATCCACACCTACTGGGACGGAGTCAGAAATTTGTCCCAAATAAATTTAGTAATTCAAAATTTTTTTGGTGAAAAAAAGCATTAATTCAACATTTTTAGGTTGAATTTGGAGTATCTTTTTCAATTCGGGAAAAAATCAGAAAATATAAAAACCTAAGTCAATGAGAAATGTTCATAATCTTTTTTCGCTTGACGAAGAGAAATTCAAGAAGTATAATTTTTTTATTAAAAGTTGGAAAATATGTGCAACAAAAGCTTTCACGTAATATATTGAGATATAAAATACTATGGGGTGTGGTATACGGGGATGGAGCTATGTTTGCATTTTAATATTTCCTCTAGGATTTTACAATTTGAGCACAATACTTTGATTTGTATGAATACATGAATTTTTTGTTACAAATTCAGCACCACCCAGGACAAAATCCTGACTTCGTCTCGGGTGGTAAACTTTATCCAATCACTATTGCCGGTAGGATTGTCTATCTAGTGACATTATTTATCTCTTCTTTATTAATCTCATCAAACAAACAAATCCAAATTGCGCAAAACTTGGGAGGGCTATTCAATTTTCGGGTAGAATACTTCTAACGTATTTTGCTAATTGAATAAATTCTAAAAAAAAAGTTAATACCTACACACCTGTGTCACCTCGGTCGGCGTTCTCTCGTCGTACTGCTCCCACAAGTTATTCTCCCCATACGGCCCGCCGGAGTGGTGATGGGGGTTACACTCATTGACGCCTTGGTCCGCCCAACGCTGCGCGTATTGGGCGAGCTTTTCGTCCCATTGCAGGGGCGGGACGCCCTTCATATGGCGGATATTGTTGTGGGCATTGAGGTACTCCTGCGCGTCGGACGACAAGCGGCTTTGCGGTTGGTTTTGCAGCAACGAGGCTAGGTTTGAAATATGGTTGTACGTGGGTTGGGTTTGCATCAACGAGGCTAGGTTTGAAATGGGGTTGTACGTGGGTTGGCCAAGTTCTACGCTCAATTCGGCGGCGGCAGTGGCGGCGAGTTGGGCGCGGAGGAAGGTGGAGATGATTAGGGCAATGAGAAACGGAGGAATTGGCATGGTGGTTGTTTTGTTCTTCTTGGTTTGTTTTGTAGGTTTTGTTTGGATGGCCACTTTCGTGGCCTTGGAATAGGCTTAATGTGGAGGGAGAGAGAAGAAAACGAGAGATCTTTATTTTCCATTTGGGGTTGACATTGGATGGTGAAAATTTTAGAGCAATCGTAGTTTTAGGGTGTCCACAGAATATGGTCGAATTCTTCTGAAAAAAAAAAAAATCACTCTTTTTGCTTCAATAGAACTTTCTTGACCTTGAGGTTGAGGTTGGACATTCAATTGAAGTCGTTTGGTCATATGACATGTGATGCCCCGCCCCTCGGAGTTCCGTGTAGTGGTCAACCGGCCAGATGCGGTTGAAACTCATGCGGGGGCTGTCAGACCGGTGACAAAGAGGTCAGCCCCGGGTGGTCCCACATCGCTTAGTGAAGTGTAAGTTGTGTGCTATAAATAATAGATCGCTATCATACCTTGTACAAGGCCTTTTAAAGCCGTGCGGGCGCCAAAGTCTATTTGAATTGTCTTTGAGTAATCCAAGGATGGGTGATCTCACTGGAAAGTCTGATGGGGATTGGCATTCAAAGCAGACAAATATTGTATAGGGTGGAAGCGGGTCGTTACATGACATATCGTCAATAATGAAACCACTAATTTTCTTGAGTTTCGGTTTATTTCTTTTGGTCTTACGTTGTTTCAGCGGATGTTTCGGTTTTGTTTTTCATGGGGGTGTTTTGGTTGGCTCCTCCTCGCCTTTCTTTGGGTTTGGTTCTTGGGTGACGTTTCACCGGTGTGCCCGTGATCCGTTAAATCTTTGTAATTTTTTCAAAGATTTAATAAAAAAATTACTGATAATTAAAGAATTAATGAATCCATTAATCACAAGGAAATTATAATAAAAACGATAATGCATTTAGGGGTGCACAAAGAAAGTTGACGCTGCATTTTGGGGGTGTTTGGGAGTTAAATTATTTTGTAAATTCTGAATTATTGATTATAGACTATCTCGTATTGAATCAGAGTTAATTAGGTCTTGATGGCTCTCACCTTTAGTGTTACAAAAGTGCTAGGTACTTGTACAAAAAAAGTGTACCCGAAAATTACCCAGAAATACACTTGTAAAGGTATGAATACACTTGTAGAGGTATTTATGACTCTACAAGTGTATTCTGGGTATATAATCTTCGTACCTGGCATTCCTCCAATTATTAAAGATTAAAAATAGTGTAATGGATTTTGGCACTCTTTTTTTAATTTACCGTCAGCACTTTTCTTTTTCTCTTATTCATGTGAATATTTAGAACTTACCCTTCTATGTATGTAACATCATTAATATAAAAGGGTAAAATCGTAAATCCTCATAGATAACATAAATACGTATAAATAAAAACAAAAAAAAAGGAGTGCAGGCATAAAGTAAATCCCATAATCCCTTTTTCAAATTGGCATAGGTGGAGGCCCATAATCCCTTCACATGTGGTCCTTCAACGCGGCCCGTGGCCTATGTTGCCGCTTCCTTGGTGGCTTACGTGCACCCTTGCTGGACGGCAACGGATGCGCGTATTGGAAGGGGTTTTCATCCTGATAATTCCCCGGCGGATTATAGGGACAAACGATAAGAACACCCAGTTCGTTGTTGCAAGTGACATTACCACAACCTACGGCTTTGGTGGTGCTCCAGACAAGTTGGGTGTAATGCCCACACATGCATTTCGACCTCTCCGGTTGACACTTGCAAGCCATCTTGACATGATCGTAGTTGGGCTCCTCATCGATCCACACCTGCTGGGACGTAGTCAGAAATTTGTCCCAAATGAATTTAGTAATTTAATTTTTTTTGGTGAAAAGAATTCAACATTTTTAGTTTGAATTTGGAGTGCCTTTTTCAATTCGTGAAAATTTCAGAAATGATAAAGAAAAACTAAGTCAAAGAGAAATGTTCATAATCTTTTTCCGCTTGACGAGAGAAATTTAGGAAGTACAATTTTTATTTTATTTTACTAAAAGTTGGAAAATATGTGCAACAAAGACGAAAATAAGCCAAGCTTTTTCACGTAATTTTGAAAAATTAACAAAAGGGGAAACAACAGCTAAAAGCTAAATGGAGTATAACACAAAACGAAGCATATTACAAATGCACTACCATTGCACAATATGCGGAATAAATGGGGACCCGGGAACTCTGCCAAGCAGGTCCTGTCGAGCGCATTTGGGCCGTTCATTTCGACAATCAATAGTTTAGATATGTTTGTTATTTTTTATTATCGGTAAAAAATACCAAACATATCTTAACCATTCATTACGGAAATGGACGATCCGGATGCGCTCGACAGGGTACTTAGCAGCATCTCTCAATCCAACAAATGGGGGGAAAGTATCTGTTTAACCGATACGAGCATTGGTTTGAACTACACATGTCTAAAGTGATCAAATATTCAGTGTTTGGTTAAAGTATCTACTATCTATGACATGATTTAAACATGCCTTAGATAAATATTCACACAAGGTGTGAGATATAAAATGTTATGGGGTGTGGTATATAGGGATGGAGATATGGTTGCATTTTAATATTTCCTCTAGGATTTTGCAAAATGAGCACATTTTTTTGATATGTATGAATACATGAATTTTTTTTTTTTTTTGTCAATTTATCTCTTCCATAATTAATCTCATCAAACAAACAAGTGTCACAAGTCCAAATTGCACAAAATTTGGGAGGTCTATTCAATTTTCGGGTGAAATACTTCTAACGTATTTTACTAATTGAATTGAATAAAGGAAATTGATTTTGGCACTCCAGTTTTAACCACTGGCACTCCACTTTGTGTGTTGATCATGTGAGATTACAAAATAGAAAGTGGAGTGCCATTGGCTAAAAGTGGAGTGCCAAAATCACTGTCCTTGAATAAATTCTAATAAGAAAAAAGTCAATACCTACGCACCTGCGTCACCTGGGTTGGCGTTCTCTCGTCGTACTGCTCCCACAAGTTATTCTCCCCATACGGCCCGTGAGAGTGGTGATGGGGTTTACACTCATTGATGCTCTGGTCCGCCCAATGCTGCGCGTATTGGGCGAGCTTTCCATCCCATTGTAGGGGCGGAACGCCCTTCTTACGACGGATCCTGTTGTGGGCATTGAGGTACTCCTGCGCGTCGGACGACAAGCGTTGGCTTTGCTGTTGGTTCGAGATTAGATTTGGAATGGGGTTGTGAGTGCGTTGGCCTCGTTCTACACTCGATTTGACACCGACGAGTTGGGCGTGGAGGAAGGTGGAGATGATGATCAAGGCTTTGAGAAGCGGAAGAATTGACATGTATCGTTGTTTTCTGTTCTCGGTTTGTTGGGTAGGTTTTCTGGATGGCCACTAATGTGGAGAGGAGAGAAGAAAACTGAGAGATCTCTATTTTCTTCATTAATGCCTTTGGGACGTTGTCGAGTGGACAATTTATAAGTTAGAACAGTTTTTATTAGTAACTGTGAAGAAAATAGTGGCATTAATGATCTCAAGAATTGAAGTCTCTGTGCTTATTCTATCCTAAGTCCCAACTCAAGCTCGTTAGTGTACCAAAGGGCTTGTAGCCCAGCGGTTACCTCTGGATTCGAGCCTTCTCACAAAATGTTTTGCCCATTTTCAATGATCAGCCACAAAGGTTTGGCAAACTATCAATTTTACCCTTTTCACTTTTAAATTGAAGTAAGTACTCATTTCCACTTTTGAAGGTTAAATTTGGAAATCGGTACATTTTCAAAGGCTATGACTTTGGCTCATTAAATTGGGATTTTGTGTAGTGAGCAAATAAATTGGGACGAAGGTGAATTATGCGCATCCAAAAGTATTTTAGACTGTCCAGATTTAAAAAAAAAACTTTTTCGAAGAAGAGTTTTTCGGAAAAAGTTTTTTTAAGATCCAGACCGTTAATTACCGAAACGAACGGGTGAAATTTGCCGCTTCCGTGAACAACTTATTCACGGCTCCTTTGTGTCTTCTACTACTTTCATACCATACGAATACGATGCGTACTGCACACCCCTGCGTATTATATCCGCCACGACAGTTAGAAAGAGCGCGCAAACCGATCAACGACTTTCCCCTCTCTCTCTCTCTCTCTCTCTCTCTCTCTCTCTCTCTCCTGATTTCTTCACGCAGACGCGACGGAGCTCTCGAAATTCCATAAATGTCGTTGCGGCGTCGGTTGAATCCGTCTAGGGCTTTCCATCCCTTTCTCCTGTGTTCCGTCCTTTTTCTGAGCTGGTTTCCTGGTAACTCTTATTGAATGCTATACAGATTTTTCAATTTGTGTGTGTGTGCGTGTAAAGATTTATTTTATGTAGCTGGTACTAATTCGAAAATCAAGTTCTTGCATATGAATGCAAATTTTCTCATTTGATTGCCCTTTAAAGGTTTAATTGTTTTTTATTTATTAGGCTTACTACAAATTAAATTAGTGGTGATCGCTTCAAGGCGGAGTTAGCATTTCAATACGATGGGGCCGAAGTACTGGGGATGTAAAAGAGCCGAGCCAAGCTTCGTAGTCTTTGAGCTCGACTTGTTTGCTAAACGAGCCTTAAACTCAAGCCGAGCCTAGCTAATTTGCTTAACGAGCCTATACAAACGAGCTGAGCCAAGCTTTTGAGTGTCGAGCCCCGCTCGTTTAATAAACGAGCAAACGAGCCTAAAACTCAAGCGTGAACTCGGCTCAATTACTAAGTGGTGCCTTAACGAGCCGAGACACGAGCTGCTCGCGGGCAGCTTGGTTCATTTGCAGCCCTAGGCCGAACTAGTGGATAAGTTCTAAAATGATGTACTTTGTGTGTATCTCTTGTATTCTAGAATAATACTAACCCATATACTGAGATGAAAATGATTTTGGTAGTTGACACTTCATATTTTGATAACCACACTCCAATAGACAAATAATGGAGTGGTGTCATCAAAAAGTGCAGTGGCAATCAATAACCTGACCCGATGCAATAACAAGTACTATACGAAATTATTTCGCTATTTTCTAACATTCACATGACAATGTGAGATTACTTGAAATTTGTCTAGATCAAACCAAACTTATACGGATTAGACTATAGATTAATTATATAGAAAATACTCAACATTATAGTAACAAGTATTACTAGAAAAATTCAAACTTTGGATGGGGCCAGCCCCCCTCCGGCTTGTTGAACTATGAAGAGGTGATTTGGATCAATCATAGTTGGTTAATTGGCTTGAGAGTAAAAGTGATCATAGTTGAAGCTAGGTGAAATTTATCAGGGCCAGGTGTCCTACTGTTGTCTTATTGGATTGAAATGTGGGATCATAGATGGTAAGTGCAAGACTCTGTAATTGAAGCTTAGAATTAGGTTTCGTTGTATTGGCTTTCACTTTTCAGGTTTACTCCTTTGAGAGAGAGAGAGAGAGAGTGAGTTGTGATGTGGTTCATTTCTCATAAAGACTGAGGGAATAGAAAACGGAATAGTGTAAAATTGCATGAGAAAGGAAGCCCTTTTTGAGATTATTCGTACTCTCTGCGACAACACTGAGCCCATAAGGAAATGCAAATATGAAGGCTCATTCTTAAATTGGGATATAAAGTGGTGTTATTGTCAAACTTACCTTGAAGATATCAAGAATCTTGTCTATCAAGTATCAACTTTTAGAAGTTAAAGTCTTTATCTATCGCAGTCATGTAACTGGTCTAATATGCTGCCGGGGTTTTCCTTTTCCGCAGATTTGTCAGAAAACATGTTTGGAAAAAGCTGATCTAAAATGGGCTGCTTACTTAATCTGGTTGTGTTGTATGTGTTAGGCAAATCTTTATTACTCCTTGTGTTTGTTATATCGACTTTCAGTAATAGGGAGGTGGTATATGCGGTAAATTCATATGATGCTGTGCTAAGAAATGATTTACTTATGCTTCTGTTTGATCTGGTGTCCATTTGGTCATAGTTCAGCATCATGCTCTCATAATTCTCTCTTTTTCATTCATTTAGCTTGAATATGAATCAAGATAGGCTATTGTCTCAAGGTTGTTTGGTGGAGGAGTATCCTGTCTCAATTGGTCTATGTTACATGGATCCTTCATTTTGGCTCAAGTACCCGTGTCGATGTGCCCGACACCCGTATCCTTTTGGACACTCGGATCCTCTACTTGTTAAGATACTTACAGTAAAGGAATATAATATATTAGCTAGAAAAGCGATAATTTGAGTATTTCACATAGACAGGAAATAGGGAAATAGAAAAAACATAATTTTCTTAACCCTTTCTTGTTTACATACATTTGTAAAAATAGTTTACGGTACATAATCTGAGAAAATTATGCAATTTATAATACAAACAAGAGTTCATGTCATGTCCCCGTACAGTCGTACCCGTACCCAAGTTGGGGACACATATCCACGTATCCTAAGATTTAAGTTTAGGAAGGTCCAACGCTTGGATTTGCACCCGCACCCGGGTCCATGTAACATAGCAATTGGTTGATATTTAGAACTCTATTTCCACATCCATGTTCCTTGAGCATTGGCATCATCTTAGACAATAGTTTGACATACTACACATGAATATTTGATAGTTGTGGTAATTAGCATTACCAGAAGTCTAGTTGGTGGGATTTTATGATGTTACATTTTGTTTGTTTCTTTCCCCTTTTGCAGGATCTATATTGTCAGCAGTTGTAACGCTTGATTCCATAGAGATTTTCAAAACGCATGAATGGCTAGCCAAACCAACAGTTTACTTTCAGTGTAAAGGGGAGAACAAGACCGTTTTGCCAGATGTAAAGGAGAAACACTTCGCTTATACCTTCAAGGGTGAAGAATCTTGGCAGGTTTGTAACGAGTTCTGATGAGGAATTTTCTCATTTCATGTGCTTTGATTAAAAAGTTGCTGGAAATATATCAACTGCTTCTTGTCACAATCTAGTACAAATCTAAAAAAAAAACTTGATTTGTCAAGTCATATTAGTACTTGATCCTTTCTCCAGACAAACTAGTGACTCCATTAGTTTCTTGTTTTTTTTCCCACTCCTACAGGATCCAAAACAAGTATAATTACTGACAAAAGTGTGTGAGCCAAAGTCCCTTGAAAATACAAGTGTGAAGAGGTAGAATAGTTCTCAGGGTCGGCCCTAACTTTTCGAGTGCCTGAATCGAACTTAAAAATGGAGCCTTGTACAAAAAAATATGAAGTAGATAAATCAACTTCTCAAAAACAAATAAAACTATGCAAGTATTCAATAAGAAAGAACTCTAAAAGTTTGACACACTACCAAGGCTACCATCATGTTTTTAAAAAGTCAAATAAAATAGAATAATTTTTCTTTTAGGTTGTTGCTCATATAATGTTTAGGATATATATTTCGTTTTCCAAAATACGATATAATGTAAATGCTATGGTTTAGTCATATTGTTTGATAAATACAGTCCCTTTTTTTGAAAGGTTTCAGTCCGAACCCCATTAGAGCAAACAGAAAATGCTCACTATGAAAAAAGAAGGAAAAATAATGCTCTTAGCATGATTTGAATCGCTAATCGAAAGCTGCAAGCAACAAGTACAGCACAGCCTGACCAGAGGCGGCTCCACCCTTTGGGGTGGGTTATCAAATGAACACCCAAAATGAGGCTATGTTCGGTTAGATGATTTGGAAATTTTTAACTTTGTTTTCCAATCATTACCCTACATCTTTCTCCAATCATTACCCTATTTTTCCAATCATTAATTTCATTTCTCTCTCTATCTCTCTCCACTCATTACCCCTCTCTCCAATCATTACCCTATTTCTCTCTCCACCCACTACCAAATCAAAAATTTCCAAATACACTAAACGAACATAGCGTTATTTCCTTGAATTTTTGGTTGTAGTAATTGTGTTTTAGGCTTTATTTGAAAACTTAACCCTATATTTTGAACACCCATCAATTTAGTTAATTCATAATTGAACACCTAATACATTAACAAACAAGGTACATATTTCTAATGAAAAAAACTAAAAGCAAAGTAGAGAGAAAAAGAATAATATATTGGTATCAGTATCGTGCTTTGGCTATCTCTTTGAACGAAAGTCGGCTCTACATCTCCAAAGAGGAGATAATATGTCCAAAAAGATCTGTGCATGCCAACCTATTCGTCACAATTCGCCCTAAAAGAGTATTGTTAGATTTGTCGGCCAGTTTAATCTTGCTTGGCTCAAAATGCAAAATTTCATCAACAATAGCCGTAAAATCTTATGTACTTTTTATGTTTTCTAACAGCACTATTCTTACTACTGTGTAAAATGGTGTGTATATACAACTGGTTAAAAAAGCTAATAGAATCAAGGTAATTCTTGAACACCCTTTTGGAAATTTGTGGAGCCACCACTGAGCCTTACCAAACATTTTATTGCTTAACTTGTGATAAAGTGAGATAGATATTACCTCTGTACAAGCCGCCTGGTAAGGGGCCTTTTCTGCGGAAAATTGGCGGCCTAAAGCGACATTACCGGCCGCTTTATCTCAGGGCCAGCGGTGATAGTTCTTAATGTACCTGCATTGGTAATTGAAGTTTCTGTTTTTTGATGTTTTACTTCTAATTTTGAGAGAGTTGGGTAAGTGTTTCTCTATAGCTGAGTTTCCAGTGGAGCCTATTCATCCGGTGTATGCTTCTGTTATCATCTACTGACAGCATAGTCTGTGCCTTAGCTGTTGCAGTTTTTAGATTTCATAGACGAGTCTGATAGCTACTGCTATAAGGTTAAGTATGGATAATTTATATGAAAAGAAGCTAATGATGTTGAATTTGTGATCATATGTTTTCAGCCCTTGACAGATTTTCCAAATGAAAAATGCAAGAGATGTGGGTTCTACGAAAAAGACATCATTAAATCTGATGAATTTGATGAGTGGGAGTTTTGCCCTTCTGATTTTACTGAACCTGATGGAAGATATACCCATTTCAAGGACAAGGAATTCAATGCTACTTTTTTGTGTTCCGAGTGTGTGAGCCATGGAATCGGTAAGTGTTCTTAAAACATTTCTACCATTTTGTGGCTGGTTATTGAAGATGAACTAATTGCATTGCCCATGTAAAAATTGAATTATCATTTCTAGTTCGTTGACTCTTTTTCGTTTGTGCAACAAAATCAAACCCTATGGGTCCATCATTGACATCCAAATGGCCCAGCGATTTCTATGGACGATTGAATATACTGTTGTTTCTGTGAAACGAAGTGGTGGTGTATTGGTAATCTGTCTAGGAGTCATGTAACTAAGGAGAAGTACCGGTTTGCTCAATACCCACATGTCATTTGATGGGATTTCGGCGTCAGAGCCTAATTTGATGATCATATTGGGAAAGAATTGGTCTTCAAATTGCATCGGGTGAATCAGGTCACTACTGAATCATGACATCTTTTTATGTTGTCCAGCTGGTGGTGAAATTTGTCTTGTGGAATGGGTCTCAGTTTATAGAAGGAAAATGGAAGGTCATGAGAGTAGGTTAGGTTGGATCAGTTTTGGGTTCTCATTAAATGACTATGTTCACTGGTTACACTATTAATGTGGCTTTACTTGGTGGTGGCTTCATTCACGACAGAAACATCTACCATAGGAATGAAATGCAGAAATTTAGTACTATTGTGGCTTTACTTGGTGGTGGCTTCATTCAAGACTGAAACATCTACCCCGGAAGAAATACACAAATCAAGTAGTACTATGATATGGTAGTCAATATGACATCCAAACATGTTCCCAACCTTTAAGATCATGTCCGTGTTCATATTTCTTGGGCAGTATATTTGATATTAAATGATCAAAAACCTTGCATTGAACTGAGAAGTCGAGAAATCCTTAATGCATCTTTTGACCTTACATCTGCATTGGTGCCTTGGTTTCCTCATCCGTGCACTTGTTTTTTACTTGCATGTTTAGTTTGTATGTCTGACCATTCTTTTTTCATGTTCTTTAGATTCTAACCATCCCTCTGGCTCACACAATGGAGGGAAAGGAATGCATTGGGCTCTAATTTTAACACTGAGCATTTTGGTTTCGGTTGTCTCCATTGTTGGATCGGTCACTGCATACAAGTTTTGGCAGAAGAGAAAGAGGGAAAAAGAGCAGGCCCGGTTTCTAAAGCTCTTCGAGGAAGTGGATGACATTGAGGATGAATTGGGCCTTGGGCCTCTGAACGGCATAATCTAACGATCGCACCTCTTATACAGTTGTACTTCCGCAACCAAAAGCTCTTTGTATAGTTCGCACATAAACGAATGTATGTATGTTTTTGTGATTCAAGTAGCGTAGACAATAAGAAAAGTGGTATAGAAAAGGGTGGTTTACATGTACTATATTAGAGGTCTCGGAGGGATAATAGTTGAAAGTTGACAGTAAAATGGAAATCTCACTATTGTATTGGGTGATTTGAGAATGCTGACATGATAAAACCCAGCTCCAGGATCTGCTAACATGATGTAAGGCTCTAGCTATTTCCCAATTTAAGAGGTCTCCTGTACCGTACAGGAGACCGGGGGTGGCACGTGCCACCCCGCCCCCCTTAACAGTTCCACCACTGCCTGTACGAAGATACATCAAACTGCCATATTTTTGATGTTTATCTTCTGGATTATGTTAAACCCCTTCCCGAGATACTCGTCTCATTCGATACGACGACGATTTCTTCATCCGGTACCATCCAAATTCATCTTGTTAATAGGTGAACAAACAGGTTCAGGAATGAGTTAAAAAAATTTCCCTCTTTGCTGCGCATAGGTGCACTGTCATAATCATTAATGGCGTTAGAAGTAAGATCGTTCTAGAGGAACTTTGGCCTGTTAGACTCAGAAAATTGGGATGGGCTTCTCTCGATTGTTCCGTCCATGTAGTCCCATCTCTGTGATCATCTGATGATTCAAACCCCTTCATGAGATCTATGAACAGATTATTCAAACAAAACAAAAAAATGATCGCACTACCCATAATCGATATTTTTCTTACAAAAATGGACAAAAGGTAGGATTTTGGCACCGAACCATTTACCGTTTAAGAGAAAAACCAAATTCGATCACGTAGCTACCCATGTCGGATCATATTTTTGCACGGACAACCTACTCATCGAGCTTTACGCATTGAATGGAAAAGTTTGAATTACCAAGATGGCCAGACTACTCATCAAGCTTTAGCAGTGAATGGAAAAGTTTGAATTACCAAGATGGCCAGACACATCGAATCATATTTTGGAATGGATAAGCTATTCATCGGGATGCAGATTAAAAAAACTACTCATTGGGCATTCACATTGAACGGAATGGATCAAATTACCATGGCCAACTCGCATGCACCCAGAATTCAAGAGACAGTCAAGTCTCTTAAAGAAACTAGTGAATTTAAAACAAATCAACTTCTGGGATGCCAAAATGAGTGCATCTTATGGCAGAGAAAGTGGCTTAAATATGAACGGAAGGCCGGCAGGTCTTGAGCTTGAATACAGAATCAAAATAGAATTATTTTGATTGCATCGTCGAATTAGTCACTCGTACAAAAGACTATCAGACATCGATGGCAATGTGATACACACACTTGCCTGGAAATTCCAGACAAACATGTTTCAATCATTCATAATGTCAGTTCACCACTGGAAAGTTTTAACCGTTCGGGTCACTATTAGGGACCCAGAATAGATCTCAATTTGGGTCACAGTAGGGCCTTCAGTTCAATCAAATATTAGTAGCTATATAGGCAATACCCAAGTTGTGTTTCCACATACAGGGTGAACCTACTTCAACCTGACACGGCTATAAAGGCGCATTCCAAATTACTGATCAAGTAGAAGAACCTGATTACTTCAGCTCCATGGGACAGCTAATTAACCATCACATCGTCACAGAAAACAGAAGCCAGAAGCGTAAAACTATAAAAAAAACAAACCAACCTACAAGAATATTGAAATCAAAATTCACAATATGCGCTCTCCAGAATATTCAAGTCTTACAACACCAGAAAACAGAGCAAAATATGGGTCGCATCGCAAGTTTCACTGCAAAAGCTTAACGTACATGAATTAAGGGGATTCACTCCCTCTTGGGGAACGGCGGTTATCATCGTCATCGTCCTCATCACCATCAACAGGGCTGTGGTCATCCCGAGGGCTAGGGCTGCGGCTGTGGCCGTTAGCTTCAGCTGGGCTATGATACCTTCCAGCAGCAGCCGGACTATTATCCCGTTCAGGGCTCTCATACCTCTCACCATCAGGACTCTCTCTTTCAGGGCTCTGATACCCCCCAGCAGCAGCAGGACTATCCCTTTCAGGGCTTCCGCTATTTGCTCGGGGGCTCTCACTTGCTAGCCTCTCTCCATTAGGAGAAGGGCTATTCCTCTCTCCGCTGACAACATCCTCCACCTCCTCAGGTGTTGGGCTGCGCTTCCTTGCTTTTGAAGGAGGTGGAGTTCCCCTACTCGGCTCAGGGCTTCTACTGTAGCTCCTTGGTCGTTTCTCTCCATGTTCCCTTCGTGGAGATCGTGATCGGCTGACAACAAAATGTAACAGTTTAAATGAATAGGTTGGAATTTTTTGAGAAAATATGCCATATCAAAGATATTATTGCGGACAAATTGGTAATCACATAATTCATAATTATAATCCGATAGCACAATCATATGTGCGTGATACTTTTTATCAAAAGCTATTGACGATTGATTCTAACTAATATTGAGCACGCGCTAGTCTATACCTATATGAAAAGTAAAGCTATTGACGATTGATTCTAACCAAAATTGAGCACGCGCTAGTCTATACCTATATTAAAAGAGGGAGTTGCAAGCAGCTCTTGGTAGTTGCAAGGAATCTATACCTATATTAAAAGAGGTAGTTGCAAGCAGCTCTTAGACTCTACCTTTTCACTTGCTGAAATTACGTCTGTGACCTTCATTTGTTTTCCTAAATTACAACCGTACCCAAGTCCCAAACAAACGAAACAGCACAACCACCCCTTTCTTCCTCATATATACCTACCAAATTCATATCCAATTGGCTAATGGAATGACCGCTCAAAACTTTGCGGCAAGCTGAAGTTCTTGGCGCCCTCGCAAAGAAATTTGTGCCACTCGCCAACTCAACACTTGAAGTCGTGATTCCAAGTCAGCCGAGAGAAGGCGGTGCCTGACTTTACACCTCCTCTTCCTAAGTTATTACCCAAACACCCTACAGCCACAAAAATAACATACATCGTCTCTAGTGGTCTAGCCACCATTTTTTGTTCATCAGGCTTCTAGACTTTGCACTGCATGTTGGACATTATTACTCGGGACCCGTAAAATGCATTCAAATTTGATGTTTTTAACATGTACTTATTGAGAGAACACGTAGGGATCACTATTGAAGTTTAAGCCACAATATCATATAACAATACCAGAGCCCAAGGTATTTTACTTAGCGAACACTATAACTGACCGATTAAAAGTTTAAACATGATAAATACCAAAAGTCGTATTAATGATGGAGCAATTTGTGGCCACTGAAATATTTTATATGCTATTGGATGGGGTAAAATATGAAAAATATGGTTGAACATTGATATTAATAGGAGAGATTGACAGTTATAATCAACAGAAATAGTACCATAAAACCTATAATAGATTGTTTGGCAAAAAAGCCTTCCAAAACATGATGGAGTCAACTAATGAAGGTGATTGGGCAATTTTGATACATACACACATGAAGCTTATCAATGATAAAGTTCTGAATCACTACGATTAATTGTTTATCATCAAAATATATTAATGTGTGTCTAATGTCTTCAATAAGACTCTGTTAATGAGTAATCTTGACCCAAAAAAAAATTAATTTGATAGGAGATTTTGCCAATATATGACCACCAACATTAAGCACGTGCTCGATGCTAGTATATTAAAAAGAGGAACTCCTCCCTCGTTAAATGAAACCGATAACATAGTTGTTAGACCATCTCCGACCCTCACTCAAACTATTACTCAAGCTTGAGTAAAAACTTAATTTGATATGAAGCACTCCAATGGACAAACTCAATTTTAAGCATAAGTACTTTATTAAGGGCATAATTGTGAATTTGGAAGACAGAAAATGGCCTTCAGAAGTCGAGTGCCACTTGATTCCAGTAGAATTCAATCTGGTATAGGTTTAAGTCAAGAAGTGGAGGGAACAGATGAGGGAGGAGTTATTTAGAAATGGTTATTCTCATCCCGTACAAACATGATCATGAACCATTCACTTGCCTCTTTCAAGTTTTGACTACAAAGCGCAAAATTTAGGCAGTGGACATGATAACTAAACCTATCATAAACACTGCACCAAAGAGGTAAAAACTAACCTGTAGCTACGGCTTCGACTGTAGCTTCGACTTCTACCGCGACGAGGAGAGGGCGATCTCACCGGCGATCGTGAGAAACTCCGTCCACGTCTGTAATACGACCAAATTATTAATTAATTCACTAAATGACTGAAAGCGATGACAAGGTACTAATCTACAATGCTATACAATAAGTAACATAAAAAGAAGAATCAAAAAATCCTCAAGTACTTGAGCTTTTTGGGACTATTCTGGCAATTTCTCTCTATGTGGCCCCTATCACCACAGCGGTAACATTTGTTCTTCCAGTCTCCAGCTTTGCAATCTCGAGCCCAGTGACCGTCGAGGCCGCAGTTGAAACACCGTCCAGATCCAGGAGGAGGACCTCTGCCCAGGTATTCTCTTGAACCGCGTGGCACCTACATTAAAAGGATCCGTTACGCGCAGTTTCATTTCATAAGTATGATAAAATCACCAAAAGTGCAAGCTTACTAACATGGTAACACCAACATAAACATAGCTCACAGACTAGTGAATTGCCGCATACCAGTCATGAACTAGAGGTAAAAGATAATGGTTTTGATAACAACAAAACCATAAATAAAGGGGGAACATTTATAACATCAATCCCATCATCCAAGAAGTGAAAATAAAGATTTATGAAGCACAAAAAAACACACCAAAAAATCAAGCACATTGAAAAGATTATGACCTGATACTGATGCGAACTTCAAAAGCATAAAGAAAAAGCCATGTAGTTCCAACTTACTCCCTTTGCAAATTCAACAACGATGTGAGTTCCATCAAATCTCCTCCCATTCAATCCATATCTTGCATCATCAGCATCTCGGGGGTCACTAAATTCCTGTGGGAAGAAGTTGAGGGCAAGCAAAAACAAAAGAAGGAAACCCAACATTCTCCAAACATTAAGAAAGCTATGTCCTTAAGTACAATCAAAAGCAATAAGTTAGAGTCAAGGGCTTGTACATACAACAAAGGCATAGTCGTGCTTCATATCCACATCTCGTACTCTGCGGAAATGGTTGCCAAAACAGTAAGGCCATCATTAAGTACTGAAGTGTATGACACTTCGCCCCTCAAGACGAACTAAACACCAGTTTGAGATTGTTGCCAATTCCATAAAAACACGCAATAAGACTACAGAAAGAATCGTCAAAGTCTCCTAGACATTCGGCAAGAAATTCCACCAGGACCACCCTCCCACCATTGACCACCAGGTTAGGGAAACGCCCAGAAACCTTCAACAAGATCATTCAAGTTATAAAAAGGACACTTGAGGGTGCAATATTCCTTCAGAGATAACATGATGAAAACTTCACATAAATCCAAGCACAAAAAAAAAAAAACTAGCTTGGCTTGGCAAATGACTAAATGTCTCCAACATGTAATACTAGGCAACCATGCACCAGTGCAGCAGTTTTGGATTAAACAGTGACTGATGTCAAAATATCATGAGCCTTAAAATCCATGAATTAATGACCCATGTACCACCTTATGCTGGTATTTGACACTCAAGGTCTCAAGACATGTGAATTATTTGATTCATACAAACGGAAGAAAAGGATAGTTTGCTGGCAAAAATACTTCTTCATATTCCATTCCGTAGTTTCAAAACACTCCTTTTTATGGGTTTTCGGTGGAAGTGTGTAATATTCTGAAGTAATTACATTTACACCCTCAAAATAAATACGAAAGGAAGAAGGGTTGTCGTGCTATGATCCATGCAGGATTTACTAAAAATAGTAAAAAAAGTAAGGTACATAAACAAATGACAACAGGTTTCAAAAGAGAAAAAAGTATATTATCAAGTAGAGAACAATGAGTAATTTCAGCAAACACCACCAGAAAGTCGAAGTGAAATATTTGCTTACCTCCCATATCTGCTGAAGAGCCCCTCCAAGTCACGCGAACGCGTCCTTGAAGACAAGTGACCAACATAAAGACGAGTGTTACCATGTCGATCATCATAACGAGGCATTTTCAATCCACAACAATATCCTGTTACCAGCAACAATAACAAGCACCAATCACGTAACCTGAAAATGACTCCAAAATTAAGTTTGCCCAAAACATCAGTACTCATAAAATAACTAGGTGTGCACAACGCCAAAAGTGGTTTGGTTACTGGATTTCACGGTTATGTAGAAATCCATGAATAGTTTTAGCAATTTCATTAACACAAAAAACCAACATCAGTCCAAAAAGTGGTTATTATCTACCAGACTACCACCACTTAAAGAACTCACAAAAATGGATTAGAAATACCTATAAAATAGCTAACAAAACAAATAAAAACAGTCTCAAAATGCGAAGCCAAATTGATCAAGAGAAAAATACTGTCTAAGAACAAACTGGACCATTTGTTTGAGGCAACCAAGTTTTTAACCTCAAATAGATTCGCAGTGATATATATGTTGATCTAGGGATTAAACTGGTCCGGTTTAGTTCTAACCGTGACTCTTATGAAACCAATAAGCCAAACCAAAACTATCCGCTTTTATATTTTTTCGGAAACGTAACCAGACTACTAAACCAAAGAACCAACCCACATAAGACAGTTCTCGGATCGCTTTAGCGGTTTATTCAGCTTCCAAATACGCCCCTAAGCAGAACATTTCTATAACACAAAGCCAAACAAGAGTCAATAACTAAAGGCTCATATTCAAGTAAGTCATTCCCCCAACAAATACTCTTCAAAAGGAGCTAATTATCAAGGGAATCACAGACTTACTAACAATGCATGTGCGAGTGGAAATGCTCAAATCCTAGAATCTTCAAGGGAGGTCGGGCAAAAAATATGATTTTACCTAACATCTTCAACATTAGCAAGGATATTAACCACAAAAAGCCATTATCAAAAAATACCCTCGAACAGCAATTAGAATAACTAAATGCTTCGTGATTCATATCTGATATCTCTGTCTTTAGTGAACTTTTTTAGAACTTTGTCAAGTATTTGCCAAGAAGTAAGAACTAAAGTAATCCAGAAAAAAAGCCAAACCAATTCACTTAAAAGAACAACAAATTCAAAATTAAAATTTGAAAAGTAAAAATATCAAGTCAAAGTTGGCTAATTTTGGTATTCTTAGTAAAGTTTTTATAAATTTGTGTCATTTTGTTTACTTTTAAAGCGTGTAAGGAGTACATGTACCAAAAAACAAAGAAATTGGTAAAATTCTACGAGAAAACAGAACGAAAGACCAACAACATATGTAAATTCTTCATCTAAAGAACTAATTTTTCAAAAACACAACAAGCGGAACTCCTATTTGAGTATTTGGAGCCCAATCATACATTACGTAGCTTGATCACCAAGATTAAGGATCAAAATCACCCTCAGAGAACACCAATCAAGAAACATACTCCCTCAATCTCAAAATGTTTTTCCAGTCAGCAAAAACGAGAACTTAGAAATAATAGAGTTTTTTCTTTCCAGAAAAATTCAAAATTTTACTAGATATATCAGTGTCAGTGAGTTACGAAAAAAGTTTGAATTTTTTTAAGCCCTCGATTTGCAGACCGGATAAATGTTTTAGGATGGAGGTAGTGATACTGATATTCGTATACACATGCACATCTATGACACAGCAATCCATATACATATATATATATATATATACACACACAAATTCACATCGATAAGTTGGTACACAGAGAGAAAATTGAGATTGAAATAGCAAAATTAAGAGGCGCATAATCTCTAATAAACCCTAATTGAAGCAATTACGCGCCCAATTACGACATGAACAACGTACCTTAGGAGTTCGTATCCCTCTATCGCGAGTCTGATAGATAACCCTAGCTTTCTGATGAGGGAGAAGAAAGACTTGGATTCTATGTATCCATTTATATACTCGACAAACCGACAATTTCGACGGTCTCGATGAAATCTCGCTGTATCCTACGGTTGCAGCTTCGCGATAAATGGGCCGGGCCGAATAGTTTATAAAATGGTGGGTTGCCGTGTTGATGGCCCAAATGTTCAAAGTAAATTTTGATGATTTGAAGTGCATTTTAATTTGTTACAAATGTGTTCTAAATCATTACATGTAAAATTGAGGCCAAACATTTGAGAAAAAATATCGATAGAGTCTATTGTACAAAAACTATACTTCCTCCGTCCCTTTTTAAGTATCCTGCTTCGTGACTCCAACTTATTAAAAAAATATCATCATTACGCCTTTCACATCAACTTTTTCCTCTATTTTTCCTACTTACCCATCATCATTACACTTTTATTCACTAACTTTTCAAAATGAAATATACTTTTAGGGACAAAATAGACAATGCACCAACTTTTACCCCCCCTAACTTTACAAAATGAACACTTATTAAAGGACAGCCCAAAATGAAATATTAGACTCTAAATAAGGGACGGAGGGAGTATTATTATAGGAAACTACAAGGATGTGTGAACACGGGAGCGCCAGTAGGGTTGCAAACGAGCCGAATCGAGCCGAGTTTAAGAAGGTTCAGATTCAATTGTTAACTTTTTAAACAAACTCGATCCGAGCTCGAGCTCAATGAAATTTGACGAGCTCGAGCCGAGCTTGCCTAAGTTTGATTCAAACTCGAACTTATTCACGAGCCATAAAGAGTCAAAAATATTAGATATTTATGCTCTCATACAAGTCTCGAACTACAAACAAAATTTTTATTTTGTCCATAATTAAGATCATTCATATATAAAGTAAATAAAAACATATTGAAATTTCAAGTTTATAGTACTTTTAGGGCACCAAAGCCCATTGAAACTTCGTAATTAAGTGCGCTCACCCTAGGAAGTCTAATAGGATTTGGTGTTCAAAGCGGACAATATTGTACAAGGCGAGAGCTGGTCATTATATAACTTGCACCAATCGAAAATGTAAGACAGAATCTTGACCCCACCCGAGGACGTGTATTCCTAAAGTGGGGGAGATTGTGACGCCCTGCTCTTGGGAGTTCCAGGTAGTGATCGACCGGCCTAAGAGCAATTGAGACCCGTGCGGGGGCTATCTGGCTGATAACCAGAGAGGTCAGCCGAGGGTGGTCCCACATCGCTTGGTAAAGTATAAGTTGTGTGCTATAAATAATAGATGAAGACCCTACCTTATACAAGGCCTTTCAAAGCTGTAAGGGCACTAAAGCCCGTTGATACTTCGTAGTTAAGATGCTCGCCCTGAAAATAATCTGGGGATGGGTGACCTCACTAGGAAGTCTGATGAGCTTTGTTATTCAACGCGGACCAACCGAAAATGTGGGATAGAATCTCGACCCCACACGAGGACATATGATACGTCTTTGAAAAACTAAAGAAAACAAGAGCAATAAACTGGAAACAAAAACTTTTCCAAACAGAACCTATAGTTTCTTGTTTACTAGATTTTTGTCAATAGTAATTTTTTAATTTTTTTTGATCCGATGTCAATGGTAATTCTAACAGTACTTTTTTGAATTTCGATTCTTCAAGCCAAGATGAAGAAATTACAAGAAAACGGACGAAAAGCACTATAGTTGAAAAGTCTTGGATTAAAAGGCCAACTTCTTGGACAGACAGCAAGAAGCCTAAAATAGAATTGGCATTTTGCTCGTTGTTCAGATAAATACATCTGTTCCACAGTCTACAGAGCTTGCAACCATGGGAAATCCAACAAACGGAAGATCTATCATGATCGTTACCGTAATTTCTTTAATTGATTGCCAATTAGCAGCCCACCAGAAGATTCGATTGTCGACAAAATTGGATTTAGTCTTCGCCATCACCCATATCATACCCATCTGCATCGCCATCGCCGTAGGGGTCATCAGCAGGCTCCTGGTCCATGTCACCTGAGTTACCATAGATAGGCACGGCTGCCTGAACTTCCATTTCGTCCGATGGAGCTTCTGCCTTTTCTGGCCTAAGCACCTTCACCGCCATGGATTTGATGTTCTCGTCGCTGAAAAACTCCCTGTAGGGCTTGGAAACCTGCACAAAATAATCAAGCACATGCAAATCATTTTAGGATATGCTGGAAAGGGGAAATCTAAGATTTTAGAACAATCATGTGCTGAAACGGAGATGGCATTCGCATTCCCCTTAATTTTTGCACTCGGTTTCTCGATTGTCTTACTTCTCGCAAGGAGACTGTAAGGAAAAAAACTCAATACAACATAATTAGTGGGGCACATATCCGGTGTCCTCTCCCGTAACAAACCACCATATACGAATAGTATACCCCCTAATAGAAATTGTAGTACTTGGTGGATTGTGTTGGTCCCGGTAGTAATATTTAAAAAACGGGGTTCACCATTATTAGGTTTTTCTATTATTGGAAGGCAATACCACTAGCTAGTGATGACACAGTATCATTGTTTTACCAAAGATTTTTCAGAATGCAAGAGGCTAAAAGGGAATTCTGAATGCCATTTTCCCATTTCTACTGGAATGTTGTTAATCAAAAAGCCTTATCCAGGAATTCAGAATTTGGCATTGTAGGGTAAAATGTTCAGCTTTAAATTGGACCTCACCTTGAAGAGAGAATTTCTCTGCTCAGCACTCTCCACTAGGCTTTGCCAGTGCTTATCTTTCTTCAAAGTTGATGCAGAACCCACAACCTAGATAAAGTACAGAGTATGTGTGTAAGTTCCTATAACCATTTTTTTTAACACGGCAAATTTCATTCAAAGCCTGAAGGCATACAAGCAATTTCATCACATAATATAGGAATGAACCAAAACTACCGATCATCTAGACATCTAGACACGAGCACATGCACATTGCAGCTCAAATGACACACTGCAAAGCAGTCCGAAAAACAAGCTCAGATATAGGGCCACATAACCATGGTTGTGACACTGCCATACAAACTTCATCGAAAAAGCATACCAGGACAGAAGACCTTGCTCTGGTTATCCCGACATTCATTCTGCGAAAATCAGCCACAAACCCAATGCTCTTCTCTTTGCTTGCCCTAACACATGAAAAGATTGCGACATCCTTTTCTCGTCCCTGAAATGAAGGAAACGAGATTACATGATGTATAGATCTAATGGATAGCATTAAATTAAAGAAACTGTACTAAGATGCACTTCAGAATCCCACAATGATCTCATTCATTTCAACTAAGTGACTGAACTTTAGTTGTTTCAGAATCAGTTTTCCAGACTAGAAAACTCGTTTGGTCGATGGATTTAGAAACTTGTTCATACTAGGAAATTTTTCAGAAAAGAACCCATTTTTGATAAATCACCAAAAATATTTTTCAAATGCTAGAAAACCATATCTGCCGAGACGAAGCACAATACCAAAAGTGATAAGTTTTTGTGTTCAACAGAACAGTTTTCCGCAAAATGTAGGAGGAACACTGTATCAGAAACAGCAACCAAACAGAGAGCGATTTCCTCATTTTTTGGAAAGGAATAAGGTTGAAGAGAAAAATCATCCAGTACAAACACTTTATGTGTTGGTGCCTGGTGGTAAGGGGTTGAGGAGTATCAATGCTTAACAACAATAAAAGAAAAAAAGTGCATGCATGCAAGTGGTTCTCAAAAGTGTCACGGCCTAGCAAGCAGTCACTTGGATAATTTCATAGGAATCAAATTTGCATCCATGGAAGTGGTTTGGAAAAAGGAAAAGCAATACTCCACCTGGAACCCATCCACAGTGTTAATGTCCACCACTTTGTCCGACTCTACTCCAAAAGTACTCCGAAAGCGATCACGGAAGATCTTGACTTGGTGCCTATAAGGAGATATAATTGCAAGCCGAGAACTTGATTTAAGCTCCGGATACCTAGTCACCATTTTATGATACATGGCAAGAACAAAATCAACCTCGTCTTCATTAACCCAAGAACCGCTGCCCGAGGGTTGGGACTCTTTCCCCTCGTGTAAATCAAAGAAGCAAAATGGTCCAAAGCAACGGTAGTCGTGCCATGAACGTTTTGTCTGGTTTACAACATCTGGCCCATCCTCCAGTTCCCCATCATAGAATTCTCGCGAAGGAAAGCTTCTTATCTGTATGATAAATGGAATAGAACCACTCTGTGAGAACATTCTAATAAAGAACGATGGCATAACGGAATGGACAGTAAGATCCTAAAAGGCGCGTATTTGGTTCCACTTAAAAAGTTTGTTTCCGGTGGGAATTATTCTCACAATCCCCTTATCACCATCCAAACCCCCTTTTTCGTCGGTCATTCATGTTAATTTACTACATTACCCATTCATCTGTGAAAAACGAACCAATGAAAGGATAGTAGTGTATATTCACGAGTAGAGAGGAAAAAGTGTGGATGGTAAAATAGGGAGTGCAAAAATTACTACCCTTTTCCCCAATGTTTTTTCTTTCCTAATCTTTGTTCATCTTCTCGTCATAAATTTCTACTTCTTCCAATTGGATTAGATGAGAGGAACCGGAACGGTAAAGAAGATGGATTTAAAAGAGTTTACTGAACTGAAGACAACAAAAATAGCTAAAATTTCCAACTCAATTTTGGCAGTGTTGTCTTTAGTGGACTTGTCTCAAATTTGGTCCATATCTTTTTTCCTTGCAATAATGTTTATTGCCAGAAACAGATAAAGGTTCACTAGAGACAAATTGGTCCACAATCCACATCATTTCCTGGGTACTTTCCCAGCATTTTTTCTACATAGCTAGCTAACAGTTGCTGCTGCTTTTGTGATGACCCATCAAGAGTCTGATCCAACTCACCCACAGACGGGTGTAAACGGGCTGAGCTTTGAAGTGCTCGGGCTCGGCCGCCAAAAATGGAGTCGGCTCGAACTTGACACGAGCTACCAAAACTTGGCTCGAGCTCAACTCAAGAAATTATCGGACGGCTCGCTCTGGCTCGGTTACAAATGAGCAAGGGACATGGTCTAAGTTGGGGAGGATGAGCTCTTCTTTTAATGGAAATCTGACTTTCTCATGTGGGAAACCAAACGATGTGGGACTAAAGCCTAAAGGAGAAGAACGCTTGTTTCCCATTTGAACAAATCCCACATCGGAAATCCAAAACTCAAGAGCCATCCACCAAATCTATAAAGCAGTGAAAGCACCTTTGCACTTTATGATTTCCGCCAGCCTAATATCTGTTAGGAGGCTTATTATATGTCGATAATTACTAATATTAATAATGAGTAATTAATTAATATATTATAATGTTCTCGGCTCGCAAGCCAACTCGAGCTGAACTTTTATTAGCTCGGCTCGGCTCGTTTTTGAAATGAGCCAAGTATTCTAGCTCGAGCTTGTTCATTTAAGTCTCGAATTGAGCTTGAACGAGCTCATCTTGAGCCGAGCCTCGAGCCACTCGCGAGCGGTTCTGTTTGTTTACAGCCCTACGGCCCCTACCCACAGATCATAAGTGAACTTCGACTGACCTCAGGATGCATGCGGTATTGGGTCTTCAGCATCGACACTTGATAGCCGGCTCTCTGGAATCTCTTGAACAGGCTCGTTCCATACCTATAATGCCAATGTTACAAATAGCACAAAATCAACAGCATGAAATGTATTGAGCTACGGAGTTGAAACTGAGCCATCGTCACCCACATGATATTCTTACCCAAATTTCTCAGCAATGGGAGAAATTACAGTTGCTGGAAGTTGAACCGGATCACCAACCTACAGGAAGGACATAAATACAGAAGTACAGAACTAGAGAGGAAGTCGAAAAGGACACCACTCTAGTCTAGGCAAATAAACAGGAAGTGACGTCAGAAATCAAAATCTTGGTAACATATGACCTAGTTCATAATGGTAGTCGTATCCAAAAAACCAAAATATTTTAACAATTATAAGTTGTGTTTATTCAAAAATTGTGCTTTTACAAACATCATCAATTGATTAAAGTGTTTTTAACAATTCTAAGTTGTGTTTATACAAAATCATGCTTTTACAAACATCATCACTTGATTAAAGTGACAGTATACTGATCTTCCATTCCCGTCTTTGATGCAGTTAAAAGTGCCCAATACCAAAGTTTCAAGGTTCAAAGTAGGTTGTTACTTGTTAGTCTATATCAATGTGAACCATAGAGTTTCCTTTTGTAAGTTGCAATTCCAATAGCTGACAGCATCTAATTACATCAACAAACCAATCCACAAAGACGTACACTTTGTTTGATTGTCAGTTTTCAGATGTATTTTTTGAATAATTTTTTTATAGGTTTGCATATTTTTTCGTCTTTAGTTGAATTTTTTAACATTTTAATAAACTCTTTTACTTTTTTAATAGAGGTACACTATATACATCCAAAAAGTAAAAAACTAAATAAATAACTTGATAAAAAAATCACTAAAGACAAAAAAACACAGATGACGAAACAGTCAAAAAATTTAGAGAAAATATTTCTGAGAGGAAACCAAGTAAATGTGTTCTAGTTCTCTACTACTTTTTCAACTAAATTGTAACATTGGAGCACAAAACCCATGCAAAAAGGGAAAAATAGTCGGCAAGTAAATTCACTTGAGCATATTTCAGAAACTAACAATTAACACTCATCTCTTTAACATTTAACCTGCATAGGTTACAGATCTGACCATTTTCATATACAAGGACACTACGGTTTATTCCATGTGGAGGACAAGATGGTTGTCAGTTCTAGTTGGTTGATTCAGAGAGCTAATTAAGGCACTTGGGCCTCAATTTTAGGCTCGTTTAATAAAGGAGCCGAGCCAGACCCTAGCAATATTCGGCTCGGTTAGGCTAGCAAACTTGGAGGTAAAATGTAATTAATAATTCTTGGGATCTATTGATTAATATTCAAATTTGAAGGGGTGCATATAGTAATATTTCTATTTTTAAACATTTACACGATCAGTTCACCTACACACGATCAGCTAGAGTGTATCCCACATTGAACTCCACTCCTCATCATAGCCTCCTTCACACCACTTCTTTTTGTCCCCACACCGCGCATCTTCGTCGCTATGACCTCTTCTTCGTCACTGTTGTCACACTGCCTCCATCTCTTCTTTTCCGTCATCTCTTCTTCAACCAGTTAGGGTTTACCCCAAATTGAACTGTTTTGCTTACTGGACAATGTATTTTCATGTGATCTTTTGTGGTGTGGTTTTGTTGGAGCAAAGAATGGTGGCAGGTTTCTTTTGGTCATGTTCTTTGTGGATTTTTTTTTGGTTTTCTTTCTTTAATTTCAGGTAGTCAGGCTCTTGGTCTTATTTTCTCCATATCTTAGGTAATATTGATCTGCTTCATTAATGGTATTGACGAACTGAATTTGAGCCTAAATTCGGCTCAGTTCGGCTTGTTTGAGTTTAAAGAGCTGAGCCCAAGCTTCAAAAATTTTATACCAGCCGCAATCAGCTCAATTGTCACCGAACTCAAGCCAGACCAATACCTTACCGAATTGATCGCGAACCTAACAGGGGTCCGGCTTGTTTGCACCCCTTAGTGAAGTGCACTCATTTAGACCCCCTAGGTAAATGCAAGACATGATTTTCATTAGAACTAACCCTAAATAAGTACGATATTTACCAGAAACAGTTGCTTGCATCCATTGGCCAATGGAACGAGGGTAGCTGGTTCCACCTGTTAATAATCGAATGCCCAACGTTATAGCATATAATATGGTAATTAAACTCAGCATATTACGCTTAGTAACCAAATGGTATACAGGATGCAGGAGGCATCATAACATCAATAAAATGTAATAGCAGAAAAAAACATCAGATGGCGTAGAGGAACATACAGCTTGGGCAGCTTCATCTATTATAACAACATCAAAACCACGGTTTAATTTACTGAAAAGAACTGAACCGCTAAAACTGAGAGTGGAGAAAACCTGCCATTATAGAGGGGATTACAAGACAGTTAAGAAATTCGATTCAAAGTTCAGCATATCATCGATATTACGTACAATCGCTGCTTCATCCAGAATAGAAGCACGAATACTATCTCTCTCCCTTCCTGACCCTCCTTGTTTGTGCTTATCGCTGGTCTGAAAATCTACGCCGGCAAGTTTTTGCTCCACCTAAAAATGCCAATCAAATCTCTCAAGTATTTTATTCTCAATCGAATGAAAATTAACGGAAAAGGAAAAGGTTATGAACTAATCCCATCAATTGAATGAGTCTGATTAATGGGGGCATACAAGGTAATCCATGGAGACTGTCTGGACAGAATGATGCGGTTTGAGACCAATACGCACGATTTTAGGGTTGTATGCACGGTTATTTTCGTCACGTATACCTGAGAATATCAGAAAAACAGTGATGAGTACCCATACTGGAATTGTTTAATTCTCTGGTGCAGCAATGCTGCACATCCAAACAAATGCAACTCTGATCACACAATGTGTCAAGTTTCCCTTAACAGAAAGAGTTTTACTCCATCCGTCCTTTCTTGTTTAGTCCATTTAGGACTTTCGAGGTGACATGCATGTCCCCTTAACAAGTCGGATTTTGATATCTTATGAATGTTAGTTTTAGAAATCTAAACACTTACTTTTGGCTTTTTAAAGGATTAATATTTTGGACACAAAAATGGAATAGGGAAAAAAATAAAGGATGGAGTAAGTATTCATTACGAATATTACATTATTTAACGGTTTTGCTGACCTCCGCCCACTAGGCGGAGGATAATATGTCAATAATTCCAAACAAGTTCGGATATCAATGCATATCTCATGGATATTAATACTCTTTCACAAGTATAAATACACGTTTCTCGGATATCAATGCACCTTTGACCTATTATCCTACACCCTTTGCGCGGAGGTAAGAATAATCCATTATTTAAATTTTAAACAGAAAAATATTTAACAAACTTAGGTTGCGTTATCCAAAAAAAAACACTGCAACATCTCACCAACATGGAGACTAAGAGCATCCACACCAACCTCAACAAATTTAAGTCAAATTATAGCTCAAGAAGTCACCTTTATTATTTTGCCTAGTCACTTTTTTACTACCCAATGCATCAGGCTCTTTAGTTTAAATGTAATTCATTACTTTATTATGTGGTGCAAGAAAAATACGAACAGCTTGAGAATCAAGTGGCGTGAGGACCCTATTTGGAGCAAAGACGCAAAGACAGTCGGGGAAAAAATATTAAAATATAGGTTAGCCGATGAATTGTGGCTCCCTACCAAAGGCGAGGAACTGTAGCAGTTTTGTATTTGACCGAACAAAAGCGAGACTGATGTACTACATTTTTGTCCCTTGGCTCGTTACAATGGCATCAGAAGGGAAGAAGTGAGTGTGATGCTGATGCTCTAAGGGGGACCACAAACACTTGTTTATAAAACTAGCGATTGTTCGGCCCCAAAAGAAAAATCTGGCAAAAGCAAGTTATTTTTTAGCACCACTACAGTTCCAACAAGGTAAAATAGAAGAACCTTGAATACCTGTACTTGGTGATTTATTTCTAAACTCCTCAACCTTAAACGAGCCATGCAAATATATTGACGTCAGGGTCAAAATTGTTAATACAATCTGATATTTGCATAAGATGAATTTTTCCCTTGCGGTAGTGAATACAACCAATGAGCAGCATGGCTTATCTAACCAAACCTTGTAGTGATCGTTATGAAGGCCCAATTATTACACAAGAGGCTAATATCCAGACCCTAATGGTTCACAAGAATACTATGTATATTCGTGTATTGCTATACCTTTGTAGTCTCTACCTCTTTGGAACCCAATAATAAATATCCAGCCTTCATTCTGACACTAGGGGAATACGCATGTAGCAAAATTTCAACTCAATACACATTCCTCAAGAAGCTCCATCATACTGGTCAGAAAAATTTCAATGAAACTCAATTTTATAATTACCCCACATGATGAAATGACAAAATAGATTTATGGTTTCTCCACCAAACTGCATTGACTCTTTGAAATTAGTGCTTGCTCTTGAGAAATGTCAACGTATTCCAAATCCAACTCCGAAACGGCAATTGAACCTCAAGGCACTTGATGGCAGCATATATCTCTCACTCCATCCATCTTAAAGATATGGTTGCTTTTGGAAGTTTTTGACTGACAAAAAACATTTACACACGAGGCAATCCCTAATCTACTCAAGGATCAACTAAATTTATCCACACATTACTTTATAGCCACAAAGCTTCAATTTCCAGTGGTAATACAATGTTAGACATTTCCATCACAGAGAGAGAGAGAGAGAGAGAGAGTCACAAAGAAACAATATGGAAAAAACCAAACTGCATTGAGCCACATGGCACTCAAGGATAAAAGCAAATTAAATCGCAGAAAGCAGGATGATACGAATTAGACAGAATTTGTACCAGTGTTTAGAAGGCGCAACACAATCTCATCAAGAGCAGAGTTTGATGGAGCACATACCAGAACGCGGACACGATACTTGCGACTGGAATTAACCACTTCTGGTTTCTACACAACAGTCTGAAGTTATATTATGTTGGTAATCAGCATTAACATTACAGGAAGGCAAACTGAAACATACCAGCTCATTGCCGGAGGTCGGGAAAAACCCGTCATCACCATTTTCGGGCATCTTTGCATCTCTGGGATTAATACCACTTAACCATGGAGACGCTTTCTCCCAGTGGTTGTATCTGCCAAAACACCCCAATCAAAGTGTGAAAGTGTTAAAAGTTGCAAACTACAACTTAAGAACCTTGAAGTTGTCAAAGGGGCTCATCAAACATTTAATTTCGAATTGATGTCATATATCCACAACAAGAACCGGACACGAATGTAGTAGTTTTATGAATAGAGGATTTAGCACATATTGTTAACTAAACCAGATTGGACTAAAAGTCCAAATTTGGTCAATCAAAATGGAAACAGAAAATTGAACCATAGAATTTATGGAAGTTTATGGCAGTGGTTTTATAATGAATATGATGACAGCTGACATTTGCCAAAGAATATGCCGTGCACACATAGTTTGTGTCCCTAGTTTAACCACAGGTCTTGGGTTTTGGCAAACCTGCCAATGGTGGATCGTTGGGTTGCAACTTGAGATGGGGACTTCTTATCCTCACCCTACACCGCCGAAGAGGAACCCTGCCCCAAACCAAAATCCAACTAATATTTGGGAATTCTGCCCTGCCCCACTCAATTATAATATATACCAAAAAATTAACTCACCATAGGAATTAATCATGGGTGACCAATGTGTTACTCAGATTTTGTGGAACAGATCTTAGTGACCATATAAATGAAAAAACAAAAGTAAGCAACTAATTGAGCAGTAGAAGGAAGCCCAAACTGCTACATAAATATCTGCAAATCAGATGGATATATTACTGAGACTTCATAGATCAGTTATTCTTTTCATTTATTCATTTTTTCCCTTTAAGAGTGCAGATTTAAGGATCAGATCTTAGTGACAGATAAACAGGAAAAATCAAAAGTAAGAAAGAAGCAAGCCCAACTCGTAGATCTGTATATATGCATAGATGAATATCTGGATGAAAGTTAGAAGAAGAAGATTTTCCATACTATTTGAGGCAAAGTCTTCAAAACTCATGAAAATAAGAACAGAAACGAAGCGTAGAGCTTGTTCGGTCATGCGTTGCTAGAACAAGGCAAATCGATTACTTGCAAGCCAAGTCTTCTCACTCAGGCATCCGGTTGATAAAAAGAAGACAGTGTCCATTTTTTTTTTTTCCTGATAATAACTGTAAGTGGCTCTTTATTTAGTGGATTGGAGTTACTCTTTGTACGGATAACTATCCAACATTTTTCTATCTAACGGTTGTTTGAGTTGATTTACAAAAGAGAGAATAGTGAGAGAAGCAACAAAGTCATGTTATTTACAAACCTACATCTTTTTCCTTCTAATATGAAGAGAAATTGGCAGATGTCATCGAAGACAATACTATTTAAGAAGAAGAAGAAGGGCAGTCTTCTCACTCGGGGATCTGATAGCCAATATTCTTGTCCCTAGATGGATTTGAATACTTTTAAGCCTCAAGCTCTACAAATGGTGTGTCATACTTATTCAAACAATGTCATTGTCTTAAATAAGGATTAGTAGTGTTTACAATTTGACCTGGGGAGTATCAAGTATGTCAACTAGGGGACTTATGTACAAAAGTTTCATTCAATCACGTCTGCTAGTTTCTCTTCATATTAGAAGGAAAAGATGAAGGTTTGTAAATAACACGACTATGTCCCTTCTCCCACTATTCTCTCTTTTGTTATCAGGAAAACAATGGACACCTTGTCTCTTTTTTTCCAGATTTGTACTGCTATGTATACTATTGTAAATTAAAGAGGCGTCAAGGGGATGCTACTCTAGTACATGGCAGATCAAACAATACCTACAAAAGCAATGGCCAATAAACATAAAGGCCCCTCAATACTACTATCGCAAGAAATCTAAAAAATCCACAAATGAATCTATGTACCTTTCCCGACTCTCAACAGAGCAGAAAAGAATAAAAGTGACTCCCAAGCCTAAGAATGTACTCCTGCCAGGAAATTTCTTTTCTTCTGCTCCGTCTGAATCATCCAGATAAGACAAAGAGTGGCAAGCTTCCACGCCTTCCTACTCCCAGCATGGCCCACCTCCAGCTTCCTAGTGCCCCCGCCACGTTACCTTGTTTCACACAAGCATCCCCGAACATGGAAAAAAATCAAGTTCACAACTTTTCTAAAGACGAGCAACGGAAGAAAGATGAGAAACAGACTCTCCATCATTTTTTAGCATGAACACCAGTTCACACGAAATCTTTCCATGAGCAGGTGTCCTCACGGGAAAAACAAAGTAACTTTTGTAAGCGACCCTATTGACCAAATGCTCCTCCAAGCAAACTCGCCCCTGCAACTCCTCTCAAAACCTCAATAAAAGAGGAGACATGTACCATTCCCTCCCTGTTCCAAAAGTAGATTTCTATCTTACATCCTTGGTGTTCATTTTCACTTTCTGAACCAAAACTCCACTCTCTCCCTCCAATCAAAACCATCAAGGTGATAAATAATCAAAATATTGAGATTTCTTTCGATCGATCCAGGACACAGTATATCATTCCTCTAATATACGTTCCAAAATGTTTGTGTAACGGACAGTAATAGGGCCACAAATCCGCCAAAAGCCTTTAGCCCAACAACATCAGGAGTGCACATATATGCTAGGAGAAATGAGGTCAGGATTCAACTCCTCTTCCAAAGGTGGTCATCTAACTATTCTAATGATAGGTGCTTAAATGATCACTGACATTCATTAGACATCTATATACCTTATTTTCTAATCTAATCAGATTTGCTTATAAAACTTCGAACGAAAGCATTAACTCTACAGTTTCAAAAGAAAAGGCTTCAACCTACAAAAAGATTCCTTACAAGTACGAAGCTAAATCAATGTGGTGCAAGGTAGCTAGTTGTCCTTCGGCAGAAGGTTCCTAAAAAATGTTTTATGGAAAACACACACACGTGATATGTCCAGATACAAAAAGAAGTCGCTGCCCAAGAAATCTCCATCATGATAAGAGTGTAAAAGATGCAGAAGAAAAGTAATGAACAAGTAACCAAAGACATACTTTTCCTGAATGGGAAATTCAGGTCCTTGTTTCGTTCCTCGTAATTTGCCCCTGCATCAAAAGAGAATAGCATTTTTATCCCTAAAAATAAAGTATCATTCTTCTGTTGCTTCTGTATCCTAATCAGATCTTTAGGAAACACTGATGACCAAAGAAGGAAGTGATAATCAATATTGACAGCAATCTGGGAAAGAAAACTCTTGGGATATACCTACTTTGAATTTACTCTTGCTGGAGTTGCATGTAAGATGGCACTTAGGAGCCCAAGAATAGTTTGTGTTTTTCCAGTTCCAGGGGGACCCTGAAAGGAGCATTCTGTCAGATTCTACACACCATATGGACGTCTAAAATCAGAATCTCTAATGATCAGGCTCTTTGAAAGCCAACTGGGGGGAAGGATTTCTAATAATTACTCAAGGTTGTATTAGCTTGCCTGTTAATTTTACCCACTCTCGTTTGTGGCCACAACAAATGAGCATTAAGTGCCAAAAGGTTTATATCAAGTCAGAGAGAAACTGAGGAACAAGCATTTGACATTTTAGGCTAGCTACAGGATATGGTAAAGAAAAGACTAAACAAACAGGATAAGGTTTCTGAACCAATAACCAACTTTACCCTATCAAATAAAGTTGATTTGCTAGTGCTACACTCGATGAACAACTAGTAGAAGGACAGGGACTCATGAAATACCAACAATATTGCCAGTATTGGGAAACGAGAGATGAAGATACAACACAATGAAGTAGAAACAAAATAATGAGGAGCACTTGAATCAGATCAAACCTGTATGAGAACAAGTCGTTTACGAGAAACACCTACCTGCATTACAGAAAATACCATTCTCTAATTTAACACAACGTGGAGGACAGAAACAAAATCATGTGATTTTATGGAGAACAGTTTGTTTTTTTAAAAGGGATATGAATGTCGCATAAAAACTGGGTAGTGTACTTGTGTTACATGAATAAAGCAGTGGATTTGGCTGAAGTGGCATCAAACCAAGATTAAGTAGGAAAAAAACATAAATTGAGCAAGGACTCACACGTATGGCGTCCAGTTGTGATTTATTGTGATTGCTTTCAATGGACTCCATGAGGGGTCTGGGAATCTCCCAGGCCTGATCTTCAGAGGTATAATTCCTTTCAGAAGCTGCTAATATCAGATCTTTGAATGGGAGGGAGCTAATTGACCGCAGAGCAACATATTCTCGAACAATAGTTGATAAACTGCAAATCTGCCATCGTACTTGCGTTAATACACACATACATGTATATTTATCTGGATAAGCACATTATGTTGCATTTATATATGCTGATCTTGCCACAAATGAAAAATCGTCTGAAATAACTATCATCAAGATAGAAGACATGAACATATTACTTTCACAAGGGTTGAGAACCTACTTCCCTCTCCTCTTTTGGTTCTCTTATCATTCTTCTTCTCTGCAATTTTTACCGCAGTACAATTCTTGAGGGTGATTCATTTCCCCAAAACTGAACATTTAAGCACAAAACATTCTCCACAGAACTCTAATTGAGCCAACTATTTCCCCTACCTATTGGCCTTCAATTTAATTATTCAACGATCATAACCTTACATTACTCACCACTTAGCCTCGAAATGAATATCCAGCATTATGCCACTTCTGAATTTGATTAATTCTAGTATTTCCCCTTCTACAAGCAATAGAATTGTTTCATTGCCTCTACCTTCTATACCATAATCCTGAATATATACTTGCCCCACACCCACATCATACTGTCTCGGGAGATATGTAGCTCAGAATCCCACCATCAGCATGGACAATTGCAACAAAACGAAATTTATTCCCCACTTAGAGGGGTTTAAATCAAGTGTTTCAGAGAGAACTAAAAACTCAAATAAAACATCTAGAGCTCATTAAAAAACGCGCGCGCGCGAGAGAGAGAGAGAGAGAGAGAGAGAGAGAGAGAGAGAGAGAGAGAGAGAGAAATTATCAAGGACGCAGGACGCCCAGAGATATTGTTGAATGTTGGTGGCTGTTTCCCCTCCCTCTAAAAAGTGATGATTGTAGCCACACTGACATCGTTGATGATGCTAAGATCCTTCATAACACTTGTTGCAGACAAAAGAAAAAGAATTCCCCTCCCCCTGGGGGAGAAGCTAACAAAAGAAAAAGGAATACACAGACAACACATAGTTCTGTATAACAGATGTCTCTATAATACAACCATACCTTCAGAATGTTTAAGGATTTGCTTTTGCTTTCTTCAGAAACAAGAGAACGCATATTCAACAACCTTGGACAAGGTTCAACGTCATCCGCATTTAGCTGTTTTACCTCGCCTCTTAATTGCAGTCTAACTGTAACTTGACCTAAAATATCATGACGATTCTCAACCAGCCCAAACGCATACTTAGTTGGGAGCTTAGTAGTACCATCTCCAAACTGCACAATGACACCATTGGTAAACGTTAAAGGAGGGATTTAACATGGTGATATATTCAAAAAGGCGAGGAAAACTTCTAGCAAGTAAATGTCATGCAAACAATTTTTAACCAAATAAGATTTGAGAGTTTTAAGTCGTCAGTTGCCAATGTATCTAGAAAAAATTAATAACCAGTCAAAAAAATAGAAGTACTAAAAGACCATTTAACGCCAATAAAACTAACCAGACTTGTGAGTACAACTATTTCAAACAGAACAAAAAACACAGTTTGAACCAGATCAACTGACTACCTGCTTTTCTGAAAGCAGTAACAGATCATTCAGTTTTACTGACTCAACATCTTCAAGTATAACTGTAAGCAAGTGAAACCCATCTGCCTCACTACATTTGATTGGCACCACAAACTTCCATTCTGCTTCTGCAATGCCCAAGAAAACATTTCAGAGAGATAAAGACAGAGAGGTCGCTTTCTCTATCACATTTCAGACCTCTAAGTACAAAAAGAAGACATCAAATATGATATTTGAAGCTACTGGATAACGTCACAATCGCAAATAACTTCCCCTTGATAAGCATACGATGTATTATGAAGACTCTTGTCTACACAACATATATTTCAGTCCTTGGTAATTGTCAAAAAACAACAACATACATTTCAATTCTAAGAGGAAAATATAATATACTTGACATGAGCAAACTATGACGTGAAAACCACCACATCATGGAGTTATGTACTTATGTCAGCAAGAAGTTGTGATCCATCGACCCAAACAAGCCACCGCCCGACAAATAGAGCTTGTCTCTTGCATTAGGAGAAGCATTTCCCCCCATCAATGAACAGTGTTGTGTTTTGGATCCTGAATTTTTCAACTTTATAATTTTGTAAATATTCTTTTTTATTGGAAACTAAAGAAATAACGTGGTGAGGTGATGACAGCCCTAGTGGTTAGGTCCTAGTAAGGGCCTGTAATAGGTCCTGGGTTCAAACCCAGGCATCCATATCCCTTCGTCCCTTAGGTATTTGCTATAACGACCTTTCTCAGTCCACTGAAAAGAACAAAACAAATATTTTCCAACTATTGTTCTCCCATTCATTTTCCCAATCCAACCAAAAGGAGGAAGACATCCTCACTTTTTCCTCCATAAATCCAAGATCCAAGCAGACCATGAGGAAGAACTCCACCAACTTGAAACCAAATAAATGATGAAAAGGACAATCATAGAAGGACCGTGCGTGGTTTGCAACTTGATTGAAACGGACTAATGGTAAGTTGATTGAATTGACGTAACATTTATACTTGCGAGCCTAAATCTATTATCGTACTTTCAAATGTAGTGACATTGATCTCTTGCTCGGCGCTTTTTTTTCCCACCATTTAGAAGGAATATCCATATAATTTCAATTTCACTGCATTTGAAGACATTTTGTTGTGGTAAAACACCATATGCATGTGGTTACCATTTTGATGAGAATGTTTTATCGCAATGTATGCATAACATTATTGTATGTTGTGCATGTGTGTCTTTCATTTTACAAAGTAGATTATCCGTCATGTGTCTTTCATTAACGGTTTTCTCATCTTCCAGTCAATTTTGAAGGAGAAAGTATAGGATTGGAGCACCTACACCTTACAATCTTAGACAGAAGAACTAACTACGACACCGCACAAACATCCATGAACATAATGACTATGCATGGAACTAGGAAAGCATAATTGTTTTCTAGGACAAGTTTACACGGAATTAATCTTTTGCACTCCACAGGTTTTCCCTTCATGCGGGAGAATCCTTCGTGCAATTTCAGTTCCACAGCATTTCGAAAATGTCCTTGAGTTGTGGCTAAGAACATCATAAAGGTGTTACTCCAATTCACATTCCCGTGCCCATTCCCAGTCTGGCCACCACCATGCCACGCACATATCAATGCATATACAAAAACATAAGCTTTGGCATACGTAACTGCGCAAGCACCGACATTTCTGAGTCAAATTTCACATACATAAAAAGCAAGGAAACGAACTGCTTCACGGAACAATTCCAATACTGTAATAAAGGAAAACATAAAAACGGGGAAGAGAAAGTTACTTTCTTCGTCGTCTTTTCCTTCGAGGATCTGGGCTTTAACTTCTTCAAATAAGAGCGGTTCGAACGTCGCAAGATACTCATCGACATCCTTGTACGTATCCTTGACGTGCTTCAGTCCCAAATCACTTACATCCCCAATGTTCTTGCGATTTTTCTTCTTCAAAATACATGGCACAAATCGTTTCGGCAAATTTCAAAAACGAAACCCTATGAATACAAAAACAAAAGAAAACAGGTATACATGTAGAGAGAGAGGGAGAGAGGGGCGAGGGGATGGGAATAGTTACACCGGATTGTTTGAGGAGGCGAAGATAGTCCCAACTGAGAACTATTTTGTAGAAGCGAAGGATAGATGCTTCTTCTTCGAGCTTGTTCTTGTCTACGGCCATCTCCAACTCCTCCTGCCAATGTCACAGGGGATCAGGGTTTTAGTCACCTCCTCCTTCGCTTGCACGCACAAAGAGAGAGAGAGAGAGAGAGAGAGAGAGAGCGCGCGCAGGGTTTTTATCGTGTTTTGTGTTTTGCTCTACGGGTCTTTGAGTCCCAGGGATGGCAATGGTGCGGGCGGAGTCGGATTTAGCATCCCCAAACCCGTCCTATTCAATATCGGATCGGAGTCAGAGCAAGGGAAATTTTTTTTGAAAAGTCAATCAATTCATTTCACGATACCCAGAGGTAAAAGCCCAAAGGCTACAATGATTTCATCAAAAAATACAGGAATGAACCAAAACTACTAAAACCTAGACACGAAGAACATCCAATAGGAGTCTCCTGAGCACATCCTGCCAAAGGCAGATCATACATAAATGCTGAGTAATGATACCCGTCTCCGATTTTAGAAGTAGAGCTCAAAAGGACACCCAGCTCAAACCATAGCCGAAAGCACGGATGAAATCAACAACAAACTAGAACAAAACAAACTAAACAGACTGAAAACTTATTCGCCCACCTACCACGCCCACCGAATCTGGAAAAACAGACCGGTACAGTCACCGGACCGGGGAGACCGGCCGGGAGAAACCAAGCCAAAGACAGCCGGTACAGGAACCTCCGGCCAAGGAGCAATCGCCAGCGAAACGCCACCCCGTAAGCTGGAAACTTATTGCCGGAGGGAGCCGAGCCACCCTACTTCATCTCTCCGTCAGAGCTAGCCCAACAACACCAAACCAGAGGGAGGCGGAGGCGGAGGTGGAGGCGGAGAGGAGATGGTGAGGAGAAGGCGGTGGCGGCGGCTGAGAGAAGGCGGAGAGGAGCTGGCGGTGGAGGAGGGGGAGATGGTGGAGGCGAGAAGAAAGCAGATCTGGTTAGGGGAGAATAATCAGGTCCCAATTTACCGTAATAATTTGATTAATTTTGTTTTTTTTAGATTGTTTTGACAGAAAAAGGGGATATTGATGATTGATGAAAGTGAATACAAATAGAAATAGAAATAAAGAAAACAAAAGACATAAACTAGTGTTTTATTAATTGGTATGTTGCTCTTATTATATTAAAATAATAAAATTTATTTGAACATATACATAAAAAAATAGGGTAAATTTCACTTACCTCCCCTGAGGTTTCTGACAATTACAGACACCTCCCCTTAGGTTACTGAAATTGCACTTACCTCCCCTCTGGTTTAGTTGTCGGCTGCAATTCAGCCCATCCGTTTGTTGGACGTAACGGAAAAGCAATAAAGGTGATGAGGTCAGCATAAAGACATTTTTCCATGACAAATCTACCCCTGGCTCAACTTTGCTCCACTTTTTAGTTTCCCCCCAATTGGCTGTCAGTTTCCCTCCCACATTTGGCGCCAAAACCTATTACCTGTATAAAAACCAATGCCTCTCACCATTTTCTCCCACCATCACTCACAACCTCCTTCTCTTTCCTGTTTTCCAGGTAATGTACAAGTATAGCACCATGTATGGTTTATATATTCAAATTTATGAAAAAGTAAGTAAATGTAACTACTTATTTGTTGGTTTTTGTACATGCTAAAATTGAAGAATGTCTACTTCAAGCACTGTTGGTACCCAAAACTATCTAAGGTACAGGAATAGAACATGCAAATGCAGAGAGCGGGCTGTTGTGAAGATCTCAGAATCTGATAAGAATTCGGGAAGATTGTACTACACATGCAAAGATGCAGATAATGGTGGCTGTGATTTCTGGGCATGGTGCAACCCAACCAACCAGATCAACAATGTTTCACAGACAAGACCAACATCCCAGCTACTAAGCCTGGATATAACCGAAGGAACTGACACAGCAATCCCAGATGGGAGGGTCAACACAAGGCTATTGATCATTGAAGCCACTATTAGCATGGTGAAGGTGTTGGTGCTTGCAAGCTTCATTCTAGCCGTAACTGCAATCCTAATGTCAGTAGGAGCACTTATGAAGTAAATATCTAGACTAGAACCTGGTTATGTTTTGTAATGCAAGGGGCCTTTTGTTGTAATGTCACTCTACTAATCCTCATCAGAACTGCAATCCTAATGTCAGTAGGAGCACTTATGAAGTCAATATCTAGACTAGAACCTGGTTATGTTTTGTAATGCAAGGGGTCTTTTGTTGTAATGTCACTCTACTAATGCAAGAGAACCTGCGAATGTAATGCAAGAGAACTTGGGTATGTAATGCAAGTGGCACATTCAGTATTTGACCATGTAGCAGTTCATACAAACACAACACTTACAAAAACTAGTAGCATAATATTCAAATGTCATACCCTTGTTCAATAACCATTACATTCCAGTTGATACATATCACCCATTGTATCAACACCATTGTATCTATACCAAAAGAAATGCCATGTGCATACAAAAAAAGGCCATGTGCATCCCAAAAAAGGCCATGTGCATCCACTGATTTACATCTATACTAGCACCATTTGCATCTATACCAGCACCATTTGCATCTATACTAAAAGATTCATCTCAGTTGCAACTCACTTTACAAAAAACATAAAATAAAAGTGAGTTGCAACTAAGACCCATGTATAGCACCATTTACCTAGTAATTAAGTTCATAAGTGCAGTCTACTTAGTAAAAGTCCATAAACAGATCAGATAAGTCTCAGAACTGAGCATACTCACTGCTCCCACTTCTTCCCCTTCCTCTGCTCCCACTTCTTCCCCTTCCTCTGCCCACATCTGTTCTCCCTCCTCTGCCCCTAGCATTTGTTCTACCTCTTCCTCTAGTACCAGCATTCTGCAATAGTAAATGGAAAATTTTACATATGAGAAAGTGACACAACAATTAATGAATATTTGATGCAAGGCAGAAATATGAATCGAAGAACAAACGTGCAACAAGGACACAAACGGGATAGATATAGAGAAACGCTCTCTAGACACTTTATTAATCAATAATCATCAAAAAACTGCGCAGCCCTAAGACTTACAACTCCTTAAATAAGAAGCAAACCCTAAACCGACTAGGAAAAGGAAAAAATACCAAATTTGGAAAGTTCCAAAATTATTACATATTCTGAAAATATAAGAAGAAACAAAACTTATCCAACAAGAACGGACATTATTGGATTTTCCTACCAAAAGTTATAAGCAAAAAGATTATTTCCTAAAACGGCAAATTTGGCCTTTTGGAGCCCTAAACGGCCGAAAACGGCTAAAAAACGAAAACCACATGGCCATAGGCAATGTGTCTTGACCGTTGGGCCGTTTCGGATCGAACCCAAATGGGCTTGAAGCTAAATTCTTCGGTCAGTTTTGATTTCTACTAGTCAATTTTTGAAATGCTTAAGGTGGTAATGCTTAAGGTGGTACTCCTCCTCTTGGGCTATTGCATCAATATTACAACAACAATTAAGACTTGAAATGAAAATAAATGACAGAACAGTGAATACCTCATTGGAACCTCTTCCACCTTCATTTTGTGTAACTGAAGCATTTCTCCCCCTTCCTCTACCCCTACCATTTGTTCTCCCTCTTCCTCTGCTTCCAGCATGCTACAATAGTTAAAGTGATAAATTAAAGACAATGCTTACAAATATGAATGGCAAAAAATAGATAAGATAATACTCATGATTTTTTACCTCATTGGAACCTGTGAAAGTCATAACTGCAGATTCAGATTGTGTAACACACTGGGATGGAATTTCACTTTGAGATGCTTGACCTTGTGTGGCTTGATCCCCTTGTCCCTGAGGTTGATTTTACACATGATTATAACTGCAGATAACACATGGTTACAGGAAGTGGAACACATTATTTTACAGAAAATGGAACACATTAGTAGTACCTGGCTATTTGCACCTTTCTTTTTCTTCACTGGAGCCCTTTGACATGTCCTCCTATTGTGCCCAAACTCTTTGCAATTGGTACATCTAAGGGTCTGTGACCTTTTCATGTGACTAGCCCCAGCAGGTGCCTCATCAGCTTCTCTCCTTCTATTCTTTCTTGGTCTTCCAGGCATCCTCCTCAGAGGTGGAGGATCCAGTTTGTGGAATTGATCAGGTTCCCAATACCTCTGATCCCTGATTGGATGTATCATGCCTCCATAACATTGCATATATGCCTCAAGTTTATAACTTGGATCACAACCATCTTCAATGTTGACCCTTTTATGTGTAAGGGCTGAAACAGTATGTCTACAGGGTATTCCGGCCACCTGCCACTCTCTACAAGTACATGTCCTTGTACTCATGTTAAGTTGAAAAGTGTGGCCATCATCTATCACTTCATACACATCACCACCACAATACAACAAGGTACAGATCCTAGAGGCATTTTGTGCTTTAGCCAACCTCTTCTTCACATGTGATCCAACTGACCCAGTCCATGTCATCCCTTTTGCATACCTCTTTTGGATCCTACTCATTACCTTAGTTCTAATACCTTCTAAAAGTGAAAGGACAGGTTTATGTCTCAGTTGACCTAACCAACTATTGAATGACTCAGTGAGATTGTTTGTGATGTGATCATTCTTGACTCTATCATCAAATGCATGCCTAGCCCACTTATGAGTTGGGACATCTGACAACCATTTATGAGCTTCTTCTGATATGTCTTTCATCCTTTCCATTGCTTGATTAAAGTCAATCTGGTTATAAGCTCTTGCAGCCTCCCAAAAACATTTCCTAAGCAACAATCCAGAATGCACCTTTTTAAAGTTGGCAAAAAGGTGTCTACAACACAACCTATGGGCAGATTGAGGCATAAACTCTGCAAGCACTGGTTCAATACTCTACAAACAGAATAAAAACACAGAAATATGTATCAAAGTAATGCTACTGTATCCAACTAATACATAGCAGAATAAAACTGAATATTGCTGAATACAATAGAACAAAGAAAGATTACCTTTTGCATGTCTGACATGAAGGTCCAAGGCTTGGCTTCACTCCCATGACCCAAGACTGTTTGCAAATGGTCAATGAAAAACGTCCAGCTTTCACTCCCTTCCATCTCCACAATGGCAACAACAATTGGGAACAAACCATTATTTCCATCCAATCCTACTGCAGCCAATAATATACCTCCATATGGCCCTTTGAGGTGACAACCATCAAGCCCAATGAAGGGCCTGCAACCAGATTTGAAACCAGTAATCATAGCATCAAATGCTATGAAGAACCTCTGAAACATTGGGGTTGAGGTTGGAGTTAACATTTCACCTTTAATCTTAACAAGACTACCAGGGTTGCTCTTCAATACTTCATATGCATATGCTGGAAGTAATGAATATGACTTCGCATGGTTTCCTTCAATATCTGCTAATGCCTTCCTTCTTGCCCTATACAATTGGGTAAGTGATGCTTCAATTCCATACTTATGTTGCACTTCAACTTGCATTGATTCTAAGGTCATTTTTGGATTTGCTCTCAAGCACCTCAACATCTTCTTACAAATCCATTTAGAAGTTGCCTCAGAAATTTTTGTGGAAGATATGCAAGTGTGCTCTCCATGATAAGTCCTAATTTTGTATGTGGTGGAATCTGGTAAAGGAGATGCATGAATTCTCCAAGGACAACCAAGGGCAGCACAATGGCATGTGACCCTACTCTTTTCATTCTTAACCTTAACAATTTTACAACCCTTTTGGATAGTGTACTCCTTCAAAACTTCTCTAAACTTGTCAACATTCTCAAATAACAAATTCTCCTTCAATATGACCTTCCCTTCTTCACCATCAACATGAAACTCTTGCCCAAATTTGGTAATATCAACATAAGTCTTTCCTTTCTTCCCCTCCTCATCACTAGAGTCTCTCCCATCCTCATTATCAGACTCATAACTAGAGAATCCATCAGTACTACTGCCAGAATCCTCATTAGCAGAGGAAAAGCTATAATCCTCATCACTATGTTCAGACTGATCACTATCGTTAATGAAATCCTCATCACTATGTTCAGACTGATCACCAAGACTACCATCCTCATCACTGTCCAAACTTGCAAGATAGTCATCATGCTCTCGCCTTGTGACATTATTACGCTTCCTAACACTCTTAAACTGGCCAACGGTACTACCCTCACCAACATTCTCAATTCTCTGCACATTATGAGCTTCACTAGTAAGACCCTCAACTACATTATCACTGAGATCAATTACATCATGGGCCCTTACATCATTCCTAACAACCTCCTGTCCTCCTACCTCAAGTGTTCCACCATCTTCACCCACATCAACATCAATTCAATTTGACAAGTTCGAGAGTTGAACCTAAACATATCAAGAACATCTAGGTCACAACTTACAACCATGGTTTCATTAGATTCAGGAATTTTGCTTCTCAATGTGATCGTACAACCATTCCCACATGGGATTGTAGATAAACTCTTTTCAGCAACATCATCCAACAGATCAACATAGGTATACCTCCCAGGGTTCACATTTTTTATCCTTGAAACATAACCTCTAAAATACACAGCTATGTCGAAATACAGAGCATCCATAACTGAAAATAACAAACATGGAAAAAATAAGGTTCAACCACAAGTAGACCTTGGCTACTTACTGCATCATCAGTTTACAACCACAAGATCATAATGTAAACCCTAAGGTTTTCGAAACCCTACTGAATCGACCAAAAAATCGTCAAACCTGGAAATATGTAACTTTTTTTTGAAACCTGGAAACCTAACTTAAACTACCCTAAAATCTACCAAGAAACAAAAAAGGCGCACCAACAAAAAAAAAATATGCAACTTGGTTTTCAAACCTGGAAACCCTAACTGAAACTACCCTAAAATTTGTTTGAAAATACTCACATTGGCAAAGAGAAATATGGGATTTGATTTCAGAAAGGAGAAATTCGTACCTTCAAGCAACGATTACAGAGCAATCCGTTCTTCACAGCACCACAACCGTTTCTTCGTTTCTTCCAAATCGTAGGTACCACTCGACAAACAAGGAGATTTGATCGGTTTCAAACCCTAAGCCATCTCTCTCTTCCTTCAGATTTCTCTCTCAGTGATAGAAGAGGATTTGATCGATACCCATTCTGTCTCTCTCTCTCTCCTTTTTTCTGAGTACTCCTCTCTCTTCTTGGCGCGTAATATGAAGGGCCAGACCTCAGGATTGGAGAAACACATCACAACCCTACACGTGGTGGGTAAGTACCTGAAACACTGTACACTTTTCTCTTTCATTTTTTACATTTCCTTTATTCTTTCTTCTTCTTTATCCGGTTTTCTTTATTCAGTATAATACCATGGGCAAATAAGTATTTTTGCTCCCCCCGTTAGGTTCTGTTACCTGCTAACCCTGACAGGGGAGGTAAGTGCAATTTCAGTAACCTAAGGGGAGGTGTCTGTAATTGTCAGAAACCTCAGGGGAGGTAAGTGAAATTTACCCAAAAAAATATAAATATCTATAATCAGAGTCAAATCCGATTAAATGGGACGGAGGAATCAAATATCATCCCTGCCTTATTTGCTTATCGGATCTGGACGGAAGGATTGGAGGCGGGAACTAGTCAGAGGTAATTGTCTTTTTCCATCACATTGATGTGAAGATCACAAGATAAAGTCCACACCAAAGTGTAGTGAAAAAGGCCTCCGGGGCTGCACATGGGTGGTCGGATCCCCTCAATTTGTCTTCGAATCAGTTCGGTCCATTTACTGCATCCGAGCCAGAGGGTTGTCTGAAAGTGTTTTGAACGACTTAAATTAAAAAGGTTTTGGACGGCTCGGATGCAGTAAATGGACCAAACTGATCCGAAGGCAAATTGACCAGATCAAATCCCGCACGTAGGATCCAACTTATTTTTTCTTACCCTGATGGCCGAATCTAGCCGTGGATCTCTCCATACCAATCTTCACCGTTGGAAAAAAAACCCAAAATGCTCAATTCGGTATCAGCCGTAGGATCTAGGGCGACATACACAAAACTCATCCACTACATATACATATCCTTCTCTCTCCTCTTCCTAACCCGCTTTCTGCTTCCGCATCAAAGAGGAAGGAGAGAGAGAATGAGAGGGAAACCCAGCAGAGCTCGACGATGGTGCAACGGCTGACTTATCGCAAACGGCATAGCTATGCCACCAAATCTAACCAGCACCGGATCGTCAAAACCCCCGGTACTACTTCTTCCATTTCTTCGACCTCTACACCGAAAAGCATATACATACACATACATGTATGAATGTATATATTTATGTACCCTATTTTGGGTGCGTACGTAAACTCATAACATTTTCGATTTAATTTACGAACTTTTTTTTAAAGAAATTTCAAAATTGATGTTGTTACTTTCTACCCAAAATGTTAGGGGGTGTAAATTGTAGCATTTCCCATATCCATATAAATGTGTGTGTGTGAATGGTCTAAAAGTCGCTAGCGCAAATCGGGCAGTCGGCCACCTTCGAGTGATTAATCGGTGCACATATTGATTAGTAATCGACCATCAATTGTTAGTCTGACCTAATCAGAGAGGCCCTGCCAGCAATTAATCACCGATTAATTTCTTGTTTTAGAACACTGGTGTGTGCGCGCGCCCCTTTCACTCATATTGTTTGTCCAAAGTCGTTTTGTTAATCTGAATAAAGTACATCCCTGTGTAGTGGAGATGCTAGGGGATAATAACATAACATCAACCGTTCAAAGACATGACATTTTATCACAGACATAATAGTATGCTAGGGCATTTTTTTTTTTAATTTTTTTTTTTCGGTGCCTCCATCATAACATTAACCACTCGAAGACATAACATTAACCATTCAATGCGATTCGATTTGGGGACATCCTAAGAGGGGGGGACAAATTAGTTTTTTTTTCCGTATAATTTATTTTTGAACTATTTTGCGCCAATTAAGAAAAGTGCTTATGTTTTGGATCCAAAGGGTGTGTATTGTTCTTTTTAAATCTGTGTGTATATATGGATAGTGTTGGAGCATCTGATGACCAAAGTTGTATGAAAGTTATGAGTCAGGTTTCATCTGGACAGATATTAATTTTGAACAAAGAGTTTTATGTTGTCATAACACACACACATAAGGCTGGTTTTGGCTTGCGAAACTTAGAGTTAGAAAATACGTATTCTGTTTGGAGCCTTGTAATGATCCGGGCGTAGGGACCAATTTTTTTTGTACCCGTACATTTTGTAAAATGTTAAAGGATATCAAGCCACTGCAATCAAATAGTGATTTTTAAACCCGTGGTAAATGGTAATAAAACTCCAAAACTCTATGTCAAAATTTCTATGTAAGCTATGAAATCTACATTTGAGCTATTACAATGATATTGGATTATCCACAGCTATATAAAGAATAAACAGGACTTTAGGCCTTTGTATAGGTAACAAAGGATTTGGGTTGGTTCTCATATCACGGATTCTTGTGTTCTTTGGGATTGTAGGTGGGAAGCTTGTGTATCAGAGTACCAAGAAGAGGGCAAGTGGTCCCAAGTGCCCTGTCACAGGGAAGAGAATACAAGGGGTAAGCTTATTTTGAATCTGCTAAATCGTTAGCCCTACATTCCCATTTACCCGTGTCATTAGTTTCCATGACAATGAAAATTCTGAAATATAGAACCATTTCCTGTCATTTTGGATTGTTGCTTCCCTTTCCGTATGAAGCTATGGATGATGGCTATGTCCCAGGCCGGTGTTTGTTGAGTTAAGACGTATCACAATTGGCATATATGACTTGGTACTGCGGCTGAAAGAACGTTATGTGGTCTCCAGACCCATGAAGCTACTAGTGCAAAGTCTTGATGAAGTAACTCAAATATAGAGGTTGCACCTCATATTTTGGCCACAACATAAGGAGGTCTTGAACTAAATGGGTATTGGCGTCCATTTATTTCCAATTTTCCATCATTGAGTGAACTAAATGGGTTGTCTCAAAATTTGTTCCACTCACATTTTGCCTGTTTTTCCAAGACAAGTGGTAGCCTTACTAATACCTGTACCTTGTTAGGGATTTAATACCTTATATTTGCTTCTGATGGGCTTAGGTGTAACTTCAAGAATGGTGTGCATTAGTTTCTAACTCTTGTTAGCATTGTATCATGGTTCGCTGATGTATACGCAGCAGTGCATGCCTTAAGGGTTAAAACTATGAGGTTGGAAGTTCGACAAACTAGATCCACATTTTTGCGTCCTGTTCTCTCGTTAAACTGTTTACAATGGTAGTAGAACTAGAATTTGAAGTGATATATTTTTTTTGGTCACGCGGAAATAAAAGAATTTGAAGTGATTGTCATTCCTTTTCCCCATCCCAAGGCAGGATAAGGGACGGCATGGTGTTTAAATGGAATCTGTTGTATGTCCTTATATTAGGTAGTATTTCAATTATTATGGACTTCATACCATCTAACTCACAATACCTTGTTGACTGTACCTCAGATTCCTCACTTGAGACTTGCCGAATATAAGAGATCTAGATTATCTAGAAACAGGAGGACAGTGAACCGTGCTTATGGTGGGGTGTTGTCTGGAGGTTCTGTGAGGGAAAGGTACGTTTCTTGCAACAATTCATCTTTGTTTTCTTCTCTTGTTCACATCTATATTTAGAAGGGTAAAATATATGTTACATGGACTCGGGTGTGAGTATCGGGTGCGGGTGCAAGTCCAAGAGTCGGACCTTCCTAAACTTAAATCTTAGGATACGTGGATAAGTGTCCCCAACTTGGGTACGGGTACGGAGACACGTCCTGAACTCTTGTTTGTATTATATATTGCATAATTTTCTTATATTATGTACCGTAAACTATGTTTACAAACGTATTTAAACAAGAAAGGGTTAAGAAAATTATGTTTTTGCTATTTCCCTATTTCCTGTTTATGTGAAATACTCGAAATATCGCTTTTCTAGCTAATTTGATATTCCTTTTCTGTAAGTATCTTAACAATTAGAGGATCCGAGTGTCCAAAAGGATACGGGTGTCGGACACATCGACACGGGTACTTGAGCCAAAATGAAGGATCCATGTAACATAGGGTAAAATATGTACTTGCCCCGTAAACTATTTAAAACTTGTTTACTTTGTCCTTAAACTATCAATTGCACACACGTGCCCCTTAAACTAACCAAACTTTACTTACTAAGTCCAATTCCCACTTTCCATCCATGTTTTGGAAGGAACACTTAGAAGATGGATGGAAAATTGCTGACCTCAACTTACCCAACATTTTTGGTGCCCAAAAGAGGGTTAATTTAGACTTTTACTTCCAAACCCTAAAAAAGGAACAAATTCGCACAGCAGCAGCAACAACGGAAACAAAAAAAGCAGCAAAATCACAACCTCTCCTAGTACTCTCAAGTTTACATAAAAATTGCCTTAAAAACCCTTAGATTTAAGGTTGTGTTCGTATATACACCAATAGCAGCCATGCCAATCCCTCGAATCGCAACGAACTGTAGCAATGCCCATCGACTTATTCATCAGAATCATCAGCGGAAGCAGTGTTGCTTCTGCTGCTTCCTTTCGAAGAAGAAATTTCAGGGAAGCTTAGGGTCGCGAACGAGAAGGTAGTGAGGATCCGATGAACTCGGCAGCGGCGGCGATGGTGGAGGGAAGCTAGGGAAGCCGGTGATGGTAGGAGGGTATCAGTTCAGATTCTTCCATTGTTGAAGGTAGGAGATGGAGAATCAGAGATGTTTGAGGTTGGATTTGATGTTTCACGTTTGTAGTTTAGAGAGAGGGAGGGACTGTGAGATAGAGAGGAGGAAGGAGATATATATACATATATTGGTACATTAAAAGACATTTATAGCCTTCAACTAAGTTTTTCATCCAAGTTTTGGATGGAAAGTGGAAATTGGACTTAGTAAGTAACGTTTGGTTAGTTTTAAGGGGCAAATGTGTGCAATTGATAGTTTAAGGATGAAAATAAACATAAGTTAGATAGTTTTAAGGGGCAAGTACATATTTTACCCATATTTAGCAACATGTTTATGGTTTCAGGATCATTAGAGCCTTTCTAGTGGAAGAGCAAAAGATTGTGAAGAAGGTTTTGAAGATTCAGAAGGCCAAAGATAAGCAAGCCGGTAAAAGTTGAGCTTGGAAGAGTATATTGCATTTTAACGAGAGAATTTTGTATGCGGCCAGTGACTAGGATCAAAGAAATGTACTGTGAGAGATTTAAAATTTGCTTTTGTAGCTTATCAGGCTGTTTGAAACAGTTATTGTTAGTACTTTTTGTGAATTTTGGCCATTAGATCTTCTCTCTCTCTCTCTCTCTCTCATGTACACACACATGTGCCCAAAATATACATGGAAACTATGTTGTCTCGAGATCAAACTTTATCCTTTGTTAATCTATTGCTGAATGGTAGCACGAACTCAAATTTCAATCTAATAAGTGGCTTGATAAAACTCTAGCTGTAGTACAGGATTGCTACCAACTTTAATTAGCACTCACAGTTGTCTCTCTACGATGGGCTTGATAAAAGAATTTTTCGATGAGTATTTATATTCCACTCTATTCTAACCCTAATTTGCTCCACTCGTTCCGCTCCACTCCGGCAACTGACCTCTTTCTAAAAGTTCTTGATATCTCTTCATATTAACATATGAGTCACAAAGTTCTAAACAAAATGGGATCATTGGGATGCAGAATCAAACATAAACAAGCAACTAACTCGTAATCATATATAGTAAGTTTTTTACAAACATCCCAAAAAGGCTAGCGCATGGACCTAAATCACATAAATTGTATGCACGTGCGTGGAGCTCGAGCACGAGTGTGAAAGTATCTTTGAAACACATCCGAAACTACTAAAAATCGTGATAGCAAGAACTGAAAACGCGAGCGCAGTGCGATGATTGAAAGCGAAAGCGCGTGACATTTAGATGGATTATGTGAGTAAGGTATGTACAACACAACGCCCAAGCAAGTGTGTTGGTCAATGAATTAATAATCCTTATATGGCGAAGTCCTTAATTGGAACGATACAACGAGATTAATTTGATGACATTTTTTTTTATGTGCATCAATCGGAAAGTCATTTTTTTTAAGGCGCTAAATAATATTGTAATGACGAGGGCGTTACAGATTTAGTATATCTTTTTCTTCAGACTCAAGCTATCGCACTTCTCGCATATACTTTGATCGTAGTTATGATCATACATTTGCACGTCCTTACCAAACACCACCAAAGAAAGATTGCAAAAACACAGTCATTGCAAATAATGGCATGCTAAATTGATGATTCCACACAGGGCTGACCCAGGCCTCGGCCTCGGGCATCCAAAAAATTTCAAATTTTAGGGGCACTCCAATATTATTTGTAAATTAGTATATATATTATTTGTTCATTTTATAACAAAAATGTTTTTGTTAGCTCAGTGGTAAGTTGATTTTAGTTCATGTGGAGTGTCCGAGTTTGAGTCTTTTGGGCATCTTTTTCTTTTGAAATATTTTTTCCCCAAAAATAATGCTATTGTAACTGTCAGGTTTCGAAACCGAAGTCAAGTAGTAAAATTCAAGCCAACCACTTTGGCCGTTGATAACAAAGCAATTAACCTACATTATAAAGTCTAAATTAATAATATAAAGAAACATTTCTATCATTGTTTAATTCTAAAAATACGTAGGGAACCACCCACAATCTAGCCTTAGGCATCCAAATCTCTTGGGCCGGCCCTGATTCCACACATCACTCGAAACTATGATGAATTCTCTCTAGAAATCATCTCCTTGGCCCCTCTCTCTCTCTCTTGCTTGCTTTCTTTCTTTCTAACTCTCTCTCTCTCTCTCGCTTTCTCTCTCTCTCTACGCATACACACCTTTTCTTACAATCTAAGCCAAAATTGTCAAGATATATACTCGAAAACCCATCACACAAATCTGAACCTCCCCATAACCGGAAAATGACCTCTACGTGCATATCAAACTGCATTAACGACGCCCGAGCCCCCGTCAGAGCCACCTACGTCAACCTCTACAAGTGGCCGGAATCCGACGCAGAGTTTGTACGGACGGTGAGCAGCGGCGGCGGAGGAGATCGGCAGCCGCGCCTGCACCCGAGGGTGGTGGACAGCATCTCCTGCAGGCAGTTGTACCTCAGGAGCTACACGTTTTCGAGGAAAGAAACGGTTCCCGAGCGGACCAAGAAGTGCCTGGCTCGAGCCAGAGAGAGGGTGGCTCGAGCCGGGAGGAGGGGGAAGGGTCGGGTCCACGGGAAGAGGCGGGTGGCGGTGGCGGGGAGGAGAGCGAAGGACGTATGGTGCGCCGCCTTGTGCACCATTTTTCACAGGCTGCTAACCTGCACTGCTAGTGTAGATGTTGTGGAGCATAGTGACCAGTGAGTAATTTTTTTTTTTGGTTAAGTAAATATAGTGAGTTTCCACTGTCAACTTGAGTTATAGTGAGTTGTTTTCCCTTTAAATTTTATTTGGTTATCATGTTTTGCAATTAATGTAGTTTATATTTATGTTAACGAAATTGCATTAGTCGTGAAATTTTTGTTTTTTTGTTTTTTGTTATGTTTAGAATTAAGGACTGGGGACCGTTTGGTCAAATGGATTACATTTTCAATGGCTTATATCTCTCGACGTATATTGCTAAAAATATGCAATATGGATCGTATTTGATAGAGCTCAATTTTTCCTATAAGACAATGATTTAAAAAACATAAAACATAATATACGTCGAGAGAGATAAACCGTTGAAAATACACACAAAATCGTAATAGACAATTAAAAAGGGACGGAAGGAGTAACATCTTTTTGAGACGGATGAAGTAATTAATTACTTCTGTCAAGTCTTTGCGAGTTGCAACAATGTGCAGTGGTGGAGAAAATGGGAATTGAAAATTTTCAGCGAGTAGCAGTTCTACCGCAATTAAAGGAGACTGGGACATAATCATTAACCGGAAAATGGGAAGATTATTCCCCACTATGTTTAGTGTGGAGTATTTATTTTTTTTGAAATGGTCAATACCATATATCATTCAAAGTCCGAAGGCATTATAGAAATCATTAAAAGATTAGGAGAGAACCTGAAAAACCCAACTCACGCTATTCTTTAAAACTTTAAAACCCAGGTGTTAAGAAGAGTGAAACTGAGACCTTATAACCAGCACAGATGGGTCATGTCCAAGCGATGTGGGACACATTCCAACACCCCCTGGACCACAACACATGGCAATCGGACAACGGTTCACCAAACAAAGGCCCAACCAAGGCTCTGATACCAAGTTGAAAAGCCCAGCCCATCTCACACTACTCCTTAAAATCCAGGTGTTAAGAAGAGGAAAACTGGAGCCTTATAACCAGTACAAATGAGGTATGTCTAGGCGATGTGAGACACATTTCAACACACCCTCCTGGACCACAACTCATGGCAACTAGACAACGTATGGTCTACCAAACAAAGGCCCAATCAAGCTCTGATACCAAGTTGAAAAGCTCAGCCCATACTACTCCTTAAAATTCAAATGTTAAGAAGAAGAAAACTGGAGCCTTATAACCAGCACACAGGCGATGTGGGACACATTTGAACTCTTATTTTCTTCTCTTTATTAGCATGAGTGTGAAGAGAGGTTTTGTTGGGCTTTGTCCCTATCGATGCCGTGCACGCCGATACAAACGGTCAATTAAGTCACGGATTGAGATACTATTCTTATCATTATCCTCCTATACATACCCTCTAAATTAACCTCTCTTTTACGGGCGCCAATCCGGACCGACACTTGTTGTTCGGTTAAATAAGTCGAGTGGTTTATTTTTTTGTCCTTATTCAAAAAAAAATTCGCATTTGTTAGTTTTTCATCAATTTTTTGGGAATTATTGCTTCATCATGACGAGAGAAATCTAAAAAGTAAAAAATTACGATCGAAATCTAATTTTTTTGAATAAAGACAAAAATAAGCCAATAAGCCAATTTTTTCGTCTTTATTAAAAAAAAATTGGATTTCGATCGTAATTTTTTACTTTTTAAATTCCTCTCATCATGACGAAGCAATAATCTCCAAAAAAATTGACGAAAAACTAACAAATGTGAAAAAAAATTTGAATAAGGACAAAAAAATAAGCCACTTAGCTTATTTAGCCGAACAATAAATTAAATCGTTGATCTCGTGTATGTATTTTGCAAATAATTAAGAACATCTCTGCCAAAATTAGCTTAATTAATCACACATCTGAAAGTGCTTGAACAACTACGATATTTTTCTAGTAATAAAAACGAATGACTAGCTTAAGTTGAGAGTGGCTAGTAATTACCCATGGATCTCATTAAGTTTATTATTTTGCATGGATATATATTATTCAATACCGAAAATACAACAAACATAATTAATAATAGTTCAGTATATCAATGTAGACTCGAGATAAGCCGTAAATGAGACATGGAATGAGTATACCCTCGTTGAATGTTGTTTTACTTTGGAGCTGTTATATAATGCGAAATACTTCCACGGTCAAACCTGTAACTTTGGTATACGTATCTCACCCGAGCTTTGGCTTATAAAAACATTTTCCAATTTTTTAGGTTAAGGTAGATAGCAAGTTGTGGGCCAATTGGAGTGTTAGAATAACCGAGGAGAATCATGTGTAGTCTGTTGGTTTGTAATTATTATACTTGTACGCTTAGAAGTTATGGGATTATGTTATTTATTCTATGCTTCCACATACTTTTGTTATATGGTTTAAAATGACAATGATAATAGAAATTCCTAAACTATATTATGAGTAGGCCTTCAACGGCTTAAAACCCGCTTGGCTAGTCACGACTTCCAAGGTCGGTTTTGGGTCGTGACACCATTAGGGGTCTTACAAAGATGATTCCAACCACAAGTTATTCATAAAATATTTTTTTATGGGTTCTTGAAAAAAATTAGCTCAATTTGATATCGGTAAAGGCTATTTCAGAATTCGTAGGGTGCGGTTTGAATCATCTTTGTAGTGTCCGTAATGGGACCCGCAAAAATCAAAAAAATCATCAATTTCTTGCGAGTACCAAACAAGGCCTTATGTGGCATTTTCATGTTTCAAAGACCTCTTATTTCTTTGATTTGTGCGAGGCCCATTACGGGTCCCTTTTTTTTTTTTTGGTGCAACCGAATAGATATTACGGGTTCTACAAAGATAATTCAAAACGCAAGTTATTCTTAAAATATTTTTTTTGGTTCCTGGAAAAAAATTAGCTCAAACCGATATCGGTAAGGGCTATTTCATAATTCGTAAGGTGCCCTACGAATTCTGAAAAAGCCCTTACCGATATCGGGTTGAGCTATTTTTTTTCAGGAACCCATAAAAAAACATTATAAGAACAACTTGGGTTTGAATTATCTTTGTAAGACCCATAATGGGCCCTGCAAAAATCAAAAAAATCATCAATTTTTTGCGAGTACCAAACAAGGCCTTATGTGACATTTTCCGTTCGAATTCCTAATTTCTGTTATCGATTGGACTAAGTAGGAAACATCCAACCTAATATCATTGCGGATTCTAGAATTATTTGCGTACATGACAGAGGTATGAATCTGGTTGATGTAAATTAATGGTCCCAAAAAACCTCACTCCAAAGAGGACATACTGAGTCCATTGACCAATACGTACCAAAGCCAACTCTTAGTTAAGGGCTGATATGATTTTGGGAACTGATTTTCGCGCTCCAAGATTTACTGCAGGCGCTCCACCTTTTTGTTTTTATACTGTGGTATTGCTTGCAATATCACAGTACATTTTATTTTTACACTGTGATATTGCCAGCAATACCACAGTATAAAAACAAAAAAAAAAGCGTCTGCAGTAAATCTTGGAGCGCAAATATCAATTTCCTATGATTTTCTTTATTACTATATCCTAGTTTTGCATAGTTCCTACCAGCGATGCTCTTGAATTTATAACATTTGATGTAAGACAAAATAAACATACAAAACGTAAGTAATTTTTTTAAAAATCTTCTAATGTTTAGTTTAGGCATCCATAAGTTTTTAATTTTCTATTGCAATGAAACAGTTTGATTTCCTTCCCTTTTTCCCACATTGAAAAGATAATAGATTTGATATTCTTCCTTTCTGGGCAATAAATCATGTCTTTTTCTTTAGCTATTCTCCTTTTTCCCTTCTTTTCTTTATACATTTAAAATTCTTTTTCCTTCCTATTTTAGATTTGATAAAGGGAGGTGAGTGCCACACAGATTTTCTTTAACTGATTTCCGAGAATTTTTGTAAAACTTAAAAGAGAGATGCTACATACACTACCATCCATCCACTACATCATCCATTACATTTTTTGTGGGGCTCACCCCGGGTCCCAAAAAAATACAGAAAAATATCCATAAATTTTAGAATAATATATTATGTGACCCTGTAAAAAATCAGCTCCAACAGATATCGGTAAGTATTGTTTTTTGATTTGTAGGGGCGAAACTGCTCAACTGCACAGTTTCGCCCCTATGAATCAAGAAATTATACTTACCGATATTTGTTGGAGCTGATTTTTTACAGGTCCCCATAATAAATTATTTTAAAATTTATGAACATTTTTTTGTATTTTTTTGGGATCCGGAATGGGTTATACAAAACATGTAGCGGATGGTGTAGTGATTGGATGTAGTGTACCTAGACTTATTGAACTTAAAATAGGGCGAGATGTGTACTATACGTGCTTAGTATACATTTTAGATATAGTTTGAATTAGTAAATTATAATCTTCCATACTGTTCCACATACAAAATCTGAATATTGTAGACCAGTGCAGTAGATGGGTTTAGATGGATTAAAAATGGGTTCAATATGGGTTGGAATTAAAAGAGACATGGAAGGAGATGCTGAAATCCCAGTACTGGTATGTCGTGATTTTCTCAAACTAATGACAGCGAAAACAAAAATTTACTCCCAACTCCCACGTAACAGCCAATATCCTACGTGGATGGTGGGGCCTCCCTTTTTCCCCTCTGTTCAAATTTACTTCCACACACATTTTCCAATTTCTGATCCAAAAGTTTTGTTTCTTACTTTCGACTACAGAAATTAGAGGATTGTGGCGAAGGTCCATAACAGACAAACAAAAAATATTAGGGTAAAAGTAAAAAAAAAAATTTATTTTTTCGATTCTCTCATCGAGACGAACTAATAGGGATAAAAAATTTGTCGCAAAACAAACAAATACCAAAAAAATTTGAATAGAGACCCAAAATAAAAGTCACTTGACTTTTTAATCCAAACCTAAGTGGTGGCTTTGGCGAACGCAATGAAGACTGAAACTGTACAATCGGTGCAATCATCGCCTTCCAGACAATTCTCTGATGCTGTCTCTGACTCCTCGTCGAAGTTACGTCATTGTTTGGAAATGGAAAAAAAAGTAAAAACCTGATTTTTTAAAAGTTTTTTTTAGCCTCTAATTGCTTCATTTTTTATTCAAAAAAATTGAATTTTAATCATAAAATTTTACCTTTCTGGGGGAGGGAAGAGAGGGGAAGGGAAAAAGGGGGAGGGAAAAAGGGAAAAAAAAAAGAAAAAGAAAAAGAAAACGGGCCGGGCCGGGCCGGACGGGTTTGGGTTTGGGTTGACCCATATTTGACCTAACCCGTTTCCACCCGTTTACTTTTTGACTCATATTCAACCCGCCCAAACCCGCCCGTTTGCCACCTCTGTGCACAAACCAAATAAGTGTAACAGGCTGCTCAAGGAAAAGATGCATTGGAAAGACTTTATCATTTTCTTTTACAAAAGAGAACATAGGACTTATGCAAGAGTTCAGGAGATAGATATTACAGAAACTAGAAAGATCATAATCTTTCGTAGATGAACTTACAAACTGGGTTTTTCAGTTATGATCTTCTCAGTTTTTCGTGGAACCTGCACCATTGCATCCAATCTGAAGTAGCTTAGCGTGCTACGACCGGTATCTATGGTGCCACACACGCGCTGTGGCTTTAGTCAATTTGCGGAGAACACATTATCATTGGTTTTAACTCCGCTTTCAACAGCATTCGCACGAATTGGAGAAGGCCATGGCAAACTAAAAAATATCCTGCTAATGCAACAGGCCGGCAAGTCTCTTTCATTCTGTCATGCCTCTTCTTTTCTTTGTGCAAAAGTTTGTTTGTTTCAGTTTTTTGTTATAGTCGTTACTGATAACAAACCATGGGATGGTCTGGATTGATTGTCATGGTTGCAATGGCTATTTTCTCGACTTTTGTTCAAGTTCACTTGCATTTCCCCTTGAGTTTGAATGTGTGATAAAATGCTTCACTCTGGTAGCTTTTTCTCTTTGGTAGGTCTAAATTTGATATCAGAGAAATCAAGCTTTACAGAAACAAAGTGCGACTTACCTCTGAAACTACAACAAAAAAAAAAAACTCCAAAATTGGAAACCCAACAGCCATAGAAGCACACTCTAAGACCACTCCCTACCAAACAACAAGCACCAAGAAGGCATCAACCGTGCTACTGAAGATACATCAACACTAGTATCTCCTATTATGCCATTTTTATCTTAGTGTCAAGTATTACAATTTCTACCGGATTGCTCGAAACTCTGAAGCAACTTTGCTAGTCTTCATTCAAAATGACCAGATTTATCTAATTTTGAAAGTAACACTTTTTCATGCCAAAAATTTAAAACTATGCTTGAAAATATTTCCCATGTGGACTGTTCCTTTGTTAGGACCCTGAAGTCCGAATTCACTAGAAAAGCAACAAAACTGGATCCACACCCTTACCTTGATAGCTCTAGTTAAGCCTTAAAATAGAGCAGAGTAGGACTATCTTCCAGGATAGAATCAGGGACAGAGCTAGAAATTTTGTTTGAGGGGCAAAATTAAGTATACCAAATCAAAACCCCTCCTTAGGTATGCTTATTGTCTCAAATGGTGCAAATTTGAGAGATCTAACTCTTGGTTAACGTGTTGGATCCAGGAGCAGGAAAAAACCATGCACAACCACCGTTTATGTACGTATTTTCTGCTCTTACCCAAATTTAGTTGCACTTAAATTCTACATCATGCTTTTTGAAGATGCATATATAATCAGTACTCTAAGGAACAACAAATCCATCAAAACCCTGGCCCCCAAAACACCAGCACAATCAGGAGTACTTGCTGTAATCTCCTCACATGAAAAATAGAAATATCAACTTACAGGCAATGACTATTGTCACCAGCACCATCAGGGGTGCCCTACTCTTCTCAGTCTCTCTTTTCAGCCATTTAAAATCACAAAATAATGTAGTCAACCTGAATATTTTTAGTACTCAAACTAATATCCTCTTAGTGCGAGAAAATAGTGCAACCTTTACAGACTTGTTTGTCCTTCTGTAGAGCTATGTTTAACATAATATCAAGCACAAGTCAATAGACTAAAATAAATAATTGCATTTTGATTATGAACATCCTACGCTATTAGATACAAATGTCCTCTAGAACAACAAAACTCATTACAAATTTCTGGAGGTCACGTGACAGAAGAATAGAGACTGTCTGATATAACTTGTAAAAAGCAATCTTCTTCATATTCAAAGGCCGCTCTTCATTGGAAGCATTATATCGAAGCTACCATGCTCATAGCGCGAGTTGATGGGCCTGAATTCTCTTTTGCCTGCAGGGAAGTGGAGGTGGATGGTGCAAAGTATCCATGGGTTTTCCATTGCTTGCCTCTATGTGTTCCAGTGTCTCCACAACTGCTTTCATTGATGGCCTAGTTTTTTGTTCAGGTGCAAGACATTTTAGAGCAAGCTGAGCTATTTTAAAAGCAGCTTTTGAAGGATATTCCCCTTCCAATCGAGAGTCCATTATATCTACCAACTTTCTTTCCTGAAGCAAATATGGTTTGACCCAATCAACCAGATTACTTTGCTCACTTGGACTGTTTCCATCAAATACACGCAAGCCTGTAAGCATCTCAACCAATACTACCCCATAAGCATACACATCACTCTTCATGCACAAGTGCCCTGTTTAACAATCATAATGTTAAATACGGTAACACGTCGATATGGTAGGTTTAGTTCAACTGGCTTTGAAGTGTGGGAAGTTCAGAATCTTGACTCTTATATTTGCTCAGCCTTCGGAGATTACCTGTGGCCGGAGCAGCGTAGCCATAAGTTCCCATAACTGGTGTTGTCACGCGTGGTTCAATAGCTGCCATCTTGACATTGTAGGACTGCCAAAAAGAAATATGCATATCAGCCCAAGTTTAAGTCATCATGCCTTGCCTTCCTAAAATCGTGTATGTATGAAAACATTTTCAGCAACAAAATGTCTTGGGAAAAAAATGTTCGAACACAGAGTGCGGTGAGAGTAGGTAAACGACTGAATGAGTGAGATTCAAAAGTTGCTACATCTAAAATAAAGGACAAGAAAAATATGATGTTCTATCCTAAAACAGATTTTCACAGGACTAATTTATTGATTGTGGAAACTTACCTCATCTAGCAATATATTTGAGGTCTTGAAGTGTCTATAAATTACTTGTTTGTCTGATGTGTGCAAAAACTCCAACCCTCGAGCTGCTCCTATTAGTATATTAAGCCGAATGTCCCATGGAAGTGGCTGAACAGCTGAGCCCCCTGCATAAGCAAACCCATGAATTGTCTAGTAAGCCAAATGACATATGGTTGATTTGCACAAGGCGAAATCAGCTTGATCTATTAGCTCTTACACCCAAAAAGGAGCTTCTCCAATAAGCCCTTTGGCACGAATTCATAGACAAGGAGTCGCTCATTCTCTTCCCAACAGTATCCTAATAGCTTAACAAGGTTAGGATGAGAAAACCTTCCTAAGATGTCAAGCTCAGACTGCACAATTATTGAACAAACAGACAGCATCAGAAGAATTCAAAATATTAAAAATAAATCAATGAAACAACTACTGATCCGAAACATGAGAGAAATTTAGAGTCGTATCAGAACTTCATAATGAACACTAAACAAAGTAAATATCATGTCAACTTCCATTTAACGGAGAAGTACGGTCAACAGTTTCACATAATATGTTTTCTGTCAATGCACAAGAAAAGATCAGTTAGCCTGGAACAAAACTGGGCACCCTGAAAGCGCATGATTATAGCTCTCCTTTGTTTAGCTATAGATTCATTTGGATTTTTAGCTTAGCAAAAAGATTCATTTGGATTATATGGTCACGATTCATACTTGTTTCTTTACCCTTCTTTTTGGTTAGTATTCTAAATGGAAGGGAAGGAAATGTTGGGGAAACCTGTGTTTACCATTGAATGAAAGGTATCAGTTGATGACTGGTGTTGAATGGGAGTCAAGTACCAATTGCTTATAACTTCTTTTGCCATCTCACTTCCAGGACTGAACTAGTCCTTTTTATTATGCTCTATGGGTCTATTGCAAACAAGAGAAAACTCAACTCTTAACATTCCTTTCCACTGTCAAAAACTCCCTCTACAGTTACGTGTTTTTAGAAAGATTCCCAAATGAGCTAGATACTTTCGCTAACAAGTGACAATGGAATCAAATAGCCTGAAAGCAGTTATTATTTTCAACTAGAATGATCAGCCCAGCAACATTCCATTAGTGTTTCTGTGTATACACATGTACACGGAAAAGAAAAATAAAGCTTTAAGACATAGTTATGTACGCGTCCGGATACATAACCTGATGCCGAGCCACCTCAGTCCCCTGACTTGGAGAGGAAGTCAGGTAGAGTTGGACAGGTGGGAGGGTCAGGTGTTGTGACAGCGAAGGGCCAACAGGTGGATGGAAGCTGGCGTGACACTGCTCAACTTGGCAAATGAACGGAGGGCAGAGCTCATGATAGGCTTTTGGATAAGAGCAGGCCTGTCTGAGCATATCACCTTAGGCCCACCATCGAGCGAGTGGTGCTCACGTGTGGGTTGGGCTCCAAGTTACCTCTGCCTATAAAAGGAGTGCTCCTCTTTCAGAAGAAGGTAACCCTTTCTCTCTCCCCAAAAACTCTCATATCTACTATACTAACTTGATCGTCGAAGTTCCCTTCCCGGACTCCCAACGATCCGGGTTTGGCACTAACGTGTTTGCTACGCATACAGGACCCCGTCTCCTCCTAACCCAAAGGATCAACCAGTCCTTCCAGGCTCCAAGAGGGTTCACAATCGAAGAAAGCGCTTCCCAAACTGTTTGTGGGAAAAAAAGATATAGAAGAGTAATACTTATTTTTGAAGACCTTTATTGAGCAAAGAGTACTCTTGAACAAATAACAAAAGTATAGAATTTGGGCATAAAAGATAAGGAGGAATAGTTAAATTCTAGGATTAGCTATAATTGAGACGGTTAAATATCAACCTATAACAGGTAAGAAAATATATATGAAATTCTGGTTAAGACTCCTTACAAAATTTTCAGCCACTAATTTGTATCAGCGTAATTACCTGCCATTCCTCAAATCCTTGCCAGCTCTCTGGGTTCATCTTCTGGACGGCCAAGAACAATCCACTACCATTCTTATCATAAAGCCAACCCTTGTAAACTTTCCAAAAGCCTGCTTCCCCCAACAGTCTATCCTTTCTGAAATTTTTGGTAGCATTCTTCAATTCTAAAAAGCTGAAGATCCTTAAATTGGGGGTAGGTAAGATCTGCCCTTTCAGATATGCCTCGTTGCCGCCACTTGCAGCCAAGGACGTGAAGTTCCTAGGGATGTTGCTTCCAACTGAGAAGGGACGGAATTGAAGAGTGACATTCTTCCACTGCAATCTTGAGCGGGTCAAACCATGGTCCGGAAGTGATTTTTCACAATTTGAATCATGTGCCTTTCTTTTTTTCCACTTGATATCCACACTTTCAACTAGAAATTTAATACTACTCTGAAACACCTTGCTTACCTTTCCCTTTGACCTATTCTGACCTTGGGTGTTCTCCCTTTCTGCGTTCTCACCGAACTGCTCATACACAGAGCCACCAACACTAAGATCATCCTCCTCCTCCTCCTCCTCATCCTCCTCCTCTGTGGAAGGAACCATGCATGGATTCTCTAAAGCCAATACCCGCTCGAGTCTCACCACCACATCAGCCATGGTAGGCCGCCCCTTTGGATGACTATCTAAGCATTTATTTGCAACTTCTGCAAACACCTTCAGACAATGTGGCGAGATTTGGTCCCTCAAACTGGGGTCAATAAGTTGATCAAGTTTGTTCTCTTCGATGACTTGTTTAGCCCATAGGACTAGACTACGGGGCTCCTCATCGACCTGTGTATCAACTGCTGGCCTCCCACAAATCATTTCCAACAGGACAACACCAAAGGCATACACATCTGATTTCTTAGTTAGCCTACGGGTCAAGAAATACGCTGGATCAAAATACCCAAATGAGCCTTTAACATCTGTGCTAACGTGCGTGTGGGAATGGCTTGCTGAGACCAGTTTACACAACCCAAAATCTGAAATCTTAGCTATCCAGTCCTTGTCCAGAAGAATGTTTGTGGTCTTCACATCACGGTGTATTATACCGTGCTGAATACCTGTATGGAGGTAATCCAATCCACGAGCAGCACCTATACAAATGTTGAGCCTTTGCTCCCATGACATATGCCCATCGATACCATTACCATTGGTTTTAAATTTGTAGAGATGATCGGCAAGTGTACCGTGCTCCATAAACTCATAAACAAGGATCATCTCATTGTGTTCATTGCAATAGCCTAAAAGACTAACAAGATGCGTATGCCGAAGCTTGGAAAGCATCTCTATTTCTGTCCAAGACTCTTTTGCCCCTTGTTTAGACTTCAAATTCAAACGCTTTAAGGCAACTATTGCTGCCCCATCATCAATAAGCGCTTTGTAGACCTTACCAAATCCACCACTTCCAATGACCAATTCCTCATCAAAGTTATTGGTCACTGATATGAGCTCAGCAAGTGAGAAACGACGACACAAGCCCTCCAATGTTGACAAAGAGAGATTTCTCCACCCACTATTTTCACCTAAAACACGTAATTCGTAAACAATGATATTCAGTACAGTGAGTAAAATTACTAGACCTGTTGCAATGGCATGTCCTCCAGAAGCAAAAACTAACTTCTTGGGCTTTGAAGATGTTGAAGCACGTGCTAGCAGCACCGGGTTAACCCCAGCAAGATTTTTGTCGGGGTTGCTCAACTTGAATACCTCTATCCCCTTGAGAGTTGCATAAGTTGGTTCAGTCCATTCATGGTTGTGTGGGTGCAACACTATGAGCAAATCATGCTTGCCCTCTGTCCTATCTCCTTCCATCATCACCACATAGTCCTTATACACTGCAATTCCATTTCCACCGCTCCATTCGACAAGGTCACCTTTAGCCTCAACAACCTGTTCATTAACAAAGATACTAAACTCCATCCGGCCACTCTCTTTTATCCCATATTCAAGCTCACAGAAATGTAACCTAAGGAGGTACCTAAATCCCAAATCCACAGGTAATCTCCATGTAAAATTGAATTGGGTATTGCTCGTTTTCTTATCTGGAGCCATTGACCAAGATGTTTGGTAAACTTTTTGAGGAGCAGTATATGGTGGTATACTTGAATATTTGATTGGAATTGTGGTAGTAACTGGCTGGATACTTGATTTTTCCAACAGATAATTCGAGTCCTTGAACCAATCCCGGAACATACCTGTATCTTCTGTGGACGAAATGGAGCTGCCGCCAATGTTTAACCGGTGTACCTTCTCCAGAGCAATGCTCTTATCCACAGTAAGCCGATCACGCTTTCCAATAATCTGTGCAGCTGGAGTACCCTCAGGAGTATAATAAAGTGCAGCTGGAGTTGAGATGATTTCTATCCCATTGACAAAAGCATATGCCTCATCAGAATAACCACTTTGTGATGGGGAGAACGTTACGATTAACGGTTGATCCTCTTCCACATGCACACAATACTCTTTAACAAGATATTGTAAGCCCAAAGCATCAACTGTAAGGGAAGCACTAAAGTTGCTAAGAAGTGTATAAGGACCAGCTTTCACAGTAAAAAAGGCCTTAGACCTTTTGAAACCACCCCGGTACGAAGCTGGATAGAAATGGAGACGTATAAGTTTCTGACCCGGATTGACATGGAATGTATAGGTGAATGGCCAACGGGAGAGTTGTGCCGTTGCGTAAGGGATTTGATCAGAGGGAAGGGGTTGGTCAGTGGCTTTTGAGCTGATCAATTTGCTCTTTGAACCATGTAATGAATTGATGTATTTGGAGCCGGTATCACCGATCCATTGCCGGGTATCTACAGAAATTGAGTTACCGGAGGAGCCGCAATTGAGGACAACGTGATCAAGCTGTTGGGAATAAAAATTAGGGGAGTTGATGGCTAGTGAAAAGGTACTTTGATGGAGGAAGAAGTAGAGTGGGACTACTGCAATCGAGAGTAGATAAGGAAACATTTTTTTTCTTTGTGTGTGTGTGATGTGAATTGGAACTATTGAGAGATTTTGGGAATGTTCACATATAGCGAAGGAGAGAGGAGGAGATTGCTAATGAAAACGGTTGAAATATTTGAGGGTGGAGAAGGAAGACAAAGACTTGGTTAATTAGTCAACATGATCTACAAATGCTGGTACGGTAAGGTATATTATTAGTCAATAAAGCCTGCCTAGAAACCTAACAGGACCTATTCTTTTTCTGCCCTCTGGTGGTTATAGAGCTTCTTCTTTCTTTCTTTTTTGACTTCAAAGATAACATTTTTTCTGTAAATAAACCATTACGAAAGTCCATATTACACCCCTACCTAGAAACAAAAAACTACAGGAGAAAATTGCAACACTGAAATTAAAACATAAAATTAAAGGATAAAATCGCAACACTGTAGCTTGGCCGTGCCCCCAAAGTCAGACCCATGACAAAACTAAGAGGATGTTGCACTGCGTGTGGGACTGGGTGCCATCTTCCGTTACCTTGTTGGTTGGGATGGTGCTGCTACAACTTTATCTATATTTCTTGAAAAAAATTCCATAAAAAAATAAACACTAGAATGATTCGACGAAAAACAACACTTATTCACACAGCAAAATATATAATACTCCGTAAATAAATTCTATCAGTAATATGTTTAGAGTTTGATATATTTACCTCCATGTAGGCATAAACGTGGCTCCTTCCACCTTTTGATCAATTCCTACTTCCTATCACACAACCAAATATGGCAACCAATCATACCTTAAAGCTAATTTGCGAGGTAAAAGAAAACCAGATGCCCTTCGTGACTATCAAACCTAGCTCGACAAAACAAGAAGATAAATGGAGCTCCTTACCCTCCCAGTTGCTAATTGGGCCACATGCTTTGCCACTGATATCACACAAATCCATGCTCAGTACTGCAGCTGTTGGACACAAAATAGCATCATATTCACCAGTCAATGCTAAATCAGATACAACTCTACACTACCGAGCGGAAATAGACGAGGTGACTGAGGTAACCATACAGCTCACTTTGATTCATCTGATCTGATCCATCTTACAATCAATTTACTTTGTCACGATTGCCTTAACTACGCGCATTTCAACTTCGTGATCGTTTATCGGCAAAAGTATCTTTACAATGTATCAAGACCAACGTGAAGAAGGCCACAGTTACAAATGCAAGAATGGGAAAGGATTTTTACCCGGAGAGTGTCCTTGATTAGAGCCTAAGAAATTTGGTGAGACTCAGCAGAGATACGACCTACCATTGCCATCAAGCTCATCTTTTATATACTGTCCTCATGGACAAGTCCTACACCATTGAAAGGAAGAGTTCCACAAACAATTAAGCATATGCCAAAATCTTAAGCAGAGCTCAGCTCGGCTCAGTTATGTACCAGAAATCGACATGGGTCACTACAAATGATGACCATAGCTTTTCAGCAATGTCGAATTTGTAGCATGAAGATCTTCAATCTCTGTATGCATCCAGCCTGTGTTAGAAAAGACCTTCAGAAGCTGATGATATAGCAAAACAGATGTACAATCTTTCTCCAAATGTACAAGACAGTCCTGGAAAAAGAGGTAAGGTCTCGCTTTCCTTTGCTACTCAAGTGTATGGCATTTGCCGTGCTTAGGCCCCTTCTTCCCTTCCCTAATGAAAGAGTCAACCGCCTGCAACAATTAATTTGAGTACCCAAAAATGGAGTATGATCTGTACTAAAAAAATCTATTAAATGTTGCAAGCACCTGTGTATCTGAAATCATAGTAGAACAATGAAAATAAGCACGAGTGTTTTAGTCCATAGCTGAAGCAGCTTAATTTATTCAAAGACTTCACGAACGATTCATTCCAACCCTCTTGTTACATGCTGATACTTACTGGCCTGTTCCCTTCTATCTCACCATACCAATGTTGAACGTCAAAGAGCCAATTTCTCATCTACTTCAATGCTGTACAATAGCCAAACAGGACTCCTCAAACCTGTAGGGTTTAAGAAATCAGGCATCTAATATCTGAGAACGAAAAAAGGATGAATAGCTTCTTTAGGATACAAGACACAAGAATATTGCAGCCGATCCCTCTTTGGAGTACTCTGCAAATGAATACTCCTTCACTTGCATTTCTTCTGGGGCTGAGCAAACCCCTAGCCCAGCACAACCACGTACCCGATCAGCAGCCCTAATGCAAGACTAGAAATGCAGTGTACAAAATGGAAAACAAATTAAATCTCTTTATTTTTGGAAGAAGGCAACGAGGGATGGCACAAAATCAGCATTTCCTTCATTTGTCATCTTTGTTGATTCATTGAAACTATCAGACTTTGTGACGAGTGCAAATAACAGTGAATAGATTTCTTTTTCGTTGATCAAACTCACATTAAACCAGAACGATATGATGTGCCTAAGCCTCCCCACCTATTAACGAAAAAAAACATCCACAATTTTGGAACCTACCTATAGCTTCAATATCTCAACGTCAACAGCATTGTTGTTAAGCTTCTCTTTCATTGATCAGACTCACATTAAAAAATAACCTGCTTAATCAAGCAAATAGTAGCACAACTTCATCCTTGCTGGATTGACAAGTAAATCATGGATGGAATTGAGGGGCCTCCCCACATCAGTAGTAAAAGGTTTACTAATGCGAGGATTCGTGTGTTTCCTTCTTCTTCTTCTTCTTTTTTCATTAAGATTGGTAGGATGGTTATGATGCTGCATGCAAAATTGAAATTCCAAATTAAAGACATTAGTTTGTGACACATGATTATTGATACCGTTAGCGAAACAATAAGAAAGCAAATTCTTCTCGGTCTAGTATGGCGAACTATCACTATAAACAGATGACCTGCACCACTATAACAAAAGCAACCAGAATAGGTAATTATTTGACCGACATCAGTTTTCAAAAAGTTAAGAAGCTTGAAAGATCTTGGGAAGTATGCTTTTATGCAACAATTTCGTCAACTTGGAAAGCACGTACTGACCCCATTTTCAACAACAAAATTTCAAAGCAAGTAGAGGTTGTGGATATCGTGAAGACAAGGGGTGGCTTTTTTGATCAAAGAGAAATATGATTTGAAGGAGTATTCCATCAAACATTTCAAGGGGTGTATAGCAGGAATCAGAGTTCAGAGGTGAAGTCTTCATATTAAGTGGTGGTATTTTCGGTGCCTTCCAAAGTCTTATTGGATGCTTTTCTTATTCTCCTTTTGTTGGTTGCTGTTTAGCATTTGATCTCCTTAGCCAGAGATGCCAACTTGTTTGGGATTATTGTAAGTGTGATACATCTTCAACCCTTCTCGATGTACCCTCTTCGAGCTTTTAAGAAAATTTTCTCATTGCCTATCAATTTATTTATTTATTTTTGCTAGTGAACCATAGCAAGTGGACCCTACACTAGCTAGCGAGTGTTCGAAGTTTGTCCATCCAACAAACTATAACTATGTAGAACCATCTCATATAAATTATCCCACAAGAACAAAAATTATTCCTCCCTCCGTCCGATAAAGATAGCCCCTTACAAAATTACGTGCAATTTTCAAACTTAAAAATAATGTACTTGCCAAAATAATTTTTCAATTTTTTTGCATAGTTCAAAAGATCTTATCGAGATCCAAAAAATTATTTCGTTAAGCACATTATTTTTACTGCCTAATCTGCAGCTCTAGTGTAAAAGACTTTGCTGGTCCAAGAACTCTGAAAAAACATCAAGTGCTTTCCAGGCTTTGTATACCTTGAAGGCCTTTGAAGATCAACTGTGACTATGGTCTTTGCTCTGGTTTTTACAGTAAAAGATAGGGAGATTTGTTCCTTTGATATTGTTTAAAACCATGACCATACATTTCTATTCCTTTTATTGTTGTTCCAAAGGAGATGCTGATTCATGAAGGTGGAAGAATAGCAATAGGAGTTCAGATTGTGCTCAGTCAGTGGAAGATTTTTGGTACTTGTTGGAGCTATTTGTCAATCAATCCACATATGCCAAAGAAGCCAACAAGTCTTGTTTGCGAAATAAGTGCATCAGACCATGATATAGAAGTTCTGTTTTGTGTGATAACGGGCTATGCTTCTGAAGTGCTTTATGATCTGCAGCACAATGGCTTCTAAGATGCAACATTGTTTCATCAGTTTTGGGGATATTGCATATTTCTACTTCAGTGGTATGTTCAGGGAAAGAATTGGATCAGCCCAATTTTCTCAGATCTGTATTCAGCAGCTCATTTTGCTTTGATCTGGTGTTTTTGTTTGAATTGTATTAGGATTATTTCTTGCTCCCTTGGTTGGTTTCTTGCCAACCTCCCCCTCCCTTTGACAGCGGGTGGCATATGATTGTCCTCGATCTAGGTGTCAACCTTGTTGGAATGTAGGCCGTTTGTTGTGATGCCTTCTTCCTGTTTCCCTTTAATCTTCGTAACTTTGTTATTGAGATTAATAAAAAAAAAATATTGCCGATAAAAAAAAAGTACGTTATTTTTAAGTTCGAAAATTGCAGGTAGTTTTCGTAGAAGATTAATTTAATGAGGTGAGACCTCTAGTTCCCATGTTTTGACCATTCCTTAACACTACAAACTACATTTATATTCACTTTGTTTGACTTAGGCTCCGGTCGTTTCGACGTAAAATATTTTACATTGTAAAATATTTTTTTTGTAAAATAATTTTGGAAAAAATAATTTTTGTGTAAAGTATTTTTCAGTGTTTGGTACACAAATAAATTTACCATAACAAAACATAACATGGGAAATATGATAAAAAAAAAGAATAAGGAAGGAAGGGGAAGATAGCCGATGATCTCCACCTATACACTTCATTCAAGGTTAATAATCTCTCTAGAGTTTAATTTCAAGAAGTGTAGGGGTGAAGAAAGTGAAAGAGAAGGCCGGCGTAAAATGACTTACGGGTAATTTGAAAGGGAAACATTTTCAATCATATAGGGTAAAACGTTTTACTTTAAAAAATATTTTACACTGTTTTTGCCCAACCATGCAAACATTTTACGTCAAAACCAACGAAGCCTTAGTGAATAAAGACATAGTGCACTATGAAATTACCCACTGGAGACAAATCAATGCAGTAAAATCTTAACACACAAATGTGAAATCATTAAATCATCCGGATCCGACTTGTGGCTTGCAATTCATCCATTCAATTCTTTTCATTATTACTAGTAGTACTCCCTCCGTCCCTCTTTTTTTTTTGTCCTTTTTGGATATTCGTGTCTTTTTTTTTGTTGTCCTTTTTGGATATTCGTGTCAATTTTCAATCGCTTATATCTTCCAATATGAATCTCCAAAATATGCGATATGGATCTTGTTTGATAGTTCTCGATTAGGTCTATAATATAAAGTTTTCAAAATTATGAAAAATATTATAGATTGGGAGATATAAGCATTTAAAGAATGGTATGAATAACGAAAATAGACAATCAAAATGGGACAGAGAGAGAAGTATTTTTCGAGTCCGGCTCCTCTCCAATCCATAGGGAATTGGAGGATCCTCCAATTCCAATTCAATAGTCAAGATTACCCTAGAAACTCAAACCCCAAAGCTCATGTGGTACTCTACGGGCACAAAATTACTCCTCAAATATTTCTCAATTATATAAGTGTCTTCCCTCCCCCTTTTTTTTGAACGGTGAAAAAAATCCATTAATCTTCGAAATTTACAAAAAATTCTTGTTTTTGAACGGCGTCTTCTCTCCCCATTTCAACCTGCCTCTGAAAAACTTTTTTTATATAGCTCATGAGGATTTTTTTCGACCGATATCATATAGCTCATGAGGATTTTTTTACTAATATTATATCAATAATTTTTTTCTTTTAGCATTGTTTTTTTCGCTGATATTATCTTATAGTTGTTCTTGATGACATTTTTTTTTAGGTGCATCGATCGGAAAAGTCATTTTTTATAGGCGCTAAATAATAGTATTGTAATAATGAGGGCATTGCAGGTTTGGTGAGTGTGTGTATATATGGTTCCGCAAACAACCAATTAAACACCTAAAAAAATACCCCAAATCTCAATCTTATAGTTTCCTATCAAAATTTTATGATCCAAACCGTTCAATGTGTGCAGAATGTGATTTTAAGAGTGCTCACGAGAAATTAGCGAAAAATATGACCGGAGAGTGCTTGTTTTGTGCAGTTTTTATTTGAACCGTTCATAAAATCTAAGCTAAAAACTGCTCAGATCAAGCCCTTCCCGATTTTTTTTTTTTCTAATTTCTCACAGATCCCATTAAAATCACGTTCTGATCATATTGAGCGGCTCGGATCATTAAAATTTGATCGGGAACTATGAGGTGTTTTTTTAGATGTCTAATTAATTGTCCCCAGAACCGCCCAGATGAAAATGAGTTTGGTCTATCTATCTCTTCTTTTTCTTTAGACTAAAGTTATCCGAGCTAGCATGTGCACTTCTCGAATATATATACTTTGATCGTAGTTATGATCATATATTCGCACGTCGTTACCAAACACCACCAAAAAATATTGTAAAATCACATTCATTGCAAATAATGACCAAAGCTAATCCATTGCTCATTGACTGGATTAGAAACTTGATTACCAGAGCTATCAACAATCTGTGATTGTGACGCCATGGATTCAACGAGCAGAACGCTCCATATTCCTTAATGCTTGAGCAGAAAAATGGTAGAATCTTGAATCAAGAACCATAGACTTTCGCCATGACTGGCTCTGATATCATAACAGAATTCAAGAAGATGAATTGTACTATTTCATTTCTGTATTGAGATTATGCTTACAGTTCTACGTACAACGAAGAGATAACAAGCTACTTATACTAGCTTGACTTCACCTTTTAACACCACTTGGGTGAATTTCCAACAAAGTCCACCTGCAAATCTATCCAGTAAAATGCTTTTCTAAAACCTCAAAATCTCGTTAACATCGTAGCATGAGTAGGCAACAAAATTTGCTTTGTCATGCTCCGGTAGGGATCCAATGGGTTCCAAAACCCTGGAATGTATCTTGTACCAAAATATTTTCGTCCCAATTGCAATGATTATATTGTGGTCCTTTGTGCAGGCGAGGATTCGGCACCCGCTTGGCAAGAGCTTGAGCCTAGCCAAGTCCAGTTCTAAGATACACTGAACCACATTTTCCTCGACTGAAGCTACAACCAACTCACAACCAGCTGCCACTCTATCAAACCGAAAGGTGCACACTCTGTTTTGGAAGACACCAAGGATGTCACTACGCAATGCGTTATCTCGGAGCAGAAAGCTCGCTCTCGTCGCCAAATCGAACTTGTAAATGCTGCCCCACTCGCTCAGAAAGTATGCAAAGCCGTTGTGGTAGAGCCCATCCCTTCGTAGACACAATAAATGTGGCCCTTTAATCGATGATACAATAGTGAACCACCTGCCTTCGGCATAGACCTCAAAGGCAAGGTTGAGGGATTTTGTAGCAAAAGCAATTACTAATTTAAAATCGCCATCCCCAAGTTCATGGCAGAGAATTGCTACTACTTTCTTTTTTCCATGGTTGATCGTTTGGGCTGGGAGGGCTAGATATTCACTGTGATGGTTACCGATGATGTATCCACTTGTTGTTCGGAAACATAGAATGCCTTGACAAGAGCTCATTAATACCATGTCCCCTCCTTCAAAGTGTTTGTCGTGGATGAAACCAAGGGGATCCGGAAATATAGAGAAATAATTCTTCAATGAGAAAAATGAAATCAAATTCTCCGTTTGAACAAACATTCCATAGACCTCCTTTTGAGAAACAACCTCATTCCATCCCGGGCATACAACCCGGAGTTTGATCCTATCCCTCAATTCGATGTAATTGCCAATAAGTTCGAACAATAAAGTTTCTTTAATAGTAGGCATTCTGTAAATTGAACCTGTCATCCTTCCAAAAGCTTCACTGAATCTAGGGGCAAAACAAGTCATGCTACGATGAATTACAATCATGGCAACTTAAGTTAAAGAATTGAAACACTTGGCAAGTGGCAGTAACTTACTCTGATTCTTGATGATGTTGTTGTGCACCCATCTGCCACTTGTCCGTCAATTTTCTTGATGCCTTCTTGAATTTGGTCAATAATTATTGCCTAGAGAGAGAGAGAGGAGGTGAATAGTTACTAAACAGAGGTTTCTCTGTATTCCGTTATAGTGAAATCAAGATTTTGATAAAGAAAATTAAGAATGCAGTTGAACCGTGGGTCTAACCTGCCAAGAGGCCACCACAACAGGGTCACCTCACCGATATTGAGGATCTCCGCCTGTAACTCTGTTCTGTAACTCTGTTCTGTAACTCCATGGGCGTGGGGGTTTCGGCAGCGTCCTCTGATTTTGCCATGAAAGGAACTCTGTTCTGTAACTCTCTCTCGGTTGAGGAGGAGATATTGAGGATCTCCTCCTGTAACTCTGTTCTGTTCTGTAACTCTGTTCTGTAATTCTGTTCTGTAACTCTGTTCTGTAACTCTCTCTCTGTAACTCTCTCTCGGTTGAGGAGGAAATATTGAGGATCTGATAAATGATCAGCTTTATCAGTTTCTCCCATGCTTTCTTTAACTCCATGGGCGTGGGGGTTTCGGCAGCGTCTGATATTGCCATGAAAGGAACTCTGTTCTGTTACTCCCTCTCGGTTGAGGAGGAGATATTAGGCGCGGGTATCCGAACAAACCCTTCTGTAAACAAATCTCAATTGGTTAGTTGGTATTCAAAAAATAGGCGCGCGCCAGGAAAATTGGCAAAAACAAAAAAACAGATAACAGAAAATGCTCAAGAACATACTCCTAATAATCCCTGCCTATAAATCTGGACACTTTCTCTCTCGCTCTCGTTTTGTGTGTGAAAGAGATCTTACACTGGTTCTAGAATTCCCAAGAAATGCACGCGGGGGAAAATTGCCGGGGTTTATTACGAGAGAATTCGACGGAGATGACGATGAAAGTAATGGCAGTCACCCCCGTTTTCATCTACCAACAGCCACAAGCCACCCATTGCCGTACGTCAATTGCCGCCACCACCGATCGCTCGGACCTCCTCCGTCAATCTTGTTGTCGTCAACCCCTCTCCACCATCGCCCCTAGCCGGTCGTCGTCCCTAGCCTGTTGCTGTCGACCTAACTGCATGCGTCCCCGCCGCAACCATGAAGTCGTCCAGTTCTCACCGTCGCAATGAAGCAATCTAGATTTTTCTTATGCCGATCATATACCTGTTTGTTTATTTTTCTTGTTGCAAACTTTTGATCAAGATTTGGTTTCAAAAAACTTGCTATGTTTAAGCTAGGGGTGGCAAATGGGCGGGTTTGGATCAAAATGGGTGTTGCAAGTGAGTTGGGTATTTAATAGGTCATTGACCCATTTAAAACCCATTAATTATGAATCCAATTACCCATACTCAACCCAACTCATTTATTTGAAATAAAACCCGATCCACACATTAACCCATTTACATACTATATACCTAAAATTTAAAATGACTAAAATACCAATTTACACTAAAATGACCATATTACCCCGATAAATCTAAATGACTAAAATACTCCATATATACTAAAATTACTATACAGACAGGCATGTAGACAATATTTCATTGCGTTTTTTCATTTTTTGGTTCTTTCAACTATTGACAAAATTGTTCTACTTTTTGTTTTTTGTTGTTGTTTGTTTTAGATACAAATGGAAACGAGAGAGAGAGAGAGATGGGTTCAACCAAATCTTTCACCCCAATCCACTTACGACAGAAACAAAGGAAATACTCTATCTGAGAAGATACCAACATAACAAATGCTTACACATACAGCATGTCCACTACTTAGCTAATTTCAAGAGTACTGATGTGAAGCAGCAGCAGAATTGAGTGAACTGAAGGAAAGTAATCCAAGTTTCGAAGCAAAAAATCTCCACCCATGGAGGCCAAGTAGGAAAAAATCTCCAAATCACTCGAATCTTTCTTTCTAGCTACAAAACACTAAGATTTGCAAGAGCCCTAAACTCAACCGATTGCCAATTGCGTCAACTAATTTAGACTGAATTTCCAGGCATCCAAAACACTACGAAACACAGATGAGAGAGAGAGAGATGTACCTGAGACGATTCTGCGAGAGAGTTCGAGATGAGCAAAATGAGGAGATAGAGGATAAAAGGATTTTTGTATGGGTTATATGTATGACTTATTGGGACATTTAAGTGGACCCATTAAGACCCAATTAAGATCCAATTAATAAATAAGTTAGATGGGTTAGACCCGTTTTAACCCAATTAACAAATGGGTTGGGTTGGATTTATTTTTTATTGGATGAATTTGAATTTCTTAATGGGTTTGGGTTCAATTTGCAACCCCTAATTTAAGCTAAGAGAATAAATTCCTTACACCGGCGTAAAACCTCCCATTTCCTCCAAACCAACAAAATAATGCCACATCAGCAAACAAGTACTAAACTTGCAAGAATTAGGCCTATTCGTTGCTTTTGGTTACCAGGGTTAACTTCCGATTGGATGGTGTATACGGTGGGTGTATTACACAATACACCCGGATTCATAAATAATACACCGTTTGGCATCCCTTTCTTCCCCTGTATTAACTAATCCCCGTATTAGCTAATACACCAAGAACAGCCGTAAATTATTGCTACCCTCCCAGGTAGCAATAGCTAATCCGGGTGTATACGCCTGATTTTTGACCAAAACACCCCTCCTCATCCCCTCCCCCAACGGCTCTCTCTCTCTGTAACAGAGATAGCGAAGAATAGGAAGAAGAACAGGCCACCGCAAAAATACACACACACACAAAAATATGTATGTATATGTAGAGACTAGAGAGAGGCGTACCTTGGGTTCCGTACATATCGGTGAGAGAGACGATCGGAGAGACGGGGAGAGACGATCGGAGAAACGGAGAGAGACGATCGGGTGAATAACCAAAAAGGAAACACTGATTGTATAGACAAATTCCATTACACAAGGCAAATAGGTCAAGAAACATTTCAAATTTGGATGATAAAATCTCGAATATGTAACTGGAGAGTTAAGGAAGAGCAAGAGTTGTTCAATACAAGTTGATCGCAAGATCTATCTCCTTATCAGTTCAAGATATTACTCGAGCCGCCGCCGCCCCTGCTGCTTCTTTTTTCTTCTTTCTTCTTCGTTTCCTTCTGTTTCTCTCTCTCTATAAAACGATAAGAACAAGGGTAAAAAAGAAAAAGGGAAATTTATATAAATGGTCCTCCTAATTTCATCCGAGTGTCATTTTCGTCCTCTAAGTATCAATTGTAACTCTTTTGACCTTCAAGTTTGGTTTTTGTATCAAATTGGTCCAATTGATAACTTCTGTTAGTCAAATTGGACGAAAAAAATCAAATTGATGGCAGTTTGGACGTTGCAGTTCATACCAAGTTGGTCCACTTAATGACGTTTGCCCTCAATTTGATTTTTTCCGTCCAATTTGGCTAACAAATGTTATCAATTGGACCAACTTGGTACGAAAACCAAACTTGAAGGTCAAAATAATTACAATTGATACTTGGAGGACGAAAATGAGATTCGGGTGAAACTTGGAGTATCATTTTTATAAATTTCCCAAAGAAAAATGATTTGGTGTATTGGAACACATGAGAAAGAAAATGAACGGGTGGATGAAAAAAAATAGATGGCTGGGACAAATTGAAATTTTTTTTAAAACTAAATAACATTCTAAGTTTTTTTTATAATGAGTAAATAAAATTTATATTTTAAAATTTGTTATATTATTTAATTTATTGGTATAGTAAATTATTATAACTTAGAATTGCCAAAAAATAATTAAATATATTAAGTTTTGCAATTATATAATTAATGTTAGGCATAATAAAGTTTGAGACTGCACAAGGGCAAAAGAGTCATTTAACAATTTTTTACATCATACACCCTTCCTTCTAATACATCATCCAAACCATCTACTTTTTAATACACCCTCTATAAATATCACATCAATGTGGGCCCTCCCTTCTTAACTAATACTCCTTACTATCTTATCACCCCTTTATAAATAATACACCTGAAACACATACGACATCCAATCGGGCAAGAGTTAACTATTGGGGGCAAAGTTTGAACAATTACATAAAAATCCCATCATTACATAAAGACCCCTTTTCCAATTATCAGCCAACTTCAACCTTTTCCTTGCTCTGTACGTGGAAACACAACCAGTCGTCGTCGAGCTTCCATTGCTCCATCAAGCAAGTATTTTATTCTTTTAGACTTTTTTCTTATTATTTCCTATACAATAACATACATTAGCGTTGTACCCTGTTCAATGCAAGGGACAAAAAAAAAAATTACAATTGTGTTTTTTTGTTCCCGTGTATCGAACGAGCACAACACTAGTTATATTTGTAAAATCAAGTGTAAACAGACAATATTTGATTCCCGATTACTGCAATAGTCCCAAATCAGTTAACTTCATCATTATTGTATTGGTATTTTGTCAGTGAATATTGATAATATTAAAATAGTTTTTGCTAATGTCAAAATTAGTAGTGCATACAAGATTTGTTACAATTAAAAAAAAAACCAAGAGTCTAGAAAATAAGGATTAGAGGTTTGGAGGCTTTTGTGGTTCAAACACATTTGTATAGGATATTGATTGATTGAAGTATACACATAGTTTCATTTTGTTTAATTTGGTACTTTGATATATTACACATAGTTTCATGCCTATGTTTAAAAATGGATTGGGTATTCGAGGATTAACTTTATTTTTACTGCATTGTTCGTTCTTTATGCAGGATTTGATGATCGAGGCAACATACACATCCTCGTTTTGATTTCTCCGGGATGAATTTTGAGGATGACAACAAAGCTTATTTTTAATTGAAATTGTTATGTGGATTATGAGATGTGACTCAATGACTCCTCCCTTTCAGAACTTTGGAATTGTATTTTTGTTATATTTGGGAGTAGAACCCAACGCAGGATTTATGTCTAGCAGGGGTGCAAATCATATGTATTTTCATATTGATAATACAAAAAAAATAAAATTATAAGTACATATTGCTACTTGCAAGGTCCGAAAAAGAGACGATATTATGTGTACGTGCGCAACCACGGTTTTATTTCATATTGAATTGTTAGAAATTTTTGCAATTGAATACTCAGTTTCAAAAAAACCAATTGAAGCGCAGTGGGCATACAAAAATTGCCGAGTCGGTGTGGAGACGAGTAGAATTCTTATTTCTTGATAATGGGAACAAGGGTCTTTATGTAATGATGGGGTTTTTGTGTAATTGTTCAAACTTTGCCCCCAAAAGTTAACTCTTTCAAAGTTAACCCTGGTAACCAAAAGCAACGAAATAGTCTGCTTCTTGTCAGTTTAGTACTTGTTTTTCTGATGTGGCGTTATTTTATTGGTTTGGAGGAAATAAGGGGTTTTACACCGCCAGTGTAAAGAATTTATTCTCTTAAGATAATGAATATGTAAGCTGACAGCTGGATTTGACTATCATCGGCCGCGGCTCGATTAGTGGTTTCTAATATTTAAACTAGTTTTATTTAGGAGTGTACACGGTCCGGATTGGTCCGGTTCTCTAGAAAACCAGTAATCGGACCATTTCAAACGGTTCTAAAAAATTGGAAACCAGAACCTAACCAATATATACATGGAACCTAACCAAAACCAAACCGTAAGACCGGTTCGGTTTTGGTTCGATTCCGGTTCTATCCAATAAGCATCCAAACACTTATTCACAATTAAATATCAACTCATAAAATTAAAGAAATAGGAAAATAATCTGCTGGAATATGAAATGAATGAAGAAAATAAAAACTTTGCTAACAAATGAGATTTCATCTCTAAATAAATTAAGTTTAGCAAGGAAAAGATTAACCTACCAAATTCAAATGCATATTTAATTACACAAACATATGTATTTCTATATTTATCTTAGTTTTAAACGGTTCGGTTCTAACCACGATTCATTAATTGAAAACCAGTAACCGAACCAAAATGAATGGTTCTTATTTTTTTGGAACCATAACCTGACTGTAAAACCGCAGTTTCGGACCAAATATGATGGTTCAGATCGGATCGGATCGGACCGGTTTTACGGTTCGGACGATTTTCTTGAACACCCCTAGTTTTATTTACGTCATCTTGTAAAATAAAATAGGATGGCTTCTCGGTTGCTGTATTTAAAGCTATTTCATGTAACGGAAGAGCTTCCAATAAAAATAAATACCAATGAATTAGCGTTGCTAGCTAATTTATCGATATTTTGAAGTTGTAGCAGGTCAGAATCTTACTTTTTAGATTAATTCCTAAAAAAGTGCTTTGACCCATGAAACTGATCTTGCTACCCATGGTATTACTCTTAACCTCCAAAAAGTTGGAGAAATAGACGGATAGTTAGATTTGCTGATTATAGAGTAGAATTTATCGATATTTTGAAGTAGTAGCAGGTCAGAATCATGATCTGCTGCTAGATTCACATCTTTACCAGAAAATATGCAAAGCCCATCCCTCATTTTAATGTAATAGAAACAACAGCAGCAGCAGGCGGCTGCTCTCAGAATACCACTTAAACAGTGGCCCCCCTACACCTATTTGACTTTCGTCGGCCGAGGCTCGATTGGTGGTTTCTAATATTTAAAAACTAGTTTTATTTACGTCGTCTTTGTCGATCATGTTATTTCACGAACGAAAGATCTAATAATAGAAGAAAGCCACTCAAGCACCTGTAAAGAGAATAAAGAAAACAGATCAATAGAAATACCCACAGATTGAAAGATTCCCATTGAAACACAGGTTTGCCAGATGGCACTCCCAAATCAGATATTAATCAGAGGTCTTGAGCCTCACATAATTAACTTTAGTTTATGATTATATAATATTCTTTCCGTCCTGATTTAATTGTCCCTAATTCTATTCTAATCGGCTAAAAAATGGGTTATATCTTTGAATCCGTAATGAATTTCATATCGAATATGGATCATGTTTGATAGATCTCGATTAGTTCAATAATACAATGTTTTCGAAATCACGTAAAGCATTATAAATTGAAAGATATAATCGATTGAAAAATGACATGAACTCCAAAAAATAACTATTAAATCCGGACGAAGGGAGTAATTAGATTGGATTTCTCCTATATATTGTCTATATTGATTAGGGCTTGTTCTTCTAAATAAGCCACTTGGCTTATTTGTGACTTATTTTTTGTCCTTATTCAAATTTTTTTCGTATCACTTGGCTTATCATCATTTTTTTGGGGATTATTACATCTTCATGATAAGAGGAATCTAAAAAGTAAAAAATTTTGATCGAAATCCAATTTTGACTTTTTGGTGGGAAAGCCAATAAGCCAATTTTATTAGGCTTATTTTTTGCGGGAAAGCCAATGGCTTATTTAAAAGCAAGATGAAAACCCGAATTTCAAAACAGGTCATTTTCCTAAATACATCAATTAAAAGTCCATTCAGAAAAAAACAATGATTGTATTTTTGCATGATGTATTGGCAAATGCCCAAATTTGGCCAAAAAAATCCGGCTCCACCACGGGATGCGATCCGACATACTGTATCGAGCAGTTTTAATTATCCAGTATGTCTTGGAATTGGAAGCATCTAACTGCCATTCTCTTTTGGTAGGTGAATTGTGTTGTATATCTGAGACTAGAGAGAGAGAGAGAGAGAGAGAGAGAGAGTCCCAACCTACCATTCAAACACAAAGCAATGCATGGAGACTGGAATTCCGGTTAGCTACCAGACTATCTCGAAAGTGTGTTAGTTGAGTTTCAGACTCAACCCACCATATCTTCACTATTTTCTCACCCCTGCTAGCTGCTGAAATAAATACCAGTCTCTGTCACTTTGTTATTCAAGTTTCATGCATTCCCCTCCTCATTGCCAATCTCTGTTGCTGGATATGTAGAGCAATTCTTTCTTAGATTGAAATTTGTCGGACGCCGGAATCTCTGTTACCGGCATTGTCGGCGGACGCTCTTTTTTTTTCACTGGGTTGGGGAAGAATTAAGCTGATTCAGATTTCGATACTCCACTTTATTTGAAGGTACGTTTGTTTATCTGATTAAGGACACTATGTCTATATGGTTTTGCTGCAAATGGCAAGTTTGGCTTGTGAATATCAGAACAGACTCCTTTGAGCAAAAGCTTTGATTCTAAGGTAAATATGTAGGTACGAGAATAAATTCAATCGCACTTCCATTTATACCTCAAGCTTTTTCTGATCAATGGTTGGTCTGCCGATAACTTTAGATTTTGAGATTTTTTTTTTGATCCGCGATTTTATTTTGAGATTTTAGATTTCAACAATCTATTTTTTCTGCGATTGAGAAAGCTTTATCTACCCCTAGGCCCTATCAGCATACTGGGGGTAGTATTACAACTACTGCTGCTTCTACAGTGACTGTGATTTACTACGATTCAATCTGATATGGGTTCCTTTAGTGTCTTCTCCCCCTTTCACAAGCGAATTGGAGAACATGGAAAGACGAGAAGATATAACCAAAGATCTCAACATTAGACTCCTACCATTAGATAATATTATGTCAGAATCTTTTGAATGCATGCACATGTGGCAGACACTGTGTTATCCATAATTTCGTTAGAAGCGTACGCGATACTCTCTGGCTGTCCATGTAAGTTGGTTGCAACTTTTTGCCAAACCTCGGCTAAGTTCTCATTCTTATGCATTGAGCCATTGGGTCACTTCATGGACCAAACTAAGCCAGGGCCTCACTGTGATACTATATGCGCGCCACAGCAATCAACTCTTAAAGTAATCTGAGAGAGATTCAAGTTCAACCGTTATTGAACTCGTTTATTCTCCTGCAAAAATACTGATTTTTAGATTTGGAGGGAGCCTTAGGTCTCTCTTTTGTTTTCTGCGGAGGATGCCCATAGAATCATGTCGATTTACAGGCAATATGTAATGCCTGTCCGTGAGTTTTTCCTTAGCTGATGAGAAAATGCTATCTGAGTTGATGATACCTCGGTGGCTTATATTTATTGGATAAGATATGGCCTTCAATTGAAGATGAGCCATCCGAGAAATGCAAATTAAATATCTTGGACAGCAAATGTATGAATCAGCATTCTTTTCTTGCAGCTGTGCCAATGTTCTAGATATATATGTTTGATGAAAGATCATGTTTTCGTTACTGGACTACAGTTGACTAGGAATTAAAAAAGGGAAGTTCTTAGAAGAATCAAAATGTTTTATAGTGACCATCGCTTACACTTATATTCAGATACTTCAAAAGATTCAGAGGAAGGTGCACAAGATATTGTGGGTCTTGGATTCTCCTATCATCATATTGTTATGTTATTCTTAGGGAAGAACATTCTCTTTGTGACGGATATCCATCAGTCAAATGCAAAATGGATTTGAGATCCTCCAATTCATAGAAATTAGAAAAGCAATTTAAGCCGGGCGTCATGTGTGAGATTATTGTCTAATTCAACCACCACTCGTCGTTTTTCCAGTCTTACCTCAAGTCCATTCCAATCAATTGGCAAGAATTTTGACAGAAATTGACAATTTGGAAACTTGATGTTGGGGAGAAGTTGAACTGCATATAGGTCTCTCTTTTTTTCTTTCAATTTCGTTCATCGTGGTAAGCAAAGATAGAGTTGAAATTCTATTCTCTTCTAAAATGTTCTGATTAGTTTTCGTCGATTCTTGCAAATTGCTGCCTCGAAAGATTTGGGGGTAAAAATACCAACTAACAATAGGAAATAAGAAGACTTCATGGAGGTATAATGCATTTAGATGTGTTTGTAGTGTCTTGATTCCGAATCTTTGCAGTGGATGGCCGTGGTGTTAGAGCTAAAAGATGCGGATGATTGGATTTATAGAGGGAATGAGCTGTCAATCTTGTTCTTGCTTACTCCGGATCCTCTCCTACGTTTGTGCGTTCATTTATGCCTCCCTCTTATGATGATTTCGTTTTATTGGTCAATTTTCTCTTTTACCACTTTGATACATTCTCTTACACAGAAGTTTTAGCCTTTGGGGACATACTTGTTAAGCTTTGACAAACTGTTTTCTGGTATAACTTTCCATAACTTGCCGAATGATCGTGGAGTAGCATTTTCTCAATACTTTTGCAGCTAACCAGACTAGGTTTTAAATTTTGTTTACTTATTCCGTCACAATGATTTCTGTGTTATCCTATACCTTCTTTGTACGTGTAATTTCACAGACATTGATCTTCACCATATAATTCCTGTAAAACTACAGGCTGAAGCCACTGTTCCCTTGCTCAGATTTTTCAACTTTTGTTGGATCGTTGGAAGTGTAGAAAGGATTGAAACACCACTGTTGAAGACTGACTCAAACAAAAGGTATTTGATTGATGTTGATGTTCACACATGATTATCTTATGAAGTTTTCTTATTCTTACACTGCTGTGCAAAATGAAGGGGGTTTTCTCCATAACTCTTGATTATCTGTCTTGTGAACTGTTAGTTCCTCATTCTGTAAATTATTTTCACCAATTTTTCTGTCATAAACTAACTACATAAATTTGATGCTATTTGGAAGAGGTAAGGTGTCGCAGCCATTTATTACAGGTGTCGAGTAATATCTTGAACTGATAAGGAGATAGATCTTGTGATCAACTTGTATTGAACAACTCTTGCTTCCTCCCCACCCCCTCCGCCGCCCCCTTCCCCGCCTCCCCCCTCTTTCGGCCCCCTCCTCTTCCTTCCTCTTCTCCACTCAATCCCCCATCTCCGGCCTCTCTCCTTTCCTTCTCCTTCTCTTCTCGCCGGGTTCAAGGTTGTGAGGTGGTTGAGACTCTCTCCTTTGGGAATTGAGATTTCCCATTCTTCCCTCCATTTTTGGACTCAGGAGTCAGATCTGGGGTTCCAGATTTGATTTTTCTTGGAATCAGCGTTCCGGTGACGAAGGCAGCGTCTGCAGCGGCTTCTGCCTCCAGTCTGCAGCGAGACGAGTTCGAGTTGGAGTGGCGGGTTACCTGGCTTCTCAACTTCGATCTCTCCAACCCCTCCTCACGAGTGTGTTTGATGGGTCCGGCTCCGGCGTCGTGGTTTCATGCGGGTTTTTCCTTTTTCCTTTTTTGTTTTCTGTTGTTTTTTCTTTTTTCTTGTTTTTTGTATTTTGGGACCGGTAGTGTCCCCTTTTTGTACTGTGTTTGTTTTGGTTTGGTAATATTATAATGCATTGAGCTTGTTCGTCAAAAACTCTTGCTCTTCCTTAACTCTCCAGTTACATATTCGAGATTTTATCATCCAAATTTGAAATGTTTCTTGACCTATTTGCCTTGCGTAATGGAATTTGTCTATACAATCAGTGTTTCCTTTTTGGTTATTCAGAAAGGGCAATACATATTGTATAGGACATATACATGAAATTTGCGCTTGTGTTTGGCAACATTACCTACTTCCAAGCTAGAATTCTAATGCGCAGTGTCATTACAAGGTGTTAGTTGAACCAATGGGCATACCGTTTTTTAAGCAATTACAAACTAAGCAAGGCAATGCATAGAATTTGTAAGGTTAGCAACTATCTGTGCCATACCATTGATAATTCTTATTCCTAGGCTGTACTTAAGGAATTTCAATTATTCTCGGTTTAAGTCCACTCATCATTTTCCTTTGTAAAAGAATATTTTTTTCCAGAACACTTACACAAAGTTCAACAACGAAGAACATGGGATAAAAATTCTATACGCCTCCTTGCCTATCGTCACGTGCCTAATCGCGTCAAGCGAAGAACATAGGCTAAAAAATCAGTGGCATCTACAGAAATTTAATTTATCGAGTAAGGTCCACAGAAGGTTTAGCTATCCACATGATGATTTGAGTGATTTAGTCAAAGATGATAACGAAATAAAGAGAATCTAATTCTCTGTTTTTTTGGTTTACATATTGTGTAAGATAGAATTCTTACCTAATATGTAGTTCTCGATAAGAAAATCGCAAAGTACTTCTATGCATGACTTTAAAAAAAAAATTAGACCATATTAAAAACCCATGAAGTATATAAATTTGGTACAAAAAATAACACACGAAAGTCTTTGTCTCTGTTCGAAACAAGAAAGGAGGCTCAAATTACATGCTCCTCTTGGAGGCAATTTATCAAACGGGTGGTGGGCACTACGACAAAGGCATCTAGTCCTATAGTTTTGAACCAATGCAAGTATTGCCACAAAGGAGAGATGCGGCGAACAAAGTTACGAAGACGTAATCTCAGTACAATCGAACTACAGAATTACCTTGTTGAACCACGGATCATGAAGAATGTCGAGACCTCGTTTGCAAACGATAACAGTGTTGCTCAACGCTGCAAACGCTTAGAAGAAGATAGCTTCAGCAGACGATAGCCTTCCAATTTGATCCCAGAACCCGAGTCTGTTAGGGCCCCTTTTGGGTTCGTTTGGCGAAGATAGCTTGACATAGAGGTGTCAAACGTGCCTGTCGTGCCGTGCCGTGCCATTTTTTTCCCTGCCAACCGTGCTTCGTGTCGTGCCGTACCGTGCCCGTTTACTTCATCGTGCCATGGCGTGCCGTGCCCGTACCGTGCCGTACTGTGCCATGTCGTGCTGTGCCCGATTAATTAATAGTGCCGCGTTGTGCCGTGCCTTTTTGTCGGGTCGGGTCGTGCCGTGCCGTGCCTTTTTTGTCGGGTCGGGTTGTGACGTGCCGACCCTTAATCGTGTGTCGTGCCGTGCCATGTTATGCCATCGATTTTCGTATACATTTTGTTAGTTTAACAGGACCGATTGCCCAGAATATTCAGATTCCTTCCATTTGCCCAACAAGTTCACAAGGAAATTTCCACTGTATCTCCTGTAAAGCAACTGCAAAGGACGAAAATCATATTAACTCAGAATCTACATCTTTGACAGGCAAACTATTTCTCTATCTATGCTAATCCATGAACTTTTAAAGCCAGTCTGATATTCGTGCTAACGGGTGAATTTAAACCTTTTCCCTTATGTTGGATTCTCATCTTAATACTAGGGCAAGGGAAAATGACTTCAATTCGTGCATAGAACCAGTAACAAGTTACAGTACCAGGGAAATGAAGTAAAGATTGGAGACAAGTGCCGACTGCCGAATGATGGGCATATTGGAGGGGTAGAACAGCTTGATGGGATATGAACCCTGTTGTCCACGAGCATTCTTTGACCTCACAGGCAACACCAAAAATTGCATTTGCACCAAATCGCAAAAAATAAAAAATAGCCCGAGCTGTTTTTTGAATATCGGAACCGTCTACCTTTTATGTGGGAGTGATTATATCATTTGTGCAAAAAATGAAGTAAATTGGTTATCGTTATATACTTGATCGCACATAGCAAAAAAATTCCTATTAATGAATCTACGTCCCGATGAAGGGGCTTCCAAAACCCGACAGACCCGAAAATTTGCGAGAGTGATTAAAACACCAAGAACAACAAAATGAACGGTATGGATAGTCATAGTTGTGTCGCGGTCGTGTGGCTAGCGTACATTAGACTATAGCAGAATACCTTGGTTTAGAACCAAGTAAGTTCAGTGTATAGATTTGAAAACTAGCTACAGACTCATTTTTCCGAATGTTCGATCTAAACTGTTACGATTTAACGTATTATCAATTATATCATTTTGGCCCAAAGTGGAGATAATCGGATATCGGTAACCACGTGATCAGATCACATTCGGTGCTTTTAAAGGCATTAAAGTCATATAATGGACCACTCTAGGGCCGTTTGAGCAATTTTTTGAAAATCGGAACCGTCTACCTTTTACGTGGGAGGGATTATATCATCCATGTCAACAATCAAGCAAATTGTTTATCTATACATACTTAATCGGACTGATTTGGACGTAAAAAAAACCATTCAAACAATGATTTCGCGTCCCAATGAAAGAGTTTTCAAAATCCGATAGACCAAAAAATTAATGAGAATGATTAAAACACCAAGAAAGACAAAATGAACGATATCGATCATCATGATTGTGTTACGATCATCGTCATCGTGATTGTGTTACGATCACAAGCCATTTGATGTTACCCTCTGGCCTCTGTCCAATTCAAATCACTGGTTCTACAGCCCACCACAGCCCGCCCCTCGCAGGTTTTTTTTTTTTTTGTTGATCGGTACCCCTGGCAGGTTGTGATTAAAGTATTTTGATCGAGATTGTGTTACGACTTACGATCACACACGTTATTTTTTTTCATGACTTCATGTTTTTATTTAAATTGATCTTTTAAAATTAATATTTCTTATAATCATTTTATTTTGAAACTTTTTCTCCCCTTATTTTGATAAGTTTTTTTAACGGGATATAATTCACTAACACAAACAAAAAATAATTCATTTTCATCAAAAAAAATTTGATATTTTTTAAAAAATCTTTATTAGATAAAACGCAATGTATATGTGTGGTAATTGGCATATTATAATTTTGATTCAAATTTTCTTAATCATATAAAATATTTTAAAAGCTTATTTTAGTTAAATAAAAAGAAAAGATTAATAAATTATTGGATTATCAAAAAATACATAGAAATAAAGTAAAGTATAATCTGAAATCCATTGTTTATTTATTAACATATTTTTTTTGGTTTTTTCATACCTCGTGTCGTGCCGTGCCCAACGAGAACCGTGTTATGTCGTGCATGTGTCGTGCCGTGCCTGACTAGAACCGTGTTGTGTCGTGCCATGCCCGTCCTACTTCCATGCTCGTGCCCGTGCCCGTGCCGTGTCGTGCTTGGCTAGAACCGTGTCGTGCCGTGTCGTGACTCGTGCCCCATCCCACTTTCGTGTCGTGCCCGTCTAAGACTGTATCGTGCCTTGCCAGGCCAACTTCTGTGCCGTGCCCGTGTTGTTCCCGCTCACTTCCGTGCCCGTGTCGTGCCGCGTGCCCACTAAGACCGTGTCGTGTCGTGCCATGTGTCACGTCCACCATTTTCAACATAAAATATACAGAGTTTCTTAAGCAATTACCTCACAATAACCCGTACGATACCAAAATGTCATTAACAACCCATAACCATACTCCAAGTTCAAGAGTTCAAAATATTACATCTTAGGCACGACGGCCCCAAATCGGGTTAGACATCACAGGTCAAAGAGTTTAGAGTTTACAAAATATCTCATAGTCAATAGAGTTGTCAAAAGAGTTACAAATACATCTCCAAAAGGAAGATACAAAGATGCCTAAGTAACTCTACTATGTTAGCTTTTCGAAACGTGTCCAACATCCAAGCACTTCAATCATGCTCGCTACCGACCAGAGGTAGTACCTGAAAAGAAATAAGGCTTGAGCTACACTAGCCCAGTAGAGATGCTACACAGACAATATATGCAAGAGAAATGCGGGAACGATGATACGACATGAACAAAGGGTAACCCAAGCAACTGACAATCGAAACGGTTCAACAATCCGACAAACAAGCCAAGAGATTCAGAATACATCTTAACTATTAACCGTTCTCATATCTCGCGTGTCCAAACCATCTCGCGTTATGTGTCATGAGCCGAAGCTCCTGCCGGGCTATTCATGGAACCCCGATATCCCCTGCCAAGCACCCACCTCGAAGGTTGGGCCTTGAATAATCAATATGAACATTAGCTCCTGCCAGGCTATTTATGGGACCCTGATATCCCCTGCCATGCACCCACCCGTCGATGGGCCTTGAGTGTTCACGCGTTGTGTCAACAAGTTTTGCAGGTCACAAATTTCATAATGTCTCGTTCCATTTCAAGTTCACATGGTAATTAAGACAACTTTCATCGTACGAAAGTGAGGAAGTGCCAAGAACGCACAAGAGCCCAACAAGGGTGTTCAACAATGATTAGGAGGGTTTTAGAAGTCCTTGGAACGAGTTGAAAGTGATCGGGGGTCAAAACAATGGGTTTCGGAACAAAACAGTAAAATCTGGAGATAAGCTCACTGTATGGATACGAGAAAAAAATCCGTATGGATACGGGTTGGTTACGAATTTTACAGCTTGTTCCGTATGGATACAGATTTTTGGCCGTATCCATACGGGAGGCTTACGAGCAGTTTTTCTGCAGATTATCAGAAATTCAACAACAACCACAACAACAACAACAATGGATACAATTTCAAGCAAGGAAAACACTTCTATTACATGTATTGAGAGGTAGAATCCCTACCTCAAAGCCGAGGAACGAAACCCAAGAAGATACGAGCCCTAGCTCTCCGAAAACCTTGATTCAAACGGGATACGACTCCACCGAGCTCCAACCGGTGGGATACGGACCACAATACGCGTAGAGGTCGAAGGATTGAAGGTTATCTTGGTGGGTTTTTGAGTGATTTTGGTGAGAGAGCAAGAGAGAGAGAGGGAGACGTGAGGAGAGAGTGAGAGAACGGTGAGGAGGAGGGGGAAAAATGATTCCATACACTCTCAATCCCCTATTTATACCAACATTACCACAAATCACACATTACACCCTACTACAATCAATTCATGCACTTTAACCCCAAATCACATAAACCAAACATTCCGTTTTCCCTTTTCCAAAAATTATGCATTTAATAAATATCAATTTTGGATAAAATAAACACGAGTCTCTACATTCTACCCTCCTTAAAGAAATTTCGTTCTCGAAATTTTCATGCCAAAGCTAACCACTAATGCATCATGCATGCATACAACATTCACAATTTCATCATCATGCAACAAGTCAATTATCGAAAAGCTCAAAGTGTAAATACTCACATTGGCTCTTTCCAGAAATAAGTGCGGGTATTTCTCCCTAATTTCGTCCTCTCTTTCCCACGTCGATTCCTCGTTACCTTGACTTCTCCACAAGACTCGCACTAGCGGTATCGTCTTACCCCTCAAAACTTGATCACGTGAATCTAGGATACGAATCGGTTCTTCCCCATAAGATGCATCGGCCTCTAACTCAAGCTCGGACCACTCTAATACGTGCGACGGATCCGGTTCGTACTTTCTCAACATAGACACGTGAAACACGTCATGGACACCCGATAGCTTCGGTGGCAAGGCCAAGCGATACGCAACCTCCCCAATTTTCTCGATAATGTCAAACGGCCCGATATAACGCGGCGATAGCTTCCCTTTCTTCCCAAAACGCGATAACCCCCTACGAGGCGATACCTTAAGAAATACGTGATCCCCTTCCTCAAACGACAACGGGCGGCGACGACGATCGGCATAACTCTTTTGCCTACTTTGCGCGGTCAACAATCTTTGGCGAATCACCTTAACTTGTTCGGTCGTTCTCTCTTGAGCTTCTTTAAGGCGTTGGCGAATAATCTTCATACTCTCGGACGTCTCCGTGACCATATCCGGTCCCACTAGCGTAGCTTCTCCCAATTCGGTCCAACATACCGGCGATCGACACGGTCTTCCATATAAGGCTTCATACGGTGCCATTTCGATACTCGATTGATAGCTATTGTTGTACGCGAATTCTACCAACGGCAAGTGATCCTCCCAACTACCCCGAAAATCCATCACGCAAGCCCGAAGCATATCTTCTAGAATCTGAATCGTTCTCTCGGATTGTCCATCGGTTTGAGGATGATAGGCGGTACTAAACAAAAGGTTGGTGCCCAAAGCGGCTTGCAAACTCTGCCAAAAATGTGCGGTAAACCTCGGATCACGGTCGGATACGATGGATACGGGAATCCCGTGAAGACGTATGATCTCCCGAATATACAAACGACTGAGCGCTTCCACGGAGTCGGTAACACGCATAGACAAGAAGTGAGCGATTTTGGTCAAACGATCCACGATCACCCAAATAGCGTCATGTCCCTTTGGCGACCTCGGTAAACCCGTAACGAAATCCATGGTCACATTCTCCCATTTCCATTCGGCCACAGGCAATGGTTGTAACTCCCCTGCGGGTCGTTGATGTTCGGCTTTTACTTGTTGGCACGTAAGACACTTGGACACGAAAATCACAACGTCCCTCTTCATTCCGGACCACCAAAATTGCCTACGTAGATCATGATACATTTTCGTCCCTCCCGGGTGAACGGCTAATGGAGAATGATGAAACTCTCGCAAGATTTCCGCCCGACACGAAATGGGTACGAACAACTTCCCTTGATAACGCAAACTTCTATCGGCGTGTATCATCCACCCCTCTTGAGCATTTCCACTAAGGAATCTAGCACGAAATTCTTCCGCTTCTTCATCGTGTTGTTGAGCTTCAATCACTCGAGTCGATAAGGTCGATTGCACAGTCAAATTACATAACGTTACTCCTTCCCGAACCTCCTCGAAATGCGAAGCACAAAAGCCCAAATCATTTATCATCTTCCACTCATAAACAGCTAGACTCGCTAGGTGTGTGGGTTTTCTACTTAGTGCGTCCGCTACAACATTCGCTTTCCCCGGGTGGTATTGCAACTCAAAGTCATAATCCTCCAAATGCTCCATCCAACGACGTTGACGAAGGTTAAGCTCTTTCTGAGAAAACAAATATTTCAAACTTTTATGGTCGGAAAAGACTTCAAATCTCTCACCGTACAAGTAATGACGCCAACTCTTCAAAGCGAAAACAACGGCCGCAAGCTCTAAGTCGTGTGTCGGGTAATTTCGTTCATGAGTTTTCAATTGCCGCGATCCATACGCTACCACTCGCTCCTTTTGCATCAGAACGCATCCTAACCCTTCCTTAGACGCATCACAATACACGGAGTAGCCAACTCCACGTTCGGGCACGATCAAAACCGGTGCGGTAGTCAACCTCTTCTTTAGTTCTTCAAAAGCCGTCTCACATGAGTCACTCCATACGAAACGAGTCCCCTTACGCGTCAATCGAGTCATCGGTGCCGCCAAACGAGAGAAATCAAGAACGAAACGACGGTAGTAACCGGCCAACCCCAGAAAGCTTCGAATCTCAAACACGTTCTTCGGTCGCTGCCAATTCATGATAGACTCTATCTTTCCCGGATCAACGGACACGCCACCTTTCGATACCACATGACCCAAAAATTTGACTTCGGACATCCAAAACTCGCACTTACTGAGTTTGGCGTACAATTGGTGCTCTCTTAAGAGTTCTAGAACAATGGCAAGATGGGATTGATGTTCCTCCTCCGTTGGCGAATAGATAAGGATATCGTCGACGAATACGACCACAAAACGATCAAGATACGCATGAAAGATTCGATTCATTAAGTCCATGAAAGTAGCCGGAGCGTCAACCCAAAAGGCATAACAACGAATTCATAATGACCATAACGAGTACGAAATGCGGTTTTAGGAATATCCTCTCTCCGAACTCTCAACTGGTGATAACCGGACCTCAAATCAATTTTAGAGAAACAAATGGCACCTCGTAGTTGATCAAACAAATCATCAATTCTAGGCATCGGATACTTGTTCTTAATGGTGACTTGGTTTAACTTACGATAGTCAATACACAAACGGAGTGATCCATCCTTCTTTTGCGCGAAAAGAGCCGGTGCTCCCCACGGCGACGTACTTGGACGAATGAAACCTAAGCTCTCCAGTTCTTGCAACTGAGTTTTCAACTCTCTCAATTCAGCGGGTGCGAAACGATACGGAGGTATGGAGATAGGAGCGGTACCAGGAAGTAATTCAATGGTGAACTCAACCTCTCTCTCAGGAGGCAAACCGGGCAATTCTTCCGGAAACACCTCCGGGAAATCACAAACCACTAAGGGTAACTCCCCACGCACGGATGTATCCTCATCTAACGTCAAACTTGCCAACAAAGAATAGATCGATTCGCGTTCTCGAGGTCCACATAGATACGGTTCTAACGGTTCTCGACGCTCCCCAAAGAATTCGAAACAAGGACCCTCAGGAGGACAAATACGAACCCGACGCTTGAAACAATCAATGGTAGCATGAAATATGGACAGCCAATCCATTCCTAAGATAAGATCAAACCCTGACATACCCAGAACAATGAAATCGAACACAAAACGACGGTCACAGATGATCAACTCACAATCTCGACAGATACGATCAAGCGGTGTCCTACCCCCTAGAGGTGTTTCAACGAACAAGGGAGGACTAAGACTCTCCGTTTCCAATTCCAAAGCACACACAAATGATGCAGCAATGAATGAATGTGATGCTCCAGAATCAAAAAGAACTTTAGCAAATGAGTTGAATAAAAGGAATGTACCCCTCACGACAGGAGTCTCTGGAGCCTGAGAAGTGGTGGATGGAATGGCAGAAGTGATGTTGTAGACTCGCCCTTGAGTACCCTGACCCGTACTCTGAGTAGGCGCGGAAGAGCTCGCCCCCTTATCAACCCCGGAACTCTGAGCCGACGTAGTCTGGCGGAAGTGAGGCTGCTGCTGCCTCTGGGTACCCCGAAACTGTTGGCCTACGCTACGCCCCATTCCCGGCTGCTGCACGGATCCCGACTCACTACGTGCTCCAGAACCCTGAAGACAATTTCTCGCAAGATGATCCATCTTCCCACAAGTATAGCAAGCCTTCTTAAGATGTGGACATTGAGCACGCACGTGTCCCGGTTGATTGCACTTATAGCATACAGGTGGAGGCCTAGACAACGCACCCCGAGTCCCTGAAGATGGTGGCCTGAAGCCCGATGAGCTACCCAGCGGTGTCTGAGATGGTTCCCTTGGTCTTTTCCGTCCTTGACTTCCAAAACTCCCCGACGACGAACTCACGCCCACGTTTGATTGCCTCGGTTCCCAAACTCCCCTATTTCGTTGCGCCTCTTTCGGTATCTCGATACTCCTTGCGCATTCTATAACCTCGGAAAACTTCGTCCTACGTTGGACAGTCACCAGTCTCTTGAAGGTATTGTTCAGCCCTTTCTCAAATCGTCGGCACCTCCTCTCCTCCGTCGCCACCAACTCCGGAGCGAAACGAGACAAAGATCGGAATTTCAACACATATTCCGAGATAGTCATATTACCCTGTTCTAGTTTCTCAAACTGATCTCTCATGGTGTCACGTGAGGTTTCCGGGAAATACTGCTCTTCAAAGAGCGCTTCAAACTCAGCCCACGTCAAGTTCTCAACATCCGGCTCATCTACTTGTGCCGCGGTCCTCGCCGCTCTCCTAGCATCTTTCCTACTTTCCAACACTGCTTCCCACCATTCACCTGCTTCCCCGACTAACTGAACGGCCACGATTCCCACCCTAATGTTGTCCTCGGTAATATTAAGGGCTCGGAAGAGTTTACGGATTTGGGTTAGCCAATGGTCCGCTACCAATGGGTCACTATCTGTCCCTTCAAACACTGGAGGGTTCCTACGACTGAACTCTCGCATTGCCACCATGGCTCGGTCCTCGGCATTCTCTCTCGGAGCTTGGTTCAAAAGATTTGCAGCCGTTAGTGCCGCAACGAGATCCCTAGCGAATTGATTCTGATTCAGAGGCACACCTGCACCTCGACCGGCCCCAGCCCCCAGATTCCCACCTGGGTTCTCCCCAAGCTGGCTAACCTCATCCTCGGGAGGTACCCCACGGCCACGGCCACGACCACCCCGATTTCCAACCCCGCTCCGCTTACCGCGCGTCTTCGGAGGCATCTTACTACAAGGATATAAGAAAGAAAGACTATTAACCACAACAGTATAGCTAAGGGATCAAAGCCCTAACTTCCCAACACGGGTAGCTAACTCTACGCCACCCTACGATAACAAAAACACAATGCCACGAGGTCACATAAATGTTAGTCACACAAGCATGCACAATTTATGTTAGAGGGCGCGACATTTTGAACCCATGAGGCGAAACGCCTCCCCACGGTCTCTAGGTGTTCTAAACTGAGCGCTCTGATACCAAGTTGTCACGTCCACCATTTTCAACATAAAATATACAGAGTTTCTTAAGCAATTACCTCACAATAACCCGTACGATACCAAAATGTCATTAACAACCCATAACCATACTCCAAGTTCAAGAGTTCAAAATATTACATCTTAGGCACGACGGCCCCAAATCGGGTTAGACATCACAGGTCAAAGAGTTTAGAGTTTACAAAATATCTCATAGTCAATAGAGTTGTCAAAAGAGTTACAAATACATCTCCAAAAGGAAGATACAAAGATGCCTAAGTAACTCTACTATGTTAGCTTTTCAAAACGTGTCCAACATCCAAGCACTTCAATCATGCTCGCTACTGCCCAGAGTTAGTACCTGAAAAGAAATAAGGCTTGAGCTACACTAGCCCAGTAGAGATGCTACACAGACAATATATGCAAGAGAAATGCGGGAACGATGATACGACATGAACAAAGGGTAACCCAAGCAACTGACAATCGAAACGGTTCAACAATCCGACAAACAAGCCAAGAGATTCAGAATACATCTTAACTATTAACCGTTCTCATATCTCGCGTGTCCAAACCATCTCGCGTTATGTGTCATGAGCCGAAGCTCCTGCCGGGCTATTCATGGAACCCCGATATCCCCTGCCAAGCACCCACCTCGAAGGTTGGGCCTTGAATAATCAATATGAACATTAGCTCCTGCCAGGCTATTTATGGGACCCTGATATCCCCTGCCAAGCACCCACCCGTCGATGGGCCTTGAGTGTTCACGCGTTGTGTCAACAAGTTTTGCAGGTCACAAATTTCATAATGTCTCGTTCCATTTCAAGTTCACATGGTAATTAAGACAACTTTCATCGTACGAAAGTGAGGAAGTGCCAAGAACGCACAAGAGCCCAACAAGGGTGTTCAACAATGATTAGGAGGGTTTTAGAAGTCCTTGGAACGAGTTGAAAGTGATCGGGGGTCAAAACAATGGGTTTCGGAACAAAACAGTAAAATCTGGAGATAAGCTCACTGTATGGATACGAAAAAAAAATCCGTATGGATACGGGTTGGTTACGAATTTTACAGCTTGTTCCGTATGGATACAGATTTTTGGCCGTATCCATACGGGAGGCTTACGAGCAGTTTTTCTGCAGATTTTCAGAAATTCAACAACAACCACAACAACAACAACAATGGATACAATTTCAAGCAAGGAAAACACTTCTATTACATGTATTGAGAGGTAGAATCCCTACCTCAAAGCCGAGGAACGAAACCCAAGAAGATACGAGCCCTAGCTCTCCGAAAACCTTGATTCAAACGGGATACGACTCCACCGAGCTCCAACCGGTGGGATACGGACCACAATACGCGTAGAGGTCGAAGGATTGAAGGTTATCTTGGTGGGTTTTTGAGTGATTTTGGTGAGAGAGCAAGAGAGAGAGAGGGAGACGTGAGGAGAGAGTGAGAGAACGGTGAGGAGGAGGGGGAAAAATGATTCCATACACTCTCAATCCCCTATTTATACCAACATTACCACAAATCACACATTACACCCTACTACAATCAATTCATGCACTTTAACCCCAAATCACATAAACCAATCATTCCGTTTTCCCTTTTCCAAAAATTATGCATTTAATAAATATCAACTTTGGATAAAATAAACACGAGTCTCTACACCATGCCAGGATTAAACCGTGCCTGTGCCGTGCCGTGCCGCCTTCAAACGTGCCGTGCTCGTGCCGACCCGGCCCGTTTGACACCTCTAGCTTGACATGGTTGCAGAACAGAGGAGAGAGAGAGAGAGAAGCAGCTCTATGAACAGCCAATTCTTAGTGTACAAGGAACTAAACGCCCTAATTCAACTCTGCCCAGAGGCACAGAGCAGGTAAACCATGTGCTCACGCCATAGTTAAGGCAAACACTTGCAACAACCAAAATTACCAAAACATCCCAAGCCAAACCACACACAAAGCCAACCAAATGAAGGGCTTTTCCGGCAACACAGCAACAGAATAGCGATGGAGGAGCCATCCACCAAAGGTCGACCAATTCTCTTTATGAGTACTTCGTAAAGGATTTCCTATTAAATGAACGGAGATTGCAGGAAGGATATGGCTCACTCCAATTTTCCATGTTTTATTTTTTCCATTTTCCATGTTGCAACCATGGAAAATGCATTAATCTAAGCCCCAAATGCATTAATCTAAGCCGGACCTTATTTCAAGAAGCGGAATCCCAAATGCATTAATCTAAGCCGGACCTTATTTCAAGAAGCGGAATCCCAAATGCATTAATCTAAGCCGTTTGATCTAATTATGGTATCTTTCAAACCCTTTGATAGAAATTCAAGATCTTGTATAAAAGAAAGAACCATACTTCGATTGTATTTTGTCTTACTTTTCTTTTCCTAACAAAGGGAACATAAAGTCTTAATATAATAGGCCCCAGTTGAGAGAATTGAAATTTTTCATCTTATTTTTTTTTTTAAATGTAAGCATAGTTTGTTGGTGTTATTAGGTGGATCTACTTCTTAATTATATTTTAATTATGATTAAGTTGTTGAAACATAAACTAAATTTAGTATTTTGACAAAACCCAAATATGATTAGATATTATTGAAAAAGATATAAATATCGAGTTTTAGAAACTCTAAAATATCTAGCTCTAGAATATCCTTGTGAAATATCTAGAGTTTTTTTTGTAAGAATTAGTCTCATGTGTAATTCTAGAATTACCTCAAAATTTATCTTGTATGAAAATAACTTTGTACTAGAGTCTTCCATGGAATAGTACAAATAGGGATGAGTTCTAACTATTTTGTACTAAGCCAAAAAAAAGTTTGAGTTCAAGTGCAATACAAATATTTACCTTCCCAGTATTCTCCCTCTTCAAAAAATATTGTTCAACTACACAATAGAAACTCCTACTCTTCTAGCAAACGTATCTCAAGATACACAATACGTATCTCGATACGAACTATATAAGTGAAAAAATGATATACGATACGTATTTCGATTTGAAAACATTGCCAAGGATGTCACTACGCAATGCGTTACATTGGAGCAAAAAGCTCGCTCTCGTCGCCAAATCGAACTTGTAAATGCAGCCCCACTCGCTCAGAAAGTACACAGAACCGTTGTGGTAGAGCCCATCCCTTCGTAGATACAGGCCCTCTAATCGAGGATACAATAGTGAACCACCTGCCTTCAGCATAGACCTCAAAGGCAAGGTTGAGGGATTTTGTAGCAAAAGCAATTGCTAATTTAAAATCGCCATCCCCAAGTTCATGGAAAAGAATTGCAACTACTTTCTTTTTTCCATGGTTGATCGTTTGGGCTGGGAGGGCTAGGTATTCACTGTGATGGTTACCGATGATGTATCCGTTTGTTGTTCGGAAACATAGAATGCCTTGACAAGAGCTCACTAAAATACCATGTCCCCTCCCCTCCTTCAAAGTGTTCGTCGTAGATGAAACCAAGAGGATCCGGAAATATAGAGAAATAATTCTTCAATGAGAAAAAGGAAATCAAATTCCCTGTTTGAACAAACACTTGCAACAACCAAAATTACCAAAACATCCCAAGCCAAACCACACACAAAGCCAACCAAATGAAGGGCTTTTCCGGCAACACATCGACAAAATAGCGATGGAGGAGCCATCCACCAAAGGTCGACCAATTCTCTTTATGAGTACTTCGTAAAGGATTTCCTATTAAATGAACGGAGATTGTAGGAAGGATATGGCTCACTCCAATTTTCCATGTTTTATTTTTTCCCATTTTCCATGTTGCAACCACTTAATTTGCCTTGAAATTCAAAATTTATTATGTTTTCAATCTATGAATCCACATTTATCATGAAATATGTTTGTCTGTTTGATTTCATGGTAATTTTGCATGTGTTTTGATCCAAGAGTCCTACAGCTAGGCTGTTTTACTCGATTTCATGGTAAATTATTTGCTTCATTTACCACGAAATATGTTTGTCTATTCCTATCATTTCAATTTCATGGTACACAAGCCCGAAATATCTCATGAAATCGATTTACATTTTTGCAATATGTCATGAATTTGAAGCCGATTTCATGAAATCATGATTTCACATTTAATATGTCACGTTTTTAATATTTCATGTTCTTAATATGTCATGTCTAAATAAATCATGGTGTATTCATGAAATTGTAATCATTTTGGTATTCATGAAAAACATGGTCGATTTGACTATCGACCATATTTTGAAAAATATGTTTCATGGTAATTTTGTAGAAATAATTCATAGAAAAATAAATTTTGTAAAATTGCTCGAATCATATTCATGTAAGTTTGCTAGGTTTGGGTTTTGAAAGTGGTAGAGGAGAGAGAGTGCCGATCGGAGTGTCCATAGAGGAGAGAGAATGGTTTAGAATATATCCATTAAGAATTTGAAAATTTGAAAATTCAAAATTTTCGATATTTCTATTTGTTAATCACCACATGATTTTAGGTAACTGTAATTACTACAATCCCACTACTTTAGAAAGACAACATAAACATACATATGAATATATTATTAAAAGGGTAAAATAAATAATTCACCATCTAAAAGGATGAAAACATAATCTCATGGACGGGATGAAAAGTTACATGGGATGACTTATTAAGATGGATATTTAAAAACTCCTAATTTTCATTCGCATTCGTCTTAGGAGAAATTTCAAGATAAACATTGACCTTTTATCAAAATCACTCATATACACTTAGACTTTTGAATACATCACATAAAGAACCTGTATTGTTGAACAACACGAATGTCGCCCCCACCATCACCCTCCGTCCAAAAACAAACGGAATGCGTCGCGGAAATGAAAATAGTACTCCCTCCATCCCTTTTCAAGTATCTTGCTTCGTAACTCCAACTTATTAAGAAAACATCATCATTGCACATTTCACATTTCACATCAACTTTTATTTCCACTTTCCCTACTTACCCTCTATGGAGACATCATCATTCCTTTTTTTCTACTAACTTTTCAAAATAGAATCTCCTTTTAGGGACAAAATAAAAAATGCATCAACTTTTACCCACTAACTTTACAAAATGGACACTTATTAATGGACAGCCCAAAATGGAATACTGGACTCTAAAAAAGGGACGGAGGGAGTAATTATTGTAGAGCCAAATAAGAAAATGTGAATTGAGCTTTGCAGCCAAAAAATAAGGCTCCGTTTGTTTCAACTGAAAAATTCAACTAGATTATAAAAGAAAATAATACTATATGACAACAAATGTTATTTAATAATTCAAACAAGCCCAACTATGGTCCTAGCAGGCACTGGCACCTTTGTATGACAGCAAAGTGAAAACCAAGGTTGAAAAAAAAAGTAGGAAAATAAAAAACTGTGAATGCAATCAAACAAATTTGTTACTTCGCCCTATCTGATCTAATTTGGCCCCTCATGTACAGGAATACTTCGCTGTCATATAAATCCAAAACAATTGGAAAGAAAACTAAGCTCATTCAAAACAATTGGAAAGAAAACTAAGCTCTTCCCCTGACTCCCTGAATTATCCAGGAGTTTGCGTATCAACCCTAAGCTGTTGTCATCCAGCCCCCTAGCAACCGAGTCCCGACACGTACGCGGTGAAGATGTGTCGGCAAGAATGATACGTCGATCTTTTTTCTGTAGAAAATCTTTTTTTCTTCTTATTCGCCAATGAATTGTCTCTCAAAATTCACCGGAAATATCACTTCTTTGCAACTCATTTCCCGTAAACTAGCAAAAGGTGCAATAAGTTATTTTGCACCCATAAAAATGGCACACCACACTTCCTGTCGGTTAGGTCCTATCTCCTCCAAAGCGACCATGAAAACATTTCGTGCCTTGTGGCTCCCGCTTCATGGGTTCACGTTGCAATCACTCATGAATTGATTTTCCCGTATCAGAAACCTCTTCCAGTAACCTCTGTACTTTGGAATGCCCAGATCAATCCAAGGTTTCATATTGCCATTAAAATGCAAGACTGCAGCCTTGTTAAAGGCTTCGATATTCAGACCATAGTCATGACCAAGTCCTGACAACATCCAGGTATCATCGAGAGGGTGAACTAAGTCTTGGAAGGCAAGCAAGCTTGCACGCACCGAAGCAGCTTGAAATGATTCCTCTCCTCCGTTTAGATGCTGTCCACAATCACGTAAAAGAAGACGGGCAAATCGGTCATTCACGCGATAAAGAGTAACATTTAAGGAACTTAACATGTTTAATTGTAATGCTTGAAAAACAAATATACATCTCATTAAAAGAGCAGCTTTCCATCGGCGAAGGGCTCAACTAGAAAACTTAAATCGTATATAACAGAGGGAAGAAAGCAGGTAAACAAGAAATGATGAGACAGAAGTTATCAGGTCTTGAGAAATCCAACATCAAAAGTGTACTTTACTACCTAACATAACAATTTTGGAGAGAGGCTTTGTAAGACATTCTTGTCATTCATTAAATTGTACGACAGTAAATGACTAAATGCACAAAGGACAAAAGAGAGGTAAAGTAAATTAATGGTGGTTCCTGGCTGAAGGTTGTGTTGAAGCATACAATATCTCAAATGAACCCTCGATTTTTTTAATTTTCCATGGTTGAGGATTCTGCTGGAGATGCCCTATAACTGAGACTAGTATGTCCTAATACAGCAGCAGTTGTAGGATGCATCAAAATAAAAGCTTCCACATGTTATCGCGTTTTATGGCAAAACTCCCAATAGTCTTGCAAGGGTTCCTATATTCTAAGAGAACTCTGGTGGTGAATGTTGCATAAACTAAACCTCAACAGGACCAATTTAAGCTGACAGGAAAAAACAAATTATGAACAATAGCTTTCCTAACCATAAAATATTCCCAACTTAACTGTGTTTCAAGAAAATGACAGACGAAAGGTTAAGAAGAACAACCACTCACCTCTTGTAGCAGCCTCTGAAATGTTCCCGTAAGATCTACCTCCCTCCACCGAGCTAGATCAACAATGTTCAATCCAGACATCCAAGCACAAGAATTTCCATCAGAAATGTTCTCACCCAAATAGTTTTTCAGCTGGGCCAACCTCACTGCACAAAACTGCACGGCACCATTCACCTTTCCTTCCAAGTCAAGGCTCCACAGAGCTGACAAATCTTGTTGGACAACAATATCATCATCCAAAACAACAACTTTCTTCAGAGTGTGGAATATTTCAGGAAGGAGATAGTGTGAATGAGAAAAGACAGACATGTATTGCGTTCTGGTACGAGTTCTTGATGGTTCATCAACGCCATGAAAGGATATTCGAAATTCCTCAGATAAAGACAAACGTGACAGAGTTGCCTTATCATGGTCATTGAGATTAAGACCTTCAATGTTTAACACTTGAACTGTAGCTTGCTTGTAAGTATTACTGAAAAACCATAGCTTCATGGAAAAGTAATTTTCTCCATCTGTCAGCACATGAAAAACTTGATTCTCACTTTCCTGAACATTACAGGAATCTATGTCAATGACTATTCTGAAACCAAATTTCACTCGCAAAAGATTACTCCTTCGTCCCCTTTTGGTAGTCCGTGTTGGGACTTCCAACTTTTCAAGGGAACATGATTTAGTGCATGTCTTCTTAGAAAGTTGGAGTTGATCTCCAACCGTGCCCCTTAATCCCAACTTTTAAAGCCTTTCAAAAAAAAGGCCTTTCAAAAAAATCCCAACTTTTAAAAGTACTTTTAAGAATTGTGAGGGTTAGTTTGCAAACTCTAACCACTGTTTTGAGGACTAATTTTATGAGACATCCCAAATATAAAAGAGGACTAACAGTACGGGACAAAGGGAGTAAAATGCATAGGCAAATGAAGAGAACCTACTTTTGAATGCATTACGGTCGAGTTAATTACAACAGATGACGCGAGTATGTTGTTGGAGAATATCACAAAGTGCTGCAATGATGGATTCATATATTTCTCTGCCATTGACTGTTCCACATCAGGAGGAGGAGATCTGAAATACTCCACAGCCAGTCGCATCGACAGACAGTGAAGGCTCTTGGGCACAGTTTGGACCGCGAGTTGGTAGAGAAAGGCACTTTGCTTCATGTGGAAGTTAGCTTCATCCTCTGTCAGATCAACTAATTGCCTCAACTTCTTGTCGACATTATTACAATCCAGAACAAATGACTTGGCTCGGGCTATCACAGCTTCCATCCTTTCTAGCCTCTTTCCCATCCTGATGTAATAGACAAAACAATGCTCAATATTTAGAGCTGATCAACAGTTGGGCCAACTTATCAAGAAAATCTGGTAAAGTAAAACCCAGTAAATGGAAGGTACAAAATGTTCAGCATTAGGTGACACTTTCACAAGCGGCTAGAAAAAATTTACACAATCCATAACGATTTACACATTCACGTGACAATTTTTATTAAGACGTGGATCCGACATGGTCGCGATCCGGAATGCCTAGTTATATTTTTTATACATTTTTTTTCTTACAAGACATTTACTTAGGCTGCATTCAGTTGTCAAAGAATTGTGTGGAGAAAGTTACAGAATTACATCTAACTATTTAAGTAAAAGGAAACCTACTATCCTAAATGCATTCATTTGACAAAAAATAACCTAAGAGAACCAAACAAAAAACTCTCATTTGTGTGTGGAATTAGTTGAGAGACAAGATGCAATCAAAATCTTGTACCTTTTGCAGGAAAAGTTTTGAGGAAAAACTAGTCGTAGTGGAAAGTTAATCATGCAGGTAACATAAGTTTTCTGCTAACTGAACGATCAAAAAATGCAGGGAACTTTTCTGTACTTTCCCTCCCTTGCATTTCCTGACAACTCAACAAGTCCTTAATTATTGCAGTTCACAAAAAAAAGTCCTCAAGTAATTCGAACCCAAAGTAGGCCCTTCCAAAGCAATTTGGAAGGAGGAACACCAGCTTGAACATTCAGTACCAATTGCCAAGCTTCTCGAGGAGCCATGAAAATTAATCCTCCTTCTAACTTGCAAAGCTTGAGAATCTCTACCTCTCCGAATATAGAAATCCTTATAACACAATTGAAAGGAGGATTTGCTTAGCCAATGCCTCCTTCACTTAATCAGAATCCAATTCCATAGCCTTTTGAGACAAAACTCAAACTCCACCAAGAAAGGTAGTCTTCTGAAAACTAACATAAACAATAAAAGAAAAGAAAAAGTAAAAACTGAATGGGAATCAGTCAAAAGCAAAACACCAGTCTGCCCAAGGTTTCTTTGTCCCATTGAACACAGCCGGGCTTTTTTCTGAACATGCAATTGCTCCCTTCCGTGCTGAAACTTAACCATAAACAGTTAATACTCTCTAAGCAACACAAAGTCCATTCAAAATTTTTAACGCTGCCTTGAAGGCCAGACTTGAGATCCAGATTAAATGGCAGGAAGGACCTCAGAAGTCCACCCGAAAGAGCCATGACTTTAGGTTGGTCCTACTGGGAGAGAGATTCCATCGAGCCAAATCTAAGCGTATTCTGACCTTAGAAGACTGGCGGGTTGTCATGACCCAGTCGATCATGACCATATCACGAAATATTAAAATAGAAGGTTATGGTGCTCGAGCACGTGAGGTCACCTTCTATAATCAGGAAGGGTCCCTGAATTTTAGGACAAGAAGAAGACTACTAATCCACTATAACTCTAAGGGCGTACAGAGGAGAGGTCATCTCTGCAAGTTACTTTGTCTTTCAGGCACACCTATTCTCTAGGGCCTCTGATGGGTTTTATTACTCCCTGATGAACCTCTGACTCTCTAGTAACCTCCCTTAGAAAGAACTCAATGCTGGTATGGTAATCTGTCTCATGTTATCCACTGGTATAGTGTCTTTAGCAAGTCTAGCTCTAGTCTATAACATCAATGTATTGGTTTTCAACAGCCAGGTGAATCCAGCTTCGGCAAGAGGCAAAACCATCAACTGCCCTCAATACATCAGAAAAGTCCCTCATAGCTGAATATGTCCTTTCAGCTGGAAATGAGATGACATTAAAGTCTCTCCCAATGCACCAAGGTTTAGCCCATCTATCCTTCCCCACCACCACCACCTCCCAAAGCTCCTTTATATTAGCATGCAGAACAGGCCCATACACTACTTAAAGTTCACACCGAAAACCATATTCTACCAAAGCAAAAAGACAAGATAAAGAGTATTCCCCAAGCCTCAACCTCCTGTATAACCATTACCCATCTATCTCACAAAATAAGAATACCTCCCGCTGTTCCTCTAGCTGCAACCGCATCCGACCTGAAAAATCTATAACTCATTAAAATGCCATTGGTCATGCCTTCCATCTTTGTTTCTTGCAAGCAAAGCACATGCTCCTTTCAAACTAGGGTTATTGTTCTACCAATAGTTCTCTTATACAGATCATTCAACCCTTGCACATTCCACGATGGAATTTTCAACTTCACAGACTTCAATAATAAAAAATATAAAAAACTGGCCCCTTGCTCCCGCTGCTCCTCATCCCCTGTAACTTTTCAAAACTCTGTCCATTGGATTTAATTGAGATCCATTTCTTGTTGCCAGCTCCAAAGCTATGGTTACCCCAATAACTCTCGATGGCAATAAACAGAGAAAATAGATATTTAAAAACTTCCTGAGACAAATCAAGAATGAAATATTATCGCTCATTCTTTGCTTCAATCAATCAGAGCGATCCGGTTTATCCCTGCACTGCATTATGGGCTTGATTCCAAATTTATTTATAAAAAATAAAAAAACTCTTGGTTCAAGCAAAGTTATATGGACTCTTCTAAATGTTCAAAGTACCTGCATCGGACACTCGGTACTTGAGTAAAAGTAGAGGGATATGGATCCTACAATTTAGATGGACACATGTACAGATCATACACGGTAACTCAAATTTACTCAAAATGATGCGTAGTCAAGTACAATTATTGAAATGCACTCAGAGTCTCAGACGAACAAAATTTCCATTTGTTCCACTCACAAAGGATGAAACGTTTCCATTTTGTAAGAGATTGAAACTTCCATGTGTTCAATCAAATCCCCCTTCGTTGGACAGTGAACAAAAGGTTCCCTAATTGAAAGAAAGCTTATATAAAGACCAGTTTATATTCTAAAAATGCTAGGCGCTAGCCAGCGGAAGAGAGACGCTGAGCACCTAGGCCGATTAGTTGGGGACTAATTGGGGCCTAGAGATTAGTGGGTTTTTCTTCTTTTTTTAAAAAATATCTCCCCACCTTTTCCAGAGTTGAAGTAAGAAATGACATAAGACTAGGAAGAAAAGAATTAAGACTAAAGCTAAAATGTAAGTAGCAATTAGCCAAACACAAAGTTCGATGTTCAATGTTCAAAGTTCAAAACAAAATAAAAATGAAGTAATTAACACATTAAGTCGATATATGATGGATATTTTCGTTTTCATGAAAATAACACTTAACCCCTGTATTTTTTAACATTACACATTTAACCCTAGAACTTTTAAAAACTACAAAATAATCCCCGTCTAGCCTACAAATCTCCTCCTAGCCAACTAATCTCCACCTAGCCGATTAATGCCCAACTACTTCCAGACTAATGTACAAAACCCCTGTCCCCTAATCAACCTCTAGACCCTAAAATCTAGGCGATGATTGGCTGCCTAGGCCGACTTTTAGAACACTCGGTGAAGATTGAAAGAAAATTCTATTTTTGCAAGCATGCGCAATTAATATGATAGTAGACTTACGAGTGTGGTCAACATACTGCCAAACAAGTATTGTAAAACCCCAGACCAATGATGGAACATAATGTAACCCGTGAAATAATTATCACTTACTGCTGTGGGAGATCTGCATCTGTAGACGTCTCACTGAGAACTCGCTCAAACTCTTGAATATTTTGTTTCAATTCCTGGGACAGTTTGTTATGTGCTGGAAGCTTAGCGATACTAGGATAATAAGCTCTAGCCACATAAAGTCTGTCCTTCAATTTCTTCACCATATGGTCTTTCATTTCTTCCTTATGGTCTTGGCGCCATAAACAGTAGCTCCCAAATTTCACTTCACAAAAATTTTCACTCTCTTCGCTGACACCTTTCATATTTTCAGTGACTTCAGCAGCACCCCCAACAATCCTAGTGCTCTGAAATAGATTTTAAAGAGATCAAGATCTATGAAGCCCAAACATTGCCCAAACAAACAATTCACATGATGAGAAAACTCAGATAATTGCTCCAGTAGATACTTACATCTACTCTGTGTTGTGGTTTCGGCACATCAATTGGCACAGGAAAGCCTGGAACTGTACCTGGAGAGAGAGAGAGAGGAGAAATAGGTAATATAGAAAAAAGAAAGAAGCTCTAATCAACAGTTTAAGGAAAAAGAATGTGGAAGCAATGCCAGCAAAAACCAGGTCTGTGTAAGTTGATTAAGCAGGGAAACTGTACCTGTAGTTATATTTTCAACTTCCTTGGGTGCACTTGTATTAAAATCCTGATTTGAGAAAGAGAAAGAGGGAGAAGGAGAATTTAAAAATCTTATCAACCATGGTTGAGACTAATTAAATACATACATGCATTCACATCAAACATGATCTCAGATGCCTACCATAAGTATGCATCAACATACAAGAGCTAGTCCATGATAAAAGCATCAGTAAGCTTCAAATGGAAGACCTATAAGTCAAGGCCTAAAATTTTGTGATAAGTGATAACGAATATAGTATGTGAAAGAAAGGGGGAAAACATAGGGCTGAAAGTGGATTTTTTAGTACGTGAAACAGTGAAAGAAAGGGAAAAAACATAGGAGTGAAAGTGGATGTATTTCTCTATTTCGAAAGAAATGAGAAAAGTGATCGAAACAGAAATTAAAAGTGATCAAGTTTCGATGGCCATTCAGAAAAGGATCCTTGTCAGAAATCCGTCCATAACCAATGAAAAAAGAGAGAAAAAAGAAAAGACGTATCTATAAGATGCAACACAACAAAGTGAGCCTCACAAGTCACAACACAACTGAAGCTTTTGGTAAGAACTTTTTTCCTCATGAATTTCACATGAAGATTTGAAAATAAGAAAAACTCTGAAGTAACCAAGGGATGAATGAAACTTGAGGGGCTAGAATGTCAAGCATGTCTATATTAACAGATAGCTTTCAAGGTGGTAAGAAGCACGGAGAGCAAAAATTAATGATCGAGTGTAAGATAAAGACCAGTCTAAGTTGGTAATCACCCTTACAACGTACTTTCACCTCCAGGAATCCCACAAGCACCGGAAACAAAGTCCACTTTTTTCCAATGGTAAATTAGTAAGCAATTACAGGAACACTATATACCACATAGCAGTGCAAGAAGTTCATGTCTTAAGCATCAGAGAAGAATGCAAGGAACCTTTGGAAGAGTTGGTATTAATCTTCTTATAAGGTCTTCGGCATGTGTGGATTGGTCCCCCTTCCAACAAATAAATAAAACTAGTTATACAAGATATCATTGTGTAAGAGAAAAATAAGTGTTTTCCATCTTCCCATCTCAAAACAAGTATACAAGCCCCAAGTATATAAACCAGTTCCTGGTTCTTCTATTGACCACTAGAAAGCTACAAACTGCAAAATGCTCGTACATAACCCACTACCTTAGACTGATTCGCGGAGTTGCTGCTTTTGTGTTGATTATAAACTTCAAAACCATTCTGATTCCCAGACAAACAAGGAAAAATCGATGAATATAACAAACAAATGCACCACATCAGAAAATGTATATACTAGTTGGGAATACTAAATTTAGAAATGCCTTGAAGTCCTTACTGAAGCTGAAGATTGTTTTTCAGTTGCATATGCTGCAGAAGATACAGAAAACATGTTAAAACAATGTAACATACAACAGAAAACCACAAATGAAAGAATGTATCCTGGCATGAATAGGTTGCAAAATCAGGAGTACTAGTCTACAATAGCATAATAAGGAGAATAATAATATGACAACCACCGCCCAATATCCAATATCTTATTGGACATTAATGTTTTTAAAGAGATTCCAATATTTATTGAATTAAAGGATTGATGAGTTGTTTACTTGTAGTCACTTGTCTCTTTTATGTTTTCTCTTTTATTTTATTTTCTTGTTTTAAGTTGGTATCGAGGACTTCTTGTTTTTTTTCTTTTTGAGAACTTTCTTCTTCATCAAATTCTGCCAACCAAAATAAAAGACCATTGCATACCAACTGAAATTTCAAGTATTTTCCTAAATTTTTCCATTTCTAAGTATGAATATTTCGGTATCTACATAGACTGTGTCGTTCAATGAATCCAAGGTTTATTACTCAATAACTAATATGGATATTATACTCTATGAAGCACGGATACTCTATTTTGGCCTCCGTATCACGTACCGTACGCATATCGGATACGGATACGCTCGGATACGCTCCGGATACGTATCCGATACGTTTTTTAAAGTATCCGGATTTCAAATTTATTTTTTGGTGTTCCGATACGTTTTGGATACGCTCGGATACGTTCCGGATACGCTGGGATACGTTTGGGATACGTTCGGGGGTCAATTTGTTATTACTTAAAACATCTGGGTTTGGACTGTAATTAGGGCTATATATACCTAATTTCTCGTCTCAGTAGTCAGTAGAGAAAAGGCTAACCGAGAAGATCGAAGCACAGACGAAAAGGAGAAGACGGCGATCCATCTCTGCGTCTCTCGTCTCTCGATCTGACCTGTAAGCTCGTCTCTCTCTTCTCGTCTCTCTCGCCTTTGTTTTCTCTCTTTTCTCTCTCTCTCTCGCGTCTGTCTTCTCTCTCTCTCTCGTCTCTCTCCTCTCATCTTGCTGTATAGCATATATATATACATACTGTGGATATATATACATACTGATATATATATATACATACTGATATATATATACGTACTGATATATATACGTACTGATGTATATACATACATATATATATATAACGCTGTATAGATATTAGGTAGTAGCTACTGTTGTCTGATTTTTTTTATTTTTTATAACAGTATATTATCCGAATGGATTCTGCTTCTGCTTCTGCTGGTAGTGGTAGTGGCTCTATTTCCTCATCCTCACAAACGAATGCAGTGGATACTAATAATCCCCTTTGGAGTTATGTTACAAAATTAGAGAAATTGGGTGATCAAGGGGGAAATACTTTGTGGCAGTGCATTGCAATTTTTGTAGTGTTGTCAAAAAGAGTTCATACACTAGAGTTAGGGGCCATTTGTTGAAGTTGTCGAATGGAATTGGACCTTGTCAAAATGTTACAAAGGAAGTTCTTGCAACTATGAAAAAATTAGATGAGGAAGCTAAAGCGAGAATGAAAGAAAATGCGCCAAAGAAAGTACCTCTACCCCCTTCTACTAGATCGTCTGGTTTTGTTCTAGAAGGTTATGAGACAAAGAAACAAAGAACAAGTGGGAGTAGAAGTGAAACTATATCACCCGTTGAGAAGGCATTTGACAGGGGTAAACGTGATCAATTGCATGTGGAAATTGCTAGGATGTTTTATTCCGGGGGTGTGCCATTTAATTTGGCAAGAAACCCTTATTATGTGAGCTCTTATCAATTTGCCGCAAACAATCCTTTGTCTGGATATATTCCACCGGGATATAATTTGTTGAGGACAACTTTACTTCAACAAGAAAAGACAAATGTTGAGAGATTGCTCCAACCGATTAAGGGAACATGGAGAGAGAAGGGTGTAAGCATTGTGAGTGATGGATGGAGTGACTCGCAAAGAAGGCCTTTGATCAACTTTATGGCGGTGACGGAGGGCGGGCCTATGTTCCTCAAAGCCGTGGATTGTTCCGGTGACACAAAAGATAAGTATTTCATTTGCGATTTGTTGAAAGATGTGATAGAGGAGGTTGGCCCTGAAAATGTGGTTCAAGTAATCACAGATAATGCTAAGAATTGTGCCGGTGCGGGACTTCTAATTGAAGGATTATATCCTAACATCTCTTGGACACCATGTGTGGTCCACACTCTCAACCTTGCCTTGCAAAATATTTGTGCCGCAAAGAATGTGGAAAATAATCAAGTAACTTATGACGAGTGTTCTTGGATCACGATCATTGCGGATGATATTTCATTCATCAAGAATTACATCATGAACCATTCCATGAGGTTGGCTATCTTCAATGACTTCATTCCTTTGAAGTTGCTCTCGGTTGCAAGTACTCGTTTTGCTTCTGTAATGGTTATGCTTAAAAGATTCAAGCTTCTTAAAACTAGTCTTCAAACCATGGTTATAAGCCCGAGGTGGAATTCTTATAGAGAGGATGATACGGGAAAAGCAAAGTTTGTGAAAGAGAAGGTGCTAGATGACATTTGGTGGGATGACATTGATTATATACTTTCTTTTACCTCTCCCATGTATGATATGTTAAGGATTTGTGACACGGATAGGCCTTGTCTTCATTTGGTCTATGACATGTGGGATACAATGATAGAGAAGGTAAAGGTTGCAATATATAGACATGAAGGAAAGCGGCATGAGGACTCATCTACCTTTTATGAAGTTGTTCACGCAATTCTCGTTGATCGGTGGAACAAGAACACTCCACTTCATTGCCTAGCTCATTCACTAAATCCGAGGTGACTTCTAACTTCATTAGTTCACTTCATAAATAGTGAGAACATTATGTACTCTATTATTCATAAATTAAACTTCAACTTTTCTTTGTATTACGAAGGTACTATAGTGATGAATGGCTTCATGAGGGTCCTAGTAGGGTGCCTCCACATAAAGATGTTGAGGTTGCACGAGAAAGAATGAAATGCATGAAAAGGTATTTTCCTAATTCGGCGGATCGCTCAAAGGCTAACATGGAATTTGCCAATTTTTCAAGCAAGGCGGGAGAGTTTGGGGATAGTGATTCCATCCATGATCGCTATGCAATGGACCCTAAGAGTTGGTGGGTTACTTATGGTGCAAGTGCACCTTTGCTTCAAAGCGTAGCTTTAAAGCTACTTGTGCAACCTTCTTCATCATCATGTAGCGAGAGAAATTGGAGTACTTACTCATTTGTGCATTCGGCTAAAAGGAATAAGATGACTCCAAAACGTGCGGAAGACTTGGTTTTCATTCATAGCAACCTCCGCCTCTTATCAAGAAGAACTCGGCAATACATGGAAGGACAAACGAAGATGTGGGATATTGCCGGAGATGCTTTTGATACATTTGGGGATGTTGGAGATCTTGAAATTGCACAACTCTCTCTTGATGAACCGGAGTTGGAGGCCGTAGTTTTTACGGACGATGGTGATGATGGTGAAATTGGCGATGAAGCAATGGAGGATTAGCGAAATGCAATGATGATTGCAATATTTTGGATGGACAATGAAAATCTTTTGACTTTTGATGATGTTAAATGAACTCTGTTTTTTGCTTGGCATGTGAATGGTGAACTTGTGGAATGGATAACTTTAGTTGCCAATGAAATATTATTTTTATTTATTTTTATATTCAACGTATCCCCAACGTATCGTATCCTACTTTTCGGAAAAATCACGTATCCGCGTATCCGTATCGTATCCGTATCCGTATCTCGTATCCGTATCCGTGCTACTTAGATTATACTTAATAGGTGCGAAATGTAAATTTCCTATTTGCAATCATTGCAATTGGAAAGTATTAAGTCATAACCAAAAAGAAATCACTTTAATTATGTTCTGTCTTTTGAGCAATCCAAAGAAATATCGAAATTCGTGAAAGCCCCCCCTCTTTTTTAAGCAATGGTAAGAACTTCATTGACGAACAAAAGTTTATGTTAAGCGGTCTAGCATCACTATACCTATTACTAGTGGAAACGTGAACCAAAACTCAAAATAATAATTATACCATCAAAGTAATACAAACTTTTGTGAAATACCATGTATATAGATACATGTATATGAATAAATATACATGTACATATACACTTACTTCAATTTGCCTGACTCCGCTAAATTCATGGTTTTCGCCAGTGAATTACGACATTTTATGCGAAGATTACCACATGAAAGAAAGAGCTTAGAAAGGAAACTGATAATATGATCTAAACTAACATTCTTTGTGTTGTGTACTTGTGTCTCTAAGTAACCATCAGAAATCTATTCTGACAAAGGGAGAACCCACCGAGGTGTAGACAAAATTCTGCATTGTATCAACTTTTCCTATGCCCTAAACACCCCATTGAAAAGATAAGTTAGTACTTATGACATGGAAGTTAATTTCAACTTAAGAGTTGAGGGGCAGAATTGTCACGTCGCATTTTAAGATCACTATTTAATTAATTTGTATTATCATAGCTGCTCATACATACACACAATCTGATCATCCCTTTCAAAACCTGTAATTTATTACAGTTTCCTCCAATGGAAAAATAGAATGGCTCCCTCAAAATGATAGAAACACCAGCACCATGAAACACCAAGGTTTCTCACCATAAAGTGAATTGTCGAGAAGTTAAAGAGGATGTTTGGTTGTTTCATTTTCTATGAACAAGAAGTGTATGTATCTGACGTTTGTGAGAGATAAGGGTTTTCTACAGTGCATAAATTTACGAACTTCCAAAATTTGCATGGCCAACTTTTAACAAAATACGCTACCTTTTTCTGATTATATCCTTTTCATGGTTAATCACCACCCACGGAAATAAGTTGGGTTTTTAATTTAGTTTCCTTGACCACAAAATTCTATTTATTCAATGCGTTGACTTTGTATTTTTGTTAATTGCGCACACATTATGTGTGCACACCTTCTAGCAAATGTCTAGAGGGGACATATAGTATCTCTTTTCAAGAGAAAGGGAAATATATTAAATGGATCTGAAATCGTATGTCTCTGAGCATTTCAACCTCATTAGACACCGCAGTAGATGACCTAATCAAGAGGAAATACGAAGCGGACAACAAATTGACTCTCGGAAAATACACTACTTTTTCTGATTATACCCTTTTCATGGCCAATCACCTCCCACCAAAAAAAGTTGAATTTTTAATTTGGTTTCCAAAACCACAAAGTTCTATTTATCAAATACTTTGACAATGTATTCTTCTTAATTGTACACACACACGCACACCTTCTAGTGAACATCTAGAGCGAAAATAATCAAAATATAGCAGTATCTCCTTTTCAAGAGAAAGGGAAATATACTGAATGGGTATAAATTCATCAGAAACGCAGCAGATAACCTAATTAAGAGGAAGTACGAAGCAGACAACAAATTGAGAGGAAGTGCGAACAACAAATTGGCTGTCAGAAAACACACTACTTTTTCTGATTCGGCCAATCACCACCCACCGAAATAAGTTGAATGTTTTATTTGGTATCCTAGACCACAAAGTTCTATTTATTGATGACTTTGACTATCTATTTTTCTTAATCGCAGACACGCGCACACCTAGTGAACGTCGAGAGCGGAAATATAGCAGTATCTCTTTTTCAAGAGAAAGGGAAATAATAAATGGATCTAAATTCATCAGAAACACAGCAGATGACCTAACTGAGAGGAAGTACGAAGCGGACGACAAATTGACTGGCAGAAAATACACTATTTTTTCTGATTATATCCTTTCATTGGCCAATCACCACCCACCGAAATACGTTGAATTTCAACTTATTTTTATTGGTTTCCTAGACCACAAAGTTAAATTTATTACTACTTAAATAGTTTGACTATCTATTCTTCTTAATTACACACGAGCGCACTGAATATCTACACCGGAGATATAGGATTATCTCTTTTCTAAGAGAAAGGTGAATGTACTAAATGGCTATGAAATCGCAGATCTAAGAGCATTGCAAACTCATAAGGCACCGCAGCAGATGATCTAATTGAGAGGAAAGACAAAACAGACAATAAATTGACAGTAGGAAGCAATAGAGCTGGACTTTGTGAAGCTTGATTAGAATTGAATTTAAAACACACGCATTGACCACAAAATTCTATTTGTTAAATGCATTGACTTTGTATATATTTCTTAATTGCACGTACATTATACTAAATTTTCAACTGTGAAATATAGTATCTATTTTTCCAGAGAAAGGGAACCACATTAAATGGATATATGAAATCACAGGTCTCGAAAGCATTTCAAATTCATCAGACACCGCAGCAGATTACTATATTTTTTAGGAAATACGAATCGGACAACAAATCGACAGTAAAAACCAATAGAGCCGGATTTCGCAAAGCTCGATTAGTATTGAACTTAAAGCATACACCTATCAGTATCATAGTAATCTATTGATCTAAACCTAAGTCCTAACATATAGAATGCGACTAACCTTAACCTAGTCATTCTTGTCAAATCTCATATCGTGCTTTTTTTTTTGTCACAATTTGTCTTTCCTAGTGAGTTACGCATAGATCTAGGCCTCTCCTCCCTATGCTCCCCGTGCTCTATCCTCCCACTGCGCTCGCGCTCTCCCTCCTCGGTCTCGCTAATTTTAGTAGTTTGGAATGTTCTATTAAAAAACGTTTACGCTCGCACTCGGCACTCTAGTTCGCGCACGCGCATATGTGACGTAGATCTAGACCGACAAAAATGTCAGATTCCAAACGAGGAGAGAGAGAGATACGTACCGGTGGCGGAGTGAAAGCTGTTATGGAGGCCAAGCAAGAAGGCAAGGGGGACGAGCATGGAAAGCAAGACGAGGCCCAGGACCGCCGCGATTACGAAGCCCCGCCATCGCCGTTTCGCCGCCGGTAGAGTCATCTCCTCCTCATTATTTCTTCTCCCCCAATTTTTCTCAGCCTCTTACGTATATCTTTTTCCTACTTCTCTTTTTTGCTTCTTCCGATCAATTCACCAACAGAGGTACGTATCAACAGCCCTAGATTAGTACAATGCCGTCGCCATAATCATCGTCGGTGCGACTGACAACGGCCGTGGATTGTTTGTCTGCGTGTTTTCTGATCAGATCTGACCTCCCCTCAGAATCACAACGCACGTTCTCGCGTCAAAATGGGAAAGAGGAGAGCGATGGGGGGAGGGAGGGATTAACTGATCTAGTGGGTGTGGCTTTACCATTTTTGGTCCAGGGAAGTTCGATTTGAACAGTTAGAACCCTGTAGTTTCAATTGAGTTTCAATATGGTCCCCCAATCGAGACCGGGTAATAATTTCGGATGGGTAGTGGGGTCCGGGGATGCTGCCGAGCAGCTCCCTATAGAGCGGGTGCAGAGCGGTTGATCTGTCCGTTCATCTCGGTACGGACGACTTGGGTAGAATCTGAACGCATGCAAATCGCATACAAATCTGAACTGTCCATTGCTCGATTAAAATTCGAACCGTCGATTGCTGAGATGAATGGCTAGATTGGCCGCTCTGCACCCCTTTACAAGGAGATGCTCGGCAGCATCTCCCATTCCCGGGAAGTGAGTGTGGACGAAACTACTAAAGTGAGTATAGTGATAATTCAATTTGATTTACCAACCTTTCACCACCACCACTGCCAAGTTTCGTCATCTCTCTGTCTCTCCTCCATCTTCCACTGCTGCAATCACCTAAACTCTTCACCACCACAAATAAATGCCACTCGTTCTTGTCACCAACCTCCTCCATCGCTAGCATACCCCTTCCCATCCTCAAGCAGATGACAAATATAAATAAAATTGGAAAATAATAGTTAAAATAGTACAATCGAAATTCATGGATCTTAGTATTCATTTGCATACTTTAATTCATTTTTTTTATTGAACAATTTTTTAAATTGAAAAACTCAACGTTCGATTTTTAGTACTTAATTTTCAATTTCAATCTTATCACATATCAACTAGCTTGTAAAGATTAGCTCATAGCCTCATAGTGTGTTTTGGGACCGGAAAAGATGAAAATTATCAGCCTTTTGAGGGTAAGCAATGGTGGAAATTATCATTTACCCTACAAAGAGGCCCACGTGAGAAGCTCGTATTCAATTTTGCTGTTCAAATCGTTAATGTTTGTGATAGGATACTACACTGAAACTAATTCAAGACAACAGTGATATACTAGTTGCCTGAGTTCGAATACAGGGACCGCAATGAATCTCAAACAAAACTACAGGATCCAACAGTGAAATTTATCCCTAATTATTTGGGATATGAGCTCTGATCTGGTGGTCTCGTGACTTTTATCGTAAACAAATAGTTATGCTAAGACCGGTGGGGCCGATGGTTGAAGAAGAATAAATAAACACGTTACGTGCGACACAAATGCGTGGCTCCGACCCCACCATTTTTAAAAATCTCACTTTGTATACTAGTAGTACGGAGTATAAATTAATCGATGGAGTTGTGGCCGAAATTAATATGAAATTGTTCCACAATACTTATTTTCCGTTCGGCTAAATAAGTCAAGTGGTTTATTTTTTTGTCTTTATTCAAATTTTTTTCGTATTTGTTAGTTTTGTGTCAATTTTTTTGGGGATTATTGCATCTCCATAACGAGAGGAATCTAAAAAGTAAAAAAATTTGATCGAAATCCAATTTTTTTTTTAATAAAGCCAAAAAAAATGGCTTATTGGCTTATTTTTGTCTTTATTCAAAAAAATTCGGTTTCGATTGAAATTTTTTACTTTTTAGATTCCTCTCGTCATAGAGATGCAATAATCTCCAAAAAAATGACGCAAAACTTAAAAATACGAAAAAAATTTGAATAAGGACAAAATAAGCCACTTGGCTTATTTAGCAGAACAAAAAAGGGTGTCACCGTGTCACTAATGAAAAAAATGATTTTGGCACATACAAAAACAATTTTGTCATTATCATTTTGTCTAATTAAAACGTCTTAAGTGTACCCCCTCTAACAATTATTTGTGCCTCTAATGAACTTTTACCATTTATGTTCGCATCGGGCCATTTTTTAGGGGAAGAAGGATAAGGGAGTGGGAGAGGGAAGAAGGAGAAGGGAGGGGAGAGAGATTATCTCCTCGAAAGAGTCTTAGAATCCGTTCCAAAACGCCTTCTTAAAAAATATTGTAAGTACTTATTTCACATTTTTAAACTCAAAAATAATATAAATGAAAATTAATTTTTCAATTTTTTTACACCGTATTAAAAATCTCAATGTGATCTTTCAAATAAGATCCATATTGTATATTTTTAGATTTCAATAAATCCATCATTTTTTAGCTTGAAATTGCCTTCTTAAAAAATAAGTACTTATTTGACGTTCGGGAACGGGGCCTTAGCTAACACCATCCTTTAAGCTAATTCAAGTGAGGGAAAAAAAAACGAATTACCCCTAAAACTTTATTGGTATTCTCAATGCAATGATTTCATGAGGGCAAATCAACTAATTTTCACATTATCTACTCTTATTCACCCACTAGGTTCCTTCTTCGTGCACAGCACGAATGTATGCCCGTCAAAGGGAACAAGTTTTGATATAGGCTAGATATGTCTTGTTTGTAATTTTAGAGCTGGAAGCAATAGAAGAGTATGAAAATAGTTAGGAATATATATTACATAGTTTGATCAAAATAGCAAAAGCATTAGATGATTTACATACATACCACATAGAGCGTAAGTCTTTGAACTTATTTCACCGATTCCAACAATTGTATGATGAAATCTTTTCCTAGAATTTGGTTTTATTCCTGTTCGATTAAAGGAAAGGGAACTTGACAACAAATTTTGTTGCTTTGGGTTAATTTTCGTTACACTTGCAGTAAGAATTTGATACGCTTTCGTCTCTTAACTACATGGGCAATTAGTTTTGGGTTAAACGGTTTTAAAAAATGGATGAACAAAAACTACGATTATTCCGATAAATATCTCCTTATTTACATTTTAAATCCAAATTGTTACGTATTTAATTATTAAATAATTACTACATAAACTATGATTATTGCGATAGATTTATTAATCGCACAATTTTTCTACACATGAATTTCAATACCACAATCCACCATAACTTCTCATCTATGCAACAATTAAACCATCCAATTTAATCTGCCAAAAACTTTTCCATACAAATAGGACTAAAAGTTAATGGAAACAGAACTAAACATTAATTAATAAATAAAATTTAGGTCACCATCTACATCAAAAATTAAGTTTCGGTACTATTTCCATTAAAATGCAGATTAAGGTTTTGGGTTTTCGAAAAACTACCTCAAACGCGATTCTAAGCTCGGGTAAGTGTTGCACGGTGTTCGTAGATCGCTGTGGTGGTTCCGAAATCTTGAGGCGGCATCCGGCGGTGCCCGCGGCAGCGGCGTGGGTGTGAAATCCACTGTTGGTGGCGGTTCGGCGGAGAGCCGAAGGACGGAAGAGATGGTGGTGAGGCCAAGAGGAGGAGGCGATGGGTGGTGGAGCTCGGTGGTATGGGGAGAGTAAGGTGGTGGTGCCACGGAGGAGAGGAGAGGTGGGTGTTTTAGGTGGTCTTGGGCTGGAGGTGACGGTGGAGGCGGGGAGGGGCATTATTGGAAATGGCATCCCTGGGCAATTGGTAAAATGAACGAAATTAAAGGGCAAAATTGTCGCAAATTAAAAATGGCAGGCCAAAATCTAGGCAAACTGTGGCGCATTATAAAACCTAGGCAAACTGTAAATTGTCCGAAATCGATGGGCAAATTTGTAATTGAGAATTTGGCAAGGCTGGGCAATGTGTAAAATGGGCCAAATCAAAGGGTAAATTGGTCCCAAATTGAAAAATGGTAGGCCAAAAACTCCTTCTTATTATATAATGCTTGGATATATAAGGCTTGGATAAAGGGCAAAATTGTCCCAAATTTAAAAATGGCAGGCCAAAATCTAGGCAAACTGTAAATTGTCTGAAATCGAGGGGCAAAATTGCAATTGACAATTTGGATGGCTGGGCAATTTGTAAAATGGGCCAAATCAAAGGGTAAATTGGTCCTAAATTGAAAATGGTAGGCCAAAAACTCTTCTTTATTATATAAGGCTTGGATAATGCTTGGATATATAAGGCTTGGATAAAAGGCAAAATTGTCCCAAATTTAAAAATGGCAGGCCAAAATCTAGGCAAACTGTAAATTGTCTGAAATCGAGGGGCAAAATTGCAATTGACAATTTGGATGGCTGGGCAATTTGTAAAATGGGCCAAATCAAAGGGTAAATTGGTCCTAAATTGAAAATGGTAGTCTAAAAACTCTTCTTTATTATATAAGGCTTGGATATAAGGCTTGGATAAAAGGCAAAATTGTCCCAAATTTAAAAATGGCAGGCCAAAATCTAGGCAAACTGTAAATTGTCTGAAATCGAGGGGCAAAATTGCAATTGACAATTTGGATGGCTGGGCAATTTGTAAAATGGGCCAAATCAAAGGGTAAATTGGTCCTAAATTGAAAATGGTAGTCCAAAAACTCTTCTTTATTATATAAGGCTTGGATATAAACTACTATAGCACTCAAAGCAAGAATAGGCTAATTTTCTTTATACCATATTAATCTCTTATCCCCATTTTTTCTTATCCACCTAAAATTTTATATCTCGTCAAACGAGGCATATATCTTATATCAACATTTATTATCTCTTGCAGTTTTTCAGTATATTGTTTAGACTATATTTTTATGTTAAGGAAACAAAAATGGGTTCACAAATCTTTATTTTTTTCCCGATAAAGGTACCTTTATCATTATATAGCCCAAACACACGTACAATCAGTGCAACGAATGAAAAAACCAAAACACTCCCAGCAGGTCATGCAAGACTAGACGAGAGAGCAAAATCAGTCTAAAAAACAGCAGGCACAAGAGTCAACAAAACACTACAAAAGTTAAAGCGATTATGAGACATTGAGCTAAAAAAGTTAAAGGGTATTTTGAAAGAGAAAAACTTCTTTTACAGAGCAATCCGTAAACTTTGTTTATGACACTCAATTAATCGCGTCCAAAATTGTTTTGTACGGTTCGGATTTTAAAAAAATCTGGCTAATTGATTGTCGAAATTAACGGACGGCTGAGATTGCGCCAAATCGTGAATAACTTCGAATAAGTTTTCTCTCATTTTGAAAACTTCCTCCAAAAAGGTCAAACGTTGCATAAGTCCTTGGCAAAAACAGTTTAATGCTGAAATGTGATCCAACCATAACGACTAGTACTAGTATTTTCTGGACTGGGGATTCCTGCAGGGCCGCCGGCACTACAAGGCGTGTAGGGCGGTTGATCCGACCGTCCATTTTGGTACCGACGGCTCGGATTTAATTTGAACTCCTATTGATCCGAGCCATCCATTGTTTGGATTAAAATCCGAGCCGTCTATTGCAGAGATGGACGGCCCGAATGCGCCCTATAGGGCCTGTAGGACGCCCCGCCCTACAGGATCCCGGATCCGTATTTTCTAAGCTTACAAAACGTTGTTAAATTAAAATATATGACTAGATGCATTCTACTACTTTATATTGCATTTGTTGTGGTTTCTATCCATATTTTTCCAGTTCCACATCACATTATCACTTCAACGTGCTCAACATATCCATGTTTAGAAAAGGTAGGTACACCTGATCAAACAAATACAAAGTTAAGGGGTGTTATCGGTAGTGAATTTTTTTTATATTTTTATTTGTGATTGAGAAGTTGTTAGGTGTTTTCGGTAGTGAATAAGCTGTTGAGAAATGTCAAGAAGTTTCCGGGAGTGAATATGGTTGTTGATGGATTTGTGAATAGAGTTACTGTAGCATTATTATTATTTTTTTTGTCGATAACTTTTTTTATTACGAGTAGAAATAAAATGATAAAATAATGAAACTTTTTTTTTGTTTGTTAGTGGAGGTTTACATACCAAGCATGCCCTTTGCAAAATTTCAAATGTGCGATTTGATTTGAAAGAAGGGATTGACCCCGTTCTGGATGCGCAGTAAAAAAAACTTTAAAAAAAAAAGGTTTTTCAAACTCAAATATAATGAAAATAAAAAATAATTTTTTTATTTTTTTTATATCGTTTAAAAGATGTCAATGAGATCTATCAAACAAGATCTATATTGGTAGAAAAATTATTTGCGTAAACACATAATTTTTAAGCTTGAAAAACCTTTCTTTTTCTAAACTTTCTTTTACTATTCATCTAGAACCAAAGTCACTGTTTAAAAACAAAAAAAGTAACCAAAGTGATCCTGCTCGAAGGGTTACCTGTATTTCTTTGAGAATTTATTCGGGGGAGTGAATTTCGCACCCCAAAATTGCTAACCGCACCTCTAATGATGGTGTGAAAATTCATATAAAGTTGATTTTCACACTCTGCAAATTGTTGATTTTGGGAAGTGCAAAAATCAATATGGAGTTGATTTTCACACTCCCTTTAGAGTGCGGTTAATAATTTGGGAAGTGCAAAAATCGCCCCCTTTATTCGGGTATGTCTATCTGTTTTCCCCTTGTTTTTGTATCCAAGGACTGCCTATTGGACCTATCGGTTCCATACCGACCATGACCCGACGGACACGCAGGGCCTACTCTGAGTTCCGCATAAATGATCCGAACTGTTTGATAATTTAAAAAAGAAACCCAATGGTCCGTGGAAAATCAGTTCAATCTGATATGTGTCGGTGTTCAATTCAATCTTTGATTGAGATGTATGGAACCGTCGATCCCCTTAGATCATCTCCGATGCATTCTCCATTCCTCTATATCTCCATATTTTACTCTTCTAAGACGGTATTTTGGAGGATGTTTTTTTTATCTCCAATCCATCATTCATTCCTCCGTATCTTCGTATTTTCATCTTGGAGATTTGTTGGAGATTGGAAAATTTTACGTGATATATTTGGCGCAGACAAACACATCACCTAAACGGAAACGAGAACTCAAGAACATTTCAGGATATACTTTTAAGTCTTTTAGAGAGAGAGAGAGAGAGAGAGTATAGAGCGAATATTCAATTTCCTAACTGCCTATATATACACACACATAGGTATAGAGAGAGAGAGAGAGAGAGAGAGAAAATCATCTTGATTTCAATCAGCTGCGAGATAGCTCCGCCCTCGTCTCCACAATCGGGTACGAGAAAGCTTTCTTCCAATCCGAAAACTAATTAAATTCCGTAAGTGAAAAATAATTAGTATTAAAGTTGACATTTTTTTTCACGGATTCGAAGTCAATTATCATTGTTGCGTGGTAGTTTTATCCTGCTGTTGTCAAATTTCGATACTTTCAATGCATTCGAGTTCAGTTTTAAAAAAAAAGAAAGAAATGTGTTTGTGTTCGGTTTGATTTGGTTTATCATTTCTTAATTTGGATTGCATGCGGATATCGCGAACAGATATTCAGTTTCTCCGGTTAAAAACAGTTGTTAGATTGTTCAATACCAGTAGGATTTTTACCAATTTATGCTGGTGTTTTTGGGATTCTTTGATTGGTTGCATTTGTTGGATTGCAAAATAACGCTAGGGTGGGGTTCTTGCCCCCCTTTTTTTATACTTTCAATGTACTTTACTTCGGGTTGACTTAGTTTATGTGTATGATCAAATGATCATTTCGTAATTTGGCTTGCATGCAGATACCAAGAACAAGAAGTGGAGATATTTCGCTGTCTTTTGTTGATTTCAGTTGTTAGATTGTAAAATACCACTAGGGTTTTGTCCAATTTGGATTCTTTGATTGCAATTGTTAGATTGCAAAATAACACTAGGGTGGGGTTCTTGCCGTTTTTTGTTGTTGGGGATCAATTATAATTTGTAAGTTGGGAACAAATGAATGTGGTGGGAAAAGTTGGGAGCTTAATATCGCAAGGCGTGTACTCTGTTGCCACCCCGTTCCATCCCTTTGGCGGTGCCGTCGATATAATTGCTGTCAAGCAGCAGGATGGCACGTTTCGTAGCGCGCCTTGGTACGTGCGGTTCGGTAAATTTCAGGGTGTTCTTAAAGGGGCCGAAAAGATGGTTAGGATAACTGTTAATGGCATCGAGGCAGATTTTCATATGTATCTTGACAATTCAGGAGAGGCATATTTTGTCAGGGAGGTGGGTTCTGGTGAAAGTGGGGATGCAAAAAGGGTTTCGAATGATTCTGGTAATTTGAACATTGCACAAGAAAATAATAGCGTTAATGGTACTAACAGTGTAACTAGTGGAACGAATAACTCTAACGTTGGAACAGCTAATGAACAGCTTGAGAGGACAGAATCCGATAGCGGAAGGAGGTTCTATGAATTTGAAGACGAACAATCCTCTCTTGTGGATTCGGTTGAGCTATCGGAGTATGGGTCTAGTCAGTTCGAGAGTTTAGATACCGTGGAACATTTTGTTGAATCACAGGGTTTGAGTTCAGAAGTGGTTTTGGTAAGTGTGGATGGTCACATACTGACAGCACCCTTCTCCTCATCCGAAACGAGTGCTGATAATTTGCATATAAGCACCCCCCAGTTTCGTCTGGGCCCAGGCCAAGAAACTGACTTTGTTGAGGGCACGGGTGAATTCAGCGCAGGTGAAGAGGTGTGGGGTGCTGATATATTAAGTGATTTGGGCACGTCTGCACCTGAAGTTAGTTGCAGTAACACTAGTAATGCTTCTAGGCATCAGATGGAAGTTTGTGAAGGAGATAGGGAGCATCTTTGTCACTTTCAAGAAAATGAGAACATCACAAACGTAGAGCTAGAGCTTTGTGTAGATAGTAATCCTAAAACTGCATCAGCTGGTATTAGGAGGGAAGATGTTTTCAAGAGCTGCTTGGAACTACCAGCATTGGCTCTGCACCATGGAAATTCCAACCAACAAGTTGTGGACCCCATATTAGAAATTTGTGAAACTGCAGACGATTTGGAGTCTCCTCACAGTTGCCAACTTGCCAATGGAACTGGAGATGGAGATGGAGATGTTGGCGAATCAAGAAATGGAGATGGTTTAACTCACTCTAATTCAGATCCACAGGTTGAAGTTGAACTCATTGAGGAAAGAACAAGTTCAAGTTATATGGGTGTTCATAACGTCACCATTGATTCTGTTAGCGCCGATAACAAACTAAAGGAGCCGGTTGACAAGGCCTTAGAAGTTGAAGGTGTACAATGTAGCCCACAAGGGTCTGCTCCTGAAGGTGAATGCAGCAATAGTGAGGTTGTGGAAGGGGAAACACATACAGCAACTTCCGGTGACGGGATCAGGACTGATTCGAGTAAGAGCTTTCCTGTTGGCATGACTATCAATTATGACACTTTTATGCTCCGTTTGCTTCAAAGTAAAATAGTTTGCACATAAAATGATTGCAGAAAAGTATTATTTTTCATTTTGTTTTCTGGGGTTTGGTTCACGTGTGAAAATATTTTATGCAAAATATTCAAAGCTGTTTTTGTATATCTGCAACAGAATGAACGAATGGGCTTAAAGTCTTTTCAGTCCCAATTCTAGGGCAATTAACCCATAAGAACACATGGCTATGCAAGAATTTGTTGAGCTTACAATTTGCTTCTGGTGTCACCTACAATGATGTGTAAAAGATTGACTTAACGGAGATTTAGAACATGTCGTTTTTGGATGTATGATGAAAGTTATCTTTCTGTGAAATCTTTTACTATACTTTTTTGAACATTTGAATTGAGAACACAGTTTGGGAAAAAAAAAATTAGGGCGAAATGAATGGAGCTGTATTGTTGCTTTATTCTGAAAGTAATATTTCATGTAATTTTGCAGGGATTGAGCTATCTCTTTGTGGCAACTTGCTTCATGCTGGTATGGGTTTGAATGCGGCTGCTGAAGTGTTTAATTCACATCGCATATCTGAGGGGGCATTCAAAACTTCTGCAGCATCAATTGCCAAGAATGAAAACTTAGTTGTCAGATTTCAAGACAGGTACTTGTCATGGGATAAAGCTGCTCCAATAGTTCTTGGAGTTGCTGCATATGGGTTAGATTTACCTGTTGATCCCAAAGATGCAATTCCTGTGGAGCAAGATGGTTCTAGTGTCACATCCACTCCTTCTGGGCGCAGATGGAGGCTGTGGCCCAGTCCATTTAGAAGGGTCAAAACAGTTGAGCACACTACCAGTAACGCATCTAGTGAAGAGGTGTTTGTTGATTCTGAATCTGGCTCACAGAATCAACCTTTTGAACAAGCTCCTACAACACCCACTGGTGGTAGTGAATCCCCGCACAAGCAACTTGTGAGGACAAATGTCCCCACTACGGAGCAAATAGCATCATTAAATTTGCAAGAAGGACAAAATATGGTGACTTTCAGTTTCTCTACCAGAGTCTTGGGAACGCAACAGGTCTGTCAACCATTTCCATTTTAGTGACTACAATTCCAAGACAATGAGCGTTGACCTCTTTCTTTGGCTTCCTTCTTATTTCAATTGCTCACACGTATTCTCTTTCAACAGGTTGATGCTCATATTTACTTGTGGAAGTGGAATGCACGAATTGTGATTTCAGATGTTGATGGGACGATTACCAAGTGAGATATACTGGTTCCAAATCTTTTGGCTATTAACTTGTTGCAACATGTTAAATAACATTCGATATATTATAAGCATGGATAAAGTCTATAGAACAGAGGGATTTGACCTAGTTCAGACAGCCCAACCCGGCAATTCTCAAGAAAGCATATATTACGCAGCAAGGTGCAAAGGCGCAAGGACATATTGTGCCTTAATAATATTCATATTTCTAGTTAACGTTAAAGCTCCATAAATTGCAAATATCAAGATAAAGCTCCATAAATTGCATTTATCAACATGTACTCCTATTATTTTTTTTCCAACTTCAATGTGTTAGTTTGTTGTTCCTATGATATTTCTGTGTATTAGAAGTTGTGACATTGTGCACTCTATGTTGGCCTACTTAAAATTTGATGGTATCATTGTATGAATAGTGCACAAATGTATATTCGGAATATGGATGCATTGCTATAAGTATGAATGCGACTTAATTTGGAATCTGGTATGCTGATTTAGAATAAGGATGGGCAAAGGCTGATTTAGATTACTGAGAATGCTGTAAGCTAGTTTGGCTTTTGAGAATGCCAAAGGCATTCAAGGACGTAGAAAGGTTTAATACATATGTCTTAGAAATGGAGCTCTTTATATCTGGGGTTTAATAAATAGCTTACCCTTTGTTGAGAGAGGAGCATGTGGGTTAATTGATTGTGAAAATTGGAAAAAATAGTTGAAGTGTTAGAGATGAGTATAGAGACTTGGCTTAAAGGTACAAAATATCAATCTCTACCTTGATGCTAAAGATGATTCTTTTATTTAAGCTGGTCAGCTCAGCTGAAGGCCATCTTATTGTATTACAACCTGTCAATGCAAGTAAATGGGATATTGTTTGGCTGTCTTATTATAGTGATTCAGAAACCGATGCTAAAAGAGGTTTTGTGAGGATGAGTTTGAGGATGTATTCTCTTGGGGACAGAGTGTTATTTGGGCCTTGTTTTCTTCTCCCTTTGAGGGGATCCCGCTGTTTTTTACCCACATAGATTGGAGGGGGGTATGATTTGTGGCTGCTAGAGGATTTGTCTTGTTATGCTTGTTCGTATTCTGATTTGGTTTTCCTTTGCGGACTGCTCATCCCCTTTTCTTGTACGTATATTCTCTATATTATTGGTTATGTTTGTTACAATCCACAGACAAAATAGTTGGTTAACTTGGTTATTTGTAACGAACTGCAGGTAGTGCATCCTTAATCATTATTTCTTTTGGACATGAATAAATAGATTAGTAAGCTCAATGATGTTCAAGCTAAGACAAACAATTGATTATATTTTTTAATTTGCATCCACTGTTGCAGTCAGGTATTGATTACAATGACTTTTACACCACGTTGATGCTTGTTTTGTAGGTCTGATGTTCTTGGTCAGTTCATGCCTTTGGTTGGAAAGGATTGGACACAGTCTGGGGTAGCTCGGCTTTTCTCTGCAATTAAGGTATGTTTTGGCTATTAGTTACAAAAAAAAGTTTTGTTTCCCTACTTATAATGTTTTTAAGAATGAGTCTCATCCAAAAGGAAGTTGAATTGGAGAGGTGACTGTGGTTTTTTAAACTCTCTATCTTGGTGGTTAGCGATGGAGCTAGTTCTCTGAAATCAAATATAGCAAATCTAGGGGGCAGGACAATTTTGGAATCATACTTTTTTGATATATGAAATTCCACCATTTCAAGAGGGGCAACATTACTAGTAATTTAGCTCAATTAAAAGCAGTTTGATGCACTTATCAAATGCCAAACCTGTTGGTGATATTGGTGGTTCATCTGAGTTCACAACCAGAAGCTGGTTGAGTGATGGCATCACATATGATATATTCCGGGTTCTTTGCCTTTTTACCGGCAACTTTCACTCCAATTTCCTCTCAGTTATTCTGTTGTCCCATGGTAACTGTACCATTACTATCTATTTGTTACTATTTACTGTAGGCTCCAAGGGGTGCAGCCGATTACGAAAAGAAGACCCAAATCAAGGCCTTTACAAGATTCTAAAATTGGTTCAAGTAGGGATTTAAATGAACCAAGCCGTTAGCGAATTGTTCGAGCCTCGGCTCGGCAAGGGCTCATTCAATTCCTTTACTAAACGAACCCAATCCAAGCCTCGTTCTATAAACGAGCTGAGCCCAAACCTACGAGTATTCGGTTCGATTAGGCTCGCAAATCCAGGATCAAAATACCAGACTCCCTCCATCTCATTTTGTTCGCTTCCTACAGGAGACCGTGCCATTTTGAACTTCAAAAATAAAGTACTACCGGAAATTATTTTTGTATTTTTTTGCACTGTTCAGAAGATCTCAATGAGTACTTTCGAACGGTATCAAAAAGTTTGAAAAATTATTCTTGAAACCACCTTGTTTTTTAAGGTCAAAATGACACGACTTTTCGTAACAAGCAAACAAATTAGGACAGAGGCAGTAAGAATGTTTTGGAGGATTATTCATAGATTGTATTTTAGTAGGGTGCATTGTTACAGATATACTCCATCATACAAGGTTTTTGTTGATCATGTTCTTGATGGATTTAATTTTTTTTAATGTTTTGGTTTATATTAGGTAGTATTGAAAGTGGTAATATCCACTTTCTTTTGAGTTTTGATCTAGATGAAATACGTTTTGTGGTTTGAGATTTCCTTAACAGTAATACTTGTTTTTGAACACTAACAACACTAACAATAGTCCTTCCGTTTTCAGTTCTATTTGTGATTGTTATTCAGAGCAATTTTGTTCACCGTCGGGGAGGGTATGCTCATTCTGTGTCTCACCTTGCTAATCAAAATCGTTCAGTTTTTTCAGATTCATTTTCTAGGAGACCCTATCAAAATTCAGCTCAATCGAAAATTGATTAGTGCTTCCTCTAGGAGTTTATTTATTTTCTTTGAAATTCTTGGCTGAAAAACTAAACTATTAGATCAAACGCTTACCCATATTCAATTAAGCTGTATTATTGCATAGTCTTCTAACAAATGAATTGTGACAGCCGATAAAAAAAATGAATTTAGACAAAATAATGGTTTCGATAATCATAGTGAATCACGGAATGAGCATACCTTCGCAAGGGTGAACAAAATTGCTCTCGATGGTTATTGGATGTCTAAAATTCAGTATCTGATATTCAACTTTCTTTACTTCAGGAGAACGGGTATCAGCTGCTTTTCTTGAGTGCGCGTGCAATTGTTCAAGCATATCTAACTAGAAGTTTTCTACTCAATCTCAAACAGGTAATTGAATGTCTTATATTGTGGTTATTGGCAATTGTTACTATTAGTTACCCGTCAAGGGAACCATCAGCTGGGACGCTGTTGGTAGGCAAAAGGACCAGTCATTTGAATTTGTAGTTTTGAGCATAATAATTGGTCTTTTAGCTTCCTTAATCATCAAACCCTTGAGATCCCTCTCCATTTGCTATCTTGCGTCTTGCCTGTGTTAACGGTTATGGTACCATGCTAAAAGAACTAAATAAGCTGAACTTTATTTACTTCATAAATTATTACAGGATGGAAAAGCTTTACCCAGTGGTCCTGTTGTTATTTCACCCGATGGTCTGTTTCCCTCATTGTTCCGAGAAGGTGAGCTCCTATTTCTCTTGGTGATAATTGCCTCTAATATGTAATGAACTGCTATGCTGAGACAAGTAAGTTAAGATGCAAAACCTCCGCTTATAATACATGAATATTGTCTCTACTCTTTAAATGGATTTAGTGGGTCAGAAGTTTCCCCAAAATCAGGCAAGCAGTAGGAAATATTTAGGGAGGAGAATTGTCTTGAGGGAAATAAGTCAAGTTCAAACTTACTACTTTCAAGTAATGGCTTTTTGCTCAAATTTGTTGGAAGGAACTTTTTTCCTGTTGTTTTGATAAGTAACAGTACATTCGTTTATGTAGTGCCAAAAAGAAAGGTTGCAACCCTGTACCGTCTATGTATACTGAGCTGTTTGGCTGCTATCAAAAGATTGACTGCAAAAAGAAAAACTAGACTAAAAAGAGTCGTTCTCTAAACATGGATTATGTGCTGATTCGAAAGAAGAGCGAAGGACTTATTTTCGCAGTAGCCTTCTAATATCGACGACTGAAGTTTGCAACTTTTGGTGCACGCATGCACTGCATGCTGTTTGAATTGTTATAATGTGGTTAATTGAAGTGTGGAAATACTGTGTGCAACAGTCCGTATGACTTGAAGATAATATAGGTTCCTTAGTTTTCTTTTTCCTTGTTGAAGGAGCAATGGTGATAGGGTAGATACCTTGCAAAGTTATTAGCCCATTCTAACTTTTGGCTAAATCAACTGGGCTTCTCACGATGTTGATTGTAAATTTGGAAAAACTATTTCTCGACCTCACTATGTTGAGCGGTATAGCATATGTGATAATTACAGATTACCTAGAAAGACCACTTATTTTTTGTTCCATGGCATGGAGGTCTCACATAGATTGTTAGACATGCAGATTTTTTGAGCTTTTTGGAAACTGATAACACATAACCACTTATTCATGCACCGACTGTGGACATAGCCCGCTAGCATGATTGTGAAGTATGTAGGTTACAACTTCAAGGGACCTACCATTGAACCTTTTTCTATTTGAAGCTGGTTGGGGTTTTCTGTGTTTGTTTGTTTGGTTTTTTCCTTTCTTACTATATTTGTGGTTGGGTGGGTGAACGAGGGTTAAGGGTATGGACAAATACTACACCCCAATTTTGTGGTGGACTCTTCATTCTGACCAATAACTAATAGCAAAAACACTTGCTGCATTGGGAATGCTCTTGCTGGGAAATTTGTTTTCTTTCCCCCTCTTCTTGGGTAAGAACATCTGTTATAATGGGAGATTTCTTATGCTGAAAGAAGTGGATTTGTATTATCATTTTAGATTATGTCAGCATGTCAGAGCTGCTTCCTTAGGTTTCTACATACGTCAGAAGTCCAATCGTTATTTGGCTATACAACTGGGGTAGGATTCCATGTGAGGTGTCTGGTAGCACACAAGGAAACTTTGACCGCAAGCTGAAACCTTCACTCCGTTGATTGAAGTGTCCCCAATTTGTTCTGCCTTTGTCATTTGTTGTTCAGTTACTGACTCATCAAATCAGAAGCTAGGGACTTTTTTTTATGCACACTCTAGTTTAAGGTATTGCATATCTGCATGAGTTGTTACTATTCCCCTGGCTTCTTATAAGAGGAAATAAAAGAATTTTAAGTTCATTTTTAATCCAGTGTTTTGTTTGTCTTATGACAGTGATAAGGAGAGCACCTCATGAATTCAAGATCGCGTGTTTAGAGGTAATTCTTGGGGGTGCCAAATCATTTGAGTCATTAGTATGCTGTCAAACTTTTGTCTATAGCGATTTCATCAACTTTTTCAGCTGAAAATAGATGTCTTACGCAGGATATTAAGGCACTCTTTCCTCCTGAGTACAATCCATTCTATGCGGGATTCGGAAACAGAGACACTGATGAACTCAGTTACAGGAAAATTGGTATCCCCAAGGGCAAAATCTTTATCATTAATCCTAAGGTACTTGTCTTCTTGGACAGTTCTTTACAAATGCAGTTGAGAATTGTCACATGGAATGGTGTGGTGATGTTGAACCAAAACAATCTCCATAGGGACTCATAATGTCAAAATGCCAATGCTATCCGACTTTGGTTTTCCTCCTCTTTTCTGAATGGTTCCATTTAAACTGACAGGGTGAGGTGGCCATCAGTCATCGCATCGATGTGAAGTCATATACCTCTTTACACACATTGGTTAATGACATGTTCCCACCAACATCAATGGTTGAGCAGGTAAAGCATGCTGAGTTCGTATTTCCCATTTGAAAATGAATCGGGAAAAGGAGAGTATATCATATTTGGGCAGTGTTTGGAGACTAATACTGAACAGATATATAGTATCATAGTGTATATTATCCGATCAGATAAATAGCATCTGAATAATAGTACCGCAAACACCCGATGGTTTCACTGTGTGAGAGTATAGCAATGGATGTGTAATCCTGGCCAAATAACTTTTAACCAAACACCGGATATAGGATACCAAGTCCCATTCGATTTGACGCTTATATCATGTCAAACAAATGACCCTATATGTCACATAAGCTCAGAATTTCGTTAGAATTACTGAGTCTCGTACTTTCTTTTTCTCCTCTGATTCTCATTCTAACTGCTCAATCTTTGGGTCTTGATTAACTTTGCAGGAAGATTTCAATTCATGGAATTACTGGAGAATGCCATTGCCAGATGTTGAGTGAGGAACTCTTCCTTGGATTTGCTTTGGTTGTAGGTAGGGTGTAAATTGCCTTGGAATGTCATACCGCATTCATTTCCGGCATCACTCCAATTTTTTTTCCCAAAATTCATCCGAGTAGAGGCTGCTCAGTGGCCCATTTTTATTTACCGGCGCTGATGTAAAGTTTGTAAACATAATTGAGCGTATACTCGAGATAGACCATACAACTTTCTTACTGAATTAAGTTATCACGACGAAGTGTCTGAGTCGTGCTTTTTCTCTATCTCATCTCTTTTAGTTTCGAATCATTGCTCTTTGAGAGCCCCAACGTGTTTGGATCATAGGTTTCTAAAGGGGTTTGTAAAGGCTTATTTACCTTTTTGGTCCCCAAAGTATTAGCGAGTGGCCAATTTCGTCCCCAATATAAACATTTGACCAATTTAGTACCCAACGTTTAAAATTTGTGTCGATTTGGTCCCTATCCATAACGCCGTTTCTTGATTCCGTCAAAAGAAGGGGCATTCTTGGTATTTCACCTTTCTCATCTTCTTCACACTCCACGCCCGAAGTCGCGGAAGATCGAAGACAAGTTTTGATCAGTGGGTTTTGTGCGCCTCACAGAGACGATCGCCACGGTATGTGGGTGGTCGAGTTTCGTCACCGGATGAAGGCTCGGGAGCCATTCGATCGCACCGGGCGGAGGCGGCGACGGGCGTAGAGGCTGTTTTGAAAAGCCCGAAGTCGCGGAAGATCGAAGACAAGTTTTGATCAGTGGGTTTTGTGCGCCTCACGGAGACGATCGCCACGGTATGTGGGTGGTCGAGTTTCGTCACCGGATGAAGGCTCGGGAGCCCTTCGATCGCACCGGGCGGAGGCGGCGACGGGCGTAGAGGCTGTTTTGAAAAGCCCGAAGTCGCGGAAGATCGAAGACAAGTTTTGATCAGTGGGTTTTGTGCGCCTCACGGAGACGATCGCCACAGTATGTGAGTGGTCGAGTTTCGTCACCGGATGAAGGCTCGGGAGCCATTCGATCGCACCGGGCGGAGGCGGCGACGGGCGTAGAGGCTGTTTTGAAAAGCCCGAAGTCGCGGAAGATCGAAGACAAGTTTTGAGCACTGGGTTGTGTTCACCTCGAGGAGACGATCACGGATTGGGGTAGTACGTCGCCGGGGGAGCTCGGAGGTGGCTGCAATGGCTGTCCGCCGCTCGCCTCTGCCGTTCGAACAGCCATTGCCGCCACCTCCGAGCTCCTCCGGCGACGTACTACCCCAATCCGTGATCGTCTCCTCGAGGTGAACACAACCCAGTGCTCAAAACTTGTCTTCGATCTTCCGCGACTTCGGGCTTTTCAAAACAGCCTCTACGCCCGTCGCCGCCTCCGCCCGGTGCGATCGAATGGCTCCCGAGCCTTCATCCGGTGACGAAACTCGACCACCCACATACCGTGGCGATCGTCTCTGTGAGGCGCACAAAACCCACTGATCAAAACTTGTCTTCGATCTTCCGCGACTTCGGGCTTTTCAAAACAGCCTCTACGCCCGTCGCCGCCTCCGCCCGGTGCGATCGAATAGCTCCCGAGCCTTCATCCGGTGACGAAACTCGACCACCCACATACCGTGGCGATCGTCTCCATGAGGCGCACAAAACCCACTGATCAAAACTTGTCTTCGATCTTCCGCGACTTCGGGCTTTTCAAAACAGCCTCTACGCCCGTCGCCGCCTCCGCCCGGTGCGATCGAATGGCTCCCGAGCCTTCATCCGGTGACGAAACTCGACCACCCACATACCGTGGCGATCGTCTCTGTGAGGCGCACAAAACCCACTGATCAAAACTTGTCTTCGATCTTCCGCGACTTCGGGCGTGGAGTGTGAAGAAGATGAGAAAGGTGAAATACCAAGAATGCCCCTTCTTTTGACGGAATCAAGAAACGGCGTTATGGATAGGGACCAAATCGACACAAATTTTAAACGTTGGGTACTAAATTGGTCAAATGTTTATATTGGGGACGAAATTGGCCACTCGCTAATACTTTGGAGACCAAAAAGGTAAATAAGCCGTTTGTAAAGGTGAAAAGATAAAATAAGAAGCGATGAAGCTATATATATATATTTTTTACGAGCAAGATGATCCCAGTTATATTAAGATGTTGAGACGGAAAATAGTATAACTACAACAAAGAACACTACCGATCCGAAAATACAAGAAATAACAAATTAAAACAAAAAACAAAAAGCCGCATGGAATCAAACGCCGGAGGCGGACTCATCAATTACACTTGTGAAGGTGGGTGGAGAGATCAAGGTATGGGAAGAGCAACTCTCGAGATGACCCGCCACACCAACTTGAGCTCGCGCCACCGCAGATTGAAGGGTTAAACCCGCCGCAGACGTCATCTCCGCCGCCGCTGAACTGCTCATAGCCTAGACCCAGTTTCTATAGATCTGGCACCTGGGTCCAAAAATGATGAGGAGAATGAGAGATCTACTCTCCCTAAGAAGAGAGTCGGGAGGAAAGAGATGGGGGAAGCCGACTGGGGGAGAAGAAAATCGAAAAGGGAAGCGACTGAGAAGAAAAAGAAAGAAAAAAAAGAGGAGAGCTCTCTCTAGAGAGAGAAGCTCTCAAGCGTCCTTCCTACGCTTCACTCGTGGAACTTGTTTGTTGGACTGAAGCTATATAGTAGTTAATCCATTTGGATTTCATCTAAAGATATTGCAAATGAAAGGAAAGGGTAACATTGAAATCCATTGTAAACTATAAGGGCATAATTAAGTTGATGGAAAGGGTAACATTGAAATCCGTTGTAAACTATGAGGGCACAATTGACATTTGACATATTAGATTTTGTAGTGATGATTTTGAAACTTGATGTATTTTGACGAGAATTAATGGTAACATTATTATTATTATTTTATAACAAAGCCAAATAAACGATAATCAAACCCACTTTCATCATTATTTACACCTTCATATCCATACAAATCAACAGTACAAATCAAAATATATCCATCAAATCTTATCCACGAATAATAAAAATCTATCTTTGATTTGGATTTGCGCATAACAAGACAAAGATGTAATTACCCACCAAACCCAAACAAAGATGTGACATATATGCCTCTATAGCTACAATGTCATTTTTGGACACGAGAGAGTAAGAGTGGGAGAAATCGAAAACTCATACTCATTTATGAGTATCTTTCATTGCTTTCTGATTCGTATTTCTTTTGTGTTTAACGATTCTTTTTAGAATATAATCTGTTTATTTTTACATTTGGAATATATTTAGTGTGGTTCTATCTAAGGTAATAGAAAATAAATCTTAAATAAAATTCACTCAAATAAAGAATACTTAAAAAAAAGTCTAACATATTGTGACAAGTCAAAATTTGTTAATTCTTTCACCTTTAGTGAACTTCTTTATAACACATTTTATTAACATTTTTGTGTTATAAAGATTGCTCATTACTCTCTCCGTCTTGGTCCCGTATTCATTTTGGGAGGCTCCAAAATGTTTGTCCTTTTTGAAATGTCAATCCAAAAAGTATAATTTTACAAAAAAAATTAATGAAGGGAATAAAGAGTAGCATTGAAAAACTAATCAAAGTTGGATTCCCTTTACAGGACTAGCAATATGGGACGAAGAGAGTACGATCTCTTTGTTATGTTCTTATTTATGTAAAATTATCTTTTATGATTTTTTCTCACACATAAACAGGGTAATTTCATAATCTTTACATAAATAAAAAGGAAAAAGTATTTGGATATTGGGAGAGTATGAAAATCAATTTGGGATATTTAAGGTAAAAAAAATTTCACTCTCTTTTTGCAATTCACATTCCTTCTTTTGTCCTTATTATGAATTTACAATATAGCCCTTCAACGTGTGGAAAAGTGTATTGAAAAAAAGACATTATAGTAAATTCATATGAATAAAGACAAAAAATGCGTGCTGTCCAAAATATTGGACACTTTCACTATTTCAGCCCTATAAAAAATTATTTATGTCTTTTAATTCGTACTGTTTTGCATAAGCAATATGAATCTTTTTTGATAGTAAATTTCAATTAGTTCTGTTAAACAAAATTTTGAAATTCGCACAATACATTATGATTTGGAAGATATAGACAATTTAAAAATGGCATGCATTCCCAAACGTGTATAATATTATGGAACGGGGGAGTATGAATTATAAAAAAAAGAGGGTGAAAATTACTTATGGAATAAAGTGGTGATTTGTTGCGGTTTGCATGAAATGTGAACTGTAGATTTGTAGACATGTGATGGAATCGTAGGTACGGAACAGAGGGTTAGAGACTTAATTCCCGCCTAATCGGTCCCAAAGGGCAACACGGTAAACTCACAATTCAAACAATAAAACAATAGGTATAACAAATGCACACAGCGTTGTGTGGGAATCATCTCGGGACCCCACATGAATTAATGATGATGCTCAATTTATTTAAAATATAGTATATTTTTAAGCATTTTTGTAAAAATAAATGCTCATATCGGAAAAGCTTGATAGTTTTTTACCCAATTTTTTGGTGGAAAATTAAGAATAGATTTGATCAAGCATTCATCGATATCCGAAAAGCCTAATTTTGTATAAAAAAAATTTTAAAATAATTTTTTTAAAACAGTTATGATAATATATGTGAGATTCTGAGTGAGGTTCCACACAACGGGGTATGCAAATGGTATGATATCTACGGAGTATCTAATAAAACAGAAGGGTTGTCCTATGTGGCACCATTTGTCCTAGGTGGCACCCATAATGCACATGCACACACATTCACACACGTCGGCACACACGTTCACTATTCGCACATCAAAAATATTATTAAAAAATTAAGTGCTCCATTTTTCAATCCGGTTGAACCGGTACGTAGTGCCCTAGGCACGGGCAAACACTAGTCTACCTAATAAAACACAACGGTGTGGGCCTCCACACAAATACAAGTTAATCAAAGGGCTGAGATTCATTTGATCTAATGGATGAGGTGTGCTCTCCAACTCTCTTAAAAAAATATCCACACTCTTATAAATATATTACAAAAATGTTATCGGTTCTTTTTATTCATCGCTCGGCATCTGACATTGACATAAAAAAATAAAAAAATATTCAAAAATGCCCATACCTACGACACGGGGTGCGTAGTACTTTAAGCACGTGCAAACACTAATACCCATATATATAGCATAATAGCAGGACTCCAATTCAAAACGCGAAACGGTAGGCGGAAGACTCGCACGGCTTTATTACACGGGCACGCAAATACACCCATCACCTTCCTCTCTCTCTGTCTCTCTCTGTTTCTCTCTCTCTCTCTCTCTCTCTCTCTCTCTCTCGCACACACAAACACGCACACACACTAATCCAACGAAACCAGTTTATACGTTTGATCTGAATCAAAGAATTCATCGCGTATACAGAAACACATACATTGTCTGCATAACTATATCTATCTATCTTTGATTTGGGGTGAAGAGGAAGAGAGAGGGTGGTGGCCATGTCGTGGATTAAGTCCGCGGTGAATAAAGCCGTCGAAGTGGGCGGCAATAGCAACCTCACTCGCACCGTCCGTAGTTACGCCGACACCGTCGTCTTTCAAGCCGGTCAAGTCGTCGTCGAGGGCGCCAAGATTTTGCAAGATCGCATCGTACTCTCTCTCTTTCTCTCTCTCTCTCTATATATATATATATGTATGTATATATCTCCTCAATTTAGTTTTTGTTTTCAGTGCATGATCAACATTGCAAACATCATGCGGGATTGTTTAATCGGTTTTGCTAACCACTGCCTACCGGGCATTGGATATTGCACACAAAATGTCACAAGATTTAGAGATACAATGCACTTTTTATAGGTATCAATATAGGTATCAATGCACTTTCATAGATATCTATGTATACCTTTCAATTTCGTAGATACCAATGCACTTTTTGCATATTAACCATTGCCCCGGTAGGTTGTGATTAGCAATTTTCGTGTTTAATTACCAGCTTAAATTGGCCAGTTGTAGGGATTCAATAAGTATGATGATGACCCCATTGTTTGACGAGACTAAATAGTGAACGGATTTATTATCCCACTCTCACTCGATTTACAGTGATTGGATTGATTGTATATCCCACACTTTGTGGAGTTTATATCCGATGCATGTATAATCCGCACTTTAAATAATTCAACCAAACACTAGATATCTTGTCAATTTGGATATAGTCTAATTCGTTGCTCATATCAGGTCCAACAAACAGGCCCTTGTAGTACATTTCTACAACTCCATAAGGTTTTAGATAGATAGATAGATGCGCATGCATGTTTACAGATAGGCATCGACATGTAGCTATGTTTGGTGGTTGATACGTTTTCTGTTTTACTTTCTTTGATTGATCATTAATTGCGTACATGTAATTAAATGTTTGTAAAAATATAAAAATGCATAGTCCTAGCATCAACGTGTGCATCTGAAAGTGAGTAGCCCCACCTCTAGTCTGCATCCCACAAGTGCTCCAATTGTCCCAAATGGATTTTTCCCAATCTAGACTGATGCATAGTACAAACTGGCTGATTGAATCTGTTTGGGGAGACTGGCTTGTTGAAGCTATGGTGACCTGGTTGCCTGTTTTGGGCGAGGTAGTGGGGAGTGAGCATATTGTTGGCGTCTTAGCTAGAGTGGAGGATCTTGACCAAGTCACGGAGTGTGTACTCGAAAGGGGCCATTGTGGTTGACAAGTGTTAGTCCAAATGACATCTGAAATATCTGCCAGCTACGGTATCTAAGGGGTTATGAGTTGGGGCTGTATACATGAGTTTATATTGCTGGTGTAGTTAAAACTTAAACCAACAAGCCAGCGTATTATTGATTTTCATGAGAAATAACAAACAAGATTTATTGGAAATTATAGACTGTAGAGTTCGTGAAAAGAACAGTAGTAGGGAAAGATTTTATTGTTCAAGGTGGGGAATAGATCCCAATTAAACAAGGTTTCACTATTTTGTACTCCCTCCGTCCCAAATTGGATGTCAATTTTTGATATCTGTGCCAATTTCAAATCCTTATATCTTTCAATATGGATCTCAAAAAGTATGCAATTTAGATCTTGTTTGATAGTTCTCGATTAGTTCTATTATACAAAGTTTTCAAACTCATGAAAAACATTATAGATTGATAGATATAAGCGATGAAAAATGACACGAGTTTCAAAAATTGTCATTCTTTTTGGGACGGAGGGAGTAGTTATAAAGCAATTACTGCTTGCATTTTATTGTTAATCACTAGCATTGTGCCTGTTCAATGCATGGGGCCACCAAAAAAATCAATGGGAGAAATATAGTTTGAAAAAAAAAATCAATATCCAACGTTTTCCTGTTCTATACACAGGAAGACATGCATCTATTTTTTCAATTAAAGATTTAAAGTGTAAATAAAATTAATTCGCAGTTGTGAAAAATATAGAAGAAACAAAGAAAATAAACAAAAACTAAAAAGTGTAATTTTATATATCTTCTTAGTAGAGCAGAACCAACTCCTCATATCCCAAAAAATCTCAATTGTAATTCTCCCCTCCCCTCCCCTCCCCATGTCTCTCTCTCTTCCCCCATGTTTCTTCTCACTTTCTCTCTATCAATTTACTCTCTCCTCCCCCACGTTTCTCTCTCTATTTTTATAAATAAAATAATCGAACGTCAAGAAAATTAGGATTGAGGGTTTGGAGGCACGAACACATTTGTATAGAATATGTTTGCACAAACGAAGACAGATAGAACATCCACTTAGCAAATGTAATGTAAAAGAACCAAGGACTGATATTCTTTTTCTGTGGAATAACAGAATATCGGTTTGCCCTTCTAGGAAGAGAATGTGTAGAGAGAGAGAGCGCAATTCAGTATGAAATTTTTCGGTCCATCGAATGACTTTACAAATGACCTATTTATAGACTTATAGGCACCCTTGTATGAAAGCTTGTGTCTCTAGTAAACAGCCATAAGGAATGGTCATGGCTTTTGAAGACACCAATTAGGAAGGATTGTGTCTTTTAAAGACAATTAATTAATAGAGATTAGAAAGGAACATGCCTATTAGAGTATTAGTAGGCACCCTCTAAACAATTAATTAGGAAGGATCATACCTCTTGGAGGCACCCCCATGTTTCGCATCCCTTCCTAACAATCACATCTTTCCCAAATGAACACACCCCAATTTAATGGGTGTTATAACCATTTACATAAAGTCACAACTCATGTGAAAAGGTGTAGCAACCTTTCACAAAACCTCTCTCAATAACTTTTCAAAAAACCCAAACCAATATTCAATTTTATTTTGAACAACAATTAATCACACGATTTTAATTATTTTTGATCGGCTACGTGCCTACTTAGTTGATCACGAGATTGTAAGCAATGTTTTCAAAGCCTTAGTTGAGGCTCGCCTTGAGACTTGCATCAAGGCCAGGCTAACGAAAAACGCCTTGAGGCCTTTGGATTTGTGCCTTACCCTCCAAAAACCTAAACCTTGTCTATGGGGCGTTCACACAAGGTGCGCTCATGCATTTCATGTGAGGCTTATGCTTTTCAGGAACACATGGCCTATAGATCACCACACTCTCAACCTCTCTCTTAACTTGTCAATCTTTGTTCGAAGTTAGAGGGCAGTGTAAATGCTTACGCCTCGAGACTTACTCCTCGCCACATGGGGGATAAGAATGCCTCCCATTGCGCAGTCACCTTAAAAACAGTGATTGTATGTACTTTCCTTGTGTGCATTCAAATGATTTTGGGAAGACATAATAATCAGGTTCATCATTCAAACAAGTTGGTGCATTGTTGATGGCTCTGTCTTTTGATCCTGCCATGAGAACCTAACAAGAGCATTCTGGACATCCTTAAGGAAGTTAAGTTGCAATGTTGCATCAATAGTTGTAACAGTCAAGCTTCTTGGTGTATCTTGTTACTGTTGTAATTTAATTGTTTTAGCACTTCGGAGTACATTATCTTCCTTTGTGCAATTGTGTTCTTGATAGCAGTAAATTCCAGTTTTACTTATTTTGATCCATGTCTTTTGGGTTGTATAACCCTCCAAGTTCCAAATACTTAGAATATCATATTGGATTGCATATCTGTAGCTTTATTTTTAAAAGATTTAATGGGGTTGCAGGCGGCTCGAAATCTCAAAAGCTTTAAGCCTGCCGTAAAAAGATTAGAGGAGGTTTCTGTTTCTTGTAGGGGAGTAGAAAGAGTTCAGCTACTAAGAAGGTGGTTAGTTGCACTTAAAGAAGTTGAAAGAATAACTGCAGATTCTGCTGATATTAGTGGAAAGAACTCTGAACAGCTTCATACATCTGATGAAGCCAAAGATTCGCCGAGAAAGCCTACTTTGGTGAGTAAGCGACTAAAATGTACTCCTGTTTCATAGTCAACCCTTTTTAGGTAGTGTATTCCTATTGAGCTACTGCATTTCAAGAAGTTCTACACACTTTGTCTGCATTAGCAAAAACATAACCCATCAAAGTCTGTTGAATTGTGTCAGAAGTATGGGTGCCTAAAATATTTTGGAAGCATTAGGTCAAATTGTGCGTTGGTATAGTAAACAGAATACCAAGACACCGGTTCTCTTTGATTTGTACTGGAGGTGACATGTTTGTTACGGTAGTGTATTAAATAAACTAGAAATCGCATGTATTTCTGGAATTATCCATTATTTATTTCGGCTTCCCAAGTAAGTAGAATTACACACTTTATGACGTTGTGCAAGAAAACAGAGACCACATTGACCAACAAAGGGCACTACATAGATAAAGGAGAATTGACTAGCAATAAACTGGTGCAAGTAGATGAATAGATCACTTTGAGTAGTTGTTACTTTCAAAAATCACTAATATCATTGTAGCTTGTTATTATCCAAAACTCATACGATACCGCTAATTCATGATTTCAGTGTTAATTTTATGTACTTCTTTCCAAAGTTTATGGTGATGGGAAGACACATTTGATAGTATGATTCATGGTCAGACACCTACACTTGGTCAAAATTTTTGCTGCTTTTATTGGGCGTGGTAATATCAATGGGTTTTAAGTACTGATATTCTACATTGGTAGATGAATTAATCTCTCAAACAATGGACAGTGAAAGAAAAACATGATGCCCTAGAATGTCTAGAAAAACATGACGCACTAAAATGTCTTGTAGCAACTGCTTTCGGTGACAATGCTCTCTGGGCTAGGGTCATGTTTTTTAGCCTCAATCTTCAGTGAATACTCGTGGTGATTGAATGCTTGCAATTCTTTGCACATCTCGTACATAGGATACATCACTTGTCACATTTTCAAGGCCAAGGTGGTGTGCTGATGTGTAAAATGTGTTTGGAAACAAGGGCCAGATCCTGTAACCTTAGTATGAATCTTCGGAAAGCAAGAAACCAAAAACCTCTTTCTATCGTTAGCAATAGTGATATCAACTTCTGAAGGTTAGTCAATGACTCAATGCTAAACTATCCCAGGCATACCACTCTAGCATTGATACAGCCACCAGTGACCTGCCATTGCTAACACGTCACGCAATTACCTTTCCCCGAACAAGTCTACCACCTCATCTTACTATCTCTGATTGGGTTTTGTTTGCCACTATATGATCATTGTCTGATGTTTCTATTCATTGCTTATTTAACGTCTGGATATTGGTTGAACATTGGCCACTCCCCAGCTAGCCAATAATTTGCGTTACTTAACATCATGTCACTCAACTTTTAAATCAAGCACATGTGGAGTTTTTTTGAACAACAGTGCCTTTTGCTTTCTAATCAAATAAACAACCTTCTTTGCTTTCGCACCAGTATAAGGGGATGACGATGTACTTTCCATCATGCTCAATCTCAGAAAAGTTGGTAGAGTTATATCAAGTTATGGCATGGATGAGACTGCTTCTCACCCTATGAGCACGGATATTTCTAACTGGGATGCGTATCTCTATCGTAATCTCGTTGGCTATCGATATGCCTTCAATACTCATGGATACATATCCAAAAGTATCCCTGATATAATAGTTAAATTTTTTTTACTTGTTAATTAACAGATACCTTTCAAATACTCCAGGTCACACATTCAAACTTTTATCAAATCAAGATCGTGGCATTCATGCATATTGTTAGAGTAAGATTTTTGGGAATAAAGAGGAGTATAGATTCCTAATTTTACTTACTTTTTAGAGAGGAAGATGTAGTGACCTGATCATAATATTCTGAATTCTCATGGTGTCATATGTGTGTTCCTCAAAAATGGATTAAACAATTAAACATGGAACAAATAAAGCTTACAACACTTTACACAAGAAAAATAAATTCTCCTCATTCTTGTGATTTTGCATAATTCAATGTGAAGAAATTATGAAAGGACTTTTCATTTTTATTCTAGTTGTACCCTTTCTTTTAGGCCTTGTTCAGTTGTGAGTTTGGAAAATTTTTGGGTAATGAGTGATGAGAGAAAATAGGGTAATAATTGGGGACAGGGGTAATGAGTGGAGAGAGATAGAGAAAGAAATGAGATTAATGATTGGATATAGGGGTAATGAGTAGAGAGAGAAGTGAAAGTAATGATTGGAAATATAGGTAATGAGTGAATTTGGGTTTGGAAAATTTTTTCCAAACCCACAATCGAACAAGGGCTTAGATTTTCTCGTATCATTGTATCCTTATCATATGGTATCCCTGCCCTGGATTGGTATCCATGCTTCATAGGTCACGGCTTTACTTCTTGTTCACAGTTTATAATGATCTGATAATAGTCCTGTGCTTGTCAAACTGGAAAATTGTTCTGTACTTTTGTTCTGTTTGAGTAGATTTAATATCACTATGGTTTTCCATTGACAGGTTTTGTACTATGACTCTGATATTGGTCTAGAACCCATGAATTTCTTTGATGTCTTTCTTCATAGTCAAGCTCTTGAAGGGATGACACTGTCTATGGTAAGTTGAACAGATATTGGTCAATTCTTATTGGCTAATCCATCTTCCAAAGTTTGTCTGTTTACTGACTACCACAATTTGGGTTAATCAAAGACAATAATAAAGAGGTGTAGCATATTATGCAGCGATCATACCTATCTTTCTTTTTACCTTAAAACATGTCTTCTAGATGCATAGATAGAGATATAAATATGGTTGCTTTATACTCCTGATCCATAGATGTTAACCGCATGTTAACTATTTTTCTGACTCAGATTCTTGAAGGTCCAACGGAGGAGGAAGCTTCTCTACTTCTGGAGATATTTGGGTGATTCTTCTTGTTCTCTAGATTTTGTACTAGTGTCCTCATAAAGGCCGAGTGTAATTATTTCAGAACGTAGGAGTCAGTTTATGAGAAAATTTGAAGTTTCTTATACAAGTTGTCTACTTGTCTCCCCTATAAAAGAATGGATTAAAATTTCTATGAGGGAAATTCAACTAAATTGGTTACTAATATGGTTTATTTAGGCTTTGTCTCACTGGTGGAAAGGAAGTTCTTGATGCAACAATAAGCAGCATACAAAATCTCTCGAAAGCTTTCTCAAGTTATGAGGAGGAAGTACTGGTGCAGATGATATGCTCATCTCTTAGCTGATTTTGCAAGTGAAGAGTCGCAAGGTTATTGACTTTTAGCCTTTACTTCTCAGGTTAAGCGGGAAGAGCTGCTTCAATATGCTCAAGATGCAATTGCAGGCCTGAAACTAAATGCTGATATTGCAAGGTGGTTAAGGAACAGTTGTACTGCTTACATGGATTGGGGTTAAGTGTCACTGTTTTCCCGTTTAAAGTATGCTTCTCTTAGGTTCAATGTGTAAGCACACAAATGTGCTTGATCATGTGAAATGAGGCTGTGTGCCTGCGTCAACAGAGGGGCAAGTTCTTTCGTATGCTCTTATTAGTTTTATTCTTCGTATCAAGTGCTCTCATATGCTTGAGTCTGAGTTTTCCTTATTTCTCATGTTAGCTTTGTATTCTTAAATGTTGTTACTCTTGGATATGCTATCACGCTTTCTGTAGAGTTTGGCTCAGTTGAAACTATTCTGTTTTCTTCAAATAACATGACTCGGCTTAGCTAACTTCAGGTTTCTCAGATACTATTGGACTTATTGATAGTTTATCTATACAATGATTGTATGCAAGGACAATGCAAAAACAACAACACTATGCTAGAGCTCTGTAAGTTGGACATGGAAATTTTTAAACTATTTTCATTAGGGCGTTTTCCTAATTGCAGACTTGATAAAACAATTTCCTTCTGAAGTTCTAATATTAATCTCTGTTAGGCTTTGTACGTAGATTGTTTTGCAGCCATAAGTGTGTGCACTTTTATTCATGCCAGTCGTGGATTGTAATTTCTATTAGCCTGTTTTGTATCTGCTCAGAATAGATTCTGAAGTCTCCGATATACACAAAAAACTAGATGCGTTGAAGTCCAACAAGCTACGGTGTGAAGATCATGGCATTTCATCTGAAGAAGCAACTGTTGGATCAGTAGAGGTGAGATTGATTTCGATTCTCATTTAAGTTCTGATAAATGGTTTACTTATTTCGGCAATTACTTGTATAAGCAAGTGTTGGAATGATTGTAATCTTGCGGATTTCAGTTCTTTCTATACTACAAGAAATGTAGGATTGTTGGTCTAATGAAACAAATTCAATCCATTTCTTTTTGTCTATTCGCTGTAAAAGAGTCCTATCAGTTTTCATTTGGTTCATTTTTTGGTTGGTTTTAGCATCGCTAAGTTTATGAGTCCATATATCCGTTATGAGTCCACATATCCATGTTGTTTCTCTAACTCATCCATTCCATTTCAAAAAAGGGAAAGGATACAGAATATCATGGATCTACTTTGTACCTTCTAATTAATGGATTGAACTAGCTAAAACATGGATTGAATCCTATTAATCCAAGTTTTAGCTTCTGGAGACAGCATGTTTGGTTTTAGCTGCTGGAGACAGCAAATGCTGATGTCCTGAAATGTTTGCCTAGTTTCTTGGGGAAGTTTATGTGAATCGACCCAATTGGTATATCCCTGAGCAGAGTCAGATGGCTGGCCTGCAGTTTTATCAGACTTAAGCAAAACCAGTTGTACATATGGGGCTCGTACTTGCTGAGAAATTAGTTGCAAACTGACGCTAGCATGTGGATGAATGAATTTAGCTCAAGCTAATGCTTCTTAAGAACAAGATGAGAAAGGTAACTGCTGAAAGGGGCTTTTTGCCTCTGATTCTGGTTGGTTTTCTTTCTGAGACATGGCTTGGGAAAATTAGTTCTAACTAAGAATGAGAAAGTTAACTATCCTGCTTAGTTGGTCATTGGGATATGTCTTGATATCGTACTAGATATAACATGTGTAACTTTCGAAGGCAAAATTAGAAATCTACTTTCTTTCAAATAACTGTGACAATTGCTAGGTTTAATGGCAACAGTTTTATGCCACATAAACTAGATTCATGGGACCAAGAGTGAGTAATAGCCTTTCACTAATCTGAGGATGATTGAGAGCAATTGTTCATTGATATTGGACAGCTTTTGTGCCATTTGAGTTAATACACCTCATGGATTTTGATCCTCCTCCTGCTGCAGGCTCTGAAAGAAGCCTCTGCACAAGTTTCCCTCTGTTCCAGGTTGGAGGAACTTTTACTGAAGAAGAAACTCTTAAACAATGGAGATTCTCCAGATCTTCATGCTCAAAAGGTGTGGGTTTCCTTCTTATTGCTGATAAAAGTAAATAGTTTGGTTTTCGTCACAATGACAATGTTTTCTTGGGCAAAACAAATGAGAGGCAAGCCTTTGTCTGTCGAAACTTAGACAATGTCTTATCTTTCCGTAACATCTATCCCTAGATATTGAACCATACAAAATTTCTTGCTGCATCCCTAGCTGTTGCTTTGGGGTTATGAACGCAAGCACATAGAATAAATAGAAAAAGAAGAACCCACTATGAAGGGTTATGTCATTAACTGCCCCAACTAAAAGATCAATGTGATAAAGGCAGTATGGACTTAACTCTTACATGTAAATCCTTCTATGCACTTATTCCCAAGTCGATTTTGCAGTTAGGAATGATTAAGTTTGTGTCTATACTTGACCGCTTGTTCAACATTTCTTATCTTCATTGTCTATTAAATATGCAGGTTGATAAATTAAAAGTTTTAGCTGAATCTCTTACTAATTCTGCCTCTAAAGCTGAAAAGCGCATCTCAGACCACAGGTTATTAGCTATTCTTGTCTTGTAGTTAGTCAAAGTTTCCTATTCAATTGGACTTCAGTGTCCAATCTAGGTGGAAGCACCAGTTCGGTGTGCGTTTAGACAGTCAAATTTGTGAAGCTGTTCATGGTAGTTGCCTTTTGCTCTTTGAAATTTTCTGTCCTTTGATTTCTCAAGTGCAAAGATTAGTATGAAATGCTGCTTATGTTTGTGCGCTTTTGTAAGCAGATTACATAAAGAAGAAGCCCTTCACTTTCGCGTTACCAAAACTGGCGAAGTTAGCCAAATTGAGAAGGTAAACTTAAACAGACATGTGGTACCATTGTCTTGATGCGGAAATCTATCAAACAAATACATTTGCACCAATTAACTTGGGAATTATTCTGCAGAGAGCAATCAAATGGATGACCTTGAATGTTAGGATGAACAATCTGTTTGACTACTTAAAAAAACAGCAGAGACGGATAAAAATCTCTTTTTGAGGCAGAAAGTGTTTGCGTATAATATTTACTTTTGTCTAATCGTTTGGTAATTATCATTCTTTCTTCCTAGTGGTTGTGAGGTTGGGCTTCCCTCTTGGACATAGATGTTGTTGCGTAAGTTTCAATACTGTTGTCATCTGCATGCGGTTTGCTTATCCTGATGTGTTGGTCCTCCAAGGCTATGTTTCATTATGTTTTTTTTACGATGAGACAATCAACAGAATCGGTCATCCCTACATAAAAATTGTTTCTCATGATTCCTGATCACTTTTCTCGTGAGATGGGATGACACAAACCAATATAGAATATTCTATGGTTTCACTCTCTCTCTCTCTCCCTTTCCCCTTGGTTTTGTGGGGGTTTTTTTTTTTTATTTTCGTTCTTTTTTTTAGCTTGAAACCTTCCTCTCCAGCGCTGTTCGGTGAAATTTTCAAGGGGTGTTTTGAGGTCGCCGAATCCGGATCTGGGTCAAGGAAGGGGTGGCTATGGGTGGGTTTTGCAGGCAAGCAGACGGTAGCTAATGGGACGGCAGGCGAGGGGGCGGTGGTGAGCGGAGATGGGTTTTTGCCGTGAGGTTTTAGCGGCTGCGTCGGGGATCCGATTGTTTTGGGGCAATTTTAGGGGATTATCAGGTGTTTGCTGTGAAGCCAAGATCCTGGTACTGGGTGACGTTTCCGTTGTGGGTTGGTTTTTCCGGCGAAGGTGATTTTTAGAGGTGTTTTATTGGTTTTTGTGGTGATGTTTGGTTAGGTGTGGGGGCTATTTTTAGGGGTTGATATAGGTGGTGATTGGGCCTGATTTCGGGGTCGCTTTGGGGCTATTTTAGGCGTTGTTTTGGGACTGTTTCAGGAGTTTAGTGGGGTTTTTTTTGGGTGTGTGTGTGTGTGTGTTGGGGGGGGTTGGTGTGGGGGGGTTTCAGGCAGCGGCATTTGGATGTTTGGTTCAAGCATTTATTTGTAAAGTTAACTCTTTGCTCACTGTACTTTTTTCTTCTTCTTCTTCTTGTTTTTTGTATTATAAAAAAAAATTGAGAGGTGGAGAGGTAAGTTGGGATTTTGCGAGCAGCGGTAGTAGGAGGGTATTGTGCACTCTTCGAGGCTCTCTCAATGCTTTCATGTGTCGCTATATTTATGTTCTTGGTTTTGCTGTTCCACTATATGCATGCCTCACAGTATGTTAAATTTGATTTTTATTCATTTTTTCAAATGCCTTAAATTATCACAGCATTTTCCAGGAATTGATAGCCGAGATTGGAGTGCTTGAAAAGCAAAGAGATGAACTTGAAGCTGAATTAAGAAAGGTACTTCCTCGATGGTCCCCCACTACCCCAAAAACCCCACCATTGCAATTCTAGGATTCTTTTCATTTAATGTTGTTGAACAGGTAGTCAATACTACCTAATGACAACTAGTTGTGCTACTGGTACAGCAACCCACGTACAGCAGCTGCATACAGATCCATTTAGCGCCCATCTCGGCTAATTTTGAAGCAAAATTGTATGATTTGTAAACGCCCTTACCGATATCGGATTGAGATGATATTTTATAGGGATCCTAAACAATATATTTTGAACAAAATGAACGGCTCCGATCATCTTTATAAGACCCGAGACGGGCGCAAAATGGATCTGTGCGCGACTGCTGTACAGGGTTTGCTGTACCCCTAGCATTTCTGAATGACAACCCCATCATTGAAGCAATAGTAGAATTTTCTTCATGGAAGGTTTTTCAACAAGTTTTCAATTCTACCTACGTTTCAGTTAATTTTTTTCTTCTCAGTACATGTTTATTAAAAAGTTTTCAGTTCTACCTACCTATTCGTTTGTGTCACATGCATTGTGTTGTACAGTTGAGCTAGCCTCATTTACATGGGTTCATTGTTAGTTTGGATTGTTACCACATTACAAGTACACTTCAGTATATACCCAGTTCCTGCATATTATTTGATGCAGCAAGGTGTGGCTGTGTGATAGACATCTTACTATTGGACATTGTTGGAGCATCTGAGACAGGATCAGAGAACACTCTCCAGTTTAGTTGTAGAGTTATAGCCGGTAGGACACATCTAACATGCAGTTCTATTCGAACACTCCATTTCCTTTTAGGTCATGAAGCCTGTCTCTGTTCTATTTCCTTTTTCTTTTGGTTTGGGTGTGTGTATGCGTGGGAGCTGAGGTCTGTACTGTGTGCTGGCTGTATTAATCTGATCAATGAGGGGACATAAGCTGGCTATAAGAGTGATTTTAGTTATTTAGTTTCCTTTTAGATTTATTCAACGTAAAAATGTTGGGAAAGTGTTGCTTGTACCTTCGACGAAGTGTAATTAGTTCGAGTAAGAAACTGGAGACGTGTGAATATTGGCAACCCTGGTTTGTTATGCAAATTTATTAGGGGTATCACGTCATTTTGTTTCTTTCTTGTTAATTAGAAACGGAATCAACTTGTGAAATTTGCTGAAGTTCAACTCTTGGTCTTGCTCCCAAAACATGTGTTTCCTTTTCATAATAAGTGCTTGAGAGAATATGTTTAGAAGGTCCTTCATCAGTGCTTGCTGAAGTACACAAAGTTTATGGCATTTCTCATAAAGTTTTTATATTTGGTTTCCTATGATTCATACAAATGGCATAAGCGATGTACTTCAAATGTAAAGAGGTGAAATTTGAACCCATTTATTCTAGTAGTCAGATCAGTTTTACTCATTAACATCTCCCTCCCTATTGACTAACCTTATCACATCTTATGACAATGAATGGTTGGCATAGGTTACGACCTCAATAACTGCTGCACGAGCACGTCTTCATAATGCCAGAGAAGAAAGAGAGCAGTTTGACGAAGCAAGCAATCAGATTCTTGAACACTTGAAGACAAAGGTAGCGTTGTGTTTGCACATACTACATATACTGGAAGCTCTTGTTTTTCACTATCTTAAATGGTAGGAAGATGAGCTGTCGAGGTCAACTGCTTGTTATAGAGCGGAAGCAGATGTTTGCAATGCATTCGTTAATTTTTTGGAAGAGATCTGGGTGTCGCAGTCCAAATATACAGAGCAAAAGGAGAAGCTGGTCAAGTATGGACTTCTTCTACTCTTCTAGCCTTCTCAGCTGAGAACTCTTTCATTATCAAACCTCAAGAATATACCTGTCATCTCATGATTTACGTTTGCCCTTTCATTTCTTTACTTGTCCACATTGTTGTGGTCACTTATTAGTAGGAGTAATTAGTAACTCTTGGACAGTTGGCATCTAATAATTTCTTGTTACATGGTACAAGTGATGAACTGGAGAGAAACAGCGACTATTTTGTGAAGTTGGCTGTCCGTCTCTTATCTGCTTTTAAGGTATGCACTCACTTGTGGCCATATGCATTGATGAATTTGATCTCCCGACTTCTATCCAATACTATGAAAAATTTAGTCCTCAAATCTATCAAATGTGGTATTCACATATTTGATGCCACCTTCTCTCTCAGGATGAGTTGGGCTCTTCTATCACCACTTTTGCAGAGCTTGTGAAGAACTTGAATTCAAGTCGAAGGTAGTGATAATTAGTTCCTTTTGAATCGCAATCTCAAGCTGAGCTGCCCTTACCATTATTAACCTGTTCCAGGTCACAATTTTCCTTTTGAATTGCAATCTAAAGCTGAGTTGCCCTTACCATTATTAACCTGTTCCAGGTCACAATTAGCAGCTTGTATGGATGATGAAAATTCACAAGCAGTAAACCCAAGAATAAAACTTGAAGAAGAATATCTTGATTCAGAAGCCAAGGTATGAATTGTTCTTTCATGTTCATTGTTGATGATTTTCCCTCAAATAATATCTTTGCATAATTCTCCACCAAAAAAACGAGATGATGTTTAAAAGAGGGCACTTAATTTTTTGTTTTGTTTTGTTTCTTTGCTTCTCAATAAGGTCACCTAAATCTGAGTCGTGAACATTTACTCTATTAGAAGTTTGTGGATGAGTTCTAGCAGTCTTTCCAGAAATTTGTTGCTTCTATCTACTCAAAATCATGCTTTGCATTTCTTGTCTATTGTCAGTTTATCGCCATATTCAGTGTAGTGGAAAGCATAAAAAAGCAGTTCTTCCCTAAAAATGAAGAGATTTCCAGGTGAGGTGATCATGACCGATGTTATATTATTTGCTTTTTTTAGTTTTACTGCCTTTACTTGGCTTGTGTAGCCTTTGGTTCAACCTTTAAAGAAGGAAACATGATAAAAATTGTGATCAGGCATGATAATCAAATGGTTGAAGAGTTACTTAATCATCTTGAGAAAACCAAAGATGAGTTTGAATCGATTGAGAGACCAGAACTGGACATTGAAAGTCCCACCCGAAGTGCTAATGCTACATTGATAGAGAATTCCAAGAGTAGTCCATTTTCAGTTCCCGAAGAGGCCTCAGCTGAGGAAGTTGAATCCATTCAGAGACCAAATTCGGAAACTCAGAATCCAACCAAAACATTAGAAACGCCATCGAAAGAAAGGGCCCCTGAGGCATTGGAACGCAAACTCTCAGAATCTCCAAAGATCATGGGAGTAAAGACGTCAGACCCCGGGGCAAAACTTTTGGAGCTGAAATTGGAATTGGAGAGAGAAAGCAAAGAAGAACCAACAGAAGAGATTGGGGGATGGGAATTCGATGAGCTTGAGAAAGACCTGGAAACCAGTGACCTACCGAGAAAATAGCCCAAACATGCTTCTCAGAGTTTCGGATTCAAGAACACAAAATCTTTATGTAGTTTTTCCACCAAATTTTGGAAAATGGAACTGGTAGAGCTTTGATACACATGAATTTCATGAATGTAACATGGACCAATGAAACAGTGCTTGGTCTGGGTTACTTATTTATTTATTTATTGGGGTTGACCACCCAGCCCAGACACAAGGCTTTGTAATCAAATTTGAAGGGAAATACAACTTTGCTCAATAAAACTCCTTATGAACAATAATGCTGCATTATTGCTTTCAAGAGCTATGAACTATGCAAGCTCATTCGACACCCAGATCCAACCCAGTGCCGGCCCTATATTTATAGAACTTCCTACAAGTAGTTTTCGGTAACCAATCTTAATGTTCTGCCGAGCCAAAAAAAAAATTTAGCCGAGCAAAAAAAAAAAAAACACGATCTCAATGCTCTGTTGACCTAGTGTAAAACTTTGAGGATTAATAAATACTAGTATCATTTTTATTCTTCAGAATTATATGTAGTATAGAGTACCACTTCGCATCCGGAGAAATCCTGAAATACGGCTTTGAACCCTATACGTCCTCCTTTCCGAACAAATCACATTTCCAACACTTGTTTGCTGTTTCCTGTACTCCTTGTCTGAGAAAATATTGGCAACATTTTGCAGCAGAGCTGTTGCTTTGTATGATGAGTTAGGCCAGGGATGGGTATCTGGCAAGGTTTGCTAGTAAGGGCTCGGCCATGATTCTTGTTTAGGTTTATTGCTTCAGTGAAATTTTAAGAGAAAATCTTGTTTATGGAGCAGCTGTAAACAAGTGTTTACGGAGCTCAATCTCGGCCGTCCAAAAGTGTTTTGAATGATCCAGATTGAAAATAATCTCTTAACGGGCCGTTCAATGCCGAAACGGACGGCTGAGATTACTCAGCTCCGTAAAGAGCCGCTTTGCAGCTGCTCCGTAAATAAGTAAGTATATCTCAAATTTTAATTTACCAGAAAGTAATGATTTCGACGTTCGCAAATCATTAAAAAAAATGACAGTTCCGAAAATACAAGACTACATGGTTCACCAGTGTGTTTACGTTTGTATACCTCTCAACTCTCATCCAGCATCTTTTCTATCGACTTGGGGGCTGCTGGCCCTAATTCAGTAGCGCTTAATTTCACCGTCCAAAAGTGTTTTGCATGGAAGAGTTTTTGTAAAATCCGGACCATTGATTACCGAGACGGATGGTGAGATTGAGCGCTGCTGAATGGGACAACAGCCCCCCAGTCAGCTTTTCTATTGCTCTCTTTCCTCCTTTCATCTACTCTCGGTACAAAACCTTTAATTTACTGATCCATGTCCTATCTGCATCGATGCTCTTCCTTCATAAAGCGGCAATATAGACTACCATAAAATACAAGACAGCTTAATCCCAACGGTTTTGGTCAAGTGGACATGAGAAAGCTAACCAGTGTTTGTTCTCCATGAGTTCACATGTTTGAATTCTACGGAGACCAAATCTTTCAAATCTTGGAGTTACCGGAGAGTTTGTCCGGTCGTTAACTTCAGAGCCCTGCAATTAGTCAAGAAGTGCGCAAACTGACCCAGACATCCGGTTATAATTAAAGAAAAAGGCACCTTGCAGACTCCCAACGGTTTTGGTCAAGTGGACATGAGAAAGCTAACCAGTGCTTGTCCTCCACGAGTTCACATGTTCGAATTCCATGGAGACCAAATATTTCAAATCTTGGAGTTTCTGGAGAGTTTGTCTGGTCGTTAACTTCAGAGCCCCGCAATTAGTCAAGAAGTGCGCAAACTGACCCGGACATCCGGTTATAATTAAAGAAAAAGGCACCTTGCAGACGTTGTTAACATAGTACTAACATGGTTGTTGGTTATAGTAACTAATACAGGTATGGTTTCTTCAATGGAGCTTTATTGTTATTAGTCTATGCAAAGGTCATTGTCCACTTCCAGGGATGCCTACTCACCAAGCAGAGTGTGAGAAGTTACTTAGGACCACATTAGAAAAGTTACCATGTTCCGCTATTAATTCTAAGTTGAGAGTGGGGTGCACTATAGGGGACAGTGCGGGATCCAAGCCGTCCATCTCGGTTCCTGCAGATCCGAGCCGTCTGTTTTCAAGATGAATTTTAAACCAATAATAACCGAGATGGACGGCTCGAATTTCGCACTACACCCCTGTAGTGCACCCTGCACCGGAGAGACCCGGTTCCGTTGAGCACCATGTGATGAATTTTACATGTAGTATAGAGCACAACTGAGCTGGCATCTATACTCCTACTAAGATGTAGATGGCCTCCATAAAGGCACCATGATAAGCTCGAGAAAATTTGTCATGTAATCTTTTTGTCATGTAATCTCTCGAAGATTAATAAAAAAAAATTCGCCGCTTAAATAAAAAAAGGAAAATTTGCCACACTATCAAGCAACGGATTTAACTATGCCCATAATTAAATCAAAAGCATTAGGGTTTGAAAACAAAAGGAAGGAGAGAGAGAGAGAGAGAGAGAGAGAGAGAGAGAGAGAGAGAGAGAGAGTTATATATACAAGGCAATACAAACAAAAGCCCTCGAAGTGGGGATGCATCTCTTTCCATTTTTCAATGTCTAGTAATTGTCTTCCAGGCCATGAAATCCGGTGCCCTATGCTGTGGTTAATACCTATTATTAATAGCGAGACAAGTTTTCTAATATAGTAAATAAATTTAAATAAGCAGAAAGTCTAATTGCACAACAAGTGTGCACAGATCATGGTGTGAGGCTCATTCCAGGTCCCACACAAATAATTCAAGGCGTTTATTATATGTAAAATATTTTTTAAGGGCTTTCAAGAAAAATTAGCTAAATCCGATACCTATAGGTGCTCGATCCAATCATTTAACTTATCAGGATATCCTAAAATCTGAATGAAAAGTTGGATGATTGAATCGAATGCCTATAAGTATCAGATTTAGCTAATTTTTCACCGAGGCCTTCAAAAAAATGTTTTAATTTAATGAACAGATCAGATTGTTTGTGTGAGACCCGAAGTGAACCTCACACCGTGATATGTGCACATTTGTTGTGCAATTAGTCGGGTTGTTAAATAAGAGGGGATAATTACAAAGGAATTGGATCCTTTCCGGTTCCTTTTTTTTTTTTGTTGTTGCCAATATTATAAATATTAGTGGGGGTTAGCGGAGTGTTAGTATGTTAGTCAGCATGAGGTCCAAAGGCAGTTCATAGCCTTGAATCCCAAATTCGCCTTTTGTGGGGCTCGAACCTCTGCCTCCATTGTAGAGGGAGGGTGATACAACCAATTTCACTAGAAAGGGTTTCTCTTCCGGTTCTTAATTTAAATTGGACGAAAAAGTCTTAATATGGATAGTCCATTGCTCCAATTAGTCCGAATTGTTGATTATACAAATATATGATTCAGATTTTGACTATTTCATACGATTCAAAACTCAAACCAGAGAGAATCCGAATAGAAAAGATCCTCACATCTTGACCAAGTCAAATGAAGGACTCATCCCCTCTCTCTCTCTCTCTCTATATGATGTGTAATTGTAACATAGTAGTATCATAGAATGGCAAAACCTAGATCTTGAGAAATGGGATGGTTTCGAATTTGAATTCTGGTAGACAGAGAAGTTGTGGGTGCAGCAGGAAATTGGCAGAATCATTTACTAGTAGTAGTTAGACTCCCCAAATATAAAACAAATGGTTGGTTTTGGACTGAGGTGGACGGCTCAATCCTTTCAAGATACACACTACTTATCATATTCATATATCTGTCTCTATATATTTTTATGTACAAAGTTGTACGTACCATAATATTATTTATTTATTATGCTTTTTTTTACGAATTCTTTTGTACTCACATGAACGAAGGGAAAAAAAAAAAGTGCATGACAAAAAGGAGCCTGTGAAAACCATTTTGAAAAAAGAAAAGAAAAAGGAAAATCTGACATTTTTTTACATGAGAAAATCTTTTTAACGGAGGGTTCCGTGAACAGTTTTTTTTCCGGAGGTGAATCGCGACTGTCCAAGAGTATTTTGGACGGTCCAGGTGTTAATAAAACTTCTCCGAAATTTTTTTATTAACATCCGGACTGTCCAAAGCTGAAACGGACAACCGAAATCGCACAGCTCTGTGAACAGCATGTTTACGACGGCTTCATGAATAAACCTATCTTTTTTACATCCCTTTTATGCTTTTCTAACTTGGCACCATCTGTGCTTTAAAGGATGCTCTTCTCTTTCTCATCTCCTCCCTTGGCCTTCACCATTCTCAACTCTCCATACCAGAGAGAGAGAGAGAGAGAGATGAAAATGGGCACAACTCCTCCTACTATCCATGGAGATGAAGACTTCATAGACATGGAAGTAACATCTTCTCCTTCTTCTTCTTCTTCTACTTCTAATGTCCTCTGTTACACCATAAACTCCCCCTCAAAAGCCACAGAATTTGAGTTCCAAAAGTCTTCAACTCCCAATGAGGCAAAACAACCATCACCTTCTCCAGCCGATGAGCTCTTCTACAAAGGCAAGCTCCTCCCTCTCCACCTCCCTCCTCGCCTCCAGATGGTCCAAAACCTCCTCAAAAACTCCATCACCGCTGCCGCCACCACCAACAACACGCCGTTGGAATCATGCAACATCTCGCCGTCGGAATCCTGCCGCGTGAGTTGCGAGCTGAACCCGGACGAGTACTTCTTCGAATGGTCCACCGAATGGACCGGATTCATCTCGGAAAACAACATCCACAAGAAGTACTCTTGGTCCAAGAAGTTGAAGCTGGTCAAGCAATCCATACTTGCCCAAAAGCTCAAGGCTTCCAGAGCCTATCTGAAGACTCTTTTCACCAAATCTGCCTGTTCAAATGACTGTCCAGAAGCCGGAAATGAGCCAAAAGGCAAGGAGAGTTTGAGCAACAAGTACATGAAAGAGGCGACGAAGAAGAACCCATATGGGCACATAGGAAAAGGAGCTTACCCAACAATAGCTGCTGTCATAGCCGAGGAGAGTGCGAACAATACCCACAGGAGGTCCTTTTCGGGGGCAATCAAGAGGCATTATTCTGCGACAAAGTCTTCGTCTTCTTCTTCCTCGTCCGGTGCTTCTTCTCTGTCGTCGTCGTTTTCGATCAATTCGAATGCCCTGTATGATTTGCAGTTGCTCAAGAGGAGTGCCAGTTCAAGCTCAGAGCTTGAGGAAGGCTCCATTGAGGGTGCTATTGCTCACTGTAAAAAGTCTCAGCAGATGTTTAGTTCGAGTAATAAGGCATCAGGTGATGTTGGGCTTTGTTCACTTTCTGCTTCAAGGGTTGCAGTTTCTGAAGATAAAGAGAGATAAGGTTTTTTTGTTCCCTTGATGTTTTGACAAAGCAGAAGGGCAATTATAGATAGAGATGAGCCTAATGTTTTCGATGGTCCTATCACTTTCTTTTTTGTTTGAATTGATTGTCGCTTAATCGTCCCGAAAAAAGTCTAGGAACGCACCCTCCGGGTAAAACTCCGGACACAACTGTGTCTGTAATCGATCGATGTATGTAGGCCCATCTACAACGAACGGCTCCGAATGCAGTTGTGTCTGGAGTTGTGTGTTTATAACATTGCTCGATGGTCTCATGGATTTTACTCATGGATGGTTCTACTGCACACAAATAGACCAGAGTATATTTCCATTTCACTGTCCAGAAATACACATCAGGAAGTTCCTCTTGCTCATGTTGAAACTGTTCCAAATTAGACTTGAGAGCATCTCCAATGGTTTGAGTAATTTTTCTAAGCCGAAGTTATTTTTTGGCTTGTTATAGTTGTATTTTGTCAATTTTTTGCGAAGTTGCTCCACTGGTGCCAAAACCAATTTTTACCTTCACCTGCCCCCTGTGGGATCACTCAAATAAATTTTTAGAGACTAAAACCAAAAAAATAGCAGCACACAAATGTTGATGTGGCAGTACATGGCATCGCCACTTCTTGTGTCAAATTTGGCTTGAGAAATGGCAAAACCATTTTTTGACATGAGAAATAATGACTTACCATTGGAGATGAGCATCTCCAACCCTTTGCCAAAGCCAGAATTTCACACCATCTCACATAAAAACTAACCATCTCCAAACCTAAGCCAAATCCATAGCCAACTTATAGTTTCGCAAATCCTGTGCCAAATAGCCAAGAGGCCTCCTGTCCAACGACATCAGTTGTGCACTTGAGTGCTAGGAGAACGGAGGTAAGTAGTTCAACTCCTCTTTCGAGGTATTAATTTAACTATTCTAATAATAATAACTTTCGCCGATTTAAAAAACTTGTACCAAATTTAGCAGAGGAATCCATGTTCTCTCTCTCTCCTGATGGACCCTAGTACCCTACAAAAAATGGCACTCTCTCTTACACTCTCTGTTCTAACTGCTGGAGTAACATTGCCTAATATGGTATGACCCCATTGACTACAAGTTTTGGATTTCTGTGAAGAATCCCATAATTATTCAAGGAATTTTGCAATCCAATATTGAACAGAAGAAATGGTTGCATTTTAAGCTTTTGAGTGACATCATATTGCTGCCAAACTACTATTACACCAATTTGCAGATAGTTTTCATGTCTTTTTCCTGTTGGTTATTCACATTAGTGCTAAAAAGAAAAAAAAAAGTATCTTCTTTTTCAGAAAAAAAAAAAGAGAGGAGTAAAGCACAGCAAAGAAAAAGTAAGAAGTCAGAATAGTACTAAAAAGAAATACAGCTTTAACATGCATCTAGGTAGTGCACACATCGTCAAGAAAGGTTCCTTAATCTTTCTAGTTCCATAAAGGGAAAAATTCAAAAAAACCCCTGAACTTTGAACTCAATGTCAAATAGGCACCTGAACTTAAATAAACTTCAATTGAACACCTGAACTTTCACTCCGTTATCAATTTACCCCCTGCCGTCTCAATCCGTGACTTGTCGTTAACGGCACAGTTAAAAAAAAAAAACTTACCACCAGTTTGCAATCCTATGAAGCAGAAACGTGATTATGAGAGCCTTAGAGACAAAATTTGATTATGTCTCTTTAGAATAATATGATCAGAATAATAAGATCTTCGCACCCGTTCAAACGGAGTGAAAATTTGAACCATATTTTTTAATATATAAACGGTCTCAAAAAATTAAGAAGTGCTCAAATTTTCACTCCGTTCGAATCGGTGCAAAGATCTTTTTATTCTCATCATATTATTCTAAAGGGTCGTAATTCATTTTTATCTCTAAGGCTCTCATATTAAGTATGTGTTCTTTATTTAGGACACTATGGAGCAGAAATATGATTATGAGTACTTAATTTTCTGAGCACTTAATTTTTTATGAGCACTTAAATATCTTTGTACTGATTCAAAACGGAGTGAAAATTTGAGCACTTAATTTTTTATGACCGTTTATATATTAAAAAATATGATTAAAAAATTAAGTGCTTCAATTTTTAATCCGTTTGAACGGGTGTGAAGATCTTATTATTCTGATCATATTATTATAAAGAGACATAATCAAATTTTGTCTCTAAGGCTCTCATAATCACGTTTCTGCTCCATGCAAACTGGTGGTATGAATTTTTATTTAACCAAAACGTTGCCATTTTGGTGTGTGGGTAGAGGCTGATGTGCGTTGGGAGATGAGAGTAATAAGTGGAGAGAGATAGAGAGAAATGTTGGAAGTAGGGAATTTTTTTAAAATTTCTTTTGAAAATTTGAGCACTTAATTTTTTTGAGACCGATTATATATTAAAAAATATGGATATAAAAGTAAGTGCTCCAATTTTTATTCCGTTTGAACGGGTGGGAAGATCTTAGACTTCTGATCATAGTATTCTAAAGAGACATAATCAAATTTTGTCTCTAAGGCTCTCATAATCACGTTTCTGCTTCATAGGATGGTAAGTTTTTTTTTTTTTAACTGTGCCGTTAACGACAAGTAACGGATTGAGACGGCAGGGGGTAAATTGATAACGGAGTGAAAGTTCAGGTGCTCAATTGAAGTTTATTTAAGTTCAGGTGCCTATTTGACATTGAGTTCAAAGTTCAGGGGTTTTTTTGAATTTTTCCCTTCCATAAAGTATAGAAAAATTTTTGGGTGACGAGCGGGTACCACTTGGCGGTACACCTCCGCGATTTCAATCGTCCAAATGTGTTTTGGACGGTTCAGATTTATTTCTTCTCCCTCCCTCACCCCACCACCACTCTTTCTCCTTTTTTTCTCTCTCTAAAATCCGAACCGTCCAACACATATTTAGACGGCTGGAATCGCCGGATACCACGTGTGTGGTACCTGCCCAGCACCCAAAAACTTCTCCATAGAGTACTGTAGAACTGGGTGTTTTTTTTATAGACTAGCAGTTTTCACAGTGTCCTTTTCTCCCTAAGATTTTCTACGTATATGAAAGTTTCAGGCTTTATGAGTCACTACTGGTAATCAAAGGGGAGGACTGTGAGTTTGGGATATTACGGTACTAGTGCATCAGAGTGAGGGAAATAATTTCCATTGACCTTTTTGTTTTAGTAAGTAAAAAAGTAGGGTCTGGTTAAGGGAATCTTCTGCAACCAACAAGTGATGAGATTATAATTTTAAGGTAACTGGTAGTCTTTTTACTTGCTTTTTGACTTACTTTTTTCTTCAAAAAAAAAAGAAGAAATGGTAAAGGAGGACCATAATGTCAAATTTAATCAAGTATGATCAGTTTTAACTTACTTTTTCTTCAAAAAAAGGATGCCTGAAATCTCGACTAGAGGAGCCAATTATACTGGAGCGGGAGCCTGGACGTTCTACACCGTGGATCAATTGCATATTGACACGTATCAAATCATTCATGCTATTACGTTTTATTTTCGAATGCACGGAAGAATGGCAGCACTGAAAAGTTTCCAGCTTAAGCAAGTTGATCACCCCTATAGCCATTTGTCTTGTTCATGCCATAATTTGGCAAAATCCGAGTCCATGCTATTACCAAGATTGCATTGCCTTATCTCTCAATTCATCCAAGCCTTTTGACTTTCATTGAAAAATAATATGAGTGTAATTGTGGCAAAATGGCAAACTTCATCCAAGCCAGTTGACTTGCATCGAAAAGTACTGATATGAGTTTAATTGTTGCAAAATGGCATCAAACTGGTGCAACATGCCAACGACATTGTTACTTTTTGACTTTCCAACATTGTAGGAAGCCAAAAATGACTTTGGCAATGCCATTTTGGCATTAATGGGTAGACTTGCTTAAATGCTACCTGCAAATGTTAATGAAAATTGAAAAGTAATACCAAAATACACCCAAGATATTGAAAATAAAAATAGCAAAATCTAGAGGGAAATATAGTAATGCCACAGCTTAATAGAAAAGAAGAATAAGATCCCTTGTACATCCTTCCAATTACTATTTAACTAAACCTGCCATCAAGATATTTAAGAGGAGAGGGTAAAGTATTAGCAAACAGGCTAATATGATGAATGTCTTTAAGCACAAGACGTTACTGAGTGCTCTTAATTAGAACAACGCTCTACACCATTCACAATACATGTCACTGACTCCCGTAAACTACCAATACAAAATTTATGAGTCCCGCAATTTTCACCAATTACAACACACTTAGAGAGCCATGTGGCTGCTCAAAGAGCATTTCATAATTTCTCCTTAAAGCACTTGGGGGAATATATATGTTGACAAAGATGTATTGATTCTTCTACTTTGAGAGAGAAGTAGGATTGGTTTAAAGAGCTTGCATCTTCCCCGAGTTAGGAATCAAGAAAACTTTGCCCCATACGTGAAATCAACGACCCTAAGATTAAGTAGTCACCAAATCACACTAATCCAAGTCTTCATTTTTCCTGTGATGACGAGGTATCAGGGCTAACTTGTGCGCATATGGCCCCAAGGTTTGCAACGTTTAGCTTTCGTGAGATTCAACCTTGCGACCCTCTTGGAGGGCAAGCCCTTTAGTTGCCGTTTCATGCCACTTGGCCCAATCCCTAAGGGTTAATCCAAGTGATCACTTTACAGACAGATTAGAAAATATATCAGATTTCGATCACCATATTTCAATTATATACTCCTACAAATTTGCATGATGTCTGCCCAGTGCTGATTTTTTCTTGGAAAGTACTCTCCTTTGTTGCGGTCATTCTGGCAATGATAGATTCGCTTGACGACACATTTACCCACAATACCCCAAATGAGCAGTCAAAAGAACAATCTAAACTGTAAAAGGGTATCTGTAGCAGTAGCAGAAGCACTTTAGAGACAGTGTAGCATGTGGGTATCGTCAGCACTGAAACAGAAATAATGCATCATTATTGTTGGTTTTTCCCCCTTTCTCAAGGCTGACATAGAGGAATAGAAGAAGGGCAGATGCAATTCGCAACGGTAAGACTCGAATACTGCCTGTGGGGTGGTGATTCGCGCTTCATGTGTCGGATCTCGGTTGAACCTTTGCCTTCCTCAAGTAATTCTACAAAACAAGGAGCCGGTTAAGGCCGTCTGGCTGAATATAGCTGGAAATTCCGATGCCTAAATTAGACACTGGGGGAGAGAGAGAAAGGCAAAATACAGATGCCCAAGTTCGTGCTAGGTACGAGCACCGTGATGTCACCCGTAACCATTTTAGGTGAGTGACGTCATGCATGATACTCGGTGTCCATGTGGCCGAACACACGTGTCCGGAACATGACACCGGACACCACGTAGAATCCACTTGGATGCTGAGTCACCTCATGGATCGGGCATGGTCCTGCCTGGCCTGACCTTGAAGTTAATAAAGACTAGACTCACTAAGTGGGCTTGAGAGAACGGTTGGACAGACCATATGCGGCCCATGTGCGTTCAGCCAAGCAAGGCCCAACGAAAACTTTGCGGCCAGGAGCAAAACTTTGTGGCCAAAAGTAATTCTTCGCGGTCATGAGCAATTTTTTGTGGCCAAGAGCAATTCTTTACAGCCAAGAGTAATTCTTTGCGGCCAAGAGCAATTCTTCATGGCCAGGAGCAATTCTTGGCGGCCAAAAGTAAATTTTTACGGCTAGGAGCAATTCTTTGCGGTCAGGAGCAATTCTTCGCTGCCAGAAACAAAACTTTGTGGTCAAGAACATCTTTGATTTATAGAAAAGAATCATGATGGCCCAATGGCTCATCGGGTTCGGCCCACTACACCGCCTATAGTATTAGACCGAGAAATTTTGACAACTTTGTTAGGCATTTTCGGAAGAGCGTAAATTCTGTCCAGATGAGCCGAAAATGGGGGGGTTTTGTCACCACTGTGGACCCCTTCGCGCATTTTTTTGGGTAATCCAACCCGTGCATCTTGTAGGGCTTGCAAAATAACACATCCATGCCAAAAATTAACTTGTTTGGACATCGATAGGTATGTCAAAAGTTGAGTTTTTAGACGAAAAAATGAACGGTTGTAGACAGTTTAACTTAAAAAACAGTTGATAGATCCAGACAATCCATTTTTTCGTCTAGAACTCAACTTTTGACATACCTATCAATGTCCGGACAAGCTGATTTTTTGCATAGATGCATTATTTTACAGACCCTAAAAAATACACGGTTTGGATTACCCAAAAAAATGTCCGAAGGGGGCCAGCGGGGGTGCTGGCGAAAACCCCCCTCTGTCCGGCTCATCCGGACTGAATTTATTCTCTTGGAATCCTAATAATGAAAAAAAAAAAGAAGCAAAAACACAAACGAGCACCGGATTTAATTACATAGCTCACCCCCCATGTAGCCGTTTTACGATAATGAATAACATACAATCCTCCCCCGTCCATACCTTCAATGATTGGAGACTATATGAGTTCTGTTGTTGTTGTAATAACATACTCCGTACAAGAATTATGATGGAATTTCTTCTATGCTACGACATACTCTAGGTTCTAGCTTGGGTTTCCGTTCACGTTAATGATTAACTTATGCATTACAATTTTTTGGTTTTGTCCTTATTCAAATTTTTTTTTACGTTTGTTAGTTTCACGTCAAACTTTTATGTGATATGGGTGAGTAAGGATGGGAGGAACCGGAAAAGTAAAAAATTATGACTTTTACACAAGTATTTTGGAAAATATCCAAGAAAATGTCTAAAAACTGACTTTTTGAGCTTTTATTTGAATATTTCCCAAAATACTTGTACAAAAGTCATAATTTTTTACTTTTCCGATTCCTCCCATCTTTACTCACCCATATCACTTAAAAGTTTTCCGTAAAACTAACAAATGCACAAAAAAAAAAAAATTGAATAAAGACAAAACCAAAAATTATTCTGCATAAGTTAATCACTAGCGTAAACACACCAAGTTGAACTCAAACATGCCGAAGGTACCCTTATGTGGAAAATGCAACACAAGTGGCTAGATGAATAGTTCCATACTTCTCACAGAACAAACATGTCCTCTACTCATATAATTACTGGCCATCAACAAAAATGACCTACACAAAAGTAAAGGAAGCAAATACATATCTCTGTCCTAAGTCAACTTTTTTTGCATTCTGTTTTTCTCCACAGATTGCAAGTTCAATCACTTTCTCTGGTTATATAACATGTCATTTCGAAATCAAAAGAGATAATAGCGCGATTTCAGTATCGATCAACAGCACGGACTGGAATCAAAAGATCCTTATTTCAAGAAGCCAGAACTCGAAGATGAAGTGATTGGTGTTAGGATATGAACATGCAATGACTGTTGCATAGAACTATTGTTAGGATAGCTTCTACCGTGGGCTAACACATTGTCTGATTCATTTGGATACCTGTTGCGGTTAGGTCAAGCCGCTTTCATGTCCTTTAGAGTACGGTCTCATTCTCGAGTAATGCAGAGAACGAAGATCTTGAAAATTTGATGACTAGATACTACCCTCATCCAAAACACAGTCAAGGACAAGTTGGACAAAAGAAAGAACTTAAAACAGTGATCAGGAAGTGAACCCTAGAGATAAGTGTAGCAATTGTACATTGCCCTACCTTTCATGAATCCCGAATTGCATGGGTTATCTTGTCAAGAACTGAAACTAGAAATTGCCAGTGAATAAGTCATGAGACCATCTTTGAAGATTGATACTTTTCAAGGATCACACAGATGCCGTTCTTGAGAATCAAAGAGGTCGGAGCTCCTCATTTGGATAAATGCAAGGAATAGACACTACAGAGGATTCAAATGGAAAGCTGTACCACCGCGACTAGATAGACTTAATGCTCCTGTTTTGGCTTGTGCCAGTGTGACTTTACAGTAAGACGTTCAACTTTAACACTAGCACTAGTGAAATATGCTAAGAAAGTGCATTTTTCCGTGGTATGTTCGTAAGGAGTGTTGTACGTGTTGACAAAGTTGTGGAGCAGAATGACGACAGCCTAGTAATCAGAAGGGTAAAGAATACAAACTGATAGATGTTTACTACGGAGTATGCAAGAACATGTAACTTAAATTTAGTAAGAAGCATATATATGTATTGGAAAACAGGCCGACAGAATCGCTAAATTCTTAGGTAGAGAGATTGCTATTCTCAGCTACACGGTACGTTCGAGATGAAGTTACACTTTATGGACCGCGATACTTATTGTTGCTTTCTCCTTAGAAAGGATGAAAGCATCGTACAATAGTATGTACATTCACATTGAGGAAATCTACAAAGCGCATGACTATATCTAGAAATGGAAACCAAGGGGTCAAAAAGCATACGTGCCATATCGACCTCAGATTGCGTAGAGTTTCTTGTAATCATTGCTCATAATCTCTGAATCTGAAGCCATTGCAGAAACAGACAAAGATTGTGACTTGCTACTCCTTTCCGACCTACGTATGCTCCTCAAATTAGAAGACTCAATCCGGTGCATAACCACCCAATAGCACAAGGTCCCCAATGTCACCACCATGACAATTGTGCCCGTAAGAATCACTCCACCCGCCAACCACCTTTCGGAACTCCCCAAAACAATATATGACATGGCGAGGAAAGCCACGGACACTAGGACACAAGCCAACCACATGAGCTTGTTAATAACCGCCACCATTTGCTTCTTAGCCTTCCTCTCCACAACCACAACTGATGTCTGAACAACCACAATGGCCAAGGATATGAAGAGTGCAAGTGAATCAAAGACGAAGAATATAGTGAACGGTGCTTGAGCAGCGACTTTTGCTTCTCCCAGAGAGGCTCCAGGAGGAATGTCAGTAGGGTCATCGGTGTACTGGCCAGGGATGGTGAAAATGGCAGCGAATGTAACGGTGGCAATTAGGACGGCGACTACAGTGGTGGAGTTGATGGCATTGTTGAGCCCTTCCTCGTGCATTTTGTTGAGCCTCTTGGCTATACCTTTTACGTGAGTTCGGGTTTGAAAAGTGTGCTCGAGCTGGTTGTGAACTTCATGTTTTATGTCGCTTGCGGTTTGTTTGAGTTCCCTGGCTGGATTTGTTGTGTGGCCTGGTCTCCTGGATTTTGCGCTTTCCACTCCACCCTGCTGTAGGATACTTGCAATTTCCGAATATCCCATTTTCCTGGCGGTGTCAAGAGCAGTTTCTCCGGATCTGTTAATGGCTTCTTTGTTGATTCCGTCGTGATGCAGTAGAGCCTGAACAATCTGCAGAAAAGATGAGGGTCATCACAAGGATTTCCAGTTTTATGAAAGGGAGTGAATCTTCTTAATAGCATTTCTAATTTCTTAGTTATTGCCATGCATAATGGGCCTATGGGAGACACACATGACTCCAGTAGAAACTATGAACTCCAAGAGACTGCAGTACAGAAGCACATAGCTAGAGACTCTCAATGCAGGGTTTTCCTAATGAATCTAAGCATCGGATTCTTCGCATACTCCTGATAGTAAAAAACTATGGAGTAAAGTCACTTCATGTCGATAAAGTAGATTTGAAAAAAGCAAGAGCTGTTAGTAGCACGAAGCGGGGGCAGGGCGGGGCGGGGCGGGGGCAGGAGCGGAAGCGGGAGCGTGTGCGGGGGAGCGGAGGCACCTAGAAGCTCCTAAGGTTGGGAGAACCCAAGGAGCGTACATAAATTTTATAAAAATATGTATATAAAATCTATCTTTAAATACTTAACCACTAAAGAAAAAGTGATACTTATTGAAAATTTTCCTGATCTTAAAATGTAATTATCGGAAGTTATATATTCTCAATTTGTAAAACTTCTTGACTAATATGATTCTTATATTCTTGTTTTCACAATGGCATAACTCCCTTTAAAGTAAGGGAATAACTGTCTTAACGGCCCGATAAGCTCCCATCTTAGTTAGGACCGAGCTCCCAACTTGGGAGCGCTGATTTGAGCTCCCGTCTAGGGAGCGCACCCATTTTAGAAGGATCCTGCTACTAAGCGTGAATAGTAAGCATATTTGCCAAATCCATCTCATGGAAGTAGTAAAAGCATTTTTGGTGGCAACATTGCATCAACAATGTCAGAGAAATAAGTTCTCTATCGCTTCTGCTCACAGCATTCTATTTGAGCTGGGAAAATCGTTACGTGAGGCATTGTCTATAACTGCGTTTTTTCCAGACAGTTTTCTGTACAACAATAAGGTCAAGCTGGGATTCTTTCCTCTTGAGGTGCCAACTGCCAACTGGGGTTTTAATCTGCATGCCAAGAAAAATTCCTTCATTTTACTAGCAGATTTCAAGACATGATTTTCTAGTGGTATTCAGCGCACGATTCACATTTTAAGATACCGCCACCTCTCGTAATGGGTACTACTTTAATGAGAACAACTAATATGCATGAAGAAAAGGAAACAGAAACTAAAAAGGGAGCAGCCCCAAGGGGGATATCCATGATTCTTCCGCAATCAACATCCCGGCGACGACTACAAGATACCAAGATCTACTTCACCTATATAAAAGAACCTCAATTTAGTAACCTTTAATGGTTGTCTAAGATGGGTAGATTGGGTACAGACCTAACCTTAGGACATCATCCACCAAGTCACTGTACTCAGGCTCGAACCAACAACCTCGAGATTAGTAGGACGAATTTTAACCAATTGACATGCATACAATCAATTAATTGGTGCATTAGCTTGAGTTCTTTCCTATATGTTTAAGCCATTGGTCCATGCCTTGCAAATTATTTAAAACTATTTTTTGAATTCAGCCGTTTCCGTCTGAATGGATTTATCGAATTCCTAGGGGAAACTTGTATTATTTACCTGTGCACGGCCTTTTCGAGTTGCTATGTGGAGTGGAGTGTTGTCCTTGCTGTCAACCATATTTATCGACTCAGGATCTATCCGAATAAGCTCATCAACCACCTCCACACTCTGCCCCTTAACTGCCATGTGAAGAGCAGTCTGCCCCTTCTTATCCTTGTTTGACGCGATTCCTGGTTCTTTTCTCAATAGGGCCTTCACAATCTCCAAATGCCCATTTCTTGCAGAAGAATGCAAAGCAGTTTTGCCGTTGTTCCTCATTACGGGGGCCAGGTTGCTTCTGTTTTCCAACAGGAAATCGACCACTTCGATATGGCCCTGTGATGCAGCAGAGTGCAACGCCGTGGTGTTGGACTGATCAAATGTCATTGCAAGACCAGGAAGGGCCTCCATGAGTATCTTTAATATCTCTGCAACATGTTAGACAATCAAGTTTTCAGGAAAATATTTCAATCATGAGTACGAATCAGATATCAGAGATGACGCAACGTTAAGATCTCAATTTTTCACCAACAATTTGAGTAAAAGCTTCATTTGATATGAAGCATTGCAATAGGAGAACCCAAACTGAATCAGACAGGTGATGTTTCATATGAAGTTCTTTTAGGCTTCATTTTGCCTCTACGTCGAATACTTATTACTGGAACTTAGTAGGATTTCAGGTCTCAAGACTACAGTGCCGTCCTCTACTGCCTGCCTCAGACAGGTGATGTTTCTTTGTCTAACAACTAAAATTCTCTGATGAGATACTGAACATCTAATTTGATGTAATTTTTCATGGTACTATTAATGATCACTCTTATTGACTGAAAAATGCATACATCTATTCAACAAAAGCTCACTAAGAGCAAGTCCAGCCGTTAGTGTCAAAATGACTTTGCCGGAGTTATTTTTTTGACTTCCTACAGTGTTAAAAAGTAAAAAATAGCAAGGTTGTTGCCCAGATTCGTGCCATTTTGGGCACAATCTCAAATCTAGACCACTAGATTAAACACGTCTCATTTGTTTTGATGCAAGACAGTTGGCTTGAGTAACGTGTCAAAAAATTGGCAAAGTCGACGTTCCTGCTAAGATTGGGAGATGTGGCAGATTTGGCAAAGTCAAATTTCCTGCTAAGTTTGGCACTAAAGATGACTTTGCCAGTTTTGGCAGCAAAGAATAGCAGCCGGTGGACTTGGATTTTGCCAAAAAAATTGCCAAATTGAGACTTGGTCCTAGTGAAGTTGGTTGTCTCACCCTCCCTCCACAGTGGAGGCGGAGGTTCGAGTCCCACGGGAGGCAAATTAGGGGTTCAGGGCAATGGACAGCCTCTTGACCCCTTGTTGACTAACATACTAACACCTCGCTAACTCTTGCCGATGTATACAATATTGGCAAAAAAAGAAAAAAACCAGTGTAGCAACCGGTAGACTTGCTCTAACAGAGTTTATATTTGACAACACAAAGATATAAAAAAAAATTGTGGAAAACAATGGACAAAACCATACTCACCCAAGTCCCCTTGCTTGGCAGCAATGTGGAAGGCATCAAATCCATTCTTAGCTCTGATACCAGCATATGCAAGATCATAATATTTTACCGTTTCCTTCACAAAATGGACATAGCCGTACTCAGCAGCAACATAAAGGGCAGTTTCCCCAGATTGATTCTGCTTGGATAGCAACTCCTTCAACTCATCATCTCCAGTATTGGTGATTATCTCCAAAGCCACCTCCAAATTCCCTGCTCTAGCTAAAGAATGCAAAGGGGTGTCGTCTCGTTTCCCCGTCAACTGCTTCGTCATCTTCTTCCTCCGGAAGCTCTGCTGCCTCGCCGGAGCCTCCATGACAGAAATACTCTCACCCAAAAGATATTTGAAAAAAAAATTCCCCTTCTATATCTGAATCTCCAATATCACCCAAATCTACCCAATTTTACACCTCCAAAAATTGACTTTCAGCTTTCAATTAAGAGAAGATAAAGGGGATGATTACAGCACATGAGACATGAGGGTCTGAGTTGTGATACACAAATTCTTACATCATACACAGAGAATATATAATCTGCATATCCCACAAAAAAGAGCTGTATATTCCATTCAGATTATTAATACCCAAATTGCTTGCCTGATTCTCTCAGTCCATATTTCTTTAAACAGTACACCATGAGAAGCAGGACCAAAACCCCATAAACTGCAGAAATAGCAACCAAAAATGTAAGATATAGAAATAAATTTTCTTCTTTCAACTTGATATACAAAACCATCTGGAAAAGACAGGGAAAGGGAAACTGGGTATTTCCATAAGATCAAAAATCAGCAATAGAGAATAAGAAATTTATTGAAATTCAATGATGTTCACCTGGTTTTGGGAAGAGCAATGCCTATCCAATCATTCAATACATCTCAGAAACTGGAAAGAGAAATCCCAGATAAGGCATTAAAAGATCGTGGCTCTGTTTCTGAGAGGAGACAGAGACACGGATAATCCTTTCTATGACTGAAGATTTCTAGTTTTGCAGGTGCCATTCACATGGTGGAGAGGACAGCATAGAAAGAAATGGAGAAAAAGTAGGAGTGGTGTTAGAAGGTTTTTCTAATGCAAGGACAAGGGAAGTGGAAAAGATTGGACAAACGAGCTGGTAGTTACTGGCCACTGCAATCTTGCAAGAAACATCCTATGATCAAGTGTTACCTGCGCCCTTAATATGGTAGGGTTCGAATTCCCCTGAAAACAAATCATGATTTAAGTGGGGATCATGACAGTGAATTGTTGAGCTAATTTTTCTCGAGAATTTACTCGAAGTGTGTGTAAGTTGGCCCGGCCACCTCGGTTTAAAAAAAAAAAATTTGATCAAGTGCTACCAAATGAGATACATGAACAAAGACAAAAATAAACGAGTAGAAAGTGGTGCCACAGGAGAGGTGTAATGGTAGTGGGTACCGACTACTGAGTAGTCAAAACAAAAACTACTTGTTGTTATTGGCTTATATATGACCAATATATTAAATATGTGACATAATAGTCCTAAACACACTTCCTTATCAAGAGGATAAGAAATTGGCCGGAAAGGTGTAGGAACACATCTTTTGGACACATGTGATGGCCCATGACCCGCATAAAGAGGTTACATGAACGTGTACCGTGTGGTTGTGAAGATGGTTGGGGGCACCACGTGACAATGACGTTAGCTACTTGTAGATGTGAAGAAGTTAGAATATAAGAAAGTGATATTTGAGTTCGGACACGCACAAATGTTATGACCATACAAAAGTTACGTGTGATCCATAACAACATATTTATGCGAGCCCACGACTACTTATATGAAGTCTAGATAAATTTGTGGCAATGCGGTTAGATGAAGAAGATTGGTGTCTATCATGGGGATATTTGGACACAACGTGATTACTCGAGTGAGTGAATAATTTATCATAAAAAAAAGGGTGTATAAATTAAGGCTGTTGATTTTGTCACTCCTTTTTTTGTTAACGCTATTCCCTTGTAAATGTATTTTTGATGCGAAAATACATTTGTAGGGGAGTAGTGTTAACAAAAAAAAAAAAGTGAACAAAATCATTTTCCTAAATTAATATAAATAATTTGTTTTTGATCCGCAATTAATATAAATAATTGGATCCTAGAAAAAAGAAACAAGAAAGGGACACTTGACTTTAGTATGAGTACGTGGTCAAGCCGCCATAGAGGCCCACATGGGTTTTTGGGCATTTTTTTCAAGGGCCTTTTGACGTATACTCTCTTGCTTTTTGAAAAGTCTACGTTCTTTAAATTGAGAAGTCATCCATTTGCACTCACTTTCGAACTGCCCTGCGGGTTTCGTTGGAGATTTATGAAAGTAATAAGAAGAGAAATAGATTGAGAAAATTTATTGAATACTGTGCTCAAGAGTTTTGAGACTCAAAAATAAGAAATTATAGGAGACCACTTCTTGAGCAGTTTGACGAGAAAACAATTTTTATTTCAATGATCTAAACTTTTTCTAAAAGTTATAGTTTTGTCCTTATTTGAATTTTGTTTGTGTTTGTTCGTTTTGCGCCAATTTTTTTGACTTTTTGATTCGTCTAAACGAATCGGAAAAGTTATTATTTTTTTTACTTTTATCCAAATATTTTAAACAAGTACCACTTATAAGTAAAAAAAGTCAATTTTTTTTTTTACTTAAAAGTGGTTCTTGTTCAAAATATTTAGGTAAAAGTAAATTTTTTTTTACTTTAAGTCAAAAAATTTGACGCAAAACTATCAAACTAGAAAAAAATTCAAATAAGGACAAAACGAGAAAAGTGAAAAAAGTTGTTAGTGGAACACCAAAGATCGGAACTGAATTTTGGGTGTTTAGTCCGAGAAATTTTTCAGTGCCGGGTGGGTACCACGTCACCCGGCTGACGTGGTGTCCAAGCAGGCACATCTGAGCCGTCCATAAGTGTATTGGACAGTCCAGATTAAAACACTATCTCTCCTCTCACCCCCACACTCTCTCTCCAAATCCGAGCTGTCCAAAATCGAAATGAACGGTCCGGATGCACTGAGCGGATACCACGTGGTGCCCGCTCGGCACTGAAAAATTTCTCGTTTATTCCGGCCATGTTGTGCAGAGCTGATTGACCTGACTTTTTACTTTGTTCACACACTCATTGATCTCCATAAATATGATGTTAAACCACATATATGCGTTTCGGCAAGATCTACAATACGGACAAACCTATTATTGAACTGCATTCGACAAGTGACCGGAAAAGATAAAACTGCACACGTGCATATATCGGCAAACTGCAGAGAAGCCATCTCCGATTTTGTATGAATTCCTAAACGTGCTTATGTTTCCATCATGATTTTATGGAGAGGTTTATTGAGGAAAAAGTAAAGTAAAAAAATTATAGTATATTAATCTTTAATAATCATAAAATAAAATTATTTTCTTTAGTTTTCCAGTCATTTTTTTCACTGTAACCACTATGTGATTGTGAATTGGGAAATAAGGCAAAACTCTAATAGACGGAGCGCAGGGTGCAAACGAGCTCAGTCGAGCTATACAGCGCTTGAGCTTGGCTCGTTTACTGAAAGATCCTAAAATCGAGTTGAGTTCGGCTTGCTTGTAAACGAGCCGGTCCTGGTTCATTTGCTAAACGAGTCTCTATAAGCGAGTCAAACCTATACAAACGAGCCGAGCTTTAGAGCGTTGAACTCAGCTCGTTTTGCTACACGAGCCTAAAACTCAAGCTAAAACTCGGCTCGGTTACTAAACGAGCTGAGTCTTGAGCTACTTGCGAGCAGCTCAATTTGTTTGGAGGCCTGACTCCACATATCCGTACGCTTTTTACAAGCACACTGCAGCAACATCCGGTCTGGTCCAAATCCAATCTTTTCAAAGCCTGCAAATCAAATGCTTATCAGAATTTCACCAAAAGGATTTTTCCACCAAACTTAGTTGCAGCATTCACAAGAAGATTGAGAATTCAGAACCGAACCTGCTTATCAAAAAGACCATGGTATTTTCCCATTTGCAGAGAAACTCACTCTTCGCTACAAAAAAAAAAAAGAAAAAAAAGTTGCATATTTCTTTTTGTCAATATTGTATACATCAGCGGGGTGTTAGTAGATTAGTCCACCACGAGTTTAAGAGGCTATCCGTAACCCTAAATTCCAAATGCCACGACGGGGATCGAACCCTGGCCTTCCACATTGGCGCAGATTTCAACAACATGGAATACAAACTATGTGAAACTCAGCTCTTTTCCATTAACAATTCAGAGTAAGTAAGATTCATACACTAATTCTGTCTGTCATCGCACCATATTCCCTCAACAAAACCAAAATTCATCGACTCGGCTCTTTCCCGTTAACAATTCAGAGTAGGTAACATTCATACACTATAATTCGTTCGTCATCGCGCCATATTTCCTCAACAAAAACCAAATTTGAAGGCCTAGCGCATTCGCAGCACAGAGAGGCTCTCAACACAAACTGCACAATCTTTTCCTTTCCCTTTCTCATTCCTCGAAAAGAAAAAAAGAAGGAAAAGAACCGTCGGGGGGCCGACATCAGAGAGCGTAAATCGGATTCACCTCCGTATCAGAATAATCCGAGTGGCGCCACGAGTTCGTTCCGCTCCTCGAGAACTTCTCTCTCTTTCTCACCTTCCGAGTCCTCTTAGACTTCACAACGTAGTATGTCATCGCGCCAAGGATCCCGCCCATTATAACCCCGCCCACGACAGTAACAAAAATGGCGCCCCACTTGTGATGCCGCCCGACGACTATGTAGGACGAGGCGATGAACGCCACCGAAGTGCAAACGGATGCCAACCACATCAGCTTGTTGATCACTTCCACAACCCTTCTCTCCGATTTTATCTCCCCCCTCACAACCGTTATCTGGACCAGAACAACTGCCAAGGACGTGAACAGGGCGACCGCGTTGAATATGAAGAAGATCTTGAAGGACACTGTCCCCACCATCACCGCTATGCCCTGGTCGTCGTCCCCCCCGGGAACCGTGAAGATGGCGGCGAAGGCCACCGTGGCGAAGAGGACGGCCACCACGGTGACGGAGTTGGTGGCGTTGTTGATCCCCGCCCGGTGGAGCTTCCTCAGCTCCTTGGCGATCCCGGTCATGTTCTTGTTGGTCTTCCGGGCTTGTTCCAGCTGGATGTGGACGTCGTTCTGGATTTCCGTCACAGTCTTCCGCAGCTCGTCCCTCGGCTGGTTCAGCTCGTTAGCTCTGATGGCGCCGAAACGGTACAGGCAATCTTTTATCTCTGCGATTTGCTCGGAAAGAGGAAGCCCTTCCGCGATGTCGAGGGCTGTTTTGTGGTCCCTTGTTAGGGCATTGACGTTGGTGTCACGGAGGAGTAATAGCTCGTTTACTATCTGCAGTGAAAAGAAAGAAGCCTTCAAATTTGTCTTAAAGTTCGTATAAAACTCTAAAGAGAGGTTTTTGGAAAGAGCAATAAACCAAACCAGCTTACAAAAACGAAACGGTCCTTCCGTAACCAGTCATCCATAATATCAAATAAATCTTAGTTCCAAATCGAATTTCTTTAGAAAGAAGATCTGGTCGATCCGGAATATATCGGTTAAACATTCTATTAGGGAGCCTGGTCTTGACTCTTCTGTGTGGTATTCTTTTGGGTTCGGCTCTTGGAATTACTTGTTTTGAAGTGCCTTGTCTTCTATGTTTATTGAGCTTTTCTTGGTTTACGTGTTTTTGGTTCCTAGATCCTTTGTTCCCATCAGAATGATCATGCATGAAGAAACAAAGCAAACTCCTAAATTTGGCTCCAGTGATGAGGCTGTATTTCTACATTATAACATGATGTTAAAATGTGATTTTGTATGATTGTTGATTAAGATGAAGGTCGAACAATATTCTTTCCAAATCCCCGTAAACCCCAAAACTAGGATGTGAATTACCAGCTGCTAAATCTTCTAAGTGAGATTTATGGGGGTTGAGAGGTTTAATCGCGTTCATCCCCTAGGAATCAAGTTTCCGGGCTCTTACATTTGGCCAGCTGAGATGAATTTTGACCCCTAACCATAATTACCATGATTATCAAGCACCAATTGATTAAAAGCAAAACCAGCTATGTATAAAGGTTATATCAGTCCGAGCAGTGAAGAAGATAAGTTGGCTTATATCAATATAGAGTTGGCAATATGAATGAACGGTATACCTCTGACCGCTTCTTCCTGGTGGCTACATGTAATGCTGTGTTTCCAAACTTGTCTGGGAGCATCACAATGGCTGCATCTGCTTGAAGAAGCAACTTCACCACTTCGCAACTAATCCCTTTGACAGCCATATGCAAGGCAGTCTGTCCTTTCTTATCGGTTCTTCTTGCCAATTGTGGATCCTTATTGAGCAATGTTTTCACAATATCCACGTGCCCCTGTCTAGCAGCTAAGTGTAAGGCGTTCTTCCCGTTGGACCTCGATATCTCTAGCAAGCTGGAATCTTTTGACAGTAGCTCGTTAACCACGTTTATATGCCCTCTTGAAGCTGCTGATACAAGAGGGGTGGCATTCGATTGCGCTACCGTTTTGCTTAGATCTGGGTCATGGTCTAATAGTATCTGGACAATGGCTGCAAAAAACATAAGAGTCACCAAACCATGCAGGCAGACAATCTGTTAACGGAAAAAAAGAATTGACAAGCTTTTCTGAATTCAGTGGCGGTTCTGATGAAGCCAGCGGCATTTACATGGTACACATTCTTTTGTTTTTTCAAAATTGACACGCATAGTTGACAAACATTGTGCAGTTTTCTTCACAACAATTTTAGGATTCCATATGGATCGCAAGAAACAAAGCCATCAGATAAACAAAGGCTTCAAGATATACAGACCACAATGAATTGAAATGCACTTAAAGCACAACCCAAGGGGAAATCAAAGTTTGATGACTGAATTAGATAAACGACTGATGAAGCAAAGGATTCAGGATAAAGATATGGACAAAGTATGGATTACCTCCCTGAGGTTTTCCCGTTTGGCAGATCACCTCCCTGAACTTTATTAATGATCAATTCGCCTCCTTATAGTTTTGGAGTAAAGTGCAACTCTTAACTCCGTTAACGGCAGAAGTAAAAGACTACGCTACCCTTTCTTAAATAAAGGGCCTTTACTATCCTTGGAGCATATCCAGCACCCTCAAGTGGTTCCTAGGCAATCGGAAAATCCATCTTTTTAATTGACAGGAACTCATCTTCGCTTCTCTCTACTCTACGAATCGGAAAACCCATCAGCCGATTCCGGCCATCCAAACCCCCTCTTTGCAATCGGAAAACCCATTTTCTAAATCAAACCAACAAATTGAAAACTCATGCACAAATTGAAAACCATCATCTCTGTCCACTGTCCACAAATTGAAAACTACAAATCGATTGCACAAACCAACAAACCAATTGATAACCTCCAAACTACAAATTGAAAACTGATGCCAAAACCCACAACCACAAATCCAAAACAATACGAACGATTTTTTCGCCGTCGTCGAGTTCGATTTTGCCGCCATCATCGAGCTTGTTTTTTGCAGTGCCCAAGTTTGATTTCACCATCGTGCAGATCGATTCCACCGTTGTGAAGTTCTATTGTGCTGTAGTTGTTGTCGGCGTGTTAGAAGTTGAGTTTCTCGTGGAGTCCGTGAGCTCGAGTTGGTGCGTATGGGAGATGAGAGAGAGAAACGAGAGAGAGAGAGAGAGAGATGAGAGACGAGAGACCAGCGCTATTGGGTTGCTGGGAGTGGGTGCCCAAATATTATGGGTTTTGGTTGTGGACTATTACGTGGAGTGGGTTTTGATGTGAGGAATATGGAATTGGCTGATTGTTGAGGTGGGGAACAAGTTGGATATGGGCCGATGGTGAAGGGCCAGGCGGCGACAATGATTCTGTTGGTGGGGAGAGGAAACGACCACCATTGTTTGGTATGAAGATGGACGAGAGCCGTGGATTGGGAAGGGTCAAGTTATACTCCATTTTTTGGAGAAGAAGGGTAATGTAGTCTTCTTACATTTGAAATGAACTTTATTTAATTTTTTTTTCATGACCAGTCTCGTAACTTGCGCGTGTCATACACTTTCCGTTAATTTGGACGAAAAAGCTAACGGTAGCACTTTACTCCAAAATCATAGGGAGGCGAATTGATCATTAATAAAGTTTAGGGAGGTCATCTGCCAAACGGAAAAACCTCAGGGAGGTAATCCGTACTTTGCCCTAAAGACAACAATGCAACAAAGTGCACATATGACACAAACGAGGGGAATCAAACTCGATAATCTTGCCCACAAATCTTCGAAAGCTAGTCGATGGCATTTTCATTGTTAACTACCAGCTCATCATAATCCAATAGGAATCAGATGATGCAGTAGTAACAAATGGAGCAAACAATCAGTCAAAATGTACAGCTAAACACAAAATATTGTCTATACTTACATACATATGGAATTTACATCTCTGTGTGTGTTGTTCTTGCAAATATCTTGGCCACTTGGATCAACTCAAATTAAAATTCCATACAGAAGCAAATGAGAAAGATTAAATGGAAAATGCGTACCACACTAGGCATTGGTTAATGCACAAAAAATGCATTGATATCTGTGCAAGTGCAGTGGTATACTGTATATGAAAGTGCATTGAAACTCAATTTTTATTTTTTTGGACATACGTGTGTATTATCTGAATTGGGGGATGGTGTTATGTAGTGTGCATCCAACAGCTCGGATCTCATCTCGGCAATGAACGACTCTTGATCGTTGGTTGTCGAGATGAGATCCAAACCATCGAACGCACGATTCGATAGCTTAAAGGTATGCACCTTACTGCACAGCATCAACTCTAGTAGGCTATGGTTAGCAGAACTACCATAAAATAGAAATCAATCATTACCTTGGTGACCTTTACTTGCCGCAATATGCAACGCATCAAACCCCGACCTGTTCTTGGCCGCAATCCCTTCCTTGGTGGTATACGGCAGCAGCTCCTTCACCACTTCCACGTGCCCCTTCTCCGCTGCCGTGAACACCGCCGTCTCTCCTAGCTCGTTCACCTCGTTCACGATCGCCGACCGGATCTCCGCCACCTCAGCGTCGAACTCCGCCCCGCTCAGGGTCCTCACCATCTGCTCGTCGATCTCCCCCAGGATCTGCTTCACCGCCGCCACGTCCCCCCTTTGCGCCGCCAGGTGGAGCTCCGTGTCGTTGAATCGCCCGGTCACCTGCTTCACGTACTTCTTCCTTGCTGAATTCGGCTGGTCCATTCGCTTTCCGGAATTCGAGATGACCAACGATTTTCCGGAATTCGACTGGTCCATTCGTTTTCCGGAATTCGAAATGACTAGCGATTTTCCGGAATTCGATTGATCCATTCGCTTTCCGGAATTCGAAATCACCAGCGAATTTCCGGAATTCGATTGGTCCATTCGCTTTCCGGAAGTCGATATAACTAGAGCCGGAGCCTGAACCGCCCTAGGAGACGGCGACGGCGTCGAGGTAAGTCCCATCTCGAGATCCCTCTCTCCTCCTTCTGCACAATTAAACAATGCATTGCAGAAGAAGAGCAGTGCTATGATCACGAATGTTCAGATACAGATACGGACATGTATGTGTTTAGAATCGTTTGATGAACGTGAATCTTACACAATGCACATGGAACGTGCACGCATGGACTCAAATGTTCAGATATAAACTCATACAGATATGGACACATATGTGTTCAGAATTATTTGATGCACGTGAATCTCACACAATGTACATGGAATGTGCACGTATGGACACACATGTCTAGATAGATACTGACACGTATGTGGTTCAGAATCGTCCGATGCACGTGAATCTCCGAATCGACGCCGGAAGCATTTTGCATTGTGGGAAAACGTAATGATCGGATAAAGGAATTCAGAAATTCTAACCTAATAAACTGTATAATGGAGCAAATTCATCATATCTCAGATGGTGTAAACATGCACAGAAGGTGAAATAGGGGTACCTTCATCGATGACGGAAGCCATGTTAAGATCGAGAAAACGAATAATCCTACGAATTCATTGTCTGTACGTATATATTTACGCGTGGGAAAGTCCGATTGAACCAGAAAAATACAGTGGTGGTTATGGTGGTGCCGCCGTGGTGGGGTGGTGGTTTTTATACGTTCGGGGAAAGCATGGCCGCGGGGCCAACTATTTGGTGGCCATGACGATGGGCTTTTAACAACGGATCTTTTGTGCATGGAGTCTCGAGTCGTCCGAAATTGGGATGTCGCCTCGTTTACGAGAAATTATTAGGTGCTCAAGACACCGCCACGGGTGGAGATCCTCTCATACGATACAATGATATCTCGATCACGTGGTGTCGTAGCGCATCTGTAAGGAAAGAGGCAAAATTCTACATCATAGTTTTTGTGACCTATGTATAAGTTAGGAAAGTCCACTTTCACCTCCTGTGGTTATCGCCATGTGCGGATACACCCCATGTGGTTTAAAAGTGTGCACATAACCCCCTGTGGTTTTCAAATTGTGCGGATAGACCCCCTGCCATCATATTTTCCATCCATATTAACGGAGGTGTATCTCACACACCTCTAGAATGTAATCTGAGTCGTTCATAATGTATTAAATAAAGAATAGAGTATCTCTGTAAAAAATCATCTTAATCAACCATCAGTAACCCAGTGATCTAATTTTTAGTAAATTCAAATTTGAAATTTTAATTTCATAACAAAATCGATTTGACCATAAGCTTTTCATTTTTTGATTGACTTGAATTTTGGCATAGACGTAGTACTCGTCAAAATTTACAATATCAACGGTTTGGATTCAATTTTTGGTATACGGGATGGTGTGGTTAGATTTAAAAAAGAAGAAGAATCAAGGGATGTGATGGGGGTATAACGGTCTTTTAACGTTGTTTCCGTTAATATGGATGGAAAACATGACGGCAGGGGGTCTATCCGCACAATTTGAAAACCACAGGGGGTTATGTGCACACTTTTAAACCACAGGGGGTGTATCCGCACATGACGATAACCACAGGGGGTGAAAGTGGACTTTTAAGTTAAAGAGTTGCGCGCTCAAGGACTCTTCAAATTTTGATTTTGTTTAATCATTTTTATATTAAAGGACTCACTTTGTTTAAAAATTTAACAATTTATCAATAATAAACATTTTAAGAGTGAAGAGTGTTTTCTTTTTCTTCAAAGTTGGAGAGAGAGAGGAAGCTACACAAAAATAGTGTAACAAATTTGCTATTTTTCTTGGACGGTATAGAGAGAGAGAGAGCTACACAAAAATAGTGTAACAAGTTTGTTATTTCCTTAATGTGAATGTTCAAATGTAGTTTGGTTTTGATTTTGTTAGCACTCCTTTGGAAATGCTCTTACGTGAGTGAAAAAAAATCGCAATAATTTCATTCAACAATATGATCCATTCACCTTTTTTGTGTAGTTGATGCATTTATCATCTATGCGAATCGAATAGATATGAACAAAGACTTGGTCGAACTCTTGGCGTCCATTTCTCTTGTGACAAAATTTGCTTCGTTCAGATGGATAAAGATGTCCGATCAACTGAAAATTTGCATGGATGCCAGATTCATCGAAGTCTATAATGAACGGGCCGGCTGGCATAAGCTCATCAGACGACCGCCTTGAGCCTCCAGTTTTCAGCCCAATTATAGGGCCCCAAAATATTGGAATACATTAAATATTATGTATGTGCAATATTGTACAAGTGGTAAGTTCTTTGTTCACTCACCATAAGCTTGCAAGTTGGATTCCTACTTCTTCCATCTTTTCCGCGAACAATTGTTCAAGTTGTACAAAAAAAATGCTTTAAAACTGTTGCATTTAAAACTCACGCAATGTACCACTAAGCCACAAGTAAATTTGGTTTCTCTTATCGAACAACTAATATATATATAGAAAACACGAGAAGTCCTATTTTTTAATCTCGCCTAGGGTCTCAAAAATATCGAGGCCGGTCAACGGTTCTAGTTATCAAATGAGATAGTGGTGAATCTTGAACTTGATGTATTGCAACACATTTTGCATAGTTTAGGGTATAAGAGTGCAAATAACCCACCGAATTTTCATCGAAATGTAGAATTTTGTCGGTTGGCCTTCAATAGGAAACTTGACGTTGACTGACTGATAATGGTGATGGTCCCAATTCAGAAACTCCGTCAAATGGTCAATTTCAACGGAGTTAAGTTCTCCCGGCAGTGGCGGAACCATATCCAGTAGATTCCTACAATCCCATTCTTTTTCGTAAATCAGATATTCCTAGTCACACACAATCTTTGAAAATGTCATGGCGCTCGGGCTGTGCTTGTGCTTTTAATTTTTGTTCTTGCAGATTTTAGTAATTTACAACATGTTTCAAAAATATTTTCAAGCTCATGCTCCCGCGTGACCTGTCTTCAAACTCTCGGTCACGCATCTATACGCACTACGCGAATTACGTGACTTTAGCCTCTACCTTTCCTTTTCCCATATCTAAAATTATCCATTACCCACTGTCGGTTTCGTATCATATTCTTAAAGCAGACATGTTTACATATACATGGAGAAGGAGAGAGAGAGAGAGAGAGAGAGAGAGAGTAAACGAGGGGGTTTCAGCAGCAGCAGCAGAGGCTGTGTCATAAATGGGAAACAACCATGGATGTTTCAGGAAACGAAACCGTTATGCCCCTACTAACGGCTCTAACCCTCATCCTACTATATCGGAAATTCGTACCTCCAATAAAAAGGGTTCGTCGTCATTATCCAATCCGGACATGGCCTCCTCTTCCTCCTCCTTGAAACTGCCTTACCCTCACGCCGACTCCTCCTTGCGAGCTCTCGCCGCCCAGGCCGAGGGGTTCGGCCGCTGCGCCATCGGCGGCCTCCATGGACCCCTCTTTCATGTCACCACTCTAGCAGGTCCCATCTCTCTCTCTCTCTCTCTCTCAACATGTCTATGTGCAAATTGTGATGTCAGTTTTTGCCGTCATGCTTTGGATCCTTTTAGTGGTTGTAAAGTATAGTCCTTTCAATGTTTAATAAATTCTTTTTTGCCGATAAAAAAACATGTCTATGTTCATAAGTTGGGTGTTTAAGTCGCGTTCTTGATTGGATAGAATAAATGATGGATTTTCATGTGTTTAATTGCTGGAATTTTCAATCTTTTTACATGGGGGGATAAGAATTGAGAATTTATGAGAATTGCTGAAAAAAATGTTGAAAGTGCATTCCTTTTTCAATCTTAGTGACTTACAAACAAGAATGTGGAGGTTTGACTCCCTTCTTCAGCAACTCTATAGTCACAATTCAGCAACTCTATAGTCACAAGTCCCCCAGGTAAAGCGTGTGAAACGATTGTGAGAGAGAGGCGGTAGGGATTTGTTTGAGGTGTGCACTAGCTTGTCCGGGAAACTTGCATTATCGAACAAATATATAAATATACGAGTCACAATGTTCAATGGCCCCAAATGCATACACAAACACATACATGCACACACGAACACATACGTAGCCGCAGAGAAATATTAATGCACATACAAGGAGCATTCTTCGCATAATTTATGTTATTGAGGGATTTTTTTGGGTGAGGATCAAAATATCAGGGGGTTTTGTGCTGTTTGGTATTGTTATTTGTTTGTTCTGTCTTCGCATAATTTATGTTGATTTTTCCTTTATTGATTGGTTTCTCTGTCAATTGCGTACATGTGCAAAGGGTTGCGGCCCTTGTGATTATGAAGATTCAACAAGACTTAAGTCATTTAACTTGACGGGATGTTAACAATTATATTCATTGAGATATTGCTGCAAATGTAGAAATGGATCATGTTTTCAGTGCAATGCAACGTTGTTGGAGGAGAAATTGGTAAACATTAGCTCGGTGAAACAAATCATATAAATATCTTTTGATTAGTGAAGCAAATTATCAAAGATCCTTTCCCCACAAATTTATTGAAAACCTTCCATAGGTAGGGCAATGAACATTGTAAAATTGCACAGCAGAATGTGTAGTGTAATCTTGGTATCCCTATTCTCAATTTGTATTAGACCGATTATATCTGGCTGTCAAAGGTTTGGCAAATGCATGCATGTAGTTTCCAAAGTATCATGCAGAGGTTGGATTAATGAATTTGGTTTGCTTTGCTTTGCTTTGTTAACATGTTAGATTTTTTTTTGTTGAACAACATGGAAATATGACGCATGTACAATTCATATTTATGCTATTGCAGATGATGGGCCAGGATCACTTCGTGAAGGGTGTCGTAAGAAAGAACCTCTATGGATTGTCTTTGAAGTTTCAGGAACCATCAAGCTTTCATCTTATTTGAGTGTGTCTTCTTATAAGACCATTGATGGGCGTGGACAGAGGATAAAATTTACGGGGAAGGGCTTGAGGTTGAAGGAATGTGAACATGTGATTATATGCAATCTAGAGTTTGAAGGAGGTAGAGGACCTGATGCTGATGGAATTCAGATCAAACCTAACTCAAAGCACATATGGATTGACCGTTGCAGCCTCTGCAATTACGATGATGGACTAATTGATATCACCCGGGGAAGCACAGATGTTACAATTTCTAGGTAAGCTGATGACTCTAAAGCCTAACGAATTATGTTTTGCAGTGAACTTTCTGAAGTATGGTACACCTTTGTTCCAATATGCTGACATTAGCTTTCCAAAATGATTCAAAAGTTTCTCTTATAGTAAAAACTATGAGAGATTGGAGCTTTAGCAGCATCAAAATAAGTGCAAAATTGGTCATAATGCTTCTACAAATGTTCTTTATATGAACAATTAAACAAATACGTCTGGGATACGCCACAAGGTCTGTCCAATAAATTTACTTATTGTTAAGCAGGGGACACACATCGGGGCTACCCGTGTCTCAATTTGGACACGGATGGAAACATGACAAGGATCAATTTATATATTGAAAGCTAATTTCGGGGCTACGATATTCCAAAAATATGAGGAAAAAAGTACGAATAAATGAGTTATGACCCAATAAAACCCTCGTAACCTCGTTAAACTAGTAATATTTAAGAAAGAAACAATAAGAATTGTAAAAATACTGGTAGTTTTGGATATTTCTGGATCGAATGATCATATAAATACCACCTTAATATATGTCCTAATGTATACATTTTTTTTTACCGTGTGCCCTGCCATGTCCGTGTCCCCATTTAATTAGAATTGCTGTGTCCCTTGTCCATATATTTGTCCCTGGTTCTTGGGAAACCATGTTTTCGTTTCCGTTCCTCGCACTGGAACAATCTGCTTTCCAGGTAACTTAGAGCTGAAGCTGAATCAATAGTCTTTTTATGCAGATGTCACTTTTTGAAGCATGACAAGACAATGCTTATTGGAGCAGACCCTTCTCACATTGGCGACAGATGCATTCGAGTGACCATTCATCATTGTTTTTTTGATGGTACTCGACAGAGGCATCCCCGTGTCAGGTTCGCAAAAGTACATTTGTACAATAACTACACCAGAGACTGGGGCATTTATGCTGTCTGTGCCAGTGTGGAATCACAGGTCAAGATTCTTTGAGCAGCTGATTTCCTGCTTGTTCTTCTGTACTTGTTTGAGTTATTCAGTTTCCAAAGATGTTTTACATGATGAGCCACTTCTTTAATTAATGTAGTAAATTTTTGGCCTTCAGATATATTCCCAGTGCAATATATACGAAGCTGGACAGAAGAAGGTGGCTTTCAAGTATCTTAATGAAAAGGTAATATATTTCTGTTGACATTCTTTGCATTACATTTCTGAAATTTCACATCATTACCTCTAGTTCCAATTGTTGTTGAGGTAATAGGTGTTGGTGTGATAACAGTGGCACAAATTTCCTTATGTTCAACGGAAACTCTATCATGCCCTGTAGATAGCTGGAGGTGTCTTTAATTTAGTGGGGATATTTACTTGGAGTTTATTTCGCGTCTCCTGTTAAATTGGTTTAAATTGAAAGATTTGGTCTAAGGATTGTTACGTGTGAAACTTGTTTGGTAAATTTTGACACATGAAAATCAAGTGAACCAACGAGAACATAAAACTCATGCTGCTAAATTTGGTCTAAGGTAAGTGTTAAAGTATCCAACTTCAAACCAATTGGCAAAGAGTGGAGAGGCCGCCCAGGCTCATATACTAGTTTTGGAGGAGATAATTAATCAATGTGGGACAAACTCCAACATTCCCCCGCACGTGCGACCTCCGACTCGCACGTGAAGAGGTAAACAAAGGATCCGGAACACATGGATCACAATGAAAGAAAGTGCAACTATGGCACAAACAAAGGGGAAAAGCCTTCGAAACTCTAGCTCTGATACCATCATGTGCTTTACCACTGCCAATTACCTTCCCCGTTTCCAGTTCCTGAAAGACACAATGAGTAGGAAAAAATGTCACAGAACAGTTTGCAGAACGGGTAAAACTGCTAACTGAAAGAAGGTTAGTGGCAAAGTTTGGAATATGGATAACGGAAGAAAGAGAGATAGAGGAAGAATAGCGAACGGAACTTTTCCCTGAAATAGCAGAGAACGACCCATCGGTAATTCCAATCTTATTCTTACCAGAACAAGTAGAATATGAATAAAAAACAGAGGAACAACCTGTCGTATGATCTGAAGCACTAAAATCGATAATCCAAGGGATATCGGAGGAGGTAGTAAATGCACTAGCTGGAATACCTGAATGAGCAAAATAGGATGCAATGGAAGAAGGAGCTATAGTAGAGGAAGAATCAGTCTGAGCCATAAGATGCCTGAGAGCTTGCATCTCCCCCTGAGGGAAACCGCCAACAGAATCAGAAGATGGCTGAACTCCTGTTATGAACCCAGAGTCAGACAAGATAGCAAACTCTGAAACATGTGCCTGAGCCTGAGAACGCCCGGAACCACGACCTCAACCTTCACGTCCACTGGCTCGCCCACGAGAAGGACGACCATGTAACTTCCAACAGAAATCCTTGGTATGTCCAGTGTTGTGGCAATAATCACACTGGAGTGACATACGGTCGATGGTCCCACTGCTAGTACCAGATTGAGACTTTCCACTGCCAGACCCAAACTGTCCCTGTGGAATAGCAACCAAGGCAGAACGATTAGAAGTAGGAGCTTGCAACATAGCACCCCTCCTGCTGAATAATGGCATAGGCCTCTCCCAAAGATGGAAACGGAACACGACCCAACACTTGCACTCTAATTGGATCATATTCCACATCAAGACCAGCAAGAAAGTCATACACACGCTCCTTCTCGATTCTCTTTAACCAAGCAGCAGCATCAACAGCGCAGACGACCAGAAACCCCTGATAATAATCAAATTCCTGCCATGCCCACTTAGGTCAGCGAAGTAAACAGCAACAGACCGATTGTGTTGATCCAAAGTACGAAGTCTCTCCCTCAACTCAAAACACTGAGCATCATTACCCTGCTGAGAATAAGTCTGTTTGGCAACAGTCCAAATTTGATACGGAGTGTCAAGGAGCAAGAAAGGACTACGAATATCAGCTTTCATAGAGTTAAACAACCAGGTCATGGCTAAAGATCGATGAGACTTAAATGTCTTAAGTTCAGAAGCAGTAGTAGGCTCAGTAACAGGACCTTCAATAAACTCAGACATCCCCTTAGCCTCGATAGCTAAAGTAAAAGTTCGAGACCAAAGTAAATAATTTGTGCCATCCAGTTTGATGGGACAAATATCCAGTGGAGAGTTATCTAGAGTCACAACCTTACTCACTCCACATGTTTCCACAACCTGAGCATCTTTCTCTTTTGAATCCTTCGACATAGTTATTCAATATAATAGCAACAGGACCAGCAAATAAACAAGGGAAAAATAACCCAGAGGTAGCAGATAAAAAAAAAGAAGTCCACTGACTCATAACCCTATTCACTGTCCACTTTATATTTCTGTCGGAACCCCAACAATGGCAGCAAAAAAAAACAGTCGGTGAGAACAACAGAACTACGCCGACAACAGGAACTGATCGACGGCGATGGCAAAGGCACAGCAACGACAGCAAAAGCAGATCGACGATCGTGATCATGATCTGAGTAATGAGAACAGGGTGCGCCGGAAGACAGAAAAAGGGCCAGCAACCACAGATCAGTCCTTCTAAGGACTTGTCGGAAGTCTGATGAAGGGCAACGACGGTCCGGCGAAGGTCGTCGGAGCTGCGTCGAGGGCCAGCGAGAGCTGAGATGGCTGGGTCAGCGTCAAACGACGTAAAAACAGTACGGGTCCACGTCGGAACAGTACGGGTCAACCTCAGACGAGGTCGGAACAGTATGGCTGAGTTCGAACAAGGCTGGGTCGTGATCAAGAAGGACGGAAGAACAACGGAAACAAGATCACCAGGTTTTACCGCTTTGATACCATGTTAAAGCATCCAACTCCAAACCAATTGGCAAAGAGTGGAGAGGCCGCCCAGGCTCATATACTAGTTTTGGAGGAGATAATTAATCAATGTGGGACAAACTCCAACAGTAAGCAAATTTAGTTAAGACCTTCCTAGTGAAAAAAGGCAAAACTAAGTTACCAAATGCCTATGCTTAGGATCGAAGGGATGGTGAAATTATAATGTTCTAAGGCCTTTATTATTTCTGTGAGATGATGTAGAATCTTACTTCAATACTGCCGTATGTTTTCCTCTTTTCATTATGAACGGAAAGTGAAGATCTACTATGGTTGGTGGTGTTGTAGTTCCTGTTAGGCATTGTACTAATGTATTGCTGTTGTTGGTACATTCTTCATGCATCTTCGCGTGTTCAACTTTATTGGCTGTTTCTATGTTGACGTTGTTATTCCAAAATGGAAACTGGATTTTCTTTTGCTTCTTATACCACCTCTCTACCTTCAGTGCTTTGTATTGGCTGCATCTCTACTCTGTAGGTGCTTTTCTTTTGGTGCTACATTACCATTTATATAACTATTGATGATTTCGAGTGTATAGGATTTTTTTTCTTTTGCTTTGCTTCGGTTTGTAGAGTTTATCTGATGTTAGCCTTGTACAAGGGTTGCATACTTGCATCCCCTTTTTCATACTTGCATATTAACAAAAGAAACAGGTATGTAAGGCACTGTAGATTTCGTATCATGGTGGCAACCACAATATGCTGCTATTGCGTGGCATTAATGTTCACATACACACTGAAGTACTCATGCAACATCATGGAAGGCATTTCACACTCTTGATGCTTGTAAACCAGCAAAGCATGCTCACAGTGTCTCTAGGAACCCATTAGGGAAAAAGGAACAAGGTTGTTCATCCAGGAAAAGTACAAGAAGAGCCATAAACCCTTTCATTCTGGATCGTAATTGCTTTTATATATATTGAAAACCCTTTGGTTGCATATCCTCCCAATTATGTCAGTTTCTGGATGTCATGGAACCGGGAAAGCATGTCCATACATTTTTTTTTTAATTTATTGTTTTGGTTAGAGAAAGGGATGGCCCCCCAAGTTTACTCCAATTTGGCTAGAAGACTGTGTACCTCAACGTGCATGTTGGCTCAGTATCTAGGCTCTGTGGTTCTTCTCTAAGTAGGACGGACACTGTGTTGGAGTTCAAGTACCATTGTCGGGAACTTGACAGACACTAACACTTTCTGGACACGTGTCCGACACTCAAACAAAAGTTTCGTATTTTTTCTGATATTGTGTTTAAGTTGGACGCTTGTGGGGTCTTTTTTCGTGTATAGACGATGGTTGATTGAATATAAAGACGTGGGAGTGGTAAAATGTTCTTTTGTTGCAATACTTTAGTGAGCTACGTATTGATAAATGTAGAAAGTAGGATATATGGTACTCTGATAATAATTAGAGGCTTGTTGTTTTCTTGTGCATCTAGGATATTGCACGCAATTTTCTAAGCCTGTCCCCAGCATCGTATCCTCCAATTTTTGGAGATTCACATGTCGAAGTGTTAGTGTCATCTCTACATAAGTACTTCTGAGAGATCTAGCCCTTCACTTGATCTTTGCTTTTCCCTTTTTTGCCTGCTGGATCATAACTTCTGGTCTAAATTGTAGTTAATGGTTTTCCCGAAAACTCGATCCCGTATGGGGACCACTAGTTACACTCCTCACTACATAGTTCAATATCTCCATACATCCTGATGAGATCTTGCTCCACTCAACCCATTGCTGCTGAAATAGTGACAATGGAGTGGTTATTTTCCTACTGAATATTTTAAGAAATTAAATTTAAAACCCACTTTGCTTGGGTATGGTATGATTGATCTCTTAATATAATGTAAGGATCTCTCCACCTAATAGCTTAAGCTTTTGGGTTGGATCTATAGTTTTTACATGGTTTCATAAAGGGACCCATCCCACTCGATAATTCAAAAATTTACAATCCACACCCAACGATGATAGACTCAATAAAATGCTGCGTGATGATAGACCCAAAAGAGGCTATAGGTGACAGACTCTCAAACATGGTTGCACGTGAGGGGGATGGTAAGGAATACAATCCCACATTGCTTGGGTATGGAATGAGTGATCACTTAAAGTAAGGCTGGGACCTGTCCACGTAATAGCTTAAGCTTTTGGGTTGGATCTAAAATTTATGTGGTTAATAACCTTTAATGAGTAATTCGAGCAACTTTAGGTTGAGTGGTCTTGTTGATGATGACCGAGAAGGTTGTTTCATGATTCTCTATTTTTGGTTATCAATTATTGCTACATTTCCATTTACGTCCATGAACATAGTTGAGGCTATGGTATTTGGGTCATCAATCGTTTTGCTCAACTACCTGTGGCAATGACTATTTGTGCTAAAGTTGAGGTAAGGTCCATGGATACTCCTACTATTTTTTCATTTCAAGCTTTCCTTACTGTTTCATAGTATCAGGTTGATGTGTTGTTCATTGATATAAAGAAAAATCATTTGTGGTTGCTTGCCAAAGAATTTTAGGGCCACTCGCGTCTTTGACACTTTGTCTTGGTGAACGTCTGCTCGTGGGTTGTGCATGGCTACTGCATTCCAAGCAAAGGATTGCTTTGTCTAGATTTTAGAAATATGGTTTCCACCCACCGTCACCCTCTTTTTCTCTTTCCCCAACCTGTAGTCTACGAAGCTGGTGCTGTCACGACCTGGATTTTCAACATAAAATAAATAATATGTTTCAAAAGAAAGTGCTACGCTTGCCTTCGTAATCCCAAAATACTGTTCCACCTGTTTAATTACCGACAAGTCCTCTATTCAAAGAAAGTATACTTTGGCATCACAGCCCAAATCAGCTTAATACAATTATAAATCTAGTCAAAAGATAGTTCATGAATTCTTAGTTACAAAGCCATCTTGAACCAAAAGCTAAACCATTACAAGATGAAAAAGGTAACTAAGTGCAAAGGCTTCCAAAATCTTGTTCACAATCCAAGCATGCACACATGAGGCTAAAGTCCGGCATTGGTACCTGAAAAGAAGGATTTTGTTGAGCTACAAAGCCCAGTAGGAAAATCTTAACCAAAATTATACGTACACATGTCGACTGATGCAATGGAAAGAAAGGTATGGAAACAAAGCTCAGTTCTCAAGATCATTCGATCCACATTCTTAACCTTGACTCTGACTACGGGCACTAATTACGAGACCCAACAATTCAAGTACCCCAACTCAACTCAACACCATTTAACTCCCACCATTGGTATTTCCACCCCTTGCGTCACCATACAACTTCATGTGGATTACCGTGTTACCACCCCTTGCGTCACAGTGACCCCACAAACCCAGGATTTCCGTATTACCACCCCTCGCGTACGAAACCCTTGTGTGTCACCGTATTACCACCCCTTGCGTACGGGATTCCCTAAACCACCATTGGTCCTCAAACCACTCAATTCTCAACTAACATGCAAGCTATGACTTCCGAGATCACATTCTCAAACGTAATGTCGTATGATATGCCAATACTATCACAAATGGTCACATATTCCAATTTACAACCAATAAGCAATTAACAACATTTAATAATGCAGTTCCATGTTCAATTGTGTCAACGGAAGACCAACGGGCAAGGAAAGCATTGAAAAGTCGCAAGAAGCCAAAAGGACGAGCTTGAGATCAATTAGGAGGTGTTTCAAGAGGTTTAGAAGTGATAGAGAGCCAAAACAATCAATAAATGGTCAACAGGAACAAAATCTGGAGATAAGCTTCCCGTATCGATACGCATAAAATCCGTATCGATACGCATTCAACTGATCAAAAAGATAAGCTACCCGTATCGATACGCCACGAAAACCGTATCGATACGGATTGGCTTCGGGTAGCGATTTTCAGAACTCAATGCTCAACCAAATTCAACAACCAATAGCTCGATTTCACACCAAATCAACAAGGAAACATATAAAAGAGGTCAAGAAGTTCCTACCTCGAGACAATGGACGAGATCCTCGCGTTATTGGACGAGCCCTAGACTTTCGAACCTTGGAACTTCGATTCGAACTCAACCCAAGGATTTCCGGGCTTATGAACGTGATTGCAAGGCCGGTGGGAGGTTGAATCTCAAAGATTTTGGGGTAAGAGGTGGAGTTTTGAGTGTGAGTGAAGGAGAGAGAGAGATGTCGGTGGGAGAGAGAGAGGAACGGCGTGAGAGAGGGAGAGGAGTATGGAGATACTTTTATCTCCTACAACACATCCAACATATTTATACCACCTCAAAGACAAATTACACATTTACTCCCTCAAACTTCTATTTTATCACTTAAGTCCTCAAGTCAATTATCCACCGATAAAACCATATTTTCTCAATTAGCAATTAATAGATATTTCAAAGATTAAAATTTCTCGGGTCTCTACAATCTATCCTCCTTAAAGAAATTTCGTCCCGAAATTCACAACGCAAGTCATCTGAGTTATACATCACATAGTCATACTCATGCAACAACATATATTACCAAACAAAGAGCCAATAATCGTAAGGCTTAAACTTAGAACTCACATTGATCAACTCGGAAACAAATGCGGATACTTCTCTCTCACTTCGTCTTCCCTTTCCCATGTCGACTCTTCCCTTCCGAGATGACTCCATAAGACTCGCACTAACGGAATGGTTTTACCCCTCAAGACTTGCTCGCGCGAATCTAGGATACGTATCGGCTCTTCTTCATAGGACGCATCGGCTTCTAACTCAAGTTCGGACCACTCTAGAACGTGTGACGGATCCGGCTCGTACTTCCGCAACATTGACACGTGGAAAACATCGTGGACACCTGACAATCTCGGAGGTAACGCCAATCGATACGCGACTCCCCCAATCCTCTCGATAACATCAAACGGCCCGATAAAACGTGGCGATAACTTGCCCCTTTGCCCAAAGCGAGATAGTCCCCGACGCGGCGACACCTTTAGAAACACGTGATCCCCCACTTCAAACGTTAACGGTCGGCGACGACGATCGGCATAACTCTTTTGCCTACTTTGCGCGGTCATCAATCGTTGGCGAATCAATTTAACTTGCTCGGTGGTTCTCCTTTGAGCCTCAAGAAGACGTAAACGTATCGCTCTCATGCTTTTAGAGGTTTCCTGAACTAATCCCGGCCCAACCAATGTAGCCTCGCCCAACTCGGTCCAACAAACGGGTGATCGACACGGTCTCCCATACAAAGCTTCATATGGTGCCATCTCGATACTAGATTGGTAACTATTGTTGTACGCGAATTCAACTAACGGTAGATGATCCTCCCAACTACCCCGAAAGTCCATAACGCAAGCCCGAAGCATATCTTCTAGAATTTGGATCGTTCTCTCGGATTGCCCATCCGTTTAAGGATGATACGCGGTGCTAAATAAGAGATTAGTACCAAGAGCGGCCTGCAAGCTTTGCCAAAAACGCGTGGTAAACCTTGGATCTCGATCCGATACAATAGAGACGGGTATTCCATGAAGACGTATAATTTCACGAATGTAAAGACGGCTAAGCGACTCAATCGAATCCGTAACTTGAATCGGTAAGAAATGCGCGGACTTAGTCAATCGATCGACTATCACCCAAATGGCATCGTGCCCCCTCTGCGATCTTGGTAATCCGGTAACGAAATCCATTGTCACGTTTTCCCACTTCCACTCGGCCACAGGTAATGGTTGCAACTCCCCCGCGGGTCGTTGATGCTCGGCTTTGACTTGTTGACACGTAAGACATTTGGACACGAAGATAACGACATCTCTCTTCATTCCCGGCCACCAAAATTGTCTACGCAAGTCGTGATACATTTTCGTTCCTCCCGGATGCACGGCTAACGGTGAGTGATGGAATTATCTCAAAATTTCCTCCCGACACGAAACGGGTACGAACAACTTTCCTTGGTATCGTAAACTTTGATCGGCGTGAATCATCCATCCCTCTCGAGCATTGCCACTAAGAAACTTGGTATGAAATTCTCCCGCTTCCCCGTCATGTTGTTGGGCCTCAATGACTCGGGTCGACAAGGTCGATTGAACGGTTAAGTTACACAAAGTGACTCCATCCCGAACTTCCTCAAAATGTAACGCATACGAGCCTAATTCGTTCATCGTTTTCCACTCACGGACGGCCAAACTCGCAAGTTGGGTCGATTTCCTACTTAGCGCGTCTGCTACCACATTCGCCTTTCCCGGATGATATTGCAACTCGAAGTCGTAGGCCTCTAAATGTTCCATCCATCGACGTTGTCGCAAATTGAGCTCTTTTTGAGAAAATAAGTATTTTAGACTCTTATGATCGGAAAAGACTTCGAATTTCTCACCGTAAAGATAATGGCGCCAACTCTTCAATGCAAAAACGACGGCCGCAAGTTCTAAGTCATGGGTAGGGTAGTTTCGCTCATGAGTCTTCAACTGTCGCGAACCATATGCTACAACACGTCCCAATTGCATCAACACGCACCCCAATCCCTCTTTCGAAGCATCACAATATACGGAATAACCAATTCCTCGTTCAGGTACGACTAAAACCGGCGCGGTAGTCAATCTCTTCTTCAACTCTTGAAAGGCCTTCTCACATGCGTCATTCCAAACGAAACGAGTTCCTTTACGAGTCAATTTGGTCAAAGGAGCCGCTAGGCGAGAAAAATCTAGTACAAACCGACGATAGTATCCAGCCAAGCCCAAGAAACTACGAATCTCGAATACATTCTTCGGTCGTTGCCAACTCATCACGGACTCTACTTTCCCCGGATCAACGGACACCCCACCATTCGAAACGACATGACCCAAAAACTTGACTTCGGACAACCAAAACTCGCATTTACTAAGCTTGGCATACAAACAGTGTTCTCTCAAAAGTTCAAGGACGATGGAAAGGTGAGATTGATGCTCCTCCTCCGAAGGCGAATAGATAAGGATATCGTCTACAAAGACAACTACGAAACGATCGAGATAAGCACGAAAGATACGGTTCATCAAGTCCATGAAAGTTGCCGGTGCGTTCGTCAAGCCAAAGGGCATAACAACAAACTCGTAGTGGCCATACCGAGTACGAAACGCGGTTTTAGGAATATCTTCTCTCCGAACTCTCAACTGGTGATAACCGGACCTTAAGTCAATCTTAGAGAAACACGTGGCACCTCGAAGTTGGTCGAATAGATCGTCGATTCTAGGCATTGGGTATTTATTCTTTATGGTTACGCGGTTCAACTTACGATAATCGATACAAAGGCGAAGAGAACCATCTTTCTTCTGAGCGAACAAGGCCGGTGCTCCCCACGGTGAAGTACTCGGGCGAATAAATCCCAGACTCTCCAGTTCTTGCAATTGAATCTTCAATTCTCTCAACTCGGCAGGCGCAAAACGGTAAGGAGGTATGGAAATAGGAGCGGTACCAGGAAGTAAGTCAAATGTGAACTCGACTTCTCTCTCAGGTGGTAAACCAGGTAACTCCGTCGGAAACACGTCCGGAAAGTCACAAACGACAAGAGGTAACTCCCCACGCGCGGATACGCCCTCATCTAAGGTCAAACTTGCTAGCACGGCATACATCGACTCATGTTCCCGAGATTCACACAGGTACGGTTCTATCGGTTCCCGACGCTCCCCGAAAAACTCAAAACAGGTACCCCCAGGTGGACAAATGCGGACCCGACGCTTGAAGCAATTTATAGTGGCGTGAAATGTGGACAACCAATCCATTCCTAAAATAAGGTCAAACCCTGACATTCAACACGATGAAATCAAAAGTGAAACGACGATCTCGTATAGTGAGCTCACAATCCCGGCAAATACGATCTAACGGCGATTTACCCCCTATAGGTGTGTCGACAAACAACGGAGGAGTGATACTCTCGATTTCCAATTCCAACGCACAAGCAAAGGATGCAGTAATAAATGTCTGCCTCCGATCCGATCCGCCCCGAATCCGATATCCGATCCGCCTCCGATCCGATCCGCCCCGAATCCGATATCCGATCCACCTCCGAATATCCGACTATATAAATACCTCTTATTTGTAGGGTTAGTCAATAGTCAGTCTCCTACCTAACCGACTTCACTTCACAAATGTACCCCTCACTACTGACGCCTCTGGGGCCTGAGAAATAACAGGAGGCGGAATGGCTGACGTAATGGCAAAAGCTCTCCCCTGAGTAGTTTGACTCTGGACATGCCCACCCCGATGACCGGAACCCTGAGTAGGTGTGGATGAACTAGCTCCTCTCTCAACCTGAGATCCCTGAACCGAAGTGGTCTGACGAAAATGAGGCTGCTGCTGCCTCTGAGCTCCCCGAAACGACTGCCGCCCAAAACTCCGTCCACCCATCGGCTGCTGCACTGACCCTGACTCACTGCGAGCCCCGTCCCCACGCGGACAATTCCTAGCAAAGTGACCCGACTTCCAGCAAGTAAAACAAGTACCCAAAATACGCGGACACTGAGCTCGAATATGCCCCGCCTGACCACACTCATGGCATACCATTGGAGGCCGATTGGAAACTCTTCGAGTCCCGAATGAAGATGAAGGTGGAGGCCTAAAGTTCGATGGACCTTGTGAAATCGACATTTGATCCCTTTGCCTTTTCCTCCCCTGATTACCGAAACTCCCCGATGATGAACTTATACCCCCCGCAGGTTGTCTCGGTTCCCAAACTGTTGGATTTCTAGGTGCCTCTCGCGGTGTCTCAATGCTCCGTGCACACTCCACGACCTCGGAAAACTTTCCTTTTCGTTGTGCCACCACAAACTTCTTCACAGCATCACTCAAACCCCTTTCGAATCTTCTACACTTTCTCTCCTCGGTTGACACCATCTCCGGCGCAAAACGGGACAAAGATTGAAATTTTACCGCATACTCCGACACAGTCATATCCCCTTGCTCCAACTTCTCGAATTCATTCCTCATTTGATCCCGACTCGTTTCCGGAAAATATTGCTCCTCAAAGAGCATCTCAAACTCCGCCCAAGTCAAGTTCTCAATGTCTGGCTCATCTACTTGAGCCGCGATCCTCGCCGCCCTCCTTGCATCTTTCCTTGACTCCAGAACGGATTCCCACCATTCGCCGGCTTCCCCGACCAACTGCACGGCCACAATTCCCACTCGGATATTATCCTCGGTAATGTTAAGAGCCCTAAAAAGCTTCCGGATTTGGGTTAACCAATGGTCGGCTACCAAAGGGTCACTAATGGTTCCATCAAACGTCGGAGGATTCCTACGGCTAAACTCCCGCATTGCTATCATAGCCCTATCCTCAGCATTCTCTCTCGGAGCCTGGTTCAAAAGGTTTGCAGCCGCAAGTGCCGCAACAAGATCCCTAGCAAACTGAGTTTGATTCGGAGGCACACCTGCACCTCGACCTGCCCCAGCTCCCGGATTCCCACCTAGATTCTCCCCATGTTGACTAACTTCATCCTCGGGAGGTACCCCACGGCCACCCCGGTTTCCACCCCTACCTCGTCGCACACGCAATCTCGGAGGCATCTAACTACAATTATAAGAAAAGAGAGTCCATCAACAACAACATCGTTCGCTGAGGTCAAAGCCTCCAATTATCCCAACACGGGTTGAAGACAACTCTACTGTATTGAAAAGTCATGCCACGTAAGCCAAGTAATAACGATGCACGCAAGCACACAAGTGTTATAAAAATAACGTGACATTTTGAACCCTTGAGACTAGAAGTCTCCCCACGGTCTCTAGGTATTTTAAACCTAGATGCTCTGATACCAATTTGTCACGACCTGGATTTTCAACATAAAATAAATAATATGTTTCAAAAGAAAGTGCTATGCTTGCCTTCGTAATCCCAAAATACTGTTCCACCTGTTTAATTACCGACAACCCCTCTATTCAAAGAAAGTATACTTTGGCATCACAGCCCAAATCAGCTTAATACAATTATAAATCTAGTCAAAAGATAGTTCATGAATTCTTAGTTACAAAGCCATCTTGAACCAAAAGCTAAACCATTACAAGATGAAAAAGGTAACTAAGTGCAAAGGCTTCCAAAATCTTGTTCACAATCCAAGCATGCACGCATGAGGCTAAAGTCCGGCATTGGTACCTGAAAAGAAGGATTTTGTTGAGCTACAAAGCCCAGTAGGAAAATCTTAACCAAAATTATATGTACACATGTCGACTGATGCAATGGAAAGAAAGGTATGGAAACAAAGCTCAGTTCTCAAGATCATTCGATCCACATTCTTAACCTTGACTCTGACTACGGGCACTAATTACGAGACCCAACAATTCAAGTGCCCCAACTCAACTCAACACCATTTAACTCCCACCATTGGTATTTCCACCCCTTGCGTCTCCATACAACTTCATGTGGATTACCGTGTTACCACCCCTTGCGTCACAGTGACCCCACAAACCCAGGATTTCCGTATTACCACCCCTCGCGTACGAAACCCTTGTGTGTCACCGTATTACCACCCCTTGCGTACGGGATTCCCTAAACCACCATTGGTCCTCAAACCACTCAATTCTCAACTAACATGCAAGCTATGACTTCCGAGATCACATTCTCAAACGTAATGTCGTATGATATGCCAATACTATCACAAATGGTCACATATTCCAATTTACAACCAATAAGCAATTAACAACGTTTAATAATGTAGTTCCATGTTCAATTGTGTCAACGGAAGACCAACGGGCAAGGAAAGCATTGAAAAGTCGCAAGAAGCCAAAAGGACGAGCTTGAGATCAATTAGGAGGTGTTTCAAGGGGTTTAGAAGTGATAGAGAGCCAAAACAATCAATAAATGGTCAACAGGAACAAAATCTGGAGATAAGCTTCCCGTATCGATACGCATAAAATCCGTATCGATACGCATTCAACTGATCAAAAAGATAAGCTACCCGTATCGATACGCCACGAAAACCGTATCGATACGGATTGGCTTCGGGTAGCGATTTTCAGAACTCAATGCTCAACCAAATTCAACAACCAATAGCTCGATTTCACACCAAATCAACAAGGAAACATATAAAAGAGGTCAAGAAGTTCCTACCTCGAGACAATGGACGAGATCCTCGCGTTATTGGACGAGCCCTAGACTTTCGAACCTTGGAACTTCGATTCGAACTCAACCCAAGGATTTCCGGGCTTATGAACGTGATTGCAAGGCCGGTGGGAGGTTGAATCTCAAAGATTTTGGGGTAAGAGGTGGAGTTTTGAGTGTGAGTGAAGGAGAGAGAGAGATGTCGGTGGGAGAGAGAGAGGAACGGCGTGAGAGAGGGAGAGGAGTATGGAGATACTTTTATCTCCTACAACACATCCAACATATTTATACCACCTCAAAGACAAATTACACATTTACTCCCTCAAACTTCTATTTTATCACTTAAGTCCTCAAGTCAATTATCCACCGATAAAACCATATTTTCTCAATTAGCAATTAATAGATATTTCAAAGATTAAAATTTCTCGGGTCTCTACAGGTGCTGAATTGTACGTATTTGGAAATGGTTCCAGCGATGTTTACTGGTTTGAATAGAGTTTCACTACAACTGAAATGTCAGGCCTTTTTTGGCTTCTGTTTTACATCATCAAAGAGATCATGTAGTCCTGTTTAAATCCAAAGAAAAGAAATGGTTACATCTATTTGTGGGACAAACCTCAGAGTTCATTTTTATTAGGCTTCTTCAGAGTTGAGTTGAATAGCTACAGTCTTATGCTTGAGGTGTTGCCAAGGGGTTCCCCTTTGCACAATGTCTGTGACTCTGTTGCCAGTAGCTTGTAAGTCCATTGTAATCAATAATGCTCAGTAGTAATTTAGAATATCATTAGCTTGACGTTCAAAATGCACCTGCATTTTCATTAGAAGTTAAACCTTTTCATCTTTGTTTTGAAATGATAAAACTATCTGTGGTTGCATTTGGTAGGCTGCTGACAAGCACGAAGAAAATACTGGCTGCATAAAGTCCGAGGGGGACTTGTTTGTGGATGGAACTCAATCGGGTTTAATGACATCGTCAAGTGCAGAAAATGGATTTCATCCCAGTGGATACTACTCGTCATGCACGGTGGAAGCTCCCACGGATGCTCTGAAAAAAGCTCTACAGCATTGTACAGGGTGGCAATCTGTCTCTCTCCCAGCTGATAATCCCAAGTAACATCAAGAATGCGGTATTATATTTACACATATACGTAATATATACATTAAACTTAAATGCGTGTGGTCGAATTATTTATTGTGCATAAGTGATGGTTTCTATGTATGGCCATGTCCGTTTCTAGTGCTATAACTCTTGGCAATGGCACCACCTTTCACTGGTGTTGGTGCTAATTGTCTTTCTGGCATGTAAAGTGCAAGCACTCCGTATTTCTAAGGAATGGTAAGGATGAAACGTATCGGAATTCTGATTCTCGTAACATTCTTATCTTTTCAATTATTCATTCGTGATTGGTTTTCTCGTGACACTATTGTGTGGATCTAGAATTCTGTTTCTGTTTCTTCCTCATTGTTCTATCCCTGATGGCATGACCCATGACCCAGTTAGATTAAACTCAAATGCAAGATAAGACAGTTAAGTGCGGTTAATGTATCCAAATGGAATTTACCAGTTCTGTCTCTAACCGATGCATTATAGTAAGTGTGAAATCGATCGGTATTCGATGTATGATACTCAAATGTGATCACTGTGAACTTATTGCGGCCAAAATATTGTTGACAATGTTTCAAGCTTCTATAACTGTGGTGCATGTCAAATTTTGCGGCCATCGTTGTTAGTACTTAGTAGAGTTGTATACTCAATTCCGGTGTCTGATTATGAGTTAGCTCATACTCCTAATTCTTCCTGCAGAAATTAAGGTTAGAGTTCTATGTTTTTAGCCAATAAAGAAAAAGACAGAAGGTTGGCACCAGGCCAACTATTTGAGAGATTTTTACGTGGTTCCGAATCAGGATTCGGTACCGCATAGGGTGGCGATTTTCACACTTTTTCAAATTCATATTTCCATTCCTTTCCTCACATTCATTTCAATATTTTTCTTTTTTCCTTTTTTTTAGTAGTGTCACTTGTTGAATTTTCGAAAGGACATTATAATGCATAATACAAGAGAATGTGAAAATCAATTATCTTTCGGGGAATTTGCACTTACACCTCTTGTACTATCACCGATTTGCACATACACCCCTTGTACTCCAAATTTAGGCACTTACACCCCTTGTACTTTGGACTGAAGTGCAACTGTTAAAAATTCCGTTAAAATGGATGGAAAAGCTATTGGCGGGAGATTTCCCTCCAAAATGAGGAAAAAAATGTCCAAACTAACCCTAATAGCCATTTATAAGCTTTATCAAATTCTTATTCTAAAAAACAGAGCATCCAAACCCCTCTCTGCCCCTAACCCACTCTCTCTAGTCTATTATTATCAACAGAAAAACATCTATATCTAATCAGTTCCAAAACATCTGCAAATGTAGCAATACAAACACCTAGCAGCACAGTAAAAAAAATGGACTTACACTATCCATATCCACAACATAAATGGCCAGCAATGACCAAAAAAAAAAAAAAATCAAATGCAGATATTCAATACCAAGTAGTTCAAACTGAGGTCTTTTCTTAAACAAAAGTCTCTATGTTACAAATTGACTTCAAACAGAGTTCCCAAAACAGGGTTCACAAACAGAAGTCAACCTGAGAAATATGCAAAACAATCATTTGATGCTGTTGTGAACTCTATTTTGGAAACTCTGTTTGAAGTTAGTTTGTAACTCTGTGTGACTTTTGTTTAAGAAAAGATCTCAGTTTGAACTACTTGGTACTGAATATCTGCATTTGAAGTATGTTTTTTTTGTTTTGTTATTACTGGCCATTTATGTTGTGGATTTGGGCAGTGTAAGTCCATTTTTTTCTGTGCTGCTGGGTGTTTGTGTTGCTGCATTTGCAGATGTTTTGGGACTAATTAGACATGAGATATAGTGCTAGATGTTGCTATTTTCTGTTGATAATAATAGACTAGAGAGAGTGGGTTAGGGGAAGAGAGGGGTTTGGATGCTCTGTTTTTGGGAATGAGAGTTTGACAGAGCTTATAAATGGCTATCAGGGTTAGTTTGGACATTTTTTTCCTCATTTTGGAGGGAAATCTCTCACCAATAGCTTTTCCATCCATTTTAACGGAATTTTTAACAGTTGCACTTCAGTCCAAAGTACAAGGGGTGTAAATGCCTAAATTTAGAGTACAGGGGGTGTATGTACAAATCGGTGATAGTACAAGGGGTGTAAGTGCAAATTCCCCTTATCTTTCTGCTACCGTTATGCGTAATGCTGACAAAGTACAGATTATAAAGTCCAAATTTTTTCTCCTATTGGGTGTCACGTGAAGCTTGCAAAATATGATTTCGAGACGTAAATTTCGTCATATATTATGCGTGAGTTTTGAAAAATGGATCTCTTATTTGACATTATGGGACTGTTCTTTTTGTATAATTTTTATGTTTACTTTTCTAGCTAGTTGAATTCTTTTCTGATATTGACGTGAACATTTTCAATATTTATACACCACATGGAAATCATTGAAAAATAGTCCAGTATCCAATTTTCAACTTATTACAGTAGTAATTAGTAATATGGAAACAGCTTTCTTATCACGGCAACTCCTGTGCTAATTAAGTTCCAGAAAGAATGCGCAATCAATAATGGCCACATATCTAATTAGCCAAATGAATGTCTATGAGACAAGCAAAGATGTTTTAGTTTTGAAGCCATTTATGAATTGTTGTTCAAACTCACTGTCTTTTATAACTGGGTGTTCGAGCCAATTTATGCACACATCGACTATTGCTGAGGCCACAGACAAATTTTTAGGTATCGGGCGAGGTGTTGTGCCGAGGGGGCCGGGGCACAACATCCGGGTCATCCGTTCGGCATTCCAACGGTCCGGATCTCATCCTCACCATGCAGCATCCGAGCCGTTCACTGTCAAGATAAAATCTGGAGCATTGAATTGCGGAACGGATGGCTGAGATGGAGGCACAAAACAGTGTTGTGCCCCCTTGGCACAACACTATCGCCCGTTCTAATTTTCAGTGACTCCAAAGTTTGGAACGTTCAGCCTTTCTAACATTTGATCTTGCGACCTCTTGGAGCTCAAGTCATTTAACATCTCTCTCATTCAATTCGGAAAAACCCCTTGGGTGCACAGCACAGTGTTGTGCGATCTCAACCATTCAAAACCCCTTGGAAAAGTTTCATTTTAATCCGGACCATTGATTACCAAAACAGACAGTCCAGATGGTGCGCAACACACTGCACAGCACATCCGTTCCATCACTGTTACTACTGTAATTGTAGTGAAAGGGAATACCAGAATTAAGGAAGGTGACTGATTCGATAATTAGGTTTTTTTTTTAATTTATAGAGAAATGATAATTAGGTAGTATTATGACAAGGGGATGTTTAAGAAAAAGAAAGAAAAGACTACCATTCCCTTTCAACTTATGAGTCATTAGTAATATGGAAACAGCTTTCTTATCACGGCAACTCCTGTGCTTATTAAGTTCCAGAAAGAATACAATCAATAATGGCCACATATCTAATGGCTAGTGATTTTGCCACATCCTGCAAGTGTATTTTTTGGTGCAAAAATACACTTGCAGGGTGTGGCAATAACAAAAAAGGGTGTGACAATATCTAATTAGCCAAATGAATGTCTATGAGACAAGCAAAGATGTTTTAGTTTGGGTAGTGATTTTGCCACACCCTTTTTTGATAATGCCACACCCTGCAAGTGTATTTTTTGGTGCAAAAATACACTTATAGGGTGTGGCATTATCAAAAAATGGTGTGGCAAAATCATTTCCCTTTAGTTTTGAAGCCATTTATGAATTGTTGTTCAAACTCACTATCTTTTATAACTAGGTGTTCGAGCCAATTTATGCACACATCGACTATTGCCGAGACCATTTACAAATTTTTAGGTACCGGGCGAGGTGTTGTGCCGAGGGGGGCACAACATGGTCATCCGTTCGGCAATCCAACGGTCTGGATCTCATCCTCACTGAGAGCATCCGAACCGTTCATTGTCAAGATAAAATCTAGAGCATTGAATTGCGGAACGGATGGCTGAGATGGAGGCAAAAAACGGTGCTGTGCCCCCTTGGCACAACACTATCGCCCGTTCCAATTTTTAGCGACTCCAAAGTTTGGAACGTTCAGACTTTCTAACATTTGATCTTGCGGCCTCTTCGAGCTCAAGTCATTTAACATCTCTCTCATTCAATTCGGCAAAAACCCTTGGGTTCTATCAGGACGCGGGGGGGGGGGGCACTATACACGGTGCTGTGCGATCTTCAACCATTCAAAAGTGTTTTGGATGGTCTAGATTTTAAAAAACTTTTCCGGGGAAGAGTTTAACTCTTCCTTGGTAAAGTTTCATTTTAATCCGGACCATTGATTACCGAGACAGGCGATCCAGACGGTGCGCAACACACTACACAACACAGTCCTCGCTTCCGTTCTATCACTGTTACTTTTATAATTGTAGTGAAAGGGAATACCAGAAGGCTTAATTGCAAGAACACCCCCTAAACTATCACTTTTTGGCAACTTCACCCCCTTAAGTTTAAATTTGAGCAACTTCCCCCCCCTAACTACCAAATTTGAGCAAGAACACCCCCTCCCCCATTTTCCGTTAAAAAAATGGATGGACAAAAGTAAAAAGACCAACATACCCCTTTTTTTTTAAAACCCGATATAGTTGAAGTAAAAAAAAACCCGATATACATCTCCCATCTGAACGATATTTCTCAGGCTATTCTCACTCCCTCTCTCTCTCTCTCTCTCTCTCTCACCCTCTCTCTCTCTATCTCGCTGAAATCTCTTCCGACGAAAACACCAGAACCCATCCAATGCATCTACCATCTCATCTCCATCTCCCACCACTCAATCGACAGCGAGCAGCGAATAGCAAAAACCAGCAAGCAGAAAAAGCCCCTGGGTTCTAGGGTTCGAATCCACAGACTTCGTTTTCGTTCATGCCAAAAAGCCATTTTGAAGTACGAGTTCTACCTGTCTGTAAGTTCTTTATAGCCTTCTTTTATATGATTTTGTACAAGGTTATTGCGACTAAAAAATGTGGGAAATCTGGGGGTTTGGGGGTTTTCGTTTTTTTTAAAATTGTTTACCCTAAAAATCCGAGATTAGGGCTTAAAAATTAGGGGGTTTTAGGAATATTCGAATTTGCAAGTCCGGGATCCGAGATTAGGGTTTTAAAATTTGGGGATTTTTTAACTTTTTATATATTTAACCCTATAGTATGAGATGGGGGTTATAAAATTGAGATTAGTGCTTAAAGAATTTGGGTATTACATTGGGGTTTTAAAAAATTAGACTGAAACCCTAAAAAGTTGGGAAATTTTGATTTATTTAATTAACCTAGGGTATAAAATACTTGTTGATTGACTTGGATGTGCATTAATTAAGTTAGGGTAAAAAAAAACGGCTTTAAAATATGGGGGATTAGGGATTACGGCTGGTGCTTAAAAAATTATGGTTTAGGCCTTAGAATATTATTGTTAATATAGTAAAGTAAGGCTTCATAAAGTTCAGGGAATAAAAAATTCTTGTCTTGTAATAGTAGAGTAAAATATTGTTCTTGTCCCGTTATTAATATAAGTTATTTGTCGCACAGAAATAATGGTGGACCTCAGGTGTACATTGCTCATGCGCGTAGGTGGTAGACTTGTCAGGGGTTTGCAGTCAGAATATTTGAATGGGGTTATAGCCGAAACAAAGGTAGACCCAGATTCGTTCAGCTTTTATGAGTTGATGGATATAATTAGGCAAATGGGGTACGGACTAACAGATAGTAATGGAGTAACGGAACATGTAACTGTGTATTATAAACTTCAAATGCCTGACATTGGATTAGTTAACTTGACATCTCATTATGACATGCTTGAAATGTTTGCAGTGCATTCTTCTGGTAAAAAGTATATGGTTATTGATCTATATGTTGATTGTCCGAGTGTGGTTGAGTCTGACGAGGATCGTGAGCCAGAGGTGGAGGTGATATGTAGAGATAGTAATACTGCTGCAGACCCTAGCTCCTTAACTGAATTAGGAGGTGGTTTAGATATAGGAAATGGTCAGGGAGGTGGTGAATTACGAGGAATTGAACACGTAGAAGAACCAGTTGTTGATGAAGAGGGGAAGGGAGTAGGAAATGAATGTGTGAATGCAGATGAGGACGGAGAAAGAGTAGGTGATGAAATGGATGAGGATAGTGAGTCGGACTGTGAGTGGCAGCCTAATGATGATAGTGAAACTTCTTGTGACTCTTTTAGTGGGGTAGAAGAGTCTTCTGATGATGAGGAGGAGGAGAACATAGCCTTGGTTGGTCTAGGTACCTATAACCTTGAAACAGAATGTGGTGAGGGGGATTCTGATAGTGATGAAAATGAGTTGGTTGAGGAAGGTGAAGATGGGAAGCCTGTTTTTTTGTGAGTTTAAAGACTCTTTCATGAAGAACCCCCAATTACTAGAAGGGATGAAGTTTCCTAATGTGAGGGTGTTTAGAAAATTATTGAGGGAATATCATATAAAGGAGGGGTACACATTTAAATTCGTTAAGAATGAATCTACGAGGGTGACTGTCAAATGTGCATTTGATTGTGGATTTAGACTTCATGCCTCTCCCATGTATGATGAGAAATCATTCCAGATTAAAAATATTTGGCAACAACATACTTGTACCAGAAAGTACACAAATAATAATGCAACTGCTTTTTGGCTTTCCAATAAGTACTTAGCCAAACTAAATGATGCACCGGAGACTAAGGTCAAATCAATGAAGAATATTGTGAGGAGGGAGTGGCTCATTAATGTTTCAGAGAATAAGGTGTATAGGGCAAAGAGAAAGGCACTTGGAAAGATTCGGGGAGATCATACTGAACAATACAAAAGGTTGTGGGACTATTGTGAGACGGTGAGAAGGCGGAACCCAGGTAGCATGGCTAAACTTAAGGTGGACAGACCTTGTGATGGACAAGTTCCATTTTTTCAGAGGATGTTCATAAGTTATGATGCACAGGTGAAGGGTTTCCTAGCAGGTTGCAGACCAATCATTGGATTAGATGCTTGTTTTCTGAAAGGTCCATTTGGGGGTCAGCTTATGCATGCAGTGGCAAGAGATGGCAACAATCAGAGCTTCCCTTTGGCCTTTGCTGTTGTGGAGGCAGAAACCAAAGATGCTTGGACTTGGTTCATGGGATTATTGGAGGACATAATTGGGAATCCTGAGGAAATGCGCTGGTGCTTCATGTCTGACAGGCAAAAGGTATTATTAATTACATTGTTGAATTCTGTATTTGCTTATACTTGTTAGTTTACGTAAATGTTAGTCATGTAAATTAACTTCATGATTTCATTTTCTTATTAGGGGTTGACACAAACTTTTGCAGCAAAGTACCCTACTGTAGAACATAGGTATTGCATTAGGCACATGTATTCGAACTTCAACAAGTTGTACAAGGGGAAGGAGTGGAAAGACCTCATGTGGCAGGCTGCATCAGTTTACACAATCCAAGAGTTTGAAGAGAAGATGAAAGAAATTAAAGACCTTGATGAGACTGCATATGAGTGGTTGATGAAGGAAGAGCCAAGAACATGGGCTAGGTGCATGTACAGTGGAAGGGCTAAATGCAATAGAATGGATAATAACACAAGTGAAGCTTTCAATCGAGCTATCAAAGATGCAAGAGACCAACCAATCCTTACCATGGCCGAAAGTATTAGGAGGTACTTAATGACAAGGTTACAACATAGACGTGAGCTGTGCAACGGGTGGAATGGTAAGCTATGTCCGAGGATTGCGAAGAAGGTAAAAAAAACATGTGATAACATGGGGGATTGTGAGGTAATTTATAGTGGGGGCACAACTTTTGAAATCGTGACTGTACTTAGGGGTTTTGTTGTGGACATAGGAGAGAGAACATGCACCTGTGGCAAGTGGGATGTGTGTGGGATACCCTGTTCACATGGAATGGCTGCAATTATAACCGACAAAAGTAATCCTGAAGACTTTGTTCATGAATGCTTCCATGTGGCAACTTTTGCAAAGACATACGAGCACATTCTTAAACCAATTCCAGATGCTTCTATGTGGGTTCGTACGGACCTTGATCCTCTCATTCCTCCTCCTTGGAGAGCAAGAAGTGGGAGACCAAGAAAGGAAAGGAGAAGAGGGCATGATGAGGAACCAAAAAAGAGAGGAGGAGTGCGGAGGCTGTACACAACCATTAAATGTAGAATATGCAAGCAGCCTGGACACAATGCAAGGACATGTGCTCAAAAGTTAAAAGACACTACAGTTGAACAACACGTTGAACAAGTAAGGAGTTTTCATTTTGTTTAAAACCATTGTTCTACTTTATTCTAATTCGCATATGTGAAATGATAATTATTTCTTCCCTACAGGATATGGAAGTGGCAATGGAAGTTGCAATGGAAGTGGTTGGTGGTAGAGGGAGTGGATGTGGACGTATGTCAACAAACACTACAGTTGAACAACAAGCTGAACAAGTGAGGAGTTTACATTTTTTCAAAACCATTAAGTACTTTATTCTTTGTAGCATATTGATAAATGATAATTATGTGTTCCCTACAGGATATGGAAGTGGCAATGGAAGTTGCAATGGAAATGGTTTGTGGTAGAGGTAGTGGAAATGGACGTGGTCGAGGAGGAATATGAGGGAAGAGTGGTAGAGGAGGGAAGAGTAGTAGAGGTGGAATAGCTGCTGCACCATACACAAGCAAAGCAAGGGGTGATAAAACGAAAGTGGTGGGAGGCACAGGAAGAGGTGGTGACCCTACCTCAAAGCATGTCAATCCCAATGTTCGAGGTAGGGGAAGAGGAAGAGGAAGAGGTGAAAGCATTCTTGGTTTTACTTGTGTGGCCTTTTTGGGTTTATGATATGCTTGAAGTTAAAGTTAAAGTTCTTCTTTCTTAATCGAATCGCATAATTTATTTGTATGAGACTTTTTTGGTTTTGTTGTTAAGTCATCCAATGATTGAAATTCTACCCAGTCGCTACCCGTACACAAAAACATCTCTACCCGTACCCAGCGTCCAGAAATCGTGCAATGTTGATGAATAAGGACAACTACCCGTAGCCTAAAAAATTCCCTTCCCGTAGCCGCTGGGAAATTTTGAACAGGTCCCCGTAGCCAAAAAATTCCCTTCCCGTAGCTAGCATCCAGAAACTGTGCAATATTGTTTATTTCGGACAACTACCCGTACCCAAAAAAATGCCCTACCCGTACCCGCTGCAGAATTTGGGAACAAAAAAAAAAAAAAAAAACCCACGACCGACCCACTATATAAACCCAAAGCCTTTATTCTTTCTTCCTTTCTCACCCGATAAGAACCCTAAAAAGCCCTAAAAATCTCTCTTCGCTCTCTCATCCAAAAATCCTCCAAGTCAACAAGTTCCAAGCTTTGATTGCGAGGATTGGAGTTGGGTTTTCGAAAATCAGTCCGAAATTCTCTGTCTCTCTCCCAACAAGGTCAATTCGTACCCGTTTCTCTCTCTCCATGGGCAAGAAACGTGGGTATCACACGAGTCACACAAGGGATGGCCGCCGGCCAACGATTCTCAAGCCAGCGACGGGTGAGGTTTTCGAGCGGGAGGAACGGGTGGAGGAGCAAAGGAAGAAGCAGAAACTGGATGAAGCCGAAAGGGCTAAGCATGATTGGGTGAAATCAGTGAAGAAGAAAGGGGTGACTTGTGAGAGGTGGGTTCGGAAGGCCGATTTCACCGGCGACCCATTCATTGAGGTAATTAAAGCTTAAGGCCTTCTCTTTTTCTTCAAACCTATAGCTGGCTTTCGTGATGGTGTAGTCCGAAATTTTTACTCAAATATGGAGGTCAATAGGAAAACAAGGCAGATTACCTCTACTATTGGTTCCAAAAAAATTGTTGTGAACCCTGTTTCAATAGCCACTTATTTGGACAAGTACCAACGCCCACCCACCAAAGTTGTCACATTTCCAAGTCCGGCATGGTCTCACCCTGTTGATGAAATTAGGGATGCCCTTACTGATATGCCCAATTCCTACAACAATGACAAGTTTGTCTCCGGAAAATTGAGACTTACATTTCGCTTAATTAACAAGCTTGTGCACTACAACCTCAACCCTCACGGCTTGGAATCAACTCCCTCGCTCAATGATGGAACTTTGTTGTTTGTCTTTAGCCGGTCGGAGGAGAAAGTAGATTGGGCTGCTTGAATTTGGGATGTCATGGCTGATTTTAAGGACAAGGGACTGTCAAATGCCAATATTCCGTTCCCGGCTATGATAACTAAGATGTGTGAGGAGGCCGGAGTGAAAGGGGAAAAGGGGGACAATCTGGGTCATCACGGGTGTTTTAAAGCCATTGCCAAGGTCACGGAGAGAAAAAGTTCCAAAATGTCACATCCTTCTCATGAAGCTGGACCATCTCGACCCAAGGCAAGGAAGGGCGCTGCGCGAAAAGAGGAATGGAATGAAATAATAGCAAGCAAGTGTGAGGCAATTCAGGCAGCCCAAATTCAGATTGAGACAGCTCTTCGGCGGGGGAAGAGGAAAATGGAGAAAAACATGAGGTATCTCAAGTACTGTGCTGAAAAGATTGGGGTGTTCACCAACGAGCCATATGTCCCCACTGTGGAGGATGAGCAGCCAACCACTTCGGAGGAGGATGAGGAGGATGAGGAAGATGAAGATGAGGAGGATGAGGAAGATGAAGATGAGGAGGATGGGGAAGATGAGGAGGAGAGTGAGTGAGTAAACGAGGGGGACGTGTAGTCGTAGTAATAATATTAGGACTCAACTTAGTATTTTGTATTTCTTTCTTGTACCTTTGTCGTTTGTGTGTTTGTTGAGCCGGCATGTGGCCAAGATTATGGTTTTTGTGTGTTTGTTGAGCCGGCATGTGGCCAAGACTATGATTTTTGTGTGTTTGTTGAGCCGGCATGTGGCCAAGACTATGGTTTTTGGTAGGGATGGTGGCAGCCAAGGGTAGTTCAAACCAACCTTCGTCGTTACTTGTTTTAATGGGTTCTCTTGTTCTAGAGCTATATTTCAATTTGTGAATGGATAGAAACTTTGAACTCTTATTTTCGATGGTGAATTGTAGTTAACTTCCTTGTTCTAGAGCAGGGTTTTTTCCTTCAAAACTTCTGGCCATTGTCGTTCACAACTGCAGTTTTTGGATAGTTTTTGAAGCTTCAAAGGCTATAACATATTACAATGGCGATACAAAGTTTCGTGCATTTCATAACATAGCTTCAGGGCAAATACAAAGTTCCATTACCATGGGTGTGCTTTACACTTAACAGTAGCACACAAACCACAAACAGAATGACTACTAATAGTACTACAACTGTTGTCATTTTTTTTGTCTTCCTTGGCCCAGTCTGTGCTGTCATTTTTTTTGTCTTCCTTGGCCCAGTCTGTGCTAATAACTTCACATTCATCTCAGTCAACTCTGTTATCTTCACGAATAACGCATCATTTTCTTCTTCCAATCTTTGTTTTCCTCTTCCCAACTCTTTATTCATCATCTTCAACTCTTCAATTTGTCGCTCAAGTTCTTCCTTCTTCGCTTGCATGATCTTAGCATATTCCAACCCTCTTTCGCATGTTTCTGGATCTACCCATACGAAGAAATTGCAGCCATTGCTTTTCTAAATAATTGGAAGGAAGGAATTATCAGTAAATATACAAACCAATAGCAATTGCAGACAATATACAAAACAATAACATTTATAATCGAGCTGGATGATATGGATGATATCTTTGTTTGACTTTGTCATTTGTCTGGCATGTTTTACATTGTAATCTATTTTCATAATACCAGTAGCTCTGTCACCATCACCCTTAGCCTTAGGCATATCTCATCGATCTCATCATCGTCAGTCATTACAAAGTTTAAGCAACGTACAAAGTATAGCTTGCCAATGTACAAAGTTTAAACAATGTTTTTTCCTGTTCTTTTTTTTTTTGGTCAACCGGAAGATTTTTTTTTTTCCTATTCTACAATGCAAAACAATAGCATTTATGCTTTTTATTAGAAAATGACAAATTATACAGACAAAAACACATTAAACTAATTTACCTTGTAGTTTAAACAACCAAGGAACCTTCTACCTGGATTTTTCACAGTTAATGAGGGTCTCATCACTGCTCTCCGTCCACAATCGCATCTTTCATCTCCATTGTGCTGCAAGTAGTTGTTGGTGTAACTAGAGCTGCTACTCATTTTTGGGTTGGGGATTTCAAAGGGGATTATTTGTTTTTTACAAGAGATAATCTGGGCCTTGAAGAGGAAATGGAGGAGGAGGAGGAGGAGAAGGAGAGGAGAAGGATAGAGGAGAAGGAGAAGGACAAATTAATCAGTTCTAATCGGGTGGTGTACCTGGGTGGTGACGGGTGGTGACGAGAGGAGGGAGGAGGAGGACGAGGTTGAGATCTCCTGGAGGTGGTGCCTGGAGGTGGTGAGTGGAGGTCGTGCTGGTGGTGTGAGTCGGGTGAGAGGGGGTAATTCTGGGTTAGGGTTGGAGGAGGAGTATAAATGGATTTTAGGTTTAGGGTTTGTTTGTTGGTGTTACAGAGTTACAGAGAGAGAGAGAGAGAGAGAGAGAGAGAGAGAGAGAGAGATCGTGTATGGAGAGAGAGAGAGAGAGAGAAAGTTATCTGGTGTAGAGGTGTAGGAGAGAGTTTTTAAAAAGGGGTGTTAAGGGCATTTTTGGACATTGATTTACTTTTCCATCCACTTTTCAAAATTTCCATCCAAATTCATAACAGAATTGGACGGAAAATGGGGGAGGGGGTGTTCTTGCTCAAATTTGGTAGTTAGGGGGGGGGGGGGGGGGGGGAAGTTGAAAAAATTTAAACTTAAGGGGGTGAAGTTGCCAAAAAGTGATAGTTTAGGGGGTGTTCTTGCAATTAAGCCATACCAGAATTAAGGAAGGTGACTGATTCGATAATTAGGTTTTATTTTTATTTATTATAGAGAAATGATAATTAGGTAGTATTATGACAAGGGGATGTTTAAGAAAAAGAAAGAAAAGACTACCCTTCTTTACAAGGGGCCGTGGGTAGCCAATAAAGATGTGTAGCATTGCAAAGAAATAAAAGTATGTTCCTAGCTATTAACTCGGTGTTTGGGTCGGCTTTTACATACATCTTTAATAATTTTGGTATCTTGAGATTAACGACTGGACATACCTCCAGTGATCCAACAGTTTTTTTTTTGCGGGTAAGTTCAACGTGCGAGCTTAGAAAGTGAACTTACTTGTTCTCATGCTCCCGCTCAAAAACTCCTTGTGGTTTGCAACGATGCATTTTCCTTGTCTACTCCATTGCATAGCAGAATTTATCTTACTCCATTGCAGCATATATTGAAAAATGAAAATCTGACAGAAATGCCCTCTAGTCTCTTCATAAGTACAAAACTTGTATTAAGAACAGCTTAATTTCAATAAAATAGAGGATACAAATCCTGAAAGGAAAGCCAGCTCCTCCAAGGGATAACTAATTAACCACATAATCACAAAACGTAGCCACTTATAGTAATTATTTTACACCGCCAACAGTTATATACCTCCAAAATAGGTGAAATTATTCAATAGTCCGACTGCTCGTATCACTCGATCTACAGCCACACATTCTCGTAAAATTCACGATTAAGTGTATAAACATCTTATGAATATGTGGTTTTGAAATGGTCGAGCGGTGCGGTGGGCTCCTGAATAATTACTACCAAAATAATCCCTCAAATATTATTATTTGCAATAATTATACATAAACCGTCGTCATTATTTACGTAATTAACAGCTTTCTTAACGAGACCGTAACGGCCGCGAATGCGACGTGCTTGAAGTAGACGACAATGACGAAGAACTCCCCGACCCAACACTCCCGAAGAACAGATCCGACAGGTAATTCCCCACATCCTCAGGGGCATATCTGACCAAATTCCTCTCCCCCCTCCACGCTGCCCTGTTCGCATCGTAGAACTCTGTGTACGCCCCGACGACCTTCCTCGCTATCGAAACCTTGATCTCGTCGCGGAGCTTGCTATCCTGTACGACGCACACCGACTGCTTACGGTGCGCCTGCTCGAAACTCGCATTGAATCTCCTGAAACGCTCCTTCGCTTCCTCGACGGGCATCGCCGCCGTCGGATCCTCCGGCAGCGATCCGACGACGAGGTCCCATCCCAGCCGCTCGTAGTTCGCCGCGAACTGCTTGACCTTGGCCTCGTGACTCGCCACCCACTCGTCGCCGAGCAAGTACTTGACGTTGGACGTGCGGACCTTGTTGACGATGTGCTGGAGGTTGTTGGCTAGAAAGAGGTAAGAGAGAGAGACTTCCTTGTGCTGCTTCGCTTTGCCGTCGAGTTTGCACAACAGGACGAGGATCAGCCACGCGAACCGGAGGGAGATCGCCGGCTCCGGGAAGTCGTCGGAGTCCGACGTGTCGAAGTAGGACTCCGGCAAGGAAGACTTCGACGGCGGGGGTTGGCCGGCGAGGATGTCGGCCAGCACGTTGCTGTAATCGGCCAGGAGCGTGACGTAATCCGTGACGCGCATGGTCAGCGGGTGTACGCCGCCGCCTGGTACGGGAGATTTCGACGAGTCCTTGTGGATTGTTGCTTCGAACTCGGTGAGCATGGCTCGTACTGACTCACTGAGTCTGATGAGGGAAGCGATGGCCTGCGACAGGACGGCCGACGTGGACTCGAACGAGAAGATCGACTCGATGTCGGGCCACTGGCCGGAGATCGCCGTGTACATGTCGAGTAACCGGAACACTTTTTCCGGCGAGGCTTTCTTCTTTCCGATCTTGGCCACGTGTTCCGGGAATCCGAACAGGATCTGGGCGCCTTCTCTGGTGATCTCGGCGAAGCACGACTCCCGGATGGAGTCCGAGGAGGCGAAGACGTGGTCGCAGAGGATTCTCTCCCCGTTGAAGAGCGTCTTCACGGCGATCTTCACGCCGCTCAACCAGTTGTTGATCCTCAACTCCATCGAGTTCCAATCCATCTTTTGGATGTGAGACGAACTCATTTTCTCAACTCCGAGCTTGTATATGCCTTCGTCGACGATCGATTTTCGTATTATTTTGTATATCTTCACGCACTCCTTGGCGTAACCGGAGGATATCATGCACTCCGCGATGGCTCTCAAATCAGCCATGGCGACGTTGGACACGTCCTCGACTTCCGAGATCGATTCGCCAGCGATCCGGATGTCGTCCTCGGCCAGGACGTCGTCGTCCTCGTAGTCCGACACGCTGGATCGCGCCGAGGCGCGAGACGACCTGGCCGAGACGGACTCCGGATCCAGGTGAGCCCGGTTCATCGACAAGATCTGGTAAAACTCCTTCTGGAGCCGCTTCATGGCGACCTCCATCAGGTTCTGGCCGCGGACGAGCTTCTCCGAGTTGGCGTCCTCGGCGACCAGCGAGTGCATGCATCTCTGCAGCTCGTTGACGCACCTGATGAAGTCCCTGGCTTCCCTCCGGTTCTCGTAGAAGAGGGAGGTGACCCTGGCGTACGCAGAAGCGTCCGAGTTCCATTTCCCGATAACAGATTCCGAGACTGTCAGGATCCGCTCCATGGACGCGTCGGATGAAATCCTCGCCGGGGTGGACGGATAATTCTGAGACAAGGAAGACGCGGACGCCTTCGGCGAAAAGAACAGGCTTCTCATCCCTTTTCTCGGCATCTATATATATAGCTCGATCAGTTACAGTGTCGAATTACTAATTAATAAGCAACAAAACAAAGAGAAGACGGAGCAGCAGAAGAGAGGTACGTAAACGTGTTTTTATACACACTTGGTGTTAGTGTATGTGTTTTTGTGTTTGTTAAAAGTAGCAAACACTAATAATATGTTGGTTTGGGGACAACAAGGGGGTGGAGGAGGGTGGGTTATATATAGAGGAGGAGGGTGGCAGTTAACAGTGGGGAAGGGAAAATGTAAAAAACCTTGTGGGGTTGAAGAATATACAATGCATGGGGCATGGCGTGGGGAACGACTTTTTCGGGTCTTTAAAAAAGAAAAAAGACCCGGGGATTTGGTTGACTCTCTCTCTCTACGCGGTGCACGCGTCAACGCATGACGTGATTTCCTTGGTTGCCAAACATGATTATTACTCCATCAAACAACTGTTAATTTTTTAGTAGACTCGGAAGTCCATACCTCTCTCTTTCTTGGAAAAAAGTACCTTTGCCTCCGGTTTTTGGGAAATTTTTTCGGTGTCGGGTGGGTACCACGACACCTGTCCGACGTGGTGCATCCGAGCCGTTCAAAAGTATATTGGATGGTCGGGATTGAAACACTCTCTCTCTCTCTCCTATTTTTCTCTCCAAATTCGAGCCGTCCAAAAACCAAAATAGACGGCCCGGATGCACCGAGCGGGCACCGCGTGATACCCGCTCGGCACTGAAAGATTTCTCCTCCGGTTCTGTCCATGCACCTGAAAAGTGATTCAGTGCAACTTGGAGTAGTAACTACGTATGCGCACGAGAGCTGCTAACTAGACAGACAAACTGGAACTGGGGGAGGGATGTGCACCATCCGGACCATTCATCTAGACAATTAATGGTCCATAGTTAAACTCTTTCTTGAAAAAGTTTTTTTTAAAAAAATTTGAACCATCCATAATACTTTTGGACAATTGAGATTGCATGGCATCGTGCTGCGCACCTACTGCCTAGCATGCCCTCGGTTGGACAAAGTGACACTGATTTTATGCACAGTGTGGGGGCCACTACGGGTTCCACACAAAAAATATTTGTCTATTATGTGTACGTTCCGTTAAAACATATACTTTCTCCACCCCAAATTTCCGGTCCTTCTTTTCCTTTTATGGATGTCCCAAAATGAATGTCCATTTTGAAAAGTCAAGATAAAAAGTTGTGCAACATTACGGGTGCGTTTGGTAACCTTTTCAGTTTTCAGTTTTTTGTTTTTAAGAAACTAAAAGTAGAAACAGATTTATGTTTTCATGAAAACAAAAACAAGAAACATGTTTGGTAATAATTTTTTGAAAACAATAAAAATTGAAAACACAAAACATGTTTGGTAGGATCATTTTGATTTTTTTTTTATTCTTCAAAATGAATGAAATTAGAAGAAACCAAAGAATAAAGTTGTTTATGTCGTAACACCAATTATAATTTCGTAATCGATCGTGTGCGTGCGCATCCAGCGAGTGATTTTACTAGTGTGTGCATGTGTTACCCCGGACCAAACCCAACCTTTCCCCATTTCTTTTTATTTCAGCAGATGGAGGGAGTACCATAATCCCACAAATTTCTCCTTGATTCACTCCCAACGCGACAACACTATATTGTCCATGGGTCATTATCCCATACAAACCCACTCTTATATCCCTTCTCCCATTTTCTTTTCTGTTTCCCAGCATCACACGGCAGAGGAGATAGAGAGGGAGGACGCAGCCAGCACAACCTCCGGTCCGCACCACCGCCGATCAGCGTCACCACCTCCATCCTCCTCCACCGAACACTCTCCGGCCAAAATCACCTCCCTAAGTATATTGATGAGTTTAATATACTTACGGAGCACCAATTTCTCTCGGCATTCACTGGGTTAGCTGTAAGGTTTTAGGATTTGACACTTAAACTGCAGATTTGTCCCTTATCTATTGGTTCGCAGTAGTAATTTTGTCGCCGTCACTGTCGGTATCCGAATCGTCATTCCCTGACGATCAAGTCGTTTGCGTTTCTTTCGATTGCTGTAACGTTGAGATGATGGGGAGAAGACGGCGCCGCAGCCGCTGTAGCTCCAGGGGAGAGAGAGAGAGAGAGAGAGAGAGAGAGAGAGAGAGAGAGAGAGAGAGAGAGAGAGAGAGAGAGATGAGAGTGGGAGGGCGGGAGTAGCATATGGAGAAGAAACGATCGGGACAGGAGGCTTCTCAAAAAAAATCGAGACGGGATGAAATAATTTCTGTTTTGAAAATTGTGTAAAACTCTCTTTTCTAGTTTTCATAATTTCCAGAAATTCTAAAAAAGTTTTTTAAAAACTAAAAAGTAAAAATATGTTACCAAACAAGTTTTCTCTTTTAGTTTTCAAAAAAGTGAAAATGAAAAGCAAAAACTGAAAATAATTAAAAAGGTTATCAAACACCCCCTATCTTTTCACCCTTTCTTTTCTACATTAACTGTCATATCAAACATAAAATAGGAGCAAATTGGGGAAGTCAATACCAAATATATATTTCATCATTCTTCCCATAAAAACTCATGGCATTATATATTGGAAAATTCTAAGATCAGCCCATTAGTAAATGTGTGAATATATATTAAATGCTATATAAAGTACAAAAAATACGTGTTTTTTTTGTCTTCTAGTGTGTTTATCGTCAACCCACTGAACTGATAATAGCAAGACCGTTATATATTTCATCATTCTTCCCATAAAAACTCGCTTTTCCAAAAGGGACAAACTAATTGGTACAGATAGAATATATGTCTATTGCCCGCTCACCTTGATCAAAATCCTAGTTCCGCCAACTGAATGATTTGGACAAGCATTGTCGTAGAAAGGATCACTCCGGTTAATTTCCAAGAAACCATGCAAAAGCTGTCGTTTTGTTTTGAGAAATAAAAAGCACATGGTACTAACGTAAGCAGACATCTCATGGCAGAGAAAATTCGGTCTAACCCTAAGTCATCAGTGACGAAACATTTTTTTATTAAATAAAATTTTAGTGAAAAGTCAATTTATCTAAAATATATTATTTTATTTCTGTTTCCCATGTTTATGGGGCTCTTTCTTTCACTTTTCCCCTTTGATTGCTCATTTAATTTGTCAGGATTTCCTTATTTTTCTTTCATTTTTTTAATAATGCTTTCTTAATCAAGTAATCATGCCTTAACGATATGGGCGTTCAAATATTTGACTGTCTATATATATAATCTAAGACAAGTGGAATACAGTATATAATAACGAAATTAATCACAGTCAAAATCACATTTGTCGTGTCTCTAGTTGTGACTTTAACCCCTTGAAATCACGATCATAATCACATTTGTCGCGTCTCGTTGCGACTTTAACCCCAAGGAGTCGTTGGTACATGAGATTTAGGGGTTTGCTTCATTCTTTTTAGGTCTCACGTTTAATTTTTCTTGCTAGCAATCGGGGGTGTTTTCGGTAGCGCGCGAATAAGTTATGGAGATTTTGTTGTTGTTGAAAAATTATTAGTTGTTTCCACTGACCAATAAGTTGTTGAAATACGTCAGGTTGTTTCTACTAATCAACAAGTTGTAGATGGGTCTGTGAGTGAAAAATTGTTAAAAAATGTCAAGCCATTTTCACTAATCAATAAGTTATTGCCAACTGTTAAGTTTTTTTTTTTTGGTAACTGAGCTGGAACAACTCTGCAGCCGAGCCACTACTGGACCCGACTGCGCAATCCAAACCTCGGGAGAGACTAGCACAACAACTCACCGCCATGGCCCCCTACTTAAATCACAGTTTGTCTCAGGGGGAATCGAACCCTGCTATGTTGCATGCGCAGATTCGCCCTTGCCATGTTGACAACTCATGGGTGGGTGCCACATGTTAAGTTGTTTTTACTAACCAATAACTTATTGATTAGTGTGAACAACTTGACAAAATGCCATAATTAAGTGTATCAAATTGCTGTGGGAGGGGCAATGGAAAATAGTGAGGCGTGCGCAAGCTGACCCTTAATAGTCTGCATTATAAAAAAAAAGATTTATTACTTTCAAAATGTTTAAACAATTCTAATTTTGACGTGATATGGGTCTTCCTTTTCGGCTTTTCGTAGATGCAATCACAGCTCAAGGGTTTTCTAACATGGAATGCAATGAATTACATCATCAAAGAATTACTTTACATTCTTCTCTAAATAAATAGTAAATAAAAACAGCGCCGCAACAAGAAAAGGTCAGCAATATTGTCTTACCTAGAAAATAAAATTAATTAATATGCACGTATGATCCTAGGATCGGATATGAGCATTAGGTTAAATTTTATACCGAATATTTGGTATTTGGTTAAAATATTTACGCTTAGAATAAAACAAGCCTAGAACATATAATTTCCTGAAAATATTTTTGTCTATACAAATATTTGGCGCGTACGTCCAACAGAATTGCATATCACGACAGCTTCTTCATTTTTTTTCTTTTTTTTTTCTTCTTGTTTTCGACCATGTTCGTTTTGAAATTTTGTCGCATCACATACCTTTTATATAACTTTGTGGCATTTGTTAATCATCTTAATTAATTACCATCAATGACCGTTGTCGTCTAGGCTAATAATTAAAGTGAAGCACTATGATGGATGGACTTTGACCCTCATTTTTATCTTCTTTATTTTTTTTGCTTCTCTTCCATGTTTATATTTTAGAGCTTTGGACCTTAAACTTGCAAAAAACTTAGAATTTGTTGATCACCAAGAGAAGCTAGTATTAAATTGAAGTTATTTTAGAATTAATTGATTAATGTTCATTTCAGAATCGACTGCACACACACACGCACATACAAAAAAAAACCTAATTTTGTTTTCACGAACACATTGTTTTATGTCATATTTGTTAGGTAATTGATTTTCGTATTCCCTTTTTGATATTCACACACTTTTTTTGTTTTTTAGTGTTAAAAGTATATGTATTTTTTTTTCTAAAAGATAAAAAAAGAAGTGTGGATATAAAAAAGGGAAGTGTGAAAATCGATCAATTCCCTATTTGTTAACACAAAAAGGTTATTTCAAAAACAAAACCCAATAGAATTTTATTTGTAACTGTGGAGCAAATAATGTCTCTTTCTGTTAGAAAATGAGCTCATAATTAGCTACACCAATTACACATATATATCTTACTATTCAAAATATGGTACTCCCTCCGTCCCCATTCTTTAGTCCCTTTTGAAAATTCAAACTATATAAGAGAACACAATCATTACACTTTTAAAACCTTATTTTTCTCATTTTATCCTTCAATCATTATCTTTTCTTACTTTTTTGTACTACGAATTTTAAGAAATGGAAGGGTAAAAGAGGAAATCCATTATATATTACCCATTTAGCTTTGAAGTGGGACAATCTTTTTGGGACGGAAAAAAGTGCTAATTCAAACCAAAGAATGGGGACGGAGGGAGTACATCAATAGCACCTTAGACCCTATTCAATAGCACCTTAGACCCTATTACATACGAGTAACAGATCATCTAGTTTACCACCTATAGGGTGACAGCCTAGTGGTTTCATGGCTTACTCCCAAAGTTGTTTGGGTGCTCAAGAGGTTCGAGTCGTGCTAACGACGCCCTCTCGAAGTTTACCCTCCTTGGTGGGGGCGGTAGTTGCAATTAATGGCTCTCTGGTCCCTTTCGGGTGACTGCAGGTCTAGAGTTCCTATGGTCATGTCCAGAAAAGGGCTGCTATGCCTGGTCGCCCCCTCCACCCTTTCGATTGGCAAAAAAAAAAAAAACAGAGACCTTCTAGTAGTTTTTTGTTTTTGTTTTTTGACAGTTCCTTTTGATTCATTATAAGCTCTTGTTATTCTCCAAACACAATGATAACTTATAGGCTTTTCAGCTTGCTTTGTTTGTACTTTTCTTTTCCTCACATTTTATTAGACTTTTATGTTTCAGAATCAGCCAAAAACTTAACATTCTTCACTTGTTGACCGGCGGCTGGCCACTGACAACAAACCAGAAAATTAAAAGTGAATAGAAATAAACCTCTAGGCGGTACTCCCTCCGTCCCATAAAGTTTGGCATTTTCAGGAATGCGTGTCATTTTTAAATTGCTTATATCTTTCAATCTATAATGTTTTAGGTGATTTTTTTAACTTTGTTTAATAGAACAAATTAAAATCTATCAAACAAGATCCATATTGCTTATAAAAAACATTACAGATTAAAAGATATAGTTAATTTTTTCATAGGGCTGGAATAGTGAAAGTGCCAAACATTATGGGACGGAGGGAGTATATTATTCTTGGAGAAACTAGGAGCGAGAAAACATAGGTGGAAAGTTTCGAACTCCTATCAGACTTTAAGAGAGCACGCCATGAAATATCGCACCTATATCGTTCCTGATAATTTTTTTTTTTTGGGGATTACTCCGATGTATGTCCGGGCCAGATACGCATCTTGACTAACCCTAGGGGGCCTCTTTGATTCGCCTTGCACCCACTTGCGGGGAGCCCAATTAACTGGAGCAAAGATTCTAATAGACTGACCTCAAATGAATTGACCACCCGAGCCTTAGAGTTATTTGTTCTCCAGAAATTTTGTCTTAGCAACTAGTCATTGGAACTTTCATCTGGGGGTTTAGGTTTCTTGCTTCCCAAGCTCCCTGTGAAGTTTCTTTGCGAAGAAAAACGAAGAGAGAGAAAAAACAAGGTTCAGTGAACTTATCGTTTTAATCTCAGGGGTAATGTGATTTCCGAGAAACCGGGAAAAAAAACAAAAAAAACTCGGGGTTATGAATTCCAGTTTAATTCCACTTTTAGCCCGTTTAATAGACTTGTCAAAAAAAAAAAAGGCATAAGAGATGGAAAAATAATTTGGTGGTTTTGGGGCACCACCACGTGGTACGTCTACACTCTTATCCACCACGCATTCCTGTAGGATACAGTATTGAGTGTATGGTAGAGACTCATACAAAAATGTGTGGTGGAGAAGGGTTCATGTGGCCGTGCCTCAAGACTAGTAAATAATTTATTGAATGGAGAGGCGTTTCTAGATACCGAAAAATTATTTCATGGTCCCAAAGCACTGACAACTTTTTCCATCACACATTCTTGTAGGGTTTAGTACTAAGTGTTCGATTGCTTGATATGTTCCTTTTCACCACGGTGCTACGCACACCATTTTATTTTACCTGTTTCAACATTCACCGCTCAACATCTCACTGTCCGTCTCGGTAATCAATGGTCGGGATTTAAAAAAAAAAACTCTGATCCAGAGTTTTCAGAAGGAAGAGTTTTTTAAAATTAGAACCGTCCAAATTAAAAAATGTTTTGAACGGTGAAATTGCGTGCGGTGGGGAAAGCGGTAACTGTTGAGCGGTAATCACAGATTTTCTGTTTCAACATATTGCAATTAGCCTTTTTCTTTGTTTAGTCTATATATCGCTTTCGTGTTGTACGTAATTTCCCTTAATTTCCAAATCAGTGATGTCACCCTTTAGTTTCGTTATTACGTTTTTGTGTTTTTGAAACAGCTAGCTGATTGAGGAATCTTTTGGAATGATGCTACTGGTACAGACTCCTACAAACTCCTTTCTTGGTCCATTTTAGGACTCAAAAAAATGATCGGAGGCGCTCATTTTGTTTGAAATACTTTGCTTATGATCCCTGCAAAAAATAAGCTCAATCCGATATCGATTAAGACACCTACAAAACGTCCAACTTTGTCCCAGAATTCAAGCCTAAATTCTAGAGCAAAGTTTGGATGTTTCGTAAATGCTCTTACCGATACCGGATTGAGCTTATTTTTCGCAGGGGGTCCCATAAGCAAAGTATTTCAAACAAAATGAGCGACTCCGATTATTTTTTTGAGACCCAAAATGGGTCGAGAAAGGGTTTTGTACCCACTGGTACAGATGAAAAATCTGTACCAATAGACTTTCTGAATCTGTTGTTTCCATCATATTGCGTGCATGTTGGGGTGCACACGTGCCGAATTGACTAGCTTGAGTTCGGCTCGTCTAAAATTATCAATATTTGGGCTCGGCTCAATTTGGACCCGTTTTGGGTTTGACAAACCGAATTGAGTTGTATTCAGACTCTAGTTTGGCTCCTTGAACATTTTTGAGGCTCATACTCGTCTTGTGAAAGGTCGTTAAACTCAAACGAGTCGAATTCGGTATCGAGTTTTATAAGTTTTTATTTCAATAGACAATTATTCACTAAAATAAACCAAATTTTTTTTTAAAAAAAAGAAACCAATCAAGAACCTGATCAACAAAAACCCTGTATGATATCTCTATCATAGTGCATATATACCCCACTAGAATATTATTTACGAATAGTCCTTCAAAAATTAATTATTTATATCTTGATTTGATCCTAAGTTCGCAAGCCTAATTAACCGAGCAAAAAAAAAAAAGTTCGCAAAGCACAACTGAAATTAGTTGTGCAGTTAAGAGATTTTTTGTAACGACCCGCGTCAGCTGACTTGCTTACTCTTAACCTAATCACGCGTCTCAAAAGGTTAGTCTTAAGTAATACAGTAGTTGCTCGCAATCGATTATACATAACTCACTCTTTCCAAATGTTTCCAATGTGAGACATCACAATCTCCCCAACTTAGAATTGCAACGTTCTCGATGCGCCCCATGGTCTAGTACCTTCTACTGCACAGCGATGTGGGACAAGTGCCCTTAAGCACGTCAAGCTCGTCTCATGTGGGACCCGTCCAAGCACGACAAACATCTCAAGCTTCTGATCACTTATCGGGCTCACCAATTGCACTGAAGCACGATCTCCTAGCGGGACCCGCCCCATACTTCCATTGGTGCAACCCGCCCCATACTTCCATTGGTGCAAGTTCTAATACCACCAGCTGTAACGACTCGGGTCACCTGACCTGCTTACCTTTTAGCCCAATCACGCGGCACAAAAGATTAACCTTAAGTTATACAGTAGCTGCTCGATCGCAATCGTTTATACATAACTCTCTTTCCAAATGTTTCCGATGTGGGACATCACATTTTTAATTTCCAAATGTAAAGTCATATTACTAGGAATAGTAACTTATTATTAGAACATGTGTGGGTGACTGCCTTTTATGGAAAGACCTTTCTTTTATAAAAATAAAAAATAAAATTGCACGAGGGCTTCCCGGCCGTTACCAGTTTGAAATAATGTTAAAAAATTGTTGGAGTATTATTTCAACCTACGAATCAGTTTGGAAAACTGACTTGGACCGTTGATGTCAATCGTATATTTATAATAATTAATTAATTAATTAATATTGCGGCTAGTTTGAAATTAATGTACTCACCGAAATAATTTTGTTGTGCATTATGGATCTTGTGTAATAGATCTGGATGAGATATTTTAAACGGTGCAAAAAATTTTGAAAAATTATTCCAGTAAATAAACTATTTTTAAGTTAAAAAATTGCACGTAATTTCATAGGAGACCAACTTTATGAGACGGAAGGAATACTAATTTCCAATCAAATGTGTTTATAAAAACAATATTGAACCATATATACATCCACCTAGTCTGGATTCAAAATCAAACTTGTCATTCATTTTTTCCAAGACGGCTATAAAATGGTCATTGGGTAAGCCATCTCCACTCGACTTTTTTTAATTATAGGATTGATGTACTTGATGAACTCTACAAAATGACTAATCCGGATTTTTTGTTTGAAGAACACAATAGGCTAGGCTAAACAACTACACCGGTTCCTGGTTCCCGAACAAAGCTAGTATGAGCGGGAGGGAGTCAAAAGCAAATGGGTTCCACTAAATTTTCATTAACCTCCATCATCGATCCATATACTACTCCCTTTGTCCCACTTTGTTTTGCCCTTATTCTTGAAAAATTGTCAAGAATCACTTCCGATCACAGTTTCACACCTTTTTTTTTGGAAAGATTATTAGGTGGTTGCGGGTCATTGCCACATATATACGTGCTGTCCAAATACACTTAACTAGTAACTACCACACAATCGCGTTAGATCCATGAATAAATCAATGGAACCCATCAAAAGGAAAAAAAAAACCTAAGCAAGGAGACCAGCAAAAGTAAGTCCTTTAGAGTATCCAAAATGGCATAACCAAAAGTGGTAGGTTTTTAAAATTAACAATGTTGGTACAAAATATATATGGCTCACAATGCTATAATTAAATTTAGCAACCTCCTTAGAAATAATCAAATTTTGGACTTTGGATAACCAAAATTAGCAATATTTTGCCAATAATCAATTAAATACACACATCATTACAAAAAACATTCTCTCACTTCCCCTCTCTCTCTCTTTTTCTTTTTCAACAATGTTTTCAAAAAAATATTTTACTTAAAACTTAATTTTGTTTTTAAAAAATGTTTTCCCCCAAAAATTGTTTTTTAACTATTTTAAAAAACATTTTTATACAAAAAAATTGTTCTTTTTTAAATTTTTTTTTTTGTGTAAGAAAATCTTTTTTTTTCAAAACCTTTTCTTATATAAAACTATTTTTTCAAAAACCGCAGTTACACAAAAGCTGTGTTTCTTTTTTTTAAAAAAATTCAAAAAAAAAATTCAAAAGTTATTTTCTATTTCTAATAAATAATTTTCACTAGTCTCAAAATTATTTTTTGAAAAAAAACTATTTCTATGTTCACAATTATGTAGTTTTTTTTGCAATTTAAAAAGGTGATATGGTAACTTTTTGTTATTCAATTTTGATTATTTCATTGTGAACCTCTACATTGCTAACTTTAGCATTATCTTAAATGGATAATCAAAAGGTGATGTGGCAATTTTTGGTTATTCATTTTTTATTATAGCATTGTGGACGTTCATGAAAAGTGTGGCTTAATAGCATAATTGCCAAATTGGTAGCATTATATATTTTACGGTTATATGATTCAATGCCTTAAGGCATCACGTGGCGGCGTCCTAAGCCTCTCCCCACCACACATTGTTGCAAGGTCCTCACACTTAACTAGTCTCGGGCCTCACAAAAACGTATGATTGAGGAGAGGCCTGATAGCAATGCCCCAGGAATATCGAAATTTTTTCCAAGATAGAGTCATAGAGAGAAGGAGCGACAACAGGAGCATTTCCCATCATTAATTTTTGGCCTGTGAAAAAGGACACATCGACGTCCATGACTTCTAATTGACTGACTTGGCAATTGCCTCTAATTTGCTTTCCTTCTCGATGATGGTGGGTTTGGACTAATTTTTTGAAGGGGGAATGAATTTGACAATAACAATTTAAGAATTTTTCTTAACAAATTTTAAAGTTTTTCCCTTTTAATCTTTACGAGATTTAGGTAAAATTCTTATAAATATACGTTTCATTTTTCACAAGAGGAATTGAAAAAATAGATGAACATAGATCAAAGTTGAAAAAATTCATATATAAAATAACGCAAAACACCCAGAGAGTCAAATTCTTGCGTCTTTTTCCTCATCTTATATCAACTTTTTTTAACATCTGGTATAAATATTTATAGTTTTTGGATTCCTATCTGTCCGAGACAACAACAAGAAAAAATGATCTAAAATTTTGACCCGAACCATGTAAAGATTGAAAAAAGCAACCAAAAAAAAAAGATCGTTTGTATGACGGCCTTGGGGCAAACTCGCCCTAACCCCTTATGGATGTGAAATCATAGATGCCCATTTGTACACACGTTTGCTTGAGACCTCTGATTCCTTGACTTGTAACAAATAAAACCGTCATCACCCTTTGAATTTCCTTTGCAAGCACCAATTTCCCCCCAAAGATTTGGCGGTCTAGTCTGACGGCCTTGGGGCATTTACAAAATTAACTTTTTTTGGGGGGATGAAAAATCAAATTTTCTTTTATTGCACATGTTGGAAACGTACTTGTATCTTGTTGCAGCAAACACCAAACATAACTAGAGGTGTAAAATGGGTCGGGTCGGCACGGGCACGGCACGTTTGAAGGCGGCACGGCACGGCACGGGCATGGAATAATCCTGGCACGGCACGGGAACGGCACGGTCTTAGTGGGCACGCGGCACGACACGGGCACAGAAGTGAGCGGGAACGACACGGGCACGGCACGAAAGTTGGCCTGGCACGGCACGGCACGACACGGTCTTAGACGGGCACGGCACGGGCACGACACGGAAGTGGGATGGGGCACGAGTCACGACACGGCACGACACGGTTCTAGCCAGGCACGGCACGGGCACGGAAGTGAGGGGGAACGACACGGGCACGGCACGAAAGTTAGTCTGGCACGGCACGACACGGTCTTACGGCACGGGCACGGGCACGGCACGGCACGGCACGGGCACGATAATCCAATAGTCTACGGCACGGCACGGTCTCAGATTATAGTTTACTTTTATTTCTTGTATTTTTGATAATCCAATAATTTATTAATCTTTTCCTTTTATTTAAGTAAAATAAGATTTTAAATTTTTTTATATGATTAAGAAATTTTGAATCAAAATTCAAACATAAAAATAATTGGGAGAGTGAATGAGAGGTGTTGTAAATCGTGACGGAAATAGTTAAAAATAAATTGCCTGATAATCTGATATATGAATAAAAATAAGGGGAATGGTTATTTTCTTCTTTTTTTTTATATATTTGCACTCCTTTTTGTTTATCTCGTGAATTTACCACAATATCTTTCCATTAATTTGTATGTACACACATCAAAAGATAAAGCAAACTTGATTTAACATTGATAAGGTCTAAAAATATGAGTGCAAAACAATCCCAGGCCCAGCAAGACCATTTTTTTTTCACCTTAGTGGGGCAATTTCAGTTGGTAGTAGACTGTAGACTAGTAGTGTTTTATCTAATAAAGATTTTTAAAAAAAAAGAGACAAAGAAAATAAATAAGAAAAAAAACTAATTTTAAAAAAATAATTGGTTTTAAAAAAAAATCTCTATGGACTATGGCCTATGGGGTTCGAACCCAAGTCCTTGGAGACTTGACACACATCTCAAAAAGTACACAACTACAACTAAAATGGGGCAACTACAACTAAAACGGGGACAAGACTTCAATTCTCATCCCATTGGGTTTGGACCCAACTTAAACAGATGGGAAAATAAGGTGGGAAATTGACTCTATGTGAAGTTTTTTGCTCTAGGAAGTTGAAGACACAATCACGATGATCGATATTGTTCATCTTGTTTTTCTTGGTGTTTTAATCATTCTCATTAATTTTTTGGTCTATCGGATTTTGAAAACTCTTTCATCGGGACACGGAATCATTGTTTGAATGGTTTTTTTTACGTTCGAATCAGTCCGATCAAGTATGTAATGATAAATAATTTGCTTGATTGTTGACATGAATGATATAATCCCTCGATTCCCTCCCACGTAAAAGGTAGACGGTTCCGATTTTCAAAAAATAACTCAAACGGCCGTAGAGTGGTCCATTATATGACTTTAATGCCTTTAAAAGCACAGAATGTGATCTGATCATGTGGTTACCGACATCCGATTATCTCCACTTTGGGCCAAAATGATATAATTGATAATACGTTAAATCGTAACGGTTTAGATCGAACATTCGAAAAAATGAGTCTATAGCTATCTTTCAAATCTATATACTGCACTTACTTGGTTCTAAACAAAAGTATTCTGCTATAGTCTAATGTATGTTAGCCACACGATCGCAACACAACTATGACGATCCATACCGTTCATTTTGTTGTTCTTGGTGTTTTCGTAAACATAGGGAACATCCAAATTTTGCACATGCTTGTATAGATATGGAAGGAAAATTCAAAAAATATTATGAGGACATGCCACCAATATTTATGTTAGCTGCAGTAATGGACCCTAGGATGAAGTTACAAGGTGTTAGCTTGCTCTTAAGAGAGATTGGTACGAATTTAGGGATTGCTACTTTACTTTCTTCAGCTGATGTGTATGATTTATTGACTACCATGTATGCTAAATATGACTCTAAGTTTCGTTCTAATGCTGCTGCCTGTACTGCTGCTCCTTTAACATCTTCTTCAAGTACCAATGATGAATTTTGGGATTTCGTTAGTTCAAATTCAGGAATAGAAAGTAGCACTGTAACTTCACGCATTGAACTTGAGAAATATTTAGACCTAGAATCTGTTAACGTGAATGACAGGCGTGATTTTGATGTCTTAGCTTGGTGGAAAAAAAATGAAGATAAATATCCTGTTCTTTCAATCATGGCACGTGATCTACTAACCTCTCCTGTGTCTACAGTGGCATCCGAATCTGCTTTTAGTGCAGGTAAAAGAGTTTTGGATGAGAGGAGGAGCAGACTAGCTCCAGACATTTTGGATTGTCTCATATGCTTGAAAGATTGGGAGGATGCACGCCTTGGAATTCAAATACGCTCAGCTAAAGATGAATTCAGAGGCTATTTTGCAGATTCTGATATAGACAGTGATTAGGGGACCTGCTAGCATTTGGTTTGATTCTATTATTCATTTATTCTGCTGGGGTTGTATCTGTGGCTTATTCATTTCAATATTGTGTTGTGGCAACTTATGATGTTGCCCCTACTTCAGTTTTTGGATGTGGCTTATCCATTTCAGTAAGTGGGCTGAAGTGGATGTTGTGGCAACTTATGAAGGCCTTAAATGGCAACATGATGTTGCCCCTTATTCAATTTTTGAATATGATTAATATTCTTAACTAATATCTGAGCCTAAGTTTTGCTGCATGCCTTGTGGTCTGTTTAGCTTCACTTAACTGAAGTGGATGTTGCCTGCATGCGGTGTGGTGTGTTTCTGTGTGTGTGTGTGTGGCTGTGTGGTGTTTTGTGGCTTATTCATTTCAGTAAGTGGGCTGAAGTGGATGTTGTGGCAACTTATGAAGGCCTTAAATTGTTGCCCCCGTTTCAGTTTTTGGCTATGATGTATTTTCTTAACTAATATGCTGAGCCTAAGTTTTGCTGCATGCCTTGTGGTCTGTTTAGCTTCAGTTAACTGAAGTGGATGTTGCCTGGATGCGTTGTGGCCTTGTGGGGTGTGTGTCAGTGTGTGTGTGTGTGTCTCCTTTTAGTCTGAAATGAATAAGCCACAGATACAACCCCAGTTTTTGGCTAAGCGAAGTGTGATTGTGTTGCAACTTATGAAGGCCTTAATGGCAACTTAACGTTGCCGCATCCATTTCAGTTTACGGCTATGATGATAAAAAAAACACTAATGTCTGAGCCGTAGTCGTATTGTTATGAACTATGAAGTGGTGTTGCAACTTATGAAGGCCATAATGGCAACTTAACGTTGCACCCATTTCAATTTTCTGCTATGATGATAAAAGGGATTAATATCTGAGCAGAATTCAATTTTCTTATTCATTTTCCTTGTTCATTTGGCTTTCATATACCTGTTTTCTGCTGCTGCTGGTGCTAGTTCTTGTTTTGTAGGACATCGTTGACGCCAAGGAGTCAAGGACCAAACCATGTGAAGGCTGATTTTCTCACTTATTTAGAAGGTGGATTTTCTCACTTATTTTTGTATCCATGGCTTTTTTATGATAACCTCAATTAAAGTAAATGGTGCTTACTGCTTATGTGCTGGAAATAGTTTTAACCAGTTTTATTGAGAAACTGAATGCTCCAATCCTTACTATTTCACGTATTTAATTTTGGTATTCAAACAGTTCAAACTGCGTATTTTGAATCTAAGAACAGTAAAGATTCGAATTTACCCAAAAAAAACAATAAAGATTCGAGTAGTTTATGTGTTAGTAGCTCGTATTTAGCTTGGTGGATACCTCTACCCTGGTTTTATGCCAAACCTGAGGTGTAACGAAGCCAGGCTAAATATTGAGTTTGTTTTTTGTTAGTATAGTTAGTTTTATTTGATTGCATTGCTTAGCCGAGGTGGTGGCATAACCCCTCGCATATTCTCTTTGCTGAGTTGAGGTGGCGGCCTAGCCCCTCCAGTCTGTTAGTTTGTTAGTTGTACTACCTTGGGACTTGGGTTGGCCTTTGCTTTGGCTATTATTAGGTAGTTTGCTGATCGAGCTGCTGTGTTGACTAGTTTGCTGTTTTCTGTTCAAGCAATAGTCAGCTGGTTTCCTTGTGCCTCAATAATCGAATGTGCTAGTCAGTAGTCACTGATTCTGTTTAGTTCAGTGGTGTTTTTGGCAGTGTTATGGCCATTTACATTTATCTTCCATTACCTGCTATGAGTGCTGCTTATTTAGGATACTTTTTCGACATACATGGTGGAGGGATGGATCTTATCTTCCCCCACCATGAAAATGAAATTGCTCAGAGTTGTGCTGCATGTAAGAAGAGTAATGTAAGCTACTGGATACACAATGGATTTGTAACCATTGACTCAGAGAAAATGTCCAAGTCACTAGGGAACTTCTTCACAATCTGGCAGGTAAAGTGATTTGGTATTTGTTATGTTTAAAAATGTCCCTTGTTTTCCTTCTAAGACTTATAATGTCAGAAACCTTAGTAAACAGGCTTCCAGTTTTTATGTTGTTTCAGTTTTTTTTTTGTCAATTCTGTTAAGTTACCAATTGTCACAAAAACCCAAGTTGTTAGGAATGGGCTGACCAATGGATATCAAGCTATCTAAAACCCTCCCTCACGTGCAACCCGTCTTGCACTTGGAGATGTAAATATCCAAAAACATTGTGAAAGAATGTCAACGGGAGAAACATAATGCAAGCGGCGAATCAGTGCATATAGAGAGGGCCGAGAGGCTTGAACCCAAGACCTCTCCCAACCTCTGATATCATTACCAATTGTCCAAATGCTTAAGTTAGGAAATGGGCCCAAAAATGTATATCAAGCTATCTAAACAGATTCTTGTAGCTCTAACTTTTTTTTTTTCCTGCTAAGTAATAAAATGTTACTGAAAAAGCATCGTTAGTGTTCCTTCTTGTTCTTTTTCTGGTCCTGCAGGTTATAGAACCGTACACATGTCAGTTTGATCTGGCTTTCGATCATAAGTTGTTAATCCTTGTGTCTACATTGCTGCTTGCTTTTGGGTTGGTTGTTTGGACATAAGTTTTTAGCCTAATTAATATGGAACGGCAACATGATAAATACAGGAGTGACCAAATTTTGCAAGTTTTTTTTTTTTTTGTTCAACTGGAATAATTTGATTCAACTTGTTCATGGATGCCATGGATGAATCACTCTAGGGGGTTCCAATGCTTCCATTTTACATGCATTTCTGTTGTCTATTAAGGAAAACACTATTCAGTGAACCAAGTAATACATCCTTGTTGCTATGATGGCTAGTCATCCCATTTTCGCTCACATCAATTCTTGTGTACTGCAGGTATTGCAGCAGCTGATGGAAAAGGCATTGAAGCGTGCAAAGCTGACCGAAGATCAAGTACTGCAGAAGATTGAAGAAAGGACGAGTGCACGAATGAGCAAAGAGTATGAGAAGTCGGATTCAATTAGGAAAGAGTTGGCTGCTGTGGGTATTGCTCTCATGGATAGTCCTAAAATAACAAGTTGGAGACCAGCTGTTCCGCTTTCCATGCGCTTTCCATGCAAGAGCAGCAGATTTCTGCAGCTTGAGTGGCTTCTCGGGGTGTCATTGTTGGAAACCCACCGTCATGTTGCATTCAGCGATTTGTGGTGTTCATGAGGGAAAGGAAAATGTCAAATGGAACATGAGTGTCTGAGATGGAGAAACTGAATGAAACTGAATGCAAATGTCAAATACATGGAGTACATGGTGTCTGCCATTGAACTATAACTTCACTTGCATCTCTTTCCTTCTTTTTTTTAATGCACATCGGCGTACTTGTGGTGAATGTTACATAGTGTTGTGGTTTCGTGATGAAGTGGGGTATCATGAGAGAAGTCTAGTTATAAGGGTTTCTAGTTATGTTAATGACTTATGAGTTATGACCATCGTGGCATTGTGCTTCGAGACTTTATAGTGAGATAACTTATGAGGTTTTGTGGAATCTTTGTTAGACTCTTTTGTGCTGCTATTCCAAGTTCGTCCGGTGATAGATAGTATAACGACTGAAGTATAGTTTTCACCTTTTTAGGGGAGTATTATGTATAGCCTTCCGATGTTTACATTACTCAATAAGCGCATAATCCGAATCTGGAATAGGAAACCGGATTTACAATTGTTGTAGATGAGCAAGCCTTGCTGCCTACTTACAAGCAGGAACCCGAATACTGGGAAAGTGCACAAACACTATAGAGTAAGGACCAACAGTTACAGGTTGCGAAGGGTTCACACTTCACACTCATGGGTAGCAAGGGAGGAATTCCTCCAGAGGAATCCACAGTTAGTGGTTTCCCATTTAGAAGCACTGTTTGGCTCTGTAAATCTCCATTTGTGGCTGTTAAATGGTATTCTTCTCTTATTATGCCACCAGAGTTTGCAGACAGGGGCGCTGAGTTCCGATTAAGGGGCTATGTCACTATCACATTTGAAATAGAAACCCCAACTTGTGCTGTGTTGTTTCCATCTAGGTTTATCAAGAGCAATGTGATTCCTTTCTGTCACAGGCAAACCCAATATCAGTCTAGGCAAATACATGTATAGTGCTGGATAGACACAATTTGGTAGAATAGTGAGGTGTTGGTTACTTACAGATCTTTGGGCACAGTGAGTGTAAGCGCGGACTTTATTTGTCCCATTGAAGGTAGTTGCCAGGACTTTTCGTCCCATGAGCCGGTGAAAAAGAAGAGCACTGCACATTATATTCATCAAGAACAACAAAAAGTGAAATCTTTTACAAGTTTAGCCGTTTAGGCTGTTTGCTAACCAAGTTTGATCCAAGTTCCCAAAAATGATAGAATAATTAATCGATGGCACAACACGATTTAAAAAGGCACGGCACAACACGACACACGATTAATTAAACGGGCCGGCACGGCACGACCCGACAAAAAAAGCACGGCATGACGCCACATGATTAATTTAAAAAGGCATGGCACGACCCGACAAAAAAAAAGGGCACGGCACGACACAACCCGATCTAAAAAGGCACGGTACGACCCGATCCGACAAAAAGGCACGGCACGACGCGGCACGATTAATTAATCGGGCACGGCACGACTTCAAAAAGACACGGTACGACCCGACCCGACAAAAAGGCACGGCACGACGCGGCACGATTAATTAATCGGGCACGGCACGACTTCAAAAAGGCACGGCCCGACACGGCCCGACAAAGCAAAATGGCCCACCATGGCACGGTACGGGCACGGCACGCCATGGCACGATGAAGTAAACGGGCACGGTACGGCACGATACGAAAACACGGTTGGCACGGAAGAAAATGGCACGGCACGGCACGACAGGCACGTTTGACACCCCTACACATAACAGGGTCACAAGTCATTGCTTCTTTGTGGGTGACCATCCAGAAGACTTATTTATTGCATTTTGACCCTTGGGGGAACCAAAGAAGAATATTTTGAAACTTTTCGCACTACCAACAAGAAGCGGTCGCGTTGTTGCACTGAAAGGACTAAATTTGCTACCCGTTCGAGTTCTCGTAGTTTCTTATTGGGTTAGACGTACTCCTAACTCTACTCACGCGTGGTGAGATATGAGCTTCGGTCCTGACGTAGTCTCTTATAGATAGTGGTGTGCTGTAACGGGGCAATACTCCTTGGTGTAGGTGACTAGGTATCATTCCGAAACTTCCATTTTGTCAAAGAGAGAGAGAGAGAGAGGACTTCACACCCTTTTTTGTTTGTCAGACGGAACTGAGTGCAGAACAAACAAATTACGTCACTTCCGCTAATCAAAAAGTTTTTAATTACAACTTTTGATTTTTTTCTTTACGTGATAATCAATCTAACTTTTGTTTCCTTCCCGAGGAGACCAGATTAAGAGCAATTCCATCTCCAAGATCAGCTTCTGGATGTCCAAAACCACAATGGAGGCCTCCCATGGGGGAACTAACACGTAGACGTTAAGATCATGTTTATTTTGGGATTTTGGATTTAGAATTCTCTTTCTGTTCATGGTATCCAATAAATTTTCTTTTAATTATTATTCTCATTTCTCTATCTATCTCTTTCCACTCATTAACCAAAATCGCAAAACGAATATTGGTCTAAAGGACTTCACACTCTGCCCATCTTAGTTGGGTCCAACACTCAGCTCCCTTAATTAAAAAAATGTATAATTAAATTTGATTATCTAGTTATTGACGTAGTTGAATTTCTCAACAATTTCTAAGACATGAATGTTCGATCATTCAAAATTGCTGGGAGTGAACTTGGGAAGGTCTCAGAAAGGGGCCTCAATAGAACCGTTCAGCCTATATGGGATAGAAATGGATCTTGTAAAAACCACATTTCAACCTTAAAGCCAGGCCTAGCCATAGGGCAAGGCTAGAGGCCGCGGCCTGAGGCCTGCAAATTTTGGGTCCAAAATAGGGCCCCCATCTTGACTAGGTATATATATTATTTGTTTGTAGTGTAAAACAAGTGCCTTTGTTGGTTTGATGGTAAGACGATTCCATACCTTTATGAATTTCCTATGTTTGAATCCTGGCAAAATACTTTCTTTTTAAGGTTCCGTTTGTTTTGATGTTAAATATTTTACAATGTAAAATGTCTTTCATGTAAAATGTTTTTTCACTAAACAAATTTCAAACTTTTATTTTCCAATGTTTGGTTGGCACTTGAAAAATATTTTCAGAAATCGACAAAATAGTGTAGAGAGAGAGAGAGAGAGAGAGAGAGAGAGAGAGAGAGAGAGAGAGAGAGAGAGAGAGAGAGAGAGATCTCAACAGGTTAGGAAGATTTGTCATCGTTTCCAATGAGCTACCGAAGGCAGCGGGTTCATTTCGGAACATAACTTACGGAAAATTTAAGGATAAGTCATTTTCATCCAATTAATGGAAAATATTTTTCTCATTTTTTTCACAACCAAACACCGGAAAATAGATAAAATATTTTACCCGAAAATATTTTACGCCCAAACAAATGGAGCCTAAGTGTCTTTTTGCCAAAAATAAAAAATAAAAACTCAAGCTACGCTATTGTAGCTGCTATGATTTGAACCTAGTAGGTCAAGGCAACCAATTAAGCCATTGGAACCAAAGAATTTAACGTGCTCAATATAGACCAAAATACTTATATGATAAACAATTGTATTGTTGTTGTTTAATTCTAAAATATGTAGGGCCCCACCCTCAGATTTCGCTTAGGACCTCCAAATACTTTGGACCGGTCTTGCTTAAAGCTATATACTCCGTATGATATATGAGACTTACACAGTGATTAACAAACTTCTGAAAACGTGTTTTATCTTTCTCAAATCAACTTCATAAATTTCAGTTAAGAAAGAAAATCCTAAACCACTTTTATTTATTTTTTTGTGTGGAAGAAAACCACTTTTATTTGACATAATTAATCCAATATTGTTTCAAGTGTTAATTTTGGGTCATGTCTAGGCCATTCCCATTCTCTCCATATTATGTCCAAAACTTTGGAATATAGATTAATCGAGAAGGATTTGTCTGCTAGTCAATGTCTGAGACTGAGATGTAGGGGTTTTTGCTTCCTATAAAGGTCTAAGCTCAAAACCTTTTAGGTGTTATCAACTCCTTTAAAGTTAGTTCATATGAAGCTTTGTTCTTGCTTTAATTAGGCTCCCCGGCCCCCGCAAGTTGGCTGTGAGATTGAGCGCCAAAATTAATCTCGAGGTGCGCGTAAGTTGGTCTAGACAAATAAAAAAAAAACCTTTGGAATATTACAGGACTCACTAATGATTAACAGGTTGGTATGGTTCTCAGTGTCACACCTGCCATTGGCCCACCCCACCAATCAAAAAAGACTAATCAGATACTATAAAAAGAGTCACTTTCAATTACAAAGATATTGTTTTGACGACCCACGAACCGCCACACAAAACAAGAAGAAGAAAAATGGCACCCATGTCATTGGGACCAAGGGACTACTGCTAAAAATCTTTGTGGAATTTGGCCATGACATTTTCCTCCTTGTGACCACATTGTTGCTTCCATTTGGCTAAATCCCATTCACACATTATTTACATATCGGGGGCACGTGATGCCCCTAGCCTTAACTGCTTCGTTCTTCTCGATGTATCAAAAGAGAGGTCACCCCAAGCGTAGGGTATAAGCGTCCAATTGAAGCATAATAAATCCGGAAGTCCGGGATCGTACCCACAGAGATAACTAATACGGCTTTGATGGATTGTAGATGTAAGTATGGTTTCCGGCTTTTAGTCAGCCAACTTGGTGTTACGTTTGCGGTGGAAATAAAAAGGCTAAATTAAAGAGGGAATAAACTAGAGAAAAAGCGGATTAGGTCTAGGAACAATCAACACCCACGACTCGAGCTAAACTACATTTTTCCACCCAAAATACACGGTTTTACCCGGAAGATAAGATGGTTCGAAAATCAAGCTAGCTATAGAATCTATTTAGCAAACACCTCGAGCGTCAGAGCTCCAAGCATCATGTGTGGTAAGTAGGCGAAGCTCTTACCTACACATGATCAAGGAGGTTAACACCTCGGTAATTTGACAAACAAATCCAAGCCCCACATCAATTTCCGACCCAAAGTTGCAAACTTTATTGGTGAAAAATGCAATCTTTACTCAAGTCATGGGATGCTAATCATCCCATGACCTAACCCTTGAAACTACTCACACATATCTATGAAGATAAGAGCAAGCAAAAATCTACTAAGCATAATTGTAAACACAAGCCTAAGAGAAAATTAGATGGAAAGATAGATCGGGAGAAAACAAACAACTTTAATTAAGGAGACAAGAGTCAAAACTAACTTACTTAAGAGGAAAATGCAGAAATAAGAAGCTGAAAATGAAGAACACTCAAGAACAAGTAAGAACAATTTGAATCTAGCTCTAGATCTAAAAATGTAAGCAAATCTAATTCTCTAATTGTTTGTACAAAAATGACATCACTCCTATATATACTCCAAGGTACGCGGATGGAATATTCCTCGAAGATGCTCTGAAAAACACCTCGTAAGGACTCGGTACCGATGTCCCAAATCCCAGCCATCGATGGCGAAGGCTTAAGTGCTGTCCCAGAGTTAGCTTCTCGGTACCGATGTCCGGAATCCCAGCCATCGATGGCGAGACCTTATCTCCAGGCGTTGACCGTGTTGCCTTGGCTTGACTTTGGCCTTGCTCGGGCCACCTTGCCTTGCCTTGCCTTGGCCATCGGGCCACTTTGCTGCTCTGGCCTCCCTTGGCCAGTTTGCTCGAGCCATCGGGCCGCTTCTGCCTTGACTGCTTTGCAACGGGCCATGCTTTGGCGTCGGGTCGTCTTGGCTCTTAAAATCTCTTTATTGGGTGGTTTACCTACAAAACAAGACTAGCACACTCTACGAGCAAAAACAATTAAAAGCAACTAATTAAATAACAAAAGTAACTAAGACTAGATACTAGCGCACCCTATATTACATTGTTGGGTGCTTATCACACCCCCCAACTTGAGGTTTGCTAGTCCCTAGCAAATAGGACACAAAAAACAGAAAACTAACAACTTACAATTCCCCCGCTATCACAACTTAGAACATGCTCAACTTTGAAACCTAGCAAGAGTTCAAACAATCCAACGTTTTATTTCATTTCTACAACTCACAGTTTCAGTTTCAAACTAAACAGGCCAAGTATAAGCAAGTTAAGAGCAAGCTAAAAAGGTTCGTGTCCTCGAACAATGGGAGGATACGGGACACGACACCTTGCGATTTCAGACTAAGCCCAATATCCACCGAAAAAGTGCTTGACAAACAGGCAATAGCGAAAAAGAAGTACTACGCCTCAAACAACTAAAGCACTTTATTCAACAGAATTGAAAACTAACAGATGATTATTGGATAACGAAAGGAAAGCAAGCTATACAACTAATTATGCAAATATCAGAAAGTCAATCATTAAGGAATCCAAGCGCGCAAAAGATCAACTAAGGACTTTCTCAAGCTTATAATGACCTTGGTATTCAAGAAAGGGTTAGCACAAATGGGCGACGGTCTATACTAGCAAGGTCAACTACCCAAGTGACCGCCGCCAACAAATAAAACAACCAAGTTAAAGCCAAACCGGCTCAACCAATATCAACCAAGTACGAGATACTGAAGTGCAAAACTAACTACAAAATAAAGATGCAAAAAGACAAAAAGACAAGGATAGAGTGGTCGGCATGTCAACCAACCTAGACCCCGACCAAGTAAGGGGATTTCTAGCACCACCGACTCTCTACCAACTGCATGCCACACCACCAATCATCTCAAGTCACCATCTCACCACATCACTGCCCTCAATCATCCTGCTCCTCACTATCATAACCCGCGAAATCATCACTGACTTCCCCTTCCTCTACAGGCTCGGGGGTATACTTTACTCCAAATTGTTGCTCCAGGACCGAAGTCTGCCAGGCTATCTCTTTCTTCATCTGTCTCCTTTCACCCTTCTCTTTCCTTCTAGAACTGATCATTGCAACCCCTTGACAAAATAATTTCTTAATCCAAGAAGACTGCTTGTCCTTCTTCTTAGGCATTGAGGTCAAATAATCCCCTCCTCTTGCCTGCTTACCTTTTGCTGAATGAGCCTGAGAAGAGCTTTTCGTATCAAAGGCTTCATCAAATGGCCCCGGAGACAATTCTTCCAAGTTTTCGTAGCCCCAACCCTTAACTCCTTGTTTCCAACACAGGCTAGTAATCATGCATGGGAATGGGATATTGGCATTGATCATAGTGTTAGCCCTAAAATCTCTCAGCTGTGTGAAGATAAACGTTGCCCAGTCAATCACCAAATCATCAGTTAGGAAAGCAAACATGAGTTCTCCACTTTTCCTACTTGGCCTATGTTCCGAGCCTCGAGGGTATAAGTTAAAATGGATAACTTTATTTAAGAACCTAACACTTCCTTTAAAATTCCCAGGCACATGGGGGTCAGTGGCTTTCAAGGGGTCAACATACAGTACACTACTCACCACATCCGCATTAATTGACACGTCCTTCATAGGGTAATTCACATACTCAGGAGGGGGGCGTTGAATCCCCAAATATTCAGCAATATCATTGGGGGTAATCCCCACATCAATACCCGCTACTCGGGAAACAATCCTAACAGCCGGGTCATTCTCCCAATCACCTTCCGGAATTTGCATGTACTTATAGAATTCAATCACAGTATTCTTATTATATCCAAATAACTCCTCGGTCCAGAATTTCAAACCTTTTTGCAGAATGTAGCGGACACCGATATGATCAGGGCTGAACTTGTTAGCATCCACTTGACGCTCGTTTTTGAACTTCCTGGTTGCAAAACTCCCCTCCCATTCCCTTCTTTTCTCCTCTGCCATTTCTGCCCTTGTACGCCTTTTCTTCCTAGTGCGAGAGCCCGAGGCCTCCTCCTGAACAAAATCAGCCTCCGCCTCCTGAATGAATTCATCCTCCACTTCCTCAATTTCCGGCACAGAAAATGAAGCCCGGTGCGCGGTTTGCTTGATTTTCGGCATTTGGGTTGAAAGGGTTTGGGTTTATTTCTTGGTATTTTCGGATTTTTTTAAGGGATTTTTCTAGGGTTTTGATTTTTTTTTTTTGGTAGAGAAGTGGAATGTAGGTTAGAAAAATGGTGGAGGTTGAATGTATGAATGGGAAATGGAGAGGAAATAGGGATTTATGTGGGAAAAAGAAAGAAATTCGAATTTGTAAGGGGGTGATGGGTTTACCTCTTTTTTGGTGGAAATTCTTGAAATAGATGAAGAAATCTTGAATGTTGTTGGAAAGGTTGAAGGATTTGAAGGTTTTATGGAAGAGTATGGAGGTTTTAGTGGGGATTTTGAGGTTTAGGGTTAGGGTTTTGGGTGGCAATGGAGGAAAAAAGAGGAGGGGCGTCTGTCAGAGGGAAGGGGAAAGGCTTCAGAAGTTTGGGTGAAGGCTTCAGAAGTTTGGTTCTCACGTTCAGTAGTTTTTTTCCTGACAAGCCTCTCGGTACCGATGGCTAAGAATCTGGACATCGATGCCGAGGTGGTTATCTCCTGTTTGACTGTTTGACCGTAAGGCTTCGGTACCGATGGCTAAGAATCTGGACATCGATGCCGAGGTGTTATCTCCAAAATTTTTGCCTTTGCTTCAATTCGAACCCCAGAACTTTCAAGTCTTCAAATGGCACCCCCAAAACACCTTTAACAATGAAATCACTCACACCAACATCCCTCCAAACAACCGGTCGCCTAGGTTAAAGCAAGAAACGGGCAAAAGACAGGTTGCAAAACAGGACAAGGTGACTCATATGTGGTATGATCATGCAAAGAGTGCCTTGTATCTTCTCCTAAGTGCGCTTTGGATTCCAAAATGATTGAAAATCGACATTAACACACAACTAGAGATAGACATGCCATTATTCACCTAACTACAAGTATTTTTATTGAAAAGATGGGGATATGACCAAAGCTTGCTCAAAAACTCAACTCAAAACCTAACCGTTCAATCCTTAACCAATCATGCAAATTGAGAAGCACCAAATTCTCTTAGGATTGTTACGAACTCTTGCCACCTTTCAATTATTGAGCATGCAACAAGTTACGAAAAAGAGCTAAAAACATGATAAAAAGGAAAAATTTGCAAGTAAAAACCTTTATTTATTTTTGGAATTTTCAATTTTCTCATTTTTTGGATTTTTCAATTTCTATTGTTTTTGGATTTTCAAATTTAAAAATTTCTAGCAACTAGCAAACAAATAGCACATAAGCTAACCCCTCCCCCCAACTTAAAGCGATGCTATGCCCTCATAGCATTAGGAACAAGAGCGAAGGAAGGAAAGAGTGCGCGAATGTACCGTCCAAGGGGAATGTCAACCCCTAAATACCTCGACCAAGTAGGAGGATTTCATGTCAAATGCTTGCTCCAGTCCGTATAGATGCTTCCAGGGTTTACTCCTTCGGTTTTGCCCACTCGAAACCAAAGCTAGTCACACTGGGCCATTTCCAAAGCTTTATCGGACTAATAACCGCGGCGCATAGCCGCACCCATGCTTAGGGCTCCTGAATGCCTCACTCACCCCGGCTTTAGACCCAAACTACCAAGGCTGGTGTGGTAGCACATAAACCCTGCAGAAGACTTAAGAGAAAGACTTTGCACAAACAAATGACATTAGTACCACCGGCCCGTGTTATCCGGCTTCAAACCAAACCAAAATAAAAACAGATAACAAAGAAAAACACAAAAGATCATGCAAAACAATTAGAAACATGCAAAACAGAATGCAATGCAATGCACCACCCGATCATCACGCGATCAAACGAGTCATACTTTTCTTCCCATCCCTTACCGGTGGGGTAAGCAATGGGTGGCTATACTAGACCGTTGAGAATTTGTTATGCTAGCGCCCGTAATAAAATTTATCGCTTGACCTCGCCAAACAATGAAGTCCAGCGTCCCCTACGATCAAAACAAAGCAAGATAAGATACAACCTAGCGTGCACTCCAGGCAATATCACACCTCACCCATAGACCTAAGTTGCCACCGATAGGGGCCTATTCAGAGAGCATGGATCATTAACGACAAACTATTACCAAGAAGAACTAATGAAAGCCCTTTTTACACTAACACGTTGGTGAAATCTTTTGAATGACAATGTCTCCAAGACTTTATTCAAAACACAGAACACATGCTAAACATAACCAAGCTAAACATGCAAGACTAAACATGACAAAACAAAACATGCAAAGCTAGACAAAACACGACAAAGCAAGAAACAAAAACACAAATGTACATTTAGCACGCCATTAATAACTATTAAAAGAAACAGAGCACTCCAAGCTACACTCTTCACCAAAAATTGAACTCGACCATACCACAAGATAAGGTACTTTGAGTAAAGCAATTGCCGAATTCGTTTTAAAAACTTGAGTTCCACCAAGTGCATAGCCCAAACAAAATCAATTTTCAAGTTGTTGACAAAATCTACAATATAAGGATGATAAACCACAAGAAAATCATCAACACCAAGAAAATCAATTACTTCTATGATTGGAAACTTCTCAAAAATAGGCTCACATGCATCTTGTTTTTCTAACAAAGAGTTCAAGGAATCTACCTCAACATCCACGGTGAGAGGATCAAGGCACGAAGAACTCGAAGGGACAATTGTAGCTTCCATGGGCTCCAACTCGTCAAAGATTGGTCCATAAGCATCTTGTTTAGCCAAACACGCATACAAATAATCCACTTCGGTATCCATTTCCTTGGCGGTGAGAGGTTTTGCCAACGGATCATCACAATAGACAACTTTAGCGGTGAGACATTTTCCCCCCGGATCATCATATAAAGGGGGATCCACAAGAGAGGGAAGAACCTTCTTCTCTATCGATGGTAGCTCTTCAAACTCTTTAAATTTCGGGGTCCAAGCATTTAGTGCGCAAGCTTCATCCTCATCCAGCAAAGCATACAAACAAGATTCGAGAAATTTAGCCTCTTCGGCTGTAAGAGCGACTTCCAAAGGATCACTATAAAGCAGCTCATCCACATGTTCCTCCACCAACGAGTCAATAAAGCTCACTTCATTCACATTTTCAGCATCCCCCATTTGACTGCCTAGATTAAAAACATTAACCTCCATCTTCATGTTACCGAAGGTCATGTTAACCATTCCATTCCGACAGTTGATAACTGCATCCGCCGTGGCTAAGAAGGGTCTCCCAAGGATTACCGGAGTAGAAGTAGCACAAGAGTCGGTCGGAGTTGTGTCAAGAATCACAAAGTCCACTGGATAGATAAACTGACCAACTTGCACCAAGACATCTTCCACTACCCCCCTTGGAACACGAACACTCCGATCGGCCAACTGAAGGGTGACTCGAGTAGGCTTCATCTCCCCCAACCCAAGTTCTTGATAGACGGAGTACGGAAGTAGATTGACACTTGCTCCAAGATCGAGCAAGGCTTGTTCGATACGCTTATCTCCAATGGTAATTGCAATGGTGGGACTCCCCGGATCTTTGTACTTTGGCGCAATGTTCGTCTGAATAATGGAGCTCACTTGTTCGGTCAAGAAGATCTTCTTTTGAACATTCAACTTCCGCTTTCGAGTACATAGATCTTTAAGAAATTTAGCATAAGAGGGGATTTGCTTGACCGCATCCATAAGAGGGATATTGATCTTCACTTGATTGAACAACTCATGCAACTCCGCATTAAGATTTGGTTTCGCCAAAGCCTTCAAGCGTTGAGGATAAGGTGCCGGTGTTGGAACAACTCGAGGGTCCGGTACACTTTCCTTCTCTTTACCCTTTTCCTTCTCCCTTTCTTCTAGAGCTTCCTCACTTGCCTCCTTGGGAGATTCCCCAAGGATTGTTGGACTTGACTGATCAATAGGGGGAGATAACAAGATAGGATCCGAGGGCATCTTCACTTGGTTGTCAACCACTTTCCCACTTCGAAGAGAGATTATCGCCTTTGCTTGCTCGGGGAAAATCACCGAGGAGCTAGCAAAGTGCACACCCTGGGAAGTCGGATTGGAAGTTGATTGCGGGTTGGGCTGAGGCTGAGTTGGGAATTTTCCCCTTTCTTGCTGCAATATCCCCACAGTGGTTGTCAATTTGCCCAATTGATTCCGAATATCATTCATCATTTGGGTCTGTTGCTCATTGAAAGTATTCTGGCCTTGCAAGAGGGCACCAAATTGCTCTTCCCAAGAACGCTTAGGGGGTTGTTGCTGTTGAAACTGAGAAGGTTGTTGAAATTGAGTAGGCTGCTGTTGGAATTGACTTGCTTGAGGAAATGGAGCAGGAGGAGCAAACCCCGGCGGAGCTTGAGTTTGAGGAAAACGGAAGGCATTCTGAGCTTGTTGTTTCCAAGGCAACTGTTGAGCAGGAAGTTGCATTTGAGAAGAGCTTCCCTCATTTGGTTGACTCCAACGGAAAGAGGGATGTTGTCGAGTCCCCGAGTTGTAGGATTGAGAATAAGGGTCAAATCTTTGCACAGCATGCACCTCTTCCGGGACAATCCCATTTATCACATTCTTCAAGGCAGGGATATTAGGGCAAAATTCCGTAGAATGGCCCACCATCTCACAAATAACACACACTTCCTCCACTTGGCGCTCCACTTGGCGTACCGCCTTCACTTCTTGGGACTGAGCACTCTTAATCTCCAACTTATCAAGTTTACGAGAAATCTCCTCCAATCGTGTTTCAAAGGCCGTATGCTCCGAAATAGAAAACTTCCCAGAACCTGAAGGGCCTTGGTTGAACATCGCCCTATCCCCAGGATCAGCAAGCTGCCAAGTCTGAGTCTTCTCCGCTAGTATCTCATAGAAGTCCCAACCATCTTCTGGTGTCTTTCCCATAAAATCTCCACCACCCATTGTATCCAAGAGTTGTTTGCTCTCTTGAGAACATCCCGTGTAAAAATAGTTAACTCTAAGATATAATGGGAGGTTGTGATGCGGAACTGACATAAGCAAATCCTTGTAGCGCTCCCAATACTTGTGATACGTCTCTCCATCCCTTTGCTTGAACATTTGGATCTGATCAATAAGCAACTTGGCCCTGCTAGCTGGGAAGAACTTCGTAGTAAAAGCATCCTGCACTTCACCCCAATTGCGCAAGGATCTAGGCTTCAAGGAATTGAACCATTGCTTCGCTTTATCCTTGAGAGTGAAGGGAAACAGCTTCAAGCGAGCTTGATCAAGTTGATTCTGAGCAGGACAAATGGAATACAAAATATTTTCGAACTCCCGGATATGCAAATAAGGATCCTCCAATTCCCGCCCCCGAAACTCTGGAATAACCCGAAGATACTCAGACTTGAATTCAAATGTAGTCCCAGCAGTCGGAGTAGGTATAACGATAGGCGATATAGAAGGAGCCCTTTCTGGATTCAGCAAATCACGAAGAGTGCGAACTGGAATTTCGTCGGCCATTGGGCCTTTTTGATTGCGATTTCGATTTACTTTGCGCGGTGGAGAGTGGGCAGGATACGCCCTGACAATGCTACGGATTCTCGGAGGCGATGAAGAACGGTGAAACCGATTGGAATTTGGGCTCCGATACACAACAGGCATAAACAAGCAAAACTACCAACTAATCTACCAGCAAACTAACAGACCGGAGGGGCTAGGCCGCCACCTCAACAAGACAAACAGAAAGTGCGAGGGGTTATGCCACCGCCTCGGCTCAACAATGCAGATTAAATGAAACTAACTAACTAACTAACCCAATATCTACTCCGGCTTCGTTACACCTCAAGTTTGGCATGAAACCAGGTTAGAGGTATCCACCGAATTAGATCCGAGCAACTAACAAATAAACTACTAACTAAAAGAAAGAAGCGGGATACTCACAATGGTTTGTCGAGCCTCCATAAAGCCATAATAAGAAATCCCCGGCAACGGCGCCAAAAATGCTTCGTTCTTCTCGATGTATCAAAAGAGAGGTCACCCCAAGCGTAGGGTATAAGCGTCCAATTGAAGCATAATAAATCCGGAAGTCCGGGATCGTACCCACAGAGATAACTAATACGGCTTTGATGGATTGTAGATGTAAGTATGGTTTCCGGCTTTTAGTCAGCCAACTTGGTGTTACGTTTGCGGTGGAAATAAAAAGGCTAAATTAAAGAGGGAATAAACTAGAGAAAAAGCGGATTAGGTCTAGGAACAATCAACACCCACGACTCGAGCTAAACTACATTTTTCCACCCAAAATACACGGTTTTACCCGGAAGATAAGATGGTTCGAAAATCAAGCTAGCTATAGAATCTATTTAGCAAACACCTCGAGCGTCAGAGCTCCAAGCATCATGTGTGGTAAGTAGGCGAAGCTCTTACCTACACATGATCAAGGAGGTTAACACCTCGGTAATTTGACAAACAAATCCAAGCCCCACATCAATTTCCGACCCAAAGTTGCAAACTTTATTGGTGAAAAATGCAATCTTTACTCAAGTCATGGGATGCTAATCATCCCATGACCTAACCCTTGAAACTACTCACACATATCTATGAAGATAAGAGCAAGCAAAAATCTACTAAGCATAATTGTAAACACAAGCCTAAGAGAAAATTAGATGGAAAGATAGATCGGGAGAAAACAAACAACTTTAATTAAGGAGACAAGAGTCAAAACTAACTTACTTAAGAGGAAAATGCAGAAATAAGAAGCTGAAAATGAAGAACACTCAAGAACAAGTAAGAACAATTTGAATCTAGCTCTAGATCTAAAAATGTAAGCAAATCTAATTCTCTAATTGTTTGTACAAAAATGACATCACTCCTATATATACTCCAAGGTACGCGGATGGAATATTCCTCGAAGATGCTCTGAAAAACACCTCGTAAGGACTCGGTACCGATGTCCCAAATCCCAGCCATCGATGGCGAAGGCTTAAGTGCTGTCCCAGAGTTAGCTTCTCGGTACCGATGTCCGGAATCCCAGCCATCGATGGCGAGACCTTATCTCCAGGCGTTGACCGTGTTGCCTTGGCTTGACTTTGGCCTTGCTCGGGCCACCTTGCCTTGCCTTGCCTTGGCCATCGGGCCACTTTGCTGCTCTGGCCTCCCTTGGCCAGTTTGCTCGAGCCATCGGGCCGCTTCTGCCTTGACTGCTTTGCAACGGGCCATGCTTTGGCGTCGGGTCGTCTTGGCTCTTAAAATCTCTTTATTGGGTGGTTTACCTACAAAACAAGACTAGCACACTCTACGAGCAAAAACAATTAAAAGCAACTAATTAAATAACAAAAGTAACTAAGACTAGATACTAGCGCACCCTATATTACATTGTTGGGTGCTTATCATTAACCCCCTTCGCCCCTACAAACACATTGACACACATTCATTATAGATCGATCTGTGGGGGCTGCAATCGCGATGGTTCGTCCCTCTAGCATCCTTGGCTCAGTTTGGCATGATCCCTGGTTTCTTCACCTAACCTGCACCAGAGAATACGACTACAGCCACACCAAAGGATCTCTAGAATGACTCTCCGGTGCAAGGATAAGTATAGTGTAGAGAGGAATGCAAAGGAATAGGGTTTGAGTGTGGGAGATCATCTACCTCTCTAGGGTTGCTATCAAGGGATATTTATAGAGCTCTCATTTACTTGTCCTCCAAGATTGCACATGTGCACAACACGCGTCGGTTGACGTCACCCCATCATCAGATTAGGGTTTTTGTAACAGCGAAGGGAGTGAGCAGGTGAAGGCGTGCCCTTATCTTTATCCGAATATGTAACCGCACGGATGACGTCACAGTCGTCATCATGGCTAAGGCGGTTGTTCCCACGTGGGTGAGCCGACAGTAAGGTCCTAACGTCCATTCATAGCCGAACATGATGTCCAACCGTCAAAGGGTCAGCGTGCCTGATCGGCGATTCCACCTGACATAAATGGAGCTTCCGCCAAACACTGGTAATTGCCGAGCCGAACCCACGTCATGGTTCGGGTCCAAACGAGTCCCCCGCGGAAGGTTCGATCGCGTGCTCGGCATAGACGAAGAGCCGTTATTTCGGCCTACTACAAGATTGTTACTACAACAGGAAAAATGGCATCGAGGAGAGCTCACATGCATATGCATGCTTTTTCAAATCTAAACATTTCCATTTCGAATTTTAGCTCGTCTCTATTTTTGGCAAGAAATTAGATTTAGGACAATCCTTATTATATGTGTATACTTTCACAACCATAGATCACCCCTTTCCAAAAATGTCAAATTTTTTATTTGAACATTCGCTTTAGTTTGAAAAATATGAAGATCTCTCTCCCTCTGTCAACCTGATAGCGTGCGAGAGATTGTTTGCCATAATTTTCTATTGGGGCCGGGTTGGCCGCCCCCGTGCATGGTTGAAAACGATAATTAGGGCCCAATTTACTCTCTCTTAGGTCTCAGGTTCGAAACTTCTTTTGGTGTTATCATCGGTCAGTTCACATGGGTTTTGCACTAGCTTTATATAAATGCCTCTTTGCTTGTGGTCAACGGTGTGATTGGTTCACAAAGATTAATTAGTCGAGATCTACTAATCGGATCTGGATCCTCGATCTATGAGCACGGACACGTTGTGATAAACATGTTGGAACCGGGATTCGTTTACCACTGGAAATTCGCTACTCACCAAAAAGAAACAATATTATAAAACTTACTGAACCAATTTCAGGCATCCGGAAATTGGCAATCGAGGCTAGTATTTTTTATGGAGAATACTATATCCTTAAAGCAAATTCGTCCCCCACACCGGTGCTCTTGGGTCTCTTGAACGTTTGCCTCCCAGGATTACCCGATTTTCGAAGAACAGAAGTAGCACTACCATCTGTTCAACGGGCGAACAAGAAAACTGAGCAGAACTCTCTCAGAATATGTATGTTATAAATGCAAGGATTTTTCGTTACTGAAATGGGAGGAGATGGGTCCTATTTATAGAGAAATAGGCACCCCAACGAAAAGAAACGGTGACTGTTCGGAATAGTATTAGGAAAAAGACGCAACTGTTCGGTGGTGTCTCCACCGGAGAGACACCATTGTTCGAACTTGATCTTGCCGAACCAGCACGTAACTTCCATTTCCCTAGGCTCACGTTACAAATGTATAATGCCAAGGTAAATGAAGCATTGCACCCATTGGTTTAATTTGCCACATGTTGGTTTATAACCAACACTAAATTTGATTTAAAATGCTTTAATAAATGAAGTAACTAATTTAATTAATTACTCAAAGTACCCAACAAACTTTAAGCCTTAGAATCTAATGAACCCACTGCCACACATGGCCCGGTTCGGCGGCAAACCAAACAATTTTAATCACTCCATATTTATTTATCCATCGCAGGACAAATAAATAACAACCAAATCAAATGATTTATTCTGGAGTCAATTTCCAATTCACTTATTTCCAACAAAACAATCATTTTCTTTTAGACAACAACTTCTGCTCGACCCGTACACGTACTGTGGTGATGAGAAATCATTGTGTTGACAATAATGCAACATTTTTATGCATGCAGTTGAAATTTTTGCGTGGAAGTGAACCAAATTCAAACACTTAATTAACGACTTGAATTTAATTAATGGCCACATCATACTACTCCAATACGCTCCATTCTAATGGAGGAGTATGACTTATTTACGGAGCCGCTTGAAATCATTGTGTTGACAAAAATGCATTGATCTGATGTCGATGCTGCTGAATTTTGCAAGGGAAGCAAATTCAAACACCGATTACTTGTTTTAATATCTCAACATAATTAATAACGTCCCTCCTGAAAAATGCTAAAAAGTACTAATTCTTGTTGGTTAATCTTTTTGCTACCGATGAATTGTAGATAACTACATCTAATATATACTCATCATTTTCCAATGGGAAAGTCTACAATACACACCCCTTAAAAGGGTGTACTATATGCACCTATTTTATTGTTTATTCATAACATTTCAGTGTGTTTCGTAACTTTTTGTTCTAGAATTCATAACTTTTCAGCAGTACGATTCGTAACATTTTCATTATGATTCATAATATTTTGGTGTATCTTGTAACCTTTATACGAATCATAACTTTTTAGCAATACGATTCGTAACATTTTCTCTATAATTCATAACATTTTGGGGATGCATATGATACACACCTAAATAATGGGTGTGTATTGTAGTCTTTCCCAATTGATGCAGAAGTACGTAGTTGAAATATTGTGCACTAAAATGTCAAGATCGTTGCCCTATCCTGAAAAGTGCTATCGAAATTCTTCAAGCAACTGGCCTCATTATTATGGCATAACGATCGATTGCAATTGCAAAACGGGTAGAGCCAAGTAGCCAACGTCTTCAACCAGCCAGGTAACATCATTATTATGGCATAACGATCGTCGATCGATTGCAATTGCGAAACGGGTAGAGCCAACGTCTTCAACCTGCCAACATCTTCGAGCTGAGACCGCCACGATTGAATTAAAATATAAATGTTTGTGAAGGCAAGCTCGAAAAATAAAGGGCAAATTTTACAAATGGTCCATCTAGTTTGCATGACTTCTCATTTTCGTCCCTCTAATATTAATTGTATCAATTTTAACCCTATAGTTTTCATTCCATCTCAATTTCATCCCTCTCCCTGACGCTGTCAATGAAACAAATGGCATTGAAGGGCAAAATTATCATTTTCTCTCATAGAGGGACTAAATTGAGATTTTATGTAAACCAAAGGGACTATTTCTAAAATTTTACATTTTACTTTCGTTTTTGCAAATAAAATAAAAAAGACCATAAGTAATGTAGTATTTGACAACTGAATTATTTTTTATTGGGTAATCAAATTATATTGAAAAAAAATTATATTTATATTTCATTACACATTTCAAAAATATTAGAAAATGCACAAATCAACCCCTTAGCTTAATGTCTTTGTACCATATTCTTATAATCTCCTTTTTTTTTTCACTTGATAAAAAAAAAGTTCAAAATCCGTGTTTATTTATTATATGAGTGATCTTATGAGTAAGTCCCAAAATAAATACACTTATACGTACCCATGTTTTAATGTATTTGATCTCTTAATATTCAATAGTGTTTCATTGCTTAATTAAACCCAATTACAAGATTTCTAAATACTACTGAACAACTTTTTCTTTTTAATCACGTGACAGAGAAAATAACGAGATTGAAAATTCAATTGAAAAAAAATACAATACCAAGACATTTAACATAGGGGTTGCTACATTAACTGTCATGTCAACCATAAAGTAGGAGCAAATTGGGAAACTCATGATATTATATATTTCATCATTCTTCCCATAAAAACTCACTTTCCCAAAAAGGACAAGCTAATTGGGACGGAGGGAGTATATGTCTATTAAACCCGCTCACCTCGGATCAAAATCCTAATTCTGCCACGGAATGATTTGGACAAGCATTGTCGTAGAAAGGACCACTCCGGTTAATTTCCAAAAAACCATGCAAAAGCTGTCGTTTTGTTTTGAGAAATAAAAAGCACATGGTACTAACGTAAGCAGACATCTCATGGCAGAGAAAATTCGGTCTAACCCTAAGTCATCAGTGACGAAACATTTTTCTATTAACTAAAGCTAATTAAATAAAGTTTTAGGGAAAAGTCAATTTATCTAAAATTATTTTATTTCTGTTTCCCATGTTTATGGGGCTCTTTCATTCATATTCCCCTTTGATTTGCTCATTTAATTTGTTAGGATCTCCTTATTTTTCTTTCATTTTTTAATAAGAAAAATTCTAAAATCAGTTCAATGGGCTGACAATAGTAAATGTGTGAATGTGTATTAAAGGATGTAAATGGTATACTGAAATATGTATTTTCTAGTCTTCTAGTGTGCATATTATCAGCCCAGTAGACTAACAATAGCAAGACCGTTTTTTAATAATGCTTTCTTAATCAAGAATCATGACATAACGAGGGGAGTTCAAATATTTGACTGGAAAAATAATTTGGTGGTTTTGGGGCACCTGTTTACCTATTTTTTCCTTCTCCGGGGCGAATCGACAGAGAACGAAAACAAAAGCAACAAGCCAACAACAAAAAGAAAAGGCGAATGCGGCTTGTCTCCACAAACATATTTGAGGTTCCTTGTCGTATTTCAGGACTTCATCGGAAGAGAAATGGCGAATGAATCAAATGCTATTTTTTGGTGGTGATGAATCGACTCGTAAAAAAAACCCGTCACCCGCCAATCTTCAAGAACGGAATCGACCCATCGATTGGGTGGAGTGGATTGATGGTTTAGTGAAGTGGGATGGAGCGGAAGAAAAATAATAAATGGACTTTGTTATTTTTCCAATGTAGAATTACAATCAAGGACGGATCCTCATTGAAAGTAAGGGAGTTAATTTAATCCTACTCCTAGGAAGACAAAAATTAGAACAAAGTGAAGACTTTGATTTTGTTGAAGGAGTTTACAATGAAGCCAAAAGAGGCTATTTATAGAAAAAAATGTGCAGGAAATAACTTCCTAACTTCTCATTACTCTTCATCATCTTCCAAGTGTCCAAATAACTTCCCACAAACTCCAAAGTGTGTAGGAGCATGCCACTTGTCCAAATAACTTCTCTTCAACTTCAAAGTGTGTAGGAACAAGCCAAGTGTCCTACATGCAAATACAAACAAATAAAAGAAATAAAAACTAGTTATATTATTAATACGAAATAATAAAATAGGAAGCATTCTCATAATCGCCACCTTCCGGTCGATAATCGACAGGCGGTGAATATATGGTACAAATAGCACCGCCACGTGGTACGTCTACACTCTTATCCACCACGCATTCCTGTAGGATCCAGTACTGAGTGTATGGTATAGACTCATACAAAAATGTGTGATGGAGAAGGGTTCACATAGCAGTGCCTCAAGACTAGTAAATAATTTACTGAATGGAGAGGCGTTTCTAGATATCGAAAAATTATTCCATGGTCCCAGAGCACCGACTTTTCACCACACATTCTTGTAGGGTTTAGTACTAAGTGTTCGATCGCTTGATATGTTCCTTTTCACAACGGTGCTACGCCCACCGTTTTATTTGACCCGTTTCAACATTCACCGCTCAACATCTCACATTCTCACGATCCGTCTTGGTAATCAATAGTCGGGATTTAAAAAAAAAAAAACTCTGATCTGGAGTTTTCAGAAGGAAGAATTTTTTGAAATTAGAACCGTCCAGGTTAAAAAGTGTTTTGGACGGTGAAATTGCGTGTTTATTCTATATACCGTTTTATTTTCTGTTTCAACATGCAATTAGCCTTTTTCTATGTTTAGTCTATATATCGATCACTTTCGTGTTGTACGTAATTTCCCTTAATTTCCAAATCAGTGATGTCACCCTTTAGTTTCGTTATTACGTTTTTGTGTTTTTGAAACAGCTAGCTGATTGAGCCTTGAGGAATCTTTGGTTTCCATCATATTGCGTGCATGTTGGGGTGCAAACGAGCGGAATTGACTAGTTCGAGTTCGGCTCGTTTAAATTATCAATATTCGGGTTCGGCTCAATTTGGACTCGTTTTGAGTTTGATAAACCGAATCGAGTTGTATCCAGACTCTAGTTTGGCTCCTTTAACATTTTTGAAGCTCGGGCTCGTCTTGTGAAAGGTCGTTAAACTCAAATGAGTCGAATTCAAGATCGAGTTTGATAAGTTTTTATTTCAATAGACAATTATTCACTAAAATAAGCCAATTTTTTTTTTTAAAAAAAGAAACTAATCAAGAACCTGATCAACAAAAACCCTGTATGATATCTCTATCATTGTGCATATATACCCCACTAGAATATTATTTACGAATAGTCCTTCACAAATTAATTATTTATATCTTGATCCTAAGTTCGCAAGCCTAATTAACCGAGGAAAAAAATGAGTTCGCAAAGCACAACTGAAATTAGTTGTGCAGTCAACAGATTTTTTGTAATGACCTGCGTCAGCTGACCTGCTTACTCTTAACCTAACCTCGCGGCTCAAGAGGTTAGCCTCTAGTTATACAGTAGTTGCTCGCAATCGATTATACATAACTCACTCTTTCCAAATGTTTCCAATGTGGGACATCACAATCTCCCCCACTTAGAATCGCAACGTTCTCGTTGCGCCCCATGGTCCAATACCTTTCACCACACAGCAATGTGAGACTAGTGCCCACTTAAGCACATCAAGCTTGTCTCATGTGGGACCCGTCCAAGCATGACAAACATCTCAAGCTCTTGATCTTTTATCGGGCTCACCAATTGCTCCGAAGCACGATCTCCTAACGGGACCTATCCCACACTTCCCGTTGATTTCAATCTTATATTTATGGAAAATTTGTATAAATGGTCCTCCTAATTTCATTCGAGTCTCATTATTATCCTCCAAGTATCCATTATTACTCTTTTGACCTTCAAATTTGGTTTTCGTACCAAATTGGTCTAATTGATAACTTCTGTCAGCCAAACTAAACGGAAAAAACAAATTGTTGGCAGTTTGGACGTTGTAGTTCTTATACCAAGTTGGTTCAATTGATGATGTCTACCCTCAATCTGATTTTTTTCGGTCCAGTTTGGCCAACAGACGTTATCAATTGGACCAACTTGGTACGAAAACCAAACTTGAAGGTCAAAAGAGCTGCAATTGGTACTTGGAGGATGAAAATGAAATTTGGGTGAAACTAGAAGGACCATTTCAATAAATTTTCCTCTATTTATAATAAATGGAGTAATTAATTAATTAATATTGCGGCTAGCTAGTTTGAATATTGAACTGTTGCTACTACATACGTTCATACATCTTGTACCTCGATCCCGCATGCATGCATATATAAATCTTTAGCATGATCTATCGAAAATGTTCGTACTCCCTCTATACCATAAATTTTAAAATTAATGTACTTACCGAAATAATTTTTTGTCCATTATGGATCTTGTGTAATAGATCTGGATGAGATATTTTAAACGGTGCAAAAAAATTTAAAAAATTATTCCAGTAAATAAACTATTTTTAAGTTCAAAAATTGCACGTAATTTCGTAAGAGACCAACTTTATGGGACGGAAAGGAGTACTAATTTCCAATCAAACGTGTTTATAAAAACAATATTGAACCATACATCCACCTAGTCTGCATTCAAAATCAAACTTGTCATTCATTTTTTCCAAGACGGTTATAAAATGGTCATTGGGTAAGCCATCTCCACTCGATGTACTTGATGACCCTTTTAAATCCAGACTAGGTGACTAAGTTACTGTTAGTTTAGTTTAGCTGAGTTTTGGTAGTGGGTGTAGAAAAAAATACGGTAATGATTGTAAAGAGGGATAATGATTGGAGAAAGATAGAAAGAGAAATGAAATTAATAATTGGAGATATAGGGTAATGATTGGAGAAAAATATAGGGTAATGATTGAAAAACAAAAACAAAAACTAAAGAAAAATGGCAACCGAACACAACCTGTGTTTTTTTTTTTTTAAATTTGCAACCGATTCCACTAACCGCAAACTGAGATCGCGTACGTGATTGTACCGTAAGTTTGGACCCCTTAACAAATCACGTCGCTTAAGTTTTCGCCTAACCGGAGGGTGGATACGTTATGGCGGCATGGATCGAGGAGTATATAGAGATGCCATGCACCACCCTAGAATGAAGTTCAGATCTTTATCTTTTCATAATATTCCATGCTCACATGCACTTGCGGGCTCTGTCTCAAGTCCAAAAAAATTATCTAAATTGTTCATCTTGCAAATATTGTAGCGTAGTATATTCTTACAAAAAAAAAAAAAAAGATAGATCGGATATTTATAAGTTACATGTTCAAATTGTATTTATTTGAAATAATGGACAACAAAGAAAACTCAAAAATTGTCCCTTTTATCAAATAAGGCATATTTTGTTCAGGTGCGACAACAGGAGCATTTCTCATCATTAATTTTTTGCCCGTGAAATAGGACACATCAACGTCCGTGACTTCTAATTGACTGACTTGCCAATTGCCTTTAATTTGCTTTCCTTCTCGATGGTGGGTTTGGACTAACTTTTCGAAGGGAGAATGAATTTGACAATAACTATTTAAGAATTTTTCTTAACAATTTTTAAAGTTTTTCCCTTTTAATCTTTATGAGATTTAGGTCAAATTCTTACAATATACGTTTCGTTTTCGACGAGAGAAATTGAAAAAATAGAGAAACATAGATCAAAATTGATAAAATTCATATACTTGTAAAACAACGCAAAGCATCCAGAAAGTCAAATTCCTTCGTCTTTTTCGTCATCTTATATCAACTTTTTTTAACATCTGGTCTATATATTATAGTTTTCGAATTCCTATCTCTCTGAGACAACAACAACAAAAAATGATCTGAAATTTTGACCCGAACCGTGTAAATAAAAAGACCGTGTAAAAAAGATTCCAAAAAATTGGTCCAAACTCGCCCTAACCCCTTCTGGATGTGAAATCGTAGATGCCCATTTATACACACGTTTGCTTGAGACCTCTGATTCCTTGACTTTATATAAATCGAACTGCCATCACCCTTTGATTTTCATTTGCAAGCAATTTGGCGGTCTAGTCTGACGGCCTTGGGGCATTTACAAAATTAACTTTTTTTTGGGGGGTGTGAAAAATCAAATTTTCTTTTACTGCACACGTTATTGGGGGGTGAAAAGTCAAATTTTCTTTTATTGCACATGTTGGTAACGTACTTGTGTCTTGTGGCAGCAAACACCACGCATAACTGGGTCACAAGTCATTGCTTCTTTGTGGGTGACCATCCAGAAGACTTATTTATTGCATCTTGACCCTTGGGGGGGACCAAAGAAGAATATTTTGAAACTTTCCGCACTACCAACAAGAAGCGGTCGCGTTGTTGCACTGAAAGGACTAAATTCACTACCCGTTCGAGTTCTCGTGGTCCCTTATTGGGTTGGACGTACTCCTAACTCTACTCATGCGTGGTGGGATATATGAGTTTCGGTCCTGACATAGTTGCAGCGAGGTTCCCCTTACAGATAGTGGTGTGCTGTAACGGGGCAATACTCCTTGGCGAAGGTGACTGGGTATCATTCCTGGACTTCCATTTTGTAAAATAAAAAAGAAGAGAGAGAGAGAGAGAGAGAAAGAAAGGACTTCACACCCTTTTTAGATTGTCAGACGGAACTGAGTGCAGAACAAACAAATTATGTCATTTCCGCTAACCAAAAAGTTTTTAATTACAACTTTTGATTTTGACCTTATTCAATTTTTTTCACGTTTGTTAATATTGCGTCAAACTTTTATAAATTATTATTTCGTCTCGACAAGAGGAATTGAAAAAAGTAAAAATTATGACTTTTACTCAAGCATTTTTGGAACGGAAAAGACAGCTTTTTGGGCTTTTTCTTGAATATTTTCAAAAATACTTGTGTAAAAGTCATAATTTTTTTACTTTTTCGCTTCCTCTCATCGAGACGAACCAATAATACATAAAAGTTTGACGCAAGATTAACAAATGCGGAAAAAAAAAAAAAAGGAGGCTAACCAGTGGGCCGCTTTGTTTTCTTCCCGGGGAGACCGATTAAGTGCAATTCCATCTCCAAGATCAGCTTCCGGATGTCCAAAACCACAATGGAGGCCTCCATGGGGGAACTAGCACGAAGACGCTAAGACCATGTTTATTTTGAGATTTTGGATTTAGAATTCTCTTTCTGCACACAGTATCCAATAATTTTTTTTATTATTATTACTCTCATTTCTCTATTTATCTATTTCCACTCATTGACCAAAATCGCAAAACGAATATTGGTCTAATGGACTTCACACTCTGCCCACCTTAGTTGGGTCCAACACTCTGCTCCCTTAATTAAAAAATGTATAATTACATTTGATTAACTAGTTATTGATGTAGTAGTTGAATTTCTCAATGATTTCTAAGACATTAATGATTTCGATCATTCATTCATAATTGCTGGGAGTGAAATTGGGAAGGTCTCAAAAAGGGGCCTCAATAGAACCGTTCAGCCTATATGGGATAGAAATGGATCTTGTAAAAACCACCCTTTAACAAATCAACCTTAAAGCCATGCCAAGCCCTAGGGCAAGGCTAAAGGCTACGGCCTCAAGCCTGTAAATTTTGGGCCCAAAATAGGGCCCCCATCTTAACTAGGTATATATATTATTTGTTTGTAGTGTAAAACAAGTGCCTTTGTTGGTTCGATAGTAAGACGATTCCATACCTTAATGAATGTCCTAAGTTTGAATCCTTGCAAAATACTTTCATTTTAAGGCTCCGATTGTTTCGATGTAAAATGTTTTTTCAGTAAACAAACTTCAAACTTTTATTTTTCGGTATTTGGTTGGCACTTGAAAAATATTTTCAGAAATCAACAAAATAGTGTTGAGAGAGAGAGGGTGGGGCTTAAATGGTGGAGAGATCTGAGAATATTGAAATTGAACATGGGTCAGAACTGGCGATCGAGGAAAGTGAACAGTGAAAATTGCAGTAGAAGACAACGGGTTCATTCTGGAAAATAACTTACGGAAAATTTAAGGGTAAGTCATTTTCATCCAATTAATGGAAAATGTTTTACATGTAAAATATTATTCTCATTTTTTACACAACCAAACACCGAAAAATAGGTAAAATATTTTACTGAAAAACATTTTACGCCCAAACAAACGGAGCCTAAGTGTCTATTCGCCAAAAAAAAAAAACTTAAGCTACGCTATTGTAGGTGCTGTGATTCGAACCTAGTAGATCAAGGGGGTACAAGGGAACCAATTAAACCATTGGAACCAAAGAATTTAACATGCTCAACATACACCAAAATACTTATATGATAAACAATTGTATTGTTGTTATTTAACTCTAAAATATGTAGGACTCCACCCCCAGATTTCGCTTAGAACCTCCAAATATTTTGGACCGGCCTTACTTAAAGCTATGTATGATATATGGGACATACACAGTGATTAACAAACTTCTGAAAACGTGTTTTATCTTTCTCAAATCAACTTCATAAATTTGAGTTAAGAAAGAAAATCCTAAACCACTTTTATTTTATTTTTTTTGGAAGAAAACCACTTTTATTTGGCATAATTAATCCAATATTGTTTCAAGTGTTAATTTTGTGTCATGTCTAGGCCATTCCCATTCTCTCCATATTATGTCGAAAACTTCGGAATATAGATTAACCGAGAAGGATTGGACTGCTAGTCCATGATTGAGACTGAGATGTAGAGGTTTGCTTCCTATAAAAGTCTTAGTTCAAAGCCTCTCGGGTGTTATCAATTCCTTTAAATCGAGGTGCGGGTAAGCTGATCCGGATAAATAAAAAAAACTTTGGAATATTATAGACTCTCTAATGATTAACAGGTAGGTATGGTTCTCATGTGTCACACCCGCCATTGGCCCACCCCACCAACAAAAAAAATTAATCAGATACTGTACTATAAAAAGAGTCACTTTTTAATTAAAAAGATCCTATTGTTTTGAAGACCAACGAACCGCCACACAAAAAAAGAAGAACAAGAAAAAAAACACCCATTTCATTGGGACCAAGGGACAGCTGCTAAAAATCTTTGTGGAATTTGGCCATGACATTTTGCTCCTTGTGACCGCATTGTTGCTTCCATTTGGCTAAACCCCATTCACACATTATTTACATATCGGGGGCACGTGATGCCCCTAGCCATAACTCCCTCCGGCGCCCCTGCAAACACACTGACACACATTCATTATAGATCGATCTGTGGGGGCTCCAATCGGGATGGTTCGTCCGTTTAGCATCCTTGGCTCAGTTGGGCTTGATCCCTGGTTACTTCACCTAACCTGCACCAGAGAATACGACTACAGATCACACCGAAGGATCTCTGGAATATTGGTCCTCCAGTGCAAGGATAAGTATAGTCCAGAGAGGAAAGCAAAGGATCGTGAGAGATCATCTACCTCTCTAGGGTTGCTATCAAGGGATATTTATAGAGCTCTCCTGTACTTGTCCTCCAAGATTGCACATGTGCACAGCATGCGTCAGCTGATGTCGTCCCATCGTCCAATTAGGGTTTTGTAACAGCTAGGGGGTGAGCTGGCGGTGCCCTTATCCTTATCCGAATATGTAACCTCTCGGATGACGTCACAGTCATCATCATGGCTAAGGCGGTTGTTCCCACATGGGTGAGCCGACTGCAAGGTCCTAACGTCCCTTAGTAGCCGAACATGATGTCCGACTGTCAAAGGGTCGGCGTGCCTGATCGGCAATTCCACCCGACATCAGTGGAGCTTCCGCCAAAAACTGGTAATTGCCGAGCCGAACCCACGTCATGGTTTGGGCCCAAACAAGTCCCCCGCGGAAGGTTCGGTCGCGTGCTCGGCATAGACGAAGAGCCGTTATTTCGGCATGCTACAAGATCGTTACTACAACGGGAAAAATGGCATCGAGGAGAGCTCACATGCATATGCATGCTTTTTCAAATCTAAACATTTCCATTTCGAATTTTATCTCGTCTCTATTTTTGGCAAGAAATTAGATTTAGGACAATCCTTACTATATGTGTACACTTTCACAACCATAGATCACCCCTTTCCAAAAATGTCCAATTTTTATTTGAACATTCGCTTTCGTTTGAAAAATATGAACTCTCTCCCTCCGTCAACTTGATAGCGTGCGAGAGATTGTTTGCCATAATTTTCTATTGGGGCCGGGTTGGCTGGCCATGGTTGAAAACGATAGTTAGGGCCGAATTTACTCTCTCTTAGGTCTCAGGTCCGGCACTAGCTTTATGTAAATGCCTCCTTCCTTGTGGTCGACAGCGTGATTGGTCCACAGAGATTAATTAGTCGAGATTTGCTAATCGGATCTGGATCCTCTATGAGCACGGACACGTTGTGATAAACAATAATTTTCTTTTAGACAACAACTTCTGCTGCTCGACCCGTACACGTACTGTGGTGATGGGAATTCATTGGGTTGACAAAAATGCATCATTTTCATGCTATGACGTTGATGCATGCATTGTACTTGTTGTTGCAGTCGCCACAAGATCGCAAGACACTCTTGATGATCAAGATCATTGATTTTCTTGCACTTGTTGAATTATTCATTCCCGTAAATTTGTGGCTCGATCAGGTTTAGAATATCCCGTTATCGAGACGTGAATTCATTAGAAAAATAGTATTTTTTGTTCGATCAATTGTCTAACGGAAAACGATCAATTGTAATATTAGTAAGAATGATCTAACTGATAATATTAGAGAAGATTAATGGTTCTGATCGCGCAAAAAAATCTCAAATGGTGTGTTATAAGACTTTAATGGTTTTGGATGCAGTAAGGGCTTGTTCGACTCAAAGAATTATCAGCCAAGACAAAAAATCACCGACTAATTAATGTTTGGTCTGGAATGATACAATTTTTTGCGCCAATCCAAAAATTTTTCACGAAAAAAATGGCGGGATTTAGGTAATTTCCGACCAACTTTTTAGTCGGCAAGTCTATTATAATACAAAAACGGCGCCGTTGCACCTTATGAAACCCATCCAGTTATACCACTTCCCCCATCTCACATCGTCACTTCCCCCATCTCTCACATCGTCAATCAGTCCATCCCCCTCCCAATCGACCCTCTGATCCTCTCTCCAACCGTGGTCGCTCAACCCCTCTCTCCAGCCGCGGTCTCCACCGTTCAGCACCGCCGCCGCTGCCACGCCCCCGACGAAAACCCCTCTCTCCTCCGACTGTGGTCTCAGATCCTCCTGCTCCTGTCAATCAAACCCCCCCGACGAAAATCCCTCTCCTCCGACTTTGCATCTCCAGCTGTGGTCTAGCCGCTGTGTCTCTCTCTCGCTCGCTCCTGCTAGGTACTCACTCATTCTCTCTCTCTCCGCTACAATCTGGGTTTTTAGTGCTCCAAATGAACAAATTGATTTGGGTTTTTAGTGCTCCAAACGAAAAAATCAATTTGGGTTTTCTGGGTTTTCCAATTTGGCGGCTGGGTTTGGAGGACGATTTTTGGGTGGACGCTTTGAGGGTTCATGCAAGTCTATTACCAGGTTAATACCTTGCATGGTGTTTGAATTAGGTATGAATGTAGGAGAGGATAAAATATTGGGGGAGGAATTATTGGATGAGGATAAGGGTGTAGAAGGTGGACTGGGATGTGGTGACGAGGGAATAGGTGAGGTTTTCTGGGTTTTCCAATTTGGTGGCTGGGTTTTCAGTTCTAGTTTTTGATTAGAAGGTGGAAGTATGGTTGAAGTTTTGACGGTGGCTGTACAGAAATGTTCAATAGTTTTTTTTTATCTGATATGGATGTGTGAAATTTATTTTGTGATTTTGATTTTTTTTTTAAAGGAGTTTTGGGATTTGAGTAGGCATTTGCTTAGGTTGTATTTTGTGACTAATGAAAATAGAATTTTGGTGTTTTGAGTAGTCAATGGTTTAGGTCCATCTGTAAATCGTTGAGCCGCCTTACTAGACCATATCAGTAGTCTAGATTCTACCATCCTTGGTCCCTAATAGCAGGGTCTCTTCCCGGTTCGGCTGAACCGACCAAGAGCGTCCTGAGCGGTGTGCCGATTACAGGTCACCCACGCCCACCTAACCTCTTGGCTCAAATACGTCATGACTGACGTCGGCCAAGACAGTTACCGCACGTGCCGAGCAGGAGCGAACCGGAGGACCACGCCTAGACCCACTAATATTTATGTTTTAACCGTACCCCCCACAATATATACTCAGTGGGCCATTGGAATTCATGCATTATCTGACCTATTATTTGAGCCTGAACAAAAATTGTACAACATCGAAAACTTATAACATAAGGCTTAGATTAGTATTGGCCGTTCAAGCTGTAGTCCATGACTATGAGCCTTAACCTGAAATTTATGTTTTATAAAGCACGTTAAAATGCTAAATAAGAACTATTACATGTTAACCTCCAATCACACAAGAATTATTTTCGAGCACTCATAATTAATAACAAATAATCTCGGAGTTCAATATTTGATTTTTACTTCAATCGCTGTCTTGTTCTCTCGTCGAACGGCAAAAGCTTATTCAAGGCTGGAGCCACTCTGGTAAATTAGTTTCTTAAATCATGATGCGAAAAAAGTTGAGTGCAAGGGTGGGAGAAGAAGTAAAAAAAACTTGTAGATATTCTTGAAACTTACTATAAAGGGTAAAATAGGCAATGAAAGAGATGAGAATATGAGAGGGTGTAGGATAGTGGAAGTCCATTAGGCTGTGAAGGCTCTAGTGAATTTTTCCACGTACACTTAAATTCTATGACTTTGGGTTATTGCTAGTTCCAGTTCTGTCATTGAATGGACTTTAGAGGTGACTATCTTGAAATGATTAAAAGGATTTTGGTGGAGTTAACTACCTGGTGTTACAACTTATTTTGCCTTGTTTCTGTTCAGTACCATGTTTATGCATGTAAGATTTTCCTTCTTTTTTACAACTCATATGCTTGGTACTTGAAAATCTGGAATCATATCCCAATGAGGGGCTTCAATACTTTGTGCTGGTTGGTGCTATGCTCTACTGTTATTCTCTATATCATGTTAAAGCTGCTGCTGACCTGTATTGTGGCTGCCTATTATGCCTGCTGCTGCTGTTTTGCTGATGCTACTGCTGTTTTCCTATGGGTGCTGCTGTCTGGCTGCTATTTTCTATTATGGCAGCTGTTTTTCATGTCAAGATGTTGTATTTTGCTGCTGTTTTCCCTATGGTGTATCAAGATGTTTATCCTCTTCATAGCCATATGTTATCTTGTGTTAATCTATATTGTCTTATATTGTCGTATGCTTTCCGGCACCTTAATTATCTTTTGTTTAGTCAGACACTTCGGACACGTTGCAGTCACTCTTGAGACACGTTGTGGACACATTAGTAGGGTAAAATGCAGTTCTCAAAAGTCACTCTTTAGTATTAACTACTCCACATGCGGGTCTTGATTGACTGGAAACACAAGTTAGATGAAGAATTCTAGTAGTTTTTTTTTATATTTTTTATCTTAACAATATTATCACTGGAGTTGCATGCTTCCAAACCACCATGTTTCATTACTCTATGATGAACATTGACTTGTATAACCTTTAAAATTATTTATAGGTCATAAGAAATGGATAAGGATTGGATGGCGATAAAAAATAGGTGGTCAGAGGAGTATAAACAAGGGGTGGAATCTTTCATAGAATTTGCGATGGCGAATTCAGGAGCACAAGCTGAGATTCGGTGTCCATGTATTGATTGTCTAAATAGCAAAACACTTAGCAGTGAAGTTGTTAGGATCCATTTGATACTAAAAGGAATCGACTCTTCTTATAAGACTTGGGTGTACCATGGGGAACCTGTTCCTGCACGTCAGCCTCAAACACAATATGACGACTATCACGAACACAATGAAGGTATTGGGGATGAAATAGGAGGGGAGGTCCCCGAGGATGACAACCAATTGCGTGATATGTTGCAACAGTCTTTTGTTGGTGGCATCTTGGATGATGATGTCGATGGATTGCCTAATCTTGAGAGGGAAGATGTGCGGAATTTTGATAAGCTATTCAATGCTGCTCAATGTAAAGCTTATCCTGGTTGTGCAAAGACAGTGTTAGCATTCTTTGTTAAGATGCTTCATGTCAAAGTGTTTAAGAAGTTGGGCAATGAGACGTTCGACATGATTATGAAGATTATTAAAGAGATGCTACCTATAGACCGTGAGATTGAGAGTACTATTCCTTGGAATATTTATGATGCTAAGAAATTCTTGAGAGATTTAGGTCTGGGATATATTCCTATTCATGCATGCAAATATGACTGTGCACTATTTTGGAAGGAAAATGCAAATTTGGAAAATTGCCCTACATGTAACGAGCCTAGGTACAAAGTGAACGATGGAACGGGTAAGAAGATACCCCACAAGATATTGCGGTACTTACCATTGACTCCGAGACTACAAAGGCTATATTATTGTGAGAAAACAGCTCCTGATATGAGATGGCACAAAGACAAACGTGTAGATGATGAGGAATTGCGTCATCCGGCTGATGGTCAGGAATGGAAGGACTTCGATGAGCATTTTCCCGATTTTGCTGCTGAACCGCGAAATGTGAGGCTCGGAATGGCTACTGATGGTTTCAATCCTTTTGGGAATATGAGTACATCATATAGTATGTGGCCTGTTATCATGGTGCCTTAGCACAGCAAGAGCTGCAGAAAGTCCAATCTGAGCTGGAGTTACTTCGCGAGGAGCGACAAAGAGAACGAGAGGAGAATGAAAAGCGATGGGAGGAGGAGCGAGAGCAGCAAAGGCTAAGAGATGAGCAAAGGCAACACGAATTTGATGAACTCAAAGCCATGCTGATGAGGCATATGCAAGGACGTGACAATGTGTGATCGGTACGTAATTTCCTCTTTGCTATGAATTAATGGGTTAGCTTTTAATGGGTTGCATATCAATTGTAATGGCCTTTATGATGCTGTAATTCTTTACATTTGTTATGGAACAGCCACACTTTATTTACGTGGCACTTCTTTAGAGCATGCATGTTTAGATCATCCATTTAAAAAAATTTAGGATGCTGTCAAGTTAATTTTAGAATGCTTGAAACCTAATTTATGCATAGCTAAGCTTTTTTTCCCCTCACATCACTTGGACAGTCCACTAGATGGTGTATTGTATTAGTTAAAGGCCTCACTGAGCAAGACTTAAAACCATATAATCCTATAACAGCAGCTTGCTGGACTGGACTCGATAACAGCAGAACAGCAGCAGCTCCTAAATAGATGAAGCCACAGTAACCTGTGCAGCTTTTGCTGAACTGGACAGGATCTGTAGCTGCCACCAGTGACTGAGCCATAGATAACAGGCACAAAATAACTTCTGAAAACAGTGACACTGCATGTTGCAGTCTGAAAACAGGAACCATAACAACAGCAGAACAGCAGCTACCTGCTGTCGTTAGCAAGAAAACAGCATTAGCTTTACTACTTAATTTTAGACTTCTTATTTCCATCAGTCAGGCTTTAGAATAATAGAGTAATAACATCACATGAACCACTACTTTCTCCTTCACTTTTGTCTCCTACATAGACTTGTTGATCAACCATTTGGCTCAGTTTGGTTAAATACAATGTTTCTTATTACATAATTTGATTGCAACTACATAACATGTCTTAAGATTAGGATAAATTCTGAGTTATAAATGCTAAAAGGGATGCTATTAACTTACTGCTAAGCACTTAGCACACTCACCCAGACTTATAACATGACTGTGAAGGAACGCTGCAACACTTAACGAATAGGGAACTACATCTGAACTCCTGATTTTTGCAAAGTTAGACTACTACTAGAGAGTAGAAATTCAAAATATTACCGTCCATTTATTGAAGTACTATGAATCTAGAGATTAAGGGGGGTTGTCTACATGAATAGGGTGACAAATATGCATTGTGAGCAATTTAGGAATAAATAGGAGACCATTATCACCTATTTTTGACAACAATCATTTAAATACACAAACTTTTTAAGAGAATACGGTGATTTTTAAAATTTTCAACTCCCTATCTTCCTTTTTGGGCCTCCTTTTTGCATAGAATATGCACAAGTTGTTGCTTTCTAGGGACCCATGGAGTATTCTATTACATTGTGGACTACATTAGGAAACTAATAGGGGTGGATGGATGCCATTTGAAAGGACCATATATTGGGATATTGCTCACAGCCATTGGAGTTGATCCAAATGAAGCTATGTACCCAATAGCATACCACGTATCCCTCGCGTATCCAAAACCAAAAATATTTAATTTAAATACAGGATACTTATTTGCCGTATCCGAAACGTATCGGCGTGTATCGGGCACGTATCTGTTGGTCCCACGGTGTTTTTTGGGGAACTGAGACTGGGTTTCTGGGGTAAGTTCTTACTGTAAAAGTGAAAGTACAAAATGTTCAACAACAATGCTAGAACCACACCCAAACACACACTTGGTTTTTAGGATCTTCTTTTTCAGCCACTTTAGCTCTTATTGTATTATGTCCGGATATGTTTCGGGTGGAGTTGGGCCAGGTTACTTCTCTCACTGCAGAATTGGTTTATTGGTGAAAAGAATCTTGGACAATTTTCCTTTGACTGAAAAAGAACTGATGTACAGGTTGTATCCAAGAAAAATGATGTTTCTTCTTTAAATTTGTAGCAACTTCAAGTGGTGAACCAAATATAGACATTAAAAATAAGATCTCACAATGAGTGAAGGAAAGTTCAAAGCTGAGCTTGTACCTGCTGTATGCCTGTATGTATAGAAACATTGTACATTTAGTGATATCAAACACCAATTTTCTCTCAGTATATTGGCATTCTTTTGGACTTTCCCAGAGTTCTGGAACTGTGGGAGTCATATCAGGAAACATGAACATTGTTGCTGAAAATTTGATTACGGCCTTGGTAATAGAAAGCACCAGAGTTTTACGGTGGAATAGTACACAAGCAACAATAGTTGCAGCATGAAAGTTGTTGATAGAATGTACTTGTAGATCGAGACTACAATAAAAGAATACCGCTATGGCCTTACGTTTTACACATTTCTTTGCAGTATTTGTTTGTACGAAAACACATTGTCCCTCCCTCAAACATGTTTGATTGCCTCTACTGCTATTAATCATCATTCAATTTTTTTGTTTCTGTATGTAAGGATACATCAAAATTGCTCAGGCAATCTCATCTAGAGCTGTAAGTTGATGTCTTCTGCATAACCACTTTTAGTTCTATTTCCTGTTTGTGGAACAACCAACATGTTTGATTGTTATATGATACAGGTATTTAGGAGAAGAAGTTAAAAAAATTAGTTCTTCTCGTACGAACAGAGCTGTAAATTAAATTTTTACAATGGCATTCCTTTTGTTAATACGTCATCTGCAATTTATATTATTGAACATTTTTCCTTAATTAGGTTAGGTTTCTTTTCTTCCATTGATGTACCGTTGTCAAGTTTGTATCAATATCATGGGTCTCATTATTGTGTTTTGTTCTTTCCACAGATATTGGAGTATCTGGCATCTCGTTAAGATATATGAAGAAGTTGGATTTTTGCTGTGAATTCTACCGTAATCTAGTTTTTTCGTTGTTGAACTTTTCTATTATTTTGCGCTCTAGGGCTTGGATATGATATGTTTGATGCTACGTACACTTTTCGTGATACGAATTTTTGTTATTTTGTACTCGGCGAATTTGGATATCGTTTGTTAAGTATTTGGTGAACGCCCTTTATTTATGGAAGTTATGAATGAATTATTCTTGAATTTTAATACTTGATTACAATAGATTGGTGAATAAATGTTGTTCAATTTAAATTATTGTGAATCACCAAATAAAAAAAATCTAAGCAGATTTTAGAATTAGTTTGAAAATAAAATATGCCAACTATTTAGTTGCTAATTCTTTTCATATTTACCAATATTTTTGGTAATTTATCAAATATTTTTGGTAATTTATCAAATATTTCCCGACTAAATAATTAGTCGGGAATTTATCAAATATTTTCGGTAATTAATTAAATATGTGCCGACTAAACAATTAGTCGGGAATTTATCAAATATTTCCCGACTAAATAATTAGTCGGGAATTTATCAAATATTTCCCGACTAAATAATTAGTCGGGAATTTATCAAATATTTTCGGTAATTAATTAAATATGTGCCGACTAAACAATTAGTCGGGAATTTATCAAATATTTCCCGACTAAATAATTAGTCGGGAATTTATCACACATTTACCGACTAAATAATTTCGTCGACTAAATATTTTGTCGACAATAATTATAATTCGCCGACTAAATAATTAGTCGGGAAAAACAAAATTATGCCGACTAAATGTGTTTTAGTCGGTAATTACCTTTGCCGACCGCAATTACCCGACTAAATTGCCGACTAAATTATTTAGTCGGGAATTCCTATTGCCGACTAAATTCCTTGCTTTTTCCGACTAAACTGTTAGTCGGGAATGGTGTAATTTCTTGTAGTGCTCTCTAGGGTTGCTATCAAGGGATATTTATAGAGCTTTCCTGTACTTGTCCTCCAAGATTGCACATGTGCACAGCATGCGTCAGCTGATGTCGTCCCATCGTCCAATTAGGGTTTTGTAACAGCTAGGGGGTGAGCTGGCGGTGCCCTTATCCTTATCCGAATATGTAACCTCTCGGATGACGTCACAGTCATCATCATGGCTAAGGCGGTTGTTCCCACATGGGTGAGCCGACTGCAAGGTCCTAACGTCCCTTAGTAGCCGAACATGATGTCCGACTGTCAAAGGGTCGGCGTGCCTGATCGGTAATTCCACCCGACATCAGTGGAGCTTCCGCCAAAAACTGGTAATTGCCGAGCCGAACCCACGTCATGGTTTGGGCCCAAACAAGTCCCCCGCGGAAGGTTCGGTCGCGTGCTCGGCATAGACGAAGAGCCGTTATTTCGGCATGCTACAAGATCGTTACTACAACGGGAAAAATGGCATCGAGGAGAGCTCACATGCATATGCATGCTTTTTCAAATCTAAACATTTCCATTTCGAATTTTATCTCGTCTCTATTTTTGGCAAGAAATTAGATTTAGGACAATCCTTACTATATGTGTACACTTTCACAACCATAGATCACCCCTTTCCAAAAATGTCCAATTTTTATTTGAACATTCGCTTTCGTTTGAAAAATATGAACTCTCTCCCTCCGTCAACTTGATAGCGTGCGAGAGATTGTTTGCCATAATTTTCTATTGGGGCCGGGTTGGCTGGCCATGGTTGAAAACGATAGTTAGGGCCGAATTTACTCTCTCTTAGGTCTCAGGTCCGAAGCTTCTTCAGGTGCTATCATCGGTCAGTTCACATGGGCTTTGCACTAGCTTTATGTAAATGCCTCCTTCCTTGTGGTCGACAGCGTGATTGGTCCACAGAGATTAATTAGTCGAGATTTGCTAATCGGATCTGGATCCTCTATGAGCACGGACACGTTGTGATAAACAATAATTTTCTTTTAGACAACAACTTCTGCTGCTCGACCCGTACACGTACTGTGGTGATGGGAATTCATTGGGTTGACAAAAATGCATCATTTTCATGCTATGACGTTGATGCATGCATGCAGTTGAAAGCTTAATAGGTTAAAGCCGATTAAATCATGGATTGGGCCATATTATTTTTACTCCTACTGTTGCATGTGTCGGTGGGCCTCAAAAGGCTACATTTTATTACCACTTGTTTTCACTGAAGTCTTGGACAAAGAGAAAAAGGAATTAAGTCTAAGGCAATTCTCGGCCCACGAGGGTTATTACTTATTATTTATTAGTCGGCTACAGAGGATATAAAGAAGAAAAAGACGGGGGCATCACAACTGCAACAGGGGATCTTAATCTGACGCAAAGGAGTGAACGACGAACGGGCCGCTGTTAGAATTGTGGCTCATATATTTAATATGAAGAGATACGAAAAAATTCTAGAAAGAATGCCAGTTGCCGGAGCGGAGGGCCTAGGAGTTCTGTAAGTTGGGGGTGCGGGGGGCGTAGCCCCCTGCGGTATGATATTGTACGGTATCGTACAAGGGTATTTTTGGGATTTAGACCAAATACCATGTTAGGGTTAGAATAGAGTCACTATAAATACTCTATGTTGTAAATTCTAGTTGATAACTGTGATAATAAAGAACAGTAGCCGCTCTCGCTCCCGTGGATATACCCAATTTTGGGGAATCACGTATATTGCTGTGTTGATTTTTTTACTGTTCTTATACTCGTAAATCGTATGCGTGTGTGTGACGATCCTAACAGCCGCCATCAGGAAAATTCCTTTGTTCTGAGTAATGTTAAGTTTTCTTCTGAGTTCTTTCTTTTCTCTTTTCCCTTCATGTTTTGATGCTTTGTTCAATTATTCACACTTCGGTAATTCGTTTTAATTTCTGTTTTTAATAAAAGTTATTCGCTAGTATTTGATTAGTTGATATTTCTTGTATATTTTTCATCTCGCGTAATAGAAGCATGTTTCAAACTAGGGTTTTCTTTGTTTACTGCTTAAATATGAATGAGTAGTCGTTTAGGTAGGGTCGCGGGGTGATTAGCACCGTGGCCAGTCCGGGCACTCCTCATATTTTCAAACGATAAAAAAGATAATTGTAGATTGGCAAAATACTTCCCGTAGAAGAACCTGAGCATTGTCGGAGCCCATGTGAACGGAGGAATGGGGGTCTCCGCTGCGCGCGCATGGGTAAACGGCGACCATAAAGGTTCGCATCTTGCGGGGTATCTTTTCCAATCTAAAGTTGAACATTTTTAATAACATTGAATGGAGTAGGTTAGTCGGGACTGGTTGCGAGTGGTAAGAACCCTACGACCGTACTCATTTTAATTATCTAAAAAGTACAATCAATTTCTAGTTTTTAGTTAATCTCAGCATTGAATACAAGGGGTGACTGCCTAAGAGCCAGTTTAAATAGTAATAATCCGAGTTTTTGAGTCAGCACACATCACCGTCTTTGTGCATTCGACTCCGGTCTTACCGGATATTGTGCTACGTCAGTCTCAGCCCTACGCTTGGGGCAACCCATTATTTTAGGATTAGGATTCTGTCAAGTAAAACTCTTCACCGAAAAAGTTTCGTTAAGATTCAGACGTCCAATACACTTTGGACGGTCGCGATTCACCTCTGTAAACTACTATTCACAGAAAGCTCCGTGAAATAGTTTTTCTCGTAATGAAAATAGGCTTTTATTGAACAACGTTGCCTCTACGTAGTTTTCCCTTCCGAATGCTTTCCCAATCAATCTAAACATTTCCCTTTCTCCTCTCTATTTCTGGCAAGAAATTTTAGCTTTAGGATGGTCCTGAAGTTCGTTTCGCTTTCTTTTGAGAAAATACGAAGATCTCTCTCCCTCTCTTAACTTGACATGCAACGGGATACTCCGTCCCATCGTTTTCTGTCGCACAACATCTTCTCTCGGAGTGATTTTTCAGTGCCGAGTGGGTATATCCTACGTGGTACCCGCTCGGCGCATCCGAGCAGTCCGATACACTTTTGGACGGCTCGGATTGAAACCCTCTCTCTCCTCTCATCCCAACACTTTCTTTCTCCTTTTTCTCTCTCCAAATCTAAGCCGTTCAAACATGCAATAGACTGCTCGGATGCGCGAGCGGGCACCACATGGTACCCGCTCGGCACTGAAAAATTTTCCCTTCTCTCGGATCTGTACACATGTGAATTAACTCTGGCCGGTGTTTTAATTTGGGCACCCAATGTGTTGACAAAAATGCATCGATCTGATGTCGATGCTGCTGAATTTTGCAAGTGAAGCAAATTCAAACACCGATGACTTTCGGATCAAAAAAAAAAAACACCGATGACTTGTTTTAACATCTCAACATAAGGGCATATGGGGGCCACTGCCCCCGCGTTGTTTCGGGTTTTTTTTTTTTAAATTTCAATGTTAATATTAATTATTTTTTGTTTGTTAAGAACACTTAGATATTGTATTTTGTATTGGATACTATTTAAACTTTTAAATGCTTTAAGAATGTGTTCATTTTGGGTCCCAAAAACCAATTCATCTCTCTGCGTATGGTCTCTTATAAGTTTTTTCTTCAATTATTAATCTCATTTTCTTTCTATCTCTCTCCACTTATTACCGAAAAAACCTCCCTCAAAATCTAAACCAAACAAACTACTAGATTCCCGAACCTTGAAATTTTAAAATCTCGTTGTTCGTAGTTTGGCCCCCTCATTCACGAAATTCTAGTTCCATTCCTGGCGTCAGCGTATCCTAAAAAATGCTGTCGAAATTCTTCCAGCCACCGGCCTCATTAGGGCATAACGACCGATTGCGACTGCGAAACAGGTAGAGCCAACATCTTCAACCAGATTGCGAAACGGGTAGAGCCAACATCTTCAACCAGCCAACATCTTCGAGCTGAGAGCCTGAGACCGACATGTGATTGAATAAAAATATGGAGTAAATGTTTGTGAAGGCAAACTCAAAGATTGAATTTCAAAAAACAAAGCATGATTCGGGCCAAGAGGGACATGGTTGAAATAAAATGTACGTGTTTGTGGAGGCAGATTTGAGAAATAATTTCTGTAATTAGTTATCACCACCTTGGCTTTTGGACGATTACTATGAGGTCCGATCTCCTCTATTCCGAAAACTTCCTTGTGTCTTTATGGCGAGGGATTTTTCGGCCATTGGACTGTGGGTTTTTTTTTTTTTTTTTGTGTGTGTTTGAAATCCAACAGCCGAAAAACCCCTCAGCACAGAAGCACAGAAATATTCGGCACGGGAAGGTCCTCATAGGTTACAAGTTACATCCAATTCCGTAGCCCCCTTGATAGAATTAAAATGTCCTTTCAGAAAAGCTAACAGCCAATTTTTCAGAAAATGTCACTATCTTGATCATCTCCGTACATAATAATCATCAAAAAGTCGGAAAACCTTCAAAATTATGAAAGCACACTTAAATATTGCTATCAATGCGAGAAAAAAACTAAAACCCTACCTTTATTTTTCTGTGTCCTAAATTCGAAGTGTCATTTGAGTTCCGATAACGATTCCCGTTTTATTTTCTCTTTCCGTGAATGTTTTCGTTTTAATAGAGTTGGTATTTCTTTCGTAACTTGACCATATCTAATTCCATGAGCCGATTAATTAATCCTGTGTCAGTCTCACCGTCTACTAGTGAGAGACCCACTTAACGTAATTGTTTATTAAGCGAAAAGATCATGTGAAATCATAGATGCCCATTTGTACACACGTTTGCTTGAGACCTCTGATTCCTTGACTTGTAACAAATAAAACCGTCATCACCCTTTGATTTTCCTTTGCAAGCACCAATTTCCCCCCAAAGATTTGGCGGTCTAGTCTGACGGCCTTGGGGCATTTACGAAATTAATTTTTTTTTGGGGGGTGTGAAAAATCAAATTTTCTTTTATTGCACATGTTGGAAACATACTTGTGTCTTGTAGCAGCAAACACCACACATAACTGGGTCAGAAGTCATTGCTTCTTTGTGGGTGACCATCCAGAAGACTTATTTATTGCATTTTGACCCTTAATTGGAGGGGAACCGAAGACGAAAATTTTGAAACTTTTCGCACTACCAACAAGAAGCTAGCGGTCGCGTTGTTGCACTGGAAGAACTAAATTTGCTACCCGTTCGAGTTCTCGTAGTTTCTTATTGGGTTAGACGTACTCCTAACTCTACTCACGCGTGGTGAGATATGAGCTTCGGTCCTGACGTAGTTGCGGTGAAGTCTTCTTTATAGATAGTGGTGAGGTATAATAAGACAATACTCCTTGGCGAAGATAACTGGGTATCATTCCAGCACTTCCATTTTGTCAGGAAAAAAGAGAGAGAGAGAGAAAGGACTTCACACCCTTTTTTGATTGTCAGACGAAACTGAGTGTGGCATTTCCGCTAACCAAAAAGTTTTTAACTACAACCTTTGATTTTGACCTTATTCAATTTTTTTTCTCGTTTGTTATATTGCATCAATCTTTTATATGTTATTGATTCGTCTCGACAAGAGGAATCGAAAAAGTAAAAAATTATGACTTTTACACAAGCATTTTTTGGAAATATCCGAGATTAAAATTCGGAAAAGCCAGCTTTTTGGGCTTTTTCTTGAACATTTTCAAAAATGCTTGCGTAAAAGTCATAGTTTTTTACTTTTTCGTTTCCTCTCATCGAAACGAACAAAGAATACATAAAAATTTAGCACAAAACTAACAAATGCGAAAAATAAAATAAAATAAGGAGGCTAACCAGTGGGCCGCTTGTATGGAATAAACATAAGAGAAAATTCCATTTTCTGAAAATCAAGTTCCGTCGCCAGGCTTTTTAACCCTAGTCGTGGCACCTCTTTGTTTCTCCCTCCCCCTAGGGTTTCCACCCTAAAATGGGCGGCGGGAGGGGGGGCGATATCCCTTAGGGAGTTTTTCTCTCCGTCGGCCTCCGATCGGAATCTAATTTCCTCTCCTTTCATCACTCTCCACCCTCATCCTCCCCTCACGCCTCCCGACGCCTTAGCCTCCCAGGTTCCTCTACTGCTGGACCTCCTCCATCATATCCGTCGTTCGTCAGTGACTCGTCTCTGATTAGTTGAGATTTGCTAATCGAATCTGGATCCTCTATGAGCACGGACACGTTGTGGTAAACAATCATTTTCTTTTAGACAACAACTTCTGCTGCTCGACCCGTACACGTACTGTGGTGATGGGAATTTCATTGGATTGACAAAAATGCATCATTTTCATGCTATGACGTTGATGCATGCATGCAGTTGAAATTTTTGCGTGGAAGTGAACCAAATTCAAACTCTTAATTAGCGACTTTTGAATTTAATTAATGGCCACATAATAGTACTCCAATACGCTCCATTCTAATAATGGAAGAGTATGGCTTATTCACGGAGCCGCTGCATGTAAAGAGGTAATTTAAGGAGTCACTTGATCTCAGCCGTCTGTTTTGGCATTAGACATTAAACTCTTCACCGAAAAAATTTCATTAAGATTCGGACGTCCAATACACTTTGGACGGTCGCGATTTACCTCTGTAAACTACTATTCACAGAAAGCTCCGTGAAATAGTTTTTCTCCTAATGAAAATAGGCTTTTATTGAACAACGTTGCCTCTACGTAGTTTTCCCTTTCGAATGCTTTCCCAATCAATCTAAACATTTCCCTTTCAAATTTTAGCTCCTCTCTATTTCTTTTGAAAAAGATACGAAGATCTCTCTCTATCTCTTAACTTGACATGCAACGCGATACTCCGTCCCATCATTTTTTGTCGCACGGCAATATTTTCTCTCGGATCCGTGATGTAACTCTGGCCGGTGTTTTGGCCGGCACCCAATGTGTTGACAAAAATGCATCGATTTGATGTCGATGCTGCTGAATTTTGCAAGTGAAGCAAATTCAAACACCGATGACTTGTTTTAATATCTCAACATAATAACAGAACCCCTTCACCTCTGAGATAGAAAAATTTTGCTTTCCTTTTGCTATCGATGAATATCGCAGATAACTACATCTAATATATACTCATCATTTCCCAATTGATGCAGAAGTACTAGTTGAAATATTGTGCACTAAAATGTCAAGATCGTTACCCTATCCTGAAAAATGCTGTCGAAATTCTTCCAGCCACCTGCCTCATTATGGCATAACGATCGATGGATTGCAATTGCGAAACGGGTAGAGCCAACATCTTCAACCAGCCAACATCTTCGAGCTGAGACCGACATGTGATTGAATAAAAATATGGAGTAAATGTTTGTGAAGGCAAACTCAAAGATTGAATTTCAAAAAAAGCATGATTCGGGCCGAGAGGGACATGGTTGAAATAAAATGTACATGTTTGTGGAGGCAGATTTGAGAAATAAGTTCTGTAGTTACCATCGCCTTGGCTTTTGGACGATTACTATGGAGTCCGATCTCCTCTGTCCCGAGAACTCCCTTGTGTTTCTATGACGAGGGATTTTCCGGCCGTTACACTTTGTTTTTTTTTTTTTTTTTGTTTGAAATTCAACGGCCGAAAAATCCCTCAGCACATAAGCACGGGGATTTTGGGCATAGGAAGATCCTCATAGGTTACATCATTTCTTATTGCAATTCATTCTCATGGGTTACAAGTCACTATATATATCTTAATTAATCTCCGTACATAAGCATCAAAGTCGGAAAACCTTCAAAATTATTCAGCCTGTCACTAAAATTAAGCACACTTAACACACTAAATATTGCTATCGATGCGAGAGAAAAAAAATTTAAAACACTACCCCTTATTTTCCTGTGTCCTAAATTCAAAGTGTCATTAAGTTCCGATTGCGAATCCTGTTTTATTTTTTTGTTTCCGTGCGTGTTTCGGTTTTTTGTTTTATAATAGAGTCGGTATTTCTTAATTTGGTAACTTGACCCCTATCTAATTCCATGAGCCGATTGATTAATTTTGCGTCAGTCTTGCTGTCTGCTAGCGAGAGACCCACTTAACGTAATTGTTTATTAAACAAAAATTAAACACAAATATTTTCTAACAATAACGTACATGACAAGTAGTGGTTTGGTAACATTCATTAAAAAAATTGCTAAAATACAGAATGCTTTCGTCAAAAAGCATTGATAATTACAGCTTGAATTTTTATTTTTTATTTTTTTGAGATAATCATTACAGCTTGAATTTACTTTATGAAAAAGACCATAACAAGAAAATTACTTTATCAAAAAGTGCACCAATATGGACTGACTTGCACTTATTAGTTGCCTTTGTTTTTACTCTAAGGCTCCGTTTGGATGCAGCCATAGCTGGGGGATTAGCTTATACCCCTGTATAAGACCTGGCCCCCACTCTTTACCCGCGTTTGGGAAGCCCAAACTGAGGGGTTTTGATTTATCCCGTTTCTTAGCCAAGACCGGAGAAGGGGGGAACCGGGGGTATTATTTTTGGACAGGGTTTGAGGTATCCATAACTTATACCCCCCAATCCCCTCGAAATCTGACGATTTTACCCTTCTTTATCCCCCTTCCCTCACCCCCAACCTCCCATTTCTGTAGCACACACATGTACACCCAGATTGGGAAAAATGGAAAATAGAGAGAGAGAAAGAGAGAGAGAGAGAGAGGGGCGTACAGTGACGACGGCGAGGAGCCGCCTCCGATCGACGACGCTCTCTACTCTCCACCTCTCTTTCGTTCAAACACCAAGATCGCCGCCGTCTCTCTCTCTCTCTCTCTCTCTCTCTCTCTCTCTCTCTCTCTCTCTCTCTCTCTGTTTACGCCAGTAACAAGGAGAATAGGAGAGTAAAAGAAAAGGAAAAATTATTCAGTGCATGTGTGCCCATGCAACCCCACCCATCCACTTTGCTTAAAAAAAACGAAATTATTGCTTGCCTTTTTTTTTTTTATCATTATTATTGCTTGCCTTTGATCCAAAATAAACGAAATTATAAAATAAAACACTTTAAAAACACAAATTATAATTTTTGATACTTATTAAATTAATTAAATTATAAGTAAAATAAATTATTACGGCTTAAATTGTGAAAGAATAATTAAATTTACAATTATATATAAAAAGCAATACATAATTAATTTAGGGACTGGACAAGGGCAAAAATGTCATTTGATAGCTTTTTACATCATCCACCCTTCCTTATACCCCCTATTAATCCTCCATCCAAACAAAGTACTATTTAATCCCCCTTCTCTAATACCTCATCCAAACAACCTATTATTTAATCCCCCCTCCATAAACATCACATCAATGTGGGACATCTCTTATTAACTAATACCCCCTACTATCTTATCCCCCCTTATTAACTAATACCCCCGATTCCCGCATCCAAACGGGCCCTAAATCCACTCATTCAGGATAAGGAAAGCATATATTTACGTACCAACCATGTTGGTGTGACATTTGGTTCAGAAGAGGAAAGCGCTGCGAAAGGTTGATCACTAAGAAGCCCTAAAGCAAAGAAAGAGCTCGAGAGAGAGGTTTTGTTAGTGATCAACATTTCGCAACGGCTTTCCTCTTCCGAACCAAGCTAAAGTAATTCATCTGATGCTCGCTCGGTTGCATAAATTAACTTATATACCCGTATTCTATCGCTTACTTAGAAAAAACTATAAATCGTGAACTGTAGATTGCATGAATTCAGAGCAAACTACAGCCAAAAATTATAGACAAGAACTTTCATGTGGCTTTGGTATTACCCTTTCTTTCTTTATGAGTCATCTCGTGATAAGAAAAACAATAAGTCTGTTGACACAGACAAATTGGAAATAGATCGCGCATAGATTTTGTGTGGAGCCCACTATGGGTCCCACACAAACGATCCAAACCGTTCATTAAATGTAAAACACTTTTTCAAGGGCCCTCGCGAAAAATCAGCTTAATCCAATACATATAGGTGCTTGATTCAATCATCTAACTTTTCATTCGGATTTCAGGATAATGAAAAATTAGATGATTTTTTTTTTTTGACAAGGAAAAGCTAGATGATTTAATCAAGCACTATAAGCATTGGATTGAGCTGGTTTTTTTGCGGGGCTTCTTGAAAAAGTGTTTTACATTTAATGAACGGCTCGGATCGTTTATGTGAGACCCGTAGTGGACCCCATAAAAAATCTTTGCGCAATCTGTGTCATTTTTGTCTGTGTGAATAGCACTGTTGATCTAATTGTTATTTGTCTATCTTTTGAGCATCGGGTGTGCATGAGATTCTTATCATAGTGTTTCGGATGAATTCTTTGGGCTTTTTGAATGAGAATCATTGACATTGATTAAAAAAAATCTACCATACACTTGTTCGTTTTAGGTCTCAAAACTCCTGCGCATGGTCCCCATTAAATTTTCTCTATCTCTTTTCGAAAATCTCTTTCAAAACCCAAGCCGAATAGAGTCTCACCGAATCATTTCTTTTTCAATTTTATGTGGTTGAGTACTCCTATTTGTAAATAAGACCCATTACTTCAATTCATTTTTTGGGCCTTTGTGTGGGCCAGTTCCAACCATGATAACGAAGTTCAGCCCAGATTGGTATCGCCTGCTTTAAACTAAGCCCATTTCAGTTCTGATATCGGATCTAGGGATGGCCATCTCAGCCGACCTGTCTGTATCCGATCCGTTATCCGTCCCGAACGAATCGGATTTTTCGGAGATTTTTCAGATATCGGGGCGGATTTAGATTTATTTTTTAAAAAAAATTCGATGATTGGATCGGATTCAGAGGTAAGTCTACCTCCGATTGGATCCGCCCCGAATCCGATCTCCATTCTCAAATATCTGAAAATCTTCTTCTTCTTTTTTTTCAAAAATCCGCCTCCTATCCGCCCCGATCTGATCGGGAATCGGGGCGGATTCAGAGGTCGGGTGGAAGGTTCGGATTCAAATTCGGATATGTCAATATCCGTCTCCGATCCGCCCCGTTGTCATCTCTAATTGGATCTGCGACTTGCCCTACTAGTCCAGGAAAAGATTTCTTGTAGAGAAATTTATGGGCCATGGGCTTAACAATATTAACCGTGCATTTTGTGCATTTTTCTTTTCTTTTTCAGAAAATTTGTCTAGGGTCCAAAAATAGAGGTCCATTGGGCCATTTAGTCCAGGCTATCTTTTAACTAGGTTTAGGGTCCATTGATTTAGAAGTTTTATTGTTTACAGTCCGTGAATGGACAAAAATAGCCCGGAGACATACAATAGTTACACGGTCACTCTCTCTCTCTCTCTCTCTCTCTCTCTCTCTCTCTCTCTGTGTAAAAATGGCAGTTGCAGCAGCACCATCGCCTCCTACTCGTTCACCGTACTCCTCGAACCCCCCCCCATTCACTTACAACTCCTCGCCGACAATTGCTTCGGGATAGCCACCGATCTCACCAATAGTGGAAAGAGCGGTGGGACGATGGCTGTGGACAGCGGCCATGGCTGTCACTCAACCTTTATCCATTGTCCTTTTCTTTTTTTGTTCATTAATGCTGAAAATAGAGAAATCTAAGATATATATATAATTTTTCCTATTTGGAGTACTGACTTCTTGTGTTCTTGGAAATCTCAACTGGTGAGAAGTGTTGATGGGAATAGTTTACTTTTGTTTGGTTTTGAGAAATTTTTTTGGTGTAATAAGTGGAGATAATAAGATAGAGAGAAATTATCGAGAATCGTGCAGAGAGTAAAATTTTTTTGATGGCCGCATTGTTTCAAAACATGCTCTCTGAATCTTGATAAAAACACAGACAGATGTGGTTAACTGTAAAATTCTGGACTATGTGGTATGCTAACAACATCAATAGATAACCATAACTTTCAAAATATGTTCTCCGAATCTTGATAAGAACAAAGACAGCTGTAGTTAACTGTGAAATTCTGGACCGTGTGGTATACCAACAATATCAATAGATAACCATAACTTTCAAAATATGTTCTTCAAATCTTGATAAGAATACAAGCAGATGTGATTAACTGTGAAATTCTGGATTGTGTGGTATGCCAACAACATCAATAGATAATCATAATTGTCAAAATATGTTCTCCGATCTTGATAATAACACGGACAGATGTGATTAACTGTGGAATTTTAGATGGTGTGGTATGCCAACAATATCAATAGATAACCATAACTCAATCGGACATTGTGAGTATTTAATCTTTTTTTTCATTAAGAATTCATGAGAACTTTGACAAAAAGTTTAGAAAATTGGATTAAACACTAACATTTATTTGATTGAAACATTTTTCCTTTGGAGAGCTCAAAAAATATTTTAAAACTAATAAATGTCTCGAATTATTTTGTGGGATTTCATAGAGGGCCCCACTCACTCATCAGTACACTATCCGTACCCATATCATTTTTCTTACAAGTATGATCGATAATCTTATCTGTTGATATTTTGAAGAAAAAAAAAGAGTACAAATTTGGACAGATAACCATACCTATTGACTTTATTACGATTATACAGAGCACATACTTTGCAAATCAGATAACCTTAGCTCTTAGTCTTTTTGGAATAATACAAAAAGTATAGACAGATAATCACATCTGTTTGTTTTACTGCATTTATATAGATTGCATATTTCACGAAGATAACATTATCTATTGGTCAAGTATGGGAGGAAGAGTTTTTACACATTTGGCAATAATAGCATATACACAGGAATGACTATCATTAATAGCATTTAGCATCTGTCTTACCTAGTAAAAGTGTGGGATGCGAGTAAATCTATTTTTCCTACCAACCAAAAATGTACCTCCTTACAACAACACAAAATTGGGCTAATGTCAAAAACTGAAACACATGTGTTGGTTTGGACAAATAACCTTATTTATTAGTAAAATTGAGATTGTACAGAGCACATATTTTGCAGAAATAACATTATCTGTTTATCTTTTTGAAATAATATAGAGTATAAACTTAGATATATAACCATATCTATTAATTTTGTTGCAATTATACGTAACACATTTGTTCTGAGATGACCTTATCTGTTAGTCTTTTTTGATTAACACAAAGTATAAATTTGGGTAGATAACTACATCTGTTGATTTTATTAAAATTAGACAGAGTACATATCAGAGATAACTTAATCTTTTGCTCTTTTAAGATAATACTCCATCCATCCCACCTTAAATGTCCACTACACAAACAAACCAAAGATACTCGTACCCAAACATTTTCCTGGTTCTAATTCCCTCTAAAAGCACCAAATCATTTCCCTAGTGCTAAATCCCTCTGCACCAGAGCTTTGGTCTTCCGTTCCAGTTCTCGCAAATCTCTGCCGCTCTCTACGAGCTCCCTTCCTCCACCGGAGTTGTACCGTCCATTCCACATCCATCTCCCAGAAAAAGAAGCCGCCATTGATGGAGTCGAAACCACCCATATTCGGCGACGGCGCCGTAAAGCTCCCTTCCTCCACCTATATCCGGCGGCGGCGCCCTCTCCGGTGTCTTCGTCGAAACTTTTTCAGAGGAGATAAAAAGGGCGTGGGTAATTTAAAACCGTTCTGACTCTTCATTTTGTTTTTGAAAAGCGGGGGTATTTTTGGAACCCGGGGTTACAAAGTCCTGGCGCCGGTAGTGAAAATATTGATGTCCTTATTGCTTTAATACCCCCTATGGTATGTCCTCCTCACCAATTTTCCCTTTCTTTTTTGACAGCAGAAACTAACCATTTTGTGCATCTTAGATGAACCATTTTGGTTCATGGAAAAAGTCTATTTAACAATCCACTTTGCATAATAATATGCACAACGTGCTTACGTGACACTGTATCATTGAACAATGTAAAATAGCACCTCCTCCGTTGCCCGGTGATACAGTATCACCTAAGCGTGCATATTGTTATGTTAGTAGCATATCTCTCTTGGTTCATAGACTTGATAGTTGTGGATTTTGGGAACCAAAAAAATTTCAATATCAGGATTCGAATCAAATCCTTTTGAATTGGGCTTTATCCATCTGCCGATGGACATATAAGAACAAGAAATCCAAAGGACAACTTTCCCCAATTTTTCCAATCAGATCCCTCAATTTGGTACACGTAGCCTTTTTCCAGGGGTAAACTAAGTCTATTTACCTGTTTTTTTAAAGATTACTTTAGAGGGTTTTCGGACTTTTGAAGGATTCCCTCTATGTCCCATTTTTTGTATTGTATTTTGTCTGCTTATGGTTTCTGTTGCAGGGATAGTTTTGAGTTTTCCCTTCATCTCTTACTGTCATTGCTGTGGTTGAGGTGGTCAACATTTGGTGTTTGATTTTAATGATAATCCTTTTCTTGATACTACGGAAACAATTGTTGTGGAGGTGTGGAAGGAGACTTTGGTGTCTCCTTTTAATGTAACTATGTTCAACCATAAGTGATAAGTGCAACTACAAACAACCACGTGGTGGTGTTGCGTTAAATCCAACCCCATTGTGATTCTTTAAATACCAATGGAGAGATATGTGTTTTTACCATAGCTTTCTTTAGTTCTGTGTTTTGTTTGTTTCATTGAGTCTGCTACGGGGCTTGATTCCCTTCTTCCTACGGCTTCGTCCGGCTGACTTGAAAGGTAGTGGTGGCTTTCTGGCTGGCTTTGGCCTTGTTTGGATTGGTGAGTAGTGGTGAGATTGGCTTGGTCTTCCGTCGGGTAAGTGATGTTGAAAGTGATCTTGAATTCAGTTCTGATTGGTAGGGGTGTTTTCTGTTTGGTTCTGTATATTTAAATTGACATGAAACTTTGTAAAAAAGAAGTGTTTTTTCATCATCCGACTCATATGTGTATATATATATATATATACACACATATACGTGTTATGAAGGTGTTCAGGAGAACCGAGGGGAGGCCTTACTGAGGAAATTTGTTAGTTAGTGGTTTCCCAGTTTTGCTGGGGTCCTTATGTTCATGTTTCATTGGTTTTAGCGATTTTTTTTATGGCAAAATCAGGGGGGAAATTGAACTGGACTAAAGAGTGGTTTTCCCTAACTTTATATGATGATATGGGCTATGTGTTCCTAAGACTATGGGAAAGTTTTGAGGAAAAGAAACAAGGATTAAGATTTTTTTTTACCACACTCTTCCATGTAATTGAGTGAGTCTCCCTATGGTCTAGCCTAGGATATAAAATCTTCACATTCGAAAATCAGCTTCCTCATCTAGCCATCATTTCGATTTCCAGCTCTGATTGAAGATGGGCTCAAGTATGTCCTTTCCAAATAGCCATCAACATCAGTTACCTGTAAGAATAGGAATCGATAATTTGGGCACAATCTATTTTTTTTGTTACATTCTTCAAATTCATAGCCAAGTAGTGGGTTGTTTAATTTTGTTTCAAAACTTGGTAGGTTTAAATATGTATTCAACTTAGTTTGTCCATGTAATAAGTCAATTTTGAGCGAACTTTCACGAGCTGAGATTTCGTTTGTTCAACGACCCTAACCTTTTAAAAAAATATAAAATATTTTTCAGTAAATAAGAAAAGATTACTACCTCAATAATGTTCCCAACAAAAAAGGGAAGTTGCTTGTTCGGGTCGAACTTTTCCTGATTCTCCTTTACCTTCTCCTTAAACTCTTTATTCACACCAAAGCAAAAAAAATATATATATATATATATAGCATATTTCAATTTTTCGAAGAATATCAAATCGAGCACTATTAGCATCAGAACATGAACCACCAAAGCATCAGCAATAAATTAAGCGCAATGTAAGAAACACGGGAAAGGGTAACAGACCCTCACCTCGTCAAACTAGAAAGCTTTTCATGCAAATCCCTTGTGCCTAGCTGAAACAGATGTTGTGAGTTAATGGATCAACAATCTTGTTTTGAAAGAGGTACATCTTGTACGCACAACAAACAAAAGGACTGCATAAATCCATCATCCTGCAAAACAATTAAACGATTCATCACTCAATAGACCAAAAATTTTACATGGACAACGCGCGAGCATACAACACAAAAATATGTATACATAAGAAGATAACAAATACTACTAATCACAGTAGGGAAAATGAATATTAAGAAGTTAGTGTAAACCAGTGTTGCGGTGTGTTGCACAACCAAAAAACTTCTTAAAAGTGTATATTCAAACACCCACAATTTGCGAATTAGATATTTCCATGGGATATCAGACACCACCAAGTTCGTGGGATATCAGACACCACCAAATTCAACAGGAAACAAGGAGAATGATCTTATTACCAGAGAATAACGAGGAGACTGATTTTCCATTAAACGTTCCAACGAATCCCAGCGACCCTGAACTTACATTAGTTTTAGAGCTGTCAATAGTCTCGTATTTCCTATTTGTTTGTTGGAAATGTCCTATACTAACACATTATTTTATCATGGCTATCTAAGTTAATGCTCCCATCATTTTATTTTCTTTTTCATCCAACCCTTGGCTGGATTCCCCTCCCTTTGAATTTAATATATTTAATTTGCATTTTACTGCATAGGTTCATGGATTTCAATAGTCCTTTTGTCTGTTACGAGTACGAGGTGTATCCCCCTTCTTTGTGCTTCCATGGTGGTTTCTATTCTTTGAAGACAGCTAACAATCGTAGCGAAATTGTTGCTTACACGGTCGACCATGGGTTGGGATATCGCATATACAAGGCATCACCCTTATTTTTGGAAAAATACTCAGATATGCTTCCCGCCTGTGATGTTCATGAGTGGTATTTCAAGAAAGATATGATCGTTTGGCTGGAAAGTGTCTTCTTTTATTCGTTTATGCGTTGTAGCTTGGCAGGTATGGTTTGTGTAACCAAACCCAGCTCTTGTGCTTCGTAACTTTCATTATTGTGTTGATTGTTTCATGGTAAAACTTAACTATTTGTTCGTCGTTTGATGCGTAGGTGTTGGGCGATGTTGGTTCATGAAACACGTAACTATTGGTAACTCGAATGTGTTCACTGTAAGTTTGCCCAGGTATTATTAGGACTCTGTTTTCCATTTGTCTGGCCTTTTCTTTAACAGTGTTGTTATTCCAGGTTTTACCTACTGGTTATCATAGCTTCCTGAGAGGATGTAGCGATAGCATTTGGGTGTTATTGAAGAGTGGTTCTCGTGTATGGCCAGTTCGTATCATTGACAACGTCTTCCACGACGGCTTGCCAAAATTCGTTCGAGAGCATGCTTGGTCTCCAAAGCTAACGATTGTGTTTGGTGCTGAGAGGAAATGGATCTTCGAGGTGTTTGTATTGGATGAGAATCATGAACAAATTGCGTACCCGTGGACCATTACGGGACGTGGTCTTCATAATTGGCATCTGCCACCTGGTTAGGATTATTATTGGCGTGTACCCTCTAATGGTTTAGAATACTCGTACTGTAGTACGTTAATGGTTTATTCTAACCCTTTTGCTGCCACCCATTATTAACAGGCGACATTGTAACATCGTGCCTCCCTTCAATTCTTGGTGGCATGCGCGATAGACTACAGTTTGGCTAGGTGTACCAAATTGAGGGATTTGATTGGAAAAATTGGGGAAAGTTGTCCTTTGGATTCCTTGTTCTTATATGTCCATCAGTCGTTTCTTTGCATTGCCCATACTGCCTTCCTAGACTTTTAGGTTTTTTCCCTCTGTATCCTTTTTTCCTTTTACATGTTCAGTTGTTTTGGATTCTAGCATGGGGATATTCCGGGTGTTTGGTTAGCATGTCGCTGTCCGGGGTGGGGAGAGCAACGAGGACTCTGTGTTCCTAGCTTCAGTTGTTTCTATAGATTGGTGGTTTCCATAAATTTGAAAATTGGTTGTTTCCATAAATTCCCTACCATTCAACCACTTATTTGAGTGGAGCCACGTACAAAGACTGCTTGTGGTTGAGTTAAGCGCAATGTAAGAAACACGGGAAAGGGTAACAGACCCTCATCATTTAAAGTTAGGGAAAACCACTCTTTAGTCCGGTTCAATTTCCCCCCTGATTTTGCCATAAAAAAAATTTCGCTAAAACCAATGAAACATGAACATAAGGACCCCAACAAAACTGGGAAACCACTAACTAACAAATTTCCTCAGTAAGGCCTCCCCTCGGTTCTCCTGAACACCTTCATAACACGTATATGTGTATAATCATTGCCCTACGTAGTGCATGCCTCCCACCAAAACAATCCGTATTACTCGCGAGTTCACGGCGACATTTGCCTAGAGCATCAAGAAAGAACGTTCAAAATCCAATCAATATATTTGTTAGAATCACACCAAAAATATCAATACTACAGAATAATTAACAAGTTGCATAAAAAAATATTAATCGCTGATAGCGACTACCATAGTCAACATCATCTTTATTACACTTTAATGGAAAGTTCAACACCTATTCGAAATTGTAGCTATCCATATTAGGCAACTAGAGTAGACGAAGTTATGGTGAACTTGTCCCGTACGTCCTTTCTGCGCGTGCAGCTGTCAAACACAGTTGAAATACCTGACGTCTGAGTATTCCAGGTAAAATCTTGAAACCAGTTGTTTTTAAATTCGCCTTCTTTGTAGGCAAATAGATAATTACCTCGTTGTCTCTTATCTTGCTTTGTTAGATCTGCGGTTGCGTATGTAAATGCTTCATTTTCCAAAGTTAACAACAGACTATTTTTTTGTTTTTTGATTGAATCAGCGCACACAAAACTTTTTTCACCTTTCTCCTTGAAACCAAATTGTTTACACTTTTTATATCTTAACAAATATGGTTTAAAAAAAATTGTCCAAATTTAAATTCTCTAAAGAACACTCAATGGTTTATTCTAACCCTTTTACTGCCGCCTGTTATTAACAGGCGGCGTTGTAACATCGTGCCTCCCTTCAATTCTTGGTGGCATGCGCGATAGACTACAGTTTGGCTATGTGTGTGCGCCGCATAATCTGAACCATTAGAGGGTACACGCCAATAATAATCCTAACCAAGTGGCAGATGCCAATTATGAAGACCACGTCCCGTAATGGTCCACGAGTACGCAATTTGTTCATGATTCTCATCCAATACAAACACCTCGAAGATCCATTTCCTCTCAGCACCAAACACAATCGTTAGCTTTGGAGACCAAGCATGCTCTCGAACGAATTTTGGCCAGCCGTCGTGGAAGACGTTGTCAATGATACGAACTGGCCATACACGAGAACCACTCTTCAATAACACCCAAATGCTATCGCTACATCCTCTCAGGAAGCTATGATAACTAGTAGGTAAAACCTGGAATAACAACACTGTTAAAGAAAAGGCCAGACAAATGGAAAACAGAGTCCTAATAATACCTGGGCAAACTTACAGTGAACACATTCGAGTTACCAATAGTTACGTGTTTCATGAACCAACATCGCCCAACACCTACGCATCAAACGACGAACAAATAGTTAAGTTTTACCATGAAACAATCAACACAATAATGAAAGTTACAAAGCACAAGAGCTGGGTTTGGTTACACAAACCATACCTGCCAAGCTACAACGCATAAACGAATAAAAGAAGACACTTTCCAGCCAAACGATCATATCTTTCTTGAAATACCACTCATGAACATCACAGGCGGGAAGCATATCTGAGTATTTTTCCAAAAATAAGGATGATGCCTTGTATATGCGATATCCCAACCCATGGTCGACCGTGTAATCAACAATTTCGCTACGATTGTTAGCTGTCTTCAAAGAATAGAAACCACCATGGAAGCACAAAGAAGGGGGATACACCTCGTACTTGTAACAGACAAAAGGACTATTGAAATCCATGAACCTATGCAGTAAAATGCAAATTAAATATATTAAGAGAAGGGGAGGGGAATCCAGCCAAGGGTTGGATGAAAAAGAAAATAAAATGATGGGAGCATTAACTTAGATAGCCATGATAAAATAATGTGTTAGTATAGGACATTTCCAACAAACAAATAGGAAATACGAGACTATTGACAGCTCTAAAACTAATGTAAGTTCAGGGTCGCTGGGATTCGTTGGAACGTTTAATGGAAAATCAGTCTCCTCGTTATTCTCTGGTAATAAGATCATTATCCTTGTTTCCTGTTGAATTTGGTGGTGTCTGATATCCCACGAACTTGGTGGTGTCTGATATCCCATGGAAATATCTAATTCGCAAATTATGGGTGTTTGAATATACACTCTTAAGAAGTTTTTTTGGTTGTGCAACACACCGCAACACTGGTTTACACTAACTTCTTAATATTCATTTTCCCTACTGTGATTAGTAGTATTTGTTATCTTCAAGAGAGAAATGATGTCTATAGATACTCCTTTTTCTATTCATTCCAGTGTTCTATATTAATTTCTTTTTGCTTTGAATGAATCATCTTTGAATTATGGATTAAGCTCATGTCTAGTTAACTATCTTCCAATTTGATTGAAGTTCAATCATTTTGAGCTGATCCCTAGTGCGAAAAACAATTATCTATATTGTTCATGTCGTAGAGTCGTAGACTTTGCTGTGAAGTATGTTAATGTAAAATTTAAGTCAATCGGACATCTTTAATTAGCAATATCAACAATTCATTGTTTTATTTATAGAAGACAAGATGAACGATGAATGTGATTTTTAAAATTTCACTCGTTTATTTTGTGTTTGACAAATGCCAACAGCTAATATTGCTATCGATGTCAGATTTTTAACCTACAAGGTAAATAATTTTGATCACCATTCGGTCCGTTCTTGAGAGACACCCTCCACATGTGGCGATAAAAGACCAAAATCAAATTACATTGATGTTTTAGTTATCCCCAAAAAAAGGCCAAATTCATTAGGCTTTTGCAAAATCACTAGGTTCAAACTCAAAAGGTATCACTACCCTTTTTGTACCAAATTATTAGAGCACTTAATCTATACGTTAAGGATAGTGCACTTTTGTTTTACAAAATCTTCCCCCCTCCTAAAATTCGGCATTTCTCAAGTTAAAATTCTAGTTCCGCCTTATTCTGGGATTCGATTTAGACAATCTTGTGCAATTACGAGATTTTTCTAAGTTTCGTTTTTCTCGATTTGTGAATGATTAGAGCACTTAATCTATATGTTAAGGATAGTGCACTCTTGTTGTACAAAATCTTCCCCCCTCCTAAAATTCGGCATTTCTCAAGTTAAAATTCTAGTTCCGCCTTATTCTGGGATTCGACTTAGACAATCTTGTGCAAGTTTACAAGATTTTTCTGAGTTTCGTTTTTCTCGATTTGTGAATGTTTACCCACATGAATGCCACGATTTTGTTTCTTCTCGATTTGTGTTGCTCTAATGCAGTACTGAAAACTAAATTAGATTACAGGTGATGAACGATCGTGCTAGGAAATACTAGTACGTAACAAGTTCAAAATGGTAGCGTGATAGAATAAAAAGCAAGCACAATCTTCCGGAGAAGGTATCTGTTGAAGTTTATCCCACATCGGTTAATTATCTCCTCCAAAATTAGTGTATGAGCCTGCGCGGCCTCTCTATTTATGGCTAATTAGTTTTGAGCTGGATACCTTAACATAGTATCAGAGTACACCGTTGTTTGTTGTGATCCAAGTGATAAGGATCGTTCGCAGTATCCAACGCCAAAGGTTTTCGTATTTCAAGGCTTGCTCAAGATTTTTGAGCTTTCCCACCAAAACAACTGCATGGGTTTTTTAGGTCTAAACAATCAGCAGTGACTATTTTGGGAATCAATATTGGAGTAATTAATCTACATTATTAATCAGGATTTACTATTCCTAGACAGCTCATAGGAATAACTGTGGGAAAGGGTAAAAGTTCACTGGGGAAATACACAAAGCATGGAAACAAAGCAATAGAATATTCATGGGGAAGATGGACAAAAGTTCCCTTAATTATAAAGCTAATCAAATTTTAATCCCAAAGCCCCAAAAATAAAACACACTAACTGTTTTTCTACAATTAAAACATTGCTCCGTTACACCCAACACATTGGGAAAAAAAAAAACAATCAAGATTCTAATTTATCTACCCAAAACTCTGCAGTAATTTACAAGTAGACTAAATAAAACATTACGTCGACTAGTACCACCGCCACCGCACAATATCCCTAGTTATTTATTTATTTATTCTTTAACTTTCTTTTAGTAGTTCAGTTCACATGCCAACAGCAAGTGCTTTGCTTTTCTTGACCTCCGAGAAGCTCGAGCTTGCCGTGGGGAGAGAGGGTGGCGTCGGAGGAGTACTCCACAGTTGTGCGGTTTTCACCTTTGATATGCTCGAAAGGGCTTCTAACGGCGTGATGTCACCGACAACCGTTACTTTTTTTGCCGCGAAGTCGATTTTGAATGATTTCACCCCTGTTCATGGTTTAACACATTAATTTTAAGACTTACTATTGTTAACACTTGAAATACTAAGTTAATTGCATAAGATACAAGCTATAGTATTTTCTTTTGTGTCATGATATTAAGGGCTGGGCTGGGCTGGTCTCAGGGACTTGAATTGATTAATTGTTTACGATTGGGCTGCGATAAGCTACCTTAAGCCCAGCACATTGATGAGGCCTTTTCCACATTGAACTACAAAAGTATGAAACTAAAGGTTTGGGAAAATGACGGCTAAGGACGTGTTTTGATAATTAATACCCGCCAAAGACATTTTTAGCATTAACAAATGTTCTCAGTATGTCCTTGGCGGGTATTAATTATCAAAACACGTCCAGGGCCCCCATTTTCCCAAAGGTTTTGTTTGGCATATGAATTGGGCCAACCAAGCCTCTCCAAAATTTCCCAAACCCCAGTCCAGGTCCATCCCATTGCCTAGAATTTTGCTGCATTCCCTGTGTTTTTTTTTAAAAAAAAATTTAATGTTTGCTGATTTTTTTTTTCTTTCCAAAGAGATGCCGAGCCTCGGGTCAGCTGGACTTCTAAGCTTCGGTCCACGAGTCGTGGGGACCAAATCCTACCTACAGAGGTAGAGGATCATACTGACAGAATCATAGCACATCATATTCTGTCACGCTCTTCTTTCAATAGGAATAAACAGCAAAAAGCAACAGTGTGTCAAAAATTGAAATGCTAAAAATTTCTCCTCTCTGTTTCACAGGAAAGAAAAAGGCAAGAGGGGTAAAAATTCAGTAATATAATATGCTTACCTTGCATTCTAGAGATGTGTTTCCTTACTTTGCCCTCACACCCTTTGCAGTGCAGTGAGACCCTCAAAACAACCTCCTGTTACAAAAAAAGGCCCATTAAAATCATACCTACCATAATTAGGCCCACTTCTGCCACCCTTTTAATATCATCATTATGGCCATCAACAGAGTAACTTGTACTACAATGCATAGAGTAACTTGTATCCGGGGCGAAATCAGAAATTTTAATGTGGCATCAAAATTATAGAATAATAACAATTTATGACAAATCAGGAGTTCAATTGTGGGGGCAAAATAGTAAATATTAGGTGCAAAATATAATATTTCTTATTGAAAAATCAAATACAGTGGGGTCAAGTAGCTATCATATGTCTTTTAAGAGATTAAATTCTTTACACCGCCGGTGTAAACATTTGTTTCCTCCAAATCAATTATATTGCGCCACGTCGCCATATTCTATTGATTGGAACCATTGTTTTGCAACGTGTCGTGATGTAATTGATTTGGAGGAAATAAATATTTACACCGACGGTGTAAAGAATTTATTCTCGTCTTTTAATGGTGCCGCTCCTGTTTGTATCTACCCCTTCGATATATACTTGTCTTTTTATCATTTAACACTAACTAAAATAAGTATTTATTTTTTAAATTAAAAGTAATATATTGTGAGAGAATGACCCGTCACGTGAAGCGGAAAATAAGTACTTAAAGAATAATAACCTTATTTATTTATGAGAAGCAATAAACAGAGAAGCTTGTTTCGCGAGGCAAGCTTGTTTACATATTTACCCATTACTAGTACCTGTTCATGGTTTACTTATTTTGCTGCGTGTTGCAAATAATCAACAATCAAACAATTAATGAACAAATCTGTACATTTTAAGTACTTGGAATTTGACATCAAAATTGTAGACGAAGGTTTGTCGGTGTCAAATTTAGAGATGTCTAATTATCGCACAAGCCTTCAAATAAATTCGGCATCTTCGAATTCGAAGTCATTGTTGGAGATGCTCTTATATTGCGTGTTGCTTATTTGCTCCCATGTTTTTTTCCTTTTCTCAATTCCAGAATCACCAGGACCAGAAGAAAGCGGGTTTTTGCAAATTATATCCACGTTTGGCATAAATACGAACTCATGAAAAACCAATCAAAAGCTGAACTAGTCTATCTGTAATTCATGGCCGGTCTGGAATCATGAATAATCCATTGTCCAGTCGAGTCGGCACGAAGAAGTTCTACCAAGAATTCCCCTTCGTTATTGTATAATTATTCCATGGACTTGCATGAAAAACTGAGAGAGAGAGAGAGAGAGCGAACCTGGTCAGGAGAGCGGGAGGAGGCCGGTGGTGGTGGTGGTGGTGGTGGTGGTTTAGAATCGGAAGCAGAGAACTCCTCTGTTTTCACACCCTTTTCATGCTTCGCCTTACCATTGCTACCGTCCACCGCAGGAACCAATTCAAAACCCGGCTCAAAATCCGACGCCAAATCCAACAAACCCGGTTCGCCCAACAAGTACCTAGACGAATCAGGACCGTTGATCACGAAATCCCCACGCTGCTTGCCGAAACTCTTCCTCACCATTTCCCCCTCGACAGCATCACTCTTCCTGCCATCAAACTTGCTCTTCTTCTTCCGATCAACGCTACCACTGCTGCCGCCAGCAGTTGATTTCTTGGAGCTAATCTTGATCAGATCATTCGGCTTAGAAGAGCTGTTTCGAGCAGGCTTATGGTGGAGTTGCTTGTAGGGGACAGGATCCAGGGGCGGCGGGTTAGAAGTGCAGGGGATGTTGGTGGCGTTGATCATGCGCCTGGTGGTTTCTCTGATGATGGGATTGTGACGGTCGATGGCTCGGGTGCCGCCGAGATGGGCGGAGGAGGAGGAGGAGGAGGAGGGTTGTTGGAGGAGGTCCATTGTGGTGTTGTGGACTATGGCGGTTGATGCTTGGGAAGCGCAGAATATATCGATTGATCGTAACTTCATCTTTGGAAAAGAGAGGGGGGGAATTCAAAAGCAGGGGGTTAATGGTTTAGGGAATCTGCATTTTGAGTTTTTAGAGAGAGAGAGAGAGAGAGAGAGAGAAACGGGGTTGGTTATTCTTCTGTTTTGAAGGTTGAGCTCGTATGGAATCCATATGGGGAGAGAGAGAGAGAGAGAGAGAGAGAGAGAGAGAGAGGGGTCCACGGGAATTGAAGAAGAAGTTGGTAGCCTGGCAGTGGTTCCATGGCGTGGTGAAACGGAAAAAGGATAAGAAACCAAGAAATTACTCCGTAGTATTCAGAAATTTTTGGATGCAAATATGGTGTTTTACAGTGCGATCTGCTGAGCCATCCAAACGTGTCTTGGACGACTTAAATCGGAGAAGAGGAAAAGAGGAGAGAGTGTGGTCGGCTGAGTAGGAGAGAAGATGCTCGGATCTCGGCTGCCCAAAACATGTTTGGACTGCTCAGAAGGGCGCTGGGTACTGCCACGTGGTACCCAATTTGTACCCAAAAATTTGGTAAGAAAGTTGCATGTAAACTTCGTGTTTTTTTTAGCTTTGCTGTAACCCAGTGTGTGGGCCTCACATATGTTGTGTGATTGTGTTCGTAGACATAGACTTTTTATTTTTAATTTTTTTTTAGATTCAAAACCTTGTAATTATCATTGAATAGTAGATTCAAACGTCAAATTACAGAGATTAAGGCATCAAGAACAAGGGATGAACAAACAAACTCCCAAAAATAAACACTGAAATTTCAAAACATAACCCTGAACTACATTCAACAGAACATGCACGTGACAACGGCATACTTGGCTATCGAGTGAAGTTTAATGCGTGAGTGAAGTTTGCCTAAGAGTATTTCTAAATTTTTCCCCAATGGAATTCATCGCAACTATATCGGAATCGAAACTAAAGTCCCACCACGCATGGGAGGTGTTAAAAGTATGTTTAGCCTCAATAAAACGCTATAGAGATCCGAACTCCACCACTGAACCGACCCTTAGTTGGTTTTTTATTGCTTTTTACTCCAAGCAACATTATGTACCCATAATGCACTGACTCAGTTGGGGCAGAGGAGTCATGGCTTCATACAAAAATGAGGTGAAACCCTAACCCCAAAAAGAGTGAAAATAATTACTCCATATATAAACGAATTAACATAATGTATTCTTTTTGAAAATTGATTTCCGCGCTCCACTTATGTACGCAGGCGCTCCGCTTTGTACATGAAGTTACTAATAACTTCACGTTAAAAGTGAAACGCATGCATACAAAAGTGGAGCGCCAAAATCAACATCCATTCTTTTTTTCCTTTTTTTTCTTTTCTCTTTAATGAGCAGCTCAATAAAGTTCATTGAACATAAACTGACATCCCTTAAGATGATAATCATAATTAATTAGTCCTGATAATCACATTTAATTAGTCCTAAGATGCCGCTCGTGGCCTGGATTCTCTGCAATCTCCACTCACCGCACCCTCGTAATCACGTTCGGCTCCTCTGTAATCTTATTTAATTAAATTAATTTATTCAGGAAACAAAAAAAAAAGTAATTATTCCTGCAAAAATTTATAATAAATCCTGTTCGATCGACGTGGCCTACCGGTTCAATTGCACGCTAAAGAATCAGGCTTCTCTCCGGTACGATGTTAGACTGCAGAGAGCCTTCTGTGTAGTTTCAACCGTTCGATTCTTTTAACGGTTAGACTATTGTCGAAATGAACAAACCGAGACACAACTGTATAGACATTTTTACGGTCCAATTGCGGAAAATCCGGGTCCTTAATGAACCCTTCAGAGTGAGTTCAGAGGAAGCTGTCCATGGATTGAAGATTTGAACAACAAAGAGGACAAAGCAACGGCTAAATAATCAGAGAGACAGGGGGACATGCATGGTTTTCTGCCCACAATGTCACCAATGCCCCCAATAATATTTTTTCTGACTTTGGACATGCCCTACGTCTTAAATTACCCATTATTAATTGTTAGGTACGGTCCTGAGCAACAGGTTGGGGCTCATACCATGCTCTGTAAATTTTTACTCCCATCTTCATCAAAGGTGAAATTTTACAGAGACCCCCTCAACTATGTATATCCTATAATATTAAGAACCGCCCATACAGACTCCCTCAACAATAACCGTTAACCAGCTAGCACCCTTCTGTCAAAAAGACCGTTAAGATGAAGGGGTCAGCGTGGACAATTTTTTATAAATGAGGAGGGATCAGTGTGGGTGATTTTTTAAGGGGTAGAATTGTCGTTTTCCCTCATTCCGTTAACAGAGTTGGCCAATTTTTTATTTCATATAGTTGAGGGGGTCTGTATGATCGATTTTAAACGTTAGGCGGTCTCTGTGGGAAACAGGCATAGTTGAGGGAGTCTCCATGAAGTTTAACCCTTCATCAAATTTCACTGTTGATATTTACTTCTTTTTGTTTCGTAAAAATTAATCAAGGTTAGTTCGGCCCCTTCCGGAATAACGACTATGACTCCGCTTCTGGTTGAGGTTATCTCAATGTCTCGTACAGGCTTCTTGAGCATGTTTGAATGAGACCAAATATTTTAAACCTTGGGGCCACCGAAGGGTTTGCCAGGTCATCAATTTGAAGACCCCGAATTTAGTCAAGCTGTGAACAAGGTTGGTCCGGACAAAAAGCTTTGAAGAAGTCTCATCTTCTAAAGAATAAAGAGTTATTGGGGAATTGAATCAGATTCTCAACTTTTGCCTATATACAAAACCATCTATTCTTCTCTTTCCTTGAGGATGAATGAGACGCAAAGCTACTTTGCATTACTCCCCCACAAAGCTATGTTCTATACTCCACATGTTCATGGAATCAGATGCCTCAATAAATAACTAGATATGCCTCTCTCTCTCTCTCTCTCTCTCTCTCTCTCTCTCTCTCTCTCTCTCTCTCTCTCTCTCTCTCTCTCTCTCTCTCTCTCTCTCTCTCTCTCTCTCTCTCTCTCTCTCTCTCTCTCTCTCTCTCTCTCTCTCTCTCTCTCTCTCTCTCTCTCTCTCTCTCTCTCTCTCTCTCTCTCTCTCTCTCTCTCTCTCTCTCTCTCTCTCTCTCCTGCCAACTAGTTACACCATGGAAGAGTCGCAATTCGAAATGATCTTCCATACATAAATTATCTTTTATTTTCTATAAATTAATCAAAGATTCAAAATGAAAGGCAAAATAGAAAAATTCTTTTTAAAAACCTCTGAAATCTATGATCTGCAGCAGAATTTGAAGTTAAAATTTAGAATTTGTATTCACAGCTATCACAAGCACGCCCGTTAATTCATCTACCAAACAAGTTGGGCTTCATGATTAATTTATTTTCATATCAAAAGTATCTCTTTTAAGTGACATTGGTACTTCACAACTACCATTCCATTTTTCGCTCCGCTCCTAATCACCACGTACATATAGTCTCATGTCACACTTAGTCTCTTGCAGTCTAACGAGGCTACTATGAAGTATTTACTCATAGGTGGGGCAAGCTCTTCTATTCATGATTTTTCTTGGCTATATGGTTCATCAGGGGAAAATCGAGCTTCAAGAAATAGCGAATGGTCACCATATAATTACCAGACTTAAGCTCTGAAAGTAATTCTTAATATTGCTTCCACAAAAATGCACTCAAAACAATCAAGTGGCATCATGCACATATGAAGAGGGATGTGGGAGAAAAGGGAAAAGGAAAATAAGATCCCAATGATACATAAAATATCCCTTCACAAGAAGGGAAACGGGGGTTGTTGTGCTCATCTCACAGCAGCGTGCAACTTTGCCATCCTCACGAGGCACTCCGAATTTCTTTTCCCTTTTCTTTATCATGTGCGGACGGGACCAGGGTGAGCTTTTCACTTGCGTACCCAATTTGTATAAGCAATACTACTAAAGTATTGTCTGGTTCACTCACGGCACAGAACTTCTTTACTACTACAGGTGAGCTTTCAAAGGAAAACTTTGCAGATATCTCTCATGCTTTCTTGCCGAAAGGAGAAAACCTAAGGCAGATTTATATGATTTGATTATCATATCCATATCAATGGTGGCAGTTGGTTTGAGAAAAGGTGATTATTAAGTCAAATGGCCGGCTTAGTACTTTCTACTACTTTGTTTAAAACCACGGGATCTCATTCGGGATCAGCTCCCCTCAAGACTCCAATCCTTCGTACTCCTCCGAACGTCCTCTTTTCGAACGCATTCTTGGAATCGCATTAAAGATAGAAACCACTTATCTTGTACATTTTCAAGCGAAGAAAAGGGATTTAAGTCGAGTGCATTAATTTGAGAGATCGAATAAGTTTGTCTGGGACGATCAGACCGATCGATTAACCATTTCTCCACCAATTCTTTTTTAATAAAAACAAATCCTATATGTACTAGAAAGTTCAGAGTTATGGATCATTTTCTAAATAAGTTTCACAAAAGCAATCTGTTTTTTTTGGCTTCTAGTGTATTATTAGTATACTTAATATATTTCCTAACAAAATCCAAAATTTACCATTCAATACCAATTGATAAAATGGAACTTATTTACCAGACTTCACACACAAAAAAAAAAATTCCGAAAAAGAAAAAGAGAAAAGGGATTTAAGAGAAGGGAACTGATTTTCGTGCTCCACTTATTACTCATGGCGCTCCACTTTTAACGTGAAGTTACTAGTAACTTCATGAACAAAGTGAAGCGCCATCAGTAAAAAATGGAGGGCGAAAATCAAAATCCTTAAAAGAAACCCAAGGCCTGGGGACCTCAATTAAAAAACACATGGGTAGATGAAAAGAGAGAGCTGTCAAGACTGGGAGTAGATGACCCTTTTCTCCTTGAAAACAACTTCCACACAAGAGGAACAATAGGCTGCTGCTTCTTGTTCACCACCTTCTCCCCTCCCCTCCCCTTCTCTTTCTCTCCAAACAACCCTTTCCCCTCTTCACCACGACCCAAAATCTGAGCCATAGTTGGTAAGTACTCCTCCTCCATCTTCCTCTCCCTCTCCCTCTCCCTCTCTCTTATACTCTCTGTCCTCGCAACCACCGCCGCTTTTGCTGCCGCAGCCGCAGCCGCCTCCACTTTGGCTATCTTTGACATGTTCTTGTGGAGCTCCGCGTTGAGGGAAGCCACCGCCACCTCCGTGTCCTCCTCTCTCTCCTTCAGTAACTTTAGCTCCGTCTTTGTTGCTTCCAGCTCGGCTTCGAGTCTCTTCACAGAACATACGAGGGTATTTTGGTCATTTCTATCATCGGGTTCGTTTTTCTCGGTGGGATTAATTTTTGGTGAGGATTTACACATTGGCGATTTCTGAAAGTTATTTGGTGAGGAGGAGTGGAAAATTTCTTGAGTTAGGAGTTTTTGGCCGAAAACGGCAACGGCTTCTTTGACGGAGGAGAAAGGGCGGGAAGTATCGACGGTGGGGGAGAGGAAGGTGGCAGGAGGCGGAGGGAGTAGGGGAGGGGTTTGGGGTTCTTCCATTGTGGTGGTGATCAGAAATGGTAGAGAATGGCGTTATGCATGAATGATGTCCTTCGGGAGAGAGAGAGAGAGGCTAGGGTAGTATATATTTAATGATGGTGTTAAGTTTAAGTTTTCTTTGCTTCTTTGTTTTTTTTTTTATCCGCAGTTTTCTTTGCTTCTACTGCACTAATTTTGTGGGGTGAAAAGAAATGGACCACTCAACCCCTGGGACATTTAGAAGGATAGAATAGCCCAACGCTAGCAAGGGGATCCCAGATAAAAAAAACCCAATTAGCCCCTCAAATCCGTAAACATTTCTGTCATTTTTGGGTGTCAAGATTGTGATCTACTTTTTTCACGCAATAATTCTAAGTACCCCGAAAAGTACTCCGAAAAGAAAAAAAAAACTGCGAATGTGAATCTAAACTGCTGATTTCTCTTTTGGGCTACCTTTTCGGGGTATGTAGCTTTGTTGTTGAACATAAAATCTTTATAACCAGCGTAGAAGTCCAAAAAAGAAAAATTAGGGCTCCTTCCAAATTCGTTGTAGGCTTTCGAAATGCCATGGCCGGCCCCAGTGGTGATTGTGGAGGCAAGGATGTACCGAGGGACAAATGACCCCAAACAACAGCCTACCAAAGTTTCAAAATATACTTATTTTGAACACCGAAATATCTATCTATACCCAAATCCTTGCCCACAGGACTAAAACAAAAGGCAAATACTTACCATTGCACTGCAATAGATCTGTGTTACTCATATGCAACAAATTCGTGAACCATTCCAAGTAATATGTAAAACTGAATGGGATGGAGATAATAACTGGAAAATTGTAGAAACGAAGATTGAACAACGTAGTTTTCACTCTGTTCCGGTTGGCACGATCTAGTGTCTAACCTGCATTCATATTTTTTATAATGATCAATCTTCTCACTCCTTTTTTTTTTGTCCCCTACATCTACATGCCCTATCAAATAAGGCTAGACAAGAAGTACCTCATCAGTGGTTGCATGCAAGCTAACTGCTAAATAACAATTAAACCTCTGAAGGAAACGTTTTACCTGGGGGACGAGTCCACTGGTTGAAACAGTAACCTTGGGAGGACCAAAACAGACCCTTGCTCGTGCACCATTATGCCTGCGGCTTTTTGGACAATGTCAATCATACGAAGCGGTTCCCCCATCCCCTACAATTCGACTAACATATTATCTAATTTCAATCTACATATGCAGGTTGAACAAGATTAGCATCCATAATACCCATATAGTACTCACCAGGTAGTATATAGAAGGAAGAAGAGGGTATATAAAAAGGGAATAACTGAAGGCTCCTAGAGCAATAGAGCAAGAAAAAAAAAAAAAAGAACTCAATGATAAGCTAATTAAAAAAGAAATACCTTGTTGAACATGGATTCAGTTCACCAATAACCCTTGCAAGAACAAGCCCCATCTTTGTAATGGTGAAATCTATTCCTATCCCTAACTATGATCTCTCTGTTATAAATATCAGATATTATTGCTGTTACAGCATGACAATCCCAACAAACACGGAGGTTCTTCACAATCCTTATCGGTACACCTTCCTTTAGACTGATCAGTCCGAAAGCAATGGCAATTCTCTCACTATGTTGGCACAAAGCATCCTCTTTCTCTTCCTCTTCTAAGTCAAATAGAACTGGAAACGTGTTAGCCACATATCCGGATGATTTGAGCCTCTTAGATATCTCCTCCAACTTCGCCTCAATTTCGCCATACCTAGGATGGGACTTATCCCCAACGACGAACTCATGAACTTCTCCGTTGACTTCTATAATGCTACAACCAGGGAGCTTTCTGACACCTTTGGCCTTCATTGTTTGCCTCACGTTACTAACTCTATCCCAGTTCTTTGAATCAGCATAAATGTTTGACAAAAGCACATAAGCTCCATGGTTCTTGGATTCTAGCTCTACTATCTTTCTTGACGCGAGTTCACCTAGTTTCGTGTTTTTATGGATTCTACAAGCATTGAGCAAAGCTCCCCAAGCTCCGGCATGAGGCTTCACAGGCATTTTGTTTATGAAATCCAAGGCTTCATTTAGGCGCCCAACTCGGCCATACAAATCAACCATGCAACCATAATGTTCAAAAATAGGCTCGAGCCCGAATTCTTTTCTCATCGAGTAGAAATGCATCCGACCTTCCTCAACTAGTCCCGCGACACTACAACCCCTCAAAATAGACACAAACGTGACCTCATTTGGCAAAACTCTTTCTTGTTTCATAAGGGCAAAAAGCTCGAGACACTCGTGCCCCAATCCATTCATTGCTAGCCCTCCCATGGCACTACTCCATGTATATACATTCTTTTCTCTCATTCCCCAAAAGACTTCCATTGCCTTGTTCACATCCCCACATTTCGCATACATGTCAATGAGCGCAGTCCCTAGGGTGACAGTAACTGTGATTTTCTTTCTCCCTATATAAGCATGTGCCCATCTCCCTTGATCCAGGGCACCCAAGTGCGAGCACGCGGACAAAACCGAAACCAACGTCACCTCATTAATCCTCACTCCTTCCATTTGCATCAGGTTAAACATATCCAACGCCTCCCTTGATTGCCCACACTGCGCGTACCCGGATATCATTGCGTTCCACGCAACAGGGTCCTTCTCAGGCATACTATCAAACAACCCCCGTGCAAAACCAACATGACCTGATTTAGCACAAGCAGTCACCATGGCAGTCAAAGTCACCAAATCAGGCAGGGGAATTTCATCAAACACCTTACGTGCACAACCCAACAAACCCATTTCAGCATACATGTAAATCAACCCGCTCTGGACGTGCGGGTCGGTTTCAAACCCGCGTTTCATAACACACGCGTGGACTGCCCTACTTGCTTCGCAATCCAACAACTGTGCGCATGTGCGGACCAAGAAAGTGAACGTGTAGTTATCCGGGTATGGGTTGTGACCCGATTTTAACAGCTTGTTGTAAAGTTGGAAGCTTTTTTGAGGGTTTGGGCTCTTGGAGTTAGCTCTGATCAAGGAGTTGAAGGCGAAGACGGTGGGGTTGGGGTTTTGGTCGAGGGCCCGAGTGGAATAATCGAGAAGGTTGGGGTGTTTGAGGGCAATTGAGGCAACGAATTGGGCATGGAGGAAAGGGTCGTCGAGGAGGCCAGTGATGAGGAGTTGGGTGTGGACTTGGTTGATTTGTCGGAGGCTTGTGCAGGATGATTCTACCAGAGAAATTGTTGGGTGCTTTGCTATACATCGGAAATGGCTCATGACCACATCCAGATCACAAATGATGCCTTTCTCCGATTGTTAGTCTGCTAGTGAGTTGATGTATGCAGTCCAGTGCCCAATTCAGAGTGGAGATTTACATATATTTGTCGCAAAAGAGACGAAGGCCGCACCATCCAAAAGTTTCTTTCTTTCATGTAATATTGTCTATAGTCAAGTGAAAGCAAGAGAGTGAGAAGTTGAGCAGTTAATCTTGTTAATGGCTGCAATAAGTAAAAGAAGTTCATCGTTTAGGCTAATCAAACCATAATATCCCTGATCATATGAAGCAAGCCCAGGTTTCCTATCTTTCTTATATTACCTCCTACTATATGTATCAGCAAGCTTAAAGTAGACAAGCATATATATTACCTATATGTATCAGCCAAAGAAAAACAGTAGGAACTAGGAAGTTATGCTAAAACTTCGCCGATAAAACAAGAAGGATATGTCCATAGATGTGCAAAAGAATCCACACCAAACACTAAAGCATGCTGGTTGAGACATAGTTAACAATAACCTACTGAAAATTGTAAGTTCCTGCAAATGAAACAACCACTTATTTCGTTTGTCAAATGTACATATGAATATGATTACATCAACTCCTCATCACTCCTTGTCAGAGGAAAGGAATAACAAACCAAACAAGAATCAGTCCATGCAAAAAAAAAAAACCAGGCTTCTTTTGGAAAACTAGGCCTTATACTCATAACTAAATTGTCACTCAACCATTTTATCAAACACTTGGTGGCCCCAAATACAAAACCATAATCTTACCCAGATTTCTTTAGAGCACCGAAATCTCCATCAAAATTTCGCACAAAAACGAGTAGAAGCTTTGGAAGCATACCTGTTATCGGTGTTTGTTGCTGATGAATGGCCAAAAGAACAAAAAATAAAAGAGGGGGAAAATTGAGCGCTAATTGTGAAGAACCATAACAGAGAGAGAGAGAATTTGATAAAGTAGCCTCTTCAGAAGCAGCGAGGCACTGTAGCCGTATGCATTTTATCGAGTCGTTTGTTGAAGCTGGTGGAATACATGCTTTCTGATTTTGACTAGGTGAAATAGCTAATATGCCTATTTAGCTAATCTGGTGCACTTGCTCCAGCGTGCTGGACGTGATTTCTCATGTCGGAGAAGATGGAAAAGTGGCCATGCTACATGCCTTCGGCCGAGATATACGGAAGAAAAGCAGAGAGAGAGAGAGAAGTCGATTTTGATTTTATCTGCATATCGTGTTGTCTACTCGGCAAACCTTCTTTGGATTTGCCCGAGATAATTTGGAATTCATTTATTTCTCTCACGCGTGGCTTGCTTTGCTTCTGGGATTCCGACGTGTTTTTATGGTCCGAAAAATTCTAAATCACAGAAGAAAACAAGTATCCCATCACAAATTGTTTTGCGAAACAAGAAGATCAAGTCAAATCCCAGTTGCTGAAAGATGGATAACAAAGAAACCAAACATGAGACAAGGTCCGAATAAAGCAATGATAGGTGCAGTTTTCATTATAAATCGAATCAGAAACTGTTTATTCAGTACAGCCATTACACCCCTGCGAAAGTGGCGGCCCGGAAAGGGGCTCAAAATTAACTGACCTCAAAAGAACAGCAGGCAGATAAACAATAGATCTGTCTACCTTGATATGCAACAAATTTGTGAACCATTCCAAGTAGTAATATGTAAAACTGAATGGGATAATTATGATAACTGGGAAGATTGTAGAAAAAAAGATTGAACATAAAAAAAAAAAAATTACTTTTCACTCTATACAAACTGGCTTTGCTTTGCACAACTTCTATTTGTTTCCTTTCCCTTCATCTTCATTCAAAATGCGATTTCGAAAATCAGCTACCATGAGAGGCAGCCCCTCACGCAGCGGTACCTTTGGCTCCCAGTTTAAAAGCTCCTTTGCTTTGCTAATATCTGGTTTCCTTTTATGCGGATCATCAGCAGTGTTTGGTTTGAATTCTATTGTTGCACTGGAATCAATAGTTTCTTTCACCACCTACATTTGAAGAAGAAAGTAATGTAAGCATGCCAGTAAGAACAGGAACCCTTTCCATCTCTTAAAATGTTATGAACAATTCTTTTGTAGTTTGAGCAGGACAAACCTCAGCGAGTTCTAACATGGTGAATTCTCCTGGGTTACCCAAGTTAAATGGCCCAACATGCTCACCTTCCATTAACGCCATCAGTCCATCAACCTGACAAAAAAGAGGAGTTGGTAATTCCCTCTTCACACCATTCAAAGACTTCAAACGGAAACTGTTGTGTCTAAGGGATGGATTAGAATTCAAGTTTTTCAAACAACTTATTAGCTATACTACTCCCTCCGTCTCATATTATTTGTCCATCTTTTCAATTTGAGTGGGATGTCCCAAAAAGATTGTCCACTTTGAAAAGCCAAAGATCCAAGTTTGTAAGTTTCTCAACCTATCCCTATTAAATAACTGTGACTCATATAGTTGAAAGTGGGCATAAAGGGGAAATGCTGCACAAAATGCCTTTAAATAAATTTCAATGGATTAGCTTCATGTCCTCTTGAAAAGTTGGAAACCTTAAGAGAGACAAACAAAACATGATGAGGCGAGTATCAATTTTCCAAAATATAAATTTGATGGAAATATGTAAAAGTTTTACAGAAGGCTAAGAGGGGAGAAGGAGTCGTAAAATTTTTGAACCATATGTTTCAAAAGTTGCAAGTATTATTCGTATATGCAATTTTACACTAAGCGGCCTAAGTAGAATAATTGGTCTGAGGCTTCTTAGTAAATTCGGGAATGTCTAAATTTAGCCTAAGCCTAGCCACTGAGTGACTCATCAGTCATCATTATTGTACAACATCAGGGCATAATTGACATTGTTGGAGGCGGTTGTGCAAGTCGGACATCCTGTTGCACAGGGTAAATGCTGGCATCTTAAACTTGGCTGGGAGAGAGATCTGGCAATGCTTCTGGCGAAGGGTATCCATTGATCATCCTCGTCGGACCCATTCCTGCTGACAGAGGGTGAGCTTACTCTCATGTCAGCCTTCGCCTCTGTTTGCCCATTGTTGTTACTTGAGCCTTGGGGAGTGCGCACTCTCAGTTAGCTTGGCTACTTGCCTCCTGACTTTCCTAAGGGCACCCCTTCCTCCTCCTCGAGGGTCCAGTCCTCTGACATTGTTTGTCCCTCAATCCTCATGGCTTTTTGTGGTCATAAGTGTACTACTCGCAGAGTGACTAGGAGCACGAGCGCAGTGCGAGGGTTGGGGAGCACGGGACATTTTGAAGGATTATGTGACTAAAGTTCAACCTTGTTCTCCCCATAGTATGTATCAATACGATTCGTGCCCATTTGAGTACATAAAATTTTACAACATGTAAAATAAGTCATCAACCTATTCTACGTGTCCTCAATTATGAGAATGTAATGAATAGCTTAGGCATTCAAAAACAACCCAAAAAATGGCAGCAGCAGAGGAAGTTACAAGCATATGGCATACCAAGTCAGCTACATATTGGAAGCTTCTCGTTTGTTTTCCATCACCATACACGGTCAATGGTTGCTTACGGATGGCCTGCAAGAGACAGACGCAAGAGTTAAAAATCACTGTGAACGATGAACTTATTACCAATATCCAAATTTGCATTTTACCAAATTATCATTCTCAAAACCATGAAGAATTAATCAGGATCTCTGACTGTGTGTGCAAGTGATTGTGCCCTGATAAGATAGGGGAAGAGATCCAACCTGTGCCACAAAATTGCTTACAACACGGCCATCATCTAAACACATTCGGGGCCCATATGTGTTAAAGATACGTGCAATCCGCACCTGCGTAGACAAAAAACAAGATAAAGTCTCACTACATTTTTTATTAACTATTCAGAAGAATCTGAACCAGATAACATCTAACCAATTACAATAAATGTAATGAATCTATAAGGATACCAAATCCTGAACTTGTCATGTGATTTGAATTTTAATCAGGCAAATGAACCCCAATCACCCATTATAGTCATCTTCAATGACACCCAACAACCTACAAATGAAGGACTGAAGGTACTTCAAGTGCACCACTGGTCAATTGGAAAATTATCGTTCTCTTTTTGTTTTTTTTAAATAGTCTTGCTGCTTGATGAAAAAAACAAAAACAACACTAGTCTAACTGAGCAGCAAACATAGTCATTCCCGTAGTATAACTCTTTATCTTCAGACATTAATAACTTCCCTTCAAGTAACATCTCTCTTTAATCTGCGATCTTTGAGTTTTTAATCTTTAGCTACTTGATCACACACTTTGTCTCTAGAAATTACTCCAGTACTCTGGTTATGGTATATTTGTACGATGAACACGGCTAAACTAAAATGCTATTGGCCATTAGCTGTATGGACTTAATGACAAACTACACTCCAACATGAGTTCAAATAAAGCATGTCTTAAGCCTACAGAGATCACCATTACCACGTATAAAAGTTAATGCATACGGCAGAGTCAGAGTCTTTCCATAATCTCACCCTTAATACCTTGTCATGATATGAAGCTATTAACAAGGGTGAATAAGAGAATAATAAAAGAGCAAGCACTTACGTAAACATATAGAGCGTACTAGTAATACTTCCATCTGATAATATTTGATATACGAAAAGAATTTTGAAACGTCTTTACATCAAATTCATCACATACATGTAAATCAGGTAAGATTACCTCAACACCTGCCCCTCGATGATAATCCATAGTCAAGGTTTCAGCAGTTCGTTTGCCTTCATCATAGCAGCTCCTAACACCTAGACACTCGTAAGTTCTTTGTGATTATTATCATCATAGAATGCAGAGCAAAAACCCACAAATCATAGAAAACAATTTGGTCAGCAACAGCTCACCTATTGGATTCACATGCCCCCAGTATGTCTCCTTCTGGGGATGCTCGAGGGGATCCCCATAAACTTCGCTAGTACTAGTGAGCAAAAACTTTGCCCCAATTCGCTTTGCTAACCCCAACATGTTAAGCGTACCCATCACATTCGTCTTGTAATCTAAGTCAAGGATTCCAAACCCCTTGCAAACCCAGCAAAATCGACACTCCGTTTGGAAAGATGTGGATTTCAAATGAAGGGATTCTATGTCCAATTCCAACAAAATACATAAAGAGGTATAGCTTAGGGGTAAAAGGGAAGTATTTTGTTGGAAACCTTCTCTAATCTGTAATCCTAAACATGGAACCAAGGATCACAAAATTCCACATATCGAACCCAAAACTAAGCTATTCAATTTTTCATCAAGTAATTATGTTAAACCCCTCCCTCCATTTAAATCCACATCAACCCAGAGTCTAAACGTAGAAATACAACAAAAAGCATAAAACTTGGAAGTAATCATAAGATTCATAACTGTGATTCAGATAAAGACAATAAACCAGAAAACCCATTAAGGATATGATAGTCTTGACAGGATTGTACTTATAGTGAACAGGAGAAGCAGGGCAGGCCAAGTGATAGATCTGATCCACCTCCAACAAAATGGGTTCAACCACATCATGCCTAACAAGCTCAAACCTGGGATCCCCAAAATGATGCATCACATTCTCTTTCCTCCCAGTAAAGAAATTATCAATCACAATCACATCATCACCCCTCCTCAACAACTTATCAACCAAGTGACTGCCCACGAACCCCGCCCCGCCCGTCACCACTATCCTCGACCGCTTCCGCCCCACCCCCGCCGGCACCCTCCCGCTGCCGCCCCAACTCCGAAACGGGCTCGACACGACGGACTCGCGGTTGGAGTACGAAACCGAGGCGGGCACGTAGGAGGAGGGACGGCGGCGGTCGGGATCGGGCGGGGCTAGGCGGGAGAGGGTGGGTTGGAGGATGAAGAAGGTGGAGCCAATGAGGATGCCTACAATGATGAAGAGGAGGCGTTGTTCGGTGAGGAGGTAGGATAGGGATCTAGGGAGGGATCTGGAGTAGGGATGTTTCTGAGTTTTGGGTGAGTAGGGTTGGTGGGTGGTTAGGGTTGTGGGGTTTTCTTCGTCTCTTCTGTGGTGGGTTGTGGTGGACAGCTTGTGGAGTTGTTTCATGGCTTAGGGTTTGAGACTGAAGATGGGTTTCAGTCCTTTGGGGTTGTGTAGGATTGGAAGGTTGTGTGGAAATCGTGCCGACTCGGCAATGGGTTTGGTAATGTTTTCCGGTGATGGTTACTGGAATTGGGTTGGAGGTGGAAGACGCAGTGGAAGAGAGAGAGAGAGAGAGAGAGAGTGGCAATTGGGCAAACAGTTTAGAATGTCAATTGTCAAAACAGATGAAGAATGGCTTTAACATATACGGAGTAGAAGGTGGATAATGTAAGCCCCAACAACTACTTATAAGACGCACACGGGTCATCGATCTTGACAATAAATTATAAATGGTTAGATATAATTCGAGCTTTTACTAATCATATCCGTCTATTGTTTGGATGAAAATCCGAGCCGTCCATTGCCGAGATGGACGGCTGAATTGACAGCACTACACGTGTAATGCAGGAGGTGCACTACAGCAACCCAGGTCCCGGAGTTCTTTTCAGGGCCGGGTATGTGGGAAATCCTATAAACACCCCTTATTTTTCTAAGTACCCACACCAAACAGGCAAAATTACCACTTTATCATTTTTTTTCTCAGTACCCACGCCATTATCTTTTTTTTTTTTTTTTTGTGTTCGTTAAACCTAATCTACTCTTAACCGCAATACCGGGTAAAACAATAAGTTTATAATCACACACAAACACTTACACATGCACAATAAAAGTGGGACCTACACACACTGGAGATGTGCAGTGTGTATGGAGCCTACTGTAACATTATTGCCGGGAAAAAAGTATTTATTAACGATTAAATTAACATATAGAAGGTGAATAATGTAAAAAACAGTCGATAGATATTTCAGAAGAAAGAATAATTTCCTCCTTTTTTCCCTAACCATAATCTCATACCCTTTTGCTGTTTTCGGATATAAGATTTTTAGGGAAAAAAAATTCTTGAAGAAAAAGAAAGGAGATATATATTACCTTCACAAGTTCCCCAACCTTTTTTTGTCACAATACAAATTTTAACCTCTCATATTTTGTGTACTATGAATGCATTAGGGCTATCATTGTTTTAGATTTTTTTAATCATTTGCAATTAGGTCCCGTTTTCACAAACAAAAAGTTTTTACTAACTCAACAATTTTTTCACTCACATACCCATCAAAAACTTGTTCACTACCGGATACAACTTGACATTTCTCAACAACTTATTCATTACCAGAAACACCTATTAATTTTTCAACCACAAATTTTTTTACTACCGAAAACACCCCCTTAGTTCAGGTCGGTAAAAAGGAGAGATCGGGGGATGGTGCTGTGCACATCCATAGAGAACATAGAGGGGAAGAAAGAACTATGGGTGATTTTAGTTCGGTTCGGGGTGAAATTTCGGTCAGCCCGAAATATAAAATTTTCATTTAAGGTTGAGGGTGGGATCGGTCCGGTCGGGGATTTCGGTCCGCCCAAAATATAAAATTTCCATTGAATTTTAAATGTATATATGTAAAATATATAACATATATAGTTGTTCGGTTCGGTCCGACAAAAATTTTAAGAAACCGAGACCGAACAGAACCGATCGGTCATTTTTTAAAGATTTTTTTGGTCTGTCGGTTTTTATATCATCCCTACTGCAAAAAAAACAAAACAGGGAGGGATAGAGGAGAGAGAAGAAAGAACTGCAAGAATAGCAAATGGATGAAAACTCCAAAAGAAAAAATATCCGACCTGCCGGATTCGAACCAGCGACCTAAGGATTATCTGTTAGGAATTTTCCCACTACAGTCCTCCGCTCTACCAACTGAGCTAAGGTCGGTTTGTTTAATGCGACGTACAAATTTAATTATAATCCCTTCCGGAGTGTTCCAAACTTAATGAAACCAAAAAGAATTAAAATATTTAACATTGCTCATTTTGTTATTATTCCTTTAAAAGCATTCAAACGAGTTTTGGACAATCCGGATTTTAGAGAGAGTGGTGGGGTGAGCGACGGGTACCGCCACGTGGTACCCGCTCAGCACCCAAAGATTTCTTCCATGTAAGGGATAAAAGTGAATGAATGAAAAAGAATCATTTTCTACTTTTCATAGTTGACTAGAAAGAAATTGCTTCCATTTTAGTATGTTTTACTTGCATTGGTGGCTTGAAATAAGTTATTTTCAGAATGATATATAGAATAGTACTATTCTCATCTCCAACTCTTATTCGTACTTTTACTCAAATCTTGAGTGAACAGTTAGGTAGAAGCTTTGTTTGATATGAACATTCTAATGAGCAAGTGTTAATCTAATCATAAATCCGAGTAAAAGCTTCATTAATAGTAGAAACTACGAAATTGAGAAATACAAAATAGTCCTCTTAGATTTAAATAAAATTTCGAGACTCTTGATTTGACTAAAACTCAATTTAAAATAATTATTCAATAGTCCGGAATACCGCCACGTGATACTCTCAACCACTTTACTACCACACATTCTTGAGAGGTCCATACACTTAGTAAACTGTAAAACAACTTTTGAAGTGTTTTTACTCAAAAGTTTAATTTTGAGTCACGAAATGGGTAAAATAGGTTTTTCTATTTATTTATTGTAAACAATAAATGAATAAGAGTTGGAGTGCCGTTAAAAAAAAAAATGAAAAAGAGTTGGAGTGCTGTTCAAAAAAAATGAATAAGAGTTGGAGATGGTCTTCATCTTGTATTCTTGAGTCAAAGCCCGTAGCCCACCTTATTTCACAGAAACAAATGTCATCATTTTGCTATCTGAAAATGTTGTACAGTGTGCGGGCCTCGTATTGGATTCGCAACTGTGCCACGTGAATCCAATGTGACCCAACATATAACCAACGTGGGCTCAGGCTTACCGAAAAACGATATAAACGAATCAGAAACGCAGACCTGCACCTGTTCCGGCAAGGATTTTGTCTAACGACAAAACCAAAATCATACCCAGCCTAGAATCTCATTCATGTATTGATTTCCAGTCAAATTCCATTCTGGAATACTAGTGTTAACCAGATTTTCTATTAAAAATGCTTTAGTAAAAGAAGCACTACCAATGTATGGTGTTCATCAGGCATTCATTCCTCTAAGTGGTGATCCTTTATTCATCATCTCCTACGGCTACAACTACCATTCCATTTTCCTAAAATGGAGTTATGCCCTACATTCTACACATACGCAACCTCCGATATTAGCTCATCTATCAAATTCTTCTCAATTTCCCAACCTATCTCCTCAACATTGTCGCCGGAATCTATCCACTCCATCTGCCTATCCAGCACCCTCTCCGTCACCTGCTCATTAGCTCTCTCCTCTTCACTAGCTAGCCACTCGTGCAGCTCGCGCTTGACCCCACCTTTCCCCCACAAAGATCCCATCTTCCTCGTCAATGCCAGCTTCACCCACGGGTGTGGATCCACAAACCACTTTGAGATCTCAACAAGCCCGGAATTGATGCGGTCAAACAACAGCTTCCTGTCGAACCTTGACCATGTTGTCTGATTTCTATACTTCTGCTCGAGGTTATCGAATAAAGTGGGACCCAGAGGGCAATCCTCATGGTGCCATTTTGACGTGAATGTATCAGGGTCAACAACGTCAAGTTGAGAGTAAATAAGCACATCAACAAGATAGGAAGACTCCAAGCTCTCGTCATTACATATTCTGTTCTCTTGGGACACTGCAGCAAATACTGGGCAAACATCTTTTTCACTCGTGAATGTCTCAACGTCCGCATACGATCCAGACTCCATCTTGAGAAGCTTGAGCTGCATTCGAAGCTCTACAAGTACCAAACAATATAAAAGAGAAATTAAAGTAGAGAAACAGCTACACTGGAAGCACCAAATAAGTAGTCCTTATTAGGACATGAAGCATACTAGAGTTGTTAGGGAGGTTCTAAGATTCAAGTATATGTGAGGATGGCAATCCGGTTAGCTGCCTCTGCTATTAATTTTTTTCCCTTGGAGCAGTTGCCAGGAACACGTGTAAAAAAAATTTGAATTGTAAGGGCATTTTTGCTTAGTAACACATTGTCCCTTCCTGAATAATTATAGAAGAGATGGCCATGTAGGAAGAGAACATGTTAATGTGACAATTCCACAGACAATAAAACGAGGGTGTGGAGACCTGATTGAAGAGGTAACAATTATTGGCTAAACCGGTACTTTTACATGCAACTGCATGTGGAGGTGAATCAACACAATCTTGTCTGAAGGCCAACCAAAGGTTATTAAGAATTTAAATTGAGCTTGAGACTACAGGATGTCCAATACTATGAATATATTTCTTGTCATCGATTTTTAATGCCATGACCTTATTATCCCTTGAGTATGGACATCACACATGACAAAAAGTCAATAAAACGCTTCTAGTTACCTTGAAGGTCAGCACTGACTCTCTCAAAGCATTCGGAACCAGACGATATGTCTTCTGTAAATGGGGCTTCCAAAACTGAAACTGGGCTCGGATGATCGGCATCCTTTGAGCTCTCCGGAGATTGTGGTTCAGGTAAAGGACACTGCAGTGGAACCGAATCTTCAGCAAATGGTCCAATTTGAGGTACCTAGAACATATAATAAAAATTACTAATAACAATATCAATAGACAGGGAAGAACCTAATTTATCTAGTTATAGGAGATTAGAGAGGGAGAAAAAAATGAAACCAATCTTTCATGGAAAGTATCTTGCAAGCATATAAGGAATGTATTGGCCGAGATGATACATAACCGACATCAACACAAAATATAGATATCACACAGCATCATCAAAGAATTCGCATAAAGTCAATAAGTTTCTTGCCAAATTAAATCTACCAAAAAGAAACTAATATTGAGCAGATAAAACATAGAGCAAAGAGATCCTGGTCATAAATTAAGAGGGAATCATGATGATGCAGTTGTTCCGACCCAAAGCCCGGAAAACTGTGAAGACCCCGGGTGCCTAGATGTGTGCCATTTATTTTCCTATGACAAAAGGACGAATCGGTTTGTCAACCTTCTGTATTATGTACTCTGTCCACTTATGTGATCTTGTAACATAGTTCAACATCCAAACGTATCAAACTATGGAAACATCGAAGTACATTGCAATACAAACAAGTCTATGATTAGGCAGCCCGCAGTCTCATGCACGGCGGTACGTGCTATGCATGACAGCATGAGTAATGACATATAAATCGGTATTGATTTGTGCATTCTAGCAATGTGATTGTTTAGTCCATTCATACCCTGGAAATAACAAGTAGACGAGGAAAACAGTCATGATGGTAGGAATACCACGACACAAAAATTGTTTCAAAACCACCCTGCCTATAAATAAAAGAGGAAAAGAGGTTGTTTTTTTTTAGATAAGTACTCAATCTTATAAAGCTCAAACAAAAGTACACAAAGAAAAGAGTTCTAGTAAAACAAGGAAAAACTACTTGTGTTTTAGACTTCTAGTAACTAGGCAAAGAAAACCCAAAAATATTGACAATATTTAAGCAGTCAGTTCTGGTATCTTGCAATATTGCAAGTATATATAGGAAGGGTACAGTATATTTAAGAGTGGTCATGTGCTTTCCAATATTGCAAGTATAAATATGTGGCACCCAATTCCCAGCAATGTAAGAGATACATACACAAAAGAGGCCAAGGAAGAAAATATGGATGGCACCACCGTACCAACCTGCACACCTGAAATGTCTCACCCTATTCGGATGGGGACGAGATAAGGTTACGTGGTACTTTTCAGAATGGCATTCACATGCAGTTTCAATTTGATACCGGAATGGGTTTAGCATGTAACATGGTAGGGAATGTTTAATCATAACTATCAACTCAGTTGCTTCGAATGGATAAGATGTCAAGCAAAGACCGTTCGTAATTCCGGAAAAGAGATTGTCAATATAAGCTTATCTTTCGGAAAACATCTAAATTGTTGAAATTGGAGGATTTCATAATGTTCTATTTGGAGGGAATGCAACCTAGTGTAATAAATATTTTATATAGGGAAAACGTACTACATGAGTGGAACCGGTGACAAATATGGACTTCCATACGATAATCTCTTATTTAGATGTACCTTAAGTTCTAAGAATATGAGCGAGAAACCTAACCTATATGTACAACCTTTAAAAGCATCAAATAAATACCGTTCTCATTTCCTTTCGTAGGTCACAAACGAGTCAAGCCGAGCTACTTTTTTGCAACGTTCGAGCTCCACTTTGATGAAAATTGAGGTGTTCAAGATCGGCTTGAAACAAACTGATAGAAAAAACTGAGCTCAAGCTCAGGTCATTGAGGTAAAATAAATCTCAAGCTCAGCTCAGCTCGAGTTGGCTTGACTTTATTATAAGCATTGTTGGTGACCAAGGGGTGGAGTCAGTTTGATTGCCCTTTCCACATAAAAACTATCGTAACATTTAAATGACTTTATTGGCCGATTTGAATCTTCTAAAGCACTGGCAAAAATGATTGCGTTACTTAAACGACGTCGTTTATCAACTTGAGTGATATATGTTGGTTTCTTGACTCCGCCCAGTGTTGATAAAACTTTTGGGTGTTATCCATTGGACATTCCATGATCCATCTCATGTCATACAAAAAAGGATGCTTTAGGCAACTCATTGGTTACCCTCCCTCCGTTCCGAAGTGTTCCCAAGTGTTGGTCCGCCATTCCATTTTGGGATGTTCCATAATGTTAGTCCCTCAAAAGTCAAAAACCTAAAATTAGTAAGTTTGCACTATTACCTGACAAATACCTATGATTGAAGCTTAAATGAGTTATAATAAGGAGCAATTTGGGAAAATAGCACCTTGAGGTTTGATGTGATTGTAAATTTGTAATCATTACTTATCCTTTTAAAAAGTTGGAATCCCCAAAAGGAACCAACATTGAGGAAACAAGTGAGTAATAATTTATGGTGATGCTTTTAGCATCGCATTAAGTGCCAGCTGGCATCGACAAACAAGTTAACATTGTTGAACTACATTAATAACTAGTTAAGGAAAAAGTCAAAATGGTTGGTCAGACAAATAAAATGATGAGTTTAGTAGTTTAAGTAAAAGTTGAGCCAATCCTAACCCAATGAAGCTCACCTCAAATCAATCTTAGCTCATTGTTGAGCATGATATTAAGCTCATTGAATTATTGAGCATGATATTAAGCTCAAGTCCTTACTCATTTACTAATCAAGTGTTTGAACGATTAGCAAACTAGTTCATCTTTGAGTTTTTCATCAATAATTTGGTTGTCACTTTTATTAAGGGTATATTCACTTCTTCACCTTTTTTCCTTTATCAAGGGTGAGCTTTGGTAAGTGGAGAAAACAAGGTGAAGAAGAGAATATACCTTTAGCGAATGAAAGAACGCAGCATCAATAGGGCTAGTAAATTCTTGCCGCTAAAGGAACTGCTTAGTTTGGGAAACTGATTCCAAATTGATTAGGTAAATAGCAATCACTTTACTATTGAAATAAGGTCTTCCTCTTCAGATTCGAGGGAACCTAGAAATGCTAGAGCTAGAAGAACGAAAGGAATTCTGAAATCAAATGTGAATCCAAAATTCCATTTACATTGATCCTGTGCAAACCTTCATACCCATAAAGAACAGCAGAGATGCAAATGAAATTCTTGGGGATTTACAAACTTATAAAGTTTGCTACGTCCATTTACCTATATGAAGGCAAATGGAGGCTTACAAGTAGACATAGGAAAACAAGCGAGGAAAAGTGTGGTCTTGATCTACGTTTTGTACCCTTGGTAGGGTCACACATTTGCAACCAGAAAAAGGGGGTGTCTAAAATGTGGATTCTTTTAATTCTCGCCCCAATGGTACAGGGACACTACAAAATATTCAGACTTCTTAACAAATTTCTTTTATATTCTAAGCTAATTGTGTTAAAGGTGTCATATACCATTTCATGCACATGCTTCCAAGGTGATTACCAAATAGAAATATGGGACACATATCTCATACCATTTGGTCCTAGCCCTATTAAAAATCGTTAACCTGACGTTCTTTCCTTATACAGAAATGGTCATTATCAATTTCTCTGAGTTGGAATTTCGAATGACAATAGCTAATTTGAGGAAGTAAAGATTGATCCATATATTGTGGAAAGGAAATAAAATAAGGGAGGCGTTCAATGTTTACTTATGCAGTGTTCGAGCTTGAATTTGTTCATTATTGAGGTGTACAAATCAAATTGAGCTAGAAACGAAGGCTCAAGCTCAGCACATCGAGGTAAAATGAAACTCTCCAGTAGGCTCAACTTGAAATCATGCCAAGATCAAGGTCCAGAAGAAATTCCACTTATTCTTGTCCTGATATCTTAAATTTCCAAACAAACTACAGAAAGATCTATCGTCCATGGCTGCAAACACAAACCAATTCCATGGCATAGGAGCGCAAAATATTCTGGTTTGTACTCATCAGGCATAGCACAGATAGTTTCCTCCTAAAAACTGAGATGATAGACTCAATCATGCACATGGGTTGTCGAACCTCCCATGGAAGTTACCCAAACTAAGTGAAAGAAGGCCAACTACGAAGGTAACAGAGCTTATAAGTTGAAACTACCAGAAGACTGCTTTCCGCGTTTTACCAAAATTGCTGTTTGAATCATAAGTCGTGGGTCATCTACCAAATGCTTGCATCTGACGGGAGAGAAACAAGATTCAAGGAAAGCTGAATAGTCAATAGTCTCATCAATTTGGTATAGAGAAATATCAGTTCCTAGTTTAAATCCTCGAATTTGCTGAATTAGGGAACACTCAATCTAACAGTGTAGTTGTACCGACCTCAGTTCAAGGCAAATGACAAGGTTTCTCTATTAATGAAAGTAAATCCGAAGAATTGAATAACATGTGATGTTTCAAACCTATTGCAGGATATATCATATCAAAATTCACCTACAATGCAGTAATTCATTACGATCAGTAATATCCCTGCATGATATAAAGACATACACAAATTAAACAATCCAGCAAGAAAGACATGAAATACCACAAGCAATGCACCCCCACATATGTACACGACGTGATGATACTACGAAAGAATGTAAAGGATCAAAACATCAGGGAAATAAAATCACGTTGCCTCATGAAACAAATACCTACGGTGTCTCAACAAGTATTTAGAAGAGTTTTAGTCAAGTTGATCAAACCTGTGCTTCTGAGTCATCGGGACCAGGAGTTGCAGGATGGTTATATTCTAATGAACAAGCTGAAGGCTTTGGGGACAACTCATCAGGAGATTCAGATGACATGGTCATATCCTTATGTCCAGCAACCGCCTCAGCTTTAGAAATCGAACATTTACCAGTCACATTATCAGCCAGCATCTCAGTAACCAGCGGCTTTTGTTCAGATGGATCCTTCTTTCCCAGGTTAGTCTCCATCTGAGATTGGTTAAACTGCATCTCCTCCAAAGAGTCAACACTATCACTAGAGTTGTGTCGGGAGGAGTGCGACTTCTTGCCATATCTTTGGTTTCTGGTTGAAGAAACATTTTTTGCACTGGAATTTCCATCTATTACCTTATTTCTACTCTGCTTCCTGGCTTCTCCTGACCTCAAATATCTCTCCTGATCAAGAGCTTCACAACGCGTGCTTGATTTAGGACCAACAGAGCAAACAGATAGAGCAGGAACAGATCTTGATCTGGATGGAATTCTTTTGCATTCCTTCTTCCAACCATCCCCACTACTAATACCCAAAGGACTATCCCACTCTTCGACTCTGTCAGTGCTACCAAATCTGTCACTGGACCCATCCAAACAAGTCATTCTATCTAAATTCTCTGGCCACATATCCGAATCAGGAAAAGTAAGCATTTCACCTAGTGTGCCACCCTTGCCTACTACTCCAACATCTTGATACCTCCTGGACATCTTCCACCTCTCTGAGAGCCTCTTCTTCGCCTCCTTACTTAGAGATGACTCAATTGAGTGCGATGGTGAAGGCTTCTGCCGGTTACTCCAGTGAAATGACTTTCTGGAAGTTTGCACTGTCACCTCCGATTCACTTCCAGAATCACTTCCAGACGCACAATATGAGCTCTCATCCCCAGAGTATCCCTTGACTTTAGAGGACAAATCTATCAGCTCCCCACTATAACTCTCTCTCATTCTCCTAGAAATCTCCTTTGCTCTTTCTCTGGATTCTCTAGATTTAGGCCTGAACATACCCACATCATTAGATAAGTTTCTCTTACCAATGATCTTATTTTCATATTCCATGTTCTTCGTGCATTCTGACAAATTACCATGTGAAGAACAAGGTGATGAAGTTGATTTAGTAGCATTCTGCACCTTCTCAAGATTCGGCTTCAGAACAACAATCCTTATTGGGAGGATGCCACTCTCATTCTTCTCATCAAATTGAATTCTTGATGACTGCAGAGTTTCTTGAACACCACGATGACTATAATGGGTACCATCATGATGTTTCCGGCATGACACCTCGTGATGTTTTTGATATGGTAGAGCATCAAGTCCTAAAGTACTGTTGTCCGATTTCCAAACAATGGTACTACTTTCGTGTTTATGTGAATTTGACGGCTTTATAATTGCTATACGACTACATTGCATGTTGGGAGCATCAACTTGCAGGTCAATAAGATGTTTTGCAAATAAGGAATCTGGCTGCTTAAGAAATTTCATCAACAGGTCCTTATTTCTGTCCAGCCGGTCAAGGGGGTCACAAATCCCTTTTGAACTACGAAGCTTCTCATCTGTGGAAAGACATTTCACATCCACCAACTTCTGTCGAACAAATGCCATCTCTGCCTCAGAAAACTTCGAGTTTACAATCCTTTTTGCTGGGTAACCACTTCTCTCCGCTTTTGGTGTTTCTGGAACCTCGTACACATCCTTAAATTTGTCCTGCTCCATTGAGTTTTTCCTACTTGATCGGTGTTTGTAATCCTGTTGAGATGCTACAAACGTAGTCCTCTTTTGATGAGTTTCAGCCAACCCCTTGTGTTGTTGATGAGGAGGCTGCTGAGTTGGCAGCCCATCAAGACCCATCAATCTGGCAATGACACTTGGTGAACGTCTCTTGGATTCAGTTTCTTTTGACATTTCTTCTGCTAATAACATCTTTATTGGTGTTCCAGTAACTCGACTGCTAGAGTTCCTCCCCAACTCATAAGTGACCTACATGGGGAAGGTATTTGAAATCAAATATCGTTATACGCAAATGAATAAATACATAGCCATGATATTCTGTTCTCAATGGCTATTTAAAAGTGAATGTTAAAATAACAACTCCAAATCATAAAGACCAAATAAAAGTACAAATAAGTAATCAGCGCACCAAATCTTCCTCTATGGTACCGCTGCTGTAAGAACTAGAGTCTGATGCCAACTTTGAGAGTTTTCTTTGTCTAGGAATCTGCATGTTTCCTGGAAGCGAATACAGATTAGAAGACAACATCACAGTATGACGATTCCAAGATGATAGGTATGACTGCAAAATTGAGTAAACAGAGTTCCAAATCACCAAAAACCAAGGACATGACACAATGGATGGAAAAGACTAGTGAGAACAATTTCATAGCAGTTTTTAATAGATTAACCAGCTCCATTCCAGTAACTCGAAGATTCAAAATTCAAGTGCAGAAGGAAATTAAGAACAACCCAAATTTTCTGCAAAGGAAAAACATATGGGAAAACATTTATACAACGTAGGATGCAGGATATTTGACAGCAGGGAAGTATGAAGAGCATATTTGATAGCAGGATCGAGGGGATGGATTAGGATTCAGAGTAAAAACGCGTGCGGTCCATGCATCTTCTAATATGCAGCTTGTTCATCATTTGGCGCAACATACACAATCAGGAAATAAGGACTTGCCCCTACATGGGAAATTGAATGCGAAGATAAATAATTCCCCCCTCTCCCATAGGATCTGTTACTCTTCTTTCTCTGCTTATCTTCCTTGCCATGTCGAAAACAATCTCCCCACCATTATCACATTCTTAATCCCTCTCTAACCAAGATGAATAAAATCAACCCCAGGGAAAATGTGAAGCAAAGTCCCAGATCTCAGGGGTATGAAAGTAATGTAGAGTGTACAAGCTCGATGCCCACTTATATATTCCAAGATAATATTGTGTCCCTACCTCATGTACAACATGCTCGCTCAACAACACCTCAGCATGCAGGCGAGGGACACACACCCTCGGTACCCTGGCTCTTATACCATGTACACAGTCTTGTGTATACCTCAACCAGAAAAGCTTGACCCTCACGCTCATATACCGCACATTGTTTTCGTATCCAAACAATCTGGTTATCCACCATACCATGATAACACTCATTCTCTTTTATCCCGTGGTATCCAAGGTCCAACCCCACAAATAAATAAATAATTCCGGAAATTAAATGTGGCCTACATCAGGTGTATAAAAAGAACTTCTAGAGCACTAGAAACTGCAATTATATCTCATGATAATCCTAGGGATTGATAAAGAACAAACAACATCATTCTGGTACCACTATGGAAAAGTCCCTACTCAATTACACTAGAAACAAAGCTTACTTTACCAAAAGCACAAGCAAAATCAAACCTCAACCTCATCCATGACCTAAACCAAAACAGAACTGATACAAAGGCTCCATTCATGTTACGAGATCACAATGAGTAAAAAACCAGAAGATTCGTTCAGTTAATCACTAAATCCAGAATTCTTAAGTTAAGAACCTCTAAAAGGAGCGACCAATTCCCCTAATTGAGGTGAAACTTTTTCACTTCTCGTTAGAAAAACAAAAGTTCGTAAATAAATTGTGCAAGAAAAAAAAAATTCATTTCCTTTCCTTTTCTTTTCCTCAGTTTGTCAGCATCCAAACAGAGCTTATCAAGCCCCAAACAGACATACATTCATGACATACAAGGATGAGATTCTCTCGAGTAACTGTTCTGGACAGTTGAATATTTTCTCACAATCGTGGGACCTGCACTTGTGAGACAACTCCAGCAACTGTCGAGAACGACAATTACCGGAGAAGATCCCCTCCTGACATTATATACATATATATATACATGGAGAGAGAGAGAGAGAGAGAGAGAGAGAGACCTTCGGAGAGTGTAGGAACGTGCGATTTCTTCGGCCGAACTCTCTCCATCTGAACTGGAGCAACAGAAAAAACAGGAACAGCTACGGAAAAAGAGAGATAAGGAATTTCCAAACAGGCAGAGAAAGAGCAACGAGAGAGGCTTGAATTGTGGATGGGGAGAGGACGAAGCCCTAGATTTCAGCTGAATTCAAACGAGGAACCGTACGCGGAAACAGAATCCGACCACAGATCTTCAAACTCTTTTAGAGCTCAAAAATAAGCCACAAGCGAAATTAATTCGGACGCAGGAAATGCAGGTACGCTGAGAGTCTCCGAGAGGGAGGAAATCCACGAAGAGAGAGAGAGAGTAGAGTAGAGCAGAGCAGAGTGACATTAATGACGGACCCGATCGGAGAGAGGAGAGAGAGAGAGAGAGAGAGAGAGAGAGGGAGGGGTTTTTTTTTTTTCCGGTTTTTTTGAACATTCAAAATGGAAATCGATAGAGCCTTCTACTGGCACAGGGCACCTAGGACCATCGCAGGGGCAGTGTATAGTCCTTTTTGCTTAAGGTGCCACGTGTCAGGTCTAGATTTTGTCACGTAGTGGAATATTATTTTTTTTTAATCAGAACGTAGTGGAAAATATGATTTTGGCATATTTTGCGAAGAGCTCTGCTATGGGAGGAATTTTTCGGTGCCGAGCGGATATTGTCCACGTTGCATCCACTCGGCGCATTCGAGCCGTCCAATACACTTTTGGACTGTTCGGATTAAAACACTCTCTCTCCTCCCACCCCAACACTTTCTCTCTCCTTTTCTCTCTTCAAATCTGAGCCGTCCAAAAATGAAATGGACGGCTCGGATGCGCGAGCGGGCACCACGTGGTACCCGCTCGGCACTGAAAATTTTTCCCTGCTATGGGCACACCATCAAGGCATCAAGCATACACCGTCTTCTATGGGACCCGCTTAGGGGTCCCACGCAAATAAACGGAGCCGCTCAATTTTTTTGAAACATTTTTTAAAGTATTTTTGTAAAAAGTCAGTTGCGCCGGATATCAGTAAATATTTGATCGATTTTATGCCTATTTTGCCGACAGAGCTAATTTTTTACAGGAATGCTTGAAAAAATGTTTTGATTAATTTGATTTAGTAAGGATTTTCATTCTTTTGTTGGCCTATGAGTGTTAAGAAAATAATGGGGTTACGAAAATAATTTTTTAATTTTTTTTGTATCATTTTTAAAAGATCTCTTGAGATTTTTCAAACAAAATTCATATTGCATATTCTTAGATTTTCGTAAGCCCATTATTTTTTAGCTTGAAAATTACTCCTATAAATAAATATTTATTTGCCTTTCTGGAACGGGCCCTTATAAGTTGATTAATAATTCGAGTATGTTCTTGAATTTACGTGCTTAGAAAAAGAAAACATAATGAATTTTTGCAGTCAATTATTCAAAATAAAATCTCTTCGCTGAAGCTGAATTTTTTTAATCCCTCCCTCTCTAGAGCATCCGCAATGGGTTTGTTAACCAGTGTGTTACTTGTGTTTGTTAAGACTTAACAAACAAAATTGTATTTTTTGTGTCACAATGCTTGTGTGCTAGAGTATGCTAAATGTAGTAGTGTGTTAGCATGGTTATCAAGTTTAGCGAACAATCTAACAAACAATAAGTGGGTCCTATCCCTATAAATTCAAACTTCAACAATAAAATATAAATGCTCACACTACTTTCTTTAAAGAGTTAACACACTCTTTACTAACCCAGTGAGGTTCTCATATAACACACCAATTGCGGATGCTCTTAGTAGTTATGCATTTGTTTTGCTACTGATTACTGTGTTTGTTTTAGGCCTCAAAACCCAACTCCTCTCCCTGCGCATGATCTTCAATAAATTTTCTCTCTTTTTTCACTCATTACCCTCAAAAACCTTCCTCAAAATCCGAACTGAACAACAGTGATTTCCATTTCGTTCCATTTGGGCAGGTGTGAGGAAAACCATTTATTGTGAACCGAAATCTGGTATTTTCCTTACCTCATGTAAAGCTTCATTTAAGAGAAAATGTGAGAAAAACCATTATTATTGTGAACCGTAATCTGGTATTTTCCTTACCACATGTAAAGCTTCATTTAAGAGACTAATGAACCAGTTAAAGGAAGGGCACTGAGGCTGTAAACGAATCGAGCCAAGTCGAGTTGTGCCCTGTTCAAGTTTGTTTATTTATTAAATTTTTGGTGAGCTCGAGCTCGAACATAGTGAAAACTTAACGAGCTGAGCCAGTCGAAGATTGACTCGATGATCGATCTTGAGTTTGTTCACGAGTCTTAACGAGCCAACAACAAACATATATTTATACTTGTATAGTAGAGGAAATTTTGGTTGTACATGTGCATATATGTGTCATATATTTATATAAGCTACAAGAAAAGGCCTCCATTTTAAAAGGGAAATGATTTTGTCACTCAATTTTTTGTTAACGCCACTCCCCTACAAGTGTATTTTTGCACCAAAAATACACTTGCAGGGGAGTGGCATTAACAAAAAAGGGAGTGGCAAAATCAACAGCCTTTTAAAATAATGATACTACAATTTACTATAGTTTTTGAGTATTGCACAACAACATACATTACTCTTGAATTAAGAAGAAGTGATGTAATCTTCTCCCGTTAAAAAGAAAAACGAGCCTTAATGGTCCGAGCTGAGCCGAGCATGTTAATGTTCAGGTTTGTTTATTAATTTATTTGCACGATCAAGCTTGAGCCGAGCCAAGCATGATGTTCACGCTTGTTTATTATTTTTTTGGTGAGCTCAAGCTCAAAAAAGACTTAACGAGCCGAACTTGAACAAGTCCAAAACGAACTGAATACCAAGCTAATCACCAACGACTTGGTTCATTTACGGCCCTAACCAAAACAGAACTCTTACCACATATACTACGGAGTACATATTTTTATGAACTTGCTGAAAACCGAATCGTTGCCACTTGTCGTACCACAGAAAAGAGTTACTATCTGAATAACTCTCTCACAGAGACATCTATCTAACAATCACGAGGCCACATGATAATGCTTAGTAGGTATATGTAACAATTTTTTTATAACCAGATGTCCGGGTCAGCTTGCGCGCACCTCGACTAATTTTGGAATTTTGAAGTTAATGACCGGAAAAATCTTCAGTGGCCCCAAGTTTTAAAATAGTTGGCCTTCGTGGGGAATGTTCGAACTTGCAGCCTCATGAAGAGCAAGCCCTTCGGTTGCTTTTTGACATGCAGCCAGCAGCATTTTTGTGTGAAAGTTATGTATGTTGAAGTTATGAGGAATTCCAAATTCAAATTTTAAAAAAATTTGGTGAGGAATTTAATGGGGATATATCTGCTTTCACTACTCATTTATCTGCTTTCACTACTCATTTATTATGAGGCATACCTATTTTATTTTTTGGTACTTTTGCACAGGATAGCTTGGCAACCATGCTATTATTGGCTTTTGCTAATTAAAGGGGAAATTAATTTGTGGGTTTCAGACTTTGGTTCCATGTGTATTTTAGGAAGATGTGTTAAGTGTTTTTTTTTCTCTTTCCAAAAAACCTTATGGGCTACTTGGATGAAGGTTTTTATCGAGTCTAAAAGAATATGCGAGCTAAGGTTTTTATTTTTTAAGTACTTGTTTTCTGCTTTACGAGACATGTCATTCTCTTAGAACACATCACCTTTAATTCAAAAAGTAAGTATTCATTTGGAAAATAAGTACTTATTTTAGTTAGTAGAACACACCCCGTATATGGAATTGGGGGATGGTGTTGTGCAGTGGTGTGCGCAGCACCGTTCTGCGCACCTCCGAGCCGTCGGAACGTGCATCCGACAGCTTGGATCTCATCTCGGCAATGAACGACTCTCGATCGTAGGTTGTCGAAATGAGAATTTAACTTTAACCCTTTCAGAATTGGACTTTTTCTATCATACTCATTCTAAAGACTAATAACTTCATGTTTGATTTTTTTTTTTTTTTATAAGCTCATGTTTGATATTCTCTTTGGGAAATTCAAGCCTTCGAGATATTATAAATGAGAACATTTTTTTTGTCAATCGATAGGAGATATCATTTACATGATGTAAGAATTACAAAGTATAAACCCGAGATATTACATCAGTTGTGAGAGTTCAAAAAATAATCAAGCCCAACAACTCAACCAACACAAGAAACAGACCCATCCTAGGGATGAAACAAAGAAAGAAAGAAAGGAAAAGCCCCTCTAAGGGAAAGAATACTCACACGCAGGTGAAGAGATTTCAAACTATGCCTGACTTCTAGTGAGATGCAAGAATCCTGACCTACTGGGCAACCCACAATTGGTTAAACACTTGGTAAGTTATAATTTGGCAAATCTATGCCTATGTTGTTAGAACTTGTGGCTCATATGTTAATATAAAGAAATACTATGAAGTTCTAGAAAGAGGCTGGATGCCCCACGGTATGGTACGGTACAGTACATGGGTATTTCTGGAATACAGGCCAAATACCAGGTTATGGTTAGAATTGAGTAGGTATAAATACTCTATGTTGTAAATCCTGTTTCAGTTGATTGAATAAGAAACAACTGTCGCTCTCGCTCCCGTGGTCGTACCCGGTATTAGAGAACCACATATATTCTGTGTTGATTTCTTTACTGTTTTCTATTCGCATATCGTGTTTGTGTGTTTCGGTCGTACATATGTGATAGAAATGCTTTGCCTTCTTTGCAATATCTGTATACTTATATGACATATTTGTTGTCATTAGAGGGGGAGTCCATCTCTGAGCCATTTAGGTTTGCCAAAATCATAATGTGGCAGATTCTTTCACAAAATTCTAGTCCATTTGTTGCTATCTTTTTAAGCTAAAAGCCCTCTTTGATGCCGAATCTGGCACCAACTTTGGCTAAGGGGCCGTTCGGCTAAATAAGCCAAAGTGACTTATTTTGTCCTTATTCAAATTTTTTTCGTATCACTTGGCTTATCATCATTTTTTTGGGGATTATTGCATGCTCATGACAAGAAGAATCTAAAATGTAAAAAATTTTGATCGAAATCCTTTTTTTTTTTGAATAAAGACGAAAAAAATGGCTTATTGGCTTATTTTTGTCTTTATTTAAAAAAAATTGGATTTCAATCAAAAATTTTTACTTTTTAGATTCCTCTTGTAAAGTGGCTTATTTTTTTTTCCTTATTCAAATTTTTTTCGTATCACTTGGCTTATCATCAATTTTTTGGGGATTATTGCATTCTCATGACAAGAGGAATCTAAAAAATAAAAAATTTTGATCGAAATCCAATTTTTTTTGAATAAAGACGAAAAAAATGGCTTATTGGCTTATTTTTGTCTTTATTTAAAAAAAATTGGATTTCGATCAAAAAATTTTACTTTTTAGATTCCTCTTGTAAAGTGGCTTATTTTTTGTCCTTATTCAAATTTTTTTCGTATCACTTGGCTTATCATCAATTTTTTGGGGATTATTGCATTCTCATGACAAGAGGAATCTAAAAAGTAAAAAAATTTGATCGAAATCCAATTTTTTTTTAATAAAGATGAATTTTTTTTTGTCATGAGGATGCAATAATCCCCAAAAAATTGATGATAAGTCAAGTGATACGAAAAAAATTTGAATAAGGACAAAAAAAAAAAAAACCACTTGGCTTATTTAACCGAACGGGGCCTAATTGGATACTCCGTATTGTACCAAAATTATGCCAACCCAGTACAACTACATTATTATGTTTTGACTTTTCTGACACTATAGCAAATCTAACAAATAATTTTGGCAAAGTCATTTTGACACCTACGGATGGACTTGTATTTTATAAATGTCGAGACGAACAAATCGTTATGTTTTGACTTTTATGACACTATAGTCTATAGCAAATCGAACAAATAATTTTGGCAAAGTCATTTTGACACCAACGGATGGACTTGCATTTTATAAATGTCGAGACGAACAGCGAAGGCATTATTGTCTGAGTTAGCTTGACAAATGGACAAAACACATTTGTTTGATTTGACAAAACACGTTGCATAAATTGTGGTAAATTGACTAGATAACCAAAATCCTTGTAGAAGGAAAATACATGTCGTGAACCCAACAAAGCAAGGAAATCTCTTCATTTATTAAAATTGTCCCCCAATAAGAGGGGCTAGTTGTTGGTAGCTGCAAGAAATATCTATAGCTAGGCTTTGTTTTGCTTGACAAGTTTTGGCACTCCCCTTGTTTTGTGATTTGCAAGGATGCTTGAAATGGCCATGGAATTCTTGCTAGCTTTGTAGGGGTTGAAAATGGACGTTAATTAGGATGAGAGAGACAAACACGTACTCTCTCTCTCTCTCTCTCTTTGCTAGACAAAAGAGATTTGAGGGGGCAGCCAAGCGTGGCAACCTGCCCAGGCCGTGACCACAGGGCCTCCAAACCTGCAACAGGTCCAGTTCATATGCTAAATGAGCCGATGCCATACAAACAAGCCGAGCTTAATCTAACTGAGCTAAGCTTTAGGGTGTTGAGCTCGACTCGTCCAGTAAACAAGCCTGAACCTCGAGCTCGAGCTCGGCTCAATTACAAAACGAGCCGAGCCGAGCCTCGAGCTGCTCGGTTTGTTTGCAACCCTAATCGTACTTGAGATCGAAGAGTGAAAATATGTGACAAAAGTGAGCTAACCTTGTTGGTTCTATTGAGCATATATCGTTGTGTTCTTTTAGACCTTTTTGTTTATCTTAACGCTAATCGTTGGGGGTAGTCATACCATGTTCGTTTTGGGTTTTGAGGTAGTTTTTTGGGGTAATAAATAGAGAGAGAGAGAGAGAGAGAAACAAGAGTAAAAATTCATTGAAAACCGTGTGCAAGAAGAAAAGGTATGGATCTAGAGTCCCAAAATGAACATGGCCGATGTTGTTTACAGTACTACATCGCAGATGGCATGAGATCGATGATCAGGAGTGAGTAAAGGAAAAGGCAAGTCAAATTGAAAAGTTTTACTCAGCAGTACCGAATGGGACACCATTTTGCAAAAAGACAGGCCTTTATTTTTATTGTCTTCTGAAAGTAAACTCCAACACCGATTGAATCACGAGATTTGTTGGATACAGGCAAGTGGATCCCATGTAGTAGTAAGTTGTAATAACATCCAGAAAATGGGTAAAATTTGGAACGTAAGCCCAGGGCCGGCTCATAAGTTTTGAAGGCCGGAAGCAATCCTCTTGAATGAGACCACTTTATGTTTTTCATACAAAAGTGGTCAACAAAGAGTCATAAAAAAAAAACCAATACAAAAGATTTACCATTACAAAATAGAAGCATATAATTATCCCATAAAAATGCAACTATTACAATACCTCAAAATCCATCATTTGAAAATTATTCTTCTTGCACTTTTTGCTGCAAACGTACTGATTAAGTCTCCAAAGTCAAGCTGCTTCATCAACTCCTTCTTGATAGACAACATAGCCGTCCTTATGATCGGCTATATCTTCTTCTTTTTCTTTTTTGATGATCTTCTTTTTTGATTGGCTATATCTTCCTAGTTCCTGCCGACCCTTATGTTATTTTCTTTTTTAACAAGTTAGTGTTTCTAATGAATAATTTCACAATTTGGGCTTATTTTGTGGCTCCTAAATTTCAATTGGGCCTATTTTGTGTAAAGGAGGCTAGTGCAATTTTTTTTTTTGACCATATATACATACATATATTATATAGGAATCCTAAAAATTTGGGGCCCTCATTTTTAATTTTTTCCGGGGGTCAGAAGCGCAGGCTTCTCTCGCCTTGTCTATAAGCCGGCTATGCGTAAGCCCACTTTCCATTCATCTCCCATGTGGTGCCTCCCCCATCACGGCCGCTCGTATAGGCCGTGGTGAGAAAGTTTTCAGTGTCCCTTCGGTACTGCCACGTGAAATTCCAGTCCCTGCAGACCATTTCACCTCCATAGATTAACGTGGATTTCATATGTTTAGTCTTTAGACTTTTTAGTAATTTATGTCAGTGGAGGAGTGCTACTGCACAAGAGCGGGGTGTGATGGGGCCAGCAGGGGCCCGACACCCTCCAAATTTTATTTTTCAAAGAAAATAAATATTTTGAGACATTCTAAAATGAAATTAAGCAAATAAAATAGGACGGATGGATGGAGTACTATCTTGGGGTGAGAGTAAAACCATGCGCGCATCCCCAAATGTGAGCCTGACTCCTCTATTTCAGTGTGCATTCAGCCAAAGCAAAAGGTGTGTTGCAAGAAACGAAATCATGGTTGTCTCCAAGACTTCCATACCTCTCATAAAGTAAATTAAAGGCAGTTCACTTGTCCATTGAATCAAAGAACAGTACTAGCCCCGCCGCTCTTTTTGACCACTTCTTCTACTGTGTCATTCAATTTTACCGTTCGTTTTGGGAATCAATAATTCGGATTTAAAAAACTCTTTTAGGAAAGAGTTGAGCTCTTTCTTTCCTGGAAGAGTTCGTTTAAAATTCGGACCGTCCCAAACACGTTTGGACGGTGAGATTGAGAGCAGCGGGGAGAGCGGAGCGGTGGGGTGGACTTTTTGACAAAGAAATACATAATCATATGTTGTTTCTTAATTGCTTTCCAAACAATGGATCCAATGTTTGGTTGCAAAAGCAGGTGAAATTAGTGAAAAGACTAAAAACACCCAAGTAAACCCTGATTTTATTCATTTCATCTCCCACTTATAAAGTAGGAGTAAGTCAAATTGCATTAAAGAGAGCATCAAAATTGGATTTTGCCCACACTAAAAAAGGTTAAACCTAACCTCAAACTACTCAAAGCAAAAATAAGTCCCTACAAAAGCATCTTCAATGGTAAGTCATTTCTCGAGTCAAATCCGTTATTTGGCATGAGTGCCCGAAAAATGACCTCCAATGCCCGGCCATTTCTAAACCCAAAAAATTATTTTTCCATTTCTCAAAGCCAAATTTGGCATGAGAAATGGTCAAGCCAAATTTGGCAAGAGAAATGGCAAAGCCGTTTATTACCACATCAATATTTGTGTGTTGCTAGTATTTTGTTTGCTCAAATCTCCATGAAAAAATATAAGTGATCGAATACTTTTGATAAGTTAACTTAAAACTGGCTTTGGCTCTATTAGAGCAAATTTGCTTATTTTTGGAAAAATATCTCTTTTTTTGGGTAACGGGAAAAATATCACTTTAATAAGCCCAGCAATAGCTTTGACCTGAAAAAATAACTCAAGTATATAAATAAGCAGAAATGATACTGGTACAGACATAAATCTGTACAGTGCGTACAAACATCTTTTTGTGCATGTTTTGGGGCACAAAAAAATAATCGGAGCCACTCATTTTGTTTAAAATACTTTGTTTATGGTCCTTGCAAAAAAGAAGCTCAATCCGGTACCGGTAAGGACGTTTACAAAACATCCAACTTTACTTTAGAATTCAGGCCTAAATTCTGTGACAAAGTTGGATGTTTTGTAAATACCCTTACCGATATCAGATTGAGCTTATTTTTTGCAAGGATCATAAACAAAGTATTCTAAACAAATTGAGCGGTTCCGATCATTTTTTTGAGACCCAAAAGAGGCCCAAAAAGTCATTTGTACTCGTTGGTACAGATATTAAATCTGTACCAGTAGCACCACTCATAAATAAGTAATCAACCATTGGAGATGCTCTTACAGAAGCAAAAGAAGAGCTATATATATATATATATACAAAAATATAAAAGCCCTAGACATCTAACAATATTTCAAGTATCGACAACATGATGAAGATTTGGTGAAACTCCCACTATGAGGTTGGTTCAGTGGTAGTCACCCAACAATCAATATTGTCAGGAAGTTTTTGGTCGGGAGTTTGACTCTCACCCTCGCACGTTCAACTCCTGTGTTTGGTCAGTGGCTAATTGGGCCCTCTTACTAGTTGACGGTGAAATTGATCCCCCTATTAGTCGGTCTACTGGACAGAATATATACCAAGTTATTAAAAAAATATAGTAATAACTGGAGCTTTATAATATGGCATTCTAGGCTTCTAGCCTAAAGCTACAGGTCAAAATTTTCAACTCCCTAGTTATTGGTTATAATTAACCTCACTGTCTCATTGACATTGCCTCGATTATGAAAAGAAGATTTCAACATCCAGAAAGTTCATGGACTTGTCCCAAATTAATTGCCTAACAATTCCTAAAGCATGACTTACAAGAGGGATCCGGGGATGCTGCAAAGCAGCTCCCTATAGAGCGTTCTGCAGAGCACATTCGGACCGTCTATTTTGACAATCAATGGTCCCGATTGAAAACAAATTCTTTCATGGAAAAGATAGGGAAGAGTTAAATTTTCCATGGAAGAATTCGTTTTAATCCGGACAACTGAAAACACTTTTGGACGGCTTGGATATGCCCTGCAACATTCTGCAGGGAGTTGCTTTGCAGCATCCCCGGATCCCTTACCAGAGAGTCTGATAGTTAATTAATTTTAATGTACAATAATTAACTGCATGACAATAGGAAAAATGGATAAAAAGAAGGTTCTCCTCTTCTCTCGACAGGATGAAGTCACTTTAACTGAATATGTTTGACTTAAAGCTAATAATGAAAGATAAAGTAAAAGAAAATTATCTAAAAATAAAGTGTGTATTAGGTGCAAACCAACAATTATAGCTTTTGAACGACCATAGTAATTAACAGCAAAAAGTGCCACATAGACACATATAGATGATTATAGTAGGCATTAGAGCCTAAGCCTGACTCATCTTAACGATTACTTCATGGACTTTGGCCTCCGTCCCAATCTGCACCGGTCCGCACCCCAAATCGATTGGCAGACCAAGGTGGGCAAGCCATATGCTGGACTCAAATGTTGGTCATTTGATAAAAATCTCACCAAAACCTTTTGTTGCATTCTTATGAACTTAAGTTAAACTCACTACAAAAAAAATGTTTTGTCACTATATATTTTTTAGCAACACACTTTTAGTGACAGCTCAGTGACAACTGTTTTTTCACTATCGCTCATTTTTTTTTGTAGTGACTTAAATCTGGGAGTTTTATCCTTATTTGAATGTTTTCGCATTTGTTAGTTTTGCGCCAAACTTTTGTGCGTTATTGATTCGTCTCGACGAGAGAAATCGGAAAAGTAAAAAAAAATTAATTTTACCCAAGTATTTTGAGAAATAACCACTTTTTAGGCCAAAAAGTGACTCTTTTTTTTGTGCTAAAAAGTGGTTATTTCTCAAAATACTTGGGTAAAAATAAAAAAAATATTTTTTTTTTTTCCGATTCTTCTCGTCGAGATGAATCAGTAACCCACAAAAGTTTGGCACAAAACTAACAAATGCGAAAAAAATTTCAAATAAGGACAAAATTCTTAGATTTAAATTAAGTTTAAGTTAAGTTCATAAGAATGCAGACTATTCAGTCCTCGGAGTACTTATTTTTACGTGGTACTGTAAATAAATCAAATAACGACAAATTTCGCGGGTGTAACATCACCACATTCTTCTGTTGGATTGTTGAGAAATAAGAGATGTTCTGCATAATGTGTGTTGCGGTAATTCAATATTCTTTAGTCATCAGAAGTACTAAGTAAGAGATGTCACATGATACTCGAGGAGCGATAATAAATCTTCTAAACGGCCAGGGGCTAGACTTCAACAGGCCTAACTGAACTGACTTTTTTTTTCATTTTTTTTTTTGTTAATATTGTATATTAACGGGGTGTTAATAGGTTAGTCCACATGGAGTTTTAGAGGCTATCCATAGCCTTGAACCCCAAACACCCACAACGGGACTCGAACCCTGACCTCCCACATGAGGAGGACAAGAGTTACCAACGCAGATAGGAGCCCATCGGTAACCTAACTGCCTTTTGGGTTTGATAGCAACCTCGTCAAATACACAAGCAACAAGTTGGTCACGTACCAAAAATTTCAATAAATGTACAAAAGCAACAATCAAACCAAGTTCGTCCACAAAAGGCATGCGAGAAAATAGCCATCAAACAACTCAGAAGAAAGGATATACGGAGTACTAAAACAATACTTCCAAAAGACCCGGTGGGAGCATTTGTTCCCACCTTAGTCGCATAATCTTTCAGTAGGGTCCTTTACTTCCGCTCTCAATCTTTGTATTCACGAATTTTAAGGGTACGACTGTTTCTGAAAGACGCATTACATGACTTAGGTCCTGACCCTAAAAGCCGCCCTTGCAGACAGGTCAACCAGGCCATTTGGGACTGATCAAGCGCCATTTCAGTTACTGCACATAGACTTTCAGTAGGGTTCTTTACTTCCGCTCCTAATCTTCCAACTCACGAATCTTTAGAGTTAGAAAGACGCATTCACGTTCCTGCACGGGCATTACGTGACTTAGGGCACGACCCTAAAACCGCCCTTGCAGACAGGTCGACTATAGCCCATTTGGGACTGATCTAGCGCCATTTCAGCTACTGCACACTTCCCATGAGGCCTACTCACTACCATAAAACCACAATTCCTGGATAAATCTGAAATCAGAATATACTTGCGTGGTTTCTCTCTCACAAGAATTGGCAGAAAATACGGGTGTCAATTCTGATCAAAATTAACCTACGACAAAAAAGAAATGTTCGCATCCAAATTTCACGAATTCTTCTAAAGGCTTTCTAAGGACAAAAAAGACATTCATTCAATGATAAATTATTCTATACCTCATTTAATTACACTAGTAGAACTTCTTTCCGAACTCATAAAAAGTTGCACCAAACATGTTTACAACTTATAATAAATCTTTTAAGTAAATAGTAATCAAATATCTATAATCTAAAATTTTGATTTTAAGTGATAACAAACGAGTCTGTAATAATAAATGAGTTACTGTACTTTAGTACAAAATGTAGTTATGTATTTTGCAATTAACATGTTCAGCGCAAGCAAGGTCAATGAACAAACAGTAATAACAATATCTGACATCAAAACCCATGTTGGACATACATAAATAAACAAGGGGAGTGATTTTGGGGAGTGCGAAAATCACTCCCCGTAAACAATTGTAAATGACAGAAGTTCCTAAAAGTGCAATGTTATCGGAGGTAGAAATCCAATCCTAAATAGGAAAACTGCAACCTACGACAGATACAAACAAGAAAACTATGTACCAGTTCGAAGCTGAGACCATATGCATATCTTCCAGCAATTATAAATCAACTTTTGGACTGTAACACGCGGTGTATCTTTTAAAAGTTTGTTACTCGTCGAGACAAGCATAATTCTGGAATAAACATAGCGCGTGATCGTGTGAGATGCTTTGAGGATAAAGCCCAAAGTACGCCCGTCAACGGGATTATGTTCCCCCAACACCACCTCTGCTACAACCACCACTCACCACCACGGCCACCATCTCTCCATCACACCACCCCACATGAAGTCACCACCTCTCCATCACCAACCTTCCACCTCCACCACAAACACATAGCGACCAGTAATACAATACATGACACGCAGGAGAATGTGGTACCAATAATCCTGTCACTATATGATGGGATCAAACATTTTATGAGATTGCATATCCCCTCTTTAGTAGTCCGACTAATCAAACATATCTAGTACCATATAGAATCGAGGGACAAAAGTCATTTGAGGACGTTACAGGCAAACACTAGAGGTTTGCAAATGTAACAATTTGTCCTAGATAGAATAAGATGCTACTCTTATCAACATTGAGTTGTTCATGTGTTAGCAAACTTGCCAAGCAATTGTAGTCCTGTTCTTTTAACCCTAATGGATGGGCTTACTATCTGAATTCTCTCCTCCTACACTATCCAACTAAGAAGCACAAACACGGACATGAACACAAGACACGGACTTTCTAAAAAAAATAGGGACACGGTATATCTGCATTACGATAGCCGTTAGAGATATTAAATTGTTACTCATGTGAACACGCCATCCAAAATAACCAAAACTCCATATCTTTTAATTCTTTTTGTTCCCGTTTGAAATATTAAACGAGAGTTCCATTTCGTCCATATTCATTTATTCGTACTTTTTTCCTCATATTTTTAGAAATATCATATCCTCAAAATAAGCTTTCAACATAACGAATTGACCCCTGCCATGTTTCCATCCATGTCCAAGTTGAGAGATGGATATCCCCAATGTGTCCCCTGCTTAATAATAATTAAATTTATTGGACATGCCCTTACCTGTCCCCGTGTGTCCCTGGTGTGTCACGTGTCCCCAAAGTGTCTCACACAGATAAGGCAAGCATTAGGAATGTCAGCGCTTCATAGGTATCCAACCATGAGGATTGGACTCTGGGCAATACTAACTTTGGTCAATTGGTCATCCTTATAAAACAGCAAGAAAAACCAGCTTCTCGGTCATCACAGAAGAGAATTGTTCAATCCCATAATGCCTTGTTTTCGATATGCAATCAATTATTGAATCCAAAGGTACAATTGTTTTAACTGGATTTTTGTGTAGAGCTTCTAACTTCCACTTCAAGTCTCGAGCCGACCCAAAAATTTAAAGCTTATACCCCAATGATCTAATTGTGCAAATACTAAATGCCGGGCACACTGTCAATCTATGTTTGTTTGATTCGTCCGAAATATCCACCGTGCGTTTCATGTCTACTTAATTAAAAAAACCGGTCTTGTTTTCAAGTAAATAGAATTCAAATCAGAATCACAGGTGATTACAAAACACTCATTGAAAAAGTTAGAGCCTGAAAAAACATGCTCGACCCCTTCAACAATCCTCTCATCATACTATTGTCTATTGGACAACCATCGATGGACTCATCTACATAAAACTTACAATGAACAATCCCATTATTTCTGTCTCACTCTCATTCTCTCTTGAATTCACAATAAACAAACTTTTCATCAATAAATCTCAATTTAGTCCTAATTATCAGCAAACCCAATCCTTTTTTTTCCCTAATTACAACCTCAGTCAAAGTTCCCAACATTAGTTAGTATTAGTCTTGTAGATATTTTATCCTAGGTAGTTCATTGCTGCCTCTATAATTAAATGTGAAAATAGATCAAAAGTTGCAGGGGAAAGATTTTGAAAGGGAACCAAGACTCAATGAAAACATTCGTAAAAGGGCAAACCAAATATGAACATGACTACTCAACAAATACATGAATATAAACATGTAAAACCCAAGGCATTTACATCCACGTGCTTATGCAGAAAAAGAACGCCATAACCAATAAGTGGTATATACCATTAATGATCACTGCCGATCAGACAGAAACCCTTGAAGAATAAAAAAGCAATGCTTCATCTCCTTAACTAAAGTATTCCATGATTTCCTCTAGCTATGATCAATTCAAGCGCTTTCAAAATTTATTCTTTGGAGCCTTTTTTATTCTTTACAACATTGGGTCAATCAATAAATTATTGTGAATAATCAGATACATTTAAAGCCTTTTTTCAGCGGTAAAACAGTAGGGGGAGTACTTTGGAGAGAATGATGCTTTGAAATATCAGTTATGGAATTAGACTTCCCGTGTGGAAACATCGAACACGTAACAGGATAAGTGAGGTGGAAATAAAGGCTGATAGAGATCCACAGTACCAGATATAAGACCAATTTTTTAGGAGAAATCCATCTAACTGGGCGAGAAACTTCATATTACACCGCTGCAATTCAATCTCTCAATCTGAATTTTACATCTGCAATTTGTACAAGGGCTTTTCTCAAATAGGAATCAAATCGGCAGTTTCCTGATGCCCTGTTCAAAAAACTGAAGAAGACATAGAAGTGGTATTTCGACATTTTTGGCCTCAAGGATATTCAAAGCAGAGGCATCTTAGGGTGACCTAGGCATTGGAAAATCCCTACAGCTTCAAAATAAGAGTGAACCCGAACTTAGGGTTGTCCTATATATTAGACAAAAGAAGAAGATATTATATCGCAAGAAAAAAAGATTTGACAATCAAACATATATTTGAGAAGTTCACTTCCACTATTGAGCTGAATATACAAGAATACGAGATACAACAAAGGTAACTTACCCTGAACGTCCTTCCTCAGCTAATTGCACCCACATATGAATCAACTGCACATTGAATTCCACATCGCTGTATTTAAACATCTCTGGCAACAAAAGTGAAAATCCATGCTCCATTAACATCCAGTGTCGGAGTTTTATCCTCCCTTCCAAACAAACGCAAAATACTGTGGAAACCTCTTTAATTCCCATTCATCTCTACCAAGAAATGCTCCATCTTGGACCTGAAATTTTCCTCTATACTAAGAGTCAACAACGCTGGAAAAGTTCAACACCAATTCGCAACCTCAACACCATCATCTTCATCTCCTTAAAATCATAACCCAATTCGCATGAAAAGTTCAGTTTCGGAATCAGAGTGCCTTCCACGCTTGAAACCAACAAGAAGGCCATGTGGCAATTTATCGCGTCATCTCCCTCGAACCCTAATTTTTTCACGAAAACAATGCAGGTCTCAATTGGTTATTTACGCTGGATCAACAGTCTAGGGCATTGAAGGATGGATTTTCGGATATCAGGGTAAGGGATATTTACGATAGGAAATCAATTATGGGGTAAAGGTCAGAATAGGGATTGGAGGAGAGGAGCTCCGGGTCCATTTTGAAGATGCGGCTGAAGGCTGAACACTGGATGCCCAACGAGGAGAGGCAATTCTAGACGGATTTGAGAGTTTCAAGTGGGGTTGATCGGAAATCTGGGTTTTTGTTAGGTCTTTGGTGAGATATACTTTGAGGTTTGGAGGTAGAGGATTTTTTCACAGAAACGATGGCCAGGATCGGAGGTAGCGGTGGCCGTGGCCGTGGGGGTGGTAAGGAGGGGGGTGAGTGGTATTCAGGTTTTGGAATGTTGTTTTGGGTTAGGGGGGTTGGTGGGGTTTGGAGAGGAGATGAGGTCACCATACCTACTTGGAAAAAAATGAACAAGTGATCAGCTAATTGAATCTTACTTATATCAAGCTATCTTTACAATGTAATCCGTCTTTGACATATAAACAGGTCATGCATTTCATTTCTATCACTTGACTTCAGGAAAATGCTACATCATGACATCAATGAGAACATCCAAAAGGATTATAAGCACAAACAAATTATTATTTTTATAGTAGTAAATGTCATTGGAAGGCATCAAGGGGACGCCACCCATTTACAAAGAAAGCAAGGTACGTAAACAAAAGGCCAAACAAAAAAGAAGAACCTATACACTACTCCAAACTCCAAAAATATCTAACATGCCAAAGAATTGATCAAATGTGGGGTAGTACTTCCTCGACTCCCAACTAAAACACAAAGTTGATGCTAAACAAAGGCCTATCCTCCTCATCGAAATAAACAAAGTTGCACTCCCTCTCTGTCTCCATATTAACCGCATCAAGCACTGCAGGATCAAATGGATTACAACTTTTACAAAACGTTGGCTCATCAAGTTAAATTTAGAATCACTTCATATGGACCACATGGCATGCAGTAACAAGTACCAACTTGATGTAAAGCAACTCACACACCAGTCACTCCCTTACTAATGAACCATATTATCATGCAATTCTTAATTTTGTACTACAATATAGGGCCGGTAAAATAACAACCCTTTCCATCTCCTCATCCATCTCATCAAAAGTCCATGTGCTTTCTCTTGCTTTTTTCTGGCATCTCCAACATACTGTCATCTTCCAAATGGAGACTTGAACTTCAATTTGCATGGCATTCTACCCATCCTGCGACTAAAAGAAGAATGCCTGCTTTCTTTTCCTTCTTCTTTTCAAACAAGTCGAAACTAGTGCGCAACTTTTTAATGAATCTAAAACCCAGAATCGGCCTTTATGCTTCAGAAGGGATGAATGCATATTCAACATTCGAAAAAGGCATACTATAGAGAGCTTGCCAAAATACTAAATACTCACAAGAATATGTTTAGCCCGCCCAACTTTGCTTGGTTTCCCCAACAATGCTGCTTGACTGTAATTTAAATTGCTCCACTAGAGAAGAATTTCTAATTTCATTTCAATCTACTTGCCAGGAACAATAACTCATAATTGCATATATGTGATAGTTCACACCTCATGTAGCCTTATTTGTACCAACTGGCATTTACAAAGTGTAAATCATTTCCTTCATGTTCTATAAACCCCAAGTACCATTGGGATTCAGACAAGGCAACCCTTCCTTTAGGGGTGCGCATTGTGTCGTGTCGTGTTTGTGTCGTGTCATCTCCCGTTCGTGTCAGAATTCTCTCAACCTAACCCTAACCCGAACTGTCTAGCTTTTCGTGTTATAGAGTCTTGTCATATTCGTGTTCCGTGTTAGAAATAGCCGACCCTAACCCGCTAACTTTGTGTCAGGTTCATGTCGTGTTATCGTGTCCTTTCATAAATTCCCACCCCTGTTTGTGTCAGAATTCTCTCAACCCTAACCCAACTTGTTTAGCCTTGTTATTGTGTCGTGTCATATTCGTATTCCATGTCAAAAATAGTTGACCCTAACCCGCTAACTTCGTGTCATGTCAGAAATTCCTACCACGTCAATGATTATTAAAAGTAAGATTTTTTTAGATATGAAAACTTACATTATAGACAATGAATATTTAGGTCATGACTCCTATCGAATGCAGATACCTACACATACACATGTTTTAGATTACACTTTTAGCCCAATACTTCAAAATTCATAAATGTCTTACCTTGGACAAGCTTTTAGAATTTACAAAAATCACCCTCGTATCGCAAGACACAAAGATTTGACATCCACATATATTTCAAATGTTCACTTTCACTATTGAGCTAAATATGCAAAAAGCTGAGATACAACAATCAAGGTTACTAACCCCGAACGTCCTTCCTCAGCTAATCGCACCCGCATATCAAGAAACCGCACATTGAACTCCGCATCACTGTACTTCAGCATCTCTGGCAACGAAAGCGAAAACCCATACTGAGCCAACATCCGGTGCCGGGGTTTTATCCTCCCTTCCAAACTATACCCAAAATACTGGGGAAACCCCTTCAATTCCCCCAAATCCCCATTCATCTGCTCCAAGAAATACTGCACCTTGGGCCTAAAATTCCTCTCTACACTATACGTCAACAACGATGGCAACCTCAACACGAATGTCCTCACCTCATCATAACCAAACCCTAATCCTTTCAAAAAGTTCAGTTTTGGAATCAAAGTGTTTTCCACGCTTGACACCAACAGAACAGACGTCTGCGAATTAATTGCGTCGTTTCCTACAAACCCTATTCCTTTTAAAAACAACAATGTGGGACTCAGCCGGTCGTCCACGCTGGAAACCAAGAGCCTAGGGCACCGAAGGATCGATGTTCGGATGTCGGGGTAAGGGATACCGACGTCGTTTAGTAGGAAATCGAACACGGGGTAGAGGTCGGAGTAGGGGTCGGCGGAGAGGAGGTGGGGGCACATCTCGAAGATGCGGCCGAAGGCGCGGCGCTCGATGCCCATCGAGGAGAGGAAACGCTCGACTGATTTGAGGGTTTCGAGCGGGGTTGAACGGAAATTTGGGTTTTTCTCGAGGGCTTTTTGGGGATTTACATTTAGGGTTTTGAGGTAGAGGAGTTTTTGGCGGAAGCGGTGGCCGGGGCCGGAGGAGGAGGCGGCGGTGGTGGTGAGGAGGGGGGTGAGGGATTTGGGGTGGTGTTTTTTAGGGTTAGGGTTTTTGGAGGGGTTTGGAGAGGAGATGAGGGAGGAGGGAAGGGTTAGGGTTTGAGGAAGGAGGAGTTGCACTTGCAGACGAATTATCATGTTTCATGCCAAGAGCGAGTGGAGAAGGGAAGAGAGAGAGAGAGAGAGAGAGGATGGGCACTTTTTGGGTGGCCCTATCCGTTTGTTGTATCTCCGCATCAAAAAATGGATGAAAGGCGTTCTCCCGCTCGCGCTCCGACAACTTCATGGCCACACATCCATGTGAAGCTCGTGTATTTAGTTCTGAGCAACTCGTAAAAAAGTAATGGTGGAAGTCGCAGGGTAACAAATGAACCGAGCTATTCGCAAGCCGTTCTTGGCTCGACTGAGTAAGAACTCGTTCAAGCTTGTTTCGTGAAGTAAATGAACGAGTTTACCATGAACTTGTCAACCCGTTTGACAAATGAGACAACGCAAGCTCGTTATACATACTAAAAATTTATTACTACTCAATCTTACCTCTAACAACGAATAGTAGTAATAAATTAGTAGTATGTAGACCAAGCTCGGGAACCAACTCTGACCTGTCCCATTTTGACTCACACTTTGATTGCCAACAAGTTGCCCCTTCATGGAGACACACATGAAGAGAAGCTCCACCAGAAAGCTTTGTAGAGAAATGGACAAGAGTTCATGTTCAAGGATGCCACCACCATGCTTTGATCATTTCCCCGATGGTGGCACCCTTGTGGTGTTATTATTATATGTCACTTTTCGGGTTCAAATTCAGGTCTTGTCCAAATAAATCCTTCCTCACTCCACTAGGAAAGAGAAGAGAACCAATCTGATCCAGGTCTGAATTTATATGGCATTTCCAAAATTATTAGAAGAAAGTCCAAATGGCAGCGAACTTCGCGATCCACAACTACATAAGGGGAAGCCTTTCAATCCAAGCAAGTAAAGGGGGAATGCCTATTAGTCCATGCAAGCCAGTATCGCCGCTACGATTGAGAAAACTTCCTATTTTCGAGAAGTTGTTTAAGCTCCCTAGATTTAATCATTGCAATTGCAACGAGATTATCACCACTCTCCCTCTCTCTCTCTCAAAAGAATAAAAAAATGAAACAACAACAAACACCTGATTCCTTCTCTCTTCAGTCCACATCGGACGCTTAACACATATGAGAAATCCAAAATTGCTTGTAAGAAGAGAGCCCAACCTTATTGCCTTCGTCTTTACTCCATGAACTTGGCTTAGATTTTCGAGCCATGGAGAGCTCAGCTCGACCTTGGGAAATATCTCTCGAGCCAACTCCGAGCCCAATTTTCATAGCTCATTTCGAGCCCCACGTGGCCTCCTTTTTTGGCAAGCTGAGCTTGAACACTACAAACTCATTTTGACTCGTTTGCAACTTTAAAGTGATGGGGAACGTGGCACATTATGTCCAATTGTCATACATGTCCCAAGCAATTCAATAATTACCTACAATTGGCTATTCTTTCCGATCAGAGTTGTTTGTCCGTGACAATCTTACTATTTACTAAAAATGCAAAACTCTTACCTATCAGAGTTTCATCTCAAAATTCACACTTGTGAAATAATTCTAGTAAACAGTTCCGTTTCATACTTAAAAATTCATTCTTTGAATTTGTTAACATAATATTAGAAAAAATTATATATGCCAAGACCCACAAAAAGCTCTGAATTGGGCTACAAGTTTGGGGTCTTTAAGGTACTTTTTAAAGGCTAGGCCTCATATAGAGACATATATTAAGTCTTTTTGGGCCTCTAGGCTAATGGTCAAGGTCTTGCTTTGGCCCATCGTTTCAACCTACCATGTTTTGCTTTTAAAATTCACTAAACATTCTATGATTCCATCATTTTTTTTCCCAAAACGATAACAGATATTATTATTAATCTCAATCAAAATACATCAAGTAGAAGACTCATATCTAGTTAGGGAACCAAGCAATCACGATGGTTGCGTTCTGTTTAGAGCACTTCGATGATGGGAATTGTTAATATTCCAGCGTCGATTAAGAATTCAATGATGCAAAAAAATCATTAATCTGATGCCAATAAGAATTGATCACCACATATTTATCTTAAAATAAATGAGTTTTGACCTACTAAGAGGATTCAATTCTGTCATGATAAATAAAATCCGAAATCATATGATCAAAATTCGATCAACATGATATTTATCATCATTTTAGTTATTAATAAGTTTCGAAAAGATAAATAATTCTAATTATCGAAGTCTGGCATGCTATTGTGTCTACTAAAATCGCAGGACAAATGACTCATAACATCTCTGTATCTCTATTTGAGAGTGTGGATGTGACATATTGATGAGAGATTTTTGTAATTTATTTTATCTTTTCTTCAAGTTTTTGTACTTTATGAGAAAATATTAGGGGGATCCATTATTCTTTTAAGATATTTTGGAAATCCAACAATATTTTGGGTCTTCAAATATAGAGATCCAAAAGTGAATTTAGAGACCAAATCTCTAAAAAAGATTATGGGTCCCTTCAAAATTCTCCCATAGTACAAAGTTGAATGAAATAAAAAATAAATTACAAAATCTCCAATTAATATGTTCCATCCACACTCTCAAAAAGAGATATAGAGGTAGGTTGAAGATGCTATCACAAACCATGTTATTAGGTATATGTACGTATCTGTATCTAATTCAAGATGGTCCCCTACCATTTGTCATTTGCCCTTGTTCTCACCCTTAACTTCACGAAACCATCAACCCTTTGTCCGGGTGATCAAATTCTGGAACTTAGAAATTTGCTTCCTTCTAAAGGTTTCTAAGTTTGAAACTTCTTGGATGTTATCAAGTATCAACTCTTGTGAAACCAATCTATACGGAGCTTTCGTTTCGAGTTTAATTGGGGTGAGAGGGCGGTGAAATGGATTTCTCAAGACAGTCGAAGTACGCGCAAGCTAACCTGAATACCTGATTGATAAAAAAAAACAGAACTTTGTGCAATAATAGTAGTACTAGAAAACAACTCCATGAAAAACAAATTAAACGGAAAACTCCAAAGAAGCAAAGCCTCGGAAGTCGGAAACGTCACTCTCAAGTCCTCTCTGCTTTCTTTTCGTTAACGTTTGGCTTTATCATGATTTTTAAAAAAAAACTTTAGCAATTCAACCCGGCCGCCCCTACCCCGTCCGGGCGGTTTTTTGATACTCCAGTACTTTGGAGTATATGTTTCGGCTAACGAGTTAGGGTCGGGGGAGAATTTAAGAAAACCAATTGGGTTTGGTTCAGGTAGAAATTATCTCGCCTCGATATCCGTCCCGAAAATAATTTTTGAAAAAAATGTTTGGGAAGAATTCTCTCAAACAAGCAATTTTTCAATTTTTTTGCATCGTATTAAAGATCTCAATGAGATCTATCAAACAAGATTCATAGTGATAGGAAAATTATTTGCTTAAGCACATAATTTTTAAGCTTGAAATTGCCTTCTTAAAAAATAAGTACTTATTTTTATTTCCGGAACGGAGCCTACTGATTTACGACGACACCCCCAAGTTTAGGGGTGGAGCTTTGCCACGTGTACACCACGTGTCACGAGCTAAAAGCGTCAATTGGCCACACAACCAACGTAGGCCGTCACGCTTCCCAATATCGTCTGTTTTTCTTCTTCTTAATTTTTCCTCCATTTTTACCATTTTCTTACTGTATGTTGCAAGATGGGAAATTTTAAATTCCCCAAAAATTGATTTTGGCATTTCATTTTTTTCCATTTTATTTCTCTATTTGAAATTACAATTATTATATCCTTTAAAGTGGATAAACTCTAACAAAATAAAAGATAATTTGATAATTTTACATAGGATAGAGATAAAAAGTAGAGTGTCAATAGCTAAACGTGGAGTGCTAAAATCACTTTCCGATTTAAATTTCCTGGAAATTTAGTACTCCATAAGAAAAACAGCCGAAATTCTTGAAAGACTCATGCTCATCAGTGTTCTAGGAATATAGTACTTATTCAACGTGTTTTTTTATTTTTTGGTTAACTTATAGTCTTATTAAAGCGCCACAAAATAAAAGATCACGAAGAAAAATAATACATCCATGATAAGCCAGCCTTTTTAACGAAGAAAAATCTCTGCACCGACGCTTAGAGGTGTCAAACGTTTATTTAATAACATTTTTTTTTTTGGTTTTTCCATGCCTCGTGCCGTGTCGTGCCGTGCCCGTCCTACTTCCGTGCTCGTGCCCGTGCCTGGTTAGAACGGTGTCGTGACTCGTGCCCCATCCCACTTCCGTGCCGTGCCCGTCTAAGACCGTGTCGTGCGGTGCCATGCCAGGCCAACTTCCGTGCCGTGTCGCGTGGCCACTAAGACGGTGCCATGCCAGGATTAAACCGTGTCTGTGCGCGTGCCGTGCCGCCTTCAAACGTGTCGTGCGGCCCGTGCCGACCCGGCCCCGTTTGACACCTCTACTGACGCTGAAGAATTCTAAACTGTTCCTCTCCCTCCACAACCAGTACCAGATGGCAGCTCGGCCGAAGACAGCTTGAAAACAGAAAGCATCAGGGAGATACCATACCCCAAAATTGTTGAGCACAAGCATAATAGAACTGCAATATTCCATACTCCATAATTGCACCAAGAAATTCAACATAAGTTTCAGTTAAAGGCGGAGCACATGCCTGTCTTGTTTTAGTGATAGAATCTTCGATCGGGATGAGAAAACGTCTGTGTTGCAAAAAAGTGCAGTAGTATTCATAATACATACTACTGTACTACTTTACCTGGCCAGATACAGTAAGTTTTAAGAATGAGACACAACAATTTTCGATGATTGAGTGGGTAATACGTACGATTCGCCCTCGAGTCATTCGATGGCATTTTCATATATAGGATAACTGCTCTTTTAAGAATAGAGCAATCATATTTTCCCGTGATACTCACATCACATCACATAATTAACAATAAGGCTCCGTTTTGAGTTAAATATGATGTATCATGAGAGAATGATCGACATGTCTCGTAAATCTAAAAAAAAAAGTACTTAAAAAATAAGAAATTTGGCGGAACGGGGTGCACTTGCATCAGCATGCTCATAGAATTAATACACCATAATTTCCTGGATTAACATTAATATTGATACACACATACAAAAATAGGAATAACTTATCAGTTATCACCCCATCTAAAATAGTACTAATACTAATAACTTGCCATAAAATAGAAAGAAACTACCCTTTAGTCTAATTTAGAGATCTCTAATCTTAGCTTCAAATGTGGGAATGTCGATTTTTTTTTAAAAACCTTCGTGGGAATTTGATATGATAGCTAGAATCTGACATATTTAAAATACCAACTCAAATCAATACGAGAAACTCCTTATTTAAACACGTTTTTCATATTAATTTTAACATGAGATCTAGTGGAGACATCAAATGACATTTTAAAGAAATTGACATTTCGATTGGATTTGGCTCAAACACAAATTCATATACTCCACATGGCATGCCATGTCCAATTTGGAAGAGAGGGCCCATGCAGTAGTGCAGCTAGTGTAAGGTGTGATCTAAGCATTTCATTTATTATAATTAACAAATCCAAATTTCTACAGATCATTAGGAGCTATCTATATATTGTCGAGATAAAATCTAAAAAATCATTGATATAGCTTTGATGGAAGGCTCGGATCGTGCTCTACATCGCTGTAGTACTGTAGGGGACCACGAGTGCGAAACAAGCCAATCAAATCCCCAATTACAGGTGGGAACTGTCGCGGTCGTGGGTATCTTTTTTGGAAGAATCCAACAGCATCTTGTGAATTCTTTGCGTAGTCTCCATTTCACTCTCTCTCTCCTCTTTGTCTCTTGCGTACGCCTGGAAGAACTCCTTGTTCTCTTTCTCTAGCTCTTTCCACACTGCACGCATAGCAAACACACACATTAGGGCACATAATTAACAAAGTCCACTATAGCCTTTACTCTCCATTATCCTTTCTAAGTCACGAGAAATTTTTGCACGGTTCGGATCACCGGCGGGTACCGCCACGTGGTACCCGCCCGGCACCCAAAAACTTCTCATCATAAGTCGCTGATCATATTTGTTAAAACTACATTTACTCTTGATCAATACAGAAGCAGGTGTGTGTCACCCACGTGAACGCGTGATGGAGAAGGAACCGGAAAAATACTACGCGGCGGTAGTACTCTAAAGAGCACTTATTAGCAATTACGCAAATTTATGGGTGAAAATGATAAAGCGGAGTCAAAATGCATAAATTGCCTTAAATACCCCACTGTCCTCTTAGGGGGTGTTTCCGGTAAATTTGTAGATTTTTATCTGTAGTTGAGGAATTGTTAGGTGTTTCCGGTAGTGAATAAGTTGTTGATGGGTTTGTAAGTAGAGTTACTGTAGCAAAAAAAAAAAAGTTTTTGTTGACAAGTTTTTTGTCAATGGAAACGAAATGGTAAGATTCTGAAACTTTTTTGTTAGTAGAAACGAGATGGTAAAATGCGTTGAGTTTTTAGTATTTTTTGTTAGTAGAAACACCCCCTTAGTGACATGTGGTATAGTATGTTTTCCAACCCATTCAAACCAAACCGAGTCTTATTACATTATTATTGTTTCGATCGAGTTCTGTAGAGCGCATTGTACTCTATGATAACAAAAAAAAAAACTTGGGTTCTAGGAGGCCCCGTTTCCGAACGCCAAATAAGAACTTATTTTTTAAGAAGGTAATTTCAAACTAAAAAATGATGAGCTTATTGAAATCGGAAAATTGTTTTTCATTTACATTATTTTTGAGTTTGAAAATATGAAATAAGTACTTATTTTTTAAAAAGGTGTTATGAAACAGGCTCATTACTCATTTATAATCAGATTCACACAATAAATTAGAGCATGTGCAAGATCGGCATTTATTTGGTTCTAGATAAAGTAGAGAGCAAAAGTGAAGAATGACAGGAGCACCAGAATAGGTAAACAGGTAGGCAAAACTAAGAGCAAGTTTATCAATAAAAAGGTAAAAAAAGGTAAAATACCCTGTCAACAGTGCACTTTTTTCATTTTACCTACTCACATTTCTCTTAACACTACACCAATACTATCTATTTAACCTATTCTCTATTAAAATATCATTACTTTTATTTCTTAACCCTATTTTTAAAGAGTGCTGCTATGGGTACATACAAAATGTACATACAATGTACATATAGATTTTGTGAGGCTCAAATCGGGTCCCACAAAGATGATCCAAACCGTCCATTATTTTTAAAACATATTTTTATGGAGCCCTGTAAAAAATCAGCTCAACCCGATATCGGTAAGGATTTTTTCTGAATTTGTGGGGGCGACGAGTAGTTTTCGCCCCCACAAAATCAGAAAAAATCCTTACCGATATCGGGTTGAGCTGATTTTTTACAGGGCTTCATAAAAATATGTTTTAAAAATAATGGGCGGTTCGAATCATCTTTGTGGGACCCGATTTGAGCCCCACAAAATCCATATGTACATTGTATGTACATTTTGTATGTACCCTTAGCATTTTTGATTTTTAAATTGGAGCAAAAAGAGAGAAAGAAGAGACCTGACAAAAAAATTAATAAAAAACTCCATTGCTTGTGAACAGTTCTTCTCTATTAATACCTAACAACTGTAGCTGGAGCAATAAAGCCTCTGGGTTTGCCGAATCTGGTGCAGGGCCTTTTTCTTGTTTTGGTTGGGTAAAATAGATTCAAAAGCAGGTATGGCTCATCTGGTAAACATGCTCTAATTTCGCTACTGCATTTGGTTCGGTATTTCAAGCGAGGACCTGTTGCATATGCACTGTTCATGAGCTAGTTTACCTACTTAGAGCAAGCAAAACCTTCAAATGAGCACTACACCAGATTAGGTAAAGGCTGAGCTAAAACCCATCTATGAACAGTGCTTAGGTAAATATACCTAAGCACTATTCACCATGTGAATATTATTTTATTATTGTTCTCTCTCTCTCTCCCCCTCTCTCTCTCCCCAGAAAAGAAAAGAAAACATAAGTAATAATATTTTAATAGGAAATAGGTTAAATAGATAGGATTGGTGTAGTGTTGAGAGATATGTGAGTAGGTAAAATGAAAAAAGTGTACTGTTCACCAGCAATTTTACATTTTTATTGGTGTACATGCTCTTATTGGTGTACATGCTTTTATAACCCTCCTCTCTTATTTGGGCTTGAAATCGGTTGTGTGACAGATAAAACCGTACATGGCACAAACAGCGATATATATATATATCTGAGGACTACTCCGCCCCGCTATATATATACTTCCTCCGTCCCAATTTACTATTAGTCCCTCGTTCTATTCTAACTTGATAAAAAAAAAACTAGTTATATCTTTAAATTGGTATTAAATTCTATACCTAATAGACTAATATGGATCTTGTTTGATAAAAATCTCGATTAGTTCTATAATACAATATTTTCAAAATCACATAAAATATTATAAATTACAAGATATAATCAATTAAAATATGATACGAACTCCCAGAAATGACTACTCCATCCATCCCAATTTGTTGGTCCTCTTTGGGAGTGCGTGCCATTTTTTAATTTTTTTTCTTTTAGGTGATTTTAAAAACTTTGTATAAAAGAGCTCTTTGAGATATATCAAATAAGATCCATATTTGATATAAAAAATATTATAAATTAAGAGATATAGCCAATCTTTTGAAACTTTCAAAAAAGGAAAGAGGACCAAGAATTTGGAACGGGGGAGTATTAAATTGGGACGGAGGGAGTACATGAGAAGGGTCGTCATGTGTGTCTAAAAGATGTGGATTTTAAGATAATGAAAGATATAATATACATGTTGACTATGAGAGACAAATGTGGGGGTGTGAAGCCAATTCTTGCTCAAAAAAAAAGTCAACTAACCTGTGGAAGTAATAACTGGCATGACATTAGCATGTTTGGAGAGAGCATCCATGCACTCTTCTCTGCTCATGTTGAATAATATGCACTCTTCTATAAGGTGATGCACCTGCACCATATACAATCACACCCCCCTTGATCACTATTAAAACAGCCATCACAAATAACAAAAAAAAAAACCCATAACAATGACTGATCAGATCAGATCAGATCAGCTCTAGTCCAAGCAGTCATGAAAGGAGGCCTTAAGTGTGTCTATAGGGGAGGGTCTTGGCCGGGTTCGAGTTAATAGAAGTGACATCGATCAATTGCAGTCGTCGTAACTTATTAACCGATAACACGCAGACGCTGACATGACGTTGGGACAAAAAAAAATAAACTAGAAACATAAAAGTTACCGGCCGATAAAAAAAACCGAAGAACAAAGACAGATGTAAGTTACCAAGCGGATATATGAGGCAGAAGATTCTCCCATGTTGTCTCTCTGAAAATACAAACTCCGAAAATGTCTCTATATCTTGGTTTTAGAATTGGTAAAGAAGATCAAGAGGTAGAAGAGAAGAGAGAGAGAGAGAGAGAGAGAGAGAGAGGGAGAGAGAGAGAGATATTTTAGAGAAAAGGGCAGATCATGAATGAGAGAGAGAGAGAGAGAGAGAGAGATTTTAAAGAAAAGGGCTGATCATATATGAGAGGAAACAACTAGTACAAGTGTACAACAAAAAGCAAATGGCTCATGTATAATACAGTATGACTATCCTGTTTGAAGATGGGTAGGTCGAGATCTATTATGTTATACTCCGTAGTACTGGTAGTAAGAGGGGAGGGTGCAGAGTGCTCCTCTCCGGTCTAAAAAGTGGACTGTTGAGTTTTGACTTCTTATGGAGTACTACGTATATTGTAGTTTTATTTTGATATTCGAAACCGTTTATTTTTTAGAGTTTGTATGGAATTTTAATCTTGTCAAAAATTATCTTGATCGGCTCACGAGTAGAGAATGATTGATTCACATTACAGTAAAATAAATATGTTCTAATGTATGTAGTGCATGCAGTATGTGTTCGACTTTTTCAATATGTATGGCCTAAAATCACATTCTTCGATCAAGGTAGTATTTGACATGATCAGTTGTGTTCTGCTAGGAGCTCTTAAAAAAAAAAAAAACTTATTTGTAATTTTTTTATCTCTTCAAAATTTATCAAACAAGATCCATATTGTACAAAAAATTACTTCAGTAAGACCATTATTTTTTAGTTTTTTGAAAATTATAAATAAGTACTTATTTTTTTAGAACCTTTAGTAGAACAGGGAGTATGTTCCATTAACTAAAATGTAATTAGTTTTTTGATTTTCCGCTTGACCGAAAAAAAAATGTATTGTGAGAGAATAACCTGTTTTGTAAAACGAAAAATAAGTACTGAAAACAATTGTCCACCTCACCGCCTCGAAGAGCAGTGGCTCTCTTGTTTTGCACGCCTACAGAGAGAGACCTTAGCGGAGTGGAACGGAGCCTAAACGATTGGACCGGACTAGGTTTTTCTTCCAACCGGAGAGGATCCTTCCACAGTCAGGTTCAAGTCCACACCCCTTCCCGTCCGCACCTATTCGCACCTCCCCTTTTCCTATCGAATTTCGATGATCCGAGTTGCTCAATGTGTTCAGAATATGATTTTAAGGGTACACACGAGAAATCAGCAAAAAAAAACACTGGGAATGGCTTGATTTTAGCAGTTTTTTATTGAATCGTTCAATAAAATACAAACAAAAACTGTTCGGATGAAGTCCTTTCCGATCATTTTTTTTGCCGATTTCACTATATGTACCCTTAAAATCACGTTCTGATCACATTGAGCGGCTTGGATCATTGAAATTCGATCAGGAAAGAGGAGATGCGGACGGAAAAAGGTTTGGACTTGAACCAGACTAGATCCTTCCATTATTAAATGTACGATAATTTAAGTCCTATATTAGTAGTACTTAAAAAATACTCCTGTAAATAAAAAGGCCGGTGATGAGGTGATGTGGGGGTCCCAAATCCCACGTGGGAGAATGAATCTGATTGGTCAGAATGGGATGAGAAGAAGATTTCCAAATCAGATGCCGTTCCTTGTTGGAACGTGGCCCCTGCGCCACGTGACACTGTCAACGTCTTATAATTACATAATCCTTCAAAATTAGCGTGCAATCCGATTAACATGATTTTCTGGTGTGGTTTATGTTCTCGATGAGTTTTAAAAAATGAACGGTTTCGTTCATAATTTTAGACCCAAAAAAGGCTCGCAAATGGTCCAAAACTGGACCGGTCGAAAGAAAACTTAACAGGACCCTTGCCAGAAATTAACATTGGCTCGTCCTCAATTCTTTCTCTATGCTCGAGCAATCAATGCGCGCACTTGCAATTTGAGTTGCGTTAATTAGGTGGTTTGGAAAGATGATTTCCATCTCACGCGTGAGCGAGTACGAATTTTAGTTGCTTTTAGGTGGTTTGGAAAAAGACGATTTCCATCTCATGCTCTCGCTCTCGCTCGCGCAAGTGACTTGGCTCCGTCACTCCGCTATTGTCCAACAATTGTTTCTCGTTTTTTTATGCTTGGGCTGGACCATCCTCCCGAAGAAAAGGCACAAAAGGATGCAAATATGAGGCCCACTATCCTACTAAGCAAATGGGGCCCACAAAACGATGCAAATATGAGCCAACGGGTATCACGTTGTATATGCTCGGGACATCCGGGCTGTCCATTTCGATTTTAGACGGTTCGGAAAAATGAGAGAGAAAGAGGAGGGGTGAAAGGAGAGAGAATGTTTCAATCTGAACCGTCTAAAAGTGCATCGAATGGCTCGGAAGTGCCGAGCGGACACCACATGAATGGTGAATTTACTGAATTATACCCGGCACTGAAAAATTTCTCGTAACCAACGGCCTGTAGAACTGCCGTGATGTCTTGGGCCTCCGTCCTTTCTTGTCCCTTCGGCTTTCCCCTTTGACCGATTTGTTTGGAATTTGGGGTGGGGAAGGAAAAGGAGAAGGTAGTGGGGAGTGATTTTCGCACTCCTCTAAATCGTTAACCGCACTTTCAAGTAGAGTGCGAAAATTAATCCCCAAATTGTTGACTTTTGGCAAGTGGAGTGGAGTGCAGTTAGTATCTTTTTTGTACTCTCATGCAAATGGACATGGTTCGATTTCCGTAAGCACCAATCCTCCTCCTCAAATCCCTTAGAATATAATAGATTAGAATTAACGAATGAAGAAAAAAAAAATTGTTGACTTTTGGAAAGTGGGAATGCGGTTAACAATTTAGAGAGTGCGAAAATCACTTCTCAAAGGAAAACAATAGAGAAGACTGAAAAGGTACAGAAAGTAACGACTTTGTTTCTTTGAATATATCTATGTATATTTATACTAGGAGTGTATAAACAAGCTGAGCCGAGCGTTCCAGTGTTGAGCTTCGCTTTTTTACTATATGTTGGTTCGTTTGGGGCCCTAATTTACACACCCGTATCTATGTATACAGACATATAAGTACATATTTGATTTTCAAGTGTTTGCTAAAATTGACTTTTGATTTTACGTCGATAATTTCTTGTGTTAAGTTGCAAAGCCGGATATAATACGCTAGTGGCAATGGTAATGGTGGTGGTGGAGTCGGCGACGACAATATTGGTTGTGTGGCAGTGTCTCATTGGTAGTTAAAAGAATTACCACTACCACTTCCAATGTGATGCTGCCAATAGTTTTTAACTACCAATGAGATACTGCCACATAGACATTCTGCCGTACACTTCGCACTCCTCTCACTTTTTCACAACCTTCTTATTTGGAGAAAGTTTTACTAAAACACAATTAAGAATTTGCACAAAATTGCGACTTGTGTTATTGAGAAATTCAAAGATAGCAATTCGAAAATGAGACTTGTGTTATTTCGAGAAATTCAAAAAATAGCAATTCACCTAATCGCCAATGAAGCAGTGCCGTGCGATATAGGACTTTTTGTCAAGCTGGACGCATTCCTTTTCTCCTCATCATAGGTTGCTTTCGTATGAGTTTGAATAATGAGTGAAGTGGTGTTTTGGTGATTTTTACTCAAATTCGTGTAAAGAGTGGAGATGTTCTGAGAATGTGTTTCTGTCCGAATGAGGCGAGGCGAGGTTCCGCCACTGCCCATTGTGGACCCTACTGAGCATTCACTTCAGTAATTTGAACCGTTCATCTTGTAGGGCCTGCAAATTAATATGTCCACGCAAAAAAAAAAGCTATTTGATTGGACACAAATAGCTATATCAAAAGTTAAATCGTGGTTTATAAAATAGACGGTCTGATTCTGTCACCAGTTTTTTAAGTTGAACCCTTCATGACCGTCTATTTTAAAATCTAAAATTTAATTTTTGATATACCAATTGATGTCCGATAAAACTGATTTTTTTTACGTGGAAATATAACTTTGCGGCCCTAAAAAAAAATGGTTCAAATTACTGCAGTGAACGCTCGGTATAGCCCACAATGGGTGGCGGAAACCATGGGGTTTGCACCTCATCCGGAAAGGATTTAATCTCTTGTTGTATCTCTGTATTAAAAATGGATGGAAGACGTTCTCCCGCTCGTGCTCCAACAACTTCACAGCCACACATTCATATGAAGCTCAAGTATTTAGTTCTGAGCCCCACATAAAAAAAGTAATGGTGGAAGTTGTAGGGCAGCAAATAAACCGAGCTATTCGCAAGTCACTCTTGGCTCCACCGAGTAAGAGCTCGTTCAAGCTCGGTTTGTGAAATAAATGAACGAATTTGCCATGAACTTGTCAACCCGTTTGACATATTAAATTTATTACTACTCGTTCTTACCTCTAAAACAACCCAATAGTAATAAATTTAGTATGTAGACCCACCTCGCGAGCCAACTCTGACCTGTCCCATTTCGACTTTTACTTTGATTGCCAACAGTTCATGTTCAAGGATGCCACCACCAAGGCTTTGATCATTTTCCCGATGGTGGCACCCTTGTGGTTTTATATGTCACTTTTCGGGTTCAAACCTGGGTTTTGTCCAAATGAATCATTCTTCACTCCACTAGGAAAGAGAAGAGAACCAATATGATATTTCAGGTCCAAATCTATATGACATTCCCAAATTTACCAGAAGAAAGTCCAAGTGGCAGCGAACTTCGCGATCCACAATTAAATAAGGGGAAGCCTTTCATTCCAAGCGAGTAAAGGGGGAAACCACTACGATGGAGAGAACTTCCTCTTTCCGAGAAGCTAATACTGTGTTTGGATGAGTTTTTGAGAAATTTTTTGGGATTACGAGTGGAGAGAGAAATAGAGTAATGATTGGAAGTATGGGTAATGAGTGGAGAGAAATAGAGAGAGAGAAATGAGAACAATGATTTGAGATTAGGGTAATGAGTGAAGAATAATGATTGGAAGTAAGGATAATAAGTATTTTTTTAGTTGAATTTTTTTTTTCAAAAACCAAACCGAACAAGGCATTGCTCCCTAGATTTAATCATTGCAATTTCAATGAGATTATCACCACTCTCCCTCTCTCTCTCCCAAAAGAATTAAAAATGAAATAACAACAAGCGCTCGATTCCTTCTCATCAGTCAACATCGGACGCTCAACACAAATGAGAAATCCAAAATTGCTTGTAAGAAGAGAGCCCAACCTCATAGCCTTCGTCTTTACTCCATGAACTTGGCTTAAATTTTCGAGCCATGGAGAGCTGAGCTCGACCGTGGGAAATATCTCTCGAGCCAACTCCGAGGCCAATTTTCATAGCTCATTTCGAGCCCCACCTGGCCTCATTTTTGGCAAGCTGAGCTTGAACACTTGCAAACTCGGTTCGCCTCGTTTGCAGCCTTAAGTGAAGGGGAACGTGGCACATTAAGTCTAAATTGTCGTACATGTCCCGAACAATTCAATAATTACCCACAATTGGATATTCTTTCCGACCGGAGTTGTTTGTCCGAGACAATCTTACAATTTACTCAAAATGCAAAAGACTCTTACCTATCAGTGTTTCATCTGAAAATTCACACTTGTGAGATAATTCCAGTAAACAGTTCCGTTTCATACTTTGAAATTTATTCTTTAAAATCGTGAAATGTGCCATGACCCACAAAATCTCTGAATTGGGCTACAACCACTTTTTAAAGGCTAGGCCTGTTATAGAGACATATAATTAAGTCTTCTTGGGCCTCTGGGCTAATGGTCAAGGTCTTGCTTTGGCCCATCGTTTCAACCAACCATGTTTTGCTTTTAAAATAGAGAAAATGACGGCCAAGGACAAGCTAAGAACATTTTCACTAAACATTCCATCATTTTTTTTTCAAAACGATAACAGATAATATTTTTAATCTCAATTAAAATACATTAAGTAGAAGACTCGTCTCTAGTCAGGGAACCAAGCAACAACAACGGTGGAGACGATAGCTATATCTCAAACTAGAAAAACTTTTCCCTGCCAAAAACACACACTGCACCATAAGTTTTGATTGAAATCCAATCAAAAAAGTAAAAAGAAAAAGAAATCAGAAAAAAATCCCATAACATTACAAACCATCCTAATCCGTCACTGATAGAACCACTACGACCACGACCACACATCAAGAATCTCCGACGACCTCGAGATATTCTAACCAGAACCACAACTGTGAATGCCGACCCACCGGCGATCATATGTTGGCGATGATGGAGGAGAGGCGGCAGAGGGATCGGTGATGAAGGGAAGCCGAGAGGAAAGAAAAGAAGAGTTAACCCAAAGAAACTCTCATAACTAAAATCGAGAGAGAAAACCCTCACTGAAAAAGAGTTATTGAAAGCGAAAAAACCATCACTGTGGATGAAGGAAAACATAACAATCAAGTACAAAGCCCTTCGCGGATCAAAAAAAACAGAAGAAAGTACAAAGCCCTTCCCTTCCGCTGCCGTATAAGAGTGGTGAAACCCGAGGGCGGGGAAGGAAGTACAGCCATTCCAATTAGAGGAAGACTACAGTCACCAAAGGTAAAATGCGGTGGCCGGCCACCGCACGCCGTTTGGGGCCCACTCCGGGCTCCGCACGGATGATCCAAGTCGTTCAATAATTTTAGAAAAAAAAACCGAGTGGGCACGTGAAAAATCAGCTTGATCCGATTTGTGTAGGTGCTCGGATCAAACTTCTAATATTTGGAAAATCGGAAAAAATGGAAAGATTGGTTTTCCGATTTTTCAAAGATGAAAAGCTTGATCCGAGCACCTACACATATCGGATCGAGCTGATTGTTCGCGTGCCCACTCGGTTTTTAAAAAAAAATATTATTGAACGGTTCGGATCATCTGTACGGATCCCGGAGTGGGCCCTTACGACGTGCGGCGGCCAGCCACCGCGTTTTGCCTTCGGTGGCCGTAGACTTTCTGTTCCAATTAATAAGCTCACAAAATCTTAGGACAAATGAGTCACAAACCATGCTATACGTATATCATACGTATCTAATTCAAGACGGTCCCCTTCCATTTGTCATTTGCCTTGTTCTCACCATTAACTTCACGAAACCATCAACCTTCGTCCTGGTGATCAAATTCTCGGGCTTAGGAATCTGCTTCCTTCTAAAGATTTCTAAGTTTGAAACTTCTCGGATGTTATCAAGTATCAACTCTTTTGAAACCAAACTATACAGCACAGAGCTTTTGTTTCGGGTTTAATTGGGGCGAAAGGGCGATGAGATTGATTTACCAAAACAGTCGAAGTACGCGCAAGCTAACCTGAACACCTGATTGATGCCAAAAAAAAAAAAAAAAAACTTTGTGCAATAATAGTAGTACTACTAGAAAACAACGCCATAAAAACAAATTATACGGAGAACTCCGAAGAAGCAAAGCCTCGGAACCGTCACTCTCAAGTCCTTTCTGCTTTCTTCGTCAATGCTTTTTTTTGGCTTTATCATGATAGGGAAAAAATAAATAAAAAATCTTTAGCAATTCAACCCGCCCGACCCGACGACCGGGAGGGTTTTTGATAGTACTTCGGACTAGTATATGTTTCGGCTATCGAGTTTGGGGAGGGGGGAAGGAATTTAAGAAAACCAATTGGGTTTGGTTCGGGTTGGATTGGGTCGGGTTTGGACAGAAATTATCTCGCCCTGATACCCGTCCCGAAAATAGTTTATGAAAAAAATGTATTTGGAAAGGAATTCTCCCAAACAAGTAAAGCATTTACGACCGGAAAAGATTTGAGGACCGACGGTCCCCGGACCGAAATCGTACCGACGGCCTCGGTCGGCGGTCTCCGGCTACCGGACGGCCGATCCGAGCCGTCCAAAAATTCTAAAAACCCTATTTTTCGTGTATATATGTATATTCGTGTGTATATACATATATACACGAAAAATAAGGTACTTGATCAAGTACGATTTCGGTCCGGGGACCGTCGGTCCCAATAGCATTACTCATTTACGACGACACCCCCAATTAGTGGTGGCTAGTGGTGGAGCTTTGCCACGTGTCACGATCTGAAAGCGCCAATTGGCCACGCAACCAACCTAGGCCGTCACGCTTCGCAACATCGTCTGTTTTTGTCTTCTAAACTTTTCCTCCATTTTTACCATTTTGTTACTATGTTGCAAGATGGAAATTTAAATTCCGAGGAAATTGATTTTGGCACTATATTTTTAGCCATTGACACTCCATTTTACGTCTTTTTTTCCTATTTGAAATTAAAACGATACCATTTAAAGTGGATGAACACTAACAAAATAAAAGTAATTTGGTAATTTTACATTAGGATAAAGATTAAAAAAAAAAAAATTAGAGTGCCAATGGCTAATGTGAAGTGCCAAAATCTTTCAATTTAAATTCCCAGGAAATTTAGTATAAGAAAACAGCCGAAATTCTTGAAAGAGTCATGCTAATCAAGTGTTCTTGGAATAGAGTACTTTTAATTCCAAACTTATTCAACGTTCTTAATATCATGTCGTATTTTCATTTGAATCAGGTTGATGAAGTTACACACTCCATAATTGCACAAAGAAATTCAAACTAAATTTCAGTTAAAGGTTAAAGGTTAAAGGCGGAGCACGCGCCTTGGTTTTAGTGATAGAATCTCCGGGACGAAAAAACGACGTGTTGCGAAAAGTGCAGTATTCAATATTCACAACGTTATATAACAGGTTCCGTTTCGGTAAGAGAAATTTGAAATTTATTTTTTGAATTAAAGGTGATGTATTGTGAGAGAATGACATGTCTCGTAAATCTAAAAATAAATACTTAAAAAGTAAAAACCTTAACGGAACGGACAATGAATAACCCCAAATACTATGTGTTGCGGTCATACGCTTGCCGGAAGGACCCTACACACTTGCATCACCATGCTCTTAGAATTAATACATCATAATTTCCTGGATTAACATTAATGATACACACTAGAGGTGGCAAATGGGCGGATCTAAGCAGATTTGGGTAGGTCAAATATGGACGGGTTGAAATGGATCGGGTCGACTACGAGTCAAGCCAAACGCAAAATAACCCGCCCGACCCGACCCGTTTTCCTCCCCCCACATACAAAAATATATAGGAATAACTTATCACCCCATCTAAAATAATACTAATAACTTGCCATAAAATAGAAAGAAACTACCCTTTAGTCTAATTTAGAGATCTCTAATCTTAGCTTCAAATGTGGGAATATCGAATTTTTTAAAAAAACCTTTTGTGATAATTTGACATGCTAGAATATGACATATTGAAATATCAACTCAAATCAATACGAGAAACTCCTTATTTAAACACGTTTTCATATCAATTTTAACATGAGAGTAGAGATGTCAAATGCATGATATTTTAAGAATTGACATCTCGATTGGATTTGGCTCAAACGCCAATTCATATACTCCACTTAGCATGCCATGTCCAATTTGGAACAGAGGGTCCAGTAGTGCAGTGGTGTAAGGCGTGATCCAAGCAGTCCATTTATAATCACCAGTCCAGATTTCTACAGATCATTGGAGCAATCTATATATTGTTGAGATAAAATCTAAACCATCGAATAGAAAGCTCAGTCCGTGCGCTACATCGCTATAGTAGTGTAGGACCACGGGTGCGAAACAAGCCAACCAAATCCCCAATCACAGGTGGAACTAGTCGCGATCGTCGGTGTCTTTTTTGGAAGAATCCAACAGCATCTTGTGAATTCTTTGCGTAGTCTCCATTTCACTCTCTCTCTCCTCTTTGTCTCTTGCGTACGCCTGGAAGAACTCCTTGTTCTCTTTCTCTAGCTCTTTCCACACTGTACGTATGGCAAACACACACACATTTAGAGCACATAATTAACAAAGTCCACTATAGCCACTATAGCCTTTATACCGTCTATAAGCCTTTCTAATGAAGATACCACACACACGTGGTATTTTGTCGGTGATCTGGACCGTTCAAACTTGTTTTGGACGGTCCGGATTTTATGGAGAAAAAGAGAAGAGAGAGTGGTGGGGTGAGGGGAGAGAGATGGTGGCTGTCCAAAATACGTTTGGATGGTCCGGATAGCCGACGGGCATGGTACCCACTTGGCATCCAAAAACTAGTTATATATATCTTTAAATTGATAATGAATTTTATATCTAATATGTATCTTATTTGATAGATCTTTATTAGTTATATAACACATGTAATGTTTTAAAAATCACGTAAAACATTATAAATTACAAGATATAATCAATTGAAAAATGACACGAACTCCCAAAAAAGACTATTAAATTGGGACGGAAGGAGTATATGAGATGGGTCATGCCGAACCTGTTCAATTTGGGTTTTGAGGAAAATTTTTTTAGAGTAATGAGTGAAAATTAAGAGATAGATAGAGAAAAATTATTGGAGACCGTGCCCAGAGATTTTGAGAACCCAAAAGGAACAAGGTCTGAAAAATTATTAGAAACCGTGCCCAGAAATTTTAAGACCTCAAAATGAACAAGCTCGCTGTGTCTAAAAGATATATATGGATGTTACATATTGACTATGAGAGACAAACGTGGGGGTGTGAAGCCAATTCTTGCTCAAACAAAAAGTCAACTAACCTGTGGAAGTAATAGCTGGAATGATATTAGCATGTTTGGAGAGAGCATCCATGCACTCTTCTCTGCTCATGTTGAATAATATGCACTCTTCTATAAGGTGATGCACCTGCACCATATACAATCACACCCCCCCTGATCACTATTAAAACAGCCATCACAAATAACCAAAAAAAAAAAAACATAACAATGACTGATCAGATCAGCTCTAGTCCGAGAAGTCATGAAAGGAGAGGGTATCGGGTTCGAGTTAATAAAAGTGACATCAACTGCAGTCGTCGTAACTTACTGAGTACCATTAACACGATGGCACGTATTGTGGAAGGGAGTAAACTAGAAACATTAAAAGTTACCGTCCGATAATAAAATAAAATAAAATCGAAGAACAAAAATAGATGTAAGTTACCAACTTACCATGCGGATATATGAAGCAGAAGATTCTCCCATGTTGTCTCTGAGAATTCAAACTCCGGAAATGTCTCTATATCTTGGTTTTAGAATTGGTAAAGAAGATCAAGAGGTAGAAGAGAGAGAGAAGGGCAGATATTCATGAGACGAAAACAACTAGTACAACAAAAAGCAAATGGCCGGCTCATGTATATCATATACTATGAGTCATGAGGAGAAGTTTTTCAGTGCCGAGCGAGTATTGTCGACGTGACACCCTCTCGGCGCATCTCAGCCATCCGATTCACTTTTGGACGGCTCGGATTGAAACCCTCTCTCTCCTCTCACCCCAACACTTTCTCTCTCCTTTTTCTCTCTCTAAATCTCAGCTGTTCAAACACAAAATGGACGGCTCGGATGCACGAGGGGACACCACATGGTACCCGCTCTGCACTGAAAATTTTTCCATGAGTCATGACTATGTTTGAAGATTGGTAGGTCGAGATATATACTATTACTATACAGTAAGAGGGAGGGTGCTCCTCTCCGGTCTAGGAAAAAAGTTTTGACGGCACTCCCCTAGTGGCGAAATCAACTCATCTTCTAAACGGTGCAAAAAAATTAAAAAATTATTTTCGTAAATACATTATTTTTAAGTTTAAAAATTACAAATAAGTACTTATTTTTTAAGAATCTTTAACGAAACACGGTGATTTTTTAAATTAAAAGTAATGTATTATGAGAGAATAACATGTTTCGCAAAACGAGAAATAAGTGCTTAAAACAATTGTCCACCTCACCGCCTTGACGAGCAGTGGCTCTCTTGTTTTGCACGCCTACAGAAAGAGACCTTAGCGGAACGGGGCGTAGTGTTTGTTTGGGTCCTGGGGTACTCAAAACCCGTGCGCACGGTTCCTAATAAAAATTTTCTATCTATCTATATATCTATCTCCATTCATTACACTTTAAAACCTCCCTCAAAACCCAAACCGAACAAGCCGTCGATCTGAGCATATTACGATTGGACCAGACTAGCTTTTTTTTATCCAACCGGAGAGGATCCTTCATTATTAAATGTACGATAATTAGTCCCATATCAGTAGTAGTACTTTTAAAAACGAATAAAGGGAGGGTGGTGATGGGGTGATGTCACGGTGGTGGGTGGGGTCCCGAATCCCACGTGGGAGAGTGAATCTGATTGGTCAAAATGGGATGAGAAGAAGATTTTCAAATCAGATGGCGTTCCTTGTTGGAACGTGGCCCCTGCGCCACCCTCCACGTGACGCTGTCTACCTCTTATACTCTATTTAACATAATCCTTCAAAATTAACGGGCAATCGGAACCGTTCATTTTTTAGAGCTCGTCGAAAACAATGACTACGCCAAGAGTCAATTTGATCGGATATCGTTTGGTATGATATCGAAATACATTTATTTTCAGATAATAGTGTCAAATGTGTTGCATTCCAGTGTTGCGTAATTTTTTTCCTTACAAAACTTGATGCATTTAGAAATTAATACAAACGATATTCGATCAACGTGATTTTTGGTGTGGTCTATGCTCTCGACGAACTCTAAAAAGTGAACGGTTTTGGATCATTATTTTGGGCCCAAAAAAGGCCTGCAAATGATCCGAAACCGGACCGGTCTGGTCAAAAGAAAACTGGACACCTTGCCCGAAATTAACATTGGCTCTCGTTGTCAATTCTTTCTTGAGAGATGCTACATACATTACTATCCATCCACTATATCATCCACTATATTTTTTGTGGAGCTCATCCCGGGTTCTAAAAAAATACAGAAAAATGTCCATAAATTTTAGAATAATATTTTATGTGGCTCTGTAAAAAAATCAGCTCTAACTGATATCGGTAAGTATTATTTCTTGATTTGTAGGGGCGAAACTGCTCAACTGCACAGTTTCGCCCATACGAATCAAGAAATAATACTTACCGATATTTGTTGGAACTGATTTTTTACAAGGTCCCATAATATATTATTTTAAAATTTATGAACATTTTTCTGTATTTTTTTGGGACTCGGAGTGGGCCTTACAAAATATGTAGTGGATAGTGCAGTTATTGGATGTAGTGTACCTAGACTTATTATTCTTTCTATGTACTCAGCAGTCAATGCACGTACTTTGCGAATTTTTGTTGCTTAGGTGGTTTGGAAATCGATTTCCATTACAAATTGTGGTTTGGAAAGACGATTTCCATCTCATGCTCTCGCTCTCGCTCTCGCACGTGACTCGGGACTCAACTATTGTCCAACAATTGTTTCTCGTTTTTTTTAATGTATGGGCTGGACCATCCTCTCAAAGAAAAGAAACAAAAAATATGCAAATATGAGCCCCACCGTCCTGATGTAGCCCACTACTGAAAAGGGTAGTGATTTTCGAGATTTGGGGGTGTGAGAATCAATTCAGGATTAATTTTCGCATTCTCTCAAATTGTTGACTTTTGAAGAGGGGAGTGCAACTAACAATTTAGAGAGTGCGAAAATCATTTTCCAAAGGAAAACAATATAGAAAACATAAAAGGTACCGAAAGTAACTACTCCGTTTCCCTGAATATATCTATATGTATATTTTTCTACTAGGAGTGTAAACGAGCTGAGCCGAACTTTGTAATGTTGATCTCCGCTCTTTTACTATATGAGCCTAAAACTCGAGCTCGAACTGCTCGCAAGCAACTCGGTTCTTTTGGGGCCCTAGTTTATACACACGTATCTATGTATAAATACATATTCGATTTTCAAGTGTTTTGCTAAAATCCACCCAAAAACAAAGTGTTCGCTAAAATTGCCTTTTGATTTTACGGAGATGATTTCTTGTGTTAAGTTGCAAAGCCGGATATAATACGCTAGTGGCAATGGTAATGGTGGTGGTGGAGTCGGCGACGACGGTAGTGATTGTGTGGCAGTTTCTCATCGGTAGTTAAAAGAATTACCACTACCACTACCAATGTGCTACTGCCGATAGTTTTTAACTACCAATGAGATACTATCACATAGGCATACTGTTGTACTCTTCGTACTTTTTCACAACCTTCTTATTTGGAGAAAGTTTTACTAAAACACAATAATAATTTGTGACTTGTGTTATTGAGAAATTCGAAAATAGCAATTCGAAAATGGACTTGTGTTATTGAGAAATTCAAAAAATAGCAATTCACCTGATCGCCAATGAAGCAGTGCCGTGCGATATAGGACTTTTTGTCAAGCTGGACGCATTCCTTTTCTCCTCATAGGTTGCTTTCCACAACAGCTAGGCATATGTGTAGTGTTAAAAGTTCAGGTCGGAAACGCATGAGCCAAAGTTCAGGGTTCTCAGTATAGTATAATGATTGATCCTTACTACTGTATTCCTGGTTTGTGAAGCGAAGTACTATATTGTTTGGGTACTGTGAGGGGTTAATTCCACCTTGAACCTTTTTCTTCCTTCGTCTTGGGTTGAGAAGATGGGCAGAGAGCGCCTGAGTACCTGCAAGCCGGAGGGGGGTGTTCCTCCGGGAAGAAGCTCCGACGACCTAGTCAGTAGGTGGAGAAGAAGAAGAGGAGAAAGCTTTTTAGAAAATATGTAAAGGGAGAGAGTGTATCAGAGAGCGAACTTGGTTGGGGGCAGTCCTCTATTTATAGGCAACCTTGGAGTATCAAGCAAGTTAGACCGCCTCCACGTGTCGTGTTGTTCGGCTGACGTCACGTGTCAGAGATATTTGTCGAGCCATCGCCCCACGTGGGTAACAGAGCCGCGCTAGTCAATGTCAGAGCGGTCACTTTCGTTCTGACATTGTTGACTGTAGACGAGCGTACTGACTGCCAGAAGAAGCGGTTTGCCGAAGAGAGACCATCCCGAACAAAAACGGCTGCCAAGCTCAATGGTTTCGCCGAAGAGTGAACTTCCCGAACGTCAAGCTTGCCGAACGTAATGACGAATTATTCTTCCCGGAGCAAACAGAATCACAAGAGTCGGCGCACTGCCTTCACTCGGAAGTCGAGTGTAGTAATGCCACGTTTCTTCGGCTGACGTACAGAGTCCAAATCAATTAGGTTCGTAGGCCACTGGACTACATCGCTTTGACCCCTTTGAACCTTCGGTATTTTCGGCCCACTACAGGTACTAAAGTACTGTAATATGAAGAATATAAGTATGAGAGCACCCTCACTTCAATAGCTAGCTTTTGGGATTGCCGAACGTAATTACGAAAAGAATTGGAAAAGTAATTTTTTTTTAATAATTTTACCTAAGTATTTTGAAAAATAATCACTTTTTAGGTAAAAAAAAAATGTCACTTTTTTTGTGTGTGCTAAAAAGTGGTTATTTTTCAAAATATTTGGGTAAAAGTAAAAAAAAAATTAACTTTTCAGATTCCTCTCGTTGAGACGAATCATAAAAGTTTGGCGCAAAACTAACAAATGTGAAAAAAATTTAAATGAAGATAAAACTCTCAGATTTAAGTTAAATTCAAAAGAACGCAGAATAGTCAAGATTAGCCACTTTCAAAGTTGGATAATTCTACGGGTTCGGCTCAAATGCACATCGATTTTTATAGGTGACATGACATTCTAGTATTATTTATTTTTATGACCTGTCCCTTCAGTGGGGTGTTTATGATATTATTTAATTTATTTTCAGCTAAAGCATTACTATTACTGATAATATAATACTTATTGTGGGTGCAATTACAGCTAGAAATGATAATGGCATGGTTTGTTGGTTCTTCACATGGACAAATAGGAGTATTAGAAAGGCAACATTTTCTCTTAGCTGCTGATTTTGCCACTCTTTTTTTTGTTAACGGCACTCCCCTGTAAGTGTATTTTTGGTGTACACTCCCCTATAAGTGTATTTTTACACCAAAAATACACTTACAGGGGAGTGCCGTTAACAAAAAAAGAAATGACAAAATCATTTCCCTTTCTGTTTGACATTTTACTAATCAGTTTTCCTTGGATTCCCCTAGTGGTAATTGATTTGACAAACCAAGGCTTCTGTTTCCCAAATAGTACATGTAAGTTTAACCCAACGGAGTGGCATGGTGGTCTTGGTCTCGGAGGGGTTTGCTTTCCTCGAGATTTCAAATTCGATTCTCCTTGTCAGCAATTCTCGAGGCAACATCATCCCCACTCGCAAGCGTCTGAAATGATTGTGAGAGGGGTGTAGGGATTATTCTGCGGTACGCGCGTAAACTGGTATGAGAAAACATATACTAGTACTACTTAAAAGAAACATGTGAAAAGCAGTACATATCCATGAGAGATTAGTATCTTTGATCTTTGAATCAAGCACAGAACCACAACCCATTACTCAATTTCAACTGGATCAACCATTACTGCGTATTATTAGCACATGAGAAGGGACGAAATTGAATACCACTAAACAGAGATATAGAAGTGGAAAAAGATGTTTACGTCAATTATTTTCTTGAAATAATCGATATTTGTAATTGCTCTGTCTGTCATCTATGTGCATGAATAGATTGTGGGTTCAAAGAGTAAGTTTGTGACGAGGGAGAGAATGGAGGAAGATTGGATGGGGGCGGTGGACCGGCAGTGGCTGGACGAGATCCGTGTTGCCGCCGGGTGACCGTTGTTGATCCCTTGGTGGCGATGGTGATTCAATTTGAGACAAGTGCGGGAAGGATATCTCAATAACACAATTCTCAGAGAGAGAGAGAGAGAGAGAGAGAGAGAGAGAGAGAGAGAGAGAGAGAGAGAGAGAGAGAGAGAGAGAGAGAGAGAGAGAGAGAGTGTGTGTGTGTGTGTGTTTGGGGGTAGGGTTTCCCACCTCCTCCCCTGCCGCCGCCCCCTTCTCCTTCTTTCCTTCTCTTTTACTGATTCTCTTCCTCCTTTTCTCCCCTCTCAATCCCCCTACAACTCCATACCCTCTACTTCTCTTCTCTTCTACCTCAATGGTTACGAGATGGTTGAGACCCTTTCCTCAAAGAGGAAAAATCTCTCACTTTTCTCATCATTCTTGGATTCAAAACGGTCCAAATCTAGAGAACTAGATATGGATTTTTGGCTCTAGGCTCCCATCTTTCTTTTTTGAGTTAATGCTCTTGGCTCCGATGAATTTTTTCGAAATGGACTCTTGGGGTTTCCAACAACAATGGTGAAGGCATCATTGCAGCTTCGACTACAACAAGACCAGTCTATAGCATGATGCAGGTCGGGATTTTTGCACCCACCGTGATGTGTAGATTTGTGGGTTTCAATACCAGAGCAATTATTTTTTTCGGTTTTTCCTTATGTATTTTGCTTCTTTTTTTTTTCCTTGTATTTTATGGACCTTTGTATCCTTTGAATTTGTTTGGTTATCAATATAAGTTTATGTTTCCTAAAAAAGAGTGAAGGGAGAGAGAAGCTGCTCTATAGTATTCGAATAGAAAAGCAATAGTCTCACTTTCTCTCACAAGGATACAATAGTCAATAAAGTTCAAGTTTCGTGGCACTAAAAAATCTGATCCGGATTGCGATCCTGTGAAGATTCCATGAAAATTCTTATACGATCCTCGCAGGGGAGAATCCTCATAGAGGATCCGGATCCATCTGATTCGATGATGGGCATTATTTAGTCGAGAACTGTGAAATTGATTTCGTCATCATCCGGCGATCAAAAATAATCCTTCACCTTTTATCTCATTCTCTCTGTCACCCAAATCAAATCAAATCAAACATAGTACTGTAGAATTAATCTCAAGCTACATACAATTTCATTCAAATGTTAAACCTAACACAAACACACAAATTATTGATATATCTACCGAGAGATAAAAATCGTAAAGACAAATATTCCCTCACTCACTAACGCAGAAGCATAAAGGAGCAACTCATATAACTCGTAAGTTCTAACACACACCTAAAGCTGGAGTTTAAAATCACAAACTTCTAGCTTGTTACACAATAATTCTAACCGTAGCTTGAACAAGTATCTAATAAATATACGAGTTAACAGGGCACTAGTAAAAATAAAATGAGTACCTATCAATCGACTTAATGTTTTAGTATTCTGACAATCGACTTAATGTTTTAGTACTTTCATAAAATAGGAGTAATCTAGATGTCATGTGACTTGCTGAGTGGTTATACAAATTCATGCGCAACTGCACACTGAACCATATCTGTTCAGAAAAGGAGTGCACTCACACAATTAGTATGGTTTATGGCTCTATACTCTGCTTCTACACTAGATAGTGCATCAACTATCTGTTTCTTATTCTTCCAAGTAAGAAGATTTCCATCAAGGAATGTAACAATAGTGTAGTGGATCTCCTATCAGATTGTTCTCCTGCCCAATCTAAATAGATTATAGCCTCAACAAGCAAGTGTCGACTAACTAGGTAAAACAAACCACGTCCTGCGTGAGCCTTGAGGTACTTCAAAATTCTAAGTACAACATCCCAATGCGGAAGACAAGGAGCTGACATAAATTGACTCATCATACTAACAACAAATAGATATCAAGACGTGTAATGATAAGATTGTTAATCTTCCACCAAATAACCATTTGGTGGTGCTCGTGAGGATTAAGTAGCAACTTCTTTTTGGGATCCATAGGTGTACGACTGGTCTCGATCCCAGTTTTCCAGTGTCCTCCAAAATAACACAGAACATACTTCCATATGAGACATACGAATTCCATCATTCGGTCTTGCCGTCTTATTATTGAAGATATCGTAACCTACCCAAGTACTTACAAACGAAACTGACAGTATGAAGTCTTTCAACTCACTAATGCCTATCTGATCATTACCCGTAATAATACTATCATCTAGATAGACAATCGACAATATTTTACCTCAATCAAATCTCAAAACTGCATGACTGAACTTGCCAAACCAAGCTCTAGGAGACTTCTGTGACACGTGAGTACTCTTCCCCCGAGCAACAAACCTTGGTGGTTGCTCCACATAGACTTCCTCATGGAGATCACCGCGTAAGAAGGTATTTGACGTCCTACTAAACAAGGGTCAATCAAGAGTGGCAGTGGAGATAAGGAGGGGGGACAAATGATAAGATGAGATATATTGAGAAATAGGATACCTAGTACAAGTGAGAATAACTTTACGAAGAGCAATGGAAAGAAAGCATGGGCAACTCCATTTTGTTGAGTGAGGAGTCTGAGCACAAAAGGGGACTGACAAATAATACCACGATCATCAAGGAAGGTGGACAACTTTAGGAAATATTGACGCGCATTAACTAACCGAAAACTAAGAAACAGAACATCAAATTGAGTTTTTATTTTCATTGGAAAAGACATAGAAATGAAATACAACTCTACATTGGTAATTCGAGAATAATCAAATCCCAAAGGGAGAGGAATTGCTTTCTACCCTCTCTCTTTCCCTTCTCTCTCTTAGGAAAGTAGGTTCAAGTCAAATGGCTTGCTACAAGCTAGGTTCATGGGCTGCAGCGCTTCCCCTGTCCACAAAGACAACAAAATATTGAATACCAAAGTGTGACGGAACATGTATAGGGCCCCAAATATCCGACCAAATTAAATGGAAAGAACTTGGCACACAACTCTCTTTACTAGGGAAAAGAAACACGATGATGTTCACTAATTCACAAACTTCACATGATAAATCTCGACACGATCACATGACGGCCATCCATCCTTGAAGGAATAGATGGCCAAGTCAACAATGATGCTTGTAAAGTCAAACAAAGGACTAAAGTGCAATAAGGCAAGAGAACTCGTCATCAGTAAAGTAATATGAGCCACCAATCTTCTCTCCTGATTTGAGATCCTGAAAAACACTATAATCAGGAAAAAATGTGCAGACCAATTCAAAACTTAGTAACTTGACTCACAGACGGAAGACTAAAGGAAAAACAAGAAACCTGTATAAATGAATCTAAAGAAAGAGACAAATTTAATGTAACCGAACCCAAACCAGCAAACTTAGTGCTGAAACCATTGGCTAAGGTGAGTCGAGAAGGTTTCCCAAGGGAATGACAACCAAAGTGTGTTTGACCACGACCAAATCCACAACCTGAATCACGGCCACCTCCTCTTGACTCGCTACCACCACGACTAAAATTACAAGAGAAGGAACCACAAGAGACACTGTTGGCTAGAGCAAAACAATCAGGAGGCAACAAAGAAACAAAACTGGTATAAAAAACATTAGCCTGACAAAAACGATTAAATACCTCACTAAGAGAAGGTAAGTCCCAAGCCCTCTTTACAGGAAAAAAAAAAAATTCCCAAGCCCTCAGAAGCTGGAGAGCGAATATGGTCATACGACGAAGGCAAACCATTTTGAGAACAAAGCCACATTCATAGACTTATACTATATAACTTGAATGTTAGCAGAAATTGACTGGCAAATATTGAGCTGCTCACAAATACCCCAAAACTTGGCATCATAATCCTCTGAAGACTGAATCACCCAAGGATAGACCAAAATATTTAGTGAAGATCATACGTCCAACGTAGTTCATTGACACGGTAATACAACAGTTGAGCTTGACACCACACATGCTTAGTAGTAGGTAAGAAAGCCAACGTGCTACTAATACGAGGCTCAATGTAGTATTCCATAACAGTATACCAATCTGAGCATCCTCAGCCGTCCATGTGGTGAATTTACTATCACACCCTTTTGGTGGATCATTAGTCTAGTCGTACAATTGCATCTTACCCAACAATACTCCTCAACAACCTTAGCCCAAGCGACATAATTTTTACCATTCAATCGCATAGACGTAATAGACAACAAATTAGGAAACCACGGGGAACTAGAAAAGCTAGCAACAACAGAAGAGGCAGAGCTAGAAGCAGAAGCAAGCAGAAGTTATCGCGATTAAACAACAACCAATTGATCACGAGGCCATCATCAACAACAAAAGATAACAGAAATGAACACCCAAACTGGTAATCCCAACATAATATACTGAAAGCAACCAATAGCCCACATACAACTGATAGCCACCAAACAATCACGCCAAAACCATTACCACATACAGCAAGAGAAAACCATTACCACCTGGCCAAAATCACCCAAAAATATGAAAAAGAGCCGCGAACAATACACAAACATGTTGGGATTAGAGACGAACATGGAACGACAACGAAGTGAAGATCATGGAAAGATGATTAGCAATGATCAATCATTCCCCGGCAAAGAACAAGAGCGGAGACCAAGATTGACTGATAGGAGAAATCGACAAACAGCGTTGATTGACTAAGGTTGTCAAGCAACCAGAGAAATAGACAGGCAACTATCGCGCGACCAGAGGAAACCACCATCGTAGCCTGGTGGTTGGCAATAGGGTTATGATGGTGTGTTGTCGGCGGCTAGGGTTACGATGGTGTTAGGTGGCAGAAGGTGAGGATCGACGGATGGTGATATCCTTGCTCTAATACCATGTTATAAGAGGAAAGGTATAAGTGTTTAGGGTTCAAACATTACACTAACACCCATGGTATTGATATACATAGCGTGAGAGTACAAATGATAAAGATGAATATACCCTCCCCCACTAACACTAAAGCATACAACCCCTATAACTCCCAACAAAATTGATACACAACTCCTATACACCCTGTGTGTGATAGATCGAGGCAGAAAAGTAAACTTTCCTCTGTAAAGGTGTCGCCAATCTTAAATGCATCAATACAATTGAATTGATTGAGAAAACAACTTGATCATAAGCAAAGCAAAGTTAGTAGTGACTCGCATTCGACAATTAGAAGTCTTCATCTCCTCCATTGGAATTTCAATCAACTTCATTTCCAACCCAAGGCGTCGTTCCTTAACAAGATGGCTCGAAACAAGCAAAGTCTTACATTATATACTACGATAGCTACTTTGAAATCCGATGGTGTTTTTCGACAGATACTTTCAAAGTAACAGAAAGAAAGGCTTATATACTATGATATTTCTTGAACTAAGGGACATATACCTATATGGTAGTAACTTGGTCAATTTTTTAGTGTAAGCCCACATGCACATTTCCTACAAAGCCATTGGACCAAGCCAACACGGCACGACACAACACAGTCACTTAAGTGGGCCAAGCTAGGCCGTCATTTTGGGGCACGCAGAACGGGCACGGTCAACTGCGAGCATGGGCACGAGCCAGGCACAAACACGACATAGGCATGGCATGAGAACTAGATATTGTTTTTATTTACATATAAATGAGCTTTACCATTACAATGAGTACTTGAGTAGCATAAAATGACATTTATTTGTTCAACAATCAATAGAATAATTTTGATACAATCAATAGGATAACGTTGAACAATTGATTCTTGTACTTCTTTATTATCACAAGTGTATGATTCAAGATGCATTACAAGGCTCAGCTAGGCACAAGCATGACACATATTGTGAATGGCCACGGGCCAGTCTAGGCCTATAGCATTCTGATTTGGCATGACATGGCAAGACGCAGCACAAAGCACACTAGACATGAAAATAATTTAAATAAATAGGTCAAGCGGACACAACTTTACCCGATTGACACCTCTGTATAAAGATAGCTCACCCAAGAACTATGAAGCTAAAAAAAGTATTGACATGAGTATGGAAACTGGTACAACACGAATACATTGATACGACGAAACCTAGAAAAAACAGAGTACTGGTACGGCTGAAGTATGGTTAGAAAAGGTTTATTTTTTTATAATTTAGAGAAATGGAAGGATTTATGTAATTGTTGCACATGAGCAAAAGAAAATAGTTGAACGACTTATGTTGACTAAGAAGTAAGAATCTAACATACAAAAATAAAATTACGCAAAAGGGACAAAGTAGAGTTTAGACATTATACTAAAAAATCTATAAATCAAAATCTTAATTCAATAAGAATGCTAAGCATTAAAAAAATATTTAGTTAGCTTAAAATACTAACCTAGATGAGGAGCGACTTAGGTGACTTGGGTATATATTGGGATTTGAAAAAAAACTACAGAGAAAAACTTAGGTAAGCAATTCGCGTACCCTGTACACGTAAAGATATTACCATGCAAAGCACTGGTAATGGATACATTGTGGGTGTGAGTACAACATGGTTTCAAAAGTATCCATGCTTCGTAGCCAAAGGATGATATCTCAACTTGATCATAAGTGACCAACGTATTCAATGATACCATCGAAAAATAAGGAACTATATGTACTTAAAACTCCAAAGTACAGGAGTGAGAAGTGTCAATGAACCATGTTGGCACGTATGCTTAGGCCTCATCCAAAGTTCATTCATTAAAGTGGAAAGGTCTTCAAGTGAAACAGCTTGAAGCAACCTTGCCTTCATCAGAAGGCTTCATTAATGCAGAAATTGTGAAGGGAAAAAGAACAGATAAAAGAAAAGAGGAGGAAATAGGAAAACTGGCCTCATCACCACTTCATTCTTGCGACCCCAACAGCCCTCAAACAGTAGAATCAAGCTTAGCAAGTACAATCGTCTGCAAATGCAAACACAATAAGAGCCCAAGAAAAGCCTAGTGCACAAATAAAGGCTCCCAAATCCTGCATCAACTAGATTCATACCTCAGGATTTGTAGTGTATCAGAAATTAGAATCAGTCAATGCAAATTGAGCTGGAAACAAACTTCACATGGAAGAAGCATTTCTCTAACGCTGATGTGGTTCTATGTATTACGACCTTCCTCTGTGTTACAACCTATCCGCAATCTGCTCTTCTCCTGTTTTGCATTTCAGTGTATTGTGTGTGTGTGTGCGCGGGTGTGGAGAGAGAGAGAGAGAGAGAGAGAGAGAGAGAGAGAGAGAGGAAAAATGAAGTACGAGAACATATTTGAATAATATTTTGAATAACTTTTTCACCCACGAAGCGAAACAAGCCAGAACTTCTCAGGTCACTCCAAATTTGGCCAACAAAAACTAAAAATGAGGGGAGAAATGGGGAGAAATGAGGGAGATGTAGACACTTTACAGGAACAGGAATACAAGCAGATGGAACGTTGAAGCCAAGACTCTTCAACTTTTTTGCTTTCGTAATATTTTCCCTGACCGAATCACTTGCACTCGTAAAAGCATGTATGCGAGAGATACAGTTACAAGGGAAAGCCACACCTTCTCATATCTCTTGTGAAGAAAGGATGCCTAAGAGCTTCCCTTGCTTTTATCCGCTCTGAAGGGTCATAACGCAGAAGCCCTTGCAAGAGATCGATCAGATCACCAGCGGAGTGATCCACATGCTGCATTATCAGGTTCTGCAATATATGACAATAGTTCACGTCAGTACCTTAGCGAGAGTGGTAAACCATATAAAACAAAATTACAAGATGAGATATTGTTCTCTTAAAAAACCAGACACCATTTTTCAAAGTTGAAAAAATAGAAAAAGAGATTCAAGAAGGAAAAGTAAAACATGTAATAACATACTCGCGGTGTCTATGTTAGATAGATTTAGGTATGTGTGACAGTCTGGGGTACATATGTTAAAGGTGACGAATTCATGTAATTCCCGTTCCTTGGAAACATAGATAAGGCAGAATGTTCATACTCCTTATAATTAAGAGAGAAATGATACTACCAATGTCTCATTGACCATCTCATGCATATTATTACAGTTTTATGCAGAGTAGTATAATAAAAGTGAACCACTAAAGATGTTGAGTGACAGCCCTATTACTGATGTAGGACACACGTCTTTTATCCTTTAGTGTTGAGTATCCGCCAAAGATACTTGATACATTTAGAAGAGTCCAGATATCGTGGAGTGGTAATACTCATAAAAATATACTAGCCATATGTTTTTAGCATCACCAATGGCAACTTCCCACTAAAATAGTGGTGCTTCTTAAGTATATTGTGCCTAAATCATCAGGAAACCAAAAGACTTTAAAATATATATATATATATATATCATCAGAAGAACAAAATGCAAATCACAAGCATGGTCAACATTTAGTCACCTCATTTTATCTGCCATAAAATTAAGATATAGGTAATTTGGCAGGATTCTACATGCAGAGGCAGAAGCAATCCACACAAACTTCACCTTTAAAACCTTTTCCCCCACTAAACCAGAGGAAATGATGTTATGTACAGATAAAAAGTCCCAAATTAAACAGAAACTGCCAATCACCTGTAGACGAGGTAATTTCCAAACTGCCCTCATACTTTCTCTTGAAGTCGCACCCTCTGGCCAATCTAGCCGCACACCCCTCCTGAAATATTTCTCAGCACGGCGGCTGGAGAAATGCAAATGAGAGCTTTATCCCCTTGAGAAAGCAGAAAACATTATGTTATCAGTAAATAAAAACAACCAGTCTTACTCTGCTCTAATAATCATATGTGGCGGCAGTGGCCCTAACACCCTCTCCATCATAGCCAAATGTTCCAAGTTCTCGTGTGTTTGGAAAAGGGCCTCACCCTGTAGAGGAACAAAGTAGATGAGAAAGAAACCATCAATAGAATCTTCATGATGGGAAATTGGTTGACATAGACAATGATAACTAAATACAGCATAACAAACTTGCCATGATCAACATAAGGATTTAATATTTTAGACACTAATTATATTCATTACACATCAATTCCCTGAAAACAACAGTTTTCAAGGGCACTCAGTCAAATAAGCTCTCGCTTGCCACGTTGGAAATTGGACTTTCCTCACAATCTCTAGAAGTCCTTGACATAATAGAAACAAAGAAGAGAAACGTAAACTAAGATCAAAAAGAATTTTACCGAGCATAGCTCAACAAGTATGCAACCCACACTCCATACGTCACAAGGATAGTTCCATCCAAGGCCTAGAGGAAACAAAAGAAATGAATGACATTAAAGACAACTTTAATAATAAGAATCAAAACACAGGTAACATAGTCTGATAACGGCTAGCAATTACCAAGAATAACCTCTGGTGCACGATAATGACGTGTTGACACCACATAAGTATGGTCTTGATGTTCAAACGTAGTACTCCCAAAATCAATTAGCTTAATAGCACTTGACTTTGGCAGATTCTTGGAGTAGGAACCCTCTTTAGTGGATCGAGTCAAAAACTTGAACGCAGGCAAAAACAGAATAAAAATATTAGCAAATAAACTTCTAATAAATCAGTGCCGATGGACAAAATTACAAAACACATTCAAAGCTGTTCTATCTCAGTAATACATAACAAATGTAGGAGAAAGGATATCCAATACCAATCGCATCCTCATATAAACCACAAGCAAAACGCAAATGTATCATTTGAAACATAGAATACCCTTGATGAAAGTAGACTGGAAACACCCTCTAATATTACAAAACCGAATTTGCATTACCAGGTACACATGTGCAAAACATCTGCTAGATTTTTTTATCCGAATCTGCTAGATTAACTGATAAACCAATTGATAATGAAAAGATGGCACATGAGATAATACCTTATAATCTGGAACTTTAATATACTCTGATGAAACAAGAAGAATGTTTTCTGGTTTCAGATCAGTGTGAATTAGGCGTAAATCATGCATAACTGCAAAAACAAGCAAGTAAATGGATGAGAACTACAAGTAGAGTTAATCATCACTACAAATCAAGCTTGTCCAGACGAAGTTCTTTGGGACATTTCAATTTAATGCTTAACATATCAAAGCTGGAAATACAGAAAACCAATGATGCCCAAAGCTGATTATCCTATTAAAATCAACTGAGTTGCTAAGCATTAAGTTGTATAATAATAAATAAACAAAAAGAGTGACACAAGATACTTGCACACACATGCTACAGATTCCAAAAGTTGTCTGCCAAACTCCCGGACAAGATCAATGGGAAATGAACGATAGCTATTTTTGCGGAGAAAATCATACAAGCTTGGTCCAAGCCTCTCAAATACCTGTTAAGACCATTTGAATCCATCCACAAGTTTTTAACTCACAGAATATTCAGGCTATGATAAAACATGAATGCCCTTTGAAATAATCCAACCACAAGTACCAATAAATACTTACAATACAAATATGATTACGATAGTCAAACCAATGCCGTATTTGCACACAACTGCAAAATATGAAACAACTTATACACAATCACTTCAAACTAATACAGCAAACAGGGAAAACAGATAGAAATCAGATCCCTACCGTGTCCCACCAATATCATGCCTCGCAAGTTTTTGCAGAACGTCAATTTCGATCATGGCAGCTTCGCGGTACTTGTGTATTGAACGCACTATTTTAATTGCCACGATCTCTTTCCTCTCATTGTCTAAACATTCCAGGACTCGCCCAAAAGTCCCTGCAATTATAGTTATGGAACAGCATTAAGATAATGAATGACAGGATAAAATCATTAAAATACCAAATGTGAATTTCCTTTTAGTGGCCCTTAAAATGTGACTTTTCCGTATAATACCAATGACTAGAGGAACAGCCATCCCCCCCATCACACACACACACACAGAGAGGGGGAGAGAGAGAGAGAGAGAGGATGATATTTGAACAAAAATGGAAAACAAATAGAACGGTCCTGGGAATCTATCCTGGGAATCTAGAAAAACAGGTTAGCGAAATAAGAAACGAAGCTGAAGGAAAAACTAACCTTCACCCATTTTGCTCAGAATCCTGTCTGCAAGTGCAAGTAAAAAAATAAGTTATTCGTGAAGAGCTTATGAAAATAACTATGGGATTAGAGAAATTAAAGGCAAAAATTGAAGAATATACGCATATACATACAACGAGGGGTTATGTAATCTCCAACTACAAACACATAATGCCCGTCTTTATCATCTGGTCTCCAAGGAGGGGATCCATTGCGGAGCACTCCCTTGTAATATACAGAAGAATAAGCATAATTAGGAACGGCCCCATTCGTAAACTCGTGCCCACAATAGAATGCTGGAAGGACCTGCATAACAGAAAGAACAGCTCAAAGTGGTCAACAAAAGAAAACTACCTTTATAGCATGAAAGATTAGATCTTCAAAGATTGGCACAGTTTCAAGAATCCAAGGTGTGGAAACCTGGATGTTGAAAATGCTATGCACATACCTTGGGACGGAAAGAACCCAACTGGTGATAAACAAATGCCTTACTTAACAAACAGTGCAAATATGATATGATCAGTTTTCTTGAAGGCATGCAAACTTTTATTTTCCAGAAAAAAACATCTTTTCGTGATGATTACACTTTCTCCTTCACAGAAATAATTAAATCACGGAATACATCACTTTGCATGCAAGTTGAAAAAACGTAACACAAGATGACGATGGAGAAAAGATGCATAAACAATTAATGTACAGAAACAATCCCCCTTTTTCCCTTCTTCTCGTTTGTTAATTCTCCCAATACGCTCCCACATTAGTGATTTAATTGTTATCTCTTTCACTATTTTCCCTAGTTTTCCTGTTTTCCCCTTGTCAAGTTAGCTAAATTGTTCACTTTCATTTTCATATCAAGCACGATCTTCAAACTAAATAACTCAAAAAAGTGAAATTCCTACCCCGTCCATGTTGCGTCATTGCGAGTCTTCGTCCTACATCTCAGCACATAAGGTGAAATCTGGACCGATGACATCTTGCCTCATGAATTCCCCCTCGGCCCCTCCAATAGAGAGCTATACCAGCCACGAATGCTGTATATGCTATCTTAGCCTTGAACCTCCAAAGCAGACTCAGCCTTCCTCCCATAGTCAGCATGTCCATCTTTTATTCACACCAATATGCCCAGATCTTTGGCCTAGCCAAGCAATTATCCACCTAAGGATAGGCCTAAGCTTTAAACTGGATTCTCCAAACATCGAAAAAAAGGCAAAGACCCCTTAGAATTGATGTTCTGGTCATAAATAGCCCGGATGACCCCATCATGCAAGATCACTAGGTCTTACGGGTAGGTGGTTAGAGTTGGGGGTTAAACGAGGTGTTGGACCCATAAACAATCAAGATAGTATTAGAGAATGAGATCTTCGTACAATTCTAGACAATGAAAACAATGGCAGAGACACATGGAATGTTAAATACACTGAATACCAAAGAAGCAAGTTGGGTCACGTAACCTCAAAGGCATTGAGGTTTCTAGAGCCACTACTAGTAGAGCCACCACGTCTGTAAACATAACCATAAAAACGTAGCCACCTTCAGGAATCAGTGTAACCCTTCCTAAACAATATACACCCCTTTCCATCTCGGCATGCCCCTACTTCATTCAACAACCTTTTATTATTTCTTCGGCCCCTTTGAGACAACATGGTCCTTAACAGCTCATAACCGGAGGGCAAATAGTCAGAATATTTGTGATTGGCGATAAACCAATCAGAGCTATCATCGTAAAAGTTTCTAGCAAGGTGAAAAGGCACGATACTAAAATAAAACTTCAACGAAAACTCACAGAGGATGATCAATCTTAATAGCACACCCACTACCCCTGAGATGATCAATGATTCAATATCACACTACCACTACCATTATCACTCTCATTCGCATATCTTTTCGTTGATCCATGATCATCTCTCATGCCACCTAGTGATTCTGTAGAAGAGGACAAAAGGACCTTTTAAATTAAGTTCTTCATAAGCTTTACAATTATAAACAAGAAGAGAGCATTTTAAGTATCTTTGCTCAGAAGTTAGCAAGCATGGAGATTATGGAGGATGTGACGCATAAAGTACAAGTTTAATGGGTCAAGTAGTGTAGTGCTTGGGGAGCATTGTGTGACCGCAGGATACCTAGAAAGTTGAAGGGAAAATTTTTACCGTGCTGCTTTAAAACCAGCCATGTTATAATGTTATATGGCATGGAGTGTTGGGCTAGTAAGAAACAACATGCAAGTAAGATGGTGGCAGCTGAAATGATAATGTTGAAATGGATGAGTGGTAAGACTTGGCGAGATAAAATTAGAAACAAAAACCTTTGCAGGATGGTAGGGGTAGCAACGATAGACGATAAGATGAGAGAGACTAGATTCAAGTGGTTTGGACATGTCTATCATAGCCGGTAGCTGGGGTAGTTTGGAGGACATATTGCATCAAAAACAGTAATTCCTCCTCTTTCACTACTTCTTTGATTCTTTCTATTTCGTCACATCCTTCCATAATGACATATTGTCATCAATTCATCAAGCTAAGAGATCTGTTAGACTGCTACTATCAACTATTGTCCGGACAAGCCAAACAAAATTTCATTTGCCACAATATTTTATTATTAAATAACAATCACATAAGCATGTACCTAGAGTCTCAATTTAACAAGTAAATGAAATTTGATTAACACCAAATAATATGTACATAGATCTAATAGCCGTACAATGGAAATTGCATGATATAAGAGGTCCTAAAGAAAATATTGAAAGGACCTATATAAAATTTGGAGACCTTAGGCTTAGGGATCATGAGCGCAAAAGTCAACAACCAAGTATAATTGTACTTGCAACAAATATAGTGAGAAACCAAAATATAGAACTACATTTAACAATTATACCACCATAACTGAAGGGTTGGGTAGATGTCCTACCTTTGTAGTTAGTTGATATCCATAGAGAAACTCCATAGTTAGCCAAAGATCAGATGAAGACCAAAGGAGATAATGGAAGCTAGACCGCAACCAGACTTCGTCGCCCAACAACCATGCACCAATGGGCAGAGCACCCCCTCCCCCGCCACAAAATAAAAAAGGAAGAAGAAGAAAGAAGAGAAACTCCACACCCACAACCCCACACCCCCTCGTTTCTCAACCTTGGGTTACTTAAATACCCTTTTCTATTGTTTTATTGAAACTCTTGCTCATTCTCTCTATCTCCCTCTACGTTTCACGAGTTGTACAAACGTAGGGCTACAATCGAATCCGAGTCGATAAAGTTCTTTGATTTTTGCTTAGACAAATGAGATATCCCGTTGTCATACTAAACAAATAAATAACCAAACCGAAATATTGTATATTGGCCACCACTGTCTCTTAGTTGCATCAACAAGCCAACCACAACGACCATAGGTCCAACCACATCATCATGTACAATACTTTGTAGTGTATTTGTGCTTCTGCGTATGCATGTTCGACAATGCTTGTGTGTGATTGACCATAGTCCTATAGTTCCATACTGAAAAATTCATATGATCACCTCTTTAGAAGAGAAGATACGACAATCAATGTTATTGCCATATGAACTCTTCTATTTTTCGTTATGCACCTATGCGTACCAAATATGGCAATAAAAAGGGCAAGGTACCATACACATATCTGGCACTCATAACCAAATTTCTTCCTTGATTGAAAAAGGAAGAAATTTACAATTGGTGTTGAAGAAAAATAACCTTTTATCCCTGAATTTTATATGATTTCAGGTTCATCCTTAATCAATTACTCCCTCCGATCCACTTTGTTGTGCCCTTATTCCTTTTTGGGATGTCCCAAAATGATGTGCTTGTTTCAAAACTTTCAATTTTGGATGTCCATATTACCATTTTACCCCTCATTGCTCCCTCCCAAATATAAATTTTGAACTTGATTTGAAAGAAAAGTGGAGCAAATTAATGACATGAAAAGAAAGTTGACAAAAAGTCATAAATTACAAAGGGGTAAAATGGTAAAATTAACACAGTCAATGTAATTATGATCTTTCTTTAAATTACATGAAAGTCAAAATAGGCGCAACAAATTGGAACGGAGGGAGTACATCTTTATACCAAATCATCAATACATACTATAAGCAAATGTGTTTGAGCCCCACAAGCCTCCAAACACTCGTTCCTAATTTCCATGATTTTTCACTTTTTTAAACAATAAAGAAAAGGGAAATTTATAGAAATGGTCCTCCTAGTTTCACCCGAGTCTCATTTTCGTCCTCCAAGTATCAATTGCAACTCTTTTGACCTTCAAGTTTGGTTTTCGTACCAAGTTGGTCCAATTGATAACACCAGTCAGCCAAACTGGATGGAAAAAATCAGATTGAGGACAGACGTTATCAATTGGACCAACTTGGTACGAACTGCAATATCCAAACTCCCATCAATTTGATTTTTTCGGTCCAGTTTGGCTAACCCATCACGTTCACCTGTCGCAACCAAAGGCCAAACAAAAAAAAACACCAAAACACAAGAACCTACGTTCAAAACTGACCCACTACAAGAACTAACCTTGAACCAATCTTTGTTTGGTTCCCACGTCTCTCCCCCACATGTCGGAAAACAGTTACCTAAGTTTGCCGACAACACTTATATTCCCACCTCCCAACTGAAATTTCACATTCCACATCCTCCGAGATTGTCACATGATCAATTCTAATTCTTCCTCCACTCAGCAATTCTAACACTTTTCCCCTACTGATGGTTTGTCACGAGAACTCACAGTTTTCCCCCACTGATGGTTTGCCATGACAATTCACATTTCCCATTCTCCGGAATTTTAAGTAGCAAGTTTGCCCTCCGTTTGTTACGAAAATTTGTTCACGGATTTCTAAGTACAAGGTATGGCTCCAATTGTTGCGAAAATTTGTACACGAAGCACAAACCAATTGGTAATTGCTCAAAGGTTGGTTCCCATCTCCAAACTACCTACGCCTTCACGAGGAATTGATTAAGTTTTTCAGGCTTAGGTTCTCAAAATAATTTCTTTCCTGACATTTTCATTTCCCACTGGCCATTGATGTTAACCTCCACATGTTTTGCTACAAGCAAGGTGCAGCGTTCAAGAATGGGCTTTTTTCGTTTGGATATATTATGCATGTAAAATTATAGCCCACATCCTACCTATTATGCCATGTACTTATATCGAGCGTGCATGTTAATCTCGCCCGTGCATAGAATGGGTAGAATGCTAGTATCATGTATTTTATTGTTCACAAAGAGTCCATGTATCCATACCCACTTTTGGATACATATCATCCTAAGACTAAGGATTTAGGGAGGTCCAATACCTGGACACAAACTCAGGCTTGATGCTCATACCGAAGAACATGTAACACGGGTCTATGCCACACCGTACAGAGTTCTTGCACAGGGCTAATAAACGAACCAAGCTACTCGAGTTGGAACTCTTGTCTGATCGTCAAAAGCTAGTTCGAGATCATTTCGTTACCTAAACAAACCATGATTGAACAATCTTTGAAGCTCGTCAAGCTCTCCAAAGAAGCTTGAACTACCTACTACTTCACACATGTTCAGTTACTTTGGTTCGCTTTTCAGCCCTATTCTTGCACCTAGAATTCATCTTAATGATGGTTATACTCAAATAGTTTGTTCTTGTACGAGGACAGAAATCGGTGTGATAACTCATACGTGTGATTTCTATCTATCAATCCATCTATATATCTACTACTATTAAAAGAGCGAAGAAGGAGAGGGAGTTTCCTACACTTTATATCCCTAAACTAACCTTTCCTAAGTTTTAATTTCCAATTGATCAGTCGAGCAAACATCTCCCTTTGGATCAAAACAACACATCTCTTAGAGCAAATTGTAAACAAAACACGTGGAATTGACATAACAAAACTTACTCTCCACAAACCATTATGTACCTCTTTGTGACAACAAATAAGAACCATTTCAAAGGCAGCATTTCCACCCCCCACCCCCCATATTAAACAATTCATTCACTTCCTTCCATTCAAGAACTTCTCATCTACATGCTTCCCTTGGGTTATGTATGCCTTACCATTCTTCTCTTTCCATCTCATGGTGTTCATCCTATTTCTACCCCTTTCAATTTGATTAATCGGTGGTCACCACATTACCCTATGTACAAGCAATGATAGTTCTTGATGCTTTGCCATCTGTGTTGTTCTGCTTGAGTGGAAAGGATATGTGCCAACTTTTCCACCAATAGGAACCTCAAAAGATGTGGGCTCCTACCACATCTAAAGCATTCATCGTGATGGTAGACATTGAATGAGATACAAATGAAAGGGTGAAGAGGATAATGGGAGAACTTTCAATCCAATGAGCCATTAGTTACTCGTTAGTATGTCTGCCTATGATAAACTTGTAATTAACACTAAAACTGTCCTCATTAACATGGATGACTCAATCATTTGAGCCTGAACTCCTCCACAATATATACTCTTTGACCACATTAACTTGGAAAGGAGCCCTGATCTTCTACCCATTCTTTTTTTTCCGTCTTTTTTTTTATTCTTAATCTGCAACAAGGCCCACAACATGTACTTCTTGCATCCGTTTACGATAATCAACCTTGTTTGCTTCTTTGATTCATTTGACATATCTTCGAGTTTCAAATTCCGGATGTGTATTAGCAACTTTGCGTTAGAATCTAATGAATCATATATGGGACTTCATACCCACAGATAAGATATTGCATTGCACTATGTGTTTTCTTTTTTGTTTGCCATAAATGTGTATAGCATAGCAACCTTGCCCACTCATAGCCAACCAGTTTTGTATTAGATGCTTCAAAAGGGTTAAAGCAAAAGCTTCCCTTTACATCCCAATCACTGCATTAAACATACAATTTAGATGTCAATCCTCAAGGCATCATTGTTAAGAGCGAGAGGAACACCGAGGCGCAAAGATTTGTTGGTGCCTAGGCGAGGCACGTGCCTTTTTGAAGCAAGGTGCACCTAGGGCAAAAAAATAGAAAAACTAGCATACACCGATACTATATAACCTAACACATAAAAAGTGTACTGTTTCTGAAAACATTAAAAAAAGGCTGTTTATGCAGTATAATTATATGTACACACATATATTTCTGAAAACTTATTTTAAAAAAAATAATCCTTTTCGTTTCCATATATAGTATAATATTAATATATGTCAACTATATACGCGAAGAGAGAAGATCGACTGATAATAGAGAGAGAGGAGATGAGAGGAGAGGAGAGAGATATTCGACTGATGATGGAGATGATACCTGTGCTATTTTCGTTTCTGGTGATAGAGAGAGGAGAGATTTTCGATCGACTGAAGTCAATGGTAAAGGAGTGAAGGTAAAACGTTTAACCTGGCTTTGATCCTAGGGTTGTGATTAAAATAGAAAGAGGCAAGACTTTTCTCGCTTTTCTCACCTAGGCGTGCCTTGGCTGGGCTTCATTGAAGGTGTCTCTCTTGGCTCAATCAAGGAGCCAACCCTGCGCGGATGCGCCTCGCGCCTAGGCGCGCCTTCCTTTGACAACTATGCCTCAAGGTAATTTTTTTTTTAAAACAGCAATTGACAACATAGCACACGCATGTTACTTCTAACCAAAAAAATGTGTAGGGGTCATTAGAAAGCACGTATCAACAAGTCAGTCATTAAGATGATATCAAATGTGCAAATCAATTGAAAATTTCAGGTGCATAGCACGTGCAGTTTTTACTACTTCTTTTATGAATTTTATTTTCTGCAACCTACTCATAAAAACTACTTACGTCTCACTGTAATATTTAGGTTTTTTTTTAAAATTGAACTCAACTAGAAAAATGAACCCTAACTTTCTTTCCATGCTTTTTCTCTTCATAAAAAATTACAAAGAATGCTTTCTTGTTCAACTCATAAATGCCCTACTTATTAGGACCATGAATAGATTATGTTGAGCTTTCTAAATAAATGGATACCACTCTTTGCGATTTTTTACACCTTGGTATTCCCACTTAAAGTTGGTTAAAGACCAAGTCACCTAAACCTAACCCACGGATTCAGCTTTATAGTCCTACGCTCAAAGGCCAACAAATTGTTGCATTTCATGGTTTTTGGCGATAACACCAAATATAACTAATTAATATGCTTTCTCAAATTGAAGAAAACAGACTTCCAATCGGTACATCAGAAACAAGGCCTTCAGGCTTCAATAGAATATATTAATGACTACCTTACGTCCTTAGGACATCACTTTATTGGCATGGAAAAGGCTTGACATAAAATGCATGTAACATGTAAAACACTCTCATTCTGCAGCATGCAAACAGGCACTTTAAATCCTAAACAATTGATTCTGTCACATATTCATTTGGTTCGACACTTTGACCTCCATAGTGCTACAACTACAAACAAAAATTTCAAATTTTCAAGCAATGCTTTTTCTTTGGACAAATCAAAATAGAATGAATAAACAAAACCAGAAGGTAGACCGCACTTAAGTCACAATGTGAGATCCAAACATGTACACAATTACACCCAGGTTCTGTTGCAAAGCTACAAAAAAAGGTAAAAACACCAGAAGCGCAAAAGAATTTTGTCGGTTTCATTACTTTTCAATCAGAAGGTTTGTTCTGCATAAACACAGGCAGTCAAATTGAATCTAAGTACAACAAATCTCATCCAAATTTCAAAAAATTCCAGACACACACAGAGACAGAGATAGATATGCAACTCGTGATAACGAATTTCGTGAAATAATGACGATACGACCACGGATACGAAACAAATAATAACGATGCGAACACGGATACGGAACAAATAATAACAGCGACAATTGACATTCATATAAGTAGATCGATACATATGAATTGGTATAGCTGTATCTATGTACGTATATATGGGTGACCTTGGGCGGTGGGGGAACAAGAGGGGGCATGTCCCACGTCAAACGAGGCCTCTTCCTGGGTCGCTTATCCATGTTCTTGTGAGGGAATTCCATCATCCACTGAGTCTCCATTTACCGATTCCGCTCGTACGACGATCGACGATTACGCATCAAAACGAACAGTGACGAGAGACGATCGATTCAGATCCGAATTTACAGAAAGAGGATCGCTTTTTGAAACCCTAGGATTATTGCGAGAGAGAGAGAGAGAGAGAGAGAGGCTGAGAGCTAACCGGAGTGGTGTGGTTGGAACTAACTATGGTTTGTTGGGGCCAAACGTAACGCTCTCTGACCGTGGTTAAATGGGCGGTTGGGAAAGTGTTTTTTAATGCGTGATCGGGTCCCTTTCCGGGAAAAAAAAATTTATCTTGATCGGGTAGGTAAAGAGTCCGTGGGTTGGACCAGATGGAGATTAGTCCCCGCGCATATTATTATCTAGGAGTTGATCCGCACCCAAGATTGTATAATCTTGGGGGCTTTTAGCTTGTTATTTGTAGCGGTTCATTTCCATTTATTTCTATTTATCGCATATTGCTCGTAAGGTGTGTTTTTAGTGTTTTCAGGTAAAACGTGCTAATAAGGCAGTTTTGAATGCCAAGAAATGCTCCGGATGCAACCAAGTGCTCAAGGCCACGTGCCACCATGTTGTGGTGCCCAATGAGTCATGAAGAGGTGGTTTGGAGGTTGCTCGGGTCGCCCAAGGGTCAAGGGAATCGAAGGAGAAGTGAGGATTTTACCAAAGCTACTCATCTTCCGACTAGCTAAGGGTAGAATTGTCATAACTTTTGATGTACAAATGATATTGGATCCAAACCACTTGGGTTAGAAAGTAGACTCGACGAGCTTTCCAACGGTCCAAAGAACGCCATAATCCGAGTTCGGGAGTGTCCGGAGCGAGCCCGCGAAGTTTGCTCAGAAATCTGCCAGGCATGAACCGGTACGGGTAAATCATGTACCGGTTCATGGGTCCCAGAACATTGTTTTTGGCAGATTTTTCAAGGCCATGAACCGGTACGGGTAAAATCATGTACCGGTTCATGCTTGTAATTTCTGCCCGAATCTGCTACTTTTTCAACCTTCCATTTATGAAAAGTTTCCACTTGTGGAATGTTTTTGGGATATTTTGGGGGGCTTTTTGGTCATTTGTAACCCATCTTTAGAGCCCTATAAATAGGCTTGTATGCCTTTTATGGAAATGGGCCATTATCTAGTTCATTTTAGCTTTAAGTCTTTTTATTCCTAGAGCTCCATTAATGGAGTTTTAAGCTTTTAAGTGTATTTTCTCAAGAACTCAAGTAAGTACTTTCCGTATGATCTTTTCTCGTTTGTTATTGTTATAGCCCCGGGCTAGATCCGTAGTAATATCAAGTTTGTTTTCGATTCCATCGGTTAATCATGTTTTCTTCCTTTACCATGCTTTCTAGTCGTTTTATCATGCGTGAGTAGTCGATTAGGCTTGGCCGTGGGACGAATATCGCCTCGTGACTTATGTTTATCTTGCCTTTCTCAACTCTCGGCTCGAAGTTTGGTAAGGAAAATAAGTAGGGTTCGCTTTTATGTAACAAAATTAGCCGATGTTAATCTCCGGTGATCATATGCTCGCTCATATGGTTCCGTGAGCGATGTCTCGGTTTGTGTTTGCCAAAAGAACGAAAAGAGCCCGCTTGTTTTCCATATCACATTTCTAGTCTTTTAATATTTTCAAAGCTAAATCCTCCGGTTGATAGCCTAAGCCGTGCGATTCAACCGTGTTTTCATTGAGAATGGTTCGATGGCCTAAGTTGCGGGCGATAGTAGTTCCCTCGCCATGCCGCTTGTTTAACTTTACCAAAACCGAGTTTCTAGTCTTTTTCATCGTTGTCAAAGCAAAACCGATAGTTGGCCGTCTTAACGCCGGGAACACTTGCATCTACAAATCCTAACAAGCTATAGAGATTCTCTCTGTGGGAACGATTCCGGATTTCCGGTATCTATTCTGACAGTGACTTAGCCCTACGCTCGGGGAATTCAACCTCTTTCGAAGGCGAGGTTGTGGACGAAGCATATTTTGGCGCCGTTGCCGGGGACTTTCTTATATAGCTTATTGGGAGGTTCGACAAACCTCTATAAGTATTCCATTTCTTTTTTCTTTTGTGCACCGTATACTCAACTTAGCGGATACCTCTAACTGAGCCACCAATTCGATTTGAGGTTTAACGAAGCTAGTTTGAGTATCTTTTGCTTTCTATTTTCTTTTATTTTCTTGTTGGCTTATATTTATTGAGGCGGCGGCATAGCCCCTCATAACTGCTTGTTGAGAGAGAGGCGGCGGCATAGCCCCTCCAGTCTGTTTTTATTTTTGCAGAGCGGTTACTAGCTCTAAATTGCCAAAAGGCAGCGTTCATGCTTGTGGTTGATCAAAGGCCCCGGGTGTATCATAGTCCTTGCTCAAACCGTCTGCACCGTTCTAGTTCTCCGCCTCGTGTAAGGAGTATCAATCTCCGGACTTACTCCCCACCAAGCCGAGTTTCTAGGCAGCATTCTCCATCAAGGAAACCAATGGCAGATGAGGAAGCTCCTCCGGCTAGGACTCTTCAGAACTATTTGAATCCAGAACGGGTCACCCAGCTGTCACCGATAGTCTTTCCACGACCCACCACTGCTGCAAACACATTCGTGTTCAAATCCGACTATCATCGGTGCATCCCATTTTTCCATGGTATGGAGCGTGAGGACCCGTATCAACATATCCGGACCTTCGAGGAAACCCTCCAATCGTTTGTCACTGTGGATGCTCACTTGAACCAAGCAAGATTGAGGCTTTTCCCGTTTACTTTGAAGGATAAAGCCAAGACTAGGTTTCACTCTTTGAGGCCCCAATCGTTGCACACATGGGCGGAGGTTCAAGATGCTTTCCACAAGAAGTTTTTTCCGACTAGCCGAACAAAGCTCTTGATGGATCAAATCCAGACTTTTAAGCAAAGGGAGGGAGAAGCTTTCCACCAATACTGGGAGCGATACAAGGATTTGCTTTCGGCGGTGCTTGCGACCTTAATGTGTGTCGTAGTAAAGAGTGCCCCAAGCGTAGGGCTAGGTCGGTTGTAGCATAATAAACTCGGAAGTCCGAGGTCGAATCCACAGGGAGCCAATGGAGCTAGGCCGGAGGTTTGATTTACAAAGGGTTTTTAGCGTTAGGACCGCCAACCTTTAGTTCGGCTTTGAGACGGCCAACTTTTGAGTGATGGAAATTCTCTCTACCTCCTAACTTTAATTGAAAACAAAGATTGACTAGAAATTAAAAGCGGCAAGGTCTAGGGGTTCATTCCGCCCATAACTTAGGGCCGTTCAATGCTTCTCTTTGATAACTCAAGTGAGAGTCATTGTCATTTGATCTCATTCGGAAGATTTAACCATGAAAATCAAGTTTAACTCATACAACGGGGTTTGGAAATGGAAAGGAACTCATTTAGGCATTTTATCAAACACATAGAGTGCCATGGTTCTAAGCATTGGGTGTGCCAAGGAGACTTGTCTACACCCAATCAAAGAAGTTAACAACCCTAAGTTTAGACCAAAGATTAGAGTTCAACAAGTTCTTTGAGGCATTTTGGCAAACACCTAGAGTGACATAGCTCCAAGCATTATGTGTGGCAAGAGATCAAGTCCTTGCCTACACATAATCAAAGAGGTTAACAACCCTAGGTTTTGTTACATAAAAATGAACTTAATCCATTCACAAACCACATTAAGCACAAGAAATAAGAGAAGTCATTAAACTACCCAAGTCATGGGGTAGAAATCACCCCAAGACCAAGCCAAGAAGGCTACCCCTCCATTAGAGATGAACTAAGCAAGAAAGATGAAGGAAATGCAAGAAACATGGTGAAAAACGAGATTAACAACTAAAACATATATTGAAATTAAGAGTACTTACATGATTCTTGAAGAAATTACATGGGAAATGGAAATCTAAGCTCAATCCATGGAGGAATGAGAGTAAAACCTAAGGAGGGAGGTAGAGAGAGAAAGGGAAGGGGGAGAAAATAAAAGATAACCTAATGAAATCAGGTCTGGGGGTATTTATAGCCCCTTAAAAACGAGCTACAAAAGTCCTAAATACCCCTAAGTTGTTGCTTGGTCGGGTACAAAATTCTGCAGAAAATTCCAGCGGGTACAGGTACTGCATTTTTGTGGTACCGGTACCAGTTCAATTTGGAGCTTTTTGCACCGCTACTGATCTCTAGGTACAGGTATTGAGATTTTGTGGTACCTGTACCAGTCCCGTTTGGAGCTTTTTGCACCGCTACTGATCTCTGGGTACGGGTACTGAGAATTTCAAGTACAGGTACCACCTGGACAATTTTGATCTTTCCTTGTTGCTTCACCCTATGCACGTCCCTTGGCCTTCCGATGTCCGGCACACCTTCCAATGCTACTTTCCATCATTCTTGGGACTCGGTGGCAGGGTGCCACGTGGCCTCGGGGGTACGGCTACCCTTAGAGTTGATCCATGGCGTCAAAACACGCCTTATTCATGCGATTCATCTGGAAATGCCAAAAACACACCTTTCGTGCAATATCATTCAAATCAAGTAAGTTACGCAAGTGAGTGTGACAAAAATGAGAGAGATAAGCCCTTTTATTTACACTATTGAGGGCTTATCACACCCCCCAACTTGGACTTTGCTAGTCCCTAGCAAAACTAAAATAAAACATAAGTAACTAATGCTATGCAATCTTCCCCCGAAACAAGATACAACAACTATGCTCAACGACACTCGGCAAGAGTCCAGACAAACACCCCTTCGAACTCAATCACATCAACATGCAACCCACGCACATGCATACAATGAACTAAGGTGAACAAATTATGCCAACGGCCAAGCAACACACATCCACCTTGAATTTCAATTCCAGGACTCAAAAGAGCGTACTCTGATATGAACTTGCACAAAGTAATAAACTAGAACATCCCATGATAAGCGCTAGCAAGAATTGCAATAGCAAGAGACAAAAAGCTATGCATGCTAATCAAAAGAGCGCCGACAAAGAGAGTTAAGTAATTATTCACAACAAACAAAGTCAACAGAAATTTCATACTAAATTAGCATTAAATATCGATCATGCATCAAAAGGAGTTAGACGAGCGTACATTAGGATCAACTAAGGACTTTAGTAGCTTATAATGACCTCGGTGCCAAGAAAAGGGAAACAAAAGGGGTAGCGGCCATAACTTTGCTTGGTTTCAACTACCCTTGGCCACTACCATCCCCTAGACTACCCAACCACGGCCACATGCCGGCCAATCACCAAACAAAGCTACGAAGAAAAAATAAAGAAAATCTACTAGATTAATCCTACTAAAACTACTACCACCGACTCCTCCACACCTAGTCATAATTCTCATCCGGCTCCTCACGTTATTTAGCCTTGTGCTCTCCCTTCTCATTGGACTCCTTCTCATCGGGAATGTCTGTTAGCCCAGATATCTAACCAATCCTCTCATCATAGTATTTAACCCTCTTTCGAATTCGATTTTGCTCTTTCATAGCATTTCTTTGAGAAATAGGGTCCTTTGAGGTGAGATTTGTAGTAAGAGAGATTGAGGGTCCAATTTTGAGAGCTTTGGAGAGGGAGATGAAAATTTGGGGCTTTAGCTTTTGAAGTGGGAGAGGAGAGATAGGGAATCATGTATCAATTCTTCGCCCTTTTGCAACCCAACCACTTCTATCACATTCACACCACCCCCAAACCTCCTTGAATCATTGAAAATCAATTTCACACAACCCTCCAAACATCCGATTACCTAAGTTTGAACAAAAACGGAGACTCGGACAATGGTTCAACAATTTAGGACAAGGGGACACATTTGTGGTTTTATCATGCAAAAATTGCCTTGTATCATTTCCTACGTACGCCAATCAACTCCAATCTGATGCATAAAAGATATCTAAACTACTCACGTATGAACAAACGGATATTATTTACGCAAGTGCGGAAATAGAGACAAACAAGCATGGGATGCTTTAAAAAGAACTTCAACTCTAAGCAATGCATACTACTTGACACACCTTGGAGCTCAATTTGTTCAACAAAGTTCACGTATATGCATGCAACATGGATTCAATACATAATCAAATTCGACGGGGTGCACGACTCTTGCCATTATTAGGGAAAATTGAGCATAATCTAAGTATCTAGCACTTGAATTCACTAATTATAAGGGAAAATTGCACAAAAATTTAAAATTTTTCTATGCAATACCGAGAACGAAATAAACTTAAAGCATAAACCATCCCCCCCAACTTGAAATATGCAGTGTCCTCAATGCAAAAAGACAAAAAAAGTAAGGAGAGGGATAGAACAAAAGTACCAACGGGGTGGAATGTCAACCACCCTATACCTCGACCAAGTTGGAGGATTTGCGTCCAAATCACCGTCCGTCTTTAGCAAGGCTTCCAAAGCTCATTCCTGCAATCAGGCTTAAGAACCAACCACGAAACGGGAGACAAAAGACATTAGTACCGCCGGCTCGTGATAGCCCGGCACACAAATTATTATTAACAAGTATTGAAACCACCGAATCGTCACGTGATTAGACGGGTACTACTTTTCTTCCCGTGTCTCGCTTAAGGCGCCGCAGAGCTAGTCATACAACATCTTAGGTGCGACACAGGTGGCTATACCGGACCACAAAAGTAAAATGGAAAAGGAGAGAGCGAGAGGGAGTGTATGTGTGTTCAGTCAAATGTGGATTTCGAACATTGATTGTGCCCTTAAGAGCTATTACCATGAGCACATCACTCCACTCCAAAATCTTGATAAAAAATTGGACTCGGCCATGCCACAAAAAGAGATACTTGGAGTAAAGTAATTGCCGAATTTGTTTCAAAAACGTAAGTTCCACCAAGTGCGTAGTCCAGACTAGATTGATTTTCAGACTGTTGACAAAATCTACAATGTAAGGATGGTAAACTAAATTAAAATCATCAACACCAAGAAAATCAACTATTTCAACTTCAACAAAATCGTGCCATGGTGGAGACTTAATAGAAGTTCGGGCAACATCTACAAGATTCTCCAAAGTAGGAGACCGATTCTTGGACTCATTTGCATCCTCTGGCTCTTCTAACAAAGAGTACAAGTAATTCACCTCCAGTGAGTTAAGAAAATTTGCCTCTTCAGCGGTAAGACATTCATCCAATAGGTCGTCACACAGAGGGGAAAATACTTGGTCTATCATGCTCATCACAATATATAATAACGAAAATTAGGAAGGAGAAAAGAAAAAAAAAATGGATACTTACAGTGGGCGTAAAACGATACCTCCAAGTTAGCTACCAATTGAGTCCCCGGCAACGGCGCCAAAAATGCTTGCGACCTTAATGTGTGTCGTAGTAAAGAGTGCCCCAAGCGTAGGGCTAGGTCGGTTGTAGCATAATAAACTCGGAAGTCCGAGGTCGAATCCACAGGGAGCCAATGGAGCTAGGCCGGAGGTTTGATTTACAAAGGGTTTTTAGCGTTAGGACCGCCAACCTTTAGTTCGGCTTTGAGACGGCCAACTTTTGAGTGATGGAAATTCTCTCTACCTCCTAACTTTAATTGAAAACAAAGATTGACTAGAAATTAAAAGCGGCAAGGTCTAGGGGTTCATTCCGCCCATAACTTAGGGCCGTTCAATGCTTCTCTTTGATAACTCAAGTGAGAGTCATTGTCATTTGATCTCATTCGGAAGATTTAACCATGAAAATCAAGTTTAACTCATACAACGGGGTTTGGAAATGGAAAGGAACTCATTTAGGCATTTTATCAAACACATAGAGTGCCATGGTTCTAAGCATTGGGTGTGCCAAGGAGACTTGTCTACACCCAATCAAAGAAGTTAACAACCCTAAGTTTAGACCAAAGATTAGAGTTCAACAAGTTCTTTGAGGCATTTTGGCAAACACCTAGAGTGACATAGCTCCAAGCATTATGTGTGGCAAGAGATCAAGTCCTTGCCTACACATAATCAAAGAGGTTAACAACCCTAGGTTTTGTTACATAAAAATGAACTTAATCCATTCACAAACCACAGTAAGCACAAGAAATAAGAGAAGTCATTAAACTACCCAAGTCATGGGGTAGAAATCACCCCAAGACCAAGCCAAGGAGGCTACCCCTCCATTAGAGATGAACTAAGCAAGAAAGATGAAGGAAATGCAAGAAACATGGTGAAAAACGAGATTAACAACTAAAACATATATTGAAATTAAGAGTACTTACATGATTCTTGAAGAAATTACATGGGAAATGGAAATCTAAGCTCAATCCATGGAGGAATGAGAGTAAAACCTAAGGAGGGAGGTAGAGAGAGAAAGGGAAGGGGGAGAAAATAAAAGATAACCTAATGAAATCAGGTCTGGGGGTATTTATAGCCCCTTAAAAACGAGCTACAAAAGTCCTAAATACCCCTAAGTTGTTGCTTGGTCGGGTACAAAATTCTGTAGAAAATTCCAGCGGGTACAGGTACTGCATTTTTGTGGTACCGGTACCAGTTCAATTTGGAGCTTTTTGCACCGCTACTGATCTCTGGGTACAGGTATTGAGATTTTGTGGTACCTGTACCAGTCCCGTTTGGAGCTTTTTGCACCGCTACTGATCTCTGGGTACGGGTACTGAGAATTTCAAGTACAGGTACCACCTGGACAATTTTGATCTTTCCTTGTTGCTTCACCCTATGCACGTCCCTTGGCCTTCCGATGTCCGGCACACCTTCCAATGCTACTTTCCATCATTCTTGGGACTCGGTGGCAGGGTGCCACGTGGCCTCGGGGGTACGGCTACCCTTAGAGTTGATCCATGGCGTCAAAACACGCCTTATTCATGCGATTCATCTGGAAATGCCAAAAACACACCTTTCGTGCAATATCATTCAAATCAAGTAAGTTACGCACGTGAGTGTGACAAAAATGAGAGAGATAAGCCCTTTTATTTACACTATTGAGGGCTTATCAGGCGGTTCCTCACCATAGTTTTGCCTTGTATCAATTGATTCACTATTTTCATTTGGGATGCTCGCAGCAAAGCAAACAACTGCTTGACACCATGTGCTCCGGGGGATTCATGAACAAGTCGCCCGATGATGGCTGGGACTACTTGGATGAAGTGGCCAAGAAATCTTTGACTTGGAGTTATGAGGATGTCGGGGATAGAGCTATGGCTAGCCAAGGCCCCGGAGGCTCCGGAAAGTTCTCCATCAATGAGCACCAAGCTATTGAAACCCGGATGGAACAATTGGCAGAAAAATTGGAAAAATTGGAGTTGAAAGGCGTGAAGGAAGTAAAGGCAGTGAGAGCGGTGGAGGAGAATTGTTCTATTTGTGAAACGACGGGTCATTCGACCGACAACTGTCCGTCCCTTGCCACCTTCAAGCAGAACTATGGCCCCCTCAACTTTCCGATTGAAGAAGTTAGCGCGTTGAATCAACGGTTTGACTCGTTCCCCCAAAATTTCAACCAAGGCCCAAGGTAACAGTCGGGATTCCGTTGGAACAATCAATTAGAAGGAGGACCCTCTCAAGCACCTTCCGGTAATCAAATGCAATCATGGCGGCCTGCTCAAAGCCAAGGGCAGCCTCGTTTTTCACAAGGACCGCCAGGATTTTTGCCTTCTGGACCATTTCACGGGCAAAACCAATTTCAACCTCCGCCCAGCGCGATCTTTGGAGGACACGTTTCAATCCTACATACAAGCTCAATCCAATTACAATGATAACAATACTCAAATGATGGGGGAGTTAAAAAACCAAATGGGGAAGATAACCACATCAATCAGGCTTCTCCAACAAGAAAGGGGAAAGTTCCCTACTCAGCCTCAAGCCAATCCTCAAGCTCAATTACTCATTGGCACTTCTTCGGCACCTCCACCCGAGCAAGCTCAAGCAATTATCACTCTGAGGAGTGGCAAGACCGTTGACAACGCTCAAGTGGAGCCGCCAGGGACATCTACCGTATTGCCATCTTCGGCACCATCAAATCCGACTTCTAAGGAATGTATCGAGCAAGCTATTGAGGAAGACGGGGAATCTCCCGAGGAAATTGCAAAGGAAGCCGTACCCACTCCGAGCCCACAAGTCTCTCCCGTTCCGGCGCCATACCCGTCTCGACTGAAAATGCCGGTTCACCCTTCTAAGAATGCCGATATACTTGAGGTGTTTAAGCAAGTCAATGTTAACATCCCGTTGGTGGATGCCATCAAGCAAATCCCTTCATATGCCAAGTTTTTGAAGGATTTATGCACCCAAAAGCGGAAGCTTAGTGTGAATAAGAAGGTGCTCCTTACCGAGCAAGTGAGCCAAATTATCCAAACCAACCTTGCACCTAAGTATAAAGACCCCGGATGTCCTACAATTGCAATTACTATTGGGGGAAAACGAGTGGAGCAAGCTTTGTTGGATTTGGGAGCTAGTGTGAACTTGCTTCCGTTTTCGGTGTATCAAGAGTTAGGGTTGGGGGAGATGAAGCCTACGCGGGTTACCCTTCAATTGGCGGATAGGAGTGTCCGAATTCCCCGTGGAGTGGTGGAAGATGTGTTGGTACAAGTGGATCAATTTGTGTACCCCGTGGATTTTGTGGTATTGGATACATGTCCGTCGTCTACAACGCCTTTATCTACTCCCGTTATCCTTGGACGGCCATTTTTAGCAACTTCGGATGCGGTCATTAATTGTCGGAATGGTCTTTTGAACATGTCATTCGGCAACATGAAAATGGAAGTTAATATGTTTAATATTGGAGCTCAAATGGGGGACGACGAGGATTGCCAAAATGTAAGTCTTGTGGATACGTTGGTGCAAGAGCACGTGGATGAGTTCTTGTTTAAGGACTCGTTGGAATTAGCTCTTACCTCGGAGGAGGCCGCTTTTCTTGAGTCCGAGGAGATGGAGTCACTGTTTTCCTTGCTTAATGAAGAAGAAGGTGATGAGGGAATTTGTGGAGTTGCACCGTGGCTTCCAAAGTTTGAGGAGTTGCCACCTCTTGAGCGGAAAACGCTCCCCTCTAGCATCGAGCCGCCTGTTCTTGAATTGAAAGCACTACCGGACACGTTGAAATATGCCTTCCTTAGTGAGAATAATACATTTCCGGTGGTCATATCTTCCTCTCTTGGGAATCTCCAAGAAGAAGAATTGATTGCACTTTTGCAGAGGCATAAAAAGGCGATTGGATGGACCATCGCGGATATTCACGGCATTTCTCCTTCTCTATGCTCTCATCATATCTATTTGGAGGAGGATGTGAAACCGTCAAGGCAACCACAACGTCGGCTCAATCCAATAATGAAAGACGTGGTTCGGGCCGAGATCCTTAAGTTGCTTGACGTGGGGATTATCTACCCTATTGCCGATTCTAAATGGGTGAGTCCCATACAAGTTGTTCCAAAGAAGGCGGGGGTCACCGTCGTACAAAATGATAAAGGCGAGCTTGTTCCGACCCGTGTGACTACCGGGTGGCGAGTTTGCATTGACTATCGCAAGTTGAATGCGAGCACACGTAAAGATCATTTTCCTCTCCCCTTCATCGATCAGATCTTGGAGAGAGTAGCCGGTCATGCCTTCTATTGTTTCCTTGATGGTTATTCGGGTTATAACCAAATAGAGGTGGCCTTGTCCGACCAAGAGAAAACCACATTTACATGCCCGTTCGGGACCTTTGCTTATAGACGCATGCCATTCGGCTTGTGTAATGCTCCCGGCACCTTTTCCCGGTGTATGATGGGTATCTTCAGCGATATGGTCGAAAAGATTGTAGAAGTCTTCATGGATGACTTTTCCGTGTTTGGCGACTCGTTTGAGTCATGTCTCGCCAATTTGGAGAAGGTCCTAACGAGATGTGAGGAGAAGAGTTTGGTTCTAAACTGGGAGAAGTGCCATTTTATGGTCACTCAAGGAATTGTGCTCGGGCATATTGTATCAGAGAAGGGTATTGAGGTAGACAAAGCCAAGATTGACCTCATTTCCAACCTCCCCACTCCGAAGTGCGTCAAAGATATCCGTTCTTTCCTTGGCCATGCCGGTTTCTATCGGCGATTTATCAGGGACTTAAAGCGCAATTTCAAGGCCGCTTTGCCATCTCCTTTCCAAGGATGTTCCGTTTGAATGGACAGAAGCATGTGAGCAGGCGTTCATTAAGCTCAAAGCTAGTCTTACTACGCCTCCTATTGTTCAAATGCCCGATTGGAATATTCCATTTGAGTTGATGTGTGATGCGAGCGACTATGCCGTCGGGGCCGTTCTTGGTCAAAGGAAAGACAAACATCCGTGGGTGATATATTATGCGAGCAAAAGCCTCAATGATGCCCAAATGAACTATTCCACAACTGAAAAGGAGCTTCTTGCCATCGTTTTTGCCTTGGATAAGTTTCGGTCTTACCTAGTTGGTGCCCCGATCACAATTTACACCGACCACTCAGCACTCAAGTACCTATTCACCAAGCAGGATGCAAAGGCCCGCTTGATTCGGTGGATACTACTTCTCCAAGAATTTGACATCACCATCAAGGATAAGAAGGGGGTGGAAAATGTGGTGGCGGATCATTTGTCGCGCTTGGATTTTGAGGATCGTACTTCGCACTTGCCTATTGGCGATAGTTTTCCCGATGAGCAATTGTTTGGTGTATCAACAGCCCCGTGGTTCGCTGACATTGTTAACTTTTTGGTTATCGGGCTGCTTCCAACATATTGGTCTTCTCATGAGCGTCGGCGATTCTTATCGGAGGTGAAGCATTTTTCCTACGACGATCCATACTTGTTCAAATACTGTCCCGACCAAATCATCTGCCGGTGTGTTCCAGATTCTGACCAACGAGGGATCCTTCAATTTTGCCATACCGAGGCATGCGGCGGGCATTTCTCTGCGAGGAAGACCACAGCCAAGATACAACAATGCGGTTTCTATTGGCCAACCCTCAATCAAGATGCCTACAATTTTTGCAAGGCTTGTGACTGATGTCAACAATTGGGGAGTGTGACCCGACGGAATGAGATGCCCCAGACTAAATTTCTTGTTGTTGAAGTGTTTGACTGTTGGGGAATCGATTCGTTTCCAATGTCCTTTGGGAACTTGTACATCCTCTTGGCAGTCGACTATGTGTCAAGGTGGGTTGAGGCCATTGCCACGCGTACCAATGATCACGAGGTGGTGCTCGAGTTTCTTAAGGAGCACATCTTCTCGCGGTTTGGGGTTCCTCGTGCAATCATTAGCGACCAAGGGAGTCACTTTTGCAACCGGCCATTCGCCGCTTTGATGAAGAAGTATGGCATAACCCACAAGGTCTCCACCGCATATCATCCTCAAACCAACGGTCAAGCCGAGCTTGCCAATCGTGAGGTAAAACGTATTCTTGAAAAAACGGTGAATCCCAATCGGAAGGATTGGTCTTTAAGATTGACCGATGCTCTGTGGGCATATCGCACCGCATACAAGACGATTTTGGGTGCTTCGCCCTATCGACTTGTATATGGTAAGGCATGCCACCTTCCGGTGGAGTTAGAACATAAGACGTATTGGGCTATTAAGCAGTTAAACTATCGTTTGCCCGACGCCGGAGTTCACCGTAAACTCCAATTGAATGAGCTTGAAGAAATCCGTAGAGATGCATATGATAATACTAATATCTATAAGTCTAAGGTTAAGGATTTGCATGATAAGCACATTCAAAGAAAAAATTTTGAAGTTGGTCAAAAAGTTTTACTTTATAATTCGAAACTTCATCTTTTTCCGGGCAAGTTGCGTTCTCGTTGGATAGGCCCCTATATTGTGCATAAAGTTTATCCTCATGGGGCCGTTGAGGTTATGAATCCTGCGAATGAAAATATTTTTAAGGTCAATGGGCAAAGGCTTAAGCCATTTTTAGAGAATTTTTCGGTTGAGGAGGTGGAGGAGGAGTTGGTCGCGCCGGTATATCCGGTCGACCTTGTTGTTTGAGTTTTCTTGTCTAACTCTATGTTTGCACGGGGAGCGAAAGCGTAATCGCTGAACTTAATTGTTTGTCGGACCCGGCCCCCGGGTAGGGGGTACCCACCATTGACTTGGGTATTTGTAGCTTCGCACGCCGCTACTAAAATAAGGATCGTGTGCCCAGCTCCGGTTAGTAAGGGCAATGTTTAGTTCTTGTACATTTTAGCATGTTTGTTTAGTTTCGGGTTTCTTTCACCATGAGATTTCACTAATGCATCATTGTATCGGGCTTTAATTAGTCCTTCTTTGTAGTAGTTCACCGTTAATGATCCGTGCTCACCAGATATGTCCCTATCGGGGGCAGTTTAGGTCTGTGGGTGAGACTTGATATTCCCGTGCTTTGGCGCTTGGCTCTGTCTTGTCTCACTTTGTTTCGATCATAGGGAATGCTGGGCTTAATTGCTTGGCGAGGTCAAGCGGTGGATTTTACTTCGGGCTTGATGTAACAAATCGACGGTCTAGTATAGCCACCCGTGTCTCGTCTACTCGGTGGGACACGGGAAGAAAAGTATGACTCGTAAGATTGCGTGAAAATCGGATGGTGTTCTTTTTTTGTTTTTCTTTCTATTTATGTTTGTTTGTTGCCCGGATACCACGAGCCGGGCGGTTTTAATGTCATTTGCCTGCTGGTAGGTCCTTTGTACAATTCCGCTTCTGCAGGGTTAACATCCTACCACACCAGCCTTGGTGGTTTGGGTCTACCGTCGAAGTGATTGAGGCATTCAGGAGCCCTAAGCATGGGTGCGACTACGTGTCGCGGTTGTTAGGCCAATAAAGCTTCGATCATGGCTTTGTGTGACTAGCTGGTGGTTCCGACCGAAGGATGAAGCCTTGGAAGCACATAACTCCGGATCGAAGTGGGCAATGACAAGAAAGCCTCCAACTTGGTCGAGGTATACGGGGGTTGACATTCCCCCGGAGGTACAATCTTTTGTTCTTTCCCTCTCAATACTGTTGTTCTTCATGCTATGAGGACATAGCATCGTTTAAGTTGGGGGGAGGGATATATATATGTTATATATATGTTTTTGAGACTTGTCTCATTGGTAAAATTTTCAAATTTTGTGTGCAATCTTCCCTCGTTAGTAGTGTTTTCGCATGCTAGATACTTTAATATGCTCAATTGTGTCAATATGGCAAGAGTCACGTATCCCGTCGAATTCGGTTATGTGTTTGAATCCATGTCATATGCATATACATGAATTTTGTTGAACAAGTTGAGCCTAAAAGTTAAGTCAAGTGTTGTGCATTGCTAGAGTTGAGATTCGTTTCTTAAGCATCCCATGCTTTTTGTTCTCATTTCCGCACTTGCGTAAATAATATCTTTTGTTCATACTTGAGTAGTGTATATATCTTTCATGCATCTTTTTGGAGTTGTTGGCGTACTTAGGAAATGATTCAAGGCATTTTTGTTTGATTAAACCACATAAGAGTCACCTCGTCCTTGTTTTGAAACATAGTCCGAGTCTCTTCCGTTGTTTCAAACCTAGGTAACCGGATGTTTGGAGGGTTGCGTGAAAGTGTTTCTCAATGTTTCAAGGAGGTTTGGGGGTGGTGTGAATATGATAGAAGTGGTTGGGATGTAGAAAGGTGAAAAATTGGTATGTGATTTCTTATTTCTCCTCTCCCACTACAAATGCTAAAGATCCAAATTTTCATCTCCCTCTCCAAAGCCTTCAAATTTGGCTCAAATCTCTCTCTCTACAAATCTCAATTCAAATGGCCCTATTCCTCAAAGAAAATCAAAGAAATGCTATAAAGAGCAAAAGCATATTCGAAAGAGGGTTGAATACAATGATGAGGGGATTGATTAGACCTCCGGGCTAGCTTATATTTCGGATGAGAAAGAGTCCGATGGAAAGGGGGAGCTCGATGCTCAATACCAAGAGGAGCCGGATGAGGATGTTGACTACGTGTGGTGGAGTCGGTGGTAGTAGTTTTTCTTTATTCTTCGTAATTTTGTTTGATGTTTGGCCGTTATGTGGCCATGCCTTGGGTAGTTAGGGTCGGTAGTGGCTAAAGGGTAGATTAACCATGCTAGTATATGGCCACTACATTTTTATAGTCTCTTTCTCTTTGTATCCAAGGTCGTTATAAGCTAATAAAGTCCTCCGTTGATCTTTTGTACGCTAATTAACTCCATTTGATGCATGTTTGATATTTACTACTTCTTGAGTATGATTTATCCTTTGTCGTGCATAGTTGTCAATAATTAGCTTTCCTTTCGTTTTAAGCGCTCTTTTGATAGCTTGCGTAGCTTTTTGTCTTTGGCTATTGCATTTACTCGCTAGCGCTTGTCATGGGATGTATCTTGTATCTCATTGTGTGAAAAGTCGAATAAGAGCGTATCCTTGTGAGTTTTGGAGTCGAAACTCGTTGTGGTGCATGCATGCTTGACTACTCTAATATGGCATAGTTTGTTCATCCTAGTTCATGGCATGTTTGTGCGTGGATTGCATGTACTCGGGTTTGAAGGGGTGTTTTTGGACTCTTGCCTAGTTGTAGTAGTTGAGCATAACTTTTGTATCTTGAATCTCGGGAAGGTTGCATAGCTTAGTTAATGTGTTTTGTTTTAGTTTGCTAGGGACTAGCAAAGCTTAAGTTGGGGGGTGTGATCCGCACCCAAGATTGTATAATCTTGGGGGCTTTTAGCTTGTTATTTGTAGCGGTTCATTCCCATTTATCCCTATTTATCGCATATTGCTCGTAAGGTGTGTTTTTAGTGTTTTCAGGTAAAACGTGCTAATAAGGCGGTTTTGAATGCCAAGGAATGCTCCGGATGCAACCAAGTGCTCAAGGCCACGTGCCACCATGTTGTGGTGCCCAAGGAGTCATGAAGAGGTGGTTTGGAGGTTGCTCGGGTCGCCCAAGGGTCAAGGGAATCGAAGGAGAAGTGAGGATTTTACCAAAGCTACTCATCTTCCGACTAGCTGAGGGTAGAATTGTCATAACTTTTGATGTACAAATGATATTGGATCCAAACCACTTGGGTTAGAAAGTAGACTCGACGAGCTTTCCAACGGTCCAAAGAACGCCATAATCCGAGTTCGGGAGTGTCCGGAGCGAGCCCGCGAAGTTTGCTCAGAAATCTGCCAGGCATGAACCGGTACGGGTAAATCATGTACCGGTTCATGGGTCCCAGAACATTGTTTTTGGCAGATTTTTCAAGGCCATGAACCGGTACGGGTAAAATCATGTACCGGTTCATGCTTGTAATTTCTGCCCGAATCTGCTACTTTTTCAACCTTCCATTTATGGAAAGTTTCCACTTGTGGAATATTTTTGGGATATTTTGGGGGGCTTTTTGGTCATTTGTAACCCATCTTTAGAGCCCTATAAATAGGCTTGTATGCCTTTTATGGAAAGGGGCCATTATCTAGTTCATTTTAGCTTTAAGTCTTTTTATTCCTAGAGCTCCATTAATGGAGTTTTAAGCTTTTAAGTGTATTTTCTCAAGAACTCAAGTAAGTACTTTCCGTATGATCTTTTCTCGTTTGTTATTGTTATAGCCCCGGGCTAGATCCGTAGTAATATCAAGTTTGTTTTCGATTCCATCGGTTAATCATGTTTTCTTCCTTTACCATGCTTTCTAGTCGTTTTATCATGCGTGAGTAGTCGATTAGGCTTGGCCGTGGGACGAATATCGCCTCGTGACTTATGTTTATCTTGCCTTTCTCAACTCTCGGCTCGAAGTTTGGTAGGGGAAATAAGTAGGGTTCGCTTTTATGTAACAAAACTAGCCGATGTTAATCTCCGGTGATCATATGCTCGCTCATATGGTTCCGTGAGCGATGTCTCGGTTTGTGTTTGCCAAAAGAACGAAAAGTGCCCACTTGTTTTCCATATCACATTTCTAGTCTTTTAATATTTTCAAAGCTAAATCCTCCGGTTGATAGCCTAAGCCGTGCGATTCAACCGTGTTTTCATTGAGAATGGTTCGATGGCCTAAGTTGCGGGCGATAGTAGTTCCCTCGCCATGCCGCTTGTTTAACTTTACCAAAACCGAGTTTCTAGTCTTTTTCATCGTTGTCAAAGCAAAACCGATAGTTGGCCGTCTTAACGCCGGGAACACTTGCATCTACAAATCCTAACAAGCTATAGAGATTCTCTCTGTGGGAACGATTCCGGATTTCCGGTATCTATGCTGACAGTGACTTAGCCCTACGCTCGGGGAATTCAACCTCTTTCGAAGGCGAGGTTGTGGACGAAGCAGGAGTGTAACGAAATTCGACGGACCGAAAAAATCGATCGATCGGTTCGGTTTTCAATCGAGGTGATGGCGAAAATTTTCCGGATCAAACCGAACCGATCGACTATATATTTTATATTAAAAATTATAAAATATTAATATATATTTTACATATGTATACTTTAAATTAAATAGAAATTTTATATTTCAGGCAGACCAAAATCCCTGACCTGATCGATCCCATCCTGAACCGAACTGAAATCAACTTCGGTCGGGATCGTTCTTGGAAATATTTGAACCGAACCGAATCGGGCTTCGAAAAAATTTCACCCCGAATCGAACCGAACCGAACCAAAATCACTCCTATTGCTATCTGATATTGTCCCGGTCCATTATTTTGGATCAAAATACGCCTCGGGTCACATATACAATTCATGTAGTTCACATACATAATTCACATAGTCCATAGGGCAAAAAAATTACTCCTATTATGCAACATAACAAAGCCTATCCAGGTTCGGAAACAACATTAACATTGGGATGAAACCAAAATTAAAAAGTAGGACCGGCCTCTAATTTTCCTCTCTTTTTTCCGACGGTTAATGGTGTTCGGGTCAGCTTACGCGCCCTGATCCGGTCAAAGGAATGCCACCCACTCCAAAACTAGACAATTCACAAAAAAAACCTATTTTTCTTAGGGTCTAACTCTGGTAAATTGTATGAGAGCAAATCCACCCGCCAACCGAACGAATCTTTAGACTAGTTGGACCAGATTATGAGACACTGTGTATTGGATACTTTAACGCTGCCGCTGATGATGGCCCATTTTGGGGCCCGTATCGTTTCGGAAGTGGACTGGGCAATCAACAGACAGGGAAAGGTGTCTGAAGTTTGGGTCTCTCAATTGGATAGCTGGTTGGCAAGCAATGGCCCACTCTAGCCTGCCAAATCTCTATTGCCAAACTGCATGCGGCTTTTGGCGGAAACCCACCACCCACCACCCGTTGCCTTCGTGATTTCACATTATACCGCAGTTACGCTAGGCTAGTGATTAACTTATGTAGAATAATTTTTTTGATTTTATTTTTATTCAATTTTTTTTTGGCATTTATTAATCTTACGCCAAATTTTTGTGTAATATGGGTGAGTAAGGACGAGGAATCGGAAAAGTAAAATTTTTTTACTTTTAAACAAGTACTGACTTTTTGAGTTTTTCTTTGAATATTTCCCAAAATACTTGTATAAAAGTAAAAAAAAAATTTACTTTTCCGATTCCTCTCGTCCTTACTCACCCATATCACATAAAAATTTGGCGTAAAACTAACAAAAAAAAAGAAGAAGTTGAATATAGACAACCAAAAAATTGTGGTGCATAAGTTAATCACTATCGTGAACAGGGTCTATCGGTCCTTACCTTACTGCGCCATCCCGTAGTGACTTGCCTGAAACCTGCGCTCGGAGGCTCCCATCCGACAAGAAACTGCCTCTTTGTCATTTGCTTATGCTTGGAAATTAAGGAACCCCATTCCAGTGATTTTGGGAGGATGTTTTGAACTGCTAGAACAGGTATATGAGTTTTTTTCCCCCGAAAAAAAAAGAAGATACATGAGTTTTTTCTTTTTAAAAATAAGCTAAGCTAAGCAAATCCAAGTCTTATTTTAAGGTACTAGGGGAAAGGCGACACGTTTAAGACGTGTCCATTGTTTTTTATGGCTGGTATTGTAGTTGGTTGATGGATATACAATCTCTAATAAACTTTTAACAAGCCAAACCAGATCGAATTGAAATAGCCTGGTTCTTTATCTGGCCTACGTCAACTGAGTTCATAATATTGTGGATTAAGATAATACCCAAGTTACAATAAGCGTATGGAGTAAATCTTTTCCATCAACTAGGATAAATTGCTAGAGACGTTTCCCTGAATTTACTACTTCCATGCTGCATCAGTAGAGCATGTCACTGTCCAAGAATTACATGAAAAATCCAATAATTTGGAAGAATGAATAAAATGGTAGAACAATTGGAATGTAACTTTCTGTTACAGAAGGAGTTCTATCCATTACAACTCCAATTCGAACAAACGAGATTAAATATCAGCTTCTCATTGTGGAGAGTGGGTCTGGAGGCGGTGGAGAATTGGAGATGACCCAAAATCAATACTTGAATAAACCCTTGGTAGCCTCTCCCGAGGTTCGATATATAGCAACTGACTTGAATCGCCCACAACATCCGCCCATCCATAATGTAGTTCAACCCTTTCATCAAAAGTTAAAACTCGTCAATTAACTTGTTCCAAAATTGAAGAGTAAAATGAGAGTAATATCCTCAAATCATATTGGTGTATAAAATGCTTTTGTTTCTTCATTTATTAAAGTTCAAGAAGCGTAGAGCCAAAAGAAAAATCTTACTCGTAGTATGTTTCCTCGTCCACGACAATATCCCAGCTTTTACCAGTTTTGCTCTTTCCATATTTGTGCACCTTAGAGCATCTCCAATCTTGACCCATTATAATTTATAAGACCTAAATTTAAAATTTGGGCAAAAACTACAAAAATTTCTCTTCAATCCTTGACTCAAACCCTTCCCCATTTTGAGTTTTACCCATTACTTTGCCTAAATTCTGGGACAACTCAAGCCTTACCCATTTTTCCTCCCCATTTTCAATGGCTCTTTTCTCTGCCGGAGCAACTCTAGATCTGTCGTCGGATACTCGCCGGAGCGCCGGAGCTTTGCCAGAGCAATGAAAACCCTTTAGATATGTCGCCAGAGGTTTGCCGGAGCTAAGAAACCCTGTGAATCTGTCACCGGAGTTTTGTCAGAGCAAACCAAACCCTTTCGAATCGCCGTCGGAGTTCGCCGGAGCTGTTGAGCTTCGCCGGAGTTCGCTGGGCTGATCGTCTCCTCTCTCTTATTTACCTATATGCCATTGGATATGTTTAAAAATAGTAATAAAAATGGGTCAAAATTGGCTTTTGCTATTGGAGATGCTCCTATCCAAAATGGATTTTTCCTCAAAATTTGACCCAAATTTGAGTAAGGGAAAGGGTAAGGGCCGGAGATGCTCTTACTGGTGGTATATACGCAACAGAGAGAGAAGCATATCAGTTTCCTTCGTCGTGTGAAAACAACCTATACTTATACTCCAGTCCTAAACAAGGTATCGCTCGTTCAATGGAGTGAGTGATAGAATTAGTAGTATAGCAATTTCCGAAGTGCTCCTCTCCCCATGTTCTGGACCAACCTAGAAACAGATGAATAATCTATATAATATGGAAGAGCGGTACATATTTTTCACCGTTGAATTGGTACATATTTTTCAACCGTTGGATGGGAAATACAATCCTCACCGAAATCAAAATTTGAAATACAATTCTCTCCTTAAATTCTGGAAATTAAATTACAGACTTCTAATTTTCATGTTTTAACTTTCCGGAAAACTATAATTAAGGAAGTTATTCTAAATGGAATCCATCCTAATCTCCTTGATTATCTCCATCGGAAATATATAATTAAAGAATTTATCCTAATTGGAATCCATCCTAAACTCCTTGACACACACACACACTCTCTCTCTCTCTCCCTCTCTCACACACACACATTATTTCCCCACAAGAAACCAAAACCGATGGCTAATTTTTTTTGAATACATAAAAAAAAATCCTATGTTCCCAAAAATGGGCATTTGGGTTTGTGATAGTTTGATTAAGGAAATCGAAAAATACTATGCCAAACGGTTAGAAAAATATGGAGTATAAGCTATTATGGAGTACATTTTTCCTGACCTATACTGTTCTTTTCTGGCCTATAAGAAATTATGTATTTTTGTAGTTATCCGAGCAAGCTTCCTCACACGTAGAAAGAAGAGAAAAATGTTTGAATCTATTTTTTTTAGAACATAGAAGGAGGATTCGCAGAAATGAGTAGAGGCTAAAAGTGACTAAGCAGAAGTATAATGGGACAATTGGTAGGGTCCTAGGGAGGATGGATTGGATCCATGCACTTAATACCATCCCTGTCTAATTCTAAAACACATCCCTGATAAAAATGATGGGATAAGCATATATTTAGCAGGCCCTCAGAATCCAAAAAAAATACTATCACCAACATTAAAACTACCATTTTCAAACCGGTAAGATTTTAGGGTTGGAGAAGGTGAAGAAACCACGGGCAAACTTATCTATGTCTATGGATTGGCTCCATCCCTGTCTAATTCTATGTCTATTGTAATCTTATCCACACACTATCAACACGCACTCAAATAATTATTTGAATCTATTTTTACTAACGTAGTTACCCATCTTCATTTTTTTGATGTCCCGTTTATAGGATGAATAATGCAAATAAAATTAACATGTTTCCAGTGGACGAAGTCGAGACACATAAGGATGCTCCAGTTGAAGAGCAAAACATGCAAATTGACCCACCAACTGGTAAGACTTCTAAACTGCGCTTTTTAGTTTACGAAAGAAATAACTGGTATGCATTTATAGTAATAGTGATTTGTAGTCGAGTTTTTTGTGTCCCGTGTACATGATAAATCGTGACAATGAAATGTTACCAGTGAGCGTAATCGAGACGCGTGCGTCTATTGAAGATCAAAACATGGAAACTGACACACCAATTGGTAAGACTTCTAATTACAAATGCTGACACACCAAAATTTTCGTAGCATCAACTGCACTTTTTAGTATACTAGCAATATAGATTTTCTTTTGTTTGTATGCTTGATGATCTGCACAATAATAATGTTCTGTTTGCTACGGGGTTGAAGGTTGACGACTTTAAACATTTTTATTCCAAAAAAACCGAATCTAATAATTTTAGTATTTTATCTTCTAAGTCCATACCTTACCACTTGCATGAAGAGCGAACAGTATGTGAACCACCCATTTCCTACTGACGGCATTCCTAATGGTAAGTTGGATATGAAATGAAAATTGGCTATAGATCGAGATGAATATTATTTATTCGTTTAATTGTTCTAAACAAATTACGTGCTAATCTAGGTTTGGCGATGACAAAGATGCACAAAGGTTGGTAGCATGGAATCGCACATGTGGATTTTCAATTACACAAGTGCTAATAATATCAAATGCTAAGAGAATTCAATAAAACAATTTGTGTCCATGCCCAATGTAAGAATTTTTCATACTTGATTCTATGGTTAATATTATCTTCCCATTATATACCTACAATTGGAATTTCCGAATTTTTTTCATAGGTGCAATATTATCACATTCTTGGCCACATTGAGAAAATATACGGAGAACACCTATGGATTTATAAATGCAAGACGTGCTATACAGAAGTTGAAGATCAGTACGGCTGGTTTGTCTGTAGTCAATGTGGACGAGAAGATGTGGAAACAGTAACCAGGTTTTTTTTTTTAAATAATAGTATTTGAACTAAGTCATGCATTTTATGGGTTTTTTTTACTAACAACTTATATCTACAATTTATTCGTAATTCGTAATACATTTTAGGTATAATGTAAAGATGGTTGTTAAAGACTCGATTGGCTCAATGGAGTCTATTTGGGCTTTTGTTGACTTATCATTCTTTTTTAGAATTGGGATCGAAAAGACTCGAAGCTCAAAAGGATCAATAGTGTTGAAGATTTTTAGTCTTGACATTTTTCATGTTTTCTTTTTAGATGTCTCCTCGAGGCATGCATTTTCGTTAATGTGTATCGTTTTATATTTTCATCGGTGTTTCGGATGGTATTTTTTTATTTGATCAAGTTTTATGCATTTGAGTTTGTTCTATGTGTTTTAGTTGGTTGAATTTGTTGTTCAATATTTATTTGCATGTGCTGAATGTTTGAGCCGTGCCTTCAGGCACGGGCATCCGCTAGTTGATTAATAATTCAGAAATACCGTATAGGCAAATTATGAAATATCTCTTATATATATCTCAAGCGTATTGGTGGAAAAGTATTCCTACATTTCGGCTGCAATGAAGGACTTCAAGCCCATACCCATGAATCTTTCTCCTATATTCTTGTAGTCTTTACTTCTTTTTTCCTTGTTTCGAATGAGTACAAAAAGTGTGGACGTGCACAAGCAGCCATATTCATTAAAGTGCCAAAGATAAACTACATTTATATTTCCACTAACAGCCCCTTTGGATGGAGTGATTTCAAGAGAAAAGAAAAGAAAGGGTTTTAGTTTCTAGCCAACTCACTCATTTGGATTAACTATTTTGGTGAGAAATAGAAAGAAAAGTACAAAAATGAAATGTTTTCATTGGCTTCTCCCCTTTCTCACCAAAAATGGTGAGATTTTGTGAGAAAGGGCTCCCCTTTCGCCCTGATATAAACCATTAGCAATCACATAGAACATATTACCATATATAAGCAATTTCTCAAGTCTTTAATTGCTAATACTTACCATTGTTTAGTGAAAGTTAACTGCACGTCTTATCAGAATGTACCAGACTTACTTGAGACTCGTAAATGGCCCCATTATAATCTAAGATAAGTACCAAAACCAGATGGAGTTCACATAGTTAAACATTAGCATATCATAAAAAAGGAGGATGAGACATACGGTCACCACCGGGCGATACATGCCACGTCTCCCCTTGATGTCCGAAAAAAACTCCTCCCACTTGTTTCCCCATTTGGTTCCTAGTTCGGTCTCAGTCCACTTGTCTGTCCTGAGAAAAAAGAAAAAGAACAGAACTTTGATGCAACTACAAGAAGAAACTTCTAGCCCCTTCGTGGTCATTATTTCAACTTAAAACCTATATACACTTCAAAAAAAAAGAAGAAGCATCCTCCAACATTTTAGTCCAGGACTCCAGGCATTCTTAGAGGCTATATTTTCATCCTTACATAATCTATTCATAATGATGTCTTCTTTGTGAGTCATTCTTTAGCAGTGGCACAATTTATCAATAAAGAGACGTTGCTTGTACATGCCAATGAGGCACATTTAGGTTTCTTTAGTTCCTGAAGTATACTGGATTCAGTTTGTTTGTTCTCTTATTTCGCTCTAACAATACATCATCGTTACAAGGGACTACCAACCCAGAAGCCTCTGAAGTTGGAGCGCATATGATACTCATACCTCTGTTGTTACTGTTCCACCTTTCAGTAAGTTTGCTGTGAGTCTGTGCCCCCACTCATGCTTAGGGGTTGGATGCAGGGGGATTTGATGAATTGTAGGAGTGCATGTTCTAATGGAAAGAACTTGCAGGCAACTTGCTGATCCTAATTCATGGATGCAAGAGGAGAGAAATTTCTGAGCGTAAATTTCTGCATGCGTTCTGAATCACTGATGGGATTATAGGTCAAATAATGGCGATAATTCACGGACAGTGGATCTTAGAAGCACCCTTGATCATATGCAACATCGCCAATGCCTTTGCCTAGTAATCCCATTGATTTCTCAAACTCGACCTGAAAGTAGTTGGATTTTGTTTTGACCCAACCCAAACAGTCAGTATTGTTTGCTTTTCCTACCACACGCGCCGGACATGCCCATACCTAGATTGTGGCAAAGCCATCAAAAATAACAAGCACACTGTTTGGTGTAATGAACGTGAACCTTTGATTGTTGTGTGAGGGGGTTCTGTCTTCTATACACTTACAAAGGCTTTCGGAACTAGTTGCTGAATCTGTAGATCAGATGGGCGATTTGATTTGATCTCCAAAGAACTCAGTGGCATTGCTTCGCTTCTTGTAAAAGATCTTCTTTACTAGGCGAAGTAAAGGAGCAAGTGCAATTTGGTGTCATAACTCACATGAGCTCATATTTGATCATCTCAGCTTTTTTCTCAAGTGAATGGACGAATTCATTCGAAACTCCATCCTAACAAGAGCCTCTTCAATCACTTCTTTCTAGAAAACTGTGATCATAAAGCTGAATGTAAGGTTCAATCCAGCAGTCAAAATCTTGCGACTCCCTCACATGGTCAAGAAAAAAACGCAGGACCTTGTAAATCTCATCCCGTCCACTTTGTCTCCTGTCTGCAGTAACAAACACATGAATGTGGTTTTTAATCTCAATCCAACTGCACCCAGGAACCCTCTGCATCCCTTTCTCTCTCATCTCTCGCCTCACCATTGACACACTCTGCCATCTTCCAGCAGCAGAATGCGCATTAGACAGCATCACATAGGAAGAAACATCTCCAGGACCCAAACCCAGTATCTTTCTGGCTGCAAATTCCCCCAGTTCCATATTTGAGTGGATTTGGCAGCCTCCAAGCAATGCTTTCCAAAACCCAATTCCAGGATCAAAAGGCAAATCACTGATAAACCTGTCTGCTTCATTAAGATGTCCAGAGCGAGAAAGTAGGTCAACCATACAAGCATAGTGCTCTGGTTTCAGAATGCTAGGGTTCTTGAGTTTTGCTTGATTGAAATATGAATAAGCCTCATTGATGAGGCCATCATGGGTACACGCCAGTAGTACACCAAGTAGTGTTACACTATTAGGCTCAAGACTGACGGTTTCCATTTTTTGGAAAAAATCTAAGGCTTCTTTTCCTTTTCCGTTTTGTGCATACCCGCATATTAAAGCATTCCAAGAAACTACATTTCTTTCGGGAAGTTTAGTAAAGGCCAAGAGACTATCCTCCATGCTCCCACATTTTGCGTAAAAACTGATAAGAGAGTTGGAAACAAACAGACTAAGGTTACTACCCAAGAACTTGATTGCAGAGGCATGGAAACTTCTGCCCATTCCAAGTACTGCTATATTGGCAGCTGCCCTAATAGCACAAGGAAAAGTAGAATGGTTTGGTAAAAACCCTTCTCTCAACATCCCAACAAAAAGATTCACAGCATCCTCGTTACGGCCTGTTTGGCTATACCCGCAAATCATTGCATTCCACGAAACAACATTTCTTTCAGGCATCACCTGAAAAAGTCCAACCGCGTCATCAAACCGCTCTTTCTTAAAGTACCCACAAATCAAAGTCGTGTAAGAAACCACGTTTGGCTCATGGGTATCTTCAAAAGCTTTACGAGCTTCCTCAATAGTGCTTAACTTGGCATAGAGGTCCAAAATTGCACTACCCACAAAGACATTTGAGTTAAAGCCCATCTTTTTTGCACAACCATGAAGTTGCATTCCTGAATTGAGGCTTTGTAGAGCCGTAGAAGAAGGGATTACAGTGCCAAAAGTGAACTCATTGGGCCTAATATCCAAAGCAAGCATTCTTGAGAAGATACAGATGGCTTCCTTGTGACTGTGGTGTCGAGCAAAGCGGCTAATTGTTGATGTGGCCGATACCACGTCCCAGACAGACATTTCGTCGAACGCCTGGTGGGCGATGTCCGGTTCAAGAGCAGAGATGCGTTCAAGGCCATGAGCTTTCTTGGTTTCAGTTTGATGGGTGCAGGCCGGAGTGTGAGCTTGTCTTTGAGGGTTGAAAGGGGGTTTAGATTTAAAAGGTCGACATATTCTGGATTTCATTTGTGCACCAAACTAGATACAGTAATCGTTATGGCGGAGATTTATTTATGGATCTGCTCATTCTTCTGGACTACGAAATCCAAGTTTCCTCAATCAAGTGAATCAACCCCTCGTTGGTATCTAACAACCTTTTCTCGTTATGCATCCTACGAGAAATTAGAAGCCCACAATCACGACAAAACCAAACTCTTCCCTTGGCCCAATGACTGCAAACGAACCGAGCCGCGTAATTGAGCTGAGCTCAAGCTCGAGTCGAAACCAACAATCAAAAGCCTGCTCGCAAAAGCTCTGATTGTTCGTATAGGCTCGATTGGTTTAAAGAGGCTCGTTAGGTAAATTAACCTGGCTCGGCTTGTTTACGAACGAGTTGAGCTCGAGATTTCGACACATTTAGTAAATGGGCCGAACTCGAATATTATAAAGTTTGGTTCTGCTCGTTTGCACCCCTGCTGCTAGGGCTGCAAACGAGCCGAATCAAGCCGAGCTTTAGAATATTCAGGTTCGTTCATTAAGTTTTTACACAAACTCGAGCCGAGCTTGAAAATTTGACTAGTCGAACTCAAGTCTAGCTTTCCTAGGTTTGAGTTGAACTTGAACTTGTTTACGAACCTTAATCTTAACGAGTCAAATATATTCGATATTTATGCTCCCATTCAGAACTGCAAATAACATTTTTATTTTGTTCATAAAAAAAGTTAATACATATTAAAATTAAAGTAACTTTTTAAAAAAGTTAAAAAAGATAAATGTTGAAAAGTTAAATACTTTTATGTTTCTTAAAAAGTTGGATTCTCAAAAAATTGGGACGGAGGGATTTAAAAGTTTATAAATTCACAAGTTATAAAAATTTCATCATGTACATGTAAAAGTTGATACATATTCAAAATTATATGTGAAATTTAATGAGATAAATACACATACTTCGGGTTTGCGAGCTTAGTCGAGTCGAATACTGCTGAGTTCATTTTTTATTCTTTTACTAAAAAAACCTAAAATTGAGATTCATATTCGAATGATTTTGCACTCGAACGAGCTTTCACCGAGTTGAAGCTCGAATAATTTACGCCTCGGTTCATTTCCAGCCGAGAGTGGGCTGCCGCCCAAACCAGCCTCAGCCCCAGCCCATCACTAGACGTAACGGCTCAGTTAACTTTTCCAGTTATTTCCTCTTCCTTTTCTCCGTCGTCGCCGCCTTCCAGTCTTGCACTATAGAGAGAGAGAGAGAGAGAGAGAGAGAACCAATAGTAACAGTCATACGACGGCCATGGCAATTGCAGCAACCATCTCCCTCTCCCTCTCCTCCCCCACTCGCCATTCTCTCGCCAGTCAGAACTCTTTCCAACCGATCAGTCTCAAGTCAACAGCTACTATTACTCTTCGATACCCTAGCCTTCGGATTTCTGCCTCTTCAATAAGCATGGAGGCACCATCGAAGTCTTCTTTCCTCGATCGGAAAGAAAGTGGGTTCCTTCACTTCGTCAAGTACCACGGCCTCGGTAACGACTTCATCCTGGTAAACCCTAAACCTTTTTCGGTTTGGTAGTTGAGGAAATGCTGTAGAAGAAACTAAATAGAAAATTTATATTCATTCTTATGCTGTTTTTGGTTAAATAGCAATTGGTAATAATAAAAATGAGTGAAACCATTAACTCCCCCGAGATTGTTTTGTTATTCCTACGACACGATAATCATATCGGATTTTTGGAGCAAAAGTTGGTGAAATTCAGTAGAAGAAATGAGAACAAAATTTTTATGCAGTTTGATGCTGTTTTGGTTAGAAATTCGTAAGAATCAAATGAATGAAAACGTTTCTAATTACAATAAAAAAGGATGTTTTCGTTTTCCCTCATTTTTTGCTTATATATTCTTACGACACCTAATTAAATCTGTATTCTTTCACTTTTGGAACAAAACAAATTGGGTTTTGATTCTGATTGAAATTTTGATTCAGTTGAAGAAAAACTAGTATTTCTTAGGAGTTAGTTCTAGCGGATTTCAATTGATTTTTGAAGAAAAAATATTTGCCTGTGTGTTTTTCCGACAATTAAGTGTTTAATGTTTACTGTTAGGTTGATAATCGCAATTCGACTGAGCCTAGGATTACTCCGGAGCAAGCGGTGAAGCTATGTGATCGGAACTTTGGGATTGGCGCTGACGGGGTGATCTTTGCTATGCCAGGGATCAATGGCACCGATTATTCCATGAGGATTTTCAATTCTGATGGTAGCGAACCTGAGGTACTTCACTTTTAGAGAAAAAATTTCACTGTTCTTTTTTACGAATCAAATTTGATTTGTTGTTGTTACGAGATTGTCATTCCAGTTGTAAAAAGCGTATAGGAATTAGAGAATAAATGAGCAAGTAACTACCAAATAATGAAGCGCTAGAAAAGAGTGCAAGAATAACTTTCGTTCACTTGTCTGCGAATCTAATATGTTGTCTTGAACTTCAATCTGAAATTCCCTGATTGTACTGTCTTTTGATTACTTAAAGGATGCCCGTTCTGATTTTATGGTTTGCTGTTTCTTGTATTGGAATTGAGTTGAATGAATCTGGAAATTCTGCGTATGGTTATTCTGTCGGCTGCTCATACCGCGTTTGTGTTTCTTTGATATCCATTGCTGTTTTTGCCTTTAGAGTTCGTTATTCTACTTTGACATTGCACTTTTTTTATTTCACAAGGTTAATTCTTTTGTTGCTGTAGATGTGTGGTAATGGAGTTCGGTGCTTTGCAAGATTTATTGCTGAGCTTGATAACTTACATGGGAGGCAAAGGTATGGTTATAAGCTGCTCTCTTGCCATATTTTCTCGTTCTCAAACTTTCTTTTGGGAACACAGCTAGCTGTTTTCTCACACTAGTCAAGTTTTAGGAATTTCCATTCATGGTTTGAAATTAATCTCAACGCCTTGGGAGGTTATAGGGATGACCTTTAAATTCTCTCTCAATGGGTTTTTTTTTTGAGAACACAGATTCTCCTTCTCAATGTTTATTGTGGTGGTTGAATAGATTTGAATTCTGAAGTTTAGAATGCAGTGTTTCTAATTTGTTTTTCGGTTTTCAACATCCTATTATGATGTATATCTACTGTTCAAAAAAGAAAACAAACACAAACAGCGTTTATGCGATTCACTTCTGTGTTAATGTTGATCTAGTTTTCATTTCATTAATATAAATGAAAGTTCTTTCCTGGATCCTTTACCCCTGTTTCTCTTATCCCAGAACATTTCTGGTGTGGATGGAAGGATGCTTGTGTTTCTTATTAATAGGTCTCCCTACAACCATTGTTTCTAACTTTCTACCTACAATTTCCGGGTGGAAATGATTTTTTCTGTATATGATCTAACTAGCAGTAAGGCACTTTTTTCCAACTGATATTCATCCTCCCATAAGTACTTATAAGTTATATCTTCTTCCATGATCTTATTTGTAGAGAGTCTAATGCATGTAAAAGTGATTTTCCCCGTGAAATTTTGCAGTTTCACCATAAATACCGGGGCTGGCCTAATTGTTCCTGAAATTCAAGACGACAAGAAGGTATTTGTTTTTCCCAATCTAGGAATAACAACTTTTATGTGCATTCTTATAACTAGCTAAGAATCAAAAGATTCTATAATTATCCTAATATCCTTTTTTATTGTGCTATGGAAAACTTCGGAAAACTGTAAATAATGCATTAAACCCTTGCTTGATACTATTACATTAGTAAGCCTAATTGTCAATACACATGCAAGTATGTATTAATTAAAGTTCCTATGCCATTTTTATATAGCAAATTCGGTTGCACCTATCAATTTTAGTAGCGCCAAACTATCCTGTCATGATGCTCTTCCCAGCTGCCTAGCCACTGCCTCACTCATATGGGTCCTCTGACTCCTGTTGGCAGACTTTTCTAGCATAATTGAACATCATAACTCATATAATCTCCGCTCCTGTTGTTCCATATGTCAATGATTCAATGTTGTCCTGAGTGCGCCTGGAAAAATGTCTGTGGTTAACCTGGAAACTTCTTTCCATCATAGCAAACCAGTTCTATCTTTTGTAACTATTTAAGTTTTATACGTTATTTTTTGTAATCTCTTTTTAAGGTTAGAGTTGACATGGGGGAACCAACACTGAAAGCATCCAATGTCCCTACGAAGCTACCTGCAAATGAAGGACAATCTGTCATAAAATCAGAGCTTACTGTAGATGGAGTTACCTGGAATGTGACTTGTGTTAGCATGGGAAACCCTCATTGTGTCACATTCGGTCCAAAAGGAAGTGAGGTACATTCTTCAATTGTCGTTTGTTTTACTGTTATGTATGTTCAAATTTGCTCTGCCTTATTTGATATGGGTAATGCATAACCATTGTCTGCGACATCCTTTTAGAGATAACGGAGAACTAATGATTTGTTCATTTGTTCTTGATATGCTTAAGGAACATGTCTTATATCATTAGGGATTATATTAGAGCCAAGTCAATGGGATAAACTCCTTTTCCTTTATACTTCTGTGTTAGGATGTATACGTAGTAGTTTGGTTTTGCGATGACATACTTGTCTGGCTATTTGATTTATTCAATTTTGAAGTCAGTTCTCTGACTTGGCAATTAGCTATTGTGTTTCTTGCTCTGCTTTTTGGCATTGTCTCGCATAGAGGAGTAGTGAGAGAACTTTTCCAATCACTGTGGGAAAACATTGACAAATTGCATACGTACCTCAGGCATATCTTTTAATGTAGCATCATACCTTTCTTATTATCTTTTCATGTTGCTGATTCCTAGTTCTATCTTCTGCTGCTTCTTAAAACAGAATTTGCAGGTTGATGAATTAAATTTACCGCAAATTGGTCCAAAATTTGAGCATCACGAGATGTTCCCAGCCCGAACTAACACAGGTCAGTTTGTTTGTATATCATCGCATGTTGTTTTGCATCTGATAGCTGTTCCAGAGCATGAAATTTGAGTCAGTTAGTATAGGACAGCCCAAGCCTTTATGGTACTGTCCATTTTTGTAGTTTTGTTTCACTAACCTCTCTATCATGAATTTGCAGAGTTTGTGCAAGTCTTCTCCCGTTCACACCTGAAAATGCGTGTTTGGGAGCGTGGGGCAGGTTAGTTACTTGAGAACAATGACATGTGTCATCGGTACTGCTTGTAAATATTTTACCATGTATTGAAGATCATGTATGTATCGACAATATCCTGGAAGCTGTCAATCTCCCCTCTGTCCAATTATCGTTATTACTGACATCATTATTATGGAAGGCAATCTCGTTTAAGTGGGTTAACCTTAAAGCTTATTGGTGGTGGTTGTAGGAGCAACACTAGCCTGTGGAACTGGAGCTTGTGCTGTGGTGGTTGCTGCAGTTCTTGAGGGTCATGCCGGGAGGGTAAGTTTAGGATGCCGTGGTTTACTATGTTAAAACAGTAGCTTGGACTTCATTCTTTGTTGTTCTTGGTACATGAGAACTCATTTAAAAAGCCTTGTGTTAGTTTGTGAGAGCTAAAGATTCTAGAGGTATTCTGCTAGTGCTTGCAGATTTGCATAATGGAAGGACTTCATTCGCTTGAAAGATAGTGAATTGGTTCCTTCTATTTGTATTACAACTTACACCAATTATTTTTGGGCAAGTTAAACAACCGTGTTTTCTTGGAGATCCTATTCTTTGGATTTTGAAGAGAGGGTATTTTCTTCTGTTTTTCATGGCCCCCTCTGCTGATCACCCAACTCTATAATCTGGCAGTGCCTTAGTTTTAACGAATGATGGATCTGCACCCTCGTGCTGGAAAAAAAAAAAAAAAAAAACCAAAAAAGCACACAAAGGAATGATGGAGTTTCCTTTTCTTGACATATAGGTTCTGTTTCTTCTTTCCTTATATTTACACTCATTGCTGCTCGTCTCTCTCCCTCTCTCTCTCAAACAGAGTTGTACTGTTGATTTACCTGGAGGGCCATTAGAGATCGAATGGAGTGAAGAAGACAACCATGTGTATATGACAGGCCCTGCTGAGGCTGTGTTCTATGGATCGGTGCCCCTATGATATTCTTGTCGAATTACTTCACATGGGCGGAGATTGAGCTTGATATACTCGCCTGTATTTTGTAGAAATGAAGCTCGATTATGTTATTCTAGCTTTTTGGAGAGCTGAAGCGGCTCTGCCTTACATTTGTATTGCCTAGCCGGAAATTCTTGGGTCATTACAGTTGTAGTTTCTAGGTTGCAACTAGGTTATCTCGTAATGGGAGTGTTTTTTTCTGTGTGTTTTCCATTCTCTTTTTGTGTTTAATTTTGTACGGTTTTTGTTGGAGAATTACTTTTGAGTGAAGCGCGCAAAAGTATTTATCCTGATTTGTACCTTGTTTTGATAAATATTTGATATGACATCCTTTTGGGGTCCTAATAAACTAAAGTTACGGCGTCCAAATTTTTTTTTTGATCGGCAAAAGATAATAGGGAATCCAAATTGGCTGATAGGGGAGCTTTTGGACATTTCATCAATGTGCTTTCCTAAGCCTTTTCGTTGGAAAGAAGAAAAGCATTTCATAATGAGATATTCTTCTGGTGCACCAAAGGAATTCTTGGTGGATCTGGCTGATCGATTGTTAAGGAAATGCTTCTTCTGGAAAAAAGAAGAAGATGCTATTCTTTTTTTTTTTAAATTGGTTTTGGCACTCCACTTTTAGCCAGCACTCTACATTTTTCCTCTTTTTCCTGTTTGAAATTACAACAATACTCTTCTATGTGTGAAAAAGTGGATGAACGCTAACAAAATAACGGGTAATTTGATAATTTCACATAGAATAAAGACAAAAGAGTGGAGTACCAATGACTAAATGTAGAGTGCCTTTCTTTTTCTGTAATCGAAAGATATTAATTGCACAATACACGTAATATCACGATTCTTTCATTATTTAGAAATATAGATAGTTTTTTTTTTTTGGAGTTGTTCTAGTATTGATATTCATTTAATCCTTTTTAATTGTATCAAATTGTCCAAACCTCTAAGGAATGATACTTGACGTCATTCTTTTCACAAGCTTAGCCTTTGTTCACTTACCATTTTTGAAAAATATCTTTTACTCTCTGCACGATTCTCAGTAAATATTTCTCGAAACTTAAAACCAAACAAAGAGTAATATACTGAACGTATGCTTTTCATGCCAGAGCGGAGCCGAGATGGCCAGCACCAGCAGTGCAGCTACTCTCCCACCATCAAAGACCAACTTGCCATCACATGATCACAACATGGCTCAATGAGCCTCAATCTAAAACATATGCAAAAGTAGACCTTAAACCCGTGTCAGTTGATCTGGTAAGCACCATCAGAAAAATAACCTAATACAAACAGGGACAATAAATATACCCAGATGTTAAGTTATGTTTTTGCCTCAGAAATTGTTCACAGTTTCCTATCTATCTCATGTATTAATCCTAGGCCTGTAAGACTGGTGTCTTGGATTTTCCCAGGAACAGGAAAACTCAAGCTCAATACAGATGAGAGCAGCCAAGAAAATCCTGGACCAGCAGGATATGGAGTCTTTAGAGAAGAAAGAGGGCATTGGGTTCTTGGCTACCTGGGAAGATTAGGAGATTGTACGAGTCTTGAAGCTGAACTATGGGGATTATTTAGAGGCCTTGAGTTGATCCAGAACCAAGGAATGGAGGCCATGGAGGTGAGTCAGATTCAACAGCCGCAATTGCTTTGATCAATGAAGATCCCCCTGTGCATTCTCCTCACACAGTTCTCATTAGAGAATGCAAAGCTCTTATGGCCGCTACGGGATGCTCACTGAACCACACGCTAAGGGAGGGCAATAAGGTCGCGGACAAGCTTGCAAATTTGGGAGTTGAGCAGGAAGAAAAAATGGTGTCTCGCACTATTCCACCAGATGTTATAATCCCTCTTCTAGAGGCGGATATGAGATGAGCGACTTTTGAGAGGGTGTAGTAGTCTCTTTTGTTTTTCCAGTTTACCAAAAAAAAACCCAGGTTCATACATGTAAAAGGACTTAAACTTGAGGGAGGCTACTATCAACTTGTAAAAGACAGACAAGCAGCAAAAAAGATTGGTACAGAGACATTAAAAAATAAATTAAGTTATTTGATATCACATTCAAGATTCCAAGTACAGACTGCTAACGTTCTGCAATACAACTATATGAGAGTCCACAGCACCATAAAGGAAAAACAGAAGAAAAAAGTAGTAGAAAAGTTGTTGTTGGAACTTAAGTGTATTTTCTCTAGTCCCACATTGGGAAGTTACAAAACTTCTTTCTACTTTAAATGATGTTGCACACTAATGAGTTTGTAAAAGAGGACTCAAGGAGAAGTCTCGCGCGCTCAGGAAAATGGGCGGCAATTTGGAAAACTGATTCGGAAACCAGTTAACCGGGTGTGCGTCACGAGTTATTCGCGCAGGGGGGGTGCAAATCTGGGATTTGAGCCTCGCGCACACACACGGTTAAACCCACGTTTTGCCAAATTTCTGAAACGTTTTTTTTTTTCAGTCAATCAAATCTTTTCGAAATGGAAATTCTTGCTGGTCAAGAACGTGATTAAAACGTGTGCTAAATCAAAGGAACGAGATTTGATTTGATTTCAGCTGATTAAGGGAAAAACGTTTTTAAAACATGTGCATAATCAGCGGGATTTGATTAGCTGCTGATTAAGGGATGATTTCGGATTGATTATAAAACATGTGCTAAATCAATGCTTTGATTTGATTTACGTTTCCGAAATCAGCCCAGTCCGCACCTATAAATTGAGCACTTCGAAATCAGTTTTAACACACCAAAAACCAACTCTCTCTTCCTCCCCTAAAAACGTTTTCTGAGTTCGAGCAGTAGGTCGATTGTGTTCTTGTTTTCGGTTTTTCTTCCGTACAGAGAAAACCGAGCAGAGGTTTCTGGGCTGATTTATCCTGGAGACGGCGAGGCATTCACGAACTGCTTGCACAATCTGGGCGAGCCGCGAAACGTCTTAAAGAGAGCGACCTAGTCCGCGACTCAACCCAGCAGTAGTTCTACAATCTGGTATTCCGTATTTCAATAGCATCATCTCGAGGTAATCCGTTCTTGTTTTGCTGCAGTTATTCCAACAAGGACGTTACAATCTGCCATGGATTCTCAAAACAAGATTTCGGTTACCACCACTGATATCAACAAACCTTTTCGCTTTGAGGGGCTGCACTTTAAACGTTGGAAGGCTAAGATGTTTTTCTTTCTTACGACCCAAAAACTTGCTGCATATTGTGATTCAACTAAACCTGTTGCTGCGAATCCCCCTACTGCTGAAAACACTAAAGAGATTTCAAAATAGTTTCTGAGGGCATGTCTATTTGTGAACAATTTCAGGTTGCTGTTCTTATTGATAAATTGCCTCCTACTTGGAAAGATTTTAAAAAGGATCTCCGTCACAAGTCAAAAGATTTTTCTATGGAAAGTTTAATTGTTAGGCTCCGTGTTGAGGAGGAGGCTCGGAAACAGGATCAGAAGGATGAGGTTCTCTTTGTTGCAAACAAAAGGAACCATAGCTCGGCGGTGCTCAAGCCGAGAGGAGGGATTGAGAAGCCAAATCAGAACCAGAACCAGAACAGAAGACTGAATCAGAACAAGAAGTTACCCCCTTCTGGAGGCCAGGCTCGAAACACGGACTCTGTCCAATTTGTGTGTTACAATTGTAACAAGCCTGGCCATATGGCAAGAAATTGCAAGAACCCCAGGCGTCGCGCTCCACAGGCGAACCTGGTGGATGGAGAACCACTAGTGGCTATGATATCAGAAATCAATCTGATAAGTGGTTCAGAAGGGTGGTGGATAGACACTGGCGCCTCTCGCCATGTCTGTTATGATCGCTCCTTGTTCAAGAAGTATTCTGAGGCTGATGATAAGAAAGTGCTGTTGGGAGACTCCCACACCACTAAGGTTCTTGGTACTAGTGAGGTGGATCTCAAATTCACTTCTGGAAGTACTGTCACTCTGAAGGAAGTCCTGCACACTCCAGAAATGAGGAAGAATCTTGTATCCGGCTACCTCCTCAACAAGGTCGGATTTACCCAGACTATAGGAGCAGATCAGTATACTCTTACTAAAAATGGCATGTTTGTTGGAAAGGGTTATGCATCTGATGGCATGTTTAAACTTACTATTGATATGAATAAAACTGCATCTTCTTCTTACATTGTTTGTTCTGTTAATATGTGGCATGCTAGACTTTGTCATGTTAACAAGAAACTGATTAAGAATATGAGCAACTTAGGTTTTATCCCTAATATTTCCTTAAATGATTTTGATAAATGTGAATCATGTAGCAAGGCTAAGATTACAAAGAAACCTCATAAATCAATTCTTAAGGAAACCGAATTGCTAGAGTTGATTCATACCGATATGTGTGAGTTAGATGGAGTTCTCACTAGAAATGCACATCGATATTTTATCACATTTATTGATGATCATTCAAATTATACCTCAGTTTATTTGATGAAACATAAGAGTGAAGCATTTGACATGTTTAAAATCTTTCTTAATGAGGTTGAGAACCAGTTTAATAGAAAGATTAAGAGACTCCGTAGTGATAGAGGCACTGAGTATGATTCGAATGAGTTCATTGCATTTTATAACTCTACTGGTATAATACATGAGAAAATTGCTCCATACTCACCCGAAATGAATGGAAAAGCAGAACGCAAGAATCGAACCTTATGTGAACTTGTAGTTGCGATTATGCTAAGTTCGGGTGCAGCTTCACATTGGTGGGGTGAAATTCTGTTGACTGTATGTTATGTGCTGAATAGAATTCCTAATTCTAAATCTTTAATTTCACCTTATGAATTGTGGAAAAACAAGAAGCCCAATGTGTCATATTTTAAAGTTTGGGGCTGTTTAGCATATGTTCGTATTCCTGACCCGAAAAGGTCAAAACTTGCAAGTAGAGCTTATGAATGCGCCTTTATTGGTTATGCTGTGAACAGTAAAGCATATAAATTCTTCGATATTAACAATAGGGTGATCGTAGAATCTATAGATGCTGATTTTTACGAAGAAAAATTCCCCTTTAAATCTAGAAATAGTGGGGGCGCTGAATCTAGTAGTAGCGTGCCTAGATTAGAAGAACCTAGAAGCGAGAACTCTAGCGACACTGAGATTGAACCAAGGAGGAGCAAGAGAGCTCGAATCGCTAAGGACTTTGGTCCTGACTTTGCATTCTCTATAGAAGAGGACCCCACTACTGTTAATGAGGCTTTGACTTCCCCAGATGCTGATTTTTGGCAAGAAGCCATAAATGACGAAATGGACTCATTGGATACTAATAGAACTTGGGAATTAGTAGACCTACCACAAGGCTGCAAAGCTATAGGTTGCAAATGGGTGCTTAAAAAGAAATTGAAACCTGATGGTTCTGTGGATAAATATAAAGCTAGACTCGTAGCTAAGGGATATAGACAAAGGGAGAACATAGATTTTTTCGATACCTACTCTCCTGTGACAAGGATTACTTCTATCCGAGTCTTGATTGCCATAGTTGCTGTTCATAACTTAGTTGTACATCAAATGGACGTTAAAACTGCTTTTTAAATGGAGACTTAGAAGAAGAGATTTATATGGATCAACCCGAGGGATTTGTTGTCCATGGTCAAGAACACAAAGTGTGTAGATTAATTAAATCTCTTTATGGCCTTAAACAAGCTCCAAAGCAGTGGCATGAAAAATTTGACAGTCTAGTTGTTTCAAATGGTTTCAAAGTCAATGAGAGTGATAAATGCATATACTACAAGTTTGATAATCATGCATGCACTATTATCTGTTTGTATGTGGATGACCTTCTGATATTTGGCTCAAGCTTATTTGTTGTGAATGAAACCAAATTATTGCTTAACCAAAATTTTGACATGAAGGATTTGGGTGAGGCTAGTGTAATCCTCGGAGTTAAAGTTACTAAATCTGCAAATGAAATTTCTCTTGATCAATCACATTATATTGAAAAGATCTTGAAGAAATATAATTACTTTGACTGTAAACCTGCTTGCACTCCTTTTGATCCTAGTATTAAATTGTTTAAGAACACTGGAGACAGTGTTAGACAATCTGAGTATGCTAGTATAATTGGTAGTCTTCGTTATGCTTGTGATTGCACGAGACCAGATATTGCTTATGCAGTGGGGGTATTATGCAGGTTTACTAGCAGGCCAGGAATGGAGCATTGGTTTGCTATTGAGAGGCTCATGCGGTATCTGAAAAGAACCATGAACCTTGGATTACACTATCAGAAGTTTCCCGCTGTTTTAGAGGGATACGGTGATGCCGATTGGAACACCCTTTCGGATGACTCCAAAGCAACCAGTGGGTATGTGTTCAACATAGCAGGAGGTGCAGTCTCTTGGAAGTCCAAGAAACAAACAATTTTGGCACAATCCACTATGGAGTCTGAGATGATAGCGCTAGCTGTGGCTAGTGAGGAGGCAGCTTGGTTGAGAAACCTCCTGTCAGAGATTCCCTTATGGGAAAAACCGATACCGGCCATACTAATCCATTGCGATAGTACCGCGGCTATTGCAAAAGTTCAGAATCGTTTTTACAACGATAAGAAACGACAAATACGTCGTAAGCACAGCACCGTTAGAGATTTGCTAACAAAAGGGGCTGTTAGAGTGAATTATGTACGGTCAGCTGAGAACCTGGCTGATCCTTTGATGAAAGGATTAGCTCGGGAGAAGGTGTGGGACACCTCGAAAGGGATGGGGCTAAAGCCCATTGAGAAATGAGTCACTTGTGATGGATACCCAACCTATAGACTGGAGATCCCAAGAAATAGGTTCAAAGGGAAAAACGAGTTACATGGTGATATGGTAAGAATCATGCTATAAGGAGTTACACTCCAAGTCCATCCCTAAGAAGCATGACATCCTGTAGCGAAAGAGGTTGTGTTTAACACTTAATGAGTTCTATAGCTCTATGTGGAGTGGAGTACCTAGACTACAGGAGTACTCTTGATAGACTCACCTATATGAATGTTGAAGTGTGGCCGCTTCTTGGGAGAATTTGGGCAAATTCTCTAGGTCATTCATGAAACTGGGATATAAGCACATGGCCATAAAGTGCTGGCTTTAAACATTACACATTAGTAGAGTTGTGTGTGTAGTGCTCTCAGACTTAGAGTTCAAGATCACAAGTCACTCTAGTTACTATCTGAAGCATTATTACTATGTAATGGTTCAAGTCGAAAGACACCTTTACTTATGCACAGCTTTATACCTTTGCTCGAATATTTTGTTTTTAAAAATACAAGTGGGGGATTGTTGGAACTTAAGTGTATTTTCTCTAGTCCCACATTGGGAAGTTACAAAACTTCTTTCTACTTTAAATGATGTTGCACACTAATGAGTTTGTAAAAGAGGACTCAAGGAGAAGTCTCGCGCGCTCAGGAAAATGGGCGGCAATTTGGAAAACTGATTCGGAAACCAGTTAACCGGGTGTGCGTCACGAGTTATTCGCGCAGGGGGTGCAAATCCGGGATTTGAGCCTCGCGCACACACACGGTTAAACCCACGTTTTGCCAAATTTCTGAAACGTTTTTTTTTTCAGTCAATCAAATCTTTTCGAAATGGAAATTCTTGCTGGTCAAGAACGTGATTAAAACGTGTGCTAAATCAAAGGAACGAGATTTGATTTGATTTCAGCTGATTAAGGGAAAAACGTTTTTAAAACATGTGCATAATCAGCGGGATTTGATTAGCTGCTGATTAAGGGATGATTTCGGATTGATTATAAAACATGTGCTAAATCAATGCTTTGATTTGATTTACGTTTCCGAAATCAGCCCAGTCCGCACCTATAAATTGAGCACTTCGGAATCAGTTTTAAAACACCAAAAACCAACTCTCTCTTCCTCCCCTAAAAACGTTTTCTGAGTTCGAGCAGTAGGTCGATTGTGTTCTTGTTTTCGGTTTTTCTTCCGTGCAGAGAAAACCGAGCAGAGGTACAGAATTCTGGGCTGATTTATCCTGGAGACGGCGAGGCATTCACGAACTGCTTGCACAATCTGGGCAGAGCCGCGAAACGTCTTAAAGAGAGCGACCTAGTCCGCGACTCAACCCAGCAGTAGTTCTAACAATCTGGTATTCCGTATTTCAATAGCATCATCTCGAGGTAATCCGTTCTTGTTTTACAGCAGTTAATTACAACAGTTGTCATGTTCAATTGCAGTACGACAGTCGCCCGAATTGAAATTTCCAAACATTGACAAGTACAATCTATCTGATTGAAACCATTTGGCACGATAACCACTGACCAATTTCACTTCTTGATAGCAAGCAAACCAAACTAGTTCACTTCGAAAACAGCTCTCCGTTTCTAGGGAAAATGACGCCTAATGACGTGTTTTGATAATTAATATCTGTGAAGGACATTTTCAGTATTAACAAATGTTCTCAGCATATCCTTGGCGGGTATTAATTATCAAAACACGTCATGGGTCGTCATTTTCCCAAGCCATTTAGGGAAAATGACGCCCAATGACGTGTTTTGATAATTAATATCTGTCAAGGACATTTTCAGCATTAACAAATGCTCTCAGCATGTCGACGTCCTTGGCGGGTATTAATTATCAAAACACGTCCTAGGCCGTCATTTTCCCAAGCATTCTAACCTACTCCCTCCGTCCCTAAATAAATGTTCAGCACGCAAACCTAGGTCTCCGAAAAGATGCATTTGTTTCGTTAAAAAAATAATTTTTTCCACGATGGGAATGAGTTCTATTAGATTGCGAATTTTTTTTTAAATTTTTTAACAAAAAACATGCATATTTTGTAAGGTCTAGGTTTGCACGCGAACACTTATTTAGAGACAGAGAAAGTAGTAATATAGAAAGGGAGAGCAATGTTTTGGTGTGGATTCTTTTGGGAGACCGGCCAACACTTTTGAATTCCATTAAAATCTTGAATTTTTTCAGGAAAAATTTCTTGCCTAGTGCAATTGGGACCCAAAAACCTAGAGAGGTTTCGACACATATATACTTCATGGTTAGGCTCCAGACTTGAAAGTGAAAGAGGTTACAAGTGAAAATTTGAATAGGATAGTGGAGAACTAGCAATAGGCAATAGCTTTTGACCTCTGTGGGTGGGAAAATTCTTCAGTGCCGAGCGGGTACCACGTGGTGTCCGCTCGCGCATCCGAACCGTCCATTTCATTTTTCAACGGCTCAGATTTGGAGAGAAAAAAGGAGAGAGAAAGTGTTGGGATGAGAGGAGAGAGAGAGAGAGAGTTTCAATCCGAGCCGTCCAAAAGTGTATCGGACGGCTCGGATGCACCAAGCGGGTTCCACATGGGATATACCCGCTCGGCACTAAAAAATCTCTCCTGTGAGTGGGTTTATCTACAGCAATCAAGTAACAATACCAAATTGTTGCATCTTCTGCCGATTGAGATAAGCATAGATCCATTCCAGTAATAGACCAAAAAACTATAATAATAATAATAATAATAATAGTAATAATTGCACAATATGTGAGGCTTTTAGAGCATATCCAACCATGTTTGTTTTGATCCCCTATCCAACCATGTTTATTTTTTCTTTTTTCTTAAACACAAAAGGGATTTGGCTAAGTGGATATGAGAAAGCAACTAAAGGATTTGCCTAGACTATACAATCTACTTACTCACAAATTTAAGCGAATTATTGCTTACTTCGGCTTCGTATTAATGGCCCAAGTTTATATTTGTTTGGGTACACTGTCTACTTATTCACAAATGTAAGGGAGTTTTTACCTATTTTGGCTTCGTATGAAATGAACCAGTGCAAATAATACCATTCTTGTAAACTTAATTATTTTCTTCGTTTTACGTGTTTTGTTCGTCTTTTTTGAATTTTTGTTAGATTCGATTAATCATCCGTCTCGATAAGAAGAGTCTAAAAGGTACAAAATTATGACTGAAAGCAAAAAAAAGTTCCCCAGAAACGAAAAAAAATGTATCAATAGCTGTCTTATTTATTTTAAATGTCGTCTTATTTGAATTTTTTCAATATTGGTTCATATTTTTCTACTTTTTCAATTCGTTTCGTCAAGACGAACGACCAACCCCAAAAATTATGACGAAAATCTAAACAAAAAGTTACAAACAAACAAACAAAAAAACTAAAACAAGTTTCAGACTTATAAGTTCTTTTTTTTGGAAATACAGGGTGTCCCGAGCCAGCTTGCGCGCACCTCGGACTAATCTCTGCAGCCCCTCCCACAACCGTTTCACACGCTTACGCATGAGGTGAGGTGACCCCAAGAGTTGTTGGCAAAAGACTTAAGTTTACAAGAAGGCAGCCACTGAAAAGCAAAATCTATACATAGTGCATCATTAGATCAGAGGAGTAATTTTTAACCCTCTCTCAAAGTCATCCCGTAATACAGCCTCCCCTGATTAGATGATGGCTGGGTGCATGTTTTTTCACAAATGAGATAATAATTTATCGAATAAATTAGGCTCCGTTTCGGAACGCGAAATAAGTACTTATTTTTTAAGAAAGCAATTTCAAAAACGATGGGCTTATTAAAATAAAAAAAATATGCAATATGGATCTCGTTTGAAAGATCTCATTGAGATCTTTAATACGGTGCAAAAAAAATTAAAATTTATTTTTCATTTACATTATTTTTGAGTTTGAAAATGTAAAATAAGTACTTATTTTTTAAGAAAGCTTTCAGCTTTTGCTTAATTTAAGGGCCTTTTTGAAACTCTAGTGGATCCGATTCCATTCAGAATTCGACACATTTTCCATTTAGGTTGCTGCCATTTGTTTATTTAAAAAACACTGGTGGATCTTTTCATAACACAAGTTAAATCATATTGGATGCCACATGTTGAAATTTGAAGCAATATTGAGGTTTAATGCATCCACCCAACATATCACATCTCTAAAAAAAAAAAGGGGTTCGGATTCTCCCCGGTCCAAAATGCCCAACTTGACCGTCCGAATCCGAGACCATACATTAGTACAAGCAACAGTTCAGATTTCTTCATAAACTCTTAGAAATCCGAACCGTTACGTTAATGTGATTTAAGAGTCCATAAGCAAATTAGAACCGTTACATTATTGCAATAGTGAATACTGAATAGTTCGAATTTGAACTGTCCCGTTCGGTCTGAATTCAAGACCGGGGGAGGATTCAAATCCAAAAGAGATTGATAAAGCAGAAATACTACTTTTTGTAATGATCAGAAACAAAATTCACCACTCATGTGAGTGTGGGTGTGTGTTTGGATTTGTCACTAGAATTATTGGTGTAGGTATATCCCAACGCCATAACGAATTTGACCCCTACGCGTGTTTAATGGGTAAGTTCTCCGAATAAGTTGGAGAGCCCAAAATAATTCTACGAGTATCCGAAGAGGTTTTTTTTTTCAAATTGATAAAAGAGATCGTTTATATCATATATAAAGGAGTACTGCTATGGGTACATATGCCATGTACATATGAATTTTTTGGGGCTTACCTCGGGTCCTACCTCGGGTCCTACAAAAATGATTTGAATCGCCCATTATTTTTAAAACGTTTTTTATGGAGCTCTGTAAAAAATCAGCTCAACCTGATATCGGTAAGAATTTTGTCTGAATTTGTAGGGGCAAAATTATTAAAAATAATAGGCGGTTCGAATCAACTTTGTGGGACCTAAGGTGGGCCCCACAAAATCTATATGGACATGATATGTACAAGCTCATATGTACTCATGGCTTTATCGCTTTTGAAAATCAACACAATCTAGTATAGATATTAACATGATGAAACTGCGTTGTCGGAATTCAACTTGCGAATTGTAACGAAAAACAACGTCGTCATCTCTTAGTTCTAAGAAGCTTGGGAGACTAGGCAGCAGTTTTCTTCTTTTATCGACCATATTTCAATAATCTGAGACATTCACATTGTAGATATAATAGGATTCAATAATCATGTACAAAATCGAATTGATTGGATATAGATTTGTAACTAATCTTGCTGTAAAATATCATTTTTGTGTTTCTTAAAATGGGTTTTGTCACAGTGAATCAAACCCGTCGTCCCCCAACTTCGCCTTGAAGATGCCTTAGTTAAACTTCATATTGACAAGGCGGCGGCGGCGGTGTTGTCTACGAAACCTCGTGAATTCGAGATAGGGGTGCAAATTAGCCCAGCCAAACTTTATAGTGTTTGAGTTCGGCTCGTTTACTTAAACAAGTCTAAAATTTACGTTCGGAGCTCTGCGCGTTTGAAAACATGCCGAGTCCTCAACAAGCGGGTTTGGATAATTTACTTAATGAGAGAGTCTTTAAGTGAGCCAAGTCTATACAAAGAAGCGGAGCTTTTGCGAGCCGAGCCGAGTCGAGTTTAAAAGTGTTGAGCTTGACCTTGGCTGGACTACCAAACGAGTCGAGTCGAACCGCGAGCTGGTTCGTTTGCAGCCCTACTGCGAGATGCCATGTTTAACCTCGTGTGATCGGTAGTGTTTAGCCTAGGCAATGAGCTCGGCTCGTTTACTAAACGAACCTAAAATTTACGCCCGAGCTCCGCGCATTTGTAAACAAGCCGAGCCCTTAACAAGCGGGCCTGGATAATTTACCTAACGAGAGTCTTTAAACGACCCAAGCCTATACAAAGGACCGGAGCTTTTGCGAGCTGAGCCGAGTTTTTAAGTGTTGAGCTTTACCTCGGCTTGACTACTATACAAGTTGAGTCGAGCCGCGAGCTACTTGCGAGCTGGTTCGTTTGCAGCCCTACTTTGAGATGCGAGGTTTTATCTCTTGTGTTCAAAACGCTAGTTTGAAGCGGCTGTTGTTCCTGTTGAGTGTTGATGAGGGACGGGTTGTGGTGGAGCCAAATGAGGTCAAAAGACAGCAGTATTTGAAAAATATCAGAAGATATACTCAGAGAGTTGTAGAAGAAGACCTATACTTGATAATGATTTTTCAGTTGAAGTTGGGGAGGAAGATGAAAGGAAATTTAACATGCTAGCCATCATGAAAGGTTGGAATCAGTTCTTGATGGCTACCAGATGGAAATTTAACATACTTGATACCTATCTTTTGGGGACAGATTGGTATTGATCAATCTGCCCCCAAAAGGAGGCTCTCTCGAAAAAAGTCATTACTTCAAAATATAACATGAAGTGCTTGTTGACTTTGGGTGGCTCCCATCCTCCTAGAGGAGACTTTGTGTGCAAAGCTAGCCACTTCCCTGTTCTCAGTCCTTTTCAGCCAGCCAAGGAGTGAAGGCTTTGTCTGGCGTGCAGAAGGAATAGGGCTCCAATCTTAGCCTATAAGAGAAGCCCTCTGGCCTCTGTAATTGTATCTCTCTTGAGTGAGAGAGACCAGTGAGGTAGCAATGTAATATTGAGAGAGTGCAGTGAGTTTGAGAGAAACTCCTTGTAAAGCTTGTCTCCGGCGAATGATTAATTTCTTCGATTACCTTTGTGGACATATCCGATTTTGGGGAACCACATATATCTCTGTGTTTGTTTGTATGTGTGTGTGTTTGTTTGGTTTGGCTAACATACTTGGGAAGGGTGAAGACCTCTGAATACCTACTCAAAATAGGGGTGATTAATGATGTCGATCAAGCCTGTTGCAAATTCTGCTCAGCTGAATTGGAATCTCTGGATCATATGTATGTTCATTCATTGTAAGCCTGCTTGGAATACTTGGTCTGATATACTGGATTGGTGGAGTGTGAAAATGGGTGACTCCTTCATCCGTGGCTGCACTTCTCCATCGGCCGGTGGAATGGGCGGAATCTTAAAACTGAACAGAAAACAATATGGAACTGCGTAGCATCCCCGGCCTTCGCTGTTATATGGACCATTTGGATCAAAAGAAATAATCTGATTTTTGAACAGAAGAACATTGACTGGGTGGAAGTACCTGAGCTCATCAAGATGGGGGTGGCTTTCTGGGTATCAACAAAGGAACTCTACTGAAAGAATGATACTGCAATTGCTAGCTCCTTATAAATTTCTTCACAAGTCACAGTTGTTCGGATCATAGATTGTGATAAATTTCGGTCAATTTTTACATTCTGTCCTAGGGGAATTGGGGAGGGGGACGGGTGCTTACGGGAATCAAATTCTGCTCATGTGCATGGGAGTATAATGGAGATAGCAACTGCACTCCACTCCACTTTGCCATTTTTACGAGTTACAATGAGAGCAAAGTGTAAATTGTTAGCCGTTTATCCGTTTATCGCGTAGGAATACCAATTAGATATGCTATGACCCTAGTGACGGGGCGGTCAATATTGGCCCCACCCTTGACCCTGAGACCTTAGGACAGAGCAAACACGAAGTCTCAGGTCAAGACCTCTTGGCCAAATCCTTTTGGGTGACACTAAGTCGGTTTGTAACATTTATTTTGACCTTATTTTTAAGAGAAATAAGCACTTTTGATTTTATTTTGGGAGACTAGACCTGGTTTTTGGTTCTTGAATCTAATTTGTCTTATCGATGGATTTTTTAGATGTATGAAGGTGGCGGCACCTATAGCGGATCTAGTGATGGTCGTTCAGTTTGTGGCAAGAATGAGCTTCAGTTAGTTGTAGATCTTGGTCGCTCCATTCAGCTTCAAGAGTGTGACTAATGGGTCCACCGCCTCTAGTGTTGATTTCACACAACTTTTCTTTGCATTTTGTTTTGTTATTTCTTGTTTGGTTGTTTAGTTGTACTTTGTTTTCGCATTAATATAACTGGGATGATCGTTGGATTGAAAAGAAAAGCTTCACAGACAAAAACTTCATTCCATGGTTGGTTTTCCTTATTTATGGAGTATCAAAGTAGTAACGTTTTGTCCCTGCCAAACCAAAGGGTTACTATTTAGTTGACGAAACAAGTGTGTTCCACCAAGGCAAGTATATTCAAAAATTTAATTCAAAAGCTTATAAAGTGAAAATCTTGTCAACCATTACTCTCATAAAGGGAGTAACTTTTATTACTGAAATACTTTCCGATTGGAAACTAATTTTGGCACTCCACTTTTAGCCATTCACACTTCATTTTTTTGTTTTTTATTTGAAATTACAACAATACTCTTTAAAATAGATTAGATGAACACTAACAAAATAAAGTATAATCTGGTAAATTTCACATAAAATAAATTAAAAAATAAAGTGCCAATGACCAGACGTGGAGTGCCGAAATCATTCCCTTTCCATATTCATTATATGCACCACATCTTTCGCCGACGCGCCTCGTTTGAATTTTGTTACTATAGAAAATAGGTCCATTTTCGAAAGGGGGAAAGAAACCTGCGCTCCCCTCTTCAACGGCTCTCTACTACTACAAATACCTCAACTAGCCGTTGCAAAACCATTTCCATCCCTTCTCTCTCTCTCTCTCTCTCTCTCTCTCTCTCTCTCATACTCCGTATTTCAACCACACCGCCGATTTCTAAAGGCCCAAACAGAACGAACACAAATTCCTCGATCTTGATCGGTAAGACCAAGTATACGATTACATATACGTATACATAGGTATTTATTATGTATGTCTAAATGTACTTGTACGTATATTGAATTGGATCAGGTAGTACTTTTTTCATTTCAAGAAGATTAGGGTTCTTTTTTTCCCTGGTTCTGATTTCGATTTTTTTTTTTCTTTTCATCTTCTGTGTAGATTAGAGATGATGTCGCTTACTCCTGATCCACTTAGAAAAGTAGGCATGGGGGTAGCCCCATCTCCGCCGGCGTTTTACACTCCTAGACCAGAACGGCGCCGTGCTGACTCCAGAGTGTTCGAAGCCAACTGGAATCGACAGGACAAAGATCGGGAAGTCAACGTTCAAGTTCTCCTCAGATGCAGGTGAATTACTGATTTTATCAATTGCAAATTTAAAATGCAAAATTTGTATATATGAATTTTCGTGTTGGTCAGACTTCTGGAAGCTTCGCCAGAAGCGTAATGATAGGACTTAGTGATAATTTTTCGGAATCTTGGTTTGGAGATGGTGATGTATGAGAACATATGGTAATGTGTACTTTAGGGCAAATGGAATTTTGAATGGGGAGTTAAATACACAGGTTATCATATTTATTTATTTATTAAAAAAATGCACAGATTATCATTGGTCTCCATGACTTCTTCTTTTTTTTTTTTATAATGAAATTAGCATTTGCTTTTGGACACAGAAATGGTTAGGATAATTAATTGCTCCCTAGCTATAGGGGCAGAATTAGGGTTTATGAACGATGAGGTTAAATACTTGAAACTGTCACTGCAATTTTGGGGCAATTTACTAATATATGCGGGTCAAAATTGGAAAAACCAATAAAAACTGTACCTTTTTCTTAGGAAAAATTACAACGCAGTGAGGTCAAGCCATCCCGCACGTTATATGGTCCCTCTCATGCCTACCTAATTAGAATAGCTATGGGGCAGAGTTAGGATTTATGAACAATGAGGTTAAATATTTGAAACCCCACAGACACTGCAATTTTTGGGGGCAAATTACTAATATCTACGGGTCAAAATTGCAAAAACCAATAAAAACTATACATTTTTGTAGGAAAATTTACAACACAGTGAGGTCAAGTGAACCCGCTTGTCAACCGAATTAGAATGGTGGACAGGTTGGTCGCATCTTTTTTCACATTGCAATCAAATTTGTGACATTAAAGCAGCACTCAACCTATGTATTGACTTCAAAACATAAGCACTAAGACAAAATGATTATATCTAGGTTACGTTTTGCTTGTAAAAATTCAACAAGGGATTCAGCGTAGTACAACCTCTTTTTATTTTATTTGGGGTAAGTAAGTGTGTGTGTCTTGTAGTGTCTTATGTTTTTTCGTCCCAGTAATGTATCCATAATTTTCACCTATGACTTCAATGATTAGGCCATTAAGTGAAGATGAGCAGAGGTCGAATGTGCCGAAGGCGATAACATGTAATGAGCAGAAAAGAGAAGTCACTGTGCTGCAAAGTGTTGCTAACAAACCAGTAGATAGAGTTTTTACCTTCGATAAGGTATGATTCTTTCTCTCAAGGACTATCAAAGTTCCCGCTTTAGATACAAAATATGCTCTCTTCTGTTGTTAAGTAATCTTTTTTTTTTTTTTTGATCGGCGTTGTTAAGTAATCTTTTCTTGATTAATTTTGAAAGGTTTTTGGGCCCAAATCACAACAAAGATCAATATACGATCAAGCCATTGCCCCCGTTGTAAATGAAGTTCTTGAAGGCTTCAACTGCACTGTCTTTGCATATGGCCAGACTGGCACTGGCAAAACATATACAATGGAGGGAGGGATGAGGAATAAGGTACTATAAATTATCTTATTATGACATCATAATTCAATGAACCGCTGAAACTACTTACTTTTCTCTGCTCACTCAAAATTATGCTTCATGTGTAATAGGGTGGTGAATTGCCTGCTGATGCTGGTGTTATTCCAAGAGCAGTTCGCCAAATTTTTGATACACTGGAGGCACAAAATGCTGACTATAGTGTGAAAGTGACATTCTTGGAACTTTACAATGAAGAAATTACTGATCTTTTGGCTCCTGAAGACTTCTCTAGGAGTGCTGAAGATAGACAAAAGAAACCCATTTCCTTGTTGGAGGATGGAAAAGGTTGTGTTATAGTGAGAGGCCTTGAAGAAGAAGCAGTATACAGTGCGAATGAAATATATAATCTCTTGGAGCGAGGAGCAGCCAAAAGGCGTACAGCCGATACGTTGTTAAATAAGCGCAGCAGGTAGACTTTTTTCACTAATAAAGATAATCAATGTAGAAAACCAAGTTTGAACCACCGGACCATATTTCTGTTGCAGCCGTTCCCATTCTGTGTTCACTATAACAATCCATGTTAAAGAAGCATCCGTGGGAGATGAGGAGCTCATTAAATGTGGCAAGCTTAATCTTGTTGACTTGGCAGGGTCAGAAAATATTTTTCGTTCAGGTGCACGAGAGGTATGGACATAGCTCAGATTCTGCTGTCATTTCTTCCAGTTTATTTGCTACTTTTGGACTGCGTGTTCGACAACTTTGCGAAATAAAGGGTTCAACCCATTTTGGATGAAAGTAGCACACGCAGTCAAAACATTGCTGTGAATTAGCTTTTCCCTGTAAAGTGCTTGCGTGGTTTATAAAAGTCTACCATCTTGAGCTGTTCTGGTATAAAAGCAGAAAAATCTTGTAAAGGTGCTTATAGTCAGCTTTGTTCCTAATGATTCCTTCAATCAATGGCTCTTAGAAGAACATGAGTAAGCTCATTGTAGGAAACGATGAAAATAAAAGCATGCAGAGATAATTAGGTAAGCAAAGCTGTGGAGAAAATAATCCAAGATGACTTAGCAGGATCCTTGATTTTTATGTTTTGTCAAGCTCTGACTTAGCGTAGGAAGTTAATGAACGAAATTCATTGAGCTTCTTGTCCATTTGTGTATAACCGTTCATTTTCTCAGGCTTAACATTAAGGGCTGGATGCTTGAATTGTGAAAGCTTTTATGCAAAAATGAGAAAAACGAATGTTACCTTTATTTTATACCCTTGCCAAGATTATAAAGATGCGCCATACATGAGAATGCCCTTTTTATGAAAGTATTCCAAAGTTTGGTCTCTTGAAGTTAGTACCTAATTTATTTCAACCAACTTCAGACTATAATACAACCCATTGTCTATTCCACGAATGACCATCTATTTTTTGATGAAATTGCTTGATTTTTATGTAGGGTCGTGCAAGGGAAGCAGGAGAAATAAACAAGAGCCTACTCACCCTGGGCCGAGTAATTAATACCCTTGTGGAACACTCTGCTCATATACCTTACAGGTTTGCTAATAGCATATATTTCCCAAGCCCCCAATCTTCATGGAGTGTTTTATTTTTGTTAAAATCCTCCTGTTTTACCAAATTAATGCAGGGACAGTAAGCTAACAAGGCTGCTAAGAGAATCACTGGGAGGGAAAACAAAAACTTGCATCATTGCAACAATTTCTCAATCTGCTCATTGTTTGGAGGAAACTTTAAGCACACTAGATTATGCCTATCGTGCTAAAAACATAAAGAACAAGCCAGAGGTATGCTTGACATTTCTTCTCCCTGCTTTTCAATGTTTCTTTTTTGTATGTATTTGAGCTAATAGTGGAACTCTTTTTTGCAGGCAAATCAAAAAATGTCCAAGGCTGTGCTGCTCAAGGATTTGTACCTAGAAATTGAGAGAATGAAACAAGGTATCGTAATGCACTTGCGCTTTGTGATTATTGCCAAATAATCCAGAACTAATATTTGCTGGTGTAAAATTAAACAGATGTTCGAGCAGCAAGGGAAAAGAATGGTGTCTATATTCCAATGGAAAGATATGCTCAGGATGAAGCTGAAAAGAAGGTAATTGTCATGTCAGTTTTATTTTTGTAGTTATTTTTCTCTAAAACACACGAGCATTAGCCTCAAAAGTATAATGGCCCCACTGGCTTTCTATAATACACATCAAATACACAAGATTGATTTGCATTCTTTGACTATGGCAATTCTTTGATGAAGTAAAGTATAAAAAAAATCATATTTTGCCTCTCATCTTAAGCCTGTATCAGGTAACCCTTCTTACTGACATAAATATGAATGCACATCAAGTCTTAGCATAGGTACGCTTTCCATGTTAACAAAAAAAATGCTAAACTAACACTTTTACTGTATACAGAACATAGGAGCTGAAACAGTATACGGTTACCATACCAATACATGAATTGGTGGGGTTAATAACTTCTCTAAGGAATAAGAAAAATGAGAGCGATCAACGTAGTTGGCATTCACATCTGGTTACTTTCACTGGACTAATGCTTGTAAAGGAAAGATAAATTAGAGAAATCAGGCTTGAGAAACCGGGAGGCGTGATCACACTGTCCTTGAAAGGATGTGAAAAATATGAGCTTCGGAAGAGAACTGTTTGTATGAGTAGAGTAGAAGTAGTACAGTAGAGGAAGACAAAGCTGATAATTTTTTCTCTACAAATATATGTAAATATATAGGGCTATGTATAGAGTTTTATGATAGCACAAAACAGCTGGGGAGTAAATACATTAGATAAAATATCTATTTTGCAATTAGTAATATTTGGGATCCAATGAAATCACATTGAACTAGAATTGGATAGAAATCCAATGTTTCTTTAGGGATCCAAGACAATTGCCCATGTGCATTTGTCCAATTCATTAAAAGTTTTGGACTTTAATAACTTTGTAAATTTACAAAATTGTAACACAATATGTGTCTCCCAATTGCCATATTTCTCTCCCTTCTATCCATGTTTAGTGTGAATAACTTGATTCTCAGAATTGGTACATTTATCATCCCATTTATGCAAAGAATGAGAAGTTAGAGCAGTTGGAGATTGATCTAAACCTCCGTGAGAAGGTATGATTTAGTCAGATAGTTTTAATTTATCTAATCTCATCGGGCATCTACGTAAATCTGAGTGTTAACTTGTTTCAGGAAGTTGATAAATTTCGTGAGCTCTATATTACAGAGCAAGAAGAGAAATTAGAGTTGGATAGTGAGCTCAAATGCTGTAAGGTACAAACTACGGTTTTGAATTTTGGGATCTTGGGATTTGCTATCCAGTTTCTTATAGTCATGTCACTGATGTTATAATTTATTCCTTCAGTTAAACCTGGAAAATAGTAACAAGGCCTTGGAGGATCTTCAAGAGAACCATAGGGTAGCCGTAGCCACACTCAAGGAAAAGGGGTTTATAATCTCGAAACTTCTCCACACAGGTAAATATAGGCTGAGGTCTCATTTCATCACATATCATGTACCTATTATTTGCGCGCTGACCGATTAAGGCCAATGTGTGACTTTCTGACGTACATGCAGAAAATTCTCTTATCGATCGTGCAAAGGGATTACGTGCCAATTTGCAAAATGCATCAGAGGACATATCTGCTTTGTTCGGAAAACTTGGTACATGATTCTTTTTTCCCAATGCATTGCAGGACACAGAACAACTACGATATCTTTTTCAGTATAAAATCTTCTTGAATATTGTTCAATACCTGGTAGAAGGAATAATTTGTAAGACAGTGAGTTCTTTCCGGAATAAACAAAATTAAGTAGTGTTCATAGAATTTTTTCATTTCTTTTCGTGGTAAAATGAGATATAGCGTCTCTTATGAACCATCGTTTCTGTAACCCATATTTGGATATATTTTGAGGGACTCTCAACTCACTCTAAATTTCTTCAGATCAGAAAAATAGATTGGAAGCAGAAAACCAAGGGCTGCTTCTGAATTTTGGTTCACAGCTTGATCAAAGCTTAAAAGACTTGCACAAGACCATCCTAGGGTCGGTTTCTCAACAACAGCAACAATTGAGATGCTTGGAAGAGCATGCCTCTTCCTTTCTTGCCAGAAAATACGATGTAAGTTCTCTTTCTTATTTTAAACTTGTCGGGTTAAATACGATGTAAGCTTCTCTTTCATTTGTCAGTTAATTGCTAATATCCCAATATTATTTTCCTTTAGGCAACTCAAATACTGGAATCCAGAATAAAGAAAATGGCAGAGATATATACTTCTGGAATGACAATCTTGAAGGAGCATGCTGATTCACTAGAAACCAAGGCTTCTTCAGACTTGGAGCAGATAAAGTCTACAATTTCAGGCCAAATAAGTGAACTTGAGAATGTATGAAGGCAAACAAACTTATTCCTCTTAGTTCTGAGGAAATGTCATCCTACTAAATGGTGAAAGTTCTGCTTTTTCATTTACAGTTTATCAAATCCGTGGTTTCGGAGGCCAATGACGTTATTGGCGACATCCAAAGTACTCTTAATGAGCAAAAGCAGATATTAGCTTTCTCTGCTCAACAACAAGAAGAGGTATGTCCATTTATACTTAAACTCTTTTCTTTGATTTTGCCGGTCAAAACGTGTTAAAACTTGTGGAAAACGTAGGGATTACATCGAAGTATGGCTTCAGCAGAAGTGATTTCAAGAGCAACATTTGATTTCTTTAGTGACATCAGTCATCATGCTTCTGAACTCACGACACTTCTTTACGAAAGCCAAATTCAGAAAGTTCATCAACTGGAAACTTTTGAGAGGATGTTTAAGGTAAAGTAATCTTCATAATGCAATATCCATCAAAATTGTACTATTTGGAATTGGAACGAAATGATAAATTTATGTGTATATATTCTATATTCTCCCTGTTAAACAGGAAGAGGCTGCTAAAGAAGAGAAGCAGGCTATGGAAAAGATCGCAACAATATTGGCGTCTCTGACAGCTAAGAAAACAGCTATGGTGAGTTGCCCTTTTCTTGTTATTACACATTTTTCCAAACTCGTTTGTTTGTATCGATTGTTGGCTTGATAGGTAAACAAACCATTTATCAGGTTTCAGAGGCATCCAGGAACATAGAAAACTCGACTATACAAGGGAATAAGAGATTGCTGCAAGAAGTTTCGAGTATGCAGCAAGTTTCAGGTGATGCAAAGGAGGAGTTGAAGGTATACTTGGAGCAGGTGAAACGACATTTCTTGGAAGACACATTTACGTCCGCTGAAGCTAGAGCTACAATGGGGAGTTGCCTCGAAGAGTGGTAAGATAAAGTTCAGCATTAATTATTAAATTCTTTTTGGGAACAGATGATGTAACCAAAAAAGTAGAAATAAGTAAGGTGGCATTTAATAATCAGCTTATGCATGGACTTGCATTTGAGAATTGATAGTAATTGAACCAAGTAGGAACATGGAAACGAGCTACTAAAATGTACTAGCTAATTAATTGTCCTCCTCTGAAGCCTATGAAGAACGTACAGACTGAAGCTTATGAAGAATGTATAAACTGAAGCTTATGATAACAGTTCAAGTTCCAAAAGACAGTGAAAGAACAAATTCAAACGTTTCTAGCACCCTCAGTGTTGCACCATTAAGGCATAGATTTTAGCCGAGCAAAAAGAGAAAGGCACTCATGGTTTTTTTGTAAGAGAAGTAATCCATTATAGTCGAGTGCACTTATTCATACAAAGTTTTTGTGTTGATAATTAATTGTCCTCCTCTGAATTTGTAGCACAAACAAGGTTGATTACTCTAGGCAGCAGTGGGAAAATGCACTGTTATCCATCAACCACCTCAATAATAGCAATATGGCAACGATTGAATCCACTGTAAAGTAAGGGTCCTATCCTCGCATTTTTTGTGTTCTTTTCATTGTCGATTTTTTTCGGTGTCTTATCATGTTCTCTCCCTGAACAGTGCAAAAATTTGTGCAAACCAAGCTGCCCATGGAGAAGTTATCTCTACATCCTCATCTATTAATGCAGAATTTGAAACCAAAGCATGTGACACTCAGAGAGCTGTTAATGGTAGTTAGACCCTGATACATGAATTTCATTTGTTTTCGTTTATCAAAATCATGAGAGCTAGAGCTAATTGCTCAAATGCAAATTATTATGGGACTTGCAGATTCACTGATGCTGGACCAGGAAGCTAAGAAGGAGATAGACTCCATTTCCATCTTGTGCTTGGATCAGCTCAAGGGTATAACGGAGAATCATTCTGTAAGCGTAACAAAAATCAGAAACCAAGCAGAGAAGTGTCTGAGAAAAGATTACTTGGTAAGATTCCTACTATATATCTTTCTTCGTATGTGTAGAGCAGGCTAGTTTTCCATTAACTTCAAGAAAATATTTTCCATTATTGTTGAAATCCCGTGAACTAGTAAGATTGTTTAGCATTCATTGAAATCCATGATAATGTATTGAACGATTGTAATTCTTAACAGGTGGATGAGAATAACAGCACAAGTGCAATTAGGCAAGCAATAGCAGTTCACCCCTCCCGTTGGAGATCTTATAGAAAAATTCACATCAGAGAAGCAATTGAATTGCAACAAAATCCAGCAGCCGTGTTTAGCATCGCAGAATAGAAGCCCATTCGCAGATGTCAATCGATCTTGCTATTAGCATCATCGGATGGATTAGCATTTAGACATTAGAAGACCCTTTTATAGGAACCAAGAGCTCGAGGGCAGTCATCTGTTGTATGCTGTGGATTGATGAGTCTTAAATCCAACTACAAAAACACTCATCAACTGATGAGTGATTTTTCCATTTCGCCAGCTCAGGGGAATACCGCGAATAGAATCTGGAAGAAGGCAATATTTGCTCTTTCACTTAGTCCAGATAAATCATATACTGTACTACCTATTTCTTAGGTTTTGGGTGATTATGTGTCACTTCTGAGTAATGCAGATTAAAAGAAACCATCCATTTCCCCTTCCCCTTAGGTTTGTGTAACTTTAGTTATTGGCCTCTCCCTATGTATACCCGCATATTTTGTTCGTGGATATGTTCTCCTAGCACCTAAACTCCTGATATCACCTAAACTCCTGATATTACCCTACCATTCATTTCCCTTTCCTCTTGGCGGTTGATGGATATGTATCCCGTGAGATTACTCATCTTTCGGGATTATGAACAACCATTAACTTAGTTGGACGGATCGGCTAATCGATCGCACTATCAGGGACGGAGCCAGGATTTTACCCTAGCAGTGGCAAAATGCGAAGGATTGGCCAGCGGTGCCGGATCTAATCCAAGTACATAAACGGCCGGATTGACCGCTCGACACCATTGCCAAGCACCCCCCGAGTTCGCAAATTAAATGTATACTAAAAAAAACATGCATTGCAATATGAATAGTTATCGACTCTCGGAAAAATTAAAATAACATAATAAAAATTATAGTAAATGATGTTTGTTGTTTGCACAAAGAGTACGGAAAAGACTAATATAGTTTTGAAATACTATTTTGGATCTCCTTTCTTCAAAAAATCTAGCGGTGGCGAGTCTATATAAGTTGGGGATAAATTTTTTTTACATATAATAATTGCATTTTCTAAAATTATTGCCGCCCCTGCTAGATCCCCCTAGCTCCATCCTTGTGTATGCACCTTGACTAATATATCTTTGGGGGACCAAATACAACGTGACAATAACTTAGCAAGATAGCACACCAGAGTTATCAATTTCGATAGAAATCTTCCCTTCTTTGTCCATGCTTGTTAGATGGGTCTTGAGTCTTGACTCTGCTATAAAAATCTTTCAATCACTAACGGTCATGTTACTAGAACTCCATAAAGCAATAAAAACTTGGCAAAGTCGCATGTCATTATATCATAGAACTGGTGAGAAGAGTCTTTCCTCATCTTTCCGTGTTGGTTTGTATAACAATGTGAGCTTGACTCGTTCAAAAAATCATACGATCACTCATGGCATATTTCTTTGGATTCCATAGAGCTTCAAAGACTTGGAAAATACATATGTAATTATCAGAGAATAGACAAGAATAGCATCTCCTCATCTTTCCATCTCTGTTTTGTTTTAGAAAAATCTTACAACGATTGATTGAGAACCTCATGATTCGAAATTTTTTGCAACCATTGATTGAGAACCTCAGGCATGTTTTATCATTAGGGATTGATGGCCATATCCTTACCACTCTGTACAACAGCTAGCATGCAAAGACTTGTCAAAGAAAATTCAGTGTCATTATCATAGAATAGAACTCGTTGGAAAAATCTTGTCATCAGACTCCATGCATAAAGCAACCCAGACTTGGTAACGTCTCTTTGTAGTGGATATTTATTGGTGATTTCGTATCCGTCTCCATCGATTTTAGTGTATAATGTGGAACTTGGCTCATTGAAAAATCTTGCAATGAGTATTTATTCACTACTACTGACATGGCGCGCAGGGGAGGCGAGCTATATTTTTAGAGAGGGGTGAGACTATACATTTTGATAATAATTTTTTTTTTCAATGTAATAGTAGTATTTTTTTAGAATCGTAGGGGAGGCGAACGCCCCTACTAGCCCCCCTCTGTCTCCATCCTTGCGCACTATTCCTCGGTCGCTTGCTTGAATCCATCCCTTTATGTCAGACAGTTTTTATTTGAGGAATCACAAACATAACAGTAGGACAGCTTTTTCGAATCCGCTAAGTTGAGCATTGTAATCCAGACCATGATTTCAGTGCTACTATACATGTTGCATATGCATTATTTTGCCAGACATATGAGATAACCCAGGAAGAAACTACTCTTTCCAGCAAGAGTCTTTTTTAAATCCAAACTATTGATAACCGAGATGGATGGCAGAGATGCTGTGACACCCCTATAGTGAACCCCCTACACTACAAGATCCCCGGATAACATAGTTCCCTAGAATAATCACTAGATATAACCATGTAGGAGTATGTATGTACTAGTATTAGCCCGTGCCTACGGCACTACGCATCCCGGTTGGAAGGGGATGACAGTTGTGTGATTTAGGTGAAAACCATGGGCACTTAACCAGGAAGTGGGAGGATGCACTACAGCCTTTGGATCAAATGAATCTAAGCCGTTCCAACAATTTGTCCCCACACCCTTCTGTTTTATAATAGAGATGTATATAAGTACAGTACGCACACATATAATGCGAGAGCTCCTTAGGTGAAGAATTACTAATTTTCTTTGGAAAACTCATGTCCGGACAAGCTTATACACATAAATGTGAGAGCTTCGTCATTGCGAGATTTGATATATATTGAACGTATATAAGGCGAGAGCTTCTTCGGTGATAGAATTAACAATTTCTTTTCAAAAATTTGCGTCCAGACCAACTTGTGTCTATCTCGACTATTTCATGACCAATCCCTCAACCACTAGAGGGACTTACTTAAAGTCGGGACAAAGCCACATGTGAACTGACCATCCAAAAGATGATAGCACCCGAAATGATTCAAGAGAATTAAATAGTCATTGCATACTGCAAGATTGCACATGCATGCATGCTTGTAATTGCACTCATTTTACACCTCCATATTTGTATATTTTTTTTAGCGAAAGATCATCCCCTTTTTTTTTATAGCGAAAAGATTACAATGACAAAGAAAAGCCTCAACAGCACCGAGTCGAACCCATATTTGTATTGGAAGCAAAGAGGAAAAAAAAAAAAAAAAACACTTCAAAGGTCATTGCTTACCTTATTTACTCATCAAAGATTTGGGGGCCAAAGCATTTAGTGTCAATTTTATTTATTCACGACGGCGGAATCAAACTGACTTTTATTGCACTTGTAACAAAAAGAATGCAAATAAAAATAAAAAAGAGTCGGTTTTATTTATCAAAGCTACATATTGGCATTGAAAATTCGAAACTTCAAATATATTCCTAGATTATTCGAGCAATGATTAGTTTTTGGGAATCTATGGTTAGCAAAGTAATTTTAATTTAATGCTAAGAAAGCTTTTGGAATAATAAGAGAATATATATAGTTTATATAGTGTTTGTTTCCAGTAGCAGTTGTTTGAGGGTCGGTAGCGGTAGGGGTGGGAATTTTCCGACACGACACGAGATCGAACATGAAACGATGTTAGCGGGTTAGGGTAAGCTATTTCTGACTCAGAGCACGAATAAGACATACGACAACACGAAAAGCTAAACAGGTTGTGTTAGGATTGAGAGAATTCTGACATGAACGCGAGATGACACGACGCGGGGTGGGAATTTATGAAAGGACACGATAACACAACTCGAACCGGACACGAAGTTAGCGGGTTAAAGCTGGCTATTTCTGATGCGAAACACGAAAATGACACGACACGATAACATGAAAAACTAAACAGATCGGATTAGGGTTGAGAGAATTCTGACACGAACACGAGATGACACTACACGATATCCACCCCTAGGTAGCGGGGAGTGAAGTAGGTCGTCACTGCCCCCAAATCTACAAGTATCAGCAGAGGACAGGTAGCGGGGAGTGAAGTAGGTCGTCACTGCCCCCAAATCTACAAGTATCAGCAGAGGACTATCTCTAATTATGTTAAAAGGGGTTCTAGCTAGGACCCTTTTCTGTACTTATACTTTCCTATCAAGAGGGGCAAATGATTAGGGCACTTCCCTCTAATCATGATCACAGTAATTAATACAAACCTAATGATCGGCCCAGGGATATGGGTTGTTAAGCATCTTTTCCATAAACTAATCATAACTTTTTGTGGCTAATTAACTGTGATCCAAACATGAGCTAGACTTTAGCCCTTGCATGTGCATAATTAAACGAAGCTACGCGACTAGAAATTGATCCATATTGTTGGAAATTGACTAGAATTCCTAAATTGACTAGGATTCCTTTTCCTATTCGGTTTAGGTTTATTTAGTGTTTTCCTATAAATAGGGACCTTGGGGGTTGCTAGGGTTATGGTCTTTTGTTCAAGGGCTTAGATATTAGGGTTTTGTTCATCTCTTAGGGTTCCACCAAGGGTTTGTGTCTCCCTTTTGGGTTCCACCAGAGATTTGTCCCTAGATATCTGTTTGGTGCTTCAAATAGAGTTACGGGTATAGCCGGCTCTTTGTTTCTCTCCCCGTTTATAGTGAATCCTCTTGCTCTTTTCCCCGTGGAGTACGTTCTTGCTTTGTGCTTGAGCGGAATCACGTATATCCTTGTGTTCTTGTTTATCGCTTGTTGATTTGTTATATTCTCAATTTCGTGTTCGGCACAACAAATTGGTATCAGAGCTTTGGGTTTCAATCCGAGGCTTTTGTTTTCTGCTGCGTATTGTGCAATTGGTGATCGTTTCAATGGCGACTCGTTTCGAAATTGCGAAGTTCGATGGGCAGAGCACTAGCTTCAGTTTATGGCGTATTAAGATGAAGGCTTTGCTTGTTCAACAAGGATTACACAAGACTTTGTTGGGAAAATCGAAGAAGCTTGCTGATAATGCTCGATTCAGTTGTGTTTAGCCGATGATGTGCTTCGCGAGGTCGGGGAGGAGGATACTACTGCCGGTATTTGGTTGAAGTTAGAAAGTATCTATATGACGAAGTCTCTTACCAACCGGTTGTATTTGAAGCAGCGCCTTTATACGTTTCGTATGAGGGAAGGTACGCCCGTAAAAGACCATCTAGATGAGTTAAATCGAATTATTATGGATTTGAAAAGTAGTGAGGGTAGTAATGGCACCCAGATCACACCAATGGCCCATGTATTCAATAAAGCTCAAAATCATTGCTCTAATTATGTTAAAAGGGGTTCTAGCTAGGACCCTTTTCTGTACTTATACTTTCCTATCAAGAGGGGCAAATGATTAGGGCACTTCCCTCTAATCATGATGAGTTGGAAGCATACCGCTGAAGGTGGAGTCTTGAGGGTTTTGAAGGGTGCTCGTGTTTTGATGAAGGGTCGGAAATCAAATAACCTCTATGTGCTTGATTGTATTGAGGGTGCTACATCTTTGGGTTCTTCATCGGTGAATTCGAGGTTGACTCGGTGTTGGGTTTTTAACTCTGTGGTGGAGTCGATAATTAACTCCGTGGAGAGTTTGAGCAGATCTTCGAGTGTATCCGGGAGGGATGCGTTGGGTGGGAAGTGCCCGTTGGAAGATGGAAACTCAATTTGAACTTTTTGTGGCTAATTAACTGTGATCCAAACATGAGCTAGACTTTAGCCCTTGCATGTGCATAATTAAACGAAGCTACGCGACTAGAAATTGATCCATATGATCCAAGTTTTATACTCGCTAACATATATAGGTGTCCTTATCCACACAAGTAACGGAGAACATACGAAAGCTTAATTAATTTAATTAAAAAGTTCTTTTGCACATATAGCAACAACCTCGACGTGCACAATTTTATTTTTTCCCATCGGGACGTGCATAATTTACTCAATGTTACCAAACTCTGCCCAATTATGCATTAAGTGTCATCTATTTTGCGCTTGTACTCACATGAATCTACGGTCGAGCACTGAGACCCGGGGGCCCTCCCTTTGGCAGCGGTGCCGAGCGCATCTGGATCGTCCAGGGAAGAGTTGATTAAAAACAAACTTTTTCAAGGAATTGTTTTTAATAAACTCTTCTCTGAAAAAGTTTATTTTTAATTCGGATCGCTGAAAATACATTTGGACGGTCCACATGCGCTCGACACTGCTGCCAAACAGCATCTCCCAATCGCTGAGCAAAGAGGAACGAGACTTTCGTTTTAAAAACCCAAGTACTGTTTTTTGGGTAAAAATAGAGGACCCCAGATTTTGTAGTATTCATTAATGATATGCCTAGTGATTTCCCTTTTAACCTTTTAGACTTGTGTGTGAGTGAGTGAGAGAGAGAGAGAGAGAGAGAGAGCATTATGTCATTTTCATGAAGTAGCATGCATGGACATCATGGTAAATTCACAAACAAGAGGATATTTCATTCATGTTTGCAGTCGCAATTCACTTTGGCCATGTTTGATTCTGGGATTAGGCGCCTAGGATTGGGCTAAGGGTACTTAATCTCACATTTTCCCGTGTTTGGTTCCTGCTTGAGGGGCTGGAAATAGTAACTTATTTTTTAAATAAATGGAGTAGCGATTTTTTAATTCTTCATATTTTGGACCATCGGATTTGTACATATTTTTTCTATGACTGAGATTTACGGATAGTAAGACTAGAAATATATTTGGAAAGAATGAATATTTGGAAGAAGGATGAAAGAAAAACTAAAATTGATATTTCCTAATCTTATTCTGATTCCTTACTTTCGAATTTTTCTTACTTTCCTAACAGTTGTCAGTCAAAAACAATTACAGTGATCTAAGGCTGTCTCTCTCTCCCTCACACGTTAATTCTAAAATGGATTTCAAATTTAAATCCAAAACTATTCTCTCTCTCTCTCACACACACGTTTAGCTCTCTCTCTCTCTCTCTCTCTCTCTCTCTCTCTCTCTATGGGCCCTGTCATTTTTTGAAATGTGTTTAGATTGCTAATTGTTTAGTTGGTTGAGTGATTGAGGGGAAAAACTGATTAATTATATATTTGGTTATTTGATTCATTGTAATATGTTGGTGGCAGCAAATGTATTAATTTTGTTGCATCTTGATTCTAAGCCATAGTTTCATTTTCGCTTTCACCGGGTTGAAAGTTGAAAGCCAACGAAAATATACATGTGTCTGTGTTTCCACATTTGAGTTAATTTTCTTTTTCAACTTAATTTTCTATAGTACATGACACAAGGGTGTAGGACCTATCCATACTTAACAAAAGACAAGTTGTTGCAATAGCTGATTACTTTGATCAAATGGTTCAAACTCATTCTCCTCCTTTCAGTAAAATACTCACACTTTTTGCACATATTACACAATTGCCGTGTGAGTTTATTTACTCCTAACAATTGTACATTAATGTCTCTGTGATTTTTCAAAAAAATGAAAAAAAAGAGAGAAGAAAACCAAAATTTTCCAGATTATGTGCAAATTTGAATAATATATATATAAAGGGGAGCGTTTCAGGGACACAAAAGACACTCTATCTCAACCATTAAAGCCAATTGATGAGATTAGAAGTTCACAAAGAATTACTCCTGGCTGCGAAAAATTATTCTTGGATGCAAAGAATTACTCCTGACCGCAAAGAATTACTATTGGCCGAGAAGAATTACTCTTGGCCACCAAGAATTACTCCCGGCCGCACATAATTACTCTTGGCCGCCAAGAATCAAAGAATTACTCTTGGCCGCACAGAATTACTCTTGGCCGCCAAGAGTAATTCTGTGCGGCCAAGAGTAATTCTTAGCGGCCAGAAGTAATTCCTTACGGCCAAGAGTAATTCATCGCGACCAGGAGTAATTTTTTGCTGCCAAGAGTAATTCTCTGTGGCCAATAATAATTCTTCGCGGCATATTCTTTTTCTTTTTAATTACTAGGTAAGAGAACAAAATTGTTGTTCAATACAACTTGAGCTGTTGGTTTAAATGATTTAAAGTTTCATGATCTATTTGGGATTGAAGATTGTAGGTTTTTTATTGGAGTCTTTTGGGTAGACAAAATTTCAAACTCTACTCCTTACTTGGTTATATGTAATACTGGAACTATTTTGCTTTTCTATTTTTCTAGGTAAACAAGTGCGATAATGGTGTCACTCATTCTCCATACTCATAGTAAAATAAGAGATCATTTTTTAAGTGACCCTTATCGCACTTGTTTCTTTTTTGACAACTTATTAAAAATATACTTAAGAATCTTAGCAAAATAGAGCCTAAATCAATTAAGTCTTCTTAATGTTCCTAAAATTGATAAATTAGCATGAACTTATCATTATCATTTACTGAACATTAAAAGTTTCTTTGAAGATAAATATTTAGTTTTGATGGCGTAATATAAAGTTCAATCGAGAGAAAGCAAACTACTTTCACCATAGAAACTTTAGATCTTCATTGTTATCAATTCTCATTCATGAATATAAGTAACGGAATTAATTTTGTCACTCCCCTTTTCTTTTACGACACTTCTCTTCTCTCACAAAACAAATCACCTAATAGAGACACAAAAGAGAATGCTGTTAGAAAAAAGAAGAGTGGCAAAATCGCTCCCCATAAGTAAAAACTCGAATCTTCAATTAGAGGATATTTTGATCTTCTAGAATTTTCTCTAAATCAATCATACGTATGAAGTCTTAGATTCGAAATCTTTCAGGTGCTGTCAACTCTTTTGGAGCCAGTCTATACAGAACTTTGCTCTATCTTTAATCGGAACTCCGCAAGTAGACGGTAATTGACCCGCTAGGATTAGTCTATGTGCGCGTAAGCTGCTCCGGACATCTGAGTTATTAAAAATATAAGTTATCACTCATTCTCCATACTCGTAGTAAAATAAGAGATCATTTTCCTAGACAGGGTCTAACTACTGCTCCTTTCGTTATCAATCTACTGGTAGATTAACATTTAATTAACACCACACGAGTCATCAAGTAGTTCAAAAGTCGGTCCACACACGCCACACCAGAAGGGAAAACCTAGCTATCAATTTAAGTTATTTAACCTTTGAATTAAAAACAGATTTGCTAACCACAGCCCACTCGACATTGAATAATGCACATACAATATATATCAAAACTGTTACGAGTTTTTATTCATTGTTCACATATATTAATTCACTTTTCGTACATTAACCACTGTTTACTGGAGTGGAGTGTTGTTAGCCTTGTCCGATTTACACAAAACATGTTGCTCTAATCAATGGTGGTCTAGCTGTTTGGGGTCGGATCCCGTCCATTTGCTTTGGACCAGTTGGTCTATTTGGTGCATCCAAGCCGTCCAAAAGTGTTTTGGACGGCTCAGATTTAAAGGGGTGTTTTTAAAAAAAAACAAAAACACCCTCTTTAAATCTGAGCCGTCCAAAATCTCGGATGCACCCAAATGGACCGAACTTGTCTGAAGCAAATGGATAAGATCCGAGTAGCTGTTTCCAGTCAAATAGACAAAAGTCACTAGCGTCACCTCTTTGAAAGCCATTTTAGTACTAGTAAATATTACTAGTAAGCATATCAGATCGATGATGTAGGAGGTAGGAAAAAGTACATGTCACAAGGGAAAATTCCATTCATTCATACAGAAATACTACGTACGAGCAAACACGAAATTGCACAGATGTGTTCGAAGCCGTCCAATGTGTATAGACCCAACATCTAATGTGGACGGTTCCGAACACATTTATATCTGAATTTGTGAACTCCCGTCTCTATATATTTGTAGCATTGCTCTCGTTTATAATCTCTCACAAACTAGATAAAATAATTAAGCAGTAATCCCATACGTATGAACTTGTTCTCTCAAGATCTTGACTAGTCAAAAATATGTGGATGTGATCATCAAACTCTTCCATTTGTTGTTATGCCTTAGAAAATCTCATTGCGTAATACCAAATATTACTTTTAGACCAAAGCACTATTAATTAGGTACTAATCTAGGAAAGTAACTATAAATAACTTATTGTTAAGGATTGCTTAGTGGGTTTTGGGGGGGAAGTAATTTAATCAAGATTAGGCCCTTTTGGGGGGCAGTTTACTTAAGATTAGGATGATCAAAATCTGAGTCCTGGGACATTTATCTATGCTTAATTAGCATTCACATCTCTGACATGATGTATCCTTTGGTTATTCCCGTGTAGTCGGTTTGCATTATGCCTTTTTCTCTTCTTGTTGTAATAGCTGCACACAGTGGATTGTCACTTTGTAGTCTTTGCTGCTATATATATATATACACGAATTTCTTACTCTACCAACAAAAAAATAATTGGCTTCAGATAAATCGCAACATGGAATACAGGAATAACGGGTGGGCTCGGTTCATTTATAGCATCCCCATCCATACTACCATCAATTAGGGATTGCATGGGTACTGTTTTGTTGTTAAAAAAAAAAAACACGGGTACTTTTTTTCTTTCTTTTGGTAACTCAGGCGTTCAGGCCGGCTTACGTACACATCGAGTAATCTTGGGAGACCAATCCCACCGTCCACCAATAGAAGAAGGCCCAATTAATGCCAAGACAAACATGAGTACTGTTATTGTTGGTAGTTTTAAAATCTCACCCTGATATTGGGATTACAGAGAAATTTTTCAGTGCCGAGCCCGCTCGGTGCATCCAGACCGTTCATTTTGGTTTTGGACAGCTCGGATTTGGAGAAAAAAAAAGAGGAGAGAGAAAGAGGAGAGAGAGTGTGGGAGTGAGAGGAGAGATTGTGTTTCAATCTGAGCTGTCCAATACACTTTTGGACGGCTCGAATGTGCCTGTTCAGGCACCATGTCAGCCGAGTGACTTGGTACCCACCCGGCATTGAAAAATTTCTCGGAATGACAAGGACGAACTGTCCCAATGTACACATAGCACCAAACAATATAAATGGATAAAGCCGAAAAACGAAAGTCATCATAAATTTTCTTTGGGCCGGGCTGAAAAGCACATTTTTGCTGGGAAAAAAAAAATACACAGTGAATTTCATAAAGGAGAAAAACTTGTTTACAACGGAGCTATGAATATACTTTACGGCGCTCAATCGTATGCTTCCAAAAGTGTTTCGGACAGTCCGGATTTTAAAAAAACTACTTGCTGAAAGAGTTTTTTTTTTTTTTTAAAATTCGAATCATTGATTGTCAAAACAGACGATTGAGATTGGCAAAACCCTGAATAAGTTTCCCTCTTCATGAAATATTACTATAATTACTTCAGTCAGCAGAAGTATTTGGGTTAGGTTTTAGGCATGATTTTTGTAAAATCTTCTGGACCACATGGAAAAAGGCCACATGCTTCACAAGCATAGGTCGTATAGTACTATCCAAGACTAAAATTTAAACTATTGGTTAAAGGGCGCCCTGCTTGCGCAGCCCCAAGCCTAGCCAGATTATCGGGGCCAGTTTGCATGAACTTTAACTAATTCTGTGACTTTAAAGTGTACGACTGGATAAACCCTTTAGCGGCCTCAAGATTTGAAATATTTGGTTCCTTCATGAAATTCCAACATACGACCTCATAAAGGACAAACGTTTATTAACTTTATCATGCCCACTTGGTCAAACTCCTTGCGGTTCCCTATTATAAGTACTTTATGCGCCTTTTAATAAGCATATATTTGATTTGCTAGGGTTCCTTTCTATGGTCTTTATTATTACATATCCTTTTTATCTAGTCAATCTTGGTGATTTTTGGTCAATTACATCATGTTGGAATGAGACCCCGTTCCGTTTTTGCCCTTTAAAAAATAAGTAGTATAATTTTCAAGCTTAAAAATAGTCGATTTACTGAAACAAAAAATATGCAATATGGATCTTCTTTTTTTTTGATCCGCCAATATGGATCCTGTAACTACAAAAACAGCATCAGTATATGTCAATCCTCTAATAAAAATAAATACTCCGTACTTGGACAACCAAGTTAGATCTATCAAATTCTGCAAAAAAAAAATTAAAAAATTAAAAAATTATTTTTGTAAGTCCATTATTTTTAAATTTGAAAACAGTTCCTTATTTTGTAAGTAATATTTGAGAAAGCGGAACGGGACCTGAGCTCATCTCCTAGCTAGTCATCTATTACTGGAGCATTTGTTGTAATGGTTTCATGTAACAGGATTTTGCATTTTCCCTTTTTATTGGCAAATCAGGCAAGGCCAGGCTATCAGGAGATAGTGTTTTAGTGGGGCACTTGATTAATCACATAGTTGCAAAATTTTATAATCCTAGTCAACTACACTTAATCATACTAAATTAGGTCATACATTACAATCGATAAAAGTTTATAATGCATACTTGTTATAAAGTATATAAAAACGAGCTTACAACCTTCGGAAAAAAAAAATTAGAGTATATTTTAGATTAAATTTTATTATCATAGTAAACTACACTTAATCATACTAAATTAGGTCCAACTTACAATCTATTAAAGTTTTTAATGTATACTTTTTATAAAAGTATCTGAAAATGAGCATACGACCCTAATTAGATAAAAAAAACTTAGAGTATATTTTAGATTGACACCGACAAGTTTTTAGAATGACATGGATTGTTCTATTGATATTTTATATTGACATTGAAAGTATCAAATTATAATTTCCGATAGGCCAAAATTTTGGCACTCCACTATTTCATAAATGCACTTCAAAACTTGTCATTTAGTGCTTAAAATTATTACTCCCTCCGTCTCTTTTTAAATGTCTCGCTTCGTAACTCCAACTTATTAAGAAAACATCATCATTACACAGTTCACATCAACTTTTACCTCCACTTTTCCTATTTACCCTCTATGGAGATATCATAATTACACTTTTACTCACTAACTTTTCAAAACACTAACTTTTCAAAATGGAATCTACTTTTAGGGGAAAAATGGAAAATGTACTAATTTTTACCCACTAACTTTACAAAATGGACACTTATTAAGGGACAACCCAAAATGAAATACTGGATTTTAAAAAGGGGACGGAGGGAGTATTACATAGCAAAACTTTCAAAGCACACTAGAACTAGAAGACAAGTTTTGTAGTGCATATATAAAAAAGTGGAATGTCAAAATTATTTTCATTTTCTATAATATATAGTACTCGTAAAAAAAAATGACACGGTAAAAGATAGTAATAAATGCTACCTCCAATTTTCTAGTTAAGGTTCAATAATTTTGTGTACTCCAAAAAGGTATCCAAGAAATCAACGGTTCAAATAAGTGCCTCGAAAAAAGAAATCAACGGTTCATATTTGAAAATCGACATTTTCATATATGAATTGTCGATTCTCTTTTCCGGGTATTGAAACTGAACTGTTGATTTCTCTTTTCAGGTATATTTCGGGAAATGTAGGAACTGTTGATTTCTCTTTTCCGGGTATCGAAACTGAACTGTTGATTTCTCTTTTCCGATATATTTCGGGAAATGTAGCATTCCTCGTAGTTCTGGCAATTTGTGCAGTACATATTCCATTAAAATCAGTCAACTGTTTACTACTACTTTCTTGCCGAGTACGTAAGAGTAAATTGTCTGCTGCTTCTTGTACCAGTAGCCAACTCCGGAGGCTGGAGATGAAAGTTGTCAATAATGTGCCTAGTACTGCAACGTCCTTCTTCAAATAACTTAGGTCTTGACTCTTTGAGTTGATCAGATCATCTCCCCCACAACTATTAGACCTTGTTCGTTTCGGAGACTCAAATTCTCTGGGTACGATCACCAATAAATTAGGTCTTGACTATTGAGTTGATCAGATCATCTCTCCCACAAAATGTTTATATGGATTAGTTGACTTGACGGGCATTGGTCTCTCTCCCACAATCATTAATGTTTATATGGATTAGTTGACTTGACGGGCATTATAAGGTGGGATTTGTCTTTCAAGAATTAATTGAGGTGCGCATAAATTAGGTTGGACCAATGTTCTGAATACCATACCGGCAAGGGTACCGGTTTTTCTATTGGTACGGTACGTACCGGTACCGGTCAAATACCGGTTACCGTTTCGGATTTAGCGCAATTATCAATATATATAGTTAAAAATTCATTTTTTTTCTCATAACATCCCTTTCATCATAATATAAACTTCCATTAGACAAAAAAAATTAAAGTGTCTTATATAACTCTCACCCAGTCATCCAACCAAAAAAAAAAGGAACGGAAAAACATTCCCATAATAAAAAGTAAGAGTAAGAGTAAGGGGTGGGTAAGAAGAAAGAAGTAAGAGTGAGGGGTAATAATGTACTTGTGTTATTTTAGGGCTTCACACCTTTATAAACCTTCTTTCTCCTTCCTTCTTCTTTCCGATTACTGCTGCTGCTGCTGAGTCTGCTCTCTCTCTCTAATCTCTAATCTCTATTGCTGCTGAGTCCTCTCTCTCTCTCTCTCTCTCTCTCTCTCTCTCTCTCTCTCTCTCTCTCTCTCTCACTATCAGTCATGGCAAACACAGGTAGGAGTATAGCTCTCTCTCTCGTCCTCTTTTTCTGACCGAGAAGCCTGCTCGTTGCGATCTGGCCAGATTAGCAAGATACCGGACGAAATTACCGGTAGCTACATCTCGGCCGAGATTTGCCGGATTCTCCGGTACCCTCCGGTAAGCACCGGTATTTGAACCGGGACGGTATTTGAGGGTGAAGTTACCGTTTTTATCCAAATCCGGTACGTACCGGCCGGTACCGGCCGGTACGGAACGGCATTAACAACTATGGATTGGACTAGGGATGGATCCAGGAATATAGCCTAGCGGGGGCACCTTGCTAATCATAATGGCGAAAGTTTATTTTATTTTAGTCAACCACGGTAAGATCGTACAAAATTAAGATATGCATTATTATTAACTACAAAAGTTTATAACACGTACTTTCCAGACAGTTAATAATAAAAGAGAAAGAACATCTCCAAATAGACAAATAGCTTATAAAACAACAAGTATAAATGCACCATATGATGAAATTTAAGCATAAACTAATACTAAATGTGTATTTTCGAGATATATGCAAGTATGTATAAACATATTTTAGCACATTTTCATAATTATGCTAATTTATATAAAAATATCAAAAAAAAATATTTTAATTTCGAATGAGGTCAGTGGGGACACGTGCCCCGCGTGCATCCGCCCCTGGGTTGGACATCTGAAGTTATGATCAAGTTTTAATTCATTGCCCACAACCCCATGGTTTTGGTCCCGGCTTCTTCGCTAAGTGCGTGGGTTCCCTTTTTGCTTTAGATTTATTGTACCTCCGCAGTTATGCTACGAGGTTTGGTTTTCAGTGAGAATTATCGTGGTCCAAAAAATTGTTCAAGTAATCTTTTGGAAGAGTGCCGTAGACACGGGCAATTCGCCACATATGAGTATGAACTTGGCTCCTATAAATGTAAGATGGTACAGTATTAGTTAAAATTTATGTGTCGTGTTATAGTTGAATTTGGATCCTATCAATGCAACTTGGTATTTACTGATTTGGACCATCATTGGTTGGTAGTGCCGTAGGCACTGACAATTCGCTAGTATATAAAAAAGTAGAATGCTAAAACCATTTTCATTTCTTATAGTACGTATAATAGTAAGAAAATGACAAGGTAAAAGATACGCTACCACCACGGATCAAAAAAAAATAAATGCTACCACCAATTTTCTAGTTAAGGTTCAATAATTCTAAAGTACCCCGAAAAGGTACCTACGAAAATAGAAATCAACAGTTCAGATCAAAGTATCCCGATTTCTGACACTCTCTTTAGTGCTTAAAATTATACGATTATACATAGCAAAACTTATATAAAAACTTTCAAACCACACTAGAACTTAAAATTATACATAGCAAAACTTTCAAACCACACTAGAACTAGAAGACAAGTTTTGCGGTGCATATATAAAAAAGTGGAATGACAAAATCATTTTCATTTCTTATAATATAATAGTAAAAAAATGACATGGTAAAAGATAGTAATAAATTCTACCACCAATTTTGTGGTTAAGGTTCAATAATTCTAAAGTAACCCGAAAAGGTACCTTAGAAAATACCCCGAAAAAGAAATCAACAGTTTAGATCTAAGCATCCCCAAAAAGCCCCGAAAAGAGAAATCAACTCAACTTAAATATTGATTTCTATTTTCGGGGTACCGAAACTGAACTGTTGATTTCTCTTTTCAAGGTATGTTTCGGGGTATCTTTTCTGGATATGTAGCATTTCTCATGGTTCTAGCAATTTGTGCGGTACATATTCCACTAAAAGCAGTCGACTGTTTACTCCTTTCTTGTCAAGTACTCCTACGTAGGAGTAAATTGTCTAGTGCTTCTCGTCAATAATGTGCCTAGTACTGCAACGTCCTTCTTCAAATAAATTAGGTCTTGACTTCTGAGTTGATCAAAGATCAGTTCTCTCATAACCATTAGACCTTGTTCGTTTCGGAGACTCAAATTCTCTAGGTACGATCACCAATAAATTAGGTCTTGACTTTTGAGTTGATCAGATCATCTCTCCCGCAACCGTTAACGTTTATACGGATTAATTGACTTGACGGACATTATAAGGTGAGATTTATTTTTCAAGAATTAATTGAATTGCGCGTAAATTAGCTGGGACATCTTAAGTTATGATCAAGTTTTAATTCATTGCCCAAATTTCTTGTTTAGTTTGATACTGTCTACTACATATTTTGCCTTTTTTTCAAGAAACAAATTTAAAAGTTGCCAAATCCAATGGTGTCAAAGGCATCTTTTGTGCAAGTGTGAGTGTCAAGCCTTGACCACCCGATCAAGCCCTGATTCAAGCCTCACTCTTGAGATAAAAGCACCACGTGGCGCTAAGTGGTTGAGTTTCATTTTTGGGTGTAAAAAGTCACCCGAAAGTAAAAAAGCATGCACAATGATTGGATCGAGTACCTAATTTTTTCTCGGAAAGTATTTCCTTTCTTCCCACCTAAGATTGACAAACCAATACCTATAAACATACAGTAAGTCTACTCGTACAACAAAATCGTACAATTTTTGGGTATAGATTTGTTGTGGGGCCCACTACGGGTCCTACACAAATGATCCGAACCGTTCATTAAATGTAAAACAGTTTTTCAAGGGCTCCCGCGAAAAATCAGTTCAATCCAATACTTATAGATACTCAATCGAATCATATAATGTTTCATTATCCTGGAATCTAAATCAAAAGTTAGATGATTAGATCGAGTACCTATAGGTATCAGATTGAGATGATTTTTTGCGGAGACCCTTGAAAAACTGTTTTACATTTAATGAACGGCTCGAATCATTTGTGTGGGACTCATAATGAACCCCATAACAAATCTATATGCAAAATCTGTACGATTTTGCTGTACAGAAAATTACCTCTAAGTACAGAAAAGTGACACTTAATTTCCATTAAGGAGAGATGAAATACTTAATTACCACTAAGTCCACTTTTACAAAAATACATTTAACATTAATGGAAGTGTCACCTTAGGGTTTTAGGGTATGCTAGGGTTTTAGGGCACTTTAAGATTTTAGGTTTTAGAATACCCTAGGGTTTAGGTTTAGGCGCTTATATAGAGCCCTAGGGTTTAGGTTTAGGCACTTTCATAGGTGTTTTAGAATACACTTTCCTATTATTGGGTTTTAGCGGTTTAGGCACTTTCATTGGGTACCCTAGGTTTGTAGGCACTTTTATAGGGTACCCTAAGGTTTAGGCACTTTCATAGGGTGCCCTAGGGGTTAGGCACTTTCAGTATTTAGGGTTTTAGGCACTTTCATAGGGTTTTAGTGTTTCATTAATTAGAGGAGATTTGGTGGGAATTATTTTCTATTTTCTGGACCTAGAGGTAAATTGCCCGATGCTGTACCAGTAGACTTACTGATAAACATATGTACACCTGTGTGTAAAGTAAAGGTAAAGGGTCAAGTTTTATATTCTGAATGACACGGCAATTTTTTGACAGAAAACATCGTTTTCTGGCACTGAATTTGGAGCAAAAGAGAAAATCTTTTTTATGGAGGTGTTGTAAATAAGTGTTTGTGAGTGCTGCAATCGTGATTGTTCAAAAGTGTTTTGGACGGTCAAGATGTTAATGAAACTTTTTCGGAAAAGAGTTAATTGTGACCGATCATAATTGAAAACGAATCTCAGCCATTAATTGCGCGAATAGACAGCTGAGATTGCGCCGCTCTGCAAACAGGTTGTTCACGGAGCTTCCGTGCAAAATTACACACCTTCAAATTTATTATTATTATTATTATTTGGGTTAATCGGAAATGAGTAACTTTTGGATCTAAAGGGTCATTTTCTTAATAACTAGGTGTTATGTCAGTTTATGCACATCTTAACTAATCCCGAGGGACCAATCATATCCCACCATCCACTACCGGCGTCCTAATTAAAATCAGAGCAACCATCTGCATAGACTGACCCCCAAAAAATTAATAGCATTTAAGAAGCTTCAAACCAAAATTTTTAAAAGAAAACAAACTCTTAAATCTCAGGACTTGACAACCAGACCAACCCCTTAAGGTTGATCTGAAGGGTCATTAGCAAAGTTACCGGTGCTCTAGGTCCAAAGGGAAAGGGTGTATATTTAAATAAGTCATGGAAACTTCCATAGCATGAAAACTGCTTGGATTGCCACGTTTAATTACGTACCCAATGGTCCCAAACATCATTTCTTATAGTAATTTTTTTTTTAGGATTCGGTTTCTCTACTGCAGTGAAGAGTGTACAGTCCAATTTAGACCGTTCATATTGACAGTCTTTTACCGGTAAAATTATGTTATTACCGATAAAAGATTCAAAATAAATCTGGACAATTGAAAACGTTAACTGACGGTTGCGATTCCTTGGGCTGCAGACCAAACCTAGACTATATACAAGCCATATCTCTTTCTTTTTTCTTTTCTTTTTTTTTTATCAATGGCTTGGTTCACTTTCATGATCGATTAATTCGAGTTTTCTTTATCTTTTCTTTTTTTCGTTTTGTTAAATAGTGATATTTAGTGTTGCATGTGACAGGTGTCTTTAATTTTGCCAGACTGTTTAACTCAAATTGGACTGTCCTGTGCCCTTATAGCATGTGTAACAAGGGTTGGTTATGACAAAACAATTAATTTTCAGAATTTATGTGATAATAAGTCCGTCGTTATTTGACTTATTTAACGAAATAGTTTAATTTTTTGTTGTAACTTTTAAAAAGCTGCTTGAAATATATTTACAACTTATTTCAGATTTTTTTCATAACTAATTAAATCAGCTAAAAATTCATAAGTGGCATAAACCGAGCCCTTGTGACCTTTTGGTTTGTTATTTCAAGGCTTGTTTGGAACTATAGGATTTGTTCACGACAAAAACTTGTTTCCAATAGTATTGTAAATAAGTGTTTATAGCACTCAATTGTGACCGTCCAAAAGTGTTCTGGACGGTCTGGATGTTAATGAAACTTTTTTGGGAAAGTTAGTCCAGAACACTTTTGGACGGCTGTGATTGGTTGGTGCTGTAAACAGCATGCTTACAGCACAACTGGAAACAAGACAATTTCTTTGTTCGCTTGAGGTTCTCATAACTATCCTCTCTCTCTTAACACGCTTTTCAATAAATATTCTATGCACTTATTACTCTCATTACTCTTCCCATCTGTCTCTCCACTTAGGCCCCGTTCCCAAAATCCAAATACGTACTTAAAAAATAATGATCTATTTTCAAGTTTAAAAAAAATGGACTTACGAAAATAATTTTTCAAATTTTTTTTGCAGGGTTTGATAGATCTCAATGAAAACTATCAAACAAGATCCCTATTATTTTTAAGTTTGAAAATTGTAAATAAGTACTTATTTTTTAAGGGGCCTTTCTGGAACGGGGCCTTATTATCAGCTTTAGTAAACTATATTTTCAACGCGGATAAAAACAAAAAACAATTATATTTTCAACGACAACACTCGACCATTGTTCATTTTCTTTAAAAAAAAAAAAGAAAAAAAAGCATAACGTTTCCGTCCTGATTGTGACGGAAAATTACGAATTTCATTTCTTGATGAAACTATGCCATCCCTACAATTTTTTTCAGTAAGTCCATGGGTACAGCAGATTGGTACAGATTTTGTGCACAGATTTTTTGTGGAGTCCACTACGGGTCCCACACAAATGATCCGAGCTGATCATTAAATGTAAAACATTTTTTCAAGGGTTCCCGCAAAAATTTAGCTCAATCCGATACTTATAGGTGTTCAATCCAATCGTCTAATTTACATTTAGATTTCAGATATGAAAAAGTTAGATGATTGGATCGAACATCTATAAGTATCGGATTGAACTGAATTTTTTCGAGAGCCCTTGAAAAAAAATTTTACATTTAGTGAACGGCTCGAATCATTTGTGTAGGACCCGTAGTGGGCCCCACGAAAAACTTGTGCACAAAATCTGTACCAATCTACTGTACCCATAGACTTACTGAATTTTTTTCCGTATTCTACTATTCTCACTATAGTTGAATAACCTTTTAACTCATTAGCTTATTTTTACCAAGGGAAATGGTTTTGCCATTCTCTTTTTTGTTAACTCCATTCTTCTGCAAGTACATTTTTCCACCAAAAATATACTTGCAGGGAAGTGGAATTAAAAAAAAAAAGAATAGCAAAATCAGCAACCTTTGCCAAAAATAATGTCCAAATATACACCAGACCGTCTTGAGGTCCCACCCATTTCAATAACAAGAGCGACAAAATCGAGGAAATCGACGCCAGGTACCGACCAGGGAAATCGACGGCATTCGGGGCCCACTCTGGGATAGCACGGACGATCCGTGCCGTTCAATAATTTTAAAATGAAAACTGAGTGGGCCCGTAAAAAATTAGCTCAATTTTATACTTGTGGGTACTCGATCAAATCTTTTATTTTTTCATGGATCCGAAATTTGAATGAAAAAATGGAAGATTAGATCGAGCACCTACGCATATCAGATTGGGTTGATTTTTTTACGGAAACCCACTCGGTGCTTTATTTTAAAATTATTGAAGGGCTCGGATCGTCCGTTCGAATCCCGGAGTGCTCCATTGGTTTCCCTGGTCGGTACCTGGCCGTCGGTTTCTCTAGTCTAGCAGCAACGAAGTTGTCTAGTTCAAATTAGAACATGTTAAAGAAACCTTCCAAAAGCACATAAAAAGGCTATTTCACTTACTCTCCTGACAGCCTTTATAATGTTGATGCCAAAGTGCCCATCTTTTTATCATGTGGCTCAAAAAGCTAGAAAGTATATATTCAGATAGCAAAATTTATGAAGTGTGAGAAGCTAAAAGTATGGAGTGATTTTTGTACTTTCCAAATTGTTTGTAAAAATCAATATGAGTTGAGTTTCGTACTTCTCTTGGGAGGTCGGTAAACAATTAATTGGGAGAGTGCGAAAATCACTCTCGTTAGCACAGTCTATTAGGTTTTTACGTACTCTCGTCTACTTTTTCTTATTACGATAATACATTTTTGAGTGTTATTCGCAACTCAAAAGAATGTCTTCCGTTCTGCTCCCAATCTTCGCTTCAATATCTGTTCTAAAGTTATCATTGGACGTTTTGCACATCAACCATGAATGTTTATTGGGCTGAGGTTAGCATTTTTTATTTATGTTTTTGCTCTCAATTCTGGGAATTGGGGGATGGTGTTGTGCAGTAGTGTGCGCCTCCGAGCCGTCGGATCGTGCATCCGACGGCTCGGATCTCATTTCGACAATGAACGGCTCTCGATCGTCGGTTGCCAAGATGAGATCTGAGGCACCAACCCGAAGGTCCCAATTTTTGCCCTTGTGAGTTTTAATAGTTTGATACTTTTGCAAAATGGCGTTTTCACATGTGCCCTTGCGCAGTACATTAACTTAGCTACTTGCCCATATGGCCATATTTATGAGCACAAATCTGTCATTTGATGCACGCGAAACTCTCACTATTTTTGTGGTGTTTCGGTGCATCTGACAACTCCAAAAACATCTATAATCGGATAACCGCATGAGGGTGCATTTTCGTTATATCATTGAATTACAGACTAATGACAGTAGTAAATTGTTTTCCCTATATGATATTCCGTATTTTAATTAATGTATGTTGAGAAAATGAATTACCTAAAAATTCAAGAAAACATGAACTCTATAATTCATTTAGTTCAGCGGTAACGCTCCCTCCGTGCACCGAGACTTTCCGCACGTCAAAGCAACTCAGTTCTCAAGTCAAATGAAAAGGACTATTATACCCCCACTGGGCAATAGGATGCATACTGAGTAAGTGTTCCAGTTTCCTAAAAAAGAAACTTTTATAAAAGGAAGGTAATTTCAAGCTCGAAAATCATATGTTTACGCAAATAATTTTCCTACCAATATAGATCTTGTTTGATAGATCTCATTGAGATCTTTTAAATATTGCAAAAAAAATTAAAATATATATTTTTCATTTTTATTATTTTTAAATTTGAAATTACCTTTTTTTTTTAAAAAGAAAGCCGAACGATATCAAAGATATCTCTTACAGAGTGTATGTGAGAAGGACTACTATACCCCCCACTGGGCAATAGAATGAGCGTTATAAATAGAGAGCCAACTGCTCCTTTTTCTTCTCCGAGGAACGCCTCCAAACCTCCTCTGTCTCCTCTTCACCACCAACCAAAACACAGAGTCCTAAATACTACTCCGTACCACACATCAACACTTCTCTCTCTCTCTCTCTCTCTCTCTCTCTCTCTCTCTCTCTCCTACAGAAACCATCAGGGAAGATCGACAAAAGGGACGAAACTGCTACTCACGTAAGTGCGCTCTCTCTCTCTCTCTCTCTCCAATCTTCGTCGATTCATGTATATGCTACACAACCTTTTTACACAATCAGGGTGCGTTTAGTTGTTAGGGGAAAGAAGGTCAGGAATTCAACTTCTAACTTTCGCTGATCCCAAAAAAAAAAAAAATTAAAGCTTTTTCCGTCAGAATCCCTTTTCTAGTTCGATTATTGGCATTTTTTTCACTCTTGATTTCATGTGTAATAAGCAATGCCGTTGACTACACTCGGCTAAAACCGCCATGCCGTTTACAAACTCCCGCATACTAATACGATTCGCGTCGAAAATTCATCAAGATCTTGGGTTTTCAGCTCCAAGTTTCAATTTTTGCGCCGAAATATCGATTTTTCCGGCTCGGATTGATCTCCAGAAATCTCATCTTCTGTGCAGTTCAAGTTAATATACCCTTCTGTTAAGTAATGTCCTTTCAACAAAGCTTTAGAAGTGAGATGAACTCAGAAAGGTGAATTTTCTTCTACTTGGGGGTGATTTAATGGAGAATATTTGATCCAACTCTCATAGATCTCAAAAAAAAAAAAAAAAAAACCTAAAAAAAAATCTTTTTATTTCTTCTCTGATTGTTCGTCCTCTCTGTAAAGTTCCTACATCAAGCTTCCTATTCTTCAAGGGAAAGTAATTACCTGGCCTCCCTCCCCCTCTCCAATATAATATCCCAAGGAGGTCGGCCGGTGATCAAGACCCGAGACTTATAGACTTGTTCTCTCTTAGCTGTCGGGTTCAAAATCGGCAACTGCATAAACTCTAGTGCGATTGGTTCACGAGGACCGGTCGAGGTGAGCTTAAACTGACCCTGAATTCTAAAGTATACTCACGTACATACACATATTTATATATGTACGAATATGTATAATAACTTATACGTATACCGGTATACGGTCGGTCATCTTCTCATTCATCAGTTCCTTCCTTCCGGTCTACGATCCTTCCGCAGAAGCTGTCTCCATTTTCCCTGCAACTGGGTCTTTTTTTATTCCCCGTTGAATACTCAATTTCGCACTAATTTATTGCGCCCTTCTATTGAAAAATCAGTTCTGAGTCATAATTCAACCCTTCCAAATTTAAATACGTCAATTAAAACCCTTTTTTTTATTTTTTTGTTTCTCTCTCCTCGATTTTATTAATCTAAGATCTTCCATTAATATCTGCGCGTAACCGACGAATTCGCAGCTAATTACATAAACTGGGTTCAGTTTCTTCAGACAGTTTCGGTTTGGATTTTGGAGCAATGAGAACAGAGCGCGTGAGGAATTCCAAGGTATGCTAATATCCAATCAATACCCATTCATATTCATGCGAGTATACATAGATAACATTCCGAGGAACACAATTTCGAACACAATTGCATCCGTCCGGAGTCATCGGTTCATGTGGGCCCACATAGAATTTGAAATTCTAGTGCGACGTTCGAGCCCTTTGTTCGGCAATAAACGGTCCAGATTTCATCTCGGCTCTTGCAAATTTGGGCTGTTCATTGCCGACATGAGATCTGGACCGTTGAGTGCCGAGAGAGACGGGCGAGATGCCGCACTACACCCTGTGGTGCACCTCCGCACCACAAGACACGTATCGAACGGTTGCGGATACCATCGAGTTCGGAAGGTGTGTTCCTAGACTTTTTGTCGTATTTTAAACCCGTGTATGCAACGCTGAGAGAGAAAATGTTTTGCAGTCTTCGTGGCCAAAAGTGGTGGTGAGAAAATGGCTGAATATCAAGACTGGCGCAGATGAATTCCATTCTGATTACAAAATTAGGGGTAAGTTCAATCCTAGTTTTTTTTTAAAATTTTCTCGTCGATTTTAATCGTGTTGAAAATCATGTTGATTGGAGCCTGATAGGCATGCGATTGAACGCATTTATCTTGAGAAATTAAACTCGACACCCTGGATTAAATGTAGTTCTTCAAGGCAAATACTTCCAATCAGAAATGGTTTAGATCCGTTCCACGTAGTTTTTGACACGATTTGATGTTTTTAACAAACACCACAAAGCAGGATCTAGGGCAGCAAACGATCCGAGCCTCTCGCGAGCACCCTAAAACTTCCGAATGCGCTTGACCGGGACCACTTGGCAGCATCGTCAAAATAAACTCGAGATGGGCCTGAAAATTATCCTATGGGAATTTAAGAGTTTTGTTGTTTTTTGTGAAAAAAACAGCTATGGTGGATGGAAGAAGTGAGAGAAGAAAGAGTTTCTCCGACAAGGACTCCTACGTCGTCGTACCGGAGGAGCTTTCAGGTAATTTTCCCGTGGGTCCGCAGAGCACCATGTACTGTATTCCTTCAGCCTTTTGTTTCGTTGATGGTAAAATCTTTCCTCCTACAATTAATTTCTTATTATCTCACCAGAAGGCTGGTTGATAGAAGCCAGAGATAGTATTCAACGGCCGAGATTTGAAACCGGGCGTACCACGGTCGCGGATGATCTCAACCTCAGGTTAGGCAAGTATTTCTAAATTGAAGGTTAAATAAGGAAATTTGTTAGGGCTTGTTTGCTTAGCCTGTTTATTTGCTTCTTTTTTTTCAAATAAATTAAATAAACAAATCAACAAAATACTGCTTAATATTTACGTACTTACTAGGGCAACCATACTTTTGAAGAGAAGTACAAGCATATTGTTTGATGACAAGCCGAACGAGCACTTAGGACCCGTTTGATAATCGTATTTTATGTGCTTGTGTCTTTATTTTTTTATTGTTGTTTCTATATTTATTCAAACATAACAACAAATAAATAAGACGTGATAATCAAACGGGCTCTTAGTATCTCCATATTTCTACCTCAATTATTGGCTTAGAAATTGGTAATGGCCAATCAATTCAAAAAGATTCTCTCTTTAATTTTCCTTTTAAGATATAAAGTTAGGGGAGCATTTATTGAGGGTGCGTTTCCGGTAATGAAAAATTTATAGATTTTTATTTATAGTCAAGAAGTTGTTAGGTGTTTTCTTGTAGTGAATAAATTGTTAAGAAATACCAAGTTTTTTCGGCAGTATATAAATAAGTTGCTGATGGGTTTATGAGTAGAGTTACTGTAGTAAAAAAAGAAGAAGTTTTTGTTGATAATTTTTTTGTTAGAGAAAACGAGATGGTAAAATACTGAAACTTTTTTATTAATGAAAACGAGATGGTAAAATACATTAAATTTTTAGTATTTTTTATTAGTGAAAACGGGGCCTGAGTGTCCTAACACCATTTTGTTTGATTTGGTTCGGTTCGGTTCGGTTCGGTTTGGTTTCGCAGGGGAATTGATTGTTGGTTTGATTGGTGGGGTTGTTTTAATTTGGGGAATGCCCTTATAATTACAGGATGTTCGTAGGGACATGGAATGTAGGTGGGAAGTCGCCACATCAAGGATTGAATTTAAGAGATTGGCTACGGACACCTGCCCCAGCTGACATCTACGTCCTCGGGTATGTACAACTCTATACTCCACCTCCTCCTTATTTACATTAATCCCTCTCGAACGCGGTACGGTGCTGTACAATCTTAATTATCCAAAAATGTTTCGGTACACTTTTAATAGAATGACACCTTGGCGGGCTCTCCTACTTTGGTACACCATGTAATAGACCAGCATAATAGGATTTCATCTTTAATCTTCGCTTTAAACCTCCGAAAAGCAAAGCCGGCTAGGCGCTCTCTCCCTGTAAATCTAGTTAGATTTGTTCTCTCAGCCAAAACGCGCCGCTTAGTTGTTCTTTATGCCACTCTCCTACTACTTCCGTATCAATATGTGGGTAAAAATCACATATTGTACCCCTAAGCTTGGGCAGGGGTGTATTATAGGCAGGGGCGGATCCACCTTGGGGCACGTGGGGTCACGTGCCCCCACGCCCTTCTAAGTTTTTAATCTGATTTTGTATATGTATTATATATGTTGAATACATGCAAGTAAGCATTATTTGGTGCAGTGTTAAGGTGCTGGCTTTGGGAACATGAGTTTGTGGGTTTGAGTCTTCCCATTCTCATAAAGTTTTTTCCCCCCCTAAAATCCTTGTAGTAGAAAATAGTGCGTACGTTCCAACTTTCCTAACCAAGGTTTCCTCCCACTCCCTCAACGTCTCTAATCATTTGTATAGTACAAAATATGAACCCGTACATTACATTTGTATACTTTTGGTTCTCCGAAATTTGTACTCATAGAGTTAATAATAGGAAAATAGATGATGAATATGTGATGATTTTGTTTTAACGCATACAATCGAGGTGCGCAAGTTTGCCTAAGTAGCTGGTTATTAAAATACATATATACTTTAAAATTGTTACTTTATCATGAATACTAAAATTATTTTGGTGTGAATGTGCTTAACTGTAACTAATATATTACGGTTACAAAGAAAATTGGTGTCCCACTATGTTAAATTTCAGAATCCGCCACTGATTATAAGAGTGTAGTTTGTAATTCGAGCCACATCTAATCTATTAGATTGTAGAAATGAGACAGCCCGAATTGCGCACTACTACCCTACGGTACAGGTGTGCACTACGGAGTCCGATTAGAGACAAAATAGTAATCTCGTACCTTAATTGGAAAACTAATGAAAAAGTGCTAATGAGCCACGCGCCAACATGTTTCGTTGGGTCTTGGTTTTTTTCTTGACGCCAAGTTATAAGATGCACACCAGCTCATCAGTAACGTGCCCGCATAAGTCACCCCCCAAGTCCTTCCTCCTGTCCTGGTGTCCTCTTCATGAGAAATTTTTTAGTGCTGGATGGGTACCACGTCATCTGATTGACGTGGTGCCCGAACATGCACATCCGAACCGTTCAAAAGTGTATTGAACGGCTCAGATTAAAACACTCTTTCTCCTCTTTCTCTCTCTAAGTCCGAGCCATCCAAAACTCAAATGAACGGTCCGGATGCACCGAGCAGACACCACGTGGTACCCGCTCGGCACTTAAAAATTTCTCCCTTTTCATAGTTCCCCCCGCTACTTTTTGCTGATGCTTCTTTGACCCCTCCCACCCAATGAGAGCGCAGATCCAAACCGTGAAAACGTCTTTTAAAAATATTCCGAAACAATATAGAAATTTGTGAGATCGAGAATTAAGAGTAACGATGACAGCAAAACGTTTGGTTGACGAAGTGAATTACTTATGTCATAAATTTGAAAAGAATATTTTTTTATAAAAACTTAAACTCATAACCAATCACAAACTACTCGCTAGGTATTTGGAGGGTTACTGTTGAACTTCGTATAGATATGAGGTCGGATCTCCTCTGTCTCGAAAACTCTTATGCCTCTGGGTTTTTTTATCAATAATTTTTTTTTATAAATCTTTGAATAAGATTACAAAGATTTAACGGATCATGGGCACATAAGCGAACGCCACCCGAGAACCAAACCTAAGAGATTTTTTGGCTATTGGAATGAGTGATTTTTTTTTTATATTTAAAATTCAACGGCCGGATAATCTCAAGATAGAAGTTTTGCCTAACCATTTTCACCCTGTTATTGTGGATCAGGTTCCAGGAAATCGTACCACTGAACGCAGGCAACATACTGGGGGCAGAGGACAATAGTCCAGCTGGCAAGTGGCTCTCCCTAATCCGCGAAGCTTTGAACAATAACACAACTGACCCTGAAGTTTCGAAATATTACAATAGTTCCCCTAATGTTGACCTAAAACAATCGCCACCGCGTGCAAAACCAAGAGTAAGCTTCTCCGACTTGCTCTCGCTAGAAGATGAACTCAACGATGAGGATTTTCAGAGGTTTCTGAGCTCGAATTCAAACTCGACGGAAGAAGGCTCGCCCGGCCGACCTAGTACCAGTAGTCCTGATAATCATCAGTATTGTTTGGCAGCTAGTAAACAGATGGTGGGTATTTTCTTGTGTGTATGGGTTCGAGTGGATCTGTATCGCAACATTAGTAATTTGAAGGTCTCTTGTGTTGGAAGAGGCATCATGGGATATCTTGGCAATAAGGTAAATAGCTAGACACATACTAAACTCTTCAGTTGAGCTTCAAAATGTGTTGTAGTTTGAATTATTACTCTTTTAACAAGTTCCAAACGAGCAATCACAAAATGAGCTCAAGCTACAAGTGGGATTCTTCATTCTTATATATTTTTCGTTTTTTATGGGTTAATAGGGATCAATATCAATTAGTATGACATTGCACAAGACAACATTTTGCTTTGTTTGCACCCATTTGGCCTCTGGAGAGAAAGAAGGCGACGAAGTCCGAAGAAATTCAGATGTCATGGAAATTTTGAAGAAAACAAGGTTCTCTCATGCGTGCAGAGGACTCGGGAAAGCAATCCCTCCCGAGAGCATTTTGGAACATGAGTAAGTACTTAGATCATTAAGTTCCACATTCAAGATATTGTAATGTAGAAGTTTGATCTGTATCCTAACGTCTTTTAACTTTTCCCCTTAATTAGTAAGATTATTTGGCTCGGGGACCTGAATTATCGACTTGCTTCGGGTTGTGCCGACACGCATGAGCTACTGAAGAATAACGACTGGAAATCACTTTTAGAGAAAGATCAGGTTAGAGAGACTTAATGACGGATTCGCTCTCTATTTGTTACTATTTAATCACTAGTCTATGTGAAATCATGTTATGACATTATAATTGATGTGGTCCTGTTGGCAGTTGAGGATAGAGAAAAGAGCTGGCCGTGTGTTTAAGGAATGGGAAGAAGGGAGGATATATTTTGCTCCAACTTACAAATACCTCACCAACTCTGATAATTATGTTGTCCAAATCTCTACTTCTAAAGAGAAGCAAAGGACTCCTGCCTGGTACTTATTTTACTCGCATTGCCCTACAATCAAGTTCTACAATAATTTGGTTTCATTTGTTTATATTAAGCTAGCGATCCCGGTCAATGTCTCAGAGCATCTCCAACCCACCTTTACAATCTCTAACGAACTCTGTATGAGGCGAGGCGTTTTGGCTCCGTCCATCCTTACTCTTTACTTGTTGCCGTGTAGCTAGCCAAATTTCACTAGGTGAATCCCTTTCCCGGCTACCGAGGACAATCTCTATCCTCCCTCTACCTCTCTTTACCTTTTTTCTGCAACTTCACCGGTATATTCTTTCGCCGCGTATGTAACAAGAACATTTCTCTTTTAAAACTTGTCAAGTTAATTTTAGAGAGTGGGGTTGGAACACATAGATGGACAAGTGAATAGGTAAAATATAGATTGTACTTTTAGCTAGGCTAAAGATTCCACCAAGTGAAAATTGCAACTCAACATAGGGAATTAGGGGCTTACATTGATCCATATGGAGAGAGAGAGAGAGAGAGAGAGAGAGAGATCTAAAATAAAGTAATGCACAGATCGACCACCTGGGTTTCTTATTGCTTGCATTGGGAAACAACTGATCAGTCGGTTCAAGCTTTTACTTTACTCCTGTCATAGAATAAATTCCTTACACCGACCCTGTCATTGTATAATTAACTTGCACCGACCTTCCTTGCTTGACCTGTCTTACTGGAAGGACCAACTTAATTAGATTCTATTGGTCAAACACTCCACACTGTCTATAGTCATTTTATACTACTAAAGCGTTTTGAACAAATTTTCTTAGCATTTGAATCTTGAATTTATGAAGAGACTATGAAATCCCACCTCGGAAACATATAGAAATGTCAAAGAGTAGATAAGGCACGTAATGCCCACCGCCAGCTACTATTAACTTAAGTTATAACTTTTGAGTCACTTGGTTAGGCTACGGTTTAGTAGGTGAGATGATGCGGGTGGTTACAAGATTGGTACGACGGAAAGAAAAATGTTTAACTATGGAAAGAAAATATATAACTACATTTGGTCATATTGAAATGTCAACTCTCTCTAGCAATAAAAGCTACCTAATTTTTCACTTTTTTGGTCATATTTGAAATGATAGGTGCGACAGAATATTGTGGAAAGGTGAAGGACTAAAGCAAATATGGTATGTGAGAGGTGAGTCCAAATTCTCAGACCACAGGCCAGTTTATTCTCTCTTCTCAGTCCAAGTCAATTTCGCCAACAAAAACAAGCCCACACCCATTATCAGCTCAACCAACACCAAACCACCACCGCTGCTGCCACCGCGACCGTCGCCGGTTCCAACCGCTGGTGGATTGCCACCAATATGTTTTGCCAAAATTGAGGCAAATGAATTGTTGCTCATAACCAGGGCTCAAAGTTGCATACAGAGCACCCCAAGGTGGCCACTCCAATGACACACCGACACGTCAACAGGACACACTGGAGAAGCATCCCTCTGACTCCGCCGGAATTTTTAACGGTTTTGTGAGTTCTCAAAAATTTGTGGGCTTTTTACTCTCCGGCAGAGGTGACGGGTACCATGCCTGTACTTTCATTTTGCTGAAAAGAAAATTTTGCGGGCTTTGAGTGTCATGATTGGTCCAACCCATGTTCTCTGTTAAACCAAATTGAGATAAGTTACAAAAACGACATGCTGGTCGGGCGTGCCGGCACGCCGGATGGATGACACGTGGGTTGATCAGGGACTGTTGGATCATGCATGATGCACTGAATGATGGACAGAGAATGGTAGCTGCTTATTTCATGAATTCGTAAATGGAATTCTGAGTCGTTTTGAGCATTGGTTTGAAGAATGTAATTCAGCTTTGTTATGTTTCGAAAAGGATATGTGCGCTCGGGTACTGACAAGGATCGTTTCTCCTATATATTTTTTTTTGGAGGGGACGGAGATGAGATATAAATTGTTGATTGGTTAAACGTTGAATAGCTTTATAGAGGAAGGGTTGACATTAGGAAAAATGAGAATCTTGTATTACTTTATCGAAATGTCAAGTTTGTTCTAAATTTACTTAGCCACAAAAAAAAATTTGTACTAAATTTATGTTGTGTGATCTCATTCACCCAAGATCTCCTGTCCTGAATTCACTCTTTCGCATACGACCGTGTTTATGCTCATTTTTTGCACCAAATTTCAAACTAGCACGGGAGAGCTATTTAATTAAAAATTAATTAAATTGGGCAAATATTCATTGTTTACTTGGGCTAAAAATTATAGAAGAACTTGAGACAGAAAATGGGTTCCAACACCACACCACATAATCTCCAAAAGCAAAAATAAGCAAAACCCAAACCAACCATCACATATATCCAAACAACGTCTCTATTCTTCTCCTTTTCCTACTCCACCTCCACGATCCTAAACTCCTCCATCTCCCCATTATTCCCCATCCTGCCCTCGTCCACGTGCCCAAACAACACGTACACCCTGTCCCCGCCACCCACCGCCACCACGCTTGCAAACCCCTCCACGTCGAGGGCAGTTTCGTCAAACACCGCCCCGTCCGCTCAACTGCTGTCGCTCTTGATGAAGTGCGCCGTTGTGTGAGACACCACGACGACGACTCTGTCTCTCCTGATGGCCATCCTGTCCGCCGCCGTTAGGTTCTTGTTTAGCAATACAGTTCGTGTGGTTCCGTCTTATTCGTTGACTTTGAACATCTTCCCGATGTTTGACTGGACCACGAGGAGGTACCCCTTGCCGTTGAAAAGGATGTCGTTCAGGCCGTAGGGGGTGTAGATGACGTAGGCATTGCCGGAGAAATCGGCGGATTCGTTTGCCCTAAATGTTGTTGAAGATCTTCTTCCCAGTAGAATTCCCATACGAAGCCGTTGACATCAATGGGCTTAAGACTTGTTTGTAAACAAGCTGAGAACGAAGTGGGGTTTTGAACATGCCTACCAAAAGATGTTCGATCGAGGACTTGGCATAGATTCTGTTGCTGTGGAGGAAAATAGAGGATTTAAGGCTATCAAGCATCTTTTTGTAGGCATGTTCAAATTTCGGCAGAGGTGAAATTCACTTCATTCTCAGTTTGTTTACATACAAGTCCTTAACACACTAATGTCAACGGCTTCGTATTTTGCTGTGAGTTCTTTCCCGAAGAAGATCCTCAATAGCATTCAGGGAAAACGAACCCACCAAAACAATCTTATATTCATGTTTTTTAGTTCCTTGTAACTTTTTCTTCAACCCCTTCTCCCTCAACTTCACACAAAGATTTCTTCATGACCTCAACGTTGTCAGTTTCATCATCATTATCATCACTCCGCTAACCTCCAAAAGCAAGACATCCATGTTCTTCTGCAGGAAATCCATATTCTTCTGCAACAAGCTCTTGTACAGTGACAGGTGGTAATTCTGTAGAAACTCCCACTGATTGACAAAACCTAGGAAAGTAAATCATGAATAATGATACCTCTTTGTTGCTTAATTAGGAACAAGCAACAGCTCTTGAAGCCATATCCAACTCTGTTTCTTCTGCTGATGCTCTCAGTTAGCTAGTTGGTAGTGTGACACAACTCGGAGACTTGAACCATATACCTATTGGATTGGATAGCAAAATTAAGCTCTACTGGGCTAGATAGCTCATCTGTTATATAAGTGCTATATTGAATATATATTACACACCTTATTATACCTATTCGGGGCCCTAATTTTGAGGCAAAATTTGGGGGCTTAAGTTGGCGGTCTCGTTCGGCTTAGCTCAAAGCCGACCCTGATCAGCATTCTGATACCACTTTGTTGGAAGAGGAGATTTTTAGTATTTGGAAGAGGAAGAAATTTTAAGATAAGGATGGAGGAAGGAGTATTTGTATTTCAATAGAACTCAAATATTTTTGGCTTGGTACAAAATTTCTAGAATTCACCCCTATTGGTTCTAGTCTAAAGATATTTCTTATAGAGAATTTTGGATTTATACATGTGCTCTGAAAAATCTAAATATTTTGATAAAGATCTTCCAGAAGTTAGATATAAGACTCCTTCAAAAATGTCTTCTATATTTGGGCTTATTTTTTGGGCTTGACTTGGGCTTCCAAATTATATATTAGATCAAGAACTAAATCATATTTATGATCCAACACAAATATGCAAATCCCGGAGAAATGCTAGCTTGAATTGGGCTTCCAAATTATATATTAGATCAAGAACTAAATCATATTTATGATCCAACACAAATATGCAAATCCCGGAGAAATGCTAGCTTGAATTGTCAAGCTGAGTTTGGAACAGTACATACATAGTGATTGTGCTTGGTTTCTGTTTACACCCATTTTTGGCACCAAACCTTAGACTAGGGTTGGAGGGCCAATTAATTAGATTTTAATTAAATTAGGCCGAAATTTATGGTTTGCTCGGGCTAAAAATTAATGGGCCGCATTAATTCTACAATTTAGAGCAAGGCCCAATTAATTAAAGCTCATGTGGAGTGAGATACGCCAAATAATTTTTCATGAAAGTAATTATTCGGAGAAGATGGGTTTCATGTTTTTAACATGGACCGGTGGATACCTCCTCCTATTTCTTTGTTGCTTGAGAAATGGAGTTGGCCCACCAATATAGGAGCTGTTGGTTCCACCAATATAGGAGCTGTTGCCCCGTTTCAGAAACCTTCTTAAAAAATAAGCAGCTTATTTCACATTTTCAAACTCAAAAATAATGTAAATGAAAAATAATTTTTCAAATTTTTTTGCACCGTATTAAAGATCTCAATGAGATCTATCAAACAAGATCCATAGTTGTAGGAAAATTATTTGCGTAAGCACGTGATTTTTGAACTTAAAATTGCCTTCTTAAAAAAAAAAATACTTATTTAGAGTTGCGGAACGGAGGAAGAGAACATGGAAGGTGAAATAGCAACCCATGATTGTGAATAACCACCACAGACATGCAACGTGGGACACTTGGCGAACCCAAGAAGAAGACGGGAAGTCCAACTTCAGAAACCGTGGCCCTTTTAAGTTTCCCATAAATATTAGTTTTGAATGTGAAAAACGGGTCCAGCACCAATTAAGTCCAGCGCTTCAAAAACTTTCCTACTTTCAGCAAAATAGACGAGTACCTTGTACTCAACCGTACCCCATTCAACTTACTTCTTCAACTAATTTGTATTTTACTTTTCCGTTGTATTCAACTTTATTATTCCGACATAATAAAGTATTACATTTTACGTTATCTTTCCTGGACGACTAGGAAATTCTAAGTCTACAACTGTGTGGCAAGTCACGAACCAACTTGTGATATTTACCCTTTGGATCATACACAATCGCTCTACGAGTTAGAAGTCAAGATCACCATCTAAGTTAGGCGCCAAAAGTCTTGGCACGTCCGCACTCAACCAATCAACGCCTACAACGCATTCTCGCCTTGCACGGCGTACATGTGTTAAAAACTAGAGTTAAGGATGAGGTATAGTTCAGATAACGGATCTGGTCTCGTCTTGTTTATGTAGAAGCTTTAATATGGGAATTGTATTGCATAGGATAATTTTACTACTCCTGAGTTACTTTGATGAGTAATTAGAGGGAACTCCATAACCCTAATTCTGGATTTTTTTTAATCGTACTAGCCACAAGAACTGGCCTTAGAGCAAGTTTATCAGAGTAGAAAAACCAACATTTTTAGCTATTTTACCTAATAAAAAGCAGATTCGGGAAAATGGGAGGTATTTTCCATTTGTGAACAGTTGTTAGCTACTTGTACCGAAGATGGTACAAGTACTATTCACAAGGGATCCATTTAATTATTACATTTTATTTTCTCTCCTCCCTAGCACTCTCTCATTCTCTCCTTCTCTCTGTAACCAGCCCAATCTGAGCCCAAATCGAGTCATCCATCAAAGAACTTGAACGCCACTCACCGGGATCTTGCTTCCCGGAGACACTCTCCACCAAGCTCCAGATCTAGAAATCAACTACCGCCTTGGAACACCGGCAAGGGTACTTCGACGACGTCGGCGGCGTGGAAGATGATTTGGAGATCTAAACCTTGGAGTTGTTTGGTGGTTGAAGTCGGTTCCAGAAATGGTTGGTGGAAAATGATAAAAATAAAAGGATAAAGGAAAAGATTGAAAGAGGAAGGTGGAAGAGAAAGAAGTGAGGAGAGGGAGCCCAGCCGGTGACCATCGCGGCCGTGGCCATGGCTGCCATGTGCTGCAACTATTTTTTTTTTCCCTTTATCTCCAACTGAAAGTTAGTGGGGCGAAATGACAAAGACGCCCCTCAATTTGACGGATGAAACTAACACCGTTGGACTTGGGGACTTGATTGGTACAAAATTGATACGTTGGGGATTAAATGTTCACAATGTTTATATTGGGGTTGAAAATGAGACGATGCTAATACTTTGAGAACCAAAAAAGTAAATAAGCCGAATTCCACGCATTTGATTCATCAAGTTTGACTCGAAATGAGAATTGGTTCGAATTTGGAGTGATTCATAATTCTTTATGTATTAGTTTTGGGAAAATGACGGCCCATGACGTATTTTGATAATTAATCCCGCCAAAGACACTTTTAGCATTAACAAATGTTCTCAGCATGCCCTTGGCGGGTATTAATTATCAAAACACGTCATTGGCCGTCATTCTCCCTATTAGTTTTGGAGATTTTTACCTCTTAGTGCAGAAAAGTGACATTTAATTCTTATTAAGGAGAAATGGAATACTTAATTACCACTAGATCTACTTTTACAAAAATACATTTACCATTAATAGAAGTGTAACCCTAGGGTTTTAGGGTATGCTAGGGTTTTAGGGTACCCTAAAATCTTAGGGTACCCTAGGATTTTACGATTTTAGGGTACCTTAAGATTTTAGGTTTTAGGATACCCTATAGTTTAGGGTACCCTAGTGTTTAGGTTTAGGCATTTTCATAGGGGTTTTAGGGTGTATTTTCCTATTATATGGTTTTAGCGGTTTAGGCACTTTCATAGGGTACCCTAGGGATTTAGGCATTTTTATAGGGTATCCTAGGGCTTAGGCACTTTCATAGAGTGCTCTAGGAGTTAGGCACTTTCAGTGTTAGGATTTTAGGTAGTTTCATAGGATTTTAGTGTTTCGCTAATTAGAGAAGACTTGGTGAGAATTACTTTCTATTTTCTGAACCTAAAGGTAAAATGCCCTTAGTTTTGGATGTTAGCCCACCATCTCTTGCTACTTAAAAACGGGTCATATAATCTGATTGGGCCGTGGGGTTGTCGGCCAGGCCTGCTGCGGATTTTTGGTCGGTGGGCTTTACTGAGAACTCTGGGTTTTGGTGGGCCGTGACCCAAGTTTTGGTGGGCTGATCTTCCCATGATTTGCCGAAAAAGAATTCGTTTTTTAAATTTCCTTCAAACCATTTTTTTTTATTTTTTGTGGGGAAATGATTCAATAAGCTCCTGTTCGTTACGAATGATAGTAGTTTCTTAAATTATAAAAGCCAGTTTTCCAAAATATTTTGGTCCAATTTATCTTAGGTCAGGATGTAGTTAAATCAATAGTCTGCTTTTGTTACAAGTTCATATGACCTAATTTTTTTTCGGCATTTTTTTACTCTTCGCAACTTTTTGTTGAACTTTTCGTCATAAATTTGGGGCTTAATCATTCGTCTCGACGAGAAGAACCAGAAAGGTACTCCCTCCGTCCCATAAAGTTTGGCATTTTCACTATTCCAGCCCTATGAAAAAATTAACTATATCTTTTAATCGGTAATGATTTTTATAAGCAATATGGATCTTGTTTGATAGATTTTAATTTGTTCTATTAAACAAAGTTCAAAAAATCGCCTAAAACATTATGGATTGAAAGATATATGCAATTTAAAAATGGCACGCATTCCTGAAAATGCCAAACTTTATGGGACGGAGGGAGTATAAAATATAAAAATGTGGACACTTTAGACAAAAAAAAATAGTAGTTTGGTATTTTTTTCATCTTTAGTGAATTTTACATTTTGGTTTAATGTTTTTATCATATTTTTTTTCTACTTATTAGACTCCATGAATAATTAATTAAAAAATATGATGCGAAACTTGATAAAATTCCGGAAAAGACGAACAAACACACGAAAAACTAATTGAACAGATCGGTTGCTTATGGCCGTTACGCGGTTCAACTGCTGGGTTCGCCCACGCTAATCAACAGAATTATGCTGTGTTTGGATGAGTTTTTAAGAAATTTTGTTGGGTTATAAGTAGAGAGATAAATGAGAATAATGATTGGAGAGATATATAGAGAGAAATGAGAATAATGATCGGAGATAGTAGGGGTGTACACGGTCCGAATTGGTCCGGTTCTCTAGAAAATCAGTAACCGGACCATTTCAAACGGTTCTAAAAAATTGAAAATCAGAACCTAACCAATATTTGCATGGAACCTAACCAGAACCAAACCGTAAGATCGGTCCGGTTTTGATTTGGTTCCAGTTCTATCCAATAAGCATCCAAACACTTATTCACAAAACATGAACTCATAAAATTAAAGAAATAGGAAGATAATTTGTTGGAATATGAAAGGAAGGAAGAAAATAAAAACTTTCCTAACAAATGAGATTTCATCTATAAATAAATTAAGTTCAGCAAGGAAAATATTAACCTACCAAATTCAAATACATATTTAATTACACACATATATGTATTTTTATATTTACCATAGTTTTAAATGGTCCGGTTCGGTTCTAACCACGGTTCATTAATTGAGAATCAGTAACCGAATCAAAATTGACGGTTCTTATTTTTTTGGAACTATAATCTGAACGTAGAACTGCAGAACCGGACCAAATAGGACGGTTCGGACTGAATCGGACCGGTTTTACGGTTCGAACGGTTTTGCTTATACCGGAAAACCTTGCCTTCGGAATAAGGTCGGAAACCCCAAGCGTAGGGCTTGATCGTCGGTAGCAATAAACCGGTAAGACCGGGATCGTACCACAGGGATTCAGAGATAGCTTAATTGGATTGTAGGATTTTTGTAAGGTTTTCGGCGTTTTAGACGGCCAACTGTCGGTTTTGCTTTAGAGAATGGAAAACGAAAGTGAAATGCCTAGAAAAACGGTTTGTGCTTGGTAAAAACAGGCGGCATGGTTTAGGGGCTCAAGCCGCCCGATGACTTAGCTAATTTAGCCGTTTCTTTCTAACAACTCCAAGTCAAAGCATAGACAAACTTAGCTTGGAGCACTCAACGCTAAAAGTCGAGCATAACCATGGCATTAGCTCAGAAATGACTTAATCTCATTTGGAAATCACTTAAATCAAACGCCGGTAGCGTTAAAAGCTCCTAGCCTCATATGTAAGACGAAGGTATTAGCCCCGGCCAACACATGATCAACGAAGGTATTAGCCCCTTTGGTTTGGTCGAAAATTAGAGATTAAGCCTTTCCCTTACTAAAATCATGATCAAGTTATAGAAAAACCACTAAAACATGGGAGAGAGAGATCACCCCATGACCAAGCCTAGAAGACTACTCAACCATAGCAAATCGACTAGAAATAAAGCTAGGAAGCGAAAACATAATTAACAGAAAGAATCGAAAATAAACTTGATTTATGTAAGGACCTCAACCGTAGCTATAACATTAATAAACGAGAAAACAACAAACGAACTAAACTTACTTGAGTTCTTAGGAAATTAAGCTTGAACAACAATGGAGGTCTCTCCTAGAGAGAGAGCTAAAACTATAACATAAGGTAGGTTAAGACTAAGGGGGAGGGAGAGGAGTATTTATACAACTCAGCCTCTCTCTCCACAAAATATCCCGAAACTTGCCAAAAGTGGCAAGTATTCCATAAATGGAAAGTCCAAAAAGTAGCAAAAAATCTGCAGAAAAGAAGCCGTATCGATACCAGTTCTCTACAGGGAATTCCCAAAAGCTCTGTATCCAACTGGTATCGATACAGCCAAAATGGTTGTATCGATACCACAGTGTTATCCCTGCATCCTGGCCTCAGCTTCAGCAGGCAGCTCCCAGCAACTTCCAGCTCCTCAGCACTTATTTTCATTCTCTAAATTTAAGTAAAGAATTCTTTACTTTAATTTTATTTAATGAAAATAAGAAAGTACCCCCCATTTGGAAACAATGGCATTACCAGAATTTCAAGATTCCAATTAAATCAAAATGTCAACCCCCCACTTTTAGTGTAAAATGGAAAACTGCACATTTTTCTCAAGACGAAATGGCTCAAAACATGACCTTGCTCTTCAAATAAAACCTTGCAACTTTGTAGTTACTCTTAGAAAAATTCAAGGATCAATTACCGCCATTTTTAATCTCGAAAATCGATACTTTTTCATAAAGTCATTTCTCCATACTTAGACAGATTTTAAAGGGGCCGACAGGGTCTTCGGGTACTTGGAAGCACTTGGGCCATTCATGACGTCAAACTACGCCTTATTTGCACGTTTTACCTGAAACACATGAAAACACACCTTATGTGCAATAACGCTATAAAAGCTGAAAAAACATAAGTAAAAGCAAGATAGAACGGGACTAGTCGCACCAAATATCTACAATGTTGGGCGCTCATCAGGTTTTCTTGAACACCCCTAGGAGATAGAGGTGATTAATGACTAGAAATAGGAAAAATGATTTTTTTTTGAGTTGAGATTTTTTTTATAAAAAACAATCCAAACAAAGCATTAGTAAAATAATCACTAAACAGACGGTCCAGATCGAATATTACTCCTCCACTTTGACGGCACAGATTGTGGTCCACGATAATCTTCCCCCTTATGAAAAATCCCTACCCCAGTCAAATGGATCTCGCCGCCGCCCCCCTCGGCCGTACAATCGCCGGAAAAACTTATTGGCCGGAGAGATTACGTTCATCATTACTAAAGGTACACACATACGTGCATGTTTATATGTACAGTATATCTCATCGACCTCACTATTCGAATTTTTTTTTTCAGAAAATCTTTTGGTCGATCTGCTCAAGGTTAAGTTAGTTTTATTTTCAAGATAGGTTGTGTTGACACTTGATAGTTCATCACATGTTTTTTTCTCAGACCAACTCCGGCCGGCTCCTCCATCTCCGTCACGTCCATCTCCAGAAGAGCAAGTATTTGTCTTTTCCTGCCCCAGTGGGATTAGATAAAGGTATTCTGTTTACTTTGTTTGAATGAAATGATTTCCAGCTGGGAAGAATTTTCAATTTTTTGAGAGGGCCGGGTAAAGAAAAAAACTTTGTAGATATTCTTATTTGTTATTTGGTATCCCATAGTCAAGTACTATGCTCGGATGAAACTCTCCTAACAATTAATTGCCCGCATATGTTTCTCGTTGTAGCGTCTCTAGTGTACAAAATACCATGCGGTTCTAAGTATGGGGCAGTATCAAGACTTTTAAGAAAGGGATCATAATCGATCGAATGCCACAAACGCCCAATATAGATTCTGCATGTGTTCTTTCTTGTTAAACTAATCAATTTAAACTAAATTTCCTCCAATAGCAACTATAAGTGAGTGTGTGCGTGTGTGTGAATGCATAGAAATCAATCCATTGGAGTTGCTTCATGAACATGTGTATGGGTTCGTAATGCGTGGGCATATTAACTCTCACATTTCTGCTATGAGGTTATGTTGCAAATGCCTGATAACTTTGAACCCAAGGCAGCTATTCTCTTATGTGATTCTGAAAGCAAATTTTTTCCTGTGTCTGGTCCATTTTCCATATGGACTGTGAATGTTCTTGGGCTTTTTCATTTTTAGATGATCTTATGTATTGCCTTTTCAGCTTATGAGGATCATGCTCAGGGGCGGAGGTGTGTAGGGGTCCCAGGGGGGCCCCGGCTCCCCGAGCATCCGAGTTTTAAATTTTTAATTTTATATATACTTGATTTTAAATACTATTGATAATTATTCGTGTATAGTTAATTATAATCTTAATAATTTTGCTTCGATATGATAAAAAAACTGTTTATTTTGCATTCTCATTTCTCAATTTCTTTCATAAATAAAAAATAAGCACGAAGTATATTAAAATAGCCTAAAGAATCAATTCAATGTACAAATGTAATGAGCTGAAAAGCAAAAACCTTATGATATAATAATTATACGTTCCGGTAAAAAATGTGTCTATTACCCCGGTCACAAAATTCTGGCTCCGCCACTGATCATGCTGTGTGTTTTGTCGTTTGATTCAATGTTGGGTGTCCTTGGTGGATTTGTGATCAAGTTTGTCTTATAGTTTCTTTTATCCTCATTAGATGACTGCAGGAGCAGTTCTAAATGGGAGAGCAGGTCGCAAAAACTATAAACTGGTTCCCTGTTCGAAGAAAAAGAAGGCGAGCAGTGAATCTTATCTGCCTGATGAGCTGATATTCTACATCCTTGTTTGGCTTCCGGCCCACGTTCTTTACAATTCAACGAGGTACGTTTGTCGGCAGTGGTATAAAATCATCCACGATCCTCTCTTCTGCAAGGAACAACTCCTTCATTCCAGTACTGGCTTGTTATTGCAAGACCACCATGTTCCACATATTGCTCAATTTGCAGAGTTTGGGGAAATGAGTGCTACACTTACAGGCATAAAATTTATGTTTCCTAGCTGGGTTTTGTCTACCTGCAATGGTCTAGTACTATTTTGCAATCCACATGATCCTTCAACATTGCATGTAGCTAATCCTCTCACGAAGCAAACGGTAACTGTTCCTCCATTTAAATGCCATCCAGGCTCTTGTATCTCATTTGCTTGTGCTTATTCGAAGATGGGGTATAAAGTGCTGTGCACCTATGGGCCTGAAGGGGAAAAACACAACTGCGTGATGTTAACTCTGGGCAAAGATCATGCATGGAAACCGATTAACCGTCAAAAGATGTCTGATCAAGGTTGGAGTATGATCAAATATCGTCCATTCTCTGTAGGACAATTTATCTACTGGGCTAATCGTCGAGAAAAGTCTGTTGTTGTTTTGGATGTGGAATCTGAATTATTTAATGAGTTTCGTAGCCCAGCAGTTTTGACTTGGAGAAATCCTACTTCTATCTCTTATCTACGAAGAGGAAGAACACTAAGTTGCTTGCTGATGACAGAATGTAGAAGTTTGATGGATGTTTTGGTCTTGTCTGATCCTATATCTGGTGAGTGGAGGATGCTCTACAAAATTGACTTTGGTGCTCAAAAACATTTATTAACCGGCATGAATCATGCCTCGTTCCCTCCTTCAAGGGATGAAGCTCCTTTTTTTGTCCCGATTGCTTGGGTGAACGAGGGTGATGTGCTGGTTTTGTATATTTCAAGGCCATCATGTTATTGGGGCTGCTACTTTGCTTTCAATGTCAAGACTGGAAATTTCTTCAAAGTTGGGAGTAAGGATTATCGTGTCCTTGATGTTTTTTGTGGTTATGCCCGCCCAAGAGAAAATTACCTCTAAGTACAGAAAAGTGACACTTAATTCCCATTAAGAAGAGATGAAATACTTAATTACCACTAAGTCCACTTTTACAAAAATACATTTAACATTAATGGAAGTGTCACCTTAGGGTTTTAGGATATGCTAGGGTTTTATGGTACCCTAATGGGTACCCTAGTACCCTTGGGTACCCTAGGATTTTAGAGTTTTAGGGTACCCTAGGGTTTTAGGGTACTTTAAGATTTTAGGTTTTAGGATACCCTAGGGTTTAGGTTTAGGCGCTTTTATAGAGCCCTAGGGTTTAGGTTTAGGCACTTTCATAGGAGTTTTAGGGTGCACTTTCCTATTATTGGGTTTTAGCGGTTTAGGCACTTTCATTGGGTACCCTAGGATTTTAGGCACTTTTATAGGGTACCCTAAGGTTTAGGCACTTTCATAGGGTGCCCTAGGGGTTAGGCACTTTCAGTATTTAGGTTTTTAGGCACTTTAATAGGGTTTTAGTGTTTCATTAATTAAAGGAGACTTGGTGGGAATTACTTTCTATTTTCTGGACCTAGAGGTAAATTGCCCTTATGCCCACAGCCTTGACTCGCCGACACCCACCGAGGTAACAATTCACAAGTAGCAGCAGCAGTAGTAGTCGCCATAGAATCAAAATCTGTGTCTTAACGTCGTTCTTCTTTTTTTTTTTATTACTTCGGAAATTCATGTCTTAATGTTATTCGTGTCAGTATTATCTATTCCTGAACTTCTTGTGTTTGTTTGTGGGAGTGACAGTGAGACTATCCCAGCTAATAAACCTTGGATGTGTTTCTTATTTAAGTTAATAATGACATAAATTGTGTTTTTTCTCACTCTCGTTATTTGTGTTTCTAGGTTCAAGTTTTATTGCTGGCTGCTATGGAATGCCGTTTTCTCTCATGCATCTAAAGTTTTAAATATCAGTTGTTATATTGGTAGCGTGTCGGCCCGTATGTATGTATCGATTCTTGCGTTTATCGATACCGCTACATCGTAATATAACTATGATTGAAAAAATAAAAATTGCATTTGTATCAATCAGTTTCTGTTACACAATGTTTCCTTTATGGTTCGTGGATCGGTTCCTAATTGCTGCACTAATTTGCCTACTCTAAATTTTTTTTTCTGTCAAAAATAATTTTTAAAAATTCAAGACCGTTAAAATCGATTCCCGCCTGCTACGTAAGGTTTGGTATTTCTAATACCATTGCGCTGCGATCAATACTATTATGTGTTCTGATCAGCGTCATCGAGTCATCCAATCTTACTCTCATGTTGCGAGCTCTAATCCCTTACTCACATTTCATATGTGCCCCCCACCTTTCGCATTACCCCTGCCTTTATCCTGTAGATTTCAATCATACATTTTACACAATTTGTTCGTGTATTTATCGATGTGCGAAACGTATGTACAAAATAAATGATTCAAACCCCCGTTGTGGGCTCACGGATAAACCAAAAACTTGAGGTTTAGTAGGGTTTGGAGGATAGGAACTAGGAAGTCTTGAGAGGAGATTTATTGGGTGAGGTTAAGAGAGACTGACGTGAAATTGAAAATGCTCGAGTGCTGAAAAAAGAGCCTTGGCAAAGCGTGAGGTTAAGTACCAATTCCTCTTTCGACAAGATACTTGATTTGACCTATTCTCTTTTCTCCGCCTCCTTTTATTTCCACTCCGAATATAGGTACCGATCTTAGCTACCGAAAATGTACACTCCATGTCATCTCAGATCCTAAACAAATGATAAAAAGACATTTATCTTGTTGAGAATAATTTCCTAACCTACTTCATAAAAAACTTAATTGGATATTTATAAGCGCTTGATTGATTCGTCTAAGTTTTGTGTGTAGATTAAGCACTTAGAGCAAGTACACCAATGAAAATGTAAAAATGCTAATGAACAGTGTATTTTTTTCATTTTACCTACTCACATCTCTCTCAACACTACATCAATACTATCTATTTTACCTAACACCAATTAAAATATATATTTCTCACTCATTTTTATTATCTTTATTGTTTAAAGAAAGGAGAAAGAAGGGAGGAGAGAGAGAAAGAAATAATAAAAAAAGATAAGAGTATGAATAGTGCTTAGGTAAAAATAGAGGACAACTATTCAAATAGAGGACAACTATTTTACCTCACCTGCTGCAGGGGAAAATTCCTCTCCTTGGTTAGCTAAAATAGCTTTTTCTCTTGTTTAGAGATGCTGGTAAACTTGGGGGGTGTTTGGGAGCCTACTTTTTGGCTTTTCATTTTCAAATTTTTGGCTTTTTGACTTTTTGAATTATGATCAGAATGTATTTTGAATATGATAGAGTGTTTGGATAATAAGTGCAGAATACATTTTGCAATAGGAGTAGTGTTTGGGAGATATGTGATAAAAATGAATTATGAGTTGATTTTTTACCATATTGCCCTTGATTATTTTTTATGGGAATGTGTATAAATAATTGTTTAGTCAATTTTTTATTTTGTTTGATAATTAACGAGAACCGTAGACCTTTGATATTGTTTTTTTTATGCACGCAACACGGAGACCGTTGGATCGCTCCATCGTCTTAAGAGATAAAGTGTATTTACCAATACAACAAAGGTACCAATGAACCGACATGTTTATCAAGAAAACAAAGCAGTAGGAGTATTTCTCTTGATCGGCCAAGAAAGCTATGATAGTATACCACACTGATGAGAGAGACGAAACCACAAATCTCTGGAGGTAGTTATTTGTAACTCAAATTTGAGAGAAACCCACTTATTTTTCTTGAAATCAAACTCACAGTTACTACAAAGGGTGTTCGACGAGGTTAAAGATGGGTGAGGATTTTCCACAAGGTTAGATCGGCTTCTCTCTTCTTCAGCTTTCGTCTGCTCTCTCTCTCTCTTCAACAGTCGTGTGTGGTGGGAAAGAACAGATCTGGAATAAAGGAGGAGGATTGTATGTAATTACCCAATTTCAGTCAGGGTATTTTGGTAATTGAACAGAAAATGGGAAAAGCCCAAAATGCAAAAAGGACCTCTTGGGCTCTTTTTCACTTCTTGCCTCTAAATGCAAAATCGGTGAATGTGTTTTCTGAGAATGAGTTTTGGAATGAGGAGCCAAACAACCAAAATTGAAAAATGAGATAATGAAAATGTGAAAAGGAGGTATCCAAACACCCCCTTGCTCTTATATACCTACATTAGATTGAGTTGGTTTTCGAAAGGCTAGTTTAGAAATTATTCTCTACAAAGGACAATATTGCAGAAGGACAATATTGCATCTTGTCTTTTAAAATGACACCGTAAAACAAAATGGCAAATCCACTTTGTTTGGTTTTGACTTTTGAATTTTGAGAAAAAAACTTTCCTACTTTCACCAAAGTAGACAAATACCTTGTACTCAACCCCATTCAACTTACTTCTTCAACTAATTTGGATTTTACTTTTCCGTTGTATTCAACTTTATTATTCCGACATAATAAAGTATGGCAAATGCTAACCGGTGCATCATAGCACCTCCTATGTGGGCCCATTGAAAATACTTAATTGCAAGTGTCTTTTCCAAGTCAGGAAATGCAGAACTTCTATACCTTGTGCACTTAAATGACGTTTTTAGCCCTTCTTATTATTCCTTGTGTTTGCTAGGAAAAGTTCTCTCTCTCCTATTTAAACCCCAGAAGGTGCTCTTTTTATCTTCCTTTGTTTTTTTTGTTAAATCTGGTACTCCGTATTATCTTCCCTAGTTTCGAGTCTTTGTTCAACTTTTTTTGTCCGGAAATGGAGCACAAAATCGATCAAGCCCTTGTTGATCTCTACTGAGCTAACTTTTTTTAGGAATTTTTAAAAAAAAATTCAAAATAAATTGAGTGGCTCCGATTATTCATGTATTCGACTGTTAGTAATTGTTAATTGTATGTACAAAAAGTAAAGATACTTCTTCTTTTTTTGTCTTTATTCAAATTTTTTTCCCATTTGTTAGTTTTGCATCAATTTTTTTGTAACTTATTGATTCATCTCGATAAGAGAAATTGGAAAAGAAAAAATTATGATTGAAACTTAATGTTTTGAATTTAAAAAAAAGTAAAAAAAAAAATATCTTTTTTACACAAAGTAGATACTTTGAGACGACCACTTTTGACACGAACATATGTACAACACATCTCACCAACTCAAAGATTAAAAGAGACAAATACAGGTTAGACTCACATAACTCAATAATAATTCATAAAATTATTTAACTTTTCATGTTGCCACTTTAACATGAAACAACACGACTAGAATACAACTCTTGATAATTAGCTCGATGAGGCAAACTAATACTCCCTCTGTCCCAATATGTTGGTCCTCTTTGGGAGTGCGTGCCATTTTTCAATTAATTATATCTTACAATCTATAATCTTTTAGGTGATTTTTAAAAATTTGTATAAAAGAGCTTTTTGAAATCTATCAAACAAGATCCATATTTGACATAAAAAATATTACTCCCTCCGTCCCCTTTTAAGTGTCCTGCTTCGTAATTCCAACTTATTAAAAAGACATCATCATTACACTTTTCACATCAATTTTTATCTCCTTAACCTCTATAAAAACATCATCATTACATTTTTACTCACTAATTTTTCAAAATAGAATCTACTTTTAGGGACAAAATGGAAAATTTACCAACTTTTACCCACTTACTTTATAAAATAGACACTTATTAAGGGACAATCCAAAATGGAATACTGGACTCTAAAAAATGGACGAAGGGAGTATAAATTTAGAGATATAACTAATTTTTTGAGACTTTCAAAAAAAGAAAGAGAACCAACAATTTGCGATGGAGAGAGTAATTCACAAACTTTTACGCAAAAAAAAAATCAAAAAAATAATGAATGCAAAACTAACGAATACAAAAAAATTTAAATAAAGACAAAACAAAATGCCAAGTTTGACTTTTTTTTTAAGGATTATTTTAACATCCGCCTAAATGGATAGGATAATAAGTAAAAAGTACATTGATATTCAAGAATGGTGTATTGATATTTGTGAAAGTATATTAATATCCGTGAGATATGCATTGATATCCGAACTTGTTTAGAATTATGTGTATATTATTCTCCGTCTAGTGGGCGGAAGTTAGTAAAATCGTTTTTTTAAAGGAAACTAATCTCTACTGTAAAAGACAGATGCCTACCAAAAAAAAAAAAAATTAACAGATGCCAATCAAAAAACAAGAAGAAAAAAAAGGTACTCCGTAAAAGACAGGTCTGTAAAAATAAGTGTAAGCGGAAAAGGTCACATTGTTTGAGGGCAAAATTGTCATTTAATTATACATGGAAAACACGTTGCCAATTGTCCTTTCTTCTTGATTGGAAATTGGGAAGTACATGGCCTTTATTATCTGAAAAGTGAAAAAAGTAAGGAATGGTACATAATTAACCGGTGCACAGTAGCACTGGTTAGCCGGACCGATAAAGTATTACATTTTACGTTATCTTTCCGGGACGACTTATAAATTCTAATTAAGTCTATAACCGTGTGGTAAGTCACGAACCAACTTGTGATCTTTGTCCTTTGAATCACACACAATCGCTCTATGAGTTAGAAGTCAAGAATCACGACGGCAATCACCATTCAAGTTAGACGCTACAAGTCTTGGCACGCCCGCACTCAACCAATCAACGCCTACAACGCATTCTCACCTTGCACGGCGTACGTGTGTTAAAAAACGAGAGTTAAAAAGAGTCTTTGGAATGTGGACGAGGTATAGTTTCGGATAACGGATCTGGTCTCGTCTTGTTTCTGTAGAAGCTAATATGGGAATTGTATTGCATGGGCTAAGCGGCATATCTACACATTCAACAAAAAGTCTTCTAGCGTCAAACCACAATATATATCAATTGGGACAGTTGGAATTCCACGTATTTGATTCGTCAAGTTTGACTCGAAATAACCAACTGGGACTAATTCAGTTGGTCAGGACTCTTGCATCTCACTAAGAGGTCAAGAGTTCGAGTGTCTCCACCTGCGTGTGGGTGTTCTTCATCTCACTAAGAGGTCAAGAGTTCGAGTGTCTCCACCTGCGTGTGGGTGTTCTTCCCTTAGAGGACTTTTCATTTCTTTCTTTGTAATTTTACCCTATAATGGGCTTATTTCTTGTATTGATTGAGTTGTTGGATTTGGTTATCTCGTGGACTCTCACAATTGATGTAGTGTCTCGAGTTTGTACTCTGTACTTCATATTTGATGTGAAATGATCTCTTCTATTGATTGAAAAAAGAAAGAGAGAGAGAGAGTTTGACTCGAAATGAGAATTGGTTCGAATTTAAATAATTCATAGTTCTTTATGTATATTAGTTTTGGATGTTAGCCTACCATCTCTTGCTACTTAAAAACGGGTCATATAATCTAATTGGGCCGTGGGGTTGTCTGCCAGGCCTGCTGCGGATTTTTGGTCCGTGGGCTTTACTGAGAACTCTGAGTTTTGGTGGGCCATGACCCAAGTTTTGGTGGGCTGATCTTCCCACGATTTGCCGAAAAAGGAAATTCGTTTTTTAAATTTCCTTTTAATGTTTTCAAACTTTTGTTTTTTTGTGTGTGGGGAAATGATTCAATAAGCTCCTGTTCGTTACTAATGATAGTAGTTTCTTAAATTATAAAAGCGCACTTCGTTCTTCTCCCATCTTTTAGAAAAATATTTTTCTCTCCGCACGGTTCTCAATAACTTTTTCTATTTATCTCTTTTCACTCATTATCACTCAATACATCAAAAATAATTTTCAAAGATTGAAACCAAACAAAAGGACATTATTTTGGCCCAATTTATCTTGGGTCAGGACGTAGTTAAATCAATAGTCTGCTTTTGTTACAAGTCCATATGACCTAAAAAAAATTTCGGCATTTTTTTACTCTTCGAAACTTTTTGTTGAACATTTCGTCATAAATTTGGGGGTTAATTATTTGTTTCGACGAGAAGATCCAGAAAGGTATAAAATATAAAAATGTGGACACTTTGGACAAAAAAGACAGTTGTTTGGTATTTTTTCGTTTTTAGGCCCCGTTTGATAACAGTGATAGATGGATGGGATTCGTAAGGGGATGGGATTAGGATTGAGATTGATAATGAAAAGGGATTGTTAATGAGAAGTGACTGATAATGAGTATGTTTGTTTGGGATGAGATTAGATAGTGAGATTATTAATATCATATTTGTTTGAGATAAAATTAGATGATGGAATTGGATTGATAGAAGAAATGAGGCTGCTCACTGGATTGCCTCCTCTCAAGCCTCTAGCTTAGGTCTAAATTGGGTGGTTTCTCCCCCTGCAGTTTTGTTTTCTATTTTATGTAATGACGCTGTTACTTATCAATGAAATTCTGTTAAAAAGAAGAAGAAGAAGAAGGAATTGGTAATGAGAAGGAGTTGGAATTGGATTACAAATACCAAGTCTTAATGGGTATTACTAATACTCCAGCAATACCCCCTATGGGCCGAGTTGTTCATTCTATGGGACTACCAATTTGGACCAATTTTGAAAACCAAACAAAGTACTTACTAAAATACAAATTACCTTGGCAATCCAATCCCAATCTCCAATCCGTTTATCAAACGGGGCCTTAGTGAATTTTACTTTCTTCTTTGATGCTTTTGATCATTTTTTTTTTACTTATCAGACTCCTCTCTTCAAGATGAATAATTAATTAAAAATTATGACGCAAAACTTGATAAAGTTCCGGAAAAGACAAACAAAACACACGAAAAACTAATTGAACAGATCGGTTGCTTAGGGCCGTTACGCGGTTCAACGGCTGGGTTCGCCTGCGCTAATCAACAGAATTAAGTAAAATAATCAGTAAACAGACGGTCCAGATCGAATATTACTCCTCCACTTTGACGGCACAGATTGTGGTCCCACGATAATCTTCCTCCTCACGAAAAAACCTTACCCCAATCATATGGATTTCGCCGCCGCCCTCGGCCGTACAATCGCCGGGAAAACTAATTGGCCGGAGAGATTACGGTCATCATTACTAAAAGGTACACGCATACGTGCATGTTTATATGTATATCTCATCGACCTCACTATTCGCCTCCGTTATGATGTATTACTAGGTTTCAAATCGTTGAATTTTCGCGCTCTCTTGTTTCTATTGGAAGTAGGATTCCGGTACGGCCTTGTGTTTGGTTGCCGAGAAAACTTGGTGGTTGGTAAATACATGAGAGTAATAGAGCATTTGATTGCTCTGTATTCTGTTCTTCAGTTCATAAGTTTTTTTTTTTTTTAATAACCGGATGTTCGGATCAGCTTGCACGCACATCGACTAATTCTGGGGCCTTGAAATTAACAAATAACCGGGCAAGCCTCCGGTGGCCCCAAGGTTTAGAATATTTGAAATCCTGTGACCTCAGAGCACTTATTACTTTCTCATAACCACTTGGCCAACCCTTAGGGTTTCTTCGGTTAATATAAGTTATGAAGGATGAAAGTTCGGTATATTAGTTGAGCTTGAAATGAATTAGGACGAGGAATTCCTTATTTGTTTTTTGTATAGTGCTGGATGTTTTTAACTCTCCATTTGTTTCGGGCGGAAAACACTTCCTCTCTACACTCCTTTTCTTTTTTTTTTCTTAATGTGAATTCACTATGTTGTCCTTCCAAATGTAAAATAGTATACAAATGGAAGGTTAATTTTGCAAATTCACATCACAAGAGGACGAAGAGGAAGTGTGGTTATAAAAAAGGAGTGTGAAGATCAATAATTCCGTGAAAAACAAGTTCCTGTGTTTGGTTCGACGGAAATATAAAAATCAATGGAAACGTTTTCCGGGAAACATTCTCAAGTTACAACCAAACACCGGAAAGCACATTATTATCCAGAAAAATGTTTTCCAGAAGACGTTTTCTGCCCAAAACAGACAGAGCGCAAAGAATTCACGTTTAAGAAGAAGGTAGTTAATTAGACAGATCTTCTGATCAAAAAAAAAAATTTAGACAGATCTTCTTGGGCAGAACTTTTGGATCTAAATTAGACTTTTACTCTGTTGCTTTACATGCTCCACACACTGAAACGCACACACATACAGAGGCTGATTTTCCGGTTGAAATTGGAGGTGAATTAAGAAACCTCATTAGTAGCTTGAATCGATGCGCCGTTCAATCTGTTGGGAGCTGTAGGAATTTGCTCATTCACTTTGGAGGCTCTGAATGTGGGCAATCAAGTTTATTTCGACATCATCCCCCTTAAACCTGATTATCAAACTTGTTCATTCCAAGCATTATCTTTATCTGGTTGAATACCTCTCCAATCAGGGTGGATGACACTATTATGCCCACATTGCCAGGGTCGACGTCGACCATATAACAAAGGGGATGACAGCGCCATGTCACTAACATACCCATTTCAAGAACACACCTCAATCGTGTTGTTTGAAGTTATCCGGACAATTATCGTGTCCTCCATTAACCGGAAATCTTTCCATCTTTGAAAGTTAATTTACGTACGTGGTTTAGCTCCCAAAGACCATTTACTATATTTGGCTACACCTCTGGTTTCCACCTCAAAAAATTTCTTTCTCAGAATAATTCCTAGCAGTGACTTGTGAACTTCTCAGTGTTCATATGGTAAGTGAAGGGCAATAGCTTAGTCTCATAGAGTCACCTTGTTCAAGAATAAAGGTAGGCATATCCTTGTTTTGTGCTCATCACTACCATCGTTATTGTTTAGAGACAAGGTTTTGTTGTGCTAACAGGAACCAATGTTCCACAGCACCGGAAAAATCTTTTGTTCTGCTCAAGGTTTAGTTAGTTTTATTTTCAAGATAGGTTGTGTTGACACTTGATAGTTCATCACATGTTTTTTTCTTGTGATTAATCTTTGGCACAACTTGGTTGAAGCCCGTTATCTTCTCGGCTTCTCAACCTTTGCTCTAACCTTGTGAGTTGTAATTTAGCAGGGTCACAACTCCTCTCAAAAGGCAGACTTTATGTGGATCTAATACCAGTTAATCTGCTTAAGGTCAGGATAGGATATTTTTTACTAAATACGCACATGTTTTTTCCAAGGGGACTAAATAACACATTGAATTACAGAAGTTTGGATATATTGGGGCCAGTTCTACCCACACAAATTTTAACAAAACTTTTAACACAAGATCTCAGCCATTCATTTCAATGGCTGAGATTAGAACACGCTCTCTCCTCCCTCTCCATCTACTCACCTAATTCCCCCCCCCCCCCCATTCTTAGATAAACTCCGGCCGGCTCCTCCATCTCCAGAATAGTAAGTATTTGTCCTTTCCTACCCCAGTGGCATTAGATAAAGGTACTCTGTTTACTTTGTATGAATGCAATGATCTTCAGCTGGTGAAATTTTTTAATTTTTTTGAGGAGGGTAAAGAAATATGACCATTGATTTTCTGGGGACTCCACTTAATAATCAAATTTTCCTAGTCGAGTTTGTGGTTCTCATAACAATTCCATGGCATATAAATACTGAAATACTGAAAGGTTCACACCTCCAAAGGTAGACATAAGATACGGTTGGCACAACATATTAAATGACTAATTTTTGCTACATGCCATTGTCAAAGTTCATTGAAATCAGCAGCACTTATGATAAATACTTTGTATTTTATCTTTTTATAAGCGTATGCCTTTTCGTGTATAATATTCCAGTTTGCGAGAATTTAGTCTCTCATTTAGGTTTTCTGGAATCAAACGCTGCTGTATGGCATCTCATGAACAGAGAAGCAGGAAAAATTACGACATTTCTCTTCTGGCTCATGTTTCTTCATACTATAAGTTGCAGACGTAACAGGCCTCTACATAGACGAACTAAGAAGGTTACTTAACATCAACTATTAAATAGGGTATACATGGCTCAGAAGTAGTAGATATTTGACAAATAATTCACCACTACTAACTTCATTCCTTAGAGCTAAGTAATTGCAATACAAAAATAATCTATATAAGTTTCTCTTTTCCGGCACTATCTTCCATATAAATGAAAAGCTTGGATAGATAAATAGTCTTTCCAAAAGGAAGATGCTTCGGAAAATGAGTTTGGTACTGTTTATTTCCTTGAAATAACTGAAGTTAACCCCATCAGAAAATTCAATTGCTAGGCTTAATCTGGTTTCCTTTGTCACGCTTTTGTTCCTCTACGGTCATGGTTCCTTCGTTTGATGCATTTATGGTGATGACGCCATGACATGGAATTAAGTCTCCATTGTTGCCGCTATCTGTCAGTTGCTTAGCTTGTGTTGTTTGCTCGTCAATTATTAGAGATTCGGACTTGTAATCCTTGCTTTTACCCCATATGACAAGATATAGTCCTGCTGCTATGACCATCGCGCCCATCACCCTGTAAATTACGCCATCGCCTAGGTCATTTCCCTTTTTAACCAGCTGCTTGTAATTAAGAGTGTGTATTGAGAGATTACCTTCCCAGGGTCATTTGCTCAGCCAATATAAAGGAACTCATCACAGCGACAATCACCATGCTGAGTGGGCTGAAAGCCGTAACGAAAACGGGTCCTCTGTCTTTCATTATTACTCCTTGAATGTAGTAAGCAAAGCCCGAGCACACTATGCCCTGCGTACATGTTTTTAAAAAAACAAAAGGTTGTAGTAAGTTACCAATGTTGGCAACCTTGACACCTTGTTCTCCTTCTCTTATAAAACATCCTTCTCTATGGTAGTTGCAGAATTTTAGTTCTAGATTAATATCTATTCTAATATAGAAATGGAGAACCAAAATTGGTGTGAACAAATTTTTGAAGTTGTGTCACGAAAGTGATTTCCTATATTGTCCTAAGGATAAACCAAATTTTACAACTGCGTTTACTATAAATGAGTTAACGGTTAGGGCAAAATAGTAAAATTACTTGAACTCAACCACCCACTCATACACCTAATATGTTGTTTGATTTTCTTATCCATTGAGAACATTCTAGCTAAGAAAGAAATTTTCGTTTTTCTATTTATTCTCCTTACACTGTAAACAGCTGCCAGGAATTTAGCGTCCCAGTTTATAGACCAGACACTGGCTTTTCCCCTTTCCATTATAAGCGCCACTACTGCTCCCTGGGCTGTTCCCAATATGCATATCCAAGCAGTGAGGGAGAGCTCAGCGGGATATGTTCTTAGCGTGATTGCCTGGATAAACACAAAAGATTAACATGATCTCGTAAACATGTAAATTTTGGTGTCTGTTAGTTTATAACTATATTGACGTACTTGAAGGTTCATGAAAGCTGCCCAGCTGAAGCATCCAACTGTGATCATTAGCGACCCCTTAATTGAATGTTTAAGAGTTAACCCGGCCCCATGAAGTTCAGGAGTGCTGCTTCCTTTTGCCCTAAACAGCTCAATAACTGGGCCTTTTACTAGTGTCATGAGCATGGCTCCTGCAACAGTGGCTACTGTCCCCATTATCTTAGCTTGGCTGCGAATGCTGTTAATCTTTAACTTCTCCATCCTACCATAGGGAAATTTACGGACATACAAAAACCATATCAGACATGTTTGTACAAAAACCCATTTCTGTGTCCATGCCGGTGCATACTTATATTGAACCTTATAGTATTTTTTATTGTATGGTATTGATTACCTTAGAACCCATGCCATAACAAAAGTTATGGCGGGAAGAATGTTGGACATTGCAGTTGCAAATGTTGCTGTTGTGTATTTCATCCCCAAAAAATATAGGTTCTGGTCAATGACTGGCCTGCACACACACACACACACAGAGGGAGAGAGTAGCTTGTAAGGAGGCCATTGCATGAGGAATACGAGGGACTAAAAACATGTGTAATATTTGGTGGGAAATTACTCGAGTAAGCTCAGCAGCATAATTTTGGCAAAGATTGAGAAAGTCATCTTCGGTCTTGTTTTCCTGTTAGAAATGTTATGTCAGCTGTTTTTGTTACTTCTATGGAATTATCACACGAGATACACATGTAGAGAGAGAAAGAGAAAGAGAAAGAGACGGACTTGTCCAAAATTATCGCAAAGGGGACGATGACAATAGTGGCAACGGCATGGCGGTACACAACAAAGACATAATTGCTCATCCCCTCATTCAATGCTACCTTGGAAAGGATATCCATCCCTGCAAACCCAAATTGCAAGAGAACGACACCAATGAAAGGCTTCATCCTCTGATACAGCTTACCCATAGTTACACACTGCTCTCTTAACTACTCAACGCTTGTGAAATTTTGAAATGGAAATTTAATGAGCTCAGTGTTCATATTTGTAGTTGTTTCGTGTTCTTGTTTTGTGCAACAATGTTGTAGTAGTCAGATTCAGATATCTTAAACATGCTTTATAGCAGGGGAGTCCACTAACAAATAAAAAGTCAATTATTGCTCAAAAGGCCCTGTCACCAAACATCAACAGTAGACATCTTTCTTCGCACAAACCTATTGGTATGTCCACCTGTAACAACAAAATTGCTTATGAAACATCAGACCTTAGTGCCTTTCTATTTTTTGTCATAATTGTTTGACCGATGACTAAAGCTTTATGGAGTCACTTTTATCAATATAGAGCTCTCTCAAGTTGATTTGTGATTGGTTCACGGTGTTGGTTCATTATTGGCAAAATTATACGCCACCATAAAGAGATTACTCGTATTCTTACCATTTAACTGCCTGTGTGGGTTGTTGTTTTCACGTTCAAATGAGATTTAGTTCCTTAGTTAAATTGTTCCTATTATAACACCTTCATATAGTCATAGTACCCGGTCTTAAATCTGCAGGATTGATGTCTAGGATACATCTGTTTCGTCTCCATATGCAGCTACAGAGGTCTTGTGGTCTTGAGCAAAAGGAATTTCTGCGTTAGCCCACAGAACTTGGTAAGTTTCTGTTGGGAAGATACGTCCATGTATATATGTATGCATACACATCATTTGCATCATTGCCATTGTCGAAGGTGATGTGCATTGTTTATAACTGATAAAAATCCCACTTAAACAACTTCTTTCCAGTGCTTTAACATTATTAGTTTATGGGCTAGGCTGTGTCATGGCACTAGGCACTCAAATCCCACTCATCCTTACTTTACGCTGTATATTTTTCCGCACTGTGCTTTATCATTTTGCATAGACATCCCATTCGGAACTCCATTAGCATCCTGTCATATATTCTGGTGTCCCCTTCGTATCAAAAGAGATTTGTCCTTCAATAAGTGGGTTCATGCCGTGCACGCCACTTACTCCTTGACAAGGTTGTGCCACTGGGAATATGCTTCTGCTTAAAAAAAACTGATCGATTAAAGACAGTTTGTTCTTGATTTGTTGATGGAGTTTTGTTTACACTGCAAATCAGGATTGTGTGTGCATTAATGAACCGTCCTTCCTATCACTTCCGGGTCTGCACCAAGGATGATTACGTGGTCCTTGTTCCTTAATTCTTTCTGTTAAGTCGTCATTAACAGGCTTGGAAGAGAAAATTAGCAGCTTATCGAATGAAGATATCCTCTTTATTCCTATTCGATGAAATAGTTGATTTCAAAATCGGTCAAGTTAAATTGCACGCGTAGGGGTGGGATTTCGTTGGGTTAGCGTAATCTCAGAAACACACACGAGGTTAGCTTAACTGTAAGAAGCTTAAATGCAGGTCCGCGTCGGGCACAGCATGTGAAGCTAAATGTACTGGGAGATTTGTTGCGGGCACTTTATCCTTGTGGATCCCTTCACATTCAACAAAAGAATATGGAGGGGCTATGAGAGCTAATCTTTTATTGTCCTAGTGTGGTCAAAAGTTTCCTGAATAGAGTGATGAAGCTTTGCAGACACACCAACTTTTGATTTCCTTTTTTTTGTGTTTTTTTGTTCTGTCTTTTGTTTTGAGTGGGTGGGAGGAATCTGTGAGTTTTTGGCAGGCACTGGCTTGTCGGGGGCTTAAAACGAAGATAAAAAATAGGGGCTCTTTTGTTGGATTATAATAAGGGATTAAAAAAAGTAGGAGGGGCCATTACAATTCAAAAAAATTTGGAGGCCTAAAGCGGCCGCAACACTTGCTTTAGCTCAGGGCCGGCTCTGACTCATTGGAATGTGTATTGGGGGGCCTATAGGTAATTTGGTGGACCTCCTGAGAATCCGAATTAAACAATGCAGGAACCCAGAAGCATGAGAAGAAAGCTCAGGTTGATTAATGGAAGAATGAAATCTGATTCTTCTACTATCGTCATTCCCTTACATTCATGCGATTTGTTTTGCCGATAAACCCTTCCGTTCTTTCTGTTTTGTATCCAATGTAAACGCGTAATTCCCTATCTTAATTCTCGCTTTGTTCTAGCTGAGAATCAGGTAAAAGACAGCTTTCGGAATTCACGTTTGGTAACTTTTTTTTGTTCTGTACTTGCTTTATGATCCGGAATCTGTTTCCCTTAGTTGAGTTCCAAGCTTGTCTAGCTATATCGCAATGTGCAACGTATCTTGCATAAAAATGTAGTTTTTTCAACTTGCAGGTTCAATCCCACTTTGCTATCCATCAGCTAAGCTTCTTTCTCAATTCAAGAAAGATTCTCAGCTTCACAAGATTCTTATACCTCATCCAACTTCTTTCGTGGCCATTACCTAACTAATATTCTGACGTAGTTCCGACGGTGACACTGACAAACACCAACACTCCCATTTTCCCCTAGGATTCGTGATTCGAGCTCAACATCGTAGAACGATGGAGGATTATGAAAGTATATTGCGTTGAGTATCAAAGTATATTGTGATATCACGGAATCGAATCTATTATCTTGCAAAAAGATGAGAGATATGAACAAGAAGCTTCGCAAAAACTAGCTTTTTCTGAATTATACGAAGCCAGTAAGCAAACAGTGAATCCATGGGTATTTGAACCCGAATATCGAGGACTCGAGATTTCTTAGTAGACAAGCGATCACATTCTTCAACTGTTGGATTTTGGGCAATGTGGTCAGTTTTTAAGTGACTAACACACTTATAAACTTTCCCCGTGTGCTCTTTGGATCAATTCCTGAATCCATTTTGTGGCAGACCGCAGTTTTGGCCATACCGACAAAAATCCAATAGTTTTGGATCGAAGGGAGCAAAATTCCCCCTCGTTCTAATTTTTCCAATTTTGTTAGTTTCATCCATGAACTTCCGAATTTGTGTTCAAATAGTCCAATCGTCGAAGACCCTATAGTGCAGTAGTGCACTATAGAAAGAAAAAAAAACTTTTTTCATGGAAGAGAAAAAGTTTTTTTTTTTTTTTAAATTCGAACCATTGATTGCTGCGATGGATAGTTAGCGTATTGCACTATAGTGATGTAGTGCATGGTGCACTACAAGGGCCCGGATTCCACGATTGATGGAGATTTGATCCTCAACAGCAACAACGTGCTCCCAAGCGCCTTATTAGGCTATTACCCCAATCAAATCCTACCAATTCTCCATCCTTCTCACCTGGAATGCCATGTGTCAGCATGTGCGTGTGTGTGTGTGTGAGAGAGAGAGAGAGAGAGAGAGAGAAATTTTTAAAAATTGGCAAAAATTTGTTACTACCAGAATGTACAAATTTCTCAACTGGTAATGGTGAACTTCAAATGACTCGAGTTTGTTGCTTGCATATGTTTTTTATAACTCAAGTATTTAGGTCAACCTACGCACACCTCGAACTAATCCTGAGGCCCAATCCTACCGTTCACTTGCAGGAATCTCAATTAAAACTGATCAATCAAAGCTCCGTATGAACTTACCCCAAATGAGTTAATAGCACCGGAAGGTTTCAAACTTAAGACCTTAAGAGAAAACAAACCCCCCAAGTCCCGGGCCTTTACCACCATGCCAACCCCTTGGGGTTTTGTTTTGTATAGAAGTGAAAACGAGGGAAACACTTCCAACAGAAAGCAAAGTTCCCACCGACGGTATACACTAATAAGTGAGCTCTAAGATCACATCTTTGGACTAAAATCCAGTTAGAAAAGGAAATCCAATTAGAGATGAGCACATTGTCCTATGATGAACCAGAGGTTAAACAAGATTCCTTCCCACAATGTGATTGTTATCTGATTACAATTCCACAACTAGTATTAACGTCCTGTTTGGTGGATCTCTTAGTGTCAATGCATGTGTCAAGTCCACTGGATTTTCAACTAACTTGATAAACTCTTACAAGCCAGATGTTCTTTGATGCATGGTTATCGGTCAGCTCGAGCTCGGCTTGCTCTAACTCAAGAGCAATATCACGCGCAAGTGGCGTGGGCAAAGATTGCGTGTGATATTGACTGTTGGTGGTTGTATCAGTATCGATCTCTTTTGGTATAATTGACTCTTGAAACAAATACTTGCATTGAGGGAGACATGGAAGCATGTTGGCAAGTACAGTTGCTAACAGAAAAGGATAAAGCTTGTGAATAAATTCATTTGTCAAATAGGACACTGTATCAAAGTTCAAACACAAATGAGTAGTATAGCTCAAAATAATGATAGCACGAAACAGTACAAGCGACACTGCTACCACCTCGACACTTCTTTGAAGATTGTAGCCTTCTGTCGTAAGTTTGACAAGGAAGGAGGAGTTTAAGAACCACAGCAAGCCGACTTTTGTGCAACTTGAGCAGCCCCTCCCGCCTGGTCTTGTTGGTTGATCCTGATGGCTTGAGGCTGCAACCAGAGGGCAGCTAAATGTTTAGAAGACAACTAAACATAAGACATATCTCTGACTTTCCTACACATACAAGGTATTACGCATACCCTATGTTACATCGTATGAAAAACCTGTGTTGGACACTCTCCAATTGCTACATGAGATCAGTGTCCAACATGCTTAGTTAGACATTCAACTAGCAAACACATTATGAACTATGTATAGAACTCGTATACCGAGCACGAACTGACGGAAGACACCTTGTAAATACCATTCATCGCTGAAAATATGGCGAGTCCCTGTGTCCTTTAAATCAAAATTGGATGAATCCCTCCCCTTAGATACAGATCCACACTCGACATTTGTATCTGAGTCCAAATAAGATAGTGCATGCCTAACGTTACTCTCTCTTCTTTTCCCAACAGTTCTTTTTCAACAAATTTTTCCAACACTGACAAGAAACGTGTAATGGAGAGAAAGGGATGCAGTGGTGACATGTGAACTTCTAAACGGAAACTTCCACAAGGTTAAAGACACAAATGAATTAGTATTTAGTGGAACAATTTGTCATGCATGCGAACCTAAAACATGCATTTCCACAAATCATCAGGTTAGAGGGATTAAACACAGGAATTTGAAGAACTCATACCTCAACCTTCGAGTCAGTTTCAGCAAGTCTCTGCTTTATATCCCTTCCTATTGAAAAGAAAACCTCTTCCACATTCAAGTTCGTTTTTGCACTCTGCGTGTCAAAAAAGTACAGTGAGAATATTTGATACAATAACCCAAGTAATTCCAACATTACCAACAAACTTACAGTCTCGAAGAATTTGATGCCATATTCATCAGCAAGCGCTTGGCCCTTTGACGTAGGAACGGCCTAAAATTAATAAAGATTCAAAACCGATCTTTGGAGATTGCAAAGTAAAACGTGCTCACACGCATGGAGAGAGAGAGAGAGAGAGAGAGAGAGAGAGAGAGTACCCTTTTGCTTTCATCCATGTCAGCCTTGTTGCCAACCAGTATCTTGTTAACATTGTCAGAAGCATGCTGTTCAATGTTACGAATCCAATTCCTAATGTCTAAAAATGGGGAAATTCGGTCACATAAAATAAAAAAGATCAAGTATAAAAAGGTTAGAACGACTGTGGTGTATAAAGCTTCACCATGCAAAGCAAACATCCTCAACAACCTAGTATCCAATATTCAAAAGTATATTCCACAGACATATCCAAGCATTTATTTTTTCTTAATAAAGAGGAAAGGTACAAGGGGAAAAAATCATAGAGGGACTATTTTTTATAGTTATCTGCTCATGGGGACAGCGAAAGACCCGCCAGAAGAATCAGAACAGAATGAATATGTGCTCAAAATTATATTTTTGATTCGCTACCCATGAAATAATGGAGAGGGTAACTAGTTCCATTTCCCTTTCCTTTCACTTAACAAATAAGACCCAAAAGAAAACCAGCAGTATGATAAAGTGTACATCATCCTTTGGTTCAATGACAAAAGAAAAAAATATTTCAACCAAGAAAACTAGACTAAAGGCAAAAGAGAATCCAAACATGAATTGAAAGATTGGAAAGAAAAAGAAATTACTATTGAAAGAAGACTCGTCAGTTACGTCATACACCAGCAAAATACCCATTGCTCCCCGGTAGTAAGCTGCAGAAGAGGGAGAAGAAATACTTGAGAAATTTTCTTAGAAATTTAAAAATGAGATACTATTCTTTGAAGTCAATGTGGTATAATCCATGCCAAGTAAAAAAACTAAACAAACTTGTAAAGGATCTAAAGCTATATCAGGTTGCACTAGAAAATGACACTTAAATATTCTCAATTTGAATTCAAACATCATCTCGCACCGAAAAAAGCAGTCTCCTTGCATGCAAACTACAGAATGGAATGATCTTGCAATAGGCTCCAATGAGCGAGTCAATATTTGCTCCCATACACACACTGACACACACACATGCAAGTGTGTGTGGGTGTGTATTTGTGTATTGTATGTATATAATGTATGTGTATGCATGTACAAGTATACAAATGTGTATGTGTACATATTTTTTTTGGTACTTCGGAATATGTGTATGTGTACATATGTATATATATTATATACACAAATACACACGCGCACACGCACACTCGCACAACTATACAAACAAATGTGACTTGAAAGCATAACTAAATTCACACTGCACAATCTTGCCAGACAAAAACAAAGAGATATGAAAACCAAATGATAATCATCTCTTTTGAGGTTCATAAATAAGGCATGTAGCTTTCCAATCAGCAGATTAAAATTTAAAATCCCGGCTAAATGTGACCTAATGTTTGCGTGTTTGCTTTTCTCTTTAAGTGTCTTCTTTTTCTTTTGGGAGTGAGGTAGGCTTGGTTTGGTTTGTGGGAAGGAGGCAGCAGTATAAACTTGATGGACCTGCTTTTCATTGCATCTTCCAGCAGCAGCAAGATGAAAAAGCATTCATAGAAGTGCAAGGTGAGTCAGCTAAAACAGCTTTTGGAAAAGCAATTGCTTCCCAAGCATTTCAATTGCTAGCCACACAGGGATGCATTTTAAAGCGCATCCCTAGGTGAGAGCCAACAATGCCCACCTAACCCTTTCTGTTTACAGAACAATACCAAGGTGAACCATAGGTTTCTGCAATTTCAAACCCTACTTCAGTTCTACATTCAGCGGCAATTTAGAGTGAAAAAATGAACATCCAGTTACCAAGTGAGCAAAGGTTTTGACCTCTGTGCCTACGATGCATTCAATTTTCTGGAAAACTAGTTTGTTGTCTTAATTAGTAAGGGGATTTTACTATAAGTTTCTCAATTCAAATAATGAATACGGGAATGTCATGACAAATGGTAATAACAGTGGAATTTCAACAAGGCTGTTGCCACTGATAGTTAATACTACAAGTTCAATGGCACAATATCAGCAATTCTGTAGCCAGTAATAAGACAATGTCTTTCTGGTGTTCAAAACCACAGGAAGGCGATGTCAACCAGAGGAAGTCATGTGTTAGGGTATGCATTAACCCCTACCAACAAGAACCCCAATCAAATCCCTAGCTTCAATACCAACACATTTAAGGAAACAAATTCCCAGCATCACCTCACTCCATGCACAAGAAGAAGAAAGAGGGAAAGAAACAAATTAAGAGAATGATGGAAGAGCATTTTGGATTCTTTTTGGAGTTGCTACTCATGTTAACCCGCTAGTTTTCTTCTTTGGTCTAGCATCATTTAGAGGTTTCTTTTTTGTATAAAACTCCGAACATGTATAGGGAAAAAGATCGTCCACACCTAATCTTGTTGAAGTTTAACATTGTAAACGTAAATGTTATGAAGTACTTTTAATGAGTCATTGTGACTTTTGGCCTCCATTTTTCAGTTGAGACAGTGGTAATTAAATGCTTGCTTTAGATTCACTCCCGTGACCCTCTAGGAGGACATGTTTCAATGAAGTACAGCGACTACACCATTCAGCTCTTAACATACAGAAATACCCACGCTTACCTGTTGTAATTGTACGGAATCGCTCCTGACCAGCAGTATCCCAGATTTGCAGTTTGATCCGTTTGCCATCAAGCTCTATGGTCCTTATCTTGAAATCAATGCTATAAGAGAGGCCAATATTGTGAGATCAAAAGCAATTTGTAGAAGAAAAGGAAAAAAAGACAATATTGACATTCAAATTATAGAAGATACCCACCCTATGGTTGTAATAAAGCTAGTGGTGAAGGAACCATCAGAGAAACGCAAAAGGAGGCAACTTTTACCCACTCCTGCCAAATTAGAGAGCAAATAAATAAGTAAATAAACTCAGAAGGTAAAACCCAACTAGAAATCAGCTCCCCCAACAATTAAAAACTCCAAAAATTAACAAAGTCTCTGTCAAATCTCTCATGCAAAATGACCTCACCAACTTGGTGTCTCACAGAAGCTTCTGCACGTTGGAATCTTTCAAGAGTCTCATGCTGTTTGTACCCAAAAATGACCACCAATAAAAAAAAAAGTGGCATGTGCCAAAATAACTGGTAAAAATGAGAGCAGAACATAATGGGATTTCTTTCCTCGAGCTGCCGAAATTGGTTGGAGGTGGGTGTTTGTGGAAAATATTTTACCTCTTTAATTTGCAGTACCCATTATCTCAGTATCTCTTAGTCGAGTAATTCATTTGGAGAGGAACAGAAGTGTACGTGGCAGCAAATGACGTGCAAGACAAAACCCATTTTCCTGGTGAAAATGTGAACTTGATTTCACAAGTCTGTGAGAAACCAATGGTTGCTCAAGAAAGTGGGATACATGGCACTAGTAGAACAAAGAGGAATGAACATGCTGTTCATGGAAACATGGCAATTGCCAAGTAACTGCCACTTTTGGCAGTACAAAAAGAGAAGACGAAGAACAAAAGAGGTCCCTGACCAGTGACCACACAACCAATGCCCCCCCTTTATCAATTTCATTTTCCATAGCCTGGCACTATGTCTATTCTCTGCATATTTCATGTCCCACAACTCCATGGTTGTAAGTTTATTTTTCAGTACTTTAAATCCTAATTCTGTTTCTACTATGTTATTTACGTTTGAGCCAGCGCTCGCTTCTCTTTTACATCACTTGAGAAAATTGTGTCCTCTTCGTTGAGGAAAAAAAAAGAATCAGCGGTGGATTTTCATCGCTGCACAAAGTTCACCAATTTAAAAGTCAGTTTTTTCACACTCAAACCAAATGTGATCCTGCCACGCTCGCAGATCTATCACAAACAGCCAATGCGTTGTTTCACTTTTTTGAGGGAAAGACATGCATAATGAACTAACCAACTACATTAGGTTAAACCTAGGGCCAGAACTAAAGAATCTTACCTTCTATACGCGTTATAGGCATAAGCTCCCTAAAACAGACAGGTCCTTAGATTCTCATGGGAATATGTGCAGTTTTGGACCAACCAGAGAACTAGTTCTCTAGTTCTTCCTCTATAACTGCAGACCGTGTTCTACCAATGGCCAATCAAAATTGAGATTGAGTTTCCTGTATTCTGATGACCCTAACCTTAGGTTTAGGGTTGTTAGGTTTTTGAGCTTTGACCCAATTGGTGTTGGCCTGTTGGGCTTCGGCCCTTTAGGTGTGCGCTTTGTCCCAATAGGTGTCTTTGGTTGGTTCCTTACCAATCGGGGGTTTGGGTCTCGGACTAGGCACAAGATTGTTCATAGCTTTGTTAGGGATATGATGCCGTTCTCCTTGTCCTATTAGTCTTTGTAACAACTTCAAAGATTAATGAAATTTTTTTGCCGTTCAAAAAAAGTGTGATAACCGGTACCATCAGGCAAAGATTTCTCCACACAAGGGTCACTATTACCTGGAGCGACGTACTTTTACCTGGAACTAGTAGTTGAAAAGGAAAGAGTTCAAGAACCCAACTTTATATATCTCAATGCATGAAACCAGCAGCATCTACTGTATTTGTCCAGAATAATACATTATCAGCTATCTGAACAACAAAGGAGGTGGCGGCGGAGCAGACATGACCTTCCCTCATATCCAAGATGCATCTCACTGCCCTTGATCTGAGGTATCTTAGTAGCATACATGAACTTCTCATCCCACATAGAGGCATAATTTTCGCTATCCATCTCTCTAGACTAGTTCTTTTTTCCACAAGTCCATCTCCATAGAATAGTGTAATGGTTTCGGAGGAAATCCTCACTCTGTATTTCCTGCTTTCTTTTCTACACTTACTGCCAATGTAAATCCAAAGCTTTGGTATTCCTAGACCTCATTGTTTCTAGGAAATGGAATCTAGTAGCCAAATATAAACCTTATATAAGGGAAAACTGAAAAAAAAAAAAAAACTAGACATATAAAGCAGCCCTAGCAGTGCCTAACAGCCTACGTATTGATGAGTCAGAAAACGTAGCACCAAAACAATATTAATTTATTGTTTGCCAGCTATTCCTGTAACATCTCCTACATATTGTTCTCTACTCCTATAAAGGAACAAGTCCATAACAATGCATTTGCCCATAATTCCGCTCCCAAAAAGAAGAGCCCAATCACATTCAAACTCAAATGTTACGAGACACAATAGTGTTTACATAGATCAGTTTTCAGAAAATGACCATCATCGTTATTTCTCAACAATCTGAATCCCCTGCAGAATTTTAAAAGAACAGCTCCGCTTTCAAAGGAAAAACCTACGTGTGGGGTGCAAAATAAGGTCTATCTTCTAGGATAATATGCGAACTACCTTTCCTGCTAGTTCAAAACTTATCTCCGATAAATCACTTCCAAATACCAACTACACCTCCCAATCCATTCGCAATCATACATTAATTTACACTTTGATCAACCTTAACTTTTTAATAGCAAATAATTATTAGAGGCACCTTCTCTTTCATATTGGGCATAAAACAATGGCACTCCAAATGTGAATTAAACCCCTTTTTTTCCCCCTTTACACAGGACGTTGACTGAATTCGATGAAGCTTTGAGAAAAAACTATTCTGCTGTGTAGGCAAACTTACCCAGAAAAACAAAATACAAGCAGCAGTTTTCATATCAAAACTGATACATTATTGGATGGGAAATAACTAGAATGACATCTAATAGATCTGCATAATGTAGATGTGTTCTTCACCAACATAATCTATTACTATTATGAAAGGAACACCGTTTTGTTCTGAATGTCAGTTTTGAGGCTCGCTCGCTCTTTTTTCCCAAATTACCCACTTTTTATAAGTAAATAATTACATCAGAAAGAAGTCGCCCGTATACAAAAAAAGCCACAAAACAAAAAGGCCCTATGCATTGTATTGGAATGGAAAAGCTCAAACCAATCTAAAAATTGGTCAAGGGATGGATAACCCTTTTTAAGTTTTAACTACCCAAAAAACCGCCACCGTAAATTTTTCTTCCCTCTTCCCTACTTTCACGTCCCCGATTTCATTACAGATTAATCTCAATTTCAAGATTAAACCTTACGAATAAGATCCGAACAGGAAACCACATAAATTTACGAGTTCCACCATGTTGAAACAGGATAATTCACATATTCAAATTTGAATCTATAAATCGAACATGTAAATAAATACTATTTATACACACGCAAAAACACGAAGGCACACTTACCGCTGTCGCCGATCAAGAGGAGCTTAATGAGGTAATCGTAATCCGCTCGGGCTCTGACGGGTGGAGCGGCCATTTGATGAAGAAGAAACCCTAGAAACAGGCCCTTCCCTTCTCTTCTTTTTTTTTTTTTGGTTGATAAATATGCAAAATCGAAAAATACAACGTCAAAATCAACAATCGAAAATCTGAAAACGAAATGAACAGATACGTATACGAATGGATTTTGTACAAGTAAAGTGACGATGGGTGTACCAGATCGGAGATTTTTTTTTTGTCTTTTGTTGGGACGGATGGGGAAGAGAAGAAAAGAGGAGGGAAGCGTCAGCTCCGGTCGGCCGTTGAAAGAAATATTTTCTAGAGAGAGAGAGAGAGAGAGAGAGAGAGGAGATGATGCGGGCGAGTGCAGTGTAAGCTTTTCTGGTAAGACCAAGTCGAACCGTTGGATCTAGAGGAGGTTTTGCGGTTACCGTGGATGTGGGGAATGTGGGGACGGCGAAGGAGGTGGTGTTTTTTTTGTTTTTTTTCACACGGACCCCAACTGTCCCTCGTGAGGCTCGAACCAGGGCCGGCCCTGACATTTTCGAGGCCTAAAGCAAATTTTTAATGGAGGCCCTAGGTTATTGTTAAAAAAAAAAAATCATTATAGGTGACTAATACAGATAAAAAATACTAAAACATGGTATTTTTAGTTTCTAACTAAAATAAACTTTAAAATTCTTTTACAATTAGAAAAAAATAAAACAAACACAATGAAGTATTACTTACACTATTCGTTTTCTCTAGCTAATCATGTTATTAACTTTACTCTTGTAATAATACTATTTTTAGCAATAAAAAATAATTAATTTTAACCTCTCTTCTTCTTTTTTTAATCAAAGTTTGTTGAGCGAAAACAAATTATTTTGGTTTATTTATTGTCGACAGTGATTTTTTTGTGAATTTGATATTAAAAGTAAGATTGCAACAAACAAAAGAAAATAACAAAAATTTCTCAAAAACTTATATAGAATGTAAAAGTGATACCGTAAGTAATCCTACAGTATAATAAGGCAAAAAATAATATTATGAGAGGTCCCTCCCAAGACTTGAACTAGAGACCCCTTGCTTTAAAGTCTTTGCATGCACCACTGGTGCCAAATGCCTTTCTACATTGAAACAAGGAACATTTTATATATCATATATACGGTTTTTTTTATAGAAAATGAGGCCCTAATTTTTGCTCAAATTTTGAGGCTTAAAGCCGCCGCACCTTGGGCTTTAGCCCAAGGCCGGCCCTGGCTCGAACTCGGGCCTCCACTGCAGAAGGCGGTGGATTATGCCAACCGAGGTAAGAGCTCATTGGCGTGAACGAGGCTGTACGGGTTTTCTTTTGGTTGGGGAGGCCGCACATTGTGTGGTGTGAGACTCATCTCGGGATTCTACACAAAAGATCGGAGCCGCTCAATTTATGTAAAGAATTTCGGTAAGAAATCAACTTATTAGGCCCGTTTTGCCAACTAAATAAGTATAAGTACTTATTTTTTTTTTTGAATTAAAAGCGTTCTATTGTAAGAGATTGACCTGTCTCGTAAAACGAAAAATCAGTAGTTAAAAAATAAGAACCTTAGCGGAATGGGACCACAGTCGGACATCGATAAGAGCTTAATTGATTTTGTGCTCAATTTTCAATCAAAAAATAGGGCAAAGAACTTATCAACCTATTATCGATGTCCGACCAAACTGATTTTTAACAGGGATCCTAACAAATACATTATAAATAAATTGAGCGGCTTCAATGATTTGTGCGAGACTCTGAGAGATGTGTTCCACACGATGCGGTGTTCATTTGGTGCACGCCAAATGATGTACCAATAGCTTTTTATTGAAAGCAGTAGAACTGTGCGGTTGGACCCAAAAACACGTCGTGCCTCTCACCTGTCTATTCCCATGACCCGTACTATTTTTTTTGTTTTCCATCGCAACCGTACCGGTGCCAAAAGGGCACTGATGAATAGTTTTGCTCAATAATTTTAGGGACACATCCAAATTCACACCCAAGTGTGTGTGGGATCCACCACTCATGTGAGTAGTGGGTGTGTGTAGTGGGTGTGTGTTTGGGTGTGAATTTGGGTGTGTCCCTAGCACCAACTGCACCCCACACAGTTGTATTTTTCTGGTAACTTGTCGGACTCATTTCGAAAATATGTTCCGTTCATATCGTAGATCTCGTCGAAACATTTGAGTGTGGTTTGAATTCATGTTAATTTGATGCCAATTATACTTGAGCGGAATACAAATTCAGAAGGACTAGGGCAGAGATAGGGTATTGCGATCTTTCTGCCTTCGTGTTGGTGTCGTACGGCTTGTTTATTGCTCAAGTGTGTGCAGGGAGGGGCCAGTAGGGGCGGGTGCCCCTGCAAGAAGAAAAAGAAACACTACTATTATATGTAAAAAAGGAAAAATCCTAAGAAAATATATAGGCTCGCCCCTGTGTCAAATTTAAAAAAATATACAGTATATAATAGTAACCTTTGAAATACGAGGATACCAACATTAATTACTAAAGGCTAAGGGCTAAAATATAACAAAAAATAAAACTATAGGGTTAATATTATGAATATTTAAGTAATAAACTTCCACATTTCATTAGATGGATTTAGTGTTTTTCAATTTTATTTAATTTTTTGCTCTAAAATCTCAATGGTAAACCAAATCCCCCCTCCTCTCTCTCTCTCTCTCTCTCTCTCTCTCTCTCTCTCTCTCTCTCTCTCTCTCTCTCTCGGCACAAACATCTCAATTGCATGTTTAGACTTCAAAAGCAATTTCGAGAAAATAGTGACAGAGGAAAAGAGATTTTGAAAACCCTAAGTAATTTGGTAAAATTTAAGTTGTAGGTATGTCTTTCCCCAATTGTTGTTCTAGACTTTTACTAATTCTTTATTTTTTGATTGGTAAAATCAAGTAACATGAAAGCCCATTTACCGAATTCGTCCAATTATGATGAATGAAAAAGAAGAAAATGAACAATGAAGAAAAACAAGACACATACATCAATATCACTCCCATTAGTTAAACCGATTTATGTATTTACGATATTTTGAGTGAACAATTAATGGACTCTTTCGTGATCTGTTTGCTCTTGCTAAGTCTCTCTATATTTCGTGAATAATAGAAAAATGTGTAATTGACCTAAAGAGAATAACGTGTATATACAGAGTTACGATAGAGACCTAAGCAGTAATAAGTCCGGGCTTCCGGTGTAAATAAGAAACCCTAATCCCATATTCTATTTCTTATTTAACTAATAATAATTCATCCAACTACGGAATTATAATTGCACTCTCGTTTTTATCTCAATTATATTACAAGTTTCATGATATTAAACATTAAAATATCTCCCCACGTTAAGATTACAAACACCCGTTGATTAAATCAAATTACCGACAATTATATTTAATCAACATCTATAATTCATTAAGACTGTCCACTTAACTTATTTGATATGTCGGATACAAATATCCATCTGCAAGATTTGACATAATCGAAACTTATAAGCTTACTCAATAGGGCATCATCAATCCCTTTTGGGGCGTGGATTCCATTGATAATTAATAGCTACCATAATATAATGTTGTGACCCAACTTATCGAGACTATTGACCCTAAAAAGGATTTCACTCTCTAATAAATCAAAGTCACAACATTAGATAGATATTCCTATTAATTATCTTTAAATTAAGAGCATAAGCATTCATAATAACCATGAGGTTCGAATTATCTTATAAAGTCAGTATAAGACAATTATTTCAAAGCGGTCCTGTTCAATACACACAAAGTGTACTAGCACAATAAGTTGGAATTAGACCGTTCCTCGTAGTAAAGATAGACCTACTAAAATATTGTACTACAGTCCTACCGATGGTGTGTCCAGTTCCATCTAAAACCGTGAACTATTTCTTATAATTCACAAGAACAGATATCCGATCTTTTGTGTGTAAGCTGAACTCTACACACCGGATCATCTACTTTGTAAAATAAAAGACACTCATGCACAACATACAATAATATTATGCAAATATTGCCCATAAAAATTCTCATAAAAAAGGGATAAAACTGATTAATACCAATCAAATATTTAATCTATTACACAAAAGCATGACTTTTAGTATAATTTTCTAACACATAAACCTCAGTGGGTAAAGCGTTCTTGGAAACATGCATGCAATTGCTTGACCGATTTCCTAACTCTAAACTATGGGTGTACCAAGCGCAAGACTGGCACCGGTGTAGCATAATAAATCCGGTAAGACCGAAGTCGAATCCATAGGGACGGTCGTGTGTGCTAGTGAGGACTCAGATTATCTCTAGGTTTAATTTGGCAGTTAGGTAGCCACCCGTTGCTTTTGGATTTGAGATTACTAATCGACAGAGAATTTGGATTTTCTAAAAAAATTAAAAAGATGGTACGGTCGTAGGGATCCTAACACTTGTAACCAGACCCAGATAAATTCACTCCAATTTAAGTTCTTAAAAACAGTTGACTTTAAAGTACAGAATACCCGACGAATGCGAACCCTAGACCGTTGTTCCCATGTACGACGAAGGGTGAGTTTTGGACCCCCGACCCTCGCATACATGAGTTTCAACGAGTTCTGACAACACCGTTAAATTCCATACGACCAGAGATGAGTTTTGGACCCCCGATCTCCGTTCGCATGAATTTTAATGACACTAGGGCTGTCCGCCGGACAAATATTCCAACCTAAAATTGCCTATTCAATTTATTATTATGAAAAGTGGAGCGAATCATACCCAAGCCTGGCCACGAAGTATTAATCACCCCACGACCCCACCTAGAGAAATTATTCACACATGATAAACGATAAAAATAAAACCCTAGAGAAATACATGCTTGAAAATGCAAACAAGAATTGAACAATTAAAGCGATAAGAACATTAATCAACTTGAAACGATTAACAAACAATAATATTGCAAAACCTGGGAAGAATAACCGGAAGAAGAACGTAGCAGAAAGTAAAAAAAAACTCCAGAGAGAAAAACAACGTTGAAAGCTAACCCTAAGGAAAATAAAAGATGGAGATCCTTTTCTGTAATCCTGTGCTTTTATAGTTGTAGCCCAACCGACCTAATAAAGCCCATTTTAACGGGACTCCTGTGGCCGTCGTCATTCCCCAAAGCCCTATACTTCTTTTTCTTTTTTTCTTCTCAGCCGTGTAAGCCCATTGTCCACGGCCCACAATCAAAATAATGAATAAAAGTTGGGTACACCTGGAGATCAAGGTGCACGTCCTAAATTTCATATCATAAACTCTGGTATATTGCTTTGGACCCACCAATCCTTGTATGAATATAATTATTCAGCTTCCCATCTTTGCGGCAATGCTCCATAAGACCTTCCAAATTACACGTTTTCGCACTCATCGGTCTCTAAGGCCTACAAACACTATAAAACACTAAAATATATCAAGTAACAATGTAAACGGACCAACAAAGCGTAGATTAGGTGGATTAAATGGGTGCTTTTCAGCACCTATCAGCAATCAGATCAATTGAAGATCGATAACCACGTGACAAATAAAATTTATCTCGAAAGCGTATTCCATAATCACATTTGCCTTTTATTTGTAAGACAAATGTAGTTCGGTTACTGGATTATCGATGCCCGTTCAACCTAACATTTATCACTACGAGCAACTCAAAAAGCTCAACAAAACGAATAGTGATCAAATTTTTGTACTCGAAATGTGGCTTGTCTTGGAAAGACAACGGGGTGCTGTGCTGCCCAACTCCCATTACCACGAATATAATTTTATTCACCCTCCTTAAAAGAGTGTGTGATGAACTGTTTTTCCTAGACAAACAATAGGCTGAAATTTTCAGTCATGAAAAAAGAGAGGGTATATAGAATTTAGCTTACAGAATAAAATCAGAAAAAAAAATCTTGAGAGCTGATAGGAGCCAATGGGGGCCATCCAGATTTGGGACTTACGAGTTTACTTTCTCCTAGGTCTCTGACTATTTTTTTTTTTTTATAGATTTTATCAACTCTTGTGGAAGCAATTCATTGAAATTTGCTCCGACTTTAATCTGGTCATCCACTGTTGAACTCCGGAACTAATCCTCCAGACTCCAGAGGTAAGCGATGTGCGAAAAAAACTGATCAGAATATCACAAATTATATAAAACCCTAACGGGAATGCAAACATAAATGATAGTATAATGAATGAGATGAAAACCTGCTCCAACATTCCACTAGTAGGCAGGCAGGCAGATAATGCTAGATTAATAATTCGGCTTATAGACTTGAAGGTTTGGAGGAAGGCCCATAAGTCCCCTCATTAATTGGGTCACAAATTTTCTCCCAAGTAGAATAGCTGAATAGGCATATCCCAATTGAAAATTTCTTCCCGTGGTCCTATTAGGTTCTGTGTGAGATTTTCAGTCCACTTCGATGATCCAAATCGTTATTATATATAGAACTCGACGAGAATAATAATGGTGAAAACTGTGTTGATAGGATATCACTCAATATCATAACACTATATCATGAAATATATATATATACACACACACACATGCACATTAAGTCGAAGCCATTTAAATTATCTCAAGGCAAAGCGTTATAATGATCTGCTGTTTATATTCAATCTACGTAATTTTTTTTTACATAAATAATGTTGTCAATTCCATTAACAAAAAATACTATAAATTTAACGCATTTTACCATCTCGTTTTCACTATCAAAAAAGTTTCAGGATTTTACCATCTCGTTTCTACTAACCAAAAAGTTGGCAACAAAAACTTTTTTGCTACAGCAATTCGACTCACAAATCCATCAACAACTTGTTCACTACCAGAAATACCTAACAACGATCTCAACCACAAATAAAAATTTAAAATATTTTCACTATCGGAAACAACCCCTCCCGATCAAGGAACCATTTCAAACACCAAAGTATACCCAGAAGAGAGGATCCACATTTTTTTTATAACTGGAATTAATGTCCAAATTAGCTTGCATGCACCTTGACTAAGTTTCGGACTCTGAATTTAACGACCATGCAAACTCTAAGGTGGCCCGAAAGTTTAGAATATTTTGCAAATTCTTTTGTTCACTTTGACCAAACTTTACTAGGTTGAGAGGATCCACCTTCTCCTAGAGCTCTACTTTTCCAAACTAGTACTGCAGTCTAACAGCCTGTTTGGATACCGGATATGGCACCCGGATATGCCAAGAAGCCGGAGATGTAATCCCGGCCCCACACATATCCGGTGTTTGGCTCCAATTTTCCTCTCCCGGACTTGTTTACTGTTTGGACTACATATCCCCTTCACCCGAATTTCTCCCGGATTTGTAACGACATTCCAGACCCTGTCGTTAGCAAATCAGGGGAGTTTTGGGCATTTTTGGTACCATTCTACCCCTGCAAATCAGGGTTGTTGTGTTACCTCTTCTTGCCAGAAAAATCAGAGAGAGAGAGAGAGAGAGAGAGGGGACTGCCCCCTCGTCGGTGATAGTGGGTCGGAGCAACCATCGTCGTCGGTGAAGATGATCGACGAAGAGATAGAGAGAGAGACTTACGGCCGGAAAACTCAGCAGATGGATGATCGGCGGCGGCAGACGGAGAAGACGAAGGGGTTGCAGAGGTCGCCGGACGGAGAAGACGCCTTGGATCTGCGGGTGGGGTTCTTTGGAAATGGAGAAGTGTGAAGCGGCGGCGAACTGTTCTTGGGTAATGGAGAAATGTATTTGGAAATGGGGAACTGTGCATCTACAAATATACGTTTCTTACAGCTTTGCCATTTTTTCACTTTTAAATTACGTTTTTTACTTTTTTCGGAAAATAATATTTATTTGTAATAAAAACAAACTTTACTAGGTTGAGAGGATCCACCTTCTCCTAGAGCTCTACTTTTCCAAACTAGTACTGCAGTCTAAGGTTCTTGAAGAATGGTAGGTTAAGTACAAGACAAAACGAACGAAACCGCCAGCCTTTTTTTACTTTAATTAATGGCATTGCACTCATTCACAATTCCCTTGGCCGACGATCACATGCAATGGATAACGTACCCATCTGTGTATCGAGATTGAGGTTGCTTTAAGACCACCTCTTCCGCCATCCCCACCCTTCAATCTCCACAACTATTATCGTTTCAATGTGTCTGGAATTGTCCGATGCACGTGAATCCCATACAGTATATAGGAAGCCTACACCCATCGGGTAGTTATGGACATATATCTGTGTCCGGATCAATGGACATATCTGTGTCTGGATCAATGCATTCTAGTCTGAGCTTGTAGCATTTTTGTTATAGTTTTTTTTTTCCACCTATGCATATTTATGTTTATTTTGCAATTTTATCTCTGCAAAGCTCACAAATATTGCAGGATTTACAAGTCTAATTATGCCTTTGGTTGATCTCTACATTTATCTTTTTATTAGCTATTAAATTTAACTTTGATCTATAAAACAAATAAAGTAAACAAACATCTTTTAGAAACGAAATAAAAAAGTTATATTAATCAATCTAGTTACAATGGAAAAGCTAGCTAATTATAAAATTCTACCCATAGGCATTCTTTTATAGAAGGTACAACAAAAGTATAGGTAAAACACCGATGTGAAATTGATATTAGATATGTGGAGAGGTTTTTGTCAGCAGGTTAAAAAGAAGTACTAGTTGGTGAGAGCCACTACTCCTCTTAACGCAGACAGAGGTTCAAATCCCGGCAGGTGCTCGAAATCTGTCTGCGGATATGGTCACGCCCAAAGGGAGTTGTTTATGCTGGTCGCCCTCTCCCACCTTTTTTGACTTATCAAAAAAAACAAACAAACTTATAAATGGGTATGGAGCGGAGCTGATCACTTTTGCTCCTGCGATTTTGCTGACGTGGCACTGCTCGGCTCGGCTCGACTAGATCCAATAGGCAAAACACTCCTTACTAAAAAATTACCCACAACTCTTGGGATACTGCCGTGATGTCTCAAATTCTTCCACCGTCATACATTAAATAGGGCTTGACACTAATTGTACAGAAAGTCTACAGGTACAGCAAATCTGTGCACAGATTGTGCACAGATTTTGTTGTGGGGCCCACCACGGGTCCCACACAAATCATCCAAGCCGTTCATTAAATGTAAAACATTTTTTCAAGAGTCCCCGTAAAAAATAAGCTCAATCCGATACCTATAGGTACTCGATCCAACCATATAACTTTTCATTATCCGGAAATCTGAATGAAAAGTTAGATGGTTGGATGAAGCACCTATAGGTATTGGATTGAGCTTATTTTTTACGGGAAGCCTTGAAAAAATGTTTTACATTTAATGAACGGCTCGGATGATTTGTGTGGGACCCGAGGTGGGTCCCACAACAAAATCTGTGCACAATCTGTGCACAGATTGCTGTACCTGTAGCAACGTTCCTAATTGTATGAATTTCACATGTGGCGATAGTCGATAGAAGCACTGGAAGAACCACGTGACATAAACACTAAATTAATCTCCAGAGATGCTACTAGTACAGACATACCAGTACATCATCTGCGTACAAATCAGTTTTGAGCCCGTTTTGGGTTTCAAAAAAAATGATCCAATCCGCTAATTTTGTTTAAAATATTTTGCTTAGGGTCTCTGCAAAAAATAAGCTAAATCGGATATCGGTAGAAGCGTTTACTATGCATCAAATTTTGTCCAAGAATTCGGGCTAGAATTTTGTAGCAAAGTTGGATGTATTGCAAACACCCATAATGATGATATAGATAAAAAAATCTGTACCTTTATCATTTTTTTAGAGGTGGCAATCCAAACCCATATTTCTTAACCCGCCCAAATCCGCCCACTTATAACCCAACCCAATCCGCCCATATTATGTAATGGGTTGATATGGGTTGAACCCATATCAACCCATATTTATATGGGTTTAGATGGGTTGAGAGTGGGTTAAATATGGGTCAGAATTAAAAATGGCCCAACACCTCTTTCTCTCTCAGTCCACACTCACCCCCCGTCTTTCTCTGGTACACATTTGGCGTCGAGATTAGAAGAGAGAGTCGAGATTAGAAGAGAGAGTAAATAAACCCAAGTGTAGAGAGAGATAGACAACCAGATCAAATTCAATCATACTCCTTCATTTCAACTCCTCTCTCTCTCTCCCTCCTTTATGAACTCCCGTTTTTTTGCTAGAAAAATGTCCCAGTGATATAAGTACACCAAATTCTCTCTCTCTCTCTCTAAGAATATCTCCATTCCAGTGAGATAAGTACACCAATTTTTTTTGACTTTTTTTTTTAAAGTGATTTTTTTAAAAAATATATAGGTAAAGGACAAAAAATTTTACTTTTCCATTTGCCTCCTCTAAAATTCATCCACAAAAATTCTCTCTCTCTCTCTCCAATCCCTTGAGCTCCTATAAGCGACAAGTATTTTACGATTTTTGATTCGCTCCAATCAGAAAAGTACGGAGTAAAAAATTTTGACTTTTACCCAAATATTTTTGAAAACATCCAAGATAAAGCCCAAAAAACCGATTGTTGGGATTTATCTTGAATATTACAAAAAATATTAGGGTAAAAGTAAAAAAAAAATTACTTTTTCGATTCTCTCGTTGAGACGAACTAATAGGAATAAAAAGTTTGTCGCAAAACAAACAAATACAAAAAATTGAGTTTTAATCATAAAATTTTATTTTTCTGAATTCCCTTATTGAGACAAATCACCCGCGGGGGGAAGGGAGAAAAAGGAAAACAAAAAACAAAACAAAAACCAAAAAAAAAAAAGAGGGGAGGAAAACGGGTCGGGTCGGGTCGGGCGGGTTTGGGTTTGGCTTGACCCATATTTGACCCGACCCGTTTCAACCCGTTTACTTTTTGACCCATATTCGACCTGCCCATATTTGACCCACGACCCGTTTCAACCCGCCCAAACCCGCCCGGACCCGCCCGTTTGCCACCTCTACATTTTTTATTAATCTTTCCTCCCCCTCCTGTTTTCGATAAGGTAAAAAAATAAGGGAGACTTAGCAAAAAAAATCTCTCATATTTACATTTTTTGAACTTAAGAACAAACACCTTTCGCAATCAAACATAAAGACAAATGTGCATATAAAAGTGGCTAAAACCCTAGAATACCCTATGAAAATGCTTAGGATACCCCATATATGAAATTGCCTAAAACCCTAAGGTATCATATGAAAGTATCTAAAACCACTAAAATCCTATAATAGGAAAGTACATTCTAAAACCCTATGAAAGTGACTAAACCTGTTTTGGCCTTATGGTTAAAAAACTCAAAAAGTTGAAGGACATCCACTGAAAATTATTTTTTGCTGGCGTCCTTTCCCTAAATGAAAACTATTTTGGCTTTGTTCGTTTTCCATTTTAACTTTGTTTTCTAATCATTATCTTATTTTTCTCTTCAATTATTACCCTATTTCTTCAATTATTACTTTTATTTCTCTCTCTACTCAGTACCCTTCTTTCCAATTATTACCCTATTTCTCTCTCCACCCACTACCAAAACTAAAATACCCAAAGATGGAAACATACCGTCCTTATGCCTATTTTTTTCGAGGAAAATTAGGCCCCACTACCGTTACCCTTATTTCCAATCATTATCCTATTTCTCTTAACACCCACCAAAATACCCAAAAATGGAAACATACCGTCCTTGTGCCTATTTTTTCCGAGGAAAATTAGTCCCCAGGACCGTTAGGAACTCCGTCTCCGTCCGCACTGGGTCCCCTAGGTCCAGACTAACCGTCCAATTACATTCCGACACGTACCCGAACAGCGCAGCTGGTTTCACTTCATTCTTCGATCCGTTAGAATATACCGATTCCACATGGCATTAGTCGCGCATATATAATATTATAAAAAAGTAGAGAGAGGGAGAGAGGTACCGACGGTGCAGATGCGGTGTGCAAGGCCCACTCCGAAATCTCACATAAATGATTCAAGCCGTTCAATAATTTTAAAATAATTTCTAAATACATCTTTTAAAAAAAATCAGCTCAATTAGATATTCGTAAGTATTTGGTCCATTCTTTCAATTTTCCCATTCAGAAGTTAGGATCCTATATTGTGAACGAAGAATGAAAGTTTGGATCAAGAACTCAGAGATATCCAATTGAGCTGGTTTCTCGCAAGACCGTTCGAAAAATTATTTTGAACTGCTCGGATCATTCGCGCGGAACTCCGGAGCGGGCCCTACAATCCGTATGTGCACGGGCCATACCCATTCCATCCGTACCCATAGAAGGACTTCGAGAAGTCTGAGAAACGCAGGGAATTTCTCCTTCTCCCTTTTTCATCTTTCTCCTCCTGAGTATATTATAAAGTGAAAAAGCACAGAGCGGGAACGCGTACACCTTCAGCTTTCCTCTTCCCAAGTGCCCTCTCTCTCTCTCTCTCTCTCTCTCACGCCTCGAGATCTGAGCCTTTCCTTCAACTCCTCTCACAGAAGGCTACTGCTTCCATCACTTCAGGTACGTTTCAACTTCGGTTTTATGAGTGCTGAGATCTATCTTCTCCTGCAGTTTTTTTTTTCCCCCCCTCCTCCTGGTAAGGCTTCAGTTTCCGGCGTTTAATCGGAGTTTTTTTTTTTTCTTCCGATTCAACGTCGTTTCTCTTCAAATTCCGTTGTATGCTTACACCTCATCTAAATAAATGCACGTGCGTGCATGTACTTGTGTGAATTTGTTTGGGGATTGTTGTAATTTCGCGTTCTAAAGTTCGGCTGAGACACTCGGAATTTGGTGCGATTTTTCTGCGTTTCGGCAGATCTGTGTTTTTTTTGTGTGTTCGTAGCACATAATAAGTCTTTACGGTCTCAATTCGTCCGTTCATTCCAGTAATCAATGGTTTAGATTTTAAAACATTGTTCCCACGACGAGTTCAACAGAATCTAATCATTAAAAACACTTTTTGTATGGACGAGATTGACTGGACCACTCTCTCAGTTCGCAGCGCATAATACTGCAGGGAAGCCTCTCTGCAGTCTCATCTCGTCCGTTCATTTCAATAATCAATGGTATAACATAATTATAATTTGGTTTGGCTTTGACTGATAGTTGAAGCCTATTCGGTCACTGAGAATAGTTTAATGGGTATCATCACTGTACCAACTTCTGATGATAAAATATTCCAAAACCTATTGAATTTAGGTCAAGGTTTGAAACGATGCATTTCTAATTCAGTTGAGGTATTTTGACGGACCTTCTATCTGCCCTACAGTTGCTGGGGTCTTTTAATCCTGATATATTCGTCGGTAATTTCCTTTAATCGGTAATTTAGTTATCCTTGATCTTTTGTTAGACCATGTTTGGCTTTTGTTTTCAAGACTCATCTATTTGTCATGTTAGGAAGTATCAAGGAAGTATAATCGTAGACAGAGCGAGATTGGATTCCAGATTTGATGTTGCCAGGTGCAAATAGTTAAAACATGGCTTTGCTAAGTTGGACGTTCCGATTTTTATCATACATAGGTCCAAAGAATCATGTTATGACCACTTCAATTTACTTCTGTCTGTTTTCATGCTTCATTAAGTGCATTTCGTGCGAATTATTTGTGATGACATTTTCTTAAGATTATTAACACACATACGAGACTCCAAAATCATGTGACCCAACTGCCTATGGCTTTTGTAGTGTGGTTGTTCCATCCTTGCTATGTTATCACCTGTTTAAATTCCGTCTTATTTCATAGTCATAACGCAATTTAAGAGCTCAGAAGTCATCTTAGATCAAGATGCATCTTAAATTTTAGTTTCTTACGTGTTTCCTTCCCTCCTTGCGGAAGGGTGGTATATATGCTACTTCCCATTTTCAGGTTGTTTGTTTTGCTTTGTAGTGCAAGTGGCCGGACCACATACTACATTTTTGGGTCATAAGAGTTGTAAATTTCTATGATAGGAAGTATTTCTAGGTTATGTATGGTCAAGGTCATCAGTGACTCCAATATAAGGGGTTATGTGTGTTATGTACTTATGTGTTAGAGTATTTTTATTCTCCGGATATACCTTTGATTACTAGCTTTGGTTAGTTTACTAGACATGAAGCAATGCCCATTTCTCTGTCAATGACAGTTTTCATCTGACGCAAATTTCATATGGTCTGCAAGGCAAGACTGCAATTTACATTATGTATTTATGGGAAAATGTAATCTGGCTCAATTTCATTTGAATTTTCGGACATGGATGTTTTTAAAGTGCTTCATTTTATTATAATGCCCAGTAATTCGTAAAGTTAGTCGCTAGTTTTGTGTCACAGAAGAGAAAAACCTTACCGCCGTTATTGTTTTCCGTGCAGCTTGCAAGTATGGATCTACCTACTGAGATACCAAACAAAGCACCTAATTCTTATGGTCATGGATCTCATGGATCTCATGCGCCTCTTAATGAAAGAATTCTTTCATCCATGACCAGAAAATCAATTGCTGCACATCCTTGGCATGATCTTGAGATAGGTATTTTATTATAAGGAATTGAGTGTTAATACAATTTTCTTGCTTTTTACTGATATAATATCTCTGGTCTGTAATTCTGTCCTTATGATTCATTGCAGGACCTGGAGCCCCTGCAGTTTTCAACTGTGTAAGGATTCAGAACTTGATATGGCTGAATTTATTGGCTAATTTTAGCATTCTAAAAATTAGAGGATAAACACAAGGAAGACCAATTGTAGTTCAAGTTGAATATTTTTTGTTGAAGTTGGAGGAATAGCCTAACCAAATAAACAGTTTTAGTTTTAAACACTAAGCGTAGTTAATAAACCTTTGAACTGGTTACATGACATGAAGAGTAGAGGTAGACAGTCACATAATCCCCAAGTTTTTGAAAATATCTCAAACTGCTAAAATTTGCGAGAACAATGATTGGAAGCACGAGCGCAGTGCGAGGATTGAATGCGGGAGCGCAAAGCATTTTGAAGGACTATTTGACTAAGGGTAGACCTTATTTGATGTGTTCCCTTTTGGAGTTTGGACTTCTGAAAAACCCACACAATTTTGTCCACAGTTTTGATGTGGTGTATAGTGTTTTGCCCACTTTTCTGTTTTCTATTTCGAATTATGCTTCTAAACAACTGCACGTGTTTGCTACTATGGTATTTCACCAACTTATTGATTTTGTTTAAGGAAGGTCCCACAGTACCTATGGGAATACATAGAAAACAACTGGCAGTATTGCCTTAAAAATTTGTTCTGGTCTGTTTTTGCTCAAGTACTATTCTAGTCTGTACCATGTTTGTGCAAAGGGCATTTAGTGGCTGTGGGCATAAGCTTCATCAGATACTTTGCTATCCCATGATTAAGGAAACTGGCATGATAATTATCAAAATTTTGCTTTATGTTGTGGAGACAGATAATTTTGCTTCATGCTCGTTTGTTTGGGAAAATGGAGGGGGCATTTCTTATACCAGGCAAAGTGGCTTTAGTTCTTTGAGTCCTCGAAAAACGTATACCTGCATCGTTTGTGATAAGCACTTGGTTTGAAGTTTCGAACAAGTCCTTACTAACTAGTACAGATGTGAATTTTTATCACTTTAGAGATAGTTCTTTTCATTGTATGTGTATAAACAAATTCTTTATTTTACCTTCTGTCAATTTTACAAACGACGAAATGGATCCTCTCCAGTCTCTTGGAGAAACTGGATGGCCATTATGACCCATTTTTAGGCTCTTTCCATTTCCATTTCAATTATTGGGACGGTCCACCATTTTAGACTTCTTTGAGAACATCAAGCATGCAAAAAATCTATTGATCTGATATTGTGTGCTATGTTTGTGTAACACTTTTATCTTGGAAATATGGCTTTCGAAAACATTGCAACACTGCATAGAAATCCATTTTCTCAAGATAATCTGTTACTATGAAAACATATCAGACGATAGTTGATCAACATGATTTTTGGCGTGCCTGATGTTCTCAATGAGGCCTAAAGAGTGAAGGTCCCAATCACCAAAATAAGCCCGGAAAGAGCCCAAACATAAGTCGGACTGGACCGTCTAGTCCCTCCAAAGGGACTGGAGATGATCCAATCCCATGTGCAAACTGCCCATAAACAATCACAGAATATCTAGAGGTCTCGCTTCACACATACTCTAGAATAAATGTGTTAATTATTTCAGGTGGTTGAAATCAGCAAGGGTAGTAAGGTGAAATACGAACTTGACAAGAAAACTGGAATGATCAAGGTAATCATGACTAGTCAGTTGTCATATCAGTAGATTTTTTTTTCCATCTTACAAGGTTGCTAAAGCCTATGTATGTTTGCAGGTCGACCGTGTGCTATACTCATCAGTTGTGTATCCACATAACTATGGCTTCATCCCTCGTACTCTCTGCGAGGACAATGACCCCCTGGATGTCTTAGTTATTATGCAGGTGGGCTGTTTGATATGCAATCACTGACATTTGCAATTATTTGCTTACCTTGGCAATTATGGCTAAATATTTTGTAACCTGCTTCTGGTTCCTTATGAGATTTTAAATTTTGGGGATTATCATTATTTAGCTTGGTCAGAATCTTTGGAAGGTATTACTATATTGTTAATTTGTTACAGTGAGAGAGTCAGAGACCTATGAAAACAAGTAGTTTTAGACAGAGAAGTGGAAGAGAAATGCTCATGTGGTGTCTTTTAGAGTCTCACTATCTGTGTGTGAAGAAATGAGTGAAAATGTTTTACATAACGAATCAAAAGAGAACATAATTTTCACTGCAAGGGGTGGCCCCTTGGTTGGCTATACTGGTTCTATTCTGCCAGGTGTATTATTGGACAGCAAACCCTGTTCAGATAATGGTAGAAAGACAATTTAGGGGTGAGCAAAAAATCCGTCAAACCGCGAATCCAGTCCAAACCAATCCAAACTGAAATGTTTGGTTCGGTTTTTTAGTAATATGGTTTGATCATGGTTTAAAAAAATTAGAAACCGCTTTACATGGTTTGGTTTGTGGATTCACATTCACGGTCATGGTTCCAAACCGATCCGAACCGTATAATACAATTATATATAATTTAATTATTACCACTGCCCTTTTCCTGCCTTATTTCAATTCAATAGTTTTTAGGAATTATCTTTGGCATTTTATTTGGTTAAATTATCTTAAGATGTTTAATAGTTGGTATTTTTAGTTTGTTCATTTAGTAACTTACCAGTATTTCATTTTCTTAGTTTAAGACTTGAGGCAATTATTGGTATTCTACTCTTAATTAGTTGGTTGAAGTTAGTGTGTTTTGATAATTTGAATGGAATTTGTTTTAATATAAGTTTTCTTTTAATTTATCTTTGTAATTTTAAGTACTTTAAATATTTTTTGAAGATGATAGTTTAGTTCAAAGCAAACCGAAACCGAACCATATTTATATGGTTTGGATTGGTTTGGTTCTATGCCTTTTGTGGGTTGGTTTGGTTCTCCAAATTCATAATCCGTAGGTATTGGTTTGGTTCTTGCTTTACTACAAAACCGAACCAATCCGAACCATGCTCACCCTAAAAAGACATAGTTCCATTCATAAATGAACACTGTCTAATGACCTTGAGACGGGTTTTACATTGTAAATTTAAGGGAAAAAGGTTACTCCGTACGTAGAAAATTGATGACTTTGTTAAGATTGTCATTTTTCCATTTTTTACCTGATGACAAGGTGTAGATTCTCACGTGTTCCGGATGGGGTAGTGGATTTTAGCAGAACCAGTAGCTTTTATTGCAGGATAATTGAATTCTAAAGTGACGAGTCACCATAATACACTTTTTTACCACCCAAATGTTACAGCATTGGAGTATGTGAGGTCCGATTTACAGTAGCCTTGCGGTTGCACCTCAATTGGGTGACATAGTCCGCTACAAATTCATTTCCATACGTACATGTAGTCCAGATTTTTATTTTTATACTGCCATGCAATGCTTTACCACAAGCTTTTACGAACAAATACAGGAGCCAGTTCTTCCAGGATGCTTTCTTCGTGCTAAAGCAATAGGTCTTATGCCTATGATTGATCAGGCATGTATACTGTCCCTACATTTAAGTTTTGATAGGCTGAGTTTGGTTCAGCTATCTGAAATTCTAACCTTTTTCTTGAATGAAGGGTGAGAAAGATGACAAGATAATTGCAGTGTGTGCTGATGATCCCGAGTATAAGGGGTATACTGATATCAAGGACCTGCCACCACATCGATTGGCTGAGATTCGCCGCTTCTTTGAGGACTGTATCCTTATATAAAACTTTTTCATTTATATTTGAACAATTTTTGTGCCTTGCGTCTTTGATATGATGTATACAGCAAATATTTCTACCTTACACCGTTCGTTTTCTTCTAGAAAGCTGCAAAATGAAAGGAAATAGAAGAATGTAGTTTTCTCTTAACTAGTAAATAGACAAGAAAAATGAGAACAAGGAGGTTGCCGTTAATGATTTCCTGCCTGCCTCAAAAGCGGTTGACTCTATCCAGCAGTCAATGTAAGTGATCAATTATACTACGTTTCAGTGTTCTTTTTCCCATTTTACTTAGTATGTGCGCTGTATTGGATGGACTCATCCATACAGTCAACATCAATCTGTTTGCTACACAATAAACGATGATGCAAGATTGAATGAGCCTTGGTAGAACTGACTACAGAAGAAGCCATTTGTGTTTCAACCCTACCCTGAAGGGCCTAGCTTCTGTGACTTCGAATTAGTCTTCAATCCTTCGGTTATCTTACATTTACCCCCTTTTGGTGTTGAAAGCCTGTTTGCAGGGATGAACGTCTGCTCCGTAGTTATGGTACTATCCACTTATTGATTGGATAATTTTTATGGGATAGCCCTAATTTGAAAACTTCTTTTGATTGACCTCTATTTTATGAGTATTCAACATAAGTATTGCGTAAACAACTTCACTTGTTTCACGTATTACGTAATTGCATCGATGTGTTTTTTAGATATGTATGTGCTTTTTGCCTTTTCTATTAATACAAATATCATTGAGGTTGATTTATTCAGATATATGATACTCCATAAACTGACAGATTTTTTGATTTCTTGGTTATTCTATTTATAACACAGAAGAAAGATTATAGATTTCTTGAAACTATTTTTTATTTTATTTTATCTTTTCCTTGTCTTACCGTGGCCTCCATGAAATACTTTCTCTAGCTTTGTTCCGGCTGGTGTTGGTTGTTAGATTTACACCCATACATTTTTTTTTTTAAAACTTGGCAACACCCATACATCATTAGAGTTCCATTTTTCACTTTGCAAGGATTTTCATCAATTAATACTCTGCTTGTCATCAATCTCATCTACATGGATTATGACCTTAAATCTTATTGCGTTTTTCTGTTCAACCATGAAGGGATCTCTATGCGGACTACATCGTGGAAAGCTTGAGGCGGTAGTTCACATTTACCATAAACATCACGCTCGTTGGTGCTGTTGGTAGTTATCTATATCTTGCTTCATTGTCTTCAAATCTTCTCAACATTCCGCTGCATATGAACCCATGGATTCACATTTGTTGGCTTGTATCATGTTAACGGATGAATTGTTCCTTATAGTTCATGGTGATGGTGGCGAAATCGCTCTCTATACATTGACAGTACTGAAACTTACAAGTTGAAGCTTCTGCCATTTGATGTACTAAAGTATTTTTTGTTCACTACTTATTTGCTGCCATTATTTGTAGCGAACCGGGGCCAAGTGGAATGATTTTGTCACTGGGACTTGAATTTCCCCAAGAAAGCTTTCCCATGTCTTTTAAAACTTGCCCACCTGGTCAAAGTTACATTTCCATCTTAGGTGTGGCCAAATAGGGCTTAGCTTCTATTCTACAGATGTGAATTCTCCTCCCATACATTTATGGGGCTCGCGTCTGATAAGCTTAATTGCTGAGGCGTGGCGAATTCTTCAGGAAAACTTGGGTCTTCCACAACTAGCCTACTTCACTTCCATGGCATATCGGTTGAACCGTATTCTTCTCTTTCTATTTCTGGGTTCGTCCTCTTTGCTGTTGCCGAGCTCTTTTTTCCTAGGGGATTGGCGCGAGGGACCTCTAGTCTGGCCCTTTAGTGGGCCTTTTTTGGGCCCAATTTGATGATCAAAGCGGAGTATTTAGTGTTTTTAGACCAACGTAAAGTTATGACAAAAGTGTTGATCGGGTAACGTACGATATGCTTCTGGACACTGAATCGAAAACAATTTTTTGCAACATAGATGTGGGCTGAAAGTATATCAAACGGTATTCGATCAGCTTTAATTTTTACCATGACTGAAGTTCTCAATAAGGTTTGAAAAGGGAACGACTATGATCATCAAAATATGGAGCCCACAAATGGGCCGGACTTGACTGCAAGGACAGATGAATTGGACGGCTCGGGACAAAATTGTGTTCGAAATTGTATTTTGAAAGTTTTGTAGGTAGCTTTGCTCTTTTCGAATTTGCTTTACAATGCTTCTATCTTCTTTTTTTGACAAAATACAATGCTTCTATGAAGAACTACTATTTGTTACATATTGTGTTACAACATCGTAGTAATTAACTCTCACCCAAAAACAAACATGGTAAAGAACTTCGAAGCAAATTACATAAGCTCAAATAATGCCCATGAAACTCAAAAAAGAGATGTGCATGAGCTAGATCTTCCGTTGGATCTATCAACCATATGGTACATTTTTAATTGGTCTCGACTAATAAAATTGTAGCCGATGCAACAAGATAAATCTACTTTACAGAAAGCAGACGCTGAATCTTTCTTTACCAGAAGAAATGGTTTGACAAGATTTAAAGTGACAGTCATGTTGCTCTTAATGAAAGGTGGAAGATCGTGAACATGAAATAAAGTTCCCTATCAACGTCACTCGTGACCAAAAAAAATACTCATGACAATTGAATGATTCAATTCATCCTACGTTTGAAATTTGCAATTTTTGTTTTAATGTTCCCCCAACCCTAAATCGTAAACCTTGTGTATTTGATATCAACCACTCAATTAAGACTGTGTACAAGTAAAAGACTGGGTAGAATTCATCCACTGTGGTAGAATCAGAGTGAGAGGACATCATCTTCTTTTGAGTTCAATTTTTCCCTTTTTGGAAGGGCTGCAGATTTTGCCACTCCCTTTTTTGTTAACACCACTCGCCTACAAGTGTATTTTTGGTGCAAAAATAAACTTGCATGGGAGTGACGTTAACAAAAAAGGGAGTGACAAAATCATTTCCCTTTTGGAAGAGTCCAGTGATAAATCAAAAATTATAAAACATTTCAAAATTTTATTCAAAAACCCGACACAAAGCGGACATAAATATTATAGGAAATTGAGGTATTCCATTCATCATTATTAGTTAAAAAATGTTCACACCAGCGCTAAAAGTTGTGTAACAACAAATGGTATTTGAGTGACATAGTTGAGTTGTCTGGCCTGACTGGAAACGGAAGAACTATAAAAAGACATAATATTATAGACAATGCTATAGAAAAATATTGCTGTTTGTATTTAACAAAACCTTGATGAGATCAAACAAAAATTAGAAGTGGGAAAGTACACCTCTTCTTATTTCCTTCAATTTTACTTGATACAACACACTAGCATTAGGACATTCCATGCTTATTTGACCTATTTGACCCTTGGATAATGGGAACTTTACAGAGATGCATGCCTTAACAAATATGAAGGAAGGCCACAACCACAGTGATATTTGGGCCTTAAGTACAGAATGGGAAGAGAGTGTGAATCAGTCATGAGCAACAACCACCACTTGTTTCCCAATGTTGCGGCCGCTGAAAAGTCCGGCAAGGGCTGAGGGGCCACTCTCAAGGCCTTCTGCGACGTCTTCAGCGTAGAAAATTCTCCCTTCTCGGATATAAGGCATGATGCTTTCCAAAAATTTGGAGTAGGAAGGATAGTAATCGGTAACGTTGAATCCTTCCATTCGCACACGCTTGAACACAACATTCATTAAGTTTTTCACCCCCTCAGGCTGCTCAAGACCGTATTGGGAGACCATTCCACAAACAGCTATGCGGCCGTGGTTTCGCATATTGAGGAGCACTGCATCCAGCATCTTCCCCCCGACGTTGTCGAAGTAAATGTCGATGCCTTCCGGGAAGCACCTAGCCATAGCAGAGAATAGAGATGTGAGCACTTGAAACAGAACAAGTAACCAAAAGCAAAATCACTATCAAGTAGTGATATCACATTCCAGACAGCGAGTCTGAACCACGGATGTTTGGACGGCTCAAATTGTGCACCCCTCTGTACTACAGGGTCCTCAGTTCCGAGAGCAACATCTTAGACTTCTAAATTTCCTTCCTAAAATTCAGAAAGTTACCTTTTCAACGCTGCATCCAAATCTTGCTCTTCCTTATAATTGAAAGCCTCGTCAAATCCAAACTTATCCTTCAGCAGATCAATCTTGGCACGAATAAAACATACTAAAACAGGTTAGTTTTATCCTGATCGATTCAACGAATCAATGGAAACAAAAAATAGGTTTCAATTAATCCACAGATTGGTTTCACTACTCGGATACCGATTCTTCCTATGCCATGTACTTGCTTATCTTCTAGGCAAGGACAGATCGAGAGGCATATGAGCCCGGGCGACTGCCCTACCTACGTTCCGAATTTCCAGTACAATTGTATATGATGAGTTAGTTACCTTTTCCTGACTTCCAGCACTTCCAACAACGTAGCAGCCCGTTAGCTTTGCAAACTGGCCAACAAGCTGACCAACTGCACCTGCTGCTGCTGATACAAACACATATTCTCCTTCCTTGGGTGCACATTTCTCATAAAACCCATAATGAGCAGTCATACCAGGCATACCTATTTATAACAATTTTACCACATTTAGAGACAAGTGAAATTAAATATAGAAATCATCAAGCAACATCCCAACAATCTCCACAACCAAGGATGGAACCAGTGGGGGTGTAATGGCGGCCGCCGCCACGACAAGAATTTTTGAAAATATAATTATTATATGTGAATTTTTTTTTATCCCCAACTTATATAGTCTCGCTACTGCATGCTAGGTTTTTTTTCCTTTTTTTATTATATACTAGTCATAAATCTTTTTTTTTTTTTTCAAGAAAGGAGACCTAAAAAACTATTCCAAAACTAAAACAACTTAACCTAAAAAATTAAGGGAATTTAATTATAATGCCACTCCCCAATATATAATGTCACTCCCAAAAGGGAGTGCGGTTATCAATTTGGGAAATCCATATAGGGATCTGGGGAGTGACATTATAAATTTGGAGAGTGGCATTATCGATGCCCAAACTTGGGTGGCTTAAACGAGGGATGTGGAACAAGTAGTCTAACAGTTCCCACTCACGACCCATATAACAAGCTTTCTAGTTCATCAGAGCAATCTCTAGCCCTAAGAAAACATATGCAGCACTTCAATGAAAACACTCAAAGATAAGAGTAAATTGGAGTACAAGCACCATCCATAGCATAGTTACAAACAAAAGAGAGAAGAAATAGTCTTCTAACTTTGAGTAAAAATTCAAGTCTCCCTTGAATCGAGTAAAATTTTGAGTAAAAGATGATTTGGCATGAGTTTGAAACACTAGGGTGGCTTTTAGGCTTTTTTTATTTATTTATTTATCGGCGAAAGTCAATATTTGTTAGATAGTTGAGATAGAGAAGCTGATGAATTAATTACCCAAAATTCCTGTGTAATATGAGAGTGGTACATCAGTATTATCAATTTTGAAAAGGTCTTCAGGCTTCCTAATAAGACTGTACTCTTCCCATCCAGTTGTTCCCCAAACTAAGTCACCCTTCTTGAAATTTGGGTGCCCTGAATCCATTACTTTAGCCATTCCATAACCCATTATTACCTGCGCATGATCACAATTAAAATTCACAATATCGTACAAGTAGCCAATTAAAAAGGCCTTTGACCTGATGGCATCGGCACTTAGGAATACACTCTAGTGCCATGAGAAACGAGGTTTATTCGCCAATAAAAAAGAAACAAAGAGAACAAGGAGAGAGAGAGAGAGAGAGAGAGAGAGAGAGAGAGAGAGAGAGAGAGAGAGAGAGAGAGAGAGAGAGAGAGAGAGAGAGAGAGAGAGAGAGGGTGGGGGGTACATACAGAACCAGGAGTGTAGGGAGGGAAGCTGTCTAGTCCTCCTTGAGTTTTGTGCATTAGAAGTCCCATGTAAGGGTCGCATGACAAGTAGAGGTTCTTCACCAGCACTGCATTCGAACCTTGCGGTACGTTCACTCCAATGCTCTTGTTTGTGATGACTTCCATGTCCGAATCTTTAGGAGCACCTTCGGCATACTCCCTCAGCACCACTTGTTTGTTGCTCAACATCTGTGTGTGTGTGTGTGTTTTGGGTGAGAGATGAGGTCCTCAATTTATAGAGGAACGTTGGTCAATGATGTTATTTATCACAAGTGATAAATAATGATTTTATCTCTCTGTGTCGGCACATCGACTGGTCATTTTTATTGTAAGTGATACGGAGTAATATACATGCCCCTTATAAAGTTTAGGGAGTTGAGACGGCCAAAGAAAAAGATTTTAAAGGTCAAATAATAATAGGAATCGAGGTTTTCTCATGTGATGATTCCTCTAAGGTTCCTTAGGTGACTCAAAAATGAATGCAATCCATCATGTACGGTCCTGTTTGATTATCCGAACTGTTCATTTTGCAAGTCTTGATTTAGCTCAAATGTTGGAAATTAGGTCGATTAGACACACACACACACAAAAACATTGGGAATATCAACGTCATCGCTTACTTATCCCCTTAACTAAATAAAGAACCTTGCTACTGGTACAGCAATCTGTGCATAGATTGTGCACATATTTTTTTGTGGGGCCCACTACGGGTCCCACACAAGTGATCCGAACCGTTAATTATGTTTAAAACATTTTTTCAAAGGCCTCCGCGAAAAATTAGCTCAATACGATACCTATAAGTGTTTGATCTAATCATCTAACTTTTCATTCGAGTTTTTAGAGAATGAAAAGTTAGACGATTAGATCAAGTATTTATAGGTGTTGGATTGAGCTGATTTTTCGCGGGGGCACTTGAAAAAATGTTTTAAACATAATTAACGGTTTGGATCACTTGTGTGGGACCCGTAGTGGGCCTCACAAAAAAATCTGTGCACAATCTGTGCACAGATTGCTGTACCAGTAGACTTTCTGCTAAATAAATATCCTCCAGAGTTTGATTATACAAAGAGATAAGTACAGCCTCATAGGGGTCAAGTTGAGTTGGACCGGATTAGCTCATGGCTGACGTCTAATTAATTTCCTCACCTTATATGTTTCCTTCTTTATCAAGTTACTAGGTTCCTTCTTCGTGCACAGCACGAATGTTTTGCCCGTTGAAGAGAGCGTGTTAGGAAACGGTAGATTCACTTTCGTGCACAGCACGAATGTATGCCCGTCAAAGGGAATAAGTTTTGATATAGGCTAGATATGTCTTGTTTGTAATTTTAGAGCTGGAAGCAATAGAAGAGTATGAAAATAGTTAGGAATATATATATTACATAGTTTGATCAAAATAGCAAAAGCATTAGATGATTTACATACATACCACATAGAGCGTAAGTTTTTGAATTTATTTCACCAATTCCAATAGTTGTATGGTGAAATCTTTTCCTAGAATTTGGTTTTATTCCTATTCGATTAAAGGAAAGGGAACTTGACAACAAATTTTGTTGCTTTGGGTTAATTTTCGTTACACTTGCAGTAAGAATTTGATACGCTTTCGTCTCTTAACTACATGGGCAATTAATTTTGGGTTAAACGGTTTCAAAAAATGGATGAACAAAAACTACGATTATTCCGATAAATTAATATCTCCTTCTTTACATTTTAAATCCAAATTGTTTCGTATTTAATTATTAAATAATTACTACATAAACTATGATTATTGCGATAAATTTATTAATCGCACAATTTTTCTACACATGAATTTCAATACCACAATCCACCATAACTTCTCATCTATGCAACAATTAAACCATCCAATTTAATCTGCCAAAAACTTTTCCATACAAATAGGACTAAAAGTTAATGGAAACAGAACTAAACATTAATTAATAAATAAAATTTAGGTCACCATCTACATCAAAAATTAAGTTTCGGTACTATTTCCATTAAAATGCAGATTAAGGTTTTGGGTTTTCGAAAAACTACCTCAAACGCGATTCTAAGCTCGGGTAAGTGTTGCACGGTGTTCGTAGATCGCTGTGGTGGTTCCGAAATCTTGAGGCGGCATCCGGCGGTGCCCGCGGCAGTGGCGTGGGTGTGAAACCCACTGTTGGTGGCGGTTCGGCGGAGAGCCGAAGGACGGAAGAGATGGTGGTGAGACCAAGAGGAGGAGGTGACGGGTGGTGGAGCTTGGTGGTATGGGGAGAGTAAGGTGGTGGTGCCACGGAGGAGAGGGGAGGTGGGTGTTTTGGGTGGTCTTGGGCTGGAGGTGACGGTGGAGGCGGGGAGGGGCATTATTGGAAATGGCATCCCTGGGCAATTGGTAAAATGAACGAAATTAAAGGGCAAAATTGTCCCAAATTAAAAATGGCAGGCCAAAATCTAGGCAAACTGTGGCGCATTATAAAACCTAGGCAAACTGTAAATTGTTCAAAATCGATGGGCAAAATTTGTAATTGAGAATTTGGCAAGGTTGGGCAATGTGTAAAATGGGCCAAATCAAAGGGTAAATTGGTCCCAAATTGAAAAATGGTAGGCCAAAAACTCCTTCTTATTATATAACTAGGTTAGGTTCAAGGGTTTTGCAAACACTCAAAGCTCAAACACTCGACATTCCCGGGGTGTTCTTGATACGTTTCATCATCGGGGAATCAAAAACCGTAAGTAAACTAATCTGGAAGCCCAGATTGGGGTGTCTACAGCCATGTTTGATAAGTTTACCTTCATTACCATCGTAACACTTCTTTTCCTTGGCCCAGTTAACTCTTGTCTAGTTTGTGTCTTAATATGCTTTCCTTGGTCTAAGACTCTGAGGTCCTTTGTATCTGGGAGGACCAAATTTCGAAGGCTTAATTGTATTGGTAATTTCTATGACAAAATTGTTGGAATTTTTGGGGGGCAGCGGAAGCAAATAATAAAAGAAAGAACACAAAGATCGAAGTTTTTGGAGATGTAGGGCGAAGCCCTACAGAGTTCCTACAGAACTATAACTTTACCAAAGAGGACTTGATAGTAGAGAATATGATTCTGATAGTATTTCCGATTGTATATCGATCTATTTGATTGATTTAAACAATAAAATAGAGTGTCCTTTTATAGGACTACATGGATGAATCTAGAATATGAATCACAAGTCCCAAGAGGACTTTACATATCCCTATGTGATAAAACTAAATATTATCATGTATCTTACTTGAGATACATGCATCCCAAATTAATAAGAAAATTATAGATTACAAGTTCCAACACCCCCCCTTAATTCATAATTTTTGCATCCCTTGCCTTTGCTGTGAGTTTTGCAATTTCATCATTGAGAGCCTTGTTTGCTTGAAGTGCTTCGACTAGCGCGAAGTCAACTTGTTCGAGATGTTGACGATACATCTCCTTGTCATGAAGGTTGAAATCATCAACTTCAAAATTTAGAAAATCCTTCAAGTGCTCAATGGCAATTTTGGCAACTTCTTCCCCTACTTCAATCTTCTTTTTGTGTAAGGAACTGTGAAGTTTGATTTTTCCTCCTTGAACAACATTGTCTCGTATTTCAACACTTGTCCGAAATTATTATTTTTTTTTCCTACAATTTGGTAGGATTCCCAAATTGGTGGTGCCATGTGGAATTTGTCCACAACCTCATGCAAGAGATTCTTGAACGAAATTTTGACGATCGACGATGGTCGCATTTTGGTTCTCCATGATCCTGCAAAATAGTTGAATACTCAAAACAACTTTTCAATTTGGTTGCAGCCCATTTTTTGTTGGGAGATTGGCTCCCTTTTTGGGTGTCATTTGACAAACCCAATTTTCATTTTGGAGAAGCGAAAAAAGATTGACTTCCAAAATGCTCATTGCCTTTTGGCATTTTTTTTTAAAAACTTTGTAGCAACCATGAAATTTTTTATTTTTCTAAAAAACTTTTTGCATTGAATCATGGGAACATTTTTTTTCTTGAAATCCACCATTTTGACAAGCAGTTCGGGAAAAATATTTTTGGTGCTGAGCTCAAAAAAGTAGGGGGTAGGAATGTTATCACTTGGTTATGCCCAGATAATGAACGCAACCCGCTCTGATACCATATTGGAATTTTTGGGGGGCAGCAGAAGCAAATAATAAAAGAATGAACACAACGATCGATATTTTTGGAGGTGTAGGGCAGAGCCCTACAGAGCTCCTACAAAACTATAACTCTACCAAAGAGGACTTGATAGTAGAGAATATGATTGTGATAGTATTTCCGATTGTATATCGATCTATTTGATTGATTTAAACAATAACATAGAAAGTCCTTTTATAGGACTACTAGGTTCCTTCTTCATGCACAGCACGAATGTTTTGCCCGTTGAAAAGAGCGTGTTGGGAAACGGTAGATTCACCTTCGTGCACAGCACGAATGCATGTCCGTCGAAGGGAACAAGTTTTGATATAGGCTAGATATGTCTTGTTTGTAATTTTAGAGCTGGAAGCAATAGAAGAGTATGAAAATAGCTAGGAATATATATTACATAGTTTGATCAAAGTAGCAAAAGCATTAGATGATTTACACATATACCACATAGAGCGTAGTCATAGAGCGTAAGTCTTTGAACTTATTTCACCAATTCCAACAATTGTATGGTGAAATCCACTGTTGGTGGCGGCGTGGGCGTGAAACCCACTGTTGGTGGTGGTTCGGCGGAGAGCCAAAGGACGGAGGAGATGGTGGTGAGGCCGAGAGGGGGAGGTGACGGGTGGTGGAGCTCGGTGGTGTGGGGAGAGGAAGGTGGTGGTGCTGTAGAGGAGAGGAGAGGTGGGTGTTTTGGGTGGTCTTGGGCCGGAGGTGACGGTGGAGGCGGGGAGGGGCATTATTGGAAATGGCATCCCTGGGCAATTGGTAAAATGAACGAACTTAAAGGGCAAAATTGTCCCAAATTTAAAAATGGCAGGCCAAAATCTAGGCAAACTGTAAATTGTCTGAAATTGATGGGCAAAATTGCAATTGACAATTTGGCATGGCTGGGCAATTTGTAAAATGGGCCAAATCAAAGGGTAAATTGGTCCTAAATTGAAAAATGGTAGGCCAAAAACTCCTCTTTATTATATAAGGCTTGGAAATGCTTGGGAAAAAAATAATAATAATAAAAAAACCTTTGGAATATAATAGTAATAAAATAATAATAATAGTAATAAAATAATAATAATAAAGTAAAATAATAATATAAAACCTTTGGATCTTGTAAATTTTTCGAAATCGAGGGGCAAAATTGTAAAGGAGAATTTGGCATGGCATGGGCAATTGGTAAAATGGGTGAAATTAAAGGGTAAATTGTGAAATTGGAAAATAAAATAATAATAATAAAGTAAAATAATAATATAAAACATTTGGATCTTGTAAATTTTTCGAAATCGAGGGGCAAAATTGTAAAAGAGAATTTGGCATGGCATGGGCAATTGGTAAAATGGATGAAATTAAAGGGTAAATTGGTCTGAAATTGGAAAATGGTAGGCCAAAAACCCCTTCTTATTATATTTTGGATAAACATTTTGTTTGGTTCTTCTCTCATAAATATTTTTTTAAATTTTTTTGACTGTTTCGTCATCCGTGTTTTTTCGTCTTTAGTGATTTCTTTTAACAAATTTATTACATTTTTTTTATAAACATGCCTCTATTAAAAAAGAAGGCAAAATCTAAAATCAGCCTACTAGGCTGACTATAAAGAGTCCAATGTGCTTTTCACGTGCTTAAAAGTAGGGCTGTCCACGGATCGGGTGTGGTCGGGTTCGGGTCGGGTTAGACCCGACCGAATATTTGTCGGGTTGGTATTTTGCCACCCGAAACCGACCGAAGAAGTTATAGAAACCGCTCGATCGGGTTTGCCGTCGGGTCCGGTCGGGTCGGTCGGGTCCGGTCGGGTTTGTGGAACAAGAACAAGAACAGTCGAGAACAAGAACAACTGAACAAGAACAGATCAAGCAAAATCTTTAAAATAACAAATGATTATTACAAATCCAAGCTAATCTCCAAAATAATGTTGACTATTACGAACAACAAGAGCAGCCCATAGAATTCTTGCATCAACAATATGATTTTCCCAAATTTAGATCTGAACCAAGCTTACCTGTGACCACCACCTCCATCTTCTTCAACATCTTCACTCCAATCGTACGTATGGACACTGATTTTCTTGACCCAAATTTAGATCTGAACCAAGCTTCATTTTCGTCAATCTAACTCTCAAAGTTTTTCGTCCACACACTCGTCTCGGCGATGGATAAACACCCAGATGAAAAACATAAATATGACTTATGAGAAACAAGCCCTACGTTTGGGTTTGGGTCAAGATCTACACTCATAAGTTTTATCTTTTCAGGCAAAAGGAGAAGTATCAAGCATGTGTCTGGAGGAGAGAGAGAGAGAGAGAGAGAGAGAGTGATTTGGGGGAGGAGGCGGCATGAGGACTGAGGAGGAAATCTGGAACTGGAAGTGTAGAACTGGACAGTCGGGTAGGGAATTTAGTCGTGTAAATACATATGTCGGTCGGGTCGGGTCCATCCGATAAATTATATGCTACACCCGACACCCGACCGACAATTTCCAAAACCCGACCAAAAGGACCCGAACCCGACCGAAAAGGGTAATCAGATCCGTCCGTTAGGTCTATTTTCGGGTCGGATCGGGTCGGGTGGTCGGTCGGGTCGGATATGTGGACAGCCCTACTTAAAAGGGAAGTGAGTACAGTCCTTCAGTGCCAATCTCAATGCAAGCAGGCAGCCTTTCCTTTCTCTCCCCTCTGCTGAAGTGATGGATGTTAGGAAGGGAATTGACAAAATTAACCTTACCTCCATTTTCCCCAGTCTAAAGTGGGCCTTCACTCCAAAAAATGATTTCCATATATTTTTCTGACAATAATTCTACAATAAAGCTAAGGTTCCCGACGGCACACCGGGTCCACTTCAGCCACCGGACGATTAATCCGAGCCGTCTAAAAATTCTATAAAAAAAAATTGAGTGGGCCCACGCGAAAATCAACTCAATTTTTTTTTTGTATATATACGTACATATATATACAAAAAAAAATTGAGTGTTTGCATTGAGCACCTACACATATCGGATGTCGTTGATTCTCTCGTGTGCCCACTCATTTTTTTTTATAAAATTTTTGGATGGCTCGAATCAGCCGTCCGGTGGCCGGAGTGGGCCCGGCGCGCCGTCAGGAACCGTAGCACTGCTGATAATTCTAACACCACACCCAGATATACACTCGGTCAAACATCCACACTTATAATAGGAGTGGGTCCTACTCACGCTGAATGTGTAGTGTGTGCGGGCTTTACCCCTATTGTGAATGTGGTTGTTTAAGTGTTTGTGTTTGGGTGTAATGGTAGAATAATTATTTTTTCTGATGTCTTTCGTTTCCCCAAGCTCCCTCACCAAATTCGCCACATTTGTTTATCTGATGTGTTTTCTTAAATGTTTATCAAATTCATGCAAAAAAAATTTCTAATTGTTTTCCGATTTGCTAGTCGCAATTATGAACTGATTGTGGGCAATTTGGCTCTATAATTAGACTATCTCATAGTTCTGAAAGGATTTGTGGGGAAAAAAATTAGAAATTAAGTTTTGAAAGAATCTGGGAAAAGAGAGCTAATTGAGATTTTTTCATCAAAAGTGGGAGAGGTTGTGTAAATTGTTGTGTTCGAATTGTTGTATAAGTAGCATTGTTCTTTCCCAGAACAAAAATGATACTCACACAACAATCTAAACACAATAACTTACACAATCCCTCACATACATGTAGGCTCCACACACACTACTATGTATGGGCCCCACATGTATGTGAGAGATTGTGTAAATTGTTGTGTTTGAATTATTGTATGAGTAGCATTGTCCTTACCAGAATTGGGATGGATTTCGCTGTCATTATTGCGGAGAGAGAGAAAGAGAGATAAAGTTATTTTTGCCTTATTAAGAAAAAGGAAAAGAAAAGGAAGGTTAAGATTATCATTTCGGAAAAGGATGACAGACAACAGTACAGAGGAATACAAAAGCTGACTTAGTAGAAAACAAGGAAAGAGCAACACGTGGCTGTTTCTTAATTTTAGGCGTCAGCCCACTGGGCGTATTTTAGAAGGACCGAAAAAAGAAAAGGAGTTTGTTAAAATGTTTTAAAAATTGACGAAGAACGAAAAAATATGCAAATTTATAGAACTTTTTTTTTTAATCTCAAAACTGACATTTAAACAAAGTGTTGAAGTTCTTTTTTTGTCCAACCTCGGGTTAGATTGTTGCGTATACTATACCATACTAGCAATGGGTCATTGCTAAGAGAGAAACTTATTCACAGCGCTCCGCGCAATCTTAGCCGTTCAAAAGTGTTTTGGACGTTTTTAAGCCGGATCGTCCAAAACACTTTTGGACGGCGGCCAAGATTGAGCGTCGTAAAACTTATTCACGGCTCTTTCGTGAATAAGTTTTTCTCCATTGCTAATGAGAATAGGCACTTGGTTAATTAGGTATAGTTACTGAGATGATTGCTCTAAGTTAATAATATTAATGTAAAACATAGAGCATCTCTGCCTTTACTCAAACCTATACTCCGATTCAAAGTCTTTCAATCCTTCAAGGGGGAATCAAACCCAAATTTTCAATGGTTATTTTAGATCTGATGGTGGCGGGTGGTGGTCGTGGTGCTTTGTTGGTCAGCAATTTTCGGTGGTCGGCGGTGATTTTCGGTGGTCGCGGGAGGTGCGCAAGCTTTCGGAAAAGATAGCAGAAGCAAGATCAAGGGTCTGTTAAGTATATCGATAAAGGCTTTCTACGCCCAACTTGTTAACAAGAAATTGAGTAAAGAATTGATCAAGCCCTTACCGATATTTGATTGAACTGATTTTTTCACAAAAATCCTTAAAAAAATATTTTTTGAAAAAATTGAGTTGCTTCGATCAAATGTTTGAGATCCCGAAGTGGATCTCACAAAACGCGGTATAGTGTAAACGTCCCATAGCAGGGCTCTTTTCATCCGTCGTTATGTGGGGTATCTATTACTGCAGGGTCAGCACCTGGTTTTAGTAGAAAATGGAACATTTGGATTGGGATACATTGCATAATAGTAGACGGGTTTGTTAGCTGCCTTGCCGGAGATGGTGTGCCAGGTTGGCCAGGTTTCCGATCGAATACAATTTTTGTAGGAGGGTATTCCCGATCAGGTACAAATAAGGCCTGAACAAGGGGCACGTGGGAACATGGTGAAGATACGGTGGGAAGAATCGCCGTGCAATACGATGATCGGCGATATAGGCCAGAGACATGAGAAGTCACTGGTCCAGGAGGCCTGAACGAGGTCATGAACCAACAACATGTGAAGTTGTTGGTCCAATTAGTCTGTTCGACAATGAGAAGGCCGAACAAGAGCAGAATTCTGGGGAAAGCAGACTCCGCTCTAGAAGGTTCCAGAATAGCTTTATCCCATAAGGAAAAAAGGATCTCAATAGAATAGAATCTAGAGAAGATACCCAACGGGAATGGGATGTTCGGCCAGCTAAGGAAAAGAGTCCTAAATGGACTCTTTTAATGAATTGATAAGGGAACGAGAATCCAAGATATTCTGGGTTTCCTATACGAGATAAGAAACCTAGGGCAATATGGATACTTGGACAGCAAGCATCCATAAACCTATAAATACGAGGTAAACCTAGAAGAAAGAGGTACGCAGTTTATTGCAATCGAATTACTTACCTACTGATAATTAGGGTTTTCTGCTAGTACGTGATACTAACTTAGGCATCGGAGGGCCTTTGCCACGAGAGGCAAAGGTGCGCTCACCCCTTGTCTGTTTTGCAGATAAGGATTCCGGCAACGCATTAGGGTTCTGGCGAGAGTCACGAAGTAGCCGTTAAGTTCTTGTGCTGTTCAAACCCTTTTTAGTTTTTCTGCACTTACAATTGGCGCCGTCTGTGGGAAACGATAGAGTTCCCTTTGAAAAACGACCACGATGGAAGAATTTCCAGCTACATCGCTTGATCCAAAGAGCCAACTAGGTGGGGGAAGAGATAAATCCCCGCCGGTGGCTCCGAAAAAGCCCGACGGCGGGCGCGCCAAGAAGATGGCGAGCAGAGGCCACCCCATGACTATCCATGGCGACTCGAAGAACAAGGATGGCAGGACAGCCACGGAGTCCACGAGAAGGAGCAAGTCCCACCCTGGGAGAGAGTCAGTCGCATACTCAAGAAGCGTGCACAATGATGAAGACGTCCTCGACAGAAAGAGGCAGGAAATCGAGAAGTACGCTCGTATGATCAAAAAACGGGAATACGAGATTCGAGAGATACAGCGGGTACGAGAACACCCAAAGGACTCTGGACTGTCGCGAAGGAGATCCAGAGGGGACGGGCTAGCCATGGTGGAGTACAAAAAGGCCCCTTCACGAAGAAGAAGGAGCAAGAGCAGGAGCCCCACTCCTGGAAGGAAAAAGGCTTCTTCACGAAAGAGAAGGAGCAGGAGTATCACCCCCAAAGAGGGGGAGATTCGGAAACATCATAGGGACAGGTACGAGAGGCCTAGTTCCGATTTGGGGGAAGAATGCTCCCAAGGAAACCAAAGAAAGAGAGGAGGGGACCATGTCTGCACGAGAAGCAGCACGAAAGGCCCTCAGCAACATAGCTTCCTCCCCTTTGCAAGGAGACTGCAAGAAGCAAAGCTGACGAGCAGGGTGAAGCACGGGGCGTTCATCCTCTACGAGACAAATACTGATCCTGTGGCACACATACAGCACTACAGACAGGCAATGTTCATGCACGACGGGGATGATGCAATCATGTGCAAGATGTTCCCATCGAGTTTGGGGAAAGTGGCTCTGTCGTGGTTCCATAAGCTAGGGCCGAACACCATACGAGGATGGAGACAGTTAGCCGAGGAATTCACTGCTCGGTTCCTGACGAGCAAGAAAGCACCGAAGACTTTTGAGAGCCTCTCTGTTATGAAGCAAGGAGAGAACGAGCCGATCAGGGATTACGCTAAGAAGTACTGGGAAACTTTCAACGAGATTGAAGGTTGCAGTGAGGAATACGCGATAGCCACGTTCAAGACAGGGTTACCTGTTCGGGGAGAACTACGTAAGTCCCTAAACATGAGCCCAGTAGGAACATTGGCAAGGTTGATGGAGCGGATCAAGCAGCATGCCAGGAATGAAGATGACATACTGCGAGAGGATAACAGGATGGTTGCCGAGCAAGCCAAAGGTCCTGCGAAGAAGGCAGATAAACCAGAACCCAAAAGTTACAGGGAAAAGAAGGAATATGGGCAGGCTAAGAAAGAGTCGTACAAGGAGAAGCACGCTCCGGACCCCAAGTCCTTCTTCTCAGTAAGGACGGTCTGGAAAGAACCAATCTACCGAATTCTTTATAAAATAAAGAACTGCCCCTACTTCAAGTGGCCCCGAAGGCTGGAAAGGGATAAGGATGCAAAGAGGGCTACGAGTCAGCATTGCAGTTATCACAAAGCCTGGGGTCATATGACGGAGGACTGTGAGATGTTTAAACAGCACCTTGATGACCTAGTCTCACGTGGTTATTTGAAGGAATTTATTCAGGAAGAGCACAGGGGTAAGGAAAAGGCAATGGAGTTGGATTACGAGCAAAATCCGAGAGGCGTGATCCATATGATTTATGGGTTGGCCGCACCTTATACGAGAAATGAGGTGATGTTATTCTAAAGGCAGGTAAAGCACGACCAGCACGTGATGCAGTTGGGAAAGAAACGAGGACGTGAAGAAGAAGGATGCAACGAGGGCATAGTCTTCACGGATAAGGACCTGGGAGGAGTCCAGGTACCACATAATGACGCTTTGGTCATAACCCTACGAGTTGGGGAATATGACATGGAGAGGATCTTGGTGGATTCAGGAAGCTGCACCGAAGTGCTGTATTATGACGCGTTCAAAAAGATGGGTTTGACACAGGTAGACCTAGTGCCGTCAACAACACCTTTGGTCGGATTCAGTGCAGGGGCTGTTTGGCCGTTGGGCAGAGTGACCCTGCCTGTTCGGGCAGGAACAGTGGTGCTTCGAACCGACTTCCTGGTCGTTGACGTACCGTCTTCCTATAACGCGATTATAGAAAGAACCTGGTTGCACAAGATGAGGGCGGTATCCTCTACCTACCATCAGATGGTAAAGTTTCCTGGGTCAAACGGCATTGAGAGGATCATGGGAAATCAAAAGATTGCCTAACAATGTCTGGTTTCTATAATCGGGAAGGCACCGAAAGCACAGTTGGTACAAACCGTAGAGGTTTCGGACCTGCCGACTATCGAGGATGTCGGTGGGAACCCCGCCGAGAAAATAGTGGAAGGTTTGAAAAAGATTCAGATCAATGAGATTAATCCAGAAAGGTATTTCCTGATTGGGGAGAACCTGAGCAACGAAGAAGAGGAGGAATTGGTAAAATTCCTCAAAGACCATGTTGACGTATTTGCTTGGATACCCGAAGAGATGCTCGGAGTGGATGCAGACGTGATTTGTCATCACCTGAATGTAGATCCACAACACAAGCCCGTGATGCAGAAAAAGAGAAGATCAGCCGTACAGCACGTGGACGCTGTTATTGAGGAAGTTGACCGTTTGCTCGAAGCAAAAGCCATACGAGAAGTTTACTACCCAGAATGGCTATTTAACACTATGGTGGTAAAGAAGAAGAATGGGAAGTGGCGAGTCTGGGTCGACTTCACTGACCTGAATAAGGCATGTCCAAAGGACAGTTTCCCCCTCCCCAGGATAGATCAACTAGTGGACGCAACGGCTGGGTATGGGCGAATGAGTTTCCTTGATGCTTATCGAGGGTATCACCAGATTGCCATGTTCGGGCCCGACCAAGAGAAGACTTCCTTTATCACTCCACGTGGGCTGTATTGTTACAATGTCATGCCCTTTGGTCTGAGGAACGCCGGAGCAACATATCAAAGATTAGCAACGATTATGCTGAAAAAGTTGCTCGGCAAGACAATGGAGGTGTACATAGACGACATGGTGGTCAAAAGTAAGGAGAAACATAACCACATAGTTGACTTAAAGGAAGCCTTCGAGATACTGAGAGAGTACAGGCTGAAGCTCAACGCCTCGAAATGTGCGTTCGGAGTAAGCTCTGGAAAGTTCTTGGGACACCTCGTTACCATTAGAGGGTTAGAGGCAAACCCCGATCAGATAACGGCCTTGCAGAGGCTCCAGAGCCCAAAGACCACGAAAGAGGTCCAACGGTTGACAGGAATGGCAGCGGCACTTAACAGGTTTATTAGCCGGTCCAGCGACAAGTGTAGACCTTTCTTTCAATTGATGAAAAAGAGAGAAGGATGCGAATGGGGAGCAGAGTGCGAGCAGGCATTCCAAGACCTGAAGAAGTACTTGGCAATAGCCCCGCTCTTGTCCACACCGGAACCAGGTGAGTCTTTAACCTTGTATTTAGTGGTCTCTGAACATGCTGTTAGTGCAGTACTAGTGAGGGACAAGGGATCCGAACAAATCCTTGTCTACTACGTGAGTAAAACGTTGTTGGACGCAGAGACGAGATATCTGCCCCTCGAAAAGTTGGTCCTGGCATTGAGGACGGCGGCAAGAAAGTTGCCTCATTATTTTCAAAGTCACAAGATCGTGGTATACACTAAATTCCCGTTAAAGTCTTTGCTACGAAAGGCGGACTTCTCGGGACGTATCTCGACTTGGTCGGTCGAGTTGAGTCAGTACAATATAGATTACCAGTCGCGCACTGCAATAAAGGGGCAAGTGCTGGCAGACTTTGTAGCTGAGTTTTCACCTACGGTGGCTCCCCAGCCTCCTATGAGACAGGAGCAGAGAAAGGATAAAGCTCCCACCGAACAGGATCCCTCGGAATGGAAACTGTTCGTTGATGGTTCCGCATGCAATACGGGCTCAGGGATTGGAATTGTTCTTTTTCCCCCTCAAAGGGTGATGATGGAATTATCTCTTCGATTGGGTTTCAGCGCCTCAAACAATGTGGCAGAGTACGAAGCACTCTTGGCAGGATTGAGAAGTGCAAAAACCCTAAAGGTCAAGAGGATACGGATATACTGTGACTCACAGCTTGTGGTGAACCAGTTGTCTGGGGAATATGAGGCCCGGAATGAAAAGATGGCAGCTTACGTAGAGGCCGCCAGGGGTTTGCTCTACACTTTCTAAAGGGTGTACATTGAGCAAATAAGTTCTGGGCAGAATGCCCACGCAGACTCACTCGCTTAGTTGGCCGCAGCTGTGCCAACTGAATTTAGGAGAAAGGTGGCAGTCGATTATCTTGCTAAGCCAAGTATTGGAAGAAGCGTGGAGTTGGTCCTGGACGTGAACCAATGACCAAGTTGGATGGATCCAATAGTGGAGTTCTTACGAGATGGAACACTCCCCACGGATAAGAACGAAGCTCACAAGAAAAAAACAAAGTCTGCACGTTTTTTGTTGTCTCCTGAGGGAAAACTTTATAGAAAATCTTTCACTGGTCCTTACTTACTTTGTGTGCACCCTGAGATGGTGCAGAAGTTTCTCCACGAGATCCATGAGGGAACATGTGGAAGCCATGCTGGGGGCAGGTCCATTGCCCACCGAGTAATTAGCCAGGGATATTGGTGGCCGCACATGCAAGAGGACGCGAAAGTATATGTGAAGATTTGTGAGAAGTGTCAGAAATTCTCGCCAATGATCCGAACACCAGCCGAGGACCTGGTGCCCCTGACAAGCCCTTGGCCATTTGCACAATGGGGAATGGACATCGTGGGTCCACTCCACAAGGCAACGGGGAATAGGAAGTTTCTGTTGGTGGCAACGGATTATTTTACCAAGTGGATTGAGGCTGAACTACTGGCAAAGATCACTGAACCCATGATAGAGAGGTTCGTGTGAAAGAACATTATCACCCGGTTTGGGGTCCCTTATTCATTGATCACAGATAATGGGTCTCAGTTTCAGAAAAAGTTCAAGACTTTTTGTGCCTAGTATGGGATAAGGAATTATTACTCGACCCTAGCCTACCCACAGAGTAATGGGCAGGCGGAAGCGTCCAACAAGACCATACTTGACGGGATCAAGAAGAGGTTGGACAAAGCAAAGGGGAAGTGGCCTGACGAATTGCCATTGGTCTTGTGGGCGCACCGAACAACGCCGAGGAAGTCTACGGGAGAGACCCCCTACTCTTTGGCATATGGAACAGAGGCTGTAATCCCATTAGAGGTTGGTTTGCCGACCAATAGGACCACTTTGGTTGAAAGTGGAGGCAATGACAGAGCCCTGGAGATTGAACTGGATCTTGCCGAGGAACGGAGAGAGAGGGCTCTGGTGCATTTGGCCTCGTATCAGGAGCAGCTGATGAAATGCTACAACAAGAATGTCCACCCCCGAGAGTTTGGTATTGGAGACCTTGTGCTTCGTAAGGTGCTCGGCAATACCAAGGTGGCCAACGAGGGCAAGCTGGGGGCTAACCGGGAGGGCCCATATCGAGTTACAGAGGTTGTGGGCATTGGGGCTTACCGCTTGGCAGACCTGGACGGGAACCCGGTGCCAAGGCCTTGGAATGTCCACAACTTGAGGAAGTTTTTCGTTTGAAAAGACTTCAGTTTATTTTTCATTCTGTTTTTAGGATGCACATCGTGATTGTGTGGGAATTACGAATAAAAATTCCCTTGTTTTTCGATTTTTGACTTGTTAGTTGCAAGGGGCACGCATAACGCCCCCTTGAGTTTTTGAATTATGAATAAAATTCTCAGCCCTTGGTTGTTTTACCCCTTTTTTGCCGGAATACGAAGCCAGGCACTATTTTGTGTCCTCCCTTCGTATTGGGGAGCAGAGAATAGGACCCGTACGAATATGTGACCTATACGAAATCTTTGACTTATAAAACCTTATCTAAGTACGAACAAACTTGGATATAAGTATGGAAAACACTGGGTTATTTGTTCAGGGGAGAATAAACCTGGAATGCATACGAACAAATGCACGATGTTACCAAATACGAATACGTTTGGGTAACCTAAGTAAGAGCACACTTAGGAAAAATTTCTGAGTACGAGAAACTTGGGTGGCATACGAATACGTGCAAATTTGTCTAAGTACGAAAACACTTAGAAGTATCTCCAAGTACGAAGAAAACTTGGGGGAGCATACGAAAACATGCTGATCTGCGGCTAAGTACGAACAAACTTAGCTAAATATCCAAGTATGAATAAACTTGGGAAACGTATGAATACACCCCAGTAAAATTTAAGTACGAGATACTTAAAACGCATACGAAGACATGTAAAATCACCTGAGTACGAGACACTTGAGCAATTGAAATTAAACGATTGGCCACGAAAGGCCACCAACAATGTTAAAAAGCCACGAAGGGCCAAGCAAACTAAGGTTAACGCCACAAAGGGCCGAATACCTGAGTTAAAAGTTTGGAAATGTATTTGTGCCACGCAGGGCAAACCATACGACCACGCGGGGCCATCATAAATGATTAAGGTGTTAAGTGTTCCAGGGGGAGGGGATTTATACCTGGTCCACAGTGGGATTTTCAACGGTGGAAGAAGAGACTTGTGCAGGTACGGCCTCCGCAGCGATGCTTCCATCAATTGGACCACCACTGGCTTCCTTTTGGCCAGGGTTGGACTCTTCAACACTTTGTCTGGTATCTGCATCATGCTGCTCGGAGATATTGGCAGTAGGTTCTCCATCCAAGTCATCTTCTTCCGCCACGACCCCATCCTCATCTTGTGCGGCCATGGTGCTTGGAAGATCAATCTCTGTCCAAAGGGGCGATAACTCTGCTGTACCAGATTTCCTAAGGCAAGCCGTCCACCCAGCAGCAAATACCTGATCCTGGATCCTAGGCATCTGGTTTTTGTAACTTTCAGGTGCTACGTTGATTCCCTCGTTGTAGCCCTGCTGATAGGACGCCTTGGCCTCATTCTTACTCAGTTCCAGCTCCGTCAGGGTCTAGCTCAGGCTGTCTTCAGCACCTTCCAACTTCCCCTTCAGCACGTCCACCTTCCCGCATGCTTGGTCCCTTTCCTCTCTAGTCTGATTATCGTACGCTGCAGTTGGGCGTTCTCGTTCACCAGCTTAACTCGTTGAGGCTCGGACTGGCCCAGTTTCTGTGCCATGGCTACCATCCTTTGCATGGCCTAGAACATTTTGAGGAAAATTAGACGAAGCCCAGGAACAACGGTCTGGAATTATTAGTTTGGTAAGTATAAAGGGTTTACCTGAGCGCTGTTGGTCATGAAAGATCCGAGGAGATTGTCAGGGGAGCTAGCTACTACCTTTTGCATATCTCCAGGTAACATAAAAGCCTGAGACAAGGCAAGAGCTGTCCCCTCAGACTCTATGCTATCTCGAGCGGTGACTGGACGCCCACCATGGGTAAATTGTGGTGCCCAAATTGGAGTTGGGACGTTGGAAGTCTGAGGCTGAGGACCTTCGTTCAAAGATGACTCTAGGCGCTGGCGTTTGTCTCGGTGACTCGCCTCGATCTCTTCAGGAGAAAAGCCAGGGGGGTGCCTAGTTAGACAGATCCACGTCGGCCATGAGATGGCTGAGGGCTCTGGGAGCGACCACGGCCACGAACAGAGCCGCGGCCCCTTCCACGGCTGGCTCCAGGAATGGTGAGGAGTTCGCTATGGTTGATTGGCTGATTCATTTCCTGAGGTGGGGGAGATGGAGAGTAACCACTGGATGACGTGGATGCTTCCTCAGCAAGCTCTATAGGATCGTTGGGTAATGGAGGGGTCCGAGAACGCCTTTCCTCCTCTGCCTACTCTGGTTGAACGGGAAGTGGTCCAGGAATTGCAGGGTTGTCGGCTGCTCGGATGCGCCGGTCAATAAAGCCCCCGTATGATGCCATGTAACTCAGGAGCACCTGTGCTGCTCTTGCTCGGCCAGCCAGATAGGTGCCCTGTCCATTGAAATTTAGGGCCTGATTAATGTCCGCTACATGAACTTGGGGAGTGATGATGGCGTACCCCTGGTTGACGTTTTCGGCTGCAACACGGGAAGTTGACAGTCAGAAGATAAGTGATCAAAAACGCAATACGAAAAATTGCTTGAAAAGTAATTCTACGAGGAAAAAAGAACTAACGTGGTTGCCCAAATCTGTGAGGGGCATGGAATCCTATCACTTGGCCATCCTCGTTCCTGGGCTCGAAGTTCCCAGTGACGATAAGAAAATCGTCATCGTCTCCACGAGCGGAGTCAGGTAATTCGAGCACGAGACGTCTCCTGGAATCTCTACTCTTTAAATAGTAGGTTAAGGCATCCTTAGTCCGACAGATGCTGTACAGATGATGAATATCGTGCAAACCTAGGGACGTGCCTAACATTTGGTTCAGAGCATTGATACCCATGACGACGCGAAAGAAATTGGCAGACACTTGCATTGGTGATAACCTATAGAAAGCTAGAACCTGTCGAAGTAATGGAGCGAGGGGGAACCTAACACCGCCCTCGATGACGGCCACTACGGGAATGTGAAGGGTGTCATTATTTGGGCTCTCCCGAAGAGCGTCCTCACGGACCAGTGCAGTGGCGACATTATCAGGAATCTCGTAACGAGACCTGAATGTCACCATGGCCTGAGGTGTGTTGCAATGGCGACGGAATCTCCCCATTCGATAAAAATGAGTTTTAGCAGACGGGAACGATGGGTACGAAGGAACCCTAAAAACGATGAAAGAAACCCTAAATCAGCGAGAAGAAATGGGGCAAATGGGGAGCGAGGACTTACGGGAATGACGATCGGAGTTTCTAGACGCAAGGAGAAGGAAGCCACGAGATGGTGAACAGAGCTCCAATGGCGGATGAAAACGAACTTCTTTCTTCAGAGGGAATTTAGAGAGAGACAGTGGGTTCAAAATGGGACGAAAACCCAAATATACCCTAATGAGTGGGGTGGCGTATGTGAAACGTCACCCCAGACGCCGTTTGGGCGTTCCGTTCCCCAAGGATGTCCACTCGTATTTAATGAGGGCAGTACGAAGTGTGCCACGTGCAAAGATTGGGGCAGGGAAAGCCTGTCCCGCCCGACGATGAGACGTTTGGGCTGGCCTAATGATGAAAGGTGCACCGAATTATCCGAGAAAGGGAGCAGGAGCAAAGTGATTTTGCTCGGGTTCTAAGAGCTTTGCTCGTCATATATGAGGAAATAACGAGTAAAGCTGGGGAGCAATTGTAGGAGGGTATTCCCGATCAGGTACAAATAAGGCCTGAACAAGGGGTACGTGGGAACATGGTGAAGATACGGTGGGAAGAATCGCCGTGCAATACGATGATTGGCGATATAGGCCAGAGACATGAGAAGTCACTGGTCCAGGAGGCCTGAATGAGGTCATGAACCAACAACATGTTAAGTTGTTGGTCCAATTAGTCTGTTTGGCAATGAGAAGGCCGAACAAGAGCAGAATTCTGGGGAAAGCAGCCTCAGTAACAAGGAACGCTCTGGAAGGTTCCAGAATAGCGTTGTCCCGTAAGGAAAAAAGGATCTCGATAGAATAGAATCTAGAGAAGATACCCAACGGGAATGGGATGGACTTTTTAATGAATTGATAAGGGAACGAGAATCCAAGATATTCTGGGTTTCCTATACGAGATAAGAAACCTAGGACAATATGGATACTTGGGCAGTAAGCATCCATAAACCTATAAATACGAGGTAAACCTAGAAGAAAGAGGTACGCAGTTTATTGCAATCGAATTACTTACTTACTGATAATTAGGGTTTTCTGCTAGTACGTGATACTAACTTAGGCATCGGAGGGCCTTTGCCACGAGAGGCAAAGGTGCGCTCACCCCTTGTCTGTTTTGCAGATAAGGATTCCGGCGACGCATTAGGGTTCCGGCAAGAGTCACGAAGTAGTTGTTAAGTTCTTGTGCTGTTCAAACCCTTTTTAGTTTTTCTGCACTTACAATTTTCGGAGAAAACGTAAGCATTTTTATCATCTCGTTCACAAAAATTAATAAGTTCTGGCATTTTAATTACCATGTCGTTCACAGAAATTATTAACTTGTCAATAAAAACTTTTTTGCTACAGTAATTCTACTCAAAGGCGGAACTAGCCATGGGCTCCCATGGGCTATAGCCCATGTCTACCTCAAAAACCAAAAAAAATAAAAAAAACTATATGTAAAATTTCAGTTTAAATAATTTTAGTCTAACCCATCATCCCATTCAGCCCAATCCACCATCCAAATGATTTCAGCCGGCAGTACCTCGAATCACGAGGCTTTCGTAAGTATTTCTTTATTATGTAGAGCACTAATTAGTGTGTTTAGATTTGCTCTTATACGGTATTAAATGTAGAGTATTGACTCGTGTGCTTAGATATTTACTAATTTAGTTGATGCAAAGTACTGACTGATGTACTTAATTGGTTTAAAATGTTGGTTCTTACAATCTTACTCTTTTTGGTTTAAATTATATGTAATGGAACAACAACAAAAAATCTGGAACATTTTTTGAGATTTGTTGATGTCAAAGACTTTTTACGGGAGCATTTTTTTTAATATTGTGCATGTTAAAGACACCACTGTATTAACTCTTTAAGAAATAGATATTTGATGTTCTCACTCATTATAATTTGGACATTCACAATATATGAGGTCAATGGTATGATGATACTAGCAATATCCGCGGTATTGCCCGTATGCATATTATATATACTATTTTGACCACCGAAATTTTTTTGGGTTAGCCCAGGGCAGAATTAATTCCTGGTTCCGCCCTTGATTCTACTCACAAACCCATCTACAACTTATTCACTACCGGAAATAATTTGACATTTCTCAACAGCTTACTCACTACCGGAAATACCTAAAAACTTGATTGCTACAAATTTTTCCTCACAACTTACTTACTACTGGAAACACCCCCTTAGTAGTAGCACGGTCTTTTTTCTCTGGCTTGTTCCGGTTGTTTCACCGGCTGGTTTTCCTCAGTCTGTTTGGGTTTCTGGTCTGGATTTCCCCCAGATTCGGAGGGTGAGGTGGTGGGCTGATAAGTACTGGGTTGGTTCCATGGGTTTTCTGTGTTTCCGGCTCGAGGCAGTGGTGAAATCTGGGCTTTTGGCCTAAGGTCTTGTTTGAGCAGTTGACATGAATCAGTAGAAGTGGGCTTTCAATCACCAGTCGTCGTGGTCATTTGGAATTTTAGCATATTACGGATTTCTTTTTTGGCCTCCGTGCTCGGAGCCTGCCATGGCAGCGGGGACTTGCCTCGGAGCCTCTCCTTCGCTATGGGTTGAGGATTCAGTTGCGTCCTTAGTCGATGGAGCATCTTCTCCTCGCCCAGAGCTAGCGGGCATGCTTACTGGGCAGGGTGTTGGATTCTTAGCTTGTGCTTGTTTCATTGTCTGATTTCATCAGGTTTTGATTCTGTCTTTGATATGGAATGCCGCCATCCTGAGGTGACTGAATGTCTAGGTACTAGCTTCACGTGTACCGTTGACAGTGTATAGAGAGCGATAGACTCATGCATAGGCGTTAGACAGCAACTTCGCCTCTTTGTGTTTCTTGTATATCATTAGTTTATGGGTTTGGTTGTGGTTCTTTATCACTGTATTTGGATGAAAGTCTATGTAAGTGTCGGAATGGCTTTTCATGAGTAAAAATAAAAAAATAAAAACCTTCGTTTTTTTTTTTTTATAGAAAAAACAAAAGATCGGACGACTATAACTTTTGCATTAAAATCTTTTGATTTTGATTATGCCATACCCTTAACTTCAAAGTTTGTTTTGTTTGTATGCCTAAACATTTTTAAAAAATAATACTCCTAATAATAAAATCATACTCCTAATAATAAAATCTACTCTGTTTGTTTATAATTTCTATCTTTTTTTTTGTTTTTTTGGTCAAAGGGAATAGAGTTTATAATCCTCTATCTGGTCCAGGCATAAACCCTGCTCATCTCCCACCAAAACCCCCCCCCCCTCTCTCTCTCTCTCTCTCTCTCTCTCTCTCTCTCTCTCTCTCTCTCTCTCTCTCTCTCTCTCTCTCTATGACCCGTCTCCAAATCCGACCCACAAACCCACCACCCTTCCTCAACCAAACCACCCTCGAAGACCTCCTCGTCGACCCCCTCAACCTCCTCCTCTTCGAAGCAAATTACATAAGCTCAAATAATGCCCATGAAACTCAAAAAAGAGATGTGCATGAGCTAGATCTTCCGTTGGATCTGACAACCATATGGTACATTTTTAATTGGTCTCGACTAATAAAATTGTAGCTAACGTAAAAAGATAAATCTACTTTACAGAATCTTTCTTTACCAGAAGAAAAAGTTTGATAAGATTTAAAGTGACAGTCATGTCGCTCTTAATGAAAGGTGAAAGATCGTAAACATGAAATGAAGTTCTCTATCAACGTCACTCGTGACCAAAATTTTTTGTTTTTTTTTGAACTAATCACTCTTGCCAATTGAATGATTCAATTCATCCTACGTTTGAAATTTGCAATTTTTGTTTTAATGTTCCCCCAACCCTAAATCGTAAATCTTGTGTATTTGATATCAACCACTCAATTAAGACTGTGTACAGGTAAAAGACTAGGTAGAATTCATCCACTGTGGTAGAATCAGAGTGAGAGGACATCATCTTCTTTTGAGTTCAATTTTTCCCTTTTTGGAAGTGCTGCTGATTTTGCCACTCCTTTTTTTTGTTAACACCACTCCCCTGCAAGTGTATTTTTGGTGCAAAAATACACTTACAGGGGAGTGGCGTTAACAAAAAAGGGAGTGACAAAATCATTTCCCTTTTGGAAGAGTCCAGGGATAAATCAAAAATTATATAACATTTCATACAAAAACCCGACACAAAGCGGACATAAATATTATAGGAAATTGAGGTATTCCATTCATCATTATTAGTTAAAAAATGTTCACACCAGTGCTAAAAGTTGCGTAACAACAAATGGTATTTGAGTGACATAGTTGAATTGTCTGGCCTGATTGGAAACGGAAGAACTATAAAAAGACATAATATTATAGACAGTGGCGGACCCAGGAATTCCATATACTGGGGGCACCTATTATTCAAAATTTTAAAAAATATTTCTCGTATGTATACCACTAAATTATCGCTCAACCATTGAATATTGATCACTCATTCTATTCCGCAAGCGATTTTTGACAATCTTTATGACTGAAAATGCTTTTTCAACTGTCGCGGTGGCAACCGTAAGATTATCAATTAGTCAAGAGAAAGTAAACTAAAGAAAGTAATTTAGTAAATTTGATTTTCATAAAATTTTGGATTGGGAGGAAAACACAAAGAGATAGGACGAAAATGGAGAAATAAAAGAAAGAGGTAGAAAAAAATGGAAAAAAAAAACAAAAAAAAGCAGGGAATGGGTGTATACCATTAAATTATTGCTCAACCATTGAATATTGATCACTCATTCTATTTCGCAACCGATTTTTGACAATCTTTATGGCTGAAAATACTTTTTCAACTGTCGCGGTGGCAATCGTAAGATTATCAATTAGTCAAGAGAAAGTAAACTAAAGAATATAGTAATTTAGTAAATTTGATTTTCATAATATTTTGGATTGGGAGGAAAACACAAAGAGATAGGGAAAAATGGAGAAATGAAGAAAAGAGGTAGAACAAAAATGGAGAAATAAAGAAAAGAGCAGGAAATGTGATCCTGGGATTCGAACCCAGGCGTCTGGAATCTTATCTCAGCACCTAGAGCCACGCCACCATGGTATTGTTTTGTACAAGTGTAGGAAACTTTTATTTATTTATATCAAAATAATTGTTTTTTACTTTTTTTAAAAAAAAGGCGAGGGGGCACGTGACCCCACGTGCCCCAACGTGGGTCCGCCCCTGATTATAGACAATGCTATAGAAAAATATTGCTGTTTGTATTTAACAAAACCTTGATGAGATCAAACAAAAATTAGAAGTGGGAAAGTACACCTCTTCTTATTTCCTTCAATTTACTTGATACAACACACTAGCATTAGGACATTCCATGCTTATTTGACCTATTTGACCCTTGGATAATGGGAACTTTACAGAGATGCATGCCTTAACAAATATGAAGGAAGTCCACAACCACAGTGATATTTGGGCCTTAAGTACAGAATGGGAAGAGAGTGTGAATCAGTCATGAGCAACAACCACCACTTGTTTCCCAATGTTGCGGCCGCTGAAAAGTCCGGCAAGGGCTGAGGGGCCACTCTCAAGGCCTTCTGCGACGTCTTCAGCGTAGAAAATTCTCCCTTCTCGGATATAAGGCATGATGCTTTCCAAAAATTTGGAGTAGGAAGGATAGTAATCGGTAACGTTGAATCCTTCCATTCGCACACGCTTGAACACAACATTCATTAAGTTTTTCACCCCCTCAGGCTGCTCAAGACCGTATTGGGAGACCATTCCACAAACAGCTATGCGGCCGTGGTTTCGCATATTGAGGAGCACTGCATCCAGCATCTTCCCCCCGACGTTGTCGAAGTAAATGTCGATGCCTTCCGGGAAGCACCTAGCCATAGCAGAGAATAGAGATGTGAGCACTTGAAACAGAACAAGTAACCAAAAGCAAAATCACTATCAAGTAGTGATATCACATTCCAGACAGCGAGTCTGAACCACGGATGTTTGGACGGCTCAAATTGTGCACCCCTTTGTACTATAGGGTCCTCAGTTCCGAGAGCAACATCTTAGACTTCTAAATTTCCTTCCTAAAATTCAGAATGTTACCTTTTCAACGCTGCATCCAAATCTTGCTCTTCCTTGTAATTGAAAGCCTCGTCAAATCCAAACTTATCCTTCAGCAGATCAATCTTGGCACGAATAAAACATACTAAAACAGATTAGTTTTATCCTGATCGATTCAACGAATCAATGGAAACAAAAAATAGGTTTCAATCCACAGATTGGTTTCACTACTCGGATACCGATTCTTCCTATGCCATGTACTTGCTTATCTTCTAGGCAAGGACGGATCGAGAGGCATATGAGCCTGGGCGACCGCCCTACCCACGTTCCGAATTTCCAGTACAATTGTATATGATGAGTTAGTTACCTTTTCCTGACTTCCAGCACTTCCAACAACGTAGCAGCCCAATAGCTTTGCAAACTGGCCAACAAGCTGACCAACTGCACCTGCTGCTGCTGATACAAACACATATTCTCCTTCCTTGGGTGCACATTTCTCATAAAACCCATAATGAGCAGTCATGCCAGGCATACCTATTTATAACAATTTTATCACATTTAGAGACAAGTGAAAATATAGAAATCAGCAAGCAACATCCCAACAATCTCCACGACAAGAATTTTAGAAAATGCAATTATTATATGTGAATTTTTTTTTTATCCCCAACTTATATAGTCTCGCCACTGCTAGCTAGGTTTTATTATATATACTAGTCATAAGTCTTCTATTTTTTTTTTCAAGAAAGGAGACCCAAAAAAGTATTCCAAAACCAAATTCAATAGGCCAAAGTGAAATAATATAAATGATGATGTGTAATTAAGAAGAAAAAAAACTCCACATTCTAACCCTAAAACAACTTAACCTAAAAAATTAAGGGAATTTAATTAATTATATCCCTGTATGGATTTCCCAAATTGATAACCGCACTCCCTTTTGGGAGTGACATTATAAATTTGGAGTGGGAGTGACATTATAAATTTGGAGATTAGCGATGCCCAAAATTAAAGTAAGTCTTTTTTCATACTCCATGTGCAATTGACAAACATCATTTACTATAGTTTTTGTCATGTTATTTTAATTTTTTCTGGAGCCGGTGACTATTAATATTGTAATGCATCTTTTTATTTTTTTAGTATACATTTCGCTACTGCTAGCGTAAAATCCTAGTTCCGTCAACCACAATATCATGTGTCACTCGTACATTTACTCAAGGGTTTCAAATAATCGTTGGCCCGCATAAATTTGGAGGGCGTTAAAAGCACCACGTAGCGGGCACCGTAAGACCACCAAATAACTTATTCGTAAGCCAAATAGGTTGTTTAATTTATTGAGCGTATAATGTACGTGTTTACCCAATTAAGGACAAAAGCATTTGTATGTGTAACTCTTAGGTCATAAACTAAAAATATTCACAGTAATAAGTGGATTTCATTGGTGGGCCGGGTTTTGCTGAATATGCAACAGCAATCCAAGGTCGTCGCATACCCAAACGGAAATTAAATTTCTGTTAGATTTTTTAGAGGGTTTCAACCTAAAACCATTTAGTCATAGGTGGAATAACCTTTAGAATAATATTAACTAAGCTTTGGTGGCTTAAATGAGGGATGTGGAACAAGTCTAACAGTTCCCACTCACGACCCATATAACAAGCTTTCTAGTTCATCAGAGCAATCTCTAGCCCTAAGAAAAAATATGAAGCACTTCAATGCAAACACTCAAAGATAAGAGTAAATTGGAGTACAAGCACCATCCATAGCATAGTTACAAACAAAAGAGAGAAGAAATAGTCTTCTAAAGCCCGTTCCCGAACGTCAAATAAGTACTTATTTTTTAAGAAGGCAATTTCAAGCTCAAAAATGATGGGGTTATTGAAATCTAAAAATATATACAATATGGATGTTGTTTGAAAGACGGTGCGAAAAAATCGAAAAATTATTTCCATTTACATTATTTTTGAGTTTGAAAATGTGAAATAAGTACTTAGTACTTTTTAAGAAGGTGTTCTGGAACGGGCTCTAACTTTGAGTAAAAATTCAAGTCTCCCTTGAATCGAGTAAAATTTTGAGTAAAAGATGATTCGGCATGAGTTTGAAACACTGGGGTGGCTTTTAGGTTTTTTTTTTTTTTTTATCGGCGAAAGTCAATATTTGTTAGATAGTTGAGATAGAGAAGGAGATGAATTAATTACCCAAAATTCCTGTGTAATATGAGAGTGGTACATCAGTATGATCAATTTTGAAGAGGTCTTCAGGCTTCGTAATAAGACTGTACTCTTCCCATCCAATTATTCCCCAAACCAAGTCACCCTTCTTGAAATTTGGGTCCCCTGAATCCATTACTTTAGCCACTCCATAACCCATTATTACCTGCACATGATAACAATTAAAATTCACAATATCGTACAAGTAGCCAATTAAAAAGGCCTTTGACCTGACGGCATCGGCACATAGGAATACACTTTAGTGCCATGAGAAACGAGGTTAATTCGCCAATAAAAAAGAAACAAAGAGAACAAGGAGAGAGAGAGAGAGAGAGAGAGAGAGAGAGGTACATACAGAACCAGGAGTGAAGGGAGTGAAGCCGTCTGGTCCTCCTAGAGATTTGTGCATTAGATGTCCCATGTAAAGGTCGCATGACAAGTAGAGGTTCTTCACCAGCACTGCATTCGAACCTTGCGGTACGTTCACTCCAGTGCTCTTGTTTGTGATGACTTCCATGTCCGAATCTTTAGGAGCACCTTCGGCATACTCCCTCAGCACCACTTGTTTGTTGCTCAACATCTCTGTGTGTGTGTGTGTGTGTGTGTGTTGGGTGAGAGATGAGCTCCTCAATTTATAGAGGAACGTTGGTCAATGATGTTATTTATCACAAGTGATTTTTTTTATTTATAAATAATCATGTGTCGGCACATCTACTGGTCATTTTTATCGTAAGTGATGATATGCATGCCCCTTATAAAGTTTAGGGAGTTGAGATGGCCAAAGAAAAAGATTTTTAAGGTGAAATAATAATAGGAATCGAGGTTTTCTCATGTGATGATTCCTTACGTGACTCAAATATGGATGCAATCCACCACGTACGGTCCTGTTTGATTATCCGAACTGTTCATTTTGCAAGTCTTGATTTATTTAGCTCAAATGTCCTGTTCGATTTTTGCAAGTCTTGATTTATTTAGCTCAAATGTCGGAAATTAGGTCGATTAGACAAAAAAAACATTGTCATCGCTTACTTCATAATTAACTAAATAAATAATCCTCCAGAGTTTGATTATAGTAGTATACAAAAAGAGATAAAAACATTGGGAATCAACGTCATCGCTTAATCATCTTAACATCGTATTAGCTCATGTCTGACGTCTAATTAATTTCCTCATCTTAGGGTTGAGTTGGACCGGATTAGCTCATGGCTGACGTCTAATTAATTTCCTCATCTTATATGTTTTTCCTTCTTTATCAAGTTATAAACATTTTGTTTGGTTCTTCTCTCATAAATATTTTTTAAATTTTTTTGACTGTTTCGTCATCCGTATTTTTTCGTATTTAGTGATTTCTTTTATCAAATTTATTACATTTTTTATTATGTATATAAACATGCCTCTATTCAAAAAGAAAAGGAGTTTGTTAAAATGTTTTAAAAATTGACGAAGAACGAAAAAATACGCAAATTTATAGAGCTTTTTTTTATCTCAAAACTGACAATCAAACAAAGTGTTGAAGTTCTTTTTTTGTCCAACCTCGGGTTAGATTGTTGCGTATACTATACTATACTAGCAATGGGTCATTGCTAAGAGAGAAACTTATTCACGGCGCTCCGCGCAATCTTAGCCGTTCAAAAGTGTTTTGGACGGCGGCCAAGATTGAGCGTCGTAAAACTTATTCACGGCTCCTCCGTGAATAAGTTCTTCTCTATTGCCAATGAGAATAGGCACTTGGTTAGGTACAGTTACTGAGATGATCGCTCACAGAAATTATTAACTTGTCAATAAAAACTTTTTTTGTTATAGTAATTCTACTCACAAACCCATCTACAACTTATTTACTACCGAAAATAATTTGACATTTTTCAATAACTTGCTCACTTCCGGAAACACCTACAAACTTGATTGCTACAAATTTTTCCTCACAACTTACTCACTACCGGAAACACCCCCTTAGTAGTAGCGCGGTCTTTTTTCTCTGGCTTGTTCCGGTTGTTTCACCGGCTGGTTTTCCCCGGTCCGTTTGGGTTTCTGGTCTGGGTTTCCCCCCAAATTCGGAGGGTGAGGTGGTGGGCTGATAAGTACTGGGTTGGTTCCATGGGTTTTCTGTGTTTCCGGCTTGAGGCAGTGGCGAAACCTGGGCTTTGGCCTAAGGTTTTGTTTGAGCAGTTGACATGAATCCGCAGAAGTGGGCTTTCAATCACCAGTCGTCGTGGTCGCGAGATTTGGAATTTTAGCATATTACGGATTTCTTTTTTGGTCTCCGTGCCCAGAGCCTGCCATGGCAGCGGGGACTTGCCTCGGAGCCTCTGCTTCGCTTCGGGTTGAGGATTCGGTTGCATCCTCAGTCGATGGAGCATCTTCTCCTCGCCCAGAGCCATGTTGGATTCTTAGCTTGTGCTTGTTTCATTGTCTGATTTCCATCAGGTTTTGATTCTGTCTTTGATATGGAATGCTGCCATTCTGAAGTGACTTAATGTCTAGGTACTAGCTCCATGTGTACCGTTGATAGTATGTAGAGAGCGATAGATTCATGCATAGGCGCTAGATAGTAGCTTCGTCTCTTTGTGTTTCATGTATATCATTAGTTTATGGATTTGGTCGTGGTTTTTTATCACTGTATTTGGATAGAAATCTCTGTAAGTGTCAAAATGGCTTTTCATAAGTTTTAAAAAAAAAAAAAACCAAGGGAGGAAGGGGTAAATTCATTATTTTTTTTTACAGAAAAAACAAAAGATCGGACAACTATAACTTTTGCATTAAAATATTTTGATTTTAATTATGTCATACTCTTAACTCCAAAATTTGTTTTGTTTGTATGCCTAAACATTTTAAAATAATAATAATAATAAAATCCACTCTGTTTGTTTATAACCTCTAAAAGGAGTATCTTTTTTCCTTTTTTTTTGGCCAAAGGGATTAGAGTTTATAATCCTCTATCTGGCCCAGGCATAAACGGTAAACCCTGCTCATCTCCCACCAAAACCCCCCTCCCCACTCACTCTCTCTCTCTCTACACCATGAGTTCATTCACCAACACCCCCAACTTCGACAACCTCCTCCTCCAAACCCTAATGACCCGTCTCCAAATCCGACCCACAAACCCACCACCCTTCCTCAACCAAACCACCCTCGAAGACCTCCTCGTCGACCCCCTCAACCTCCTCCTCTCCGATTCCGACGAGGAAGAAAACGACAACACTAACAACAACAAAACCCAGCTCGCAAAAGAAGAATCCAAGCTGGAAAAAGCGATAATTCGAACGATCCTCAGTGGAAAAACCGATACCTTGAAACCCAATTCGGGTCAGGCCGTTACTGTCAACGAGCACCATATCTGCGTCGGGTTTCACAGGGATGCCGGGTCGGAGTACCGGGTTTGGGAGTGGCACGGGCATGTTATGTTGTTTGATGAGGAAAATGGGTATTCTCCTGAGTACATATATGGGAATTACTTTGAGGTAGTGAAGGGTGATAAGGTTAGTGTTGGAAATGATGATGATGACGAAAAGGTTGAGGAGAAAATTGGTAGTTTGGGGTTGAGGGAGTTGATCGGGTCGGGTGATTCGGGCAGCGGGCGGGTCGTTCATCGTAATGTGAATGCTGGGTCTCCCAGGTTTGAATAAAACCCTTTTGATTTTCAATTACTCTCATTCATTGAGAAGTTTATGTTCACATTTCCTGTTTAAGCTTTTATGTGATTAAGGATTGAGATGCATTTTCGTTGTTACATATGGGTATACATTTGCCTGGTATTTGGGGTGTGAGCATCTCCAACCGTTACTCAACAACTTACACAACCTCTCACATATATGTGGGGCCCACACATAGTAGTGTGTGTGGAGCCCACGTGGATATGAGAGGTTGTGTTTGGTGTTGTGTTTGGATTGTTGTGTGAGTATCATTTTTGCTCATCCTTTTACACTTTTACTCAAATTTGAGGAAAAGTTTGAGTAAAGACTTCATTTGATATGAACCATTCGAATTGGCAAATCCAAATCTAAGCACAAGCTGAAGATATTATGGGTCTACCAATTACTGTGCATTGTGAAGTACTAGCATCACTAGGAGAACAATCGAGTTCTAGCTAAACGATTCACAATCAAACTAGGAAGACATTTCAAATATCACACATGGGTTACTGGACATGCTAGTTTGATGTAAATGTTTCCTTATTTGCTTCTTGCTCAATAGAGTATTTTGGGGTTAATGTGTCATGTGTGTATTGTCCCGGTCGTGCTTACGATGACCTTGCGTGCATTTATGTACAAGGACTAGCGTCATCAATGGGTAGTGTTGGTAAGTTATCGTCATGAGAGCAACAATGCGGTGATTGCGTGTCATGTTTCTACAAACGGCTTCATGATTCTTGTGTTGATGCTTAATGTATTGTGTTTTAATGCCTGAGGGGACATTTTGTGAATATATGCTAAACGATCACACTAGAGAAACGAGTAGGAAGGGAGTGATTTTTATTGAGGTCCAATTTGGAATCTATACTGGATTTGCGCTGTGCTTGTGATTCTATACATTGTCTCCTGGTGCTGTCGTTTTAGTTTTCTGCTGGAACAACAGTCTGCTTTGGTGAATTTTGAAGGCTGAAATTGCTAAGATTACATCTTTGCTTACTATGCTCTCAGTTCTCCGACTACTTGAAGCAATTTGATGTTGCTGGTTCACCAAAGTTTCCAAAAAGAGTGTACCCATTGCGATAGAAGTGTGCTGGTTCACAGGATCATAAGTTTTGCCGGGTTATAATGTTTAAGGAAGAAAGAAATGCTTGTTTTCTTTGCGACCAGACTACAATTGTAACACTTAGAATGCGAATGCTTCGGATCCTGAGTGAACAAGTGATTTAGGAAATAATGTCTCACATCGATGATCAAGCTACAGATGTCAAGATACATTTGTATGGAGATTCATGTCGTTCTCCCTGTTTCTGAATGCATCTTTATGCTATAATTGGAAGTGGAGTGTACTCGTTTTGTCTCGAAGCAGAAATTGTTCCGAAATGATGGGTTTCTGCTCTAGTCCATCAATTGTATTTCTATTTGGCTATCTTACAGGCTCATATTTTATGGACATGAGAACTGCAGAGCTATTTGATATTGGGGTTCATTTGTTGCTTCAGCTAATTTGTGATGAAATTCTGAAAAATTTACGGTCCTCATTAATGTTTCGTTTACTATGATTGTATCTTACTGGAGAAAACTACTCTAAACAGCTATCACACTCTCCATTATGCTGGGTTAGGAAGAACATTTATATAATTACTCACACCTTGGATTTTACTGCCAATGGGCTTTTCTGCATTTTAAATGCCTTTCTACTTCCTAGTATAACAGTTTAGATTCCCAACTTTTCATGGTTTTTGGTAGTTTTCTACCTGGTCAGCTCCTCCGTATGCACATAACTGGAAAGGGAGATGCTAGGGACACATCAATTTGTCACACTTCAACCACAACCCTCTCACATACATGTGGGTCCCTAGCATTTATTGTGGAATTCCCACACATGCATGTGAGAGAGGTGTGGTTGGGGTGTGACACATTAATGTGTCCCTAGCATTTCCCAACTGGAAATAAGTACTGTCTGCGACTGCATTTGAAATGTCTACAAACTTAACTACTCAAGTTGGTATGTCTGAACATCAGGTTTTATTTAGCTTAGCAATTAGTGCTGTTTGTGTGGTTTTTCTGGCGTGATCCTTTAAGAAACATGGCCTTGGTACTAATTAATATTATCTCTGTCTACGAAACGTATCGGCCTGAATACAAGATTTTTGCAGATATGAAGGGAGAATTTGTATTTTTCATTCGCAGAAATCTCCTTTTGTAGTTATTATTGCTTCTTTGCAGTCCAACTCTCCCCTAGAGAATTCTCTCCTGCTTGTAGGTTTATTGTGATACCGTAGAATCTACGATTGATGAGATAGATGAGACACATGGCGCAATCATAGCGGCTACCGTGGGAATCAAAGTTAACAACTCAATAGAAGCCCTTTCTTAAACACCACATTATTGCTCTCATAGCAAGCACCACGTAGCCCTTTCTTTTCTCGTTCAATCACCACATTATTGCTCTCATAATGTCCCTGCCATTGGATGTATGTGGACCAGTTGCCTGATGACGAAGTATAGCAGTAAATTATTTAGTTGCACAAAGTACCATGCCAATATTGGGGTGTTTCTGTTTTTTATGACTCAGTATTGAGCCCAATAGGCTAACTAATCAAGGGGACCAATTCCACCGACCACTAGCGGGGAGCTCAATTAAGCCGATACAAAGCTCCATATGGACTAACCCAACACGGGAATCGATAGCATGCAGGTGAGAGTCGAATCCAGACCAAAGACTTCTTGGGGCCCTGATTGTCAGGTGACTACTGCTGCGCCAACCCTTATGGTTGTGTGTTTTCTTGTTGATGGTGTAGTAACTGTGTACGATTGCTTCGTATGATTGGCATGCCATTTGGTCACCTCTTATGTGTACGCAACTGTCTCCCGAGCAACCTGGATGAACAATACATATACCGTCGTAAATTTATCCTGCATTTTTGTGTGCAGTAGACTTTCCTATTTTGGAAGACGTAATCTCATCCAGTAGCTCTAATAGCTTGTAGCGTTGTAACTTTTATGGCTGCATGATATGTCATGTTAGTAGCTTTCACCCTGAGCTTTGACATTGTCTATGTATTTCTATAGCTATACATATGATTTCAGATTGCATAGTCTCTAAGATTGCATTTGCTTTGTTTGTGTTTGCCTCTTCTACAATCCTAGGGTTTAGTGGAGGTTTCGGAAAAGTTAACGAAGTACTGGATATCGTAGTGGGAGGCTGCACACAGATTCTAGTCAAGTTCATTACATCAAGATCAAATACAGTGCAATCTTCACCTGCTTTGAGGTCGAATGCAGATGCTCTCATTTATTAAGCATATCTCAGTACTTTGGAAGGTTCCAGTTGCATCTCTTTGCTGTTCTATACTTAATTTTTCCAACATAATACTGATGATATGGAATTCGAGGGAGAGAAAGACGCTGTTTCTTTTCTGATGAAGTCGTAATTTTACACATTTAATGTATAGTGCATCAATACTGTTGTTTCAAATGATTTTGCTCCGACAGTTCTTGGTTTTGAGATGATGTTATTGTATTATTTGTATGTTTTTATTGTCCATAACATATATATTGAATAATGTTGAGTTGCTTATCTTAGACCCTTCAGTATCCAATTTTGGTTTCTGTATGGATGATGAAAGGTTGCAGGAGAGAAAATGAAATGTAACCCATGACCTCTTTCCACCATGAGCAGGGTATATATACCACTGCCTAGTTGAATGAGATGGCTTTTGTGGATTTCCCAGAAATGAGGCCTCCATCTCTATGTTATAGCCTTCATGCCCTCGATCCGACGGTCCTCATTCTCCCACTTGGCAAGCTGCTACTGTGAACAACAAAGTAAAGGATGCTTCCATATACTGTCTACTCACCGGGCCCCGGCCCTAGGGCAAGGCCTCTTGCCGCCGCCTAGGGCCCCCAAGTATGAGTAAGTAAGATATAAAATGCCCCAGGTCTCAATAAGTAATATATATATATATATATATATATATATATATATATATTAATGATCCAAATCGATCATTTTGTAGGGCTTGTGCAAGATACTTTTAGTTCATTCCATCACATGTATGAACAGACAATTGTCATACTCTCTCCGTCCCTTTTTAAATGTCCTGCTTCGTAACTCCAACTTATTAAAAAGACATCATCATTATACCTTTCACACCAACTTTTTCCTCCACTTTCCTTACTTACCCATCATCATTACACTTTTACTCACTAACTTTTCAAAATAGAATATACTTTTAGGGACAAAATAGACAATTCACCAACTTTTACCCACTAACTTTGCAAAATGGACACTTATTAAGGGACAGTCCAAAATGAAATACTGAACTGTAATAAAGGGACGGAGGGAGTATTGGGTATCCATGTAACCAATATTCTGAAACATGAGCTGTGGCAATCCTCCCGCAACAAAACAATTTGTTTGACCGGATATGAGAATTAGATTTGACTGTATTTACAAAGACATCATGTATCCAGTGTTATTTGAACCAATATTCCGAAGTAGAAACCGTGGAATCCTTCCACGACAAAATGCTCTATGTACTGAAAGTGCCATTTGTTTGACCGCATATGAGAATCAGATTAGACTATGCATGCAAAGGGATCACATATCCAGTTTTTTATTAAAATGTTCATCACCAAGATTAAACACCCATCGGGAATATAAGCTTCTAATGTGTGAAATATAGATTACAATGGCATAATCACGTTGCATATCTTTTCACTATTCCTCTCCTCAACTAAACCGGCTTAAAGGGAGAAGAGTCTGTCAATTGGTAGGATAATTGCCGATCAAAAAAAAAAATGGTAGGATAATTGAAAACTTTCCACCAGCTATTATACAGACAGCACTTTGTTTAGGCTGTAGTTTGTTTCATTCATAGCAGCCAAATTAAAGGGAAAACTTATAGTAATCACTAACAAGAACAACCACTCCATCAAAATGACACGGGAGATCGACAAATGGGATTTTCATTTTCTTGATTTTTATAAATAGATGCCGTCTAAAGAACTTGGAACAAAAGAGTGCATAAAGTGTTCCTACATGACACGATCCATTTCATCGACTTTTCACAGATTCAACCATAGAATCCCTCAAAAGGATAAACAAAGGTGTGCATCGAATTTCCCTACATGCCACAACCGAAACCCTTACGCTAGATACAAAGCACAAGGATTGCGAACCAAAAGGCAGATATGAAGACCACCCACTTAAGCTTTCTTAGGTGACTTGGTTCCCTTGGATGGAGACTTGGGCTCCTTTGGTGCCCTTTCATTTTTCTTGGGGAGGAGAATAGGGTTGATGCTGGGAATCACTCCTCCATGTGCAATTGTAACACCAGCAAGTAGCTTCCCAAGCTCCTCATCATTCCTCACAGCCAGAAGCAAATGCCTTGGTATTATGCTTTTCTTCTTGTTGTCTCTTGCAGCATTCCCAGCCAATTCCAAAACCTAAACCCATAGTCATCATCAGATCGTGAAGAGTCACTACAAGATGATGTTAAACTTAGAGGAGTTATTATAACACTGTGTTTAAGCATTTTGTGCTCCCTTATCTGCTCTTTTAGCCTCTCACAAGAGAAGATCGAGATGCTAAAAGCCAAGTACTAAGGGCCCGTTCATTTGACGGCAACAATCCACCGGGTTAATAATTCTCGGATGAAGTACCACAAATCCCATAGTATTTTCAATCACATAGATTATTACATATGCGATGCATGTTTTAATCCATATTGCCGTTCAAAAACAATGTTTTAATCTATATCATAAATATTTCAACAAAAAACTGGATATTTTAGTCACAGTAGATATATACTCCAATTTGATGCTTGTATCTGGTCAACCAGGAAGTCCTAAGAGTAGTTCTCTGAATTTAATGCAAAATCCTAGGGGACAAAATGAACGGAAACAACGATAATCTGTGAGGAGTGTTTTAACAACGAGGAACAATTACCAAGATTAATACTCCTAACCGAATTAAGTCACTATCAAATAAACCATACAGAATGAAGATAAACCAACCATACAGCTCTAGAATTCCTAACCCTCGTGGGAACATCCAAAATTCATTAAATGCTTGAATCTCCAAATACCGAAAAGAACTAGTTAAAGAAATCAGTTAGCTCCGGCATGTCGACATCTCGTGCGGCAGAGCAAGGGGTATCTGCCAGAGTAGTTGTATCTGCTGGGGTTGTAGTATCTGCTGGGGTTCTAGTGTCTGTAGTTGAAGAAACCAGAGTTGGAGGAGATCCCAGCCCTAGCGGCACCAAGCGGAGAATAGCGGCTTGCATCTCTTTCTGCATTTTGAACATTTCTTTTCATCACTTCTAGAGTTCAGCAATCGAATTTTGTACAGCTTTGATGCTGTCCGAGCTTTCCCTAGAGTCAACCTCAAACACGACCTTCAATAGCTCCTTTATTCCATCCTTTGGTGACTTCTGAGAAGTCCAATACCCAGCACCCATGATCTTCATTGCAAATTTGGAAATCCCTTGGTGTAGAATCAGCCACAAAGCCAAGGCGCCGTAATTAAAAATCAAATAATGCTTTGAAATCGGGAGAAATTAATCTTACATTTTTTAAAATACAAAAAAAAAAAAAAAAACCCGGTACCAATGTCCTTTGAAAGTTTGCTTTCTCGATCATTTTGTTGATTTCCTCATCTACATTTGTTGCTATTTGGAGCCATTCTTGCTCCCTCTTGGAGGAGGAAATTACCAAAATGGTTGTAGAAAACAAACTTTCAAAGGACATTGGTACCCTTTTTTTTATGTTTTTTGTATTTTAAAAAATGTAAGATTAATTTTTATTGATTTTAAAGCATTATTTGATTTTCGGATTATGACACCTTGACTTTGTGGCTGATTCTCCGCCTCGGGATTTCCGAATCTACAATGAAGATCATGGGTGCTAGGTATTGGACTTCTCAGAAGTCACCAAAGGATGGAATAAAGGAGCTACTAAAGTTCGCGTCTCAGGTTGACTCTAGGGAAAGCTTGGACACCATCAAAGCTTAACAAAATTCGGTTGTTGAACTCTCGAAGTGACAGGTAGAAATGTTCAAAATGCAAGAAGAGATGCAAGCCGCTAGGGCCGGGATCTCTTCGAACTCTGGTTTCTTCAACTCCGACAGATACATCAGACACTACAACTCTAGCAGATACTACAACCCCAGCAAATACAACTACCCTAGCAGATAGATACTCCTAGCTCAACAGGCCTTGCTCCGTCGCACGAGATGTCGACGTGCCGGAGCAGACTAATTTCTTTAATTAGTTCTGTTTGATATTTGTTTACTTTTGAAGAGGTTAGGAATTTTGGAAATTCAAGCATTTAATGAATTTTGGAAATTGAATGTTCCCAAGAAGGTTAGGAATTCTAGAGTTGTATTGGTTTATCTTCATTCTGTATGGTTTATTTGGCAGTGACTAGGGTTAGAGGATTGAAAATCACCGCTAACAATACGAGTATAGTTATCGTAAGAGGCCAGTATTCCCGAGATCCTTTCACCCCAAGTTGCCATCATCCTCTTGCTTATGTTCTCAGGTACATTAGCCTTTAGTAATAATGAAGCGTCTCTTTTGGGATTACCTTACTTTTAAAGTAACCCTCAGTAGGTACATCTGACTCACTTATTACAATAGGTTTAATAACATTCATATAGATGAAGTCGTTGAGGATTGAAAGTGGAGAGTGACTTCATTCTGTTAGGAGTATTAATCCTGGTAATTGTTCCTCGTTAAAACAGTCTTCACAAATTATCTTCATTTAGTGGCGTACATATCTTTTGATAGTTTGTTTAGACATTCAAACCAAGCTTCAGCATAACGTGTTTGGCTCGAGAGGCTCATGAACAACGAACCAATCTGTAAATATAGTAAAGACAGGGTAAATCAAAAAATAGCATAAAGACACAAGATGTGACATTCCTTTATTTAGAATTTTTACCTAATACGTTTCCTATTTTCAGATGAGTTATGGAAATGTAGAGCTTCATCAAAGAGTTTGGCACTTCGTAGTGTGCATTCCTATACCTATTGGTTCAAGTCCTCACTTCTTATAGAAATGCGAAAAAATATGACAAGTTGAGTGTGGAAAATGAAAATTGCTTTTTTAGCGTTGGAAATTTACAGACAAAATTAAAGCCTAGACATTCAGATGTCCAGTTTTGTACAGATGTAGTAGTGTAAAGCTTTTTATTTTTTGGCTGTTGTCAATTGGAACTTCACGAGATTAACTTAGGTTTGAAAGCTCGAAATCGACTTGCATCACGAGCCAAGCCGAACTTATCACGATCACAAAAGTCCAAATATAAGCCCAGGTTGAACAATTGGTCCCAAAAAATTCTCAAGCTCGAAACAAGCCTGACCAAGTGTAAAAAGAGTTCAAGCCAAGCCTGAGCAATGTTGTGTTCGGCTTGTTTGGCTCGATTAGCATCCCTACAGGAAACTCCATCCAACCAAACCCTACATAGTTCAACATTCTATATCAAGCCAAACAGAGTATTAGGACTCTTCAAGCCAAGCCTGAGCAATGCTGTGTTCGGCTTGTTTGTTCGTTTGGGGTACTCAAAACCCATGCCCCAAGTCCCCAATAAATCTTCTCTATCTATCTTTCTCCACTCATCACACTTTAAAACCTCCCTCAAAACCCAAACCGAACAAGTCCAAAGCAAATTTCCAAAAACAAATGGAATATCTCCATACATCTACGAACTTTCAACAAAATAGCTCCAGCGTACTTCAAAAACCATCCGTATAAACTTGATAGGGAGATCGATATCAAAATTTGCACGGAAACCCTCAGAAATTTAACAGAACGAGCTCAGTTACATTCGTATCAATATACACAAGTAAATTTAGAGAGAGAGAGATGCGATACCTCAGCAGCGAGGTACTCGAGCACGGCGGCGAGGTAAACCGGAGCACCGGTCCCGACGCGCTGAGAGTACCGGCCTTTCTTCAAGTACCGGCCGATCCTTCCGACGGGGAACTGCAGGCCGGCTCTGACGGAGCGGGTGACCGGTTTCTTCTTCGGACCGCCGCCGCCGCCCTTCCTTCCTCCTGCACCCTTCCTCGACTTCCCACCCGTCTCCATTTTCCCACGGTTTCTTCCGAGTTTTCCCGAGAAACAAACAGCGGGTATGTAGCGTTTTTGTTCTGAAAAGCAAAGCGTGGAGATTGGATTAGTGGGGACCCTACGGGTATATCAGTATAGGAAAAAATTTCAGTGCCTAGCGGGTACATGTGGTGCCCGCTTGCACATCCGAGCCGTTCATTGGGTGTTTGAAGGACTCAGATTTTGGAGAGAGAAAAAAGAGAGAGAAAGTGTTGTGGTGAGAGGAGAGAGAGGGTTTCAATCCGAGCCGTCCAAAAGTGTATCGGACGGCTCAGATGCGCCGAGCAGATACCACGTCGGCAATACCTGCTCGACACTGAAAAACTCCTCACCAGTATATGTACAGCGGGTGTTCTGAACCGTCCAAAAGTATTTTGAACGGCTCAAATTTAGAGTGAGTGTTTTTAAATTTTCGTTGAAATTCATTTTTATCTGATTTCGATAATGCATGATCCAAACGTATTTATCAGTTGTATGCGAGTTTGTTTTCTATTCGATCGTGCATTTATCCACATTCTATAAACGTGATTTTTTTTGTATTCATAACACATTCTATAAGATAAACGCTTTCAATCGTCAAAGTTTTCTATCATCAAAATGATAGGGCCTATGCTAATGTGGTTAATCAATTGTGAGGTTGGTTATAAAAATGGGAGTGTCACGAAATTTTTCCTTTTTAAGATTGAAAAAAGGGTTCTCACTTTGAAATAGTAGTAGTAGACCGAGCATCTCCAACCCAACTCACTCAAGTTTTTACTTAGATTTGAGTAAAAATTTGCATAAAAGCTATTAGCATCTCCGCTTCAAAATACGTTACTGCTACATAGATTTCATAGCTCATGCCTCATGGTACTACATCGTAGGGGGGGCTTACTTCGGTTAGCGAGATCAGAGAATTTTCTGGATTTTTCAAAGCGTTTGAAAATCTTTATTGGAAAATTTTAAAATCAGCTCAAATTTTTTTTTTCCAACGGAAGAAGCAAATTCATTAATCAAGCCATACGGCATCTACAAATAACTCCGAATAAAGAATATGACATACGGCAAGTACAGATTTCCACCCAAAATACAGAGAAACAGAGACACAATTCAATAAAAGACTAAGAGACGAAACTAGTGTCTATGCAAGAGCCAAATGCTCATTTCTTCACACCGTCAACATGGCCGGCTAACGTGGAGCTAGTACCCAGACACCACCGTCTCGGGATGGCGGAGCTCCGAATCAAAGATAACATTAAATCTGTGGAAATCAGTCACCCGATCTGGAAAAATCAGATCGAAACAAAACCACCCGAGAAGACCCACCGGGACAAAAACCGGACCCAACATCCGGACAGAAACCGGCCTCAACATCCGGACATAAATCGGACAAGAGTCCGGACAAAACAAAAATGAAATACAAAATGTAACGCCCCGATTTTTGGAAATAAAATCGAAGACATTTAAGTATTAATTAAAGAAAACATTCCCTAAATTAAAGTTTAAAAACAATCTAAAACAGAATTCTCAACATCGAGATTCATTTATTACAAACCATTGGAAAATCCTAATGGTAGTCTTTATGATAATAAAATAAAGAAAGCAACAGAGCCGACTCCTAAGTCTGATACTGATCCCAAGCGTACTCAGGTTCAACTCCCACTTCTGGATTCTCTTCTGCATAAAATCGCTCGCCTTCGCGATTCTGTGCTTCTCCTTGAAATTGTACCATCGTGGAATCTTCTCCATTGAATCCTGCATCCTCTGGCAAATTGATCGCCGAAGCAATCGATTTACCAGGATACAGACGTATCCGTGAGTGATAAATCACCCAGTAGAATAATCCAACCCAATTACCCCTCTTACTTTACAACTAGCAGTTAGCAAGATAAACATGGTACGAATAAGTAAAACAGAGATATTTCATATAAATTGATTGATTACCAACCATTATCCTGTCGTACAATCTAAGATCTCATCCACGAGATCTTCCTCCCTCAACCGCTAGTTATGCTCATTCCCATGAGTTCACTTCCCCTTACTGTAGCAGATACACCTAAGTTATATACCGAGCGTGCACCCCAATAACTACAACAAGGGGAAAGCTTATCATGCCTGCATCACAACTAGGGTTCGCCTATCTTATAAACCATATCACAAACATCACCGTCATTACTAAGCTCTCGCCAGTCCATCATTTACCACCGGACTCTCGCCAGGACTCAATGTTCCACCGGACTCTCGCCAGACTCTCAATGTTCCAGGACTCTCGCCAGACTCAATGTTCCACCGACTCTCGCCAGACTCAATGTTCCACCGGACTCTCGCCAGACTCTCAATGTTCCACGACTCTCGCCAGACTCGATGTTCCACCGGACTCTCGCCAGACTCTCAATGTTCCATCGACTCTCGCCAGACTCGATGTTCCACCGACTCTCGCCAGACTCTCAATGTTCCACCGACTCTCGCCAGACTCTCAATGTTCCACCGACTCTCGCCAGACTCTCAATGTTCCACCGACTCTCGCCAGACTCAATGTTCCACGACTCTCGCCAGACTCTCAATGTTCCACCGGACTCTCGCCAGGACTCTCAATGTTTGGACTCTCGCCAAGACTCTCAATGTTCCACTGGACTCTCGCCAGAACTCTGGATGTTCCACCAAAATATCGCTAGACCTCCGCGAGGTTTTATCATCGCAAAATATCACTGGACCCCCGTCAAGTTTTATCATCAAAATATCATTGGGCTTACTTTGCCAGTTTTAAATCATCACTGGGTGACCCGCAAGTTTCAATTCACTTCACAATCTCATTATGTCTCAAAATCACGCCTACAGGCAATCTAATAACAAAAACTTTCCAATTCATCCATTAACTAACATCGTATGAGTGATTCCTATTTCGCATACCACCCCCATGTCTTTAGGGTCCAATCTAACAGATCAATCAAAGGTTGGAATGATAAATAAGCAATCAGAATAATAATTGAAATAAACAATAAGCATAAAATCACGTAACCCTTTATGAATGGACCGTTGCCCTTAGTTTTGTATGACCAAGATGTGATTAAATAAATAAGAAACTTTTATCAAATAAAAGTTTTATAATAAATAAATAAAAATAGGTCTAGGCTTGTATAAATTTTATTTAAGAAAATAGATTGATTAAAGACCATAATAAATACAACAAGTAATTAATAACACTAGAGTAGGTAACATGGCTCTAAAAGGAGTCCTAGGGTCCTATGTAACCTATTCAAGTATCAACAAGTGGGTCCGGAGGATTACGGAATTTCTTTTTAAAATAAAAATGATTTTTAAAGTTGTCAAGAGTAAGATAAATGGATAATAAATTATTTAATAAATAAAATATGTTGAGGCTAACAACATATCATCTTTGGAATGTAAAGAATCTAAAAAAATATTTCGGGAATTTAATCAAATGGTTTACAAGGTCGTAAAATAATTTTGATTGGAAATAGCGTAAAAATATTAATTAATAGCAATTAAAATAAAAAAAATATGAGATTAACAAGATATCATCCTTGAGATGTGAGATGTCTAGGAAAAATAGTTTGGGTGTTAAAAATAATGTTAGGAAGGTCGCAAACATTTTTCGTTTACAAACTTTGATTGAAAACAAATAAAAATTTAATAAATAGATATTAAAACATAAAAAAAATGATATTAACAAGTTATGATCCTTGAGGTATTAGAAGTGTAGGAAAAATAGATCGGGGGTTGAAAACGATGTTCGGAGGGTCGAAAAATCAATTCGGAACGAAACAGTGGCTGCCGCAAGGTTTGACCGGGTCAACCTTGCGGCTGGGCTCGCGGCCGCGAACTTCGGCCTGGTCCTTGCGGCCCGAACATTGCGGCCGCAAGGTTGCTGTCAGGAAACGTTTTTTTGGTTTTTTTTTGGGTATGGTTTCGATGCATGGGACTACGGGGGCTATTGGGTTAGGCCTAAAAACATTAATTATACTTAGAGGGATGTTTGGAATGGATTAAAATACCTCGAATCGGATTGAATTGAAAAAAAATTGGATCTTGAACTTTTTGAAGAAGATGACTTCGGTTGGAGCGAACGGGGGACCTTGGGCTCGAATTTGATGATGCTTGTGGATGCTTGGGATTGTAGAAGAAGGTTGGAACGGTTAATTCGGATCACGGGGGTTTCTAGAACGCAAACCCACTTTTCTCTCTCTCACTTTCTCTCTCTAGAACTCCATGGATTGGAGTCCGACTTCTATTGAATTTTCTCTCTTTTCTGGACTGGTGAGGTGTGAATAATTTTGTGGTGAACCCTAGGGTCGGGCTTAAGGGTTATTTATAAGAGAATTTTCGATGAGGGTGAATAATTTGTATTCGAAAAGGTTTCAAATTCTCGGGTTTCGATGGGGACGGAATATGGACGAAAATATGGTTAGGGGAGTGGTAGAGATCGAGTAGGAATAGGAGATGGAGAGATGGGAGAGTTTGCATGCATGCATGCAACTAAAAAAAAATAAAAAGGAATAAATAAGATAATATACTTATTTCTTTTGTATTTATCTAAAAAAAAATGATTAAGACCTAATTAATATTAATGTTTAAAAAAAAAATTGGGTTGAAAATCCGGGTCGTTACAACCTATCCCCCTTAAAATAATTTCGTCCTCGAAATTAAGATGCAAGTTCTAATGGAAACAGTCGAGGGTAGTTGGGGTGCATAAGGGTCTTGTCTATCCCCCTTAAATTTGAAACAACTTCCATCTGGTGAATAAGCTGTCACCATCTTTCGATGGTAGTCTATGACAGCTCGGTGTACAGTCAGCCAGTCCATCCCAAGTATGACGTCAAAATCCGTCATTTCGATTACTCGTAAGTCGCACGTTAATTGTAAACTCGATACTCCTAGTTTGCACTCCTTACAGATTAGTACTATCGGAATTTTACCCCCTAATGGTGAGGTCACACGCATAGTTGTTTTTAGGGTTTCACTTTCTAATCCAAGTGTAGATACACATGCGGCAGATATGAATGAGTGCGAAGTTCCAGAATCAAATAATGCTTGAACGCATGTAGTATAAAGAGTGAGGGTACCTTGGATTACTGCAGGGTCCATCTTCTCTTCCGTTCCTTGTAGTGCAAACATCCTCCCAGCATTGGGCTGGATTGGCCCGTTCGGTCCTCTATTCTGAGGAGGGCGAGTTGGTGGTTGGTTCCATCCGCCACGGGGCTGGTTCTGTCCTCCGGGTTGGTTACCATTCCAGACCGGCCTAGCTAGATTCTGATTTCCAGGTTCTGCAATCCTAACCTGGTTTTGCGGCGGTCCTCCATAGTTTCCAGCGCCGTTTAATTTAGGACAATATCTCCTGATATGTCCCTCCTCTAGGCAGTAATAACAGCGGTTATTTGGGTTTTGATTCTGAGGAAAGAGGTTGCGGTTTGGTCCAAGGTTAGGATTTGGGCCTCGGTTTGGTATTTGGATCAGGTTCGGATTAGGGTTAGGGTTTTGATTAAACCCTGGGTTGGTTTGAGATGGTTGCGGGCGAAGGTAGTTTTGGTGGTAGGGTTGAGAGGTTAGGGTACTCCGATTGTTAGGGTGGGTGCGGATCGGTCCTCCGACTGTAGGCATTGGTTTCTTCTGCTCACGCCTTGTCTTGGAATCCAAGTTCTCTCTCTCCATCTTGAGCGCGCATTGCACCACTTGCGAGTAGGTGGAAAGTGTCTGTGCCACCACTGCTCGGCGTGTCTCATTGAGTCCCCACTCGAACTTTCTTGCCTTGTCGTCATCAGTAGGTATGATGGTTGTGCCGAAGCGAGATAGTTCTTCAAATCGTCCTGCATACTGGGTCACGGTCATGGTGCCTTGCTCGAGATTCACGAATTCTAAGGCCAGCGCTTGTTTGACAGGTGCTGGGAAGTATTTGTCAAGGAAAATTTCCTCGAACTTTTCCCAAGTCATCACTGCCACATCATGGGTGTTCTTCATCAGATTCCACCAATGCTGAGCTTCACCTTGCATCTGGTAGGTAGTTAGAGCAATTCGATTGCTGGCTTCTTGGACGTCTAGGGTTTCAAGAATCTTCTTGATCTCTTCCAGCCAAGCTTCTGCAGCTGTGGGGTTAGGTTCTCCCTGAAAGTAGGGCGGGCGACGCTTGCAGAATTCATTCAGTGCCTGACTCCTGGTCATTGGTCCTCGAGGCGTGTGCGGGGGTCCGCGTTGATTCTGGTTATTTGCAGTCGCAGCGGTAATGAATGCTTGCATAAGTTGGACTAGTTCGGGAGTCCCCATTTGACCGTTGGCTCCATTTTGTCCATTGTTTTGCTCGTTATTCTGGTTGTCTCTTATTTCCTCCATCTAGATATCGTTATGTTGTAATTTATTAAGGGGGGTTTATTATAAGAACATATATTTATGGAAGCAAATCTTTGACGGTATCATGCTTTTATTCATCGGTTCAAATTTTGAGAAGTCCACGGTGCTCAAGGTTTGGGTGTAAAGTCACGGTGACGACGGCTACTAGCAGCTGTTGATCTCGCGGATTCTCGATATCACTTTATTGACATCGACGTTAGCATCGTTGTTATGGTGGAAGTATTGCGGTCAACGTTGGCGTCATGGTCATTGATTTCAACACTAACTCTTGTGGTGAGGGGTTTCTAATTATTTGGTTCTCCAAATGTATCATATGCAAGGATTTCGAAAATCGAAAACAATAAAATTTTGGTTTCAGGATATGATAATAAAGTACAACTAGCCAGTTCCTATTAGTACGATGTATAATAAGCACATAACACGTAAAGCCTAAACGTTAATCAACATGTATAGCCTATGTTTTCTCACGGTACGTTCTCACAGTGGAACTACCCTATGCGACCTATTTTTAATCACTATCTAACTAGGGCAAGAAAGGAATTTTTTTTTTTAAACAAATAATAATAATAATAATAATAATTAATGATAAATAAGATAAACGCTTAACTATTTAGGCTTACGCTCTCAGTAAGTGATCTACCCAATCTACCCAAGGCCGAGGGTTGAACCTATAGCTCTGATACCAAGTTGTAACGCCCCGATTTTTGGAAATAAAATCGAAGACATTTAAGTATTAATTAAAGAAAACATTCCCTAAATTAAAGTTTAAAAACAATCTAAAACAGAATTCTCAACATCGAGATTCATTTATTACAAACCATTGGAAAATCCTAATGGTAGTCTTTATGATAATAAAATAAAGAAAGCAACAGAGCCGACTCCTAAGTCTGATACTGATCCCAAGCGTACTCAGGTTCAACTCCCACTTCTGGATTCTCTTCTGCATAAAATCGCTCGCCTTCGCGATTCTGTGCTTCTCCTTGAAATTGTACCATCGTGGAATCTTCTCCATTGAATCCTGCATCCTCTGGCAAATTGATCGCCGAAGCAATCGATTTACCAGGGTACAGACGTATCCGTGAGTGATAAATCACCCAGTAGAATAATCCAACCCAATTACCCCTCTTACTTTACAACTAGCAGTTAGCAAGATAAACATGGTACGAATAAGTAAAACAGAGATATTTCATATAAATTGATTGATTACCAACCATTATCCTGTCGTACAATCTAAGATCTCATCCACGAGATCTTCCTCCCTCAACCGCTAGCCATGCTCATTCCCATGAGTTCACTTCCCTTTGCTGTAGCAGATACACCTAAGTTATATACCGAGCGTGCACCCCAATAACTACAACAAGGGGAAAGCTTATCATGCCTGCATCACAACTAGGGTTCGCCTATCTTATAAACCATATCACAAACATCACCGTCATTACTAAGCTCTCGCCATCAATTTACCACCGGACTCTCGCCAGACTCAATGTTCCACCGACTCTCGCCAGACTCTCAATGTTCCATCGACTCTCGCCAGACTCAATGTTCCACCGACTCTCGCCAGACTCAATGTTCCACCGACTCTCGCCAGACTCTCAATGTTCCACTGACTCTCGCCAGACTCGATGTTCCAGACTCTCGCCAGACTCTCAATGTTCCACTGGACTCTCGCCAGACTCGATGTTCCACCGACTCGCCAGACTCTCAATGTTCCACCGACTCTCGCCAGACTCTCAATGTTCCACCGACTCTCGCCAGACTCTCAATGTTCCACGACTCTCGCCAGACTCAATGTTCCACCGACTCGCCAGACTCTCAATGTTCCACCGACTCTCGCCAGACTCAATGTTCCACCGACTCTCGCCAGACTCTCAATGTTCCAACTCGCCAGACTCAATGCCAGTTTCTGTCACCAAATATCCTGGACCTCCGCCAGTTTTATCATCGCAAAATATCACTGGACCACCGCCATGTTTTATCATCAAAATATCATTGGGCTTACTTTGCCAGTTTTAAATCATCACTGGGTGACCCGCAAGTTTCAATTCACTTCACAATCTCATTATGTCTCAAAATCACGCCTACAGGCAATCTAATAACAAAAACTTTCCAATTCATCCATTAACTAACATCGTATGAGTGATTCCTATTTCGCATACCACCCCCATGTCTTTAGGGTCCAATCTAACAGATCAATCAAAGGTTGGAATGATAAATAAGCAATCAGAATAATAATTGAAATAAACAATAAGCATAAAATCACGTAACCCTTTATGAATGGACCGTTGCCCTTAGTTTTGTATGACCAAGATGTGATTAAATAAATAAGAAACTTTTATCAAATAAAAGTTTTATAATAAATAAATAAAAATAGGTCTAGGCTTGTATAAATTTTATTTAAGAAAATAGATTGATTAAAGACCATAATAAATACAACAAGTAATTAATAACACTAGAGTAGGTAACATGGCTCTAAAAGGAGTCCTAGGGTCCTATGTAACCTATTCAAGTATCAACAAGTGGGTCCGGAGGATTACGGAATTTCTTTTTAAAATAAAAATGATTTTTAAAGTTGTCAAGAGTAAGATAAATGGATAATAAATTATTTAATAAATAAAATATGTTGAGGCTAACAACATATCATCTTTGGAATGTAAAGAATCTAATAAAATATTTAGGGAATTTAATCAAATGGTTTACAAGGTCGTAAAATAATTTTGATTGGAAATAGCGTAAAAATATTAATTAATAGCAATTAAAATAAAAAAAATATGAGATTAACAAGATATCATCCTTGAGATGTGAGATGTCTAGGAAAAATAGTTTGGGTGTTAAAAATAATGTTAGGAAGGTCGCAAACATTTTTCGTTTACAAACTTTGATTGAAAACAAATAAAAATTTAATAAATAGATATTAAAACATAAAAAAATGATATTAACAAGTTATGATCCTTGAGGTATTAGAAGTGTAGGAAAAATAGATCGGGGGTTGAAAACGATGTTCGGAGGGTCGAAAAATCAATTCGGAACGAAACAGTGGCTGCCGCAAGGTTTGACCGGGTCAACCTTGCGGCTGGGCTCGCGGCCGCGAACTTCGGCCTGGTCCTTGCGGCCCGAACATTGCGGCCGCAAGGTTGCTGTCAGGAAACGTTTTTTTGGTTTTTTCGGGTATGGTTTCGATGCATGGGACTACGGGGGCTATTGGGTTAGGCCTAAAAACATTAATTATACTTAGAGGGATGTTTGGAATGGATTAAAATACCTCGAATCGGATTGAATTGAAAAAAATTGGATCTTGAACTTTTTGAAGAAGATGACTTCGGTTGGAGCGAACGGGGGACCTTGGGCTCGAATTTGATGATGCTTGTGGATGCTTGGGATTGTAGAAGAAGGTTGGAACGGTTAATTCGGATCACGGGGGTTTCTAGAACGCAAACCCACTTTTCTCTCTCTCACTTTCTCTCTCTAGAACTCCATGGATTGGAGTCCGACTTCTATTGAATTTTCTCTCTTTTCTGGACTGGTGAGGTGTGAATAATTTTGTGGTGAACCCTAGGGTCGGGCTTAAGGGTTATTTATAAGAGAATTTTCGATGAGGGTGAATAATTTGTATTCGAAAAGGTTTCAAATTCTCGGGTTTCGATGGGGACGGAATATGGACGAAAATATGGTTAGGGGAGTGGTAGAGATCGAGTAGGAATAGGAGATGGAGAGATGGGAGAGTTTGCATGCATGCATGCAACTAAAAAAAAATAAAAAGGAATAAATAAGATAATATACTTATTTCTTTTGTATTTATCTAAAAAAAAATGATTAAGACCTAATTAATATTAATGTTTAAAAAAAAAATTGGGTTGAAAATCCGGGTCGTTACACAAAATCAAAACCCTAACTTGTCGAAACACTCAAAACAGCCACCGCAGCACCGCTGCCACAACCACCGCACCAACCACAGGAATCACGACAGCCCCTGCGGCACTGCCGCCATACCCAGTCCCAACACACCATATCCACTCACAACATCGCCACCAACAACCCAACAAAATCTCACCATCCATCACCCGAAACGGCCAAAGTGCCGCTAGGCAAGAGACCGGCTTCCTCCAACAAGGTAGAATGGCGGTCCACAACGGGATCCAGAAAGCCGACGAAACGGGATACACCCAGCAGAGTATCCGGCGGGATCTTATCGGAGGGGGGAGGGGGTGGAAACGAGGAAGGAGGAGGGAAGGGGAAGAGAGAGGGGAGGAACAACAGCCCACGGAAGAGATGAGCGCCGGCAAGGGAAGGGGAGAAGAAAAAAGAAGAGAGAGAGGCGCCCGGGGGAGGAGGCGGCGCCCCCCCCCCCCCCCAAGCAAACAATGGCGGCTAGGGTTTCTTTAGAAAAAGTTTAGAGAGAGAAAGAAGAGAGGCACATTGCCTTTGGGGCGCTAAATAAATCAGCCCAATGGCCTGACAATAATATGTGTGTGAATGTGTATTAAATGGTGTAAAAAAAAATAGAAATATATATTTTCATTGTCTTCTAATGTGCTTATCGTTAGCCTACTAGGCTGACAATAGCAAGACCGATCTTTATTCTCTGTGGCCCCGTTTGATAAACGGATTGGAGGTTGGGATTGGATTGTGAAAGTGATGGTATTAGTAATACTTTGTTTGGTTTCCAAAATAGGTCCGGACTACTAGTCCGATGGGATTAATAATCCGGGTAATAGGGGGTATTGCTAATACCCCGTGGGACTTGGTATTAAGGGGTATTAATAGTTCAATCCCAACCCCTTCTCAGTACCAATCCCTTCTATCAATCCAATCCCATCATCTAATCTCATCTCAAACAAACATGAGTATTAATAATCTCATCATCTAATCTCATCCCAAACAAACATACTCATTATCAATCCCTTCTCATTAACAATCTCTTCTCATTAACAATCTCTTCTCATTACCAATCTTAATCCTAATCACATCCATCTATTACTGTTATCAAACGGGGCCTGTATTCAAATATCAGGTATTTTGAGGATGGCAAAACAACTACATACCATCCGACTAAAATGGAGGATGTAGGAGAAGTCTCAACCCTTAGTTCGCTACTTTGCTGTGTAATCTTTCTGAAAACCTATTTTTGGAATGTATCCTTTATTTCAGTTTCAAACAAGTGCAGTTGGTAAGTCATTGCTTCCCCTTTGTGGAAGTCCCCACTAACCCCCGCTGATGTATATCGCTGTGGCAAAAAAAAAAAAAAGCTTTTACTAATGTCCCTAAATCTTCTACACTTTAGTAATTTTATTTATAAAAACATAAGCCCCTACATTGTTTCCGTCACCTACTTCACATTTTCTCGATTATTTTAAAATATACTGTTGTATTCTCTACAAAAAAAGAAAGAAAAGAGTATATGTATTCTCACTATATATGTGTGTGTATTCTCACTTGAATTCGTTGACTCTACTATATTAATTTTAAAGAATAAAAAATCAAATTTAAATAAACAATTTAGAATGAAGAATCAAATTTTCCCTATGATAGCTTGTAAGAGAATCCACATGTGACTCTTCAAACACTCCTTTACGTTAAAATAAATAGCAAAATGAAGAAAACATCCTCACATCAGGCTCGTCAAAGGTGGGAATTGCTGGTCAAAATTTTAGTTTTGGAATAGTTATTCGTCCCTCCTCTAAGAGAGCCATTGTTCACTCAACTAGTAATATTTTATATTAGTATATACTATTTTGGAGCAATAAAAAACAATTCACACAACTATTGGTTAATGGAATTGCTTTTAAATATTTAATTGGGGTGAGTTTGAATGTTTAATTGAGTAGAGAGTGAGAATAAAGAGTCTTATGCTGCGTAATTGTGGAAAAGTGATTAGTTTAAAGTAAAGAAGTGGATTTTGAAGATTAATTTGGTCCAAAATCAGCTGAGGCTAATGCAAATGCTCTAGCTGCTTACTTATTTGTAGGGATGTTCAAGAAAATCGTCCGAACCGTAAAATCGGTCTGATCCGAACCGAACCATCCTATTTGGTCCGATTTTGCAGTTCTACGGTCAGGTTATGGTTTCAAAAAAATAAGAACTGTTAATTTTGGTTCGGTTACTGGTTTTCAATTAAAGAACCGTGGTTAGAACCGGACCCGACTGTTTAGAACTAATATATATAATTATATAAAAATAAATATATGTGTAGAGATTGGTCTACTTTTTGAACATAGAAGAAGTTAGTGCTGCTGATTTAAGTGATATTTTGGGCGTTGGAGCTGCTGTTCTTTATTTCAAGACGTGCTGCTATATTTTATAATTTATGATATAGGTTTAATTTTAGTCCTAAATATAATGGGTCATTAATGTTTTTCTGTCGCTGAATTTAATTATTCCATAAGTGGTTTTGGCTACTTTATTGGTGGTTTTCATCAAAGTTTTTCGGTTGAGTGTCAAGTATTTCGTGAACCATATTGGGTTTTGATTCTTAGTAAAATGTCTATTATTATTTTATGAGTTATTTGATGCTTTAAATTTTAAATTTTATGAGTTTATATTTTGTGAATAAGTGTTTGGATGCTAATTGGATAGAACCTGAACCGAACCAAAATCGAACCAATTTTGCGGTTTGGTTCTGGTTAGGTTTCACGCATATATTGGTTAGGTTCTGGTTCCCAATTTTCTAGAACCGTTGAAAATGGTTCGATTACTGATTTTTTAGAGAACCGAATCAATCCGGACCATGTACACCCCTACTTGTTTGTTGGGGGAGAAGAGAGTGGGATAAGGGTGGGGTGCCGAGATAAGCTAAAAAGAGATTCGGTCTTTGGTTCGCCCTTAGCATCTCCAATAGGCTAGACAAATACTCCTTTTATCTATATTTTGAATCAATAATGCTATCCACACATACATTAGCAACAGATTTTACACAGCAGCCAACGTGGCAAAAAAAAAAGGCCCCCCCCCCCCTCCCCCTCCCTTTTCTCTCTCCTCTCTCTCATTTTGAAAAATTCAAAAAATTTCGGAATTTCATTTATTTTTGCTCCCAAACCCATTTCTGCTCCATCTCCACGCACCAGCACCAGCAACCACCGCCACCAACAACGGCCAACCATCCGAGACGCAACCGACCGCCATCCAACGCAAGTGCTCTCTCTCTCTCTCTCTCCCTCCACCGACGACCCCCACCTCCACCACATCTGAATCGTACGACCACTCCTACCACTGATGCCGATAACGACCACCACCCCTTCTCTGTCCCCAACTTCCATCTCTCTCTCGAGGCTTCTTTGTCTCTATTTTTCATACGAAGGTTGTGAGGGCACTGAACACCTCCACCACGGATTTGTGCAACCACGGCGAATCCGACGGCCACCCAGAACCCCCACCGTGGACGGCACGCCAAATCAGTTATGGTGCGTTTTTCTCTCTTGTGTAAGATCTTAACTTTTGTTTGGGTCTAAAATTAGGGTTGTTCTTCAGAAATTAGGGCTTTTTGTAAATTAGGGTTCTCAAAAAAAAAAAAAGGGGCATGTCACAAATTTGGATTTGCTCTTCGCAAATTGGGGCTTTTTACAACTTGCAATTATTAAAAGTATTTAGAAAATGTGTATCGGTGAGCTTTATAATTACACTAATGTTTTATTTCACCGGTGTAGTATAATCCGAATGTTCACTCTATGGAACTCAACGAGGTTATCATGCAAGGGAGCGTAAATTGTAGTGTAAGTATCCCTATGTATTTTTATCTTGTCATTCTAAAATTTCACATGTTACGTACTTGACAATTGGTTTTTAATTTCAGACATCCCAAATGGTTGGACCGCACGATGGAATGTGGAGCTATGACCTTGACGAGGCTTCAACCGATTTGTAATGGAAGACTTGTTCTTTTTTGTAATTTTGGCAAATGGCAATACATATATTCTCTTCGCTTATATATGTAGAGAGGGCACCCTTATGGCAGCATTAATTGTGAGTTTCATGGTTTAGTTCCACCTGAAACAAAATTATTATTTTGAGGGTAATGACTTGTGAGATCAATTAGTCTCTCTCAACCGTTTGAGTAACTTTGATGATCAATTGAAATGTGGCTTTTTGTGCCTTTGTGTTGTATGGGTAGCCTAATTGTCATTTACTCTCTCAGTTTGTTCACTATGATGCTCAATGAAAATGTGAATTTGGCTTTTGTTTTGTATGAGTAGCCTATTAGTTACAGTTTACTCACTTCGTTTATTCATAGTTGGCATGTGTCTTGTTTGGGTTGCTTTAGGATCTTTTGTTGCTCCTGTGTCTGCGTCTGGTCGTTTTGGGTCTGTTTATTTTGGGGGTCGCCTTTTTCCTCTTTGGCGTCTGGTCCAATCTTGCTCTGATACTTGCTGATGATGTTGTGCTTGCTGGAAAGTTTTCTCAGTTGCCCGTTTGCTGGAAAATTTAGTATTGCTCGTCTATTGGTTTTCAATGTTGCCCGCTTGCTAGAAAGTTAATTGTTGGCCGTTTGCTGGAGTCAATGTTTAGGATTATCATTTTCTGATGGCCTCAGCTGTCTATTTTGCACTGAATTTTTGAAAGTGTGTTGCTGCTACTGATATACCTACTGTTGCTGCTGATCTGCTCTTGCTTTAGTAGAAGCCTAATGCTAGAATCATTTTGATTACCCATTCGGAAAATCCATACTGATGCAACGAAAAATTTACCCTCCTGCTGATTCAGCCAAGCTGATTATCTTGAATTGGGTTCAATGGAATCTTGCTTTGACATTTTGTCCCGATTTACTTGGAAGTTTTTCAACTTCCACTTTTTGCTTTGTACGCCTATCGGGGTTCTCTTCTTGTAATTTGGTTGGGTTGATTTCCTATCAATCCTCGGGCTTGATTACCATATGATTGTTGTGGGGTAGGGTGCCAATCTCGTTAGGATGTTACTCTCACATTGTGATGCTTTCTCTTCTCGCCCGTTTTATCGATGTACTTCATTTCGCTTTAATGAAATATATCTTTTTCGTCGTTCAAAAAAAAATAGTTGGCATGTGTCTTGTATCACACACATAGATAGCGTTCAACTCCAAACAGGATTTTGCAAAAATGACACTTATATTGCTTCCCAATCAAACAATGCTTCCCCAATTATCATGTAAGAGATTGTAAATGCAAGCTTATAGCCCCAAAATTGAAACACAAGAATTCCAACAACATATATACCAGAACCAATTTCATGACAGTACAAATTAATGAATATAAATGTGAACTAAGTTGACATTGTGATTTTGCCAATGGGGTTACGTGCAAGTGTTCCAACCCCAAATTGCAACCTTGAAAAGCCACAGGCCACAATTTTAAGTACTTCAATCAAAGCAACTGCCAATCATCTTCTTGTGTACAATCCTCGGCGTCATTCCCGGGCATCACGTCAGAGCACCCGTCCTGTTGAATCCGACCACCATCGCTCGACATCTCATAGTTACCGGAAGCCTTTGAAATGTAGCGGGCTTGAGTGATGGTAAATAAGGGAGCACCCTTTGACAGATCAGCTAGCTTTGAAGCCCGGTTGCAAAAGTCATCAAAATCATCTACCAACAGGAAAAAACACAAATAATACTTTAATCAATGAGAGCTTCATTTGTTTTCACTAAAGCGCAATTAATGGAATCTACTTGTCAGGGCAAATCAGTCAAGACGCATGTGGATACAAAGAAATCGATCCGGTAAAGAAACTGAGAAATTTGAGAGGGTCCATTCTCAATTGTGTAGAGAGTTCATTTCACAATCCTACAAAATAAATGCACGGGGAGTTTAATACCTTTGTCTTTGCAGTAAAACCCAATTGCCAAAGATGGATCGATGGAATCAAGGGGGACACGCCGCAAAATGATAGAACCATTACAACAGCAACCAGCAGATTAGGAGGAAGCAATAAACAACACGAAACAGAAGAAGCAGCATATACGAAATAGAGGATGATAGTCAAGCAACCAAACTCTGCCTCAAAACTTACTTGCTGTGATAAGAAGAAGTATCAGTCTCCAGATTATCTCCCTTGACATCGACTACCTGATGGAGCAACCAGCCAAGGAGAAAATGTGGTAAAACATGGATATTCAAACACAATCAATCCCACAAAATCAGATGTCAAACTGACATATCCCACTTATTAATGGTAATAGTAATACCGAAGATCAATTTGCAAGAAACCAACATGTTAGAAGAATTAAGTTCACAACTGAGATCAATTTGCAAGAAACCAAAATGAGGCTATTGAAATAGCTTTCTGGCTAAACCTCTTAAAAGAACAAGATCTCAGCTATAGAAGTGCTCCCCAAGAACGAGTGGACAAAACATAATATTGGTCCTCACTTAATCTAAAAACCATTCACCCCAGATAAATTTATGAGCACCCATACAAATTCCACATGAACTCATAAACTAATCACAGTAGGAAAGTCCAACCAGTGAAAAATGAGTTTTCGGGTCAGATAAGTACATTGTTCTGCAATCTAGCTAATATTGGAGAACTATGTCATTTTGACAAAACAGCCACAACTTAAGCTACAAAATTACGAGGAGTAGACTGCTTTTAAGCTGACAACAAATAGATAGCTGTGATCTAGGTGCTGCAAACATGAAATCAACCACCATAATTAGAAGCAATCCCTTGCACAACTTGCAAATGAGAAAGGCCAAATTTACAGAGCCTAATATTGGTAATAAGAACTAAAAAAGAAGGCAGGCCTTCATCTTCCTTGTCTCTTCTTTCTACTCCAGTAAAACGGAACAAAAAGAAGAAAAAAAAAAAAGGTCTGCAGTTCTCTGTTTACAAGTATAACTTGCTTCTAAAATGACAGAAATATCAAAATTTCCCATCCAAATTAAAATACAAAAAGATACTAATTACATTTACAACTACAAAAAGATAAGAGTACATATTTTGCTTTGGATTCTTTCTCAAATCAAAGACCAACACATCCCATTGTAAAAAGCCCCAATTTGCGAAGAGCAAACCCAAATTTGTGACATGCCCCTTTTTTTTGTTGAGAACCCTAATTTACAAAAAGCCCTAATTTCTGAAGAACAACCCTAATTTTAGACCCAAACAAAAGTTAAGATCTTACACAAGAGAGAAAAACGCACCATAACTGATTTGGCGTGCCGTCCACGGTGGGGGTTCTGGGTGGCCGTCGGATTCGCCGTGGTTGCACAAATCCGTGGTGGAGGTGTTCGGTGCCCTCACAACCTTCGTATGAAAAATAGAGACAAAGAAGCCTCGAGAGAGAGATGGAAGTTGGGGACAGAGAAGGGGTGGTGGTCGTTATCGGCATCAGTGGTAGGAGTGGTCGTACGATTCAGATGTGGTGGAGGTGGGGGTCGTCGGTGGAGGGAGAGAGAGAGAGAGAGAGCACTTGCGTTGGATGGCGGTCGGTTGCGTCTCGGATGGTTGGCCGTTGTTGGTGGCGGTGGTTGCTGGTGCTGGTGCGTGGAGATGGAGCAGAAATGGGTTTGGGAGCAAAAATAAATGAAATTCCGAAATTTTTTGAATTTTTCAAAATGAGAGAGAGGAGAGAGAAAAGGGAGGGGGAGGGGGGGGGCCCTTTTTTTTTTTGCCACGTTGGCTGCTGTGTAAAATCTGTTGTTAATGTATGTGTGGATAGCATTATTGATTTTGAATAGGATGAACCCCAAAATCAAGTTCCAACAGCCTCGAGAAAAGACTCGCCTCTTGCCATATTGCTACAGTACCTCGTCTGGACCAGCGAGGTACTGTTCACTCGGGCCAGATTATTTTATTATTTCCCCTGTGTTTCTTGCAGCTTCCTTGGCCACATGGAGCATCTCGAACTTGGCTTCGTCGAACGGCAAAATCGAACTTGGCTTCGTCAAATGGAAAAATCGAACTTGGCTTCATAGTTTTCGCCGTTGTTGACTCCGGCGTCGGATCCCAGCGGGATTTTCAGTTTGGGGTTTTCAATTTCAGTTTCCAGAGCGATTTTACATTTTTGATTTGTAGATTTGTGTGTGTGAGAGAGAGAGAGAGAGAGAGATGAATTTGTGGTTTGATTGGTGGGTCTGTGATTTGGGCATTTGATTCCGGCAAGATTTCCGGTCGAATGGTGGGTGGAGATGGCGGTGAATATGTATGTATACATATATGTTGTGAATATAAGCTTAATAAAATAATGGCAATGGGGTTTGAATAGCCCAAACAGGTTAGGCTGTTGGTGAGAGCAAATATTTAGGGGCTAGTTAAATTAGAAAATTGCTCATTTTCTAGTCAATTTGCTTAGAATTTTATTGAGGCCATTGGAGATGCTTAGCACCCGAACTGCAAAAATTAAGCTTATTGGGTGTGAAAAATTACCAAGGTGCCCTCGTAAACTCTCTAATCCTTTTTTATAATCTCATTACAAAAATTATATAAGGACAGCTAAGTGATTTCAGGTAGATTTCTTTATCCATCCACTCAACCAACATATGTTTTTTTGAACTTATCCATGCAGTATTAAATACCAAACAAAGTAGTATGAGGTGGTGTTCCGGTTTCTCAAAAAAGTATTTTTTGAAAAAGAAGATAATTTCAAGTTAAAAAATTATGTGTTTACGCAAATAATTTTTCTACAAATATAGATTTTATTTGATGGATCTCATTGAGATCTTTTATACGGTGCAAAAAAAATCAAAAAAATATTTTTCATTTTCATTATATTTGAGTTTAAAAATTGAAAAAAAGAATTTTTAAAAAAAAATGTAAACCGGAACAACCCCTAAATTCTTAACTAATCCTCCCTTCTTGATTGAGTACTTATTTCGCTTTTAGTATATCCAACTCTTGTCCACTTTCATTTCTTATCTCATAAAAATTTATCCGGCCATCAAATGAGCCCTACGTTGCCAAGCACCCAGCGGAGTGCCGAGCGGCATCCAACCGTTCATCTCAGTACGAATGACTTGAATTGAATATGAGAATTTACAAATCTAAACCGCCTACTGCTTAGTCAAGATCTAAAAGCCATCGATACCCGAGATGTACCATTGCCAAAGCACCCCGCTTGGCAGCTGCCAATCCGAATCTGATGAGAGATAAAAGAAATGGATAAGATCAAAACTTGTTCTTGATTCCCATTTAAAGAAAAGAAAACTGTTGTCATCCCGATAATTTATAAATTGACCTTAACGCGGTTATCAATCCGCCAATCTCTCTCTCTCTCTCTCTCTCTCATAAAACTCTTTGCCCAATACCCCAAACGACGAATCTTCATCCAGATTTCAACGCACTCAAATAAGCCTCGCTTTTTCAATCCGCCGTCCTCTGGTTTCCCATCCCAATCTCCACCCAAATAAGCTCGCTTTTTCTCCTCCCTTTCCTCATCGATGAGCTAGGGTTTCGTTACTTTTGATAGGCGTTAGGGTTTCGAAGAGCATACGAAAATGCATTCGGTGCCCACAGTTGAATCCGTAACCCGTACCGTTACCCCTTCTCTGACCTCTTTCTATGGTAAATCATGCTCTCATCGCCTGAAACGTTTGGAAAAAGGCGACCGGCGTGGTAATCTTAGTTAACGTTTGATCTATTAGCGTTTCGTTTTGATCTGGGGGATTTTGTTGTTTGGATTTTGTTTTTTCTTGTCCGGTCTTCTTCGAGTAGTTTGACCCAATTAGTTATCAACAAATCGGAGATCAAGGTCGTGAAAGCTTGGTACTGCGCTGTGGGTTTCGCCTGCCTAAGGTAGTTTTTATTTGTGTGTATTTTGCCTTGAAATAGGGTTTGAATTTTTTTTGGTATTGATAGTCCATTTATATTTTCTTATCATGCTTGTTTATTTGCTCCGGTTTTAATTGAACCCCGCTGGTGGATGCTGTGATTGATCCCACAATTAGTCGATGGCCCGGAGACCTGAGATATCTGAAAAGATTTTCATAACTGTACCATGTATTTTGTAGCAATACAGGGGTTTTCCCCAATTTACAAATATGTAACCCCTCAATGCGCAGATAATACATGTATGAACTATCTTTGTGTTTAAATCGGCTGCCACTGGTGGATGTTGTGATGGTCCCGGGAATCAGGATAAGTGGAGATATTCGGGGTGCGCTTAAGCTGGATCATTGGCAGAGCTATACCTTGGGGTGGGGTGGGACGACACTTATTTTGTTCAAAGTATTTTATTTAGGTCTCTTGTATAAATATATGCCATTTTTTTGTCTATGTTTCTCCTTATTTGCTCTGGAAAATAGATTTTCCTCTCATTAGTACTATAACAAAGATGACAAATTTATCTTGAGAGTAAATAGAGGCAAAGGCAAGATGACTGACAATAACCTAAAGACATTCTTATGGTTTGATCACTTTGATTGTATTTTGAACTCTTTTCCACAAAGGGTCATACATTGATTCACGAGTCCACATATCTTGCAAGTTGCATTAGAAGCATACCATATGAATATTCATGTCACTGAAATGCATAAATATAATTTTTTCATGGATTTTAGAATTCATGATATGACTGAATGATTCATGATTCGATTCAAATTATTCAATTCACAAAGCAAAAAGGGAGCATTTTGATTCTTGATTCGTTTCACGGTTGACAACTATCGTCAAATGCTTGAATTTCACAATCGTGCTATGCTTGTTGCCCAACTACTAATTTCTTTTGTTTAGCTAGCTTTTCCGTACGATGTTACCCTTTTGACCTTGCCCTTCTTATTCTTTATAGATGTAGAATCTTCTTGTGTATAAACTTCTAATGTGATACCAGTCATTCTCCATTTGCTCTACGGGTATCCTATTTTTATTGGTTATGAAGAGGCTCATTTGAGGAGGTATTTCTATGAGAGAACCAAATCAACCAATTAGTTTCTGTGTCAACACTCTTTTAAGTCTTCATTGTGACCTGCCAGATCCGTTGCCTCAAGTACTTGTGGCATTTGCAAATACATTTTGCTTTGCAATACCTTTTTGCCTCGTATCTATTGGGTTGTTTGGTAGTTTTCACTTCCTTTGGAATTGCCAATTTTCTCGGCGTAGATTCATAAGAAAGGGACAAGTCCTTTTAGTTGCTTTATATTTATATATTCTTCTTTAATAATTTGGTAATCCGGGGACCGATCCCACCGTCATCTAGTGGGGCTTCATAATTTTTTTAGATATACCGTGACACTTATATATTAGATCTTCACTCTGTCACCCTTCCTAACCCCTTTCTCTATTTTTCAGTTACATGCAATGATGTTGAAGTAACTTGTAATTTGTTCTCTGACTAATTGTGCTTTGGCAGTTCCCTAACAGCTTGTGATTTTCGCAATGAACCCTGGTTCTCCAGAGGGTGTCCCAGCTTCTAAAGATGTTAACAAGCCTGATGCCTTGAAGAAGCTGTATACAGAGCCATCACATTGTAATCGTCATTTCTTGGAATATATATCTATTGATGAGCTTGGAAATAGTCTGGCTGAATTTCTTCGTGTTCAAGATGGTCAGTCATTGCCGTCAAAGTCCATTTTGTGTCAACCTTCAGACAAAACTGATAACCCCAATGAGGAGATGGAACAAGAATTTGAAGATCCTGGTCAATCTGAATCAGCGACTGCAACTTCGGAGAAATGCTTATTCAAGTGTGCAACATTTCCGTCCTCTGGTAAGAAATCCCCAGCTTCTGTGCCTATTGATGGGGAAGATGACATAGCTGCTGCTGTATCGATGCAAAGTGGCTGTGAACCTGTTAAGCCTGCATACCCTCGATCCATATCTTTGCCTGTAAGTTTGCATTACATTTGACCTTGAAATTCAGATGTTTTATTCTGTCTTTCTTATTCCCTATTATCATGTCACAATCTTTGGATTGATGCTGGATGGATCTATGGGATAAACACTTGATTGTGTGTCTTAAAAGTATCCTATCATCTGCAAGTACTTGCGCCGTATTTAGTTAAATTCAAATGACGATGCTGGTGGATGTGCTACTTTGACGTAATTAATGAACTCTGTTCAACATATTCGGAATATTGTTCATTTCTCGTGGGGTCGACTATGCATGTCTAGGTGATTGGGGTCAAGGCCGTAGCCATAAATTTGATTGAAGGGTGGCCAAGATAAGTGGAGTGAAAGTAAGAATCCCAAATGAAATAACAGTTATTTATTGTTCAACAACAAATATAAAACAGTGAATTTAATTACGTCATGTTGGAAAAGGTTGGGGATACCCATCTATATTGAAGGAATACTCTTGAAACAGAGGCCATGTAGTATTTTTTTCTGGGGCTGGTCCAGATATATGATAAAATGATGTTCGAAGAGATGGTTAATAGTGTAAGTAGAGAACTATTGTCCATATGCAACTTCGTCTATGGTGGGTGGTTAATCCTTCGGCACTAATGGGAACTGTGAAGTTTTTGCCTGTGTTACGTATCTCATATTTATTTAATCCCTCCATTTACTATTTGCCTGAATAAGAATCTAATGATATGATGTACTTCCCTTGAGTAAATGAAGCTTTTCGGTCTAATGACTCTAATTGACTTGCAACTTTCTGGAAGCAATATTGTATGTCAAGTTTTTGATTATAGGCCGAAATAGTTTCTGTTTATGTCAGCAAAAAAGAATTGCTGCCATCAGTCTTTTCAGGATGGATGAAGTTATTCTTTATTTCTCTGAGCTGGTTACGTATATGATGATGAGAAGTGAGAACCAGTATTCTGACGGTTATTTTTATAAGGGCTTATCTACTTTTTTGGTCCCTACAAAATATCTATCGGTTTCAATTTCGTCCTCCTAAAATTTTTGGTTTCAATTTTACCCTTGTAGTTCCTAACTGATTTCAATGTTACCCTTCCGTCAAAAACTTGGATGGAAAATGCCTATGTGGCAAACGGCTTGGTGATGTGGCAAAATTTTACCAATAGGGCACTAGACCCCACCTCTTTTGCCCCCAAAATCATTTGCACATGGTACAAGTTTTCTGTGCACTAGAGTTTTGTCATTATCACTACCCTTACTCAAATCTAATTAGGAGTATAAAGTAATGAAGAAATTATTCTACTAATGATTCTTAACGGTTTGATTTTCGTCTAAAATTTTTGTTTCTTAACGGTTTGATTGTCTTCTTAAAACTTTTGTTTCTTTTCAGACACATTTCAAGCTTGTATCAGCTCTAAAGGGTAGCCGTGAGAAACAGGGGAAATCCCTGAAGAAGCTCACGGTCACCTGGGCTCCGGATGTCTACGATCCTCCTCCATCAGCACCAACTCTTTCGAGAAATAGCAAAAGACGGCCTAAGAATGAACGGAAGAAGTATGATAAAAAGTATGATAAAAAGAATGGAAAGAACAAACAGAAGGGTAAACCTTCTAGAGTGGGTGGCAGCAAAGATAAGAAGCAGGTTCGAAAGTACAGTGAGAGTTCTAAGAGTTTTTCCCAGTGGCTGAATAACGATAACACAGAGTTTGAATGCAATAAGCCTCGTGAGAAATTGGAGCATTTTGGTGTTGGTAGCCCAGACGCATTTTGCGGGAGTAGTTTCCTTAAGCAATCTATCACAAAGTTGCACTTCTCCATGGCAGAGGCTACGTAATCTGTCTTTGGTCGCTACTCGCTGGTTTAACTTTCTTGTCCTTGGCAGTGTGCATAAATAAGTTTAGGCTCCGGTGTTGTGCTCCAGGGCCCTTCTTTATCACACATTTGTGTGGGAGCCACATTCTTGACGGTGAAGAAGGCCCGGTGCTCTAGGAGCTAAGAATCATTTTCCGTTGTGCTGATGGTATTTGTTGTACTTTGGAACTTCTGACAATTTTCTTTTGAAGTGTTTTTTGTTTTAAATCAGCGATGGTGCACCCTGTGAACTACTGTATATAGGTTGTCTAATAAGTGCCCTGCGAAATACTCCTGTCGTTTCGGGTAATCGAAATTGTAGTTCTTGTTTTTTCTGTTCAATTTTAGATGGTGGGAAAAGAGTGCCATTCTTCTCTCATTCATTTAAATTGCATTTGATGCCGTTCGCTAAACCGGACCTAGGCTCAAACCACAGCAGGACGTGTTTTCCGAAGGGGTAAGACCCAGGCTTACTAGTTTGATCTGAATCATTCATTTTGTTCGGCTCGCTAAGTAGATTGTATATGCCAAAGATGAACTGTCCGGAAATATTTTTCTCTGAGTTAAATATTTCAAATCATAGCTGTTATTGTTTTTCAAGAAAGAATATTTGTTCATTTGGGTTATGATATTTGATTCATTTTACTTTTATTACGGTCAACAAACTCACAGTTGAACAAAATGATCCGTTTGAATCCCGCCCCCATAGACCCAGGACAGGACTCATTTTAAGCGCATGACACTCTTCTGTGGCCCTCTGGGTACCAACCTGGGTGGTAGTATGGCATTGGCAATGGATTTGGCTCTTATGTAGTCACTGGTTCGGGGCGTGCCAACGCTCCCTTGCTCCCGTAATATGCTAATATGCCTATTGCCTTCTTCAGTCTCGGGTGGGGCGGTGGGCACTTGTGGGTTTCAAATCTCCTTCGCAGGTTTGGATTCCGTATGATCACATTCGAAGAACAGTTGCTACGCTTGGTCATCCCTCGTCCGGGGGCCGGAAGTGTTTTGTCAAAAGCAGCTCCTCCGTCTTTTACCGAACCCAAACAAACAAATACTAAGTCCATACTTTACCAGCCTTAAAGGGGAATTAGTCCACTTCACAAATTCCCCAACCATATTAGTTGAGATTAGGTTCACCTTCATCTCCACCTTATCTAGAGCTTGAGTACCAAATTGTATACATATCTATAAATGCACTCAAATTAAAAGAACTTAAACACCGGATATTCTTCGTCGCGGATTTTCGATGTTTGAAATGACTCTCTCTCTCTTCAATTCGATACTCCAACGCCTCACCCTGCGGTGGCCGCTTCTGGTGTACGCCGGGACGTGGACGGCGATCCTCACGATCACCGTCGCCGTGGCGTCTTTCTCGCCGGAGTTGGCGTTCGTGTCGGCGATCTCTCCGACTTCGGCCTTCCCGCGGCCGTGCGTGGCGGAGGGATCCATCAGGGTTCCGCTCGACGTACCGACGGAGGTTATATGTTTTCCGGCTCACATGTTCCAGCGGTCTAAGCTGGACATGGTGGTGCCTCCGGTTTTCGCAGCGGTTGTTGTCGCGGGCTCGGCTTACGTGGTTCGAGCCCTTGGCTTGTGGGAGGTGGACGACGAGGCCTAAGATTTCCTTTGGGACCAGATTTAGATCAATTGCGAACAGGTTATGTTATTCCCTCTTAGCATTTGGGATATTAGTAGGTGATTTTCATGGGGTTGTCTATACTTTCATTTGGGCTCCGTTTGTTTGGACGTAAAATGTTTTCCGGTAAAATGTTTTCCCTATTTTCCGTTGTTTGGTTGTGTAAAAAATGAGGAAAACATTTTACATGTAAAACATTTTCCATACCCTTAAATCTTCCGTAAGCTATTTTCCGAAATGAACCCGTTGCCTTCTACTGCAATTCTCACTGGTCAGTTTTCTCGATCGTCGGTCCTGACCCACGTTCAATTCCAATAATCTCATATCTCTCCACCGTTTAAGTTCCCCATCTCTCTCTCTACACTATTTTATTGATTTCTGAAAATATTTTCAAGTGCCAACCAAACACCGGAAAATAAAAGTTTCAAGTTTCTTTTTCTGAAAAAACATTTTACATGAAAAATATTTTACATTGTAAAACATTTTACATCAAAACAAACGGAGCCTTGATGTGTATTACCCGAACAAAATGACACGAGACATGTCTCCGAACACAGACACCGACCACAGATGGATTTGCAACCGTCAAATGTAATGAGTCCCGCTTTCATTGGACGGCAAGCGGTGAAGCTATTTGTGGCTGAATTTGTAGTTGGTGACTATGCACGTAACACTGCTGAAAAGACGAGAGAACATATGGAGCCTTTTTATTTTGTCTATTAATGTTTATAACCCTAGATGTCTAGAATAATTTACGGGCATTTTATTACTGGCATTTCAATTAATTTTTGAAGGATCAATTCCAAAAGGGAAATGATTTTGCCACTCTATTTTTTGTTAACGACACTCCCCCTTGCAAAGTGTATTTTTACACCAAAAATACACTTGCAGGAAAGTGCCGTTAACAAAAAAAAGAGTGACAAAATCAACAGCCTTCCAAAATCTACTACTCTTATTAGGAAATGTATTTCAAAAGTCAACGTAAAGTCTCGTGTTCTCTTTTCTTTTTGCTGTTTTTTTCCCTGGGGGTTTCCCACCTCATTTCCCTTGTGTTTTCGTGAGAACAAAACAAAAGATCGGACGGGATTTGTTACATTTGCGATTCCGAAAATTATTCAATACTCTCGGAGTATGTGAGAGGAGAGATATAGAGTATATTGTTCATATATACTCCGGGAGTATTGAATAATTACTCGATTCTGAAAATTATTCAATACTCTCGAAGTATTTGAACAGTATTTTATACTCCTTGAGTATTGAATAATTACTATTGAGATTCCTAAATTTTCCAATCGTCCTGCATACAAATACAAGATTGGATGCAAGACACATACTTTGTGTGCACGAGTGAAAGCATTTTTAAAACACATTCCAGGCTACTAAAATTCGTAAGAACGAGAATTGAGAGCGCGAGCGCAGTGCGATAATTAAAAGCGAAAGCACAGAACATTTTGAAGGATTATATGACTAAACGGGTGGCATTTTGAAGGATTACGAGATTTCTACGACTTCAAGGTTGAAGTTGGCAAACAAAAACAAATCCACGTTCACCAAGATTTTCAACCAAATCACCGGTATTTGCTGCAGTTGATCGTTTTCGATCATCCCACTTGACAAGTGCCTTGTGCCAACATTGTCAAAGATGGCTCGGATAATTAAATTGGGTTCAAAGCTATTCTGAACTTTGTGTGCCCATGAAACCTTGCATAGCAAACCGATGAGTACAAAATCAGCATTAAACATATTGGGAACGGACGTGTTATAAAATGAACGTTGCATGTCGAGCCGCCCGCGTGATTCCTTCCACCTGAAAACACGACGATGAGTCGAAGATGGTATACTCACAGATAGAAAACCATGTCCGATTGATTGACGGAAATGGGCGTCGGAGATATTTTTAAAAAATACACTCCTTAATTGGGTGCGTGTGCAAGTTTTCACAAACCACGAGGGGTGCGGATTCATAAACCTGAGGGGTGTAGACTTTGCTCTATTATCTATATTGTCTTGTTTGGACTGGGCACTTTTAGGTAGCCCTTCAATCAACTTGGAAATTTTTGTGCCGAACAATAGACAAAGAAAACAAAATTGAAGAAGGTAAATGGAAAATCATTTGGATTTGGCACAATCTAGCAACAAAGAACAAAAAAGCTAACAGAACACACAATTTCTTTTTGAGCAATGAAATTGTCTATTTCGTCCAAAAAAAAAAAAAAAACTAACAGAGAGCTGCAAATTAATTGTCCAACTGTTGCAAATTAATTGTCTTTCCTTGTTTTATTTTTTTTATGGTACTTATTTATTGTTCCCTTCGACATAAAAGAGTCATCATGTGCATCATACCCCAATTATAGCAAGTTATTAATATACAAATCAAGAATAAAAAAACGGATTTACTACTCCTACTCTTTTTTTTTAAATCCAAAACCCATTTCATTAAAGCCAAAATAGGCTAATATAGCGAATCCATCATAGAGCGGAGAAATGGAACCTACAACAAACTGTCACCGAAGGAAAAACAAGAAAACAGGTGACAAAGGGGCAACGACAAAAAATCGCAAAACTAGTGACTAGACCTAAGCACGACTCACTGCCACAAAGGATCGGGACACGAGGGGTGCTTATCCCAACTACCTCGCCTTCAAACATAAGGTTGGAAACCCCAAGCGTAGGGCTTGATCGTCGGTAGCATAATAAACCGGTAAGACCGGAATTGTACCATAGGGAATCGAAAATAGCTTAATCGGATTGTAGGTTTTGTAAGGTGGATTTTGGCGTTTAAGACGGCCAACTTAGTTTTGCTTTAAACGGTGGAAATGCTAATGAAAAAGACTAGAAAAGTGCTTTATAAACTAAAAGAGGCAAGTCTAGGGATTATCTATCCCTTGACGAAGGCCGTTACCGGTTCTCGATTATAACTCAAACGAGAGTAACGACCATGTGCTCATGCTCGGAAGATTAAGCTTTAAAAACTATGTTTATCGAAAGATGTGATTAATCGGAACTAAACCAACTTATTTTTGCTAATGTATCTAACACGTAGGAGGCCACGAGCCCTCGGTATGTTGCTTGCCAAGACTGCTTGACTAAACGACATATCAAGGAGTTAACACCCCTCGCTTAGAAGAAAATGACTAGGTTAATTCAATTCCGAAAATCATGATTTTAAGCCCGAAAGTTTGAGAACCGAACAACAACCTAAGTCATGGGAAAGATTAACCCAAGACTTAGCCAATCAATTACTCAACCATAGCTGAAGAACAAAACAAGGCATAAAAATAAGACATGATTTTTAACCGATAAAAACGAGAACAAATTTAATATTACCAAGGATCTAGTTCGTACAAGCACCTTTAATAAACGGGAAAACAATAAACGACAAAGACTTACTCCCTCCGTCCTTTTTTAAGTGTCCTGTTTCGAAACTCCACTTATTAAGGAGACATCATCATTACACATTTCACATTAACTTTTATCTTCACTTTCCCTACTTACCCTCTATGGAGACATCATCATTACACTTTTACTTATTAACTTTTCAAAATAGAATCTACTTTTGGGGGTAAAATAGAAAATGCACCAACTTTTACTCATTAACTTTACAAAATAGATACTTATTAAGGAATAGTCCAAAATGGAATACTGGACTCTAAAAAAGGGACGGAAGGAGTACTAGAGTTCTTGAAGGAATTAGTTAAGAAAGCTTGAAGATGACAATGGAGTTTCTAGGAAAGTTAAAAAGACTTGAAGTGTAATGAAAGAGATACAACTTAAAGGGAGGAGTCTCTAAAACTATCCAAAAACTTGCCAAAAGTAGCAAATACGTCATAAAAGGAAAGTTGGAAAAAGGAGGCAAAACGTGTAGATTTTTCTTCGGGCAGTACTAGTACTGGCCAACTCCCAGTACTGGTGCTGGAAAAACACAACTTTTGCCAAGTGGGTACCGGTACTGGCCATTTCCCAGTACCGATGCTGGGTCTCCAGAAATCTGTTTTAGGCCTGCACTTGGTCCAAATGGCCTTCCGTTAACCCGAGCTCCTCTCGCAACTCAATTAAACACCTGTCGGGACTTGGTGAGGAGCCGCTATGCGGCCTTGGATACTCGGATGCTTTCGAGAGTGATTAATGGCTACAAAAACCACTTTAGTTACACGTTTTACTAGGAACTCACCAAAAACAACCTTACGTGCAATATCAAATAAAAACGATAATTTATATACACAAACGCTACAAAGTGGAGGATTTTAAGCACCAAGATTATACAATCTTGGTCGCTTATCAAGGGGCCAACAATCTATCCACTAGCCGTCCTGGCCTGGAGCATTGAAAGTTGAAACCACCTCTCTCCCCCCCCCCAACTCGTCATACATACATACATACGGTGGAGGGTCGAAGGCAGGTCCCCGCCAGTTTTATTTGGTCCAGTCTACTGTCCAGTTTAGGTCTTTGTGGGTCTATACCGGGCCCACAACGATAATTGAAATCGTTCATTTTATAGAGCTTGTCGAGTTTGTTGTTCACATAAAAAATTAGCTTGATTGAACATTGATAAGTACATGATCGAAACAGATTTGCACAAGAAAAAAAATAAAAATTTTAAGTTTCAAATGATTTTTTTCATCCAATTTTTCTTGTGCAAATATGTTTCGATCATGTACTTATTCATGATCAATCAAACTCAACAAGCTAATTTGTAATGTGAACAACAAACTCAACAAGCTTTATAAAATGAACGATTTCGATCATTGTTGTGAGCCCGGTATGGGCCCACAAAGGCCCAAACTGAACAGTAGACCGGATCAAATAAAACTGGAGGGGACCTGCTTCCGGAGGCACCTGTTCAGATTCCTCTGTCCAGGTCCAATTTTGCTCTCTTCTAGGCCTATACCGAACTCACAACAATGATTGATAGTGTGTTTGTTTTTCGCATACAAAATTAGCTTGATTTAAATATATGATCAAAACTTATTTGTACAATAAAAAAAATACAAATTTTAAGTTCTGAATCATTTTTTTATCCAATTTTTTTCGCACAAATTTGTTTCGATCACTCATCTACCAATCTTCGATCAAACTGCAGTAATTTGTTAGCATGAGTGACATTGTCGGCGAGATCTACAAAATGAACGATTTCAATCATTGTTGTGGGCTCAGAAATGAGCTTGCAAATGTCCAAACGGGATCTTGAAAGTCCTGCGAAATTATACAATAGTCCGGGAGTACCGTCACGCGGTACTTCGAACCGCTTTATAACCACGTATTCCTGTAGGATATATTACTAAGTAAATGAACTCCACAAAAACTTGTTGATTGTAAATTGGTCCGGTGTATCACGTGACGGTGCTCCCGCGGCTTTTAAGGGGGGAACAAAAAATATACTACATACATACAGCTCATAACATCGCACATAATTTGCGTACACCGACAACCCAGCCGTTATCAACCCCATTTTGACGGTATCGGCAATCTCGCTCTACCTCTCTCTCTCTCCTCGACAAAGAGAAGGGGGTCTGTCCCCCTGACGCCTCTCTCTCTCCCCTCATAATTCTCTCTCTCTTAGATTTTCTTATTCCATGATCTAATCACTCAACATTCCCAATAAAATTAAACAAATCGAAACGAATTAGTACATCTACCCGCATTCCCTGCAGGAGATCCGAAATCGAGCGATCCAGATCGTCCCCAGTCCAATCGGACGATCGATCCCGACCGTCGGACAATGGCGGCATCGTCGCGGCGCCTCCGCGAGCTCCAGTCCCAGCCCTCCAACAAGACCTGCGTCGACTGCTCCCAGAAGAACCCCCAGTGGGCCTCGGTCTCGTACGGCGTCTTCATGTGCCTCGAGTGCTCCGGCAAGCACCGCGGCCTCGGCGTCCACATCAGCTTCGTCCGGTCCGTCACCATGGACTCCTGGTCCGAGATCCAGCTCAAGAAAATGGAGTCCGGCGGCAACGACGCCCTCAACACCTTCCTCTCCCGATACGGGATCCCCAAGGACACCGAGATCGTCAAGAAGTACAACACCGACGCGGCGGCGGTCTACCGCGACCGGATCCAAGCCCTAGCCGAGGGCAAACCCTGGCGGGACCCGCCCGTGGTTAAGAAGAAACCTCCGTTGGATCCAGGCCCTAGGAATAATACTGTTGCTGGGGGCTGGGATAGCTGGGATGATGACGTCAGATCGGGGTCGGAGGTGAGGAGGAACCAGTCGGTGAGCGATTTTAGGAGCGGAGGGGGAGGGGGAGGGGGGCCGGCGAGGTCGAGGTCGAGTCAGGATATATATACGAAGGGGCAGCTGGAGGCATCGGCGGCGAACAAGGAGAGCTTCTTCTCGAGGAAGATGGTGGAGAATGAGTCGCGGCCGGAGGGGCTGCCGCCGTCGCAGGGTGGGAAGTACGTGGGGTTTGGATCGAGTCCGAACCCGGTGGCGCCGAGGAACGATTCGCAGGGGGATGTGATCTCTGCCGTTAGTCAGGTAGTTTTTCTGCGCGTTTGAGGTTAATTCACGCGGGGCACGTTTGATTGTCGGACTATGTTTTGGATTGATTGGAAAATTTGGGATTAATGATGGGGATAAAGGACTTGTGGATCCTGGTATAATAGATGGGATTATAGGTAGGATAGGATTAGTTGTACAAAGTAGTGGTAGAATTGAAAATTTTGGAATTATCGGTGATGAGATTGTATGTAGTACAGGATTAGTTGTAGTATGTTTGATTTGGGTGGGATAAAGTATGAGACATTGGGTGCTAAGGATCATTTTTGATCATTGGATGAAGAGGGAAATATTCCTAAAGTCCGGATTAACTAATAGATGAGATTGTATGTAGTACAGCATTAGTTGTAGTATGTTTGATTTGGGTGGGACAAAGTATGAGACATTGAGTGTAAAGAATCATTTTTGATCACTGGATGAAGAGGGAAATATTCCTAAACGTCGGGATTAACTAATACGGTAATACCACCCCTGGGTCGTATTGGATATCCCTTAAATAGGGTAATGCGGCCAAATAGTCCCCATCTAGTCTGGTATTATCTTTAGTCCCATGTGACAAATGTGGTATTGTCTTATCCTCAGGAACATGTGGATTGTGGCGCCACATGTTTACCATGGATGCGGGATTACAATCCCGGCATCAAACATGCCTTTGGAATATTGATCTTTTTCTGGGTTGATCTTGTGTTTGTTTTGGTATGTTGATCTTATCTTTGGTTATGTATGTTGTGTGCAGGGATTTGGTAGGCTATCTATGGTTGCTGCATCTGCAGCGCAATCTGCAGCCACTGTTGTTCAAGCTGGTACAAAGGAAATTAGTTCCAAGGTATTTTGCACTTCCTTAATTTCAATTTGCCCCATTTTCGCTAATTCTGAGTTGTCGTGTGGCAACTGTTTACTATTATTATGTTCTTATTGCTGAGGATCACGGTGATAGTCGTGTTATTATGACCAGGATTTTTGGGGGAAAGCATGTTCATCACATTAGCGAATATATAACTTCTATGATTCTATTTCAATGTTGCAGTTATTGGGGAGGTTGTTGGTTGACTTTGTTTTAACTTTGAACTCTGGAAGATACAAACGAGAGTGTGTCATAGTTAGGGGATACTGTGACCTCTCGGCTCTCAGGAAGGCACAATTTATTGTGTTTTATTTGATTGTACCTGTTTATTCTTGTGACTTGAAGGTGAATCCAAAATCAGTAAAATAATTATTTAGCAAAGAGTAACCTTTGATGAAAATAAAAAAAGAAAAAGGAAAGCATTTTTGAATCATAGTTTTATACAACTAAGAGATGTTTTGTTCAATGGTATGGGAAAAGCTCTGGTTGATAGCTGGATTAGATTGCTAGAGCCTAGAAGGAAGCCAGAAGGTGAATGTCAAGAGAGATGGATAGAAGGTGAGACTGTATGAGTTTCAAGTTTTGATTTTTCGTTAGAAACAAAGGCATATAGGCAAAAGTCAGCACGCATCAGCCATGTTCCCGTGAACTAAGTTTCTAGTAGTTCTTATCCCAAAACTGCCCTAATAAGGTTTCTTCAGAGGATTCAGGACAGCTTTGGCAACCATTGATAACCATGGCTGTACACACGCGCGCGCGCACACAGAGGGAGGGAGGGAGACCTATAATCTTTTCGTTGAGGTGAGGTGCAAGTTGACCACTTTCAAGAAGAATTTTATGGTGCAAGATCCTCACCTACTGTTAAGCAAGTGTAGTTGTATGATGACCCTTGTCGTACTGGGTTTAGGTCGTTCATTCGAGATACTTGCTATGATGTCTCCTAGATATTTTCGTGAAGTTGCTTTCCTCTTCCTTGTCCTTTGGATTTGAAACAAGCCCTTAAGTGTGACAACAAGGATAATGAAGTAACTTGTAAGCCCACTCTATTGCAAGTCAACCTGTGGACTTGAGATAATGGAAATATTGTAGTATTTCTTAGTACTTGTTCATATTAATTCTTAGCTTTGAGCAGTTGTTTTTCCTTGAGGGTCTGTTTGTTTGGGGTGAAAGGGAGGGGATATTACATCACACCGGATATGGCAATCCAGAGTGAACCAACCCAGTCGTTAACTCCTTTGGAACCGGATATGATCCGGGGGAATGTTTTTATCCCCATGGTTGGGCGATAAATCTTCCCATCTCATACCCTGTCCATAATTAGTCTCCCTTATATATTTTCAGGTTCTATTTACAGTAATGCCATGATTAAGTACGAAATTCCCATTACTAATTACAAAAATGCCATTTACGTACTCATATCCATCCATATCCCCTTTCTATAAAATACTGGAACAAACCCTGTATAGTTAATCACCCGATTGATCCCTCTCGAATAATGTCCCATCCTACTATAACCCCCTCCTACTATATCCTCCCAACATCCCTCCAAAACTAATCTCGCTAACAAATATGCCGTAAGGGACACTTCAGAGTAGCACGTATCAGAAGGATGGTTGTGTCCTTGGGACAAGGCATGTAGACATGTACTTGTCCAAAGAATGTGAAAAAGAGGCAGGGGTAATGATAGCTTGGTGGTAATCATGGTTGCCATTTCACCGACACTTGGTTTTGAATCCCCATAAGTGGCAACCTAACTTCATATCTACTAAATCAGCGGATAACTAATGCATCTGATGTTCTTCTTTTGTACTGAACAAAATGTTCTTCCATGTACTCTTTCGTGCTGTTTAATAACCGACTAGAAGTGGTGGGACTAGTAAGGTGGTGGGATTAGGATAAGATTCACCATGCCAATGGATTGCCAACATCCTCTAATTCCAAACCCATGTTTGTTTTTGGCAGCATTAGACCTTGGGATTGGATTATTAGTCTAGTGCTATTGTTTGTTTGCAAATGAGTGGATGGGATTAAAAATCATTATTCTCAAATTGCCCTTGGGTTGATGAAACTTTTACAAGGCATAGGATTTTGCAACGTGTGCTTCAAAAATACAAACTCAGAACCCAATAATTTTCCTTCCAGGCAACATATATTAACAGAACCCAACTATGCATTTTATCCAGAACTAAAAAGTTTATAGGTCTTTTCAACATTTTTGCAAAACACAGTACAACAGCTTTTAACCCAGAAATGTCCGAGTAACGAAACCAATAAAATGAACACAAGTACAAAAACAAATTTTCCAGAAATGAACACAAACCCATAACTCAAAACTGAATTTCAAAAACATGGTTTCCTTTAAAACCTGCATTTCACAGGACCCAATTCCAGAACTTGTATAGCCCAGAACACGCATTAAATTGTCTATAACTTAAAAATGGAAAGCCAAAACCTATGCCTTGCTCAGTGGTTTTCGTACTCACCGGAGGTAAATTGGGCCAATCTGTCTTCCTTGCACTGTTGGAAGGGCTCTGCAGAACAATGGATGCACAAAATGTTGAGAATTGGGACCTAGGGTTTCGTATACAGCATATATAAGCCTGGGGTATATTGGCCATTAAGTTGGATTGACCTAGGGCTGCATGGCAGTCTCGTCTTTCAGCATTCCAGGCCCCCGGACAGGACTGACAGGATCACAGTACCTGGTCCAAGGAGGGAATCTCCTTGGAATGGCTAATCCAATCCCTTATCAAACGGGGCCTTTAAGAAAAAAGACAGGAAAGGAGAAAAATCCTGGCGTGTATTTCTGACGTTGGTTATTACTCTGTGTGTAGCTTGATATCACCGTTAAGAACCTCTACAACATTAGGACTGAAGATGTTGACTTTAAATGGCGAGGCAACCACTCTTATGAGGATAGGTAGCATCCTATCATAGGTAGCTGATTCATGGGCTTGTAGCTTTCTGACACTCGATGGTCAGTGTCCCTGACTTACATAATTTGTGGTTTGTGGCTGTTCTGGGGCATTGCCGTGCCGACATGCTGTAGCTTGGTTGGTCATGATCTGATCATGTCAGGTGACAAGGTCTTGTTTGTCAGTTGTTGGTCAAATAAATGCAATGGCATTTATCATTGGAGCATGTAATTACTAATTTGAATCAATCATACGGTGTGATTGGAGTAAAATAAATGGGTAAAGTATTTCTAACAGGTCAGAGAGGGGGGTTACGACACCAAGGTGAATGAAACGGTCACTGTTGTCACTGCAAAAACAACAGAGATTGGACAGAAGACATGGGGGATAATGAAAGGTGTCATGGCATTGGCGTCACAGAAGGTGGAGGAGTTCTCTAAGGAAGGTACTGTCAGCTGGAAGGCCGACAACTGGCAACGAAACGAAAGCGAGGGCAACGGATACTATCAGGAGTTTTCACAAGAGTCCAAAGGACCTAGTTCCGGTGGAGGGCAATCCTCATCCACTGCACATTCTAGTAATTTCAGTACTTGGGATGATTGGGATCAAAAGGACAACAAGAAAGAACACACTACAAAGCCTGCAGCAGCTAGTAATGGGGATGGGTGGGCCGGTTGGGATGATGCTAAGGATGATGGATTTGATAACTTCTACCAAAGCGCATCCAGTACGAAAACTGTTAGTCACAATGGAAAACCAGATTCCAACTGGACCGGAGGCGGCTTTCTCTGAGGTTAGTATACTATCACCAACTTTTCTTTGTTTCATTTATTTTGGCCGCTTAATGGCCGAGAATAGTTTACATATGTATAATTGTGAACATTGTGGGTTTAAGTGCACAACCCAAAAGGACTAGCGCTGCCTTTGTGTGTGGGGAACATTGTTGCGACTTCAAAACTTAGGTCGCTTTACTGTAGTTTGTTTTGAATTTTTTATTGACTTCTGTGTATTGCACTTTGATTTGAAATTTGAATCATTAAGTGTTCTCTTAAACTTCTGTGGGTAATTATACAGATTGTATTGGTAAAACAAGTATGTATTTTCGTTGAAATACTTGTTTTCTGATGACAAATGTACGTCATGGGAAAAAAAATAGTAAAATTCTAGGAGCCCTATTGGTAGATTCACCAAAGCCGTTTTCACAGCAAAATTCGGCCGGGTTTTCGCGGTTGTTTTTTGAATTAGACAACCAACATACAAAAAAGAAACATGGTCAAGTTTAATCTCATTTGCATTCTCCCAATGAAATGGCCTGGACTAAACTTGACTCTATATCTTTCATTTCTGCTTTGTATGTTGGGTGTGTGAAGAATATAGTTCCTTATCTGTTGACGAACCCAAAAGTATTTGTTCTGATTGTTCACAGTTAGTCATCTAGAGCTTGGAGAGCTAAACCTGCCATAACTCATAAGTAGTGGAGTAAATAGTTAGCTGAGTGGTGAGATTGCTGAGTGAATTACAATGTCCTCTCCTACTTACTAGAATGACAAAAACAAAGAGAACTACGAGGGCGTCAATCAAGTTGATACTCTATGCGTGTGTGTGTTTTTTAATGATGAACATGATACGAAGAATAGTGAAGAAAAATATAATTGTAATTGTTGTATTCCCGATTCCCATCGGATCAATTGTGATGAGACTATTAATGATATCACATTCTTATGGTTATTATATGTATCTTGTCCTTCTGTCGGATTATATGTTCGATGAGTATTGCTATCCTGGCTGTGTAAAGCTTTTATTCAAACGTCGTTATGTATGGTCTTCTTGGATATAGTCTAATACTGCGATATACTTAAATCTGGTCAAGTGCCGCATCGGAGTGTTGTTCACACTGAGGCTTTTGGAAAAACCAAAGGGCACACTCCTTTGCCCTGGGGATATGAGGTCTGATTTGAAGAAATCAAGTTACAACTGATGTTACATGGCCTGGATTTCGGTAACAGAACTGAAACTGACATGAGTAGACCACATCACGGATTCTATGAAGACCGCATAAACAGAGACAAATACGTAATTACTATTTCTCACACGATATCATGGTGAGTTTCCGAACCAGATTGCCCGTGGGATTGTATTGGGTCATCCTCGATGTCGAGCGTCTTAGACACGGGGGCTTCCTCTGTGTGGGCTGAGTCATGTTGTTGGATCACGAGCACGGAAGACACTATGCTCTGGCCCGAAGAGGCCAGCAAGTCTCCGATGGGCCCTAGCTCAGCGTGCTCAGCTTGGCAGTCGGCCAGTGCTGGAACCATTGTCGAAGGGAACCGCCCTTTGCCTAGGACGATTAGATCATGATCCCTGCTCCGTCCGATCGCCATTACACCTTCGACAAGGTTGACTGCCGCCTTTTCGATGTACTCCACCACACCATCCCACTTGGTTCGGAACTCCGCCACGGCTTCTTCATCTAGCATCTGTAGCCAAATGAAAACAAATTTCAATAAGCTATATTGGGTTCGGGAGTTTTGGTACGCACGCGTAACTAATTAAACCAATTAAGAGCATCTCCAACCCAACACTCTTAAATAGAGGTGGTGCCATAATATCAACTTGGGCTGATATCGGCCTAAATATCTGAAAAACAAGTCCAGTTTAGGGGGAAAAATATCTGAAAAACAAGTCTAGTTTAGGGGGAATTAGATCACAGCCCAAGAATGTTACGCCAATGTGGGCTTTCAAATGTTGATGCAGTGTAGTTGTTGTTGGGATAAATTACGGCCAGTCCAGGTAATTGGCCCATATTCCCAAGATCTCTAGCCCAATCTAGAAATCCACCATTAAGGAGAGGCCAACGCTTTTCCACACAGACTTCTAAGTAAGTAAATAAAAAGGGAATTGATTTCTACACTCTTTTTTTTATAACCACACTCCTTTTTTTGGACTTTAGTGTTGAAAATATATGTATTTTTTTGCTAAAAGACAAAAAAAGAGAGTGTAGAAATCAATTTCCAATAAAAATAGGCCATACTCCTTAATGGGAATTAAGGTGCAGTTTTTGAACTGACCCGTAATTTATCCGTGTTGTTTGCTTGATATCAACTTGAGAGCAGGTTCAACCCATAGCAACTCAACCAGAACCCATAGCAACTCAACCAGAATTTTCGGCCTACCAATGAACCAAACCATGCAATGTTGCAAACAATATTATTAATCCTTATAAAGACTCTGAATAGGGGCCTTCTCTTTGGATCTAAAATTTGGGCGCTCTAGATGGCTGCCTGGTTTGCCTATACCTAGAGCGCGTCGTGTGTGTGTGAGAGAGAGAGAATACCTTCTCCTTTTCGCGGTCCATTGCGGCAATTGAGAAGTTGTAACTCATGTCGCTGCTCTTGTTTAGTGATGGCGGTAACGTAACGCCGTTACCCTCCAGTACTTCTTTCTCAATGAACCTCACGACGGTACCCTTAATGGCCGGATGTTCCGCCATCCTCCCACCCAATCCCAACGCCTCACGATCATCAGGCCCACCAAAAAACAAAATACACACCCTTTGCGCCGTGGTGGGACTGCGCCCAGGAGTCTGATGGGCCCCACCACTACTACTAACACTGCCACTACCACTACCGCCACTATTAGCGCTGCCACTGCCACTACCACTACCACCACCACCACCACCACCACTAAATCCACGGTCCACAAGCACCCCCACTGAACACGGCGAATCCTTCAGTACCCTTTGATTGACACCCCTCCACCCATGGCCCGCATTCTCCACCATCAGCTCACTATCGCCATCCGATTTCCTCCACTGTTTGTGGAATGGCAAGATAATCATTTTCACCCTCTTATCTGCCGCGACGTGGCATATATCCTCGTGCATTGTGGACAATGCTGATATGGCAGTTACGGGTTGGATGCTTACTTGGCCGAGTTGGGTGTAAGCTTGGAATGCTACGGCGACTCGGTCGTATAACTCACCCCGGTTGCAGTGCCGGTTGATGAATGGGAAGCCGTTTTTGCGGACCCGTTGGACCATGACGATGGAGGAGGAGCGCTCGGTGAGCTCGACGAGGTGCATGAGGTAGAGTTTGAGGCGGGAGTTGGTGGTCGATCGAGTTGACTCGATGAGGTTGACGAGTGCAGGGATGTTTCCGGGGCCGTGGACGCAGGCAAGGAGGCGGAACTCGTCATTTTTGGTGGTTTTTAGAGCAGCGGATTTGAAGCGGCCGTTAGTGGTTGTGGAGGAGGAGGAGGAGGAGGAGGAGACGTTGCGGGCGGGTTTGTAGATGGCCATGACTGTGGGAGTAGTCATGAAGGTGGTGAACAATGCCATGAGGACCAATATTGCAAATACCTCATCGTTGAGTACCTGGTGAGAACCATATACCAAAATTAATTTAAATGGTAATAATTGACTGGTATAAGCCAAAAAAATGCACAAATATTGAGGTACTTAGATGGAATACTTTTTTTTTTTTTTCCATTTCAAATTAAGATACTACTTATCACTATGAATTCTCCATATCCCATCCTTTTAAAAATTGTGTAATGGTTGGAGGGTGTTGCAGCACGATGAGGTGGTGCTACCGGACCATTCAATAAGTACTCGATTGTTCGCTATAGCAAAACAAATAAACCAACCAAATTGAGCCTTAAATTTCAATCAAGTGGTGATGTCTACATAAATATATTTTGTCCATTGAATTTTATCAAGGGTATCGTGTTTCGTAATATTAGAAAAAACTAATGCAAATCTTTTACTGGATGTGTCTTCTAGTAAATGTTATGGATGAAGACATTTTATATTTCAATTCCAAGAAGTGACAACAAAATACTACAGGACAGAGAAATAAACAATACTGTAGAAGGTTTAATACTATGTGACTACGAATTTTCCAATTAATTTTTATCTATCTTTTTGGAAAGACAGAGTTTCATGCATGGGACCCTCATGTTTGATTAGAGTAGGGGTAAGAAAATTTTTAACTCTCGGATGATGGATAAATTTTTGGGTGCCGAACGGGTATCACGTGACGGTACCCGTTGACGATTCGGACCGTCCGAACGTGTTTTGGACGATTTAAATTTATTCCCTCTCTCTCTCCCCTCACCCCACCACTCTCTCTCCTCTTTTCTCCCTCTAAAAGACTCCGGAACTGCCTCATAAATCATAATTAGCAGAAGGATTCGGATTCTCTCCGATACAAAGTTTTGGATTGGACGAGACCCTCCGAATCAAAACCATACACTGTTATAGTCAATGATTCATATTCGCTCCAAATTATTATTTGCAGTAATAGACGATTCAGATATGGACTTTTCCGTCCAATCCAAACGAAGGACATGCGATGATCCAATTCCCCAGAAAAAAGAAGATGCTGCCTTTACATTGCTAGACAAACACATAATACCAGTGGACAAAGATCTTTGTGACCCAAGAATCAAGATCCTAAGAAAGCATTTCATCTTTCTTGGGGTACAAATAGGAATATATACATAAGTTTTTTTCACTAAAAAAAAATGAGCGACAATAACAAAAAAGTTGTCACTTAATTAGCTGTCACTAAAAATATGTTACTAAAAGCTTTTAGTGACAGCTCAACGACAACTTTGTCAAAGGAGTATCGTTCTCAGTGCTACCATGTGTTATAAAACATAGTACTTGAGCATATCTAGGTAGTTGCGTGTTAACCAATAACGAGTTAAGATCTTCATTCTGGAGAGATCGAATCGAACCAAATAAATATTCCTATATATTTCTCCTCTTTCCCCATACACTGTACTAACATATTGCTTGATACTTATTATTTGATCCTTTTTCCTTTCACTAATTAGAATCTTTACACATTTTCAAGGAGCTAGAAAGAAGTACTAGTATTTGAATTGAGTACCAGCTTCAACTTAATTCATTGTAATTTGGTAGATTAAAAGATAAGCCGCCACATTTGGTGACCATGTTTAGGATGCCATGCGAGTCGTCTTTAATACACCGGTGAAACGGGTCTCACCTGTTATGTTTTTTTAATCAACGGAAGAAAGACAGTTACATGGTATACTAGTCATTGTCACCGAATGTGGTCATCATAGAATTGCGGCACCGCAATACAGTTGCAGTGGCGGTAGAAGATATATATATGCCCAGAATCTCAACTTTTCATGACATAATTAGTTAGTAATGGAGAATTTTTGCCTTTATTCTAATTTGGACCGGCCGGGGATCTCACCCATTTGTAATCTTGATGTGCGCACTAACGATTTTGATTAGACTACTCATCTAGTTGATCTGCTTAAAGGCATTTGTAATCTTGGTGTGCTCATCACTATGGATTGAGTAATAATTCAGCGCTCTCGGAAGTACCATGCAATTAAAATAACAAATGAGTAATTAATATAGAGTCCTGCTATAGGGAGGGACCGACAGGTCCCGTAGGGAAATCGTACCGACGGTCGCGCCGGGCCGTCTTTCGCCACCGGATGGCCGATTCGAGCCATTCAAAAATTCTAAAAAACAAAAACAAAATAGGGTATTTAGATCAAGCACCCTACACACATCGGATGCCGTTGATTCCCGCGTGGGGCCCCCTAGTTTTTTTTAGAATATTTGGACGACTCGGATCGGCCGTCCGGTGGTCGGAGACGGCCTAACGCTGCCGTCAGTATGATTTTCCTACGGGACCCGTCATTCCCTATAGCTTTTTCGTAATAGTAATACATACACAATCACCAACTACACTGGTTTCGGCAGAATAAAGCTTGCACTGTCTTCTCGCATTTAGACATGCACACAAACGTGTGGGCCTCACATATATAGTTGTGGAGCCCACACAAGATGGGACCCACGTATGTGTGAAAGGGGTGTGGTTAGAGGTATGACCGGTGGGTATGTACCCCATCATTTTCCTGAATAATGTAGTAACTAAAGGACTTTTACTCTTAAATCCTCTAGTCAGATCACCTTAATGTCAGATCTTGTTTTGGGTTATATATACATTAAATTAAAGCACAAAAATTGAATTGTTAAAACTACTAGCTCACAAATGTCACGTATTTAATGGAAATGCTCTGAATATAATTGACAAAATTGGTCTATAAAAACTAGAGAGGATTCGGATCCAGGTATCACTTTAAAAAGTAAGTACAAAAGTTATCTAAAATATTTGTCCATATTATATTTTTCTATGGTCTTTCGTGAATTTTGTTAAATGTTTACTTATTATTTTCTTAGATTTCTCTCGTCGCTGAGATGAACAAATAATTTAAATACGGAACGAGCAAAAATTTAAAAAATACGGAAAAAATTAAGTTAAAATATGGTAACTAACCTTCTTCTCTTTGCCAATGTTGAGTACAATTAGCTCCACCAACCCTTTCGTATTCATCAAAACGCCAAGCGTTATCGACTCTCTCGCCGGAACCCTAAACGACATCGCCACCACAAACGTCCCTAAAACCTTCCCGGCGCACGCCGTCGCAATCACCAGCACCAAGAGCCCCCACGCCTCCACACCGCATATCTTCGCCACGTCCGTCTTCAACCCGCTCGACGCGAAGTAGAGCGGGAGGAGCAGCCCAGAGACGAAGTCCTCGATCCTCGAGATCAACCTCTCAGAAAATTCTCCCTTCGGGATGGTTAGTCCGAAGACGAACGCGCCGAATATGGCGTGAATGCCGATCAGGTCCGTCATGAAGCCGGAGACCATCACTCCGGCTAAGGTTAAGCAGATGAAGCTTTCGATGACGACGGTGTCCTCCGGGGAGCAGTGGCGGGCGATCCATTTCATTGCGGGCCGGATCATGACCATCATGAAGGTGACGAATGCTATGCCGGAGAGGAGGACCCAGACAGATACCTGTAAAATGGTTTTGTTGTTATTTCAGAGACAAAATCCTGGCAAGGTCCAACTAAGGCCCCGTTTCAGTACCTTAAATGGGTACTTATTTTTTAAGAAGGCAAATTTAAATTTAAAAATAATGTGTTTACGTAAATAATTTTCCTACCAATATATTGTTTGATAGATCTCATCAAGATCTTTTATACGGTGCAAAAAAAATAAAAAATTATTTTTCATTTACATTATTTTTGAGTTTGAAAATGTGAAATAAGCTGCTTATTTAGCCTAAGAAGTTCATAGTATTAAAACAAAACCATAATACGGAGTATACATTTTGGGAGATTATATGCCTGATAATTATTCAATTCAGGCGAAATACATACTTTTAACTGTGAATCCTGATATATGATCACCTTATTTGTAGAGAAGGCTAATGTGATACTCATATCTGGTAAAAGAGAATAAACTCTTTACCCATGCGGTTCCACCACCACCGTTGTGAGCCCCACAATGTGTTCATTATTATAATATGAACTGTTCATCTTATAGTGCTTACAGAGTAGTATATTCACTCAAAAAATTAACTTGATTTGACATTGATAAATATATTAAAAGTTGAATTTTAATTTATAAAGTTGATCGATGGTCTCATTCTATCAAATTAAACTATCAATAACCATCTATTTTATAAGCCAAAATTCAAAATTTGATATACCTATAGACGTCCGGTCAAATTAATTTTTTTAGTAATTGTACTACGCTGCGGATCTTACAACATGAATGGTTCAGATCACCAATAAAAGCATGGTGGGACTCATAAGGGCGATGGTAGAAAACCCATGATTTTTACCACCGGCAGAAGGAATTTAATCTACTAACGGTGTTTTCCATGCATTATGGTGTGATTTAACTACTAAGCTATACGCATAACCTCAATTAATATCACGTAGAAATCATTGACCTATGATTAAGAAAATATACAAACCAAATTTACACTGTGTTTGATTTGTAGTTTTGAGATAAAAAAGTTCTATAAGTTTGCGTATTTTTTCGTCTTTAGTAAATTTTTTTAATATTTTAACAAACTTTTTTATTTTTTGAATAGAGGTACGCTATATACATTCAAAAAGTAAAAAATTTGACAAAAAAATCACTAAAGACGAAAAAACACGGATGACGAAATAATAAAAAAATTTGAGGAGATTATTTCTAAGAGGAGAATCAAACAAAATATAAATCTTTGTCGCATATGGAGAAGAATAAAAACACACACAGAATAAGATTTCTAACGATACCAAGGGGCTCTTGTGGGGTCCGTCGCTGCCGTTCCCCGCCGTGGCAACGGCGAGAGCAAGGAGAATCCACGCAACCACGTCGTTGAACGCTGCGGCGGCCATGGCGGTCTCTCCGACTCGCGTGGTGAGGAGCTTGAGCTCCGCTAAAATGCGCGCGAGGACAGGGAAAGCTGTTATGGAGAGAGAAACTCCAATGAACACCACTAGGGCGACGTAACCGACTTTATCCTCGCCGCGCACGACTTTCCTCAGCACGAAGGCGACTCCGATGCCAGAGATGAACGGGACCGATATCCCGGCGGCGGCGATGGCGAAAGCCCGCCTACCGCTCCGGCGAATCGAGGTCAAGTCGAGCTCGAGGCCGACGAGGAAAAGGAAGAACAAGAGACCGATGCTCGATACCGATTCGAGTATCGGAGTGCTCCATGAGGGGAAAATCCGGTGGGAATACTCCGCGTTTCGCCCCAAAGCCGATGGACCAAGAAGAATCCCGCCCTGCATGTTAAAACATAATTAGGCTGTGTTCTTGACTTGTAAATTTACAAGTTTGAAACTTATTTCGATATTTTTCTTATTTCGTAACTTTTTGTTTAGTAATACTAGTTTTCTAGTATTCGTAGTATCCTGATTAACTTACGCGCATTTTAATTAACATTTAAAGATATTTCCAATGTCCACAAGTAAATTTTTTTTATTTAAAGTCGGAAAAAAGTTCCGTCTGTGTAAATTGACACCAAGAGTTGGCAAAACTACTAGTAAATTTCGATTTTCTCGGGAAAAAAAAAACAGAGTAAGCAGCAAGCGGAGTGGTAGGCATCGTATACTCCCATGCATTTGACTAAGGTTCAAACTTCGCTGGTTATGATTAACAATATTGACTTTCGCCGGAAAGAAGGACAGACAGAGTAAGTGATTAGTAGAGCATACGATGATTTCTGCGAGGACTTTGGGTTGGCGGAGGGGTTTGAGGAGGAGAGAGAGGAGTCGGCTGAGGAAGAGGACCAAGGTGGTCTGGACTATGAGCAGCGGGAAGGCGTAGTTGAGGGGATTATCGCCTTGCCAAATTCCATAGGAGGAGGTTTCGATGGAGGTTATATTTACAGTCATTCTGAAGGCTGAAGTTGTACTATTAAGAGCAGATGAGACGAGGTGAGGAGTAGGAGGTTTAAGCCTTGATGGTGGTGTATTTATAGCTAGCTAGGGCTGCATGTATATATTTAGGAGGCAGGGACTGTGCTGTGCAGCTCCGTGTTGCATAGCGTGCTGTGTAACTGCCGGCAAGGCCTTGCCAGAATCGGTCCGACGATCGGAGACGTCCACCGCGTAGAGCTTGTCGAGTACTACAAGTGTACCAAAAATCAATTCGATTAAATATTGTTAAGTGCCTCATCGGAATACATATAACTTTAAAAAAAATGAATCCTAATGGATACGAAACACTGGATCAAAACTACTGAATCCATTTTTTTCAAGTTATATGTATTCCGATGAGACACTTAACAATATTTGGTCGAGCTAATTTTTGGTGCACATGTAGAAATTGACGAGCTCTACGTGGTGAACGTCTATGATTGACGAACTGATGCCGGCAAGGTCGCGCCAGCAGCTGCGCAGCACGCTGTGCAGCACGGAGTTGCACAGCATAGTCCCGAATCCATGTATTTATGACTATGGTCCACTTGGGTATTTTGTCCAATTGCCATGCACCTAAAGTTTCAAATAGCATCAGATTTTTAAATATCACATATGTAATGTTCCTTTCAAAATAAAACAATCATTGATTTGACCCCTATGACTTTTAAATATCATACAGATGCAACATATATCAGGGTATCGATTTTTGCGTTTATTGGCACTGCTACATCGATCTCAATATAACAATCATTGGGAAAATAAAAATTGCATCTGTATCGGTAGGTTTCCATTACGTAACGGTTCTTTTATGGTTCGCGCGTGGATCGGTTCAAGACTGCTATGAATGACTAGTCGACTGCTGCATGCACTAATTTACGTACTTTGAATTTTTGTGTGTCAAGAATAATTTTTAAAAATTTGAGACCTTGAGAATCAATTCCCGCTACAGTACTAATTAATTTACATACTCTGAATTTTTTTTTTGTGTGTCAAGAATAAATTCAAAAATTAGAGACCTTGAGAATTGATTCCCACTACGTACGGTTTGTTACTTCTAATACCATCTCGCAATGCGATCAATATCGTCATGTGTTCTGATCGATCAGTGTCATCAAGTCATCCATACTTACTCTCTCTCATGTCGCGAGCTCTAATCCACTTACTCACTTTTTATGTGTGTCCATCACCCTTCCCTTGATCCTCTAGACTTCAATCGTACATTTTATACGAGTTGTTTGGTATTTATCGATGTATGAAACGTATGTACAAAATAGATGATTCAAACAATTATTGTAGGCGCACGGATAAAACAAAAAGTTGAGGTTTATTTGGGTTTCGAGGATAGAAGTCTTGAAAGGAGATTTAGTAATGGGTGAGGTTAAAGAGCATCACCAATCCATCATCTATTCCGATATTTTCTTCCTTAAATGCTCTGTTTTGGAGGAAATTTCTACCCCAACTCATTCTCTATTTTGGAGGATGACATTTGATACTCCATTTAGAGTATATTGGAAAAATAATAATAATAATAAAGGATTCTCTAAAATCACTTTTCGAATATAAAATGCAACAATATTAGATTTGGAGTGAGAGTGAGTACTGATTGGAGGAAAAGAGAGGAAGTTTTTGAAATAGAAATGAAGATATATGAAGGTCTGTAATTGGGGTTTGCATAAATAGTAAAGATCTCTATATTCACTTTTTAATTAAAGAATATTAGTAATTCCATCCTCTAAATGGAGCAATAGAGGATGTTAGGTTGGAGATGCCCTAAGAGAGACCGACATGAATGCTCAAGTGAATATAGAGATATTTGATTTGACTCAAGTTTATTCTTCTCCTTTATTTCCACTCCAACTATAGGTACGCGCGTACCAATGATTGAAACCGAAAATGTACAGATTCCATGTATGGGCCTATCTCGGATTCTAAACAAAAGGATACTTTCTAACCCATCTTATAAAAAAAATTAGCATAATCGGATATTTTTAGACACTTGATTGATTTGTCAGACTTTTTGTGCAGATTAAACAAAAGGATACTTTCTAACCCATCTTACTGATATTTGTTGGAGCTGATTTTTTACAGGGCCCCATAATATATTATTTTAAAATTTATGAACATTTTTTTGTATTTTTTTGGGATCCGGAGTGGACCCTACAAAACATGTAGTGGATGATGTAGTGGTTGGATGTAGTGTACCTAGACTTTATCCTTATATATATACCTATGCTAGATTGTGTTGATTTTCAAAAGGCAGGTTGAGAAATTATTCTCTACGAAATGAATATCTTCGATCATCTGTGTGGACTCGAGATTGGTCACACACATTAGGTATTGGACATTTTCGGTTGAATTATTGGGCTTAGTTGTCTCGTAGACTCTCTCACAATTAATGAAGTGTTCCGAGTTCATACATTATACTTCATATATGATGTAAGTGATCTCTTCTATCGATTGACAAAAAAAAAAAAAAAAAACTCTTCGGATACTCGTAGAATTATTTTGGGCTCTCCAACGTATTCGGAGAACGTACGCAACGCGTAGGGGTCAAATTCATTATGGCGTTGGGATATACCTACACTAGTTTTGTTTCTGATTATTTCAATAAAGTATATTTCTGCTTTATCAATCTCTTTTGGATTTGAATCCTCCCATCTTGAATTCAGACCGGACTGGACAGTACAAATCCGAATGATTCGTTACTGCAATAATATTGTGGCGGTTTGAATGTACTCATAGACTCTTAAATCAGATTAATATAGTAATGGTTTCATTTGCTAATAATTTATGAAGAATCCGAACCATTGCTTATGATTTGGTTTTGAATGGTCAAGTTCGGCATTTTGGACCGGTGAGAATCTAGTATTGGGGGATGCTACTGTGCGCATTCCGGCCGTCCGTTCGGTAATCCAACGGTCCAAATCTCATCTCCACTATCCAAGCATCTGAATCGTTCATTGTCGAGATAAAATTTGAACCGTTGGATTGCAGAAAGGACGGCCCGTATGTGTACATGATGATGCCGCACAGCACCTTCCCGGGTTCGAGAATCCAAACCCTTTTGTGGGAGATTTGATATGTTCTCGTACGTTGCTTAAAATTTCAACATGTGGCATCCAATATGATTTAACTTGTGTTATGAAAAGATCCACCAGTGTTTATTTTTAAATAAACAAATGGCAGCAACCTAAATGGAAAATGTGTCGAACTCTGAATGGAATCGGATCCACTAGAGTTTCAAAAGGGCCTTGAGCAAAAGCCGAAAGCTGCTAATTATTCGATAAATTATTAGTATCTCATTTGTGAAAAAACATGTACCCAGCCATCATCTAATCAGGGGAGGCTGTATTACGGGATGACTTTGAGAGAGGGTTAAAAATGAGCTCTTCTGATCTAAAGATGCACTAATTATTATTTATATAGAATTTTCTTTTTAGTGGTTGCATCCTTGTAAACTTATAAGTCCGAAATTTATTTTCGGTATTTTTTTTAACTTTTTGTTTAGATTTTCGTCGTAATTTTTGGGGTTAATCGTTCGTCTTGACGAGATGAATCGGAAAAATATTAAAATATAGACTGATATTCAAAAAATTCAAATAAGACAGCACTTTAGATAAATAAGATAGATACATTTTTTCGTCTTTAGTGAACTTTTTTTTCTTTCGGTCATAATTTTTTACTTTTTAGATTTCTCTCGTCGAGACGGATGATTAATCGAATATAACAAAAATTAAAAAAAGACGAACAAAAACCATAAAACGAATAAAAAAAATTAAGGTTTTACAAGAATGGTATTATTTGCATTGGTTCATTTCATACGAAGCCAAAATAGGTAAAAACTCCCTTACATTTGTGAATAAGTAGACAGTATACCGAAATCAAATATAAACTTGGGCCATTAGTACAAAGTGGAAGTAAGCAATAATCTGCTTAAATTTAAATTTGTGAGTAAGTAGATTGTATAACCTAGCTAACTAAAACAATATAAATGATAAATCCAACCAATGGCGAATCCAGAGATTTGTCATTGGGGGCATTTTAGATCATATTCTCGAAAAGATTCTCACATTGTAGAGCATGACTAAACGATACCAAACTTAAACATTTATCCCTACGCTTAAAAAATTATAATGCAATTTTTTTACAACAACTTCTAAACAAATACAGAAATTGAAATACTTTACGCATAAAAGTGTAATTTTTTGGGGTTGGAAAGAAAAACTAAGGAGATAATTGAAAGAAATACAAAATTAGGGACAATAATACATTTTCCGAGATATTCAGGGGACACATGCAGGAACCTGTGGCATATTTATGTCCATCCCAAAATAAAATTCTGGCTATGTCCCTGCAAACAACCCGACAAAATTAAACGACAAACTGAAAGACTGCACACTTCAATCATAGTTCTTCATTTAATTCTTTATTTTTGTTTTCAAAATTCCTTTTTTTCTTCTAGAGCACTTCCACCGTCATCCAATTCTCTAGAATTGTTGAGCTAGAGATAAGCACATGTTCTTTAATTACAAAGATCTCTGAACTTCTAGATTTTTCTAGTTTTACCCATACAAAAAACTTCCTAGGGTAATTATATCTTCTACACACTTCTTTAGACTTTAGCTTAGATATTTTTCTACATTATTCTAGAACAAGATTACAAATTACTTTTTCAAACACTCCTCTCCTCTCCAAACCTCTATAAATACCACCCTCTATCCCTCCAAATTCTTCACAGCCATCACACCTCTCACACACCTCCATGCGTCCATAACTCAGTAGAAAGTAGAGAAAAAAAGCTTGGGCTCCATAGCCATGGTGGTTTAGAGAGAGAAACATAGAAAAAGAAAAAATGGGTTTTCACCTTGCACTACCCCGAACTCCGAATTAACTCTTCCAACTTTCTAACCACACCTCAAGCTTCCCAAAACCGTCACCAATTTCCTTAAACCGAGCCCGAACCGTCCTATTCCGGTCATCTTCTCCGACGAACCAACAAACTCAAAAACCCGTTTAAAGCTTGTTTTGACAGGAACTGAATGTATGTACCTCTTCTTCCACTCTCCCTAAGTATAATAGAGTAGTTTTTACTAGTTATAAGGGCTTGAAATGAGCCCGAACGGAAAATATAGCTCATTATGCGTTTTCTGCTAGATTCACCATTTTATATTATTTCTGGGTTCGACACTCTATTTGATATCTTCTACGTAGAAGATGGCCCTTATGATATTTGTTTTACAATCTTTATGATATTATTATTCTCACAAACGATTGACATGATATTATTTACTGACTATGTAATATCAGTTTAGTATAAAACGTAATAGTTATACCAGTTTAATTTATCTGGTAGATTAAGTGGATAATTGGTAATATTTTTCTTTATAAAAAGTTTAGATTATATGTGTGCTCAAATTTCTCTTACTACTTGATAATTACATATAATATCTTGAGATCGAGAAATAAAAAAAAAATTCTTTAAAAAAAAAAAACTTTTATTTTGTAATCTTAGAAAGAAAATTAGAGGATAAAAGGTATTTATAATGTTAACTTAATATTACAAGAAGTAATAACTATCCTTGTGATAATTTTTTATAAGGAAATTTATTTTAAACTATATAGTAATAAGTGGACTATTTTATAAAATCGTAAAAATTACTAATTTGTCATTATAGTTAATAAACTAGTTATATCACCAATAATAAATAAGTATTAAAAGACTATAACAAAAGGACGACTTAATAACAAAATTGTGGAAACGAATTTCATGAATTTCGATAAGCTGTTATTGCCTCATTGTTGCTACGTGAACGTAGAAATTGGACATTAGGTACCCCGGGTGGTATTCGTACGTTGGAATAAATTGATTAGACGTTAAATCCCTAGGGAAAGTGGAATTATTGTTTATAGTAACAGTTATGACGTTACAGTTAGAAGATAACCAGAGTGGCCGAGGACCGTGGGTTTCCTGAAAGAATAGTCGTCGGTATCGGTACTTATGGTTTAAGACTGGTGGATGATCTTGCGAACCCTGAATATGGCACGGTTGGATTTATCTTCCGAATATTCCGGGGGTGGATTTATTGGATGAAACCGGAGTATGGATATCATTTCTCGCGGTTGGTTGGTTATCATTCGCTCATTGTGATAGTACAACCGAGTTTAACCCGACATATAGTTTGATCTTATTCGTCTGGGACCCAGGCTAGGCAAGCAATGAGAGGGTAAATCGACAGAGTCACCATAATTCAGAGGTTGTTTGAGAGAATTATTTCTCATGGTAGAGAAATTTAGAATTCATTTAAAGACAAGATAATTCATAATATGCTCCTGATTGCTGTAACTTTATTCTTTATACTTATTATTATATTATTGCTTGTATTTTATGGGTTATGGGTTTAGGGTTATCTACTGGGTGATTTATCACTTACGGATACGTTCGTATCTTAGTAAATCAGTTGCTTCGACGATCAATTTGTTAGAAGCTGCAGGTAGTGACGACATAGAAGAACAGCCTTACGAGACGGATATGTACTATACGGGGGAGATACCAGGAGTAGAGACTGAGCAAGAGTATGCTTGGAATCCGTATCAAAACTAGAAGTGCTCTGAGTCATTGCTCTGTGACGTTATGTCACCCAAGGACCTCCGTACATGTGGGGTAGAGCATATTAATTTCGACATTCTGTTATTCCAAGTTCAACTTTAGCTGTAATAAGGAGATACTGTTCCGTAGTTTGTAATAAAAAGAATATTATTTATGCTAAATATAATATATTAATGCTTCCGAAATTCCTTAGAAATCGAGGCGCAAGACCGGGATCGTTCCCATAGAGAATCAAATGTAGCTTAATCGGATTGAAGGTGTTAAACGGTGGTTTGCGGCGTTTACGACGGCCAACTTGGTTTTGCTTTAAAAGTGGAAATACCAAGAAAAATGACTAGAGATGAGCTTAATAAACTAAAAGAGACAAGTCTAGGGATCTTCTAACCCTTGACGAAGGCCATTACCGGTTCTCGAATATAACTCAAGCGTGAGTCACGACCGCGTGCTCACGCTCGGAAGATTTAGCTTTTAAAGACTACGTTTATCAAGAGATGTGATTCAACGGAGATGAACCAACTAGTTTTACACATTCATCGAACACATAGGAGGCCACGAGCCCTTGGTAAGCCGCTTGCCAAGACCACTTGACTAAACACCTTACCAAGGAGTTAACACCCATAGTTTAGACCAAAAACACTAGTTACGCTCTATTCCGAAAACCATGCTTTTAAGCCCGAGGGTTCGAGAACCAAAGGATTACGTATTATGACAAATATCATCATGTTGTAGTTTATCTAGATCATGTGAAGGCATCCAGTTTATCGATTGTGCATCAGTTGGCATACTTGTCTGTACGTTCTAGCCTTTGATAAATGCAGTAGGGTTTCTATGTTTTTCACCATTGGCTGATGCCTGGAAGTAATGGTTCTTTGGCTGGTTTAAGCTTGTTGAATATTGTGTCATGATGCATGTGATGAGTAAGCTGAGAGTAGAGCAAGGATGAGGGAAAAGTGATCAATATTGCATTTCTTGAGGCCTAGGTTGGAAGGCCACCTATGTAGTTGAGAGGAATGGTTGTTTTTAGCAACATCTGTAATTGTCTTTTAAGTGCTGTTTTCAACCGCAGCTAATTTATCTCGTAGTCTACAACTTCAGGATGTATAAATCTCAAATATTTTTGTTTTTCCACATTGTTGTTTAGCTTATCTAAATCTCCTTCCAATGTTTTGCCTCCTGACCCCAGATGCACTTTCCTATGCTCTCTCCTCCGAAATTTTGTGATTGTATTCCCTGACGCAGCAGTAGTTTGATGATCTGCTTTGTTGAAGTTAATGTAAATGTTTGGTTTTTGATCCTATAGTGCCATCTAGTGAGTGATGTCATAATATGTCGTACTTTTATCCTGTAGCTTCTTATCATTTGAGTTGTTACTTTTTTACTAGAATTACCCCATACTATGAAGTCTGCTTGTGCTCTCTAGAAGAACTAATAATGCTTTCCTCAAAGTTTGAGTTCTTACACTTGCTAGCTTGTACCAGAATGTCAAAGACCTGATTCCATTTCCTAATTCCTTCTGTCTCTCTCCTGAGGGATCTTCCCTCCTGGTTTAGAAGTTGTGTAGTTATGTTATTCTACATTTTACTATTATTCTACATTTTACTGTGTTATTCATTGACCTAATGCTTAAGTCGTATGGCAGGATCATGATTGATTTGAAGGAATTGAATGATTTCTTACATGGGAACAACGATTGCATTGTGTTTACGATCCAAGCTATCAATCTCTTATTGCAACAAATTCAACTTGATCGAACTTTGAGTGTCACGCCTGATGGAGTGGCCCTACAGTCCGTGCCTCAGGATACGTTAGAAAGTAGTGGAGGCGAACAAGTACATATATACGAACAAGACAGTCCAGACCATGTTTCCCAACCACAAGATGCTCCAGACTTTGCTCAAGTCGCTCCAGCTGTTATCCCACAAATTGCTCAAGACCATGTTTTTGCACAACAAGACGCTCAAGTTGCTCCAAATGTTATCCCACAACAGGTGGAGCAAATTGCTGTTAACCTACAAATTGGTCAAGACCATGTTATCGCACAACAGGTGGAGCAAATTGCTGTTAACCAACAAATTGGTCAAGACCATGTTATCGCACAACAGGTGGAGCAAATTGTTGTTTTGCCACAAATTGCTGGAGACGGCCCAGCGTTGCCGTCAGTACGATTTTCCTACAGGACCCGTCGGTCCCTATAGCTTTTTCGTAATAGTAATACATACACAATCACCTACATTGGTTTCGGCAGAATAAAGCTTGCAATGTCTTCTCGCATTTAGACATGCACACAAACGTGTGGGCCTCACATATATAGTTGTGGAGCCCACACAAGATGAGACCCACGTATGTGTGAGAGGGGTGTGGTTAGAGGTATGACCGGTGGGTATGTACCCATCATTTTCCTGAATAATGCAGTAACGAAAGGACTTACTCTTAAATCCTCTAGTTAGATCACCTTAATGTCAGATCTTGTTTTGGGTTATATATACATTAAATTAAAGCACAAAAATTGAATTGTTAAAACTACTAGCTCACAAATGTCACGTATTTAATGGAAATGCTCTGAATATAATTGACAAAATTGGTCTATAAAAACTAGAGAGGATTCGGATCCAGGTATCACTTTAAAAAGTAAGTACAAAAGTTATCTAAAATATTTGTCCATATTATATTTTTCTATGGTCTTTCGTGAATTTTGTTAAATGCTTACTTATTATTTTCTTAGATTTCTCTCGTCGCTGAGATGAACAAATAATTCAAATATAGAACGAGCAAAAATTTAAAAAATACGGAAAAAATTAAGTTAAAATATGTTAACTAACCTTCTTCTCTTTGCCAATGTTGAGTACAATTAGCTCCACCAACCCTTTGGTATTCATCAAAACGCCAAGCGTTATCGACTCTCTCGCCGGAACCCTAAACGACATCGCCACCACAAACGTCCCCAAAACCTTCCCGGCGCACGCCGTCGCAATCACCAGCACCAAGAGCCCCCACGCCTCCACCCCGCATATCTTCGCCACGTCCGTCTTCAACCCGCTCGACGCGAAGTAGAGCGGGAGGAGCAGCCCCGAGACGAAGTCCTCGATCCTCGAGATCAACCTCTCGGAAAATTCTCCCTTCGGGATGGTTAGTCCGAAGACGAACGCGCCGAATATGGCGTGAATGCCAATCAGGTCCGTCATGAAGCCGGAGACCATCACTCCGGCTAGGGTTAAGCGGATGAAGCTTTCGACGACGACGGTGTCCTCCGGGGAGCAGCGGCGGGCGACCCATTTCATTGCGGGTCGGATCACGACCATCATGAAGGTGACGAATGCTATGCCGGAGAGGAGGTGATCCGTACCCAAGATTGTATAATCTTGGGGGCTTTTAGCTTGTTATTTGTAGCGTTTCGTTCCCTTTTATCCATTTTTATCGCATTTTGCGCGTAAGGTGCGTTTTTAGTGTTTTCAGGTAAAACGTGCTAATAAGGCGGTTTTGAACGCCAAGGAATGCTCCGGATGCAACCAAGTGCTCAAGGCCACGTGCCACCATGTTGTGGTGCCCGAGGAGTCATGAAGAGGTGGTTTGGAGGTTGCTCGGGTTGCCCAAGGGTCAAGGGAATTGAAGGAGAAGTGATAATTTTACCAAAGCTACTCATCTCCCGACCAGCTGAGGGTAGAATTGTCATAAATTTTTATGTACAAATGATATTGGATCCAAACCACTTGGGTTAGAAAGTAGACTCGACGAGCTTTCCAACGGTCCAAAGAACACCCATTTTCGAGTTCGGGAGTGTCCGGAGCGAGCTCGCGAAGTTGCCGCAAAAATCTGTCTGCCAGCCATGAACCGGTACGTGCAAGTCATGAACCGGTTCATGCTATGTAAGTTGTGCCAGAATTTGCTACCTTTTCCCCTTTTTGCTTTTTGGATATTTTTGGTTCCTCTCTATTTTTAGGATATTTTGGGGGATATTTTGAGATAGAATAAGGCCTCCTTGTATATAGTCCCTCTCTCTCTCTCTCTTTTTTGAGTAGCTAGTTAGTTTAGGATTGTTTCTTCCATTGTTGTCTTCCAAGCTTTCTTAGATAATTTCTTCAAGAACTTTGGTAAGTAATTCTCGTTTGTTAATTTCTCGTTTATTAATGTTGTAGCTACGGTTAAGGTTATCAATAATCTTAAGTTTGTTTTCGATTTCATCGGTTAAAAATTATGTCTCGTTTTTATGCTTTGTCTTGTGTTTTAGCTATGTGTGAGTAGTCGTTAGGCTAAGTCTCGGGATAATCTTTCCCGAGGACTTAGGTTGTTATTTGGTTCTCGAGCCATCGGGCTCTTAAATCATGATTTCCGGAATAGAGCTTAATTTGCATTTTCGGTCTAAACTAGGGGTGTTAATTCCTTGGTAACGAGTTTTGTCAAGCGGTCTTGGCTAATGACTTACCGAGGCCTAGTGGCCTCCTTTGTGTTCGATAAATGTTAAAAACAAGTTAACTCGCCTCCGGGAAATCACATCTTTCATTAAACGTAGTCATTAAAGTAAAATCATCCGGGCGTGAGCGCGCGGTCGTGACTCTCGCCTGAGTTATAATCGAGAACCGGTAATGACTTTTGTCAAGGGTTAGAAGACCCCGAGACTTGCCTCTTTAAGTTTATCAAGCGTTAATCTAGTTTTCATTTTAGTCTTTCCGTTTAAAGCAAAACCAAGTTGGCCGCCTTAAAGGCCGGAATCCTACTTTAAAACCTTCAATCCGAATCAAGCTATATTCGAATTCTCTGTGGGAACGATCCCGGACTTCCGGATACTATGCTACCGATGACCTAGCCCTACGCTTCGGGTATCTATCAACCTCTTATTGGAAAGCAAGGTTTTATCGTAAGCATTTTTGGCGCCGTTGCCGGGGATTTCTTTATATAGCTTATTTGGAGGATCGCCAAACCTTTGTAAGTATCCCGCTTTATTTTGTTTTGTGCAATTTACACATAGTCTAGCGGATACCTCTAACCGATCTTCATATCAAATTTGAGGTGTAACGAAGCTAGAGTACGTATCAATTGCCTTTTCCTTTATTGTTTGTATAACGTGGCGGTGGCATAACCCCACGGAGCTGTTTTGAGAGAGGTGGCGGCATAGCCCCTCCAGCCTGTTTACTTTATGTCTTATCTATCTAGTAGAATGGAGGCGGCAAATGGGGAAATAGCCCCCATGCCTATGTTGGAATACTCTTATTCCGCTTATGCTTATCCATCTTCTCGCATAGTTGCCCCCACCGCTCCTACCGTCAATGTATTTAGGATGCAAATGAATATTTCCAATTGGTTGCCTCGCTTTCATGGCATGGATCACGAGCACCCTTACAAACATGTTGCGGCTTTCAAAGGCAAACTGGGTACCCTTAGTGCCATTGTGGAATCAGAGTCCGCGTGGGTGACATTTTTTTCTCTCTCTTTAAGGGATAGTGCCAAAACTTGGCTCAATTCCTTGAACCCTCAATTCATCTTGACTTGGGTTGATTTGCTAAATGAATTTCACAAAAAGTTTATTCCCATGTATTATACGGGGGTTCGTAAGAAACAAATTCAAACTTTTGCTGAGAGAGAGAATGAGTCGTTTTATGCATGTTGGGATAGATACAAGGACTTGCTCATTGCGTTCCCGAATCATGGCTTTGAAAATTTTCAAATTGCTAATTATTTTTATGATGGACTTTCTCCAATGAGTCAACGATTCTTAGACAAGATGTGCGATGACAAACTTTTTGAAAAAGAACCCGCTCAAGCCTTAAATTTCTTTGATCGTTTGGCCGAAATTTTACAATCTCGGGTTTTTGTTAAACATTGTCAAGAGTCCAACTCAAATACCATGGAAGAGGGAATTGAGCCACATGGCTGTGTTGAAGATGTTAGTTTTGCTTATGAAAGCCCCGTAGAGTCTGAATGGGGTGATGAACTTAATTTCCACTGTTCTCCTCATGTGCAACCTAGATTCATGGATGATTTTGATTCGTATTCTGAAAATTCCTCAGAGTTTGGAGGGAATGATGAGCTTCACAGTCCATGTTCCCCCCTCGAGTCCTCCCCTCCCCTTGAATTTTTGCCTTTGTGTGAGGCTCCGCGGGAGAAACATCTCATAGCTGAAGAGATGGAAGTGGATGAGACCAATAATGGATCTCCTATGTGTGAGGAACCGGCTCTTGTGATAGGCATGATTGACCAAGTATCCTCTCCTTGTGGTATCTACCCATTGGAGAAAGTACTCACTGTTAAGGAAATGAATGAGGAGGTAGACTATTTGTATTCCTTGTTAGAAAAGCAAGACAAAGCGTACGAGACCAATGGTGGGTCTCCTACCCTTGAGGATACAAATTTTGATGTGAGGGAAAAAGAGCAAATAGAGCCGCTTGTCATTAGTAAACGTTATATGCCTGTTGAGGAAACGAATGTGGAGGTAGACTTTTTGTATGCTCTGCTGAATGAGCAGGATGATAAGAATGTGAATAGACTTGAAAGTTTGTCTCCTTCCTTTGAGGAGATACCATCCATGGAAAGTTTGAATCATCCAATACTCTTGGCTCTTGATGATGCCGCCCCTCCTATTGAGTCTCAACTTTCGCAAGAATTTTTAAAAGTCGAATGGATTGATTTTGTTGGTGTTGATGAATTTGATATGGTTTACCATCCTTATCTTGTGGATTTTATCAACTCTTTGAAAATCAATCTAATTTTGTATGCGCACTTGGTTGAACTTAAATGTATGAAAGGACTTCGGCTCTTGCTTTATTCAAAGTATTTATTTTTGTGGCATGGTCGGAGTCAATTTTTGAAACAAAGTGTGGAGTGGAGTGCCATGTTCATTTTATTAGCTCTCGTTGGTTTGATAAATGTTCGGAGCCCGCGTTTGGCTAACCGTACATAAACTCTTTCTTTCTTTGTCTCTTTTCTTTTTCTCTTTTGATGGTCCGGTATAGCCACCCGTTTTGAGCTTGAAGCTGCTGCATGACTTGCTCTATGATGCTTTGAGTAAGAAATGGGGAGAAAAGTAGTACCCGTGTAATCGCGTGAAGATTTGGTTGTGTTTTACTTTCGGTTACTTTTGAGCCCGGATAACACGAGCCGGGTGGTTCTAATGTCATTTGCTTCTTAGTAGGTAGTTGGTTCTTAAGTCTTTTGCAGGGTAAGCATGCTACCACACCAGCCTTGGTGGGTTAGGTCTAAAAGCTAGAGTGAGTGAGGCATTCATGAGCCCTAAGCATGGGTGCGGCTATGTGTCGCGGTTGTAAGACCAAGAAAGCTTCGGCGATGACCTTGTGTGACTAGCTATGGTTCCGATGGAGGAGCCGAAAGAGTGAGCCTTGGAAGCAGTTCCAATGACGAAGGGAAGCAATGACAAGAAAGCCTCCAACTTGGTCGAGGTATATGGGGGTTGACATTCCCCCGGAGGTACAATCTTTTGTTCCTTTTCTCTCAATACTGTTGTTCTTCATGCTATGAGGACATAGCATCGTTTAAGTTGGGGGGAGGGATATATATGTTATATATATATGTTTTTGAGACTTGTCTCATTGGTAAATTTTTTACATTTTGTGTGCAATCTTCTCTTGTTAGTAGTGATTTCGCATGCTAGATACTTTAATTATGCTCAATTGTGTCAATATGGCAAGAGTCATGTATCCTGTCGAATTCGATTGTGTGTTTTAATCCATGTCATTTGCATATACATGAATTTTGATGAACAAGTTGAGCCTAAAAGTTAAGTCAAGTAGTGTGCATCGCTTGAGTGGAGATTCGTTTTTTTTAAGCATCCCATGCTTTTTGATTTCATTTCCCGCACTTGCGTAAATAATATCTTTTGTTCATACTTGAATAGTATATATATCTTTCTTGCATCTTGTTGGAGTTGTTGGCGTACTTAGGAAATGATTCAAGGCATTTTTGTTTGATTACACCACATAAGAGTCACCTCGTCCTTATTTTGAACCATAGTCCGAGTCTCTTCCGTTGTTCAAACCTAGGTAACTGGATGTTTGGAGGGTTGTGTGTCTATAGTTTTCAATGTTTCAAGATGGTTTGGGGGTGGTGTGAATGTGATAGAAGTGGTTGGGATGTAGAAAGGTGAAAAATTGGTATGTGATTCCTTATTTCTCCTCTCCCACTACAAAAGCTAAAGATCCAAATTTTCATCTCCCTTTCCAAAGCCCTCAAAATTGGCCTCTCAATCTCTCTTACTACAAATTTCACTACAAATGGCCCTATTTCCTCAAGAAAATAAAAGAAATGCTAAAAAGAGAAAAAGCATATTCGAAAGAGGGTTGAACACTATGATGAGAGGATTGGTAGCATACATTCCGGATGAGGAAGAGTCCGATGGAAAGGGGGAGCTCGATGCTCAATACCAAGAGGAGTCGAATGAGGATGTTGTCTACGTGTGGTGGAGTCGGTGGTAGTAGTTTTTCTTTATTCTTCGTAATTTTGTTTGATGTTTGGCCGTTATGTGGCCATGCCTTGGGTAGTTTAGGGTCGGTAGTGGCCAAGGGTAGATGAACCATGCAAGTATATGGCCACTACATTTTTGTAGTCCCTTTCTCTTTGTATCCAAGGTCGTTATAAGCTAATAAAGTCCTCCGTTGATCTTTTGTACGCTAATTAACTCCGTTTGATGCATGGTTGATATCTATTATTACTTAAGTTGTGATATTCCTTTGTCGTGCATAGTTGTCAATAATTAGCTTTCCTTTCGTTCTAAGCGCTCTTTTGATAGCTTGCGTAGCTTTTTGTCTTTGGCTATTGCATTTACTCGCTCGCGCTTGTCATGGGATGTATCTTGTATCTCATTGTGTGAAAAGTTGAATAAGAGCGTATCCTTATGAGTTTTGGAGTCGAAACTCGTTGTGGTGCATGCATGCTTGACTACTCTAATATGGCATAGTTTGTTCATCCTAGTTCATGGCATGTTTGTGCAGGGATTACATGTACTCGGGTTTGAAGGGGTGTTGTTTTGGACTCTTGCCTAGTTGTAATAGTTGAGCATAACTTTCGTGTCTTGAATCTCGAGAGGGTTGCATAGCTTAGTTAAATGTGTTTTGTTTTTGGTTGCTAGGGGCTAGCAACGCTTAAGTTGGGGGGCGTGATCCGCACCCAAGATTGTATAATCTTGGGGGCTTTTAGCTTGTTATTTGTAGCGTTTCGTTCTCTTTTATCCATTTTTATCGCATTTTGCGCGTAAGGTGTGTTTTTAGTGTTTTCAGGTAAAACGTGCTAATAAGGCGGTTTTGAACGCCAAGGAATGCTCCGGATGCAACCAAGTGCTCAATGCCACGTGCCACCATGTTGTGGTGCCCGAGGAGTCATGAAGAGGTGGTTTGGAGGTTGCTCGGGTTGCCCAAGGGTCAAGGGAATTGAAGGAGAAGTGATAATTTTACCAAAGCTACTCATCTCCCGACCAGCTGAGGGTAGAATTGTCATAACTTTTTATGTACAAATGATATTGGATCCAAACTACTTGGGTTAGAAAGTAGACTCGACGAGCTTTCCAACGGTCCAAAGAACACCCATTTTCGAGTTCGGGAGTGTCCGGAGCGAGCTCGCGAAGTTGCCGCAAAAATCTGTCTGCCAGCCATGAACCGGTACGTGCAAGTCATGTACCGGTACATGAAGACCAGATCTTGTATTTTGGAAGATTTTCAGCCATGAACCGGTACGGGCAAGTCATGAACCGGTTCATGCTATGTAAGTTGTGCCAGAATTTGCTACCTTTTCCCCTTTTTGCTTTTTGGATATTTTTGGTTCCTCTCTATTTTTAGGATATTTTGGGGGATATTTTGAGAGAGAATAAGGCCTCCTTGTATATAGTCCCTCTCTCTCTCTCTTTTTTTTTTGAGTAGCTAGTTAGTTTAGGATTGTTTCTTCCATTGTTGTCTTCCAAGCTTTCTTAGATAATTTCTTCAAGAACTTTGGTAAGTAATTCTCGTTTGTTAATTTCTCGTTTATTAATGTTGTAGCTACGGTTAAGGTTATCAATAATCTTAAGTTTGTTTTCGATTTCATCGGTTAAAAATTATGTCTCGTTTTTATGCTTTGTCTTGTGTTTTAGTTATGTATGAGTAGTCGTTAGGCTAAGTCTCGGGATAATCTTTCCCGAGGACTTAGGTTGTTATTTGGTTCTCGAGCCATCGGGCTCTTAAATCATGATTTCCGGAATAGAGCTTAATTTGCATTTTCGGTCTAAACTAGGGGTGTTAACCCCTTGGTAACGAGTTTTGTCAAGCGGTCTTGGCTAATGACTTACCGAGGCCTAGTGGCCTCCTTTTTGTTCGATAAATGTTAAAAACAAGTTAACTCGCCTCCGGGAAATCACATCTTTCATTAAACGTAGTCATTAAAGTAAAATCATCCGGGCGTGAGCGCGCGGTCGTGACTCTCGCCTGAGTTATAATCGAGAACCGGTAATGGCTTTTGTCAAGGGTTAGAAGACCCCGAGACTTGCCTCTTTAAGTTTATCAAGCGTTAATCTAGTTTTCATTTTAGTCTTTCCGTTTAAAGCAAAACCAAGTTGGCCGCCTTAAAGGCCGGAATCCTACTTTAAAACCTTCAATCCGAATCAAGCTATATTCGAATTCTCTGTGGGAACGATCCCGGACTTCCGGATACTATGCTACCGATGACCTAGCCCTACGCTTCGGGTATCTATCAACCTCTTATTGGAAAGCAAGGTTTTATCGTAAGCAGGAGGACCCAGACTGATACCTGTAAAATGGTTTTGTTGTTATTTCAGAGACAAAATCCTGGCAAGGGTCCAACTAATGCCCCAGAACCTTAAATAAGTATTTATTTTTTAAGAAGGCAATTTCAAGCTCAAAAATAATGTGTTTACGTAAATAATTTTTCTACCAATATGGATTTTGTTTGCGGTGCAAAAAAAATCAAAAAATTATTTTTCATTTACATTATTTTTGAGTTTAAAAATGTGAAATAAGCTGCTTATTTTTTAAGAAGGTTTCTGGAACAGGGCCTAAGAAGTTTTTAGTATTAAAACAAAACTATAATATACATTTTGGGAGATTATATACCTGATAATTATTCAATTCAGGCGAAATACATACTTTTAACTGTGAATCCTGATATATGATCACCTTATTTGTAGAGAAGGCTAATCTGATACTCATATCTGGTAAAAGAGAATAAACTCTTTACACATGCGGTTCCACCACCACCGTTGTGAGCCTCACAATGTGTTCAATGTTATAATCTGAACTGTTCATTTTATAGTGCTCACAGAGTAGTATATACACTCAAAAAATCAACCTGATCTGATATTGATAAATATATCAAAAGTTGAATTTTAATTTATAAAGTTGATGGTCTCATTCTATCAAATTAAACTATCAATGACCATCTATTTTATAAGCCAAAATTCAAAATTTGATATACCTATAGATGTCCGGTTAAATTAATTTTTTAGTAATTGTACTACGCTGCGGATCTTATAACATGAATGGTTCAGATCACCAATAAAAACATGGTGGGACTCATAAGGGTGATGGTAGAAAACCCATGATTTTTACCGCCCGCAGAAGGAATTTAATCTCAAACGGTGTTTTCCATGCATTATGGTGTGATTTAACGACTAAGCTATACGCATAACCTCAATTAATATCACGTAGAAATCATTGACCTATGATTAAGAAAACATACAAACCAAGCTTTAACACTGTGTTTGGTTTGCAGTTTTGAGATAAAAAAAGTTCTATAGGTTTGCATATTTTTTCGTCTTTAGTAATTTTTTTTAACATTTTAACAAACTTTTTTACTTTTTGAATAGAGGTACGCTATATACATCAAAAAAGTAAAAAATTTGACAAATAATCACTAAAGACGAAAAAACACGGATGACGAAATAATAAATTTTTTTTGGAGAGGTTATTTCTAAGAGGAGAACCAAACAAAGTGTAAATCTTTGTCGCATATGGAGTAGAATAAAAAACACACACAGAATAATATTTCTAACGATACCAAGGGGCTCTTGTGGGGTCCGTCGCTGCCGTTCCCCGCCGTGGCAACGGCGAGAGCAAGGAGAATCCACGCAACCACGTCGTTGAACGCTGCGGCGGCCATGGCGGTCTCTCCGACTCGCGTGGTGAGGAGCTTGAGCTCTGCTAAAATGCGCGCGAGGACAGGGAAAGCGGTTATGGAGAGAGAAACGCCGATGAACACCACCAAGGCGACGTAACCGACTTTATCCTCGCCGCGCACGACTTTCCTCAGCACGAAGGCGACTCCGATGCCGGAGAAGAACGGGACCGATATACCGGCGGCGGCGATGGCGAAAGCCCGCCTACCGCTCCGGCGAATCGAGGTCAAGTCGAGCTCGAGGCCGACGAGGAAGAGGAAGAACAAGAGACCGATGCTCGATACCGATTCGAGTATCGGAGTGCTCCATGAGGGGAAAATCCGGTGTGAATACTCCGCGTTTCGCCCCAAAGCCGATGGACCGAGAAGAATCCCGCCCTGCATGTTAAAGCATAATTAGGCTGTGTTATTGTAACTTTTTGTTTAGCAGTACTAGTTTTCTTATATTCGTAGTGTCCTGATAACTTACGCACATTTCAATTAACATTTAAGATATTTCCAATGTCCACAAGTAAAGTTTTTTTTATTTAAAGTCGAAAAAAAGTTACGTCTGCGTAAACTGACACCAAGAGTTGGCAAAACTACTAGTAAATTTCGATTTTCTCGGAAAAAAAAAAACAGATTAAGCAGTAAGCGGAGTGGTTGGCATCGTATACTCTCATGCATTTGACTAAGTTTCAAACTTTGCTGGTTACGATTAACAATACTGACTTTCGCCGAAGAAAAGGATAGACAGAGTAAGTGATTAATTAGTAGAGCGTACGATGATTTCTGCGAGGACTTTGGGTTGGCGGAGGGGTTTGAGGAGGAGAGAGAGGAGTCGGCTGAGGAAGAGGACCAAGGTGGTCTGGACTATGAGCAGCGGGAAGGCGTAGTTGAGGGGATTATCGCCTTGCCAAATTTCATAGGAGGAGGCTTCGATGGAGGTTATATTTACAGTCATTCTGAAGGCTGAAGTTGTACTATTAAGAACAGACGAGGTGAGGAGTAGGAGGTTTAAGCCTTGATGGTGGTGTATTTATAGCTAGCTAGGGCTGCATGTATTTAGGAGGTAGGGACTGTGCTGTGCAGTTCCGTGCTGCATAGTGTGCTGTGTAGCCGCTGGCAAGGCCTTGCCAGCATCGGTCCGACAATCGGAGATGTCCACTGCGTAGAGCTCGTTGAGTACTATAAGTGTACCAAAAATCAACTCGATCAAATATTGTTAAGTGCCTCGTCGGAATACATAAAACTTGAAAAAAAATGATTCCTAATGGATACGAAACACTAGATCAAAACCACTGAATCCATTTTTTTCAAGTTATATGTATTCCGATGAGGCACTTAACAATATTTGGTCGAGCTAATTTTTTGTGCACACGTAGAAATTGACGAGCTCTACGTGGTGAACGTCTCTGATCGTCGGACTGATGCCGGCAAGGCCTCGCCAGCAGCTGCGCAGCATGGAGCTGCACAACACAGTCCCCGGATCATGTATTTATGACTATGGTCCACTCGGGTATTTTGTCCAATTGCCATGCACCTAAAGTTTCAAATAGCATCAGATTTTTAAATATCACATATGTTATGTTCCTTTCAAAATAAAACAATCATTGATTTGACCCCTCTGAGTTTTAAATATCTTACAGATGCAACATATATCAGGGTATCGATTTTTGCTTTTATCGGCACTGCTACATCGATCTCAATATAACAATCATTGGGAAAATAAAAATTGCATCTGTATCGGTAGGTTTCCATTACATAACGGTTCTTTTATGATTCGCGCATGGATCGGTTCAAGACTGCTATGACTGACTAGTCGACTGATGCACTAATTTACGTACTTTGAATTTTTGTGTGCCAAGAATAATTTTTAAAAATTCGAGACCTTGAGAATCGATTCCCGCTACAGTACTAATTTACCTACTCTGATTTTTGTGTGTGTGCATGTCAAGAATAATTTTTAAAATTTCGAGACCTTGCGAATCGATTCCCACTACGTACAGTTTGGTACTTCTAATACCATCTCGATTCGATCAATACCGTCATGTGTTCTGATCGATCATCGTCATCGAGTCATCCAAACTTACTTCTTTCTCATGTCGCGAGTTCTAATCCCCTTACTCACTTTTCATGCGTGTCCATCACCCTTCCCTTTATCCTCTAGACTTCAATAGTACATTTTAAATGATTTTGTTCGTGTATTTATCGATGTGCGAAACGTATGTACAAAATGAATGATTCAAACCACCGTTGTGGGCTCACGGATAAACTAGAAACTTGATGTTTAGTTGGGTTTGGAGGATAGAAGTCTCGTAAGGAAATTTAGTTTAGGGCGAGGTTAAGAGCATCTCCAATCCATCATCTATTCCAATCTTTTCTCCCTCAAATTCTCTGTTTTGGAGGAAATTTCTACCCCAACTCATTCTCTATTTTGGAGGATGAGATTTGATACTCCATTTAGAGTATGGAAAAAAATAATCAAGGATTCTCTAAAATCACTTTTCGAATATAAAATGCAACAGCATTAGATTTGGAGTGAGAGTGAGTAATGATTGGAGAAAAAGAGAGGAAGTTTTTGAAATAGAAATGAATGTAGATAAAGGTTTGTGATTGGGGTTTTCATAAATAGTAAAGATCTCTATATTCACTTTTTGATTAAAGAATATTAATTCCATCCTCTAAAATGGAGCAATAGAGGTTGTTGGATTGGAAATGTCTAGGAGAGACCGACATGAATGCTCAAGTGTATATAGAGATATCTGATTTGACTCCAGTTTATTCTTCTCCTTTATTTCCACTCCGACTATAGGTACGTACCAATGATTGCTACCGAAAATGTATACTCCGTAGATTCCATGTATGGCCCAATCTCAGATTCTAAACAAAAGGATACTTTCTAACCTGTCTTATAATTTTTTTTAGCATAATCGGATATTTTTAGACGCTTGTTTGATTTGTCAGACTTTTTGTGCAGATTAAGCACTTATATATATACACCTGTATGCGCACTGTGTTGATTTTCAAAAGGGCAGGTTAAGAAATTATTCTCTACGAGAAATGAATATCTTCAATCATGGACTCGAGATTGGTCACACACATTAGGTATTGGACATTTTCGGTTGAATTATTGGGCTTGGTTGTCTTGTGGATCTCTCATAATTGATGCAGTGTTCCGGGTTTGTACATTGTACTTCATATATGATGTAAATGATCTCTTCTATCGATTGAAAAAAAAAAAACCTATTCGGATACTCGTAGAATTATTTTGGGCTCTCCAACGTATTCGGAGCACGTACCCATTAAACACGTGTAAGGGTCAAATTCATTATGGCGTTGAGATATACCTACACTAGTTTTGTTTCTGTCTGATCATTACAATAAAGTATTTTTTTTTGCTTTATCAATCTCTTTTGGAAATGAATCCTCCCCCGGTCTTGAATTTGAACCGGATAGGACAGTTCAAATCCGAATTATCCATTACTGCAATAATGTAATGGTTCGGATTTGTACATGGACTCTTAAATCACATTAATGTAGTAATGATTTCATTTGTAAATAGTTTATGAAGAAATCCGAACCATTGCTTATAACCAATGTATGCATGATTCGGATTTGGACGGTCAAGTTCAACATTTTGGACCGGTGAGAATCCAGTACCGGGGGATGGTGCTTTGCACGCGGCGCCATGCTGTGTTATGCACGACCGGACCCTCCGTTCGGCAAGCCAACGGTTCAAATCTCATCTCCACTATTCGAGCATCTGAACCGTTCATTACCGGGATGAAATCTGGACCGTTAAATTGCCGAACGGACAGTCCAGATGTGCACAGCAGCACGATGCCACACAACACTTCCCCGGGTTCGAGAATCCAAACCCTTTTGTGGGAGATTCGATATGTTCTCGTACGTTGCTTCAAATTTCAACATGTGGCATCCAATATGATTTAACTTTTTTTTTTTTTTTGATCATTAATATGATTTAACTTGTGTTATGAAAAGATCCACCAGTGTTTGAATAAACAAATGGCCGGCAGCAACCTAATTAAATGGAAAATGTGTCGAATTCTGAATGGAATCGGATCCACTAGAGTTTCAAAAAGGCCCTTAATTAAGCAAAAGCCGAAAGATGCTGATTATTCGATAAGTTATTATCTCATTTGTGAAAAAACATGCACCCAGCCATCATCTAATCAGGGGAGGCTGTATTACGGGATGACTTTGAGAGAGGGTTAAAAATTAGTAGTAAAATGAGCGCCTCTGATATAATGATTGCACTATATAGAATTTGCTTTTTAGTGGCTGCGTTCTTGTAAACCTAAGTCTTTCGCCAACAACTCTTGGGTCACCTCGCAAGTTGGTTCGGAACTCTTTGCATTACCAAAAAGAAAGGGATTTATAAGTCTAAAACTTGTTTCGGTATATTTTCTTTTTTTTGTAACTTTTTGTTTAGATTTTCGTCATAATTTTTGGGGTTGATCGTTCGACTTGATGAGATGAATCGGAAAAGTAGAAAAATATGGACTGATATTGAAAAAATTTAAATAAGACGGCACATTAGACACATAAGACAGTTATTTGATACTTTTTTCGTCTTTAGTAAACTTTTTTTTTTGCTTTCGGTCATGATTTTATACTTTTTAGACTCCTCTCATTGAGACGGATTATTTAATTCAAAAAAATATCACTCGAATCTAACAAAAATTTAGAAAAGATGAACAAAACACATAAAATGAAAAAAATTAGTAAGTTTACAAGAATGGAATTATTTGCATTGGTTCATGTGTGAATAAGTAGACAGTATACCAAAAAAAAAAAAAAAACTATAAAATTGGGCCATTATGAAGCCGAAGAAAGCAATAATCCCCTTAAATTTGTGAGTGAGTAGATTGTATAGTCTAGCTAACTGAAACAATATAAATCCAACCAATGGTGGATCCAGAGGATTGTCATGGGGGCACTTTTAGATCATATTCTCGAAAATATTCTCACATTGTAGAGCACGAATATACGATACCAAACTTAAACATATTTATTCCTATGCATAAAAAATTATAATGCACTTTTTTACAACAATTTCTAAACACATACAAAATTGAAAGACTTTACATGCACCTCGACTAATTCCGTGGACTTGAAGATAACAATTGGGCAAACCAATAGTGGCTCCAACGTTTGGAATGTTCTGCTTTTGTGTGGACACTAGACAAGACCTTTAGTTGCTTACTCATATTCATTTAGCCAAATTCCTTTTGTGTTTTAAGAAAAAAGAAAAAATAAACATGGTACGTTGGATATGCTCTAAACCTCTCTAGGTTTTTGGGTCCCAATTGGACTAGGCAAGAAATTTTTCCTGAAAAAATTTCAAGATTTGTAAATTGTACAAATTACATCTAGAAGTTGTATTTCATGATGAGTTGTAAATTGTACAAATTACCTCTAGAACATAGAAGTTTTGATGATAGCGAGGATGAGACTGCAAATGTTGAGTCTGTGAGCAAAGTTGAGGGAGAAATAAAAGAGGCCAGGAAAAAGTTAGAATGAGCTAAAAAAATGCTATCTAAGTATGTTTTGGCCGATTTATTTTCGCTGAGTGCTCTTCAAGATAATCTTCTGGAAGAGCTTCATTAGAGTATGAACCTCTTGAGATCAATTTGTTGAAAAAGTCGTATGTGAAGAAGTTCAGTACCAAGTGGGGTTTTGACCACAAACATTTGCTGAATTTTGATTGTATCTTCCAAAAGATGCTTCGTCGAGGTCTGGGAACATATTATGTTGTTTTGGAGGAAAATGGAGGAAAAGTTTACCTTAGGCTGTTAGAGCAGAAAATGAGAGTACTTATGTAAGTATTTTTTATTTAAAAATTGAATATGATGAAAATTTCTTTTTCTAACTCGCTCTTACCCTTTTTTGTTGTGGTCAGGTTGACCTCGTCACAAGAATTGGAAGAGATGATAAACTGGGGGGCGAACTTCGATGCCTCATCCAGAAGAAGGAGCAGTTGGTGGAGCATTCCAAGTGAGCCATTTCATTTCGATGATGAATAAATGTTGTTCATGTTCTTGATGTTTCTGCTTGAGATTAAATTCTTTATACCGCCGGTGTAAATATTTGTTTCCTCCAAATCAATTACATTGCGCCACGTTGTAAAACAGTGGTCCCAATGAATAAAATATGACGACGTGGCGCAATATTATGCTGTTCGAAATGAAGTTCCTCACTTGGAATGCTCCACCAACTGCTCCTCTTTTTGGATGAGGCATCAAAGTTCAGCCCCCCAGTTTATCATCTCGTCCAATCCTTGTTACGAGGTTGACCTGACCACAACAAAAAATGGTGAGAACGAGTTAGAAAAAGAAATTTTCATCATATTCAATTTTTCTTTTAAAAAATACTTACTTTAGTACTCTGATTTTCTGCTCTAACAGCCTGAGGTAAACTTTTCCTCCACATTCCTCCAAAACAACACAATCTGTTCCCAGACCTCGACGAAGCATCTTTTGGAAGATACAATCATAATTGAACAGATGTGTGTGGTCAAAACCCCACTTGGTACTGAACTTCTTCACATATAACTTTTTCAACAAACTGATCTCAACAGATTCATATTCTAATGAAAGCTCTTCCAGAAGAGTATCTTCAAGAGCATTAAGCGAAAATGAATCGGCCAAAACATACTTAGATAGCAATTTTTTTTAGCTCTTTCTAACTTTTTCCTCGCCTCTTTTATTTCTCCCTCAACTTTGCTCACAGACTCAACATTTGCAGTCTCATCCTCGCTATCATCAAAACTTCCATGTTCTTCACCAATATTAACAGTAAATACTCCAATATCTCCAACATCACTCTTCACCTCCAACAAAATCTTGTCCAATATGTCATAAAACTGTAATATTGACAACCGGTTCTTCTATAGCAGATGGTACTGTGGCTTGTGGTATTTTTACAACATCTCAAAGAATATATTGTAAAGTGACAAATAGTATTTCATCAGAAACTCCAATATTGACCAGCGGTGTTCAACATTGTTGATCAGCTGGCCTCCAAGGGGTATTTATATGACAATAAAAATAGAATGCAAATGTTTTCAGCTGGGCACAAATTACTAGAACTCTCCCCTATTTATATTACTCTATGGATGGTTCTAGTCTAAAGATATTTCTTATAGAGAATTTTAGATTTATACAGGTGCTCTAAAAAATCTTGATATTTTGACAAGGAACTTCTAGATCTTCTAGAAGTTACAAGTTATCAAGACTCCTCCAAAAATATCTTATATGTTTGGGCTTGACTTGGGATTCCAAAATATATTAGATCACGAACTAAATCATATTGGGCAAAGTACAGATTACCTCCATGTGATTAGGAGTTTTGGCACATCACCTCCCTGACTTTAGAAAATAGCCAATTCCCCACCTTGTGGTTTTGGATTAAACTGCTATACTAACCCCGTTCAGCTAAATAAGCCAACTGACTTATTTTTTTGTCCTTATTCAATTTTTTTCCGTATTTGTTAATTTTTCGTCAATTTTTTGGGGATTATTGCATCGTTATATATGATGAGAGGAATCTAAAAAGTAAAAAATTATGATCGAAATCCAATTTTTTTTTGAATAAAGACGAAAAAATTAGCTTATTGGCTTATTTTTGTCTTTATTTAAAAAAATTAGGTATCGATCGTAATTTTTTACTTTTTATATTCCTCTTGTCATGACGATACATTAATCCCCAAAAAATTGACGAAAAACTAACAAATACGAAAAAAATTTGAATAAGGACAAAAAAATAAGCCAATTGGCTTATTTAGCCGAACGGGGACCGTTAACAAAAAAATGTTGAATGACTATATTACCCACTGTTTTGTTTCATGCTCTTTTCCACTTTTTCCTCTGTCATCCATTACAGATGACCACTATTAACCTAATTAAAGACATTTGTTCTTCTAAATAAGCTAAGTGGTTTATCTTTTTGTCTTTATTCAATTTTTTTCGCATTTGTTAGTTTTGCGTCAATTTTTTGAAGATTATTGCTTCGTCATGACGTGAGGAATCTAAAAATTAAAAAATTGTCAAGCTGAGTTTGGAACAGTACATACATGGTGATCGTGCTTGGTTTCAAAGGTCAGAGATTTGAACATCCACTTGAGGATCTGATCTGATCAACTTTCTCAATCGTCCCCTATAAACACTGAGTTTTTTTTTTTTTTTGCCAATATTGTATACATCAGCGGGGGTTAACGGGGGAAGTTAGTAAGTTAGTACATGGAATTCAAAGACTATCCATAGCCCTGAACCCACAAATCGCTCACAACGGAGCTCGAACCCTGGTCTCCCACAAGGGAGAGCCAGGAGTTACCAACTGGGCTACAAGCTCATTGGTAAACACTGAGCTTATTAATCGTGAGTCTAAGTAGCTAGGCAGGGATAGAGAGAATAGTTAGGCGTGAGTGAGTTGAGAAGCCTCGAATTGAATTGTATTCCTTTCTCCACATATTGAAATCCTCAGGGCCCTGGACCAAGTCAATTGCCGAACCATGTAAATCTTTGTGATTGTTGGTTTGTGTTTATTATCCGGAGTCAGTCTGAAAACTGCAAGAGGTAGATTTTCAAAGTACCTTAAATTGTAGCTATATAGATCGAGCTCGACATCCACCCACCAAAATCTAACCTTTATTAATCTTTTATCTCCTTCCACGTGCATGCAGGCTGCAAGCTTGTATGCAGTGATTCTCCCACTTATTCCGCGTATCATTGGAACTCCAATGGGAAATATGCAGTGATTCGATCTCCCACTTATTCCGCGTATCATCGGAACTCCAATGGGAAGGTAGCGTTAGTGAACTGTTGGAAGAAAACGATTCCGGCCCATGAGCAAACGCAACGGAAAGCACTCAAAGACATGATCGATTATTGCCTGATGCTTGTTTCTGCTCACATTGGCACGGTCAACTATGCCGTGGTTTTCTCTCTCTCCTCCGGAGGCTTTCCTAAAATTTTTCGCGCGGTTACCTGAACCTATATACTGCACCGATGGAGAGTGAAAGTAGTTGTTGTTCTTGTGGTACACACCGGAGTTGCCTTGTCTACCGCCTTCATTTCATTGGTGTATTGATGGTTGCAATCCATCTGTCCAATTTTTTTTTTAAGTCGCGATTTCTTCGAGGCATTGCCTTTTAGCTTCGTCGCTGCATGCTTTGACCGCATTGTACGTCTCCATCATCTTTGCAATTGTGGCGTGCTTTGAAGCCTACCATAACTTCGACCTGAAATTCAAAATACTTCCTCTATCCGTCCCGTCTCGATTTGTTTGTTCAATCTTAATTTTTCAACTTTTTAAGGAGACTAAATCTGAGCCATTGAGTTGAAAAATTACATAATCTTATACATTGATTTTGGGTTTGGACTTTTAATTCGGGACATGCAAAAAGAGGATAAACAATATAACTTTGAAGTACATGTGTTTTTCATTTCCTCATTTTTTTTTTCATGGGTTTTTAATTTTTTGGAACAATAATACTAGTAGCCTGGCGTTACTATGTTCGATTTATTAATGGGTTACTATAGAAGCACGTACACATTTTGATTCAATATATTTCTTGTTTTTCTCTTTATTTGAATTCCAATTAGTCGGTACGCACGATTTCTTGTTTCTCTTATTTTTTTCCAAAATGATAAAATTTTTATTGATGATCATCGGTTACACAATTAACAAACGCTAACAGCTTCCATCCTTAAAACAAAGGAATAGATAGCTACCCCGCCAATACCCCTCTTCGCGTGCAATAGAATGAGCCACACTATTGCCACTTTTTCTAACAAATACAAACTCGCACCCCATTTGCACCCAAAAAAAAAAAAAAAAACACTGATAGAACAAAAAAACTAAACTAAACACCCATAGAAGCGAGACCGACAAGCCAATTAATGGATCCGATTCGTCATTGGACTGCCACCATTCGTCGCCTTTTTTCGGCAGAGAACCATCTTTCATCCCCAACCCAAATAAAACCTCGTTTAGCATCCCCTAAGCACCAGGTCCCACACCACCCCACCCCACCCCGCCCCGCCCGGCATCAATGCCCTAACCACCTCCCCCAACCCCATCATCCTCTCCACCGCCACTGCTGTCTTCTCCCCGAACTCCTTCCGCACCATGTGTAAGAACACCGCCGACACCACCACGTCGAAGTAGTTATCCGTAAAAGGAAGCCTCCTCACGTCGCCTTCTCTGCACGTGACGTACTCCTCCTGCACCATGCCGGCTGTCCTGAACGTGGAAACGGTTGTCTTTTTCTTCCGGTCCAACCCGACGACCCGGCCCAAGCTTCATTCTTTTTTTCAATTGCAGCGCGACGGCATTCAAGTGGAGGCCGCGGACGCATGCAGCCAACGTCGAGGGCGTGCTTGACGGCGGACCAGTCGACGACGGTAGTGACCATGCGCTGCGACATCTCCCAGTGGAGGGAGACGGCGATTAGAAGATGTTGGCGGTGGCGAAGAAGAGGCAAACGATGGAGAGGGTGGTGACGGAGCCAGTGAAGCTGGCTGCAAATCTGGCGGCGGAAGGCGGGAGGAGGAGGGAGAGGGAGGCGCAGATGGGGGTGAAGTAGAGGAGGAAGAGAAGGGAGAGGAAAGTGAAGAGGATGGCGTGGAGGAGGAGGAACGCTGGGGTTTGCCAGTCGTCTATGCCGTAGATTGCCTAGATCTGTGTCCTGTCTCTCCCTATTTTCCCATGTTCACCGCAGCCGCTAGTTCTCCTCCTATTCTTACCGCAGCCGCTAGTTCTCCTCCTATTCTTTTCTACTGTTTTGTATCTCTTACCTTTTTTTTTAAAAGGTTTCTTTGACTATTTAGGCCCCGTTCGGTTAGATAAGTTAATTGGTTTATTTTTTTTGTTCTTATTCAATTTTTTTTTCGTATTTGTTAGTTTTTCGTTAATTTTTTGGAGATTATTGCATCATCATGACGAGAGGAATCTAAAAAGTAAAAAATTATGATCGAAATCCAATTTTTTTAAAAAGACGAAAAAATTGGCTTATTGGCTTATTTTTGTTTTTTTTCAAAAAAATTAGGTTTCGATCATAATTTTTTACTTTTTAGATTTCTCTTGTCATGACGATGCAATAATCCCTAAAAAATTGATGATAAATTGACAAATACAAAATTTTTTTGAATAAGGACAAAAAAATAAGTCAGTTAACTTATTTTAGCCGAACGGGGCCTTACAGCATATAGGAGAGAAATTGGAGTAATTTTTTACTTTTTGTTTTGATTTTGTTCATTTGTTGTAATGTTTGGAATGAAATACCAATGATGCCCCCCATTTGGACGGACAAAAGGGACAGCGTTACGAATGGAGACCAAATTGACACACATTTTAAACGTTGGGGACGAAATTGGACAAATATTTGGATTAGAGACGAAATTGACCACTTGTTAATACTTTGGGGACCAAAAAGGTAAATAAATCGTTAACATTGTGAATATTTATTTAATAAACTCACAAGTTAATTTTTATCCCACAATAATCCCAATCGTTAAAAGTAGTTTCACGTATTTTCTTCTCTCTGTCACAAAATCTCCATGGCACACTAGAGCTCTCTTTCTCAGCACAAAAATTTTCAATCGTTAAGATTTGAAGGCAGTTTCAAGAAAGAGCAGAAAATAGAAATAAAGGAGAAGAGATTTTTAAAACTCGTAATCTTGGTAAAATCTAAGCTGTAAGTATATTTTTGCCCAATTGTTATTCTAGACTTCTAGTTCTAGTCATGCAATAAGTGATAACTGTTGACTATTATGGAGTATCAATTTTCAACGTTGCTAGTTTTTGGCGGATCAAAAAAAAAAAAAAAGTTACTAGTTTTTGGTAATTAATGACATATTGTTTAGAAAAGCAATGCTAATGCTAAAGGCAGATTGCATGTTTTGAAAAGTACATATGTGAATATGTGATTAAATTAGTATTTTTGAGGGCCTGGTAAAAGTATAATGATTAATTTAGTACTTTTAATGATGTGAAAGAGCGTCAAGTTAAGTGTAATTGAATATATCTCATTTTCCTAGATAGCTGAGGTAATTCGTTACTACTTTTCCAATCTATTAATAATTTATAAAAAGCACAACTAAGTATGTAGTATTGCTATTTTGCACTTTTTTTAAAAAAGTTTTACTGTTACTATTCATGTAATTATACATGTATATTTAATTTTTTGTTCCGCATTCATGGTCGCCTCCCGTGTAGTTAAATTCCGGGCTCTGTCCTGAATTTCAAGTATCATGTGGTGACACTACGATTGTTTTCCAATTTTAAGGTTGTCCTTAATTTTTACACATCATTTTTTTTTATATATATAGTTGTGTCTTAGAATGTATTTGTATTTGTCTTCCACTAATACTAATTTTATTACGTACTCTCAATCATATATAACGAACGATTTATTTATTGCGACTTTGGCAGGCATTCTAATGTGGATAAATGATTCTAAACTTATTGGAGATGTAGAGGATCCCCAGAGGAATAAACCAATTATCTGCCAATCAGAAGGCTCTTTCGTCGAAAACATTATTTCAGATTTGACTTATTTCCCAGCCTCTCCAAAAAATCACGAAAATCTTATATCTTTTGTGTGCTTTCCAAACTTTTTAAAAATAAAATGGGAAAATTTCTCTTATATACCTTCAATTTTAAGCTAAAATTCAATTTGGTTTTTCAACTTTTAATTTGGATAAATAAATACTTCTACTTTGGAATTGATTTCAATGTCAACCCTTTGTTGGATGACGTTAGTTTTTTGGACGGAAAATACACATGTGTCTTTCACGTGAGCTAATGAGAGGGGTATATATGCACATTCCCTCTTTCCCTCAAGAAATTATTCTGTGAAACTAGTATTACTTCAGTCTTCACCTCTCCCAAGTGATGTAATTAGTGGAATAACCTCCCCAGATAATTTCTCTCGCTCATCCACTTAGGATATTCTTCCCGAAACCCATCCCACGACGACATCGATGCCCGCCGCTGCAATCGGACCCCTCCGATTGCCGGCTGCCGACAATCTGCAAGAATGATTTCTTCTTCCTTTAGCTTTTCAGTTTCTTGTTTGTTTAATTTTTTTACTGTAACTAACAAAATACAGAAAAAGATGGAGATTTTTTGAAAAAAAATAAAATGATAAGGGGTTAAAAATCTCCCAATCTCCAACCCCCAAAAGTTTCTCTCGTGAGTAGGTACAGATTTTTGGCCACCACTTAAAAAAAAAAAAAAGATTTTTGGCCGCCGGCGATCGGAGGGGGCGGTTGCAGCAATGGGCGCGGATCCTCCTTCAGCGAATCCGCCGAAAACACGACAATGATGTTGAACAACTATTCGCATGAACAAAGAGACCAGCGAAGAAGGAATGGTCGGTTCGAGAAATAATCCTCCGTTTATGTAACGACCCGCTCCATCTTTGTACAATATTGTCCGCTTTGGACCCTATGCGCTTTGGCCCGCCCTCACGGCTTTAAAAGGCCTTGTACAAGTAGGAGGGATCTTTTCTTATAAACTATAACTTGCCCCCCCTTCCCGTCCGGACGGAGCCTGCCATCCTGCAGTACCGCTGGCCACCGGAAAGCGGGGTGTCACAGTTTATGAAGCTAATCGAACTGGATTCATTGCAAATGTCCGACTCCGCTACAAGTAACTCCTTAAACCACAACTCTAACACCTGGATCCCATACTTCCTTTTCCACGTCGATGTATACGTATATACATCAAGATGGTGTGTATTGTACTGATGTGTGTGTATATATGTAATGGTGAAGATTTAGGGGAAATACTGGTTTGGTGGAATTCGACCGAATTCGATGGAGAGAGGAAGGGGTGGGTGAGGGGAGAAGAGAGAGACTGGTTTTATTCACCAAAAAAAGAAGAAGGGAGAGACTGGGGTTTTGAGTGAGGAGAGGAATGACAAATTTACCCTGAAAAATGGTCACACGCTGGACACATAACGATTTTCCATCCAAAAAACTAACACCATCCAACTTAGGGTTGACATTGGAATCAATTCAAAAGTGGAAGTATATATTTGTTCAAATTGAAAAGTGAAGGATCAAATTGAATTTTCGCTTAAAGTCGAAGGGATATAAGAGAAATTTTCTCAAATAAAATTGTACAGATTTGTCACCACAATTTTGTTTCACGACCGTTGGATCTTCCAATGTTTTCCTTCCTCTTCCATTTTCCCTCCACAAAACCATGAACAAGTTAAACAGTGCAAAAATCCTTTGTGGAGGGAAAGGGATCGAATAGCGAAAACTTGAAAGATATCTAACTGTGGTGTACTTCAATCATAGTTCTTCATTTAAATCTTTTTTTTTGTTTTTGAAATTCTTTTTTTTCTTTCTAAAATTCAAAAGTTTCTATTCTTACTGTTCTAGATACTATATTGAATATTATTTTCATTTATAAAATACCAAGAATATCTCTCAGGCAGATTGAGGCTAAGTTCAATAATTTGAATCATAAAAAGAAGAAGGGCCCTTATTCCTCTTTGTTCTTTAAGGAAGATCGCAAGATGTTAGATATGGGTGCAAAGTTGGGCATTGAAGTAAAAGGTGGGAGGAACTATAATTTGAAGAGATTTGTTGAAATGCAAGAGGAAGAATTAAGGGAAATTAAGGATCCATGCTCTTGACGACTATGAGGAAGAATCTAGCTCGGGGGACGATGATGATCTCGAGGATGGAGCCTCTCTCTCTCTGGCTTTTTGATGTCGAGTTTAGGCAGGTTTGAGGTTTTCTGCTGATTAGGATGAGGTAGCAATGTAGTTTTTGTGGTGACAGTAGGAGGTTTTTGCTGCTGTGGGAGTTGGATGGAGGTTTTCTTTTGCTGTTTTTGTGGCTTTTTGGTGTCTAGTTGGCATCTTGCCTTCTGTTAGGCCTTGGGTGGCTTTTGCCGGTGTGCCCTCGGTCCTTTTAATCTTTTTAATCCTTATATATTTTTTATACAAAAAATTTCCCACCAAAAAATTATAGTTTAAGGACAGTGATTTTGATACTCACTTTTAGCTAATAACACTTCACTTTCTATTTTATAATCTCATATGATTAACTTACAAAGTGGAGTGCCAGTGGTTAAAATTGCAGGGTCAAAATCAATTTCTATAATTTAAAAAAGAAAATCACATGTTGTTGTGTTTGGTTGGCATTTTAGTTTAGTTTAGTTTTGGTAATGGGTGAAGAGATAAATAGGATAATGATTGGAGAGATGGGTAATGATTGGAGAGAGATAGGGAGAGAAATGAAATTAATAATTGGAGATATAGGGTAATGATTGAAAAAAAAAAGAATAATGATTAAAAAATAAAAATAAAACTAAAATAAAATGGCAACCGAACAAAGCCATACAGTCATCTATAACTAGCAAAGAAATTACTAAAACAGATGGTACTTCCACCTGAAAATTTTTCATTTCCTTTTTCGTGCCATATTTTTAGAACATTTGATTTGACACTCCAACCTTTATATCATTGTTTATTCAGAAAATTGGTCTAAACTCCTTGAGTAGGAACTATTGGGCGATTAAGCCCAGGTTAGATTATCATAAGGTTCAGAGTCCACCGGTTAAAGAATGTTCCTGCTTAAAGTCCTTTAATGGACAAAAATAACCCTCGGGGATACGCGATGGATCATTGTTGCCTGATCCTATTGATCGAGGAGAGAGAGAGAGAGAGAGCAGTGGAAGCAGAACACGGAAACACGGCAGCAGCAGCCGCTGCGCACGGTTGAGTCGCAACGGCAGCGGTGACGGGTTCGGTCGGGGAAGAAGGAGAAGGGGAGAGGAGTATGGAAGGGAAGGAAACAGGGAAGGAGAGAGAAGAAAGGAAGAAAAGGGAAGGGAGTAGAGGTGAGGTGAGGTGAGATGAGGTGGTGGCAGTGATCGATGGAACCCGGCGCCCATGGCAGCGGTAGCCATGGCTTCCATACGTGGTTTAATTTCCATTTTCCCTTTTTCTTTTTTTTGTTAGTCGAGAAAGAGAGAGACCAAGAGAGCGAGAGGTGTTACCGGTGGTAAGAGAGAGAGGGAGCTCGCCGATCTTGTGGCTTACCGGAGAAGTGATAGGTCGCCGGTGGGGGACTCGGGGGGAGTGTTCACCGGGGAAGAAGAGAAGTGGGGTATTTTCAGGTACAAAAAAAAAATGTAGGGAAAGGTCAGTAACAACTAACAAGAGATGAGACAAAATTTAATACTCCAATAAATGATCCCATCCCAACAAATCAATAGTGTTGGCCGACAAAATTTAATACTTTTTTTTCTTCAAAATATTTGCTTTCTTGTTTGATTTTTCATCTGGTGGCTGCTCACCTTTTTCTTTTTCTTCAAAATATTTGCTTTCTAATTTGATACTCTAATAACCGGCAAATATTATATCTAAAATAATAAAGAGTATCAATTGGGACAGATAATTTTTTTTGAGATAGCAAAAAGTATAAAATTAGACAAATAATCATATTTGTTAGTTTAAGAGAGATTACTTTATCTGTTGGTATTTTTAGAACAATAAACATTATAGATTTGGACAAATAACTATATCTATTGGTTTATTACGGTTAATACATAGTACAAATTTCGCAGATATAACCTTATCTATGATATTTTTGGAATTATAAATAGTACAGATTTGGGCAGATAACCACATCTGTTGGTTTTATTACAATTATACAGAATTCAAATTTTGAAAAGATAACCTTATCTGTTGATATTTTTATGATCTAAAGAGTATAGATTTAGACAAATAATCATATTTATTGATTTTATTACAATTATAATAAGTACAAAAACAAAAAAAAATTAAAACATGTAATGTTATCCGTTTTTTTTTTGTATTACATATATAACGTTGTCTGTATGTGTTTATTTTTGTGACAAAGTAACACATGTAAGGTTATATGTTTGTTTTTGCATATGACAATGGTTCCAAAAAAAATTTGAATTTTGATTGGCTTGTTATTTTTAGAACAATAAACATTATAAATTTGGACAAATAATCATATCCGTTGGTTTATTGAGGTTATGCAGTGTACAAATTTTTTGAGAAATCTCAACTGGTGAGAAGTATTGATGGGAAATAGTTTACTTTTGTTTGGTTTTGAGAAATTTTTTTGATGTAATGAGTGGAAATAGATAGAAAAAGTTATCGAGAATCTTGTAGAGAGTAAAATTTTTTTGATGGCTGCATTGTTTCAAAATAAGTTCTCTCAATCTTGATAAGAACACAGACAGATGTGGTTAACTGTGGAGTTCTGAATTGTATAGTATGCCAACAACATCAATAGATAACCACAACTTTAAAAATATGTTCTTCGAATCTTGATGAGAACAAAGACAGATGTGGTTAACTGTCAAAATATGTTCCCTGAATCTTGATAAGAACACAGACAGATGTGGTTAACTATGGAATTTTGGATTGTGTGCCGTGTGGTATGTCAACAACATCAATAGATAACTATAACTGTCAAAATATGTTCTTCGAATCTTGACAAGAAAACAGACAGATGTGATTAACTGTGGAATTCTGAATTGTGTGGTATATCAATAATATCAACAGATAACCATAACTGTCAAAATATGTTCTCTGAATCTTAATAAGAATACAGACAGATGTGATTAACTGTGGAATTCTGGACTGTGTTGTATGCCAACAACTTCAATGTATACGTTATTTGAATTTTTTTCAAAAGATATAAAGAATATATTAACATTGATAACGATATTATTTTTTTTTTGCAAGATCAAAAGAATTAATTGACAAAGATAATATGTTTATTTTGTCTTTCCTTTTTTTTTTTTTTTGCAATTTTCTTATTGGAAAGGTACACATAATGGATTTATAAAGATGACCATGACCATTACTATTTCTTTAGGGGGAGCTTTGGCCAGAAGTCCATACTATTTCACTGCCGGCGCTAGGACTTTGTTCCCCCGCATTTCCAAAAATAACCCCGCTTTTCAAAAACAAAACTAAATCTTGATAAGAACACAGACAGATGTGGTTAACTTTAAAAATATGTTCTTCGAATCTTGATAAGAACAAAGACAGATGTGGTTAACTGTCAAAATATGTTCCCTGAATCTTGATAAGAACACAGACAGATGTGGTTAACTATGGAATTTTGGATTGTGTGCCGTGTGGTATGCCAACAACATCAATAGATAACTATAACTGTCAAAATATGTTCTCCGAATCTTGACAAGAAAACAGACAGATTAACTGTGGAATTCTGAATTGTGTGGTATGCCAATAATATCAACAGATAACCATAACTGTCAAAATATGTTCTCTGAATCTTGATAAGAACAATGTGATTAACTGTGGAATTCTGGACTGTGTTGTATGCCAACAACTTCAATGTATACGTTATTTGACCATGTCCATACCAAATGCAGGGGAAAAAAAGGTACTAGTGATATTTTTCTGATTTTCTCCCAAAATATACTTGGAAAGGAAACTCAAATGAGAAGACAGAAGAGAGAGTCAACTACGGGAGAACAAATAGTCATCTTCATCCCCATCTTTATCAGAGGTTTTTGTAGTGAGTCAACACTAACCCATCTCTATGCTCAAACTCACTTCTGTCAAATACGTTGGCAATCGAGTCCCACCACTGCCACCTTTTCTTCCCCAGCAAAACGCCATCTCCGGTGAGCCTCACTCCGGTGGTTTGTCCCCGGCGAACTCCTCCCTCCGGTCTACTCTCTCTCGGTCTCTCTCTCTCTATAACACAAACAAAAAGAAAGAAGGCGCACAGCCTTGATGTGCTTTGCCGGCGACGGAGGAAGGAACGACTACTTAAAGAATTTCGTCCCCGGCGTCAACCTACCAAGCGACGGCGATACACCACCAAGTAGCGGGCTTGCGCCGCCGTAAGGATACAGACTTGGCAACGGGCTCATAGAGCTGGCGTGTTCTTCGCCGACTATACGTGAACGGCGTTGTTGTTGTTGGCGAGGAATCTACCCGGTGTTAGAGTTTTTGCCTCACCTTCGGCGCCCCCCACTGTCGGTGCCTTTCCTACGACGGATCCCATGGCTTAGAGTAGTTTTTCAATTTGGGCGTGTTTTGTTTGATAGGGATATTTTTGGAAGGCAGGTGAAGTAAAGTCCTAGTGCCGGGTTGTAAAATGTTGATGTCCTTATTGCATAATTAAACCCTATGGTATGTCCTCCTAACCAATTTTCCCTTGTTTATTTGATCCTTTTCTTGGAACACTAACGTGGGGCTTTATTCTCATTCTTCTCTTAACTTCCTCCTTTGGTAAAATAAAGATACTAATACCTATTCACATCCTTTTTTCTCTAGGAAGTTAGCGTATTAAGCTATAGACATAGGAGGTTAATAACCTTATTAACTTAGCTTAACTTCCTTCTTTGGTGTGTGTTTGTGTTTCCAACAAAAATGGTAACCAACTTCGCCAACAGCAGCCACTCGGCAGCACTGAGGGCAACACTAACATGGACCCCAACATCGCTACCGGTGCTCCACCGGATCCTAACCGACCAACCGGATATTCTGACGCGAAAAGATGCGCAAGGCGACACCATACTCCATTTCTTGGCGGAAGGCGGCAACGCCACTGCCTTCAGAGAACTGTTCGAGGGCGGCTTACTGACGAGGAGCAACGGGGGCGGTGGGGGAGAGCTGAGGACGTGGAACTGGAGAGGGGACACGGTGCTTCACGAGGCAGCCAGGTTTGGCAGGGTCAATGTTGTGGAGATTATTATGGAGAGGGAGAGAGAGTTGGTTTCAGAGCGCAATGCAATGGGAGGGACGCCGCTTTACTTGGCGGCTGCGAATGGAGAGCGGGAGGTGTTCAACCTTCTCAAAGTGGCGGCTGCTTGTGAGGAGGTACTGAGGAGAGATGACGGCTGCACTATTCTTCATGCTGCTATAATGGGAGAACATTACAGTACCTTTTTTTTTCTCTCTCTCTCCAACTAGGTCTGATTAAAATTGCGGTTAATCTTTTGAACCTGCAGGTCTGGCTATGGAGATTGTTGAAATATTTCCTAATCTTGCCGGAGCACATGATAAAAATGGAAACACTGCATTGAATATGTTGGCCAGCAAACCCGTTTCCTTTAAAAGTGGGTCATCCTATTGGCTTAGGAATCTTGGCAGTAGGCCCTTCATTCCCCTACAGTTCCTTTTGTCTCTAGTCTACCTTTGTAAGTCTTCTTCTTTTCTTTTCTTTTTCTTTTTTTCCTGACCGACAAAAGAAATATATATATACACACACCAAACTTCTACTAAAGGCGCCCTTAACTTGTTAAGTTAAGGACTTTCCCTTTCCCGATCAAATTTTGATAATCCGAGCTGTTCAATGTTTACAGAATGTGATTTTAAAGGTACTAGTAAAAAATCGGCAAAAAAAAAGACCGGGAAGGGTTTGATCCGAACAGTTTTTCATAAAAATGCATTTATAGCATTTTTTATGAAAAACTGCTCGGATCAAACCATTTCCGGTCATATTTTTTTCCGATTTCTTAAGTGTACCCTTAAAATCACGTTTTAAACACATTGAACGGTTCGGATCATCAAAATTTGATCGGGAATGATGTCAAAGAATGTATTTGGAAACGAAAATTGCCACAGAATGTATTTGTCTTTCTCTAATATATTTTAATTTTATTACGTACTCTCGATCATATATAACGAACGATTTATTTGTTGTAACTTGGCAGGCATTCCAATGTGGATAAAGACAACCACTGCCCAGTGCAGTTGGTATGTCATCTCTCCCATAAGGGGGAGGTTCTGGGTTCGACTCCTGCTGGAGCAACACCCTTGGGGTCCCAAGCTATGGATAGCTTCTGGACTCTGTGTTAACTCTAACACCCCCCACTAACCCCCGCTGATGTATGATGATTGAAAAAAAAAAAAAATGTGGATAAATGATTCTAAGCTTACCGGAGATGTAGAGGATCCCCAGAGGAATAAACCCGTTATCTGCCAATCAAAAGGCTCTTTCGTCGAAAATATTATCTCAGGTTTAACTTATTTCCCTGCCTCTCCAAAAAATATCACGAAAATCTTGTATATTTTGTGTGCTTTCCAATTTTGTTTTAAAAAAATTGTACAGATTTGTCACCGCAATTTTGTTTCACGACCATTGGATCTTCCAAATTTTTCCTTCCTCTTTCATTTTCGCTTCACAAAACCATGAACAAATTAAACAGTGTCAAAATCCTTTGTGGAGGGATAGCGAAAACTTGAAGATCTTACTGTGGTGTACAGTTGGATCCATCAAGTTTTTACTCTTCCTCCACAAATCCATGAGGGCGGCGGCGACTTTGGCGGCCTTGTTGAGTGGCCGACGGCATAGAGGGCAGCATTGGGAGCGAGCAGGGTTATAGATCTTGACAGTTTTCCGGCTATATACATCGGCGCACCCCAGGATTCCGAATCGGATGGGGTTTCGGTCCTTTCGGATATCATGGTTTGTGATCTGTGGTGGAGGATACAAGCAAAAGCTGCATGAAAGTTGCATGAAACACGTTTAACACAGGACTCTCACATGCATTCAAAAAGCTATAAGGGCTTTTTCGGCTTAATAAGTCCTCTGACTTTTTTTTTTTATTGAAATTTTTTTCGTATTTGTTAGTTTTTGGTTAATTTTTTGAAGATTATTACTTTGTCGTGATGAGAGAATTTTTTTTTGTTTTTATTCAAAAAAAATTGGGTTTCGATCATAATTTTTTACTTTTTATATTCCTCTCGTCATAACGAAGCAATAATCCTCAAAAAATTGACGAAAAATTAACAAATGCGAAAAAATTAAAATAAGGACAAAAAAATAAGACAAATAGCTTATTAAGAGCAAGTACACCAATAAAGAGCTAAACTACCATGTGAATAGTGCACAATTCTAATTTACCTATCAACTTTTTCTTTCACAACTACACCAACACTATTTATTTTACATAACACCTATTAAAAAATATATTTTTCACTCTTTTTCTTTATCCTTTATTTTTAAACCGAAAAACCCACAAAAAGTTTCCCCAACTTCTTCTCTCTGTCCATTAATTTCGGGAACAGTAGAGAGAGAAACCCAACTTCTTCTCTCTGTCCATTGATCGAAAGCTTCGCCGAACCTCCGTTGAAGATTGATTTCGGGAACAGTGGAGAGAGAAACCCAGGCCTTTCTTCGTTGAAGAACTCCGTCGAAATCGATTCTGACTTCGCCGGACCTCCGGTGCAGTCGAGAAATATCAATTCTTAGTACATCTTCTCCGTCAAAAGCTTCGCCGACGAGCTGATGAGTCACGGAACTGGCCGAATTCGACAACTTCAGTCGGCGATCAAGCTGACTGGGTTTCAACTTTCACCAGCAAGAAGAGAGAGAGGAGGGAGGAGAGAGAGAAAGAAACAATAAAATAAAGAAAGACTTTTGAACAGTGCTGAGTTAAAAATACCGAAGAACTGTTCATAAATCTTTTTTACCTCCCTTTTTAGCTCATCTGGTGCAGAATATTTTTCTTGCTTTTTCTCTCTAAAATAGCTAAAAAGCCTTTTTCCCTCCTCTGATACACTTGCTCTAAGCTGAACAAGCCCTAAGTAGCTCTTTTAAGCATTGCAACGAACACCCGTGCATGACCCATAGAGAAAGCAAAAAGTCAGCTTAAAACTGCGAAGCTAGCCAAACGGGGCCTAGAAATTTAGGACTTGTCTATATATGCTTCTCTCTTATTCCTTAATTTTCTTTTGTTTTTCTATTGTTTAGTGGTGCCTTGGGTTAATGGAGTTCATGAAGTAAAGAAAAAGCATGCATGTGCCCTGAACCTAGCCAAAAGGTTGATTGCAGAAGAAGAAGATTGGAGCCATTACACCAACTCATGTGGAAGGTATAATCATGACGACGATGATGATCGGCCCATTATTACTACTAAAACGAGAAGAAACCCGCTTCTTCAAGCGGCAGAGAACGGCATTCAAGAGTTGGTGGAAGAGATCCTCGGGAAATTCCCCGAGGCTGCGTACTGCGTTGATAGCAACGGGAAGAACATATTTCACATAGCAGTGGAGAAGAAAGATGAGAGAATGTACTGGTTCTTGAAGAAGAATGTTGCTAGAAAGGAAGGGATGATGGCAGCTCTTGATCATGGTAGAAACTCCATTTTGCACTTGGCAACCAAACCCGATGCTAATCCTAGAGTTCTCCTTGGAAGCATGAACCAGATGGCGTGGGATGTATATTGGTTCAAGGTATGAATGAACTTTCAACTAATTTCTTCACTACTCACACTACATTATACAGTAAATTACATAGAACCCAAACACCAAAATTTTTTCTACTACTGATAAATCGGTAAGGGTATGTATATACATCGAGAAGCAAAAAAGAAAAGACCACAGCACTAGATATTGATACATGAAGAAAAGTGAAAGGCCAAACCAAAAAACGTCATCCAACAAAAAATTGGATGCAAAGTTATAAGCAGCAGAGTATACTCTGCTTATCAAAGGCACAAAAAGTTGGCATGCAAATGACTGGCATAGTGGCATGCATCCTTAGCCCTTGACTAGGAGCAGCAGCAAAACCAAATCCCCAACTAGACATATTCCTCAATAATGGCATTGCATCTTCAGCAAAGTGAAAGCTTGACATCCAAAAGTTCCAAACCACCACTAGAACCATGCTTCATAAATATTCCCACAGCTGCAGCTAGCAACTTGAGCAGGGAAACCACACATCAGGCACATTTTAGCCCCATCATATGCGAAAATGAATTTTGTACTCTAAAAGAGCATGTCCAATGTATATACTACCTCAGCACTTGAAGCACCACCACTTACACAAGGCCTAACTAGAAATTGGATGGGGTGTGATCAAAAGACACAAAACCAAGACACCACCAAGCCTGACCCCAAACCAGCAGAGACAACAAAAGAAAAGGACCAAACCCCAAGCACCACCCGAGTGCAAAAAAAAATAAAAAATTGAAACCGGCCAGACAAAAAGAACTAACCAAAGGAGACCAGAAAAGAAAAAGATCAAACCCCAAACACCACCCTAGAACTGAAACAAAGGATACAAGAAGGGAGCCAAGGGCAAGCCTAAAGAACAAGACACAAACAGGATCACAACCCACCCCAAAAATGAATAGTAAACAAAGAAAGGGGAGAGGAGACTGTTGGTCGCGGGCCAGCATCCTGCTCACGCAGATTGAACCGTGGCGCTTGGGGCCTGCTACGCTTTAGTAGAAGGAATAGAGTTGCGTCTTTACCACTACCTGTGAATTTTGGTAAAATAGTAAGCATTTGATCCTAACAGAGACTACCCCAAATACCAAACAAAGACCACATGTATCCCCAAGTGGAACAGAAACGCACACACATCAACCAACAAATTAACACCAAATTGGAACCAATGGACCTCCTATATCTTTAACCTCCTCATACCTTCCAGGCACCTTCTGAAGTCTTCAATAGATCGAGTAGTCAATGATATCACATTTACCTTTGATCCACAAGGCTATTCTAGTTTTCACCAAATCAATAAGCTCCTCCATTTCCCACACTTTGTTCTTAAACATTGCAGTAGGGGCCGATGTCTAGATCAACAACAATTCCTCTACTAACTAGAAGTCTAGAACAGACTTTGAGCTTGGCTATGCTATTTTGGATAGCCATCCACACAAATAATTCCACTTTTGGTGGATAGATATTCCTCCACTTTAGGTGGCACTTTGCTTACATATAAATTATTTTAGAATATGCCTTCGTAACAACTTCAAAAGTGGGCATTGTAGTATACTACATTGACGTCTTCTTAAAGTTAGAATTCTTAAAAGGGACGAACAATTAATACATAAACGAGATAGTAAGCCTTTGCGATATTCTAATGTATATTATGCAGCTTGTATATTATGATTCTCCTCCTCATCTCCCGTGGTACCCAAACTCCGACGGGAAGAACGGCAACCGAGCTGTTCGAAGACACCCACTCCGGCCTACGAAAAGATGCCGAGAAAGCCCTGAAATCAATGAACAGCGGCCTGCTCCTCGTCTCCGCACTCATTGGCACTGTCAACTACGCCGCAGTTTTCACTCTCCCCGGAGGCTTCGACTCCAACTCCAACAGAGACAGCCGGGATTATGGCCGCCCCGGTCCTGTATGGTACGGGCAAAGAGCGAGACCTACTCCTTTTCTTGTGGTTCACTGGCGTTGCCCTGTATGCCGCCTTTTTATCGCTGGTGGAGATGGTCGTGATCCAGCTGTCCAAGTTCACGAGTAGCGACTTCTTCACTGCATTGCCCTTCAGGTAATTACATCGCCGCTTATTCCATTTCGCGTTTGTTCTGTTGATTAGCCTCTGGTTAGCTCATGTGCTTTTTTCTTTGCTTTATTGGCTTATTCTTGCTACTACATACTATTTCCTTTCATTTCCATCTAATATATACTATATTATTTTTACTGATAAAAAAAAGGTACATCGTCGCTATAACAGCGTTGTACGTCTCTGTCGTCTTTGTTGGGATCCACCCTAGTGGTGGATGTGTAATTAGCTTTGTTAGTAAGGGCATTTTTGTCCGTGTGATATTTTTGTGTACTCTAGGGCTTTCATATATACATTTTGTGGTGAGAAGAGAGTGGTGGATGGATGAGAGTGTTGTGTGTGAGGTTTGAGAGGTTTGGAGGGTTTTTGTAGCTATATTGTGTGTTTAAATATAGTGAAATTTTCCCTCAAAAATCTTGTGTGTGTTTCTTGCTCATCCATGGCTTGATTGTGTTTGTGCTTTGTTGGTGAGGTCTTGGGCGTGCCCCAACAGTGGTATCAGAGCTTGGGTCACCGGAGAAAACAAGGACAACACGATCGGAAAGCTCGGTTTCCGACGGGGTTCGTTTTTTCGACTGGGTTTTGGATCAAGACGGACGAGGAGTTAATCGGACCAGTAAGGGTTGTGCACCTCACTGAGACGAGTCTATAGGAGGTGACGGGGTCGAGTTTCGTCGCCGGACGAAGGCTCGGGAGCCATTCGATCGCAGTGGGCGGAGGCGGCGACGGGCAGATAGGCTGTTTTGAAAAGCCCGAAGTTGTGGATGATCGAAGACGAGATTTGAGCACAGGGTTTTGTTCGTCTCGAGGAGACGATCCGAGATCTGGAAAGTTCGTCGTCGGAAGTTGCGGGGGTGGCCCACACGCGCCGGTAGAAGGCGGCGCGTGGCTGTCGGAATTTTTTTTGAATTTGTTCTGCGATTCAAAAGCTTCAGCGCCGGTTCAGAGGGGTCAGACCGGCGGTCAAAGGGTCCGGTCAACGCGGGTCAGCGGGTGCTGAGTCAGCCGGTTTACACCGGTGTCGACTCGGAGTGTTTCGGCCGATTCGTTGGTTTTTCGACCGGTTCGGTCCGATACCGACCGGTTCGTGGGCGGTTCAGACCGGTTCGTGACAGGATTTTTCATTTCGGATCTGTTTCCGGCCTCGGTTTGGAGTGAATCGACTCGGAAATTGCCGGTACGTTTTTTTCAGCTTTGAAATCTTTTTTTTGGGCATTGGTTGAGTTGTTCGGGAGTACTAAGGGTCGGGTTTAAGTGATTATCTTGCTTTGTATTAATTAAAACAAGATGACGGATGTTGGTGTTAGTGTGAATACTATGGTTATATTGTCGGCGACAAATTATGCGGTTTGGAAACCACGAATGGAAGATATGTTGTCGTTAAAAGAGTTATATGACCCTATTGAGTATAAAGGAAAGAGACCGGATTCGATTAAGGTTGAGGATTGGAATAAATCGAATAGGAAAGCCGTAGCAATGATTCGACAGTTTATTGGGCAGGAGGTGTTTCACCATGTAGCGCAGGAGACGGATGCTTATGTTTTGTGGGGGAAGTTGGTGGAGATGTATCAATCGAAATCATCTCGAAACAAAGCGCTTTTGATGAGGCAACTTGTGAATTTGAAGCTTCGAAGTGGGGATTCGGTTGCCGTGCATTCGAGTGAGTTTCAAAGTTTGGTGAATCAATTATCTAGTGTTGGTTTGTATTTTGATGATGAATTGCAAGCTCTTTTGTTACTTAGTTCGCTTCCGGATGATTGGGAGGTCTTGGTGGTTTCCTTGAGTAATTCTGCGCCGGATGGAAAATTAAGTATGAGTTTAGTGCAAGATGCTTTGTTTAGTGAGGAGGCGAGAAGAAAGGGAATGGCCAAGATGCATGTTGATGAGTCGCAAGCTTTGGTTTCGGAAGGAATGAGAGGGAGAAATCAAAAGAGAGGAGGCAATTCACGTTCGGGTTCGCGTTCGAGGGATCGTTGTGAAAAAGGGAGTATGGCTTGCTTTTATTGCAAGAAGGAAGGTCATATGATTCGAGATTGCCCTAAGTTAGTTGGTCGAACTTGCCATTATTGCAAGGAAGAGGGACATATGATTCGAGATTGTCCCAAGATGAAGGGTCAATCGAAGGAAGCGGCGGTGGTTCAAGATACGGAGCTTTTGTTGGTTGAGGAAAAGCCTAATGTTGCGAGGCAAATGGATTGGGTACTTGACACCGGGTGCTCATTCCATGTTTGTGGAGATAGGAGAGAGTTTTGTAGCTACGAGGCTTTTGATGGTGGTTTTGTTCGAATGGCGAATGGTTCGAGGAACCGTGTAGTTGGAATAGGGATGGTGAAGTTTCGCTTGCCGAATGGGAGATTTGTGATGTTATCGGATGTTCGTCATGTGCTAGGGGTGAAGAGGAATTTGATTTCACTTGGAGTGCTTGATGGTAAAGGGTATTCATTCTTGGCTAGTGAGGGTATTCTTCGGGTTCGGCAAGAGGAACGTGTGATGCTTGAAGGTAGTTTGGTTCATGGATTATACCGTCTTGAGGGTTCCGTTGTGAGGGATGTGATAAGCCCGTGATAGTGTAAATAACCGGGCTTATCTCGCTCATTTTTGCCACGCTCACGCGCATAACTCCTTGTTTTTGATTGATATTGCGCGAAAGGTGCGTTTTTGGTGATTACAGGTTTTTCTTGTGAATAAGGCTTGATTAAAGCCATGTTTCGCTCCAACAACGTTCGGTGATCCGAGGGCTCCAATCGGAGCGATTCCGGAGCTTGGGGATTGTCGTGGAAACCCCGGAACCAAGCCTGCAATGAGCTGCTGATAGAAGGCTGGCAGAATACAATGTCTACCGGTAGACATTCAATGTCTACCGGTTCAATCCCAGATCAGTGAGGCCATCATTCTGCATCAATTTGAATCGGCCAATGTCTACCGGTAGACATTCCCCAGTTTCTGCAGATTTTTATTTTCTTTTTCTTTTTCTTTTGTAACTTTAAAGGGGTACTATATAAACCCCCCTTGCACGTTTTTAGGGTTATCTTGGATCATTTTTCAGCTAGCTCTTTCTCTCTCTACCTCCCTCTCTTCTCCAACTCTCAAATACTCATTAATGGAGCATTGATTGGTGGGTTTAGGGTGGTTGCTCTTCATAAAAGTTGTAAGTTAACTTGGGTTCTTCATCAATCAAGTGTTTATTTCTACTTTGAGCATGATTTCGTTTTTCCCTCTCCTTACCCTTGTTCATTTCACTTCTCCCTTGATTATGTGTGAGTAGTGTAGCAAGATTAGGTTATGGGATGATTAACATCCCGTAACCAAGGGTATTTCTTGTTCTTCTCTCTCTAAAATTCATTTTCAAAGAGTAAACATGTTTTAGGGTATTTTTACGTAGCAAAGCTTGGAGATGTTAACCCCCTTGATCATTCGTAGGCAAGGGTTTCGATTTCTTGCCACGCGTGATGCTTAGGGCTATGTCTTTCCGAGCGTTTGTCAAAATGTTCCCGAAACCCTAATCTGTTTACCAGTCATTTCGAAAGAGAGGAACAAGGGTGCTCTTGAGTTATGGGTGTTAGTTATCCTTTAACCTAGTCTTTAGTTAATCTCCAGTTAAAAAGCCGTAATTAGGTTAAGTAGCTATTTTTCCCAAAAAAATCAGTCAGTTGGCCGTCTCAACGCCAAATTCGGTTGGCGGCCCTAACGCTGAAACTCTCTTCTCTCGCTAATCTCCGAAGTAAAAGTTATGGACGCGCTCCCTGTGGAATCGATCCCGGACTTCCGGGTTTTATTATGCTTTCAACCGACCTAACCCTACGCTTGGGTTTTCTTATTGCAACACACATTAAGGTCGCAAGCAGGATGATATGAGCTATACACGTTTAGTTGGAAGAAAAGTGTGGCGTGTGAAAACGCAAGTTGAAGAGCCTTTGTGTGAAGCGCATTGTTTGTTGAGTTTGAATGAAGCATCGGTTAGTGGAGTTGGTGAAGAAGAATTGTGCACAAAGAAAAGGGTTTCTTTCGCACAAGATTTGGTTTCCGATGTGTTCGTGTTTGCGTCCGATGAAGAGGTAGGAGGCTACCAAGTGAGGGGGTGTGGGGCATCCGTTAAGGGGGTGCGAGCTATCAAGGTTTGGGATCGCGGACGCTCCGATCGAGGAGTGAGAAGACGACCTTCCACCCACTAGGGTGGGGGGGGGGGGGGGTGATTGTTGGGATCCACCCTAGTGGTGGATGTGTAATTAGCTTTGTTAGTAAGGGCATTTTTGTCCGTGTGATATTTTTGTGTACTCTAGGGCTTTCATATATACATTTTGTGGTGAGAAGAGAGTGGTGGATGGATGAGAGTGTTGTGTGTGAGGTTTGAGAGGTTTGGAGGGTTTTTGTAGCTATATTGTGTGTTTAAATATAGTGAAATTTTCCCTCAAAAATCTTGTGTGTGTTTCTTGCTCATCCATGGCTTGATTGTGTTTGTGCTTTGTTGGTGAGGTCTTGGGCGTGCCCCAACAGTCTTCACGATCTTGGCCGTCTTCATAGCCTACGACATCATCGACTTACACATCAACGTATATATCTTCCTGGGGCCGGCCCTCGCAGTGGTAACCATTGTTTTCATAGACGTCGTGTACCTGACTCTGTGTCGCCTGTGTCTTGCGTTGTGTTGCTCACTTTCGCGTCGAGGCCACATGTTTGAGGCAGTCATCGTTAAGCGTAGTATTGGGGAAGCTAAGTTGTACGAGTCTACGAGTAGGTGAGGCTGCGGACCGATCAGCTAATTCCTTCTGTTCAATTTTTATTTTGAATGGCGAATTTTTTTATTTATTAATCTTTGAAGTGATTATATTATCAACTGTTTGATCATATATATATCTCGTGGCTCGAGATTATCACACAATCCTACAATATAGCCTATGGCTATGGCATATAGAGTGCTTTGATGGGTGTTTGTCTGTTGCAATCGATATTTCCTTTCTATGCATGTAGGGCAAAGTTCACTTAGACCTCTCCATGGTTTGGCTCATGTGCAATTACACTCCCTCTAATTACACCCTCTAATTACACCCTCTCTGGTTCACTTTGTTTCATACGTACCTCCTGTATGTGGTTTGTAAAAACTTGCAGATACACCCAATTGATGAAAAAATTGCTTCTACTGTTAAGAGAAATGACTAAAGGTCCAATACGCCCTCATTTTCTTTTGTGATTATTCTTCTTCCGAAAATCTAAACAATCCATCCCTTCTAAAAAAAATATTGGATCCGAACTGCTCGTATTGTAGAGAGCTTGACGAATACACTACATCCACACCAAAATTCAAGTATATTGAAAAATGAAAACCTCTTGGTCGAATAGAATTGACTATGAAATAAATTTTCAAATTTAACTTTACCTTGCATTTCAACAAGAATCCAATCACTGAGTAATTGATGTCCGATCGACATGATTTTTTTTTACAGAGATGATCTACTCTTTCAGTGGTGTCTTATTTATGACCCCGAGACACAAATTTCTTTCATGCAACCTTTAATTTCATAAGGAACTTATTAAAAATGAAAATCTCCAATTTACCAAGTTCATCGCATATTCACATGTTCGGATTGCATGAAAAAAAAAAAAAAACTCACTCTACTCATAACCATGTTGCCGTTGCTTGGGTGCCTAGATTCATAACTTTTGGTGACACGAAAAAAAAAGTGTGTCAGCGACCTATTTTTGCCTAATAAGTCAAATGGCTTATTTTTTGTCCTTCTTCAATTTTTTTCGCATTTGTTTGTTTTTCGTCGATTTTTTGTGAATTATTGTTTTGTCATGACGATAGAAATCTTAAAAGGAAAAACCTAGCTACGATCGAAACCCAAATTTTTTGAGTAAAGACAAAAACACCAATAAGCCAATTTTTTCGTCTTTATTCAAAAAAAAAAAGATTTTGGTCATAATTTTTTATTTTTTTAGATTTCTCTCGTCATGATGGAGCAATAATCCACCAAAAATCAATGAAAAACTAACTAATGTGATTTTTTTTAATAAGGACAGAAAAATAAGATATTTGGCTTATTAGGCCAAAATAGGTACATGTAGCCATTGCTTATGAAGCTTTCAGCGACAATTGTGGCTTGTTGAGTCGCCATTGATATACTTTCGGTGACAACAATGGTCTCTTTTTACCTAAAGTGTGTTTTAGTGACAGAGATGCATGTCTCCGTTGCTAGTTAAACTTTCAGCAACAATGTGCATGGCTTGCTCATCGCCGTTGATATCCTTTCACAGACAACAGATGCCAAAAGGTGTCGCCATTGATGTCTCTCTTTTCTTTTCTTTTTTTTGTTGTTGTTGTATTGTTCCCGCATTTCAAGTGGCAACCATAATAACCAAGCTCTCGTACTAATTTTATGTATAGGCGTAATATGAGAGCATTTAAAGTTTGGGACCCCCAAAATTAAATAGAATTTGGGGGACTGATGAGGCCGCATCCTCGGGGTATTTTCTTCCTACTTAATTAGGGTGCATTCTTTCGGCCTTACCTTAAACTTAAAATGAGAATTTTGTCTTTATTTGAATTTTTTTCGCATTTGTTAGTTTTGCGCCAAATTTTTATGGGTTATTGATTTGTCTCGACATGACGAATGAGAAAAAAAATTCACTTTTACCCAAGTATTTTGAGAAATAACCACTTTTTAGCGCAAAAAGTGGTTATTTCTCAAAATACTTGGGTAAAAGTAAAAAAGAAATTTTACTTTTCTGCTTCCTCTCGTCGAGACGAATCAATAGCCGACAAAAGTTTAGCGCAAAACTAACAAATGCAAAAAAAATTCAAATAAGGACAAAATTCTCATTTTAAGTTTAAGTTTAAGATAAGGCCAAAAGAATGCACCCTTTATTGGTATTTATGTTTCATAGGTTGTTTTTTTTGCTCGGCAAAACGAAATTTTATTATCAATCTCGAAAGGATACATCGAGGGGCTCAACCATAGTAAGCACACAATACTTACTTAGTCGAGCAAAAGACAAGAGATTTCAGCTTACAGTGCCCTCCAACAGAGCATTGGAAGGAACACGCTACACCAATAAATACGATTTATAACTTTAACCGTCTAATTCCATCCAAAAATACCTTAAACTCCTCCACCGTATATACCTTCACATCGAACTTTGCCTTTACCCACATAGCAACTCTAGTTTTTACCTTCTCAACCACGACCCCAACTGTCACTGTTGCGTTGTTAAACACATACTCATTACGTACCAACCACAACGACCACAAAGTTGCAAAGAAGGAAGTTTCCCACAAGCCTTTCTCCAAGTTCCTGAATCTATTATCCATCCACCACCTGAGAAGAGCATCCAGAGATTCAGGACAAACCCATTGAACGTGCCACCATTCTAGAATTTGCGTCCACACAGCCCACGAAAATTGGCAATGCAAAAACAGGTGTTGCGGAGTTTCCAATACCAAAGAACAGAGAGGGCACAACGAGGATTGTCCCTCTACAATCAAATTTTTGCCCAAAAGTACTGATCTCGTAGCCACCTTTGATTGAACAGCCATCCAAGCAAAAATTTCCACCTTCGGGGGCTTATGTTCTTCCACAGGTCTTCCAGCCCCCAATTGCCAGAGAGTCCGCTGCTTTCCCATTGATTATACACCGTTTTTACCGAGAAACTATTATCGGAGGACCACTTCCACTTCAATGAATCACGGCTGGACATATCCAGACAAATTGTTGTAACCTCAGCTTCAATTCCTCCCTTTGATCAATTTCCCAATCACGTAGCTCGCGGCAAAAAGTCAGATTCCATCTATCAGCTTCCGAACCACTCCAGAATGCATTAACAACCGCCTCTTTTTGAGTAGAAATCAGGTACAGTCGAGGATAATCCTCTCTAAGCGTCGAATCCCCCAACCAAACCTGGTTCCAAAAAGATATCTCCATACCGGAACGAACCTGGATTCTAAAACCCTCCTGGATTATACTTCGTTACCGCAGTTCCGTTTTAGCATTTTTTTGCTAATTCTTTCAAATTTTAGCGTACACACACCTAGCATTTTCTAAGGGGATTTTCGTTTGGGAACAAATTGCTGTTTTTTTTTTTTTGAAAAGTAAATTCTTTTATTAATAAAATGTATAGAGTTACAATGATTAAACGGATAAGAGGAAGACATCATAATTCACAATACGAGGATGACATCCCATCCCATGACGATCATATGCCACTCGAGACCCAAGAGCGATTACAAGTTGGCAAGATACCAACCAAAATCAAAGTAGGAAAAAAAAAAGCTCAAAACATGAGCAACCCCATTTCAGTTAAACAGAAATGAAAGAGAACTCCTATTCCATAAAGAGAACTCCTCGTGTTGTGATGTTAATGTGTGATGTTCGACTATTGCTTTCATTGACATCAAGATGTTGATTGGATCCTTACTTTAAAAAAAGAAACATAATCCTGGAAATCATGTACTCGGTAGATGTCAACTAAGCTTTCATTGACATCGATGCATGATACTTGCTTTAACAAAAAAAAAAACATAATACTTGAGAGGTACTAGTAGATATCAACTGTGCTTTTGTTGACATCGATGCAAGATCGGGTCCTTACTTTTGAAAGAAACATAACACTCGCCACCAGCCTTGGTTTTCACGTCATTGAAATATATTTTGGTGTGTAAGGCCCTGTTCTCCCTCAATTATTGTTCTGCAATTTCTTCTTCTTTTCTTAATTTTGTGATATGAAGATCCAGACTACCATACAAGATGGTGTGGATCCTTTGAATACTACCATGCGGTGCTTCTGGACATTAATTTACAAGAAAACATACTCGAATGGACCCTAAGACTACCATAGAATTGTGTGGTGTTGGAGGACTGGGGGCGGTGTTGCGCAGCGTGTCGTGCACGGCAAATCGTCGCCGCTCCGGTCTCGCTCCAATGATCGGAATCGTTCACTTCGTAGAGCTCGTCAAGTAGAACAAGTGTACCAAAAATCAGTTCGATCGGATATTATTAAGTGCCTCATCCGAAAATTATTATCTTGAAATTTATTAAGTGTACCAAAAAATAGTGGATTTTATCTAGTGTTTCGGATTCTTTTGTTTCAAAATAATAATGTTTGGATGATGTACTTAATAATATCCGATCAAGAAAAATAAGCTTACAAAAATGGAGAAGTGGGCAACCAAGTTTGAGATTGAAGTTAGGCATCTCAAACATCGGAGCCAGCACTGCATGTATGTATGTGTACATTTTTGGCCAACAATGAGGGTCTCAGTTGTACATCGATCCCTCGAATCACATGTCAGGGTACATGTTTCATCTGTAATCATAATAACCCCAAACACTTTTGTCCATGATTTACGGCAGTATTACTGTATTTGGAACTATAGAGAAATTTGCTGGAGTCCTGTTCCTCTTATTATGTGACATTTTATTAAATTTCATTGTGCTTGGGATGCCTAATAAAGTTTCTCTTTTCATTCCTTTTTGCAGGTATCCATCCAATGTTATACACGAAAAGACTCGAATTTGGACTTGTGGACTCCGGCATCAAGGATATATATCATTGACTTTAAATCAAGGATATCATTGATGCAAGACTTTGAAGTGTGAAAATGCAGGAAGACTTTGAATCAAGGATAATTACTGGGTCTGTCCCTTTTCTTCCATCTCTTTGAAGTAGTTAGAAAGAAGCAAACTTTGAAGTAGTTAGAAAGAAGCCACCAATGCTAGATCCAAAGGCACATGTGAAAATGCAGGACATTTTTTTTTTAATTGATAGGAGATATCATTACATCATATATGAATTACTTCTTCCGTCCCTTTTTAAATGTTCCGTTTTGTAACTCCAACTTAATAAGAAAATATCATCATTACACCTTTCACATCAACTTTTACCACCACTTTCCCTACTTACCCTCTATGGAAATATTATTATTACACTTTTACTCACTAACTTTTAAAAATGGAATCTACTTTTAGGGGCAAAAAGGAAAATGTACCAACTTTTATACACTAACTTTTCAAAATGGACACTCATTAAGTGACAGCCCAAAATGTAATACTTGACTTTAAAAAAGGGATGGAGGGAGTATAAAGTACAAATCACGGTATATCAATTGTGTGAGAATCCACAAGATAACTAAACCCAACAACTCAACTACTATAAATCTAACCTAACTACAACTCGAGACCACAAGCAAATCTTGCGCACAAGGAAAAGAGAGAAACTCTGCAATAATATTGATGTAAAAGTTAGGCAAACCTTAGGTTTACAACCCTTTTTTTTTGAACGGCGAAAAAAGGATTTTATTGATCTCAATGATGGAGTACATCAAGATTTAGGGCAAGAAAAGATAGCATCACAATGTGTGAGTAACATCCCAACAAGGTTGGCACCCAACCCCAACAATCATATGCTATTCCAACCCAAGGATTGACAAGAAATCAACCCCAACGCATGCCAAACATCAGCCCAAAAAAAGCTCAGAAATGGCAGTTCCAAAAGATCAGTGATAATCAGCAGTTCCAAAAGATCAGTGCCAGCATGAAGATCAATGCAGTTCAGCAGCATCAAACCAGAGTTTTGGCAATTAAAAGTTCAACAGTTCAGCAACAAAAGGTAGTGACTTCGCACGAAACATATAGCAGACGACGGTTTCAAGAGATCAGTGCCAGCCTCAAACGATGAAATCGGAGATGGAGTAATCTGCATCATTCCATTTAGTCTTGACCCAGAAAGCAATTCTTATCTTTATCAAATCCACCACATCTTCCCAATTAAGGTCCTTAATCTGAAAATGATGCTCATTTCTCACATTCCGTAGTGACCACAGAACTGCAAAAGGGATGCAGTCCCAAAGACTTTGATCTTTGGCTTCTGACTGTAGCTTAGCCACCAATTGATTATACCCGAAACCGAATTAGGAGTCACCCACTCTCAAAATAATTAAGTTTCTAGATCCCACGGTTTCCTTCAGACAAAAAACTTGTGGATTCCAAATGCATAGAAGTCCTCCAGCTGTTTCAACCGCATCAACTTCCAAAAATTCATAATTGTCATTCCACCATATTGAGCTAGCGAAATCCTTTGATACAGTCCTTTGCTTGGTTTCTTGAAAAAAATACCATATCCACCTTTCTTACTTTAAGCAACTTCACCTCTTTTCACTTTTTTGGTTAGTCCTCTAACATTCCAAGTCATGCATATCATTGTGAGTTGAGATGAGGACCAGGATATCAATCAAAATGTAATATTAGAGTTGCCTTGTAGCAGCTCTGTCAGCTCTGTCCAAATCCTGAGCTTCCATATCTGCGAACCTGCTGATTACTTCATCCTCATCTCCATCGTATCCCATACCCATGATTTTATTGCATTCCCAAATAGCTTGCGCTTCATCCAAAATAATTCTGTTTATGTTCACAATTCCTCCTGAAGAGATAGAGGCAGAGAGAGCAACTGCTGCAATAGCAGACCTGAAAACCTCACACTTTTGCTTGTTCTTCCTCCCCTTGTTGTTGACCGGATTAACCTTTGTGAAGCCAAGAATATCGTAGATAGATTTCCTTTTCTTCTTCCCTTTTACTCCATTAATGGCAGCTTTTAATGGAGCAAGAATGGGATCATCTTCAGTATGGTTTACTTCATTTTGATCAAGTCGTCCATCCCCATTTGCATCTTCATCATTTCTCTCACTTAAGATACCAGGTAAAGCTAGATTCTCGTTGACAGAATTGGCTACCCAACTAACAGATTTAGCAGCTTGATTTTCCACCAAATTACTGAGACTTATCCTTGGGGACAGTAACATTCTATTTAGCCCAATAACAGTTAGAGGGGCTAAATTGATAGTAATTGGCAATGAGTTATTCCCTGCTCCCTCCCCCAAGGTATCCTTGACCTTTCCGCTTCCCCTGACTGATAGCCCAATCCCCGAAGAAGAAGAAAAAGAATCTCTTGTAGCCAAACCATAATTACCCCCATGCATGCCCACCTTTACAAGTTGTAATGATCCCCCATCTGACCCCACAGCCTTTTCAGCTTCCTCATTTGTTTCGACCATTTCCTCCACAATATTTTCTTCATACCCATTTGAATTTTGAGCAACAGATTTGACTTCGTCCAGAACACATCCCTTACACTTGCATTCAGATCTTAAAAAGGTGTTGATCATCTAACATTATAACTCCTATCCTTGCTAATAAGAGTTATCACCTGATTGATTGTCTCCATGGTAGTTGTGGAGATGAGAACTTTGCCTACCGTGAATGAAAGAGATTTAAATGAATCTTCACTAATAGAGATGATCTTCCCCCAAATTTGGCCAATTTTATTGAACGTGGCTACATTCCAGACATGAAGTGGGATACCATAACAGTTTAACCACACTAATCTAGAGCCTTGAGTAGAAACTGTATCATTCCACTTAAAAATTTCCAAAAAACAGTCTTTAAGCCATCCCATCTTTCCCCCATTGAAAATAGAGTCTCTGTCTTCAATGTTAGGAAAGGTGAGAACAACTCTATCACTATCCATTGGCCGAACCTGAATGTCCGAGTATCCAAGATTTCTGAGATGATCTTGCATGTATACCATTGACCTAAGAGGGGATAGCTCGGCAATAGCACTTCTGGTGAGCCATTCGTTCCCCACTTCTGAGACTTTGATACAAGGCTGAGCTCCATTCCCAGATTTAATAGCTGATCTGTTGCTTCGATTCTCCATCATAGGTGCCTTCTGAGATTTAGGAATCCACTTGGGTTCTTCAGCTCTAGGGTTTTTGTTCTTCACCACCCTATATACTTTTGTTTCCCCAACCTTCTTCTGACCTTGTTTGTTCCATCTGGTATTGTTGAATCTTGCCTCCTTTACCAGCAATCTATGACCTTGTATTTGAGCAGTATTCCACATCTTTATTGCTTTCATCCCATCCTCTTTGTTTCCATACCTTACAAATCCGAATCTTTGGTTTAGCCGAAATGATCTCTTCCAAGGAATGTAGACCTGAATGATTTTCCCAGCACCGGAGAATATATGCTTCAACCAAACTTCATCCATGGCTTCTGGTAGATCACAAACAAAAATTGTTGAGCCCCGTGATGAATCTCTTGATCTTTCACCCAAATTACCCCTCTCGCTCCTTTCTCCACTCTCTCGCCTTTCTTGCAACCCCATTGTTAAAATTTTGACTCTTCAATAATCAAAACTAGCAATGTTTTGTCAATAATCAAATTTTATCTCTCAATCAAGTACACCAACATTACACAAAAATCTTCTCCCTCTTCCATTTTGTTCTAAGCATATAATTAGCTCTAAGAAAAGAAGTCCTTGTGACGATTCCAACCATTCAAACGTATTGTGGACGGTTCAAATTTATTCTCTCTCTTTCTGAAATTCGGACTTTTATAGGGCGAAACCCAAAACCCTAATAAAAATAAGCTGAAAAATAAAAAGTCCCGAAAATTGGGGTTTTTCCTAAAATTGAAAACAGAAAAGAAAAACAGGATTTGCCAAAAAGTACCAGCTAAAAAGGAATTATAGTCTAAGAGTTATTAACGAAACGAAATTTTCCTAAAACGGCAAAATAATGTAATTGAAGGACTAAATGGATGAATCAGGCCGAAATCCACCATGCGTCACGACCTTAGGGTGGTGTGTATTGACCGGAGCATGAAATTAAGTCAGCCCACAAAGTTTAGGCCTATTCCGAGCTCGTCCGAATTTTCAAATCGGGTAATCAGAAATTAAAGGGAAAATGACGGCCCAGGACGTGTTTTGATAATTAATACCCGCCAAGAACATGCTAAGAACATTTGTTAATGCTGAAAATATCATTGGTGGATACTCCCTCCGTCCCTAAATGTTTGGCACTTTCATGCTTTTTGTTGTCCCATATAATTTGTCCATTTTGAAAAGTCAAAAGCAAATATAGTAAACTTCCTATGTTACCCTTTTCTTTTGAGTACAAAATTTCAAATTCAAATTTTCAAGTACTATTCAAAGTACACTAGAAGGGTAAGATTGGATACTTGATTTTTGCACAATACAATAATATTTCTTCCTTAAAAGTTAGAACTCCCAAAAGTGCCAAACATTTAGGGACGGAGGGAGTATTAATTATCACTGGCCGTCATTTTTTCGAAATTAAACATTGTTTGGGCTTCTGAGGCTTGGCACGGTCCAATTAATCATGGAATTGGGCCTCCACGTATTCTACATCAATGGTAGAGAGAGAACTATCAAAGAGAGAGAGTATCCCAGAACTCTATATGTTTTGTATATCTCTTGTGTATATTTTTTGTGTGTCTCACATGAATATCCTGCAGAGATTATATATTGAGAGAGAGAGCATCCTAGATGCTTTAGAAGTCCTCTAATTCTAAGAGATTAGGATCATTTCAACCTCTTCTATCTTATCTCCAAGATAAAATAGAACTCTTTAACTAATGGGTCATCGGGTCATGCTCAGATGGGCGACCCGATTTGGTCCCGGACCGGCCTCAAATTCCAACACGGACACCAACAGAACATCCACGAGTAGATGCACAAACCATTTGCATGGACCTGGGGCACGTGTTGTGCAACATCTGGACCGTCCATCTCGACAATTAATGATCCAGATTTAAATAAAACTTTTCAGGGGAAGTCTAACTTTTTCCCGAAAAAATTTCATTTGCATGTGGACCATCCAAAAGACTTTTGAATGATTAAAATTGCACGGCACACTGCGCAGCACACACTGTAGAGCACGCCTCTCGGGTTGCATTTGCATGGCCTTGCAAGGATTTTCTCATTCCCATAGCATCAGAATCGAGCCTCGCGGCTTGGTTAAGCAACACAAGTTTGTCCTTGTCCTGCATTTTCAACCAATATGGGCTATCTCAGTAGGCTAGAATTCTTACATTTCACTAGGAGATCAGGAGTTCGAATATTTTCACTTGCGTGTGGAAGTTCTTCCCGTTGAGATTATATCTTCCCCTAATGGACTAGTACGTTAACTAGCTAGTCTCTTGTGAATTCCGCTATGTCAACCATTAAAGAGCAATCCGACCTTTTACACCATGGAATTAATAGAGGGTGATACTCGATCCTCGTAATATCACTCCATCACAGGAGTTTATCTCTGATTTAGTACGTGATCAAGAGTTCGTAATCTATCCACCAAGGTCCGGTTCGGTTAAAGTTCGCAAGAGGTAACCCGAACTACCCGCTTCCGCACTTGCTATATATTGTCTAACACAGTCCGAAATTTAGGCAAATGCATGGGTTCATATTCCTGTTACTGTTATTGTCCACACTTTACACAATTGCATGTACAAAGTTTTGGTTTGGTCGCCGAGAAAATGGAAGTTGAGAAGATATTTGATGGCTTTAAATCCAGAGATGAATGTTTAGACTTCTTAAAATTTGATTGGACTTGAAGTTTTGGGGCTCTATTCTTCAAATTTTTTGTATCTCTATTATAAAACAGAAGGGTGTGGGGACAAGTTGTTAGAACGGCTTAGATTCATTTGATCCAAAGGCTGTAGTGCATCCTCCCACTTCCCGGTTAAGTACCCATAGTTTTCACTTAAATCACACAACTGCCATCTCCTTCCAACTGGGATGCATAGTGCCATAGGCACGGACTAGCACTAGTATATATATAATATAAAAAAACCCTGCACTCTCAAATCCCTCTAAACCATCCAAACCGCATCTAAATCGATCCGACAGAACTACATTCACGAACAGGTGGCAAATGAAAAAAATGGCAATCCGTCCCTAACGAATAGGATTGGAAATTGAACTGATCCGCCCAAAACCGATCCGCAGACAACCCCTCATTATTACCTTCCTACATAGGGAGTAAATTATCTTAACCTCCCGAGTAGTATTTTTATTTTTTAAATCAAGAAATTCTGCTTTCAAAACTTCTGTTTGGCTTATTCTTGGGAATGGTCCTTCTCAAATGACAAATCAGCTTCCGTCAAATGGAGGTGAGAGCATTCATAGTTAATCGCAAAGTCCACTCTTACCAAAAAAATACTGTAAAAAAGTCTACACTTACCGCACGTTTGACTGCACCTCGTGTGGGGCCCACCCCAGAGTCCACAAAAATACAGCAAAATATTTTTAAATTTTAAAATATTTTTCTATGGAACCCTGTAAAATAGTAGCTCCAACGGATATCGGTAGGTATGTTTTCTGAATTTGAAGGGACGAAATTGAGTAGTTGTGGCCCTTTCACAACCCATTTTGATGATCCAAACCGTTCACGTTTTAGGCCAACTAGTTGATGACATTAACATCAACGTCGTCTATGTGTAAACTCAGGTTGATAAAATACCGGTTGATATAATTTCTCTTGAGTTAAAGAGTAATTATTCAGTAGTCTAGGAGTACAGCGGAGTACCACGTGGCAATACTTCTGGACTATTGCATAATTTCATTGGAGATAAATGGGTTAAGGTGGTCAATCTTGTTATATATGTTCTAAAACTAATGTGTTTTGAAATCATATCAAATGATATTCAATCAACATGATTTTTTGCGTGAACAATATTTTTAGTGAACTATAGATTACGAACGATTTGGATCATCAAAGTGGATCCTGGAAGGGCCCACAAATGGGCCAAAAAGACTGTACACTCCATCGAGAAGAATGATGTTTAGAGACCAGTGAGAGAACGAGGGAAGGGAAAAGCCTTAGGGCTTATTTAATTTTGGGGAAAAATCTGGAGAGGGATATTTCGTGCCCAACTAAAAAAATTCTGGGAAAAAAAAAAAGGAAGGGGCTAGAGTAACAGCCGGCCCACAGAAAGTTGTGGCAATAGAGATGGCCAGATGGGCTATACTAACCGTTCATTGAAAACCATTGCTGCATTGCTGCATACCCGATTATACTAACGCTGTAAAAAGCATTACCAAACCCAATTTTTACCAATGGTTTGAAAATGATTGGCCGGTCCTAGATTTCAAATTTGAAGCCCATCAAATCCTATGCGCTATATGTGCAATGCCTTACAGGTCCTGTTGGTCCTCAAAAATACAATCCATGCGCTGCACCTATTCTTGCCTAGCTGCCCCACTTTAATAATACACACTTCTGACTTGGCCCAGCCCAGATAAGTGCTCTCTCTCTCTCACTCTCATGCGTCATTCTCTCTCTCTCTCGCCTATCACTTTCTTGCCCTTTTACATCTCTCTCTCTCTCCTCCTCCCTCTCTCATGCGTCATCTCTCTCTCTCGCCCCTCTCTGGCTCTCTCCCTCCTCTCTTCCTTTCTCCTAATTTTATTTTTTCACAATTTTATATTCAATATTGATCTCATTAGCTAGATCTCTACGAGTAGATTTCAAAAATATAAATTTGTAAATAATAGATATGTACAAAAAAAGTTACTGTATAAAAGATTTTAAGAAGTAAGTTTTTTGAATTAAAAAAAGAAGAGAGAGAAAAATAATAGGGAGTAGAAGAGAGAGAGAGATATAGTGCGCCTGAAGGTTGAAAAGGAGAGGAGAGAGAACATTACATCACTGTGTCTCAGTCTTTTTGTTTTCCAACTGCTGCTACATGAAATAAAGAGCAAATATTCTACTACCACACCCAAATGCACACAATTTCACAAAACATAAGGGTCCCACACACATTGTGTGTGCAGTGTGTGTGGGACCCTTATGTTTTGTGAGAGGGTATGTATTTGGGTGTGTGAGTTTGGATGTGGTTGTAGCATCTCTTGAGAGGGAGTGGGGTGCGCGTGAGCCAGACAGAGGAGAGAGAGACAAAGAGGAACAGTGGGTGCACGAGTGCAAATAGGACTTTGTTGGAAGATACTTGTGCGCATTTGTACGCAAGGACCTAATGGGACATATTCCATTCACATAGGACCGGCCCGGAAGAACTCCTAAAAACGTTGCTAACAAAATAGTTGGGAGATCCAGATTTTCTTGTAAAACACTAAGCATGTGGTTGAGGGAGTTTCTCTGTATTCAACTTGATTATTCAGTTCACCGGAATGAGAAATCTTGCAGTGCAACCCGCATTGCAAGGGCAGTCATCGGCCGATCTGGCCGTCCATCTTGACGCCAACATTTCGGATTTAATCCGAGTTTCTATTAATCCGAGCGTCAATTGTTCTGATTAAAATCTGAGCTATCCATTGCTGAAATGGACGGCAGAATCAGCGGCCTGCAATGCGGGATGCACTGCAGGATCCCTCAGCACCTTGTTTTTAATTAGTCGTTGTTTAAGCATAGTTGTTGGCGTATTATAACCAAAGCCCCACACAAAAAAACAAAAAAAAAGTTGTTGAAGTGTAAGGGAAGAGGTAACCTGCCAATGATGAATTACGCAAGTAATTAAGGATGATCCAAACCGTTCTCTCTCCTCTTTTCCTCTCTCTAAAATCCGACCATCTAAAACACATTTGGACAATTGAAATCGGCAACGAATTCCACATGTGTGGTACCTGCTCAGCACCCAAAAACTTCTCAACGTTCACGGTCTCTGAAGTGTCGGCTGGAGGTGTGTGTGTGGAGGGAGATAACTTTCTATTAAGGTGCACGAATCAGCTTCCGCCAAACAAAAGTTTGAAAGCAGAATTTTTCTTACCAAACAAAAGTTTGGAATGGTTTTGGAAAGTTAAAAATTCCTGCAAAATTCAAAACTATTGTTTGGCTTATTCTTCATAATAAGCTTCCCACCAATCAATTCCGTTCTAGGAGAGGGATTATACCTTTGGATTTATATATGCCCAAGGTGTAATAGCTCCCCTGAAAATCTGAACAGAAAGTATACGGTTCCTGACCAAAGGGATCCCGATCGGATCCCGACGTCCCGCCGGGCCCACTCCGGCCACCGGACGGCAGATCCGAGCCGTTGATTCCTGCGAAGGCCCACTCGTTTTTTTTTAAAGAATTTTTGGACGGCTTGGATCGGCCGTCCGGTGGCCGGAGTGGGCCCGGCAGGGGCATCGGGATCTGATCGAGATCCCTTTGGGGTCGGGACTGTAGCACCGTTGAAAATTCTCAGTTAAACAAACGCTTCAATTCTCTTGGCGTAAGTCTGTCGACACAGATAAAGGGTGCACAGATCGTGCACAGATTCCGATGTGGGGTCCACTACGGGTCCCACACAAAAAATCCGAGCCGTTCATTAAATTTAAAACATTTTTTCAAAGGCTCCTGAGGAAAATCAGTTCAATCCGATACCTATAATTAATCGATCTTATCATATAAGTTTTCATTCAGGTTTAAAATTGAATGAAAAGTTAGATAATTAGATCGAGTACTTCTAGGTATCGGATTGAGTTCATTTTTTTGCGGGGGCCCTTGAAAAAATGTTTCAAATTTAATGAACGGCTCGGATCATTCGTGTGGAACCCGTAGTGGATTTCACATCGAGATCTGTGCACGATCTGTGCACCATTTGTCTGTGTGAATAGCACCTCTCATTTTCTTGCTCCATTAATAACAACAGATCAACCATGCTACAACCACACCCAATTTACAAGTTGGGTGTGAAAGTTGGGTGTGGTTCTAGAATAATTGTAATAACAAACCAACCCTCACCACATTTGTTTCTTATCTGTAATAATTTGCAACCATACACTGATACACACCATTGCGCTCTCTCTCTCTCTCTCTCTCTCTCTCTCTCTCTCTCTCTCTCTTCTTCACAGAGCTAGTTGATTCGTCCACTGGCCTGTTGGAACCCGGAATAATTTTCAAAACGGATATTCATCTGTCGTTTAACATTTGAAGCTCCACAGTACTCCGGTTGGCTTTCTCTGCCTTCACTTTGCTCAGGTGAAACTAGTTCTTTTCCTCCTGCAATCGATTTTTACTTCTTGGGGTTCTGCCATTATTTTTTTTTGTTTTGATCGAATTCTTGACTTCATTTCAATTTCTGAGGACTGTGAATCTAAAACTTTTGTGCAAAGGCCTGGGGCTTCACGTGGTCATGTCCTAGGCAGGGACGGATCTAAAGGGGACACGTGCACCCACTTGGATGTGTGCCCTCACTCGAAATTAAAATATTTTATATAAATTAGCATAATCATGAAAGTGTGCTTATATATAAACATACACACTTGTATATATCTCGGAAATACATATATAGAATTAGCTTTATGCATGAATTTTATCATATGGTGCATTTATATTTGTTATTTATGAGCTATTTGTCTATTTTTTTTTGATAATAGCTATTTGTCTATTTGGAACTATTCTTTTTTGATTATCTTTATTTTTAAGTCTGGGATAAATATTTTAAAATAAAACGTCGTTAACAAAACTAGTTCTATCATTCTAAAACTTGTCGATGTTCATTTAAAACATATTTTAAAATTTTTGTCTGAATTTTTGTGCTCATTTTTACCTAATTTAACTTAAAATACGCGTTATAAACTTTTGTATTTAGTAATGCATGCATGCCTTAATTTTGTACGATCATATTGTGGTTGACTAAAAAAATTAAACTTTTATCATTATAATTAACAAGTCCGCTAGGCTATATTCTTGGATCCGTCCCTAGCCCAGGACATGGAATAATTTCTCCAGAACAAGAGTACATGACCAATAATTTTATGATTCGATTTGCACAAAAGTTATATTTTTTTCATATAACAAATTTCCCCCCTAAAAGTTATAATTTAAAAAAGAAAATCACAGTTATCTAAAACTGACAAAGAAATATTTCCGGTCCTTTTTGTTAAACAGATGGTAATTTCCCCCTGAAACATTTCATTTCCTCTTTTCTTTTCTTTTTTTGCCATATGGAGTATTTTTTCCGGAACATTTGATTTGACACTCCCAACTTTCTTTCATTGTTTATTGATTAATTTCTTGGAACACTAAACGTGGTTGTGTTGAGCTAAGGGTTCTTCAAAAATAAATATTTATTTGTAATTTTAAAACTTAAAAACAATGAACTTGCTTAAATAATTTTTTGTGCAATATGAATCTTATTTGATAGATCTTGATAAAATCTTTCGAACGGTGCAAAAAATTCGAATTTTGTTTTTTAAATACATTATTTTCTTAGTTTAAAAATTACAAATAAGTACTTAATTTTTACGAACTCTTAGCGGAACAGGGTTCTTCTCTGAACTTCCTTCTTTGATAAAATAAAGATACTAATACCTATTCACATTCCTTTTTCTCTAGGAAGTTACCTTATTAAGCTATACATAGGAAACAAAAACACTGGGTGTGGCAAAAATGGTAACCAGCAGCAGCCACTCGGCAGCACTCAGAGCAACACTAACATGGACCCCAAAATCGCTACCCGTGCTCCGCCGGATCCTGACCGACCAACCGGATATTCTGACACAAAAGGACGCGCAAGGCAACACCATACTCCATTTCCTGGCGGCAGGCGGCAACGCCACCGCCTTCAGAGAACTGTTCGAGGGCGGCTTACTGACGAGGAGCAACGGGGGCGGTGGGGGAGAGCTGAGGACATGGAACGGGAGAGGGGACACGGTGCTCCACGAGGCAGCTAGGTTTGGCAGGGTCAATGTTGTGGAGATTATTATGGAGAGGGAGAGAGAGTTGGTTTCAGAGCACAATGCAATGGGAGGGACACCGCTTTACTCGGCGGTTGCGAATGGAGAGCGGGAGGTGTTCAACCTTCTCAAAGCGGCGGCTGCTCGTGAGGAGCTGCTGAGGAGAGATGACGGCTGCACTATTCTTCATGCTGCTATCATGGGAGAACATTACAGTACCTTTTTTTCCCTTTGTCATCTCTCTCTCTCTCTCTCTCTCTCCAACTAGGTCTGATTAAAATTGCGATTAATCTTTTGAACCAGGTCTGGCTATGGAGATTGTTGAAACATTTCCAAATCTTGCCGGAGCACATGATAAAAATGGAAACACTGCATTGAATATGTTGGCGAGGAAACCCGCTTCCTTTAAAAGTGGGTCATCCTTTTGGCTTAGGAATCTTGGCAGTAGGCCCTCCATTCCCCTACAGTTCCTTTTGTGTCTCATCTACCTTTGTAAGTCTTCTTCTTTTCTTTTCTTTTTTTTTTTCCTGATCGACAAAAGAAGTATATAAGGGTACATCGATAAGGGTACTGTAGACACCCCAATCTGGACTTTCCAGATTAATTTACTTACGGTATTTGATTCCCCAATGATGAAACGGATCTTGAACACCCCCGGAAATGATAGCGTGATTGAGCTTTGAGTGTTTGATTCCCTCTTAACCTAACCTAACCTAACCTAGCCTAAGCCAATTCAAAAGCCAGAAAACCCACCTGCACGCATTGGTCCAAAACCAGCGCGCGTTTGTCACGCCCCGTCCCGCAAACGACACCCAAAGTGGGCCCGAGTCGGCACGACCACGTGGCATTCCACACAGAAGACCAAACCACACCTCACAACCTATCAGAAATAAACACCCAGCGGAAGACTTATCACCTCAAAATAAAATGAGTCAACGTGTTGACCAACCAACTACAATCTCGATTACAATACTCTACAAAATTTCATACTTCAATATGTCCACCGATAACTTAATTACAACTTAAATAAATCAACTTCTTAGTTCACTACCTACAACCAACTCGCTCATCCACATCATCCAATGCTAGCCCAAACACCCCTCAACACGATGACCGGTAGTAGACCCACTCTAAGCAACCTGCTACCTGGCAGACCAAAAAGGAAAGCCAGAGTGTGTGAGATATAGAAATGCTCAACATAATACCACAATACTCGAAGGAATATCAACATAAATACACATCACCAACCTAACTGAAATACTCGAATGTATACAACAGTTATAGCCAACAAATCCACCCAACTGAGCAATAATAATCAATGCACAACAATAAGAAGGTAATCACATCACATGCAGTGGCATGTTTGCCACATCCCATGTGCCCAAGACGAGGTGTCCCACATACCATGCTCCCATCCACCGACAATCAGTCGGCATGGCATACAACATGGTATGCCTTACACACTAACCTTCGGCGGTTCAACCAACACCCATCAACATGCATATTCATCTAACACGCATATCATAACCAAATCTCGTGTCCCATACACCATGCTCCCAACCATCGTCCATTGAACGATATGACTTACGACATGGTGCACCTCACACGCACACATTCATAATATATCAAAGCTAAATCACAATAGCATGACCACTACAGCAATATCTCATTAAAGATAATCATATAGAAAGCTAATCACGATTAATAAGATATACACTCTCCACCACAACGGTATTATATGGAGAAGAATCATATCAAACACACTCACCTTTGCATCGACCGAGATACGCCAAACTTACGGTTTCGGCACCTCCTATCTGACCAGCTCGTTACCTAGTCACATGCTAACTCCTATTAGCATACGAATCCCTTGGAATGTTTAAGTAAATATATGATACACCCCATAATATATTTATGATGCTAACAAGTGTCAAAAAGATTAATAAGGCCACCAATACCTCTTAAACCATTTAACAACCATTTGATACCAAATTATAAAACTAATAAGTTATTAGACGATATCCAACGAATACAAATATGTTCATCTTTAAGGCCTATAAGTGCCCCCAATCAAACGTAAGAGTATAATTATGACATAACTCTTAAAATCGGTTTGAAAACCAAGACCATCCTTTCGTATTCTGACCATAACTTCTTATTGGTTTGGAACTAGGTCATGAGACCACCACCATTAGAAAGTACACCTCCGGTACATGAATTTTGATATAAAATTTTCCCAACATAGAGTCCGGACAACAAAGTTATGCTCGTCCGAAATTATACACACAACTGCCCAAAATTGCAGATTCTGCACATCTATCAACTTCAAATCAAAAACTGATTTAACCTAGTACAAACTAAGCCACAACCCCAACATATTCCGAAAGGTATATGAGTCTAGATTCAGAATCAACAACCCGGGCGCAAACCCGATACCCGATCTAAGAGATATGACCATTTCCCCAAAACATGTCAATGCAGCGAATATGAAATTCAGCAGGGACACACAAACTTGTAAAATCCGTCAAACTTAGACCATACAACAAAATGACCTGAAATTTGGTAGAGATAATAAAAACATCTCAAAGTTTATCCCTGATTTTTCCCAGATTTTACGAAGGAAGGAAACTTAGTCAAATCCACCTCCAAACTCAGAAATTCTGTGCAGCGAAGCACAATTTCCAGCAGAGTACTCCGTGTTCGAAAATTCATTAAAAATTGAATACTCAATACCTTTTAGTGATTCCAATGCCAAAACATCACCAACTTAGCAATCTATCAGACTCATAAGGACCCAAAACCAGGAAGGTCGTTTAACTAAAAAAAACGTGATGCATAACACAGATTTGAAAACTGTTTGCACAAAATCAGCAATCCGACCACAGCTTAGTTTATGATTTTTATCTTTTTCCACACTTCTCAGAAAATTCTGAGAATTTAACACGATACAATAGACACACTAATGCACCTTCAGTAAAAATACCAGAAATTAACAAGCTTTCTAGGTACCTTGAATAAATTCGTGAAGAGCAGCTCTGCACCTATTTTCTTCTTCTTCTTTCTCTTCTCCTCTTCTCATCCGTTTCTCTCTCTCTCTCTCTCTCTCTAGTGTCGGCAGAAATGAAAGGAAAGAGAAAAATATCTGTATAAATCCCCTCTAGAGAAATTATAAGGTGTAACCACACCACCCTCCACTTATGCAACCACCCAAAACACACACAAAGCCCTCAAACTTCTAATGCATGCAATCTAACCCCGAATCATATAATTCAAATAAAAAGTGAATTAAATATTCTAAATATCCGGAACGGATATTACAGCGTTGGTCCAAGTGCCACGTGTTGGTCAACAGTCAAAGTTTGACTGGTACAATGTTGTTTGGACCCGCACGTGCAGGTCTATAACCCGCGCGCGCCGGTCCAACCCCGTCCCATCACCTATATTCAGCCATGATCAAGAGGACTTTTGGGGCCGCAGGAAGGTTCTGTTTGGTCCAAATAGCAGTCTTCGCTAGGAGACATCCCTTACACCCCTTATTTCACCTTTTCCCTCTCATTGGTGAGAGGGAAGGCTTTGGGCCAAAGCTACCAGCCATTGCTTGGCAGGTGTAGTCCTCTCTTTCACCCCCATTGCTCTATATATACCCCTCTCTCACACCCAAGCAAAGGGTCCAAGTTTACAAGGTTACAAAAGCTTTGTTACCACTTTGTTCATTACTTTTCTTGTAAAAAAGAAAACTATAAACAAGCAAAACCAAGCAACACACTTACTCTCTACACAGCAATATCAGACATCCATCCATCATCCAAGCCTCAACTCAAAGCTCAATCATTTCATTCAAACCCTAAAACCAAAAGTATAACACCTTTGTTTTGCATTCTATTCTGATCCCTGAGGGGGGCTGGCAGGGTCAAGGCTGGTAATCAATACCAAGTCTTAGCCCTAAAGCTAGCAAGGTTTCAAAAACCGTGTTGCAGGAGACCAGCGTGTGCCGATCCATAGCACGCGCGCACTATTTTGTGGCTACGCGCGCAGATCTTGCACGGGGACTGGAACCCTGTTATTTTGTGTTCTCCTTTGCATATGCATCAGTGTAAGATGCTAAAAACCAGTTTACTGCTTTTCTTAGTTAAAACTACTAGTTTATTTCAGTATTCATACCTGCTGCAATGGAATACCCCAGGGACCTTTCTGAATATGTCTCAGAACCCAGAAACATGTAAAACCAAGCACTGGTTTGTTGACTCAAACTTGCGCGCAGTAGTGGTCTACCCGCGCGCACAGGTTTAGTCTCGACCAGTGGCTGGCCTTTGCATGGATAAATTGGCCTTGGCCTCTGTTTATATCCCCACACTGTTTATGAGGTATTTATTCATTTTGTAGCTTTGTAGCCCATTCAAACTGCTTGTAACTGTATATTAACTGCCATATGAACTGCGTGGTTTGTCCTGGGTGTGCACTGGTCATTTTCAGAGCCCAGATGGTTGAAAAGAAGAATTGTGAGTTTAAGCTTACTGGCGCGCGGAGGTCTTGGTGTAGCGCGCGCAGGTTGGATCTGCATACAGTGACTTGATCAGTGCATGCTAGTTTCTTCTTGCGCATGACGCTCCAAAACGGAGGCCTTCCAGTCTGTTTAAACTCCCACAGGAGTCTGTTTTCATCCTATACTAACTGTTTCAATAAGCGAGCATGCCATTTATCACATCCTGCAAATTTGTTACAGTTTTAATCCCTTTAAATTTGTCACACCCTCGATTTTCAACGTAAATAATTAAGCCATTTCAATAAAAGTTTCTCGTATAACATAAATAATACCCAAAAGCGTTTCCCACTGATTAACTTTACAAATAAGTTTCCAAGTTTAGATAATTACAACTTTGGCACAACGGCCTAAATCAACTTAAATACAAGTACAAACATAATCGAAGTGTTTCAAACGATTAGTCAAAGGATTGAAATGATAAGTTACAAATACATCTCTGTCAAAATAAAGTTAATATAAAGATGCTTAAGTAACTACTTGAGGTTAGCTTCCGAAAATTCTTTCATTCCCAAGCACACATTGCATGCGAGCTATTGTCCGGCATTTTATCCTGAAAAGAAAGATTAGGTTGAACTACACTAGCCTAGTAGGAAAATCTTTACCAATCTTATATGTAAATATGATGATAAGTGCAAAATGAGAGGTCAAAGAGACGTAGTTCAAGCGGGAGACAACAATTGACTCATTGGTGCATCGACATTCATTTAGATCATTCAAACATATGCCATCATCACAAATAGTCACACGTTTCACAAGATTCATGCACTCTACAATCTCAACTCGACTCGCTAACCTAAATTCCCACCTTTGGTATTTCCACCCCTTGCGTTACCGTATAACACCACGAAAATTACCGTGTTGCCACCTCTTGCGTCACGGTGATCCCTAACGACTCAGGTTACCGTATTACCACCCCTTGCATTATGAAACCCGTTTAAGTCGCCGTATTACCACCCCTTGCGTTACGAGACTCCCTAAACCAACTTCCAACCCAATCAACTATTTTCTCATACAATATGCTAGTTAAGACTTCCCCATGATTACATTCATAGATGAAACATCATACAATATGCCAACGTTATCACAAATGCGCCATGAATAATCACAAATACCAACAATCAATAGAATGCACTTAAACGACGTTTTAACTAAGTAATTTCTTATTTGTTCCTCACTAACGGAAGACCAACGGAATAAGGATAATATTGAATAATCAAAGAAAGTCAATTAGACAAGCTTGAGATAGGTTAGGAGGTGTCCAAAGGGTTTAGAAGTGATCGAAGGTCAAAACAATCGATGGAGAAGCAGCAGGAGCAAAACTGGACTTAAGGTCCTGGTATCAATATGCACCAAAGTTGTATCGATACAACATTAACTATCCAGAAAAATAACTTTGTAGTATCGATTATATCGATACAGCAGAGTTTCGAGCAGCGATTCTGCAGAGTTTCAAGGGCGAACATAAGAACAAAACCCAACGATTCAAGACATGATTCTTACACCAAATCAACATATAAACACATAAAAGAGGTAAAAAAGTCCCTACCTCGCAACAATGGCCGAGATTCAAGCGATTTGGACGAGCCCTAGCCACTTTGAACTTCAAAACTTCAATTCAAGCTCGACCCAAGGATCTCCGAGCTTAAGAACGCGAATGGAAGGCCGGAAGGAGGTTGATTCTTGATGGTTTTGTGAGATTGAGTGGAGTTTTGTGAGAGAGAGCAAGAGAGAGAGAGAGATCGGTGGAGAGAGGGAGAGACCGGATGAGAGAGAGAGAGAAAAGGGGAGATACAATTATCCCCTACACACACACATCCCTTATTTATACTCATATATCTTTTTATCACATCAACACTTCTTCAAATTTCAATTCATTCACTTCAATCCCTAATCTAATTAGCCACCAAATGAACCACAATTCCCAACTAATCATTTAATCAACATTTCAATAATTAAAGATTTTTCGGGTCTTTACAATCTATCCTCCTTAAAGAAATTTTGTCCAGAAATTTGCAACTCAAGCCAATCAAGATCATGCATCAAGTAAACATGTTCATGCTACCACACATACTTCCAAACAATAAATCAATAATCATAAATTCAAAATTTATAACTCACATTGATCAATTCGGAAACAAATGCGGATACTTCTCCCTCACTTCGTCTTCCCTTTCCCACGTTGACTCTTTTTTCCCAAGATTACTCCATAAGACTCGCACTTTTTCCCAAGATTACTCCATAAGACTCGCACTAACGGAATGGTTTTACCCCTCAAAACTTGCTCGCGCAAATCTAGGATACGTATCGGCTCTTCCCCATAAGATGCATCGGCTTCCAACTCGAGTTCGGACCACTCTAGAACGTGTGATGGATCCGGTTCATACTTTCATAACATCGATACATGGAACACATCATGAACGCCCGATAGTTTCAGTGGCAAGGCCAACCGATACGCGACTTCCCCAATCCTCTCGATAATGTCAAACAGTCCGATAAAATGCGATGAAAGCTTGCCCCTTTGCCCAAAATGAGATAGTCCCCGACGCGGCGACACCTTAAGTAACACGTGATCCCCCACTTCAAATGATAACGGTCGGCGACAACGATCGGCGTAACTCTTTTGTCTTCTTTGCGCAGTTAACAACCGCTGGTGAATCAATTTAACTTGCTCGGTGGTTTTCTTTTGTGCCTCAAAAAGACGTAGATGAATCGTTCTCATGCCCTTGGAGGTTTCTCGGATCAATTCCGGCCCAACTAATGTAGCCTCGCCCAACTCGGTCCAACAAACGAGTGATCGATACGGTCTCCTATACAAAGTTTCGTATGGCGCCATCTCGATACTAGATTGGTAACTATTATTGTACGCGAATTCGACTAATGGTAGGTGATCTTTCCAATTACCCCGAAAATCCATAACGCAAGCCGAAGCATATCTTTCAAAATTTGAATCGTTCTCTCAGATTGCCTGTCACGCCCTCGATTTTCAACATAGATAAATGCCCTTTCGATAAATAATCCTCACATACGACTAATAATACCCAAAATGAGCTTTCCCACCTATTTAATTACGAATCGAGTCCCCAAGTTTTAAAATATACAATATTGGCACTCCGGCCCAAGATAGCTTAAGTACAAATACAATTGAGTTTCGAATATTACCACTTAGGTCAAAAGAGAATCCAAGAGCAAAATTAGTTACAAGGCCATCTTTAAACAAAAGTAAGTCTTTTATAAAGATGAGTTAGTAACTAATCAAATTAGCTTCCAAAATGATCTTCATGTCCAAGTACGCTGAGTCATGCAACCTATTGTCCTGCGTTCGAACCTGAAAGAAAGATTTTGTTGAGCTACTAGAGCCCAGTAGGAAATTCTCTACAAATTCTATATGCAATACGGTGAAAAACATGGATATAGTGAATCAAGCTAAATGGCAAATCTAAAATAACCCACGCCAATCCAATTTGCTAGCATTAAGCATTCACATTCACAAACATACACACACTCTTCTCCCAATCACTTTCCACCCCTTGCGACTTGTGTTACCACCCCTTGCGTCACAATCAATTCCACTTTCAACTTCACGACAACTACCACATTATCAACACAACCGACATGTCATAAACGACTTATGAACCACAACAATCAAGCCCAAGATATGGTATCCATAAGCATATGCAATCCACCAATTTTAAAGGGTTTCACCCGGACCACACATAGCATTTCAACACAAATATCACACAAATCCACCATAAAACATGTAGAAAGAGAGAGAAATCCCTACCCAAGTGGGTTTTGAGCAAAACCCTAGGTTTACCAAAAGCAACGAGCTTGAATCCCTCAAAGACGAGCCTTACCCGAGCTTGGATACAAGATCTAGAGTGAATAAAGCCTAAAAACATGAATAACAAGCAAAGATCAACCAATAATCAAGGGGAGAGAGAGAAAAACGTGGGTAAGCTTTAAGGAGCGAGAAGAAGAACATAGAACTCACCCTTGGTTCACCAAATGCAAGAATCTTGTGATTTTGAGGTTGGAAACCGTTGGATCTTGAAGATTTGGGGTTGAAATAAAGAGTTTTGGGTGAGATTGGAGTTGGGTGGGTGAGAGAGGGTTTTGAGATCTAATTTCGTGGCCTATGGGTGTGAGAAATGACATAAAGGAGTATTTATAGTGGTCCAAAAAGCGTGCTGAAAAAGTGCAGAAAACAGAGCTTGTACTGGTACTGGGCGACTCCCAGTACCGGTTCATGAGCCTTCAAAATGTCAGAAAACATAACTTCTGGACATCATGTACCGGTTCAAGCAAGGCAAAAAATGAATTTTTTTGCCACTGTTACCGAATCAACCCCACATGCTACCAACACTTCCAAACAACAATACAACATCAAAACTAACATTTTACTATTCTCCAAGAGTCCGATACACACCCGAATACGTATCTCCGTACACCCCCACCAATGTACGTACAACTATATTAATTTACACGATCCCCATTAACCATTAACTACTTTTGAATTTACAATAAATTTGTGAGTCTCTACATTGCCCATCCGTTTGAGGGTGATACATGGTACTAAATAAAAGATTTGTGCCAAGAGCGGCCTGCAGACTCTGCCAAAAGCGCGCGGTAAACCTTGGATATCGATCCAACGCGATATAGACGGGAATTCCATGAAGACGGATAATCTCGCGGATATATAAACGACTAATAAGTGTATCAATCGAATCCGTAACCTGGATAGGTAAGAAATGCGCTGACTTGGTTAATCGATCAACTATCACCTAAATGGCGTCATGCCCCCTTAGTGATCTCGATAAACCGGTAACGAAATCCATTGTCACGTTCTCCTATTTCCATTCAGCCACTGGGAATGGTTGTAACTGCCCGGTAGGTCGTTGATGCTCGGCTTTAACTTGTTGGCACGTAAGGCATTTGGACACGAAGACGACGACATCTCTCTTCATCCCCGGCCACCAAAACTGTTTACGCAAGTCGTGATACATTTTCGTTCCTCCTGAATGTACGGCTAATGGTAAATGGTGAAATTCTCTCAGAATTTCCTCCGGACACGAAATGGGTACGAACAATTTTCCTTGGTATCGCAAACTTTGATTGGCATGAATCATCCACCCCTCTCATGAATCATCCACCCCTCTTGAGCATTCTCACTAAGACACTTAGTACGAAACTCCCCCGCTTTTTCATCATGCTGTTGGGCCTCAACGACTCAGGTCGACAAAGTCGATTGAACGGTCAAATTACACAAAGGGATTCCTTCTCGAATTTCCTCAAAATGCAACGCGTATGAGCCTAAGTGATTCATTGTCTTCCACTCATGGATGGCCAAACTCGCAAGTTGTGTCGATTTCCTACTTAGCGCGTCCACTACCACATTCGTCTTGCCTAGATGATATTACAGCTCAAAATTGTAGTCTTCTAAGTGTTCCATCCAACGGCGTTGTCGCAAGTTAAGCTCCTTTTGAGAGAACAAGTACTTTAGACTCTTATGATCGGAAAAGACTTCGAACCTCTCACCATAAAGATAATGACGCCAACTCTTCAAGCAAAAACGACGGCCACAAGTTCTAAGTCATGGGTAGGGTAGTTCCGCTTGTGAGTTTTCAATTGCCGCGATCCATACACCACCACTCGCTCCAACTGCATCAAAACGCACCCCAACCCCTCTTTCGAAGCATCACAATACACGGAGTAGCCAACTCCCCGTTCGGGCACAACCAAAACTGGCGCGGTAGTCAATCTTTTTTTTAATTCCTGAAAGGCCATCTCACATGCGTCATTCCAAACTAAACGAGTCCCCTTACGAGTCAATCTAGTTAACGGAGCCGCTAGGCAAGAGAAATCGAGTACGAAACGACGATAATACCCAGCCAAGCCCAAGAAACTACGAATCTCGAACACATTCTTCGGTCGTTGCCAATTCATTACGGACTTTATCTTTCTCGAATCAATGGACACCCCATCCTTCGATACAACGTGACCCAAGAATTTGACTTCGGACAATCAAAACTCGCACTTGCTAAGCTTGGCATACAATCGGTGTTCTCTCAAGAGTTCAAGAACGATAGAAAAGTGAGATTGGTGCTCTACCTCCGAAAGCGAGTAGATATGTATATCGTCCACAAAGACAACTACGAAACGGTCAAAATAGGCACGAAAGATACAATTCATTAGATCCATGAAAGTCGCCGGTGCATTCATCAATCCAAAGGGCATAACAACAAACTCGTAGTGACCATAACGAGAACGAAAAGTGATTTTTGGAATATCTTCCCTCCGAACTCTCAACTGGTGGTAACCGGACCTCAAATCGATCTTAGAGAAACAAGTTACGCCTCGAAGTTGATCAAACAAATTGTTGATTCTAGGCATAGGGTACTTATTCTTAATAGTGACATGATTCAACTTACGATAATCGATACATAGGCGAATCGACCCATCCTTCTTTTGAGCAAACAAGGCCGGTGCTCCCCACGGTGACGTACTCGGACGGATAAACCCCATATCCTTCAATTCTTGCAGCTGAACCTTCAATTCCCTCAACTTGGCGGGTGCAAAAATCCTTCAATTTTTGCAACTGAACCTTCAATTCCTTCAACTCGGTGGGCACTAAGCGATAAGGAGGTATGGAGATAAGAGCGGTACCAGGAAGTAAGTCAATAGTAAATTTGATTTCTCTCTTAGGTGGTAAACTGGGTAACTCCTTTGAAAACACGTCCGAAAAATCACAAACAACAAGAGGCAACTCCCCACGCGCAGACACATCCTCATCTAAGGCCAAACTTGCTAATAAAGCATACGTCGACTCTTGCTCCCGTGATCCACACAAATACGGCTCTAACGGTTCCCGACGCTCCCCGAAGAATTCAAAACAAGTACCCCCAAGCGGACAAATACGGACCCGACGCTTGAAGCAATCTATGGTTGCGTGAAACGTCGACAGCCAATCCATTCTCAAAATAAGATCGAACCCCAACATATTCAACACGATAAAGTCAAAAGTAAACCGGCGATCCCGGATGGTAAGTTCACAATCTCGGCAAATACGATCTAAAGGCGATCTACCCCCTATGGGTGTCTCAACGAACAGAGGAGGACTAATATTTTCGATTTCCAATCCCAAAGCACAAGCAAAAGATACAACAGTAAATGAATGCGATGCTCCTTAATCGAATAGTACTCTAGCAAAGGAGTTAAACAATAGAGATGTACCCCTCACAACCGAAGTTTCCGGGGCCTGACAAGTGACAGGAGGTGGTGGAATGGTTGAAGTGATAGCAAAAGCTCTCCCCTGGGTAGTTTGACTTTGAACATGTCCACCCCGCTGACCAGAACCCTGAGTAGGCGTAGACGAACCAGCTCATCTCTCAACCTGAGATCCCTGAACCGAAGTGGTCTGACGGAAGTGGGGCTACTGTTATCTCTGAGCACCCCGATACAATTCCCGACTAGAACCCTGTCCTCCTCTCAGCTGCTAAACCGAACCCGACTCACTACGAGCCCCGTCCCCTCGCAGACAATTCCTTGCAAAATGGCCAGTTTTCCCACAAGTGAAGCATGTTCCCAAAAGCCGCGGACACTGAGCACGAATGTGCCTTACTTGACCACACTCGTGGCATAAGATCGAAGGTCTATTAGAAACTCCCCGAGTCCCAAACGAAGAAGAAGGTGGAGGCCTCAAGTTTAACGGACCCTGCGAAGTCGACATTTGATCTCGTTGTCTCTTTCTCCTTTGACTGCCGAAACTCCCCGAAGAAGAGCTCATGCCCACAACCGGTTGCCTCGGCTCCCAAACCTTAGGATTTTTTGGTGCCTCATTCGGTATCTCGATGCTCCTCGCACATTCAACAACATCGGTGAATCTCCCCTTACGTTGTGCTATTACCAACCTCTTTACTGTATCGTGCAACCCCCTTTCAAACCGCCTGCATTTCCTCTCCTCAGTAGCTACCAATTTCGGCGCAAAACGGGACAAAGATTGAAACTTCAACGCATAATCTAACATTGTCATGTCCCCTTACTCTAACTTCTCAAACTCGTCTCTTAACTGGTCACGACTCTTCTCCGAAAAATATTGCTCCTCAAAGAGCACATCGAATTTAGCCCACGTGATGTTCTCAACATCTGGCTCATTTGCTTGAGCCGCGGTTCTTGCCTCTCTCCTGGCATCCTTCGTTGACTCTAACACTGACTCCCACCACTCATTCGCTTCCCCGGTTAGCTGAGCGGCCATAAGGTTGACTCGCAAGTCATCCTCCATGATCTTAAGAGCCCTGAAGAGTTTTCGGATTTGGGCTAGCCAATGATCGGCCACAAGAGGGTCACTACTTGACCCATTAAAAGTTGGTGGATTTCGATGACTATACTCCCTCATTGACGACAAGGCACGACGGTTTGCACTTTCCCTAGGAGCAAGGTTTAAAAGGTTTGCAACTGCAAGAGCCGCCACGAAATCCCTAGAAAAAGGATTTTGAACGATCGGTATTTCCTCTCCCTGACCATGTTCAGCCCCTTCCCCCGGATTCCCATTCAGATTCTCCCCATGATGACTAACTTCGTCCTCCACCGGCACCCCTTGGCCACGACCACGGCCACGACCACCCTGACTTTCGGCCTCACCTGCTCTAGCACGCGTTCTCGGAGGCATCTTACTACAAGTTATAAGAAAAGAAGGGTTCATCAATAACAACATCAATTCATGAGGTCAAAGGTTCCAACTATCCCAACACGGGTCAAATTAACTCTACACCACTCTACCGTATTGAAATGCAATGCCATGTAAGCCAAGTCATGTCAATGCACACAAGCACACATGTGTTATGCAAAAAAGGTGTGACCTTTTGAACCCATGAGACTAGAAGTCTCCCCACGGTCTCAAAGTATTCAAACCTAGTTGCTCTGATACCAATTTGTCACGCTCTCGATTTTCAGCGTAAATAATTAAGCCATTTCAATAAAAGTTTCTCACATAACATAAATAATACCCAAAAGCACTTCCCACTGATTAACTTTAAAAATAAGTTCCCAAGTTTAGATAATTACAACTTTGACACCACGGCCTAAATCAACTTAAATACAAGTACAAACATAATTGAAGTGTTACAAATGATTAGTCAAAGGATTGAAATGATAAGTTACTAATACATCTCTATCAAAATAAAGTTAATACAAAGACGGTTAAGTAACTAAATGAGGTTAGCTTCCAAAAAGTCTTTCATTCCCAAGCACACATTGCATGCGAGCTATTGTCCATCATTTTGTCCTGAAAAGAAATATTAGATTGAACTACACTAGCCCAGTAGGAAAAATCTTTACCAATCTTATATGTAAATATGATGATAAGTGCAAAATGAGAGGTCAAGGAGACGTAGTTCAAGCGGGAGACAACAATTGACTCATTGGTGCATCGACATTCATTTAGATCATTCAAACGTATGCCATCATCACAAATAGTCACACGTTTCACAAGATTCATGCACTCTACAATCTCAACTCGACTCGCTAACCTAAATTCCCACGTTCAGTATTTCCACCCTTTGCGTTACCATATAACACCACGAGGATTACCGTGTTGCCACCCCTTGCGTCACGGTGATCCCTAACTACTTGGGTTACCGTATTACCACCCTTGCATTATGAAACCCGTCTAAGTATCCGTATTACCACCCCTTGCGTTACGAGACTCCCTAAACCAATTTCCAACCCAATCAACTATTTTCTCATACAATATGCAAGTTAAGACTTCCCCATGATCACATTCATAGATGAAACATCATACAATATGCCAACGTTATCACAAATGCGCCATGAACAATCACAAATACCAACAATCAATAGAATGCACTTAAACGACATTTTAACTAAGTAATTTCTTATTATTCGTTCCTCACTAATGGAAGACCAACGGAACAAGGATAACATCGAATAATCAAAGGAAGTCAATTAGACAAGTTTGAGATAGGTTAGGAGGTGTCCAAAAGGGTTTAGAAATGATTGGAGGTCAAAACAATCGATGGAGAAGCAGCAGGAGCAAAACTGGACTTAAGGTCCTGGTATCGATACGCACCAAAGTTGTATACAACATTAACTGCCTAGAAAGATAACTTTGTAGTATCGATACAACACTTAAGTTGTATCCATACAACACTTAAGTTGTATCGATACAACAGAGTTTCAAGGGCGAACATAAGAACAAAACCCAACGATTCAAGACATGATTCTTACACCAAATCAACATATAAACACATAAAAGAGGTAAAGAAGTCCCTACCTCGCAACAATGGCTGAGACTCAAGCGATTTGGATGAGCCCTAACCTCTTTGAACTTCGAAACTTCGATTCAAGCTCGACCTAAGGATTTCTGAGCTCAAGAACGCGAATGGAAGGCCGGAAGGAGGTTGATTCTTAAAGGTTTTGTGAGATTGAGTGGAGTTTTGTGAGAGAGAGCAAGAGAGATCGGTGGAGAGAGGGAGAGACCGGATGAGAGAGAGAGAGAGAGAGAGAGAGAGAGAGAGAGAGAGAGAGAGAGAGAGAGAGAGAGAGAAGGGGAGATACAATTATCCCCTACACACACACATCCCCTATTTATACTCATATATCTTTTTATCACATCTACACTCCTTCAAATTTTAATTCATTCACTTCAATCCCCAATCTAATTAGCCACCAAATGAGCCACAATTCCCAATTAATCATTTAATCAACATTTCAACAATTAAAGATTTTCCGGGTCTCTACAAAATTGTTCCCCCGCTCTAACTGACTAAAAATTGATTAATGAGAGAGAATCATAAATGTTTTACAAATGCCCAAGTAGAGACCGATCTCCGGATTGGGCAAGAGGAGTGTCTTAAAACCCTTCTATTCTCGTAACCTGGCTCCCGAACCTCAGATATCAAGGTGACGACGGACTAGTCTACATGCCTTTTCAAATCAAACAACGTAGCAAACGTTTCAAGTTCGGCTCCTTGGGTGGCGGACCTTCAAACCCAAGTGGCGACTCTGAATTGAGCGTTTCGCCGCGCTTCCAATAAGGGGCGCACCCGCTTGTCGCGATGCAATTTTCGGGGCGTATGCCCACAGGTACATCGAGGGTAAGGGTTCTAATCGAGCCAAACAAGCCAAGCACAGAATTGCTCAAGCTTAGCTTGACTCCTTATTACATGTGTTCAAGCTTGGTTTGAGCTTAAAACTTTTTGAGGTTAATTGTTCAAGTTCTGCTCGAGCTTGAAATTTTGTATTCGTGATAAACTTGGCATGACTTGTGGAATATGCAAGACAATCTCAAGCTTTCAAGCATGAGCTTAATTAAACTAGTAAAATTTTAAGCTTTCAAGTTAGACTTGTTAAGTTTCAAAATGAAATGGGCTAATTTTAAAGCAATAAAGAGGAACTAGCATCATTAATGTAGGCCAAAAAAATCATAAACATAAAATTCAATTACTAGCTACATTCATTAAATTAAAAAACCCTCAAACTCTTAACTTTTCATATCTCACATATGATATTTCCTATTTGGATGCAATTGTATTGTAAAATTGAAGAAAATATACATAGAAAGGCTGACGCAGATCTCATATTTTGGGACATTTATTAAATCTACCCCTATATCTGTAATATTTGTGAAATGACCTCTTTGTTCACGAGATTAGCTATCGAGCCAAATGCTCATATGCTCAAGCTTGACTTGAATTCGTACACAAATAAAAAAAAATGATTGAGCTTGTCTTATTTTATTTTTTAAACGAGTTTGAACAAGTCAAAAGTCAAGCCGAATTCAAGCTGTTTGGTTCATTTACCGGCCCTAGTCGAGGGAAACAAAAAGATGAAAACCAACACACACTAGCTTCATAATATCGATACATTGTCACCATAGTATTGTCTGTAACTTCTTTAATTAAATTCACGGATGTAGTCAGTGGGAGGCCAGTAGGAGCGGTGGCCCCTGCAAGGACAAAAAAATTGTACTATTATGATAGAAAACAAAAATTTCCTATGAAAGTATGTAGGCTCGCCCCTGTTTAATATTTTGGGAAAAAAGTCAAACAATATTAACTTTTGCAATACAAGGATACCAACATTAATTTTTAAAGGCTAAGGGTTAAAACATAACAAAACATTAAATTTAAGAGTTAATATTGTGAATATTTAATTAATAAACTCACAAGTTGATTTTTATCCCACAAAAATCCCCAATTGTTAAAAGAGTTTATGTAACGCCCCCAATTTTGGGTACGTTAAAAGGGCAATTTTATTGAATTTCTAAATAGAGTCTGGCTCATTATTACATCATAATTCTAACAAGAGTACTATTATTCAACAACAGGAGGGTAACTAAGGTTTCTAACTACTGCTCCGCCTGCTCCTCCATTCTAGCCAGCTCCTCTTCTCCAAAGGCCTCCAAGGTGTACAGCTCACCTTGATCATCTACAAAGTCTGACATATTATACTAGTGTCGCCACCGATAAAATATGTCAGGGTCACCAAAGGTAACACCATGAGCTACAAAAGCTCAGCAAAATAATCCCATACTCGCTAACCCATAACTTACAAACAACGAATCATACAGATAACGTTATCTGCACAGTGCATGCTTATCTAATAAAATAGTTAACAATGACACATCCACATTCATTATTAACTATCGTTGGTGTCCGTGTCATCAGAGTTTCTCCTACGCAGCATTTTGTAGACCGTGTCACCATTTCACTTTTCATTTCCAAATCAACATTTCGAAAATCACATTTAACATACCCAACCTCGGTTCCGCCGCTCCGGGTTCCCGAGTATCCGCACAATGGTTCCACCGCTCCGGGTTCCCATTGGCACACAAACTTTGCATTGGCTCCTCTCCACGGATAACCAAGCCATTCCTCGATTCCGCCACTCCGGGTTCCCGAGTATCCTCACCATGGTTCCGCCGCTCCGGGTTCCCATGGGACACACACGCACGCACACAACTCACATTATGACTACCACAATCGGTCATTATGTAATTTCAAAAATATTTTACCAAGTCATTGCCTTTAATCACACCCTAGGTGTCATGTCTCTAATTTTCTCGATTTTCGTGTCTCGTATTCATGCTTAGACTCCGCGGTGGGACTTTTTCACATGATTAACATAAATCATTTAATTTGAAATCTTGGAACTAAACTAGCAAGATCATTCAACCCTATTTTATTTAGCATGCTCATTTTATCCTTAATTCCACATAATCATGCTCAAGCAATTAATATACAATCTAAGCCATAGTGTCACATGGACGGACACCTTTGGAGTGGAAAACCACTTATGCCTTATCACATTTCAAGACAAGTAAATCTAATAATCCTATATTCATGCTCATAATTCTATTAGCAAAATAAGGTTACTAACTAACATGCATTTGATCATACAAGTAAATACTATCTTTCTTTTTTTTTTTTATATATACAAGGGGTAGAGTAGAGGTATTCTACCTTCCTTCTTGGCGGTGGGTACGGCTATGGAAAAAGTAAGTACGTCGGACGGAGTAACTTCCTACAGTGGTTTCCGGTAGCTTCGAAAGAGAAAGATTTCTCTCGAAACTAGTTCTTGACTAACTTCCTAACTTTTATGGATCGAAGGGTGGTTGAGTGGCGGTCTAGTGGCGGCTTAGGATGAGTTTCTTGAAGAACTCAAGAACAAAGGAAGAACTTCAAGAACAAAGTAAGAATACTAGATTTTCTAGAGAGAGAAGTTAAATGGGTGAAGGTGTGAGTTGAATGGCAAAGGTGGGGTGTTATTTATAGCAAAAACTTGGCTTATTATCCAAGGGATAAATTTTTCCCTCACAATTATTGTCCAAGGGACAATCTTTGAAAGGTATGGCTTTGAAAGCATGCCATGACTTGTCATGTCCAACCCTTTAGGCTTAAGGCTAAAACCTAGGTTATTATGGAGAATTTCTAGCCTAAACTTGTCCTTGGTTAGCTAGCTTGCAAGAAGAAACAAAATGATAAGCTAGTTTTATGTTTAAAGTTAGCTAGTAAATGGGTTGGCAATTGGTAATTAGGCTTAAGGCTAATGGTAGCTTGCACAAGAGTACAAGTACAAGCATGCACCTCACTCCTCCTCTCTCCCCTCCAACCAGCCTCTCTCTCCCTCTCCTTTCTTCCTTTTTTTTTTTTTTTGTATTATATGTGCCTATGTGTATAAACCTAAGTACACTAAAGTATCAAGTAGGCTTATGAGTCTAAGGAAAGAGGAAATGATTATGGTGAGGTTCTAAATGGTAAAAACTTTGTCCCATGGATAATCTTTCTCCTAGAAAGCAAACCTAGGTTTATTTAGGCATGCTTAAGTACTAAGTAGTCTTATTAGGCTTAAAAGAAGTAATGACATGGCTAAGGCTTTCAAGTGTTAAACATTGACCAAAGGTTAAAATTTTCCTAGGAAACTTTTATCCAAGGGGCATACTAATATAAGCTTAAAGAAAAATTAGAAATGTAATTAGGTTGGCCAATTTAGGGTTAAGGCTAGGGGTGATACCGGTCCGGTTTCGACCGGTTTTAGCATATTTTTCGGTCGAAACAGGTTATCCGGTTTGAGATTTTTAGAAACCGGAACCGGTTGAGATAATCCGATCCGGTTTCGATTGGCTCAACCGGTTTTGGTCCGGTTTATCCGGTTTTCATTCATGGAATCATGGGACATATTTTGGACCCAACACATCAAAAAATCCACAATTCAACCCACAAAATATCAACCAAAAACCCATAATTCAACCTATTTTTATGGGTCCAATAAAAAAGGATCAATTTTGAACCCAATACATAAAAAAAAACCATAAAAATATAATTAAGCCCATAAAAATAGTTTATATATATATATATGGTTAATTTTATATAATAAATATATTTATTAGACCAATATACATATATATAACTGGTCCGGTTTTGACCGGTTTTCAAAACGCATAAACCGGATCGAAATTATTTTTCCGGTTTATAAAATTTTATAAACCGGAACCGGATCGAAATTATTCAACCGGTTTAAAAAATTCAGTCCGGTCCGGTTTTTCCGGTTTCGATCGATTTTCCGGTTTCGGCTAACACCCCTAGTTAAGGCTATTGTTTTTAGACTTGCATGTGGCAAGACTAGTTTACCTCTTTTTGAAACACTATAAGGGCTTCCTATATTTTTTTTCAAGTACCTAATTGACTAGCCTTATCAATTTAAGTCTTTTATTAGCAAGACTAGTTTTTATTACCCAATGGGTAACTTTTCCCCTAACAATTATTAACCAAAGGTTAAGGAAGAAAAATGCCACATAAGGCTATAAACTAACTATGATCTTATGCTTTCTAGGATAAGTCTAGGTGATTATAACCTAGGTTGGTAACAAAAAAAAAAAAAAAAGGCTAGGACCATACTAGAATTGGTTACTCTTTGGATTATGGCAAGACTTATACCTTTTACTCAAAGGATAAAAATTACCCTAACAACTATTGTTCAATGGGCAATTTTATTCCTAGAAAGTGCATGCATGACAAGGCTAGCAAAAATGATGGTTTTCAAGTGTAAGGCTAAGTTTGCTTCTTTTGGAAGCAAAATGATTACTTCTAATGGCTCAAGGTTTCTTAAGTGACTTGTCTTGTCATTCTAAATATTCATTGGCAAGGCTAATTTTTATTAACCAAGGGGTAAAATTTTCCCTAACATTTAATAACCAATGGGTAATGAGGTAAGTCATGAGTGTGGTCTTGAAAATGACTAATCAAGGAGTAAAATGATCACCTCTAATGGCCTAATGGTTCAATTAGGGTTTAGGAAGGTTCACAAGGTTCAAAGAGGGTTAAGAAAGCTCATTTAGGGTTAGGAGAAAGTAACTTGGTGAAATGGTAGTTCGGTTTGCTAACTAATCGGTTAAAAACTAACTATACTTGCCATGTAGGATTTATAGTCAAGAAATTTTAAGACCTTATTTCAAATACTAGGAAAATATACAAGTGCTTTTGTAAGCATACTTGTCTTAGAAAATGACTATATTGTCCGATGCGAAAAGATATAATTTCATAAGTCTCAAATCTAATTTTGACGGATGATTATTAGAAATTAAAAAGGAATTTTAAAAGCAATCCAAGTAATTAAAATAAAATTCAAATATTTAACGAAATTTTTATTTACCAAAAATCAGGATCGTTACAGTTTCACACATTTTCTTCTCTTTGCCCTAAAATCTCCATGGCACACTAGACCTCTCTTTCTTAGCACAAAAATTCCAACCGTTAAGAGTTGAAGGCAGTTTCAAGAAAATAGAAATAAAAGAGAAGAGATTTTGAAAATTCTAAATAATCTTGGTAAAATCTAAGCAGTAGGTATATTTTTGCCCAATTATTGTTCTAGACTTCTAGTTCTAATCATGCGATAAGTGATAACTGTTGACTGTTATGTCAATTTTCAATGTTGGTAGTTTTTGGTAATGACATACTCCCTCCGTCCCTTTTTAAATGTCTTGCTTCGTAACTCCAACTTATTAAAAAGACAACATCATTATACCTTTCACATCAACTTTTTCCTCCACTTTCCCTACTTACCCATCATCATTACACTTTTACTCACTAACTTTTCAAAATGGAATCTACTTTTAGGGACAAAATAGACAATTCACCAACTTTTACCTACTAACTTTACAAAATGGACACTTATTAAGGGACATCCAAAAATGGAATACTGGACTGTAATAAAGGGACGGAGGGAGTATTGTTTAGAAAAGCATGCAATGCTAATGCTAAAGGCAGATGGCATGTTTTGAAGAGTACGTATGTGATCATGTGATTAAATTAATATTTTTGCGGGCCTGTTACAGTATAATGATTAATTTAGTACTTTTAATGATGTGAAAGAGCGTCAAGTGCAATTGAATATATCTCATTTGCCTAGATAGCTAAGGTAATTCGTTACTACTTTTTCAATCTATTAATTTATGAAAAGCTTAACTAAGTACTCCATCCGTTCCTTTTTAAGGGCTCGTTTGATAACAGGGATAGATGGTTGGGATTCGTAAGGAGATGGGATTAGGATTGGGATTGATAATGAGAAGGGATTGATAAGGAGATGGGATTGGTGATGAGTATGTTTGTTTGAGATGGGATTAGGTGATGGAATTGATAGTATACATTTCCATTTTTGCTTGAGACCTCTACTAATACCCCCTAATACCATGTGCTAGAGGCCTCTACAAATACCCCCTAATGCCAAGCTCTCAAGCCCATGGGATTGTTAATCCACACCCCTTTTTGGTTACCAAACATGTTATTATGAAACCCATGGGATTAGTAGTCCAATCCCAAGGCCTAGTAACTCCAACTTATTAAAAAGACATCATCATTATACCTTTCACATCAACTTTTTCCTCCACTTTCCCTACTTACCCATTATCATTACACTTTTACTCACTAACTTTTCAAATGGAATATACTTTTAGGGACAAAATAGACAATTCACCAACTTTTACCCACTAACTTTACAAAATGGATACTTATTAAGGGACAGCCCAAAATGGAATACTGGACTGTAATAAAGGGACGGAGGTTCCATTTTGAAAATTTAGTGAGTAAAAATGTAATGATGATGGGTAAGGTGGTGTTCCACTTTAAGAAAAAGTGCTTTTTTTTCAAACGGAGGTAATTTCAAACTTAAATATAATGAAAATGGAAAATATTTTTTAAATTTTTTTTGCACCGTTTAAAAGATCTTAATGAGATCTATCAAACAAGATCCATATTGGTAGGAAAATTATTTGTGTAAACACATGATTTTTGGGCTTGAAATTATCTCCGTTTGAAAAAAAAAGCACTTTTTCTTAAAGTGGAACACCACCTAAGTAGGGAAAGTGGAGGAAAAAGTTGATGTGAAAGGTATAATGATGATGTCTTTTTAATAAGTTGGAGTTACGAAACAGGACATTTAAAAAGGGACAGAGGGAGTATTGCTATTTTGCACTTTTTTATTTTTACTGTTACTATTTACATAATTATACATGTATATTATAATTTTTTGTACCACATACATGGTCGCCTCCGTGTAGTTAAATTCTGGGCTCCGTCCTGAATTTCAAGTATCATGTGGTGACTATAATTGTTTTCCAATTTCAATGGTGTCCTTAATTGTTACATATCATTTTCTTTATAGTTGTATCTTAGAATATATTTGTATTTATAGTTGATCATATATAACCAACGATTTATTTGTTGTATCTTTGGCAGGCATTCCAATGTGGATAAATGATTCTAAACTTACTGGAGATGTAGAGGATCCCCAGAGGAATAAACCTTTAATCTGCCAATCAAAAGGCTCTTTCGTCGAAAACATTTTCTCAGGTTTGACTTATTTCCCAGCCTCTCCAAAAAATCACGAAGATTAAATATATCTTTTGTGTGCTTTCCAAAACTTTTTTGAAAAAATTGTACAAATTTTCCATCCCTCTTTCATTTTCACAATTTAAACAATGTCAAAATCCTTTGTGGAGTGAAAGGGATAGTGAAAACTTGAATGATCTAACTGTGGTGTACAGTTGGATCCGTCAAGGTTTTATTTTTCCTTCACAAATCCATGAGGGCGGCGGCGAATTTGGCGGCCTTGTCAAGTGAGCAGCGGCCGACAACATAGAGGGCGGCGTTGGGGGCAAGGGTTATGGATCTTGACAGTTTTCGGGCTACATCGGCGCAACCCAGGATTCCGAATCGGATGGGGTGTCGGTCCTTACGGATGTCATGGTTCTTGATCTGTGGTGGAGGGTACAAGCAAAAGCTGCATGAATTATTTACCGGTATAAGTGAAAGTTGCATGAAACCCGTTAACACAGGACTCTCACATGCATTCAAAAAGCTTTAAGTGCTTTCTTTTTTTTATAGGTAAAAAGTTTATTATAAAAACTTGACAAATGGTACATCAAGTTGGGGGAGACGGAAGGAAAATCCAACCAAGGGTTGAATAAAACAAAACACCTATTGGACCGAGGCCCAAATACCTTACCCTATGGACCTAAAATATCCAGATCATACAAATAAGCTCAAAGAAACACCAAACGGCCTACAAGCCGAGATCAAACCAAGCACTACAAGAAATTTGGGATCTCGCAACGGTTTTTTTAGCAACGGTTCAAAAAACCGTCGGTATAGATGGTGTTTAGCAACGGTTTACAAAACGTTACTAGAAACAGGACTATAGCAACGGTTTTCATGCAACCGTTACTAGATTACAAGACTATAGCAACGGTTTTTCATAACCGTTACTAAAAACCGGACTATAGCAACGATTTTCTATAACCGTTACTAAAAACGGGACTATAGCAACGGTTTTCCAATAACCGTTGCTAAAAACCTGACTGTAGCAACGGTTTTCCAATAACCGTTGCTAAAAATTATTTTTTGAAAATTTGTTAAAAGCCATTTAAAAAAAAAAATTGTGTTAAAAACAGTTTTTTTTAAAAAAAATTTGTTAAAAGCCGTTTAAAAAAAAAAAATTTGTGTTAAAACACTTTAAAAAAAAGTTTTTTGTAAATACTGTATTTTTTAAAGTTTCTGGAAAAAAAAATAATTTAAAAATAATTTTCTGGAAACATTGTTGAGAAAGAGAAAAAATTTTTATGTAATGATGAGTGTATTTGATTAAAAAAATGTGGAGACCATTAGATTTGATTATTGGCAAAAAAGTTGTTAGTTTTGATTATTCAAAAGCCAAAATTTGATTTGATTAAGAGATTGCTAAGTTTGATTATTACAATGTGAGCACTTTTTTGATCAAATATTGCTAACTTTAACAACTTTTTGGTTTTGATTATCACATAATGGATGCTCTAATGACAGTTCGCATAATATAAATATTAGTTGTTCCTTTACATTGCACAAGTGTTGGGCTAGCCCAGCTGGTAAGCACTCGCGCGTGCATGCGCGAGGTCCTGGGTTCGATTCCCAGGAGACACAAAATTGTGTTGCCTTCCATGACACGCGGGTGACACGTGGCCGCCACGCAAGCGTCATGGGGACACGTGGAATCCACGTGGCTGCTGACGTCATATTTTACCCCAGATTTAAAAAAAAAAAATTGCCTTTAGCAACGCTTGTAACCGTTGCTAAAGGAACCGTTACTAAAAAAAAATCTGTACCAACGCCCGTCAAAACCGTTGCTATACCCTACAGCAACGGATATATTGCAACGGTTTGACCAACCGTTGGTATAGCCTAAATGGGTCTCTACCAACGGTTTTTCGGCTTTTTGGCGACGCTTTCGACCGTTGCTATAGAACGATTTTCTTGTAGTGAAGATAGCCCAACACAAACGGCTCAAAGGAGGCCCAGACCTAACCTTAACCAGCCAAAACAGACCACCCCTGCAACCAACCGCCCCGGCCAACTTCCCCCAGGCGCCACCGTACCCCACCAGAGAAGACCCATCAGGATTGGACACCAACAGACGCCAGCCACCCACCCATCCCGCCAAGAGCCCCCGTGCGCAACCAGAACCCCAATAGTGACCGCCGAGACACTGTCGATCCGACTCTCACAAACGGCCTGAAAAAACCGACCACAGTGGCAGTGGCGGACCCAGGAATTCCATATACTGGGGGCACATATTATTCACAATCTTAAAAAATATTTCTCTGTATGTATACCACTAAATTATCGCTCAATAATTGAATATTGATCACTCATTCTATTCCGCAACCGATTTTTGACAATCCTTATGGCTGAAAATACTCTTTCCACTGTCACGGTGGCAACCGTAAGATTAATGCCAAAGTCAAGAGAAAGTAAACTAAAGAATATAGTAAATTTGATTTTCATAATATTTTGGATTGTGAGGAAAATACAAAGAGATAGGACAAAAATGGAGAAATAAAGGAAAGAGGTAGAACAAAAATAAAAAATAAAGGAAAGAGGTATAACAAAAATGGAGAAATAAATAAAGGAAAGAGGATGGGAAGCAAAAAAAAAACAAGGGGATAGGAAGAAAGAATAAAATAGAATAAAAAGAAAAAGAAAAAGAAACAAAAAAAAAAAAAACGGGGAATGAGAAGCCTGAGAATCGATCCAAGGTCCCTTGAACTTTCCCCAACGCGCATTGCCACACAACCATTCTAATGTAATGTACTATCGAAGGGAACTTTTATGTATTTATATCATTTTTTAATTTTTTAATTTTTTTTTAAAAAAAAAGGCGTGGGGGCACGTGATCCCACGTGCCCCAACGTGGGTCCGCCCCTGCACAGTGGTACCAAACACTCATGCAACAAACACCCATGCATGACCCATAGAGAAAGCAAAAAATCAGCTTAAAACTGCGGGCTAGCCAAACGGGGCCTAAAATTAAGGACTTGTCCCTTATTCCTTTTCATTTGTTTTTCTATTGTTTAGTGGCGCCTTGGCTTAAAGGAATTCATGAAGTAAAGAAAAAGCATGCATGTGCCCTGGACCTAGCCAAAAGGTTGATTGCAAAAGAAGAAGATTGGAGCCATTACACCAACTCATGCCCTGGACCTAGCCAAAAGGTTGACGATGATGATGATCGTCCCATTATTACTACTAAAACGAGAAGAAACCCGCTTCTTCAAGCGGCAGAGAACGGCATTCAAGAGTTGGTGGAAGAGATCCTCGGGAAATTCCCCGAGGCTGCCTACTGCGTCGATAGCAACGGGAAGAACATATTTCACATAGCAGTGGAGAAGAAAGACGAGAGAATGTACTGGTTCTTGAAGAAGAATGTTGCTAGAAAGGAAGGGATGATGGCAGCTCTTGATCATGGTAGAAACTCCATTTTGCACTTTGCAACCAAACCCGGTGCTAATCCTAGAGTTCTCCTTGGAAGCTTGAACCAGATGGCGTGGGATGTATATTGGTTCAAGGTATGAATGAACCTTCAACTAATTTCTTCACTACTCACACTACATTATAAATTACATAGAACCCAAACCCCGAAATTTTTTCTACCGATAAGTTCTAATTTGGTAAGGGTATATTCATCGAGAAGCAAAAAAGAAAAGACCAAAGCACTGGATATTGATACATGAAGAAAAGTGAAAGGCCAAACCAAAAAACATCATCTATCCAACAAAAAATTGGATGCAAAGTTAATTATAAGCCTAGGATTACACATATAAAATGAGCGAACTATATTGACAAACGAAGACAAACTGCCCTAAGCAGCAGAGGATACTCTGCCTATCAAAGGCACAAAGACTTGGCATCCATAGTGTTTACACCCGTTTTTGGCGGTTGGCACCCAGTCCTGAGAAAGCGTTGGAAGGCCATTTAATTATCTTTTAATTAAATTGGGCCAAAAAGTAGAGATGAATTGAACCTAAATTAGTGGGCCAAGACAGTCTTGATTGGGCCCATTCAATTTTAACCCATTTCGGTTTGAAGATTAGGATCATGGGCCGTGGGCCATGTTTTACAAAAATCAAAACGAGGCCCGGCCAAGTGGTTATGGAAATAAGGCCTTGTACATAATTTTATCAATGGCCCATGATCTATTTTGCATCTGGTGAAGTCACGTGAAAAGGAAAAAGCAAGTTGATTTGCCACATGGCCATTCGACCCGGTCAAATGGCTAACTACTCTCTGATACCCACGAAAAGGGAAAAGAGGAGAGACCCATTATATCTTGTCAACTGCCATGATCAAGGAAAAACATGTGGGTAAATTTTGTTTACTTGCAATAACCGCCCACCACCCAAGCCCCCACGAAGTGGAAGTTACCATAGACACTTGTCATTACAAGAGAATGGCGGGAATTCCATCTGCATTCAAAAAACCGAAGACCCTTTGCCTATAAATACTAGTTCATAAGAAGAAAAATGGGTTCACACACCAATCAAGCTCAACGCTTAAACCAAAGTCTTCCCAGCGAAGCAATTATCTCTCTTGTATCCCAATGTATATCTCTCTTGTACCCCCAACTTTATTATTACGATATAATAAAGTTATTCTATCTCTCTTGTACCCTCAACTTTATTATTACGACATAATAAAATTATTTCTACGATATTCTCTTCTTTTTCTCACACGGTTGGGAAATTCTAAGTCCACTTCGTTGTGGCAAATCACGAACCTCTTTGTGGCCTCACCCTTTGGGTCACACGCAGTCGCACTACATACGAAGTCAGATCGAGGCGCTCACGCCTTTCATACGTTGGACGACGACAAGTCTTGGCACGTCCGCGCTCATACCGCACACGCCATTGATTTTCCGCTCACGCCTACGCTGCGAAAAAGTGGGAAACACATAGGCATGCAAATGACTGGCATGTGAATGAATACCCTCGTGAGTGAATATGTTGAATGTCTTGACACTTGACTAGGAGCAGCAGCAAAACCAAATCCCCATGCAACTAGACAAGGCCGGCCCTGGGCTAAAGTTCGAGGTGCAGCCACTTAATGGCCTCCAAAATTGAAAAAAAATGGGGCCACACTTAATTTAGTAAAGGCAATCTTAGAAATCAATGCTTTTGAAGGTGACTTATAAAACATTGCTACTTCGAAAATGGGCAGTATAGTATAGTACTACACTACTACGGACTACTACATTCACGTTTTCTTAAAAAGTTAGAATTCTTAAAAGGGACGAACAACGGAACAATTAATACATAAGCGAGATAGTAAGCCTTTACGATATTCTAATATATATTCATGCAGCTTGTATATGATGATTCTCCTCCTCATCTCCCGTGGTACCCAAACTCCGACGGGAAGACGGCAACCGAGCTGTTCGAAGACACCCACTCCGGCCTACGAAAAGATGCCGAGGAAGCCCTGAAATCAATGAACGGCAGCCTGCTCCTCGTCTCCGCACTCATTGGCACCGTCAACTACGCCGCAGTTTTCACTCTCCCCGGAGGCTTCAACTCCAACAGAGACAGCCGGGATTACGGCCGTCCAGTTCTGTATGGTACGGGCAAAGAGCAAGACCTGCTCCTTTTCTTGTGGTTCACTGGCGTCGCCCTGTATGCCGCCTTTTTATCGCTGGTGGAGATGGTCGTGATCCAGCTGTCCAAATTCGTGAGCAGCGACTTCTTCATTGCATTGCCCTTGAGGTAATTACATCCCTGCTTATTCCATTTCGCCTTTTTGTTCTGTTGATTAGCCTCTGGTTAGCTCATGTGCTTTTTTCTCTACTTTCTTGGCTTATTCTTGCTAGATAGTATTTCCTTTCATTTCCATCTAATATATACTATATTATTTTTGCTGATAAAAAAAAAAGGTACATCGTCGCTATAACAGCGTTGTATGTCTCTGTCCTCTTCACGATCTTGGCGTGCTTCGAAGCCTACTACATCATCGACTTACACATCAACGTATATGTCTTCCTGGGGCCAGCCCTCGCGGTGGCAACCCTTGTTTTCATAGACGCCGGGTACCTGCCTCTGTGTCGCCTGTATCTTGCATTGTGTTGCTCACTTTCGCATCGAGGCCACATGTTTCAGGCAGTCATCGTTAAGCATAGTATTGAGGAAGCTAAGCTGTACGAGACTACGAGTAGGTGAGGCTGCGGACCGATCAGCTAATTCATTCTGTAAAGGAGAAGGAGGTTAGCAGCTCCAGCTCAGCTGCCATGTCACCTGGATTAGTTAGTAGTTAGCTTTCAGTTGTAATTAGTTAGAGTTAACTACTGTTTTAGTTTGTTAATCTTTGCATATATAAGGGCCAGGGGCCCTGCATTGTAATCATCGAATAAACATCAGAAATAGACATAAAGAGAACCACTTTTCTCTATCTCTTTTTCTTGAAGTTTCTTGCTCTTCTTTCCTTCGTTACTATTAGGTTCAGTTGAATCAAGGAATTCTTCATGGTATCAGAGCCCCTACGACCAAAGTCTATTAGATCCTAGGGTTTCATATCAAGAACGATTGTTTACCTTAACTTAGGTTTTCAAGATCTGTTCGACAACATGGCTGCAAATGCGAATGAAAGTGCAGTGACGATGCCACCAGCTCTGGCCTTTCTCGTCTCCAACTTCCACACGCTTGTCAAAATTCAGTTAAAAAAGTTCTGATAACTACCTTCTCTGGAAAACTCAAGTCTTAAACGTACGCTCTTCGCGCAAACGGATTTATTGAATATGTTGATGGATATTGAATATGTTGATGGAACAATTGGTACTCCACCGATGCAAATTCGTGATGCAAACAATAATCTGGTGATTAATCCTGCATTCTTGCGTTGGAAGCTTATAGACAACCAGTTACTTTCATGCTTGATTGTATCGTTATCTGTTTCTGCTTTACCCTTAGTCTTAGGGTTAGAACATGCTTTTGAGGTTTGGAGTTGTTTAGAGCAAAGATTTAATTCTTTGTCTAGGTCGAATATTCATGATCTCAAGCACAAATTGTTTAATTTTACCAAAACTGGTACAATGGAGCAGTATATTGATGAGATCAAACTTTGTGCGCAAAAGTTGAGTGGTGTTGGTTATATTGTGGACGATGAAGATATGATTTTTCATACCTTGAATGGATTACCAGGAGAGTTTGATCCTGTAAAATCAGCTATTGGTGCACAGAGAGATCTGAAATTTCATGAACTTGTTTCTATCTTAAAGTCTGAAGAGGCTCGTCTACATAAGTCTAAAGCATTTGACATTGGTTCCACTAGTGTGTTTGTTGCTACTCAAAAGATGCAAGACCTTAGTGTTTCTGGTGCTAGTAGTTCTACTCAGGGTTCAATACTTCAGAATAATGGCCTTATTTATGCCTCTATGGCTCAACTTCCCAACCTCAAGTGATACAGTCTTCTCAACCTCAAATGGCTCAAGTTCAGACTCCCATATTTACTGGTTTTCAATCACAGTTTCCTCAGGTTTCTTTACTTCCTCAGTTTTCACAGCCTGGTTCTAGATTTAATAATAATAGGAGCAAGCCAAGAGGACAAGTGTTTGTTCCCTTTTCTAAGCCAGGATGTTGTCAAATTTGTGGTAAAGATAACCACACAGCTCGAACTTGCTATTACAGAAACACACAGTCCTCATTCTCACCCTCAGCATCACAAGTTCAGTACTTTCCATCAGGTTTTCATCAACCAAACGTGTGGAGATCTGATCACTCCTTTCAGCATGGACAACCTCATTTCTCAGTACCTCCATTTGCTTATGGGCAGTCTTACCCTTCAACACCTCAGAATTGATTTCCAGCTCAGCATGGACCTATTCTGTTCAGCTTTCTTTTCTTTTTTCTAATCAGCTTTTTTTTATAATTAATCTTTGAAGTAAATATATGATCAACTATTTGATCATTGTTAGTTGATTTCGTGTCAACAATCTTCTTCTTCTTCTTACTCGATCTTCTATGCATGTAGGGCAAAGTTCACTTAGACCTCTCCATGGTTTGGCTCATGTGCAATTACACTCCCTCTAATTACACCCTCTCTGGTTCACTTTGTTTCATATGCACCCCTTTTGGTTTGTAAAAATTTGCAGATACACCCAATAACCGGAAAAAATGCTTCCACTGTTATCAATATTGGTAATCTCTGGGGTGAAGTCATCAAAGTGGATGAGCTGACTGCTAATAGCATTGCTTTTGATAAGGGTAGAATGTTTATCCTCACTGATAATCTGGATTGCATTAATGAAGTTGTATATGTCAAGATTAAGGACGAAAGTTTTCCGGTTAAAGTTGTTGAAGACCCTTGTGCTGAGACTTCTTAGGAAAATAGGATTGTTACCAATATAAAAGTTAAAAGGGGTATGGAAGAGGATGGTGCATCTCCCTTGCGCCTTGAGGAGGACAGTGTTGCTATTGTGGAGATGAATAAGATCTCTAAAGATGACGCGCGCGATGGCTGATACTTTAAATAGTAATTTGAAGGATCAAAAGTTTGATTCTTTGGTGGCTGACACTTATGATGGTACTGAGAAGGGTTCAGCTACTGAGGTTAGTGTTGCTCAAAATGTTGCAGAGGATGGTGACTTCGTGGATGCAAACATTACGGTGGTCCATGATGGTTGTTCACAGGTGCATGACTCTTTGATTCCAAGGGATACTTTGGTTCCTATCTCAGTTGGGCAAGTTGCATTGAATGAAGATGGGTTGCGAGCTTCTCAAGCAAAAGGAATAGATCTTATTGTAGATTTGAACCCGAAGGAAGGTAGCTGGCGCACTCAGTCTCGGGGTGAGTACCAATTATCAAGAGGGGACCAACCTAAGGAGGCTTCACAAATCCAATATCTGAAAGGGGTCCAATATGGTTTTCAATCTCTTGGAGTTGGTATGAAGACAAGAGTGGGGAGATGCGTTTCGAGTGATAAATCGTCCTCTAATGCTATCCTTAAATTGAAAAGGAGAGTGAGAAGGTCAAAGAGGAAGATTATAAAGAAAAAACATATCACGGAGATTGGTGTTAAAATCGATGACCAAATCCTTAGGAAAAAGAAGGGTCTTTCTTCTTCTCTTCTGTTCAAGGAAGCTCGAAAAACTCTAGACTTTAGTCATAGGTTAGGCATTGATGCTAGAGGGGGGCGGAATTTCTTGTTAAGGAAATTTGTTGAAATGCAGGAAAATGAATTAGTTGAAAGGATTAACGCTCTCGATGACCTGGAGGAGGAGGATGATTTGGAGGATCTAGATGATATGGAGAAAGGAGCTTCCCTCTCCTTGGAGTTCTAATTCCGAGGTCTGGCCTTCGTTATGCCCCCTTGGTTGGATTGTTGTGTGTTGGCTTTTCGTTTTTGGTTGCTTGGGCTGCTTTTCCAGATTTGTTTGGGTTGTGTTGATGGTTTGGTGCTTTGATTTTCGTTTTTTTCGCTTGTTAGGTCTTGGTGTTTTCAGGTTGGTCTTTGTTGGTTTTTGTTTTTTGGTTGGCGTCTTGCCTTCCTTAGGTCTTGGGTGGCTTTTTGCCGGTGTGCCCTAGATCCTTTTAATCTTTGTAATCCTTTATAAAGATTAATAAATCCTTTTTGCTTAGCAAAAACAAAAAAATGCTTCCACTGTTAACAGAAATGAATAAAAAGGTCCAATACGCCCTCATTTTCTTCTTTGAATATTCTTCTTCCCAAAATCTAAACAATCCATCCCTTCTTTTAAAAAAAAAAAATTGGATCCGAACTGTTCGTATGGTAGAGCTAGCTTGACGAATACTACATTCATCATTCATACCAAAATTCAAGTTGATCGGAAAATGGAAACCTCATAATCAAATAGAATTGATTATGAAGTAAATTTTTAAATTTAACTTTACATTGCATTTTACTAATACATTGGTGAGATACCTCCATTATCATGAAAAGTGAGAATTTACGCCGGCGGTTCTTTCTACAGTTGGTGTAAAACCCATTTTTCCTCCAAATCAATTACGTCGCGCCACGTCATCAATTTCATATATGTGGCGCGAAGCAATTATTTTGGAGGAAAAGTGAACTTTTACATAGGCTGTAACGACCCTGATTTTTGGTAAATAAAAATTTCGTTAAATATTTGAATTTTATTTTAATTACTTGGATTGCTTTTAAAATTTCCTTTTAATTTCTAATAATCCGTCATAATTAGATTTGAGACTTTTAAAAAATTATATCTTTTAAACACCGGACAATCTAGTCATTTTCTAAAGACAAGTATGCTATAAAAGCACTTGTATATTTTCCTAGTATTTTAAATAAGGTCTTAAAATTTTATTTCTTGGCTAGAAATCCTACATGGCATGTAGAATTAGCTTTCAACCGATTAGTTAGCAAACCCTAACTACCATTTCACTTAGTTACATTTCCCTAACCCTAGATGGACCTTTTTGACCATCTTTGAACCTTGTGAACCTTTCCAACCCTACTTGAACCTTTTTGACCATTAGAAGTAATCATTTTACTTCATGAATTGTCATTTAAAGTCATGCCTATCATCTTTATATCTTTAACCATTGGTTAATAATTGCTAGGGGAATTTTTATCTCTTGGTTAATAAAATTAGGTCTTGCCAATAAACTTGACTAGACAAGACAAAGCCAAATCTCATCATTTTGCTTCCAATGGAAGTAAACTTAGCCTTGCCATGCATGCAAGCCTAAAGACTAATAGCCCTAAACCTATTTACCTTCCAAAGAACACTTTACTAGATTTTCTCTAGATATATATACCTCATAGCCTACCATAGTCAAGCCTATATAGTCATGCATGCACTTTCTAGGAAAATTGTTAACCATTGGGCAATGCTTCCACTTGAAAGCCTTAACCTCTCATCATTTCCTCTTTACCCTTTGAACAATAGTTAGTAGGGTAAATATTATCCATTGTGTAATAGAAAACCTAGCCTTATTTGTTCTTTCTTGCATGCAACCCTAAAAATTCTATCCTTAAACCTAAGTATGCTTAGTTGTATATATCTATAGTTATCATAGCCTATTTTAAGCATACCTAAATATGCCTAGGTTTACTTTCTAGGAAAAATCTTACCCATTGGATAATATTTGTTAGGAAAATTTTGATCCCTTGGACAAAAGGAATTTGACTTGCCAAGGAAAGTCATACCAAAGGAAGTCATCATTTTGCTTCCCAAGGAAGCAAGACCAACCATGCCATGCATGCAAACCTAGGGTTATAGCCTTAAGCCTAATTATTTTAGGGTTACTTTCCTAGACACATATACTTGGCATGCTTGAAAGCTTAAGGTTTGACAAGACAAGTCAATGGAGCAAAACCATGGGAAGGAGAGAGAGGGGAGGATTCGGCCAAGAGAGGGAGAGAGAGGTGGAGTGTGTGCATGTGTTTTGGATACTCCCACAAGCAACTTAATAGCCTTAGGCCTATTGCCAATCCATTTTCTAACCAACTTTAAACATAACCTAGCCAATCATTTTGCTTTCTCCTTGCAAGCAAGCCAATGTAGGACATGACTAAACCAAAAACCCCTCATGATGACCTAGACCTTGAACCAAATTGGATGGCAAGGCATAGCATGATTTCAAGCATGAAAAGACAAGCCATACCTTTCAAAAATTGCCCCTTGGACAATAATTGTTAGGGAAAAATTTATCCCTTGGTTAATAAGCCAAGTTTTTGCTATAAATAGCACCCCTCACTCACCATTTCAACTCACACCTCACTCCTTTGCTCTCACTTCTCTCTAGAAACCATTTTGATTTCCAGACAGCTTACTGCCCTTCACAAATCCTCATTTTTCTCCTGCTTAAAGCAGTCCTTAGAACCAACTTCCTCCGGGAAAGTTGTAGAGCACTTCGAGCTCTTCAAGTTAGACCCAAGAACCACCCTAATCGGTCAAGAAACGACAAAGATATTGACATCCGAAGTTCAGTGAAAATCTCGGATTTCCAGTTCCAGACAGCTTGCTGTCTCCTCCTTTATCACCATTTTTCTCCTACCTAAAGTGGTTTCTAGGATCAACTTCCTTCACAAAAGTTGTAGAGCACTTCTAGAGCTTCGATTTCGACCCAAGAACGATCATATTCGGCCAAATATTGACTGAGTTACTGCCGTCCAAAGTTTGGTCCAAATTTACTACCCGTGGGATTTTCCAACTAGCTTATTCAGCCCCGACTAGTTTCGGATTAAGGTAGATTATCCTTACTCTCTTCCCTAAGTATAGTAGATTAATCTTAACCTCTATCTCTAAGTATACGTAGTATTTTCCTTATCCGTTAAACTCAAAGAAAAATGGTATTTTACTTGTATGTTCAAATGCATGCTAATAGAAGTATTCGTATTTTGATCTTTAGATGGATATGAGCATGTATACGTGATTATTAGAATTAATTGATTTGGTGTTTAATAAAGCATAAGTGGCTTTCCACTCCATAGGCGTCCGTACATGTGGCGTTATGCTTTAAGTAATGATTTGAGCATACTAAGTAATATAGAGTTGGATGATCTTGCTAGTTTAATTCCAAGATTAAAATGAATGATTTATGTGTACGTACATGAAAAGTCCTACCGTGGAGTCTATGCATGAAAACGAGACACGAGAATCGAGAAAGTTAGAAACATGACACCTAGGGTGTGTAAATGACAAGGTGTGTTTTGAAAAAGAGAAAAAGTTTTGAAACCGCAATGTGGCCAGACTTGCTCATTGTGTGGTGTGCGTGTGTAAAGAAAGATTTGTGAAAAATCCAATGAGAACCGGGAGCGGCGGAACCGAGGTATGAATTGTAGTTTGGATATCCGTGGAGAGGAGCCAACGCAATTGTTTTAATGATCTTCAAAAACCCAAATGGGAACCCGGAGCGGCGGAACCATTGTGGGAATCTCGGGAACCCGGAGCGGCGGAACCGAGGGTTTGAATTGTGGATTGGTTATCCGAGGAGAGGAGCCAATGCCAAATTCAAGGTTTTTGTGTGCCAATGGGAACCCGGAGCGGCGAAACCATTGTGCGAATACTCGGGAACCCGGAGCGGCGGAACCGAGGTTGGGTGTGTAAAAATGATTTTGAAAATGTTGTTTTGGCTAATGAAAAGTGAAGATGATGACACGGTCTACGAAATACTGCGTAGGAGAAACTCTGATGTCACGGACACCAACGATAGTTAATAGAGAATGTGGATGTGTCATTGTTAACTGTTTTATTAGATAAGCATGTACTGTGTAGATAACGTTATCTGTATGATTCATTGTTTGTAAGTTATGGGTTAGCGGGTATGGGATTATCTGCTGAGCTCTTGTAGCTCATGGTGTTACCTTTGGTGATCCTGACATATTATATCGGTGGCGACGCTGGTATAATGTGTCAGACTTTGTAGATGATCAGGATGAGCTGTAGACCTTAAAGGCTTTTGGAGCTAAAGAGCTGGCTAGGATGGAGAAGCAGGCGAAGCTATAGATAGGAACCCTAGATTTTTCTTTTCTTTATGTAATGAAGGCACTCTGATGGGAGTTATGATGTAACAACGACCCAGACTCTATTTAGAAATTCAATAAAATTGTCCTTTTAACGTACCCGTAAATTGGGGGCATTACACGGGCGGTGAAAAGAATTAAATCTATATAAGGTTTATTGTGTAATGAAATGTTAGTTTTTCTTTGCCCGGAAAAGGATGGAGTATAAATAAATTAAACTTAACAACAATCAGCACCGGTTTTCATATTTCTAAATTGTTATAACTTACAACATCATAGACCTATGTTGGATAATTGGGATATTTATTGTTTTCCTATGCTGGAAAAAATATAGAAAGCCCTCGGGCATTAAACTCCACCGCGGTGAAAAAGCGTCGTCTTCAGGTGCAAATTGGGTATCACGTGGTCGTACCTAGCGCCCATCCGAGCGGTCCAAACGTGTTTTGGATGGCCGAAATCTGAGCACGCTCTCTCCTACTTAGCCGACCGCTCTCTCTCTCCTCTTTTTCTCTACTCAGATTTGAGCCGTCCAAAACACGTTTGGATGGTCTTGAATGTGTTGTTGGGTACCACGTGTACAATAGTCGCTACTGGACAACGAAATGGATTTTGAAATTTATTAACATTCGCTAAAAAAGGTACAAGAAAGAAATACCATTCAGGTAATATTTTCAAGGGGGTTGCAAATGGATCTATTGGTTCACCAATCATTGATGGTTCTAAAACTGCTAAACCTACATTACATGCAATAGTACCTAGAATGACTACCCTATTTGCATCCAAAAATTTCTCTGTGTTCTGTTTGTTTCCAAATTCAAAACAGGCCTAGGAACAGCGAGTAGTGCAGTTCTAGGCCTGATGCGGGCGTGCCAGGACTGGATTGCAGTCCAATTTCGTGCTAAGGCCTGGATGCCTCAGATCTGACTTCTTCTAGAGCGATTGCGTACAACCTAAGGGGTGAGGCCGTATGGTGGTTCATGGTTTTGCCTTGTCGGGATAAGGACTTAGAATTTCCTAATCGTGTAGAAAATGAAAAGGAAAGAAAACAAGGTGCGATGAAATTAAAAGAACTTCATTAACAGTTTAACGAAGTTGGTACAAGGAAATGAAAGGAAATAAAATCTAGGCTGGGCTAGATTGAACTAAAAGATAAAGACATTTGCTGGAAATGATAATTGAAAGATAAATTTGATAAACCGCTGGGGTTGTTGGTCGGGGACTGAAAGATAAAAATGATTGAAAGACAATTGAAAGATAAATTGGGTAAGCCATGGGCTTTGATGGTCGTGGACCTTTGCCAAGGCCTTCAAAACTGTGATTTATAGGAGCTACAGGCCTTGAGCTGCTTCAAAATGCTCCAATGCATGGCTACCATGTGGCCTTCTAGCAGAGGCTTGGGCTTAAGCAGCTTCGAAATGCTCCAATGAGGGGCTGCTTCCTGAACAAAACGTGCCTTTTACTCCAAGAAAATGGCAAAGGCCTGAGAAATCCTTCTTCTTTGTATAAAACTTTGTAAATGGGCAAAAAGAATTTCAGTTCCTGCAGCATCCAGGCCATTTGAGCTGCTTCAACACTCAAGCTACTGCTTGAATGGACTCTTTCTGGGCCTACTACTGCTAAAGACCAATACTTCTCAAGGCCTTCCTACTATTTTATTGGTCCTCTATTTCTTGTGGGCCCTCAATTCCTCCAAATTTGATTCCTTATGGAAGAAGAATCGAGAAACCAAAATATCAACCAGACCTGAGTGAGCTGCTTGTGAGCAGCTTGCTTAGGTCTACATGAGTCATTCACTAGCAGCTCCAAGGGTTGCATGTACGCCACCTGTCCTTGGCTTTGCTTTATGCTGAAGGCTGGGGTCCATTCAGATCTTGAGCTATTTGTAAGCAGCTTACCTAGACCTGTCCAGCAGAAACATTCTAGGCCTTTGAGCTGCTTACAATCACCATTAAGCAGAGAGAACCTTCTAGACCTTTGAGCTGCTTGTGCAGGCCTAAGCTACTTGTGAGCTGCTTGGGATGTCTCCATGCATGGCTGCCATGTGTCCCAAGCCTTGCTTCATGTTGAAGGATGGTGGCCATCCAGACCTCGAGCTGTTTGTAAGCAGCTTACCTAGACCTGCCTATTGAGAACATTCCAGGCCTTGGAGCTGTTTGTGAGCAACTTAAGGCCTTTTCCTTCCAGTTGAGGCCCATATGCAATGTTTCTAAGAAGCAGGCCTACACAATACTTGGGCCTAAATTTGCGGTGTAAGATAGGCCTTAGTCCATTGTAAGCCTTGTGTGTAATACCTGTCCCGTATATTAGAGTATTTAATTCATCTTTTAATTGAATTATATATTTTCGGGGTTGATTTGCATATGATGGAAGTTTTAGGGTCTTGTGTGTGACATAAGGGGGGAGCATGAGTGAGCATGTGGTTTCACTTGCATCGGATAATTTTCCCTTAAGCCTTCATCAAATATCCTGGGGGATATTTGGGAGATATTTCCTCCCTTATTCTCATCTTGTTTCAACGTAGAGAGAGAGAGAGAGAGAGAGGGGGAGGGAGGGAGAGAGACGGTTGAGAAAAGAAGAAGAGGAGAAGTGGGTTTGTGTTTGCATGCTCTTGACTGGAAGTTCTATCTAGGTAATGGGCTTGAAACTTATGCTATGCCTTGATTCTTGTTCTTGAATTTGTATGTAGAGGCCTTGAATCTATGTATTTAGGCCTAGGTTTGATGCCTTTAGTTCAAACACAAGTTGAGTTTGATCTCTCCTTAAAACTCTTGAGTTTGTTGTTTGGATTGTAAGTTTGGGTTACTCTTTGTTAATCACATGTTTAGCCATGTTTCTTGTGAAGTTTGGGCATGTTTGGAAGTGTTTTAGATGTGTTTTGAGGTGTGGAGGAGGTTGGGTTGATGAGAACTTGAAAGATGGAGTTTTCTGTGCGAAACCTAGGTCCTACCGATAGGAGTTGTGTCCCTACCAGTACAAATGCTGTCCAGTGGTGTCATTTTTGTGTTTTTGAGGTTTCCTACCGATAGGAAACTTGTCCTACCGGTAGAGAATGAAAATCTGCATTTTTGGCAAAACTTCGGATAAGCATAACTTTTTCATCCGGACTTCGTTTTGGGCAAATTTTATATCAAAATTGATGTACTCGGAACGTACTTTCCATTGGTTGTAGTTTCATGATCCAATTCTTAATCTATAAAAAGTTATGGGCATTCTAAGGCAGGCTGGTTGTAATTGTGTTATCGTTTCGGGGTGTTGTGTTGTGTTTGATCGTCACGCTTGTTTTTGGGACACTTCTAGGTTTTGACATGGACATTTATGTATTCATTAGACATCGTTTAGCTTCTTGTTGGCTTTATAACTTTGTGCCGAGTGTTCATTGAATTGGTAACTAATATGAGTTAACTTGTGGTTAGGTAAAGAGCCGGTCATTCGGGACTTGCCGAAACCTTAGTTTGGCATACTTCGGTCGACACGAAGGTGAGGGTGTTTGATATGGTTATGTTCAATAAGGTATTACATGGTGGTGGTTGTGTGTCATGCTATTTGGCATTTAGCTAATGATTTGCATGTTTGTTGGATGTTGATTATACCGCCGAAGGTATGCATGTGAGGCACACCATGTCGTAAGCCATGCCGCCTAATTAACGGTAGTGGGAGTGTGGTGTGTGGGACACCACTCCTGGGGTATATGGGATTGTGGCAGATGTGCCACTGCATGTGTTGTGTTTATACGTGTATTGTTCAAATTGAATACTTATGCTTAGTTGTGTGAGTTACATTCAAGTGAGATGTTCCTTCGGGTATTGAAGTATGTTATTGAATGTATTCTATATCTCACACACTCTGGTTTTCCTTTTTGGATTGCCAGGTCACAGGTGGTTGTAGAGTTGGTCCACTACCGGTCGACGTTTTGGGGACACTTGGTTTAGTATCAAGTATTGGTATTTGTAGTCGAGTTGGTTGTAATGGGTCAAACTCTAGTTTTTGCTAAACTCATTTTATGACTAATGTTGTCAAGTACTTTTTGACTTCAAGTTTGTAATTATCATAGACACCTTGTTTATATTAATGTTAAGTCTTCCGTTAGGGTTTTTACTCTATTTCTTAATTGGTTGATGTTAGTTGTTTTTCTTTTTATGTGGAATGCCACGTGGTCGCGTCGGTTCGGGCCCACTCCGGGTGTCATTCCGGGGCGGGGCGTGACATTGTGAGCTCAAGCCTGGAGAAAAACCCAAACTTTAACTGATTTGGACCTACTTAAAGGCCTTATCGTTTCTTAGAACTGGGCTAGGCCTGGATGAAGTGCTCAGGCCTAGTGGGTCGGCTTCAAGACCTTGGCCAGCCTTGGGCCTAATTTTATGGAAGAGATATCTTAGGCCTTAGTATGTTTCAAGCCTTTGCAAGCTCAATTGGTCCTTTAGCATTCATATCGGCCCAATTCCTCTGGTGGCTTATTTACAAGGCTTCTCAAGGCCTGAGATTAGCATTCAAGGCCACCTTCTAACCGACCAATTGATCTTCTGAATTTTGGCCAAAAATGGGTGTAAACATGTTCACCATTGTTTGTGTCTTGTCATGGGAGGGTGTAGACATCCCAATCCGGACCTCGAAGGGTCTTTGATCGCCCCGATGATGAAATAAAGGAAACAAAGCCTTTGTGAGCTTGAATGAAGTATTCCTCCAGCATCCGCAGCCCAAACCAAATCATCAGCCCAGAAAAGCCCAAAAACTCAAAAGCCCAGAGAAAGCCCAAAAAGCCCTGGACTGAACCTAAAGTACCGTGCGCAACACTTCTACACCGCACGGCGTATTGAAATTTAATACGCCGCACGCAGGCATGAGGTTAACCGCACAGCATTTTGGATAAAGTTCTGGCTGGCTCAGAAAGCTGTCGGCCACGCCCATTTGAGCCACAGCTGCAATACGGCTCAGCCGAAAACACAATTCTGGCCCGCCCAGAAAATGCCTCCAACTTTTGAAATTCAAAATCCAAGGCTCTTGCCTATAAATACATCCCTCCACTCAAGGAAAAAGGGCCCTTGATCACCATTATACCCTTTCTCTCTCTTCTTGCTTTCACACCCACTTTCCCATTTCCAAGCCTTGAGAATGTTGTTCTTAAAAGACATTCTCTAGGCCTTTTACTCCATTTTTCTCCTCACCATTGAAGTTAGTCCCTTACTAACTTTGAGGTCCCAACTACCCAATATACCCATCTATTACACACATCCACACTTCTACTTTCTTTTTCCACCTTCCGCCGTCCATCCTCCTTCATCAAAGCTCATTCAAGCTCCAGATCCAAGGTAAAAACCAAGTTTCCTTGGGCTAGGCTCTGTCCTGCTCCTGAGGGGACCTTTCTGTTTTCAGGCTTGATCCTTTTGGTTGAGATCTGACCAAAAACCTCTTTTTCAAAACAAAACTAGAGTTCTGTACGAAGGTGTTCTACGCCGCGCGGCTCTTTAGAGCGTCGCACGGCGTAGCATACTAATACGCACGGCATTTCGAAAGAATACTGTTTTCTTGATCAAACTGTCTGGATCGCGATCGTCCGTTGTTAGGTCTCTTCTGTATACCAAAAGCTGTCTCAGAATGAGACCATTTCTACAAGCCATGTTTTAAACTCCATGGATCTTTTCAAAACAAGCAAGCGTATCAAAAATGGTTTTCCCTTCATGGTTTGAAAGGATGGTGCAGATCTGAGATGATCTGACGGCTATGAGTTGTCTGAAACTTTAAAATAAAACCGTGTGATGTAATGGTGCACCGTGCGAAGCTTTACAAAACTATAAAAGCTTGGTATCAGGATCGGAACCACGCACGGCATATTGGTAAGCCGCGCGCTACAAGCCGATATGCCGTCTGACGGAGGGCAGTGATCCAGACAGTTCATTTCTATGTTTTCCCTGTTTATATCATTGCCATGACATCTTTATCATCTCTGTACAGCAAGCACCACTTGCACGGCAACGTGTTATTATCTATCTTGCTACCCTTTCCCCTTTATGTGTTTTTAAGGTTTTCCGAATCGTATTAATCCCCCCATTTAAAATGCTTAGTAGAGACCGGTTTTCACCGGGCGAGTGGGGTGCTTTTCAACAAAACCTTCCCCATTCGTAACCTGGCTCCCGGATCCAAAATCTCAAACAGTTTCGCTAGATCAAAAAGCTTTTTTTTTTCTATTCAAACAAACCCCCTCGGTTTCTCGGATCATCCATCTCAAAAATCCGGATGGCGACTCTGTCACAAATCTCACCATCGGGCGTGGGAGCCCACAGTGGCGACTCTGCTGGGGACTTTTATTCAAAACTTCTTTTTTTTTTTTAAAAAAAAAATACATAAAGAAGTGTTGAATAATCAAGAGGGCCAAACTTGAAAGGCATTTTACTTGGGGGACTTAATGCAATTTGGAGAACTTAACTTTTTTTACACTTTGCACCGCACAAGCCTCGCTAGTGTGTTTCGGCTATCTTGCCCGGTTTACCGCTGACAAGCTCTCCCGAAATGCCTAGCAACCCTCGACTATGATGGGCCATCGTGCTGTTCGACCATTGTCTTGGAATACACTCGACATGGGGTAGTACATCTTGGCTCTAGTCCGGGGAACCCCTCTCAAACCAAAACCGGCTTTTGCACTTGTACATAACCATAGTACTTTTCCAACTAGGACAGGAACCCATGGCTAGGACTTATGTGATATATCCTGTCTATGTGTATTTCTTTGTACATACATATCATTCACGCATCATTTGCATCTTGCAGGCTAGAGGATTAGGCTCCCGTAGAATTCCTTAGGACTCTCTGGTCAGTCTAGGAGACTATAAATCCATGGAGGTTGCGATACCTCCGGTGTTTGCCGTGCCCGAACGGCTCCCTTGACATGGGACTAACCTTGGAGGTGTGCGTATTTGGATTTTGACGGTCACATTGCTCTGCCTCGGATGGTCAAGATAAGGAGATTGGCTCTGGTTCCAAAAACGATCGGAATTTAACCTGCCTGACAGCACCTACCCGGATCGTCAGAAATCTTCTGTACAAATGCCCCAAGCGAAACTCAAGTCACGGTAGGTTCTAGGACCTAGAAGGCGCGTAGGAGGTAAGACAGACACTCGGGGCGGATTTTGAGTTGTTCCCTTTTGCTTTGCTACAAGTTCAGAGACATTGGATACCTGCAGAAAGAAGAGGCTTTACCCAATTGGTTTCGTCCATCCTGAAGATTGGTTCGCGTAGATACCCTGGAAGAAACCCAACTGGTTGAGGTCCGCATAGAACAGGAAGGCGCCGTCATTAGCAGTTTCGCTAAGCCCAGCGATACAGGAGCCTCCGTCACTTGAAGATCTCTTACCCATGGCTGACCAAGGAAATGGGGTAGAAGAGCTTAGGCAGAACATGGCTACTATGGATGCTCAGTTTAGGCAATCCTTTGCTGGGATGGATATGCAACTCAAAACTTCGGTTGCATCCATGAAAGGCGACATGAACATGATAATGGAAACCATGCAAGAGGTTTGCGACAAGCTTTTGGTTAAAACTGATGTACCCAAGGAAGAAACGCCATCCAAGGACACACCAGCAATCGATCCTAATATGGCCGCCCTTATGGTTAAAATCGGGAAGTTGGAAGAATCAATGAGAGAAAGCAAGCGATTAGGAAGAGGAGAGATTGACATGAACAAATTGTGCTTGTTCCCCAACGCGAAGTTACCAGAAAAGTTTAAAGGTGTGGATTTCGCAAAGTTTGACGGTACCAGAGATCCAAAAGCTCACCTCCAAGGGTATGTTGGTTCACTCACCATGAGAGGAATCGAGAAGGAAGCCATGGCCCAACTATTCCATGAATCTCTGTCGGGGCCTGCTTTGCAATGGTTTCTTACCCTAGAGCCCTCTAAGAAAAGGACTTGGGAAGATATTGGGACGGCATTTGTAGCTCAATACGATTTCAATGTCGATCTAAAGATGACCACAAGGGAACTAGAAAGCACCAAGATGGGTGAGAAGGAAGGCTTCGCCGACTTTGTGAAACGTTGGAGGGCTAAGGCCACTCAGATGCAAAGCAAACCAGATTTAAAGGAACAGATAAGGATCATCACCAAGAATCTGCCAAACTCTTTTGCTCCATACATGGCTCTCTCCCAGGCAGCCCCGAATTTTGAAACTTTTTATGACTCAGGCCTTGCTGTAGAAGAAGCACTGCGAGACGGAACATTAGAAAGGAAGGAATCAGCAGCAAAGCCCAAAAGGGCATATTCAGGGAACAACAATGTCCTCTACGGGAATTCCAATCAGGCTGGAACTTCATCCGCCAAACCGGCAGAAGTAAACCAAATTTCAGAAAAACCAAAATCCCAGCAAAGAGCCTTTACCCAATTCAGTACTCCTAGATCCGCCTTGCTCAAAAAGCTCACTGAAGTAGGGTTGTTGAATCCCCTTCCGCCACCACAGAACATTGCACCAAACCTAAATCAAAACGTCTACTGCAATTTCCACCAAATGCATGGCCATACCACTGATAACTGTATTCGTCTCCGTCATGAGATTCAAAACCTCATCGACAATAAAGTCATTGATACCCCTCCTTCTGACAAACCAAACACCATGACAAATCCCTTGCCACAGCATAATACCCCATTCCATATCAACCAAATCACCCAAGACAAAAGCCAAGACTTTGATCCTACCTCTTTCATCATCCCTGATACCGAACCGAAGCCTGTTGTGGAAGTTCCCGAAGAAATCGCCCTCTGTTACCTTTGGGATTGGGGGGACTTGATTGATGATTGGAAAGAGTTTGAAGTCGCTAATTTCCAAGAAGATGTAAACCCGTTCTTTGAGCCGGAATGGGAAGTTGATTGGCAAAATATTTATGCTGACCCTCTCGATGGATTTTCCTTGAATATGATGTTCAACTTACCGGAAATGCCTGAATGGGAGTGGAACCCAATTCCGGATGAGTACCAACTCTTGACCTGGAATGATCCTCTGGATACCTTCTCCGTACCCATGTTGTTTGCAGAAGAATACCAACCACCGGCGGTGATCTACAACTGGCCTGGACTGGTTCCGTTTCGACCAGACCTCTCCTCCTACCTCCTCGATCTCATAGCCAACGACCCATACAACAACGTGGGTCTTGCTCCATACCCAGAACCGCCAGGTCCCGAAGAAGATGTGGCTAGTAATGAGTTCAACCCAATGGACTATCTGGTCGATGAAATTAAGTCAGAATCATCTGTCACCTTCCCAAAAGATGCTGATGTTGCCATGATGAACTTGTGGGAAGATGAACCAGGTGCTAAGACAAACCCGTGGGGTAATACGGAAATCATCAACATAAAGGTGGGGAACGAAGAATGGACTGTAAATAGGGTAGTAGCAGAAGCTGAGAAATGGAAGCCCGAGGACCTGTGGGAAGACCTGGTTGTCGCTGACTTGGCTGCCAATCTCCAAGACACTACCATTGGGAACAAGCGCAAGGCCCTTGCAGATTTGTGGAATGAAGAGTCCAAGTACCAACAGATTGGTCAATTAACCAGGAGTGGTCGAATATACCAACCCCCTAATCTTCAAATCGGAGAATCCTCCAACCCTCCAGCTCCACTGACCAAATAACCTTCTAACCCGTTTGTTACCCCAATCAAAGATACTTTCCAACCCTTTGCTCCACCAGTTAAAGAACCCTCACGCCTGAGAAAGACCCAGAAAGAATGATCAAGCGCCAGCTCGAACAGACTTCAGCCAAAATGTCTGTTTGGGACGTACTTATTCATTCCACCCGCCATCGCGAAGGATTCATCCAAGCTCTCTCTCACCTAAAAGTCCTTTCCGCCATAACACCTGACGAACTTGTGGCACTCATCAAAACCATACCCGTCAAGCATGCTATCACCTTCACTGATCGAGATTTGCCCGCTGATGGAACTGATCACAATCGGCCACTCCATATCACTCTGAAATGCCACGGAAAATGGGTACCGGTAATCCTCATTGACAACGGGTCGGCAATCAATGTCTGCCCACTTCGTGTCGCTTATTGCCTGGGATACAAAAATATTGATTTCTCTCCATCAGAAGTCAAAGTTCGGGCATATGACAACACCCATCGGGATGTGACTGGCACTCTCATGCTTCCTATGACCTTTGGGCCCTACCAAACAGATGTGGAGTTCCATGTGGTAAACATTCCCGCATCCTTCAACCTACTGCTGGGTAGACCTTGGATGCATCGACCTGATATCATGGCGGTTCCTTCAACACTCCACCAGAAAGTTAGACTGGGACTAGAAACTGGAATGCTCACCATTCACGGCGATTCTGGGATTCGCGCTCCTGTGGAAGACAATGCCCCGCTTTTGGAGATACAACATGGGGAAGAGGACGTTGCTCTGGGCGGTTTCTCTCTTGACACCTCTCATTTTGTTTTCACTGTCAAGATTGATGACGACTTCGTCGTTAGTAATGTGGCCATAAAGATAATGAAGAAAATGTCCTACATGCCAGGATTGGGGCTGGGAAAGAATTTTCAGGGGCCAGCACAGTTTGAAGAGCCAGGAACTTTAACCCGCATAACAGGTGTGGGGTACTGCCCTTTCGAGGGTAGGAGGGAGAAGAAAGGAGACAGGTTGGAAGATTATTTTGTCAAAGAAAAGGCAAAACAGATTTATCAAGGGTAGCCGGAACCATTTTGGGACAAAGAAACCAATACCTTCCTACCAGGATTTGAGATATTCGCCAATGATGTCTGGCCTGAAAGTGATGAAGAGCCATAAGCAATAATCAAACCAGTAAATGCGACAGATTGGGTTGAAACTCTTGCCTTGGGTAGCCTGGCGACCTTATTCGAGGAGGACAAACTATTGGGTATAGTTGTGGAAGCAGAAGTGCAGATGCTAGGGCAGGAGGCCCTCGAAGATCCAACTTCACTCATCATGGATGCCGCTGGAGATTATAAGAATTGGACTTTCATACCGAGTGCAACCAGTCATGAGTCTGAATCCGAAGCTGAATCCTTTGAGTCTTCCGAGTCTTCTGAGTCTTCCGAGTCTTCTGAGTCTTCTGAGTCTGTTGAGTCTGAGTCGGCACCTCTTGGCCCAACTCCTCAGAGTCTGTATTTTGAGTTTGAATCTACCTGTGTGTACGGTGCCCTCGAGGCCTCTGCTAATGATGAAATAAATGAATCTGATTCCGCTTACTTCCCTGATTTCGAAATAAATTGTGTCGACCCCAATGATGAAGAGATCGATTTCGAAGGGGAAATCCCTGAGGAAATTCGGTCCCTAATCGAAAGGGAAGACGAAAGGCATGCTCAGCCTGTAAAAGAAGAAGTTGTTTCAATAAATTTGAGGGACGAAGGGAATCCCCGAATGGTCCAGATTGGTTCCGCGCTGTCAGAAGAAGAACGTCAGGCTCTTATGGAGTTGTTAAAAGAATTCGAAGACGTTTTTGCATGGTCGCACGCTGATATGCCCGGAATTGATCCTGAAATCATGGAACATCGGATTCCCCTTCACCCTGACGCGAAACCAGTAAAACAAAAGCTGAGACGCATGAGGCCCGACTGGGTGCTCAAAATAAAAGAGGAAGTAACTAAACAAATCAATGCTGGGTTCTTAATGGTAACTAAATACCCTCAGTGGGTTGCTAACATCGTTCCCGTCCCAAAGAAGGATGGCAAAATCAGGGTCTGTGTGGACTTCAGGGACTTAAACAAAGCTAGCCCCAAGGATGACTTTCCTCTGCCCCACATCGACGTGCTAGTTGATAACACCGCGGGACATGCCTTACTTTCCTTCATGGACGGCTTCTCAGGATATAACTAGATTCTCATGGCCCCGGAAGACCGAGAGAAGACCACGTTCATTACCGAGTGGGGAACCTATTGCTATCGGGTCATGCCTTTCGGGCTGAAAAACGCAGGTTCCACTTATCAATGAGCTGCTATAACCTTGTTGCATGATATGATCCATAGAGAGGTGGAGGTTTACGTTGACGACATGATCATTAAGGCAAAAGAGCGAGAAGGTCACTTACCCGCGTTGAGAAAGTTCTTCGAAAGGATAAGGAAGTATAGGATGCGCCTCAACCCTGCTAAATGTACGTTCGGAGTCACCACCGGAAAAATGCTCGGATTCATGATCACCACTCGTGGCATCGAAATTGATCCATCAAAGATTAAAGCCATTCTGGAAATGGAGCCACCACGGACAGAGAAAGACGTGAGGAGTTTCCTTGGCAAAATACAGTTCATCAGCCGGTTTATCGCAAAACTGACTTCAACATGCGAACCTATATTCTGTTTGCTCAAGAAAGGAACACCCTTTGCATGGAATGACAGATGTCAGCAAGCTTTCGAGGCCATTAAAGCCTATCTAAGGAATCCGCCAATCTTAATGCCGCCGGAACCAGGAAGACCTTTGATCCTATACTTGTCAGTCACTCCATCTTCCATGGGGTGCATGCTGGCACATGAAGGAGACGATGGGGTTGAAAGGGCTGTCTACTACCTCAGCAAAAAGATGGTTGGGTCTGAAGAACGCTATACTCCCTTAGAAAAGACATGCTGGGCACTTGTTTGGGCTTCCCGAAAGTTAAGACATTACATGCTGGCCTATTCGGTGAGATTGATATCCCGAATGGATTCTCTGAAATACTTGTTCGAAAAGCCAGCACTCACAGGAAGGATGGCACGATGACTATTGATGCTGGCAGAATTCAAATTAAAATACGTCAGCAGAAAGTCAGTAAAAGGAAGAGCTGTCGCTGAATTTTTGGCCGACTGCCCGGTCGAAGGAAAAGAAGATGCCGAATTTGAGTTCCCGGATGAAGGCATATTGACCATAGTTAAGGACGTGTGGCAATTATATTTCGACGGAGCAGCCAATCAGAAAGGATTCGGAATTGGTGTGCTATTGATTTCACCGGATGGGTCGCACATCCCGCTTGCATTCAAGCTCAACTTCGAAGTCACCAACAATCAAGTGGAATACGAAGCTTGCATTGTCGGCATGGAAGCAGCCATTGAAATCGGTGTAGAAAAATTGGAAGTCGTGGGAGATTCCAACCTGGTCGTTTCTCAAGCAAACGGTGATTGGAAAGTCAGGGAAGAGAAGTTAAAGCCGTACCATCAAGATCTCGAAGATCTCATTCCCCATTTTAGCAAAGTAACTTTCACCCATGTCCCGAGACTCAGGAATCAGTTCGCTGATGCCTTGGCGACATTAGCTTCCATGGTCGAAATCCCTATCGGTGTGAAGCTAAGGCCAATTATGATCGAGCAGAGGGATACCCCAGTATACCAACATGTCATGGCCACCAACGAGCCCGAAGACGGTCACCCTTGGTTTTACGATATCTGGAGATTAGTGGAAAGAAGAGAATACCCCTCTGAAGCAAGCAAGAAGGACAGGATCGCCCTTCGGAGAATGGCAGCCCAGTACATCATTTGTGGAGGAAATCTATATCGAAGGTCTCACTATGGAACCCACAAGCTGTGTATTCATGGTGAGGAGGCCAAAAGGGTGATGGAGGAAGTCCATGAAGGAGTATGCGGTCCTCACATGAACGGCATGATGCTCGCCAAAAAGGTTTTGAGACAAGGCTACTTCTGGTCCACTATGGAGACGAAATGTGTGGAATACGTACGACGTTGCAATAAGTGCCAAATTCACGCTAACCTCACGCATGTTCCACCACATGAGTTGAAGCAAACGACCTCGCCATGGCCTTTCTCGACATGGGGTATCGATGTCATCGGAAGGATTGTGCCAACAGTCTCTAACGGCCACAAGTTCATCCTGGTGGCTATCGATTACTTCACAAAATGGGTGGAAGCAGCCTCATATGCAACCCTGACCGCGGTTCAAGTCGCACACTTTATCAAGCAAAACATTATTTATCGGTATGGGGTCCCACAGGCATTCGTATCCGATAATGGGGTGCATTTCAAAGGCCGAGCAAGGGAGGTCTTGGAGGAATTCCAGATCCAAGTACACAAGTCAACAACCTATCGACCGCAGACCAATGGGGCCGTGGAGGCAGCCAACAAAACAATCAAAACCATCCTGGAAAAGACCATCCAATCTGCAAGGGATTGGCATGAACGACTACCTTTGGCATTGTGGGGGTACCGCACGTCTGTGCGTATGCCAACGGGAGCAACTCCGTACTCTTTGGTTTATGGCATGGAGGCCGTACTTCCCATAGAATTAGAAGTTCCATCCCTCCAGACTATGATCGAATGCGACGTACAAGAGGCAGATTGGCTGAGTAACCGGTTTGAAGAACTTATGTTGTTTGATGAACGTCGTTTAAGGGCACTTTACCACATTCAAGGATATCAAAGGAGAATTGCACGTGCATTTAATAAGAAAGTGAAGCCCAGGGACCTGGCAGAAGGCGACATGATTCTGAAGGAGATACGAGCACCAATCTATGATCCACGAGGAAAGTTCCGACCAAAGTGGTCTGGGCTGTATATTATCAAGACTATCCTATCTAGAGGAGCTACGCAACTCATCGATCTGGACGGAAACGAATTCTCAACTCTAGTCAACCTGGATCAACTCAAGCGCTACTACCCCTGAGAGAACTGCAAGGGCAGCCAGTTCCAGGCAAAAATTAGAGCAAAAGGCCTGCTAGGATGAAAACCCGCAAGGGCATCTTAGGCAAAAATTAAGGCATACAATGAAGGAGCTCGCTAGACCGACAACCCGAAAGGGCGGTACTAGGCAAAAATTAGAGCGCAAAAGGAGAGTGCTAAAACCAGAGCGAACCCTATCCTTGAACTACGTCATGACCTGATTCCTTCATCAAAAGGATACGTAGGCAGTCTCACTATGAGACTCGGTCACGATCAATCAAAACAAAAATCCAGGTTGATAGAATCCAGAAAGGCAGAATCAGAGAGGGGGAGACCCTCTATAACTCACTTTATTAAGATAACTGCTTCTAATACATAAGGCTGAGCATGATCTTCGGAAATAAAAAGGCAATACAATAAAAGGAGGTCCACGATTTATTCGACAATCAGGGTAGTAAGATCGAGTCAGTTTTCTTGGACACCCGCCCTTGCAGCAATGTCCCTCATGAGCCATTTCCTGTAACTCCCACGCACTACCACAGAGGGGTAAGGATGAGCATCGGTCACCTCACGAGACCTCCAGAATCGCTGATAGTTGCAAAGAACCGAATGGCGGAAGAAAGGTATAACTACATCAACCAGAATCTCTGCAGGAACCTCCTGTCTCAAACCAAGCTGACGCTTAATCCGATAGGGGATGTAGAAGGTAAAAGCCTCCAGCCCGGGAAGAACCACCCACTGGGAACCCATATAATGCACAGTCATAGGCGGAAGATCAAGCCAAGAGCTTCTCCAGGAGATAGTCTCAGCCTGTTGACGCTTGAAGAAGGTGACCCACTCGGAAACTCGCCTGTCCGCAAATTCAAAACACCGAGAGGAAAGTAACCTAGCCCCATATACCAAGTTGTCAGGAGGGAAAGTCAGTATGTTCACCTTGTCGCACAGCCAAATCTGCCCAAGAGAGAAAACAAGTAAGAAACTATAGAAAGCCAAGCCCAGCATTAAAGAAAATAGGAAGAGCTGAAAAGAGGGAAGATGAGGCGAAAACTAACCTGCAAGAGAAGGGGACTGCCTCCAAAAGTCTTAGTCTCTCCAGAACGAACCCTGTCTAAACCCATCAGTGTCTCAGCCAATACCATTGTAATCACATCCTTCCGAGCTCCAATCTGCACCGCAATACTGACCAATGCCGAGCTAGCATGACCAGCGGAGGGAACCAAGAAATAAGCGGCAAGCAAGCACATGCAAAGGGCGGTCATGCGCCGAGAATGGTAGGTTACGTCCGCTAGGTTGCCAAGAGGAGAGAACATCTCAATGAGGTGCATCACGTTGAGATGACCATTGCTAACCAAGTAACGAGCAACACCGTCATTCAAGCCAAGAGAGGCAGCAAGAACTTTGGACATGTTCTCGCGTACTGGAGGGACAATGACATCTCCAGAACCAAAGCCGCCAAGATAAGCGCGAAACTCCTCGATTGTAGGGCAAAGCTCCTGTCCACCAAAACGAAATACATGCACCTCCGGATCCCAGAGACTTATGGCAGCCTTTAGGAGCTCAGGGCGAAGGCGGATGTTACGAAGGTATCTCATAGAATAGAGACCATGCACCCGGAAGTTGAGCCAATCGACCCCTTCCATGGAAATCAACCATGGCCGAAGCGAACCAGTGAGGGAAAGAGCCATCAGGAGGAGATGAAGATTTGAGGAAGAAAGATATGGTTAATATGAGACCTAAGGCCTGAATTTATAGAAGGATAGAGGAGACAACTTCAACTTTCAAAAAAAGTCTTGGGTTCCAAAAAGTGTAGATTTTCCATAAGTCTTGCATAGGGAAAAGCTTGGTCATGCTCTAAAAGAACAAAACAGACATGCATTGGCCCGGATATGATATAGGACAGGTCAAACTTTAAACCTCGTGCAATCTGTCTTGGGAAGCAGCAAATGGCAGGATGTCAGGAAAAAGGTGCCGCGCGGTGTAAAGAGGTGGCGCACGGCATACCAAGACCAGGAGAAAACCACGGCATAACACGGATACGCCGTGGAATCAGAGGAAGCCCCGCACGGCTCTTTGTAGCCCCGCACGGCATATAAGTCTGCATTTCTGCAGACTTTGACAGCAGAGGTTAGAAACCATTTCGAGGCATTCGCAGGCATCACCAACCCTCAGAACATGTCTCAATGGGTATTTGGGACTTCGGGGAACCCCCACTTCGAGTCAACTCTCAAAATTCGACGTAAAGGCATCAAAAAGTCCATAAAACCCATTTCCCAAGTCATGACAAGGTATCGGAATCCGTTCCAAGCTGTTTCAAGTTGGTCTTTCGGGTCCTACAGGTCATAATGACCAATGGTGACCTGGTCCAAGTTCCGTTTCACGGTCAATGTCAAAATCTGAGAATGTCACCCTCCAAAGTCAAGGTTTTCTCGCTTTCTAGGCATATTTTCAAGAAGTTTTCAGTTTCCAAATAAGAGTTTGAGTTCCGTAGTCACGTGTCAAGTATCCAGGGTCGTTATTGATGAACAAGAGTTCGCAACAGGGGTAGTTTCGTAAAGTCTTGTGCAAAGGGATTAGTTTTTCAAAAGTTATTCATTATATCTTCTTTAATTTCTATTCCAACGTCAATAAATCTTTGCCCCAACATACTGCTCATCATAAAACTCAAAGTTCGCTTCAGATTATGGCTCAAAGGACCAGTCGCATGCATTGGTTAGTGTTTCTGTTATTCAAATCTTTCTTAGACAAATGACCATAAGGGAAGTTGAATGACATAAACACTGAAAGAAATAAACTTCTCTATATATAATCTCCGAAATATCCATGAGTCGAAGTACCAAAAGGCGTGCAAGCCTCAAAATCCTATCTACTGAGGGTAAACAGGCACCTTTCCAAAAAAAAAAGCACGCAGGCTCCAGTCAAAAAGCAAAATAAAAGGGAACTCTACTCTAGTCCTCATCCTCGTCGTCATCCTCACCCTCCTTGCTGTCCTCCCCAGAGGCCACCTCTACCGGAGAACTAGCCGCCTCCTGAGTACCAGACGCCCTAAGCACTGTACTCCCCGAGGTGTCCGAGAGGTCAACGTCCGTCGACTCCTCAGTCTCGTCAGAGACGTAGACTGGCTCGTCCTCTGTACCCCCAAAAAGCCGCTGCCTCTTCGACAGAAGCTCCTCCCGCGAACCTGCAGAGGAAGCCTGTGGCGCCTGCATGCGCACAGACTTTCTGCGCGGCCTACGCGAAGCCCCTCCTCCAGTCTGCAATGACATGGTATTCATCATTCGCATTCTAATCATGAAATAAGCAATAGGAAATAAAAGCAAAGGGTTCGAAAGCTTTACCATAGTCCCACCAGCGCGTGGAAGCACCTCTGGGGCACGCCCCATGGCGTACTGCCTCACCAGCTGCTCCAGGCCCATCATGGCCTCGCCCATCTCTCTCACGTACTCCGGAGTCGCCTGCACAATAGGTCAATTGTTTAGAACAAACAGTGATACTAACAGATAAGTGCAAATGGGCGAAAGAATGCAAGTTATACCTGAGCAAGGAACTCCGGAGCTCCGACCGTGGGACGCGGCACCACCACTACACCAGAAACCCCCTGGGCAGTCGTCACGTCCACGGTCCAGGAGAGTCGAGGCAAGCTGGCCCTGCCCGGACCTGCGCCGTCATCTCGACCTCCAACGCTACCCTCGCGTCCTCTGCCTCTCCCTCCTCTCCGTCCTCGCCCGCCTCTACCGCCTGCACCGCCTGACGCTCGAAGCGTCGCCTCCCGAGCAGCAGCCCGTACCCCGAAAACTCGGCATCAAGTACCGAGCCCGGTACTCAGCGTAGTCCACGCCCGCCTGGGAGAGCGGCTCCAGCTCGAGGTCCAGTCGTGTGAACCGCTCAACCTCTCCCCTGGTGTACAAGCTCGTCCGCTGCACCAGAGCAGGAAGGAGACCAGAGACTCTAAAAGCGTCCAACCTCAACGACTGACGTGACACCCGGTCACCCAGGTACCACTGCCAGTCGTAAGGGGACTCGAGCAGCACTCTCCCCCTCGTCACCTCCTTGCTCCGCACCAGGAAAAGAAGCTCGCAGCGGTCCCACACACGCCAGCGGACCTGCAACCAAAAATGAATGATATCAGCATAAGATTTGAATAAGAACAATCAAACAAACAAAAGCATGCGAGATATGATCATACCCGGTCAGGACGAAGCTCGTCTAAGAAGAGGCGGTAGGCGTTCAGGTCGCCCTTCCCCTTCTTCACTCCCCGGAACTCCTTGGACCGGCGTAGGGCCCGGGGAAGCACTGTGTCACTAGGGCAGGAAGTCTCATGAGGGTACATATCCAGTACCTCGTACGTCCACAGCTGCAGAATCAAACATCAAGGATTAGTACAGGACACGCAATAAGTGAATATAAAGACAAATGTAATGCAAGAGAGGTTCAAAATATACCTCTCAGACCCTCCAGTAACCGCTGAGGCTCTTCCCCGCTCCTCGGGAAAGAGACCCCATGAAGGCGTAGCACGCCCCCAACGCTGCACCGCCCCAGTCAAAGCGGGCTATCTCCCCGACGTCCCTCAAGGCCGGTAGGAGCGAAAGGTGTACTCGGTTGCGCCTGTTGGGAAACAGGGACGCACCAAGTAAGTACAACAGAAAGCACCGCGCCATCTGCTCCTCCTGCACCCTGTCAGTCGGGAGCTCCTCCGTCCAAAACCCCAACAGCTGAGCGTACTGGGCGTCCCCACTCTCCGCCCTCAGCACGTACCCCAGTGTCTCCCGCTGGAGCACCGCGCTCCTCCCTGTAACAGCGTCGTAGGGGATAGGGTCACCCCCGACCCTCAAACCAGTGATCGCCGCAAAGTCCAGCGGCGTCACCGTCAGCTTACCAAAAAGGAAGTGGAACGTGTTTGTAGTGTCCCACCACCTCTCAGCCAGTGCCCTCACCACCTGGCGGTCGTTGCTCGCCCTCGTCAGCACGCTCACAAACTCCCCGAAACCCGCATGCCTCACTATCTCCCTCACAGCCTCAGGGAGTCTCTCCCAGAACGTCGGCACGTCGGCCGCACCACCGTAGCACGAGATGGTGATCGCCTGTTATAACAAGTTGATAACATTCAGTAAATAGGTATGCTATTCAAAGCGAATACAGCATTCAGATAAAGAAATGAAAGTACGATACATTGGAATTTGAAGTGCAAGTGTTCAAGGTATACCTCGTCTCGGCGCAAAGAAAGGTGCTGCTGTGGGTCCCTCAGGACCAGGGACTCGTCGTACGTGGGCCGCGTCATCCTATAGGCGTCCAAAAGTGTAGGAACCACTACGTGTTGAAAAGGCACCTAAGACTCCGCCTCGTAAGGTCCACGCCCCTTCAAGGCCACTGCCGCCTCCTCCACAACACTCCTCCGAGGGCCTGTCCCACCTCCGGCAGCCTCCTCCTCTGCTCCCTGTGGCTCTCCAGTGGCCCCCGTCTCAAGCTTAACCTGGAGCACCCTCTCCTGAGCCTCAAGTAAGGCCACAGCCAGTCCAGGTACCCCCCGTAAGGTCTCAACCAGGTCCTCAAGGGACGCCTCCTGAAGGTAGTCGCCTAAACCAATGGGCCGCGACAACCCTGCACCCTCGCCACTGCCAACAAACATGGCCGGCGTCTCCCTCTCCTCCACCAACTCCTCCTCAACAATGGGACCCTTCCCCAGGTCAGTCCGAGGCTCTCTCACAGGCGAGGCCTCTGTCACCACCTCCACTCCAACAAGCCCGTCGCCACCGCGAGCCTCCGTGACCCTCTCCGCTGAGCCATCTGCACCCTCCGTCCGGCCTGTAGCCTCGTCCTCACCCCTGGACTCCACTGCACTCGGAGTCTCCGTCTCCTGACCGTATCCAGCCAACACTCCACTGCTGCCATCACCACCACCACTACCAACCACCGCGGCAGCCGAGGCCAAAGCCTCCTCGGCCAATGCCGCCATGGCCGAGACCCCCACGGTCTCCGGCCCCTCCTCGACTACCGCGACACTCTCCGGAACCACCGTGGCCTCCACAACGTCGTCCCGCGGGGGGTGATCATCCCCGGGTATATCCGCGCTATCCATAATATGAGAGAGAGAGAGAGCGGGAGAACAGGGAGAGAGAGAGAGAGCAGTGAGAGAGAGAGCAGTGAGAGAAAGAGCAGCGAGAGAGAGAGACAGCGAGAGAGAGACGATCGGGAGAGACGAGAGAGAGACCAGAGAGAGAGACCAGAGAGAGAGACAGGAGAGAGAGGAGGGAAATTCGAACGATCGGGGCGTACTGTGTACGCCCCGTATATATATATATATATATATATCCCCTGAACCGGTTCGTCTGGACTTTAAGTGGACCGGGTTTGAAGAGTTGTGCGCCGCACGGCATACTGGATAGAAGCGCGCGGCATAACGTCTTAACTGGATGAGAATTCCCGGGTTACCACGACGCACGGCATTACCCATGCTGCGCACGGCATACTGGGTTATTTCGACAGTTCAGATTCTGAGAGCAGTCTTCTGGCCATGGCATTCACGTTCAGTTTCGTTCATGAGCAGTACGAGCAATGAAAAAAAAAAGGCAGCGGACAAGCAATGGCAAAGAAGGGACTTTTCATTTCATCAAACCCGAGGAAATCCCCGGGATTTGCATTACATTGTTCAAAAATAATAAGAAAGGTGGAAAATCAAAACAGGAAAAGAAATCCTACCGGCCCCCCCCCCCTTTTTTTTTTTCTTCTTCTTCCTTAAATTCTCATGCTCAGTCGCTCCCTTCGCCGGAGCGGTCATCCGAACCATTCGGATTCCCCTCCGAGTCCTCTGCAGTCCCGTCCGAATCGCGTCCCGACGCATACTCCGGGTCATGTTTGCTATCCATCTGATCAAAGGCGAAGTCCTGAAGGTTGGACACCGCGCGACGGAGAGTGCGAATCGTCGATATGAGCCTCGCGATCTGACGGTTCAATTGCTCAATCTCCTCGCGGTAAAAACCCATCTCTGCCTCTAGGGAGATCACCCGCGCTGTCAAGTCGTCTGCCGCCATGTCTTGAGAAGTAGATTATGAATTTAGGAACCTAGAAAGATTTTGGAGAAGAGTGCATAGAATGAGGCACCCCCATCCCTTTAAAAGAGGTCCTGACCGATGAAAGGGCACGCCTGTATTAATGGGCACCCTTAAACCAGCCAACTGATCTCGGAAATCGAAGAGGTGCATGGGAAAACGAACGACCGCGCGCCCTTTCGATCGCCCGCACGGCATTTTGACTTCACAAAAATAAATGTGTTTTCTCGGAAATTGAGCACTCTAACCACCAAAATCATCTCGAAAACCAAAAAGCTCCAGCCGTTTTGCAGCAAAAATCCTTTGGAATAACGTGCATTAATGATAGGATTATTTGATCCTAGTCCCCCGGGACTCACAAAATTCCCCGTCCCCCGAGGACTGGCCGTATTCACGTCTGCTCGCATTATTTGCCAGGTTCGTGTCTCAACCCCATTTCAAAAAAGAAATTTTTTCGCCTCCCGAAGGCTCGTCTCAATTCAAGTCTCAAGTCTCAAATCAATTTCAAAAATTCGCCTCCCGAAAGCTCGTCTCAATTCAAGTCTCAAGTCTCAAATCAATTTCAAAAATTCGCCTCCCGACGGCTCATCTCAATTTCAAAAATTCGCCTCCCGAAGGCTCGTCTCAATTCAAGTCTCGTCTCAATTCAAGTCTCAAGTCTCAAATCAATTTCAAAAATTCGCCTCCCGAAGGCTCGTCTCAATTCAAGTCTCAAGTCTCAAATCAATTTCAAAAATTCGCCTCCCGAAGGCTCGTCTCAATTAAAGTCTCAAGTCTCAAGTCTCAAATCAATTTCAAAAATTCGCCTCCCGAGGGCTAGTCTCAAGTCTCAAGTCTCGTCTCAATTCAAGTCTCAAGTCTCAAATCAATTTCAAGAATTCGCCTCCCGAGGGCTCGTCTCAAGTCTTAAGTCTCAAATCAATTTCAAAAATTCGCCTCCCGAAGGCTCGTCTCAATTCAAGTCTCAAATCAATTTCAAGAATTCGCCTCCCGAGGGCTCGTCTCAAGTCTCAAATCAATTTCAAAAATTCGCCTCCCGAAGGCTCGTCTCAATTCAAGTCTCAAGTCTCAAGTCTCAAATCAATTTCAAAAATTCGCCTCCCGAAGGCTCGTCTCAATTTCAAAAACTCGCCTCCCGAAGGCTCGTCTCAATTCAAGTCTCAAGTCTCAAATCAATTTCAAAAATTCGCCTCCCGAGGGCTAGTCTCAAGTCTCAAGTCTCAAATCAATTTCAAAAATTTGCCTCCCGAGGGCTCGTCTCAATTCTAGTCTCAAGTCTTAAACCAAATTTCAAAAATTGAATTTCGCCTCCCGAAGGCTCGTCTCAATTGAATTTTTCACATTAGCTGCTACATTTTCATCGTCCCAATTGAACTACGTTGGTCTGATCCCTACAAATGGGGTACGTAGGCAGTTCCACGAACGCGACCACCATTGTCATTTATTTGCATTTTCAAGCATTTTGTTTTTGTTTCTGTTCAAAGACTTTAGAGCAAAAAGGATCGGGATGCCTATTCTTTAAGCGTCACTCGTATCAAAACAATGGTATCCGAGTTACGTTAAAGAGGAACTACTGTAGACACCCCAATCCGGACCTCGAAGGGTCTTTGACCACCCCGATGATGAAATAAAGGAAACAAAGCCTTTTGCGAGCTTGAATGAAGTATTTCTCCAACATCCACAGCCCAAAACAACCATCAGCCCAGCAAAAACTCAGAAAAGCCCAAAAACCCAAAAGCCCAGAGAGAATCCAAAGAGCCCTGGATTGAACCTAAAGTACCGTGCGCAACACTTCTACACCGCGCGGCGTATCGAAATTTAATACGCCGCACGCAGTCATGAGGTTAACCGCACGGCATTTTGGATAAAGTTCTGACTGGCTCAGAAAGCTGTCGGCCACGCCCATTTGAGCCACAGCTGCAAACGGCTCAGCCGAAAGCACACTTCTGGCCCGCCCAGAAAATGCCTCCAACTTTTGAAATTCAAAATCCAAGGCTCTTGCCTATAAATACACCCCTCCACTCAAGGAAAAAGGGCCCTTGATCACCATTATACCTTTTCTCTCTCTTCTTGCTTTCACACCCACTTTCCCATTTCCAAGCCTTGAGAATGTTGTTCTTAAAAGACATTCTCTAGGCCTTTTACTCCATTTTTCTCCTCACCATTGAAGTTAGTCCCTTACTAACTTTGAGGTCCCAACTACCCAATATACCCATCTATTACACACATCCACACTTCTACTTTCTTTTTCTACCTTCCGACGTCCATCCTCCTTCATCAAAGCTCATTCAAGCTCCAGATCCAAGGTAAAAACCATGTTTCCTTGGGCTAGGCTCTGTCCTGCCCCTGAGGGGACCTTTCTGTTTTCAGGCTTGACCCTTTTGGTTGAGATCTGACCCAAAACCTCTTTTTCAAAACAAAACTAGAGTTCTGTACGAAGGTGTTCTACGCCGCGCGGCTCTTTAGAGCGTCGCACGACGTAGCATACTAATACGCACGGCATTTCGAAAGAATACTGTTTTCTTGATCAAACTGTCTGGATCGCGATCGTCCGTTGTTAGGTCTCTTCTGTATACCAAAAGCTGTCTCAGAATGAGACCATTTCTACAAGCCATGTTTTAAACTCCATGGATCTTTTTAAAACAAGCAAGCGTATCAAAAATGGTTTTCCCTTCATGGTTTGAAAGGATGGTGCAGATCTGAGATGATCTGACGGCTGTGAGTTGTCTGAAACTTTAAAATAAAACCGTGCGATGTAATGGTGCACCGTGCGAAGCTTTACAAAACTATAAAAGCTTGGTATCAGGATCGGAACCACGCACGGCATATTGGTAAGCCGCGCGCTACAAGCCGATATGCCGTCTGACGGAGGGCAGTGATCCAGACAGTTCATTTCTATGTTTTCCCTGTTTATATCATTGCCATGACATCTTTATCATCTCTGTACAGCAAGCACCACTTGCACGGCAACGTGTTATTATCTATCTTGCTACCCTTTCCCCTTTATGTGTTTTTAAGGTTTTCCGAATCGTATTAATCCCCCCATTTAAAATGCTTAGTAGAGACCGGTTTTCACCGGGCGAGCGGGGTGCTTTTCAACAAAACCTTCCCCGTTCGTAACCTGGCTCCCGGATCCAAAATCTCAAACAGTTTCGCTAGATCAAAAAGCTTTTTTTTTTCTATTCAAACAAACCCCCTCGGTTTCTCGGATCATCCATCTCAAAAATCCGGGTGGCGACTCTGTCACAAATCGCACCATCGGGCGCGGGAGCCCATAGAGGGCGAGGGGTTGTGGGGGCGGTTCTTGGGTGTATTTGTGGTAGTTTCGAATGATTCCGATGTCTAAAATTACCCAAATAAAGTTCAGATTTGCCAAATAACACAGGGAAAATGGAAAGCATATTTAAGGACGGGATTCAAGAACTAAAGCCGCCCGCCATGAACAAATAGGAGGCGCCCGTCCAATAGGAGGCACGGGCGCCCACATGTCGCAAATAAGCTGAAACTCGAAAGGATAGAGCAGGGCCACATGTCGCACATAAGCTGTGGCCAAGATATGCTGAAACTTGAACGGATAGAACATATGGTTCAACTCCCTTTGTCGAGTATTTGGCCAGGAGTATTCGTCCAGGGCCGGCCAAAGAATTTTGGAAGCCTAAGGCAAACCCCGAATATGAGGCCCTCAATAATTATTTAGATCAAATATAACTAACTATATAGAATAATTTTAAAAATGAATTAGAGAAAATCGAATGGATGCAATTAGGCCAATATGGGGACAAAATATGGTACAAACTTGCTTCTTTTTTTTGGTACTTCGAAATATGGTACAAACTTGCTAATTGTAAGTTTAAAAATTGTTAAACACTTGTTTGCACAACTACAAAATATACTAACAAAGATGATTCGGAAAATATTCTTATTTCATAATCATAAAAAAATAAATGTAAAGTACTTATTAAACTGAGAGGATTTGGTAATGAAAAGGAGAAGGCACCTGGAGCTTAATTAGGCGCATGTACGTAGGGGTACTTCAATAAAAACAGCAATAACTTCAATCCAAAAAGTTACAACTTTCGGACCATGTTGGTTTTGAAATTTTGGATTTTGGGTAATGAGTGGAGATACCGGTCAGTACCGGAGATACCGTACCGTTCTGTACCGGCCGGTATCTCCGGTACGAGATATTTGTCTATTTGAAACTATTCTTTTTTGATTATCTTTATTTTTAAGTCTGGGATAAATATTTTAAAATAAAACGTCATTAACAAAACTAATTCGATTATTCTAAAACTTGTCGATGTTCATTTAAAACATATTAAAATTTTTGTCTAAATTTTTGTGCTTATTTTTACCTAATTTAACTTAAAATACGCGTTATAAACTTTTGTATTTAGTAATGCATGCATGCCTTAATTTTGTACGATCATATTGTGGCTGACTAAAAAAATTAAACTTTTATCATTATAATTAACAAGTCCGCTAGGCTATATTCTTGGATCCGTCCCTAGCCCAGGACATGGAATAATTTCTACCTAACAAGAGTACAAGACCAATAATTTTATGATTCGATTTGCACAAAAGTTATATTTTTTTCATACAACAAATTTTCCCCCTAAAAGTTACCTATAATTTAAAAAAGAAAATCACAGTTATCTAAAACTGACAAAGAAATATTTCCGGTCCTTTTTGTTAAACAGATGGTACTTTCCCCCTGAAACATTTCATTTCCTCTTCTTTTCTTTTTTTTGTCATATGGAGTACGGAGTATTTTTTTCCGAACATTTGATTTGACACTCCCAACTTTCTTTCATTGTTTATTGATTAATTTCTTGGAACACTAAACGTGGTTGTGTTGAGCTAAGGGTTCTTAAAAAATAAATATTTATTTGTAATTTTAATACTTAAAAATAATGAACTTGCTTGAATAATTTTTTGTACAATATGAAACTTATTTGATAGATCTTGATGAAATCTTTCGAACGGTGCAAAAAATTCGAATTTTGTTTTTGTAAATAAATTATTTTGTTAGTTTAAAAATTACAAATAAGGCTGTGTTCCACAACCTTTCTTATTTTATAAGTTTTTATTTGGCAACTTCTTTTTCAAAAATAAAAAGCTTTGTTCCACAAAAACCAAACAAAAAGTTTATTTTACATTTTCAAACTCAAAAATAATGTAAATGAAATTTTTTTTTTTGCACCGTATTAAAGATCTCAATGAGATCTATCAAATAAGATCCATAGTGATAAGAAAATTATTTGCGTAAACACATGATTTTTGAGCTTGAAGTTGCCTAAGCTTAAAAAACCGAGTACTGCTATGAGTAATGGGCGCCGGGGAGGGAAATCGTACCGACGGCCGAGCCGGGCCGTCTCCGGCCACCGGACGGCCGATCCGAGCCGTCAAAAAATTCAAAAAAAAAAACCTATATCATATACACACGGAAAAGGGGTGCTCGGATCAAGCATCCTACACACCTCGGATGCCGTTGATTCCCGCGTTGGCCCCCTCAGTTTTTTTTTTAGAAATTTTGGACGGCTCAGATCGGCCGTCCGGTGGCCGGAGACGGCCCGGCATGGCCGTCGGTACGATTTCCCTCCCCGGCGCCCATTGGTACCTATATAAATTTTGAAAAAATAAGTACCAGCTTCTTATTTTTGTGGAACAAGTCTTATTATTGAACAAAAAATAAGTTCTTATTCCGTTTCTGAAACGGAGCCTAAGTACTTAATTTTTACGAACTCTTATCGGAATAGGGTTCTTCTCTTAACTTCCTTCTTTGGTAAAATAAAGATACTAATACCTTTTCACATTCCTTTTTCTCTAGGAAGTTACCTTATTAAGCTATACATAGGAAACAAAAACACTGGGTGTGACAAAAATGGTAACCAGCAGCAGCCACTCGGGAGCACTCAGAGCAACACTAACATGGACCCCAAAATCGTTACCCGCTCTCCGCCGGATCCTGACCGACCAACCGGATATTCTAACGCGAAAGGACGTGCACGGCAACACCATACTCCATTTCCTGGCGGCAGGCGGCAACGCCACCGCCTTCAGAGAACTGTTTGAGGGCGGCTTACTGACGAGGAGCTACGGGGGCGGTGGGGGAGAGCTGAGGACATGGAACGGGAGAGGGGACACGGTGCTCCACGTGGCAGCTAGGTATGGCTGGGTCAATGTTGTGGAGATTATTATGGAGAGGGAGAGAGAGTTGGTTTCGGAGCGCAATGCAATGGGAGGGACGCCGCTTTACTCGGCGGCTGCGAATGGAGAGCGGGAGGTGTTCAACCTTCTCAAAGTGGCGGCTGCTTGTGAGGTGCTGAGGAGAGATGACGGCTGCACTATTCTTCATGCTGCTATCATGGGAGAACATTACAGTACCTTTCCACCCCTCCCTCTCTCTCTCTTTCTCTCCAACTAGGTCTTAGTAAAATTGTGGCTAATCTTTTGAACCAGGTCTGGCTATGGAGATTGTTGATACATTTCCTAATCTTGCCGGAGCACATGATAAAAATGGAAACACTGCATTGAATATGTTGGCCAGCAAACCCGTTTCCTTTAAAAGTGGGTCATCCTATTGGCTTAGGAATCTTGGCAGTAGGCCCTTCATTCCCCTACAGTTCCTTTTGTGTCTCGTCTACCTTTGTAAGTCTTCTTCTTTTCTTTTCTTTTTTTTTTTTTTTTCCTGATCGACAAAAGAAGTATATAAGGGTACATCAATAAGGGTACATTGATAAGCACCCGATAATGTAATAAAGGGTGCGCTAGGTTCTAGTTTTAGTTAATTTTATTGCTTAATTAGTTGCTTTTAATCTCTTATGCTCGTAAGGTATTTTGGTTGCGTTTTATAGGAAAATCATTTAATTCAGGAGTTTTAAAGGCCAAGGCTTGTCAAGATTATTCGAGGTTCAAAAGTGACCAAGTTCGGAGTCATCAGAATTAAAGCCAAAGCGTTCAAGGACCCGTCGGCTCGAGAAAGCAAGCCAAGAATCAAAGAAACAAGCTCTGAATAATAAAGGCTCGCTATCGGTACCATTACTTGATTTCCATTGGTACCAAAATGATTCCAGGATCAGCCACTTAAAACTCTCGGCATTGGTACCACATGAAATTGTCCATCAATACCAAGCATCACATGGGATAAAATTTACTTGGCTCGACATTAATGCCACTTTTGGATTTCAATTGATACCGAGATTCTTCACCAGCAGCCCCTAATCCCCTTCGGCATTGATAGGAGTCCATTTCGCCATCGGTGCCGAGCCATTCCCCATGACAGCCTCAATTCATTCGGCATTGATGGCAAGGATTTAAGCCATCGGTACCGAGCCCTTATCCACGGCAGCTTCCAAACCCCTTAGGCATTGATGGGAAATATCGCAGACATCGGTACCGAGTAACTTATCAGCATTTTAAGCTCTTTGCCATCGGTACCGAGGGCTTACGAGGGCATCTCAGAGGATCTTTGGGGAATATTCCATCCGCGTACCTTGGAGTATAAAAGGGCGTGATGTCACTTGTACAAACAGCTTTTTTTTTACAAACACGTAGAAAATTAGATTTGTACTCGTTTTTAGATCTAGAGCTAGATTTGAATTGTTCTTCGTGTTCTTGAGTGTTCTTATTTTTTCAGCCCTTAATTTCTGCATTTTCAACTCTAGTAAGTTAGTTTTGACTCTTGTCTCCTTAATTAAAGTTGTTTAATTTCTCCCGATCTATCTTTCTAGCTAGTTTATTTCTAGTGTTGTGTTTACACTTATGCTAAGTAGATTTTTGCTTGCTCTTATCTTTTTAGATATGTGTGAGTAGTTTCATAAGGTTGAGTCATGGGGTGACTAGCACCCCATGGCTTGAGTAAAAATTGCATCTTTCACCAAAAAGTTTGCAACTTTGTTTTGGAAATTGATGTGGGGCTTGGATTTGTTTGTCAAATTACCGAGGTGATAACCTCCTTGATTATGTGTAGGTAAGAGCTTCGCCTACTTACAACACATGATGCTTGGAACTCGGTCGCTCGAGATGTTTGCTAAATGGATTCTATAGCTAGCTTGATTTTCAAACCATCTTATCTTCCGGGTTAAACCGTGTATTAGGGTGAAAAATGTGGTTTCGCTTGAGTCGTGGGCGCTAGTGATTCCTAGACCTAACCTTCTTTTTATCTAGTTTATTCTCGTTTAATTTAGCCTTTTTACTTTCCACCGCATATGAAAAACTAAGTTGGCTGACTAAAAGCCGAAAGCCCGTACGTGCATCTACAATCCATCAAGCCGTATTAGTTATCCCTGTGGGTACGATCCCGGACTTTCGGATTTATTATGCTTCAACTGGACGCTTATACCCTACGCTTGGGGTGATCTCTTTGGATATATATCGAGAGAATTGCGAAGCATTTTTGGCGCCGTTGCCGGGAATTTCTTATTATGGCTTTATGGAGGCTCGACAAACCATTGTGAGTATCCCGCTTCTTTCTTTTAGTTGTAGTTAGTAGTTTATTTGTTAATTGCTCGTATCTAATTCGGTGGATACCTCTAACCTGGTTTCATGCCAAACTTGAGGTGTAACGAAGCCGGAGTAGATATTGAGTTAGTTAGTTAGTTTAATTCAATTTGCATTGTTGAGCCGAGGTGGTGGCATAACCCCTCGCACTTTCTGTTTGTCTTGTTGAGGTGGCGGCCTAGCCCCTCCGGTCTGTTAGTTTGCTGTTAGATTAGTTGGTAGTTTTGCTTGTTTATGCCTGTTGTGTATCGGAGCCCAAATTCCAATCGGCTTCACCGTTCTTCATCGCCTCCGAGAATTCGTAGCATTGTCAGGGCGTATCCTGCCCACTCTCCACCGCACAAAGTAAATCGAAATCGCAATCGAAAAGGCCCAATGGCCGACGAAGTTCCAGTTCGCACTCTCCGTGATTTGTTGAATCCAGAAAGGGCTCCTTCTGTATCGCCTATCGTTATACCTACTCCGACTGCTGGGACTACATTTGAATTCAAGTCTGAGTATCTTCGGGTTATTCCAGAGTTTCGGGGGCGGGAATTGGAGGATCCTTATTTGCATATCCGGGAGTTTGAAAATATTTTGTATTCCATTTGTCCCGCTCAGAATCAACTTGATCAAGCTCGCTTGAAGCTGTTTCCCTTCACTCTCAAGGATAAAGCGAAGCAATGGTTCAATTCCTTGAAGCCTAGATCCTTGCGCAATTGGGGTGAAGTTCAGGATGCTTTCACTACAAAGTTCTTCCCAGCTAGCAGGGCAAAGTTGCTTATTGATCAGATCCAAATGTTCAAGCAAAGGGATAGAGAGACGTATCACAAGTATTGGGAGCGCTACAAAGATTTACTTATGTCAGTTCCGCATCACAATCTCCCATTATATCTCAGAGTTAACTACTTTTACACGGGATGTTCTCAAGAGAGCAAACAACTCTTGGATACAATGGGTGGTGGAGATTTTATGGGAAAGACACCAGAAGATGGTTGGGATTTCTATGAGATACTAGCGGAGAAGACTCAGACTTGGCAGCTTGCTGATCCTGGGGATAGGGCGATGTTCAACCAAGGCCCTTCAGGTTCTGGGAAGTTTTCTATTTCCGAGCATACGGCCTTTGAAACACGTTTGGAGGAGATTTCTCGTAAACTTGATAAGTTGGAAATTAAGAGTGCTCAGTCCCAAGAAGTGAAGGCGGTACGCCAAGTGGAGGAAGTGTGTGTTATTTGTGAGATGGTGGGCCATTCTACAGAATCTTGCCCTAATATTCCTGCCTTGAAGAATGTGATAAATGGGATTGTCCCGGAAGAGGTGCATGCTGTGCAAAGATTTGACCCTTATTCTCAATCCTACAACTCGGGGACTCGACAACATCCCTCTTTCCGTTGGGGTCAATCAAATGAGGGAAGCTCTTCTCAAATGCAACCTCCTGCTCCACAGTTGCCTTGGAAACAACAAGCCCAGAATGCCTTCCGTTTTCCTCAAACTCAAGCTCCGCCGGGGTTCGCTCCTCCTGCTCCATTTCCTCATGCAAGTCAATTCCAGCAGCAGCCTACTCAATTTCAACAACCTTCTCAGTTTCAACAGCAACAACCCCCTAAGCATTCTTGGGAAGAGCAATTTGGTGCCCTCTTGCAAGGCCAGAATACTTTCAATGAGCAACAGACCCAAATGATGAATGATATTCGGAATCAATTGGGCAAATTGACAACCACTGTGGGGATATTGCAGCAAGAAAGGGGAAAATTCCCAACTCAGCCTCAACCCAACCCGCAATCAACATCCAGTCAGACTTCCCAGGGTGTGCACTTTGCTAGCTCCTCGGTGATTTTCCCCGAGCAAGCAAAGGCGATAATCTCTCTTCGAAGTGGGAAAGTGGTGGACAACCAAGTGAAGATGCCCTCGGATCCTATCTTGTTACCTCCTCCTATTGATCAGTCAAGTCCAACAATCCTTGGGGAATCTCCCAAGGAGGCAAGTGAGGAAGCTCTAGAAGAAAGGGAGAAGGAAAAGGGTAAAGCGAAGGAAAGTGTACCGGACCCTCGAGTTGTTCCAACACCGGCACCTTATCCTCAACGCTTGAAGGCTTTGGCGAAACCGAATCTTAATGCGGAGTTGCATGAGTTGTTTAATCAAGTGAAGATCAATATCCCCCTTATGGATGCGGTCAAGCAAATCCCCTCTTATGCTAAGTTTCTTAAAGATCTATGTACTCGAAAGCGGAAGTCGAACGTTCAAAAGAAGATCTTTTTGACTGAACAAGTGAGCTCCATTATTCAGACGAACATTGCACCAAAGTACAAAGATCCGGGGAGTCCCACCATTGCAATTACTATCGGAGACAAGCGTATCGAACAAGCCTTGCTCGATCTTGGAGCAAGTGTCAACCTACTTCCGTTCTCCGTCTATCAAGAACTTGGGTTGGGGGAGATGAAGCCTACTCGAGTCACCCTTCAGTTGGCCGACCGGAGTGTTCGCATTCCAAGGGGGTAGTGGAAGATGTCTTGGTGCAAGTTGGTCAGTTTATCTATCCAGTGGACTTTGTGATTCTTGACACGACTCCGACCGACTCTTGTGCTACTTCTACTCCGGTAATCCTTGGGAGACCCTTCTTAGCCACGGCGGATGCAGTTATCAACTGTCGGAACGGAATGCTTAACATGACCTTCGGTAACATGAAGATGGAGGTTAATGTGTTCAATATAGGCAGTCAAATGGGGGATGATGAAAATGTGAATGAAGTGAGTTTTATTGACTCTTTGGTGGAGGAACATGTGGATGAGTTGCTTTATATTGATCCTTTGGAGGTTGCTCTCACAGCCGAAGAGGCTGAATTTCTCGAATCTTCCGAAGTAAGTTGCTTGTATGCTTTGATGAATGAGGATGAAGCTTGCGCACTAAATGCTTGAACCCCAAAATTTGAAGAGTTTGAAGAGCTACCATCAATCGAGAAGAAGGTTCTTCCCTCTCTTGTGGATCCCCCTCTATATGATGATCCGGGGGGAAAATGCCTAACCGCTAAAGTTGTCTCTTCCGATCTCCCGTACCTTGATCCTTCCCCAGAGGAATTATTTCTTGCTCATGAGATGAACATGTTTGAAATGTTGGGCGTCTATTGTGATGATCCGTTGGCTAAACCTCTCACCGCGAAGGAAATGGATGCCGAAGTGGATTACTTGTATTCGTTGTTGGCTAAGCAAGATGCTTATGGACCAATCTTTGAAGAGTTGGAGCCCATGGAAGCTACAATTGTCCCTTCGAGTTCTTCGTGCCTTGATCCTCTCACCGCTAAAGAAATGGATGCTGAGGTAGATTCCTTACACTCTTTGTTAGAAAAACAAGATGCATGTGAGCCTATTTTTGAGAAGTTTCCAATCATAGAAGTAATTGATTTTCTTGGTGTTGACGATTTTCTTGTGGGTTATCATCCTTATATTGTAGATTTTGTTAACAACCTGAAAATTGATCTTGTTTGGGCTATGCACTTGGTGGAACTTAAATTTTTAAAACGAATTCAACAATTGCTTTACTCAAAGTATCTTATCTTATGGTATGGTCGAGTTCAATTTTTGGTAAAGAGTGTAGCTTGGAGTGCTCTATTTCTTCTAATAGTTATTAATGGCATGCTAAATGTACATATGTGTTTTTCTTTTGTGCTTTGTCGTGTTTTGTGTTAGTTATGCATGTTTATTTTGTCATGTTTTGTTCTGTTTTGTTGTCTGTTTTGTGTTCTGTGTTTTGAATGAAGTCTAGGAGATGTTCCACTGAAAAGATTTCACCAATGTGTTAGTGTAAAAAGGGCTTTCATTAGTTCTTCTTGGTAATAGTTTGTCGTTAATGATCCATGCTCTCCGAATAGGCCCCTATCGGTGGCAACTTTGGTCTATGGGTGAGGTGTGATATTGCCTGGAGTGCACCTAAGTTGTATTGTATTTTGCTTTGTTTTGATCGTAGGGGACGCTGAACTTTATTGTTTGGCGAGGTCGAGCGATAAATTTTATTACGGGCGCTAGCATAACAAATTCTCAACGGTCTAGTATAGCCACCCATAACAAATTCTCAACGGTAAGGAATGGGAAGAAAAGTATGACTCGTTTGATCGCGTGATGATCGGGTGGTGCATTGCATTGCATTATGTGTTGCATTTTTCAAATCATTTTGCTTGATCTTTTGTGTTTTTCTTTGTTTTCTGTTTTTATTTTGGTTTGGTTTGAAGCCGGATAACACGGGCCGGTGTTACTAATGTCATTTGTCTTGTGGAAAGTCTTTTTCTTAAGTCTTCTGTAGGGTTTATTTGCTACCACACCAGCCTTGGTAGTTTGGGTCTAAAGCCGGGGTGAGTGAGGCATTCAGGAGCCCTAAGCATGGGTGCGGCTATGAGCCGCGGTTATTAGTCCGATAAAGCTTTGGATATGGCCCAGTGTGACTAGCTTTGGTTGAATGGGCAAAACCGAAAGAGTAAACCCTGGAAGCATCTATTCAGACTGGAGCAAGCAATTGACATGAAATCCTCCTACTTGGTCGAGGTATTTAGGGGTTGACATTCCCCTTGAACGGTACATTCGCGCACTCTTTCCTTCCTTCGCTCTTGTTCCTAATGCTATGAGGGCATAGCATCGCTTTAAGTTGGGGGGAGGGGTTAGCTTATGTGCTATTTATTTGCTAGTTTGCTAGATTTTGTGAGAATTTTGAATGTGCTATTTATTTGCTAGTTTGCTAGATTTTGTGAAAATTTTAAAATTTTGAAAATTCAAAAACAATAGAAATTGAAAAATCCCAAAAAAATGAGAAAATTGAAAATTCCAAAAATAAATAAAGGTTTTTACTTGCAAATTCTTCATTTTATCATGTTTTTTAGCTCTTTTTCATAACTTGTTGCATGCTCAATAATTGAAAGGTGGCAAGAGTTCGTAGCAACCCTAAGAGATTTTGGTGCTTCTCAAATTTGCATGCTTAGTTGAAAATTGAACGGTTTTGGTCTTGAGTAAAGTCTCTGAGCAAGCTTTGTCCATATCCCCACCTTTTTCAATTCAATAAAAAGCTCGTAGTTATGTGAATAATCGCATGTCTATCTCTAGTTGTGTTTTCAATGTCGATTTTCAATCATTTTGGAATCTAAAGCGCACTTAGGAGAAGATACAAGGCATTCTTTGCATGATCATACCACATACGTGTCACCTAATCCTATTTTGCAACCTGTTATTTCTCCCATTCTTTGCTTAACCTAGGAAACCGGTTGTTCGGAGGGATGTTGGGATGAGTTTTCATTATCCAAGAAGATTTGGAGGTGGTGTGAATGTGATAGAAGTGGTTGGAATGCAAAGAGGCAAAAAATTATAATGTGATTCTCTATCTCTCCTCTCCCACTACAAAAGCAAAAATCCCAAATTTTCATGTTCCTTTCCAAAAAGCCCCAAAATTGGCTCCAATATCTCTCTCACTTCAAATCTTACTTCAAATGACCCAATTTCTCAAAGAAAAAAAGAAAAGAAAAGAAAAAGAAAGAAAGAGAAGATCAAAGAAATACTATGAAAGAGAAAAAGTGAATTCGAAAGAGGGTTGAATACTTTTATGAGAGAATTGGTTTGGCTTATGGGCTAGCATTCATTCGGGAGGAGAAAAAGTTCAATAAAAAGGGGGAGCTTGAGGCACAATACCGTGAGAGCCGGATGTGGATGGCGACTTGGTGTGATTGAGTCGGTGGTAGTAGTTTTAGTAGGACGTTGCTAGTGGTTCTCTTTATTGCTTCTTCATATTTTTGTTTGGCCGGGTTGGCCCTTGACTTGGTTGATTTTGTTTGTTGGCGGCAGTCATTCGGGTAGATGACCAAGCTAGAAAAAAAAACCGTCGCCCATTTTTGCTAGCCCTTTTCTTTGTAACCAAGGTCATTACAAGCTTAAAAAGTCCTTAGTTGATCTTTTGCGCGTTTGGATTCCTTTTTGATTGACTGTTTGATATTTGCATAATTAGTTGTATAGCTTGCTTTCCTTTCGTTATTCAATAATCATCTGTTTGTTTCAATTCTGTTGAATAAAGTGCTTTAGTTGTTTGAGGCGTAGTATTTCTTTTTCGCTATTGCCTGCCTGTTGAGCACTTCTTTCGGTGGATATGGTTTAGTCTGAATTCGCAAGGTTTTGTGTCTCGTATCCTCCCATTGTTCGAGGACACGAACCTTTTTAGCTTGCTCTTAGACTTGCTTGATACTTAGCTTGTTTGGTTTGATGCTGAAACTGTGAGTTGCAGAAATGAAATAAAAAGCCGGATTGTTTAAACTCTTGTTAGTTTACAATGTTGAGCATGTTCTAAGTTGTGATAGCGGAGGAATTGCATAGTTACTAGTTTTTAAAATGTTTTGCGTTTGATTTGCTATGGACTAGCAAACCTCAAGTTGGGGGGTGTGATAAGCACCCGATAATGTAATAAAGGGTGCGCTAGGTTCTAGTTTTAGTTAATTTTATTGCTTAATTAGTTGCTTTTAATCTCTTGTGCTCGTAAGGTATTTTGGTTGCGTTTTGTAGGAAAATCATTTAATTCAGGAGTTTTAAAGGCCAAGGCTTGTCAAGATTATTCGAGGTTTAAAAGTGACCAAGTTCGGAGTCATCAGAATTAAAACCAAAGCGTTCAAGGACCCGTCGACTCGAGAAAGCAAGCCAAGAATCAAAGAAACAAGCGCTGAATAATAAAGGCTCGCTATCGGTACCATTACTTGATTTCCATTGTTACCAAAATGATTCCAGCATCAGCCACTTAAAACTCTCGGCATTGGTACCACATGAAATTGTCCATCAATACCAAGCATCACATGGGATAAAATTTACTTGGCTCGACATTAATGCCACTTTTGGATTTCAATTGATACCGAGATTCTTCACCAGCAGCCCCTAATCCCCTTCGGCATTGATAGGAGTCCATTTCGCCATCGGTGCCGAGCCATTCCCCATGACAGCCTCAATTCATTCGGCATTGATGGCAAGGATTTAAGCCATCGGTACCGACCCCTTATCCACGGCAGCTTCCAAACCCCTTAGGCATTGATGGGAAATATCGCAGACATCGGTACCGAGTAACTTATCAGCATTTTAAGCTCTTTGCCATCGGTACCGAGGGCTTACGAGGGCATCTCAGAGGATCTTTGGGGAATATTCCATCCGCGTACCTTGGAGTATAAAAGGGCGTGATGTCACTTGTACAAACGTCACTTGTACAAACAGCTTTTTTTTTTACAAACACGTAGAAAATTAGATTTGTACTCGTTTTTAGATCTAGAGCTAGATTTGAATTGTTCTTCGTGTTCTTGAGTGTTCTTATTTTTCCAGCCCTTAATTTCTGCATTTTCAACTCTAGTAAGTTAGTTTTGACTCTTATCTCCTTAATTAAAGTTGTTTAATTTCTCCCGATCTATCTTTCTAGCTAGTTTATTTCTAGTGTTGTGTTTACACTTATGCTAAGTAGATTTTTGCTTGCTCTTATCTTTTTAGATATGTGTGAGTAGTTTCATAAGGTTGGGTCATGGGGTGACTAGCACCCTATGGCTTAAGTAAAAATTGCATTTTTCACCAAAAAGTTTGCAACTTTGTTTTGGAAATTGATGTGGGGCTTGGATTTGTTTGTCAAATTACCGAGGTGATAACCTCCTTGATCATGTGTAGGTAAGAGCTTCGCCTACTTACCACACATGATGATTGGAGCTCGGTCGCTCGAGTTGTTTGCTAAATGGATTCTATAGCTAGCTTGATTTTCAAACCTTCTTATCTTCCGGGTAAAACCGTGTATTGAGGTGGAAAGTGTGGTTTTGCTTGAGTCGTGGGCGCTAGTAATTCCTAGACCTAACCTTCTTTTTATCTAGTTTATTCTCGATTAATTTAGCCTTTTTACTTTCCACCGCATACGAAAAACCAAGTTGGCTGACTAAAAGCCGGAAACCATACTCGCATCTACAATCCATCGAGCCGTATTATTTATCCCTTGGGTACGATCCCGGACTTCCGGATTTATTATGCTTCAACTGGACGCTTATACCCTACGCTTGGGGTGATCTCTTTGGATATATATCGAGAGAATTGCGAAGCATTTTTGGCGCCGTTGCTGGGGATCGAACCCGGGTCACCCGCGTGACAGGCGGGAATACTTACCACTATACTACAACGACAAAAGAAGTATATAAGGGTACATCAATAAGGGTACATCAAGGGTAGGGGTGCTAATCGAGCCAAACAAATCAAGCACGGTATTGCTCAAGCTTAGTTTGACTTCTTATTACATGTGTTCAAGCTTGGCTTGAGCTAAAAACTTTTTGAGGTTAATTGTTCAAGCTCAATTCGAGCTTGAAATTTTGTCTTCGTGATAAACTTAGCTTGACTTGTGGAATATGCAAGTCAATCTCAAGCTTTCAAGTATGAGCTTAAACTAGTAAAATTTTAAGCTTTCAAATTAGACTCCTTAAGTTTGAAAATGAAATAGGCTAATTTAAAGCAATAAATAAGAACTAGCATCATTAATGTAGGCCAAAAAAATTCATAATCATAAAATTCAATTACTAGCTATATTCATTCAATTAAAAACCCTCAAACTCTTAAATTTCCATATTTCACGTATGATATTTCCTATTTGGATGCAATAGTATCGTAAAACTGAAGAAAATATACATATGAAAGGCCGACGTAGATTTCGTATTTTGGGACATTTATTAAATCTACCCCTATATCTGTAATATTTGTGAAATGTCCTCTTTGTTCACGAGCTTAGCTATCGAGCCAAACGCTCATATGCTCAAGCTTGACTTGAATTCATACACAAATAAAAAAACATGATGGAGCTTGTCTTATATTTTTCTGTAAACGAGTTTGAACAAGTCAAAAGTCGAGCCGAACTCAAGTTGTTTGGTTCGTTTAGCGGCGCTAGTCAAGGGAAACAAAAAGAAGGAAACCGACACACTCTAGCTTCATAATATTGATACATTGTCACCATAGAATTTGTCTGTAACTTCTTTAATTAAATTTAGGGATAGAGTCAGGGGGAGGCCAGTAGGAGCGGTGGCCCCTGCAAGGACAAAAATTTTTTTATTGTTATGTTAGAAAACAAAAATTTCCTATAAAAATATGTAGGCTCGCCCCTGCTTAATATTTTCGGAAAAAAGTCAAACAATATTAACTTTTGCAATACAAGATACCAACATTAATTTTTAAAGGCTAAAGGTTAAAACATAACAAAACATTAAATTTAAGGGTTAACATTATGAATATTTAATTAATAAACTCACAAGTTAATTTTCATCCCACAAAAATCCCCAATTGTTAAAAGAGTTTCACACATTTTCTTCTCTTCGCCCTAAAATCTCCATGGCAAAAAGAATGGAGCTAGAGACAACTAAATCTTGATCATACTGCGATCCAAGTCTAGCCAGGCAGTTGGCAGTATGATCCTGCTGCGATCCAAGTCTGGCCAGGCAGCCGACAGTTTGGTAGACTTCTAGTTCTAGTCATGCGATAAGTGATAATTGTTGACTGTTATATCAATTTTCAATGTTGCTAGTTGTTTGGTAATGACATATTGTTTAGAAAAGCAATGCTAATGCTAAAGGCAGATTGCATGTTTTGAAGAGTACGTATGTGAATATGTGATTAAATTACTCCCTCCGTCCCTTTTTTAGAGTCCAGTATTATATTTTGGGCCGTCCCTTAATAATTGTCCATCTTGTAAAGTTAGTGGGTAAAAATTGGTGCATTTTCTATTTTGCCCCTAAAAGTAGATTTCATTTTGAAAAGTTAGTGAGTAAAATTGTAATAATTATGTTTTCATAGAGGGTAAGTAGGGAAAGTGGAGATAAAAGTTGATGTGAAATGTGTAATGATGATATCTCTTTAATAAGTTGAAGTTACGAAGTAAGATACTTCAAAAGAGACGGAGGGAGTAGTATTTTTGCGGGCCTGTTAGAAATATAGTGATTAATTTAGTGCTTTTAATAATGTGAAAGTGTGTTGAGTGTAATTGAATATACCTCATTTTACTAGATAGCTTACGTAATTCGTTGTTACTTTTGTAGTCTATTAATTTATGAAAAGCATAACTAAGTATGAAGTATTGTTTTTATTTTTTGGGGTAAATCAAGTATGAAGTATTGTTATTTTGCACTTTTTTTTAATTTTACGGTTACTATTTACGTAATTATACATGTTTATTTTAATTTTTTGTGCCGCATACCTTGTGTAGTTAAATTCCTAGCTCCGTCCTGAATTTCAAGTACGAAGTGGTGACTATGATTGTTTTCCAATTTCAAGAGTGTCCTTAATTTTTACTTATATCATTTTTTTTATAGTTGTGTCTTAGAATGTATTTGTATTTGTTTTACGCTGTGGCAGGCATTCCAATGTGGATAAATGATTCTAAACCTGCTGGAGATGTAGAGGATCCCAAGAGCAATAAACCTGTTATCTGCCAATCAAAAGGCTCTTTTGTCAAAAACATTATCTTAGGTTTGACTTATTTCCCTGCCTCTCCAAAAAATATCACAAAAATCTTGTATCTTTTGTGTGCTTCTCAATTTTCTTTTTTTAAAAATTGGACAGATTTGTCACCACAATTTTGCTGCACAACCGTTGGATCTTCCAAATTTTTCCTTCCTCTTTCATTTTCCCACCACAAAACCATGAACAAATTAAACAGTGTCAAAATCCTTTGTGGAGGGAAAGGGATAGCGAAAACTTGAAAGATCTAACTATGGTGTATAGTTGGATCCATCAAGTTTTTACTTTTCCTCCACAAATCCATGAGGGCGGCGGCAAATTTGGCGCGGTGTTGGGGGCGCGAATTATGGATCTTGACAGTTTTCGGGCTACATCGGCGCACCACAGGATTCCGAATCGGATGGGATTTGGGTCCTTTCGGATGTCATGGTTTGTGATCTGTGGTGAAGCTGCATGAAATTATTAACTAGGCTAAGCGAAAGTTGCATGAAACACGTTTAACACAGGAGTCTCACATGCATTCAAAAAGCTATAAGTAGCTCTTTTAAGTATTGCAACAAACACTCATCCATGACCCATAGAGAGAGCAAAAAGTCAATTTTAAACTACGAGCTAGCCAAACGGGGCCTAAAATTAAGGACTTGTCTCTTATTCCTTTTCATTTGTTCTTCTATTGTTTAGTGGTGCCTTGGCTTAAAGGAGTTCATGAAGTAAAGAAAAAGCATGCATGTGCCCTGGACCTAGCCAAAAGGTTGATTGCAAAAGAAGAAGATTGGAGCCATTACACCAACTCATGTGGAAGGTATAATCATGACGACGAAGATGATCGGCCGAAGCCGATCATTACTAAAACGAGAAGAAACCCGCTTCTTCAAGCGGCAGAGAACGGCATTCGAGAGTTGGTGGAAGAGATCCTCGGGAAATTCCCCGAGGCTGCCTACTGCGTCGATAGCAACGGGAAGAACATATTTCACATAGCAGTGGAGAAGAAAGACGAGAGAATGTACTGGTTCTTGAAGAAGAATGTTGCTAGAAAGGAAGGGATGATGGCAGCTCTTGATCATGGTAGAAACTCCATTTTGCACTTTGCAACCAAACCCGGTGCTAATCCTAGAGTTCTCCTTGGAAGCGTGAACCAGATGGCGTGGGATGTATATTGGTTCAAGGTATGAACCCTTGAACTAATTCTTCAGTACTCACACAAATTTCCCCCCTAAATTTGCTTTTGTCATGTCTTCGAACAGTGAAAGGCCAAACCAAAAAACATCATAGAACAAAAAATTACATAGAACCCAAACCCCTAATTTTTTTCTACCGATAAGTTCTAATTTGGTAAGGGTATATACAACGAGAAGCAAAAAAGAAAAGACCAAAGCACTGGATATTGATACATGAAGACAAGTGAAAGGCCAAACCAAAAAACATCATCGATCCAACAAAAAATTGGATGCAAAGTTAATTATAAGCCAAACTGCCCCGAGCAGCAGAGGATACTCTGCCTATCAAAGGCACAAAAAGTTGGCAATACCCTCGTGAGTGAATATATTGAATTTCTTGACATCAGCCTTGACTAGCCTTGACTAGGAGCAGCAGCAAAACCAAATCCCCTTGCAACTAGACAAGGGCGGCCATAGGCTAAAGTCCGAGGTGTTGCCACTTTAGGTCTCCAAAATTGAAAAAAAAAAAAAGGGGCCCCACATAATATAGTAAAGGCAAAGTTAGAAATCAATGCTTTTGAAGGTGACTTATAAAACATTGCTACTTCGAAAGTGGACAGTATAGTATAGTACTACGGACTACTACATTCACGTTTTCTTAAAAAGTAAGAATTCTTAAAAGGGACGAACAACAGATCAATTTATACATAAGCGAGATAGTAAGCCTTAACGATATTCTAATGTATATTCATGCAGCTTGTATATTATGATTCTCCTCCTCATCTCCCGTGGTACCCAAACTCCGACGGGAAGACGGCAACCGAGCTGTTCGAAGATACCCACTCCCGCCTACGAAAAGATGCCGAGGAAGCCCTGAAATCAATGAACGGCAGCCTTCTCCTCGTCTCTGCTCTCATCGGCACCGTCAACTACGCCTCAGTTTTCACTCTCCCCGGAGGCTTCGACTCCAACTCCAACAGAGACAGCCGGGATTACGGCTGCCCGGTCCTGTATGGTACGGGCAAAGAGCGAGACCTGGTCCTTTTCTTGTGGTTCACTGGCGTTGCCCTGTACGCCGCCCTTGTATCGCTGGTGGAGATGGTCCTGATCCAGATGTCCAAGTTCGCGAGCAGCGACTTCTTCACTGCATTGCCCTTCAGGTAATCTACATCGCCGCTTATTCCATTTCGCGTTTGTTTTGTTGATTAGCCTCTGGTTAGCTCATGTGCGTTCAGGGATATGTATTTACTACTTCCTCCATCCCAAAATGTTTGTCCGGTCTGCAAAACGAGGATTCAAAAATACTGTAATGCATTTCTTTCAAAAAAAAAATTGAATTTTTTTCATAAATTAAAAGAAATCATCTATATCTAGTGAATTGTTAAAAGAAAATTGAATTTTTTCTTGCAAAAATTAGATTATTTTTAAGTTTTCATTTTGCAGATCGGATAAACATTATGGGACGAAGGTAGTAATTTGTTTTGTTATTGTGTCTAGCTTGCTTGGGGTCTTGGATTGGAGTTTTTTTCTCTGCTTTCTTGGCTTATTCTTGCTACTACATACTATTTCCTTTCATTTCCATCTAATATATACTAGTATCATTTTTGCTGATAAAAAAAAAGGTTCATCATCGCTATAATAGCGTTGTACGTCTCTGTCGTCTTCACGCTCTTGGCCATCTTCGTAGCCTCCGACATCGTCGACTTACACATCAACATATTTGTCTTCCTGGGGCCGGCCCTCCTAGTGATAACCATTGCTTTCATAGACAGCGTGTACCTGACTCTGTGTCGCCTGTGTCTTGCGTTGTGTTGCTCATTTTCGCACCGAGGCCACATGTTTGAGGCAGTCATCTTTAAGCATAGTATTGAGGAAGCTAAGCTGTACGAGGGACTATGAGTAGGTGAGGCTGCATGCTGACCGATTAGCTAATTCATTCTGAACCCATTATCGAGTTCTCAATAAATTGTTGCCCGTCAAAAAAAAAGAGAAGAAAACTATTTGATCATATCTGACTCTCGTGGCTCGAGATTATCACACAATCCTATGTATACTATGGCATATGGAGTACTTTGATGGGTGTTGTTTGTCTGTTGCAATCGATTTCCTTGTTAGTTGATGTTGTGCCAACAATCTTCTTTTTCTTTGTCGATCTTCTATGTAGGGCAAAGTTCACTTCGACGCGCTTGTGGTTTGGCCCATATGCAATTACACCCCCTCTGATTCACTTTGATTCATACGCATCCCCTGTGGTTTAAAAAACTTGCAGATACAACCAATGAACGGAAAAAATGCTTCCAGTGTTAACAGAAGTGACTAAAGGTCCAACATGCCGTCATTAATTCTTTGATTATTCTTCTTCCCAAAATGTAAACAATCCATCCCTTCTTAAAACAAAAAAAAGATTGGATCCGAACCTTTCGTATGGTAGTGTTTAACGAATACTACATCCATACCAAAATTCAAGCCGATAGAAAAATGAAAACCTCATCTTTGAATAGAATTGATTATGAAGTAATTTTTCAAATTTAACTTTACCTTGCATTTCGACAAGGATCCAATCACTGAGTAATTGGTGTCCGATCGATATGATTTTTTTACAGAGATGCTCTACTCTTTCAGTGGTGTCTCATTTATGACCCCGACACACTGCCACTGTTGCTTTCTAAACTCTTAGTCTACTCGTAACCATGTCGCTGTTGCTTGGGTGCCTAAATTCATAACTTTTGGCTACACGAAAAAAAAGGGCTTATCACCAAAAAAGGCCTTTCTTGTGAGGATCGTATGAGGATTTTCATGGGATTCGTCTATCTCGGCAATCAATGGTTTGGATGTGTTTGTATTTTTGACCGGTAAAAATTAATTATTACCAGTCAAAAATACAAACACATCCGGACCATTGATTGTCAAGATAGACGGTCTGGATGAAAACCCTCACATAATACTCACATAGAGATCCTCAGAGTGTGTCAGCGACTCAACTGCCTATTTTGGCCTAATAATTAAGCCAAATGACAATTTTTTTTGTCTTTATTCAATTTTTTTCACATTTGTTCTTTTGTGAATTATTGCTTAATCATGATGAGAGAAATTTAAAAAGTAAAAAACTACGATTGAAACTCAAATTTTTTGAGGAAAGACAAAAATAAGCCAATTTTTTCGTCTTTATTAAAAAAAATTGGATTTTGGTCGTAATTTTTTTACTTTTTAGATTTACTCGTCATGACGGAGTAATAATCCACAAAAAATCGACGAAAAACTAACTAATGCGGAAAAAATTTGAATAAGGATAAAAAAAAATAAGCCATTCGACTTATTACTCCAAAATTGGTACATGTAGCAGTTGCTTATGAAGCTTTCAGCGACAATTGTGGCTTGTTGAGTCGCAGTTGATATACTTTCAGTGACAACAATGGTTTCAATTTTTTTCACATTTGTTCCTGCATTTCAAGTGGCAACAATAATAACCAAGCTCTCGTACTAATTTTATGTATAGGCGTAATATGAGAGCATTTAAAGTTTGGGCCCCCCAAAATTAAATAGAATTTGGGGGAGTGATGAGGCCGCATCCTTGGGGTATTTTCTTCCTACTTATTGGTATTTATGATTCATAGGTTGTTACCAATATCTCGCAGTTCCGTTTTAGCATTTTTTTTTACAAATTCTTTCAAATTTTCGCGCACACACACCTAGCAATTTCTAAGGGTATTTTCGTTTGGTAACAAATTGCAGTTTTTTTTTTTTTGAACAGTGAAATTTTTTGTTAATCAAATGTAAAGAGTTACAATAATTAAACGGGACAAGAGGATGACATCACAATTCACAACACGAGGATGACATCCCAACTATATTGGCATCCCATCCCATGACAGTCATATGCCCCTCGAGGCCCAAGAACGATTATAAGTTGACAAGATACGAACCGAAATCAAAGTAGGAAAAAAAATCTCAAAACATGAGCAACCCCATTTCAGCTAAACAGAAATGAAAGAGAACTCCTATTCCATAAAGAGAACTCCTCGTGTTGTGATGTTAATGTGTGATGTTCGACTATTTTTTGTATCTAAAGAGGCAGATGACAACTATGCTTTCATTGACATCGAGATGTTGATTGGATCCTTAATTTAAAAAAAGAAACATAATCCTAGAAATCATGTAGATGTAGCTTTTATTGACATCGATGCATGATACTTGCTTTAAAAAAAAAACATAATATTTGAGAGGTAGATGTCAACTGTGCTTTCGTTGACATCGATGCAAGATCGGATCCTTACTTTTGAAAGAAACATAACACTTGCCACCAGCCTTGGTTATAATTTCACGTCATTGAAATATATTTTGGTGTGTAAGGCCCTGTTCTCCCTCAATTATTGTTTTGCAATTTCTTCTTCTTTTCTTAATTTTTGTGTGTAAGATCATTTGTCTCGATTAGAGAAATCTAAAAGATAAAAAAAATTATAATCAACTTAATTTTGGTGTGATATGAAGATCCAGACTACCATACAAGATGGTGTGGACCCTTCGGATGCTACCATGTGTTGCTTCTGGATATGAATTTACAAGATAAAATACTCGAATGGACCTTAAGACTACCATAGAATTGTGTGGTGTTGGAGGACTAGGGGCGGTGCTGCGCAACATGTTGTGCACGATAAATCGTTGCCGCTCCGGTCTCGCTCCAATGATCGGAATCGTTGACTTCGTAGAGCTCGTCAAGTAGAATAACTATACCAAAAGTCAATTCGATCGGATATCATTAAGTGCGTCATCCAAAATTTATTATCTTGAAATTATTAAGTGTACCAAAAAATAGTGGATTTTATCTAGTGTTTCAGATTCTTTTGTTTCAAGATATCTGATCAAAAAAAATAAGCTTACAAAAATGGAGAAGTGGACAACTAAGTTTGAGATCGAAGTTGGGCATCGGGGCGGCACTACATGTATGTGTCCATTTTTGGCCAACAATGAGGGTCTCAGTTGTAGATCCCTCGAATCGGGAGAATTTTTGATAGGTCCATTATAGCATGTTTCTAACCCATCAAGTCCACCTCTAAAGTTCCTAACACCTCTAGTCCACTGATAATTCCAATGACAAAAATACCCTATATATAAAAGAAATAAGGGCCTTGTTTGGCTAATACAAAAAATGTATTTTTTCATTTTTTTCGATCTTGTTACAACCACATAACCACCACCACCACCACCACGCCGCCACCACCACCACCAATGCACCACCACCTCCACCACAACCACGTCGCCGCCGCCGCCACCACCACCTCCGCTGCCACCACCATCACCACCACAACGCCGGCACCTCCACCACAATTACCACCACCACCAAGCCGCCACCACAACCACTCCACCACCACCGGCACCACAACACTGCCACCACAACCACCACCACCACGCCGCCGCCACAACCATCACCATGCCGCCACCACAACCACCACCACCATCACTAACTCCATCACCACCACGCCACCACCATCACCGCCACCACAATGACCACCACCATGCCACTGCCACCACCACTACCGCCACCACAACCACTACTGCCGCTCCACCATCACCAACACCACCACTCCACCATCACCAACACCGCCACCACTCTACCGCCACCATCACCGCCACCGCCACCGCCACCACCACTCCACCACCATCACCACGCCACCACAACCACCACCACCACGACGCCTCCACCACAACCACCACCACCATCACCAACATCACCACCACCATCACCAACACCATCACCACCACGCCACCACCATCACCGCCACCACAATGACCACCACCATGCCACTGCCACCACCACCACCACCACTCCACCACCACCAACACCGCCACCACCACGCCGCCGCCACCGCCACCACTCTACCATCACCATCACCACCACCGCCACCGCAACCACAACGCCGCCACAACAACCACCACCACCACCACGCTGCCACAACCACCACCACCACCACCCCCACGCCGCCACCACAACCATCAACACCATCACCACCACGCCACCCCCATCACCGCCACCACAATGACCACCACCATGCCGCCACCACTACCGCCACCACAACCACCACAACCACCACCACCACCACTCCACCATCACCGCCACCACCACCACCACCACCATTTTTAGACTGCAAATTTACACTTTTAGACTTCAAAATTTACAAAAGTGCCTTTATTTGTAGTTTAAAAGTGCAAATTTGCAATCTAAAAATATTCATTTAATAATTCACAATCTAAATTTACAAAAGTGCCTAAATTTGCAGTCTAAATTAAAGTCTCTTTGGCGATGATGTTCATTTACAAAAGTGCCTTTATTTGCAATCTAAATTTTCTCTGGCGTTGGTGTTCATTTAACAAAAATGCCGTCTAAAAGTGCAAATTTGCAGTCTAAAAATGCAAAATTTGCAGTCTAAATTCTCATTTGCATTAGTATTTATTTAATAATTTACAGTCTAAATTTGTGTGTAGACTGCAAATTTGCACTTTTAGACTGCAAAGTTTACAAAGTGCCTTTATTTGCAGTCTAAATTTTCTCCACCACCACCACCACCATAATGACCACCACACCGCCGCCACCACCACCACGCCACCACAACCACCACCACCATAACGCCGCCACCACATCCACAATGACCACGCCGCCGCCGCCACCATAACCACCACCACCGTCACCACCACGCTGCCACCACCACCATCACCAACACAACCACCGCCACCACCACGCCGTTGCCGTCAGTCCACAACCACCACTTATGTAAACTCTGCAGTCTAAAAATGCAAATTTGCAGTCTAAATTCTCATTGGCGTTAGTGTACATTTAATAATTTACAGTCTAAATTTTCTCTGGTGTTGGTGTTCATTTAACAAATTTACATCTAAATTATCATTGGCGTTAGTGTTCATTTACTAATTTGCTGTCTAAATTTATGTGTAGACTGCAAATTTACACTTTTAGATTGCAAAATTTACAAAAGTTCCTTTATTTGCAATCTAAAAGTGTAAATTTGCAGTTTAAATTTTCTCGGGCGTTGGTAGTCATTTAACAAATTTGCAGTCTAAATTCTCATTGATGTTAGTGTTCATTTAATAATTTGAAGTCTAAATTTGTGTGTAGACTGTAAATTTAAACTTTTAGACTGCAAAGTTTACAAAAGTGCCTTTATTTGCAGTCTAAAATTGCAAATTTGTAGTCTAAATTTTCTCCGGTGTTGGTGTTAATTTAACAAATTTACAGTTTAAATTCTTGTTGGCGTTAGAGTTCATTTAATAATTTCTAGTCTAAATTTGTGTGTAGACTGCAAATTTACACTTTTAGACTGCAAAATTTACAAAAGTGTCTTTATTTGCAGCCTAAAATTGCAAATTTACACTACAAGAAAAAACACCATTCCCGACTAACGATTTAGTCGGCAATTGTAGGGATTTTAGTCGGCAAAAGCCTTCTCCGACTAAAAATTTTGGTCGGCACATTAGTCGGTGGAAGAGGGTCGGCAAAGATTGTTGCCGACTAAAAAAAGTTTAGTCGGTAAATATTGGACCATTTGCCGACTAAACAGTTAGTCGGCGAATGCATTACTATTGGCCGACTAATCAATTAGTCGGGGAATGTTTAACCTATTGGCCGACTAATTGGTTAGTCGGGGAATGTGTTACCTATTGGCCGACTAATTGTTTAGTCGGGGAATGTGTTTTAATTATCGCCGACTAACAATTTAGTCGGCAAATGTCTTTTCAAATCAACTAATTTTAGCCTATTGGCGACTAAACTTTAGTCGGGAAATGTTCCATACTAATTTGTCATTCCAGTATTTTCTACAAAAATTTTCCACATTATTATTCCCTGTAAATTTCAGCCAACAATCATTGCATCCACAAAATTACCAACCTAATGCAATTAATACAAAATAAAAATTCCAAGAAATAAATATAAACTTTCATAAATAGAGGTGTCCACCAAATAGTTCAAAAACTTGTATCCAAATTCCTAGAGTGCAAAATAACAACACGTCCACCATGGGGGGGAAATAAAAATAATCCAAGCTTAGTAACAAAATGTATCCAAATCCCGTGGATCGCAAAATACAAGCACATCCACAACCAAAATCCAACTTCGATCTTCATAGTCAATAACCAACATCCTGCGCGATACTCCATTAAAACGCCGTCCCTATAAAAAACAAAAAAATAAATAAATAAATCTATCATTAATATTTATGAACTAATGTATCCCATTGCACAAAGCATGAACATGGTAAATACTAACTAATTAGAACCGGAACGAAAAATTATCTTGACATAATTATGCATACATAATAACTATAAGATTAGAGCCACACAACTTACAACACGTATAATGCAACAATAAAAAAGAAGTATGTAGTACATGTTGATGGCAGCATGTATAGTACATTCAAAGTTCACAAAACATATGCATATTCCATTTAAGCAGAATATGATGAGGCCAACACCACTCTAGTAATGACATGAACCAAGTGTGCACTTGGTTAGCCAAAAGGTTCATCTGAACTTCACATAGCAAGGGAAGAATACATCTACTGTAACATAAATGAAACCAAAAAGATCCTCTAATGCTTTATCAGTCAGCTTGATGGAAACATAATTCAGACAAAGAATCAATTAACCCATGTGGATGACTTATGAGGCCACCGTGAAACACTATCAGCTCAAATTGGACAATCTGTATTTGTTTATGATAACTCTTACGAGGCTCACTGGTCAAGTAGCTTTGTTTTTTCCATATTGAATATAACAAGAAACCAATCAATGGATAAACACAACTTGGTTTGCATACTTTATCACAATAATGACACCAACAGCATTTTAAATGCAGACATGTTTCTAATGTTCCTAGCCAGAACATTAGAAAACTAGTTGTCTTTTGATACACAAAGAATGATAGATTAAAAAACCATGTATCAAAAATAAAGTTTATACCCACTAATATTTGATGAGTGGCATCTCCATTTTCAGCCTCCAAGCTTAACCTCTGTTACATAGGAACTTGGCTCAAAGTTGTACTTTGCAAGAGAATTTAGTGCTCTCTGTGACAACGTTATGCCCAAACCTTCCCTTTGAGTTGCTTCTGCATTGCACATGAAGGAATCCAAGAGAAATCACTATACCAAGAAGATATCAATCTTCTATCCAATCAAAAGTAGAAACAAAAGTACTTAACATCCACAAGAGCTCGCAGGATTAACCAACCAAACAACAAATCAATTACAAATCACTGAAAAACTAACACATGCAAATCAGACAAAATTTCAACAAAACAAAGAAGAAAGCTGGAGGTGGTCCCTCGGTTAAGAGGGAGATCTGTGAGTAGGTGGCGGTCCCTTTGCGGAAAGTAACAAGTGTTACTTCATCTCAATGTAAACAAATAAAAACTAAAGTTGCAAGTACTTGAAAAATGAGACTATGAGAGAGTAAATAACTTAATACTTAAGTTAAAAAGTAACAGGGTAAATAGAATAAACCTTGGTACATAATCGCCATATGTAATTCTTCTGCGAACATTCGATTTAGTAAGTCTATCCAACTCTTGTCCATCTTTATATACTCTTCCTTCGGGTGTTTCTGTACACATTCACATGATTTATTAAACATCACAAAGTTCAAAAATAATTCACAGCTAAGTGTTGGTGGATCATGATGAAACCCAATGAGTGAAGAGAAGCCCCAACAACATTAGTGAAATTTAACTGACTACCTACTTGGAGTTCTCATCTAGCATTAGCAAGATATCTCAATCGATAATGTTTGTAGGGATTCCCTGAAGTACTACCAAAGAACTATAAGAAAAAGAACATGAAACTAGACTGCAAGTTTAACTTAACAAACCCATAAACGTTAGAAAGACCAGCCCACAATCTATTAAAAGTAAAGATTGGTATAGTCCTAGTTTTTCAAGCATGCAAACTGTGCATCAAATAATCCTCTAATAGCACCAACTCTCATTTAGGAAAAACAAAAACTATGTTAAGTTAAACTAAGTAAACATGCATATTATACCACAACTTCAATTTTTGGCATTTTCCGTAAGTTCTACTTCCACTAAAAGTAAGACAATATAAAAGACATGAATCCTACTTTTACTCTGTAGTCAACAAAATGGAGGGGCAATTTACCCCTTTAATTCCGAAACGAGCCCAGCTTCGACTCCAACATGCGTAGCTTTTTTTTTTTTCCTTTTAAAATCAGGAAGTTTCTATACGCTTACCGATTGGTAATGCTAGGCGATTTCACTAATTTGGATGAATTTGATCATGCCTTCAAATCAATGGTTTAAGTCAGTTGTTAGATGCGGCATTCTGTGGGATATTAACGAGCAAGCTTCATAAGGGGCAAAATACAAAAATGTAAATGAACAATTGAAACCCTAACTCAAATATACAAAGAATACAAATAGGCAGTATACCTTTAAGGACATCAGGGGGGAAAAAAAAGGTGATCAACTTTCAATCCCAATTAGCTTGGCCATGATATTGGTGAAATAATTTATTTCCCTCTGAGTTGTACGACTATGAATGAGAATGATGGAAAACTTTAAATCGCACCTACCCAGAAACTTCTCCAGTCGTGGGTTAGAAATTGGAGATGATTGCAGCACTAACTTCGACTAGATTGTAGGCTAACTTCAATCGTAGAGGAAGAGCGAAAATCAGACACGATCGGTGACAGCTATTGAGGAATTGCGTGCAGAGGCAACAAGAGCTCGTCTTGGGGACGATTGTCTATGGCCACTCAGAGAGAGAGCGAGCGAGGCGGTTCATGGGGAGAGAGGGAGAGGGGCATGCAGTTCACGGAGAGAGAGAGAGGAGAGGAGATCGATCGTGGTGTAGGGTTTTTTTTTTATTCGCTAAGTGTGGGAGGGGAAAAAGTGTGGAAGGGGAAAACCCCGGGAAAATAACTCTATATATATTTGCCACAGGGCCCAACCCATGGCTATTACTTCTTTATTTTGCCACCGCTACTTTTTACCATGGCAGATGGAAGTTTTTCCATTACCAATTGCAACAGGGATTTAAGCCATAGCAAGGTTAGTATCCGGTCAATAAAATTGAGCTTTTTGCAACTGCAAAACCACCGTAGCAAATATTCTGGTTGCGTATAGCCTAGTTTCTTGTAGTGATAGCAGCAGATTGCTGGACAGCTGTGGACAACAGAATAGAAACTGGTAATTACAAGGAGATACAGACAGTCCAGTTCAGAAATGAAAGTGTCCACAACGGTTAACATCAAATGAATACGCTAACCATAACTAACACTACTGGACTACACAAATGTACTGACCAAAAGCAGACAAATGCCCATCAGTAAGACACTTGAAAACAGTAGAAGCAAACCATAATGCAACTAGCAGAAGCAGTAGCAGAAGCAGAATAGCAACTACAAGAAGTTAATTTCCTTGTCTAAAGCAAAGAGTGCTTATTTCTTCCCAAATGAGAATTCTTTGTTGACTTATTCGTCCCCTTAATGGAGCTATCAGTTGGGCTTCCTATTATTGTGAAATTATGTCCACTTAGAATTATTTGTGATACTAGTATTCTCCTACCACATGTAATAAAACAATAAATCATTATTTGAATTCAGTTATCATATCACCAAAACTGACACAAATCTCTAAGCGGAATTTAGTCGAACAGGTGGAATGCGTTATGCAGAAACCACCACATAACAATTTGGACCAAAGAACTGTAACCCATCCCAAGACCTTTGAATAATTGCAGTTCAGGAACAAATATATGTAATGGAATACACTGGGAGAGAGATAAGAAGGCAGTTCCAGGAGTCCTATACTCCTATTCCATAAAGACAGAGACAACTAGTATATAAGGAAAATGGAAGAAAACCCAGATTAAGAGAGCAATAAACCAAATCAGTAATTAATGTGAAAGTAAATTAGGGTATTCAATGTGGTACATTTTCACCATAAAACAGTCACATGCAAAACCCAGATTATGAGAGAAATCAACCAAATCAGTAGATAATCAGTATATTCAACACATGCAAAACAAAGACTGAGCTTGGATTGTACCTGTTGAGGAGAAGCAGAGCGACCTCAGCCTTGAATAACGAAGACTGGGCTCCGATTTCTGTTGTAGTTCGAGGAGAGAACACGGCTACAACGAGAACGGCGTTGGGGAGACAGAGACAGAGAGCTGTGTTGGGCGTTGGAGAGAGAGAGAACTCCAGATTATGCGCCCATTCTCCTGCAATTTCATTCACGCCAACAACTATATGAAAGCTACGGTTGAGTCCCAGACCGAGTAAACCCAAATTGATTTTTTTGTTTGGAGCACTAAAAACCCAAATCGATTTGTTCATTTGGAGCACTGAAAACCCAGATTGTAGCGGGGGAGAGAGAGAGAGAGAGAGGGAGAGAGAGAGTGAGTACCTAGCAGGAGCAAGCAAGAGAGAGACACAGCGGCTCGACCACGGCTGGAGATGCAAAGTCGGAGGAGAGGGGTTTTCGTCGGAGGGTTTGATTGAGAGGAGCAGGAGGATCTGAGACCACAGTCGGAGGAGTGAGGGATTTTCGTCGAGGGTGTGGCAGCGGCGGATGGGTCAGAGGGTCGATTGAGAGGGGGATGGACTGATTGACAATGCGTGAGTGAGGGAGATGGGGGAAGGGTATATAATCGGATGGGTTCGATAAGGTGTAACGGCGCCGTTACATGTTATAAAACACTTGCCGACTAAATAGTTAGTCGGAAATTACCTAAATCCCGCCATTTTTTTCCGCGAAAATTTCAGATTGGTGCAAAAAATGGTTTCATTCCCGACCAAAAATTAATTAGTCAGTGATTTTGTGTCTTGGCCGACTAAATATTTAGTAGGGAATAATTCTTTGAGTCGGAATGACTTTTACTGTGTCCAAAAACATTAAAGTCTTCTAACACACCACCCGAGCTCCACTTGAGATTTTTTTGCTCGATCAGAACCATTTATCTTCTCTAATATTATCAGTTAGATCTTCTTACTAATATTACAGTTGATCTTTTTCCGTTAGACAATTGATCGAACAAAAAATACTATTTTTCTAATGAATTCACGTCTCGATAAAGGGATATTCTAAACCTGATCGAGCCCCAAATTTACGGGAATGAATAATTCAACAAGTGCAAGAAAATCAACGATCTTGATCGTCAAGATTGTCTCGCGATCTTGTGGCTCCTGTAATAACAAGTACAACATAAGAATTAGTTAACTATCAAATACATCAAACATATATATAGTTAAGGTAACTGCTAAGTCATTTTTTATAATGATCGATCTGAATCGTTAGGATTTCACGTCTTACTTATTATAGCATTGTCACTAAAATCGAAGATCATTTGGTATTGGTGACCACATTATCGAAAGACATTTAATGCGTTTGAAGACGTTTAACTGTTATAGTGAACTAACCGAGCCCCGCCTGAGGTATTTTTTCACGATCGAAATCATCTATCTTTGACGTAATACGAATTTAAACATTCGTACCAAGAATGAAGTTAACCTCATATGGATAGGCACTTAATCATACAACAAAATTCGTTACATTTAAGAATTTCTGTGCCGATAAAGGGGGTTCCTTGGCTCGATCGAGCCAAAATTTTATGAGAATCGTATGATTAAGAAGGAAAAAAAATGAGAGGTAGTGATCGGAAAGGTTGCATCGTGATCAATGTTATTGGAACAAATATTTCCTTTCTTTGAAATTTTTAAAAAGGGGGAAAAGTTAATATTACATGACTAAATCTATTAGTTGGGAAATGTATTTGATTTTTTAATTCGGATTACATGATATTACCCGACTAAAATATATTTGGTCGGAAAGTGTAATTTCGTTTCTCTATTTTATTACATTCGAAAAATGATATTTCCCGGCTAAATATAAATTTAGTCGTCAAAAAAAATAATTACCGACTAAATTTAGTTTAGTCGGAATTAATTTTCGATTTTATTAAATTCAAAAAAATGATATTTCACGACTAAATTTAAATTTAGTCGGCAAAAAAATAAATTACCGACTAAATTTAGTTTAGTCGGGATTAATTTTCGATTTTATTAAATTCAAAAAAATGATATTTCACGACTAAATTTAAATTTAGTCGGCAAAAAAAGAAATTACCTACTAAATTTAGTTTAGTCGGAATTAATTTTTGATTTTATTAAATTCAAAAAAATGATATTTCACGACTAAATTTAAATTTAGTCGGCAAAAAAAGAAATTACCTACTAAATTTAGTTTAGTCGGAATTAATTTTCGATTTTATTAAATTCAAAAAAATGATATTTCACGACTAAATGAATTTTTAGTCGGCAAAAAAAGACATTACCGACTAATTTAGTTTAGTCGGAATTAATTTTCGATTTTATTAAATTCAAAAAAATGATATTTCACACGACTAAATGAATTTTTAGTCGGCAAAAAAAGAAATTACCGACTAATTTAGTTTAGTCGGAATTAATTTTCGATTTTATTAAATTCAAAAAAATGATATTTCACGACTAAATGTATTTTTAGTCGGCAAAAAAAAGAAATTACCGACTAATTTAGTTTAGTCGGAATTAATTTTTGATTTTATTAAATTCAAAAAAATGATATTTCACGACTAAATGTATATTTAGTCGGCAAAATATATGTTTTGGCCGACTAAAATAATTTAGTCGGCAACTGTTTTCTTTTTACCGACTACAAATTATTTAGTCGGTGATTGGTTTATTTATGCCGACTAAACATGTTTTAGTCGGGAAATGTTAGTCGGGAATTGTGTATTTTGTTGTAGTGTTATAGTCTAAATTTTCTTTGATGTTGGTATTCATTTAATAAATTTACAGTCTAAATTGGCGTTAATGTTCATTTAATAATTTATAGTCTAAATTTTTGTGTAGACTCCAAATTTACACTTTTCGACTGCAAAGTTTACAAAAGTGTCTTTTTTTGCAGCCTAAAAGTGCAAATTTGCAGTCTAAATTTTCTCTGGTATTGGTGTTCATTTAACAAATTTGCAGTCTAAAAGTGCAAATTTGCAGTCTAAATCCTCATTGGCGTTAGTGTTCATTTAATAATTTGCAGTCTAAATTTGTGTCTAGACTTCAAATTTGAACTTTATAACTGTAAAGTTTACAAAAGTGCATATATTTGCAGTTTAAAAGTGCAAATTTGTAGTCTAAATTTTTTCTGGTGATGATGTTTATTTAACAAATTTTCAGTCTAAATTCTCATTGGCGTTAATGTTCATTTAATAATTTTTAGTCTAAATTTGTGTGTAGACTGAAAATTTACACTTTTAGACTGCAAAGTTTACAAAAGTGTCTTTATTTGCAGTCTAAAAGTGCAAATTTGCAGTCTAAATTTTCTCTGGCGTTGGTGTTCATTTAACAAATTTGCAGTCTAAAAGTGCAAATTTACAGTCTAAATTCTCATTGGCATTAGTGTTCATTTAATAATTTGCAGTTTAAATTTATGTGTGGACTAATAATTTTAAGTTTTAGACTGAAAAGTTTACAAAAGTGATTTTATTTGCAGTCTAAAAGTGTAAATTTGCAGTCTAAATTTTCTCTGGTGTTGGTGTTCATTTAACAAATTTACAGTCTAAATTCTCATTGGCGTTAGTGTTCATTTAATAATTTGCAGTCTAAATTTTTGTGTAGACTGCAAATTTACATTTTTAGACTGCAAAGTTTACAAAAGTACCTTTATTTGCAGTCTAAATTTTTTCTGGCGTTGGTGTTCTTTTAACAAATTTACATTCTAAATTTGCAAATTTGCCGTCTAAATTTTTTGTGGCATTGGCGTTCATATAACAAATTTGCAATCTAAATTTTTATTGGTGTTAGTGTTCATTTAATAATTTGCAGTCTAGATTCTTCTCGGCGTTGATGTTCGTTCAATAATTTGAAATCTAAACCCTAAATGCATAAAGTAAACCGAAAGTGACTATCCTACTTAAAATAGTAATAAACCAATATTAATTTTTTATTTAAAAATAATAATTCTCTTGACATTAGTCAAAAGTTCAATTTTTGCAGTCTAAATTTGCCTAAATGTGCAGTTTAAATTCTCCTTGGCGTTAATGTTTATTTAACAATTTGCCGTCCAAATTTACAGATTTGCCTAAATTTGCAATCTAAATTTACGAAGTGCCTAAACCCTAAATACTAAATCTTAAACCTGAAGTGCGTAAACCCTAAACCATCTAAAATGCCTAAATTTGCAGTCTAAATTCTCCTTAGCCTTAGTGTTCATTTAACAATTCATAGTCTAATTTTTAAAAAGTGTCTAAATTTGCAGTCTCAATTCTTCTTAGTGGTGGTGTTCATTCAATAATTCGCAGTCTCAACCATAAGTGTCTAAAACACAAAACGCCTAAACCATAAAGTGCCTAAATTTACAATCTAAATTCTCCTTGACATTTGTGTTTATTTAACAATTCTCAGTCTAAATTTACAGAAGTGCCTAAATTTGCAGTCTAAAACATATCTATAGATTCTCTTGTAAAAATCAAGAACCAATGTCAAAAGTGACTTAGTCTAAATTCTCCTCACCATTGGTGTTAATTTAATAATTCACACTCTAAATTTACAAAAGTTCCTAAACTTAAAGTATCTAAATTTGTTGTCTAAATTCTCTTCGGCGTTAATGTTCATTCAATAATTCGCAGACTAAATTATTGTAATATTGTGTCCTGAATATTTGGGCCAATATGTTATTTTCAAAAGTTTACCTTAAAGGGTCCCATTTGTGCTCATAAAAGCCCTTGGGGCCACACTATTTCTTCTCAAAAAATTCAGGGGGTCAAGTGTAACTTTCCAAAAAACCTCAAAATCCTTTACAGTAGGTTCTAGTTTCTGGGGAACTCGCTAGCAGCATTCCGGGGGCTGGTTTGCACAGTTAATCAGTGGAGAGCGAAAAAGAGAGAAAGTACCGAGAGCGAGGGAGAGAGATCCGAGAGAGAGAGAGAGAAGAGAGGGGTTGGTGGTGGTCGGACGGGGAGCGGTCATTGGCATCCATGGCTTCCAGTTTGTGCACAGTGCGATCGAAACTAAAGATTGTGCTAGGTTCAAGGTCAAGAGAGAGAGAGAGAGAGAGAGAGAGAGAGAGAGAGAGAGAGAGAGAAAAGATGGAGGCGGAGGCGGCGAGGGATGGAGGCGAAGGCTACCGGACTTAGACTCGGTAGGAAATGGTGGGAAACGGACGAAGCCAAAGTCTGGTCGTCGTGGTCAAGCGTGAGCAGGAAGTGGCGAGAAGCAAAGGGCATCATTGTCTCATTAAAATAAAAGATGGACCTTACACCATATGAAAAATGTAAAACTGGACACGACACTTTACTAAAAAAATAGGTGGAGTGGGCCTTGGTCAAACTCCTATAATGGACTTTACACTAATTTTTTCAATTTTTTTTCGAAATGAACTCGCTGCTTTCTACTATAATTCTCACTACTTAGTTTTCTCGATCGTCAGTCCTGACTCACGTTCAATTCCAATATTATCAGATCTTTTCACTTAAGAGGGTGAACATTATCCCCATTCCTATTGGTTGAAATGGTATATATGGATCCCATCGTGATGTCATGCTTACCAAAAAGTGTATTGAATGGTAAGCATGACATCACTTAGTGGTGGGATCCACAACATTTCAATCAATAAGAAAAAGGGTAATGTTCACCCTCTTTTAAGGAGAGTGAACAAAATTGCACTTCCTCTCTACACTATTTTGTCTATTTCTAAAAATATTTTTTAAATACTAAACAAACACGAAAAAATAAAAGTTTAAAGTTTGTTTTCTGGAAAAACAGTTTACATGGTAAATATTTTACGTTTCAACAAACAGAGGCTAGATCTTTTTTATATGCTTAATTGGATTGAATAATTTGTATTATCTATAAAGCGCATTGTCTTCCCAAGTGCCATTCCATTTGTTAATAAAAAAGAAAGGAAAATGATTTTGTCACTCTTTTTTTTGTTAATGGCATTCTCTGCAAGTGTATTTTTTGCACAAAAAATACACTTGTAAGAGAGTGCCGTTAACAAAAAATTAAGTGGCAAAATCAGCAGCCAAAAAAAAAATCAAACTTGTTGCTAGTGGGATAAAGCTCAATTGTGATGTTTTGTGATGGTGCCAGTGGTTCGTGTGTTACCCTAGCTAACTCAGGTGTGAATATCGTGTGAATGTGCATGTATCTAGATATTGGACGTCTCAAATCTGAAGATGGAGGACACCTAATCCAGATTTGGGTGATACGAGGATACATGACATAATTATTATCTATTATTAGGTTTTTGTAGAGGTGGCAAATGGGCGAGTCTGTGCGGGTTGAAGTAGGTCACGGATCAAATATATGCGGGTCAAATAGTAAACGAGTTGAAACGGGTCGGGTCAAATATGGATCAAGTCAAACGCAAACCCGTCTGACCCGACCCATTTCCTTCCCCCCCCCCTCTAGCTTCTCACCTGTCCCCATTTCTCCCTCCTTTCAAATACTACTCAAAATCAACTCAGACTCCAAATTTTGTCTTCCAGAATCTCATGATTTTGTGTGTGTAATCACGTGCCAAATTGTATTGTTTGGGTGATGAAATCGTTTCGTCGCGATATACCATTTTTGTTTCAATGAAATGAAAAAAAAGCGCAGAGTCTGTTTAAATATCGGTGAAGACCAAAATTATGAGTTTCGATTATAATTTTTTTACCTTTTCTATTCCTCTCGTCAAGCTGAATCAAGAAGTCACAAAATTATGATTTTTTGATAATTATTGCTTCTTCATGACGAGAGAAATTTAAAATGTAAAAAATTACACTCGAAACCTAAATTTTTTTAAATAAAGAAAAAAATTGGCTTGTTTACTTATTTTTGTCTTTATTCAAAAAAATTGAGTTTCGATCGAATTTTTTTACTTTTTAGATTCCTCTCGTCATGGTGAAGCAATAATTCTCAAAAAATCGACGAAAAACTAACAAATGCAAAAAAAAAGAAAAAAAGAATAAGAACAAAAAAAAAATTAATTTGGCTTATAATACCAAACTAGGATTAATGAACAAACTTGGAATTAGGTCCATAAATAAAATACTCCAGTAATCAGCAATTCTTACTTTTTTTGAAGCAATCAGATATATTGAAATGCGAGACTTTGGTGACACGTGGGAGCGTGATTTGTATAGCGAGTGTGAAATGCGAGACTTTCTTTTTTTCCATCGGATAAAAGGGCAGTATGAGTCTTTTATTTCCAACCCATATTGAACTCATTTTTAACCCATTATACAATATGGGGGGGTTGTGTTGGTTTATAAGTGAACGAATTTGAGCGGGTTTAAAAATATGGGTTGAGATTGCCATCTCTACGTTTTTGTATCCAAACAATTGAAAAATGATGACAATATTATTTTTGATACTAAAAGTTATGGATGCAACAATTCATTCTTCTTAACGGCGAGGCTGGGCTCCGGTGATTTGTGCGGCGGTAGATGTTGAAGATGGTTAGGATTTGAGGGTTGGTTTGGGTGGGTCGGTCCATGGTTTCGACCGGATATGGGTGTTTTGGGCTTTCAATGTATTTTTTGGGTGTAGGGTTGGACTTTATTTGCTTATCTGTTTTGGACCCTTGTAGACCTTTGAGTGTTCTGGGCTCTGCCCTTATGATGCATTGTTCAACTCTTTGTTAGATCCCCTTCCCATTTCTCTCATTTTTTAATAAATCTTACTTTTGACGGAAAAAAAAAAAAATTCATTGTTCTTTTCGTCATATTTCTGCAAAGAAAAGCTAGTAGTTTCACAATTGCATTCTCTTTGAAACAACCGTATCCGATCCCTATCCCACACCCGTGTCGTGCCGTGTCGGCACGGGTACTTAGCCCAAATTGATGGATACATATATATAACAATGGTTATGTTAGTAAAATGGATACATATATATAACAATGTACCCTCTTCGAGTTAGTGAAATTTTCGTTTGCCGAGGAAAAAAAAAAACAATGGTTATGTTAGTACACTCCAAAAGAACTATATAGTTCAGTATTCCATCTTTCTTCTTTTTTCCCAAAAAGCACATTGAGCGGACATAACATCAGGAAAGGAATTACTCAAAATAAAAAGGAAGCAGAAGAAAAAGAAAAAGATCATTTCCCTCCTCTTCTTCCACTTTTAGGCTTTAGCAAGCACTGTGTCAGATTTAAGCCCCTCGAACAGTGACTCGACTTACAGGGTAACCTTTAACAAAACTAAACTCTATGCCTCTCTACTTAAGCATAATTCCGAAAGCAAAATCTATACCCCTGTGCTGGATTAAGGTTCTGGACAGAACTGAAGGATGGCAAGCAAAGGGGTAAGAATTAGAAAGCACATGAATTAGAATACCTTAGTGAATGGATGACATTTTGCTTCGACCAAGCTTTCTATCGAGGTCATCTAGTGGGACAAAGTAGGCCAATGATGAATCTTCCCGTAAAGTTCATCTTCCATAGTCAACACATTGTTTGCCTTTGAAGGGACAATGGTGGTGTGTCATCTTAAAGTATATGGAATCCATCCCCAAACAGACGAAAAATCAAATCAAGTAACATGGATCTATCCTCCATAATTGATAACTATGTAACCCACTTATGGATTAAAAAATCATAGCCACGTCACAAAACTATGCTGTTTTCACTTTACGAAGAAACTTGAAGGGAAAAAAAAGCAAAAAAGAATGAATTTGTTGGGTGGTGGTGGTGGGGGTAAGAAAAACAAAATGATCGAGAAAAACCTAAAAGGAGGAAGGAGAAAAAGAACGGACATGGGTCATTTCTATGATTTCAGCGACCAAAAAAAAAGAAAGAAGAAGTATAGAGAAATTTGCTGGAGTCCTTTCCTCTTATTATGTGACATTTTATTAAATTTCATTGTTCTTGGGATGCCTAAAAAAGTTTATCAAATAAAGTTTCTCTTTTCATTCCTTTTTGCATGCAGTTATCCATCCAACGTTATACACGAAAAGACTCGAATTTGGACTTGTGGACTCCGGCATCAAGGATATATATAATATATCATTGATGGAAGACTTTGAATCAAGGATATCATTTATGCAAGACTTTGCATCAAGGATAGTTAGTGGGTTTGTCCCTTTTCTTCCATCTCTTGCTTTGTTGAAGTAGTTAGAAAGAAGCCACCAATGCCAGATCCACATGTGAAAATGCAGGACAATTATTATTATTATTTATTTGTTAATCGATAGGAGATATTATTACATCACGTATGAATTACGAAGTACAAATCACGGGACACTATCAATTGTGTGAGAATCCACAAGATAACTAAACCCAACTACTCAACTAACTATATAAATCCAACCCAACTACAAGCCCCTATTAGGGGAAGAAATAATCTCAATGGGAAGAACTCCCACACATAAGTAGAATTATTGTATAATTAATCACTTGCTCTTTTATACCTCAAACTATAATCAAACATTTGGGACAAGGTTCATAACTTGGTCCATGTTAACAGAAATATTGTTCTTTACTAATACCCAATACAATCTTTTATAATTAATGACTTGTTTTTGTATACCTCAGACAATAGGAACAAGATTCTCTCAGAAAAGAAAATATGACATGATCCATGTTAACAGAAAAATTTATTTTGCGTTAATGTTTATTTGAATTATTGATTCGTCCTGATTGGGCATATAAAAAAGTAAAAAAAAAAATTGTTCAAAATTATATTTTTTGAATAAAGTAAAAAATAATCTAAAACATATTCAAGCCCGTTTTCACTAACAAAAACCACTAAAAATTTAACGTACTTAACCATCTCATTTTCACCAACTCAATAACTTTTTAGTCATCTCCCATTCAAGCTCAACCAGTATTGTCTGAGGTATAAAATAGCAAGTCATTAGTTATAAAGGACTACATCGATATTAGTGAGGACCAATTTTTTGTTCACATGGACCAAGTCATATTTTATGAGAGAACCTTGTCTCATACGATCGATCATTGTAATGGCAAATCTAAGGACACATGAGGGTAGAATTAAGAGGAGTCATCTCCCATTGAAGCTCAACCAACATTGTATGAGGTATATAAGAGCAAATCATTAATTATAAAAGACTACGTCAGGTATGAGTGTTGACCAATCTTTCTTTCTGTTCACATGGACTAAGTCATATTTTGAGAGAACCTCGTCCCCTATGATTGATTATTGTTTTGTATCATTCAAAAGATCTCAATGAGTACTTTCAAATGGTGCAAAAAAGTTTCAAAAAAGTTTATGAAAACAATATAATTTTTTTGAAAATCAAAATGATACGACTTTACGTAGGGAACATTTGAATTGGAACGGAGGGAGTATTTCTTTCTTTCTTTTTTCTTCTTCTTCTTCTGCTTCCCGTTTCCTCCTTCCCATACGATCTCTCTCTCCCATATTTTACGTTTTCTCCGTCAAAATCGTCGGCGGACCCCGGTATACGTATATCACTGTAGAAAATAAATCACAGAGTTTCAAAGTTTTATCCGTTGAAATCACCGCGAATGTCGACACCCAACTGTAACAATGGTATGGTTTATTTGAAATCTTTGAATTGGAGGACCCATTTCCATAAACAATTTTGTGGGACTGTAAAGCATGACCCATTTCGATTCTCACAGACCGGAGAGAGAGAGAGAGAGAGAGAGAGAGAGAGAGAGAGAGAGAGAGAGAGAGAGTATGGAAGAAAATAAAGAATGGGATTGCTGGTGAACAGTGGAGATGTGTTCGACTGGGGGAAGAGGAGAAGGGAAAAACGGCTTTTGGGAGGAAATCAAAACGACGGCTTTGTTGTTTGGTAGTTTTGGGTATTTTAGTTTTGGTAGTTGGTGGAAAGAGAAATATGGTAATGATTGGAGAGAGGGGAAATAAGTGGAAAGAGATAGAGAGAGAAATGAGAGTAATAATTGAAGAAATAAGATAATAATTGAAGAGAAAAATAGAGTAACGAATCTCTATTATAAAATAGAAGGGTGTGGGGACAAGTTGTTGGAACGGCTTAGATTTATTTGATCCAAAGGCTGTAGTGCATCCTCCCACTTCTCGGTTAAGTGCCCATGATTTTCACCTAAATCACACAACTGCCATCCCCTTTCAACCGGGATGCGTAGTGCCGTAGGCACGGGCTAGTACTAGTACAAAACAAAACAAAAACTTTTCTAAACTTAGAAACGAACAAGGCCGACGTCATTTTGATGTAAGGGCAAAATGGTCCTGTCAAGACATGTTAACCATGTATTGGTCATTAAAATAGTAGTTACCATGTATAGGTAAATTGTAAACTAGGGACCACGTATTGGTGATTAACCCCAGTCCACGCATCCTGTGAGTAATTTTCCCTATCTTATTAAGCTATACATAGGAAACAAAAACACTGGGTGTGACAAAAATGGTAAACAGCAGCCACTCGGCAGCACTCAGAGCAACACTAACATGGACCCCAAAATCGCTACCGACGCTCCGCCGGATCCTGACTGACGAACCGGACATTCTAACGCGAAAAGACACGCAAGGCAACACCATACTCCATTTCCTGGCGGCAGGCGGCAACGCCACCGCCTTCAGAGAACTGTTTGAGGGTGGTTTACTGACAAGGAGCAACGGGGGCGGTGGGGGAGAGCTGAGGACGTGGAACTGGAGAGGGGACACGGTGCTCCACGAGGCAGCCAGGTTTGGCAGGGTCAATGTTGTGGAGATTATTATGGAGAGGGAGAGAGAGTTGGTTTCGGAGCGCAATGCAATGGGAGGGACGCCGCTTTACTCGGCGGCTGCGAATGGAGAGCGGGAGGTGTTCAACCTTCTCAAAGTGGCGACTGCTGATGAGGAGCTTCTGAGGAGAGATGACGGCTGCACTATTCTTCATGCTGCTATAATGGGAGAACATTACAGTACTTTTTTTCCCCTTAGTCATTTATACAAGTAGAACACCTCCCCCCCTCTCTCCGATCTCTCTCTCTCTCTTCATCGGCAAAAGTAAGATTTATTAATAGAGGAAGAGAATTCCAACCAAATGTTAGAAAAAGTTGGAACGTACAACAAATAAAAAACGAAGCCCAAAGACTTAGAGGATCAAAGCCCAAAACACCTATGGACTAAAAATGTCCAAATTATACAATAAGCATATAAAAAGAAATCTAACCAACAAAAGTGGGCTAGGCCCAACTCAAGAAAACCCAAAACAAAATGCTAAACTTTTGAAAATCTTCAATCACAGCCGCCTAACACCGTTGTCCACAATAATAGACAGAAAGTCACCAAAACCACCAATCAGCCACCTTCGGCAACCACCAAGCCGCCACTGGCACACCCCATCAGAGAGACACACGGTGCACAGAACAAATCAAACTGCCACGGAAGCTCAACCCTACCGTTAGGCAAGAACTGAGGCACCCAACAGTGATTACGGCGGGAGCCACGCCGACCATGCCGCCCAAACCACCAGATTCTTCTTGCCGTTAGGCCAAAATTGAACTACCTGGGAGAAGACTGACCGGAAAAACAAATGGAAAGAGAAGACACGGCCGAGAAAGGGGCGACAGGGATATTGAAAGTTAAACTTAATTGTATTATTGTGTGTGCATGTGTGTGGGGGGCCAACCCAGCAAATAATATAGCTGTGCAATAGCGTGGTGTTGTCTGTGCGTTAAAGACTAGAGGTTGGGGAGTAGCTCAAGTTGTATGGCTGTGATTGTGTGAGATTGTGTATAAGTAACGTGTATGTGTGGGACATGAGAGAGTTAGAGAACAGAGAAGTGAGTGAGAGATCGGGAGCCACTGAGGGGTCTCCCCAACCAACAGTGGAGTAAATTGTGAGAGAGGAGAGAAGTGTGTACGTAATTTTGTGTTTACAGATTAATAAAAGAGTAGTGAATGTCTCTCTTGATTCCCAACAATGAGAGATGCCATGAGAGAAGAAGACCAACAAATAGAGGTATGGGGTCGGAAAAAAAGAGAGGGGAGAGGGAGAAAAAAGGGAACCCAGAGAATCATACCAGAAACACCAATCTCGTTGAAACGTCTCTCTCCCTCTGCATTTGAAAAACGTTACTGTCAATATACACTCATGTTTTAGATTGTTAACCATGTGGGAATGCTCATTTAGAAACTTAAACCGATCAGGTCTAACCTTATTCTTTATATTATTAATTAGGTCTGATTAAAATTGTGGCTAATCTTTTGAACCAGGTCTGGCTATGGAGATTGTTGAATCATTTCCTAATCTTGCGGGAGCACATGATAAAAATGGAAACACTGCATTGAATATGTTGGCCAGCAAACCCCTTTCCTTTAAAAGTGGGTCATCCTATTGGCTTAGGAATCTTGGCAGTAGGCCCTTCATTCCCCTACAGTTCCTTTTGTGTCTCGTCTACCTTTGTAAGTCGTCTTCTTTTCTTTTCTTTTCTTTTTTTCCTGATCGACAAAAGAAATAAGTAAATATATATATATATATATATATATAAAATAAAAAAAAAACTAGATAAGGGTACATCGAAGAAACAATTATAGGAAAACCGACGACACACACTAGCTTCATAATATTGATACATTGTCACCATAGTATTTGTCTGTAACTTCTTTAATTAAATTCAGGGATGGAGTCAGGGGGAGACCAGTAGGAGCGGTCGCCCCTACAAGGACAAAAAAAATTGTACTATTATATTAGAAAATAAAATTTTCATATGAAAGTAGGTACGTAGGCTCACACTCGTTTAATATTTTGGGGAAAAAGTCAAATAGTATTAACTTTTGCAATACAAGGATACCAACATTAATTTTTAAAGGCTAAGGGTTAAAACGAGTTAAAACATAACAAAACATTAAATTTAAGGGTTAATATTGTGAATATTTAATTAATAAACTCATAAGTTAATTTTTATCCCACAAAAATCCCCAATCATTAAAAAGATTTGAACACATTTTCTTCTCTCTGTCCTAAAATCTCCATGGCACACTAGGCCTCTCTTTCTCAGCACAAAAATTCCCAATCGTTAAGACTTGAAGGCAGTTTCAAGAAAATAGTAACAAAGGAGAAAAGATTTTGAAAATCCTAAGTAATCTTGGTAAAATCTAAGCTGTACGTATATTTTTGCCCAATTGTTGTTCTAAACTTCTAGTTCTAGTCATGCGATAAGTGATAACTATTGACTATTATATCAATTTTCAATGTTGCTAGTTTTCGGCAATTACATTTTGTTTAGAAAAGCAATGCTAATGCTAAAGGTAGATTGGGTGTTTTGAAAAGTACGTATGTGAATATGTGATTAAATTAGTATTTTTGCAGGCCTGTTAGAAGTAAAATGATTAATTTAGTACTTTTAATGATATGAAAGAGTGTCAAGTGCAATTGAATATACCTCGTTTTACTAGATAGCTGAGGTAATTCGTTACTAGTTTTGCAATCTATTAATTTATAAAAAGCATAACTAAGTATGGAGTATTGCTATATGTTTTGCACTTTTTTTAGTTTTAGTTTTACTGTTACTATTTACATAATTACACATGTTTATTTTAATTTTTTGTCCCGCATACATGGTCGCCCATATGTAGTTAAATTCCGGGCTCCGTCCTGAATTTCAAGTATCATGTGGTGACTTTTGATTGTTTTCCAATTTCAGGGGTATCCACAATTTTTACATATCATTTTTTTTTGAAAGGCAAAAAGTAATTTTATCAATCTATAAAATTGGTTACAAAGATTAAAAGGACCAAAGCGGAAAGGGCATCACAATCAAATGAATACATCCCAACTATGTTGACACCCAAACCCTTGACAATCATATGCCAAGCAAGGCCCAAAAAAAAAATAAAGTGTTAACAAGAAATCAACCGAATAGTATATGAGAAACGAAAATTGCCACAGAATGTATTTGTCTTTCACTAATATATTTTATTACGTACTCTCGATCATATATAACTGTAGGTGTGGTCAAAATTCTCCTCATTTGATCCAAGAAGACAGTTTGACTCACCAAGAAGACACTTTGACTCACCAATTGGCCGAGGCCATGTGGCAACAGGGCCCACGCGACAAGAAAACTTTGGTCAAATCTTGACCTAGAAAAGACGGTTGACCACCCAATTGCAGAAGGACACGTGTACAAAGTTTGGAGAAGTGTCCGCGAAAGACGTCTACGGGGGAGCAGCCTCCGCAATCGAAATAGAACCTTTAGCTCGCGGAAGTCCGCCATGCGCGCGGAAGGAAGACGAGCCCCATTGCTAGGGTGGCCTATAACAGGGGAGGCCGTGGACAAAGTTCCGCGAGTCGCTGCTATTTCAGAATTACAAGAGAGAGACTTAGTTAAAGAATCTTTGGAGTTCCATCCGGGCCACAAGGCAAGGTCCGGGAGGGCTCCGCGACAAACGAACGATCGCCGTGGGTTGCAACCTTGCTCCAGCAGATACGGGAGAGATTCTTGTGGCTTGGTAGCTTGGGAAAGAGGTTGCGTCGCGGGGATCGGGCTCTCCCGCGGGAAAAGTCCGCGAGAGACTGCGTTTTTCCCCAAAACCCGGAGGTACAGGAGGGACACGTGTCAGGGTTTTATAAAAGCGGTGTCATGGGCCTGACCTAGGCCTAGGTGCTCTATAAATACCCCTAACATTCCCCTAATTTGACAGAGCTGACTTTTTCTAGAGAGAGAAAGTGGTGAGCACTAAATTTGAGGAAGAAGGACATTCTTCTCCGGGAAAAGGTGATCTCATCCAGTCAATCTAGAAAAAGCCAATTACTACCCCCGCGGAAGAAAACAAGGGACACGTTACCTTTGTCTCTTCTGTATCTCTTGCTCCTTCTCTCAAGTCTCACCCCACCAGATTACTCCTCTTTTCTCCCCACTAATTATCAACCGATTGCACCTATCCGGCTCATACGTAAGCACACCTCAGCAAAAACCCAACCTACAATAACGAACGATTTATTTGTTGTAACTTTGGCAGGCATTCCAATGTGGATTAATGATTCTAAGCTTACCGGAGATGCAGAGGATCCCCAGAGGAATAATCCCGTTATCTGCCAATCAAAAGGCTCTTTCGTCGAAAATATTATCTCAGGTTTAACTTATTTCCCTGCCTCTCCAAAAAATATCACGAAAAACTAGTATATTTTGTGTGCTTTCCAATTTTGTTTCAAAAAAACTGTACAGATTTGTCACTGCAATTTTGTTTCACGACCGTTGGATCTTCCAAAATTTTCCTTCCTCTTTCATTTTCCCTTCACAAAACCATGCACAAATTAAACATTGTCAAAATCCGTTGTGGAGGGAAAGGGATAGCGAAAACTTGAAGATCTTACTGTGGTGTGCAGTTGGATCCATCAAGTTTTTACTATTCCTCCACAAATCCATGAGGGTGGCGGCGAATTTGGCGGCCTTGTCGAGCGAGCAGCGGCCGACGGCATAGAGGGCTGCATTGGGGGTGAGGTTTATGGATCTTGACAGTTTTCGGGCTATATACATCGGCGCTCCCCAGGATTCCGAATCGGATGGTGTTTCTGGTCCTTTTGGATGTCATGGTTTGTGATCTGTGGTGGAAGGTACAAGCAAAAGCTGCATGAAGCACGTTTAACACAGGACTCTCACATGCATTCAAAAAGTTATAAGGGTTTGTTCGGCTTAATAAGCCATTGGGCTTCTTTTTTTTTGTGTTCTTATTCAAATTTTTTTGTATTTGTTAGTTTTTGGTCAATTTTTTGAAGATTATTGTTTTGTCTTGACGAGAGAATTTTTTTTGTTTTTATTAAAAAAAATTGGGTTTCGATCATAATTTTTTACTTTTTATATTCTTCTCGTCATAACGAAGCAATAATCCTAAAACAAATTGACGAAATACTAACAAACGCAAAAAAAAATTAGAATAAGGACAAAAAAAAAAGCCAAATAACTTATTAAGTTGAACAAGCCCTAAAACTCTTTTAAGGGTTGCAACAAACACCCATGCATGACCCATTGAGAAAGCAAAAAGTCAGCTTAAAACTGCGAAGCTAGCCAAACGGGGCCTAGAAATTAAGGACTTGTCTATATATGCTTCTCTCTTATTCCTTAATTTTCTTTTGTTTTTCTATTGTTTAGTGGTGCCTTGGCTTAATGGAGTTCATGAAGTAAAGAAAAAGCATGCATGTGCCCTGAACCTAGCCAAAAGGTTGATTGCAAAAGAAGAAGATTGGAGCCATTACACCAACTCATGTGAAAGGTATAATCATGACGACGATGATGATCGGCCGAAGCCGATAATTACTAAAACGAGAAGAAACCCGCTTCTTCAAGCGGCAGAGAACAGCATTCAAGAGTTGGTGGAAGAGATCCTCGGGAAATTCCCCGAGGCTGCCTACTGCGTCGATAGCAACGGGAAGAACATATTTCACATAGCAGTGGAGAAGAAAGACGAGAGAATGTACTGGTTCTTGAAGAAGAACGTTGCTAGAAAGGATTGGATGATGGCAGCTCTTGATCATGATAAAAACTCCATTTTGCACTTGGCAGCCAAAGACGGTGCTCATCCTAGAGTTCTCTTAGGAAGCTTGAACCGGATGGCTTGGAATGTATATTGGTTCAAGGTACCCGAACCCCGAAATTTTTTCTACGTTTCTTCAGTCTAATTCGTTAAGGGTATATACATTGAGAATCAAAAAAGAAAAGACCAAAAAACATCATCCAACAAAAAATTGGATGCAAAGTTATAAGCCTAGGAATATTACACACATAAACTGCCCTAAGCAGCAGAGTATACTCTGCCTATCAAAGGCACAAAAAGTTGGCATGCATCCTTAGCCACGCTAGACTAGGAGCAGCAGCAAAACCAAATCCCCAACTAGACACATTCCTCAATAATGGCATGCATCTTCAGCAAAGTGAAAGCTTGACATCCAAAAGTTCTAAACCACCACTAGAACCATGCTTCATAAATATTCCCACAGCTGCAGCTAGCAACCTGAGCAGGGAAACCACACATCAGCACTTGAAGCACCACCACTTACACAAGGCCTAGCTACATTCAAGAGTGGGCAATGTAGTATACTACATTCAAGTCTTCTTATTAAGTTAGAATTCTTAAAAGGTATGAACGTACAATTAATACATAAGCGAGATAGTAAGCCTTTGCAATATTCTAATGTATATTCATGCAGCTTGTATATTATGATTCTCCTCCTCATCTCCCGTGGTACCCAAACTCCGATGGGAAGACGGCAACCGAGCTGTTCGAAGATACCCACTCCGGACTACGAAAAGATGCCGAGGAAGCTCTAAAATCAATGAACGGCAGCCTGCTCCTCGTCTCCGCTCTCATCGGCACCGTCAACTACGCCGCAGTTTTCACCCTCCCCGGAGGATTTGACTCAGACAAAGCTAGCCAGGGTTGCGGCCGCCCGGTCCTGTATGGTACGGACAAAGAGCGAGGCCTGCTCCTTTTCTTGTGGTTCACTGGCGTCGCCCTATATGCCGCCTTTATATCGCTGGTGGAGATGGTCGTGATCCAGATGTCCAAGTTCGCGAGCAGCGACTTCTTCACTGCATTGCCCTTCAGGTAATCAAATCGCCGCTTATTCCATTTCGCGTTTGTTCTGTTGATTAGCCTCTGGTTAGCTCATGTGCTTTTTTCTCTGCTTTCTTGGCTTATTCTTGCTAGATAGTATTTCCTTTCATTTCCATCTAATATATACTTATTATTTTTGCTGATTAAAAAAAAAAAAGGTACATCCTCGCTATAACAGCGTTGTACGTCTCTGTCGTCTTCACAATCTTGGCCGTCTTCGAAGCCTATGACATCATCGACTTACACATCAACGTATATGTCTTCCTTGGGCCGGCCCTCGCAGTGGTAACCGTTGTTTTCATAGACGTCGTGTACCTGACTCTGTGTTGCCTGTGTCTTGCGTTGTGTTGCTCACTTTCGCACCGAGGCCACATGTTTGAGGCAGTCATCGTTAAGCATAGTATTGAGGAAGCTAAGTTGTACGAGTCTACGAGTAGGTGAGGCTGCGGACCGATCAGCTAATTCATTCTGTTCAATTTTTATTTTGAACGGCGATTTTTTTTTTATAATTAATCTTTGAAGTGATTATATTATCAACTGTTTGATCATATATATATATATCTCGTGGCTCGAGATTATCACACAATCCTACAATATAGCCTATGGCTATGGCATATGGTGTGCTTTGATGGGTGTTTGTCTTTTGCAATCGATATTTTCTTGTTTGTTGATGTCTGCCAACAATCTTCTCTATTCTTCTTCTACTCGATCTTCTATGCATTTAGGGCAAAGTTCACTTGGACCTTTCCATGGTTTGGCTCATGTGCAATTACACTCCCTCTAATTACACCCTCTCTGGTTCACTTTGTTTCATACGCACCCCCTATATGTGGTTTGTAAAAACTTGCAGATACACCCAATTGATGGAAAAAATGCTTCCACTGTTAAGAGAATTGACTAAAGGTGCTTCGTCCGTCAATATATATCAAACGATCACCCCAAGCGTAGGATTTAATACGTCTTTTAAAGCATAATAATCCAGAAGACCGGGATCGTACCCAAGGGAATATTTAGGCTCCGTTCCGGAAACCTTCTTAAAAAATAAGTACTTATTTCCTTCACTTCTCATTCAAAAATAATCCACCCTTCTTATTTTTCCCAAACAAAAAGTTTCTTTCACATTTTCAAACTCAAAAATAATGTAAATGAAAAAAAAAATTTAATTTTTTTTTCACCGTATTAAAGATCTCAATGAGATCTATCAAACAAGATCCATTGTGATAGGAAAATTATTTGCGTAAACACATGATTTTTGAGCTTGAAGTTGCCTTTACAAAAACAAGACTGTTTTTACCAATATGGGGGCCGGCGGAGGGAAATCGGTCCGGCGGCCGCGCCGGGCCGTCTCCGGCCACTGAACGGAGGGGGCTAGTGCGGGAATCAACAGCATCCGAGGTGTGTAGGGTGCTTGATCCGAGCACCCCTTTTCCGTGTACATATGAAGTGCTCGGATCAAGCACCCTACACACCTCGGATGCCGTTGATTCCCGCGCAGGCCCCCTTGGTTTTTTTTTTTAGAATTTTTGGACGGCTCGGATCAGCCGTCCGGTGGCCGGAGACGGACCGGCGCGGCCGCCGGACCGATTTCCCTCCGCCGGCCCTCATGGAACCTATATAAATTCTTCCAAGCCTTCTTATTTTTCAGGAACTCCCCTTCTTATTGGACAAAAAAGAAAAGCTTTTTCCATTTCTGGAACGGGGCCTTAATACGGCTTGGATGGATTTGTAGATGTAAGCAAGGGTTTTCGACTTTTAGACAGCCAACTTTGTTTTACTTTATCTGGTGGAAATTAAAAGGCTAAATTAAACGGCGAATTAACTATGATAAAAGGCATGTTAGGTCTAGGAGATTCAAACACCCACGACCCAAGTCAAAATACTTTTTTCATCCAAATACGCAATTTGAGATACACAACTAAGGTTCTCAATCCGGAAGAAATATGATTCGATTACTAAGCAAATTCTAAAATTCATTTGTCAAACACCTCGAGCGACAGAGCTCCAAGTATCATGTGTGGCAAGTAACCTACGCTCTTGCCTACACATGATCAAGAAGGTTAATACCTTAGCAATTTGACAAACAAATCCGAACAAAACATCGATTTTTGGACCAAAGATTAAAACTTTATGATGAGAAATACAATTTTTACTCAAGCCATGAGGTGTTATTCACTCTATGACCTAACCATGGAAAACTACTCACTCATATCTAGAGAGATAAAGCAAGCAAAAATCTAGCTAACATATTAAATCAACAATACTTGAAATAAACTAATGATTAAGATAGATCAGAAGTGTAGCTACAACTTTAATGAAGACAGAAATAGCAAAACAAAATTATCTAAGGCAGAAAATGAAGATTCAAAGCTGGAAAATGAAGAACACTAAGAACAGTTTAAAAAACAATTCAAATCCTATTCTAGATCTAAAAATGGGTACATTTCTGTTCAAATCGTACAATGGTGACATAACGGGATATTTATACCACCCCCAATTACGCCCACAATCCGTACAAAGATGCCCTAATTTTTAGCTACGAAAGCCAGTCGATACCGATACTTCTTCTTACTTGGTATTGATACCGAGCACAACAAGTTGATTCTTCTAACCCTCTCGGTACCGATACCATACCTCCTCTGACATGGTATCGGTACCGAGGCCTTTAACTTCAGCTTCACAGCTCCCAGCAGCTTCCACAGCACCCAACAGCTTTCACAGCATCTTATTTTCATTCTCCAAACTTAAATAAAGATTACATTTTAAACGTTTCTTTTACATTTTCTTTACTTTAATTTATTTAATGAAAATAAGGAAGTACCCCCCATTGGAAAACAATGGCATTACCAGAAATTTGAGATTTCAATCCAATCAAAATGTTGACCCCCAACTTTTAGTGTAAAACAAAAAACAACATGCTTTTCTATAGAGAATGTACTGGTTCTTGAAGAAGAATGTTGCTAGAAAGGAAGGGATGAAGGCAGCTCTTGATCATGGTAGAAACTCCATTTCGCACTTTGCAACCAAACCCGGTGCTAAACCTAGAGTTCTCCTTTGGAAGCTTGAACCAGATGGCGTGGGATGTATATTGGTTCAAGGTATGAACCCTTGAACTAATTTCTTCAGTACTCACACTACATTATAAATTACAAAGAACCCAAACCCCGAAATTTTTTCTACCGATAAGTTCTAATTTGGTAAGGGTATATTCATCGGGAAGCAAAAAAGAAAAGACCAAAGCACTGGATATTGATACATGAAGAAAAGTGAAAGGCCAAACCAAAAAACATCATCTATCCAACAAAAAATTGGATGCAAAGTTAATTATAAGCCTAGGATTACACATAAAATGAGCAAACTATATTGACAAACGAAGACAAACTGCCCTAAGCAGCAGAGGATACTCTGCCTATCAAAGGCACAAAAAGTTGGCAATACCCTCGTGAGTGAATACGTTGAATTTCTTGACATCAGCCTTGACTAGAAGCAGCAGCAAAACCAAATCCCCATTTCCTCTGGTAGGTTTCCTTCGGAGCAGCCGCCGCCTGGGGGGGGGAGGCACCTCCCTCCCTCCTCCCCCCGGGCTCCTCTTCCTCCTCTCTCTCTCTCCCCTTCCTCCTCTCTCTCTCTCTCCCCTTCCTCTCCTCTCCTGATCGTGTTCATTCTCCTTCCTTCCCTCTTTCGTTTTTCTCTCTGTTTTGCCCTCCCTGCAGGTCGCCTCGTCGGTACTTTGGTATGGCGACTTCGGGCCTAACAGTGCGCGTTCTGTGGTGATGCTATTCTGCTGGACCCCTACCGTTTTGCATTCCGCGTTTGGGGTGCGGCGGCGGCGTTCGGTGGTGGGTTCTCCATGTCCGGATGCCTCTTTCTCCGATCTGGTTCTCTGTTTCTGTTTTGGAGTTTGGTGGTTGATGGGTATGGCAGTGGGTTTGGGCAGAGGAGGGCGGTGGGGTGGTGCAGATCTGGTTTTGGAGTTGTTGGTGGCGAGCGGTGGCGCGGTGACGAGGTGGTGTGCCGTAGGTTTTTTCCTAACTTTGTTTTGCAGGTTTCCTCCTTTTCAAAATGATCGGTGAAGATGGCGGTGGTTGATCGGTGTTGGTCTATTCCGGTGATGGTGAGGTGGGTGTGGCTCCCATGGTTGGGTTGCTCTGGCCATTTTGTGTGCCGAAGTCCGGTCGGCGGCTACTCCGAGTTCTCAGCCGAGCGCGGGGCCAACAGTTCGTCATTTTTGGGTATGCTGTTGCTGGTGGTCATCGAAGGCAGGGGTGTTTTGAAGTTGTTGGTGGTGGCTGGTTTCACCCATGCCTTGTCTGCTTTGATTTTCATTGTGGTAGGCCGGTTACCGCCGCCGGCCTCTACATCTGGGAGTGGCCGACTTGGCTTAACGGCGAGGCTGGTTTTTCCGGTGGTTTGTGCGGCGGTGGAGATTGAAGTGGGTAGGGTTTGGGTGCTGGTTTGGGTGGGCTGATCTTTGGTTGGATAGGATTTAGGTGTTTGGGCTTTCATTGTATTATATTTAGGTATAGGGTTGAGCTTTAATGTTTTATTATTATGGACTCTTATAGACCTTTGAGTGTTTTGGGCTTTGCCATTCAGATGTATATTTCAACTCTTTGTTGGATCCCTTTCCCCTTTCCCCGTTTTAATAAAATTCATTGTTTGCTGATCAAATAAAAACTAGACAAGGGCGGTCCTGGGCTAAAGTCCAAGATGAGGCCACTTTAGGCCTCAAAAATTAAAAACAAAAAATGGGGCCCCACATAATATAGTAAAGGCAATCTTAGAAATCAATGCCTTTGAAGGTGACTTATAAAACATTGCTACTTCTAAAGTGGGCAGTATAGTATAGTACTACGGCCTACTACATTCATGTTTTCTTAAAAAGTTAGAATTTTTAAAAGAGATGAACAACAGAACAATTAATACATAAGCGAGATAGTAAGCCATTACGATATTCTAATGTATATTCATGCAGCTTGTATATTATGATTCTCCTCCTCATCTCCCGTGGTACCCAAACTCCGACGGGAAGACGGCAACCGAGCTGTTCGAAGATACCCACACCAGACTACGAAAAGATGCCGAGGAAGCCCTGAAATCAATGAACGGCAGCCTACTTACGACCTTAATGTGTGTTGCAATAAGAAAACCCCAAGCGTAGGGTTAGGTCGGTTGAAAGCATAATAAAACCCGGAAGTCCGGGATCGATTCCACAGGGAGCGCGTCCATAACTTAACTTCGGAGATTAGCGAATGTCGAGAGTTTTAGCGTTAGGGCCGCCAACCAAGTTCGGCGTTGAGACGGCCAACTGACTGATTTTGGGAAAATGGCTACTTAACCTAACTACGGCTTTTTAACTGAAGATTAACTAAAGATTAGGTTAAAAGATAACTAACACCCGTAACTCAAAAGCACCCTTGTTCCTCTCTTTCAAAATGACTGGTAAACAGATTAGGGTTTTGGGAACATTTTGACAAACGCTTGGAAAGACATAGCCCAAAGCATCACGTGTGGCAAGAAATCGAAACTCTTGCCTACAAATGATCAAAGGGGTTAACATTTACAAGCTTTGCTACGTAAAAATACCCTAACACATGTTTTCCCTTTGAAAATGAAGTTTAGAGAGAGAGGAACAAGGAATACCCTTGGTTACGGGATGTTAATCATCCAATAACCTAATCTTGCTATACTACTCACACATAATCAAATGAGAAGCGAAATGAACAAGGGTAAGGGAAGGGAAAAACGAAATCATGCTCAAATTAGAAATAAACACTTGATTAATGAAGAACCCAAGTTAACTTACAACTTTAATGAAGATCAACCACCTCTAAACCCACCAATCAATGCTCCATTAATGAGAGTTTGAGAGTTGGAGAAGAGAGGGAGGTAGAGAGAGAAAGAGCTAGCTCCAACTGATGTAAGATATGACCTAAAAACGTGTAAAGGGGTTTAAATAGTACCCCTTTTTAGTTACAAAAGAAAAAGAAAAAGAAAATAGAAATCTGCAGAAACTGGGGAATGTCTACCGGTAGACATTGGCCATCTACCGGTAGAACGGCTACGTGGCAAGAACTGAGGCTGCTTTAACTGGGTTTCTACCGGTAGACATTGATCTCTACCGGTAGACATTGGCCGATGTCAAATTGGTGCAGAATGGTGGCCTCACTGATCTGGGATTGAACCGGTAGACATTGAATGTCTACCGGTAGACATTGTGTCTGCCAGCAGTCCATTGCATGCTTGGTTCCGGGGCTTCCACGACAATCCCCAAGCTCCGGAATCGCTCCGATTGGAGCCCTAGGATCACCGAACGTTGTTGGAGCGAAACTTGGCTTTGAACAAGCCTTATTCACAAGGAAAACCTGTAATCACCAAAAACGCACCTTTCGCGCAATATCAATCAAAAACAAGGAGTTATGCGCGTGAGCGTGGCAAAAAATGAGCGAGATAAGCCCGGTTATTTACACTATCACGGGCTTATCACACCCCCCTACTTAGATTTTGCTAGTCCCTAGCAAACGATGTAAAGCTCAAGGAAGACTACCAAATCTTCCCATTTGATCGAAAGGTACGAAACATATGCTTGATATTTCAAAAGAGCAAGGGTTACAATTAAATCCGTCCGACAGTGCAACAACTCATCCCAATCAACATGCCATGAACTATATCTATCAGAACTTATGCAAGTGAAACACGTGAGTAAGCTGAGCAAAGCGAGCCTCGATTCCAGTCCTCACACAGGTAACACTCCAAAATAACCACAACCCTCACACAAAGCAACACATATCCCATGCTTAGATACAAAAGGCTAAAGCGAAACAGGGCCCAAACAGTTACGCTAGCAGTCAAAGGAAAGTTCAACAGGAAATTGAAGCAACGAAATGCAAGAGCAGACATAACTAACAGTAATAAAAGATTCCGAAAAGCATTGCAAAGAGACACCAGTGCACTTGACATCAACTAAGGACTTTGAGGCTTGTAACGAGTTCGGTTAGTAACAGAAAATAGGATAAGCAAAATGGTTACCGGTCTATGCTAGCTCGGTATACTACCCCACGACCGGAACCACAAAAAAAACGACTGTCCCCAATTAAAACATTCAGTTCGACACAACAAGACTAAAGACAGAAAATTAAAACAGACTCGATAAGCAAAAGCAAGACTCAACCACCGACTCGATGAAACACAAACTAGAGTTACTGCGAACTCCACCACCACCACATACTACCACCATCACAATCACAATCACTGAGCTCCAGGGCCAAAAGCACGCTCGAACATCCCCGGATCATACTGCTGCTCCACCTCCCAAATCTCATCCTCATTGAGCTCATCCTCTGAGTACTCAGGGCTACGGTGCTCACCAATAGCCCTGTCCGTTGCGAACTCTGCAGGGGGCTCATACCTCCTCCCCGTCTGCTCAGCCATCTGCTCATAAAAGAAGCTTGCCTTGTGGTCCGCCCTCCTTTGGTCCTCCTGAACCTCCGCCGTTCGGCACAAAAGCTGACACAAAAGCCTTTTCAGCGTTGACCCTTTCTTCTTCGGGGCAGAGCTAGAAGGCACGTTGGACGCGCCAGCCTGAGGGTTCTCTTGGGCTTGAGCTTGGGCACGGGTTTCCTTCATTTTCATTACGTTCGTCCGGCTCTTATTCTCCAAAGTGGCATTGATGATGCCCGGAGAGCCAGGGTCAAGCCTTTGGTTGTCGAGGGTGAGGCCGTTGCTTAGGCACAGCTGGGTAATCATGGCGGGGAAGGGGAAGTTCAATCCTTTTCTGTATTCATGTTTGAATTGGACGAGCTGATCGAAAATCCATTGGGCAAAGTCCATGGTCTCATTTTCATTCATGAACACGTAGAGCAACTCCAATTCCTGCTCATACGGGATTTTCTCCATACCGCGGGGGAACAGGTTGTAGTGCAGGACCTTATTCATGGTCCTGTATTCGTTCTTTAAGTCACCCCTATCTCGGAACGCATCCCCTCCTCAAAAACCTCAGCATAAATCACGCTCATATCCATCAACTCCCCACCAGGCCGAGGATAGGTGATGGTTTCCTCCTCCGGCCTAGTATAATCCAGGTATGCAGCAATAACACTAGGGGTCACTACTATGTCAACACCACCCATAGTGGTTTCAATCTGAGCATTAGCTATGTCGTATTTCATGCGAGAAAAGAAATCTACAACCCAGACCTTAACATACCCCTCAATTTTCTTGAAAAAATGCTTCATACCTTTGTCCCGGATGATTCCAATGTAGGCATTCTTGGCCAAGCTGTGCTCGCAAACCTGTCGCTCGCAAGTTACTTTCCGCCCTTGGAGTGTGGCCACCCACTCCATGTGCTTCTTCCTCTCACCTTCCTCCTTTCTCTTCTTCCTCCGTTCCTCATTCTGATCACTGGAGGAGCCCTCGCCCCTTTTCCTTGTGGACAAATTAATCACTTTTCTCCCCCCTCAGCCTTTGAACGATCGTATGTACGCATTGCGGTTGACATGGTGCAGAGAATTTCAGACCTAGGGTTTGGGGATTTTCAGACAGTTTAGAACAATGGTTAGGGTTTTGGTTTGAAAACTGTAGAGAGGGGTAACGGATGGGATTTTCTGGTTCGATTGGTGGAAAGAGGGGTAGGGTTTCGAATAAGGGAGTAGACAGAGAAAGACGAGAGTTACCTGGGGTTTCAGAGGAAGAGGTGGGTGATCTCGGCTTGTTCCTGTGAGACCAGTGGTTGATCCTTGCAAATTAGTGTTGGAACTTGAAGAATCTTGAAGGATTCGAAGGTTTTGATGGAGGGTTTGTGGATTTGTGGGGAGTATGTGAGAGAATGGGGGTCGTGGGTTTTGTGGGATGAGAGAGAGAAATGATTTTCTGAGGATGGGAAGACAAAAATGAACCGACGGCCCCTTTTATACAAATCTCGGACTAGTGTGATCTACCGGTAGACATTGATCTCTACCGGTAGACATTCCAACTTGGCCAACTGATGGTTCCACTGATCTCGAATTGAACCGGTAGACATTGAATGTCTACCGGTAGACATTCCAAAAACCTGAAATCTGCAGATTTGCCCAGAACACTTCCCAACTTCCAAATCCCACACCAGTTAAGCTTCCAACCTAAAATCACAGCCCCGACCATCCTCCACCCCACCGGTATCCTAAGTTTAACAAGGAATTGGGTTTGGACACAGCTCAAACAAGGATCGAGGGTGATAATATGTGGTTTAATCACAAAAAATAATGCCTTGTATCATTTTTTCAATCACACCTTAGCCTTATTTACAATGCATGACCGGAATCGAAATTACCTAAGTATGTACAAGCGAAGAAAAAGGCCTAACCTACAGGTACGAAAAACAAGGACACATGGGATACAACAAAATGAATCTCCACTCTGTATGCTCAACCGACTCAAATGCACTTTGGAGGTATGATACACACGGTTCATGTATATGCATCCGGGATGAGTTGCACAAATTTTCAATGGTGTATACACACCGAACCCTTGCTACTTACGAACACAGAATGAGCATATGCTAAGTAACTCCATACAAGGGAAGATATCGCAAAAATTTTAAAATTTCTACGCAAAAACGAAAACATAAAGCATAAACATAAACTCCCCCCCAACTTGAAATGAGCAGCGCCCTCGATGCACAAAGACGAAAAATAAGGAGAAGGGGACAAAAAAAAATGTACCTACGGGGTGGAATGTCAACCACCTGATACCTCGACCAAGTTGGAGGATTTTGCGCCATTGTCACCGTCCGTCCGTAGCAAAGCTTCCAAAGCTCATTCCTGCAATCAGGCTTAATGATAGGCACGCAATATCGTAGATATAAGTGCCTAAATAGGGTAGTTTTAACATGTTGTCATCTAATTTATTCCCTATTTTCCACTTGATGCGTTGTTTTGGTATGTTTGTGTTAATTTTCAGGAAATAAGGTGATTTTGCCGTTAAAATTGAATTGAAAGGATTTGAAGCCGTAACACTGTTAGAGCAATAGAGTTACCATTCAGAGTTCAGACTACTCCAAAGGGGAAAGAAAAAAAACGAAATAGGCTTAAAGCCTAATATTCCAATTCTCGGCAGTGGGCATGGCCCACTATGTGCGTGCAAGGTCCATTGCTAAGTCGGCTTCGGAGGATTTTAGGACGTTGGCTACAGTAGCCCATTTAAAAAGTGGGCCATGATTTTTGACTGGGACCAAGTGAAGGTAAAAGGCTTTCGGCAGGCATGAGGGTCCACGGGGTTGACTGAGGAGAATTAAAAAAGGGTTTTTGAGAGTCGGTTGGAGAGCCTATATAAAGAAGAGAGAGCACAGGCTGCGGGGGTCGTTTTTTATTCTTCTCTCGGAGGTCAGAAAGAAAAAAAGAAACTGCGGTGCTGTTCTCATCCTGGTGGACCAAAATCAAGAGGAGAGCTGCACAGCGATTTTGATTCTCACGTCATAAGGCTTTCGGTTCTGCTATTTTTTTTTACTGTTAATTGTTAACGGCGTTTTAATTCCTGCAACTCTCCGTTTTTCTAGGATTCAACGATACTTATTATCAGAGATCTTGCGTACGTTTCTTGCTGTTTTCTTTTTAAGTTTTGTTCTGTTCCAGATTCTGTTTTGGGTTGATTATTATATTATTCGTTCACCAATTTTTTTTCTTTTATGTTTTCAAGCATGATTAAAATTAGATCTTTGTGTTTTTCGTTTAACATGAGTGAGTAGTTTTATAGAGTGCGGCCGCGGGGCGAAGGCGTCTCGTAGCTAGTTTAATCAATGTTTTACCTCGGTGTCGAATTAATTTAATCTTTAAGCAGTTTTAGAAGACGAAAACTCGTCTAACAAACAAAACCCAGGCATCGCCGGAATTCGAATGCACGGATACTGGTGACAGGTGGTGCGCATTTGTTAGGGATCCTTTTTCCTATTCTAAAATCAACAAAGTGAATAATTGTGGCCCGAGTAAACATTGGTTAGGTTAGTTGCGGACGCTGAGTTCCCACGGCTGTACTCCCCTTTTTAAATTCTTATTTCATTAATTCAGTTGGGTAATTTAGTTAGTTAATCAATCTCATTTGAACAAGGGGTGGCTACCTAAGAGCCAGGTTAAACTAGAATTCAACACTTTCGAGTCAGCACCGTCCGTCCGTCTCTGTGGTTCGACTCCGGTACTTCCGGATATTGTGCTACACTGGTCGAGAGTCCTATGCTTGGGACGCGTCTTTATTTTAATACACCCGATAGGTAAAGCATTTTTGGCGCCGTTGCCGGGGACGGCGACGTGTGTTCTAAAGTGTGAGTTTTCGTGTCTTTTGTCTTTTAGTTGAGTCACCATAGGTAGAGAGAAGAAGGTGTCCTTTAAACAGGACCCTCTTTATTATCGCGACCCGACACATCGTTTAGTTCGAAAAGAACTGGAGTCGAGTCAGCCTGTGTCTTCTAGTTCTTCATCTTCTAGTTTAGAGTCAGACTCAGCTGAGCATCAGTCAGAGTCTATTCCCATTAGTGGTTTTTATATAGATTTACCTTTTGAGTCAGTTAGTGTCAGTAATCCACTTTACCAGTCGGTTTTAGAATCAGAGTCAGAATCCGTTGAGATGGGAGATAGGCAGGTAGCTATTCAGCCGTCCTTGAGGCAGCACATGCATCCTGAGAGAACCACTCCTCTCGGACCCATTGTGTTCCCTCAAGAGACACAAGAGGCACGTAATGCCTTTACAGTCAAACCTGGTGTCCTGAATAGTCTCCCTAGTTTCCACGGGAGAGAGTGTGATGATCCGTATGAGCACGTGCGGACATTTGAGGGATTGGTGCGCAACCTTGCGTCTAATACCCAGTACGAGAATGCGTGTCTCAAGCTTTTTGAGGCGACATTGAAAGATGGGGTGCTTCTGTGGTTTCGAATGCAAAAGTCTCAGTCTTTCACCACTTGGGCACAAGTGCGTGATGCCTTTTATAGGAAGTACTTCTCTGAGGCTAAGACTAAGACTTATAGGCGTCAAATCCAAGGTTTTAGGCAGGAGAGGGATGAGTCATTTCTCAAGGCATGGGAGCGTTTCAAGGAATTGCTCCTAAGGCTGCCACACCATGGCTTTGAGAGAATTCAATTAATCGGTTTCTTTCATCTGGGTCTCAACGCTGAGTCAGTCCAGCACATAGAATATTCTTGCAAAGGGGACGATTTCTTGTCCAAAACAGCGGACCAGGCTTGGGATTTCTTAGATGACCTAGCTGATAGGCAGAGGGCTTTAGAACCATCCGATTTTGAGCGATCCGGACCTTCTGGGTCCAGCGTTGTCCCGGTTACCATTCGTGACCAGCGACTCCAAGCTCAAGTTGAGAAAATGGCTCAGAGATTAGAGGAGCTAGAGGTGAGGCAGGGTCGTCCAGTTCATGAGGTATCAATTGAGGAAGTTTGCGTGTGGTGTGAATGTAAAGGGCACACCGCGACCGTTTGCCCTGGGTTTATTGCCGCAAAGGGGGCAAGTCATTTTACCCAGGAGGAAGTCAATGCAGTTAGGACTTGGGACCCTTATTCTACCACGTATAATGCGGGATGGAAGGATCACCCCAATTTTGGGTGGTCAGACTCCAGACCCGTAGGTGGAGGCCAAGCTCAATCCTTTGGGCCACCTCCGCCGCAGCAGTTTCAACAGGCCCAATCGTCCAGGCCCCCTCAGGGACAAGTCATCCCATTTCACTTCCAGCCACAGGCTGGTAGAGGGGTAGGACCATCCACTCGTGGTCCTCCCCCAGGGTATCCACAGATGACCGCACGTGACCATAAGTTAGATGATACTGTCAATTCCCTGATGCAGTCACAGATGACCTTTCAGACGGAAACGAGACAGCAAATTGGGGCTCTTACAACCCAAATGTCACAGCTCACTGCGGTGATCGGTCATCTGCAGCAGGAGAAAGGTAAGTTTCCGGCCCAGGGTAGTACAGCAGGGGCCCATTATTTAGAAAATTCTTCAGGTTCCAATGTTCATAACCCAAATCAGGAAGAGGCTAAGTCGGTCACCATTCTTAGGAGTGGGAAGGAGATCGATAAATCCATCCAGCCAAAGCAGAAACCAGCTCCACCCCCGGAGCCGGTTGATACACCAAAAGCAACTCCTGATGTTGTTGATGTCCCTAGGCCAGAGGTTAAGGATGATGAGGAGTCACCAGAGGTGGTGGTGCCTGCAGCTGCAGCCCCCATGACTCCAACACTGCAGGTTGGGCCAGTAGCCCCATTTCCCCAGAGGTTGGCGGTGAAACCTAAGCAAAATATGAACCATAAGATGATCGAACTTTTTAAGAGAGTGCAATTCCCTATCACCCTGATGGAGGCTATTGAGTCTTTTCCCCAGTGCGCGAAGGTATTGAAAGACCTTCGCACGAAAAAGCACAAGGGGCAGAATAATGTGGTCCTGACCGAGCAGGTGAGCTCCATCCTTCAGACTGAAATTCCTGCCAAGTGCAAGGATCCTGGGTGTCCCACCATTACCATAGATATAGCAGGCCAGACGTTCGATAAGGCATTGTTGGATTTAGGAGCAAGTGTTAACTTGCTCCCTTATTCAGTTTACTTGAGGTTAGGCCTAGGGGATCTAAGACCTACTCCTGTCACACTACAGTTGGCAGATAGGAGTGTGAGAGTACCCAAGGGTGTGGTGGAGGATGTGATGATTCAGGTAGGTGAGTTCCAATTTCCTGCAGACTTTATTGTTCTAGACACTTGCCGAAACCCTGAGGTTCTAGAGAAGACTCCCATTATTCTAGGTCGTCCTTTTCTAGCCATCTCCAATGCCGTTATAAATTGTAAAACTGGCAGAGTTCAGTTGTCTGTTGGCGAGGAGATGATGGAGGTGGATGTCTATAATGTTAACACTCTTGAGGAGGATGATGAGGAGGTAGAAGAGGTGAGTTTGATTAATGCGCTTGTGCAGGAGCATATAGATACAGTGTTATATAAGGATCCTCTGGAGATTGCTCTTACCGCCGAAGAGGCGTCATTTTTAGATTCTCCAGAGGTAGGAAGTTTGTTAGAATTATTAAATGTTGAGGATTCAGTAGAGGAAGTATGTGGGGTCTCTTATGACCCATTGTTTGAGCCTCTTGGCGACCCTCCGCCCAAGGTTCTTCCGTCTTCAGTTCAGCCGCCAAAACCAGAGTTAAAACTTCTGCCGGACACACTCAAGTACGCCTTTTTAGAGGGCAGTGATACTTATCCGGTAGTGATCTCCTCATCTCTTGAGGAGAATCAAGAGAGGAAGTTGCTTGATTTGCTGAGAGAGCATATAGGCGCGCTTGGCTGGACTGTAGCAGATTTGCATGGTATAAGCCCAACGGTGTGTACACACCGAATCGATCTTGAGGATAGTGTAAAACCCTCTAGGCAGCCTCAGCGGCGCTTGAATCCCCATATGAAAGAGGTGGTTCGAGCTGAGGTTTTAAAGCTCTTAGATGCGGGTATCATTTACCCAATCGCCCATAGTGAGTGGGTGAGTCCAGTTCAGGTAGTGCCTAAAAAGGCTGGGGTTACAGTTGTTACCAATGAGCAGGGTGAGTCTGTACCAACCCGAGTGCCTACAGGATGGAGAGTTTGCATAGACTACCGGAAGCTAAATGTGAGCACCCGGAAAGATCACTTCCCTCTCCCTTTCATTGACCAAATTCTGGAGAGGGTAGCTGGTCGTGCTTTTTATTGTTTCCTGGATGGGTATTCGGGATACAATCAGATAGAAGTTGCGTTAGAAGACCAAGAAAAGACCACTTTCACGTGTCCGTATGGTACTTATGCTTACCGTCGCATGCCCTTTGGGTTGTGCAATGCACCTGGTACTTTTTCCAGGTGTATGATGGGGATTTTTAGTGACATGGTGGAAAGGATAGTGGAGGTGTTTATGGATGATTTTTCAGTCTTCGGGGACTCATTTGATGGGTGTCTCGAGAATTTAGGCAAAGTATTGCAGCGATGTGAGGAGAAGCACTTGGTGCTAAATTGGGAAAAATGCCACTTTATGGTTACCCAAGGGATTGTGTTGGGACACATTGTGTCCTCCAAGGGTATCGAGGTGGATAAGGCTAAGATAGACTTAATTCGTAAGCTTCCAACTCCCAAGTCTGTTAGAGATGTGCGTTCATTTCTTGGACACGCTGGTTTCTACCGGCGATTCATTAAAAATTTTAGTGCTATCTCCCGTCCGTTGTGTCAGTTGTTAGCAAAGGACGCACCCTTTGTGTGGTCCGATAAGTGTGAGGAGGCATTCCAAAAGTTGAAGCGGAGTCTCACTACTCCGCCTATTGTGTAGTCTCCTGATTGGGGTCTTCCCTTCGAGTTAATGTGTGATGCATCTGACTATGCAGTCGGAGCTATTTTAGGACAGAGGAGAGGGAAGGACCCATTTGTGATCTACTATGCGAGTAAGACACTCAATGAGGCACAGATGAATTACACCACTACCGAGAAAGAGTTGTTAGCGGTGGTGTTTGCCTTAGATAAGTTTCGATCCTATCTGGTGGGGTCGCAGATCACGGTGTTTACCGATCATGCGGCCCTGAAGTACTTAACGACCAAACAGGATGCGAAAGCTCGCCTTATTCGATGGATTCTGCTGCTGCAAGAATTCCATCTCATAGTTAAGGATAAGAAAGGGGTAGAGAATGTAGTAGCTGATCATCTGTCTCGCCTGGAGTTCGAGGATCCCACCTCGGATCTTCCCATTAGAGACTCTTTTCCAGATGAGCAGTTGTTTGCTGCTAACGAGTGCCCGTGGTATGCTGATATTGCCAATTACTTAGTAACCGGGCAGATTCCTTCCCATTGGTCTACCCAGGAAAAGCAGCGGTTTTTAAGGAGTGTCCGACAGTACATTTTCGATGACCCTTATTTATTCAAGTACTGTGCGGACCAAATTGTGCGTAGATGTGTCCCCGAGTCTGATCAGCAGGGGGTCATAGAGTTTTGTCACGGGGAGGCGTGTGGGGGTCATTTCTCTTCGAAGAAGACCACCGCCAAGATTTTGCAGTGCGGGTTCTGGTGGCCCTATATGTTTAAGTATGTACATGCGTTCTGTAGGTCATGTGACCGTTGCCAACGGCTTGGTAAGCTGTCTTCACGTCAGGAGATGCCCCTCCGGCCCATTCTTGTGCTAGAGGTATTTGATTGCTGGGGCATCGATTTTATGGGTCCGTTCCCTATGTCTCATGGTTTCGAGTACATTCTGTTAGCAGTGGATTATGTGTCAAAATGGGTAGAAGCGATTCCCACTAAATCTTTGGAGTCTAAAGTCGTGCTAGAGTTTCTTAAGGCTAATATCTTGTCGAGGTTTGGCGTGCCACGCGCCATTATCTCGGATCAGGGCACCCATTTCACGAGTCGGTCATTTGCAAAATTGATGGGGGAGTTTCAAATCACTCATAAGGTATCCACTGCGTACCACCCCCAAACTAATGGGCAGGCCGAATTAGCTAACAGAGAGATTAAGAGGATTTTAGAGAAGACTGTAGGTGTGACGAGAAAGATTGGTCCACCAGGTTAAACAATGCGTTGTGGGCCTACCGCACTGCTTATAAGACCGTGTTGGGTGCTTCACCCTACCGGCTTATTTACGGTAAGGCCTGCCATCTGCCAGTTGAGTTAGAGAAGAAGGCCTATTGGGCCATTCAGAAAGACAATTAGGGTTTAATTGAGGCAGGTGAGCATAGGAAGTTACAGTTGTGTGAGCTCGAGGAGCTTCGGAATGACGCGTATGAGAACGCTAGCATCTATAAGGCTAAGGTTAAGGCATATCATGATAGGAATATCCAGCGCAAAACCTTTAGGGTTGGTCAGAAAGTGTTGCTCTATAATTCGCGTCTCCATTTGTTTCCAGGAAAGTTGAGGTCACGTTGGGACGGTCCCTATGTAGTGGTTCAGGTTTATCCAAATGGTTCAGTCGATGTCCAAGACTCTAAAAATGATCATGTGTTTAAAGTTAATGGGCAGCGTCTGAAACCCTATTTGGAATTTCTAGAAGTAGGTGAACCAGATGAGGAGTTGGTCAATCCTGTCTATCAGGATGACCCGGTTGCATAGTTTTTTAGCCATGAATTGCACGGGGAGCGAAAGCGTACCGCTGGACTTAATTGTTTGTCGGGCCCGGCCCCTAGCGATAGGGGTACCCATCATTGACTTGGGTTTATAGCTCCGCACGCCGCTATTAAAATAAGGATCGTGTGCCCAGCTCCGGTTAGTAAGGGCATTTTGTGTCAGTAACATTGGATTTTTCCTAAGATCTTTTGCTTTTGGCACAATCTATGTATTTTCATTTTTTTATTTATTTCTTTGTTCCTTATTTCTTGTCTTTTGTTTAGTTGTTTTTCTTCTTTCTTTTTTTTTAAAAAAAAGTAATTTTTAATATCAGTGACATATGGCTTTAGTTAGCTTTTCTGATAGGAGCAATTCACCGTACACCACTCACGTCTTCCAGATTAGCCCCATCGGGGGCGGTATAGATCATAGGTTAGGCTTTGGTATTCCCGTGCTTCATAACCGCACTTGGCCCTATCTTGTGCCTGCCTAGTTACGATCTTAGGGGACGCTGGACTTAATTGTTTGGCGGAGTCCAGCGGTGACTTGGACGCTCCGAGTTCTGATATTAACTCATGCATCATGTACATATTGCACATACTGTATATCTTGTACATAGTTCTCTTATTGGTTGGTTGTTTCTTGGTGTTTCGGGCTTTTCATTCAAAAAATTTCATCAACGCATTATTGTATCAGACTTTTAGTAGTCCGTCTTTGTGGTAGTTTACCGTTAATGATCCGTGCTCTCCGAAATTGTCCCTATCGGTGGCAGCTTAGGTCTGTGGGTGAGATTCGCTTTTGTTCTTGTCTCACTTTGTTTTGACTAAGGGAGCGCTGGGCTTAATTGCCTGGCGAGGTCAAGCGGTAAATTTTACTTCGGGCGTAATGTAACACACTTGACGGTCTAGTATAGCCACCCGAGTTTTGTCTCTTCGGTGAGACTCGGGAAGAAAAGTATGACTCGTGCGACTGCGTGAATGTCTGGTGGTGTTCTTTTATTTTCGTTATTGTTTCTTGTTGGGGCCCGGCTTCTATTAGCGGGCGGTACTAATGTCATATGTTGCCTAGTAGGTAGTTGGTTCTTAAGACTTTTGCAGGATAAGCATGCTACCACATCAGCCTTGGTAGTTTGGGCCTCTCCGCCGGTGTGAGTGAGGCATTCAGGAGCCTCGAGCAGGGGTGCCACTAAGTGTGGCGGTTGTCAGTCCGATAAAGCATTGGCGCGGCTCTATGTGACTAGCTGTGGACCTCGTGAGGTCCGAAGGAGCGACTTCTGAAAGCAGTTCCGATGACGAAACGCAACAGTGACAGTAAATTCCTCGAACATCGGCCGAGGTTACTGTGGTTGGCTGCCACCCTAGGTTCACTCTTTCCTTCTCTTTGTTCTTATTTTTCTTTGTCTTCATGCTCTGGGGACCTAGCGCATTTCAAGTTGGGGGAAGGGGTGTACTTCGTACTTGTTTAAAAAAAAAATTCAAAAAAATTGAATTAAGGATTTTGGATACTTGGGTGCAACTATTCTTGGTTGATGGCTTTTAATTAGTACTATAGTGGTTGTTGTGCGAGTCGGAGTCTCGATACAATTTTATGGATAGACTTAAGCTCGTGAACATGATGTTGAAGAAGCACTTGGTTAGCCGGTATCATCTATAGTTGGATAGCGTTTGGTCACTTGAAAACATGCTCTCACACACACTGCCCCACATGAGTATTTACCGGTCTAGAGTTTGGTTCACATGCTTTTGGTATTTCGGTATAAGCTTGTTTGTTGGAATTTTTGGAACTCCTTTCCCAATATAAAAAAGGTAAGAGAATAAGTTATGAGTGCTATATTGTTAATGCTTATCCGGGCGTCCATTGAGTAGTAACCGGGCAATCGGGGTATGCTCCCACCGTGTTGTTCGCGTCAAAAGATGGATAGACTTTGTGAAAGTATCATTAAATGTGGTTAGCTTGGATCTCAATATAAAGTCTTTTTGACTTGAGCAACTAAGTCCGTAGGGGTCTCTTAAAACCTGGTGCTCTAAAGCCGTTTGGCTTGGGGATAGCCGACCCAAAGCTCGCTAAATAGTCAACTAGAAAGCCCGAAAGATCCGGGCATTGCACGACCATGAGAAAAAAAAAAAGAAAAAAAAAAGCAAAAAAGAATAGAAAGAGGAAAAATACAAAAAGGGAAGGAGTACACTTAAGAATTATTGGGCTATCAACGGTGTGTGAACTGTTCTCAAGGTTAGTAAATTTCTCTATGTGGTTTTCCATACACGCATGCCATTTGAAAATTCTCTATCCGATCGTAGATGAGAGGATTAATTTTTGTGCTAAGTTTGGTACGGAGTTCACTTGTTTAATTCTATCTATGGATGAAATATCTTGCCTTTGACTTGTCTGATAGTCATTGTAGTGCTTTTAAAGGTTATTGATTGGGTTGAGTTGCATTCGAAGTGTTCGAATCCTTTGTGTTTTGTGGGTGATCACTGCTGAAAACCCTTACGAGACTTCACTCGTCCTACCGGGGCCGCCCGGGGGTTTAAAAGATCTATCATTTTCTTTACTCTATTTTTATTCTTTTCGTTGCTAGGGACTAGCAACCTTCAAGTTGGGGGGTGTGATAGGCACGCAATATCGTAGATATAAGTGCCTAAATAGGGTAGTTTTAACATGTTGTCATCTAATTTATTCCCTATTTTCCACTTGATGCGTTGTTTTGGTATGTTTGTGTTAATTTTCAGGAAATAAGGTGATTTTGCCGTTAAAATTGAATTGCAAGGATTTGAAGCCGTAACACTGTTAGAGCAATAGAGTTACCATTCAGAGTTCAGACTACTCCAAAGGGGAAAGAAAAAAAACGAAATAGGCTTAAAGCCTAATATTCCAATTCTCGGCAGTGGGCATGGCCCACTATGTGCGTGCAAGGTCCATTGCTAAGTCGGCTTCGGAGGATTTTAGGACGTTGGCTACAGTAGCCCATTTAAAAAGTGGGCCATGATTTTTGACTGGGACCAAGTGAAGGTAAAAGGCTTTCGGCAGGCATGAGGGTCCACGGGGTTGACTGAGGAGAATTAAAAAAGGGTTTTTGAGAGTCGGTTGGAGAGCCTATATAAAGAAGAGAGAGCACAGGCTGCGGGGGTCGTTTTTTATTCTTCTCTCGGAGGTCAGAAAGAAAAAAAGAAACTGCGGTGCTGTTCTCATCCTGGTGGACCAAAATCAAGAGGAGAGCTGCACAGCGATTTTGATTCTCACGTCATAAGGCTTTCGGTTCTGCTATTTTTTTTTACTGTTAATTGTTAACGGCGTTTTAATTCCTGCAACTCTCCGTTTTTCTAGGATTCAACGATACTTATTATCAGAGATCTTGCGTACGTTTCTTGCTGTTTTCTTTTTAAGTTTTGTTCTGTTCCAGATTCTGTTTTGGGTTGATTATTATATTATTCGTTCACCAATTTTTTTTCTTTTATGTTTTCAAGCATGATTAAAATTAGATCTTTGTGTTTTTCGTTTAACATGAGTGAGTAGTTTTATAGAGTGCGGCCGCGGGGCGAAGGCGTCTCGTAGCTAGTTTAATCAATGTTTTACCTCGGTGTCGAATTAATTTAATCTTTAAGCAGTTTTAGAAGACGAAAACTCGTCTAACAAACAAAACCCAGGCATCGCCGGAATTCGAATGCGCACGGATACTGGTGACAGGTGGTGCGCATTTGTTAGGGATCCTTTTTCCTATTCTAAAATCAACAAAGTGAATAATTGTGGCCCGAGTAAACATTGGTTAGGTTAGTTGCGGACGCTGAGTTCCCACGGCTGTACTCCCCTTTTTAAATTCTTATTTCATTAATTCAGTTGGGTAATTTAGTTAGTTAATCAATCTCATTTGAACAAGGGGTGGCTACCTAAGAGCCAGGTTAAACTAGAATTCAACACTTTCGAGTCAGCACTGTCCGTCCGTCTCTGTGGTTCGACTCCGGTACTTCCGGATATTGTGCTACACTGGTCGAGAGTCCTATGCTTGGGACGCATCTTTATTTTAATACACCCGATAGGTAAAGCACTTAAGAACCAACGAATCGGGAGACAAAAGACATTAGCACCGCCGGCTCATGAGAGCCCGGCACAAAAATCATATGTACAAGTTAAAAACCCACCGAATCGTCACGTGATTAAACGGGTACTACTTTTCTCCCCATGTTTCGCTTAAGGTGTCGCAAAGCAAAAGAGACAACACCCTAGGCGAAACACAGGTGGCTATACCGGACCACAAAAGAGATGCCCTTACGAACCGGAGCTGGGTACACGACTTATTTGAATAGCGGCGTGCGAAGCTATAAACCCAAGTCAATGATGGGTACCCCCGAAGAGGCCGGGCCTTCCAAACAATTAAGTCCAGAAGTACGCAAAAGCTCCCCGTGAAAACATTTTGAGAACTTTTCAAACCAACGGACGATCAACATAGACCGGATTCGCTAACTCTTCAACCGTATTCTCCACCGCAAAGTTTTCTAAAAATGGTTTTAGACGTTGACCATTGACCTTGGAAATATAACCACTTGCGGGGTCCAAAATTTCAACCGCCCCGTGTGGAAAAACTTTATGCACAACATGGGGGCCCTCCCAACGTGACCTTAATTTTCCCGGAAAAACATGGAGTCTAGAGTTATACAACAACACCTTTTGACCTTCCTCAAAAATTTTTCTTTGGATGGTCTTATCATGAAAAGCTTTGACTTTGGATTTATAAATGTTAGTGTTATCATACGCATCCCTCCTGATTTCCTCAAGCTCACTAAGTTGGAGTTTACGGTGAGCACCGGCATCGGGCAAACGGTAGTTCAAAGATTTAATAGCCCAATATGCCTTGTGTTCCAACTCAACCGGGAGGTGACACGCCTTACCGTAGACAAGCCGATAGGGCGAAGCGCCCAACACGGTCTTATACGCGGTCCGGTATGCCCACAAAGCATCGGTCAAACGTTGTGACCAATCCTTCCGGTTTGGATTAACGGTTTTCTCTAAGATATGTTTTACCTCACGGTTGGCGAGCTCGGCTTGGCCGTTGGTTTGCGGGTGATAGGCGGTGGAGACCTTGTGAGTAATCCCGTACTTCCTCATGAGGGCTTCGAAAGAGCGGTTGCAAAAGTGGGTGCCTTGGTCGCTTATGATGGCTCGGGGCATCCCAAACCGCGATAAGATGTGCTCTTTAAGAAAGTTCACCACCACTTTGGAATCATTGGTGCGAGTTGCAACGGCTTCAACCCACTAGGAAACGTAGTCCACCGCCAAGAGAATATAGAGGAAGCCGTCGGAATTCGGAAATGGGCCCATGAAGTCAATTCCCCAACAATCGAACACTTCTACTACTAGGATATTGGTGAGGGGCATCATATTCCTCCGAGTCACCGCACCTAGTTTTTGACATTGCTCACATGCGCGGCAAAAAGCATAAGCATCCTTGTGAAGGTTCGGCCAATAGAATCCGCATTGGAGAATCTTGGCGGTGGTCTTCTTATGGGAGAAATGACCGCCACACGCCTCGGTATGACAAAATGAGAGAATCCCTTGGTGATCTTCGTCGGGCACACACCGCCGAATGAGTTGGTCCGAGCAATATTTGAATAGATAAGGATCATCAAAGAAAAATCTTTTCACCTCACTAAGAAAGAGCCGTCGGTCTTGTGGGGTCCAATGGTTCGGAATTCGCCCGGTGACAAGATAATTTACGATGTCAGCATACCATGGGCAACTAGACACGGCGAAAAGTTGTTCATCCGGAAATGTATCAGCAATAGGGAGCTTTGAAGAAGAATCTCCGAACTCAAGACGGGACAAGTGATCCGCTACGACGTTCTCCACCCCTTTTTTATCCTTGATTGTGATATTAAACTCTTGAAGCAACAAAATCCATCGGATTAACCGTGCTTTCGCATCTTGCTTCGTGAAGAGGTATTTCAAAGCAGCATGATCAGTGTAGACAACAATGGGGGATCCCACCAAATATGACCGGAATTTGTCTAAAGCAAAGACGACGGCAAGCAACTCTTTTTCCGTGGTGGAATAATTCATTTGAGCTTCATTCAGGGTCTTGCTCGCATAATAGATGACGTATGGATTCTTGTCTTTCCTTTGCCCGAGAACCGCCCCAACCGCGTAGTCACTAGCATCACACATGAGCTCAAATGGTAAACTCCAATCCGGTGTTTGCACAATGGGAGGAGAGATGAGGCTGGACTTCAACTTCTTGAACGCTTCTTCACAAGCTGGGGTCCACTCAAACGGGGCATCCTTAGAGAGAAGGTGGCACAACGGCCAGGAGATTGCACTGAAATTTTTGATAAAACGCCGATAAAAACCGGCATGCCCGAGGAAGGAGCGGATATCCTTAACACATTTAGGGGTTGGGAGGGTGGCGATAAGATCGATCTTGGCCTTGTCAACTTCAATTCCCTTGTCCGATACAATGTGGCCCAAAACGATACCGTTAGTCACCATGAAGTGACATTTCTCCCAATTGAGAACCAAATTTTTCTCCTCACACCTTGCCAATACCTTCTCCAAATTTTCCAAGCAAGCTTCGAATGAGTCGCCGAACACCGAGAAATCATCCATAAAGACCTCGACAATCTTCTCGATCATATCACTAAATATGCCCATCATACACCGTGAGAAGGTTCCGGGTGCATTGCACAAGCCGAATGGCATGCGACGATAAGCGAACGTTCCAAACGGGCAAGTGAACGTCGTTTTCTCTTGATTGGCTAAAGCGACCTCAATCTGGTTATACCCCGAATATCCATCCAAGAAGCAATAATAGGCGTGCCCCGCAACCCGTTCCAAGATTTGATCAATGAACGGCAGAGGAAAGTGATCCTTCCGAGTGCTAGCATTAAGCTTCCGGTAATCGATACATACACGCCATCCGGTTGTGACTCGGGTAGGAACTAACTCGTTGTTGGCGTTGGGCACCACGGTGATGCCGGATTTCTTGGGGACCACTTGGATAGGACTAACCCACTTGCTATCGGCGATCGGATAGATAATTCCCACATCTAAGAGTTTCAACACCTCCGCTTTCACCACATCTTTCATTATGGGATTCAAACGACGTTGTGGTTGGCGAGAAGGTTTGACGTCATCTTCGAGGGCAATATGGTGGGAACAAATGGAAGCGTCGATCCCCTTGATATCCGCAATAGTCCAACCAATAGCTTTAGTATGCCACTTCAAAAGTTCAAGGAATTGGGATTCTTGCAAACCGTCAAGAGAGGAAGAGATCACCACTGGGTAGGTATCATTTTCACCCAAGAAAGCATATTTCAATGTATCCGGGAGGACCTTCAACTCGAGTTTTGGTGGTTGGATACTCGAGGGAAGGGTCTTGCACTCAAAAGGGGGCAACTCTTCAAATTTCGGAGACCATAAGTCCGTCCCGCAAACATCAGCCATATCAAGCAAAGAACACAAATACTCCACCTCCGGTGACGCTAGAAATGTTGCTTCTTCGGTGGTGAGACACACCTCCAACGGATCCTTGCACAACACATTGTCCACATGTTCTTGGACCAATGAATCGACAAGATTGACTTCATGGATGCACTCACCATCCCCCATTTGACTTCCGATATTGAAAACGTTTACCTCCATCTTCATATTGCCAAAGGTAAGGTTGAGCAAACCACTCCTACAATGGATAACGGCATCGGCCGTGGCTAGGAATGGCCGCCCGAGAATGACCGGAGTTGATGTTGCCGCTTGAGAGGAGGGGACCGGGCAAATATCCAAAACAACGAAGTCCACGGGATAGATAAAATTGTCAACTTGAACAAGCACATCCTCCACCACTCCACGAGGAACTCTAATGCTTCTATCGGCCAATTGCAACGTCACCGGTGTTGGCCGCATCTCTCCCAAGCCAAGTTGTTCATAAACTGAGTACGGAAGTAAGTTCACACTAGCCCCCAAATCTAGGAGAGCTTTCTCAATCTTCTTGTCGCCAATGGTGAGTGAAATGGTTAGACAACCCGGGTCCTTGTACTTGGGAACCACATTGGTTTGGATAATAGAGCTCACTTGCTCCGTTAAGAAAACCCTCTTTTGAACATTCAACTTACGTTTTTGGGTGCACAAGTCTTTGAGAAATTTGGCATACGTAGGAATTTGCTTGACCGCATCCACCAACGGTATATTGATTCTCACTTGCTTGAACAACTCATAGATCTCGGCATTGGTGTTGGCATGGGCCGGCGCCTTTAATCTTTGGGGAAACGGGGCCGGTATTTGGGAAACGGGGGCCTTTGGATCTTCCTCTTGAGATTTTTCCGGTTGCTCACCAACGGGAGAGGGCTCCGAGGTTGGTGAGTCAATAGAATGATCCGGAACTTGCACGATACTTGGTGTAACCCGCGGCTTGATGGGCTTGGGAGGAATGGTCTTGTCAACTTCCTTGCCACTCCGCAATGTTGTAATGGACTTGGCTTGCTCGGGACTAGGCACCGAAGAGCTCCCCACAAAATGTTGTCCTTGCGGATTTACTTGGGTTTGAGTCGGAAGTTTCCCCCTTTCTTGTTGAAGCATCCCCACCGTGGTATTCAACTTGGCCATTTGTTTATTGATCTCCCCCAATGCTTGAGTGGTTTGGTCATTGAGAGTTGCTTGACTTTGCACGAAAGAAGACATAATATCCTCCCATGACCGCTTGGGAGTTTGGAATTGATTCGGCCCATGAGGAGGCCCCGGTGGTGCAAACCCCGGTGGTTGTTGATTATGAGGAAACCTTGGCGCTCCTTGAGATTGGGGAGGCCGGAATGCTTGTTGATGTGGTTGTTGTTGTGGAACTTGTTGAGGTCCGGGAGGTTGCGGGTCAGTCCACCGGAAATTTGGATGGAACTTCCATGCCGCATTATATGTTGAAGAATAAGGGTCAAACCGTTGATTAACGGCATTGACCTCCACTGGACCCGTTCCTTGGAGAATATCTTTGACGGCGGGGAGCATTTGGCAATCTCCCGTGGCATGCCCTGAAACATCACAGATAAAACAAAATTCTTTCACCTTGCCCACCGAAGCCCCGCAACTTTATTGAGTTATAAATTTTCGATTTGGCGGGAAAGCTGGGCGACTTTGTGGGCAAGGTCATGTTGTTCATTGAGTTGAAATTTTCCGGGATTGCTCGATCCCGGATTAAGCATATTCCTCTCGGAGGGTTCTGAGCAATCCCAGGATTGCGTTTTCTCCGCCAACTCTTCGAAATAGTCCCACGCTGCACTAGGAGTTTTAGCCATAACTCCACCCTCAACCATGCTATCCATAAGGAGTCTAGTGCTCGGAAAGCATCCCTTTAGCAAAATTTCAACTTTTTGAAAGGGTTCGAAGCCATGGTGCGGGATGGAGTTAAGCAAATCCTTAAACCTTTCCCAATACTGGTAAAACGATTCCCCCTCATTTTGCTTAAAAGTTTGGATTTGATTTATAAGCTCTTTTGTGAGATGAGGGGGAAAGAATTTTTTGTAGAAAGCCTTTGATAAATCTGCCCAATTCGCCAACGATTGGGGCCTCATGTTATTTAACCAGAGTTTGGCTTTGTCCTTCACGGAAAACGGGAAGAGTTTAAGTTTTGCTGACTCTAACTGGGCAGGCGTAGAAACTATTGTCGAAACCATTTCCTCGAATGCCCGCATATGAGTGTACGGGCATTCCTTATCTCTTCCGTAAAATGAAGGCATTGAGTTTAGGTGATGCATTTTCACCGTAAAGTTATTCGCCTCAGTCGCGGCCGGAAGGACTATGGTAGGGGCCGGCGTAGTACGTGCCGGATTCAGATAATCACTCATAGTTCTTTCGGCCGCGCCCGGGTTGCCTCCAGCACCATTGCCTGCCATTGTTTCTCTCGGAGGGGATCTTATTACAAAAGGAGTTCTTACGGGTGGTGGTGTCCTTGCCCTAACCCGACGAGGGGTTTTGGGACGAGGAGGAGAAAAAGACCGGTGAAGCCTTTTAGAAATAGGACTCCGAAAGGCTCCCCGGTGACCACCACGCATACATTTGGAATCCTTCCTCGAGAAACAACAGTTGACAAAGCAAAAAATAAACAGACAAGAGGGGCTAGGCCGCCACCTCCTAAAAGTAAGTACAGAAAGTAAAAAGGCAGTTTATACTTACGCTAGCTTCGTTAAACCTCAAGTTAGAGACACGCTCAGGTTAGAGGTATCCACCAGTTTAAGCATAAACTACGCAAAGCAAAAGTTAAGCGAGATACTTACAGTGGTTTGGCGAACCTCCAATAAGCTATAATAGAAAGCGCTCCCCGGCAACGGCGCCAAAAATGCTTGCGACCTTAATGTGTGTTGCAATAAGAAAACCCCAAGCGTAGGGTTAGGTCGGTTGAAAGCATAATAAAACCCGGAAGTCCGGGATCGATTCCACAGGGAGCGCGTCCATAACTTAACTTCGGAGATTAGCGAATGTCGAGAGTTTTAGCGTTAGGGCCGCCAACCAAGTTCGGCGTTGAGACGGCCAACTGACTAATTTTGGGAAAATGGCTACTTAACCTAACTACGGCTTTTTAATTGGAGATTAACTAAAGATTAGGTTAAAAGATAACTAACACCCGTAACTCAAAAGCACCCTTGTTCCTCTCTTTCAAAATGACTGGTAAACAGATTAGGGTTTTGGGAGCATTTTGACAAATGCTTGGAAAGACATAGCCCAAAGCATCACGTGTGGCAAGAAATCGAAACTCTTGCCTACAAATGATCAAAGGGGTTAACATTTACAAGCTTTGCTACGTAAAAATACCCTAACACATGTTTTCCCTTTGAAAATGAAGTTTAGAGAGAGAGGAACAAGGAATACCCTTGGTTACGGGATGCTAATCATCCAATAACCTAATCTTGCTATACTACTCACACATAATCAAATGAGAAGCGAAATGAACAAGGGTAAGGGAAGGAAAAAACGAAATCATGCTCAAATTAGAAATAAACACTTGATTAATGAAGAACCCAAGTTAACTTACAACTTTAATGAAGATCAACCACCTCTAAACCCACCAATCAATGCTCCATTAATGAGAGTTTGAGAGTTGGAGAAGAGAGGGAGGTAGAGAGAGAAAGAGCTAGCTCCAACTGATGTAAGATATGACCTAAAAACGTGTAAAGGGGTTTAAATAGTACCCCTTTTTAGTTACAAAAGAAAAAGAAAAAGAAAATAGAAATCTGCAGAAACTGGAGAATGTCTACCGGTAGACATTGGCCATCTACCGGTAGAAAGGCTACGTGGCAAGAACTGAGGCTGCTTTAACTGGGTTTCTACTGGTAGACATTGATCTCTACCGGTAGACATTGGCCGATGTCAAATTGGTGCAGAATGGTGGCCTCACTGATCTGGGATTGAACCGGTAGACATTGAATGTCTACCGGTAGACATTGTGTCTGCCAGCCTTCCACCAGCAGTCCATTGCATGCTTGGTTCCGGGGCTTCCACGACAATCCCCAAGCTCCGGAATCGCTCCGATTGGAGCCCTAGGATCACCGAACGTTGTTGGAGCGAAACTTGGCTTTGAACAAGCCTTATTCACAAGGAAAACCTGTAATCACCAAAAACGCACCTTTTGCGCAATATCAATCAAAAACAAGGAGTTATGCGCGTGAGCGTGGCAAAAAATGAGCGAGATAAGCCCGGTTATTTACACTATCACGGGCTTATCACAGCCTGCTCCTCGTCTCCGCTCTCATTGGCACCGTCAACTACGGCTCAATTTTCACTCTCCCCGGAGGCTTCGACTCCAACAGAGACAGCCAGGATTACGGCCGCCCGGTCCTGTATGGTACGGGCAAAGAGCGAGACCTGCTCCTTTTCTTGTGGTTCACTGGCGTCGCCCTGTATGCCGCCTTTTTTTATCGCTGGTGGAAATGGTCGTGAATCCAGGACTTGAACACTCGACCAAGCACAAAGATGCATGTACAGGCTTCCACCTTTGACACTTGGTGAACAATGCTAACTTAGGTTGTTCAATTAAATAAGTCAAATGACTTATTTTTTTTGTCCTTATTCAATTTTTTTTGTATTTGTTAGTTTTTTATTAAATTTTTGTGGATTATTGCTTCATCATGACAGGAGGAATCTAGTTAAAAAGTACAAAATTATGATTGAAATCCAAATTATTTTGAATAAAGACAAAAAAATTGGCTTATTTTTGTCTTTATTCAACGACGTTGTTGAACGCTGCGGCGGCCATGGCGGTCTCTCCGACTCGCGTGGTGAGGAGCTTGAGCTCTGCTAAAATGCGCGCAAGGACAGGGAAAGCGGTTATGGAGAGAGAAACGCCGATGAACACCACCAAGGTGACGTAACCGACTTTATCCTCGCCGCGCACGACTTTCCTCAGCACGAGGCGACCCCGATGCCGGAGATGAACGGGACCGATATCCCGGCGGCCGTGATGGCGAAGGCCCGCCTCCCGCTCCGGCGAATCGAGGTCAAATCGAGCTCGAGGCCGACGAGGAAGAGGAAGAACAAGAGACCGATGCTCGATACCGATTCGAGTATCGGAGTGCTCCATGATTGGAAATCCGGTGCGAATACTCCGCGTTTCGCCCCAAAGCCGATGGACCGAGAAGAATCCTGCCCTGCATGTTAAAACATAATTAGGTTGTGTTCTTGTAAATTTACGAGTCTGAAACTTATTTCGATATTTTTTTTATTTAGTAATACTAGTTTTCTTATATTCGTAGCGTTCTGATTAACTTAAGCGCATTTAAATTAACATTTAAAGATATTTAATTACAATGTCCACAAGTAATTTTTTTTATTTGAAGTCGGGAAAAAGTTCCTTATGCGTAAACTGACACCAAGAGTTGGCAGAACTACTAGAAAATTTCAATTTTCTCAAGAAAAAAAAAAAAACCAGAGTAAGTAACAAGTGGAGTGGTAGGCATCGTATCCTCCTATCCTCCTATGCATTTGATTGAGGTTCAAAGTTCCGTTTTCATAAACTAACACCACGAGTTAGCAGAACTACTAGAAAAATTTTATTTTATCGGGAAAAAAAACACAGAGTAAGTAGCAAAGTGGAGTGATAGGCATCGTATACTCCCATGCGTTTGACTGAGGTTCAAATTTTGCTAATTACAATTAACAATGATTGTCGTGGGGTAGGGTGCCAACCTAATTGAGATGTTACTCACACGTTGTGATGCTATCTTATCTTGCCCTAAATCTTGATGTACTACTTCATTGTGATCAATAAAACTCCTTTCTTCGCCGTTCAAAAAAAACAATACTGACTCTCGCTGGAAAAAAAAAGGGAGACAGTGATTAGTAGTGCGTGCGTAGGTACGATGATTTCGGTGAGGACTTTGGGTTGGCGGAGGGGTTTGAGGAGGAGAGAGAGGAGTCGGCTGAGGAAGAGGACCAAGGTGGTCTGGACTATGAGCAGCGGGAAGGCGTAGTTGAGGGGATTATCGCCTTGCCAAATTCCATAGGAGGAGGTTCCGATGGAGGTTATATTTACAGTCATTCTGAAGGCTGAAGTTGTACTATTTAGAGCAGGGACGAGGTGAGGAGTAGGAGGTTTAAGCCTTGATGGTGGTGTATTTATAGCTAGCTGGGGCTGCATGTATTTATGGCTACGGTTGGCTACGGTCCACTCGGGTATTTTGTCCAATTACTATGCACCTAAAGTTTCAAATAGTATCAGATTTTTAAATATCACATATTTTATGTTCCTTTAAAAAAAAAACAATCATTGATTTGACCCCTCTGACTTTTAAATATCTTATAGATGCAACATATATCATGGTATCGATTTTTGCGTTTATCGGCACCGCTACATGATGAAGGATGGGATCAGGGGGGTCTAGTGGCGGCGACCGCCACGACAAGAATTTTAGAAAATGCAATTAAAAAAATAAATATGCCCAACTTATATAGTCTCGCTACCACTAGATTTTTTTAATATACATTTCGCCACTGTTAGGGTAAAATCCTGGTTCCGTCCTTGGCTACATCGATCTCAATATAACAGTCATTGGGAAAATAAAAATTGCATCTGTATCGGTAGGTTTCCATTATGTAACGGGTCTTTTATGGTTCGCGCGTGGATCGGTTCAAGACTGCTATGACTGACTAGTTGGCTGCTGCACTAATTTATGTACTCTGAATTTTTGTGTGTCAAGAATAATTTTTAAAAATTTGAGACCTTGAGAATCAATTCCCGCTACAGTACTAATTAATTTACGTACTCTGAATTTTTTTTTTTTGTGTCAAGAATAATTTCAAAAATTCGAGACCTTGAGAATTGATTCCCACTACGTACGGTTTGTTACTTCTAATACCATCTCGCAATGCAATCAATATCATCATGTGTTCTGATCGATCAGAGTCATCAAGTCATCCATACTTACTCTCTCTCATGCATGTCGCGAGCCTAATCCACTTACTCACTTTTTATGTGTTTCCATCACCCTTCCCTTGATCCTCTAGATTTCAATCGTACATTTTACACAATTTGTTTGGTATTTATCGATGTGTGAAACGTATGTACAGAATAGATAGATTCAAACAATTATTGTGGGCGCATGGATAAACCAAAAGTTGAGGTTTATTTGGGTTTGGAGGATAGAAGTCTTGAAAGGAGATTTAGTATTGGGTGAGGTTAAGAGCATCTCCAATCCATCATCTATTCCGATATTTTCTTCCTCTAATGCTCTGTTTTGGAGGAAATTTCTATCCCAACTCGTTCTCTATTTTGGAGGATGACATTTGATACTCCATTTAGAATATGGAAAAATAATAATAAAGGATTCTCTAAAATCACTTTTCGAACATAAATGCTACAATATTAGATTTGGAGTGAGAGTGAGTAATGATTGGAGGAAAATAGAAGAAGTTTTTGAAATAGAAATGAATATAGAGATATAAAGGTCTGTAATTGGGGTTTGCATAAATAGTAAAGATCTCTATATTCACTTTTTAATTAAAGAATATTACTTCCTCCGTTCCAAATTAATAGTCCAGTTCGGTCTCCAATGTAACTTTTAAATTGTTAATATCTTTCAATTTATAATGTCTTTAAAGATTTTTAAAATTTTGTATAATAGAACTAATTGAGATGTATTATATGAGATCCATATTGTACATAAAATTCATTATAAATTGAAAGCTATTAACAATTTAAGAAATGCATTGGAGACCGAACATGACTGTTAATTTGGAACGGAGGGAATAATTTCATCCTCTAAATGGAGCAATAGAGGATGTTAGGTTGGAGATGCCCTAAGAGAGACCGACATGAATGCTCAAGTGAATATAGAGATATTTGATTTGACTCCAGTTTATTCTTCTCCTTTATTTCCACTCCGACTATATGTACGTACCAATGATTGCTACCGAAAATGTACAGATTCCATGTATGGGCCCATCTCGGATTCTAAACAGAAGGATACTTTCTAACCGATCTTATAAAAAAATTAGCATAATCAGATATTTTTAGACGCTTGATTGGTTCGTCAGACTTTTTGTGCAGATTAAGCACTATATGTATATACCTATACTAGATTGTGTTGATTTTCAATAGGCAGGTTAAGAAATTATTTTCTACGAAATGAATATCTTCGATCATTTGTGTGGACTCGAGATTGGTCACACACATTAGGTATTGGACATTTTCAGTTGAATTGTTAGGTTTGGTTGTTTCGTGAACTCTCTCACAATTGATGCAGTGTTCTGGATTCGTACATTGTACTTCATATATGATGTAAATGATCTCTTCTATCGATTGACAAAGAAAAAAAAAAAAAACAACTCTTCGGATACTCGTAGAATTATTTTGGGCTCTCCAACGTATTCGGAGAACGTACCCATTAAACATGCGTAAGGGTCAAATTCATTATGGCGTTGGGATATATACCTACACTAGTTTTGTTTCTGTCTGATCATTACAATAAAGTATTTTTTTTTGCTTTATCAATCTCTTTTGGAAATGAATCCTTCCCCGGTCTTGAATTTGGACCGGACGGGACAGTCCAAATCCGAATTATCCATTACTGCAATAATGTAACGGTTCGAATTTGCTCATAAACTCTTAAATTATATTAAAGTAACAGTTTGGATTTGCTAAGAGTTTAGGTAGAAATCCGAACCATTGTATATATCAATGTATGGTTTAGATTTGAATGGTCAAGTTTAGCGTTTTGGACCGGGGAGAATCCAGTACTAGGAGATGATGCTGTGCGGCACCATGTTGTGTTGTGCACATCAGGGCCGTCCATTCGGCAACCCAACGATCCAAATCTCATCTCCACCATCCGAGCATCTGAGCGTTCATTATCAAGATAAAATTTGGACAATTAAATTACCGAACGGACGGTCCAGATGTGCACAACACGATGCCACACAGCACCTTCCTGGGTTCGAGAATCAAACCCTTTTGTGGGAGATTTGATATGTTGGGTGAATGCATTAAACCTCATTGCTTAAAATTTCAACATGTGGCATCCAATATGATTAACTTAATTGTGTTATGAAAAGATCCACCAGTGTTTAAATAAACAAATGGCAGCAACCTAAATGGAAAATGTGTCGAATTTTCTGAATGGAATCGGATCCACTAGAGTTTCAAAAGGGCCTTGAGCAAAAGCCGAAAGCTGCTAATTATTCGATAAATTATTAGTATCTCATTTGTGAAAAAAGCATGTACCCAGCCATCATCTAATCAGGGGAGGCTGTATTACGGAATGACTTTGAGAGAGGGTTAAAAATTAGTAAAATGAGCTCCTCTGATCTAATGATGCACTATATATAGAATTTGCTTTTTTAGTGGCTGCGTTCTTGTAAACTCAAAAAGTCTTTTGTCAACAACTCTTGGGGTCATCTCACCTCACGCGTAAACGTGTGAAACGCTTGTGGGAGGGGCTGTAGAGATTAGTCCGAGGTGCGCGTAAGCTGGTTTGGGATACCGTGCATTACCAAAAATAAAAAAAGAACTTATAAGTCTGAAACTTTGTTTCGGCTTTTTTTTTAAGATTTTCGTCATAATTTTTGGGGTTGATCGTTTGTCTTGACAAGACGAATCGGAAAAGTAGAAAAAATATGAACCAATATTGAAAAAATTCAAATAAGATGACACTTTAGACAAATAAGACAACTATTGATGCTTTTTTTTTTTTGGTGAACTTTTTTTGACTTTCGGTCATAATTTTTTACTTTTTAGACTCTTCTCGTCGAGACAGATGATTAATCGAATCTAACAAAAATTCAAAAATGACGAATAAAACACATAAATCAAAAAAATACAGTAAGAGTAATTAAGTTTACAAGAATGGTATTATTTGCACTAGTACTTCATTTCATACGAAGCCAAAATAGGTAAAAACTCCCTTATATTTGCGAATAAGTAGACAGTGTACCTGTTTATGCCCATTTTTGGCACATAATCTCAGACCAGCGCTGGAGGGCCATTTAATTAACTTTTAATTAAATTGGGCCGATTTCTATGAGTTTCTCGGGCTAAAAATTAATGGCCCACATTAATTTTGTGATTTGGAGCGAGGCCCGATTAAACAAAATTCAAGTGGAGCGGGATGCACCGGATAATTTTCCTTCATGGTGATCTGTCCGGAGATATACACGTGGAAATACCAAACTGTTGGCCATATCCCTCCAAAAATGGAGACAGTTATTGGTGCATGGGTGATTAGTTTAATTCAAAAAGAAAAATGGCAAACCATGTTCAGTTGGTTTTCCCCTCAACTGCTACCCATGATCTAAAGATGCTGGAGAAATGGCCTGACTTCATGGGAATTTTGGGACACATGGCAGCCTGTGAGAAACAAGAGCCCATGATCTTGAAGAAACTGCTACAAACCGAGATGCATGGCCAACGTGGGAGGACACTTGGCATCCAAAGAACAAAGGAAGGGAGTTATTTTGCCAAGACATGGGACACTTGTCAACATACAAGAGACCCACTCCCCATGATCTCAATTTATTCGGCCACTCTTCCACAATTCGGGCTGTTGCTTTTCTCTTTTCTGCACAACCTTGCAGCCTATAAATAGCAGAGTCGAAGACAGAAAAAATGGTCCAACACCAATCAAGCTCAACGCTTAAACAAAAAGCCTTCCCAGCGAAGCAAACACTTTACTACTTTCAGCAAAGTAGATTATCGAGTACTACGTGCTCAAACCCCATTCAAACACACTTCTTTAAGTTGTTTGGATCTTTTACTTTCCTGTACCAACTTTATTATCCCGGTGTAATAGAGTTTACGTTTTCACGTTTCTACGTCCATTTCCTATACGACTAGGAAATATTAAGTCCACAACCGTGTGGCAAACCACGAACCGCTCTGTGATCTTTAACCTTTGGGTCACACACGATCGCTCATACGATAGAAGTGAAGATTCATGGGAATCTTCACAAGAAGTTAGGCGCTACAAGTCTTGGCACGCCCGCGCTCATCGCATCCACACCTTGTGTCAAAAACGAGAGTTTTCATTGGCACGCCCGGTGGGACCCTAGTCGTTTCAGGGGTTATTACGCTGATTCATTCACATGTCAATTCGATACGTTGAATTGGATGTTGAAATTCGGCGATGTCAAGAAGAAATTCGTTGGCGCGATGATAAGGTCGACGAACTTGAAGACGAAGTCTACCGCCTTGATTGTGAGAGGCGTCGACTCAATCCTACGGAGGATTGGTTTCTTGAAGCACAAAATCGCTACAACGATGAAATTCAAGGGCTTGAAGACGAAGTTGACAGGCTTGAAGAGGAGGATCGCCAATTACGCTGTGAGGTAAACCGTCTCTTTACTGCCAAGTCACATGGCAATTCACATATCATGTATTCAGCCTTGCCCGAACAACTTGAATTTCAAAATGGTGGGCTTGATGATCCTTCTACTCAAACCTTTGAGGGCCAAGTTGAAGAAAATATGGGCATTCAGTCCTGTACTATTGCATCCAATGAAGGACTCTCACAGGAATTCATTGATCCTTGGGATGAATGTAGGCGTACAGTTGAAGAATGTCTAATCAAATCCAAAAAGGTCATTGAAGACATGAAGTCAACTCCATATCTTACTCCACCATCGAGGTCACCATTTAGCACTTTAGGCCAAGCTTCAGGCCTGAATGTGTCTAAGCAAGCTTCTAGCAAGCCTATCAGGCCTCCAAGTTTCTCTCAACCCTTAGCTTCCAACAACCCTACACTCGGAGGGCAAAGAGGCCAGGGAATTGGACTCGGGGGGCAAGAGTCTCAACGAGCTTCCAGCAAGCACACCAAGTCTCCAGGCTTCTCTCAGCCATTAGCTTCCAACAACCCTGCACTCGAGGGGCAAGGAGGCCAAGGACTTCGACTCGGGGGGCAAACGTCCCAGTTCAGGCCTTTGAGGATTCCTGAACAGCAGCAAGGCCTGGATGATACAGATCGTGGCAACAGTTTCAGGCCTGATCGCAGCAACCAACATTCAGGAGTGTTCCAAAAACTTTTGGATGGTAAGCTATTTCCATGCCCGGAGGAGCGAAAAGATAGGTCTGTTTCAACGCAAAGGGAGCAAGATTTCAGACCTGAAATAAGCCAAAACATAGAAAGTCCTATCATGAGGCAAGATCAACTCGTTCTCTCCTCAGAAAAGTCATCTCAAGCATCTGTAGAGCCACCACATTCAGATTCAGTCCTGGGCAGTGAGCAGATAACAGATACAAGTCATGAAGGATTCAGACCTGCCATCAGCCCTATGGCCAGGTCTGAGTTGCATGCCGCACCCGTTCTGGGACAGGAGGAACTGAATGAAGATGAGGAAACCGACAACACTCCAGGGCTTGATCATGATTCATTTGTAATCGGAGATCCCCCTCCTCCCCCGGTTAATGAAGGCCTTTTTGGCATTGTCCAAACTGCTAAAAGGCATTACAAGCATAGGCCAACTTTAGGCCTTAAGTGTGTAGAATTACGCCCACATTGGATTTGTGGGGCACATCAAAAGCGGATCTTATTCACTTGGCTTACACAAAAACGTTGTGGTTGTAAAAAGGGCTAAGTAGCCAATGAAAAGTCCTTCATAGGCCGAACAAGCATCTCTAAAATGTTCGGCCAAGGCCTATCAGTCATTGAATAGGCCCTATCAGAGTTTTACTAGGCCTTTTCCGCAGAGGCAGAGGCCTTTTCATTTCATCGAGTAGGCCTGAAAGTTCAAAAGCAGAGGTTCAGGCCTTCAATCTGTTTTCAGTCCTTCCCAGGCCTTTTCAAGATTCAATTGTTTCTCTACAACTAGGCCTGGACATAGGACTCTCTTGGCGTAAGTAGGCCTTTTCTGCAGAGATGAAGGCCATTTGAGCCCTTTGTTTAGGCCTGAACCACATTTATAAGCATTTCAAGAAGAAGTTCAGGCCTTCCAATATATTTCTAGGCCTTTTTGGCGGGTCTTTCATGGTTCAGGCCTGAAGACAGATATCATATTGTCAAAGGCCTGAATGAAGCATAACAATGCCTAATGCCTACTATCCATAGGCAAGGCAAACAAAAGAGGTCATGCTACAACAAGAGTCAAAGCCTGTTTGGATGCCAAAAATGGCTTTACTTTCTATTCACGCCTTGATCCTAAAAGTAAAGAATCAAGGCATGGGGGGGCAATGTTTATGCCCATTTTTGGCACATAATCTCAGACCAGCGCTGGAGGGCCATTTAATTAACTTTTAATTAAATTGGGCCGATTTCTATGAGTTTCTCGGGCTAAAAATTAATGGCCCACATTAATTTTGTGATTTGGAGCGAGGCCCGATTAAACAAAATTCAAGTGGAGCGGGATGCACCGGATAATTTTCCTTCATGGTGATCTGTCCGGAGATATACACGTGGAAATACCAAACTGTTGGCCATATCCCTCCAAAAATGGAGACAGTTATTGGTGCATGGGTGATTAGTTTAATTCAAAAAGAAAAATGGCAAACCACGTTCAGTTGATTTTCCCCTCAACTGCTACCCATGATCTAAAGATGCTGGAGAAATGGCCTGACTTCATGGGAATTTTGGGACACATGGCAGCCTGTGAGAAACAAGAGCCCATGATCTTGAAGAAACTGCTACAAACCGAGATGCATGGCCAACGTGGGAGGACACTTGGCATCCAAAGAACAAAGGAAGGGAGTTATTTTGCCAAGACATGGGACACTTGTCAACATACAAGAGACCCACTCCCCATGATCTCAATTTATTCGGCCACTCTTCCACAATTCGGGCTGCTGCTTTGCTCTTTTCTGCACAACCTTGCAGCCTATAAATAGCAGAGTCGAAGACAGAAAAAATGGTCCAACACCAATCAAGCTCAACGCTTAAACAAAAAGCCTTCCCAGCGAAGCAAACACTTTACTACTTTCAGCAAAGTAGATTATCGAGTACTACGTGCTCAAACCCCATTCAAACACACTTCTTTAAGTTGTTTGGATCTTTTACTTTCCTGTACCAACTTTATTATCCCGGTGTAATAGAGTTTACGTTTTCAAGTTTCTACGTCCATTTCCTATACGACTAAGAAATATTAAGTCCACAACCGTGTGGCAAACCACGAACCGCTCTGTGATCTTTAACCTTTGGGTCACACACGATCGCTCATACGATAGAAGTGAAGATTCACGGGAATCTTCACAAGAAGTTAGGCGCTACAAGTCTTGGCACGCCCGCGCTCATCGCATCCACACCTTGTGTCAAAAACGAGAGTTTTCAGTACCCAAACAAATATAAACTTGGGCCATTAATACGAAATCAAAGTAAGCAATAATCTGTTTAAATTTGTGAGTAAGTAGATTGTATAGTCTAGCTAACTAAAACAATATAAATCCAACCAATGGTGGATCCAGAGAATTGTCATGGGGGCACGTTTAGATCATATTCTCGAAAATATTCTCACATTGTAGAGCACGAATATACGATACCAAACATAAACATATTTATCCCTATGCATAAAAAATTATAATGCACTTTTTTACAATAACTTCTAAACACATACAGAAATTGAAAGACTTTACATGCATCTCGACTAATTCCGTGGACCTGAAGATAACAATTGAGCAAACCAATAGTGGCTACAACATTTGGAATGTTCGGCCTTCGTGCGGACACTAGGCAAGCCCTTTAGTTGCTTTCTCGTATCCACTTAGCCAAATCCCTTTTGTGTTTCAAGAAAAAAGAGAAAAAGAAAAAAGAAAAAACATGGTTGGATATGCTCTAAGCCTCACATTTTGTGCAATTATTATTATTATTATTATTATTATTATTATTATTATTATACTTTTTTGGTCTATTTACTGGAATGGATCTATGCTTATCTCAATCCGCAAAAGATGCAACAATTTGGCATTACTTGATTGCTGTAGATAAACCCACTGGCACTCATAGAGGTCAAAAGCTATTGCCTATGGCTAGTTCTCCACTACCCTTTTCAAATTTTCACTTGTAACCTCTTTCACTTTCAAGTCTGGAGCCTAACCATGAAGTATGTGTCGAAAACTCTCTAGGTTTTTGGGTCCCAATTGCACTAGGAAAGAAATTTTTCCTGAAAAAATTCAAGATTGTAAATTGTAAAAATTACCTCTAGCTAGAAGTTGTATTTCATGATGAGTTGCCAAATAATCTCCACATATACTTTTTAACTGTGTGCAATTAGTGGAGATTTCAAGAATCTAACATAGTCGGGGCACACTATTTTTTTTTTTTTTTGGTTTGTTAATACACCGCAAGTCGGCAATTAGATGATAGTAGTAAAATTAATGGAATTCAAAAGTGTTGGCCGGTCACCAAAACATTGCTCTCCCTTTCTATATTACTTCATCTGTTTCTAAATAAGTGTCCGGCACGCAAATCTAGACCTTACAAAAAATGCAATAAATCTGTCCACACAGATAATCTGTGCACAGATTTTATTGTGGGCCCCACCATGGGTTCCACACAAATGATCCGAGTTGTTTATTAAATGTAAAACATTTTTTCAAGAATTCTCGTAAAAAATCAGCTCAATCCAATACTATAGGTGCTTGATCTAATCATCTAATTTTTCATTACCCGAAAATCTGAATGAAAATTTAGATGATTGGATCGAGCACCTATAGGTATTAGATTGAGCTTATTTTTTACGGGGACTCTTGAAAAAATATTTTACATCTAATGAATTGCTCGGATCATTTGTGTGGGACCCGTGGTGGGCCCCACAACAAAATATGTGCACAGATGTATGTGTGGTTAGCAGGGTTCCAAAAAATACATGTTTTTTGTTAAAAAATTTAAATTTTTTTCACAATCTAATAGAACTCATACCCATTGTGGGAAAAATTATTTTCTTAACGAAACAAATGCATCTTTTTGGAAACCTAGGATTGTGCGTCGAACATTTATTTAGGGACAAAGAGAGTAGATTAGAAATGCTTGGGAAAATGACAGCCTATGACGTGTTTTGATAATTAATACCCGCCAAGAACATACTGAGAACATTTGTTAATGCTGAAAATATTATTGACATGTATTAATTATCAAAACACGTTCTTAACCGTTATTTTTCCTAGATGGGCTTTCGCATCTTTTTCAAATAAGCGTAAACTGTGGCTAGACTGTGGCCTGTATGCAGGCATAATCTGGCCTGGCCTGTTGCTGACCCAATAAATATATACTAAAAGAAGGCAGACAATGGCAGGAAGAAGGAAATGGGCTGGCTATAACGTGGCGGCCCAGTAAACTTTTGTGCATTAAGTGGGCTAGTTGACATCCCATCAAAACGATTGCACCGTTGTAAACTTTTGGGGCCCTGTAAACTTTTGTTTCCCGTGAAGCTCATTGGTCTTGGTTATCAATAAGGATTCTTACTAGCCGGCCCCGTTTTGTCTCAACATAGCCTTTCAGTCCCACCTCGTGTCTCGCCCTTTCCGCCTAAGCCCTGTTTTCAAGTGATGTATCAAAAATACCCCCACCTTTATTACTTGCATCTCAACAACTCGCCGACGGCAGCCGCGAGTACGTCACTAGCTTCCACTTCTACATGGTTGCTGACAGCGAGCAATCTGGAGCGGTTGCCGGCCAGGACAGTGTTGCCTTCATCTCAGGAAGACTCGATCTCGAGTCCAATCTGGACCTCTATCTACATATAGGAACAACAAACCCTAGACGACATCATCTCTCTGCTACCTTCGCTGATTTTGTGAGTTTAGGAATTGTTTTTTTTACCAATCTTCAGATCTTTCTCTCATCTGTTTTCCATCACTGTTTTTTTTTTTTTCAAAAAATAAAAACTTCATAGGGTATATGTATGTATGCATGTAGAGATTCGTTGGTTTAGAGAAGATGCGATGATGAGAAATGTTTGTATCTCGTTAATCTGAAATTTGTCGAGCGGAATCTAGTTGAAATTTGTCGAGCGGAAGGCCGGTTGGAAGGCGGGGCAGAAGGTGTTCGGTGAAAAAGAATTCACACCCGTGCTTTTTTTTTTGGTGTGAATTCTTGAATTATTGAGGATGTGAATTCTTACGGATGTGAATTTTTGAGGGTGTGAATTCTGCAAAATAATGTAAATTTTTAGGGGTGTGAATAGTGTAGATGAGGTGTGAATTTTGCATTTAGGGGTATCAATTCACACCAAGAATTCACCTCCCAAGGTGTGAATTTTGTCTTTTCCGAACTTGTGAATTCTTCATTTGGATGCGAATTGGGTCTCTTTTCAAAAATGTGAATTCTGGAGGTGTGAATAGTGATAAAGGGGTGTGAATTCTTCGTCGAGGCGTGGGCGTTTTACGGCGGATCCGAATACAACTTGAACATCAAAGCCATTAACATCTCATTCAACCTCAATCGCTCCTTGACCTCCCTCCGAATCAACTCGACTGCGTCGTTTCGCGAAATCCTCCGTTCGATCCCCTCGGCCTCGCGTCTTATGGAAGCGATCTTGTTCACGCTCCTTCAGACGAGGAAGCCTCTGAAGACCTTCTGGATCTTGCTGGCGGATGAGGATCTGGTGGGTTTTCTCTCTCAGTTTGACGAAGTGGACCGCAATCGGTGATTCTCTGAAGTTTCTGAACATATCAAAGCCATTAAATATATATGTATATTTGTTTCTTTTTCTTAATTTATCTGATTGTGATTATTGTTGCATTTTTTTCATTTTAATTTTGCAGCTACGCACGTCGATACTTTCGAGATCGTTGCAGTAAAGATCACGAGTCTCTCAATTGATTTCTCTCGTAATCGTTTCGTTCTTGTATTGTAATAGATTGTTGTACTTCAGTTGGTGTGAATTGATTTGTTCAATTTTTGCATGATTGGGATTCAATTGATTTGTTCAGTAAAGATCACGAGCCTCTCAATTGATTTCTCGTTTTTCGAGGGTGTGAAAAGTATACATGAGATGTGAATTTTGTCTTTTTTTTTCAAGGCGTGAAATTTTTAAGGTGTGAATTGTGTCTTTTTCGAATATGTAAATTATTTATTTAGGTGTGAATTGTATTTTTTTTCAAAGAAGTGAATTTTGGGAGTGTGAATAGTGTGAATGGGTGTGAATTTCTAGGGGTGTAAATTCTGCAAAGGGGTGTGAATTATGTAAAAGAGTGTGATTTCTGGGGGTGTGGATTCTTGCGAAGGGGTGTGAATTCTGCAAATGAGTGTGAATTCTCAGAGGGTGTGAATTTTCGAGGGATGTGAATTCGGGGGTTGTGAATTCTTGCAAAGATGTGTGAATTCTGCAAAGGTGTGTGAATTCTTGAGGGTGTGAATTCTTTTGAAATGTGTGAATTCTTGGGGTGTGAATTTTTTAAAGGGGTGTGAATTCTGTGGGTCCTGAAAAGTGAAAAGGGCAAAATAGTAAAAACATATTTGAAAAGGGCCTGAATGGAATAACACTTACAAAAGAGGGTTTGCATGGAACCCACCCAAAAAAATAGGACCGGCCAGGAATTTCCTGAAATTATTGAGTGGAAGAAAAGCCGGGCTAATAAATATTATTGACGAAAGTCAGTATTGCTACAATACTTAGATTAGCATATTGAAAGAGGAGTTACCCGTGACCTCCTTTCTCGTAGCACCTAAGTAGTGCACCCCAATGCAGTTTGATCAAAGGCCTCTTGGTAAAAATGGGGCTAATTACCTTTACTTTGTTTATGCATACACCGAAAGAAGAATTTACCCCCAAGAAAAATAGACAAAAAAAAACAAAAAACAAAATGGAAAGTCACATTGTTCCTCCTTAAAATATGTGATAATACACTGCACATTAATTTCAAAAGTAAGAGAGAAGAGAGTATTCAATAAAATAGTCGAAGACATTACTAGTCAAAATCAGAGGAGTTGAGCATATTTAATCTTTCAAATCTTATCCCACATCAATGATATGTTTTTCCTCACCCTACTTGAACAGAGATTATTCTATGCTCCTAGAGCAATTGCTCCATTCTCTCGTAGTAGTCTTTGAGACAACAGTATTGAGGCTCACACACTTGGGGAGTTGGGCTGCGGGACAAATACACTATTATGGGTATATTATTACTTCAGAAGCATAAGGATCTGAAACATTATGTGAGTCAAGGTAGACTACGTCGAACCCGCTTCAACAAACTTGTAATTCTAAATTGAATGAGTTTACGGTATTGAGCATATGCAGAGCACTAGTGTTTTGAAATGCAAAATTTGGACAAAAGTTTATCGTATCATCCCAAGTCTTCAAACATAAACCAATTCCATTGAAACCCACTAATATTGCAAATCACAATATGTACTACACAAAAATGTAGAAACGAAAACTCTGAGTCTTCAAACATAATCAAATGAAAAGCATGCAACAGTTAAAACTACAGTCCCCACTTAATCTGGCATAGGTGTGCATTCATATCCCCATTTAGTTCTCAGCTTGTTTACATACAAGTCTTTTAGTGCACTGATGTCAATGGGGTCACATTCTACTGGGAGCTCTTCTAGAAGATCATCAACAGCATTTAGGGACAACGAATCCGCCAAAGCAATCTTATATACAAACACGTTTTTTAGTTCTTTGTAACTTTTTCTCACACAAAGATTTCGTCATGACTTCAACGTTGTCAGTTTCCTCATCACTATCATCACTCTGCTGACCTCCAAAAGCAACACTTCTGCATTCTTCTAGAGCAGGTGGTACTTCTTCTAGAGGTGGTAGTGGTATTTCTTTTATTTCTTCTGTAACAGGTGGTCACTACAAGAGAATATGCTATTTGCGTCGAGGGACACCTTTTGCGACGGGACCTGTTTTTTGCGTCGGCAACGCGTCGGCATTTTGGGGGACGAAAATGGTGGGGTCTCAAAAAATTTTTTGCGTCGGCATGTGCCGTCGCATAGTTATTGCATCGGCATATGCTGTCTCTAATAGTTTATTTGCATCGGCATTCTTCCCGACTCAAAAAATTTGAAAATCACAAGGTAATTAGCATCGGGAGGTCGTGCCAATGCTAAAAACATTTTTTTCGTCGGCCCACGCCGTCGCCAATGGTTCAAATATACGATATATCCTGTCTATTTGCATCGGGGGTATGCCGACGCAAAAAAAGTGAACATTTAGCTGGGAGCTTTAATTATGTACATTGGCCGGGCATCTAATATTACAAGCTAGCCTGCATAATTTTCTAGACATATCAAACACCACCACTCCATCCAAAACATGTTTATAATACAAAAACCATCATTCAATTAAAAAACGCAGCTAATATTCACAACTTGCCCATTCATTCAATCCCAAGAGATCCAAAGATAAAACAGTACTCGAATACTCCCAAGAGTAATATGTTTCGGAAATAAAACCTAAAATAGACATAGCCAATAGTACGTCAAACAAAATAGGAACCTCAGTTTAGTTTGTTTAACACTACAATGTAAAATAAGTGAAACCCAAAATATTGCATCTTCTTGATCGTTGCACAATTAAGTCCTTGACAAAATAGGAACCTCGGTTAGAATGCAAAATAAGCGGAACCCAAAATATTGCATCTAGCTTGTTCATCGTTGCACACTTTATTCCTCGTCAAACACCTGAAAAAGAAAATATACAAGAATAAGATGCTGATATATGCATTTCCAATCACATGAAACAATAATGGTTTATCGTAATTAACATACATCACAAGACCTCCAAGCAACAGCACAGCCAACAGCTTCTCCAACTGTGCGAAATTTTTTGCGAGGTCTTTCCAAAGAAGCATTAGGTATTTTTACTTTTTTAACGAGCACTTTCCAAAAATCAGAACCCAATGGCTTTCCGTCTACTTTCACCAATGGGTCCTTACTAACAACAATTCCCTCTGCCACATCGTGTTTTGGAATAGTGTAACTCACCAAGCATACTTTTTCATGACCATCCTACAATCAGAAGCAAGGTTTAGTACCCACATTTTTATACTTAGCAAATAAGAGACCATAGTGATAAAAGAAATCAGCTAGACAAAGATTCAAGTGCCATCATCAAGGCAATGTAAAACCACCTTGAAGATTGAAGTGGCTGGTTCTGTTCCAAGTTTGAAGAGCAACTGGTCAAGTTGTCGAGTTTATATACATATATTGAAGCTGAATGTAGAATTGATTATACAAGCAAAGTAATTATGATCGTGATGCTAAAGGACCCCATGGGAAATGCAGCAAATTAAGGTCACATGGGGTTAAGCGTCCAGATTTTTGTATACTTAGTTTCCCTTTCTCTGTTTTCGTTTTGCTTTGAATTTATCCTTGTACTGTCTACAAGTAGGGGGGTCATTTTGTTTAAAGAGACACCAACTCTACAATTTAGCCGCACAGTTTAATATGGGGCAAAATGTCTTACTAGTTGGATCCAACTATAGCAGTAGCCGCTAAGCTCATTAGGCTACTAGCTAGGACAGATTATATCTCTGCCTTCTGACCAACGGAGGGATGAACCATTGATCTTAGTGGGGTAGTATAGAATGGCAAAATTATATCGGCGGTTGGTTATGCGCACGCAGGAAGAGGATGTAGTGCTCATCGTTGTGTCCAGTAACAGCCAATCCTATGGGAGACCTATACTATAAATTTCATGAAGCAGGATCCGTTGTAATCATGAGCTTACGAAAGACTCAACACACTATGAATAGTACATGTTTATATATATATATATGAACATTGAATCGAAGAAAAAAACTGACTTGACAAACGACGTGAATGAGGCGAGGAATACAGAACATTCATTTCACTAGGGTACAGAACATTCATTTCACTAGGGGATAAAAAATCTTGAAGAAACATGGACTGGCAGGTTTAGATGACAGGAAAATTTTTAATGTCCTTTTCAACTGGCTTGCATTCCATATTCACACAAACGACGTGAACGAGGCGAGCATCATGCATTGCTTATTGCACTTCGCGTTCTGTATGCATCTCACCTTTCTCTCTTCTACTTTCTTTTCTTACTCTTCTCCTTTTGCTATATCTATGAGGTTGTCTAAGATGGCTCAACATTGTGCAATTTAGAATAAGGCATCTACGCGAAAGAGTGATCTAAATGTAACAGATTCCTGCCCTTGACCCAAGCAAGTTACTGGGGAAGGATACTTCTCAAATTTTAGACCAAAAACAACAGACAACAAGGTCAAAAATAATTCATGGGCCGGTTTATCACCAGCAAGGCATAAACTACTTGTTGCAAGCGACTGTAAGCAAGTCAGTAGGAAGTGGTAACTTGTACGACATGAAACTACATCTTAGGCAAAAATGCAAGAACTGAACTGAGCTCAACTTTACATGCATTTACTGGGACTTAAACTGAACATACCTGTCCATCAAGTTGTGGAGAATGTGTTGGCAAAGGAGAGAAACCTTGGTCACCATCTTGGAAGTCATTCAAAACCTATAACATACCAAATACCATTTGTCACTATGACATGCTTTAAATCTATTTACAAAAAAAATTCAAACATTTAGAAATCACCTGTTCAGTCTGATTTGTCCCTCCGTAGGTCTGAAATAAGGCCATTTGAGCCCTCATACGCCCGAGATGAGCCATCAACTTCTCATTAAGCATACGCTCCATCTCTCCTGCGAACCTCTGCTCAATCTCTCTTGTGAGCCTCTGTTCAATCTCACTGCTTAGCCTTTTCTCTATCTCACTGCTTAGCCTTTGCTCAATCTCTTGAGTGGCCTCATGTACTTGCCTAGTGATCTCATTGTGATTGGAAGAAGAGGAGGCATGTGACGACCGGGAAGACTGACCATAAACTGCGCTCCGAGGCACACCGGCACCATAGGTTTTGCAATAACCATGTCCATCCTCTCCTAACACATCATGGAAAATCTTGTTTCGAACCTCTGTTGTCTGAAGTGACTCTGGTATTTCAGCAAGGTTTTGATTAAATTCTTCCTACAATTCAACAACATAGAAGTGAAGTCACGTAATAATTTAGACATAATAAAAAAAGACAATTAAAAAGGTCACTCATACCACAACGGCCTTCACGTCTGGGTCATTTTCGTCACGTGTCTTGATGAAGACACTCATTTTGTCTGTGTTCTCTCCGTTTGCATTCATCTAATTTCATCCAACATAACAAAAAGTGGCATTGAGCTCGAGCCCCATAGATGTTATTAGTAGGGACAAAAAAACCAAGTAAAATAAGTTTGTCAACTATGCAATACCTCAAGCCTAATCTGGGAGAAATGTGTCCGCCCAGTCCTGTGATCTGGACCACGCCACTCTCGATTTTTGGAGTTCCTGGTTGCTATTAACTGCGATATGAAAACCCTACTCAAGACTGAAACACAATTAATGTAATCAATTTTATAAATTTACAACTATTTACTCAATTATATACCTTGGCATCCGTAATCCTCCAATAGCTCACAAGTTCTTCCCACTGATATGGCAATACTCTCTTAGGCACTTTCAACAATATATCTGGATCTTCTTCATGTTTAGTATAATATTTATCCTTTGTCTTAGCCTTATGATCTTTCCATAATTTGTTACATGAACGCATGGCTACTGGCTGAAACTCTACCGGACAATCCTCAATGTTATCATACGAAGCACAACTACATATATAAGAGATCAAATATATGTAAACAGAAAAATTCAAAAAATATGACATATACCTCAATCTCCTTCCAAATAGCACTTTTGATCTCTTCAGGTACTGAATTCCAGTCAAGATAAGTCAAGGGAACTCGATGGGGGTTGCGTAGCATTGTGCCCAGTTGTCCTTTCAATCGGCTGCCTTCATCTCCCAATGGCTGGAAATCATTATCAAACATGACTTTTAGTTTAGTTCCAGTACCCCACTGGTGAATGCCCTTAGCACTGCCTCGACCACACTTCTTCATAGATGTCTCAGGAGCTGAAAATTCAGTTGGTGGTAACTTGTAATAATCAAGGGGCATAGCATTGAATTTGATTTCCATGTCATTCACTTTCAGTAGGTTAAAGAACAAAAAAAATTTGAGCCTATCATGTGCTTCAATTCTAAAAAAATATTACGTACCTGTTTCATTTGAAGGTGGTTGTATTGGCTGAGGCAGATGTGGAGCCTGAGATGGTTGCATTACTTGAGATGGTTGTGTATCCTCCAATGGTCGCGGTGTTGGATGCTCCTGTACCACCTTGGATAAACTTATTTGTACTGCCTCATCCATTGTGCGAGGTCGTTTACTAGCCTTTCTCTTAGCCATGGCTGCCTTTCCACAATATCTTGACTTGACAACGACGTTAGAATTTTGTCCAATGCAAATGATAATTGATTACATAGACACAATGGTGCAAGGCAAACACACTCTCCAAAAAAAAAACACCAATAACATGTACATGCAAGAAATATAACACAATATAATTTGATTCTCATACCAACACTACAGCCCTCTTCAAAATCAATACTCCACAAGTCAAGTCATTTGAATCCAAGTCTGAGCCATGCTCATATCAAAGTAAATAGTAGACAAAAAAAGATACCATAAGCTTAACGGTCTACAAGAAAGGTAGCTTGTTCAAAAAAAGAGAAATGATAAGGAGATGAAAAAACATACATCCCTACGTCCAAAATCATTACCCCCTAAGCCTAAACATCTTCATCAATGATGCCACCTTCTTCTCCTTCCCTCACCCAACCAATATCTTCATCTTGGTGCCCTATGTTCTCTTCCAATTACTGGGTCAAATAGGGATCTACTTGGGGATCATCGGAATGCATATCATACAGTCCTCTCTGAGACATCTTTATAACTACTTGCCAATCAGGTTCGATCGGATCTGGAACATACCAAACCTGTTCTGCTTGGGAAGCCAAGATGTAAGGTTCATTGGTAGCTTGATCCTCTCGGTACAACAAATGGTTGAAATTGACCAATGTAAATTTGAAGGCATCTTCTTTCTTCCCATGAATATTATCAATCCAGTCACACTTGAACATAACGTATTTTGTTTCAGTAGTGTATCGAATTTCCACAATGTCAGTGAGCCATCCATAGTAGTATACTGGTCCTACCCGAGGATTTTTGTCTTTCCTACTCGCATAACTCAATGTATTTGCTTTCAAAGCTACACCACTATTTTGAGTTGAACGATTGTCATCAATAGATTTCACACGAAAACGAAACCCATTAATAACATAGCCACTAAATCTCCTTGCGATGGTATGAGGACCAATAGCCAACTTATGGATTTCTTCAGAAAATGTGGTGTTGCTTGTTCTTAGCATAAGTTGGACCTATTGAAAATCATGTTGAAGTCAAAAAATTATGATATAGGGGTGTAATTATGTTTGATTGTGACTTATAGAAAAATACATACATGGTCCTTGAACCAAGCATGAAATGTTTCAAAATGCTCCCGTTGAATTTGATGATCATCAGCTCGAGGCATCTTACTTTTGAGAAATTCAAGGCGCTTCCTGTGTAAAGTTAAAATACACATTAAGAACTACCAAAAATAAATAACTTAAAACAAAGGATTAAGAGGGTAGTTAAACATACGTAATGAAAGGTGCAACTGAACTGGTGTTGAACAAAATATATCGATGAGCTTGTATCCATTCTCTATCATCAAGGTGAAATATCGTGTTTTCCCCCACACCCCGACCCATACTGTCACCGCCATCATAGTTCCTCGCTGGACGATTCAATTTTGTTTCCACATCATTCAAATACTGCGCACAAAAATTCATACAATCTTCCATCAAGTAACCTTTAACTATTGAAGCCTCCGGATGAGCTTTATTCCGCCCATATTGTTTCAGCGTAAGAAGGAATCTCTCGAATGGATACATCCATCGAAATTGAACCGGTCCAGCAATTAATGCTTCTTCAGCTAAATGTACAGCCAAGTGTTCCATTATATCAAAAAAGGATGGTGGAAATATTTTCTCAAGCTGGCACAGCGTCACTACAAAACGATCTTCAAGATATTCCAAGTCTGAAGCACGATTAACTTTGGAGCACAATTGTCTGAAACAATTTCCCAATTCAATCAAGGGTTCAACCACATTCTTAGGCAACGCTTTTCGAATGGCAATAGGTATAAGTTGTTGCATTAGAATATGGTTGTCGTGACTCTTAAGTCCCCCAATACTTGTATCGTCTAGGCGCACACGTCTTGAGATATTCGATGCATAACCATCTGGCACTCGAACTTCCTTTAATACTTTGAGAAATATCTTTTTTTCTTCTTTGCTCATTGTAAATTGTGCTGGTGGCATATATGCTTTCTTGGACCCTCTTGACTGCAAATGCAACGACTTTCTAATATTTAGAAATTCTAGATCACGCCTGGCACTAGGATTATCCTTAGATTTTCCTACAATTCCAAGTATTGTCCATAATATATTGTCACAAAAGTTCTTCTCCCCATGCATTAGATCAATGTTGTGTCTGATTAAATTGAATTCCCAGTATGGCAGCTCAAAAATATGCTCTTCTTTTTCCAATTGTGGTATGAAGATGTAGCGGATTCCTTGGCTTTTAATCTCTCAAACCGTACCTTAAGATCAAATATCTTGTATTGGGTAAGGATGCCTTCTGATTCAATTTGATTCAGCAACTCAGATCCAGACAACGGTTTAGGCTTGCTTCTCCATTCCCGTGTTCCATCAAATGACACTCTATCCTTTCGAAATTTATGATCACTTGGTAAGAATCGGCGATGACCCCTGTAGGATTGCTTTTTACCATGTTTCAACCAGCAAGATACTGTGTTTTTATTGCATGAAGGACAAGCAAATTTTCCTTTGGTACTCCATCCTGACAAGTTGGCATATGCGGGGAAATCGTTGATTGTCCACATCAAAGCTGCATGCATTTGAAACATTTGGTTGGTTGATGCATCAAACGTGAGTTCTCCTTCATTCCATAATTCCAATAGCTCCTCAATTAATGGCTGTAAATACACATCAATCTTATCGTCTGGTCCCTTCGGGCCATCAATAACCAAAGACAAAATAAAAAATGGTTGTTTCATGCACAGCCATGGCGGTAGATTGTACACGACCAACACGACAGGCCAAGTGCTATGAGTTATGCTCATTGTTCCATATGGATTGAATCCATCAGATGCTAACCCAAGTCTTATGTTTTGAATATCACCAGCAAACCTGACATGTCGACGATCAAATTCCTTCCATGCAAGAGCGTCAGCAGGATGCCTACGAACACCATCATTGGTTCGTCCATCAGCATGCCAACTCATGAGCTTGGCTGTTTCAGATGACGTAAAAAACCTTTGCAATTTTGACTTCAAAGGGATATACCTCATCTGTTTCGCAGCCCTTTTTTTACCACGTTTCTTGCCAGTTTTTGATCTAGTGATAGTCACTTTCCATCTAGATTCACCACATACGACACAAGCATCAAGATTTGCATGCTCGTTTCTAAACAACATACAACTTCTAGGACATGCATCCCACGTCTTGTACGTAAAGCCCAAATCGTCAGTTATCTTTTGGGCTTCATAGTACGAATTCGGAAGATTCAAGGCCTCAGGGAAAGCCTCATGATAAAATGCAAGAAACTTGTCAATTGTCTTGTTTGACAACTTATGAAGCACCTTCATATGCAAAAGTCGAACAATAAACGACAATGATGTGAAATTTTTACACCCAGGATACAACTCGGTATTTGCATTGTCAAGAAGTTTGAGATACGCTGCCGTTGCTTCATCAGGCCCTTTTTGAGGATCATTTGGAATTCGTTCATCATTCCCATGCCAACACTTGTACCTATATGTTGATTCCTTATAGCATCACTTATCATTCCAACCATATCGTCCCCAACTGTTGAGTTTTCAAAAGTTCCGTAACCTTGCTCTCCATTAAGAAAAGCATATGATTCCCCATGGTTTGTCCAATTTTTGTACTTCTTAAAAAATCCACAAGAGTAAAGATGTTTCCTTACAGCTGCTCGAGGAAAACTATAGCGATTCTCACATTTTCTACAAGGACAACTAATGAACGAATCATCAAGCTTATCAGTGTATGCAAACTCAAGAAATCTGTCAATCCCATCAAAGTAGTCCCTCGACATCCTCGGTAAATCAATCCAAGTCTTGTCCATGTTTCTACTTCCCTCAATTATTTCTGTAAACAAACATGTACATTATGCATATACAGACACACAAATGCATACTAGCCACCTACTCCAAAAAAATCAAGTATGCTCTCAGTCGCTTAATTGAGGAAAGAAAAATAAAGAGAGATAATGCAACATATGAAAAAGGTCACACTTGAATGGGAAAAAAAAGCCAAATAGAGGACACAATATTAAGAAAATCATGCAAACCCACGTTTCTAAGTCTTGATCTTGATGGAGGCTTAGAGCTAGGCCTGCTAAGTCTTCTACCCACGAATCCAGGCCATGAACAGAATTTGAACTGTCCTCGTAACTTTAGGGTTGTAAATGTTTTCTGGATTTAGAAAATAGAAAACACTTTCTAGCCAAGCAGTAATTATTTTCAATTAAACACGAAAAAACATTCTTCATTGAACTTCCAAAACGTTTTAATCTTAACGAATCGTAAGCGTAGAGATGATTTTGTGACCTACATAAATTCCAAACACCACTAATAAAATGCAGGTCCAATATATTCATTCCAACAGATTATGTTCACGGAACATACTCTTGTCTTCAATCCACATTTTTTATTGACAGAGACACAGAACTATTGAATTCCATGTACAAAAATCAGTAGCGGCGGAGACACCAAAAATTTGCGGCAAAGCATCAAAACGCATAAGACACCAACAAGAATCAAAACCCTCACATATTAGCGAACAACCAACAGCAGTAGCATTCAGCAGCATCAAAAAAACCACAGCAGAAATCATTTTCAAGCAAAACATAAGCCCACAAAACACCCACACCCAATAAACACTCGCCCAAAGCCCAACTTATAGAAATAAAACCTTTGAACTAACCAAAACAGACATCCCAAAAGCTAACTCTAGCCCCCTGACCTACCATACAAAACTTCTATTGAAAAGACTCCAATCCAACCAAAATGAATACCCCTCCCTCCATTTCAAACCTGGACCAAACCACTTGATACCCCAAATCTCCCCCAACGCACTCTCCCACCTCAACTCCCTGCTCCACACCCCACACCACCCACAACATAAGCTGTGGTGTTGTAAGGAGCAGTTCAGCATGCTACGGTGTTCCTTTGAAGAAGAGCATATTCTTCGAAAGTTTGTCTCTTTTCATTGCCTTTCATTCTGCTTCATGGCTTTTCATGTTGTTTATGTTAGGCTAGGCCCTAGGTTTTTGTCCCTGTGAGGAACATAAACTCTAAGCCTAGCTCTATATTTTGTTTCTTTCGATGAAAAACCTATGTTTTTTTTTGCTTCTTTTGATAAAAAAAAATGTTTTCCTCGTATTGCAGTTTATTAGACTATTAATCTCACTATCAACAGATAAACATGAATTTCTTTTGTATCCGACCCCACAGCCACGTCACATTCCAGATTATCCACATGCTTACGATGTTGACATTTTACATTTTTCTATTTCTAAGTGGATTCTTCAATCTCAACAACAAAACTAAAATACTAAAAATTCTTAAAAAACTCGTTATGAATATATATACACACACACATGGGGGGGGGGGGGGGCTTCTCTAGGTCTGATTAAAATAACTCCCAATCGAATTGGGTTCCCAATAACATGAGTAGCATACATGTGATAAATAGCAATAACTAATCAAAATACACACAACCACAACTGGTGAGAGATTGGAAATAAACGAGTAGAATAAAGGTCCCCTTAGTACATACCAATGGTGGAATCACGAGGTAGCAGGGAAGACGTATGTAGTGTTCAGCCCTGGAAAAGATTCTTGGGAGAGTTGAGGATTAGAGAGTTTGCTTGGTGGAATATCGACTCCTGAACCTCAAATTGAAGCATTAGAGAGTTTGCCTGGTAGAATCACGTACGTGAGAGAAATTGTCTTCATTGTCTTGTCGGAAACCCCGTGTGGTCGTCGTTGAGGTGCTCTGGTGCTCTGTTATCTTCAATGAGAGAAAAGTTAGGGCAAAAGAAAAATAAAATCAAGAGGGTTTCGGTAGGATTAAAACATGCAAGAGGGTTTTGGAACCAAGAAAATCAAGAGGGTTTCGGAACCAAGAAAAGAAGAATCATTAAAACACACCCAGCTGATTAAGAAACTTACCAGTGCATCCTCTTGATTTCGGTAGGATTCTTTGCCGAGATCGATTTCGTTTCGAAAGGATTCTTAGCCGATTGAAACACACCCAACTGATTAAGACTTAGAAAACACCGAGATAAATTTGGTTTTGTAGGATTCTTAAGCCGATCCCAGCAAAGTAAGGCAGGAGTTCGACTTGGGGTTTTGGGGAAAACGAGTTTCGGTAGGATTCTTATTGATTAAAACACACCCAGGAAAATAATTAGGAGAGATATTGATTTGGGGTTTTGGGGAAAAGGAAACAATATTAATTTAATTCTCCCAAAAATTTTAGAACTTTTCGCCCCCTTCACCCCGCCATTTCTTACCCGCCCGATCGCGCGTACACTTTTTTAGCGCTAAAAAGTTACTATTTGCATCGGGGTGTACCTTGCAGACGCAAAAAAAATCTATTTGCTACTAGGTTTTTGCGATGGCAACGTGGCGGACGCAAATTGACGACTTTTGAGTCGGGATGACATGCCGTCGAAATTTAATTTTTTTTGCGACAGCATTTTTTGCCGACGCAAAAAGATCGACGAAAAAAGCATTTTCTCTTGTAGTGGGTATTTCTACCGTAGCAGTAACTCCAATAACTCCAACAAAATCTTGTAAAGTGACAAGTAGTATTTCATCATAAACTCCAATATCGAACATTATCGATCAGAATGTAACCAGTGAGATGCACTTTTGTAACCAGTTTGATGCCTATGAATTAATGTAGGTGATCCAAATCATTTGTAGAAATTGACGAAAGCAAAAACATCAAGAACATGAACAACATTTATTCATCATCAAAATGAAATGCCTCACTTGGAATGCTCCACCAACTGCTCCTTCTTTTGGATGAGGTGTCGAAGTTTAGCCCCCCAGTTTATCATCTCGTCCAATCCTTGTGACGAGGTCGACCTGACCACAACAAAAAAGGGTGAGAGCGAGTTAGAAAAAAGAAATTTTCATCATATTCAGTTTTTAAATAAAAAATACTTACATAAGTACTCTGATTTTCTACTCTAACAATCTAAGGTAAACTTTCCTCCAAAACAACACAATTTGTTCCTAGACCTCGACGAAGCCATCTTTTGGAATATACAATCAAAATTCAGCAGATGTGTGTGGTCAAAACCCCACTTGGTACTGAACTTCTTCACATATAACTTTTTAAACACACTGATCTCAATAGGTTCATACTATAATGGAAGCTCTTCAAGAAGAATATGTTCGAGAGCATTCAGCGAAAATGAATCGGCCAAAACATACTTAGATAGCATTTTTAGCTCCTTCTAACTTTTTCCTCGCCTCTTTTATTTCTCCATCAACTTTGCTCACAGTCTCAACATTTAGAGAGAGAGAGAGAGAGGGGCTGTTTGGCTCTTTTAGGGGTAGAATAGTGACTACAATCTTCGTGGCATTGTGGGCACACGCCCCAAAATTTCTCAATTTTGTGTATGAAAAATGGGTGCATCCTTTTTGGAAAGCGCGGCGAAACACTTACAATTCAGAGTCGCCACTCGGATTTTGCGGAAGGTCACCCAAGGAACCGAACTTGAAACGTTTGCTACGTTTTGATTTGAAAAGGTTTGTAGACTGGATCGTCATCACCTTCGATGTTTGAGGTTCGGGAGCCAGGTTACGAGAGGGGAAGGGTTTTATGGCATCCCTCTCGCCCAATTCGGAGATCGGTCTCTACTCAGGCATTTTATAAAATGTTTGTGTTTTTTTCTCTCATTGATCATTTTTTAGCCAATTAGGGCAGGGGAACAGTTAAAGAGGATTAAAACTGTGACAAGTTGCATTATGTGGCAAAATGCGATGGATGTACTATGGAAGCATGAATAATAGATTGAGAACAAGCACCTATGAGCATTTTAGATAAACTGGAACACGCTGATCCAAAATGATGCACCCAGGAACAAACCTGTATGCACTGGCCATGCCACTGCATATAGGAGTTAATTGCGTGTGCCACACCAGTACTGGCGTGCACCGGTAGATCTAAGTCTACAGCTTCGGTACTCAACCCTCTGGGCTCTGGAAAGGACCAGTGCACACCCAGGACAAACCATGCAGTTATAAAGCAGATATTAAGTTATTACAGACAAATGAGATGGCTTTGAGCCATAAGAATAAACAAAACACCCCATAAACAGTGTGGGGACGTAAGAATGGCCAAGATCGAACTACCATGCAAGGGCCAAGCCACTGGATCCTGATCTAACTGCCGTACGCCACTGGGAGGAGGCCGTACGCCAGTTAATCTTTTGTCCAATGCTTTGGCTTTGCATGATCTGGGCTCTGGAACATGATCAGAAGAATCCCAGAGACCTTCTAAAGCGTAAATAACAGACAGATAACTAAACAGTTCTAATTATAGAAAGCAATAAACTAGTTTTTATTATGCTGCAAGGTGTGAAAGACAAAAAGAAAACAGAAAATAGACGATCGGTGATCCCCACACCAGTGGTGCACATACAGCCATAACTGGCGTATGGCTTAATTTTACTAGCATGCGCCACTTATCTCTACACACGATCTTTGAAACTTTGCTAGCTTTAGGGCCAGGACTGGTATTGATTACTAGCCTTGACCCTGCCAGTCCCCCTCAAGGGTCAGAACAGAAAGTTACAAAAGGTGGTATACCTTTTTAGGATTGAGTTTGATGATGGGTTTGAGCTTTGAACTTGATGTTTGGAGGATGATGAGTGAAAGGGGTATGATTATATGTGAGAGAAGGTTTCTTGCTTGCTCTTTCAATGGGTGAAAGAAAAGAAAGCAAGAAAGCTTAAGAAAAAGAGAGGGAGAGACTTGGGCTCTTAATGAGTATAACCCCTTGCATATAAATGCAAGGGGGGTATTTATAGAGGGTGAGAGGACTGAGAAAGGGATGTAACCAGCTGGTTAGGGGGCTGGTTAGGCTTAGAGGAGAGAGTCTCCCATGCATTAAATGCATGGGACTTGTTGATGGATGATGTAGGAGAGAGATGGGAGCAGCCCAGCCTGTTTGCAATCATCAGGAGACTGTTTGGTGTACTGGGTGGCTGCAAAAGTCTCGTGTACGTGATTGAATAAAGTTAATTTGATTGGATTTGACCGGCGTACGCCAGTGCTCTACCTGCGTGCGCCAATGGAAACTGAGTCAACGGTTGGACACGTGGCATTATACCGGCGCACGCCAGCACAGTACCAGCGTATGCAGGTAGAGTTTTGCTGTGGCCATTTGGTTCTGGCTTGAAGGATTCGAAAAGGAGTTCGGAAAGGTTTGGATGAGATTCGGGACGCTCAAAGCTCAAACACACTAACAATCTCAGGATGTTCTTGACCTTCATCATCATTGGGGAATCAAAAACCATAAGTAAACTAATCTGGACAGTCCAGAATAGGGTGTCAACAGGCATTAGCTGCACCCAATTCACATACGTACTTTTCAAAACATGCAATTTGCCTTTATCATTAGCATTGTTTTTCTAAACAATATGTCATTACCAAAAACTTGCAACGTTGAAAATTGATATGACAGTCAACAGTTATCACTTATTGCATCACTAGAATTAGAAGTCTAGAACAATAATTGGGCAAAAATATACCTACAGCTTAGATTCTACCAAGATTACTTAAGGTTTTCAAAATCTCCTCTCTTTTGTTTCTATTTTCTTGAAACTACCTTCAAGTCTTAACGATTGAAAATTTTTGTGCTGAAAAAGAGAGCTCTAGTATGCCATGGAGATTTTAGGACAGAGAGGAAAATATGTGAAACTACTTTTAACGATTGGGGATAAAAATTAACTTGTGAGTTTATTAATTAAATATTCACATTGTCAACGGCTTATTTACCTTTTTGGTCTCCAAAGTATTTGCAAGTGGTCAATTTCGTCCATAATCTAAACATTTGTCCAATTTCATCCCCAACGTTTAGAATGTGTGTCAATTTGGTCCCCATTCATAACGCCATCCCTCTTGTCCGTTAAAATGGAGAGCATCATTGGTATTTCACTCCAAACACTACAACAAATGAAAAAATCAAAACAAAAAATTACTCCAATTTCTCTCCTATATGCTGTAAATAGTCAAAGAAACCTAAAAAAAAGACAGAGATACAAAACAGTAGAAAAGAATAGGAGGAGAACTAGCGGCTGCGGTGAACATGGGGAAAACAGGGAGAGACAGGACACAGATTTAGGCAATCTACGGCATGGACGACTGGCAAACCCCAGTGTTCCTCCTCCTCCATGCCATCCTCTTCTCTTTCCTCTCCCTTCTCTCCCTTCTCTTCCTCCTCTACTTCACCCCCATCTGCCCCTCCCTCTCCCACCTCCTCCATGTTAGAAATATGTAAACCCAATTTGGGTATTTCCTTGTTTTACTTTTTGGGGACTTTCATGTAATGTTTTTATATTTTTGTCCTTAGTATGTAATAAGTGAAGTGTGTGTCTTTAATATATATGTAAGAAAAGAGAAGAAAACGCAGATAGAGAGAGACAGAGAAAAGAGTAAAAATAAAAAAGAAAAAGGGTTTTTTGTGTGCTCGTGTGTGCTGTGTTTTGAAGGTGAAGGAAAAGTTTTGTAAAGCTTGAATCAAGTGAATGAAATCAGCGTTTTAGTGCCCAGATAAGTCTTGTTATTGCTGCAATTTTCTGCTCTGTTTTGTTGCTGAAAACTGCATCTTTGTGGTTCATTTGTTTGCTTAAAATCTGATCTGTTACTGCTGCGTTTTAGCTCAGTTAGTGACTGTTTTTTGGTGATATTTGTGTGTGCATTTGGGCCCTTATTTCCCCAACACTCCAGCCCTCCGCCGCCAGATTTGCAGCCCGCTTCACCGGCTCCGTCACCACCTTCTTCGTCGTTTGCCTCCTCTTCGCCGCCACCAACATCTTCTAATTGCCATCTCCCTCCATTGGGAGATGTCCCAGCGCATGGTCACCGCTGGCATGGTGCAGGAGGAGTACGTCACGTGCTGAGAAGGCGACGAGAGGAGGCTTCCTTTTACCGATAACTACTTCGACGTGGTGGTGTCGGCGGTGTTCTTGCACATGGTGGGGAAGGAGTTCGGGGGGAAGACAGCGGTGGCGGCGGAAAGGATGATGGGGTTGGGGGAGGTGGTTAGGGTATTGATGTCGGGTGGTGTGGGACCTGGTGCTTAGGGGATGTTAAACGATCGAGATTTTATTTGGGTTGGAAGGGGAGTAGATGTTCTATGGGTGACTGGTAGAGAGCTTTCAGAGAGAGAGAAAGTTGGAGTTTGGGTCGTCGTAGTCAATTTCGGCCGTGGACGGCACCGGTGGAGTGATGGTGGCTGTGACGTCGTTGATAGTTGGTTGGGTTTTGGCAGTGGAGAGCACATATGAGGGAAATTGGAGCAATTTTTTGTTTTTGTTTTTTTGTATTTTTTTTCATTTGTTGTAGTGTTTGGGGTGAAATATCAATGATGCCGTCAATTTTAACTAGGAGTGAGCAAAATAACCGTCAAACTGTGAATCTAGTCCAAACCAATCCAAACCGACAAGTTTGGTTTGGTTTGGTTTTTTAGTGATGTGGTTTGGTTCTGGTTTTAAAAATCTAGAAACTGTGTTAAATGGTTTGGTCTATGGACTTACATTAGCAGTTTTGGTTCGAAACCGATCCGAACCATATAACACACGTATAGTATAATACTGTATGTTTAGTGCTTACGCCACAACCTCGCCTTCAAATAAGGTTGAAACACCCCAAGGGCTAGGTCGTCGATAGCATAATAATCGGAAAGTCCGGGATCGTACCCACAGAGAATCGAATATAGCTTAATCGGATTGTAGGTTTTGTAAGGTGGATTTGGCGTTTAAGACGGCCAACTTGGTTTTGCTTTGAAAGGTGGAAATGCTAATGAAAAACACTAGAAACGAGTTTTATAAACTAAAAGAGGCAAGTCTAAGGATCTTCTAACCCTTGACGAAGGCCGTTACCGGTTCTCGATATTACTCAAACGAAAGTCACGATCGCGTGCTCACGCTCGGAAGATTTAGCTTTAAAGACTACGTTTAACAAAAGATGTCATTAAACGGAACTAAGCCAACCTATTTTTGCTAATGTATCTAACACGTAGGAGGCCACGAGCCCTCGATATGTCGCTTGCCAAGACCGCTTGACTAAACTTCATATCAAGGAGTTAACACCCATCGCTTAGACCAAAATGGCTAGGTTAGTTCAATTCCGAAAACCATGATTTTAAGCCCGAGGGTTCGAGAACCAAACAACAACCTAAGTCATTGGAAAAGAGTAGCCCGAGACTTAGCCAAGAAACTACTCACACATAGCTAAAAGACTAGACAAGGTAATAAAATGGAGCAAAAAATTTAACCGAAGAAAATAAAAATAAACTTGATTTATGCAAAGATCCGAAGCGTAGTTACAACATTAATAAATGAAAAATTAACATAAGACAAAAACTTACTTGAGTTCTTGAAGGAAATAACTAAGAAAGCTTGAAGAACATTAATGGAGATTTCCTAGAAAGCAAATAAAGACTTAGGCCTAAATCTAACTAATGGCCTATATCTTCCATAAATGGCATACACCCATATATATAGGGCTTGCAAAATATCCCTTACAAAAGATCAAAGGGTCCCTAAAATATCCCAAAAACATTCCATGCCACAAGTGGAAACTTTCCAAAAATGGAAGGTTGAAAAGTTAACCAAAAATCTGCAGATTTTCCGAGGCTGTACCGGTACTGGAAATGCCTCAGTACCGGTACAAGGCCTTCAAACGGCTGGAAAAATTAAACTCTGGACACCTTGTATTGGTACTGGGCCCAGTACCAGTACACGCTTGACAGACAGATTTTTTGGGCAACTTCGCGGGCTCGCTCCGGACACTCCCGAACTCGAATTTGGGTGTTCTTTGGACTGTTGGAAAGCTTGTCGAGTCTACTTTCTAACCCAAGTTGTTTGGATCCAATATCATTTGTACATCAAAAGTTATGACGATTCTACCCTCAGCTGGTCGGAAGATGAGTAGCTTTGGTAAAATCCTCACTTCTCCTTCAATTCCCTTGACCCTTGGGCGACCCGAGCAACCTCCAAACCACCTCTTCATGACTCATCGGGCACCACAATGTGGTGGCACGTGGCCTTGAGTACTTGGTTGCATCCGGAGCATTCCTTGGCGTTCAAACGCACCTTATTCACACGGTTTACCTGAAATACACAAAAACCTACCTTACGTGCAATATCGCATAAAAACGACAACATATATGTACAAACACAACATACTAGAGGACTTAAGCATCAAGAATATGTGTTATTGGGTGCTTATCATTTAGATACATTAAATAAGATTATTTTTCTAATCTAATTCTCTATTCCACCACCCTATTATTTTATTTCCAAATTAATTCCCTAAGCTTTTATATGCGATAATCTATTCCTACAATTTCAATACACTAAACATAGGTTCGACTAAATCAATTAATTTCTCACTCTTTTCACTCGGTTACTAATTTTCTAATCTAATACCATGGCTCTATTCCTTTGCTAATTACTTGTATTCTACTTTTACTTAGTTATTTGATTTTAGTGAGTTTTGGTAATTTTTATATAACTAGCTAGTTTTAATATAAGTTTTGGTATTCAATTTTAAGTACTTCAAATAGCTATGAGGATGATATCTCAATTTCGAGCGAACCGTGGTTTAAAATCGAAACCGAACCATCTTTTAATGGTCTGGATTGGTTTGCTTATATGAATTTTATGGGTTGGTTTAGTTCTCCAAATTCTTAATTCGTATGTAGTGATTTGGTTATTAGTTTACTATAAAATCGGACCAATCCGGTCCATGCCCACCCCTAATTTTAACGGACAAAAGAGATGGCGTTAGGAATGGGGACCAAATTGAAACACATTTTAAACGTTGGGGACCAAATTGAAAAAATATTTAGATTGGGGACGAAATTGGCCACTCGCTAATACTTTGGGGACCAAAAAAGTAAATAAGTCCAATGTTAACCCTTAAATTTAATATTTTGTTATGTTTTAACTCTTAGCCTTTAAAAATTGGGACAAATTGAGTATGAGGACATACTATAAGAGTTTTTGCTATGATAAGAATATAAATATTTTCTCGTAAAGTCTAAAGAACAATCTGCTGAGGATTTACAAAAAAAACCCCTCCCAATGTTGACCGTCGTTGACCAAGGTTGACCGTGGTTGACCGGCGATGAAAGTACCTAAAACCCTAGGGTACCTTATAAAAGTGCCTAAAACCTTATGGTACCCTATATATGAAAGTGCCTAAAATCCTAGAGTACCCTATAAAAGTGCTTAAACTACTAAAATCCTATAATAGAAAAGTGCACCCTACCTAAAACCTTAGTGTATCCTATGAAAGTGCCTAAAACTCTATGATACCCTACGAAAGTGCCTAAAATCCTAGGGTACCCTATGAAAGTGCAACAATATCAAAAAATATGAAAAAGACATATTTTGTGTTAGCCAAACAAGGCCATTGTCTCATATAAGACAATTTAAATGAAAAAAGACATTTTTTGTGTTACCAAACAAAGCTCTTGTCTCATTAAAGACAATTTTGTCTTTTCACGGACTCTAGACTCTAAAAAAATTTATTAATGAACTCTATACATCATAGAAACTTAGACTGGACTAAAACTCCTATGGGGTTGTTTCATTTGGACTTTAGACTAATATGCTGTAAAAATTAATGTTGTTATCCTTGTTTGCTGGCCAACATATTCAATGCAGTGTTTCCATTTTTATCAAGTGCTCCGGCAAGATTAGGAAATGATTCAACAATCTCCATAGCCAGACCTGTGGGTTCAAAAGATTAACCGCAATTTTAATCAGACCTAGTTAGAGAGAGAGAGAGAGAGAGAGAGAGAGAGGGGAAAAAAGGTACTGTAATGTTCTCCCATGATAGCAGCATGAAGAATAGTGCAGCCGTCATCTTTCCTCAGCAGCTCCTCACGAGTAGCCGCCACTTTGAGAAGGTTGAACCTCCCGCTCTCCATTTGTAGCCGCCGAGTAACACCTCCCGCTCTCCATTCGCAGCCGCTGAGTAAAGCGGCATCCCTCCCATTGCATTGCGCTCTGAAACCAACTCTCTCTCTGTCACGCCCTCGATTTTCAACATATATATAAAAGAATTTCTGTAAATGAAACCTCGCAATAATCCGTACAATGCCTAAAATTACATATCATTCTCATTCCCAAAAACCTCATTTCAACATCCAATACTTTCCAAAAGATTACATCAACGGCTCAACAGCCAAACTAATATAAGTACAAAGTATCGTTTGAGTCAAGAATTTACAATATTCCAAAGGTCAAAAGATTTGTAGATAAATTTTCAAAAACTCCTTCCAAAAGAAATTTACAAAGATGAACGGGTAACTTCTCATTGTTAACTTTCAAAAGCATGTCCACGTCCAAGCATTTAGTCATACAAGCTACTGCCCTGAGTTGGTACCTGAAAAGTTGTAAGGCTTGAGCTAAACTAGCCCAGTAGAGATATCTTTGCTCAAATTATATGCAAATGAGATAGATAAAGTACCGAGATGATTATTTAAGAAATAAGTCTCAGGTAACAAGGAAGAATACAATCAAACGCCGATAACATACCAGGAATTAAGACTCGAGCAACTCTTCATGGTCATTACCTAAATCCATTAATCATTCTATTCATTCTTTTCAATTCACGGCTCTCCTTTACGTACTTCCATACCAAGGGACTCGCAGATTGGAGGACCGAGAGACGTTCCGGGCATTCGGACCCCGTATACCCACTATTCATTCCTGGTGATTTTGACCCTGTACATCCATGTCTAATTCCGGGTCTCAGACCCCGTACATCTATTTCGCATTCCGGGTCTCGGACCCCCTATATCCACACAACGTTCCGGGTATCTAAGACCCCGTATGTCCATTCCAAGCCATTTAGTCATACATGTTTCCAAGCTTCTATTGCAAGAATACAGATAATGGAAATAGATTTTTAATCTAACTCAATTTTCTATTCTTATTCCAGAATTCAATATCTAACTCATCTCTTATACCATAAATCATCACGTGTTGGTCTATCACCTTTGTTCAGGATTCATCTATCTTTTATTCAACAAATCGACCTTATCATAACTTTGGCTAATAATTAAGTACTCACCTTTCTCACATATATAACAATATCCTAAGGGACTTATAAGCCCATAACAACTCTACGACATTCTACCCGCCAGTATCGATAATTAAGACTCATGGAATTGGCTCCGAAGGAAATCAATTGAGATGAACCAAGAGAACGTGAGTTACTACTTTAACCTTTGGATCACTAGACCGACTCACACTTACCAAATACATCCATCACAATACCTCGCACGGCCTACAGTGCTCCTAACAACCATATGATATATCACTTGTCGACAACGATACCCAAATTTACATTTTACAAGTATCTCGGGAAACGATAACATCAACGATTCAATAGAGATCGTACAATGGAGTTTAAAGAGGGTCTAAAGACGTTTTAGAGGTGCTAGAAGTGATCGGGGACCAAAGGGATGAAGTACGGAACAAAAGCAGAAAAATTGTCCATAAGCTTCTGGTATCGATACAGCAAAAATGGCGTATCGATACAGGAAGCTTATCAGAAATTCTGAAGTTTCTGTTTTCTTATGGTATCGATACGGCAAAAGCCCGTATCGATACGGAGTGGTTTCGAGTAGATTTTTAGCAGATTTTCTGGGTTTCAATGACACCACCAACAACAACAACAATAGGCACATATATGACACAAAATCAACTCATAAGCATGTAAAGAGAGTAAGAGATCCCTACCTCGATTACCAAAGCCGAACCCCACGAGATCGATCAAGCCCTAAAGCTTCAAACCTCGAAACCTAGCAAGAATACTCCTCCCCGAGCTTGCTCCAACGAGACCCGAGGTCGAAAGCCCGTGAAGATGATGATTTTGGTGAAGAATCTTGGTGAGTCTTGAGCTTGGGATGGGATTTTGGGTGAAAGGGTGAGAGAGAGGAGAGAATGCCGAGAGAGGGAGAGAGACCGGGAGATAGAAAAAGAGAGGAGTAAAAATACTCCTCTACACACACTCTCACCATATATATATTCATATAAACACAAATCACACTTGCACTCCCTCAAAAAGTAATCTTAACACTTTGACCCCAAATCAATTAAACTCTATAAATTTCATATTTTTTTCTCAATTTCTAACAGTCATAAAACTTTTAAATAATATCCAAAAAATACGGGTCCTTACACTCTCCCTCTCCATAATAATCTCCACAACAATGACCCTGCCAAACATGGTTGCCTCATGGTGCACCGTGTCCCCTCTCCAGTTCCACGTCCTCATCTCTCCCCCACTGCCCCCGTTGCTCCTCGTCAGTAAGCCGCCATCAAACAGTTCTCTGAAGGCAGTGGCGTTGCCGCCTGCCACCAGGAAATGGAGTATGGTGTTGCCTTGCGCGTCTTTTCGCGTTAGAATATCCGGTTCGTCGGTCAGGATCAGGTGGAGCACCGGTGGCGATTTTGGGGTCCATGTTAATGCTGCTCTGAATGCTGCCGAGTGGCTGCTGTTGGCGAAGTTGGTTTTCATTTTTGTTGGGAAAACACACACAGAGTGTTTTATTGTATTTGTTTAGTTTCGAGCCCTGCTATTCGCAAGGAAGATTTGCAGGGAATCACGCAAGGAAAAATGCATTTCGGCCCATTCCGGATTCCACAAAAATCTACAAAAATATCCATAAATTTTTTAATATTATTTTATGGGGCCCTATAAAAAATCAGATTCAACGAACATCGGTAGTATTACTTTTGAATTCATAGAGGGGAACCGAGCAGTTTCGTCATACGAATCCAAAAGTAATACTTACCGATGTCCGTTGGAGTTGATTTTTTTCAAGACCCCATAAAATAATATTCAAAAATTTATGGATATTTTTCTAGATTTCTGTGGGACCCGAAATGGGTTCAAACGTATTTTTTCTTGCGTGATTCTCTACAAATCTTCCTTTCGATTAGAATTTCCCATTTCCGTATGTATAGCTTAGTATGGTAACATCTTCTAGACCGGGCCGGCCCAAGGTATTTGGATGCCCTAAGCCAATTGGTGGAATAGTGCCTTACATCAATTTTGCTAATTTAAAAACAATAAACAGAAATACTTTTTTATATATAATTTTCATTCATATTATTCAACATGGTAAATATTTCGGCCTTAATGACTTGTGCGGTTGCAATAATTGAACCACCAAAGGAGTTTGTAGTATAGTTGCACACAGAAAATATATACTTATCTAGGTAGGAATGCCCCATTTTTTGTCCAAAATATGGAGGCCCAAGGTGGCTACCTTTTGGACCTTCCCATTGGGCCGGCCCCAAGAGAAAAAAGGATGTGAATAGGGACTAGTATCTTTATTTTACCAAAGAAGGAAGTTAGAGAGAAGAATGAGAATAAAGCCCCACGTTAGTGTTCCAAGAAAAGAATCGTATAAAATATATGAAACAAAGTTGGGAGTGTCAAATAAAATTTTCTAAAAAAAAATTGGCAAAAAAAAAGGAAATGAAAATGTTTCAGGTGGAAGTATCATCTGTTAATTTCTGTGTCAGTTCTAGATGACTCTGATTTTCTTTTTAAACTACTGTATAACTTTAGGGGGGAATAAAGGTTCTATTGTACTATCGAAGAAAGAGCATAAAGTCAAGACATATACCGGCTGGGTGGAAGGAAAGAATTCCTACGGCTTCGGATCCACTGTCAGACTTTTCTCTATCCGACTCCCTATCCCAGTCTTGTAAATATGCCACGTTATCTACTCCCTTCTCTCCTTTAGTCTCTGTTGGTGGTGCCTATAATGTTTGATGAGTGCCTATAATGTTTAATGATTTTGTGGGATTCATTTCGGGTCCCAAAAAAATAATTCTAACATCAAATTATTCTTAAAAAGTATTTTTCTATTTGTTATTATAAAAAATTAACTCAATTCGATATTCGTTAGGGCTTTTTCAGTATCTGTAGGGTTGCTACGAATTTAGGAAAAGTCAAAGATTAACGACCAAATACTCAAATTTAAATTATTGATTGATTATTTTTTATAGGGTCCATTTTGGGTTCCCAAAAAATAATTCAAATTGCTCATTAATTTTAAAATACTTTTCATTGGTTCCTCGAAAAAAATTAGGTCAATTTAATATCGGTATAGTTTTTTCAAAATTCGTAGTGCTCCTACAGATGCTAAAAAAGCCCCAACGAATATCGAATTGAGTTAATTTTTTATAATAATAGATAGAAAAATATTTTTTAAGAATAATTTGATGTTTGAATTATTTTTTTTGGGACCCGAAATGAATCCCACAAAATCATTAAACATTATAGGCACTCGTCAAACATTAGAGGCACCACCAAACGGAGACTAAAGGGGAGAAGGGAGTAGATAACGTGGCACATTTACAAGACTGGGACAGGGAGTCGGACAAAAGAAAGTTGGACGTTGGATCCAAAGCCTTACTCCTACTACTAGTGAACAAAAGCAACTCTCTCTCTCTCTTTTAAAAAACCTTAGCCGCCTCTTTTCCTTCCCCTCCTTCTTAGCCGGCTCTTTCTTCTTTTACGTCTCTCCCCCTAGGGTTTTCACTTTTCACCGCCCTTATGTGGCAGTGGGTGGTAGGAATGACAACGGGGTAGGGCGGGGCAAATTTTTGCATACCCCAACCCCTACCCGAAAATTATTACACGGCCCCGACCCCGACCCGACTGGGTATTTTTTGGGTACCCCCGTTCCCACCCTGATCGGGGAACGGGTTTACCCGCCCCGTAAGAAATTAAAATTTTTTGGTAATTTAAAAGCAAAATAAAAGAAAATTGTTATAAAAAAATGTAGTATAGTATAATGGTGAAAATATAAAATTAAGAATATAAGGTTTTTTAGTATAATGATAATAATATTAAGGTAAAAATGTTAAATTTTAAGTATAAATTAGGATAATAGTATAATTATATATATACAGTCCGCTTCTATTGCGGACGCCCGCAACTAAGTAAAATGCGGACTTTTGTTCTGAGCCGTTGGATCTCAATCCAACGGCTGGGGTTTTAAAGAGGAACTCGCGGGTTAAAAGGAGCTCTGGGTCGGGTAATATTGGTACCGGGTCAAACTTTCCCACACACGCGGATCCTTTTTCTTTTCCCCAGCTTCCAAAACACGCTTGACTGGAGAGAGAGACGAAGACGACTGGAGAAGTAAACGACGACGACGAATCGATTGGAGAAGAAGAAAAACAAACACGAACAAGGTTTCTCTCTCTCTTTCTCTCTCTCTCTCTCTCTCTCGCTCTGGGTTTTTTTTTCTCTTCAAATCGACTAAGAAATCGACTGGTTTTTTTTTTCTTTCAGATCGATAAATTAGAGCGACGAAGAAGAAGAGGACAACGATGACGAAGAGAACGATTAAAGGTATTTCTCTCACTCCCTCTCCCTCTCTCTCTCTCTCTCTGGCTTCGACTCTGTATTTTTCGAGTTAGGGTTTTGAGCCCCTCCAACAACTTACATGGTACGACATTTTCTGCATTCTTAGGGCTCGATTAGGGCTCGATTACAGAAGATTAGGGCTTTATTACTGCTCGATTCGAAGGTCTCTCTCTCTCCGAATCTGGTTTTTTTTTTTTTCTTTTGGAATTTAAAATCTGGATATTTTTCATCAATAACTTGTTATTATTAGATTCTTTGGACAAAAGTAGAGCTGCAACATTTGTTTGATGCTTAACTTGACTTTTGATTGAATATCTGTAGCAGAAAATCTGGATATATGTTTGATGCTTAACTTGACTTTTGATTGAATTTATGTATAGGAAAATCTATTTTTTTGGAGTTAGTGAGACCTCACTGTTTTTTTGGAGTTAGTATTTGCATTCTAATTACTTGAAAGGTCAGTTGTTTTTTTGGAATTTGACTTGTTTGGATTTGACTATTTTCTCAAAGAACCATGTGTTTTGTGTATTGATTTGTAGAACGCAGTCTTTGGAAAATTTGGAAGAAATGGACGTAGGATAGATTGGTGCTTGCACATGGATTGATGCTTCCAAATGTAGATGAACTTGGAACTTTATGGAATGTTTGCTGCTTCTGACTTTAATATGTGATTTTGAAGTTCTAGAGATTGCAGTTCAATATTGCTCTGTATTCTGTTTATGATGCTTTGCTGCTGTCCTGTTATTTCTGCTATTTTGCTGTTTGGTTCTGCTGTTGTTTCGTGAGGAGCAGCTCTAGGAATGGAGTTCTATTGCTGGCATTCTGTGTTTTTGCTGGCATTCTTGTTGCTGCTATTTCCTCAACTGTTTTGCTGCTGTTTTAACGCCCGTGTCTCATGTTTTACTGCCGGTGACCAATCTCTTTTTGTTGCTGCTTTTTAAAGACTGCAAGGTGCTGTCCATGATGAGCTCAACTCGTGCCATTCAGTGGTTCATGCAGTTACATCTAGGCTCTTGGAAGCTCAATAGCTTTACTTGGTTCTTTCAGTAATTTGTAAATGTTTGGAACTGGCTTTTGATCAATGTTACTTAGGAGAGACTTGTATTTTTGCAGTTGGAAGAAGAAGGTGTAATCTGGAAAATGCCTGAAAGGATGTTTGTTTTTTGTTAGACCTCTTAATATGATCTCTTAATGGTGGATGTATGTTTTTGTTTTGTTTTGTGGGACTTGTGTTTTTGCTATGTGGGTGCACTGTGTATTTGAACATTCTATGGAGGTGGTGTTGCCATTGCCAAGTGAAGAGCTTTATGGGTTTTTTCTTTGTAATATTTTCCCTTTTGATTATGGAGTAACTCACCAAAAGTAAAATAAAGTAGCCTTACAAGACGAAATTGCCTCTTTCTATGCTTTGATTATGGAGACTAACATGAGAATGCCCAAAAAGGCCTGAAGGAGCAGAAGTTTTTTTTATGGTTGGTTGAGCTTTGAAACAATTATGGCCATACAATCTGCCACATCTCTGATGAAATTACTGACCTCTTTTTCTCCAAACTACTACTAATGAGATTTGAAACCCATGCATCTCAAATACTCCAAATTCATTTTGTCTAGCCAATATAATTCACGATTTTCCTCGGCAATCGATCAGTCGATCCAATAAGTATGGATTGAATGTGACCAAAAAAAAAAAATTCAACTTTAGCCTATTGCAGGAACTTGTAAATAAGCAAACCCCAAACAGAGTTCGACATTGTCTTTCAAGGCTTGATCAGGGCTAGTGTTAAAATGACTATTTTTTACAAACTGTTCACACCGGGAGAGAGAACCTTGATCAGGGCAAGTGTTAAAATGACTATTTCACGCGTGTTTGTTCATACTGGGAACCAAAACTGTATGAAAAGGACTTGGGCAGCTCATAACATGCAATTACTGGACTGAATTTTCAACTCAATTATAGCTCAATTACTGGACTGCATTTTCTGTACAGCACAATAAAAGGGGATACAGCAAAAAATAGAACAGGACAGTAGCAGTACAATAGAAAGAAGACACAGCAGTAACAGAAAACAACTGGATAATAAAAGCCATTCCACACCGCTCATAGACTGACAAGGAGACAAATCCCATAAACAGCAGTAATAGCAGCCGAGAACTAGCTACAAGCATCAAAACAGTCAGCACTCTCAAAACACTCCTAGCTTAATGATCCTTACGAACAACCAACTGGGAACCAAAAAAAAAAGGAACGATTATACATTCATACTGGGAACCAAAAAAGCTACCAAGTTGCTCATTCTAATTTCATTGTCTAATACAAACGGCTACACCATAACAGCAATTACAGAAACAGCAGAAGTAACAGCACCAGAACAGATCACTATCCAAAAACTTCCAAATTCATCTACATTTGGAAGCATCAATCCATGTCCAAGCACCAATCTATCCTGCAATCCGAATACGTAATAATATCAATAGAAGAACAAATAGGCAAGAACAACTAAAGAAATAAACATAGATGTACCACAAACACTTACACTCATTGTCAACGTCGTCGTCGTCATCCTCCTCCTCGTTACTCATCGTAATATCTTGCGAAGAACTAAGAAACAAATACGACTATTAACATTTCAACAACTTAACATTTCAACAACTAGACGATTCTCGTGTACCAAATCCTGACTCTTTACCATAATCGTTGTAAAACTCATGAATGGCGTCTAAAGAGACAAACTCTTGATTAATTTTCGGTATCAAGTCATTCTTAACTTGAGGAATGTAAGATTTCTTGGAAGAATTGACAGATGATTGAAACGTTTGAGATGCTAATGGTGAGACTACGTCCATTTCTTCCAAATTTTCCACACTCTGCATTCTACAAATCAATACACAAAACACATATTTTTCGTAACCAGCTTAATGTGAGAAATAGTTCAAACAAAACAGTAGCAGGTTTACATCCTATGTGGCAGTCTTAACAGCAACGATTTTACCACATGGATATGAGATTCATTTCAGCATAGAAGCTATATGGCAGTCTTAACAGTTAACCTAATCAACCATTTACGATCCACAAATAGACAGTCACACTACTAAGCAATTTTCTAAAAAAAATAACCCTAACTCCAAATACAAATAAAATACAGATTTTCCTTGTAAACCATTTTTTTTCCGCGTTACATTTTCTGGAAAAAAAGAAGAAGATCCAAACCGAGAGAGTAAGATACCTTCAAATGGAGCCCTAATCTGGTGGTCTTTCGTGTTGTCCTTCACAAGATCGAGAGAGAGCTTCGTGTATCTTTGACTGGAGAGAGAAGAAAATCGAGTTGGGGTTTCTGGGGAAAATCGAGAGAGAGAGAGAAACCTTGTTCTTAGTCGTGTTCGTCTTCTCCAGTCGTCATCGTGTTCGTCTTCTCCAGTCGATTTCTTCTCACTCCAGTCGTTCGTGTTCGTCGCCTCTATTCTTCTTCTCTCTCTTTGTCCGCGTTGAGAACGCGACGAGGATTTCTCTCAAGAGGGAGAGAGGCAGAGAGGGAGAGATACCTTCGCTTGCAGTCTGTTCGTCGTCTTCTTTGTCGTTCAAATCGCCCAATCTCTCTCTCTCTCTCTCTCTCTCCGTTTGAACGCAGAAACAAAGCTTCCTCTGGAAGCTGGGCGTCTGAAAAGGATCCGCGTGTGTGGGAAAGTTTGACCCGGTACCAATATTACCCGACCCAGAGCTCCTTTTAACCCGCGAGTTCCTCTTTAAAACCCCAGCCGTTGGATTGAGATCCAACGGCTCAGAACAAAAGTCCGCATTTTACTTAGTTGCGGGCGTCCGCAATAGAAGCGGACTATATATATATATATATGTATGTCGGGGTGGGTAATGTCGGGGCATGTTCGGAGCAGGTTTAGGGGTGGGGTAGTTCCACCCCGAACCCAGTCGGATTTTGGAATTTTAATCCCGACCCCATACCCGAAAATGAGTTGGAAAACCCGTCCCGTTCGGAGCGGGGCGGGTCCGATTGCCCTCCCCAGCGGAGGGGAGGGATTTCCTTTTTATGTGTGTTTTTCTTTCTCCGATGTTATGACTTTTCTTGCGTTTAATAACTCCTCATTTGCAGTGAGGGTTTTTCTCTCATATCTCAAATATGAGAGTTTTTTCGTGTATTCTCTCTTTTTCTTTCTCTCGGCTTTCCCTTCATCATTGAGGTACCAATTCAGATTCCAATAGTGGGGGGTTGAGATGGTTCTCTGCCAAAGAAAGGCGACAAATGGAGGTGGTCCAATGACGAATCGGATCCATTAATTGGCTTGCCGGTCTCGCTTCTTTGGGTGTGTAGTTTAGTTTTTTTGTTCTATCAGTGCTTTTTTTTTTTATTATTGCGAATGGGGTGCGAGTTTGTGTTTGTGTTTGTTAGAAGAAGTGGCAATAGTGTGGCTCATTCTATTGCGAAGAGGAGTATTGGCGGGTAGGTGTTTCCACGTGGGAATCATACCCCCCTCATTGGCTATCTATTCCTTTGTTTAAGGATGGATGCTTGTTAGCATTTGTTAATTATTGTGTAACTGATGATCATCAATAAATTTTTTATCATTTTGAAAAAAAAAAGAAGAAGAGGAAAACAAGAAATCGTGCGTATCGACTAATTGGAATCCAAATAAAGAGAAAAACAAGAAATATATTGAATCCAAATGTGTACGTGCAAGCTTCAAGAGTAACCCACTACTAGTATTGTTGTTCCAAAAAATTAAAAACCCATGAAAAAAAAACGAGGAAATGAAAAACACATGTACTTCAAAGTTATTGTTTATCCTCTTTCTGCATGTCCCGAATTAAATGTCCAAATCCAAAATCAATGGATGAGATTATGTAATTTTCCAACTCAATGATTCAGATTTAATTTCCTTAAAAAGTTGAAAATTTAAGATTCAACAAACAAATCGGGACGGGACGGATAGAGGAAGTATGTTGAATTTCAGGTCGATGTTATGGTAGGCTTCAAAGCACGCCGCAATTGCAAAGATGACGGAGACGTGCAATGCGGTCAAAGCATGCAGCCATGAATCTAAAACGGAAAGTCTATGAGTACATATGTTCATGTACATACATCACGTACATACGTCTTTTGGGTCCGTTTTGGGTCCCAAATAAATGATTGGAGCCGCTCATTTTGTTTAAAATACTTTGCTAACGGTCCTTTCAAAAAATAAGCTCGATCAATCCAATATCGATAAGAACGTTTACTAAACTTCCAACTTTGCTTTAGAATTCAAGCTTGAATTCTGGAACAAAGTTGGACGTTTCGTACACACCCTAATTGATACCGGATTGAGCTTATTTTTTGTAGGGTCCATAAACAAAATGAGCGGCTCCGATCATTTTTTGGAGACCCGAAACGGGCCTAAAAGGAGTATGTACGAAATCTGTACCAGTATCACCTCAATCTAAAAGGCAATGCCTTGAAGAAATCGCGACTTAAAAAAAAAACTTGGACAGATGGATCGCAACCATCGATACACCAATGAAATGAAGGCGGCAAACAAGGCTACTTAGGTGTGTACCACAAGAACAACAACTACTTTCACTCTCCATCGGTGCGGTATAGGTTCAGGTAATTAACCGCGCGAAGTTTTTACAAAAGCATCTGGCAATAATCGATCATGTCTTTGAGTCCTTTCTTTGCGTTTGCTCATGGGCCGGAATCGTTTTCTTCGAACAGTTCACTTACGCTACCTTCCTATTAGGACCACGGGCCATGGTCTCGATCTCTATGTTGACAAATTTCATAACAAAACACACATTTAATTCCCCACCCCATTGTAGGGCAAATTCCTAGCCGGTCCCCAATTTTACATGGGGTTCCATGCAAACCCTTTTTTAAAGTCCTATCCCATCTAGACCATTTTTTAAGATGCTTTTATTATTTTGCCCCTATCACTTTTCATACCTCAAGAATTCACACCTTTGAGAATTCACACCCCCTAGAATTCACACCCCATAGAATTCACATCCACCAGAATTCACACCCTAAGAATTCACACTTACCAGAATTCACACCGACCACAATTCACACCTCCCAGAATTCACACTCCCGAGAATTTACACCGACCAGAATTCACACCCCAAGAATTCACACCGACCAGAATTCACACCCCAAGAATTCACTCTTTTGCAGAATTCACACCCTTTGAAAAAATTCACACTCTTGCAAGAATTCACATCCTTTTGCAGAATTCACACCAAAAAAAGGTATGTGAATTCTTAAAAGTGTGAAATTTAGGGGTGTGAATTCGACCATAGTACACACTTTTTGCAGAATTTACACCTCATTTGCATTATTCTCACCCCCAAAATTCACACCTCCTCCGAATTCACACATCTTTTCAGAAATTCACACCAAAAAAAAAAATACTAGGACCACAAATATTACAATGTGAATTCTTGAGGGTGTGAATTACACCCTTTTGCAAAATTCATATCCACAAAGAATTCACGCCCACATATAATTCACACAATGTCTGCACTATTCACACAACTTTGCATAACTCACACCCCATCTGCACTATCCAACCTCTAGAATTCACACCCAAAATTAACACAACATCTGCACAATTCACCCCCAAATTACCCTCACCGTTGCAAGGTGGATCAATACCAAATGAAAAGAAACAATCACAGAAACCATAACATGGAAAGCAATTTACTTTACTTTCTAAAAATTGAATGCAAGAACCTCACGAGTCCAATTAAACACCCAAAAAAAAAACTGATAGGAAACACGACGTTGACATGAAACATGTCAGACCTCTCCTTTTCCTTCACCGTCGGCGGCACAACTTTAGTCTTTAACACACTGTTTTTCATCTCGACCGTGATCTGATCAGTCTTGAAAAGCTTCTCCGGATGATCAATCCTGCTGCTAAATCTCCGACCATGGTCGACTGGGACTGATGTCCACATAAATCAGAGCGATGACAACCACGATCGCCACAAAAATCTTCATTCCGTCACTGTTCTTCGGATCCGTAAGCGTGTTTCGAACTTCACCCCTATCTCTGGCGGCGGGCCCATTGGCTTGAGTTGCTGACGGATCAGATACAGCCAAGTCCGGTGCGCGGCGTTGGACTCCGGCGCCGGCAGGAAGAAGGCGGCGCCATCGCGGCCCAGGTTTAGCAACTCATGATGGAGGCCAAGAGAGAGAGAGGGGGACACGGACAGACTATGAAGAGGATTTTGAAGATTAGGTTGAAGAGGCAGCCGCTAATACAGTTTCAGGGGTATTTTCGATAGTTTATTTAGAACAGAGCTTATGTGAAATGGGTTTAACATACAGTGGGTTTGGACGGGTGTCTAATGACAAAACGGGGCCGGCCTGGAAGAACCCCTTAATTGTATCCATGATTATATCCATGATTATTGAGAGTTGTAAATTACTTATTATTTATTTCTAGAGTGTCTGTTTAGGAAGTGGAAGGAAATCGAATCTTTATTTGTAATGGAATGATCGCGTTTAGATCAAGTGGTCGGAGAGAGCTCAATTGGAATGGATTGACTGGGTATCAATTTGAGATCAATTGGTAAAACCTGCCTAAAAGAGGCGGAAGTGGTGCACACGTTTCAGTCAATTCAAAAGGTAGTTCTTTTGTATGCCATTGTAACGAAAAAAAAGGAGCAGCAGAGAAATAAAAAGAAAAAGAACGTGGGTCTAGTTCAGACAAGATGGAGGGGTATTTTTATGTTTGAGTCTTGGAGTTGTTATTCTATCATTGAAGCCACAATGAAACTCCAAGAAGTATTCACAACTTTATTTCTACAAACTTAGACTTGTTCTTCGGTGGATTTCCGAAGAAGTGTGGAAGGCTTGAGGATTCAAGGCAGCGGCGGTCAAGCACTGGGTGTGGTGAACGTGGATTCGGCAAGTAGGTCTTAGGCTCGATTGTGAGGATTCAAATCGTAGGGTAAGATTACTTGTAACTACACAATGTTTATAGTGCTTGATTCTTTCCCGTGGTTTTTTCCCGTTTAGAGTTTTCCACGTATATCTTGGTGTTTTTATGTTTATTGTTTTCCGTGATTGATTGGGTTTATATAGTGACTGTGGGTTGATACTGAAAAAATTCGGAACATAGCAAATATTTATATACCTAGGCGATCTAGGATTTTTCAATTGGTATCAAAGCAGGTCGCTCGTAATATTAGGGTTTATTCCTAGAGCGGATACTAATTTTTTTTCTTATTTGCTATTATGGAAGCCCCTAATAACTTTGTTGCGAAACCTCCTTTGTTAGATGGGTCTAATTATGCATATTGGAAGGCTAGGATGAAGGCTTATTTGAAATCTCAGAACAATCGTGTCTGGCTCTCAGTTGTTAATGGTTATACCAAGCCTACCACAACTGTGGAAGGTAAAATTGTCCGAAAGCCTGATGAGTCTTGGGATAATACTGATCACTTAAAAGCGACTCATAATTCATGTGCCCTTAATGCTATTTTTGGTTGTGTGTCAATATCTGAGTTTCAACGTATTTCAACTTGTGAAATAGCTAAGGATGCTTGGGATATTTTATCCATCACTCATGAGGGAAATAGTCAAGTGAGACAACAAAAACTTCAAAGTATTATCACTGATTTTGAGATGATACGGATGAGTGACAATGAGACCTTTGGTGATTTTTATGCGAGGTTGAGTGAAATTGTGAACTCAAGCTTTAACTTAGGTGAGCCTATTTCTCAAGAGAAGATAGTTAAGAAAATCATGCATTCTTTACCCAAGAGGTTTATTACTAAAGTTGAAGTTCTTGAATGTTTGCCTAATTTTAATTCCATGAAGGTTGAGGAAATTGTAGGTCATTTCTTAACTTTTGAAACCAAATTGTTGCAATACGGATCTCAAAAAGAGAAGAACAAAAACGAGGAAAAATCTTTGGCTTTTTCTAGTTTTAAGGTCTCGGATAGTGATAATGATGAATTGGACCACGAGGAAATGGCTTTATTTGTTAAAAAATTTGGAAAGTTTTTGAAAAAGAATAAAACCTTTGGTCCTAGTTCGAAAGATAAGAATGGTGGTGACAAAGGGTCTTCCAAGGGTAAAGAGAGGAAAGAGAGCAAATCATTGGGTCCCCAATGTTACGAGTGCATGGGGTTTGGTCATATTGCCCAAGATTGTGCTAACAAACAGAAAAATAAATCCTATAATATAAGGGCTTGGGATGACAGTGACTCTGATGAAGAAGAAAATTGTGGGGAAAATAGTAAAGTCATGGCTTTAGGAGCTTCTGTGCATCCTCATGCGAGTAAGTTTAAATTAGAAGATGAGAGTGTGAATGGTGAGGATTTGAGCAATAGTGAAAGTGAGGAGGAAGAGAGTTTGCAAAAAGCCTACAATAAACTTTTCAAAGAAAGTTTGAGGTTGACTAAGACTAACATTAAGCTATCTAGTGAAGTGAAGATGAGTGATGATTCTTACGTGAAACTCAAGCAAGAGCTTTTGGAAGCTCAAGCTCGGGAGAGTCAAGTTGAGAATAATAACGACTCTTTATTTAATGAACTTGTGGAGATTAAAAGCATGAATGTGAAACTTAGTATTGATTTGCATGCTTCTTTTGAATCTAACAAATTACTTGAGTTAAATGTAGCTAATTTGCAAGCTGAGCTTGACAAGGCCAATGCTACTTTTAAAAGAATGAATGCAGGTTCAAAGAAATTAGAAGAAATTCTTGATGTTCAAAGGCCAACGAGTGATAAAACAGGGATTGGTTTTTATGGAGCTTCATCCTCAAAACAATTTGGAGGTATAGTGAATGCGGTGCAACCTAAAGAGGTAACAAAAAAGTCTCCAACTATAAATATTGCTAAGCACAGTGCTGAAAAACCTCATGACATGAAGAATTTTAACACCCCTAAATTTATTCCGACATGCCATTTTTGTGGTGTAAAGGGTCACATTCGACCTAATTGCTTTCAACTTCATGGGTACCCCAATACTCTTCTCCAATATCAACATGTTAGTAAAAATGGGGGTATGTATCATCGTTTTGGTTATGGTTTTGATAGAATGCAATGGCCTAAACATAGGATGACTTCACATGGAAAGAATATGTATGTGAATCCTAATCATTTGTGTAAAACTGTTGAAAAAGCTGAGAAGGTTAAGACTAGATATATATGGATGAGGAAGTCGGACTTGAGACCTTATACGAATTTTATCAATGCTCTAGATGACATTGGTTCATCCGGAGATGTTGACTTTGCCTTTTAAAGGCTTGCTCTTAATTAATTGCATCCAAAGTCTAGGTTGATTTTCTTGTCCATCTTGTACCTAGAGCTATGGTTTTTTGTTGTTGTTGTTGTTGCTGCTTAGTTTTTCATCGCACTTTGGTTATATTGGTGTATTTTTTGGTTCTTAGTCTACTATTATTTATTCAAAACTCAAAAAGATTTCGTTTTTGCTCATTATTAAAAATACAAAAACATTCACATGTACAAAAAAAAATTAAAAAATAATCTATGTTTCTTTTTGCATTGAGCACGAGGGTGAGTAGTCAGCCATGGGGTATTTTTATGTTTGAGTCTTGGAGTTGTTATTCTATCATTGAAGCCACAATGAAACTCCAAGAAGTATTCACAACTTTATTTCTACAAACTTAGACTTGTTCTTCGGTGGATTTCCGAAGAAGTGTGGAAGGCTTGAGGATTCAAGGCAGCGGCGGTCAAGCATTGGGTGTGGTGAACGTGGATTCGGCAAGTAGGTCTTAGGCTCGATTGTGAGGATTCAAATCGTAGGGTAAGATTACTTGTAACTACACAATGTTTATAGTGCTTGATTCTTTCCCGTGGTTTTTTCCCGTTTAGGGTTTTCCACGTATATCTTGGTGTTCTTATGTTTATTGCTTTCCGTGATTGATTGGGTTGATATATATCTTGGTGTTCTTATGTTTATTGCTTTCCGTGATTGATTGGGTTGATATAGTGATTGTGGGTTGATACTGAAAAAATTCGGAACATAGCAAATATTTATATACCTAGGCGATCTAGGATTTTTCACTTCCCATTGGAGTTCCGATGATACGCGGAATAAGTGGGAGAATCACTTCATATTTGCCATTGGAGTTCCGATGATACGCGGAATAAGTGGGAGAATCATTGCATATATATAAGCTGTAGCCTAGATGCACGTAGAAGGAGATAAAAGAATGAAGGTTAGATTTTGGTGGATGTCGAGTTCTATATAGCTACAATTTAAGGTACTTTGAAAATCTACCTCTTGCAGTTTTCAGATTACTGTAGATAAACCCACTGGCACTCTTAGAGGTCAAAAGCTATTGCCATGAAGTCTGGAGCCTCTTTCAATTTCAAGTCTGGAGCCTAACCATGAAGTATGTGTCGAATTGAAAGCTCTCTAGGGTATTGGGTCCCAATTGCACTTGGCAAGAAATTTTTCCTTCAAAAATTCAAGATTGTAAATTGTAAAAATTACCTCTAGAAGTCGTATTTCATGATGAGTTGCCAAATAATCTCCACATATACTTTTTAATTGTGTGAAACTAGTGGAGAATTCAAGAATCTAACAGAGTCGGGGTACAACGTCGTAAAAGTTTATTTTGTTAATACACGGCAACTAAGATGATAGTAAAATTTAAGAAATTCAAAAGTGTTAGCCGGTCTCCAAATGAATCCACACCAAAATGTTGCCCCCCCTATCTATATTACTAGATTATATGCTTTTGCATCTTTTTGGCCTTCCAATCTTGAGAAGAGAAGGGGTAGGATTTAGGAACCAAAATCGGTGGCAAAAGGCATCATTTTGGAGCCAAAACTGAACACCGGTTCTCTCTCACTCTCACTCTTTGTTTAGAAGTTGTGGAAGAGAAGAGAAAGGAAGGAAACATTAAAAATTTGTTTAGAAGAGAAGGGAAAGGAAGGGAACATTAAAAATTTTCCTCCTTCCTTGTTTGGATCCCTATGGAAATTAAAGAGGAGGGAAAACAACAAAATAAATACAACTTTCCTCTTATTTTCTCTACAACTTTTCCTCTACTTTCTCTTTTCCCTTCCTTTCTCTTCTCTTCTCTTCTCTTCTTCCACAAGACTCAGCCCAACCTCTCATTCTCCACCCAATCTCGTTGGCTCCATTTGCAAACCTCTCGCCTCGTCTAGCTTCTCTGCCTCTACGAAATTCGGGACCTCTAAGTCGAGATTGAGCCCCTCCATTCTCCAATTATAAGGAGATTTGGTGTTTTGTAGCTTGTCGTCGAAAGTGAGTCACCGGAAATTGGCTTTGGTTTCTATTGATCAAGTCTATTGCCTCCATCCCTCTTCTCCTCTCTAAGCCTCTGTTTCCTCTGCAACACCTTCCCCTTCCTTTGCGCCTTCAAACTCTGTTGCCGCCGCCGTCAAAAGGATACAAAAGCATATTTCCCCGGGTTGTCACACATTCTCTTAACCAAAGGGCATATTAACTCTCAATTTCTGCTATATGAGGTTATGGTTTTGCTAATGCCTGATTGTAAATTCGTAGAGGATGGTAATGCCTAATAGTAAATTCTCTCACTAAGTTGTTTTTGTTGTTTTTACTCGTTTCATTATTTTATTTTGCAAAATCATGGTTCATTTGGTGACATTGGGTGAATTTTTACCGTGCAACATCAATTGCAATTAGTTTTCAGTCAAAGCGATCAACATTTTACTTCAGGAATTACAACCCAATCAAGAGTTAATGTACACCGGTGATGGAGTGCACCTACAACCTATTGTACAGAATGTTGATGCACCAAATGGATCCAATAAGGCCTCGAACAAGAACCCCTTCCTTCCCCACATAATATAGCAATTGGCGAACTATTGGCACAAGACGTCCCTGCAACCCCACAACATATACCAATTGGGGAACAAGTGGCTCAAGATGTCCCTGCTACTCCACAACATATACAAATTGGCCAACAATCGGCACGGCCACCTAGTACCCGTTTGGCCGCTGTTTGAGCGAAACAGAATATTGTTATTGCAATTGGAGCTGACAGGATTCCCTCGCTTCAATTGTAAAACCGAAAAAGGGAGGGGGGCAGAAAAGAGAGAAGAAGAGGGCGCGTGTAGCAGGATTTAATTTGTGGAAAAAAATACTTACTCGCAAGGATCCAATGAAACATAATCCACCCACATAGGATCGGCCCAGAAGAACCCTCAAAGTTACGTACCAATCACACTTGTATTCTACTGGTAAATTATCATTTCAAAATCACATAAAATTTTCTAAATCAAAAAATATAAGCAATTTAAAATTACACGCAATCACAAAAAAAATCAAATATTTTGGGACGGGGGAGTAGTAATTCTTTTCCAATCATTCTGCCACCATACCCAATCACACACCCCCATTCACAATAGGGGTGGAGCCTGCACACACTACACACTCAGTATGTGTGGGACCCACCCTTATTGTGAGCAGTGGCGGAGCCAGGATTTTGATACCGCGGGGGGTGGGGGGGCTTAACATACATATAGTATTTTTTATCGGAATATATACTTATTATATCATAAGATTTTTGTTTTTTAGATCATTACATTTGTACATTGAAATGATTCTGCAGGCTATTTCAACTGTCACGTGCTTATTTTTTTATTTACGTAAGCAATTAAGAAATGAGAATGTAAAATAACCAGTTTTGTATCAAATCGAAGCAAAATTATTAAGATTATAAGTAACTATACACGAATAATTATCAATAATATTCAAAATCAGGTATTATAAAATAAAAATTTTAAAACTCGAATGCTCGGGGAGCAAAGCCCCTACATACCTCTGCTCCTGATTGTGAGTGTGGGTGTGTAGTTGGATGTGGTGTTAGAATTATTAATTCTTTTCTTCCACCCTGCCAATGTATGTCTGGACTTTATGCTCTTTGTGAGTACAGTAGTACCTTTATTTTGTGTAGTTTATTATATTCTTTTAGGTAATCATGTCATTTTTAAAATTTCAGAGCTATTTTTCATCAATAATTTTATGATTCGACTTGCAAAAAATAGATACTACAGTATATTAAAGTTATATATTTTTTATACAAAAAATTTCCTCCCAAAAGGTTATACTCCATCCGTCCCTTTTTTAAAATCCAGTATTCCATTTTGAGCTGTCCCTTAAAAAGTGTCCATTTTGTAAAGTTAGTGGGTAAAGGTTGGTACATTTTTCATTTTACCCCTAAAAGTAGATTCCATTTTGAAAAGTTAATGAGTAAAAGTGTAATGATGATGTCTTCATAGAGGGTAAGTAGGGAAAGTGGAGGTAAAAGTGGATGTGAAAGGTGTAATGATGATATTTTCTTTGTAAGTTGGAGTTACGAAGCAGAACACTTAAAAAGGGACGGAATGAGTAGTTTAAAGACAGTGATTTTGACACTCACTTTTAGCCAATGACACTCCACTTTCTATTTTATAATCTTACATAATTAACATACAAAGTGAAGAGTCAGTGGTTAAAACTGCAGTGCCAAAATCAAATTTCATAGTTTAAAAAAGAAAATCAGTCATCTAGAACTGGCAAAGAAATTACTAAAACAGATGGTACTTCCACCTGTGTGTGTTTGGGTGTGTGCTTGGATGTGTCCCTAGAACCATTGCTTCCTTTTTTGTGCCATTTTTTTTTTAGAACATTTGATTTGACACTCCCCACTTTATATCATTGTTAATTGATTCTTTTCTTGGAACATTAACGTGGGGCTTTATTCTCATTCTTCTCTTTAACTTCCTTCTTTGGTAAAATCCTTATTCACATGCATCCTTTTTTCTCTAGGAAGTTACCTTATTAAGCTGTACATAGGAAGTTACCTTATTAAGCTGTACATAGGAAGTTACAGTATTACGTTATAGCTTAACTTCCTTCTTTGGTGTGTGTGTGTTTCCAACAAAAATGGAAACCAACTTCGCCAACAGCAGCCACTCGGCAGCACTCAGAGCAACACTAACATGGACCCCAAAATCGCTACCGGTGCTCCGCCAGATCCTAACTGACCAACCGGATATTCTGACGCGAAAAGATGCGCAAGGCAACACCATACTCCATTTCTTGGCGGAAGGCGGCAACGCCACTGCCTTCAGAGAACTGTTCGAGGGCGGCTTACTGACGAGGAGCAACGGGGGCAGTGGGGGAGAGCTGAGGACGTGGAACTGGAGAGGGGATACGGTGCTCCACGAGGCAGCCAGGTTTGGCAGGGTCAATGTTGTGGAGATTATTATGGAGAGGGAGAGAGAGTTGGTTTCGGAGCGCAATGCAATGGGAGGGACGCCGCTTTACTCCGCGGCTGCGAATGGAGAGCGGGAGGTGTTCAACCTTCTCAAAGTGGCGGCTGATGATGAGGAGCTGCTGAGGAGAGATGACGGCTGCACTATTCTTCATGCTGCTATAATGGGAGAACATTACAGTACTTTTTTTTTCCCTTTGTCATTTCTGCAAGTAGAACACCTCTCTCTCTCTCTCTCTCTCTCTCTTCATCGGCAAAAGTAAGATTTATTAATAGGGGAAGAGGATTTGGTTGGAAAATACAACCAATTAAAAACAAAGCCCAGAGACTCAGAGGGTCAAAGCCCGAAACACCAATGGACTTAAAATGTCCAAATTATACAATAAGCATATAAAAATAAATCTAACCAATAAAAGTGGGTTATGCCCAACCCAAAAAAACCCAAAACAAAATGCTAAACTTTTGAAAATCTTCAATCATAGCTGCCCAACACCGTTGTCCACAATAATAGACAGAAAGCCACCAACACCATCGATCAGCCGTCTCCTGCAACCACCAAGCCGCCACTGGCACACCCCATCAGAGAGACACACGGTGCACAGAACAAATTAAACTGCCGCGAAAGCTCAACCCTACTGTTAGGCAAGAACCGAGGCACCCAACAGTGATCACAGCGGAAGCCACGCCGACCATGCCGCCCCCAAACCACCAGATTCTCGTTGTTGTAAGGCCAAAATCGAACTACCTGGGAGAATACTGACCGAAAAAACAAACGGAAAGAGAAGACACGGCCGAGAAAGGGGCGACAGGGATGTTGAAAGTTAAACTTAATTGTACTCCCTCCGTCCCGATTTGTTTGTCCTATTTTTGACTTTTTGAGAGCATTTGACCTTTAAAAAAATTATATATAATTTTCAATTCGTAATATTTTTAATATGCAATACGGATCTTGTTTGGTAGATTTCAATTAGTTTTATTATACAAAATCTTCAAAATCATAAAAAAAAAAAACATTATAAAACGTAAGATATAAGTATATTTTTAAAAGACACGAATTTCGACAATTGTATAAACAAATTGGGACGAATGGAGTATTATTGTGTGTGCATGTGTGTGGGCCGTGAAGAGACAAAGAAGATGAGAGAGGGAGATAAGATTGTGTATAAGTAATGTGTGGGGGGCCAAGCCAGCAAAATAATATAGCTGTGCAATGGCGTGCTGTTGTCTGTGCATAAAAGACTAGAGGTTGGGGAGTAGCTCAAGTTGTATGGCTGTGATTGTGTATAAGTAACTAGTGCTAGCCCGTGCCTACAGCACTACGCATCCCGGTTGGAAGGCACTTAACCAGGAAGTGGGAGGATGCATTACAGCCTTTGGATCAAATGAATCCTAGCCGTTCCAACAACTTGTCCCCACACCCTTCTGTTTTATATGTATAAGTAATGTGTATGTGTGGGAAATGAGAGAGTTAGAGAACAGAGAAGTGAGAGAGAGATCGGGGAGCCCCTGAGGGATCTCCCCCATTCAACAGTGGTGTAAATTGTGTGTGAGAGAGGAGAGAAGTGTGAGAGTTGTGTGTATGTAATTTTGTGTTTACAGATTAATAAAAGAATAAAAGAGTAATGAATGTCTCTCTTGATTCCCAACAATGAGAGATGCCATGAGAGAAGAAGACCAACAAATAGAGGGTATGGGGTCGGGAAAATAAGGGAGGAGAGAGGGAGAAGGGAACCCAGAGAACCATACCAGAAACGCCAATCTCGTTGAAACGTCAATCTCTCTCTCTATCTCTGCGTTTGCAAAACGTTACTGTCAATAACCATGTGGGAATGCTCATTTAGAAACTTAAACCGATCAGGTCTAACCTTATTCTTTATATTATTAACTAGGTCTGATTAAAATTGTGGCTAATCTTTTGAACCAGGTCTGGCTATGGAGATTGTTGAAACATTTCCTAATCTCGCCGGAGCACATGATAAAAATGGAAACACTGCATTGAATATGTTGGCGAGCAATCCCGTTTCCTTTAAAAGTGGGTCATCCTATTGGCTTAGGAATCTTGGCAGTAGGCCCTTCATTCCCCTACAGTTCCTTTTGTCTCTCGTCTACCTTTGTAAGTCTTCTTCTTTTCTTTTGTCATTTTTTTTCCTGATCGACAAAAGAAATATACACACACACACACAAAACTTCTATATATATACACACACACACAAAACTTCCACTAAGAGCGCCCTTAACTTGTTAAGTTAAGGACTTTCCCTTTTCCGATCAAATTTTGATGATTCGAGCTGTTCAATGTTTGCAGAATGTGATTTTAAGAGTATCCGAAAGAAATCGGATAAAAATATGACCAGGAAGGGCTTGATCCGAACAGTTTTTCATAAAAATGCATTTATAGCGTTTTTATGAAAAACTGCTCGGATCAAGCCCTTTCCGGTCATATTTTTTTTCGATTTCTTAAGTGTACCCTTAAAATCACATTTTAAACACATTGAACTGTTCGGATTATCAAAATTTGATCGGTAATAATGTCAACGTCATGAGGTCTTTAATTTAGCAAGTTAAGGGCGCCCTTAGTAGAAGGGGACTATATGTATATATATATATAAACTCAATAAGGGTACATCGAGGAAACAAAAATAAGAAAACCGACACACACTAGCTTCATAACATTGATACATTGTCACCATAGTATTTGTCTGTAACTTCTTTAATTAAATTTAGGGATGAAGCCATGGAGAGACTAGTAGGAGCGGTCGCCCCTGCAAGGATAAAAAAAATTGGGAAAAATGACGGCCAAGAATGTGTTTTGATAATTAATACCCGCTAAGGAAATGCTGAGGACATTTGTTAATGCTGAAAATTACTTTGGCGGGTATTAATTATCAAAACACGTCCTGGACCGTCATTTTCCCAAAAAATTGTACTATTGTATTAGATAACAAAAATTTCCTATGAAAGTAGGTACGTAGGCTTGCTCTCGTTAAATATTTTGGGGACAAAGTCAAATAGTATTAACTTTTGCAATACAAGGATACCAACATTAATTTTTAAAGGCTAAGGATTAAAATGAGTTAAAACATAACAAAACATTGAATTTAAGGGTTAACATTGTGAATATTTAATTAATAAACTGATAAGTTAATTTTTATCCCACAAAAATTCCCAATCGTTAAAAAGATTTGAACACATTTTCTTCTCTCTGTCCTAAAATCTCCATGGCACACTAGACGTCTCTTTCTCAGCACAAAAATTCCCAATCATTAAGACTTGAAGGCAGTTTCAAGAAAATAGTAACAAAGGAGAAAAGATTTTGAAAATCCTAAGTAATCTTGGTAAAATCTAAGTTGTAGGTATATTTTTGCCCAATTATTATTCTAGGCTTCTAGTTCTAGTCATGCGATAAGTGATAACTGTTGACTATTATATCAATTTTCAATGTTGCTAGTTTTCGGTAATGACATTTTGTTTAGAAAAGCAAAGCTAATGCTAAAGGCAGATTGGATGTTTTGAAAAGTACGTATGTGAATATGTTATTAAATTAGTATTTTTGCGGGCATGTTAGAAGTATAATGATTAATTTAGTACTTTTAATGATGTGAAAGAGCGTCGAGTGCAATTGAATATACCTCGTTTTACTAGATAGCTGAGGTAATTCGTTACTAGTTTTGCAATCTAGTTACTAGTTTTGGAATCTATTAATTTATTTTAAGTATGGAGTATTGCTATATATTTTGTACTTTTTTTTAGTTTTAGTTTTACTGTTACTATTTACGTAATTACACATGTTTATTTTAATTTTTTGTCCCGCATACATGGTCGTCCATGCGTAGTTAAATTCCGGGCTCCGTCCTAAATTTCAATTATCATGTGGTGACTATGATTGTTTTCCAATTTCAAGGGTGTGTCTTAGAATAAATTTTTTTTTTGAAAGGCAAAAGATAATTTTATTAATCTTTGAAATTGGTTACAAAGATTAAAATGACCAAGCGGAAAGGGCCTCACAATCAACTGAATGCATCTCAACTATGTTGGCATTCAAACCCGTAACAATCATATGCCAAGCAAGGCCCCAAAAAAAAAATGGTTAACAAGAAATCAACTGAATAGTATACGAGAAACGAAAATTGCCACAGAATGTATTTGTCTTTCGCTAATATGAATAGTTGATCATATATAACGAACGATTTATTTGTTGTAACTTTGGCAGGCATTCCAATGTGGATAAATGATTCTAAGCTTACCGGAGATGTAGAGGATCCCCAGAGGAATAAACCCGTTATCTGCCAATCAAAAGGCTCTTTCGTCGAAAATATTATCTCAGGTTTAACTTATTTCCCTGCCGCTCCAAAAAATATCACGAAAATCTTGTATATTTTGTGTGCTTTCCAATTTTGTTTTTAAAAAAATTGTACAGATTTGTCACCGCAATTTGTTTCACGACCGTTGGATCTTCCAAATTTTTCCTTCCTCTTTCATTTTCGCTTCACAAAACCATGAACAAATTAAACAGTGTCAAAATCCTTTGTGGAGGGAAAGGGATAGCGAAAACTTGAAGATCTAACTGTGGTGTACAGTTGGATCTATCAAGTTTTTACTCTTCCTTCAAAAATCCATGAGGGCGGCGGCGAATTTGGTGACCTTAGCTTGTCGAGCGAGCAGCGGCCGACGGCATGGAGGGCGGCGTTTGGAGCGATGGTTATAGATCTTGACAGTTTTCCGGCTATATACATCGGCGCACCCCAGGATTCCGAATCGGATGGGGTTTCGGTACTTTCGGATATCATGGTTTGTGATCTGTGGTGGAGGATACAAGCAAAAGCTGCATGAATTATTAACTACTATTACCGAAAGTTGCATGAAACACGTTTAACAGAGGACTCTCACATGCATTCAAAAAGCTACAAGGGTTTATTCGGCTTAATAAGTCATTTGGTTTTTTTTTTTTTTGCTCTTACTTCTTATTCAAATTTTTTTCGTATTTGTTAGTTTTTGGTCAATTTTTTGAAGATTATTGCTTTATCGTGACGAGAGATTTTTTTTTGTTTTTATTCAAAAAAAAATTGGGTTTCGATTGTAATTTTTTACTTTTTATATTACTCTCGTCATAATGAAGCAATAATCTTAAAAAAAATGATGAAAAACTAACAAATACGGAAAAAAATTAGAATAAGGACAAAAAATTAAGCTAAATAACTTATTAAGCTGAACAAACTAGCTCTTTTAAGCGTTGCAACAAACACCCATGCATGACCCATAGAGAAAGCAAAAAGTCAGCTTAAAACTGCGAAGCTAGCCAAACGGGGCCTAGAAATTAAGGACTTGTCTATATATGCTTCTCTCTTATTCCTTAATTTTCTTTTGTTTTTCTGTTGTTTAGTGGTGCCTTGGCTTAATGGAGTTCATGAAGTAAAGAAAAAGCATGCATGTGCCCTGGACCTAGCCAAAAGGTTGATTGCAAAAGAAGAAGATTGGAGCCATTACACCCACTCATGTGGAAGGTATAATCATGACGACGATGATGATCGGCCCATTATTACTACTGAAACGAGAAGAAACCCGCTTCTTCAAGCGGCAGAGAACGGCATTCAAGAGTTGGTGGAAGAGATCCTCGGGAAATTCCCCGAGGCTGCGTACTGTGTCGATAGCAACGGGAAGAACATATTTCACATAGCAGTGGAGAAGAAAGATGAGAGAATGTACTGGTTCTTGAAGAAGAATGTTGCTAGAAAGGAAAGGATGATGGCAGCTCTTGATCATCGTAGAAACTCCATTTTGCACTTGGCAACCAAACCCGATGCTAATCCTAGAGTTCTCCTTGGAAGCTTGAACCAGATGGCGTGGGATGTATATTGGTTCAAGGTATGAACCTTCAACTAATTTCTTCACTACTCACACTACATTATAGTATTATACAGTAAATTACATAGAACCCAAACACCAAATTTTTTTCTGCTACTGATAAATCGGTAAGGGTACGTATATACATCGAGAAGCAAAAAAGAAAAGACCACAGCACTAGATATTGATACATGAAGAAAAGTGAAAGGCCAAACCAAAAAACGTCATCCAACAAAAAATTGGATGCAAAGTTATAAGCAGCAGAGTATACTCTGCTTATCAAGGGCACAAAAAGTTGGCATGCATCCTTAGTCATGCAAATGACTGGCATAGTGGCATGCATCCTTAGCCACCCTCGACTAGGAGCAGCAGCAAAACCAAATCCCCAACTAGACACATTCCTCAATAATGGCATTGCATCTTCAGCAAAGTGATAGCTTGACATCCAAAAGTTCCAAACCACCACTAGAACCATGCTTCATAAATATTCCCACAGCTGCAGCTAGCAACCTGAGCAGGGAAACCACACATCAGGCACATTTTAGCCCCATCATATGCGAAAAATGAATTTTGTACTCTAAAAGAGCATGTCCAATGTATATACTACCTCAGCACTTGAAGCACCACCACTTACACAAGGCCTAACTAGAAATTTTGGTGGATAGATATTCCTCCACTTTAGGTAGGCTCAGCCTGTTGGGTCTAAATTGGTTTCCTCCGCGTGGTTAGGAGTAGAGGGTCTTGGGTGGTCAGGCCGGTGTACCCAAGCCCCTATTATCTCTGTACATTGTGTTATGAGTTAATGAAATTATCTTTTTGCTGATCAAAAAAAAAAACTAGAAATTGGATGGGGTGTGATCAAAAGACACAAAACCAAGACACCACCAAGCCTAACCCCAAACCAGCAGATACAACAAAAGAAAAGGACCAAACCCCAAGCACCACCCGAGTGCAAAAAAAAAATAAAAAATTGAAACCGGCCAGACAAAAAGAACTAACCGAAGGAGACCAGAAAAGAAAAAGATCTAACCCCAAACACCACCCTAGAACTGAAACAAAGGATACAAGAAGAGAGCCAAGGGCAAGCCTTAAGAAAAAGACACAAACAGGATCACAACCCACCACAAAAATAAATAGTAAACCAAGAAAGGGGAGATGAGACTGTTAGTTACGAGCCAGCATCCTGCTCACGCGGATTGAACCGTGACGCTTGGGGCCTGCTACGCTTTAGTAGAAGGAATAGAGTTGCGCCTTTACCACTACCTGTGAGTTTTGGTAAAATGGTAAGCGTTTGATCCTAACAGAGACTACCTCAAATACCAAACAAAGACCACAGACCCTGTATCCCCAAGTGGAACAGAAACACACACACATCAACCAACAAACACCAAATTGGAACCAATGGACCTCCTATATCTTTAACCTCCTCATACCTTCCAGGCACCTTTTGAAGTCTTCAATAGATCGAGTAGTCAATGATATCACATTTACCTTTGATCCACAAGGCTATAATAGTTTTCACCAAATCAATAAGCTCCTCCATTTCCTCTACTAACTAGAAGTCTAGAACAGACTTTGAGCTAGGCTATGCTATTTTGGATAGCCATCCACACAAATAATTCCACTTTTGGTGGATAGATATTCCTCCACTTTAGGTGGCACTTTGCTTACATATAAATTATTTTAGAATATGCCTTCGTAACAACTTCAAAAGTGGGCAGTGTAGTATACTACATTCACGTCTTCTTAAAGTTAGAATTCTTAAAAGGGATGAACAATTAATACATAAGCGAGATAGTAAGCCTTTGCGATATTCTAATGTATATTATGCAGCTTGTATATTATGATTCTCCTCCTCATCTCCCGTGGTACCCAAACTCCGACGGGAAGACAGCAACCGAGCTGTTCGAAGACACCCACTCCGGCCTACGAAAAGATGCAGAGAAAGCCCTGAAATCAATGAACAGCGGCCTGCTCCTCGTCTCCGCACTCATTGGCACCGTCAACTACGCCGCAGTTTTCACTCTCCCTGGAGGCTTCGACTCCAACTCCAACAGAGACAACCGGGATTATGGCCGCCCGGTCCTGTATGGTACGGGCAAAGAGCGAGACTTGCTCCTTTTCTTGTGGTTCACTGGCGTCGCCCTGTATGCCGCCTTTTTATCGCTGGTGGAGATGGTCGTGATCCAGCTGTCCAAGTTCGCGAGCAGCGACTTCTTCACTGCATTGCCCTTCAGGTAATTACATCGCCGCTTATTCCATTTCGCGTTTGTTCTGTTGATTAGCCTCTGGTAACTACATACTATTTCCTTTCATTTCCATCTAATATATACTATATTATTTTTTCTGATAAAAAAAAGGTACATCCTCGCTATAACATCGTTGTACGTCTCTGTCGTCTTCACGATCTTGGCCGTCTTCGTAGCCTACGACATCATCGACTTACACATCAACGTATATATCTTCCTGGGGCCGGCCCTCGCAGTGGTAACCATTGTTTTCATAGACGTCGTGTACCTGACTCTGTGTCGCCTGTGTCTTGCGTTGTGTTGCTCACTTTCGCGTCGAGGCCACATGTTTGAGGCAGTCATCGTTAAGCGTAGTATTGAGGAAGCTAAGTTGTACGAGTCTACGAGTAGGTGAGGCTGCGGACCGATCAGCTAATTCCTTCTGTTCAATTTTTATTTTGAACGGCGAATTTTTTTATTTATTAATCTTTGAAGTGATTATATTATCAACTGTTTGATCATATATATATATCTCGTGGCTCGAGATTATCACACAATCCTACAATATAGCCTATGGCTATGGCATATAGATTATAGAGTGCTTTGATGGTTGTTTGTCTGTTGCAATCGATATTTCCTTTGTTTGTTGATGTCGTGCCAACAATCTTCGTCTTCTTCTTCTTACTCGATCTTTTATGCATGTAGGGCAAAGTTCACTTAGACTTCTCCCTGGTTTGGCTCATGTGCAATTATTACACTCCCTTTAATTACACCCTCTCTCTGGTTCACTTTGTTTCATACGCACCCCCTGTATGTGGTTTGTAAAAACTTGCAGATACACCCAATTGATGGAAAAAATGCTTCCACTGTTAAGAGAAATGACTAAAGGTCCAATACGCCCTCATTTTATTTTGTGATTATTCTTCTTCCGAAAATCTAAACAATCCATCCCTTCTAAAAAAAAATATTGGATCTGAACTGGTTGTAAAGCTTGACAAATACACTACATCCACACCAAAATTCAAGTGTATTGAAAAATGAAAACCTCTTGGTCGAATAGAATTGACTATGAAATAAATTTTCAAATTTAACTTTACCTTACATTTCAACAAGAATCCAAACACTGAGTAATTGATGTCCGATCGACATGATTTTTTTTACAGAGATGCTCTACTCTTTCAGTGGTGTCTCATTTATGACCCCGACACACAAATTTCTTTCATGCAACCTTTAATTTCGTAAGGAACTTATTAAAAATGAAAATCTCCAATTTACCAAGTTCATCGCATATTCGCATGTTCGGATTGCATGGAAAAAAAAAAAAAAAAAACTCACTCTACTCATAACCATGTTGCCGTTGCTTGGGTGCCTAGATTCATAACTTTTGGTGACACGAAAAAAAAAAGTGTGTCAGCGACCTATTTTTGCCTAATAAGTCAAATGGCTTATTTTTTGTCCTTCTTCAATTTTTTTCGCATTTGTTTGTTTTTCATCGATTTTTTGTGAATTATTGTTTTGTCATGACGATAGAAATCTAAAAAGTAAAAACCTAGCTACGATCGAAACCCAAATTTTTTGAGTAAAGACAAAAACACCAATAAGCCAATTTTTTCGTCTTTATTAAAAAAATTGGATTTTGGTCGTAATTTTTTATTTTTTTAGATTTCTCTTGTCATGATGGAGCAATAATCCACCAAAAATCAACGAAAAACTAACTAATGTGATTTTTTTTAATAAGGACAGAAAAATAAGATATTTGGCTTATTAGGCCAAAATAGGTACATGTAGCCGTTGCTTATGAAGCTTTCAGCTAGCGACAATTGTGGCTTGTTGAGTCGCCATTGATATACTTTCGGTGACAACAATGGTCTCTTTTTACCTAAAGTGTCTTTTAGTGACAGAGATGCATGTCTCCGTTGCTAGTTAAACTTTCAGCAACAATGTGGCTTGCTCGTCGCCGTTGATATCCTTTCGGAAACAACAGATGCCAAAAGGTGTCGCCATTGATGTCTCTTTTTTGTTGTTGTTGTTGTTGTTGTTGTTGTAGTGTTCCCACATTTCAAGTGGCAACCATAATAACCAAGCTCTCGTACTAATTTTATGTATAGGCATAATATGAGAGCATTTAAAGTTTGGGACCCCCAAAATTAAATAGAATTTGGGGGACTGATGAGGCCGCATCCTCGGGGTATTTTCTTCCTACTTAGGGTGCATTCTTTCGGCCTTAACCTAAACTTAAACTTAAAATGAGAATTTTGTCTTTATTTGAATTTTTTTCGCATTTGTTAGTTTTACGTCAAATTTTTATGGGTTATTGATTCGTCTCGACATGACGAATGAGAAAAAAAAATTCACTTTTACCCAAGTATTTTGAAAAATAACCACTTTTTAGCGCAAAACGTGGTTATTTCTCAAAATACTTGGGTAAAAGTAAAGAAATTTTACTTTTCCGCTTCCTCTTGTCGAGACGAATCAATAGCTGACAAAAGTTTAGCGCAAAACTAACAAATGCGGAAAAAAATTCAAATAAGGTCAAAATTCTCATTTTAAATTTAAGTTTAAGTTAAAGCCAAAAGAATGCACCCTTTATTGGTATTTATGTTTCATAGGTTGTTACCAATATCTCGCAGTTCCGTTTTAGCATTTTTTTGCTAATTCTTTCAAATTTTAGCGTACACACACCTAGCATTTTCTAAGGGGATTTTCGTTTGGGAACAAATTGTAGTTTTTTTTTTTTTTGAACAGTAAATCTTTTTATTAATCAAATGTATAGAGTTACAATGATTAAACGGGATAAGAGGAAGACATCCCAACTATGTTGACACCCCATCCCATGACGATCATATGCCACTCGAGACCCAAGAGCGATTACAAGTTGGCAAGATACCAACCAAAATCAAAGTAGGAAAAAAAAAAAAAAGCTCAAAACATGAGCAACCCCAGTTCAGTTAAACAGATATGAAAGAGAACTCCTATTCCATAAAGAGAACTCCTCGTGTTGTGATGTTAATGTGTGATGTTCGACTATTGCATCTAAAGAGGCAGATGTCAACTATGGTTTCATTGACATCGAGATGTTGATTGGATCCTTACTTTGAAAAAAGAAACATAATCCTGGAAATCATGTACTCTGTAGATGTCAACTAAGCTTTCATTGACATCGATGCATGATACTTGCTTTAGAAAAAAAAAAAAACATAATACTTGAGAGGTACCAGTAGATATCAACTGTGCTTTTGTTGACATCGATGCAAGATCTTTTGTTGACATCGATGCAAGATCGGGTCCTTACTTTTGAAAAAAACATAACACTCGCCACCAGCCTTGGTTTTCACGTCATTGAAATATATTTTGGTGTGTAAGGCCCTGTTCTCCCTCAATTATTGTTCTGCAATTTCTTCTTCTTTTCTTAATTTTGGTGTGTAAGGCCCTGTTCTCCCTCAATTATTGTTCTGCAATTTCTTCTTCTTTTCTTAATTTTGTGATATGAAGATCCAGACTACCATACAAGATGGTGTGGACCCTTTGGATACTACCATGCGGTGCTTCTGGACATTAATTTACAAGAAAACATACTCGAATGGACCCTCTCCGTTCCGCAACTCCAAATAAGTACTTATTTTTTAAGAAGGCAATTTCAAGTTTAAAAATTATGTGCTTACGCAAATAATTTTCCTATCACTATGGATCTTGTTGGATAGATCTCATTGAGATCTTTAATACGGTGCAAAAAATATTGAAAAATTATTTTTCATTTACATTATTTTTGAGTTTGAAAATGTGAAAAAAACTGCTTATTTTTTAAAAAGGTTTCTGGAACGGGGAGACTACCATAGAATTGTGTGGTGTTGGAGGACTGGGGGCGGTGTTGCGCAGTGTACTGTGCACGGCAAATTGTCGCCGCTCCGGTCTCGCTCCAATAATCGGAATCATTCACTTCGTAGAGCTCATCAAATAGAACAAGTGTACCAAAAATCAATTCGATCGGATATCATTTAGTGCCTCATCCGAAAATTATTATCTTGAAATTATTAAGTTTACCAAAAAATAGTGGATTTTATCTAGTGTTTCGGATTCTTTTGTTTCAAGATAATAATGTTCGGATGAGGTACTTAATAATATCCGATCAAGAAAAATAAGCTTACAAGAATGGAGAAGTGGGCAACCAAATTTGAGATTGAAGTTAGGCATCTCAAACATCGGGGCCGGCACTGCATTTATGTGTACATTTTTGGCCAAGAATGAGGGTCTCAGTTGTAGATCCCTCGAATCTCATGTCAGGGTACATGTTTCATCTGTAATCATAATAACCCCAAACACTTTTGTCCATGATTTACGCCACCAATTTTGTCCATGATTTACGCCATCAAGGATATATATCATTGACTTTAAATCAAGGATATCATTGATGCAAGACTTTGAAGTGTGAAAATGCAAGAAGACTTTGAATCAAGGATAATTTACTGGGTCTGTCCCTTTTCTTCCAGAAAGAAGCCAACTTTGAAGTAGTTAGAAAGAAGCCACCAATGCTAGATCCAAAGGCACATGTGGAAATGCAGGACATTTTTTTTTAATCGATAGGAGATATCATTACATCATGTATGAATTACTTCCTCCGTCACTTTTTAAGTGTTCCGTTTCGTAACTCCAACTTATTAAGAAAATATCATCATTAGTACATTACACCTTTCACATCAATTTTTACCTCCACTTTCCCTACTTACCCTCTATGGAAACATTATCATTATACTTTTACTCACTAACTTTTAAAAATGGAATCTACTTTTAGGGGCAAAAAGAAAAATGTACCAACTTTTATCCACTAACTTTTCAAAATGGACACTCATTAAGAGACAGCCCAAAATGAAATACTGGACTTTAAAAAGGGGACGGAGTACTGGACTTTAAAAATGGGACGGAGAGAGTATAAAGTACAAATCATGGGACACTATATCAATTGTGTGAGAATCCACAAGATAATTAAACCCAACAACTATAAATCTAACCTAACTACAACTCGAGTCCACAAGCAAACCTTGCGCACAAGAAAAAGCGAGAAACTCTGCAATAATATTGATGTAAAAGTTAGGCAAAACCTTAGGTTTACAACCCTTTTATAGGGCGGAACCCAAAACCCTAATAAAAATAAGCTGAAAAATAAAATGTCCCGAAAATTGGGGTTTTTCCTTAAATTGAAAACAGAAAAGAAAAACAGGATTTACCAAAAAGTACTAGCTAAAAAGAATTACAGTCTAAGAGTTATTAACGAAACGAAACTTTCCTAAAACGGCAAAATAATGTAATTGAAGGACTAAATGGATGAATCAGCCGAAATCCACCATGTGTCACGACCTTAGGGTGGTGTGTATTGACCGGAGCACGAAATTAAGTCAGCCCACAAAGTTTGGGCCTATTCCGAGCTTGTTCAAATTTTCAAATCGGGTAATCAGAAATTAAAGGGAAAATGAAGGCCCATTACGTGTTTTGATAATTAATACCCGCCAAAAACATGCTGAGAACATTTGTTAATGCTGAAAATATCCTTGGTCGATATTAATTATCAAAACACATCACTGGCCGTCATTTTTCCGAAATTAAACATTGTTTGGGCTTCTGAGACTTGGCATGGTCCAACCAATCATGGAATTGGGCCTCCACGTATTCTACATCAATGATAGAGAGAGAACTATCAAAGAGAGAGAGTTTCCCAGAACTCTATATGTTTTGTATATCAATTGTGTATATTTTTTGTGTGTCTCACATGAATATTTATATATTGAGAGAGAGAGCATCCTAGATACTTTAGAAATCCTCTAATTCTAAGAGATTAGGATCATTTCAACCTCTTCTATCTTATCTCCAAGATAAAATAGAACTCTCTAACTAATGGGTCATCGGGTCATGCTCAGATGGGCGACCCGATTTGGTCCCGGACCGGCCCCAAATTCCAACACGGACACCAACAGAACATCCACGAGTAGATGCACAAACCATTTGCATGGACCTGGGGGCGTGCTGTGTAACATCCGGACCGTCCATCTCGACAATTAATGATCCAGATTTAAATAAAACTTTTCAGGAGAATAGTCTAACTTTTTCCCGAAAAAGTTTCATTTGCATTTGGACCATCCAAAACACTTTTGAATGGTTAAAATTGCACGGCACACTGCGCAGCACACACTGTAGAGCACGCCTCTTGGGTTGCATTTGCATGGCCTTGCAAGGATTTTCTCATGGGGAAATTCCTGGCCGGTCCCAAATATTACACGGGGTTCCATGCAAACCCTTTTTTAAAGTGCTATCCCATCTAGACCCCTTTTAAAGATGTTTTTACTATTTTGCCCTTATCACTTTTCATACTCCAAGAATTCACACCTCCGAGAATTCACACCCCCAAGAATTCACACCTCCCAGAATTCACACCCTAAAAAATTCACACCCCTGATAATTCACACATCCCAGAATTCACACCCCCGAGAATTCACACATCCCAGAATTCACACCCCCGAGAATTCACACCTCCCAGAATTCATACCCTGGATAATCCTCCCAAAATTCACACCCCCCGAGAATTCACACCTCCCCAGAATTCACACCCTTAAAAATTCATACCCCTAAGAATTCACACATCCCAGAATTCACACCCCTTTATAAAATTCACACCTTTGCGAAATTCATACACATAAAATTCACTTCTTTTATTTTTTCCAGAATTCACGTCCCATCTGCATTATTCATACCCCCAGAATTTACATCTCTCATAATTCACTCATTTGCAAAATTCACATCATTTTTCATAATTCACACCTATAGTATTCACACCCCTTTGCACTATTCATACCCCCAGAATTCACATCCTGTTTCATTCTCGGGGGTGTGAATTCTGTATTTATTAGTGTGAATTTACACCTCTTTGTTGGGGTGAATTCTGAAAAGAGGTGTAAATTCACACCAATATGTACAAAATTCACATCCAAATGCCTCTACGGGAAAAAAACACTAAACAAATACAACAATTCACATTACCTTAAAAAAAATTCAACACAGTTTAACTATCTCAGTAGGCCAGAATTCTTGCATTTCACTAGGAGATCAAGAGTTCGAGTATTTTCACTTGCGTGTGGGAGTTCTTCTTGTTGAGATTATTTCTTCCCCTAATGGGGGCTAATTTATCTCGTGTGGACTAGTACGTTAACTAGCTAGTCTCTTGTGAATTCCGTTATGTCAACCATTAAAGAGCAATCCGACCTTTTGCACCGTGGAATTAATAGAGGGTGATACTCGATCCTCGTAATATCACTCCATCACAAGAGTTTGTCGCTGATCTAGTACGTGATCAAGAGTTCGTAATCTATCCACCAAGGTCCAGTTCGGTTATTGTTCGCAAGAGGTAACCCGAACCACCCGCTTCCGCACTTGCTATATATTGTCTTAACAGTCCGAAATTTAGGCAAATGCATGGGTTCATTTTCCTGTTAATGTTATTGTTGATGTTATTGTCCACACTTTACACAACTGTACAAAGCTTTGGTTTGGTCGCCGAGAAAATGGAAGTTGAGAAAAGATTTTTTTTTTTTTATAAGCAAAAAGTTTTATTAAGAAAACTTGACAAACGGTACATCAAGTTGGGGGAGGGGAGGAGAATCCAACCAAGGTTGGAAGACAAAGGACCGAGGTCCAAACACCTTAGGGGCAAAAGCCCGAACACCTAAACGCCTCAAAACACCCGCAGCTGAAATAATAAACCCCGCCCAATAATCAAAACCAAAACCAAAACCAAGCAACCCTAAACATCATCGCCACAAAAAAACATAATAAACCCCGCCCAATAATCAAAACCAAAACCAAAACCAAGCAGCCCCAAACATCATCACCACAAAAAACAGAGTATTCGCCATCACCTCACTACCGACAGCAACACACGAGTACACAAAACCCAGCTAGCTCACCAAAAATCATACCCCCACATACCATCTCCAAGACCCCACATCCATTAGAAAGCTAAAGAAGAACTCTGCCGAACCCGGGACTCATTCCTTTGGTGCTTATTCCTTTGGAGAGGAGCGAAAGAGTTATTTCTCATTATACTTTCCAGGTCTTTAGCTTCCTGTTCAATCATCTTTTTCATTCTCAAAACACCAGCGTCATCATACTTAATCCCTAACTTAGTGTCTGCTAAGATAGTTTCCTGCAGTTCGTTTGCAATCCTGAACTTCTCCTGATCAGGAGCGTTACTCTCATCTTTCAAGTTTTGCCTATGAAGCCCTTCAACCTCTTCTATATCCCCATTGGAGATAACATACTCCTGTCTTTGAGAAATACACCCCATGTCCAACTTAACCTTCCTCACCAAAGAGTTTTTGGATTGAACCTCCATCTCGCCACTTTCCAACGACTCACTCAATCCCTCTATCCTTCCTTGAGAAATGTTGAGGTCCACCATTAGATTGATTCCCTTTGACAGCCCATTGTCCTGAAGTAGTTGTTGACTATTCAGCCCTTTACTTGTTGTACCCAAAGTATCCATGGTTTGAACATACATTGAGCCCGAATTGATGGCTTTAAATCCAGAGATGAATGTTTAGACTTGTTAAGATTTGATTGGAGTTGAAGTTTCGGAGCTCTATTCTTCAAAATTTTTGTATATATATAATATAAAAAAAACTGCACGCTCAAATTTCTCTAAACCATCCAAACCGCATCTAAATCGATCCAACCGAACAACATTTACGAATGGGTGGCGGATGAAAAAAATGACAATCCGTCCCTACCGAATAGGATTGGAAACCGAACTGATCCGCTCGATCAAAACCGATCCGCAGGCAACCCCTAATTGTTGGAATATAGGGAGTAAACTTGTCTTAACCTCCCGAGTAGTATTTTTATTTTTTAAATCAAGAAATTCTGCTTTCAAAACTTTTGTTTGGCTTATTCATGGGAATGGTCCTTCTCAAATGACAAATCAGCTTCCGCCAAATGGAGGTGAGAGCATTCATAGTTAATCGCAAGTGGTACTCGTATTAGTGGGTTGTAGCAGACAATAGGCGTCTACTAAGGAGGGCATCAGAGCCCGCTGTTGTGAAAGAAGTTGAAATGCAAATGATGAGATGTTTTGATGTTGTGCTTGTGAATGCTCAATAAGATGTACGTGCCAATCTAGAGTCGTCCGTCCGTCTGCTCTTGCTGAAATCATTACTCTTCATTCTCCCGTGCTCGAGCAATTGCGCTCAATCCTTGACATACGTATACTGGGTGCCCGGACTAGAGAAAAGGTCGGATATAGAGAGAGTAGACTTGAGGCACAGCAAAAAGTAACGGAAACTGGGGATTTTGTCCATTTCTTTGAGAACAGTAAGAGCTTCCCCGACAAGGACCGATAATAAAGCCTCTTCGCCGCAGGTTTTCATTGAATTCTCAGTCAAACAAAAACACTTCAATGATTAAAAAAAAAAACCCTTCAATTTTCTTGCTCCATTAATAACAAACCAACCCCCACCACATTTGTTTCTTAGCTGTAATAATTTGCATCCATACACTGATACACACACCATTGCTCTCTCTCTCTCTCTCTCTCTCTCTCTCTCTCTCTCTCTCTCTCTCTCTCTCTCTCTCTCTCTCTCAGAGCTAGTTGATTCGTCCACTGGCCTGTTGGAACCCGGAATAATTTTCAAAACGGAAATTCATCTATGTTAGAAATATGTAAACCGAATTTGGGTATTTCCTTGTCTCATTTTTTGGGGGCTCTTTTGTAATTTTATGTATCTTTTGTATCTTAGTTTGTAATATGTTTAAAGGTGGTTCTAGAAGTACTAGAAATATCTAGTGGTGCGTGTCTTTGTCTTTGTAAGTAAAAAAAAAAAAGAAGAAGAAAAACGTAGACAGAGAAAAAAGAGTGAAAAGAGAAAAAGAGTGGGTTGTGTGTGCTGTGTTTGAAGGTGAAGAAAAAGGCTTTGTAAAGCTTAATCAAGTGAAAGAAATCAGCATTTCTAGTGCCCGATAAGTCTTGTTATAGCTGAAATTCTCTGCTCTGTTTCGTTGCCGAAAAACTGCATGTTTGTAGCTTGATAGTGTGCAGAAAATCTGATCTGTTACTGCTGCGTTTCTGCTGCGATTTTACTCAGTTTGTGACTGTTTTGTGGTGATATTTGTGTGTGATTATTGGGCCCCTTATTCCCCCCAACAATCTGTCGTTTAACATTTGAAATTTTGAAGCTCCACAGTACTCCGGTTGGCTTTCTCTGCCTTCACTTTGCTCAGGTGAAACTAGTTCTTTTCCTCCTGCAATCGAGTTTAACTTCTTGGGGTCCTGCCATTATTTTTTTTGTTTTGAATTCTTGACTTCATTTCAATTTTTGAGGACTGTGAATCAGAAACTTTTGTGCAAAGGCTTGGGGCTGCACGTGGCCATGCCCTAGGCAGGGGATGGATCTAAAAGGGGGCACGTGTATGCACTCGAACGCGTGCCCTCACTCAAAATCAAAAAAAAATTTATATATATTTTATATAAATTAGCATAGTCATGAATGATGAAAGCGTGCTAATATATAACCATACACACTTGCATATATCTTGAAAATGCATATATAGGATTAATTTTATGTCTGAATTTCATTATATAGTGCATTTATAATTGTTATTTTATGAGTTGTTTGTCTATTTGGAATATTCTTTTTTTGTTATCTTTATTTTTAACCATCTGGGAGAAATATTTTAAAATAAAATCATTAACAAAACTAGCTAGATCATTATAGAATTTTTGTCTAAAATTTGTGCTCATTTTTACCTAATTTAACTTAAAATACGCATTATAAACTTTTGTATTTAGTAATGCATGTCTTAGTTTTGTACGATCTTACTGTGGTTGACTTAAAAAATTAAACTTTCACCATTATAATTAACAGGTTAACTAGGCTATATTCCTGGATCCATCCCTGACCCAAGATATGGAATAATTTCTCCCTAACAAGAGTACAAGACCAATAATTTTATGATTCGATTTGCTCAAAAGTTATACGGAGTATTTTTTTCGTACAACAAATTTCCCCCCTAAAAGTTATAATTTAAAAAAGAAAATCATAGTCATCTAAAACTGACAAAGAAATATTTCCGTTCCTTTTTGTTAAACAGATGGTACTTTCCCCCTGAAACATTTCATTTCCTTTTCTTCTTTTTTTTGTGTGTCATATGGAGTATTTTTTTTTCGAACATTTGATTTGACACTCCCAACTTTCTTTCATTGTTTATTGATTCATTTCTTGGAACAAACGTGGTTGTGTTGAGCTAAAGGTTCTTCAAAAATAAATATTTATTTGTAATTTTCAAATTTAAAAATAATAAATTTGGTGAAATAATTTTTTTGCGCAATATGAATCTTTTTTGATAAATCTTAATGAAATATTTTGAACCATGCAAAAAATTTAAAATAATATTTTTTTAAATACATTATTTTTTTAATTTAAAAATTATAAATGAGTACTTATTTTTTTAAAAACCCTTAGCGGAACAAGATTCTTCTCTTAACTTCCTTCTTTGGTAAAATAAAGATACTAAGTTACCTTATTAAGCTATACATAGAAAACAAAAACACTGGGTGTGACAAATGGAAACCAACTTCGTCAACAGCAGCCACTCGGCAGCACTCAGAGCAACACTAACATGGACCCCAAAATCGCTACCGGTGCTCCGCCGGATCCTGACCGACGAACTGGATATTCTAACACGAAAAGACGCGCAAGGCAACACCATACTCCATTTCCTGGCAGCAGGCGGAAACGCTACGGCCTTCAGAGAACTGTTCGAGGGCGGCTTACTGACGAGGAGCAACGGGGGCGGTGGGGGAGAGCTGAGGACGTGGAACTGGAGAGGGGACACGGTGCTCCACGAGGCAGCCAGGTTTGGCAGGGTCAATGTCGTGGAGATTATTATGGAGAGGGAGAGAGAGTTGGTTTTGGAGCGCAATGCAATGGGAGGGACGCCACTTTACTCGGCGGCTGCGAATGGAGAGCGGGAGGTGTTCAACCTTCTCAAAGTGGCGGCGGCTGATGAGGAGCTGCTGAGGAGAGATGACAGCTGCACTATTCTTCATGCTGCTATCTTGGGAGAACATTACAGTACCTTTCCACCCCTCCCTCTCTCTCTCTCCCTCTCCCTCTCTCTCTCTCTCCAACTAGGTCTGAGTAAAATTGTGGCTAATCTTTTGAACCAGGTCTGGCTATGGAGATTGTTGAATCATTTCCTAATCTTGCCGGAGCACATGATAAAAATGGAAACACTGCATTGAATATGTTGGCCAGCAAACCCGTTTCCTTTAAAAGTGGGTCATCCTATTGGCTTAGGAATCTTGGCAGTAGGCCCTTCATTCCCCTACAGTTCCTTTTGTGTCTCGTCTACCTTTGTAAGTCTTCTACTTTTCTTTTCTTTTCTTTTCTTTTTTCCTGATCGACAGAAGAAGTATACAAGGGTACATCAATAAGGGTACATCGAGAGTAGGGGTGCTAATCGAGCCAAACAAGCTAAGCATGGTATTGCTCAAGCATAGCTTGACTCCTTATTACATGTGTTCAAGCTTGGTTTGAGCTTAAAACTTTTTGAGGTTAATTGTTGAAGCTCAGCTCGAGCTTGAAATTTTGTATTCGTGATAAACTTGCCTTGACTTGTGGAATATGCAAGACAATCTCAAACTTTCAAGCATGAGCTTAAACTAGGAAAATTTTAAGCTTTCAAGTTAGACTCGTTAAGTTTCAAAATGAAATGGACTAATTTAAAGCAATAAAAAGGAGCTAGCATCATTAATGTAGGCCAAAAAAATCATAAACACAAAATTCAATTACTAGCTACATTCATTAAATTAAAAAACCCTCAAACTCTTAAATTTCCATATCTCACATATGATATTTCCTGTTTGGATGCAATAGTATTGTAAAACTGAAGATAATATACATAGAAAGGCCGACACAGATCTCGTATTTTGAGACATTTATTAAATCTACCCCTATATCTGTAATATTTGTGAAATGACCTATTTGTTCACGAGCTTAGCTATCGAGCCAAACGCTCGTATGCTCAAGCTTGACTTGAATCCCTACACAAATAAAAAAACATGATTGAGCTTGTCTTATATATTTTTTTAAACGAGTTTGAACAAGTCAAAGTTCGAGCCAAACTCAAGCTGTTTGGTTCGTTTAGCGGCTCTAGTCAAGGGAAACAAAAAGAAGAAAACCGACACACACTAGCTTCATAATGTTGATACATTGTCACCATAGCATTGTCTATAACTTCTTTAATTAAATTCACGAATGGAGCCAGTGGGAGGCCAGTAGGAGCGGTGGCCCATGCAAGGACAAAAAAAAATTGTACTATTATGTTAGAAAACAAAAAATTTCTATAAAAATATGTAGGCTCGCCCCTATTTAATTTTTTGGGAAAAAAGTCAGAAAATATTAACTAAGGGTTAAAACATAACAAAACATTAAATGTAAAGGTTAATATTGTGAATATTTAATTAATAAACTCACAAGTTAATTTTTATCCCTCAAAAATCCCCAATTGTTAAAAGAGTTTCACACATTTTCTTCTCTCTGTCCTAAAATCGACTTCTCTTTCTCAACACAAAAATTCTCAACTATTAAGAGTTGAAAGCAGTTTCAAGAAAGTAGAAACAAAAGAGAAGAGATTTTGAAAATTCTAAATAATCTTGGTAAAATCTAAGCAATAGGTATATTTTTGCCCAATTATTGTTCTAGACTTCTACTTCTAGTCATGCAATAAGTGATAACTGTTGACTGTTACATCAATTTTCAATGTTGGTAGTTTTTGGTGACATATTGTTTAGAAAACAGAAAGTCTACTGGTACAGCAATCTGTGTACAGATTGTGCACAGATTTTTTTGTGGGGCCCACTACGGGTCCCACACAAGTGATCCGAACCGTTCATTATGTTTAAAACATTTTTTCAAGTGCCCCCGCGAAAAATCAGCACAATCCGACACCTATAAATACTTGATCTAATCGTCTAACTTTTCATTCTCTAAAAACCCGAATGAAAAGTTAGATTATTAGATCAAGCACTTGTAGGTATCGGATTGAGCTAATTTTTCGTGGAGGCCCTTGAAAAAATATTTTAAATATAATTAACAGTTCGGATCACTTGTATGGGACCCGTAGTGGGCCCCACAAAAAAATATGTGCACAATCTATGCACAGATTGCTGTACCAGTAGCAAGGTTGTTTAGAAAAGCAATGCTAAAGCTAAAGGCAGATTGCATGTTTTGAAGAGTACGTATGTGATCATGTGATTAAATTAGTATTTTTGTGGGCCTGTTATAGTATAATGATTAATTTAGTACTTTTAATGATGTGAAAGAGCGTCAAGTGCATTGAATATATCTCGTTTTCCTAGATAGCTGAGGTAATTTGTTACTACTTTTTCAATTTATTAATTTATGAAAAGCATAACTAAGTATGTAGTATTGCTATTTTGCAATTTTTCATTTTTACTGTTACTATTTACGTAATTATACATGTATATTTTAATTTTTTTGTCTCGTATACATGGTCACCTCCGTGTAGTTAAATTCCGGGCTCCGTCCTGCATTTCAAGTATCATGTGGTGACTATGATTGTTTTCCAATTTCAATGCTGTCACGACCCTGACCCTCCCTTTGAGGTATTAATCATGACAAATGCCAGTGATTTCTCACTAAGGCCAAATCATAAATCAAATATATATCACCTAAACAAGTGAAAATCAAAAGGGACTAAAACATAACAGCGGAAGCAAAAGTCAACTTTTATTAATAACAAACCAAAGTCTTACATAGGTTTTACAAATCAAAAGATAAACCTCTCAGAGCTGTGCTTACTTACAAACTCAAAAGCTAAACAAACCATATACAAAGCTAAGTGACCATGAAGCATAACTTCCTTTCTACAAGCTTCCAAATATACAACACATCTCAAAAGTAAACACGCCACCACACTACACGTCACTTCCTGAAAGGTGGAAAAGAAAATCTATAAGTCAAAACTCGTGTGAATGATTAATACTTAACTCACATGCCTTCCATGGACAATACAAAATAATTTGATAATATTTCAAAACAAAGAACTCAAATCCATAAGCAATGCACATTCCGCTATTCAAAATTCAAAAGCTACCGGGCCGGCGTCCCCGATAGTGGATAAGTCAGACGTCTATACATTATCCCAAAACACACACCAACCTCAAACACCCTTGCTAGCCATTAAGCCGTCCCCTAGCAAGACCGGACGTTGGGAATGCCATTAAATAGATTCGCAAATATTTCACAAATAGGTCCACCTTCCATTGTTATCCATGGAGTTCACAATTTATAAAACATGTTCAAATAAGCTCGATAAGGAAAACAAGTTCAAAACTATGTGTTTAAGTATTAAATCACTCACCTCAGCTCTACGAACCACCCGAACTTCCTAAAACAATTGGGCAATAAAAACATGATTAGAAGATGCTAAACAAGCCTATCTTTATGAACATAAGGTCCTAAGGTAAACATATGAAATTAGATAGCTAGCCCAAGAAAATAATCTCAGAATCTGCAGTTCCATAAACCTTAACGCAAAAACTGACTTTGCACTAGAATAACTAAGACACAATCTTTATGCATTTTTTTAGGTCTATGAGTCTAGTTTCAAAATCAGAAATCGGATCGCAATTTCATCGCTCAAGCTAAAAATTATGGCCGTTTCCCCAACACGTGTCTGTGCAGTCAGCACAGTTCCGAAACTATGCGCTGTGAGGTTACGAATTTCTACAGAATTTAATACTTTGAATCTGATCCTGAAATTTTTAACATAGACAAAAGACTCATAGAAGAACTCTCTACAAAAATCTCATAATTTTTGGAGGTTAGGAACTGCCCCAACAAAAATTCCCAAAATCAGGACAGACACAAAGTTTTCATTAATTCTGCAGATTTCTAAATCAAGTAGTTCATGTTCTAAGCACTTAAACTACACAAATTCAAGACATTCAAGAGAGAATCCATTCAACTCTACATCAAAACCCAGCTTCTAATCTAATTAAACTTGAAATTAGTCAACTAGGGCATGGAATTTAGCATACAAACATAGATTCAACTAAAAGATGCAAGAATTACCAAGCTATGAACTTCAATCCAAGGCAAATAAGGTTTTCCCTAATTTTCACTTCTTCTTCTTTCTTCTTGCTGTTCGGTTCTCTCTCTCTCAAAACGGTGGTCGATAGAAACAAGAATAGAAGTACGTAGAAACTCTGTTTTATTTTGCTAGACTAATAGGAAAGTTATTGAGAGTAGATGCTATCCTCAAAATGAGAAGGGGAGTGAGACGATCGGAAAGGAAAATCAAAAAGAAAAGGCATCTTGCGGAGATTGAGGATAAGTTCGATAAAATGAAGCATAATAATAAAAAGAGCTCTTATTCCTCAATGTTCTTTAAGGAAGCTCGTAAGACGCTAGATGTTGGTAAGGCTTTGGGTATTGAATTTAAAGGCGGAAGGAATTACAATTTAAAGAGATTTGTTGAAATGCAAGAGGAAGAATTAAGAGAAAGGATCCATGCGATAGATGAGCTTGAGGAAGAGGATATTTCGGAGGACGATGTTGGTTTAGAAGAGGATGGCTCTCTCTCCATGGTTTTTTGAACTCAAGATTGGGCGGGTTTGAGGTGTTTAGCTATTTTGGTTTAGGATGGTTTTTGCTTTAGTTTGGTTATTCACTTTCTGTTTGGCTTTCGGCTTGATGTGGAAAGGTCTTAGGTATAAGGTGTGAGGCTCATTTTGGGTTTTTGGCTGTTAAGTTTCTATGGATGTAGTTTTTTTTGGTGTTTAGTTGGCATCTTGCCTTCTGTTTGGTCTTGGGTGGCTTTTGCCGGTGTGCCCTTGATCCTTTTAATCTTTGTAACTTTTTATAAAGATTAATAAATTCTTTTTGCTCAGCAAAAAAAAAAAAGTTATTGAGTGTGTGTGTGTCATATGCCAACTTATGTTCCAAACTAATTAAGCATGTAAGACAAGTATTTAACTCACCCAATTAGCCCAAGTATAACATATAATTAACTTTAAGCACTATTAAAGACTAGGGTATTACAAATGCTGTCCTTAATTGTTACATATCATTTTCTTTATAGTTGTGTCTTAGAATATATTTGTATTTATAGTTGATCATATATAAGTTATAACCAACGATTTATTTGTTGTATCTTTGGCAGGCATTCCAATGTGGATAAATGATTCTAAACTTATTGGAGATGTAGAGGATCCCCAGAGGAATAAACCTGTTATCTGCCAATCAAAAGGCTCTTTCGTCGAAAACTATTATCTCAGGTTTGACTTATTTTTCGGCCTCTCCAAAAAAAATCACGAAAATCTTATATCTTTTTTGTGCTTTCCAATTTTTTTTTAAATAAATTGAACAGATTTGTCACCACAATTTTGTTTCACGGCCATTGGATCTTCCAAATTTTTCCTTCCTCTTCCATTTTCCCTCCACAAAACCATGAACAAATTAAACAGTGTCAAAAATCCTTTGTGGAGGGAAAGGGATAGCGAAAACTTAAAAGATATCTAAGTGTGGTGAGTTGCATCCATCAAGTTTTTACTTTTCTTCACAAATCCATGAGGGCGGCGGCGAATTTGGCGGCCTTGTCGAGCGAGCAGCGGCCGACGGCATAGAGGGCGGTGTTGGGGGCGAGGGTTATAGATCTTGACAGTTTTCGGGCTACAACCGCGCACCCCAGGATTCCGAATCGGATGGGGTTTCGGTTGATGTCGTGGTTCGTGATCTCTGGTGGAGGGTACAACAAGCAAAAGCTGCATGAAACACGTTATCACAGGACTCTCACATGCATTCAAAAAGCTATGACCCATAGAGAAATAAAAAATTCAGCTTAAAACTACAAGCTAGCCAAACGAGGCCTAAAATTAAGGACTTGTCTCTTATTCCTTTAAATTTGTTTTTCTATTGTTTAGTGGTGCCTTGGCTTAAAGGAGTTCGTGAAGTAAAGAAAAAGCATGCATGTGCCCTGGACCTAGCCAAAAGGTTGATCGCAAAAGAAGAAGATTGGAGCCATTACACCAACTCATGTGGAAGGTATAATGATTATGACGATAATGATCGGCCGAAGCCGATCATTACTAAAACGAGAAGAAACCCGCTTCTTCAAGCGGCAGAGAACAGCATTCAAGAGTTGGTGGAAGAGATCCTCGGGAAATTCCCCGAGGCTGCGTTCTGCGTCGATAGCAACGGGAAGAACATATTTCACATAGCAGTGGAGAAGAAAGACGAGAGAATGTACTGGTTCTTGAAGAAGAATGTTGCTAGAAAGGAAGGGATGATGGCAGCTCTTGATCATAGTAGAAACTCCATTTTGCACTTTGCAACCAAACCCGGTGCTAATCCGAGAGTTCTCCTTGGAAACTTGAACCAGATGGCGTGGGATGTATATTGGTTCAAGGTATGAACCCTTGAACTAATTTCTTCACTACTCACACTACATTATAAATTACATAGAAACCAAACCCCGAAATCTTTTCGACTGGTAATAATTTCTTCAGTTCTAATTCGGTAAGGGTATATACATCGAGAAGCAAAAAAGAAAGGACCAAAGCACTAGATATTGATACATGGAGAAAAATAAAAGGCTAAATCAAAAAACATCATCGATCCAACAAAAAATTGGATGCAAAGTTAATTATAAGCCTAGGATTACACATATAAAATGAGCGAACTATATTGACAAACGAAGACAAACTGCCCTAAGTAGCAGAGGATACTCTGCCTATCAAAGGCACAAAAAGTTGGCATCCTTAGAGTATCTCCAACCCATACTCTATATCTTCATTTTGGAGGAAAAACATTTTCTAACCCATCCTCTAAAACTCTCCTCCATTTGGGAGGATGAATTTTGATCCTCTAAATATAGAGGATGAAAGAAAAAATAGAGGATCTCCTTCAAATATGTGTTGGAGTTGAGAAATAGAGTGTTGGGTTGGAGTTGAGATAAATTGTACAATCCTCTAAATCTACTTTTCAAATAAAATAGATTAATTTGATCATCTCAAATAGAGATTTAGAGGGTCTTGGATTGGAGATGCTCTTAGGCATGCAAATGACTGGCACGTGAAAGAATACCCTCGTGAGTGAATGTGTTGAATGTCTTGACATCAGGGAAAATTTTTCAGTGCCGAGTGGGTATCACGTGATGTCCGCTCGTGCATCCGAGCCTTCCATTGCGTATTTGAACGGCTCAGATTTGGAGAGAGAAATGAGAGAGAAAGTATTGGGGTGAGAGGAGAGAGAGGGTTTCAATCCGAGCAATCCAAAAGTGTATCGGATGGCTCGAATGTGCCGAACGGGTACCACGTAGGATATACCCGCTCGGCACTGAAAAATCACTCTGACATCAGCCTTAACTAGGAGCGGCCGCAAAACCAAATCCCCATGCAACTAGACAAGGCCGACCCTGGGCTAAAGTCCGATGTGCGGCCACTTTGGGCCTCCAAAATTGAAAAAAAAAAAATGGGGCCTAACATAATATAGTAAAGGCAATGTTAGAAATCAATGCCTTTGATGGGAGTGATTTTTCAGTGCCAAGCAGGTATATCCTATGTGGTACCAGATCGGCGCATCCGAGCCGTTTGATACACTTTTGGACGGCTCGGATTGAAATCCTATCTCTCCTCTCACCCCAACACTTTCTTTCTCTTTTTTCACTCTCCAAATTTGAGCCGTTCAAATACGCAATGGACGACTCGAATGCGCAAGAAAAAACCACGTGGTACCCGCTCGGTACTGAAAAATTTTCCCTTTCAAAGGTGACTTATAAAACATTGCTACTTCGAAAGTGGGCAGTATAGTATAGTACTACGGACAACTACATTCACATTTTCCTAAAAAGTTAGAATTCTTAAAAAAGGCGAACAATTAAGGACAATGCTACTCACACAACAATTCAAACACAATAACTCACACAATCTCTCACATACATGTGGAGCCCACATGTATGTGAGAGGTTATGTTTGGTGTTGTGTGAATAGCATTTTTGAACAATTAATACATAAGCGAGATAGTAAGCCTATACGATATTCTAATGAATATTCATGCAGCTTGTATATTATGATTCTCCTCCTCATCTCCCGTGGTACCCAAACTCCGACGGAAAGACGGCAACCGAGCTGTTCGAAGATACCCACTCCGGTCTACGAAAAGATGCCGAGGAAGCCCTGAAATCAATGAACGGCAGCCTGCTCCTCGTCTCCGCTCTCATAGGCACCGTCAACTACGCCGCAGTTTTCACTCTCCCCGGAGGCTTCGACTCCAACAGAGACAGCCGGGATCCCGGCCGCCCGGCCCTGTGTGGTACGGGCAAAGAGCGAGACCTGCTCCTTTTCTTGTGGTTCACTGGCGTCGCCCTGTATGCCGCCTTTTTATCGCTGGTGGAGATGGTCGTGATCCAGCTGTCCAAGTTCGCAAGCAGCGACTTCTTCACTGCATTGCCCTTCAGGTAATTACATCGCCGCTTATTCCATTTCGCGTTTGTTCTGTTGGTTTGCCTCTGGTTAGCTCATGTGCTTTTTTCTCTGCTTTCTTGGCTTAGGCTCCGTTCCGCAAACCTTCTTAAAAAATAAGTACTTATTCCCCTACTTCTTATTCAAAAATAATCCAACCTTCTTATTTTTTCCAACTAAAAAGTTCCTTCCACATTTTCAAACTCAAATATAACATAACTGAAAAAAAAATTTTTTTTTTTGCACCGTATTAAAGATCTCAATGAGATCTATCAAATAAGATCCATAGTGGTAGGAAAATTATTTGCGTAAACACATTATTTTTGAGCTTAAAGTTGCCCTTACAAAAAGAAGACTGTTTTTACCAATATGGGGGCCGGCGGAGGGAAATCGGTCCGGCGGCCGCGCTGGGCCGTCTCCGGCCACCGGACGACCGATCCGAGCCGTCCAAAAATTCTAAAAATTAAAACCAAGAGGGCTTACGAGGGAATCAACGTCATCCGAGGTGTGTAGGGTGCTTGATCCGAGCACCCCTTTTCCGTCCAAAAATTCTAAAAATTAAAATCAAGGGGTGCTCGGATCAAGCACCCTACACACCTCGGATGACGTTGATTCCCGCGTAAGCCCCCTTGGTTTTAATTTTTAGAATTTTTGGACGGCTCGGATCGGCCGTCCGGTGGCCGGAGACGGCCCAGCACGGCCGCCGGACCGATTTCCCTCCCGCCGGCCATACTACCTAAGGGTGAACAAAAAATAAGTTCTTATTTTGTGGAACACACCTTATTATTGAACAAAAAATAAGTTCTTAATCTTTTTGTGGAACACAACCTTATTCTTGCTAGATAGTATTTCCTTTCATTTCCATCTAATATATTCCATATTATTTTTGCTAATATAAAAAAAAAAAAAAAAGGTACATCGTCGCTATAACAGCGTTGTACGTCTCTGTCCTCTTCACGATCTTGGCGTGCTTCGAAGCCTACTACATCATCGACTTACGCATCAACGTATATGTCTTCCTGGGACCGGCCCTCGCAGTGGCAACCATTGTTTTCATAGACTCCGCGTACCTAATTCTGTGTCGCCTGTGTCTTGCGTTGTGTTGCTCACTTTCGCATCGAGGCCACATGTTTGAGGCAGTCATCGTTAAGCATAGTATTGAGGAAGCTAAGCTGTACGAGACTACGAGTAGGTGAGGCTGCCGACCGATCATCTAATTCATTCTGTTCAACTTTCTTTCTTTTTTTAAATCGGCGAAATTTATTTTTTTATTAATCCACTACAACAAAGTTGGTTTATGGCGACGAAAGTTATTTTCGTCGCCAAAGGGGCACTATTGGCTACGAAAAAAAATTTGTCGGCGAAGGCTTAGTTTTTGGCGACGAAAATAATTTCGTCGCCAAATGCAAATTTTTGGCGAGAAAATTCCCAATTCGTCGTCATAGGGCAGCTTTTTAGCGAGGAATTCAAAATTCGTCATCATAGGGGAGCTATTTAGCGAGGAAAAAAAATTCGTCGACAAAGGTTGGCTTTTAGCGACAAAATTTTAGAATTCGTCGGCATTGACCGAATTTTTTGGCTGATTATTTTTTAATTTTTAATTTTTTAATATTATTTAGCATAAAAAATAAATAGAAATATACATATTAAATAAAATATACATAGTTTAGTTTAAAATTTAATCATAAAAAGGTAATATATATTATACATAGTTTAGTTTAAAAAATTTCAATAGTTATCCATTGGCTGGCGACGGCGTGGGGTGGCCTGGGTGGATTTGTAGGAATGGTGGTGGTGATGTAGTGGTGATGTGGTGGTGGTGGTGGTTGCGGTGATTGTTGCTGTGGTGGTGGAATGGTGATTGTGGTGGTGGTGGTGGAGTGGTGATTGGGGTGGTGGTGGTGGCGGAGTGGTGATTGTGGTGGTGGTGGTAGTGGTATAGTGGCATAGTGGTGGTGGTGGTGGTGGTAGTGGTGACGTGGTGGTCGTGGTGGTTTCGGAAAAAAAAAACGAATTAGAAATAGTATATATAATAAATATTAGTCTTCGAGTTGGTGTAGTGGTAAGGGTTTGGGTATTGTAGGCATGAGGTCATGGGTTCGAAACCCATTGGGAGCAAAAAAAAGCAAGAATAGGGGTGGAAAATTTTTTTCGCTGTAAACACAATTTGCTGACCAACGCCGACGAAACTTTTTTGTCGCCCAAAACCGAAATAGACGGTGAAAAAAATCGTCGCCAAAACCAAAAAAGGCCGACGAAAAAAAAAAATCGTCGTCAGGGGTCTTTCTCGTCCAACAAAAAACGACGAACGGGGACGACCAAAAAACGACGAACGGGGACGACGAATTTCGTCGGCAATCAGTTTGGCGACGAAAATCTTGTAATTGCCGACAACAATTTTTCCTCGTCTTTGACCTATTTTGTTGTAGTGATCTTTGAAGTGAATATATGATCATATATATCTCTCGTGGCTCGAGATTATCACACAATCCTATATAGCAAATCGATTTCCTTGTTAGTTGATGTCGTGCCAACAATATTCGTCTTCTTCTTCTTCTTACTCGATCTTCTATGCATGTAGGGCAAAGTTCACTTAGACCTCTCCATGATTTGGCTCATGTGCAATTACACTCCCTCTAATTACACCCTCTCTGGATCACTTTGTTTCATATGCACCCCTTGTGGTTTGTAAAAACTTGCAAATACACCCAATTACCGGAAAAATGCTTCCGTACTGTTAACAGAAATGACTAAAAAGGTCCCATACGCCCTCATTTTCTTCTTTGAATATTCTTCTTCCCAAAATCTTAACAATCCATCCCTTTAAAAAAAAAATTGGATCCGAACTGTTCGTATGGTAGAGCTAGCTTGACGAATACTACATTCATACCAAAATTCAAGTTGATCGAAAAATGAAAACCTCATAGTCAAATAGAATTGATTATGAAGTAAATTTTAAAATTTTAAAATTTAACTTTACCTTGCATTTTACTAATACATTGGTGAGATACCTCCGTTATCATGAAAAGTGAGCGTTTACACCAGCGGTTCTTTCTACGATTGGTGTAAAACCCATTTTTCCTCCAAATCAATTATGTCACGCCACGTCATCAATCTCATATATGTGGCGCGAAGCGGTTGATAGATATGGAGGAAAAGTGAACTTACAACATCATAGAGCTATGTTGGATAATTGGGATATTTTTTGTTTTCCTATGCTGGAAAAGATATCGAAAGCCCTCGGGCATTAAACACCTCCGCGGTGAAAAATCGTCGTCTTCACAAGAAATTTTCAGGTGCAAATTGGGTACCACGTGGCCGTACCTAGCGCCCATCCGAACCGTCCAAACATGTTTTGGACGGCCGAAGTCTGAGCACGCTCTCTCCTACTCAGCCGACCACTCTCTCTCTCCTCTTTTTCTCTACTCAGATTTGGGCTGTCCAAAACAAGTTTGGACGGTCTCGAATGCGCTGCATGGGTACCACGTGTACAATAGTCCCTACTGGACAACGAAATGGATTTTGAAATTTATTAACATTCTCTAAAAAAGGTACTGTTAATAATCCCGCAGGTACTAAAACTGTTAAAAAGACACCCAATAATTTTTTGGGTACTGTTCAAAGTATTTGAAATACGGAAAAGAAATACCATTCAGGTAATATTTCCAAGGGGGTTGCAAATGGATCTGCTGGTTCACCAATCATTGATGGTTCTAAAACTGCTAAACCTACGTTACATGCAATAGTACCTAGAACGACTACCTTATTTGCATCCAAAAATTTCTCCTAGTTGATCACAATTGTTTGTGTCTTGTCATGGGAGGGCGAGGGGTTGTGGGGGTGGTTCTTGGGTGTATTTGTGGTAGTTTCGAATGATTCCGATGTCTAAAATTGCCCAAATAAAGTTCAGATTTGCCAAAGAACTAAAGCCGCCCGCCCTGAACAAATAGGAGGCGCCCATCCAATAGGAGGCACGGGCGCCCACATGTCGCAAATAAGCTGAAACTCAGAAGGATAGAGCAGGGCCACAGGTCGCACATAAGCTGTGATCATGATAGATCGAGCAAATGGTTCAACTCTCTTTGTCGAGTATTTGGCCAGGAGTATTCGTCTAGGGCCGGCCAAAGAATTTTGGAGGTCTAAGGCCAACCCCGAATATGAGGCCCTCAATAATTATTTAGATCAAATATAACTAACTATATAGAATAATTTGAAAAATGAATTAGAGAAAATCGAATGGATAGAATTAGGCCAATATGGGGACAAAATATGCTACAAACTTGCTTTTTTTTTTAGGGGTACATCGGAATATGGTACAAACTAGCTAATTGTAAGTTTAAAAATTGTTAAACACGTGTTCACACAACTACAAAATATACTACTCCCTCCGTCCCTTTTTAAATGTCCTGCTTCGTAATTCCAACTTATTAAAAAGACATCATCATTATACCTTTCACATCAACTTTTTCCTCCACTTTCCCTACTTACCCATCATCATTACACTTTTACTCACTCACTTTTCAAAATGGAATCTACTTTTAGGGGTAAAATGGAAAATTCACCAACTTTTACCCACTAACTTTACAAAATGGACACTTATTAAGGGACAGCCCAAAATGGTATACCGGACTCTAAAAGAGGGACGGAGGGAGTAACAAAGATGATTCGGAAAATATTCTTATTTCATAATCATAAAAAAAAAATTGTAAACTTATTAAACTGAGAGGATTTCGAAATGAAAAGGAGAAGGCACCTGGAGCTTAGGCGCACTTCAATAAAAACAGTTCAATAACTTCAATCCAAAAAGTTACAACTTTCAGACCATGTTCGTTTTGAAATTTTGGATTTTGGGTAATGAATGGAGAAAGATAGATAGAAAAATGAGAGTACTAATAATTAAGAGAAAATTTATTGAAGACCGTGCATAAAAAAAAAAGGTTGAAACTTGAGTCGCAAAACGAACATGGTCTCCAGGACTTTTAACACCCGACCAAGCACAAAGATGCATGTACAAGCTTCCACCATGCCAGTTTGACACTTGGTGAACAATGCTAACTTTTTAATAATAGTAGTAAACCAGATATTGTTTTGCGCCCCGAATTTAGGCTGGCTTTTTTTCTTTTTTGTAACTCAAACTGAAAAAAAGAAAAAAAAAAACTAAACATCTTTAGTAGCGAGACCAGCATGCCAATGGATTTGATTCGTCATTGGACCACCACCATCGCCACCTTTCTTCTTCAGAGAACCATCTCCACCCCCACTGTCGGAATCTGACTCTGTACCACAATGATGAAGGGAAAGCCGAGAGAAAGAAGGAGAGAGAATAACGTGAAGAAACTCTCAGATTTAAGATTTGAGAGAGAAAACCTCACTACAAATGAGGAGTTATTGAAAGCGAGAAAAGTCATAACTTTGGAGAAATAAAAACACACATTCAAGGGGAAATCCGTTCCCCTCCCGCTGTAGTGTAAGGGAAGTGAAAACACTAGGGGGAGAGACGTGAAGGAAGAAAGAGCCGGCTAGGAAGGAGGGGAAGGAAAAGAGGCGGCTATGGTTTTTTTAAAGAGAGAAGGAGATTTTTTTTTAATAAAAAAATTTATTAATCTTTGAAATTGTTACAAAGACCTATAGGAGCAAAGATAACAGCATCAAATTCTTAACAAAGCTAAGAAAAATATTATACCCAATCCGAAACCCAAACCTTCGATTGGCAAAAAACTAACAAAAAAAACTCAATTAGACAAACCCACACCCAGAGGACCGAAGCCTAAACACCCAAGGGAGAGAGAGTTGCTTTTGTTTACTAGTAGTAATTCTTTTCTTCCACCCTGCCAATATATGTCTGGACTTTATGCTTTTTGTTCGACAGTGCAATAGAACCTTTATTCTGCGGGAGTTCTCATCCGATGTCTGATGGATGGAAAATTATTCAATGATTCTGGGGCACCGTCACGTGGTTTCCGAACACATAGCAATGCCCGAACACTCTTATCCATCATACATTTTTGTAAACGCAAAAATGTGTGGTGGATAAAGATATTGGGACACCACCTAGCGGTGCCCTAGAACCATGGAATAATCACTCGTGAGCAACCAAAATGTGTTGTGCATAGGCCCGTGGTCATGCCCAGGGGATGTAATAATCTCTCCCTAACAAGAGTAGAAGACCAAATACATGGTTTGTGTAGTTCATTACTATTTGTTTTTAGGTAATCATGTCATTTTTAAAATTTCAAAGCTATTTTTCATCAGTAACTTTATGATTTGATGCTCTCTAGAAAATCAAAAATTCGAAAATCACAATCATCTAGAACTGACAAAGAAATTAGTACTAAAACAGATGGTACTTCCACCTGAAACATTTTCATTTCCTTTTGTTTTCCATTTTTTTACACAAAGCCTAGAACCACTGCGCGGTTCCACCAAACAAGTCCACCGTATGCTACGTGGAACCGCGTGGTGAGATCTAGACTGACTGTTTTTTTTTTTAACCATTTGATTTGACACTCCCAACTTTCTTTCATTGTTAATTGATTCTTTTCTTGGAACATTAACGTGGGGCTTTATTCTCATTCTTTTCTTTAACTTCCTTAGTTGGTAAAATCAACATACTAATCAAATCCTTTTTTCTGTAGGAAGTTACCTTATTAAGCTGTACATAGGAAGTTATTACCTTATTAAGTTAGCTTAACTTCCTTCTTAATTTGGTGTGTGTGAGTGTTTCCAACAAAAATGGTTACCAACTTTGCCAACAGTAGCCATGGCTGGAATTTTTATGTTCTGATGTTTACCTCTTTCTCTTTTCAACTCCCAACTCTTGGGAGGGCTAAGAGATCTTTTGGATGCTGTTGGCTGGAGTTTTTATGTCCTTTATATTAGCTAATATTGTCATGTTGATAGCATATCGAGCTGAATGTTGAGTTGATAAAATTCTGAGTCAAGCTGTAAAACTACTGCTAGGAATTAGTGAACTTCTGGGACTAATGTGTGCATTGGTTAGTAATGGACATAAGCTGAGAAATGAGCTGCAACCTACTGTACCTGGAGATAACCTCTGTGCCGAATATTTCTACTTCAACCAATGATATTTTGGGTAACACTTGTGATATGATCGGCTCTTGTTTGAAATTGTTCCTGTCGCTTACTGTTTCTACTGATGTATCCAAAAATGCAATGAAGCTGGTAGTCTCAATTGGGTGGAGTTACTAAAATCTTAAAGGATCGTGTTGCTACTGAATTTGCTTCTGATGGACCTGAATGAGGAAGGATGTTTGGCTGATAAATTGCTGAGTTTTCTAGTGGTGATGTCTGAGGAGTGATGGGGCTGTTTTCTGAACATGTTTTCGGTCCGTCTGCTGATGCTTACTTTTGCTGTTTGGTCATGGCTGATAAAGGAGCTGATCTGCTTCTATAGCTAGTGAGGATGTCTGCCGTGAACTAGTGCTGGGATTTCATGATATAATGGGTTCTCTCTTGCGGCTTATGGTGCTGATGGAAACATGGAGGAGATGAGCTTCAACATGGTTGAGTTATCTATCAGTTGGAAACATTCAATTTCTATTGAATGTAATTTTCTTTTCTTCTTTTTTTTTTTGTTTTCCCTCAGGCCTATACAATTCCTCTTTCTCAGCGGTCTGTATTTGGTCCTTTCTCGATGTACCCTCTGTCGAGTTTTTAATAAAATCTTGTTGCCTATCAAAAAAAAAAAAACAGTAGCCACTCGGCAGCACTCAGAGCAGCACTAACATGGACCCCACAATCGCTACCGGAGCTCCGCCGGATCCTGACCGACCAACCGGATATTCTGACACGAAAAGACGGGCAAGGCAACACCATTCTCCATTTCCTGGCGGCTAGCGGCAATGCCACCGCCTTCATAGAACTGTTCGAGGGCGGCTTACTGAGGAGGAGCAACCGGGGCGGCGGTGGGGGAGAGCTGAGGACGCGGAACTGGAGTGGGGACACGGTGCTCCACGAGGCAGCCAGGCTTGGCAGGCTCCATGTTGTGGAGGTCATTATGGAGAGGGAGATAGAGTTGGTTTCGGAGCGCAATGCGTTGGGAGAGACGCCGCTTTTCTCGGCGGCTGCGAATGGAGAGGAGGAGTTGTTCAACCTTCTCATAGTGGCGGCTGCTCATGATCGGGAGTTGCTGAGGAGAGATGACGACTGCACTGTTCTTCATGCTGCTATCATGGGAGAACATTACAGTACCTTCTTCTTTTTCCCTTTGTCATTTCTACAATACACACTCATGTTTTTTTAGATTTTTTATTAACTATGTGCACTGTTCTAAGGCCTTATTCTTTTTGGAGGAGCCCTAATAAATTATTCACGGAGGCAACAAATTTCACCCGTCTATTTCGATAATCAATAGTCTGGATTTTAAAAGAACTCTTTCGGAAGAGTTATTTCGATTCAGCTCCGTAAAAACATATTTACGGAAACCTTCATAAAAAAGCTTTTCCGTTCTTTACATTATTAACTAACTGGGACTGAACGTTCAAAAAAAAAAAACTAACTAGGACTGATTAAAATTGTGGTTAATCTTTTAAACCAGGTCTGGCTATGGAGATTGTTGACTCATTTCCTCATCTTGCCGGAGCACATAATGAAGATGGAAACACTGCACTGAATATGTAGTTGGCCAGCAAACCCGGTTCCTTTAAAAGTGGGTCAAACTATTGGCTTAGGAATCTTGGCAGTAGGCCCTCCGTTACCCTACAGTTCCTTTTGTGTCTCGTCTACCTTTGTAAGTCTTTTTTCTTTTCTTTTTTTTCTAATCGAAAAGATATATATATATATATATATATATATATATATATCGGGGTGGTTCCGGGGACAACTAATTAGACACCTAAAAAAATACCTTATAGTTTCTAATCAAATTTTGATGATCCGAGCCACTCAATGTGATCAGAACGTGATTTTAAGGGTACCCGCAAGAAATCAGCAAAAAAAATGACCGAAAAATGCTTGATCTGAGCAGTTTTTAGCTCAGATTTGATGAACGGTTCAATTAAAAACTACAAAACAAGCACTTCCCGGTCATATTGTTTGCTAATTTTTTATAAGCACCCTTAAAATCACATTCTGCACACATTGAACGGTTCGGATCATAAAAATTTGATCGGAAACTATGAGATTGAGATTTGGAGTGTTTTTTTGGTGTCCCTTGAATCGCCCCGTATATATATATAATACACGTATATTGTCATCATAGTATTTGTCAAAGAGGTACTACTGTTACCATAAGTTTGCACATACAACTAGGGATGTTACAAAAAATGACGGACCAAAAAATCCCGAAAAAACCAACCGATCGGTTCAGTTTTCAATTGAGGTAAAGCCAGTTTTTTCGGGCTGGACCGAACCGAACCGAAATCAGTTCGGTCTCGGTTTCCTAGAATTTTTGCCGAACCAAACGACTATATATTTTATATATATATTACATTAAAAAATATAAAAATATTTATAGAAAAATAATTTTATATATACTTTTTATGTATATCTTACATATATACACTATAAATTAAATGGAAATGTTATATTTTGGGCGGACCGAAATCCCCGACCGGACCAATCCCATCCCGAACTGAACCGAACCAAACTCAACTCCAGTCAGAATCGGTCCTGGAAATATTTGGACCGAACCGAATCGGTCTTCGAAAATTTCACCCCAAACCAAACCGAAATCACCCCTACATACAACCCAACTCTAAAACTATTACGGAGTAATAGTGTTGGTGCAGTCAAAGAAGAAGAATCCTTTGCATTTAAGTTTTTAACACATTAGGAAAACTCCTTAACATTTTGAAGTTTGCACTTTTGTTTTCTTAATTAGCACAATATGATTGAATTTTATTTATTTCCTTTCTTCTAAAAATTTGTTCAGTGATCCAGTACTTAGGCCAGTGTGTAAGAGCATCAGCAGTGGAATAAGCAAATATGAATAATCAAAACATGCCACATCAGATTTTGATTATCTATTTAGAGGTTGCTAAAGTTAGCAATGTTAAATTCCACATTGGTTATTTTTTGCCCATAATCAAAACCAATGGGCCCTCCAAACTTTTTCCCTTCATTTCATGCATATTTTTTGAAAAAGCGGTTTTTGAAGGGAAAAAACAATTTATGTTAGAAACAGTTCAAAAAAAATATATAGTTTTTCGAAACAAAAAATAGTTTTTCAAAAAACACACACTTTGTTCACTTAAAAACTGTAAATACAATTTTGGAAATTTTGAAAGAATTGTATTTACACAAATAGTTTTGAAATTTTAAAAACTATAAATACAGTTTTTTAAAAACAGATTTTGTGTAAAAAATAGTTTTTTGAAAAACACACTTTATTTACTTACAGTTTTTAAAAATTTTGAAAATTTTGTTTTCTATAAAAAAAAAAAGTTTCTGAAAAAAAAATCTGAAAGTTACAGTTTTTTAAAATTATTTTTTGAAAACAATGTTTTGAGAGAGAGAGAGAGAAGATTTTTGTGTAATGTTGGTTTACTTGATTGAGAGATAAAATTTGGTTATTGACAAAACATTGCTAGCTTTGATTATTGAAGAGTCAAATTTTGATGAGTTGTTAAGAGGTTGCTAGGTTTGGTTATTTCAATGTGAGCACTTTTTTGATCCAACATTGTTAACTTTAACAATTTTTTGTTTTGCTTATTCCACTGTTGATGCACTAATGCTTGGTGATTCCTCCTCGATGTACCCCTATCGACTTTTAAAATATTATCTTATGTTTTGCTTATCAAAATATATACTATGAATATATAAAAGGTTCCGGATCCTGAACCGCTCAATATAGTATTTGTATTTGTCTTCCACTAATATATTTTATAACGAACGATTTATTTGTTGCAACTTTGGCAGGCATGCCATTGTGGAGAAATGAGTCTAAACTTACTGAAGAGGATCCCCAGTGGAATAATCCTGTTATATGCCAATCAGTAGGGTCTTTCGTCGAAATTATCTCAGGTTTGACTTATTTCCCTGCCTCTCCAAAAAAATAACGAAAATCTTGTATCTTTTGTAGGGTTGCTAAACGAACCAAATAGCTCAAACTTGGCTCGATTTTTGGTTTGTTCAAACTCGTTTAAAAAAAATTTAAGCCAAGCTCAATCACATTTTTTTGTTTGTTTATGAACTCAAGCCAAGCTTGAGCATATGAGAATTTGCATGGCTCGATCGATAGGCTCATGAACAAAGAGTGACTTCCATAAATGTCACAAATATAGGGGTAGATTTAATAAATGTCCCAAAATATGAGATCTGCATCGGCCTTTCATATGGATATTTTCACCAATTTTAAAGTGCCATTGCATTCAAATAGGAAATATCTCATGTGAGATATGAAAATTTAATGGTTTGGGAGTTTTTAATTTAATAAATGGGAAATTTATAGAAATGGTCCTCCTAGTTTCACCCGAGTCTCATTTTCGTCCTCCAAGTATCAATTGCAACTCTTTTGACCTTCAAGTTTGGTTTTTGTACCAAGTTGGTCCAATTGATAACGTCTATCAGCTAAAATTGACAGAATAAATTAGATTGAAGGCAGATGTTATCAATTAGACCAACTTAGTACGAATTGCTACGTCCAAACTGCTATCGATCTGATTTTTTCCGTCCAATTTGGCTGACAAAAGTTATCAATTGGACCAATTTGGTACAAAAACCAAATTTGAAGGTCAAAAGAGTTGTAATTGATACTTGGAGGACGAAAATGAGACTCAGATGAAACTAGGAGGACCATTTACATAAATTTCCCTTTAATAAATGCAGCTAGTAACTAATTTTATGTTTATAAGTTTTTTTGGCCTAAATTAATGACGCTAGTTCTTCTTTATGGCTTTTTAAATTAGACCTTTTCATTTTGGAACTTAACGAGTCTAGTTTGAAAGTTCCTAAACTTTACGAGTTTAAGCTCATACTTGAAAGCTCGAGATTGGCTTGCATATTCCACAAGCCAAGCCAAACTTATCACAAACACAAAATTTCAAGCTCGAGTAGAGCTTGAACAATTAATCTCAAAAAATATCAAGATCAAGCTAAGTTTGAACACATGTAATAAGGAGTCAAGCCAAGCTTAAGCAATACTGTGCTTGGATTGTTTGGCTCGATTAGCTCCCCTAATCGTTTGTGTATGTGCTTTTCAAAAAAAAATTAAAAAAATTGTATAGATTTGTCACCACAATTTTGTTTCACAGTCGTTGGATCTTTCAAATTTTCCCTTTCTCTTTCATTTTTCTCCACAAAACCATGAACAAAATAGTGTCAATATCCTTTGTGGAGGGAAAGGGATAGCGAAAACTTGAAAGATGATCTAACTGTGGTGTACGGTTGGAACCATAAAGTTTTTACTTTTCCTCCACAAATATATGAATTTAATATAGCTTAACAGTCATATCCATGCGCGCGCCCAAAAAAACACACTAAGTAAACGACCCACGAATAAGACAATAACCATGGTTTATTTCTGAATCATGGAATGTTTCTAAACCTTGGAAACTGAAATATTTTCTGCAAACATACCATGAAAACACAAATATATCGTGAGTGCTGGAAAAATATTTGCGAAGGAAATGGAAGCATCAAAACTTGTAAAACAGTATATATCCAAAATGAAATACAACAAAGGAGAGAGAGTGTTAGAACTGCACCTCCATTGGATTCACACGCCTCCACGATCCGATCAAACTCCTTAACAGTAAGAGCCACGGGCTTCTCAGGAAGCACGCGTGCTTCTTCTTCTCCGCCCAAAAACCTTCATGCATGAATTATTAGCTAGTATAAGCGAAAGTTGCATCAAAAACAAGTTTAACATAGCAGTACTCTCATATCACATCACATCACATGCATTCAAAAAGCTATAAGTAGCTCGATCTTTTAAGCATTGCAACAAACACCCATGACTACGGTTTTGGGAGCGTGATTGAAGACTTACAATCACGGATAATAGCTGTGATCATTAGGCGATATTGACTTGTCTATATGCTTCTCTCTTATTACTTAATTTTCTTTTGTTTAGTGGTGCCTTGGGTAAGTTGGCTTAGAGCAGTTCATGACGTAAAGAAAAAGCATGCGTGTGCACTGAAACTAGCCAAAACGTTGATTGCAAATGAAGAAGATTGGAGCCATTACACCAACTCATGGGGAAGGTATATTGATTATGACGACGATGATGATCAGGCTGATCAGCCAATTATTACTACGAGAAGAAACCCGCTTCTTCAAGCGGCGGAGAACAGCATTCTAGAGTTGGTGAAAGAAATCCTCGGGAAATTCCCTGAGGCTGCGTATTGCTTCGATAGCAACGGGAAGAACATATTTCACATAGCAGTGGAGAATAAAGATTGCACCATGTACAGCTTCTTGAAGAAGAACGTTGCTAGAAAGTAGAGGTGGCAATTCAAACCCATATTTCTTAACCCGCCCAAATCCGCCCACTTATAACCCAACCCTATCCGCCCATATTATGTAATGGGTTGATATGGGTTGAACCCATATCAACTCATATTTATATGGGTTTAGATGGGTTGAGAGTGGGTTAAATATGGGTCAGAATTAAAAATGGCCCAACACCTCTTTCTCTCTCAACCCACACTCTCCCCCCGTCTTTCTCTGGTACACATTTGGCGTCGAGATTAGAAGAGAGATAAATAAACCCACGTGTAGAGAGAGAGAGATAGACAACCAGATCAAATTCAATCCTACTCCTTCATTTCAACTCCTCTCTCTCTCTCCCTCCTTTATGAACTCCCGTTTTTTTGCTAGAAAAATGTCCCAGTGATATAAGTACACCAAATTCTCTCTCTCTCTCTCTCTCTCTCTCTCTCTCTAAGAATCTCTCCATTCCAGTGAGATAAGTACACCAATTTTTTTTGACTTTTTTTTAAAGTGATTTTTTTCAAAAATATATAAGTAAAGGACAAAAAATTTTACTTTTCCATTTGCCACCTCTAAAATTCATCCACACAAATTCTCTCTCTCTCTCTCCAATCCCTTGAGCTCCTATGAGCGACAAGTATTTTACGATTTTTGATTCGCTCCAATCAGAAAAGTACGGAGTAAAAAATTTTGACTTTTACCCAAATATTTTTGAAAACATCCAAGATAAAGCCCAAAAAACCGGTTGTTGGGATTTATCTTGAAAATTACAAAAAATATTAGGGTAAAAGTAAAAAAAAATTACTTTTTCGATTTTCTCGTTGAGACGAACTAATAGGAATAAAAAGTTTGTCTCAAAACAAACAAATACAAAAAATTGAGTTTTAATCATAAAATTTTACTTTTCTGAATTCCCTTATTGAGACAAATCACCCGCGGGGGGAAGGGAGAAAAAGGAAAACAAAAAACAAAACCAAAACCAAAAAAAAAAAAAAAAGAGGAGAGGAAAACGGGTCGGGTCGGGCGAGTTTGGGTTTGGCTTGACCCATATTTGACCCGACCCGTTTCAACCCGTTTACTTTTTGACCCATATTCGACCCGCCCATATTTGACCAATGACCCGTTTCAACCCGCCCAAACCCGCCCGGACCCGCCCGTTTGCCACCTCTACTAGAAAGGATTGGATGATGGCAGCTCTTGATCATGATAAAAACTCCATTTTGCACTTGGCAACCAAAGACGGTGCTCATCCTAGAGTTCTCTTTGGAAGCTTGAACCGGATGGCATGGAATATATATTGGTTTAAGGTATGAACCCTTGTTACTAATTTCTTCACTACTCACACTGTGGGGGCGTGATTTACCCTTGAACCTCCTGAACCCTTTCTCGATGCCTGAACCGTAGAAATCTTGACCGGCGACGTTGTGTACCTGCAAACCGGAGGGTGGTGTTCCTCCGGGTAGAGGCTCCGACGATCTAATTAGAACCGGAGGGAGGAAGAAGAAGATGTTTTGGTGAAAGAAATAGTTTTTTTTGGGAGAGAGAATATCTGACCTCTGCATAGAAGAGGCACTCTGCTATTTATAGGCAGAGGTTTGGAGTGTTGAGCAAGATGGAAGTGTATTGCACGCGCGTTGCTACGCTCGGATGACGTCACGTGCCAGAGGCACTCAAGCAATTCTGCCCTTCGAGACCTGCAGACCCATGTGGACCCACGTGGGCCAATGTCAGATACGTCCCATCGGTTATCAGAGAGGTGAACGTGCTTATCTTTGCTTCTATCAGCAAAGATTTCTAGAATGTTCCATAACCGCCCTAGCCGAGGGACACTTACGAACAGGATCTGCCGAGTATGACACTTACTCGTCGATCCGTACGCTCGAGCCAGGAGGTTACCCATCCGAGTAAGTTGGGCCTATTCCGAACAAGGATGTTACGAGTTCACTCGGCGAGCCAATCTTTCTTCGGCGAACACCCGCAAGACTAACTGACGCTCGGCTGATGACTGGGATGACGTGTTAAGTTTGACTTCCCTTCATACAGACGAACTGAGGCAACTGGACTGTGGGCCCGGAGGGTTATCCCACTGAACCCTTTAAACCTTCGGATATTTTGGCCCACTACACACACTACATTCTAAATTACGTACATAGAACCCGAACCCCGAAATTTTTTGTACCGAATGTTGTGACAAAATAAACATATATGTACGATGTTTTGTAGCACACAACATTCTGTTTTTACTTCTGTTGAATTCCGCCGTGGGTTTGGAATTCTTGCTACGGGGCAGTACGCAAGAGCCAGCACTGCGTAACTTTAAGGGTTCGAGAAGCAAAAGAGAAAAGACCAAAGCACTAGATCGATATTGATACATGAAGCGAAGTGAAAAGCCAATGATATCACATTAATTTACTCTATGAATTTGGCTTGTCTGCAGTCCAGTTTTGGACTACAGAGGTGCTGTCCAAGTGATCGCAGCCGTTGGATGAAATTTTTAAGGGTCTAGATTTGTTTTTAATTTATAACCGGTAGAAAGCCATTATGACCGATAAAAAATTTAATAAATCTGAACCATTGATTTTTAAGATGAACGGTTCAAATTGAACTGCACGGCAAGCCGAGTTCTTACTATATATATATCTTCACTCTCCTCATATATACCTTCTAGGCACCTTTTGATTTTTGGAGTAGTCAATGATATCACATTCACCTTTGGACCGGGGATTCCCTCTCGACATTGCAGTAGGGGCAGAGGTGGTCTAGATCAGCAACAACAATTCCTCTACTAACTAGATCAGCAATTCCTCTAATAATTTTTCTCTTCCAAATTCACTGTCCATCTTTCCGTTTTGAAATTGTTACTTTAAAAAGAAAAAATATATATATATATATATATATTTTAGATATTCTACTGTATATTTATTAGATTAATAATCATCAACTCGTCTAAAAGCTTAAGTATTTATATCTCAATACGCCCCTTCATGTGTAGCCAGATTCTCCTCCATAAGTGGGCTAAACACGTGTAAATTTTAATCATTAAGTAGGCAGTGAGTTTCAAATCCAGAATCTATTAATTATCTGCTCTGATACCATATTAAATTGTTTTTTTTTTTTGCTCAGCAAAACAAAGAAATTTTATTAGCTCGAAAGGGGTACATCAAGAATAGGCTCACCAAGCACAAAAACTTAAGAGCAGAGAAAACAAGAAAAAGGAAGAAGAGGACCATCCAACAGAGAGTTGGACCGCCCCACCCCTCTCCAAAGAACTTAAACTGTCACCTTCCTCATACCGTCAAGATAACCCTTAAAGTCCTCCACCGAGTGCACCTTAATATCAAACTTCACCTTAATCCACATTGCTACTCTAGTTTTAATTAACTCCCCAAGATCCTCCACTCGCCATGTAACATTGTTAAACACAAGATCATTCCGGACCAACCATAAAGACCAAATTGTAGCATGGAAAGTTGTTTCTCACATATACTTCTCCAAGTTTTTGAAACCAATCCCTAGCCACCAAGAAAATAAATCAACCAGAGAGGCCGGGCACACCCAACTAACATGCCACCAATCCAAAATCAAAGACCACACAAGCCACGAGAATGGACAATGAAGGAAAAGATGCTCAGGTGTTTCTAACAGAAATGAGCAGCGAGGGCACATCACCGATTGGCCCTCAGGGATCAAGTTTCTGGAGAGGAGAGGAGAACCGACCTTGATGCCACTCGATCCTGTAGTGCCAGCCACGCAAATATTTCCACTTTTGGGGGACAGATATTTTTCCAGATTGAACCCATCACCCGATTGCTTGAAAAACCCATTTGTTCCCATTTAGTATAAACTGATTTCACGGAGAAGCAGTTATCCGATGCCCATCTCCAACACATCATATCACTTATGGATTGATCCAAAATCACTGTCTGCAACCGCATGAGTAAATCATCAAATTGTTGGACTTCCCAATCTCTCAAACTTCTCTGGAATAACAAGTTCCATCTGCCATCACCACTTGCATTTTTTAAATCCTTAATCACCTTCTCTTTTTTAGTAGAGATTAGGTATAATCGAGGGAACTCCTCCTTAAGGGTTGTGTCACCTAGCCAAACCTGATTCCAAAAAGAGATGTCCTGACCGGAATGAACAACTACTCTGAAGCCCTCCTGAAGAATTGATCCAATGACAGATGATGAGTCCCCGACCAAGAAATGTTAACCATATTAAATTGTTAATCACCAACTCATCTAAAAGCTTAAACTATTAGAAGGAGTGTAACTTTATTATTTATATTCTCAACAATATTCATGCAGCTTGTATGTTTTGATTCTCCTCCTCATCTCCTGTGGGAACCAAACTCCGGCGGGAAGACGGCAACCGAGCTGTTCGAAGATACCCACTCCAGCCGACAAAAAGATGCCGAGAATGCCCTGAAATCAATGAACGAGGGCATGTTTGTCGTCTCTGCCCTCTTCTGCGCCGTCAACTACGCCTCAATTTTCACTGTCCCCGGAGGCTTCGACACCAACAGAGACAGCCCGTGGGGTTCCGGCCTCCCGGTCCTGTATGGTACGGTCAAAGAGCGACCACTGCAGGTTTTCTTGTTTTACACTGGCGCTGCCCTGCTTGCCGCCTTAGTATCACTGGTGGAGATGGTCGCGATCCAGCTGTCCAAGTTCACGAGCAGCGACTTCTTCATAGCATTGCCCTACAGGTACATCGCCGCTTATTCCATTTTGGGTTTGTTCGATCAGTAGGTTAGCCCATGTGCTTTCAGGGTCTTGTATTCTCTGCTTTCTTGGCATATTCTTGCTAGATATTTCCCATTATTTCAATCTAATAAACATTGTTTTTACTGATATAAAAAAAAAAGGTACACCGCTGCTATAACAATGTTGTACGTCGCTCTCGTCTCCACGACCGCGGCGTGCTGCGAAGCCTACAACATCATCGACATCTTCGACATACGCATCCGCAATTTTTTCGTCATGATGCCAACCATCGTAGCGATAACCATTGTTTACGTAGACGTCGTGTATCTACCTCTGTGTGGCCTGTGTCTTGCGCTTCGTTGCTCACTTACGTACCGAGGCCACATGTTTGAGGCTTCAGCCATCTTTAAGCGGAGTTTTGAGGAAGCTGCACGAGACGCCGATAAAAAAAACAAGAAAAAGAAAAAGTTGTATGAGACTAGGCCGTGAGGCTACGATCAGCTAATTTATACTGTTAAAACTATTTGTTTAAATCTCTCATGACACGAGATTATATCACACAATCCTCTCTCTATATATATATATAGCCTATGGCTATGGCATATGGAGTGCTTTGATCGATGTTTGTCCAATCGATTTCCTTGTTAGTTGTGTTGGAAAATAAACTTGTGTTATTCAATAAATATAGGGAGTTATATTTCCCTCGTGTCATTTCATGTTTTGCTGGTGGGAGTTATACGGGAGTTATAAAAATAATGGAGTTAGGATTGTGAAACGTCCCTATTAAGAGTGTGGTGGGTTACATTTTGTGTTTACTATATATAACTTTGCATGTAATCTTGTTGTCAAGTATAAGTGAATTAAGTATTCCAAGTGTTCTTCCCGTATTATCTTCTTCGTATTATGAGTTTGTGTGTGTGTGCGCGCTCGCTCTTGCCTCCAACAAGTTGATGTCGTGCCAACAATCTTCTTCTTCTTCTTTCTCGATCTTCTATATATGTAGGGCAAAGTTCACTTATACCCGTGTTTTGGCCCATGTGTAATTACACCCCCTCTGGTTCACTTTGTTCCATCCGCACCCGCTATGGTTCCCTCTGTGATTTGTAAGAAATTGCAAATACACCCAATTAACTGAAAAAATGCTTCCGCTGTTAACAAAAATGATTAAAGGTCCAATACAACCTCATTTTCTTCTTTGATTATTATTCTTCCCAAAATCTAAACAATCCATCCCTTCTACAAAAAAAAAATAATTAAAATGGATTTGAACCATTCATATTGTAAAGCTTAATGAGTACTACATTCATACCAGAATTCAAGTCAATCGAAAAATAGAAATTTCATGGCCGAATAGAATTGATTAAGTAAATTTTCAAATTTAACTTTACCTTGCATTTTAACAAGGATTCGATCACTGGTAATTGATGTCCGATCGACATGATTTTTTACAGAAATGCTCTACTCTTCGATTTTGTGAACGAAAGTGGAAGCATCCGCAATTTTTTACAAACCACAAGGTGTGCGGATGCAACAAATGAACCAGAGGGCAAGGTTATCAATACCGTTCCGTACTGGCCGGTATATACCGGTTTGAGAGAAAAACGGTACTCTAACCCTCTAATACCGTCCCGGCTCCAATACCGGAAATACCGGCCGAGATGTCGTTACCAGAAATTATTTCCAAAATTTTGCAAAACAGAGAGAAAAAGAAGAAAATAGAGAAATGGAGGGGAGGGAGAGAAAAAGAAGACGATCGGAGCAACATTAATTTGACGTTGACTCCTCTTGGTCTTCTCCGGCAGTCCAGCGTAATCTTGCAGCTGATCAATCATCGCCATGAGCGAGAGCTAATCGATCTATTCCAGTTGTTCCTGTACGATTTTCTCTGTTGGTTTTCTCTGTTGTTTCTGGTGAGCTGAACATGGAGTAGAAAATGAAATAGTTGTGGGATTTTGGAATCTGCATTTACTCTTTTTAGCGAGAGAAGGAAGTGTGTTTGAACTTTGAAAACCAATGTATTGGAATGGAAACTAGTGGTTTTGGTCTTAACTTTTAAGCCCACCGTTTGGGAAACCTGCATTCACATCACATGCTTATTAATTTAATTATAAATTCAAATGCTTGGGCCAAGGAATAGATAAATGCAATTAATTTAATTACTGATAAATTCAACAACTTTTTTTTCTTCCTAACAACTCTATGAGCTTTCTTTATTTTTATGTGAATTTTGAAGTCAATTATGTGAATTTTGTTTCTTAATATAGGTATTTTATGATGAATTGCATGGTATTGGGAATTTTTTTGAATTATAATTATATATAATTATTATATATATTGTAGTTGCGGTAAATTCGAAATGGTACCCGGTATTTGACCGGTACCAGTGATAAGCACCCAATATTGTAGATATTTGATGTGATTAGTCTCGTTTTATGTTGTTTTACCTTGCGTTTTTTTAGCTTTTATAGCAATATTGCACGTAAGATATGTTTTTAGTGTTTTCAGGTAAAACGTGCAAATAAGATGTGTTTTGACGCCATGAATGGCCCAAGTGCTTCCAAGTACCCGAAGACCCTGTCGGCCCCTTAAAATCTGTCTAAGTAAGGAAAAACGACTTTTTGGAAAAGTATCGATTTTCGAGATTAAAAATGGCGATAATTGATTCTTGAATTTGTCTAAGAGTAACTACAAAATTGCAAGGTTTTATTTGAAGAGCAAAGTCATGTTTTGAGTAGGGGTGCTCGCGGTCCGATTCGGTTCGGATTTCTAGGAATTCGAGGACCAAACCGTTAGTCACGGTTTTTACAAAATGAAATCCGTGTCCGAACCAAAAGTCCTACGGTTACGGTTTTGTCCACAAATTTTAGCAAAAATAAAGCTTAACTTATATCCCACATTAAACGGGAAGAAGGTTACATTCAGAATTAAGTTTAACACCAGCCACCAGAAAGTACTTGTTACTTTGAAGAAACGGAGAGAGAGGAGGAAGAGACGAAGAAGTAAGAACGGTGCGACAGCGGCGGCTTGAACAAGGAATTGAAATTAGGAAAACTGGAAAAAAAACAAACTAGTGAAACTAAATTAGGGTTACCCGTAACTTATTTAAAAAATTACAATTTACCCCATATATTTTTTGTACATCTACACTATATCCCATTATTAAGATAAAATACTAAAATTGGTAGAAAAAAGTTTTAACATTACTAACAATTAATTATATAAATACACATATATTTATATATTTATATAAAATAAATATCTCACGGTTCGGTTCGGTTAATCCACGGTTTCGTAATGAAAATCCGTGTACCGAACCGCGAGTCACGGTTTTCTAATTTTTCAATCCGTGTCCGGACCATTAATCGACGGACAAAATCCAAAAGGTACGGATCGGTTCGGTTCTGACCGGTTTCACGGTTCACCGGATTTTTTGAGCACCCCTAGTTTTGAGCTATTTTCTCTCGAGAAAAATGTGCAGTTTTCCATTTTACACTAAAAGTTGGGGCTTGACATTTTGATTTAATTAGAATCTTGAAATTCTGGTAATGCCATTGTTTCCAAATGGGGGGTACTTTCTTATTTTCATTAAATAAATTAAAGTAAAGAAAATGTAAAGAAATGTTTAAAATGTAGTCTTTACTTAAGTTTAGAGAATGAAAATAAGATGTTGAGAAGCCGGAAGTTGCTGGGAGCTGTTTGCTGAAGTTGAAGGCTTGAAGCCTGCCTTTGGATACTGCAATTTTGCAGATTGTTATCGATAACAATATGCATGTTATCGATAACATTCACCCCATTTTGGTCCACAAGTTGTCCAGACGCAAGGGTATCGATACCTTTTGCCAATGGTATCGATACTAGTCAGTTACGGGGAAACTCAATTTGAGGTTATCGATACCTTTCTTGATAGGTATCGATAACAATTGTCTCCTGCAGATATTTTTGTTGCAATTTTTAACCTTCCATTTATGAAAAGTTTTCACTTGTGGGATGTTTTTGGGTTATTTTAGGGACCTTTTGGTCCATTGTAAAGGATATTTTGCAAGCCCTATAAATAGGCTTGTATGCCATTTATAGAAAGGATGGCCATTAGTTGCCTTAGTTGCTTTCTAGGCACTCCATAAATGTTCTTTAAGTTTTTCTAGTTTTTCTAGCCATTAGTTGCCTTGGATCTTCATATAAATCAAGTTTATTTCCATATTTTGGCAGCCCAAACCTCCTTTATTTTATTCTCCAACAACCCCAAAAGTGAGAGCTTGTTGTTATTTACAAAACTTTTAGCCTCTTTTTGCTTGATTGGATCATTAAGACCTCTAATATTCCAAAAACCAATATTAAGAGGTTGTATAGTCATTAAAACAAGTTTCCAACCAACAAAAGATATGCAATTGGCAGAAATGAAAGTATTAAAAAACTGCCTAGTCAAAAAGGATATGGGCGAGCTAATTCCCTCCACTGTTTAGGAAACATGTTGACTGCTCCCTAGCTTGTTTCCTCCATCTTTTCCTGGCAGAACTGGATAGAGACTGATAATCAACACTTCCAATGGAAGCTAACTCTGCAGCCTTCACCTTGTCTCTCAAGTCTTGAAGGTCAGGTGGTTCAGGAGTTGGGGTTTTCTTCAATTCAGCATTAATGATTACCCTTACTACCTCCACAAGATCAGAGCAATTCACTTCATTAGAACTGCCATTCTTTAATGCATCTGTGAGAGTTGAATCTTGTCTGATAATTGGAGTGGTAGAAGTGAGTGGATTATTAGAACCTGCCTCATGAGTATTGCTTATTACTCCTTCCAGGACTTCCAGCAATTCATCTTCAGAATCACCCTATTCTGCTAATTGAGTCACAATGGGATCTGTTGACATGTTTAAGTGGTGAGGACTTGAGATGGCAGCCAATGAGAATGGTTCACTACAGGGACCAACCTTTTGTTTTCCATTCCCTACCTGGGTCCAAACAAGATTTGCAGGTTTGGGTGGTAGTGAAGAGGTGGAAGTTTTTTTGGCACAGTAGGCTGTGGAGTGCCCAAACACATGGCACATTTTACACATGAGAGGGAGAACTTGGTATTCAATAGGTACTACTACTGATTCCCCTTCCACAATAACTGTAACCTCATCTGGAAGCTCAAGCTCAGTACTTTCCTCAATGCAAATCCTAGCTTTAGTTGATTTTGTTTGGAGAAGACCTGGCTGTCTAGCAGTCCTTGCAGTGGCTTGATCTACATGCAAAGGCCTCCTAATAGTGCTAGCCACTCTACTTAAACACTCTTGGTTCCAAAGTTCAAATGGTAGATCATGAAGTTTAACCCAGGTTGGGATTTTAGTAGGCTGTTCCTGGGCTGGCTTCATCATTCTATGCCAGTCCTTAAGAGTAAGATATTTTTGGGAGAAGAAATAGGGTCCCCCCTCAAGAACCTGCACTTTTGCCTGTTCATCCTTAAATTCAAATAGATAAAACCCAGCTACATCAGGCTTAACAGCCACAAAGAGGTCTTTCCATTGTTTCCGAGCAGTGGATACAAGGAGGGGTTAGGCCATTTTCCCATCTAGAAAGTGGCCTATCAAATACCTGTTCCATTTACCCACCTCAGTCATCTCAATATCAATCTCAACCTGGGCTTCTTTGCCTTTCTGTAGGTCCGGAAAAAAGTCCAGCTTCATATTTAAAGATGGACTCTGCCTGGAGGATGGATGCCCAATTTTTTGGTTTGGTTTTAGGTTGGTTCTAACCTGAAAAGCTTCTAAGAGTAGGATACCGAGCATTCAGCTGATGTGGTAATGTTTGTGGAGGATGTATATGTAGACTCTGGTTTGGTACGCTTTTGAGAGAGGTTGGACGTCTTGGTTGCGTATCAGCCTCACTGTATCCCATATTGGGATCCCCTTCCAAGTACGGGGTACCTCTGGCGTTGATTAGGGTTTTTGGAGTAGGGATCGAAAATGGTACCTGTTGATGTGGAGTGTGACGCACTCGTTCCTCGGCCTCCATGGTTGACTGAGGACTGCGAGCCCCATACCCAGATGAAGATGACGGACGATTGGATTCAGTGGAGATGCTCAACTGTGGAATTCCCAGCTCAATAGGGATTGCACTCGTAGGGTTTACCTCAATTGATTGACGAACGGAATGGACAAGATTACTCAGAGCCAGGGCTACTCTCTCCTCAGCCTCCATTATCAAACCCTCCTCAAATAACTCCTCAAATAAAACCTGTTGTAACTTCCTTGCAGTGCCCGAATTAGGGCTGTGCCTTCCCACCCCAGTAGGAGACGAGTTGGATTGGTACCCTGGTAGTGACGACCGGGATTGAGGGCCAACTGAAGAGTCGATCGTCAACCTCTGCTTCCGCCGAATCTCATTGGAATCAAGGGCTTTGAAGCCTAACCCGTCTGCAAACGAAATCGTACCATCAGCCATGGTGATCGGATCAGAAACCAACGCTCAAGTAAATTGCCCTTGAATCGCCCAAATCGCCCATTGTGTCAGATGGTCCCCCCCCCCCTCTTTATGTACTCCTACAATTAATAGTGCTAATTCATAGTATATATATTCTCCCATATAACAATGGGAATATGATAGGTTTGTTTTCTGTAAAAAAAAAACAAAGAGATTTAAGTGGCCATAACTAGGCGGTGTAAAATCCAACTTTTTTTCCAAAATCAATCGCATCGCGCCACATCATCAATCTCATAAATGTTGCGTGACGCAATTTGTTTGGAGAAAAAGTGAACATTTATACCGACAGTTCTTCTTACAGCAGGTGTAAAACCCACTTTTCCTCCTAATCAATCAAAACCAGGCGGCCATAACTAGGCGGCCCAGTAAACTTTTGCGAATTAAGTCGGCTAGCTGACATCCCATCAAAACGATTGCACCTATCTTTTCGGCCCAGTAAAGTTTTGTTTCCCGTGCAGCTGATTGGTCTTGGCCAATATTCAACAAAAAGGTTATCAAAATTTCAGAGTGACCTCAATTCTCGTAACACCTAAGTAATGCATTCTCGATGTCATTGGATCAAAGGCCTTCTGGCAAAAGTGGGGCTAATTACCTTTACTTTGTTTATGCATAGACCGAAAAAAGAATTTACCACCAAGAAAAACAGACCAAAAGAATAAATGTCATCTATCTATATCTATATTATAAAATAGAGCGGTCTTTTGTCTACCCATACAAATATAAACACCTCTCCAACCGTTTGATCGCAATTTCAACAGGTTACGGCCATTGGATTGAATCATTGATTCCAACCTATTTTCCACGCCTGTCTACCCAGCAATTTTCCTCTTCTCCATCGTGTCTCCTCTTCTCCATCATGTTTCCTCTCTTCCTCGATCTTCACACAATCCTATATAGCAAATCGATTGTTGATGTCGTACCAACAATCTTCTTCTTCTTCTTCTTATTACTCGATCTTCTGTACATGTAGGGCAAAGTTCACTTAGACATTTCCATGGTTTGGCTCATGTCCAGTTACACTCCCTCTAATTACACCCTCTTTGGTTCACTTTGTTTCATATGCACCCCTTGGTTTGTAAAAACTTGCAGATACACCCAATTACTGGAAAAAAATGCTTCCACTGTTAACAAAAATTACTAAAAAGGTCCAATACGCCCTCATTTTCTTCTTTGAATATTCTTCTTCCCAAAATCTAAACAATCCATCCCTTCTTTAAAAAAAATTAAAAAATTGGATCCAAATTGTTCGTATGGTAGAGCTAGCTTGACGAATATTACATTCATACCAAAATTCAAGTTGATCGAAAAATGGAAACCTCATAGTCAAATAGAATTGATTATGAAGTAAATTTTTAAATTCAACTTTACCTTGAATTTTACTAATACATTGATGAGATACCTCCGTTATCATGAAAAGTGAGCATTTACACCGGCAGTTCTTTCTACGGTTAGTGTAAAACCCATTTTTCCTCCAAATCAATTACATCGCGCCACATCATCAATCTCATAGGCGCGAAGCGGTTGGTTTGGAGGAAAAGTGAACTTTTACACATGCGGTGGAAAGAATTTAATCTGTATAAGGATTATTGTGTAATGAAATGTTAGTTTTTCTTTGCCCGGAAAAGGATGGAGTATAAATAAATTAAACTTAACAACAATCAGCACCGGTTTTCATATTTCTAAATTGTTAGAACTTACAACATCATAGACCTATGTTGGAGAATTGGGATATTTTTTGTTTTCCTATGCTGGAAAAAATATCGAAAGCACTCGGGCATTAAACTCAACCACGGTTAAAAAGTGTTTTCACGTGCAAATTGGGTATCCCGTGGTCGTACCTAGCACCGCCGAAATCTGAGCACGCTCCCTCCTACTCAGCCGATCACTCTCTCTGTAGCAGGCCGAACATAGAAGTTCGCAGTGATGCAAACCGAACCCAGGCCGTACCGAACATGAACCTTGTGCATGGCCCCCGGCACTATACTTCATTGCCATCCCACTTACCACAGGCTCGGCGAAAGACGAATCTGTGCTCAGTCAAGATCTTCGGCAGGGTCCCTTGCAATGTGTCTCCCCCGTCGGTCGCTCACCAAGTTCGGCAAGGTTCATGCTCGGCCACCCGCGGAGCACGGCAGCTGCCGACAACGGTTGACTGCTGAGTCATGTGTCCCCCCACGTGCGGAAGCAGTTATAACAAAAGACGATCATGGGCGCACATGGGTGTGCCAGCTTAGCCCTAAAAACGGTTACCAGATCTATTCTATGATGTCACCATGACGACACTTGGCTCATGGAAGGCACGCGATCGTACTTGGGGAGCAAGTCAGGAAGACCCTATAAATATCCAGTGATGATAACCCTAAAGAGGTACACACTACTTGATACTTACACTAATACTCTCTCCAGTCTCTTGCTCTTTCTCTCTCTGCACAATACTCATCCTCTCGCCGGAGGGCCTTGCCGGGACAACCCCCGGCCAGGTCTTAGTCGTGCGCTCCCTGTGCAGGCTAGGAGAAGAAGGCTCAACCACCATCGAACCATCAATAGAGGAACGAGGATCAAGGATCACGGGCCACACAATTGGTGAACCCGACGTGAATCGCTTCTGATTCAAACGGCTCTCACATCCTCCAAACCCCCTCACTCCTTCGTAAAACAACGACCAAACTACCTACCATGGGTGGAGATCTAGCAGACGCAGCCATTTCGGGGGCCAAAGACGCTAGTGGAAACGTCATCTCCACAACACCCCCCGAAAGGCACATGTCCATCTCCTTCGCTCCTGGGTCGGGACTCTCACCAGTTTCGGAAGACGTAACGGCGGCCTACATCCGTCTACTACAGCGTCGCGACGACGAACGCGACAACGAGCTAGCCGCGTTAAGGGCGAAGGTGGCCCAAATGAAGCAACGTATGCAGCAAGACACTACCCCTGCCGCATCAAGGTCTGGCGGAGGCGAGGGTAGGAGAAAGCAAACACCACCTCCACCACCACCACCACCACAAGGGCGTCAGACCAAGGGAGGCCAACGCGGATCCGTGAAAGACCGCCTAGGCTTCACCCCGGCACCGAGCGACGCCAGAGAAATAATCCTCTACAAGCAACCAACCGCATCAGGAACACATCGTTCCAGAAGCCATCACAAACGAACCAGGACTAGGGATACCGAGTCGTTTACAAGTACATACTCAACTGGTCGTGTGGAGTTCTCTCGCACAACGGTCTCGCACCATAGCCGAGATTCCGCACGGACCAGACCCTATGTTTCTGAACTCCTAGGGAACATTCCGCTTGAAAATCTAGACGACGAGCACCATGCACGGCGCAACGGGAAGGGCATACGCACCGAAGGTGCGAACGAAGACAACAAAACCCGTCGTAACAAGGACAAAACCGTCGACGGCCCACGCCGAACAACGACGGACCTGCTAGAAAAGCTTTGACGCAAGGATGCAGAGAAGGCATCAGCAAGGGAAAACAAGGAAAGGGACTCCAAGAGATCAAAGACGGACGAGCACGGCAAACCGTCGCGCCCAGGGTTTGAAAGACAACTAAAGGATCTCGGCGTCTCTCCCTTCACCTCCCACATCATCAATACACCGCCGGAGCCCACTTTTCATCTACCCAAATTCACGAAGTTCGATCCGGCGATCTGCGAGGCTTACACTCACCTAATCCACTTCCGGCAGACCATTGAGCTCTGCACACTAAAGGATGAAATAAAATGTAAGGCGTTCCCGTCCAGCCTCGGCTCCCTAGGACTCCAGTGGTTCAACAAATTGCCCGCTGGATCCATACGGAACCTGGCCGACCTTAAACTCGCCTTCAACACACGCTTCATCACGAGCAACAAAATAGCTAAAGAGCCTAAGTCCTTGTCCCAGTTGAGGAAACTCCCGTCCGAAACCCTCAGACAATATGCCGAGCGCTATTCGCAGCTGTTCAACGAGATTCCGGGGATTGATGAATATTGGGCTGCGCGCACTTTCAAAAACGGCCTGGAAACCGGTAGCAAGATCTTAGACGAACTCGCCATCCGCCCACCCCACGGCATGGGAGAATTAATGCGCGTGGTGGAGAGATTCTGCGCTCTTGAGGAGTTTTACGCGGACCGGGCGGCCCAGGGAATCCCAAGCTCAACCAACCCATTCTCCTCGGCCGTAAACCAGCCGCCGGCACCAGTAGTAACCCAACAGTCGCAGCCCAAGAAGCAAGTGCACAACATCAAGGAGGGAAAGAAGCGCCCGCCGAAGGTACACGACTATGTAGCCGAGACCACGCACTTCAAAGAACCAATATGGTCTTTTCTGAAAGAGATAATGAGACAACCTTGGTTCGAGTGGCCGACGGGCAAGCTCGGAACCGACACCGGCCAACCGGATCAAAACCCAAGGAAGAAGTGCTCTTACCACAATGAGCTCGGCCACTACACGACTGCCTGCGCACCATACAAAGCCCTCCTGGAAAAACTTGCAGCTCAAGGTCACCTCGATCAATACATCGATCGATCAAAGACGCCCGCCCGGCAGACAAACCCCAACCCCAATGAACAGCGCCCGCTGATTCACGTCATCCACGGTCCAGTGACGAAGGCATCCGAAACCGCCCTCAAGGCCGATATCGATCACGCCTCAACATCCAAACAGATACTCTCAGTTGGTTGCGGATCTAAGCGTCAACGACCACAGGAAGTACCCAAGTGGTCGATAAGCTTTATCGAGCGTGATCTTGAACATGTTCAAACTCCTCATTCGGATGCCCTCATCGTCACCATCCAAATCGGCATCCACGACGTTAAATGCGTCCTCATCGATCAAGGAAGTTTAGTATAGGTCATGTATTACGACCTTTTCAAAAAGTTGGACCTACCGGAGTCGGCACTACAACCTACGGAAGTGCCCCTCATCGGCTTCAACAGTGCACCTGTCTGGCCACTTGGCCGAATCTTCCTCCCGGTCGTTGCCGGCTCAAAGACTCTGACGGTAGAATTCATCGTCGTCAATGTGCCGAGCCCATACAACGCCATCCTCGGCCGAACGTGGCTCCACGGAATGCAAGCCATTGCTTCCACCTACCATCAGGTCGTCCGCTTCATCGGCGCCACAGGAAGATAAGAGGATTTGCGAGGTGACCAAGTAGCCTCCAAGAAGTGCTACGTCTCTGCCATCCAAGTTTACGTCGACTACACCAACCTCAATGATGCCTGTCCAAAAGACTGGTTCCCGTTGCCGAAAATTGACCAGCTAGTCGACGCAACAGTAGGCCATGCTCGGCTGAGTTTCTTGGATGCCTACCGTGGCTATCATCAGATAGCCATGGACCCAAAAGACATGGAAAAAATAGCCTTCATTACACCACATGGCATTTTTTGCTACAGAGTCATGCCGTTCGGCCTCAAAAACTCAGGTGCTACCTTCAACAGAGCAATCTTCAAGATGCTTTATGCACAGATAGGCCACACCCTGGAAGCGTACATTGACGACCTTGTCGTCAAGAGTTAGAAAGAGCACAATCACCTCACAGAAACTAGCTGAAGTATTCAAGATCCTCAAGCACCATAAACTCCGTCTAAATCCGGAGAAGTGTGCATTCGGCGTCAGTGCGGGAAAATTTCTCGGCCATTTGGTCACAAGGCGCGGCATCGAGGTCGACCCCACTCAAATCAAGGCAGTGGCAGACCTACGGCCACCACGGACAATCAGAGAAGTGCAAAAGCTCACTGGGATGGCGGCAGCCCTCAACTGCTTCATCAGCAAGTCATCTGACAAGTGTCACGCCTTCTTTCAAGCCCTTAAAGGCAAAAGCTGGCGAAACTTCGAATGGACGCCAGACTGCGACAAAGCATTGGCCGAGCTCAAAGACTACCTCAACTCGGCACCCCTAATGGTAAAGCCCAAAGAATTTGAAACTCTTTACCTTTACCTAGCAGTCTCACCCCACGCCATCAGCTCCGCTCTTCTTCGGCGAGAGGGAGCCGACGACATGCCGGTCTATTTCACAAGCAAGACGCTCCTACCCACCCAAACTCGCTACCTTCCGCTGGAGAAGTTGGCACTCGCCCTCGTATCGGCGGCGAGAAAACTTATGCCGTACTTTCAGGCACATACAATCACGGTCTTAACCGAATACCCCCTCAAAGCTCTCTTTCGGAAAGCCGATCTCTCAAACAGAGTATCCAAATGGGCAGTCGAATTGGCAAATTTCGACATTCGCTTCGAACCAAGGACGGCAATCAAGGGGCAGGTCCTCGCCTACTTCATTGCCGAACTAACTCCAGAAGACTCCGAAACTCTAAACAATCCTCCACCCACTCAACCCGCAGCCGTACGTGAAGCACAGGAGAAACCTTGGCTCCTCTTTCAAGGCGACACTTGGCGGCTTCAAGTAGATGGAGCATCTAACAGCAACGGAGCCAGAGCAGGAGTTGTTTTAGTCTCCCCTTGTGGGACTTTACACGGAAGTGCCGTCAGCATTGACTTTCCCGTCACGAACAATGAAGCCGAATACGAAGCCCTCATTGCTGGCTTACGATCGGCAATAGCAATGCAAGTCGACGACTTGGCTATTTTCTGCGATTCTCAACTCATCGTCAACCAAGTGTTAGGGGACTACGAAGCTCGGGACAACAGAATGATGAAGTATCAAGCCACCACGGCCGATCTCATCAAGCACTTCAAACATTTCAAAATCGAGCAGATAAACCGAGAACACAACGCGCATGCAGACGCACTCGCTGGCCTAGCCGCAGCCTCCAAAGCGACCGAATTCAGGACCATCAACTTCGGCAGCATTGACCACCCAAGTTACGACACCATCCCAGAGGTGCTCAATGTCGAGCTCGGACCAAGCTGGATGGACGAGATCGTCGCCTTTCTCAGAAACAACACCCTTCCTGATGACAAGAAAGAGGCTTTTCGCATTAGAAACAAGGCTGCTTACTACTGGCTTTCTGAAAGCGGTCAACTATACAGAAAATCCATCTCTGGACCTTATCTACTCGTCGTCCATCCAACCCAGGTCCCCGTAATTCTCAACGAACTGCACTCTGGAAGCTGCGGCTGCCACTCTGGTGGTCGCTCATTATGCCAACGTGCCATGAGTCAAGGATACTTCTGGAAGAACATGAAGAAAGACTGCGAAGAAGTCGTCCGGAAATGCCGACCGTGCCAGCTGTTCTCCCCAATTCCAAAGCAACCCGCTCAAAATCTCTCCCCCATCACAAGCCCTTGGCCCTTCGCACAATGGGGGCTTGATAACGTCGAAAAGCTGCCAATAGCACCTGGAGGCTTCAAGTTCCTAATCACTGCAACAGACTACTTCTCCAAATGGGTGGAAGCCGAAGCCTTCGTCACAATTACCGAGGCTGACGTCCGACAATTTGTCTGGAGGAATATTGTAACCAAGTTCGGCGTCCCATATGCCATCGTTTCCGACAACGGCACCCAGTTTGTTGGAGACAGCCTCACAAGCCTTTGCGAAGAGTTCGGCATACGCTTTTTCAACTCAACCCCAGCTTACCCTCAAGGCAATGGCCAAGCCGAGGCCACGAACAAAACAGTCTGCGCCGGAATAAAACGTCAGCTGAACTCCAAAAGAGGCAAATGGGCAGAAGAACTCCCAAGAGTGTTATGGGCTTACCGCTCCACACCACGTCGCTCCACCGGCCAAACTCCCTTCTCAATGGCGTTCGGTATGGAGGCCGTCATCCCTCTTGAATCCAAGTTCCCCACCCTCCGAACTGAAACCTTCGACCCAAAAACAAACGACGAAGTCGTGGAGCAAGAGTTAATTCTAGCCGAAGAGAAACGTGACGATGCTCGGTTGAAGCTCGCAGAATATCAACAACAGGTTGCCAAAGGATACAACAGGAGTGTTCGAATCAAGAAATTCAAGCCTGATGACTTGGTTTGGCGCTAATTGGTACAAGCAAGTAAGAAGAAAAAATTCATGCCGAACTGGGATGGACCTTTTCGCATCGTCAAGATTGCTGGTGAAGGTGCTTATGTGCTCGAGGACATGAATGGGAAAGTGCTTACTAACCCATGGAATGCACAAAACCTCAAGAGAGCATACATGTGAACCTTCCTCTATAACATGTTCGGCTGAACTCCATCCCTGGTCAACCCCCCCCCCCTGCCGCCTACAATTTTTCATAGTTTCGTCTGGTCTTGGCCTGTTTATCTATGTTCTTTTAATTTCAAAGAAAGGCTTCGACCTACTGTTTTTATCTTCTACTTTCCCTGTACTTCATGGATTATCAATAGAAGGGACAAGCTTTGTTAGTTCAGAAATCTTCAAAATATTTCAAGTATCACTCTACCCTCGGCTAAGACGCCGCACACAAACGTTGACTTCGGTCACACCCACAAACGGCTCCTAAAAAAGCCTTTTGCTTCGGCCACTCTCACCGCCCAAAGAAGCAATCATTGAACATACGGTCCGCCGAGCCTAAAATACACATATCTAATGTAACTTAGGCTTCGGCTCGAATTGGCAAAACACTATGGTTGGCCACCAAAAGGTTACACTCGCACTTTGGCGAGCAAACCACCAACAAACAAAGGCTACTTTCAGCGTCTCTCTTACCATGTCCAACGGCTAACACTTTGGCCGAACCCCAGCCACTAGCAAGGGTGCACCCAGCATTCTCCACAAATCGTCAAACGGCTGAATCATGCCAGATTACAACTTATCCATGTTCGGCGACCTCTAAGCACGGCCATTCTACTTTGGTATAGGCTCGGCAGATACATCTATACTCACCATTGACTTTTTCACCTACTCTGCCGAACCCAAACCAAAGTGGGGGCTACGGATAACTACACATTCAAAACGAGCAAAGCAAACAAATATGATGAAGGAATGAAAGCAATCAGTCAAGCCCGGCATTAACAAAGACGTTGCAAAAGAAGCCGTGCATGCATTCAAATTTCAAAAATAAAGACAAGTGCTATCGAAAGATCCTAAGCTGGGGAGTACGGCGTAGTAAACCGTTCGGTGTCGACCCCCAACTAACTATTACATCTGGAACGGTAAACTCCCAAGTTCGGAGTCGTCCAGTCCAACAAAAATTTCAGAAGTTCAGAAAAACAAAAACTCTAAAGTTGAGGAACACTGCTAGGAGCAACATCAGCCACCACGGTCTCAGCCTCGGCATCAACAGCCCCTTCAACATTCTTCTCCACCTGCTCAGCCTCATCAGCAACGGCGCCCTCTGCATCACCCTTCCCCTTCTCAGTTGATCCTCCTCCACCGTCGGCAGCCTCATCAGTAAGATCATCAACATCATCGTCGCTCTCGGGAAATTCCTCTGGTGGAAGCGGCGCACACTCCTCGTCGGTGTACGGCAGCACGAGCTCGGGCACTTCAACTGCGGGAATTGTCTTCATCAAATTCATGTCGGGCTCCAGCAGCACAACCCCACACGCAGCTTTCACCCCAGCCTTGTACACTGCTCGGTACGAGATCGGGAGCTTCTTCGTGAGCTCCTCATTAACCATCAACCGAGCCTCCCTGATATACTCGGCACCAGCCCTATCATACCCAGCTTGGAAAGCCTTCTCGTCCACCTCCTTCATCTTCCTCTTCTCCCTCTTCACAACCTGGCCGAGCTCACGGTCAGACTTCTTGGCCTTCTCCAGTGCATCATCCCTCTCCTTCTCGAGCTCGGTGACCCTGGCTCTGGCCAGCTTCCGGCTAGTCTTTGCAGCCTTCGTTTTTCACGCTCAGCCTTAGCATCATCGCGGTAACGTGTTCTCTCGGCCGCCAACAGATCGGTCTGACTGGACACTCGCAGCGCAGCTTGTCCAACCTGCAGAGGACAAATCAATCAGGCTCGGTGACAAAGGAAGGAAAATAGCATCAACTTAAAAAGGAAAAACACAAAGTAGACCAATACATTAACAAGGTAGGTGCTCAAGTGCGCAATGCTCGGCTGAAGCTCCCCAGGAACTCTGTCCATATCCCTCGGCAGAGCGAGGCCATGAAGCATGTTGACGGCCAACCCAGGCTCGACCTTCACGCTGTCCTCGACAGTGACAACCCTGCCGTCGGCCATAGCAAAGGATGGCGCAAACTCCTGCACAATCGATCGGCCACCCGAGTCTGCCGCCGTCTCCATAGCCTTAGAGCCACCCGCAGCCGATGACTCGGTCTGGTCCTTCTCCTTCGAAAGCGGCGTTGGCGGCCTCGTCGGGAAAAAGTCCCGTGTAACTCTTTGCTTCTTAGCAGCAGGCTCGGACAGCTCCGCCTCCTTCTGCCGAGCGGCGGCACCGTCCCTAAGGTTAAGCTTAACCATATTTCTCCTCCCCATATCCTCGGCAAACTCGGGAATAAGGGTTCGGAGGGGAAGAATATTAATACCTTGGAAATCGGCGGGTTGACTGTCCTGAAACCAGAAGTCGGCTGACTTTTTGAAGGTTGGAAACTTCAACCTTGGCTCCTTCACCTTCTTGCTCGGCTTGGGAATCTTGTCACCAACCCCCTGCTCCTTAGCAGCTACCTTCTTGCCCTTAGCCTTCGTGCTCGGCCCCGCTCCCTTTTCCTTCCTCTTCAGCTTCCCTTTGTACGAAGGTTCGTAACCGAGCAACGTCGGCACGTCACGGCAAATTTGGGCCTTCAACGTCTCCACGTGATCCTCGACGGCCAGAGAATTTTGGGTCTTGGTTATTGCTCGGTGATCTGCAAAAGGAGAAAGTGTTAGCAAATTATCAGAAATACAATGGGAGGATAAATCATACTCGGCAAATTAGAGAAATGAAATGAAACCTCGAAAATCTATTATCTTCGGCACGGAGTGCAGCCGTACCGACTGATCGCCGAACTCATAATCCCCGCTGACTTCAACATAGAGGTTAGCCCACATGTCAGTATCAGGAAGCCCGTTTATCAGCGGCTCCTTACCACCACGCGTAGACAGATACCTACGGTTGGTCTTACCGTGCCTAGACATGATGTACGTATGGAAGAGGTCGGCGACGGTGAACTCAAGGTCGTGCAGCTCCTTCAACTTGATTGCGGACATCACTATCTTGTAACTATTGATCGCGAAGAAGTGAGGTACTATGCCGAACCTAGCCAGCAGTTCCCTCAGAAACGGGTGAAGGAGGAAGCGGAGCCCGGCCTCACAGATGGCCATCAAGGGGACTGTTATATGTTCGATATGGTCTCTTCTTTTATCCCTGATCCTATTACTAGCTACCTAGCTGATGACAACACCGTCCGGGATGTTGTACGCTCGGCAGAAGTCTGCATATTCGTTGGGACGACCGCTGAAGTAATGAGCATGGGGACAAACCTGACCTCGCTCGAAAAGGTCGGCAAATTCCCTGTTCTCAGACGAAGTCTCGGCAAGAGCAGAACGGGAAGAAGTCGTGGCTTCGGCTTGTGAACGAATCCTAGATTCGGCCTCGGGACCAAGCTCGTGCTCGGCTTCGGATTCTGTGCTGGAGGTAAAGGTTATCTCGGGCTCGGTATTATACCCGCCGTCGTACTCGTGGTCGCGTTCAGCGTTGGAATCGCTGGAACCTGACATGTTCGAATCAATCGAAGAAGCTTGGCGTCGATTTCTGTGTCTCTCCACGTATTCTCGGATCACAAGATCTGTGGAATCGTCCCCTGAACTTTCAGAGTCGGATGAGATGACAATGATTGGGTGAGCCAGACCTAACAAAGGCAAAAATAAAAACATGAGACCTCGACATCGGCTAGAAAACAGGGATCTCACTACGCTCGGCATCCTAATTGGCCCACCCCATCATCATTCTCAAGGCTCAGCCAAACCCGTGTTCGGCTTAAGCCTACCAAACGTCAGAAATTGGGGCTCGACCAACTCCATCAACGGCCAAGCCCTGACGCCATGAAGGTTCTATGCTCGGAAGAACAGGTTGAAGGAGGAGATGAACAGTTCGTTCATCTCCAGGGGCGTACTGTTCACTCAGAACAAAAAACGCCCCAAAACCCAGAAAATCGAAAAGAAAATGCAGAAAACTTGCATAAACAACAAGAGTGATGGAAAATGAACTCGTACTTGTGATTTTCAGCGAGATCTGGTGGCGAAATCTCTGGGAATCAAGATCGGAAGACGAACCGTTGTTCTTCGAGCTCTAGCAATGGAGTTTTAGAGAGAGAGGGTTCGTAGCTTTCTCTCTCCTCACCCCGCTCCTTTTATAGAGCTAGGGCTGGGAAATCGAAATTCCCGCCCATCATTACTCCGCCGAACTGTTGACCATTCAGCACGTGACACGTGGCATAGAAAGGACAACCTACAGGGCTTGCCAGCCGTCCTCTCGCCAGCCATACCCAGCCATGGACCGACATCTGGCACTCCTCCACTAAGGCTCTCCATCGACGGCTGATGCTGCTTCTAAAGAAGAGGATAGATTAGGCTCGGCTAAAGCTCACCTTTGACAAAACAAAAACCGCGCTCGGCGTTCGACAGGTTAGGCCAATGCTTGACTTCAATCCCTACCACACGTTCGGCATTAGCAGAGATTGAGGGGCTATTGTAGCAGGCCGAACATAGAAGTTCGCAGTGATGCGAACCGAACCTAGTCTGTACCGAACATGAACCTTGTGCATGGCCCCCGGCACTATACTTCATCGCCATCCCACTTACCACGGGCTCGGTGAAAGACGAATCTGTGCTCGGTCAAGATCCTCGGCGGGGTCCCTTGCAATGTGTCCTCCCCCGTCAGTCGCTCACCAAGTTCGGCAAGGTTCCGCGGAGCACGACAGCTGCCGACAACGGTTGACTGCTGAGTCATGTGTCCCCCCGGGTGTGCCAGCTCAGCTCTAAAAACGGTTACCAGATCTATTCTATGATGTCACCATGACGACACTTGGCTCATGGAAGGCACGCGATCGTACTTGGGGAGCAAGTCAGGAAGGCCCTATAAATATCCAGTGATGATAACCCTAAAGAGGTACACACTACTTGATACTTACACTAATACTCTCTCCAGTCTCCTGCTCTTTCTCTCTCTGCACAATACTCATCCTCTCGCCGGAGGGCCTTGCCGGGACAACCCCCGGCCAGGTCTTAGTCGTGCGCTCCCTGTGCAGGCTAGGAGAAGAAGGCTCAACCACCATCGAACCATCAACAGAGGAACGAGGATCAAGGATCACGGGCCACACACTCTCTCTCCTCTTTTTCACTACTCGGACTTGAGTCGTCCAAAACACGTTTGGACGGTCTCGAATGCGTTGTTTGATACCATGTGTACAATAGTCGCAATTGGACAACAAAATAAATTTTGATTTATTAAAATTCTCTAAAAAATGTACTATTAATAATCCTGCGGGTACTGAAACCATTAAAAGGACACCCAATAATTTATTGGATACTGTTCAAAGTATTTGAAATACGGGAAAGAAATACCATTCAGGTAATATTTCCAAAGGGGTTGCAAATGGATCTGTTGGTTTACCAATCATTGATGGTTTAAAAAATGCTAAACCTACGTTACATGCAATAGTACCTAGAATGACTATCCTATTTGCATCCAAAAATTTCTTCGTGTTCACAATTGTTTGTGTCTTGTCATGGGAGGGCGAGGGGTTGTGGAGGCGGTTCTTGGGTGTACTTGTGGTAGTTTCGAATGATTCCGATGTCTAAAATTGCTCAAATAAAGTTCAGATTTGCCAAATAACACAGGGAAAATGGAAAGCATATTTAAGGACGGGATTCAAGAACTAAAGCCGCCCGCCCTGAACAAATAGGAGGCGCGCGTCCAATAGGAGGCACGGGCACCCACATGTCGCAAAAAAGCTGAAACTCGAAAGGATAGAGCAAGGCCACAGGTCGCACATAAGCTGTGATCAAGATATGCTGAAACTCAAACGGATAGAGCAGATGGTTCAACTCCCTTTGCCGAGTATTCGGCCAGGAGTATTCGTCCAGGGCCGGCAAAAGAATTTTGGAGGCCTAAGGCCAACCCCGAATATGAGGCCCTCAATGATCAAATATAACTAACTATATAGAATAATTTTAAAAATGAATTAGAGAAAACCGAATGGATAGAATTAGGCCAATATATATGGGGACAAAATATGGTACAAACTTGCTTTTTTCTTTTTTTTTGGGTACTTCGGAATATGGTACTATTGATGCCCAAAACTAGACAGTCAATCCGAGCTCCGTCTTCGAGGAGTTCCTACAAAATAGCGCCCAAGGACTGGAGGTGTTTCCAGTCGTGGACCCTCCGATGGCTAAGTCAGTCAGAGTATGAGAAGGATGAGCTCTGAGTACTTAGTGAATAGAGTTTTTGTGCATACCTTAAACCCATGGACGGACTGTCCATTTATAGACGAGGTGGTTCGTGTCCCTGTGAGGGGCATGAAGGTGGTAGATCGTGGGCCACGACAGCGGTTGAAGTCCCTCGAAGCGGGGGGACCCCCGCCAGAACTGGAGCGAGTGGTGGACGTGGGAGACATGACTCTGTAGTCCAGGAATCCAAGGGACGTGGGGTTACTCCTTCCACGTCCGAGGATACCGGCGGGTGTAACCGTATTGACCCAGTCAGTGGTTATCCTGTTGTCCCAGCGAGGTTGGAGAAGTCTGACCGAGCAACCTAGATACGACCGAGCGACCGATGTCCGACCGAGCGGGTCACCTTTTGACACGCGTCGAGAGAACAGCGTTCGACAGTAAGTGCCTAAAAATCTCCTCATCAGTTGCCCCTCATTCCCAAGTCGAGCAGAGCGAGCTTCGACGCTGGGAATAACCGCACCGTCTGCCGACGCTGGGCTCAAGGTAGTAAATGCTGGAAAAAGACATCTCCCTTTCCCCAAGGATAATGATGAGTAACTGCCAAATATAAACCCCACGTGAAGTTGAGCTCTCCAAATTTCGAAACTTCCCGAGATACGAGGACGGCTGCGGTTGGGGATCTAGCGACAGATCTTGCCTGTCCACGATCGGACGGTGAGGAAGAAAATGATTTTCCTAGATTTTCGCGCCCAAGGAAGGGTATAAGCACAAACATGCAGCTATTCCCCAGTACACCTTGTTTCCTGCCCCCCAAGTCGATTCGCAACACTGGATCCAGAAGAAGACGCCAATCCGGGTGACCCGATACCCGGGGTTGATTTCCCCCTACAGACGATTGAGCCAGCTGTTCCACATCACCGATTAAAGGAGTTATTTGGTGCTCACCGCGTGTGGAACCAATTGTCAAGGTCCCGTCTCGAGCGACAAACCCTAAGTCTTTTACTCCATTTGTACACCCGTCAAGAGCCATTCCTGCATCTTGTGAGAAACCTTTCCAATCTTGCCTCCGATTCCCTTGCATCTGAGATGGAGGAGACTGCCCTCACCAACGTTATCGATGTGGAGACCGCTGTCAAGGTCCCGTCCTTTAGGGCTGAGACGCTTGTGAGCGTGATCTACGAGGAGGACTTGGAGACGAACAGAGCGGCCTACCAGATCCCCGATTCCGTGATCCTACGAGCGGCCCGTCCAGAAGAGAGGGCTTGCTCCTTTATGGAGGGCGAGGTGTGCGTTTATGAGCACGCCTTCTTTGCTGGGCTGAGACTTCCTTTTCCACGGATCGTTCGAGAGCTGTTGAGCCGTATGAAGCTTGCTCCGGGGCAGCTTATGCCGAATGCCTGGAACATCTTTTTTGGGGCGTTCATGATGTTCGAGGCACTGGGTGCTGAGGGCCGCCCGATGACGATTGATGATTTCTTTTACTGCTACACCCCGAAGGTGGGAGATGCGGGCTTTTGGTACTTCCAGGCACTTAACGGCCGTCAGATTGTGTTTGGGTACCCCTCATCCATTAAGAAGTGGAAGGAGAAGTTCTTCTTCATCTCTGGAGAAGGATGGGAGTACCAGAGTGATGAAGTGGTTGGTCCCAACACCCCAGGGATTCAGACAGTGTGGGGAGACCCTGAGCCGAGCGACTTCAGGCGGGTGGAGAACCCCAGCCCAGACATCGACAGACTGATCGCAGCAATGCGGAAAGAGAAAATCCCCTTCGAGGAGCTAGTGAACCCTCAGAAGCTATTCGACCACCTGTTGGGGCCAAATCCTGCAGGTCACATTTAACCCTTTCTCCCTATCTGCCTCTGCCCGTGTTCTGATTGTTGCTTTAATTGTTTTCTCACTTCTAGACATTAAGCCATTCGACAAGGTGGCTTACACCCAGATGAGGGCCCGAGCGGCTATTCCAACGAATCCCCCGCCAGTAACTTCCACCAGACTCTCTCGCCTGAGGATTGGCAAGAAGATTTTGGAGAAAACGCTCGAGGCTGCCGGCGGGTCAGCCCTAAAGGCCCTAGGCAAGAAGAAAAGAAAGAGGATCGCAGAGATAACAGAGAAGGAGGAGGCCTTTGTCGCGGAGATGGCGGACCCCAATATTTCGATCGGCCGGGTGATAGAGTCCCTCGTGAAAGAAGGTGAGCTCCCCGAACCGAGTGAACAAAGGAAAAGTGGGAAAGAGCGGCCGCCCTCTCCAGCGGCGAGGGACCCGAATCCTCCGAAGAAAGTTGCATTCCAAGCGTCCCCTCCTGCCCCTTCAGCCCCATGGACGGAAGCGGAGATGGCGAGCATGGCCGGGCTGATATACCAAGCGACGAACGACTATGCGACAGTTCCAATTAAAGGGAGCATCCTGTCGGACCCGTCTGCCAGTCACCGAGCGTTGAATGCATTCGCCCAACCTGTCTACGACGGTCTCGCTTTGATGCCGGCGGAGAAGCTGCTGAGGAAGTTCAAGTTGCATCTGAGCAGGGTAAGTGTTGTTTTTCAATACCTGCCCTCGTGATGAAGTCCATTGATATCTCATGACTATCCTTGTATTTGCTATTTGTAGGCCATTGCTGAGGGAGTAGTTGTGGCCAGGAGGTTAGCCGACCGAGAGCTAAGGCTTCACGGTGCCATGCGCCAAGCCCTAGAGTGTCGTAACTCCCTGGAGCAGCTGGAAAAAACTCATTCCGGCTGCCCTTCAGCACTGCAGCACGCCGTGGAAGAGGCCGGCCAAGCGACCGAGGAGGCGGAGCGGTTGCGTTAAGCGGCCAAAGAAATCCAGGAGAAGTCTGAGGTAGACTTGAAGAGCTTGAGGGAGGCCTTGTCAGGGAGAGAGGAGGAGTTGAGAGCACTGAAGCAGGCATCTGAGAATACCACCACTCGGCAGTCCACCATGATCCTGAAGCTTCAGAGCGATCTTGGCCAGGCGAGGGCTACCACGGCCCAGGCGGTAGAGGAGTACAAGGCTTCTGATGAATGCGTTAGCGAGCAAATGCTGTACTTTTCGGGTGGCTTCGAGCAAGCCATTAAGCGTGTGAAGGCCAAGTACGCCGACCTTGACTTGAGCGAGCTGAAGCCTGAGCCTCCGTCCGATGTGGAGAACACCGAAGTGGGTGGTGGTGGAGGTGATGACGAAGATGATGATGCCCAGAGTTGAACCTGGCTGCCCTCGATGCTCAGATTTCCTGTGTTTCTGTTCTGATGTGTTTTGATGTAGTTTGTTTTATTCCTGCAACTGAAAAACTCATACCACCGTATAACTAGGCATAACATCGTTTTCTTGTCTCTAATGGTAAGGTAGAGAACGGAGTTCGTCCCCTCGGGGCATGACCATTACTCTGCTAATGTCAGTATGCTGCACTTGTTTACCTGTTGCTTGCCTTTGATTCCGCCCCAAGGGAGTTTTGGGAGGATTGTCACGCTGAATGATCCGTCGAGAGCCGAGCGAATAAACAGGTGTTGAGCGAGCATGCTTGTCAGACCGAGCGAGCCCCCACGGGAGCACTGGATAATTTCGCTGATGGACTGAAAGGTCTCATCGAATCAGACAGATTTGATTATTGAATGCATGCTTTATGCAGGGAGGAAAGTAATCATGTGAGATGCACCTAGCTAATGCAGGTTATCCCATACACTTGGGTAGAACAAACAGACAAGTGAGTGGCAATAATTGTGGCGAGCGAGTAATTGTGCATGCACTGGCAGTTGGTACGAGCATATCTCGCCAAACGAGGAGAACATTTCGGCTAGATATTAAAGCAGTTAAGTTTTCCAAGGAGTTTTAACAACACTTCCACTTCTACCGCCATTAAGGCAATTATTAATTAATTTGAACATTCAAATTTTCGAAGGAGTTGATTCTTTTCCTCTATAAAAGTAGACCATTAGTACTCCTTCTCCCTCACAAAACTTTTCATTTCTGAGTGAGCGAGAGAAAGGAAACATGTCGAACAACAGTAGCGACATACTGGAGAACCTCTGCCAACAGGTGCAGGGCCTGAAAGGCGTCGTGGAAGGGCTGTCGGCGAGGGTGGAGATGATGGAGGACACGGTGCGGAACGCGGAGAAGGTGGTCCGGCTGTTGCTGATAACCGGCTAGAACCCCCTTCACGGCCCCCGGCCGGAGACGCCATCTCCTCCACGGGGAATGGTGACCTCCCCAGAGGGCTTGCCGTCTTCCTCCCGCGAGGCCAAGAGAGGACGCGAGGGTGGGCCACACTAATGGCTTCTCGCGGTCTCCCTTAGGCTTTCTTTTTTATTTGTAATGGGAGTCTTCCCCCTCCTCCCAAATTAAAAGAGGGGGTTAAGTTAATGAAAAAAGTTTTCTTCTGTCTATAACTTCCCATTTATCAGATTTTTGAAAGGCGTTAGAGATATCAGTGCCGGTGAACATGGACTTTACCTTTCTAGCAACGTAAAATACTGATTATGCAAACCAGTGGGAGATGTCTAAATCTCTTTGTAAATGACCATATGAAAGGACGTAGGGTTAAATTCATGCAAAAAGGTTACTCATGCGTTTGAATTCAAGCATAAATTCAAACGAAAGTGAAGTGGTACCGTTCACCCTTTGAAATGCTGCGAGGAAGTGTTGTGTGCTAACTTGGCTAGATCTCTAGTCCGCCTATTTGGGGAGAGCCTGTTGGTTCCTTAGGGCCGTTCGTTTATAGAAGAGTGACGTCCTGCCAGGAGAGCGGTTTAACTCGCTGGCCGACCGAAGAGGGCCATGTTAGTCTCTTCAAGTCGCTTTATTTATAGACGAGTGCCGTCCTGCCAGGAGAGCGGGTTAACTCGCTGGCCGACCGAAAAGGGCCTTGTTAGTCTCTTCAAGTCGCTTTATTTATAGACGAGTGCCGTCCTGCCAGGAGAGCGGGTTAACTCGCTGGCCGACCGAAGAGGGCCATGTTAGTCTCTTCAAGTCGCTTTATTTATAGACGAGTGCCGCCCACTCGTGGTTTTTCAGGACAATCTTACTAAAGCATTCTTGAGACAATCTTTTTCGGAAAAGAAAGACAAAGATATTCCCATTGATGAATTTAAGAGAAATTACAGATCGATCATCTAGAAACTCATCAAATGAGATAGGGATAGAGGCGTGTAGCCTAGAAAAAGACTAGCATTGGACCCAACTGTACGAGAGTCAAGAAACAAATTTAAAGCAAAATAACTTGGATTTTACTGATTATAAATCTTCAGATTGTCCGCGTTACACGGGTGAGGGAGTTTCCAACCAGACATGGTAACCAGTTGGTATACCCCGGGCTTGATGATTTTCTGGACCTGGAAAAGGCCTTCTCACTTCGGATTCAGCTTACCTAGTTTCTTCTTCTCCAGCACCTTCTTTAAGACCAGATCACCTACTTGGAAAGCTCTGTGTTTCACCTTCTTGTCGAAATAAAGCTTTGCCTTCTGTTGGTACGCGGCCACCCTGACTGCAGCCGCTTGCCTGGTTTCCTCGAGCAAGTCGAGGTTTAGGTTGAGGGCCTCGTCATTCTGCTCTGCATTGTAGTGCTGGACCTTGTAGCTTGGGATAGCGACCTCAACTGGGATGACCGCTTCACTGCCGAAAGCTAGCTGGAAGGGAGTTTGTCCCGTTGGGGTGCGTACAGTGGTGTGGTATGCCCAAAGGGTACTTGGTAGCATCCCTGCCCGTAACCCTTTGGCATCGTCCAGCCTGGTTTTGATGATGCCTAGAAGGGTGCGGTTGGTGACCTCTGCCTGGCCGTTGGCCTGTGGATGACCAGGCGTTGCGTATTTGCACTTGGTGTTGAATTGTTCCCAGAAATCTCGCATCATCTCGTTGTCGAATTGCTTGCCGTTGTCTGAGACGATGGCATAGGGAATCCCGAACCGGCAAACAATGTGCTTCCAAACAAAATCTCTTGCGGCCTCCTGAGTGATCTTGGCGAGCGGCTTAGCCTGCACCCACTTAGTGAAATAGTCGATTGCGACTATGGCAAACTTGTGCTGCCCGGGCCCCAACTTGAAGGGGCCAATGATGTCGATCCCCCACTGTGCGAAAGGCCAAGGGTTGTCGATGGGCGTGAGTGGCTCTGGAGGTTGATGTGGAATGTTAGCGAAGCGCTGGCATTTGTCGCATCGACGTACGAAGTTGCCGGAGTCGGCCTTCATGGTGGTCCAGTAATAGCCCGCTCGGAGTGCTTTGAACACCAACGCTCAGCCCCCGGAATGGTTGCCGCAGATTCCTTCATGGATTTCTCTCAGAATGAATTGGCCCTCCACATCTGAGACACACCTGAGATAAGGGTAGGTGTAGCCTCTTTTGTAGAGGGTGCCGTCCCGGAGGAGGTATCTCGCCGATTGGTACCTAAGCTTTTTCGCTTCCCTTCTGTCCAAGGGGAGTCCCCCATCTTGGAGGAACTTGATGATGGGTTCCACCCATTCTGCGTGGGCATGGATAACCTGGACTTCCCCGGGCTTCTTGTCACTGATACTCGGCTCTGCAAGGTACTGGAGGGCAGTCACGGGCCCCAGCTGTTCATCAGGAGCACTTGCCAGGCGAGCCAAGGAGTCCGCCTTTTGGTTTTCTTCACATGGAACCTGTAAGAAAGTCACCTTCTCGAAGGTTGCTCTGATCTTGGCGACCAGCTCTAAGTATTTCTTCATTTTCTCATTTTTGGCTTCAGCTTCCCCGTTTGACTGGTGGACAACCAACTGGGAGTCGCTGAGAACTTTGACCACTTTAGCTCCCATCTGCGAGCATAACAGCAACCCAATAGCGACTGCTTCATACTCGGCCTCGTTGTTGGTTGCGTTGAATCCGAACCGTAGTGCGTATTCCATCTGCTCACCGAGTGGCGAGATGAGCGCAATCCCAGCGCCGCTTGCGGCCCTGTTGGACGAGCCGTCTGCGTAGATTGTCCAACACTCCACGTCTTTCCCTTCTGTTTTGATCACATCTTCGTCCTGCAAAGGGTTAGTGAATTCTGCCAGGAAATCTGCTATGACATGTCCCTTCCTTGCCTTGCGCGGTTGGTATACAATATCGAACTCGCTGAGCTCGATAGACCATTGGATGAGCCAGCCGGACAACTCAGGCTTTTGAAGCACTTGCTTGAACGGTCGGTCGGTTAGCACCACAATGGTGTGTGAACAGAAATAAGGGCGCAAACGCCTCGCTGAGATAACCAAAGCAAAGGCTAGTTGTTCAATGAGTGGATACCTGACTTCGGGGCCACGAAAGGCTCTGCTAACGTAGAACACTGGCTTTTGAATACCATGCTCCTCCCTGAATAGAGCTGAGCTGACCACGTTTGGGGAGACTGCCAAGTACAGGTAGAGCTGCTCTCCTGAGATGGCCCGGGAAAGCAAAGGAGGAGAGCTGAGATAGGCCTTCAGGTGTGCAAATGCCTCTTCGCATTCGGCAGTCCGCTCGAAAGCTTTCCGCAGAGTTTTGAAGAAAGGAAGGCACTTGTCCGTTAACCGACTGACAAATCGGTTGAGTGCTGCCACTCGCCCTGTAAGGCACTGAACCTCTTTGATTGTTCTGGGGGCTTGCATGTCGATCACTGCTTGAACCTTTTCAGGATTGGCTTCGATTCCCCTTTGGCTAACCATAAACCCGAGGAATTTGCCTGCCCCTACTCCGAACGCACACTTGGTTGGATTAAGCTTCATGTCAAACTTTCTGAGGATTTGAAAGGTTTCAGCCAAGTCGGTTGGGTGATCGCAGGCTAACTTGCTTTTGGTAAGCATGTCATCCACGTATACTTCCATATTCCGGCCAATTTGCCCGGAGAACATTTGGTTGACCAACCGTTGGTAGGTTGCTCCTGCATTCTTTAGTCCGAAAGGCATAACCCGGTAACAGAATAGCCCTCGTTCGATAATGAAAGACGTACCTTCTCGATCGGCTGGGTGCATCAGGATCTGATTGTACCCAGAGAAAGCGTCCATGAAGCTTAAGAGTTCGTGTCCCGCCGTTGGATCAACCAGTTGGTCAATCCTGGGGAGTGGGTAGCTGTCTTTCGGGCAGGCCTTGTTCAGGTCCTTAAAGTCCACGCACATGCGCCATTTGCCGTTCGCCTTCTTGACCAGCACCACATTGGCCAGCCAGTCTGGGTATTGCACTTCCTGGACGAATCCAGCGTCAATCAACTTCTGAACTTCTTCAAGGATGGCATCACTTCTTTCTTTTCCAAAGATTCTTGGCTTTAGCTTCACGGGCTTGAAGGTGGGATCCACATTCAAATGGTGGGCGATGACCCCAGGATCGATTCTCGTCAGGTCTGTATGAGACCAAGCGAAGACATCCTTGTTGTCTTTCAGGAAAGTGACCAACTGCTCCCTCAGTTGAGGGGCGAGCAGTGAGCCAATCTGTAGACTCCGGCCTTCTCCCACGTCGACCTTGTCTAGCTTCTCCACAGGCTCCGCGTGGACTTCCTCTCTTTCGTCTCGGACTTCGAGTGCATCCATAACGAAGGTTTCTGGTGAGCGTTTCTCTTTAAGGGTTGCGACGTAGCATTCGCGTGCCGAAGCTTGGTCTCCCTTCTATGTCCCCACACCATTCTCGGTTGGGAACTTGATCACCAGGTGGTATGTGGAGGTGACCGTCTGCATGTTGTTAAGGGCAGTGCGCCCGAGAATTGCGTTATAGGCAGAAGGGCAATCCACCACAAGGAACTTGACCATCTTCACGGCCTGGCATGGCTCAGCCCCCATGGTGATTGGGAGGTCTATCGTCCCCATGGGTTGAACCTTTTCGCCGAAGAACCCAACCAACGGGGACCGGACAAGCTGTAACTTGTCCTTTGGGATCCCCATCTGGTTGAAGGCTCCGGAGAAGAGAATGTCTGCAGAGCTCCCGTTGTCGACAAGGACCCTACTGGTTTTGAAGTTCCCGATGGTGACGGTGATCACTAGTGGATCATCGTGAGGGTGTTGGACACCTGTGGAGACGCTGGCGTGGAAACTGATGGATTGCTCTTCCATTCTTCTTTCCTTCCAGGGCCTCTCGGTGAGGAGGACTTCTGCTGATCGCAGCCTGCGGGCGTGTGCACGCCTGGAAGTGTTGGACTCGCCACCTCCGGCATACCCACCAGAGATAGTGTGGATTTCTCCAAGTGCCCTCCGTGGTTCCGGGTTGGCGCGAGGGTTGCGGTCTTCTCGCCTTTCCTGATGCTGGGGCCGAGCGAATGGCTCAAGCTTGTCTTGAATGAATCTCCGCAGGCGCCCGCATTGGATCAGATTCTCAATTTGTTTCTTGAGCTCTATGCAGTCGGAAGTGTCATGCCCATGATCTCTGTGAAAGCGACAGTACTTACTTTGGTCTCTGGGGACCCCTGGTTTCTTGCTTTGGGCCAGTGAAGTTCTGGGTCATTGATCAAGTGAACCAGCACCTGCTCGGGAGTTGCGTTTAGCGGTGTGAACCGCTCGAAACGTCCTCGAGCACGTGGGCGGACCTCCCCTCTTGGCTTCTTCTCTGGTTTGACCTCTTTCTGGGGTTTGGACTGTTCCGCTTCGTGCCTCCGCTTGCCATTTCCTGATGCTTCTTCCGAGTGCCGCCGAGCGGCCATCGCTTCTTCGGCGTTGATGTGCTTTTGAGCTTTGTTCATTAGTTCCGCCATGCTAGACGGCGGCTTGTCCGAGACAGATTCGAAGAATTTAGTAGGCTGGAGTCCACCAATAAAGGTGGTGAGAGCCACCTTGTCATCAACTTCTTTATTTAGAGCGCCTCATTATTGAAGCGCTTAAGGTAATCGCGGAGCGACTCCCCTTCCTTCTGCTTGACGTTGAGAAGGTAGGTGGTCGGTCTGTGTTGACGTCGTCCGTTGTAGAAGTGCTCGATGAATAGCTTGCTCAATTCGTCGAAAGTCCCAATTGAGCCAGGCTTTAGCTTCCCAAACCAAACTCTGGCCAAGCCTTTCAAAGTGGTGGGGAAGGCTCAACACATGATTTGGTCTGGGCAAGCATGCAGCGTCATGAAAGCCTTGTATGTTTCCAGATGATCGAGGGGGTCACCCAATCCATCGAAAGGCTCAAGCGATGGAAGCCTGAACTTCTGAGGAAGTGGGTAAGTAGTTACTTTGGCCGTGAAAGGGAGATTGGTCTTCTGAACCAGGTTCTCCACAGTCCTGGCCCCTCGGTCGTTAACTTGCTTCAGCACCTGGTCCACCTTCTCCTGTAACTCTTTGAACGCAGCCCCCTGGGCCAGCGACGACCCAGAGTTGGCAGCATTCCTTTGTTGGAAGGCGACGAAGATGTTATCGCCAGCCGCCGTGGATTGGCGATGATCAGCGGTGCCCGAGGGATCCCCACCATGGTGGGTGCCCTGGTTCTCTGGTGAGTCTCCACTTGCTTCCCGCTCCTCATTGGGGGGAGTAGGTTGATGGTAAGGGAGACGTTGGAAGAGCTCTGCGTTCTGCTCCCGGAGCAGATTAACCGTCTCTGTGAGCTGATTAACCTACTCCTGGAGCGGATTGCCTCACCCCTCCGAATCTGGACCGTTTCGAACACTTTCGGCTCTCGTATTGACCATTATCAGGGATCTTGAAACAGTCGAATTTGTGAAGTAGGAAATTCGTCGTTTCCCACAGACGGCGCCAAACTGTTGAAGCCCAAAACTAGACAGTCAATCCGAGCTCCGTCTTCGAGGAGTTGCTGCAAAACAGCGCCCAAGGACTGGAGGTGTTTCCAGTCGTGGACCCTCCGATGGCTAAGTCAGTCAGAGTATGAGAAGGATGAGCTCTGAGTACTTAATGAATAGAGTTTTTGTGTGTACCTTAAACCCATGGACGGACTGCCCATTTATAGACGAGGTGGTTCGTGTCCCTGTGAGGGGCACGAAGGTGGTAGATCGTGGGCCACGACAGCGGTTGAAGTCCCTCGAAGCGGGGGGACCCCCGCCGGAACTGGAGCGAGTGGTGGACGTGGGAGACATGGCTCTGTAGTCCAGGAATCCAGGGGACGTGGGGTTACTCCCTCCACGTCCGAGGATACCGGCGGGTGTAACCGTATTGACCCGGTCAGTGCTTATTCTGTTGTCCCAGCGAGGTTGGAGAAGTCTGACCGAGCGACCTGGATACGACCGAGCGACCGATGTCCGACCAAGCGGGTCACCTTTTGACACGCGTCGAGAGAACAGCGCTCGACAGTAAGTGCCTAAAAATCTCCTCATCAGGTACAAACTTGCTAATAGTAAGTTTAAAAATTGTTAAACACGTGTTCACACAACTACAAAATATACTTACAAATATGATTCGGAAAATATTCTTATTTCATAACTCATAACAAAAAATGTAAACTTATTAAACTGAGAGGATTTGGAAATGAAAAGGAGAAGGCACCTGGAGCTTAGGCGCATGTACGTAGGGGTACTTCAATAACTTCAATCCAAAAAGTTACAACTTCCGGACCATGTTCGTTTTGAAATTTAAATTTTGGATTTTGAATAATGAGTGGAGAAAGATAGATAGAAAAATGAGAGTACTAATAATTAAGAGAAAATATATTAGAGACCGTGCGTAAAAAGAACAGGTTGAGACTTGAGTCCCAAAACGAACATGGTCTCTAGGACTTTAACACTCGACCAAGCACAAAGATGCATGTACAAGCTTCCACCATGCCAGTTTGACACTTGGTGAACAATGCTAACTTTTTAATAATAGTAGTAAACCAGATATTATTGTTTTGCGCCCCGAATTTAGGCTGGCTTTTTTTTTTTTGTGCAAAAAAACTCAAACTGATAAATAAATAAATAAATAAAAACTAAACATCTGTAGTAGCGAGACCAGCAAGCCAATGAATTTGATTCGTCATTGGACCGCCACCATCGCTGCCTTCTTCTTCAGAGAACCATCTCCACCCCCATTGTCGGAATCTGACTCGGTACCTCAATGATGAAGGGAAAGCCGAGAGAAAGAAAGAGAGAGAATAACACGAAGAAACTCTCAGATTTGAAATATGAGAGGGAAAACCTCATTACAAATGAGGAGTTATTGAAAGCAAGAAAAGTCATAACTTTGGAGAAATAAAAACACACATCAAGGGGAAATCCGTTCCCCTCCCGCTGTAGTGTAAGGGTGGTGAAAACTCTAGGGGGGAGAGACATGAAGGAAGAAAGGGCCGGCTAAGAAGGAGGGGAAGGAAAAGAGGCGGCTATGCTTTTTTTAAAGAGAGAAGGAGATTTTTATTTTATTTTTTAAAATTCATTAATCTTTGAAATTGTTACAAAGACCAACAGGAGCAAAGATAACAGCATCAAATTCTTAACAAAGCTAAGAAAAATATTATACCCAATCCGAAACCCAAACCTTCGATTGGCAAAAAACCAACAAATAATGGGGCTGAGGATGTGAATGGTGAAAGCAAGGAGGCCGTAGTTGAGATAGATCCTAGGGATGATGAACCGTTCGACTTCGATGTAGACAAAGCTGAGTTGGAAAATGAGATGGAAATTGTGGAGGAGGTGGCAGAAACACATGTGGAAGCTGAAAAGGCTTTTGGGCCAGAAGAGAGAGCTTTACAGCTAATAAATGTAAACATGCAAGGATGTATTGATAAGGCAGCTAATTCCTCTTCGGGGGTTAAGGTATCAGCTTGGGGAAGTGAAAAGGTCATGGATAGTATGAGATGGCAGCAAACAACACAACACTCAATATCAATTTGGACCTGCTAACTTTTGTAAGGCTGAATACGTGCATTCAGATTCCAAGAGCAAGCCTATGTAATTTGGTTGATAATCAAGACAGTTGGGTGGAGGATTCAATTAAGGAAAATCCAGTAATTGGTGAAAATTTAAGAGGGGAAAATGATGAGTGCTTCAAGACAGTTGAAGCATACCGAAATGAAAATGAACCTTTTTCTGCGCCAATCAAAGCTGCCATAAATGGGGTAAAAGGAAAGAAGAAAAGGAAGACAATTGATGACATTCTGGGATTTACAAGGGTCAACTCCTTCAATAGCAAGAGTCGGAATAACAAACCAAAGTGTGCGGTTTATAAGTCTGCCGTTGCAGCGCTAGCACTCTCTGCATCTATCTCTTCAGATGGAGTTATTAACAGAAACAGAATAATTCTGGACGAAGCACAAGCAAATTTGGACTTGCAACAAGATCTTGGGATTGGAGTGTGATGGTGAGGAGGATGAAGTCATAAGCAAACTTGCAGATATGGTAGCTGAAGACTTGGACAGAGCTGACAAAGTGGCAGGCAGGCCTAGCTTTCTATTTCATTGCAGATCGCTTTCTTAGTCTTGATCGCTAATATTGGGGTTGTGAAGTATTCTCCTTGCCTCATAATCTAGGGTGGTTTTGCTTCTTGGGGTGGGACCTTGGTGGGGTGTGTCTTGGTTTTTGGGTGGGTGGGGTGTCTTGTTCTGAGTGGGAGGTGAGGGTATCTTTGTTTGTGGAGGTGTGGGGGTGTTTTCCTGTAATTTTGGTTTCGTTAGGTCCTTTTGGGGGTGGTCCTGTTGGGCGTTATTCGGATTGATTTCTTGTCAATCCTTAGAACTTGATTTCGATCTTATGTAATATAATATTCCTTTTTTCACCGTTCAAAAAAAAAACCAACAAAAAAAACTCAATAAGACAAACCCACACCAAGAGAGCCGAAGCCTAAACACGAAAGGGGGAGAGATTTGCTTTTGTTTACTAGTAGTATACGTAATTCTTTTCTTCCACACTGCCATTATATGTCTGGACTTTATGCTCTTTGTTCGACAGTGCTATAGAACCTTTATTCTGCGAGAATTCTCATCCGATGTCTGATGGATGGAAAATTATTCAATGATTCTGGGGCACCACCACATGGTTCCCGAACACATAGCGATGTCCGAACACTCTTATCCATTATACATTTTTGTGGACGCAAAAATATGTGGTGGATAAGGTTATTGAGACACCACGTAGCGGTGCCCTAGGACCAGGGAATAATCACTCCTGGGCCACCAAAATGTGTTATGCATCGACCTGAGGCACCATGTGATCATGCCAGGGGATGTAATAATCTCTCCCTAACAAGAGTAGAAGACCAAATACATGCTTTGTGTAGTTTATTGTATATTTTTGTAGGTAACCATGTCATTTTAAAATTTTCAAAGCTATTTTTTATCAGTAACTTTATGATTTGATTTGCACAAAGAAGATACTAGTATATTAAAGTTATATTTTTTTATACAAAAAATTTGCCCCCCAAAAGTTACGCCGTATAGTTTAAAAAAGAAAATCACAGTCGTCAAGAACGGACAAAGAAATTATTACTAAAACAGATGTTACCTTTTGTTTTTTTTTTTTATCCGCAAACAGATGGTATTTCCACCTGAAACATTTTCTTTTCCTTTTGTTTTCCATTTCTTTTCCTTTTGTTTTCCATTTTTGTTTTCCACCGCATGTTACGTGAAATTGCGTGGTGATCAAGACTGACTATTTTTTTTTTAACATTTGATTTGACACTCCCAACTTTCTTTCATACATTTAATTTGACACTCCCAACTTTCTTTCATTGTTAATTGATTCTTTTCTTGGAACATTAACGTGGGGCTTTATTCTCATTCTTCTCTTTTAACATAAAGATGTACGTAGGAAGTTATTACCTTATTAAAGATACTAATCCCTATTCACATCCTTTTTTCTGTAGGAAGTTACCTTATTAAGCTGTACATAGGAAGTTATTAACTTATTAATAAGTTAGCTTAACTTCCTTAATTTGGTGTGTGTGTGTGAGTGTTTCCAACAAAAATGGTTACCAACTTTGCCAGCAGCAGCCACTCGGCAGCACTCAGAGCAGCACTAACATGGACCCCAAAATCGCTACCGGTGCTCCGCCGGATCCTGACCGACCAACCGGATATTCTGACGCAAAGAGACGCGCAAGGCAACACCATACTCCATTTCCTGGCGGCAGGCGGCAACGCCACCGCCTTCAGAGAACTGTTCGAGGGCGGCTTACTGAGGAGGAGCAACCGGGGCGGCGGTGGGGGAGAGCTGAGGACGCGGAACTGGAGTGGGGACACGGTGCTCCACGAGGCAGCCAGGCTTGGCAGGCTCCATGTTGTGGAGGTCATTATGGAGAGGGAGATAGAGTTGGTTTCGGAGCGCAATGCGTTGGGAGAGACGCCGCTTTTCTTGGCGGCTGCAAATGGAGAGGAGGAGGTGTTCAACCTTCTCATAGTGGCGGCTGCTCATGATCGGGAGTTGCTGAGGAGAGATGACGGCTGCACTGTTCTTCATGCTGCTATCATGGGAGAACATTACAGTACCTTCTTCTTTTTCCCTTTGTCATTTCTACAATACTGCCAATATACACTCATGTTTTTTTAGATTGTTTATTAACCATGTGGGAATGCTCACTTAAAAACTTAAGCGAGTAGAGAGAGAGGTCTAAGGCCTTATTCTTTTTAGAGGAGCCGTGAATAAATTATTCACAGAGGCAACAAATCTCACATGTCCATTTCGATAATTAATAGTCCGGATCTTAAAAGAGCTCTTTCGAAAGTGTTATTTCGATTCAGCTCCGTAAAAACATATTTACAGAAACCTTCATAAAAAAGTTTTTTCGTTCTTTACATTATTAACTAACTAGGACTGATTAAAATTGTGGTTAATCTTTTAAACCAGGTCTGGCTATGGAGATTGTTGAATCATTTCCTAATCTTGCCGGAGCACATGATAAAAATGGAAACACTGCGCTGAATATGTTGGCCAGCAAACCCGGTTCCTTTAAAAGTGGGTCAAACTATTGGCTTAGGAATCTTGGCAGTAGGCCCTCCGTTACCCTACATTTCCTTTTGTGTCTCGTCTACCTTTGTAAGTCTTTTTTCTTTTCTTTTTTTAATAATCGAAAATATATATATATTAGTTAAAATGCGGACCTCCTCATTTCTTCCATTTTCCGATCGAATTTCGATGATCCAAGCCACTCAATGTGTTCAGAACGTGATTTAAAGGGTACCCGCGAGAAATCAGCAAAAAAAAAGATCGGGAAGAGCTTCATCCAAACAGTTTTTATTTGAACCGTTCGATAAAAAATAAACAAAAACTGCTCGGATGAAGCCCTTCCCGGTCTTCTTTTTTTTTTGCTAATTTCTCACGGGTTCCCTTAAAATCACGTTCTGAACACATTGAGCGGCTCGGATCATCAAAATTCGATCGGGAAAGGGAGGTCCTCATTTTATTAAAATGAGGTGGTAGGACTTCATCTGAGCAGTTTTTGTTTATTTTTTATCGAACGGTTCAAATAAAAATTGCTCAAATTAAGCCCTTCCCGGTCATTTTTTTTGCCGATTTCTCGCGGGTACCCTTAAAATCACGTTCTGAACACATTGAGCAGCTCGGATCATCAAAATTCATAGTTCTCGATCAAATTTTGATGATCCGAGCCGCTCAATGTGATCAGAACGTGATTCTAAGAGTACCCGCAAGAAATCAGCAAAAAAAAAGACCGAGTCCAGTATTCCATTTTGGGCTGTCCCTTAATAAGTGTCCATTTTGTAAAGTTAGTGGGTAAAAATTGGTGAATTGTCTATTTTATCCCTAAAAGTAGATTCCATTTTGAAAAGTTAGTGAGTAAAAGTGTAATGATGATGGGTAGGTAGGGAAAGTGGAGGAAAAAGTTGATGTGAAAGGTATAATGATGATGTCTTTTTAATAAGTTGGAGTTACGAAGCAGGACATTTAAAAAGGGACGGAGGGAGTACAAAACAAGCACTTCCCGGTCATATTGTTTGCTAATTTTTTGCAGACACCCTTAAAATCACATTCTGCACACATTGAACGATTCGGATCATAAAAATTTGATTGGGAACTATGAGATTAAGATTTGGGTTGTTTTTTTGGGGGTCCCTTGAACCGTCCCGTATATATATATATATATTATAACTCAACAAGGGTACATCAAGGGAAACAAAATGAAGAAAACGGACACAAACTAGCTTCATAATATTGATACAATATTGTCATCATAGTATTTGTCAAAGAGGTACTACTGTTACCATAAGTTTGCACATACAACTAGGGATGTTACAAAACAAGACCGACCAAAAAATCTCGAAAAAACTTATCGATCGGTTCAGTTTTCGGTTGAGGTAAAACCAATTTTTTCGGACCGAATTGAACCGAAATCAGTTCGATCTCGGTTTCCTAGAATTTTTGCCGAAACGAACGACTATATTATTTATATATTTTACATTAAAAAATATTAAAATATTTATAGAAAAATAATTTTATATATACTTTTTATGTAAATGTTACATATATATACACTTTAAATTAAATGGAAATGTTATATTTTGGGCGGACCGAAATCCCCGACCGGACCAATCCCATCCTGAACTGAACCGAACCAAACTCAACTCCAGTCGGAATCGGTCCTGGAAATATTTGACCGAACCGAATCGGTCTTCGGAAATTTCACCCTGAACCAAACCGAAATCACCCCTACATACAACCCAACTCTAAAACTATTACGGAGTAATAGTGTTGGTGCAGTCAAAGAAGAAGAATCCTTTGCATTTAAGTTTTTAACACATTAGGAACACTCCTTAACATTTTGAAGTTTGCACTTTTGTTTTCTTTAGCACAATATGATTGAATTTTCTTTATTTCCTTTCTTCTAAAAAGTTGTTCAGTGATCCAGGACTTAATTTGTTGATTGTGCGCCTTTCAAGTTTTGGTAACTTGCCAAATTTGAAAGTGTACTGGCCGGTGTGTAATGCTTGGGTGATCCCTCTTCGATGTACCCTTATCGACTTTCAAAATATTATCTTATGTTTTGTTTATCAAAATATATACTATGAATATATAAAAGGTTCCGAATCCTGAACCGCTCAATATATATATAGTTGTATAGTTGTGTCTTAGAATATAATCATAACTAGTGTTTGCCCGTGCCTACGGCACTACGCACCCCGGTAGTGCCGTAGGCATGGGCATTTTGTAATATATTTTTGTTTTTTTATGCTAACGCATAGAAGCCGAGCAGTGGATAAAAAGAACCGATGGCATTTTTGTAATATATTTGTAAGAGTGTGAGTGTTTTCTTAAGAGAGTTAGAGAGCACACATGAGCCCTTTGATCAAATAAATCTCAGCCTTTCTTTCAACTTGTGTTTGTGTGGTCCCCATATCCTTGTGTTTTATTAGGTAGATATAGTATTTGTATTTGTCTTCCACTAATATATTTTATAACGAACGATTTATTTGTTGCAACTTTGGCAGGCATGCCAATGTGGATAAATGAGTCTAAACTTACTGAAGAGGATCCCCAGTGGAATGAACCTGTTATACGCCAATCAATAGGGTCTTTCGTCGAAATTATCTCAGGTTAGACTTATTTCCCTGCCTCTCAAAAAAATAACGAAATTCTTGTATCTTTTGTAGGGCTGCTAAACGAACCAAACAACTCGAGCTTGGCTCGACTTTTGGCTTGTTCAAACTCATTTTAAAAAAAATTAAGTCAAGCTCAATCACGTTTTTTTGTTTGTTTATGAACTCAAGCCAAGCTTGAGCATATGAGAATTTGCATGGCTCGATCGATAGGCTCGTGAACAAAGAGTGACTTCCATAAATGTCACAAATATAGGGATAGATTTAATAAATGTCCCAAAATATGATATCTGCATCAGCCTTTCATATGGATATTTTCACCAATTTTAAAGTACCATTGCATTCAAATAGGAAATATCTCATGTGAGATATGAAAATTTAATGGTTTGGGAGTTTTTAATTTAATGAATGCAGCTAGTAACTAATTTTATGTTTATAAGTTTTTTTGCCTAAATTAATGACGCTAGTTCTTCTTTATGGCTTTTTAAATTAGACCCTTTCATTTTGGAACTTAACGAGTCTAGTTTGAAAGTTTGAAACTTTACGAGTTTAACTTCATACTTGAAAGCTCGAGATTGGCTTGCATATTCCACAAGCCAAGCCAAGCTTATCACAAACACAGAATTTCAAGCTCGAGTAGAGCTTGAACAATTAATCTCAAAAAATATCAAGATCAAGCTAAGTTTGAACACATGTAATAAGGAGTCAAGCCAAGCTTAAGCAATACTGTGCTTTTCAAAAAAAAATTAAAAAAATTGTATAGATTTGTCACCACAATTTTGTTTCATGTCGTTGGATCTTTCAAATTTTCCCTTTCTCTTTCAAGCTAAGTTTGTACCATTTGTCGAGTTCTAATAAAATCCTGTTGCCTATCAGAAAAAAAAAAAAAAAGGGATAGCGAAAACTTGAAAGATGATCTAACTGTGGTGTACGGTTGGAACCATCTAGTTTTTACTTTTCCGGGATTTGTTTGAACTCAATGTCTAGGCACGATTAGAACTTTCACTCCGTTATAATTTCGTTTGTGTTAAATAAAAATACCTATGTGCGTGATTTGAGAGCCTTAGAGAAAAAAATGTCTCTTTAAAATAATATGAACAAAATAATAAGATCTTAAAATTGGAGCACTTAATTTTTAACCATAATTGTTAAAAATTTTGAATTTTAAAAAAATTCCCCTACTTCCAACATGTCTCTCTCCCAAGATGGCAACGTTTTGGTTAAATAAAAATTTCATACCACCAAAATTATGAGAGCCTTAAAGATAAAATTGATTATTTCTTTAGAATAATATGATCAGATCAAATTGAAGCACTTAATTTTTAATCATATTTTTAATATTAAACGGTCATAAAAAAATTAAGTGCTCAATTTTTCCAAAGATCTTTTTATTCTTATCATATTATTCTAAAGTGTCTCTAAAACTCTCATGAGCAGAAATGTGATTATGAGCACTTAATTTTCTGCACTTAATTTTTATGAGCACTTAAATATCTTTGTACCGATCAAAACGGAGTGAAAATTTGAGCACTTAAAAAAAAAAAAAAGGGATAGAACGGTGAGAAGATCTTATTATTTCGATCATATTATTCTAAAGAGACATAATCAAATTTTGTCTCTAAGGATCTCATAACTGCAGGGGGTAAATTGATAACGGAGTGAGTTCAATTGAAGTTTATTTAAGTTCACCATCTAGTTTTTACTTTTCCTCCACAAATATATGAATTTAATACAGCTTAACAGTCATATCCATGCGCGCGCGGAAAAAAACACACTAAGAAAACGGTCATAGTTAGGGGTAACTTAATTATTAGTCCTGATTTGGATTTCTTCATCCTGTCAAATTTGAAATATTAGTTTTCCATCCTGAAATTCAAATAAACCCAACAATACTCTTATTTATATATCATTTTTCCATTTTTATTTGATTTTCCTTATCTTCTCTCTCTCTCTCTCTCTCTCTCTCTCTCTCTCTCTCTCTCTCTCTCTCTCTCTCTCTCTCTCTCTCTCTCTCTCTCTCTCTCTCTCTCTCTCTCTCTCTCTCTCTCTCTCTCTCAAATTTGAATATACCATGAAAACCAATAATAAGTTTCTGCAAAGGAAATCATGAAAACTTTTTTTTTTTTTGATCGGCAAAATTAAATTTTATTAAAGGGGTTAGGGAAAGAGGATTCCAACCAAAAGTTGAAAATACAACCAAGAGGGACAAAGCCCTCAACACCTAAGAGCCTAAAAGCCCAGATACAACATTAAAGCACACTCTTGATGGCCTAAAAAGCCCAAATATTACAATTAAGCACACATCCAAAGAAGCCCAAAACCTAACCCTTAAAATCTATACAATTTCAAAACTATACCGGAAACCGGCCGCACCACCACACTCCGCCAGACGACCACCAGCATCACCAGTACCAACAACCTCCAGCCCACCACGGCCACCACAAGCCAACCCATGCCGAAGATCAGAAACCAGATGCAACCCAAAGAACTGGACGTGAGCCTCAACCAAAGCCGTAAATCATGAAAACTTAAACGGACCATTATATAAAATCATGAAAATAATCATGGTTTATTTCAAAACATGAAATAATCGAAAACTTAATTTAATCCATGTTTTTTTCAGGGACTATTTCAAACTATGTACCAATAGTTGTCCAACATATTTTATGATTATTCAAATGACCCACGAATAAGACAATAATCATGGTTTATTTCTGAATCATGGAATGTTTCTAAACCTTGGAAACTGAAATATTTTCTGCAAACATACCATGAAAACACAAATATATCATGAATGCTGGAAAAATATTTGCAAAGGAAATGGAAGCATCAAAACTTGTAAAACAGTATATATCCAAAATGAAATACAACAAAGGAGAGAGAGTGTTAGAACTGCACCTCCATTGGATTCACACGCCTCCACGATCCGATCAAACTCCTTAACAGTAAGAGCCACGGGCTTCTCAGGAAGCACGCGTGCTTCTTCTTCTCCGCCCAAAAACCTTCATGCATGAATTATTAGCTAGTATAAGCGAAAGTTGCATCAAAAACAAGTTTAACATAGCAGTACTCTCATATCACATCACATCACATGCATTCAAAAAGCTATAAGTAGCTCGATCTTTTAAGCATTGCAACAAACACCCAGTGGCGTAGCCAGAAATCTATGTAAGTGGGGGCATTTTTTAAACACATTTCAACCAAAAAATTGCTTACTAAGCAACGTTAAAACGTTTGTGCTAAGAATTAAAAAACCTAACATATTTATTAATATAGTAAACTATATAGAACATAAAAACAGTCGAATTGCTTGAATTGTCTCAGCGTCGTATAAAGTCTAAGAGCAATTCACTATACAATATTTAGCAATATTGCTCCCATTATTAATAATTGCTAAAGTATAAAACGTATAGCCCATGGTTTAGGCATTTTTGAATTTTGGACATTATGCACTAGAGAGTTCCAATTAGAAAGTGACTGCTATTTTTCACATTAGACATCTCATTTCGCTAGTGTAATGACCATGTTCAAAAATGTGAAACAAAAAATTGAGAATGAAATGATATTCAACATGTCGTAGAAAAATTAAAAGTAGATTTATGAAACAAAATTAACTAGACAAAATACAAAATATACATTTTAAAATCTTAAATTAAAAAAAAAATCGAGTGGGGGCGCGTGCCCCCGCTCGTCCCATGCTCCCTCCGCCACTGCAAACACCCATGACTACGGTTTTGGGAGCGTGATTGAAGACTTACAATCACGGATAATAGCTGTGATCATTAGGCGATATTGACTTGTCTATATGCTTCTCTCTTATTACTTAATTTTCTTTTGTTTTTCTATTGTTTAGTGGTGCCTTGGGTAAGTTGGCTTAGAGCAGTTCATGACGTAAAGAAAAAGCATGCGTGTGCACTGAAACTAGCCAAAACGTTGATTGCAAATGAAGAAGATTGGAGCCATTACACCAACTCATGGGGAAGGTATATTGATTATGACGACGATGATGATCAGGCTGATCAGCCAATTATTACTACGAGAAGAAACCCGCTTCTTCAAGCGGCGGAGAACAGCATTCTAGAGTTGGTGAAAGAAATCCTCGGGAAATTCCCTGAGGCTGCGTATTGCTTCGATAGCAACGGGAAGAACATATTTCACATAGCAGTGGAGAATAAAGATTGCACCATGTACAGCTTCTTGAAGAAGAACGTTGCTAGAAAGGATTGGATGATTGCAGCTCTTGATCATGATAAAAACTCCATTTTGCACTTGGCAACCAAAGACGGTGCTCATCCTAGAGTTCTCTTTGGAAGCTTGAACCGGATGGCATGGAATGTATATTGGTTTAAGGTATGAACCCTTGTTACTAATTTCTTCACTACTCACACTACATTCTAAATTACGTACATAGAACCCGAACCCCGAAATTTTTCGTACCGAATGTTGTGACAAAATAAACATATATGTACGATGTTTTGTAGCACACAACATTCTGTTTTTACTTCTGTTGAATTCCGCCGTGGGTTTGGAATTCTTGCTACGGGGCAGTACGCAAGAGCCAGCACTGCGTAACTTTAAGGGTTCGAGAAGCAAAAGAGAAAAGACCAAAGCACTAGATCGATATTGATACATGAAGCGAAGTGAAAAGCCAATGATATCACATTAATTTACTCTATGAATTTGGCTTGTCTGTAGTTCACTGAACTACAGAGGTGCTGTCCAAGTGATCGCAGCCGTTGAATGAAATTTTTAAGGGTCTAGATTTGTTTTTTAATTTATAACCGGTAGTAAACCATTATGATCGGTAAAAAATTCAACAAATCTGAACCATTGATTTTTAAGATGAACGGTTTAAATTGAACCGCACAGCAAGCCGGGTTCTTACTATATATATCTTCACTCTCCTCATATATACCTTCTAGGCACCTTTTGATATTTGGAGTAGTCAATGATATCACATTCACCTTTGGACCGGGGATTCCCTCTCGACATTGCAGTAGGGGCAGAGGTGGTCTAGATCAGCAACAACAATTCCTCTACTAACTAGATCAGCAATTCCTCTAATAATTTTTCTCTTCCAAATTCACTGTCCATCTTTCCGTTTTGAAATTGTTACTTTAAAAAGAAAAAATATATATATATATATTTTAGATATTCTACTGTATATTTATTAGATTAATAATCATCAACTCGTCTAAAAGCTTAAGTATTTATATCTCAATACGCCCCTTCATGTGTAGCCAGATTCTCCTCCATAAGTGGGCTAAACACGTGTAAATTTTAATCATTAAGTAGGCAGTGAGTTTCAAATCCAGAATCTATTAATTATCTGCTCTGATATCATATTAAATTGTTAACCACCAACTCATCTAAAAGCTTAAATTATTAGAATGAGTGTAACTTTATTATTTATATTCTCAACAATATTCATGCAGCTTGTATGTTTTGATTCTCCTCCTCATCTCCTGTGGGAACCAAACTCCGGCGGGAAGACGGCAACCGAGCTGTTCGAAGATACCCACTCCAGCCGACAAAAAGATGCCGAGAATGCCCTGAAATCAATGAACGAGGGCATGTTTGTCGTCTCTGCCCTCTTCTGCGCCGTCAACTACACCGCAGTTTTCACTGTCCCCGGAGGCTTCGACACCAACAGAGACAGCCCGTGGGGTTCCGGCCTCCCGGTCCTGTATGGTACGGTCAAAGAGCGACAACTGCTGGTTTTCTTGTTTTACACTGGCGCTGCCCTGCTTGCCGCCTTAGTATCGCTGGTGGAGATGGTCGCGATCCAGCTGTCCAGGTTCACGAGCAGCGACTTCTTCATAGCATTGCCCTACAGGTACATCGCCGCTTATTCCATTTTGGGTTTGTTCGATCAGTAGGTTAGCCCATGTGCTTTCAGGGTCTTGTATATATTCTCTGCTTTCTTGGCATATCTTGCTAGATATTTCCTTTTATTTCAATCTAATATACATTGTTTTTACTGATTTAAAAAAAAAAAGGTACACCGCCGCTATAACAATGTTGTACGTCGCTCTCGTCTCCACGACCGCGGCGTGCTGCGAAGCCTTCAACATCATCGACATCTTCGTCGACATACGCATCCGCAATTTTTTCGTCATGATGCCAACCATCGTAGCGATAACCATTGTTTACGTAGACGTCGTGTATCTGCCTCTGTGCGGCCTGTGTCTTGCGCTTCGTTGCTCACTTACGTACCGAGGCCACATGTTTGAGGCTTCAGCCATCTTTAAGCGGAGTTTTGAGGAAGCTGCACGAGACGCCGATCAAAAAAAGCATGAAATAGAAAAAGTTGTACAAGACTAGGCCGTGAGGCTGCGATCAGCTAATTCATACTGTTAAAAGTATTTGTTTAAATCTCTCATGACACGAGATTATATCACACAATCCCCTCTCTCTCTATATATATATATATAGCCTATGGCTATGGCATATGGAGTGCTTTGATGGATGTTTGTCTGTTTGCAATCGATTTCCTTGTTAGTTGTGTTGGAAAATAAACTTGTGTTATTCAATAAATACAGGGAGTTATATTTCCCTCGTGTCATTTCATGTTTTGCTGGTGGGAGTAATACTGGAGTTGTAAAAATAATGGAGTTAGGATTGTGAAACGTCCTCATTCTCTGTGGTCCGTAATTAGTCTCCCCTTGATGTACCCTTTGTCGAGCTTTAATAAAATCTTGTTGTCTATCCAAAAAAAAAAAACGTCCCTATTAAGAGTGTGGTGGGTTATATTTTGTGTTTACTGTATATAACTTTGCATGTAATCTTGTTGTCAAGTATGAGTGAATAAAGTATTCCAAGTGTTCTCCCGTATTATCTCTTCATATTATGAGTTTGTGTGTGTGCGCGCACGCGCGCTTGCCTCCAACAAGTTGATGTCGTGCCAACAATCTTCTTCTTCTTCTTTCTCAATCTTCTATGTAGGGCAAAGTTCACTCGTACCCGTGTCTTAGCCCATGTGTAATTACACCCCCTCTGGTTCACTTTGTTTCATCAGCACCCTATGTGGTTTGTAAGAAATTGCAAATACACCCAATTAACTGAAAAAATGTTTCCGCTGTTAACAAAAATGATTAAAGGTCCAATACGACCTCATTTTCTTCTTTGATTATTATTCTTCCCAAAATCTAAAGAATCCATCCCTTTTACAAAAAAAAATAATTAAAATGAATCTGAACCGTTTATATTGTAGAGCTTAATGAGTAGTACATTCATACCAGAATTCAAGTCGATTGAAAAGTAGAAATTTCATGGTCGAATAGAATTGATTATGAAGTAATTTTTAAATTTAACTTTACCTTGCATTTTAACAAGGATCCGATCACTGAGTAATTGATGTCCGATCGACATGATTTTTTATAAAAATGCTCTATTCTTCAATTTTGTGAACGGAAGTGGGAGCATCTACAATTTTTTACAAACCACAAGGTGTGCGATTGCAACAAATGAACCAGAGGGGTGTAACCACAGAGGTTATAAGTGAACTTTTGCCCTTTTATGTACTCCTACAATTAATAGTGCTAATTCATACATATCTTCTCCCATATAACAATATAACAATGAGAATATGATAAGTTCATTTTCTCTATAAAAAAAAAACACAAAGAGAATTAGGTGGCCATAACTAAGCGGTGTAAAACCCTACTTTTTCTCTCAAACCAATGGCATCGCACCATGTCATCATTCTCATAAACGTGACGTGACGCAATTTGTTCGGAGAAAAGTGAGCATTTACACCGACAGTTCTTCCTACTGCGGGTGTAAAACCCACTTTTCCTCCAAATCAAAATCAAAACCAGGCAGGCGGCCCAGTAAACTTTTGCGAATTAAGTGGGCTAGTTGACATCCCATCAAAACGATTGCACCTTTGTGAACTTTTCGGCCCAGTAAAGTTTTGTTTCCCGTGAAGCTCATTGGTCTTGGGCCAATATTCAACAAAGATTATCAAAATTTCAGAGTAACCTCATTTCTCGTAACACCTAAGTAGTGCATTCTCGATGTCATTGGACTGAAGGCCTTCTGGCGAAAGTGGGGCTAATTACCTTTACTTTGTTTATGCATAGACCTAAAAAAGAATTTATCCCCAAGAAAAACAGACCAAAAGAATAAATGTCATCTATATCTATAATACATTTCACGACGGTGTGGTGGCCCACACATTTTCTCTGCATAAATTTTGGCCGTTGGATTAAGGACACATTTTTGTGCATAAATCCTAGCCGTTGAGTTGCTCGATATTGTTTTAGTCGAATTTTTGGTAATGAGGTTCAGTCATTACCGAAAAAAAAAATGATGGCATTCATTATAGATTCAGTCATTTCCGGTGATTGGTGTTTTCATTGTGGTAGTGATTTATTAAATTTGGTAGTGATTGGGTGAACGAATTTGGTAATAAAGTATTCATTCTCATATCATTGTGGTAGTGATTTATTAAATTTGGTAGTGATTGGGTAAACGAATTTGGTAATAAAGTATAAATCTCCACCCTTGATTCAACCCTTGGCATTTTTGTGCATAAATCTTGACCATTGGCTTAACACATATTTTTCTGCACAAATCTCCACCCTTGATTCAACCCTTGGCATTTTTGTAAATACTTTGCATTTTCTGGAATAAATGATTGAGTAATAAATTTTTCAGTTTTGGTAATGATTTATTTTGAATGCAGTTTTGCTATTTTGGTAAGGAATTCTAGATTGGAGGGCTGGGATTCGGTCTCTTCTTTCCTTTAATCACTCTTAACAATCCAATGGCCAGGTATTCTTTTAGGATTTGAAATCTCACCCAAACAATAAATAGGGTTAGCTTGCTGTAATTTAAGCCACCAATTACGGACATTGCCAAAAAAACCAAAAAAGAAGAAGAAAGAAGCGGTAGATCAGTTTTGCTTAGCTCTCTCTCATTCCAAATTTCAAACACACTTTGTTCTCTCTCTCTCTCTCTCTCTTTGATGAATATGGAGTGCGAAAGCTCCTTTCTCCAATCCCCAACCATGCTTTGGTGAGTGATTTCCTACTTTTTTTTTTACGTATTGCTGTTATTGTGTTTGATTCTTGAGTTCAACTCCATATTTGGTTTATAGGGTTCGAAGATCTCCTCTATGTTTCGTTTATTACTTTCAACATTTTTTCTTTTCTCTTTCCTATTTTGGTTTTGTACTGGTAATAGGATGATATGAGTCCAATTGTTGAATCGCGCCATGACGCACAATATGTGATCTCTTCCAGTTTGGCAATATCACGACGACGAGCATCAATAATGTAAGCAAGGTGGTTCTCCATTTTTTTCATTAATCTCTCTCTCTCTCTCTACTTTTTTTGTTTGTTCCATTTGCTTTTTTTTTTTTTTTGCTTCATTGAGTGGTGCCCTGGTGGGCAAACTAATGTCGAATGAAGGGGTGATGAGCACCTAATTGTGCGGTGGTGTGGGATAAGAGCTTGATATAGCAGAATATGAGATTTGATCGCAAATTCAAATGTTTGAAGCTGTTTAGCAAATTAATGAACTCTCTGTAGGTTGGTGATTAAAGCTATTAAGTTCTTTGAATCATGCATAAATTTGCTACTCTCACTGTTGCATTTTTTGTATTTTCAAAGCATGAGTTCTAAGAGTTTCATTCTTCCTACTTTTTCTTAACTTGAAAATTCCATATCAGTGGCGAGATTCTAAGCAACTACCAAGGTTAAAATCAACTCGAATATGTTGTTGGGCTTAAGTTGGCGGTAAGATTGTGGTTGGCTCGACAAGTACTTTGTCCATTACTTATGAAAAGCTTATTTTCGGATTCTTTGCTTAGTTTCTTTCTGTTTTCTCTTCATTTGATCACGTTCGTGAACATAGAACTAGATGTTTCCATGATTAAAGAGGGAGGAAAATCACAGAGAAAAGAATTGTGCATTTTGACATACATTGCTACGATCCATTTGTCAACTTCACTTTCTTTTCAGGACCTCTTAAACTCCAGCGGCTGGTTGTCAAGGTAGCTCTGCTTTTGATGTATCATAAGCCACAGAGACCTAATTGTTCAAAAATCGTACATAAGTATGTCTTTCCTATGATGTTTAGGGTAGAGAACTGTACAAGTTTCAGTCACACAATGACTCTAATTCTAGCTTAGAAGGATGTGTTGGCAATGCTTTCATTATCTGGTTGTGCTATGGTTGGCATTTGCAATTCCAAAATATGTGTCTTCTTATTTGGTTTTGTTCAAATGGTTTTTAATTAATTGGAGGGAGGAAAAACCTGTTACCAATAGGGTCTTGAAAAAAAAATGTTTAAGAAGTGTATTTTTATTTTCAATTTTTTATTTTATTTTATTTTTGGAAAATAATTTTTTTTTTTTAAAAATTGTATTTTTTTTTAAAAACATATATATATTTTTGCTAAAATTTTTGAAGTAAAAAAGTTTTCGGATCGGATTCGGACCGGATCCAAATTTTTCGGATCGGATCCGGATTACCACTATCGGATTTGAGTCTTATCGGATTCGGATCGGATCCAAGTCTTATCGGATCCGGATCTGTCAAGTTAGAAGAATAATAGTAGATAGTAAACTACTATATTCAGTATCTTTCTTTTTTTTAACCATTACCTATATTCAGTATCTCGATTGGTCAATATTTACAGGTAGCGTTTGCTACTCTATTACCAGAATCTCAAGGGTTTGGGATTTGTAATGGAGGTTGGCTTATTTACAGGTAGCGTTGGCTCCTCTTTTACCAGCATCTCTAGGGGCCAGTCATGAGAATTTTGTAACGGAACTTGGAGTTGTCAAAGTCAGCGCTAGGACAGTCACACATAGTGGCTTTCATTTGTTTCAAACTCGAAGGGCCACCTCCGTTGTTATTTTCTTCTTCTTTATGGTATTTAACTTCAAGTTGATCAATTAGGTGTTATTTCTGAATTACATTCGCGCGTGCCTTTTGGCACATGTCATTTCTAAACAAATTTTCAACTTTTGGCTCATGCTATTTTTTTTTTTTGCTAAGCATGGCTCATGCTATTATACTAGCTCAATGTTATTACAGATCTATCTTGCACATGGTGTTTGATTACTGAATGTTGTTTTCATCATGGGAAATCTATAGGGATTGGGAGATGCTCCCAAGCACGGGGTGGTTGGAAGCGGTGCCGAGCATATGTGGACCATCCAAATATGTTTTCAGCGGTCCGGATTAAAAATAAATTTTTTCGCTTTTCCGGAAAAGTTTGTTTTTAATATGGACCATTGACTGCAAAGATGGACGACATAGATGCACTAGGCAGCGCTGCCAAGCAGGGACGTGCTTGGCAAGGTCCCCGGGTGGTAGCTTTGATATTGTTGAAAAGTAATTCTTGATAGTTGCAACCAGCTATTACGTTGCGTCGTGCCTTTAACCAGCTATTACGTTGCGCCGTGCAATTACCTATGAAGGTCTAATTTTCTGATGCAATTAACGTGTATATTGTGTTGAACAAAGTTGCCACTTCTTCTTTGGGACCTTTATATAGAGTGGAAAAACTCCAATGTCATGAGTACCAAGGTTACTAGAACTTTTTATTTTTGTTTCATGTGCTTCCTTTGGATTTATCATAAAGTCAATACCCATGCAGTAAGATTAATTTTTTGGAAAGACTTTAGCACCAACCAATGAATTGTACGGATAATTTTATCTGGAGTGCAGTACGTGCGGGCCATTAACTAATGGGGTTATGGTGTGCAACTCTTAAATGTAATTGAAAGGAAACATAGGTCCAACCTTAGGCTTAAAAATGGGGGGAAAATGATTTTGATCGAGAATTAAAAATAGCCTTGAAAGGTTGGATCTAAGAGGTTAGGAGGACATTGAATTGTTTGCTGATCGTTCGAGCCGTGCCTTTAGGCACGGGCAAATCCTATTCTATATTACAATACACAACGGTTTGCAAAATGTCTCTCTCACAACTGTCCTACGTGGCACATTGAAAGGCTCTAATTAAATAAAGGGTTTGAGGGTTAAAATTCAATTTATCCAAGGGTTATCATTTGTCTGGGTTCGAAATTTGAAAACTCATTATTTTTCTCCCTTAATATGGAAATTTGTTTTATTTCTTACTTCCCCCTCTCCTCTCCTTTTCTTCTCCTCTCTTCTCTCATTGATTTCTCAACAACAGAGGTTGCTATAATATTGGTATATATACATCGGTTAATTTGAATCAGCACAAAATTTCAACTACAATAAAACAATAGCTCAAGTATATCCACCGGTTAACTTGAATCAGTACAAAATAGCTATTATTTTTTTGCAGTTTGAATTTTGCGAATGGGGCGTTGGCTTTCAAGAATCTAGATAGACAAAACTGGTGAGTCGTGCCTTCAAGCACGGGCATACACTAGTCTATCTAATAAAACAGGACGATGTGGGCCTCCACACAAACACAAACACATTCAACGGCTGAAATTCATTTAATCCAAAGGTTTTGATGCATCCTCCTATATTCCCAGTTAAGTGCCTATAATTTTAACCTGAATTACACAAATGCCATCCCTCTTCCTTTCACGTTTCAAATTTCAGATAGAAAAAAAACCCCTCTCTTAGACAGACGCCTCTCTCTCTCTCTCACTACCGTTTCCCCTTCCTACCTCCGACGATCCACCACCACCGCCTTTTTCCTCTTCTCTTTCTCTCTCCCCTTAACCCCCAAACGCCTCCTCTCTTCTTCTCCTCCTCTCCCCTCCCTCACTCTCTCGATTGTCCCTCTCTTACTCCCACACCGACCCCTAGCCACTCCGACACACCACCACCACCGCACCTCTTACCACCACCAACGGCGCCATTCCCACCACCAGTTCACCAGTTTAAATGTCGGCTGAAATTCATTTAATCCAAAGGTTTTGATGCATCCTCCTATATTCCCAGTTAAGTGCCTATAATTTTAACCTGAATTACACAAATGCCATCCCTCTTCCTTTCACGTTTCAAATTTCAGATAAAAAAAAAACCCCTCTCTTAGACAGACGCCTCTCTCTCTCTCTCTCACTACCGTTTCCCCTTCCTACCTCCGACGATCCACCACCACCGCCTTTTTCCTCTTCTCTTTCTCTCTCCCCTTAACCCCCAAACGCCTCCTCTCTTCTTCTCCTCCTCTCCCCTCCGTCACTCTCTCGATTGTCCCTCTCTTACTCCCACACCGACCCCTAGCCACTCCGACACACCACCACCACCGCACCTCTTACCACCACCAACGGCGCCATTCCCACCACCAGTTCACCAGTTTAAATGTTTAATCAAACGATGCTAACTGCTTCTGTTCTTTCTATTTTTATTCCTCAACGGCGCCATTCCCACCACCAGTTCACCACCGCACCTCTTACGAGGTATCTATCTCTCTCTCTCTCGAAAGGGCTGAGTTTGTGTGCGTACGAAGTGTTTGATGAAATGCTTACGTTTTCGGCAATTGCAAACATTCCTCTGTTGGTGGCAGATTTGTGAGAGTAGTTATAGCTTTCGGGTGCCGCAGCCGCGATGCTGTCCCCATCGATTGAAATCAAACAGTTATAGCTTACGTTTTCGGCAATTGCAAACATTCCTCTTTTGGTGGCAGATTTGTGAGAGCAGTTATAGCTTTCGGGTGCCGCAGCCGTGATGCTGTCCCCATCGATTGAAATCAAACAGTTATGAAGAGTGTACCATTAATTAGTTTAAGATACCATTAATTAGGATTGAGAATGTGGAAAAAAGTAAAGACAAATGTGAGAGGTATGAGAGGTATTTTTAATTTGTACCTGTTAAACTTCCTGGCCACCATGTATTTGTTAAAAGGCATGTGTAGAGTCTGTTAGGGTACAGGGGGGCTTTTTTTTGTCCCAAAATTGGTTGATTAGGTTGTTAGGGTATATCTATAGCTTCTTCCCTGTGGCGTAGTTTGGCCATTTGTCTGCCTTTTTCATGACGGACCAAAATTGGTTGATTTTGTGTAGTTTGGCCGTTTTAACGTTCCTTTGAAAATTGATCATAAGTTTCAAAGCTAAACACACAGTTAAATTTACAAAGAGCTGGGAGGGTTCCGATCATGTCACGTGGGAAGAATAAAGAACCAGCAAAATACGTAGGCATTTGTTTCTTTCTTTGTTATACGGGGGTTTTGAACGGACCAATTCGCGTCGACAATAGGAATGTAGGATTAATCTCTCTCCCATAAAGTAGTCGAGGTGTGCATCGTTGGTCCGGCGATATTCACCAAAAAATTTGCTAGCACCACACCTAAGAATGAATTTGTGAAAAACCACGCATGCACTTGATGCGTAGTTTGGCCTGCACTTGATTCACCGGTCATAACGTAGTTTGGCCTGCACTTGAAGTGCCACGTGAAGTGGAAAAAAAATGTGATTGCTTTGTTGGTTTCGGTTGTCAAAACGTAGGCTCTGTTTGAAACTTAAGGAAAAGAAAAGAAAGGAAAGGAAAAGAGAGGACACGGGATACTATGATGCACGGACACGGACACAAATACAGACACAGACATGGACATAGACACCTACGTTAATGGGATACTATGATGCACGGACACCGATACGGACACGGACATGGACACGGGGACACAGGAATACTAATCTAAAAAAATAGGGACACAAAAGTGAAATGGCACACGCCACGGTCTTCTATATAGATTTCAATCCTTTCATATACCTCTTTTGTTGTAGGCAACGAGGTGCACAAAAGTGAAATGAAAGAAAAGTGAAGGTCGCATTGGAAGGAAAGAGAATGTCGAATCGCGATACTTCAGATTCGTAAGTATTCCCTTATTATGCAGAGCACTGGCTGGTGTGCTTAGATTTTTACTGATTTCGTTGATGCAGAGCACTAACTGATGTGCTGCTTGGTTTTAACTTTTTTCCTGGTATTTATTTACTAGAATTCCATAAGCAAATTGATAGTTCTTTGTAGCCAGCTTAAATGTATAGTTGGGGGAGTGCCATAAGCACGGGTAATTCTCTTTCGTGCCATTAAGAAGAGGTTCACATACTACACACTAATGTTTGAGCCACTAGCTAGCAAGTGCCGTAGGCACGAACAATTCTAACCAGGGTGCATAGTGCCGTAGGCACGGGCAAGCACTAGCTTTATTTTTTATTAAAGCTGAAGGGTGTTTGTCCTACGTGGTACCTTTGTCCTATGTGGCATCTTTGTCCTTTGGGGACCACACAAACACAAGTTAGAAGAATGGCTGAGATTCATTTGATCCAAAGGTTGAGAGGCATTTTTCCAATTCTATTGAACTGCCCATCGTTTCCACCTAAATTACAAAGTTGCCATTAAATCCCTTTTGCCCTAGCCAGCCACCACATCCCAAAACATATTCTGCTTTCAAAATTTGAAACCCCCCACGCCAGAATCTCTCTCTCTCCCTCTCTCTCTCTCTCTCACACACACACATATTCCACCACCACACTTCGACGTTGCTCCCTACCCGAAGCTCGACCACTCTGACGTCGCTCCCGTCCCCATTGACTGCCGCATAGCTTCGTCTCCCCCCAAGGTCCTGCTTTGTTCTCCGGCGAATCAGCCACCACCATGCCGCCGGAGTCCAACCCTTACGTTTCTCCCTCGCCGCACCTGCGTCTTTCGTAAAGAGTAAGTGTTCGGTCGGCTTTCGTCTTTTGATTTGGTTTAGTGTTTGATTTGGTGTTTGATTTTAGTAGTATTTGATTTGGTTGCGTTGATTGGTAAATGCGATTGAAATGGATTGAACTGCTGAGATCTGGTTTTTATGACTTTTGAGACCTGGTTTGAGTTTTATTTTATTCTCTCTCACTCAATTACATCTGAGTCCACTATTTTGGCTGATTGGTGTAGTTGTTAATGGTCGTCACAAACATTTATTCCCTTTTCGACCAGGAAAGGCTTGACCTTTCACAGGTAGAGAAGGAGGTCGCAGCCGCCATTGGAGCTGTACACTGCAGCAGCTATGGAGGATAGCTTGAACTTGAGAGGTATTTTTTGTTGCCCACCATGTGTTTGTTAAAATGCATGTTGCCCACCATGTGTTTTTTTTTTCCCTTTTTGAGGTAGCCCACTCTAGGCTAGAAGCCCCAGTTACTGATCTCAAATGGAAGTTTAAATGCTAGATGGCAGTGAAGTAGTTATCTGATTTGGGTATTTTTAACTTGGGTTGGCTATGTAGAAGTACTTATCTGGTTTCTTGCTCAGCCCACCAAATACCACCACTGACTTACCAAAGGCAATAGCAATCCATTAACTCGGAAAGATGCTCTAAAAGAGAAATGGGTTTTGAGTGGAAACTCTGTTGTTTGTGGAAATTGAGTGAAAACTCTGTTGTTTGTGAAACAGAGAGCTTTCTTCTTTCTTAGTGGGAATGATGGGTTTATAGTGTTGAGTGGGGGCTGTTTGTAGGTAAAGAATTATGTTTTGATTTCAAAACCAAAACGGTTGCCTTTTAAATGATCTACTAAGTAGCATTGTCGATATGAACGACTAGAATTGGCATTGATCGATTAAATCCAAAATACTACTACTTTCTAAAGAACAGAGAGAATCCGGACCATTTTTTTTGTCAATTCTGTTTTGTGGGGATATCTCGAGTCATTGCGCATTTTTCATCTCCTTCTTAGCTTTATTTTTTTCTCTTTTTCTTAGCCTCCGCTCCTATCCCCCTTTTTCTCTTAAATCCCACGTCATTTCCTCCTCCCATTTTACTCCATTACCTAGGGATATTTATAGAAATCAAGAGAAATGTAAAAGGCAGTGAAGTAGTTATCTGATTTGGGTATTTTTAAGTTGGGTTGGCTATGTTGAAGTAGTTGTTTGATTTAGGAATAGGTTTGCATCGAACCGATTACCAACGCTTCTAGAAAAAAATCGGGCGCTGAGTTCGTTCGAACCACTTCGATGCTATGATCTTTAATATCAGAAATGTTCGTGAAGCATTGAATCAATTGAATTGCTTTAACATCAGACAATTAGGGAACACAAGTTTAAATGTTTAATCAAACGATGCTAACTGCTTCTGTTCTTTCTATTTTTATTCCTCAATGGCGCCTTGGCTTGAATGTTAGTTAAGACTGTTAATGAACGTTTAATTAGCCCGAATCACATTTTTTTTCCTGCACAACGAAGCCGAATTAGTTGATTGTTATCTTGCTGAATTTATTGTGTGTGTGTACTTACTAGATCTGTTTTGCTCATCTGTAGGTAGGAAGACTGGACTAACCATAAGGCTTCCCCTGATAGTTCCATAGCTGGTCTCTCCCCGAGCAGCAGATGTAGTGGAGATAAAGATGGGTTCCTCTTGCCAGAGTTCAACGAACTTGTGAGGGATTTCCATTTGGCTGCCACCAAGGCTGGTTTTTCTCCCAAAAAGGACGAACTATTGGAAGAGTGCTGAAGAGAAAATTTCAAGATAGTTAGAAGAGCAATGAGGAAACACTTTTGGGACAATGATCCTTTTGCTGATTACATCCTTTTCCGACAACCCGTTTTTGTTACATTTGTGTGTGAGTTTGCCTCTTATTGAGTCTTTTTATCGTGTCATGTTTGAACTTGGCTTCAATGAATGTAACATGGTATTAGTTGGATTTGGATCCTTTCAATGCAACTTGGTGTTTAACGAAAAAATTGGATGTTTTAAAAGGCCTACGTTTCCAGACCGGATATTTGTTTAGAGACGGAGGGAATAATTGGATTTGGATCCTTTCAATACAACTTGGTCTTTACGTGATTTCCACCATCGTTGGTAGTGTCGTAGGCACGGGCAAGCACTAGTATTAGTATAAAACAGAGCGGTTTTTGTTGAAAATGTAGCATATAAATGAGAGCAACTTCTATAACCGTTAGATCACTTCATGTTAAAGTTATAGTTTCGGATCATTTCTTTTTTAAAAGATACAGAGAATATTCTTCGAATAAATCTATCTCTCTCTATCCTCACTTTTTAAGCAATGTATCTCCATGTAAAATAATGTTGCCTTATATGATCAAGTAGGAAAATATCTCAAAATGGTAACCGACGCTTTGTGGAGATTACAACTATTCCGTAGAGCAGTCAGGTAGTACAGGTAATTTATTTAAGTTGAGACCATAATACATTCTGACGTACCTTTAGGCACGAGCATCCGATCCGCTAGTCTATATTATAAAACATAGCGGTTTTTGCTAAAAATGTCTAGGCATATAAACGAGAGCAACCTCTACAACCGTTAGATCACTTCCTATTAACTTTGTACACAGCACATCATTCCTTTTATAAAAGAATACTCTTAGAGCATCCACGGTGGTATAATCAAAATTAAAATGTTGTTAAGGTTAGCAACATTTGCTCAAAAAAGAGCTCACAGTGAAATAATCAAACTTAGCAACCCCTTAAATGCATAACCAAAAGATGATGTGGTAACTTTTGATTATTGATTTTTGGTTATTCCACTGTGGATGCTTTTATACCCTCACTTTTTAGGCAATATATCTCTATGTAACTATTGTCTTCTTTTTATGATCAAATAGGGAAACATATATATCAAAACAATAAGTCGAAGTACACTACATCCAACCACTACATTATCCACTACATGTTTTGTAGGGCCCACTCCGGGTCCCAAAAAAATACAGAAAAATATTCATAAATTTTAAAATAATATATTATGGAGCCCTGTAAAAAATCAGCTCCAATAAATATCGGTAAGTATTATTTCTTGATTCGTTGGGGCAAAACTGTGCAATTGAGCAGTTTCGCTCCTACAAATCAAGAAATAATACTTACCGATATCTGTTAGAGCTGATTTTTTACAGGGCCGCATAAAATATTATTCTAAAATTTATAGACATTTTTTTTTGGGATCCGGGATGAGCCCCACAAAAAATGTAGGGGATGATGTAGTGGATGGATGGTAGTGTACGTAGCATCTCTCATATCAAAATGAGACTATCACACGCGTACAGTAGTTGGGTAGAACGAACAATTTTATTTAAGATGAGTCTATGTTAACGTGTCTTTAGGCACGGGCATCCACTAGTCTATATTATAAAACAGAGCGGTTTCTGTTGAAATCTAGGCATATAAATGAAAGCAACATCTACAACTGTTAGATCACTTCATGTTAAATTTCTTTTTAAAAAGATATAGAGAATATTCTCCTAATAAATCTATCCCTCTCTATCCTCACATTTTAGGCGATGTATCTCTATGTAAAATAACTAGGATTTGCCCGTGCCTGAAGGCACGGCTCGAACGATCAGCAAACAATTCAATGTCCTCCTAACCTCTTAGATCCAACCTTTCAAGGCTATTTTTAATTCTCGATCAAAATCATTTTCCCCCCATTTTTAAGCCTAAGGTTGGACCTATGTTTCCTTTCAATTACATTTAAGAGTTGCACACCATAACCCCATTAGTTAATGGCCCGCACGTACTGCACTCCAGATAAAATTATCCGTACAATTCATTGGTTGGTACTAAAGTCTTCCCAAAAAATTAATCTTACTGCATGGGTATTGACTTTATGATAAATCCAAAGGAAGCACATGAAACAAAAATAAAAAGTTCTAGTAACCTTGGTACTCATGACATTGGAGTTTTTCCACTCTATATAAAGGTCCCAAAGAAGAAGTGGCAACTTTGTTCAACACAATATACGTTAATTGCATCAGAAAATTAGACCTTCATAGGTAATTGCCCGGCGCAACGTAATAGCTGGTTAAAGGCACGACGCAACGTAATAGCTGGTTGCAACTATCAAGAATTACTTTTCAACAATATCAAAGCTACCACCCGGGGACCTTGCCAAGCAGGTCCCCGCTTGGCAGCGCTGCCTAGTGCATCTATGTCGTCCATCTTTGCAGTCAATGGTCCATATTAAAAACAAACTTTTCCGGAAAAGTGAAAAAGTTTATTTTTAATCCGGACCGCTGAAAACATATTTGGATGGTCCACATATGCTCGGCACCGCTTCCAACCACCCCGTGCTTGGGAGCATCTCCCAATCCCTATAGATTTCCCATGATGAAAACAACCTTCAGTAATCAAACACCATGTGCAAGATAGATCTGTAATAACATTGAGCTAGTATAATAGCATGAGCCATGCTTAGCAAAAAAAAAAAAATAGCATGAGCCAAAAGTTGAAAATTTGTTTAGAAATGACATGTGCCAAAAGGCACGCGCGAATGTAATTCAGAAATAACACCTAATTGATCAACTTGAAGTTAAGTACCATAAAGAAGAAGAAAATAACAACGGAAGTGGCCCTTCGAGTTTGAAACAAATGAAAGCCACTATGTGTGACTGTCCTAGCGCTGACTTTGACAACTCCAAGTTCCGTTACAAAATTCTCATGACTGGCCCCTAGAGATGCTGGTAAAAGAGGAGCCAACGCTACCTGTAAATAAGCCAACCTCCATTACAAATCCCAAACCCTTGAGATTCTGGTAATAGAGTAGCAAACGCTACCTGTAAATATTGACCATTCAAGATACTGAATATAGGTAATGGTTAAAAAAAAGAAAGATACTGAATATAGTAGTTTACTATCTACTATTATTCTTCTAACTTGACAGATCCGGATCCGATAAGACTTGGATCCGATCCGAATCCGATAAGACTCAAATCCGATAGTGGTAATCCGGATCCGATCCGAAAAATTTGGATCCGGTCCGAATCCGATCCGAAAACTTTTTTACTTCAAAAATTTTAGCAAAAATACATATATGTTTTTAAAAAAAAATACAATTTTTTTTAAAAAAAATTATTTTCCAAAAATAAAATAAAATAAAAAATTGAAAATAAAAATACACTTCTTAAACATTTTTTTTTCAAGACCCTATTGGTAACAGGTTTTTCCTCCCTCCAATTAATTAAAAACCATTTGAACAAAACCAAATAAGAAGACACATATTTTGGAATTGCAAATGCCAACCATAGCACAACCAGATAATGAAAGCATTGCCAACACATCCTTCTAAGCTAGAATTAGAGTCATTGTGTGACTGAAACTTGTACAGTTCTCTACCCTAAACATCATAGGAAAGACATACTTATGTACGATTTTTGAACAATTAGGTCTCTGTGGCTTATGATACATCAAAAGCAGAGCTACCTTGACAACCAGCCGCTGGAGTTTAAGAGGTCCTGAAAAGAAAGTGAAGTTGACAAATGGATCGTAGCAATGTATGTCAAAATGCACAATTCTTTTCTCTGTGATTTTCCTCCCTCTTTAATCATGGAAACATCTAGTTCTATGTTCACGAACGTGATCAAATGAAGAGAAAACAGAAAGAAACTAAGCAAAGAATCCGAAAATAAGCTTTTCATAAGTAATGGACAAAGTACTTGTCGAGCCAACCACAATCTTACCGCCAACTTAAGCCCAACAACATATTCGAGTTGATTTTAACCTTGGTAGTTGCTTAGAATCTCGCCACTGATATGGAATTTTCAAGTTAAGAAAAAGTAGGAAGAATGAAACTCTTAGAACTCATGCTTTGAAAATACAAAAAATGCAACAGTGAGAGTAGCAAATTTATGCATGATTCAAAGAACTTAATAGCTTTAATCACCAACCTACAGAGAGTTCATTAATTTGCTAAACAGCTTCAAACATTTGAATTTGCGATCAAATCTCATATTCTGCTATATCAAGCTCTTATCCCACACCACCGCACAATTAGGTGCTCATCACCCCTTCATTCGACATTAGTTTGCCCACCAGGGCACCACTCAATGAAGCAAAAAAAAAAAAAAAGCAAATGGAACAAACAAAAAAAGTAGAGAGAGAGAGAGAGATTAATGAAAAAAATGGAGAACCACCTTGCTTACATTATTGATGCTCGTCGTCGTGATATTGCCAAACTGGAAGAGATCACATATTGTGCGTCATGGCGCGATTCAACAATTGGACTCATATCATCCTATTACCAGTACAAAACCAAAATAGGAAAGAGAAAAGAAAAAATGTTGAAAGTAATAAACGAAACATAGAGGAGATCTTCGAACCCTATAAACCAAATATGGAGTTGAACTCAAGAATCAAACACAATAACAGCAATACGTAAAAAAAAAAGTAGGAAATCACTCACCAAAGCATGGTTGGGGATTGGAGAAAGGAGCTTTCGCACTCCATATTCATCAGAGAGAGAGAGAGAGAGAGAACAAAGTGTGTTTGAAATTTGGAATGAGAGAGAGCTAAGCAAAACTGATCTACCGCTTCTTTCTTCTTCTTTTTTGGTTTTTTTGGCAATGTCCGTAATTGGTGGCTTAAATTACAGCAAGCTAACCCTATTTATTGTTTGGGTGAGATTTCAAATCCTAAAAGAATACCTGGCCATTGGATTGTTAAGAGTGATTAAAGGAAAGAAGAGACCGAATCCCAGCCCTCCAATCTAGAATTCCTTACCAAAATAGCAAAACTGCATTCAAAATAAATCATTACCAAAACTGAAAATTTTATTACTCAATCATTTATTCCAGAAAATGCAAAGTATTTACAAAAATGCCAAGGGTTGAATCAAGGGTGGAGATTTGTGCAGAAAAATATGTGTTAAGCCAATGGTCAAGATTTATGCACAAAAATGCCAAGGGTTGAATCAAGGGTGGAGATTTATACTTTATTACCAAATTCGTTTACCCAATCACTACCAAATTTAATAAATCACTACCACAATGATATGAGAATGAATACTTTATTACCAAATTCGTTCACCCAATCACTACCAAATTTAATAAATCACTACCACAATGAAAACACCAATCACCGGAAATGACTGAATCTATAATGAATGCCATCATTTTTTTTTTCGGTAATGACTGAACCTCATTACCAAAAATTCGACTAAAACAATATCGAGCAACTCAACGGCTAGGATTTATGCACAAAAATGTGTCCTTAATCCAACGGCCAAAATTTATGCAGAGAAAATGTGTGGGCCACCACACCGTCGTGAAATGTATTATAGATATTTGCTTATATGATCAAATAGGAAAACATCTCAAAATGGTAATTGACACTTTGTGGAGATTAATTACAACTATCTCGTAAAGCAGTCGGATAGAACGAGCTATTTATTTAAGTTTCGGCCATGATACATTCCGACTAGTGCCAATATAAAACAAAAACAAAAAATGGTAATTCACATTGTTCTCCCTTAAAATTTGTGATAAATGAACTGCACATTAATTTCGAAAGTAAGAGAGATGTATCAATAAAACAAGAAAAAAAGGAAAGCAAAACCTGCAAAAGATGAATGCTGACAGTTGGCTTCGCCCGGGTTCGAACCGGAGACCTTCAGTGTGTTAGACTGACGTGATAACCAACTACACCACGAAACCAGTTATTTCCCTCACTCGGAAATTAACTATATCTATCTATCTATCCATGCTGTTCCTATCAAAGCTAAGACTCTGTTTGGAACTTACGAAAAAAAAATTTCCTTCCCATTATTTGATTAGAAGAAAATGAAAATTTTAAGTTCAGTGAATAGTAAATTTTCCGCCCATTTTATTTTCATTTCTTTTCCTTAGTTTCCAAACAGACCCTCAGGCTCTGCTTGGAACTTAAGGAAAAAAAGGAAAATTTAAAAAAAATTTCCTTCCATTGTTTGGTTGGAAGAAAAAGTGAAAATAAAATAAAAAATTTCAAGTTCAGTGAATAATAAATTTTCTCTCTCATTTTCTGCCCTTTTATTTTTTTTCCTTTTCCTTAGGTTCAAACAGGTCTTTAAGCCTTTAATGCCTTGTTCGGTTTGGTTTTTGAAAAAATAATTCAACTCAAAAATATTAATTACTCCTACTTCTAATCATTACTTTTCGCTCATAACATATATCTCTGTTTGGATGCGGGATTAGGTTTGGAGGTGTTATGTAATAAGGGGGATTAGATAGTATGGGGTATTGGATAGTAAGGGATGACTCACATTGATGTGATGTTTATGGAGGGGGTATTAAATAGTAGGTTGTTTGGATGAGGTATTAGAGAAGGGGGATTAAATAATACTCCGTACTTTGTTTGGATGGAGGATTAATAGGGGGTATAAGGAATGGTGGATGATGTAAAAATCTATCAAATGACCATTTTGCCCTTGTGCAGTCCCAAACTTAATTATGTATTTCATTATATATATAAATGCAAATAGAATTAATTTTTCACATTTAATCCATAGTAACTAGTCTTACTAATAAATTAATTTTTTAAATAATATTAAAAATTAAAAAAAATCGTTTTTTTATTATGGTTTTTTTATCCATGCTTATTTTTTTTAAATATAACTTGTCAAAAGTATTAAAATGTTCAGTTTCGGTTGTATATAATTTTTATACCTTTAATTACTAATATTTTTTAATAAAAATATAGTATTTTTTATGTTCAGTTCAGTTTCGGATTAATTTTTCCGATTTTATATATAATTACTACGTAAATAAATTACTTAACTATGCATTTTTTATTCCTAGCCGATTGACAGGGGTAGAGGCGAGTCACGACAGTGACGAGCAGTAACAGTGGAGGAAATGGGTACCTTGGGGTGGGAAAAGGGGATTAGGAGGGGTATATTCGTCCCAAAAAGAGGGAGATTTGGGGGGATTACACAGCGACTGGTCGAAGGGAGCCCATCTCCAACACCCCCTCAGGCGGTATTAGGTGGTGCAGTGGAACACCGGGTAAGGGAATACCCCCTCCCCTTTTGACTGCCAAACGGGGTATTACGATGGGTCCCAGGTGTTAAAAGGGGTATACCACAACACCCCTTTACAATACCCTATCCAAACAGGTCCTAATCATTATTCTCATTTCTCTCTTTATCTCTTTTCACTCATTACCTCTACTTTCAATCATTACTCTCATTTCCCTCTCCAATTATAATCCAAAGAAATTTCGGGAAATGATTTTGCCACTCCCTTTTTTGTTAACGCCACTCCCTGGAAGTGTATTTTTTCAAAAATACACTTGCAGGTGAGTGGCGTTAACAAAAGAAGAGTGGCAAAATCATCGGCCAAAATTTCTCATCCAAACAGGGCATAAGCCTTTTCCGTCAGAAGACTCAGAACGGTAAGATTTTTTTGGCTCACTCTCTGCAAAAATCCAGCCCTCTCTCTCTCTCTCTCTCTCTTCCCCATCGAAACCTCTACCAAGTCCAAAAAAAAAATGTCGAACCTGGACAAGTCGCTCGATGACATAATAAAGATGAACAAGAAATCCGGCGGCGGCGGAGGAGCTAAACCTAGAGGAGGCGGAGCTCGTAACTCCGGCCCGGGACCCGGACCCGCCCGTCGACTCCCGAACCGGAGCGCGAATCGAACCGCTCCGTACGCACCCAAGGTCAGTTCAAACGCTCCGAAGTTCTCGCTGTATGTGTAGATCTGTGTGTGTGGATGGATATATTGGAGGTTGAAGTTGTGGAATGTTTTGACGCGTTAGGTTCAAGCGCCGGAGACGACGTGGAGGCACGACCTTTTCGCGGATCACGCGGCGGCGGCGTACGCGCCGCAGGCCGGTGGTGGTCGAGTGTCGGCGATCGAGACGGGGACGAAGCTGTTCATCTCGAACTTGGATTACGGGGTTTCTGGTGAAGACGTTAAGGTAGTGTTTGTACTCTTTACCAGTTTTTTAGATATGGTTTTTGAGTCAATTTAATTTATGTTCTTTCTTAAATTCTTACTTATGAGCACTGCAGTGCTTAATTGGTGTAGAGAGGTAGTAGCTGTTTGATTCCTAGTTATTAACGAGCCAAGCTGAGCTTCTTAGTGTTCGAGCTTGTAAACGAGCCTAAAACTCGAGCTCGAGCGGAGCCGAGCCCTTTACAAGCCAAGTCTGGCCAACTTACTTAACGAGCCTCTTCAACTGAGTCGAGCCTATACAAAAGAGCCGAGCAAGTTTTTGGGTGTTGAGCGTAAAACACAAGCTCGAGCTCAGCTCAATTACTAAATGAGTCAAGCAGAGCGCAGCTCTGGTTCGTTTGCAGCCCTAGTTATTACTATTTATGTTCTAGTACTTCTCCATGGACTTACTGTACTCCCAAACTGCAAGAGTTGTTACTCTTTTCTTGTTTGGAGCCATGTTTTGGCTCAAACCTTGTTGTCGACATGTGAGTACTAGGTAAATAATGCATTGACTCTGTGTGTATCCAGAAGTGTGTGGTAGGCTTATTGATAACGTATGTTACCGGGACTGGGTGTGGGTATCTGGTGCGGGTGTGTGTCAAAGAGTCCAACTCATTCAATTTCCATCTCAAGGACTCAGGGATACGCCAAAACTTTCGAATTTCTGACAATTTCTTAGCGTAGTTCTTTTATTTTCTTGGGTAAATGGGGTTTAGAAAGTGCTTTAGGGCATTTCATTCAAATTACAGGAGTTCGATGTGTACTTGTGTAGTTATGGTAAGTTCAAATTATGAAATACATTTTCTAGGACTATGTCCAACTAAATGTGTCGAACACGAATCTCATACCCTCATCCGAGTGTCGAGTGTCTCGCACGTTTATACATTTAGGTGGATTGATCTAACATAGATGATAACAATGGAAGATTGGTCGAGTCTCTTATTTAAATGTAATATCTAATGTGTTATGTGTGAAGTGATCGTAGTAACACTTTGTCAGTGGTTTTCGTCTAAGTTGTAGTGTTTAAATATTGCAATGTAAAAATACAGAAGTACACTAGAAGTTTTGGGATAGCCCCCTGCTGTAGAAAGGTGAAAGAGGAACACAATTATTGAACCTATGTGTTTCTACTACTGTTGTAAATTCTGGGGTTTGTGGTTATATACTACTTCTCAATTAGCTGATCGTTTTATGAAGTCGTGAAGGAAGTTATGGAGTTAAAGTTTACAAGTTAAGGTAATGATTGCTTTCGATATGAGTTGGTTCGTAGCGCGTATGACTACCCTGCAGTTGACATACGATTCGTAACCCAACAAGGAGGTAGATTGACTAACATTTCATTTTCAAGAAACCTATAGATCGGAGAAATGACCAGATGTCGTAGTTTTTCATTATCCATGTGCTCAGGGTGGGAGAAAGAATGTGGATAGTTGAGCATAATGAAGAAAGTAAACACTAGCTTGTTTATTTTTCGTACGTTGCTCTGGTTTTTCATTATCCATGTGCTCAAGGTGGGAGAAAGAATTTGGATAGTTGAACATAATGAAGAAAGTAAACACTAGCTTGTTTATTTTTCTTACGTTGCTCTGGGTAATACTTTTAATATGTCCAACCAGTTACTACATACTACAGGTTTATTTGATACATGTACTAGTTTGTAAGGTTTTCACACAAACTTTGGTCAGAATTAGGCCAATAACAATGTGCTAGAATCTTGTGCTAGTCTGGCTTCTTTATGCTAACCATATGCATAAATCTAAATGAATTAGTTGCATATTAGGTGTGTGGTGAAAAAAACCTGGAGTTTTTTTATTTGGAATTTTGCTGTTAAACTTAAGCTTACAAAACTGCACATTGTATAAGTATCTGCACTCTCAACATTACGTGGAAATCATATGCGTCCAAGAACTAGTGATAATTGACGTAAGAGTAAGACTAGAAGTGCAAAGATGTTATTGTTGGCTTAGGCATTATGTTACTTTGTTTGGTTTCTTTTTAAGTGTTTTGAACTTAGTAGCAAGATCCTTCTAAAATGGGTGCGCTCCCAAGACGGGAGCTCGAATCGGCGCTCCCAAGATGGGAGCTTGACGGGAGCTCGCTCCCCTCGAGATGGGACCTCGCTCCCAACTAAGATGGGAGTTTATTGGGCGGTTAAGGCAACTATTTTCATACTCTTGAGGGAGTTATGCCATTGTGAAAATAAAAATATGAAAATCTTATCACTCAAGAAGTTTTGCAAATTGAAAATATCTAACTTCCTTTAAGTACCCTTTAAGATCGTGAAAATTCTCATTAGTAATCACTTTTCCTTCAATGGTTAAGTATTTAAAGATACTTTATATACGTATTTATATGAAATCTATATACGCTCCTTAGGCGCTCCCAACCTTAGGAGCTTCTAGGTGCCTCCGCTCCCCCGCACCCGCTTCCGCTCCAACCCCCGCTTCGTGCTACCAAGGTTTTGAATGTTTGCTGCTAGTGTGTGGACTAAAACACATTGTGGAAGTTGAATTTTTTTAGTTATTTCCTTGATTACATTGAATGGTAAATGATAATTCTTTATGTAAGATTGGATTTTTTGAGTTTTAGCACATTTTTTTTCCCACCTATTATTAATAAGCTACTAATGTCGTGGGTATCGTGCGGTTTGGTTAGAAACCAGACACCATATGGTTTGGTTATGGTGCACCAAAAACCATACCCGTCGAGCATGAGTGTTGGGTTTGTGTGCAACTAACCACTTCAGGTTTTGGTATCGAGACGCCAAATCTGAACAAAACCTACCCATTGCCATCCTTGTGAAGAACAGTTATGTATATATAGTTTTGCCCCTATGATTTAAATCCCCGGGGGCTTCGGTATTATTGTGTTCGTGTGTTTATTGATCTTTCATGGCAACACGGGGGGGTGGTTCCATGCCCTGACCCCGACCTGGAAAGTACCTCATGGCCCCGAACCCCGATGCCCGATGGGTAATTCTTGGGGGCTCCCAACCCCGCCCCGGTTGGGGACAAACCACTGGACTAAGAGAAGTTATGGTGATGGTAGAAAGCTGTTTGGTTATGTGCTCAAGAACATAGGTGCCTTCAAACAGCTTTATACCATCACCAGAATTTCTCTCGGTCCCAATGGTATGTCTATTCTCTCTCCCTGCAAAAAAAAAAAAATCATTTTTATGGGAACTAGGGGTGGCCCGTGCCATCTTCCCCCCTCAAGAAGCTCCACCCTTGGCCTGGAGTATTCTTTATTTGGAATTTTGCTGTTAAACTTGAGCTTACAAAACTGCACTTTGTGTATGAGTACCTCCACTCACAACATGAGGTGGAAATCATATTGCGTCCATGAACTAGTTATAATCGGTGTAAGAGTAAAACTAGTGGTGGAAAGAACACCCTCCTTGATTATATGAAAATTTGATGTAGGCAAGTGGTGAAAGTTAGTGTTGAAGGTTGGTTATAAGCAGATTTTGTGGTTAATGTAGAACTGGACCACAATTACTAGGGTTTGCAATGATAATGAAGATTTGTTGGTTTAGCCCAACTGCGAAGCAAGAAGTTCCAGTGATGGTCTAGGGATTTTTTTTTAATAGAACTTGGTATCTGGCTCAATAGACTGTCTCATCGTGAGAATCAATCAACCGTCCACTAGTGGGGGGCCAATTAAAGTCAGGGCAAAGCCTACATGGATTGGCCAAATACAGGGGATGATAACTCGCGGCTGGGAGTTGAACCTAGACCAATGGCTTCTTGAGGCCCCTTGTTGCCAAGTGACTACTACTACACTGGGGTTAGATGGACTAGGCAGGGTTAATCATGGGCTAAGGGAAATGATGGAAAACGTGGTCAAGTGATCCCACTGGCTTGGGAAAATGCCTCGGGATACATATAACTGTTGATGTTTTCCGTATTTGACCCCTGATATATTTTTAAAAGGTATTCACATGACCCGATAAACTTAAAATTTCTACCATGTCATTGCCAAATTTATGGCTCTTGTTATGTGACCGCAGTGCACTTAAATAATAGCTCCACTCCTGATGTTAACAACAGTATGTTTGTACCCTCAAAAGGGACCAGAATGTTTTTCTCCCAAGGCCAAGCTTAGACTATGGGGTTGTTTGATATCTCATATTCAGCACTTAAAACTGAAATAATTAAGTAATAAGTAATTAAGTAGGTTTGATAACCACATTTTACATTACTTAACAGATTAAGTGCCACTTAAAATATAGTGTAAAAAGTTGATAAAAATACAAAGCTACTTAATTTTAGCTGAATTCTTATATGTTTGCATTCAACCACCACCACCACCACCACCGTCGTCACTCAACCACCACTACCACCACCACCACAACCGCCACCACTACCACCACCACAACTGCCACTACCACCACCACAACCATCACTATTCCACTACCACCACTACTACGCTACCACCACCACAACCATTATCACCACAACCACCATCACTCCACCAACACCACCACTCCATTACCACCACCACAACCGCCACCTCTCCCACCACCACTCCATTACCACCACCACAACAGCCACCACTCCCACCACCACCACCATCACCATCACTACTCCACTACCACACTACCCCCACCACAACCATCACTATTCCACTAACACCACTACCACGCTACCACCATCACTCCACCAACACCAACACCACCACTGCCACTCCACCACAACCATTACCACCACCACTACTCCACTCCACTCCACCCCCACCACCACACTACCACCACCACAACCATTACCACCCCCCTACCACACCACCCCTACCATTACTACCACATCGCTGCCGCCACCACAACGCCACCATTGCACCATCATCATTCCACCGTCACTATCACACCACCATCTCTCCACCGCCACCATCCCGCCACCACCCTCACCACCACCACAATCACCAAAATTAAAGAGAATTAGAATTAGAACTAAATTAATTTATTAATTTTAATGTAGTGCTTAATATGTTTATCAAACAACTCTTCAGCATAAAAAAAATTCAGCATTCAGCTTTCAGTACTTAACTTTTCAGCATTCAGTTTCAGTTTTCAGTTTTATCAAACAGCCCCTATGTTTGCTTAGGCTCAGCACCAAGTGCAACCTAATTGATCGAATCTCACTTCCTTAGCCCGACCTCAGCCCAATTGTGTGCATAGGACATTTTGGTTGAGAGCAAGGTTGTCAAATCGTGAATCGAATCGAGAATCAGATTGACCGTTTTCCGAATCGTGAATTGTAACGATTCGGTCCAAAATTTGAAAATACATTGAAAAATATATCTACGCACCTACATAATAAAGATACATTGTAACATCAAAAAATTTGAGCTTAAATCTATATTAAAGTTTGTTTTCTATTATTAATTGATAATCACATGGTCTAATAGGAAAGACACTCGTACATAATTTGAAAATAAAAACTATAGTAAAATGGATATGTGCACATAGGTGTTAACGATTCATTACAAAAATGAAAGCTTAGCCTTAGCAAAGTAAAAGTTTGTAGCCTGATTGGTACAAATCTAAACTAGCTTGTATGACAACATATGTGGGTTGGTTCGAGACTCTGAGCCCTTTCCCGGTCTATGATTTACAGGATACACAAATTGAAAACATCAATTTGTGAGACAACACATCCATATAGATATTATCAAGTTATTCACAGTTACTTGTATAATTGCCATCTAGCAAAAGGCGAATTGCAAATGTGGTTTCATATTAGTCGAACGCAACAGTTGTGAAAAACCTTGATTCACCTATAGATTCGTATCGTTTTTACGTGAATCGTGAATCGTGAATCGAATCGCAAATCGTATCGTGAATCGTACGATTCACCATTGATTATGTATGAACCTTGATACACCTATAGATTCGTATTGTTTTTGCGTTAATCGAATCGCAAATCATATCGTGAATCTTACGATTTTGACAACCATGGTTGAGAGATGCTTATTTCAAGCTTGGCTTGAAGTTGAACTCGTTGATTCTAAACCAAGCTCAGTTTAGTCTACATTCAGACTTAGATCATCATATAATCTTAGGACCAAACAGCTGAGCTTTGTATTTGCCAAGCTCAATCAGTATTCCTGTGTTTGTGTGTGTGTTGAACTATAGTTGTTGCCCATGAACTGTTTTATCTAATTGGTAGTATTTGAAGTCGCAAAAGCTTTATGTTGTCCTTAATGAGATTGTTTCTGTACAGGAGCTCTTTGCAGAGGTCGGGGACATAAAACGATATTCAATTCATTATGATAGGAGCGGAAGATCAAAGGTACCACATCAAGTTTGGCATACTATGGTCTTCCAGGAATTGTTTGTGTCCTGCGTTGTTAAGATACGTTATTTCTATTAGGGAACGGCAGAAGTAGTTTTCTCACGGCGAAAAGATGCTGAGGCGGCTGTCAAGAGATACAACAATGTTCAGTTGGATGGAAAACCTATGAAGATTGAGATTGTAGGGACAAATATTGCAACTCCTGGTATTCTACCTACTCCAACAGTTGGCATGTTTGGGGATCAAAATGGTGCACCCAGAATGTTTGGGGATCAAAATGGTGCACCCAGAAGGTTTGCTCTTCAACCGTACCCATTATTTTCTGATCCTCAAATTGCTGCATGTTTTGATTGCTCATAGTCCAAGTCTTTGATATCCTTATAAGGATCTGAAACCATTACCTGATGTTGGCATCAAGATGTTCTAGACCTGAATTAGCTGTAATGCATGAGCGCAAATATAACAAGTCTATTTTCTAATAACTCTTGAACTTTTACCGTTACCCAAGTGAACTCCTTCCGTTTGATTACCGTTTTGTTTCAATGGCACATGTCAGTATTTTTGGCATTTTTGAGACAAAAATGCCCTTGAACGGATCTATATACTTCTCAACCCTTCATTTATCCTCAGTCATCATCTCCTCCTTCCCCCAACCCGCCCTCCATTCTCTCTCTCCTACGGCAGCCATGCAAGCTGCCAACAGCAGCACCAACACCGCCAGCTACCAACCCCAATCAAGTAAAAAGATCGATCGGCTTTCCTCGATCGAATCCAATCAAGAACAGTTTTATCTTTATCTTCACATAGTAAGAAGTAAGAGCAAGTCAAAAGATTTCCTGTTTGGAAGGAGTCAATCATTGAACCCTAACCGCATTCATGGGTCTGGGAATGATCTGCTAGATTTGTACACAAGCTGAAGTTTGGAAAACAAATATTCTAATGTTTCCTGTTGTGACTCGAATTATGAGACCGGCATGCTAATGTTTGTAAGGGCTCACTAGTTGGCCAAAATACAGGCGTCTTCTTCATGTTATCACTCTTGCTATGGGAGCTGGTAGTGGTTCCATATGTTTCCATCCATGATACAAGGAATATGAAATACATACTCGAAAAGTTCTTATGACCCTTGTTGAATATTAACACTCACCCCATTTGGACAGCCTAGCTCTGGTCTCAAATGAAGATAAAATGAGAAAATTTGAGGAATCTTTTTATGTACTCTCTTGACAGGCCTCTGTTTGGACAGCCTAGCCCTGGTCTCAAACGAAGGTTTTCACGCTTATGTAAGAGCACCTGTGCTCTACTGGTAATTTGGGGGCTTAACTAGATAGGCTAAGTTGAAGTATTGATTGCTTGTAAACCTTGGTTAAGTAATACCTTTTGGGCTTAACATAATGTAGAGATTTCAGTTCCTCGCCCACCGACACGGGCGGGTCATTGGTGGAAAGGGTTCCTGGGATATAAGAGCATGGCCAGTTTCTGTCATATGTTTTTCGGCGACTTTTATTTCGTCTTGGTGGCAATCATTTTTTAAGGATAAACATAAATGGTACAGGAACCACATTTAGGTACACCATCAAATGTGTAACCAATGGATAAGTGGAATGGGCTCAAAGCCTAACTATCATATCTCCTACCAAATTCATGGATAACGAATGAAATGACCCAAAAGGTGGTAGTCAAATGTGGTCATGCTGTCATAGTAACCTTGCGTAAAGGTAAATTCTCTCATCATGTTTGGCACTACACCATGTGTCATTGTTACTTTATGTTGCTTTCAATTTCCAGTTGAAATATGTACTTCCATGCCATGGCCAGCTCTCTACGAGGCTTTTCTGTCTGGCCTTCTCAATTTGCATAAATCATAATGTGTTTCTTGTATTAAGAATCTAAGGCATTGCCATAGTTTGGAGTTAAATAGGAAGTACAATTTATGCTTGAACTGTAAACTCAAATTTAAGTTATGTAGTTTTAGGAACAAATTTTTTGCTCTTTGATGGTGGATGGTGAACCTCTATTGAACTCTTGTTAATTATTAGTCAATATCTTTCAGAGAAAATTTGCCTCGTAATAGAATCTCTCCTTTTCTTTTGAATGTTGTTTAGTTTCGCTTCTAGTTTAATCTTTCTTTTTTGTGGAGGTAATTAATTTGATGTTCCTATCTATTGTCCAATGAGAGCAGTCAAGGGCGAGGTGGTCCCACCGGACGACCTCGGGGTGGCGGCCGAGGCTTGGAGAGGGGCCGTGGACGTGGTAGAGGCCGTGGTGGCGGCGAAAAGGTATCCGCAGACGATCTTGATGCCGATTTGGAGAAGTACCACGCAGAAGCTATGCAAACGAACTGATTGCAACGGGTACCGTAATCTTCCATTGGCTTTGGTCTTGGCAACTGGCTGTGACTTTTGTGCTTTACAAACTTTCGCCCGTTAAAAGTAGATCTATTTATCCCCGCCTTCTACAACGTTTGTGGAGAAGGAACTGCAATGACAGACTAGTTGTTGGATTTTGTTATGAAGTTTGTGCTGCTTCTGTTCTGGCTTGAATATCGGTATAGAGATTAATGAGTGATTGTTGTTTGTACCTTATATATCACCCAGTTGATTCATTTCCCCTTTGTTTTCTCTGCTATTATGTTTTTGTCCCCAGGCATTCTAGTTTTATGCTTTTCACAGGGCTCTTGGATTGGTGTTAAATATTTCAAATGTTGAGGCATAATGGCTGTTTGATTAACTCACCCAGATTCTTTTTTGTTCCTTGTGTTTTTTGATCTCACACGGGACGGTGTAACAATTTTGCTTACTCTTTTTGAGTCTCTTTTTCTTACCCAAATGAGGGGAAAAAAATTCAAATCCAAACCCTTTTTCTAAACACTTCTTCCAAAGTTTCACTTTTTATTATTTAGAGGCATGTCATTTTGACCAGATTTTAGAGGGAAAACATAAAGACCAATAAATTTGGGTTAAAAATAACGATTAGCATTGGAAAAGAAAAGACACCCAAATAGAGCTTTGACTCAAAATTTTACCCAAATTTGGGTTAAAAAATGGGACCCAGCGGTGCTATACACATGTAATGCAGCCGATCCAGCTGTCCATCTCAACAATGAACGCCTTGGATTTTCATCCGAATAATATGACTAGAATTTGTAGAAGTTCAATCGGATCGATCATACTACACAGTTTAGTGCAGCGGCAAATGTTACAACCCTTCCCATTCCTAAAAAATGAGTCAGGGCTAGACTAGTTTTTAAACATTTTAACTCTATCAATGTAAAAAGTTCAAAAAAATTTAACAAAATGAGAGGAAAATGTATTTTGCTCAAAACCTAGTTCTCATATTTTTCTCTCATTTTCTTTCTCAACCAAACAAGGGTAGTGGAATTTTCTTTCTTTTCCATTGATTCCAAACATAGCCTATTTTTAGCCTTTTTTGGAGGAGCCTTCGGCTGACGAAAACCGATCGAAAGGCCAGCCATTGGATTTTAATTTGCCAAACCCCAAGAGGCTATGCATCTTTCAGAAATTGAAAATAAAAAATCCATAAGCAAGATCTCAATCAAACACTGCTTTCATCTTGAAAATTCCTGGGGTAGATTTATCCGTATTCACAAATTATAGAAGAAAGCCAGTGCGCGAGAGATTTGTTCCTCAATTGGATCCAAAATAAGGGCAAATGCATATATCAGTGATGATGAATCGAGAAAGGATTCCACAATTACAACCCTCCAAAACTAAACCCTAGAAACCAACAATTCACATCCCAAAAAAAAAAACTGCTTCGAAAAACCACTAATGGATCCTAAAAAGCCACCGAAATCAACCGCCGAACCCGTACAGAGTCCTGCCCTGCCTCTTCAGAGCGTAGACCACGTCCATCGCCGTCACCGTCTTCCTCCTCGCGTGCTCGGTGTATGTCACGGCGTCGCGGATCACGTTCTCCAAGAAAATCTTGAGGACGCCGCGAGTCTCCTCGTAGATGAGCCCGCTGATCCTCTTCACGCCGCCACGCCGGGCAAGGCGGCGGATGGCCGGCTTCGTGATCCCCTGTATGTTGTCGCGGAGCACCTTCCTGTGCCGCTTCGCTCCGCCCTTGCCCAGCCCCTTTCCGCCCTTTCCTCGGCCAGACATCTTTAGAGAGAGAGAGTAACGATTGGGTTTTCTAGAGAGAGAGAGAGAGAGAGTTTGAAATGGTAATGAGGAAGAGAGAGGTGAGGTTGGGGATTTTATATGGAGCGGTAGGGGTTTTTTATACAAACGTGGATCGTTGGATTGAGAAGGGTAATCGACGGTCGGCGATGACGATCCGTGTCATTTGGTTTCGACGGCGGTAAGCCGTTGATAGTAGTTAGATCGACGGTGGATATTTTGTTTTGTGGAGTACGCGGATTGTGGTTTTTCTTGGGGGGGCTCGCCGTCCGTTTTAAACCTTCGGAGCACAACTTAATCCAATTGGTTTAACCGAGAACTTGAGGTCAGACCTAAGTTGGCCTATAGTACTACTACTAGTATTTATTGGATGGGAAATGATTTTACCACTCCATTTTTTGTTAACGCCATTTCCCTATAAGTGTATTTTTGCACCAAAAATACACTTGCAGGGGAGTGGCATTAACAAAAAATGAAGTGGCAAAATCAACAGTCTTATTGGATTTTTCTTAGATTCGTATCAAGAGAAATAAAATAAGTTCAAAAACTAACCTTGAATTAAATAAAAAAATATTTCAATAATAAAATTAGGTCAAAACTAACCTTGAATATTTTCCCTTTTTTTTTATCCAAGCAAAATCTTTTGTACTGTTACCTTTGGGATAGGAGTTTGAACCCTCACCAAATGAGTGCTCATTACTTTGACTATTAACTGAGCTAAGAGGCAACTTCAATGTTCTCTTCTGGTCACATACCAAGGCTAATATTGACGTAATTTAATTATTGAATTATTTTTTATTTAATCAAAGATATGCAATCAAAGAAGTGGGGGAAAATTGGGTAACCCAAATAGACTAGAGCATTGTTACCCAATCTTACTTTTCTCTTCCAACCATTCAACCCCTATCGTCATCAGAACACAGCAAAGCCTATCTTTGATTGCATAACAATCACATAAGTTCTTTGACACTTATTGAGAAAGACAAGAGGACATGCCTTCCCATAAAATTTTAGTCAATTTTACGAAGATAGATTAAGTGAGAAAGGGACCGAGATCCCCTATCCGACCCAAATCCGAACAGGGGCCTGTCCCACCTCTCGGGGCTGTTGATCTCGTAAATCAACAGTTGAGATGTGCCGAGCCAAAACGACGTCGTTTTGGAGTAAAAAGTGCTCGGCACATCTCACCCATTGATTTGCGAGATCAACGGCCTCAAGGGGTGGGACATGCCCTGTCCGGATTGGGGTTGGACAGGGGATCTGGCTCCGTGAGAAAGACAATTTTATAAGTGGCCAGATACTGAGACTCATCAGACAAGGGGAGTTCTTCACATATTTATCGGTGGTTGAAGAATGTGTTGTTGGGGTGGTAGACGTGTGGTAGTGCTGGTGGTGGAAGTGTTCTAGTAGTGAGATAAAGGAGACAAGAGTAAAGATAGAACTAATAAGTAGGGAGGTCTAGTTAGACTTGCTACAAATTCACATGAAGGGCTTATTTATCTTCAACAGCATTCCATTTAACTACTTAATTCAGGTTAGCTCCGTTGACCATCTCTGTACAATTTCATCATTCGTGACCTCAATGTAGTCGCTCTGCGTGTTGGTAGAGCTTGGAAAAAATGAAAATTAATGGAGTGATGTGGGCTTTTGTGACAAGTTGTCCGGATGGTTCCATTATCAATAGAAAACTCGTGGTCTTGCTTTTGTTCCCACCAATGCAATATGAGCTCATGGCTATTCTAATGGCAATTAGATAGTTTACATTACATCATTTTAATGTCGTATATTTACGTTTTGATATTGTCTCAATGCTTTCTCACAGAGAGTAAGAGCGTCTGATGGTCGTTAAGAAGATAGAGTTTCATTTGCGAAAATTTCCGAAAGAGAGAGACGTTTAATTTGTGATTTTGCAAGATCTCCGAAGTGTAACCGCAGGAAGGCAATCAACAATGCTTACTACTGCAATTGCTCCAGTTTCATAACCAATTGCTTAGACGTGCAAATGCTGCAATATTGTTTCTCTATGATAGGGAGAAAATGGGGATGAAGTGCCCTGGCTATGCAGTACAAATATTTGCGCATTTGTCCGAGTCACCGTCTAGATGCTCTAACACCCATCCCTCTACCTCAGAATCTCAGATGCTCACATTTAGTAGCCGGGCTTATGCACAACGACGCGATAATCAAGTACATGCTCTACTACTGAGCTAATATCCTGTCGTTCGAGCCCCCCACTGGAGGCCTACTGTGCCAAAAACATGAGAAACCCATCCTTTTTTTTTCCCCTCCCATGGTGCCACACTTGATTGGTAAATGGTCTTATTTTCGTAGTGTATGTGAACCTAAGACGTGGTTTATTTATTTTAAGTAGATAGAGCCCACAAGATGTGTGGTGTTGACGAGTGCTACTATTACACATGGTCATGGTGCTCTATTACACATGGTCATGGTGCTCCTGGGATTTTTTCAAACAAATCACAATAGCTCACAGCAGGGAGAAGGACAACACATCACACACGAGACGAGGCACGCAATGGTAATTAACCGGTAATAACTCGCCGTTATCCTCCAAGCAGACCAAGTTATCTGTGAGGAGCTTTAAGGGCTCGGCTAGTTAAGGAAAGGGCGTCTCGCTCGGCTCGACTAATTTCGTAAACAGCCGAGCTCTAAAAGAGAAATTTTGGCTCATTTTAGAAAAGACTCGTTTATTAATTATTCGAACCGTTGGACCCCCAGTTCGAACTCACGCTATTGAAAAGGCTCGACTTAGCGCCCTACACCAGTGAGAGAGAGAGATGAAGCAGTTCGATCCGTGGCCCGTTTTCTTCAGGCGAGAATGGAGTCGGAACTGGCCTTTCTTGGTCGGTTTCGCCATCACCGGCACCATCATCACCAAGCTATCTCTCGGCCTCACCGGTACCCTCTCTCTCTCTCTCTCCATTTCATTCGTTTTGTCCGAAACCTAATTTGCTGATCTAATCGGATAATCGACTTGTGTTTGCAGAAGAGGATGCTAAGAACTCCCCGTTCGTGCAGAGGCACAAAAGGTGAAACCACCGATTTGCCCCTAATTTACATCGCAACCAGTTCTCTCTATTGTGGTCTGCGTGTAGTTTAGGTACTCTATGCTATCTTTGGATCCATTTTCATGGGTTTCACATACGGATATAGATATGCATAAATGCGTATATTTACTTGCTTTTATGCGTTTGTCTGTTGGCAGTGTTCTAAAACAAGGAATTAATTTGCAATTAATCATTGGCGGGGTCTATCCGATTAGGTCCGAGTAACGATTAATCGCCAATTACAAATTAATATGCACCGATTAATCATTCGAAGGTGGCTGACCGCCCGACTAGCACCTAGTGACTTTTAGAACATTGTTTGTTGGTAGACTTATTAGGCTCGGTTCTTGTAAACTTTTTTTCCATTTTCGTTTTGGAGGAGATTACAACACTCAACTCACTTTCTTTCTTGCACTCTGGTTCCCACACGGGACACACTGTTGCACACCCACAGCTCTTACAATCACTCCGCCTTTGCCACCACATGCACACACTACACAAAACATCAGATTATATAGCAGTTTGGTGGGGGAGGTGCAACGGCCAGTAATTGACATTTGACAAGGCACATGCCATTCCAAGGCATCTTCAATTATCCTTCTAGATTTGAGCCAACTGCCAAGTTAGCCAACCAATCCTCCACATTTCAACTTTGGAGTCACATCTTTTGGAATTCAGGATTCCAAATATTGCTCGTATAAGAGTCTGCAAGGTGTTGAGTCTTTTTTTTATGTTACTGGAGGAATATGTGCATCTAAAAGATCTTTCCTGCTATGCCCAATCCCGAAGTTAACCTTTGAGATTTGAACGTGAGACCTCTCTAAGGTGCTTCAGTTCTTGATTGAGCTAAATCATGTGTTTAATCCTTGAACGTTTATTCAAAAGAGGTCTGCTTGTAGTCTTTGGTTATGAACATAGTTGTGTTCAAACTTCAAACTGTAAGACTCATAACCTAAACACCAGTACACTACTATTAAATATAACATTAGTTGATAACGCACAACAAGATGAGTTGGGTTTTGCAACGGAAGTCGTCACATGGGTCTTGGCATTAGGAAATAGAAACTGGACAATGAATTTATGTAACATATATTTGCTAGCAGCCTAGCCCTCATGGTGAAATTCCTGACTAGCGTGACTTACAAGTTACAAGGATCCAAGGAGCAATGTGATTAGAGGTTGATAGTTCCAAAAGGAAAAAAGTGGAGGTACAGACTACAGAGAATGACATGGATTAAAACAGTAAAATGGTTGCCCTAAATGTAACTAGTGAGATGCTCTTTTGTAAGCAAATTGATGCCTATGAATTCATATAGGTGATCCAAATCGTTGGGAATAAAGCTTTTTTCTTCCAGCCCTTTAAAGTGAAGCAAGTCTTACTATAGCTTGTTGAGGTGATATGAGTTTATTTATGAGTTGCAACTGACTCTTAAATCTTGTTACACTTCAAATTTGGTTTGTAAAGGATTACTTGCTTTACCATCCTATGTTTCTTAATTTGACATGATAGTAATGGAGGAAATGGGGAAGGGAAGTGGATACCGAGGGAAGGGATTTCAAGTTGTGTTTGGTTGGGTGGAAAGAATATAGGAGACATGGGAAGGCTTTGACACAATTTCACCACTTTATGTTATGTTGCTTGCCCATTTTTCGGCTTTATGGGAGGAGTAATACCTCCCTCATTCAATCTTTCAAACTAACCAGGGAAGACAATATAGTGATGGGAAGCCTTTAACACCATTCACCACTTAATATCATGCCGCTTCCCCATTTTTCAGCTTAATGGTCCCTTGAGAGGAATTCTACCTCCCTCGTTCCATTCCTTGAAAGCTAATGACTATTGTTGGCCACTAATTGGTTTGGGTCGTTGAGAGTTTTATTGTGGGACTGGGGGAGCATTTTTTTAGGTTTTTTTAAGGGATGTCCATGATTGAGGTATGTCATGGCCATCATACTTCTGTACTTCTTGCCCACTGGTAAAACTCTCCAAGGCTAATTGAACATTTTTTGCAGATTTCATATTTGTTTTCTGGATTTCCTTGTTGATAGATTAAGTCACTTTTTTTATTATACTCTTGTGGATGCTTTCAAGCTTGTTAATGGGTGAAAATCTCTGGTCTTTGCAGGTGAGTTTCTGGATGCTTGAGAGGTGGAAGCAACTTCGGCACTGTGTTCTGTGTCAGAAGTGAACATCAATCTATTATACTTTAGAAGTTCAGCTCTGACTTTTTGCTACGTTAACTATCCATGAAGAATAGACTTCATTCATAAAGCGCGATTAATGTTATGGGTTTCCATTTGCTATCTGAAACATTAAGACTTCATTGTTTTGACGACATTATTGTTCTGTTGTTTATGTCCTGGGCCTGTATTGTTCTCCTGGGCATGTGCTTTATAGGTGTTATGCGCCTTTTCTTTGCTCTTTGTTTTTGAATTTTGTCTGTGACACACCTATTCAAGTATTGCAAAATGAAAACGTTGACCATGGAAGAGAAACATCACCCATGCTTTTGCTCCGCCTCCGATAAAAGCATAAGATACACAATACAGTACTAGTTCTCTCAATATTAGTGTTATGAACATGGAACGTGGAATTCATAGAACATGGAATACATAATACTAGTTCTCTCAATAGTAGTGTGATGAGATTACTTATCCTAAAAATTCTCTTTGCGAAAAATAAAAAGGAAATTGAATCTCTTTCAACTATAGATTCAATGACTTTGTTTGGTTTACATCTTTGGGTATTTTAGTTTTGGTAATGGGTGGAGAGAAAATAGGATAATGATTGAAGAGAGAGGTAATGAGTAGATCATGGCCAAAGCATGGGAGAAGGAAGAATTGTATTGGAAGCAAAGTCGCACCAGAAAGTGGCTTCAGTTTGGAGATCGTAACACTTCCTTTTTTCATGCAAGCACGGTGGCAAGACGCAAGTGTAATCACATTTCGGGGATTGAAAATTCAGCAGGGGTTTGGATTTCAGAGCAAAAGACAGTTCTAGCAGAGTTTCAAAGTTTCTTTGCTGGGCTGTTCACTCGTGAGGATGATCAACAAGATAATGGGGTTGTCCACCTTATCCCCAGGCAGGTCACGACATCTATGAATAGTTCTCTAGTCAGAGCTTTTTCCACAGGAGAGATCAAAGCTGCCTTATTTGATATGCATCCCAGCAAAGCGCCAGGATATGATGGAATGACTCCAGGTTTCTTTCAGAAATATTGGGACATAGTGGGCTTGGATGTTTGTCGGGCTGTGCAAAGTTTTTTTCACAGTGGGAAGATGCTCGGAAGCTTGAATTGCACTAATATTGTCTTAATTCCAAAGATCCCAACTCCCACCAAGGTTAGTCAGTTTCGGCCCATTAGTCTTTGTACCACAGTTTACAAAGTCATTGCAAAAGTCTTGGCTAACTGTCTTCGTCAGTTTCTGCCCTCTATCATTTCGGAAAACCAAAGTGCTTTTGTAGGGGGTCGCCAGATAACAGATAATGTACTCATTGCGCATGAACTAACACACTACATTCGGCATAAACGATCTGACACAAAAGGGGTGGTTGCATTTAAACTTGATATGGCCAAGGCATACGATCGAGTGGATTGGCGTTATCTTGAGCAGGTAATGAGGTAGGTAGGTTTCCACGCCTTATGGATTGGATGGGTCATGGAATGCGTAAAAACGGTATCCTTCTCTATAACCGTGAATGGGGAAGTCGGGGAGTCTTTTCACCCGAGTAGAGGTATTCGCCAAGGTTGCCCTTTATCACCTTATTTATTTCTGTTGTGTGGTGAGGGATTTACAGCGCTTTGCAATGATTATGTAAGTAAAAAGCTTCTCTATGGCTTTCGCATTAATCGTCATTGCCCGATTGTTTCCCATTTATTATTTGCGGATGATTCTGTTGTGTATTGTCAAGCTACAGAGCGAGATTGTGCTACCCTTTATAATATTCTGGAGTTGTATGAAGCTGCTTCTGGTCAGAAAGTTAACAAAGACAAGTTGTCGGTTTTTTTCAGTCCAAACATCTCACCTAAAGCTCGTCTTACCTTAGCCAATCGTGTCGGGATCTCCATGGAAGCCAAAGAGGCTAAGTACTTAGGCCTCCCCGTCTTCCTTGGAAATTCCAAGCGTGAGCTTTTCTCAAATGTGAAAGACCGTACGATTAAACGGTTAAGATCATGGACAGATTCAAGGCCAAATTCAGCTGGTAGAGAAGTCTTAATCAAATCAGTCCTCTTGACAATTCCGAGCTATGCTATGTCTTGTTTCCGATTGTCCAAACAGCTCATGAATCAAATCTCTGCCGAGATCGCAAAATTTTGGTGGGGTTCGAAAGAAGGGGAACGCAAAATTCACTGGATTAAGTGGGATAAGCTGAGTTGGGGCAAAGGCAAAGGTGGATTGGGGTTTCATGACTTGGAAGCTTTTAATAGGGCCTTGATAGCTAAACAAGGGTGGAAATTGATTTCTGGTGAACCGTCTCTCTTCAAACAAATTTTCAAGGGCAAATACTTTCCCAACATGACTTTCTTCAATGCAAATGTAAGCAACTAGGCATCATTGGCTTGGAAAAGCATTTGTTGGGCTAGAGAGTTACTCAATAAAGGTTGGAGGTGGCAGGTTTATTCAGGAAAAGACATGGGAAAATGACGGCCAATGATGTGTTTTAATAATTAAAACCCGCCAAGGACATTTTCAGCATTAACAAATGTTCTTAGCTTGTCTTTGGCGGGTATTAATTATCAAAACACGTCCTGAGTCGTCATTTTCCCAAAAGACATTCGAATTTGGGAGGACCCTTGGTTGCCAAAACCACTGGCTTTCAAGGTCAGCCCGAGTTCGGTAAGGAGTAGCACCATAACTTATGTTTCTGATCTTATTGACGATTCCACAAAGACTTGGAAGATGCAGCTGATCAAAGAAAGTTTCAATGAGGAAGATGATGAGCACCCAATATTGTAGATATTTGGTGCGACTAGTCCCGTTTTATGTCATTTTAACTTGTGCTTATTTAGCTTTTATAGCGATATTGCCCGTAAGGTAGGTTTTTGTGTATTTCAGGTAATTTGTATAAATAAGGCGTGTTTGAACGCCAAGGAATGCTCCGGATGCAACCAAGTGCTCAAGGCCATGTGCCACCATGTTGTGGTGCCTGAGGAGTCATGAAGAGATGGTTTGGAGGTTGCTCGGGTTGCCCAAGGGTCAAGGAAATTGAAGGAGAAGTGAGAATTTTACCAAAGCTACTCATCTTCCGACTAGCTGAGGGTAGAATCGTCATAACTTTTGATGTACAAATGATATTGGATCCAAACCACTTGGGTTAGAAAGTAGACTCGACGAGCTTTCCAACGGTCCAAAGAACAACTAAATCTGAGTTCGGGAGTGTCCGGAGCGAGCCCGTGAAGTTTGCCCAGAAATCTGCCAACCATGAACCGGTACTGGGAATAAGCTGTACCGGTTCACCAAGTTCAGATTTTGTTTTTTGGAAGATTTTTGAAGCCCATGAATCGGTACTGGGAATAAGCTGTACCGGTTCATGCTGTGTAATTTTTGTCCGAATCTGCTATTTTTTCACCTTTTTGCTTTTGGGATATTTTCCTTTTCTAGCAACTTTTAGGATATTTTGGGGGATATTTTGTGAGAAATTAGGCCACCTTGTATTGATAGTCCTCTCTCTCTCTCTCCCTAGGATATTATGTTCCATTTTTACTTTAAGTCTTTTATGTTCTAGTCTTTTTCCATTAAAGCTCTTTCAAGCTTTTAAGTCTTTTCCTTCAAGAACCTTGGTAAGTATTTGTCATTTATTGTTTTTCCGTTTATTAATGTTGTAGTCGTGGATTAGATCTTTCATAATCTTAAGTTTATTTTCGTTTTCATCGGTTAAAAGTTATGTCTCGTTTTTATGCCTTAGCTTATGGTTTAGCTATGTATGAGTAGTCTTTTGGCTAAGTCTCGGGATAATCTTTCCCGAGGACTTAGGTGGTTATTTGATTCTCGAATCTTCGGGCTTAAAATCATGGTTTTCGGAATTGGATTAACCTAGCCATTTTGGTCTAAGCGAGGGGGTGTTAACACCTTAGTACGAAGTTTAGTCAAGCGGTCTTGGCAAGCGACATACGGAGGGCTCGTGGCCTCCTACGTGTTAAATACATTAGCAAAAATAGATTGGTTCGCCTCCGGAAAATCACACCTTTCGTTAAAACGTAGTCTTTTCAAGTGATATCCTCCGGGTGTGAGCACGCGGTCGTGACTCTCGCCTGAGTTATAATCGAGAACCGGTAACGGCCTTTGTCAAGGGGTAGAAGATCCCGAGACTTGCCTCTTTTAGTTAATCAAGCGCAATCTAGTTTTTATTTTAGTCTTTCCGTTTAAAGCAAAACCTAGTTGGCCGCTTTAAAGGCCGAAATCCTACCATAAACCTACAATCCATTTCAAGCTATATTCGATTCTCTGAGGGAACGATTCCGGACTTCTGGATATTATGCGTGCAATGACCTAGCCCTACGCTTCGGGTTTCTATCAACCTTATTTTTAAAGGCAAGGTTTCGACGTAAGCAGAAGAGGCAGCCATTATCCTTTCTTTGCCTATTAGTACCACGCAAAGAAGGGATCGCAAAGTATGGCACTACTCCCCAAATGGCGTATTCACTGTAAAATTTGCTTATTGCTTGGAAAAAGAGAGCTTGATCAATGAGCTAGATAATCACGGAGCTCAATCTAGTTCTGCTAATGTGATGGCACAGATTTGGAAGAAGTTATGGGGCTTGCCTATCCACCCAAAGATCAAATTTTTTGCTTGGAAGTGTTTCAATGAAACTCTAGCAACCAACTCAGCCCTAACAGCAAAGAAGGTACGTTTTGATCCAATCTGCTCACTGTGTGGAAATGCAGAGGAATCTATTTGTCATTTGTTGTTCCGATGTGATTTTGCTTCAAAAGTGTGGATTCTTTCGCCTTTTCGCCTTAAGACCTGAGGAACTTGAAGGCTGTAGACATATGTCTGACTGGTGGCATTGTATTTGCGATCGTATCCGATTAGCTCATCTCCCCTCATCAACATTGGGTCTCGGCCTTTCGTATTGTTGGTGGATCTGGAAAACCCGAAACGATTTGGTGTTTAATGGTACAAGTTGGCCTGCGGTGACAGTTAATGGAAAGGCACAAGCAAATTTTTTTGAGTTTCTAGAGGCTAATGTCAAGCCTTCCCCTACTTAAGTGGCTTCTTCAAATCCTGAGACTTTGGTTTGGAGGAGACCTGACGAAGGCATGATAAAAATTAATGTTGATTCAGTGGTATCAAAGGCAACGAGCACTATTAGAACAGGAGCAATTGCTCGGGATGCGAACGGCTCCATTTTGGGAATCTTTATTAAGTCATATGAAGGCCTCACATCTCCACGGCTTGCGGAGGCTATGGCAATTAGAAATGGTTTGAATTTGGGTGTTGCTCTAAATGTAGGACGTGTTCTCGTTGAATCGGATGCGGAGTCGATTGTCCGAAGCTGTTCCATGTCAAAAAATCCACCCTCTGATATCGCAGTTTTGGTACAAGATTGTTTAGCATTGAAGGATTCATTTCAGTTTTGTGAATTTAATTTTGTCAAACGTGATTGTAATAGAGCTGCACATGCTTGTGCAAAGAAAGCCTTTTTTGTAGTTTGTTCAATCTGTGGACAACTGCCTTGTCCCCATGGGATTCCTCTCTCTCTGATGTTTAGGCGTTTTTCCGCCTCTCAGATTAATAAAATCTTCTCCCTTTTGTCAAAAAAAAAAAAAAGAGTAGAGAGAGATGAAAGTAATAATTGAAAAAATAACATAATGATTGAAGAGAAAAATAGGATAATGATTAGAAAACAAAAATAAAACAAAATGAAAATGAAAAACGAACAAAGCCAATCTAACTTCCTCTCCAAGCTGCATCCATGAGCAGATTATTGGTTTCAACACTGCAGCTGTTTTCAAAAAAACAATTTCAAAAAAACACTGCAGCTGTTTCTTCCAGTTTTTCCTTAATTTATTTATTTTTGGTTTACTTTATGCTTATGGGTCTGTAACTTGTACAGTAGTATTTGTTTTTTTATCAATATAATTTGCATTTGTTGTTCCTTAAAACAAAAAACAAATAAGGCAAACAAACACGACCCCTATGTTCTTACTTGATGAGGTCATGAGGTAAATTGGGTTGCTAAGGGTTCTGAATGGTTAGGAGGCCTTTAGCCTAGCGACATCAAGGATATACTTAGATGCCAGGAGTTTGGAGATCTCCAAAGTACTATTTGAACTATTCTGACTTGTATATACACAAGAAAAAAACGATGAAACAACCCTCTACCACTGATGCATGGCAAATTGCGGCTAATGGAACAACAATTGTAACATCTGGGAAAAAGTTAAAAGGACCATCAATGTGGGCATCATCACTGGCAAGACAAGTTGATGCTGCAATTGAAGACCATTCCTGTACTAGATAAGCTTTATGTACATGAATCCAGTAACTTACAAAACAGCCCCCGAACCCCAAAAGAACTAGTTAGCTATACAAAAGTACACAAAACAGGCAATCTGATAAAAATAGGCCATTTTTAACTCATCTGTCGGAAGTATCTTCACTCTCTTTTATCAATCTGCCAACAAGAGGAAACCATTTCATGTTAAAATTCATGAAACCAAAAGGAAGGGTAAAAATGTGAAAAAGAATTGCTTTCTTCTCCCCGCTACTTTTATGCTGTACATAATTTCCCACAGTATCGCATTGACAACAGTAACAATTTCCTCGTAGTTGAACCATCCAATGCCAAACGTACAACAAGAGTCAGCCTAACAGGGAAACACATTCCATTTGCGGTATACATATCCGTTTTTCTTTCTGTGAATTCAGGTAACTTCTACGCTGAAGTGTTCTGTTCATTCGTCGGGTCCTATCCAACTCATCTTGTTACTGCCCAATCGTAGAGTTTGGACAAACACAGGGTCTGAATAGGTGGGTGAATAACTTTGAGTTTCAATACCATACACCAAGATATGTACCCCACTTTTGTTCCCTCCCCACACAAGGAAAAACCTAAATACAGGGTAGCATCAAAAGATGTCTTCCCGCTAAGCGGTTAAGAGATGATGACCTCTAAATGTGTTATGCCCAATAGCTCATCTTTCCTTTTCAAAGAGATGATAACACTCTTAAGCGTTTTATGACAGCTCTAAGTTCCCCACAAGGTCGATATCAAATTGTACTTGCCTTGCAAGGAGGGTCTCTCAGAGGAGCTGTCCACTGCGTTCATCGAAGCTTCCCTCGCTTTCTTTGAGGTTCAGATCTACTCCCTGCCAACAAAGCAAGCCACCTTTAAAATAGTTCTCGTGGAAATGGTAACAATAGTTGCCTTATATATTGCAAGACAGTGGAAACAGGGCCGGCTCTGAGTTTTCCAGGGCCCGACACAAACTTTTTCAAATGAGGCCCTTTATATAACTCACGAATACTTTAAAAAAAAATTAAAGAAAACTTTAAAGAAAATGCTACAAGTATTCAAAACCATAATAACAAAAAACTAGATAATCATTCCATTAATTCGAAATGCATTACTCAAACATCACTCTTCTCGCATTGTTCGAGGCAAAAGTAGTAATTAAGCTCTCATAATCAAGTTTAGCCACCATATTTTTCAATGGAGAGCATATCTAATCCATTCAACCTTTCTTGCGACATAGTTGACTGAAGGTAAGATTCAATCAACTTTAACTTCAAGATGGTTCTTTCTCCGGAGGAAACTGTTAATCTGTTATTGATATAGTCAACAATATTTTATATGCGATCCAAGCATTTGGAAAACAAAAACTCATTTGTTTCAAATAATTGAGCACGCACTTGGATTCTTGAAAATGGTATAAAAAAGGAAAACTGAAGGCCAGGGTTTGCATTCTTTAAAGAGGTTAAGACAAATACTATCCTTAAGACACAATCTAAACCCCAAACTTTAATAATTACATCTTTTAGCATTATTTTTTGGGCCTTCTGCATTGAAATTCTATTAGAATAGGAGCCTAACACTTTTCTACTAATTTTAGGAGTATCTATATACATAAAACAAGTGCAAATATATATTTAGGGGCCCCAAAAAATAAGTAAAAATTAGGGGCCCGATGCGGCTGCATCATCGGTGTATGCCCATTGCCGGCCCTGAGTGAAAAAGTAAAAAAAGCAAGCATGTTTGGAAATAACTCTGTTACAAAAAGAACAAATCCATCAACTTTTGGACAAACTGGAGCCGTACCATTTAAATATTCTCTTTGCCCAAAAAGAAATGAAAAAAAATAAAGTACGAAACCTTATTTGTCAATGGAAGATGTGATTTACAAAATCCTTTCTGCAATTCAATTGACTTGTAGACTAAGAAGCTATGGTAGTATTTGATAAGAACATTCTCCCCCTCATGTATGAGTGGTCCACCCATGGTAGGTTCAATCAAAATTACACTCCCATGCATATATCACTACAAAACTATCATGATGCCCAGTCAAAGTCTTTGATTTCTCGCTTGAAATAAATGTTTTTGGGGAACAAACCTCTAGATGGTTCTACGTCACGAGGGCCTTCTTGAATTCCAGTAATTTGATGATCCTGAAGAACATATAGAGTGCAAGTGAAAAGAAACAGAGAGTAAGTAAAGTTAGGAATATGCCATCCTAATAAGCGGCAAATTGGTTTGAAAAAAAGGTAACATGCTTAGGCAGCCAAAAACTAGATGATTCCCTTTGTATTAATCAAGGATATTGGCTTTACATATAGCCAATTGAAGAAGATGGATCCAAGTAGCCCCTTCAAGAGATCGGATTAGACTTCAGAGCTTGTGAAGAAAATAAAGTTCCGCAAAGTAAATGGCAACGAATGTGCTGGAAAAATACTCCTTTTGAGTAGAAAACAGGAGAAGTGAAGGGTATTATAGAACATTTTGATTACATCAAAAAAACACTAGTACCCTAGCGATTTACAGTTTGGAAGCCACAAGCTTGCATGGGCACAAGTGCAGAATTGTCAGGGCAGGCATCTGTTTGCATGAAATTAGGGTCCCATCAAACCAATGAAGTAAAGCGAAGGAAAAAAAGTCACAAACCCCATCATAAATCACCAATTGGTTCCGCCAGAATTCTAGGGTGGGTAGAAGTAGTCTTCCTGCAAAACATCCAACACCACTGAGTACATAGGCAAGAATGAAACTGAAAACAAAATCGTCTAGTATGTTCAAAGGTAATAAAAATTACAATTTATCGTTACATGCTTGCAAAGAATATTAGGACCACAAGAAGAAGAGCAAATTGGAATATAACTTTTTGAATCCAAATGCCCCTCCTACTCGAAAACAATAAAGAAAGGGATGTACACACTAGAAACCACATACAGAGAGAGAGAGAGAGAGAGAGAGAGAGAGAGAGAGAGAGAGATCTATATGATAAAAAGGCCTGCGTTATAAATAATAAACAGGACCCTGGAGGTCATCATATACTATACCACAAACCTACCTGATCTAGATCTTTTGAAACTCGAAGATTCTGGAGACACAAATGTTGTTTTCTCAGTTCCTCTCTTGGTTACCGGACTTTCCTGAATACAAACAAGAAGATTTTGAAAAACAGTCAAGAAACATTAAGGAACATAAAATATAATGGGGCCGGCTAACGTGAGTTCATTGAGAACGGGATAATACACACACACACAAAAAAACAGTTAGAACTCCAATGCATCTTTCAAATATAAGAATGCATGTTGGCGGATATCTATACACTTTTTATGGATATCAATATATATTTTTGCTATTATCCAAAGCCCAATGGGCTTTAGTTAGCATTTTCCAAATATAATAACTTGGTTTAAGAAATCAATTTCCAACAAGAATAGATATCCGAAGCTCAGAGATCTCATAATTGTAATAGCTTAGCCAATAGAACTGCTGCACCTATATCGTAGGCACATCATTATTTTTGAATCACTTGCTGAGCTTAGCACAGGCATCTCAACCAATATGCAAAAGTCAACCCATGTTCTCGTAAAGTTAATTAGCAAAATTATGCAACGCATCCAATGAAGTTAGTACAATTCACAGGCACAGTTTATTTGTTGCTTCGGAGGTAATACTAGAAGCCTCTTATCATCTGCACCTAGTTGGAAGCTTCTCCTCAGAACAAAGATCATCCTACATCAAAACGCGTACTGATATTGCACCTCTGTCAATATACAAATCGCTCCACTAAAATCCAGAGGCACCTCAATCAAATTCGAGGCCCAAAGCAAGATCTCTGAAAGTTAATTAGCAAAGCATATGCAGCACTGAGGTTGCAAAAATGCGTAGGTAGAGGCTCATTTTCTTTAGCATCTCCAATCTAAGTAATATGTAATTTTATTAACAGGCATGGTGCAATTGCCATGATATCAAGCTAAAAGAAAGAACAAATCATATACAACAGACATACATCTATACATTTATTCACACATTAGCAAGATTAGCATCCATATATCAAGGAGAAAAAGCAATTCAGATGATGCAGAATTTCAGGGAACAGCTTACTAACATATGTCAATTTTCTTTTGGTTTTCTCCCTAGATTTGCTTGCATCCTTAACATTAGTTTCTTTCTTGCTGCCTGCAATTTTTAAGTCATCTATCTGGTTCGCATCACTAAGTCCAACACAAGACCTCAATGTCTTGCTTGTGTTCTTGCTCTGCTTACCAGCTTGACGAGCAATGTTTCCATCCACCTGTTCATGTTTTTCATCAGTGTTAGCTAAACAAACGTGAAGTTGTGGTGAAAACCGCTGTCACACAACACGTAATTGCTTACAGTTTCACAATCTGTAGGCTGAAGTCCAACTGCAGATGGAATGGAAGTGCTTCTACGCCCTGATGTTCTCTTTCCACTTACCGCAGCATTTCTCATATTATTTTCGCCCGATGAACAACAAGCCAACCTATTTTCTTCATATTCTACCGGCTTGACAGATTTTGGGTCACCCTTCAGCTTACTCTTCATTTTACTTGACGAACGGTCGCGCGTTCTTCCTGCAGACAGACTAAGTCCTTCAAGTGAAGAGTCGTTACAAGCACCATCTTGGGGTATATAGTGTCCCTTTTCTACTGAGCTCACATCCATTTTGTCACTGGTACCGTGCCTTTCTTCACAAAAAGCTGCTTTGCTTGTGCTTGGAGTTCTGTCACTAATATCATCTTGGGGTTTATGGTGTCCCTTTTCTTCTGAGTTTACATCCATGTTGTCACTGGTACCGTGCCTTTCTTCACTGACAGCTGCTGTGTTTCTGTTTGGAGTTCCGTCACAAATATCATCAGCAGCTGCAACAGAACCAAAAGTTTCAGCAAAATAAACCGGATAAAACGATATGGTAGAACTTCAGGTTAATTTTCTCTGACAACCAATCTCTAGTGAACAATTTGTCAGGGTTCATATGTTACTTCCTGAATCTGTGGATAACTTGTCACGACCCAAGGTTGTAGAATCATCCTTATTGCTACGTTCTTTCTCCAAACAATTCTCAGCATACTCCTCCCAGTTAGTAGGGAAACCAAAAACAAAATGACTGAACACCTGTTCAGATTGAGAGCTAAAAGTTAAAACTTCAATTAGCATGTACTAATGCAACCACAGTACTAATAAAAAATGTTACTGGAACATAACATTTGCTTCACTACCTGCAAGAAATAATAAACTTGCCGCATCTTACATTGTGTTGCTAATCTAATAAAGCCTTGAGCTATGTGAAATATAGTGTTTCGATTTTCAACCCAATGGCATGTGCACATGACCCAGTAGAGAGGGATACAGAGTGAATTCTTGCACGCCAGTAAGGTGAAACAAATAAAGAAGGGGGTTTCATCAGTCCACCTTCTATCTTTTATAGCAGCTTAAACCTAGTAATAAGAAACAACAACACGAACATATGACCTGGAATCCCAAGACTGCCAAAGGCCCAATTCCAGTGTTAATGCAACTGTAGGACTACAGAAAAGCCCATAAGTGTCACTACACATCCTTTTCAACTAAGGATTCCGCAACCCAAGACTGGCCTTTTGCCATTTCAGGTTTCCATTCAGAAATTACTCATCTTCAAGCCACGCCTACGAAGTGTCAATTCAATTTGCATTTCAAGTGACACTAAAAGGACATAAATTGCTTCACTATTTCAAGCATGAGACTGCCTAATTGATAAGCTCCCCAATCACCATCCTTCTTGCAGCACAACTATGCCATCCTAAAGTGTTAGCACACTTATCTGCTGAACCAACAATGAGTATCTTTAATCCAATTTCCACTCCACAGTTTCTTCATACAACAATTTTCAAAAGTTGCACATCACTAATAACCTTCAAAATAAAATGAACCTAGATTTGGCTGTCTTGCTTGGGAGGTTTTACATCTTACAACTTTATGGTGAAGGTCCAAATACATTTGACACAACTGTCTCCTTATGACATCTTGATGTTTTGCAAGTTTAAAGGGAGCCACAATGGCGGGTATTAATTAATCCCTTAAGAAGAGGAAAGTTGGGGGGAGGCTGATCCTCTAACCCTATTCCCTTCTTTAATCTGTTTTGACGTTCACGCATGCAGAGCAAAGCGAAGAAACACCACTCTTCTGTTGACTATTCTTTCTCATTAAAGTCCACATTGCAGTAACAAAGAAAATTGACTATTGCTTGATGCATAACTGAATCTTGATTCTTTTGGATTCTTCCAAGTTCCAACCCCCATATGATATGCCTTGATGTCCTGCAGACAACTGGGATAAACAAAACCAGTTTACGTACCTCATAGGGAAATCCATTTTCTTCTGTGCGAACCTTGTTTAAGCAGCTATCGATAAGAACATATATCCCGTCAACTGTTTCAAGAGTTAACGGGTCACTTCTGTTAAGAATAGGTGCAGAGGTGAACGCTCGCACAGCTTGTTTCCTGCTGCACAAAAGAAAGCACATTATGAAAATCGGGAATTCTCATGTCTGCTGATTTTTCAACACAACTTGTTAAATAGAAAAGGCATAGCAAGTCGGAACAAGAACGTAAGATATTATTACTTTTTAATACGTTACAGCGATAAAAATGTGATTGGCTAGAATTTTAAGTGATCATTGTTCGGAAAACAACAACCACAGCTAATAATGCGCCAACAAGATAGCGGCAGTGACGGTCCCAAGGGGGGACCCGGGCCCCTGCGCAACTCCTATTACTCTCGCGTATTATATTAATTTTTAGCTTAATTAGGAAAATTTCTATGGGATTAGCCCTGCAAGTCCTTTGAGTGAAAAATATTTCTCAAAATTTCTGTGGGGTAAAAATCCACAAAATTTCAAGTTATCTTATTTTAGGTTGCATGTATAAAATTAATTGGCGGCTGTGGACATACACATAGTACCATCTCTACTCCGGACCTCGTGAGTAGCAATATATACTTATAGTTTCTATTATCAATATGAAAATACACATGATATCATCAGGCCCCTGCTAGACACAAATTCTGCGTCCGCCAGTAAATAGCGGCAACTATTTTCTACTAGTAAAGACCTAAAACTGAAAACAGACTTACTCTTGAGAGGTCAGTCCTGCAACGGCAAGTCGCTTCCCTTGGAAGTCCTGTTCAGACTTGATCAACCACCAATCTCTCAAACAAACCTTTATCAAAAAAACAAGAAAACATATTTATCTTACTGCTCCCGATTCGATAGTGGCTTTAGAGGAATCTGACTTACTGTCTTTCGAAAGTACGACGACGACGACGGCAGAGCATTGTTGGCGGCGGAGTCGTCGGCGTTGGATGCAGAGGCGGTGGCCATGGGGGTAGAGCACCGTCGGTCCGTCTTGGAAATTGGGGGTTTTTTTTTACCCCTAGGGCGTTTATGTGGCAAGTCTGGTCTGGTTCGCGGGAGAAATTTCGAGAATTTTTTAGTGCCAAGCGTATATATCACATGTGGTGCCCGCTCGGCACTCTCGAGCCGTCCGATACTCTTTTAGACGATTTAGATCGAAGCTTTCTCTCTAATCTCATCCCTCCTCTTTTTGTCTTTAAATTCGAGCCGTCCAGAATCAAAATAGACGGACCAAATGCACGAGCAGGAACCACGCTCGACAATAATTGTTAACTTCAAAATGGGTGCGCATTTATATACAATTAGAATAAAGTGTCTTGCTACACACACAGCAATCTGTGCACAGATTTCATTGTGGGGCCCACCACGGGTCTCACACAAATCATCCGAGCCGTTTATTAAATGTAAAACATTTTTCAAGGGTCCCTAAAAAAATAAGCTCAATCTGATACCTATAGGTGCTTCATCCAACCATCTAATTTTTCATGCAACCATCTAACGAGGAATGAAAAGTTAGATGGTTGGATGAAGTACCTATAGATATCAAATTGAGCTTATTTTTCACGGGGATCCTAGAAAAAATGTTTTACATTTAATGAACGGTTCGGATGATTTGTGTGGGACCCGTGATAGGCCCCACAACAAAATCTATGCACAGATTGCCTGTATGTGTAGACTTTCTGTAGAATAATATAACTTTTCTAGAGAATGTTGGAACAAAGATGCCAACATCAACACATACTCTATTTATATACTCCTATTAGGAAACAAATTCGAGCAATTGATAGGTTCGGGGACGAGAATGGCACTTGACAAATACATCAGGGATTTGAAATGTAAAAAAGCTACACACTATTACAGTATAAATAAATTCTTTTGCAAGCTTACCATCGGTGGCTGTAGTTTAGTGGTAAGAATTCCACGTTGTGGCCGTGGAGACCTGGGCTCGAATCCCAGCAGCCACACATCACACCCCTTTTTTTTCCATCTCTAGCCGAATCTTTCCAGCACCAAACGACGCCGATTCTCCGTTTTCCATCTCTCACCCGATCTCTCTCTCTCTTTTCAAGGGCCTTGCTATTTGCAGTCACAAATTTTCTGAACGTAATGTGTACCATATTATAAACAAGTGTGTGCCATATTATATACAGGCTACATTCAGGAAATAAGTGGCTGCAAATAGCAATGCCATTTTTCAATCGATAGAATAGATTATTTTACATTGAAGTAAAGAGCACAACCCCCGGATACTACATCAATTTTAAGGGTCCACGAGATAACCAAGCCCAACAACTCAATAAATGTAACAAATAAACCAGGGTTGGGTAGAAACAAATAAAGAAGAGAGGAAATGACGGCCCATGACGTATTTTGATAATTAATACCCGTCAATGCCCATGACGTGTTTTGATAGACATTTTCATCATTAACAAATGTTCCCAGCATGTTCTTGGAGGGTATTAATTATCAAAACCCTCTAAGAGAAGAACACTTATACGCAGGTGAAGAGACGTTCTTGGAGGGTAGTAATTATCAAAACCCTCTAAGAGAAGAACACTCACACGCAGGTAAGGAGACTCGAACTACTGACCTTCTAATGAGATGCAAAAGTCCTGACCAACTGAGTTAGTCCCAGTTGATTAGCGGATCAAACATATATATTGGTGAAATTTATTTTGATAATTTTTATTTTTCATAACTTTTTGTTTAGCATTTCGTCGATTAATTGTTCTTTTCAACGAGACGGATCAGAAAAGTATAAAAAGAGCATAAAAGTATGAACCGGTATTGAAAGAATTCAAATAAGACGGCACTTTAGACAAAAAGATAGTTGTTTTTTGATATTTTTTTAGACTTTTAGTGAACTTTTTTTTACTTTCGGTCATAATTTTGTATTTTGTATGGATGATTAATCTAAAAAAAATATCACGTGAATCTAACAAAAATTCAAAAAAAGACAAACAAAACACAAAAGAAAAAGAAAAAGAAAGTAAGTAAGAAAGAAGGAATTATTATTATTATTATTTTTATTTTTTAAGTTAAAAAGAATGAACCCATAGTCGGTCTCGCTTCAGAATTCAGAAGACTCGAAAGCCAGAGTGTATCTGCCAATCGCAGGTCAAACAACGTAAGTCGTTCAATCGCCTAGGGTTTCCACGCATCACTTGAATTCATATGGTTTGTTGTTCTTGTTTTTTCTTCCTAGGGTTTCAGGGGTCTCTTTTCCAACTGAAGAGTGATATATTCTTTTTTGTTTTCCTGGGTAATTGCGGCGTGATTGAATAGAGATATAGCATGAAACATTTGAAAGTTTCTTGCTTTTAAAGCAGTTCGTATGGTGCGATTAAGCGGTTGACTCAATGTGTGGAGTGTGGTTCTTTTGGTGGTTGAATTTCCTCAAAATTGCAGTAAATTTTGGTGAATGGAATAATTCGTGTACATGCTCGTGGAAATGGCCACTCTCAATCACTCATGCAATTACTCAAACGGTTGCGTGTGCGTATTTGTATATAAAGCGTAGACATTTGTATGCGTTATTATAAGTGATGTAGTTTTTGCAAATTGGACAATGGGTATTCGTATGCTGGGCTCAGAGAACTGAGGACAACATGTCTAGGAAGGATTATGGACTGACTGGCATGATATGCGTCATAAGAATAAGATCAAAATTTTTGGAACTCACTATGCACCTGGAGGAATCTATCATGAATCCTAATGGCCGGAGCGTATGTGCTTAGAGAACAAAGTACAAGATGTCTAGGAAGGACTATAGAGTGAGAATTTAGGAACTTTCTATGAAAGTGGAGGAATCTAACATGATTCCAAATGGCCGAAGCATATGGGTTCAGAGAACTCAGTGCAACATGTCTAGGAAGGACCATGGACTGACTAGCATGAGGTGCGTCACGAAAATAAGAGTGAGAATTTCGGAACTTACTATGAACCCGGAGGAATCTATCATGATTCATAAACCTAGATGGCAGAAGCATTTGTACGGAGAATTGCAGTGGGAGAGGTGGTGTGGTTTTTCTCGCTTTTTATGATGAAGGTTTACTTATGACCAGAGGATTAGGCCCTGCATATGGTATTTGAGGCCATCTTAAATTCTTAACACACATTATTTGTTAATTAACGACCATTATTACCTGTTGCAAGGTGTGATTGCACACTGCCAAGCACCCAAAACTAGTACCACCATCACTATGTATGACATATATTCATGTCATTATTGTATGGGAGATAGCATTGTAGTCTTTCCTAGTATGATTGATTTTTCCGATAGTCAATTAGTTCTGTTCATGGCATATGTTTTTCATCCCCTTTTGTTGCAGATTAAAGCATACTATCATGTAAAATTTTGTCTTGCCTTATTTTTCTTCCGAAAACCAAAGTGGGCAGGTGCAGAACCCAGATTTTCTTCTTGGAGTTGCCAAGAAAGAGCCTATTCACTGCCCTCCTGAGACCCTTTGTTGCCTCATGCAAATTTTGATATAATGCATGCCATTAGGGCTGCAAACGAGCCGAGCCGAGCCGAGTTTTAGGGTGCTTGAGCTCGGCTCGCCAAAAATTAGGTTGGCTCGAGCTCGGCTCGAAATATATTTACAGAGCTCGAGCTCGGCTCGCTTAGGCTCGAAAATGTATTCGAGATCAGCTCGGCTCGTTTATATATAATATATAATATAATTGGGCTCGCGAGCCAATCGAGCCGAGTTTCGACTAGCTCGAGCTCGGCTCGTTTATGAAACGAGCCCAATATTTTAGCTCGAGCTCGTTCATTAGTGTCTCGAACCGAGCCGTTGTCGAGCCGAGCTTCGAGCCGCTCTCGGATTGTTTGCAGCCCTACATGCCATGTATAATAGTACAAACTACAAAGGAATAGACACAGACACCCAAAATTCGTATTGTCGCACCTCTCTGGCTGTCTGGCACTAGTATTGGGTTTTATGTGTTACAAATGTCAACTATACTTGCTTCAATTCTTTTTCACTAAATATGGAAAGTGCTTTCTATCAATGTTGCAAACAGTGAGGGAAATAATTGAAAGAAATGGTGATCATTTTGGTAACATTTTGGGTACAAGTTGAAATTGTGGAAAAAATCCTCTATAGGGAGATGAAGATCTATTTGTGTAGACGAATGAAATAGGAAAGTAGGGGCCATTAAATAGGAAAGGATGGCTCGTAAAATAAAAAAAGTACAGACATATTCAAATCCTAAGGTGGTGCCAATTTTAGATCCTGTGGTTTGGCTTTCCCACCATATCCCTAGTTAGTCTTTTGTACTTTGGCTGGTTTGCCAGGTAGATTGGCTATGAGGGATAGATTGACTTCTTGGGGAGTAGCTTCTGATGTTAGTTCTGTGCTGTGTTCAGGGGGCATTAAGGTGCACAACCACTTATTTTTTTGACTGCCTTTTTTCAGGTCAAGTGTGGCAACACTTGATGAGCAAATGTGGTATCTATAGGACTGTGTCTGACTTTGCTCATGAGAAGGAGTGGGCTAATCAGAATGCAAGGGGCAAGTCTCTCAAAGATGCTGTTGATCCTAGCATTTTCTGCCACAGGCTATGATATTTGGGGTGAAAGAAATCCAAAAGTTCTCAGCACGGAAATGGATGTTGTAGGTTACAAGGAAGATTGAGAATTGGAAAAGGAGGGGGGGTGGTTAAACTAATTACAGAGATGCACACACAGACTCACGGTCAAGGAGATTGAGTGTTGTAAGCTTTGTGTGAGAGGGTGAAAGTGTGTGAGTTTGAAATTGTGCAAGAGTTTTTTATTTGATTAAATAAACCGTGAGCTGTGAGTTTTTGTGTAATCTGTGTGTGTGTGTGTCCGTCGCAAAGAATTCCCACCAACAATGTTTGGGGCTTGTCAAGTAAATGTTTTAGACATCATAATCTCGTTTGTTTGGCTGTGATTGTTAGTGTTGTAGTTGCAAGCTGGTGCAGTGTGCAGTTGCTGTTATGCTTCTGGTTTGTATAAGTGGATTGTTTGTTAGGATACAAGGGTTTGTCCTTGCCCTTTGTTTCTGCTTTGGTTTTTGGTCTAATAAGAATTAAGTTACTAAAATTTTTGGATAAGTGAGGGTTTTGCACCCCCATAGTAGATGGTGGTTCAGCCCATGAAAGTGGGAGTCCTTCTTGTCGTGTGGGTTTAGACCTTAACAAAGTGAATACATATCCCCTCCCAACACGTTCTTAAATGTGCCTTGACAGGGATTTCTCTTTCTTGGTTTGGCATTACATGAATCGCCTTCTAATTGGTGCAATTTCTGAGATATGATTTTATTACCTATTAAGAAACGCTCATTTGACCATTTGGTCCATATCCTGTTTATTCCTTGTTTCAGAATTACGTCTGGTGAATTGGTGCAATTTCTGAGATATGATTTTATTACCTATTAAGAAACGCTCATTTGACCATTTGGGCCATATCCTGTTTATTCCTTGTTTCAGAATTATGTCTAGTCATTGTCTTGATCTATCAATCTGATGAATTGCTTTGGTATCCTTATGGATCTTGTTGTACCATCTTAGATAAGTAACCCAACGAAGCAATTCCTTTGATGCAAGTTAGTTTCAATTGTGTCTTTTGTATTGTTATGCCTTCTCTGAATGATGGTCCTAATAGCTTTTACTCTACTTGCAAGGTTGCTTCAGATGATTGACGATCAAGACCTTGGCTTCTTTGCTAATTTTCTCGGCATATTTGTTTTTGCTCTGGTGATTGCATATCATTACGTGGTGGCTGATCCAAAATATGAAGGCAACTGAGGGTAACGTTTTGGTCTTTGCTGGTGGGGATGCCATGCCATTTCAGTTTTGTTATGTAAGCAGTTTCACATATGGATTTTTTTGTTTTGCTTAATCCTCTGTCTGCAACTGAAGTCAATAACCTAATTTAAAAGGACATGTCATATTGATATATGTACATGTCAAAGACTTCCATCGATCCTTCTCTCTCTGGCCCCTGTGTGTAGATATATATATACCCACTCATATGCACACAGAAACATATATATTATATTCATGTACATGGACACGGACACATAATATATGTAAATATGCATATATGTATGAGTGCGTGGGCACGCGCGCTAGACACACTCTGCCATGTCATTGTGAGATGTCTACTGCCTTGCAGGCTGGTTTCTTTTTGTTCGAATCTGGAGTTAGCTAACTTTTAACTGCACAATTTACTTTGAGCAGAATAGATACATTTTCACGTTTCTTAATTTGTGTTCCGTTCCTTTTTTGAACCCACTTCCGCACCTCTGGTTCTTACTGAAAGAAAATCTATGATCATTTTCAGCACTACAAACACATTGAAAAATAGGTTAGGACAAAATTTTACAATTTGGGGTCAGTATCACAAGATTATACGGCTTTCTAATAGCAGCCATCTTCGGCATGGTTTTATTGTTGTCCACCTTTCATCTAATCTCATGAGATTAAGCCCAGTAGGCCTGCTTTAACCTGTCCCCAGACAGCCAGCTCTCACCAGGGTGCTGGCAAGTTCATCACTGATGCATTGTGTTTGGTAGCTCACCGAATCCATGAGAGGCAGTGTTGCTAAATTTACTCAGGAAACAAAACACTGATTTTACGAGAAATTTCGTAGAAATTCATGCGAGTTGAAGGATTCTCCCACTGAACCAATTCTTTTATTCCTTTCTCAATCTCTTTTGTTTCCTTCATTAAGCCACTGATGCAAAACCGTACGGCACTTTGGCGAAGAGCCATTTGGCTCGCTCTTCTCTCCTCACCTTCTTTATTAGCCCATAACTTTTCAGTTACTTCGTTTGAGTGATAGAGGAAGAAACTTGCAATCTTCTCCACGGCAACAATGCACACATCTTCATTTGATGATTTTCCCAACTCAAGATCATCATATACCTCCTTGTCTTTTCTTTCAAACACAGAAAAGGACTCGATCAAAGTTATCTTTTCAAGGAAGTGCAGAGACGAACTTACACCTTTCTTGAAAAGATCCAGGTCACTGTTGATCCGTTCTTGGAGATCTCTCCAAGCAACTCCACATCTCCTTGATTCTTCTACTAAGGACTCCATTTGAACAGCCATGAAAAGTTGAAGATCCACCATCTTAGATATAGACATGAGCAACTTGTTATAACATGCAGTCTGAAAGGGCAAGAACCAGAAATTAGGCTCCAATTCGGATTCTCCAGCAAACTTCTTTAATTGATTCACATGAACTTTTAGCTTCTCTTGCTTTTCTCTTAGTGTCAGAAAGACGATATCCATGTCTTTCTCGTCGGGAGAAAGTCCCACTTGCCTGATGCCTTCTCGGAGTGCACCCAAGCTCTGAGATAGTTGTTTTTTCGCTAGAGTTGCTGCTCTTGTGGGTTGCAAGAGAAGTTCGACTATGATGAAACAAAACAATCCAATGAAAGCCTCTGTGAGTCTGGTAATAGCAAATTCAGCTGGAAGGCCGTAATTCTTCCTTCCTAGGATCAGTAAGGCTCCTATAACGGTTGAAACCCCACCGGCTTGGCCGTACATTTTACTATGCCTCAGAAAAGTCGTGAGAACTATCCAAGGTAGGAGGGCTAAGATTCTTAACTCCAGACATTCGCTGAAGAAATAGCAACCCAGAACACCATATACTGACCCCAATGCTGTTCCTTGTGCTCTAGCATTTGCTTCTCTAAACGTCGCTTGTCTTTGGGCGGAAAAGCTGATAGCGATGGTTAGGCCAGACCAGTATCCGTTTTCCTTGTTGAATACCAAACCGAAGAAAACAGCAAGGCCTAGAGAAATCGAACACTTGAATGCAAAAAGTAGTGTTTCATTCTTTGGCCAGATCTGTTTGAACATGTTTTTGGCTTCTTGTACTGAATTTCTGGATTCTTCATCCTTTGATTTTTCGACTATACGTGTTGGATTTTGTTGAGTGATGGTTGAGTCATCTAGGAGGAGTTCTATACAAGAAAGGAAGAAAAAAAATGCTGTTTGGTTTCCACTGTTTGGATCTATGACTTTAAGGGAATCAAGGAATTTGTTGAAAAGCTCTCCCTTTGTCGGTTCCGGAGCTGTTGATGCATCGAGAAGTGTGGGAATACACTTGACTTGCTCTAGTTTTTGGCCAATTTGCCCTTCCATTGCTAGTAAAATCTCTTGGAGCTCTTCATCAATGAAGCTAATAGGAAAGGAAGAGCAACAAGTTAGTGCCATTTCCATTCCTCTTATCAGAATTTCAATGTCTTGCAGTCTATCTCCTGGCTTTCTGAAGTGGGGCTTCTGCCTGATTTGATGTCTCTCCCATTGCACACTTTCCTGTTCAGAATGAAATTTATGCTTTTTTTTAGCCTCTGCTAGTTTTACTGGAGTCAAAAGGATTTTCTAGAGAATTTACAAATGAAACTAGGAGAACTGACACATATGGGACACCATCTGGGATTCTGAACGAATATTGAGTGCAACAATGGCATCATAGTACTTGCTTGGCATCAGGCAATAAAATACCATCTTAATTAACCTTATCTCCTGCTAAGTCAACTATGTAGTCTCTACTATCATAAAGTGGAGGGATCATGGAGCGCTCTTTGGGCGTTGCCCCAAAGGGCTCTCCACCACAAGTGCGTGGACTCTGCATACTTTATGGTTGGCTCCATGTCAATGTATGGTGCAGAGTCCCTTGGGATCGTATTCTAGGAGCACTGATTAAGTTTTTCCTGTAATGTGAGATTTCTCACAGGTTGGTCATGCCGTCACGTGGTATCAAATACCCAGAAATTCCATCATTAGGAAAATCCTAAAATCGTTTAGAGTATGGGTCAAAACATCTGGAAAAAAAATGCAAACGTTGCTCAATCCCAACTGTTCTCAATACCGTTGTTTTGTAGTAGTATTCTAGTGTGAATGGCAGGCCAGTCTGTATTTCTTGGTTTTAATAGGACTCCTTACAAGCGTTCTTTCTATCTTCTACTTTATACGGCCAATAAGTAGATATGGACCTTTTTTTGTATGTTTTCCAAAAAGAGTGTGTAATTTAGTATGAAACAAACCGAAAATCACCAAATTCATTTTTCTTGCTACTCTCAATGGCTTTCTGAAGATGATGGTTTTTGATCTTTACCTGTATGAGTTTGATACGCTGAAGAAGCTTGGCTCCTGTTTCTTGCAAGGGCTTAGCTTGCGATATTGTCTCCAATGCAATTGTGGTATTTTGTGCAGAGAATGCCTTCATTAGGAGGCTAATCCTTTCTGATGCATTTTGAGTGTACAATCTACTCAGTTTGTTTACCTGTAATAATCATAGAATGATGGCAATCAATTACTGCTCATGGATGGGATATTTCCAGTGTCCAGCTAGAATTTTTTTATTTGGATACTTAGATTATTATGAAAAAAAGAGAGTAGAAATAAACACTATATATATGTAGAAGTAAAGCAAAAAAAGATATCATTCTTGGTTCTGTATGGTTGGCTAAAAGTTACACAGTAAAATTCGAAGAAGGTCCTCTTATGGAAAACTTATTCAATGGTGTAGTTAGAAATATGCACCGGTGGGGCACTTGAAACAAAGATTCCGGTGATAGTCGAAGGGTATCAACCCATGACTTGATGGTTGTAGGCGATGCGACGGTGGCTGGGCCATCCCGTGAAGATCTTTGATCCAAACCTTTGCATCTACTTTTTCTTAGAGGATGAACCACACCTTTGCTATCGCCTCTCGCTACTGCTCAACCTCCCTATCGCATTGATTCTTTCCGGCTGGAGTATTTTTGTACCTATCTATGATTTACTAGAAGAGGTGGTCTTTGAGTATATTCTAGGAAGAAACTCTGTATAAAAGAAGTACGAACATAAGATATTTCGATTGGGAGATTAAAAATTTATCTTTTAAAAAGGAACTCTATTTTGGCCTGGATCAACTAAGATATTCCTGTTGACATGGAAGAGTATTGAATATTCGAGTTTCATAGAGAGACGAACTATATAAAACCTAACGCGGGCTTGTGTATTACATCATGAGAAACAAATGGGGGCTTTTTCAGGTTTGGAGTACTATTTTGTTCATCCACATAAACATTAGGTGAACATTACTCACTTTTTCATTAAGATTATGCCGGATTTTTACTTCGATGTCAGAAACATTCATTTTTTGGGGCTTGTTTTTGTATCACTTCAAGCAAGTCATTCGTGTTTTGATAGGTATTTGATTAACATGTGTCTTGCTTTAAGTTTGTGGTCTAGAATTTAAACAAAATAGGGAAAAATTTAAAAAACCCCCTGAACTTTCAAGAGCTCTACAAAAAAAATACTTTGACTTTAACTAATGACAAAAAGACACTTGAACTTACCATTTCGTTAACAATAAAGCCCCCTCTGTCCAATTCCGTCAATTTGTAACGGATAGAGTTAACGGAAAGCATTAACATCCCCATTTTTTTTTACTTTAAAAAATTACTTTTAACTCTTTCTTTTGTTTTAGTAGTAAATAAATAGGCAATAAAGTTTTTTTTTTTACTATTTATCAAAAATTACTTTAAAAAAACCTACTTTTTACTCTGTTTTTTTCTTTCTTCAAAATTACTTTTTACTATTTATTTTTTTAAAAAACTATTTTCGAAAATTTGAAAGTAAAAAGCGGGGGGGGGGGGGGGGGTTAAATTAATTTTCGTAAATAGTTAAAAAAAGGGGGTCAAAGTAATTTTTGAAAAATAGTAAGAATTTTTTTAGGAATATTTAAATATCCATCCTCTTTATCCATGCTATGTAAAAATTCATCCCGCTCTTTTTTCATGCTTATGTTTTCATCCTCTTCGTGTGTGAAATACCCTTGTTACCCCTTTGCTTGTTTGATTCCTAAATTAAAGGGATTCAAATGAATACCACAGTCCTTGATAAACCTTGTTGACTCCTAAATTAAAGGAATTTGGTTTCATTTCACAATCCTCCAATTAAGTGAGAAACAATAGGATGATTTCCAATTTTCGAATGTGTAGATCACCAAATCCCAATGATTTCTACCTTCCTTCTTGATAAACCGTCTTTTTGCATTTTAAAATTTTTACATTCGTCTTAGTCCTTCTCCTTCCTTTTTCCGCAATGGCCATCTTTGCATGATAAGTTGACCACATCTTTACATTTTTTCTTCATTCTTCAAGTTGGCCAACCAAACAACAAAAAACCATATTTTTCATTGATCTTATTACACGGAACATGGCTAATTAAATTACCATTAAAAAGAAATAACATGACATACTCAGACCGTTACATGCTTAAATTACCATGACATTACATGATTAAATTACCATGACGATTACAACGTGGTCAACTTATCATGATCAATACATGCCAAAATGTCTGGTTGGAGGAGCTCAACTGATTCATGGTTTATTAACCATGAATACCCAAACCAGGCATAAACAAAAAACCATTCAATCTGTGTATCGTCATGGAAACTTTCATTAATAATCATGGTAGGAATACCCAAACAAGCATACCCAAACAAGCCATAAATCAAAAAAAAATCAACGAACAAGATGAGAAAAAAAACATGAATATTCAATCGCCGATTAATGGTTAATAAACCATGAATACCAACTCTTTCGTAATCTCTATGGAATGGCGATGGAGGACGGCGGCGGGATGGGCTAGGAGAAGCTAGCAACAGCTGGGAGCGATTCCACATGGTGCAAACCCTTCGTGACTTGGAAACCAACTGGGCCGTTGATCTCGCTAAGGACCTCGAAGACTACATCTTGAAGATTTGCTCCGGCGAAATCGACAGCGACCACGATAACGCCCACTTCTCCGTTAAACTTCATCGACAATAGAAGATGATTGATTGGCGAAAGGGAGGAGGGAATCGATGGGCAGCGATGGTACCGGAGGGAGATTTCTGTCGGCTTCATTGATGACGACGAAGGATGATTGATCGGCGAGAGGGAGGAGGGAATCGGCGGCAGCGGCGGTGGTGGTGGGAAACGTGTGAGAACATGGACGATTTTTCTAACGACGAAGGATGATTGATCGGCGAGAGGGAGGAGGGAATCGGGTCGGCGGTGGTGGTGGGAAACGTGTGAGATCGTTGCCGCGATTGAGTTCAGAAGGAGGACTGCAGATGGAATGGTTTTCGGAAAAATGGAGAGCCCAAAGTTCAAATGGAATGGTTTCCATTTTTGTAGAGATTTCCGGGATTGGACGGGTTAATCAATGGCAGATTAATCGCCGGAATAATCGCGGGGACGGGAGGACTTAAGTTCTCATCCCTAATTTCTCTGCTATATATATATATATATAACAACAACAACAAAAGGGCAGTAATGGGATAAAAACTAGTACGAGGACGAAATCATAATTAGTTCAAAACGGGAGGACGAAATCTTAACTCTGTTGGGCTTCTAGGACGATTAATTAAGCCTCCCATTTTTTTATTGCATATTTATTTATTACTAAAAAAGAAAGAGTTAAAAGTAATTTTTGGAAGTAAAAAATAAAATAAAGATTACGAAAAATAATTTCAAAATTCTGAAATTAGGGCTGGTTGTGGGGTTGATTGGTGGTTTGGGGTCAAATTTCAAAAAAAAAAAAAAAGAGGGAGAGAAAGAGAGAGGGAAAGGTAAAATTTGAAAGTAAAAAAAGCGGAGTTATTTTTGTAGATAGTAAAAAATAGGGTTAAAGTAATATTTTTTGATAAATAATAAGAGGAAAAGAACTTTATTGTATATTTATTTATTACTTAAAAAAAGAGTTAAAAGTAATTTTTTGAAGTAAAAAGTAAAAAAAAGGAAGGTTAACGCTTTCCGTTAGCTCCATCCGTTACAAATTGACGAAATTTGATGGCGGGGGCTTTATTGTTAATGCAATGGTAAGTTTATGTGTCTTTTTGTCATTAGTCAAAGTTCAAGTGCTTTTTTGTAAAGTTCCTGAAAGTTCAGGGGCTTTTTTAAAATTAGATAGTTTCATTAAGTATTTACTGATATCTAATTGAGATTTTTCTACAGAAATGATTAAAAGATTAAGATGATAAAAAATAGCTTTGACTATTGAAGTAAGACATAATATGGATCCTAAATAAAGTAGATAATATTCACCATATTTCTTAGTCAAATTGTGCGAGTTGACTGAACTTTATAAAAAAAAAAACTACTGTTTGATCCAAATAAAAATAAAACTATAAAATAATAAAAAGGGTCCGCCACTGGCCCTCTATATCAATGCTCCATAGATTTCACACCACTAAAATTAAGGAGATTTCTCAAATTCAACTTTCTTGTGCAAGGAGGAAAATAAATTAAACCGAGAAAAAAAAAACAACTGACCCACGAAACTTGTCAAATATGTGAATTTGGATGACTAATTTTTTGATTTATTTCTCTAGTGCAAAAGTGGAACCTTCCATATCCGTTATGATAGGAAACACTCCTCGGTGTGAAACGTAAATTTTGAGGCTGGCTCACATTTTCTAATTTGCTTTCAAATTACCCCTTCACCTGCCCAAAGAAACTGCCATTAAATTAAGAAAGAGAAGAATTATCACCCAAAGTTCCTTCTCCCCTCTTTTCTACCTTCACATTCCAGTTTTCAGTGTAGATGAACCTTGATTCAAGAATTTTCTCTCTTCATCTTTTACACGACATGATGCCACTGTTTGACGCGCATCGCATGTACCTAGATGCCTAGTAAGCAATAGTGGTAACGTTATAGTGATCGAATTTGATGAACACATGTTGAGCACAATGTGAATTCTCCTCAATGCGATGGTGAAATAAACTCCACCTATGATATATATATATATATATATCTTGTCAAAAATTATAAAAGGAAATGATTTTGCCACTCCCTTTTTTTCAAAGTTACAGTAGAGTGGCGTTAACAAAAAAAGGAGTGGCAAAATCAGCAGCCATTATAAATCCGTTAGTATTGTAGCTGATCAACAAAACTAAAATAATATTTCCGAACTACCAAAAAAAAAAAAAAAACTAAACTAAAATAAATCTAACCAAAAGTTTTTCCAACCTGATGGCTGATGTATATGGGAAAGTTGGAGTTTATTAGAAACAGGATACCATCAAGTCAGAGTACCTTTTGTATTAACGGAACTCTATACATTTTCGGGACTTCGGGTTGGGGCTGTGCAGAGCACACACCACTGCACAGCACCATTCCCATTCAACATTTTCGTCACCATTGAACTAAAATTTTGAAGCCGCACCTAATAAAAAAACAATTAATTTTCCGATCACCACAAAGATTTGTTCTGGGAATAAAGTAAAAAGATATTTCCACCCAAACAAGCGTATCCTCGATTTAAGTATTACTAATCCTTTTTAGAAATCGAATGGAATCGGTCTTATAGGTGGAAAAACCAAGCACCTGAGATCACGCATGCATGCAAGTATTACCTCTGCGTAAGCGAGACGAGGGTACGGCAACAGCATAGCCAATACCGAAGCCAATGCCCCGAGAGCCGTACTAGCCGCCACATGGATCGGATGCATCACATCCCCAGCCTCCTTACCGTACACCACAGCCCCAACATACACAATCACAATCTGTCCAAACGCAATCCTCTTGGTCATCAAGTGGGACCACTCCGGCACCGCCACCATGAACGCCCCCGCCGCCACGGCGGCGGCTGCGACGGCCGGGGAGAAGTGTTCGGGTCCGATGAGCCAGAGGCTCACTACGGACGTTGGCAGTACCTGGGCGGTCGCCAACAGGGCATGCCAGCATCCCTTTACAGAGTCGCCAACTGTCGCATCCAACACGATTAGGATGGCGGTCACGTAAGCGAAGGCCGGAAATGGGAGTTGGGTGCGGAGGGGTTCGGGGCCGTAGAGGGTGGCGCAACCCACCATGGCGCATGCCAGGGCGGTCCGAAAGGCCGAGCCCAGGCGGGTCCGCCAGATGGCCCGGGCTTGGTCCTCCTCCGCTGTCATTGCCGGAAAGAAATAAGCTCTTCCACTGCAGGGGGGGAGTGAAAGAGGCTTGTGTAGGGGAAGAGAGTGATTTTTGGATGAAGTTAGAAGCAGGGGATGAAGAGGCTTTTATAGGCAAAGAGAGGACAAATTTTTAGGCTCTGTTTAAAACTTGTAGAAAGAAAAGGAAGAGAAGGGAAAATAATTAAGAAGGAAAATATGAGAAAGATGAAAGAATTTTTTTTTTTTACTGAAGAAAAAAATGATAAGGTGTAGTTAATTGGGAAGTCTTCCTCTTGTTTATAATCTTAAATTTGTTTTTTGAGAATAAGTTTTGTTCGGATGGGGCGAAAACCATAGGATTTCTGCCACCGCCATTTGTGGGCTCTATCGTGCATTCATTGCGGTAATATGAACTGTTTATCTTGTAGTGTCCGCATAGTAATGTATTCATGTAAAAAATTAGCTTGATCGGACATCGATAGGCATATCGAAAATTAAATTTTGTTTTCTAAAAAGAACGGCCTGGATTCTGTCAATAGTTTTTAAGTTAAACTGTCTATGACTGTCTATTTTATAAACGAAAATTCAATTTTTGATATGCCTATCGATGCCTGATCAAGCTAGGTTTTTTTTTTGCGTGAAAACACTACTCTACGAGCCCTACAAGATTAACAGTTTAGATTATCACAATAAATGCACGATAGAACCCGCATGGTTTCCACTTTCCACCTCATCTGAAAATAACTTTTTCTCATTTGTTTTTGGTCATTTTGTTCCTACAGGTCTAGAACTAGTGTTAGGTTACCTCATTCTCATCTTGAGAGAAACAACGACAAGACCTGAACCCAGTGAGGCGACTCACGCCTAATTGAAAGCAGCTCATACAACCGAAATCGGAAAAGATTTTATCTGTTTCTCGGTCGCGACGGAGCTGGCTTTGGGCTAAAACCTCGTAAAGCCATTGCTTTAGGTCCCTAATTTGTAACTAAATTTTGAGGTCCCCAATTTTATACTGTAGGTTTATATAGTAGTTATGCTCTCAAACAGAGTGTAATGAGTTCCGTGTGTAATTATTTTTTTTCCGGAAAGTATACGAGTACAACAAGCTGTGCACAAACAGTGTACACAACGCGATTTTGAACCAATCTTGGGTTCTACAAAGATGATCGAAGCCACTCATTTTGTTCAAAATATGTTGTTTAGGGTCCTCGTAAAAAATCAGCTCCATCCGATATCAATAAAGACATTTATGAAATGTCCAACTTTGCTTCAGAATCCAGGCCAAATTTTGAAGCAAAGTTGGACGTTTCATAAATGCACTTACCAATATCGGATTAAGCTAATTTTTCATAGGGATCCTAAACAAAAATATTTTGAACAAAATGAGTGGCTCCGATCATATTCATAGGAGCCGAGACGGGTCCAAAATCGTATTGTGCGCTCTGTTTGTGCATAGCTTGTTGTAAGCATAACAACTCTCATATTTTTTTCCCTCAAGTATCTTTAACTATGCAAAGCATATTGAGACTTGCAAGTGGAGTGAAATACAATTGATGTTTTCCCTTACACTTCCATAGTCCCATGCATATGGGCATAGTTCGATTTCCATAAGCATTCATCACTCTCCCCAAGTCCCCTAGAATAGAATAGATTAGGATTATATATATATATATATATATATATATATATATATACAGTCAGGATCATATGAGGGATCCCTTACGGCCTTACCGTAAGGGACTCTTCTTTCCCGATCGAATTGCGACGATCCGAGCCACTCAATGTGTTCAAAATGTGATTTTAGGGGTATCTTCATAGGATTCTGATTATATATATATATATTTTGAGACTTGGAGTTTATTTGAAAAAGTTCACTTTAGGCTTCATAAATTTCAGAGCCGGTCCTGGGTGGCGGCGCCCCATTAGGATAATAATTTTCAGAAAGTAACTAATAAGACTTCTTCTATCTTTCAAATTCGTGGTATGAAGTATTAGAGTATGTGGTTAATGTAGACTTTTCTTTTACTGAAAGTACTAAATATTTTATTTGCTAGTTTGGAGTGAATTTATTAAACAAGCGAAATAATAAGGGTTCCCAAATTTTGTGGTTGGGGAAGAACCTAACTCATGGTGGGCTTACCACCACGTGCGCTACCGGTCTTTTGATCATGCATCTTGCTCCGGCAGGTAGTGCGGGAATATTCCGGTTTGCTTCCAAATAGGGGTGGAGGGCTGTAAACGAGCCGAATATTAGAATGTTTAGATTCGTTCATTAAGTTTTTTAGCGAACTCGAGCTCGAGCCGAACTCATTGAAAAGTACGACGAGCCGAACTCGAACCGAGCTTGTCTAGGTTTGGATCGAACTCGAGCTTGTTCACGAGCCTTAACAACCCAATAATATCATATATTTATGCTCTCATACAAGTCTAAAGCTGCAAGTAAAAATTTTAGTATGTACATAAATACGTTTATATACATATAAACTGATAAAAACGTATACATAAGTAAGTTTTTAGTAATTGTAAACGTTTAGACTTGTACAAGTTTTAAAATTTTCATCATGTAACTATATAAAATCCCCATGATATACATATACTCCATGTTTGCGAGCCTAATCGAGCCGAATACTACTATGTTCATGTTCGGTTCATTTATGAAACGAGCCTAAAATTGAGGTTAAGGTTTGGTTCGTTAAGTAGACGAATCGAATTCGAACGAGCCTTTACCGAGTCGAGCCTCTAACAGTTCACGAACGGCTCAGTTCATTTACAGCCCTAGGGGTGGTAATCGAGCCAAAAAAGCTGACTACAGTATTGCTCAGGCTATACTCAACTCATCATTATATGTGTTTAAGGTTGGCTCGAGTACGTTTGAGAATTTTTCGAGAATAAAATTTTCAATCTCGTCTCAAATTTGGAATTTTGTGATTGTGATAAGCTTGACTCGGCTTGTGGAATGTGCAAGTCAATCTCAAGCATTCAAGCCTGAGGTTAAACTCGTGAAGTTTCAAAATTCTGCATGAAAAAGAAGAAACTTTTCAATAACAAAAAGCAATTTTCGTCTTTTTCTAACTAAACCTTAGAGCATCTCCAATCCACTCGTCTAATTTTTTTTTACCGTATGTACATTTTGGTGACCTATGTGACATTTTTTATGACACATTTTTATAATTTTTAAATAAAATTGCTCCTCAAACTTTATTACGAGAGTGCAGTGTCTTGGGGGAAGCACAGTGATCCCAAACCTTCGCATAGCAAAAATAAGTTCAATCTTGTGGTGATTACAATATAAGCGAAAAAGCTAAGGAAACTAACGTGAGGAGCCGATGGCCATGCGGGGCCTACTCTAGGTCCCGCATGGATGATCTGAGTCGTTCAATAGTTTAAAAAAAATAAAATTGAGTCGGTCTTGTGAAGAATCAGCTCAATTCGATATGTGTAGGTGCACGATCTAATCTTCCATTTTTTCATAGATTCAAAATCTGAATGAATAATGGAAGATTGGATTGACCGTCTACACATATCGGATTGAGCTTATTTTTCTAAGGCCCACTCGGTTTTTTTTTTAAATTATTGAACAGCTCGAATCATCCGTGTGGGGCCTCCGTGGCCGTCAGTTGCTCCCGTCAGTTTCCATAGCAGAATTGCATTATAACAAGTGAGAGTTTTACTCCGTGTGGGGCCCAGAGTGGGGCCCCCGTGGCCGTCGGTTGCTCCCATCGGTTTCCATAGCAGAATTGCATATTATAACAAGTGAGAGTTTTACTCGGACCAATAATATTGAAGACGCGTATCAAAAATTTTCTTTTTGAAGAGACTTCAGCGAAACAAGCCAAAAATTTAAGGCAGTCTTTGTCATAGAAACAAGGAGTGAATTTGGGGTTCAGGACTATGGACAATCTCTGGACCCCCTGTTGACTAACATACTAACACCCCGCTAACCCCCTCTGATGCATGTATACAATATTGACAAAAAAAAAAACTATGAAACTCTCCGCAGCCACATGACCTTGATATTCTCTTGTTGAAATCACACAGATTTTGATATTTTATTTTTTTTCTGTTCAAAAGAATGATAAAATATTGGTTTCACTTGTCATGGACTTAAATATGAAAACATGTATATAGACATATATCCTTAAGGGGATGGACACAACTAACCCAAAACATAGGGCATTGGCACAACCTCAGGTTTTCTAGTGCAGGATTCCGTATTCACTAAGGTAGGGTACAAAACATTAAATTTTAGTAGTATGGTTTTTTCTCCCACCACATGCTCCTAGTAATGCCCTGCTCATGCAGAAATGTGTGGTTGTACTCACCCAACAAGTACCTCCATTGATGGGGATGGCAATAGTTGGTTTTTGGAGGTGATAATCAACCGATTGGGCTATGAGTGAAGACAATATGACAAACCCTAGCACTCTCCAGCAGGTGAGACTCCCAATTCGCACATTAAATTTTAGTAGTATGGTTTTTTCTCCCACCACATGCTCCTAGTAATGCCCTGCTCATGCAGAAATGTGTGGTTCTACTCACCCAACAAGTACCTCCATTGATGGGGATGGCAATAGTTGGTTTTTGGAGGTGATAATCAACCGATTGAGTGGAGACAATATGACAAACCCTAGTACTCTCCTGCAAGTGAGACTCCCGATTTGCACATGGGGAGTAAATATAGGATTCATAACAAGTATTGGATCACAACGAAATGAGGTGCGCTTAAGGCGCAAACAAAGGGGCAATCAATCAAAGAGAGTTTGTCCAAAAGCCTTTGGAACTTTAACTCTGATACCGTGTAGAAACTTATATCCAACCCAAGAGCTTAAGCTATTCGTTGGAGAGGTCCCAACATTAATTATAGGAGTATCAAGTAATCACCCATTCATATCCAAGTAATGTGGAATTGTATTTCCTTAACAGTATGAATTATTTTATTTCACTTTTGGCGTTCATTATGTGTGATACAGAAATGAGTAATTTTTAAAATTTTCCTATAGAAGTACTCCCTCCGTCCCTTTATTACAGTCCGGTATTCCATTTTGGGCTGTCCCTTAATAAGTGTCTATTTTGTAAAGTTAGTGGGTAAAAGTTGGTGAATTGTCTATTTTGTCCCTAAAAGTAGATTCCATTTTGAAAAGTTAGTGAGTAAAAGTGTAATGATGATGGGTAAGTAGGGAAAGTGGAGGAAAAAGTTGATGTGAAAGGTATAATGATGATGTCTTTTTAATAAGTTGGAGTTACGAAGCAGGACATTTAAAAAGGGACGGAGGGAGTATTCTAAAACCAATAAAACTATGGGTGTATGTACACCAAATATACATTGATCGGAGCGGCTTAATTTATTTCAAACTATTTTTTTGAATCTCCAAAAAAATTAACTCGGTCGAATATCAATAATGGCTTGATCAATTTTTATTCAATTTCCTGACAAAATTGAACAGAGAATTGATCAATCCCTTACCGATACATTTGAGCTGATTTTTATAAGGATCCCAAGGAAATATTTTAAATAAATTTAGCAATTCTGATAATTTGTGTGGGACCTCGAGATGGGTCCACAAAACCCAGTGTACATATATATTTGGTGGGATACAGGGGTTTCGTAGTGCAAGGGTGCACTACAAGATTGTAGTGCAGCATCCGAGCCGTCCATCTCAGAATCAAGGTCCTAATTTCATCTCGGAACACTTCTGCACTACAGCACCCACAATTCCACATTTGGCGCACCCCAAATGGTGTACCCATAGTTTGATTCTAAAACTATGTATTCAACATGCTCAATAGTTTTTTTTAATAAGAAACTTCCCAGAGTTGATATGTATGTTGTCACATCCTTGATAAATTTTGCAACCTCAAGTGCCTCAAGTGGATCATAATCACTTGCATTTCTCTTTCATAATTGGAAGTAGGATGGTGAATATTCTTCAAGTTCCTTGTTCCTATTCTCACGTGTTAGATTAAATTTTGCAACCTCAAGTGGATCATAATCACTTGTATTTCTCTTTAACAATTGGAAGTAGGGTGGTGAATATTCTTCAAGTTCCTTGTTCCTATTCTCCCGCGTGTTAGGTTAAATTTTGCAACCTCAAATGGATCATAATCACTTGTATTTCTCTTTAATAATTGGAAGTTGGGGTGGTGTATGTTCTTCAAGTTCCTTGTTCCTATTCTCCCATGTTAGATTAGCGTAACACAAAAGAAAGGAAGCTTTGTGACATTCCCTTGTGGACACCTTTAATTATCACGAAGTAATTGTGATTTCACATAGTGGCAAACTCTTATTTTAGAAAAGAGAAAATAGAAAGAGAAAAATCTAACTAAAAAAATCACAGGGGAGTAGAGTGAGAGAGTAGAGGGAGTGTGGCAGAGGATGATGCAAATTTTTCATAATTTTCCCGCAATTAATGCTGTGTTTGGTTTGGTTTTTGAATTTTTTGAAAAAAATCTTTTTGAAAACTAAAGAGAACAAAGGCATAAATTTTGGATTTCGTTTAATTTTGTCAAAATAATATTCTTGATATTTGTGCATGCTTTAGCTGCCAAGGTACCATCCGATACCAACAAGAACCTTGCTACTGGTACAGCAATCTGTGCACAAATTGTGCACATATTTTTTTTTGGGGCCTACTACGGGTCCCACACAAGTGATCCGAACCGTTAATTATGTTTAAAACATTTTTTCAAGGGTCTCCGCGAAAAATTAGCTCAATCCGATACCTATAAGTACTTGATCTAATCATCTAACTTTTCATTCGGGTTTTTAGAGAATGAAAAGTTAGACGATTAGATCAATTATTTATAGGTGTCGGATTGAGCTGATTTTTCCCGGGGGCACTTGAAAAAATGTTTTAAACATAATGAACGGTTTGGATCACTTGTGTGGGAATATTAGTGGGCCCCACAAAAAAATCTGTGCACAATCTGTACACAGATTGCTGTACCAGTAGACTTTCTGTTCTAACAAGGAGAGTTGAGAAGACAGTTCTGAGTGAGTTCTCTTTGTCCGTTTTGTGTACTTTTATACTCGAGGAGTTTGGCTAAATGAGCATGAAAAAGTAAATATTTGTCTTCTATGAGATCGTATGTTCGAATTTCACATAGCCAAATATTCTAAGCCTAGGGGCTGTTTGAGAGTTAGCGCGATCGTTAATTTCATGGCCCCAGAATTAGTCGAAATGCGCGTAAGCTGGTCCAGATGTCTCTTTTGAACTTAACTTAAACTTAACCTTAATTTGAAAATTGTCCTTATTTGAATTTTTTTCGCATTTGTTAGTTTTGCGCCAAACTTTTGTGGGTTATTGATTTGTCTCGACGAGAGGAATCAGAAAAGTAAAATTTCTCAACTTTTACCCAAGTATTTTGAGAAATGGCCACTTTTTAGCAAAAAAAAAAGTCATTGTTTTGGCTAAAAAGTGGTTATTTCTCAAAATATTTTGATAAAAGTAAAACAAAATTACTTTTCCGATTACTCTCGTCTAGACGAATCAATAACCCATAAAAGTTTGGCGCAAATCTAACCAATGCAAAAATAATTCAAATAAAGACAAAACTCCCAAATTTAAGTTAAGTTCAAGAATAGAGTTCTCCTAAGCTTTTTGAGGCTTTTCTCGTTTTGTCCTTAATTATTCAATTTTTTTTGCTTTTGTTGGTTTTGTGTCAAAATTTCATGGATTATTGAATCATCTCGACGAGAGGAATCGAAAAAGTATTTTTTTTATTTTCACCCAACTATTTTTGGAAATATCCAAGATAAAGCCCAAAAACCTTAAAAAGTCGGCTGTTGGAGATTTATCTTGGATATTTTCAAAAATATTTGGGTAAAACTAATTTTTTTTGGGTTTTTCAATTCCTCTAGTTGAGACGAATTAATAATCCTCAAAATTTTAGCGAAGAACTAACAAATGCGAATTTTTTTTAAATAAGAACGAAACAAGAAAAAGCCCCTAAAAGTTTAGGAGAACAAGGCAGATTCATCTTTACAAATAAAATATCGCAGTCATTAACTCTCTACAATAATAATCCTTAACATATTTTATGGCGGCTTAAATACTTAAATGGTCCTTACAAAATGGTGTCGGTTTCAATTTCATCCTTGTAAAATTTTTAGTTTCAATTTCACCCTTCTAGTTTGTGACGTATTTCAATGTTACCCTTTCCGTCAACAAGCGGACGGAAGTAGCCTAGGTGGATAACGGGAGGCTAATGTGGGACCATTTTGGACACCAGGGTAGTTGGTACGTCTTTCCCACCCCACTCCCCACTCATTTCCCCTCCATTTCCACCACCCTGTAAACCCTAATCCTATATTCCCAATTCCCCGTCAACGTTTCACCCAAAATCCAATGTCTGATAGCTCGTCGTCTTCCTCAGCGGTTTGTAAGCGATCCATTTGCAAATGTGTGGGTCGAAGTCTATTATGGCGACTTCGTGGACCAACAAAGATCCAGGAAGAAGATTCCTTGGTTGTCGTCACTACTGGGTAAGTTTTATTCAAGGCCTCTTTATAAAGGTTAATCAATTCTTTGAGGGGTTTTTTTTTTTCCACTTTTCTCCATTTGCAGGAAGGCAAAATAATGCAAATTTTTTGTTCGGGTTGATGATGAAATCTGTGAGCGTGGGAAGATTGTGATTCCTGCTCTAAGGAATGAAAAACCTGGAGTTAAAAGCAAAGCTGCAGAAGGAGTACGATGCAATGGAGAGGAAGGTGAAACAGTTGGAGGGCATGGAGAGCAAGCTGAAAGAAGATAAGCAGAAGATGAAACTGCAGCTGCAGAAACATGTGAAATGGAAGAAATTCTGGAAATCGACCGCCGCCATTTTGGCTGGGGATGTCGTTGCTCTGTGTTGCCAATTTCATCTCAAGGAGAGAAATCTAAAAAGTAAAAATTATGTTCCAAACTAATCCGTGAGGACTAGTTTTGCATCCAGTGTGTTTTGGATTATTTTTTTTCATTATTCCATAAAATTTAAGTTTGGAACATAATTTTTTACATTTTAAATTTCTCATAGCATCAAAGCATCTCTTGGAGGACAGAGGTTAATTAAATTTAATAGCTCTTATAGTATTTTAAAGCATCCAAGAATCTTGAACTTGACTACTTTGATCCACATTGCCATCCTAGTTAGCAAGCTCACTTCATCATCAACGGGGAAGGTTCTTGTCCAGTTTTTCTCAGTCCAGTTCGGGGATTAGTTTAGGCTGTTAAAGCATTCAACTCCAAACCAATTGGCAAAGAGTGGAGAGGCCGCCCAAGCTCATATACTAGTTTTGGAGGAGATAATTAACCAATGTGGGACAAATCCCAACACTCCCCCGCACGTGCAACCCCTGACTCGCACGTGGAGAGGTAAACAAAGGATCCGGAACACACGGATCACAATGAAAGAAAGTGCAACTATGGCACAGACAAAGGGGAAAAGCCTCCGAAACCCTAGCTTTGATACCATGTTAAAGCATCCAACTCCAAATCAATTGGCAAAGAGTGGAGAGGCCGCCCAAGCTCATATACTAGTTTTGGAGGAGATAATTAACCAATGTGGGACAAATCCCAACACCTTTGTGGCTGTGGGCTCATTCTGTGTCCACATGATCGAGCTAATTTTTCACATAGATGACAAACTCGACGAGCTCTGCAAAACGAACAATTCTGATCATTGTTGTGAGTCCAGAATAGGTCCACTAGATCCCAAACTGGATAGAAGGAAACTTGACAGGGGCCTCCCCCATTCTTGAAAACGACTCCACTATGCACCATCCATATTGACCACAGGACAACAAAAAATATAGCCTCCCAACAATGTTTTCCCACAAGGGAGGCCAGGGTTCAAACTAACTAAATCCCCTGCTAACACCCACTGATGTATATAATATTGGAAAACCAAAACCTGAGGGGTTGAGGTAAAGAAATATCCAATGCTTACGTATTTAAGAAATATCTCGCTTATGTAATTAGGTAAAAAGTCAAAAAGATGAAAAGGAATCCTAAACATCGATCACCTTGATTTGGAACATGAGTAACAGAAATGCTTATGGGATTGTTTATTTTTTCAAAAGCAAAAATTTTATGAACTCAAACACTGACCAAAGATGGCTCTGCACCCGTTCGATGTTATGAGTCCCACATGCATCTGACGGCTGTGGAGCTATCGGTGGTTGGTGTTTGTGTACGTGAGTGTTTATGTGATTTTTTTTTTCTTTCAGATTTTGAGATTCTAGCTTTTCAAAATTAGTTTGGAGTGTCTGTCAAAAAATTTAGATAACCAATTCTCGGATTCTACAGATTCTGAAAAGCTAGAAAATGAATGAAATTTTCAAAATTCCAAAGCTGAGTTTGGGTAGCTTTTGGAATTCTGCAAATTTTCAAAAAAAAGAATGAAATTCTCATAATCTTGTAACTACAACAAACAGATTTCTCAACTTCTATCAGAATCCGAAATATAAAATCTGCAGCAGAATCTGAAGCTAAAATATAAAATCAGAACAAACATGCTATTGCTCTTTCCATAATTTATTCTCCCTCCCTCCCTGCATCTCTTTAATATATACATGTACCCAAAAAACATTGTGCAGAATATTAGAACGAGAATTATCCATAAGGCCACCCAACTTTACAGATCAAAAAACACAGAATGCTTATGCTCTTCATTCCAATCAAACCATATCCCAGCATTGATTACCCTTTTCTCTCTCTCTCTCTTTTTTTTTTGTTTCTTTTTGAGTGCAATACCAACCGGTAAATCAAAGATATTCGATGAAATTAAGAGATGTTTATATTTGGATTCCAAACTTCGAATAAAGGTGTTTGATTCTAACATTGACCATAATTGAGCTCCCCGCAAGTGGGCAGTGGGATTGAGCCCCTACGATAAGTTGAGGTACGCGTAAGCTGGTCTGGACACCTGAGCATCAAAAATAAAAAATTTCTAAAAGCGAAGTGTTTGAGAGAAAATCATTTTCCTTTTTTTTTGTTCCGAAGGACAATCTTCATGGCTCAAAATGATCGTTATAGGTTAGTGTGGGTAGGGGTGAGCATGGACTAGATTGGTCTAGTTTTGTAGTAATCCAAAAACCAAACCACTACCTACAGATTATGAATTTGGAGAACCAAACCAACCCATAAAATTCATAAAACCAAACCAATCCAAACCATTAAAAAGCGGTTCAGTTTCGGTTTTGAACCACGGTTCGCTTAAAATTGAAATATTATCTCCATAAACTATTTAAAATACTTGAAATTGCCTAGATAAGTTAAACCAATTAACTTATATTAAAACTAGTTGTATTAAAATTATCAAAACTCGCTAACATCAACCAACTAAATAAGAGTAGAATATAAGTTATTAGTGAAGGAATAGGCCATAAAATATAGTATTAGATTAGAAAATTAGTTACCGAGCAAAAAAGAGTGAAAAAATCGATTGACTAAGCCCTAGCCGTGTATATTTAGTGTGTTGAAGTTATAGAAATATGCTATCATGTATAGGAATTTAGGGAATTAATCCTGAAATTAAAGTGAAAGAATAAGGTGGTGGATTAGCGTATTAGATTAGTTAATTAATTTTATTTGGTGTATATAAACAAAATATGTCTATATGTATATATTATACAGTTCGAATTAGTTTGAAATGAGATTGTAAATCCACAAACCAGACCATTTAACACGGTTTCTATTTTTTAAAACCAAGAGCAAACCACATTACTAAAAAAACCAAACCAAACCATGCGGTTTGGATTGGTTTGGACTGAATTCACGGTTTGACGGTTATTTTGCTCACTCCTAAGTGTGGGTGTGTCGTTGGACTTGAAGACGGGGGGAGTGATATATGCGTCTGTAGAAGAGGATGGGTGTATTATGTGTGGGCCATTTTAAAAATATATTTTTGATCCGGCTATGATATCCCAGTCCGGTTTTGGGGCATCATGCCCCATTTTTCTTTGATTGTTGGAGTGATAAGTACGGTCATATAAGTATGACCATACATTATAGTAAATGTGAGTATAGGTTGTGGCCATACAGTGTGGTAAGTATGGCTATACATTGTGGTAAGGGTAATCACACATTGTGGTAAGTATAGCCATGGGAAAAAAATTATAAAACCACCTTGTTTTTGTGAGTGGTTTTGGTCTAATGGCTGACATTTATCCATTTTTCAACGTAACAGTTCAAATTTATGGGGGCAGCCGTGCCCCAATACCACTCTGGGCCATCAAAGAAAAATTCAATTGAGAGTCGTGACCACTCAAAGGTTTAGGCTTAGCTATTACCTGATATGTGGGACAAAACAAATAACAGTTAACCCCGAAAAAGATAGACGGTCAAATCGGCCTCGTACACTTCACTTTAGTCTAGGAGGAAAAGGAAAAAGAAAGTGCGTTTCTTGTCTTTGGACGTACGTATTTTTCGGACCAAAGTCTTTGCACATGCCCTAGTCATTTGAATGGGACGGGGTTGTCATCGACCAAGCCAATTGGAAGAAACATCCAACGACCAGGACAGAGAATTTACGTTTGGTGATTCTAAATTTAAGTCCGCGGAACCGATGACTCCAATCGGTCTTCAATTCCGCGAGTACTGCGGTTTTGTTTTCGGAATCTTTTTTCTTCGACATCGATCAAGCACGATGTTTAGTAACCGAAGGAATATCGTCGAATGCGACGGCCATTAGAAGATCAGGTGTCACATCCTTCCGTACATCCGTGTCTAAAATATAACGGGGACTTTTTTGCCAAGTCGTGTGCCCAAAACGAACAAGACTAAATTTCATCTTGGAGTCCCGCACAAAAAACCTGAACCGTTCATTAGGTTTAAAATACAGGATAGTGGATAGATGCAAGTGCTTAATCTAATGCACAAAATTTTCATTTAGAATACAAGATCCGAGATTCTGGATGAAAAAGTGGTACATTGAATTAATTAAGCACTGCAGTTTATCTTATTAGACGTACGTGATGGCAGCACAATACCCCAATGCTTTTACATCTAGTATCAATTCCAGATCATAAAGCAGAGGCTGCAAAGCAGGTAGGTTCTTAATTATATCTTCTTTTGGTAAGTTCTACACTTTTTTTTGATAGGCATGTTCTGCACTTATTATCTTGGTCATAACTAAACAAAAAAAGTAAAAAAAATCATGCAATCACAATTATGATTTTTTTTTTAAACAATGCAATCACAATCATATCATTTCAAAAGGCTCATCGGCACTTACAAGTTACAATCGAATCCATCAAAAGTTACAAAGATAAGAAAATCCTGTGCATCGATCCCAGCCAGCAAATATACAAATTACATTAAAGGGCTGCTTAATTACTTCCATCAAGGCAAAACACACATTGCACTAGCAGAGTCGACACTTTCGTGCATGTCGATCATTAGAGCCGGCCAACTACGAAGAAAAAGGCACTCAAGGGATCACAAATTCCAATCAATGCGTAATCATAAAGCACCGTGGATTCCCAAACAATCACCTATGATCAGTTCAAATAATGTATTAGTACAAGGTGCCTAAATCCTAATGGCATATCAGTTCATTTCATGCAAAAAGCATAACAGATGCCCAACTGCAAAAATGAGTTCACACAAATAGCTTATACACCAAGGCACATTATGAATATCCACTGGAACCAGCTATGTCTAACTATGTTGCAAAACCGATAAAAGATCGACCACAGAAGTGCCTCCATCCTACAAATCCCCTGACCTCCCACGTGGAGAGGAGTACAACTGAGGATTACAACTAGGGCTGTAAATGAACCGAGTAGTTCGCGAGCTCGGTTCGGTTCGGCTCGACTCAGCTTGTTTAGTACTAAACGAGTCGAGCTCGACTATTCGGCTCGTCGAGTGGAGCTCAGCTCGTTCGAAAAAAGCTCGGCTCGTTAAGGGAGGCTCGACTCGATTAAAGATGCTCGTTTTGTAAATGACTAAGCTCGGCTCGTTAAGGCTTGAGCCGAGCTCGAGCTCGAGTTTCGAAGCTCGGCTTGGCTCGTTTACACCCCTAATTACAACCCAGCGCAAAAAGTGAGTATTATTAAACAACATTAAATTAGAAAAAAGGAAAAATGAAAACATCCCAGAATCTCACTTTTCTCTCGCCATCCTGAGGGGTGCCATTATTCCCAATTTTGATTTATAAGGTTGACATTTCAGACTCAGGGGTAGTCGTAGGGGTGGAGCCAGGATTTTAGAGTTTTGTTATAGGGACCGACATACATATATACACAAAAAATAGGGTATTTGGATCAGACAACCTACACACATCGGATGCCGTTGATTCCCGCAAGGGCCCCATCGTTTTTTTTATAGAATTTTTGGACGGCTCGGATCGGTTGTCCGGTAGCCGGAGATGGCCCGGCGCGGCTGTCGGTACGATTTCGATAGGGGGAGGGTCAGTCCCTATAGAATTATTGAGGATTTTAATCCCGGGGGGCCGGTTTAGATGCTTAGTAGACATATATTTTTCATCGGAACGTATACCTATTATATCATAAGATTTTTGCTTTCCAATTCGTTACATTTGTACATTAAAATGATTCTTAAGGCTACATCAACTATCACGTGCTTATTTTTTTATTCATGAAAGAAATTGAGAAATGAGAATGTAAAAAACTGATTTTTTATCAAATCGAACCAAAATTATTGAGATTATAAGTAGCTATACACGAATAATTATTAATAATATTCAAAATCAGGTATATACAAAATACAAATTTTAAAACTTGGACGCTCGGGAAGCTGGGGCCGGGGGGGTCGGAGCCCCCGGGCCCCAACATAGCTCCGCCCCGTAGTCGTCCAGCGTAGGTGAAAGAACGTAGGAAGGCAGCGCAAGCCTGAATACTTCGGGCAGATCTGGTCTGAAATCTTTAAGAATAGTAACAAAAGGAGTGGAGGCGAGGACAGCATCCACCTTCGAGGGACTCTAAGATTCGCCGCATCCATTGTTGCCTTTTTGTATAGTTGGAGTCGAGATTCTCGACGTAAATTCCTTGACTTATACACAAGTACGAGTCATTTGGAATGAGTTGGATACTTGGATGCCTATAGGGGCCCTTTTTCTTTTTTGGGTGGTGGCCTTTTCTAATTCTTGTCTACCCAACTGGAGTTCCCACACGGTTATGCTTTTGAATATGTATACTTCGCGTTACGTATCCGAAAATTATGAAATATTTTCACGGGTGGACGGCCAGCGACAATGGAAAGTAAACATCCAGATGTATGAAATGGATGTGCAAGAGTGAAAGCTATATATATATATATGTTGAGATAAACCGGAGAGACCGTAAAGAACCCATGAAATACGATTGTATTTTTTTAAGACAACGGATCGAATTTAATTTGAAATTAAGCATCATCTGGGTACAAGATTCTCAAGGAAAACCAACAAAAATGTCAGGGCTTGTGTACTAGGCTAGAAGTTGAGAAATATATATCCGGACTATTTGGCCGGATTGACTATTTGTTCGGACTACCTAACTCGGGACCTTTGAGGTGGTCCTAGACTTTTTGCTCGGTACTAGCTTATCGAGTATTTGGTAGGCGCGCATACCGGACTATTTACTGGCCGCGGCTTAATAGTTCCTCTGCAGCCGGACTACATACTTATGGCCACCCCAACTCTCCTCATAATTAGTCATCGTTCCCCAATTACCCTTCCCCACCCCCAAACTTGGGTGTTAAAAGGAACTTTGAAGTGCAAAATAATAATATTAGATGACTGTTAATGCAAATACAAGAGGGAGAGAAAGACCCGAATTGACATGAGATATTGTTTGAAAAATGACAAGGGAATCATTAATTTTAACTGACAAGAGAAAGGTATAGCCGGAATACGGTTTTAGTTTGGTGCTGAGTCCCATAATTCAAGTGCGGGCGAGCGGTAGCACGAGCTTGAAAGCGCCTTTGAAATGCATCCTAAACTACTAAAATGTGTGGGGGCGATTGAGTGCTCGAGTGCGGGGTATTTTGAAGGAGGACGTGACTAAGGATTGGTGGACCGTCCATCAATGTTCAAGTGAAAAAACAGAGGTGGATCCGGAATCCCAATTTCTTTTCAAGTTTCACTTGGTCACTTTCAGTACTCAATTGAGTAGATACCGTAGTGCAATCGGTGTCCCGAGCCAGCTTGCGCGCACATCGGACTAATCCCTACGGCCTCTCCTAAAGTCTTTTCAACGCTAATTCTCCTCTTTATGGTGTTCACTCTTCAAAGGTGTAGATCCACTAGTCCTATGCAAGTGCTTAGTTGCTATCTTTTCATCATCCACATCCAGGCCAATAATCAGAGTAGATGGCTGGAACAATACCAAATGCACATACATCTGGAATCAATTCCAGTTCGTGATGCTACCCAAATGGTACACTTGCAAATTGCAATAGCTGTGAATGGCCATGCACCGAGTCAATGGGGTGGAAAAGAAGATCTCTAGGTTCCAACACTTTACTGTTTTTTTCGGGTTCCTTCAGGGACATCCGACAACATTGGAACGCTGTGCTTTTTGGGTCGGCGCTAAACAGGAAAAGGTGCCCGATGAACCTGAATATATTCATATCGCGTTACGGGTAAGGTGCCGATTGCTTTTCACTTTTTAATTAGTTCAAATCATGGAAAAGGATCAGGTGCCCAATTGCATAATGAGTTCGCATCAGAAATATCTTGACAGAAGCTAAGAATAGCTTTCCTAGCATCTATAATGACATGGGAGATTTCCAATAGCGGCGGGTCGCCCTCCATTCTATTGTGGCCGCGGAACCAAACTTAGAAGCCGGGTACATTGCGAATTCCACGAATCGAAAATAGTGTGGATTATCAAACGCCTACATTTAGGAAGTCAGTCAAGCCTCCAGAACGCGACGAAACCGGCCATTCATTTAAGCCTCTCTATAACTACCAAAGGCACCCGGCATTGGAAGTTTGCGTAGGGAATCCTGGGCATATATATAAGTACGAGCAATGGTTACTAATGACATCTCCTTGGACAGCCCAGTTAGTTGAGTTCTTGCTACCTATGGTATCAACGCCAACCTGTGCTGATGACCCCGGGGATCAAAGACCATGCTTGAAAATCACTCCTCTAGGTGCAGGTGACTCTAGTGCTCAACCACTCGCGAGGAAAGAGAGTTCAAAGGGCGTGGCCGATTTGGAGGTTGCAGCACTGGGAAAACAAAATGGGCCAAACATGCTTCCTAACATAATCGGACTCCCAATCACAAGTGGGCCGAGCAATTTACTTAAGTTGTACCCTGGGAAAAGAAGCACCGTAAATCAATTTTTTCTTAAGAAATGAAAAGAAATTTTGTAAGGATTTCTCGAGGATTCCTAGCCTAACCAGGTCCCATTTTTAGAGGACTTCTTGAGTTCCGCACGTGAAACTCTAGATTCTTATTCAAAGAACTTAATGAGTACTTAACTTGACGTATTCCAAATGTGTAATTTAGAGAAAAACGTGTTCGCCTATCAGGGTTGTGCCGTAGCTATGGTTCTTAGGTTAGACGTGCTGGAATTAACGGAACGGGCTTGATGGAAGTAGCTAGATGCAGAGCTTTGCATCGCTCCACCGTCAAATCATCATTGTGCAATCATCTAATTTGAGCAAGCAATTTCTAATGCCTGTACAAACTCAGGAAACAAACGCGCATCGCGACTGCACAGCCACTAGTTTGTGTAAAATAATGAAAGAGGAAGGCATGACTCATAAAACAAAAGCAAGATATATTACCAAATCCTAAGGTGGTGCCAGTTTTAGATCCTGTGGGTTGGCAGAACTTGGTTAAAGGTCCGGCCCAAGGGCAAGGCCACAGAGGCCTGGGGTCCCATATTTTGGCCAAAAAAGAGGGGCTCCCGTTAGGAGTAGGTATATATTTAAGTATTTTGCAATATTTGTGTAGAAATTCTAGTTGCTTTAGCGGACAAGGAACCTTCAGTCCACATTATATGGCTGAGTTTGATTCCCCCCCTCCCCCCAACATATTTTTTGAGTGTATATTTTGTCCAAAAGTGATGCCTTGGGGTAATTTGGAGTCGTCAAGTATCAAACCTGGGTCTTGGAGAACACAGAAACATATCAAAACCATTAAACCTGAGCAAGTTCTTCGTTCAATGTGGACTAAAATTTATATATAAAGAAACTAGGAAAAATGATGGCCAAGGACGTGTTTTGATAATTAATATCCACCATGGACATGTTGAGAACATTTGTTAATGCTGAAAATGTCCTTGGCGGGAATTAATTATCAAAACACGTCTTGGACCGTCATTTTCCCAAGAAACTATCCATTATTTAATGAAACCATAGGGCCCCCTTAACGATTTGGCCTAGGTTCCCCAAATATATTGAGCCGGCCGTGCAGTTGGTTTGGTTTACCCACGGTATCCCCAGGCCCAGGGGCTCTTTGATACTTAGGCTGGGGAAATATTAGCTTCGTTGGGTGTAACTTACGATGTTAGTTGTGTAATTATTTTTGACTGCCATTTTTGGGTCAAGTGTGGCAACACTTGATGAGCAGATGTGGCTTTCAGAATGCAAGGGGTGGGCTATTCAGAATACAAGCTAGGGAAGTCGCGGACAGTCTTTCGGAGATGTTGTTTTACTGTCTATTGTATTTGGAGCCAGGGCCGGTTCTAAAGTTTCGGAGGCTTAAGACGATTTTCGAAAGTGATGTCCTTAATTATTGTAAACGAAAATAAAAAATAAAGTCTATAAATGAACTTTTCAAAACCAAATACATGTATTCAAAGCGGAAAACCCCACAAAAATACAATATACTACAATATTTCAAAAGCATCATTATCTTTACTTAAATATCACTCTTCTTCTCGGTTTTTTCTCTGGCTGTAGTCCTGTTCGTTCTTCTTCTTTCTTCATTGTATTTGTTTGTAATGGGAATTACTGGAGTAGTGTTTAAGGGAAAAAGATGCATCCATGCACCACCACACTGAATAATTTTGAAGGGCCCCAGAGATCTACAGCGATCCCGTGACCTTCTATTCCTTATTTTTGTTTTTTTTCTTTTGTTTTTTCCTCCGTTCCTTGTTCCATTTTTACTGGGCCATTGGGCTTTAAGTGTAAAATGTATTCTTGGGTTTAAAAATAAGCCCTATAGTAACACATATATACTAGGTACTAAAAAAAAGTGGAGGCCTTACTTTTTAGACATTTTTGGGGGCTTAAGGCCCATGCCTCTTGGACCTTAGCCCAGAGCCGGCCATGTTTGGAGCAAAAGGAATCTGAAAGTTTGTTGGGTATGCAGACAACCTTTAGCAACGCTAGAGGAAAGCGGTATTTTGTGTTTCGCCAGGGGGAATGTTGGCCTTTGGAGTTTGGGACTGATATATTTATAACATAATGCTGATGCATCAAATTGGTATGTCGTTTATTTTTATTTTTTTTTGAAACGGAAAAATATTACTATTTGGGAAACTTGATAATGGGTACATTAAGTGGATGGAGAGAGGAGGGGAAATCAACAAAGGGTTGATAGAAAACACCAAGAGGGAAAAAGCCCAAACAAATGAGCCAAGCCCGAACACCTAAGGGCCATAAACTGCCCAGATCAAAAATTACAGCCCAAACAAAAAAATGGGTCGAGCCCAACCCGAGAAAGCCCTAAACCTAACCCTAACCTAAAACTACTCAGTTTTTGCCGCAGCCAACCATGCTCCAATCAACACCACTCAGCCGGCAGCCACCACGAAATAGGGAAGCACCGGCGGTGCGCGCCGCTGTGAACCCTAGCGAGTGGACAACACTCGTTGATGGTTGCCAAGAAACCGCCACTCCGGCCCTCACAAACGATCTGAGACGCTGTCCACCGGAGTTCCAAAACATCACCGCAAGCCGCCAAAGCCCACATGCACCACCAAAACTTGGAGCAAAACTTATTAATCAAACGAGTTAGATACATTCTCACATTTCTCAATTGGACATTGGTTCCTTCTTTCAACCCCACCTCCGCCCGTCCGGCTAGAACTGGAATTCTTGTAGGAAAATTTACCGATAGATTATTTGAATCATAATCATATAAGTTAGATTACGTGCCTGGATCTATGATCGTAATCAAAGAAGTTTAGTAGTATGAACCGCGGGTGGAGGCCTTCTACTCTGCCCTCTTGCCTTTAGTTGCTAAGAGCATCTCCCGGGAGATGGCAAATCTGATGTGGAGCTTGTAACGGTAATATTTGACACTAATTGACAAACCAACCCAGATGCCTTTTTTAGGCCAAATCCTACGTGGCTTTTGACATGGATGAAGGGGGAGGAAGCATGCCAACTCTGCCTAATTTCAAAAAATGACTATTTGTATTTTGACATAAGGGTTGGAAAGGGATAATTTGATATCAAATAAATAGAATTTGACATAAGGGTTTGAGAGGAGGTTTTGATGTCAAATTGGAGATGCCAAAATGCCACATCAGCCTTCAAAAAAAAATTGACATCCCCAATTTGAAGTCAAGGGTTGGAGATGCTCTAAGTTGCCATTCCGCTTTCTTTTTACAAAAATGATACTCACACAACAATCCGAATACAACACCAAACACAACCTCTTATATCCATGTGGGCTCCACACACACTACTATGTGTGGGCCCCACATGTATGTGAGAGGTTGTGTAAGTTGTGTTTGGATCGTTGTATGAGTAGAATTGTTGTTCTTTTTAAACATTCTTTTTCAAAATAAGATAATTTTAAGCTCAAATATAATGAAAATAAAAAATATTTTTTTAATTTTTTTGTACCGTTTAAAAGATCTCAATGAGATCTATCAAATAAGATCCATATTGGTAGAAAAATTATTTACGTAAACACATGATTTTTGAGCTTGAAATTACCAAGTCTATTAGGGAGACTACGAAATCGATCATAGAGCGAGAGTAGGGACTAATCGCAAGTACTAACCCATAAAAAGAACTATAATCCTAATACAAATAAACTATGTTGTCCAAATTAAGTCAAATCTTGCAATTCTACGATCATATCCAATCCTACAAATTCACTACTAAAAATTTGGTTAGGACCAGGCTGTTGGCAATTTCTCCACTGATCATAGTGTCCAGGCCATGGGCTATCGATCAGTGATGACAAACAGGACGGATATGATTGGCAGCTCACCAGAATCCATTAGAAGGCTATGATGCTAAGTTTACTCCGGAAACAAAGCGTTGATTTTACCAGCAATTTCATAGAAATTCTTGCGATTCGAAGGATTCTCCCACTGTACCAATTCTTTGATTCCTTCCTCAAGCTCTTGTGCTTGCCTCGTTAAGCAACAGATGCAAAACCTTACAGCACTCAGGCATAGAGCCATTTGGATCTTACTTGTATGCTCACCTTCTTGATCCCGAAGGAGTGACTCAAAGGACCTTTGAGTAACTTCCTTTGAGTGCTGAAGTAAGGAACCTACAATCTTCTCGGCTTCCACGATGCACACATCTGCATCGGATGATTTTCGCAACTCAAGACCATCATCTATCTCCTTCTCTTCTCTTTCAAATACGGAAAAGGACTTGATTGATGTTACCTTTTCAAGAAAGCGCAGAGACGAACTCACGTCTTTCTTGAAAAGATCCAGGTCGCTGTTGATCAGTTCTTGGAGCTCGGACCAAGCAACTCCACATCTCTGTGATTCTTCTACTAAGGATTCCATTTGAACAGCCATGAAAAGGAGAAGATCCACCATCTTAGATAAAGACATGAGCATCTTATTATAACATCCAATCTGAAAGGGCAAGAACCAGAAATTAGGCTCTAATTCGGATTCTCCAGCGAACTTCTCTAACTGATTCACATGAAGTTTTAGCTTCTCTTTCTTTTCTCTCAATGTCAGGAAGACGAGATCCATGTCTTTCTTATCGGGAGAAATTCCCACTTGGTTTATGTATTCTCGGAGGGCCCCCAAGCTCTGAGAGAGTTGCTTTTTTGCTAGAGTTGCTGCTCTTGTGGGTTGCAAGAGAAGTTCGACTGTGACGAAACAAAACAATCCAATGAAAGTCTCTGTGATTCTAGTGATAGCAAAGTCATCAGGAAGGCCGTAATCCGTCCTTCCTAGGATCAGTAAGGCTCCTATAACTGCTGAAACCCCACCGGCATGGCCATACATTCGACTGTGCCTCAGAAAACTCGAAAAAATTATCCAAGGTAGAAGGGCTAAAATTGAAAACTCGGGATATTTGCTGAAGAGAAGGCAACCAAGAACACCATATACTGACCCCAATGCTGTTCCTTGTGCTCTAGCATTTGCGTCTCTAAATGTCGCTTGTCTTTGTGCTACAAAGCTGATTGCGATGGCTAGTCCAGACCAGTACCCATTTTCCTTGTCGAATAACAAACCAAAGAAGACAGCAAGGCCTAGAGAAATCGAACACTTGAATGCAAAAAGCAGTGTTTCATTCCTTGGCGCGATCCTTTTAAATAAAGCATTGACTTCTTCTTGTACTGAATTCCTGGATCCTTCATTGTTGGATTTTTCAACGATATGCATACGATTTTGTTGAGCGGTGGTCAAGTCGTCTAGAAGGAGCTTTATGCAGGAAAGGAAGAAAAATGATGTCCGGTTTTCGCAGTTTGGATTTATGGTTTTAAGTGAATCAAGGAGCTTGTTGAAAAGTTCTCTCCCTTTCGGCTCTTCATGAGATGTTGATGCATCGATGACTGGTGGAAAAAACTTGGCTTGCTCTAGTTTTAGGCTGATTTGAACTTCCATTGCTAATAAAATCTCTCTTAGCTCTTGATCAATGAAGCTAACGCGAACAAAAGAGCAACAAGTTAGCGCGGTCTCCATCCGTCTTATTTGAATCTCAATGTCTTCCAATCTATCTTCTGGCTTTCCCAAGTAGGGCTTCGGCCAGATTTGGGGTCTCTCCCACTGCACACCTTCCTGTTCAGATTGAAATTTTTACTTCATTACAGCAATCAAAATGGTTTTCAATAGAATTGACAAATATAGGACAACATCAGCCGGGCTCTCCACCACAAGCGTGCAGACTCTACATACTTTGTGGTTGGCTCCACTGTCCACACCAATGCGCGGTGAAGAGTCCGGAGCACTGGTAATTTTTTCCTTGTAACGCGAGCTTTTTCGATAGGTGATCAAGCCGTCACATGATATCAATTTCACCTGCGCTCGATTTTGGTCCAGAAACATTTTGGAAAAAAAAATGCAAACATTGCGCAATCCCTGCTGCTCTGAGTAGTCAGTACCAAGGGCGGATTGAAACGGGGGCACGTGACGTGCCCCCACTCGAAACTAAAATAATTTCGTTATACTTTTGTATATTTAGCATAATTATGAAAGTGGGCTACCATACATTGCATATATCTCGAAAATATACATATAGAATTAGTTTTATGTTTCAATTTCGTCATATGCTGCATGCATTTATATTTGTTGGTTTTCAAACTGTTTGTCTATTTGGAACGGTTCTTTCTTAATTGCATTTATTTTTAACCGTCTAAAAGCAATATTTCAAAACAATGTCATTAATAAAACTATCTCGATCATTCTAAAACTTGTCGATGTTATGTGTTATAAACTTTTGTGCTTTGTAATGCATGTCTTATTTGTGCACGATTTTATTGTGGTTACTAGAAAAATAATTTTTCGCCATTATGATTAACAAGAGGCCCCCACTAAGCTACATTCCGGCTTGGATCCGTCCCTAATCAATACCATTAATGATTTGATCATATTGAATTTACCATTACAGAGTTGATACTCTGAAGAAGCTTGGCTCCAGTTTCTTGCAAGGGCTTGGCTTGTGATATTGTCTCCAATGCAATTGTGGTATTTTGTTCAGAGAATGCCTTCATTAGGAGTCTAAACCTTTCTGATGCATTTTGAGTGTACATTCTACTCAGTTTGTTTGCCTGTAATAAAAAGAAGCACAGAGTGATCACAGTTGATTACTGTAATCCTTATTGTTGAAAAGGATAAATTAACAAATTAAAGAAGAGAAAAACTTCAAATATGTTCAATAATCCTTAAACCACACGCAAGTACATTAAACACTGAAGTGATCAGTACTATGTGTCAGTGAGTACTATCCTTAAACCACACGCAAGAAACTTCAAATAGTTTCTTTTATAATGATTTTGAGCGGGGGCTGGTTTCGTGCTCCCTAGACTTATTGCTTTTGAAAATAAAATCAGTCTTTTAAAATAAAAGTAAAAATCTGACATTGTCTTTTAGAAGAATATACACTTTGCAAACTATGGCTGAATATATTAGTTCAATTTTTTTTTAATGGCAAAAATATTCATCAGTTTATCATTTATATATTATTGTATTTCCTTTATTTGTCATGAGACGGTGTCTAACAGTTGCATCATTATAAAAGAAATTTCGCTGAAGCAAATTTGACAATTTACTTTCAGTGGAACCTTGCATATGGAGTATTATACTAACAACACTATGGCGATCAAATCTGGTGACAATATATCGGATACAACGTTAGGTGTCCTCAATGCGTTGGTGAGAATATTGCAGTAGATACCATATATATAATTATATGAAAATGTCAAATACAAGTTGTCACGGGACATGATAAAACCAAGTCAATGAAAAAATCTCATGTTGGCGTAAAAATCTCACATTGGCATGTCGAAAATTAGCAGGTTGAGCATCTCCGATAGATCCCTCAAACAATAAATGTCAAAAAGAAGAGTAACCATGCATGAAATATCAATGAGCACCCTAAGAGAGCCCTGAAACTAAATAAGGAGTCTTCGGGTGAATAATCAAAAGCTGACGTGGCAAATTTTGATTATTACATTGCGGATGCTCTAAGTCATGTACCCTTGCTATATATTTCTCTCTTCTTGCAAACTTCAAGTTAGCTCCATCACCGTTGCAAAAAGAATATACCCAAATAAATGCATTTTTATTTTATTTTTTTCAACTTGCCAATATTCGTAAATCAAGTTTCTACATATTTCACAATAAAGAATAATCTTAACTCTTGTCTTTCTCTATTCACTTTTTTTTTTTCAATTTAAGAAATGAATTCCCGATGTGATTAAAAATAAGAGAAGTTGAAGTGGGTAAGAATTAATTGTTCAAGTATATATCTGAGTTGCAATAATCGATCAGTTCTCCTATTTGTTCCATAAACCTGATAATATCAATTATTAACAAATAGATAGATACATATTTTCTAAAAATTGTGGTTGAAGTAATTAAGCAACAAAGAAGAGTGGCCAAAAAAATAAATTAATGGGAAAGACATCGAGATTTTATTGAGAAATTCAAAAAAGCTGTGGAGATAGTGTAATTTTGAAAAAAAAAAAAAGCTGAAAATATGGAAAAAGTAAATCAAAATTTATTGTGAAATTCATCACATCGAGATTTTAAAGTATGGTAATGAAGTAGTATAATTTTGATGCTAACTGTGGAGATAGTGTTTGAGGTATCTGCTGGAGCATTCAAAAGGTTGAAAAACTTTCAAATATTTTGTTAATTATCTAATGTTTGAGGGATGTGATGAAAATGTTACGGCCGGTGACAAAAGGATGTTATGGTGACAAAAGGATGTCAAGAACACAATGTAATTAATTATTCCTCAAGTACGTCTCAAATAGAAATTTTAATTAGTACGTAATATCTGCTTGACGGATTCCTAGTCCTAAAATAATGGGTTGCCCTAAGCGTAGGGCTGAGATCGACGTAGCACAATATCCGGTAAGACCGGAGTCGAATCTACAAATTAAGACGGTGATATTTGCTGACTCAAAACTCGGGTTGTTACTGTTTAAACTAGCTCTTAGGTAGCCACCCATTGTATTCGATTGCTAAGATTGACTAAACTTAAGAAATTGTTTGATTTTTTTAAATAATTAAAAAGGAGGTACGATCGTAGGGTTCAAAGCACTCACAACCAATCTCGGATAAAAAAAACAATAACTATTTGATTCAAATAAAAATATAACAATAAATAATAATAAAAAAAGGCTCCGCCACTGGCCCTCTATATCAATGCTCCATAGATTTATCTCCCCGTTTCAAAAACCTTCTTAAAAAATAAATAGTTTATTTCACATTTTCAAACTCAAAAATAAAGTAAATGAAAAATAAATTTTCAATTTTTTTTGCACCATTTAAAAGATCTCAATAAGATCTATCAAACAAGATCTATATTGCTAGGAAAATTATTTTCATAAACACATGATTTTTGAGCTTGAAATTGTCTTCTTAAAAATTACTCCCTCCGTCCCGGTTAGTTTGTTTCCTTTTTGACTTTTTGAGAGCGTTTGACCTCTCAAAGAATTGTCTATAATTTTCAATTCGTAATGTTTTTAATATGCAATATGGATCTTGTTTGATAGATGTCAATTAGTTTTATTATACAAAATCTTCAAAATCATAAAAAATAAATAAATAAAATGTAAGATATATAAGTATATTTTTGAAAGACACGAATTTCGACAATTGGACAAACAAATAGGGACGGAGAGAATGAGTACTTATTTGGGTTTCTGGACCCACCAAGTTTCTCAAATTCAACTATCGTGTGCAAGGACGAAAAAAATAAACCAAGAAAAAAACAACTGACCCACAAAACTTGTCAAATATGTGAATTTGGATGACTACTTTTTTATTTATTTATTTCTTTCTCTAGTGCAAAAGTGGAAACCTACCATATTAGTTATGATAGGAAACACTCTTCGGTGTGAAACGTAAGTTTTGAGGCTGACTCACATTTTTCAATTTACTTTCAAATTACCCCTTCACCTGCCCAAAGAAACTGCCATTAAATTAAGAAACAAAAGAATTGTTACCCAAAGTTCCTTCTCCCCTCTTCTCTACCTTCACATTCCAGTTTTCAGTGCAGATGTACCTTGATTCAAGAATTTTCTCTTTTCATCTTTTACACGACATGATGTCACGGTTTGACGCACATTGCATGTACCCAGATGTCTAGTATGCAATAGTGATCGAATTTGATGACAATATGTTGAGCACAATGTGAATTCTCCTCAATGCAATGGTGAAATAAACTCCACCCATGATATATTTTGTCAAAAATTGTAAATCCATTACTATTATAGGTGATCAACAAAACTAAAATAAATCTTACCAAAAAAATTTCAAACCTGATGGATGCAAAGTTGGAGTTTTTAAGAAATAGGATACCATCAAGTCAAGAGTACCTTTTGTATAAACTTTTTGTCTTAACGGAACTCTATACATTTTTCGTCACCGTTAGAATTAAAATTTTGAAGCCGCCCCTAATCAAAATCAAAACTTTCCGTTCACCACAAAGATGTTCTGGGATTAAAGTAAAAAAATATTTCCACCAAAACAAGCATATCCTCGATTTAAGTATTAGTAATCCTTTTTTAGAAATCGAATGGATTCGGTCTTCTAATAGGTGGAAAAAATAAGCACCCGAGATCACGCATGCATGCAAGTATTACCTCTGTGTAAGCTAGACGAGGGTACGGCAACAGCATAGCCAATACCGAAGCCAATGCCCCGAGAGCCGTACTAGCCGCCACATGGATCGGATGCATCACATCCCCAGCCTCCTTACCGTACACCACAGCCCCAACATACACAATCACAATCTGTCCAAACGCAATCCTCTTGGTCATCAAGTGGGACCACTCCGGCACCGCCACCATGAACGCCCCCGCCGCCACGGCGGCGGCTGCGACGGCCGCGGAGAAGTGTTCGGGTCCAATGAGCCAGAGGCTCACTACGGACGCTGGCAGTACCTGGGCGGTCGCCAACAGGGCATGCCAGCATCCCTTCACAGAGTCGCCAAGTGTCGCGTCCGACACGATCAGTATGGCGGTCACGTAAGCGAAGGCCGGAAATGGGAGCAGGGTGCGGAGGGGTTCGGGGCCGTAGAGGGTGGCGCAACCCACCATGGCGCATGCCAGGGCGGTCCGAAAGGCCGAGCCCAGGCGGGTCCGCCAGATGGCCCAGGCTCGGTCCTCCTCCGCCGTCATTGCCGGAAAGAAATAAGCTCTTCCACTGCAGTAGAAGAAGCAGGGGGGGGAATGAAAGAGGCTTGTGTAGGGGAAGAGAGTGATTTTTGGATGAAGTTAGAAGCAGGGGATGAAGAGGCTTTTATAGGCAATGAGAGAACAAATTTTAGGCTCTGTTTGAAACTTGTATAAAGAAACGGGAAAATAATTAAGAAGGAAAATGTGAGAAAAATGAAAGAAAATTTTTACTGATGAAACAATATGTATCTGCGGAGAAATTATTCGTTGCCCCAAGGGCAACACGTCATTTTTTACAAGTGGTGTCTCTCACCGATCAAAATCTACCCTATTGACTTTGTGTTAGTACTTTTGCCACATAAATAACCCCTCACTTGACGGACAAACGAGGCAAACGGAAATGGAACAGCGTTAAAGCCTACCTACCCCTTGTCAGTACTTTTTTCCGAGAGAAACTTTATTCACGGCTTTGCTCAATTTCATCCATTCATTGGCGCAATCAATGACTGAGATGTGTTTTCGATTTTATTTTTACCGGTCAGAATTGATTTTCAATCTGGACCGTCCAAATACTTTTGAACGCACGTGATTTAGCGCTATAAATCTTCTTTACGGGACGCCCCGTAAAGAAGTTTCTCTCTTTTTTCCCTCCATGTTTTACCGTTAACTAGATACGAAAAAATACCCATTCTCCAAAATTTTTGACTGTTTCATAATTCGTATTTTTTTGTCTTTAGTGATGAAATACCCATTCTCTCAAAATTTTGGTATTTTTTATTTTTGATATTTTTATTCATCGTGTTACAATTTTTTGAATTAATCATCTGTCTCTTGTGTCTACAAAGTAAACATATGACTCAAAGCAAAAACAAAGTTAACTAGATACGAAAAAATACAAAACTTGCTTTTAAATCAAGTTATACTTATACTTCAATTAAGTGACCGGTTCAGATTCTTTAATTAAGTGACCAGTGTATGCTTATAAATCAATGACAAGTTAAAAATACCGTTTGAAAGTTTTACTTATGAAATTGCGCATACATTGCCTACCTAGTGAACAGTACTCGCCGGATTACACCGAGCCACTGCAGCAATATTAGCACTTCTGTAAAATATCGATAGCTATGTTTGGGGAGACTTCTTTTTAAATCTGAGGTTTGCAGAGGCTTGTGCACAGAACTTTTGGGAAACATACTAAAGGAAAGAGATCAATAATCTAGACCCATAGGCTCGCTTGGAAGCAGCAAAAGGAAGGGGGATTCTGATATCCCCCTCCTAATACGTGGGGCCACAGATATGGCGTTGTTGGGAAGTTGAGAAGCAGGGGGGATATCTTTCGACGGCCTCCTTCGGAATCCCTCCCAATACAACCTCAGGGGGGCTTAGAGATGGCTAGGGTCTGAGCAAGCCATGTCGAATCCGCCCTAATCCCCCCATCATTTGGACCATCTTACCCCTCGTAATCCCCCTTCCCCACCCGCACGCATCATTTCTGTCGCACTCTTCTCGGTCTCTTCTTGTTCAAACGGAGAAAAGGGCTCGAAGAGGTCTGTGGCGATTTGGTGCTTTTGGTCGATTTGGAGTTCGATTCAGTCCAGGTTTGAACTGCATTCTTCGAATTTGTACTGTTTATGTGTATCTGTGTTCGATTTTGTGTTGATTTATCATTCCCGCAGTGTATTTGTTCGATTTGGTTAGTGGGTTTTGTGGGTGTGGACTCCAGTAGAGGTACCATATCTGTCGCTACTCTTCTTGGTCTATGGTTTTTGGAACGAGAAGAAGGGCTGGAAGAGTTTTGTGGCGATTTGGTGCTTTGGTCGGATTCAGTTGGTTTCACTGAGGTATGAACAACAGTCTTCCTTTTTGGAGTTCGATTCAGTCCAGGTTTGAACTGCATTCTTCGAATTTGTACTGTTTATGTGTATCTGTGTTCGATTTTGTGTTGATTTATCATTCCCGCAGTGTATTTGTTCGATTTGGTTAGTGGGTTTTGTGGGTGTGGACTCCAGTAGAGGTACCATATCTGTCGCTACTCTTCTTGGTCTGTGGTTGTTGGAACAAGAAGAAGGGCTGGAAGAGTTTTGTGGCGATTTGGTGCTTTGGTCGATTTCAGTTGGTTTCACTGAGGTATGAACAACAGTCTTCCTTTTTGAACTGGTTCTGTTGTTTTTTAGGTTCGATTTTGTGGCCATTTTTTTTTCCGGCAGAGTTTTTGTTCGATTTGGTTATGTGGGTTATGTGGGTTTGAACTGTTCGAAACTGTCCGATGTAGGAGGGTCCAAAGCTGTGGCCGTCATAATGTGTGTTCATAAATTTTATACATTCGCTTGTTTATAAACATGTCAAAAAGTATTGAAAAGTTAAAAAATGCTATATACGGCTATAAATATGCCCAGATTGAAGTATTCGAAAATCCATGGATTTGTTGTTGTGGATTGTTTTGTTGGTGAAGAAAATGTCGTAACATTTTAGAACCCAGTTGATGATTTTCATATCATCTAAAATATGGCAAAAGAGGTCTAGCGTAGGATAATGGTAAATAGGTACAGTAAAACATATGATGAGTATGAGTTTAAATTAAAACCAAGTAAGTAGATGAGTATGAGTTTGGAATTTCTATATGGGTATATATCCATTGAATTGTGTTCATAATTGGTGAATAATATGAAACCCTACCTAAAAACCTAAACCCTACTGATATGGCTTTGAATTTTGATTAATAGTTAGGGTTCATCATTGTTAGATAGGATTTAAAGATTAGGTTTTCCAAAAAAACCCTAAATCTTGGAAATGTTTTTTAGGATGGCAAGATTAAATAGGAAACAGAAAAGGAGAAGAGAAGAGCAAGAGGGATTGATGGCATTACAGGCCTTTATGAACGCTATCATTGGTGTTATTCGTCTGTACTTGTTCATCACGTCCACGTTTCGCCCTCGTTGTCCGGAGTTGTCTCCGAATCCAGACTTTTACCAGACGCACGTAAATAACATCAATAGGCTTGTAAGGGGTAATGACACGGACTGCCATGAACAGTTGAGGGTGAATAGACATACTTTTTTGAGATTGTGTTGTTTAGTCCGAGGTGGTGGGTTAACCGACTCACGCAACGTATGTCTCGAGGAGAGGGTAGCAATATTCTTGTAGGTCCTCAGTCACCATACGAAGCAGAGGCGTACAAAATTTCAATTCTATAGGTCTACTGAGACAATAAGTAGGCATTTCAATGCTGTACTCCAAGCTGTCTTGCGCCTTCACCGAATGCTCCTAGAGACGCCCGACCCTGTACCTGCTAACTACCAAGACAGTAAGTGGAATTGGTTTCAGGTATAGCCCTTCTCAATTGTTCCTATTTCATCCATTGTCAAGATTTCCTCTAAGTTCCACATATTCACTACGTTAATAATCTTGTCCACTTTTGTTAGAATTGTCTTGGGGCCTTGGATGGGACGTACGTGCCAGTAAATCCCCCGGCCGCGGACAGGCCACGATATAGGTCGAGGAAGGGTGAGATTGCTACAAATGTCTTAGGTGTTTGTACCCGGGACCTTAAATTTGTCTATGTATTGGCTGGATGGGAAGGATCGGCTACAGACTCTAGAATCCTTGGAAACGCCATGGAAAGACCCCACGGTCTTAGAGTTCCCCATGGTATGTTCCATATCCGAAGTTGAAGTTTACTTTGACTCCATTAAAGTTATCCACCCATCAATGTGTTGTCTTCCATTCGTTACAGGACATTATTACCTTGTTGATGCCGGCTACACCAATGGGAACGGTTTTTTAGCACCATACCGTGGACAACGATATCACATTAACATTTGGAGGCAAGGTCACATGCCAACAAGCAAAGAGGAGTTCTTCAACATGAAACATTCCGCCGCTTGGAATGTCATTGAGAGAAGCTTTGGGGTTCTCAAGATGCGGTTTGCAATTTTGAGATCTCCTTCCTATTACCCGATAAGGACTCAATGCCGTATCGTGTCAGCATGTTGTCTGCTTCATAACCTAATTAAGAGAGAGATGCCGAACGATCCCATTGAACACGAGTACACTGCGTGGGAACGAGCACATATGAACGATGTCCCTGTTGATGATAACATTGCTAACGTTGAGAGTTCCAATGAGTGGAGTGCGGGGAGGGATGCTCTAGCGGCGGCCATGTATAACCATTGGTTAGGCAATGGTGGGGGACAAGTGGAGGGCATCCTTCCTTGATTGTATTTTCGTTTTGTGGTGTCAAACATTGTAATTGTACTAATTCGAACTTCTTCGTAACTTATTTTTTTGAACAACTTGTAACGTACTATTGAATTTGCTGGTGTTTTTCATAACGTAATGTTTAAGGTCCTACTGTTACAATTGTTGCACACTTTAAAATGCATTTGCAGCTATGGCTGCTAACGATGTGGAAGTAGTGGAAGTGGAAGGGCCTACAAAGCAAAAACGTAGGAGTTGGAGGAAAAGTGAGGAGGATGCACTAATGAAGTGCATGCTCAATGAAGCGGCGGAGAGGTGGAAGGCCGAAAATGGGTTCAAAATGGGTTACTTCACCCACTTGGAGAAGGAGTTAGAGAAAGTGCTCCCGGGGTGCAACATTAAGGCAAACCCCCACATTGACTCCAAGGTGAGGTATTGGAAATCCCTATGGGCTAGAATTGTAGACATTACAAACCTAAGTGGTTACGGGTGGGATGCGGTCAACAAACGCATCGACGTGGAGCAACCCGTATGGGATGCGTATGAAAAGGTAAGTCCCGACCTTGAATTCCAATGCTTTAATTGAATATTAAGGCATGAGAATTCGTAGTAAAATTGTAAATGTTTGTGTAGGCCCATCCCAAAAAGGCCCAAGGCTTGTACGGGAAGTCTTTCCCGTACTTTGAAGATTGGCAAACCATATTTGGCAAGGATAGGGCTACGGGGGCAGCCGCTGAAGATTATGACGAAATGGCGCGGCCGGATATTCCCAATGAAAGTGTGGAGCCACACCTCTCCAATGACTTTTATGATTGCCTATTCGATAACTACGATCAACATCTCCCCAACACTCCTACAACTCCCGTAACTCCTACAACTCCCGTAACTCCCACACCTCATTCGTCACTCCCCACGTCCACTCCCCGTGGGTCAATGCCGACGGCCAATGCCACACCTCATGCGTCACTCCCCACGGCCACTCCCCGTGGGTCAATGCCGGAGCCCCAAACAAGAGAAAGAGGACAAGAATGGGTGATGCCGAGTTGTCCATCCATGCGAGCATGGACAATTTCTTCACTTCAAGCTGTACCTATATGGAGAAGATGGCCAATTCGTTTGGGTATGACAAAGAGCTATCCGCCCGACGCACGATGGTGAAAGATGAGTTGTCGAAGCTTGATATCAAATTGACGGAGAAGTTCAAGCTTAGTGCAATAATCGTGCAAGCGGAAGAGAGGGTGGATGACTTCTATGGGACTAAGCCCGAGGAGAGGCAAGCTTTTGTGGAGGCCATCCTTGCCGGTGAAGTATATGGTCCCATCTAGTGGCAATGACGAATGAATGCCTTTTTGAAGTGGGTAAAGTACCATTATAAGCAAGAATGGTACTTTACCCACTTTTTTTGTAGTGGCATAATTAGGAAGCCTTTTGTTCATTCCTAATCAACATTTCCTCCCTTTTGTATGAAGTATATATATGGTACAATGGATGCATAGTGGATGCATAGTTTTTGTTAATATATGGGAATGTAATTTGAAGTTTGTCAAATGTGTAATGAACAATGGAGGATGTCTATGAACTACGAACTAGGATGGGTGTATCAAGTACACATGAAGTAATGCACTAGATCTTAAACTTCGCAAATTCGTACATTTGATGCATACATTTTGTTCATCTTTGGGAAATGTAATATGAAGTTTGTTTGCATGACAGGTTGTTCGCAACTTAAGTGAGTCTTACTAGGGCAATGATGAAGCGATTAAATTCTTAGTTAAGGTAGATACCGTGGCGGGGTAACGGTAGTTGCAGCCATGAGTACCCTTCTGATGGATTTTGATTGTCGGAAGGCTATGATGAAATTTTTCTGAGCCTCTGTCCACTTTCTAGCAGCTTTGTGGAGCATGTGCAGTGTGTGTGTGTGTGTGATTTGGTGCAGTTGAAAGGTCATTACAAATGTTCTGAAGTGATGATCCATGCCAATGATGAATCAATCCATGTGCAGAGAGTGTGTGTGTGTCCAGTTTTCTCCTATGTCCAGTTTTAATGAAGCTGTATCTGCTATGTCCAGTTTGCTGTTCTATAATGTAACTGGTTCTTAATAGGGCAATGATGAAAAATGACAATGTAAATGAAGGTTGTGCCTTGGCGGGGCAACTTTTTGTTGCAGCCATGCGTACCCTTGTGCGTTTCGTACTAATTTCCTGAGCCCACTACAATTTCTGATATGTCCACTTCAGGACTTGAATCTGCAGCAGTTGACAGTTCTGTTCTGGTTCTGAAGTTTTGTTCTGTTGTGGTTGTGGTTATGATTCTGCAGTTTTCAGTTTATGCATGTGGTTATGTTCATATGTGGACAAGAATGCAGAAATTAGTGGCAATGCAGTTTTATGTTATGTAGTTTTCTGTTCATGCAGTTTTCTATTCTGCAGTTTCTGGGTTAATAGGGCTGTTTTGCAGTGTGTGTGTGTGTGTGTGTTTATGGGCTATGATGAAATTTTTCTGAGCCTCTTAGGTGTTTTTGGTTGCTCAGTCCAGTTTTGACCAATTTCTGATCTGTCCAGTTCAACTGTCGTAGTATTCTGAGCTGTTGGTTTATGTGTGTGTGTGTGTGTGAGGTTCAGTTGTGTAGCAGGTTCAGTTTTGGCCATGTTGTTTCTGTTCTGAACTCTGGTTCAGTTTTGGCCATGTTAGTGTGGGTTAAGGGTGGCTGTGTGGGTGATGTGCAGGTGTGTGGGCTGTGTGGGATGTGTCCAAACTGCACTGTCCAAACTGTTACTGCTTGGTGGCATGTTTGGTGGACCATTTCTGGGTTTGACATGTTGACTTCTTATTTAGGGCAATGATGAATTATTTAATTTCTTAATTAAGGTCGATACCTTGGCGGGGTAACATTTGTTGCAGCCAAGGTATCGACCTTATTATCTGAGCCCAATCCACTTATTACCTATGTAGTGCAGCATGTGGTGTGTGTAGTTAGCTGTGTTGAGCATCAGTTTGCTGCCTCTGTCCACTGTTGGCTCATTTGAATGGTTTGTGCAGGTTATGCTCTGGTTCAGCTTTTGTGTTCAAACTGTTAGTGTAGCAGGTTCAGTTTTTGGATTGGTTAGAGTGTGTGTGAGGTTCAGTTTTTGTGTCCAAACTGTTAGTGTAGCAGGTTCAGTTGTTGGATTGATTAGAGTGTGTGTGAGGTTCAGTTTTTGTGTCCAAACTGTTAGTGTAGCAGGTTCAGTTTTTGGATTGGTTAGAGTGTGTGTGAGGTTCAGTTTTTGTGTCCAAACTGTTAGTGTGGGTTTGGGGTGGCTGTGTGGGTGATGTGCAGGTGTGTGGGATGTGTGGGATGTGCAGTTTTGTGGACAGTGTGTGTGTGTGTCATGGAAACATGCCACAAAGGAGTTTTGGTGCCTGTTTTCTGCAGTGGTCAAAAACTGCTGTTTGTGGGCTGTATGTTAGTAGTGCAGTTTGGTGGACCATTTCTAGGATTGACATGTTTATGTGGTTCACATGTTCCTGGGTTTGACAGTTTTCTGCCACTAATTTCTGGGTTTGTAGTGCCTTGGCGGGGCAACTTTTGGTTGCAGCCATGGCTATGAGGAAATTTTTCTGAGCCACCTATTCTTGAATTCCAAGTGCAGTTTTTTTGGGTTAAAGCTGTGTCCAAACTTGTGTTCTTCCTGCCTATGTTCCAATATGTGTGTTACTGCACTTGTTGTGTGTCCAAGTTCTTCTTCTGTGGTGAGAGAAATGTGTGTCCAGCTTGGTTTCTCCAAACTGCAGTTTTGGACAGTGCAGTTTTGGGACAGTGATGAATAACTGCAGTTTGTGGACAGTTTTGACGGTTTTTGTCAACTCCTGGTGCTATTTTAAGGCTGTTTTGTTGTCCAATGGACAATTCTATTTAGGCCATGATGATATAATACGAGACAATTTTAGGCGAGTCACTTACTTTGGCGGGACAAGTTATGAGGGCCAACGGTTCAATCACCGTTCGGCAACATAACTTGTAGCCAAGTAGTGCATTATGTGCCGGTCAAATATATCTGAGCCATATTCATTTGTAAGCTTACTCTTACTATTGTTTCAAATTGAAATATCGTAATTGTTGTATCTGAATAGATTTTCCATGGGAAGTGAAGATAAGTATTGGGTGGTTTTCGTTGGCCGTGAACCGGGTATATATACAAGTTGGGTGGCCGCGGAACTTCAAGTTAATGGATACGCGGGCAACTTGAAGAAAAAGTACAACACATTAGACGAAGCGGAAGAAGCATTGTTAGCATTTCATGAGGAAAGATACCGGCTCATGGAAGACATGCAGTTGGCTCAAACCAAACATCAATCAAGTGACGGTACTTCCACATCCACAACTGATTTGGAAGTGGCACAACAAACTAGTCTAACAACATACTTTGTTGGAACTTTTTTTTTAGGTTTCGTATGTTGTATTTTATTGGCATATCTGTTTGATTCGGAATGAAGTTGTACGTATTTTATTTTCAGAATTTGGACGAATTAGGTTGAGAAGACTTTATCAAATGTAAGAATTTCGTCAGTTGTATGTTTTTTATTTCATAAATCACTAGTCTAACAATATTGGTTTGGATATTCAATTCAAAATTAACGTATGGTGGTTCGCATTTTCACTTGAAAACAATGCTACAATACGAGGACCAACACAAATGCACCCTCACACACATACATAAAACAAATTAGGAACCCACGAAAAGGCAACTCCATTCATTTCACAAGACATACATAAAATTAAATACTTCAGATACATTAGGAAGGCTACAAATTTAATCGTCAATCCATTTATTATCACAACTTTCAATTTATTCTTCCAATACCCGCCTTCATTCTTCGAAGTTCTAGTTCTCATCTGAAACAAAGCAATAGGCCCATCGATTAAAATGGGGAAATTGCTTGTCCCGAAAATGCCTCTGATGTCGGTGATCCTACATATAAATGGTAGGAAAACATTATAAAACTTTACAAACCAATACTTTTAACAAAAAAGCAAAAAAAATTGAAGAGTACTTACTTGGACAAATTCATTCCAAATTTCATTTTCCACCACTAGTTTGTTTTCATTTGGATTCCACCCGAACCCATGACGCCTAAGCATAGCGTCTAGTTTGCGATAATCACTCTTCCAAGACTTGATCTTTGCTTCAATATGAATTTCGTTTAAACCTCCTCGAGGGAAAGAAACTCGCATCTCATTTGCAAGAACTCCCAAGTAGGAATGTTTGAACCCTCCGTTGTCGGTTCGCCAACCCCCCCTGATCGACAAGGCTCGTAAGGTTTGTTAACAAATTATCCTCCTCATCCTCTCTCCAACGCCGGTGTGCTGCCATTGAAATGATGAAAACAAACAAAATTATGAATTAGGAAATTAAGATGAGATGTGGGATGGGATGGGATATGGAAAATGAGTGCTATTTATAAAAAAATTGGAGGCAATAATTTGTTGAACCTACTCCTCACATTAATTCAACTAACACCCACATGTTTCCAACCACCATCTACTCCCCATTCATTTTATAAATTTCGGTTTTTTATAAAATTCTTAAAATTTCGGTTTTATTAAACATTTTTCAAAAAATGATAACATTTCCTACGTTAACCATTATTAAGTATTTTCATTAAACATTTCAAAAATGATATGACATTTGTTTATTTATTTTATATAGTTATTATATTAGTTAGGCACATTTTCTCAAAGAAAAAAATATGTTGGCACATGTGTATTCACCTAACAAAATTGTTGGACACATTTTTAACTACCAAGCAATGTATTTTTCCAAATAAATAAAAATAATCAGATTTTTTTTATAAAAAACCCGACTTTTTCCTAAGTAAAACTGACTTTTTCATTTTGTAATTTTATTAAATTAGTACATTTGTTAATAAAAATAAATATTACGGCTTCAAGATTAATTATATTTGTAATTATACATATAAAGTAATACATATTTAAGTTTGGGTCTGCACAAGGGCAAAATAGTCATTTGACAGCTTTTTACATTATCCACCCTTCCTAATACCCCCTATTTATCCTACATCCAAACCACGTACTATTTTATCCCCCCCTTCTAATACCTCATCCAAACCAATCACTATTTAATCCCCCCTCCATAAACATCACATCAATGTGGGCCATCCCGTATTAATAAATACCCCCTACTATCCAATCCCCCCTTCTTACATAATACCTCCAAACCTAATACCGCATCCAAACGAGCCCATAAATTCCAGTTTAATAACAATCAAGATTGAACTGTAGGCAATTCTAGCTCAAAAGATAACAAACCAGCTTTATAGTGATCACTTTAGTACAATAGCAAGTTTAGTATTTTTTCGTATCTAGTTAACTTTGTTTTTGGCTTTGGGTCATATATTTGTTTTGTGGACATGAGAGATTGGGTATTTCATCACTAAAGATGAAAAAACCCGAATGATGAAACAGTCAAAAATTTTGGAGAAAATAATTTTTAGAGGAGAACAAAACAAAGTTGTCTTTTGAGCTCATAGAGAAATATAGGCAGTAATTGAAGAGAAAACGGCAAAACATTGAGGAAAAAAAGAGAAAAACTTTTTTACGGGGCGTCCCGTAAAGAAGATTTACAGCACTAAATTACTCGCATTCAAAAGTGTTTGGGACAGTCGAGATTGAAAATCAATTTTGACTGGTAATTAAAAAATTAAATTTTACCGGTCAAAATTAAAAATATATTTTAGCCATTGATTGCATAAATGAACATGTGAGATTAAGCGGAACCGTGAATAAATTTCTCTAGGAAAAAAATGTGAGGGAAAGTTAAAGCAAGAGAGAGAAAACCAGAAATTAAAATTGAAAAGACAAGGGGTAGGTAGACTTTATCGTTGTTCCATTTCCGTTTGCCTCGTTTGTCTGTCAAATGAGGGATTATTTATGCGGCAAAAGTAATGACACAAAGTTAATAGGGCAGATTTTGATTGGTGAGAGGCACCACCGGTAAAAAAAAACAGAAAGTCTGTGGACACAGCAAATCTGTGCACAGATCGTGCACAGATTTCTATGTGGGGCCTACTATGGGTTCCACACAAGTGATCCGAGCCATTCATTATGTTTAAAACATTTTTTCAAGGGCCCCCGCGTAAAATCAACTCAATCCGACACCTATAAGTCGTTGATCTAATAGTCTAACTTTTCATTCTCTAAAAACCCGAATGAAAAGTTAGGCGATTAGATCAAGCACTTATAAGTATCGGATTGAGTTAATTTTTGCGGAGGCCCTTGAAAAAATGTTTTAAACATAATTAACGGATCAAATTATTTGTATGGGATCGGATTAAAAAATTTGTTGTGCCAGTAGCATGGTTATGTAAAAAATGACGTGTTGCCCCAAGGGCAACGAATAATTTCTCGTATCTGCATATTAGTTATAGGGTGTTGTCAGTAATGAAGAAAAAAATTAAGGTGTAGTTAATTGGGAAGTCTTCCTCTTGTGTATAATCTTAAATTTGTTTTGAGAATAAGTTTTGTGTGGATGAGGCGAAAACCGTGGGGTTTCCGCCACCGCCATTTGTGGGCTCTACCGGGCATTCATTGCGGTAATATGAACTGTTTATCTTGTAGTGCCCGCAGAGTAGCGCATTCAAGTAAAAAATCAGCTTAATCGGACATCGATAGGCATATCAAAAATTAAATTTTGTTTTCTAAAAAGAACGGCCTGGATTCTGTCAATAGTTTTTAAGTTAAAATGTCTATGACCGTCTATTTTATAAACGAAAATTCAATTTTTGATATGCCTATCGATGCCGGATCAAGCTGGGTTTTTTTTTTTTGTGCGTGAAAACACTACTCTGCGAGCCCAACAAGATTAACGGTTTAGATTATCGCAATAAATGCACAGTAGAACCCGCATGGTTTCCACCTCATCTGAAAATAACTTTTTCTCATTTGTTTTTGGTCATTTTCTTCCTACAGGTCTAGAACTAGTGTTAGAGCAAGTTTATCAGTGCATAGTCAAAAATGCTAATGAACAGTATACATTTTCATTTTACCTACCCATTTTTACCTTTCACACCACATCAGCATCTGTATAATTCTCGGACCCGGCGTTCCTGCAGTGACTTTTAGTCACTGCAGTTTGCAGCCCCCCAAAACGACGTCGTTTTGGGGTATTTTGGATTCCATGTGTACAAATTACTTTTTCTCCCTCCTGACACATGTATGCAAATTACGTTTTCCCCCTGGCACACCACCCCCGACCCCACCCCTCTTCCCCAGGAATACCCCAAAAATATCCGAACCTATTTTCTGTTATTTTTTCTTTATTTAATTAATAATGTTTATACTCTGTATCATATTTCTTTTTTATTTATTTAAAAATATTTTAGTGTTCCGATTTTCAATCCAGTTGAATCGGTGGAAAGATCTTGTTTTTTTTATCATTTTATCTTCAATGGTCATAATGAAATTTTGAACTCGTAGAATCAAATATCTCTTAGGGCTATTCAACGAGAGCCTTAGAGTCAAAATTTAATTATAACCATTTAGGATAAAATGATCATAAAACTAAAATCTTTCCACCGATTCAAACGGATTGAAATTTGGAACACTTAATTTTTTAACCTTTTTAGACCGTTTATATACAGTATTAAAAAATATAGTTAAGTGTGCCAGGGGGAAAACGTGATTTGCATACATGTGTCAGGAGGGAGAAAAAGTAATTTGCACACATGGAATCCAAAATACCCCAAAACGACGTCGTTTTGGGGGGGGCTGCAAAATGCAGTGACTAAAAGTCACTGCAGGAACGCCGGGTCCATAATTCTCTCTCTATTCTTTAAATATTCAAAAATAATATAAATGCAAAGAGGAAAGGACGAGAGAGAGGGGGAGTGGTAAGGAGGAGAGAGAAAAGGAAATAATATTTTAATGAATCCATGATAAACAGTTCTTCGGTAGATTAAGCTAACTACTGTTCATGAAGGAAAAATACCTCCCTGTTTACAGAACCTGGTGCAGCCCTATTTTGATGTACTCCGCATTAGGTAAAGTAGCTAGAAATGTCCATTTTACTCCTCTGATGCACTTGCTCTTAGGTTACCTCATTCTCATTTTGAGAGAAACAACAATGACAAGACCTGAACCCAGTGAGGCGACTCACGCCTAATTGAAAGCAGCTCATACAACCGAAATCGGAAAAGATTTGATCTGTTTCCCGATCGCGACGGAGCTGGCTTTGGGCACAGACAGTGCATACAACGCGATTTTGAACCCATCTTGGGTTCTACAAAGATGATCAAAACCACTCATTTTGTTCAAAATATGTTGTTTAGGGTCCTTGTAAAAAATCAGCTTCATCCAATATCAATAAAGACATTTACAAAACGTTCAACTTTGTTTCAGAATTCAGGCCAAATTTTGAAGCAAAGTTGGACGTTTCGTAAATGCTCTTATCAATATTGGGTTGAGCCGATTTCTTATGCAGACCCTAAAGCGGCTCCAATCATATTTGTGGGAGCCGAGACGGATCCAGAATCCGGATCAAGGCCCGGTTCGAGGAGCAGTTCAAGACTGGGAAGAACCGGTGGTTCTTTTCCAAGCTCCGGTTCTGATTGGTTTTTTGGTTGGTTTCTGGGTCTGATCCTAGTTGCTAGTATAAGGTAAATGGGAGTAGGTTCTCAGCAATATTTCTTCTAACTAGCATTCCAACAAATAGGGGGAAGAAAAGAAATTTATTTTAAAAAAAAAAATGCAGTTGGCAGAACCTACTACTCCCTCCGTCCCTGTCCATTTTGTAAAGTTAGTGGGTAAAAGTTGGTGAATTGTCTATTTTGTCCCTAAAAGTAGATTCCATTTTGAAAAGTTAGTGAGTAAAAGTGTAATGATGATGTCTTTTTAATAAGTTGGAGTTACGAAGCAGGACATTTAAAAAGGGACGGAGGGAGTAGTATATAAAAAGTTATGGGTTCGACTTAAATGGGTAAACCGTATAAATATTTCATTTCTCTTCTCTGAGGTTACATTAGAATAAGTTTGATCGAGTTTCTGATTTGCGTTTTGGGTTTGAAGTTTGAACTTTTAAGATTGTTAGTATTGGTTAACCGGAATTTGCACTATGATAGTTGCGTTGTTGATTCAATCAATTTGTCTAGTATTGTATTGAGGCATTATCAACTCGAGAATATTATCTTATGCCAAGGTTTCCTATTTAAATGGAAATTCGTGATATTGGTCAAAAGATATTTGAGACCTGAAAAGGTAATATAGAGGGTATCCACTGGCTTACAAAACTTTTGACTTTGCTCTTCTTTTTTTTTTTTCCATATTGCTAGGGGTGTACACTGTTCGGATTAGTCCGGTTCTCTAGAAAATCAGTAATCGGACCATTTTCAATAAATCTAGGAAATTGGGAACCAGAACCTAACCAATATATGCGTGGAACCTAACCAGAATCAAACCGCAAAACCGGTCCGATTTTGGTTCGGTTCTGGTTCTATCCAATTAGCATCCAAACACTTATTCACAAAATATAAACTCATAAAATAATAATAGACATTTTATTAAGAATCAAAACCCAATATGGTTCACGAAATACTTGACACTCGACCGAAAAATATTGACGAAAACCACAAATAAAGTAGCCAAAACCACTTATGGAATAATTAAATTCAGTAATAGAAAAACATTAATGACCCATAATATTTAGGACTAAAATTAAACCTATATCATAAACTATAAAATATAGCAGCACGTCTTGAAGTAAAGAATAGCAGCTCCAATATCCAAAACATCACTTAAATCAGCAGCACTAACTTCCTCCATGTTCAAAAAGTAGACAATCTCTACACATATATTTATTTTTATATAATTATATATATTAGTTCTAAACGGTCCGGTCCGGTTCTAACCACTATTCTTTAATTGAGAACCAATAACCAAACCAAAATTAACGGTTCTTATTTTTTTGGAACCATAACCTGACCACAGAACTGCAGAACCGGACCAAATAGGACGGTCTGGTCCGGATCGGACCGATTTTACGATTCGGGTGGTTTTCTTGAACACCCATACATATTGCAATAGCTACGGTAGAGGGAGTATCTTATGTCATATAGATTACTAGTGCTAACCCGTGCCTACGGCACTACGCATCCCGGTTGGAAGGGGATGACAGTTGTGTGATTTAGGTGAAAACCATGGGCACTTAACCGGGGAGTGGGAGGATGCACTACAGCCTTTAAATCAAATGAATCTAAGCCGTTCCAACAACTTGTCCCCACACCCTTTTGTTTTATAATAGAGATTCTATTAAATGGAGGAGAGAGGATAAATTGCAACTCGCAATGATAAGACTTGAACCCAAGTGTCACTGACTCGTGCCTAATTTAAGAGCATCTCATTCAATTGAAATCATGATTTATGTTTGAACAACAAAGAAAGTAATGTTTCATTAATAATAACAAAAGGAAATTGAAAAGGCAACCAAACAGAAACGATAGTTGGCAAGGTACCAAACTACTAAAAATAACTCCAATTTTTCCGATATGAATGAATCTACCACTATATCCTAAATATCAAAATTTTCATGTGAATACTCCCGTATCTCCTTTGTGGTCTAAAGAGATCCAAATGATTCGAAAACCAAAACCATCCCTTAACGTCAGTTGCGTTCCATGTAGGTACGTAGACGCCGCTACACTACAAGAGTGTAGTGCCTACGGGTAGCACACAGATCCCAAATCTTTGCAAAGCACCTACCCCGTGACCACTTTAGCATGGCAAAAACTAAGGTCAATCTTATATGGTGATCGATTACATTTTTGGTATCCTGTGATGTATTGCGACTGTACTAATAGACTACATAATAAATAAGATGACCTATTCAACCAATGATTCTGGTTATACATCGATCACCCGACAATCAAAATGGTGTCACTCGACGTGATTAAGGGTCATGCAATCAAGCATGCCCATTAGACTTCTCAATAAATTATACGCAACCATGATGATCACATTGACATTCTATTGTTGAAATAACAAAAAAAAAAATTCAAATATTTCTTTGTTTGAAAATCATCCTATGAGTCGGCATCTGTCCCAATACGACCTGGTCTTCAATCGCTTTCCTTTTCTCTCCTGTGAATGAATGTGCTGCGACAGGAATGCCCGAATGGTAGAGAGGAATGCCCGAATGGTAGACTTCTCCTCTTTGTTTTGTATAGAGGATATTAGAAAATGAGCATATCCTTTTCTAATCCAACACTTATTTAAACCGGAAACTAGTCCGGATAACAAACGGGCTCTAGAAGATGAGGAGTACAACAAACATAGATCTGAAAATGGAAGGGAATGAATCTACAACAACTAGCATGCCTTTGGATACTGATTCAGTATGCAATGTTCAAGTGAAAACAGAAGTGGATCCGGAATCCCAAACTGTTTCAAAGTTCACTAGGTCACCTTTCAGTACTCTATTAAAATAGACAAGAAACCTGAATACACACACTAGACGCACAAAATTCCAATCCATATCAGCTTTTCACATTTGTTAGACATGGAAATAAATTGAAAGGAGCGAGCGAGCGAGCGAGCAAAAGAGAGAGAGAGAGAGGAAGAGCAACAAATTAGTGCCATTTCCATTCCTCTTATCTGAATTTGAATGTCTTGCAATCTATCTCCTGGCTTTCTGAAGTGGGGCTTCGGCCTGATTTGATGTCTCTCCCATTTACAAATGAAACTAGGAGAACTGACACATATGGGACACCATCTGGGATTCTGAACGAATATTGAGTGCAACAATGGCATCATAGTACTTGCTTGGCATCAAGCAATAATATACTATCTTAATTAACCTTATCTCCTGCTAACTCAACTATGTAGTCTCTACTATCATAAAGTGGAGGGATCATGGAGCGCTCTTTTGGCGTTGCACCAAAGGGCTCTCCACCACAAGTGCGTGGACTCTGCATACTTTATGGTTGGCTCCATGTCAATGTATGGTGCAGAGTCCCTTGGGATCGTATTCTAGGAGCACTGATTAAGTTTTTCCTGTAATGTGAGATTTCTCACAGGTTGGTCATGCCGTCACGTGGTATCAAATACCCAGAAATTCCATCATTAGGAAAATCCTAAAATCGTTAAGAGTATGGGTCAAAACATCTGGAAAAAAAATGCAAACGTTGCTCAATCCCAACTGTTCTCAATATCGTTGTTTTGTAGTATTCTAGTGTGAATGGCAGGCCGGTCTATATTTCTTGGTTTTAATAGGACCTCTTACAAGCGTTCTTTCTATCTACTACTTTATACGGCCAATAAGTAGGTATGGACTTTTTTTGTATGTTTTCCAAAAAGAGCGTGTAATTTAGTATGAAACAAACCGAAAATCACCAAATTCATTCTTCTTGCTACTCTCAATGGCTTTCTGAAAGAAAATATCATTGTCGAGAAGTGTATTTTCAGCTGAGAATTTTTGGAATGAGAAGGTAGGGAGAAGTGAAGATGATGGTTTTTGATCTTTACTTGTATGAGTTTGATACTCTGAAGAAGCTTGGCTCCTGTTTCTTGCAAGGGCTTGGCTTGGGATATTGTCTCCAATGCAATTGTGGTATTTTGTGCAGAGAATGCCTTCATTAGGAGGCTAATCCTTTCTGATGCATTTTGAGTGTACAATCTACTCAGTTTGTTTACCTGTAACAATCATAGAATGATGGCAATCAATTACTGCTCATGGATGGGATATTTCAAGTGTCCAGCTAGAATTATTTTATTTGGATATTTAGATTGTTATGAAAAATAAAATCTAAAAAAGTAGAAATAAACATTATATATATGTAGAAGTAAAGCAAAAAAAGATAGTATCATTCTTGGTTCTGTATGGTTGGCTAAAAGTTACACAGTAAAATTCGAGGAAGGTCCTCTTATGGAAAACTTATTCAATGGTGTAGTCAGAAATATGCACCGGTAGGGCACTATGAAACAAAGATTCCGGTGATAGTCGAAGGGTATCGACCCATGACTTGATGGTTGTAGGCGATGCGACGGTGGCTGGGCTATCCCGTGAAGATCTTCGATCCAAACCTTCGCATCTACTTTTTCTTAGAGGATGAACCACACCTTTGCTATCGCCCCTCGCTACTGCTCAACCTTCCTATCGCATTGATTCTTTCCGGCTGGAGTATTTTTGTACCTATCTATGATTTACTAGAAGAGGTGGTCTCTGAGTATATTCTAGGAAGAAACTCCGTATAAAAGAAGTACGAACATAAGATATTTTGATTAGGAGATTAAAAATTTATCTTTTAAAAAGGAACTCTATTTTGGCTTGGATCAACTAAGATATTCCTGTTGACATAGAAGAGTATCGAATATTCGAGTTTCACAGAGAGACAAACTATATAAAACCTAACGCGGGCTTGCGTATTACATCATGAGAAACAAATGGGGGCTTTAATTTTAGGTTTGGAGTACTATTTTGTTCATCCACATAAACATTAGGTGAACATTACTCACATTTTCATAAAGATTATGCCGGATTTTTACTTCAATGTCAGAAACATTCATTTTGTGGGGCTTGTTTTTGTAACACTTCAAGCAAGTCATTCGTGTTTTGATAGGTATTTGATTAACATGTGTCTTGCTATAAATTTGTGGTCTAGAATTTTTAAAAAAAGGGAAAATTTTAAAAAAACCCTTGAACTTTTAAGAGCTTTACCAAAAAAACACATCGACTTTAACTAATAACAAAAAGACACTTGAACTTACCATTTCGTTAACAATAAAGCCCCCGCTGTCCAATTCCGTCAATTTGTAATGGATGGAGTTAACGGAAAGCATTAACCTCCCTTTTTTTATTTACTTTTTACTTTCAAAAATTACTTTTAACTCTTTCTTTTATTCTAGTAGTAAATAAATAGGCAATAAAGTTCTTTTTTTTCTTAGTATTTATCAAAAATTACTTTAAAAAACCTACTTTTTACTCTGTTTTTTTTCTTCAAAAATTACTTTTTACTATTTTTTATAACTATTTTAGAAAATTTGAAAGTAAAAGGGGGGGGGGGCTTAAAGTAATTTTTGTAAATAGTTAAAAAAAACAGGGGTCAAAGTAATTTTTTTAAATTAGTACTCCCTCCGTTCCTTATTTAGAGTCCAGTATTCCATTTTGGGATATCCCTTAATAAGTGTCTATTTTGTAAAGTTAGGGGAGTAAAAGTTGGTGCATTGTCTATTTTGTCTCTAAAAGTATATTTCATTTTGAAAAGTTAGTGAGTAAAAGTGTAATGATGATGGGTAAGTAGGGAAAGTGGAGGAAAAAATTAATGTGAAAGGTGTAATAATGATGTCTTTTTAATAAATTGGAGTTACGAAGCAGGACACTTAAAAATGGACGGAGGGAGTAATAATTTTTTTATTGCATATTTATTTATTATATTACTAAAAAAGAAAGAGTTAAAAGTAATTTTTAGAAGTAAAAAATAAAATAAAGGTTAAAAAAAGTAATTTCAAAATTCTGAAATTGGGGCTGGTTGTGGGGTTGATTGGTGAAGTGGGGTCAAATTTCAAAAAAAAAAAAAAAGAGGGAGAGAAAGAGAGGGAAAGGTACAATTTGAAAGTAAAAAGAGGGGAGTTATTTTTGTAGATAGTAAAAAATAGGGTTAAAGTAATATTTTTTGATAAATAATAAGAGAAAAGAACTTTATTGCAAATTTATTTATTACTTAAAAAAAGAGTTAAAAGTAATTTTTTGAAGTAAAAAGTTAAAAAGAGAGGAAGGTTAACGCTTTCCGTTAACTCCATCCATTACAAATTGACGGAATTTGATGGCGGGGGCTTTATTGTTAATGCAATGGTAAGTTTAGATGTCTTTTTGTCATTAGTTAAAGTTCATGTGCTTTTTTTGTAAAGTTCCTGAAAGTTCAGGAGCTTTTTTAAAATTAGATAGTTTGATTAAGTATTTACTGATATCTAATTGAGATTTTTCTACAGAAATGATTAAAAGATTAAAAGATGATAAAAAATAGCTTTGACTATTGAAGAAAGACATAGTATGGATCCTAAATAAAGTAGATAATATTCACCATATTTCTTAGTCAAATCGTGCGAGTTGACTGAACTTTATAAAAAAAAACCCTACTGTTTGATCCAAATAAAAATAAAACTATAAATAATAAAAAGGCTCCGCCACTGGCCCTCTATATCAATGCTTCATAGATTTCACACCACTAAAATTAAGGAGATTTCTCAAATTCAACTTTCTTGTGCAAGGAGGAAAATAAATTAAACCGAGAAAAAAAAAACAACTGACCCACAAAACTTGTCAAACATGTGAATTTGGATGACTAATTTTTTGATTTATTTCTCTAGTGCAAAAGTGGAACCTTCCATATCCGTTATGATAGGAAACACTCCTCGGTGTGAAACGTAAGTTTTGAGACTGGCTCACATTTTCTAATTTGCTTTCAAATTACCCCTTCACCTGCCCAAAGAAACTGCCATTAAATTAAGAAAGAGAAGAATTGTCACCCAAAGTTCCTTCTCCCCACTTTTCTACCTTCACATTCCAGTTTTCAGTGTAGATGAACCTTGATTCAAGAATTTTCTCTTTTCATCTTTTACACGACATGATGCCACGGTTTGACGCGCATCGCATGTACCTAGATGCCTAGTAAGCAATAGTGATAACGTTATAGTGATCGAATTTGATGAACACATGTTGAGCACAATGTGAATTCTCCTCAATGCGATGGTGAAATAAACTCCACCTATGATATATATATATATATATATATATATATATATATATTGTCAAAAATTATAAAGGGAAATGATTTTGCCACTCTCTTTTTTGTTAATGTCATTCTCTTGCAAGTGTATTTTTGCACCAAAAATACACTTGCAGAGTTGCAGTGGAGTAGCGTTAACAAAAAAAGGAGTGGCAAAATCAGCAATCATTATAAATCCGTTAGTATTGTAGCTGATCAACAAAACTAAAATAATATTTCCGAAGTAGCAAAAAAAAAAAAACTAAACTAAAATAAATCTAACCAAAAGTTTTTCCAACCTGATGGCTGATGTATATGGGAAAGTTGGAGTTTATTAGAAACAGGATACCATCGAGTCAGAGTACCTTTTGTATTAATGGAACTCTATACATTTTCGGGACTTCGGGTTGGTGCTGTGCAGAGCACCGTGCTGCGCACACCACTGCACAGCACCATTTCCATTCAACATTTTCGTCACCATTGAACTAAAATTTTGAAGCCGCACCTAATCAAAAAACAATTAATTTTCCGATCACCACAAAAGATTTGTTCTGGGAATAAAGTAAAAAGATATTTCCACCCAAGCGTATCCTCGATTTAAGTATTACTAATCCTTTTTAGAAATCGAACGGAATCGGTCTTATAGGTGGAAAAACCAACCACCTGAGATCACGCATGCATGCAAGTATTACCTCTGCGTAAGCGAGACGAGGGTACGGCAACAGCATAGCCAATACCGAAGCCAATGCCCCGAGAGCCGTACTAGCCGCCACATGGATCGGGTGCATCACATCCCCAGCCTCCTTACCGTACACCACAGCCCCAACATACACAATCACAATCTGTCCAAACGCAATCCTCTTGGTCATCAAGTGGGACCACTCCGGCACCGCCACCAAGAATGACCCACCGCCACGGTGGCGGCCGCGGAGAAGTGTTCGGGTCCGATGAGCCAGAGGCTCACTACGGACGCTGGCAGTACCTGGGCGGTCGCCAACAGGGCATGCCAGCATCCCATTACAGAGTCGCCAACTGTCGCGTCCGGCACGATTAGTATGGCGGTCACATAAGCGAAGGCCGGAAATGGGAGTTGGGTGCGGAGGGGTTCGGGGCCGTAGAGGGTGGCGCAACCCACCATGGCGCATGCTAGGGCGGTCCAAAAGGCCGAGCCCAGGCGGGTCCGCCAGAAGGCCCGGGCTCGGTCCTCCTCCGCTGTCATTGCCGGAAAGAAATAAGCTCTTCCACTGCAGGGGGGGAGTGAAAGAGGCTTGTGTAGGGGAAGAGAGTGATTTTTGGATGAAGTTAGAAGCAGGGGATGAATAGGCTTTTATAGGCAAAGGGAGGACAAATTTTTAGGCTCTGTTTGAAACTTGTAGAAAGAAAAGGAAGAGAAGGGAAAATAATTAAAAATGAAAAGGTAAGAAAGATGAAAGAATTTTGTTTTTTTTTTTTTAACTGATGAAGCAATATGTATCTGCATATTAGTTATAGGGTGTGGTCAGTAATGAAGAAAAAAAAATGATAAGGTGTAGTTAATTGGGAAGCAGAAAGACTAAGGGTACAGCAAAATCGTACAGATTTTGCGTACAGATTTTTTTTGGGGCCCACTACGGGTCCCATACAAATGATCCGACCCGTTCATTAAATGTAAAACAGTTTTTCAAGGGCCCCCGCGAAAAATCAGTTCAATCCGATACTTATAGATACTCGATCCAATCATCTAACTTTTGATTTAAATTCCCGGATAATAAAACATTATATGATTGGATCGAGCATCTATAAGTATCGGATTGAACTGATTTTTCGCAGGGGCCCTTGAAAAACTGTTTTACATTTAATGAACGGATCGGATCATTTGTGTGGGACCCGTAGTGGGCCCCACAAAAAATCTGTACGCAAAATCTGTACGATTTTGCTGTACCCTTAGACTTTCTGATTGGGAAGTCTTCCTCTTGTGTATAATCTTAAATTTGTTTTGAGAATAAGTTGTCTGGATGAGGCGAAAATCATGGGGTTTCGGCTACTGCCATTTGTGGGCTCTATCGTGCATTCATTACGGTAATATGAACTATTTATCTTGTAGTGTCCGTAGAGTAGCGTATTCACGTAAAAAATCAGCTTGATCGGACATCGATAGGCATATCGAAAATTAAATTTTGTTTTCTAAAAAGAACGGCCTAGATTCTGTCAATAGTTTTTAAGTTAAAATGTCTATGACCGTCTATTTTATAAACGAAAATTCAATTTTTGATATGCCTATCGATGCCCGATCAATCTGGATTTTTTTTTTTTTGCATGAAAACACAATTCTGCAAGCCCTACAAGATTAACGATTCAGATTATCGCTATAAACGCAGGGTAGAACCCACATGGTTTCCACCTCATCAGAAAATAACTTTTTCTCATTTGTTTTTGGTCATTTTCTTCCTACAGGCTACAGGTCTAGAACTAGTTTTTTTTTTTATCAAACCAGAAACATAATATATATAAATATAAAAAGGACACTACCGGTCCGAAATACAAACAACAAACAAAAAAACAAAAATACAACAGAAAAAACAAAAAAGCCGCAAGGAACCAAAAACGCCGGAGCCGGACCCAACGATCACGCTCGTGAGGGTGGGTGGAGTGGTCATCAGATGAGCACAAGCCCGCAGCAGGATTCCAAGCCGAAGCCGCCGCCAACGCCGTCACCGTCGCCGCTGTTGAGCTGGTTCCGAAGACCCAGATCTAGAAACCTAAATCTGGACCCCCTGCGTCCAAATATAATGGGGAGAGGGGAGAACTCCCTCCCAAAGGAAGGAATCTCACCTTGCTCACAACCATGGAGGCCGGAGAAGAGGCGAGAGAAGAGAAGAGGCGAGGGAGGGCTGAGGCAGAAAGGAGACGGAGGGGTGAGGGAGAAGGAAGAGATCAAGACCAGAGGCCGGGGGGGAAGGAGGAAGGGGGGAAGAATGGGAAGGGGGCGGCGGTGGGGGGTGGGGAGGAACCCACCTGCCCCAACTCTCTCTCTCTCTCTAACTCTCTCTCGAAACTTCTCTGCCAGCTAATTAGAACTAGTGTTAGGTTACCTCATTTTCATTTTGAGAGAAACAACAATATATGACAAGACCTGAACCCAGTGAGGCGACTCACTCCTAATTGAAAGCAAGCTCATACAACCGAAATCGGAAAAGATTTTAAATGTTTCTCGGTCGCGATGGAACTGGCTTTGGGCTAAAACCTCGTAAAGCCATTGCTTTAGGTCCCTAATTTGTAACTAAATTTTGAGGTCCCCAATTTTATACTGTAGGTTTATATAGTAGTTATGCTCTCAAACAGAGTGCAATGAGTTCCGTGTGTAATTAATTTTTTCCGGAAAGTATACGAGTACAACAAGTTGTGCACAGACAGTGCATACAACGCGATTTTGAACCCATCATGGGTTCTACAAAGATGATCGAAACCACTCATTTTGTTCAAAATATGTTGTTTAGGATCCTTGTAAAAAATCAGCTCCATCCGATATCAATAAAGACATTTACGAAACGTCCAACTTTGCTTTAGAATTCAGGCCAAATTTTGGAGCGAACTTGGATGTTTCGTAAATGCTCTTACCGATATCGGATTGAGCTGATTTTTCACAGGGATCCTAAACAAAAATATTTTAAACAAAATAAGTGGCTCCGATCATATTCGTAGGAGCCGAGACGGGTCCAAAATCGTGTTGTGCGCTCGTTTGTGCATAGCTTGTTATACGCATAGCAACTCTCATTTTTTTTCCCTCAATTATTTTTAACTATGCAAAGTATATTGAGACTTGTAAGTTGAGTGGAATGCAGTTGGTGCATTTCCTTATACTTTCCATAGTCCCATGCACATGGGTATGGTTCGATTCCCATAAGCATCCATCCCTCTCCCCAAGTCCCCTATGATAGAGTAGATTAGGATTAACAGATGGCAATATATCTCTATTATAAAACAGAAGGGTGTGGGGACAAGTTGTTGGAACGGCGTAGATTCATTTGATCCAAAGGTTGTAGTGCATCCTCCCATTTCCCGATTAAGTGCCCATGGTTTTCACCTAAATTACACAACTGCCATCCCCTTCCAATCGGGATGTGTAGTGCCCCTACGGCTAGCACTAATATATATATATATATATATATAGTTCGGCTCTTATGAGAACCACCTCATTTTAATAAAATGCAGACCTCCCTTTCCCGATTGAATTGCGATGATCCGAGCCGCTCAATGTGTTCAGAACGTGATTTTAAGGTACCCGCAAGAAATCAGCAAAAAAAATGATCTGGAAGGGCTTCATCCGAACAGTTTTTGTTTATTTTTTATCGAACGGTTCAAACAAAAACTGCTCGGATGAAGCCCTTTCCAATCATTTGTTTTGCCAATTTCTTGCGGGCACCCTTAAAATCACGTTCTGAACACATTGAGCGGCTCGGATCATCAAAATTCGATCGGAAAATGGGAGCATGACCTTGATATTCTCTTGTTGAAATCACACAGATTTTGATATTTTATTTTTTCCTGTTCAAAAGAATGATAAAATATTGGTTTCACTTGTCATGGACTTAAATATGAAAACATGTATATAGACATATATCCTTAAGGGGATGGACACAACTAACCCAAAACATAGGGCATTGGCACAACCTCAGGTTTTCCAGTGCAGGATCCGTATTCACTAAGGTAGGGTACAAAACATTAAATTTTAGTAGTATCGTTTTTTCTCCCACCACATGCTCCTAGTAATGCCCTGCTCATGCAGAAATGTGTGGTTGTACTCACCCAACAAGTACCTCCATTGATGGGGATGGCAATAGTGTAGAAACTTTATGTCCATCTCAAAGCCAATTGGCAATGAGAGGAGAGGTCCCAAATATTATTAAGTGATCACCCATTCCACTTCCAAGCAATGTGAGACTCTATTTCCTTAACATCCCCCCTCACGTGCAGCCGCGTTTGAAGTCTGTCACGTGTGGCCACTTTTTGGGTCCTATCATCGTGCAGTCTTTTTGCTGGTCTGTCATCGTGGGGTGTGGATTGTAAATTTTTAAAATGTGGAGTGGAATGAGCCCCGCTCTGATACCATGTAGAAACTTTATGTCCATCTCAAAACCAATTGGCAATGAGTGGAGAGGTCCCAAATGTTATTAAGTGATCACCCATTCCACTTCCAAGCAATGTGGGACTCTATTTCCTTAACAAATAATTGGTTTTTGGAGGTGGTAATCAACCGATTGGGCTATGAGTGGAGACAATATGACAAACCCTAGCACGTGAGACTCCCAATTCGCACATGAGGAGTAAATATAGGATTCATAACAAGTACTGGATCACAACGAGATGAGGTGCGCTTAATTAAGGCGCAAACAAAGGGGCAATCAATCAAAGAGAGTTTGTCCAAAAGCCTTTGGAACCTTAACTCTGATACCATGTAGAAACTTATATCCAACCCAAGAGCTTAAGCTATTCGTTGGAGAGGTCCTAACATTATAAGAGTATGAAGTGATCACCCATTCATATCCAAGTAATGTGGAATCGTATTTCTTCCTCCTGGTTTGGGCTCAGCCTGTTGGGTCTAAATCAGTAACTCCATGTGGTTAGGAGAAGAGGGGTTAGGAGAAGAGGGTCTTGGGTGGTCAGGCCAGTGTACCTAAGACCATATTAGCTCTGTACTTTGTGTTATGAGTTAATAAATCTTTTTTTGCCGATCAAAAAAAATAGTATGAGTTATTTTATTTCACTTTTGGCGTTCTTATATATGTGTGATACATAAATAAGTAATTTTTAAAATTTTCCAATAGAAGTATTCTAAAACCAATAAAACTATGGGTATGTACACCAAATATACATTGATCAGAGCCACTCAATTTATTTCCAACTATTTTTTTGAATCTCCAAAAAAATTAACTCAGTCGAATATCAATAATGGCTTGATCAATTTTTGTTCAATTTTCTGACAAAATTGAACAGAGAATTGATCAATCCCTTACCGATACATTTGAGCTGATTTTTTATAAGGATCCTAAGGAAATATTTTAAATAAATTTAGCGGTTCCGATAATTTGTGTGAGTCCTCGAGACGGGTCCACACAACTTGGTGTACATATTTGGAGGGGTTCAGTAGTGCAAGGGTGCACTACAAGATTGTAGTGTAGCATCCGAGCCGTCCATCCCAAAATCAAGGTCCTAATTTCATCTCGAAACACCTCTGCACTACAGGACCCACAATTCCACATTTGGCACACCCCAAATGGTGTACCCATAGTTTGATTCTAAAACTATGTATTAATTCAACATGCTCAATAGTTTTTTTAATAACTTCCCAGAGTTTTTTTAATAACTTCCCAGAGTTGATATGTATGTTGTCACATCCTTGATAAATTTTGCAACCTCAAGTGCCTCAAGTGGATCATAATCACTTGCATTTCTCTTTCATAATTGGAAGTAGGATGGTGAATATTCTTCAAGTTCCTTGTTCCTATTCTCACGTGTTAGATTAAATTTTGCAACCTTAAGTGGATCATAATCACTTGTATTTCTCTTTAACAATTGGAAGTAGGGTGGTGAATATTCTTCAAGTTCCTTGTTCCTATTCTCCCGCGTGTTAGATTAAATTTTGCAACCTCAAATGGATCATAATCACTTGTATTTCTCTTTAATAATTGGAAGTAGGGGTGGTGTATGTTCTTCAAGTTCCTTGTTCCTATTCTCCCATGTTAGATTAGCGTAACACAAAAGAAAGGAAGCTTTGTGACATTCCCTTGTGGACACCTTTAATTATCACGAAGTAATTGTGATTTTGGCTATTAAACCTAATGATTTCACATAGTGGCAAACTCTTATTTTAGAAAAGAGAAAATAGAAAGAGAAAAATCTAACTAAAAAATCACAGGGGAGTAGAGTGAGAGAGTAGAGGGAGTGTGGCAGAGGATGATGCAAATTTTTCTTAATTTTTCCGCAATTAAAAATTTTGGATTTCGTTTAATTTTGTCAAAATAATATTCTTGATATTTGTGCATGCTTTAGCTGCCAAGGTACCATCCGATACCAACAAGGAGAGTTGAGAAGACAGTTCTGAGTGAGTTCTCTTTGTCCGTTTTGTGTACTTTTATACATGAGGAGTTTGGCTAAATAGACATGACAAAGGTAAATATTTATCTTTTATGAGATCGTATGTTCGAATTTTACAGAGGTCAAATATTCTAAACCTAGGGGCCGTTTGAGAGTTAGCGCGATTGTTAATTTTAGGGCCCCGGAATTAGTCGAAATGTGCACAAGTTGGTCCAGATATCTCTTTTGAACTTAACTTAAACTTAACTTTAATCTGACAATTTTGTCCTTATTTGAATTTTTTTTCTCATTTGTTAGTTTTGTACCAAAATTTCGTGGGTTATTGATTTGTCTCGACGAGAGGAATTGGAAAAGTAAAATTTCTCAACTTTTACCCAAATATTTTGAGAAATAAGTAATTTTTAACAAAAAAAAATGGTTATTTTAAAATATTTGGGTAAAAGTAAAAAAAAATTACTTTTCCGATTCCTCTCGTCGAGACGAATCAATAACCCACAAAAGTTTGGCGCAAAACTAATAAATGCAAAAATAATTCAAATAAAGACAAAACTTTCAAATTTAAGTTAAGTTTAAGAATAGAGTTCTCCTAAGCTTTTTGAGGCTTTTCTCGTTTTGCCCTTATTCAATTTTTTTTTGCTTTTGTTAGTTTTATGTCAAAATTTTGTGGATTATTGATTCATCTTGACGAGAGGAATCGAAAAAGTATTTTTTTTTATTTTCACCCAAATATTTTTGGAAATATCCAAGATAAAGCCCAAAAACCTTAAAAAGTCGGCTGATGGGGATTTATCTTGGATATTTCCAAAAATATTAGGGTAAAACTATTTTTTTTTTTTGTGTTTTTCAATTCCTCTAATCGAGATTAATTAATAAATCCTCAAAATTTTAACGAAAAACTAACAAACGTGAAAAAAATTCAAATAAGAACGAAACAAGAAAAAGCCCCCAAAAATTTAGGAGAACAAGGCAGATTCGTCTTTACAAATAAAATATCTCAATCATCAACTCTCTACAATAATAATCCTTAACATAGGGGGCGACTATTTGCAGCCCCATATTTTTTCCTTTAGCCCATTACTTCACATAGCCCATTTCCAATATTTAAAAATAATAATAATTTCTCCATATAACCCATTAAATGTACCTGATCTTCCCATTATACCATTTCCCTCTCAAAAATTACACTTTAACTCCCACCCTACCCATCTTACGTTTCCCACCGCCATTTCCGTCTCCCACCCCCATAGCCACCGCCTCCACCTCCATAGCCACCACCGCCACTCCTGCCAGAACACCACCGCCGCACCACCGCCTCTCTTCAAGGTGTCGCTCTCTCTCTCTGTGAGTATATACATACATGTATGTATATATACAACTGCCGACCTATATATACGAAAATCGTACATAACATTTTGGTAAATAGCTGTTGAAAACAAGATAATGATCAAGTGAGTCAAAAAATGGATCAATGGAAGGACTTGAACCTTCCATTAATACAATATTTGGCCCTTGCTCCTCCTCCATTGGAAAATTTGATAGAGAGGAGAAAAGAGAATGATGATTTAGAGAGAGAGGAGAAGAGAAGAGAAGATGAACAGGAGAAGCCCGAAGATGAAGAACAGGAGGTCTGTGTGTGTGTGTGTGTTTTTTTTTAAACGTGAATGATGATTTTGAGGGGGAAGGGGGAAGTGGATAATTTAGAAGTTTTGGTCATAAGGGCATGTAGGTCATTTTATGTATAGGTATAAGGGTAAATAGGTCATTTTGCATTAGGGGTCATGTTGTAATTAGTTGAAAATTTTTAACGGACTAAGGGAGAAAATACGGGGCTGCGAATAGTCACCCCCTTAACATATTTTATGGCGGCTTAAATACTTAAATGGTCCTTGCAAAATAGTGTTGGTTTCAATTTCGTCCTTGTAAAATTTTTAATTTCAATTTCACTCTTCCAGTTTGTGACGCATTTCAATGTTACCCTTTCTGTCAACAAGCGGACGGAAGTAGCCTACGTGGATAACGGGAGGCAAATGTGGGACCATTTTGGACACCAGGGCAGTTAGTACGTCTTTCCCACCCCACCCCACTCCCCACCCATTTCCCCTCCATTTCCACCACCCTGTAAACCCCAATCCTATATTCCCAAATCCCCATCAACGTTTCACCCAAAATCCAATGTCTGATAGCTCGTCCTCTCCCTTGAATAAGATACCTTCAAGCCATTGCAGTTCGTCGTCTTCCTCAGCGGTTGATAAGCGACCCGTTTGCTAATGTGGGTCGAAGTCTATTATGACGACTTCGTGGACCAACAAAAATCCAGGAAGAAGATTCCTTGGTTGTCGTCACTACTGGGTAAGTTTTATTCAAGGCCTCTTTATAAAAGTTAATAAATTCTTTGAGGTTTTTTTTTTTTTTTTCCACTTTTCTCCATTTGTAGGAAGGCAAAATAATGCAAATTTTTTGTTCGGGTTGATGATGAAATCTGTGAGCGTGGGAAGATTGTGATTCCTGCTCTAAGGGATGAAAAACCTGGAGTTAAAAACGAAGCTGAAGGAGTACGATGCAATGGAGAGGAAGGTGGAACAGTTGGAGGGCATGGAGAGCAAGCTGAAAGAAGATAAGCAGAAGATGAAACTGCAGCTGCAGAAACATGTGAAATGGAAGAAATTCTGGAAATCGACCGCCGCCATTTTGGCTGGGGATGTCGTTGCTCTGTGTTGCCAATTTCATTTCAAGAAGAGAAATCTAAAAAGTAAAAATTATGTTCCAAACTAATCCGTGAGGACTAGTTTTGCATCTAGTGTGTTTTGGATTATTATTTTTCTTTATTTTATAAAATTTAAGTTTGGAACATAATTTTTTACGTTTTAAATTTCTCATAGCATCAAAGCATCTCTTGGAGGACAGAGGTTAATTAAATTTAATAGCTCTTATAGTATCAAAGCATCCAAGAATCTTAAACTAGACTACTTTGATCCACATTGCCATCCTAGTTAGCAAGCTCACTTCATCATCAACGGGGAAGGCTCTTGTCCAGTTTTTCTCAGTCCAGTTCGGGGATTAGTTTAGGCCTTTGTGGGCTCATTCTGTGTCCACATGATCGAGCTAATTTTTCACATACATGACAAACTCAACGAGCTCTGCAAAACAAACAATTCTGATCATTGTTGTGAGTCCAGAATAGGCCCACTAGATCCCAAACTGGACAGAGGGAAACTCGACAGGGGCCTCCCCCATTCTTGAAAATGACTCCACTATGCACCATCCATATTGACCACAGGACAACAAAAAATTTAGCCTCCCAACAATGTTTTTCCACAAGGGAGGCCAAGGTTCAAGTCTCGTCAGAAGCGTTTGGAGTTCAAGGCTAGTTATGGACAGTTTTTGGACTTCCTGTGAACTAATTAACTCTCCCGCTAACCCCACTGATGTATATAATATTGGAAAACCAAAACCTAAGGGGTTGAGGTAAAGAAATATCCAATGCTTACGTATTTAAGAAATATCTCGCTTATGTAATTAGGTAAAAAGTCAAAAAGATGAAAAGGAATCCTAAACATCGATCACCTTGATTTGGAACATGAGTAACAGAAATGCTTATGGGATTGTTTATTTTTTCAAAAGCAAAAATTTTATGAACGCAAACACTGACCAAAGATGGATCTGCACCCGTTCGATGTTATGAGTCCCACATGCATCTGACGGCTGCAGAGCTATCGGTGGTTGGTGTCTGTGTACGTGAGTGTTTAAGTGATTTTTTTTTTTTTTTCAGATTTTGAGATTCTAGTTTTTCAAAATTAGTTTGGAGTGTCTGTCAAAAAATTTAGATAACCAATTCTCGGATTCTACAGATCCTGAAAAGCTAGAAAATGAATGAAATTTTCAAAATTCCAAAGCTGAGTTTGGGTAGCTTTTGAAATTCTGCAAATTTCAAAAAAGAATGAAATTCTCATAATCTTGTAACTACAACAAACAGGTTTCTCAACTTCTATAGTTCTATCAGAATCCGAAATATAAAATCTACAGCAGAATCTGAAGCTAAAATATAAAATCAAGGCAAACATGCTCTTGCTCTTGCTCTTTCCATAATTTATTCTCCCTCCCTCCCTCCCTCCCTCCCTGCATCTCTTTAATATATACATGTACCCAAAAAACATTGTGCATAATATTATATAGAACGAGAATTATCCATAAGGCCACCCAACTTTACAGATCAAACTTATGCTCTTCATTCCAATCAAACCATATCCCAGCATTGATTACCCTTTTCTCTTTCTTTTTTTTTTTTTTGTTTCTTTTTGAGTGCAATACCAACCGGTAAATCAAAGATATTCGATGAAATTAAGAGATGTTTATATTTGGATTCCAAACTTCGAATAAAGGTGTTTGATTCTAACATTGACCATAATTGAGCTCCCCGCAAGTGGGCAGTGGGATTGAGCCCCTACGATAAGTTGAGGTACGCGTAAGCTGGTCTGGACACCTGAGCATCAAAAATAAAAAATTTCTAAAAGCGAAGTGTTCGAGAGAAAATCATTTTCCTTTTTTTTTGTTCCGAAGGACAATCTTCATGGCTCAAAATGATCGTTATAGGTTAGTGTGGGTAGGGGTGAGCATGGACTGAATTGGTCTAGTTTTGTAGTAATCCAAAAACCAAACCACTACCTACATATTATGAATTTGGAGAACCAAACCAACCCATAAAATTCATAAAACCAAACCAATCCAAACCATTAAAAAGCGGTTCAGTTTCGGTTTTGAACCATGGTTCGCTTGAAATTGAAATATTATCTACATAAACTATTTAAAATACTTGAAATTGCCTAGATAAGTTAAACCAATTAACTTATATTAAAACTAGTTATATTAAAATTATCAAAACTCGCTAACATCAACCAACTAAATAAGAGTAGAATTTAAGTTATTAGTGAAGGAATAGGCCATAAAATATAGTATAAGTTTAGAAAATTAGTTACTGAGCAAAAAAGAGTGAAAAAATCAATTGACTAAGCCCTAGCCGTGTATATTTAGTGTGTTGAAGTTATAGAAATATGCTATCATGAAAAGGAATTTAGGGAATTAATCCTGAAAGTGAAAGAATAAGGTGGTGGATTAGAGTATTAGATTAGTTAATTAATTTTAGGGAAAATTTCACGTAGGCACCTGATCTTTCACACAAATCACACATAAACACATGACCTTTCTTAAATTTCATATGTGATTTGTGATTTGTGTGAAAGGTCAGGTGCCTATGTGAAATTTTCCCTTAATTTTATTTGGTGTATATAAACAAAATATGTCTATATGTATATATTATACAGTTCGAATCAGATTGAAATAAGAATGTAAATCCACAAACCAAACCATTTAACACGGTTTCTATTTTTTAAAACCAAGACCAAACCACATTACTAAAAAAACCAAACCAAACCATGCGGTTTGGATTGGTTTGGACTTGATTCACGGTTTGACGGTTATTTTGCTCACCCCTAAGTGTGAGTGTGTCGTTGGACTTGAAGACGGGGGGAGTGATATATGCGTGTGTAGAAGAGGATGGGTGTATTATGTGTGGGCCATTTTAAATATATATTTTTGATCCGGCTATGATGTCCCAGTCCGGTTTTGGGCCATTGCCCCATTTTTCTTTAATTGTTGGAGTGATAAGTACGGCCATATATTGTGGTAAGTATGACCATACATTATAGTAAATGTGAGTATAGGTTGTGGCCATACAGTGTGGTAAGTATGGCCATACATTGTGGTAAGGGTAATCACACATTGTGGTAAGTATAGCCATACATCGTGATAAGTGTGGCATGGGAAAAAAAATTATAAAACCACCTTGTTTTTGTGAATGATTTTGGTCTAATGGCTGACATTTATCCATTTTTCAATGTAACAGTTCAAATTTATGGGGGCAGCCATGCCCCAATACCACTCTGGGCCATCAAAGAAAAATTCAATTGAGGGTCGTGACCACTCAAAGGTTAAGGCTTAGCGATTACCCGGTATGTGGGACAAAAAAAATAACAGTTAACCCCGAAAAAGATGGACGGTCAAATCGGCCTCGTACACTTCACTTTAGTCTAGGAGGAAAAGGAAAAATAAAGTACGTTTCTTGTCTTTGGACGTACGTATTTTTTGGACCAAAGTCTTTGCACATGCCCTAGTCATTTGAATGGGACGGGCTTGTCATCGACCAAGCCAATTGGAAGAAACATCCAACGACCGGGACAGAGAATTTACGTTTGGTGATTCGAAATTTAAGTCCGCGCAACCGATGACTCCGATCGGTCTTCAATTCCGCGAGTACTGCGGTTTTGTTTTCGGAATCTTTTTTCTTCGACATCGATCAAGCACGATGTTTAGTAACCGAAGGAATATCATCGAACGCGACGGCCATTAGAAGATCAGGTGTCACATCCTTCCGTACATCCATGTCCAAAATATAACGGGGACTTTTTTGCCAAGTCGCGTGCCCAAGACGAACAAGACTAAATTTCATCTTGGAGTCCCGCACAAAAACCTGAACCGTTCATTAGGTTTAAAATACAGGATAGTGGATAGCTAGGTTCTTACATCTACACTTTTTTTTTTTTTTTTGATAGGCATGTTCTACACTTATTATCTTGGTCATAACTAAACAGGACTTTGTGTCAAATTAAATTACCTTCTACTTCGGGCAGATCTGATCTGAGATCTTTAAGAATAGTAACAAAAGGAGTGGAGGCGAGGACATGGAGGCCCGCGCGCCTCAACATCCACTTTCGAGGGACTCTAAGATTCTCGACGTAAATTCCTTGACGTAGTACACAAGTACGAGTCATTCGGAATGAGTTGTGTTAAATATGAGAGAAAAAAATAGGGAGGTGATTTTGGCACTTCAAATTTAGCCAATGGCACTCCACTTTTAGTTTTATTTTCTCACATGATTAACACACAAAGTGGAGTGCCAGTGGTAAAAACTAGAGTGCCAAAATCAATTTCCAAAAAATATTGAATTCAATTATTGAAACCATACAATGAGTCCTCTATTTATACAAGAGGAGAGAGCCTAACTATGGAAAGAAAAATCATACTGATTAACTATGGAATAAAATCATCCTAATTACAATTAAATCACAATCTCAAGATCACGATTCGATCGCGGTATTATTTTGTATATCCATTTATTCTAACATTCCCCTCAAACTCAAGTAGATCTACCAACAAACTCAAGTATATCTACCAACTTGAGTTTGAAAAAGCCAAGAGAAACTAGAAGCATCCAAGCAAAAAGAAACCAGGAGCCGCCACGCCAAGCCAAGTCAAGCCAAACTCAAGTAGGTCTACCAACTTGAGTTTGAAAGAAAAGAAACGAAGAAGCCATGAATCGAAAAGCCACGAGCGCTGGTTGTGAAGAGGCGCGCGGGTGATGAAGAGACGTTTTGGTGGGTGAAAGCAATCGGAAAGTGTGGAGGAGATTGACAAAGTAACTAAGTGTCCGGCGGACGGCAGCGAGGCTTAGGCCGCCCACCAGGAGCGAATATCCACAGTGCCTAGATCTTATAGCACCGAAGCCAAAAAAAAGTAAAAATCAAGGGCACCGAAGCCAAAAAGAAAACACGAACAACCAAGCCAAGCCAAGAGAACTAGGAGAGCCAAAAGGACAACCATAAGTGAGAACCATGAGCAACCACGCCAAGCCAAGCCAAACTCAAGTAGGTCTATCAACTTGAGTTTAAAAGAAAAGAAATGAAGAATCCATGAATCAGAAAGCCACAAGCGTTGGTGGTGAAGAGGCACGGTGGGTGAAGTAAACTATGAGTGCACGGCGGACGGTAGCAAGGCTTAGGCTGCCCACCAGGAGCGAAAATTCCACAAGGCCTAAATCTTATAACTCTGATATCATTTTAAATATGAGAGAGGAAATATTGAATTCGATTATTGAAGCTATACAATGAGGCCTCTATTTATACAAGAGGGGAGAGCCTAACTATAGAAAGAAAACCATACTTATTAACTATGGAATAAAATCATCCTAATTATAATTAAATCATAATCTCAAGATCACGATTTGATCGCGATATTATTTTATATATGTATTTATTCTAAGAAGTTGGATGCCTATAGGGGCCCCTTTTTTTTTGGGTGGTGGCCTTTTCTAATTCTTGTCTACCCAACTGGAGTTCCGACACGGTTATGCTTTTGAGTATGTATACTTCGCGTTATGTATCCGAAAATTATGAAATATTTTCGCGGGTGGACGGCCAGCGACAATGGAAAGTAAACATCCAGATGTATGAAGTATTGGATGTGCAAGAGTGAAAGCTATATATATATGTTGAGATAAACCGGAGAGACCGTAAAGAACCCATGAAATACGATCGTATTTTCTTAAGACAACAGATCGAACTCGATTTAATTTGAAATTAAGCATCATCTGGGTACAAGATTCTCAAGGAAAACCAACAAAAATGTCAGGGCTTGTGTACTAGGCTAGAAGTTGAGAAATATCCGGACTATTTGGCCGGATTGACTATTTGTTCGGAGTCTTCGGACTACCTAACTCGGGACCTTTGCGGTGGTCCTAGACTTTTTGCTCGGGACTAGCTAATAGAGTATTTGGTAGGCGCACATACCGGACTATTTACTGGCCGCGGCTTAATATATAGTTCCTCTACAGCCGGACTACATACTTGTGGCCACCCCAACTCTACTCATAATGACAACCACTGCCCATTGCAGTTGGTATGTCATCTCTCCCCTAAGGGGGAGGTCCTGGGTTCGACTCCTGCTGGAGCAACACCCTTGGGGTCCCAAGCTATGGATAGCTTCTGGACTCCGTGTTAACTCTAACACCCCCCACTAACCCCCGCTGATGTATGATGATTGAAAAAAAAAAAAAACTCTACTCATAATTAGTCATTGTTCCCCAATTACCCTTCCCCACCCCCAAACTTGGGTGTTAAAAGGAACTTTGAAGTGCAAAATAATAATATTAGATGACTGTTAATGCAAATACAAGAGGGAGAGAAAGACCCGAATTGACATGAGATATTGTGTTGAAAAATGACAAGGGAATCATTAATTTTAACTGATAAGAGAAAGGTATAGCCGGAATACGGTTTTAGTTTGGTGCTGAGTCCTATAATTCAAGTGCGGGCAAGCGGTAGCACGAGCTTGAAAGCGCCTTTGAAATGCATCCTAAACTACTAAAATGTGTGGGGGCGATCGAGTGCGCGAGTGCGGGGTATTTTGAAGGAGGACGTGACTAAGGATTGGTGGACTGTCCATCAATGTTCAAGTGAAAAAACAGAGGTGGATCTGGAATCCCAATTTCTTTTCAAGTTTCACTTGGTCACTTTCAGTACTCAATTGAGTAGATACCGTAGTGCAATCGGTGTTTCGAGCCAGCTTACGCGCACATCGAACTAATCCCTACGGCCTCTCCTAAAGTCTTTTCACACGCTAATTCTCCTCTTTATGGTGTTCACTCTTCAAAGGTTTAGATCCACTAGTCCTATGCAAGTGCTTAGTTGCTTTCTTTTCATCATCCACATCCAGGCCAATAATCAGAGTAGATGGCTGGAACAATACCAAATGCACATACATCTGGAATCAATTCCAGTTCGTGATGCTACCCAAATGGTACACTTGCAAATTGCAATAGCTGTGAATGGCCATGCACCGAGTCAATGGGGTGGAAAAGAAGATCTCTAGGTTCAAACACTTTACTGTTTTTTTCGGGTTCCTTCAGGGACATCCGACAACATTGGAACGCTGTGCTTTTTGGGTTGGCGCTAAACAGGAAAGGGTGCCCCATAAACCTGAATATATTCATATCGCGTTACGGGTAAGGTGCCGATTGCTTTTCACTTTTTAATTAGTTCAAATCATGGAAAAGGATCAGGTGCCCAATTGCATAATGAGTTCGCAACAGAAATATCTTGACAGAAGCTAAGAATAGCTTTCCTAGCATCTATAATGACATGGGAGATTTCCAATAAGCGGCGGGTCGCCCTCCATTCTATTGTGGCCGCGGAACCTGTTGTAACGAACGCTATGAATGCAAGCTAAGAACGAGAAATTGAATACTAAACAAGAAATCACAAAGACAAAAGATATACGTGGTTCCCCAAGATGGGTACGTCCACGGGCGAGGAGAGAGAGGATTCACTAACCAACGTGAAGAAGAGATACAAAGAGCCGGCTGTAATCCGTAACTCTAGAAAGGCCACAATATGAGAGCCCAAAAGATACTTTAGAAGTTCCCCAAAAGCCTTATTTATAATAGGCTACAAAAACGGGAACAACATAATTAACCAATGTGGGACTAAAGAATACAAGGCATTCCCAACAATTCTCCACCTTGACTTGAATTCCACTGAACCAAATCACCAAATATAGCTCTCCCCTTCAAACCTCTCACTCGCCAAATGCCCCTGAGGGGCAATCAACTGCAAATACCAAGCAAGCCCAAGCAATGCTTGAACTTGACAACCGGAACCGGCTTAGTCAACATATATGCTGGGTTATCTGTTGTGCCCACTTTCTTCACCTCAACTTGCTTCTGTGAGATGATATCCCGAACGAAGTGATACCTGACATCGATATGCTTGGTCCTTTCATGATACATCAGATTTTTAGTCAAATGTATAGCACTCTGTGAATCACAAAATACTGAACTCACACCCTGTGCAAGACCAAGCTCACAAAGCAAACCTCTCATCCATAATGCTTCCTTCACAGCTTCAGCAATGGCCATATACTCCGCTTCTGTTGTAGACAGCGCGACTGTAGCCTGTACGGACAGAGTAAAGACATAACCTGTCAGAGACCTCCTCTTATCGTGGTCACCGGTAAAATCCGAATCAACATAACCAACAGCATGATCACCAGAATTGGCAATCCCAAACAATAGACCAACACCTGCAGTTCCGCACAAATACCGTAATATCCATTTCACAGCCTCCCAATGTGCCTTTCCTGGACGCCCCATATAACGACTAACGACACTAACTGCATGTGAAATATCAGGACGAGTACATACCATGGCGTACATAAGGCTCCCAACTGCGCACGAATATGGAACCTGAGACATATACTTCTCCTCATCCTCCGACTGTGGTGACAACTCAGCTGAAAGTCGAAAGTGTGCTGCCAAAGGGGTACTGACTGGCTTCGAGTTCTGCATGGCAAAGCGCTCAAGCACTTTAAGAACATAAGACTTCTGATTCAAAAATAATTTGCCAGCCACTCGATCTCTGCAAATCTCCATACCCAAAATACGTTTTGCCGCACCCAAATCTTTCATCTCAAATTCACCACCTAACTGTTGTTTCAACCTGTTGATTTCTGATACACTCTTGGCAGCAATAAGCATATCATCAACATACAACAGTAGATAAACAAATGAACCATCCGGAAGTTTTCGAAAATACACACAACTGTCATACTCACTCCTAGAATATGACTGGCTTATCATAAAAGTATCAAACCGCTTATACCACTGCCTTGGGGATTATTTAAGGCCATACAAAGATTTACGAAGTAAACAAACGTGATCCTCCTTACCAGAAACAACAAATCCCTCAGGCTGACGCATATAAATATGTTCCTCAAGCTCGCCATGCAAAAATACAGTTTTGACATCAAGTTGCTCTAACTCAAGATCATAACAGGCAACAATAGCAAGTAAAATGCGAATGGAACTATGTTTTACAACAGGTGAAAATACCTCATTATAGTCAACACCCTCTTTCTGGCTGTATCCTTTCGCCACTAGCCGAGCTTTGAACCGAGCGCCTTCTACCCCTGGAATACCTGGTTTACGCTTGAAGACCCACTTGCACCCAACAATCCTCTTCCCTTTCAGCGGTTCTACTAACTCCCATGTCTGATTCTTCTGAAGAGACTCAATCTCCTCATTCATAGCTACAAACCACTGTGCAGACTCAGTGCTCGAAACAGCTTCCGTATAGCTTGAAGGCTCCTCATACTCAATTGTCTCAGCAATTGATAAAGCATAGGCCGCCATCTCAGAATAAGCCGAATACCTTTCAGGAGGCCGAATCTCCCTCCTTGGCCTATCTTTAGCAATAGTGCGTGGTTGCTCAACTAACGCATCAACCTCTGTGTCTGAACTCTTGAACTCCTCTTCAATTGGCTTCTCAATGTGCTTCTTCCCTGAGTCGAAAGATTCACTCAAAAACTCCACCTGCTTTGGAACACTCTGTTCCTGAACTGTATCCTCAACCTGCTTAGACCCCTTAATCAGATAATTTTCATCAAAAGTCACATCCCTGCTAATCAAAAACTTCGAATCATCAGAGCACCATAACCTGTACCCTTTGACACCTGCTGCATAACCCAAGAAAATACACTTCTTGGCCCGTGGCTCTAATTTACCCTCATTCACATGAGCGTAAGCTGGACACCCAAAAACACGCAACATAGAATAATCAGCTGGTTGACCTGACCATACCTCAAACGGAGTCTTACACTCGATAGCAGTCGACGGAGACCTGTTCACCAAATAGCATGTCGTGGAAACGGCTTCAGCCCAAAATTCTTTGCCCAATCCGGAATTGGACAACATACAACGTGCCTTCTCCAAAAGAGTCTTGTTCATTCGTTCAGCCACACCATTCTGCTGAGGGGGTTTTCTCACTGTGTGATGCCTCACAATGCCATCATCACTGCAGAACCTATCAAACTCGCCAAGACAAAACTCCATACCATTGTCAGTTCTCAAACGTTTTATTTTCTTACCAGCCTGATTCTCAATCAAAGTTTTAAACTGTTTGAATGTATTAAAGGCGTCACTTTTATGTTTCAACATATACACCCAAACCTTACGAGAGAAATCATCGATAATACTCATAAAATAGCGAAAACCACCTTTAGAAGTTACCTCTGCGAGACCCCAAAGATCTGAGTGAAAATAATCCACCGTGCCTTTGGTGCGATGAACAGCTGTACTGAATTTTACCCTGCACTGCTTGCCGTAGACACAATGCTCACAGAAATCCAGCTTCTCAGTTTTCTGGCCACATAGCAAACCCTGTTTACTCAAAACTGTCATCCCCCTCTCGCTCATATGCCCAAGGCGCATATGCCACAAACGAGTCAAGTCTGAATCTGAAACCTTGGATGAAGCAACCGTTGCTGCAGCACCTAGAACTGTACTGCCCTGGAGTGTATAGAGGTTACCACGCTTCTGACCCTTCATCAGTACCAATGCACCCCTCAAGACTTTCAAAACTCCACCTTCACCGAGGAATTTGCAACCATGAGAATCAAGAGCACCCAGGGATATAAGATTTTTCTTCAAATCTGGAACATGTCGAACCTCAGATAAAGTCCTAACAATACCGTCATGCATCCTAAGCTGAATCGTTCCTGAACCAACAGTCTTACAGGCCATGTTGTTGCCCATCAAAACTGTACCACCATTGACCGCCCCATAAGTAGAAAACCACTCTCTATGCGGACACATGTGGTATGAACATCCAGAATCCATAATCCACTCGGTATTAGAGCGAGAATCGCCCTCTGTAACTGATAACACATTATCTGACTCATCTGAACTTTTAGCAATTCCAGCAATTACTTTACCCCCTTTCGGGTCTTCTTTTTCTTTCTCTTTGAGTCTTAAACAGTCTTTTTTCCAGTGCCCGGATTTCTTGCAATAATTGCACTTTGGATTCTTCTTACCTGATGATCTGGATCTTCCCCTATTACTCAACTCCTCCCTTTCTGTTGTTCTTCCCCTAACAAACAAACCCTCCGCATGTGCATCACCCTCACCTGACACTTTTTTCCTCAATTCTTTCGAATATAGGCTGGCCTTAACATCCTCCATGGATATCGTGTCTTTGCCATACAATAGGGTTGTAACAAAGTGCTCATACGAAAGTGGTAAAGAACATAGCAAAATTAGGGCTTGGTCCTCATCCTCAATTTTACTATCAATATTTTTCAGATCCATAATAATACGATTGAACTCGTCTAAATGATCCTTAACAGGTATACCTTCTCGCATACGAAACGTATAAAGACGTTGTTTGAGATATAACCTGTTGGTGAGCGACTTCGTCATATATATGCCTTCCAACTTCAGCCAAATTCCTGCTGCTGAAGTTTCTTCTTCCACCTCGCGAAGAACATCATCTGCCAGACTCAACTGAATAGAACTTAGAGCTTTGGCATCCGTATCATCCCAATCATCCTCTTTGATTCCAAAACTAGTCTTGCCTGACAAAGCCTTGTGCAATCCTAGTTGGGTTAACAGAGCCTTCATCTTTACTCTCCAAAGACTGAAACTGCTGCTCTGCCCATCAAACTTCGCAATCTTGAATTTAGCCGCCATAGCCACAATCGGAAACGAAACCCTAGTTTTTGCAACCTAAAGCTCTGATACCAGTTTGTTGTAACGAATGCTATGAATGCAAGCTAAGAACGAGAAATTGAATACTAAACAAGAAATCACAAAGACAAAAGATATACGTGGTTCCCCAAGATGGGTACGTCCACGGGCTAGGAGAGAGAGGATTCACTAACCAACGTGAAGAAGAGATACAAAGAGCCGGCTGTAATCCGTAACTCTAGAAAGGCCACAATATGAGAGCCCAAAAGATACTTTAGAAGTTCCCCAAAAGCCTTATTTATAATAGGCTACAAAAACGGGAACAACATAATTAACCAATGTGGGACTAAAGAATACAAGGCATTCCCAACAGAACCAAACTTAGAAGCCGGGTACATTGCAAATTCCACGTATCAAAAATAGTGTGGATTATCAAACGCCTACATTTAGGAAGTCAGTCAAGCCTCCAGAACGCGACGAAACCGGCCATTCATTTAAGCCTCTCTATAGCTACCAAAGGCACCCGGCATTGGAAGTTTGCATAGGGAATCCTGGGCATATAAGTACGAGCAATGGTTACTAATGACATCTCCTTGGACAGCCCAGTTAGTTGAGTTCTTGCTACCTATGGTATCAACGCCAACCTGTGCTGATGACCCCGGGGATCAAAGACCATGCTTGAAAATCACTCCTCTAGGTGCAGGTGATTCTAGTGCTCAACCACTCGCGAGGAAAGAGAGTTCAAAGGGCGTGGCCGATTTGGAGGTTGCAGCACTGGGAAAACAAAATGGGCCAAACATGCTTCCTAACATAATCGGACTCCCAATCACAAGTGGGCCGAGCAATTTACTTAAGTTGTACCCTGGGAAAAGATGCATCGTACTAATATAAATTTTTACTTAAGATATGAAAAGAAAATTTGTAAGGATTTCTCGAGGATTCCTAGCCTAACCAGGTCCCATTTTTAGAGGACTTCTTGAGTTCCGCACGTGTACTCTAGATTCTTATTCAAAGAACCTAATGATCGAGTACTTAACTTGACGTATTCCCAATGTGTAATTTAGAGAAATAACGTGTTCGCCTATCAGGGTTGTGCCGTAGCTATGGTTCTTAGGTTAGACGTGCTGGAATTAACGGAACGGGCTTGATGGAAGTAGCTAGATGCAGAGCTTTGCATCGCTCCACCCTCAAATCATCATTGTGTAATCATCTACTTAGAGCAAGCAATTTCTAATACCTGTACAAACTCAGGAAACAAACGTGCATCACGACTGCACAGCCACTAGTTTGTGCAAAATAATGAAAGAGGAAGGCATGACTCATAAAACAAAAGCAAGATATATTACCAAATCCTAAGGTGGTGCTAGTTTTAGATCCTGTGGGTTGGCAGAACTTCGTTAAAGGTCCGGCCCAAGGGCAAGGCCACTGAGGCCTGGGGCCCCATATTTTGGCCAAAAAAGAGGGCCCCGCTAGGAGTAGGTATATATTCAAGTATTTCGCAATATTTGTGTAAAATTCTAGTTGCTTTAGCGGACAAGGGCCCTCTTGCCTTTAGTTGCTAGTTGCCATTCTATTTTCTTTTTAAACTTTCTTTTTCAAAAAAAGAAGAAGGTAATTTTAAGCTCAAATATAATAAAAATAAAAAAAATAATTTTTTTTTATACCGTTTAAAAGATCTAAATGAGATCCATCAAACAAGATCCATATTGGTAAGAAAATTATTTGCGTAAACACATAATTTTTGAGCTTGAAATTACTTTCTTTTTCTAAAAGTTTCTTTTTTTAAAAACCGGAACACCCAAGTCTATTGGGGAGACTACGAAATCGATCATAGAGCGAGAGTAGGGACTAATCGCAAGTACTAACCCATAAAAAGAACTATAATCTCCTAATACAAATAAACTATGTTGTCCAAATTAAGTCAAATCTTGCAATTCTACGATCATATCCAATCCTACAAATTTACTAAAAAATTGGTTACGATCATAATAGATATTATTGGCAATTTCTCCACTGATCATGGTGTCCAGGCCATGGGCTATCGATCAGTGATGACAAACAGGACGGATATTATTGGCAGCTCACCAGAATCCATTAGAAGGCTATGATGCTAAGTTTACTCCGGAAACAAAGCGTTGATTTTACCAGCAATTTCATAGAAATTCTTGCGATTCGAAGGATTCTCCCACTGTACCAATTCTTTGATTCCTTCCTCAAGTTCTTGTGCTTGCCTCATTAAGCAACAGATGCAAAACCTTACGGCACTCAGGCATAGAGCTATTTGGATCTTACTTGTATGCTCACCTTCTTGATCCCGCAGGAGTGACTCAAAGGACCTTTGAGTGACTTCCTCTGAGTGCTGAAGTAAGGAACCTACAATCTTCTCGGCTTCCACGACGCACACATCTGCATCGGATGATTCGGATGATTTTCGCAACTCAAGACCATCATCTATCTCCTTCTCTTCTCTTTCAAATACGGAAAAGGACTTGATTGAAGTTACCTTTTCAAGGAAGCGCAGAGACAAACTCGCGTCTTTCTTGAAAAGATCCAGGTCGCTGTTGATCAGTTCTTGGAGCTCGGACCAAGCAACTCCACATCTCTGTGATTCTTCTACTAAGGACTCCATTTGAACAGCCATGAAAAGGAGAAGATCCACCATCTTAGATAAAGACATGAGCATCTTATTATAACATCCAATCTGAAAGGGCAAGAACCAGAAATTAGGCTCTAATTCGGATTCTCCAGCGAACTTCTCTAACTGATTCACATGAAGTTTTAGCTTCTCTTTCTTTTCTCTCAATGTCAGGAAGACGAGATCCATGTCTTTCTTATCGGGAGAAATTCCCACTTGGTTTATGTATTCTCGGAGGGCCCCCAAGGTCTGAGAGAGTTGCTTTTTTGCTAGAGTTGCTGCTCTTGTGGGTTGCAAGAGAAGTTCGACTATGATGAAACAAAACAATCCAATGAAAGTCTCTGTGATTCTGGTGATAGCAAAGTCATCTGGAAGGCCGTAATCCGTCCTTCCTAGGATCAGTAAGGCTCCTATAACTGCTGAAACCCCACCGGCATGGCCATACATTCGACTGTGCCTCAGAAAACTCGAAAAAATTATCCAAGGTAGAAGGGCTAAAATTGAAAACTCGGGATATTTGCTGAAGAGAAGGCAACCAAGAACACCATATACTGACCCCAATGCTGTTCCTTGTGCTCTAGCATTTGCGTCTCTAAATGTCGCTTGTCTTTGTGCTACAAAGCTGATTGCGATGGCTAGTCCAGACCAGTACCCATTTTCCTTGTCGAATAACAAACCAAAGAAGACAGCAAGGCCTAGAGAAATCGAACACTTGAATGCAAAAAGCAGTGTTTCATTCCTTGGCACGATCCTTTTAAATAAAGCAGTGACTTCTTCTTGTACTGAATTCCTGGATCCTTCATTGTTGGATTTTTCAACGATACGCATACGATTTTGTTGAGTGGTGGTCAAGTCGTCTAGAAGGAGCTTTATGCAGGAAAGGAAGAAAAATGATGTCTGGTTTTCGCTGTTTGGATTTATGGTTTTAAGTGAATCAAGGAGCTTGTTGAAAAGTTCTCTCCCTTTTGGCTCTTGAGGTGTTGATGCATCGATGACTGGTGGAAAAAACTTGGCTTGCTCTAGTTTTAGGCCGATTTGCACTTCCATTGCTAATAAAATCTCTCTTAGCTCTTGATCAATGAAGCTAACGCAAACAAAAGAGCAACCAGTTAGCGCGGTCTCCATCTGTCTTATTTGAATCTCAATGTCTTCCAATCTATCTTCTGGCTTTCCCAAGTGGGGTCTCTCCCACTGCACACCTTCCTGTTCAGATTGAAATTTTTACTTCATTAGGCTATGCTAGCTTGTACAGCAATCAAAATGGTTTTCAATAGAATTGACAAATATAGGACAACATCAGCCGGGCTCTCCACCACAAGCGTGCAGACTCTACATACTTTGTGGTTGGCTCCACTGTCCACACCAATGCGCGGTGAAGAGTCTGGAGCATTGGTAAATTTTTCCTTGTAACGCAAGCTTTTTCGATAGGTGATCAACCCGTCACATGATATCAATTTCACCTGCGCTCAATTTTGGTCCAGTAACATTTTGGAAAAAAAAATGCAAACATTGCGCAATCCCTGCTGCTCTGAGTAGTCAATACCAGGGGCGGATTGAAATGGGGGCACGTGTCCCCACTCGAAACTAAAATAATTTCGTTATACTTTTGTATATTTAGCATAATTATGAAAGTGGGCTACCATACATTGCATTTATCTCGAAAATATACATATAGAATTAGTTTTATGTTTCAATTTCGTCATATGCTGCATGCATTTGTATTTGTTGGTTTTCAAACTGTTTGTCTATTTGGAATGGTTCTTTCTTAATTGCGTTTATTTTTAACCGTCTACGAGCAATATTTCAAAACAATGTCATTAATAAAACTATCTCGATCATTCTAAAACTTGTCGATGTTCATGTCAAACATACTGTACAAATTTTGTCTGAGATTTTGTGCTCATTTTTACATAATTTAATTGAAATTATGTGTTATAAACTTTTGTGCTTTGTAATGCATGTCTTATTTGTGCACGATTTTATTGTGGTTACTAAAAAAATAATTTTTCACCATTATGATTAACAAGAGGCCCCCACTAAACTACATTCCGGCTTGGATCCGTCCCTAATCAATACCATTATTGATTTGATCATATTGAATTTACCATTACGGAGTTGATACTCTGAAGAAGCTTGGCTCCAGTTTCTTTCAAGGGCTTGGCTTGTGATATTGTCTCCAATGCAATTGTGGTATTTTGTTCAGAGAATGCCTTCATTAGAAGTCTAAACCTTTCTGATGCATTTTGAGTGTACATTCTACTCAGTTTGTTTGCCTGTAATAAAAAGAAGCACAGAGTGATCACGGTTGATTACTGTAATCCTTATTGTTGAAAAGGATAAACAAATTAAAGAAGAGAAAAACTTCAAATATGTTCAATAATCCTTAAACCACACGCAAGTACATTAAACACTGAAGTTGGTTGCTGGAAGTGGAAAGGCTGGTTGTGGTCGCTGGTGGGCGCATCAGTTCATCAACCTCCTCTCTCTCTCTCTCTCTCTCTCTCTCTCTCTCTGTGTGTTAGGTACAGATCTGTTTTGGGGGATTTAAATTTTCATCCGCTTTTTTTTTTTTTGGCTTAAAGCTCTCGCCACGTCAGCATCAAGATTTTGAGCTGGGGCTGGTTTGAAAATAAAATCAGTCTTTTAAAATAAAAGTAAAAATCTGACATTGTCTTTTAGAAGAATATACACTTTTCAAACTATGGTTGAATATATTAGTTCAATTTTTTTTTAATGGCAAAAATATTCATCACCTTATCATTTATTATTGTATTTCCTTTATTTGTCATGAGACGGTGTCTAACAGTTGCATCATTATAAAAGAAATTTCTGACTATTCCGTTGAAGCAAATTCGACAAGTTACTTTTAGTGGAACCTTGCATATGGAGTATTATACTAACAACACTATGGCGATCAAATCTGGTGACGATATATCGGATACAAGGTTAGGTGTCCTCAATGCGTTGGTGCTGCTTATAATTTTTTTTGTCGAAGATCCCTCAAACAATAAATGTCAAAAAGAAGAGTAATCATGCATGGAATATCAGTAAAATGTCAAAAGATTCCTCAAACATCAATAATTAATTTGAAGTCTGTTCTTCAAATTTTCTTCTTCTTTCTCTTCAAATTTGAAGGATGCTTCATACCACTAAATCATGTACCCTTGCTATATTTCTCTCTCTTCTTGCAAACTTCAAGTTAGCTCCATCACCGTTGCAAAAAGAATATTTTAAAAAAATGCATTTTTATATATATATTTTTTCAACTTGCCAATATTCTTAAATCAAGTTTCTACATATTTCACAATAAAGAATAATCTTAACTCTTGTCTTTCTCTATTCACTTTTTTTTATTATTTCAATTTAAGAAATGAATTCCCGATGTGATTAAAAATAAGAGAAGTTGAAGTGGGTAAGAATTAATTGTTCAAGTATTGTTCGGCTCCGAAATGGCTAAAGGACTGAGCGAGCATGCCAGGACTTGTCGTGTTCAACGTAAAGGACTGAGTACCCCTTTTCTGACTTCGAAACTGTAAGAGCGATCGTGCTGCAAACCTAAGGGCTGGATTGCAGTGTTGGTTCGTGGTTTTGCCTTTACGAGCGAGGACTTAGCAATTTCCTAATCGTATAGGAAAAGAAGTAACAACGTAGGAATAACTTTATTATGTCGAAATAATAAAGTTGGGGATGCAAGAGAGATAGAATAACTTTATTATGTCGTAATAATAAATTTTGGGGTACAAGAGAGATAGAAACTCGAATTACTTGAAAAAGTAACCGAGTGAAGGTGAGAGAAGTGAGATAATTGCTTCACTTGGAAGGCTTTGGTTAAAGCATTGAGCTTGATTGGTGTGTAAACCATTTTTTCATCTTGTGAACTACTCCCTCCGTCCCTTTATTACAGTCCAGTATTCTATTTTGGGTTGTCCCTTAATAAGTGTCCATTTTGTAAAGTTAGTGGGTAAAAGTTGGTGAATTGTCTATTTTGTCCCTAAAAGTAGATTCCATTTTGAAAAGTTAGTGAGTAAAAGTATAATGATGATGGGTAAGTAGGGAAAGTGGAGGAAAAAGTTGATGTGAAAGGTATAATGATGATGTCTTTTTAATAAGTTGGAGTTACGAAGCATGACATTTAAAAAGGGACGGAGGGAGTAGTATTTATAGGCAAATGTTGCACTGGTCCAGATCTGAGTCAAGTTTCCCGCATTCACCACAAGCTGACATGTGTCCCGAGTTGCCTCCAAATGCTGCCAAGTGTCCACAATAACTACCCACTAACATAATTAATGGGATCATGGGTGGTTATTGGAGGTAAATAATATTTACCCATATGCTAATTCACTACAAGAAAATCGTTCTATAGCAACGGTCGAAAGCGTTGCCAAAAAACCGAAAAACCGTTGGTAGAGACCCATTTAGGCTATACCAACGGTTGGTCAAACCGTTGGTCAAACCGTTGCAATATATCCGTTGCTGTAGGGTATAGCAACGGTTTTGACGAGCGTTGGTACAGATTTTTTTTTAGTAACGGTTCCTTTAGCAACGGTTACAAGCGTTGCTAAAGGCAATTTTTTTTTTAAAAAAATCTATGGTAAAATATGACGTCAGCAGCCACGTGGATTCCACGTGTCGCCATGACGCTTGCGTGGCAGCCACGTGTCGCTCGCGTGGCGCCTGTGTGGCATGGAAGGCAACACAATTTTGTGTCTCCTGGGAATCGAACCCAGGACCTCGCGCATGCACGCGAGAGTGCTTACCAGCTGGGCTAGCCCAACACTTGTGCATTGTAAAGGAACAACTAATATTTATATTATGCGAACTGTCATTAGAGCATCCATAATGTGATAATCAAAACCAAAAAGTTGTTAAAGTTAGCAATATTTGATCAAAAAAGTGCTCACATTGTAATAACCAAACTTAGCAATCTCTTAATCAAATCAAATTTTGGCTTTTGAATAATCAAAACTAGCAACTTTTTTGCCAATAATCAAATCTAATGGTCTCCACATTTTTTTAATCAAATACACCCATCATTACATAAAAACTTTTTCTCTTTCTCAACAATGTTTCCAGAAAATTATTTTAAAATTATTTTTTTTTCCAGAAACTTTAAAAAAAACAGTATTTACAAAAAACTTTTTTTTAAAGTGTTTTAACACAAAATATATATATATATATATTTTTAAACGGCTTTTAACAAATTTTTTTTTAAAAAAAACTGTTTTTAACACAAATTTTTTTTTTTTAAATGGCTTTTAACAAATTTTCAAAAAATAATTTTTAGCAACGGTTATTGGAAAACCGTTGCTATAGTCAGGTTTTTAGCAACGGTTATTGGAAAACCGTTGCTATAGTCCGGTTTTTAGTAACGGTTATGAAAAACCGTTGCTATAGTCTTGTAATCTAGTAACGGTTGCATGAAAACCGTTGCTATAGTCCTGTTTCTAGTAACGTTTTGTAAACCGTTGCTAAACACCATCTATACCGACGGTTTTTTGAACCGTTGCTAAAAAAACCGTTGCGAGATCCCAAATTTCTTGTAGTGATTCTTGATCATAGGGCAGTTGGATAAATCATGGGCCTTCTTCACCTCCTTTTCTCGTGGGCTGTCAAAAAACCACCAGCCATTTGACTTGGTCAAATGGCTTTTTGCAAGACAACAAACGCTTACCCACCTTCCACTTTTCATGGGTCATTCGGGTAATGGGCCATTTAAATAAATTAAATGGCCTTTTAATATGTTTAACCCACAAAACACTTTACCAAACTTATATAAGTCATGGGCCAACTAATCCTTTCTTGTAAATAAGCCCAAAGACTCTTAAGCCCGTGCCCAAATCAAACTAAAATTAATTGGGCCCATCAATCTTGCCTTGGCCCATTAATTTTGGTTTGAACAAATATATTTCTCGGCCCAATTTAATTGATTTTCAATCAAATGGCTGCCCAACGCTAGTCTAGGACTGGGTGCCAAAAACGGGTGTAAGCAATGCCCCCCATGCCTTGATTTTGTTCAAGATCTAGGCTTGTAGATTAGGACAGAGTACATTTTTTGGCAAACCAAATGAGTCCTTATCCTCGATTTCAAAAATAAAAGATAATTATGCCTGAATTAGCCTAAAATCCTTTTGAATTTTAAAAAGTTGATCAGGCTTAAACCGAGCTTAACAGCTTTTCTAATTCCCAAGGTGTATCTTTAATTGTATTTGGACTCTTCACCTTCAAATTGAACCAAATCCCAACAAAAGTGGGCTGCAAAGCAACCAAAGAGTCCCATCCGTTGCAGGATTCTGTCTCGGCATAGGCCTAGGGCGACACGTGTCGTATCAAGAAGCAAGGCTTCTGCCGCCATGCATACCCTTAGGCCTGTCATTATTACTAAGAGTCCAGTCAATTAATGAGATAGAGGGGAGCGGGAGGAAGATAGAGAGATAAATGGCATTTTGAATCTCATCATTATCTCTTAACTTACTTAAAACCCTCTCGGACTCTCTCTTTCTCTCTCTACGCCTTTTCTGTTCCTCCTTTTTCTTCAAACCCAGAAACCCTAAGTTGCCATTGTTCCCTTACCACACTTCTGAACCTTAGAGAAGATGGCCACTCATAAAGCCCATGCTCCTCCTCCAAATCCCAACAGCCTCACCATTCAAATCCGAAAGATCCTCGACGAAGAACACATAGCAGTCACTAATGACGTTTTGGTGATTGCTAATGCCGATCGTGTTGGGCTAGGGCCTGCTTTCCAGTTGGGGTTTCCTCTTCAACTTGCTCCAATGTACCCGATGGCAGAGGAAGTCCTCCCCTTCGAGTCCCCCTCCTTGGACTGGAGTCGATTTACCACTGATATTCCCAACCGTCTCTGGCATAGGCCTGATGCTAAATACGTGGAATGGCTTGACAGAATGCTTGAAGCCAAAGGTGATCTGTGGAAGCAAATAAGGATCCGAGGTGCCATTCTACTCAGTCGATCCCTCATCGACATGGACAAGAACCTCTTCCTTGCTGCCTCTCAATTCTGGTCCGTCACTACGAACTCCTTCCATTTTAAGGTAGGTCTCATGAGTCCTACTCTTCAGGATATTGCTTTCTTGACAGGCCTCCGTCCCCATGGGATCGAGGCCAATTACTTTCTGTCTCAAAAAACCCCCTACTTTGAGTACAATGAGCCCTTATCTTTTGCCCCTTTCATAAACCACTACGCCAAAAAAGGTCTTGTTGAAGACAGTGAACACATAGCTTTTCTCCTTTATTGGCTGAACAAGTTCATAATTTGTGTCTCTGCAAATAGGGTAACCAAAGACTTCATAGATCTGGCCTGTGCCCTAGCTTCAGGGCAGAAGCTAGCACTAGGCCCTTTAGTTCTGGCTCATCTCTATCGTGGCATGAAAGAGTAAATTAGCAATAAATTCATCTTTGCCCCTGGTCCCCTGTGGATTATAACCCTATGGCTATGGTCTTACTTTCCAAAATTAGCCCCACCAAGGAACAAGAAATCAGAAAATACTTATTATGGTCTCCACTACATTGACGCCCGTGGCCCTAGATACGCATTTGGCGTTTATTTCAAGTTTTTCAACCATGAACTTGTGGGAATGGGAAAAAATTGGACACCTTTTGCAAGAGACACTGTACCTTGGTGGCTAAAAATAGGGGCTTCAAACCCAGGGGATGATTTCGATGATCACTTCAAGATATGGAGCAGTTTTCTGATTTCACGGGATCTCATGTATGGGATGGCTTTCACTCCGACCAATTATAAATGTGGAGTTGAGTATTACAATGCAGCTCAATTCACCAGGCAGTTTGGCCTCTGTCAACTAACTCCTTTGCCCCCATACCAGTCCTTGAATGAGAACTTTACTGATAGACCAGTGATCTAACCAATAGAATTGGAAAGAGTTAAGAATCTTCTCCCTGAGCTTAGGAAGAACTTTGCCCTCCATCCCTACGTAGAACGTACTGATAAGGGAGCCAAATTTGATTAATGGTGGGGAGATTACACAAAAATGCATTTCTCCACTCCATTCCTGGAGGCCTTGACCAAGCTTCTACCCCAATCTGCTGGAGTTCTCGAACCTGGCATCACCGTACCTTTGCAGCAAATCAGTCATTCTCCGTCCTTGGGCACTAAAAGAAAAGGTAAGTTTCAAACCTTTGCTGTTGTGAATCACTTGAATTTTCTAATGCTTGGACTGATCACTTCCTTGCCTCCAGGTCCAGAGAGCATTCCAGAGGATGCTCCCACTGATCCTACACTACAGAGGCCAAAAAGAACTAAGATGCTTGCATGAAGGCAGGCGCCAAAGGTATAATCCTTTAGCATCTTTTTACTCCTTGAGCCTGTTACTTATGTCTCATGTCTCGTTGCAGGCTCCTCAAACCACTATGGCTGGCAGAACAAGGAGTGGTGCGAAAACTAGTTCTCCAGAATCTAACCCTTCGGAGAAGGTTTGCATTCTTCTTGGCTATGCCCACTGTTTTATCTAGCTACTCCACAGATCCTTCTTCTCACAGGTTGCCTCCAAAACCAAGAGAGGGCAAGCTGACTCTGCCCCCACAAAGAAGAGGCTGAGAAAGAAAACCCCTGCACCTATTGACTCTGAGAATACCGTGTCCGCCACAGAGCATAATCCCATTGTAAGGATGTATTATGACATGAGTTCCACAGCATTTATGGCTCCATATTATGATCTAATTCCCCTTGTCTTTAACTCCAAGGGACTTGATGATTACTTTGAAGAAGAAGTAGAGGCAAAAGACAAAGGAGTGGACATATCTGAACAAGAACCTAAACACGAAGCATCCTCCAGGACTCCCGAGAAGCCCAGGTCTCCAGTTACCGAGTCCACTCCAACGGTCGATCCTCCTGTCAATCTTGAATTTGTCAGTGTGGCAGATGAGGAAGAAGACGAAGATCTGGATTTCTTATTCAAATCTGCCCAGGACATGTTGAAGGCAGCCGCCTCGGGCACCTCAGGTAGTGGTCTTGGCTCAACTTCCCAGTCTGAATTCACTCCAGAAGAGGTTAATGAGGCCAAAACAGCCCTCAGAATGGCCCTCCTCCAAAACTTCAAGGCAGCCGTTCATCCCACCAGAGCTTCAAATATCAAGAAGGCCATGGACGTGCTGGTGAAGTCCCAAACCTTGGGAACAGGGGAGACTTCTCTCCAATATTTTCAAAAGGAATTCCCCACCATGATCAAGTCACATGACTCCTCTACCCACGAGCTTAACAAGATAAATGCCAAGTTGTCAGAACTAGAGGCGGTGGACATGGAGCTTACCAAGTTCAGCACTGAATGGAACCAGCTGAAGGAGGACATCAAGACCAATGAAGCAAACATCACAGCTACTTCCAAAGAAATCCAAGACCTTAAGGGCAAGTTGGCACAAGCTGAAGGTCGGCTGGAAGACCTTCGGAAGGAATCCAAGAATTTGACTAAACACCATGATGAGCTGAAGGCTGGATCCAAGAGCCAGAAGATGAAGTTGAACCTCCTGGTCGAAGAAGTTCCAAGTCTCCATGGGCAACGTGAAACACTTGAAGCCCAGCTTGCTAGCTTTGACACCTCTTGGGAAAGCCTCAAGAGCAGCCTTAAAGACCTTCTGTAGGTCTTGATCTTCTAAACTTTAACTTTTGAACTTTGGTTTGTAATAAGTAACTTTTCTGTTTTTGCCTGGCCTGGAATTTTCCCATAATTGGCCAAAGGCAGTGGTTGGATATGGCATGAATGACGTTCTTTGGTGGCCTAAACTTGAGACCTTTTATGGTTTTGAATTATAGGTACTTTGGCCCCCGTTTAGGCCTTGCTGCCATACTTCTTATGGCTTGTTTGGTTAATTTTCCCCAAAATCCCTCATTTCCCACATAGTGGGATAATGATGCTTTAGGTACTTTCCATTTGTTAAATGCTTATGTAGACCACCATCTAAATCCATAAGAAGATAGACGTTACCTCTAAGGACTTTAGAGATCTGGTATGGTCCTTCCCATGTTGGAGACCACTTGCCATACTTTGAATTCTTTTCCCCTAGAGGAAACACAGCCTTCCAAACCAAATCACCTTCAGAAAAGCTCTTCTTTCTCACACGCTTGTCATAAGACCTAGCAACTCTTCTTTTCTGAACCAACATGTGGTCAAGGGCTGTGAGCCTGATTTCGTCTAAGTCCTCAAGCTCTATCAGCATGGCCTGAGTATAATTTACAGGAGTGAGGCCATATTGATATGCTATCCGTGCTGACTTTACTGCCTCCTCTATTGGCAGGACTGGATCATGCCCATATACCAACATATAAGGAATTATATTGGTGGCTTCTTTCTTTGAGGTTCTGTAGGCCCAGAAGGCCTCAGAAAGTAATTCATGCCAAGCCCTTGGGTTATCCTCCACCATCTTCTCAATAATGTTGACAGTCTTGTTAGTGGACTCGACCTGGCCATTTCCTTATGCATAATAAGGAGTGGAATTGGACAAAATGATGTTTTGCTGTGCAGCAAAGTTAACCACTTGTTCTCCCATGAATATCGTACCCCTATCTGCAACCAATTGTTCAGGCAGCCCAAACCTATGAATGATCCTCTCCTTGATCATCTTAATTACCTCTTGTTGATCCACAGACTTTAATGGCACCGCTTTTGCCCATTTAGTAAAGTAATCCGTGGCTACCAAGATGTAAGTATGATTTTTAGAAGACGGAGGATAAATTTTTCCAATTACGTTAAGGCCCCAGCCCCTAAATGGCCAAGGTTTGACCACAGCCTGATAATTAGCTGTAGGAACGTGCTGAATTGGGCCATGTGCTTGACATGGCTGACATCTTTTGGAAAAACGAATACAATCCTCTAAAATGGTTGGCCAAGAGTAACCATACCTTATGATTAGCCATTTCATCTTTATCCCCGATTGATGGGCTTCACAAACTCCTTCATGGACTTCACTCATGGCCTCAGGGCGCCCTAAACACCTCAAAAGTAAGTCATCTTCAAGGCTTTTCTTGTATTAATTCATCTCCTATGAGGATGTAGATGATGGCTCTCCTTCTCACCTTCCTGGAGGCTCTGTGATAAGGCCTCTTAAGGAAAGAAATGATAGGTGTACGCCAATCGTTCTCGGGCTCGTCATCTAACTCTTCTCCCGTGAAGTCTGAAGTAAATACCTCCAGTCCTAGACCCCTTCTCCTAACAGAAGGTAACAATCTCTTTTGGACTGTGATAATCTTTTGAATCGTTCCTGGAGACAGCTTCAAGCCTGTTAAGGCCTGAGCCAAGCTGTTGGCTTTAGTGTTCATACTCCTTGAGACGTGTTTGACAGTGACATTGTCAAAATCTTGTATTAACTACATGGCTGCCATATAATAAGGAGCTAAATCCTCACTATAGCATTTAAATGTTCTTGCCAAGTGATTGATTATAAGGTTTAAATCCCCAATAACCCTTACTGCTTCATATTCAGCTTGATTATTTGTGCATGGAAAATCAAATTGAAAGGACAACTCAGTCCTCAGGCCTTGGGGAGAAATAATAATAATTCCACAGCCTGAGACCTCTCGAGTCCTTGATCCATCAAAAAGCAGTGTCTAAGGAGTGGGTGATATTTCAAGTGCACTCAGTCCTATCTCAGATTCGTCGCCGATATCCACGCATGGATGATCAACAAGAAAATCTGCTAAGGCCTGGCTCTTTACAGCTTTTTGAGGGATGTACTGAAAACTGAATTCCATTAGAGCTAAAGACCATTTGCCAATTCGGCCTTTCATGATGGGCCAAGAAAGCAAGTATTTAACTAGGTCTGTTTTACTCATAATGTAAACCAAAACAGGAAGCATGTAGTGCCTCAACTTTATTGCTGAAAAGTACAAGGCAAGGCAAATCTTTTCAATAGGAATGTATCTCCTTTCACATGGAGTCAACAACCTACTCAAATAATAAATTGCACGTTCCTTTCCTTGAGCGTTGTCTTGAGCTAGAAGGCCTCCAATAGAGCCTTCAGTAGCTGGAATGTAAAGCTTCAAAGGCTTATTTTTTATGGAAGGCATAAGGACAGGAGCCTAAGCTAAATAGCCTTTGATCTCGTCAAAGGCCTTCTGATAGCTTGCATTCCAAACAAAAATGTCTTGGTCCCTCAGCTTCAAGAGTTGAGAAAAGATCTGAACCTTTCCATCCAGGTTTGAGATGAACCTTCTCAAGAAGTTGAATGATCCCAAGAGCTTCTGCAATTCCTTCTTGGTGGGAGGAGGCTTTGCTTCCATAATCGCTTTGGCCTTGTTCTTGTCAACCTCAATCCCTCAGTTGTGGACCAAAAATCCAAGGAATTTGCCTGCGGAAACCCCGAAGGCACACTTCAAGGGGTTCACCTTCAAGTCGAACTGTTGCATTCTAAAAATGACCTCCTCAAGTGTTCCAAATATTCGTCGTAGGATTGAGACTGGACCACGATATCATCGATGTAAATCTCCATGAAACGGCCAATGAAATCATGAAATATGGCGTTCATTGCTCGTTGGAATGTAGCACCTGCATTCTTTAGGCCGAAGGGCATTATGACCCACTCAAAGGTTCTCAGGGCTCCGGGACACCTAAAAGCAGTCTTAGCCGTATCGGCCTCGTCAATAAAGATCAGATTGTAGCTAGAATGTCCATCATGAAGGACAGAACCCTGTGACCAGAAACTCCATCCACTAACTGGTCTATGACTGGCATTGGGTACTCGTCCTTTGGGGATGCCAAATTTAGGTTTTTGAAGTCCACACATACTCTGACCTTGCCGTTCTTCTTAAGGACTGGCACAATATTAGAGAGCCAAGTAACATACCTGGCTGTGCGTATGAACCCAGCATTGAAGAGGCGTTTGATCTCATCTTTGACCTGCAAATAGACCTCGTTGGACATCCTCCTTGGTGGTTGCTTGAAAGGTCTGAACCCTGGTTGAATGGACAGCTTGTATTCCACCAGGTCTCTAGACAGACCTGGAAGCTCCTCATAATTCCAAGCAAAGCATGATTTGAACTCCTTTAAGAGCTGGATGAATTTCTCTTTCACATCCTCTGGCAGAAGCTGGCTAATATATACAAGTCTGGGATTCTCTGTGTCTCCCAGATTAACTTCTTCCAAAGGATCTTGCACATCAGCCTTTAGATCATCTAACTTGGCTGGGGCTGCCTCAAGGTCTTCCAAACGGATTTCGTCCAGATCTTCAACCAGGTTATCATCCCCATTGATCACTTCAGCTGCACAGGCCGAATGATCATCCTCTGACTCTTGATTTCCCATTAGCCTCCTCTCAAGCAAATAGGCCTCAAACTCGACAGCGTGGCCTGAAGGACCACACTCTTCTCTTTTTCTGAAGGGTTTACTGACATTGAGAAGGGCATTTGAATGAAGCTGTAATCGGCTTGCTTGACTCCGTGATCATAGGACCGATTAACTCCTGAAAAAGTGCATTCACCTCTTCAGCTGATTTGTTGCCGTGTATATGGGCTACTTTGTGGCGGCCATATTTGTCAAGACCTACCACTTTCATTGGACCAACCCCTTCATCATATAAATGGGCCTCAGCATGGTTAGTAGAGGCCTAAAAAGGTCTGCGATCAGCCCATATCACCTCCACGTCGTCGTGATTCCAAAAAATAAAACACTGATGAAGGGTTGAGAGAACCGCTAAACAGGAGTGAATCCAATCGCAACCCAATAGAACGTTGAAGGAAGAGTATGAATTAACAACAAAGAAATGTGTTGTCAATGTCTTGGATCCTACCGTTAAGTTCATGATCAGAATACCTTGACAAGCTGTCTCCTTTCCAGTGAAATCAGTCAAGGTTGAAGTACATGAGACTAGGTCTTGATCAGTCTTCCCAAGCTTCTGCATCATGAACCTAGGAATGAGATTGGCTGCAGACCCATTATCCACCAGGATACGGTTGACTGGCATTCCATCAAGACAGCCAGCAATGTACAAGGGCTTGATGTGTTTGTTCATTGCAGAGCTTGGCCTCTCAAAGATAACGCTAGCTGCCCGATCCTCAGTCCTTCCCTCGGTCTCGTCCTTCAGCACAATCACTAAAGGTCTGTTAAGTCCTACAGAGAAGGACTCGTTTAGAATTTCAGTCGTCTGCCCCATCTCTACAAAATCTCCCTCCAAGGTTGTTGGATTGTTATATTTGGCTTCCAGATCTGCTGGTAGGATCACCACCATGCTGCATTGCATTTTAGGACCCTGTCCAGGCCTAAACTCCTTAGCTTGTGGATTCAAATTTGACTTGCCCCCCAAGTCTGGCTTCTTTGGTTCAAGGGTTGTCTTCTGGAGTAAAGTCATTTGTCTTGGAAGAGGCTCAATTCTAGCCTCCTTAAGAGTTCTCTCCAAGAGAGGTTGTTTCTTGGGCATAGCAGTTTGCTTTGGAGGCGTTTTGGTAATAGCCTCCTTGTATGTCTTCCCCACCGGAACTTGCTTCTTGGGTAAAGTCCTTGGAGGAGGCTCAATGATAGCCTCTTCCATAGTCCTTTCCAATAGCTTGTGTACTCTCTTAGCTTTAAGTTTTTCCACATTGGGCTCTTCTACTGGGACTTCCATCTTCAACTTACCCTTAGGGTCATCTTCGATCATTGGGTCATTCGGCAAATTTGTCTCTTCTTCAGCCCTTATAGCCGCCTGCCTGAATCGTTGGCGACGCCTTTTCTGAGATCTGGACAAAGGTGGAGAAGGAAACTTGGGATGTTCAACCCTGTGTCACTCATTTGGAGGAGACCCTAGGTTTACCCTCAGACGGAGCAGATATCCTCAAGTTGTCAAGCTCGTCCTCAACTTCCACCAACCCTGGCTGAATTCGGTTGAACACTGACTTACGGGCAACCCTTCTTCCCTTAGACCTGTGTGGCTCCTCAGACCTTAGTTCAGTCCTTCCCACGATGACACTCTTCAGGGTTGACTTGCAAGGACTGGTGTGATGTCCACACACAGTGCATATCATAGAGCAGGCTGGCCCTCCGGTTTCTTCACCCCTGTTGGTCTGGACCACCATGAATTCTGCTTTTCAAACCTCTTGACCCGCTCAGTCCTGAAATCCCCTTGATCGTAATAAGGATCCCAGTACCTGCCTGGGCTGGAGCAGTCCTAGGCATGCCTCTCATGTTGACAAAGACCATATTCGTGCTCAGCCCTGAAGGAAATGGGTTGCCATCCACCCCCATAGGCTGCTTGTCTTTCTCAGGGAACTTGAACTCTCCCCGTTCAATTTTATCCTCGATATCATTTCTAAATACTACGCAATTATTTGTTGAATGACTCCAAGAGTTGTGATACTTACAATACTCTTTGCCCTTCAGTTCTTCCATAGTTGGAATCTTGTGGCCAAAGGACAGTTTGAGCAGCTTGTCAGCAAGGAGTTGATCAAAGATAGCTTCAGCCCTGCCAACGTCAAAAGTATAGGCCCTGGTTGGCCTATTAGAAATGTTTTGAATGGGCTGCCTCGTTGGCTCCATCTTGACAAAGGCCTTGCAAATGTATGGCTTCTTATTGATGATTTCCGCCACTGCCACATCTGGGTCTACCTCTGCCTCCACTGAAGCAACCTCATAGTTAGGGTCACGGTAATACATTCCCTTAGAAGCCGTCTTCCTGTCCTGCTCCTCCACCAAGAGCCTTTCGTAGTGAGAAGCTTTAGAGGACAATTCAAACAAATCTCTGAACTCTGTCCCATAGAACTTCTTCTTCGTTTCGAAGTCCAAGCCGGTTAGTGCTATGCGCACATACTCGGCCCTGGAAGGACAATCTTGCATTTGAAACGAGCGGTCTTGAAACGTAGGAGATAGGACTCCACGGATTCGAGATGGGTTTGACGATAGCATAACAGGTCTGCCAACGTCACTTCTGGTTCTACCCTATAGAACTGCTGGTGGAACATCTCCTCTAGTTGAGCCTAGGTCTGCACGGAGTTAGGTGGGAGATTGATGTACCAAGTAAAGGCTGTCCCAATAAGAGAATTGGGGAAAAGCCTCAACTTTAGAGCATCAATAGTCCCAGCTTCTCCACATTGAACTTGAAACCTGGCAATGTGCTCCACTGTTGACTGCATGCTTTCTCCATTGAAGGTATGGAACTCTGGAACCCTATAGCCCTTTGGGAAAGGCGTATCGTCTACCTCTTCGGTATGAGGCTTCCTATACATTGGCCTTTCCAAAGGTCTGAAACCAGGTCCTAACTGCTCCTGGAGCAAGTTCAGGACTTGATCCCGTCCTACGAGCATGTTTGGCATAGGAGGCGGCAGTGGGTGTGCCTCTTGTGCCTGTTAGTTCTGGATTGAACTTGCCCCCCGAGTATCAGAGCCTTCAGGAGTATGAGCAACTCCTTTGTCCTTTCCAGAGCCCTGGCCACCTTGCAAAGGCCTTTTGTCTGTCTTGTTAGATTTGTCAGGTTTGGGTTGGTTTTCTGTCAACACAAACCTTTGTTCATTATTTTCTGGAGGCGCCTGGACTCCTTCAATCACAACTCCCTTCTCTTTTTGCCCCCCGAGTGCAAGGTTGTTAGATGGGGTAGCGTGGCAAAACGTTTGAGGAGGGGGAGGTACCCCCAGTAAGCCAGCTTGGTCTTGACCGTTGCCATAGACACCAAACTGTGGAAAGCCCTGCTGCTGAGGAGTGAGCGGTAGCCTCTCTATAAGCGTAGTGTAGACACCCTATTTTGGACTTTCCAGAATAGTTTATTTACGGTCTTTTGATTCCCCAATGATGATTAAGGTCAAGAACATCCCGAGTTTGTGAATGAGTTTGAGCTTTGAGCGTCCTGAACCTCATCCGAACCCTTTTCAAACCCTTGTCGAACCCTCAAGCCAGAACCAAATGGCCTCAGCAAAACCCTACTGGAGTACGCTGGTTCTTAACTAGCGTGCGCAAGAAGCACTGCCACGTGTCAGTCATCGCCAATTACTGGCGCACGCCACTTAACAAGGGGCGTACGCCAGTCAATTCCAGTCAAATCAACCTTTTTCAGCCAGACGCGCGGGAGATTTTGTAACCACCTGACGTCAGCTGGCAGCTCCTGATGATTATCTCGTCCTGGCTGTTCCCTCTACCACTATATCACCTCTCAAGCCAAGTCCCATGCATTAAATGCATGGGAGGCTCCCCCCTTTTGCCAAGCCAAACCAAACAGCCCCTAAGAGCCAATTGATCAGCCCTCTTTGCCTATAAATACCCCTCTCCCTCACCCTTGCAAAGGGTTGGTTGGTTCAAAGAAAGGGTTAGCCACATTAAGGCTCTAAAGCTCCTTGTCTTCTTCCTCTTAAAAGTTCTTTGCTTTCTTTCTTTTTCCATAGAAAGAGTAAGTAAAGAACTCATTGACCACAGTCCTTAAACCCCACTACATCCATCCTCCAACCTTCAACTCTCAAGCTCAAGCCCAAACTCTTCATCAAACTCACAAGCAAAAGGTATATCACCTTTGCTTTCTGTTTTTCTGTTCTGACCCCTGAGGGGGGCTAGCAGGGTCAAGGCTGGTAATCTATACCAGTCCTGGCCCTAATGCTGGCAAGGTTTCAAAACCGTATGCAGTGATCAGTGGCGCACGCCAGTCGTTTGAGCCGTACGCCAGTCATGGCAGTACGTGCAAAACTGGCGTGGGGATCATGGATCATCGTTTTATTGCTTTACTTAAGCTCTGATCACCCTGATGCATGCTAAAATCAACCTTTTGCTTACTGTATTTTAGAACTACTTTCTCTTCCATCTGTATCTTAGTGTAGTTTGGCCTCTGGGAGCCTTCTGGTCATGTTCTAGAGCCCAGATGGTGCAAAGCCAAAGCATTGGAGCAAAAGGGACAACTGGCGTACAGCCATACACTACTGGCGTACGGTAGTAGCCTAGCTTCCAGTGGCTTGGCCCTTGCATGGATCTTTCATCCAGGCCTTTGATCATTCTCCCCTCACTGTTTAAGGGGTTTTCTGTTCATTTGGTGGCTTCTTAGCCCTTTAATCTCTCTGTAATAGCTTAGTAATCTATATCAATTGCGTGGTTTGTCCTGGATGTGCACTGGTCCCTTCCAGAGCCCAGAGGGTTGATAACAGAAGCTGTGGATTTGAGCTTACCGGCGCACGCCCGTTGTGAGGTGGCGCACGCGGGTCATGGCTGCATGCAGTGGTTTAGCCAGGGCATGCAGGCTTGCTTCTGTGTGCATCACTGCACAGATAGTGTGCTCTAGTCTGTTCAAAACATTCACAGTAGCTTGTTCTTAATCTATTATATTTGCTTAGATCAAACATCAACCATCCATAAATATTTTGTCACATACTTGTACATAAATGCAAATGTGTTACAGTTTTAAATCCCCATTAACTGTTCCCCCGCCCTAACTGGCTAAAAATGATCGAATGAGAGAAAAATGAACGTTTTGCAAAAATGCCCGAGTAGAGACCGATCTCCGGATTGGGCGAGAGGGGGTGCTATAAAACCCTTCCCTTCTCGTAACCTGGCTCCCGAACCTCAGATATCGAAGGTGACGATGGTCCAGTCTACAAGCCTTTTTCAAACTCAAACAAACGTGATCCAAACGTTTTCGAAAACACGGTTTCTTGGGTACTCTCCGCAAAACCCGAGTGGCGACTCTGAACTGCGAAGCGTTTCGCCGCGCTCCCCGCAAAAAGGGCGCACCCGGAATTTTTATGCCTTCGAGGCACGGGATTTTTGGAGCGTGTGCCCACACGTAGCAACCATTTTGTTGACTGCTATGGTAAAAGGTTCCAAGAACTGAGAGAACGATTGTGAAATTGACCGTGTAACGTCATGGGAGATCTCGCGTCCTGCCAAAAACATATAATTTTTGACGCTGTCAGTAGCGTCGTTAAGATCTTGAGCGCTGACCGGAGGGCCAGCTTCCTCGAGTAATGGCACGTCGACTGCCGCTCCCTCAGGACCCTATGGTGGATCCGGGACGGGTGGATCCGATTGTTACTGTTGTTGCTTCCTTACCGTAATAAAACCCTTAGACAATTAGGGTCCCACCGGGCATGCCAAAAAGATGTTCGGCTCCGAAATGGCTCAAGGACTGAACGGGTGTGCCAGGACTTGTCGTGTCCAACGTAAAGGACTGAGTACCCCTTTTCTGACTTCGAATCTGTAAGAGCGATCGTGCTGCAAACCTAAAGGCTGGATTGCAGTGTTGGTTCGTGGTTTTGCCTCCACGAGCGAGGACTTAGCAATTTCCTAATCATATAGGAAAAGAAGTAACAACGTAGGAATAACTTTATTATGTCGTAATAATAAAGTTGGGGATACAAGAGAGATAGAATAACTTTATTATGTCGTAATAATAAAGTTTGGGGTACAAGAGAGATAGAAACTCGAATTACTTGAAGAAGTAACCGAGTGAAGGTGAGAGAAGTGAGATAATTGCTTCACTGGGAAGGCTTTGGTTTAAGCGTTGAGCTTGATTTGTGTGTGAACCCTTTTTTCATCTTATGAACTAGTATTTATAGGCAAATGCTGCACTGGTCCAGATCTGAGTCAAGTTTCCCGCCTTCACCACGAGCTGACATGTGTCCCGAGTTGCCTCCAAATGTTGCCAAGTGTCCACAATAACTACCCACTAACATAATTAATGGGATCATGGGTGATTATTGGAAGTAAATAATATTTACCCATATGCTAATTCTTGATTATGGGGCAGTTGGATAAATCATGGGCCTTCTTCACCTCCTTTTCTCGTGGGCTGTCAAAAAACCTCCAGCCATTTGACTTGGTCAAATGGCTTTTTGCAAGACAACAAACACTTATCCACCTTCCACTTTTCATGGGTCACTCGGATAATGGGCCATTTAAATAAATTAAATGGCCTTTTAATATGTTTAACCCACAAAACACTTTACCAAACGTATATAAGTCAAGGGCCAACTAATCCTTTCTTGTAAATAAGCCCAAAGACTCTTAAGCCCGTGCCCAAATCAAACTAAAATTAATTGGGCCCCATCAATCTTGCATTGGCCCATTAATTTTGGTTTGAACAAATATATTTCTCGGCCCAATTTAATTGATTTTCAATCAAATGGCCGCTCAACGGTAGTCTAGGACTGGGTGCCAAAAACGGGTGTAAACAAGTATATATCTGAGTTGCAATAATCAGTTCTCCTATTAATTTGTTCCCTAAACCTGATAATATCAATTATTAACATAGAGATAGATACATATTTTCTAAAAATTGTAGTTGAAGTAGTTAAGCAACAAAGAAGAGTGGCCAAAAAAATAAATTAATGGGAAAGACATGTTACATTTAGATCAAAAAAGATGAAAATATGGAAAAAGAAAATCAAAATTTATTGAGAAATTCATCACATCGAGATTTTAAAGTATGGTAATGAAGTAGTATAATTTTGATGCTAACTTTGGAGGTATCTAGCTAGTGGAGCTAGATGTTTTTAAGCATTTACAGTAGATACTTCAAAACTTAGCACCAAAATTGTACTTTGCTACCTCAAACAACAATTTGAAGGATGACAATTTGTATTGCACTCCTTATGTAGACCCTTCAAACACTTTTTGCTCAGTAAAAAATGATAATCCTTGCGAAAAAAACAAAAACTTAAAGCACAAAATTAAACAAGAAAAGTAAAAGGTTAGCCAATAAAGTACGTAGTACTCCTAGCTTGGCATTTGAAGGGTGATGAGAAGTAATATTTGAAGGGTGGAGATAGTGTTTGAGGTATCTGCTGGAGCATTCAAAAGGTTGAAAAACTTTCAAATATTTTGTTAATTATCTAATGTTTGAGGGATGTGATGAAAATGTTACGGCCGGTGACAAAAGGATGTCAAGAACTATTTATTCCTCAAGTACGTCTCAAATAGAAATTTTAATTAGTAATATCTGCTTGACGAATTCCTAGTCCTAAAATAATGGGTTGTCTTAAGCGTAGGGCTGAGATCGACGTAGCACACTATCCGGTAAGACCGGAGTCGAATCCACGAAGACGGTGATATTTGCTAACTCAAAACTCGGGTTGTTACTGTTTAAACTAGCTCTTTGGTAGCCACCCATTGTATTCGATTGCTATGATTTACTAAACTTAAGAAATTGTTTGATTTTTTTAAATAATTAAAAAGGAGGTACGATCGTAGGTTTCAAAACACTCACAACTAGTCTCGGATTAAAAAACAATAACTGTTTGATTCAAATAAAAATATAAAAATAAATAATAAAAAAAGGCTCCGCCACTGGCCCTCTATATCAATGCTCCATAGATTTATCTCCCCGTCTCGAAAACCTTCTTACAAAATAAATAATTTATTTCACATTTTCAAACTCAAAAATAAAGTAAATGGAAATTAAATTTTCAATTTTTTTTGCACCGTTTAAAAGATCTCAATAAGATCTATCAAACAAAATCTATATTGCTAGGGAAATTATATGCGTAAACACATGATTTTTGAGTTTGAAATTGTCTTCTTAAAAATTACTCCCTCCGTCCCGGTTTGTTTGTTCCCTTTTTGACTTTTTAATACCGTTTGACCTCTCAAATAATTGTTTATAATTTTCAATTCGTAATGTTTTTAATATGCAATATGGATCTTGTTTGATAAATCTCAATTAGTTTTATTATACAAAATATACAAAATCATAAATAAATAAATAAAACATTATAAAATGTAAGATATATAAGTATATTTTTGAAAAACACAAATTTCGACAATTGGACAAACAAATGGGGACAGAGAGAGTAAATACTTATTTGGGTTTCTGGACCCACCAAGTTTCTCAAATTCAACTTTTGTGTGAAAGGAGGAAAAAAATAAACAACTGACCCACATGTGAATTTGGTTGACTACTTTTTTTTTAAATTTCTTTCTCTAGTGCAAAACTGAAACCTACCATATCAGTTATGATAGGAAACACTCTTCGGTGTGAAAGATAAGTTTTGAGGCTGATGACTCAAATTTTCTAATTTGCTTTCAAATTACCCCTTCACCTGCCCAAAGAAACTGCCATTAAATTAAGAAAGAGAAGAATTGTCACCCAAAGTTCCTTCTCCCCTCTTTTCTACCTTCACATTAATGCAGATGAACCTTGATTCAAGAATTATCTTTTTTCATCTTTTCCACGACATGATGTCATGGTTTGACGCGCATCGCATGTACCTAGATGTCTAGTATGCAAAGTTGGAGTTTTTAAGAAATAGGATACCATCAAGTCAGTGTACCTTTTGGAGTTTTTAAGAAATAAGATACCATCAAGTCAGAGTACCTTTTGTATAAACTTTTTGCCTTAAGGCTCTGTTCAGTTGCCAGGAATGTTGTATCGGAAAGTTATTCTCAGGAAAAGTTAAGTCAAGTGAAGTAAAGGAAAAAGAAATCTATTTTCTTGTGAGTGTTCATTTGACAGTTTTTTTGGCAGAAAAACTAAAGTTTAGTGGTTCATTTGCCGGGAAAAGACACTTATGAAAAACTTTTTTATTTTTATTTTCATGGCTAATTTTAAATAAAATTAACTTTGAGAGCTAAATAATAGGCTATCATATTTCAAAAGTTAACACATACAGAAAATGTATTTTATCTAATGCAAAGTCTTAACATGAAATGAAAAAATCGACTTGCAATTTCCTATTCAATTTGCTATATTCTGAATGGTCATGCAAATCTCCCATTTAAATTGACATTCTCTGATAATCAACCGTACAAATAAAGTTTAAAAAATAAGTAGATGATAACTAAATAAATAAATATTAAACAACTGTGCTTGATTAGTTGCCGATGCAAAAACTCACTGAAAATTAGTTAGTACAAAACAAAATTGAAGACTAATTCAAGATAAATAAATACTTCCAAAAAAAATAAACTACCAATCTTTTTCCACAACAATTATCTCAGAAAGCACCATAGTAGTCGAAATTATTGCTGCTCACATAAATCTCGAAGTGTCTTTCTAAGAACCTAATTTGTACTGTATTTTTTTGTTATTGGTATCATTCATTTTTTTTCTTACCCGCCAATTATTTTGGCCCCACAATAGATAAAAAATTTTCCGTGACACAAAATCCTATGCTTTTGGCCGGATCACTTTTGCAAGAAAGTAAATCTTGCAGAAAAACTTAAAAACATGTTTCCCACTACTTTCCTGCCAACTGAACACTACAAAAGTCATGGGAAAGTTGATTTTCCCATCATTTCCTATACTTTCCTGGCAACTGAACGGGGCTAACGGAATTCTATACATTTTTCGTCACCATTAGAACTAAAATTTTGAAGCCGCCCCTAATCAAAATCAAAACTTTCCGTTCACCACAAAGATGTTCTGGGATTAAAGTAAAACAATATTTCCACCCAAACAAGCATATCCTCTGGGATTAAAGTAAAAAGATATTTTCACCCAAACAAGCCTATCCTCGATTTAAGTATTAGTAATCATTTTTTATAGGGGTGAGCAAAAAATTCGTCAAACCGCGAATCCAGTCCAAACCAATCCAAATCGAAAGGTTTAGTTCGGTATTTTAGTAATATGGTTTGATCATGGTTTAAAAAAATTAGAAACCACTTTATATGGTTTGATTTGTGGATTCACATTCACGGTCATGGTTCCAAACCGATCCGAACCGTGTAATACAATTATATATAATTTAATTATTACGTATCATTGCCCTTGTGCTGCCTTATTTCAATTCAATAGTTTTTAGGAATTATCTTTGGCATTTTATTTGGTTAAATTATCTTAAGATGTTTAATAGTTGGTATTCTTAGTTTGTTCATTTAGTCACTTACCAGTATTTCATTTTCTTAGTTTAAAACTTGAGGCAATTATTGGTATTCTACTCTTAATTAGTTGGTTGAATTTAGTGTGTTTTGATAATATGAATGGAATTGGTTTTAATATAAGTTTTCTTTTAATTTATCTTTGTAATTTTAAGTACTTTAAATATTTTTTGAAGATTATAGTTTAGTTCAAAGCAAACCATGGTTTAAACAGAAACCGAACCATATTTATATGGTTTGGATTGGTTTGGTTCTACGTCTTTTGTGGGTTGGTTTGGTTTTCCAAATTCATAATCCGTAGGTATTGGTTTACTACAAAACCGAACCAATCCGAACCATACTCACCCCTACTTTTTTAGAAATCGAATGGATTCAGTCTTATAATAGGTGGAAAAAACTAAGGCTCCGTTCCCGAACACCAAATAAGTACTTATTTTTTAAGAAGACAATTTCAAGCTAAAAAATGATGGGCTTATTGAAATCTAAAAATATGCAATATAGATCTTGTTTGAAAGATCTCATTGAGATCTTTAATACGGTGCAAAAAAAATGAAAAATTATTTTTCATTTACATTATTTTTTAGTTTGAAAAAATAAAATAAGTACTTATTTTTTAATAAATTGTTTTGAAACGGGCTCTAAGCACCCGAGATCACGCATGCATGCAAGTATTACCTCTGCATAAGCTAGACGAGGGTACGGCAACAGCATAGCCAATATCGAAGCCAATGCCCCGAGAGCCGTACTAGCCGCCACATGGATCGGGAGCTTCACATCCCCAGCCTCCTTACCGTGCACCACAGCCCCAACATACACAATCACAATCTGTCCAAACGCAATCCTCTTGGTCATCAAGTGGGACCACTCCGGCACCGCCACCATGAACGCCCACGCCGCTACGGTGACGGCTGCGATGGCCGGGGAGAAGTGCTCGGGTCCGATGAGCCGGAGGCTCACTACGGACGCTGGCAGTACCTGGGCGGTCGCCAACAGGGCATGCCAGCATCCCTTTACAGAGTCGCCAACTGTTGCGTCCGACACGATTAGTATAGCGGTCACGTAAGCGAAGGCCGGAAATGGGAGTTGGGTGCGGAGGGGTTCGGGGCCGTAGAGGGTGGCGCAACCCACCATGGCGCATGCCAGGGCGGTCCGAAAGGCCGAGCCCAGGCGGGTCCGCCAGACGGCCCGGGCTCGGTCCTCCTCCGCCGTCATTGCTGGAAAGAAATAAGCTCTTCCACTGCAGTAGAATAAGCAGGGGGGGAACGAAAGAGGCTTGTGTAGGGGAAGAGAGTGATCTTTTGATGAAGTTAGAAGCAGGGGATGAACAGGCTTTTATAGGCAAAGAGAGGACAAATTTTAGGGTCTGTTTGGAACTTAGGGAAAGGAAAGAAAAAGAAAAGGGAAAGAAAATGAGAGGAAAATAAAAAAGAAAATTTACTATTTACTACACTTGAAATCTTTATTTTCTTCTCTCTTTCTCTTCTAACCAAACAATAGGAGGAAAAATTCTTTAATTTTCCTTTCTTTTCCCTGAGTTCCAAACAGAGCAGGCTCTGTTTGAAACTTGTAGAAAGAAACGGGAAAATGATTAAGAAGGAAAATGTGAGAAAGATGAAAGAAAATTTTTACTGATGAAACAAATATATATCTGCGGAGAAATTATTCATTATCAAAATCTACCCTATTGACTGTGTCAGTACTTTTGCCACATAAATAACCCCTCACTTGATCGACAAACGAGGCAAACAGAAATGGAACAGCGTTAAAGCCTACCTACCCCTTGTCAGTACTTTTTTTCGAGAGAAACTTTATTCACGGCTTTGCTCAATTTCATCCGTTCATTGGCACAATTAATGGCTGAGATGTGTTTTCGATTTTATTTTTACCGGTCAGAATTGATTTTCAATCTGGACCATCCCAAATACTTTTGAACACGCGTGATTTAGCGCTATAAATCTTCTTTACGGGACGCCCCGTAAAGAAGTTTCTCTCTTTTTTCCCTCCATGTTTTACCGTTGACTAGATATGAAAAAATACCCATTCTCCAAAAAAAATTACTATTTCATAATTTGTATTTTTTCGTCTTTAGTGATGAAATTCTCTCAAAATTTTGGTATTTTTTATTTTTGATATTTTTATTCATCGTGTTACAATTTTTTGAATTAATCATCTGTCTCTCGTGTCTACATAGCAAATATATGACTCAAAGCAAAAACAAAGTTAACTAGAAACGAAAAAATACAAAACTTGCTTTTAAATCAAGTTATACTTATACTTCAATTAAGTGACCGGTTCAGATTCTTTAATTAAGTGACCAGTGTATGCTTATAAATCAATGACAAGTTAAAAATACCGTTTGAAAGTTTTACTTATGAAATTGCGCATACATTGCCTACCTAGTGAACAGTACTCGCCGGATTACACCGAGCCACTGCAGCAATATTAGCACTTCTGTAAAATATCGATAGCTATGTTTGGGGAGACTTCTATTTAAATCTGAGGTTTGCAGAGGCTTGTGCACAGAACTTTTGGGAAACATACTAAAGGAAAGAGATCAATAATCTAGACCCATAAATTCCAGTTTAATAACAATCAAGATTGAACTGTAGGCAATTCTAGCTCAAAAGATAACAAACCAGCTTTATAGTGATCACTTTAGTACAATAGCAAGTTTAGTATTTTTTCGTATCTAGTTAACTTTGTTTTTGGCTTTGGGTCATATATTTGCTTTGTGGACATGAGAGATTGGGTATTTCATCACTAAAGATGAAAAAACCCGAATGATGAAACAGTCAAAATTTTTGGAGAAAATAATTTTTAGAGGAGAACAAAACAAAGTTGTCTTTTGAGCTCATAGAGAAATATAGGCAGTAATTGAAGAGAAAACGGCAAAACATTGAGGGAAAAAAGAGAAAAACTTTTTTACGGGGCGTTCCGTAAAGAAGATTTACAGCGCTAAATTACTCGCATTCAAAAGTGTTTGGGACAGTCGAGATTGAAAATCAATTTTGACTGGTAATTAAAAAATTAAATTTTACCGGTCAAAATTAAAAATATATTCTAGCCATTGATTGCGTAAATAAACATGTGAGATTGAGCGGAACCGTGAATAAATTTCTCTCGGGAAAAAAATGGGGGGGAAAGGTAAAGCAAGAGAGAGAAAAGCCATAAATTAAAATTGAAAAGACAAGGGGTAGGTAGACTTTAACGTTGTTCCATTTCCATATGCCTCGTTTGTCCACTCAAGTGGAGAAAGGGGTTATTTATGTGGCAAAAGTACGGACACAAAGTTAATAGGGCAGATTTTGATTGGTGAGAGGCACCACCTGTAAACAATGACGTGTTCTCGTATCTGCATATTAGTTATAGGGTGCGGCGGTGTTCGGTGGAGACGGCTCTCGGGGTCTCCTTGCCGGCTGCGCTGTTGGGTGCAGTCGGTTTGTGCTTAACGGCTTGAAGGCGGCCTCGTGATGGATGGGTGTTAGCAGATCTGCTGTGGGCGGCGTCGGGTGGCGGCGTGGTGGTGAACTTCGGCTCAGCGGTGTTACGGCGGCGTTTAGATGCTCAGCCTCCTGTTTTCCAGCCGTTTGTGAGGGCCGAATCGACGGTTTCTTGGCGGCTTCTTGTGGGATCCGGTGGCTCGTGGGTATCGCGGCGTTGTAGGCGGCTGGGTCGTGGTATGGGTGTGTGGTGTGTGGTGTTGGCGGCGGCGGCGGGTGCGGCGGCGTTTCAGGAGCTAACTGAGTTTAGGGGTGTTAGGGTTTGGTCTGGTCCTCTGGGCCAGATCTAGGTGTTGGGCTGAGTTATAAAAATCTGGGCTTCTGGCCCTTTGGGTTTTGAGCTTTATTGTTTAATCTGGACATCTTGTGGTCCATAAGGTGTTTTGGGCTTTGTCCCAATAGGTGTTTTATCCAACTTTTTGTTGGTTTCCCCTTCCCCTCTCCCAACTTGATGTACCCTTTGTCAAGTTTCTTAATAAAAATTTTTGCCTATCAAAAAAAAAATTTGAAAGCAGCTCATACAACCGAAATCGGAAAAGATTTTATCTGTTTCCCGGTCGCAACCGAGCTAGCTTTGGGCACAGACAGTGCATACAACGCGATTTTGAACCCATCTTGGATTCTACAAAGATGATCAAAGCCACTCACTTTATTCAAAATATGTTGTTTAGGGTCCTTATAAAAAATTAGCTCCATCCAATATCAATAAAGACATTTACGAAACGTTCAACTTTGCTTCAGAATTCAGGCCAAATTTTGAAGCAAAGTTTGACGTTTCTTAAATGCTCTTACCGATATTGGGTTGAGCTAATTTTTTACGCAGACCCTAAAGTGGCTCCGATCATATTTGTGGGAGCCGAGATGGATCCAGAATCCGGATCAAGGCCCGGTTCGAGGAGCAGTTCAAGACTGGGAAGAACCGGTGGTTCTTTTCCAAGCTCCGGTTCTGATTGGTTTTTTGGTTGGTTTCTGGGTCTGATCCTAGTTGCTAGTACAAGGTAAATGGGAGTAGGTTCCAACAAAAATATGCCAAGGTTTCCACGCAAATAAACAGAGCCGTTTAACTCGAGAATATTATCTTATGCCAAGGTTTCATATTTAAATGGAAATTCGTGATATTGGTCAAAAGATATTTGAGACCTGAAAAGGTAATATGTAGGGTATCCACTGGCTTATAAAACTTTTGACTTTGCTCTTTTTTTCTTTCCTTTTTTTTCCCATATTGCAATAGCTACGGCAGAGGGAGTATCTTATGTCATATAGATTACTCTATTAAAGCATCCACATCTCCATCTCTACTCCCTACTCTACACCAAAGTACCTAGACTAATTGTTTTAAAAATGAGTAGAGAGACAGAAGGGTTTGCTGGTTTTGCGTGGCTGATTTGGTTTTTTTTTTTTTTTGCTGTTGTTTACTTTTTTTTAGAACAAATATATAATATTTTTATTGGGATAGATTTAATATAGAGAGTGTGATGCAGTAGACATTTTAAAAATGAATAACTAAAGTAATAAAGTGACTTTTTGAGGTGTAAATTGGTCCAAAATGTGGAGAGGATGATGCGGATGCTCTTAGAGGGAGGAGAGATGATAAATTGCAACTCGCAATGATAAGACTTGAATCTAAGTATCACTGACTCGCGCCTAATTTAAGAGCATCTCATTCAATTGAAATCGTGATTTATGTTACACCTTCCGTTAGTTTGGATGGAAAATCTAACGGTTGCAGTTTAATCCAAAACCATAGGGAGGTTATGTGGTCATTAGTTAACGTCAGCGAGGTTATCTGCCAAACGTCCAAACCTCAGGGAGGTGATCCGTACTTTGCCCTATCCTAAATATCAAAATTTTCATGCGAATACTCCCGTATCTCCTTTGCGATCTAAAGAGATCCAAATGATTCGAAAACCAAAACCATCCCTTAAACGTCTTTTTTGCTCTTAACCTCAGTGGCGTTCCATGTAAATACGTGGACGCCGCTACACTACAAGAGTGTAGTGCCTTCGGGTAGCACACGGATCCCAAATCTTTGCAAAGCACCTACCCCGTGTCCACTTTAGCATAGCAAAAACTAAGGTCAATCTTATATGGTGATCGATTACTCCACATTTTTGGTATCCTGTGATGTATTGCGACTGTACTAATAGACTACATAACACTCCCTTCGTCCCTAAATAAGTGTTCGGCACACAAACTTAAGCCTTACAAAAGATGCATGTTTTTCGTTAAAAAATCTAATTTTTTTCCAGAATCTAATAGAACTCATTGCCATCTATTGATTTGTGAAAAAAAAATTGATTTTTTTGAACCAAACAAATGCATTTTTTTAAAGGCCTAGGTTTGCGCGCCGGACACTTATTTAGCAGAAAGTCTACACATCCCGACCCTTTCTCCCGATTTTAATCCCGACGCTGACGTGGCAGACGTCAGCAGCTGGAAAAAAAAAAAAAAAAACGCTGAAATTTTAATTTTCTGACCAAACCCAACCATTTCCGCATTTCTCCCAAACCAACATCTGCAAAACGAACGGAAAGAGGGAGCGAGGAGGAGGACCACCGGCGACATCCACCACCACCGGCGACTCCCACCAGCCTCACCCTCCACTTCCGGCGACCACCACCAGCGGGAAAAATCTCCTGGGCCCAGCAACGACACCACCACCGGTGCCGTTACCGACAACCAAGGTCTCGTTTTCTCTCTCTCTCTCTGGGTTGTCGATGACCCCTACGATTTTAGTCAATTCCAGCCTTTAATTTCTCTGTAACTTGTTCAAACCCAAAAAAATTAGGGCTTTTGAAATTGGGGATTTTTGGTTCGAACCCTAACTATAAGATTTCGGCTTCCTATATACATCAACAGTCAAAGATTTCTGCTTCCGATATGCAAATTTTTGGTTTGGCCATCATCATTGTATTCAGTTGGGCTTGAACATTTGAAATTTTTGGTCCGGTCATCATCTAGTTCTAGCATGAAATAAGTTGATCATATCTCTCTTGTTTTGGTTCTTTTCAGTATGGATTTCCTATATATTCCGCAAAGGCCGTGCGATTTCGAATGCAACATCCCAGGTCTCCTATTGGAATAGGAAGTGATTCAGGAGAATGCGACATCCTCAGAAGCATTCCCTGTCACCCAAAAAAATGGTATCTTCTTATCATCTTCTCTCATCCTCTCACAATATTTATTGATGTCGAAATCTGCTTTATTTTTACCGCCAAAGGTAGACTCGAGCTGGTCCATGTCGAATAGGTTGTCCATTATTTTCATGTTTTTAGGATCATCTGAGTAAACAAATTTGACTTTGTCGGCAGTCTTGGGTTCTAAAAAAGGTTTCACCACCTGCAATCATAACAATCATCGACAGTTGAAAGCAAGCCAATAACAAAAATCTGAGAAGAAATAAAATCTTCCATTTCTACACAAACCGATTCCTCTCATTAAGGACAGAGAATGAGCAACAAAGTAAAATGATTTGATAGTACTAATCCTATCATATTCTTATTTGAAGCATTTTGTCATGAACAGTTTCCAAACCGAATTGTATGCAACCAGCTATCGTAATCTTGTTTGGAATGAGCTCCGGCGTTATTTAGTTATATTCCAACATATTCCTAGTGCCTGTTACTATCTAGTGCCTTATTTCAAAACTAATTAGCTTGAGATGGCTTTCTCATGGATATTAGGAGAATCGACTACAAAAGTTCAAGCTTCCAGAACCTATTCTTTGCATAGGTGGAATTGTGCAAGTAGAGCTGTTGGGTAGGTGCAGAAACAAGAAATGGACAGTTTATACTACATATGGTTAGTTTGTCAAATTTTGGGTTGACCTATGTCCTTGATGTTGCTTTGATTTTGATGTTCCTACTCTGCATGTTTGCTGCTGAATTTGTTACGTGTCCCTTTGTCATTTTCAGTTTACTGGAGCTACCACTTTTTTGCTCATACATCAAATGCGTCTTATCAACCTAGGCTGCAGATGGGTGGAGTAAGCATTATTGAGAACATGCTCACAGATGGATGGAGTGAGCATCGGAGATCCAATAGCTGTGGAACTGCTCGAGGGCATGGAATGCTATAAGATGGAAAAAGAAGAAGGTTTCCGCAACTCAAACAAAGCAGTAAAGATGCAGAATCATTTGGTGGCAAAGAAGAGTAGAATGATTTGATAGCAAAAAAAATGGAGATGTAATTACTAGGCCTATTTGTCCTACAATTGAAATACTGGAATGTAGTCTATTTTTGTTTTGCAAATGAGGTTTAAACCATTTGAGAGGAGAATGTAATCGTATTTATTTGGATGTGAATGATAATTAGCATGAGAATGACTCCATCTGGAACTATATGGTTTTATGGTTTTTGTTGTGAATGGATAACTTGACAATGGATTTTGGCTTGTAAATAGTGATTTAGAATGAGAAATGCCTGGCGTGGGCTTGTGCGTAACTTGATGCTATTCCTATTGTTATTGTTGTTCTACTGACTGAGACGTGAGACGTCGGGCTAGGACCAAAAATAGGGGAGACTTTGCTGAAATTTTTTCAGAACTTACCTTTGGGATTTGTTTTTACATTGTACCAAGTCTATACTTAACTAAAAACCATACTTCCATGTGCTATAAACTAGCATTACTTCCATACTTCTAGGTGCTAAAAAACATACTTCCATTTTACATTCATACTTCCATGTGCTTCTAGTTACAATTTCAGACTGAACCAACAAAAAAAAAGCAGCATAACACTAGGATACGGAGTTCCATTGCACCAATAGTAGCATTAAACTTAAAACTACAAACAAACATTAACTAGGATACGGAGCCGTGTCCGACACGCTTGCGATACGGATCAAGAGTTCCATTGCACCAATAGTAGCATTAAACTTAAAACTACAAACAAGCATTAACTAGGATACAGAGCCGTGTCCGACACGCTTGCGATACGGATCAAGAGTTCCATTGCACCAATAGTAGCATTAAACTTAAAACTACAAACAAGCATTAACTAGGATACAGAGCCGTGTCCGACACGCTTGCGATACGGATCAAGAGTTCCATTGCACCAATAGTAGCATTAAACTTAAAACTATAAACAAACATTAACTAGGATATGGATCAAGAGTTCCATTGCATATCAGAGGTTCCATTTCATACAACATTAGAAAAATAACAAAGTGCTAGATTCACACCATGAAGCAAAAACTGAAATGCATACATTATAAATTACAAGAAACTCCCTACATCAACAAGCAAGTCTTCTACTTTTTGCCGTTATCCCTTGCATTCAACATTTCTGTAAAAGAGATTTGTCCTCCTCTCCAACCCTGCCCTTGACTTTCCATTACACTTGATTGCCCTCCTCCCCAAACTTGACTACTCGTGATACTTGATTGTCCTCTCCAAACTTCACTATTGAATAAAGTTGGCATGTTGCTTTGTGAAGTTGGGAAGTTGTTAAAAAATTGGTCAAAGCCTGCTCCAGTTCTGCCTTGTGCCATATTTGGGAGGAAGGCTCCGCCTTGTGCCATATTTGGGAGGATGGTTCCGCCTTGTGCCATACTTGGAGAAAATGGGAGGATAGCTCCGCCTTGTGCCATAGTTGATCGCATATTATGGGGCATCGTGTTGGGCCACAGCAATTGCCCCATGTAGCATGGGTAACTCTGGCAAAAAACAATAAAGTCTAACATGAAACACAATAAATGGATTATAGTACAAACTTAGTAAAAAGAAAAGTTTCTTACATTTACATTTTCAACACTCTCTTGTGTCCCAAACATATGGGCATCCGCAATCTCCTCAACCTCCTGAAATTAGTAAAATAATATAACTACTAAGCATTCAAGATAGGTATATGTACATAAAATAAGCAACAAATGACTATAAACTTATACCTTCGCTTTTTCATTAGACAATGTCTTATTTTTTGGTTCTCTTTTCTTCTTACCAATTTTTTCAACAAAACCTTGCTTTCTTTTAGACGGCGGTCTCCCTTTTCGACGAAGAGGTACCGGGTCAAGGATGATCTTACTCTCTTTGGAAGCTAGAACTTCATCTCCAAGTGAAAATGGATCATTAGGAGTATCGGAAACCATATTACTTCCACAAATTACCGAAGATTCAACCAACTCCTGTTTTAACTCCCGTAGTCGTCCCATCACCTTAGCATACTTCTCTTCACAATCTTCTGCCAGATCAGCAACCTCATTAAAGAGATTGCTCATGTTGTCATACCGACGTGTTTCAATTGTCCTTGACGAGTTATCGTAGTTGATTCGAATTTTGGTGTGGACCCTTTTCACATCTTTTCTCCATCTTCTCAAGACATACTTGTCAGGTACTCTTTGAATTCCCCTATCATGGAACACTATAAGTTGATGTCTACACACCATTCCTTTAGACTCAAACAATCGACAATTACAATTGGCTTCATTGGTCTCACCATTAAAATCAACGGTAAATGACACACGTTTTCTCCTTTTCTCTTCTCCATATGTAACCCACTCTTTTACCTCATACTCTAACCAAACATCATCCTTTATTGTTTTATCATAAGAACACTTAAGTTTCCCAACAAATTCACCTTGAAACTCTTTCGCCTTCGCATTCGTGTAAGCATTTTGAAATTGATTCTCTATCCCATCTTCAATTATGCATGGGATATAAGATTGCGAACTTTTCGTATCTTCATTTTTTTCATTGTCCAACTTTCTCGCCAATGCATTCTCATATTGCTCTACAAATTGCTTCAAGGTCGTTTTCGAATTGATGTAACCGTCAAAATAAGAATTCATACTCTCACTTCTCTGTGTGGATGACATTCCCGCCCAAAATACATCTTTCACACAAGCCGGCACCCATCGGTTCCTCTCTAAGTACAACCCATGTAACCATTCATTATCTTGAAGATCGTACTTTTTTATGAACTTTTCCCAAGCATCCTCAAATTCATCTTTTGTAAGTGAATCATAAACCACACTATGCAAACAAGGTGAAATTGATTTATATGCGTCGTACTTTCCCAACTTTTCTGGCACCTTTTTCAAGATGTGCCATATGCACCACCGGTGTCGGGTATTAGGAAATACATCTTCTATAGCATTCTTCATGGCCATACATTGATCGGTAATAATCGCTTTGGGAGCACAATCCCACATGCATGTCATCCAAGTCTTAAATAACCAAGAGAATGACTTGGTGTCTTCATGAGATACAAGTCCACATCCCAATAATATCGACTGACCATGATGATTGACGCCTACAAATGGAGCAAAAGGCATATCATACTTGTTTACCAAGTATGTTGTGTCAAATGTCACAACATCACCAAACTCCTTACAAGCTGCCCTACTCCTTGCATCAGCCCAGAATACATTCCTCAATCGACCCTCATCATCCAAATCCATGGCAAAAAAGAAGTCAGAATTGTCAGCTTTCATCTTCATAAAATAACTATGCATCGCCTCAGCATCTCCTTCAACAAGTAATTTATATCGCTCCGTACTCATAAAATTTCGACAATCCTTCTGAATATATGGAAGGTTATCATGCCCCCCCGCCTGAATCTGAAGTGAGTCATAAGTCTTATACAACGGAATCCCGGCTTTATCATTCAATATGAGCTTCCTTTTTACATGTTCATCAAGAACCCTATTGCTTTTGTAAAACTTGGACTTTCCCGGGCTATATTCATGATTGTGCTCCAAGACAACCCGATTTAACCTCCACTTTCCATCCGGACATATAGCAAAATTAAGGCGAGCCGGACACTCAGTTTTTGTTTGTGGCCGTGGTTTGACCGGATTGGTTGTATTGACCTTTGCCTTTCCACCGCGACGACATTGAAAAGTAATATTCCTCAAGTTTCCATCTCTTCCCTTCTTGTTAGTTCTTTTAGCCACAGCAAACCCATTTTCTTTAGCATATCTTGAGTAATATAGATAGGCATCATTTGGTGTGTCGAATATCATTCCCTCATTTGGTTGCTCAACTCTATCTTCAAAATTTTCTGTTTCCTCCTTTCCATCTTCATTAGTACATATCTCATCACACTCTTTTTCAGAAGAACCACTCGATACCTCTTCTTCATCTCCTCCATTGTACCCACTCCATACCTCCTCTTTCTCATTAGTATCTATCTCATCTTGATTTGATGATCGATGAGGCATTGTCGAAGGAACAGAATCTGGCGACATCGGAAACATCACCTACATGTTCAACAATTAACTAAGGTCGATAAGTATTATCACAAGATAGGACACCAAATCAATAACGACTTCATGAGATAAAAAAAAGAGGGCCAAGTCATGCATCATTTTCACAACAAAATTAATTTTTTCACCAATAGGCATCAATAATTTCAGTTAAACAAAATCTCTAATTTCAGTTAGACAAGAAACCCTAATTTCAGTACATGCATTTTTTCTTCTTTCAAACCATTTAGCATACAAGTAGACTGCACTGCAGTTACTCAAGGAACAAATTAGGCTACTCTCAAAACAGAACTGATCATAATCAAAATATCAATTGTCACTGTTGTCATTACAATTCTAGATCAAGCATGGAACTTACACACTTTTTAGCTACTCCAAAAAGAACCAAAACAAGGGAGATATGATAAACTTATTTCATGCTAGAACTAGATGATGACCGAACCAAAAATTTCAAATGTTCAAGCCCAACTAAATACAATGATGATGGCCAAACCAAAAATTTGCATATCGGAAGCAGAAATCTTGACTATTGATGCATATAGGAAGCAGAAATCTTATAGTTAAGGGTCAAACCAAAAATCGCCAATTTCAAAAGCCCTAATTTTTTTTTGGGTTTGAACAAGTTACAAGAGAAATTAAAGGCTGGAATTGACTGAAATCGTAGGGGTCATCGACAACCCAAACAGAGAGAGAGAAAACGAGACCTTAGTTGTCGGTAACGGCGCCGGTGGTGGTGTCGTTGCTGGGCCCAGGAGATTTTTCCCGCTGGTGGTGGTCACCGGAAGTGGAGGGTGAGGCTGGTGGTGGTCGCCGGAAGTGGAGGGTGAGGCTGGTGGGAGTCGCCGGTGGTGGTGGATGTCGCCGGTGGTCCTCCTCCTCACTCCCTCTCACTGTTCGTTTTGCAGATGTTGGTTTGGGGGAAATGCCGAAATGGTCGGGTTTGGAGGGAAAATTAAAATTTCAGCGTTTTTTTTTTTTTTTTTTTTTTTCATCAGCTGCTGACGTCTGCCACGTCAGCGTCGGGATTAAAATCGGGAGAAACGGTCGGGATGTGTAGACTTAACACTTATTTAGGGACGGAGGGAGTAAGTAAGATGACCCATTCAACCAATGATTCTGGTTATACATCGATCACCCGACAATCAAAATGTTGTCACTCAGACATGATTAATTGTAATAGTGATTAATTGTAATAGTACACATGCGAGAAGCAAAATTAAGGCAGTCTTTGTCATGCAATCAAGCATGCCCATTAGACTCTCAATAAATTATACGCAACCATGATGATCACATTGACATTCTATTGTTTAAATAACACCCAAAAAAATCAAATATTTCTCTGTTTGAAAATCATCCTATGAGTCGGCATCTGTCCCAATACGACCTGGTCTTCAATCGCTTTCCTTTTCTCTACTGTGAATGAATGTGCTGCGACAGCTTCTAACGTAACTAGAGAGGAATGCCAGAGCCACACGGGAAGACTTCTCGCTGGTCTGTCATCGTAGAGTGTGGATTGTGATTTTTTTTTTTTTAAATGTGGAGTGAAACGGGCCCTGCTCTGATACCATATAGAAACTTTGTATCCATCTCAAAACCAATTGGCAAAGAGTGGAGAGGCCGCCCAAGCTCATATACTAGTTTTGGAGGAAATAATTAATCAATGTGGGACAAATCCCAACACTCCCCCGCACGTGCGACCCCTGACTCGCACGTGGAGAGGTAAACAAAGGATCCATAACACTTGTATCACAACAAACAACGGTGCACTTATGCACAAACAAGGGAGAACAAATTCTTCGAAATCCTAGCTTTGATACTATGTTAAAGCATCCAACTTCAAACCAATTGGCAAAGAGTGGAGAGGCCGCCCAGGCTCATATACTAGTTTTGGAGGAGATAATTAACCAATGTGGGACAAACTCCAACACTCCCCCGCACGTGCGACCCCCGACTCGCACGTGAAGAGGTAAACAAAGGATCCGGAACACACGGATCACAATGATAGAAAGTGCAACTATGGCACAGACAAAGGGGAAAAGCCTCCGAAACTCTAGCTCTGATACCTTGTTTAAACCGGAAACTAGTCCGGATAATAAACGGGCTCTAGAAGACGAGGAGTACAACAAACATAGACCTGAAAATGCAAGGGAATGAATCTACAACAACTAGCATGCCTTTGGATGCTGATTCAGTATGCAATGTTCAAGTGAAAACAGAAGTGGATCCGGAATCCCAAACTGTTTCAAGGTTCACTAGGTCACTTTTCGGTACTCTATTAAAATAGACAAGAAACCAGAATACACACACTAGACGCACAAAATTCCAATCCATATCAGCTTTTCACATTTGTTGACATGGAAATAAATTGAAAGATGTCAACAGAGAGAGAGAGAGAGAGAGAGAGAGAGAGAGGGAGGGAGGGAGAGAAGCTGAAAATTGAAAAGGGAATTTGGTAAAGGCTGACCAATATTAAATCTGAATTCATATCATGTATTGCGTGTTAGTTCAAACCATCGAAAAGGATCAGGTGCTCAAAATCATATGAGTTCACATCAGAAATATCTTAACAGAAGCTAGAATTCATAGCACCTATACTGACATGGGAGATTACAAGGCACATCATGCCAATCCTCTCGCACCTATGGGATTTGTTTGTTCCGACATACAAACAAGGTCAACAATTTCATAAGCAGGGGGGCTGCCCTCCATTCTATTCCATGAAAGGTGACGGTACCAATTACCATTTACCAAACTTATAAGTCAGGTATGTTGTGAATCCCCAAAATCAAGATAGTGTGGATTTTTTAACTACTACCTGTCGAAAGTCGGTTAAACCTCCAGAATGTGATGGAATTATTTGGCCTCTCTATACTAACAACCCCATCCCACATTAGAAGTTTGCATAGGGAATCTTGGGTATCTAAGTAGGAGCAGATGACACCTCCTTGGATAGCCTTTGTAGGTGAGTTTCACTGGTGGCTACTTATGGCAAAAGCCAATCTGTGCTCATGATCGTGGGGATTGGAGACCATGCTTTAAACTCAATCCAGTAGGTGCGGGTGAAGCTAGTGCTCAATCCTTGCAACTTGTGAGGAAAGAGAGTACAAAGGGCGCGTCCCATTGAAAGTTTTCATTGGGAAACAAATGGGACAAGAAGCGTTCTTCCTAACATAATCTGACTCTCAATCACAAGTTGGCCAAGTACGCACTGAAACTTCAATACAGGACCTTTCAACTATGATACAATGTATGCAATCCATCAAAAACCTACTAGAGAGTATTTAACTTTAGTACTTGACATCAGAATGAAATATCATATGCTGACTCCAAGGTGCAATAACAGTAAAGCAGGTGGCCAGCTATTGAAGAAATTCCCAAGGATTTAGAGCACATATATCGATCCAATGGCAGTTGAAAACCATTCCATCATGCTTTCCCTTTCAAAAGACATAAATTCATTTTGTATGACGAAGCCATCAGAAAAAATGCAAGCATGAAACTGTGATGATACCGGCCTTAAAAGAAATCTAACGAGTACCATTGGATCAGAACTAGCAGAAGGGTTTCAGAGAACACCTTAAACTTCCCATCCATATATTTATCGGATATACTTTTGTTCTTATAGACAGTGTACATTACTTTATAGACAGACACGCCAGACCGTGTTCATGATTCCGTAGGAATTTTAATCATGACAGCGTCATTTCGAACTTGATTTCCCTTTCATACTACAGGGCATATTAAGCAAGATGGCAACAAAACCAAAAAAGATCAGGATTCCTACCATGTCTCCTATCCTTCGTTGCCAGCCTAAGACTTGTGAGCAAGTCCAAGGGAGGAACTGAAGTTGGGGAGAATGTCTTAAATCAATGAGGCCCAATTTTCTGGAAAAATAATGGAGGCCCTTGGCAGCAGCCTTGTTGGGCCGGCCCCGAAGAGAACTTTAACTACAAAAAATGATAGAATTTTATCTACCTATCTATTGCCTTACAACTCATGCAAGATCAATACTATTACTCCTTTAAAATGAAGAAAACAAACTCTTAGGACAGAGTAACAAGAACTTGGAGCATAATTGCAATATATAGTGAAGAAAAAATTCATAAAAATTCATGATCATATAACTCACATTCTGGACTTCCGAATTCAGCATCAAATTTCATATTGTTTATGATAACAGATAACACCATATAGATATGTTCATACTTAGGATGAGTTCTATCATGAGCAATGAACCTGTGGAGTATTCCACATACCTCTACAAAGCTAAAACCTGGAGACTTCTTCAATCCTCTTCTTTCCATGGCTTCTCTCATTGTTCTTGCTTCATCCCATCGCTTGATACCTGAATAAACATTCGACAGACCAATATATCTACCATCATGTTCCGGCTCCAACTCAACGAGCTTCCTTCCCACTATTTCTGCAAGGTCTAATTTCCTATGGTTCATACAACCATTAAACAACGCACCGAACATGGAAGCCGTCGGTTTGATTGGCATTTGATGTAAGAATTGGTATGCTTCCGTTAATTGGCCCGCACGAGCTAGAACATCTACCATACAAGCATAGTGCTCATTCTTTGGTGTCATTTGGTCTTTATTTAGGGACTCAAAGAAAAACCAAGCTTCCTTCACTAGCCCTCCATGAGCACAAGCACTCAACAAGCACAAGTACGTGATTTCATCTGCAATGATTCCCGCAATCTTCATTTCTGTATACAAAACAAGTGATTCCATCACAAACCCATGAGTAGCAAGCCCTCCAATCATCGCATTCCAAAGTAAAACGTCAGTCTGATTCATTGGTACCCCACGAAACACTACTAGAGCCTCCTCTATCGCACCAGATTTGGCATACATGTCCACGAGCGAGGTTCGCAATTCAAGAGTTAACGGCAAAGCATTCTCGATCATATACCGATGCGTCTTCCTCCCAATCTCAAGAGCACCCAAGTGGGCGCAAGCACACAAAACACTCACCAAAGTCACCTCGTTCGCCTCCGGCCCCACAACCTTCATTCTCTGGAAAATTGCCAAAGCCTCTCCGTACTGCCCGCCCTTAACATACCCATCAATCAAAGAGCTCCACGACACAACATCCCTCTCCGGCATTAACTCAAACACTTCCCGCGCCAGACCCAAGTTCCCACACTTGGCATACCCGTCTAACATGGCGTTCCAAGAAACCGAATTCTTCTCAGGCATTTCATCGAACAGCTTGCGTGCGCGCACTACATTCCCACAGGAACCGTACATATGGATCAAAGAATTCGCTACAAATCTATCCGATTGAAACCCAGTTTTTAGAACGATCCCATGTACAGAACCCGCAAGTTGAGGGTCTCCCATTCGGGCAGACGCCTTGGCGAGAAAAGGGCAAGTTAAGTGGTCTGGTGAGACACCAACTCGCATCATATCGAGAAAGATGGCTATCGATTTACTTGGATTCTTGCTTTTGGAGTAACCCCTTATGAGGGTATTGTAGTTGAAGAGTGTTGGGTGTTGGAGTTGGTTAAAAACCCGATGGGAGTAGTCGACGTCGGGGTAAACAGAGGTCGCAGCGAGAGACAGGATTCGAGAGGGAAATGGGTGGTATTGGGCAAGACCAAAGGCAATGGCCAAGGAATGGATTCGCTTAAGCTCGGAGATGGACTTGCATTTATCGAGGAGAGAGATGAGAGTCTGAATCAGATTGGCATTGCTACTTAACAGGGAAGCATTCGACATTTACAATTGAGTATACCCACAAGTTTCAGTGGGCAAAGACTACAATTGAGTATACCCACAAACATTTGCCAAGAAGAATCCTCTTTGCGCAGGCCCGCAGGGCTTCGTGCTCGACGGCGGCGACGTCCGTTGCAGTAGTACTGTCATTGCTGCGATTACGAGTAGCAGCCATTGTTGGACGATTGGAGAGAGGGTTGGGAGTCTTGGGAGTGGGCTGTTCTAGCGTGCGCATATTTCGCGGGTGGTATAGTATATGTTCTTTTGGAGAAAAAACTAAGGGGTTTCCGCCTCTCATTGTGCACCCACCTGCTTTCAGTGCAATAGTCTGAACCGTTCATGTTATAGAGCTTGTCAAATAGAGTATTCACTAAAAAAAAATCATTTTTATCGGACATTCGTAGTTATATCAAAATGTGAATTTCGATTTATAAAACGAACGGTGTCATAAACCGAAATTCACATTTTGATATAACTAATGTTCGATAAAACTCTTTTTTTTTTTTTTACGTAAATGCATTATTTTACGAGCTCTACGGATGAACGGTTCAGATTACCCAATGAACACACGGAAGGGCCCACAAAATGGCGGTGGCAGAAACCCCACGGATTCTACCTCATCCGGACGTAACACACCCTCTTTATTTTGTACCCTTCCTAAAAATAGAAAACATTTTGGACACATACATTGGGACACAAGTAAAATTACAGTATGGGCATATCATTTGGTCTACACCAAATACTAGCGTCAAATCCGTACTATGCACGGTCAAGAAACAATGATCCCGTGCTATTTTAGTGATTTAATTAATACAACCATTTGCATTCTTAATTGAAAATCCTTGACATATTTTGAATCCATGCTATATTAGTGATTCGATTAATAAAACGACTTTTGCTAAAGATGGATAATTGCAGTGGCAAAGTATTTTTTTTAAAGATTAGCAGCGCTCAGCAAAAGAAAAAAATGGGTCTCATGGGAGTTGAATTCAAAGCTGGGGTCATGGAAATTTTGCTAAAGATGGATAATGATCGCAAAATAAATAATTAGTAAGGTATGGATTTTATCTTTATTTCTATTTTAAAAATCTAACTAGGAGTATATAGTTATTATCACAGAGAAAGATACACAACATTTCAATCTCAATGTAGTCCTTATCCTCTTTTAACTCTCCCTTTCCTGCTGCAGCCGAAATTCAAAACTCAGATTTGGCCACCGCATTTTGATTCGAGATCTCTTCACACCACTAATCATCCTCTTACCGGACCATCATTATCGGTAAAGGGTCTCCACTTATTTTCTCTTCTAAGACTATCCACAATGGCATAGTCAAAAATGGATAGTCAAAAAATGAATCTTTGATTCTGCATGAGTAGTTTTTTTTTATTATTATTAAAAAAGTTAGAGCGTATATTAATCTTGTATGTTATGGCTAACACATTCTCATGACCATTTTTTAAATCCCTCAATTAAACTCTACAAAGGCTCCACCACCTCTTCAACAAAGGAACGATGGAGTTATGATACGTGAGGCGTAGAATGTCAACGGCATCTATGTGAATGAGGTAAAACCATTAGTAACGTACATTCACATATTCACTATTATCGGCCATCCCACATTGGAAGTTTGCATAGGGAATCTTGGGTATCTAAGTAGGAGTGGATGACACCTCCTTGGATAGTCTTTGTAGTTGAGTTTCACTAGTGGCTACTTATGGCAAAGAGAATAAATTTTATCCACCGTCGGTGTAAGACTTCACTTTTCCACCACCACCACCTATTATGGACTCCACCGGTGTAAATTCTATCCTACTCTCATATCACAAGTTGGCCAAGCAAGTGAATCATAGGAGTATTATACTTGTACACAGGGGCGGAGGTGTGTAGGGGCCCGGCCCCCGACCCCGGTACCCCAAGCGTTCGAGTTTTAAAATTTTTATTATATATATACTTGATTTTAAATATTATTGATAATTATTCGTGTATAATTACTTATAATCTTAATAATTTTGCTTCGATTTGATAAAAAACTGGTTATTTTACATTCTTATTTCTCAATTTCTTTCATAAATAAAAAATAAGCACGTGATAGTTGAAATAGCATAAAGAATCAATTCAATGTACAAATGTAATGAACTGAAAAGCAAAAACCTTATAATATAATAATTATATGTTCCGATAAAAAATATATGTCTGTTAAACCGGCCCCACCGGTAACAAAATCCTGGCTCCGCCACTGCTTGTACGGTATGCCCTGAAACTTCAATACAGGACCTTTGTAATATGATACAATGTATACAATCCACCAAAAACCGACTAGAGAGTATTTAACTTTAGTACTTGACATCAGTACGAAATATCATATGCTGACTCCAAGGTGCAATAACAGTAAAGCAGATGGCCAGCTATTGAAGAAATCCCCAAGGATTAAATGGTAGTTGAAAAGCATTCCTTCATGCTTTCCCTTTCAAAAGAGACAAATTCATTTTGTATGACAAAGCCATCAGTAAAAATGCAAGCATGAAACTGTGATGATACTAGCCTTAAAAGAAATCTAACGAGTACCATGGGATCAGCTGACTACAACTTGAGGATTATGAACTAGCAGAAGGGTTGAAGAGAACACCTTAAACTTCTCATCCATCTATTTATCGGATATACTTTTGTTCTTATAGACAGTGTACATTACTTTATAGACAGACACGCCAGACCATGTTCATGATTTCATAGCAATTTCAGTCACAACAGCATCATTTTCGAACTTGATCTCCCTTTCATACTACAGGGCATATTAAGCAAGATGGCAACAAAACCAAAAAAAGTTCAGGATTCCTACCATGTCTCCTATCCTTCCTTGCCAGCCTAAGACTTGTTCTGTGAGCGAGTCCGAGGGAGGAACTGAAGTCGGGGAGAACGTCTTACTTCCTTCTTTGATGGAGTACCTTTCCTCTTCAGACTTCTACTACGTTCACCATTGCCTGTAAAGTTTCCTGCGACATCAGACTACAGCTTCAACTTCCCAAATTGTGTATGCAATTTACAATAACATGCCATGATTGTCAGCTAAATCATGAGTAGAATAGTACAATTATATCAGAATATCCTCAGATTACTGAATGGAATGCTAGGCAAAAACTCTTACATTAGTGGGTGAAGGACCCAGGACACCAGTCCAGCATACAGCTATATCATTTATAAATCAGCATAAGACCTATATTTATTGATAAGGGAATATACTACGTCGCCAATGAACACCTTGTTCCATTCAAAAGTGTGGAATTATTGAATTGAGCAACATTGAAACTGAGACCAGCAATATCCATGATGAGGGTAATTTAGAACATCTCGAAAGCAAATGGTAGTCCACCACGTTTTGCCATGGCACTTAAATCGAAAAGACTGGAGAAGCTAGAGGAACAACCGAGTTTAACAAGGCAGCCTATTTTCATTCTCAAACTATTGAAAAATGTTTGCCCAGCCTTCTAACAATTTCAAAGGTTTCATTGCAAGTCCTTGTCTCTAACAGTTTCAGAGAAGAGCTGTAATTAGATAAACACCTTTTAAAAATCTTCTCCGAAAAGAAAAACCACGCACTCACACTGCATCCTTACATAAGCTGATGGCTGTCGAATCCACATTCTGCTAATATCAAAGTACTCTATTGTAACAATCCGTTGGAAGTCCAAATGTTGATCCTGGGTAAATAAATTGGAGTGGCGTACCCTATTGTCATGGGTTAGCTCTCGTGATTGTTACTTCCTCAAATATGCAATACATAATTAAGGGCCATATAGTAAATCAAAATAATCAGATTTGTAAAACAACACAGTTAAAATTGAACAGATACGCAATTTCAGGTAAAACAACACAGTTATACACCAAATCTTTTGGTACATGTAGAGAACCTTCAGTTTTTTCAGTGGCCTTCACCACACTGGACATCTTTCCTCCATTTGGATTTTCCTCAATATGGGGTGAGTCACCCTCAGCTTCAAGTGGTGAAGAGGACCAGTCTGTAGTTTCCAATACAGAGCTCTTGGCGCCAGCGACATTTCCTTCAAATGAATTCAACTTTGTGTTTCGTCCTAACATATCCGCTTCTAGTCCTTGTGTTGCTTTCATCGACTTAATCCCATTCTCGACATGAACTGCTGAACGAGTAAACCTGCTCCTGCTAGTTGAATTCCTTAAACGATTCCTCTCAACTTCATGCATCTTATTGCATTCCTCTTTTTGCCTTAAGGTATTCATATCATAAGTAGGTAATAACTCAACCACAAAATCATTTCGTGAAGTTGCCAATTTCTCATCTTCCAATACAGACCGTTCTGGGACTGCAAAGTCTGCAATGATATGTTCAGAATAATCTCTGACAGAATGTTTACCCGATTTATGCTCTTCCATTATATGTTTAGCCTCCACATCCTGGGGTTCTTTAGCTTTACAAACTGACAAACAAGTAAACCTTTTTGGGCTGGTTGAAGGCTGTAACTTCTGTTCATGACAACTACCATCTGGAATCCCTGCACCTTTCTTTATTGCTGAACAAGTTAGCCTAGTTACTTTAGGAGGCAGGCTTACCTTCGTTTTGGATACTGTGCACGCAAAACTGGCCCTAGAATCAGGAAGTTGTGAGGTATTACTTCCAGTTCCCTTCTCCTTCGCCAACCTTATGGAAGAAGCACCCGTCACCATAAATTGAGTATTTCCTGAAGCACTAATGGTTGAGATGGGCGAGTTTCCATCTTTATTTGTCTCTGGTTTCAATGGAACTGAGGTAGCTATTTGAGGCATTTTTGACATTAATGATGCAAAAGAAGCACGAGCAGCAAGTGGATTCAGTGGAGGCCGGCATTTCGACAGCTCCTCTTGGATGGATGGAGCTGGTGGTGATGGATCCTTCGCTTCCATTCCTATTTGCAAATTTTTTGCGCTCCGAGTAGTTCTCTTCAAGTGATTATCGCCAGGAGGAGCTTGAACATGTGACTTGCTTAATTTGGATGCACGAGCCGCCCTATACTGATTTTGTTCTTCGTAATCAACTGCATTATGGTAAGCAGATTTAATCGTAAGATACTTGCAAAAACAAAAAATGAAAGGTCTGAAGATTCATAGCTACAGTAAGAGGAGAATACCCGGAGGCGAGATAGAAGTAAAGAAAGCAACTTTTTTTCCTTCTTTTCAGTGGGCAACGCATAGGGACGATATTTATTAGTTCAGAACATGATCCTTCAAACTCATGTGAAGATATTTATTAGTTTGGCAGATGAGTTTGCCTCAGGATTCTTCTTGGACTATCCGTAAGCTTTTTAATCTCAGAGAGGTAGTGCAGCCCCTAATTAAGTATGTGAACGGTAATGGGAACACTGCTTTTCTTTGGCTGGATCATTGGCATGATGTAGGCCCTCTTTACAAACTGTTTGGTGAAGATATAGTTAGCAATGTTGGAAGCTCCCTTCTAGCCAAAGTATCTTCCATCATTCAAAATGGGAGTTGGCACTGGCCCAGGCAGAGAAACAGGGCAATCATGCAAATTATGAGGAGCACACCTTCAACTCTTAGACCTAATCTAGCTGTGGAAGATTCTGTGAGATGGCTGCCTGCACCTAGCGGTATTTTCTCAGTTAAAACTGCTTGGGAAGCTCTCAGGAACCCTCTCCCTAAAGTTCCATGGGCTCATATTGTATGGCTTAAGCAAGGTATTCCTCGATGGGCTTTTATCATGTGGCTTGTTTGTTGGGGTAGGCACTCTACAAAGGATAGACTCTTATCATGGGGGATGAGGGTGGACCCTCAGTGTGTTTTTTGTCAAAGTGTGAATGAGTCCCATGAGCATCTCTTCTTTCATTGTTCTTTCTCAGCTTCTATTTGGGGTAGAATTCTCCATTTGTTTCGCATGTCTAGGTGCCCAAGGGAGTGGGAGCATGAAATTACATGGGATGTGCAACACCTCAAGAAGAAAGGTTTCCCTTCTGCTCTCTATAAGCTAGCTATGGCTGGGGCTGTGTATTACATTTGGAAGGCTAGGAATGACTCAATTTTTGGCAACAAACAATACTATCCAGACTCCATTTATGAGCAGATCATTAAAGACGTGCGTGATAGAGTGTTCTCTTGGAGAAACTGTGGTCGTAGCCCTGTGAATAGAATCTTATGCAGTGATTGGAACATCTCAGAGAAAGTTATGTAGTTAGTAGTAGTTAGGCTAGTCCTTTGTTTGTTGTTTTCTGTGTTTTGGTTTCCAGTTTTGCTGGGGTATGCCCCAAATTTTCTTTGTATATTGTCTCCTTTTTTGGTAATAAAATCCCTCTTTACCAAAAGAAAAAAAAAAAAAGATCTCACCCTCTCAGGTCTAACCGCCTAAAATCTAAAAACTAAATCAGTTAAACAATGAGCGTCTTCAGTGCAAGTAAGATTTTATTTTGTCTCTTTGCAAGTACTAAATGTTGTGGTGGGAACATATATCAACTGGGTAATTAATAACTCATAAATAGCATAAATAAGCCATACGAGTTACAGAATTCTGATTTAAATAACAAAATATCCAAAAGGCCACATTGAAAACTAGGAGAAATGTACGGGATGACTCGATACACTTGAAACTAGGAGTCTGCAGATAGAGCCAAGTTTCACATGTAAAATACAAAAAGAATTTTGCAGTGAGAGAAGCTATATAGCTATTCACGGATCCAAGATGAATACAGCAGATCCCAATATTTTTTATTTTTTTTTGTGATCATCAAAGAAGATCCAAGTTGATCACAATAATTTGGCACTGACTGTTCCCTTAGTGGAGCCATAATGTGCAATACTAAGCCACACTGGTTCTGAGAAATAGCAGCAATCTCCAGCAAATGTGACAACTGGTTATCAATTTAAATCTAACACCTCCATGCATATTAAGTGTGATATATAATAACGATACTCAATGGAGAAGTGATGTCATGGATACAAATGCCCACCTTCCACAGAATCCACACAAAACATAAGTTTGCCTGCAACTCTCTTCTTTGGCATATCAGTTAAACTACTGATAATCTCTCTCTGTTTCTGCAGCAATTCGTGAAGATAGATATCAAAGTCCAGGTCTGCTATGATGGGTGGTAATGGAGATGGATTGGAGCGACCCTTGCTCTTCTCCAGCATACTCAAGAATGCTGAAACAGTTGGATGCTCATTGATGCTTTTTGCAGCCAGTTTCATGACTGAACTAGAGGGGACAGTTAATGTTCCTTTAAGGTCTTGGTGAAGCCATCTGATCACAAAAGTACATCTGCAATGGACCTTCTTTGAGTGTCTTACCCTTAGGACCTGATAATCATTGCGATTGCAATGTCAACTGAATCTTGACGCAAAAAAGAAGCAAGAAAAAGTAACACAACTTTTTACGGTAGCTGATAAAAATAACCGACTGTAACAGGATTCAAACGGATACTTGGGGGGACTAATCCAAGTTTTCTACATAGCAGAGATCATATGTACTACCCAGGAATATCCATGGACTCTCATTTGACTTTGTTTTATAACCTAGTCATGCAAAACAAGAAAAATATTCGCTAAAGAATAGTCAGCTGATTCTGTATCCTCGTTTGGGGATATGATAAATCCACTTTACAAGCCTAAAACAAGTTTCATTGGCCCCACAGCTATGGCAGGAAATTTAGATCAAACAGATCCGCTACTGCTTTCACAAAGATGCTGCCAAGAACCAAGCTCAAAATTTTCACCCACAATGGGAAATTATACTTCCCCTCAAGTGAGTCTAATCATGTTTCCTACTTATCCTCTGAGAGAGAGAGAGAGTACCTTTTCTACCTCAGCATCAAAGGAGAGGCTCTTAGATTGTGACTTTCGGGTGGCAAGTACATGGTCACCTTCCTGGATGTGGACACAATCATCGCCATCTAGAGGGATAGAACGAATGCGCAGACGCGCAATTGCTTCTTCTTCACTAACTATAATGTCTTCTGAATCGGCATTCCCATAGTCCACAATTAGTTCGACTCCACTGGAGCTGTGCATGCAAGGTTCCATGTAGTCTTTTTAACGCTCCACATTGTTCCATTGAATATGGTAAGTTAACCATTGCAAACCAAGGCAGCTATTGAAGATTCGATTTTACTTGGTATTCAAAGATGTCTAGCATCTCTCTTTCTCAAATGGAATTATGAATGATAAAGTTATAGATATCGTAACATATAGAAAATCCAAACAATAAATATGTACAACTGAAGAATTGGTGAAAATGTAGTAGTTAGATTTACATAGTTGCCCATAAGCAATAAGCAGCACCATAGGGATTTATTGCAATAATATAGTTCCTCTGACTTCTCCAATAGTTAGCCATCTAAAGATATCAACACATCGACTTATTTTTTGAGGTAGGGGCTATTGCTTTGTGCAATGGAAAGAACTCAGCCTACCAAGCTGAAGAATTCGAGTTCAAGTATCCAATCTACCCTCGTTCTTAAGGGGACAAGCATTGGGGAATTGCCTTATTATGTTATTGTCTATAGCATATCCATTTATGCCCAATATTTCATTAGTTACTGTTTTTTGCTCGGTTTCATCAGTTAATGTTTCCAAAACCTTCACCATAATTCAAATACCAAAAATGAGATCCTCACCATGTTTTCTTTTAAATGATACTATTCTAAGCCATTGGTAATCCTGTATTTAATTTAGATGTGTAGGATGGTTCTGTCCTAAATGAGAAGAGGTTCCAAGGGTAGCATGTGGTTTTCAATACTCTTCTCGAAATCATTACATTAGCTATTTCTCGTGTGGCATTCCTTGTTAGTAGATTGTTCTCTTCTAAACAATATCCTAATTTGGCTTAGATTAAATATGTTTAGACAAATTGCCCCAAATTTTGTTAGAGACACAAATCGTTGTTTCACATGGTAATTGGGTAATTGTTTTAACATGTCTTTCAAGTTCTACCTACTGTACCCATACTTTGATAACAAACAGCTCTAGTTTCCCTCCAAATAATTGACCTAATCAAACACTAATATCCTCTCCAATCAATGTAAGTAAAAATAATCCGAAAGGATGGTTCAGAAGAATGGCTCCAAACCCGATAACTCAATTCCAACATAATAACAACATTGAGAACATCCTCTATGGTGCAAACGATAACATCCAATCTACAGAACTAATGCTAAAATCAAAGTATCCAAACTCGGTGCTGCAGCTATTTCACTTTTACACATACGGCGAAGTCACAATCATGAGTTGGAATCAGAAATAGAGAGGCAGATTTTCGCAGTAAACAAACAAAATCAACAGAAATGACACAAGAGAGAGTACATTGTATTCTCCGATGTCTCAATCAAGACATAATGTACAAAATTGAGAACACCCTCCATATTGTACTGCAATCTGGAAGCATTCAATCGACACCCAAAATGCTGCAGCTACTTTACACCCAAATTGGGAGGAGTCACGATCATGAGTTGGAATTAGGACTAGAGAGCCATATTTTCTTAGTAGGGCTGCAAACGAACCAAGCTACTCGCGAGTAGCTCGTGGCTCGGCTCATTAAGGATCGGTTTGGCTCGATTCGTTTAACAAATGAACTAACCTCGAGTTTCACGTTCGCTTGCTAAAAGAGCCAAACTCGACACTCAAAAAGCACAGCTCGGCTCGCAAAAACTCAGCTCGTTTAAAGAAGCTCATTAAGTAAATTATCCAGGCTCGGCTCGTTAAGGCCGAGCTCATTTACAAACAAGCCAAGCTCGAGCTCAAGTTTAAGGCTCGTTTACACACCTAATCCAAATAAAATAATAAACAAACGAAGCAACGAAGAACGCAATGGAGAGAGAGAGAGAGATAAACGAACCAAGCTACTTGTAGCAGGCCGAGTTAACTGGCTCGGGCTGCACCGAGCGTAATACCAAGTCGGGGGACCGACTGTCCATGTTCACTCCTGAAGCAAGTCTGACTTAGCCTCGGCGGACCGAAGGTCCTAAACCCTCCTCGGATACTCCGACAAAGCCTCGGCTCCCGACGGTCCAATTCGATCCAGGGATGTATCTTACCGCCTCGGCTTCCCCAGGGATGAACGTTTTCCTCTTGACACCTTCTTCGGCCAACATCCTCTCGGCTAGCCGACTCCTTGACTGTCGGCTCACATTCGGTTTCGAACGGATGTGGGGGCCATGCTCCATCCCCCTTCACGTGGGAATGCCACTCTGGCTATGATGATGATAGTGACGTCAGCCGAGCGGTTACCAGGTTGATGGTACCACGTGAAAGGGGGCCCGCTCACTCGCCAGTCGGTTACGAAACCCTAAATGGTGACGTAGGAGATACGTCAGCCGACACGTGGCAAGCATGCGTACAATCTTAGATCGGGCTGAACGATCCCTATAAATATGCAGTGATGCCCATTGAAAGAGGTACGTTCAAAACACAGCTAAAAACCCTAGAACACTTGGTCTTTCCTCTTCGCGAGAGAACTGATTCTTGCACCGGAGGGCCATCCCGGAGAACCTCCGGCGTGGTCTTTAGTCGTGCTCTGTTTTGCAGGAATAAAGAGGATAGAAGACGAATTCCAAACCACGGAGCAAAGACACACGAACCATCTCAAAAGGAGCCCCACACTACCATTCGTGCTCTGGTTCGTTACGTCAAAAGTTGATTAAGATCGGTTTGTTTACCACTTACGTAAACGACACATACATTTTTGAAACTCGTTAAGCTTCCAAATCAGGCTCAAACAAGCTACTAGTCAGCTCGTCGGCTTATGATGTGTAAAAATAATTCAACCTATCCATAATCGGTTCGTGTTCGTCTCGATTCTATAGGCTCATTTTAGGTCGGCTCTTCATATAAACAAGCTAAGGTTCAACGTGTTTTGAAGCTCGTTAAGTTTTCAAACTAAGCTTGAACGAAAAACTAAACTCGTTCGGCTCGTTTAGGACCATAAAAGCCAGAAAGCGGAATTGAAACCTGAGAGAGACTCGGCAAGGGTGCCAAGAAGAGTCCTCTTTGCGCAGGGCTTCGAGCTCGGCGGCGGCGACGTCCGTTGCAGCAGTACCGTCGTCGTTGCGATTACGAGTAGCGGCCATTGTTGGACGACTGGAGAGAGGGATCGAAGGTCTGAAAACCTCTGAAATTCCAGAGTCGAATTATGTCACGCTGTGGAGAGACTGTTGGGACTTGGGGAGTGGGGCTGTCCTAGCGTGGGCGTATTTCGCGGGTGCTGCTCTCTGGTCCCGATTGGGCCGTTGTGTGGCCCATGGGATTTCCGCCTCCTATTGTGGGCTCCATCGTGCGTTCATTGCTGCAATCTGAACCGTTCATCTTGTAGAGCTCGCCAAATAGTGTGTTCACGCATTACATCAGCTTTATCGGACGTTCATAGGTAAATCAAAATTTGATTTTTGATTTATAAAACGGACTGTCATGCACATTTTTAACTTAAAACCTATTGACAGAATCCAGGCCGTCCGTTTTATAAATTAAAATTCAATTTTTGATATAAGTATGAATGTTCGATAAAATTGATTTTTCGCATGAATGCACTATTTTGCGAACTCTACAAGATGAACGGTTCAGATTACCTCAATGGACGCACAGAATGGTCCACAAATGGGGGTGGCAGAAATCTCACGGTCTCCGCCTCATCCGGACGTAACTCACCCTCTTTTATTTTGTACCTGTCCTAAAAATAGAAAATGTTTTGGACACATACATGGGGACACAAATAAAAATACCATATTGGTATATCATTTGGTCTACACCAAATACTAGCGTAAAATCTGTGCTATGCACGGACAAGAAACAATGACCCAATGCTATTTTAGTGATTTGATTAATAAAACCATTTGCATTCTTAAGTTAAAATCTTGACATATTTTGAACCTATGCTATATTAGTGATTCGATTAATAAAACAAAATCTAACCATATATATAGTTATCACCACGAAAGATACACACTCTTTCAGACCCCATTCCATCAACACTTTTTGGTTTTGTTCTTATTCAAAAAAATTTCCCGTTTGTTAATTTTAACGACTCACTTTTTTACTTTTTCTATTCGTCAAAAAATTCAAATAAGGACAAAACCCCAAAAAGTCCTAAAAGTTCCTATTGGAACAAGGTCTCAATCTCAACGTAGTCCTTTAACTCTCCCTTCTCGCTACAGCCGAAATCACCGAGGATCCCCTGTCCGAGTGAAATCCGGACAGGGGCATGTCCCAATCCTCGGAACCGTTGATCTCGTAAATCAACGGTTGAGATCTGCCGAGTCAAAACGACGTCGTTTTGGACCATAAAGTGTTCGGCAGATCTCAGCCGTTGATTTGTGAGATCAACGACTCCGAGGGCTGGGACATCCCCCTATCCGGATTTCACTCGGACAGGGGATCTGGTCTTTAGCCGAAATTCAAAACTCAGCTTTGGCCACTGCATATTGATTCGAGATCTCTTCACACCACTAATCATCCTCTTAACTCCCATCATTATCGGTAAAGGATCTCTACTCATTTTCTCTTCTAATGTTTTACTGTTATCAATGAAATGTTACTCCAACTTTCTTTGCAAAAAGAAAAAAGTCTCTTCTAATTTTTTTTAAAGTTGAGAAGCTGAAACGAGGGCCCGTATGTACTACAAAGCTTACTACACATGCAGTAGTAAGCATAGATATAGATAGATACTCCATCGAAAAGGTCAATAATCTACCTACACAAAATCATAGGCTGAAAAAAACAAACAATTTGAACTGAATCCAACTAAGATCCAATTATTATGATTGATCAGAAAGTAGAATAATGTTACCAAGTGTTGCAATTCCACTAGTTATTGCATTCGTGACAAAAACTAGATGAAGATTAGGAAAGAATAACACACACACACACAAAATTGAAGGGAAGAAAAAAATGGCGACTCGTGAAATCACTGTGACAAGAATAGGTTCTCTTTCTTCTACTTTGTCCTGGTAATAACCCTATGAGTTAGATCCACCAGGGCCCGCCTTGATATTCGAACATCCTCATCGTCACTCTCCGGAAGAGAATCGATTGCAGCAGAGGCAAGGGTGGCGTGCTTTGCCGCTAGCTCTCGCGCTCTCTGTATTCCCCGGCTCTTACCAAGATAATCAAGAGCCTGCAAATTCAAATTGAATATGGTATTCCACAGGTGAAAAATCTAGTAGGTTAATTTGTGCAAAGCCAGTTTCCACAATCAATTAAACAAATAATAATGTAATTCCTGACCCTGAGCAGATCTTCCAACACAATCGCTAATCAGAGTCGTGATAACTCTGGTGTAAGAAGCCTATTAGAACAAGTGATATTTCTAGAAATTCAGCAGATTTGTGAAAAGGAAGGAAAATGAAAGCGAGGGAAATCCTGTGGTATAACAAAAAAAAAAAAAAAAATTACCGACTCATTTTAATTTTTATTATCATCCAGCAAGCATACACATCTTTCGTTGTCTTTTCCCCTTCAGTTTCTTTTCCATCCACAAATCTAGGTGTAATTGTGAAGTGTTAATTGTAGAGAAAAAACCACATTGTACAGATAAAATAGCACTAGAAGAAAAGTAGTTTAATTCAAGCAAGGATAGGAGGGAGGATGGTACCACAAACAAGGAATTGCTATGTCTGAGCGTGTACATATGCACTGGGGTTGATTAAACGATACATGCACAAATGCCCGTGTACGTATAGTATGCTGTTATCTTTGACGTGTCCATTCCATGCTACATGGATCATGCACATTATGTTCAGTACACTGTACCAAGGAACTTACAAGATCCACATCTGTGGGGTTGTGGAATCCCCGATCAACAACTGCTCGCAATTGTGGGAACTCCTCCATAGCATACAATATGGGAGCTGTTATAATTCCCTGCAGAAGATTTAAAATTTGCCACAGTTATAGTTCGAAATTCCCATTGGCATTCTTCATTCATATGCTATCACCGTAGGCTAAAATTTCATAGGAAAGCAAGTAAATCATTTGACAAATTCAGCAACATGTACTGAAAACGGAAAATAGAAACCCCTGTACTTGAAGGGTAGGCCATGTCCAAATGCAAACTTGTATGCAATAGGAGATCTATTTATCAGTGTTCGCACAGTCAGTAATCCGAAAGATTACTGACAACTTTGTGATAAGTTCAAAAAATTAACGCATCAAGGGTGCATTGAAAGCAATGAGAAACGTGTGAACAAGGCGAGCTTTCATCACCACCACCACCTCGGCTACAACCACCACCACCACCTGCTGCCATCACCACATTCTCTCCACCACATCAAGAGTCATCACCTCTCTCCATCACTATCAGCTTTGCTATAATAACCACCACCTCCACTACAACAGCCACCACCTCTCCACCGCTACAACGAACCCACTTCTTCTCCACCACGACTACACCACTGGCCACCGTCATCACCACCAGAACCATGCCTCGTTGCCGCCATCCTTCCACCACCACCTTTTCTACAACCACGATCACCACCTTCTTTCTACCACATCAACACATGCAGTCACTACCTCTGCTACAACCACCACCGCCCATGACCACCATCTCTCCATCACACCCACCACATGCAGTCACCACCTCTCCAGCACCACCCCTGCATCACCATCGTCTCACCACCATCCCACTACCTCCATCACGAACACATGGCGAATATTAATAAAACTGAAAGAGTAATTAAAAATAATGTACATAATCTATTGATAATTGATTGTTATATTAAACTATATTTTAACTCCACTCTGTTTTTTTATCAAACAGCTTCTCAACTTTAAAAAATTCAGCATTCAAATTTCAGCAGTTAATTTTAAGCTTTTAGTTTTCAATTTTCAGCTTTATCAAACGGCACCCAAGTGCATTTATAGGAGAAAAAAATAGTGGGAAAAATCTTTGCCTGTCTCTCTATCTGGAGTATCCCTCACCAATTGTCTGATAATATGCAAAGGACGGAATGTCAGTGAAGCATACTAAGTCACCAATGTTGAAGAAAGACCAATTGTCTGACAATATGCAAAGGACGGAATGTCAGTGAAGCATACTAAGTCACCAATGTTGAAGAAAGATAAACAGAAAAGCAAAAGAAAAGGGCCAGGGGCAGAGAAGTCTAGCAAGGTTTATGGCAGTGAATAAGTTTACATGGGCAAACTCTCAAATTTCTTTTGCTGCTTTCCACCATCTACCCATCCCAATGGGGAATTTTTCAACAAATCCTGAGTCAATGCAGCAAGTTTCACAAACCAAATTTTTTCAACAAATCCCGAAACAGTTTTTAAGGTACTTTTCCAGCAGTATACTGTCTACAGTTCCAGAGTTTAGTTGTTCAAAGAGCCATTGAGACCACCACTGATCAAATAAGGCATGGGATCAGCTAAAAATGTCATGTCTCTTTGCCATCTGAAACAACCAGCTCAAAGTCTGATTTTTTTTTTATTATTATTATTCTTTGCTAGAGCTACAACAAATTTTTCAACAAGGGAAAAGATATAGAGAACAATAAAGATTCAACTATGTAGCTAAATGAACTAAACTGTAAATTTGTTTCCTTTCAGAAAATGGAGAACTTCTAAAAAACGTTGAGGATACGTATAATACCTGCACATGCATTTTTCCAGTAAACAGAAGGAATACAACTATGCAGCAATCACACAAAGAAAAGATATGGAAAACTTCTCAAAAACGTTGACGATACGTATAATACCTGCACATGCATTTTTCCAGTAAACAGAAGGAATACAATTATGCAGCAATCACGCAAAGAAAAGTTAACTTACATGACGTATGTCAGATAATGAACCCTTTCCGAGGGAAGTTGACGTGCCAGTGAAATCAAGGATGTCATCTATTAACTGAAATGCCAATCCCTGGGGAGAAGAAAGGATAGATGCAGAAAACAAGTTGGTTCAAAGGTAAAAGAGAAAAGTACTCCCTATGCAAGTTGGGCGAGGGGCAAATTTTAAGGAAAGCAATTAAGATGCCATTGACACTTCATAACATTGCATTCATACTTCATAACATGCCATCCACACCAGAATATGTCAGGATTACCCTGTCTTCTGGTGCATACTCTGATATGATTCAAAGCAGCTGCAAATTACCTAGGGAAGTATTCAGGAAGCATGTAAACATGATGCAGATAGAACATACATCAGTAAGATATTACACACCAGATTCTTCCCATATTCATAAGCCAACATTGAAACTTCTGTAGTTTGCCCTGCAAGAAGGGCTATTGCCTTGCAGCTATTTGAAATCAACGACGCAGTCTTGTAGTATGTCTTTTGCAAATAATATTCCATACTGCAACAAAAATAATCACCTTAGAGGGATTTCATACAAGACCAAATATCAGGACAAGCAATAAGAAACAATTTAAATTCATGTTCATAATCGGACAGAAAATACCAAAATGATGCAGAGGAAAAATTGGCAAAACAGGGTAGAAAGCTGAAAAGACAGTAGAAACAAAACAGTCCCTCCCATAAATTCCCATGTTTTCAAATAATAAATAAATAAATAAAACTTTCTTTTCATTCTATTGCACTCATTTATATTGCATTACATAATAGCTTTCTTTTCACGAGTCTCGGATTTCTTACACACTAATGTAAGTATCTATTGCATTACATAATAGCTTTCTTTTCATGAGTCTCGGATTTCTTACACACTAATCACTAATGTAAAAATACTTATCCGACATTAATACCGTCAAAGTATTCAGAAGTCTAAAGGACTGTAATTACTTCACCACTTAATTCAAAATTAACGCTCTCTTAGGCAATGCTATGGATAATCTAACATATTACTTCAGCTTATAAGTCCCAACTAATGGGAATAACATTGCACCTTTTGAATTCCAGAAAATCTGAAATGACTAAATTGCCCTCGTAATACTAGCAACTGCTGGCTGCTTAACAGCACCAGAGAAGCCATTTTGGCTGCAAAATTCCCACACATGCATTCGCCTCAGGAAGCAACTTATTGACAAAAGATGCCAAGCAAGATACATAGCTTAAACTTTCTTTTGATAAAGGGGCTGCCAGAATAGTATAATTTTGTTGTTGTGATATGTATATCCAGTATCAATATGGTGTTATTAACAAAAATAGGTGCTCCCACCCAAAGCCATAAGTCTGCACCTGATTTCAATTATTCTTCTTTGGATTCTGTTGATCCAACACAGAAAACTGTCTTGACAAAACCAAGTCAATCGGAGACAAAAAGCATAGTTACGGTCCTGATTCACAATAATCAATTCAAAACATAATGGCCCCATTTTTAACCATTCGTGCAATTCACAGACCAACTATTCAAATGAAATTCTCCATTGTGCTAATCCTTCTGATGATGAGAGCTGTTGATACTCATATTGAGTTGCATGCTAAGTTCTCTGCTTCGGATGGTGTTCCTATTGAGGTGCATGCTGAGTTCTCTTGATGCTATTGCGAGCTAGTTGGCTAATTGGTTTATCTCACTATGATTCATCCTGACATTGCGTGTGTTGTACACGTCAGTCAGTTTGTTTCTGCTCCTTGTTCTACCCATTGGGTTGTTTTATTATGTATTTTGCACTATATTTGCAGAGCATTATTTTCCAGTGTCTACCACTTCATTATTTACAAATTTGACCCTTCAGTGTTATGTTGATGCTGATTGGGCAGGAGATATCTCTTATTCCAAGTCTATATTTGTTTTTACTGTGTTTCTGGGTGACTCACTTTTCTCTTGGAAAAGTAAGAAACAATCTATTATTGCTCGCTCTACTGGCTCAAGCTACTGCTGAAATAGTTTGGCTTTGCGGCTTCTATCGGATAAGGGCATTTCTCTTGAGTCTTCCATTCAGATTGCCCACAACTCCATTCTCCATGCGCTTACAAAGCATATTGAGATAGATTCATTCGTCCATGAGCATCTACAGTCAGGCACTATTAATCTGCCGCTTGCTTCGTCCTCCTTGCAGTTAGTTGGTTGATTTTTTTCTCCAAGACACACCACTGCTCACTTTCGTTTCCTCCTTTGCAAACTCACCATGCTCTCTCCTCTTTTCCATTTCCAATCATTAATGTATTTTGCCTTCTTTCTCAATGGAGGAAAAGGATTCATGTAGCCGACCCCAAGTGATTGGGACATAAGGCTCGGTTTGGTTTGGTTTGGTTTAATGTATTTTGCCTTTTTTAGGGTTACCTTTTAAATTAAGGTTAGTTTGGTCTTTTGATCTTGCTAGGCGTTTTTCCTTTCAGCATTAGGGCTAGCCTATATATTCCATTTATCAGTCTTGCATCATTGAGTCTTTTATGCAATACAATGTCTTTGGTTTACCAATTCTATTATGGATAGCCAATCAAGCTTCCAAAACTATGACTTACGATGATAATATTTCTATTTTCATTGTCCTTAGAGGTAGTGGGGAAATTTTCCACTAATCGATAAAAACAAACTGGATGTGGCTGGAGCGTGATTACCCTTCAGCTGGAAAACGTATTGTTATGCACTTGGTCTTATTGTATTTTGCATCACAGATTATACAGTGCATAAAGCATGAAACTCGAAATGACCCCAGTATAGCAGTGTACCTACAACGTTGCTCAGATGTACTTGTCATTTGCATGGTCTCCCCTGTAACAAGATGCTCTACAGCAGTTGCTATTAATGATACAACCTGACAAAAACATGGTGACTAGGATAAGAAATGCAGCAATCCTACTTATACCAATGACAATGAGGATATGAAGTACGTAATAATCAAAGATGATGCATTAAGCTGCAAGCGTCTAGACATACCATAAGGGACTGGAAATTATTAGTTCCTAATACTTTTGACGTAGGACCATAGTTTTAAAAACCGGCCACAACAAATGTTTCGGCTGGTTCATAGCGGTTTTTCGAGGGTCCGGTTCGGATACCCACCAGTATGGCACTGGGACCAAAAATCGCATGGTGAACCGGCCGGTTCCCGCTCCGTAGCAGTTTGCAGCGGTTCTCTGGACTATAGCGGACCGGTTGGGTTGTAGCGGACCGGTTCGGCAAAAAGAAGAGAGCTGTGGTTTGCGTGTGAAGGAGATGATAGATCGGAGAGAGGTACCTCCGATTCCGACTTCATCGCTGTAGAATCGCAGGTCTTCACTACGGCGATGGAGGTTTGGGTTCAAAATATTTTTAGAGAGAGAGTGTATAGTATTTGAAGTAAAAGTGGAAGGCAGCTGCTCAAACACGAAAGTCAAGACACACAAGTGGTTGTGGGAAAATGATTCAGTGTTTGTGTGATTTTCTTTATTCTACGCACTTAAAGTATATCGACATTTATGTTAAAAATATACTAATAATACTTTTCAAATAAAGAAACGATGTTAGTATGTCCTAAGATTGGTTAAAATGTCACAAATTAAGCCAGTGAGGTGGGGGGAGGGGGGGAAGTGTATTATCAAGTTTTTTATGCGAATGAATTTAAAAAATTCACAGCTACTACACCCAATTATCAAGTTTTTTATGCTAATGAATTTAAAAAATTCACAGCCACTACACCCAATTTCCGCCGCGTATCGTTGGATACGTCGGCTACCGCTACACACTGCCGCGACCGCGACTGCGACCGCTATTTAAACTGTGTACGACGATCAAGAACAAGATATAAAAAGAACCCTAGGCATCCCAGTGCCTAAGCACCCCTAGACATCCCTGCGCCCAAGGAAAAAATGATATCCGTGTATCAAAAAAAAATCAAACTTAAATATACTTCATCAACCAACTTAAACATCATACGTAGAGTCCGTAAACAGGTTCTTCCAAGATAACGAGAAGATAAGTAGCATATATTTAATGGTTGGTGACTCGTTGAAAAATGGATATTAAAAGTAGTGCACGACGGTTGGATGCATACAGAAAAATATAATAAAACTAAAAACAAATAAATGCATGGGTGCCCAACTACCATTAAAAAAGCTATTAAAGCATGGCGTTTGGAAAAAATCAGCTTAGTGCAATCTCAGTCTAAAATTCAGACATCCATGCTACAGAATTGGAAGTTCAGAGGATAACAAATCCACACGGGAAAAAAAAAAGCTTCAGGAGGAGAGAAGAATACCTCTGTGTTCTTCAAAGAGGCAAGGGCCACGCAAGCTCTCGAAAGCAAAAAATCCCCAGCCAAGACAGCTAACTGCAAATTGAAAAAAGAAAAGCCATAGAAAAGGAATTATGTCACCAATTCTCCACAACTTGTGCTTTTCCAAAAAATTGATGAATGCACTCTCAGAAGTAACACAAGAGGAACTTAAACTAATTTACCTTTTCATTTCAGAACCATACAAACGAAAGAGGAAGCATAGTTAAAGACAAATACTCCTAGTTTAGCAAATAGATCGACACAAACAGGAACAGAACTGCAGATTCAATTAATTGACTTCCTGATGCAGAAGAACAAAAGGAAAACAAGATATCCAAGATAAAAGAGAAAAAAAGATACCTTATTCCCCATCACAAAGTTTAATGAACCAATGCCACGCCTTGTATCTGCATCATCCAATACGTCATCATGAAGAAGGCTTGCCACCTAAGATAACGCAATGGAAAACTTAGCTTCGAAGCAATAACGAACGTCTTGAGTTCAACTCAAAGTGGAGTATCTATCCCTTGTTAGGCCAGGGATCAGGTGATTCTTTTTTAAGTCATAATGAATCCAAACATGATTACGCAACATGCTAGGGCGTTCCCTTTAAGCGACGAGTTGCGCCTGCCTTCAGGTGCTTCGAAAAATGGGCAAGGGGCGCCACATCGGCACCCAGGTGTGGTGATAAGTGAGCAAGGGTTCTCGCACGTGCCTGGACGAGCACAAGTAAAGAAGCTAGCCCAAGATTATAGGATTCGCTTAGCAACTTGGAATATAGGGACATTAACGGGTAAGACTAGGGAGCTAGTTGATACCATGCTTAAGAGGAGGATTAGTATAGCTTGCCTTCAAGAGACTAAGTGGGTAGGGGAGAAAGCTAGAGAGATAGAGGACACAAGATATAAGCTTTACTATACGGGTAAGGATAGACATAGAAATTGGGTAGGTATCGTAGTAGATAAACACCTGAAGGATTCGGTAGTTACAGTCATGAGGAAAGGAGATTGGATTATTTTAGTTAAGCTTGTGATTGGAGAGAACATAGTTAATATTATTAGTGCTTACGCACCCCAAGTAGGCTTGGATGATCTTACTAAAGAGTAATTTTGGGAGCAAATGGATGACATGGTTCAAGGATACCTATTGGGGATAAGCTATTTATAGGAGGCGATTTCAATGGTCATGTGGGATTGCATAAGCAAGGGTATGAGAAGGTGTATGGTGGCTTTGGATTTGGTGACCTAAATGAAGGTGGTAGGAGGATTTAGGACTTCGCAGTAGCTTTTGACCTTATAGTTGGGAATACTCTCTATAGGAAGCAAGAGGAACATTTAATTACCTTTAAGAGCCGAGCCAGTAGAAGCCAAATCGACTACTTTCTTGTTAGGGGCACAAAACGCTTGATATGTAAGGATTGTAAGGTTATTCCCGATGAGTGTCCGGTGGCACAGCATAGACTTTTGGTGTTAGATATTTGTCTCAAGGGTTATAACAGAATTAGAACGGAAACTAGATGCCCACGGACTAAATGGTGGTTCCTAAGAGGGGAGAAATTAGAGGTGTTCAAGGAAAGAATGTCCCAAGAAGTGAGGTGGGAAATGGAAGGCAATAGTGATAGTATGTGGAATACAATAGCTGAAGGTATTAGAAGAATATCGAAGGAAGTTCTAAGGGAGTTAAAGGGGAAAGGTCTAATTTCTAAGGAGACATGGTGGTGGAATGACGAGGTTCAAACCATGGTAAAAGCCAAGGAGTGCTTTAAAAAGTGGCAAAAGGATAGGAATGAGGAAAATTTTCAGGATTACAAGCAGGCTAGCAAGGATAGTAAGAAAGCTGTTAGGGATGCTAAGTTGAGAGCCTATGAGGATTTCTACGCTAGACTCGATAGTAAATATGGAGAAAGGAATATTTATAAACTCGTTAAGCTGCGAGAAAAGAAAGCTAGAGACGTCTCTCAAATTAAGTGTATAAAAGGTATTGATTCGGTGGTATTGGAAAGACGAGGAGAACAGGGATAGATGGAAGTTGTATTTCGAGAAGTTGTTAAACGAGAAATACGAAGGAGGCTTTAGTGAGGAGGAAGTTGATGTACCTGGCAAGAACATAGAATATGAGTTCAATCGGAGAATAAATAAATCCGAAGTGATCAAGGCCAAAGGATGAAACCAGGTAGGGCCTTAGGACCAGATGGTATCTCTATTGAAGTGTGGAAAAGTCTAGGTGACTTGGGGGTGACTTGGTTGACAAAGTTGTTCAACAAGATTATTATAACTAGGAAGATGCACAACGAATGGAGAAGGAGCACCTTAGTACCTATCTATAAGAATAAAGGGGATATTCAAAGTTGCAAACAACTATAGAGGTATTAAGTTGATGAGTCATACAATGAAGTTGTGGGAAAGAGTTATTGAGCATCGCTTGAGGATTGTGACTACGGTGTCGGATAAACAGTTTGGGTTTGAGAGATCGACCATGGAAGCTATCTATTAAGAAGATTAGTAGAAAAGTACATGGCAAAGAAGAAGGATCCCCATATGCTTTTCATAGACTTAGAAAAAGCCTATGATAGGGTACTTAGAGACATCATATGGTGGGTTCTGGAGAAAAAGGGAGTGACCAGTATATCGAGGTGATTAGAGACATGTATGAAGGTGCCGTCACTACCATCAGATCACCAGTAGGGGAAACGAGTGAATTTTCAATCACAGTAGGATTGCACCAAGGGTCAGCCTTGAGCTCGTACCTCTTTGCCTTAGTTATAGATGAATTGATTAGACAGTTTCAGGAGGATATCCCATGGTGTATGTTGTTTGCAGATGATATTGCTAGAGGGGTTAATACTAAATTAGAAATTTGGAGAGAAGCATTAGAGTCAAAGGATTTTCGGATAAGTAGGAGTAAAACTGAGTATATGGTGTGCAAGTTTAGTGGTACCAGCAGTGCGCATGAAGAAAGAGTGATGATCCAAGACCAGAAGATACCAAAGAGTGATCATTTTAGGTATTTAGGCTCAATTATTAGTAAAGATGGAGGGATTGCAGATGATGTGACCTATAGGATCCAAGTGGGGTGGCTCAAGTGGAGAAGCACTACTGCTGTACTATGTGACAAGAGGGTCCCCACAAAATTGAAGGGAAAATTCTATAGAACTGCCATAAGACCAGTGATACTATACGGAACAGAATGTTGGCCTACCAAGAAACAACGGGTGGGTGTAGCGGAAATGAGAATATTGAGGTGGATGTGTGGTAAGACTAGACGAGACAGGATTAGAAATGAAACGGTCCGCGAGATGGTAGGTGTAGCACCTATCGAGGAGAAGTTAAGGGAAAATAGGCTAAAGGTGGTGTCTACTGTAGACCTGTAGATGCAGTAGTTAAGAGAGCAGATAGGATAGCTTTGGGTAGTAATGCTACAGGGAGGGGAAGACCTAAATTGACATTAGATGCTGTTGTGTGCAAAGATACAGGTTTAATGGGTTTGAGTGAACAGGTAGCCCTTGACAGAGCTCAATGGAGAAAAAGGATTCATGTAGCCGACCTCAATTGATTGATAAGGCTCGATTTGGTTTGCTTTGGTTATGTAAAAAAAAAAACTCTACTACAAGTTGGACTTGTTAGAAACTTTCGTCACAACGTAGGTTTTGTTTCTGGAAAATGGCTTCAAGGGGCCTAAGGAGTCAATACAAAGGAGGATCAATGGTCTGGAGCTATTTAGACGGCTAAATTGAGATCTGTTCAAACCAACAATCAGTTTTTGATGAGCTTACAAAAATTCTCCAAAGCAAAAATAGAGTGGGATAGGTCTATTAAGAAGACAAAAAAAGATGGAAGAGTTGGAATAACCAATTATCCTCTCGAAAAGAATTCTCATCAGGCTGGGTATGAGAGGAAGATATAAGAGAATGAAAGGGAAGGAAAATAACACGATGGTTCAACCATGCCTTTCGTAGTCACTTCACCCTTGATGTGAGGTTTTCAAGCTCCGCAAGAACTATTCTTGTGCAAAGCATAGAACACAAGCAGAAATTTTTGTAGTTCTGCAAGGAATAACTCCCTCGAGAAAATGTCATGTTATTTGTCTCTTGCTTGCTTAGCTTTAGGAGTCACTAGCACCTAGTAATTTCTTGATTTTCCGTATACAGGCCATCAGGTTTATATTTTGTTTCAATTAGCTCCAGAATGTTCATTACCAAAATGTCGAAGTCGTCAATTTTGTAGTCTTAGCCCAAGTAGTAGTAGAAATACCAAAAGCTAAAGACTTGCTCACACACACACACAGATACATGAAGCTTTCACTGCAATGAAGCTATCTACTATGTAGCACCAACATGTGCATGTGACAACATACAACAATGAACAACCCAGCCCATAAGTTTCAAAAAATTGGAGGGCACGACACGTTGAGCTAAAAAATTCAAAAACATGTACATATGGTATTATGTGACTAAAAAATTGAGTGTTATGAGGCCACTCCCACGCTGCAAACAGTCAAATCTGAACTGAACCTTGTCGCTCTTCTTTCTTTCCTTGCGAGCAGGAAGCACACCAGCAGCGTGCGTTGCGTGATTTTACTGTGTTTTTTGCACTTGACTGGGTGGACAGTTGACCGGGAGAGAAGGTGGCGAAGGATCCGGATTCACTTTTTTATTTATTTGATTCATACCCGGCTCCAAGCGGAAAGGCTTCTCTTATTGTCTTTATTATGTAACACCATCCATACCTTAAATCATATTTATCAATACATCATTCACGAAAGTATTTCAACAGAAAAAAATTTCATCATTTATGCGTCTTTACAATTAATAAGCCATCATCTGTCACGCCAAAGATAAGAATTAATTAGAATGTACAATTTCAGTTAACACCCACGACTTGTTTTGCATAAGTCTCGAGAGTATCTTGACCATTGTTTAGATTAGTGTTTAAAGGAAAACGTTTAGAAAAAATAGGACACTTTTGATTCGAATGTCGAACACATTTCAAAAGAGTGTCCGGCTATGAAGAACCAACACACCTACTGCTTGCCGTACCCGTGTCGGACATGCCAGGGACATGTAACATTCCACGAACAAGCGACACACCAGGAACACACGGGGACACGACACTTGACTTGTTATTTTAATTATTTTTACATCGGAGACACACCGGATACACATAGAGAACACTCGTGTCTCAACTTGGACATGAATAGAAACATGACAGGGATCAATTCATAATATTGAAAGCTTATATTGGAGTACGGATACATTAATTTTGACCGAATAAAACACACATTGACTAGTAATATTTAAAAAGGAAACAATAAGAATTATAAAGATACTATTTGTTTTGGTTATATCTGGATGGCATGTTCATATGAATAACAACGAAATATTTATCCTCATGTATATACAATGTTTTTTGTTGTGTCCCCGCCCTGTCTGTGTTCTTATTTATTTAGAATCGTCGTGTTATGTGTCCTTATTTGTGTCTGTGACAGTGTCCTTATAGGTGCTTCTTACGCGTTCCGAGAGTGTCGGTATCCGACAAGTGTTTAAAACCGGTACTTGACCTCTGTGGAAGTGTCCCTGCAACATAGGTTGTCTACTCTACCTACGAGAACCAGGTTCTCAGAGATCACATGATCAAAGCTGTAAAATATACACATGTCAATTTCTAACCCGTCTATTAGTATATCTAGTCTTTTGAATCCAGCAATTCAGTTGTCTATTATGTCTAGACCAGTCTTCGGAGACAAATTGGCTTTTCGACCCTACCAGAAGTAGGACAATAGAAAACATATGTGCATGTTGTTGCTTAAACTCTTGGCGAAATTCCAAGGTTATTCTCCTTATTCTTCCATGTAATGCATGCACTTTACAAACCTGTAGTAAGACTTCAAACCCACTTGATTTGACACCCATGCTACGGAGTTTTGGCCAAAGCTATTTATTTTGGCTTATGTTAGTCTTTTGTTAACTTTTTATCTTTTATTAGTTTTGCGTCAAATTTTATTTTTTTTAATTATCTACTTGTCCGGATGAGAGGAATTAGAAAAATAGATGCATAGGGATCAAACTTGAAAAAACTACATCACCATTTAACATTTCTTGGCCCTACTAATTGATGTACTTGAGATGCATTTCCTCTAGAGACAAAATAATCCAAACAATTTATCTGTAAAACTGTCTGTTTTGGATTATTTTTGTCATTAGTGAATTTTGTTAAGCTTTCCGTTACAAGTTTTTACTTTTTAGATTTATCTCGTCAAGACAAAAAAATAATCCCAAAAAGAGTTAGTTTTGAAAAATCATCCAAAAAACAACTTACACAAAACTAACAAAAGTCCATAAAGGAATAAAATAAGCCAAAATATAAGTGAGTCCAAACTTAGCTTACCTGCATGTCCACACCATACCCTCAAAATAAACTAAATCCTCAAGTCCCAAAACCACCAAAGGATAAAAGAGCACAATATCAATCGAAAACAGCCTTCGTTCAGCCCCGAAACTACCATTTCTAACCCCCTAATCAACCATAATCTCCCATCAACCTTTTCGACCTCAATTTAAAACATAAACTTTAACTCGTTTCCACCCAGAAGTTCCAGCAGCATACTTCATTAATCTGCGGCAATCTTTTCACCTCAAAAAGCCAAGCCAATTCAAAATCTGTTGTCCATACTCCGTAGATCCAACAACATTTCACCTATGCTCTAAAGATGGAGATCCAAGACTTATCCTTAAACCTTGGACCAGAACAAACTGTCCAAGCACCACGTTCACTCTTCTCGTCATTCCATTTTCAAGAGGATTGCTAGGAGCCATCTTAAAATATTGGTCACCCAAGCATGACAATGAAATCTTGTGCATGAGAGCAACCACTTTGTGGAAATAATGCAAAAAATTAGGCCCGTCTCCAATCTAACACATCCCAACACCCGAGATTGAGGGGTCAACACTTGGAAAAGTTCAGTATTCCATCTTTCTTCTTTTTTTCCTTAAAGCACATTGAGCGGACTTAACATCAGGAAAGGAATTACTCAAAATAAAAAGGAAGCAGAAGAAAAAGAAAAAGATCATTTCCCTCCTCTTCTTCCACCTTTAGCAAGCACTGTGTCAGATTAAGCCCCTCGAACAGTGACTCGACTTACAGGGTAACCTTTAACAAAACTAAACTCTATGCCTCTCTACTTAAGCATAATTCCGAAAGCAAAATGTATACCCCTGTGCTGGATTAAGGTTCTGAACAGAACTGAAGGATGGCAAGCAAAGGGGTAAGAATTAGAAAGCACATGAATTAGAATACCTTAGTGCAGTGTTTTAAAAAGCGCGTGAGGCGCGCGCTATAGCGCGAGGCGCTGAAGCGCGCGCTTTTTGTTTTGAAGTAAAAAACGATCTCACACCTTGCCAGAGGATGCAATGCACTGAATAATTTCTACCTTTAAATCGATCTCAACCCTATTCTTCAGATTGAGCAGCCTCTTCTTCAGATGATTCAGACCAGGACTCCAGGACGCTTCTTCTTCTCCCTCTCTGATCGTCGTCTGTCCAGACTCCAGGTAACGTCGTCGTTCTTCTTCTTCTTCTTCCTCTCAACGTCTCACTTCTTCTTCTTCCTCCTCCTCCTCTCACCGTCTCACTACTTCTTCTTCTTCCTATTCTTTCTATTTTCCACCGACAGACCGACCCACCTTTTTTTTTTTTTTTTCCAGTCACTGACACAGTCACACAGCGACACTCACCTGCTGTTTTTTTTTTTTTTTTATGTCTCTAAGGCTAAACATTATTATGTTAGCTTTTCATGGATGATATGTTATGTTTAGTGTTTGGTACTTTCGTTTAACCATTGACATGTTATGTTTTATGACATTTGAAAGTTTTACAAGTGTTTGTTTGTGTTGAAAACTTGTTCTAACAAAATTTGCCTCGTTGCGAAGATTTTTTTTTTTTGCGCTTCGCATCAATAAAGCACGCGCCGCGCCTTGCGCTAAAGCCCTAGGGGACCGTTGCGCCTTTCGCCATTTAAAACACTGCCTTAGTGAATGAATGACATTGCTCCGACCAAGCTTTCTATCGAGGTCATCTAGTGAGACAAAGTAGGCCAATGATGCATCTTCCCGTAAAGTTCAACTTCCATGGTCAACACATAGTTTGCCTTTGTAGGGACAATGGTGGTGTCATCTTAAAGTATATAAATGGGAATCCATCCCCAAACAGACGAAAAATCAAATCAAGTAACATGGATCTATCCCCCATAATTGATAACTATGTAACCCACTTATGGATTAAAAAATCACAACCACGTCACAAAACTATGCTGTTTTCACTTTACGAAGAAACTTGAAGGGAAAAAAAAAAAAGCAAAAAAGAATGAATTTGTTGGGTGGTGGTGGTGGTGGTGGGGGTAAGAAAAACAAAATGATCAAGAAAAACCTAAAAGGAGGAAGGAGAAAAAGAACGGACATGGATCATTTCTGTGATTTCAGCTACACGCTGTTGTCTTTTACGGAGTTCTTCTGATAAAGCATCAACCACCGCATCAGAAGGAGGCCCAGGTATATGTACGTTCAAAGCAGTTGCCATCAACAGTAAAACCTGCACAGCAATAGGTCTCTAATACTGAGTGGACGGAAATTATGAGATCATAACAGCTAGACCAGAGTAGCATAAAGTGTACTCTCCAACAAATATTTTTTATTCAAAAATAACTAAAACTTGCAGGTTAAATTTCTTATCCAGTAAAATGCGTATGATGGATCTACCAGGTGCTAAATGGTTGAAACTTGAATGTTAACTAAAAGGACCTCTCTTGAGTGGATATGTGTACCCTATCATGGTCTCTGAACCTTTAGAATAAGAATCTTAACAAGTCAAAGAAATACATCCTTCGTATCGTTCGAGCAATCTTTTTGACACATAAAAGGAAATATTGCGAGCAGAGAATGAGAAGTGCAATGTCCCTTCTATCTAAACAACAGAACAAGTCTTTCATCAAATGGATGTTGCTATTTAAAATGATGTAATAACCACACAACAGGGATTCAATCCAGTAAATCCACACTTCTTAAGCATCACTTCACCTGCTTTAATCATAATACTTCATAGTTCATATGACTTTTGTTCTGAAAAGAAGCAACTAAGAGGTTCTTTTTGCATGCATCCTTAGGAAATGATTGGCAAGGAGGGAAGTTGCACTTCAAGAATATTAAATGAACCTGTTGGTTTAGACATGAAAATGATATTTCATGGTTAGTTAACTGATGACTTTATCATTGCCACATAAAAGTCTGTTAACTGAAAGGCCACAAAATTCGTTGGTGCCCCCCCAAAAGAAAGAACAAAAGCTACCAAAGCTCTATGATGTATGTGGGTGGCAATGAACCGCAGATACTCCATAAAAGCCCCCACACGGCGGGACACATATGAGATATGGCTGAAAGTATTCATCATTTCTTAGAAAAAAACATTCAATTTTGGATACAGCACAGATACGGCAGAAAAGTGTCCATCAATCTTATACCATTGGTCGAAATCGCTTTCCTTCCACCCCCAGTTTGAAAAAGTACTCGGCAGCTGAGGCAAGCTTTGGGACCTGCATGCATCAGACCCAAGGATTATCCCAAAAGGTTACATCTCCATTCTTTTCATTGATACATGATCCAGAAACAGGAGAAGCGAGGAATGGGTACCTCGGCAACTACCATTGAGCGCAACCTATTAGTAAGGATGGATAGTTCATGTTCAACAAGCAAAAATGGGTCCAATTGATCCTGAAAGGAAAGAAAGGGAGGGATGAAAAGAAGAAAGAAAAAGAACACGAGAAAAGTTTGGTAACAAAAAATGTTGGATGATTTACTACAAGAATGACAAGCTACACCAAACCTCCACTACAGAGCTGCTCCGGTGATGAATTTGCCGCCCAATGGCATGAAAACCACATGAACCCCAATAATAGGTTTCTTTGCATCCCCCATCCTACTAATCACCAAAAACAAAAACATTGAAGTAGAAACGATCCCGCACTGGTATCCAGAATACTGTACTCTTGGAAACAACAATGACACAGCTGAAATAACAGCATGAACATCATAGTTTCTGGATAAATATCATCGATATTTTAGAGAGCAAAGCGACTTCTTACAAAACACCACAAGTAAGCACAAAATAGCATTCCGAAGGAAGGGGGAGCAGCACTATCCACAGCCCACATTCTTGCATATATTTCGCGTAAATGCACAAGCGGTTGCTTGGATGCAGTCAACAATTATAGACACGGGCTTCAATAGAGAGAGAGAGAGAGACCAGAAGCTTAGATCGATGTTCTTTCTATCGGTAGCAGTCCATACATTGTATGTATGCCATGATACACTTTCAACCATAAACCTTTGAAGTAAAAAGTATTTACACCTGAATAAAATTAAAATTTCCAAATGTAACGCCGCCATGTCCCCACGTGTGTCCCTGTGTCTCAACCATGTCCCTGCCATGTCCGACTTTAAAAATCAATTAAATTCAATGGACATGCCATACGGCATGCGCCGTACCTATTTGGGCGTGTCCCTGGAGTGTCTGACACGGGTACGGCGACCTCCTAGGGTTGTTAGTACTTCATAGCTCGCCATCAATACAAGATAAAAAAGAAGAAAAAAACCCATGCCTTCTACACATTCCTAAAACTGATAAATAAATTATAAAATAAAAATAAAAAACCATTCCCTTCTATTCTTTCTTGAATCACCATATGAGACATTTGAGGAGATATCTTCAAAGCTCTTCCTAGCCACTTGCAAGTAGTCTTATTTTAAACCACAAGAGAATAGACCAAGGATAAAACCAAGCCAAACTCAGCGGCTCAGGCTTGTCCCAATCAGAGGAGGTTGTCTCCATAAATCCTTCTTTGCATTCCGCCGTGTCAATGGCTATATGTTCAACACAATATAACATATATATGTCCTTTTTCACCATGAGGCCTTTCCCTCGCAGTTTGAATTTCCATTACAAATAATCCTACCACTCTTCTTATGGTTACATCCAATCTTATATGGACTCTTCAATCCTCCCTAGCGTGCTTGTGCCACTAGTGGTGACAATACTCGTGCCCAAACTATACACCTGGGTACCTTCATCTTTACCAACACTTGAAGGAAATTTCTTACATTTGATTGGAAAGGTGAACTTCTAGTCTCCTTACCAGAAGGCAATTAAATGCCCACCCCAAATAAATAAAACTACTGGTAGTTAGCTAAAGTTAAGACAAGATTGACATCTTACGGCAAAACAGTAGCTTATAAAATCTTATATACTTCAATGTCCATGAAATGAAATATCCACGAACCAAGTGGATGTCACCAACTTCTGGATGCAGTTATTTTTTACGTACAAGGTTTTAGGGAGATTTCACGCCTGGACACACTTGCAACCAAGTAACACAGGTTACCTATATTGGTCTTAAATAACCATAGCTTGTTTTCCCTCAATTTGTCCTCAATTATCACAACTCGTGCCGTTTCACTAAATTGAATGCCCCAAAAACGCATTGGCAAATGTAATGATAAAGATTCAGTAGTTAGCTCTTCAAGATATGTGAATATATATTTTTTGGTGTTACACGAATTTTGATCAATTGGCATAACTTAAATTCTTAATAAACAGATTAAGTTATAACACGTCCTTATATTACCTTTCTCCATTCTTCCTCAGTTTTCTAAGCAGCCTAAACAAATAGCAGCACACATAAAAAAAATTCCCAGAAAAATCTGCAAAAGTGCGAGTGGTAATGTTACCTTTCGAGTAGAGTCCAATAGAGAGTGCAAGTGACCATATGGGACCATTTGTTGATACTTGCTTCCAAATGAGAAGAGCCATCGACTCCGGTTCAAGCTGGTTCTCGAAATCCGAGACAATCCCCTAGAAAATAACATCTCCTAGAGAAAGAGAATGTGGCGCTTCACTGTCGCAGAGAAAGAGCGAGAGTCAGAGAGAGAGAGAGAGTCACGGAGAGAGAGAGAGACTCACCCGTGGTTCACTGACCGTGAGTTCGCGGTGATTTTGGATCTTCTGGTTCACTACATCACTGTCGCAGAGAAAGAGCGAGAGTCAGAGAGAGAGAGAGAGAGTCACTGTTGAAATCGGCGAAATCGGCATCGTTGTCTCGTTGACTAGCCGCTGTGCTGTGGCCTGTGAGTGAAGTCGCGGTTTGAGAGAAGTGGAATGGGATGTGATTTGATAGGGAAAATTTCAAAATACCCCCCAAACTTTACACACAAATTCAATTAGACTCTCAATCTTTTAGAAACTTCAATTTTACTACCAACGTTATCTTCCGTTAATCAAAATGCCCCATTCCGTCCGAATGACTAACGGATTTCGTTAAAAGCTCCGTTAAATATCGTCCCGATCGAATTTTGATGATCCGAGCCGCTCAATGTGTTCAAAACGTGATCTTAAGGTTACTCGCTAGAAATTAGCCAAAAAAATGACCGGGAAGGGCTTCATCTGAACAGTTTTTTATTGAATAGTTCGATAAAAAACTATTCAAATCAAGCCCTTCCCGATCATTTTTTTTGCTGATTTCTTAAGAGCATCTTTAAAATCACGCTCTAATTACATTGAGCGGCTCGGATCATCAAAATTCGATTGGGAAAGTGGAGGTGCAGATCGATCCGGATTTTGCTTCAGTCTGCACCTACCCTTTTTCGATCGAATTTTGATGATCCCGAGCCGCTCAATGTGATTAGAACGTGATTTTAAGGGTACCAGCGAGAAATCAGCAAAAAAAAATGGCCGGAAAGGGCTTCATCTGAATAGTTTTTATTGAATAAAATCACGTTTTCATCACATTGAGCGGCTCGAATCATCGAAATTCGATCGGGACGATATTTAACGGAGCTTTTAACGAAATCCATTAGTCATTAGGACGGAAGGGGGCATTTTGATTAACGGAAGATAACGTTGGGAGTAAAATAAAGTTTTTAAAAGGTTGGGAGTCTAATTGAATTTTGGTGTAAAGATTGGGGGGTATTTTGAAATTTTCCCGATTTGATATTAGGGCTTGTGTTTGAACACATGTGAAATTATGAAAGTAATAAATATAGACCAGGTGGGTAGACGTTGTGTAACCCGACAGTAGTGTAATGGTGAGAGAAGTTTGAGGTCTAGAAAACAAACATTTTTTGCCTATAGAAAGTCTAATGGTACAGGTGAAAAATTTGTACCGGTGGATACAAAAAAAAATTTGGGTCCATTTTGGGTCTAAAAAAATTATCGGAGTCGCTCATTTTGATTGAAATATTTTGCTTATGATCCTTGCAAAAAATAAGCTCAATCCGGTATTAGTAAGAATATTTACGAAACATCCAAACGTTGCTCTAGAATTCAAGCTTGAATTCTGGGACAAAGTTGGACGTTTTGTAGGTGTCTTAACCGATATCGGATTGAGCTTATTTTTCTCAAGAGCAGTAAATAAAGTATTTTAAACAAAATGAGCGGTTCTGATAATTTTTTTGAGACCCAAAATGGGACAAAAATGGTTTTTGTATACACTAGTACAGATTTTATAACTGTACCAGTAGCACCATTCTTTTGCCTACACGTATACAATCGGTCCGGTGCTAAATAGGCATAAACCGGAAACCAAACCAAATTTAAAAATTTCAATAATTTCAAATCGGACCAGACCGGTTGGGCCTGAAAACCGGGAAATTGGGCCGGTTCGGAATCTAATCATACATGGGAGGGAAGTAGAATGGTGAACAAAGGAGAAAAAACCTAACTGATGAGATTGAATCAAGATTAAGGGATTGGCAGTCGAAGGGAATCAATCTTTATGGTGGACCTCAACATATGTCAAGGAAGGAAAGAGAGATTGAATGAGTCGTTGGAAATAGGTGGGATGGAGGTTCAGTCCAAGAACACTTTGGCAAGGGAGGTTGATTTAGACTTGGGATGTATGTCTCATAGAGAGGATTATGTTATTTCCAATCGGGTAGTAGAAGCAGTTGAAGAGTTACCTAGGCGATAGAGCGTCTTTTGATGTTATCTTAAGATGAGAAGGGTGATTGAGGCTAAGTTTGATAAATTGAACCATAGAAACAAGAAGGGCCCTTCGTCAATGTTTTTTAAGGAAGTCCGCAAGATGTTGGATGTAAGTTCTACTTTTGGGTATTGAAGTTAAAGGAGGGAGAAATTATAATCTGAAGAAATTTGTAGAAATGCAAGAGGAAGAGTTAAAAGAAATGATCCATGCTCTAGATGATTTTGAGGAAGAGGATATTTTGGAGGACGATATTTTGGAGGACGTTGTTGATTTCGAGGATGATCCCTCTCTCTCTCTGGCTTTTTGATTTTGAGATTGGGCTGGTATGGGGTGTTTTGCTTATTCTGGTTTTGCTTGGTGGCTTTTTGGTTTCGGTTTTGGCTGTTTTTTTGGTCGAGGAAATTGATGATAAGGGAGAAATAGAGGTGTAGTCTTTTGCGGAGGTCTCAGTGGCTTTGTTTTGTTTGGCTTTTTGGCTAACTGATGATGGGGGTTTGGGTAGAGGGTCTGAGGCTCGTTTGGGTTTTTGGATGTTTTATGTTGAGATTCTATGGGTTTGGGGTGCTTAGTTGGCATCTTGCCTTCTTTTAGGTCTCGAGTGACTTTTTGCTGACATACTCTTGATCTTTTTAATCTTTGTAATACTTTATAAAGATTAATAAATTGTTTTTGCTTAGAAGGAAAAAAAAAAACAGGGAATAGGATGAATGATGAACTTCTGGCAAGTTTTATAATTCTCATACATTCAAAAAAAACATTGTTAGAGGTTTTGATGTTCATACTATCATATATAGTAGATGTTTTTAACAATATGAAATAGAGTTGAACACAATTAAAGGTTCCTTTTGTTGGTACTTTGCAGGCTTATATATCATGAGAAACATTGTTTATATATTACAAAGATTTTATTTCAATTTGTTACATCAAGAAATGTTCATATTAAAATCATGGCTCCGTCCCTGATGACACAAAGAAAAGATTAATAGGTGGCTTTAAAAAGGCAAGATGCAAGAACGCTAGTACAAATTATGGATTGAAAAATCATGTAGTGTAAGGTCTTGCAAGGTATCCTGTAGGGTGCACACGAGTCATCGATCTTGATAATGAATGGTTGAGATATAATTTTTAATTATGACCGGTTTACCGGTCATAATTGATTTTTAATCTGAACCGTTGATTGATGAGATCGACGGCTTTGTGCCGCCCAACACATGCACCACACGGAAGTGCACTACAGCACCCCCGGATCCATAAGATTAAGGTGTCGTTCAGATATGCTCCCAATATATATTTTTTCAATTGCTCAATACTCCCAAAAGAAAGATATAATGTATGTCAAAGTGCGACACCCGTGAATTTTCGTTCTCCTGGCCTCCGTATGTTGCCGTCCATTTCTTAGCCATTTATACTATTCTTTGTGTTTCCTGTTAAGCAGCAAATAAAATGTACTAACTGTACCAAATAGGGTTTGCGATTTTTTTCGAATAAAGATATAAAAAAAAACTAAGTGGCTTATTTTAGCCAAAACACCCATAACACCCATTAAGGGGTGTTTTTCCAATTTAGGCCATCCAAGTGGAATGTGGACAATAAAACTTACTACTCTACTAACAATATCCATCATTGTAGTGGCTAGCCTAATAGAAAGCCCTTTTTTTTTTTACTTTAGCTACTAACATGATCGATTTATACCTAATAAAAAGAATGTGTGTAGGAGCAAAATAGGTCATCATGGTAGGGTGTGAGAGAGATAGAGAAAATTTATTGGAGACCGTGCTCAGAGATTTTGAAACCCTAAAACGAACAAGGCAATGAAAGAGAAAGGGGCTTGGGGAGAAAGGGATCCGAGAGATGACCGAGTTAAACACTTTAACAACAACAAAATTTATTAACCTTTGAATATGGAAATACAAAGATTAAAAGAACTCAGAGGCTGACGACATCACAACACAAAACGAGCATCCCAAAAAAATTGACGTCAAAGACTTACGACAAACATATGTGCCCCTGGGCCCAAGAGCAAAAACAACACAGCTAGTGAGAAACCAACCGGACACGATAATAAACAAACTAAATATCTCTATTATAAAACAGAAGGGTGTGGGTCTCCACACAAACACAAACACATCCAACGACTGAAATTCATTTGATCCAAAGGTTGTGGTGCATCCTCCTATATTCCCAGTTAATTGCCCATCATTTTAGCCTAAATTACACAGACGCCTCTCTCTCTCTCTCACTACCGTTTCCCCTTCCCACCACCGCCTCTTTCCTCCCTCACTCTCTCGGTTGTCCCTCTCTTACTCCCACACCGACCCCTAGCCACTCCGACACACCACCACCATCGCACCTCTTACCACCACCAACGGCGCCATTCCCACCACCAGTTCACCACCACAAGGTATCTATCTATCTCTCTCTCTCGAACGTATGCTTACGTTTTCGGCAAACATTCCTCTGTTATGTGTAGTGCTTCCTGGACACCATGTATTTGTTAAAATGCATGTGTAGAGTCTGTTAAGGTGCAGGGGGCTTCTTTTTTTTTAATTTTTACCTGTTAAACTTCATGGACACCATGTATTTGTTAAAATGCATGTGTAGAGTCTGTTAGGGTAAGGGGGGCTTTTTTTTGTCCCAAAATGGGTTGATTAGGTTGTTTCTTCCCTATGGCGTAGGCTAGCAAGGGCAGTACATTGCCTTATTATTACTGTGTGGTTAGGACACAAACTCAACAGCCCAAATGAGGCATCAACAGAAAACAGGGAGAGGAGTTGGGAGTGGCAAGGACACAAACTCAACTTCCCTGTTACACATTTTTATCACACCATTAGCCAGCAGAAAAAAAACTCACCAAAAATGGAGCCAAGGGCTAAACAGCCCAATTGGTTTTGGCTTCCTCCTGCATCAAACATCAACATGGCTACAATAAAAAAATCGTGCAACCTGCTGAGGTTCCATGTAAGTAAAACGTGAAATTAACAAATACCTTAAGTAATGTGACTGCTTTGTTACTATGATGCACGGACACGGACATGGACTACGGACACATACATGGACACGGGAATACTAATCTAAAAAAATAGGGACCCAGAAACAGAGAGCTTTCTTCAAAACCAAAACGGTTTCCTTTTTCTTTTCAACTTAAATCTCGATCATCCATTCCGAAAAATGATCTACTAAAGAACATAGAGAACATAGATAATCTGGACCATTTTTTTTGTCAATTCTGTTTTGTGGGGATATCTCGAGTCAGTGCGCATTTTAATTTCCACCAATCAATCATTTTCCATCTCCTTCTTAGCTTTATTTTTTTCTCTTTTTCTTAGCCTGCACTCCTATCCCCCTTTTTTTGTTCGAACCACTTCAGAGAAATTTCACTTTTTTTGCCACTTCTATTACCAGCGCTTCTTGAACAGAATGCCCATTAGAACATATGGTTTCTAACTTCGAAACCTGTTTCCCTTTGGTTTTTAGGTTCCCACCTCTATGAGTTTGTTTTTAGGTTCCAAAGTGAAAACTATTTTATCCTAACTGTCGCTTTGTGTTCCAAGAGCAATGGAACTTTCTAAAGGGAAAGGGAAGGCCATCTGTGTAGCCAAGGGAAAGAAATCAATGCTGAATGGTGATTTGGAGAGGACCGTAAGAAGATAAACTATAACTCTCCATTTTTCATTTTTACTTGATCACTGTTCTTCATTTCTTCATTTTCTATTGATCACTGTTCTTCATTTGTATGTATAGGTTACGTTTCTTCGAGAAAAGAATGTTGGCGTAGTGATCCGTGATGAGCGAGAATTGAATCAGATTCGCATGCATGGGGTATGCCTATTAATTACATCTAGATGTTTGTTAGTACAATATATTCTGGAATACTATTAATCTTATTCTTTTCTTAAGGAAAAGGCAAAGGAAAAGGCAATTTCTGGAGGTAAAGAAAATGCTGCCCCTAAAGTGGTATGATTTTTTACACATTCCTTCAAGTTTTCATTCTCTTTTTTTTGTGGGACCAATATTTTTATTGTCTAAACTCTATTTAAAAATCTAAAGTTATTTCATCCACCGTGTAGGCACCTAATGATAATGTTAGATCAAAGGCCCAATGCTTACGACGTGAACGAGAGAGAGCGGGAGAATGCATACAACCGAGGCGGCCCACATCATCAGTTGTGGTGCTTCCTAAAATTCCAAATCTGATTTAAAAATTTTGAACTTTTAGAGACATCTTACTCGATAAAATTTAACGTTATTTCATCCACCGTTTAGGCACCTAATGATAATGTTAGATCAAAGGCCCAATGCTTACGACGTGAACGAGAGAGAGCAAGAGAATGCATTCAACCGAGGTGGCCCGCATCCTTTTCGTCTTTAACACCAAGTCGTCGCCGACTTGCATGCCTAGAAGGTGGCATGACTTCTACATCTATAGAAATTCCTACAAATATACCAAAGCGAGCAATGGTTTCACATGCCTTCGAGTCATCATCAGTTGTAGTGCTTCCTAAAACACCAAATTTGAGGGACTATTCTTCTAGCGCAAGAACTCCAATAACTGTGGATAGCATGCTATGTCATCATGAACCCCAGGCATGCCAACATTCAATACCTCATATCGAAGATTCTGTAGCTATGCCGAGCATAGCCATGGATGAACCTGAAATGTGTCATCCTTCAATGCCTCCTCGGAATCTCGAGGAAGAGTTTCTAGCCGTGGCAACTGCTCATGCACAATTACTTGACAAAGAACTTCTTGCTATGCCGGGCACATCTTTAGCTCCAATTCATCGGTAAATTAATTTCATTTGTCTTTAATCTGTTTCTATTTCTATACCTTTTTTGTGTGTTTTTACTTCACATATTCATGATGATTTTTTTTCGTGTTTTTACTTTACACAAAAAAAAACATGTATATGTAGGCTACCCCCTGGAAATCAATCTATTGATGATGAGTTAGAGGATGAATCTACAAACATAGGGGTTGATCCTCAAGCTAACAGATATCTCAATCGTCATTATCTCGGTAGGATGGATATATCATGTTTTCATTGTAAAGCCTTGCATTAGATGGGTGAAAAATTGACCAATTCATCTTTAATAAATCCATTTTTTGGAACTTGCTGCCTGCAAGGAAAGATTAAGCTACCGTCACTTATTGCACCCCCGTTGGCGCTACAAGAGTTATACGATGGCAATGATGAGCGATCAAAATCATTTCGTCATCATACTCGAGAGTATAATGCAACTAATGCTTTTACAAGTCTTGGTGCTAAATTAGATACAAGAGTGCTTAACGGAAGGGGTCCTTTATCGTTCACTATCCATGGTGAATTACGTCATCGAACAGGATCATTGCTTCCACAACCAGGGCATGAAGCGATTTATTCTCAGCTGTACATATACGACCCCGAGTCTGCTCTAAATGCTCGCAATAACAGAAATCTGCACTTGAGAAGAGATGTCCTCAAGACAATTCAAGATTGTTTGTTGACATTTAATCCGTTTCCTGAAAAATTCCTTCGAGCTTTTGAGATTTTGAATCAATCTGAATCGGTGGGACAAAATTTACCTGCTTATCTTCATTACAGTTCATCAACCGATTGTCGGAGGTATAATCTCCCAACAGCAGATGAGATTGCAATAATTCTACCCGGCGATGGAACTGAGAAGAGTGGAATGAGAGATATTGTGTTGCATTTGAGAGGAAATAATGGGTTCATGCGAGTTAATGAATGCCACCCGGCTTATTTACCATTGCATTATGTTCTATTATTTCCCCGTGGTGAGCTTGGATGGGAACCGGAGATGAGACATTGGGATGTACAAAGCAAACAATACACAGATAAAAGACTCACTCAAATGGAATTTTATAGCTTTCGTTTGTTTCAACGAAACTCAGAGTACTCAACAATTTTACGAGCTGGAAAACTATTCCAAGAGTTTATCGTAGATGCTTGGGCAGCAACTGAGCAAAATCGATTGAATTTTCATAGGCTGAACCAAGGAAAAATTCGATCCGAACTTTACCAGGATCTCGCAGATATTGGTCCTGATGGGTTGGGACCTGGTCAAGTTGGTAAACGAATAATTTTGCCATCTTCGTTCCCTGGATGTCCTAGATATATGTTCCAAATATTTCAGGATTCAATGGCTATCACGCGGCACAACCAACATCCAGACATTTTCCTTACAATGACTGTCAATCCCAATTGGCCTGAAATTACTGAGGCTTTGCTACCACATCAAAAAGCTGTTGATCGTCCAGATTTGGTTGCACGTGTTTTTGAGTTGAAGCGAAAATGTTTGATGAATGAGATAAAAAAGAAGCAAGTGTTTGGCAAAATTGTTGGATATGTCTATACAATTGAGTACCAAAAACGGGGGCTACCGCATATGCATTTACTTTTGTTTCTTGAAGGACCGGACAAAATACATACATGTGCTCAGGTCGATAAAGTAGTATGTGCTGAATTTCCAGATCCTATAAAAGACCCTTCACTTTTTGATACTGTTAAGGTATGAACATTGTTGCGCTTACATTTTTTTTTGGTCTTTTCTATGTCCTAACTATGTTTTTTTTAATATTATTAAGGGTTGCATGGTACATGGACCATGTGGTGCTCGAAATCCTCAAGCAGCATGTATGGAAAATGGAAAATGCACTAAGAAATACCCCAAAGCCTTTTTGGAAACAACTACAATGGACCAAGATGGATATCCAATCTATCGACGTCGTAGTGATGGTCGGGTGTATATTGTTAGGGGTCACCCAGTTGATAACAGGGATGTTGTTCCGTACAACGCTTACCTTTCTAGACTATTCAATTGCCATATCAATGTGGAAGTTTGTGCGGGAATGAGATGTGTCAAATATATCCACAAGTACATCTACAAAGGCAATGATCGTGCAACAATGGTGTTGGGACCAATAGATGAGATCAAGGAATATCTTGATGCAAGGTATATTGGTCCTGTAGAAGCAGCTTGGCGGCTATTCGGTTATTCTATGCATGAAGAGATTCCAACAGTTGTACGTTTGGCACTTCATTTACCTGGAAAACATAATAGCCTATTTAACACTGAAGAATCAATGCATGACATTGTCGCAAGGGCTGAGCAAGAAATTACAACATTAACTGGCTTTTTTGCATATTGTCAAGCAAATGAATATGCACGTGCATTCACCTATCAAGAATTTCCACAACATTTTGTTTGGATAAAATCAGAAAAGAGGTGGAAACCAAGAGAAAGGGGTTTTGCAATTGGAAGAATGTACTTTGTTAGCCCTAATGCTGGTGAAATATTTTATTTAAGTCTCCTATTAAGTGTTGTCAGAGGACCAGAATCATATGAATGTTTACGCACAGTCAATAATATTTTGCATGACACATTCAAATCAGCATGTATTGCAAGAGGACTCTTGGAAGATGACGAAGAATGGGTGCAATGTCTTGAAGAAGCTGCAATTATGAAAACTGGATACCAATTGCGTAGGTTATTCTGTGTTATTCTCACCCAATGTTCTCCATCGCAACCGGCTGCATTATGGGACAAATTTGCAATGCATATTTGTGATGATCTATCATGCAAAATCCAAGCATTATTTTTCATTCCAAATCCAACTGCGGCACAGATTGAAGATTACGGTTTATATCTCTTGGACGAATTGCTTCAGGAATCGGGAAAAAATTTAAAAGATTTTCCTCCCATGCAATTGCCTATTGGGAATTGGAGTGTAGTAGTGGGTAACAGATTGATATTGGAGCATCAACAACTCATTTCTGATGCCCAACATTTAGATGTGAATATCAATGTTGAAAGTCTCAATGAAGAACAACGGGCCGCTTACACTGCAATCATCACCTCGGTGTTTGAGAATAAAGGAACGACTTTCTTTCTAAATGGGGGTGCTGGAACTGGAAAGACCTTTTTGTACAATACTGTTGCCACAAAATGTCGTAGCCTTGGACACGTCGTAGTCAGCGTTGCTTCATCTGGTATTGCTTCATTATTATTGGTAGGAGGTCGCACTGCACATTCAACATTTTCTATACCATTGGATGTGTTGGAAGACTCATTTTGTTCGTTTAGCAAGCAATCTTTACAGGCAGAGTTGTTTAGAAAAACAAGGTTGATTATATGGGATGAAGTCCCTATGCAACATAGATATTGTGTCGAAGCAGTTGATCGCACACTCCAAGACATTTGCGATAATAATAAGCCATTTGGGGGTATCACTGTTGTTCTCGGGGGAGACTTTCGACAAATTCTACCAGTCATACCAAAAGGAGTTCGCGAGCAAATTGTGGGAGCATCGTTGAGACGTTCTCTACTATGGAATGGTATGCACATTTTGACATTGAGTTTGAACATGCGCTTAAATAGCACAGACCTTGCGAATTCAAATTTTGCAGAATTCTTGAATGAGGTACTCCTTTAATTGTTGTTTTAAGTAAATCAAAAGTACATTTGATTCCGTCATTGCTTCATTGTCTTGACTATTTTATTATTTATATTGCTTCATTGTCTTGACTATTTTATTATTTATATACTTTTAGATTGGGACCAATCCAGAAGAAGTAGTAGAGCTTCCGTCAACAATACAAAAGTGTGAATCTGTTAGTGAGTTGTTATTTACTGTGTATCCGCAGCTGGACGTAGTGGGTACTATAACACCGACCTTCCTTAATGAACGCACAATTCTGTCTGCCCGAAATGATGATGTCAGTGCTATCAATCTTGCAGCATTGAATGTTTTTCCAGGGGATACCACCACTTATTTTGCTGCTGACAAAATGTCCTTTGATGATGCACATGATCGTAGTATCACAAACCGGTATCCTAATGAGTACTTGAACTCATTGAATCCTTCTGGTTTGCCTCCTTTTAAATTGGACTTGAAAGTTGGTTGCCCAATAATGTTATTGAGAAATATCGCTCCAAAGGCTGGGTTGTGTAATGGCACTCGATTAATGATTGTCAATTGTGCAAATCGCATAATCGAAGCTCAAATTTTAATTGGAGATAAATTCGGCGATTTGGTCTTTATTCCAAGGATATCTTTGACACCCTCTTCTTCTGAAATGCATTTTGAGATGACAAGGCGTCAATTTCCAATCAGGTTGGCATATGCGATGACTATCAATAAATCTCAAGGACAATCTGTCAATTTTGTTGGAATTGATTTGCGTACTCCAGTATTTAGTCATGGACAACTATATGTAGCGTTATCTAGATGCACATCTGGTGATCGTATAAGTGTCCTTCTCTCTAATGATGCATCCTGTTCCACGACAAATATTGTGTATCCCGAGGTTTTGCTACAGTAAAAGGTACAACTTTTATTTATCCATACACAAGTTTAAATATATTGATTGAATAGTCTTTTTCATTCGTTTACCTGAAGACTGAAGTTAGACATTGAGTAGGAAAACTTTTTCTGCTATTCGATCTCAGAAGAGGAAGGTAGACTAAAAAAGGATGAGGAAGGTAGACTAAAAAAGGATGAGGAAGAGGAAAAAAAAGTGGAAAAGAAAGCGTGAGCATGAGGAGCAGTGAGTGCCTTCAAGAAGGTAATACTCTCAATTCTTCAATTTACATTTTTCAACATGGTCGTCTTCAATAAAGTAATATACTCTTAATTCTTCAATTTATACTGCAGTGGGCATGAAGGGCGGTATTATGGCAAACTTTGCTCGATGAGTTGTAGGGATTGGATGAACAATTAAGGCATGTGCATGTTTTTCTATAGCTGAGATGTACAGGTAATGGAGTTAGCGATATACTTGGAAATAATGAATATTTGGAAGAATGATGAAAGAAAAACTAAAATTAATGTTTCATAATCTTGGCCACATGGAATTGCAATTGGCCGCATCGAATTGCACTTGGTCGATTTTAATTACTCTTGGTCGCATCAAATTGCACTTGGCCGCTACGAATTACTCTTGGCCGCAAAGAATTGCGAGACCATAAAGTAATTTGACGCAGCCAAGTGCAATTCGTTGAGGCCAAGAGTAATTCGATGCAGCTAAGAGTAATTTGTAATGCTCCTCTCGTATGAGGTGGGACCATACGCATATCTGGGACTCACCTCATGTGAGATGACGTTAAAAAAAACCGTTGTATCCACACACAAAAATTCGGAAAAATGAGATATGATACTTCATTTAGACTATTTATAGAAAACATTGCGCCGTGCCTTTAGACACAGACACTTTTTTTTTTTTTGATCGGTAAACAAGGCCCGCAGGCTTACAAAGGAGAGTCAAACTCTAAAACAGAAAAAAGAGAAAAAGGGCAATTACTAATACATATATAGAATATATGTATTAGTAATTATAGAATATACCTTTAGGCACTTTACTAGTACATATATAGAATATACCTTTAGGCACGGGCAATTACTAATACATATATAGAATAGATCGTTTCCCTACCTAAACCCAAACCCAAAATCAACCATCTCCCTTCTGCCTTAATGAACCCTGCTTCAAACCAATTGTTTCACCAAATCCAAATAGCAATAGTAAAGAAACAATGAAGATGAATGTAAAAACTAAAAAGGAACTAAATAGTTCGGAAGTACTGCCAAATGATACTCCGAACTCCGAACCATTTTACAAGTACCATTCTTGTGGGGTCTATCACTAAATATATATGGACCCCACAGAAACGTATAGTTGTAAAATGATTCGAAATACTATGTGGTGGTACTCCCAGACTATTAAATAATTACTTGTCACGTCAAACCCACCGATTCAATACCAATTCATGCTCTTCTTCTGATCGTATTCAATCTTATGGCTTCTTTAAATGAATATCATTGCTAAGGAATACAAAACCTTTCGCTTCGAAGCATGAAAACCCAGAATCGAATTTCTTAAACGGAAAGTAGGAGCCCAATTACAGATTTACCGGTACTGATGGTTCGATCAGAAAACTATTGCTGGAGGGTCCGGTAAGAAAATATTTGTTGGATGGTCCGGTACCAAAACATTTGTTGGATGGCCCGGTAAGAAAACGATTGCCGGTGTAAGAAGCTCTCGAATCCATTTTTCTTACCTTCATTGAAAATAGAAAAAGAATTTACACATGAAGTTGCAAAAAATAAAAAATAAATTACGAGACATTGAAAGAAAGAAAAATATGTACGAAAGGTTTCCAATGACCATGAAATCTGAAGCGATATTGGGATATTTTTTTTCACAAAAAGAGAGTAGAGATCGGCCTTACTTTTTTTTTTGATCCGCTCGAAATTTCATTCATATTCAAAATGCCATACGGCATCTACAGATTTCAAACAAAACCACAAAAAGGTACAACAAGAAGAACATGAAGGACTAATTGTAGCCTAAGACCAGGAACCTCTTCACACCGCCACTTACTCAAAGGCAGGGTCGGGACACGTGGAGTATGAATCCAGACAACAATTCCCTTCGAGAATCAAAACTCTAATCGTAGTGATAAGCGCAGCACAGTGAAACCTGTCTTCCCCAATGCAGTAATCCAAAAGCCACAACGCCAGCGAAACCACGAAGCAAAAACACAAAGTGATTTCCCTTCGCAGGTATGGACGCCACTCCAAAAAGCAAACTCCCGCTGGCACGCGGAGTTCTGGCCGCGGAAGGGCAACTGTTGAAAATCAACGCAGCTTCGCGGCCACGGCGGGCAGACAACCGATCAGGGGCAGCAACCAACCAAACCAGAACACCGAAAACTAACCAGACACAAAGTTATTAGCCCACCACCGCACCCTCCGGATCTGGGGGAAACCCAAACCGGAAACAAAGCCGGACTGAAAAAATCAGTCGGAGAAAACAGGACCAAACACAACCCAAACAGAAAGGGAAAACCCTAACACCAAGACCCCGTTATTACCTCGACGCCGGCCACCATTCACCGGATCTGAGAGGAAAAGGCTGATTCCGGACGAAAACAAGCCCACCGAACTCCGCCCTGAACCCCGAGCACCGGAAGCTTGAACTCCTGGATCTCAAAACCTCTTGCCAAACCAAACCAAGAATAGATACACCAAAACGGAGAGGAGAATGAGAGGCGATGGAGAGGGGGGAGAGAGGGGGGGGGGGAGGAGGAGGCGGCGGCCCCCCTCCCCCTCCCCCAAAGCTGAAACGAAAAGGATTAGGTCGCCTAGAGAGGAAGGTAGACAGTTGGTTGTTGCGAAACGCTTCGGCCTTACTGATAATGATGGTTTGGTGAGAGGATGGTTATTGGTAGGGGTAGGCCTATCAACGGGCCGGATCCGATAAGACTTGGATCTGATCCGAAAACTTTTTTACTTCAAAAATTTTAGCCAAAATTTTATTTTATTTTTTTGAAATACAATTTTTTTTCAAAAAATAATTATTTTCTAAAATTTAAAAAAAATTTAAAAAAATACAACTTCTCAAACATTTTTTTTTCAAAATAAAAAATTTACTGTTTTTTTTTAAATTTTAAAAAATTTATAAAAAGTCTTTAAAAAAATAAAGTTCGGATTCGGATTGATAACGGATTTAATCCGATCCGATCCGAATCCGATTTGGTTACCGGATTTGGATAATCGGATCGACGTTATCGGATTCGGATCGGATTTTTCGGATTCGGATCTGGATCGAATCCGATCCATTGACAGGCCTAGGTAGGGGTGAGCAAAAAATCTGTCAAACCACGAATTCAATTCAAACCGAAAGGTTTGGTTGGTTTTTTAGTAGTATGGTTTGGTCATGGTTTAAAAAAATTAGAAACCGCGTTATATGGTTTGGTTTGTGGATTCACGTTCATGGTTATGGTTCCAAACCGATCCGAACCGTATAATACGTATATCGGGGCGGTTCCGGAAACAACTAATTAGACACCTAAAAAAACACCTCATAGTTTCCGATCAAATTTTAATGATCTGAGCCGCTCAATGTGATCAGAATGTGATTTGAAGGGTACTCACGAGAAATTAGCAAAAAAATGACCAGGAAGGGCTTGATCTGAGCAGTTTTTAGCTTAGATTTGATGAACGGTTCAATTAAAAACTGCTCAAAACAAGCACTTCCGGGTCATTTTTTTGCTAATTTCTCACGGGCACCCTTAAAATCACATTCTGCACACATTGAACGGTTGGGATCATAAAAATTTGATCGGGAACCATGAGATTGAGATTTGGGGTGTTTTTTTAGGTATTTAATTGGTTGTCCACGGAACCGCCCCGATGCGCGCGCGCGCACACACACACACACACACATATATATATATATATATATATATATAATTCAATTGTAATTCACCAAATAAATATGGCAGCGCTTAGTCAACTACTTTCTTAACTATTGATCCTACTAAATCCACCGCAATATTTAGTTTTCCTTCCCTTTTAAGATAAAATTTAGACTACACTTCTATCTATCATAACCCATTCCTAATTTCCTATGGTTACTGAGTTTTCCCTCCCGCAATATTTTGTTGGTTGCTACCATGTTGCTGCTACTGCCCTTTTGCTGTCTCATTTCAATTCAATAGTTTTAAGAATTATCTTTGACCTTTTATTTGGTTAAAACTATCTTAAGATGTTCAGTAGTTGATATTCTTAGTTGGTTAATTTTAGTGACTTACATGTATTTCATTTTCTTAATTTAAGTCTTAAGGCAATTGTTGGTATTCTACTCTAAATTAGTTGGTTGATGTTAGTGTGTTTTGGTAATTTGAATGAAATTAATTTTCATATAAGTTTTCTTTTAATTTATCTTCATAATTTTAATAAGTACTTTAAATATTTTCGAAGATGATAGCTTAGTTGAAAGCAAACCGTGGTTTAAAACCGAAATCAAACCGTATTTTAATGGTTTAGATTGGTTTGGTTCTATGCCTTTTATGGTTTGGTTTGGTTTTCCCAATTCATAATTCGTAGGTATTGGTTTGGTTCTTAGTTTACTATAAAACTGAACCAATCAGGACCATGCTCAACCCTAGTTATTGGTGTGAGGAGAGATCTCGAACGGATATGCAGTGGCCAAAGCTGAGTTTTGAATTTGGTGAAAGCAGCGGGAAGGGAGAGGTATGAATTTTAGGTCTTGCTATTTTAAAAACCATAATATCCCTAGGAATTTTTTTTTCCCAATATTGTATAGATCAGTGTAGAAAAAAATGGACGGTTAGATTCATAGGAACTTTCAAACACTACCTTGACTGTAGGATTGATAGACAAGGGTTGAATACTTGAATTTATAAGGAAAATTCAAATTTGGACTCACCATATTATACTTCTCAGGATTGGGAAATCCTATAGTGCAAGGTCTTGCAAGGCACTTGTAGAGCGCACACGGGTTACCGATTTTGACAATGAATGGTTGAGATATGATTTTTAATTATGACCGGTAAGAATCATTTATTATTGGTCATAATTGTTTTTAATCTGGATCGTTGATTGATGAGATCAACGATTGTGTGCCGCCCTACACGCACACTACACGGGGTACACCGCAGCACCCCAGATCCTAATCTTATTAGTGTAGAACTAAACTTGCAAAGACATGCAAATCTTTCAGGTACAAGCCGGCAATGTGATGTCAGAAGTAACATTGGCACAACATGAACGACAAGTACGACAAAGAATTTTAAAGCAAAGCACTGCACACCGATTGGAACAATATTTGCCAGGAGATTGTGAGCGAGCTGACGAAATTCTTCACGAAAATTTTCAAATGAGACAACATACAGATTTACCTTCTTTGACTCCTAGACGCCATCCTTTCAATAGCTTGGAACAAGAAACAACTGTCCCTATATCCGCACAAAAGCGACAAACGGTCACCCAATCAGTCACAAGTACTTCATCATAAATGCCAAAATCATTCTCTGCTCCACATAGTTTTATACTTTTAGGTTAACCTATTTTACTTTTTGTCCCTCAAAACTACTCCGACGCAAAAGTCATTTTTTTTAATTTAGTCGCTAATTGTTTATCATGGGTTCACAACTTATATTGATCAATATATTGTTCTTTACCCTTTGATCAATCTATATTGGCCTTTTTGCGTAGAAGTGGGTCAGGAGGCCAATTTGAAGAAGTTGGTAAACGTTACTATCAGCGAAGGGCGGAGCTGCATATGGTCAAGTGAGGTCACTTAATGCTCACTTATTTTCGCATTTTTTCATTATTTCAGATTTTCATTTCATTTTATGAATATGATCTTACAGTTCTTGTGAAATTGCCCGAGGCATGAAGCGACGCCGTTGAAACTATAACTTGGCCCTCCTTATACCACTAGAATTTAGGTAACCATCGGTGAATAAGTGCGGATAATGCAAAAAGTTAGATTTTTGCTGCACATTGTGAATCTACGAATACACGTTTACAGACTTCTATGCATATTCCATGAATATTGAAATATTTTTGGCACATCAACCGTCGCCGAAAGGGTGGCCAATTAGTAATAATTGTTTTTGTTAACAATACACATCCAGATTTTAATTGTCAAATACAAAGAAGATGAGAGAAAATTTCAAGTTTTTGACCCCATTGTTTGAGAAATTTGGCTTAACTCCTACTGTCAAGTAGATTGAAACAATTTAATTCGGCTTAAACAATTTTACTGGCCATAGCTGTGACACCCCGCTTTCCGATGGCGGGCGGTACTGCAGGATGGCAGGCTCCGTCCGGACGGGAAGGGGGGGCAAGTTATAGTTGAACCATGTGGTTAGGCGAAGGGTTAGCAGGTCAGCTGGGGCAGGTCATTATAGTTGGTATCAGAGCACAACCCTGGTCTACATGGTGGGGGCCACCTATAGAATTTGGTACGAGTACACTGATTGTGCTGGACAAAACTAAGTGTCACATGCACCATGGCCACCAGGAGTAGGTTGTTGGCCCAATGCAACGAGGTGCAATGGGGACGTTGCATTGTGACACCCCAAGGCATGGCAAAGAGAGTCATCCAGGGATGGGTGACCTACTGGGAAGTCTATGGGCTTTGGGCGTCCAAAGCGGACAATATTGTACAAAGATGGAGCGGGTCGTGACAATAGCTTTCAGGAAAATAATTTTCGCACTCCATGTTTTATAAAACCACTTTGAAATCTGTCTTTCAGTATTTGTGTCACGCGTTATTTTAAGTATTAAAAAATACTACCCCCATTCCAAATTGGTTGTTCTATGCGGAAAAAGTGTAATTTTTGAATTAAAAAATAAAGTACTTTCATGAATAGTTTTTTTTTAAGAAATCTTTTTTTGCACCAAATTAAAGCGCTCAATGAATTCTTTAATTTAGTGTAAGAAAATTAAAAAAACAATGAACAAGTAAATTTCGTATTCTTTAATTCAAATATTGTACGTCTTTTTTCCTGTACAGAGTATAATATAAAAGGCGGGCCGAGTAAATTTTGAAGTGCATCTGGATTGCCAAATCTTAATATCCTAACTTTTTTTTCTAAAAAAAAGGGTGGAAGAAGGCCACCGGCGTAACATTTTTCTTTGGACGTGATCATAAGAACTCCCTCTCCGATGTGAAATATCAGAACCACATATCCTACTAACTTTTACCAGAGCATTTGGCAATCCAGCTGCAGGCTGTAAAGTCAAAGAATCTAAGACCGTTGATTCCTTTTAACGATCGTAAGGCCACGATGAAGCCAATAGTGTTTCCGAACATTCTAGAACACACCCTCCAAACGCTGAGTACTCCTATTAATACGCCCCAAAAAAGCCCTAGTTCTCCCTCCTAAAACCCTAGTCAAACTTCACGCCTCTCTCTCTTTCTCTCACTTCTCTCTCTCTCCTCATACAGTCGCCGACGCAGCAGAGGAGAAGAAGAAGGAGAAGCAATGGCCGGAAAGGGAGAGGGACCAGCGATCGGTATAGATCTCGGCACCACCTACTCCTGCGTCGGGGTCTGGCAGCACGACCGCGTCGAGATCATCGCCAACGACCAGGGCAACCGGACGACTCCGTCCTATGTCGCCTTCACCGACACCGAGCGATTGATCGGCGACGCCGCCAAGAATCAGGTCGCCATGAACCCCATTAACACCGTCTTCGGTATTACTCTCTCTCTCTCTCCCCTCTCTCTGTGATTTAATCTGCTTCGATCTAAACATGTGACGTTAAAGTGTATGCATATATTTAGTTTTGTTTGAATTTTTTGGATCTGTTGGTGACTCTTTGATGGTACTGGATCTACTAGGTTGCGTCAGATTTGTTCTTTTGTACTGCTCATATGCAAGTGAAAGCGATGTTGGCGACGTTAGTAATCATGGCTTTACAATGATTTCAAGTGTGTTTTTTTACTTTATGGTCGGTGGGCGTGTAGATCTATTTGGACTAGCTTTTTGACCCTTTTTTTTTTGTTTTTTAATTTTCAAATTTCAAATTTGTGAGTCTGTGGCTTAAAATACATTTGGAAACATGTAGAACCCACATTCACGTCTAGACACTTGAGCAAAACCTCCTGTAGCTACAGAGAAACTATTCAATGCCCCTGAAGCATGGTTAAGCACGAATCTGGACCACTAATTGGTCACTTGTGCGTAGATCCCACACTGATGTGTGATCCAAGTTCGTGCTCAGGGTATTGAATATCCTCTCGTAGTTACACAATTCTCGTACCATGTTTAGATCTGAAGGGTCAAACACGCCCATGTCACTTAACCAAAACAGAAGACAGAGAAACCTGCCCGAGTCTTTTCCAGTTTGACCTAATTAGAGCATCCCCAACCCACACTCCTTCAAAATTTTGAATCAAGTGTGAGTTTTGTTGATCTACGTGGTATTTTGAAGATCTGTTATTATTTTTATATTTACTAGCAATCTAACCAGCTCATCAAGGTTTTACTTATTTAATTATTTAGTATATTTTTGAAGGGGCTGGATCCGTAGACACCTTATTTGACACCTTCTTTGACACCAAATCTCAGCCATTCCTTTTAATGGCTAAGATTAAATCACTATCACTCCTCACTTTCCCATTCTCACCCTATCCCCCCTCCCCCTTCGGCGTTCCCCATGGCAGCCCACCTTTGCCACAACCCACTCCGGCCGGCGACCCATTTTCGGCGACCATTACTCCAGCGAGTCCCATTTTTTCCGGCGACCAGTTTTACTCTGAATGATGTGTGTGTCTTTATGCTTTTATTTCTCGAATAAATAATAAGAGGAAAACCCCAGAAAGTTCATGCAACCCGATTGTTTAATAAAAACCAATAAACTAGTACTACATATGGCAATAAACTACATCTAATCCAATAAATTACACGATATTCCAATAAACTACACCATATATCGGCAAGTTCAAGGAACAATTGAAAAAAAAAAGCCCTAATTTATCTAAGAGAGGCAATAGGGTAACACTTGTATTAAGGAAGGAAGAAACCCAGTTCAGAGCACAAGATTCGATGTCCAACAGTGCAGCAAACGATGAATTTTTACTAGTGCTTCAATGGGTTTGTGCAAGGAAGAGAGAGAGGGATGGAGGAGCGGAGATGGAGAGAGCGAGAGAGAGATTCGCCGGAGAAGAGGAGCCCTGCCGGAGATGGGTGCGCGGAAGAGGAGACTCGCCGGAGATGGAGGGGCCAGGGGAGGGGTGGTTGTCGGTGTTTACAGTCACAGAGAGGGAGGATAACGTGAGGAATATCGGATTACTGGGAGAGAGGGAGGCATATGGTGAGGATGGGAAAGTGAGGAGTGATAGTGATTTAATCTTAGCCATTAAAAGGAATGGCTGAGATTTGGTGTCAAAGAAGGTGTCAAATAAGGTGTCTACGGATCCAGCCCCTTTTTTGAACTATAGTATATAAGGGTAAAAGGAGTTGGGGCATTTAAGGAATTTGAAGAGTGAGATGAAGTCTTCAAATTGGGTAGAGTAGACTGAAGAGTGATTACTTTGAGCGTCTCGATGGAAGGTAGCAACACAAAAATCAGACTACATTTGAAGAGCCACAATAGCAAAACACTAGAAAGAAAACATGCTACACTATTTTGGTTTAGCTCTCTCTCTCTCTCTTCCTCCAACTTTGAAGAGAGAAATAGCCTATTCAAATTGCCACCTCACCAACTTTAATGCTTATTATTGGTGAATTGTTGATTTCTTGGGCAAAGTGGGTCCTTTAAAGTTAAAAATTTGAAGAGTTCTTGGAGTTCATAACTCTTCAACTTGCCACATGGGTCACCAAAGTACATATTTGATGTAAAATTTTGCTTATCCCTTGGAGATGCCCTTAGGTGAAAAAAATTGATTTGGCTCTTCTAAGTTTTAACAGTGGGTTGGAGTTGCTCTTAGTTGAAGATGTGATATGAACCCTTTGATAGTGAATTATACAAAAAAAGAAGTCTGATTCTAGTAGTAGAGGGATTATTTGCTCTGGGGGTGTGCCTGTGGCATTGAATGGAGTATTTTCTAATGACGGCTGCCACAATTTTTCTTGTTTTATGTCCTATCTATGCTCCCCATGATGGATAGAAAGCATCGTCAACTACAGCCAACAAAATAAACTTTGGACTAATTATTTGTTTTACTTATTTCCCCTTGGGTGAAAATAACTCCCCTAGTAATTTACAGACCATTGTTTATTGATCAATATTTTAAATCTGCTTAAACCTTTCTTTAGTTTTAAGCGTTTATGTGTTCGGTAATTATTCTACTGCTTGATTTGTTCAACTGTTTTTGTTTGTTTAATTAACCTTTTGTTGAGCTGCTTTTAATAGTTGAGTTGCCTGGTTTGTATATTCTCATGTTGATAAGGTTTGTTTAGTCATTGTTTATTAAGCACGGTTCTACGGATTGGTTTCCATAGCTTAGGTATAGTAAACTGTTATCTATTAGGGCTTTGTAGGTAAACTTGAGAACAAAAATATCAAGACTCTTTTAAGTGTTATTTAAAATACCTCAAAACACTTATCTTAGGCGCTGGAGAGACCTTGGTGCCTCAGGGAATCTCTCAATTCAGATTGCAATTATGATAGACTAGTTGTCTGAGGTGGCACTCCTTTATTTGTTTTGTTATTTGATAAGTTCAGCCTCGTGTGGGGCTTACTTGTCTCTTATATAACATTTATCCATGCATTTTGTAATCGAATGGTTGTCTATGACTCTATAGACAGAGGATTGTCTTTTTGCGTGGTTGTTGTTCGTCTATATGGTTCTTGTTGCTCATTTTGTCAATAACAATTGCAGACAGTCTGTCAAATCTTGGACTGGAATTTTTACAGTAGGTTTTTTCTCAAGCTCTGAAACATTAAACATCTATTTCTTTTCCCCCTTGCATAATTTTGCCTTGGATTTCTGAGTATGTCTACCTGGTTTTTCTTTTGATTTTGAACCAGTGTTCATATTTTCCTAATGCATGGCTGTAGTGTCAACAGCATTTACAGTTCATTTATCTGTTTTTTCCTAGTTATGATATAACCTTATTGCGTGCTCATTATCCTTTGACAAGTTTATTTTGACCTTAATGAAAGTGATAAATACTTTGCAGATGCTAAGAGGCTAATTGGTAGGAGATTCAGTGATGCGCCTGTTCAGGGTGACATGAAGTTGTGGCCTTTCAAGGTCATTCCCGGACCTGCTGACAAGCCCATGATTGTCGTCAGTTACAAAAATGAGGACAAGCAGTTTGCAGCTGAGGAAATCTCCTCCATGGTTCTCATTAAGATGCGCGAGATTGCTGAGGCTTTCCTTGGTTCAACTGTGAAGAATGCTGTGGTTACTGTTCCTGCTTACTTCAACGATTCTCAACGTCAGGCCACAAAAGATGCCGGTGTAATTGCTGGTTTAAATGTGATGCGTATCATCAATGAACCCACTGCCGCTGCCATTGCTTACGGTCTTGACAAGAAGGCTACCAGTGTGGGAGAGAAGAATGTCTTGATCTTTGACCTTGGTGGTGGCACTTTTGATGTCTCCCTCCTAACCATCGAAGAGGGTATCTTTGAAGTGAAGGCCACTGCTGGAGACACCCATCTCGGAGGTGAGGACTTCGACAACAGAATGGTTAACCATTTTGTTCAGGAGTTCAAGAGGAAGAACAAGAAGGACATCATTGGCAACCCCAGAGCTCTGAGGAGGCTAAGAACTTCCTGCGAGAGAGCGAAGAGGACTCTTTCATCCACTGCCCAGACCACCATTGAAATCGATTCTCTTTACGAGGGGATTGATTTCTATTCCACAATTACACGAGCAAGGTTCGAGGAGCTAAACATGGATCTCTTCAGGAAGTGTATGGAACCAGTTGAGAAGTGTTTGAGGGATGCTAAGATGGATAAGAGCACTATTCACGATGTGGTTCTCGTCGGTGGGTCTACTAGGATTCCCAAGGTGCAACAACTCTTGCAGGACTTCTTCAATGGTAAGGAGTTATGTAAGAGCATCAACCCTGATGAGGCTGTTGCCTATGGTGCTGCTGTCCAAGCTGCTATCTTGAGTGGTGAGGGTAATGAAAAGGTGCAGGACCTCTTGTTGTTGGATGTCACCCCTCTCTCTCTTGGTTTGGAAACTGCTGGTGGTGTTATGACTGTTTTGATTCCTAGAAACACCACAATTCCCACAAAGAAAGAGCAAGTCTTCTCGACCTACTCGGATAACCAGCCGGGTGTGCTAATTCAGGTCTATGAAGGTGAGAGGACAAGGACTAGGGACAACAACCTATTGGGTAAATTTGAACTATCTGGCATTCCCCCAGCTCCTAGGGGTGTCCCACAGATCACAGTGTGCTTCGACATTGATGCCAACGGCATCCTTAATGTCTCTGCTGAGGATAAGACAACTGGGCAGAAGAACAAGATTACCATCACCAATGACAAAGGAAGGTAATACCCCAGCCACAAACCCTCCTGTCTCTAACACACACACAAGCACACGCATTCGTCTCCCTTTCTTTTCTCCGCTTATATCCTTGTTACTTCTTTTAGGTTCATCATCCATGTTGCAACCATAACTACCTCCACCTTAAATTGAACATGCATTAGCAGTAGCCACACATTGGTGGACATTGATGCACTGTTTTAATTTCTCACTTTGGTATTGGCTTTGTTCTACATATGGAACATGCATATTTAAGTTTACGATATATTCTTATCATCATATGTCCATGCTACAAAAATAAAAAGCTTAATCTCAGAATACTTTTATCTCATTTATCTTTTTCATTGCAAAACCAAATAAACCTCAACCTTTCTCACATACTTGCTCTGACATTCTCACTCTATATTGCTTAACATGAAGGCTCTCGAAGGACGAGATTGAGAAGATGGTTCAGGAAGCAGAGAAGTACAAGTCAGAGGATGAGGAGCACAAGAAGAAGGTTGAGGCAAAGAATGCCCTGGAGAACTATGCATACAACATGAGGAACACCATCAAGGACGAGAAGATAGGCGCAAAGCTTCCACCAGCGGATAAGAAGAAGATTGAAGATGCTGTCGAGCAGGCGGTGCACTGGTTGGACAGCAACCAGCTGGCTGAGGCAGACGAGTTTGAGGACAAGATGAAGGAACTCGAAAGCGTCTGCAACCCTATCATTGCGAAGATGTACCAGGAGGGTGGTGGTATGGGTGGTGACATGGGTGGAATGGATGATGATGGTCCTGCTCATGGTCATGGTGGTGGCAGTGGAAGTGGTGCTGGCCCTAAGATTGAGGAGGTGGATTAAGACTATGGTAGGTTCTTTTCGTTCCCGCTCGGTTATCTGTCTTTTGGCTAGTGAAGATTTTATGATTTTTTCCAACATGTCTGTTATTTTTGTCTTTTGGATGTGCAAGATTTTACTATTTTTTGCCAGCATTATTGGCTGTATTTGAGGCGCTGAACGAGTTCGTGCGTTTTCCTTTGGGTTTGAAACTCTCTCAATCCAATACAGCTTGACGTTGCCCGATTTTGTATTGGGCCGTTTTTTTGTCATCACATCTGAGTTGATTTAAATCTTTGCTCGATCGTTCTGAGTTCATAGAAACATGAAGACTGATTCTACAGGGTTACAGGGTTTTGGGTAACCATGACGTGCCAATCCCCAATTCCAAGAGTCTTATTCTGAGAACTTGCAGGGTGAAGTTGAACTGCCTGAAGCCGAATTTAGACAGGGTTCCTACCTTCCTTAATTGGGATGGCATTCCTTGTTTTGTTATGTTTTTTAGTCAAATGCTGAGATTTTTCCCTTCCCAAGTTTCAGTTACAGTTGGAAAGGGGGGTCACTGCAGGGCTAGTGCACCTTAAAATCAAAGGTTGTTTTTTAGTCAAATGCTGGAGATTTTTCTCTTCCAAGTTTCAGATACACAGTTGGAAAGGGGGGTCACTGTGCAGGGCTAGTGCACCTTAAAATCAAAGGTTGTTTTTTAGTCAAATGCTGGAGATTTTTCCCTTCCAAGTTTCAGATACAGTTGGAAAGGGGGGTCACTGTGCAATGCGCCAGTGCACCTTAAAATCAAAGGTTGCTGTAGTGCGTCAATTCACTACGAGTTGTATTTGTATTATTTTTTAAGCTACTGATTTGCCACTCCTTTTTTTTTTTTTTGTTGTTAACGACACTCTCCTGTAAGTGTATTTTTGGTGCAAAAATATACTTGCAGGGGAGTGTCGTTAACAAAGAAGGGAGTGACTTTGGCCTTGTTCGTTTTGATACTTTACTTTACTTTGTTTTAATTTTGTTTTTCAATAATTACCTTATATCTTTCTCTAATTATTATTTAATTTCTTTAATTATTAATTTCATTTCTCTATTTATCTCATTTCACTCATTATCCATCTCTCTAATTATTATTCTATTTCTCTTTCAACCCACTATCAAAACTAAAATACTCAAAGTTATCAAACGAACAAGGCCAAAATCAGTTCCATTTTTTATCACGGAAGAAAACTGATTTTATTCCATAAACGATAGGGGGCAAGAGGAAAAGAACGGGTCTGAAAGCATGACAGGAAGTTTAAATAATAAAATCAGTCTGCATATGTCTTGCCTCTGAGAGCCTGGACAACTTGTAGAGCATCTTAACCTGGGGTAAATTTCATTGTGTCACGATAGTCTGGATGACTTGTATTTGATTTATTTATTTTGTAGATATCACGATAGCCTATTTGATTTGTTTATTTTATAGATTTCGCTGAACATTGCGTGTCAAAAAAAATAAATTGGACGCTACGTGTCTTGAAATTAAAGTTAAATTGGGTATTATTAACAATTAGTACATGAGATAAATAGTCTTCCAAATAATTTATCATGCCGAGACTAAATATTTGGAGATTGTATCTATTCTTAATCACAATTCACGCACCAGTGACACTTCCTTACCTCTATGGCTTAAGCTTAACAACTTGTTGAAGTATCGTTTTCTTCACTGTCTTCCTTCTTTGCCGCGGGAATACGGCATTTCATTAGCTTAAAAACCGGTTTTGGGAAAGAGCTTCGTCTACCATAGCTGTGTGGGGGTCAGAAAGGTTTCAGCCTGTTCATTTGGTAGATCTTCAGTTATTGCTGCGGAATTATGGGCTCTTCGTGATGGGCTCAACTTAGCTTGGGAGAGTAATATCGAGAATTTAGATGTGGAGATAGATGCTCTGCATATACGGAGTACTTTTTTCAATCAATAGATGTTTTTAGCCTTCTCCCACGGGTCGGAGAAGGAGTGTTGCTAAGCGGTATACGGGTGGGGTAAGCACTTAGTGCTAGGCTTATTATCTTTAATTCTTGTCCTATGTTTTTAGACTTTCAATTTTGTGAAGTAATTATCTCCTAGTTTTATGCAACCATATGTTGACTGAAAAAAAAAAAAAAACGGAAGAGGAGTAATTGTTTTCCACTTTATTTTATTTTTTAAATAAATGGAGAGTCCAATATAATAAATTGTGAATATTTGATGTAAAACATATATGGAGGGCCCAATATAATAAATTATGATTATGAATATTTAACGTGTGTTTTACACTACGTATAAGATGATTCTAAAACAATGCACTGTACATACGATCAAGCAGTGTATTATATGATCAATCTGTTCAACGGAAAATTGAGTGACAAATCAAACAAGTTCTTGTAAGTTAGCAATAAAGTTTTTAGTAAGAGCATGAAAAAATGTCGAAAATCTATCGACATCAAATCTCTAGAGAGTGAATATATATATCATCATTAAAAAATGTTATCGAGCAAATCAAAAGGGTTGTCGCGAAAAATACCATACACGGAGAGGATAATATTTCTTTAAATAGATGACAACAATTTCAAAATTTTAATAATTCTTTTTATAACCAGATGATTTCCACTACTTATTTGAAAAAGTCTGGATTTGTCCTTATTTGAATTTTTCTCGCGTTTGTTTTGCGCCATTTTTTTTTTTGACTTTTTGATTCGTCTCAAATCAGAAAAGTAATTTTTTTTGAACTTTTACCCAAATATTTTGAACAAGGACAACTTTTAAGTATTTGTTCAAAATATTTGGATAAAAATTAAAATCCAATAAGCCACCAAATATTCGCTTTCTCTCAAAATTTTAGTCCCACTAAAAAGATCTTGCAATTGTTGAATAAACAAGTAAAGTGCCTTCGTTCGTAATAAGTACTCTATTTTTAATCCGAAATTACAGTCTTTCGTAGTTATCAAAAACTTTAGGACAGGGGGAGTAGCCAATATAAAGTCCACAATCTAATTATGAATCCAAGAGAGAGTGAGGAAGAGATAGACATGAACTCCCTTTTGGAATGGCACACAATCCCACAAATTATGGAATTGACTCAACTTGAATTTTCTTTTTTTTATTTAAGGCTCCGTTTGGTTGGGTGTAAAATATTTTTCATATAAAACATTTTACAGGAAAACACAAGTTTTACAACAGTTTTTCGGTGTTTGGTTGAATTGAAATTTAATTTAACTATTACACAAACTAATAACTCATCTAATTTGCCTAAAGTAGGAGTATTAAAGTGAATGAGAGATGCTACATACACTACCATCCATCCACTATATTTTTTGTGGGGCTCACCCCGGGTCCCAAAAAAATACAGAAAAATGTCCATAAATTTTAGAATAATATTTTATGTGGCCCTGTAAAAAATCAACTCCAACGGATATCGTTAAGTATTATTTCTTGATTTGTAGGGGCGAAACTGTGCAGTACACACGTTTCTCTTCCTCTATCTTCCCTCCACCCACAATGTCATACACTCCTCTTTGTGCTCCACGCCATTTACGGAACTCTCGATCCAAACCAAAGTGAAAAACAAAAGAACATTTATTTGCTAAATCAGTGTTCCCAAATGTTGATAACCACCACTGCGCAAGTCATCCTCTCACATTATTGTATTGGATTTAAGCAATGTTTGCACGATTAACATTGTGAGAATTCATGTACATTTTATTTACATTTACGGCTTCCTTGGTATTTGTAATATTTTCACATGTCCTCTCCTAATGGTGTTTCCACTCTTTGGTCTCTAGGTTATGATTAAAGTAAAGAAGTTCGGTTCATTTTTAAGTTGTTATACAGTTGTGTTGTTTCACCATTGTCGTAAAGAGAGTTTGTTATTTTATGATGCTAATTTACAATTGACTGTTTTTTTCGTGTTCGACATAATGCTTCTCTCATCCTTTGTGTATGACATCATTTGGCAGGTTTAGAGTCTTGACAATTGAAAGTGATTCGGATCTCGCACCGCTCAGTTCTCCTAATCACTAGGTATGATTTTCTCTCTGCTAAAGTGTTTGTTTTTTTATGATGCTAATTTACAATTGACTGTTTTTTTCGTGTTCGACATAATGCTTCTGTCATCCTTTGTGTACGACATCATTTGGCAGGTTTAGAGTCCTGACAATTGAAAGTAGTTCGGATCTCGCACTGCTTAGTTCTCCTAATCACTAGGTATGATTTTCTCTCTGCTAAATCTATTTTTGTTTGTTGCAAAAGTTCTCTAAAAAATGTTTGCTTTTATAGCTGTTGCTCGCAATTGAGACGAGCCATTATATGTTTCTACACTTGCTAAAGATGTGAAATCGACATATCTAAATAAGTAATGTAAAATCATTACACAGTTTGTTTTCTTTGCTAATTCGGGTGACATCTTATTTGGGAAGAGTACTTACATTATTCACATTTGGGATGACCATTAACTATGAGATCATAGTTAGAAGTAGTAAATCACGGAACAAATTTTCGACAATCAATTAATACTTAGCAAACCGTTTTTCGGAATGGATGATCGAGATTTTGGATGATTGAGAATCTGAGATTTTAAGGTTGATACACTAAAAAATTGGACCGGCAGGATTCATTTTGCAAATGAAAATAAAAGGCAACCGTTTTGGTTTTGAAATGCAAACATAATTCTCTGCCTACAAACAGGCCCCACTCGCACAACCGTTGTGGGAACGGTTGTGCGTGTAGCAGTATATCAGTTTTCCCCCCCTTTAATTAGACTATTTTTTCATTCATAAAGGCAATTGTTTTTTCAATTATCTATCTATCTATCAATATATTATAGAAATGTATTGAGCCCTCAATAGCAACAAGAAACAAAACGACAAAAGGTAATAATACAGATTCCTTTTAGTTAAAAATTTAAGTCCAATATAATACTGCACTAACAAATGATTAAATTTTCTTATGTCTTACTTTTGCAGGTGAAGCGAAGATTGAAATTTATATAGGGAGGAAGCCTTACAGTATTTGGGCTTGAAGATATTGATTGTTAACAAACTCCGTATGCTAGACGATGTCACCCAAAATATTGTGTAATACGAAATTTATAATAGGTTACCCCAACCCCAGTAAACCCATCTACCAGTTGCTGTTAGTTGCATAGTTTGTAAATAGTTTCTTAAAACACTTTCTAAGTTGTAAGGACATTATCTATCAGCTTTATCATCTCATGCATGATTGCTACCGGTAATTGTGTTTAATATTCACATGCTACCATTATATTTTTTCATAAACTAGTGTTCAACCCATTCTATGCACGGGCAAAACTAACCCGTTCTAGCGTTGTGCCTGTTTGAATTACTTTTTTTAATTGTCCCATACATCCGACGGGCACAACGTTAGAACAGGTTAATTTTGCCCGTGCATAGAACGGGTTGAATGCTAGTTATTCCACTAAGGTGATGGCCGCGAATGCGCAAACGGCCGGGCGCATAAGTCGGAAATTAACTTACCGATTCTTCGAGGAAAGTTTGTTTTACGCTCAAAGAAGTAAAACATTTTTCAAAAAAGTTCATTTTCCGGGCATTTCAACAACCAAACTACGGAAATTACGTAAAATATTATTGACAAAAATATTTTACGTCCAAACAAACGGAGCCTAAATCGAAATTAGTTATTAGTCAATTGAGTTAAGGCAATACAAATGTTTCTAAAATGAGTTGGAATGACTATAATAACTCATTTTCCCCATAGAAATGTGTTTCAAAAACATATGAAATGAAATATTAACTGATAAACACATTTTTTGACGGGAAAAATTCAACATACCCCCCAACCTTTACACCGAAATTCAATTAGACTCCCAACCTTTTAAAAACTTCAATTTTACTCCCAACATTTTCTTCCGTTAATCAAAACGCCCCCTTCCGTCCGAATGACTAACGGATTTCGTTAAAAGCTCCGTTAAATAGCGTCCCGATCGAATTTCGATGATCCGAGCCGCTCAATGTGTTCAAAACGTGATTTTAAGGGTACTCGCGAAAAATCAGCAAAAAAATTGATCGGAAAGGGCTTCATCTGAACAGTTTTTCATTGAACAGTTCAATGAAAAACTATTCAGATGAAGCCTTTTCCGATCATTTTTTTCCCGATTTCTCGCGAGTACCCTTAAAATCACGTTTTGAACACATTGAGCGGCTCGGATCATCAAAATTCGATTGGGAAAGGAGAGGTGCGGATCGATCCGGATTTTGTTCAAGTCCGGACGTCCGGATTTTGCTTCGGTCTACACCTCCCCTTTTCCGATTGAATTTCGATGATCCGAGCCGCTCAATGTGATTAGAACGTGATTTCAAGGGTACCCGTGAGAAATCAAAAAAAAAATTGATCGAAAAGGACTTCCTCTGAACAGTTTTTTATTGAATAGTTCAATAAAAACAATTCAGATGAAGCCCTTCCCGGTCATTTTTTTTGCTGATTTCTTGGGAGTACCCTTAAAATCACGTTTTGAACACATTGAGCGGCTCGGATCATCAAAATTCGATTGGAAAAGGAGAGGTGCGGATCGATCTGGATTTTGTTCAAGTCCGGACGTCCGGATTTTGCTTCGGTCTACACCTCCCCTTTTCCGATTGAATTTCGATGATCCGAGCCGCTCAATGTGATTAGAACGTGATTTCAAGGGTACCCGTGAGAAATCAAAAAAAAATTGATCGGAAAGGACTTCCTCTGAACAGTTTTTTATTGAATAGTTCAATAAAAACTGTTCAGATGAAGCCCTTCCCGGTCATTTTTTTTGCTGATTTCTCGAGAATACTCATAAAATCACGTTTTGAACATATTGAGCGGCTCGGATCATCAAAATTCGATTGGGACGATATTTAACAGAGCCTTTAACGAAATCCGTTAGTCATTCGAACGGAAGGAGGCGTTTTGATTAACGGAAGATAACGTTGGGAGTAAAATTGAAGTTTTTAAAAGGTTGGGAGTCTAATTGAATTTTGGTGCAAAGGTTGGGAGGTATTTTGAATTTTTCCCTTTTTTGACCGATGTTTTTGACAAAAAGTAAAAACTGAATATCAATCCCGATTATCAGAATTGGGCCCGAAAAAGACCCATAAGGACGGTCTAAGGCACCGTTCCGATAACATTCTTATTTTTTAAGTATTTATTTTCCATTTTACAAGATAGGTCATTCTCTCACAATACATCACCTTTAACTAAAAAAATAGGGAGCTGATAATGCCAAAACCATTTTTGTTTCTACCAAAACTCATTCATCGCATTACTTAATTGCCATTTACTACACCACTTACTTTACGAAAATGCCCCTTCAAATCCAGAGGATTATTTTTGTTTACGTCTCTTCTCAAATTACCTCTAGTTTTGCTCGTGAATTGCATTTTTGCTTGATGTTTAATTTTTGTTTGCTTCTCTTCTAATATTAGCTCTAGAATTTGCTCATGAATCATTGCATTTTTGCTTGAAACGTGGAACTAGAAAACGCATTGCACTTATGGAATTTTAAAGGGTATTTTCGTAAAGTAAGTGATGTAGTAGAGGGCAATTAAGTCATGCAATGAATGAGTTTTGGCATTATCAATTCCCAAAAAATAAGTACTTGTTTGTTTCCCTTAGTGGAACGGGGCCTAAGAGCATCCCCATTGTAATAAGCAAATGGGCGTGGATAAACAAATTTAACAACAATGCTCAAAAAACACCCCACATTGTAATAAGCAAAGCTACAAGTCTTTTAACAAATAACCAAATTCCACCCATTCTATTACCAAACTTAACAACTTTTATCAATAACCATACTCAAAACTCAATAACTCAAAAACACCCCACATTGGAATCGTCTCGAGTGCCTTGATTATGGATTAAATGGATGATCAAATGCTGACGTGACACATTTTGATTATTACCGGTGCGGATGCTCTAATAAGTCCTTTAGGATGTGATTCTAAAAAGTCTAATTTTCCTTGCCCAAATCATGGTCCCCTACTAGACAGTTCCCTACCAGGAAAAGACTTAAAACACATATTGACTCAGCCTCCACAACGAATCACCCAAATGCTTAGACCTGTTCTCTCTACAGTTTAACCTCAATTATCACCCATTTCCAACAGTGACCCACTACCATTGGCTTCACTTATGTTAGACAATAATGGTCCCCATCAAAGATAGGCAAAATCCTTGGGCAAGAAACCAACTCCCCTGGTTCCATGAACAAGGTCATATCTAGGTAATTACCCAAAAAAAAAAAGAGGTCATATCTAGGACCTCATTTCTAACTTTAATCGATATCTTGTTGGCTGAACTGAGTTGACTTCCCTAAGAATCCACACCCATCACTTATTCCAAGCCTGTGTATATAATAAGAACACTAACATTTTCGATAAGCAGAAAGGGGAGGTCAAATCTTCTGTATCGAAAAAGCGTCTGTACCTCTATTCCCGTGCACAATAGTCTCTTTCCGGGAAGAGTTTTTTTTTTTTTTGCATTATCGTGCAGCTAAGATTACACGAGAACGGAGGTACATGCATTTTGGATACAAATGACCTTAGGTGGCAGAAAGGAGGATATCATCTTTTTTCTTCTTCTTCTTAATAACTCATAAATTCAGGTAACTTGCACGCATCTCGTCACTAAAAGACTAATTAACACCATCCACTAAAGGAGACCAATTAAAGTCGGGATAAAACTCTGTGTATACTGGCCCCACGAAATTAATAACACCCAATAAGTTTCGAACCAGAGACCTAACAAGGAGCAAATCTCCAAATCTCAAATCTCAGGACTTGACCGTCGAAGGGACACCATCTAATTGTAAGGAAAAGGGATATGCATCAAACAAGAACATTTGGTTGTAGTATTTTGGATTTGAAGCTCATCCACTATCATTAGAAACATGGAATTGTTTTGTTTGCCATAAAAGAAGAACTTCATAGATGATATAATAAGAGCTTCAACGAGTTCAACAGATAAAATATGGCATATGCCCAAACAAAACATGGTAAGGAAAAATGCATAAACAAAAACGAAAACTGATAAGGTTAACTTATAAATCTTGCCCTGCCATGCCAACAATGCCAAGAACAAGCAAAACCACGACGACGAGCATCACCCAGAATATATGACAACCACAACCATAAAGCAAAACGATGTCTGGACCGGACGAGAGTGCCCACAGATAAGTGAAACTAGACATGAACAAGGCATTCATACAGAAGAGTAAATATGAAAGTGACTACAACCAACAGAGAACAAAAAGCCATAACAACTTACGTAATAGTACAAATGGAAAATGGAGATGCATATTTTGTCCACAGATTACACCATTCCTTATATAAAGGTTAGTAAACAATGAAGCGACACCAATTTACCATCCTTACGGTTTCAAAAGATGCCCATTTCATGGCAACACAAGATCATTTCTCCCAAGATGAGCGGAGGCAAACGCGAACCTCGTGTTCTTCGGGACCCACATGGAGTTTTGGCACCATAATCTCTAATGCGGATCCTGGTCCGTCATAGTAAGCTTCTATATTAGCACCTTCGGGGATTCTAGTGGAAAGTGGGATCTCTCTAACAAAGTCACCTGGAGGGCAGTGCTCAGAAGAGGGATCCGTAAGCTTGAAAGTTCGGTCCCTCCTCTTTATGTATGGCACGCGAGAAGTGCTTGAACAAGATATTTTAATGATCCCATGAGTGAGGGTGTTACGCCACGAAACTTTTACCCTTTCAAGATCCACAAAAGGCAAACTGACCATGATCAAGTAACCCACTTCGTCTTCATATATGGTTTTTGCAGCTGTAACAGGCCCATAAACATTCCTCATCACCCCAGTGAAGTCATTCAACCAGTTCGATTCATGAGGGTGAATTTCCATGTCCACAACACGCTCAGTGTTAGGATCAACAGCCAAGTAACATTCAGTGTTATTGCCCCCATTTGGGAAGAACTCCTTCCGCCTCTTGCTAACTGGTGACAAGTCTATTGAATCACCGTTACTAACGTTAGAGGGCTGAGTTGACAAATTCAGGCTGGATCCATTCAGCTGTTTCTTAGGGTTTGGAATCGGGTTACTCTTAATCGTAAGAGGAGGCCTTTCAAGTTCAAATTCGGTGTTTGGAAGGTTTCTCCATGAACTGAACTCATAAGCTTCTGGCGGAATTGCAAAATTCAAATCCCTACCCGTCAGTTCCACCCACCTTTTCCTCTCATCCTCATCAAGACCCATGAGATCAGGGGCATGGACGACTTCAATCCCATGGACACACTGGGGATTCGAGAGCCCCCTATAATGCTTCCTTTGCATCCTATGAGAACGAACAAAACCCTTATCCACACTAAACGGAAACGGACGCTCTCCTTGCCTAGAATGGCCATTCATGTAACTCCTCAGCTGCATCTTACCCAATGCATTCTCAGGCCTGTCCTTAAAAACCCACATGTACAAATTCTCCATATCGTGCTGAACTATGAAAACATCAAGCTGGAGATCAGACTTACCAAACCCAGAAACCCCGTTACTATCTCTTATTATCTTTGCCTTAGATTTCTCATTTAAAACGGGCTTGAAGTAAGAACTAAAGAAAAACCAAGCGCCCCAGATGCAATCTAACCGTTTTGCGCCTTTCCGTCCGACCTTGGGAACACTGAGGAAACTCTCAGTCTCATACACTTGTGGACCCAACCCAACATCAAGCATATCACAGGGGTCCGAGCTCCACGGCTGTGGAGGCGGGCTGGGCTCCGCAGAAAGGGGCAAATTGATGTCAGGGGGGCACATAAGAGCACCGTGGTGATTCAACTCAATGTCGTGTGATGAAGAGCCGCTTGAATCCATGGACAGAAGGGTGGACAGGTGGTGATTCTCCATAAACAGAACTAAATCTACCATCTCAAACGGTCTCCCTCGGTCTCAGGAGACGATCCACAAATGGGTTTTGAATATTCATCCCAACAGAACAAGTGAACAAAATAACAGCCCCATAAACACCACCATACTATCACCAGACCACCACCTCCCCAACACCTACATCAAAAACCCTAGACCTATTCTTCACAATATTATTTCCCACAACAAACCCCCCTAAAAGCCATCAAATTTAAGGAGAATATCAAATGCCCAGTTTATTAGTCGGATTTGAGTATGGAATCAAGGAAATGAAACAAGATATAGAACCCCCAAATGATCAAATCAAAAATTGGGGGAGAAGAAAAAAAAAGACAACTTTATTGAGAGAGATTTCTGGAGGTATCAAGAAAAGAGGAAACAAAAAGAAAGAGCAGATCTCCTGAATCTCTGATCATTATTACTGAGGATGGTAGAGATATACAACATACGCTAAATAAAGATTATATCTAACCCTAACCCACCAAGCCCCCTAAACCCTCCAAACACAGGTGGGAAACACTGAACCAGACCCATCAAATCCATACCCTTTATTACAAAGAGATAGATATATAAAATCAGGGGCCCAATAACCAATTAATTCCCACAAACAGATATGTATTTTCTTGATATATATATTTTTTCCGTGTATACAAAAGCTACCAATCTATGAATCCAAGGCCAAGGAAGAGGACCAAATCTGAGGAAGAGATCTTTGAAGAGTACCTTTTGGGATAAGATTCGACCACCAAGAATCCACATAGACTTGGGTTCTGAGAGGAATCGATGGTCTTGACTATCCTCATCTTGTTCACCATTCAATCCACTCTCAACCACTCTCCCCTCTCTTCTCTTTTGTTTGTCACTTTCTTGATTACCACACCGGAAGCTAAGACATTTACAGGGTAGAGAGAGAGAGAGAGTAGAGAGAGAGTAATAAGAGGAGGAAGGGATTGAAGGGGAGTGGGATTTTGCCCTGATTTTGGAGTTATAATAAGTAAAGGGGGTTTTGATGATTTGGGTGCTTTTTAGTGGTAAAGGCGTTTCCTAGATAATCAGCCACTGGAAACGGTGATGGGAGCATCTCACTTCCGTACACCATCTTCCGGTGCCCTTCCAAGCTTGATTTTCTTTTTACTAGGTTCCACCATCTCAAAATATCCTCTGAATACTTCATTCGGCCCCATTTCTTGCTAACTTTTTCATATAACTTATCATAGTTGTTCTCCTACACTAAAACTTTTTTTCACATCTATTATGACTTGAGGCCTAATAGGGTACATGAAGGATGTCAATGGAAAGCAAATGGACGACCGTCTATTTGTCATCCTTTATGTACCATAACATTTCGGTTATGACTTTGAGGTCTCCCCTCAATCTCTCCTATACCATCTTTTAAGTTCTAGTTTAATCGAAACACCCTGAGTACAAAGTACTATAAGAGAACTTTTAGCGGACATTTCCGGTAGCTATTTGTAATTAAGTTGTTTTCAATAAATTAAAAGTTGTAGAAAATGTGTTGGATTAATGGAAGAAAATGTGTTGAATATTTTAGTGGAAACAACTTAACTTTTAATGAAAATTTTAGTTTAGTATGAACAATTAAAGCCACAAAGTTGTAGTGAAAAATTTAGTGAAAACATGGCCAAATGATGGTAAAAGAAAAGTTGTTTTTGTTAAGTAATTTTGAGACAAAATTATTTGTTCCTAAAGACAAAGGATGTTGTTCGATCATATTTAGTGAATTTGTATTTAACTTTTTCGTTAACATTTTAAAATTTCATCATTTGTCTCAAAAATATATAAAATATAAATCAAAGTCGAATAAAATTCCGATAAGATAACCCTTAAAGCAGTAAGGTTATGTTTACTTATCAATAAATCAGTGTAGAAATACATTTTTTTGAGAATATTATAGTGAAGTGAAGTCAAGCAAAATGAAAAGCATTTTTCGTTTATGCGCTCGTTTAATTTAATGTGAGTGGTTTCAAAACAAAATAAAAAATAATTGATTCATTAGGCAGAAATTAGTGTAGAAACAAAATTCTTGCAATATATTGTGGGTTTTTTCTTGCAAATTTTGAGAGAAAACTAATCCTAGTAGAAAAGTCAAAGACGTGGGTTCCACGACCTTCATGCTAATTGAATACATCAAAGATACAAAAACATTTATTGCTCTTTCTCGGAAAAAAAAATGAGAAACATTAATCATTCTCATACATTCCTCTTCTATACATTCCACAATCTAAAATTAAAGGTGAAGTATTGTGAGAGAATGACCTGTCTTATAATATAGAAAATAGGTACTTAAAAAATAAGAATCTTAGTGGAAAGGGGTATAAAGGCAATGCAAGCCGGTATTTTTTAAAATGTGGAGTATCATCTTTATAGAATTTTAGGGGTTTTGGTCGTAATCTTTAAATTTTGTTCATCAAGATGAATAATTAATTTAAAAATATAACGCACAAGAGACTGAATTTTGAAAAAAAATTCCAAAAAGGCAGCGACAATAATACTGTATAATTGAGGATTAAAAAAAAATGCATATATAATTTTGTCCAAAGAAACCCAAAAAGTTAATTTGATTGGGCTTAAAAAGACATGCAAAAGATTACGTTTCATTTTATCAAATGGACAGTTTAAGTTTACGATAATATTTTAGGACAAAATTATCATGTTTATTTTATCTAATAGACAATGTTAAGTTTAAAATTATATTTGCCGTTTGGCAAAACATAAGAAGATTCTTTTCTATCGATATTTGACAAAACTTATCTTTCACAAAAGTGTTTCTATTGGTGACGTATATAATGAACGATTCGAATTATTAATGTTCTGAAACTCTTATTGAAACCCGCAAAATCGAGTTTGAAAAAGTATCGAGAGATGAGGAGTATATTAGATGAGATTGCCTCAACGTTTGTTTTTTCTCTTTGCTTTGCCACCTGGAGGAGCTACTGACTGATAATATCCAGGACTTGCATTCTCTCCCATGTTTCAAAAGAAACTGAACCGTACATTTTTAGATCTCGTCAAGAATATCACTGTCGTTTTTGAAACACATTTATTTTGAGAAAACGACAAATTTCATGTGTGTTTTCCAACTTCCTGATTTATCTCCTTGAGATAGATCTACAAAACTTGAAAGGAAAACTACTTTCTTGATAAAGACAAAAAAAAAAAAAAAAGTATGCAATAATAGAGTTAGACCCAACCATCCCTTAAAAATCATAGCATTAATTCCGGACCAAAATGGATGGAAATTAGTAATTTCTTGTTCAATCAAGATGTATGTACGGAAAAACTTTTTTACGGTTCTTTCGGTAAAGAAAAAGTTACGGAGCCCAATCGCGACCGTCCAAAGTGTTTTTGGACAGTCCGGATTGAGAATCAATTCTTACCGGTAAGAATTAATTCTAGATATTGAAGTAGGACTTTTTCTATGGTGTCAATTAATCTCCCTGAAATTAATGGATGTTCTTCAATCAAGCCCATCAGCAACACATGTTCTTATTGGTTGGTTCTAAGTTTGCATTTTAACCCAAAGAAAAAAGAGAAACAAAAGAAATAAGGGACATGTTTCCTTCAAACTTTGGACTAAATGATTGTAAAACATGAATGACAGCAACAACAAACGCAAAATTAAGTAAATAAGTACTTATTTGAGTTAGTAGAATACAACTTTAAGTAAATCATAGACCCCGGCACTTTTTATTTGGAATAACCAGTTTGCGATGGAAAACAATTACTTATAATATACGTAATTCACATATTTGTGTGCGTATATACACATCAAAAGTAATTTCACAAAAAAAAATATGATAAAAGAAAATAGTCTTTTGACATATGTTTGCACATTTTAATGTGTGTGCGTGCGCGCAATGTTTATAATAAAAAAAAAATTGGTGCCATAAATGGTGATAAAAGAAGTGTTCAAATTTTGGGTAATAGATTGGGATAATTTGGTTGTAGGAGTATTAGACAAGGGCAATTTTGACACTAAGGGGTTGTTTGATAACCTAAATTCAGCACTTAAAACTGAATCAATTAAGTAATAAGTGATTCAGTAGGTTTGATAACCAAAATTGACATTGCTTAACTAATTAAGTGTCACTTAAAATGTAAGCTAAAAAATTGAAAAAAATTAAGTAGCTTTGAGTTACTTAATTCTGGCTGAATTTTGTGTACTTGCATTCAACCATTATACCACCACCACAACCACTCCTACCAACACCTCCACCACTCCACCACCACCACCACCACCACCACAACCACTCCCACCAATACTTCCACCACTCCACCACCACCACTCCTCCACCACCACATCACCACCACCAGCTCCACCACTCCACCACCGCTTCCACCATCACCACACAATCCACCACCACATCACCACTACTCCACCACCACCACTCCACTATTACCACTCCACCACCACCATCACCACTACTCCACCACCACTACCCTCCACCACCGCCACCACCGCCACAACCACTCCCACCAACACTTCCACCACTCCACCACCAGCTCCACCACTCTACCACCACCACTACTCCACCACCACCACTTCCACCATCATCACCACTCCACCACCACATCACCACTACTCCACCACCACCACTCCACTACTACCACCCCACCACCACCACCCTCCACCACTCCACCACCACCAGCTCCACCACTCCACCATCACCACTACTCCACCACCACCACCACCATTTCCACCATCACCACCACTCCACCACCACCACATCACCACCACCAGCTCCTCCACCACTACCACCTCCACCACCACATCACCACCACCAGCTCCTCCACCACTACCACCTCCACCACCACCACTCCACTACTAACACTCCATCACCACCACCACATCACCACCACCAGCTCCACCACCACTACTCCACCACCACCTCCACCACTCCACCACCCTCCACCTCCACCACTCTACCCACCACCAGTACCATCACTATACCACCACCACCACCACTCCACCATTACCATAAATATATTGTGACTATTAGTAAATTAAGAGAGAATTGGAACAAAATTAATTCATAATTTTTTTTATCAGTACTTAATATATTTATCAAACAGCTTTTCAGCTTAAAAAGTTCAGCATTCAGCTTTCAGTACTTAATTTTTCAGCTTTCAGTTTTCAGTTTTCAGTTTTATCAAACAGCCCCTAAGTGTATTAATTTTGTGACATCATCAATTGTCCGTCGGGTTTTTAAACGGCAAGTTAACAGAAGGGGGTCTGTCGATAATGTCAGGTAAATACATTTTGAGCAAGTGAATTATAATTAATAAGCACAATTTTAGCTCATTCATACACGTTTTATCTAGAAAATATTTGCATATTTTTTTTGGGTGAAAATGTGCAAATATTTATCTAGATCGTTGACTTTTTTGATATCGTCAAAAACATTACTCGCGACGAAAACATTTATCTAGATAAAACGGGTTTAGAACAATTCTACATAAAATGATAACGCATACTTATATGAAAAATGCGTTAGACCGATCCGAAATGTGATGGGCTCCTGGGAGTTCCAGGTGGTGGTCGACCAGGCGGTTGGATCCGTGCGGGGGTTGTCTGATCGGTGACCAGAGGGGTCAGCCGGGGGTGGTCCCACATCGCTTGGTGAAGTGTTAGTCGTGTGCTATAAATAATAGATCGTCATCGATCCTACCTTGCTTGTTGAAGGCTTTTTAAAGCCGAGACGACGTCAAAGTCCATTAGAACTTCACAGTTAAGCGTGCTCGCCCTGGAGTAATCCTGAGATGGATGACCTCACTGGAAAGTATGATGGAGTTTGGCGTTCAAATCGGACAATATTGTACAAGAGCGGGAGCATGTCGTTAATTACACGAAATTTGAACCTGCATGTTTTATTTGTTTCGCCAGAGTAATAGCAATCAAATATATCTTGCGATAAATGGTTTTTTATATTTTTTTGATAAGTACGATAAATGGTTTTATTTGAATATGATATATCAAATCTCCATGATACTGGATTTTACTTATTCTATATAATTACAATCCATATCCGATTGATTAGTCAACAATTTTATCCAATACGATACTCAATCCAGGCAAACCAATTAATCCAGTATAAAGGCTTTCAATGGAGAGGATTTGGACTAAATCAATCATTTATATATCAAAAATGCTAGAGGCACACCTGATGTGCCTGTAACACCTCTTCTCTTTATATAAAGAGACAATGAATATTCTTAGCCCTTGTTCGGTTGTGGGACCCAAATCCACTCATTACTTATATTTTTAATCATTACTTTCATTCCTCTCTTCGCTCATTATCCTTATATCTAATCATTAATCTCATTTCTCTCTCTATCTCTCTCCCTATTCCCAATTATTATCCTATTTTCTCTCCTCACTCATTACCCAAAATTAAATCCAAAAATTTTCCAAATCCACAACCAAACAAAGCTTAGTGTTTTTTTTTTTTTTTGATGTTTTAGTTTTTTGTCAAAGTATTAGCAATTAATCCGTCGTCGTTCTTGACAAAAAGAATCCAAAAAGTACAAAAATATGGACGGCAATCCAAAACACTTCAAAAAACCAGGGACGTGTTCCAGCTTAGCTACACACAGGTCTTAACGCAGCTCCTACGAATAAAGCACCACTCGGAGTCTCGGACATGCTTCTCCCTAAGGGAAAAAATTCCTCTTGTAAAGATAAAATGAATAATGTGAATTTTTTTAATAAATATAAAGACATTTGGCTTAATTTATGCCCCATGCTAAAATCTGGAGGGTTTTTTTTTTTTTTTTGGGGGGTAGGGGGGGGTGGAGCTGGAGGTTTTTCATGACACGAAGAACGGAAATGCTGGGGACACGCCTCTCGGTCACTCTCTAAACACTCCCCTCTCACAAACAGTGGATCGAGAATCGGGCATTTGACTTGGTCACGTGTAGTTTAACTATTGTCATTTGGTGGAAATTATAAGTCTTCTGCAAACATTTTTTTTGAAAATTTATTGATTTTCTACGTCTGAGTCAAAAAGCCTTATTGATAAGAGGAAAAAACAACTTGTTGATGGACATATAAAAGACTAACAGACAAAAGCTCCTTTGAAATTGTGGTCGGAAGGAAAGTGTTAGCAAATTCTCCACGCCTCTATTGATTGGTGGGTGTGGCTATCACTTTTTTATTTTATTTTTATAACTAGGTGTCCCGTTCAATGAACTGAGATCATCTGTGTCGAAAAATGATGTGCCTCAGTATCGAGTGCATTTAGGTAATTAGATTGTGTGAGTTTTTTTTTGTGTGTTTTACAATTTTTGTGTGATCCAACAGCCAAGGATGGGACTGGGAGGTCTAGTGGCGGCGACCGTCATGACAAAAATTTTAGAAAATGTAATTATTATATGTAAAAAAAAAATTATGCCCAACTTATATAGTCTCGTCACCACTAAATTTTTTTAGTATACATTTCACCACTACTAAGGTAAAATCCTGGTTCCGTCCTTGCCAACAGCCAAAGATGTACTTGGCACAGAGGCACACCATTTTTTTGCACAGAAGATCTAAGGCCCCGGTTCAACTTTGGGACTATGAAGTTAACGACCGGACAAACTCTCCGGTGGCCCCAAGGTTTTGAATGTTTGGTTTTCGTTTGATTCAAACATGCTCATGGAGGCTATAAATCTCTTTTTCCTCCCTCCTAATAATCCAACCGAAATCTTGTTCAGAAAGAAAAAAATTCAATAAAATGGTGGGAGGAAATTAGGAATCAAAATCTTGTTGAATAATTCGCAGTTATGAGACTCAAAATAAAAGCATATTTCGAGGATTACATACATCGATGGATTAGGTCAGGTGAAGGGCACCCTCGTAATCAGAAAATTAAATCCATAAAATTGGATTCTTAATTAAAATATGAGAGTATGATCCTCTTGCGTGAACTGCAAACGAAGCTTCGTATTTGATTTTCTCCAAACCCCCAACCCGCATATGACGTAAAATAGGATCCACTATATTTACAGTCCTATTTAACAATCTGAGTTGATCATTTTCAGGTCTCGATGCATATAACTCACCAATACAACATCTGTGAAGGCTTGATCAAATTATTTTTATACTTAGAGTAACGGACGGTCAAGTTAAATTGTCAACTGCAACGAGATAAAATTCGTTCACTGAAATGTATACGGATATCCCATTGACACCAATTTCTTACGCGGATGATGTACGTACATATCGAATACCGACAATATCAACGTTAAATAAAATCGTGATGGGTCCCATTTTGCATCACATGAAGCATCTCGTGTGAGATTGACGCTCAGGTGGTGGTTGAATATTGGTGACTCTTGGGGTGAGATTTTTTGTGCATGAAAAGAAATGAAAATGACAAAAGGGACCACTCCAACACTAATAATAAACACACAAAACTATATAAGCCACTCTTCATTGAAACGTGGGTTGGCCTTTATTGTTAGTGCGTTTTGACGTGAAGCTCATAGTTAGATACATGTATCATAAAGGCCTAGAATTGGCACATAGTATTTTTTAAAAGCAAAAAGGAGGTTTTCAACTAATTAATCATGTTTGGAAATTTGCCCTTCAATTATTGGTATATAATATCAAAGTAATTCATATCTTTTTCCAATAGTACCACTAACCTAACAATATGGCAAAAAAGGAAAAAAAAAAATACACCTAGTCAATATGGTGGTGATTTATCCTCTTTCATCCGCGTGCAATAATGCAGTTAAAAAAAATCTGCAATAATGCATGGTGGTCAGATATAAAAAGTGCAATAGAATTGTGCTTACGAAATGAGTGATTTGTGTTTTCAACACGAGGTGTTCATAGACTATTGGAAACAATTTTTTAGTCCCCTTGTCCAATATGGTTTGTACTTTTTAAAACTCAGTGATACTTTTAGCTTAATTTTTAAAGATAATTCTCTCATATATTATCCTCATTCAAAATTTGTCCATTACACAATAATAGCTTGTAATTTATCCTCTTTCATGTGCAATAATGCAGTTAAAAAAAATCTGCAATAATGCATCAAATATATATAAAAAGTGCAAGAGAATTATGCTTGCGAAATGAGTGATTGGTTTTCAATACGAGGTGTCAATAGAATTTTGGAAGCAATACTTTAGACGATCCCTTCGTCCTACATCATTTGTACTTTTTAATATTTGTGATATTTTTTGGATCTGTCATGAACCTAATGTTTTAGTAAAGTGGAAATACAAAATAAAGTAATTCAAATAATCTTAATAATTTAATTTTTGCACTAAATTAAAAATCATAATTAATTCTTGAATTCATGCAAAAAGTTGAAGCAATTGTTCGAGAATTTATTTTAACTTTTATCCAAAAAAATACTAGCATAATAAAAAATAACAAACAACATGCATGAGACAAAAAGAGTACTTGTTTTGTAAGCCCAATCCAAAAAAGGTGTTTTGCATAGTAGGATATGGAATTGGGAGAGGGTGCTGTGCAGTGGCTCGGATCTCATCTTGGCAATGAACGGCTCTCGATCGTTGGTTGCCGAGATGAGATCCGAGTCGTCGGATGCACGATCTGACGGCTCAGAGGTGCGCACCTGAAGTCCTAGGTTATGTCACATTGGAACAAATAAATCACTTGGAATACCCAAATTGAACAATTGTAACTCTGGAAAGTCAAATAATAACAGTCACTTAAATTTTTTTGCATCTTACTCAAAATTGTTTTGTTTTATAGTACTCTCTCCGTCTCATGTTATGAACAATAGACACAAAAGAGACAGAAATAATAATGGACAAACAAAATGAGGCGGAAGGCTAGTAACAAAGGTCTCCGCCACATTGCTTTGGCTAACTTCATAGTATATGCATGTGGGCTGTCCATCACACATATATCAGGTAAAGCATGAGTCTAAGCTCTTGAGACAACCTCAACTGGGAGTGGAGTGTGGAAAACTTGCTAGGAAGATTAAAACCCTGTGTCTTCCAGTTTCGCCGCCGCCTGGGGGGGAGGCGCCTCCCTCCCTCCTCCTCCCAGGCATCTCTTGTTTCTCCTTGTTTTCTCCTTTCCCGAACCGAGTTTTGCCTTCTCCGGCCTTCCTCTTCCTTCTCTCGTGTCTGCTTCGTTGCTTCCTGTTTCGCCGTTCGCCGCCGGTTTCCTTCTTGTGGGTTTCCGGTTTCTTAACGGGCAGGCGCGACGGCGGCGGTGGGTGGCGATGATGCGCGATCCCCCTCCGACTTGGTCCTTGGGCCTCGCCTCGGTTCGCCTAACGGCTTGGCGGCGATTCGCATCCCTGGCGATCTCCCTCTTCGGTCATTTTCATTCCGTGATCCTCCCTTTGCCCTGTTTGTTAGGTGGTTTGGAGCGAGCGTGCATTGCTGATTTGGCTGGTGGTGGCGGGTTGTGTTTGTTTTGGGCATCGGTTTGGCTTTGCTGTGGATGTTTGATGGTCGGCGTCGGTGGGTTGCTGGATGCTTGCCGAGGAGGAGGCTGTCGGTTGGGTGTGGTGATTCTTGTGGTTTGGGTTTGGTTGTTTATTTTTGCAGGTGGAGTTCAGTTGCAGTTCGGATGAGGGGATCTTTGATGGCTGCGGTTTGCGGCGGTGACCGTCGCCGTCTCTGTTTTTCTGTCTCGTCCAGTGGCTCTGAGATGTTTCGGTGGTGGGCGCGAGCGTGCATCGCCGTCTTTCTCGGCTTTGGTGGCTGTTGTTTGGTGGTGGTTGTGGCTGTGGGTCTTGGACGGCGGGGAGCGGAGCCGATGGTGGTGGGTACGGTTTTGGTGGCAGCTGCGGTGGATGGTGTTGCTGGTGGTTGGCGGCTTGGGTTAGGGTTTGGGGTTTTTTATGGGCTGATGGTATTAGGTTTGGTTTCAGATTTTGGGCTGGCTGTTTGGGCCCGGTGGCCCACCAGGGTCCTGCTAGGTTTAGATCTCGCCAGACGAAGGTGCTAATGCATTTCTACTCCTACTGGTCAATGGTTGGGTTTAGGATTAGGTTTGTACTGAATTGTATTGATCTGGGCTTTTAGGCCTTTTAGGTGTGAGCTTGTCCCAATGGGTGTTTTTCCTGGTTTAGGCTCAGCCTGTTGGGCCTTTTTCAGTTCCTCCGTGTGGTTTGGAGAAGAGGGTCTTGGATGGTCAGGCCGGTGTATCCAAGCTCCTATTATATCTGTAAACTTCGTGTTTATGAGTTAATGAAATTATTACTTTTGCTGATCAAAAAAAAAAAAACTCTTCAAGGTGAAAAGAATTCAATACCTTTCTTTAAGCTTGTTAATCTTTTTAGCTTATGTACACTATTTTGATGGCATAAAGTATAATTACATGTTATGGTACTGTTTTATTTTTTTTTACGACTTTAAAGGCACTGTTCGTTTTGGGGTCTCAAAACTTCTGGGCACGGTCTTCAACAGATTTTCTTTGTTTATCTCCATCCATTCATTACTCTAAAAAATCTTCCTCAAAACCCAAACTGAATAAGGCCGCTTTTACGTAGATTGATTTGCACACCTAGTACACACGGCGTGCACACAAAGATCACTTTTGTAGTAACCTTGTCCTTATCTTGGAAAGAGATCTTTGGATAGAAATGGTTTAGATGCTCCCTCCACTAGTCCACTTACTAAAATTGCATCAAAAATGATATGGACGCAGATACAAGTGCATAGACTTAGATATAGATGTTTCTGAAATCGTTCGACGAGTGTGGGCTCTAGATCTACCATGTGGGACCCATTTGCATTGGACGATTTTGAAATATATTTGTGTCTGAATCTGTTCAACTCATGTCAGTGACCGTAGCATTGCTTAACTAGCAAACGTTACTAACAGTAACAAGTCATGATAGCTAGCCTAGCGGTAGATGGTCTAGGAGGTTACAATTTCAGGACGCACGAACGTTGCCCCTGGGTGCCGTGCAACCCCGTTGGTCCGATCGTAAACTACTAATTCTAGTTGAGGCAATAAAAACCTAACGGTGATTAATCACCTCGTGAGACCCCCCACGGGAACTGTCCCTATGGTCACATCCAAGAGATTTCTCTTTAGACGGTCGCCCCTCCTCACTTTATGCTCGGCAAAAAAATAGCAAAGGTAAAAGTGGACTCTTACTCGGATTCTCACGTTCTTACCACTCCTTAACTACTCTTTCATTAGAAAAATCACAAGCAATGGATAGAATAAGAAGAAAAAAAAAAACAATCACAATAACCTACGAGGGAGAACATAGATAGAAACTAGGATTCACAATTATATTTTACAAGCAACAGGGGATAAAACAATGAACCCAACTCAAATTTTCAAATAACCCACTTGTATAGTTTAGGAGAAGTGGACCTGTTTATATGGTAGTTCTAAAGTACAGAACAAAAAAAGGCACAATTTTTAATTCCTTAAACTTGGAAATGGTCAGAGGTTGTTGTTTTCTCAGGTATCACCTCCCAGTTTAATTAGTTACTTAGTACTAATTTTTAGTTTATTTATCCACTTTGAATCATTAATTTATCACAAGGAGATTTTTTTAAAAAGGGGGATGGATTTTTCTGCAGTTGGGGATGAAAGTGAACGCTCTGCAGTTAGGCAATTTCTGGCCCAATTATGGGTCTGATTCAATGATTGGAATCGTTTATCTTGTAGAGCTTGTTGAGAACTACAATCCAAACTAAAACGATACTGTTCGGATTTTCGATAAGTAATCGATCAGAATAAATATACCTTATATTTCTGTGCCGCTGACTCCATTCTCCCAAACTAAAACGATACTGATCGGATTTTGATAAGCAATCGATCAAGAATAAATTTACCTTTCTTTTAAAAGTTGGTTTCATCTGGTGTGCTGTTGACTCCATTTTTCCACCAACGTATGTAGTCCAATCAAATTATTGATCAAAATGCGATCAATGTGATTTTCTTTGTGATTGTAATTCTCAACAAGCTCTACGCGATGAACGATTTTCGATCACTCAATTAGACCCATCATCAGGCCCGAAAATGCCCTAACTACATATTGTGCAGTTTCTTCCCAAAGTGCTGAGAATTCATCTCCAAAAAGAAATTATCTGGTGTATTTTCGGTCTGTGATAAGAGGACAATATGAGAGTGGGGGGCCACAGTTTTTTTCCAGCCAACTGGCCCATGTACTTGATAAATGGGCCGGTCCAATGACGGACATGTTTGAATAATGGTCCGTAACATGAGACTAGTATTGAGACTCGACTCGACTCATGTATTATGCATGCTAAGAGCATTCTCATCAAATTTTGGGCTAAATTTAACTTCAAAACTACTTTTCTACTTTAGTTAGTCACTTTTTTAATAGAACATTGCATCGGGGCTCTTTATCTTAACTTTACTGCATTAAACTATTTTCTCTTTCGATCTTGGTACTATGAAAAAGTAAAAAATTATTTAAAAATTTATACGACTATATTCTAATGGTCGTATTTTCAACGGTCATATGTCCAACTCACAATCGAGCTTACGAAATTTATTCAACGCCATCGTCGCATCAGAGATAGAGGAATTCATTCTCAACTCGAGTCAGACCTCCTCGAGCACCTGTGGGAACTACATAGCCGATCGTAGGGCATTACGATTCTAAATTTCCTTGCTTGATTTTCTTCGTGGCCATTTTAAAATTTTCTTGTGTGTTTGCAACTTTGAAGTGTGTCAGTTTTCTGTTCAAAAAAAAAAGTGTGTCAGTTTTAATTTTAGTTTGTGTGCATGTATTCATTTTGTTTTGGTCATGTAATTTCAGTTTTTAGGAGAAGGTTTAGTATTTTGTTAATTCATTTTTTAAAGTAGTGGATTGCCTCCCATGCATTTAATGCTTTGTAGTAAAATAATATAATATAATTTTTTTCCTGGAAATGAAGGACTAAACATAGATTACAAAATATAAATAAGTCTGGGGTATTTAATCCTTACAGAGTTTACATCTAATTGAAATAACAACAAAGACAGAATAACAGTAAAAGATAGAAAACCCAATGAATGGATCAGCGCCCACTCCTTGCTAGCAAGTCCGCACAGCCGATTCACCTCCATGGTATTGATCACTGCAATAGCATTAGTACAAATAACAATATCGGAATAATGAAGATCATTTGCAAGTTTGAGGCCATCCCTTTAGGCCCACAATTCCGCTGCCAAGGTCGTTACCTTGAGAATCCACTGCCCCATCAGTATTAAGTAATAGGGGTGAGCAACAAATCCGTCAAATCGTGAATCCAGTCCAGACCAATCCAAACCGAAAGGTTTGGTTCGGTTTTTTAGAAGTATGGTTTGGTCATGGTTTAAAAAAAGGGCCATTTACGGGCCGGTCCACTTTGGCACTCCTAATTCCCTTCCACTCCAATCCAAATTGAAAAAGCACCCCTGAGGATTTCACAAATTTTTTTCCCAAAAAACACCCTCTCCCTCAAATCTCTCTGCCCACGTTCCCTTCCTCAGGTGTTGACAACACACGACTCCACGACGACCGTTCCCTTCCACGACGGAGGGTCCACTGCACTTGCCGGAAGTAGCGTTCTCCGACGAACTGTGTCCGATGAACGCGGCTGGGCGCGGCTGAGGTACGGTAGCTGCTGACTGCGAATTTCACTGCGAGTTAATCAAGGGGCTAGTCAAGTTCCTGGAGGAAGTGTTTGACAGCGAATTTCAGACTGAGGCCCACTGCTCGTGCTCGCAGAAGGTGTTGTAGTAGGCCCAGCAGCTCTCGCACCGCAGCAGGAGGTGGCCGTCGGATCCGTACACCGGGGGGTTCCGTTCTCGTCCCGCACCACGAACGGCATCAGCGTCACCCCCACGGCACCTCCGACGACTCCAGCGTGTCGGATTCGATGGGGAACCAACCCACGGTGGCCCTTGGTAAAGGGTTCTCAGTTACCGAAGAGGGGAGGGGGGCGTAACTGCAAATGGAATTGAGGTTTATTGTAATTTTGATGAGTTTTATGAGTGTCGGAGAAGGTTGGGGGAGTACATTTAAGAGGAGTCAACTCCCAGGCGTAATTTAGCTTGTTTCCTGCACTGCGAATTTCCAAATTTCACACTGCGAAAATTCCAAATTTCACACTGCGAAATTTCCAAAAAATCACTGCGAAATTGTGAAATTTCCGGAAAAAGCACTACGATAGGGCTTTATGTTATTTTTGCTTCCATCCACTATCCAATTTTGACTCTCTTAAATTAACCACGAATAGAATGAAATTTCGCAGTGTTGCTGCGGTCTGTTGCGGTCAGATTTGCAGAAGCCGTCGTTGGGAGATTCGAGGAAATCGGAGGCGGAGTCAACGTCGTTGTTTTTGGGTGAGTCATCGCGTGAGTCTTGGCCTGAGAGAGTGAATTCGAGGTCGAAGACGGAGTCCTCGGAGAAGGAGGACTCGCTGTCCGATTCGACGAGCTGGATGGGGGCGTCGGCGTCGAGGTCGACGGCGGGCGAAGGATTGTCGGTGGGGTTGAGTCGCCAGAACTTGAGTAGGCTGAAAGCTTCCATGGTTGGGAGAGCCAGTGTGGAGGCGGCAGTAGACGGGGCCTTGAGGAATGGGGTGTGGGTTTGGATTTAGAACTTGCTAGAGAGAGAGAGACGGGAACAGGTGTGAAACATGATCTGAAGATAAATGAAATAAGGGTAGAATGGTAACTTCAGCTTTTGTTTATCCTTGCACGTAATTAAACAGCTTTTACATCCTTAGTGGGAATTAGATGTCAAAAAACTGGACCGGTTGGTAATTTTCTGTTAAAAAAATTAGAAACCGCATTATATGGTTTGGTTTGTGGATTCACGTTCACGGTTATGATTTCAAACCAATCCGAACCGTATAATACACACACATATATATTTATAGTTATATATATATAATTTAATTATGATTGACCAAATAAATATGGGAGCCTTAGTCAACTACTTTCCTAATTTATTGATCTTATTAAATTCACCGGAATATATAGTTTTCCTTCCCTTCCAAGATAATTTGGACTAAACTTCTATATATTACTACAAGTTGGTTGCTACCATGTTCCTTTTGCTACCTCATTTCAATTCAATAGTTTTAAGAATTTTCTTTGGCCTTTTATTTGGCTAAACTATCTTAAGATATTTAATAGTTGGTATTCTTAGTTGGTTCATTTTAGTAACTTACCAGTATTCAATTTTTTAGTTAAGACTTGAGGCAATAGTTGGTATTCTACCCTTAGTTGGTTGATATTAGTATGTTTTGATAATTTGTTAGTGTGTTTTGGTAATTTGAATGGAATTGGTTTTAATACAAGGTTTTCTTTAGTTTATCTTCGTAATTTTAAGTACTTAAATATTTTTTTTGAAGATAATAGATTAGTTCAAAGCAAACCGTGGTTTAAAACCAAAATCGAACCGTATTTAATGGTTTGGATTGGTTTGGTTCTATGCTTTTTGTGGGTTGGTTTGGTTCTCTAAATTCATAATCCGTAGGTATTGGTTTGGTTTGTGGTTTACTATAAAACCGAACCAATCCGGACCATGCTCACCCCTATTAAGTAAGGGTGTTTGCGGTTCGGATCGGATTCCTAGAAATCCGAGGGCCGAACCGCTAGTCACGGTTTTTACAAAATAAAATTCGTGTCCGGACCAAAAGTTTTACGGTCCAGTTCTAATCCAATCCGTGACTCGCGGATCGGTTACGGTTTTATCCGCGGATTATGTTTCAAAACAAAAACAATAACCGAAGGTTACAGAATCACAGATTGACTATATCAAGATACATGTTTGTGTTCCATTTCATAAATATATGTATGTACATGTAAGTAACGAGAGAATTTCAGATTCAAAAGCAAAAGAAAAACAGTTACCGAGCAGATTGTGGTTAGGATGATCCTATTATTAAGGTAAAATACTAAAATTGGTATAAAAAAAAAAGTTTTAATACTCCAGTACTAACAATTATGTATATATGTGTACATATATATATATATATTTATATAAAATAATTATCTCATGGTCCGGTTTGGTTAATCCACGATTTCGTAATAAAAATCCGTGGACCGAACCACGAGTCGCGGTTTTCCTAATTTTTCAATCCGTGTCCGGACCATTAATCCACGGACAAAATCCAAAAGGTACGGATCGGATCGGACCAGTTTCACGGTTCACCGGATTTTTTGCACAGCCCTAGTATTAAGCATCACCATGCCAAATTCGGGAGGTTTCCACCCAACCCAGACCGTGGATGGACTGGAAGTGAGAAGTCCGCTCAGCATTGTGGGCTGTAAAGTGCCATTCCGAAGCAGCGAAACCCGAGCCAAAACATCAGGGGAAAATGACGGCCCAGGATCTGTTTTGATAATTAATATCCGTTAAGGATAAACTAAGAACATTTGTTAATGCTGAAAATATCCTTGGCGGGTATTAATTATCAAAACACGTCCTTGGCCGTCATTTTCTCAAACATCAGTGTGGTTAAATTTTTTTTTTGGGTTCCAATGGATCGTTATGCGTTAAGGACCGAAAAAGGAACCTATTCCGGTTATTCCAACTTCCAAATACACCAAGAAGCCAGAGGGAAGATTATCGCCCGAGGCAATCCCGACGGTTGGGTAAGCTTGGGCCGACAACTGGAGAGGAGCCACTTGGAAAGAGACTCAGAAAGGAAGTGAGGACGAAGGGGTGTGGGAAGGAGAAGATTCCGGGCAAAGGGACGATCACGGAGCACATGAAGGTTGCTTTCAACATGATTCAGACAAACAGAGCGGGCAAAGGGACAATCACGGAGCACATGAAGGTTGCTTTCAACATGATTCAGACAATGCTGATGTGAACAATGGAGAAGATCTTAATTACCGATGAGCCATAAATAAAGTTTACAGCGCTCAATCTCGACCGTCCAAAGGTGTTTAGGACAATCCGGATTGAAAAAAATGTTGGAACCGGGATTCGTTTATCACTGGAAATTCGCTACACACCAAAAAATAAACAAGATTAGAAACTTACTGGACCAATTTCAGGCGTCCGGAAATTGGCAATTGAGGCTGGTATTTGTATGGAGAATACTATATCCTTAAAGCAAATTCGTCCCTCACACCGGTGCTCTTGGGTCTCTTGAACGTTTGCCTCCCAGGATTACCCGATTTTCGAAGAACGGAAGTAGCACTACAATCTGTTCAACGGGCGAACTAGGAAACTGTGCAGAACTCTCTCAGAATATGTATGTTATAAATGCAAGGATTTTTCGTTACTGAAATGGGAGGAGATGGGTCCTATTTATAGAAAAGTAGGCACCCCAACGAAAAAGAACGATGACTGTTCGAAATGGTGTTAGGAAAAAGACGCAACTGTTCGGTGGTATCTCTGCCAGAGAGACACCACTGTTTGAACCTTGGCCGAACCAACACTTCATTTCCATTTCCACGTTACAAATGAAGAGACACTTCATGTTGCTAAGGTAAATGAAGCATTGGCACCCATTAGTTTAGTTTGCCACCTGTTGGTTTAAGAACCAACTCTAAATTTAATTCAAAAGCTTTAATATAGTAACTAATTTAATTAATTACTACAAGTACCCAACAAACTTTAAGCCTTAAAATTTTATGAACCCGCTGCCACGCATGGCCCGATTCGGTAGCAAACCAAACAATTTTAATCACTCCATATTTATTTATCCATTGCAGGACAAATAAATTACAACCAAATCAAATGGTTTATTCTGAAGTCAATTTCCAATTCACTTATTTCCAACAAAAAAATCTCTTATACCGTTAAGAGATTTTTTTTTCAATCTGGATCGTCCAAGACACTTTTGGAAGTATGAGAATTGCGCAGAGCCGTGAATAAGTTTTTCTCGTGAACAATGACTAGGGAAAAAAACGAGCCACTGTAGCAAATGTAAAAATTTGGCAAGTGGTCCTCACGTTTGAAGAGGCTGATGTGAGGCCAATTTCTGCCTTTGTCTCGCTGAAGTGGCGTATAGGGCAATTTGCATTGCCAGATGAGGATGCTCTAAGAAAACGCGTGATTGGTCATCAATTCTTTGTTCTTCAAATATCACTCGGTTGAAGAGGGAGAAAATGGTACATAACTTTAGAACACAGCTCCGATCAGGACGACGTTCAATATCGTTCAGTGTATATGAATTTACATACTTCGAACTATCCCGGACATAGTTGTTTCTAGAGTTAATTTATTGTTGTGTTCCTAAACTTTTTGTTACGGCATTGTGCCCCAACCTAAAAAAAAAAAATTCCGTGGAAAATGTAAGAATCATGCTTAGAGGGGCCAAACTCATGGTTAGTTGTTGAGACCCTAGTGGGTGTCCAAGGCTCAAAGATTAGGTCCCGAGCGGCTTTGTTCGGTTGTTGAAAGGTTTGGAGATCTAAAAGGGATTCGTCGGGTGGTCTTGACTTGAGACTTAAAACTGACTTCTTAAGATCTCAGATTTGATTCTTCTGGTTAGTAATCCCTGGGGCTACCTCAATATTGGTGGAGTCAGGATTTGCTTAGAGGGGGTGGCGAAATTTTATTAAACCGCAAAAAGTAACTAACAAAAGCGGACTACATTTCCGCACAAGAGTATAAGCAGTTGTGATTTACAATTCGCAAAACTGTTTTTTACATTTATAAAGATGACAAACGGTGAATTTTTTTATTTTTTTTAAACATATAACCCAACCAAATCAAAATAAAAATAAACTTTTTTCAAGTCGTGAGTATTTCGGGAGAAGTTTTTCAGTGTCGGGTGGGCACGGGCCACGTGGTGCCGAGCACCATCTCGGCCGTCCAAACGTGTTTTGGACGGTCCAGATCTATTTGGGTAATTTTTAAGTGTAAAATTACCAAAACACCCCCTTAAGCCCAAACAGATCTGGGCCGTCCAAAACACGTTTGGATGGCCGAGATGCGTGCTCGGCACTGAAAAATTTCTCGTATTTCGGAAGCCCGATTTTTCTAGATTCTTTCTACTCCTCCCCATATTTTCCTCAAATTTAAGAGTTCGTTGGAGTGATTTTCATATAAGTAAAAGAAAGAGAACAAAAGCCCAACTTATTGGGTTAGACCACAAAGAATACCCCAATAAATTGTTATGTTCAATGATAAAATTCAAAACGGATTTTGGGCCTTGTGTGGTGGGGAGTGCCAGTATGATAGAATCCTTAAACCTTTAGATAGATAATCTAGGTCCGTCACTGCATCTCACTGCACGTATAAGCGTGTGAAATAGTTTTGAGAAAAGTGGTAGAAATTAGTCCGATACGCATGCAAGTTGGCCCGGGAGTCCATGGAAGGAGGCTTCTGTCCAGTTTTTCCTTGTCCAGTTTTGGGTCCAGTTTGGACTGTTGTCCTAGGCCCAAAACAACGATTGGAACCGTTCATTCTGTGGAGCTCGTTGAGTTTGTTATTCAGGTTAAAAATTAGCTTGAACGAACATCCGTAGATACGTGATCGAAACAGATTTGTACGAACAAAAAATGGAAATTTAAATTCTAAATTATTTTTTAATTCCATTTTTCTTGTACAAATCTGTTTCGATCATATATCTACTAATGTTCGATCAAAGCTAATTTTTTACGGGAATGACAAACTTGACGAGCTCTACAGAATAAAAGATTCTGATCATTGTTGTGGGCTCAATAATGGGCACTCAAAGGCCCAAACTGGACACAAAAACTACTGGACAGGAGCCAGCTAAATATCCAGAAGTGATTAGTGGCATTGAGTTTGAGAATGATTTCTTCGGAATTCGGTGTAGACACCAATTCACATTTCATCGATCTTCATTTTTTTCGCTACCGGTAGCCCTTGCATCATCTTGGGTAGGTTGCCCATATATAATTCAGATTCATCTTTCTGGTGATCTTACTCTGTAATATGGCGGATATGCTACTCGCACGGAAGTGTAACTCTCGTTTTTTCTAGTTCATATTTGAATTTCCGACGCACCAAATTAAAAAATATATAATTCAGCTTCAGTCTCTTACTTTGAATCCATATGAGTTCTGTAAGGATCTAAACACACACGCATACAATATTCGAGTATAAACAGTAAAGGATTGACACAGAGAACTTCTTAGTACCTCTCATACACAACATATGAGCCACAAGTTCCAACAAGTTCCATCAAAATCTCAATATCATGGCATCAATCATTGAAAACAAATGTTTATTTTTAGCGTGCTTGAATCCAATAACGTCTTCATTATCCTGTTTTTGTCGGCAACCATGCCAAACACTTCAACAGTACCTGTTCAAAAGAAGATGTTACAACATTTATTTATTTATTTTTATCATCATAAAAGGCCCAAAGGGCAACGAAGACCCAAAATCCAGAGCCCTTTGTTGGGATGTAAGATCCTCAACTTTCGAATTATCTGTATGAATTGAGTAGAATCTCACCGAGTAAAATGAAACAATACCAGGATAGGAAAAGTTCCACCCATTAGGCTCTGTTCTGGAAAGCAAAATAAGTACTTATTTTTTAAGAAGACAATTTCAAGCTAAAAAATGATGGGTTTATTGAAATATAAAAATATGCAATATGGATCTTGTTTGAAAGATCTCATTGAGATCTTTACTACGGTGCAAAAAAATTGAAAAAATTATTTTTTATTTACATTATTTTTGAGTTTGAAAATATGAAATAAGTACTTATTTTTTAAGAAGGTGTTCTGGAACGGGCTCTACTCAAAATTTGTCATCTTCCTCAACCATTCAACTACACTTATTCATCACAGTTTCAAACAAACACTCACCCATCCAAATTAATTGAGCCTTGGTTAAACTTCAAAATACTCCAGTAGAATATGTGAAAATAATTAATAATCTAAATATTACTTAGAGAATGATTTGTCTCATAAAATTAACAATATAAACTTAAAAGGGAAATGATTTTGCCACTCCTTTTTTTTGTTAAGGCTACTCCCCTGCAAGTGCATTTTTGCATTAAAAATACAATTGCAAGAGAGTGACGTTAACAAAAAAAAGTAGTGACAAAATCAGTAACCACTTAAAAAAGGACCCTGGGGCTCTGCTGCCCCAAAGGCACAACAGCCCCTACCCACACACCAAAACGGCAACGTTTTGGTTAAATAAAAAATTCATACCACCGGTTTGCAATCCTATGGAGCAAAAACGTGATTATGAGAGCCTTAGAGATAAAATTTGATTATGTCTCTTTAGAATAATATGATCAGAATAATAAGATCTTCACACCTGTTCAAACGGATTAAAAATTGAAGCACTTAATTTTTTAATTATATTTTTTAATATATAAACGGTCTATAAAAAATTAAGTGCTCAAATTTTCACTCCGTTTTGAATCAGTACAAAGATATTTAAGTGCTCATAAAAAATTAAGTGCTCATAAAATTAAGTGCTCATAATCACATTTCTGCTCTATAAGGTCCTAAATAAAGAACACATACTTAATATGAGAGCCTTAGAGATAAAAATGAATCACGACCATTTAGAATAATATGATAAGAATAAAAAGATCTTTGCACCGATTTGAACGGAGCACTTAATTTTTTGAGACCGTTTATATATTAAAAAATATGGTTAAAAAATTAAGTACTCCAATTTTTAATCCGTTTGAACGGGTGTGAAGATCTTATTATTTTGATCATATTATTCTAAAGAGACATAATCAAATTTTGTCTCTAAAACTTTCATAATCACGTTTCTGCTTCACAGGATTGCAAACTGGTGGTAAGTATTTTGTTGGCAAAAGTACATAAACACCCCCTCAACTATCACTTTTTCTCGTAAACACCCCTTCACATTTAAAAGCGCCCATGGAGACCCCCTTAACTACTGGAAACGAAATAAAGACAAACTCCGTTAACGGAATGGATAAATTGACGAATATACCCTTATTATATTATTCTCTTACATGATAATTTCAAAAAAACTCTGAAATTATTTACCCCACCCCTCCCTAGTTCTGGTTCGGAGAGAGAAAGAGAGAGAGAGAGAGAGAGAGGAGGAGGAGGAGGAGAGTGATCGGCGACCACCGCCACTGGCAGCGCCACCAACCGAAGGGAAGCTTCAACTCCGGCCATCCCCACTCTCTCTGTACTTATTAATCTCTCCTCTCCTTGCATTGAACAACAACCGTTCTTCGACCACCCCCTAGCACACCACCAACCCCCGCCGCCAAGCCGTTCCGCCAAACCACCGTTCCTACCACCACGACTCAAAACCCCTATCGCGACCGGCCTCCTCGCCGCTAAGCCACAGATCCCTCTTTACCGTCAAGCTCCGCTTCCACAATCGGAACTTTCCCAAATTCGACCCCGATGACATCGTTTCCCAGTTTGCACTTCGATTGGGTTCGGCTTTATTGCTTGATCAAGAGGGAGTGCCGGTGGATGGAGGTTGGGTTTCCCACTTGTTAATTTTAGACGAACATCAACAAAACTCATGGCGGAAAGCTCGTAGATGCCTTCCAATCAATTTATGCCTTTCGTGGGGAAATACTGAGAGAAATCTCTAACCAACTGGTAGAGTTTCCCACTTCTTGTTGCTCTGTACAAAATTGATTTTGAGTTTTGTATGATGATGATGAATTATTGGGAGAGACTTGTGTTTTCTCTGGTTGAATCAGGCAACAATTGCAAACCCTATACAACTCTGCTTTTAGATATTGGTTGCTACAGTACCTGAAAAAATTGGATAGCCCAAAAGCAAAAATTGTCAATTATTTTTTTGGTAATTTTAGGTGAAATCTGAAAACCCAGAAAAGAAAAACAAATGAATCAAAGGAATTCGGGGATTTGCCTTGCCTGTTGTCATCTTGTACCATGTAGTTTTTAGAGAGAGAAAGAGAGATGAACTGGCATAACAAAATGGTTCTTTATAAGAGGGCATTTTTGTCCAAAAAAAGCCCAAATTACTGACATATGACCTTCCAGCAAACGGTTCTAAGACGGAAGGGTGTCACTTGGGTAACGGGAGTAGTTGAGGGGGTCTCCATGAGCGTTTTTAAATGTGAGGGGATGTTTACAAGAAAAAGTGATAGTTAAGGGGATGTTTATGTACTTTTGCCTATTTTTTATTTAACCAAAACGTTGCCGTTTTGGTGTGTGGGTAGGGCTGCTGTGCTTTGGGCAGCAGAGCCCCCGGGTCCCTTAAAAAATACTTAAGAATCTTTGCGTAACAGGCTACTCAAAAATCTTGATATTGATGTATGTGGGCCCGTCTTTCACCAATACCACTCGTACAACTTTTGCACTCTCAACGAGAAGAAAAACACATTTGCACACCAAAAATGATACTTATACAACAATCCAAACACAACATCAAACACAACCTCTCACATACATGTGGGCTCCACACACATTACTATGTGTGGACCACATATGTACGTGAGAGATTGTATAAGTTGTTGTGTTTGGATAGTTGTGTGAGTAACATTGTTGGCATTCAAAGAATTTTCCTTGCAAAGAAAAAGTACTCTTGAAAAACGTATTATTAATAATAATAAATAAATAAATGAAGGAAAACGACATGTCAGATTTTAACCGAGTAATGAACGATTCAAATTTATATGTGCTCAAATTCGATCCAGAGTCATCCATATCGAAATGAACAACCGAATCAACCACTCAACATCCGCTTAGCCGAGAGCTGCTCGGCAGCATCTCAGGGTTGGTTAGCATGTCGTTTATCCAAATGAAAAAAAAATCCTATGGATGATAAGTGCGAGACCAGAACTTCTCTAGGCGGGCTAAAAGGACAACACACCGCCGCACTCCAACTTCATAATGTACACATCACCTCTCAAGCCGCCCCTTCCTCCACCACCACCACCGGCGGCTGCGCACCATTATTGGCTCTCCGACTCGTCCCCTCTCTTCCTTATCATCACCATCCTCGCCTTGGTTATTATCGTCGTGCTAATCTACGCCTTCTTCTTCGTCATAAGGTGCCCCACCACCATCTCCAACAGGCTTCGCCGGAGCTCGGGCAGAACCGCCGGAAATTCGACCTCGACCCGCATCGGCACGAACACCGATGCCTTGGATCAGCTGGTTTCGAGCGTGGTATATAAGGAGGCGGCGGATGCTAGAAAAGACTCCGGCGGCGGCAGCGAGTGTCCGGTATGTTTAACGGCGTTTGTGGATGGGGAAGTTATAAGAGAGGTGAAGGTATGCAAGCACTTGTTTCATGATTCTTGTATTGATGTGTGGCTCCGAGCTCACTCCAATTGCCCGGTTTGCCGGGTTTTTGTCGGTACGAAGCGGTCCAAACGGCCGGCGGTGGGCGGCGGCGGCGACGAGGATTTACGGCAAGGTTTGCCTGATTCTGCCAGCTTAGTTTGATGTCTAATTAGTAATTACAGGTTTTGATTTTGGGATCAAGCTAGTGATGGTCAGAGTTAAAGAGATGCAGTTCTTCTATAATTTGGCAATCATGACTTGTGTTCTTGATGTTGAGGACACTGTTTTTTTACTTTTTTTTTGTTTTGTTTTTCTTCCAAAAAATTATGAGTTTCGATCATAATTTTTTATTTTTTCGATTTCTGTTGTCGGGAAGAATGAATAAGTTACAAAAGCTTGGTGTAAAATTAATAAATTCAATTTTTTTTTGGAATAAAGAAAGAAGAAGTTAATTTTACTTTTTAATCCAAAATCACACTAGTTGGATTTCTGTTTTACCTGCTACTCTAGAGCAATTTTGTACAAGGATTTTCCTTCGGTCACTTGGTCTAAATAATATAGGGCCGGACTATTTGCAACCACAAATTCATTCTACGTAATATATTCTAAACTTAACCTACAAATCTTATAACAATTTCCTAAATGCAACCTAACAAATATTCATAATCTTTCAAAATTGCCCTCTCCCTGCATCACCACCAAATCCTCCATAACCACCGCGGTCCACCACCAGCATTATTTATCAGAAATGAACTGGAGTCTGCAATAGTCAATACCTACTACTCACCTAACAAGGGAAATTTTTTTAGTACCGAATGGGTACCACGTAGTGCCCGTTCGCGCATCCGAACCGTCCATTTCGTTTTTGAACGGCTCAGATTTGGAAAGAGAAAGTGTTGGAGTGAGAGGAGAGAGAGGATTTCAATCCGAGCCGTCCAAAAGTGTATCGGACGGTTCGGATGTGCCGAGCGGGTACCACGGGGATATACCCGCTCGGCACTGAAAAATCTCTCCCAAACAAGAGATGAAATGGGCCAGTAGAACTTTTGGATGGGACACTCTCATTAATTCGGATAAAAAAAAAAACTCATTAATTGAAATTATCCCACAATTGTGCCTTATGAATTATGTTGGGTATTAAATGATAGTAGGAGTTTTGATTATGTTGGCAAGAGATTCCAAACAGTTTTCCATTCACGTAGCACCCAAAAAGAAAATGGGTGATACAGGCACATTAGGTGTGGCTGAGGTGTGCCACACCTGATGCGCCTGTACCATTTTTGGAACAGAAAAACAAGGAACCACCCACGATTCAAAACACGATAAGGAAGAAAAAGATTGTGTGTGGTTGATACTACTACTAGAATTCCACCTGTAGCATCTTTAATTTGCCTATAGCATCTTTAATTTTACATACAAGCTAGCCCTTTAAGTTTCTTTGAATACCGTTAAGCATCCCCAAGCTTCTTTAATTCCGCATCGCCATCCAATTTGGTATCAGAGCCTGTAGAAAGTTAGTTAAGTGAACTTTAGTTAGTGATCTTGAGTAAGCATATTTAGTTAGTAGTTTTGTTTTAGCTAGTTGTTTATGAGTAAGCAATTTACAAATTTTAGTGAAAAGATTTTAGAGCAGTTTAGTCAGATCAACGATAGACTTGATAATTTAGATAAGAAACTATTCAGAGGAAAGATAGTTCAGAACTTAGATTATATACAAGAATCTCAGTCAGATATCATTAAAAGACTTAGTAAAATAGAGAGTAATTAGAATAGAATTCAAGATAAATTACCTACTAAGCAAGAAATAGAGGAGTTAACTAGTAAGCTAGATACTAGACAACCCAAGGATATAGAACAAGAGACTAAACAGCTTATAGAAAAATCAATAGCCCTTCAAGAAGAGTTTAAAGAGTTAATATCGTAGGTTAAAAAAATTAGCAGAGAGTTAGGTTTATGAGGGGAACAGATAATAATTATTTAAGAGCTATATCGGGAACTTCTAGTTTAACAGATAAGTACGAACCAGAAGGTTTTACTACGTACGAAGAAGCAAGCAAGTCCGATCAGATAACTCGTAAGAAGAATAACACAATACTTAAATTTTTAATTATAATAAGCAACAAGTTAGATAATATAACAGAACAGGTTTTAGATCTAGAAAAAAGAATAGCACATCTAGAAAATAAACCAATTAGCATTGCCCCTCAAAAATTAGAACAAGAACTGTTAAGTAAACTTAGTCAGTTAAAAATTTCTGATTACATTAGAACTAAAAAGGCATGGTCAACAACATTTAGATAAATGGCGAGCACTAGTAAAAATAGTGATAGAGTTAGTGGCAGTTTACTTCAAAAGGTTATAGGAAGAAAGATGGAAAATCAAGCCAGAAATTTTGTATGGGAAAAATCATTTACTTAGCAAGACACAGCTCTACCTGCATTATAGAGAAGAATCTATATGTGTAGTTAATGAAACCGATAACTTAACGTACTATTAGATCTAATCAATGATGAATCATATAGGAAAATAGCTAGACAAAAGTTATGTAGAATTCATTTAGGATTAATAGTGAACTAAAGTATTAGTTTGCATATTAGATACTAGACGTACTAATGATGGTCAATCATTAATAGGCAGCATGGAAATAGATATGAATAATAATCAAGCTATAATATATTGTGCACCTGATTTTCTTTTCTTTTTTTTTGCTAAGCAAAAAGAATTTATTAATCTTTATAAGGATTACAAATATTAAAAGGACCGAGGGCACACCGGCAAAAGCCACCCAAGGCCTAACAGAAGGCAAGACGCCAACTAGACACCAAAAACCACAAAAGCTGCAAAAGAAAACCTGATTTTCTGATTAATACTGATAAATTCCATAAGCACATTAAAATAGGAATAATGAGCAGAGGCTATAATATGATTAACCAAGATAATCTTCTAGTTTATATAGGTTTTGTAGGAAAACTAAGCAATGTATAAGCTAAAAATAGAACAAGCCCTAGAAATTTTAGGAAGCAAAGGCATCCAAGCTATACAAGCAAAGGTGTATGATCCCATAGAACTAGCAGGACTAGAATGGAAGATAGGATCCTTTTTGCCCAAACCTAGTTACGTACCACAAGCTAATAAAATGTATATTTTTGAAAACGGAGAAGCCCATCTTAGATTTAATAGTCATAAATATCAAGCACTAGATAGAGAAGAGGATAGCGAAGTAGAAGTAGAATCTTCTAATATGGTAAAGGAAATTAGAGAATTTACTCTAGACATGTTAACAATTAGAAAGAAGCCTTTAACTCAGAGTCAACTAGAAAGACTTGAATTTATAATAGCAGCAAAAAGTCCTATAGTAGATTTGACTTACGAAGATTACCTTTTAGTTAATAATTACGACGAGAGTAAGTTAATGTATGAACAACCAGAGAGTTAATTAACTGATGAAGAGCATGAAGCCATAGTTAGCACCAGATATAGGGATCAAAAGAATTGGGAATTGAATATCTCTTTAATTAAGAAAACTCCAGTTCACAAAATGTTTTTACAAACAGATCCTAGAAGCCCTGAATATAAGTTTAAAGAATTAGCCCTTATGGCAGATGAAGCAAAAAGTGTCATAACAGGAGGAGGAAGTAGAAATGTGTTTCAAGTAGCAGGAGATAGACGTGAAGATTATCCAGTAGAAAATATCCCGATGAGTCGATCCAGCGTAGCACCCAATCAAACTGAGAATAATTTTAGAACTTTAGGAAAAAGAATTCAACCAGATAGAGACATTAGTTTACTACCAGCAGCTAGATCAGGTTTAGTATTAACCTTAGCAAATTTTGATCCTCAGTTATGGAGAGAAGTAATTGGTGTATAGATATTGATAGTCTTATAGATCCAGAATTTTGTCTCAGTCAATTAGAACATAAACAGAAAAAATCAGATAGGGCTAAACTAGAAGAATTGATTCAATTGGCAGAAACCACTCAAGTCTTAGGAGAAAACCCTATTAAATACTGGGAAAGAAGTAAAATATTAATTAGCACATCTAGATATTAAGAATCCAGACTACAAAATAAGCACTGCTAAGATAGCATATAGTAATCTAGATAGAGATGAATTTGATAAGCAAATAGAAGAACTACTTAAGTTGAGAGTAATTAGAAATAGCTAGAGTCCTCATAGGAGTTCAGCATTTTTTGTTAGAAATCATGCACAAATTAAAAGAGGAAAAGCTAGAATGGTCATTAATTACAAACGATTGAATGATAATACCAACGTAGATAGTTATGATATACCTAGTAAAGAGTAGTTAATTAAAACACTCTCTAAAACCAGTCGGTGTTTTAGGGCCAAATGGGCACAACCGTAAGAACCAACTGTGTTCGGAAAGATTCTATGTGAATTCTATTGTCTTGATTTACACAAAACGCTGAACAGTTCAAGGCATCGTGTCCACTAGTTAGCAAGTAAATTCGATAATCTTTCACAAGGGAAGGTTCAAAGCCAAAAGCTACCTATCCTATGCAGGAAATTTCCACTTTTACTCTCTCTGTCGTTTGTATTGTTTTGCATTGGTTATCGAGTCAATTTCATTCATGTGGGGGATTGTTGAAAAATAATATAGGATATAATATTTTATTTTAAGTGTGAATGAAAATTGATTTATTTTGGAGTTGCATCTTTTCATTGGTACTTGTTCGCCGTGGACGGACGCGTCCTTCACGAACAGATGTGCCTCTTTCCTTGGTGACTTTTCGTAGAGTTACATGTTGGCCTATAAATATTATTTCCCTCATTCATTTTTAGAGGTTGATTTTTCTTTCATTCAAGTCCATTCATATGAGAGAGTTACAAATACAAGATGGTTCGCTAGGCCCTCCAATTGAAGTGCTGCTTTGGGGGGATTCCGATCAAGTAATGCTGGGAGACAGTCGTCTAAAGCAAACCGAGAGCACCGTAGCGGGGGCAAAATCTGTCTTAAGTACAGAGTGTCACACACAAACACTCGCCTTGATCACCAATTTGTTTCCATCAATTTCCAGGTTTTGAGTTCCGATTTTATTGCACTCATATTATCGGTTTTTATCACAAATAGTAAACACATTTTTCCAACATTTGCAGTCCAAGCCTGTTCGAGGCAAGGTGGAGAGTCTCGGACTCTTCTGGGCTTTCTCATCAAGAATCCCAACAGGACCAAGGGGTGGGACAAGCAGTAATGAAGCCCAAAGTGCTGAGGCCCAGGTGGTGGCCAACCACAGAGAAGATGTATGCGGAGGGCGTGGTTCGGCGGAGGGACCAGGACGGTGGCCACGTTGCACCAATTAGCCGAACCAATGTGTTTACCACCCATGGGTCGGCGGGTTGGCTCGGTATCCGATCCGAGTCTTGCCGGACCAGGTTAAGTTAGCCGTGGTGTTGACCCGAGGGAGGGTGTGATCTGGTTCGGCGGATTCTTGCCGAACGTGTAGGAGATTGCCCCTGTAGGAGCTATCAGTGCCGTGCCGGTTGTCCGGCGGAACCTGTACTCGCCGAGCCTCCTGTCCCCTAACTTGAAGAGGAAGTTAGGAAGAGATGGGCAGGAGCAGGCAACCTTGTGTCTTATCCCATCCCTTATATTTAGGAGTGGAATATGGGGGATTGGATAGGTCCAAGATTGGGAAGTCTATCTAGGTCCGAAGTTGGTGGGCTCATCACACAGCGCGTGGTAGCCTTATGGGAGTTGGACTCTGCGCTCCCTTTGGCTATAAAAGGAGGGATCCCCCTCTAGATTGAGGTAACACTTTCTCAAATCCTAAACTATACTTCGATATCTCCTTTCCTGTTACTGACTAGAGCATCGGAGTGCCTGCCCCGGACCACCACGCTCCGGGTTTGGGCACTAATGCGGTTGCTTCGTGTGCAGGTCTAACCCATCCTCGTCCAGGCCTCAACCATCCAAGCCACAAGGTCCAACCGGAGAAAGCTTGCCACCACAATTGGCGACTCTGCTGGGGAAAGTAGTAACAAACACATCTTGTGGTGAAGCTTTCTTTCCGCTCTTCTCTTTTTCCAGTTCAGGATGACAGGCACGGACGGACGACTTCTCGGCCTTGCTCACTTCGACCCAAACCTGGGTCACCACTCCTCCCAGCGGACGGGGTTAGGGCTGAATGGCACCCCCACTGGGGGACCCAGCGACTCCAGGGTGGCGGGTTCAAACTTCCCCGCCCCTACCAACCAGGCTTTAGGAGCGGCGGCGTTCCACATAGATGGTGTGCACCGCTCTGCAGCAAGCCTTATAGTTCCTCCTCCTCCCCCGCCGGAGCTCCCGGTGAGCATGGCGGAGGAATTGTTGCGACTAAGAACACAAGTACAAGAGCTCCAGGCACGTCAGAGCGTCCCACCCGTTTCCAGGTCACGGGAACGACGACGGAGGAAGAATGCTTCCCAGCCTACCCAAACGGCTGACACTGTTAGGGCCTCCGCCTTTACAAGGCTCGGCCCACTGTGTCGCATTGATGCTAGCGGCTGTGTCCATCTGGAACCCGGACGCCGAACCGGTCAACAAGACGGTGCATCCGGAAACGACAATGTTCGCCGAGCATTATTTCCAGCAACAAGCGCCACGGCATCAAGCGCTCGTTCAAAGTCAAGGGGAAGGCCAGACCAGACACAAGGAATTCCTCAGCTCGGCGACGGAAGAAATGACGCAGGAGATCTTCCTAATCTCCTTGTTGGGTCTCAAGGTCACCAGGATAACCAGAGAACGAACAGATCTGAGGGGCGGCGATACGAAGAGCAGGAAAGGGGAACGAGCACTCGGTTCCGACAGCGGTCACCGGGCCATTCTACCAGTCGCTCCCACTACCGGCCAAGGCAGTCTGACCAGGGTCATCACCGGGGATCGCCGGGTCGATCTGCCGGACGGTTCAGACCTCAAGAGAAGGACAGCCAGGGGCTGCTACCGGAGGAGAGATGCGAGATCAGCGCCGGCGGCGGGGCTTTAATAGTGGTAAATACTTGGACCGGCCAAAGAATCACTTACCGGGCCGCCCAGCGTCAGGAAGAACCCCCGGTGAAGGGAAATGAGAGGGCCTCGGGATCGAAGCGACGAACCCCCGAGTCAAGTGTCGACGGCCGGGGGGCTCGGACCCCACCGATCCATAAGAGGTCGAGGGATGACGCTCGAGAGAAGAGCTTCGCGCCTTCGGTGGTCGTCCCGCCGAAGGAAGTGGTTACAACAACTTCGGCAAAATGTGTCTCCCCTTTTTCCAAGTCCATAGCAGATGAGGTTCCCCCTCCCCATTTTAAGGTCCCCAAGTTCACCGTATACAACGCAAAGTCGGATGCGCCGACCCATGTGCAGCAATTCAAGTCCATGGCTGCGCTCTGCGGATTGAGTGAGGCAATGATGTGCCGAACGTTTTCGTTGAGCCTCCCAGACACTGCCATGCTGTGGTATACGCAGCTAAAACCAGGTTCAATAAGCAGCTTCGGCGAATTGGAGCGTTCATTTACGGCACGGTTTGTGGCAAGTAACCGGAGGCCAAAGACAATAGAAGCCTTAACGGACCTTCGGCGGAAAACCGGTGAGTCCTTGAAGGATTATTCTGAGCGCTTCTATAATGTATACAATATGGTTGAGAGCTGTGACCAAAAGACTGCAGCTACGTCGTTCAAGCGAGGACTGGATAGGAATTCTGACCTGTCCAAAGAATTGATGTTACGGCCGCCGAACGATATGACAGAGCTCATGCATACCGTTGCCCGGTACATAGAGCTTGAGGAGTACATCGGTGGTTCCGATGTAGCACCGGTGGCCGAGCAGGGTAAAACGGTGGCCAAGGAAGTGAAGAAGCAAGTTAATGTGGTGTCCAAGAAAGAGGGCGCAGGGTTCGGCGGAAACAAAGGAAGCGGAAAGGCATGGGATCGCCCACCGAGCGATGGGCGGGACCACCTTGCCATTACGACCTACTTCAAGGAGCCAATCTTCCGTATGCTCCGAGAGTGTGGACGGCTTCCTGGTTTCCAATGGCCAACAGGGGCGGCGGAGAAGTTGGGAACTGCCGATGGCCGGGAAAACCGAACCAGAGGGTGTTCTGCTCATTCCACAATGAACAGGGGCACTATACGACGGCATTCCAACCGTACAAAGTCTACCTTGAAGAGCTAGTCCAGCAGGGAAGGATGGATCGGTGGATCGATCGAACCAAATCACCAAATGCAGGGATCCAGCCGAGAGCCCAGATTCTGGACGGCGTGATACATTGCATTCACGGGCCGATGGACAGGGCCCGGGCCAACGAGCTCCACGAAGAATTGTACCGGCCTTCCCCGTCTGAGCTGATGGTGATTCAACAATCTCCAAAGCGGAAAATGGACGCTCGTAGCACGTGGGAGATCACGTTCACCGAGCAGGATTTAGAAGGGTTATCCTTACCCCACAATGATGCTTTGGTCCTCTCTATACCCTTCCAGCGGAAACTGGTTCAGAGGGTATTGGTTGATCAGGGTAGCTCGGCAGAGATCCTGTTCTATTCAGCGTTCAAGGCTCTTGGCCTCTCAAAGGATCAATTGACCTCGGTGGAAGCCCCTTTAATCGGCTTTACTAGGATTCCAGTCTACCCGCTCGGCAAGATCGTACTCCCGGTATACGCTGGTTCGGTGAAGCTAGATATGGAATTCATAGTGGTCAGTTCTCCGAGCCCGTACAACGCAATCCTGGGAAGAAACTGGCTGCACGGCATGAGGGCCGTGGCATCCACACTTCATTAGTGTGTTCGATTCATTGGAGAATCTGGGAGACAGGAAACTATCAGGGGGGATCAGGTGGCCTCCAAGAAGTGTTTCGTTAACTCTGTCCGCGGAAATGGCAAAGCGAAGGAGGTACAGAGTATAGAGGTACCTGGGTTGCTAGATGAGGCCACTCCCGGAGAAGAAACGAGAGAGGCGCTGCAAGGGCCTGAAGAAGTTGGAATACCGGCAAGCGACAGGGCCGTGGAAGACTTGGTTCGGATTGCAGTCAATGAAGATGGGACCCGCTCTTTTCTTGTTGGCTCGGCTCTTGATGATGCCGAGAAAGCACAAATGGTTGAGTTCCTTAAAAAGAACATAGAAGTCTTTGCTTGGACTCTATATGAAATGCCGGGTGTTAGTCCCGACGTAATTAAACATTCGTTGAACGTTGATCCGGCTATGAGGCCCGTTGTACAGAAGCCACGACGATCCTCGGCCCTACATGCCGATGCAATTAATGAAGAGGTAGACCGCCTCCTTGAGGCCGGAGCAATTCGGGAGGTCCAGTATCCGACGTGGTTAGCAAATCCAGTGGTGGTCCGGAAGAAGAACAGCAAATGGCGCGTCTGTGTCGACTTCACCGATCTGAACGACGCGTGCCTAAAGGACTGTTTTCCTTGCCCATGGATTAATCAGTTGGTAGATGCTACCGCTGGGTACGCTCGGCTGAGTTTTATGGACGCATACAGGGGATACCACCAAGTTGTTATGGATGAGGAGGACCAGGAGAAAATGGCGTTCATCACTCCCAGTGGCACCTACTGTTACCTGGTGATGCTGTTCGGCTTAAAGAACGCCGGGGCTACGTTTCAGCGTATGGTAGCTTTATTGTTCAAAAGGATACTCGGCAGAATAATGGAGGCATACATTGATGATATGGTCGCAAAAAGTAAGGACGCAGCCGATCATTTTCTCCATCTCGGCGAAATTTTTGGCGTTCTCAAGAGGTTCGGCTTGAAGCTGAATGCTGAAAAGTGTGCATTCGGCGTTGGCTCTGGCAAATTCCTTGGACATTTAGTTACTCGCCAAGGAATCGAGGCCGACCCAAGTCAGATCAAGGCCATACAAGAAATCAGGGCTCCGGCCTCGGTGAGGGAGGTTCAGCGTCTCGCCGGCATGGCTGCCGCCCTTAATCGCTTCATCAGCAAGTCTTCGGATATCTGCCGCCCTTTCTTTCAATCAATAAAGGGAAACAGCCGAAGAAGCTTCGTATGGACGCCGGACTGCGATGACGCACTCGCCGAACTGAAGAGATGTCTGTCCCAAGCTCCTTTGCTGGTTGTGCCCAAGGAAGGGGATGAGCTCCACCTCTACCTTGTAGTTTCCGAGCATGCCATTAGTGCTATCCTGGTTCGGCAGGAGATCTCAAAGAGCGTGACGGGCACGGACCAGAAGCCAGTCTACTACATTAGCAAGGCGCTATTACCCGCCGAGACCCGCTACCTCCCAATAGAAAAGCTGGCTCTGGCGTTGGTAACGACGAAGAGGAAGCTTCTGCCGTACTTCCAGAGTTTCACCATTGTGGTCGTTACCGAGTACCCTCTGAGGGCGGTCTTACGCAAGGCAGATCTCTCCAATAGGTTGTGCAAGTGGTCCATGGAGTTGGCAAACTTTGATATCCATTACCAGGCTAGAACGGCAATCAAAGGTCAAGTGTTGTCTGATTTTGTCGCCGAGTTCTCCCCTGGGGTGGAAGTCGGCGACGTATGCGACGAGGTCCTGGCCAAAGACTCCGCCGGTCCGGCTCCTGGACCACGGTCGAGCCATCCAGCTCACGACGAGTATATCACGAAGCGGCCCATCCCTTCACGCCGAGCGAGCTTGTTCACCGGGCATGCCTGGAGACTCCACGTTGATGGAGCGTCTAATAATCGAGGAGCCGGTGCCGGGATTGTTCTAGTGTCACCGAGCGGGACCTTGCACGAGCATTCGTTGAGTATTGGGTTTCCGACAACGAATAACGAGGCGGAGTATGAGGCCCTCATTGCCGGGCTCAAATTGGCTCGGCATATGGGTACCGACGAAGTCCAGGTTTACAGCGATTCCCAACTCGTTGTTAATCAGCTCAATGATGATTACGAGGCCAAGGATGCTCGCATGAACAAATATGTAAGCCATGTGGTCGCCTTGGCTGACTCGTTCAAAAATGTATTTTTTGACCATATTGGGCGTGATCTCAATTCTCATGCCGATGCCCTTGCCGGACTGGGAGCCGTATGTGCCGATCAGGGAGGTGAAAGAACGATAGTCCTCGGCGAAGTCCCATCACCGAGCTTCGAGCCGGAGCCACAGGAAGTGATGGACATCCATCAGGCACCCAGCTGGATGGACCCTCTCGTCTCCTATTTGAAGCACGCCGTGCTACCTGCCGACCGCAAGGAGGCCCATAAGATCCGTTGTCAATCTGCTTCTTATTTCATCGATCCCTCCGGCACTCTGTACCGCCGATCATACACTGGTCCCGACCTCCGTGTGGTGCACGAGCAGGAGGTGCCCGGCATCCTCAAGGAATTGCATGATGGAAGCGCTGGTTGTCACACCGGTGGCCGGTCCTTAGCTGACCGTGCCCTTTCCCAGGGTTATTGGTGGAAACGAATGGTACATACGGCTACAGAATTTGCCAAGCAGTGCAAGTCTTGTCAGAAGCATTCTCCCCTTCTCAACCAGCCGACCCTACCTTTGCAGCCCGTTACCAGCCCTTGGCCCTTTGCTCAATGGGGGGTGGACATTATTGGCAAGTTGTCTAAGGCTACTGGCGGTTTCACCCATATCATTACTGGTACGGACTATTATACAAAATGGGTGGAAGCCAAGGCGCTCATAACGATCACGGCCGCAGATGTGGAGAGTTTCCTTTGGAAACAAATTTTTACAAGGTTCGGCGTACCGTACGCCATTGTGTCAGACAACGGTACCCAGTTCGTCGCCGACGCAATTAAGGCCTTATACAAGAGGCGCGGCATACAGATGAGAACAACTTCCGTCTCTTATCCTCAAGGGAACGGACAAGCCGAAGCTGCCAACAAGGCTATCTCTGCCGGCTTGAAACGCCGACTCACCAACAAGTGCGGCAAGTGGGCGGAAGAGTTGCCTGATGTTTTATGGGGCTACCGAACCACTCCACGGCGTGGCACTGGTCGTACTCCTTATTCCATGGCGTTCGGTGTCGAGGCCGTGCTCCCCGTGGCTGTCACTCGACCCACGTCTCGAACTGCAACGTTTGACGTCCCAACGAACGATGCAATGCTGGCCGCCGAGGCAAATCGAACAGACGAGCTTCGAGACAATGCCCACGTAAAGTACGCGGCCTATCAGCAGCAGTTGGCTCGGAGTTATAACAAGACTGTGCGGAACCGTCCTTTCAATGTGGATGATCTTATCCTTCGGCAGATAGTCCAGAAGAAGCATTTAAAGAAGTTCATGCCGAAGTGGGAAGGTCCATTCCGGGTGGTTAAAAAGGTTGGCTACGGTTCATATGAACTCGCCGAGATGGATGGAACGGTGATTCCGAACCACTGAAACGCCCAGCTGCTTCGAAAGTTTTACGCTTAAGATGTCTTTTGGCTTTTCGCCTCGGCTATGTGTTAAGCCTTTAGTTTTTATTAAGAAGTTTATTTCAATAAGACAAGTTTGTTTTGTTTAAATATGTGATCTGTTACCCTCGGCGGTATTATTGTGCTCGTTAAGCCTTTCCAGATTCTGTTCGGCAAAGACTTTGCATGCCATATCCGGAAGAGGGCATTCCCAGCTTCTACCGATCCTTTTGATCCGGCGGAACCAACCTCGGTGGTGTGTTTCCTCCGAATCAGGGGCTGGGTACGGTAAGCTGGGACGGATAATTTTGAGAGTAATTTGTTAAACCATATGCATGAAGTGCAATACGTGGTCTTAACATGCATGAAGTGCAAATAAGTATGAAACATAACAGAAAACTTGAAACTTTCATTATAACAAACTTGGTCCATTACAAAGACAGGGGCTCGGCTGAACAAAATACTTTTTGCCGACCCTAGATTCTACGAAATACAAAGAAAATTCTAAGCTACGGTGGGGCCGTCAGTAGGCTTCGGCGGCTCGACGGTGGTAGGATTGGGCAGCTCGGCAGGACTCAGCGGCTTGTCAATAGTTGGATTGGGCTGATCAACGGGGCTCGGTGGCTCGTCGGCGGTTGGATTGGGCTCTTCGGTCGGAAGCAGGTGCCCCGGCAGATCCACAGGTGGCACCACTGATGACTCCCTTCGGTGGTCATCCTTGGGAACCTCGGCATAGTCAAGACCGACCTGGTATCTACAGAGGAAAGAGGAGGCATGGGTGTCATTGGTCCCCTTCAGCTCTCCATCTCTGAAAGCCTTTTTTACAAGGGCTTCCACCTGCACCCGGTAGTAGTCGCCAGCCTCGTTGTAACCAGCATCGCCGGCCTCCTCGAGCTTGGCCGATAGCTCATCCTCTATCTGCTGCATCTCCTCCTTCAGTTGGTTCCGCTCGGCTTCAACTTCCTTGAGCTTCAGCAGCAGGCGATCCCTCTCTTCCAAGCCAGTCTTGGCTTCAGCAACTTTGGCCTCCAGCGCCTCGATCTGGTCGGCGGCCTCCTTCACCTCCTTCCTCATTGCCTGCAGGTCCCCCATTTGGGTCTTCTTGATTTCAAGGAGGACCTCCATGTCATTGAAGGCCTTGCTGGCACGTTGCCCGGCCTGCAAGAAAAGGGAGTGAACATCTGGAAAAGGAAGTGAACTTTAAAAGATAAACGAGGGAAATCCATACCTTGGCAAGGAAGAGGCAGAGCTCGGCCATGTTCTTGGCCTTCGCCGACTCTAGGCTCTCCATGTTCTTAGGGAGGGCCAGGCCCTTTAGAAGGGTCATGGCCAGATGGGGGTTCTCCTCCAAGCTGTCGCCGAGGGTGATCACATGCCCATCAGGGCATTGGAAGTCCGGAACAAAGAGCTCACCCTCGGCAAGGCCAGTGTTGAGGATCTCCGCGCCCATTTCGGCGTGTTTAGCCTTCTTCTTCTCAGCCCCCTGACCCTCCCCCTCGGCGACCGGACGTTTTTCTCTTCGGTGGATGATGCGGGGTTTCCCAGTAGGATCGGCAATGGGCGGACCCTGGGGCTCCGGCTTGTCGATAGGGGCTTGCACCGTTTCTTCCTTCCTCTGAGGCAGCCCGGAGGATGAGATGTCCTGGGCCAAGTACTGCAACTGCAGTGCTTCCCCGACAACAGAAGCTAGGTCGATTGTTTTCCTCACCATGTTCTCCTTATTCTTTCGGTTGACGTGCCCGTGGTAGAAAGGGATGTAATCGAAGAGGGTCGGCGCGTCTCGATCTGGGCACCAGAGCAGGGCAATCAGGTTCGTCCACCTGCCTGTTATGAGGAGTCCCTTGTTCGGTGCAGAGCAATCTGTAAGTAGAAGAAAGAGATCAGTATGGTGTATAAAGGTTCATATGGAAGACAGTACAAAGAGGGAGATAAGTACCAGGCTTGTCCCCAAGGCCGAGGAACCCTCGCACTAGAGGAATTTTGTACGGCCTCTCGACCGCCGAACCTCTCCTAGTTGGAAAGGGATAGTCAAGTTGGGGGTTAATGGGACCCCACTTGAAGTTGCCGGATACTTTGACCAGGACCATCCCCCACTTTTCAGTATCGTAGAGGCGGTCCACCAGGTGATCAAAGTATTAGCGGGTGGTGAGGTAGTACTTGTCGTACTTGGGGGTCCTTGATACCACGTACATTAGCATCAGGTCCCCAAGAGTGAACAACAGGTTGTTGATCTCGGCCAACCTTATCGCCGAGCACAGGATGCGCCAATTGTTGACCGCCACCTGGATCGGCGCCAGGTTGTAGTCTGCCAGGAAGTTCTGAAGGAAGGGGTTCATCGGGAACCTTACCCCTCCCTCGATGATGGCGTAGAGAGGAAGGGTGATGAAGTCTTCGCCGAAGGGAATCCTCTCGGAGGTTACCCTTTCGACAAGGACATCATCTGGGATCGAGTATTTGGTCCGGAAGGCCTGTGTGAAGCCACCTGGACCGTCGCCGTAGAAGTGGCTATACGGCATGGGTCCGAGACCCGTTGGAAGTGGGGGGTGAGGTCAATGTCCCTCGGCGGGGGTGGTTCGGCACCTCCTACTGCGTCAGAGGTGCTCGGCGGCGGACCAGCTGATGTCGATGTGCTGGCCTGGGCCCCGGTGGCTGCTCGCTCCCTACCAGTCTCTTCTGGAATGGAGCCGTGCGTGTCGTCCTCGGCGGATTCGCCGGGGGAGTCACTCCGCCCGTAGAGTATGTCCCTGGAAGACCTGTCGTCAACCTGAAGGGGGATGTGGATGCCGGGGATGATTGGACCTCCGGCCCGCCGGGCAAAGTTGCTCGAGCTTTCATTGAAGCTCCTATACCCTCTGCCGAGCTCTTGGATGGTCTCTTGGAGGTCTGGGTAAGCTTCGGGATTGATGCTCGGCGAGTATGAGTTGGGATCCACCATGCTGAAGACCTAAACAGAATAAGAAATGGAAGGGGTGATGAGAATTCCTACTTCAGCATGGCTACTCATGTGCATCTAATCCCTGCCGAGAGGGGTCCTCTAGGATCCTCCTTGGCGGAAGTCGTGAGTTCTTATCAAGCGTTGACATTGGCACGGTGGAGGACCGCCGTTGTTGGCGGTCCAGACAGCGGACTACGGCCGCGGGCGGCCATGGGAGATCGATACTATTCAAGTGAAGAGTGTTTTTTGTGCAAACGTGGGGCTATGAGTGGGGTGTTGCATTTTGAAATACTCAGAAAGAATCAGAAGGGGTAGCGGAGTTACCTGAGAATGCTGGGACTGGATGGCGGTGAGTGGCGGAGGGAATGACAGTAGACGTTGGAGTTGCAGAGCGAGGAGGCGAGAGCAGAAAGTGTTTTTCTGTCCCGCCTCCCCGCTTATATAGCGGATGGATTGGCTGGGTGGAACCCTAAGCGTTGAACGCGAGAACCAAAGTGTCGCCGCTCCGCCCACTCTCGTCATGCCACGTGGAAAGCCTGCACCGTTTTGTACCAGCGTCGTTTCCCCTTCCACCACGTGGCACCCCACGCCGTTTCAGTTTCAAGGTGGGCCGTTCGATCTCTGACTCCCAACGGTCCCATCAGCCCCCGTGGCAACGAGTTCATCATTACTCCAGGGTTCGCGAAGGCTCTTCACCTGCCTTCAATGGCCCGGCAAGGGAGGCCCGGCGTGTTTGCCTCAGGACGCCCTCGGTAGAATGTTTTGCTCAGATGGTCAACCCCTCCCACCTGTTGCAAGGGAGGAAGAGGTTGAGGGGCTGTTGTGGAGGGCGTGGTCCGGCAGAGGGACCAGGACGGTGGCCACGTTGCACCAATTAGCCGAACCAATGTGTTTACCACCCATGGGTCGGCGGGTTGGCTCGGTATCCGATCCGAGTCTTGCCGGACCAGGTTAAGTTAGCCGTGGTGTTGACCCGAGGGAGGGTGTGATCTGGTTCGGCGGATTCTTGCCGAACGTGTAGGAGATTGCCCCTGTAGGAGCTATCAGTGCCGTGCCGGTTGTCCGGCGGAACCTGTACTCGCCGAGCCTCCTGTCCCCTAACTTGAAGAGGAAGTTAGGAAGAGATGGGCAGGAGCAGGCAACCTTGTGTCTTATCCCATCCCTTATATTTAGGAGTGGAATATGGGGGATTGGATAGGTCCAAGATTGGGAAGTCTATCTGGGTCCGAAGTTGGCGGGCTCATCACACAGCGCGTGGTAGCCTTATGGGAGTTGGACTCTGTGCTCCCTTTGGCTATAAAAGGAGGGATCCCCCTCTAGATTGAGGTAACACTTTCTCAAACCCTAAACTATACTTCGATATCTCCTCTCCTGTTACTGACTAGAGCGTCGGAGTGCCTGCCCCAGACCACCACGCTCCGGGTTTGGGCACTAACGCGGTTGCTTCGTGTGCAGGTCTAACCCATCCTCGTCCAGGCCTCAACCATCCAAGCCACAAGGTCCAACCGGAGAAAGCTTGCCACCACAATGTAATTTTCCATATCCATCCTCTAATCTAATCTTAAATGGCTTGGTAGTTATTGGCTCAGAGAATAATATTAGAGCTTCTCAACTGCATGGTATATTGACTTACATGTGGAGCTACATCCTGCGTTACAGAGAAAAGAAATTCGACGCCAGGTATTAGAAGAATCACTGAGTAAAGATGCAAATGAATTGGAGTCTGAGAGTAGTATTCTTGGCATCAACAGACCCCTGAATGAGATATAGTCTACGATTCTGGTTGGCAAGATATTGGGGGTGGAGTTTTCTGAAAATCATGTCAGGGCCATGGCAAAGCTGATTGAAAAAGAAGATAAAGAGTATAACCTTCTACTAAGAAACAATCGTTTCTCAGTACTTGGTTAAAATGAAATTCATTTATTGGAACATTAGAGGGTTAGGTAGCTCACTGAAGAAGAGGGTTTATGTCAAACTGATTAATGAAAGATGTCAAGACTTAATCATGATCCAAGAAACTAAGGTGGAGCAGTTCAATCAGAGTACTACAATTCAAAATCTTTGGGGAAGAGGTGAGGTGGAGTTTGCATTCTTAGAAGCTGAAGGGTCTTCAGGCGGCTTGCTCACAATGTGGAACAAAGAATCATTCAAAGCTTATATAGTTCTACTGTTAATCTTGGAGAGGTTCTGTAACAACATAGATCCTCAAGCACCACGTAATCTATTGCCTTACACCACAACCTCAATATAAACAACAAACATCAATTATTGAGAAGCCACCCCACTTCCTTAAAACATTAAATATAAATTCCCGTATACGCCTCCCAGCACTTACCCTTACCTCATTGTTTACACCATATTTCGATCTATATTGATCGACTAGCTCAGATGACGACACGTGTTGTCATAATGTAAAGAGACAAGAGACGCATGACAAAGGGGTCAAATGGACTAATCGACTGTTGCAGAAATAATTAAATCACATGTTTGATGACAAGTTACAAGCAGATCGTGGACAGAGCAGTTGACGAAAGCAAAAGGATTCCGTTCCTTCCCGCCGTTTGCGGCCCTTTTTCTCGAAGGAATCGAGGGAGCGCGAGCGCAGGTGGCAAGCGCTCAAAAATACAGAGTCGCCACTTGAGTTTTTGAGGGTCCGACACTCAAGGAACCGTATTTCGAAGCACCTGCCGCGCTGTTTGATTTGAAAAAGTTAAGGAACCAGTCCGTCATAACCATATCTGGGTTCGGGAGCCAGGTTACGAGAGGGGAAGGGTTTTATGGCACCCCTCTCGCCTAATCCGGAGATCGGTCTCTACTTAGACATTTTGAAAACATTGCGATTCTTCTTTTATTAATCAATTTTAGCCAATTAGGGCCGGGGAACAGTTAATCGAGGATTAAAACTATAACATGTTTGCAGGATGTGATCAAAATAGCATGGATGAGCAGTTAGTATAGGATGAGAACAGACTCCTGTGGGAGTTTAAACAGACTGGAAAGCTCCTGTCTTGGAGTGTCGTGCGCAAGAGGTAACCAGTATGCACTGATCAAGTCAATGCATGCTGATCATACCTGCGCGCGCTACTACAAGACCTGCACGCGCCAGTAAGCCTAAGCCCACAGCTCTTATTCTCAAAGCCTCTGGGCTCTGGAAGGACCAGTGCACACCCAGGACAAACCAAGCAGTTTAAACTCTCTGGGCTCTGGAAGGACCAGTGCACACCCTGGACAAACCAAGCAGTTTATGCAGTCATAATATACAGTTTAAAGGCTGAAAAGCCTAATAAATAAATAAAAACACCCCATAAACAGTGTGGGGACAAAATAATAGCCTAAAACCAAGTTAAACATGCAAGGCCAACCACTGATCGGGAACAGAATGGAACCGTCGCGCGAGGGTTCCGAACAGTCGCGCGACGGTGCGCCCGGGCGCGCGATGGTTGCGCCCTGGCGCGCGACGATTGCGCCCTGGCGTGCTGGTCAAATGGAGCGTTGACCATCGCGCGATGGGTTGGGTGCATCGCGCACGGGTTCGAGCCAACTTTCCAGTGTCTGGTTTTGCCCGTTCCAGGTTCTGGGACAAATCCAGAATGATCCCAGGGTACTCCAACAGAACAGAACTTAATATTGAAAGGTATAACTAGCATTTTTAAGTTAAAGAAAGCTGTAAAACGGTTATTAACATGCTTCACAGTGACTTAATACCAAAATAAACTATACAACAACTATGGAAATAACCAAATGTAAGAAATGACCAGCACCCCTTCCCCACGTGGTCCATTCTCGTGCAAACAGAACTGTCGCGCGAGTGAGTGGGACCATCGCGCGAGGGTTTGCTTGGCCACGGTTTTTGAAACCTTGCTAGCTTCAGGGCCAGGACTGGTATTGATTACCAGCCTTGACCCTGCCAGCCCCCCTCAGGGATCAGAACAGTGAGCAGAACAAAGGTAAGATATACCTTTGAATTTTGAGGTTTGAAAAGTGTTTGAGCTTTGAATTGAGGTTGAGGTTGTTTGTGGTGTTTGAGTGGAGGAATAAACTAAGTTCTTAGGGTGTCTTTGTATCTCTTTTATTAGCTTAAAAGAGTACAAAGCAAAGACCCTTTGATTGCCAAAATTTGTTAACCTTTTAAAAGATGAACAAAGGGTTAGGGTTAGAACCTTTGTGCTTTGAGTTTTTTGGAACCCTTTGAAAGAGAAACAAAGGGGGCTATTTATAAGCTTAGCACCTTCCATTAATGGAAAGGTAGCTCTGGTCCAAAGAATGGAGGCCAGTCAGCCACGAGGCTGGCTGGGGATTACTTGGTGATTAAGCTGCCCAGCTGAATAAAGGTGATGGGGACAGGTTCTGACCGTCGCGCGAGGGTTCCAAACTATCGCGCGACAATGCGCCCTGGCGCGCGATGGTGCGCCCTGGCGCGCTGGTCAATGCTCCGGTTGACCATCGCGCGATGGATTCAAACCGTCGCGCGACGGTGCGCCCGGGCGCGCGATGGTTGCGCCCTGGCGCACGATGATTGTGCCCTGGCACACATCAATAGGGTTTTTGGCTTTTGGAAGTGGCTTAAGACTAGGTTAGGTTCAAGGGTTTTGCAAACACTCAAAGCTCAAACACTCGACATTCCCGGGGTGTTCTTGATCCATTTCATCATTGGGGAATCAAATACCGTAAGTAAACTAATCTGGAAGCCCAGATTGGGGTGTCTACAGTCGCAATGGATCGTGCATTCAAATTATGAAGAAACTGCCTGGTCAAGAACGTGGAGAAGAAAGAGGAGATAACCGCTTGATTCAAATCGTTGGAGGGAATTCTGCCAGATTTGAAATTCAAGTCGAAGTGAGGCCTATAAATACAAGAAGAGAAGACAATTTCAACCCCCCACTGAATCGCCCAAAGGCTTCTACTTTTTATCTGTACTTTACATTTCTTGCACTAGGAGTAGCTTGTATCTTAACCGTCTCCTCGATTGTGTTGTCATAGTCGACTGACTTCTACTTTGAGGAATAATAAAGTCCATTTTGTTATTCTTCTTCCATTTCCATTCACTTCATTAAGTTTGCTTCAAGAGAAGTCCTGAAATACGGCAAGGAACCAAACTCCACCACCACAAACATCCACATTCCAGCGCTTACACCATTCCCAGTCGATTCGTCGACTACCAGAGAAAAATAGACAAACAAGTTTTTTGTTTACACCATATTTCACCGCCTGTCGATGATCGACCGGAAGGTGGCGATTATGAGTATGCAACCTATTTTATTATTATTAAGTATTCATATTAATATTAGAACTAGTATTAGTATTTCTTTTATTATTGTTATTTGCATGCATGACACTTGGCTTGCTCCTACACATGTGGAAGTTAAAAGGACACTTGTCATACTCCTACACATTTGAAGGAAGTGGGAAGTTATTTTGACAAGTGGAAGCAAAAGATTGAATGAAGACTAGTGGAGAAGTTAGGAAGTTATTTCCTACGTTTATTGTTTTTTATAAATAGTCTTTTAAGACTTCATTGTAATCTCTCTCCAACAAATCAAAGTCTATCTTTATTTGTCTTAATTTTTGGCACTACTAACCCATTCGGGTTATAATTAGGAGTAGGAGTAGAATTTCATATTCTAAGCTTAACTTGGGATCTTCGATGTGTCGCTCATGGCGATAGATCAATCGTTGAAGATTGATGGAAGAATCTCTTCCATTCGTCTTCTTTCTTACCACCAATCTCACATTTGACTCGATAGCCATTTCTCTTCCGGTGAAGTCCTGAAATACGGCAAGGAACCTCAAATCCGTTTGTGGAGACAAGCCGCATTCGCTCTTATTTTTGTTGTTGGCATTGTTTCCCGAAATCTCTGTTGATTTCGATAGAAGGAAATATTGGTAAACACTCATCAACTTACTTTTCTCCCCATGATTTTTCCTTTCTTTCCCTGGAGGGAAAAACTCTCCCGAGCTTACCAGCTTCCCCCCTAAAACATGGACATCCAGATGGCATATCTCCACCCCTTCCTTCCTCTCTGTCTTTTCTTTTCTTTTTGTCTTCTTATCTTTTTCCTAATTATCTTCTACACATCACTCATGCACACAACCAGCCCACCACTTTCACGTGCCCCCACTCCACAAAACCGCCACCTATGGCTTTTCATGCAAAATCTTATATTTACACTAAAATCTCTTATTTAGTAAAACAACCGCCTTACTCAACCGCACGGTAAAAATATTTATAAAAATATGGATATTACAGGTTCGATCTCATTGTTGAATCAAGAATAATGGTTGCTGATAGAGTTTTCTTATGCTCAATTCTTGTCTGCTATGAGTAGAAATTGTGGATTGAAGTTTAGGTTACTGAATGATGCTGAGAATGATGGGTGAAGTCAGGTTTTGCCATACTGAGAATGATGCTACTGGTGCTGCTGTTCAAGGTCTGGATGATGCCTGTTTATTTATTTATTTATTTTTGGATTGATGATCTCCGGCGAAATGTGGAAATTCTGAGACTGATTGAAATAGACAGTGCTAGTTTCTTCTCTCCACTTGACCAGCATGCTCTGTTCTTTTGTTTGTTAGGTTGTATTGGACGTAATCTGCTATCTTGTTGCTTCTCAACTTCTCGTTGGAAGTTTCTTTTCCCTTCGTTGAAATGTGAGCCTTAGGCAGCCACCTAACGTCTTGGCGCTGAGCCGATTCAAGAAGGTGCAGGCATCGTTGAAATGTGAGCCTTAGGCAGCCACCTAACGTCTTGGCGCTGAGCCGATTCAAGAAGGTGCAGGCAGTCAAGTGCCCCCCCCGCCCCCCGATATTTTTACTATTGCCATTTATCAAGCTTTTGCTCCTATCTTAGATTTTCTTTAAAATATACATAGTAATATTTATTTATGTGTAGATTAGCCAAAAGAAAAATATTTATATAGGTATAGTAATGGATGGCCAAATAATTGTGGTTATAGCTGCAGAAATTTTTTCAAATGTTGCAATTAACAAATGACCTACTTGTTTTGGATTCCTGGATCCACCATTGCCGGAAAGGGAGTGAGGAAGGAGAAGTTGTTACATGAATTATTTTATTTCCTTTTGTTTCTTCATAATGTTTGAATCACAGTTTGAAATCCATCGACGACCAACAAAATATAGAAGGTACGTTTATAATTGCGATTGGTCTAAGTGTAATCAAGCATGTTACAGAGTGCATGGGATATTCAAAAGTGTTTTCCGTAAACCAAGGATTAGGAAAATAAACCCTACAATGGAATGTGTCTTCGGATTCAGATTGATGCTTAATTTGTTGATTAACTAATCCTGTAGCCGAGATCATAGCACAAAATCCACCTACTCTGGAGCATCAAAAGTTGTATTTGATTCCTTATAAGTGTCATCCAAGTTGATTTTCTAATCCTGAAAATAGAGATATATATTTTGGAGATATTTTATGCTACAATCCAGTTTTTCACGTCAGCGTTTTGGAGGTGTATGGAGACACAGTAGGTGGTGCCTGGATATTCTAGGAGGGGAGGTTATTATATATATAGGAGAATTTTCATAAATATTGGTGGCAATTTCATAATTAATAATGACATTATCGTCCATAGAAATCGGATATTGAGGGTCCAAAATTTCAAAAAGTGGGGAGACTGGCCATAAATAGTTTTGGTGGATAAGTTTCGGCCCGGGATATTACACCCGAGTGTGAAAATGCATGCAAGCAAACTCCGGATATTGGTGCAGCTAAATTGTCATATTTGGTGTCATACTATATATGGTCGTTTTGGAAACTAACAAACAAGGCGCAAGGAATTATCTTGTAAGGATGCTTCGTGAAGTATTTGTATAGGACACTCGACACTTGTAGTAGGGTATGAGACAGGGAGCGAATCTTTGGACATCGTCCTAGAGTGCTTACTTAATGATTTTGAGTTTACCATATATCCGTGTATCAAAACCTCATATTACACACAAAATTTCTTACCATCTTTGATGAGCACCCAACATTGTTGATATTTGGTGCGACTAGTCCCATTTTATGTTGTTTTATCTTACGTTTATTTAGCTTTTATAGTGGTATTGCACGTAAGGTGTGGTTTTTGTATATTTCAGGTAAAACGTGTAAATAAGGCGTAGTTTGACGCCATGGATGGCCCAAGTGATTCCAAGTACCCGAAGACCCTGTCGGCCCCTTAAAATCTGTCTAAGTATGGAAAAAATGACTTTCTGAAAAAGTTCTGATTTTCGAGATTAAAAATGGCGGTAATTGATCCTTGAATTTTTCTAAGAGTAACTACAAAGTTGCAAGGTTTTATTTGAAGAGCAAGGTCATGTTTCGAGCCTTTTTCTCTTGAGAAAATTGTGCAGTTTTCTGTTTTGTACTAAAAGTGGGGGGTTGACATTTTGATATAATTGGAATCTTAAAATTCTGGTAATGCCATTGTTTCCAAATGGGGGGTACTTTCTTATTTTCATTAAATAAAATTAAAGTAAAGAAAAGGTAAAAGAAAGGTTTAAAATGTCATCTTTACTTAAATTTAGAGAATGAAAATAAGTGCCGAGGAGCTGGAAGTTGCTGGGAGCTGTTTGCTGAAGCTGGCCTGGAGTGCTGAAGAAAGCAGATCCGTATCGATACGGATATGAAGCGTATCGATACTATCTCGTCTCGTGGGAGATCAGAGGATCCCGTATCGATACGGCCTTATTAAGTATCGATACGGGATTGCTACGTGGGAAATGGCATTTTGAGGATAGCTGCGTGGTATCGATACTTTGCTTAAATAGTATCGATACGGGGAGCCTTCGGTCAGATTTTTGTTGCTTTTTGGACTTTCCATTTATGGAATAGTTGCTACTTTTGGTATGTTTTTAGGATATTTTGTAGAGAGAGTGGTTTGTTTGTATAAATAGGTTGGAAGACTTTCTCTCTCTTCTGTGTAAGTAGTTAGTTAGTTTAGGTTTTAAGTTCCATTGTTGTCTTCTCCAAGCTTTCTTAGTTAATTTTCTCAAGAACTCTAGTAAGTCTTTCTCGTTCATTAATGTTGTAGCTACGGTTGAGATCTTTATATATATCAAGTTTATTTTCATTTCTATCGGTTAATCATGTTTTCAATATTTAGCATGCTTTCTAGTCTTTTTAATATGCGTGAGTAGTCGTTTAGACTTGGCCATGGGGTGAATAACACCTTGTGATTTAGGTTAATTTGCTATTCTCAACTTAAGACTTGAGGTTTGGTTTGTAAATGTGTGTGGTTCGCCTTTTATGTAACAAAACTTGTCGATGTTAACCTCCGGTGATCATATGCTCGCTCATATGGTTCCGTGAGCTATGTCTGGGCTCATGTTTGCCAAAAGAACCAAAGAACTTGCTCGCTTTCCAAACTATACTTCTAGTTCTTGGCCTTGATATTTAGTTTGAATTCAAGTCTTGGTGTTGTTAATCTCCGGTGATCATGTGCTTGCTCACATGGTTCCGAGAGCGATGTCACGCCTTGTGTTTAGCTTGTTATTCAAACTCTATATCAAGTCTAACCATTTTCACCGCTAAATCTTCCAAATTGATAACCTATGCCGTGTGATTCAACCGTGTTTTCGTTGAGAAAAATTAATTGGCCTAAGTTACGGGCGTTATGAACTTCTATGCCTTGCCGCTTTTAATTCTTAGTTAAAACTCTTTTCTAGTCTTTTTCATAAGTGCTTATCACCTTTCAAAGCAAAACCGATAGTTGGCCGTCTTAACGCCCGGAACACTTGCATCTACAAATCCTAATTAGCTATAGAGATTATCTCTGTGGGTACGATCCCGGACTTTCCGGTATTTATGCTGACAACGACTTAGCCCTACGCTTGGGGAATTCAACCTCTTTCGAAGGCGAGGTTGGGTCGAAGCATTAATCTTGTTAGCACCAATATTGTATCCCAAAAATTTAGAGGAAATGTAATATTGTCGTGTCAGTGTATTCTATGAATCTCTTACGTAATAAAATGCAGACGAATTTGACACCTAAGCACATACTTACACCGATGCTACCCAAATCCATGAAACATAGATGAAGGATGGGGAATGTTGCAACTTGCTTAGTGTGAGATCAAAAAACAAAAATGAAGTTGACATACACATCCAACCATTTCGAAGTCAATAACTATAGAAACATGCACAAAAACCTTCTAATGTTAAAATTCAAATGGCTTATTGTGCATATATTATAGGCATTATAATCCAAAGTTGGGTAATACACTACTATCATCATCGATACGTATTTAGATACTATTGTTATTTAAAACAATTTTATTATTTCTCGGTAAACACAAGATGCGAAACCGAATACATAGGTAAATGGACTCAAATACAACATCGATTCACTTTCCAACCCACGATTTCCTTATTCAACAACACGAAGAAAAACAAGAATACCAACATACCAACCCTAGATCACAAAGCACCCTCTAGGGATTTCCTGCAATCTTTGACTTGATTTTATCAACCTCCTGATATGATATCTGGAAAGTCTTACTCAACACACTATCCGGCACCGGGGGCGTGGCGGCAAACAACGAGGTAGGAATGTCCTCGCGGCCCGGATTCTGGCTGTTAAACCCAGAGATAGAGGCGGCTGGTCCTTTCCCAATATTAGTCTCGAAATGAACCAAACCCTTAGGGAAAGTAAATATGTCACCCTGTTTGAGGGTCACGGAAACAAGCACATTGGCTGTGGTAATGAAGTGAGCTAACAATTCTCCATAGAGAACGAACAATATTTCAGTGGCACGTGGGTGCTCGTGGGGCGGGTTAAGGCCGCCGGGGGCAAAGTCGATGCGGTTCAAGGAGACACCTAAGGTGTTGAGGCCAGGAACTTGAAACACGCTGGCTAGAGTCACGATTGAACCCAACGTATTGTTGATGGGTTGTGGCTTTGCTAGACCGGCAAAGAAAAAATCTGACGCGCTGAAATTTGCCTTGCAGGCAAAACCATTCATCTTCACAGCTGTGAATCAGCAATAAGGTATAGTAATATTAGGTACTTTTGTTATGTCAAATTGAGAAATGAGATATGAGAGCACAATAATTACACCAAAATGAAACAGATTTACGAGGTTTGGACAGGCCTACATTTGTGAGCAAAGATTCCTTGTGGACAAAGAGAATACCATAAACAAATAGTAATACCAACGGAAAGTGACGGAACCGTAGTGGAGCTAACATCGGTTTCGGGCAAAGACCCATTGTGATAATGGCAAAGACTCTTCACACTTACATTCAAGCTAAGTGCAAACGAGATCGGGTTATAGATGATAGTTGTCACAACCCTCACGTATTTCGTGCTCCACAACATTGAGCTATCGGTTGAATATTTTCACCTCTTGTGCTTTTTGTTTTGTCTTATTGCAGGTCATATTGATGGTGAGTTTTGTTATGGCGATTAATTGTGGTTTGTGTCGTGGCGTGAGAGAGCTTTGGTTTGACTTGTGGCACAGTTGTTGTGTTGGGTCTTGTTATATGTTGGGTCTTTTCATTTTGCTTTTGGTCTTGTAGTGGATGCTAAGTGATATGACTATCTTGATTTCATATTATACATATGTGTGTGTGTATATATATGGAAATTTATTGTTGGTCAAAAAAAAAAAACCGGTTTTGGGCACACACATAATTTATACTTATCCAATAGTAGTACTTAGTTATAATTTTAACTATTTTCAATATAATTAGTATGTTAGTCTCTTGTAATTTTAAATATTAGTATGTTTGTCTCTTATAATTTTAAATATCAGAGTTTGATTTAAACAAAATCCAAAGTGATTTTAAATTGCCAATATTTTTCAATTTAGTAGATAAGAAATAAGTACATCAGCATTTTAGTTACTCGAAGAAAGAATGAAATAACTTCAAACTTATTGTTGCATTCGACCATAATCATCCCATCATAAAGTGTAGAATGCTACAATACAAAAACATATACTACAACAAATACTTTTGCTGAAGAGAAATGCTACGGTCCCATAATCTGGAACCCATAAATGCCCATAAATTTGATTTATGTGGATCTCCAAATGAATTGTGTGTCCCAGACTCTCCAAGCAAAGTTTATTTCCTTATACCACAATGGATTATGGGTATTTTAAGGGAAGAAAATTATAGGTGCGTAGTAATCCTCAAAAAATTCGGGTCGAATTCGAAACATTATTCACATACACACAAATTTTGCCAATAAAAAAAACACACACACACGCACACAAATTCGATAAAGCTTTTGAACCATTAGTACGAGCAAAAAAGGGAAACAGGTTTTTGACAACAAAAAATCTAGGAATATACATTTAAAACACAATTTCGGATATAACTGTGCCCGAAACCGTTAGATATGTTTAAATCCATGTGCATCTAACGGTTCCGGACACGGTTATGTCTGGAGTTGTGTTGTAAATTAAGTTGTACGTGTTTTTAGCATTGCTCTATGAACAATATAAATACCATTATTGAGATCAGCAACACAAACGTCTTGGAGCATATCCGGATCTGCAGAAACAGAGTTGGAAATGGTGGCTATTATTAGCACCATAACAACCACCACAGAGAGTTTTCCAGCAGCAACCATGGCTGGAAGGTGTATGAGAAATGTGTTGTGTTTGTAAAAGGTGAAGCAAATCAGAGCTTGAAAAAAGAGATGCAATAACAAGAGAGAAAAGTTGGGATTTGGATACTGGGAACAAGAAAGATGGGGTGCCTTATTTATAGGCAGAAGTCATTAGAGAGAGAAAGTCTTCTAGTTAGAGAGAGAGAGAGGCCCTATAAAGCCCTCGACTTTTTTCAACCACACATTTTTTTAGGATCCAAGACTAACTGTGAGGACCCTACAACAATGTGTGGTGGGGAGAGACTTGGGTTACCGCCACGTGATGCCCCAAGGGCACTAAATAATCTTTCGATTGTAAGAGACAAGCTTCCCTTATGAATTGGCATCAAATAGGGCCGGGGCGACCTTAGTACGGGAAAGACGGAAAATAAGCCTAAAGGATTGTCAAAAGGTCTTAATTTTATATTAGTAGTGAAGTAGTATTTTTGGCATTTATATTCATCCCCTTTGGCAGGCATGAAGCTTGATTATCTAATTTTCTTTTTCCATTATCAAGCTTTAATCCAATAACATTGACTACTACGTACTATCTCCTATATGCATGTGATTGAAATTGGCTTCTTTTTCTTAACGATCGAGGGTGTCTAGGGCTTCATCCCAAATAATCTTTGAAATTAGATAGTTTCCCCGTGAGCTTAACCCTTACAAAGCTACGAGTATCCTCAAAGGGAGATTGAGAAATAGGAAATTTAACCGAACAGATTTAAGTCTGGCTATACTTCAAACTTAAAATTTCTTGTTATTTTCTTTCATACCTATTGTCATATCTAGTTTTCCAGATTACCTTGAATGGAAAGGCCCATATGGGGTCACAGTTTGGCGAAATTTTGCATCTGGGCTGGTAAGGGAGTTTTGTCTTTAATGTTTTGCTTAAACTATGTTAGCTTTCTTTGTTTCGAATCTTTCGATCATTTCCTTTTCAGCATTTCGCTGGATTCTCTCTCTCTCTCTCTTGCCTCTGCTTTTCTAATGAGTCCTTCTCATCAGTATTAGACTATTAACCACCAACTCATCTAAAAGCTTAAGCTCTTAAGGAGAGGAGCAACTTTATTATTTATATCTCTAACATGCCTCCTCACGTGTAGCCAAACTCTCCTCTATGAATTTCCGATCGACCGGAAAAAAAAAAACTCTCCTCTATAAGCGGGCTAAACACGTGTAAATATTTTAATATTAGGTAGCCGGTGAGGTTCGAACACAGGATATATTGCCTGCTCTGATACCATATTAAATTATTAACCACCAACTCATTTAAAAGTTGGTAACTTTATTATTAATATCTTCAATAACCACTAACTCATCTACAAGCTTAAATTGTTAAAGAGATGGACAACTTTGTTAGAGTATTTAAATTCTCGACACTCCCCCTCACGTGTACTCCATAAGCGAACTAAACACGTGTAAATTTTAACCATTAGATAGGCGGTGAGTTTCGAACCCAGAATCTATTGCCAGCTCTGATGCCATATTAGATTGTTAATCACCAATTTATCGAAAAACTTAAGCTGTAAGAAAGAGAGAGACAACTTTATTATTTATATTCTCGACAATCTCCAACCCCAAACCTACTCCGCTCCTGCTCTATGTCCCAAGACTCTGAGCACTATTTTATAATACTCCATCCGTTCCATATTGAGAGTCTCACTTTCTCTCTTTTATCATTTTTCAAATCAAAAAATCAATTACTTCAGTGCATAATTTTTCAAATTTTTTCGCACCGTATTAAAGATATCGATTAGTACTTTAATTTGGTGCCAAAAAATTCAAAAATTTATACACGGAAACAGTTAATTTTTTTATTTTAAAAATGACACGACTTTTCATGGTGGGCTCTCAATATGAAACGGAGGGAGTATTATAATTGGAGTTGTTATGATCTTTGATAAATGATCCTCTTGTTTTGGATCACTCCAACCACTTTGCAATTAATAAATGATCCTCTTGCTTTCTTAGTACTACAAAAACTTATATTTAATTCTGTTAGGATCGTCACACATACGCACACGATTTACGAGTATAAAACAGTAAAGAAATCGACACAGCAATATACGTGGTTCCCCAAAATCGGGTACGTCCACGAGAGCGAGAGCGGCTGTTCTTTTATTATCACAGTTATCAACTAGGGTTTACAACATAGAGTATTTATAGCGACTCTATTCTAACCCTAACCTGGTATCTGGTCTGAATCCCAAAAATATCCTTGTACGATCGTACCGTACCGTACCGTACCGCGGGGGCGTAGCCCCCCGCACCCCCCAACTTACGAAACTCCTAGGCCTTCGGCCTAGTCTACTTTTACTGGATTATCGGCGATGGGCCAGATGCTGTCGCTCCACTCCACTCGTTCCGCTACGCTCCGGCATCTGGCCTTCTTTCTAAAACCCTTTAGTATCTCTCCATACTTACATATGAGCCATAGTTCTAACAAATTTGGTCAGCATTACAACGTTGTTGTGGGTTTTTTTTTAATGGCAAAATCTAAAATCAGCCTACTAGGCTGACTATAAAGAGTCCATGGTGCTTTTCACGCGCTTAAAAGAGAAGTGAGGATAGTCCTTCACTGCCAATCTTAGTGCAAACAGTCAGCCTTTCTCTCCCCTCTGCTGAAGTGATGGATGTTAGGAAGGGAATTGACAAAATTAAACTTACCTCCATTTTCCCCAGTCTAAAGTGGGCCTTCACCCCTTCACTCCAAAAAATGATTTTCATATATTTTTTCTGACAATAAAGCTAAGGTTCCCCACCGAAGGAAAACCGACCGGTTTCCGACGGCGCGTCGGGCACATTCCGGCCACCGAAAGGCTGATCCGAGCCGTCTAAAAATTCTATTAAAAAAAATGAGTGGGCCCACGCGAGAATCAACGGCATCCGATATGTGTAGGTGCTCGATCCAAACACTCCATTTTTTTTGTATATATATGTATATATACAAAAAAAAAAATGGAGTTGATTCTCGCGTGGACCCACTCATTTTTTTAAAGAATTTTTGGACGGCTCAGATCAACCGTCCGGTGGCCGGAGTGGGCCCGGTGCGCCGTCGGAAACTGAAGCACTGCTAATAATTTTAAAACCACACCCAAATATACACTCAATCAAATATCCACACTTATATAGAAGTGGGTCCATCCCTATTGTGGTTGTTTAAGTGTTTGTGTGTTTGCCCGGAGTGCCCCCATGGATTTGGTTACACAATGTCACTCCATGTAACTGCTCTAAAAACAGACTTGCGGGTGTGATGTCAAATGCCACAAAAGACTTAATTGAAACCCTTCATAACACCAATTGGTTTTAGGAAAGATGATACAAAAACGGTCCGACAATAATAAACAAAAATTTGAGGCAAAATTAACATATAAAAACCAAAAAACCAAAAATTCTAAAAAAAAAAACCGATATGAAAAGGGGTGCTCGGATCAAACACACTACACACCTCGGATGCCGTTGATTCCCGCGTGAACCCCCTCGGTTTTTTTTTTAGATTTTTTGGACGGCTCGGATCGGCCGTCCGGTGGCCGGAGACGGCCCGACGCGGCCGTCGGTACGATTTTCCTCCCCGGCGCCCATTACTCATAGCATAACTCCTTATTTTGTAAGAAGGCAATTTCAAGCTCAAAAATCATGTGCTTATGCAAATAATTTTCTTATCAATATGAATCTTGTTTAATAGATCTCATTGAGATCTTTAATACGATGCAAAAAAAAAATTCATTTACATTATTTTTGAGTTTAAAAATGTGAAATAAACTTTTTATTTGGGTTTTGTGGAATGACCCTACTTATTTTACTTTGGGAAGTTCCAAAATAAGTACTTATTTTTTATGAAGGTTTCTAGAACGTAGTCTAAAGCATACTCTCCCTTCCATAAAATTAGTACCTTAGGAGAAGAAAATTTTCAAAAGGTAAAATCTGAGGTGTTGTTCCGGTTTCTAAGAAAAAGAAGGTATTTTTAAGGTAAAAAATTATATATTTGCGCAAATATTTTTTCTATCAATATGAATCTTGTTTGATAGATCCCATTGAGATCTTTTAAATGGTGCAAAAAATATTGAAAAATCATTTTTTATTTTCGTTATATTTGAGTTTGAAATTACCTTCTTTTTAAAAAAGAAGATTTTGGGAGAAAGTGGAACGGGACCTGAGACTTAGGGTTTGCTTCTTCCAAAGGTATCAGGCTCGAAACCTCACAAGTGCTATTAATTTTTTTGTGGTTAATCCATACAAGGTGGTGGGATTAGACCCCCATAATTAGTTGAAGTGCACGTAAAATAATATAGACACCTGAGTTATAAAAATAAAAAAAAAGCAAAAAGTAGACGTGAATATTTTTTAAAAAAATGTAGCCGTGAACATGCAAGAGCAAAAAGTAGAGGTGAACAACTAAGGAGCACCATACAGGGTAAAGTTGGAGGGCTATTTTGGTCATTTACTTTCTTTCTCAGTTGAACTCTTTCGGCTTTTATCCTGACACTGCAAAAAGTACTGTCCATTTGTCAAGGAACTCACGCCAATAGTCAGCCTCGTGGGCGGAAAATAGAAGGACCCTTTTTAATATTGGTTAGTTAGCCTCGTCGTACGTCCGAATTAATTTAATATAATTTAATTAATCCACCTACTACTACAAAGTTGGCAGGATTGCGTTCAAAAGGTGCATTTTGATTCAAATGGAGTATCATCCTACTTGACTTTTCGAGTCCTGAAAATGGACATATTTTCTCGTCCCGAAGGCACTCGGCAATTGCGGGCAGGAGGCCGGATATATCGGATACGGGGGTCAGGCGAGTGTTTTGAACATTCTCCTAGCAAGCTTATGATGCAGGGCACCGTATGAACTACGGAATAATCGTGCAACAATTATAAAGTTAGAGAAAACGCTCTCTAGACTCTTTTAATTTCAATAATAATCAACAACCTTTCAGCCGTAAGACTTACAACTCCTTAAATATGACGCAAACCTAAACCGACTAAGAAAATGAAAAAATACCAATTTCGGAAAATTCCGAAATTATTACATATTCTGAAAATATAAGAAAAAACAAAGCTTCTCCAACAAGAACGGACATTATTGGATTTTCCTACCAAAAGTTATAAGCAAAAAGATTATTTCCTAAAACGGCAAATTTGGCCTTTTGGAGTCCTAAACGGCCGAAAACGGCTAAAAAAAACACGGCACATGGCCTTCGGATCAAACCCAAGTGGACCAAAGCTAAATCCTTTGGTCAGTTATTTACGAAAAAAACGCTTAGTAGAAATAAGTCTTGGAATACTTGCGGTGGTACTCCTCCGCTATGGCATCTGCATCAGCTTATGACACTTAAACACATACCCTCACCAATACTACCCAGGGATGGGAATGTTGTACTTACTTGCTTAACGTCAGATCCAAGAAACTACATAGGAGTATTTTCTAGTCGATATCCAATATGTAGATCTAGTAGGATTGAACTGGTCATGCCACACCAACGCCAGAATTACACCCATAGCTTCACATTTTGCTCATGGAATGGTACGTTATGTCGAAAAAATGGACTTCGGCGTAGCTTCGGTGGTACTGTCAAATTAAGGTGAAACAAGAGAGATGCTAGTTGAATTTGTCAAGATTGAGGATTGGTTTTTTTGGGTAAGTAAGATTCGGGATTGTTGTCCTTGATCGTTATAGGTGTTACGGAGCAATACGGTGATTAACTAAGCCTGCTAGTGGGTCATGTGATTGGAACCACGGATTACTCAATCTATTGCAGTGGATACCAAGTCATCCAAAAATAAGTGTGAACAATATTGTGACTGAGGGGGTGTTTCCACTAAGGAAAAACTTGGAGAAATTTTTGTTGTTGAAAAGTTGTTAGTTATTTATGGTATTGAATAAGTTGGTGAGAAATGTCAAGTTGTTTCCACTAGTGAATAAGCTGTTGATGGATATGCGAGTGAAAAAGTTATTTGCATGTAAGTGTGAACGAGATGGTAGTGTAAACGACTTCTAAAAAAATGCTTAGATTTTTTCCATTTTTCCTTGGTGGAAACACGGCTTGAATGAAGAGTGTAAAGTTGTAAGAGATAAAATTATTTACACCGCCGGTATAAATATTTGTTTCCTCCAAATTAATTATATTACGCCACGTCTCTATGTTCTATTAATTGGGACTACTGTTTTGATGACGTGATGCAATGTAATTAATTTGGAGGAAACAAATATTTACGCTGCCGGTGTATATAATTTAATCTCTAGTTGTAAACATAATATTCAGGCCTCATTCGGAAATTTGATAGATTGGAAGAAGATAAGGTACAAAATGAACCAAGTCACTATCAACACAATATGCTTATACAAGGGTGTAGGGTTCATCCATACTTAACAAAAGACAAGTTGTTGTAATGATTGAGATTACTTTGATCTAATGGTTTAGGCTTATTCTCCTCCTTTCAGTAAAGTGCTCATACTGTTTGCACAAATTACACAATTGTACGTCGTATGGGTTTATTTACTCCTGACAACTGTACATTAATGTCTCTGTGATTTTTCAAAAAAATAAAAAGAGAGAAGAATACCAAAGCTTTCCAGATTTTCTCTCCCTCTATGTGCTAATTTCAAGAATATATATGAGCTTTTCGGAAACACAAAAAAAAGGCGCTCCATCTCAACCATTGAAACCAATGATTGAGATTAGAAGTTCACAAAAAATTACTTCTGGTCACGAAGAATTACTCTTGCCCACAAAGAATGACTTTTGGCCGCAAAGAATTACTATTGGCCACAAAGAATTACTCTTGGCCGCCAATAATTACTCCTGGCCGCCAAAACTTACACTTGGCCGGGAAGAATTATTCATGGCCGCCAAGAATTGCTCGCCGCCAAAAATTACACTTGGCCAACAATAATTACTCATGGCCGCCAAGAAAGGCGGCCATGAGTAATTCTTGCCGGCTAAGTGTAATTGTTGGCGGCCAAGAGTAATTTTTTGAGGCCATGAGTACTTCTTCGCGACCGTGGGTAAATCTTTGTGGCTAAGAGTAATTCTTTGTGATCTCATTCTGTGATTACTGATCATCCTTTGATAAATTTGTAAATGATGATCGGTAATCATATCCTTCCATTCGAATTGGATTCTCTTTGACATTATCTTTTTACATCAACTTTGGTTTATTGGCTCACTCAATTGAATACCAATATCAAAACCCTCCAAATCTCATTTGAATTTTCAATAAGAAACTATATATAATTATATATTATGGAAATTGTGAAGATTCATTGAAAATTTTCACTCCACGAAAGTTTCTAGAGAACTCCGAATCTTCAGTGTTGTGCTCTTCCAATGTCCTCAAAATCTGCAATTTGCAGCAACTGATGGACCGAAGGCATTCCAACCAAAGCCATCCCCTTCAAAAGGCAGCGGGGAAAAAAGTATTAGATGCATTATTAAAACCAAAGTAAATTCCCAACAGCAAGTGATAAATAAATAAGTAAAGGCATGAGTATGAGATACAACAAGAGCAAAAGACTGGATGTGATTGTAAGTCACTCTCTTTTATCACGGTTATAAACCGTGATTGAAAGAGAGAAACAATCACGTCTAAAAGGCGTGATCGTTTCTCATGCTCGTGGAATTAATTAATTTTTTTTAATGTTGCAATTAATAAATGATCCTCTTGTTTTGGATCACTCCAACCACTTTGCAATTAATAAATGATCCTCTTGCTTTCCCAGTACTACAAAAACTTCTATTTAATTCGGTCAGCATTAGTACAACGTTGTTGTGTGTTTTTTTTAATATTGGTTAGTTAGCCTCGTCGTACGTCCAAATTAAATTAATTTAATTAATCCACCTACTACAAAGTTGGCAGGATTGGGTTCAAAACGTGCTTTTTGATTCAAATGGAGTATCATCCTACTTGACTTCTCGAGTCCTGAAAATGGACATATTTTCTCTGTCTTGAAGGCACTCGGCAATTGCAGGCGGGATCCAATTCTAAAAACGCGCTCACAAAAAAAATTCTAATCTCAGGTCACACGTACGTGAGAGTTGAAAATCAGTAATGAACATTAATAAAGTTAGAGCTAGAAACTACAAATTTTCTAGTCGATATCCAATATGTAGAGTAGGATTGAACTGGTCATGCCACATGAACGCCAGATTTACACCCATAGCTTCACATTTTGCTCGTGGAATGGTACGTTATGTCGAAAAAATGGACTTCGGCGTAGCTTCGGTACTGTCAATTTAAGGTGAAACAAGAGAGATGCTAGTTGAATTTGTCAAGATTGGGGATTGGTTTTTTTGGGTAAGTAAGATTTGGGATTGTTGTCCTTGATCGTTATAGGTGTTACGGAGCAATACGGTGATTAACTAAGCCTGCTAGTGGGTCGTGTGATTTGAACCACGGATTACTTAGTCTATTGTAGCGGATACCAAGTCATCCAAAAATAAGTGTGAACAATATTGTGACTGAGGGCCGGGGTGTTTTCACTAAGGAAAAACTTGGAGAATTTTATTTTGTTGAAAAGTTGCTAGTTATTTCTGGTATTGAATAAGTTGGTGATAAATGTCAAGTTGTTTCCACTAGTGAATAAGCTGTTGACAGGTATGCGAGTGAAAAAGTTATTGAGAAAAAAGTTATTTGCATGTAAGTGTGAACGAGATGGTAGTGTAAACGACTTCAAAAAAAATGCCTAAATTTTTTCCATTTTTCCTTGGTGGAAACACGGCCTGAATGAAGAGTGTAAAGTTGTAAGAAATTAAATTATTTACACCACCGGTGTAAACATTTGTTTCCTCCAAATTAATTATATTACGCCACGTCTCTATGTTCTATTAATTGGGACTACTGTTTTGATGACGTGATGCAATGTAATTAATTTGGAGGAAACAAATATTTACGCCGCCGGTGTATATAATTTACTCTCTAGTTGTAAACATAATATTCAGGCCTCATTCGGAAATTTGATAGATTGGAAGAAGATAAGGTACAAAATGAACCAAGTCACTATCGACACAATATGCTTATACAAGGGTGTAGGGTTCATCCATACTTAACAAAAGACAAGTTGTTGCAATGGTTGAATTACTTTGATCTAACGATTTAGGCTCATTCTCCTCCTTTCAGTAAAGTGCTCATACTCTTTGCACATATTACACAATTGTCGTATGAGTTTATTTACTCCTGACAACTGTACATTAATGTCTCTGTGATTTTTCAAAAAAATAAAAAGAGAGAAGAATACCAAAGCTTTCCAGATTTTCTCTCCCTCTATGTGCTAATTTCAAGAATATATATGAGCTTTCTGGGAATACAAAAAGGCGCTCCATATATATGAAACCAATGATTGAGATTAGAAGTTCACAAAAAATTACTTCTGGTCACGAAGAATTACTCTTGCCCACAAAGAATGACTTTTGGCCGCAAAGAATTACTATTGGCCGAGAAGAATTACTCTTGGCCACCAATAATTACTCCTGGCCGCTAAAACTTACACTTGGCCGGGAAGAATTACTCATGGCCTCCAAGAATTGCTCACCACCAAAAATTACACTTGGCCAACAATAATTACTCATGGCCGCCAAGAAAGGCGGCCATGAGTAATTCTTGCCGGCCAAGTGTAATTGTTGGCGGCCAAGAGTAATTTTTTGAGGCTATGAGTACTTCTTCGCGGCCATGGGTAAATCTTTGTGGCTAAGAGTAATTCTTTGCGACCTCATTCTTTGATTATTGATCATCCTTTGATAAATTTGTAAATGATGATCTGTAATCATATCCTTCCATTCGAATTGGATTCTCTTTGACATTATCTTTTTACATCGCTCATCTAACCCACCCAAGCTTAGTTAATAAATTCTAGAGGCTACTCCACCTATTGCCAATTGGTTTTAGATTGGAACCCTCCAAGAAATCTAACACTGATTTGGAAATTTTGCATAATCAATGGTTGGAATTGATCTATTGGGTAATGGATTGCCTACCGAGAAATTGGATAACTAGAACTAAGGCCGTCTATTTCTCTGTATGATGCTAATCGGTGTCAAGTATTTTATTTGTTATTGATGTGATGTGATTGTCTTCTTCAGCATGTTCATAAGTGTTCTAAAAATTGGACATCTGGATTTTTATATGACAAAAGAATGGGTTAAGAATACTTTGTGCCTAAGCTTACAATTTTTGAGATTTGATTGCGCGGTTGAAGCACCGTTTCAGCGTACTGCTACTCTGCATCGTTTGGGTTAAGTAGGTTTTGATTCTTGAAAATTGATTAGGTTCGTTCCTTTATTCAATACAATAGCGAAATAATTAAGGAAAACCGGTTTTGGACGCGGAAAATCGAGTTCTCCTAATATTGCATTCAATTTGTGCCTGAAATTTTGGAATGGGGTGTTTCGACACTTGTTTGGTGAATAGGTGTTTCCTATTGCAATAGGTGTCACTTGTTGCAAGAGACACAATGCGTGATTCATAGTTTTTATGTGTTCATAGAAATAAAAGTAGTTTGTCTCAATATATATAGCCGTGACTTTGCATGAGGTTGAGGAATTTCATTTCTATGAAGGACGGTCTGGCGCAATGGTAAAGTTTCTCTATTGCGATCTCGAGGCATGGCCGACATTTTGGAACAAGTTTTATCTTGTAATTAGGGTAGTGAGGAACTTGTCGTGGTTGAGAATGGTAATGGCCGACATTTTGGAGCAAAACCCTAAGTATTGGTACTAACTAAACCCTATCTCACCCATTCTTGCCAATAACTTGCCCAATCTCACCAGTTTTTGTGACATTTGGTGAGAAAGGGTAGAGCCCACAAACCCTGTTCACAGCGTCCTCGATACGCGTGGCGGTGCAGGGGTGTTTGTGTTTGTAGTACTGGTGGCTATATGTGAGAGAGAGAAATACCTCGCACAATAGAGGAGATGGCTTTTCGTTGTGACTGACTACTAAGGACAAGAGAGGGCTTTTCGTCGTTTGCTTAGGGGCTGTGGAGGTGGAAGAGCTGTGGAGGTTTTCATTGACTGTGCAGAGGAGAGAAAGATGAGAGGCATCGGGCTTTGATTTGGTTGTCTGCGTTTGGGAGCCGTCAACTAGTAAGGGGTAACTGGTAATAGGAGGTAACTGAGAGAGAGAGAGAGAGAGAGAGAGAGAGAGAGAGAGAGAGAGAGAGAGAGAGAGAGAGAGAGAGAGAGAGAGAGAGAGAGAGAGAAGGAGTTCTCCACCAATGGCTGGGATTAAAGCAATCAGATCCAACGGTTCAGGAATAATGGGAGTATGATGCTCCCAAACCGCTTGGGAGCATCATAGCCGGAGCCCTTCTCGTCAAGAGAACAAGCGGTGCAAAAGGAAACACAAGCCGAGTGGGCCCAATAATTCTGTTGTGTTAAAAAATCAACCTTCAAGAATTGCCCAAATCTGCTATGGTATTAGCTAGGCGTTGGTGTAATTCCTATTGGTATTAATTCGTCCGAATTTTTTTCGAGTGGACTCATTATTCCATGAGTTATGTTATTGGGCTATCAAATTTTAGTCCGCAAATAAATTGGGCTCTCACATGTTGCCTCGGAAGATAAATTCAACTCATACAAGACTACGGATTTTTAGCTCCATTTGTGAGTTGGAATCTTGGAGAATCAAATTCACTCCAAGCTTCAAGCAAAAGAAGTTATTGCCAAATACACAATTTTTTTGCACCAAATCAAGTCAAGTCAACATTTCGAGACCCACTCACATTTAGATGTGAGTAAGTCTCGATGGGGCATCTGTAGGCATGTAAAATTTACATCCAATCAGAAGTAGCCACGTATTGCGGGACCTAATAAATAGGACACGGTAAATGGCCAATCAAATGGTGCCACGTGTCTAAGTGACGCAGTTATTATTTTTATTAAGCTCGGCCAATCAAATCAAGCCACTTAGGAAAATAATAATTGTGTTTCTCTTCACAAATAATTGTCTTTCTTAAAATAAAAGAAAGAAGGATAATTATTGAATTGTAATTATTTCTTTTACATCAAATAAAGAAATAATTAAAAAGATAGATATGAAGGAAGTAGAGATTGGTCATGACTCTTTATCCTACATCTCTATAAATAGAGGTGCTCTCATATTTTTCATCTGCACATTGAAGCACACAAGCTCCAGAGCTCTGAAGATCAAAGCCCTTAAGCCCTTCAGAATTCTTCAAGTCTCCATCCAACAAAAAGTTCTTTGAATCGAAGCTTCAAAGCCTCGAAAAACATTCAACCCAAGTCATCAACTTCTCCACAAATCTCGGAGAAGATTCCGCCGTTCGATTTAAGATCTCAAGCCCTTGTTTCAACAACCGAAGAGAAAATCAGAAGACTTTATTTTTTTTGATTAGAAAATACATTAGAGATTGTAAACCCTAATTTCATACATCAATAAAATTGACTATTGTTCAACATTTTTTCATCTTTTTCGCAGACTCGAAATTTGTATTCAACACCTGGCTTCTTCATTCAAATTTCATTTGAATTTTATCTTGTATTTGAATTTCATTTGAGTCTTGTAAACTCTATAAATAGAGTAAGTCATTTCATTTGTAAGCACGACTCTCCTAGCATTGAACACTTGCCCTCAAGCATTTGTTGCAATTGTAAACGATCGGGTCAATCTTCAGCAGATGAACACTTTGAGCACTTTGTAAATTGTAACAGTTTCCAGCTTTAATATAAGTAAGTTTTTTCTTTCAAGTTTTTAGTGTTCTTTAGGGCAACCCGAAAGGGAAAGCCCCTATGGCTATAAATAATATATGATAATTGTATGATATATATATATATATATATATTGCCCAAGATCTTTCAATCCAGTTTTTATAATCAAAAGTGTGGAATCCAGTAGCGATGATGAGAGAAGAGTTCAAGGTATTTTAAAAGAGAGATGACTTCAGGCCTTCAAATCGTAATGCTCTTTTGAGTCCTTTTTATCCCGTTAATGCCAAGGTGGCGCCTAGGGTGTGTGGATTTGAGAATTAGTTAAGAAGGAAAGTAAGAAATCTTTTGGATAAAATAAATGTTGAACTTGACAAATCTCTAGGCGAAGAGTGATTGTTTTGATAATAAAAAGAAAAGGTTGAGTCAAAGGCAATGGAATATATAGATCTACATACAATACATATGTTATTTTAAACAGTTCACCTAGGCCATAAGGTGATAAGCACCGAGTAGGATTTACATCATTTTGTTATCATCCCTTATAATTTTCATGCTTAAGACTGACTTACTTTGGAAAAGAATTCAAATACTTGAATCAGATATTAGACGAACTAAGGTACTTATAGAACTTAGCACTCCCACTACTGTTGGACCTTTAAAGCTTAAGCTTAAGATCTTTGAAGAAGAACTAGAACAAGTCTCTAGACAATATTATAGAATCCCTCTTATTTGTAATTAACCTAGTTTATGTCAGATAAAAACAAAAAAGAAATTCTTAAGTTCTCTATACTTCATAATATTCAAAAGATCCAAGATAAAATTAGACAGTTAGACGAGGAAATTTTGGAAGTCAGTATTATAGTAGAAGAATACGAAGCTAAATACAATACAAAAGGTTGTAGACCTGATTTACTTTTAGACAGAAACAAAGGATATATAGAAGATCGTAGAAATCAACTATTAAATTTTGCATATCTAGGATATTACGAAGATAAATTAGCAGAGCTAGAAGTTCTAAAAGAAGAAAGACAGAGATCTTTAATAACTTTAACTCAAATTAGACAAACAAAAGAAGAATAGAAAGTTTGAGGTTTAGTTTACAAGATTAGCATCTTAGAAGGGTGTTAAGTGAGATTTTGTCACGCCCTCGATTTTGAACATAAATAATAATAACATTTGAAATACAAAACTCTCACAATCGTGTTTACATTACCCCAAAATACATTACAGTTTCCAATTCTTCAAACTGGTCTACAAATACAATCTTCCAAATTACAAAACCATAACAAGCTGTTCACTTTACAAGAATAACAAAGTACTCTTCAAAATAGCTTTACTTGATAATGCCCACATGCACTCCGAACTTTCCATGACCATGACCTGCAATGAACCTGAAATGGTAGGTTGAGCAAACACGTGCCCAGTAGAGAATTCTATGCACAAGCTATATGAAAATGTGACGATTTATGCAGTGAGAATGAATGATCTCCATTAACGAACAAGAGATACACATGGGGCACCATAAAGAACCAACAAGCTACGACTATGGGATCCTATGCTTCTTAAGACATCCCTAACCATTCGTACGTCATCTCGAAGCAACATTAAGCTCTCATCATTCTGAATAACCACGACGACTTCTCAACCCTTTTATAACTACTTAAACGAATGCCACGAACAATCTCATTATTCAATGCCATAGCCATCGAGCCTCTTTTCATAAAACGAAAACATTCCCGTTTGATTTCCAAAATAATTTTGTGAAATACTCTCGACCTCCGCGGGTCGAGCTCCGTTGATTCTCTTGAATACCGGAATCCGTTGATTTGTGACCAAATACTGGAACCGTTGATTCGCTCAGGAATACCGGAGGATTTTTCATAAAAATCCCTTTTACAAAACCAAGTTACTTTCTTTTCAAAAACTTTGATGGAATCCATTGTTTATCTTCTCTTTTCAACAGTTACAATATCAAGCAGCTCAAAGCCCAAACAACGACTTAAACTTCAATAAGTCAATTATAACTTCATTCATCATATGAGACATTCAACTGTATTACCACACCTTGCGTTACAGTGAATTCTCTCCACCTGGGTTTCCGCATTACCACACCTTGCATTGCAGGACCCTCAATTCAACATTCACAACTCACACAACACACATAAATTATCAATTCGAACGTGGAATAACAACACTTTCCCCAAGTCACAATCTTCCATTCATCGTCATTCAATGTATTACAACTTATAATCATGTCTTATCGTACATTGATAAACACCTTAAGTTCACATTATTCCTCTATATCTATTTCAATGCCCTACCTCTCGTATCGAACCCATAACAACTCTACGACACACCACCGGCTAAGTTCTAAGCAACAATCTATAGAACGAGTGCCAAAGGAACCTAAGATGATTAATCGAGACGAAGCACAAAGACACGGGTCACCCTATTCTCTTCCGGATCACTAGGCAAACCCCTATCGTTCAACAAAATGCCCCACGTCAAACCTTATGTCCAACGATACACAATAACCTCTCTACAATACGCATTTTCATCCTACCATTCGCCACGTCTAGCCTTAGCACCTAAAACACTTATAGCATTCACCACCTCGTGTCACAATGACCCTCAAGTACCACCAATCCCATAAATACACTTCGATTAAGTTTCCTCTAGTACGACACTACTCTTTTTCTAACAATGGAAAGCCAACGGGACGAGGATAACTTAAGTAAACCCAAGGGGTTCAGCTAAGCATGCTTGAAATAGGTTGGGAGGTGTCCAAGGGAATTAGAAGTGATCGGGGGTCAAAACGTGGAGTTCGGAGCAAGACAGTGAAAACTGGAAATAAGCTCACCGTATCGATACGGGCAAAATCCGTATCGATACGGATAGGCTTCGAGGCAGATCAGTGAGAACTGTATCGATACGGATTTTGGGCCGTATCGATACGGGATGCTTTCAAGCGAATTTTCTGCAGATTTTCAAGAATGAAACCCAAACTACAACCAACAATCATAAGCACGATTAAGGTGCCAATTCAACACATAAACATATAACAAGTGCAAGAAATCCCTACCTCAATGATCAAAGATCGAAGATCCAACCCAATAAGCGAGCCCTAGCTTTCCAAGCTCCAAAACCTCCAAGAACGAGTTCTAGCACGAACCCACACGATCCAAGGTTCGAATCACGCGTAGGAGACGAATTGAAGGTTGAGGTATGAGGGTATTGTGGTCGATTGGTGAGTTTTCAAGCTCAAAGGAGCAAGAGAGAGAGAGAGCCGAAGAGAAGGGGAGAGAGCCGAGAGAGAGGCGTGAGGAGAGAGAGAGATATAATGGGATTTTAATCCCCTACACACACACGCTCCTCTATATATACTCACACACCCAACAAATTACACTAGCACTCCCTCCAATTTCAATTCCATCATTTAAGACCCAAATCAAATCAACTCCACAAATTTCACATTAACCCCAATTTCACATAAACTTAACAAAAAACGTATTTTCCTCAATTTCCAATATTATATAAACCCTTAAATATTTTTTCAGAAATTACGGGTCGTTACAGATTTCACCACACAGGAACATATCCTAAACCAATCCTAGTGGTCCTAGAACGTTCGGTGAATTCGTGGTTTGAATTGTCCTCGTCTGTAGCATGAGTCTGGCTCCTCTTCAATTCACAGATAATTGGAGGATCTTTCAATTCTAATTCAATGGTCAGGATCATCCTAGTAACTCCAACCCCAAAGCTCATACTATGGACACCCAATTACTCCTCATATATTCCCCAACTACATAAGTATTTTCCCTCCGCGTTAAACCAGCCTCTGAAAGGATTTTTTTTGTATATAGCTGATGAGGATTTTTTCCCCACTAATAATATACAGGCTATAGCTCACGAGGATTTTTTTACTAATGTTATATCAGTAATTTTTTTTCCTTTCAGCATGGTTTCTTTTGTTGATATTATGTAGCTCATAAGAATTTTTTTTTTTTACTAATACTAGTGTATTTCCACGTTCTTTGCACGATGTTGCATGCCCATTGTAGTTGTTTTTTATGTAAAGAAGTTGAAATTCCTTGGGGCCACTGGCGGTTTTGTTCGATCGTTACTTTCAGGACTCCGGAATTAGTTGATGTGCGCACAAATTGGCCCGAACGTCCGGCTATAAAAAAAAATTATAAAGTAGCTAATTACTACTGTGGAAGTTGCACGTTAAGCATACTAACATAGTCATTAATTGTGGAGTTTCACTACAACAAGATTATTAAAAAAAACATAAGATAACCGAAATGGCGAAACATGAGCTATATATAATATATATATATATATATATATATATCTCTTTAAGAGTAGGTTTAACAGGAGAGAAGACGCTTATGTAATTGGAAAATATTTGAGGAGTAATTAGGTGCCCGTGGAATGCCAGATGAGCTTTGGGGCTGGAGTTACTAAGGTAATCCTGACCATTAATTAGAATTGGAGGATCCTCCAATTCCTTGTGGATTGGAGAGGAGCCGGCCTCCTGTAGCATCACTCCGATATATAACACTAAAAAGGCCTGTTCCGGAACGTAAAAAAAGTCTCTTTTTTTTAAGAAGGCAATTTCAAGCTCAAAAATAATGGGCTTATTGAAATCTAAAAATATGCACTATGGATCTTGTTTGAAAGATCTCGATGAGATCTTTTATACGGTGCAAAAAAATCAAAAAAATATTTTTCATTTACACTATTTTTGAGTTTGAAAATGTGAAATAAGTACTTATTTTTTAAGAATGTGTTCTGGAATATGGCCTAATTAAAATCTTACAGACTTGGCCAAGGAGTGAGCCTCCTTGACCTCAGCTCTCAAAACTTTAGACGCACAAACAAGGATCCGGAGACTGTGCTGTACTGCTCGTGCTGCGCAGCCTTGCCGACATCGGTCTGACGATCGGAGATGTCCACTGTGTAGAGCTCGTCGAGTACTACAAGTATACCAAAAATCAACTCGATCAAATATCGTTAAGTGCCTTATCAAAATAAGTATAACTCGAAACACTGGATCAAAACCACTGAATCCATTTTTTTCAAGTTATATGTATTTCGATGAGGCACTTAACGATATTTAATCGAGTTAATTTTTGGTACACTTGTAGTACTCGACGACCTTTACGCAGTAGATGTCTCAAATCGTCAGACTGATGCCGGCAAGGCCGCGCAACACGGAACTGCGCAGCACAATCCCCGAATCCCACAAACAAACGAAAAGTTGCAAACAAGCTTTAACTTTTTAAAAGGGAATCTACTCTTAGGGGCAAAATAGAAAATATACTAACTTTTACCCACTAACTTTAAAACATGACACATATTTAGGGACATCCCAAAATGAAATACATGACACTTAAAAAGGGACAGAGGAAATATCCGCCAACACAGGCTAACTAAAAGGGTAAAATATGTAATTACCCCTTAAACTATGCCGAAAATATGGGAGCGACTATTCGCAACCCTGTTTTTTCTCCCATAGCCCCTTACTCCATACAATCCTTTTAAAACAGGAAATTTTCTCCAGGAGCCCAATAAATGTCCCTGATCTTCCAAATATACCCTTTCTCTAAAAAATTACACTTTAAACCCAATCCCCCTTCAAAACCCTAAACTCCCCACCCCTGGTCCCCCCACCCCATTTACGTCGGCAGACCACTCCCACGCCATTTCCGCCTCCCACCTCCTCCACCTCCATAGCCACCACCGCAGCACCGCCTCTCCTGCCGCCGCACCACCGCACCAGGTGCCGTTCTCTCTCTCTCTCTCTCTCTCTCTCTCTCTGTTCTTTCTGCCCTCCCTAATCCCCCTCTTCATCCTCGATCGCTTTATCTCGTTTCACACTGTACAAAAACGCAAAAAAGCTGTCTTCTGTGGTGCGATTTTGTGTGCGATTTTGGTGGTGATTTTGAGCGATTTTTTTGCACGATTCTGGTAAGATATACACCTGCTCTTGATTTCGATTTACACTAGCAGGAACGATCTGTTGTTTTTTGTGATTTCTGGTTAGGGTTTTTGATTTTGACTTCGATTTGTAGTTAGGGTTTCGATTTCCGTTAGATTTCTTGTCTATAGACTTGATTATGGTTTCGTTTTTTTGTTGATTAAGGAACGCTTCTCAAAGAACTTAGGTGGGTGGTTACTTCATCGGAAGCCCATACGCTTTGAAGCCCCGTCGACGCTTGGTGTGTTTCCGTCCAGGCGCCGCTGCAACGCGTTGTTCCCACAAGGTTCCCGTCGAATCTACTCTCGCTCTTCTTCTCTCTTGTCTTGTTTTTCGTTTTCACGTTCCGTAGATCGACGTAAATGTAGCTCTATGTGTTTTTTCTTGGTTTATTCACTTGCTGATTCTAGTTCTTTGAAACAAGTTTTAAATGTGGATGAGTTGTTAATAGTTACCATGGTGATGAAAAAGATGATATTTGTATGTGCGTGTGCTGATGATTTCAGTACTATATGTAGCTTGATGCTTGTAAATGAACTCAATAGGCATTTGGGAAAGGGAAAAAAAATGAAGGATTGTTTAGCTAAGCTGTAACACGGGTTAAGCTATCGGGATGAATGGAATTAATTATGTCGATCAAAAGAAAAAAAAAAAACCTCGGGTTAAGCTATCATTTACTATGTGTAATTATTCCCACTGCATTTAAAACTAGTAGAATTATCATCTTTGCCAACGAAATTAGTTATCTTTTTGTTCATAAAACGTGAGATTGGACAAAAAAGAGCATTTCCTTTGAGGAGCACTGGAACCTTATTGGGTTCTTCTCAATAACCTGTGGTCTTATCCAGGTTTTTAGTGTTCGTGAAACAGGTATTAAAAACCTTCTGCTTTTTACGTTGTGGAGGTATGATGGTAATGGGACGTGGTCATGGTTTGGCATTCTTATCTAGATTCTAGCCTTCGATTAATGGCAATGAGGCAGAGGCTGGTTTCCTCCTTGCGGGTCGAAGAGCCTTTTGAATTTTGAATGTTTTGTTTCTTTTACTTTGTAATGAGATGATATGGATGACATTAGTGTCCCTATGTATCTGCTTGTTAGTCCTTTCTCTCGCATTTTAATTCTGTTTGTATTATCGGCTATCACAGTTATAAGTTAAACCTACTCCTGTAGTACCTCTCTTCATTATGGAGATCAAAGCAGATGGAAAAGATGGCTCCTTAGTTTTGCTGAAGCAAGGTGCTGAAGCTGTAAGTTCACTTTTTCCCTTTTCTTTTAAGGACTTTCAACGTCAACTAGATGTTGCCCAGCTGTTTAACACACATTAATCTAGTTGCTTGGTTATGCAGTTTCTAGCAAATTAATGTGCTCAACTGTTATTTTGTTGCTTGCCTTTTCCAGCGGGTTTTTGAGTCAACCTTTGTGGGAAGGAGGTCCATTGTTAAGGAACGCTTCTCAAAGAAGTATAGACATCCAACTTTGGATTCAAAGCTTACCATCAAACGCCTAAATGCTGTAAGTCTTTCGAAGGGATTTTATTGGCTGTCTTTTCATCTTTAAGAGGTAATGGTCTGGTCCTCAATGTTTCTTTAACTTTCCTAATCGGTTTTGTGAAGCAGGAGGCTAGATGTACGACTAAAGCTAGACGCCTTGGAGTTTGTACTCCAGCGCTTTATGCTGTTGACCCCATCCTACATACCCTAACTTTCGAGTATGTGGAGGGTCCCTCTGTAAAGGACGTCTTCCTCGACTTTGGATCAAATGGTGTTGTGGGAGAACAAATGGATGACATTGTAGTGCAGATTGGTGATGCAATTGGCAAACTACATGATGGTGGCCTAATTCATGGTGACTTGACCACATCAAACATGTTGATCAGGGATAATACCAATCAGCTGGTGGGTCTTATTTCATAGCGTCCTACTTTTCCACTCCAACTTTGCTTTACTTATTTAGATATGTTTTTATTTACCAGTATCCCTCAGGAAAAAGAAGCAATGGGAGACCAAGAAGAGGATGAAGCATTGTAATTTTTTCTTAGGTTTCGTATGTTAGTATTTTGTTAGCACATTTTATTCGATTCAGAATGAAGGTGTAAGTATAAGTTTGAGAATTTCGAAATGAAGATTGTCTTATGTAGACCAAAATTTTGTGAATGGACACAAGTTGTTAATTTCATGAATGGAATTGAGTTGTTAATTTTGAATTTCTTCATTGGATCATTACTATAACTCTTTATTTTTCTTCATGCTCACTGTCTAATTGATTGGTAAGAATGCACTAGGATAATAAACAACCATGTTAGCTTCTCACCCTTCAACTACATGCAATACAAATAACCACCCAAAATTAATAGCCATTGCAATACCTCGAAAATACAAAAACATACTATCATTTTAACATTACTCTTCTCGCACTTTTAATTGCATTTCTTAGTTCAAATGGACATTCGCATTTCTTAGTTCCTGTGACGCGTGCTATCTTCTTTGCCTTCCCTTATTTGCCATTCTCCTTCACATTACCTCCTTTGTCCTTTGCCTTGTTGATTAACGACCTATGTGGCTACCGTGCGCACTCACATTCTCTGTCGTAAACTCCTGTGCTATGGTCACTGGACCTATGTGGCTGCCATGCGTTGAAGTATCACCCTGAAAAAAGTATCACAAATTCAAAAGTCCGTTAAAACAAGTTTTCGGTCTCTCTGGATCTGTTTTGGTAAGTGAATGTCGAAAATACATACAATTCGGTATATAACTGTTGAACATAAGTATCACTTTCAGTATCACCATGTCGAAAATATGTACAAAATTTGATAACCAACTGCCGAACTATGTATACAAAAATCATATAAACATTTCGGTAAATAGCTGTTGAAACAATAATTATATTTCGGTAACTACACGTCGAAAATATGTTCAAACTTCGGTAAACAACTGACGAACCACTATATACAAAAATCTTATATACATTTCGGTGAATAGCTGTTGAAAAATAATTATATTTCGGTAACTACACGTCGAAAATATGTTCAAATTTCGGTAAACAACTGTCGAACAATCTATATAGGGGATTATACATACATTTCGGTAAGTAGCTGTTGAAAACAAGATTATATTTCGGTAACTACCCGTCGAAAACATGTTCAACTTCGGTAAACAACTGCCGAAACCACTATATACAAAATTCATATATATACATTTCGGTAAATAGCTGTTGAGAAAAATATTATATTTTGGTAACTACACGTCGAAAATATATTCAGACTTCGGTAAAAAACTGTTGAACCACTATTTTCGGTAAACAGCTGTTGAAAAAATAATTACATTTCGGTAACTACACGTCGAAAATATGTTCAAATTTCGGTAAACAACTGTCGAACTACATATATAGGGAAAATCATACATACATTTCGGTAAATATCTGTTGCAAACAAGATTAAATTTCGGTAATTGAATGCTGAAAGTGTATCTAAATTTCGGTAACTAACTGTCGATTATAGTAATATTTTACAGTGGTTAGCTACCGAAATTACCTACTTTATTCTGTTCATCTGTTCGAACCAGAAACATCGCCGAAACCCTCGAAAAACTGGGTTTACAAAACCCACACGCCACAACAACAAAACAGAGGCATTGTAAATGGAAAAACTTACCTCCTCACACGGCTTCCAACATACAATGTCTGTCACAGTATCTTTCTTCTCCTCTGCCATCGTATGGTTGCCAATAGAATTTGATTCAATTTCAAAATCTAAACCTACAAATGGGTCAAAAAATGGATCAATGTAAGGACTTAATCCTTTCATTGATATATTATTTGGTCATCGTTCCTCCTCCATTGGAAAATTTGAGAGAGTGGAGAAAATAAAATGATGAAGAGAGAGGATAAGTGAAGAAGATGAACAGTAGTAGCAGAAGAACACCTGTGAGCCGAAGAACACCTGTGTTTTTTTTTTTTAAAACGTCAATGATGATTTTGAGGGGGAAGGGGGAAAACGTGAATGATGATTTTGAGGGGGAAGGGGGAAGTGGATAATTTAGGGGTTTTGGTCATTAGGGCATATAGGTCATTTCACGTATAAGTATAAGGGTAAGTAGGTCATTTTGCATTAGGGGGTCATGTTGTAATTAGTTGCCAATTTTTAACGGGGCTAAGGGAGAAAAAACAGGGTTGCGAATAGTCGCTCCCGAAAATATTTACTTCCCCTTTCAACTACCAATTGAACATCTTTGCCCCTTTAACTACCAAACTGTCACAAACTAAGGACAATCCCCACATTCCATCCATGTCTTGGATGGAAAAGTTATAACACATAATCCTAACTGAGTTATTTGAAGGCTATTAATGTCTTTTTACCTACCAATATATGTATATGTACGTATCTCCTTTTCCTTTCTATCTCACAGTCTCCACTCCCCCCATAGAATCCACCATCTCTGTCCCGCTCTGTTCATCTCTCTCTCTAATAGCAAAAAATAGCAAGAAAGCATGAACAAAAAAAATCGATGGGTGAATTTTGAAAGGAAAAAAGACTTAAAAGGATGTGATATATTATCACCTATCCAAGAAGCTTGTCTCGGGCCGACTTATTAGCGATGAAAACCTACTACTCGAGTAACTCTGATCAATTGCACCATCAAAAGGAGGAAACCCATGAAACCCATTTGGGGGAATGAGTGATCCTTTTGTTTTGACCATTGTTTTGAATGTTTTTGTCAGAGAAATGGTTGTTCAAGAACCTCGTTATGGTGCTTAATGGAGATCTGTTAAAAAAAGGCTATTAATGGACGACTACTGTAGGGTTTGTATGAAGGAGGGCTGTTTTCTAAATTTCCATACCCAAACTAGTACCACCACCTTCCATGGAAGAGAGAGAGAGAGACTGAAAACAAGAAGGGGGAGAGAGAGGGGCACGAACAGAGTGATGGTATAGAGGAAGAAGATGATAGATACATATACCTATATGGTATGTTAAAAGACATAAATAGCCTTCAACTAACCCACTTAGGGAGAAGTGTTAACTTTTCCATCCATGATTTGGATGGGAGTGACAGATTGTCCTTTAGTGTATAAGGATTTGATAGTTAAAGAGGCAAGGATGTTCAATTAATAGTTGGAGGGGGAAATAAACATTTTTTCCAATAGTTTGAGGGGTAAGTACATATTTTACCCTAACTAAATTTCTCTAGACAACGTAATCCACGAACCAACAACAGACAGTCAGTACATATCTCCACAGCGCTCCACTACATCGCTTGAGCCCAAATCAGCGTATGCCACACCGCCAAAGCTTCCATGATCATCAACGCCGAACTCGCAAAAACTTTCTTAACCAACACCCCTATCACGCCTAGCTAACACCCGCAGCACCCATTAAACCGACACCGGAACGGCGGAACTCCCACCGTAAAATCTAAACCCAGATTGGACGCCCTCCAAAATCGCCTAGCCTCCTCACACTGTCACACATAAAATAAATAAATGCTCAATAGACTCCCCCTCCAACCCACAAACTGGACAAACAACCTCATCAAACTAACCCTCTTCGAGCTAGCGCCAAGACCGGCAAAATTCTATGAACAACTTTCCATAAAAATAACGTAAATTTTGAACCCGACCAATAGATTTCATCCCGCCCCCTCTCGCGAGGAAATCTTCAGAGCTTTTCAGTCCTATGTACTCCATTACTAAAGAAACAAGAGTAATTATTGAGTGTTCCAGGAGTATGGCCAAGTGGTGAGACCTCTAACAACCACACAATCGTGCGGGGTTTAGTTGCACCTCACATGATTTTGTTATGGTTAGGGGTCTTGGAGCGCCACTTAACCATATGATAGGTGCCGAAAAGCACCTAATTACACTCTCTAATTTATTCATTACTAGTCCGTTTGTGTTATTATTTGATGCTTTTAGTTGGTTAATGGTGTTTCAGGCCTTGGTGGACGATTAACGTTTAAACGTGCAAAATGGAGGTGATTAGAGCGCACGAACGCGAAGTGAAAGGCTGCTGAAATAAGCCGGAAGCAAAACGAGAGTGTCTGAATTTTTGGCCCGGGCCGTTTTCAACTTAGCCCGGGCGAATCTGCTCCCTGTGCGAGTTCTGAGTTTGCTGAAGTTTTGGCCCGGGTGGTCGGCGACGGGAAAATTGTGTTGGGCGCGTTTTTAATTATATTTTTAGGTCTTAGGTATAAATACTCTTAGACAATATTATTTTAGGGTTACCTATGTTTTAGCAACTATAGAGAGATCGAGGCAAGAACAACGCCAAGGAAGATTGCTCCACGAACTCCATGTGTTCTTCAATTCCAAGCGCGTTCTTCTTCTCTATGGCCGGCTAAACCCCTATCTAGGGGGAGGATGAAGCCGCACACCAAGTAACCTTGTTCTTTTGCATAGATTATGGTTTTTATTCAAATCAAATTATGTGTTCAGAACTCCTTTCATGATATCAATGGAATGGTTTTTATTTCTTTCAATCAGTTGAGTATTTGTATCCATGGTTTTCAAATACATTTCACATAATGGTTTTCATTGTCCGCAATCTTGGTGACTGAAATGGATTATGCTCGTGAGACGGATCGTGCCGTTAGGCGGCTAGACCGCGCTAGTGAGATGCTGGTTGGCGGATTGTAGAAATCTACTTGACCACTATCGATAGAGATTGAAAGCCCTAGCGATAGTGATTTGCGATTCGAGTATTAACCCGGTCTATGCGATACATGATTATGCGGTTGGGGTGGATTCTAAACCCTAGATCCTTCTCCCATCGGTCCTAAACCCTTTTATTTAATTGCTTTAAGTTAATTATTTCACTCAAATCAATCCAAACCAATCAAATTTTTTATTTAGTTAGAATTAATCTAGAAATTAATCGAATTCATTGTAACTCAGTCATTCAGTCTCCGTTGGAACAATACTCGGTCTTGACCACTATTCTACGAAGTAATAGTTAATTCTTAGTTTTTACAAATTTATTTTGGGAAAAATTCAAAAAAACCCCTGAACTTTGAACTCAATGTCAAATAGGCACCTGAACTTAAATAAACTTCAATTGAACACCTGAACTTTCACTCCGTTATCAATTTACCCCCTGCCGTCTCAATCCGTTACTTGTCGTTAACGGCACAGTTAAAAAAAACTATGAAGCAGAAACGTGATTATGAGAGCCTTAGAGACAAAATTTGATTATGTCTCTTTAGAATAATATGATCGGAATAATAAGATCTTCACACCCGTTCAAACGGATTAAAAATTGGAACACTGTACTGATTTAAACATAGTGAAAATTTGAGCACTTAATTTTTTGAGACCGTTTATATATTAAAAATATGGTTAAAAAATTAAGTGCTCCAATTTTTAATCCGTTTGAACGGGTGTGAAGATCTTATTATTCGATCATATTATTCTAAAGAGACATAATTAAATTACTCAAGACTAAATTTATGAATTTTTTATTTAACCAAAGCGTTGCCATTTTGGTGTGTGGGTAGTGATCCTTTTTGAAAATTTGAGCACTTAATTTTTTTGAGACCAAGTGCTCCAATTTTTAATCCGTTTAAAGTGGAGGCATATTAATCATATTATTCTAAAGAGATATAATCAAAAAGGCTCTTATAATCACGTTTCTGCTCCATAGGTATGAATTTTTTATGTAACCAAAACTTTGCCATTTTGGTGTGTGGGTAGAGGCTGATGTGCCTTTTTTTTAAAAGCTCTTTTTGAAAATTTGAGCACTTAATTGTTTTAGTTTTAATCCGTTTGAGCGGGTGTGAAGATCTTATTATTGATCATATTATTCTAAAGAGACATAATCAAATTTTGTCTCGAAGGCTCTCATAATCACGTTTCTGCTTCATAGGATTGCAAACTGGTGGTAAGTTTTTTATTCTACGAAGTAATAGTTAATTCTTAGTTTTTACAAATTTATTTTTGACTTGGAACAACACGGTCACCATACTTAAACCATGCTCCAGGAGCACCTAATATTTTTCAAAAAAAAAACTATGGGTACACTATTTGGTGTATACCAAATATGTACCAGGTTGTGAGTCCCATACAAACGATCGAAACCGTTCAATTCGTTTGAAACATATTTATACGAGTCCTTGTTAAAAATTAGCTCATTCGAATATCGGTAAGTGCTTCATCAATACATTCAACTTTTGTCCATGTGTATTAATTGAATGAATTGGTTAAGTTCTTACCGATATTAGAATGATGTGATTTTTTTGGAAACTTGTAAAATTTTATATTAAATAAATTGAGCGGCTCAGATCACTAGCATGAGATCTCAAATTAGATCCCACAAAATGAGGTGTACATCTGGATGTACACCAAATAATGTACCCATTGTTGAGCTCTGTTACTAAAAGAAAAAACCTAAATTTAATTTTTTTTGGCTGCTGAAATAAACTGCTCTCCTCCATTCAGTTTGACCCAAAAAAAGAGAATTAAAAAAAAAAAACTCTGTTGTCCGTTCTAAAAAAAAAAAGGGAAATGATTTTGCCACTCCCTTTTTTGTTAACACCACTCCCCTGCAAGCACGGACAAAAAAGGGAGTGGCAAAATCATTTCCCTTTTTTTTCTTAGAACGGACAACAGAGTTTTTTTTTTTTTTTTACTTCTTTTTTTGGTCAAACTGAATGGAGGAGAGCAGTTTATTTCCCATGAGATCCCTCATTTTTTTATATGCGTACTTTTCAATTTTTTGGTTATATTTTGGTAATTCAAACCGTTCAAATTGCTTAAAACATAGTATTTTTCAAGGGTACCTAAAGAAATTAGCTGAAAATATTACTAAAAAATACTTGATCCAAACAGCTTTTCATAAAGTTTGACAGGTTCGGATCAAACACTTGTAAATATTCTTTTGAGCTGATTTCTTGAAAGCACCCTTAAAAAATATATTTTAAAATAAATTAAACGATTTGAATCATTAAAATATAACCCGAAATTAGAAGTGTCACACCGTAGGAAAAAATGAGAGACACCTTTGTAGGAAGCTTACCGTAAAGCAGAGTTTACTTCTACGCTAACCCCACCCCCACAAAACATCTCTCCTCTCTTCCCCACCGAATTCCCAATTCCGGCGAAGGCTCTTTACCTTCTTGATCCAAACTCCCCAAAACCCTAACCCTAATTTCCCATGAAGCGATCCCACATTCACCTCCCTCGTTGCCTCGCCCGAAAATGGCTAATCCCCGTGCTATTCACCTCAACAATCTCCCTCATCTCCCTCTTCATCACAACCCTTCCCCACCACAATCCAAACCCTAACCCGTCCATTCCAATTTCCGACTCGAATTCCAACCCCAGAACGGGCCCGCCGGAGCTGCCCCGGTTCGCGTACTACCTCTCCGGCGGCGCGGGCGACGGGCCGCGCCTGAAGCGGCTGCTGCAGGCGGCGTACCACCCGAGGAACTTCTACCTGCTGCACCTCGACCTCGAAGCATCGGACGCCGAGCGGCTCGAGCTGGCCAGGTACGCGAGGGCGGAGGAGGGGGTGCTGAGGAAGTTCGGGAACGTGATGGTGGTGGGCAAGGCCAACCTGGTTACGTACAAGGGGCCCACGGTGATCGCGTGCACGCTGCACGCGGTCGCGATACTGTTGCGGAAGGGGAGGTGGGATTGGTTTGTTAATCTCAGTGCGTCGGATTATCCTCTCGTGCCGCAGGACGGTTAGTTTTGTTCTTCGTTGGATTAGCTATTGATTGGAGATCATTTTTATACCAGCTTTGATTGTATGCTCGTCTTGTACATTTCTCGATTCTGTATATGGTTAGTTTGATGATGTTGAAATGAAATGAGTATTGGTATAACCCCTAGGGTTTGGCCCGGTGGTCAAGGCCTTAGACTTAGGGGTTTGCTCTCTCATAAGATCTTAGGTTCGAAACCTCTCAGGTGCTATCAACTCCTTTAGGGCTAGTCCATATGGAGCATTTGCTCCGGCTTTAACTGAGGCTCCGCTAGTGAACAATTGGTTTATGGTCCAAGGATTAGTCGAAGTGCGTGTGAGCTGGCCTGGCCACCTAGTTATAAAGAAAGAAAGAAATGGGTACTAGTAAGGGCATTACTTGTTAATGTGAGAGAATTGAGTGGGGTTTAGTGGTCCGTGTATGATCAACGTGATTTTTTATCTTGTTGAAATTCTCAATAAGCTTTCACAAAATGAACCGTTTCGATCATCAAAGTAGGCACATGATAGGCCTGCTCCTCCGCAAGCCTATCGCATGCCTACTTTGATGATCGGAACGGTTCATTTTGTGAAAGCTTATTGAGAACTTTAACAAGATTAAAAATCATGTTGAACACTTGCATTGGGCAACTAATCTTACAAGACAGGTGATATACCGTTCGGGTGTTATACTGGTAATTCTGCATTATTAGTCTGGTGCTTAGTTGCACGAAGCGGGTGCGGGAGCGGGAGCGGGGGAGCGAGGGAATATAGAAGCTCCCAAGGTTGGGAGCGTGAAAGGAGCATGTACATATATTATGAAAATAATGTAGCATAGAGTATTCCGCTGTAAAAGTACAATAATTTAGGAAGTAAAAATATGGGCCAAGTCCTCCATAAGTGTAAGAAATGGGCTAGTGGTACAACATATGATTTTCTTTTCAAGATATCATGACTTAGGCTAGATATATGAGTTCATCAAAGACCAATTAATAAAGCCAAGTGATAAATCCCTGGTTTTCTATACAAATATATCATACAAAAGCTCCCATCTTTGTAAGGAGCGAGCTTTCATCTCGATGGGAGCGGGCTCTCGTCAAGCTCCTTAGTTAGGAGCGCAAAAGTGGGCTCCCAAGGTGGGAGTGGCACCATTTTAGGAGCTCCTTGCAACTAAGGTCCGGTGAGATGGCTCATCGCCTCATCCTATGGGATTATAAGTTATAACCCATCACATGTAGTCCGGCCTACCAAACATGGCCAATTATGTGTTGGGATGTGATTATTTGGAGTTAGGGGAATAGTTGATGACGCGAGGAGAAAAATGGTTTGTGATTTAACCACAAACTGCCCTCTGGAATCTGGATAGAGTAACATGTGTAAACTGAGAGAAATGAGCTTCAGTTCCTAAAGAAGTTCGAATGTTGCATTTTATGGGTAGGGTTTAGCAGGAGAAACGTCGTTTCCATGTCTATTTCTCAATTTATGGCCTGAAATACTTGGTCCCATTGGGAAAAAAAAAAAACACATTGTACAGGACTGAGAAGTTGAATGGGATTAAAGTTCTGAAAGTTGCGTTCACTTCATGTGCTGATGGGTGTTGAACGTACAATGCCCTGGAGGAGGTGACAAAAGTTGCCGACCATGCACTTGTTGCTATTGAAGAAGGAATCTGTTCATTTCATAGTCCTGCAAGCATTTCTGGCTAGAATCTCTTGCTAAAGGTCATAGGTAATGGGACACAACAATTTTTTGTTTTGAGGGAAGTACCTCTGTCACTTGTAATGCTCTTATCCAATCGAAAACTACCCTAAGGAGGGCTATAACCTGAAGAAGATACCTCTTGCAACCATAATGCCCTTACCTATGGGAAACTATCTTAGTGTACTCCTCACCCTTTCTCCTTTTTGTTGTTGGGTTGGGGTGGTACCTATGTGAAAAAATAGTTGCTGAGTAAGCTTAACTCAATTGCTTACCTTGGGTATTTGCGGCTTTTAAAATCTTAGTAGCTCTTGTCCAGCATTGTGAGACCGCGTTTCTTTCTTCTTTTTTGAATGGGATTAATGTAGATTGATCGAATTGCAAGCTTCCAACTTCAAAAGTCTCCTTCCTATATAAGTTTTTCTTGGTGGTCACTTTGGCATTTTCAAGTCTTTTCTAGTTTTTTGCCCTTATTCTTGTAAGTGAAGCATTTTATTGCAAATTGCAATATCTGGCATTGTCTTCTTCTTTTTTATTTTTATCAGCAATATCTGGCATTGTCTTTAGGCCTTCAGGTGTTGTATTGGGCTTTGTCCCATAGGCTGTATTTTCCAACTTTTGGTGAGAATCCCTTCCCCTCCCCCTAATAAATTGTTACTTTTGCCGATCAAAAAATAAAAATAAAAATCTGCCATTGTCAGTCTGGCTATCGATATCTAATAATTGGACCACTTTACCATGCAGTATTGGTTTATGGATTTTGTAATAAACGCTTAATTCCTCTTGTTCCAGATCTCCTCCACATATTCTCGTACTTGCCTAGGGATCTAAACTTCCTTGAGCACACAAGCAATATTGGCTGGAAAGAGTGAGCATGCAATTCCTGTCTCTGTACTCGTCCCTATAGTCCGTAGAGAATTTACATCTGCTTTTTTTATTTGCTCATGCTGAGGTAATCATTAGGGGCATTCTGGTTTTATGCTTGCAGGTTTCAAAGAGGAAGGCCTATCATTGTAGATCCAGGCTTGTATCATTCAAAGAAATCCGGTGTATTTGGGGCCAAAGAGAGAAGATCTTTGCCTGCTTCGTTTAAGTTATTCATGGGTACTTCCATTATTTTTGCTTTGTATCTGCAATTTACTTATTTGCGGTTTGATTATTCATGTGGATAGGAAAACTCAAGACTCGAGTAACTCTTCTACTGTCTTTTTCACCTTCATGGACCTCTGATATCTGCATGGCTATGTGGTTTTATATGCTGAAAGACACGCAAGGAGTTGTACAAAACTATTTTTAACAAAATATCTCTAGTCTTGTAGTTTCAGATTTTTAATTTGCTAAAACTGATTTTGTAGTCCTCAAATAAGAAAATCAACTTCTACATCTGTGTTACTAGGGTCTGGAAATTAAATTGCTTTTAGAGACTGAGGATTGATATTTACTCCTTTGTCCCGTATGGACTGGACTCAGAAAGTGAAACCAAGTGAATAAGAGAAGGGGCAAAGTTTTATGCATCAAGTTGGGTCAATTTGAGTCAAATATTGTGTTACTTAGCTTTTGGCAAGCTGCAGAAATGCCGATTTAGGTTTTATTAGGGTTTTACAGTGGTCTCATAGCCTCATAAACTCATTGGACTCGCTTCGTTATGGATTATAGATGGGTGGTTCCCATAGTCACGTAAATTATTGGTCATCTTTATAAGGTTTTTTTTTTTTTGATCAGGTATATCATTTTTGGATTTTTGGCAACGAGTAACCGTGGAATGTAGGAAAACTTTGGACCCCAATAGGGAAGACCCGGGATACCTGCAAGTTGCAACCACCTATAAGCCACCTCAGTTTGGGCATTACCAACATGATCCGAATGCAATACCTCCGGATTTATGGCTGGTCCAAGTGTGAAACTTAGATCACTTGACGTCTCTTTTTCCAAAAACATCAAATGATTCAAATACTTCATATATGTTGTGACATTTTGAATGAAGCTCTTACCTTGACTCAAAAGGAAAACTTGTCACATTTCTAACTGTTAATTTGTTCTCAGTTAGATCTCCCCCTCATCATAACCCTTCCAATCCAAGTGAAGGCAGGACATAGAGTCTAGGTTTCAAGTACAACCGCATCGAGGATTTACCTGCTAAAGTCGATTCTTGAGCATCCATTTCCTTGTAGATTTGCCCTTGTTTTTTGGCATGAATGCATCTGGGAGTCATGAAGATGGAGTTCTGAAACGTAATTGTGTTTTCAACATTATGCTTCTTTATCTTGTCCAGAACTATGTACACTGTTAGTGCGGATGAATCTTTTTCCTGTGTATCCACCTTTTAACTTCAAACTTCACCATCTGCAGGATCTGAATGGGTAGTACTGAGCAGATCGTTTCTCGAATTCTCCATATGGGGTTGGGATAATCTCCCGCGCACTCTCCTTATGTATTACACGAATTTCATGTCACCGCAAGAGGGCTACTTCCACACCGTGATATGCAACCACAAAGACTACCAGAACACCACAGTAAACCACGACTTGCACTATATAAGGTGGGATGATCCTCCGAAGCAGCAACCGATGAATCTGACGTTAGGACATTTTGACAACATGATCCAGAGTGGTGCCCCTTTTGCTCGTAACTTTGCAAAAGATGATCCGGTTTTGGACAAAATTGACGAGGAAATTTTGAGGAGGTCGGATGGACAATTTACACTGGGGGGTTGGTGCGTGGGTAATTCTGCTAGAGACAACGATCCTTGTGTGGTTCATGGGAGTCCAAATGCAGTTAGACCTTCTGTAAGTTCGAGAAGGCTAGAGAAACTTATTTTGAAGCTTCTTGATTCCGAAAATTTTAGGACGAAACAGTGTAACTAAATCTGGCTATTCTTCATTTTGCCACTATTTTTCTCTCTCTTGGTTGGTGCCATACTGGCATTTGGAATTGTGTAGAATGGAGAGTTTCTGAAAGCAGAGGTGAAGCCCAAATGCGCCCTTGATCACTGATGGAGGAAGATTTTGAGACGGACGGTCTTGCAGCCTCTAATTTAGGCATCTATTTGAGACCACTCTCATAAGGTGTAGCGTATCTGCAGTCCCGTAACATGCAATTTGCCCTTCATCGTCTGCACGAATCCCTATCTGATATGAGGGCTCGTTGAATCGGATGAGAAAAAAATACTAGTTGATCGGTACACTTTTTTTGTTTTTCATTGAAAAAATGTGTACCGATCAAGAGATTAAGGAAACGTCCAACTTGGTCTAAATGTAAAATGCAATTAATTTTTCTTTTGATTGGCGAAAGCGATTATAATTTTTTAAAACAAGAGAATTTGTTAGCCTTCCATTTCAATAAAGTCCTCCTAACCATAGACTTTTTGCAATCTTTTTAAACTAAGCTAGGACCAAATTTCAAAGAAGTCCACCTACATCATTTTTTTAAAAATCATACTATAGAACAATTTTACAGCCTGTTGGGTCCGGAGTGTCCCTATAGATTTGGTTACACAATGTCATTCCCTACGACTGCTCTAAAAACAGACTTGCGGGTGTGATGTCGAATGTCATAAAAAACTTAATTGAAGCCCTCTATAACACCAATTGGTTTTAGGAGAGATGGTGGAAAGTGGTCTGACACAACTTATAGGATATAGTCCATGAAAACAACTAAAATAAGAGAGGATAAAAAAAGATTAATAGAAAGAGCAACGATAGGAATACAACTTTAAAAGTTAAAACACAACTAAAAGCAACTGTATCCATAGTCAATCGATGCACGTGAATCCACATATATCGGACGACTCCAAACACAGTTATGTTCGGAGTTGTGTTCGTTGTGTCGAGTGTTTTTTTTTTTTTTTGTAGTAATAGAAAAGGAGAGAAACTTATCTCTGGAGCACTACAAACAGCTTATTTACAGAGACATGCAATCTCAACTATCTATTTCGACAATCAATGATCTGAATTTCAAAAAACTATTCGCACTATTCCGTTGATAAACATTTGTTTACCGCTGCTATGTAAATAAGATTTTCTCGAAAATGATCCCCCAGGGTGAAACAGGGAACAGTAGCAAGGACAATTTCGTCCTATAAATATTTCGTATCCGTAGGAGCGGGAACAAACAGCGTCCGTCTCCGAAGAAAAACGAAAAACGAGAAAGAAAACCCAAAAAGCTTCCAGGGTTTGCGCTCGATAGCGTTCATTCACAGATCGAACACATATTGACCTCCAGGTATCAGTCTGAAACCCTAACGTCCATTTTCGTTGATCGATTTGAAGTCTTAATGTTGCCTTTTCTAGCTTACATGAAGAAAAACGTGATCTCGTTCCTGTTGATCGATTTTTTGTCCGTTGTTTTGGGGTCTGTGAGAGGCTGAGATCGAGGAGAATCTCGACATTTATTTGTGTCGCCTGTGATTGTCCAATTTTCTGCTAACTGGTTGGTAATGATCCGTTGACGGGAATTTATGCTTTAGATGGAAGGGAAACAAAAATTTGTTACACTGGCGGAGGCAGGATTTTAAACTGGTGGGCTCAGATGTAAACCCTCCTCCTTATATGTTAAGACATACTCGTAGCTCAAAAGATAACAAAAAATTGACTTATATATTGATACTTGCAAGCTTTTGGGAAAACGAGATTTTAATGTATATACGTTGCTGCTGTATAAGGTTATACGCGCAACCAAAGAATGGTTGATAACTTGGAATTTTAGGAATTTTTTTGACATACATATAGGAGTTTTAGGGTTTTTTGCTCCCAAGGGACTTGCAGGGGGGCCAATCCCATAGAATTGTTTCAAACTAACTTCAAAAATTGTATAACTAGTGACAATATTGGGAGTGGTGAAGGGACGGGGCACCAGCCCGCACCCCTTTGTGTCCGCTCCTATTGATAGGTCTCAATGTGATTTGAAGGTTATGCTATTGAAGATCCTGTTTGAGAGATTCAAAGGTTAATAGGTTATGTTAAAGATTGAAGATCCTTTTTGAGTTTATTGTTTCTTCGATACTCTCATACTCATACTTGACAAACAATGCAACCCTTGATTTAGCTCAATCCCTCTAGTAATTAGGTATGACTGTATTCTTAACCTATGACTTCAGCTGTTCTCACTTAGCAAAAGAAAAACCACAGGTGTTTCTCATGTATACAAGTGATCGAGTTGAATGCGAAAGATGTTGCCCACTGGGGCTGTGTTTGTTGATGATTGACCGAACCTTGCTATGTCCTCGTGTTCTTCCTCACTATTTCGTTTCATCTATCTTCAACACTATGCCATTGTCACATTTAGGAAAAATGCACTGTAGCCTACTATGCCACCCCCAACTTAGACGAGTTATCACTTGTGGGTTGTGGCCCTCCCCCCTATATAATTTGGCCAACCCCTTGCTAATTAGTTGGTTTCCCCTTTGTCCACAAGATTCATGGTCCGGCTATATTATCTTGTTAGAATTTCCAGAACTCTATTTGATTTTCAAAATGCAGTGGAAATCATTTCCTTGTCGCCAATGTGATCTTTCTTGCCCTGTTTACAGCAAAAGATCAGTATGTTGTATGTTGATTTACGTCTTCTATTTTGGTTATCACTCATCTGTTGCAGGTTTATTGTTTTGGAGATATCTTGCTTTTCTACTTGCCAATTAAAAGGGTAATTGCTGGCGTCATTTCTTGAGGTAAGAAGTGGGGCTACCCGCCGCTGCTAGATTGTGATGGATAACAAATCCTTGGGAGGGTTTTTTGGTGGCTTTGGTCATAAACATCCTGGTCAAGAATGTTCTATTCCAGCATCAACAAACTGTGATAGTACTGCAACTGCGTATGAAGCTTCGCAGAGATCACACCAGTTGTCTATCAATAATGATGGGTACTTACGTTATTCCTTTTGTTCTTTGCTTTCTTTTTCCCAAAATCCTTGTAGACAAGGGACTTATTATCCCAATGATGCTTCCACTATTGTATACCCATACTAGGGAACACTAGTTGGTGCTTTGATTTATTTTGTACCAAGGCTTTGTTTTTGTATCTAACTCCATACTTTGGTTCCCTAAATAGTATTGATGAAAAGAAAAAACGTGTTTCAAAAATTACTGGAGGGGGCCTGCGCCAGATCAGTATCACAGGTCAGTAATTTATTTTATGTAGCTTTGGTCGCTTCCAAGTTCCATACCATCAGTGCTATTTCAATTTGTTCTTGTTCCATCAATGGTACTTAGGAACGTTAACTTGTTTATTTATTTTTTGTTAGTTTTTCTAAAAAATGATCGAAAGTGCCATATGAGGCCATTCAATTATATAGAGTACAACCAAAGCTTAGGTTTGGTATTGACCTTCTAGCTTTAGATATATCTTATGCATTTAATAGTACTGTTCATCAGAATTATGATATTGTTGAACCTGCTTTGATTTCTTTCCAGTTGGTAAGAAAGTGGAGAGCAAGGGAAGAACAACATATAGTGAGGTATTTTTTCTTTCTTCCCTATATCTCTTTCCCCTTTTTCTCTTACATTGTAGCTTTTTAAAGTTTTGTTTGCTAAAGGAAAACAAATTTGCTGGGGAGAGTCAAGAGAGTTTTTCACTCTACATTGTGCACCAATTTAACATCCGTTAAGCTTTTTGGACATGCTTTTTTTTTTTAATCCTGAATGGTGATTTGAATTCATTTGAGGACTAAGTGAAGATAAAAATGGTAGACGAAACAACAAAGCATAAGTAAAATGTTTGTAGAATGAAAGGGCTGAGTTGTGACCTGTTATTTCAAACATCAACCCAACAAGATGTCTTTAATCGTCACCCCCCCCCCCCCCAAAAAAAAAAAAAAAAACAAGATGGCATAACCATGAAAATTTCACCACCACTTCATTCCAGTGCAATATTCGTTAAGTAATTAAGAGTAAAGATCAGTCACAACTGGGAAGCGAAGTCCCACATCGCTTGGGTACCAAAGTATCACTTCAACTTTTGGGGTTGAGTTCTACCCAAGATCGTGTAACATGGTATTAAAGCCAGGCTATGAAGCACGGATACTCTATTTTGGCCTCCATATCACGTATCGTATCCGTATCGGATATTGATTCTCTCGGATACTCTCCGGATACATATCCGATACGCTTTTTAAAGTATCCTACCTTTAGAATTATTTTTGGGTATCCCGATACGTTTCGGATAAGCGCGGATACTCTCGGATACACTCCGGATATGTATCTGATACGTGCAGATACGTGTTGGATATGCTCGGATATGTTTCGGATACGCGCGAGGGTAAATATGTTATTACTTAAAATATATGGGTTAAAATTGCAAGTAGGACTATTTTTTTCTTTTTCCCCCACCAATCGACTCCATAAACATACCGACGATATCCTCTCCCTCGACAACCTTGTAAGTCTCTCGTCTCTCTCTCTCTCGTTGTGTGTATGTAAATATATATATATACAGTTCTTTTCACATCCACTCGCCCGGATTTTCTTATGGTCCGGATTTTTCATTTCCCGATCGATTTGCGATGATCCGAGCCGCTCAATGTGATTAGAACGTGATTTTAAGGGTACCCGCGAGAAATCAGCAAAAAAAATGTCCGGGAAAGGCTTGATCCGAGCAGTTTTTTTATTGAACGGTTCAGAAAAAAACTGCTCAGATCAAGCCCTTTCCGGTCATTTTTTTTGCTGATTTCCCGTAGGTACCCTTAAAATCACGTTCTGAACACATTGAGCGGCTCGGATCATCGTAAATCGATCGGGAAATGGGAGCTAAGGCACAAATCCGGACCATACTAAAATCCGGGCGACCGGATATGAACAGAACTGTATATATATATATAACACTATACGTGAGTATATCTCTCTCGGCATGTGAAATGGTGAACTTGTGTAATGGAAAACTTATTAATGAAATTTTAGGAATTAAAAATTATATATATTATATTTTTTATTTACTTTTATATTCAATGTATCCCCCAACGTATCATATCCTTCTTTCTGGAAAAATCATGTATCCGCGTATCCGTATCGTATCGTATCCGTATCCGTGCTTCTTAGGAGCCAGGTATGCCAAGGATGGGTAGGGTGCATGTCCTTGGCCTGCACGCGGCAGGTGCTGCCGAGTAAGCACACTGGGCGTGAGGGAGGGTGCGAAGCGAAGTCTCACATCGCTTGGGTACCAAAGTAATATGAAGAATATAAGCATGAGGGCACCCTCACTCCAATAACTAGCTTTTGGGGTTGAGTTATACACAAGACCGTGTAACAACAACTAGAAGCACTAGGATTTACGTAGTTTTCCAGGATTGCCGACCTCCGCTCACACCGTAGATATATACGAAGAAGAGTTACAGTGATGGCTGTGAGGTTAGCCAGTTTTTCTGATGCTTGGTTTACATCAATAACTTACCGTAATACCCTTCCCTTAGTACTCAGAAGAGATTTTGCCAAACCCGACAAGATTGTGTAATTATACGCAAGAGTAGCAATTTATGTATGAAGACCTAAATGGCTTGGAACCGTTTGTCATTACCTATTCAGAGTACTTCTATGTAGCTATCCAGTTTCCCAATTTAGTGAAATCACTATGGGTAACTTTTAGCCTAAGACATGAAATTTAATTTCCCAAAGCTCATGTTGGTTTGATCTCCTTAGCTGTTTTACTTTTAGGGCGAGTGTCTATGTCTCGCCATATTACTATATTTACTTTAGCTTGAATTTATTGGTTCCTTTGTTCATGAGGTCTAGGTTGCTGATGAAATTGTAGCGGAGTTTACTGAAGCAAATAGTTCAGCAGTTTCTCTGGATAAGGTTTCATCTAACCCTGGAAACTTATTTTCTGTCAATGAGTTTATTATGTGAGCTAGGTAATATCTTAATACATGTTTTCAACTTCTTAGGTTGAGGAGAAGAATATACGGAGGCGTGTATATGATGCACTAAATGTTCTTATGGCACTGGACATTATCTTTAAAGAGGGTAAGGAAATTCGGTGGAAGGGTCTTCCTAGCACAGATGTGAAGGATATGGAGCAGAATAAGGTTGGCAATGAAACTCCTTTTGTGATATTAATGAGAGAACCTTCTGCCTCTCTCTTGCCTCCCCTACCCCTCTCCCTCCACTTGTGTACGTTTTTAATGATGCAAGACAGGAACACTGGATCTTGAGGTCACCATGTGGAAATAGTATGTAATTTTCTTAATCCCCAGGTGGTGTGTTTTGAGCGATCTATGATTTGGTGGCTTAGAGGGGAGTGATGGAAAAGGGTTGAGGCCTGGACTGAGATGTTGGATTAATTCCCAACAGTTAAGCTTTTGGGACAACTGATGATTTTTACTTATTCATTGCCCTGTATGAACTATCATTTGTCTTGCAATGGTGAATTATACTCCAATTATGGATTGGTTTTCCTTCTGCCTCTCTCTTGCCTCCCCTACCCCTCTCCCTCCACTTGTGTACGTTTTTTAATGATGCAAGACAGGAACACTGGATCTTGAGGTCACCATGTGGAAATAGTATGTAATTTTCTTAATCCCCAGGTGGTGTGTTTTGAGCGATTTGTGATTTGGTGGCTTAGAGGGGAGTGATGGAAAAGGGTTGAGGCCTGGACTGAGATGTTGGATTCATTCCCAACGGTTAAGCTTTTGGGACAACTGATGATTTTTACTTATTCATTGCCCCGTATGAACTATCATTTGTCTTGCAATGGTGAATTATACTCCAATTATGGACTGGTTTTCCTCCTAATTTTATAGATAAAAGGGGCTTATCTCTGTCTCGTCCTGTCGTAATATTTCATCACCAGTTGATTCAGAAAGTCTCAAGCTCAGAACATAGCAGTTTTGCTTTGAAATATTCAATTTCAAATTCTTTTTATCCTTGTAGGCATTGCGTGTAAAGCTGATGAACCAAATTGGAAAGAAAGCAGCCTACTTGAAAGATTTGGAAGAACAAGTAAGCATCATTTGGTCATTTCTTTGTTGCCCCTTAGAGAACAGTATTGTAACCAGAGTTTGTCTGAGTTCTGAGGAAATACATTTGCCTCCTGAGTATGAAAAGAGACTTTATATTCCATTAATTGGCATAGAATCAGGAACGTGTCAACTCTCGACACATATCAAACTGTTTTATGACACTTATCTTTTTTCTTCCACTACAATTAATATATAATAGGTAGTTAGTAACTATTATGCATCTTAGTTTTATAGAACTGTCACTACTCTCACTGATTGCGAAGGTAGATATTTATTTCCATTGCATCTATTCCAGTAAAATTCCTCTGCATGGGTGTATACTATTCAATTAATAGTACCCGGATTCAGTCAATATCTGAAATACATGTGTTAGTCATACCAGTAAACCACTGACTCGGAAACCCTAATCTTGGGTGCCAGGTTACAGTGTCAAAAGGAAATGGTTCATTGTCAAGCTTCGAGCATGCCTGTGGTTTATGCATTCTGAGATTTAGGCAAACAAAATATAGTTTTCTCGGAGAGGTTGTTTGGAATATGCTGTGTAGTTTGTCAACTAAAAAACTGGTTTTTTGGTGGGGGATCATCTATAACAAATACTTTCACGTGTAGATTCCATGTTGATGTTTTGTCAAGTTTCATGATTTCTTTGCTTTCCCTATGAAAGTAGGGAGACTTGGGTGCATATGAGACTTGGTTCACTGAATAAGGAAACCAGCTTTTACATTACACAAATATCTTTAATCAAAGCCAAAAAAAAAGTTTTTTTTATAAACTATAATAACAGGGTACAAAATTTCACAAGCTGGGTTTGATTTAGTAGGGTTTTCAATTAGTTGCATGAACTATTCTTTGTGTTAGATGTTGATATTTCTTTCTGTTGAACTAAAATTTAGAAACTGGTTCATCTTCTTTCTGCTATATGTTTTATAATCTAGATTACAGGTCTCCAAAATCTGATGTTGCGTAATCACCATCTGCTTGCTTCTGGAAATAGCCCTTCTGGGGGGTTCTCTTTGCCATTTATAGTAGTCCGGGTACATATTTATTCCCTCTTTACTTTTAGCATATACATCTACAGTTGTGCAACTTTGAACTGCTTGTGTTCCATTCTGATTGTGGTAGCAATGCGGTTCCACTATTCTTTTTCTCATTTTTGGTAATCCATAATTTTATTGAAAGAACGCAACTATAAAGAGAAAACAAGGCATTTCATTCCTTCCTATTGCAGAAAAAACAGGAAGAAACAAAGAACCTATGAGAGAGAAGCCTACAAAACATACTCCACTAGGAAACAGAACACATAGGAGTGACTTGCCAGGATTGGCAGGGTGAAGAGTGAAATGGGGGAGGGCTTCACAAAAAAAAAATTGGGAGCCCTAAATTCTAAACATCAGACTTCAGACCTGATGTTTTGGAGGACTGTAAGTTCGAGGTCATTTTTGGATCCCTTTGAACACGATGTTGTTCCTTTCTGGCCATATTAATACACCCTATCAGCCCAAGCCACTTTCCTTACAATGCTGTGAAAGGAGTTCCTACTTAAGTAGTTAATTTGCATATGACTGGATGAGTCAGGTTATCTCATCATTCCAGTGTGAGCTTGAGATATGCCACAAAAGATGGTGAAAGTCTTCCTTTTGTGTACTATAGAGGGACAAAGACAAAGAGGGGAGGTTTGGATACCCCAGCCCAGAATTTTGTCTTCTGTTTTCAGGCAGCCTTTAACAGCACCATTTTAAAACTAAAACAATGCCTTGGAATGGACATGGGATACCAAATAAGGTGATTCCATTGCACTATAAAGTAACAGCTGATGGCATTCCAAGTAGCAGCTACTTTGAAAGCAGGTGATGGAGAAGTAGTCCATTGGACTTGATGCTGCCAAGAGTATATTGAGGGAGAAAACTGGGAAGGAGATAGGCTGGGAAAGGCCATAACCATTTGGTCATTTACACCACAAGTAAACACTTCAGTATTAGTAGGAGTCCCTGTAGAGGCTATTATCCTGGGGCCAAAATAGATGCTGAGAGGGCGTTGAGGGAGCCAAGTTGTATGCCATAGAAATGTGTTTTTCCTATATCAATAGCTCAAAAACACGGCAATTTCCTCCAAGAACAGTTTGAAGGAGTTCCTAGGGTCCAGAAGCAACCATTCTTGATTAGGTGTTTGCAACACCATTGCACCCAATGAGATTGGTGCCTAGTGCATATAGACCATGTATGACTTAAGAAGGATGCATAGTTCTAGTCTTGTATTCTCCTTATACCTAGCCCAACCTCTTTTCTTTGGAAAACAAACAGTATGCCATGCCATGCTACTTTGTACTGCTGTGGAAGCCTTTTGTAGTTTGTTTACAACTAGTACTTAAGGTTGGATTCTATTTTCCTACGTCGGGCTTTAACTTGTTCCACTGTAGAAGTAATTCTCTTTTAGGGCTATGACTTTCCTAAGTATCCAATGCTAGGACCCGAGAACCAGAGGATACACTTTGATTAGCTTCCACTCTTCTCCAATTTGCTGATTTATCAAATGAGACAATTTTATCTTTTGTACCCAACAGAGTGATTAATAGTCTAACTGGCATGCCATGTCACAGGGTTTCAAGTTAATTGTGTAAGATATAACTGGATTTGGCTAATAAAGGACTAATCTGCCCAACTATGGCTTGGTACAGACCATATCAGGTGTGGCTCTGTTGGGTGATACGATTGGAGACAATTGTACACCTTTACAGTGGCCTTGGGAGTTTTTCTTGCACGAGGCATGATCTAAGTTGACTTAAGACTGCATATATATTCATTGGCTGGTGACTTTTGTTTCTGGTCTTTTGCTCTGTTAACTGATGTTTATAAAGAGAACCTCTAAAAGAGCAAGTAGATTGTGCTTCCCTGCTGACATTACCTGGCACTCTTGAATCTTCAGTTTCCTTTTGCACACATTTCTTTGATCTCGAAAGAATGTTTTTATGAAGTCTCCCTCTCTACACAGACAAATCCTCATGCTACAGTTGAGATTGAGATATCTGAGGACATGCAGCTTGTACATTTTGACTTCAATAGGTACTGGGTGACTTCTTCCCTTGTTGTATTAGTGGTCATTTTTCTCCCATGTTCTGTTCAAATTGAAATACATGCAATTGTATACCAAGCGCTCCATGATCTTCTAATTTGATTAATCTTACCTCTGAATTTGCTGATTAAAGATCACAATAGAGGCTAATCAGTGAAAGAGATATCACGAGAAGTAGCTTAGAAAAGTGCTTTTGAGAAGGTGATTGTGATACTTGGATTAATTGCTATTCTTATCTTGTTACCAGCACCCCCTTCTCGTTGCACGATGATGCTTACATTCTCAAGTTATTGCGCTGCTACCAACATCCAGAGAGTAGAAACAATTCCCAGAATTCTTCTGTTCTCTCTTCTTCAAGCTCTGACGTTGCATCCGGTGGAACCAAGTCATTCTGCTGGAATTCTGAAATGGACATGTCAAAATGAGTCTTTTGACAGCAGAAGTTACTCCACAACATATTTGTAAAAACAAAACGAGACCTAATTTATTGAATGCATGTTGGTGCACATTGTTACAAGGTCCTTTTCTCAGTTATAGAGGTACAGGTGTGATAGGTGATAAGCGATACTTGGTTGTGATATTATTTGTTGCCAGTATGAGATTGTAACTAATCTATACGATATTATTACTAGCTACAAGCCTACAACTTGTACGGTTGAGGCACGAAAGAAAATCATGTTTATGTTACCGGTTTTTGGCAAATTGTAGCTTATCAGACATTTGCTTGTCTTCAAAATGTCAAGGTTCATTGGTTGATGACAGTTCCGGTATTTTCTTTGTTTGGCTATAAATTTGCCACTGCATAAATTTCGTGCTGTTCCATATCCTGTATGGAGGATTTGTACGACAGGTTTATTATCATTATCATATTCTTCTTCACTATACTCTCAAGAAGTCTTTCGGTTCGAAGTTTTCTATCTCTAATGTCAATGTCTGTGTATCCCAATGCATTGCTAGTCGCACGATCGCTTTGATCATTCATAGCGTGCGACTGATATAGTGGGAACAATGATACAGGAAGGATAGCTGAACCGTATCCTTATTTTGAAACAGCGGATACAATTTAAATGTTTATTCGACCGGGAGGCCCATTTCCCATCCAATCAAATGTCAATGAGGTAATCTACATGCCGATAACAGATTTCGTTAACGGAAGGAGTATACGGTCATTTTTCAATCAATGTGATAAATTTTGTACGGCGTTACTAGTTTTCTGTTCCCATTGCCAATTGCAGGGGAGCTTCTGCAAAATGTGTCCATGCAAAATCTATCCAAAACATGTAACAACTCCTTTTCAGCAGATATTAGCAGAAAAAAACCTACATACGGTATCTTACTTAGCCTGTATTTTGATCAAATTCAGTTACATGTGATTAAGCAAGACATTTCATTCCGCTGAAAATATGAGTCATGGGTACGTATATACTTCAGAAAAATATGACTTACTCGCATCACATATATATCGAGTAGCAGCGGTACTTTATACTGTTGCATTTGAACGTGTACCGGGTACGCAAAATGTGTGAACAATTTTTCTGTACCCTAGGGGCACCCACAAGCCTTTTGTTTTCTTTTTTTGTCAGAGGATAGAAGGGTAATTCCACTTACCACTCCCACAAGCCTAACCCCCAGTCGGGATTGTTTATTCCTCAATATAGATTAACAATGATGACGTTCGCTAGTACTTAGTTTGATGACTTATTTTTTATACTTTAGCTTGCTTTTAGAAATAAGCTCTAGTGTAGTTACTTTTGACCTAAAAATATGATTTGATTTTGATTTGTACTTAATTGTTACAAAGCTCTTCCTTCATCGTTACTATAAATCTACACTCTTCATGTACCTATCACAGTTGCACTCGTACCCTACTTTTCTTCAAGTTTTCTTCTCAGTCGTTCACACGGTTCTCAATCGAGAAACAATATCTATTGGATAGTCTGAATTACAATTTTTTTATTTTTAGTTTCTTTTCCACTTCGTCTTTGATTACACCTCTTACGTATTTGAAGAATATTTTTAAATGATACTGTACAACTTTTGTACATATGATCCCACAATAATATTCATCAACTCATAGCTTTGTATCAACAATGCTAGAATCTTCTTTCGAATCGATACTGTTATATTTTTTTTTATTTTGCTCGGCTAACGAAACTTTTATAAATTTGAAATGGGTACAACCGGGGAAAAAGTAGAAGAGCACTTGCTCACATAGTCTTCTTTCGGATACTGTTTATCCCTCCAAATGAAACCCAACCATTTAGTGGCAGTGATCACATGTACATTTATTTCTATGTTCAAGTGTGATCAGCGCTTGATCGGGTGGCTGAGATCAAAGATAAAAAAGGCTTGACCACACCGGATCATCTCTCCCTAGCTAGCTTTGAATATGGGATGGGCACACAGATTAGAGACATGCAAATGGGTCAAGTGGAGCATCAAGAGAATATCCTTTACATTTTAAGAAAGAGAAAGGGATAGGCTCCCGTTCAGCTAAGGGAAATAGTACTTATTTTTCAAATTAAAGGTGATGTGTTATGAGAGAATGATCTGTCTCGTAAAGCAAAAAATAAATACTTAAAAAATAAGAACCTTAGCGGAACGACGTACTGGGGCCCCAGATCCTCAAATATAGGAGGTGTGGAATTACAAGGCCAAATGAATTTTTTATTCTTCTCTCGGTGGGAGTTCGTAGTGTTAATTGTAGGTAATAAGATTTGAAACTCGATCGAATGGATATAATAAGTACATGGTGCCTACTATTAAGCTATAGTAGTACTACTGCACTCGCTGGGAGCCAAATGGTCAAGAGGACACTTGGCGCCGCCGGCCTTTGCAAATATTCCAGACGACTAATGACTCGATCTCCAGCAGCCATGATCTCTTTCAAATTAGTCCATTTGTCCTTTAGGCCCCATTTCAGAACGGAAAATAAGTACTTATTTTTTAAGAAGACAATTAATTTCAAGCTCAAAAATAAGTTGAAAATATGAAATAAGTACTTATCTTTTATACGGTGCAATTTTTTTTATTTACATTATTTTTTAATTTGAAAATATGAAATAAGTACTTATTTTTTAAGAATATGTTTTCCGCTCAGTCTTATTGCTCATGAGTCATGATCTAAGAAAGTGGGGATATGCCTGTTTTCAAGGGAAGACAACCACATTTGTTAGGTTCTGATGCGGATAATGTATCGGACCTTCTTTTCTTTTTTTTTTCCCATTTTTCCAAAATTCAATTGATGTTGGGAAGAATTTTAATTAAGTCTTCTATGGTATTCGATTGACATTAATTGCACTAGCAAACCTATTTTCAGAGCAGTTGCAAAGAATGACATTATGTAATTAACCAAATCCATAGGGGACAAGTACTATATGGGCTCAACAATCCCTTCCTCGCGATGACTCTCCTACAATTCGAACCCCATGAATTCCTGGCTCTAATAGTAACACCGTTTTTCCACCATCTCTCTTAAAATCGATTGGGCTTCTGGAGAATTTCTCTATTCATTCTTGTATGACATTCAACATTGGACCCGCAAATTTATTTTTAAAGCGATCGTGTAGAGAGTAACATTGTGTAACCTAATCTATGGAGGCACCCTGGGCCAACATACGTTATTCAATTCAGGCTCAAACCAGTATTACTGGCCTATAAATACAAGTTTCCAAAGCCAAAATCCAGGCTCCCATATGCGCCAAAAATTCAATATTCAATATCGTCCATTTGTGAATTCAACATCTTTAAACATTTCCTTCCTGTTCTTCAAGTCATTTTAGTTATTTTGTAGATGATAAATTTGAAGTCATCTTCATTGAAGCAAAAGCAAAAACTGTTTGTTGCTTAATCCTTAAGACTGAGGAACGGAGTCAGAATTTCGACATAGTGGTGGCGAATGCCTTAAAGGACTGTAAAGCTAGTTATAATTTTAAAAATACTAGAAAATCTAACGGTCACGGGATCATAGAGTTTAGTAGTAAAACTAAAATATGTACTATATATAGTCGTAGCGATTTTTTTAGATCATTGCAGTGGCAGCCGCGTGCTCCATCCTAGCTAATAAGACACATCTGTCCTTCGTTAGAAGTCAAGCAAGGGCGTACGTCCACAAAACTACATCAAAATTTGGATCGCAATCTAATTCTAACACGCTCGCATACAATAGCTCACGCCTAAAGTTTTGCGCGCACTCGATCTATCTTCTCACAACTAAGGAGAAGAACATATACAGTTCTTTAAAGTAAACTGAAAAACTCAAACCTTCCACACTAATGTCATGAATCTCAACCTTCAGTTTACTAAGAAAAAAATAGTTCACTAAGAAAACCTTTAAGGGGACTATAAGGGTTTTGTTCTATATTTTCACAATAACTTTACATGGACTGCATGGATGATAGCTTGCAACAAATATCTTATCATTATTACTCCCTCCGTTCCATATTGAGAATCCACCATGAAAAGTCGTGTCATTTTTCAAATAAAAAAATCAACTACTTCCGTGTATAATTTTTTGAATTTTTTCGCACCAAATTAAAATACTAATCGAGATCTTTAATATGGTGCGAAAAATTTGAAAAATTATGCACTAGTTAATTTTTTATTTGAAAAGAGCCAAGAGAGAGAAAGTGGGACTATCATTGTAGAAACGGAGGTAGTACTGTAATTTATACAACATGGATATGGATATGGATTAGTATTTGAGAATGTATATAGCCATAATATCTAATGTTAATGACTTAATGTGTATATCTATATATGTATTATGTACATATAATATTTTCCGAGAAAAACTTTATTACGGTTGTTTTCGCGAATAGTTTGTTTACGGAAAAGTTTTATTTAAATTCGAACTGTCTGAAGCCGAAACGAACAATCGAGATCGTGCGGCTCCGTGGATAAGAAAATCACGGAGCGTCCGTGAATAAGCCAATCTCATATTTTCCATGCAAAGTAAAGTTAAATATTAGTGGGGAAGTGGAAGCAGACAGGACTGGAAGAAAAAGCTTCATTCGGTCGGGATATATAAAAATTACTTCTTGGACCGTTTTCTTTTTTTCAGTACCCGCCAAAGCACAAGACTCTCTCTCCCCTTTTTATTCTCATTCTCGTGATTTACATTAAACTAATACTACTACTAATAAACTTGTTACTACTGCCTTTGGTTAGTAACCAAATATATTACAGGGAACACAACAGTTGGGCTGGTGGTCAAGGTTCGGGATTTAAAAGTTTGATCATTCTTAAGTTTCAGGTTCATAATGTCTTAGGCGTCTCGGCTTAGATTGGGATTCCCGATTGCAAACGGTATAATTTTTCCTTCAAAATTATTCAAAGTGTGCGTAATTTGATTAAAAAAAAAAAAAACCCGATGTACCAAATTATATTGTGAGGGAGCGCGCACACACTCACTCACTCACTCTCTCTCAATCACATACACAATAACTATACTTACTATTCATGCAAGAGGGAGAACAACTAGAATCTTTTATAATTTTTTTTAAACTAAAATTTAAGCAAATATTCCCAGTGGCAATGGCTCCACAGCTGCAGTGAGAAGCTTCAGAGCTAAGAAACAACTCTCGAAACCCTAAAAAAGCAATAAAAAACAAAAAAACACAAACAATATTGAGTCCATCATGAACCTACTACTATTATACACATATATATAGAGCATAAAGTTCCTTCTTTTATTTTCGCTCCTTATTCTCATTCTCTACTTTATCTCCTCTCTCTCTCTCTCCTCTCTCTCTCCTCTCTTGGCCAACCCTCTTGTTGATGTGATTCTCCACTATATTGCCAAGAACCCCATCAACCTTTACAAAAGAGAGAATTAAAGAGAGAGAGAGAGAGAAAGATCTCAAGAACAATGGTTTTTTCCTCCATTCCAGCTTATCTTGATCCCTCCAACTGGCAACAGGTAAGGTTTTTCTATAATTTCATTTCCTCTTCACTTAAGTTTCCATTTCCATGGCTTCTTTATACCCAATAAAGCAAAAAAAAAAAGAAGAAGAGATAAATATTCCTCCCCACTTTTGTTTATCTCTTGCTCTTTATTTCTACACATCTTTAACTTTAAAATCTCCACTTGAATATACCAAATGTTTTATTCTTTTGCTTTTTTGTTGTGTATTTTTGTTTGGTTTCACAGCAATCAAATGCTCAAGTTGGCTTAATTACCAGCAGTGGAGGCCATCAGCTTCCGCCGCCGCCTCCGCCTCAGGTAGGCGGTGGTGGTGGACCGGGCTCGATCAGGCCAGGTTCTCTGGCCGATCGAGCCCGGATGGCCAACATACCCATCCCAGAAGCAGCTCTAAAGTGCCCGAGGTGCGAATCGACAAACACGAAGTTCTGCTACTTCAACAACTACAGCCTCTCTCAGCCGCGCCACTTCTGCAAGACTTGCCGGAGGTACTGGACTCGAGGCGGGGCCCTGAGGAGCGTTCCGGTGGGCGGCGGCTGCCGTAGGAACAAGAGGACCAACAAGGGAAGCTCAAGCAGCTCAAAATCTCCGGCCAACAGCGGCGATCTCCAAACTAGCGGCGGCGGTACTGGTGGTTCAACAAGTGCAGTTTCCACTTCAACTGCAAGTTTACTAGGGTTAATCTCGCCACAAATTCCACCACTCCGATTCATGGCCCCACTGAGTCAACTCACCGGGTATGGCGGTACCGGAGACATCGGCTTGAACTATGGCGGAACAAGTGACATGAATTTCCACCTACTAGGAAATAGTTCACTTGGCGGCGGCGGTGGTGGTAACGCGGAGTGGCGGTTTCAGCCCCCGCAGATGGGTTCGATGGGCGGGTTGGATTTGACATCCGGGTTATACCCGTTTCATCACCAAGGTGGTATGGATCCCTCCTCCGGTTACGTCGGCGAAGTCGGTCCAGTCCGGCCAAGAAATATTTCTTCTGGTCCAGGGTTTATCAGTGCTCAGCAATCCGGTTCAGTGAAAATGGAAGACAATCCGGAGATGAATCTGCCAAGGCAGTTCTTGGGAATCCAAGGAAATGAGCAGTACTGGAGTGGTACTGGTAATAGCACTAATGCATGGAGTGATTTCTCTGGATTTAGCTCTTCTTCCACTACTAATCACTTGTGAAAAAAAAAAAAATTGTGATGTCTCTCAAGTTTCATATAGTGACTAGTAAAAGTTAGGGTTTTCTTTCTTTCTTTCTTCTTCTTCGTTTTTTCGTTTAGGTTATGGTTGGATCATGAGTTTGTGGAGGAATTTATGGAGATTTCCGTTCGCGAAATCGAAGGTATGTTTCTCTGGCATTTTATTTTCTATCGACTGAAACGTATCCAGAAATTCTTGATCCAGACACTCATGGTTGGATCATGAGTGTTGTAATTTTCGTGGCGTAGATGGAGGATTTTGGTGATGGACTAGGAAATTCTCGAAGAAGAAGATAGGTCGGTCGCCTGATGAAAACCCTAGAAATTTTCTTTTGTTTGTGTTTGAGCATGTTTACAGAGATGAATATTGTACTACTACTGAGTTGTTTGTATTCTTACTTGTTGGAATTTTAAGGACTAATATCCAGAAGTGATTAGTGGCATTGAGTTTGAGAATGATTTCTTCAGAATTCGGTTTCGACACCAATTCACATTTCATCGATCTTCATTTTTTTCGCTACCGTTAGCCTTTGCATCATCTTGAGGAGGTTGCCATATATGATTCAGATTCATCTCTCTAGTGATCTTAGTCTGTAAATATGGCGGATATGTTACTCTCACGGAAGTGTGACTCTCGTTTTTTCTAGTTAATATATGAATTTCTGAACGCACCAAAACAAAAAATATATATATAATTCAGAGTCAATGTCTTACTTTGAATCCATATGAGTTTCATCATCAAAATCTAAATATCATGGCATCAATCATTGAAATCAAATGTTTATTTAATATATGGTTATCATAAGCTCCTTTCCCATTTTAACACTCTCATGTTCTAAACCAAATTAAGTTTTGATCATTATTTTCCAATTCTTTTTAATGTCATTTAGTATTTGGAATCAAGTGCCAATCAGTAATAGATGATTCAGATGAAGAATTTATCTATGCCACAGCTTTGTCATGATTTGAGTGTCATTCATTAGTAGTTTACAACCATATTCAAGTGAAAGATCTAGAAGTTTTGAGGCCAATCTAGGGTTCTCTCTCTCTCTCTCTCTCTCTCTCTCTCTCTCTCTCTCTCTCTCTGTGTGTGTGTTGGGCCCAAATCAATTTCCTCCACCTGGTTAGGAGATGGGGGTTATGGATAGTCAGGCCGGTGTATTCATAACCCTTTTAGCTCTGTACTCTGTGTTATGAGTTAATAAACTTTATCTTTTGCCGATTAAAAAAAAGAGATAAGACATTCCGGAAAATGCAACATTGTTGACTCTGGATAAATTTAGCCTGTTTTACATTGCCATTCAATTCTTGATTAAGGGTCATCATGTCTTCTATAAAAGATTAACAAGAATATATATAAAGAAGGTTAATATATATATACACACACACACTGAGGATCAAGTCAAGACGCCATGATTTAGTGTTAGGTCCGGACTTTTGCTCTCAGCCATTGGATTGTGTTTTCAATGGTCCAGATTTGCAGAAAATCTGTTCGCGTGAACAGATATCTATTCGTGATTGTCCGTGCATCCTAACCATTGAAAATACAATCCAACGGCTGAGACCGTGGTCCGGACCTAACACAAAATTTGAACGTCCTGACTAGATCTGGATATATATATATATATATATGGTTGCTTTATATAAATTAGTTGCTCTAAATTGACATTTTTGGCTAGAATAATGGAAGGTGGAAGAAGATCTCTATTTATCTTAGGGATCTTGTCTTTAATATGCACAAAAAAGAAGACAATCTTTCTACCATTTTAAACCAAATGATCAGAAGAAAAAAAGAAATTTAAAAAAAAAAAGAGGAGCTAGAAGGCCTTCTGATCCTACTTTTGTTCAATAGCTAGCTAGAAAAGGCTTCTAAACTTGTTGTTCAAAGACGTACTATTTTAGTAACCAATATGTTTACCTTTATATTCAAATTCAAATTACTTCTCCTAGTTGATTTCTATTTCAACATTACCTACGAAAGGGATTCACATCAAATGATAAGCCTCAAGAAATGGATCGAGGTCACAAGTTTGAATTTCATGAATTGCGCTTGATCCACACCTTTGAGCACCTAGAGGTTGGGCTGTATAATTACATGACATACATACATATATATATATATATATGTGTGTGTGTGTGTGTGTGTGGGGGGGGGGGGGGGGTAGGGGTGTAAACGAGCCGAGTCGAACCGAGCTTCGGCAAGCTCGAGCTCGGCTCGTTTACTAAACGAGCCAAAAACTCGCGTCTTAACGAGCCTTAACGAGCCGAGCCTAGTCATTTACTAAACGAGCCTCTTTAATCAAGTCGAGCCTCCCTTAATGAGCCGAGCTTTTGTTGAACGAGCCGAGCTAAACGAGCCAAAAACTCGAGCTCAAGCTCGGCTCGTTTAATAAATAAGCTGAGCCGAGCTCTCGAGCTGCTCGGTTCATTTACAACCCTAGGTGGGGGGCGAACTCTCAAATTTTTTTTTTAAAAAAAAAGGTCACGCGTGAGTGAGAAGATGAAGAAGAAAGAATCATACACCTCAAAACCATGGCTATGAGCTGGGCTATATATTATCTAGCTAATTAAGCGCCAAGTTTTTTTTTTTTTTTTTGAGTTCTTTTGTCTATTTTAAAATTACAGGGAGATTTATTGTTTTAGGGAACAAGCTTATATATGAGGGAACAGTTGATGCAAAAACTGCATATTTCTATACTATTGATCGATGAATGGGAAAAGTCGATCGGTCAGGCCAGGTTATCATCTCAGGCATGCTCGATCTTGCTCGGTTATGCTGATCACTTGTACTTAGGGTCTTTTTAATATTTGTAATTTATTTTTTCAAAGATTAATAGTGAAAGAAATTTTGCTCTTTAAAAAGGGTTATCATCTCAGGCTGTTTTTTCCCCCATCTATCTATATTCCGTTGCTTTCATTATTATATCAACCTATGAAGTTCTTTCCTTTACCTTAAAAAAATGCGCCATGAATTCAAATTCAAACTACCTCAAATTTGGTTGTGGAAATGATGGGGTGCCATCCATGCATGAAATCTAGTAGTAGTAGTAGGCTGTTTTTTTTCTTAGCAAAAGAAATTTATTAATCTCTGAAAAGATACAAAGATTAAAAGGAAAAATTACTAACCTAAGGCTACCCGAGATCCAAAACGTTGGCTAGAGACCAACAAAAAAGGCCAAGCCCAAACCCTAAAAAAATATCCTAAACAGCCACCTACACCCAAAAAAAACAGCCGCCAAACAAAGAGGAAGCTTACAGACACCACCATACCAAAGAAAAGACAACAGCCACCACACATGAGAAGACGGAGCGCCGGGAAAACAGCAACAAAACAACCTCAACAACAACAAATGTGTTAGTTAAAAAAATGTTAATTAATTGCATGTTGTGCATTCCTTTGTACTATTATTATTATTATATATATATGTATGTATGTATGTATGTATGTATGTATGTTCGTCCTACATACCTATCCATTGAGTGACAAATGGGTAGTTGCAAATTTAAACAAAGGAAGCAAATACCATATGGGTAGTTGCATGGATTGTTGTACATTCTTTTTCTCTTTTTCTTTTTCTTTTTGTCTTATTTAGCATCGTACATAGTCGTTTAAATATTCACTTTCCTCTATTTTCGGAGTAGTCCTACTTTCAAAGAAGATCCACCTAGGGTTTGGTAACTAAACTACTCCATTACTTTCACTTCTCCAAGAAAAATTCTTCTGGTCAGTTGCTTGCATGTGAATTTGTTTCGTCCTTCCTTGCCCTATGGAGAGAGAGAGAGAGAGAGATCTAGAGAGAGAGAGAAAGAGAGAGAGAGTTTCCATGATGATCATTATGCAATAATTAACTAGTATTGCAGAACCTACTTATTACTACGTTGGGTGAGAAGGAGGAAAAATTGTTGGGTGGACCAAGGGTTGAAGACCAGAGATGTCTGAGACCCAAATAGAAATATGATTGTAGATGATGTGGTTCTCCGGGATTACTCAATAAATACTCAGAGAGGGTGTTCGTCGCTCGAGAACCCTCTATCTATATCGTGTATAAATCCTACGAGATTCATGACAAGTGTGTAGATTTCCACACAATCGTGTAATAATTTGGAGCATTCTGCAGTGCCGCTGTCGGACGACTAAATCGCTCCTCTAGAAAACAAACGATGTGCACGTAAACTGATTCGAATATCACGAGAAATCCGAGCTGCACATGGTCGTACGTACCTCAGGATGGCTTAATGATTAGCACTCCTCAAAAGACACCCATTGGAATTCCCATCTCAGTTTCAAACAAGATATAGATACCCTGGGAAATTGTTTCAAAGCTTCGAGAAACGGGAACCAAAGGTGGGTTTTGAAAAACTTCTCGAAATTTGTTCCCCTGCTTGCTGCCCCAATTTAGTAAAGACTGCAGTGGCTGTGCACGCCATTCATTCTAAGTATTATAGAAAAACATTAACCCACGTTGTATTGTACTACGGACGGTCTATGTTTCAGAGAATCAGATCCTCTATCTCTGCTTATTATTACTGTAATCCTCCAGCTTATTAATTAATTTGGAATATGTTATGCTCTCATTTGCTCGATCATGCGTCTGACAAAAAAATCTCAGAAATGTTCTTTGGCAGGCCATATGGTTGTATAGGAAGGTTAGATATAGAGATCCACATGTGCTTTAATTCTCTGTTTATAATTAATGGTGGGGTGCAGTCATCACTCTTTTTCAGTACCAACGGAAATAGTACTATTCAGTGCTCGTGGGACTCACCTAGGCAATTGTTGACTAGGGAGAGACATAATGGACCATTTAAACACACACACAATACCCAAACTTCCGATGTGGGAGCTAGCTCAGCTGACGCAGGCCCAAGAGCCACGCCACTAAATGAAAAGAGATTGAAACTCTTAAATATTTTGTTATGTGTCCGACCATGATGTTGGAGGGAAAAAAATATTCCCTTCGTCCCAGTTTAAATGTCCCATATAAGAATCTGAGTATTTACAAATCCCAAAAAATATAAATTTCTATATATTATTTTTTATACTAAATTAAAATACACATGTACTTTAATTTGGTGTAAAAATAGAAATATATATATATATATATATATATGAAAGTATATTATTTTGGGATTTGAAAATGTACGATTTCTCGTAAGGGACATTTAAATTGGGATGGAGGGAGTACTTAGTAGGCTCTACTACGTCAACTGGGACAAAGGGAGAGGTGCCAACTTCAACTTTTTATTAATCACTAGAGTACCCTAAAAATTTGGAAAATTTCCAGAATATATACAAAATGGACCCTAAATTTAATTTTTAACACTCTTTTATTCTCCTTGTATTTTATTAGTATTCCTCCAAAATATCGAATCCGTACTCCACTTGGTCTTGTATTATGTAGTTAATAACTTTGTTAGGATCGTCACATACACGCACACGATATACGAGTATAAAACAGTAAAGAATCGACACAGCAATATACGTGGTTTCTCAAAATCGGGTACATTCATCGGAGCGAGAGCGGCTGCTGTTAGTTTATTATCACAATACGAAATAGGGTTTACAACATAGAGTATTTATACCGACTCTATTCTAACTCTAACCTGGTATTTGGTCTATATCCCAAAAATACCCTTGTACGAACCGTACCTGCACCCCCAAATTACAGAACGCCTGGGCCTTTGGCCCAATCTATTTTCACTGGATCATCGGCGATGGGCCAGATGTCATCGCTCCGCTACGCTCCACTCGTTCTGCTCTGCTTCGGCATCTGGCCTTCTTTCTAGAACTTCTTAGTATCTCTTCATACTTAACATATGAGCCACAGTTCTGATCGCAATTCTAAGATAATTTTTTTAGTATCTTTTTATGTATGAAACGAACAAGATTTAGATGTTTAACTTCTTCTTTTTTGTTCTTTGCAACACTCAAAGTCTAATTCTTGACTACATGCATGTATGTCATGATGATAGTTAGATAAAATCTGAAATATTACGCGGAATTTTTTTTGTAAGATATGTAACAATTAATTCGCACACATTTTTTAGTACAAGAATCAACTGAATGAACCAATCGAGTACTTATCGATATCCAAATGAGTTGATTTTTTACTGAAACTCTTAAAAATACGTTTTAAATGAATTAAACAGCTCCGATCATTTCCGTGGGACCCCAAAATGGGTCCCTCACAAAACTTGTGTCAAAATTTGTATGAGAACCGGCTCATCAAATCATTCCTTTCTCTACTCTCTCACATAATCTTGGTTAATAAAACGAAATAATAATAATAATAATAGTAAATTAGTAAATTAAAAATATCAGTGGCATGATAAAGCGAAATAATAATAGTAAATTAAAAATAATTAAGACCCAGTTCGTTTTGGAATTTTGGATTTTGGATTTTAATAATTATCCTATTTCTCTTCAATCATTACTCTCATTTTTCTCTTTATCTCTCTCCAATCATTATCCATATTTTCAATCGTTACTCTATTTCTTTCTACACTTAGATATTACCTACAAATCCAAATCCAAAATCCCAAAACGAACGGTGTCTAAGAATCTTTTCATAACTTTTCTCATAATTAGAACACTATCTGTATGAATATTTTTCTGTCGATACGATCGTCTAAATAGATGTGCTTAGTTGTGCATTGCAATTTGCACGGGTTCACTGATACTCCAAATTAATAGAATCTCCAAATTATTACCAAATGCAAGTATTTAGGTTACAAATAGGGGAGAGATTGGTCATGCAAGAAAGAAGAAAGGAATCTTGAGAGATGTTAGGTATTCCAAAGTTGCTTTTGCTAGAACCAAGGAGGGAGGCGCTCTTGCTTACAACACCAACAACAACGAATAAAGCAACTCGCGCGGAACTACTGTATTATTATTCCAAGTAAATTCGAAACTACTGTCAATAAAGCTAGCTCTCTCTCTCTCTCTCTCTCTCTCTCTCTCTCTCTCTCTCTCTCCTAGGATAGAGTAATAGTCATCATAATCATCACCTGGTGGTTGGTGTGTCGGTGGGTGATCTTTCCAGTTATTGAGCAATCAGTGGTGTGTCTGTTCTTGTTTGTAGTGATCCCGAAAATGTCGTTAATTTTTAAAATGGGAGTTTATGGCATGGGGAGGGAGTAGTATCGATTCTTGGCCAAAAAGAAAAACAATACAGTAGTTAAAACTAAAATAAGGGTATCTTTTCTTTCTTTGAAAAAGAAACAAAAGTTTAGTAGTATTGTACGTACGAAAATGGGAACAATCAAAGGAAGGAAGAATTGGGCTCCGAAATCCAAGCCCTGCACTGCTCCCAATAGTGCTGCTGCTGCTGCTTAGATGCCCGCTTGGGTATTCGTGTCTCTCTCTCTCTCTCTCTCCGAGTGTTTTTAGAGCAGCTTTCGCTTTTGTAACGTTCTCCAGTAATAAGATCTCCTCGACTGGTCTAGGGTCACCGTCGCATGCAGGGACGGAATCAGGATTTTATCTACGTGGGGGCCGAACTATGAACAAGAAAATTTTGAAATTTCAAGGTTTGAAAATCTAATAGTTTTTAATCTAATAGTTTTTTGGTTTAGGTTTAGAGATGTTTTTTGGATAATGAGTGGAGAGAGAGATAAAAAGAGAAATGGGATTAATAATTGGAAGAAAACTTATGGCAGACCGTGTGCAGAGAGAGAAATTGGGTTTTGGGACAAAAAACGAACACATTCTTAAAGTATTTAAATGTCTAAATAACACTCAACACAAAATATAATATTTAGGTGTTTTTAACAAAAAATATTAATATTAAAATTTGAAAAAAAAAACCCTAAACAACGCGGGGGACGTGGCCCCCATATGCCCATATACAGTTCCGTCTCTGGTCGTATGGTTCCGTAACATCCTTATATATCCGCTGCACATTTCACTATTGTAATGTCCTTTAGTCACATTCCCTCTTGAGTAATCTTGGGTCACCGCTGCAGAACCATCCTTATATATAATATCCACTTCACATTTCATTGTTGTAATGTCCTTTAGTAACAATCTCTCTCGAGTGATCTTGGGTCACCGCCACGGAACCATTCTTATATATGTCCACTTCACATTTCACTGTTGTAATGTCCCTTAGTAACATTCTCTCTCCAGTGGTATTGGGTCACCGCAACCCTTATTTGCATCATTGTAGCGTTGCCCCTTTCAAATTGGAAATTGGACCAAATCAGCATGGACGACCCTGTTTGATAGAGAAAATTTATTGGAAATCGTGCGCAGAAATTTTGAGACCCAAAACGAATAAGCTAGCCTAGTTAAGGTATTTTGGGAGCGCGCACCGCGACACTAACTTTTTAAAATGAATTGATTAACTGATAGTTTTGAGACATTGCTTTTTTTCTTCTTCTTTATCAATGCAAGTTTGTTATTTAAGATGCACAATCTAAGAAATGATCATACCATTTAAGTGCAAAATCATGGTGATAGCACTTTTATTAATTGTGGCATCCTAGTTAAGGTATTAATATTGACAATTTTTTATTTTTATCTTTTCAAGCCCCGCTTAAAAACATGGACAGCAGTACAGCACAACACAACACGAGAATAAGCATAGGACGGACATGGCACAAGAAGTATATTACTACAATATATAATCCCATAAATTCATAATTCTTTTTGATAAAATCGCATTCGAAAGTGGTTCAAACTCAAGTTGGATCAAGTACTTGCGTCCGATTTTATTAAAACATGTTCGGACGATCCGTATATTTGAAATTGTGAACAACACGATGCAGTTTATCGAGTCGGATCGGTTCCTTTCGGGCTCGTGTACTTTTTGACCATATACATAACAAATTAAGTTGAACGAACGCTGATAAAACCTTATGAATATATCACCTTTGTCTTCAACTAATTTTCATACAAACGACATGCTCGCGAATCGCATAATACAAGCAATTCCGTGAAATGCATCATTTAATATACAGATTCTGGACCTGATCGAGCGAATCTATTACACGGATTAGTTTGGTATCGCGTTCATTGACTTCATAATTAATACATAGAACTTGTTTGACGAACAATTTACCATAGAATTTAAAAATTTCCTAATAGAATTTAGAGAATATTAATGCTTCCTCTGAAAAATGAAATACCATAGAAAAATGATCCGAGTGTTTTTGCTTTTTTGTTGAAAATCGTTTTACAGTTAAAATAAAGTCGGTTAAATCCGCGTGGATAGGATATCGATGCTGGCCCGCGACGAACAGTTTTGAAATGGCAGCCGAACATTGGATAAAAGAGAGAGATTCCAATTAAGGGAGTTCAGAGCCATCACGTTCTGCCACGTGAGCTCAATCATAGATATCCCATTAGATGCCTTCACTCACTTCTCATACGTAATTTGTCCCCACCCCACCACACTCTCTTTTCAAGAGAAAAACTTGGGGGCGGCTAGCTGTCCCCTATTGTCAAGTTATATGTGAGTCGATTAGGCAATTAATGATATTCGATCGAGTTGATTTTTAAAACACACGTCTGACTCGACGAACTCTACAAAATGAACGTTTCTAATCATCAAAGCGAAGTCAGAATGGACCATGCTCGCGGAATCTTTTTAGGAGTAGCACCAACCCCAGGTCCGTGGTGATCAAAGGTTACTTCTTTGTAATGAATAATACGCCTCTTTTTGATAAATGAGGGAGGTGTCTATTGTAGCTTGACCTTCCCCCCCTTTTTTTTTTTGAGAAATTAATGGGCAAGAAATTCATTAATATCAATTATTACAACTTATCGTGTGCATCTAATATAACTGGTGAAAAAGACCTATTGCACCTAGCGAGACAAATTGTACATCCAAATTAATCAAATGAAGGATTCAAGTCCAGCGATAAATTGATCAGACGGTCAGGTGTCCGAACAGTGCATGCAACTTGTCGATGTCCAGCTGCATGTCACGGTAGTTCCACACTTGACGAAGCGACCTTCCTTTCTTTTATCAATATTGTACAAACACTTCTCTTCCACTACGACATGGTTTCGATATAACGATAGCTTGTGTCCGCATATTTATCTCTCCACAGATTCCGAATCGTCCGATTCGAGTAGACCTCATAATAAAATAATGAAAAGTTTACATCCACATGAAAGTTCGCAACACGTCAGTGCATGTTGAGTGCACATAAATATATACGTACGTATATAGCAGTAATTTTTGACACTTAATGGTTGAATGATTGTAGACCAAATGAGTTGATATTTCATCGAAAGGTGAAAGTAGAAGAATCCAATGGAGACGCTTTTTGAACAATAAAGATTAAAGAGGGCAATAATGGAATTGACCATATTTTATCCAGATATGTGAAACCCATAATTTGGAATAAGTTCTATCTGTTCATCTTATATATGGGTGGCCCCACTCAACTTTCTAGCTTGTCGTATTACTTTAAGTTGACTAGTTGGGACCAAGTGAGCATGAAATTTACGTAAACAAAACATGGGGTGGATTTCATTGTTAAATGGTCGGATTTGCCGCTTTGCAGAGGGTGTTTGGTAGCAACGATCCCCCATGATCCACAGCGGAGATGCCTGTGACCCAACAGCATCAAAGGGGTGGATTTAGGTATAAGGAGAAAAGAGGTCAGAAGTAACTATTCTTTCAAAGTATTAATCTGATTATTCTAACAAACATTTACTTTCGCCAATAAAAATAATAATGCTACAATACAAATCTCTATTTAGTAGAGTATGATATGCGTTTGTTAGATCGCCTTGAATTCATTACATTTTCAATAAAATTTCATAACATCAGTTTTGAATTCATAACTTTTGAATAGAAGTGCATAAATCGGGACGTAAATCTAGAACATTCGTTTTCAAATCATAAAAATTAAAATATTACTATGAGTTTTTATTTTGATGTTATGAATTTTCAAACGAAAGTTATACAGTAGATTTTTATACAAAGAAATGTAGATAATTAATTAAGCAAATGTTCTGAATTTAAGGCAATTAATTTAAAAGGGTGCATACTATACCTACTATGCAAAACTCAAATAGGGGTTTGTATTGTATAGGGGTGGGCATGCCTAACACGAAAAACAAAATAAATTCATATAATTGAGCTAAAAATAAACATTTTTATGGATAATTTTATACATTGGACATTAGTTTGATGAACTGTCAACTAAAAACAATAAAAATTTAGCGAAAAGTAGGACTTTTTGACATGACAACACGACCCGACCATGACACGAAAGATTTAATGAGTTGAAAAATGTTGTGGGATTTCATAAATAAGATTTTGATACATAACCCGAAAATGACACGAAATTACTTGTTGCCCACTACGCATTTTTCTTTGTTATTAATTATCAAAGTATTGCTCACTTTATTTTTGAAAACGAAAAAGTGGTGGTTTAGGGTCTGTTTGATTAGAGTCAAAATGGCAGGAAATCTTAGAAATAGTAATATAAAAAAATAGTTTGAAAATAGAAGAAAATGTTAGAAAATTATGTTCATACATCATGCAAGTATGGTAACATAGTTTTCAATCTCTTTCTAAAAACATAAAGAGTTTTTGTTTTCTTGTGCAAGTAGCCAACTCTTTAGAGACTTCCCCTGAATCCCCTCTACTGATGGTTTCCACTTTCAGATCTCTCTCTCTTTCCATCTTTAACCCTACTTGATCATATATAGCTCTATTTTTTTGATCATATATAGCTCTATTGACTCGTGCTTCGGACCAGCGGCGGAGTCAGGATTTTGACCCGGGGGCCGGGTTAATAGACATATATATTTTTATCGGAACGTATACTTATTATTTTTGCTTTCCAATTTATTACTAGATTTGTACATGGAAATGATTCTTTAGGCTACTTCAATTGTCACATGCTTATTTTTTATTTATGAAAGAAATTGAGAAACGAGAATGTAAAACAATCAATTTTTTATCAAATCGAACCAAAATTATTAAGATTATAAGTAGCTATACACAAATAATTATCAATAATATTCGAAATCAGGTATATACAAAATAAAAATTTTAAAACTCAAACGTTCGGGAAGCTGGGACCGCCCCCCCCCCCGGGCCCCAACATAGCTCTGCTCCTGCTTCGAACATAGCTATGTTCGGAATTGTTTGATGCACGTAAGACTTACACGCTTTAAACGGTTCCGAACATATCTGAGTCCTAATCTGTTTGGTGTCCACGTATAACATTTGGCCACAAACTTATATGTTGCACTTTAAAAGGGTCATTATCTACTTTCATGCGAGTTAATTAAACAGACATATATGCATGGTAGTGGTGATCATATATAATTCCCTTTCATACTAGTAGTGGATGTCTTAGCCACCAAGATTATCATATCACATGAACGGTGACCACCTTAAAGGGCAGGTATATATCTTTCCCCAGGTGTTTGGACTAAATTATTTTCTTGGGCTTACATTTATGTTTTTTTGAATTTTTGGTTATTTTTGCTTCAAGGTTAATTTTATGGTTTTCTTATTCGTTTCACGAGAGGAATTTATAAAATAAAGAAAAATATGATCTAAAATTAAAGAAATATTTATGACTTTTTAATTTCTGTCTAGAATTATTTTACTTTTTGATTTTTTTCTCGTCAAGACAAATCTGAAAAGTCAAATACTGGGGCTAAAAGATTAATGATAATTCACTATTAACACATTGCATAAAAAGTTAAGTTAATTTCGGTTTTAGGTTAATTGCCCAGGATTATTTTTCGTCTTTATTCAAATATTTTTTGCTTTGACTAGTTTTGCATCAATTTGTTATGCATTATTGATTCGTCTCGACGAGAGAAATCTAAAGAGTAAAAAAAATATATTCAAAACTAAAAATTTTCTAGATAAAGACAAAAATAATCCAAAAATTAATCTGTTTTTGAATTATTTTTGTCTCTATTAAAAAAAGTTTAGTTTTGAACATAATTTCCTACTTTTTAAATTCTTTTCATTGAGACGATTCAATAATTCACAAAAAATTGATGCAAGACTAACAAACGCGGAAAAAATTATTCAGGCAAAACACATGCTCTCGGTCATATCTTTTCAGTCTGACAACATATGACCATCTATTGCGCGCCTTCCTTTATCCTTTTCCAACGGGCTACCGTAGTTGGGCCATCCTGAGTTCCCTCGAAGCCTGGCAAGCTCAAGTCCACTTGGGCTTGCCGGGCTAGACTAGAGCATCAATAATCGAAACGTGAGCATGGGTAATGGCCGAATGTTGTTTTTTTTTTTCCCTCTCGATGTACCTTTGTCGAGTTTTTACAAAATAAATTTCCTTCACCGAGCGAAAAAAAATGGTCGACGGTGTTTGTGACAAGGCGGGCCTTGACCAAGTGATGTCCACTCTGACCATCCAGGCCCATATCCAGCCTGAGCCCGCCTAGGGTTCCTTTACCAAACATGATTAATCAAACATGAGAGAACTGGATCATGATTAATCAAACATGTAGGCCCAACATAATTTTCTACATTTACCAAAAAAAAAACCACATAATTTTCTACTTTTATCTTTTGCTTATCCAAAAAAAAGTTTCATTAGATACTTAGTAGTCAGGCAACGTCCTCTGTCTGGAGTTTAATTCCTATTGTATATTCTTGCGTTGAGCAACTCCGTAAAGGGTTTTGTCCAGACATTAATAGAGTTTTCCGTTAGTAGACGGTTATACTCTCCCGAATCAGTTAGTCTATTGTCCTAGATATATACGAGTTATAAAAAAAAGAGTGTCATGAGGTGCTTTGTTCCTCCATATGTGTCTGTGTATACAGTTATTTACATTTGTATATATATGCATGGAATGGATGCTTGCGTGTGGAAGCACTTAAGCTCAGTTTGTCCAATTAATTTGCTTGCCTTTTTGACGTCCACTCTCATATTGAGCATTGACCATATGCAAGTTGGTGGCATATTCAGCACACTCTCTCTCTCTCTCTCTCTCTCTCTCTCTCTCTCTCTCTCTCTCTCTCTCTCTCTCTCTCTCTCTCTCTCTCTCTGTTTGGTATTATATTTGAAGAGGAGAATAATATACTTAGAGAGGAAGGCAGTGGCATGCACCATGAGAACAATAGTATAAGACAATTAGTGGGGAGTTTAAAGCTAGGACTTTAACAGCGTTGTAATCTGAAGGGTGAATTTAGGTGGGCCACAGAGCATCATTTTCGGGTGATGTTTTCTTGTCTCCCCTAGCCCTAATTAATTTGAGTGTGTTTACCATTCGCTCGTTAATTTAATCCAAGTGTGTGTTGAGTATCATAGCAAATTATAAAAGACTTGTACATCCGAATTTGCGTAGTCCAGTCTCACTGTCGTTAACAAAAATTTAGGACAACCGAAGATTTGTCTATCCGGTTGATCGCAAATTTGATCTAGCTGCGCGTAAGCTAGTCCAAACACTGAGTGAGATGGAGGAAATTGTGTCTCCCCCTGTATAGAATAAAAAATGAGTCCCCTCCTACTTAGTCCAGTCCGAAAATCCTCTTAATGATTTCTAAGAAGTGACAAAGAAAGAATATATTGGAGAAAGGAGTAGTAATCCAGTTCCAGAACTCATTTTAAGCACTTATTTTTTAAGAAGGCAATTTCAAACTCAAAAATAATGTGTATATGCAAATAATTTTTCTAGCAATATAGATCTTGTTTGACAGATCTCATTGAAATCATTTGAACGGTACAAAAAAAAATCAAAAAATTATTTTTCATTTATGTTATTTTTGAGTTTGAAAATGTGAAATAAGTACTTATTTTTTAAGAAAGTGTTGTGGAACGGGCAATAAGTTATACAACATATGTATGAGGATTCGTAGAATCAACTGACTTCTCCCTTCTTCATTGACTTGGAGAGCTACGTCTATTATTATTACTATGATTGAGATTCAATCACAGTAATAGCAATAAGCGTAGCTTGTTTCTTTGTTCAGAGTTCGGATTGCTCCTTGTAAATTTATAATGTAGTTGGGGGAACTCTTTCCTCTTTAGTCTTATGGGGTTTCCAGTGCATTTCTTTGCTATAAATCTTTCAAGTCTCGAAGATCGCCGGAGAGTCTACACGATCCTCCAAAGTGAAAGAAATCATTTTATCTACTAATACAGGTAGCTAGGAGTCTCTTTTCCTTCTGCCCAGCTCTCCAAACACTCATATCGTTTACGGCATGGACTACCAAGGTATCTAATCCCGTTCCCTCCCCATGCTTTCACACCCAAGCGTCAGTAGGGAACCCAATAGCTGCCTTCGCTTTTTTTATTTTGAATTCTTACATGCAAATTTTTTTTTTTTGGTGATATCATGGCTATTGGGTGGCAATAGTTTTTTTTACCATTGATTGTTAAAATAAGCTGTCAAAATTTAGAATGTCTGGACCAGACCAAGGATCCCCTGTCCGAGCCCAATCCGGACAAGGGCCTGTCCCACTCCTCGAAGCCGTTGATCTCGCAAATCAACGGCTGAGATATGTCGAACCAAAACGACGTCGTTTTGGAGCAAAAAGTGTTCGGCACATCTCAGTCGTTGATTTGCTAGATCAACGGCTCCGAGAAGTAGGACAGGCCCCTGTCCGGATTGAGCTCGGACAGGGGATCTGGACTCCAGTCTAAACACTACTAAAATGGTCAAATTTTTTACTATTGCAAAAGACGATCTTTGTTTGACCAAATAGCTAATTAATTGTATTAATTATGACAACATGCAGGGGTTGAAACTTTGGGATGACTCCCTGGTCGCTGTTGTGGCATCAATGCTACTTTTCTAATTGATGGTGATTAGCACTAATCTGCTGTCGTAATAATTCCACGTACCGCTATTATTGTCCTTCAAGATTTTGTCGTTTCTCTTCCTGTGGATTAAAGGAATCTGCTTTCCTTTGATTCGGACAAAACAATTATAGGAAACAAGCATGCATGAATCGAAAAAGCTAAGGAAACCGACGGGAGCCACCGATTGGCATGCGGAGCCTATTCTGGATCCCTCACGAATGATTTAAGCCGTTTAATGATCCGAGCCTCGAACGGTTGGAATCATTCGCTCGAGGCCCGGAGTGGGTGAGCAGTCGGTTCCACCGTCAGTGGCTCCGGTCGATTTCTGTAGCAGAATTGGGCATGTATGTATAGATGAACGAAAATGGTAGGGGAACCGACCAAAGGTGCACCGATCGTCACGCGGCGCCCACTTTGGGTCCCGCACGGATGATCCGAACTGTTCAATAAATTAAAAAAATATATTGAGTGAGCCCGTGACAAATTAGCTTAATTAGATATGAGTAGGTGTTCGATCCAATCTTTTAATTTTTCATTCAGATTCAGGATACTGCAATGTAATCTGAATAAAAAATTAAAAAATTGGATCAAGCACCTACACGTATTCAATTAATCTGATTTTTCATTGGCCCACTCGGATTTTGTTTTAAAAAATTATTGAATGGATCGGATCATCTGTGTGGGATCCGGAGTGGACCCTACGTGACCATCGGTGCACCGTCGGGTTGGACAGGGAACTGCACGGGGTGCGGTCCGATCATTTCTGATTCTATTTTGGATCCACCTCAATGATCGAACTCATTTATGTTGTGCACTTGATGATTAGAACTACAAGGTAAAAAGAATCATATTTATCAAATACCAATCTATATTTATGTGAAACACATGTTTCTTGGAAAAAATGAGTTAGAACATTGGATTACAATTTGAGAACCCTTTTTTTTTCTTTTTCCAAGATAAGTGTACTACGATCAGGTATAGGTATTGATCTGATCGCCATCAGATTAACATGATTTTTTACAATGTCGTTTTTTCAACAAGTTTCACAATAATAATGAGTCCGATCGTCAAATAGACGTCAAATGGGATAGGAAATAGCTGGACTACATCTTTTTTTTTTTGCTCAGCAAATGAAACTTTTTATAAAACTCGAAAGGGGTACAACGAGGGGAACATCAAAAGCATACAATGCTTATGAGGTTAAACAAAGAAGAACAAAACAAACATCCAACAGAGAGTTGGATGGAACCACTCCTCAGACATACACTACACTTTCACCTTTCTAATTCCATCAAGGAAGCCCTTAAAATCCTCCACCATGTATATCTTAATATCGAACTTTACCTTAATCCACATCGCAACTCTGGTTTTTATCAGCTCACCTACTTGGCCTACTTCTGTCAAAACATTATTGAACACAAAGTCATTCCTCACCAACCACAAGGACCAAATTGTAGCAAAGAAAGTCGCTTCCCATAAATGATTCTCCAAATTTCTGAATCTATTATCAAACCACCAGGTAAAGAGATCTACCAAAGATTCAGGACACACCCATTTCACATGCCACCATTCCAAAATCAAAGACCAAACCTCCCATGAGAATCGACAATGTAAAAAGAGATGTCGGGGTGTTTCCAAAAGATGAGAACACAGAGGGCAGAGTACTGAATCACCTTCAAGGATCAAATTCCTACTTTGAAGGATAGATCTAGTAGCCACTCTTTCCTGAAGGGCCATCCACGCAAAAATCTCCACCTTAGGGGGGCTAAGATTTTTCCAAATTGCTCCCAATACCAGATTTCTTTCATTTCTAGACTGTTCCCATTTGTTGTACACTGATTTCACAGAAAAACAATCATCAGCGGTCCAGCTCCACTTCAACATATCACGTTTAGACTGATCCAAGATTACTCCTTGAAGTCTTTGAAGTAAATCCTCCTTTTGCTCAGTTTCCCATACACGCAGATTCCTTTGGAACAGCAGATTCCAACTTCCCACTTTGTAGTGGGCCGAAATTACCAGAAGGGGCAGAAGGGTCAAAACGATATAAAACCAGAGATTTACGAATCTAATTGTTTCACTTTGACATTGCGTTCAGCTACCGAGGGTACTCAGTTCACCAAGTCAGGTAGTTCTGTTTACTACAGGTTGAAGAATCACCTTTACGTTCGGATACTTCCACGCTCGGTATATGCGAACTCTTCGGCTTCACCATTATGATTGACAACCCAGCTTTTCGTATTAGTCTTTCTTCGGCAAATAACTTTGCTCGGCAGTCAAGGTACCTATCTTCGGCTTATCCTATGGATAGATGGTGTCAGAATAAAAGTGACGTCCCTATCCGATGTGACGGCTCTGACATTGATTTCGTCATCCACGTGGGACGGTGAAACCGTAAATATCTCTGACATGTGACGTCAGCCGAACAGCACGACATCGAACGACGCGACACGTGGAGGCGGTTTAACTTGCTTTGCACTTCAAGATTGCCTATAAATAGAGGGCTACCCCCAACCAGGTATCTCTCTGATCTTTCATATGCACCCTCCCTCGACACGTTTTCCTAAAAAGCTTCCTCCTTTACTTCTCCTCCACCTACTGACTAGGTCGTCGGAGCTTCTACCCGGAGGAATACCCCCCTTCGGTTTGCAGGTATACAGGAGTATTTTGTTCAACCTCTCACCCCTCGGGAAAGACGAAAAAGGCTTAAGGTGGAATTAACCCCCCCCCCCTTCACAACTGGCGACTCTGCTGGGGAACCACTTTTTCATTCGGCTCATTCTTTCCTCTTTCATCTATGTCGAGACGCACGCCACCACCGAGGCTGGAGGACTTTACTCTTGGACTTTCTGGGTTCGGTTATAGCAACACCCCCCAGCCGCATCATGCCCGAACCATCGCACCTAACGCCCGTCAGCCGAACGCAAACCCAACCGAGCTGGACATCGCCCTTAACAAACAGAAACGGCAAGCTGCCGTGATAGCCCTTCTTCAGCAGCGACTCGAAGGCCGGGACGGCCATGTTCCGATAACACCACCTCCTGGGAACAACGACGCAGGCACGAGTAGACACATAGATACACAACGACATGGGAAGCACGTCCTTACTTGGACTGAGGATAACACCAGGACGAGGCACCGTCCTAATCTCGGCCGAATCGAAGATCATCCAATTACGCCTCAAAGACGGCACTTGGAGGGTTTCGGTCACGAAGAAAGCTCTACCCATTCGTCAGGGTCTACAGCACGAAGTCGAAGGTCCGACGTTTCCGGGCCCTCCTTGACCCTAGGTCTTCGTCGGCCAGAACGACCGGGGGCTAGGACTCGGTTGGATTTCGACATGAACTATCCTCCCCTTCGGGAGAAACACGTTCGTTCTCATCTCCAGCCCTCCGGCGAAGAAACACTGGGATATCGCAGAGCCAACAGTAGGGATTTTCGTCGGGAAAGAGATAACAGCGTCGTTCTGTTCGATCCACTCACCGGCGAACCCGTCACCTATCGTCCTGTAGGTAACGATATGGCACGACCACGAGGCAATAATGATCGTCCCGAACAGTCGAGAGGTGGAAGTGCTCATCTTCGAGAGCGTCACGAACCAATTCATTATCACCATGCGCATGCCGTCGAACCCGAAAGACGAGGTACTGGGTTACCATTAGGCACGGTTGTTCTCCCAGCAGATGACACCAAGCTCGGAAGGGCGAAGGTATCACCATTTACCGAGGCTATCCTAAACGAACATCCCCCCACCCGATTCACAATGCCGAAGATCAAACCTTACGAAGCAAAGGAGGATGCCGTGTTGTTCGTTACGCGCTTCCGGCAGATAATGTCTCTGCACAACTTTTCTGACGCGATTATGTGCAAAATCTTCCCTCTCGCCCTAACACAACCGATCATGATGTGGTATAATCAGTTGAAACCACGATCTATCACTTGTTTCGACGAGCTAGAGCTTGAGTTTATCAAACGATTCGTGACGAGCAGCATTCAACCTAAAACACTTTCTATGCTGGTCAACATGCGTCGACGACCAGGGGAGACTTTGCGTTTATACACCGAGCGATATTGGGAAGTATACAACCTGATCCCCGACTGTAACCAAGCCGTGGCAGCGGAGTCCTTTATGAATGGACTGGATACTTCCTCTCCAATGTTTCGTGATCTTTCCAGAAATCCCCCGAAGAATATGAGTGAGCTCATGGCAATCATCGAGAAGGATTGTATGTACGAAGAGGCTGTTGCCGAGCATGGAAATCCGAAGACAGGAGACTTCCTGAAACCTTCGGTAGGCCCTTCCTTGGCAAAAAAGCAGGTGGCAAACGTGAAGAGCGTGCCACAAGGGCACGCGGTACAGAAACCGGGGCCGAGCAAGCCACAGCCCCAATCTCTTCCGACGCAGCAACAACAGTTTCGGGATCGTACGCGTCGGGAACCGAGACCAGATGAATACACCGCTAAGACGACCGTGTTTGTCGTGCCAATTTATCAGTTACTTGGTGTTATAGGCCGCCTCCCCTTCTTTCATTGGCCGACGGAGTTATTGGGTACGGCAAACGCACGATCTGGCCATTGTACCTATCACAACGAGCATGGGTACTACACGACGCGATGTGGCCCGTTCAAACGTTACCTGGAAGAACTTGCTGCCGCGGGGCATTTGAATCAATGGATTGACACTCGTCATACCCCGCTCCCACCCCCGCCGCAGGAGAGAGAACGGCTTGTTAGCGTTATACATGGGGTCGTCTCGGGAGCCAGGGCTGAGGAGCTTCGAGCCGAGGTTAACAAGGCCATGACTGAGCGGGCGGTATGTTCGGTTTCCGTGTCGGCTAAACGAAAATTTCAAGACCCCGAAGACGATTGGGTCCTGACGTTCACTAAGGAGGATTTTAAGACCCCATACCGATGCTCTAGTCGTAACCGTTTCGATCAACAAGTCTTCGGTCCAACGCGTATTGATCGATCAGGGCAGTTCGGCCGAGGTTATGTTTTATTCGACTTAAAAAAGTTTAGGATTGGAGGCGTATCAGCTACAGCCGGCTACCTCACCGCTCGTTAGCTTCACCAGAGCTCCAGTATGGCCCCTCGGGTTGATAAATTTGCCCGTTCGGGCAGGCTCGCGAGTGGTTGACGTCGAGTTTGTGGTCGTCAGTTCGCCAAGCCCTTATAATGTTATCCTCGGCAGGGCGTGGCTTCATAACATGAAAGCAGTGGCATCCACTCTCCATCAGGTTGTGAAATTCATAGGATGGAATGGAAGACAGGAGAGTCTCCGAAGAGATCAACTCCAGTCCAAAAAATGTTACGTAAGTACCGTGGTCCAGAGCTCGAAGAACTTGGAGGTACAGTGTATCGATTCGGTTGTTCCTCCGGTCCTAGAGGATGTCGGTATACCTGCCGAAGAGAGGTCTGCCGAAGAACTTGTGAAATTACCGATCAACGAGGACGGCAGCCGATATTTCTTGGACGGAAGCTCTTTGGATTCTTCGGAACGAACCGAGATGTTCGATTTCCTGATGAAGAATATCGAGGTATTTGCCTGGTGTCCGAGCGAAATGCCTGGGATTGATCCTTCCTTTGCTTCACATTCTCTCAACGTCGACCCAACTCGGAAGCCGGTGGTCCAGAAGGTACGGCGGTCATCTCCTTTGCACGTAGAGGTGGTTATGCACGAGGTGGACCAATTGTTGGATGCAGGGGCTATCAGGGAGGTTCTATATCCGACTTGGCTCGCCAACACTGTTGTCGTACCGAAGAAAAATGGGAAATTAAGAGTCTGCGTGGACTACACGAATTTGAATGATGCTTGTCCGATGGATCGATTTCCCTTACCTCGGATTGAGCAGATGGTTGATGCGACCACTGGTTACGAACGGCTGAGTTTCTTGGACGCGTACCGTGGTTATCATCAGATAGCAATGCATCCCGACGACCAGGAGAAAACCGCTTTCATTACTCCTCGGGGGGTTTTTTGTTATAAGGTCGTTCCCTTCGGGTTGAAAAATGCAGGGGCTACCTACCAGCGGACGGTCAATAAGCTGTTCGGCAAACAGATTGGCAAAACGATGGAGGCCTACATTGACGACATGGTCGTGAAGAGCAAACTCAGCTCGGATCATTTGGATAACCTCGGCCAGGCCTTTGAAGTTTTGCTGAAATATCGGCTCCGTTTGAATGCCGAGAAATGTGCGTTCGGAGTCAGCTCTGGCAAGTTCCTCGGGTATATCGTCAGTCGCCGAGGGATTGAGGCAGATCCGAAGCAGTTGACGGCTGTGCAGAATCTTCGGCCACCGACTACTATCAAAGAAGTCCAACGGCTTACCGGGATGGTTACTGCTCTAAACCGATTTATTCGACGTTCGGGGGATCTTTGCCGACCTTTCTTTCAAGCCATGAAAACGAGCAGACGGGGCTTCATTTGGACAGCGGATTGTGAGACCTCCCTTCAAAATCTGAAAGATTATTTGTCTCGGGCTCCACTCCTCGTCACTCCTGTTGGGGATGAAGATCTCTATCTGTACTTGGCTGTCTCCGACCATGCAACCAGCTCGGTACTCGTACGAAAGGAAGGAGCCGCGCACCAACCTATATTCTATTCCAGCAAAACAATGACGGGGTCTCAAACGAGGTACCTACCAATGGAGAAACTTGCCCTTGCACTTATCTCCGCCAAGACGAGTCTCCTTCCCTATTTTCAAACCCACCGAATCATCGTCCTCACCGAGTATCCTCTGAAGGCTGCTCTTCGGAAAACAGATTCTTTTAGTCGGATAATGAAATTTTCCCAGGATTTGGCCAATTATGACATCCAGTTTGAGCCTCGGACATCCGTCAAAGGACAGGCTTTGGCTGATCTTTTTGCCGAACTTACCCCAGGGCTCCAAGACGAGGCGAATCTCCTGTTGCTTGCCGAGGAGAAACGAAAAACAGCTGAGGCCGAAGTTACTAACGACGTCGCCGAGCCGCAGTTAGACGCGTCGTATGCTCGGTTCACTATGGGTAATCAACGTCCACGCCGAGAGTGGAAATTGTTCTCTGGGGATGCCTGGCGGTTGAATGTCGACGGGGCTGCGAACATGCATGGTGCTGGGGCTGGAATTGTCCTTGTCTCTCCGAGCAGAACTGTCCACGAGAGTATCGTATCTATCGGTTTCACCGCCACCAACAATGAGGCCGAGTATGAAGCTCTTATCGCTGGTTTGACACTTTCTCTTCGGCTCGAGGCTGACTCTGTACACGTACTTTGTGATTCTCAATTAGTGGTCGGCCACCTCACCGATGATTACCAGGCCAGGGACAGCCGAATGAACGCCTATGTGAGCTATGTCCTTTCCCTCTTCGCTCGTTTAGGCCGTGTCAAGGTCGAGTGGGTCCCTCGGGAACATAACGCACACGCAGATGCCTTAGCTGGCCTTGCTTCGGTATACGAAACCTCCGGCAGCAGGACCATTATCTTTGACAGTATTGATTCCCCGAGCGTTGAACCTACCGAAGGTGACCTGGTTTTGACCATTTCTCTCGGCCCCAGTAAGTTGGACTCCGTTATTGCTTATCTCAAAACCCAGGCTCTTCCCCTCGGCAAAAAGGATGCGTACAGGATCCGTTGTCAAGCTGCTAACTACTACCTCGGCACACACGACGTGTTGTACCGCCGAACGTTCACTGGGCCTGACCTTCGGGTTGTTCACGAGGGACAAGTTGTAAGTATCTTGGATGAACTCCATTCTGGTAGTTGCGGGGCACACTCGGGTGGACGGTCACTCGCTCAACGGGCCTTGACTCAAGGATATTGGTGGCCGAAGATGGTAAAACAGTCCGAAGACTATGTTAAGCGGTGCGTTCGGTGTCAGAAGCAGGCTGCCCTCATTCACAAACCTGCTTTTCCACTTAAGATGATTTCTAGTCCGTGGCCTTTTGCTGTTTGGGCGTTTGATATCGTGGGAAAAATGCCTAAGGCCCCGGGAGGATTCGAGTATATGCTTACTGCTACGGATTTATACACCAAGTGGGTTGAGGCTGTCCCGTTGGTTCATACTAAGGCGAGTGATGTACAGAGCTTCATTTGGAAGAATATAATCCCTCGGTTCGGCGTTCCCTATGCTATCATCTCGGATAACGGCTCTCAGTTTGTTGCCGCGGCAATAAAGGAATTTTATCAACGGCATGGCATCATTATTCAAAACTCCTCGGTTGCTTATCCACAAGGGAATGGTCAGGCCGAGGCGTCCAACAAGACTATTACGCGGGGGCTGAAGCGTCGGCTGGACGAGAAGCTTGGTAAGTGGGCTGAGGAGCTTCTTCACGTTCTTTGGGCGTATCGTACAACTCCTCGTCGGTCCACCGGACGTACCCCATTCTCCATGGCATACGGTATGGAGGCTGTCCTTCCGCTCGAAACACTGCTTCCCACCCCTCGGTCTGAAGATTTCGATTTTGAGGATAACAGTGCGCACATCAGTGCCGAGCTTGCCTTCGCCGAGGAATTACGAGACAATGCCAATTTGAAGCACGCAGCCTATCAGCAGGAAGTCGCTCGGAGTTACAATAAAAACGTTCGTCTTCGACCTTTTAACGTCGGCGATCTCGTTCTTCGGATGGTTACTGAAGCCGACAAACTTACGAAGCTAAAGGATCCCTATGAAGGCCCTTATCGAGTGACCCAAAAGATTGGGCATGGAGTTTATAAGTTGGAAGAAATGGATGGGACCCCGATTGCTAACCCTTGGAACGCTCAAAAATTGAGGAAGTTCCATGGCTAGCCCTCAGTTGTTCCCTTTCGGCCGTTTCGGCCTTTTTTCTCTTCGTTTCATGTAATTACCAGTTGTAAGCCTCCGGGCCGAAGCGACCTTTTTGTTTCCTTTAATATACCTGAATTTTTTGTTCTATCTGCACTGCTTGTCGTATGTTTTCCTCGTCTAAAGGGTGAATACTTCGTAGCCCTCGGAATGTTCATCACGGGTAAATACTTCGTAGCCCTCGGAACGTTCCTCGTTAAAGGGTGAATACTTCGTAGCCCTCGGGATGTTCCTCACGGGTAAATACTTCGTAGCCCTCGGAACGTTCCTCGTTAAAGGGTGAATACTTCGTAGCCCTCGACATGTTCCTCACGGGTAAATACTTCGTAGCCCTCGGAACGTTCCTCGTCTAAAGGGTGTATACTTCGTAGCCCTCGGTATTCTATTCATCTAAAGGGTGTATATTTCGTAGCCCTCGGTATTCTACTCGTTCCCTCGGCATCCCCGCTCGTTTGGAAGCAATCCTTGTAGCTTCTCACTTCGGCTCCGTCCCTCGCATTTTTACTCATCTTTTCTTCTACCTCGGTGCCTCTTGCCCTTAAACGGCCAAAATCCACCGAGGTAGGGGGCAATAGTTGATGAGTACATGCAATCCGCTTATGATTTTCGAAACTATAACTACCGAGCCAATTTACTTGGCAAAATTTACTTATCAAACACAAAGATATCAAAACGAGCGATTTAACTTATGAAAAATTGCAAAATTCAATTTTTGCATTAAAAGACGAGCAATAGTACTGGTAAAACACAAACTCGTTCCAAAACACAAACTCATTCCAAAACACATCACCGAGGCATGGCAAATGGTATACTGTTCGGTACCACCCTCAAAATACGAAATTACAGATCCAGGGGCGTAGCAATGGTAAATCGTTCGTTGCTACCACCATTTCGTTTACAATGTTAAAATTCAAAAAAAAAACCAAAAACAAAAATTTCTAAACTAAAGTATCTATGCTTCGGGAGTAACGGTCGTTTCAGTAGCAGTCGCGTTTGCTTCCGCATTGGAGCCTTCGGCCACATTCTCGGTAGCATCTTCAGGAGCAAGATTTTCGTCTGCTACCTCCTCTTGATTCTCTTCTTCGGCATCCAGTTCTGCTAAAGAAGGGACAGCAACGGAGCTCCTCCTCGGGTCGTCAGCAGCCACACCTGCATCATCCAAAGCCTTGCAGTAGCCCAGGGTATAACTTTCAACGTGTTGATGCTGCTTGATAAACTCCTCGGCTTGCTCCACTTGGTCTACAAGCTCGTCCCCAGCTTTGTTGTAGCCCTTCGAGTACCCGTCGTCAAAAACTTTCTGCTTCTCTTTCTCCATCTCCTCTTTCATCTCTTTCTCCATCTCTTTCTTTCCCTCGGCACGAGCCTGCTCGGTCGCCCCAGTCAGCTGTTTAACCATCTCGTTTAAGTTGGTCACCTGCTCAGCAAGCTTCCCACGCTCCGTTTCCGAATCATCCAGCTGTTTCTTATATCGCTCGGCCATCAGCTGCTGCGCCTTCGTTCGCCTATCGATGTCCATAATGTGCAATTGTGCTTGCATCATGGACTGCATAGCCTGCAAATCAGTTAAAGTAAAACAATTATGTGTTTTTCACCGTGTAGAAAGACTTGTGAAATTTAGAAACGATTAAAAAAGAACATACTCGTCCAGCATGGAAGTAGTGGTCATCGATTGCCGACTTGAGCGAGGCTGGCTTTATGATATCCTTCGGGAGGGCCAAGCCGTGGAAGAGAACCCTGGCGATGGATGGGTCTTCAGCGAGGCTGTCCTCATTCGTTATCTGATGCTTCTCCGGTGCCGGCGTGACGAAGAGTGGGCTCCATGGCACAGCCGAGCCAGACACCCCCTTCCCTTTCGTCGTTTCACCCTCTCCTCCCGAGCCGGTGTCGATCCTTTGTTTCTTTTCCAAACGAGTGTCCTTCGGCAAGTCTTTGCCTTGGCTCGTAGAAGAAAGTGGCCTTTTTCCTGCGGGAGAGTCGGGGATTTGGATTGATGAGCTTTTCACTTTGGCAGACCTGACCGTCGGGCCACCAGGCGAAGAACCGGTCTTTGCCTTGGCTCTCGCTTCATCCTTCTTCTTCTTCCTTTCCTCTAGATCAGCAATGATGTTCCTCGGAGACATCTCTATTTCTTTTCCTTCTTCGTCAATCGCTTCGTCTCTTGCTTCCCTGATTTGTCCTCGAAGAGGACGATAAGAGCTCGAAAGCAGACACTCGGGCAGTGGACCGAAGGAGTCTTCTGGGACTTCTTCCGACTTCTCCTCTTGTCGTGTTTGCTTGGCTACTTTTGCCTTTTTAGCAGGTTTGTCTTCGTCGGCGGGTTTTTTCCCTTTCTGCCTGATAAATCCTTGGTAAGTCGGCTTGTACCTTAAAATCGAGGGGGCGTCTCTTTCTTTCTCGGGAAAAGACAAGATCACCTCTTCTAAGCTCGGCTTACCCTTGCACAGCTTCAGAAAAAATTTGTTTACCTTCGATGTATCTGCTGGAGCATCAACGAAATAAACATTAGTCAAAACGTACAAATACCAGGTCGAGTAGAAACAAAATCCCAGACGAAGAAAGTAAAGAAAAGTATGCTTACTCGGAGTGTCCCTGTGCTTCGGTACCGGGAATTTACCATACTCACCAGCTGGATACATAAAGTTCCCTCGGATTTCGACGTAATCCGAGGCCCATTTTTCCGAATCATACATACCTCCAACGATCAGTTTTGATTTGTTCTTCTTACTACATAGGTAGTAACGTGAGTATTTTAAGTTTCGGGACATCAAATAATTTTCAAAAAAACGATGTGCCTCGAGAGGGAACATCTTCACCCGAGCAAGCTCGATCACCGAGTGGATCAAGCGAAACGAATTTACGCTAAGTTGGCAGGGGGTAAGGTCAAAGTTGTAGAGCAGTTCTCTCGTCACCCTATGCATCGGGAAACGAAGTTCACCCACGGTAATAGCCATCAAAGGCACCGTTATGTGCTCTTCGCTGAACCTAATACGAGGACCTGTAACTCGGGTCACTACCACGTCATTTGGGATTTCGTACACGTCTCGGAATAGATTAAAAGCCTTTTCACTCTTAAAACAATCCCAATACAGGCACGGCTCTTTTCCCGTCCTATCAGGAATGACGTCGGGATCAACGGGCTGTATTTTTCGCTTTTGTCTCTTCGGCTTTGGCGGTTGAGACGAAGCTTCGGCGTCATGTTCGCTCGGCACGATACTAGAAGAAGCACCTACGGCTCCCCTTTCTTCGGCTTGGTCTCCTCCTTCTTCTTCTTCCTCTTCTTCCTCTTCTTCTTCTTTTTCCTCTTCTTCTTCATCCTCGGCAGGAATGTCCTCAAACCCTCCTCGTCGGGCCGACTCGCTTGAGGCGGAATCATCCTCGATTTCAACGATCTCTGTGGGATCGACCGCCTGAAGGGGAGAGATGACGAGCGGCATCTCAAGCCAGCTCTCGTCGGTAGGGTCGAAGGTATCAGAATTCGACATACCTCCGGTTCGGTACGCACGACCAAAACACCGAAGGATGGAGGCGGTCTGCGAGTCCAAGCTGTCCGACTCTGTTGCCGACTCCGAGCGAGCAACCACCTCTCTTGACGAAGAACCGGACGACGCCAGACCTAGCGAAAAGTGCAAGGGGGAAAGACCGTTAGCTATATGCATGGTCAAAAATTCTTAAAGTGCCTACGTTCGGTGTACTAATCTACTTATAAAGTCGTTTCCACAAACAAAGCGAATGGGCGAACAAACCATCCGAGTAACAGATGATGCTGTGCTTCGGGAAAACATGTCCAAACTTATAAACCGTTCGGATGAGGTATCCGGCCTATTTCTACCAATATTGTACCTATCTGTTCGGAAGAACATCGTCGAAGATGTTCATTCCCTCGGAAGAACATCGTCGAAGATGTTCATTCGCTCGGAAGAACATCATCGAAGATGTTCATACGCTCAGAAGAACATATGAACATCTACAGTACGATACTATTCACACCAGTCCTAAAATTCGAAAAAATCATCCGTTTTCGCCTAGAAAACGCTTCAAAACTACCAAAATGCAGATAGAAGTATAGAGGAATGAGAAATACCTGAAAATCAAGTGGACTTCGCAACAAAAACTCCAAAAATCTTCAGTTTTCAGGTGGTTTGTACTGAGAACGGCGTTTGGGCGACTGGAACGATCGAAGAGAGAGGGAAAAGTGATTTTCTCTCTCCTCTTCTCCGTTTTTATACCTAGGAGCGAAGTTCGAAGCGACGCGAAACCTTGGCCGTTAGATTTGAGCGGGAGATCTCAGGACCGTGCGATGATCGACACGTGGATATTGATTCGACGCGCCGTGTTAGCAAGCAATCACATTTTGACGCGTGGCTGATTTGAAATCGACGGTTACAGGGGCATTTAATGCATATTGGTCTTTCGGTTACCGAGGGTTATACATATTTCTATTCGGAAGATATATTCGGAAATCGTGATCTATTCGGCAGAACGCAATTCACTTTTGGCTTACACGTTCTGTTCGGCCACTGTTATCAACTCCTTCTTCACGTCCGAGCACATGAAGAAGAAGTTGAGGGGCTATTGTAGTGGGCCGAAATTACCAGAAGGGGCAGAAGGGTCAAAACGATATAAAACCAGAGATTTACGAATCTAATTGTTTCACTTTGACATTGCGTTCGGCTACCGAGGGTACTCAGTTCACCAAGTCAGGTAGTTCTGTTTACTACAGGTTGAAGAATCACCTTTACGTTCGGATACTTCCACGCTCGGTAGATGCGAACTCTTCGGCTTCACCATTATGATTGACAACCCAGCTTCTCGTATTAGTCTTTCTTCGGCAAATAACTTTGCTCGGCAGTCAAGGTACCTATCTTCGGCTTATCCTATGGATAGATGGTGTCAGAATAAAAGTGACGTCCCTATCCGATGTGACGGCTCTGACATTGATTTCGTCATCCACGTGGGACGGTGAAACCGTAAATATTTCTGACATGTGACGTCAGCCGAACAGCACGACATCGAACGACGCGACACGTGGAGGCGGTTTAACTTGCTTTGCACTTCAAGATTGCCTATAAATAGAGGGCTACCCCCAACCAGGTATCTCTCTGATCTTTCATATGCACCCTCCCTCGACACGTTTTTCTAAAAAGCTTCCTCCTTTACTTCTCCTCCACCTACTGACTAGGTCGTCGGAGCTTCTACCCGGAGGAATACCCCCCTTCGGTTTACAGGTATACAGGAGCATTTTGTTCAACCTCTCACCCCTCGGGAAAAGACGAAAAAGGCTTAAGGTGGAATTAACACCCACACACACACACACACACACACACACACACACTACTACCACCTTTCACAGCACTAATCATCTCATTTTTTTGTAATGAAAGAAGGTAAAGACGTGTTATAAAGTCAAATCTCCGCATATCCCTAGTCGGGAAAAGAGATAGGAGTAGTAGTAACCACTGCCATTTTTTGTTCAACAGATAAGTGTACTTGGAATTTCTTGTTCAATGATTAGGTTCAAGTCTCCATGACTCTCAGTTGACCAAAACAAAATAGTCCCCATGACTACTTGGTGTGACTCAACATATTCTTTGCCGCTCGTAGCTCACGGTGGAACCTTAGATCAGCACCACCATAAGGGCCTGAGAGTTCATGCCGATGGCTATGTAGTGCTGAGGACAATACTTTTCAATGGATATATGGAGTAGCGGCAGTAGCCTAACTGCATACTTGTTTAATGCACCAAAAAACAAAAGAAGAGGTGGTGACTATTATGATACATATTCTACGTAGGAAAAAATAGAACACGGAAATACAATTTTTTGTTAGTGGAAGGGCAAGAAATTCATTAATAACGAATATTGCAAATATTCTATGTAGGAAAAAACACAGGAATGCATTAAATTCGAGTGTTGTGGTTGCACTCAGAGATGAATTTGGCCCATGCATTCAAGTTTTCTAGACGGGAAATGGTAATGTCAAAACTATTTTTGTTTGTGCCAAAACACGAGTGCATAAAAGCCTTGTACCTTGTACATGGTTCAAAGGTTTTATGTACTACAGTTTTGGCACAAACAAAAACAGTTTTGGCATTGACAACACCTTTCTATACCACGAAAACCCTACCTTGAAAACTACATGTTATCCTGTACAAGATAGCCATATCTTGCCTTTCTTGGGTCAATGGTAGGCTGAGTGAAGCCCAGCCCAATGCAGCGAAGAGAAACTGCAGAAAAAACCTAAGAACACAGAAAAGTGAAAACACGGTATGGAGAATGAAATGTGAGAAGAAAGAGGAATGAGTAACGCTACACACACAATTTTGAAATACAATTGTGTCCGGGATCGTTCGATGCGCATTGGTCCACATGCATCGAACGGTTTCGGACACAGTTGTGTCTGGAGTTGCATTCTAAAGTTTTGTGTGTGTAGACTTTCTGTATTCTCGCATTGCTTCCCTTCACAACACCATAATGTTCCAATACCTTCAACAAGAAACTGAACAAAGAATTTTCAATAACACAAATCCTGGCCAAGAGAAATTTGAGGTCAATACAAAAATGACATACATACTAACAATTTGCCCTTCCAATAACTTCCTTCCCTCTTTGAACAACTCATTGCATTTCTCCATAAACTATATCCTCTACAGTGGCAGATCATCACAAAGGATATCCAACAAATCCCATGAGAAGGCAAAAGGGGATCCTTAACTATCATTAACACCATCTGTAACTGGCAACTGAATGGACAAAGTTTGCACCTCAGTCGGTACCTCAATTCGTACCTCAGGTTCTTCATGCTGTTCCCAAGGGTTGCCCAGAATCTGGAGCAACTGCTCAGCCTTCCGCTTCCCCCTCTCTGTCCCATTCTCTGCCAAATCCAACAGCGGATCAACCACACCAAGACTCCAAGCCTCCGAGATGCAACCTTGGTCCCCGCCGCATAAGTGGAGCAGCACTGCGGTCGCGTTCTCCTTGCTCTTCGGGGACCCACTACGAACCAGCTCCACGAAAAGCGGGACCGTCTCGAAACTACCCAGAGCAACCTTCCCCTCAGAATGGCTGGCCAACATGGCCACAATGGCTAATGCCTCATCCACCATTTCGCCACCTGGTTCTTTCAAAACTGCCATTAGTAGAGGCACTAATCCTGCCCTAATAGCCCTTACTTTGTTCCCTTGATATATGCACAAGTTGAAAAGTGCTGCAGCTGAATCCTTCTTCCCCCTTTGACTACCTTCCCTAAGTAGGGTTACTAATAGTGGGATTGCACCCAAAGCTCCGATTGTCACCTTGTATTCGTCCAATATGGTAAGGCTGAATATGGTTGCTGCTGCATTTTCCCTTGCTTGCATGCTTCCGTTTTTTAGGACGTGTAGAATTCCTGGAACAGAGGAGGATGACATAATGGTCCTTTTATTATCCTCACAAATGGAAAGGTTTAGAAGGGCAGTTATGGCATGTTCTTGGGTGATAGTGTCAGGTGTGGAGAGGAGGTCGACGAGGAGAGGAATTGCACCAGCTTCAGCAATGGACATTCGATTGTTGCCGTTGTTCTTGGCTAGAAGACGCAATTCGCCTGCAATTCATTCATGTTGTTCAATATTTAGGAATTTCAACCAAGTCCCTGTGTAATCAGTGTTTGGGAATATTCTACAAACGGATTACCAAGGTAACATGCAACAAAAAGATCTGGGAAGATAATCTTCTTGCCAGTTATACAAGTACTTGACCAAGGATCCAGTTAAGCATCTAATGTAAAATAGATGGGGAAAAAAAAAAACAAAGTCCAATTCAGATCGGGACACAAGGCCTAATGTGGTTTGGTTTGGTTCATATCACAAATACAGGAAATGTAATGTATCAAAGTGCTATAATAAGGAAGACTGACCAAAAATATAATAAGGAAGATAAAATATTTGTACAATATTGGTACTTAAGTTGTGCAATCTGTTAACCAACTAGGTTTAACTCAAGTTGGCCATCCCTGCACACTTCCACCTCATTGATCCTATTTTCAAATGATCTATCACTTCTTGTATTGTTTCTAATTCCAAGAATCCAAACACGGAATCTACATAGGGTGAAAAAATCTATAATCTATGATGTTTTCAGCAAAAAGGGAACATTATCACGATGCAAACCTGCAGCAGCCTGCTGGTCTTCGATGTTGCCGGTTGTGAGCTTGCTTAGGAGGGCATCAATGTCCACACCTTCAATAGAGCAGGCAGTGGGTCTGCCTGGCCAAGAATTGCCAAATCTTTTGGGTGGTTCCACACCATTTTCCTCACACCAGCGGGCTATTATGCTAGATAAGGCATAGTTGGGGGTAAAGGTGGTGCTTAAAAGTTTCTGCCGTGTCTTTGGACAAGATGCATGTCCTGCTTCAAACCATTTCTTTATACAAGCTCGTTCATAGGTCTATCACACAAAAGAGGAGACTCCTGAGGAACGTTTCAGGAGAAGAAAAAAATTGAACTCTTAAAAGGGCACCAAAGGTAGCAGATATTAGCTTATACAGAACATCTCCAGCATACACCTCAAATTTTCACACCAAAAGTGTAGTTTTCTACTGGTATAACAGTTAAACAATGGACTTTTGAGGTGCACTCTGAGACACCCTTCCAAAAACTATCTCATGAATAGAAAATGGTAGTACTGACAAAAGACGAAAAAAGAAAAAGATAAAACGATAGAATAATATTATTTTCGCATTTGAAGGTTGCTATCTTAAATTTGAAGGGTGAAGCAAAATTTCAAGGGTGGAGTGGAACAGTGCTTGAAATATCTGGTAGAGATGGTCTACAGGTTCAAGTACGTTTTTTTTTTCCCTTGGCAGGCCACCAACATAAAGCCGGACACTCACACCTCTAATAAACTTACCAGAACAAAGGAAGAACCCTATGAATAATGCAATCAAAACCTACAGATAAACAAAAATAAATAAAAGTTCAGCAAGTTTAATTATAGAACCATATACCTGTCCTGTGCATATAATGACAGGATCTTTCATCAACTCCAGTGATATTGGGCAACGGAAATCATCTGGCACAACTGGTGATTTGGGGCTCTGGTTGGCCCATGCTTGATTACTGCAAGAACAATTCTCACGCAATAGAATATTGATGTTGAGATTTGGGGCTCTAACGTAATCTTCAAACTTTTTCATTATCACTGACATCTTGTCTCTGTTTTGCTCCACATCCCAACCACTAGATGCAACCATTTGATCCATAGCTAGTGATTCTTCTTTGAACTGTTCAATACTCATTAATTCTAGCTTTTCACATAAGATACTTAGGCCACCCTGAGTATCTACATCACTGCTCTGGTTGTAAATAGAAAGGAGATCCTCATACAGCTGCAAATCATGGGCTTCAATTCTTTCCTTGGCTTTTCCAAATTGAGTATGAACAAGCTTAATCTGGCAACAGGAGGAAGAGTGAACTACTAACAAGAAAGAACCTAATGGACCAAAAACACAGAAGAATAAATTATTTTTAGTCTCCTTGTGCAGTAGTAACCAAAGTATCCCCTCAGTTTTCTGTGTATGACCTACGTAAAACTCTCTGTTAGTTTTTCTTCAAAAATTCAAATAGCTAAAGATGAAATTATCTCAATTTGGCACAACACCAGTAAGTAGCATACGTTGCCCAATGTATCCACGTGGGTACATAAGGTGGTGTTCGATGAGGCCGTAGGTACGATTCTAGTAAAGGCAAGATACAAAAAATCAAACAGAAACGAAAGTGGTAAATTGGTGGGAATCTAGATAGTGGGATTCAGTGTCACATAAATTCTATTGGGGCAATGGATGATCACCTGTTCCTTGAGTTCATCAGGAATGTCAAGCCTGTCATACGAAACTAAATTCAGAGCATGTTCAAATTGAACAGTCAGCTCTTGGAATTTATTCCTCACTTTTTCTGATTGCAGTACCTGAAATGTCATAGAAAATGGAATTGTTGGATCCAAAACTGCCAAATCACAAGACCAGAACAAAACTTGTAATACGTAGAAGTGGCTTTCATACCACCATACGTGCAAATGCACCAGTATGCAATAGAGTACAGAGGGATGTCTACCAGAAAAATCTACACAAATCAATCTTTGATATTTGCACAAAACAGAGAAAAGCAAAGAGGAACACAATACATGGTATTATAGTATGTGACCCATATTTGAAATTGCATGTGCATTTCTGATGCTTTGGATTTTGAATGAAGGAAGCAAATGTAATGAGCACAGAATTTTTGTCGGGTCTCTAGGCCTGCCCTCTCTGATGCCTTCCGGCTTTGATTTTTGGGCATGGCTCCAAGCATAACATCCCATGAGTTCCTCAATTTTTTGAGGTATAGGGGGCCCGCTATTTCAATGGTAAAACTTCTGAGAGCAGCCACAATGTGCATATACTAAGGGAATCGGTGCCTTGCAATGTCAAAAATGTCAAAGTAGAAAGGTGAATTTGTAAGAACCAAACAATTCCTTTCATAACGTGTGCAACAACAAATTCATAAGTTCTATCAAGTTCCTTTAAACTCTTAAAGACATGTAGTTTTTAACTAGTTCAATTTCCGAATAATGGCACCTGTTTCTTGCTTATCAGATGAACTCTCTATTCAATTGTCACTTTTACGAGTCATTAGTTCCATTCACAGGACAATGAAAATGGGAAACACCAGACGGACAGATGCCTTGAGATACAGCCAAGTTTTACAGGCTAAAAAATGAAAGAGATTACAGCACACAAATAAGCAAACATATGTTTTAACTAGGCTGGCTAGTGTGTAAGCCCTAAGCGCTGGTTCCAATCGAATGGCTAAGTTATAGAGACTAGTACTATCTACTACAAAGTAAAGGTCTCAAAGCATTTCGAACATTGGCCAAGTAAGTTAGATTCCAGTATGCAGGCGACTCCACCATTTTGAGAACCAAAGTTTAGGCCTTGTTCTCCTTAGCTTTGGGGGGCTTTTTCTTGCTTTTGTCCTTACTATCTTGACCCATGGCTCAACTCTCTTATAAAGCCATCATATAGGTGCAATGTTGCAAATATGTGAATCAATAAAACTAAGAAGATACGAAATTTGCCATACTTAGTTTAAAATAGCCTCCAATCCTACCAAGTTATCAAAAATTCAATACAGGATTTGCCTTTTTGCTGGTAAATCAACATCATGACACATCACAACATACTTGATTGGATGAGGGATGCCGACAATCTTCAGAACTCAAAATTGGGAACTGGGTCTTATAATCCCCGGGTAGGATCCTCCGTTCTTGCTGTCAATTCTCGCTTTTACACTCCCGCTTTCCCTTTCACAAAGTTTAGTTGTTTGGGATATTTTTTCGAAAGACGCTTTCACGCTCAAGCTCATGCTCGCGCATTGCGAAAATTGGGAATTAGAATTTTTACACCTTCCAATTCAATGCAAATCAGTGTTTCTTCAGTCCTTTGATATTACTCGAAATGTGAACGTTCCTCATTAAACCCTAATACATTGACCCGTGAATTTGAGGGGATTCATAACGGTTGCAATCCAAAAGACAACAAAGACAAATCACCAAAAGTGCAAACAACTAAAATCACACACCAGAAAAAATCGATGGGCATAATTTCGGAAACACATATTATCTTCGATCCAGCGTTCCAATCTTATTTTCCACGAGTTCTACTAGGTGAACGGTCCCGATTTTGGAAGTGGTCCCGATAAGGCCCAAAAACAGCTTGAACTGACCCTCATGGAGAGAATCCAATCCAATCCAACTCCAATTATAATATACACAATCGGAATCCCAATGCAAAGTAGTATTAAAAAGACTAAACCCTAATAAACTAAACCCCAACAAATTGACTCGTGAATGTGAAGGAATTCATATCAAATGCAACGAACATCACCAAAACACAAATACCCAAAAGAGCAAACAGTAAAATAAGAAAGATCACGCACCAAAAAGATCTTGCTGCCGCGGCTACACATCCCGAGCAATTCCTCGGCCGATTTCAGAGCTTCTCTCAAAAAGACCAGACCTTTCACGGTCTCCTCCGAGATTTCTCCTCTGGTCTCCGTTAGCTCGTCGAATAACGGCGCCAGGAGCTTCAGCTTTCGCGACAGGTCCCGGCATTGCCTCCTGAACACGCACTTGTAGTCGGAGAAGGCGGAGATCTCGTTCACGGTGTCGATTAGATTGTTCAGGAGTAGTGCATTGTCTTCTTCCATGACGGTATAACGAGGTTGGGGGCAGATATATAGGGAAGGAAAGGAGAGCTGGAAGCCTGGATTTGAGGTGGGATTGGATAAGAATGCTAAATTTGGGGAGAGAGAGAGAGAGGAAGTGGAGGAGAGAGTGGAAGTCGCTGAGACCGGCCCAGTATTCACGCGTAAAATCCATGGTGGTGGGAGACAAAAACAAACGGTTGGACTGGCCGCAAGGTTGTAGTGCACGGACTCAATATTTTGGTGCTTGGCCGCATACTTGGCCGCAATTCCATTTTCGTTAATTTATTGCTCCCTCCGTCCGGATTTAATAATCCTTTTTTGGAGTTTGTGTCATTTTTCAATCGATTATATCTTTTAATTTATAATGTTTAACGTGATTTCGAAAAACATAGTATTATAGAACTAATCGAGATCTATCAAACAAGATCCATATTCGATATGAAATTCATTATGGAATCAAAGATATAACCCGTTTTTTAGTCTGTTAGAATAGAACTCAGGACAATTAAATTCGGACGGAGGGAGCAGGTTATACTTTTCGCCAAAAGGAATAACGCAAATTCAGAAAACTTAACACGAATCTATAGAGTGTGTGTATATATCACGAGAAAAACTATTTCACGGAGTTTTTCGTGAGCGAATTGATATTCGTGATCCCTTTTTTGATGCAGGTGCTCCTCTTTCAACGTGAAGTTACTAGTAACTTTAGTGGAGCGTCTGCATAAAAAAAGGAGCTCGAATATCAATTTCCTTCCGTGAATAGTAGTTTACGGAGGTAAATCGCGCCCGTTTAAAGTATATTGGACGGTCCGGATTCTAAAAAAACTCTTCGCGCGAAGAGTTAAACTCTTCTAGCGAATACTCCCTCTGTCCGGATTTAATAGTCCTTTTTAGAGTTCGTGCCATTTTTCAATCGATTATATCTTCCAATTTATAATGTTTTATGTGGTTTCGAAAACATTGTATTATAGAACTAATTGAGATCTATCAAACAAGATCCATATTCGATATGAAATTCATTACGGATTCAAAAATATAACCCATTTTTTAATCGGTTAGAATAGAACTAGGGCATGTGGGGTGCTGACGCAGGTAGCCCAGCACTATACCCCTAATGCATGAGGTCGGCGGTTCAAACCCCACCTCCTCCCCTTCCCCCAACACTAATCTCTAACAGCTACTAATATTCTCCTAAACTATGGCAAAAAAAAAAGAAAAAGAATAGAACTATGGACAATTAAATCCGGACGGAGGGAATAGTTTTTTAAAATCCAGACCATCTAATGCAGAAACAGACGGCTGAAATCGTGCAGCTCTGCAAATTGCTTATTCACGGCTCCTCCGTGAATTAGCGAATCTCGTATATCACAAAAGTTTCCTAATCTTGAATATATGTATATAAACTTTTAAAAGAATACTTATAGGAGTATTTATCTAAATTTTTATAATATGTATGAAATTATCTATGTACAAAATATTATTTGTTGCTCTAGACCTAAATGATAGCAGAAATGTCTGATATTTTTGACTCGTTAAAATTTGTGAACAAACTCGAGTTTGACTCAAACCTAGACGAACTAGCTTGTCTAATTTTCGTTAAGCTCAAGCTTGAGTTCACTAAAGACTAAGGCCATCCACAGTGGTATAATCAAAAGTAAATTATTTTTAAAGTTAACAATGTTGGTGTAAAAGATAACTTACAGCATCCACAGTGGTATAATCAAAACAAAAAGGTTTATAAAGTTAGAAACATTTGCTCAAAAAGAGCTCACATTGGAATAACCAAACTTAGAAACATCTTAGCAACTCATCAAATTTTAGCTCTTGGATAATCAAAACTACCAACCTTTTGCCAATAATCAAATTTAATTGTCTTCACATTTTCTCAATTAAGTACACTATCATTACACAAAAACATTATTTCTTCTATTTTCAACATGTTTATAACAAAAATACTTCTAAAAATAATTTTTATTTTTTTGCAAAAACTGTTTTTTACACTTTTTTTATTAAAACTATTTTTGAAAGAAAAAACTTCTTCTATTCAAAAACTGTTTTTTTTAACTTTTTCCCGAAAACTTTTTTTTTTTAATCAAAGTTTTCAAAAAACTATTTTCTCTTTTTCTAATAATCTATTTTTATTAGTTTGAAAACTATTTTAAAAAAATGTTTTCTATGTCACAATTTCTAAATTTTTATAAGTTAAAAAGGTGATGTGGCAAGTTTTGGTTATTCAATTTTGATTGTACCACTATGGACCTCTACATTGCTAACTTTAGCAATCCCTCAAATGGATAACCAAAAGATGATGTGGCACCTTTTGATTATCCAATTTTGATTATTCCACTGTGGATGCTCTTACAATGGTATAATCAAATTTAGCAACATCCTTATAAATAATCAAATTTTGGGCTTTAGATAACCAAAACTAGCAACCTTTTTCAATAATCAAAATTTGTGGATTCCACACCACATAAGTTAACTAGTTCCAAAATTTGTATACATGCGTGTTTCAATTGGTATTTTTTTTCTTCTCTTCTTCGCCTACTCTATATCTTCTTCACTTCATCCACAAACTATTTCTTTTTCTTTCCCTCAAAAAATGAAACTCATATCTCTCGATCATCTACAATTCAATCCATCATCGCCGGATTAAGGTATTTCACTCTTCTTTCCCGTTTCTATTTTTTTTCCTCCAAAAAAAATTCATAATAAGAGGAAAGAAAGTCACCAATTTTTTCCTAAAATTAAGAGAGGAAATCGATATATTTTTGCCAAAAAAAAAAAATGAAAATGGAGGGAAGTGAATGGCAGGAAACAAAGGGAGAGAGAGAGTGAAATTGTAGTGGACTCTTATTTTGGTTATGGACTAGAAGTGACCATTGTGAAACTCAACATTGTTAAGCTTAGCAACCTCTTAAATGAATAATCAAAAGCTGAAGTGTCAATTTTTGGCTATCTTTTTTTGATTATACCATTGTGGATGGCCTAACAAATGAATGTTAACATTTTAAAGTCCAACTCGATTTGGCTTGTTTTCACAACGAATGAAAGCAATCGATCAAGAAACGCATTAAAAAAACAGAGTAGTTTTTTATCTCACTTTCCAATTGCTATAGTTTTTTTGTGGGTTACTAATTGCTTTAGTTGTAAATAACAAAAAGTCTACGAACACGAGTTTTTTGGGGGTAAGTACAAACATGACTATAAACACGTTTGTTGTAAAGTCTACAAACACGATTTTAAAACACAACTCCAGACACATTACATCCGAATCCTTTCAATGCATATATATCGAATAGTTCTGGACGCAATTATGTTAACATTGCTATGTAAATAATTGACGGATAATGAAAACTAGCTGAAAATAATAGCGTAGGAGCGAAGCCTGGGTCTAGGACGTGGGAAGAAAGTCAAGAAGAAAAAGAGAAGGTGATGATGAAAGGACTTTGAACGATATTCTTGAAATAAAAAGTGTTCCTTTTTTTTAAATCGGAAATTGTTTCCTTATTGAAAAAAATAATAATAATCGGAAAGTGTTGCTTTGAATTTCTCTATTCATTCTTTATTTGGTATTTTTCCTTTTATTTTGTTGAGGACTTTTAAGGTTTTGGTTGGTTTGGAATCTACGGTGCTGTTTTATTTACGCATTAATTTGAACCTGTGCCCCTTTAGGTGCTTGTTGCTTTATCATTGACTGACTCTATTGACCAAACTCTGTGTGCCGATTCTGCTTTGGAACCCAAAATGAGCAGCTGGAACCCAAAATGAGCCCAAAACTGATCTGTACACGGGGTATGTACTAAATTATCCGTTCCAATAGCATCTTTGATTTCTTTGGGTCCGTTTGATTAGTAAAATAATGGTACAAAATGCAAGAAAGAGAAAATATATATTTTTTTTGTATTCACTTAGCAAGAATATTCTAAAAAGTGAACTTTCCTATGCAACTCTTTAAAGCATGAGAGCTTGCTTTACTTTTTCTTACAAAATGTGCAAGGAAATTTTATTTCTCGAGAAAATCAACAACAATTACTCTAACTTCCCTCTTTATTTTCTTCCCTCCACCTCTTCTCTTCTAATTTCGGTAATTTTATTCCCTCCAAAAAAGAATATCTTATTTTCTTTACTATTTTCTTGCAAAACTTTCATTCTAATCAAACAGATGTGAGGAAAAAAAATTTCTTTTTCTTTTCTTTCACTTCACATCCTATCATTTTCACTTTCCATTCGCTAATCAAACGGACCTTTGTACAATCGTTCTTTATACACTCGCTCCCAGCCGCACAACACTCGAACTACTACACCGTGAGTCGGTGGCCACCCGCCCACCGTTCAGGCGTTCGCCACACATGCCACTCTCTCGCCTTCTCTCTTGCCCGATCTCTCCCCGTGGAACCGTCCGAAATACTGTGTAAGTTCGAACCTGATCTCTGTATTTTTGATGTTTTTATAGTTTTGATTTGATTTATACGATTTTGGTGACTTCTAGGGTTTTTAAGTTTGTTTATGATTTTAGACCAAAACGTTCTAGGGTTTCTGAGTTTGTTTCTGATTTTAGACCACTGTTTGTTTGTAAGTTGGAACCTCATCGCAAAATAGGGGTAGCCCTCTCTCTCTGGTTTTTCGTGCTCTTGTTTTGGTTATTTAAGTTTTCTGTTTCTAATTTTAGTTGGGTTAGTGGGTAAAATACGGAAATAGAATCAAGGCGAGACTTCTGTTTGCAGTGTTTTTATATTGACTCATGTCATGTTGGTTTGTTTCGGTTGTGTTTCATTTTTCTGATTTTTGTTTTCTCTAATATGCAAACAAATTCCTTTTGGATCCTTATTTGGTATCCAATATTCAAAGTGCTATGCTCGGATAAAACTCTCCTAACAATTAATTACTGGCATATGTTTCGCGTTGTAGCATATCTAGTGTACAAAATACCATGCGTTTCAATGTATGGGGCAGTATCAAGACTTTTTAGAAAGGGATCAGAATCGATCAAATGTCCAGACGCCCAATATAGATTTTGCATGTTAAACTAATCAATTTCAACAAAATTTCCTCCAATAGCAATTATAAGTGTGTGTGTAGAAATCAATTCATTGGAGTTGCTTCATGTACATGTGTATAGGTTCGTAATGCGCATGCCTATTAACTCTCAATTTCTGCTATGAGGTTATGGTTTTGCAAATGCTTGATAGTAAATTTGTAGAGGATGAGGTAATGCTGGTTCTGACCTAGTTACTAATTGTTTTTTGCTGTCCTTACTGCAAAATCATGGTTAATTTCACCAAATTGAGTGAGTTTTTGCAAAGCAACAATAGTTGCTGTGAGTTTACGGTCAAATCCATTAACCTTTTACCCCAAGAAATTCAACCGGATCAGGAGTTGATTTACACGAGTCATGGAGTAGTGTACCTACAACTTGTGGTACAAGATGCATCATGAAGGCTATGACACAAGGATTTCCTCCTTCCCCGCAACATATACAAACAAGAACCCCCCCCCCCCCTATACAACAGTTGACACAAGATGCCCCACAACAGATACCAATGTAACAACCCGGATTTTCAACCCAATTTTTTTTTTCTTCTTAATAATAGCGTTAATATTATTAGGTCTTAATTATTATTATTTCTATATAATTCCTTTTCCTTAATAGATAAATACAAAAAGATATAATTATCTTATCTTATTTTTTTTTTAGTTGCATGCAAGCTTAGAACTCCTTCCATCTCTTCCTCTCCTACTCCTACTCAATCTCTACTTCCTCCTTGACCCTCAAACCAAGCCCGATTCGTCCATTCCTAGTCCAACGAACCCGACCTCCATTAAATTCGATTTTATCCAACCTCTTCCAAATTCACCTATATAAACCTCTCCCCATTGACCCACGATCCCACCACCAGTCCCCCACGCTTCTTTAAGCCAGAGAAGAGAGAAAAAACGTGAGCAATCGAAGCTCCAATCCATGGAGTTCTAGAGAGAGAAAGAAAGAGAGAGAAAAGTGGGTTTCGTACCTACGCCCAACCGAAACTCAAATTGATCGTTCCAATCACTTCCTTCGACCCCAAGCATCTCCAAACATCATCCAATTCGAGCCCAAGGTCCCCCGATCAAAGAATCCGAAGTCATCTTCCCAAAAATTCAAGTTTCGGTTTAAGAATCAATTCGATCCAATCGAGGTATTATAATTCATTCCAACCACTTCTCTAAGTATATTTGGTGTTTATATGCTTAACCCTATGTCCCAATTGGTCCCATGCATCAAAAACCGAGCCAAAACGAAAAATATGCTCACTGCGTTCAGATTCACCATTTTGATATTATATTTGAGCCCGACAATCGATTTGTAATTATTTACGTAGAAGAGGACACTTTTGATATTTATTTTACAATCTTTCTGATATTAATATTTTAAAAAAATACTGAATTGATATTATTTTCTTACAGTGAAATATCATCTTAATATAAAACGTATTAGTTATATCAGTTTAATTTATCTGGTAGATTAATTGCTATCCCTATCTCCCCTAAGTATATTAATGTGCTAAGATGTTAGTTTTTATGATTAAAATAAAAAAGAATCCAAATTAGAATCAAATGAACGAAACCCAGTTTTTCCGGAAAAAATTTCGCTGTACAATGTTCACTGTTCATAAGCGCAAACACTATTCACGTTTTTTTACTGTTCATTGCCGCTGGAAGTCAAAGAAATAGCATGACCATTACACTTATCCCCTTGCTCCTTTTAAATGTAGGGGGCGACTATTCGCAATCCTCAAATTTACACTTATCCCCTTGCTCCTTTTAAATGTAGGTTCCGGCCCAGACATAAATTATAAGTGGTCATCTTATTGCAGTTAAGTCCTAAAGACATTGAATGTTTATAGTAAGGCCCAATGAAATATTTTATATGATTATTGGACAAGAGTTTTATATTAGTGATTATAAACGATAAACATTTATGATAGTGTTAACCGTATTGAGTACAATAATTGTAGGTAAATAATAGTAGATCTATTTTTTTAACAAAATTATTATTGCTATTTTTTTTTAAAGATTTCTGCTAATAAAAATTTACTTCTTGGACATACAAGATTAAGAGCAACGGCCCATTCATAAAAGGTTACGTGATTATTATGCTTATTGTTTATTTCAATTATTATTCTGATTGCTTATCTATTATTCCAACATCTGATTGATATGTTAGATTGGACCTTAGAGACATGGGGTGGCATGTGAAATAGAAATCACCTAGACGATGCTAAGTAATGGATAAATTGGAAAGTTTTGGTTTTAGATTGCCTGCAGGCGTGATTTTGGGATGTGATGATTTGATACTGGCAAAGTAAGCCCAGTGTTGAATGATATGATTTGATACTGGCAAAGTAAGCCCAGTGTTGAATGATGTGATTTGAAACTGGCAGAGTAAGCCCAGTGTTGAGTGTGATTTGAAACTGGCAGAGTAAGCCCAGTGTTGAGTGATGTTTTGATACTGGCAAAGTAAGCCCAGTGATGATTGTGAAGTGGGTTATAAGATAGGCGAACCCTAGTTATGATTCAGGCATGATAACCTTTCTTTTGTTGTAATGAGAGGGATACACGCTGGTACATAACTTGGGTGCAATTCGCGACAGCAAAAGAAAGTGATCTCATGGGACAGGGCATGGCTAGCGGTTGAGGAGGAAAGATCTCGTGGATGAGATCTTAGATTTCATATTAGGTTAATGGATAGCAATAAACTGTTTATGTGATAAATCTCTGTTTTACTTATTCGTACCATGTTTATCTTGCTGATTGCTAGCTGTAAAGTAAGAGGGGTAGTTGGGTTGGATTATTCTACTGGGTGATTTATCACTCACGGATACGTCTGTATCCTGGTAAATCGATTGCTTCAGCGATCAATTTGCCAGAGGGCGCAGGATTCGATGGAGGGGATTCAACGATGGTGCAGTTCGACACGGGAAGAATATCAGGAGCAGAGATCGAGCATGCTTGGGATTCGTATCAAGCCTAGAGTCAGCTCTGAAGTAAATGTATTTTGGATCAGTAATTTATCTTGAGATTGTAATAGCTAAACCTTTATTTTGAAAAATTATGTTTATTTAGCAAATTTTCTTAAGAAATTATTTTATTTTGCTCCCGAAAAATCGGGGCGTTACAACCAATTAAGGAACAAGTGGCTCAAGACTTTGCTACCCTATAACATCTTCAAGTTGGCCAACAAAAATCCCTCCCGCTCCTTCTCAAAAATAGTTGGCACAAGACGCTCGTACAATCCCACAACAGATAACAATTGCAGAACAATTGGCTCAAGACCCTGCTACCTCACAACATCTTTAAGTTGGCCAACAAGAACCCCCTCCGTCCCAACAACAGTTGGCACAAGACGCCCGTACAATCCCACAACAGATACCGATTGCGAAACAAGTGGCTCAAGACCCTGCTACCCCACAACATCTTCAAGTTGGCCAACAATCAGCATGTCCACCTAGTGCCCGGTTGGCCGCTGCTTGAGCAAAAGAGAAGATTGCTCGTGCAATTCAAGCTGAAAGGGTTGTCGAGCTTCAAATTCAGCAAGAGACTCAAATTGGAGGCCAAGCATGGGTAGCCCAATATGGAGGAAGAAGGGGCCGGGGTTGCCTTGGAGGCACCGACAATGTTGAAGAAACATTGCTAGTAAATATTGGAGTTCCTCAAGAAATACAGCATGTCACTGAACAAGATATTGTTGGAGTTACTGCTACAAAAATACGACCTGCTACAGAAGTAATACCACATGCTATAGAAGAAATACCATTGGTTAATATTGGAGTTTCTGCAAAATTACCACCTGGTACAAGAGTTTGTTGCAGAAGAATACGTATATCCTGTGAAAGAAAATGGAAGTGTTGCTTTTGGAGGTCAGCAGAGTGATACTGGAGTTATCGGAGTTACTGCTACAGAAATACCACGTGCCAAAGAATTACCACCTGTCACTTTTGTCTAGTGACAGGTGGTTATTCTGCAGAAACTCCAATTTTGACCGTATTTCTTCTACAGCAGGTGGTATTACTTCTATAGCAGGTCGTATTTCTGTAGCGGTAACTCCAATAACTCCATCATCACTCTGTTGACCTCCAAAAGCAACACTTCCATGTTCTTCCGCAGGAAATACATATTCTTCTGCAACAAACTCTTATATTTATATAGTGATAGGTGGTAATTCTGCAGAAACTCTAATATTGACCAACGGTATTTCTTCTATAGCAGGTGGTATTACTTCTGTAACCGGTTGTATTTCTGTAGCAGTAACTCCAACAATATCTTGTTCAGTGACATGTTGTATTTCTTGAGAAACTCCAATATTTACTAGCAATGTTTCTTCAACATTGTCGGTGCCTCCAAGGCAACCCCGGCCCCTTCTTCCTCCATATTGGGCTACCCATGCTTGGCCTCCAATTTGAGTCTCTCGCCGAATTTGAAGTTCGGCAACCCTTTCAGCTTGAATTGCATGAGCAATCTTCTCTTTTGCTCGAGCAGCGGCCAACCGGGCACTAGGTGGCCGTGCCGATTGTTGGCCAACTTGAAGATGTTGTGGGATAGCAGGGTCTTGAGCCACTTGTTTCGCAATTGGTATCTGTTGTGGGATTGTACGGGCGTCTTGTGCCAACTGTTGTTGGGAAGGAGGGGGTTCTTGTTGGCCAACTTAAAGATGTTGTGAGGTAGCAGGGTCTTGAGAGCCACTTGTTTTGCAATTTTTATCTGTTGTGGGCTGTCTTGTGCCAACTGTTGTGTAGGGGGTTCTTATTCGTATATATGTTGCGTGGAAGGCGGAAATCCTTGTTCATAGCCTTCATTGTCTAATGCATCCTGTACCACAGGTTATAGGTACACCCATGACTCGTGTAAATCAACTCCTGATCCGGTTGAATTTCTTGGAGTAAAAGGTTAATGGCTTTGACCGTAAACTCACAACAATTGTTGTTGCTTTGCAAAAACTCACTCAATTTGATGAAATTAACCATGATTTTGCAGCAAGGACAGCAAAAACAATAAGTAACTAGGTCAGAACCACCATTACCTCATCCTCTACGAATTTACTATCAGGCATTTGCAAAATCATAAAAACATGCAGAATCTATATTGGGCATCTGGCCATTTGATCGATTCCGATCCCTTTCTTAAAAGTCTTAATACTACCCCATGCATTTCAATGTCCTTTTATTATCCTCACAAATTGAAAGGTTTAGAAGGGCAGTTATGGCATGTTTTTGGGTGATAGTGTGAGGTGTGGAGAGGAGGTCAACGAGGAGAGGAATTGCACCAGATGGACATTCGATTGTTGCCGTTGTTCTTAGCTAGAAGACGCAAATCGCCTGCGATTCATTCACGTGGCTCAACATTTAGGAAGTTCAACCGAGACCCTGTGTAATCTGTGTTTGGGAATATTCTACGAATGGGTTACCAACATGCAACAAAAAGATCTGGGAAGACAGTCTTCAAGCCAGTTATACAAGTACTTGACCAAGGACCCAGTTAAGCATCTAATGTGAAACAGAAAGAAAAAGAAAAAGAAAAACGAAGTCAAATTCAGATTGGGACACAAGACCTAATGTGGTTTGTAATGTACTCCTATCAAAGTGCTATAATAAGGAAGATACTGATCAAAAATATAATAAGGAAGATAAAATATTTGTACAATATTGGTACTTAAGTTGTGCAATCTGGTAACCGACTAGGGTTAACTCAGTTAGCCATTCTTGCACACTTCCATGGGGTAATTCAGGGAGTCGATCCTTGTCAAAAGGCAAAAATACTTCTTGTATTGTTTCTAATTCCAAGAATCTAAGCACAGCAAAAATGGAACTTTATCAAAATGCAAACCTGCAGCAGCCTGCTGGTCTTCAATGTTGCCAATTGTGAAGGTGGTGGGCCTGCCTGGCCAAGAATTGCCAAATCTTTTTGGTGGTTCCACACCATTTTCCTCACACCAGCGGGCTATTATGCTAGATAAGGCATAGTTGGGTGTGAACATTCTAAAGTTCAATTCGATTCAGCTCGTTCACAATGAATGAAAGCAATCGATCAAGTAACGCATTAAAAAAAACAAGTTAGTACTCCATTCGTCCCAATTTAATTGTCTCTCGTTTATTCTAACCGGTTAAAAAATGAGTTATATCTTTAAATCCGTAATGAATTTTATGTCGAATATAGATCTTATTTGATAGATCTCGATTAGTTCTATAATACAATGTTTTCGAAATCACATAAAATATTATAAATTACAAAATATAATCAATTGAAAAGTGGCATGAACCCCTCAAAAGGACAATTAAATTTGGAGGGAGGGAGTATATTTTTTTTCTCACTTTCCAATTGCTTTAGTGTTTTTTTTGGTAACTAATTGCTTTATTGGCGGATCAAAAAAAAAATTGCTTTATTGTAAATAACAAAAAGTCTACAAACCAGAGAATTTTTTTGGGAGAGATGCTACATACACTATATAGTCACACTACATTTTATGTGGGGTCTATTTCGGGTCCCACAAAAATCCAGAAAAATATCCATAAATTCTAAAATATTGTTTTATGGGGTTCTGTAAAAAAGCAGCTCCAACGGATATCGGTAAGTATTACTTCTTGATTCGTAGCGATGAAACTGCTCAACTGCACAGTTTCGCCACTACAAATCTAAAAATGATACTTACCGATATCCGTTAGAGCTGATTTTTTACAGGACCACATAAAATAATATTTTAAAATTTATCGGTAATTTTTTGGATTTTTGTGAGATCCAAAATAGACCCCACATAAGATGTAGTGTAACTATGTAGTGTAAAAAAGTAGTGTACCTATGAGCAAGTACAAATACGACTATTTTAAAGTCTGAAAACACCACTTCAAAACACAACTCCGGACACAATTACATCCTGAACCTTTCGATGCATGTGTATCAAACAGTTCCGGACACAATTATTTTTTAAAGTTTTGTAGGTAACATTACCACTCCACTACTCCAGTAGGAAACTAGCTGTAAATAAAAGTGAAGGAGCGAAGCATGGGTCTAGGACGTGGGAAGAAAGTCAAAAAGAGAAGAAAAGGTGATGATCAAAGGACTTTGAACGATATTCTTGAAATAAAAAGTGTTCCCTTTTTTTAAATCGGAAATTGTTTCCTTATAGAAAAAAATAATAGTAATCGGAAAGTGTTACTTCGAATTCCTCTATTCATTCTTTATTTGGTATTTTCCTTTTATTTTGTTGAGGACTTTAAGGTTTTGGTTGGTTTGGAATCTACGGTGATGTTTTATTTACGCATTAATATGAACCTGTGCCCCTTTAGGTGCTTGTTATCGTTGACTGACTCTATCGACCAAATTCTGTGCGCCGATTCTGCTATGAAATTTGTGCTTTTGTCTTGATGAAAGAAATTACGTATCCTCTTTTGATTTAATTTGTCTATTTTGTTAGCTGAGTTGCGCATTGATTTCTTATATTTGTATGCTTGGTGTATTTCTTTATAAGTGCCGTTGGGTTTTATAAAATGATATGATTGTGATTGACTTATAAAATATATATTTGCACTAGTATGAGAAAATAACACTAAACCCAGTATATTTTCCAATATTTTAAACTAGCATTCAATTTTTCAAAATCAGCAATAGTTTTTGAATTTCTAAAAAGAATAAAAGTGAAAGGTAAATTAACATTTCTATAAAAAGTGGTTAGGCTATAAAATGCAGCACTATTTTTCTGAAATATTCTTTCTCGTGGCAAAAAAGAATATTGTTGGCTCTCACTTAAAATTGGATAGAAAAAGGAGAAATAATAGTCTTTTGATACATTTATCGGAGCCGAAAAAGAATAGTGGTCACCAATTTTTTTTATATAGGAAAATGATCCTCTCCAGTCTCCAAGCGAATGGAAAGTCTTGTTTATGAAAATCGTTCACTCCTTAGGATTCGTCCATAATATGACATACGCAAAACTCATGTTGATCAAATATAATTGACACAATTCACTTGCCAAAAAAAAAAGAATTGACATAATTTCAAAACACAATTACATTAAAAAAACACGGGAGTTACAACATTAGATCGAAACTTATTTTCTTTAGTATAGATGTATAACGAAAATATAGGACACTATACGTCGATATATTAAAATGTATGAAACAATTTACTAACTTTTTGAATGCAACAACAAAATGGATCATCTCTGATCCTTATTTTAGACTAAACCGGATAATCTACATTATCATCGCTTATCTTGATAATTAATGAACTGAATTTATAGACAATCACAATACCTTACTGACAATCAATGATCATTATTCGTCAGTATACTAGTATCAAAAAATAATATATGCCATTGATTGTCAAAATGAGCAATTTGCATGTAGACTCGAGTCCAAAATTTTAAGAACAGGAGAGAATCCTCTCCTCTTGTACAGTACTAATCTTTCCCGAAAATTATCTACTCCATTATTTTCCTTGCCCGAAAAGTCCACCAACAGCGTACGGTCATTTGCCCGAAATCACGGCGGGCAATGGTTCGAACTCCGAGGCCACTCCAATTACGCTAGTAGTCCAACCGGTACTACACATTAAATTTACTTTTGGGGGCCTTCCCCTTCCCATCTTCAAACCCACAGCCACCGCGTAAGGTGGCGCGTGAGGAACAACCTGGCCACCTCCCTCTGATGTAGTAGAAAACTGAGACTTGGGGGGGGATGGGTCAGGGACTGAGTTGCGCAGAATCTAATGAACACCCACTGTTCAGTGCTGCCCAGAATGGGGAGGTTGAGTCAGTGGAGGCTATGGTTGATGAAGAGCCAAGCGTGGTGGATCGGACCACTGCTCGTGGGAGGCTCTCCGCCCTCCACCTGGCCGCTGCAAATGGTCAGATCCAGGTGGGTTTAATGTGTTTTTGGAGTATCGTTCTTGTTTTCATGGCGAAAGTTTGGGTTTTTGTTGATGGGAAGTGTTTTATTGGGGTTTTTGTGGGTTTTTACTTTGGTGCTTTGTTTCGATGATGGGTAGGTTCTATCAATGCTATTGGATCGGGGTGTTAATCCTGATGTCTTGAATCGCCATAAACAGGTACGCGTTTTCGTTTGGGGTTTATCATTTGGTGTTAAGTTAACCTCATTTTTCTGAATTTTGATTGAGGATGTTTAGGCTCTGTTTGGATTGATGTGGATTTCAAATGAAGGGCTTCATCATTGATCAATGAGAAAGAAAGTTTTTTACTTTATTTGTTTTGCAAGTTAGATTTGATTGTTTGCGTATGGACTTCGGCATTGAATTTTGGAGCTTTTCAGTTTTACCATGGCTTCAAATTCTTCAGTAAGGTTGTAGCTAGATAAGGATCCCAATAAGATAAATATCTGCTGCCTCTAAAGTCTAATCTAACTTCCACTCTAGTTTCACAAGCCACGTATTGATCAACCTCACCTTTTTCATCGAAATTTAATCTGGACTCCTTTCATTCGAAATCCACGTCTATACAAATGGACCCGCATTGTTGAGCATTTTGTTGGGTCAATCATGTGCACTAAATTGTCTGCTTTTGTGATTGGTTTAGAGCGCATTGATGTTAGCTTCAATGTACGGGAAGACTTCATGCGTCGAAAGGCTACTTGAAGCACGGGCTAATGTAGGTTTATTGTGCTAGTTTGCCTCTTTTGATTGTCTATGTTAACTTCTTTTGTAAATTTTGTTGATTTTAACAGTAGACATTGATCATTGGCCTTTTGTGGAATTCAATAGATTCTGATGTTTGATTCGCTCCATCGAAGAACTTGTTTGCATTATGCTGCTTTCTATGGTCATCCAGATTGCCTTCAAGCTATTCTCTCTGCTGCCCATTCCTCCCCTGTCGCCAATTCCTGGTGAGGCCTCTCTCTCTCTCTGATGTGCATATTCACACTTGTACACTGAATGCTTATGGTTGTCTAGATTTTACGGAGTATCATTCAAAAAAAGCTAAATTGTGTCCATTTTGTTTGCTTTGCTTTGGAGTGAATGGTAGGGGATTTGCGAGGTTTGTCAACATAAGAGATAAAAGTGGAGAAACTCCACTGCACTTAGCAGCTCGACAAGGACAGCCGGAGTGTGCTCATGTTCTGCTGGACAGTGGGGCTCTAGCTTGTGCATCTACTGGGGGACAAGGGTAATTGGCTCTTTTAATCCAGGTCCTTTCCCTGTAAATTAGTAGCAATGATAACATTGCCCAGTCATTCTGATCAGAGTTCTTCATTGCAGTTTCCCTGGGATTATGCCACTTCATTTAGCCGCTCGTTCGGGTTCTTTGGATTGTGTGCGGGAATTACTTGCTTGGGGGGCTGATCGACATCAAAGAGATTCATCTGGGTAATCTTATCACAACTTACTGATTCGTTTTTTATTTTTTATCAGGGTGTCGAGATCAAATGAGATGGTTGATTTAAAGCTCTGATTCTGAAAGTAATTTTTTAGAGTCCTAGATCTCCCTCACACGTTGTGTTTTGATTGTATTTAAATTGGGTTAGATGTTATAGCAGCATGTTCACAGCACCTTAGAATTCCCTTGCTATGGAGATTATTATGGCATACTCTGCATTGTTCTAGTATTGTCAATGTTATTGCCTTCCATGATCAATTATGACAAAAATCAAAATTTATTAGCATTAGAGAATCTCACGTTGCTTGGTTATGGATTTGGTTGAGTTAATATTTCATTGGACATCTCCACCTAATAAGTTAAGCTTTTGTGTTGGATGCAAAATTTATTCATTTGGCTCCTGACGAGATAGTTGAGGATTAGAAAAGGGCATAGAAGAATTTGGATAGTTGCTTTGGCAAATACCATTTATCTGAGGATATTGCGACACCAATGAATTTGTTGGCCCACTCAAGTAGTTAGGGCACTTTTCAAATCTTGGCATGGTAGCAGTTAAATATTCTTTAACTGTTTTTCCTATTTTTGACACTTCCATTGCTCTAGTTGTAGTTTGCTGAGCTGGGTCCTCAGCTGCACATATTTGTGAGTGATGTTATTCTTACAAGGTGATATGTTGGCAGGAGGACACCTTACCTGGTTGCTCTGAAGCACAAGAACGGAGCATGTGCAGCATTATTGAACCCATCAGCTCCAGGGCCTCTCATCTGGCCGTCGCCATTGAAGTTCATCGCTGAGCTTAACCCAGAGGCTAAAGCATTGTTGGAAAGGGCTCTAATGGAGACAAACAAGGAAAGAGAAAAGGCCATCTTGAAGGAGACAGTCTACTCACTTCCATCGCCTCTGCATTTTGAAGCTGAATCTGATGACGATATTGAGGTAAAACATGTCTTCCTGTATACTTGTTCTAACTTCTTTCCAACCCAAACTCTTATGGGCCTTGCATCAACAATAGCATTTCTTCGAAGGTTATGTACATGGACATGGATATCCTGGTATTTTAACTACATAAACTGTTATTGAGGTAAAACGTGAGTCTAAATGTTATTTAGGGGAAGATAATATAATTTGCATGCCCCACCCCGTTTCCTGGATTAGTAGTAGAATAGGATTTTGCCTTGTTCAAAAAAAAAAAAAAAAAATTTATATTTTGCATGCCTTCTTGAACTTGCTGTAAAATTCCCCATAGATTTGACGGTACATTCGTCACACTAATCTAGTCCCATTCAAAGTGCCATGCATCCAGTTGAATCACCATGTATGCTACCAAGCAATGGCAAAGAATGGACAAAAGAGATGGAAGAAAGAAAGAAAGAAATGCTTTTTCTTTTCTTTAAATCTACAACTACTATCTGAGAATAACTTTCCAAAACAGGCTAGTGATGTCGAGCTGTGCGGCATCTGCTTTGATCAAATATGCACAATCGAGGTTCAAACGTGTGGTCACCAAATGTGTGCCAATTGCACCCTAGCTCTTTGTTGTCACAACAAGCCCACTCCCGCTACACATGCTCCAAAGGCCCCGGTTTGCCCTTTCTGCCGAAGCAAAATAACCGTACTAGTTGTTGCTGAGATCAAGACTGATAACAATACAAAGTTGGAATCGAGTCCATCAAAACCAAGGACGTCAAGAAAATCTCTGGGTGCAAGCGAAGGCAGCAGCAGCTTCAAAGGATTGTCCGCGTTGGGTTCGTTTGGGAAGTTGGGCGGCCGCGGTTCTGGGAAAATCTCAGCTGAATGTGATGATGAGTTTGATAAGCCGTAAGATTTCTGCAGTTATGGATGCCCCATCTATCTGGAACTCTATAATTCTAGTTATGTTGTAATGCATTTTGAAAGCATTGTAGAACTATGAGTTAATGAGAAGTTCTTGTGGGTTTTGGTGTACTTTGGGCCTTCTTGGTGTACTAAAACTGATTTTTTAAATAACAAATCACCTTTTCTAATTACAAAAGACTTGATATCCGAAGAATTTCTGCTGGAGCATGAAAAAATCGTTGCAAGACTTTCAAATTTTTTGATATTTCGTGTTTTGAGTGATTTGCTAGAAGGGATGACAATCTCATCCAAACGGATGGATACCCGAACCGATCTGCCTGATCGGGGAGGGTTTTTTTTCGATTTTTTAAACCACATTTTTGGTTTTGGTTTTTAATTTGGAAATATTAACAGGTTTCGGTTCGGGTTTGGTTTATACAATATCTGAATCGAGAACCCGAACTGCAATATACATAAGTATTCTTTTTTGTTTTTTTTTGTTTTGGTCAGATAGATTGTTAATCGGTTAATTGTAATATGAGGGGCATCATTGTTAACTCCATCAACTCGAATTGAATGACTCACGCAACACTGTTCCATTGAAGTTCTTATTTTTTAAATACTTATCTTCCGCTTTACGAGACAAGTCGTTCTTTCACAATACATCATATTTTATTCTTAAAAAAGTTCAAGTACTTATTTAAACTGAAACTATGCGTTTTAATGGGAAAATGACGGTCCAGGAAGTGTTTTGATACGGAGTAATTAATATCTGTCAAGGACATACTGAAAACATTTGTTAATGCTGAAAATGTCCTTGGTGGATATTAATTATCAAAACCCGTCCTTAGCCATCATTTTCCCTTTTTTAATCCATTAACCACATGGTGGAAGGTTAAACGTGAAAGGGAATCCGCAGCCAGCCTATATCATAGGAAGCAAAGGAAGCAAAGTGGACTTCCCATAAAATTTAAAGGGATAGACCTGATTTCCAAGGGATACCCAGTCCAATTTTTTTGATTATTCAGGTGTCCGAGCCACCTTACGGACATCTCGACAAATCCTTGGCCCACAATCCCACCTCCCATTTGCAGAGAATCCAATTAGAACTGGAGCAAAAACTCCGCATAGAGTGACCCCAAAGGAGTTGATATCATCTGGAAGGTTTCGATGCCCGATCCAATTAATCAGATAACCCCATTTTCTTCTAGCAGAACATGTAGAAAGGTCACAAGGAAAGACAGTAAAGAATCTTTTGAAACACACAAAACACATTAAGATATAATTGTGTGCTTAAATCTGTATTTGACCTTGGAACCACTAATTTAATCCCAAACACTGATGAAATGCACTTGTTAATTTCTTGGTAAGGTTGCTCCGAACCCAACACCCCCCACTATGAAATCACAAACATACAATCAGACACCCAATACATGATATGTTCTTCAAAATGTGATGTAAAAAAATCAATTTGATCAGATAACGATAGGTACGTGAATAACTTGCATTTTGTCCTCTAAAGCGGACGGCAAATATATTTTAAACTCAGACGGTCTATCTTACTGAAGAAATGCAACTTGTTGTAATGCCTATCGGTGATCCATCAACCTGATCTTTTGTGGATATTCCTTTCACGGGCTCTTCGAGATCGACGGTTCGAATCATGGTTGAGTTCAGAATAGACGCATAAGTGAGAGTTTGGAGGGGTATGGAGGGATATAGTATGGAGAGGAGCTGATCGCGAACATCGTGCTCGACTTTCAAATGAAAGAACAAACTGTTTTTGGTGAGAAGTGATCATTCAATAAGCTGCCCACATAGGCATGAGAGTAACAGAGGAGCGCCATACCCATTGCCATTCTCCAATAGGTCTCTGCTTGATCTTCTTTCACCATTTGAATCCAACCATGAACTCGACTGAGCAGGAGCGATATGGCCGCCAACAAACAGCGAGTTTGGATCTGAAACGGCAACCCAATGGAATCGCGCACACATTAGAAAAAGGAAAATGTGATTGACATAGTAACGTTTTTTATACCAAATATTTGAGGAGTATCAGTATTCGACTCTCTTCTAGAAGTATCTGTGCTTCATTATGTATCGGTCACATTTTATCAATTTCAAATAACAGTCATACGCTTTTCGATTACCAACAAGCGAAAGTGTGTGCACATATTACATCTGTTTGTAGAGCATTACCTTGAGAAAAATCATCAGGCCCATAGGCAACTGGGCCGGGGTTCCTCCGGTAAGTTGTGGCGGCTCTCCTTTCTGACTCAAGAAAGTGACCAAGTGATGGAGTACCATTGCTCATGCTAACAGCATCAGTGTTCAGCTTAGAACAGAGTGAGAATAACCATGGCTTTGATTTCCAATTCTTTTTTCCCCTTAGGTTTTCGGATGGTCTTCCCCTCATCGATCTTCTCGAGAGCTCTAGGATGCTCGAAACACCCATGAGGCTCCCCAGAGTGATGCTCCTGTCGCGGAAGAAAGAACCGGTGGACTGAAACAGATCAACATGAAACACATTAATGGGGCAAAAATGGCATGAAAAATGAATCAATAGCTAAGTGTTAAATGCCTTGATTATTGACTTAAAGGTCTATGATCACTGAGTGAATTCGGTGCCCGGTGGTAGACGAGTTCGCAAAGCAACTTGAGTTGAAGTGTCCAATCTTTCTCACATTGTTATATGCTTGAATCTGTTTGCATGTGGTAGTTGTGAGCTATGAAGTACCGACATGACTAAGTGGAAAGCAACTTGAGTTAAGCGTCCGCTGTCGGTTATATGCTTCATAGGCTCATAGCCCACAAAAAAATTTCTATGGTGCTTCATAGCTTACAGATTTCTCACACGGTTATATGCTTGAATCTTTGGGCTATGAAGCACCGACATGACTAAATGGTTACCATATCCGTGTTGGATATATAAGCTAGGGACACCAACATGCTGAGGTAACACGGGAATATGTAATGTAAGAGACACGCCAAGTAGCATGTTCAATTTATTCATGGTTAAATCTAATAGGGGACACGTCTGGGACACACTAAAAACGTATGGGGATACGATATGGTGTCATGTCCTAATATAAAAATAAAATAAAATAATTACTTATTTCAAGTGCGAAACTTTATAGTAACAAACTTGTCATTTGCGCCTCGTGGTTTGTCTTATGGATTAGTATCTCTTTTAATTATGTAAAAGTGGTGTAGAAAATTTTCACATGATTATTTTGAATTTTCTCAGGGAAATGTGTATAAGCAGGAATCATAAAAAGTACTACTTAACAAATAAATAATGTGTACAGGCCTGCTATTAAATAGTAAAAGTGTATACTTGAGCCAAACACCATCATGGGAAACCACGTGCAAGAGTAGAACTTTATAACGAAATGCTTCGTGTACAGGGAATAGATTCCAACTTACTCAAAAACAGTGTCCAACTATCTCCATTTTCCATAGACTAATGGTACATGCATAAATATGAACGAACTAACAGCACGGTGCTGCGCATTCCTTGCACAGCAACAACATCCCCGTGTCCGTAATGTTACATCCGCAAATATGCACACACATCTATGTGTAGAACACCCATTCGATTCACGTGATCCTCACACGATACACTTGGAATTCATAAGCACCAAAGGGTTACGATCACATCTATGACTCAACATCCTGCGCCACCAAGATTTAAATTCGAGAGTAGCAATGTTTAATGGGAGTCCATTCTTTTTTTTTTTTAATTGTTTTTGATAGGCGAAATCCACTTTTGTTAGTGCATGTTGTCTATAAAAAAGTAAAGAGAAAGATTATGTGTATACAGTCAGTCTCCCATGAGGGGGTTCTCATTTTAGTTAAAATGCGGACCTCCTCAATTCTTCCATTTTCCGATCGAATTTTGATGATCCGAGCAGCTCAATGTGTTCAAAACGTGATTTTAAGGGTACCCGCGAGAAATAACAAAAAAAAGAGACCGGGAAGAACTTCATCCAATCAGTTTTTATTTGAACCGTTCGATAAAAAATAAACAAAAACTACTCGGATGAAGCCCTTTCCGGTCTCTCTTTTTTTTGCTGATTTCTCGCGAGTACCCTTAAAATCACGTTCTGAACACATTAAGCGGTTCGAATCATCGAAATTCGATCAGAAAATGGGAGGGCCGCATTTTATTAAAATGAGGTGGTCCTTACGGGAAACGGACTGATATGTGTATATTCATATATATAATTAAATATTGTCGTGGATTTGATCATTTGTTAAAAGAAAATCTTTCATAATATCTTTAAAAACTACTCCGTATTTATTGAAAAACCAATCACAATCACCTGGGTGCGTGTCCGTGCTCTATGAACATTGAATAATCGCTGAGAAAATGTTAGGATTTCTATTCCACCCCACTAATTACCTCCGCCCTAGTCCACGTCATATATTCATTAGTCACGTGAAAATTTAATTAAAAAATTAAGGGGACTATGATGGTCACAGATCATAGTAGTTAATGATGAAAGCTGACCAAAGATCTTTGTTGATTAAAAAGAAAAAAAAGTTGATGAAAATGTATCGGTGCGGTTGGGCACAGCCACATGTTGCCCAAATACTCTTCACCATTACACATTCACGTGGGTGCGTGTTCAAAATCTATGAACACTGAATAATTGCCCGGAAAATGACAGGTACACATTTTTCAACCACGCCCCTCTACCATACATTTATGTGAGAGAGGTATGGTGAGATTTATGATTGATGGGTGTGGATATACCATTGTTGTAATCGCTCGGCTTTCGGTGGTCACGATAGCTATAGTGAGAAACTTTTGCCACTACGGCTTTTTAATAACCGGACATTCAGACTAGATTACGTGCATATTTATGAATCCTCATAGTGAAGTTAATAACTAAACAAACTAGGGGAAAAAAATCAGTGCTGAGCAGGTACCACATGGTGTCCGTTCGCGCATCCGAGCCGTCCATTTCATTTTTGAACGGCTCAGATTTGGAAAGAGAAAAAAAAAAGTGTTGTGGTGTGAGGAGAGAGAGGGTTTCAATCCAAGTTGTCTAAAAATATATCGGACGGCTCGAATGCGCCGAGCGGATACCACGTGAGATATACCGGCTCAAAAATCGCTTAACAAACTAGTACTAGTTTCCAATGGTCCCAATATTCTTTTATACTGACAGTGGGAATCTTTATTGTCAATTGAATTGGGAAACATTGGGAAAATAAACTCATCCTTCTTGTCATTTTCTTCCTCGACCAGTAAATTATCCAAAAAAAAAAAAACTTCTCTCCAGTAATTGAGATTCAGAACAATAGAAATGTTCAGTTTTGAAACCTCAATGGAGCGAATAAGGAAACGCAGGAGGGATGAGGAAAAGAAAAAGGAAAAGTCATGAGAAAAGCAGAGTAGGGGGAGCATATTTAGAAAGTATATTCCACCGTTCTCATTCTCCGTCAAAAGTGTTTTGGACCGTCCGAATTTCAAAATAACTCTTTTAAAAAGAATTTTTTTAAAATTTGGATTATTAATTGTCGAGACGGACTATGAGACGGTGAGGGTAGTGATGCTGGAGCATATTGGGGAGGGAAAAAAAAACTGACCTGTGAATCAAGATCGGAGGTAGAATCGGTGGAGGAGGTGGGGGGTGAACCAGTGATCAAAGTGCTGAAGGAAATGGATCCGTTTCGGTCATGGTTTCTGGCCAACCCTATTACTCTTGCGTTCATTGGTTGCAGCAGTCCCAGTGGCCACCCATCTTCCTGCTAAATTCATTCATTGATTCATATTGAGAGAGAGAGAGAGAGGGGGGGGGGGGGGAACCCCAGTTGGGATTAAAGTGAAAGATTATTTTGTTTAAAATTTCTTCGCCGGAGGAAGCTATTCTTCCCGGAAAGAATCCTTTTAGAGTCCAGACCGTTAATTCTAGAGACAGACAAACAAACCAGATGAAACTGCAGAGGTTTCTCTGCAGTCCCAACTGCGGAAAGCCGGGTCCAAATGGGAAAAATGAAGCAAACCCATCTTCGAAGCATAGAAAAAAGGTCGAGAAAGTCTACGTACACAATTTTCGACTACAACTCCGGACACAATTACATCTTTCGATGCACGTGAGTCCGGAGTTGTAATCGAGACTTGTGTACTTAAACTTCCTAAAAAAGGTCCCTAGAAATGCCTAGAGAGAGAGAGAGAGAGCAAACGAGTACCTGCTGAGCCATAGAAGGCCAATACACCTAGTGCAGTTGGATTGATTGACTGATTGATTGATTATAGCGGGTAGAATAATCGGTTTTGAGGTCGCTTCAGGGGAATAACGGAACTTCTATCAATTCCCAACGTTTGATTTCTCTATGCAAAAAAGAAAATCAAAGAACAGAGTAAACAAACTTGTACACATGGGATATGAAAAGAGAGAAAAAAGTTGCAAAACACCAGTAGCGGAGCGTACTTGTTTTACATGCTGTTCAATAAACTTCTAGAGAGAGAGAGAGAGAGAGAGAGATATTATCCGAGGAATGCATTCACTTGTTTTTGTACGCAGAGACAGAGCTTGGGTGACAGGAGGGTGGATTGGTACAATAATATTTGCAGAGGGAGTCGTACGTGTGAGAAGAGTAATCATTCAGTGCTCCTTTCTCGATAAATTATTTACGTAGAGTTTATACACTTAGTCATAAAACTCGTTGAAACGTGTGGTGTTTAGAGATTCTTGGACCACCACGAAAGCACTTAATAATTTTTCGTGTGCAAGATAAAGAAGGGAAGAGCAAATGAGCAGGGGGTTGAGGGAACCTTTTTTTTCCTGAAAATGACCAAACTAGCCATTGTGTTGCGGCGAAAAAGTGAGGCACCAATAAGGAACCGCCCTCAGCTACACGATATAATCGATCGCAACATTCATTTATTTCGCATGATATAATCAAAACCGTTCATTTATTGGGCTGAATGAACGAGTAATTGCGGAAAGCGTCTTATTTCTAAAATACTACTAACATTTATCTTAAGACCAGACTCCCTGATTATCACCTCACCACTCTGCCCAAGACATCACTTTTTCCAGTGTCTCTAGATACTAATCTAAGATCACCGACGAGTTTTAGGGACTTGGAAGCCATTTTTGCACATCACCATGGAGCTTGCTTTGAAGGGCTGAACTGGAAAGAGAAAAGGGAAAAGGCACTGCTTTGGTGCACCTTAGAAAAACATTTTCGTCCTGTCTTTGGAGGGTTGCCCTTTACTTTTTGGTCCCACAAACCTTGTTTGCAGCTCGGTCCCAAGGTATGACCGCAGAATCAAGTGGTGTGGTATCCACCAAAACTGGTCAATCACTAGATTCACAAGTAAACAATAGACGACTGTGGCAGCCTGGCAGGTAGAATTGGACCAGCACCAATGTGAATTCATGGGGCAGAAATCCTACAGGTACCGACTGGTACCGTAGGGAAATCGTACCGACGGTCGCGCCGGGCCATCTCCGGCCACCGGACGGCCGATCCGAACTGTCCAAAAATTCTATAAAAAAAAACGAGGGGGCTTAAGCAGGAATCAACGGCATCCGACGCGTGTATAATACTCAATCCAAACACTCCATTTTCGTATATATATGTATGTGTACAAATATATACGAAAATGGAGTGTTTGGATCAAGCACCCTACACGCTTTGGATGCCGTTGATTCCCACCTGGGGCCCCCTCGTTTTTTTTTTGATTTCCCTACAGTACCAGTCGGTACTGTAGCAATACTCTTCATGGGATGTTTTTATCAGCTGGGGATGTTTGGGAGCTTGCTTCGTTCGTTTATCAACCTTATCTACATCTTGTATTCCTCTTACATATCGCGCAAACTTGTAAATAAGTAGAGACAATATTTCACCTCTCTAATGGGTTAGACTAATCCTTCTAGCCTCTAGGGTATGCATTTGAACATTTACCGTGAATACCAGTGTTCTAAATGCACCGATTTTTCTACTTGTATGATACGTAACAATACCAATGAGATTTTGGATACTGATACTGTTTTGAATTTATCGTTATTAGCGTTATTTTCTCAAGTCGGAATTTTTAAATAAAATATATACATTTGTTGAAATAAATTTAAAAGAAGTCTAATACTATCTAGTATTGGAGGTGTAAGAGCAACTGACCCAAATTTGGGTCACATTTTGGATAAAAACTCATTTTGGATCAGCCCCGCTCCAATGGCAAAATAATCATTTACCCAAATATATTATTTTTTAAATACTCAATGGCAATAATGTAAATAAGAGAGGGGAATAAATTTGATCGAGGTGGAGAGAGAGAGAGAGATTGTTGTGAAGGGATAAAAGAACTCTGACGAACAAAGTCTACGTAAGAAAGTTCTCCGACCTGCTCACCTCTGGAACCCTAGCCAAGCTCAAGACACGCGAGAAGAAATTCAAGCCCATCCCCGGCGCCGTCAACGCCATCCAACACCACCTCGACCCCCTCAGCTTCCCCTTCAAGTGGTCCTGGTGCGACGTCTCCATCAAGGTCCAGAACATGCGTCACCAGTACCTCCTCTGAGTTCACCCGTTCTCTCTCCCTCTCTCTCTCTAATTATCCGTTGGAAAATTGGGTCAAAGAAATGGGTAGGGGTGATTTAAAAAACCGGAAAACCGGACCGAACCGGACCAATTTTCCGATTTTCATTTCAAACCGGTCTGGTCCAATCCGGTTTGAAATATTTCAAAAAATTATTTTTGATTCTGATCTGGGAGACTTTCAAACTGGTCTAAACTGGACCGGACCAGATTATGCGTACTTACAAAATATTGCAAGAGGTATGGCTTGAACTCGAGACCTGAGGTTTCAACCGAACACACCTTAGCACTGTGCTACACAGATTGTTCAATACAAACCCTAATTACTTATCCAGATTTCACCCTCTTTTCCTCACACCACGCCGACTTCACTCTAGGCGATGGCGATTTGCACGACTCTCTCTCTCTCTCTCTCTCTCTCTCTCTCTCTCTCTCCTTCTTATTCTTCTTCTTCTGTGGCAATGGCAAAGTGCGACGGCCGGTGACTGTTATACAATGACTCTCTCTCTCTCTCCCCTTTTCCCGTCCATGTCTTTGTTGATTTTTAGTTTTGTTTGAAACCCCCAAACTCATATCTGGTCTAAGATGGAGCTCGGTGACGGCGCCGACGATGGTTGATTTTTTATGGGTTGAATTGTCGATTTTTTTATGTGTTGGACCCAAAATGTGGCCCATGAATGAAAACGGGATAAGTCGGACCGAAACTGGTTGAGCCGGTCGAAACCGAACTGTATTATCTCAACCGGTTTCAGTTTCTAAAAATCTCAAACTGGATAACCGATTTAGACCGAAAAACCGATCGAAACCGGACTGGTATCACCCCTAGAAATGGGTAAAACCCAAAAATGTGGAAGGGTTTGGGTGACTGGAGATGAGTATTTGAGAATTTTGCCCAAATTTTAAATTTCGGCCTTAAAATGGGTCAAAATTGGAGATGGTCTAAGGGACCGGATTTGGTGAGAACCGATACATAATTCAGAACCTTTTTGTGATCACAAATGTCCTTTCCTTCCCTTGTATAGCATATTACTCCTACAAGCCTACCGAAAAAGGGCAATAATGGCTCCCTATGGCGTAGGGGAAAAATTTTCAGTGCCGAGCGGATATCACGTGGTGCCTGCTCGTGCATCCGAGCCGTCCATTTCGTGTTTGAACGGCTCAGATTTAAAGAGAGAAAAAGAAGAGAGAAAGTGTTGGGGTAAGAGGAGAGAGAGGATTTCAATCCGAGCCGTCCAAAAGTGAATCGGACGGCTGAGATGCGCCGAGCAGGTGCCACGTCGGCAATACCCGCTCGGCACCGAAAAACTCCTCGTGGCGTAGGATTTGAATTGAACTCAACGTCATTTTGCTTGCTATTGATTGATTTAATCTGAAAGTTCAGAGTGGGGTTACATTGATCATACCAATGATGGAGATCGTTTATGGGCCCATTATTCAGGTCTCAGAAAATTTAATGGACCAGAATAGCATTTGGGTCCCCAGAATTGTCCACATTAATAAACGATTACAATCTACTACTAGTATTATTGCTGAGCATGGCTTCCACCAGGTCGATACTCTCCAATTCCTAACAGATCCTGCGCATATTCAAGATTTAAAGGGTGCATAAATACAAGTAAAAATATTCAAAGTGGCGTCTCCAAACACTGAAAATAAAATAAGAAGCAGAAAGTAATCAATTAGTGAGACAGGAAGACCATTGAAAAGATTCAAAGCAGATACAGATACAATAAAACATACCACTAAGCAAAATACTACTCCAAATTTCGGGTGATTTTGGTGCCGGCCAGCCCAGATGGACAACCGTATAATCACATCCAGCATCGCTTAAGCAAGCAGAATTTGTTAATGAGAAACTCAGTTGAGCTCACAGACCTCTGGAGAAACATAGGTAGTACCTCAGATACATGAGAGCATCTCCCGGCCTTCATTCAGTGTCGAGCACTCTAATGGGCAAAACCCAAATCTAAGCGTAAATTTGAGTAAAGGGTTCATTAGTGGCATAGTTGAAAACTCGAGAGGGGAAAAATGGCCTTGTAAGATCAAAGGAAAGTTTGAGTCTCCCTTGATTTGATTAGAACTAAAAAATATGAGTTTGGGCAAAGACTGGAGCGTGCTTTAGAAGCTTTTACTCACATTTTGGACTTGAGTATGAAAGAAAAAGTAAGGGCTGGGGATGCTCTAACACAACTGGAGAGAAATAGAACTTGACACAAATAGGATTATGCTTTCAAATGATCAATGTTTGCGAACTGGGTACGACTATTTCATTTGAACTAAACAAATCAACACTACTGAAGTGAAACAAAGCAGCACTATTAAACCAAACAAGGGTGAAAAGTGAATATTGTATAGATAAAATGCAAACAACTATGCTCTACAGAATTCTTCCTGCTTCATATTATCGTAGTTGAACTTCCTACGAAAACTTCAAAATGGAACAGATTCACTCTAGGGAAGTGGCCATTTGGACAATTTTTCAACAATTGGTGTGAGACAAAAGGAATATCAACTGGTAAAATGGACTTGGTGGATAAAGAAAAGATAATTTGGAGGACGGAATGAAATAGTAGAGCAAATAAAAAAAGAAAGAATAATTCCCCTAAGGATTTTTTCTCTCTTCAGGGTTGCATCGTTCCAACTACAGAGAACCACGGTTACATGATCAAATCATCTGGATTCCATCTAGATGTATGAACTCTAGTGCTGGATATTCACCATTTACCTCATGGAATAACAGGGTACCAAACTTAAGCTACTGAGAAACAGAATACCTATGAATGATCACTAGTACTGCTGAAGTTAAAAGTGGTAGATAGACCAGTTCACAAGATTGAAATCAGAATGCAGCTTTGAGAACTGACAGGCACAGGGTAATTTAAGTCGCAAGTAAGAAGCAGCAAATCACTCTACAAAAGGAAAAAGGAAAGTCTGTGAAGACACAGAACAAGACTGTGAGATACATCATCAAGTCCTTCGACTTAAATGTTGTTTGTCTATGCAGACATTGCCTTATATCTAAGACAATGATACATACTTCCCCTTGGGAAACAGAAAATCACACATTTCAACATTCACATGTCATCACAACTCAACTAAACTCAAAAGCTTTACTTTCAACTTCTTGGGACCGGCTACATGGAACTTCTCCAATGGACTTTATGTTCAAACTCAACTTATTATCTTCCATTTTTCACTATGTTCGAGAATGTTAGTTCGTTGTATACCGTAGCATTTGGATAGCAACTTACAAAAGTTAACAATAGGACGTGTAGCATTCTTCAAAAAGTTACATTACCAGACCCCCAATGTTATATTCATGATGCACTCATTAAACTAGAAGACTTGGTGCTAAGCTGCCAGCACACAGGCTCTTGGTAACCAGCCAAAATGACCAAAAAAGGGACTTATAAGACTCTCAGGCCTTACTAAAACTAAGCGGCCAAATGAAAAGGCCATTATCTCCAAAATTAAGGTCACGAATCTATAAGATGAAAAATTCACTCAAAAGTATTCATGAATCTATAAAATGAAAAATTCGCTCAACTACTTTTGAGTTCATACGGTCTACAAAACTTTCAATAGCCACGGTAATCCTTATAGCAGTGATTTAGTAATTAGGTTACCCTTTTAGACAGGAACAATCAAGTAATTCAAAGTACACAGTATTTCAGATTCTCTGCTCGAGTTCAAATATGTTTCTAAACAAGAAGAGAAGATACATGTGCGCAGGCAAGAAATAAATGGAGAGAATAAGCAAATGCTTTGGCTACAGTGTCCACCAATTAATAACCGTGACCATATGTGTGTATATACGCACACAGACAACATGCTCCAACAATAAGCTATTACGCCTAGGAAAATTCTTAAACCATGCCCAATTTGCACACTCACAGGGGCGTGTGGGCTCCACACACACTAGTGCAGTGATTTATTATACACCTAACTCAACAAAGCACATCACAGGGAAAACTTGAGAATAAACCAGCAGGTGAAATGATCTACAAACCTGACATGCTTTATTTTTTGCCCTAGTTTCAGCTGTGCTTGGAATATCATGATTTGGTTTTAAGAATCTCTTCTCACGCCGTTCACACGAGCCCCACCCATCTGAGAACCTACCTCCCCTAGGAACAAGCAGAAAGTATTTGTCAGCACTAGGCACAAAGTAAAAAGAAAATTGATAATTAAGTATTAATCAAGGAAATGAGAATCGCACTGCATGTATGCTCGGACCACAAATTCAGCACGAAGAACATTCCGGTTCTCATCAAACTCAATGGTCTTGTCTTTAATCTCAAAAGAGAGATTGAAATAGAACGATATCTTCCTCCAACCTGTAGAGAACTACCGGCCATCATACACCAAAAGTACATGACAAACAACAAAGACAGAATAGAATAACGATTTTTACCTGTCTTTTTAATAAAAGGGCTCCCAGAAATCATAGTGTAATCACTTTTCTCCAGAATCTGTCCATTTTTAAGTGACACAATCACATCATGCGTTCAGATGAAGAATGAGATAAAATCCCATATGTTCAACACTTCAACGGGGAGAAACCTAAGTAACTCCATACAGTTACTAAAAACTGACAAAAGTTTATTTTAGTCATTAGCAATGGAGTGTGAGAATCCATGTTAGATTACAGACTCTAAGTTGCGTCTTTGCATTTATTAGTTGGAATGTTGGGAAAATATAGCTATTGAGGGGCTTTTTTTGGTTTGAATCTCCGAATACAAACACAATTCAGGTCCTCAGGGAAACTGCAATTGGATACCAAGAGAATCCATAAGCAGTTGGCTGCCAGCACAGTATATGTTAGAATGCAATTCTGCTTTACAAACAAGGAAAAGTAGAAACGCCTTTCTTCTGTAACTTCTGTTTCTGTAATGCACATAAACAAAATCAACACCTGAATGATGTGCCGCCAAATGCCAATAGCAATTCTTTAATCATAAGCCGTGGGTGTATTGTCAAAAGATGGAAGTTCCAAAAGAATCCACATTGTTACCAATAATTTTTATTAACATCTTGTTCAGTTTCTAGCAGTGTTCTAAAAGTCAGCTGACTAGTCCCCACCTAAGCGCTAAGCGGCGGTCCAACTCGTCTAGATTAGGCAGCCGACTATTGGCACCTAGTCCCTACGTAGGTGCTAGGCACCCTTTTCCGCCCTACTAGCGCCTAGCAACTTTTAGAACATTGGTTTCTAGTCATTTCCATTTGTGTATATTACTCTTCCAACAAATTGGAACCCGGATTGTTATTTTGCTACATTTTCTACAAAATAAACACATGGAAAATACTTAGCACTCATGTAAGTGTAATTAGTAAATCAACTCCAACTGCTAAGAGCATCCACAGTGGAATAATCAAAAGGTGCCACATCATCTTTTGGTTATCCATTTAAGGGATTGCTAAGGTTAACAATGTAGAGGTCCACAGTGGTACAATCAAAATTGGATAACCAAAACTTGCCACATCACCTTTTTAACTTATAAAAATCTAGAAATTGTGACATAGAAAACAATTTTTTTAAAATAGTTTTCAAACAAATAAAAATAGGTTATTAGAAAAAGAGAAAAAAGTTTTTTGAAAACTTTGATTTAAAAAAAAAACAGTTTTCGGGAAATAGTTAAAAAAAAAAAACAGTTTTTGAATAGAAAAAGTTTTTTTCTTTCAAAAGAACAATTTTTGAAAAAAAGTTTTAATAAAATACCTGTTTTGAAATAAAATTGTTTTTAAAAAAAAGGGGGAAAACAGTTTTAATAAAATAAAAAAAAAGTGTAAAAAAACTGTTTTTTTAAAAAAAATAAAAACTGTTTTTAAAAGTATTTTTGTTGTAAACATGTTGAAAATAGAAGAAAGAAAGTTTTTGTGTAATGATGGTATACTTGCTTGAGGAAATGTGAAAACAATTAAATTTGATTATTGACAAAAGGTTTATAGTTTGATTATCCAAGGGCCAAAATTTAATGAGTTGCTAAGATATTTCTAAATTTGGTTATTCCAATGTGAGCTCTTTTTGAGCAAATGTTGTTAACTTTATAAACCTTTTTTGTTTTGATTATACCACTGTGGATGCTCTAAGGACTAGCTTCCTTCAGTCATAATTATCCATGGTTTAATAGTTGTCCCTTACTTACAGGTACGTGTAATATTACCCGACGTTCTAAAAGTCGCTAGGCACTAGTTGGGCGGTCAGCCACCTTCGAGCTTCGAGGCCTAGTAATCAACGATTAATCGGCACATAGCAATTAGTTGGATCTAATTGGATAAGCCTGCTAGTGATTAATTAATTTCGATTTTTAGAACATTGATATTACCTAAAGAACGTTGAATTAATTCAGTAGCAAAATACAGCCGAATTTCCAACGAGAACGAAAAAACTCACCGCCATGGCTGCATTCTGGTACTCTTTGAAAAGCGAAACGGACGGAAACTGACCAGACAAGCTATGCTGCCTCACGTTCTCTTTCTCCTCACTCCCTCGGCTCCCTCCATAGCTCAGCGGCGAACACTCTGAACCACTGGGAACCGAAAACCCCCTGCTCTCAGGAGACGAATAACTCGGCATCCGCTGCGCGTGCTTCACCATAACGAGAGGACTAACGTTACTCGCCTCGCTCAGCTCCGAGACGCAAGACCTGGCCATCTTCTGCGGCCGCTGGTGGGGGCATGGATCCTCGATGACCTCGCCTTCGGTTAGGGCTCGGAAGTTGTGGTTTGGCGGAGAGGAGTAAGGGTTGTTCCTAGGGGTTTTGACGAATCTGTTAGGGGGTGGGGATGGATTTTTGGGAAGGGAGAAGGGGATGGGAGAGTGGTTGTGTTTGAGGGAGAGAGGTTTGCGGGATTTGGTGGAGGAGGAGAGAGAGGCGGCGGCGGCGGAGTCGATGACGGCCCATAGGGCGGCGTCGTCGAGGTCTTTGTCGTCCACTGGGTAGGTAATTGGGGATGTCATTTGGTTTTGAGAGAGAGAGAGAGAGAAGAGAGAGAAACTAGGGTTTTGAATTGTCTGGAGAAAATTTGGTAAATCTCTCTCTCTCTCTCTCTCTCTCTCTCTCTCTCTCTCTCTCTCTCTCTCTCGGTAGTAGATCTACAGCTGCAAAAGCAGAGCAAGCGCGCAAAAACCGTGTGGAGAATTCAAATCCGGGATTACAGTAATACGGTGTCGTGTAGCCTTTTTGATAATTACAGGATTTTCTCCATGATTATTGAAATTACAGTCCCCTTACCTCCTTTGACAATCGAAAAGTCTATTTTTTTTTTTTATCTTGACAATCGAAAAGTCTACGAACACATTTTTTGGACACAAGTGGAGATACAGACTGTTTCCGTAACCATTGGACGTATGTGAGTTCTTATGTATCGAACAACTCGATCTAGACGCAATTGTATTCGGAATTGTGTTTTAAAATTGTATCCGTAGCATTGCTCTTTTGACAATATACACAAACACAGACGTTGTGCATGTTAAGCACCCATCAAATATCTTGACGGAAAAAGTTCATCAACAACTTAAACAAATCAAAATTTAGACAAGGCCCTTCTCTAAACACTTTACAAGTTACATTGACATTACACCAATAGCATCAACTAGGCTATGGGAATTCGCATACCGTTGGAGAAAGCAGGGGAGGGTTGAATAGTTTGAAGAATCACTACTATCTTGTTGGTTCTTGATCGTAAAGAACAAATCCCAATCATAGGAGTAATGGATAATATTAGCATTACGTTATCGCATCACCAATTAGTTGTATTACCGAGACCTTCTACTGTTAAAAAGTACTAAATAATCATTTTGAACGACGAAGACACCCGAGTTATATTAATAAGTTTAAAAATTGATGAGCGAAGAGAAAGGAAGGGAACACAATTTTTAAAGAGGGGGAAAAAATGTGGACAAATTTTAAAGAAAACTTTGTACTACTGTTTTTCTCTCTTTCTTCTTGTTTTTACATTTTACTAACTATTTTTCACATTTTTTTCTCATCTTCCAAACACGCCCTAGAACAACGAGGAGTTTTTCAGTGCCGAGCGGGTATTGCCGACGTGGTACCCGCTCGGCACATCTGAGTCGTCCGATACACTTTTGGACGGCTCAGATTGAAACTCTCTCTCTCCTCTCACCCCAACACTTTCTCTCTCATTTTTCTCTATCCAAATCTGAGCCGTTCAAATACGGAATGGACGGCTCGGATGCGCGAGCAGGCACCACGTGATACCCGCTCGGCACTGAAAAATTTTCCCTAGAACAACAGCAGTGCGTGTGAATCAAACAGAAACAGTTGCTCTCCCCGCGCAGATATTCATGTTTCACAACATCCTTCACCCTCCCCTGCTTATCCTTCACCCCTTAAACCGCTTCAACGCCGTCCTCTCAAACCGCTGAAACGGACTACAACACGCTCCGCCGCCGCCGACGTCGTCGTCGTCTCCACCGCCTCTAATCACGTCAACATCATCTCCGAGATCAACAGCTTCTCCGTCGCTCCTCCGCTTCATGACGACTCCTCTCTCGCTCCTCAAATCCTCCGTCCACGCCTTCAATTCGTCAACCGGCCACTCAAATTCCACCTCCTCCTTGATCAGTTTCCTCTCTCCTCCTCCCTTCCGATACTTCCCACCGATTTCCGCTCGAATCGCAGCGAGTATTGTCGGATCCAAGTAGTCTTCAAGCCTCCTGTTCGCAACGTTTCTCCCTTGATCTTCTCTTTTCCTCCGTAACGTGGTCGAATTCGCATCAAACCGCGACGAGTAGCAACTCGCGGCATCCTCCCTGTTATTAGAAGTAAGTAGTAACAACACATTCACACACAAACACGCATATTACGTGTATAATGTACATGCGTTATGTAGATAGAGAGAGGATTTTGAGTACCGAGGTCTGGTTGACGAGGTTGATGACTGAGAGTGAAGAGAGGGAGGGCGAACGAGGCGGTTTCGGATCTGTTCGACGGTGGCGAGAGGGCTCGAACCGTCGGGAAATTGGCTCGTGATCTCCATCTCTGTTGCGCCGGAGACCGGAGAGGTATGGCTCTTTGGATTGGGAACTTAGGTGAATTTCGCTCCCCTCCTTTTGAAGCTTAATGAGGAACCAAATATGGCGGGCTTCTCGTGCACCTTACCGGCAGCCCATTGTTTGCTCACCCGGAAAACAAATTGTCCGTAAGGCTCTGTTTGGAATTTAGAGAATAAAAAGGAAAAGAAAAGAAAATTAAAAAAAATTCTCTCGTATTATTTGGTTGAAAGAGAAAGAGGGAAGAAAATTAAGATTTTAAGTTCAGTGAATAATAAATTTTTGCTCTTATTTTCCTCCCATTTTCCTTCCCTTATTATTATTTTTTTCTTTCTTTTCCTTTCTATAAGTTTCAAATAGAGCCTAAATATCACCGATACGCCTCAAGGTTTACTGTAAGTACAGATTTGAAAAAAGATTTTTAGGCCCATGAGGTTTGGTGATGCATTTCAATTACTCCATCGAATCGTTCAAAATGCTTACACTAAATTGTGTTGGACCCATCTCGGAGTCTCATACAAATGGTCAGAGCCGTTTATGCCTTGGTTTCTTCCCTTTTCAAAAAATTCCACCTAGATTCTCCATACTTTTAACATTTCTCTCTCTATCTCTCTCAACTTATTACCCCTACTATTTTTCAAAAAAAAATTCAAAACACAAACCAAACACAACATAATTTGTTTAAAACATGTTTTTAAGAGCCCTCGTAAAAAAATGGCTCAAACAAATATCAGTAAAAGCTTGATCGACTCGTTAAAATATTGGTCTCTAAATTAGCAGAGCCCTTAAACACATGACTTCAATCATTAGTGTGGGATTTTGACTTGGGTTCAACACAATCCAGTGTAAGCATTTTCAGACGATGAAGTGTAGTTGAAATGCATCACCAAATCCCAGGGGAGCTAAACATAATTTTTCAAACTTTGAGGGGGAATTTGTATGGAAGAGAAACCTTGGGGTGTGAGCGATTTTTACCCATATGTAGACATTAGAAAGTTTATAATCATATTCTTTTTTTATATTATTTTAACGATGTTCGGACCAGCTTACGCTTACATTGATTTTAGAAGCTCTAAAATTAATGAACAAATAAATCCTTTGGAAATTGGAGAATCCTTTAGTGGATCATTTTCATGTCAAGGTTTTCTTTTTTTGGTACCAATTAATTAAAATATAAAAGTGACTTGATTAATTAAATCACTAATATAGCACGAGTTCAACTATGGGAAAATTACCGGCAGGAGGCGTGGACCAAGATTAATCACCACTTCCATGGTCTCTACTTTTGAAATCACAAATAGATGGTATCTCCTATTTTAATCACCAATACATGGTAACCATGTTCAAAATGGACCATTCTACCCTTCTATTAGACCACGTTGTATCCCCCGAACCCCTTCTTTCCTCCCTTCTTCTCTCTCTCCAGTACAACGTAACTCTCTCCTTTCTCTCTAGGGTTTCTGTGCTCCCCATCGGCGCAAGAGTTGCCCCTACCACGACGCCTCGACCTTGCTGTCCAATTTCCATCCCCTAATTGGCTCCCTCGCTAGCTCGAGTCCGTCAATTGTCCATGCTTCATCAGAATCGATTCTGACTCATCGCAGTCAGGTAAGTTGAATAAATTCCTGGTTTCCCCCCCCCCCCCCCCCCTCTCTCTCTCTCTCTCGATCTCTCTCTATTTTCCTGTGTCTCACAATTTTCCTGTGAATATTGGGGGATTAGAAGTATCAATTATCCTAAACTAGTTGTAGCAGGTTGATTGCTACTGAATGGGGAGCCCCCTTGAGTATTTCTATCTTTTGCTCTTGGCTGGGTTGTGCTGTAGTTATGTTGGCTTTTGTTAGCTGCTTGTGTCTGCTTTTTTTTCGTTTCCCAACAGTGTCCCGATTGATTTGATTCCGTAAGGGCTGGTGCTGAATGCATTGAGGTTTTTTTGCTTAATAAGACCTTAATTTACTCAAAAATGTGTCAAGTATCCTAGTTTCATTTCTCAAAACTCACTAAAAAGTATGAACTTTAGTGTTGGTAATGCTGGTAAGCAGAAATGAAATGTTCAAAACTATAAACTTTAGTTTGTTAAGGTAGAAAATTAAATGGTGCGAAGTTTGAGGTTGGCTTTCTGTGTACAGGCCCAGGTTGCTCCTCAATCGGTGGGGGTGCCTTTACAGAGTTGGGACCTTTCTATCCAAAAGGCAATGGCAGGGGCCTCCAAAGGAATTCAATGTCATGGAATAGAGGTACTAGACATAAAATGCTGTTTGGACTTCCATCCACAGATTATACGTACAGTAGTTCAGTTTTACTGATTAAGTTCCTGTTTTTGTCTTTCGTAGCATCAAATTTGCTTTTTGTCGAGTTTCCAGCTGGTGTAGGTTGGTCATACTCCAATACTACTTCTGATTATGACTGCGGTGATGACTCCACTGGTAAGAAAATAATTCCAAGCTAATAAGTATAATTTTTGCAATTGACTAACTTTTCAAAATATTGTGTTATGAGGATAGATGAGCTTGAAGATGAAACGTGCCAATAATATGCAAAACAGCAGAAAGTTTTACTCAATTCCCATTTCTTGTTTTGGCAGCCAGGGACATGCTCACGTTCATGTTGAAATGGTATGAGAAGTTTCCCGAGTTCAAATCCAGGGATTTGTTTCTGACAGGAGAAAGCTATGCTAGTAAGAAAGTGGAATGGAAATTTTTAAGTTTATGGACCTTTTTTTGGGTAAAAACCCTGTAAATGATATCCTTTTTAGGCTGATTTTGTTTTTAGGATATGGAGAGTTGGGAAACTGTAATTGAAAAATGCTCAATTAACAATTTAACATTTCTGCAAGGCAAAAGTATGAGTTCCTCATTGACATTAGTTTTTCCTTTCACTATGACTGAAACGGCATGCTTTCTATGGTTTGGACTGTGTCTCCACAAAATAGAGAGGAAATGCTAGATTTCTTCAGTTTCATTCATGTGTTTCTGCATCATGTTGGTTAGCAATCTTCCCAAGTTCCAATCAACCTAAAGAGCTTCCTTATCTACCTATATCTCATGGTTCTTGTTCTGATTCGGCTTTCCATGAAACCAAAACAGATGTCTAGTCACTTTGTAGTTTCGAGGCCAGATTTGATCTATTCTGTTACTGTACTATCTTGAATATGAACTTTAGAAATTGGCACATGAATCATAACAATGTGACTGAAAATAATTAACTAGTAAGCCATTTTTGGTGGTGATCAATGTCATAATTTCAGTGTTCCCTATTTAGCCCTGTCAGCAGTTTCATTTACATGACAAATGTGTCTGCAGGGCATTACATACCACAATTGGCTGTTGTCCTTCTTGACCGTAATGCACATTACACTGGCTTTAAGTTCAACATCAAAGGCGTTGCTGTAAGAACAACTCGAAACTTGTCTCCCTGTAAATCATCTTGTTCATGTACTTCTTTGATTCTACTTAATTAATCGGTACTCGCTACTCATATGTTCCATGTTTCTTTAACATTATTTACACTAGATTGGGAATCCACTTCTCAAACTTGATCGGGATATTCCGGCAACTTACGAGTTTTTCTGGTCACATGGAATGCTTTCTGACGAAATTGGCCTTGCCATCATGAACGACTGTGATTTTGAGGATTTTACCTATGCAAGTCCGCACAATGCCACCGATTCATGTAACAATGCTATAGAGGAAGCAAACAGCATTGTAGGTGATTACAGTAACAATTATGATGTGATCCTTGATGTTTGTTACCCTTCTTTGGTACAACAAGAGTTGCGGTTGAGGAAATTGGTAAGTTTCCTTTTCTTACAATCATCAACTCTTCCACTGTTTTCATCAAGATTGAATGATGAATTTTGTGATTGCAGGCTACCAAGATTAGTGTTGGAGTTGATGTATGCATGAGCTATGAAAGGCGCTTCTATTTCAATCTTCCTGAGGTTCAGAAGGCTCTTCATGCCAATAGGACCAAACTACCATATAGTTGGTCTATGTGCAGCAAGTAAGTATGCTTTCCAAGAAATAAAAAGTATATGAGGTTTATGCCTTTTTTAGATAGCGATTTTATGTTATCTTCTCAAGGGTAGTGTGACGGCCACTTCTTGTGGCTGTGTTTGGATCTTTTGTTTGTGGATGGATTTGTGGTGAGAAACAGAAAGGAAAAAGTAAAGAAAATACAAAAAGATAAGTGAAGATGCCAAACTAGTAATTTGGTTTTTCCAATCATTTTGGTTTCCCTCGGTAAATCACTTCACAAATCCATAATTCAAAATCAATCCAAGTTAACTCAATTGGACTTATCAAACTGAAGTTTATTGTAGGACTTTGATGATGTCATTCTTTCCTTTTAGTGATTGCAATCTAAATTTGAGTGGTTCCTTCTAAGCCGAGTAACCTATTATTTAGGTACCAAAGCTTATCATTGATAGGGAGGCAGAAGGGGTGTGCGAGCCACCTCTGCTGGTTGGGTGGTGGTCCAGTGGGATGGGGGAGAGCAGCCGAGGGTTAGGGCTAGGGTTCGATTTTGTGGCTCTAACACCCCCAGAACCAAGTATTTTCATTGGTTATTGGGTTACCTTCAAAGAAGGATTAACTGAATGTTTATACTACAATCGTACGTTGGGAAACAAATAAAATGCCAAAACAAGTCTGCTGGAATTGAAGCCTTATGGCCTGTGATTTGTGGATCACGGGATCCTAATTTTTTCTAATTCCAACAGTCTCATATGGACATAAATTTACTATTTTTTCCTTCCATTTGTTGGCAGTGTTCTGAACTACAGCAACGATGATGGTAACATCAACATGCTGCCTTTGCTTAAAAGGATAATCCAAAACCACATTCTTGTTTGGATTTTCAGGTACTTATTTGTTTATTTTCAAAAACAGAATTAGTTCCCTTGTGCAACATTTTTATACATGATATGACGTTTTCAAATTCAACAACTGTAGTGGGGATCAAGATTCCGTGCTGCCATTACTCGGCTCACGGACACTAGTTCGCGAACTAGCTCATGATTTACATTTCACGGTTACAGTCCCATATGGAGCTTGGTTTCACAAACAACAGGTACTTTTGCCGTCTTGTTTCTCTGTGTGAACACTACCATCTTAAACCAAATGACGCTTTTTTTTCCCTCCCCAATCTAATTCATTTTGTTTTCCGGATTTAAATAGGTGGGAGGTTGGGTGACTGAGTATGGACCTCTAGTTCAAGATATCAAAGTGGATCCATTCAGGTTTAGTTCATTTAGTGCTATGTTCTAAGTCTCTTATCTTGTATTTAGGCCGATTGGTTGAAAGAGAAAGATCGATACTTCGTCACTTTTTGTTGAAGATGGAGATTGTGATCTTGCTACCGTTTGTTGGAATGCAATTAAAGTTTTTGCATTGATGCTATTTTTGTTGTTGTATCAATACATTGAGCTAGGCAACTTAGTGTTGAGATTTTTGTATGTTATCTTCTCTCTTTGTAAATGTTGTAAGCATATGGAGGCTAGCTCTCTACTGATTTCCTTCCATTTATGCTTAATTTGTGTTGTTGGATGAAATGTAAGGATAATATGGGAATATAATGGTGTTTCATTTTGGCAATTGGATGTTTGACTATTTGTTTTGGTAGTTCCTTTTTATGCTATTCAAAATGAAATGGTTAGGAAAAGTGTGGGTCATTACATAGCTTGCAGTGAATGCTACTCCCTCCGTCCCTTATTTAGAGTCCAGTATTCCATTTTAGACTGTCCCTTAATAAGTGTCAATTTTGTAAAGTTAGTGGATAAAAGTTGGTGCATTTTTCATTTTGCCCCTAAAAGTAGATTCTATTTTCAAAAGTTAGTGAGTAAAAATGTAATGATGATGGCTCCATAGAGGGTAAGTAAGGAAAGTAGAGATAAAAGTTGATATAAAATGTGTAATGATGATGTCTCCTTAATACGTTGGAGTTACGAAACGGGACACTTAAAAAGGGACGGAGGGAGTATATAATGCAATTGTATGTGAGAAAAGATTGACGCATAACGGGTCAAAAAGTCTATGAAATTAATGAGACGTTTTTAACAGTGGGCAAAGAATGCTATCAAAAGGTTTACCACATCAGGCAAAAAATGCCATAGAAAAGTTTACCATAGCAGGCAAAAAACACTATAGAAAAGTTTACCAACATTGTTTAAGGTATACAAAAACAAGTCATAATTATAAGGGACTACGTAAGATATGAATGAGGACCAATATTTCAGTTCACATGGACTAAGTCATATTTTCTGACAAAATCTTGTCCAATATGATTTACTATTCTAATGACAAGTCTAAGGGCATATGAGGATGTTAGAGGACCTGATGCAGAGAAGCGTGTTGAAAAAGAAGAATGTGCAATAAGGATAATCACGAATAAGTATGAACTAGAGGTACTCCCTCTACGAATACACAATAATGAGAAAACTCTCAATTTTTATGAGAGAGAGAGAGAGAGAGAGAGAGTTGGGGAGGGGGTGAGAGAAAGAGAGAGATTTTTGGAGAATTGAAGAAACATTATTCAATGCCCCATGGGCATTACCGCATGCTGGCCCAATTTATCTTTTCACCACACATTTGTGTGGTTCTCATTACAAAATGTTGAGCCTATACAAAAAGATTTATTTGTCCCTTGTATCGAACGGGTACAACGCTTATAACCATTGTAATGAGAAGTCTGTAGACACCTCCCAGAGCGGGGCATCGCCATATAGATTGATCGTTGCTGTTTGTTTAGTTGTTTGCTTCGTAAACCAAGATCGTGGATATTCCTATGGCTATGAACATTGCCACACGATAGTGGTAATCATCAAAACAGAGTCGCCACCTAGTTTATAAAAATTAGGAGAAACATATAGAGATTCTGGGTACGGGAGCCAAAAGTACAATAAGGGAAAGGTGTTAGGCACCCCTCTTTGCCCAGTCGTGAGATTGGCCCATAATCGTTCGACACACGATTAACACATGCTTAATTTAATTCTAACACATAATTTGTTTATTTAGCCTTTAAACAGTTAATTGTGAGCCGAGACAATAATTGAAAGCATGCATCAAAAAAGCAGAATAAAACAGATCTGTTCCAGGGAGATGGATCTCGCAGCCGGTGAATGGATATCACGACCGAGAGATCCTCTTGGTTCAATGTACCGGTCGATGGATCAAAGATCCAACCGATGTTCTTTCTCACACCAGACTAAACAATTAACAGAGAGTTAGAACACTACGGTTAGCATGCATAAACTGAAAATAAAACGAACCAAAGGCCCTTGGGCCTCACCACCTTGATCCCTCAGTGGCTTGATTGCTTCGAATTGAGTGTGATTAACTGATTTGCTTCTCGGAAACCCTGGGATTAGGGTTTGAATTTCGAGATTTGATCGTCGGATTGCGGCTCCCTTCGGGAGTTTAGGACTTTTGTAGAAGGGATTTGAGAGAGTATATTTGCAGAGTTTCGTGGCTAGAGAGGGTGAAGGAACATGTTAATTTCGGAACCCTAAGGGCCTTTTATATAGGCAATTGGTGACTTACTCCAACCAATCAAAACGCACGATTAAATCGGAAGTATATATATGCAAAAGATCTCTTTTTGCAATCTCCTTATGTAGCCCAAACGCATCGGAATTTGGCTACTAGGATTTTGTGAACGGATCAAACGATTGACAGAACATTCCAAAATCTGGAAAAGAAGTTAGGATTATGTATTTTGTTGGCCTATTCGATTTAAATTATTATGTAGGGATTATGTATTTTGTCGGCCTTTTACATCTCCCCAATGGGACTTATCCTCCATTCAATCCAACTAAGTTTATTTGGGCAAAAAAGAGCAACTAAAAAGATACAAAAGACTCTCTATTACACCATCATGAAAGACAGTCTATAGTTCCTAAATACTACACTTTTTATCTTTAATGACCAAATTTTAATTTATCCGAGACCAAGTCTATATTGCTAAAAAGCTACACTCTATGTCTGTGTGGACCACATGTTTATTGTATAAAGACCAGGTCATATTTTTAGGCAAGTGGTAAACGTGGAAAGTTGGTGGTTCTTTCAAGACCAAGAGCAAGTCTATATTGCTAAAGGACTACACTCTATGTCTGTATGGACCACATCTTTATTGTATAAAGAGCACGTCATATTTTTTGACAAGTGATAAGTGTGAAAAGTTAAGTGGTGGTTCTTTCAAGACTAAGACCAAGTCCATATTGCCAAAAGACAACATTTATGTCTGTGTGAATCACATGTTTATTGTATAAAGAACACGTCATATTTTTTGACAAGTGGCAAGTGTGAAAAGTTATGTGGTAGTTCTTTGAAGATCAAAACCAAGTTCATATTGCCAAAAGACTACACTCTATATCTGTGTGGACCACATGTTTATTGTATAAAGAGTACGTCATATTTTTTGGAGTGTGAAAAGTTAAGTGGTGGTTCTTTGAAGACCAAGACCAAATCCATATTGCAAAAAGACTACACTCTATGTCTGTGTGGACCACATATTTATTGTATAAAGTGCACGTCATATTTTTTGACAAGTGGTAAGTGTGAAAAATTAGGCGGAGGTTCTTTGAAGACCAAGACCAAGTCTATATTCCAAAAAGACTACACTCTATGTCTGTGTGGACCACATGTTTATTGTATAAAGTGCACGTCATATTTTTTGACAAGTGGTAAGTGTGAAAAATTAGGCGGAGGTTCTTTGAAGACCAAGACCAAGTCTATATTGCCAAAAGACTACACTCTATGTCTGTGTGGCCCACATGTTTATTGTATAAAGAGCACGTCATATTTTTGGCAAGTGATAAGTGTGAAAAGTTAAGTGGTGGTTCTTTCAAGATCAAGACCAAGTCCATATAGCAAAAAGACTACATTCTATGTTTGTGTGGACCACATCTTTATTGTATAAAGAGCACGTCATATTTTTTGGCAAGTGATAAGTGTGAAAAGTTAAGTGGTGGTTCTTTGAAGATCAAGACCAAGTCCATATTGCAAAAAGACTACACTCTATGTCTGTGTGGACCACATGTTTATTGTATAAAGAGCACGTCATATTTTTTGACAAGTGGTAAGTGTGAAAAGTTAGGCGAATGTTCTTTGAAGACTAAGACCAATTCCATATTGCCAAAAGACTACACTCTATGTATGTGTGGCCCACATGTTTATTGCATAAAGAGCACGTCATATTTTTTGGCAAGTGGTAAGTGTGAAAAGTTAGGTGGTGGTTCTTTGAAGACCAAGACCTAGTCCATATTGCAAAAAGACTACACTCTATGTCATGTTTATTGTATAAAGAGCACGTCATATTTTTTGGCTAGTGGTAAGTGTGAAAAGTTAGGCGGTGGTTCTTTGAAAACCAAGACCAAGTCCATATTGCCAAAAGACTACACTCTATGTATGTGTGGCCCACATGTTTATTGCATAAAGAGCACGTCATATTTTTTGACAAGTGGCAAGTGTGAAAAGTTAGGTGGTGGTTCTTTGAAGATCAAGACCTAGTCCATATTGCAAAAAGACTACACTCTATGTCATGTTTATTGTATAAAGAGCACGTCATAATTTTTGGCTAGTGGTAAGTGTGAAAAGTTAGGCGGTGGTTCTTTGAAGACCAAGACCAAGTCCATATTGTCAAAAGACTACATCTATGTCTGTGTGGCCCACATGTTTATTACATAAAGAGCACGTCATATTTTTGGGCAAGTGGTAAGTGTGAAAAGTTAGGTGGTGGTTCTTTGAAGATCAAGACCAAGTCCATATTGCCAAAAGACTACTCTCTATGTCTGTATGGACCACATGTTTATTGTATAAAGAACACGTCATATTTTTTTGGCAAGTGGTAAGCGTTGAAAGTTAGGTGAACCATCTTCTATTTGACCTGCATTTAGTGTTGCATAAACTTAAAGTTCTAGTGCTTGCATAACTTTCTTGTTGCTATGTAGGAATGGCAATTACTTTCGATCCGTCCCCGCCTCCGACCTTCCCGCCCCGATCCGATAGGCAAATGGTGTGAGTATAGTATTTGCTTCTCCCGCCCCGGTTTAACCCGATCCTTATGTAACCCGAACGCATCGGGATTTGGTCTTTTATAAACATTTGTTGGGTAATCAATTTTTAGTATGAGAGGTCTGGAGAAAAATCATGAAAATGGTGACATAGATAATTACATCGACTTCCCCTAAAGTTCGCCAACATCTTATTTATATAAGTGGGAAACGAAAGTGCCAACATCTTGTTTATATAAGTGGGGAGCAAAAGTGGTATCATAGATAGTTACATCGACTTCCCCTCCAGTTCGCCAATATCTTGTTTATATCATCTGTGTTCATATGTTGTTGGAGTCGCCTTCATCAAGGAGAGATGGCATTGGTGGATTCCAATTGTGACACAACACTGGACAGCTCCCCCAAAGAACTCGACATGAAAGATTTCCATTGCTGAGATGGTCCTATGAAAGATATATTTTGTACGTTTAACCACCACCACTACTGTTGCGATAACTTGAATATCATTTCATACAAAGCTCATACAAAAATAACCAAAAATGTCTCAATGATTACTCATTCCTTGGTATTAACAAACTAATAAGCCAGTATCATAAAAATGAGAATGTTAATGCATCTTCACCATAAATTGCATCGGAAATTCCAAGTATTTAGAAAAGAACTCTATACATGTAGTGATAAAAAAAGAGAAAAAACTAATGTACATCTCTTTGTAGCTAAAAGAATGCTTTGTACTAAAAAACAATAAGTGCTAGAGAATGATCAACACTGAATTGACAACCCTTCAACTCTTAGACCTGCAATTCAGAAAGAATGAAAATGGATAAGTGACAACATAATCGAACCACTAACAAGAAAGTTAAAAGATGAACTCCGAAATAGAGCATTACATACCTCAGCAAGGGAGATAGTAACATTCAAGTTCAGTTGCAAAGTGGACTTCAATATCTATGCTCATCCTAGTAAAAAAAAAACAAGTGCAATTAAGTCTGGTAAGTAAAAATATAACAGAGAAGTTATATACAATAAAGATAGATAGTTGTTAGCTTGAAGTAATCTATAAGAGTCTATACACAACTTAAACATATGCAAAATTACCTTAAAAAACTGCTCATTACTTGCATATAAGTATCTTTGTTCCGCCGTAAGATCTTCAATGTCTACCTTGTCAGCAAGATAAAGGTACCTACAAATTGAGCAAATTAAGTTTGACACTTATTATACAAAGCATCTTACTATTGAAACACAACATATCTTTTATTGGTTAAAATTGAAAAGTTGGCAGTGAAGTACATAGGAGCGCGAAAAGATTCAGCTAGAGAGAGAACCATAACCAGGAAAAAGAAAAACAAGAGAGAGAAAACTCCATGGGAAGAAAGCTCATGTCGGATGGATATCATATTTGTGTCTTCCTCTCTCATCTATCTTCTCTCCTCTCTCCTCTCTCTTTTCTATCTTTCTCTCCAATCTGCGGTGCATTTTGGCCAGAAAATACAGCGAATACAGTGCATGCTTTGTCCCTGACGAAATCCGGGAACAGAACAGCCGGAATAGTGTGGTATTAGGTAGAATGGAACATAGTTTGGACTGTCCCATTTTCTTTCCGGTATGGGACATCTCGGCTTTGTCCAAAGCCACGAAAAAGCAGTAATTTCATCCCTGAGCCCTTCTCGGCCAAGCATTACCAATTCCCAAACCCTTCCCTACCTTTTGCCCAAAAGTGCACCAAATCCCCATTATATATATATATATATATATATATATATATATATATATATATATATATATATATATATATATCGGGGCGGTTCCGGGGACAACTAATTAGACACCTAAAAAAATACCTCATACGGTTCAAGAGACACCCAAATAAACACCTAAAAAAACACCCCAAATCTCAATCTCATAGTTTCCAATCAAATTTTTATGATCCGAACCGTTCAATGTGTGCAGAATGTGATTTTAAGGGTGCCCGCGAGAAATTAGCAAAAAATATGACCGGGAAGTGCTTGTTTTGAGCAATTTTTAATTGAACCGTTCATTAAATCTAAGTTAAAAACTGCTCAGATCAAGCCCTTCCCGGTTTTGTTTTTTGCTAATTTCTTGCGTGTACCTTTAAAATCACGTTCTGATCACATTGAGCGGCTCGGATCATCAAAATTTGGTCGGGAACTATGAGGTGTTTTTTTAGGTGTTTAATTGGTTGTCCGCGGAACCGCCCCGTATATATATATATATATATATATATATATATATATATTTTATTTTTTTATTTTTTTATTTTATATTTTTTTTTGTTGTTTCTAGACTTCCAGCACCTATTCCTCAAAACCTGCAACCAGACACTTGAACCCTTGCTACAAAAATCTGGGCAAAGCTTCATTTTCTTTGTTTTGTTATCAGGCAAGTGGACACAGAGACTTCACACACCTTTTATGCCTCAACCGAGTTAAGGCACTAAAATTGATCCACAAAGTCATTTCCACAATAACGTACGACATAATTCCTGACCAGTGACCACCAACGGTGGCATTTCAATGTTTGACCGAAGTTGTCGACAATGCCAGACTCACTCGAGTTAGAACAGAGATTTCTTGTTAAGTCCTGTGAATTCACTAGTAAAAACCACAAACAGAAATTGGGAAAATGTATTCATGGTATGTCTACAGGAGAGTAACAGGACTAGGATTTTGCACAGTTTCCATATTGAATACCAAAATACCAACTTCAAAAGCACTACCATGACCAACATGAGTTTTATAACCATGTATACAAGTTTCATTAGTATTTGTCAATTACAAAAACTTTATAAAGAACAAAAAAAAGATAGTGATTTCATTTGGAAAGTTGGATACAACCTCAACATGTAAAACATATGGTTTACCTTGACACAATATTGGCTGAATGAAAAAGATCCCCATGCCTAAGTTCGGCAATAACCCTTAGTCGACTGGTTCACATAGATTTGAAAAATGTGAGTAATAAGTTGAAGAAAATGGAAGCACGGCGAAATCTTATCTTCCCATGACTCATGAAGGTCGATCTGAAAAACATACCTGTACCGTGTGAAGGTACTCAGCACAGATTGAAATTCAGTAAGACTGTAGTATATCCTTCTCTATGTATCACATTGGCTTCCCTTTCTTCCTGCTTATTTGGCTGGTTAGCCAACTGTCGTCGCTTTTGTAAGTAACACTCCTATAGGTCGTTGAACTACAGCACAACAGGAAATGTAGAACTACAGCACAACAGGAAATGTACATAAAGCCAAACTGGTAAAGAATTAAGTTGTTAAAGGGTGGAAGCGCATGGAAATTTGCTTACACAACAAGAGAATCTAAACCAAGCATATATCAAGGGTGTCCACCAGGACACTGTGGGTTTTCATGTAACAGGTGGAACTTCCAACGTTTTTATAAATTGTAAATATAACCCACACACAGATTACAACCAAGAAATCCGAAGAAAAAAAAATGAATGGTGAAAATGAGATTGATGTAACCAAACAGAAGTTGTTGGGTTAAGGCCACATTTGAGCTGAACGAAGTTGGATAGTTCTCTTAAGTGTTTGTAAGTTGTCAATAGCAAGCCCTCTTCTTGTGCTAATATGGGAGGTTTCCTCAACCGTACTCATACCAGGACAAAGGCCTAGCATGTTATAAAAGTATTTGAAGACAATCTACTTTGCCCATATTCATTCATGTCAAGTTCTGAAAGAATATTGGGTGACAAATTCTGTGGTCAACCTAAAGCAAAACAACCAATTCAATTCCTACCAGTAACACATAAACCCCATGACAAAGACCAAATACTTCCCAAGATTTCCAGAAAATGAAGCCCAGACAAGATCACTAACCTGTGCATGCACATGCTTCTTCCTCACTACAGCGATACAGGATTGACTCATATTTTTTGAACCCAGTCCACTTGTGGTATCCTTTCTCTGGGGAGCAAGAGTGCTTACTTGAGCCTTACATCTGCTTTCTTCGACTGAAAATTTCCAAAACCCATCCCCCCTTGTGCATTACGTGAACTGGAACTAAGGCCACTATTATTACTGTCATTCTTAAAAATCGATGAAGGCCAAGATTTTGTTGCTGTGGGATCATCAGCAAGCATCCGCAGCTTCACCGCTGTGATGGTCATTTGCTCATGTCTAAATCCGAATTGCTACTACAATATCGCCATGCTAAAGCGACTTTTAGTTCTCTATAACATGGACTTTAAATCCCAATCACAACTAATATTCTTTTACAACTAATATTTTTCCACTCCTATCATATATATGGGTTCTCGGATGGTGACTATAGTAACAAATTTCATTCAAGCATATTGTCGAACAATGGATAGACAAAATAAAAGGTCGTGGTCTATAATTTCAAATCACTAAGTCTCCAAAAAACAAGAAACAAAGTCAGAGAAAAAAAAACACCACAAATTTGTTCATACAAAAATTGCCGATTCTTTTCTATACCCAAAATCAATAGCGAATACGGAAGTCTAATCCAAGAACTAAGAACAAAGCAAAGGGCAGGACTTGAGTGTGATAAATTAGTGGGCCGGCCAACTCCCTTCCGCTCCTTAAAAGTTTTGTCCATGACATTGAATCACAGATCACCCAAAACATATTTAGGCATATTAATCATATTATCCTGAACGCAACACATATGTATTCTGAAACCTCAAATTCTTACATTGAATAGCAGAAGAATGCCAACTAAAATTTAATTTCCTTTGCTCTTGAGAAGAATAATTTTCTTAACCCAGTACCATTGACTCATAGCTCTATAAATGATATTTAAAAAATTTCATCCACAAAGCCACGAACACAATCTCCCAATGCCAAGAAAATCTTTTTACCGTTCCTATAATTCCTACCAATGAAACTAATGAATAATACACATCCGTTCAAATCAAAGGATTCCTGATTTAGCGAGGATAAAATGAGATAAAATACATAAATCTGATCAAATCATAGACAAATGTGGGTATACCTCAGTTCATCTTCCATTAATCACAAAAGAAACCCTAGGAGATTGGAGTGAGCTAATTTCGAACTAGCCCTAGCTATTACTCTTCTTTGAATCAATGGAGAAAAAGAGAGAGAAAGATGGAGTTCAGAACGAGAGAGAGAGAGAGAGGAACATACCAGTTATCGTTGATGAGAGAGAGAGAGAGAGGAGAGTCTGTGAGGAGGAGACGATTGGGGATTTAGGAAGGGAATGAGGGTTAGGGATTTTACTGGTATATAAGGGAGGATATAATTGTCAATTCAACTTCTCATACCATGTCTTGGTAAATAATTTTGTTTGTGTCATGAAAGTGGTGATTTCAAGAGTGGAGACCATCTATTTGTGATTAATCTTGGTCCACGCAACCTGCCGGTAATTTTCCCCAAAACTAGGTCAATATTTTCACTTTAATAATATAGCATAGGTTAGTTCTTATCCGTGCTGCACAGTGAAGCTTATCTCGTTCGATAAAAGCTCGGCTCGTTAAGAGAGGTTTGACTCGATTAAAGAAGCTCATTTAGTTAATTTAATGACTAAGCTCGATTCGTTAAGGCGCGAGTCCAGCTCAAATTTGATTTTTTTTTACTCATTTAGTAAACGAGCCGAGCTCGCCGAAGCTTAGTTAGACTCGGCTCGTTTACACCCCTAAGGACCGTGCATAACACGGATTTCTCGCTAGTAGAGCTGATGCGAAATTGGGAGATTATGCCGTTTGTAGTTACATCTTCCGTTTCTTCTCAATGCTTCTGCTTCACTGTGGTTCGCTTCACTGTGGTTCGTCACAGCTCCAGGGAAATCCTCCATTGTTGGGGCTTGAATTCAATTCAACTTGTAAGTTATTTTGCTCGCTCTCTCTCTCTCTAGCTACCGTTCGAATCGCTGCTCGGTTTTCCTACACGGAATTCGGTTAGAATTTATATTGAGAATCATTCATTCTGTCAGATTAATTGCATCCGTAGATGTGCTACAAGTTCCTTGTTGATCCTACAATGGCCTTGGTTATTAATGTGTGAGGCAACGGAAATCACCTGTTCATTCGCTGTTAGCTCCCTGGAAGTTGTAATCCATCATGCAAATTTTTTTCTTGTTTTGTTGACTAGCTTTGATTAATAACAAACAAGTAAATATTCTTTGTTGCAGGTATCTGTTACACATACTAAGTACTATTCTTCTGGGGAAAACCAGCTCAGTTGATTATGTACTAGGATTGAAGATTTCTCCTGATTATGTTGACAAAACCTAGGGTACATATCAAATAATTACTGTCTTATGACTCTTATCTACCATTGGGGGCAGTTATGCATTCATAGCAACTATCAGATGCTAATTCCTTTGTATCCTTCCTAGGTTTTGTGTTAGTAACTAGCAAATCAACTGCTTTTCTGGACCAAATGCTAATTCATCAATTTCCCATCGTTTTACTGGGATAACTGGTCTGCTTTCTCGTTATGAGGGGAGAGAGTGTTGATGGAAATGGATGGAACCAGTCCCCGTATGGGATCCGTTCTATAGATTTTTGACTTGCTCAGACTGCAAACTACACTCCCGACGAGATTAAAATAAAAAACACTACACTCCTTTCTGCTAGCCTCTATTATCATCACTTACATTTCAAAGCAAAGGTGTCTAAAGAAGGTATAGTACTTCCTATCTTGCCTATGCATATGATTTGTGCTCTTCGGGTAAAGTATTTTTGCCCTCAGTATTAGTGCTTGTTCCTCAATCCGTAGCTATTTCAAGGGAAGGACGAGCGGAAAATTGTCCATGATGGTGGTCAACATTGAGGGTAAACTGCCTATTGGTTGGCCATTTTGTAAGTCCAAACCTTGTTGCCTCATGTGTCAAATTACACACCCATTATGCTTAGATGGATCTGCTATTTCCTTTTATGATATTGTAACTGCAGTTAGTCACTTTGTCACTTTGTGTTAATACTCAATTTATGGGTATTTTTATGTAAGTATTTTGTTTAATGTTAATGTGCCGTTATTTCTCCCTTCTGCTCATTATGTCACCCTTTTTTTGTTTAATCTTTGACATGAAGCACTATGTGACCTAGGCCCTTTTGCAACTGCAGTGCCCAAACTAGATGAGATGACAAAAATCTTTTCCAAGTGATAGTGATTGTTTAAAATGTAATGTAATGATGATTTGCCCATATCTCCATTTGCTCTTATGCAGATTATGGAACTATCAGTTGCTTCTCTCATATTCTCAGCATTTTTGCTTTGAATGTTTATGATCCAAGGAAGTCGAACCTAAATAGTAATAGAAATTGCAAGTACTAAAAAAGTATGTGCATCAAACTAAAGTAGTTGGTTTTCCACAATGTGTACACATAAATGGAATTTGCATGAAAAGGGACTCGAAGGACTAGTTTCAAACACGCAGTGCACCACCAAAATAGTAGCGAGGAGTCGATTGAATTCGCTGGCCCAAGTTGGAAGGGTCCTTTTTCTTGAATAATAATCCAAGAACCTAAAACACATGCACTACTTTGTAACAAATCTCTTAAACTCATCTTCAGCTCTAATTACATTTGACAGTTCCTAAGATCTTCTAAGTGTTAAATGTTTACTTGAAAATGCTCAATTCACCTCTACCCTTGAACTGAAACTGAATAGGCATCACTCATCAATCATGAATTTGATCTAGTAAACGGGAGACACAGAGAGTAAGCCTCAGGTATTCCATGGCACTGCATGAGGCTTAACTCTTGTCCGTAAGAGCTATATTCCCTCTCTTCACGCAACTCAGTATAGTAGTTTCGAAAATGACTAAATCTTAGTCAAGAAAAACAAGTACCTTCTACTGACAAAACCTTTATGTGAGGTCTCTGAAGAGGTTGGTCTGACGGCCGACCTTAACTGGCAGCCCAAGATTTTGATAAGCTCTGATCTCACCTCCCAGCCCTGCCGTCACAATCACCACTCCCCATGCTGTTGCTTGGACAGTGTGGCCCCCATGGCTATTTCCATCAAATAAGGACCAAGAGGAAGACCAACTCTGAGAATGAGAACTCCCAGAAGCGGAAATAGAAGGTGAGTCACCGTATCTAATTGACGAAGAGCCTGAAGCGAATGACTCGCCAATTCCAATCCCGGAGTCAGTACGAGAGACTTGAGCTAGATCTTCATCTTGGCAACTTATAGATCTCTCCAGAATACTGTTCTTCTTGGGAAGAGGCGGCAACTGTCTTTTACTGTTTGCCCCCGCCGTGTTTTCTTCTTTGGTTGGAGATCCAATAGTGGAGGGCGGGTGTGGGTTTGAGCGTTTTGAATGCCTCTTAGACTGTATTTCCACAATTGGTGGCTCGTTTCTTATGCTGCCAGGCCACGGAATTGCTACCGACACATCTCTACACTGAAAGTGTTCATGAGACTGAGTGGTGATCGTCCCCTTGCTTTTCCCTGCACTTCCATTTCTTGGCTCTTCACGCTTCCATATATATACTTGAGAATCCTCACTTGCACATACAACATATTTTCCATCAGGACTGAACGATGCCGAAATTTGGCTGCTAGTGTTTCGGAAACCTGGTACGGAACATTGCTTCTGTTAGGTGGAAAACACATGAATTTGAGTCCCCATTTATAAAATATTTTCCCAGCGAGTACCTCTGAACTTGTGAATGATGTCTGGACCATCGATGATTCTAATCCGAGAGTCTGCAGAAGTAACGAGCACTTCTGACGGATTGACTGGGGAAAACTGTTCATGAGCAATGTTAGTCTACTGTGCTTGCGCGAAGATGAAACTATAGGAGGAAAAGAGAAGATTACCTCAAAGCCAGTTATTTTTTTTGCTTGAGACTTTTTCCTGTGTCGAATCTCAATCTGATCTTTTTGTTCTAGCGTGCAATCTGAAGTCAACGACAACAAAGGTACCGATATGTTGGTAATGCTATTATGTGATTTGATAAAAAGAAGAAGCAGAAGTCAAGTTTGAACCATTAGTGTTGGGAAACATATCAAAGAAAGCAAGCATTGAAAACATTATAGTAGTAATACTAGAATCTGCAGAGTAACACATACCTGTTGTGTTGTATAAACGGCAACTCCCTGTATGTGCACCAATTAAAGCACCCTTCAATGATGGAGAATAGGATGTTAGTGAATATAGATTACCAAGCCACATGTTTGTACTTTTTCTTGGAACATTTTTGTACTTGACAAATTGTAGTGTTGATTGCCCATTTTCTTTGGGTCGAACTCGTATGGAAGGAGGATTCAGATAGATAATGATACGATCTTTCGATTGTTTAAGAACAATAAACTTAATGAAGTATATCAAAGAGAATGGACTTCTCTAAACTATCAAACATGTAACCGAGAAAGTCCATCAAGAACTTGATAATTGGTGGGTTATTTAAGTTCTTGTAAGTTGAAATCCAGCTATACTTCAAATAGATAAATCACCATATCTGACTCTGATAGTCTAAGAGACCACATAAAACATTGGTTGTACTGTCGTTAGAGTCTTAGACTAGGTATTACACAAGAGGTGGGGAGATGGAACAAAAGGGAATAATGGACACTGAACCTCATCAATAATGGATAACTGCTGATAATTATACAATGTGATAATTATACAATGTATGAACTGTTGTAAACACAACCATTCAAAACAGATACAACCACCAATTTTGTCTCTTCCGACTTCCATATGAAGAGCTGTGTCTATTCCCCATACACTTACTGAGTTTGATCTAGACTCATATCTCTCTGTCTATGGCAGGAAATGACCACCACTGATTAACCCATTCGACGTCCCATTATGATAACCGTAGCGTGTATTGGACGAAGAGAGTTCACTCAAATTAAAAAACTAATTAAAATGGGGTAGCAGGGGAGAAATAGGAAGAAGAATAAGAGAGCTACCTGCCCATCAGGGGAATAACAGGCAGCAGTAACCATTTCGTGAAGGTCAGTATAGTCGACGAGCTGCCGATCTGGTATGCTCCAAATTCGTACCTTTGCGTCAAGTGATCCACTTATGAAATAGTCATCATCCATTGGATTGAATTGTATACAAGTTACTACACAACCAATCGTGCATTGCAGGCAAAAGTAGATTATTTAGAAAATTCATGACAAATTATAGCATTTTATTCATCAATAATAGCATGTTTCTGCATTGTACCATAATCATTGTGTGCGAACAACTTTAGACAGCTCTTGGTTTCCATGTCCCACAGCCTAACAGTCTTGTCCATTGAAGCTGAAAGCAATAGCTGCAATCCATAAAAATTTGCATGATTGAATGTATAGTCTCTATATATCAAGCTCTCAACTCTCAAAAGTCAAACTTGTTTCTTCTGATTAGGGGAAATTGATGCTATATTCCATGGACTCCGGTACGAGTGTTATAGTGCGGGTATATGTTGTATTGTTCGGGGTCAGCTACTTCCTGTTCCTTAGGACATGTAGACATTCAGTGTATTTAAGTAATTCATTATTCCAGGATAATTCGTTGATTTTATCCGTAAAATGGTATTTGGAATGTGTTATGGAGCATTTCATGGATATTTTTGGATTTGATGCATAGTTATAGGATAAAGTTGAATTACTACAAATTATGTTCTTGGGTGAGTGTCCCATTACATATGTCAGACACGAGACGTATCTCATACCCTTACTCACATGCGAGAATCTAACGGCTAGCAGAGTCCGCACAACCTGGCTCTGATGTAAGAAAGGACCAAAATGACGATTCAATTTTAGGACCCAATGGTTTGTAAAGTCCTTAAAAAGTTTTTGTGCTAAATTGTATTTTTTTTCTAGTTACAGTGATGAGAAGCTGACCTGTGATCTCGACCAAGATAGGTCCAAAACATCGTCCAGGTGACCTGTAAAAGAGCACACTGGTTTTTCCGAGAGTGAGAACACAGTTTCCGGCACATGGACATAATCAGGTATTAAGTTGCCCTTTTTCTTGTTAGATCCTTTCCCTTTTTTCCTCCTCTCCGATGGCATTGGCGAGAGCTCCGCAAGAGGAGGCCTTTCTTTCCTTTTCTCTGATGGCAGCGGCGAAACCTCTCCAAGTGGAGGTTGGTCCAGTGAATTCCCTGCCATTGGGTGGAGTGGACTGGAATGAGCAGAACTCAATTCATCCGGCAATCTTCCGGACCCCGTCATAACCTCACATTCTTGGACTTCCCACACATGAATCACCTTATCTTCTCCCGCACTCGCTAGGTAATGAGCGTCCGGGCTAAATCTCATCGTCCAAATGGATCCCTCGTGAGCCTGAATTTCAAGACACAAATGCATAGCGGTAAATTCCTTCATGGGTTTCCCTTGTTGACGAACTTTGATCCATTTGGAGGTCGAGTTCTTCTTATTCTTTGGGTTTTCTGTTGCATGCTGATCTCTTTCTTTGTCCGCGACCAATCCGCTCACCGAACTCGCCACCCCCTTTATGTTCTTCAACAGGGCAACCCCCCTCCTCTTGCTGTTTCTAAACCTCTTGCTTAGGTAAGAATTTGTAATTTTCCTCGCATCATCTAGACTTCTTGACACATTTTCCCGACGCATTAGCTCCTTGACAACAGGGGAATACCCAACAGATTTCTCAAATTCCTCCATCGTGAGCTGCTTCCCTGTTTGAACTTCGCTTAATTGATTCCACATTCCATCATCATTGAACTCTTTTACGATAAATTCCTTCCCGGTGTCCAAATTTTTTATCAAGAAAAACGCGCCAAACTTATTGTTCGATAATTTAGACGTCAATGGACCGCTATTAGGCATCGATGATCTGTTTCGAGTTGTTTTTGGGGATACTCTGACTGTATTGGCATACTGACAGATACTGGAATGCGGGGTTAATAACATTGATGAGGTTCTAGTGAGACGCTGCTTTGATATTGTTCCAATAAGCTCCTCTTTCCTTTTCCTTGTGTGAGCAGAAAATGTCTCTATGTCTCCATCCGATCGCGACCGGACAAGCATTATCGGCATCGAAGGCGAAGGCTTGCCTTTCGGCTCTTCGGGTGAGGCCGATTCAACCGCTGACGAAGATGTATTCGTCGCCGGTTGATTGTTTTGCACTTTCCGAGAAGGCGAATGGATGATTTTTGTGCTGGCAATGCTAATAAGGTTCTTGTTGCTAGTTAACCCCATTCCTTGAAGCAGCCTCTTTCGACGCTCCTTGATCGAACCGGGCTCCGCCGTCCACATGTCATAATCGCCGAATATGGATGTGGCGGCTTGAGCCGCGTCGAAGCCTCGAAAGTCCTTGACGGCAGGGGTTGCCGACGAGATGGCCGAAGAAAACGACGTTCGAGGGTCCTCGAATTCGTCGTCGTCGTCCGACCCGGAAGAGGCCAAGTCGTGGGAGACGGCAGAGGACATCCGGTCGAAGGTTTCGAAGAACCGGTCGTCGTCGTCGTCATGGTCTCCTAGACCTTCCCAATTCATGGTCATCGTCTTTCTTCTCTCCATTGTTGCACTCTTTTTCCGATCCTGCTCCTTCATTGCTGGGCCTTTTTCCTGGTTCTGGTTCATTGTTGAGCCTTTTTCTTGATTTTGGTAACATTGATGTACATTGGTGAATGGAGATTGACGTGTTTTAATCAGAATAGGGAAAACATAGCTGACAAAATGGCTCAGATCTTTAGTGAGCTGTGTTTTTTTTGGGTACCTTGTTGAGGAGAGAGAGAGAGGGCTGGAGAGAGAGAGAGAGAGAGAGAGAGAGAGAGAGAGAGAGAGAGGATGGAAGAGAGGAAAACAAGGGTGATTATCGTTACGGTTTTCTTTATTTGGTTTGGGAAAGAAACGGTCAAGGATTTTGTCAATTACTTCTCCTCACGTCGCTACATGTTACTCCCAAAGTAAATGGGATTTCAAAACTAAAGTCTCACCCCGTCTAGAGAAATGTCCTAGAGTAATCATTCAGTGTTCTCCGAGTACCACTTGACATTGCCTACATGGTACTCCTCGTCGTTCGGTAGAGACATTACCATTCACTTTTGTTGGATGATTGAGAGACAAAGAGTGACCCACATTATGATTCACAACAATGATACGTACACTCCTACCGACCACTCATCTCTCACATATGTGTCAGCTCCACACATACGTGAGAGAGAAGTGGTCGGGGAGTGGCCAGTAGGCCGTAGGCGTGTCCGTAGCATTATTGTATCATTCACCTCTGTTGGATGATTGGGACACAAAGAGTGACCCACATTATGTGGTGGCGATTTTTTATTTGCAAAGATTATCACATGGTACTCTGAAAGTACGCGAGCATATATTGTATTTATTATGCATATGTAGTGGAGTTTCATCCCTCCACTAGATTCACGAATCATATTTTGCCACATTAACCTCTATTTCTTTTAGATTTTCTGTCTATTGATAAATTTTATATCCACGAAATCCATATTTTGTTGTTATATTTTCTTCTTACCAATTAATTATTGAGTCAGTTTGGTTAAAGATAACAAAACCTAGTTTTCCAAAGATTTTGTGAAAATTTTATTTTGATTGACTGTGCATTAAACTTATTCTTTTGGTACTTTTGAAAAAGAAAATTGATTCACTTCTTTCCCCCTCCGTCCTCCTTGCAGCCCTCGGCGTCCTATGCCCTTTCCGCGCTCTCTTTTCTTTTTTTATCTCCTCTCTTCCTTTTATTTTTGGATTGACCGCCACAAATCTATTCTTAATATATGATTGTATCGAGTCATACGGACCACGGAAGGAACCAACATTTTATTGCGGAGGTGCAGCGAAGAGATGGAAAAAATTAGAGGACATGGACCGACATTTTATCGCGGAGGTGCAGGGAAGAGATGGAAAAAATTAGAGGAATGTCATAGTACGCAGTTACGACATTTTTATTTGTAAATTGAGAGAGGAAACTTTATCTCATTTAGGGTAATGTGAAGATTAATTTAAATTAAGAAAATGAAGGTGTAAAGGTCGTATGTTGTTTGGTGTATTAAACAAGCCAAATAAAGTTGGGCATTTACACTAGATTAATTGCCTACATACAGGAAATAGCCGAAGGACCAGCAAATAAAGTAACGAAATATTCGCCGAGAAGTAGATTGTTTTTGTGATTTTCTTTTTTATTCGTAGGTTGGCAAATGTAGTTGTCATATATTTTGACAATTTCGGGTTTGCGAGGTTTTGGCATTCGTACTTGGGAACGATATTGGTTTATTTGTGGAACGATAATCATTCTCTTTGATGTAATGCTATATATATATATATATATTTTTATTAATGAAAGTTTTCTACCATGTTAGACGAAAAAAAGAAGGGTCATTACACAAGTAGTCCCACTACATATGGGTATAGAAAATGTGTGTGCCGACCTTATGCGTGGGGCTCACCACCCGAGTTGTACGCAAAGATGATCCGAACAGTTTACTTTGTAGAGAATAATATTTTATTTGTTGTGTTATAAAAATCAGTATAATCAGATATTAGTGTTTGATCAATTCGTCTAATTCTTGGTTCACAATTCTCAAATGGACGGACAAATTGATTGAGCTGAATTTTTTGCAACGCATGTTTAAAGTTGTTCTCTGCAAAATTAGCATCTCCGAACATCTATGTGAGAGGTCTGATCCATTATCTCAACTTCAAGGGACACCCCCCCCCCCCCTAGAGACTCTCTCTCTCTAGAACTCTCTAGCCCTAGCCCCTAGCCTCCTTCCCTGTCTCTCCCTAGGATTTCCACCATGTGATGGGTGGCGGGAGGGGGGCGTTCTTCATTAATGTTTCCTCTGCCTCCCCTTTTACATCTTTTCATTGCCTCCCTATGGCCACCTCCATCACCGCCATTGAACAAATTCTCGTGCACAACTTCTTCCCCGACATCCCGAAGCTCCGAGATCGCCTCGACTAGCTCGAAGCCATCCGTAGTCGAGACCCCATCCAGATCCAGTCGCGACGCCGTGCTATAAATGTTTCGGCGACTAGGGGTCGGGTTGCAGAGTCCAGAGTCAAGAGGTTGGAGAATAGGGTCCGATCTGGAGTTGATTTGGAGAAGAGAAGGTTGGATTGTCTGATCCAACACCGCTTGTGGTTTTCTTTTTTCTTACTAGTTTTTTGTTGTGATGTCTCGCTTGCAGGTGTTTCTATCCTTCGGGGGTCTTCCTAACCCTTTCGGGTGTAGTGTGTTTTTCTTTCTTTGATGTTGGTGGTAGGAGTTTTGTGTGAGATATTGTACCTCGGTGGCCTTCATAAGGAGTTTGGGGTGTAGGTCTTTCCTTGTCAGAGTCTATCCGCCTAGTTGGCTATTCTCTCCTTGTCCAAAGAAGAATATGCCATTTGATGTACTCTCTTGGTTATCAATGAAACTTGTAAACTTTTGGAAAAAAAAATAAAAAAAATCTATGTGAGATCTGAGGAGGGCCGTACACATGGAGTCGATCGATACATTTTAGTATGTAGCCACCACATCGGTAGGTACCCGAGAAATTATTGTAACAAACCATTTATCACAATCAATTTCAAACATCTCATCACCATTTTGTCTTTCCTAATTGACAATTCAACTAAAGAAATAGAAAACAGGGTTATGTGACAAAATTTACTTCAGCTTCAGTACATCTTCTTGGGAAAGTTCACCATCAGCTCAAACCTCATTTTACACAAGGATAGCAATCCGCCCCGCCCTTTGGATTGGATTTGGGTTTTGGATACAGATTTGGGGATGATATGGAGAAAGAGAACGAGAAACTGTCGAATTTGGGTTCAAGTGATGCACGATCCGATGGCTCGAAAGTGCGTAACACGGTGCTGCGCACACCACTGCATCATCCCCCAATTCAATAAAGTTGGGCATTTACACTAGATTAATTGCCTACATTGATACAGGAAGTAGCCGAAGGACCAGCAAATAAAGTAACGAAATATTGAAGTTGTATATCTCTATTATAAAATAGAAGGGTGTGGAGACAAGTTGTTGGAACGGCTTAGATTCATTTGATCCAAAGGCTGTAGTGCATCCTCCCACTTCCCGGTTAAATGCCCATGGTTTTTACCTAAATCACACAACTGCCATCCCCTTCCAACCGGGATGCATAGTGCCGTAGGCACGGGCTAACACTAGTACTCTATATAGTATGGGTCAAGGATCATTGCACATTTGGATATCAATAAGTCTAACCACACAGATAAACAATACAGATCTCACACATACCACTGATGTGTCCAAAAAAAAAAAAAGGGGGACCCACAACCTATTCTAGGATCGGAAAGTCTATGGGTACATACATTTGTGTACATACACCTTGTACATACGCACTTTAGACCAATTTTGGGTCCTATAAAAATTATCCGAACTGCTCATTTTGTTCAAAATAGTTTATTTACGGTTCTCGTAAAAAATCAACTCATCCCGATATCGGTAAAAGCATTTACGATACATCCAACTTTGTTTTAGAATTCAGACCTGGATTCTGTAGCAAAAACGGATGTTTCGTAAATGTCTTTACCAATATCATGTTGAGTTAATTTTTTATAGAGATCATAAACAAACTATTCTTAACAAAATGAGCGGCTCGGATCTTTTTTGTAGGACTTGATACGGATTTAAAGTGCGTATATACGCGATGTATGTACATGAGTGTATGTACCTATAGCAACACTCGGATACTCATCCAGGATGGATTTTCCTCGTTACCCTTGACTCTCCCTCTTCTCTCTCTCTCTCCCAAAACACTAACCTTTCCAGCTCGTTTGGATGGAATGACTTCGAGAGAAAAGAAAGAAAACTGAGGTAGAGAGCTCTCTCTCGCACGTTTGAATGGACAAGAAGGTGAGAAACGGTGGGAGAGGGTGAGAGAGCAGAACCCCTTCAAACCCCTATTTTGTTTCGCACCATTTTTGGTGAGATTCCGTGAGAAAGAGATCTGCAGGAGTGAACTTTTCGATTTTACCTCTCCTACGCCGCTCCCTGCCGCTTCTGCTACACCACCGTATACTGTGAGGGAAAGTGAAGTTTCACTACAAGAAATTTGGGATCTCCCAACGGTTTTTTTAGCATCGGTTGAAAAAACCGTCGGTATAGATGGTGTGTACTGTGTAGCAACGGTTTGCAAAACGTTACTAGAAATAGGTCTATAGCAATGGTTTTCATGCAACCGTTACTAGATTACAAGACTATAGCAACGGTTTTCCATAACCGTTACTAAAAACCGGACTATAGCAACGGTTTTCAATAACCGTTAGTATAAACCGGATTTTAAAAAAAAAGGATTAAAAAAATTCGGTTAGTATAGTATAAATATTAAAAGGCTTAAGCTTTTACACAATTTATGGGCTAGCACAGTTGGTTCGCGCACACGCGAGGTCGGCGGTTTGAATCTCGGGAGGAGCAAGGTTATTTCGCCACGCCACGCAAGAGCCACGTGGGCGCCACGTGGAGGCCACGTCAGCGCCACGTGGGCTACAGGTGGAGTCCACGTCAGCGACAGGTGGAGGCCACGTCAGCGCCACGTGGCTGCCATGTCATATTTTACCCCAGATTTTTTTTAAAAAAAAAAACCTTGCCTTTAGCAATGGTTTGTAACCGTTGCTAAAAAAAATCTGTACCAACGCTCGTCAAAACCGTTGCTATACCTCTACACCAACGGATATCTCACAACGGTTTGGCCAACGGTTGGTGAACCGATGGTACTGCTTTTAGCAACGTTTTTTGTGTTTTTTAGTGACGCTTTTGACCGTTGTTAGATCCCGATTTTCTTGTAGTGTTTCCGACGCTCGGCTTCTAATTACTGGAAAATTAAAACAGAAACGCAACGAAATTAGTAAAGGAATGCGAAACGTACTTAGCCAATTTCAGGCGTCCGGAAATTGGCAATGGATGGATTAATCGAGGCGAGTAAAACTCTGTCCTTAAAGCAAATTCGTCCTCCACTACGGTGCTAATGGAAACCGCGGACGTCTGCCTCCCAGGACTACCCGATTTTCACCAACCGGAAGCAGCACTGCAATCTGGTTGATAGGCGAACCGAAACAGTATCGAACTCTCAGAACGGATGCGTGAACAATGTAGAATGTATGCAGGTAGAATGTATGCAGGTTTTATTTTTTTCTTCCGTAATTAATGAAGCAGAAAACGGATCGGTTAAATAGCCATCAAGACACCCGTTCGGAACAGAACGGTACCGGTTCGTCGAACAGATGCAAGGAAAGAAACGGGCCAAAAAGATTATATTGCATTGGGCCAAGCCCAAGCCCAATCTTTTGATCAGCCCGGCCCGGTTCGGTTCGGCGCGCGTGTGTGTTTTATAAGAGCAAAGCATGCATTGTCTATGCCCTCTCCCCTTACAAAACTTCTATGACCCAAAGGGCCAACCCTTTGAGCTTCACTTGGGTTACTTATTCCCAATGATCTTTCCTCCTCCCACCAATGTGGGACTAGCCAATTCCCTTCCTCCAACCACCATGTGAGGGGCAACTTTCCATGGCAATTTCTTATTCACCATAACTTGATTTTCTCCACTTATGTGTTCTATCTTAATCTCCTAACCAAGACGAACAAAACGGTATGTGGGTCGGTCCACGTGGACGCGTGGGACCTACTCAATAAATAGCTCAAAGTTGAGCAAAATCAAGATTTTTCCAACAATCCCCCACATGAATGAAATTGGCAGGATAAACAATGCAATGCAAATGCAAAATTCCTGAGAGTTACAATAGGAAATCTTCTGCATAGGGCTAGGTAGCTTCTGGCTTTGAACCTATCCTTGTGAATAACTATCGGACTTACTAGCTAACCAGTGAACATGATGTCTTGAACTGTTCAGCCATTTGTGTAAGCCGAGTCAATAGTCAGCACCCAGAATCTTTCCAAACACAGTTTGGTTCTTACGGTTGTGCCCATTATGGCCCTGGAACACCCTGGTCTTCATGAATGTTTGTAGAGAATTCTGCCCGAGACATTCTCATAGAAGCGGCCCCTTCTACATTCACATAGGTGATTCTTAATACGAGTACCCTGCTATACCCGACTCGGATACCCCACATGGATGTCCAAAGTTTAAGAACTATTAAAAACATTTGCCTAACCTTCATATACGCTGCAGGCATCACTGTTTCACCATAGAAATGAGTTGGAGAGATATCTCCTTAGTGATACTCCTAAGTCTCATACAACTCGGTTGTCCCGTTGAACCTAGATCTTGGGATCTCCAGTCAGCTAGGTTGGGTTGCCGTCATAGAGAACTTTTAATTTGTAGGGTTTAATCTCATTTCCCTCGATGAGCATTTGTTCTCTAGTCAAAACTCATGTTTAACAGATCCGTAAATAATTCTTTTGACGTTTCAATCTCAAGTAAGAACAAATGTTTAACGGCGAGTTGTCTACAACATAAATATTGAGACAAGCCGTATTAGAAGGTCCTAAATGCCTTTCAACTACTAATGGCCATCACGTTTCAACTCTTGGCATACAATTGGACCATATGGAGCATTCTCTAAGAATGGCTTGTGGCCACTCCGCGTACTAGCATTTGCCTAACGCAATGGGTTGATCAGACTCCATTATAGACCTTGCTATGCACGTAGAGAATTTCAAAATTAATGTTGCACTCCTTCAAATATTTTAGGACATCTCCAATAGTGCAACATATATTTTAATTTTGTGAAAATTATAAATATTGCTCCCCCCACAATTCTGAAATTAAAGCAGAATTCATCAAATAATTTCCCAAGTAAATGACATGACTCAAACAATGTCTAAACTTACTCAGTAGGAAACAACTCCCACATTGAGTAACTCACCCATGCAATATATCGAACGAGTAACTCTTTACTCAAATTGAAAAGCTTTTAAGCTATTTGCCACATGCATACTATATATCCGTATCGATGCAGGGATACATTTTATGGCATAAGAAGATATATCTCTTAGGGTGTAGTTGTTCAAACAGTAACTGAATACTCAAGATATTAGAATGAAATATCTAATATCTTTCCAATGACTTAGCTCCATATCCACCCTTTTATATCAAGTTATAAAATGTCTAACGAATTTGCTGATTTAAGTCCTCTGAAATATGATAAAATGCAACAAGCATTCATGCGTCCGAAAATAATGGTCGAAACACGCTTGGCTTGGTCAACCAAGTATATGGACAATAGTTAATTAAAGATAAATGGAAAAATAAAACTAGTTAATTAAAAATACCACCATTGGTCCATATGGGCTGTTCCAATCTTTATCAACGGGTAAATATCAGTGCCAAACTCTTGCACAATTTTAAAATTCCATGAAGGACATATAATTTATCTTTACTCGAAACATGGGCAATCAGCAAACTGGAAATGAGATTTCCTCCAATCTCAGTGCACTTCAGTTAACTCACCATGATTTACTAATGTATATACTCGATTCAATTTAACAGGATCATAGTCCAGGCCAGTCATTACCAATAAAAGTAACAAATTGGTCACAACTACCTCGTAGTTGAACAAACTTTAAGATGCAGTTTTATGCTACTTTCAACTTTGTGCAAAGGGTTCATTGCCATCCCAAACTCCATACATCTTTCATAATTATGATCCGAATCTATGTAGAATTTAGGTAGACAATTACAATAATTACATTGTTCAAAGGTCCACAAGACCTTACCATCCCACAAATCAGAAAACTCAGGGATATAAATAAAAGATGTGTTTATTTCACAGATAAACCCGGAGAGGCCGGAACCTAAGTCAGTACATCAATGTGGAAAACAATACATTAAATATGTAGCCTCTACCTACATACACCTCACACTTAGTCAGGCCGACAGGTTCAAAATCTCATCAACCCCATCTGAGAGAGCCTCCAACTCCATCTCAGTCATGTTTGCCTGTGCTGGTTCCTTGTTCTGATTACCTCGCCGGCTTTGGCAATAAGCAGCCTTATGACCTTGCTTGTCACACACAAAGCATTTCCCAGCAAACCTAGGCTTTCCATCATACTTGGCCTTTTTGGCCACACCACCACGCGGACCGAGGTCAATACCTTTGCCCTTCCTTTTGTTGTTCTGCTTCCCCTTATATGGCTTTCCACCTTGTTCAATCATGTTGGCCTTTGCCACATACGGATTCAAATCCTTCTTATCCATATCCAGAGTATCCTCCTCCATTCTCAAACGTACAATCAGATCCTCCATGTTCATGTCCTTACGCTTGTGCTTGAGTTGCTTCTTGTACGCCTTCCATGAAGGCGGCAATTTCCAAATGACGGCACCCACTTGGAAAGACTCACTCAACACCATTCCTTCTGTATGAATCTCATGAAGGAGAACCTGGAGTTCCTGAACTTGCCTCATCACAGATTTCGAATCAACCATCTCAAAGTCCAGGAACCTGCCAACAACAAACTTTTTCAGTCCGGCATCTTCTGATATGTACTTTTTCTCCAAGGTAAGCCAGAGTTCCTTGGCAGATTTTACCGAACAGTACACGTTGTAAAGCGCGTTGTCCAGTCCACTGAGAATGTAGTTTCTGCACAGATAGTCAAAGTTCTTCCAATCATCATAAGCTATACGGACTTGAGTGTCCGTCTCATTTTCAGCCACAGTAGGAGGATTCTCTGTCAGAAACCTAGCCAAACGGAGAGTCGTCAGGTAGAAAAGCATTTTCTGCTGCCACCTACGAAACTCTGTCCCATTGAACTTTTCCGGCTTTTCGGAATGATTCACCGGCAACTGTGCCGCCACCGGAGCAGCAGCAGCGGTGGAAGAGGAAGCAAAGGAAGCCACTGAAGACCCATCTCCAGTTTTGGGAACATCACCAATCTTAGGGATTTCGGTAGTCATTTCTGTTCCAAAACAGAAGATAGACAGAAAATAAATACTAAACAGTTCTGAACGTATTAAACCGAATACAAAAAGTATTGTTAACATCAAAACCACCGGAACATAATGTCAAAACAAACTTTTGCAAACCAATCAACACCCTCTGAAGAGAATATAAGTTTGAAAATATTCCAAAACAAAAGGTTCAAACCCACAGGTCAAATGAACCAATTAACCAAAACCGAGAGTTTAACAATCAATTTTGAACTTTACAGCCACGCCAATTACAAAGTAATATTAAGGCTACTTTGATCTAATTTGTTAAAAAATAGAATTACAATAATCAAAATCCACTGAATACACTTTTTGGAAACCAAGAATTCACATACCAAATACACACTTATATTATGAAACCATTGTAATATAAAACAATAAGAACATAATGACAACGCCAAAGATTTTCTCAAGGTTTTACATCCACTGATGATTATAAGAACCTAGACCAAGTAATACTACTGTAGTATTAACGACCAAACTAATGCTCTTCTGTTACATAAACCCACTCCGTAATCTGTTAGCACTTTGAACACCGAGAAAAGTAATGCCGAAATTGTAATCTGTTAGCACTTTGAACACCGAGAAAAGTAATGCCGAAATTGAAACTGATTATCAACTTGCACAAAAAATTAACTAATGCTAATGTATACAAAATACAGTCGTGACAACCAAATTACAGTAGGTCTACAAATTGAATTTTGCCCATAGAAGGACCAAGAATCAATAATCAAACCCACTGATATCCAAAAAGTCACGTCAAACCATACTAATAAACCAATAACAAACTGATTTGTTACTTCAAAATTTGAAACCAGTGAGTAGCTAATATGAAATGGTCTACGCTTTATGCCGATTTAGAAACCCCACATGCAAGAAGGGAAAAAAAAACTTTTTAGTCAGAATAACAATACTGTCCAAAGTTTCGAACACGTAAACGATCTGTCAAAATTTCCAGAAACTCAAACGAATAAAAACTCGAATTTGCTTTAAGATTGTTATCCGCTCGGCTTCTAATTACTGGAAAATTAAAACAGAAACGCAACGAAATTAGTAAAGGAATGCGAAACGTACTTAGCCAATTTCAGGCGTCCGGAAATTGGCAATGGATGGATTAATCGAGGCGAGTAAAACTCTGTCCTTAAAGCAAATTCGTCCTCCACTACGGTGCTAATGGAAACCGCGGACGTCTGCCTCCCAGGACTACCCGATTTTCACCAACCGGAAGAAGCACTGCAATCTGGTTGATAGGCGAACCGAAACAGTATCGAACTCTCAGAACGGATTCGTGAACAATGTAGAATGTATGCAGGTTTTATTTTTTTCTTCCGTAATTAATGAAGCAGAAAACGGGTCGGTTAAATAGCCATCAAGACACCCGTTCGGAAAAGGCAGGCGCGACTGTTCGAAACAGAACGGTACCGGTTCGTCGAACAGATGCAAGGAAAGAAACGGGTCAAAAAGATTATATCGCATTGGGCCAAGCCCAAGCCCAATCTTTTGATCAGCCCGGCCCGGTTCGGCGCGGCGCGCGTGTGTGTTTTATAAGAGCAAAGCATGCATTGTCTATGCCCTCTCCCCTTACAAAACTTCTATGACCCAAAGGGCCAACCCTTTGAGCTTCACTTGGGTTACTTATTCCCAATGATCTTTCCTCCTCCCACCAATGTGGGACTAGCCAATTCCCTTCCTCCAACCACCATGTGAGGGGCAACTTTCCATGGCAATTTCTTATTCACCATAACTTGATTTTCTCCACTTATGTGTTCTATCTTAATCTCCTAACCAAGACGAACAAAACGGTATGTGGGTCGGTCCACGTGGACGCGTGGGACCTACTCAATAAATAGCTCAAAGTTGAGCAAAATCAAGATTTTTCCAACAATCTAAGGCTTCAAACCAGGCTATTGCTGGTGCCAATCGAGTTCAAAACCAGGCTGTTGCTGGTCGAACTCACGCCAAACGTTTGAGAAGGTAGTGGAATGGGTATATGGGTCTTGTTTTTAAAGAGAACAAAGTGGGTCTTTGATTAGAGCAATGGCGGTGGGATTTGGTGCAGGAGAGAGAGAGAGAGAGAGAGAGAGAGAGAGAGAGAGAGAGAGAGAGAGAGAGAGAGAGAGAGAGTCAGATCGATGGGCGTGGGGAAGTGTTAGGATTATCTGGTGCAATTTCACGTTAGTGCTGAAAAAGAAAGGTTATATCGGTAAAAATACGTATGACACTCTCTTTTCTTTTCTCATCAATATTTTGTCCATCCAAATGAAATGATGAGAAATCACACTTCTTTCTTTTCTTTTCTCACTAATAAGAGAAATCACACCTCTTTCTTTTCTTTTCTCACCTAGTTAGCCAAAGGGGCTTAAAAAGTTCAACCCAAAATCATGGTGATTAGAGTATTTGTAAATTGAGAGAGGAAACTTTATCTCATTTAGGGTAATGTGAAGATTAATTTAAATTAAGAAAATGAAGGTGTAAAGGTCGTATGTTGTTTGGTGTATTAAACAAGCCAAATAAAGTTGGGCATTTACACTAGATTAATTGCCTACATACAGGAAGTAGCCGAAGGACCAGCAAATAAAGTAACGAAATATTTGCCGAGAAGTTGATCGTTTTTGTGATTTTCTTTTTTATTCGTAGGTTGGCAAATGTAGTTGTCATATATTTTGACAATTTCGGGTTTGCGAGGTTTTGGCATTCGTACTTGGGAACGATACTGGTTTATCGGTGAAACGATAATCATTCTCTTTGATGTAATACTATATATTTGTTTTACTCGTATTAATGAAAGTTTTCTACCATGTTAGACGAAAAAAAGAAGGGTCATTACACAAGTAGTCCCACTACATATGGGTATAGAAAATGTGTGTGCCGACCTTATGCGTGGGGCTCACCACCCGAGTCGTACGCAAAGATGATCCGAAAAGTTTACTTTGTAGAGAATAATATTTTATTTGTTGTGTTATAAAAATCAATATAATCAGATATTCGTGTTTGATCAATTCGTCTAATTCTTGGTTCACAATTCTAGATTGCGAAATCTGAACAATAAAAATGGACGAACGAATTGATTGAGCACTTATTCACATATTTGATTGAGCTGAATTTTTTGCAACGCATGTTTAAAGTTGTTCTCTGCAAAATTAGCATCTCCGAACATCTATGTGAGAAGTCTGATCCATTATCTCAACTTCAGGGGGACCCAACCACCCCCAAAATTCATTTCTCTCTAGAGACTCTCTCTCTCTAGAACTCTCTAGCCCTAGCCTCCTTCCCTCTCTCTCTCCCTAGGATTTCCACCCTGTGAGATGGGTGGTGGGAGGGGAGCGTTCTTCATTAATGTTTCCTCCGTCTCTCCTTTTACATCTTTTCATCACCTCCTTATGGCCACCTCCATCGCCGCCATTGAACAAATTCTCGTGCGCGACTTCTTCCCCGACATCCCAAAGCTCCAAGATCGCCTCGACTAGCTCGAAGCCGTCCGCAGTCAGGACCTCATCTCGATCCAGTCGCGATGCCGTGCTATAAATGTTTCGGCGACCAGGGGTCGGGTTGCAGAGTCCGGAGTCAAGAGGTTGGAGAATAGGGTCCGATCTGGAGTTGATTTGGAGAAGGGAAGGTTGGGTTGTCTGATCCAACACCACTTGTGGTTTTCTTTTTTCTTTCTAGTTTTTTTGTTGTGATATCTCACTTGCAGGTGTTTCTGTCCTTCAGGGGTCTTCCTAACCCTTTCGAGTGTAATGTGTTTTTCTTTCTTTGATATTGGTGGTATGAGTTTTGTGTGAGGTATTGTACGTCGGTGGCCTTCCTAAGGAGTTTGGGGTGTAGGTCTTTCCATGTCAGAGTCTATCCGCGTAGTTGGCTATTCTCTCCTTGTCCAAAGAAGAATATGCCATTTGATGTACTCTCTTGGTTATTAATGAAATTTGTAAACTTTTGGAAATAAAAAAAAAAAAAAATCTATGTGAGATCTGAGGAGAGCCGCACACATGGAGTCGATTGGTACATTTTAGTATGTAGCCACCACATCGGTAGGTACCCGAGAAATTATTGTGACAAACCATTTATCACAATCAATTTCAAACATCTCATCACCATTTTGTCTTTCCTAATTGACAATTCAACTAAAGAAATAGAAAAACAGGGTTATGTGACAAAATTTACTTCAGCTTCAGTACATCTTCCTGGGAAAGTTCATCATCAGCTCAAACCTCATTTTACGCAAGGATAGCAATCCGCCCCGCCCTTTGGATTAGATTTGGGTTTCGGATACAGATTTGGGGATGATATGGAGAAAGAGAATGAGAAACTGTCGAATTTGGGTTCAAGTGATGCACACTGCACCATCTCCCAATTCAATAAAGTTGGGCATTTACACTAGATTAATTGCCTACATTGATACAGGAAGTAGCCGAAGGACCAGCAAATAAAGTACCGAAATATTGAAGTTGTATATATAGTAGTATGGGTCAAGGACACAACCTATTCCAGGATCGGAAAGTCTATGGGTACATACATTCATGTACATACACCTTGTACATACGCACTTTAGACCTATTTTGGGTTCTATAAAAATGATCCGAACTGCTCATTTTGTTCAAAATAGTTTATTTACGGTTCTCGTAAAAAATCAACTCAAACCCGATATCGGTAAAAGCATTTACGATACATCTAACTTTGCTTTAGAATTCAGACCTGGATTCTGTAGCAAAAACGGATGTTTCGTAAATGCCTTTACCAATACCGGGTTGAGTTATGGCAGTGGTTTGGGATATCCGGAAGCTCTGTCAAGAGGAAGGAATTAGCTGTTCTTGGTGCAAACGAGAGGCGAATGGGTTGGCCCATGTAGTAGCTTCCGAAGCTCTTAGAGGTGTTCTGCCTGTCAATTGGGTGTCTTCCCCCTCCCCCTCCCCCTGTTTAGTTTCTATTGTAACCAGGGATAGTTCCCTTTCTATGTAATGAAAATTTTGGTTTATCAAAAAAATACCGGGTTGAGTTAATTTTTTACAGAGATCATAAACAAACTATTCTGAACAAAATGAGCGGCTCGGATCTTTTTTGTAGGACTTGATACGGATTCAAAATACGTATGTACGCGATGTATGTACATGAGTGTATGTACTTATAGCAACACTCGGATACTCTTCCAGGATGGATTTTCCTCGTTACCCTTGACTCTCCCTCTTTTCTCTCTCTCTCTCTGTCTCTCTCTCCCAAAACACTAACCTTTCAAGTTCAACCCAAAATCATGGTGCTTTTCCCCCCAATCGTCTCTCTCTCCCACCATTCCATACCCCATGAAGATCATCTGAACAAATAGTGAAACCCAATAAACCCAAAAAAATGAGAACCTGTCCTCTAAATTATCTTCCCCAGTTTCTCTATTTTCCTCCTTTTCCCACGCATACTCAGACCTCTAAAACCCTAATATAATCTAAAGTCTTCAGTGATCGGTCCAAACGGGTCTGACTCGTCGACTGGGTCGACTCACCATCAGAGAATAAAGCTTTCCCACTGTTCCTTTGCAGAGAATAAAGCTTTTCCATCAAACGGCAAAGCTGTTCTTTTTCTTGGACCTCTGTCATTTTATAAACCCAGAGAAATGGATATTTCACTAAACCCAAATTCAAGATTTTACTGTTTTCACTTTTGCTTTTGTTCGCTCACCGGTAATAAACTCCTTTATGTCATTTGTATCTCTATGTACATAAAGCTATATACATACATGTAGATATCGGCTAATCTCTTCTCGGCCCGTTGGAGAGAGAGAGAGGGAGGGAGAGGGAGAGGATTAGGGGGAATTGATTTTGGATTGACCGATTTGGGTTTAGGGAGAGAGAGAGAGAGAGAGATATATGATTTGGGGGAGTTTAGTTTGGGTGGAAGGATTTGGGTTTTGGGGGAGAGAGAGAGTCGGGGGGTAACGAGGGAAATGCATCCTGGAATAGGGCGTGGGTCCTTATTTTTTTTGACACAACAGCAGTATGTGTAAGATCTGTGTTGTTCATCTGTGTGGTTAGACTCATTGTTTAGATATTTGCCGAGAAGTTGATCGTTTTTGTGATTTTCTTTTTATGCGTAGGTTGGCAAATGTAATTGTCATACATTTTGACAATTTCGGGTTTGCGAGGTTTCGGCATTCGTACTCGGGAACGTTATTGGTTCCTCTGTGGAACGATAATCATTCTATTTGATGTAATGCTATTTTTTTTTTGTTTTTTTTTTTATTAATGAAAGTTTTCTACCATGTTAGACGAAAAAAAAAAAAAAGGGGTCATTACACAAGTAGTCCCACTATATATGGCTATAGAAAATGTGCGTGCTGACCCTTATGCGTGGGGCTCACCATCCGAGTTTGTACGCAAAGATGATCCGAAAAGTTTACTTTGTAGAGAATAATATTTTACTTCTCGTGTTATAAAAATCAGTATAATCAGTGTTTGATCAATTCGTCTAATTCTTGGTTCACAATTCTAGATTGCAAAATCTGAACAATAAAAATGGACAAATTGATTGAACACTTGTCCGTATTTGATTGAGCTGAATTTTTTGCAACGCATGTTTAAAGTTGTTCTCTGCAAAATTAACATCTCCGAACATCTATGTGAGATATGATGAGGGCCGCACACATGGAGTCGATTGGTACATTTTAGTATGTAGCCACCACATCGGTAGGTACCCGAGAAATTATTGTGACAAACCATTTATCACAATCAATTTCAAACATCTCATCACCGTTTTGTCTTTCCTAATTGACAATTCAACTAAAGAAATAGAAAAACAGGGTTATGTGACAAAATTTACTTCAGCTTCTGTACATCTTCCTGGGAAATTTCATCATCAGCTCAAACCTCATTTCACGCAAGGATAGCAGTCCGCCCCGCCCCTTGGATTGGATTTGGGTTTTGGATACGGATCTGGGGATGATATTGAGAAAGAGAACGAGAAACTGTCGAATTTGGGGCCTATCAAAAAAAATAAAAAAACTGTCGAATTTGACAACCACTGCGCAGTGCATTTAACACCCCCCACTAACCCCCGCTGATGTATGACGATTGAAAAAAAAAAAGTACTATATATCAATCACTTATAATTTATATATATACTCTCTACTATCTCTCTAATCTAGTTTCTTTATTGATATTACCTATTTATTTTACTTCTATAGCAAAAATATTAGAGGCGACAAATGGACGGGTTTAGACGGGTTGAAACGGGTCACGGGTCAAATATGGACGGGTCAAATAGTAAACGGGTTGAAACGGATCCGGTCGAATATGGGTCAAGTCAAACCCAAACACGCCCGCCCCGACCCGTTTTCGATCCCTTTCTTCTTCTTCTTTTTTTTTTTTAAAAAATTTTAATTTTTTTTTCATCCTTCTTTTCCTTCACCCCTTTCAAGTTAAGGAGTTCAAAAGTACTAAAAACTAACGAATATAAGTAAAAAAGAAGAAGGTATTTTACCATATATCATACTCCCAAACGGCCGAATCCAATTCGCAGTCTCAATATTTTTGTTTCTGTACCAAATTTGGGTTTCTTTAGATATACATATCATTAAAAGTTTGACATTTTAAGTATAACTTTTTTTCGTCTTTATTCAAAAAACATTCGCATTTTTAGTTTTGCGTCAAATTTTTGTGACTTATTGGTTTGTCTAGACGAGAGGAATCGAAAAAGTAGTGATCGAAATTCATAATTTCTTAAAAAAACAAGTGTATTTCAAAACGATGTTGTCACGACCCTATCCCAAAAGTTGTTAAAATGATAGGATTATCATGACCGGCGGCCAGTGGATCTAACCTCCACCCGAGGCCTCATTATTCAGTCCAATAGATGCAAAGACTGTAAAAATTTAAAAGTGCGGAAGCATAATTGACATAAAAATATCATCAGAGCCTTAAAGATTTAAAAACTTTACAATATAAAGTGACCTTACGCCAAATAGGGAGTAGTCAATTCCCAACTTTGAAGTTTTCAAAATACTAGTCTAATGCACGTGCTTCGCACGTTTCCGCGTGCTCGTTGGTTGAATTGGTATCGGGAAGTGTTTTTCGTTTTCGTAGTGATGATGGTAGAGAAATAGCAAGAGTTTATTGAAGCAGAAATCAATTTCAAATGTTCCAATCCAAGGGATTCACTGTTTTGGCACACCTTTTGTGTTTTACAACTCTAGTACTCTTTCTTCTTTTATCGGCAAAAAAGATGTGAAGAAGACGTTATAAAGGCCAGATACCAATCGTTGTATGCGGCTTTGCCAGAGAATGATGCATATGCCTCGTAGAAGAAAAGAGTGAAACCAAATGCGGTGTTCTTGTAAAAAAAGGTAGCATATTTGCAAAAATAACAGAGAACCAACACATCATCCATCTCATTTTATTTGTACATTAATGGTGCTGATGATCAATGTTTTAGCCGTAAGAAATTGTAGAACTTACATCACATCGAAACTTAGGAGTAGCTCATTAATTTTTTTTTGAAACAGCAAAAATATTACAGTATTAATGATGAACTCAATAATGGATACATCAAGGGAAGGGGGTGTGTGTGTGTGTGTGTGTGTTTCCAACGGAAGTTGAGAAAAGACAACAAAGCTAGGAACAACCACTCTCCAAAGATATCAACTGCAAATAAACATTTCCCGTATATTTGCATCCAATTTTCCTTCCATTTTAATAGATCAGCATCCAAGGTAAGCAGGGGATTTATTGAAACTTGTGAGGCCTAAACCCCCATAACCTCTCCATCAAACCTCATCAGCATCATTCAACATCATAGCTGGACATCCAGCGTCGTCAAGATCCTCAATCTCAAGATGGAAAAAACCAGCAACCATCAAGATTCTCAGTCTCCAACATCAAGATCCGTAGTATTCACAAGCATATCTCAATTTATATATTAGTATCTCTTAGCCCTCCCTAAATAGGAGTTGATAAGAGATAAGGAGATTTCATATTGCAAATAGAAACCATCAGTTACTTATGAGAGCGGAAATGGATCAAAACCAACCAATCGAGCAAACAAAACAGCCACAAACAGTTTGAATCTTGGAAGCAGCAGCCTGTATCCAAACTGTTAGCCCTCCAATAGTTGGAGTTGAAAGAGTGATCAGAAATACCAATATTTTCGCAGCAAAAAACGATTTGATTCCCAAATATCTCTTACCTAATATCCAATTCTCGATCAAAAATCATAAAGTACTTCCATGCATCAGTTTTCATCTCCCACGCGACACTTTCATTTTGTGAGACCTCGGTCCCATTTCTTCTCCCTATTTTCATTTTAGGACGTTTTCAAATTTGGGTGATCACCTTGAAAAGATAAGGCACAAAACTTGATGGTTAGTTTTCCTACACTATCCCTTAGACATGCTTATTGGTAACAGTGTAAGAGAGATAAAGGGCCACATGGAATCAATTTAGCCAACAGAGGTTTGTCTAGTCGTTAATTTTCAAGAACCGGGATCGGTCGAGATTTGGGTAAATGGCCCCGAACAACCATAAAAAAAACGTCATAATGTCCTAAAAACACATGATGAGCTCTTTGACATCACTGCTCAAATAACTTTTCCTCGAGCCCATGCCTGGACCACAACTCTAAAGTTCCTCTGCCCAACTAACAATGTAATGGATGACACATTTTTGCATAGATCAGGTGTCAGTAACAATGAACTTCTTTGAATCAACCTTAAACTTGACACCATTTACACAAGTACTGAAATACAAAGAACCCGAAAATGACATGCTTGGATTAGGCACAGAAAATTCCGTTGTACATCTAGTCATCCTTAGCAACAGATCAGTGCTCTGTTTCGATTACGGACTTTTTAAGGACTATCAACATAGAAGAAAATGTGAAATATGCGCGGCTCGGTAGCTCAAAAATAAATAATGTCTACCCCGACCCACTCTAACAGTTCATTATCATCCAATGTCGATGAGTTCCTGCATTAGAAATAGTAATTTGCACAAAGTGATTGGCCTCATATTCAAACGAGTAACCTCTTGCTTTGTAATTGAAGTCTCAATACTGAATTTGATTGAAGATTTAAAGTCCCATCAAGAATCTGTCAAACTCCTTTCTAAAATTCCCTTAATTAAAAGGATATGTTCGAATTTCTTACATTTACGGATGTTAAATAAGAACGATTCATCAGTAGAAACCACTTACATGCTCCTCTCTGAGGCAATTTATCAAACGGGTGGTGGCCACTACGATAGAGGCATCTACTCCCATAGTTTTGAACCAAGGCAAGTATTGCCACGAAGGAGAGAGACGAGGATTACTAATTGAACTGTGGCTCCCAAATCGAATACGGTGAACGAAAGTAATTTGTTTATACTCTACGTTGCACGGCTTCTCATAGGGGCAAGTAATTTCGGGACGTAGGGAGGGAGATATCGGAGGAAGCCGACTCGGAAGCGATCGGCAACGTCTGGGGTAGCGTAGAAGCGGGTGACGAGATGACGTCCAATAAATGGTTGCCGAACGAAAGAATCAATTTGATTAACCCAGAACAAAATCGTTAACAAACGTGAAGAATGTATCATACCTATTGGGAAAAAGACGATTAGAGAAATTCATGGTGAATCTCGTCCAGTTACAGTGGCTGGGTTTTGATTGTGAGATCAAGCAAATTGCAAAGAACATAACGAGAGGAAAAGACCCCTAACATTGGCAAGAGCTTTAGAGAATTTTGAGATAAATCGTAGTATATAACATTGAAGGACGGCAACAGCCGCTACACCAGTGCTAGCCGCTACAACAGTGCTTTGATGAGGTAGGATCGCTGCTACAACAGTACTACCTTGCCGACAAAGAAACGAGAAATATGGATGAATGGCCGGAACAAAAAAAGGTAGAGTACAGTTGGAAAAGTCTAAAATACTCCAATATAGTAGAATACCTAAACAACCCACACCTCAATACATGGAAGAAGAAACTTGAAAGGGTAAATTCGTAATTTCACACTATGTCTTGGCTTACCGTGCTAGGTTCTTTTATTACAAGTGTATTGATTGACTAAACACCTTCTTTACATGTCCCCCAGGCAGCAACGTTCTCATTCCTACTTGGCAACACCTGTAGAAGCTGGACGCGTCTGTAAGCTCGGCCAAGAACGAGGTATCACTGGGCCGGAGAAGCTTGACGCGTGTTTACGTGGTCAATGAAGGTGAGTGTGGGTTTTTAATTCTAGCCCATATTGAACCCATTTGTAACCCATCTAAACCCATGTAAATATGGGCATATGGGCGGGTTGGATTGAGTTATAAGTGAGGAAATTTGGACGGATTAAAAAATATGAGTTAGAATTGCCACCTCTAAAAAATAGTCAGTTTAGAGAGGTACAAAAGATTTTCCAATTCGGAGATGAAGGTTTTCTAGTTTGGAGATGAAGGAATTCGGACCCTAATCCGGCTCGTTGCCATTCCTAATCTCGCCTAAGTTCAAGTCACATTCATGTGCGATGATTACTCTAAGGTAATACCTACTCTTTCAAAATAAATGCCAAAGTTTTTGGTAAAAGAATTACTCCTAACATAATTGTTAGGGGAAGCCCCCGCCCCAACAAACCCGGGTCCTTATTGTCCCTTAGGAGGACCGAGTCGTCCATACTCGGTAATAGACGGCTCAGATTTCATTTCAACATAACAGATCTTAGCCGTCCAACCGTCCATTGCCAAAATGAAATTTGAGCCGTTCGTTACCAAGTATGAACAGCTCGGATGGGAACAACATGGATCCTTTGGGGACAACATGATCCCCGAGTTCCACCCCAACAAACCATGCACCTCTCTCTCTCTCTCTCATGCTTTATATTGTCAGCCGTAGGGCAATTCGGAGAGATACTATTTAACTTTCTGTTATTGGCCAGAGAGTGTCTGAATTGGTTCCCACTGGGAGCTAGGTTCTAGGTCCAGCTCTGGTTTTTGAGAAGTGGGCCGGGGCTAGCTCTCTTGGGTTCGAAGGTGTCTACCAACAAGGCGGCTCATGCCATTGCTTCTCTGGTGTCTAGGAGTGCCCCAACAACAGGGCCGGTCCTGGGCACAGGTCCACCAGACGATCGCCTAGGGCCTTCAATTTTGAGCTAAATAGTGAAATTTATTAAATATATTAGGTGTGAAATATTTTACAATTAGCCTGGTGGTAAGCTGCGCGCGTACAGAACTCTAGGTCGCGAGTTTAATTTCTATCCCCTTCCATTTTTAACATAAAATTTTGGAATCTGTTCATAAAAAGGTCTTAAAAACAACGCTCTGGAGTCTCAAACTCCCGACCTATCTTTCTAAAGGTTTGTACAACCACATTGCCACCGAACTACATGCTTAGCTTGTTTCCTCTATCAAATAACTGTTTAATATACTAAAAAATAGAAGGCTCCATTCTCAAATTCCGCCTAGGGCTTCGGAAATCTTAGGGCCGGGCCTGCCCAACAAAGCATGGCACGACGTGTGCTTGTCACCGGGTTAGGTAAAGCATGGCACGACGTGTGCTTGTCACCGGGCTAGATAAGGCATGAAACAGCTTGTGCTTCTCATCGGACTAGGCAAGGCTTGGCACGGCCCGTGCTTGTCACTGGGCTATTACAGCTAGTTTATCTAGTTCGCTTTTTCTGATTCTAGTTCCTCTTTGTAGTTGTTTGGTATTCTCGTCTGATTAAAAAAAAAAATTTTTGAATCAATTCTTACCTTTTACCTCTTTTTTACCTGAAATATGTATTTTAAAGGAAGTTGCCGAACCCAATCCCTTTGTCCCAAAAAGATTGTCCAGTCCGCAAAACAAGAACCTAAAAATTGAATTTTTAAAACTTTTTTCCATAGAAAATTCAACCTTTTTTTCCCATGAATTGAAAGAACCCATTGTTATTTAGGAACTCGAGCAGAAAAAAAAAACTGAATCTTTTCGGGGGCAAAAATCATTACGGAGTAATTTTTAAGTAATCGTTTTGGGACAGAACAATTTTCTTGGGACGAAAGTAGTATAATGGGTATCCACAACCACTACTACAATAATAGATAAATACCACACTAAGGAGATTCACAAAGATCACGGTTTTCAGTAAAAGCGTGATAAAAAATTGTAGGCTAACTTTTTAATCTCAGTTTAAATAAAAAACTGAGATAAAAAGTGGTGCTTAGCCACGGAAAAGAGCAAGATAATAAATCTCACTCTTGAGGCGAGATAAAAGAAAAAAGACCTCACCCTTACAGTGTGATAGAAGACTTTAAGACCTCGCTCATGCGGTGAGATAAAAAAAAAAAAGACCTCACCCTTGCGGTGTGATAAAAAACTTTGGCACGCAAAAGAGCGAGATAAAAGATCTCACTCTTGTGGCGAGATAAAATACTGTGATAAAAACCGAAAACTTCGTTTAGGCGCGCTTGGAAACGTAATGTGCTCAAAACGACGTCGTTTCACTCTAGCCCAAAATAAGCCCTAGTTATACTCTCCACTCACACGTTGAGGGTCAGTACTCATCCTCCTGGCCTCTCCAGTATCGTGAAGGAAGAAACGGCACCTCTTCGCCCCCATCCTCACACGCCGCCGCCTCAATCGCTTACAGCTCTGCTAGGGTTACAAATATTGCGACCTCGTGCGAACGAGTGATGGATCGACTACAAGAAAAATGGATCGTTCTTCATGCCTTCTTCGTAATAGACCGATTCGAGCTCGAAACAAGCATAATCGAAGGCTGAGATGCGCAATTAGGGTTCGAAAAGGTCCACATGGTGTCCGAGAGTACTCAAATCGTTGGAATACAGTTCGAATTAGGTGCGAAAAACTTCGATTCAGCGAAATTTGGCTAGATTTAGGGCTACGATGCCTGGCTGGCTGTGATATGGAGATTTAGGGTCCCGATTTGGCAATTGGTTCCAGCTCGCCGTCTTCGAAGGTTGGTTGTGATGCTCTGGATTTTTAGGCTTATTCTTGTGTGTGTGTGTGTGTGTATGCCGGTTGAGTTTTTAGGTGGTTTGTGTGAGTTCGTTTTGTTTTTGTGACCATCAAATTCTGTGTGTGTATCCAGGTTGCGTTTTGAGGTGCTCCGGCTGTTGTTTCTCTGCAGTTGTATGTATGTTTCCCTCTTTTATTTTCTTTTCGCGCCAGCGGATCTGGGTTTCACTGGTCAGGGATGGGTATCTTCTTAGTGTTGCGATGAAGGATGGTTCGGCAAGGGCACAAAAAGCTTGGTTTGGTGTTACGAAATTATAAAATCCTTACTTTGGCTATGGAATTACTTGTATAAATTCTGTGTTTGTGAATACTAGTTCCTGAAAATCCAACTCCATGCTAACATTTTGGTCACTATGTAGGCACAAAACAAGAAAGGAGAAGGGATTCAAACTACACATTTCAGAATGTTGAGTTGTACTCAGTAAGGTTCATTCTAATTTTGTTCTTGCTCAATGCTTCTATTTGATAATGTATCACTTCATCTATGAATATAAACCATATTTGGAAACTCATAAGGTACATGATATTCTTATTCAATGGGCCAGGTTAATTGGGATTTCTGTAAGACCTCTCCTCTGGTATGAGAGTTGATTAACCCACAAATTGAAACTACTTTTGCAGTATGAGGGCCTTCAAACTTATTGTTGGATATCCAAACTATTATGCTATTAGCTAAAACGAAGCTAATTACACTTGGCTATATGATATGTCAAATTCTCAAATGTCGGTGATTTAACTTCCATGGAGCATCATGGAAGATAAACTTTGATAAGCATGAGAGATTAAACTTACTGTTTTTATTTTCTAGTTGCCCTCCTAATAGAACTGTTGTTTGTTCCTCCCTTAAATTTGCTTATTATGATGTAGAAGTTGGTGGAAAATGGGACACATGCAATGTTTTCAGGTGCGCTGCATATGTTAGAGCACCGAAGCAGTTGAGCATACACGAGGCACCGAATATCTTGACAATTGTTTTGAAGAGTTTTCAATTTTCAGGTACTATTATCTGTTCTAGGTCGACATTGTTTTCTGAAGTTCTTTTCATTACGACATTAAAGGTATTATGTTGGTGAGTATGATGCAAGTTGCCCTTTCCAATTACGTGTGACTAAGACATGACTGTGGTGATCTGTATCTCTCTCTCTATGGTGCGTGTGTGCGCTTTTATACACTTAATTAGCTTGACTTGACTTGACTTGTCAGCTGTATCTTCTTGTTACTGTAGTAATTCTTCGCCTCTATCATTTTATTTTCACCTTAGGTAACAAAAGTTTCATACTAGATTCAACATTCTGTTACTATCACTTTGAATGATTCTCAAATGTTCCCAAGTCATTCCCTCCTCTCCTACCTTTTTATTATTCAACTACAATCATTCCCTACTTAATACTTGATCTATTCTGATTGTGGACAAGACTTCAAATGAGCTGGGTTGGTTGGGGTTGCATGCGTTGGGCACTGTTTGTACCAAACTTAGATTAAAATGGTTCCAGTAGAATAGATCGAATTGAGGTTCAAGATGATTGCATGCTTTTTTACTTCCTTTGTACTTCTTGTATAGAATTTGCCTTTGGAATCCAATTAATTTGGTCACAATTGATCAGGTGCACTTGAGATTACGGGCATCCAAACATAGCCTAAATTGATTATGAATGCCTCTTTGTTTGTTTCGTTCACTTTATTGCTTATCATAATCTGTAGGTTTGGATCCGTTGTTTACTTCTCCACGTGTGAGTCAGGATCACTGGTGTGAAGTGTTTGTGAATTGATTATCACCTCCGAAAGTTGTAGATGGACTTGGGCAGTCTTTAATTATCTTTCGGTTTTGAGTTAGCTGCGTTATTGTAGTTGTTTGATGAAACTACAGGGATCTATTTTACGGGCTTTTGGTACTACATTTGGTTGGTAATATGATCAGTTGGATATTTATTGACTTAATCGGGTGAAAAGGTTTAGCTAACAGCATGTTTGGATATGGAACTTGTTTTGTTTTTTCCTTGTAGCAGGTAGGTACTAGAAGAGTTGGTGAAAACAAATTTATTACATGTACTCACTTCTAGTGAAAATGAAAAGGTTTTGCGAGCCTGTTTGTGAGGATCTGTACTCACTTTTGCTTGTTTTTGGTTGCTGTGATTGGCAGTCAGGATAGCCAGGTACTGTAGGATATATCTTTTCTATTGTCTGTATGTAGTTTTGTGCTTTAGAATCAATTTCTTGTTTGGTGGTTGGAACTAAGTGAACTAACCTTCTTAGGAAATACCCTCACTAAACAAAGGGCTATAAACACCTGTTTAACTTAAAAGGTACCTTAATTTTCACTTGTTCATCTTTTGGTAAGTGCTAACCCATTGAGACTCTCAGTTATTGATAACTTTTCTGTTTTAGGAATCAATTAATTTTGCTTTATAAAGGCTTTTTTAAAGTTAAGCTCATGTTTGTTAGACTTATCTTTTTCAGTTCAGGTGAACATGCTTTGCTTGTCTTTTATGTTTATACTTGGAAGATATACTCGTAAGCATGTCAACGGTTTTTCCTGATAAATGTTTACCGCACTTATATGGGTTGTTTTCGTTATAGAATCCTCTTAAGGGTTCATATTATTGTGGATTTCTTTGCTGCTTTGAATTGCCATTAAGAGCATATTGATAGACGAATTTTGAGAAGAAACAAAAAGGCAAATGTCTTCAAGCATTGTTCAGGTGCGTGATTTGCAGTCCTGACTGCATGGTTTTAACAATGAGTTTGTGTCCCATATGTTTAAATTTTTTTGGTTCGCCACCATTGCAGTAACGTGAATTTTCTCCACCATTCCAAGACGATTGATCTTAACTCTTGAGGTGGTTGTTTGTTTGCTCAAGTAGGTCACATGAACCTAGTGGTTATTGACTGCCTATCTGGAGGACCGTCACTGTGTCATCTATTCCAAGTTGTCCACAGGGCGATAGTGAAAACATCTTTATTGGGTGTTGAACTGTCAACCTACAAGAGTTAGGACGGGATCACAATAAAAGCTGAATTCTATTTAGCATAGTAGTGCCTAAGGCAGTTTATTGATGGAGAGGAGTGTCCAACTACTCTATCCACTGGCAGCAGCTACGTTGTCTCTACAAAGTCAGATTTAATTCCTTTCAGTTTTGTTTGTTTTCTCGTGTTATCCCACTGTGTTGCATCTATCTTCTTGTTTGATACAATATTAGAGGAGCATGATATGTTTTTGCCAACCTGTTTATAGATATTGAGTTTGAGTTTTGGCAACATTGGCTTTGTTCGGTTGCCATTTTACTTTAGTTTTAGTTTTGTTTTCAATTTTTGGTGTTTTGGTTTTGGATTTGGATTTGTATACCTTTTTGTTTTCTGCTAGATTTAGGCATTGGAGTTCTTGATGCTGCTACTTTTTGTTTTCTAGTGGATTTAGACATGCTCTGAGAAAGATGAAGTGCTTGAAATTGGCTTCAGAGAATGACGAGTTCTTGAAATTGGCTTCAGAGAATGACGAGCGCTTGAAATTGGCTTCAGAGAATAACGAAGTGCTTGACATTGGCTTCAAAGAATGAAGAATTCGTTGTATAGCTCCATGCTTGTGGTTCAATTAGTTTTCTTTGTCCTTTTTATTGTTAAGCTTTTGTTCTGCATTTTATATGCATTTTCAGAAATTTGATTGACGTTAGATTAATTCAATGTAGGCTTTCCGGCACGATGTTTCTATCTATGACATGTTTTGTGCAAGATGCAATATCAGTTATGCATATTTCGTATTGCTGTCTTTTGTTTTGGAGAAGATAGCTACGAGCTGAATACATATTTTACGTGTATTTATTATTGGTTAGAGATTCGGGCATTTTTTAAATGCACAAAAAAAAAAAAAGATGCATCTTTCAATCACATTTCTAGACTGTGATGATAAGAACATTTAATCATGGTTTTAGACGAAAACCGTGATCTAAAAACCAGAAAAAATCACACCTAACTATTTTCCATCTCATTTTTTAGCCATAAAAGATCACAGTGTTTGGTGGTGATCGTTATCTACATATAATCACGGTTTTTCAGGAAGAGTGTGATCAAAACTTGGGAAAGAACACGGAAATGAGTTTCCATCTCGGTTTTGGCTAGAAACGATCACGCTTTTTGGGTGTGATTGTTTCTATCTTTCAATCACGGTTTAAAACTGTGATAAAAAAGAGTGACTTACAATCACACTCAAATCCATCACAGTAGGAGGAGTGTGATAGAAGACTAACCATCACGGCCAATAACTGTGATTGTTATGCTTTATTGTAGTAGTGAACCCCTTCCCCTTCACTCATTTTTTTGAAATACAACTGTGAGACTATGATTACGCTTTTACCTTAACAAGAAAACCAGCATAGATAGATAAAAAGTAAAAACTCGTTCTATGCCTGGTATGTAAAAAATTAAAACTTAGCATAGATTACACTTTTACCACTGAGATTCAAAATTCCTTACAAAATGTCACCTCAACATGAATGTAATAGAATTTCTTGGGAAAAACCCTTGGATGTAACAGAAGAACTTATTAGCGCGAGCAGTGTTGGAAGTATGGTGCGCTTAATTATACATAATCGCATTCGTATTTCTTTTTAGAATGGAAAGATTGGATCAATATCTCGTGCTTGTTCTCGATCATGTCGACGCTAGTAATTTATCGGAATTGAAGTCCACGGTGCGTCATTTAAATAACTCACACCTCCGTGTATAGTAAAGTTATTTGGTATCTTTAGATATCTCTGAGAGGACTCATCTTGAGGATGTTTTCCAGCTTGAAAACTGAGTTTTACATTCATTACATCCACCAAAATCAGAAAGTATACCCAACCGTTCTGTTTTACCGCTCTTCCCCTGCCTCGCTCTCAGTTTCACCGTGCCAAAAGTGTTTTGGACGGTCCGGATTTTAAAAGACTCTTCCTCCTTGTAATAGTTCTTTTAAAATCCAGACTCTTGATTGCCGAGATGGACGGTAAGACTGATCGCTACGGTGGGAGAAGCGGTGAAACAGAGCTGTGAGTGTACCACCGCTTAGCAAAATTTACCTGCACAAACTTAGCCCTGCAAAGTGATTAATTCTGTAGCAAAATTTACCTGCACAAACATGGCCCTGCACAGTGATTAATTTGGGGACCCCTAAATATTAAGTGTGACAACGATGCACCCTAAAAATAAAATGGAATCTTGTCAATTTTACCCCTTATCAGGGTATAAAAAGATATCCTCCAACTAAGAATGGTTCTATCTTTCCAGTCAATAAATGTATAACGTACAACCTAAGATGCCAGATCTTTCCTGCCAAATATGGCCTGTACAAAACCATCGCCAGTACTGCTTCTTCATCATCCACAAATCACTTCTCAGCTTCTTCCTTTTCATAACATGATGTCCGGCTAGTTTGCGCACACTTCGACTAGTTCTGGGGTCTTGAGGATGATGCTACGGTGTCCATCCGCTATTTGGGGACACCGTAAAAAATGGCATAACTGACCATTACAAGTATAACAACGACCAGTGATATGTATAACCAAAACCTTACAAAGGCATAACACCAAAAATTCCCAGAATTTTTGGAGATTTTGGGAGTTATGCCTTCGTAAGGTTTTAGTTATACACATCACTGGTTTTGGTTATACCATTAATGGTCAGTTATGCCATTTTTTACGGTGTCCCCAAACGGCGGGTGGACACCGTAGCATTTCCCCTTGATTTATTCCTTCTCTCTCCCCTCACCCAACCACTCTCTCTCTCTCCTATTTTTTTTTCTCTCTAAAATACGGACCAACCAAAACACGTTTGGACAACTAGGATCGCCAACGGAGTACCATGTGTGGGGCACCGCCCGACACCCAAAAAATTCTCATAATTCTAGATGTTTGTTATAACCTGTGGGTTTAGGGATGATGCTAGGGTGTCCCCGGTCATTTTGGGGACACCGTAATTTTTGGCATAATTTCACCATTATGAGCATAATTAAAATCCATTACAAGCATAACAGAACCCAAATAAAGCATAACCAAGAAATGTCCAAAAAACCAACCAAGGCATAACAAACAAGTTATACCTTGTTATGGTTCTGTTATGATTGTAATGAGTTTTGATTATACTCATAATGGTTTTGTTATGCTAAAAATTACGGTGTTTCCAAAATGACCGGGGACACCGAAGTCATTCCCGTGGATTTAAGATGACTTTTAACTTGGAAGGCTTTCCCACTAAAAAAAGCCCCAGTAGAATTTTTCACTGAACGTTGGAGAATTGTTCCCTTTTTGCGTAACTGAATAACACCTTGATCACAAAAGAAGATGAGTGCCATAAAGTTGGAAGTCTAAAATCTTTCCTAAACTTTAACTTTTCAAAAATCACATCAGCCAATACAAAATAAAAATCAAGGTTTGCATATACATAAACAAACTCACAACCTTCACCAATACAAAAAAGAAAAAAAAGAAAGAACTAGCGGCCGCTGAAGGTTTGTCTGATCGTTCGAGAGTCCAGCTGTCCTGAAGGTTTTCCTGATCGTTAACTCTATACCCCAGCTATCCGGACAGACGCCCCGGTTATTACAAAAAAAAAAAAAAGAACTGGCTGGGGAAGTAAATTTCCAATGGAAGCATGATGATGATGAGTTAATGAACTCAATTTGACATGAAAGTCTCTTGCCAATTCTGAATAGACAAATATACCATGCAAACAAATTTACTCTGTTTTTTCACTTCGAGCCCTCTTGATTTCGCGGCCTAAATCTCCCTGAATTGCCGGAGGAAACATGGATTCGACCTCTTCTTCGAAATCAATTGGGAGGCTCCGGCGAGCCCCCGGTGAAGCCTTTCTCTTTCTTGATTCTCGTTTCCTCTGTCTTTTCGGGGCCGGCGGGCACTCTGTAATTTCCGGGATCATCTGATCCGTTGGAGTCTTGAATCCGTCGTCGTTTTCAGGAACCTCAATTGCCCCCGAAAATGGCGGGTTTTTGATAATGAGGTCTAGAGAAGAAGAAGAAGCCGTTGATTCAGTTTCCTCTTCTTCTTCTTCTTCTTCTTCTTCTCTGTAATTCTCTGGCTCAATTGAGGCTGTAGTTTGACACCCATTCGGGGAATCTGAATTGGGTTTTGAGGAAACTTCGAATTGGATCTGTTTCTGGTCTTTTTTGGGGTTGGAGGAGTCTGAATTTGACGTCATGTAGAGGGATGGAATTCAGTGAACATGAAGAGGAAACAGGAGAGAGAGAGAGAGAGAGAGAGAGAGAGAGAGAGAGAGGAGGGGTGTTTGTTATAGAGATGCTATTACATGGGATATAATCTTGGAGATTTTACCGCCTTTTTCCGTTTCTTTAGCGAGTTCTCTGAGCTTCACTCAGGGTTATGGCTCCTTTCTACACATCATAGGAGAGAGAGAGAGAGAGAGAGAGAGAGAGAGAGAGAGAGGGTTTTAACAGAGCTCATAAGGGGAAGATTAAGAGAGTTTAAGTGCATTGGATCCGTCGCCTGTAAGATACATATAGGGCTTGGAAGCCTCCCTCCACCTTTGCTCTATTTTGTCTCTCACTCTCCCCACACAAGTACAGAGTAGTAAATGTTTTATTTGAGTGTGATAAATTGAAAGATACGGGAGCTATTTCTCTCTCACACACTATTGGTATACAAAATGCGGCGACCGCGGACTCGGATTTTTCCGCAGCGGTGGAGCTGCAGTGGTGGCGACGGGGACAACCGAACCACCGACCGATGGTTGTATTATTAAGCTGATGCATGTCTTGACTGCTTCGTAAACAAAGTCCATGAGCAGAACGATGGTTTCTTATACCACAGCTTGTGTTTTCATTTTAGGCATATTAGAAATTGCAATTTTTAACGTGAGTAAATAGAAGAGATAGCTAAGGGATTTGTAGGCATAGCTCGAACATCGAAATAGTTGTGAAATCTTGTGCGCATTTAAATGAATGGTTAAATTACTCAACGATTTAGCCGCCTCTACATTCTAGCAGTTACTATATATACACCAATGAATGCTACAATTTGAGAAAATCAAAATATCCGTATTAATGTGCACTTGAGGGTATATAAACTCCTAATTATATTTTACAGTAAATATTATTAGTCTTCGATCGTATAATGGTCGTTAAAGAGCCCCACATGGTACTCACTCAAGCGTCGTTTTTCTTAAAATACGTCGAGAATGCCAGATAAACTCGCATATCTAAAAAAATCAAAGACCAAATCCTTTTATGTGATATTTGAAGGCTCTTTTAACAGCCCAAGTTAAAATACTTTGATAGTTTAAGGTGGTCCAAGTATAGAATTGTGTATGCCAGGGTAAATTTCGGAAAATGTGATAGTTCAGGGGGGAAAGATGTAATAAAAGGGTCCTTCTGTTATGATGTCTACATCTACAACGTTTGATGCATCTATGCACGTGGTATGGCTACATAGGCCATAGTGGGGGGGGACCAATCTCTGATGTGGAACCCTCTCATTTTCTCGCGATATTTTTTTGATCCGATTCTCGCGATATTATTAATCCTTTTCTTTATCTTGCAAACATGGGTGCTATCCTCGTCCGGACGGTCCAATTTCGACAATGGACGACTCAAATTTCATCTTAGCAATAAACGGATAGACGTTTGAGATTATTCGGCTAAGATGAAACATGAGCCATCTATTGTCGAAATGGATGGTCCGGATGGGTGTTGTTCCTTACGGGACAATAGGGTCCCCGAGTTCAGTATTTTTCAAGAAAACTCTTCTCACTTAATTCTGAAATTTTATTAATTTATAGAAGCTTTATTCTTATGGGGGAATTACATTTCAGTGGGAGTTAGGGCAAATAATGCCCAACTCATGGAGAGATTTTTTCGGAATTGCAAAAATATGGAACGGAGGAAAAAAAAATTCTCCATACATGAAACGGAGGAAAAAATATTCCCCATACATGGAGTTGGTTGTAGTCGAATCTGGATTTCCTAAGTTGCTGCTTTTATGAATCTAAATTGCCCCTTATATGGACCTAAATTGCCCTTTCTATGAACCTAAGTTACCCTTTCTATAAACTTCCTGAGTATTCAATTTTTTGAATATTTCTTCAATCTCCTTACCATTTCTATTATTTTTTGAGAAATTTGGAATCTGGGTTACTTGCAGATTTGAGTTTTTTAAATACTTTGAGATTGGTGTATTTTGGGTAATTTTTTAGAAAGAGAAATGATAGAGAAAATAAGATGTATATTTTATAGTATCCACTTTATACTTTTGCTTTTAGATTCTAGGAATTGCCACTTGAAATTTTCTTGTTTGGTTTTACTTGAAAATGTGAAGAAGTTATTCTACTAGCTACCAATTTGCTTCACTGGCTGCTTTTCTTAGAAAAAATAAGGTGCAACTTAAGTCCATAAAAGAGACAACTTAAGTCCATAAAATGGGCAATTTAGGTCCATAGAAAGGGCAACTTAGATTCAAACTCAGATTTGACTACAAACCGACTTCATGTTTTGGGATTTTTTTCCCCTCCATTTCATGCATGGAGAATTTCAGTTGGTCCATTTCATACAAATCTGCAAGTAACTCAGATCCCAAATTTCTCAGAAAATAATAGAAATGGTAAGGAGATTGAAGAAATGTTCAAGAAATTGAATACCTAGGAAGTTCATAGAAGGGACAACTTACGTTCATAGAAGGGGCAACTTAGGTCCATATAAGGGGCAATTTAAATTCATAGAAGGGGCAACTTAGGAAATCCATATTCGACTACAACCGACTCCATGTATGGGGAATATTTTTTCCTCCGTTTTATGTATGGGGAATTTGTTTTCATCCGTTCCATATTTTTGCAATTTCGAAAAAACCTCTCCATGAGTTGGGCATTATTTGCCCCAACTCCCACTGAATTGTAATTCCCCCTATTCTTATCTGGAAATTGAGCGATTAAAAATTTATTTTTAGATAAGTTGGGTCTGAGATCCTTTTGGGTCGAGACTTTGTATTAAGTAATTTGGAAGCTTGTCGTTTAAATTTATATACGTAGTAAATATTAGAGTAGCAATTTTACTACAAATTTAAATATGCTTGTACTAAAATTGAAACTCTATGATCTCAAGTAAAATCTAGGACTGTAATATAAATAAACTTAGTTCCACATCTTGCAAACACCCTCATAATATACATATTCAGATGATATTCTTCCTATGCCCTCCTTCTTCCTTCTTTTTTTTTGACATTTCCCTCCTTTTATGTCGCACTATTTTAGCTTGTGCATTTGGTTTTTTATTCCAACGATTACGATAACTTGACACTACCTCAATCAAGCAGCGACAATGCGGTCAGAGGTGGGGATGGCGGTTGTGCCATTCTGGGCAGCAATAGAGGCTAGTTTCCAGGGTCGCGGTGGTGGCAGGAAAGCGTCTTTCTGATGACGGGGCTATTAGGGTTGTTGAGGACTGCTTGGGCTGTTTTTTTATGAGCTGCTTGTAATATCTGAGTTTTTTAGACCTATAGGAGTACCGTGTTTGGGCTTCGGCCCAACGGATGTCCTTGATTAGCTTCTTGCCAATCGTAGGTTTTGGGTCTCGGATTGGGCAGATGACTAAACTTTGAGCATAATGTTATTTCCTTACTCCTATTAGTCTTGAGCATGAGCATGAAATTTTTTTGCTGTTTAAAAAAATGTGAGGTCAGCAATAACCAAATAAAGCCCACCCAAGGAGACTAATTATTCACTTTTGTGTTGGGCAAGATTCAACCTCTCAATAGAGGGTGCTCATTGTTTTATATATCATTTGCATTTGTTTTCTTGTTCTTGATTGGACAATCATGGGCAACAAAAGAAAATATAATACATAAGATATAGCCTATCTAGTTGAGGAAAAAATGCTCTTCAGAACATGCCTTGATGTATTTAAGCAGTATTTTATACTCCATGTGACGTCAAATATAGGACAAAGAAATGGGACAAAATGCCGGCCCCTATATCTCACATGGGATTATTTGAATGGATTCAAAAGGATAAGGACTAATATAAAATTATAAATCAAACATTCAAGGAATCTTAAATTTCGGATAAGTGTGTGCAAATTACCATGAGTTAGTCAAGCTGAAAATCTAATAATTGTGAATTAAATTAGTGATGATGTGTATAAATACGCGTGTAAATTGAAAAATGATTCTGGCACTCCACGTTTTTTACACTAAAAACAAGTTTTAGAGCGTCATCGTAAAAAAGTGTAGCGCCAAAATTATTTGCCGTGTAAATTATGTGATATAAAAATTTGATAGCAATTGTTATCGTTTTAGCAACCTAGGGGCTCGTTTGGATGCGGTATTAGGTTTGGGGGTATTATGTAAGAAGGGGGGATTGGATAGTAGGGGGTATTGGTTAATACGGGATGGCCCACATTGATGTGATGTTTATGGAGGGGGGATTAAATAGTGATTGGTTTGGATGAGATATTAGAAAGGGGGGATAAAATAGTACGTTGTTTGGATGGAAGATAAATAGGAGGTATTAGGAAGGGTGGATAATGTAAAAAGCTGTCAAATGACTATTTTGCCCTTGTGCAGACCCAAACTTAAATATGTATTACTTTATATGTATAATTACAAATATAATTCATCTTTAAGCCGTAATATTTATTTTTATTAACAAATGTATTAATTTAATAAAATTACAAAATGAAAAAGTCAGTTTTACTTTGGAAAAAGTAGTGTTTTTTATAATAAAAAATCTGATTATTTTTATTTTGTTGAAAAAATACATTGCTTGGTAGTTTAAAATTTGTCCAACAATTTTGTTAGGTGAATTCACATGTGCCGAACATTTTTTTTTTTTGTGAAAATGTGCCTAACTAATATAATAATTATATATAATAAATAAACAAATGTCATATCATTTTTTAAATGTTTAATGAAAATACTTAATAATGGTTAACGTAGGAAATGTTATCATTTTTGAAAAATGTTTACTAAAACCGAAATTTTAAGAATTTTATAAAAAACCAAAATTTATAAAAATGAATGGGGAGTAGATGGTGGTTGGATGGGTGTTAGTTGAATTCATGTGAGGAGTAGGTTCAACAAATTATTGCCTCCAAATTTTTTATAAATAGCACTCATTTTCCATATCTGATGAGCACCCAACATTGTAGATATTTGGTGCGATTAGTCCCATTTTATGTTGTTTTGTCTTATATTTATTTAGCTTTTATAGTGATATTGCACGTAAGGTAGGTTTTTGTATGTTTCAGGTAAAATGTGCAAATAAGGCGTAGTTTGACGCCATGGATGGCTCAAGTGCTTCCAAGTACCCGAAGACCCTGTTGGCCCCTTAAAATCTGTCTAAGTATGGAAAAATGACTTTCTGAAAAAGTATCGATTTTCGAGATAAAAAATGACGGTAATTGATCCTTGAATTTTTCTAAGAGTAACTACAAAGTTGCAAGGTTTTATTTAAAGAGCAAGGTCATGTTTTGAGCCATTTCGTCTTAAGAAAAATGTGTAGTTTTCCATTTTACACTAAAAGTGGGGGGTTGACATTTTGATTTAATTGAAATCTTGAAATTCTGGTAATGCCATTGTTTCCAAATGAGGGGTACTTTCTTATTTTCATTAAATAAAATTAAAGTAAAGAAAAGGTAAAATAAATGTTTAAAATGTAGTCTTTACTTAAATTTAAAGAATGAAAATAAGTGCTAAGGAGCTAGAAGTTGCTGGGAGCTGTTTGCTGAAGCTGAAGCCTACCTGGAAATCTGCATTTTCTGAAGAATGTTATCGATAACAAGTATAGAGGTATCGATAACATTTCAACATGTTTTGGTCCAGAAGCTGTCCAGCCTGTAGGGTATCGATACCTTATGACATTGGTATCGATACCAGTCGGTTACGGGGAAGAATTTGAAGGATGTTATCGATACCTTGGCCTATGGTATCGATAACAAATGTTCCAAGCAGATATTTTCTTTGCTTTTTCAGACTTTCCACTAATGGAAAATTTCTTTTAATAGCTGGTTTTGTGGGATATTTTCAAACTTTTGAGGAGAGAGAAAGGCCCTTTTGTATAAATAGGGACCTCCTCTCTCTCTTTTAGTATCTAGTTCATTTTTAGCTTTAAGTCTTTTTAAATTTTAGAACTCCATTAATGTCTTTCAAGCTTTCCTAGCATTTCCTTCAAGAACACTTGTAAGTTTAAGTTGTTTGTTAATTTTCCAATTGTTAATGTTGTAGCTACTTGTTGGATCCTTACATAAATCAAGTTTATTTCCGTTTCTATCGGTTAATCATGTTTACCCTTTCTAGCATGCTTTCTAGTCTTTTCATTATGTGTGAGTAATCGATTAGGCTTGGCCATGGGGTGAATAACATCTTGTGATTTAGGTTAATTTTGCTCTTTTCAACTTAGAACTTGAGGTTTGGTTTGTAAATGTGCGTGGTTTGCAGTTTATGTAACAAAACTTGTCGATGTTAACCTCCGGTGATCATATGCTTGCACATATGGTTCCGTGAGCTATGTCTCGCCTCGTGTTTGTCAAAAGAACCAAAGAACATGCTCGCTTTCCAAACTATACTTCTAGTTCTTGGTCTTGATATTTAGTTTGAACTCAAGTCTTGGCGTTGTTAACCTCCGGTGATTATGTGCTTGCTCACATGGTTCCGGGAGCGATGTCACGCCTTATGTTTAGCTTGTTATTCAAACTCTATATCAAGTCTAACCATTTTCACCGCTAAATCTTCCGGTTGATAACCTATGCCGTGTGATTCAACCGTGTTTTCAGTTGAGAAAAGTTGATTGGCTTAAGTTACGGGTGTCATGAACTTCTATGCCTTGCCGCTTTTAATTCTTAGTTAAAACTCATTTCTAGTCTTTTCCATAAGAGTTTTCATCACCTTTCAAAGGAAAACCGAAAGTTGTCCGTCTTAACGCCGGAAACCCTTACATCTACAAATCCTAATTAGCTATAGAGATTATCTCTGTGGGAACGATTCCGGATTTCCGATATCTATGCTGACAGTGACTTAGCCCTATGCTCGGGGTAATTCAACCTCATTCGAAGGCGAGGTTGTAGATGAAGCAATATCCCATCCCACATCTCATCTTAATTTTCTAAATTCATAATTTTGTTTGTTTTCATCATTTCAATGGCACACCGGCGTTGGAGAGAGGAAGAGGAGGATACTTTGTTAACAAACCTTACGAGCCTTGTCGATCAAGGGGTTTGGCGAACCGACAACGGAGGGTTCAAACATTCCTACTTGGGAGTTCTTACAAATGAGATGCGAGTTTCTTTCCCTCGAGGAGGTATAAACGAAATTCATATTGAAGAAAAGATCAAGAAATGGAAGAGTGATTATCGCAAACTAGACGCTATGCTTAGGCGTCCTGGGTTCGGGTGGAATCCAAATGAAAACAAACTAGTGGTGGAAAATGAAATTTGGAATGAATTTGTCCAAGTAAGTACTCTTCAATTTTTTTTCAATTTTGTAAAAAGTATTGGTTTGTAAAGTTTGATAATGTTTTCCTACCATTTATATGTAGGATCACCGACATCAGAGGCATTTCCGGGACAAGCAATTTTCCCATTTTAATCGATGGGCCTATTGCTTTGTTTCAGATGAGAACTAGAACTTCGAAGTTTGAAGGCGGGTATTGGAAGAATAAATTGAAAGTTGTGATAATAAATGGATTGACGATTAAATTTGTAGCCTTCCTAATGTATCTGAAGTATTTAATTTTATGTATGTCTTGTGAAATGAATGGAGTTGCCTTTTCGTGGGTTCCTAATTTGTTTTATGTATGTGTGTGAGGGTGTATTTGTGTTGGTCCTCGTATTGTAGCATTGTTTTCAAGTGAAAATGCGAACCACCATACGTTAATTTTGAATTGAATATCCAAACCAATATTGTTAGACTAGTGATTTATGAAATAAAAAACATACAATTGACGAAATTCTTACATTTGATAAAGTCTTCCCAACCTAATTCGTCCAAATTCTGAAAATAAAATACCTACAACTTCATTCCGAATCAAACAGATATGCCAATAAAATACAACATACGAAACCTAAAAAAAAGTTACAACAAAGTATGTTGTTAGACTAGTTTGTTGTGCCACTTCGTCTAATGTGTTGTACTTTTTCTTCAAGTTGCCCCGCCAAGGCACTACAAACCTAGAAATTAGTGGCAGAAAACTGTCAAACCCAGAAACATGTGAACCACAGAAACATGTCAATCCCAGAAATGGTCCACCAAACTGCACTTCTAACACCCCATTTGGTTCAGCCTAAAACCACCACCAGCAGCAGTTCAGAAACCCTCAAAACAGTCCACAAACTGCAGTTTTTTACCACTGTCCAAAAACTGCACAGTCCAAACATGCAGCCCAGGTAAGACATGCAAGCATGCCACCAAGCAGTTAAAGAAGGGCTCGTTTGGAAGCAACAATAGGAAGAGGTATTGCAAAATACACCCTGATAATATACTAGGAAAACAGTCACCCAAAAACTATAGAAAACAGGCACCAAAACTGCTTTGTGGCATGTTTCCATGACACACACACACACTGTCCACAAAACTGCACATCCCACACACCTGCACATCACCCACACAGCCACCCCAAACCCACACTAACAGTTTGGACACAAAAACTGCACCTCACACACACACTAACCAATCTAAAAACTGAACCTGCTACACAACTGTTCCTCACACACACACACACCAAAACTGCACCTTGCACACACACTAACCAAACGAAATACTGAACCTGCTACACCATTGATCCTCACACACACACATACCAAAACACTGCAGTCTGGACACACCATTGGACACAGCTGAAAACTGGAGAGATAGGGCTCAGACCATGTATTTTAATTCACAAGGGTACGCATGACTGCAACCAAAAGTTACCCCGCCAAGGCACTACCTTCATTTACATTCTAAATTTGTCATCATTGCCCTATTAGGGGTACCAAAACTGCACAAAATAGCTTGCCAGAGTTCAGAACAGAAACAACATGGCCAAAACTGAACCTACTGACACAACTGAACCTCACACACACACACATAAACGAACAGCTCAGAAAAGTATCATCATAGCCATTACAATCAGCACTACTCATGAAAACAGCAAACAGAAACCAACAGCTCAAAACTGAACAGAACCACCTGCTACACACACACACACTGCACCTGCTACACACACACACACTACACCCCCTCCAAAACTGCAGAACCATAACAGAACAAAACTGCAGAAGCAGAACAGAACATAATGTCAACTGTAGAAACCATTGAACTCCAAAAGTGGACAGATCAGAAATCGTAGTGGGCTCAGGAAATTAGTACGAAACGCACGAGGGTACGCATGGCTGCAACCAAAAGTTGCCCCGCCAAGGCACTACCTTCATTTACATTGTCATTTTTTCATCATTGCCCTATTAAGAACCACTTAGAATATAGAACACCAAAGTGGACATAGCAGATACAGCTTGCTCACCATTGGACATAGCATAAAACTGGACACACACACACACTCTCTTCACCTGCTACACACACACACACAAACACACTATAACAAACTGCTGCACCAGAAGAGAACAAAACTGCACTAACAGAAAACTGCAAAACAGCATGGTATTGTGATGAACCTCAGCCACTGCACCTCACACACACACACACAAAAACTGAACCTGTTCCACACACACACCAAGACTACACCAGTTACAACAGCACTGCAGATACCAACAGCAAGCAGTCAGGACACAGCAATAACCCCAAAACAGTGCTGTTTGGACACACCATTGGACACAGCAGAAAACTGCAGATAGGGCTCAGATCATGTAATTTTATTCACAAGGCTGCGCATGGCTGCAACCAAAAGTTGCCCCGCCAAGGCACTAACATTCATTTACATGATAATTTTTTCATCATTGCCCTATTAGGGGTAAGAGCAGGGTGAAAAGTGGACAGATCACACACAGAAACAATGTCCAACTGGAGTGCACTTACAATGTCCAACTTAAACTGAATTTCCAGCAACAAAACAGTCCATCATAGCCATTTACATAACTGTATTGATTCAGGCACTGTATTGGAGTTATGATAGGGGTCAGACCATGTATTTGTGGACAGAGGCTCACAAATCTAATTGCTTAGACAGATCACACACAGAAAAAGTGGACAGATCACACACATGCTCCACAAAGCTGCTAGGAAGTGGAGAGAGGCTCACAAATTTGCTAGAAAGTGGACAGAGGCTCAGAAAAATTTCATCATAGCCTTCTATGGGCTCCGACAATATAAATCCATCAGAAGGGTACTCATGGCTGCAACTACCGTTACCCTGCCAAGGTATTTACCTTAATAAGAATTTAATTGCTTCATCATTGGCCTAGTAAGACTCACTTAAGTTGGGAAAACCTGTCATCCAAACAAACTTCATATTACATTCCGAAAGATTAACAAAATGTATGCATCAAACGTACCAATTTGCCAATGTTAAGATCATAGTGCATTAGTTCATTAATACTTCATACACCCATCATAGTTCATAGTTCATACATCCTCCATTGTTCATTACACATTGACCAACTTCATAATACATTCCCAAATATTAACAAAAACAATGCATCCACTATGCATCCTATGTACCATATTTTAGTTCTAAAGGTAGCAAATGTTCATTAGGAATTAACAAAAGGCTTCCTAATTATGCCACTACAAAAAAAGTGGATAAAGTACCATTCATGCTTATAATGGTACTTTAGCCACTTCAAAAAGGCATTCATTCCTCATTGACACTAGATGGGACCATACACTTCACCGGCAAGGATGACCTCCACAAAAGCTTGCCTCTCCTCGGGCTTAGTCCCATAGAAGTCATCCACCTTCTCCTCCGCTTGCACGATTACTGCACTGAGCTTAAACTTCTCCGTCAAGGTGATATCAAGCTTCGACAACTCATCCGTCAGGGAAGCATGCTTAATTCAAAGTAATCGCAAACTAAAAAGGGCACTTTTAGAGTTGTTACGAACCCCCAGTGCAACTAAGTTTTCCACCAATCATGAAAATACTACCGAGAAGAGTACAAAATCGAGCCCTAACTGAATCGAGCCCTAAATAGAACAGAAAATTCAACCAAATCGACCAAAGCACCCAAATGAATCGAACTCAAATGACCATCACACAAATCGAACATAAACAGTACAAAATCGAGCCCTAAACACTCCAAAATCAAACAAGGAAGAAATATACCTCAGTGAATCGAAACTCAAATCGACCAGCACCCAAATCGCCACAAACCTCTTCTTCTCTTTCGAACAAAAACACTACCGAGAAGAGTTGCGACAGAAATGGTACCTGGGAGTCGAAACCCACAAAACCCACAAACCAAATCAAACAAAAACATTGCCGAAACACCATAAATCAACACAACTCATGCAGAAAAATCTACAGAAACAGGAAAAAGTCGAAGAACAAGATTTACCTGATGAATCGAACTCCAAATCGACCAAAGCACCCAAATCGCCACACTTCTTCTCTTTCGAACAAGACCGAGAGAAGACTGCGCGACAGAAAATGGAGCCTTGAGAGTGGGAAAAGGGGGATTACGAGGGGTAAGATCGTCCGAGATTAGGGGGGATTCGAAATTGCTACCTCAAACCCTGGCCATCTGCAATCCCCCCTTAGCCTCTATTAGGAGGGGTTATGGAGTCGGTGGATTGAGGAATCCCCCCGGCGAAAAGCCTTCCCAAACCACGCAAAAGAGGAGGCCCCATGTATTATCAGGGTGTATTTTGCAATACCCCTTCCTATTGTTGCTTCCAAACGAGCCCTAGGATCCTTCTCCCCTCACTCAAAACGGAAGGGGTTGGTATTCCATCGCCTTCGAAGATTATCTATAGAGTTATTGCACTTTTTGATGTGACTGATAAATCATAGTGATTGAATGCATTCACAAACATCTATCTATAGGCCCGAGGGTCAGGATGCAAGAAAGTACTCCCTCTGTTTCAAAATGAGTGACCTTTTTGAGAAAGTGTGTCATTTTCAATTGTTTATATTTTTCAATATGAGTATTATAAAATATGTAATATGAATCTTGTTTGATAGATTTTAATTAGTTTTATTAGACAAAGTTTTTAAAATCACATAAAATTTCATAAATCGAAAGATATAAACATTTTAAAATGACACGGAGTCCCCAAAAGGGTCGCTCATTTGGGAACGGAGAGATTAGTTTTTCTTGAATTCTCTACTCTCGATTTGAATGACTTGCCACCGAGAGCGAAATTAGTTGAGATACGTGTAAGTTAGCCCGGACACCTCTAACTGTCTGGAAAAAACCATCCATCTTCACTGTCTGTCTATCCATGATTCGTCAGAATATCGTGATACGAGAAACGGACGGTATGTTAGACGAAAAAGGTCCCAAGCATTAAAGCGGCGGGACCACAAGCCGAGTTGCATTGTTTTCAACGCCAATGGGGGGTAGCCATCAACCTGGGAAACCTATCCTACGCGCCTGTAACCTGCGTGTAACGGACGCTCCAGCCTCTTCGGAGCTGCCCTTCTTCTGAGAGATTGTTGTATTTGAGGAATATGTGGGAATAATCTCGGGATTCCCATGAAAAATTATACTGTACAATAGTCTGGGAGTATCGTCACGTAATACTTTGGGAATTTGGGTTCACACGACACGTGTAGTGCGACCAATCCGATTGTTCATCTCAGCAATTGACGACTTGGATTTATAGGAGCTCGGATTCTGTTTGTGCCGAGATGGACGGCCAGATCACATTCCGTACTCCGGATCACTTTACAATCACATATTTTTGTGGGGTTTACCACTAAATATATGGACTCCGCAAGAATGTGTCAATTCTCATCATTTTATGAAGCTCACGTGTATCAGACAGTTTCGAACACAATAGCGCCCAAATTCGTACTAGCAACATTTTTTTTTGGATGTGGGATTTTCTTTGAACCTTTTTCTTAGATAGAATCAACCAGAACCATTTTCTTTAGATGCGTTTAGTAGACAGCATCAGCCTGAACTATTTTTTTAGATGCGATTAGAAGCTTTCTTTTTGGTAAATAATTTACTAAGGCTCTGTTTGTTTGTTTGGACGTAAAATGTTTTTCGGTAAAATATTTTATCTATTTTTCGGTGTTTGGTTATGTAAAAACTTAGGAAAACAATTTACATATAAAACAGTTTCTATCAATTGGATGAAAATGACTTACCCTTAAATTTTCTGTAAGTTATTTTCCAAAATGAACCCAATGCCCTTCTACTGCAATTCTCACTTCTCAGTTTCCTCGATCGTCAGTCATGACCTATGTTCAATTCCAATATTCACAGATCTCTCTACCGTTTAAGCAGCCCCCTATACTATTTTGTTGATTTCTGAAAATATTTCAAGTGCCAACCAAACACCAGAAAATAAAATATTGAAGTTTGTTTTCTGAAAAACTATTTTACAAAGAAAATATTTTACATTGTAAAACATTTTACATCGAAACAAACGGAGCTAGCCTAAGCTGAGTTTAATAAATGATTTTTGCAGTTATTGAGGATTATGTACGCTTATGCTAAACAAATTACTTTTGCATCGTTTTACCTTTTTTGGTACATAATTTACTAAGCCGAGTTTAGTGATTAATTAATTTACAACCACTGAGGTTGGTAATGTATGTTAATAACCATTAAGGCAATTCAAACTAATGGTTTCCGTTTATGTCTTTCGTGATTAAGAGAGATTAAATCATAATAAAGAGGGAGGTATAAAATGGGAATCCGGGCATTCATTTTTGTAGCAATGGATTTTCAAGAAAATGTGAGAAAAAGAAAATGAAGCAAATAACAGAAAAAAGAAAAAGACATTTGAATCGAACGCTACCGCAAAATAATTAATACTACCTTCGTTTCAATTTGTATCTTAATTTCAAAAAATTGTCTATATTTTACAATTTAAAATACTTTTTTTGACTATTTGATAGAAGGAAAATATGATGTATGAACCATTATAAAATAAGAAACACCAACACTTAGGTCTCGTTCAATTGCCAGGAAAGTACAGGAAATGATGGAAAAATCAACTTTTCCATAACTTTTGTAATGTTCAGTTGGCAGGAAAATAGTGGGAAACATGTTTTTAAGTTTTCCTACAAGATTTACTTTTTTGCAAAAGTGATCTAGCCAAAAGTATAGGATTTTGCGTCACGGGAAAAGTTTTCTCCATGCATTGTGGGGCCAAAATAATTGGTGGGTAAGAAAAAAAGTGAATGACGCCAATACCAAAAAAAAATACGAATTAGGTTCTTAGAAAGACACTTTGAGATTTACGTGAGCAACAATAATTTCGACTATTATGGTGCTTTCTGAGATAATTATTGTGGAAAAAGATTGGTAGTTTATTTTTTTTGGAAGTATTTATTTATCTTGTCATTAGTGTTCAATTTTGTTTTGTACTAACTAATTATCAGTGAGTTTTTGTATCGGCAACTAACCAAGTATGGTTGTTTAACATTTGTTTATTTAGTTATCATCTACTTATTTTTTAAACTTCATTTATACGGTTGATTATTAGAGGATGTCAATTTAAATGAGGGATTTGCATGACCATTCAAAAAATAGTAAATTGAATAAGGAATTGCAAGTCGATTTTTTCATTTCATGTTAAGGCTTTGCATTAGATAAAATACATTTTCCGTATGTGTTAATTTTTGAAATATGGTAGCCTATTATTTAGCTCTTAAAGTTACTTTTATTTAAAAATAGTCATGGGAATAAAAATAAAGAAGTTTCTCATAAGTGTCTTTTCTCGACAAATGAACCACTAAACTTTAATTTTCTTGCAAAAAAAAATTGTCAAATGAACACTCACAGGAAAATAGATTTCTTTTTCCTTTACTTCACTTTACTTTATTTAACTTTTTATGAGAATAACTTTCCAGTACAACATTCCTGACAACTGAACGGAACCTTAGGGTGTGTTTCACTAATTAAAATAAGAATCTTAGCGGAACGGGTCTTAATCCACAAACCAATTTCTAATATGAGGGACGATCTTAACCAAATACTCCTACTTTTTGACCCACCAAAGAGTAACTACAAACAAGGATCAGGATTTTCTCCAATCGCTGAAAGGGACTACTCGGTCCTGTCCAGTCTGTTTCGAGCCCTTTTCTGGTCTGTTTTGATGATCAAGAACATTGATATTTTAGGCTTCGTCCACGGCAAGGCTCATGTTAATCGGATACTGTTTTATCTATTCTCTAAAGCATTTATCTCTAATAAAAATAGGTATAAAAAATATTGCAACACTGGATAGAAATGCATTTTTTTTTTTTATAGATAAATGCGTTTCAAAAAGCACATTTAACGGTATCGATTATCATGAATTTTGGCATTCCTGATAATATTCTCGACGAACTCTAAAATATCAAGGGAAAATGACGGCCGATGACGTGTTTTGATAATTAATGCCCGCCAATGACATTTTCAGCATTAACAAACGTTCTCAGCATGTCCTTGGCGGGTATAATGACGGCTCGTGATGTGTTTTGATAATTAATACCCGCTAAGAACATGCTGAAAACATTTGTTAAAGCTGAAAATGTCCTTGACGAATATTAATTATCAAAACACGTCATTTTCATATCAACTGTTCCAATAATGAAAACTGACCCAGGCGAGATTCGAAAATGGACTGAACAGGACCATCCAGGCCCATGGATCCTGATCCTAACTAAAGTAATGTCCATGTTCCAGAAATATTTTTAAAAAATAAGCAGCTTATTTCACATTTTTAAACTAAAAAATAATGTAAATGAAAAATAATTTTTTGATTTTTTTTGCATCGTATAAAAGATCTCGATGAGATCTTTCAAACAAGATCCATATTACATATTTTTAGATTTCAATAAACCCATAATTTTTAAGCTCGAAATTACTTTCTTAAAAAATAAAGACAAATGCTACAAGGTGCCCCTGGGGCACAAGTTTGGAGCATAAGTTTAGGGTTCTTTAATTGCTTTAGTTACATTTTTTGTACTCATTCCAAGATCTTTTAATAATGACATTGAAAATGTAAACTGCTCTATTAAAAGAGGTCAACAATATTTTGATTGACAAAAATGACCATGACTCCTCATATACATCTTTCTTTTAATTGATAAAAACAAAAGGAGGGAAAATGAAAAAAAAATTTGCCGCCTTATCTTTGTCCGTTAGCGACAAATGGTCAATATATATAGCAGCCAACAAAACGGGAAAAAAAAATGCTCAACAGAGCTTACCCACCAATTGTTCTCAAGTCCGTTAAAAAGAAAATCAAGTGTTCTCAAGTAGGGCTGTAAATGAACCGAGTAGCTCGCGAGCTCGGCTCAGTTCGGCTCGTTAAGACTCGGCTCGTTTAGTAAACAAGCCGAGTTCGAGCTCGACTATTCGGCTCGTTTAGTAAACGAGCCGAGTGGAGCTCGGCTCGTTAAGGGAGGCTCGACTCGATTAAAGAGGCTCGTTTAGTAAATAACTAAGCTCGGCTCGTTAAGGCTCGAGCCAAGCTCGAGCTCGAGTTTTTGGCTCGTTAAGTAAAAGCCGAGCTCGAGCTCGCCAAAGCTCGGCTCGTTTACACCCATATTCTCAAGCTCGTTACGTTCCTTTTCCTAAGGACATTACAAAAGTATGAACTTTTTCTTATGTTCATTTTTACATCTTTCTTTTTTTTTTTGAGTTATTTGGAAAGAATTTTTATATTATTTTATTGGATAAAGAATTATTTTTTTTCTATTTTCACAAAAGAAGAAGAAAACCACTTTGAGTGACATAGGATTGAATCCTATATTTTGTGTGAAGTATTAGAAATTGTAGTTTCGGTCAATTTTTATTTTTGTTATCTCATCCGAGTTTTGTATGGTTGTTATATAACTGTAAATCTTTTCCTTTCTTTTAGGCGTTAAAAATTACAACAGTAATTTGTTATGCCATCAAGCATTATTTTGTTTGAGAAACAAGTTCCGGGAACAACATAAGAAGAAAATAGGTGCCGTCAAGCATTTTCCTTATTTTTAAAGTCTAAATATGGATACGGCTTCTGAACTTTAATTTTTATTTCCCAAATGCATGCGCAAAAAATGCCTATACTGTATAGGCACCGTACTGTATATATATACGGCTTCATTGCTTAAAGGCAATCTCATGGGTTCGTGACAAATGTTATCCTTGCACAACTATCTTCAACCCAGTGCCTCTTCATATATATTCTCCAGTTAAGCATTCAACTACCTAATTTTCCAAACAAAAATGAGGGTATTATTGTCATTAAGAAAAAGTATTACAAATATTTATGGATAGCTTAGAAAATAGTGGTGAAAAGTAATATTTTTGTGAGTACCCATAAACACAACTCATGAATTAGGTGGTATATTAATTGCACTTAAAGCATTTAAATAACCCAAACTTATGCCCCAAGAGCACTTATTAGCGGGACCGAAAAATAAACACTTTTTTTTTGCGTTCTGGAACGGGCCTATAAGTCAACAGATTAGTTTATAATAACACAGGGAAAAACATAGTAAGACACAAACTCTCATGAGGCATGATTGCATATATGCATATGTCACATCCACATGCTTCATTATCTTACCTCCATTGCCAACCAGAAATTTAATTAATGAATCCCCACTTGGTATTTTGTATTCGTATGTTCGTAGGAATAATCTAGCGGTAGCCACAAAAGTGTGTCAATCTTTGACTTTTTGATATCGTAAAATTCTCACCAATTAATTAATTTTGAAACGTTAGCGAATACACGGGGTTTATTGTTCGGCTAATTAAGTCACTTGGCTTATTTTTTTGTTCTTATTCAATTTTTTTTCGCATTTGTTAGTTTTTTATCAATTTTTTTGGAGATTATTGCTTATTCATGACAAGAGGAATCTAAAAGGTAAAAAATTACGATCGAAATCTAATTTTTTTTAATAAAGACAAAAAAATTGGCTTATTGACTTGTTTTTGTCTTTATTCAAAAAAATTAGGTTTCGATCGTAATTTTTTACTTTTTAGATTCCCCTCGTCATGACGAAGCAATAATCCCCAAAAAATTGACGAAAAACTAACAAATGTGAAAAAAATTGAATATGAACAAAAAAAAAAGGTCCCTAAAGAGATACAATTGTGATCCCGCCCTTATTTTTTAAGTATCAAGTCCTGGCAAAATTCAAATAAGTAGTCGAATGGATTTTGTTATCTAAATAAACAATAGGGAAATGCTACGGTGTCCACCCGCCGTTTGGGGACACCGTAAAAAATGGCATAACTGACCATTAATGGTATAACCAAAACTAGTGATGTGTATACATATCACTGGTCGTTGTTATACTTGTAATGGTCAGTTATGCCATTTTTTACGGTGTCCCCAAATAACGGGTGGACACCGTAGCATCAATAATAGCAACAAATGATCCCTTTTCATTAGTTATTTAGAGCAACTCCAATGGTGAGTCAATTTTGAAGCCGAAGTTAAATTTCGATTCGACAAAAAAAAAGAAGGCTGAAGCCAGAGTTATTAACTCAGGCTTAAGTCAAAATGGTGTTGGGTCCTGACATGCCATTCATTGGACATCGTATTTGTGACTTACGCTCTATTTGTTTGGGCGTAAAATACGATGTCCAATGATTGGTATGTCAGGACCCAACACCATTTGGTGGGTTATCTTTTTAACAAACGAAGAAATATGACCAAAGCGGAGCCGGGGGAATCGAAGAAAGAAACCCATATTGAGCCAATATTGTACCTTGTGAAGATTCACTCATAGAGTTTGTCCTAATTTTTCAGGAGGTTTTTGCACGGTCGTTTATATTAAAAGAGATAGTACAGTGGCGGAGTAAGGATTTTAATCCTAGGGGGTCAGTTTAGTAGAAATATATTTTTAATCGGAACGTAGACTTATTATATCATGGGAAAATTTCAAAATAACACCTCACCTTTCACACAAATCACACATAGGCACCTGATCTTTTAAAATTATCAAAAAAATACATGACCTATTTAAAAACCCATCAATTTTCCACCCGTCGTTAACTTCTCATCCAAAACTAACAGAAATGTTGAAAATGGGACAACATTCATTTGTCTTAACGTTTTTTACACCTACCATTCTTTGTCTTCACTTTGCACAATTATTTTTCTTTCTCTGTCGTCACTTTTCACACCTACCCATGACTATTCTATGTTTTTTATTTTTGCCTTTTCCTTTGTTTAATATAGAGTAATCTTGTTTGGCTACATAGTTATGGATATTTAATTACTAAATTAAGCTTGATTTCTTATTTTGGGTGGATTTGAATTGAAAAGTTAAATAATTTTGGTGACTTATTGATTCGTTTTGACGCAAAACTAACAAATGCAATTTTTTTTGAATAAAGACAAAAAATAAGTCATGGGTAGGTTATTTTTTGTAGGGATAGTCAATTAATAACTTACTACCTCCGTCCCAAAATGTTTGTCTGGATCTTCTCTAATATTAATGGGAGACTTAAAAAATAGTCCTCGGGTTCAACTCTTTGTAAGTTTTCATTCGGCACTTTTTGAACAGTTATGTTTTCATCCTTTTAGATGGTGAATTATCTATATTACCCTTTTAATAAGATATTCATATGTAGGTGTATATTTACTTCCTAAATTGGTGGGATTCTAGTCATTATAGTTACCTAAAATCATGGGTTGATTAATGGATAGAAAGGGGGAATTTTCAATTTTTAAAATCCTTAATGGATATATTCTATCTACTTAATTTCGTGAATTTTCAAATCCTTAATTTTTTTGAATTTTCGTAAATTGGTCGTATTAAATTATAAACTTACGTAAATATGGTTCGACCAATTTCACGAAAATTTATGATTTATTTGTAAAAAATGAATGCACCATTTTTATTCATGAAAATACATGAATAAATTAATAAGAAAACATGAATAAAATAATCAAAATACATGGAAAATATGAATACACCATGTTTTTAATCGACCATAAAAAACATGAATAAATTAATCGGCCATGTTTTTTATGAATACACCATGAAAAACATGAATACACTTTATTCATGAAAAACAAAAATAAACATGAAAATAGAAAAAACATGAAAATCATAATTAAAAACACATAAATACACCATGTTTGTTCATGATTCACAACCCTCGCATGATTTGCCGCTCGACGCTGCTCACCGTTGATCGCCATTTTATTGCACCGCCGCTCGCCGCGTCCAAAACTTGCAAAATGGAATGGAAGATTTTGCCATGCGTAGTCCGTGCATCTCCTCCCTGCGCCGCCACTCGACTCCCATCGTTCATCGCTCGATCATTTCGGAAATTCCAGAGATTGGACGGAGGCAACTAGAAATGGGAAATGTCCGCCCAACTGGAAATGGGAAATGGAAGATTGGGGTAGGGGGAAGGAATAGTTGCCGACATAATTAGGGGTGGGAGGTTGGGTGGGGGTTTTTAAAGATTTGCCTAAAATTTTGGGATTTAAATTAGGGTTGATTATCCTAAAATTTTGGGAGGATGGATCCGGGCTCCGATGGTAGTAACTCAAGAAATGCTTGAATTGATCAGTTTTTTTCCGTACTCTGTTTAAAAGTATGCCAATTTTTTAAAGGAAAAAAAAATTGTTGTTAAGTTTACTTACTAGCCGACCCCAAGTGATTGGGACATAAGGTTCGGTTTGATTTGGTTAAGTTTACTTACGTAGAACATAATTTGTAGGGCCAATGCCTGATTATTGAAGGGATAAAAAGCTTGGTTAATATTAACTTTGGCGAATTTACTTTCAACTTAGCAATCATGATTGCAGATGTGATGGATGAATAATGGGTATGAGAGACTTATTCATCCATAATGAAATGAATCTATTCATAGAATTTAGCTGACACACTTGCCGATACACAGGGTTTTACAAGGAGACTGGGTCAGTTCGTATAAAATTTTGTCCTGAATTTAGTGGGTCCTGCTAACGGATGATAGAATTTGTTCCAAAAACTAATCGAGATGTGTGTGAATTACTTCAAACGCGCTACGTTGTGAAAAAAAGAGAGACTATTGTGGGCACACGCCCCAAAAATCCCGCGTTTTAGTGCATGAAATTCCGGGTGCGCCCTTATCTTGCGGAAAGCGCGGCGAAGTGCTTCGCAGATCAGAGAGTCGCCACTCGGGTTTTGCGGTTAGTACCCAAGAAACCGTTCTTTTGAAAACGTTTGGACCACGTCCGTTTGATTTTGAAAAAGGCTTTTGTAGACTGGGCCGTCGTCACCTTTGATCTTGAGGTTCGGGAGCCAGATTACGAGAGGGGAAGGGTTTTATGGCACCCCCCTCGCCCGGTCCGGAGACCGGTCTCTACTCAGGCGTTTTGTAAAACATTCGCATTTCTCTCTTTATTTGATCATTCTTTTAACCAGTTAGGGCGGGGGAACAGTTAATAGGGATTAAAACTGTAAACAAGTTGCATTTATATACAAAAGATGTAACAAAATGTTTATGGATGATTGATGTTCGAACTACACATGTATAATAGATTGAGAACAAGCTTCTGTGGTTGTTTTAGACAAGCTAGTGCACGCTGTTTGTGCGGTAGTGCACACAGAAGCAAGCCTGCTTGCACTGGCTAAGCCACTGCATGTAGCCATGATCTGCGTGCGCCACCCCACAACTGGCGTGCGCCGGTGAGCCTAAGACCACAGCTTCTGTTCTCGACCCTCTGGGCTCTGGAAAGGACCAGTGCACACCCAGGACAAACCACGCAGTTAAATATGGATTACTAAGCTATTACAGACAATGTAAAGGGCTTAAAAGCCACCAAATAGACAGAAAACCCCTTAAACAGTGAGGGGAGGATGATCAGAGGCCTGGATGGAAGATCCATGCAAGGGCCAAGCCACTGGGACAACGATAACAGGCGCACGCCACTAAGAAAGAGCCGTACGCCAGTTCTCTCTTGACACCAATGCTTTGGCTTTGCACATTCTGGGCTCTGGAATAGGACCAGATGGACCCAGAAGGCCAAACTAAGCAATAAATGTAGATGGAATAGAAAGCAGTAGTAAATACAGAAAGCAGAAGGTTGATTTTAGCATGCAGCAGGGTGATCAAAGCTTAAATAATGCAAGAAAACAATGATCCATGATCCCCACGCCAGTTCTGTGCATACCACCATGACTGGCGTACGGTACATAAGCACTGGCGTGCGCCACTGATCATTGTATACGGTTCTTGAAACCTTGCCAGCATTAGGGCCAGGACTGGTATAGATTACCAGCCTTGACCCTGCCAGCCCCCCTCAGGGGTCAGAACAGAAAGCAGGAGCAAAAGATGTTATACCTTTGCTTGAGAGTTTGATGGATGGTTTGAACTTTGAGCTTGAAAGAAGATGGATGGAGGGTGGATGTAGTGAGGTTTGAGGACTGTGGAGAGTATGTTCCCTTGCTTGCTCTTTCTATGGAAGAGAAAGGAAGCAAAGGAGAATGATGAAGAAGAGGACAAAGGGGCTTGAACTCTTTAATGGTGCTAACCCTTTTGAACTTGGTAACCCTTTTGAACTTGGTAACCCTTTTGAACTTGGTAACCCTTTGCAAGAGTGAGAGAGGGGAGTATATATGGAGGAGGGAGAGGCTGATCAGCCTGCCCTTAGGGGCTGTTTGGATGGCCAAATATTGGAGGAAGCTCCCACGCATTTAATGCATGGGACTTGGCTTGATGGAAGAGAAAGGAAGCGATTCGGCTGAAGTAATGATCGGGGTGCCCGGTGGCGTCGGCTGCGAAGCTCCCGCCAGTGGCCGAAAAGGTTGATTTGGTCAGTCTTGAATGGCGTGCGCCATTGGTTGAGTGGCGTGCGCCAGAGTGGCAGTGGTTCCTGCACGTGGCAGTAGTTTCTGCGCACGCTAGTCCACCACCAGCGTACTCCGGCAAGGTTTTGTTGAGGCCATTTGGTTATGTTGAGGTTCGACAAGGGTTTGAAATGGGTTTGGGGACGAGGTTCGGGACGCTCAAAGCTCAAACTCATCAACCAACTCGGTATGTTCTTGACCTTAATCATCATTGGGGAATCAAAAGACCGTAAATAAACTATTCCTGGAAAGTCCAAAATAGGGTGTCTACAGTAGCCCCCTTTGACGGCACTTGGAGCACCATTGTTTTGGTACAAGTAACGTCAAAGGTTTCTAGACACCCTCTCGAGGCTATCCAGAAGAAATAGAAAAATGCGGACATGTATTTAAATGTACCATCCATTGAGAGATTGAAGACGGGCGGACCATCTGAAGATTGTTGGGAAAAGAGTTTGAACTCTGTTGGAAAATAGGGATGGGTGGACCATCATTGAATGGTGAGGTGGACTCTCTGGGAATAGTTAGTTGTGGATGGATCAATGCCACTAGGGATCAAACCTTCTTTGGCATAAGCCAACGGTTGAGTCGGACGGACAGACCGTCATTGATTTGATTTCGGACGGACAGACCGTCGTTGTTTGAGGTTGGACGGGCAGACCGCCGTTGATTTGAGGTCAGACGGACCGTCGTTGATTTGGAAATGGACCGACCGTCGTTGATTTGAGGCCGGACGGACAGACCGTCGTTATTTGAGGCTGGACGGACCGACCGTCGTTGATTTGAGGTGGGACGGAAGACCGTCGTTGATTTGAGGCTGGCGGACGGACCGTCGTTGATTTGATTTGGATCGAACTATCTTTGGCACAAAGAATCCCAACAATCACGGGTAGGTCGCGTCGGGTAGGTTAAATTCCATCTGTTGGGAATCAGAGCCAATCTCCTTATCATGGACCATCCGAGGCAGAGCAATAAGACTGCTGGAAGATGTGTTACTTGTAGACCAATGTGGACTAGGATAGGCGAACGGTGTTGTAGACTGATTGGACGAGGCAGACCGTCGTCGTGGATCGATCGGACGATATTCGGATCGCCGTTGAGAGGGTGAACGCGGGCAATATTCGATCGCCGTTGATCGGGGTGAACGCGGGCAATATTACGATCGCCGTTGGTCGGGGTGAACGCGGGCAATATTATGATCGCCGTTGGGTGGGGTGAACGCGGGCAATATTACGATCGCCGTTGCTCGGGGTGAACGCGGGCAATATTACGATCGCCGTTGGTCGGTGGTGAACGCGGGCAATATTACGATCGCCGTTGGTCGGGGTGAACGCGGGCAATATTCGATCGCCGTTGGTCGGGGTGAACGCGGGCAATATTCGATCGCCGTTGGTCGGGGGTGAACGCGGGCAATATTCGATCGCCGTTGGTCGGGGTGAACGCGGGCAATATTATGATCGCCGTTGGTCGGGTGAACGCGGGCAATATTCGATCGCCGTTGGTCGGTGGTGAACGCGGGCAATATTCGATCGCCGTTGGTCGGGGTGAACGCGGGCAATATTATGATCGCCGTTGGTGGGGGTGAACGCGGGCAATATTCGATCGCCGTTGGTCGGTGGTGAACGCGGGCAATATTACGATCGCCGTTGGTCGGTGGTGAACGCGGGCAATATTACGATCGCCGTTGGTCGGTGGTGAACGCGGGCAATATTCGATCGCCGTTGGTCGGGGTGAAGGCGGGCAATATTCCGATCGCCGTTGGTCGGGGTGAGCGCGGGCATATTCCGATCTGCCGTTGGTCGGGGTGAACGCGGGCAATATTCGATCGCCGTTGGTCGGGGTGAACGCGGGCAATATTACGATCGCCGTTGCTCGGGGTGAACGCGGGCAATATTCTCGATCGCCGTTGGTCGGGGTGAAGGCGGGCAATATTCCGATCGCCGTTGGTCGGGGTGAACGCGGGCAATATTACGATCGCCGTTGGTCGGGGTGACCGCGGGCATATTCCGATCGCCGTTGGTCGGTGGTGAATGCGGGCAATATTCTGATCGCCGTTGATCGGGTGAACGCGGGCAATATTCCGATCGCCGTTGGTCGGGGTGAACGCGGGCAATATTCGATCGCCGTTGGTCGGTGGTGAACGCGGGCAATATTCGATCGCCGTTGCTCGGGGTGAACGCGGGCAATATTCGATCGCCGTTGGTCGGGGTGAACGCGGGCAATATTACGATCGCCGTTGGTCGGTGGTGAACGCGGGCAATATTCGATCGCCGTTGGTCGGGGTGAACGCGGGCAATATTCGATCGCCGTTGGTCGGGGTGAACGCGGGCAATATTTCGATCGCCGTTGCTCGGGGTGAACGCGGGCAATATTCGATCGCCGTTGCTCGGGGTGAACACGGGCAATATTCGATCGCCGTTGATCGGTGGTGATGACATGGTGATCATCGTTGAGAGGACGACATGGCTGATCGTCGGTGATGACATGGCTGGTCATCGTTGAGATGGACGACATGGCTGATCGTCGGTGATGACATGGCTGGTCATCGTCGAGTTTGAACAGGACTGGCTGTTGTTCTGAGGATAAAGCTGACCATGGCACGGATAGTTCCAACAAATCACGGGTAGGTCGCGTCAGGTAGGTTAAATTCCATCCGTTGGGAATCAGAGCCAATCTCCTTATCATGGACCATCCGAGACAGAGCAATAAGACTGCTGGAAGATGCGTTACTTGTTGAATCGGCGGACAGACCGTCGTTGATTTGACTCCGGACGGACAGACCGTCGTTGATTTTTAAATAGGACGGACGGATCGTCGTTGATTTTGAATTGGACGGATAGATCGTCGTTGATTTGAAATAGGACAGATAGATCGTCGTTGATTTTGAATTGGACGGATAGATCGTCGTTGATTTGAAATAGGACGGATGGATCGTCGTTTGAGTTTGGACAGGCTCTGCTTGGGGAAATAGCGAACCGGGATGAAAGCATGGATCAGGGCAACATGAGCTGCCTATTGGGAATGGACCTCAACGCTGATTTGATTTGATTTGCCCATGCCGCAACACTGGCGATAGAAACGCCTCAATGCTGGTTTGATTTGATTTGATTTGATTTGAAAGCCTCCACGTGCTTTGGATTGATTTGATTTGAAGCACTTTCCTGCTTTTGACATTTAATATACAATATGCAACGATAACGTATACTAAATCGAATGCACAAATTGAAAATGCAGGTGCAAGCTAAGGGCGGCTTCTAGAGAACGGGACGACACAAACGACGACCAAGACAAATTTTGACGATCGAGGGCTACCACTGAGCCACACTTTTGCTTTACTGCTTTGATTTGAGTTGCGGGCCTGCAGGTCCGGTAGATAGCTTTCGAATGGGTCAGAGGTTTGCCGCTTTGATTGGAGGTGCGGGCCTGTCTGCCCAAGTAGATAACTTTCGAGAGGGTTAGATCACCCTGTGACTTGCTTGATTTGCTTTTGCGTTGGGCCAATGTATCCCTCTGTACTTGACGATTTGCTGCTTGCTTGGACCACGGATGCCGTAGTGGTGCTGTAAAAGTTGCATTATTCTTGGTTCATTGGAAAGAGAGTATAAACCAATCGCTAATATCCAACTTGCATTGGCGAGCGAATCGAGTTGACACACAGACATACGCACACGTATAGACTGCCTAGCTCGGAAGAATGGGGAAGAAGGGTCCTGGGATACAATGCAGACTCTCCGACACATGGGCGACAATGAAATTTTGGGCATTAACAGGCCAAAATCCAAAATATCCCTAGGTAGGTGAAACTGACACTCACACACAGTCAAATATGTACAAAGGCCTGTGTGAATAACAAAACAGAGAAGAAAGCCCCGGAATGGGCACTAGACCGGAAAACTAGAAAAACGTCGCAAAGATGGACAAAGTACGCAAATGGAACGACTCATATAGGCCCGGACTGAAACCGACACCTCCGCACAGTCACATTAGGCACATATGACCTGCACGGCATAGAAAACTTGGCAAGAGCCCTTAAAACCAATTTCGAGGCACCGAAACCTTGGTTTTAACTTGAAATTCCCACCGGGGGTTCAAAATCGTTGTTAGGCGTGATGGCTGCCGACTGCTGTCTGCGGCAAGAATTGAAGAAGCGCGCGCAGGTTTGAGACCAACTGTCACTTTGAGAAAACGTGCGTGAGTCTCAAACTAGCGCGCGTGACTGAAAAGCTGCGCAAATTAGACTTCGCTGAACTTAGAATAAACTGTGAGCCCATTGGGGCCTCTAGCATTTCGTTCTGTTTTTTATGCTTTAGATATTTTTTTAGGCTTTTGCTCAGCTTTGAAATTGAAATAGTAGTTTGAAATAAGTTGAAAGATGAAAGGATTCCCCCCTTTCTGTTTCTGATGAAGCTCGTCCTGTTCTTGACCCTTCTCGACCCTTGATGTGTACCAAAACGTCAACCATGGATCCAATTGATAGAATATGACCGAGTCTTGAAGAGAGACTGCCTACGTATCCCGCATTTGGGGAATCAGGTCAAAACGTAGTTCAGGCCAAGGTTCACTCGAGTGTTTTACCTCTCCTTTTACGCTCTAACTTTTGCTTAGTGCCGCCTTCTCAGGTTTCCGGCCTAGCGAGCTTTCGACTTTTACCTATTTATTTTTGCCTAGACCGCCTCCTTAGGTTTTCGGTCTAGCAGGCTGCTCTAACTTTTGCTTGGCACCGCCCACCCTTGTGGTTTTCGGCCCAACGAGCTTCTCTCAGGGAAAAGTGGCTCTTGAATTGATCCAGGTTGACTAGAGTGTTGAATTTGTTGTCGTCGAGATTGATGATCTTTGGCTGCAGCCCCAGATAAGATGGCTTTTGATAATGCATGGTCCTGACTGCTTCAGTTGAGAATGCCTCGCCCCAGGCCACTTTTGCGCCTTTTTAATGTGCGCTTGATGGGATGCCGCTGACGCTGTTTTGAACATGGTACGAGGCCTGGAGCCTTCTGAGCTTCCGCTTTCTAGCTTGACATCCTGTGGCAGGAGATTTGATACTTTGTCATCTCATGATCGATGTCAGGCGTGTCTTTTTGTGAAACCATGCCCAAACGTCGATGAATTCTTTGACACTGTCTGATCAGGTGCAATGTTCCTTTGGGGACAGCGTTGAGCCAATTTTGAGTCATCCGGGGATCTACCTCATCTTTCAAGTTTATTGAAACTACTTCTTCTTTTAATAGGCCGAGCACGCCTTTCGTCTTCCCTTTCGGCGAGGGAACACATTTCCTTGGGGATGACCCCATCGAAATCTATCCCTTCGTCGTCAGGGTCGACACAGTTTATTCAAAAGCCAGCAAAGTACTTAGAAGCAAGATAGTGCATATCATAAAGAAAGCCCCACGGGGTTGCCAAGTATAGCAAAAGACTCGAATTGAGAATAGAAGCTACGACATGGAGGGCCAAGAGGCACGAACTCCGACTCAGAGCTAGACTAAGATGACTTGGACGAGGTTCGTGTCAGACTCAGACTCAAAAGTGTGCAATGCAAGCTAGACGCGATTTGAAAATGCAACTTTTATTGTTACCCTTGGCTTCCTCACAGAGAGGTGAAATCTAGAGGATGTCAGGCCCAAGCAACAGCACTTCGGCTTCCTCAGCTTCTTTGACTAAACCCACTTGGGAGAACAGCAACTCCAAATGCCCTCAGACTGTCAGTCTGTTCCCTTGCTTGATCGATCCGGTCCTCGACCAGTGCTTTCCCGCTTTCAGCCCCGTCTTCTATTCCACAACCTACGGCCTTGGATTCAGAAGGGCTAAACACAGCTGGTTTCGGTTGAGTTTCTGGGACAGTGCAGAGGGTTGGGTTGAGTATGGTGGAGTTTGGGTTGATTTGAGTGGAGGTGGGGTTGATTTGAGTGGAGATGGGGTTGATTTGAGTGGTGGTGATAGATATCTGACCAACCAGAGGGCCAGACTCGAGTTGGAGCGAGGAGATGGAACTGTCGTCAGGTTTTGATGGGAGTGGGGGTGGAATAGTGCCATTATTGATGAGATTCTGAATGGCATGTCGAAGGCGGTAGCAAGCATTGGTGGAATGGCCAGGCATTTGATGGTAGGTGCAGAAGTGATTAGAGTTGTGGCTAGTAGGGAGAACCTTGGGCAGTGGAGTTGGGGTTAGAGGCCTGAGGATACTAGCTTCAAGGAGCTTCTCATAGACTGAGGACAAAGGTGCAGAGAAGCACGAGAAGACCCTTGGTGGGTTTCGGCGACTGGATTGAGGGTTGACAGAACTTTTACTCACTCCGCCGCTGTATAGCATTGTGTTGTCAAGGGAATGCACTCTTTCGGCACTGGGGATGACTTCTTTGTTGCGCATATCCTCCTTTTCAGCACTGGTTTTGAACAAGGAACCAACGGTCTTCGGGCGAGTTCTAGCTTCATGACACTCAACTAGGTCTTTGAATATGTCTTTTGAGCACGGCTTGATTCCTACCGCAGGGGTGTGACAGGCCTGAAGAGGTTCTTTGACTAGCCCCGAATCCGGCTTTGATATGATGGAGGTGAAAAGGTCGAACAGCCCCTGGACCATAACCATTTGTCTGTCCATTTTGAGACCCAGTTCCTCTACAGCTTTCTTCAACTCAGCCAGCTCTGTTTGTGCTGCCATTTTGGATTGATGATCGAGAAAGGTGATATGGCAGTGAAATACCCCCGGTAGATGCTCCCAAGCAGGTTTGGCTCTTCTTTTTGGTACTTTCTTTGACGGTGCAGCGCCCAAAGCTAGACAGTAAAGCAATCGAAGGCTCAGGAAGTGTTCCTGCAATAGTTTTATTTGAAAGGATGCAACGTACATGTTGTCGTTGGTGTCCTCCTAGACTCTAGAACTAGCAGACAAAACCGTTTTATGACAGCCGGACGCTGCCCAGGTCCTCAGATTTCTTTTCGGCGATGTACCTTGACGGGATCGATTAACACTAAGAGATGTCGAAACAACCAAGTCTTTGACTATTCCGCTTTCGAAGTTTCAATGTTGGAACGGAACAACTAGGTATTTAATGACATGATACTGTAACCAGGATGGCATAAGCAGCACTGTGCTGGAGCCTTGAGCGGTGTAAGTGTTTAGCACTTTTAACCTGGGTGGTGTGAGCATCATGTCATGTCTCCCGTTTATTCCTAGTTTTCTGCTTGAAACCTCGAATGGGTTTTAGACAATGACTTAGAAAGTCTCGATTTCCCAAAGTCTCGTTGACCCAAGGAATTGGAAAGCTAATAACGTGCACCATCACGATGCACGACTCGTCATCGGTCCAGGCAACGCCCTAGCAGGCATAAAACGGGTTTGAAAGAGAGACAACCCTAAAAGCCGCCCTAGCATGCCCCTACGCAGAACGGTATGGATGTATGTACAGGCATGCGATATGGAAAGCAGTAACACATAGACAGTTTATGGGGGTTAGATGCAAGTAATCCTACCCTGTGGGTTCCTGTCTTAGTTTGAAAGGTTCTATTGCTTTGTACGCATGGCGAGGCTGGTTTTGGCTTAGAGGGGTTCCTCAGACTAGAGATGTTTTATACCTCCCATCGCAATGCGTGCAGCAGAGCAATGGTCAAACGGTAATACGTCTCATCATCGTCCAAGGTTGTTGGGCATTCGAGGACCCCGGGCTCCAGTAAGCTGTGCCGGTTACCCAAAACGCCTCAACGGGGCTGATAGAACACCGATGCAAATGTACGCGTGCCGAAAGAATGATCGAGAGAGAGAAAATCGCAAATGCTTTTTGAAGACGCCTTTTGAAGCTTGGCTCACTTCATTAATCGACACTTGGAGAAAACTACGTAAGTGAACAATAGTAAAAGCCCCAGGTCGAAGTGGTCGGATGTAGAATCCTGTTACGTTACCATTCCGTTCTTCAGCAGCGCGGGTTTTGACAGACTTTTGAAAATTGTTCATTCATGTATTGATTCCCAAGTGTTGATTAATGTAATTTCCCCAGCAGAGTCGCCACTGTGGGCACACGCCCCAAAAATCCCGCGTTTTAGTGCATGAAATTCCGGGTGCGCCCTTATCTTGCGGAAAGCGCGGCGAAGTGCTTCGCAGATCAGAGAGTCGCCACTCGGGTTTTGCGGTTAGTACCCAAGAAACCGTTCTTTTGAAAACGTTTGGACCACGTCCGTTTGATTTTGAAAAAGGCTTTTGTAGACTGGGCCGTCGTCACCTTCGATCGTGAGGTTCGGGAGCCAGATTACGAGAGGGGAAGGGTTTTATGGCACCCCCCTCGCCCGGTCCGGAGACCGGTCTCTACTCAGGCGTTTTGTAAAACATTCGCATTTCTCTCTTTATTTGATCATTCTTTTAACCAGTTAGGGCGGGGGAACAGTTAATAGGGATTAAAACTGTAAACAAGTTGCATTTATATACAAAAGATGTAACAAAATGTTTATGGATGATTGATGTTCGAACTACACATGTATAATAGATTGAGAACAAGCTTCTGTGGTTGTTTTAGACAAGCTAGTGCACGCTGTTTGTGCAGTAGTGCACACAGAAGCAAGCCTGCTTGCACTGGCTAAGCCACTGCATGTAGCCATGATCTGCGTGCGCCACCCCACAACTGGCGTGCGCCGGTGAGCCTAAGACCACAGCTTCTGTTCTCAACCCTCTGGGCTCTGGAAAGGACCAGTGCACACCCAGGACAAACCACGCAGTTAAATATGGATTACTAAGCTATTACAGACAATGTAAAGGGCTTAAAAGCCACCAAATAGACAGAAAACCCCTTAAACAGTGAGGGGAGGATGATCAGAGGCCTGGATGGAAGATCCATGCAAGGGCCAAGCCACTGGGACAACGATAACAGGCGCACGCCACTAAGAAAGAGCCGTACGCCAGTTCTCTCTTGACACCAATGCTTTGGCTTTGCACATTCTGGGCTCTGGAATAGGACCAGATGGACCCAGAAGGCCAAACTAAGCAATAAATGTAGATGGAATAGAAAGCAGTAGTAAATACAGAAAGCAGAAGGTTGATTTTAGCATGCGGCAGGGAGATCAAATCTTAAATAATGCAAGAAAACAATGATCCATGATCCCCACGCCGGTTTTGCCATACAGCCATGACCGGCGTACGGCACTAATGGCGTGCGCCACTGATCATTGTATACGGTTCTTGAAACCTTGCCAGCATTAGGGCCAGGACTGGTATAGATTACCGGCCAGCCCCCCTCAGGGGTCAGAACAGAAAGCAGGAGCAAAAGATGTTATACCTTTGCTTGAGAGTTTGATGGATGGTTTGAACTTTGAGCTTGAAAGAAGATGGATGGAGGGTGGATGTAGTGAGGTTTGAGGACTGTGGAGAGTATGTTCCCTTGCTTGCTCTTTCTATGGAAGAGAAAGGAAGCAAAGGAGAATGATGAAGAAGAGGACAAAGGGGCTTGAACTCTTTAATGGTGCTAACCCTTTTGAACTTGGTAACCCTTTTGAACTTGGTAACCCTTTTGAACTTGGTAACCCTTTGCAAGAGTGAGAGAGGGGAGTATATATGGAGGAGGGAGAGGCTGATCAGCCTGCCCTTAGGGGCTGTTTGGATGGCCAAATATTGGAGGAAGCTCCCATGCATTTAATGCATGGGACTTGGCTTGATGGAAGAGAAAGGAACAGTTCTGGCTGAAGTAATGATCAGGGGGGCTGCCAGCTGACGTCAGGCGGCTGCAGAAGCTCCCGCCCAGCTGGCTGAAAAGGTTGATTTGACTGGTGCTGAATGGCGTGCGCCATTGGTTGAGTGGCGTGCGCCAGAGAGTGGTAATGACTGACACGTGGCAGTGGTTCCTGCGCACGCTAGTCCACCACCAGCGTACTCCAGCAGGGTTTTGTTGAGGCCATTTGGTTCTGGCTTGAGGGTTCGACAAGGGTTTGAAATGGGTTTGGGACGAGGTTCGGGACGCTCAAAGCTCAAACTCATCAACCAACTCGGTATGTTCTTGACCTTAATCATCATTGGGGAATCAAAAGACCGTAAATAAACTATTCTGGAAATTCCAAAATAGGGTGTCTACAACTATTATTCATCAAAATAAAATGAACGATTCGTTGGATCGATGATGCTACGAGATGGAAGGTCATTGAGGTTGAACCTTGTGGTTGCGGATCCATTCCAAACTCGACTTTTAATGTGCCGCACACTTGTCCCAAAATAGTTATCCATAACAAAAAAAAATTAAAAAATTATTTTTATTTCACCAAGTGAAGAATTTGAGTTTGATATTATTATATATTGGCCGTCCAACAAAATATTTGAACTTCCTTTCCTATCTATGTATCCCACAAAGTTATTTATTTATTCATATGTGTGGTTGTATATTGGTACGAAGCACCACACACAAGATGGTGCTCCCGGACTGTTGAATAATTACTCATCATGTATAAATGTTGTTTGTGGTTGTATGTGGAGATCCACTCGGATCCGGAGATGCTGCAAAGCAGAAAGGAGTGTCTTGCAGGACACATCCGAACGATCCGTCTCGGCAATGAATCGTCGATTCGAAAAAGTTATGACCACAGCCGTCCGTAGGGGCTGCTTTGTAGCAACCCCGGATCCACTCCTCCGTCAGCTGCATCGTAGATTTTCGTCTCTCATTCGCCTGCCTCTCTCTCTCTCTCTCTCTCTCTCCTATATATAAACAAATACTACTATACACATGCATAAGCACCAACCAATATACCACTTGAATAACGAACGGACGGTCGTGGAAATCGGGAGGAGAGACCGAATTCGACGCTCTTTCAAGGCCGCATTTCATATGCAGGCGGAGTCCCTTTCTCGTTCTTCTTCTCAATTTGCCATAATTTTTTCCAACTCAACGACCCTCTCTCTCTCTCTCTCTCTCTCATAGTCGGAAAAAGGTGAATTCCTACGAACCTTCATACTCTCTCCGTGCAGATTTATTATACAGTCTGATTCCATTGGCTACAGAATTGACGACTATTTGTTGGTTGGTTCGTTCGTTCGTTTGTTTTGTTTTTTTTTTGGGTCGAGGCTTACAGTGATTTTGATGCATATGCAGTAAACATGTGATTTCGTTGATCGTTTTTTGGTTTGGTTATTCCCGCGCGTATGTACGTTTGTAAGAGAGAATCAAATATGTGCACAGGCACGGATGAAGATATACGGGATGTGAAAACATGGATGAAGATATACGGGATGTGAAAACATGGATGAGCTGTAAATCGAGACATCTTGATAGAGCCGACCCTAAACTAAAGCTCGAAAAGGCGACAGCTATAGGGCACTGAAATTTACAAATTTTAAGGGCCCTCCTCCTATTTTGGCAGCCCTATATAATAGTCCAACAAAAGACCCCCTCTTTCATCTTCGCTTTAGGTTCCTGAAACGTCATGGTTTGCATCTTGAGTTTGAAACTTGGCAATCTCTTTGGGAAAGGCCGTAAGAGAGAAATCTCTTGTGAATTCTATTGTCTCGGCGTGGATGGCGTGCCTTTGATCGTACCGGGAAGGGGAATAGTCGAGGTGCGCATAAGCTGGTCCGGACACTCTTGACCGTCAAACAAAAATAAAATAAACAGAAATTAGATTTTTTTGCGTGCAGTAGTTTGTTTGTGTTGACTGATCCTTCAAGATTGAGTGGGTTGACTATGCTTTTGTGTTTGTTAATGGAATGGTGATCACTCAATATATATTGTTAGGACCTCTCCATCTAATAGGCTTTTGAGTTGGGCGTAAAGCTTTTACTGAGGTGTTATGTATGGAATCTGGTGCCTGTTTGTAAACATGCATGGTGTTCATGTTCAAAATTTGGCACGCCCCTGCTAAATTCCAAATATGATCTTCGAGCATTTTCCTGGATCCTTAATCTTCCCCTTTACTTCGTGCATTCGTCTCCCTGGATCCTTTGTTAGAGTTTCGCAAAATTCCAAATATGATCTTCGAGCATTTTCCCGAGAATTTAAGTTGTTTTTCATCGTGATCTAAAGTTCCCTTAGTTTGGGTTTTCTCCATGGAAAATCAGGATCTGTTTGTGCTTTATGAAATTGACATGTAGAGATCGACAGAATACTTTTATGTGTCACGAAATGGGATCACATTGTTCCTTTTCATTGTCGAGCGTTTTTTGGGTTACCTTTAGCTAATCAGCATCAGAAAAATGGCCCTGTAGCTGTCATTCATTTAATAGAGTGGAGGAAAGGTTAGCTAAATTCCTTCTGATGTACAATTTGGATAATGCTGTAGTCTTGCAATGTGATCAGGATTTTATCGACGAATTCCATTGTTGTTGTTCTTGGCCTTCATAGTCTCTTAAGTAAAGATATCCCTTAATTTCGATATGAAGAGTTAGATAGCTATCGAAGCTTTTGTATTGGTAGAAAGTCGAGGTTTTTAATAAGCCATAATGTAATTTGATATTTCGTTGGTCCTTACAGCGAATTCGTTCTAGGCCAAACTACGAGGTTGCAAGATCTCTAAATATCAACGAAAAAATTTAAGCCTAATGTGTTCAGTAGGTGTTTTTCGCTAGCCTATGAGCCAAACCGTAGGGATGGTTAAGTTTTTTCAGGTTCTAAAGGTTTTTTTCCTGCAAAAGAAAGGTTTGATTCATAGGCTTGTCTATGTTCCCATAACACTATAATCTTCATTCTGAATACGCTTTTGGCAGGCAATAGAACATGGCAGACTCTGAGGACATTCAACCTCTCGTGTGCGACAATGGAACCGGGATGGTTAAGGTATCAAATGAAGTCCTTTTACTCGTAGAATCCATTAGCTAAATATCAAAATCTGTCGGTTATTTTGTAGTGTACTACTTTTTTGGGCGTTACTTGGAACTGATAATTTCCTGTGAGATCCAAATTTCTCTCCTTGTTATTCTACTTACTTGTGACGAGTGCCAACCATTTTTTAACAGGCCGGGTTTGCCGGAGATGATGCTCCACGGGCTGTTTTCCCCAGTATAGTTGGCCGCCCACGTCACACTGGCGTGATGGTTGGCATGGGGCAGAAAGATGCATATGTTGGGGATGAGGCTCAGTCCAAGCGTGGTATTTTAACGTTGAAGTACCCAATTGAGCACGGTATCGTGAATAACTGGGATGACATGGAGAAGATCTGGCATCACACCTTCTACAACGAGCTCCGTGTGGCTCCGGAAGAGCATCCTGTTCTCCTTACCGAAGCGCCTCTTAATCCAAAGGCCAATCGCGAGAAGATGACCCAAATTATGTTTGAAACCTTCAATGCTCCTGCTATGTACGTCGCCATACAGGCTGTCCTCTCTCTCTATGCCAGTGGTCGTACAACTGGTAAGCTATTCATTCATTTCTCGACAACTCCCTCTGTCCTGTTTTGTTATCCCTGCGAGGAGTTTCGACTTTTTATTTCCGGCTTCCAACTATATTGGTGATTGTTGTTATTAGAGGTCGTTATGGAGACTTTCCGAATTAATTCTTCGACTTTCAAAGTGGACAATCTCGGACATCCCAAATTGGAAAGGGTAAACAAACAAAAGGGGACATAGGGAGTATTTAACGGAAGCGATCTAGTTTCTTGTTTATAGGCAAACCAATTTCTTAGTCACCAGGCGGAGAGCACCTTTTGTCCAAAGGCGGCCCTCTGGAGTTTCTGTTAGGAATTGAACTCCTTGTTCAACTTACAACGCCCTACGGATCTTGGAAACTAGGATAACAGAAATCGCATGCAAACAGAAATAGTGCGTAACGAACAAGAAAAGAACGAACACAAGATATACGTGGAAAACCTCAACGTGAGGAAAAACTACGGAAGCCACACCAGTCCACTATGAAATCGAATCTCTCTGAGAGTACAAGTCTTCTCGCAATCTATCTGAGACCTGCGTTTTCTCTCGCCTCTCTCTGTTTTTCTCTAAAAACACGTTAACCTAATTGCATACAAACTGCAGTGTAAAATAGGTCGGGTCCTTTGTGCCATGGGGGCTCCGCCCCCACACCCCTGGGCTAAACCACTGCTGAAGGTTGTCTGCACCCCTAACAGTTTTCCGGTTGTCATGTTCCTCTTGATGATTGCCATGAGTGCTTGTCCTCTTTTATGTATTACTTGATTTTTCTTGTCTAGACTGGTTGCACATGTAAATACCAGATGTTACTGAACTTCCTCTCAGTGATGAAGGAAAGACGCTGGAGGTATAAACCGCCTTATCGGGTTTATCTTCGCTTTGTGCAGGTATTGTCCTAGATTCTGGAGATGGTGTAAGCCACACAGTTCCCATTTACGAAGGCTATGCACTTCCACACGCTATCCTGCGTCTTAACCTTGCAGGCCGTGACCTCACTGATGCCCTGATGAAAATACTAACCGAGCGTGGCTATTCATTCACTACTACTGCTGAGCGCGAAATCGTGAGGGATGTGAAGGAGAAGTTGGCATACATCGCCCTCGATTACGAACAGGAATTAGAGACTTCCAAGACAAACTCGTCCGTTGAAAAGAGCTACGAATTACCCGATGGGCAGGTAATCACCATCGGAGCGGAGCGTTTCCGGTGTCCAGAAGTCCTCTTCCAACCGTCTATGATCGGAATGGAAGCTGCTGGGATTCACGAGACCACTTACAACTCGATAATGAAATGCGACGTTGATATCAGGAAGGATCTCTACGGAAACATAGTGTTGAGTGGTGGCTCCACCATGTTTCCAGGCATTGCGGACAGAATGAGCAAGGAAATCACAGCTTTAGCTCCTAGCAGTATGAAAATCAAAGTGGTGGCTCCGCCTGAAAGGAAATACAGCGTTTGGATTGGAGGTTCCATCTTGGCTTCTCTCGGTACTTTCCAGCAGGTCGGTTTCTTTACATCATGGCTCCGTTTGTTTCGGCGTAAAATATTTTTGTAACAAATTAGCTTCTTGTTTTTACTTTCTTGTGTTTGGTTAGCAGTTCGAAAATGCTTTTCATAACCAAAAAAAACCCCTTGAACACAGTGTCTAAGACAACATACCCATTACCAAATGCACTATATTTATACCAATACAGTAGGCTGTATGCAAACATTCATACATATACATACAGAGAGAGAGAGAGAGAGAGAGAGAGAGGGAGGGAGAGAGAGAGGTTTGGAGTATAAGAACAGTCCAACATGCGATTGAAGCCTGATTGATTTTGTGAACCTTAATAATTGAAACCCCCCGTGTTTTGGGTTTCAATCATGGAGAAAATGCTCTCCGGGACCATTGGCTGTTGAAAATGGGAAGGATTGGCTGTCTATCAACGGGTCGAGATCCTGGGGTAAAACGACATATGGGCAATTCGGGAGGAAATCATTTGTGCCCATATGATGGAAAATGTAAAAATATTTTACTTTCTTTTGCCCAACCAAGCAACAGAAAGTGAGGAATATATTCTTCTGGAAAATATTTTACCTCGAAACAAACGAAGCCCATATTAAGTACTTATTTTGGACACTCAGAATCTCAGATAAGGCTATGGATTGCATGTCTGGCATATTTAGTTGTACACTCACGTAGCAAGCTCATTATCCACCTAGCAAGCACATATTGTACCTGAGTCACTGTAAAATAGGGCTTGTACACCATTAGAAATCCGAATCCTTTTCAAGTGTTTCTAATGGGAGCTTTTGTTTTGCATTTGGAGTAACAGATGTGGATATCAAAGGCAGAATACGATGAGTCCGGCCCTTCGATTGTACACAGAAAATGCTTCTGAGCACAGGCGAGAAGAAAGAGGATATCTCGACGGGGTCTTTTATTGCTCCGTTATGGAAAGAAAACGTTCCCTGCGCGCTCTCTCTCTCGTTCTTTCGTTCAATGCTTGTTTGAGTCTTCTGTTATTCTTGTATCGCGGAAAGATTTTGCGGAAAGATTTTGAATTATATCAGTGTTGTGTTGCTTCTTAGCAGAAAAGAAATGTTTGTTCTCCCTCAAACACTTAACGAATGCTTTTGTCATTTTGTTATAGAATGATCTTGTTGTGTATTTGTAACCATTAAGGGTTAAATCAAATGTATCATTTTCATTTTCTAACAAAGATGACAAACTTCTGTTAGTATTGCTACATACACAACACCACCAGACACAATCTCTCACATACATGTGAGGTCCACACACAATAGTGCGTGTGGGTCCCACATGTATGTGAAATGCTGTGTTTGAATTGAATTGTTGTGTACCTAGACTTTTTAATTGCCTTACCATGATCTATACACCTTATATATATAGGGGGTATGCTTGGGACTAATAAGTCCGGACTTCCAGTGCAAATAAGAAATCCTAATCCCACCGGAATTTTATTTCTTATTTCACTAATTATAATTCCTCCATGATATTAAATACGTAAACATTATATCAAACATTATATAATTTACTTTTATGTTCTAACCGCGACACGTAAACATTATATCAAAGATGCACTGTTTCATGTAAAAACAAGGTTTCTCAAGTATTTTCCTTTCTCTTATCCCAGAGTAACAAAGCATGGGACTGATACGGAAAATCAAAATTAAACAAGCTGTCCAATTTATTCTATCAAACAGAACAAGAGCACGGAAACATCCAAATTCCTAAAACAACAATATCCAAAAACAAGATACAATCCAAAGGGGATGAACAACCACATTGATACTGTAAAATTACAGGGTTTTTTCGATCTCTAGAAGTGGCTTTTGTTTCTGAAACACAATAGCAAGTGCCAAACCATCTCATATCTCTGGGTAGCAAAACCGTTCAATAACAGAAAGAACTGCAGATACTACACCATCGAAGTGGTCCTCGTTGCAAGAATATTGGAGGCTCTTAATCAGCCAAAGCTTAGGTGTTCGCACACTTATAAGAACAAAACCTTTATTACTTGGACTTGGTGGAGGAGATTGCAACCCTCTCGAAAAGGAACTAAACAAGAAACTGGAATATATTTCCTTAATCCATCCATCAATTAGATGCATCCCGACTATAGTACTGATCAAGTGTCTTCGCTGGTATACGATGGAGAAGCTCACGCGGGAATATACGAAGCAGCGTCCATGCCAAGTCAAGTGACTGGAAGATGTTGCGGGTGTCATAGGCTCCTTGAGCTACAAATTTCCTCTCAAATTTGTCAAGGAACTCCAGGTATAGCTGTTTTATTTCATGAGGTATTGGGTTAGTTATTTATCAAAAAGTTGGTGAAATTATGGTGAAACAGATAGGTATTCTTTTACCAGATCCTCAGAAGAGAGGGCTTCTTCTCCAACCACAGCTTTCATTGCTTGGACATCCTTCCCGATGGCATAGTTTGCATATAACTGAAATTTAAAATTCTCATTATACCAGGAAAGATAAGAGGAAATCAAGTGATTAAGGCGGTGAACTACATTTTACAAAATTAAAGTGACAAACCTGGTTGGATACGTCTGCATGATCCCTGCGAGTCATCCCTTCACCAATGGCACTCTGCAATCGCAGCAAACAATAAGATTTGAGGCAAGCGCTCCACTATAAATATCACAAACAATACTCTAGGAGTCGTACTTGTCCAAAATTAGTTGTACCATTAACTTCATGCACACAATTACAGGCAGCACCCCTGTTATCTCTGAAAATTCGTGACATCCTCTTTTTGGATTTCGTGGCTATTTCCCTTAGTTTTGGGTAGGGTAGCCTATTCGTGTTCTTTCTGGATTTCTGTTTTGGCTACTTCAAGGGTATTCTTTCGTACAATAAAGATCAGAGAGCACTAGAGAAGTGTGTTGAATTGCAGCTTCCAGAGTTTCGCTTTATTTTTGTATGTTCGTACGTTGACTTCTTGTCCTCCTACCCTCTTATACTCTCTCTCCCTCTTCACTAGTAAAATCTTCTTTCATTTTCAACGAAAAGGAAGATCCCGTCTCAGGCAATAATGGTTACAATTTTCTGTAACCAAATATCTAACCAAAGTTCATGGCCTATTCAAGGGACTTAACTAACTACTCCTTAAGGAGTAGTGTAATAGTGGTGATTCTGTGATTGTAGTGTTCTGGTGAAGGTGTTAGATCTGCTGCAGGTTCTGAGGGAATTGGTGGTGATTCGACTGGAGATATTGTGATTGTGGGTTACAACCGGTAGGGATTAAAGGAGGTGTTAGTGTGTTGAGTAAAACAGAAATGCCTGAACACTAACACATGCATACTCTGAGAGAGAGAGAGAGAGAGTCTCAATGGCAATGAATTGGCCTTGACGGCAAGGAAGAAGCAACACTACTTTTCCATTTCTACAAGGTGATTGCTGCTGATGCTGCTAGTGGTGGTGCTACTGATGCTGGGTCCTCACACACTTGTTATCGCCTTCCTTTTTCAACGGTTGCTTTTTCCTGGACATAGATATTCTTCATACTTTGTATTTTAAGCATCAAATTCTCTTCCCTCAAATAGACGGAAAATTAGAAAATTGAAATTAAATAGAGAAACAACAAATGGGTTGGAGATGCCCTTGAAAATTTGCTAGTTACCAAAAAAACAAAAAAAATCCCTCTCACAAGCTACAAGCTAAGTCACATAATTCTTCAAAATATTTTGCGCTCCAACTCTCAATCCTCGATTTTGCTGATTTAGTAGTTTGGGATATATGTTCTAAAACACTTTCATGAGCGAGAGCGCACAAGAATTTTGCGACTTTTAGGCTACAAGCCTACATATCAACGTAAAACAAGTGGACTAATCCTATTCGGTTATTCGGTTTGGATTTTGAGGGAGATTTTTGAAAGTAATGAGTGAAGCGAAATAGACCGAGAAAATTTATTGGAGACCGTGCCTACGGATTTTGAGACCCATAGATGTCATCATGAGGGTATGCCATTACAATCATAGGTCAAAACAAATTTGTCAATTATCATTAGTTACTCTTTCCACCGCAAAGGGGTGTCAGCAGCTCCCCTCCATATCTCGTCTCGTCATATCCCTCCCAACACCCATTCATGCTGAGCAAAAAAAAACTCCCATGTCATGGGCCACCGTGGCCCAAAACAATGATACCAATCGATCATCTCGTAAGTCATAAATAAACAGCAATAATATGCTGGAATCTAACATGAAAATATTGATTGAACATCGAGGGGAGGGCACCTAGAGTCATGGGAAGCAGCCTAATTATCTAAACATCACATCAATGTATAGAAAATTAGAAATTATTTTGGGGGAAGATTCAGAAGACATACCTTATAGTGCAAGAAGTTGTATTCGTTGACAGCAAGCCGAGAACACATGTCGTAGTCGTAGCACCTTTCCTCTTTGCTTATCTCCATCTCGCGAGCTCCACCGAACCAATAAGGCCCACTATCAGGTGCGAAGGGAGGCTCAGACTCCTAATGAAGTTAAGTTTAGAAATCTGATTAGGATCATCCAAAGTGAGCCACACTTAAGGGAATATTCATGCTAGTCTCTGGGTACTTCAGACTTCCAAATGACATACCAAAGCCACAAAAACCAGAACTGAAAACTGCAGTGATGGATCAAGAAAACTAACCCCAGATGAGGTTCAACGTAATCCCAATAAAACCCTTCCCTAATCAAGCATGACTCCGACAATTAAAACATCATTTTTTTACCTACAATGGCTACATATAAATAGTGCCATCCACAAGAATGGACTGATAACGGACAAACCATATCACAAACTCATTCTATGACGAAGAAATTTGCACCAAGTACTTACTAAGTACTGAAAAATCAGACCCATGTATTCCTAGCCACCAAATCTGAAGCCAATTCATGACCAACTTCAGTGGGTTTTCGCCAGATTTTTTCTTGAATATGCAATCTCGTATTTCAGATCCAACTATCAATACTCAAAACAAGGACAAAGCTTTCCCCATCAAACCTTTTCACTAAATGAATCACCCAAACCCTCTTAATTCCATCTCTCCTTTCTTTCCCAGGTGCAGACATAAAAACCTAATGCAATGATTCAATAACTTAACCTTCATAAATCCATAATGTTTTCCCCAATTTCAAAGCTCAATCTAACTCTTTTACTTCTTAATCAATACAATTTGAATTTAAAAAACTAAATTTTCACCATTTTCTTCATGTACAGCACGATTAACCATATAGCAAACCCCACTTGAAACTAATGGGGCCAAAATTGAATCTTTTCACAAGAAGAATACCCCAAACTGGCCAAATCCTCATAATTCCATCTCTCTTTCCCTACAACAAGACCTAAAACCTAATGAAGTGATTCCAAAACTAATTTTCATATATCCATAATAATAGTTTGCCCAATTTCAGAGCTTAAAATCTCACTCTTCACTTCTTAATCAATGCAATTCGAACAAAAAAAAATAAAAAAATCACCATTTTCTTCATGTACAGCACAATTAACCATATAGCAAACCCCATCTGCAAAATTTCAAACAGGGGACAAAAATCTTTTCACCAGAAGAATCACCCAAACTGGCCAAATCCTCTTAACTCCATCTCTCCTTTTATTTCCCCAATACAGACCTAAAACCAAATGTAGTGATTCAATAACTCAATCTTCATACATCCACAGTGTTTTCCCCAATTTCAGAGCTCAATCTCACTCTTCTACTTCTTGATCAATGCAATTCAACCAAAACAATCAATTTTCCCCATTTTGATCATGTAAATCACAATTCACAATTTAGCAATTTTCAAACAGGGACCAAAAATCATATCTTTTCACTAGAAGGATCACCCAAACCCTCTCAATTCCATATCTTCTTCCTTTCCCGAATATATCTTCATAAACCCACTCTGTTTCCCCAATTTCACAGCTCAATCCCACTCTTTCACTTCTTGATCAATGCAGTTCGAGTCAAAATACTCAATTTCCCCAATTTTCATCATGGTAACAGCACAATTTCACCATTTAGCAAAACAAATATTCAAACAGGGACCAAAAAAAAATCAACAGTACCAAGATGCACGCACATACAAAAATATCTACAGAGAGAGAGAGAGAGCGTACATGCTGGCGATTCTTTTGAGAATGGCCATGTCCTTGGAGAAGGGATGGACGACAACCATTGGGCTTTTCGCGTGCTCGATTTTCAGACTGTTCTTACAGAATGGGTTTGATACAGTGTAGTCAAATCTATTTCCATAGAAACAATTTCATTCAAATCATCTCCGATTATGTAGCGATGAGTGCTCGATTAATATGATATTCAACAAGATATATGTTCTCCACAAGCTCTACAATATGAACCATTTCGATCACGGAGATAAATCGGAACGAGATCACAATTTGACGGATTCGCGTCGGAGTTTCCCTGCCACGTCGTTTCAAAAGGAACTCGCACGTTCATACGCCCGGTTCTAAAAGATTCAGTGCGGCCAAACCCATTTTGGCAAAAACAAATTCACACTAATTCTCTGCGATCATATATCAAAAATTACTCGATTCCAATAAAATTCAAACACGGTATTTCTTCTTCACAATATCCACAAGATGAACTGTTTCGATCACAGAGAAAAACAGAAACGAGCACGCAATTCGTCGAATACACGTTTAAAGGAACTTCTCAGATTGCAGATGCGAAGTGTCATCATGTGAAAGCGACGTCGTTTTTAATAAAACTCCCTTGCTGAACTTGCGAGCTTAAAATGAAAGTTCGCGTCTGTTGTATGCGGGTTTACCAAGATCGATCTCTCTCTCTCTCTCTCTTTCTGTTATATGCTGAAACCAATCTGTAAAATCGATCGGTGAGATAATCACTACTTCTAGCATATAGTTACATAGATCATTGTATCTAGAGAGAGAGAGAGATGGGTAGAATAGCAGTTGCCGTGATAGTGAGTTCCTGGATTATCCCAATCTCCATCCTCGTCAATCGCATTGTCCCGGACCCTTACATGGTAATCCTAAATTACTCAACTCATATTTGTGTGTGTGTGTGTGTGTGTACGTATATTCGTGTTTGTTTAGAATTTCTGGTGTATGACGTGCAGGATGAGATATTCCACGTGCCTCAGGCGCAGCAATACTGCAAGGGGAATTTCACAAGTTGGGATCCCATGATCACCACTCCTCCTGGATTGTGAGTTACATAAACAACCCTTTTGCCTTGTTTTTCACTGGTTCATCTATTGATGTGTTTTTAGCTAACTGGTTGGCTTCAAGTTTAGCGGGAAACGCAATTCCGATTACCGGGTTATTGTTGGGTTGTGAGATTTCGAGTTTACACAGAGAATTGTTTGGACTCCCAAGGTTTGTTGAACCTCACATACTTGGGGGAACACAATTTGAGAGTAATAAGCCAAAATTATATTGGTGTGATGATAACAACAATGACAATACCACTAACAATTACAGTATCCATGTAATCTCCAACTTATGGGGGTATGGGCGGGGAGGACTGGAGACATATGTTACCAGGGAACGCTACTACCCTAGTGAATTACGTTTTGGTATGAACATTCCAAAACACGGTACTCTACCATTCCAAAATGGTAAATTTAGTGATCCAAAGCAATCCCCTAAGTTTTCCCCAAAATGTCAACTTATTATGGTAAAAATAGAGAGGGAATGGAATTTCGGTAGGAGAAAGTCTGAGAAGTTCGGTTGTTATGCTCCTAGGAATGTGTTTTGTATGAATAATTTGACAAACAATACTTCGTTTCACTAGATGTTTATCGCTTGGAAGAGAGTGTTGTAGTTTTGCTATCTGTAGAAGCCTACCCGTGGCATACCACAATTTAAGCATGTGGCGTACCACGTTCCCGTTCCTCGTAACGATCCGCGTTCCAGGTAACATAGATGGAGACAGACCTAACACCTCGCAATATAATGTGGCTGCTCTTAGAAAGTTTTGCTACTTAAATAGTATGAAGATAACAACAATACTAACAAATAAATTGTCATAAAGTGCTAATGCCATTTAAACCTTTTGCAGGTACTGTATTTCACTTGCCTATGTTGCTTATTTGTTTCCAGGCATGTTTTGTATGCAAGCAGTCTCATCATTTTCTGGTACCTGCTCCTCTGCAATTCTTCGCTCGGCCAATGCAATTTTGGGTGTAATTTGCAGTGTTCTGGTTTATGAGATAATCACTCGGTTGAGGCCAGCTCTTGATGAAAGAAAAGCTACTATTTATGCAGTTGTTCTTGCTCTGTACCCTCTCCACTGGTTCTTTACTTTTCTATACTACACAGATGTTGCATCACTTGCTGCAGTCCTTGCTATGTATCTTGGCTGTCTGAAGAGGAACTACATCCTCAGTGCATTGGTAATAGAACAAGCTTGAGCTAATTTTTTTTGGTAAATACTCCAAATCATCCATTCAGTATTCCCAATTTCTAAAGGATAATATTTGTGAAAATATTATATCCATTTGGTACGATTTATGACTTAATTATACTCATATTAATTCCATTTTATTTCGAGTTAAACTTGATGGAAGAGATAACTTGTAGTCATTCACTTGTATGCAGCTTGGGTCTTTGGCCGTATTCATACGACAGACAAATATTATATGGGTGCTTTTTGTCGCATCCAGTGGTGTCATAGATTACTCTTCCGTGAGAAAAAATAACTCGCAATTACACGTATCTGATCTGTCGATTAGGAAAGACAAACAACTAGCTTCAAATGGAGGTATCACAGGGGGCTCCAAATTGCGAAAGAGAAGGCCTGGTAAAGCTGTCGACAATATCAGCCATTCTACTCAAAGAAGTTCCACTTCTGCAACATGTTCATCAGGTTTATGTTACAAATCTCACACGACTCTTTATTGAGTTTTGCTAAATAGCTAAAGTTTGGAATGCCTATGTCCTGCATCGGTCCTGTAGGGAACGATTTTTCTAACCCATGGGGGCATGTATTTTAAGCGTTCATGTCGGATATATGATTTTATTGTTTGACTATTTGACGGATGCATTTGTTACCAAAACCTTTGATTTTTTTGTTTTTTATAAAAATTTTGAGGACGTCTACAAGTTGTTGCTGCTACAGTGCAGCTAAAAGAGTCAAGTTGTAAGTTTAGACTGTTAGGTTTCATAGAAAAGGTTTAGTGAAACCAAGTATATGATAAATGCCTTATATTTCCAGATTAAATCTGATATCATGTTGTTTTAGTTTGTTCACCATCGTGGGAGAAGAAAGAATGAAATAAAATCAAGGCTACAAGTTAAGTGGATCAATGGATAGCTTCAAGTTTGATCTTTGGAAACTGTCCCATGACCGTGAGAAATTGAGGGCTTTTGAATTCAGCTATTTTTGTGCTGATTTTAAGAAAGTGCAACATATGGTGGGATAATGGATACATTAGACACATTCATGTTTGCTTTTTACAGTCTCATAGTGTGTTGCCAAGGGTACGATTGTATTGGGTTGCAATACATTACTGACGACGTGTGTTTCTATATTCTTTGCAGGTTTTATTGAGGAGATCCAAGATACCTTTCTAACGGCGTGGCTTCTGAAGTGGGAGCTTTTGGTTTCCTTTAGTCCCTTCTTTTTAGTTTTGGTGGCTTTTGTTGCTTTTGTCTGCTGGAATGGGAGTATTGTTCTAGGTAACGGCCAGATATATTTGGTTAGCAATTCAATTTCTTAATTTAAACCCAATGGGATAGCCATTATAGGATTCACTTCTTATCCTGTTTCCTGATACCACAGGTGCAAAAGAAGCCCATGCTGTTTCTCCACATTTTGCACAATTAATGTATTTTAGTCTGGTTTCCACTCTATTTGTGGCCCCCTTCCAGTTCACTCTTCCTTACGCTCCAGTTGTGGTCCAGTCATTCCGGAAAAGCAGGCTACGTAGTTGTTTCCAATGGTTTATAGCCCTTACGGTTGGCTTCCTCTCCGTGCACTTTTTCAGGTAAGATCATCTGACCTTTTAGTTGTGCCATTTGTATTTAGGGGTTTTCTAGTATGCCCCTAAAAATTTGTCTTTGACTTGCATTGATTTGGGTAATTTTCCTAGTCACTATGAGCAAATAAGGGTAGATACTAATATAGATGCTAATTATGTGGCCAATATACCCCTCCCATATATGTTAGGTGGGTGTCGTTAGGTGGTCTCCCCCAGTAAGTTCTAACATTCCATGAACACCTTTCCAGTGATTTTTGCAATCATATACCTAACTTAGACAATTAGACTTGCTTCTTCTTTCAAATCTGATGCTGAATAACTGATTTTATTGCAATCTCTTCAACGCAAAACTTAGCTTTACAAGATTTGCTACCTCATATAATGCAAGTTCTAAGATTCCTAGAAATTTTCCGGTGTTTCATGACATTTATACTGATGATTGCAGTGTAGCTCATCCTTATCTTCTTGCTGACAATCGACACTATACCTTCTATATTTGGCGGAAAGTCATCAATGCTCATTGGTCGACGAAGTATCTTCTGGTCCCGTTTTATGTTTACTCATGGTTTTCCATCTTCAGTATCTTAGGTCTGTAATTAATTTGTTACAGTGTTTCCTTTTTAATTTATTGTTTGTTTCAAATTCGCTGAACACTTGTTTATTTATGGCAGCAAAAGCTCAAAAGAAGGTATGGGTATTGGCTTATTTCTTGGCTTGTGCTGCAGTCCTTATTCCCACTCCATTGATCGAGTTCCGATACTACACCATACCATTCTTTTTCTTAATCCTCAATTCCCATACCGACGATTACAAAAGTTGGCTTCTGATGGGAATCCTTTATATTGCCGTCAATATCTTTACAATGTTTATGTTCTTATCCCGGCCATTCTCCTGGAACCATGAATCCGGTATCCAGAGGTTTATATGGTAAAGAAAGGGCTCAGAAATTCTGAAAGTGAGACAAGTGAAAGCAACAAGAAGTCTTTTGGGTAATTGTGACTTGAACACCTTCTCTTGGTTTTACTGATTTTGCTGAGTGAAAAGAGTTGGAAAAAACACACTGCCGGATTCTACTCCAGCACCAAAGTGATTTTTGCCCCGGCCAACAGAGGACCAAGTTTTGGTTTACAATTTTTGTATTCACAACTGACTACTACTACTTGTCATTATGGGAAATATTGGTGTAGTGCAATTGAAGTGCTTGGATTTCGCAACTTTTCCAATTCTGTAGCACTCACTAGATTATGTTGTTTCGGAATACATCGCCCGTTCCTGTAACCCTTTGAATGGTGGGATTTTGTATGTTTTATGGGATTCTTCAGAGGATCTACATTCTATGGCTGTGTTCATCTTCCAGGGGGTGGAGAGAGAATGCAAGAAGAACCGGAAATCTGTCGTTCATATGTAATCATTGGTTGTTATGCTCCTTTGAATACCCGCCTTCACTGTCCTGCAGCGAACTTGATCTTAGCTGAAGTGATTGTAGTCTCAGAGAGAGGTTTGGGCTTCGAGTCTATGAACAAATGTCAGCGGTGTGCTCGTAAGTCAGAATAATACAAGTTACTAACCTGCTAAAATCCTACCTTGATCACCAGCTAAGAGAGGTGACTTTGTTTCTATATGTTCTTCTTCTGCTTTTTTTGGGTAAAATATTCTTCTTCTCCTTACCAATAAAATGTAAAAATTACTACACAAACGCTGAAGCTAATATGCTTTTCTACCATTCAAGTTTGTTTGGATATTTCAGTTAATCTGATTTTCTTTTTGGCATTTCATTTGAATTTGAACTCCATTTAATTGTCAGAAATGTTGTGCAAAAAACAGATTCTCAATAAAAGTGACGTAAGATGAAATGAATGAAATTGAAATTTATTTTCTTGCATGTGTTCTCTTGATGTGGGATCTTGCAAAAAAACTAATTTATGTTTGTAAGCAGGGTTGGTAAACAAGTCAAACAAGCTCGACAGTTCAATGTTCAAGTTGAATTTAAAACTTACAGAATGTAAAAAATATCTTCAAGTTTTAGTTTTTTTAACGAGCGAGTTAATCCCAAAGAAACTCTGATCGAGCTGATCATGAGCCAATTTTAAGTAATTTAATATTTTACAAGCCTCACAAGTCGTATGAGCCGAGAATAGCTTGTTCGAGATCAGTTTGAATATTTAAGAACGTCAGAAATTATTAAAATTTGAATTGTTTACCTAATAATCCAATCTTAAACAAACTTTTAATAAATAAACACGAGCTCGAACTCAAGCCCAACGAAGCAATGCAGGTAGAAGGCCTACGGATCACAAACTGCTTATCAAAAGGGCTCGTGAGTTGGGGAAATTTGCATTAGTCTATGTGCTCATAAATTGATCAGAATAAAAGCCTATGGATCACGAACTTCTTATCAAAAGGGCTCATGGCGAAATATGCATTAGCCTATGTGCTCGTAAACTAACCCGAATAAAGGCCTACCGATCACGAACTTCTTATCAAAAGGGCTCATGGCGAAATATGCGTTAGTTTATGTGCTCGTAAACTGACCTGATATATGTGCTCGTAAATTGACCCGAATAAAGATTCGTACTCCTATCTTCTAATCGGTATGTGAGCCGCTGCTGTTGGACCAGACCAAATGCCAACTGGGTACCTGCCTGCACAGTGAATCAAATTTCGATGCTTTTCCGATCCGCAGGAGGAGACCAAAAGCTTAATTCGATCACGGAGAAATGGCGGATCAACGGCTTCTCCGTCGTCTGATGTGGTGGCGAAAATGGGCGAAGAGGGACTGGGCCATCGCCGCCTCCGCCGCCGTTTTCGCCATCTCCATCGTCTCTATCTCTCTCATCTCCTATTCTCGCACCAAACCATCCCACCACCTCACCACGCAACCCACCCCTTGGGTCCCATTAACCTTATTAAGCAATGCCCACCACAGAGGCGCCTGTAATTTCCTTTGAACTCGATTATATGTGATTGCATACATATATTAGCATGTATTTACTCCGTTATTGAGTTTTTTTGTTCTTTTTGTTCTTTTTTTTTTTTCTGGTTGCAGTTTGCTTGGATGGGAGTTTGCCTGGATACCATTTCCAAAAGGGTTTTGGATCTGGCTCTCACAACTGGGTTCTTCACATTGAGGTCAAATTCTCTTAATTCTCAACTTTTGAGATTTTTTTGGTAACTCAGGTGTCCGGGCCAGCTTTCGCGCACTCACCCACTTGCGGGTCCTAATTAAGCCTCAAAGGAGTTGATAGCACTTAAAAAGTTTTGAACATGAGACCTTTTTTTTTTGAAAGGCGAATCTGAGACCTAGGAAGAAGCAAACCACCAAGTCCCAAGTCTTGACCACTAGGCCAACCACTTAGTGTTTCAACTTTGAGGTTTACCAATCTTTTGTGTTTGTGCTCTAATTTGTAGTGTCTTCTTAACCACTTGGTAGCCCGGTTAGCCACCCTTGAACACTCCCATCTCAGTCTAAAGGTCTTGCCGAAGGTGCGAGATTATAACTAATGGGGCTCATTTATTGAGTTGTAGTTGGATTGTTGGGCTACACTACGGGTTTATACGTAATGTGATTTTGTATGACATTTTATAAAATATGTCCAACCTGTTCACGAAATAGAATATATTGTGGTAGTTGTGTTGAGAATATAAATGATAAAGTTGCCCTTCTCTCTAATAACTTGAGCTTTTAGATGAGTTGGTGGTTCACAATCTAATATGGTTTCAGAGTAGGCAATAGATCTTGTGTTCGAACCTCACCGCCTACCTAATGATTAAAATTTACACATGTTTAGCCCGTTTACGGAGAAGACCCTGGCTACACGTGAGGGGGCATGTTGAGAATATTAATAAAGTTGCCCATCTCTCTAACACCTTAAGATTTTAGATGAGTTGGTGCTTAACAATCTAATAGTTTCGCATAAAATATGATGACCAGTTAGCCACCCTTTGTGTACTCTCAACCGACGGTGAGTTTGAACTAATCGGGGTTATTCCTTGACTTGTAGACTGAAGTTGGGTTGTTGGTAACTACAGGTTTATATGTGATGCAATTTTGTATGCGTTTCATTAATCCTCCCACTTATTCAAAAAAATATTTGGTGTCTTTGTTTCCCATAGAACATGTTGGAAAGGAAGAAAAAATTCCCTCATTGCTTAGCGTTATGGTATGCATATGAGATCCACTCCATATAAAAGCTTAAGCTATTAGAGAGGTTGTAACATTATTGCTTGTATCATAAAGATGGTCCCTTGCATAACTCTTTAGCAGGGAAAATGTGTGCAATTATGGCAACTTTGGGGTGTCGGTTTAGACCAGTTTGCGCTACTCTATCGGCTTGAAAAGGTTGCATTTTTTAGCCATTAAAGCCATGTTTGATTAGTCAGAGTAATAATGAGGGGATTTAATCTCATTTGATGAGGGCGTGGCGATATTATATTTTCTTTTGTCAAATGATAATAGAAATATTATTAAGAGAAGGACCGAAATGTCTAATTACTAGAAACTGTGGAGGCCCAAATTCAAATGGCATTTTGCTACCTCTTAACTGTTTCTAACAAAATCACATCATCAAGATATTGGTTATTGTTGTTGTAGTATTGGTTGTCCAACAATCCCTTGACCTTCAATTACATTCAAACACCAGATATGTGGTCCCATGAGATTTGTAACTTAATCCTATGTCTAGTCTGATAAACCAGACAGGGCCAAATAGTCTTCTCTCTTTTTTGTGTGGTCTTTTTAAATATTTTATTTTTTCTTGTCATGTTGTAGGGTGGAGGTTGGTGTGATTCAATTGATTCGTGTTCTTCTCGGATGAGAACTGCATTAGGTTCGTCAAAGTACATGGGTAGTCAAGTTGAATTTGCGGGAATTTTGAGCCCTGAATCGTCGCAAAATCCTGGTAAACTGTGCTAAGCTTCTGTTATTGACATTCTCGTTTGCTTGCAAGCATGGATCCACGTTATCATACTCTTTCCATGTATATGCATGTGATTTGTGAGGTTGAATTCAGTTTAAAATATAGTACCACCAAGAGGATTAATCGTACTACATAAAGCGGGATAAATCGTGCCGGTTCTAATATGCAAGATTAATACTCTGATGCACTCTTTGGCCTTTTGGCCGGAGGACACTCCGATAATTTAGTCAGCTAGAAGTCTTAATACTTGGTTGGTAAAGTCAACCATTTTCTCATTGCAAAGACAATCTTCGTGCCGACTGCCTAGCTCTCTGCTCAGCACCATAGCTGCCGCAAATGGCCTCTTGAGCTTATATTAAAGAAGTTATATTCAGGCTGTTGTCTTTGGCCGTATGTTCGGCCAATTCAGTGCCATGTGTCACTGGCTTTTTCCCTTAGTTGCACAAAGCGGGAGTGGATGTGGGGGTGCCCGAGGATATAGAAGAATCTGAGGACAGGAACATGATATGTGTGTGTAGGTGAATATAATTATTACTTTGTTTTTAGTCCTAGGATAAATGTCAATTCGTAATTAGTGGCAACTGATATTGTATTTGTGAATATAGGAGAATTTATATTTATATAAAGTGCTTGAGTAACTTTGAGTCAATATTTTTGAGTATCTTATCATTACCTCATTTTCTCTTGTTTGTTAGCTTTTCTTCTTTTCTTTTCTTTTTTTTCGGTTGGGATTTAATGCTCGAGAAGTTTTACTTTTATCCTCATTTGGAGTGGGTTCCTTTCTTGATGAGAGAGAGGTTCTTAGGAGATTCTGACTTGCGATCTCCCAAGAGGTTCTGAGATAAATTTGCCGTTAGAGATCCTGCTACTAAGATTTCACCTTAGACTTGTTGTTATTAGATTTATGATTTATCCTTTTGTAAAACAAATTTCAAGTTTAATTTCACCTCCCACACTGTATTCTTATTTAATCAGCAAACAAATTTTATTTTCATGTCTTGGTCATCTTCAGATTTCTTCAACTGGAACAAAGTCAAGATAAGATATTGTGATGGTGGATCTTTCGCAGGGCACCCTGAAAGTGAGTTTAAGGCAAGTTCACCTGATGTTTTTCATGTGGTTCATGAATTAGTCTATTGAAATACTACTCTCTCTCTCTCTCTCTCTCTCTGCGTGCGCGTGCGTGCATGCGTGTGTGTGTGTGTGAGAGAGAGAGAGAGAAGGGGGGAGAGAGAGGGAGAGGGAGAGAGACTTTTTATAGATTGTATCTCCCCAATTGCCATGTATTTCCTTTACAAATTGTAACATCTCTTCAGTTTTCTTCATAGAATGGAACAAAACTATTCTTTAGGGGTCAGCTTATCTGGGAAGCACTTATGGATGAACTCTTGTCAATTGGATTGTCTAATGCCAGACAGGTATCTTCTTTAATTTGGTGGTCAAATCAACTCAATGTTTTCAGATAAGAAGTTTGATGAGTTTATAAGTATGCCCTCTGGGACTTGCTGTTGTTTAATCCTTAGTCACGGTCAACAATTTTGGGAGGAGAGGGAAGAAACCTCTCATTACGGTCAGCTATGAGTTAATTACATTGAGTCATGGCTGAAACAACATTTACGTGACAATGGTTTCATGATTGAAGGCAAACTCTTTTTGAGGTTAATTAGCAACTATTAAATCCTTCAATGGGTGAAATTCCAATTAAATCCAGAATTTCTTGTCATCATTGTAGTGGGTAGAAGTTATGGTTTGCTTCTCTCCTTTATCTGTTCCTTCAGTAGTTCTCGGAATATGTTGATTAAAGGTGTCATCTGCAGTATATTGACACTCCTTGTGCGGTCAACTTTGTATTAGCATTATTTTAGTGGAAATTGTGAGTCGTGGTTTTATTGTCAAATTGAAGAAATATGTCGGCCAACCTTCAAAATCAATTGTATGTTCTTACTTCCTACTAATGCATTTGATAACTCCACAGGCTCTTCTTTCAGGCTGTTCTGCTGGAGGGTTGGCCACTCTGATACACTGTGATGACTTCCAAGAAATTTTGCCAAAAACTGCCAATGTCAAATGTCTTGCCGACGCAGGCTTCTTCCTTAATGAGTATATTCTCATGATTTTCTCTGCTTTGTACATCCATAGTTCCTCAGTCTTTTTTATGAGGAGCTTTTGATAATATCAACTTATGGTTTACGTGTGGAAATCACAGTGAAATTCTGGCAGTTAATTTTGAGTCTTGATGACAGCATATAGTGAGACTGAGAGCTTTTTATCAGAATATTCTATTTTGACTTCTGAGCTTGTCCCACATTGATTAATTACTACCTCTAAAACTAGTATTTGAGCCTAAGTGGCCTCTCACTCATTGCCAATCGGTTTTGAGGTTGATACTTTTAGCATGACTATTTTGCCATCCTTAATGCAATATCTGTCATGATGGTTTGTGCTTCTCGTACAGTAGAACTTTTTGTTATGATAGGTGAGTTGTACGGTGGAGTTTTAGCTTAGTTGAGATGGGCATTATTGTCTACCATTTAATGCAAGGCAAAGTGCAGAAATCCATGTATTGGACTCAATCACTCAACAATATACCTTTTAAGATACACAAACTCATCATCGAACAATTCAAAACAGAAACCACTAAGTTTGATAATACTAGTAGTAACGTATGTGGTAATGCTTGTTATACGGTCTTGGGTGAAGCTCAACCCCAAAATGTAGTTATTGACATGAGGTTCCCTCACGCTTCCGTACTGCTGCTCCACATACCTTTCGAAACCAGGTGAGGCTTCGCTTCACATCCTCCTTCGCATGCAGCATTCTCACTTGGCTGCACCTACCCCGACAGAGGCAACCCATTCCTGGGTGCTTCGTCTTTTTTTCCCTCAGTAGGTTCCTATAATTTTATTGACCATTTAATTTCCATTGACATTTTCACAGAAATGTAAAGCTAATTCCTTATCAATCTCACATGATATGTGTCTCTATTGGGAGATTGACTTGCATTTGTTAAACAACAACTCCCAAGAGGCCAAGACCTTGTCTCTTTAAGAAATTTCTGGATGGACTCTTGAAAGCTTGTTTTACCTGTACGATGAGCTTGTTTATTGCTAAAGTCCTCTTTATTTCTTTGTTTTTTTGATGTTTTCTTTATTACAGGAAAGATATTGGTGGAAATCGCACCATTGAATCTTTCTATCAAGATGTTGTTAACCTCCAGGTTGCGACTAAGTTTTACCGTTTGCAAATTATACAATCTTGTCTTTGTTTGTCTTTCATAGCAGCACGTTGACTTGGAAGTTCTAGTTAAATCTATTCATCAGTGTCAAATACTTTTCAAACCTCGTATAGTTTTCTATAACTTGTCAGTTATCTTGCTTTTTATTTTTTTTTCATTTTTTCTGTTTTGTGTGCTAAAGGATGATATTTTTTGCAAATCCATAACTTCGCTATAAGGTATCATATGTACTTCAGAATAGACAAGATGACCCTAACCAAAATACAGTACGTTCAAGATGACCCGGTGTTTTTCAACAAACTATGATCTAGGACACTCGTTTGGCTAACTTTTGTCATCACGATTACACTTTCACCAGTGCAACCATTACATTTATTTACATCAATATCTCTAATGCGAGTGCGATTTTTGTTCTTACAGTCATTGCTGATGGCCCATGATTTACTGTTTTTTGCTTTAGGGTATAGCCAAAAGTTTGGACAAGGATTGTATTGCGAGGATGGAACCGGGCCAACCGGCTAAGGTAGGTATCAATGTAATGTAGTAGTTTTTCCAGGTGGTAACATTTATTTTGGTAGATTTTCTCTCTTTTGGTGCTCAACTGTGTTGTCTGATGTGCAGTCACTTTTACTTTGCAATTCCAGTGTTTCTTTCCTCAAGAATTTATTGAAAACATAAAGACGTCGATTTTCCTTGTTCACCCAGCTTATGATTTTTGGCAGGTAACCCCTTCTTCAGATGACCTGTTCCATTTTTCAATTTAGGCTTTTTAATTTTCCTTGCTTCATTTTGCTTATCCTGTCGGCCACATGATTTTTCAGATAAAACACATCTTCGTACCGGATTCTTCTGATCCTCGTGGGAGCTGGTTAAGCTGCAAGCTGAATATTAATAATTGCAGTCCAAGCCAGATTGAAGTTCTAGAAGGTATCATGCTCTATGAGTTCTGTGCGATATTTTGTATCATTTTTCTCTTGTATTTTGCAGCGATTCATGACTGGAAGTACCATATACAGGTTATCGTAATTCACTGCTGAAGCTACTTAGTGATGTCCAGCGAAACAAGGATGTGGGAGTGTTTATAGATTCATGCTTTGTTCACTGCCAGACATGGATGAGTGTGACGTGGCATTCTCCAAATTCTCCAAGAATTAACTATAGGGTAAGATTTTTTATGGACTCTTTTATCTCGTCGGATACCAAATCGGCAAGCACGGCCCACCCGTGCATTATTTTAACTAACTGGATGAGTCTTGACTTGTTGACGTGCCGATTTGTGTTTTTTGGGTTTATTTTCTTTAAAATGGCATGTTCTTGCGTGGAAGGTCAGCATGCTATATTGATTACCACGTATGTTCGTGAATCTCTGGTGCATGTGGTATTAGCCGTTATTGTCAGTGACTTTTGTTCGAGCGCTGAAATCTGCTTTTTCAAATTGTATCTAGCTTCACTATACGTAATCAACCTTTGCGACTGTTTTAATGCTTGTGAAACAGACAATTGCGGAGTCTGTTGGTGACTGGTACTTCAACCGAAAAGTTGCGAAACACATTGATTGCCCGTACCCCTGCAACCCAACGTGTTATAATATGGACTTCACTGTGCGAGGTTGACGATGCTGAGTTATTCTTCGGTTCTGCTTATTCGATATTCTCAACTTCCCTAGTTATAGTGATCTATATTGCTCATGTGAAACCATCTTGCTTCCGGCAAACTGGGATTTCAAGATAAAAGGCGCAGAAAGGAAATTCTTGATCAGTCCATACCTTCACTTGCATGAGATGGAGAAACTTCATGAAATATGAAAGTTTGTTGTAACATTCAGCTTTATTGCATCCTGTTATGCTTTTGGGCTTTATATTAACTTGGTTGTGCATTGGGATTTTTTTTGTATCCTTGCCTTCCTAGATCTTTAAGTATAGCAAAGAGATTGTTGAATTTTTTTTTTTTTTTAATATCACCAAGAGATGGTTGAAATGGCTGCAGTTATATTTGCTCTTCTGCTTTAACAAAATTTGCTCTTCTGCTTTAACAAATGTACTCATTTGCTGGTGTTATACTCCACTTAATTGTGTAGTACCAAAGCCTGAAACTACAAGGGTTTGGGGGGCTGCTGTCCCTGTAGCGCTCAATCTCACTGTTCGTCTCGGCAATCAATGGTCCAAATTTTAAAAACACTCTTTCCTTGGAAAAGATCTTTTAAAATCCAGAACGTCCAAAATTATTTTGGACGGTGAGATTGAGCGCTGCTATTCCTCCCCCAAGTCCCCTTTTGCCTAGGTTTCAAATGCCTGTTCTAAGTTTTTTTTATAAATTGTTTTAGCCCAAATGGTAAGGTGCTCCTTTTGCGTGAGTTTTCAAATGTCTGTTCTGATTTATAAATTGTTTCTTCATTTTTACGTAATTTTTGTTCGAACGATTAAATGGGTTCTTTTTTCTTGTTTAGCTCCTAAGCATGATGTCAAAAAGGTGGGACCTATTCTCCCTCTCAGATTCAAGTTTAAATCAATTTAATTTGATAATATGGGGGACAGAATTGGGTAAATATTTAAATTACAAGCAGGGTTGACAAGAAGCCCGTCTAGCTCAGTTGGTAGAGCGCAAGGCTCTTAACCTTGTGGTCGTGGGTTCGAGCCCCACGGTGGGCGATCTTATCTTCCCTCTTTTCCTCTTTTTCCCACTTTTTAAAAACTGTCGCTTTTACCAAGTTTTCATCTTGGAAATGGATCCCAAGGTACTGGATGGTACAGTCCATGCATTTTCGGGCTCTTTTCGGAGTCCGTTTTGATGATCGGGTTGTTCAATTTTTAGATCTCACTCAAACCACCCTAGGGATGCCTCAGCGGTAAGGGCGAGCCCATTGCCTGGAAAAAGGCAGGGTTCGATTCCTTGCAAGGGTTGATACCCAGGATGTGCATGCGGGTGGGGCAGTGGCATGCTTCATTCGCCCGAAGATATACGCTCTACGGGTGGGTCCAATTAGTGGTCCTACTGTGAGGTGGTTCCTTCGTCACCAAATAAAAAATAAAAAACATTCATCACTCTGAAGTTTTTTTTTTCTTTTCAGTTATCGCATAACGTTTGGTATGCTTTTGTGATTAATTTCCATTGAGACAAGAGGTTTCGAAAACATTGCAACACTGTTTCAAAACTCATTTTTCTCAAGATAGATTTGTTTTAAAAACACATATCAAACGAAATCCAATCGATAGAATTTTTTGTGCGACTAATGTTCCTAGTAAGATCTAAAAAACGAGTGGTTCCAATCATGGAATGAACCTGGAAAATGTTCCAAAATACAACCAATTCAACCTATCAACAAAGAGTTTCAACATCATCTACATAGGAATCGAACCCGCACATGAGTAATACCCATCCGGCACAAAAAATACTGAATCAAAAAAATTATTGGAGCATTATTGGACGGCTAGGATATGCCGAGTGGATACCACGTGAGATATACCCATCCGGCACAAAAAAAATTTCTCCCAATAATGCTTTCCAAATGATAGCATCAGTTAAAGTGTGGCCCCCAGAACAAAGAAATTTGATAAGCAGTACTGTATATTAATAAAGACTGATTACATCAATATTCAATAGGACAAAAAATACTAATGAGTAATTCCCCATTATTGGACGGCTAGGATATGCCGAGTGGATGCCACGTGAGATATACCCATCCAGCACAAAAAAAAATTTCTCCCAATAATGCTTTCCAAATGATAGCATCAGTTAAAGTGTGGCCCCCAGAACAAAGAAATTTGATAAGCAGTACTGTATATTAATAAAGACTGATTACATCAATATTCAATAGGACAAAAAATACTAATGAGTAATTCCCCATTATTGGACGGCTAGGATATGCCGAGTGGATACCACGTGATATATACCCATCTGGCACAAAAAAATTTATCCCAATAATGCTTCCCAAATGATAGCATCAGTTAAAGTGTGGCTCCCAGAACAAAGAAATTTGATAAGCAGTACTGTATATTAATAAAGACTGATTACATCAATATTCAATAGGACAAAAAACAAGAAAAACAAGAGGCAGGACAGAAAACTTGTATGCCTCTATGCTGAGGGCCGAGGGGTTTTCTAGCCGTTAAATTTAAAACATTAAAAAAAAAATCACACGAATTAAAGGTCGGAAAATCCCTTGGCACAGAAGCACATGGGTTTTCAGGGAAGAGGAGACCGGACCCCGAAAAACAAATTAGCCACTGGAGATCCTTCATGCCTGAATTTCCACACAGGAAAAAGGGCAAAACTAATGATCTTACGATTTATCAGATTTTCTGTTAATTTGTAAATTAAGCCGCTGTTTGGTTTTGTTTGTTTATCTTATTTAAAGTTTTCTCGTGTCATAGCTCATCTGGTAGTCTAGTGGTTCAAGGCTTACTACTCTATGCCAAGTGGTTTGGGTGGTCCTGACGTCCAAGATTTGGATCGTGCTAACGACGCTCACTCGAACTTTGCCCTCCTGTAAAATTCGGTTGTGTTCCACTAGTCGGGTCGCTCCCTCTTTTACCCTTTTGGCTTAGCAAAAGGACCTATGTTTGTTTGTTTATCAGTCCATGATGGCTAGGAAATCAAAGCACGTTCGGACTGGAGAAGTCACCTTCCCATGTCCCCACTCCCACGCTACACGGCCACTCTGTACGTACACCGGCCGATTGCCATTCTCCGTCGCTAATCGCCCGTTCACCGTTGTCCACCGTTGTTTTGTCGCAGATTGCAACTGCTAGCGGGAGAGAGAGTATTTTAAGCTATAAACATTGTGACACGAGAATCGGTTTCGAAACAGAATGAGTGATCAATAGTTGAACGACACCTTGTTGTATGAACACGGATAGATATTTTCGATGAAGTTGTTAATAAAACAATCATGCAAAACTTTCGAGATCAATTGTGACAGTGCACATGCAAGCGGAGAATATTCAGCTCTTTTTCTTGTTTTTAGGAACTTTTGGAATTACATATATACAATTGTGTCTGATTGAGAATTTTTATTTAAGGTTATGATTAATTGGTGCCCTATATGAAGTTTATCTGTTTATGGTTCTGCCACCGTTGATGAAGGAATATATAATGCATATTAGATTATGAGATAAACTTATTCACGGCTCCACGCAGTGTTACCTGTCTGTTTCGGCAATTAACGGTTGAGATACGTTTTTAAACTATTACCGGTAATATACCGTTAATAGTTTGTTTTTCATCTGAATCATTTAAAATACTTTTGGACGGTCGAAATTGGCCTCCGTAAATTTTATTTACGGGAGGCCCCATTATAAAAGTTTTTCTCTTTAGACTATTCCTACTGAACTACTATTAAAAAAGTTGTCTCTGTCTTCGCATAATTATCGTGTCCCCTGAGTTTTCAAAATTATGAGAATGACCCCTCTGGAACTTTTCCTTTGGTTTTTGGCTTTATTCTCTCTAATAATAGCGACATGCAAAGTTGACTAAGGGAGGAGTCGGTAGGAGCGGTCGTCACTACAAAGAAAAAAAAAACTCTACTATTATATTTAAAAAATAATAATTTTCTAGGAAAGTACATAGGCTCGCCCCTTCTAATATTTTGACAAAAAAAATCGAATAGCACTAACCCTTTGAAGTATAATGATACCAATATTAAAATCTAAAGGCTACGGGTTAAACTATAACAAAACATAAAATTTAAGGGTTAACATTGTGAGTACTCCATTAATAAACTCCTAATTTTTCTCTTACAAAAATCCCCAATAGTTAAGAGGGTTCCACATGTTTTCTTCTCTCTGACCTAAAATCTCCATAGCACACCAGACTCCTCTCTCTCCACAAAAATCCTTCATCGGCAAGATTTTGAAGTCGGTTTCAAGAAATTAAGAACAGAGGAGAAGAGATTTTGAAAATCCTAACCAATCTTTGGTGAAATCTGAATTGTAGCTATGAAATGTGTGAAGACCAGACTCCGCAATGAACTTTTAGCAAGTTTCTAGATTATTTACATAGAGAAGGATATTGCGTAGGGGTTTGATGTTGATTCTATTATCGATGATTTTAATGACATGAAAGAGCGTCGAGTGCAAGTGAAGATGACTTGATTTACTAGATAGGCTGATATAAAGTCGTTACTGCTTTTGTGAAAAGCATAATTAAGTATGGAATGTTGCGCGCTATTTTATACTTTTTGAGTTCTAATGTATTTACATTGTTAAACATGTTTATTTTCATTGTTTGTCTCGCATACATAGTTGTCCCCATGTAGTGAAATTCATGGCTCCGTCCCTGAGCCCTTTTGCTAGAGCAGGTAATGAACGCTTCATTTGCTGCGATTCAAACCCAAGATTTGAAGGAGATTGAGGGAAAACGCATCTCTGTATCATTAATTCAAGGACTGGAGGCCTCCCTATGTAGCAAAACTGAGTTCTTCCAGTTAGTCTGAGCTGACAATTTTGAAATTGGAAGCTATTATTTCGAGCCTTCAACAAGAGCCATTTTAAGAGTGTATCGAGGATGCGCTAGCTAAGGACTGAATCGATAGATAAAAATCCGTTATTATCAATCACTCATGCACCGGTTGGATGTTAATTTGACCAAAAAAGAGAGGGGATAAGAGTCTGACGTGCGTGCACATTATTGGCCCCGCGCGAGTTCAGTTATTCGACATGACTCTACCTTTTTTTGTCATGCCACACATGAAAATTTTCGGTTGATTGGACATCGGTTGACTCTACCATATTAATCATTCAAGCTATTTTTTCCATCAAAACAAAAATGTTCAAATCAGATAGCTACCGATGGCTCATCAACACGAATTTTATCACCGGATATCGACTTGGCGAGACGAAGAAAATGAACGATTGAGATCAAATAACCGAGCTCAAGGTGCATGCTCGCTTTGCAGATTGCAGACCCCTCCCCCCAAGGAAGAGAAGACCTCCCACCCATGCCCCCTTTCTCTTTTGCCTTCAACAAACTTTTAAGGGTAAATTTCACTGACCTCCCCTGAGGTTTCTGACACAAACAGAAACCTCCCTTGAGGTTTCTGAAATAACACTGCCCTCCCCTACTTTAACTGACATTGTACATATTCCCCCCTCCGTCCAAGTAACGTTAGAAAATTGATGGAAAGTTCCAACACATGCTGATGTCATGGTGTCCTTGCATAGAATATACCGACAATGCCCTCAACCCTTCAGTAATCTTCAGCAAAAATACTTGCAACAGTGCCGTTAAAAAAAAATTACTTGCAATAGTAATTCATGTATTTTCTAACCACTTGGGTAGAGCACACCAAAGTAACTATTTTCTCTAATATTTGTAGTGTTTCTGCACGTCAAAAGTAAATACTCGCTCCGTCTCATAATGTTTGTCCTGTCTACAAAACGGAAACGTAAAAATAATACAATTTTTGCAAGAAAAGTTAAAAAAATTCAACAATTTATTAGATATAGATGAGTTTTTTTAACTTATGAAAAAAGTTTGATTTTTTTCTTGAAAGAAATGCAATATTTTGAGTCCTCGTTTTGTGGGCCAGACAAACATTATGGGGCAGAAGGAGTAACATTAAAATTGAACCAAATTTAATTAAAGTTCAATGCAAGATTTGAATTTCTTCCTCTTCTTCTTCCTCTCCTTTTTTTTAAAAAAAAGACCTTCAAAGCAAAAACCTGAACCACATGCACTAAAAAGTTTTATTTATTTATTTTACATTATAGTACATAGACATCTAGCTTACAGCGGTTTTGAATTTTGTTTTACCATTTTTTTAGTACCAGTAAAAGATTATTTATTAATCTGGACCATTGATTGATGAGATCGACGATTGTGTGGTGCACTATGAACCCTATAGGGCGCTCCGCCTTACAGGATCCCCAGGTCTGTGATTGACATATTTCTTAAATCAAGAAAACTCTATACTGTTATAAAAAGTAAAAAAATGCAATCAATTTTAAAAAATAAAATCATGAAGTTCAGGATATTATGAGTTTCATTGTATCGGTAAATTATTTTGATAGAAAAAACACATTGAAAGAACACTGAGTTTTATTTTGATAAAAAACTTTAAAAAAAACTAATGAACCAAAATTAGAAAAAGTTAGAAAAGACAAAAAAATTCATAATATTTGCCTATTTGGAATATTTTGCCATTAGTGAACCAATCATCCGCAAATTTTTTTTGCAGAGAATTAACAAGGGCATTTTTTTCAGTGGAGATATTAAAAAATTGAAAAAAAGATTATTAAGCCAAACCATGCCTAAGTGAATAGGCTAGTTGTGGCGGAGATTAAGAGGCGAAAAAATCATTATGGTATTAGGTGGGTGGCGGCATAAGAGCAACAAAAAGATTGAAAAAAATTAAATCACAACAGATGGAGTGCCTTCATGCCTTTTTTTGTAAACAATGATAAAAATAAATCCACGAGCACAAAATATCTTTGCATTTTTTTGTTTAAAAATGAAATTGGGAAAAAATAAAGGAAAAATTTTTATTATAGTCATCAAAAATAAAATCTTATAATGCCCAAACAAACCAAGTAATGCAATATTTTTTGCTGCATAATTTCGGCTTTGATATAAACTTGATTCACTCTTTTTTTTTTTAAATTTCATTGATCATTTTGTTTGAGAAAAATAGAAAAAACAAAAACATTTGAAAAGAAATAATGACAATAACAATAACAATAACAGTAGTAGTAATAATAATACGCCTAATGCTTTTCAAGTGGATTCATTTCACAAAATGAAAGGGATGAGGTGTGATTCCAAGAACCAAGTTTGTGCAATCTATTTACTTTGTTATAAGGGTATTTTGGTACTTTTCTCGCAAATGTTAACACCATCCATGACAAATTAACAGCAAGGGGGTCTGTTGATAATTTCAGTTAAAGCAGGGGAGGGCAGTGTTATTTCAGAAACCTTAGGGGAGGTATCTGTTTGTGTCAGAAATCTCAAGGGAGGTCAGTGAAATTTACCCAACTTTTAACTTGTCTCATGGCCTCTCCCTAGGTAAAATGGTTTGCCTCCGTAGCTTTATCTAAAGTTTGCTTTTTAAGCTTTTAGTACTACTGGAGTATATATCTTTCCCTTCTGCAGAGGGGGTATGTTACTTTAGCAGCAGCACGAGCATGGCTTCCAAGAGAGCTCTTTGTCTTCATCGCAAAAATCAAATGGGAGAAGAGTTTGATGGTACCAACAACAAAAAAAAAAACTGCTGATTTTGTCACTATCTTATTTTTGTTAACGCCACTCTTCTATAAATGTAATACAATTGCAGGAGAGTGGCGTTAACAAAAAAGGGAGTGACAAAATCATTTCCTCCCCCCCCCCCCCCCAAAAAAAAAAAAAGGAAACTTAGTCAAAAATCTATCATATTTATATTTTTTAAGCTCAAGGACAAGCACCTTTTGCCATCAAACATAAGCACAAATATGCCTGTGAAAGTGCCTAAAACCCTTGGGTATCCTTTGAAAGTGCCAAAAACTCTAGGGTACCCTGTATAAGAAAGTGTCTAAAATCCTAGGATACTTTATGAAAGTATCTAAACCATTAAAACACTATAATAGGAAAGTGCACCCTAAAACCCTGTGAAAGTGCCTAAACATGTTTCGGCCTTATGGCTAAAAAACTCAAAAGATTGAAAAACCTCCACTGAAAACTACTAGTATTTTACTGGCGTCCTTCCCCCTAAATGAAAACTATTTTACCGTCTCTATGACTAATTTTTCAAACAAAAAATGAAAAATGGATTGCGAAATCCCCGAATCCAAAATATTGCATCAAAAGAAAAGGATGGTGTACGAAAATCGAAAAGCAAATCACGTCGAAGTGTCAAAGCACATGTGACCCTGCCATTGATAATGGATGGAAGAGGGGCCAGAGGAAAGCAAAATGGCTCAAATTGCTGGGGTCAAAAAGGGGATTCCACCACACAGCAGATGGACTCAGTTCATTTCGGGCCCACCACACACATCAATGGGTCTTGGGGAGACTTGGTGGGGTCCAGTCTTTGTGTTGTTTTGTCCATCAATGGTGGGTCTCTTCAAGGAGGGGTTTGAAAAGGAAAGTAAAGGCCTCCACTGTATAGAACAGTACCCCCCATGTGAAATGGGGACCCTACATGGGTCTTTGGCATCATTCTGGCTGTACATGCTTGGTAATGAACGGTTCAGATTTCATCTCGATCGAACAAATTCCAATCGTTCATTCAAGGTGAAATATAAGCCGTTCATTGCCGAGTATGGACGACTCGGATATGGCCAACACCCATGCTGTCCCTCAAGAAACAGCAGGTCCCCAAGTGCGTGAAGCCTCTATGAAACTTGTTTTCCCTAACGAATCGGAGCAATGGAGGACAGAATCTCAATGAATCGTAGTAGCAATGTCACTCTGCCACTTACAATACTCCATTGCCTATTTTAGTCATCGCCGGTAGGAAACTTAAAAACAATAAAATGAAGACATAAATAATTTTCACATTCTCCCTTCTTCCAAATTGCTCCAATTTCTACGGTTCTACCTCCATTTTCTTTAATTTCGGAACCCCTTTTATAACTTTTTAATTGTTGACAGTGAGTCGCAGATGTATTTAAACAAAAAGAGAGCGTGAAAATCACTATCGAGAGATAGATTTCATATATTGACTGTTGGGAATGCACTTGAGTGGGAATTTTTAGTAGGGAAGAGGGGAGCCATTCTTTTGTAGTCAGTGCTCGGAGAATAATATATCTTGCATTGTGAGTATAATAATTACTAATTATTAATTAGTGTTGCCTTATGTCACTTTAATTATCGTCGTTTAAACTTTTGAAATAATTTACTCAAAAAAAATGAGGCCGGAAAATATCACACCTAAATAGCTTAGCACTGTAGCCGAAGTAGTAAGAGTGCAAACGAGTCGAGCCAAACTTCATTGTGTTCGAGCTCGACTGATTTGTAAAATAGAGCTGAGTCTAACTAATTTACTCAACAGGCCTCTTTAAACGAGCCGAGCCTATACAATCGGGCTTGTGGGAGCCGAATTGAGCTTTTGAGTGTCGAGCTCGGGTTGTCTAGTAAATGAGTCTAAAACTCGAGCTTGGCTCGCTCAAGTAGTATTTCCCGAAATTTCCGTAATGCCAAAAAGAAAATAGTAGTATTGCCCCAACGCGGAAGTTGCGGATTGGAGCCCAATATAGGACGGCTGGAAAAAGATAAATAAAAATATAAAAATGCGGAGTAAATAAAATAGGACGGTTTGAAATGGTCCCGGTTTTCTTAACCTTAAATCAGGGATAGAGTGTATCCTTTCGATGTGAAAGAATGCCCAAATATTAGACCAAATTGGATTCAATGTTCGAAGCCGTTTGGATCATGATATTATTATAGATCCAAAATGGATGATATTATAGATCTAAAACAGTACATTAGGAGGAAACTTCATCTCTAAACAAGGGATCAAGAAACCAAAAAAGAGGGGACTCAGTCCAAAGACTACACCCAATTCCTACTAAACTCATCGCTCCAAACAGTCAGAGCATTGCAGAAAATAATAAAAAACACCCGCTGATAAAGCCCCACAAACGGGGAGAATCCCACACAGGGGACACCAAATTAAGAAGAGAACAAAAAAAAGAAAAATTGGTAACGGAACCGAATGGAGTTCGCCGTAGCAAACTTCATCCACCAACCTAGATCTCCTACTCCGGCGGGGGAGGACGCCTCTGGCGACCACGATATGCAAAGCACTACCTCCAAAAGCAGTCAGACTACACGGCAGAAGAGGTGAAGGAGGGGCGGCAGAGGGTGGTTTGGGGAGGAGGAGGATGGGAAGGATGAGGGAGGGAGAGAAAACCTCCGAGATCTAAGATCGGGAGATGGAAAAACTCCATGAAGGAGAGATATCCCTCCCCTCCTGTCACCCATTAGGGCGTAAAACCCTGGAGGGAGGGGAAGGAGGAGATGCAGGGCGGCGACTTCTTTAGGGTTAGAGAGAGGGATGTTGAACCAAGCATTCTTTAACAACATGAATTCTATTTGGGAGTGCGAACGAGTCAATTCAAGCTGAGCCTTAGGGTTTTCGAGCTTGGCTCGTTTGATGAGACTATAGCTTTCTTTTGAATTGCTTTTTTGTATATTGAAGCTCCATGTTTGAAAGTAAAATTTCAGAATTATAAGTGACGTAGGGCATCACTCAAAAAGAAAAAAATTAACTCCACATTACATGGGAATCTTAACTCACTTATCCACATGAATGGATTTTGGGCCTGGATCCTATCCAATCCCTACGGTCCGGTCCATGTCCAATCCATTTCCGGGCCCTTCTTAGGTCTAGTTTGATGATCGGGATTGTTCGCATTTAGATCTCGTCGAAAACATTGACATGCCCGAAAATCACATTGATTGAATAACTTTTGATATGCTTTGAAACACATTCACTTTCAGAAATGGGTTTCGATATGGTGTCACAATGTTTTCAAAATTCATTTTCTCAAGATAAATATGTAAAGAAAACATTATCAACCAATGTACTATAAATATTATTTTTGGCATAACCAATGTTCTCGACGAGATCTACAAAATAAATCAAAATGAGTCTGGCTTTTGGATTTTACATGATTAGGGACGATTGTTACAGTTAATCGCCCCCTCTTATTTTTGTTATTTTACTTAATAAAAAACACAGTAGTGTGAATCTAGACTGTAGATCCTCATTCTAATAACTAATGTTTTGTTAATCGGATGTCCGGGACAGCTTGCACACATTTCGATTAATCCCAGAACTTTGAAATTAACGACAGCAACCCCAATTCTAATAGCTAATCCTAGGTACGTATCCCTCGATTGTGTTGGAATTAAATCCGTTTGAGAATCATCCTGAGATGTTTAATTTGTCCAAAGAATTTCAACTTTGGTATCCAATCATGACAAGTATCGTTCCATCACAAAAGTTGAAATTCTTTCAGGCTATGTTTGGATGTTCGTAACTTCACCGAGAGGATTCCTTGTCCGAGCTGTCCGGATTGGGCTCCGACAGGGGATCTAAACTCTCGTAACTTTGGGGTGAAAATTAATAATTGATTATTAGGAATAAATACTCAGAAATTCATTGGACTCTCGTTAGGTTAATTCAAGAATCTTTTTAGGAGAAAATTATGAAAGTTAATAATATGAGTATATATAATTTTTCTATGAATTGAGCATAGAATCTAAAACTATTTACGAATAGAGTAACGATAAGGGGATGCTATTCTCCGTTATTTACGTCACTAGCAATCACTTTCTCGTTGCACTCCTTTTTTTTTTTTTTTTCCACAGCGATATATATCAGCAAAGGGGAGGCAATGACTTACCAACTGCACTAAGTAGTGGTTGTCATTCTCGTTGCACTCCTTTCCAACGTGAGAATCAGAAAATTTAACTAACATTTTCATTCCTCTTCAAGATTTTCATCATTGAAACTGAGCCTTAAGTAGATGTCAAATACGATGGCAAGCAATCACTAGCAAAAATGTTGCGCATCACTAGCATTGCTCAATAGTGGCCGCTCCAGAAATTTGCAACAAAATGTTCAAAAAGTGCTTTAACCCTGCTAACTTTATTACCCAACGATATATGCACGCAAAATATCATATGTTAGCGTGAATATTGCGATCAAAAGCATAAAATACATAGGATCTGCCAATCCTTCGCGACGAATTTTCATAGTTGAACCAAGCATGATAAATGACGCCAGCACAAAATTTTTGGCGATATGCTCTTTTTATATCGTCCTATTATTAGAATGACGATACGATGAAAGATTGTTCAAGTTAAGAAGGTTTTTTCTTAGAAATATTTCGAGCGTCGTTATCCATCAACCTATTAATACAGTATTTTTGTTTTCAAATCTCACTTCTAGAGATTTATCGCATACGATCCAAATCGACAATAACAATTTAAATGTACGGAATGTAGTAAGATTTAATCATATTTTAATTCAATAGCTATTAAAAAAAATATGTATTTTAATTCAATAGGATACTACCTAGCTAGCAAATTCGGAATAAAGTTAAGATATTTCTTAATTACGATATATAATATCTTAATCCAATAAATTAAGTCCAAATTGTCTCTAATCTCTACATGGGCATTCACGTTATCCTTTTGTCACTGAGAGTTGGTCAGATTTCAAATATCATTAAAAAAAATGACCCCGCCGTGCCGGTCTTTTTTTACCGTAAAAATTCTCACAAAATCTCTACTTTTTTTTTTTTTAAGATTGTGTCTCGATCAACTAACGAGCTAGCTAGGTATCAATATAGAATCATGTAGTATTTGAGAAGCAGTAATATTATGATCATTATGTTATACTTATTACTTTCCGGTGATTACTCACGGAGTTCTCGTTCTCCCCCTCATTTTTTTACTCAAATTGACACGTTGATGGGGTCTTCAAGCCAACTAAAATAAAGTTAATACGAAACTTATTAATCGAGTTTGCCAATAGAGTTAAGTTTGACCCCACTGGGTGTGTGTGTGTGTGTGTGTGTATATATATATATATATATATATATATACATACATATACATACATATACGTGTATAATCATTTTATATCTGTAATATATACTACCATTTCAGCATTTCTCATCTATCACTCTTATCTTTGTATTTTTTGATGGATTCTATTGTAAATGCCGCTGGGCCTTTGAAATGATATGACTCATTGCCTTATCTTCAAAAAAATAAAAAGATGACATGTTTACTTTATTTTTGTCGATTTTTTAACACATGTAAAGATATTTGACTTTCTATTAGGAGTATATTACAATAAATTGAAAATATACTATTAATTCATACGTAATTATTTTTATTCTGTTTCGTGCACGGGCGTTATACAATTCATAATTAATTTCATATTGGGTTAGTTGAAAAGTCGCTCCGATTGAAATTGATGGCCTGATAATCATGAATTACCTGCCCACTAATAAATTTTACTTAAGGGTGGCAAATGGGCAGGTTTGGATCAAATTGGGTAAGTTGTAAGAGCTCCACACCAGGCTCTTTATATTTTGGACCAATTTACACCTTAAAAAGTTACTTTATTACTTTAGCTATCCAGTTTTAAAATATCTACTGTCATATAAAAATTATCCCATTAAAATATTATTTCTTTATTCTAATAAGAAAAGACAATTAAAAAAAAAGTGAACCATTTTTTTTTTTTGGTCCAACGGGAAGGAAAGTGGGCAAAACCATTTTCACCAACCAAACCAGTAAACAATTCTTCCCTCTCTCTCTCTCTCTCTCTTCTTCTCAACCCACAACCCAAAAAAATTAGCAAACAAAACCCAGCTCTGGTTCTTCTCATCGAAGGCAGGTGTTCAAAGGCGTTCTTCTCATCGAAGTAATCAGACCCATCAAGCCCAGAAGGATCAAATACCCCTCGATCGTTGGGCTCCATCTCCCCCAGTACCAGATCCAGATCTGAGAAGAAAGTCAAACTGAACCGCCGTGGATCACTTCGAACCTCTCTCTCTCTCTCAGAGTCGAACTGTTGAGAGTTCGCATATATTATAGTATTTTATTGGCAAACGGGTGAACAGTTCCTCGTGTATTTCAACGAGGAACTGTAGCTCTTCTACTTCTTAGGCCACTTCTACGAGCCAGATTACGCAGGGTTTTGGGGAATTTTCTTGGAGATGACTCGTTACTTTAGTTTAGAAGAGAGAGTAGAGAGATGTGGATGCCCTGTGGGTTGAGTCTTTAACATGTCATCGACCCATTTAGATCCTACTCCTTCCGTCCCATAATATTTGTCCGGTCCGCAAAACAAGGACGTAAAAATAATGTTTTTTGCAAGAAAGATTCAAAATTTTTTCAACAATTCATTAGATATCGATGAGTTCTTGTAATTTATGAAAAAAGTTTGAATTTTTTATTGAAAGAAATGCATTATTTTTTAGTCCTCGTTTTGCGGACCGGACAAATATTATGGGACGGAGGGAGTATTAATTATGAGCTTAATTATTCATACCCGACCCGAGCCATTTTATTTAAAACCAAACCCGATCCGTCCATTAACTCAATTACTTTATTTTTTTCTTTTTGGTTTCTGAATGGCATTATCCAATTACATGTATATTAAAATTTTAAAATGACTAAAATACCCATGTACACTGAAATGACTATATTACCAATATACATCTAAATAACTAAAATACCCAAACTTGGACCCAAAACTTCTTGAAAACGAGTGAAAAACTGTTGCACTTTTCACCGTGTTGATCTTTTACCGTCTTGACCGCGCCGACGTAGAGAGGAGAGAGAGAGGGAGGTGTAAAAGTGGGAAAAAAAAATTGACGATCCAAACCCAAAGCTGCTATACGTACATATCCCTGATTCCCTGGTACATATGGATTCGAGACTCGTATCAGGTCTCACCAAGATGATTGTAGTCGATTATTTCGCTCAAAATATTATGTTTAGTGTCCCTAGTAAAAAATCAACTCAATCGGATATCGGTACGGGCGTTTACAGAATATGGAGTACAACTTTGTTTCAAAATGACTGAATTATGGAACAAAGTTGTAAGTTTCATAAATGCTCCTACCGATATCCGATTGAGCGCATGTTTTATAGAGGCCGTAAAAAAAATATTTTGAACGAAATGAGCAGCTCTGATCATCTTTGCGGGATCCGATACAGGCCCCAAAGCCATATGTACGCAGGATATATGCATATCCATATGTGCTCATTTTTTTCGATCATGTACCCCAAAAAAAAAAAATTTTCGATCCAAACATTGACGTGCGAGAGATTTAATACCGACCCGATCCAAATTCTAGAGAGAGAAACAAACAGAGACAAAATGCAAGGAAATTGGAGAAGTTACACTAGTAAGGGCATCAACATCTCTCTCTCTACTCTCTCTTCTAAACTAAAGTAACGAGCCATCTCCAAGAAAATCCCCCAAAACCCTGCGTTATCAGGCTCGTGGAAGTCGCCTAAGAAGTAGAAGAGCTACAGTTCCTCGTTGAAATACACGAGGAACTGTTCACCCATTTGCCAATAAATTACTGTAATATATGCAAACTCTCAACAGTTCGACTCAGAGAGAGGGAGAGAGGTTCGAAGTGATCCACAGCGGTTCAGTTTGGCCTTCTTCTCAGATCTGGTACTGGGGGAGTTGGAGCCCAACGATCGAGGGGTATTTGATCCTTCTGGGCTTGATGGGTCTGATTACTTTGATGAGAAGAACGCCTTTGAACACCTGCCTTTGATGAGAAGAACCAAGGCTGGGTTTTGTTTGCTGAATTTTTTGGGTTGTGAGTTGAGAAGAAGAGAGAGTAAAGTTAGAGAGAGAGAGAGAGGGGATAATTGTTTGCTGGTTTGGTTGGTGAAAATGGCTTTGCCCACTTTCCTTCCCATTTGACCAGAAAAAGAAAAAAAGGTTTTCACTTTTTTTTATTGTCTTTTCTTTTTAGAATAAAGAAATAATATTTTAATGGAATAGTTTTTATATGGAGAGTCTGATGCAGGAGATATTTTAAAACTTGATAGCTAAAGTAATAAAGTGACTTTTTAAGGTGTAAATTGGTCCAAAATAAAAAGAGCCTGGTGCGGATGCTCTAACGAATACGAGATCAGCTATGGAGATCACTTGGTGTCTGCAAGAGAAGTTGAGAGAGAGGGAGGAGATTGTTTCAGGAATGTTTTCTTTGTTGGGTTATATTCATGATTTATTGGGCCATTTAAGTTGACCCAATTAATAGATGGGTTGGACCCGTTCTAACCCAACTAATAAATGGGCTTGGTTGAGTCTATTTTCTAGTGAGTGAGTTTGGGTTGATTAATGAGTATGGGTTTAATTTGTCACCCCTATTTTTAGTGGCGAGCCAGTCCCCCTTGGCTGAATGTTTCATCCTTCATATAAAAATGTGGAACGCAGGGCGGTGTTGTACACCATTTGAACTGTTCGTTTCAATAATCAATGGTCCAGGGAAAAGTCTTTTTAAAATCTCAACCGTCCAAAAGTGTTTTGGACGGTCCAGATTGCACAGCACCGCCCCGCGTTCAAAAATGTGTAGCTCCAACAGGAGATGGAAAAAGTGACGTGCTGAATCCAAACAATTTAGGATTTATGAGGTTTCGTAACGGATGAACCATTAGAAGTTTGCTAAATGCTAAGAACATGAGTAATTAAGAACTGAGAATTAAGGTTCTGTTTTTTTTTTGTTTGTTTGATCAGGATCAGGTGAGAAGCAAGGATGGGACTAGAGGTGGCAATCTCAACCCATATTTTCTAACCCGCCCAAATCCGCCCACTTATAACCCAACCCAATCCGCCCATATTGTATAATGGGTTGATATGGGTTGAACCCATATCAACCCATATTTACTTGGGTTTAGATGGGTTGAGAGTGGGTTAAATATGGGTTAGAGTTAAAAACCCACTCCACACACTCCAGCCCATACATTCCACACAAATCTAACAATTCTACGAGTACCCGCCCATAAATCACACACACTCTCTCTCCTGGCTGAACTTCTCTCTCTCTCTCTCTCCTGGCTGAACTTCTCTCTCTCTCTCTCTCTCTCTCTCTCTCTCTCTCTCTCTCTCTCTCTCATGCTAATAAGGGTCTCCCTACGAAAATGGATAGTCAAAATCAAACCAAATTACTCTCAATTTTGATCGGTTCTAGCTCGAACAAAATCGAGCCGACTGATTCTTTTAAATTGCTTTTTACTAAACATATAGGTGGCATACTTATCCAAAAGAACATATAGGTGGCATTTAATTTTTATTATCTCCTTCTGTAAAAAGGAAAAAAACACTTTCGTAGTTTGCAACCTAATATCAGGGTCCTCTGATCCTCTCTCTCTCTCTCTCTTCCTAGTTTGCAACCACCACCCACTTCCATCCCATTCAAACCTTCTCGTGAACGTCAAATCTGATCTAGTTCTACTTCGTCCCTATTCCAAATTTGACGGTGGACAGTCGTCACAGTCCACCGCATTTCTTGCGGTGATCGTAGTGTTTTTTTTTTTTTTGGGAAACCAGTCAATTCATTCAAATCCGAAGGCGAAGATTATATCGCAAAACTTAGGAGTGCACCAAATTGTCTAATCCGGTACTCTAGGACACCCTGCAAAAGCAAATCAACACAAGGTGCCGATATGAGAATCCCGCCCGGGACAAGGCAGAGAGATCTCAAACGAAATCCCAGTACAAAACATTACGCAATAAGAAACAGATGTAATCGAGACAACAAATTTTGATTCCAAAATTCCAAAAAAAAATTTTAAGGCATAACTTGGGGGTTTTTTTTCCTTATTGATTTTGAACGATTCGTAGATGTGGTGTTTTTGTTCAGCAAGTCTGAGTTTTGATATAGGGGAATTAGTTTTACAAAAACAAAAACAAAAAAAAAAAAAGGAAAGGAAAAAACGGGCCGGGTCGGGCGGGTTTGGGTTTGGCTTGACCCATATTTGACCCGACCCGTTTCAACCCGTTAACTTTTTAACCCATATTTGACCCACGACCCGTTTCAACCCGCCCAGACCCGCCCGTTTGCCACCTCTAGATGGGACCAGTGGTCTAGTGGCGGCGACTACCACGACAAGAATTTTAGAAAATGCAATTATTATATGTAAAAAAAAAATTATGCCTAACTTATATAGTCTCGCTACCACTAGATTTTTTTAATATACATTTCGCCACTGCTAGGGTAAAATTCTGGTTCCGTCTTGGTGAGAAGGTTCTGGTTTCGTTCATGAAAAGTCGAAGCAGCTATGGCTTGTGCCAAACATCACACTTATTTGGATAAAAAGCGTAATTTATTTCGAGCAAAAACTAGCTTTTTATCTATTATCTCAATTAGTTTTTGAATTATTAAAAATGATTAGACATCAATGAGTGTATTTGCGATAGCTATGGATACAGATTTTAGACTTTAGTTTCAGATTCTGCTACAAATTTTTAAATTTCGCATTTCAATAAAAGTTGATAGCAGCCTGCTGAACGTCCATAGAGAAAGGACTGGGGGAGCTGCTATCCCTTGAAGGGACAGCAGCCTGCTGTCTCGACAAGGGGGCCGTGCTTCGGTCTCGCTTCAATAATCGAAAACGTTCACCTCGTAGAACTCGTCGAGTTGAACAAGTATGTAAAAAATCAGCTCTATTGGATATCATTAAGTGCTTAATCGAAACCTTTTTGTCTTGATCCGAAACACTGGATCAAATCTAATAGAATCCATTATTGGCAAGTTATATGTGTTCCGATAAGACACTTAATGATATCCGATCAAACTGATTTTTAACATGTTCAACTCGACGAGCTCTACGGGGTGAACGTTTTAGATCATCGGAACAAGACATGAGCGGGACCCCCTCAGCTGGGACAACACGCTTATGTCCTTTCAAGGGACAACAACTCCCCCCCAGTCCTTTCTATGGACGTTCATTTGATTTTGAAATAAATTAACACTCGTCCTTTCTTTGAAAATATTACTCCCTCCGTCCCAATTTGTTGGTCCTCTTTGGGGGTGCGTGTCATTTTTCAATTGATTATATCTTACCATTTATAATCTTTTAGGCGATTTTAAAAACTTTGTACAAAAGAGCTCATTATGATCTATCAAACAAGATCCGTATCTAATATAAAATACATTATAGATTAACAAATATAGTCAATTTTTTGAGACTCCCAATAAAGAGAGGAGGACCAAGAATTTGGGACGGGAGGAGTATTTTCTGTTTATCGCAGAATGATGTAGAAATATGGTCACCTCGGAAAATGACTGGAAGTTTATTTCATCGGCGGAAAAAATGAGAAAATCACTCCCCTATTTTTTGAAAGGTGGAGAAAGAAGCAGATCGATTAGATTTATTGAAAAGAAAAGAAAAATGACAGGTGCGTGGGAAATGGGGGAGAACAGAGACGTGGCTACGTAAACAGGGGCGATTAACCCCGTCGTAAGATCACGACACGTGTACGGTGGAGACACCCCACTCTCTCTCCTCCCCGTCCGTTATAAATAAGGTCGTTGGCTCCCCTCCTTTAAACCCCGTGCACAGCTTTCCTCTCGATAGTCATCTGCTAAAATTCATCAGCTTTCCATTTCCAACTCCTTCTCTCTCTCCTTCTTTCTCGCTCTAGGAAAATGTCTTGCTGCGGAGGAAACTGTGGCTGCGGGTCTGGCTGCAAGTGCGGCAGCGGCTGCGGAGGGTACGAAACTCCTTTTTACTTCCGTCTTGATCTCTCTGTTTTCGTTTCCTAGAAAACTACTAGTAGTTTGTTTTCATGAGAAAAAAAAATTAGAGTCGGCGTAAACAATTAGGCTGAGTTTTTTCTTAAGGAGGAGGCCGTTGGCCTAAGTTTTTGGATCTTTCGACCGGGTTTTCTTAGCCTGCTTTCTCCCAATTTTTACTAGATGAGGGTTTTTTTTTTCTTTTTTTTCTTCTCTAATCGGTGGTCTTGACGTGAAGAATCAGAATTACTATTAAAAAGATTTGATCAGATTTAGAAAATGTTCATTAAAGATGAGCAAAAAGTATGATAAAGACACCCTTCTGGGGGTGGGGGCCCTGGGGGGTGGGGGATAAGCCAACTTGACTTTTTGGTTTTCTCATTATTCAATTTTTTTAATTTGTTAAAGCTTTGCATTAAATTTTTGTGAATTATTAATTTGTTTCGAAGATTAAATTTTTGTGAATTATTAATTTGTTTCGAAGAGAAATCAGATCGAAACTCATAATTTTTTTTTTGGATAAAAGACAAAAAAAAAAAAGAGAAACACTTTTTAGCTTATTTTGTCTTCATATTCAAAAAGGTTCAAAATTTGATCATTTCTTCTTGATAAGAATCGAAATTGATTCAAACCTAAAAGACAGAAGTTAAGAGAAAACGACAAAAAGACACATTTACACAATAATACTGAATTTCTGGAGATAGGTAGGGAGGGATGAGATTAATAAGTGGAGAGAAAACTAATTAGAAACGAGTGGGAGGGGTGGGTTCCTGGAACCTGAATTGGGGGATGGTGCTGTGTAGTGGTATGCACGGCACGGTGCTATGCACTTTTGAGCCGTCGGGTGCATCCGACGGCTCCGATCTCATTTCGGCAATAAAGGGCTCTCGATCGTTGGTTGTTGAGATGAGATCGTAAGTAATGGGACAGTAAGCAACTCCTATCTCCCATGCAAGCAAGTAGGCCATAGCTAGAACCCCTGGATAGAGTATGGGAAGAAGCTTTCAAAGAAGCCCTTGGAATTCACTGAAAAGGATATCGAGCCATCGGATCATGTTCGACGGCTCAAGAGATGTGCACCTCACTGAACAGCACCAACCCGAAGTCCCTGGAACCCCAAGTGAACAAAGCCATGCTTCGTTGATTGGGGTTCTGTTTCTCTTTTTGTTAATTATCTGTATTTTTTTTTTTTACTATATATAAGTGATTCAGCTGATAATCGATGTGCTAAAAGTGTTTGGGTTATTATGATTATTACAGATGCAAGATGTACCCTGATATGAGCTTCGAGGGATCATCTACAACTGAGACCCTCATTGTTGGCGTTGCTCCTCAGAAGACGTAAGTATACACATCTATATTATGGCTACGTTATTGTAAATTTATAAGTCTTGAAACTTTTTTCGATAGTTTTTATTTTTCGTAATTTTTTGCTTAGCTTTTTGAGGTTAAATCGTTCGTCACAACAAGACAAATTGAAAAGGTATAAAAATATGGATTGATGTTGAAAAATTCATATAAGACGGCACTCTAGACAAATAAGACAGCTATTTGATACTTTTTTTTGCCTTTAGTGAACATTTTTTTTTGCTTTTTGTCATAATTTTCTACTTTTTAAACTCCTCTCAACTCCTCTCAACGGGTGATTAATCCAAAAAATATGACGTGAATCTAACAAAAATTCAAAAAAGACAGAATAAAACACACAAAACGAAGAAGGAATTGAGGTGCCTAACTTAGCTTTGGTTGCCCACTTATTAAGTAATGAGGCCATGTATAAATCTTGCAAAAGTTTCTAGACATAAGTTCGTTTGGACGCCCTTAGTTATAAAAAATATTAATAATTTTTTTGTTGGGCTTATTAATTTTTTTTGTAATTTTTTGTGTTAGGTTTACATAGAAATTTTTGTGTTATATCTTTGATATTTTTAAAAATATTTGGGTAAAAGTCATAATTTTTTTTCCCCGATTCGTCTTGACGAAACGAATCAATAATCCACAAAAATTAGGTGCAAAAATAATAAATGCGGAAAAAATTTAATAAGGACAAAACAAAGGAAAACCCAAAAATCTCAGCGAAATTTAGGCACGGTCAATCCGCTAGTAATTACGCTGTCTGGATATTAGCCTCAGTCAATCCGCCAATAATCACGATTTGGTATTTTAAACATTAGTTTGAGTTGGATTTGATTCCATTATTATTTATAGAGTAAATTGCTGAATTATTGTACTGGGACCCATGTTAATATCCAGTCTACACGTAAACAAGTTTTGGCCCAATTTAATAATGGCAAAATTGGCAATCTTATCTTTCCACTAGGTTGTTACTTTGAAACTACCATGTGGATATTTACACGTTGTGAAAAATGATTGAGAGACACCTGTGTTTGACCAAAAATTTAGACACAATTGCGTTCGTGGTCGTTCGATTCGTTAGAGTTCTCTTACGTATCGTGAGGAATTCTCGCGCACCGAACGATCTAACTACGTTTTGCGTTCGGTCTTTTTTGAAACCTCACTCACTCGTATTCATGCGTATGTTTTACATGCACAGATACTTCGAGGGATCTGAGATGGGAGCGGCAGCAGAGAACGGCTGCAAGTGCGGATCCAACTGCCAATGCGACCCTTGCACCTGCAAATGAAACCGGTTCGCTTCTAACCAGCAGTAGCAGAGACCTGGGTCCTTTCCTCATCAACAATAATACATGCTAGTTTATGTGTGTCTCTCTCTCTGTTTGTGGGTAAGGGAGCTTTAAGTAGCTCTTTTTTTATGTTTTGGAGAATAAGGTTGCCATGGTTTCATGGTGACTTTGGTGGTCTTGTTGTTGTGTTTGTATAAAGTTTTTAAGTAACTTTGATGAGAGAAGTCTCTGCCTGTTCTATGTATGTATGTATGTTGGGAGTTTGAATTTCTGAATGAGAACTCCTCTACTAGCTATTTGATAAATGGCCTCTCTGTTTGAATTTTGAAGGTTCTGGTTTTGTGATTTGGTGATATATTGTGAAAAAATTACCTGTCTTGTTTACGAGAAATAAGTACTTAAAAACTAAACGGGAATTATTGCTAAACTAGTATAAAAAAAACCAAAACCTAATAAAGTCAACAAGATTATGTCTATCTAAATAATTGTCTTTTTATTCCAATCTTGGATGAATTGGAATGGTTGTTACTTGTTATTGTCTCAAAATCATTAAAACTGGACTTTTTGGGTCCTATGGATGCAGGGATGAGGAAAAAGTGGTTACGTTCATTTATTAATCTAGCAATTGATAATAAGTGATAAAATGACCTGCATGTTTTTTTATACATTAGAATAGAATAAAACCAATAAAAAAATCGGAGGCTGATCCCTTATTAACAATAATGGGTATTCTATTTTCAAAAATGTGATTCCCATTATGCGATTAATCAGGGTAATATCGTTTACTTTAACACATGAATGTTAACTAGGAAGAAAACAAAAGAAATTATATTCAAGCATTTGATCATTGAAACAGGAACGAAATGAAGTTTTTGGCTAATTTTTCAAAGCTATCCTTTTCACATTTCATAATCATCTCTTCATAAACTACCAATATATACCTAGGGGTTTGGTCGAGTGACATAAAATTAAAGTAATCAAAGAGCTTATTCCCTAAGAGAACATTGACATGATTAAAAGCAATCAAAGAGCTTGCCCCTTAAGAGAACGCAAGGTCAAATTCCACAAAGACTACATATTGAAAATCTAAGGCCATTGAAGGTTTACCCATTCGTTAACTTTAAAACTTCAGAATTTAGTCGAGGTATTCTTAATCTGTCCCAGATAGGCAGATTTGTGTCCTATCCGGGCGTCAAGGCCGTAGACAAATTTTATTAGAAATGGACGCGTCCATTTCCATCAATTTTGTGTGACCATAATTCATATTGGTTATTCTTGGGGATGATCCAAAATGAAATATTACAGTATCTGGTTTGAGTCATTTTCAAAGATGAATACATATTCACCTACCTTTAGGTGATGTGTGCAGTAGTTCGATGTTATTGTCAGTCTTTATTGCGTGCAAACCTTTCTAACAAGGAAGAGGCCAATGTGCAAAGTGTGGATGACTGGATCCAAGTACTGACAAAGTTTGAATAATGCTGCAAAATCTCAACCGACATCAGGGTGAGTTCACGTTATATTTTATCTTTAATATTTTTTTTCATTAAAATTTGTTAATCGTCTATTCAAATCATAAGCAAAATAAAAACAACATTGCAAATCAAATCGAGCCTCAAGTCTCAATCAATTGGGATCAGATACATGAATCTGTCTGTCTCCATTGAGTTTTGTCGAAGGCATCAATCAAGTTAAAGTTACCAAGTGTCTATGTTAACAAAAGAACATTACATTTTGATAAAATTAACGAATCACCATGTTGTTAGCATCAAATGGAACTCCACCACAAACATACAACAGAGTTTTACTACAACACCCAGGAAAAAAAAAATTTTAAAAAAAAGTGAAAAACAAAAGAGCATATTGATACAAGGTGAAATCTGAACTGATGTGGAATAATCCATATGTTGAAAATTTCACCAGCAACTGGGGGTTGCACGTTACGTAGTCAACCAAATAATCCTCTTGCAGTTCTATTGAACATGTTATGCACCTGTTTGGATGAGAGCCCTATCTTCTCCAAATCATTTAGCTGCAACATTCACAAACAAATGCATTTCGGTGTTAACTCGATCGAGAAAGAAACTTGGGAATTCCCACGTTAACGATTCAAACACTTCTTACCGATTTTAGGGGACTTGTTTCTCTTAGCTCAAGTATGTACTCGGCCATCTTCTGTCCAATTCCCTAGATAAAAAAGAATCCAACCATACATTAGAAATGATCATTTATCTAAATAGTAAATCTATTTCTGGGTGATAGTTCGTTTGAAAATATCCACCTTTAGTCCCATAAGCTCCTCCCTGAAATGAAGGTAGTAGAGACAATGTTAGATTTTTATGGTTTGAAGACTTAATGGAATGAAAACTGAGCAACAAAAACAAGAACCTACCTGCTTGCTTGATTCAAAAAATCGACATATTCTTGGACGAGGGAGCTCTACACGTTCAGGTTAGAAAGATTAGGAGATAGAGCAGCCAATAGTGCAAAACAAAAGAGAAACATTAGGCAAAATGATACTACATACCTTTAAGTTAGAGCCAAGTGAATTAAGTTTATCAAGAGGGGTACCAATCTTTTGGGACTTGTCACCTGGACAACTAAGAAGGAAAGGTGTTTTGGGAGTCTTTGGATCGAGAAGAGCTAAGCATATTTGATCTCTGGAGGACTTGTTCTCAACGTTTATGTTGGAGTTGATAGGAGAAAGAACTCTCCTAAGAGAACTCTGCAGTGCTTTAATTTTCTCACAAATGGGTGATGATTCATCAAAGTTGGAATGACTGATGATTTCCATATTCTCCGCTTTGTCCGACAACTTATCTACACAAGAATGACACAGTTCAGAAATTTTGAAGTTCTCTACTCAGAATGACCAAGATAGAACAACGTAAATAACGGCTCAAAGTTATCAGCAAAATACCGGGTGTACATGTTCTTGTTTCAAGCACAATCATATCAGTAGAGACCTTGGAGTCCTCCGTTGCAGTTTCCTCAATAGTGGCTTCTAGAGCCTGAAATGAAGTCTCAATGTCTAAATACATAAAATCCTTTGTAGTTGTCCTTCGTAGATCGCTTTCAGAACATAAGGTACTTACATTGTATGTATGCGGCTGAATATTGCCATCAGATTGAGGTATTGAAAATTTTCTTGAGCCACCGTCTTTTGAAATTGCGCTACAATCTTTCACTTTGCGAAGATTCATATCTTTCTGCCAATGTCACCAAAAAGAATTTTGATACCATAACTATTTTAGTGAGGAAGAACATAAGGATTGAATGCATGTGACATGGATGCGTAAATATCTTGTACCTCCGTGCTTGGATCAACTGAAGCAACATTGGTGAATAGATTTCTGCGAGGCAAAGCCGAAGACCTACACATGGACCAAATAGTAAAAGGAAGAGATCAAGGTATACTCATGTAGTCTGAAAGTAACTTGCTTCAACAGTTAACCTCACCTTTCTTTCACAGTTGAAGCACTTTGAAAGGTGCTGGACTTCTGTTTTGCTGAGCTGTATGCTTTGGGCTTCTTTGTTGAGCTCATGGCACTAGGAGTCTTTATTATCAATGGAGAACCAAAAGCCCCCATTTTTTGTGCACTACTCTTTGTCTTTCCTTTCGACTCAAGCCAAGCACGAAGCTTTGCCTCCATGTCAACTTTAAATTTGGGAGTTTCATGTTTCTGAGCTGAAGAAACAAAATTAGAGATGTGGCGGGATCGTGCTGCCAAACTGACCGTATGAACGGATTCTTGGTACTCTCCTGGATTCTACAAATAAGAATTAAAGGTAAATCACCCAAGGAATTCATCATAACATCAAAGATATCAGGTGAGTGCTAGAATAGTTACCAAACAAGCGACCATCAAAGCACGACTAGATCCACCAAGAGAATCTTGCAATATCCGGGTTAGTTTGCTTTCTCTGTAAGGCACTCGAGGTCTGTTGTTATTTAGCGCATAAATAACGTTGGACAGGGCAAACAAGGATTGATTAATTTTTGCGCTTTCTTGGAGACGAATCCCTTCATTACAGGTCCTCCGGTTGTCTTCATTACCTGGTTGAATCATAAATATGCTTGAGAACCACTAATTGGTAAGGGAGTGTTGGTATCGGATTCTTATTTTTAGGATCAGCTTTTGTAAAATCTAGTTTTGTTACACACTTCCTGAATGGTTCAGGCTTTAACTAGAAGTATAAGAAATGCGATTAGAACCTGCTAAATCGATAAGGTTAAGCTTCCCGGCAGCAATAAGCCCAGAACCTTCACCACAAGGAGATGAAACAGTAATTGCAAGCACTCCATGGCTCCTGCTAGAGACGTCGTTAAGACCCGTGTGTGCAACCTTTCTCCTCTGATTTCCACGAGAAAACACCTCATGGAATTCAGGCATCGAATTGACCGGGACCTTAGATAGCCCCTTCAGATGAATCTCCCCATCTTTGTCTTCCATCACTGCAATCTCCTGTGGTTTGACTTCCATAAGATCATAGCACCTGTCCATATAGACTTCGTAATACGAAATCTCTGCAGTACTTCCTGTGCTGTGGCACAAGGATAAAACTGTTGACATGGCCTGCGGTATTAAACCTGGGATCTCATCAGTGCCCTGCATCATCATAGTCCATACCATGAATTCCATCGCAAACATATGAACAAAAACTACAAACAATGATACAAAAACCACTAAAGCAAGTATTAAAGGAATGCCTAATTTGCACATTCTGTGATGAGGCAACCTTTTGGAGTACTATGCTAAATCTTAAACCAAATTAGTCACATACCCATAAAAGTGTTTCACTATGTCCCAAACTCATTCTACCACGTTGGATTAAGCCTCTTCAATCCCCCTCGAGTGCAAATACTCAAAAGCTATGCTTAACCCATCATCAAAAGTATTTATTAATAACAACCTATAATATCATTCTCGTTAATGAATCAAGACATGTTACAGAGTATATATACCAGCTATGTTTCAGTCTCCTGACATAACCAATACTAACACCAGTCGAGACTGTTTTTCTTCTAACAATTGAAACCTGTCGACCATAAGAACATTACCGTTGATGTATAATCAACTAGTCTTCCTGTCACTTAACTTCAGTTCGGCCACAAACCAACAATGGCCCTTTAGACGAAATCAATCATAGTCATAGGCAACATGCTAGAGCAGAAGATACAACATAGTAACAAACTTCAAGTCATACTATTAATGAGCACAAGCAGAGATTAATTCACCCACCTTCGTTAGCAAGCGAACAAGGACACCTAGTACATGCTATAATGGATCTTGGTCTTTTACGAGTCTTCTGTTTGCTGTTATACAGATCTTGGTCTAGTCACTACGTAGGTGGAAAACCTGATGGAGTCTTCTATTTGCTCGCTTAGTTAAGCACATCCAACAAACCATAGGCTACAATATGGGTTATCTACGTATGGTCCAAGAATTAGAAAAACACAGACCTCATCTCTCTATGCTCGTTGTCTCAATGACAATGTCACTCACTCGTGTGACTGAGTCGATGTCAAACTATGCCCGCGATATACCTTGAATACCATAGAACTAACTAATCACATGGGTAATGTGTGTGTATATAGAGATGTTATAAAGTGATTTATTAACACCATAAGTTTTTAACAAATATTTCATCTTTAGTGATCCAATTAAGAAAAAACAATCATAGTCTAGGAAGTCCAAAGCCAATCATGTCGCATGTCCAATTATATTTCCCTTCCACTTCTAACCTCGACTATATGTTGTAACGATAGGGCAACTCCGATATGTTTTGTTCTCCAGTTCATCCAAGCAAAACAACACCCCCTTTGGATGGTGAGAAAGGAGGAGAAAAGAAAGGGGAGCACTTTCTCTCCAAATCTCACCATTTTTGGTGAGATTGGGTGAGAAAGGGGAAGGGCCAATCAAAACATTTCTTTTTTGTACTTTTCTCTCCATTTCTTACCAAAATGTTCAATCCAAATGAGTAATTTCTTAAGAAACCACAACCCTTTCCTTGCTTTTCTCATGAAATCACTCCATCCAATGGGGGTCGTAGTCCTCATCGGGTGAAGGCAAGATCAAGCCACTTCAAGTTGAGTTAGAATAAAACCTGCATAGTGTAGGTTTTCCCACTGCAAGTAGCCCCATATGCGAAGACAGTAGCATTGCAGCCATTAAAGATCCCTGGAATCAAAGGGCTGACTTCTCTGTGGAAAATCTTGCTCAAATTGTTGTCCTCTTGCCCAAAGAATGAGTCCAAATTGTAACACTCGTTCCGACTGTACCCACAAAATTCAAAGAAGAAAGTCGGAAAAAATGACGAATCAGAAGGATTGGCAAAAAACCCAAGAATTTAAAAAAATAAAAACAGGAAAAAAAATGGAAAAAGGGTTACCTAACTTACCTTGTTTCTGGATCTTTGAGATGAACCGTGACTTCTTGGGTAGAGTCGAGTTCCGAACCGAGAACAGAGACGCAAGGGGTGGAATTTCCGTTTCTGGAAGCGGTTTCGTGGGGGAGAAAGGGACGGACCCTGATTATGACCCTGACCTTTGAGATCGAACTCGATGGTTTTGCAGGAGTCAACATTTTTGTAGAGAGAGAGAGAGAGAGAGAGAGAACTCAGAGAAGTAATGGATAAGAGAATTTGTAGATTTTCTTGGTTGGAGAAGACAGAGGAATCCCAGACACAGAGAGGGAATGAGGTTTTTAGGAACAGAGTTTGGAACATCTGATTTGACCGTTGGAGTCCGTTTTAAACTGACGATTTGAATTGAGCTTTTTTTCCGTTTGAAAGAGAGAGTTGGGACTTGGGGTAAAGGGTTCTAGAGTGTCACTGGGGTCACCGATCTCGTGCGTGGCCATGTGGGGCCATCGTTTTGGTTTAATACTATTTTGTTTAGTAACGCAAGTGTCCTGGCCAGTTTGTGCGCACGTCGAGTAAATCGGTGGATCAATTCCACCGCTCGCTTGCGGATTTCCAATTTAAGCGAGAACAAAACTCTATATGGACCAGGAGTGGCTATATAGTAGCTAGTGTTTCAGAGGTTCAGAAAAATGTACTAAAATTTTATACTAGTATTCTTTTATGTATGTAATTTGATTTTTCTTTTATACTCCGCTAATCTAATATTCTGGAGCCGTCCCAGACATGAACTGACTCCAATAGGGTTCTTTTTATTCAGTTGACAAGTAGTAAACAACAGATGTTTGTCTCATTTACCCCGCATGTTTTGTTTGTCTTATGGGAAAAATTCAAAAAAACTCCTGAACTTTGAACTCAATGTCAAATAGGCACCTGAACTTAAATAAACTTCAATTGAACACCTGAACTTTCACTCCGTTATCAATTTACCCCCTGCCGTCTGACTTGCCGTTAACGCCACAGTTAAATAAAAAATACCTACCACCAGTTTGCAATCCTATGAAGCAGAAACGTGATTATGAGAGCCTTAGAGACAAAATTTGATTATGTCTCTTTAGAATAATATGATCAGAATAATAAGATCTTCACACCCGTTCAAACGGATTAAAAATTGGAGCACTTAATTTTTTAACCATATTTTTTAATATATAAACGGTCTAAAAAAAATTAAGTGCTCAAATTTTCAAAAAAAATTCTCCCTACTTCCAACATTTTTCTCTCTATCTCTCTCCATTTATTACCCGGACCCGGGGGCTTTGCTGCCCCAAAGGCACACCAAAATGGCAACGTTTTAGTTAAATAAAAAATTCATACCACCAGATTGCAATCCTATGGAGCAGAAACGTGATTATGAGAGCCTTAGAGACAAAATTTGATTATGTCTCTTTAGAAAAATATGATCAGAATAATAAGATCTTCACACCCGTTCAAACGGATTAAAAATTGAAGCACTTAATATTTTAATCATATTTTTAATATATAAACGGTCATAAAAAAATTAAGTGCTCAAATTTTCACTCCGTTTTGAATCAGTACAAAGATATTTAAGTGCTCATAAAAAATTAAGTGCTCATAATCACATTTCTGCTCCATAGGGTCCTAAATAAAGAACACATACTTAATATGAGAGCCTTAGAGATAAAAATGAATTACGACCCTTTAGAATAATATGATAAGAATAAAAAGATCTTTGCACCGATTCGAACGGAGTGAAAATTTGAGCACTTAATTTTTTGAGACCGTTTATATAATTTTTGAGACCGTTTATATATTACTGTAAAAAATATTAATCCGTTTGAACGGGTGTGAAGATCTTATTATTCTGATCATATTATTCTAAAGAGACATAATCAAATTTTGTCTCTAAGGCTCTCATAATCACGTTTCTGCTTCATAGGATTGCAAACTGGTGGTAGGTATTTTTTATTTAACTGTGGCGTTAACGGCAAGTCAGACGGCAGGGGGTAAATTGATAACGGAGTGAAAGTTCAGGTGTTCAATTGAAGTTTATTTAAGTTCAGGTGCCTATTTGACATTGAGTTCAAAGTTCAGGGGTTTTTTTGAATTTTTCCCTTGTGTTATTTACCCCCACATGTTCTTGGAGGTAAGTTTGTGTTTTGTGTTTGTCCGTTCAGTTTATATGTCAAATTATATTGCAAAAAAAAGTAGTTTGATAAAGTCAATATCGTCATTCTCCATAAAATTAGGAGGCAAACACAACATAAGGTTTGTTTTTGGTTTGGGCTAACTTTTTATTGTCTCTTGTCACTGTCTTTTTTTTTCCTTGTTGTTTTCTTTTAATTTTTATAAGATTCAGGTCAAATTTATATCACATTGTTCGTCTCAACGAAATGGATCGAAAAAGTATAAAAAAATAGTCCAAAGTTAAATTAAAAAAATCATATTAGACAGCGCTAAAAACACTTAAAAACGGTCTTTTCGAATAATAATAATCCATCTCTAATGTTCTCAAAATTTTGCAAATAAATCTCCAAAATTACAATAGATCCTAAATCATCAAAATCAACAGTAATAATGATCTCTCCAAATAATTTCCTAATTAAAACAATCATCTAAATGCTTCAATTTAGCTGCCATTAACACAATCCTTAACGTGAAAAATAAATAAGGTCGGTAAGTATATACAACACGACAACAATTTGCATTGCTCAATTCTGTACTCAAATAAGAACATGCCCAATAAACGAGCAAACAAATCCATATAGATCATTCTGGAATGACAAAGGGAAAATAACGGCCCAAGACGTGTTTTGATAATTAATACCCGCCAATGACATATTAAGAACAATTCGTTTGTAGCCTCGTAAACATCTCATCTCCATTTCATCAGACCCAAGCCCAACTCATAGAGCTAAAACTGGGCCCAGACTGGGCTTTATTTCAATGGCCTTGAGCTGGTTCGGCCCACGTGCTTGCTTCATTTGTAAAATTTGCAAGAGCTGGCCCTTCCAAAAAGAATGGGTAACTAACTATGCCCCAAAGTTTGATTAGAGATGAAAAGTCAATTCTCTCTCTCAAAAAATTGATCTCTTGTAGGTGCTGCTGTGGGAAAACAATTCCTCCTTTCTTATCCCTTCTTCCTCTCTCACACACTGTCACTGTCATAGGGCTATCAACGAGCTGAGTCGAGCCAAGCTTTGTCGAGCTCGAGCTCTGCTTGTTCACTAAACGAGCTTAAAACTCAAGCTCGAGCTCAGCTCATTTACTAAACGAGTCGAACCGAGCTCGCAAGCTTCTCAGTTTGTTGTCAGTCCTACACACATGTGGAAAACACTGATCAATAATCTGCTATATGTCCAAAAAAACTAATTTGGCATTCGGTTATATTCGATTGAATCATCTGTCATATTGAGTATTTCATAGAATGTGACAGTAGGTTTTCCATCTCCTAATCACTTGTTGCAAGGACTACTGAGTCACATTTTATAACAAATCACTGATGAATACATTTGGTTTGCCCTCAAGTCATGAATTCTTTGCCTGCCATCCAACATAGTTTAATAGCTACATAAGTCGAAACGACGAGTTTGAGTTTGGGGTGATTCTATTGGATTAGATACCCCACTTTCTTCAAAGATGTTAGACTCCAAGAAAATCCAACATGATATCAGAGCTAGATCTTAGGTGGCCTCACATCTTATGGGAAAGTCTCTGTCATCTCCGTTGCCCGAGTCAATCAGTCAGCTCATAGTCTGTCACCTTCACTTGCATTCGGGCTGCATGTGAGGGAGAGTGCTAGACTTGTCCCACATCGCTCATTTAAGCCGTCCAAACTTGGTTAATATATTCTAGAGGGTACTCTACCTATAACCAATTGGTTTTAGATTGGAACCCTCCAAAAAATCTAACAAAAGAAATAACTTTTGGAGTTGCTCACATAAAAATGCTTACGTGCTTCATTTATTTATTATTTATTTTTATTTTTATTAGAATGCTCATGTCTTGAATTGGAGTTGGTTTTCAAGTGAGATATTCAAAATTACAGGGGTCTAATTTATCATAGTTGAAAACCTCAGGGGGCCTTTGAGAAAATAACTTGAGAGCCTCAGGCGATTACTAGGGTTTTAGACAGACAGACCCTATTCCTGAAGAACATAACATTGAGCAACCAGTTGCTGTTTAGCCCTTCAAAACCAAAACCCTCGAACGCTCTCGGAAATCGAAGATGGACAAGAGCATGATCGGAGACCTCGACTCTCTTCCCGAGGCTGATAAGCAGAAGATGGCCGCCATGATCGACCAGCTCCAGATCCGCGACAGGTTCTCTCTCTCTCTCTCTCTCTCTCTCTCTCTCTCATGTATATAATTTATGTATATACTCAAATGAATCTTATGCATACTCTGTATAATGGGTGCCGTATTTGGTTTTGGGGATCGAATTGAGTTAATTTCTAATGTTTAGCAAGTGGGTCTCTGATTTTTTTGGGTAAATTAACCACTTTATAGAGCAAACAAACAAAATATACAGAGTTTTCCAGTACAGACTCTGAAATGGCTACCAACAAGGAGCCTTAACAAGGAAAGAAATAAGAACCAAAGCCTAAACACCGGCTAACAAAAACAATAGAACTAGGCAAAATGACAACCAGCTAGGAACTAAAAATCCTAGAATTTAAGCCCCAGATATCAGCCAGCAAACGGTTCCCATCAGTCCGCTTGAGGCCTCTCCAAGAGCATAGGCATGCCCGAACTTCATTAATAATGTGAGAGCCCAAGAGAGGAGCAGGAAGAGCTTTACCTTGGAATATTCTGGAATTCCTTTCACGCCAAATCCAGTAGATAGAAGCTGCCAATGAGAGTTTGTAGATTCTGCTAGGGATAGAGGCACCAATCATCCGAGAACACACCCAATCAATTTCCTCAGCCAGCCCCAAAACAGATCTTGCAATTTGATTCTTGGTTAATACCATTTTCCAAACCTCCTTAGAAAATAGACACTCAAAAAATAGGTGTTCGTGGGACTCCATAGCACCTAAGCAGAAAACACAATTAGCATCAATCCCCATTCCCCAGCTAAGCATCCTATCCTTTGTAGAAAGACGACCCATAAAAGCAATCCACTCTATGAAGGCCCAACGAGGAACATGGTGGGGAAACCAAACACTTTTCGCCCATGGAACCTTAGGAAGAGCAGCCCTCAGAGCCTGCCAAGCAGATTTGGCAGAAAACTTGCCATCCTTAGTTAAGATCCACCGAACCGAATCAGGAATAGCAATATTTGGAATCAAAGTAGGAGGGGTATGTGCAACAATTTCCCTTGTGGCCATACTCCGAGGCCTAGGCCATTTCCAAGTACCTTGATGTATAATGGTAGCCACTTTGGTAAGCAAAGATCTCCCTCTGTCAATTACTACAGCATCACCAAATTTCTGGTATAAAGGGCCTAAAGCATGCCAGTTATCAATCCAAAGAAAAGTAGAGGATCCATTACCGATCATGTATTTAATCCAAGGTTGAGCTAGATCTCTGACTTGAAGTCCTGAGTAAGGCTTTATTTGGATCTTTCTTTAATTTGTGGAGAGAAAGGAAAAAAGGTCGTAAATTCTGCTTTAGCATCCTTTTGTCCACGAGGAAATAGAATTTGTTACCTTTTGTGTGCTCCCTATAAGCATCTCCACAAATCCAAACAAAGAATAAATTTTTTTAACGAGTCACCCATCGGTTTGCAAGTTATCAATTGCTGTTCTGGGTGTTAAAATGGACGCTGGAGCTGATTTTTGTTGGAGAAGAGAAGAGCACTCCGGTGAAGTCAGTCAGTCACGCAGATTTGTTTGTGATAGTGTGTCTTTCTGCAATGAAATTCCAGAATTAAATGATAATTCGAGGGCCTTACAGCTTAAAATTGGGATGGAGATAGTTCATACATCAAATGCAATTTCAGAGGCAGCAAGCAGGCCTGCCCAAAGAAGAAATCACAACCAGGGTTAAATTCACCTCTATCTGAGGTAGCCTCCTCACTAAACACAAGAGCTAGCTTGCATATAGAATTAGGGGCCAGGCTGTTAACTTCGCTAGCCTCGTACTGTTATGATATAGCAAAGTTTTCTTTCTTCCCTTGTAATTCATAATGGCCAGAGATCTTGGATTCTTGTTGTTGTTGTTGACTTTTTAGCACATTGATTGGTGGGTTCCCCCCAATCCCCCCCCCCCCGGTTAACCAAGTAGGTCGAATTAATCTTGTAGACGAGTTAATTTCGGCCAAGCTAATGCCAGTTTACAGTATTATTGATTCGACATTCGTTCAATCGTGAAATTCAAGTACTTCGATAAACAATTTTCATCATTTTACGTTTTACCCATACTCCTAAATTTTATGTTTCAGTAAAGTAAAAAGCCAAAAGTTCAATTCTTTCTGTATTTGCCATTATTGGTTGGGGTAACCATGGACAATATGTGCTGCATGATATTGTGGGAACTGAAATTTGTTACCAGGCTTGTGAGCTGTGAATTGTGATTTCTCTTCTGTTATTGAATATGTTCTGTTATTGAATTGTGATTTCTCTTCCTGCGTGCATACCGATGCTCTGGACTATCAATGAAGGAAGCATGGTAATGTGCACATAAATTGGTTTGGGTCTCTAAGCCTGCCCTCTCTGATGCCATTTGGCTTTGATTTGGGGGTATGGTTCTACAACAAAATGTCCCTGTAACTCCTCGGTTCTTGGAGGTTTAGGGGGGCCACTGTTTCAGTGGTATTTTGAGAGCAGCCACTTTGTGCATATATTGCCAAAGGTTAGGTCTGTCTCCAATCATCCCCTGCCCATACCCCCAATGATTGGGGACTAGATGGGTTATGTTATGTTGTTGTTGTTGTATTGAATATGTTCCGTCACTCTTAGAAACAATTTTTGAGTTTTTCCTGCAATCAGTTGTTTTTATGCTTCAGTCAAATGATCGGTTCCTGGAGGAATTTAAGGTACTGCTAAAGTCGATAGGATGACAAACATTGTTTGGCTCTTTCTCTTTTTCCCTTGAATCCATTTTGCAGTTTAAGGATGTATAATTCACTCGTGGAGAGATGTTTCACTGATTGCGTGGACACATTCCGGCGCAAATCCCTTGACAAACAAGAGGAGACCTGTGTTCGTCGGTGTGCTGAGAAGTTCCTGAAGCACTCGATGCGTGTTGGCATGAGATTTGCAGAGCTCAACCAAGGTGCTGCAACACCCGATTAAGGTGTACCTAATGCTTTTCGTAGCAAACTTTGCAACTCCTGGAAACTGTTTATGGCTTCAATACTTTCCTCTTGGATTTGAGCTATTGTCCAAATTGGGTTATAACCCCTATTTTACAAGTAGGAGAGATTTTCAGTCTCTGACAATTTCTGGAATTTACAGAAGATCTAATAAGTTGGCTCATATTTTTTTGTAGTAGTCTGCTCTGGATGATAACAGATATTATGCTCGCCAAATTGTCGCTACTTGGATTTTGATAATTATGCCAAGAATTGACATGTCTGTTGTACTTGATTATGGTCTGAGCTGCTATCTACTTATCTGTTTGCATTAAAACTATTCTTCCTCCTTTATGATCTCCTCAGTCATCTTAGTTCTAATTAACAATTCATTTGTCTGTTGCATGTTCCGATTTGTGTGGTAAGCATTTCCTTGCAATTGAGATACTGGCCATTCATTTTGATGGAATTACTTATTATGGGTTAGAGGGAGAATTTTGTTGAGCATGTGACATTTGGGTTCTGCTTTCCAGATGCGCGTATATGGGTTCTGGTTCTTGTGGGTAGTGTCAGCAAAGTGACTGTGTCTTTGTTTTGCTCCACCCCATTTTCCCAAGCTTGTCTGCAACTCTGGTTCCTGTCTCAGGTCGGGAAAGTTGTGCCATTGCACCGCCTTTAGAAGTTTATTTTGGACCCAGAATCGATCTCCACCTCCACGAGGGTAAGTCCTTCTCCGAGCATTGCTTCAATTCCTCTTTGGATCACCTTTCCTTTGTGCATTCCGGCAGCTTCCCCTCCGCCCCCAATCCCCCGCCCCAAAAAAAAAATAAAAATAAAATCCGGTTGTGCATTCCAGCAGCTTCCTTTATTGCCCCAGCACCCAGTGACCCTTGGTGTCTGAAACTTCTCCAAATCTAGCTGGACCTGGATTTCCTTCAGAGCACGCATTTGGATATTGAGTTTCACTTTCTACTGGCATAAGCGAAGTTCGGAGTAGTTTAATTGGTAAACCTTTGGATTGCCTCTCCAACTTCCTGAGATCGATATTACTTGGAGCTTCTCCGTCTACCGGGTCAGGAGTTCAACTCCCACGCCACCCATCCCCTGCTCCCTTGCCCAAGAATAGGTGTAGGAATTGCCTTGCCCAAAAAATGTGTGCATGCCTGTGGGCTTACAATTTATGGAGTATTTGGATCTACGAAGAGAAGGAAAGAAATAAGAACAGGAAATGAAGTGAAAGAAGCTACTATTTATTCTTAGCATCAGAAAGATGATGAAATTGATTAGTTATTTTAAAGCAGTGTCGATTCTTTTGTAGGTTTTTCATGATAGGATAATATAATTTGTCTATTTGACCTCTATTTTGTATAGCCACAACTGTACTCTTACAAAAGAGCATGTACGTCAAGCATAGCAAAATTACCTACCCAAAAAGGTACTTTTTTTATGTTTTTCCAATTCACTTTGTCTTTCAACTCAACACCAGACTCTCTATCATAGAAGTTCACAAAAAAAAGAGAGAAGACTCTCTATCATAAAATGTACTACCCAGAAACTCCAACAGATCAACGGACGAAAAGCGGAGAGCCGGAGATCAACCCACATCCCAGACTTCCTTCATCGTCAGAGCTAGCCCAAGGAATAGTTCGTTGCAGAGATGAAGAACCAGAAAAAATACTCCAACGAGATCAATGGACGAAGATGGACGTCGATTGTTTTGCAGATTTGTCCGTTGTTGCTCTCCTCGTTGACGTCGATCCTTCTCCCCGTTGCTGCTCTCCCCTTTCTCTTTCCCCAATCGAACCCTCTCTGCCACTGGCCGATTCTTACTCTGCCGCTTGTCTACTGCAGGAGCACGGCCACGACATACTTGGAATTGAGCCGATGAGGATTGGAGAGGGTCAGATGTGGTCTGGAGTTTGGACCATGAAGACCGGATGAGGAAGGAGAGAGAAAAAAATAATATTTAATAATATTTTATTGGATACCTTGTGAACAGTAGATCGGTATATCTAGAGAGGTTTTTGGGTTGAGGTAAAATTGCTTCTTGTTTACCTAGGCTGCTGTAAGAGCAAGTTTATCAATGAAAAGGTAAAAAAAACTTGTGAACAGTGCATTTTTTTTATTTTACCTACTCACATTTCTTTCAACACTATACCAACACTATCTATTTAACATATCCTCTATTAAAATATATATATTTTCTTTCTCCAACAGTTTCCAAAATGACAGTTTTTTAAAAAAAGAAAAAAGAGGAAGAGAGAGGGACAGAGAGAGGAGAGAGAAAATAATGTTACAAAAATCCATACCTGGTGAACAGTGCTGAGCTAAAAGTGCCGAAGCACTATTCAAATACACATTTTACCTTTTTGTTTAACTATTCTGCTGTGGGGCTACTTTGCCCTTTTGATGAGCTAAAATAGCTTTTTCTCTTGTTTACATGTGCTGGTAAACATGTAAAATTAGCTACTTTGACTAGGAAAAGGCCTAAAAGGGAGCTGCACTAGATTCGCTTAAAGGGGCGGTAAAATACATCTGTGAATAGTACGTCGCTACCTTTACCGTAGCACTGTGCACTAGGTTCCCAATTTTCTATTCTTTTTCCTCCCCTTTTCTCTCTCCCAATTTGCAGTCTAGGTTTTGGTGAAAGGAGTGGAAAAATGTATTTTAATTGGTGTTAGGTAAAATAAATAGTGTTTGTGTAGTTGTGAAAGAAAAAGTTATAGCTAAAATAGAATTATGAACTGTTTACAAGATAGTATACCTACCGACCGGTAAACTTGCTCTAAGCTGTTTTAGTGCCTTTAATTAGGTAAAATAACTAAAAAGGTGGTTTTTGCTATTCTCATGTAGCTGTTTGCCCAAATAATCCCCATGGCTTATTGGCTTTCCCGGGAAAAAAAAGCCTCCTGAGACACTGTAGCTGTTTTGGTTTTTTTGGCTCAATTTTGTCGGGAAAGCCGGCTCAATTATATTCCCGAACAGCCCAGTATCAGCAGAAAGGGAAGAAAAAAGAAAAGAAAAAAGAAAGAAAGAAAGTTATTTTCCTCCTCACATTCCTTTCTCACCAAGTAATCTCTTTTTATTTTTGTTCCTAAAATCAGACATGGTAAGTGTTTACCTCTTCTCTCTTTTTCTTTCCTTTATTTGCGAGACCAAATCAATGTAGTTAAATATGGAAAAATAATTTAATTATTTCTTTTTCTCAACGAGGGTTTCTTGTTTACCTATAGTGGAATTGTAGTTCAAATTATATTATTTCCTATTTTGGTAATTAAAAATAAAAACATCTAAACCTTTTGTGTCATTTACTTAAAGTTTACACTACACTAATTTTTGTACAAGGCAATATTATATCTTCGTAGGTAGTGAACTATTTTACTAGCTGCGGATCAAAAAAAAAAAAAAACTACTCGTATTTTACTGGAGTAGCTTTTTGTCAAAATATAGAACTTTCGGAAAATTTGTCCAGACAAAAGCAATAAATAACGAAAACTATAAACCAAACTTGTGAAAATACAAAATAGACAGAGACAACAATCTTTATTTGTTCTCGAATTGTTTTTAGTTTTCGCAAACTTTTCCAGCTCTTGATATTAATTTTGTATATTTCGATTTCTCTCATCAGGACGAAAAAAAAAAAAAAAAACAGAAATCGTAAAACAAATCTTGCCAATATTTTAAAAAGACACTAAGAATTTTGGCCAAATATTCTCTATTTTTTTTTCCCCACCGAGTCCCAAAAAAGCGAATCCATCCGGGGTGCATGCTGACCCTAAGGGACAACACGTGTGTTGTGCCGATCCGGACCGTTCGTTCGTGCTCGACAATGGACGGCTCAGAATGTATTTGCCGAGCATGGACTGCCCGGATCGGCCCGACACAGAGCAGGCACCCTCAAGCTCAACTTCAATTTTTCCCTATCCCTACACACCGTTGATGGCGTGTGATGGACGCTCATCAAACACCCACGCCCTAAATTTCCTTCCCAATCTCGGTTAAGTTAAAACGTATCTATCCATAAATCATTCACAAATCCAGTTAAACCTCGACCGTCCACCTCAGATCCGACGGCCCCAATTTACCCGCGAAGCATCCACGCCTCCCAACCCGTTCGACGCTTAACCCCATACCCATATGCGGAGAGTGCCGTTTGAGGTTCAAACTTTTGTCCGCTAACTCTCACGTGCGCCGTCAACCGCCGTCAACAGACACACACTGATTCCTCCCTCCGGAAGCACGTGCTTCAGTAACGGCGTCAAACGGCGGCGTCGGTTTTTGCCCTATTCGTTACATACAAACTTACATATACAGCAATTACTTTCTCCTCTCTCTCTCTCTCTCTCTCTCCCCTCTCTCTCTCTCTCTAGCTTTCAACGGGCGAGGTTTTCTCTCTCTCTCTCTCGACTCTCTCTCTCTCTCTTGAAATTGAGCTTCGTATTCGATGGCCGTTACTTCTCTGCGAACAGAGGTAGTTTGCTTTTCAGATTTACTTGTGGGAAAAAAAACAATTCAGTTTTTTTTTAAAAAAAATTGTTGTTTTGTCAATTTCGGTGCCATGCGCTGTTGGATAATAAGTAATCTTTGTTCGGAAGTTAAACTAGCTCTGATTCGTTTGAATTTTAATCGTTTTATTCACACGGAAGCCCTAGTGATTGTTTTTTTTGATACGTGAGGTAGGTTTTGCTAATCGTGCTTTGATGCGATTATTAGTTCCAAGATCTGGATTATTTCGATTTTTTTGTTTGTAGTTATTTGAAAAGATTCGGTTTTTAGGGTTTGTACTGGTTTGTTTATTTTTGATAACTCAGCGCACCTTGACTAATATGGGACCAATCCCGCCGCCCACTTGTGGAGGTCCCAATTAAATCCAGAGCAAAGCTCTATATGGATTGACCCCAAAGTAGTTGTTAGCACCTAAGAAGTTTTGAACGAGAGATCTTAGGAGGGAGCAAACCCATAAGTCTCATACCTTGACCACTAGGCTAACCCCTTGGGGTTTGTTTTGGACTTTGGTTATTGGGCCATTTAGTAGCTTTGAATTTTGGTTCTTAGGTAAATATTTGATTAGGGTGTTGGGTTTTGGAATTGATGGTTAGGAGGAGATGGGTGAGGTGAAACAGATAGAAGAGCCTTGTCTAGAGAACAAGCAATCGGCGGCTGCCTCGAGCTCATCTGATACCGAAGGGAGTGGGAGTGTTACTCTCAAGTCACCAGGGATATGCAGCCCAACTACTTTATCGCCGTCTCATCGGTACAGTTTCCAATCTCTTGCATTTTAATTGTGGATAAGTGTACTGTGTTTTGCAGGCATCACTTGTTGCTGTCGAAGGAGTTTGGGTGTAATTTTTTTTTCATCAAGAAATTGCAGATATTGTGTTGGATTACTCGTCCACATAAGTTTCATTCATTATGCTTTCACAATCCTTTTAGGCCATATACGATTTTCATAAGCTAGGATGGGCAACAAGAGTTGGGTTTGGACCTGGAAGGGATTTTCAATGTAGTTAAATATGGAATTCATTAATCTTCGGCTAGCTGACCCCATTTGATTGGGACTTAAAGCTCGGTTTGGTTCGTATTAATTAATCTTGGGCAAATGGTTTACCTATAAGACTGCATGACCATCATTCAAAACCTTTTCTTTATTATAAGCCCGAAGTTTTCATATTTATATTTTTTAAATTATAATATGTGAAGGTGTAGAATTTTTCACCGTTTACCTTGTAGAAATTTGCAAAGCCTGAAGTTTTCATACTCATATCGTTAAATTACGTGAAGGCATACAATTCTTCGCCATCTACCTTGTAGGAATTTTGGAAATTCTTCAGAGGTCACTAATCAATTCAATTTTTGATTTGAATAAAACACAATTTCATTCCTTAATTCAGTTCATGGATTGACAACTTTTGGTCACAGTTGTCTCATCCTTTGAACATGAAAGGCCTGAGGGAATTTTAATGCTTGGAAACCAATGTTCCTTTTGAAGATGATCTAGGCCTTCTATGCTGGCATTGTTGGATTGAATGTTAATTATGTGCTTTTTTCTTTCGACTTTTCCGCAAAGCTTGTGCTTCTTGGATGAAATTGTTACCTTCTGGATTGGAAAATTATGACTGTTGGTAAAAATTGGTAACGATTTCTTTAACATATTATTTAGAGTTCTTGTGACAAGTGTTGTAGCGATTAGTCTTAATAATGTGTAGCTGATTTTGTAGGAGGACTACAGGCCCCATCAGGAGAGCAAAGGGGGGTTGGACTTTAGAGGAGGTAAACAGTTTTTGTGACACCTGAAAGTGGTTTTATTAAAAGGCCAGCTTGAAGCGTGTTCATGTCATTTCATTTGTTGGATTATCAAAATAGCCTGCTGATTGTTTGAGTTGTTTAGTAATGCTATATGAAAGTTCAAAATGAGTTTTATCCAAGTATTGTTGTTTGCTTACAATGAATTTATGTGGCGTGTGCATTCAACTAACATAGAAACCTCTGCACCATTTTTCCCTGCTGTAGCTCATTAGCGGGGTCATTGTTGATTTTTTCTGCTATTACTTGTGGTGTTATTACTATTTTGTAGCTTGTAGATTTGATTTATTAACCACCTGTTCAATTTGTCACAGGATGATACATTGAAAAGAGCTGTAGAACTTTACAAGGGGAAATGTTGGAAGAAAATAGGTTTCTCTCTACCCTTTTCTCTGGCATCTATAATATAGCTGTGGCAGTTACTTTCATGCGGCTTGGTACAAGAATATCATGCACCTTGAATGAATGTTGCGAGTTTGCATTATGATTATAGTGCAATTATTCACTTTCATATTTAGTTTAATTTTTTTTTTGTTGTCATTGTTTTAAATTTTTACAATGTTTAACATTCGGACCAGTTCACTTTATGCTTTTATTCCTATGTTTCTGTTGTTTATAAAATCATAAAGACACTTGGCCTGTTTCCTTGCAAATAATTCATCCCTGAATATCGTCCCTGCATCTGAACGATTCTTGGTTCTTCCGCCATGTGGGAAAATTTCTTAGGCAGGCTAGATGTAGAATTAGATTACCCAATAGCAAGAAGCAGTGGTGTCATGCATTATGGTTGTGGGGTTTCCTAACTAATTTTTGAGACGGGACAATATACCACTTAGGTTTGTCCTTGTAACTTGTGAGTTAACTGGATTGTGTTCTTATAATTTGGATGTTGATTGCTATGCAGCTGAATACTTTCCTGATAGATCAGAGGTGCAATGTCTACATCGATGGCAGAAGGTTCTCAATCCTGAACTTGTAAAGGGGCCGTGGACGCAGGAGGTTAGCTCCTAGCATCATTTCTCACCTACTTTGACTAAATATTTTTTCTGCTGATTTTGCAGAATATCTTAGAAATTTTGTTTCTGAATATTCATTTTGGTTGAAGCATTGAATATTTTCTACTCCTATCATTTATAGGAGGATGACACAATCATTGAACTGGTTTCGAAATATGGGCCTACAAAGTGGTCTGTCATAGCGAAGTCTTTGCCGGGTCGCATAGGCAAACAATGCCGTGAGAGGTAATATTATGAGCAATAAAGTAGCTCAATTTATTGCACTTAAATGTAGTTTGAAATGTGGAAGAACTCTTCAATATTGTGCCTGCCGTCTTGATGCTTTTTAAACTAAACTAGATTCAGTTGATTGTGTTTTTGTTTTTTCTTTTGTGGTTTAAAAGTATGTCTGGAGGAAGAAACAATTTATGATACATCTCTTAAGCAGTATTGTTGGAAAGTTTATATACATTTTGCTTTCATCCATCCCCTGAGAGCAGTTATCTTTAACTGTGCATACCTTTCCGAAACCTTTTGGAGAAAGTTGTTATTTATGCATTCATTTGCTAAGGTTCTGGCATCATCCACTGACCTTCTAAGGTTTCAAAATCGTATCTATCCCATACTTTAGAACAGCATGAATTATGTAGACTTTTGGTGGTGATACTTGAATATTTCCAGGTGGCACAATCATCTTAATCCAGATATAAAAAAGGATGCTTGGACAATGGAGGAGGAATTAGGCCTCATGAATGCTCAAAGGATATATGGGAACAGATGGGCTGAAATAGCCAAGTTTCTACCCGGAAGGTATTCATGTACAATCTATTGTTTATGAAATGAAATGAAGGCACTAGCCACTAATGTGTTGTCATTTTATTCTACATATTAATAGTTTCATCTTCAAAATTCCACCTTGCTTCTTTAAACATTTTGTTCTTAAATATTTTTTAGCCCTGATTATCTTTATATGCATAACCGTTAAAATCTCACTCAAAACTCTCTCATCTCGCTAATGCATCTCTTGCATTAGTTTATCCAGTTGATGATTTTTTTCCCCAAGTTTTTTAGTAATATTTTCATCCAACCCTTATGCGAGCTTAGGCACTAATCATAATAGAGTTCTCTCCAATTACAATCGAAGTAACATGGCTCTATATACTGTCATGGTTAAGGTGCCTAGCTCGGATTTATATGCACATAATTTCAGGTATTTAGAATGTTGTGACTATTTCCTATTTCCATTGCTTTCTTGTGTTCCCACTTAGTTTCTTCGAAGCATAGCAACTACTGATTCCATTGTTTCATTATCGGCCCTATATCCAAGATGCTAATTGAATTGTAAATTTGGAGTACTGCATTAATAATCTCCTTCAGTTATCATGAAGACGTGGTATGTGTTTTTTTACATCCCATTGAAACAAAATTAGAATGTTGTCCTCCAAATGGAAGTCACTGACATTTTTAGACCCTTCTTGGGTTTGAACGTCCCATCGAAACCATTCCACTTTTTTTTTTCAATTGCTCTCAAAGAAACTAACAATATTAGAATGTGGTCCTCAAAATGAAATTAAAGTCTTGAGATACAACTTGGAGGATAGGAAAGATACAAAATGCCGTCATCCGTGCAAAAGGGTGTTGGGAGGGTTGGAAAGGGTGTACACCGTACTTGTTCGCATTATTTGCACAAAGTCGTCGCCTTCAGATGTACAACTTTCACATTTGTAGCCCGAGGCAGACTGCAGGTAGGGTTCCAGAAAGACAGAGAGAATTCCTCCAATTCTCAGATGATTTTATGCTTTCGCAGTTTTTGAAGCTTGAGGTAGATGCAGCAGGGGTGTTCAATAGGAGGAGTCCTTTCTGCGTCCCATATGACACTAATCTGACACTCCTACTATGCATTTCTTTAATAATGGTTTATGGGCAATCCAGTTTTGCAGCACAAAAGAATGTAACAGAAACATAGTAGATTATAGTTCCAAAATATGCACATCACGACAAGTAGTATTCAATGTATCCAAGTGTGGTGATACTTGCTAATGAAAAAATTGGTTTATGCAGGACTGATAATGCAATCAAGAACCATTGGAATAGTTCCTTAAAGAAGAAGTTGGATTTCTACTTGGCTACTGGAAACCTTCCTCCGGTTGCAAAAACTGATATCCAAAACGGTGTGAAAGACTCGATTAGAACTGCTTCAACTGTAAAACTGCTTGTATTGTCAAATAAAATATTGGAGCCAGCTGCCCAAACTTCCTCAGGAACTACAGACATTAGTAAAACAGAAGACAATCTCAAAGATCTAGAGTCCTCAACCCCTGTGCAAGATACGTTTACTTCCTTAACTGCTCCTGTAAATGAATCTGTTGATTCTGATGCTGTAAAATGCAATTCACAGCCATTAGACATACATCGTAGGAGTATTAATTCATATCCATTGCAAAAATTTGAGAGTTGTAGAACCAATGGCGATTTAGATCAAGGAAAAGCTATGGGAACATCATTGCAGTTTGAAGTTTCAACATACAGTTCATTGTACTACAGACCACCGGAACTAGAAAGTTGTGCTGAATCAGATTCAGACCTTTGGAATATGTCTCGGATGCAGCAAGAATTGAACTCTAGTCCAATTAGATCACCCGTGAGCTTCTTCACTCCGCCTTGTGTGAAGAGTGGTGGTTTCTGTAGGCAGAGTCCAGAATCAATATTGAGAAATGCTGCTAGAACTTTTCCCAATACTCCTTCCATATTATTACGTAAGAGAAAGACGAGCACTCAAACACCTCAGCCATCGAAGGACATTGAGATGGATGCTAGGGAAGTAATCTGGGATGGGTCCCAGACTTTTGATGAGCGAGAACAAATTACAAATGGTTTGGATAATTCTGGCTTTCATGATGAGAGATTGTGTGGGAGTCCTGCTCAAGCACCTCCGCCATTGGACATAATTGGCAAGGATAATGAGGAAGCAATCCGGGATGGGTCCCGTGTTAATGGTGGGCAAGGAAAAACTAAGAATAGTTTGGAGAGTTCTGGGTTCTGCGATGAAAGATCTAACGGGAGTCCTGCTTGTATTGGTAATGGCACTACTGGGCTGTATAATGGTAATGCTTTTAATGCATCTCCTCCTTACCGGTTAAGATCCAAACGGAGATCTCTTCACAAGTCTGTGGAAAAGCAACTCGAGTACACTTGACATAGTACTGGACCACTGGTATAATATGGCAATTGGCAACAACGGGTCAGTGGACACATTCATGGAAGGAAATCTTCCTTTGACTGAAGATTGCCCCTTGTATCAAAAGATGGGCATGACCTGGAACATAAATCTGTAAGTGCATTCTTGACTTACACCTAGCCTCTGTGTTTGTTTTCATTGTTCTCCCTGTAACACTGTTCTATATTTGTTGCATGAGAACTAGATAAGAAGTAGAGCCATAATAATCTCCAAGAAGAATGCTTCTGCCTTCGATCAAAGAACATGCACTATTCCTTGAGGCTATCAAAGGTGTGTGCATGTAAAAGCCAAATATAATAGATTGGCAGGAAGTAATTCTTCAATTTTAAAACTGATCCCTCTACGTCTTGAAAGGTTCTCCTATAATGCACACTCCTAAATTACGGATCAAACAAGGAGCCAGCCTTCCTCCTGCTCTTCCCCACCCTACTTTCCTGGCATCTGTACGGAACAAAATGTCTGCCAGTGTTTCTTGGAAAACCCAACTAATACAAAAAATTACCAAGGCGGCATCCATACCAACAAAACATGTTTTACCTTGTATGAATCTTGTTTACTCTCAGGTATGTATCTTTCGAAAATTTTGGAAAATCGGTAAGTTTCAAGAGGAACTCAATTAGGACTAATCTAAATCTTGTATGCTCCATCTGGCATGAATCTTCTGAAATTTTGGAAATTGGTAGGTTTCAAGTGGAACTCAATTAGGACTAATTTAAATCTGGTGTGCCCCCCGGTATGAATCTTCTAAAATTTTGGAAATTGGTAGGTTTCAAGCAGAACTCATTTATGACTAATTTAAATCTTGTATACCCATCTGGTACGACTATTTTCTTATTAATACATGGATGTCTGTCCTCTTCATTCATTACAACCAGAGAGCAGACTAAAGCATGATAATGTTTCTTATGAATGTCTGCTGGGGATCATGCGAACAACAATATTTGGCTCTGTTTTTCTTTTCCCTTCTGAATTTAAGTTGTATCCGCTCGAGTTCATAGGCCTTGTTTTGATTGTTATTTCTAGCAGTGCAACATCGATTTAGTTGGGGAGATGCATATGCATTTTCTCCTCTGATTTTATTTCATTGCTTTAATAGTGTAAAAGATTAATGTCTTGCATGATGTTGATTCAGGATATTTGTTGGGGATACATCTGAAGTTTGCGAAGTTTTGCTGAGAAGCAGCTTATCGTCCAAACATAACGGTTGGAATCCACAAGTCAGGATGAAATATTTACACACGATGAAGATAATACAATAATCAGTTATCCCGCAATACTTGCCAGCAACAAGCGGGTATCTTGAGGCCATGCCATCATGCACATAATTCGGTGACTGTAAATGTTCTTTCTCATCTGGGCATGTCAAGAATGTCCAGGGAATAATGGGGAGTCTGTATAGAAAATCCCCTTCAAAGGAGAAGAGGGGCTTGAGAAATCATCTTTATAGGTCTCGAGTAAACATCTCTATTAACTTAATTGCTATTTTTCCACTTAATTCTTTTTTTCAATGCCCAAGTTCATGACCATAATTGGACTGCTGATTTTTATTGCTGAAGTGCCTTGTGTATTCATCAAGCGCAGGCAGGACGTTTTGCTTCATCCTAATAAGTGAATATGAAATTTATTGCATGTTCGGTTTTGTTAAAAAGACTACTCCCTCCGTCCCTTTTTAAATGTCCTGCTTCGTAACTCCAACTTATTAAAAAGGCATCATCATTGTACCTTTCACATCAACTTTTTCCTCCACTTTCCTTTACTTACCCATTATCATTACACTTTTACTCACTAACTTTTCAAAATGGAATCTACTTTTAGGGACAAAATAGACAATTCACCAACTTTTACCCACTAACTTTACAAAATGGACACTTATTAAGGGACAGCCCAAAATGGAATACTGGACCGTAATAAAGGGACGGAGGGAGTACCATTTTTTTTTTTCTGTTCATAAACCTAACATCTTTACTCTTATTGATTACTCCCTCCATCCCAGTTTGTTTGTCTAATTTCGACATACGTGCCTTTTAAAAACTGTTTATAACTCACAATTTATAATGTTTTAGTACATAATTTTGAGAACTATCATATTTTAAACCTAATTGAGATCTATAAATTAAAACATATAGACAATTTTGTAGGAGGTCTCAAATAGTGAAAAGAGACAAATAAATCGGAACAGAGGGAGTATAATAATAAGGTCCACCCTCCAATCATGTTTTCAGTGGCCTGTATCATATTTATCATATTCCTTTTTCTTTTCTTTTTTTCATGAACCTAGCAAATCCTTTAGTGTGTTCAACCTCATACTGTCTCTCTTATATTAGTCGGAAGTAGATACAATGTCTGTAAAATTTGGTTCTGAATATCATACCGGTTAGAGTAGCAGTTTTCTTACTTGTACGCTACGTACCGTTTTGAATTTATTACTTTTAGAGTTATTTTCCCATATCAAAAAAATTAGCATGAAATATTGTTTAAAAGAAAAACAAAATAAAAAATAGTCTGCTATTGTCTGTATTTGCCGGTACCGGTGTTTGAGTTTTTAAAACAAAATAAATAATACTCCGTCCATCCCAATTTAAATGTTCCATACGATTTTCCGTGTATTTTCAAACTCCCAAAATATATACTTCTACATATGGAGTATTATTTTTTTAATTCTCTTACACCAAATTAAAGTGCTCAGGAGACGTTTAAATTGGGACGGAAGGAATACTAGGGTACCGGATTTGGTAAAAAATGGTACATACTAGTAACTGGTATGATGCGAGATTCGAAACCTTAGTCTGAAATACTTCTACATTAACTTCCCGGGTAAGGTCATTTTACTCGTTGCGGTAACGCTTAGTGTCGGTCGTGTATCCGGCATATCCAAGCCCACCCCACTCAAGCTTTGGCCCGAGTTTACTCGTCCAGGGCAGTCATTAACCGTTGGGAGGTGTGGCTCGAAGAAAACCGGATCCGAATCAATCGCACTTTGATCTTAGGATCGAAGCCTCTCTTTCTTTCGATTGACCGTCGGTACTGTATCTGTATGCACCATACATTCAAGGGTAAATGACGGCACAGAATATGTTTTGATAATTAATACCCGCCAAGGACAAGTTAAGAAGATTTTTTAATGCTGAAAATGTTCTTGGCGGGTATTAATTATCAAAACACGTCATTGGCTGTCATTTTCCCTACATTATTCAAACATCCAGGGGCGGAGTCAGCATAGGCCCAGGAGGGTCACGTGCCCTCTCTGAAATTTTATCCCCTACCCCTTGTCTTTTTTTCGAGGGGTACACCTACTCAAAAAATGTTAAGAGAAATTGAAAATTTTGGACGTATGGCTTATTGTTGCATGTTTCCAACCAAATCAATGGACCCCTTAAAGAATTAAATACTTGTTTCAGGGAGACAAATAGCAAATTGCTAATTTATTTGACATGTTTAAGTCCATCCAACTCATTTTCTAGCTTTTCAAAATAAATGTCGAACAATCAATTGCGGAACCCCAAGAATGATCATTGGTTGATTGCAAAGAGGTGCCTCCTCTAAATAAAATTTCAGGCTCCGCCACTACAAACATCACACAACACCGGCATGCGAATACTCTGTCAAATGTGCGGAAATAGGTGTGGGTCGGGTAGGGGCTCCTTCATGTTCACCTCAGCGAAGTGGCTCCGAGAAAACCTTTTATTTCTCGTCCACACTATATCTAACTCAATTACTTAACAGAAGATCGTCGTATGTATGCTCGACTTCGGTTGCCGAATGGGAAGCTTTTTTAGCAACGGTAGGAGTGACTTCCTCCTTAACTTACCTAACCATGTTTGCTTACCCCTTTGCCTACCAATGATACAGTTGAAATACTTGCTGACTTCCCTTTCTTTACACCTCGATCGCCTACTCTACTCTTTCTAACATTTGACCGGATGCTGTATTGAAAAAACTGTATTTCAGATACGGATTGGTATGAAAACTGACATATTTCCAAGTCTTCTAAGAACTACCTTGTCGAACAAAAATGATAAGAAGGTGTGGCATTTGGTTTTCCAACACTCATTGTATGTGAAAACTAAGAGACGTTACGTTAACAAGATTACTAGAGTTGTACCTGTTCTATGCACAGGTATTTATGTACTGCTATAAATTAAAATTTTTAAATTGAGAATAAAATTAACTCAAATTTTGAAAGTTAAGAAAAAATGGGAGTATAAACAAAGCAAACAAACAAAAATGTGATTTAAGATTATTGATAACAGTCCCTATAACAGTCCTTCATTTTCCGGGGGGGTTGGAATCCCCCATCTCTATCTCCATCAACCTTTACTCCCTCTCCCTGGCTCCGACTCTCCACTCGTTCCGGTAGCCGATGGGGTCCGTTTTGGCAATAATGTGAAGCAAGGATGGCTTGGCTTGGCTCAGCTCCTCTGGCGAATAAGTTAACAGATCCAGTGCGGCGGTTTTCAGCAACATCCTAAACGGCTGGAGTTTTATATTCTCTCTTTTATTTTGTTTTGTTTGCTGTTTCCAAATTTTGTTTCCCCTATGTGAGACTTTCTTCCCCTTTTGTGGAACTTTCTCATCCCTTTATGGGTTCACATAGTTTGATGATTTCATTGGAGGCTTTTGAACCTAACTACATATGTTTGCTTACGGTATAAATACATACTATTTTCGTAAATGTCAAGCTTGTTTTGTGCATTTCAATTCATAGAGATATCCACTTGGCCATGCTGAAAGGTGAAGTTGGCACTAAAGAGGTGGCATGAACGAGCTTTAGAATAGATAATGCACATTAAATTAAAATCTTCAAATAAGAGTTATTTACAAATTCAGCCAAACGGAAACTTTCTTTTTCCTTTGTACACTACACATTAAGAAACTGTACATACATCATGGACAAAAAGCGGAGTTGCGTTGCGCGCAGACAAATCCACCGATGTTTAAAACAAGTTTCCAATTCATTGAAAGGAACTCCAGAGTATCTGCCAAAACAAGAACCTGTATGAGATACCAAGTATGGTAAAAAAAAAGGAGGGGACAAAACTTAGTTACTTTCGAAACACGGGAAAAAAATCTACTGGCAATGGGGAAAACGCAGAGCAACCAATTTTCTCGAGACATCATCCGCACATATTTCTAGCACTGAGCAAGTACATAGTACTAATATTCTTAAGGTACTGCTAGCCTAAGAATCATTTCCAAACTAACCTGAATGATCTGTACATTGCAAAATTCTCTCCAAGATCCTTGTGCTGAAGCCTGAAAACATGAAACATAGAGAATTACTTTGGTGGCATTAGGAGACCCCGTTCATCATCATACATCCAACTTGGAATCCTACACTACCTGCGTAATCCAATCAATTATTTCTCAAGAGTTACGTCGTTATTCTTGGTGTAAGAGTGAAAAGAGGTAAATGGCAGCAATATATAGCTAGTGACATACCGAACTTCAGTAAGAATGTCTTCCAAGCTACAGCATGAATAAAGAACCAATGGTTGTTTGACGAAGAACCTTGGAACTCCGATCGAGGCCATGAGAAGCCACCTAGCCATACAGAATGATAGATCATGGACGTAAACACTTTGCAAGGATTTGACAACATAGGAAATCTCAAACAATGTGAATCCCCTAAATTCTCCTTCAGGGTACCTCAAAAGGTCATGCATTAGGAGTCATAATATTTTGCAACTTTATCTATCTTTTCCTAAAATCAGTCCATTTATGAAATCAAAAAGTACAATCACTTTAAGAGTGCGCATTGTGTGGGAATATTAGCATTGATAAAGACAACCCACACAAAAAAGATTCTACTTTCTCACCTACTACCTCCGCCCCAATTACTACTAAAAAGTTTCGAGTTACCAAGAATACCCCTCACTCTTTTTAGATTGAACGAGAGTGCATGTTCTCCGTTGCAAAAAAATTTCAAAAGAGAGGGCATTAAGGGAACTTTTTTAGTCAACTTAAAATTGCACAAACATTTTGGGACATGTAAAAGTCAAAAAATAGACAAACAAATTGGGACACAAGGAATCTTTAGAAACAATATCAGTGACCTTTTTGTCATGTGAAATTGTGCATAGAGTACACTCCGAAGTACCAGAGAGAGAGAGAGAGAGAGAGAGAGAGAGAGCGCACACGACCTCCTAGCCAATAAGCCTAAGAACAAAGACATGGCCTACTTGCACAATTGTTTAGCCGCTTGACTACATAATCTCATCATTAGTTAAACACCACCAAGAACATGCTCACATGCATACCTCATAGAAAGCTCCCATTGGGTTCAAGCATCTAAACAATAAAGTTGCTTGTCTAATAAAATAATTCCCCGAAATTTAAGGCTTTAACGCAATTCATAACCACTAAAGCCACTAACCTAAGATGAGTGTACAAGGTCTCTTAAAATCGAGAGGTGCTTGACAAACTTTCAATGTCCAAAACTAAAAATAGAGTAGGAAACAAACAACAAAATAAAGAAAGATAAACTCCTTACCATGTGATTAAGGGCTGCATAGCGTTCCTCATTCAAATACAGTGGCTTTCCTCTATGCATTTCAATATCCTGTGATAATAAAAAGCTTAAACAATCGACCATGGCAATTCCCGGCAGATATTTATGTGCATGATTGGCCTTTGCATGCATGTAATTGCCGTACATACGGGAAAAGTATTTGACCCCAAAAATGTTGAAGAACAACTAGACAACCCTGGAAGGTAATAATAATTGAAGTATTAGAAGCTCCCATGTTTGCTAATTAACTACAGATGCTCAACTTTCCTATATCCCCAACACCTTGGAGTGTAACCATGCTTCAATAGCAAGCAGCTCCCTTGTTTACTTGATTTACTACTGTATTTTATCAGTTCCATATTCCAAATACCTTTGAGTTTAACCATCTTATTTCGACAGCAATGACAACAGCGTTAAAACCCTTCTCCCCAGGGGAGGAAACCAAGTAACACCGTAAGCTTGAGTCTAGATTAGGGCTGCAAGTTGAGTATTTCTCTAGTTATACTCTAGAAATCGGAGCTCAAGCTTGACTTGAGTAACTTAAGCGAGCCGAGCTCGAGCTCTAATAGAATAGCCAGCTTGAGCCTCTATTATTTTGATGTCAGACTTGATGAGAAATTGTTTGTGCCAATTGCTATTACCCATACGGGTCTACCCCACGACACAAAGAGCAGCAGAAACCAAAATAACAAAAGGCTTTACATCAATTGCTTCTGTTAGAAATTCAAATGGAATCATATATTTAAATGACTCTTATACTGCTCACCAGTAATCCTTACTGCATATTGAAGAACTTAAAAAAGTGACCTAGAGATGAACATCATTGATGGTAGGAGAAATGCTATTGCAGAGGTAATTTTTTTTGAGAGCTTTGTGCATATATTGCCAAAAGTTACGTCTGCCTCCCGTACAATGTTCTAAAAGTTCACCTAGGCGGATCCCCAAATCCTAGATTTTAGGCTCTAGGCGTTAGGCAGCTAATAGTTGACGGGGTTTCTATAAGTATTTTGGGGTTAAATCTGCAATAGTACTCCAATGGATATTGAAGCCCAAAATCGGCTAACAAAATATGTACATTATACAGCACAAAATGATCTTCCAAGTAATTTTACTTTAGTCTCAATTCATTTCTTCCTAGTCTTCTGCCCTATCTTCCTCAAGAGGGGGCGGGGCCGCGGGGTGATATTTTTCTTAAAATGGCAAAACCGACTAATCTTAGGCAAGCGCTAGGCGCCCCCTCTTCCCCCTGGCTAGCGCCTACTGATTTCTAGAACATTGCTAGTCCTCCCCCGCCCATAACCATCAATTGGGATTACATGGGTACCATTGTTGTTGAGCAGTTATGGTTTCTGTAACCTTTGCACTATGTTTAATTTCCCTTCACATGTCATAGACGAGACAATGGGAGATTGGACTTGGCAAACGGCGGCGATGACGCGGTTGCAGAGTTTAACAGCTGCAGCATAACGGTGACAGCAACCGGAAACGTAAATTTACTTGTTTCGCGGATGGTTACAGGGTGCAACGGGTGGTGGTAAATAACCATACCATCACGGGGTACAACACACGCCCTCCTTCACCTTCCTCAACCTTTCAGTTACAAAATATTTTGCAGAGCAACCCTTTGATTACAATTTCTTCTAACAAAACAACCATACAATTATAGACGACATATGTAATAGATTTTGCTAGCTATTATAGCATAATGTGTTCCTACATTTTATCCCTACAAGGTCTATCATTCTGTCGAATAACCAAGACCATTTAGTGTATTTGTGCTTTTAGACAACAAAAATTCATGAAATGGGAAGACATCAACTTAAAACAAAAGAAGAAAATGAAAGTGAACTGACTGGTTACTAAGCATTACACTTTGTTGCTACACTATGCTTACCTCTTCGCCAAATGCGTCCAAGTATGGAGAAGGCCAAGTTGCTTGACGAGCAGCTCTCTGAAGCAAGATTAGGGTTTTCTGTAAGAAGTACTAGTTAGTCATCTCTAGAAAAGTGCAACCCACACGAGTACAATGATAGTTCTCACTTCTCAGGTATGAGGTAGGCAAAGCAAAAATTACCTTAATCAACAAAAATGCTCCAGTACCAGCACCACAGGCCATTGCATGAGTTTGACACTTGCTTTCCCTTACCAAGCAAAAATAAGAATGTCATTGTTGAAACTCGAGATATAACGTGTAACAAGCATGCAACCACAATGATTGTAACGCCTCATTCTCAATCATATAAGTAGTGAGAGAATTTCCATACACAATGATATGACATAATCAGGAACTAAAAAGATTACACTTCTGTTTATATGTCCTAACTCATATGATCATTTAAATCAACTTGTTGACAAACTTGTTATACTAAAAAACTATTATATCAATTGGCCTCTATGTGTGTTTGTGTTTATAGACACACATACACAACATATATTTTTAATTACCACTTGAAAAGATTAGGCATATATGAATCGAATTCTGTATGGATGAGTTGCAAACCTGCAGCATATCTTCCAGTATGGAGAGCACAATTTACCACAGGCAAGGCACAATGCTGGATCTTCCAGACCAACTCCACAATCCGGGCAATTCTGCTTTATATACCTGATAAAGCAGAAGAATAAACCGATGATGATTGTAATGAAAAAGAAGGAAATGAAAACATGACTGCAAGTGTATCTAGAGTTGACCTCTGTAAGAGATCCTGGTAAAGATGTGGCAAATGCATCAACTTAAGAGGAACTGCAGGGGTTAGGTGCAACACCCGCTGACGATTACCAATTACACTCTCCAAAAAATGACGGGACCATCTCAAGACTAAAGAACGTAGCACTTCATCATTCAGAACAACATCCAGTGGGGGAATCTTAAACATCTTCTCAAGTTTTTCAACTTCAAAAAGTTCCACCATAAAGCCATCGGCATATTCGATCATATCATCATGATCGTAGACTTGAGCCCAATCACCAAATGGTGCAGAGGTGGATGAGCTCATTACTTTCCACAACAACGCACATCTTCGCAAATAAGGAAAGCTGAAGCGGCGAATAATATCCTTGACATCATAAGAAACATCAATATAGTTTGAAACAAAATAATGTTGAGCAACCGGATAGTCTCCCACAATCTTGAATATGTCACAGACCAGACCGTCATGGCATCCTAATTCAGTTGTACTGCATTTAGACTTTCCGCAATATGTGACTATAGCCTGCAACGCATTCTCACATTTAGAAAAACCAAATCAGATCGAGGGACATAGAAATATATCATACGTCTTGTGTGGCTGTGGTTTAAATGAACACCACCGTGTAACAAACCTGGGCTACGGAGACAGCATAGAAGAGATGCACAAGAGATAGGAAGGACTCTTCACAAGACAGAAATTGGGATGGTAGGCAAAAAAGTACCCACATCAATGTTGAAAAAGCATCACTAGAGAGAACAGGATAGGAAGCCCGTTTCCAAAACTGGATGTCAGGATATGGCACCTCTGTTTCCACATTCTTCAAGATGGATAACATGTTGCCTGTAAAGCATAGCAATCAATAAGAGGATCAATGCTAGAAAGAATCTAAAACAAATAACTAGAGCATCCAAGTTCTAAATAAGTATCCCAGGTTAATCCCATTAATGGGTAAGGAGGGGAAAGTTGGGTACAGGCCTAAGTCCTAACCTTCAATATTAAGAAAATTAGGGAATGCGTGAATCTTGCCCACAACAGATGAATATGATCTTAGCTGATTGTCTGCACCACTATTATATTGATTGATCAATATGAACAAAATTGCTACGGTTGCAGTTACTATACTGCTCTTAGACCCATTCCAAGGGTTCAAGTAAGTCAAGGCTTACAGTATGCTACAACTTATTCTAGGTTGGTTTGCGTTCATAGATAGTTGACCTAAATCATTGCATTATTATCGCGATAAAGCTATTGGGAATTCAACCCAGGATGATAACAAAGAGGCTAACACGAACATAACAGCAGTGAGATATCATCCAGCAATAGGGAATGCCTAAACTTATGGTAGGTGGGTGGGTGTTCATAGATGGTTGTCCTGAATATGGCGATGCAAAAGATAAAGCAACTGAAATGAATCCAACCAAAGATAATAAGGGATAACAGAGGCCAACAAGTACGATAATAGCGTCACGATTACTTTTATTAGCAAACTTACCAATCTAGAAGTGGTGCTAGCAGACTTACCAGGAAGTGTTGCTAGAGTCCTGGAATCTACAATTATTGAGGTGTCAATTGGATCTCAAACAGGCTTCCTAATTCGCTGAAAGTTGGCTAAAACAAATGATTAACCCACAGGCCTAGATGGTAATACCACCAGCCCCATCAGATTGGATTGGCAAGCCCATGGGCCCACTAATCTAGCATTTGGTTCATTGGTAGCACAAAAGAAGGCCATACTCACAAGCTCAAGGGAGTACCAATCAGCCTGAGGGGGTGGGGGATTCATAATACTGGGGGACTAGGTATTATGAATCCTGTCCGATGCCTCCCATGCGATTTTACCATGTTAAGCATGCTCTGTACAAGAAAATTTGAATATGCTCTTCGCTATAAATACTCCACTTATGCAGCCAAAACCCTCCCCACTGTAATCTGGGAAAACATATGATTTGTTTTGGTTACCAAGTGGTTTGTGGTTTGCTTTGGTTAGTTAAACAGGTTCTTCCACAGTTCTGCTATTCTGTTTTATGTACATGCTTATGAGAAAGGGCACAAGGGCGAAAAATGTGGTTTGTAATCTCATTCCTACAATTGCAGACAAACATGGGCTTGGAAGTCCCTTCTCAATCCCTCCGATGGTTCAATCCTCCCAAAAACAAACACCAGCTTCAGATTACACATGGGATAAACCAACCTTCTAGCTACTTTGCACAAACCCCTGCGGATTATCAAACTGGGCCTCGGTACACACCAATACCGAGGAAAGGTGATTGAAGGGCAACCTCTTCATAATAAAAGGATAAGTTTCAAAAAAGAAGCAAAGAGGGCCACCAAAACCAAAAGAAAGCCAGCTCACCAACATTGTAGAGGTTCATTTCTCATGTTTTGCTTTGGCATATGGGGCATTGCACCCGTGTCAACTTATTAACAAAAGGTTTGCACCATTGCATATATTTAATGGGTTATCATACAGCCAGAGAATGTATGCTCATATACACAAAACTCTTTGCACAAATTTGATAAGTTATCATCATAAATACAAATATAGCGGCTCTCATTTACAGTTTATATCCTGAAAAATCCAGTGCAGCAAAATCTGAATGAAGGTAAGTCATGGAAAAACAAAAGCCAATATAAGTAGAACATAATCAGTGGCACAGAAACATAAAGATAAAAGTCAAAAGAGTCTAAAAATTCCATAGAAATAGAAACCGTACCTCCTTGTCTGTATATCTCGCTCGGAAATTCATCCAATGAAACTCCAGAGCATACCGACTCCGCAAAGAGTTGAATACCCCTCAACCTTAGAAAAACAGTAAGACTGTTTTTTGACCTTGTGCTTTGCACAATTTTTAGTAACAAGGATAATATAAAACCACTTGAAGAATTGAGTTCCTTATATAAGCCATTAAGGCCATAATTAGGAGTCAAAGAAGTCCTTCCACAACGAGCAGCAATTTCTGTAGATAAAAGAGAGTACTTAAGAGTGTCCCACATAATCATCGAGTGGCTTACCCTTGCAGATCCTGATATCCTATCCTGTTTGCCGGGGAAATACATTCCGGACAGTACACGAAACATGGACTCAAGATTTGGTCTTATCCTCCCATTTTGATGCACTGGAATATCTTTTAGGATTTCACCCCTCCCAGCAACATCAGCTGCACTATGCAAAAGTGAAAAGGCTTCTCTAAGACGAAAATCAGTTTCTCTGGTTGCTGAGGTTGAATGGCCAGTAGCATCTGACCAATTGACTGTGGACACCATTGGTGGCCTAAAAACCTTTTGCGCATCTCCAGGTAATGCAGGCAAGATTGAGTTGGCAAGTCCACGACAAACAGGACAGAGGAACTCTCCCTGTAAATAATATGTTCAATATCCGAGATACCAAAATGAACATTGCTATCAATTGCAATTAAAGACAAAAAAAGGCTCCTACCTGATCTGGATCCACAATTTGTCCCCCTTCAAAAACAATTCTCCTAAGATACCTGTGTCAACAGTGTAATGACATTAGATTGATGTCCAATGCATGCATATGTACAGCAACATGTTTCAATATTCATCAACGACTTAGACTTTACTTCAGTTGCGAGTAACAGCCTAGTGACTGTCATTTTATATTGCAAGGTGCAATTATGTGCACATCGAGCTAATAGCAAGTTTAGAGCCTGGCAGCATAATTTATAAAGACCTTACCTTTCCTTCAGTGATGATAAGTAACGGTCAAGACAAGCTTGATGCACTGCATGCCCACAGGAAGAAACATAGATTCCATCACAATCTACTGGACCAAAGCCATCGTATGATGAAACAGGCATAGAAGATTCGGATGGTGCTGCATTTTGAGAATGAGAATTTTCTGAAGGTGAAGGGTTCTCAATAGTCTGTTTTGAAAGACAAGCAATATATTTTCCGAGCAAAAGCGATTCAGGTCTTCTCCATTGTTCAACTATTGGTGATCTCTGATCATCCTCTACGAAATTCGGATGAAATAAATTATCACGCATTTGCTGACGAATAGGTAAGTACATATTTTCTTCTAAGGTCTCAAGCGAAAATTCTGTCCTTTCCCTTGAATCATTTGATATGCATGATCTAGCCTTGATGAATTCAAGAAAGGCATTGACTTCCCTAGGTTGTCCACCAGAAGCAAACTCATTTACCGCATCTTGAATCAATTCATTCATCTGCGAAGATGAAATCAGTCCAGAACTGCTAGTGGCAGGGTTCGTACCAGATGGAACACCCATCTTGTTGGAATGGATCGCCATGTGCTCCTCGTCTGATTGGCCATCTTGATCCCATGATCGAGGACCTCTGTCAACTAGGCTCAGAAGCCTGGATTTCTTGTTTCAAGAATATGGACAGAAACATCAACACAAGCATAAGTCACAACTCACAATAGACAACAAAGGTAGTACTGATCACTGAAGCTCAGAATGTAATATAATCAAGTCAGCTAATAGGACTCCAACAATAAATCCAGGAAACAAAGAACACGGGCCAGGTAGTTACTTACCTGGAGAAGAATTAAAAAAGATAGAGGATTTTTAGAATTTGGATCATGGCAAAGAGAGCAGACATCTTGTGTGGACTCTCCCGGACCTATTCTGATGTCAGAGGGGCATTCTGCTTCTCCACTTTTTGAACCATCCAACCCGTCACTTGCGGAAGAATTAATGCTTGCTAAAAATTTGGATTGTTGGGCCCGCATTTTCTCCTGCATATCAAAGACAGTGAGCTTTTAAAAGGCACTTACAAATAGGGGTTTAACTAGTCTGGTGCGGCCACTGATCAATCCATTCTGAACCAGCGTAATTTTGGTTCAGTTCTCACACATCTATATACTGAAACAAGAACCAAAAAAACAAGAAGAAATAACACTAGCATATCTTAGGTTCGACTCACACAAACAAAAAGGACTTGAAAATCCATTCCTCATACATCTGATCTGAGGAATTAACCAATATAAACAAAGAAACCAGTCCAGAGACTCCAGCTAACTTGATCTTCTAACTAAATTCTTTAACTTCTAAAAACAATGATACCCTTCGGGGAAAAATCTCACCGAGCAAACTCTACAAAAGATATTGCACGAGATCTTACCAATATGGCAGCTTGTCTCTCTCGGGCTTTGGCCTTGCGCTTATCACCTTCAGAAGTTGAACCACCGAAACCAATACCACCGTTTAGACCAGAATGTGACAGATGATTGACCACTTCAGGCGCAAGCCTCTGGAGTTTAGAATTACATCCAGAATCAAGCTCAGCAAACTTCTTCAATAAACTTCCAACCAAAGAAGAAAGGTTGAAACCACCAGCTTCCAGAAGGTTGTCTGGTTTGTCCTTCCTATGCATCCTCATCAATGACACAAGCAGCGATAACAAGCTCTGATCACCTGATCTAGTACATACTCCCTCATCAGCAAAAGCTAAAATGGGAATTGAATCGCCTGTGCAACACAATCGATCACCAGATTCCCTCTGCCAACAACAGATGTCCAATGCGAATGAGAGTAAATGCAAGGCCGTTAGTAGAACTACATCCGGTGCACGCGATGCGGTTGCTTTATCAGGGTAAACAGCATAAAATAATACAGCACGAACAATTTGGACGACCATTTTACAAGTAGCCACTCTGGCAACTCCATTGAGAGGACTAAAAATCTTTGACCATTTGGGAAGCTGAGTGTTCAATGCAGAAGCCCCACAGAAGCGCAAGTACCTTTCTTCTGCAATTTGCAAGTCCCTTGAGTTCCAACGAGGATGATACAAATCCAGTTCTTTCCAATATTGCAAACGCAGTTTATACATACCCTGAAAATAGAGCAATTTCAAAATAAATTCTTCAAAAAGCATGCAAACAAAGAAAAATTTAGACATGGCAGGTGCAGAGCCAAACCTGATTCATGCCAGATGGACTGGAATATGATGCTACTGTATCCAAAATTTTCTGAAGCTGCTTCATTTTGTTAAGATCACGAGGCAGTGACTTCACCAATTGACTGTGAGTGGCATCTCCTATAGCTAGCTTATAAACTAACTCTCGTTCCAGACACTCAGCCGTAGATAGTCCACAAAACCGCCTTTCTTTTACTATCTGTATGATAAGAGTGAGCATTTCGTGCACCAGAACTGGTTCATACCTGAAAAATAGTACTCTTTTAGTTTCCTTAGCTGTCCGTATCATAATTAAAACAACAATCCAAGTTCTCTAAGAGAGTACGGGCAGCCTTGAATAGGTAAAATTGCTATCCAGATCCTTAGTGAGTTTTGTCCAACCCATCTTCCGCTGATCTCTATGACATTGACTAATCAATTGAGAGCTATGAATACTATGTAGCACGGACACGGATACGGATACGGACATGGGACATGGCAATTCTAAAAAAATGGGGACACGGACACGGCGGGGGACACGCCACGTGTATAAATAAATAAATAAAAAATATATGTACATATATAAAAAAAAATTTATGAACCATTGTATATGAATAATTTCACAAATTGTATACATTTTTTTCAAAGGCATAATTACAGTTTAACCCAAATGTTTTGAATAATTTCATATTAACCCCCAAAATTTAAAAATTATTACATTTTGACCCCTAGCTGTGTCACCTGCCGTGTCCCCTATCAAAAAATAATAAAAATTATTGGACACGCCACGTGGCGTGTCCAATACGCGTCCCCGTGCGTCCCCGCCGTGTCCCCGTGTCCAATACGTGGACACGGCGCCCTTTTGGAGTATCGGTATTGAATAGCACAAATACACAACAGCCCGCATTTTACTTCGACATGGATAATTTATATTGTTTAAGCCGATAAGAAAAATAATTTCAAACATAGATTGTGAAATCGAGAGCGCTCTCTTAATCTCCCATCAAGACAGATATTTAGCACACAGGAAGCTATATTAGTACAGAAGGTTCTCGAACCTCGTGATGGACCCAGTGGCAGATAGATCAGGCAGAAAGTTTTTTTTTTGATTGGTAGATCAGGCAGAAACTTACCAAATGTTAACTAGCAACAAGTCAAAAACTATGCTTAGTTCAATCCTGGTTCTCCCTTTCCCTCCACATCTCTCCTCTAATTGTGCATTATGCAAATGAAAAATATATGCCAAAGGCCAAAAAGAAATTCTGTAACAATTCCCGAGTCCCAATTTTGGTCCCTTTTAAGAAGACAGAATGATTGCGCTATGGACACTACAAGTTTCCAATAGTGCGCTTTAGTTTGAAATGTAATGCAAGTTGGAGATATCACATCAATGCAAAAGAGAAGGGCAAAATAGGATGATACAAGTTTTTCCAACTTTTTGAAGTGGACAAATTTTATGCCTCCTAAAATAGAACAATGATACTGCCTCCGTCCAATTTTGTTTACTTGTTATTCTACTTTGGGATGTCCCCAATTGTTTGCTCTTTCTGAAAGTCTAAGGAAAGTGTAAATTCTCACAAACTAACCCTCATAAACTATTAAAAGTAGTTTTTAAAGATAGAGAACAAGGGGTAATGTTGGAAATTTCATTTTAAATTTTAGGGAGAAATGCATTAATTTTATGTCCTGTTAGAAAGTTTAGTTCCCCGCATAGAGCAAAAAAGGGGGACGGAGGGAGTAATAATCTTGGTTCTTGAACAAAATTGCCCCTGGAGCTAAAATCAGCAGTGCAGAATGCAAATGATATATCTGCAAGGTTACTGAACATACACGCAGATATTGAGATGAATTTAGTGGTGCAGAATTCAAATGATAAATCCACATTTTAAGTATCTACAGAGAGTTCGAAGAGCAATAGAAATGAGGAGTCTTCATTGGAGTTATTGAGCTTATATGAACAGAGTTAGAATTGCAGGAGTTATTGAGTTATTTGAGCTGTTGTATACGTATAAGCAGAGGCCAAAGGAAAACCCCGTGAAGTTCAGTGGCAAAAAACCAACGTCAAAAGGTCACATGCTCAGAAAGGGATTTTGTAAGTAAAACTAGGTAGTAACACAACTTAAAGGGGCAAGCTTCAATTCTCAACATGCAATATGTTCCACAAAGAAAGAAGAAGGGCAACAAATCACTCCGAGAAAGAAAATGGAAACGCAAGAAACATACTCGCTGGACCGTTCAGGATTCAGAGAGAGGTAACTTGACAACCCAAAACGCTCTAGAATTCTACTGACATAAAGGTCCGCTGGAGCTAAAGCAGCACAGCACTGCAGCAGAAGTAGATCCAGCTCTAAACCTTGCTCAGACCTGCAATAAGCAACCCAAAAGGACAAATCTTTACAAGAACCAGAAATCCTGGAAAAAACAGATATGGAGAAGATATTTTCATGCGAGAAACAAATGTTTGAAACAAAATCAAATTCAACCATACCAGCGAACAGAACGGTACCACTCCCAAGATAATATGGCAGCATCCCCATTCTTCCTCCACATTCCAGCACGAACCTGAGCACAGAATACTCTAATCCGCAAAGGGTGCTCCATAACAAAACCAGAGAACCCATATGGGTGGCACCCACCGAGGACATGTCCAAAGAAATCCTGGTATATAGCAGACGATGAATCAGCAGAATTGACACTGATGGTGTCGGGCAATGAGGACTCGCCATAACATCTTTTCAGTGATTTTTGTAAAACCAATGACACCAATCGATGTAAAGGGATGTGAACAGATATCTCCTGCGAACTAACATCATATGCTACATCTGGCCAATCTGGCAGAGTCAGAAAACGTAGACCATCTAATTCAGCAGCATATTCAACCTCCATTGTATTTTCGTCAGAAGCAGGCACACTAGCATCCTGTCCTATGACTTGTCCATTCTCTATGTCAATACCAACACGGAATCCACTGTGAGCCAGTAAAGAAAAGTCTCTACCTTGAATTTCGCCTGAACTCGTAAATTTAATGCCAGCTGAAGGTGCATTATATGACCTAAAAATTGATTTTCCCTTCCTAATCTTTGATAGCGTTTTCTTGAATGTAAAAAAATTGTTCCCTGACATGTTGGGGATTTTAGGTGATAAGATGCTAAGAAGAGCTCCCGAAGTATTATCCACCCTTAACCAATTTTCAATCGCCTTCAAGCACTCAAATACTAACGATGCAACAGATGGTTGAAGTACAAGTAAATCTGATTTTGCTTCAGCAACCTTGGATGCAGAACCTAATGTGCCACTCCTGACTGTTGCACTACAGACAGAGCTTTCCTGCGAAAGTCTTCCTACCTTTGCATGTCTTGGGCTATCTTGATCCTCACAATCTTCTTCATATGTGGTGGAAAGAATTTCATCATCCGTCACCCCAGTACTGGAGACAGAGAAGGCCCCTGCTACTAAGAGAGAATGGATATTCGCAATAGAGTGACCTAAAACAAAGGGCAAATGCATATTCTCATTATCTTCTTCAATATGGATGCCTGTTTCTCTCTTTTGAGGGTTCATCCCTTGCACAAAAGCCAATAGTCTCATCCACATCCTTAAGATATCTTGCCGATCATGGGTCACATACTTAGGTACTATCGCATGGCTCATGACAAATCGAATATCTTCAACCACACGAAGAGTTGTTTCATACAAATTACCCCACTTAGTAACCTGCAACAGAATCTAATCAACCATCTTGCTCTAAAAGCACAAGTGGAGAACAAAGTAAAACAAAACATACAAATGAATTCAGAAAATGGAATAAAAGCCAAGAAAATAAGTGTATCTACTCAAGCCTTCTCAATCCACAAACTGCCACCGAGTAGAACATGTGTGCACATTAGCACATAAATCATACTAAGTCTATTACAAAAATAATCTCAAATGCTTAATTGAGTTATTTGTTTAGCTTTAATATTTTTGGACTTTGAAATGGGTGCATAAGTCTTCTTATGGCCAATATAAATGATAGGGAAGTTGTTGAACAGGATCTTTACTGGTTAAAGACATCTTTTCAAAGCTAATCTGAGTGGATCTTGTAAAAGATCAGGTACGGAACAAATGCGACTGTTTTTCAAATGTTTAATATCGTCAAGTGTTCTATTGCAAATTTCAATCCAATCAAACATCCGCAGCAGCCATTATATATCTTGGTAAAAAAAATGGTAGTTTTGAGATATATTAAGATTCAGGCCTTGGTTCATATCTCGTCGACCAATCCTTCCTCCCCCAGTTTCTCCTACAGGTGAGCCCCGGAATGGTAAAATAGGAGAAGCCTCCCCTGCTATATATATGCATGTAATCTTTCTATCCAACACAAGTTCCCCCATTTAGAATATAAGAAGTTTGCTGGGGGTTTTAGTTTTGACGGAGAAAAATAACAAGATAGCCTATGAACTAGATTGGCCATGCAACTCAAGGCATGGCACACGACTTTTCGGGTTCAATCCCAACTTGTACAGGAACTTATGTCTGTTCTTCCTGCCACTGGATTTGTTCTCCTCACCTCCTTTTTAGTCCCTGGCAAGGGTTTGATTCAGATGTGAGTGATTGACATTTGAGTTTGTACTGGGGTGGTCTTTCCCAACCCTTCTAAGGGCCAAGAATTGCTTCTTCGCCATTTCTTCACAGGTATTAAACATCATAAACAACAGTTACAACACATGACGATCAGAGGCACCGCTACATACAAAGTTGTGGTGTCAGCTGACCCCAAGGAGAATTTGCATCTTACTACCATCCTATGCATGCACTCCTTGGCCTGAACTTGACTCATATAGAAAGAAATACAACCCGGCCTAGGCATGAAGCACGCATAATTTCTTTCCACTAAATGTCCTGTGGAAAATATTCCTACTTGATTTGCAATGATTTCAATACATAAAAGCTCCTTGAAAGTAATGTCTACTAATACATGTTTTTGGTTTCTTCTACCCAGTAGCTGAGAAGTTTAATTTAGTTTGCGCTATGCAATCATTACAAAAAATGATTAATCATTCATGTATTAAATAAAAATATTTCCAGAAAATAGGCTAATGTGAAAATTAGCTCTTTTGTTTATTAGTTGAAATTATTTTGCTAAGATGACATATTGACATGTACAGTATCTTTTAAGTTCATGAATGACCCCATCACCACAACTTTATGGAGTTGCCACTGAAGGAAATAACCAAAAACAAAAACAAAAAAAACTATAAAGTATAACCCAGAAAATTCAAGCACTTGGTGAGTGATGTATCGACAGCAGAAGTAAATCCCTCAGATTTGAAAACATGCCCTTGAAGCAGTAACTGAACTGTAAAGTAACAGAAATAACATAACTGAGCACACATATCGAGCCAACATATGGCTTAGTCATCCAGATCCTCGCTTGAAATCTATAGGCACGGTCAGACACATATATCAGACGTTAAAACATGCTCCCTAGTAAAGAGCAAATAGTTTCCACTAACTTTCTCGACAAATGCAGCTACATCTGACATCTATTCTAATAGAGAAAAGGATAGTTAAGGACTCTCAAGAATGCAGCCCTTAGGAGCCCAAACTGAACCATCAAGTGCAGATGAAAGAAGTAAAATCAGTTCAATACCTGTAACCGTCCATCATCTCCGGCACAAGCAACGAAAATGTTGCCCAGACATTCCAACAATAAGACCAGAAGATTCTTTTCTTCCACCAGGCGTGGGGTTAGAGTCGGCACGGTAAAAATTTGCACAGAGAACGTGGACAGCAGCTGATACTTTTTAAAAACATCATCGTTACACTCTTTTACAGCTTCACCGACAACAGTTGGATAATAGTTAAGAAAGGCCATTGCAAAGTCATATTTGAAAAGTGGTTCAGCCAACAATTTCAAAAGTAACTCATGGAGCTTCCTCGGGAAATCCTTGCTCAAGAACTTCTCTGCACTCACCAGGATATCAAGTAAACCAAGCGAAGACAATATCCTCCCAGAAATAAAACTTAACAAACTTTCACTGCAATTGCAAAACTCCAAAAGCATCTGCACCACAGCAGCCGTAAAACCATCTGCAACCTTTCTGAACTCTGCAATGTGATCCCCTATACCAGAACTTTGTTGAGACAGTGTCATCAGCTTATTCTTCCAACAGTCCAAAAGCAAATCAAGAATAGGTCCTACAGAGTTTGCGAACTCCTCCGCAAGGGGTTGTATCTGTTCAGCACCTTTATGGTTCGAACAAAAACCCTCACGTTTCCAAGCAGTCACATCTCCACAATCGCAGCAACCACCACCGGTATATATAATTGAATAATCATGGTCAGTGTGGTTTCCATTCTTGAAACAAGGAACACAAATTGCACAGGTGGGGTCATGCTCACACGTTCTGCAACGATATGCTATATCATTGTTTCCCCAAACAGCCCCACAGACACCACGCTGGCCAACACTCATTTTGGCTAGTTTCTTCAATGCAGAAGCCGGTTCACCCTCAAACATCAGCCACCGCAACCAAACCATGCTTTCTTCGAAATGATCCGCAAGAGTTGGGGTCATTGCCCCCACCGCTTCATCATCAGTATCTAAGATAGCATACACCATATCAGGTGTAAGGGACTTGTTATCTTTCAGAAAAGCAACTAGACCAGCCTGGAGCTTCTCCAGATTCTCATCGGGAACACCTTGTACAGAAAGCGCCTGCCATGAAATACAAAACATAATGGGAACGCCCATTACCATCAACAATACTTTCTGAATTTCATGTGGTCATCCGAACTTTGACATTACACATTTACACTTAAATAATAATACGAAAATCAATAGAAACAACTTACAGATGGAAACTGATACTAAAGCACGCACACGCACAAAAATGGTTACATATATTTTGACCCTAAGACGGCTAAGAGTTAATCAGATATGGATTAACATCGTATACCATAAATGTAAACAATATTGCCCAGGTGGTTTACAAAGTTTCAATCCTTCAGACAAATGCAGAAATACTGCAAGAAAATGCTTATAAAATAATCAGACCCAAAAATAAAATCGTAAATATTGGTATCTTCCGATTTTCCATTTCCACCCTAACCTCGGTGAAAATTATCAGTAGCAGCATGCTCATTGGTCTGATTTAAGTAATATTTCCCCAGACTGCTTTCTCATCCACATTATCAATGGTTATTGTATCTCATGCAATTTGCCCCATAAATGAATGAATAAAGTTGGTAGGACAATACTCGATTCATAACAAGTTTTATTATCATACACTTTTCTTTTCTTTCTTTTCGTTTTGCTGTATCTAGGACACTACCTTGTTTTATCTAAATCAACTCAGAAACTACCTCATAGACTATACCAGTTTGATCATCACATACAAAATGCCAGTAATGCACCAATAAGATTTCCGTTGGTAGAAATGCTAGGGGACAGGAAAGCCGAGATTGTCGACGATGCGGTAACAAAGTATATGCACATACTGAACTAGATTAATTAGTGTCCTGGATAGAGCAAAGTGGCAACCCCGATATTGCGAAACAAGGCTTTAGATTTTTTGTTTCCGGGGTAGCTCCTTGTAAACATATTAGTCGCTTAACCTCTTTAAATTTCAAGCTTATTTACAATAAAAAAAAAAAAAAGAGTCTCTGGTTTGGTCTCTAACTCAGATAATATTACCAAAATGAACAAATGGCTATTAAAATACATCACGATCTAAAAACACCTCTGAAGCTACTTTTCAGACTCCTTACGCATATTTTGAGAACTAGAATGCATTCTGCCAGAATAATAAATTCTCGTAACCCTGCCAAACACTTCCATAATCAAGAAACACAATCCAGAATCCCATCCGACCAGCCCCTTACTACACTCACCCAAGTAAAAGTACCCATTAAAACCCCCCCCCCCCCCCCCCCCGCCCGCTTCCTGTAAACTGGAATCATTCTCCTAGTAATACTCACGTAAATGCAACAAACGATCATAACCAAAAAAAAATAAAATCAGAAATTAAACTTCCTCAGCTTACCAGAAAACACAAGAAGCGATTAAAATGAAGAACTTTTACTTGTGGTCAACATTGGAAAAACAAAAACACATGAAATTCAGTAATGAAGAGAAATCGAGCAGTGTACCTGAACGATACGATCCTGAGGCGAGAGGTGTTCGACGTCAGGAGGCGAATCAATCTCCATTTTGAACATCAACCGAAGCCAATCGACACAACTACAGCTCCTTCTGATTCGAGTGCTCTCACTCTCCAGCGCTGGATCAGTTCAATACTGTAGACTACCAATATATGCGTACGTGTGTAGACGTACAGGCCAGTCTAAGGAGTCGAGAAACCCTAGCTTTCATCATTCGAGATTGAGCTCGCTCGCTCTCTCTCTCTCTCTCTCTCTCTCTCTAGATTGCTTTCTCCCCTGTCTCTTTCCACAAAGGCGGTTCACCTATCCGGAACGATGGAACCATCACCATCTTATAATTATTGGGAAAATTTCTTATTGCTGGTTTGATCTGTTTTTCATTCGGGAGTAATTTGTTGGTGCGATTTTTTTTTTAATTGTGGTTGGCTTAATTATAATAATACTAAATTATTTTGTATAAAATCCACTGTTTTACTTGAATTTTCGTTATTTAATTTTGTGTCTAATTTTTTTAAATTACTCCTTCCTCTCGATTAGAGAAATTAAAAAAAATAAACAATTTTAATTAGAAACACATATAAAATATATAGTACAGTACTTATTAAAGATGAAATAATCCAGAACGACATATTTAAGGAGTGTTTGGGAGTCTGCTTTTTGGCTTTTTATTTTCAGTTTTTTGTCTTTTTGGATAATGGCCAGAATGTATTTTGAGTATGGTAGAGTGTGTTAGGAGATTTGTGCAGAATGTATTTTGAAATTGTAATAGTGTTTGGTAGATGATTGTTGAAAATGAATTATGGGTTGCATTTTTACCATATTGCCCTTTGTCTAACAGGTGTAAACATGCCACTTGTAAAATGAATGGAGGAATGTGGGTATTTTGGTAATTGACCACAAAATGGAAAAAGCCACTAATCCGAAAAACTCCTCCGGACCTGATTTTGATTTTTTGATTTTTTTTGCTTCTAAACCCAAAATCCATTCTCAAAATGGGATGCCAAACACCCAAAATGGGAAAATGAGAATCCAAAGATGCAAAAAATTCAGTTGCCAAACACCCCCTTATTAGATTATCTTCTTTGAATGTTTTTAAGGTTCGACAAAAACGTGAGAATCTCAGTATGCCTCATCTATCTATTTACTGCATATGCATCATTTCGTTTGAGATAAGAACATAATGATATTTTTAAGCTCGGATTATGTGGCACCGATGCAGTGGGTCTACACTACAAGGGGAGCAATTCAATATCCGAGAAAGATAGGTGGGCCTTATTGTGATTTACGTCATTTTTTCTTTTCTTAAATGGGTAGATATTAGTACTACACATCATGGTTTATATAAAATAAAGCGTCCACTGGTCATTGGCTAAACAATGGGCACGATAAGCCACGACATAGTACAAGGTCTCAAAGAAAGACACGCCACGATAAGGATCCAAGAAAGAAGCACAAATATTTTACTCTCTTCATCCCATAATATTTGTCCAGTCCACAAAACGAGGACGTAAAAATAGGTAAAAGTACATAAACACCCCGTCAACTATCAATTTTTCTTGTAAACATCCCCTCACATTTAAAAGCGTCCATAGAGACCCCCTCACCTATTCCTAGGGGTGTTAGCCGAAACCGGAAAATCAATCGAAACCGGAAAAATCGGACCGGACCGAATTTTTTAAACCGGTTGAATAATTTTCGATCCGGTTCCGGTTTATAAAATTTTATAAACCGGAAAAATAATTTTGATCCGGTTTATGTGTTTTAAAAACCGGTCGAAACCGGACCGGTTATATATATGTATATTGGTCTAATAAATATATTTATTATATAAAATCAACCATATATATACATATATAAACTGTTTTTATAGGCTTAATTATATTTTTATGAGTTTTTTCTTATGTATTGGGTTCAAAATTGATCCTTTTTTGTTGGGCCCAAAAAAAGGAGTTGAATTATGGGTTTTTTGTTGATATTTTGTGGGTTGAATTGTGGATTTTTTGATGTGTTGGGCCCAAAATATGTCCCGCGAATGAAAACCGGATAAATCGGACCGAAACCGGTTGAGCCAATCGAAACCGGACCGGATTATCTCAACCGGTTTCGACTGAAAAATATGCCGAAACCGGACCGGTATCACCCCTACCTATTCCCGTTACACAAGTAACACCCTTCCGTCTCAGAACTGATTGCTAGGAGGTCACATGTCAGCAAATTGGGCATTTTTTTGGACAAAAATGCCCTTTGACAATCCACACCTCTTACCAAGCCTCTTGATCTCTCTATCCATTTGACCAGTGTAGGTGCGGTCAAGATTATGATCGTTGACCCCAGAAGAAGTTTGACCTACCACTCACATGATGACGCGTGGAAAGATCGTGAGATTGACTTGTGGCAAGCAGCTGCCCCACAGAGAGATTTGGTGCCACGAGGCATAAGATGCGTTGACGTTGTGCAAGATGGGCCTCGCGCAGCTGAACAAGCTTGCGAGGGTATTGAGGCCCGCGAGAGTCATCGCGAGGGCAGTTGGGACCGCCAAGGTCCCGCTGGCAGGGCCGCGGTAGTCCCGCGGACGGGTGGGGTTCGCGGCAAGATGTGCCCCACGCAGCTGAACAAACTCGCGGGGGTATTAAGGCCCGCGAGTGTCATCGCGAGGGCAGCAAGCCCGCCAAGGTCTCGCGGACAAGGCCGCGACAGGCCCGCAGAAGGGCAAGATCCGCGGCAATAGGGGTCCAGCGGAGGTTTTGTTCCTTGCCTATAAATACCAGTGCTGGTATTCAGATTAAGGGAGGGTCCTCCCTCCTTCAGGGACAGATAGAGAGACACACAGATTTCTAGAGAGAGAGCCATCTCCTCTAGAGAGAGAAAACAGATTTCTAGAGAGAGAGAGCCATCTCCTCTAGAGAAAGAAGATAGATTTTTTAGAAAGAGGGAGAGACCATCTCCCTGGGAGGAAATTGGAACTACGTTTGACCTGATTCCCTGTACACCGGGATACGTAGGCAGCATGTCTCTTCCACCCCTTCATCTAAACACTAACCATTCTTTACCTCTTCAGCACATTTTATTCTCATGAATATTTTGGGCTCTATTTTGAACCCCGAGGAGATGGGTCCAGATTTTGACCGCTCCTACATTAGGCGACTCTGCTGGGGAGGTGGATTGGTTGGCTGTTTAGTTTTAGAGCTACTTGGTTTCGGAGCTGTTTTGCAAGAATCACTTGTAAATATAGAGGATAAGAATCAACAGGCCCAGATCTACATATCCAGAACAGAAGAATGAGAGAAACGGCCTTGAAGACCTCAGCATCCCAGTCAACCACAAAAATCTATGGGGGCAAACATGGCTTGAAGATCTCTGCGCTTACCGACATTTAAAGATTCCCGTGCTGAATTTTGTCTTGGAACCACTCATCAAAACTCTCTATCAAGAGGGAGAGGTCAGATCTATCCCCTGATTACTTTATAAAAAAAGAAAAGAAAAGAAATAGAAGCCTGAAAGATTGGCCTGATTCATATTTATGTTTAAATCTGTATGTACTTTGATGCATCTTTCTATGCAACGCGGATTCACACTTATTGTTGCTCCACGTTTTTTGGATTCTATTCTAATCACAAATATGTGGTCTTTGCATGAGCCGCGCAATTGACGAGAGAGATTACCTCCGCTACAACCCACTGCGGAAGGAAACTTGCCTCCACGAGATCCACTGTTTACCCCCTCAAAGCTTCACATGTCGGCGAGTTACAGAATCTCTACGGCCGACGTGCCGTGAGAGTCAAATTAAGCCATGGAGATTACTCTGAGGAGAACCCTCCAGGAGAAACAGTCTGAGCCGCGGGGATCACCGTGGAGGATCATCAACACAAAGCCAAAACCATTGATGGTTCAAACTTTCCGCGAGTCGCGTATGGCCGGGGGAGTGGCGAGCCGCCGCGAGAGTCCCCGGTCGCGGGAGTCACTCCAAGGTGGACAAGCTAGGAGGTATATTGCGGGCATGACGGTGCTCTTATTTCACACAAAGTCGCGGGAACCATCGCGGAGGCGAACACGCCACGATGATTAGTCCGAGCGCGGGGATTACCGCGGAAGGACGGCATGAAGTCAAGACCATCGCGGGTTCAAACCCTCCGCGGCGTCACTTGGAGAGGGTGTCACTCCGAAGTGGACTAGCTAGACCACGTCCGCGAGAGGTATGCCGCGGGTACGACGGTACTCGCGGAACCATCTTTAATTCACATTTGTCGCGGGAGTCACTGCGGAGAAGAGCTTGTGGCCGCGCGACTCGTCGCTCATCCTTGCGAAGTTCACATGACGCAGTAGCAACGAAAAATGTTGTACGAGTCACACATGGCCGCGGACTGGCAAACTATCAATGGAATCACCACTCGTATTAACACCATTCATGGGAACCCGCCACCAAAGTAGACTGTACTTGTGGATTCAACGTAGCGGCGAACATGCCGCCGGTAGCATTTCCTACCATTTTCTACGTTGCGGATTTAACAATAATAGACCAATGGCAAAAGCACCGCGAATGCCGGAATTAATTCTTGGCGAACATGTCGGAATGGTCACCCCGCGGGAGCCACCGCGGAGGTGAAAACTGAAAGCAAGACATCTCCTACAAAGGGGAGTATCACAGGTGCCAGAGTTAGCTCGAGTCCTGAACAAGGCGCGAGGGGCGCGAGATGCACCGAACAGGTGCCAGAGTTAGCGCAAGTCCTGTTCTCAAGGGCGAGGGGCGCGAGATGCACCGAACAGGTGCCAGAATTAGCGCGGCGAGGGGCGCGAGATGCACCGAACAGGTGTTAGAGTTAGCGCGAGTCCTGATCAAGGGCGAATGGCGCGAGATGCACCGAACAGGTGCCAGAGTTAGCGCGAGTCCTGAACAAGGGCGAGGGGCGCGAGATGCACCGAACAGGTGCCAGAGTTAGCGCGAGTCCTGATAAGGGCGGGGGCGCAAGATGCACCGAACACGTGCCAGAGTTAGCGCGAGTCTTGAACAAGGGCGAGGGGCGCGAGATGCACCGAACAGGTGCCAGAGTTAGCGCGAGTCCTGATCAAGGGCGAAGGGCGCAAGATGCACCGAACAGGTGCCAGAGTTAGCGCGAGTCCTGAACAAGGGCGAAGGGCGCGAGATGCACCGAACAGGTGCCAGAGTTAGCGCGAGTCCTGAACAAGGGCGAGGGGCGCGAGATGCACCGAACAGGTGCCAGAGTTAGCGCGAGTCCTGATAAGGGCGAGGGGCGCAAGATGCACCGAACACGTGCCAAAGTTAGCGCGAGTCCTGAACAAGGGCGAGGGGCGCGAGATGCACCGAACAAGTGCCAGAGTTAGCGCGAGTCCTGATCAAGGGCGAAGGGCGCGAGATGCACCGAACAGGTGCCAGAGTTAGCGCGAGTCCTGAACAAGGGCGAGGGGCGCGAGATGCACCGAACAGGTGCCAGAGTTAGCGCGAGTCCTGATAAGGGCGAGGGGCGCAAGATACACCGAACAAGTGCTGGAGTTAGTGCGAGTCCTATTGAAAGGCGAGTAGCGCGAGATGCACCGGGCAGGTGCCGGAATCAGCGCTAGTCCTGATATAGGGTGAGCATCATGAGGTCAAACTCATCGAAGAGAGTAAAGGTCCAGACGCCTCAACGGCAATAGCAGAAGGAAGCAGCAGTACGCATCCTTATCAGATTCGCTCAGACGCAAAGACATTACGCACGCGCACGACAACATGAGTGTCGCACGCGCACGGGGGGCATATGTAGGTGCGGTCAAGATTATGATCGTTGACCCCAGAAGAAGTTTGACCTACCACTCACATGATGACGCGTGGAAAGATCGTGAGATTGACTTGTGGCAAGCAGCTGCCCCACAGAGAGATTTGGTGCCACGAGGCATAAGATGCGTTGACGTTGTGCAAGATGGGCCTCGCGCAGCTGAACAAGCTTGCGAGGGTATTGAGGCCCGCGAGAGTCATCGCGAGGGCAGTTGGGATCGCCAAGGTCCCGCTGGCAGGGCCGCGGTAGTCCCGCGGACGGGTGGGGTTCGCGGCAAGATGTGCCCCACGCAGCTGAACAAACTCGCAGGGGTATTAAGGCCCGCGAGTGTCAACGCGAGGGCAGCAAGCCCGCCAGGGTCTCGCGGACAAGGCCGCGACAGGCCCGCGGAAGGGCAAGATCCGCGGCAATAAGGGTCCAGCGGAGGTTTTGTTCCTTGCCTATAAATACCAGTGCTGGTATTCAGATTAAGAGAGGGAGGACCTCTCCTTCAGGGACAGACAGAGAGACACACAGATTTCTAGAGAGAGAGCCATCTCCTCTAGAGAGAGAAAACAGATTTCTAGAGAGAGAGAGCCATCTCCTCTAGAGAAAGAAAATAGATTTTTTAGAAAGAGGGAGAGACCATCTCCCCGGGAGGAAATTGGAACTACGTTTGACCTGATTCCCTGTACACCGGGATACGTAGGCAGCCCTGATGACTCGGGCACGGTCGCACGTTTTATGTCTCTTCCACCCCTTCATCTAAACACTAACCATTCTTTACCTCTCCAGCACATTTTATTCTCATGAATATTTTGGGCTCTATTTTGAACCCCGAGGAGATGGGTCCAAATTTTGACCGCTCCTACAACCAGCAAGCATCAATCCAAACATCTTAAACTCACACATGAGAGACCAGAAGGGATGCCCGAACGTGGCCGGGACATTCCCTTTGACAAAGAAATGACTGTACCAAGCAAAACCATAACCAAATACTGTAAAGGCACAAGAAATACACGCCACCAATTGAAGCATAAGGAGTAGATCAAGCAGAGAATACTAGTGAGAGTTCCAGCAAAATGCCAACGCCTTGTTGCTGGTTCACATAGAAAGCCCATAATTCTTCCATGCTTCTGAAAATTCATTTTTCGTCGGAACAACCAAATTGAATCCCAAATTAGAATTTGGCTAGTTGGGTCTTCTAGAAAACCCTGATCTCTATATAGCCAAAAACAGAATATTGATTATCAGCTGCTTCAGAAATCCCTAATAGGGAGTAAACCCAAAAAATGCTAGCTGGATTCTATCCCCAATCAGAATTTTGGGTTTGGGGTCTTCTGGAAAACCCTTCGGGAGTTCCTGTGGAGGCTGCACCGGAACGAACCCGGGTGGGTCATCAGAGAACAGAGGCACGTGCGAGTAAAAGAAGAAGAAGAAGACGGACGGCGATTAAAAACAAGTTCGAACTGCCGTTCTCCTCCGCCGCCGCCGCTAAATTGGCTTGACCCGACGGAATCATTATTAGCATCGGACCCACTTGTGCTCGGAGGCCATTTGGGTAGGATGGGTAAATATTAGCATCGGACCCTCCTCCTCCAATTCTTCCGGTGGGATAAATATTTTCAGGATTTTTTAAATTTTTTTTCCTTTAAGGGTATAATAGAAGAGGGTATTTTGGTCATTTTTTCCATTCCGTTAACGGAGTTAGCATTTTTTTCGTTTCCAGTAGTTGAGGGGATCTCCATGGACGTTTTTTAATGTGAGCCTGTGAGGGGGTGTTTATCTACTTTCACCCGTAAAAATAATACTTACAGTTTTTGCATGAAAAATTTGAAATTTTTTCAACAATCTACTAGATATCGATAAGTTCTTTTAATTTATGAAAAAAGTTTGAATTTTTTCTTGAAAAAATGTATTATTTTTGAGTCCTCGTTTTGTGGACCGGATAAATATTTTGGGACGGAAAGAGTATTATTTCAAACAAGTCTGAATACAAACATTAGAGCTTCTCCTTTTACAGGCATAAGGAGAAGCATGAAGACAAACATGACTTCTAGCTTTAGACAAGCATATCTTACAACTTTAGACAAGCATATATTCGTTTACATAATAGCTATACACACGTAATAGACAAACAACTATAAGTTGATTCCAAAATGAAGCACGAAGACTTGTAAATAATTTACAAGACTAAAATTTATTAGAAAATAAGTTGGGTCAAACCTTCGTTGTTTTTATTTTTATTTTTGGAAAAATGATGGCTCAGGATGTGTTTTGATAATTAATACCCGCCAATGATAAACTAAGAACATTTGTTAATATTGAAAATGTCCTTAACGGGTATTAATTATCAAAACACGTCATTGGTCGTCATATTTCCTTTATTTTTCAGATGTTCATTGATATAAAGAAGAAAAGAAAGTGGACCCAAATGTTCATTTTTTATTTTAGTCCGTGGCAGGTTGTCGTAGAATGGGCCAAAAAATGGCCCTAACCCACCAGTTACATCATCATGTGGCCCAATATTTTAAAAGAAAGAACTGGGCTTGTTGAGGAGACGGATCCGCGGACCCTACCATGGGCCTCCTAATGACTTTTTTTTTTTTGATCGGCAATAGAATTTTATTAACTCGACTAAGGGTACATCGAGAAGACCAATCTCTAGATACAAGGAAAACTTGAATCATAGAGAAGGCCATAAGAAAAGAAAAAAATACATCCAAACGAAAGATCGAAGAAACCATTAGGATAATCAGTGGATGCATCCGAAAGCCATACTCAAAGCCAAACAATATCCAAATACAACAGCAAATGTCTTCAAGCGGCACAAATTGGATCAAATCCGAAAGAAATACAGCAGCAAAATCCACTTGGCATCAGCAGCACTAGCACCATTCGAGTTAGGAAGAATTAGGAAGAAACTGCCCCAACCAAAAACAAGCAGACTTTGGAACCTCTTAGCCCTCCTAAAATGCCTCTTAGCCCTCCAACCTTAACAGGGGAACCTAGACACCCAACCAAACCATCCAAGACCAAACCCCAAACCGCAATTGCCATCCTTTTGCCACGACAGATATCTCCTCCCAATTCACACCTTGATAAAGACTGCCTCAATCTACATGTCCAGATCGATCAAAGCACTGCATAAAAGCTTGACAGCCAGCAAACTCCACAATTTATGAACAACTGCACTGTTATTTTCAAAGTATCAACGGAAGAGCTTACTGTGGGGGTTGTTGTTCCTCTGAATTCAGAAATATTCCTTAGCTTCCATTTCAATCATGTTCTTCATTTTCAAAATATCAGACTTAGCAAAATCTGTTGGAATGTGTCCCACATCGCCTGGACATGCCCTGTTTGTGCTGGTTATAAGGTCTCAGTTTCCCTCTTCTTAACACCTGGGTTTTAAGGAGTAGTGTGGGCTGGGCTTTTCAACTTGGTATCAGAGCTTGGTTGGGCCTTTGTTTGGTGGACCGTTGTCCGGTTACCATGTGTTGTGGTCCAGGAGGGTGTGTTGGAATGTGTCCCACATCGCCTGGACATGCCCTGTTTGTGCTGGTTATAAGGTCTCAGTTTCCCTCTTCTTAACACCTGGGTTTTAAGGAGTAGTGTGGGCTGGGTTTTTCAACTAAATCAATCTCCAAAGTGTTACCTAATGCAATGGTGGTTCGCAATTCATCTGAAGTCATGTCCTGTTCCTGCCCCTCTAAGTCAGAGTCTGAAACATAATCCTCATAATGCTCATTATCGCTTAAGCTCAAACTCCCTTCATATAGGTTACGTCTTCGTGCTTTCCTTGATGCTTTCTTGGTAACTCTTGATTGAAGGTCCACTTCGATATTAATTCCTTGTATTTGAGAGGCACGAATGTTGGAATCAATAACCACTGGGCTATTTAGAGCAAGAGCATTCCTTTCAATCTCCTGTTGTTGTCTCACCACTTCGGCACATTCGATAACTTGGGCTTCGCATTCTTGGGCTTTGATTGTGGGGCTTATATGTTCATCCTCTGTATCTGAGACAACTGATTCCTGTACAAAAGATTCTAAACCTTGGGTGGAGTGAGAGCTTTCCTCATTATTGTTTTCTTCAACCACTACTTGATTCAAAATCTCAGCCGACTTTTACACAGTGGATTGTTGGACTTCCTTACCTTGAGCAGCCGTGACTTGATTACCCTTCTTTACATGGGACTGTGCATTCCCCAAGGGAATAGCATGTGGGCTAGTATTAATTTCTTTGTCTGTGTCCACATCAGCGTCTTTGTTCCTTTTTGTTGCATTGTTGCCCTCACCTGATTTGTTCTCCCCAGCCCTATTAGTATCCTTGTCACCACTTGATCTGCCCACATCATCATCTTCCACCCTTGGCTTTGAACCTTCTGGACCAGGACTTGAGAACTGTTTACTGGATGATACAATCCTGAACGATTCTTCTTCTTCAACATTGATCATATATCTCTTTCCTTCCACTATTAACTGAATTTTTCCTTCTATTTTGCAAGAATACTCCGTGGCAATAAGAAATCTACCTTTTTCATAAGAGGATTCTTGCAACGTTCTGGTGTCAACTTGGATGAAATGACCCCAGTTACTCCCAATCCTTCTGAAAGTTGATACATTCCACACATTAAGGGGCATACCGAAACATGAAATCCATGCAAATCTTTCCTCTTTAGCACTTTCTCCATCCCATGGTTTGATGGAATCAAACCATAACAGGGGCCATTTTAATCTAATCACTTCATCTCTTGCTTCTTCATTTGTAAAGGTTAGAATTAAGAACCTTCCACCCATCGGTTTTATTTGTACCTCAACTTTTTCCTTTTTAAAAATTTCTTCCATTTCTTGAGCTGAGACCAACCTTCTCATTCTACCCACTGCACTTCTGTTCAACCATCCATTTCCAACAGGCTGAAGATGAAAGCTTCTAATCACTCCTTGATTGTCTTGAAAGATCGTTCTCCTTTCCTCACCTTGCTTACTCGTTTCTTTTTGGCTTTTCCTTCTCCAGACTTCTTTGCCCCTTGCAATAGGCGCCCTTCTTGTGTTGTTTTTATCACTAAAACCCTGTACGCTTGGGTTGAAACTCTGATTTCTAAGGTTTCTTGTGTTGTTGTAACCATTGAATCTCAGTGCATGTGGATTGGCGTTTTGATTTCTTAGGTTGCTATGAACTGGTTCAAAATCTCTCCCGATGTCCCTCTGATTTCTTCGATTCATTTGAGCTTCATGCCACTGATTTGAACTTCTGTCTTGATTACCTTCTGTCTTCTTCATGAATCTTGCCATTTTCACCACCAATTTCAGATCCCGAACCCAGATTCCATCTGTCCTAGTAATAGCTTGCTCCGCCTCTCTGTTTGCTTCAAATCTTACGAAGCAAAATCTCTGACTTGTGATCTTGCTCCTTTTGTTGGGAATATAAATGTCTCTGATCTTCCCAAATCCAGAGAACAGATTGTAATTGGGCCTCCTAATGACTTTACTATTGTTTAATGGGAAAATGACGGCTAAGGACGTGTTTTGATAATTAATTCCCGCTAAGGACACTTGTTGGACAAGGCCCATGTTCTAGTCTTCTCCTCTTGAGACTAAACATACTCATGACACCACCAATACGTGATCGAACTTTAGCTTCCGTCCCAGTATATGTGCGGTGGGGTTTCCTACAGATAGTGATATGGTGTGACGGAATAATAAACCCTAGCGAGAGTGATGAGCTACCATACCTGTACTTTTATTTTTGCACCAAAAAAAAAAGGGTAGACCATAGATGATAAATTTATAAATAAAAAAATAAAAAAAGGCCACATAATATATGCCTCACACTAGCACATGCCAGTGTAGGGAGAACTCGAGAGATCTTGCGTTGATGCCCAAAATATAATCTCTTTTATTCACTTTCTCAAGAGCTAGCTAGATTGTACATGTCTATTAAAAATGCTGACAACCACCCTAAGAACGTACAAAAATGTTACGAATGAGCATTCATATATGAGTGGTCAAGTGAAATTACTCTCATGCTCCGGCCACTACCAAAAAAAAAAGATGAAGCATTCATCTAGTACAAAATGCATTGACATATGTGAATGTGAATTGATAACCGGCTATTGTTCTAAAATATGAACTTTGATACGAATTTTTTCCATTAGTATTGAGGCTTGGACACGATGTGTTAGAAATAGGCACAAATTAACATGACACGGCTGCATAAATATAGGTCGGGTTGGCCTATAATTTTTGGGCACACGAAATGGCCTCGGCACGAGCACGTATGTATAATTTTTAGTTATGTATAAGTCTCACCGATCTATTATGTTTAAGTACATAAAAGTAAGATTTTTCTTTGTAAAATCATTTGAATAACTTGAATAATTTTAATTCACCAATGGTGTTCTTTTAGTACTTCTTTATCATTGCAAGTGTGTGATTCAAAATAAACAAAAAAATGAAGAAGAGCAAAATCATGACAATGCAAGTGAAATAATGTATATGTGAAACTAGTCATTTTAGTTATAGTTATTTGACAATTCTTTATTTCAACTCTGAAACAAAACTTATTAGCGGTTTCGCAACTTTTTGAATTCTTACCTTTACAAGCCGGGCTTAGTCATGGATGGCATGACACGGCTTGTGTCTCGCCCATGAGCCAAGTTGGGCATAGAGCACTCCAAAATTAAGAAGGGCATCCTCAAAGCGAAAATTGAGACAGACTCGATCCCAAACTGTTGTCACGCTCATCAAAGGAAGAAATCGAATTGTCACACCGGCATGCAGCCCTAGATGTACTCTTACCCACGTCTACAGAATGGCCAATCAATGTGCAGACAATCTCGCGAATCTTGGAGCCGAGCAAGTATTGTAACTTTTGTGCTTCGTTGGATTCGATTCCCAACTGTTTCTTTATCATGTTGATTCAGTTATGTAACGCCATAACTTTTTAGTATTTATAAATTTCCGTAGCACCCAAGAAGGAAAAAAAGTACTCCAACGTACGGCATGACGTGACTAACAAGCGGGTCAAACTTGGCGCAACACAGGGCATTTTAGCGCGCGAAAGTAAGTGATCAGCCGGCACGACACGATCCATTTGACGACGTAATCTACACTCATTCACTGTTGTAATCCCTAAAACGACGCGCATTTAATGCATGGGATTGAGTCGGCAATGACAGGAAGAAAGTAATTAATTAACAACCCCATTATGGTTTTTTCTTAAAATGCTTTTATTAGGCTTGTCATTCAGTGCATTGACGAGATATCTGTCTGTCCCTTCTCGACGCTATAAATAAACCTTACAGCAGAGAAGTATCATTTGCCCTTCTATTCTCTCTCTCTCTCTCTAATCTCTCTCTCTCTCTCTCTCACAATGGCATCCTCTTCACAGAATGTCTCTGGAAACTTGACTGGGATGGAACTAGTTCCTTATGTGCCAAATGCAAAAACGAAAAATGATGATCAGGCCCTTCTAGCTATAGAGCAACCTCCAGTTATGATCTCTCTCATAAAAGTAAGTGTTCTTAAGCTTCATTTTCTCTCTCTCTCTCTCTCTCTCTCTTAAGTCACTTGGACCTCTTAGGTTAAATGAGTAACGTGGCTTCGTTCTATTTTGTTTGTCTATTTATGAGAACACAACTTTAAGGGAAAATAATCATCACTTTCGTTACTCGACCTCCGACTTTCCAAAAGGTACCCTCTCAACTTTTAAGAATAGTTACTTGAATTCAAAAGATAAGGGGCAAGAAAGGAATTTCATATTTGCCGAGCAAAAAAAAGAAAGGAATTTCATAACTTCTAATCTATGGACTAGTTCAGACTAGATAAACATTTTGGGACAAGTCAAAGTCAAAAAGTGCACAAACAAATTGGGACGGATGGTGTATATAATTATTTACTTTGAATAGATGTTCTAAATGAAAGAAAAAAATTCTTTTGGAGCAGTGCTACAGATACTAATGTTTAAACACAAATTCAAAAACAAATGTGTTTAGAAACAAGACTTCAATTCACGTGGGTCTCATACAATGCACATCAAACAACTTCGGACACATCCCTGTCAGAAGCATTTTCCAAACCTTCATCACCCCCGATTTTCCCGAATTGGGGGATTCTGTTGGGGACAGCATGGGTATTGGCCCCATTCGGATTGTCCATGATCGGCAATGGACGACTAAGATTTCATTTGAGCAAAAAAAATCTCAGCTGTCCAACCAAGATGAAATCTGAGCCGTCTATTACCGAACATTTACGATCCGGATGGGGCCAACACCTTATCCCCGGATTCCGATTTTCCCTTGAAAACATTAAATGGTGTAACGGTTCTCTTTTCGCTTTTTCATTGTCGCTTGTGATGGGGGTTGGTTGATAATGCTTTTTTATAAGAGTAACTACGATAAGTACGTACTTATGTTAATAAATCTACTCAATCAAAAGCATATTTACTTAAGTAGTTGTTGATTTCTTTTAATCAATTTTAATGGAAATTGATATTCACACTCCCTTTTTTGTCTTTTAATAAAAAAATATATGCTCTTTCAACACTAAAAAAAGAAAAGAAAAGGGAGTACGTGTAGATAACGAAAAAAGGAATGTGAATACCAATTTCCATTTTAATCAATGTAATTTGCATTTTCAGCAGAACTCAAGGCGGCATGCGAGATCACGAGCACCTGTAGTTCCAAATGAGATATCGTTCAAGCTTCCGCAAAAATGTTACGAAAATCTTTTCGTATCAGTGGAGGTATGTGCATGTGTGCTTTTCATTGATATGCATGAGGAGTGGCGGACCCGGAAATGTAACGTAGTGGGACCCTCTTAATTTTGATCATAATCCTGAAAAATTATTTCATAAATCGACAAGTTCTCCATCCGTTCCATACTAGCCGCCAAAGTTTTAAATGCGTATACTTACAAAAATGGCTGACTAAGACTTTACTTAAGTCGATCCGCTGAGATTGCGGGCGATCGACATATAGAGAGTAAAAACATTTGGACGCAAATATTACAATGAAAAGATAGCATCAACGAGATTGGCACCCTACCCCGAGACAGTTATATATGTATATGCAGCTCAAGCCCGGAGAGGATACATGGTTGTTTTTGCTTCTTGTTCTTGCTTTGCAATATTGTGATAGGAGCTTTAACTAATTAATTGCATGTCTGAATAAATTCGAGTAAGCCCTAATTCCAGATGCTTAAATTCTACTTTTTTTCCAATGGCAGAAGATAGAAGGAGAAGCAGGCTTAAGGAACATACTTTGGTCTGCACCTGTAGATTTCAGACTTCCAGAGAACAATGTGAATCAGATACTGAAAAGAGATGAGGTAACTTCATTGTACAAAATTTTCGGAATCTCTTGTATAAAAGTTGTGCTGTTGTCGGGGAAGGACGCAGAATTTGAAAGTTGGGTTGGCGAAAGTCGAAAAAATAAAAAATAAAAAATAAAAAACGTGAAATTAATTTTGTGCATACGAATTGGAAAAATTATGAAAATAAAAAAGAATGACACATATTTATTGGAGCAAACTATTCAATTGCTACAATATAGTCATCAATAATTATAACTTGTGCATCTCTATTCATTTTAAAAAGCAAAATAATGTTTCAAATAATTAAAGTATTGCTACTATTAACGTTATTGTTTCAAAAACACTTGGTTGAGCGGGTGTTGTATTGTTCAAAACGATGTTAGGTGGGTGAATCTATATAATTTTTAAAATTTCAAAAAAATACTATAATTCTATTAAAAATTTGAAATGTGAGTAGGGCGGTTGCCTGCGCTCATCCATACTGTTATCTGTCTTTGACTGTTGTTATGATTTGATTGTTGCATTATACAGGATGTGAGATCGAATTACGGTGTGGGGCCTTTGCCGTTGGTTGAACGATTAGCAGGGTGGAAAGTTGAAAAACGACAGCGCCCCCATCTTGAAAGATATGATAAGGTGGTTCGGTCAAATCTCTTACCTATTTTAACTCTTTTTTCATTTATAGTTTCGTCTCGTATACTTTAAATTTATCATTTCATTTGGAGAATCCATTATAGATTTCTGTAGGTGAGATCAAGAAAATTGATAACCGCATGCATGGTACTTTAGCATTTGTATGTTTTTTTTTTTTTTTGTAAAAAAAAGAACTTAGTGACTAATATTAGCCAATTTTTCAAGATCCGCATATTCCATTGGATTTTGCGAGGATTCTCATGATCAAATCGTAGGATCAATCAGCAAGTGGAGTTTGTAACCCAGTAATAGACGTACGCCTTGTACTTCCATGCATAAGACTTGAGTTCAATCCTCATTAACGACGACCGACAACTAACACTTTCTTGTCCTTTCAAAATCTGGTAGAATACTAATTGTTTTTTTGTATATATAAAATCTGGTAGAACTAGATATAAAATAAAGCCTACAGTTCTTTTGAAACTTCTGAACGAGTCCGGTGAACAATTCACCATGACATCAGAGCACAAAATTTTGGGTTAGAAACTCGTCGTGCATTCATGAAATCAGTGCCGGTTTCGACATTTGGATTGTTCCAGTCCGATCCAAACTTGGTCCACTTACTATGACATACTAAGAAATAAAAAAAAAAAAAACATAGTACATGTCAGAAGATCTGTGTTTGAATGGCGTGGGGTCGTAGACAAGGCAATGGTTTCTTTTTGTTTGGCTTACAGAATTTTTTTCTTGGTTGCCCCATGGTGGAGGGTTGTCCAAACCCGTGAGCTTGTGGGGCTTACTCCGGGGCCGGGTCTGCACGTAATTACAATACTCGCACCCGTTTGAACCAAAGAAATATTATCAGAAACAAATTAATGACATTTTCCACTGCAGTTTTTCTACCACAAGTCAGGAGGGCAGTTTCGAACTTTTCCTGAAGTGGTGAGATTCATCAACCACGCTTCTTTGCCGAAAAGGGCGCCACAGCGAATTAAGGCCCAAAACCAAGGCGTTTTGGTAAGTTAATTAACCAAAACTTAATTCAAAATTTTTTTTTCCTTTGTTTTTTTTTAATTCAATAATTTCGAGAAATTACTTTTTTAGGCTCTGGAGGCACCTGGATCAGAACCATCACAAGCAGCCTCACTAAAGAGAACAAGACCACTTCCTATTTCCATTGGAAGCACTTCCAATGGATTTAAGTACGGCACGAAAAACAAGGGTTTACGGTCTTGGGCTAATGATCGGAAGGATCATCGTAAGCTCCCGAATTCGACCAGCGGGATTCGGTCGGCTTTCTTTGTCGGTAATAGGTCGCCGCAGGCATGTTTCACGCTTCAGATGGTTGCCGAGTGTTTGGAGAGAGATAAAAAAAGACGTGTGATTCCTATTTCCATTGGAAGCACCGATCGATTAAACTACGGCACGAAAGACAAGGGTATACGGTCTTCGGCCAATGGTTTCTCTGTCGGTAATAAGTCGTCGCAGGCGTGTTTCACGCTTCAGATGGTCACGGAGTTTTTGGAGAGGGATAAAAAAAGACGTGCGGATAAGAACCTCCGACACTGTGACAGGCAGAAGGAAAAGGAAAAGGAAAAGGAAACCTCCTCAGCGGAAGTCACTCCTCGAATGACTCCCGAGCGGGGAAGGGAATGTCTTCGTAGGTTCAACAATGAAGAATGCAATATGCCACAAGGTAATTAACCTTACATTCTAGACCCTATTCAGTACATTTTTTAGGATCCGGTGACCTTGTAGTGCAAGGGTTCGCCACAGGGCTATATTGCAACGTTTTACCGGTCCGTAAGTGTTTTCAATGGTTAGATTTTGTTAAAAGTTTCTTCACGGGAAGAAACTAATATTCCTGGGAAGAGTACTTTTAAAAGGGTAGTGGTTTTCATACTCCCTTTTTTAATAAATGCACTCCTTTTTGTTGTCATTTAGTAAAATCTAAAGAGATGGATGGCCAGGCTGCTATACTACACCCCTGTAGTGTAGGATTCCTGGATCCCAATTTTTTTAGGTTTTTTGTTTGGAACATTTTTCTAGAAAAAAGCTTTTGAAATAATTGATCGACCAACACTTATTATCTTAATATCGCACTTCTTTGTGACATAAATTAAGTTTTGAAATTGAAAAAAATTGTTTGAGTCAGATGTCTTCTTGAAACTCTTTTGAAAACTACAAGTCCGAGGTTGGAGACGAGTCTTGTTTGTTTGAGGTTCTGAATACTCTTTTGTGAGTTTAAACCTCATTTGTGGTTGTTTTTCTCCCTCCTTGGGGGTGCACGGCTGTCTGTTTCTAGTATATGATTTTCGTATCAATGAAAGTACCCTCTAAAGATTGACAAAAAAAATGCCAACTGGTCATGCTCAATTTCTTAAAAATATATTAAAAACTGATTCAAAAATTATCAAAATATTTTTCGCTTCGTGTCAAATGAGATTTTCGTACTTGACGTCCAATGACAATGACCTGAATATCAATTTTTTTTTTATAGGAACCTGAATATCAATTAAGTAGATATTTTTAATCGAGGCATTAATTTGTTAAGTAAGATTTTTTTTTTCTTTTTCTGTAGGAAATCAGGCGAATATGAGGAACGAGGAAGGTGAGATCAGCATCATAATCCTCTCGGACGACTCTGAACCAGAAATTGAAGGAGAAACCATTATTCCGGATTTGTTTATCCCTGATGAGGATTTGGTTGGCCTCGAGGATTTTGAATAGTTGCAGGATGCTGTCGAGCAGCTCTTTGCCGAGCAGGTGCAGATCGGCCGTTCATATCGGCACGGACAGCTCGGATCGAATCTGGGCACATACACATCGATCACATACAAATCTAAACAGTCTATTGCTCGATTAAGACCCGAGTCGTCGATTGCCGAAATGAGCGACCGGATCGGCTACTCTGCACCGCTCTACAGGGATGCTCCCATTCCAACTCATAGTATTGCAAAATGTTGTTCTAATCTATGTTTTCCTTCGATGGAGTTTTCTATAACATTGGTCTTGTTCTAATTTATGTTATCAGGACTTATTTTACCCTTGCTTTTACCTTCATGTCTTGAATTTGGAGTTAGTATTTACCATTTAGCTTTTCATGCACGTTTAGATCCTTTAATTTTTTCCACTCGGTAAGTACGTATTCATCTTGATAGGTGAACTGCGATCTTTTCGTCATAAATATATCTTTGATTCGGAATTATTATGTTTTGGCGGCGCAACTTAGATATATAAGAGTGTATATATATATTCCTGACTCGGAATTATAGTTGTTTGTCGGCGCAACTTGGATATCGTATATCCATTAATCACAAATACTTAATTATATGCACTTGATTTGCCAAAATTAATTACTACTAGATTCTTTTTCTTTACGTGAAGTCCTGTTTTGAAATCTATTTTGGCGGCGCAACTTAACCTAGTAATTTGGCAGCGCATTTAAAATTCATAACGTTGTAACTATATGCTTTTCCTTAGGGGAACTGCGATCTTTTTGTCATAAATATGTCCTTGATTCAGAATTATTATATTTGGCGGGACGACTTGGATATGTATGAAGTATATATATCCCTAATTCGGAATTATAGTTGTTTGTCCGTGCAACTTGAATAATATTGTATATCCATTAGTCACAAATACTTCTCTGCACTTGATTTGTCATAATTAATTAGATTTTTTTTTATGTGAAGTCCTATTTTGTAATCTATTTTGGCGGTGCAACTTAACCTAGTAATTTGACGGCGCATTTAAAATTCATACGATGTAACTATATGCTTTTCCTTAGATAATTTTTTGGCAGCGAAACTTGGATTTATATCCACTACTCAAGGTATATGTATCTGCACGTGATCTGGCAAATTTACGATCCCTGTCTTACACGTGTAAAGGTTAATTTTGAAATTTACTTCTCCGACGGCGCTAGTACTTTGTTCGCGCGCATTTTGAAAGATTATGTCAAATATTGGTCTCACGTGAAATATTCTCGAAATTAACTAAACTAATCTGTCGGAATTAAGTAAAATCATGTTATTTATCCGCTGGCGTTGATAAATTAAGAGTAAATGATAATTAATGTGCTTCAAAAATAGTACAACCCCCACAAGACTTACCTTATTCATTTTATGGATTGAGGTAATCTTCATTGGATGCTTGCAATCTACATTAAATCCGGCCAGAAAAGAAAAAGTCCGTATCTACTTAGAAAAGTAAATTTTAGAAGTTTAATTTTTTTCCTTAATGATTCAGATGTCCGGACCAATTTACGTGCCTGTCGACTAATTTTGGAGGACCAATCCCGTTGTCCGCTAGCCGAGGGTCCAATTAAAGCACAAGCAAAGCCCCGTATATAGGCTGACTTAAAAGAGTTGATAGCACTTAAGAAGTCAACATAGAAGTTTAAATTTTTTTTTTTTGTCAATCGGTAGCAGAGATCATTACATCATGTATGAAGTAAAAAGTACAAATCACGGGACACTACATCCATTGTATGAGAGTCCATGAGATAACAAAGTCCAACAAATCCATCAAATGAACCACAATCACTATAGCGCAACTCAACTACAAGCCCCATTAAGGGAACAAATAACCCCAACAAATACAAAGGAAAGAACATCCACACACGGGTGGGAATAATTCAAACTCCTGTCCTGACCTCCTAGCTAGTGAGATGCAAGAGTCTTGGTAGGCCTGTCAATGGATCGGATCGGATCCGAATCCGATAACGTCGATCCGATAATCCGAATCAGATAACCGGATTCGGATCGGATCGGATTAAATCCGTTATCAATCCGAATCCGAACTTTATTTTTTTTTAACTTTTTATAATTATTTTTAAAAAAACAGAAAATTTTTTATTTTGAAAAAAAAATGTTTAAGAAGTTGTATTTTTATTTTTTTATTGGAAATTATTTTTTTTTGAAAAAAAATTGTATTTTTTTTAAAATATATATATTTTTTGCTAAAATTTTTGAAGTAAAAAAGTTTTCGGATCGGATTCGGATTTTCGGATCGGATTCGGATTGTCACTATCGGATCCGAGTCTTATCGGATTCGGATCGGATCCAAGTCTTATCGGATCCGGATCGGATTCGGATCTGTCAGATCCGGTCCGTTGACAGGCCTAAGTCCTGGTTAACTGAGCTAGCCCCAGTTGGTTATAAAAGTTTAATTAATACACTAAAAATTAGCATATCCAAGCATCCTACCTCTCTTAAAGAAGAGCAGGTTTGGGTGGATTTCGCTTGGCAATTTCTGTCCAATTTGGACAATTGTGGCCCTCAATTGTACTGCTGTTGTTCTTTGTCAGTTGGGTAAAATGGTCATTTGGCTTCCTCCACTGACTCGGTTACGTGGCGTGACAGGGCTTCCTCCATGGCGTGACAGGGCTTACTCACCCGACTTTCCCTTCCTCTCTCTGCGAATTTCACAGACCTTAACTACCATGGAGAACTCTCTCTCTCTCTCTCAATCAGTCGATCGAGCGACGCCCCGCTCCGGCCACCTCCCTCTCTCCCAACGACGAGTCTGCGAATTTCACAGACCTAACTACCATGGAGAACTCTCTCTCTCTCTCTCTCAATCAGTCGATCGAGTGGCGCCCCGCTATGGCCACCTCCCTCTCTCCCAACGAAGAGAATATCTTCACCGTCTCCCTCTCTCTCCCCTGAGATCCTTCCACAACGAAGCCAACCGTAACCAAATCCCAAAATCAAAGATTTTCCGTCACCGAAAGCGAAATCTCGTGGGCCGGAACCAAGGCCCAGATCAGGCGGCTTCGATCGCGAGATTTCAGGCCAAAAAACTCTGTTATGGGGCAGGTTAAGATCCCAGAGCCAGGCGAGGAACTGAGGCCACCGCCGACGAATTTGGTTCAGGGTCCCACAGATCTGTTGGGTCTCTACCCGGAAACAGTCCAGAAGGATTTTTCATCTCTTCTCTCTTCTCCATTCGTGTTGCATGTATACTATTTTTAGTTGGTGATGTTTTCTCCCTTCCTGATTTTTGTTGCATGTTCACTTTTGTGGCTCTATTCTGAAATCGTGTGGTATTCCTTTTATTTGTTGTTTTTGGAGTTAGGTTAAAGTTGAAAATACTAAGTTGTGGAGAATTTTACGAATGCTACGGTTGTTATGCTAAGTATGCATGGTTTGTATAAAGCAATTTTTCTGTGGTTTTCTTTTTTGGTCTGCGTTTTGTGTTTTGGTCCATCCATAGTGACTACTCTTTCAAAAAAATTCATAGTGACTACTGACTACTGCAGAACTCCTGTAACAAAATTGCAAAGCTTTGATCCCTTGTTTCTCAGTGCATGTCTTCCGAGACCTCAAAAAGTAAGTCTTCTTATCTTCCTAGCTCTGAGAACCACCCCATGCTTTCTTAGATCTATCTAACGAGTACATTTATTCATCTTTGCAGTACTTCTTTTGCACGAACTGCGCATTCTCCAAACCTGGTTGTTTGATGTGGTTTTGTGTCAGCATATGAGTGCTATGGATGTTTTGCCCTGTTATTAGCTCCAATGGTGGAGATGCTCTTAGATATCCATGTTTATACTTTGTACATGTATTCCAAGCAGATTTCAGCGCATGTTCTTTTGTTATAAGTATGACACCCAAGACAAAGAAAGTTGCAGGCTAGAATGGTATCTGGATGTATAAGTCCTCTTAAGATGATCATTGGGTCATGTTGACAATCACTTACTAACTCATAGGTGACGGTCACTTTGTAATAGGAAATAAGTATCCTTCTCTTAAAGTTATCTTCATTATCTTGTAAAAATTGTTGGTGTTGCATCAAAGACTCAGAGGCGACCCAACAGCCAAGGCTGTGGTGTCATGTAAACTCAGTGAAGTGAACATTTTATACTACCATATAGGAACTTCATTTTTTAGGTTGAACTTAGCTGTTATGGTGTCGCTCAGATCAGGTTATGAATTGTTGCTTTGCAAAAAGCTTAATTTTGTGATGTTTGATTTAATCCAGTTGATGCATCAAATTTTACCGTGGTATTTCTTTAAGTGAGCCTAAGGGCTATGCGCTACTGATAGTTTTGATTCTTTCGAATGGGATATTTTTGCCTAAGCCATAAACAACTCTGTTTTTATTAGTTTTGAATGGAATATTTTGTCTAAGCCATAAACAACTCTGTTTTTATTTGTTTACAGTATATCATGATTGTGTTGAAGGGTTCAGTACCCATGGCTTTTGGTGGGACTGAGGAGCCAGCAGCTTATGGTGAGTTGGTTTCCATTGGGGGCCTTACTCCAGATGTGAACAAGAAGCTTAGTGGTGCAATTTCAGCAATACTTGAAACCAAGTTGTCTGTTCCCAAGTCACGATTCTTCCTGAAATTCTATGACACCAAGGCAAGCTACATCATTCATGACCTTCTAACTTATCCCTGAGAATCATTGCCAATTTGCCATGCACTTGTGTGTTCTCATTGCATTCTTCCTGCTTGTTTAGGCCCATCAAAGTCAAGAATATGCACAGTGTCTACATGCTTTACACCAGTCCTAGATAATGTAAATAAGCCCTTATGGTTCAGAACAATGGATAATGCTTTTGTTGGTATCTCTACTTCTTAAGATTTCAGCATCTATGCTTTTCTGTATCCTTTGAAATAAATTATGTTATGCCCTCTATGTTAGACGATGTCCACAGTTTTTTTCTTGCAATTTCTCTCAGTTTTACCTTGATTCTATCTTGAACAGGATGCTATGTGTGGAATCAAGACAATATTTCTATTGTAACTTGGAATTATTGGGAAGGACAGTATACCTTCTGGTTTTATGTTATGATGACTCAGAATCAAACTAAATGCCTTCTTTATGCGCATCCTTTTTTCATGTACTTTCTTGCACTTAGGGTGAAAATGTTGAGGGAATCTTCTCTTCTTTTTTCCCCTCTTGTTGAGAAAACACGCCTTCGGGCTTAAGCTATGTAGTGATGTCCAGCTATACTGGTGAAACGTAATGGTCGTGATTTTATATACTCATGGTTCATGCTTCAGGTCTGGTTTGATACGGATTGTTGGTTTTTTATAGATTGTTTTTTTTTTGATCCGTTGGTTTTTGATAGATTGATATCCTCTCTTTTCTTTTTTTTTTGTTGGCGATTGATTTCCTCTCTTGCATTCTTTTTGTCCTATTTCTCTAGCTTTTGCTTTTCCATTCTATTGATTTACTCATTTTAATGTTGTTCTTTTCTTCTTTTATAGTTTGGCGATCTATTGCAACTACTTGGCTTTGGAATATATTCTTGACTACCTTTCTTCACATATCTTTTTTTTTCTTTTGCATTTTCTTCAGATTACATCGTAGTCGGAGATACAATTTGGTTAGTGATTCTAGATTTTGTTTTCCTGGTGTGGAACATGTAATTTGGAAAGGCATTGTTCGTCTATCTTTTGGCTACAACCTGTATTTGATTTACTAGGAGCTCCCATAATGTAATGCTTATGAAAAAAGCAGAGAGCACTAACAACTGCATTGATCTGCAGAAAACAGTGAGCAGATCAATGCAGTTCCAAAGAGTTATAAATGAGCCTGGTAGGGTCATTACTTTGTGTTTAGATAGTATAGTTATATAAGTGAGCAGTTCCAAAGAGTTATGATGTCTTGGTAATAGTTTGGTTATAGTGGAAGGCCTCCACCTTTGGAAGCCTGAATGATTGTTTAATTTTAAGAAACTATTTGGGTCTGAAATAGAAGGATATATAGAAGTTCCCATGTTAGTACCCTTTGAGTAGTTGGACAGAGGAGGAGGAGGAGCCGGATCAATGAAAAAAATGAAAGCATTGCAGAATCTAATCCCCAACTCAAACAAGGTTGCATGAATTTTTTGATTTTAATTGATCTTGATTTTTGTTGTTTGTTAGCAAATCAGTTCTGGTATTGAGTGATTTATTTGATATTTTGGTGGTTGTGATAGACTGATAAGGCATCGATGCTCGATGATGCCATTGAGTACCTCAAGCAGCTTCAGCTCCAAGTGCAGGTATGTTGATTTCTTTCAAGAAGGTTGACGAACAGTTTGTGACAGTATTGCAGAAGTAGCTCCTCCTAATTTATTCTTTCAGTTTTAGCATTTTATGGCTCGAAAAAATTTCAATGACCATGATGGGGTTAGCAAAGTTTGAGAAATCCTTACTGATACTTGGAGTTTGGGCTTCCAGAGGTGAAGCCTGCGTCAGTCCTAATTTTGATTGATGGATTGCTAATCTATCCATAATCATCATTTTGTTTCTGATCAAGTGGATAGTGTAGACACCCTATTTTGGACTTTCCAGAATAGTTTATTTACGGTCTTTGATTCCCCAATGATGATTAAGGTCAAGAACATACCAAGTTGGTTGATGAGTTTGAGCTTTGAGCGTCCCGAACCTTGTCCAAACCCATTTCAAACCCTTGTCGAACCCTCAAGCCAGAGCCAAATGGCCTCAACAAAACCCTGCTGGAGTACGCTGGTGGAAGACTAGCGTGCGCAGGAACCACTGCCACGTGTCAGTCATTACCGCTATCTGGCGCACGCCACTCAACCAGTAGCGCACGCCAGTAAATACCAATCAAATCAACCTTTTTCAGCCAGCTGGGCGGGAGTTTTTGTAGCCGCCTGACGTCAGCTGACAGCCTCCTGATCATTGCTTCGGCCAGAAACTGTCCCCCTCTCTCTCCTACACCCTCCATCAACTAGTCCCATGCATTAAATGCATGGGAGCTTCCTCCAAGGTTTGGCCACCCCAAACAGCCCCTAAGGGCAGGCTGATCTCAGCCTCTCTCCTCTATATATACTCCCCTCTCTCACTCTTGCAAAGGGTTACCAAGTTCAAAGGGTTGGTTAGCACCATTAAAGAGTTCAAGCCCCTTTGTCCTCTTTTTCATTCTCCTTTGCTTCTTTTCTCTTCCATAGAAAGAGCAAGCAAGGGAACATACTCTCCACAGTCCATAACCTTCACTACATCCACATCCATCATCATCTTCAAGCTCAAAGCTCAAGCTCTCTTTCAAAACTCACAAGCAAAGGTATAATACCTCTTGCTCCTGCTTTCTGTTCTGACCCCTGAAGGGGGCTGGCAGGGTCAAGGCTGGTAATCTATACCAGTCCTGGCCCTAATGGCAAGGTTTCAAAAACCGTGCACAATGATCAGTGGCGCACGCCAGTAATGAGTGCCGTACGCCAGTAATGGTAGTATGTGCAAAACCGGCGTGGGGATCATGGATCATTGTTTTCTTGCATTATTTAAGCTTTGATCACCCTATTGCATGCTAAAACCAGTTTACTGCTTCTGCATTTAGAACTGCTTTCTTTCCTATCTATATTTATTGCTTATATTGGCCATCTGGGTCCTTCTGGTCCTATTCCAGAGCCCAGAATGTGCAAAGCCAAAGCATTGGAACCAAGAAAGAACTGGCGTACGGCCCTTCCTCAGTGGCGTGCGCTAGTTATCTTTGTCCCAGTGGCTTGGCCCTTGCATGGATCTTCCATCCAGGCCTCTGATCATGCTCCCCTCACTGTTTAAGGGGTTTTCTGTCTATTTAGTGGCTTTCAAGCCCATTTATCTGTCTGTAATAGTTTAGTAACCTCCATAAAGCTGCGTGGTTTGTCCTGGGTGTGCACGGGTCCTTTCAGAGCCCAGTTGAGAACAGAAGCTGTGGTATTGGGTTAACCGGCGCACGCCGATTTGAGTGGCGCACGCAGAGTTGATCGCATGCGGTGGTTCGCCCAAAGTGCATGCGAGCTTGTTCTGTGTGTGCCATTGCACGATCGTGTGTGCTAGTTTGTCTAAAACGTCCACAAAAGCTTGTTCTCAATCTATTATATTTGCTTAGATCAAACATCATCATCCATAAACATTTTGTTACATCTTTTGTATATAAATGCAACTTGTTTACAGTTTTAATCCCTATTAACTGTTCCCCTGCCCTAACTGGTTAAAAGAATGATCAAATAAAGAGAGAAATGCGAATGTTTTACAAAACGCCTGAGTAGAGACCGGTCTCCGGACTGGGCGAGGGGGGTGCCATAAAACCCTTCCCCTCTCGTAATCTGGCTCCCGAACCTCAAGATCGAAGGTGACGACGGCCCAGTCTACAAAAGCCTTTTTCAAAATCAAACGGATGTGGTCCAAACATTTTCAAAAGAACGGTTTCTTGGGTACTAACCGCAAAACCCGAGTGGCGACTCTCTGATCTGCGAAGCACTTCGCCGCGCTTTCCGCAAGATAAGGGCGCACCCAGAATTTCATGCACTAAAACACGGGATTTTTGGGGCGTGTGCCCACAGTGGCGACTCTGCTGGGGACATTACATTAATCAACATTTGGAAATTAATACATGAATGAACAATTTTCAAAAGTCTGTCAAAACAGTACGCTCCGCGCTGCTGAAGAACGGAATGGTAACGTAACAGGATTCTACATCCGACCACTCCGCACTGGGGCTTTTATTATTGTTCGCTTATGTAGTTTCCTCCAAGTGTCGATTAATGAAGTGAGCCAAGCTTCAAAAGGCATTTTTTAAAAAAAAAAGCATTGCGTTTCCCTCTCTCGATCATTCTTTCGACGCGCGTTCATTTGCATCGGTGTTCTATCAGCCCCGTTGAGGTGTTTTGGGTAACCGGCACAGTTTACTGGAGCCCGGGGTCCTCGAATGCCCAACAACCTTGGACGATGATGAGACGTATTACCGTTTGACCATTGCTCTGCTGCACGCATTGCGATGGGAGGTATAAAACATCTCTAGTCTGAGGAACCCCTCTAAGCCAAAACCAGCCTCGCCATGCGTACAAAGCAATAGAACCTTTCAAACTAAGACAGGAACCCACAGGGTAGGATTACTTGCATCTAACCCCTTTAACTGTCTATGTGTTACTGCTTTCCATATCGCATGCCTGTACATACATCCATACCGTTCTGCGTAGGGGCATGCTAGGGCGGCTTTTAGGGTTGTCTCTCTTTCAAAACCCGTTTTATGCCTGCTAGGGCGTTGCCTGGACCGATGACGAGTCGTGCATCGTGATGGTGCACGTTATTAGCTTTCCAATTCCTTGGGTCAACGAGACTTTGGGAAATCGAGACTTTCTAAGTCATTGTCTAAAACCCATTCGAGGTTTCAAGCAGAAAACTAGGAACGACGGGAGACATGACATGATGCTCATACCACCCAGGTTAAAGGTGCTAAACACTTACACCATTCAAGGCTCCGGCACAGTGCTGCTTACGCCCTCTTGGTTACAGTATCATGTCGTCAACACCGAGTTGTTCCATTTCAAACATTGAAACTTCGAAAGCGGGATAGTCAAAGGCTTAGGCTGTTTCGACATCTCTTAGTATTAGTCGATCCCTTCAAGGTACACTGTCGAAAAGAAATCCGAGGATCTTGGCAGCGTCCGGCTGTCATAAAACGGTTTTGCCTGCTAGTTCTAGAGTCTAGGATGACACCAACGACAACATGTACATTGCATTCTTTCAAATAAAACTATTGCAGGAACACTTCCTGAGCCTTCGATTGCTTTACTGTCAAGCTTTGGGCGCTGCACCGTCAAAGAAAGTACCAAAAAGAAGAGCCAAACCTGCTTGGGAGCATCTACCGGGGCTATTTCACTGCCATATCGCCTTCCTCGATCATCAATCCAAAATGGCAGCACAAACAGGGCTGGCTGAGTTGAAGAAAGCTATAGAGGAACTGGGTCTCAAAATGGACAGACAAATGGTTATGGTCCAGGGGCTGTTTGACCTTTTCACCTCCATCATATCAAAGCCGGATCCGGGGCTAGTCAAAGAACCTCTTCAGGCCTGTCACCCTCCCGCGATCGGAACCAAGCCGTGCTCAAGAGACATGTTCAAAAGTCTGGCTGAGTTCCATGAGGTTAGAGTTCACCCAAAAGAGGATGCTGAATCTCTAATCAAAGTCACCCCCAAAGGCAGAAGAATGCACCCTGTCGAAGGCGCAGTGTTGTACAAAGCAAGCAAAGGCTCCCCCTTGAGCCATCAATCTCGTCGTCGGAGCCAGCCAAGGACCTTCTCATGCTTATCTACACCTCTGGCCTCGGTTTACGAGAAGCTTCTCGATGCCGGTTCCATCAGGCCTCTAACCCCAACTCTATTGCCCAAGGTTCTCCCTGCTAGCCACAACCCCAATCACTTCTGCACCTACCATCAAATGCCTGGCCATTCCACCAATGCATGTTATCGCCTCAGACATGCCGTTCAAGATCTCATCGATAATGGCACTATTCCACCCCCACTCCCATCAAAACCTGACGACAGTCCCAGCTCCTTGCTCCAACTCAATTCTGACCCTCTGGTTGGTCAGATATCTATCACCTCCACTCAAATCAACCCCACCTCCACTCAAATCAACCCGAGCTCCACCATACTCAACCCAACCTCTCGCATTGTCCCGAAACTCAACCCAAACCAATGTGTTTATCCCTTCTCAATCCGAGGCTGCAGGTGCGGAATAGAAGACGGCGAAAACTGAAAGCACTTGGTTGAGGACCGGATCGATCAAGCAAATGAGCGGATGACAATTTGGGGATCCTTGTTCATGGGAGCACCGAGTAGGTTTGGTCAAAGAAGCCGAGGAAGCCGAAGTGGTTGCTTGGGCCCCATGTCCTCCAAGTCCTACCTCTCGTGAGGAAGCAAAGGGTAACAATAAAAGTTGCATTTTCAAATCGCGTTTAGCTTGCATTGCACACTTTTGAGTCTGAGTCTGACACGGTGTCTGTCAAGTCGTCTTAGTCTAGCTCTGAGTCGGAGTTCGTGCCTCTTGGCCCTCCATGTCGTAGCTTCTATTCTCAAATTCGAGTCTTTTGCTGTGCTTGGCAACCCCGTGGGGCTTTCGTTATAATATGCACTATCTTGCTTATAAGTACTTTGCTGGTTTTTGAATAAACTGTGTCGACCCTGACGACGAAGGGATAGATTTCGATGGGGTCATCCCCAAGGAAATGTGTTCCCTCGCCGAAAGGGAAGACGAAAGGCATGCTCGGCCTATTAAAAGAAGAAGTAGTTTCAATAAACTTGAAAGATAAGATAGACCCCCGGATGACTTAAAATTGGCTCAATGCTGTCCCCCAAGGGAGCATTGTGCCCCGGATGGTTCAAAATTGGCTCAACGCTGTCTCCCAAAGGAGCATCGTGCCCGATCAGACAGGGTCAAAGAATTCATCAACGTTTTGGCATGGTCTCACAAAGACGCACCTGGCGTTGATCATGAGATAAGGAAACATCAAATCCCCTGCCACCGGATGCCAAGATAGAAAGCGGAAGCTCAGAAGGCTCCAGGCCTCGTACCATGTTCAAGACAGCGTTAGCAGCATTCCATCAAGCACACATTAAAAAGGCGCAAAAGTGGCCTGGAGCGAGACATTTTCAACTGAAGCAGTCAGGACCCTGCATTATCAAAAGCCATCTTTTCTGGGGCTGCAGCCAAAGATCATCGATCTCGACGACAACAAATTCAACACTCTAGTCAACTTGGATCAATTCAAGAACCACTTTTCCCTGAGAGAAGCTCATTGGGCCGAAAACCACAAGGGTGGGCGGTGCCAAGCAAAAGTTAGAGCAGCCTGCTAGACCGAAAACCTAAGGAGGCGGTCTAGGCAAAAATAAATAGGCAAAAAGTCGAAAGCTCGCTAGGCCGGAAACCTGAGAAGGCGGCACTAGGCAAAAGTTAGAGCGTAAAAGGAGAGGTAAAACACACGAGTGAACCTTGGCCTGAACTACGTTTTGACCTGATTACCAAAATTTGGGATACGTAGGCAGTCTCTCTTTAAGACTCGGTCATATTCTATCAATTGGATCCATGGATTGGCGTTTTGGTACACATCAAGGGTCGAGAAGGGTCAAGAACAGAACAAGCTTCATCAGAAACAGAAGGGGGAACCCTTTGTCTTTCAATCTTATTTCAAACTACTACTTCAATTTCAAAGCTGAGCAAAAGCCTTAAAAAAAAGAGAAGAAAAGGAAAAGAAAAGCATCAAAAACAGAACGAAATGCTTACGAGGCCCCAACGGACTCACAGTTTATTCTAAGCTCAGCAAAGTCTAGTTTGCGCAGCTTTTCAGTCGCGCGCGCTAGTTTGAGACTCACACATGTCTGCTCAAAGTGACACGTGTTGGTCTCAAACCTGCGCGCACTTCTTCAATTCCCGCAGCATACGGTTGGCAGCCATCACGCCTAACAACGATTTTGAACCCCCGGTGGGAATTTCAAGTTAAAACCAAGGTTTCGGTGCCTCGAAATTGGTTTTAAGGGCTCTTGCCAAGTTTTCTATGCCGTGCAGGTCATATGTGCCTAATGTGACTGTGCGGGTGTGACGGATTCAGTCCGGGCCTATATGAGTCATCCCTTTGTGTATTTTGTCCATCTTTGCGACATTTTTCTAGTTTTTCTGTCCATTGCCCATTCCGGGGCTTTCTTCTCTGTTTCGTTATTCGTACAGGTCTTTATACATATTTGACTGTGTATGAGTGTCAGTTTCACCTATCTAGGGATATTTTGGATTTTGGCCTGTTAATACCCAAAATTTCATTATTGCCCATGTATCAGAGAGTCTGCATTGTATCCTAGGACTCTTCTTCCCCATTCTTCCGAGCTAGGCAGTCTACATGTGTGCGTATGTCTGTGTGTCAACTCGATTCGCTCGCCAATGCAAGTTGGATATTAGTGATTGGTTTATACTCTATCTCCAATGAACCGAGAATAATGCAACTTTTACAGCCCGACTACGGCATCCATGGTTCAAGCAAGTAACAAGTCATCAAGAACAGAGGGATACATTGGCCCAACGCAAAAGCAAATCAAGCAAGTCACAGGGTGATCTAACCCTCTCGAAAGTTATCTACTTGGGCAGACAGGCCCGCACCTCCAATCAAAGCGGCAAACCTCTGACCCATTCGAAAGCTATCTACCTGGACCTGCAGGCCCGCAACTCAAAACAAAGAAGTAAAGCAAAAGTGTGGCTCAGTGGTAGCCCTCAATCGTCAAAATTGCCCTGGTCATCGTTTGTGTCGTCCCGTCCTCTAGAAGCCGCCCTAGTCTGCCTTTGCATTTTCAATTTGTACATATGTGTTTAGCATATATTGTCGTTGCATATTGTATATCAAATGTCAAAAGCAGGAAAGTGCATCAAATCAAAATCAATCCAAAGCACGTGGAGGCTTTCAAATCAAATCAAATCAAACCAGCATTGAGGCGTTTCTATCATCAGTGTTGCGGCATTGGCAAACCAAATCAAATCAGCGTTGAGGCCCATTCCCAACAGGCAGCCCATGTTGCCCTGATCCATGTTTCCATCCTGGTTTGCTACTTCCCCAAGCAGACCCCGTCCATTTCCAAATCAACGACAGTCTGTCCATCCCACTTCAAATCAACGACGGTCTGTTCGTCCAATCTTCGAATCAACGACGGTCTACCCGTCCAATCTCAAATTCAACGACGGTCTGTCCGTCCAATCCAATCCCAACTCAACGATGGTCTGTCCGTCCAATTTCAAATCAACGACGATCTGCCCGTCCCATTCAACAAGTAGCGCATCGTCCAACAGTCTTATTGCTCTGCCTCGGATGGTCCCTGATAAGGAGATTGGCTCTGATTCCCAACAGATGGAATTCAACCTGCCTGACGCGACCTACCCGTGATTGCTGGAACTATCTGTGTCATGGTTAGCTTCAACCTCAACGACAGTCAATCCTGTCCAGCCTCAACGATAGTCAATCCTGTCCAAATTCAACGACGATCAGCCATGTCGTCCTTTCAATCATTCAACGACGATCAGCCATGTCATCAACGACGATCAGCCATGTCGTCCTTTCAATCCATCAACGACGATCAGCCATGTCGTCCTTTCAATCCATCAACGACGATCAGCCATGTCATCCTCTTCAATCTTTCAACGACGATTAGAATATTGTCAGTTCACTCACTCAACGATGGTTAACGAGTCATCCTCAATGATGACCCACCGTCCCGACTCAACGATGGTTAACGAGTCATCCTCAATGATGACCCACCGTCCTAACTCAACGATGGTTAATGAGTCATCCTCAATGATGACCCACCGTCCCGATTCCACGATGGTTCCCGAGTCGTCCTCAATGATGACCCACCGTCCCGACTCAACGATGGTTAACGAGTCATCCTCAATGATGACCCACCGTCCCAAATCAACGATGGTTCCCGAGTCATCCTCAATGATGACCCACCGTCCCGACTCAACGATGGTTAACGAGTCATCCTCAATGATGACCCACCGTCCTAACTCAACGATGGTTAATGAGTCATCCTCAATGATGACCCACCGTCCCAAATCCACGATGGTTCTCGAGTCGTCCTCAATGATGACCCACCGTCCCGACTCAACGATGGTTAACGAGTCATCCTCAATGATGACCCACCGTCCCAAATCAACGATGGTTAACGAGTCATCCTCAATGATGACCCACCGTCCCGACTCAATGATGGTTAACGAGTCATCTTCAATGATGACCCATCGTCCCAAATCAACGATGGTTCCCGAGTCATCCTCAATGATGACCCACCGTCCCAACTCAACGATGGTTCCCGAGTCATCCTCAATGATGACTCACCGTCCAAACTCAACGATGGTTCCCGAGTCATCCTCAATGTTGACCCACCGTCCCAATTCAACGATGGTTACCGAGTCATCCTTAATGATGACCCATCGTCCAAACTCAACGATGGTTCCCGAGTCATCCTCAATGATGACCCACCGTCCCAAACTCAACGATGGTTCCCGAGTCATCCTCAATGATGACCCACCGTCCCAAACTCAACGATGGTTCCCGAGTCATCCCCAATGATGACCCACCGTCCAAAATCAACGACGGTCCTCCTGTCCAATTTCAAATCAACGACGGCCTGTCCGTCCAATTCAACTATTAGCGCATCTTCCAGCAGTCTTATTGCTCTGACTCGGATGGTCCATGATAAGGAGATTGGCTCTGATTCCCAGCAGATGGAATTTAACCTACCTGACGCGACCTGCCCGTGATTTGTTGGAACTTCTTGTGTGCCGAATGAGGTTTGGTCCCCAGCAACGTTCATCGCTCCGCAATTAAACCATTTCCCCAAGCAAATTCAATTCAACAACGGTCCGTCCGTCTAACCCAAATTCAATTCAACGACGGTCTGTCCGTCCAATCCAATCTCAAATTCAACGACGGCCTGTCTGTCCAATCTCGAATCAATGACGGTCTGTCCGTCCGACTCAACCGTTAGCGCATCTTCCAGCAGTCTTATTGCTCTGTCTCGGATGGTCCATGATAAGGAGATTGGCTCTGATTCCCAGCAGATGGAATTTAACCTACCCGACGCGACCTACCCGTGATTGTTGGAGTTACTTATGCCGAAGAAGGTTCGGCCCCTAGCGGCATTAATCTATCCGCAACTGATTATTCCCCAGGAGAGTCTGCCTCAACATTCAATGATGGTCCACCCATCCCTATCTTCCAACGGAGTTCAAACTCTTTTGCAACGATATTCAGATGGTCCGCCCATCTTCGATCTCTCAATGGACGGTACATTTAAATACATGTCCGCATTTTCTATTTCTTCTGGATAGCCTTGAGAGGGTGTCTAGAAACCTTTGACGTTACTTGTACCAAAACAATGGTGCTCCAAGTGCCGTCAAAGGGGGGCTACTGTAGACACCCTATTTTGGACTTTCTAGAATAGTTTATTTACGGTCTTTTGATTCCCCAATGATGATTAAGGTCAAGAACATACCGAGTTGGTTGATGAGTTTGAGCTTTGAGCGTCCCGAACCTCGTCCCGAACCCATTTCAAACCCTTGTCGAACCCTCAAGCCAGAACCAAATGGCCTCAACAAAACCCTACTGGAGTACGCTGGTGGAAGACTAGCGTGCGCAGAAACCACTGCCACGTGTCAGTCATTACCACTCTCTGGCGCACGCCACTCAACAAGTGGCGCACGCCAGTCAGCACCAGTCAAATCAACCTTTTCCAGCCAGCTGGGCGGGAGTTTTTTGTAGCCGCCTGACGTCAGCTGACAGTCTCCTGATCATTGCTTCGGCCAGAAACTGTTCCCCTCTCTCTCCTACACCCTCCATCAACTAGTCCCATGCATTAAATGCATGGGAGCTTCCTCCAAGGTTTGGCCACCCCAAACAGCCCCTAAGGGCAGGCTGATCAGCCCTCTCCTCTATATATACTCCCCTCTCTCACTCTTGCAAAGGGTTACCAAGTTCAAAGGGTTGGTTAGCACCATTAAAGAGTTCAAGCCCCTTTGTCCTCTTTTTCATTCTCCTTTGCTTCTTTTCTCTTCCATAGAAAGAGCAAGCAAGGGAACATACTCTCCACAGTCCATAACCTTCACTACATCCACATCCATCATCATCTTCAAGCTCAAAGCTCAAGCTCTCTTTCAAAACTCACAAGCAAAGGTATAATACCTCTTGCTCTTGCTTTCTGTTCTGACCCCTGAGGGGGGCTGGCAGGGTCAAGGCTGGTAATCTATACCAGTCCTGGCCCTAGCAAGGTTTCAAAAACCGTGCACAATGATCAGTGGCGCACGCCAGTAATGAGTGCCGTACGCCAGTAATGGTAGTATGTGCAAAACCGGCGTGGGGATCATGGATCATTGTTTTCTTGCATTATTTAAGCTTTGATCACCCTATTGCATGCTAAAACCAGTTTACTGCTTTCTGTATTTAGAACTGCTTTCTTTCCTATCTATATTTATTGCTTATATTGGCCATCTGGGTCCCTCTGGTCCTATTCCAGAGCCCAGAATGTGCAAAGCCAAAGCATTGGAACCAAGAAAGAACTGGCGTACGGCCCTTCCTCAGTGGCGTGCGCTAGTTATCTTTGTCCCAGTGGCTTGGCCCTTGCATGGATCTTCCATCCAGGCCTCTGATCATGCTCCCCTCACTGTTTAAGGGGTTTTCTGTCTATTTAGTGGCTTTCAAGCCCATTTATCTGTCTGTAATAGTTTAGTAACCTCCATAAACTGCGTGGTTTGTCCTGGGTGTGCACTGGTCCTTTCCAGAGCCCAGAGGGTTGAGAACAGAAGCTGTGGTATTGGGTTAACCGGCGCACGCCAGTTTTGAGTGGCGCACGCAGGAGTTGACTGCATGCAGTGGTTCGTCCAGTGCATGCAGGCTTGTTCCTGTGTGTGCCATTGCACAGTCAGTGTGTGCTAGTTTGTCTAAAACGTCCACAAAAGCTTGTTCTCAATCTATTATATTTGCTTAGATCAAACATCATCATCCATAAACATTTTGTTACATCTTTTGTATATAAATGCAACTTGTTTACAGTTTTAATCCCTATTAACTGTTCCCCTGCCCTAACTGGTTAAAAGAATGATCAAATAAAGAGAGAAATGCGAATGTTTTACAAAACGCCTGAGTAGAGACCGGTCTCCGGACTGGGCGAGGGGGGTGCCATAAAACCCTTCCCCTCTCGTAATCTGGCTCCCGAACCTCAAGATCGAAGGTGACGACGGCCCAGTCTACAAAAGCCTTTTTCAAAATCAAACGGACGTGGTCCAAACATTTTCAAAAGAACGGTTTCTTGGGTACTAACCGCAAAACCCGAGTGGCGACTCTCTGATCTGCGAAGCACTTCGCCGCGCTTTCCGCAAGATAAGGGCGCACCCGGAATTTCATGCACTAAAACACGGGATTTTTGGGGCGTGTGCCCACAGGTAGAATTCCATATGTGCTGATCTAAGAAGCACAGACATATCTACTGACCTAACGTATCCGTGTCCGACATTGTGTCGGACACGACACTCGTCGAACACGTGTCAAACACACCTAAACACGTGTCTAAATTTTTAATGACATTTGTTTTGCTAGGACACGTTGTGGACACTATTGGACAAGTAGAGGACCCGTGAAGGACACATTACAAGGTTAAAATGAAATGTTCAAAACTTGCCTAGAGTGAATTTCAATTGATGTTTGGTTCATGAATACCTACACAGTATGGTGATCGTTGTTTTACTGGTACATGTCTTCCAACTGGATAGGTGAAAACTACCGAGGAAGCAACCCTACTTGATGTCAACTTGCTTGTATGCCTATTGAAACAATGTACATAATCTTTGATTCTCAAGATTTTTCAGTTTGTTATTGCAGTGATTTCTCTAATGTGTGTTAACTGTTAAGTTTTCCCTTACCTGAACTGAACAGTTTCAAAATTTTCTTATTTGCAAGATTGATATTCAGGATACCATTGTGGCTCTTGATTTGAGCTTGATTTCAAACCGATCAATTCAACGGGCAGAACACACGTGCCTTGCACGTGGCGAAGTACCTAGTTATATAATAAGGAGGAGTTTTTGGCCTACCATTTTCTAATTTGGGACCAATTTACCCTTTGATTTTGCCAATTTTACAAATTGCCCAGCCATGCCAAATTCTCAATTACAATTTTGCCCCTCGATTTCGGACAATTTACAGTTTGCCTAGATTTTATAAAGCGCCATAGTTTGCCTAGATTTTGGCTTGCCATTTTTTAATTTGGGACAATTTTGCCCTTTAATTTTGTTCATTTTACCAATTGCCCAGGAATGCCATTTCCAATAATGCCCCTCCCCGCCTCCACCGTCACCTCCGGCCCAAGACCACCCAAAACACCCACCTCTCCTCTCCTCCTCCACGGCACCACCGCCTTCCTCTCCCCACACCACCGAGCTCCACCACCCGTCACCTCTTCCTCTCGGCCTCACCACCATCTCCTCCGTCCTTCGGCTCTCCGCCGAACCGCCACCAACAGTGGGTTTCAAGCCCACGCTGCCGCGCAGGCCCCGCCGAAGTGCCCCCGGATGCCGCCTCGAGATTTCAGAACCACCACGGCGATCTATGGACACCGTGCAACACTTACCCGAGCTTAGAATCGCGTTTGAGGTAGTAATTTCCGGAAACCCAAAACCTCCTCTTGGCCTCACCATCATTTCCTCCGTCCTTTGGCTCTCTCCCGAACCGCCACCACCCCTTTTGGCCACCACCACTACCGCACCCACCGCAAAACCAGCCACGTACAGTGAGTTTCACACCCACGCCGCTGCAGCGGGCCCCGCCGGAGTGCCGCCAGACGCCGCCTCGAGATTTCGGAACCACCACAGCGATCTACGAACACCATGCAACACTTACCCGAGCTTAGAATCGCGTTTGAGGTAGTTTTCCGAAAACCCAAAACCTTAATCTGCATTTTAATGGAAATAGTACCGAAACTTAATTTTTGATGTAGATGGTGACCTGAATTTAATTTATTAACTAATGTTTAGTCCTATTTCCATTAACTTTTAGTCCTATTTGTATGGAAAAGTTTTTGGCAGATTAAATTGGATGGTTTAATTGTTGCATAGATGAGAAGTTATGGTGGATTGTGGTATTGAAATTCATGTGTAGAAAAATTGTGCGATTAATAAATTTATCGCAATAATCATAGTTTATGTAGTAATTATTTAATAATTAAATACGTAACAATTTGGATTTAAAATGTAAATGAGGAGATATTTATCAGAATAATCATAGTTTTTTTTTGGGTAACTTAATAATCGTAGTTTTTGTTCATCCATTTTATGAAAACGTTTAACCCAAAACTAATTGCTCATGTAGTTAAGAGACGAAAGCGTATCAAATTCTTACTGCAAGTGTAACGAAAATTAACCCAAAGTAACAAAAGTTGTTGTCAAGTTCCCTTTCCTTTAATCGAACAGCAATAAAACCAAATTCTAGGAAAGGATTTCACCATACAATTGTTGGAATTGGTGAAATAAGTTCAAAGACTTATGCTCTATGACTACGCTCTATGTGGTATGTGTGTAAATCATCTAATGCTTTTGCTACTTTGATCAAACTATGTAATATATATTCCTAGCTATTTTCATACTCTTCTATTGTTTCCACCTCTAAAATTACAAACAAGACATATCTAGTCTATATCAAAACTTGTTCCCTTCGACGGGCATGCATTCGTGCTGTGCACGAAGGTGAATCTACCGTTTCCCATCACGCTCTGTTCAACGGGCAAAACATTTGTGCTGTGCACGAAGAAGGAACCTAGTATATATATATATATATATAGGGGCCGGTTCCGTAGACACCCAAATAAACACCCCATCTCAGCCCTCCATTTCAAGGGCTGAGATTAAATCCACTCCACCCCTAAAAACACCCCTTTCACAGCGGATCAAAAAAACACCCCTTCGTTCTTCTTTTCCCTCCAGTCTGACACCCACCCCTCCAGCTCCCTCCAGTCCGACACTCCAGCTCCCTCCACTCCGACCGACGAGCTCCGACCGACAAGCTCCGGCCACCGACAACCCACCACCTCTCTCACGCTCTCTCTCTCCCACGTTTGAGAGACCCACCCCCGCTACCCTACCTCTCCATCTCCCTCCACTCCGATCGACGAGCCCAGCCGCCAACGACTCTCCACCGCGCGCCGCCGCCGACTCCCTCCCTCTTTCCGTGGCGTACTACTCGAATCAAACGGTTTTATTCTTCAATTCCTTTACTTCACATTCATTATCGGTTTCCTCTCATGGGTTAAATTCAGTTTTGTTTTATTTCCCAAGTTATTTCTTGTTGGACTGATCTTTTATCAAGGATTCAAGGGGCATTGAAGAGGATTACACGGTTTGCAAGCAAATAATGCATTATCTGTACTCTGTTTTTTGTGGTGTACTCTGTTTTTGTGTGTGCATATTGGACATTTGGAGGAAAACACATGTTTAGTTGGCGCCAATGGGTGGATTTAGGATTGTTGAAAAAGGTTTGGACTGGTTTTTGTGGGTCCTGTTGTTCTGATTCTAAGGTTTCTACTATAATGTTTGATTAGTGTTTCTTGGGTTCATACATTAGCTCAAATTTGGATACTTCCAAAAAAAAATAGAGTAAAAGTCATAATTTTTTAGTTATCCGATTCTTTTTCATCGAGATGAACCAACAATCTACAAAAGTTTGACGTTGCAAAAAAAATTTGAATAAGGTCATTGCATCAATATCACCCTTTTTGGATTTTCTAATTCTTTCTATGATGAATAATTGTCCTTCAAATCCAATGAGTAAAACTAGCAAAGGTAACTCAATTACTAATCATATTCTTCTTATTGACATAGATGTTCTTATTTACTAATCTTATTTTTATAATTGTCAATTTTATTCAATGGGCTTTGAAGAGGACGCGGAAGGCTCAGATAGTGACCGAGAGGAGGGCTCAGATAGTGACCAAGAGGAGGACTCAGATTGCTCCAAATGATCTTGGAGTACTTTGGCTTGTTGGCTTTGTTTTGTAATGAACTATTCTTAGGTTAAGTGAAAGTTCTTTGTATGGATCAGTTTTTGAGATGGAATTGAATATAAGAAAGATTGTAATGAAACATTGTATGGATCAGTTCTTTGTAATGAAAGTTCTTAGGTTAAATGAAAGTTCTTTGTTTTGTAATGATCAGTTCTTTGTATGGATCAGTTTTGTAATGATCTATTCTTAGTTTTGTACAGTTATGTTCTTAGGTTAAGTGAAAGTTCATAGAGTATGCACAGTTATGTTCATAGAATAGTAGTTTCTATGAAAAAGTAGGTTCTGAAAAAAAGTAGGTTCTGAAAAAATTCGGCAAAGTATCCCCTGTTTTTGGACCTAACCCGACGTCTCGCGTCTCAGTCAATACAACAAAATAACAACAGAAACCACATCATCAGCAAAAATCTGAATTCGCAAACACCATTGGAACAGTAACAGCCAGACAGGAATTCAAAAAGGGCATCTATATATTTCACCCATTCATTACAAATGGTTGCATTACATTACTAATGCTAAACATCACCTTACAGTCCACAAAAAAAGAGAAGAAACCATACTATTGATACATGGCTTCGGAAAAGAGAAAAAACTTTCAATAAACTTCCATTACATAGCTCTAACATAGATACAATTGAGGTAATTCATTTTCTGTTGATCTCTAATCTATTACATCCAAGAGTACATTACAACCAGATGGATTGAAATAATTCATTTTTTGACGAGTTGCATGTGCAAATTGTCCTCATATGAATTGATGTCCTCTTTTGCTTGCAGCATCTTCAAACTGCCTCTTCGCTTCTTCTTTTTTTATCTGAACAGCTTTTTTGCTTGCTGCAGTAACTTCACCTTCTCTTTACTATTTTATTGGCCGTAGTCATGTCCGCTTTAACTTCTCCTACGTCAACCAGTTATCGCGAAACTTTCCAACTACTCAGCTAGTTTGGATGGGAAAATATCAGGACATCTTGTATCTCCACCATTAAGGTCAGTTTCAACTTCTGCACAAGTCAAACCAGATAAATGGTTCATAGACGCTGTAATTGTTATATTGAAACTCAAATGGGCTATAGAAATAAAGAAGAAAAAAATTGTTTCCAATAACAGCGCATGCATAAGAAATTGGTTTTTCAGAAGTCCAACTACATCTGCTAGAAAATCTCATGAAATAGAATGGCAAGCCTCTGTATTTGTACAGACATGCTAAATAGTCAGCTTATAGACAAGGGTCAGTATTGAAGTTCTACAAGTAGACCAGGATGTACTTGGAAATGAGGGTTTACTGAACCAACGTGGAGTTATTGAGCAAGTAGGTATTTTCAAGTTCTTCCCTTCTAGTTTAGAATGGCAAGAAGTCTTAAAGTTGTAAAAATAAATTTTGTTGGACACTTTGGGCCAGCTTCTGTTATGGGGAATAAGTGTTCTCCCTTCATATGATAAAGAATTCATGACAATAGATGCAGATGACCGCTGAAACAGAAGCAAAACACAACCCAAAATGATCAAACAAGATAGGTGACAATATCCCCTTAAAGCTCTTAGCATAAGCCTCTGTAAAGTGGGATGAATGATGAACATAACAAAATGTAGCATGTAAAACTCCATCAACACAAAAATTTGTCATATAGAGAGAGGCCTGGCTTGTTTTTACTATCTTTCAGTCACACAGTCCAAACGTTAATTTGTCATATAGAGAGAGCCCTTTGACAATAACAAGCCATAACAGCTAAGCTATACAAATACAAATAGGTCACCAATTTACAGTTGGATCCTCTCCTCCTGCCCTATGGCTATGGAGTTGTCCCAATTACTCTATTATGTGGGGGTTGGAGCTGGCAATGTAATAGTAAAGAAAAACCCACCGACATAAAATGCCAGGAGGATAGTAATTTGTAGACATAGTGGATTTGGTCAGACCGTGTTATTAAGTCCTAGTTTGTGGTGATTTTTAAGGCTTAGTTTAGTTGAGTGGATTCTACCACGTGCATAAGAAAATAACAAAACCGTTTCTAACTAATTTCTGGTCATTCCTGAGTTGTATTATGATCTTAAGAATTTTTGGTGAGTTGTAGGAAGATGGACTAAACGCTGAGGAAGCATGGAGATTGCGTAGAGCTAGTGCCCCAAGTAAAGGAGATGCAATTGACAAATCTGGTATGTATCCTATGTATCCAGGAAATCAAGAAAGCACTCAAATATCACAGGCGTATCCGCAAACAAAATGATTTAATTACTATCCAATTTGTACACACAAAAAAATTACTATCCAATTGGTCAACATAAACAAATATTTATCGAAAATTAATACAAAGGTAGAATGCCAGAAGGGTTTCCTGCCCCCTTTCTCATTACCCAGATTTCTTGGCTTTCTTGTACAATTGATTTTTACAATCAACTCATCTAATTTAGCCAATCAAACTGACTGTAGAAAATTCCCAATTTCGTATTGTATGACAAACCCTAATTTTTGGGGGTCCCCAAATTTTGAAACCCTAAGATGGAGAATCTAGGGCTCATCAACGAAGAAGAGAGAGAGAGACCTTGGCAATGGAGCTTCAGGTGGGCGATTCAATTTTCGCAAGTTGACCATGGTTCGACCTTCCCTTCCAGTAGTACGCCACAGAAAGAGGAGAGCGTCGGCGGCGGCACGCGGTGGAGAGTCGGCGGCGGCTGGGCTCGTCGGTCGGAGTGGAGGGAGATAGAGAAGTCGGGCAGCGGGGGATGGGTCTCTCAGACGTGAGAGACAGAGCGTGCGAGAGGTGGTGGGTCATCGGCGACTGGGGCTCGTCGGTCGGAGCTCGTCGGTCGGAGGGGAGGGAAGTGGAGGGGTGGGTGTCGGAGTGGAGAGAGGTGGAGGGGTGGGTGTCGTTCTGGAGAAGCAGAACGGGAAGTGAAGGAAGAAGAAGGGAAGTCGATGGTTCTTAGGGTGGAGTGGATTTAATCTCAGCCTTTGAAATAGAGGGTTGAGATGGGGTGTTTATTTGGGTGTCTACGGAACCGGCCCCATATATATATATATATACATACATAGGGGGGGGGGGTGTGTGTACAATGAATTTCGTCTTTTCGGGTGTGCACCATATGAACTGCTGAATTGGTTTGGGTTACAGAAATTTATAACGTTAGTCTTGATCTCTCATAACATTTCGAAATAAATTCATGACATCAACTTTGATTCATAATGTATCCATGTAACATTGGACATTTTTTTTGGGAGGCGCAACTTTTATGTTGACATCACTCGTGAGTCGTGAAGTACGTATTCATCTTGATAGCGTAACCACAATTTTTTTTTGTCATAAATGTCTCTGATTTGGAATTATCATTTTTTTTTGCGGCGCAACTTTCTTTCTTTTCTTTTTTTTTGCGGCGCAACTTGGATATATATGAAATATATTCCTTACCTGGATCGAATTATAATTACTTTGGCGGCGCAACTTGGAAATGTAAATCCATTAGTCACAATTACTTATCAGCACTTATTTGCCATAGCTAAGATATGAGTCTTATAATTTTTTGGTGGCGCAACTTAACCTAGTTGTTTGGCAGCGCAATTAAATTTCATATGTTGTAGCTATATATATGTTCGTCTTGAAATAATTTTTTGGCAGTGCAGTTGAGATGTATGTTCATTTATCAAAAATACGTATTAACTGGTGGTTTGGTAGTTGAATTAAGATCTACTATATGTATCAAATGCACGCTTGTTTTTGAAATTTTTTTTGCGGCGCAACTTTAGCATTGATCTCAAGTTCGTTTTTTTTTTTTTTTTTTGAAGAGATCTCAAGTTCGTTTGTGATAGTGTAAATATGAGCTTTTTGTCATAAATACGCGTTCTTGATTCAGAAAAAGATTTTTTGGCGGCGCAACTTGGATCTATATCCACTACTAAAAATACTTAAATGCACTTGGTTTGGGAGATCTCTGTCTAGTACGTAAAGGCTTATTTTGGAATTTATTTTTGCGCTTGTACTTTGTTTGTATAGCACTAGTATAGGCATGTACTGTGAATTTGGACCAAGAGACACCTCTGTCATGGCATGATACAAGCACAATATGAGCACAGGAACGACACGAGCACGAGTACAAGCGCTGGACTTTTCAAATATTGGTTTTTAGATGGCTAAAACTAGCAACATTTTCTCTTTGGATAATTAATCAAATTTAATGGAGACCACAAACTCTCTCTTGCCTTTCTCCTCCTCCCATCACTAGCAATGGACTCACTCACTTGCATTTATTTTCAACTCTCTCTATCTCAACTCCGGGAATGGCTAGAGAGAGAGAGAAATGGCGGGCGTCTGAGGGGACATCAAAGGTGAACGAAGGGCAAGATGGGGGATGGATTCCGGTGATTAGAAACCACAGAGGCCAGTCAGAGAAGAGGGCAGCTTCAATGGAGACATTCACTCTGTTTGTGGATAATATCCCAGAGAACAAAGATCTGAGTTGGCTCCGGAGGACTTTCAATAAATTTGGGGTGGTTAGGGATGTATTTATTCCGCGTAAAAGGAGTAAACGTACGGGGAATCAGTTTGGGTTTGTTAGATATGATTGTCATGTGGCGGCTGGTATGGCAGTCTCTAAAATGAATGCGGTTTGGGTGGAAAATGTAAGACTGTTCGTGAAAGAGGCTTGCTTTGGGCTTAATGAAGAGAAAGTCAGGGGGAAGGTTCCCAGGTTCCATACAAGTCCAGAGAGAGAGAAGAGACCAAAACAGGGGCCAAACCTGATTCAGAGGTCTGCCAAAATGATGATAAGGGAGAAGGAAAGAGGAGTATCAGATGGAAAATCATATGTTCAAGTGTTGAAAGGAGAATCGTCGAAGCTGGGAAGTGATCAAAGGATTGTCTTACACGCCCAACCAATCGGTAATGGATGGTTGTATAGAAGTGCAGTGGCCGTTATGCGGAGAGTGGTGCCGATGAGGACTCTGCAAGCGAGTTTGAGTTTAGAAAACGAAGAGGTCCAGTTTCGACCTATGGGAGGGAGAGTCATGCTGATCACGTTCCAAAACCAAGAGACTAGGGATTCTATGATTAAGGGACAGTGGATGAACCATTGGTTTGATAATGTAAAACCTTGGAGGGGTGAATCAGCAAGTCACGAGAGATTTGTCTGGCTTAGTTGTAGAGGAATCCCTTTGAACGCATGGAACATCCAAACATTTACTTTGATTGCTGAGCTTTGGGGATGTTTTATAATGGTTGATGAGAGTACACTGAAAGAAATTTCTTTTGCTGAAGGGAAAATTTTGATAGCAACCCAGGAGTGTAGTTCATTAGATAAATGGATTCAGATTGAAGTTGCGGGTATCTTCTATGATGTTAAGGTTACTGAATCATCATCTTTCATCAACCCTGAGGCTGTCATGGAGGATCAATCAAGGAAGGAGAAGGCTCTTGATGATGACGTGGGGCGATTCCCAGCAGGAGAGCTCAATCGGTGGAAGATGACAGATGTGGGATGGGACAATTTAGCAGGTAAAGTTGGCTCTGGGAGAGGTGGCTCAAAGCATGAAAGTGCAGGGGTGCATTTAATGCCTGTCAATCCGAGATCCCAGGCGTGCTCAGATGATTTTGAATCCCGGGTAGGAGACTCGGTGGATATCGGTGTGGAAGACTCGGTGGACCTAGAGGTTAAAGACTCGTTGGAGCTGGAGAATGGATCAATGCATGGTTTGGGCCCTTTGGCCCAAAATAATTTGTTGGATCCAGAGGAGGTTTTAGCCCAGGAGGGCACCATAGACCTTGATGGTGTTGACGGGCAATTCGGTCTTCAGGAGAATATGGGGCCAGTTAGTGGGCTTGTTGTTTTTGGGGAGAATAAAGGGGTGGTGGGCCCTTTACCCTTTGAACCCAACTCTTTTAGTCAGTTAATTCCAATGGGAGCAGATTCTATAGGGCAAAATCAATTGCAAAGGGGGGCGGAGTCTCTAGCAGAGGATTTTGGGAGAGTAGTAGAACCAGGTGGCCGAGGGGATCTTGGAAGGGGCTTTCAACTTCCAAGTATAAACCTGGTGGTAGACCTTAAAGAAGCTGGGTGTCGAAGAAGGAGACGAAGACAGCTTTCTAACCTCGCGAGCATTAGCGAGGATGCCGATCTCAACCCCGGGCTGGTGGCAAACAGTCCTTCATCATCTCCAGAGGAATCGACTCAAACCAATCCCGACCTGGTCAGAGAAGTTCTTGCGACTATGGCAGTCGGAGGTGAGTTGGGCATTAACTTTCGTCCTGATGATGATCGAATTCTTTGTAAAATGATTGAATTGGAATTTCAGGAAGTCTCTCTTGCTAGTGAGAGAGCTCCTGGCAGTTAGAATTCTTTCTATTTGGCAGTGTGGAGTTTTTGTTTCGGCTGAATTTTTTATGCAGATTTTATCTTGGAATATTAGAGGGTTGGGTAGTTCGGTCAAGAAAAGGTTTTTGTATAAGCTGATTAAAAAACGGAAGCCTGATATGGTGTTTATCCAAGAAACTAAATTGGTGAACATTGATGGGCTCGTGGTCCGGAGTTTGTGGGGTAGTGGGGATTTTGATTTCTCTTGTTCTAATGCTGAAGGGGCCTCGGGGGGCTTGCTAGTAATCTGGAAAAAAGATTTCTTCAATGCTGACACTGTTATTTGCAATAGATCTTTTATCCTATTGCAGGGTTTGATTAATAATGAGTTTCCATGTTCTGTGGTCAATATTTACGCTCCTAATGATGTGATTAGTAGGAGGGGGGTGTGGGAGGAAATTCTGGTGTTGAAATCCAACTCGAATGTAGCTTGGTGTATTGGGGGTGATTTTAACAAAATCAGAACGATCAGTGAAAGAACCGGATGCCAGAGGATGGAGAGAGGGATGAAGGATTTTTTTGATTTTGGTAACAGAATGGAACTCCTCGATCTTCCTATGTTGGGTAGGAAATTTACTTGGACCAACTATTAAGATCGTGCAGTACATAGTCGCCTGGATAGATTTTTAATCTCCCAACAGTGGCTTGATAAATTTAAAGTGCTTCAATGGGGGATTCACAGACCTATTTCAGACCACTGCCCGATTATTCTCATTGATGATAGTAGAGACTGGGGTCCTAGACCGTTTAGGTTTATGGATATCTGGTTGTCGAATCCGAGGTGTATGAGGATTGCTCAGGAGACTTGGGAGAACACTTCGGTAAGTGGATGGGCCGGTTTCAGAATACTGCAGAAGTTAAGGGCTGTCAAAGATAAACTTAAAGTGTGGAACAAAGAGGAATTTGGGGATGTAAATTCTGCTCTGCAAGAAACTGAAGAGGAAATTCATCAATTTGATCTGGTAGCTGAGGACAGACAGCTTAGTGTAGAGGAAAAAGCTTTGAGATGTAAGGCTAAATCGGAATTTTGGAGACTTACTTGTTTAACCGAATCATTATGGAGACAAAAATCCAGAGTGAATTGGTTAAAATTGGGAGATAGAAATACGAGGTATTTTCAGGCCATTGCCAATAATAGGTTTCGGAGAAATTTGGTGGGTTCAATCATGGCAAATGGTAGATTGACAGAAGATCCGAAAGAGATTAAGGAAGCTGCAGTTGAGCATTTCAGCAATAACTTTAAAGAAGATAACGTAGTCAGACCTGTATTGGGGGGAATTTATTTAAGGAGACTACTCCCTGAAGTTTCTACTCAACTTGGGAGGGTGTTTGAAGAGGGGGAGATTCTAGCCGCTCTAAAGGAGTGTAGCAACCTTAAGGCGCCAGGACCGGATGGATTTAATTTTTCTTTTGTGAAGCAAGGCTGGGGCTTTATGAAGGGGCTGCTCATGCAATTTTTCTCGGAATTCCACTCCAATAGCAAACTCACAAAAGGTATTAACTCGACTTTTGTAGCTCTGATTCCAAAGGTTGATTGTCCTGTGTCCTTTAAAGAATTTAGGCCCATTAGTATGGTGGGTTGGGTGTATAAGGTGTTGTCCAAAGTGCTAGCCAACAGAATCAAAGCTCACCTACCATTAGTAATAGGTGAATCCCAAGCTGCGTTTGTAGGGGGAAAACAGATTCTGGATGGAGTTCTTATTGCAAATGAGCTTATTCACAGTTGGAAAAACAATTCTCAAGGGGGCTTTCTTCTGAAAATTGACTTTGAAAGGGCCTACGATTGTGTCAATTGGGGTTTTTTGCTAGATCTCCTTGCAAAAATGGGCTTTGGAGAGAAATGGTGTGGCTGGATTAAGGAATGTGTATCTACGGTGTCTATGTCAGTGCTGGTGAATGGTTCTGCCTCTAAGGAATTTCAAATCCAGAGAGGTATTAGACAAGGAGATCCGTTATCTCCTTTTTTATTCAACATCGTAGTAGAAGGGCTCAACATTTTATTGGAAAGAGCTAAGGAACGGAGTATCATTAAAGGAGTAAGGATAGGGGCAGCGGGGTTACGGTGTCTCATCTTCAGTTTGCGGATGATACGATACTTTTCTGTAGAAATGACTTGGAGGAGCTGTCGAACATAAAAAGAATCCTTAGATGCTTTCAACTCATGTCAGGATTGAAGATTAATTTTTCAAAAAGCTCTATGTGTGGTGTGAAAGTTCCCCATCAGGATGTGATTGCCTTAGCGCAAGTTATGGGGTGCAAAGTCGAATCATTGCCAATCAAGTACTTAGGCCTGCCGTTGGGTGCTAACCCCAAAAGACTAAAGACATGGGATTCGGTGGTGGAGAAGATGGAAAAGAGGTTAAGTGTGTGGCGTGGTCGATATAACTCTTCGGGGGGCAAACTCAAGCTGATTAATTCATCACTAGCAAACCAACCTATATATTTCATGTCTCTCTTCAAACTGCCAATGTCAGTAGCAAAGAGTCTAGAGAAACTTCAAAGAAGATTTTTTTGGGGGGACACGATTGATAAGAGGAAGCTTCACTTGATCAAATGGGAGGTGATATGCAAGAAAAAAGAATATGGAGGGCTAGGAGTAAAAAATCTGATGATTCAAAATCTTTGTCTTCTAGCCAAGTGGTGGTGGAGGTTTTCTAAGGAGTCGGACTCTTTGTGGGTGAAGGTAATCCGAGGGAAGTATGATCTGGAACAGGGATGTTGGTTCCCACGTTTGCCGGCCTCGGGAAGGGCGTCAAGTATTTGGAGGGATATATGTGCTCTTGGGGACGTGTCCTCTTGTATCGGGTCTATCATCCAGGAGGGGTTTCGTTTGCAGATTCGATCCGGACTAGCGATATCTTTCTGGAATCACGTCTGGTTGGGTGACACAACGCTTAGAGAGGAATATCCTCGTCTTTATTTAATTTCCACTCAAAAAGAGGAGGCGGTCAGTGCGGTGTGGGGTGGCTCTGGAGATGAAAGATGGAACCTATGTTTTGGCCGAGACCTTCGTGATTGGGAGGCAATCCAAGTGGCTGAACTAAAACAGAAGTTGCTGTTAGTAAACCTGGACTCTTCCAGTCGTGATTCAGTAGGTTGGACATGGTCATCGGATAATCTTTTCTCGGTAAAGTCAGTATACATCCAGTGGGAAAGGTCTCAGAACATTAGCAAACCGATTTTGGAAGCTCTTTGGAAAAATCTCAGTCCCACTAAGGTGGAAATATTCTCATGGATGGCTATTCAATCCAAGGTGGCTACAAGATCGGTGCTGTTGGACAGAAATTTGCTTCCAGAGGGACAATCTCCCCTTTGCCCGTTTTGTGCTTCTCAGTTGGAAACACCCCAACATTTGTTCTTGCATTGCCAATTCTCTTGGGATGTTTGGTCGCAGATTCTGGATTGGTGGCATATGAGATGGGTGTGCCCTGCCTCTTTGGAAGCTCATTTCATTTGGTGGGAGAATAACCGGTTCAGGAATTTGGAGAAACATGTGTGGGAAGTTACCTTTTTTGCTACTTTGTGGTCCTTGTGGCTAGTGAGAAATGATTATGTGTTCAACAATGTAGCAACGAGAGCTGGAGACGTTGGGGAGCAGGTTAAAACTCGAGTCGCCAGGTGGATGAAGGCAAAATTCAATATTAAGGTGTATACAGTGGAGGAATTTAAGGTGTTTTTGGATGGAATTAGAGTAGTTAAGTTGTAAAGCATTTTCTGGCTGAGGGGGTCTCGCCAACTCCCTGTTGGTGGGTTTTGTAAGGAGGTTTTGTTTCCATGTTTTCTTTCTTTCTGCTTGATCGAGTAAGTTTTACTTACTTTGGTCAAGCCTCTCGATGTATCCTTTCGAGTTGGAATAATATATTTCGTTTTGCCGAGCAAAAAAAAAAACTCTCTCTATCTCTCTCTCTCTGCTAAAAATTAATTTTTGATTATGCTCCATTGTGATGCTTTACATTGTTAATATTATCAACCCCTTAAATGGATAACCAAAAATTTTTTTATTTATTTTTTGCTCGGCAAAACGAAAATTTTATTAGCTCGAAAGGGGTACATCGAGAGGAAAGCTCATTAAGCACACGCGCTTAAAGAGCAAAATAACACAAAACCCATAAACATAAAGAGGAGAAGGAAGACCATCCGATCCAACAGAGAATTGGACCTCACCAACCCTCACCAAAATTACATTACACTCCAAAAGTTGAGATGACAAGTTGTGATTATCCAATTTTGATTATGCCATTGGAGATAGATCCATGCACTTTAGGAATTAGTGGCATAAACGGAAGCTGCTCGGAAGCCAAAGAGTTCGTCGACGAATCACCAGATCTCTCATGGTCATCAATTAGCCAACATCACCAAGTTCCTATATTTATTTTGTCTGGTATTTTATTTTCATATTTTTCGTTTAAATTTTTGTCATAATTTTTGAGATCAATCATTCGTCTCAACGTAAGAAATCGGAAACTATAAAAAAAATAGACCGAACTCGCACTAAAGACAAAAATACCAAACCAAAAATTTAAGAGTAACGGAGCCACCATTATCATTTATGGGAGCAAACCATGAAGATATGTATTCGTGATAACTTTATGGCTAAGGACAGAAAAAAGGTTGTTTCTCATTCTTATCTGAAGATCATAACCACTCGATTTCAAGTGAATTATAATCGCAAGTGGAGTGGAGTGCAGTTGGTGTTTTTCTTATGTTCTCATGCACATGAGCAATGTTCGATTCCCGTAAGCACTCATTCCTCTCCACAAGTTCCCGATAGAGTAGATTAGGATTAATGAATGAAAAAAAAAAGTGAAATAGAATCCACTTGTTTTGACGCACAACTCAGTTTGATTAATTTACCACTTGGGTTTACAAAACAAACTTCAGATGGACTCATTGCATGCCTACGTAAATATTATTCGTGTGATTTACCACCACACACACTCATCCACACAAACACGAGTAATTATTCAGAGTTTATTTTTTATATATCGGCATAAAAAAAGTTTATTAAGAAATCCCGATAAAGGTACATCGAGGAAAAAAAATGATCAGGTTGAAACACGTGGCAGCGAGACTTCACTCCGCAAACGTTGGCTCCCCACCAGTATCACAACCAAACAATGTGACGACCAAACAATGTGACGTTGCCTACGTGGTACTCCTAACCATTCACATAGTGACAAATTATCAGTTTGAAATATTATTTTTCACTTTTGTTGGGCGGTCGGTAGACAAAAAAATGATCTGCTTTATGTGGTGAAGATCTTTTATTTGTGGAGAGTACCAGATAAATATGCCACATAATACTCTGAGAGTACCCAATAATTGCCCACGAACCCATGAACCCTCAAACTTTTGATTTTCAAAAGGTTTTTCCATTTTGGACGTCCTAAACGGCACAAATGAACAACTTCTCTCTCTCTCTCTCTCTCTCTCTCTCTCTCTCTCTCTCTCTCTCTCTCTGTGTGTGTGTTGCCATTGAAAAAACCCTAGCACGTAAACTTTACAGTTTTGCGAAATCTGTCTCCCCCAGGCGTTCAGATTTTTGCTTTCTGGTTTATAGAGATTCTGTGAGAACGATGGAATTTTTTCCATCTGGAAAATCAAAGGAGCGGAAGGGGTCCAAAGTTGGGAAAGAAAGAAAATCGGGGTTAGTTCCATTTACTTATTCTCTTCCATTTATGATGTTCAAGTAATTTTTGCGGCCCAACTTAACCTAGTAATTTGGCGGCGCATTTAAAATTTCGTACGTTGTAGCTATATGCTTTTCCTTAGGGGAACTGCGATCTTTTCGCCATAACTATATCCTTGATTTGGAATTATCATGTTTTGGCGGCGCAACTTGGATATATATGAAGGATATCGTTGATTTGGAATTATAGTTGTTTGTCAGTACAACTTGAATTTCGTATATCCAATAGTCACAAATGCTTAATTGCACTTGATTTACCAGAATTAATTAGATTCTTTTTTTTTTAATTTATGTGAAGCGCATTTTAACCTAGTAATTTGGCGGCGCATTTAAAATTCATACGTTGTAACTAGTATATGCTTTTCCTTGGATAATTTTTTGGCATTCGGGATGTATATTCATTTGTCAAAAATACGTATTAATTAGCTGGTGATTTGGCGGTTGAATAAAAATCTTATGTTTTAAATGCACACTTGTTTTAGGACTTTTTTTTGGTGGCGCAACTTTAGCATGGATCTCACTCGTCACTACGAGTTTTGTGATCTATTTCGGCGGCGCAACTTAACCTAGTAATTTGGCGGCGCAACTTTAGCATAGATCTCACTTGTCATTACGAGTTTGTTTTTGATGGCGGAATTATGATATTGTTGTCATAAATACATGTGCTTGATTCGGAAATCATTTTATGGCAGCGAAACTTGGATTTATATCCACTTCTCAAGGTATGTATCTGCACGTACGTGATCTGGCAAATTTCGGATCCCTGTCTTATACGCGTAAAGGCTTATTTTGAAATTTACTTCTTGACGGCGCTTGAACGTACTTTGTTCGCATTTTGAAAGATTATGTCAACTATGGTTCTCAAGTGCAATATTCTGGAAACTAAACTGATCTGTCGGAAGTAAAATCATGTCATTATCCGCTGTCGTTGATAAAGAGTAAATGATTTAGAGAAAATCTTCTTTACGGTTGTTCCGTAAAAAAGAAGTTAGAATCCAATCACAACCATTCAAAGTGTTTTTGGACGTTGCGGATATTAATGAAACTTTTCCAGGTAATTTAATTGTGACCAGTTATAATTGAAAACGAATCTCAACTATTGATTGCGCTAATAGAGGACTGAGATTGTGCACCTGTTCACGGAGCCTCGTGAAAAAGACTATCGCAATGATTTAATGTGCTTCAAAAATACTTACAACCCTCACAATACTTACCTTATGCATTTTATAGTGTGAGGTGATCTTCATTAGATGCTTGCAATCTATACCTTAAATCAGGCCAGAAAAGAAAAAGTTCGCATCTACTTGGAAAAGTAAATTTTAGAAGTTTAATTTTTTTCCTTAATAATTCAGATGTTTGGACCAGTTTACACGCGCATCGACTAATTTTGGAGGACCAATCTCACCGTCCATCAGCTGAGCCAAGGGTCCATGGGCACTCCCCTTTTTTGCAAAAGAAAATTGGTTTTTACATCCCCTTTTATTCATGTGAAATTACTAAATTACCCTTTCTCTTGAGTCACTTTTTTGTCTCACTTTTTTCAATTAAAACACACCATTTCAGAACTTGTAGTTTTGCAAGAGAAATCATGGTAACTTTAGATTGCGGCCTATATTACATCATGCTATCATGGTTACTCCTTGCCAACATGAACCATCGTATTGACTGCACCCGTTAAAAGGTCGTTTAACCTCAATGAGATATCAACGACCTTTTAACAGATGCAATTAGTACGGTGGTCCACATTAGCAAGAAATTGATTCTCACTTCAATACAGTTTTATGTGAATACTTACACCAATGAGTATATTTGTTGGCAAAGGACCACATCAATAAAGGTGGATTTTTGTGTTCCACTCATCTTGACTTGGCCATATGTTTAGCATCTATGTTTAGATTTTGGCCATTTGTTTCTGTATCCGCATAGGAAAGTAAGTAAGTTGTATAGGCTATTTTCATTTAAAACACACCATTTTAGAACTTGTAGTTTTGCAAGAGAAATCATGTTAGATTGCGGGCTATATTGCATCATGCATGATATCATGGTAACTTCTTGCCAACGTGGACCTATGTATTAATTATACCCGTTAAAAAACCGTTTAATGAGGCATCAACGACCTTTTAACGGGTGCAATTACTATACGTTGGTCCACATTGGTAAGAAGTTCGTTAATGGACGTACGTACTCTGGTTGTTTGGTGGGTATCTTTGCGTCGACAACAATAACTAGTTTCTATTGGTCATATCTAGGTCATGAATTAGTTATAGATCGACCGTTTACGAATACAAAATTCTATTTTAGAATTCAAAATTTGGCGGCAGAAATCATACGTACCCTTTTACATTGCATGCCTCGTGTTGTTTCCCCAAATTTCATGCAAGTCATGTATAGTAGCAGCTTAAATGTGTGGTCTATGATCCTGGATTGGTGGAAGGTCAAGTGGGCTTGCCCAGCCTCAGTTCCATTGTTGGCGAGTTGGTGGTTTGATAATGGGTACCGCAACCTAGAGAAACACATTTGAGAGTCCTGTTTCTATGCTACACTATGGTTCATCTGGTTGGTTCGAAACGATTACGTCTTCAACAACTCTTCAAAACAACCGTGGGAGGTGGGGGATTTGGTCAAAACCAGGGTAGCGATGTGGATGAAGGCGAAATTCAACATCAAAGTCTACTCCGTGGAGGATTTTAAGGTTTTTCTAGACGGTATCCGAAAATTTTTCTAGACGGTTTTTCTAGACGGATGTTTGTCTTTTCTTTTTCGGAGTATCCTAGCTTCTTTATGCTCAAGTGCTCTTTCTCGATGTACCCTTTCGAGCTATAAAATTGTTTCGTTTGTCGAGAAAAAAAAAGACCCAAGTCCAACTACGAAGATGGTCATACTAGGTTTTGCTCTCACTTGTCTTAACTGGCAAGCAAGACTAATATCTTCATTTAAAATTTTTGTATTGTATGTATTCCTTTTATAGCACATTCAAAGGTACATTGCATGCAATGTATATCCGGTACGTGACTTGTCGTGGCATTAATTACCGTTATCTCTCAAAAAGTTTGTGCATTAAACCATTGTTGTCAAAATAGGAGATAATGGTCTCATCATAGTTATATTTATTCCTAAATTGCTCACGAGGCATTGTTGTCACTCGGTTGGATTCATGTAGACAACCCCCTTCTAATCTATATATAAGCCTTTGCCTGGAACACTATTATTTCATCCCTACAAATTGTTTCATCTCTCTCTCTCTCTCTCTCTCTGTGTCTGTCTCTCCACCAAAATGGCCTCGTCCAGCCTTCTCTCTCCCTCCCCCAAAATGGCGTCGTCTAGCCTTCTCTCTCTCTCCACCAAAATGGCCACCTCTAGCCTTCTCGGAAACACGACTAGCCTAGAGATTGTTCCTTATGTCCCCTCTATCTCCACCAAAATGGCCTCATCTAGCCTTCCCGGAAACGTGACCACCCCAGAGATTGTTCCTTGTGTCCCGAAATCGGAAAAAAGAAAAGGCCTGGCTCTTCACCCTGAGATGGAGCACTCTCCAGTTACCATTTCTCTCAGAAAAGTTACTGTGAGCTTCTTCTTCTTCTTCTTCTTGTTCTTCACCCTTCAACTTTTCTCCAATCCACTGATCTGCTCACCAAGTATCTCACGAAAAAAATTGGGTAGATTCCGAGTGGAGGACAAACAAAAAAAATAGTTGTGCTTTTTAATTCTTGCACATTTCCTTTCAATCTATAGATTGTCTAGCTCTTGAGTAGCCGAAGACCGTAGTTTGAAAGCTGGTTATAACTAGTGTTTTTTTTGCTTATAACTATCTGAAGAACACAGTACTTAAGCTAGTATTCCTTGATGAACTTATGCAACTACTAATCGTTCTTCATTTCTAATAGCACTCGAGGCAGGAGGGCGTCGTGCCTGATGATTCAGACGACTTTTCACTAAAGCCCCAAAAAGGTTACTCAGATGATCATATCTTTGTGATATCGGTTCAGGTATGTGGTTTTGTCTATCTGCTTCATCAATGAAACCAAATGTACGTTTGAGATTCTTAAACCCTAGCTAGATCTAGTTTATCTAAGCCTTTTTCTTTTTTCGTTATTCTTAAACCAACAGTTGTGAGGTTTCGTTAGACCTTCTGTATATGCGCGTTTGTGAGAACAACAAATTCATGATAGTACATTAATGAACATCTTACGAACGGGGACCATTATATTAATTGCACCCGTTAAAAGTTTGTTTATATCCCATTGATGTTAAACTACTTTTAACGGGCATAATTAATAACGTGGTCACGTTGGTAAGAATTCACCATGACAGCATGGTGCGTGTCTTTATGTTATGTTGACAGCAATAACTAGTTTCTATTATTCGTAACTAGGTCATGAAATAGTCGTAAACCGTCTACAAATATGCAAAAAAAAAAAAACACCCTTGAGAATGGTGTGATATTTCCATACACAAATTGCAGGTAGGCTCCCAGAAGAATACATCTTGGTCGAGACCGGTGAACTTCATGATACCAGGCGACTGTGAGGATTATATCCTCCAAAAGGATCAGGTAAAATGAATTCCTATTTCTAGACTATCGAACTATGTACCTCATATACAAGTTGGGGTTCAATGAGCTAGGATTTTTGAAATGTTTACGTAGGCGGCAGAAGCGGCTCCTGGCGCGGGTCGCGTACCCTTGAAAGAAAGACTTGAGGGTTGGCAAATTGAGAGACGCCCTCGCGAAAATACTAATCGATTCGATAAGGTATAATCCAGACTGCATACATACGTACACATACACTCACATTATTCTGGTGGGATTAATCGCAAACTTTTTTTGTTTTTCGCAAACCATCTTCGCTAGTATTCACGTATTGACAATGTTCGCTCGCAGTATTATTACCATGGGAGGTCGGGTGGGCGATTTCGATCATTCGCTGAGGTTCAGGACTTCATCATCCACGCTCGTTTTCCGAAGGCCAGAAAACCCGAAGAAGGATCCGTGGTGAGTACGAGAATGTAACTAACTATACACACTCGTTACGTAAAACATTATACGGTAGATTTTGTTTGTCGGTAATAAAATCCACTGTTTTTTCAGCCTGTCGAGCCTTTGGTGTCTGAATCCCGTAAGAGGAAAAGGAAAGCTAAGGCTACCAGAGACATGACCGAGGAGGAAAGGCGCCGTATTGTCGAGAAATTCCTTGAGGACTCGTGGAACAACCTCATGAACATCGGTGAGCGAAGGCGGGATCTTCGCGATTCAACTGGCGAGGACGAAGAGCCGGTGATCCTGGACGACATTTGCGACATTTTCGACTCCGAGAATGACGAAGAGAAAGCCGGAAGTCCGATTGATGAAGTGCGGATTCAAGAGATGATCAATGAATTGATGAGCTAGCCGGGCAGTGTCGAACCCGTGGTGCCCCAAGGCAACCTTTAATTAGCCTTTTTCTTTTCTCATGGATATTGTTAATTTACCAATTTTTTGTAATATGGGATATTGTTTGTCTTGGTAAATTTAATCACAGTGGGCCTGAATTTGGCATTTTTCATTTTTTTTATTTTCATTCGACATCTGTTCGATTTTGGAATTATCTGATTCGTCTCGATCTGAGGTATTACAGAATTTAAAAAAAAAAATTTGACTTAGAATTAGATAAGCTCACTAAGATGAAATTGAGTCTTGTAATTCTTCAATAGTGTGTTACGATCTTTCATTTTTTGGGTTTCTGTCATCGAAATAACTCGAATTATCTAATTTCTTTTTTACTAAAAGCTAAAACGCTTAAAGATGAAAATAATCCATTCTACCAAATAGATTGTTCAAACTCGGTCATAAGTCTCTCGCAAAAGTGTGTATAGGTGGAGATTTCAATGGAAAAAAAAAAAAAAAAGTGGAGATTTCAATGAAATAAAGGCGAAGTGTGAAAGAACAGGGTGTAGCAGTTTGGACTTTGGAGAGAAGCATGTATTTCTTGGAGGGCGAAGAGGGGTAAGAGAACTGTAGCTATGTAAAACCTCGGAGATTTTATTTGGAATTCCACTTCTCTTACAACCCCACTGCTGTGGAGGGCTAAGAGTTGATCTCAAGTTTCGGTCACTGTGCTCTGTGGATACTCTATTAAACGATAAACTCTGATGTTGATCCAAAGTGAAGATGGCTAAAGATGCTGGTGAGGTTTTCCCCTCTTTTCAACTCCCGTTTCTAGGGAGGGCTAAGAGTTTTTGAAGATATAGCACCAAGTTTCTGCTGTTGGTTCTGATAGAAAATGCTTCAGATTTTTGGAATATCCACGTCTCAAACTTCCTGGTGTATACTTTCTTTTCTTTTCAACTCCCAACTCTTGGAAGGGCGCGGCTAAGAGATCTAATGGATGCTGATGACTTGAGTTTGAACTAGCTACAAATCTGTCTTGAACTGTGGAGACTTTTCTGTTTGAGCTGAGGAGATTCATTATCATGCTGGTTTCTATTGGTTGATGCAGGCTGCTTGTTCTCTTGATGGTCTGAAGCAGATCACTGATCCATACATGAGCAATGGAAGAGTATGTCAGGTCGGGGTCATGCGGCTGGAATTGTCTTTTCTGTGTTTCTAATGTTGATATAATGTGCTGAATCTGTGCTTCACTGATGCTGGTGATGCTACTTTGACTATGAAGCCAATTTGGATCTCATGAGGAGCATGACTATGGTTCTGATATAGGGCCACGGAGTTGCTGGTATTGGAGTTAAGAATCAGATGTGTTTGTTGTCCTCTTATGAGGACGTAATTTTTAGGATCTGATGTTTGGGTGATGCCACTCTATCTTTAGTGGCTTCATCCAAATTTTCTTTGGATGTTTTTCTTTTCTCTTTTCTTTCCTTTAGCCCTCTCTTTTGCTTCAAGATTCTTCTTGAAGCTTGAGTATCGGCCACCTGGATATACCCTTTGTCGAGTATCTAACAAAATTTTGTTGCTTATCAAAAAAAAAAAGTCTCTCGCAAAAGTTTTTAATTTTTGTCTGCACAAACGCCTCCCCCGGCCTTTTTTTTGATCGGCAAAAAAATATATTGCATGTGCATCTAAATTCTCATTTGAACAAGCATTATACATCCATTAAACTAGCATATCTGTAATTGTGTTGTACCCGTGCATGTACCGTGCTTTATCGTTACCGTACCATGTGCCACAAAAACGTTGGCTTAGCCCGACCCGCTTATCGTGTCCGCGATGTGCAATGTCAGCCCATACCATGTCGTGCTGACGTTTAAATATGTCATGCCCGTATCATCTCGTGCCAATCGACTTGACCGACAGTAGATGCTTCCAATTGGATTTACGTATTCAATAATGTCACTTGTAACCTTTATATAAGCCTTGGATTGTAACATGTTCATCACTAAAATTGCTCATGAGGCATAGTTGTCACCCAGTTGGATTCATGTAGACAAACCCCCTTCAAATCTCTATATAAGCCATTGCATGAAACACTATTATTTCATTTCCCTTCTCTCTCCCTCTCTCTCCAAAGGTCAGAAAACCTGAAGAACGATTTGTAGTGAGTTAAGAATGTAACTGTACTGAGGACGAAGAGCGTTTTTGTAACACCCCGATATTTTAAACGAATATCGGCAGCATTAGTATTTATTTTGCGAAAAGGATTTCTTCATTTACCAAATATCCATGACAAATTAAGTATAATTTATCAAAAATAGAGGTTTAATTATTATAACCTCATAAATAAATTAACTAAATCAAATACATTAAATCTCACGAATTGAACCAACATCTTCAGAGTGACTCTAGTCTTGATACGAATCCCCAAGCATACTCGGTCTCTGCCCCTAATATTTCTTCTGAGTCAAACTGCTCCACCATTAGATCATGCACCCTCTGGCAAATTGATCGCCAAAGCAATCGATTTACCAAGATACAAACGTATCTGTGAGTGATAATTGATCACCCGGTAGGGTTCGCCTACATCACTTCATAATCACCACTGGACTCCTGCCAGTTTCAAATCATCACTAGACCTCCCGCCAGTTTGGAGACTGGGCCCCTGTTAGCACCCATCTCAAAGACTAGAACCCTGTTAACACCTTTCTCAAATCACATCACCACTCGACATCCGCTTGCAGGCAACCTCTATTCCTGAAACTTTCCAATTTATCCTTTATCTCATAACGTCTGGGTGATTTCTGGCGTATACCAACCCATGTCTCTAGAGTCCAATCTAACAGTTAATTCAAGAATCGATGCCATTAATCAAAATAATAATTGCAATAAATAATAAGGAAGGCAAACACGTTACTTTTTATGGATGGGCCGTTGCCCTTAGTCTTGTATGGGCAAGAAGTTAATTTATATTCGCGAAAATATTTGTTTAAGCAAGAAATGATAATAAATAATTCTTTGTGCAAGTACTAGTAAGTCTAGGTTTAAATTAGTCTAATTTTGAAATTAAATTGCTTATTAAATATATTAAATAGAGGAACATATTAGAATAATTAACTCCTAACGGTCCTATGTAACATGGTCGAGTATCAAAAATTAGGTCCGGAGGGTCACAGGATTATTCTAAATAAAGATATTATCAAAAACTATTGATACTAAAATAATTAGACAATAAATAAAATATGTTGATTTTAATAAGATTTGATCTTAGAGTTATAGAGAGTCTAAAAAAATTATTCGGCAATAAGAACGTGCGTTTTAAGGTCGCAAAGCTATTTTCATTGAAAACCTTGAGAAATAATTAATTAATTAGATAATAATAATAAAAATTATTGATATTAACAAGATATCATTTTCGAGATGCGAGGAGTCTAGAAAAAATAGCCTGGGTGTCAAAAATGGTGTTCGAAAGGTCGCAAAATCGTTTCGAACTATTTTTAATCAAACCAAGAGGAGTTTGCGGTGGGGAGTGTGGCCGCAAGGTTGGACCGGTCAGACATTGTGGTGGAGCAGTCCACCGCGAACTTGGAACTGGTTCTTGCGACCCGAAGGTTGCGGCCGCAAGGTGCAACCCAGTTTTTGTTTTTTTTTCGTTTTCTTGAATGTTTTTGATGCATGGGACCCTATGGGAATATGTATTAGGCCTAAAAACATATAAATATACTTAAGAAATTAATGGAATGGATTATAATACCTTGGTTTGCCCGAATTGAATTGCAATCGAAACTTGAGAATTTGGGAAGATAACTTCGGTTTTGATGGTTGGGGGGCCTTGGGTATGATTCGAGGATTGTTTAGTGATACTTTGGATTGTAGGGAGTGATTGGAATGGTCAATTTGGATTTTGGTCGAGTGTAGGTACGAAACCCACTTCTTATGCTCTCACTTTCTCTCTCTAAAAATCCATTGAATTGAGGCTTTCTTTTCTGATTTCCTTCGAGGTTCAGCAGAGTTGGGAGATGGAGAGGAGGTGTGTGTGTCCGAGGGTGAGTGGGGGTCGGTATTGTATTTATAGGGAATTTCGATGAGGAGGTGATAAGGTGGCATTAATGGTGGTGTTGTTCTAGGGCTCCCAAGGGTCGGATTAGGGTTGTAAGGGCCAACCTAGGTGTAGCAGAGGCAAGCAGGAGGTGTCGTGGTGGTGTTGGTGCTTGGAGGATAAGAAGAAATTTTCGAATTCCGAAAGGGTGGGTAAACATGGCTCTTGGGGAATGGTAGAGGCTCCTTTAGGGTCAAGTTTTGGTGGCTGAGAAAGGGGGAAGGAGTTGGTGGCAAAGTGGGATTGAAGGAGAGAGGTGGTGGCCGATTTCTTAACGGCGAAGAAAAACGGCCATTAAACTAGAATATCTGTAATTGTGTTGTACCCGTGCGTGCTCGTGCTTGTATCGTGCATGTACCGTGCTTTATCGTTACCGTACCATGTGCCACAAAACGTTGGCTTAGGCTGACCCGCTTATCGTGTCCGCAATGTGCAATGTTAGCCCATACCATGTCGTGCTGACGTTTAAATATGTCATGCCCGTATCATCTCGTGCCAATTGACTTGACCAACAGTAGATGCTTCCAATTGGATTTACGTATTCAATAATGTCACTTGTAACCTTTATATAAGCCTTGGATTGTAACATGTTCATCACTAAAATTGCTCACGAGGCATAGTTGTCACCCTGTTGGATTCATGCAGACAAACCCCCTTCAAATCTCTATATAAGCCTTTGTGTGAAACACTATTATTTCATTTCCCCTCTCTCTCCAAAGGTCAGAAAACCTAAAGAACGATTTGTAGTGAGTTAAGAATGTAACTGTACCGAGGACGAAAAGCGTTTTTGTAACGCCCCGATATTTTAAACGAATATCGACAGCATTAGTATTTATTTTGCGAAAAGGATATTTCTTCATTTACCAAAAATCCATGACAAATTAAGTATAATTTATCAAAAATAGAGGTTTAATTATTATAACCTCAAAAATAAATTAACTAAATCAAATACATTAAATCTCACGAATTGAACCAACATCTTCAGAGCGACTCTAGTCTTGATACGAATCCCCAAGCATACTCGGTCTCTGCCCCTAATATTTCTTCTGAGTCAAACTGCTCCACCATTGGATCCTGCACCCTCTGGCAAATTAATCGCCAAACCAACCGATTTACCAAGATACAAACGTATCGGTGAGTGATAATTCACCCAGTAAAATAATCCTACCCATCCGTCCCCTTACATTACAGCTAGCAAGTAAGCAACAGAATATTGATGCGAAATAATAACCACGGAATAACACATAATCTGTTTCTTACTATCCTTTAACCTGAAGTGAGATTTAAGATCTTCTCCACAAGATCTTTTCCTCTCCAACCACTAGCCATGCCATGTCCCATGAGGTCACTTCCTTTTTGCTGTCGCGGATTACACCTAAGTTATATACCAAGCATGCATCCCTCTAACTACAAACAAAAGGGATAGCTTATCATGCCATGACATAACTAGGGTTTGCCTACATCACTTCATAATCATTACTGGACTCTTGCCAGTTTCAAATCATCACTAGACCTCCCGCCAGTTTGGACACTGGGCCCTTGTTAGCACCCATCTCAAAGACCAGACTCCTGTTAACAGCTGTCTCGAATCACATCACCACTCGACATCCGCCTACAGGCAACCTCTATTCCTGAAACTTTCCAATTTATCCTTTATCTCATAACGTCTAGGTGATTTCTGGCGTATACCAACCCATGTCTCTAGAGTCCAATCTAACAGTTAAATCAAGAATCGATGCCATTAATCAAAATAATAATTGCAATAAATAATAAGGAAGGCAAACACGTAACTTTTTATGGATGGGCCTTTGCCCTTAGTCTTGTATGGCCAAGAAGTTAATTTATATTCGTGAAAATCTTTGTTTAAGCAAGAAATGATAATAAATAATTCTTTGTGCAAGTACTAGTAAGTCTAGGTTTAAATTAGTCTAATTCTGAAATTAAATTGCTTATTAAATACATTAAATAGAGGAACATATTAGAATAATTAACATGACATTGTTAAAAGTCCTAACGGTCCTATGTAACATGGTCGAGTATCAAAAATTAGGTCCGGAGGGTCACGGGATTATTCTAAATAAAGATATTATCAAAAACTATTGATACTAAAATAATTAGACAATAAATAATATATGTTGATTTTAATAAGATTTGATCTTAGAGTTATAGAGAGTCAAAAAAAATTATTCGGCAATAAGAACGTGCGTTTTAAGGTCGCAAAGCTATTTTTATTGAAAACCTTGAGAAATAATTAATTAATTAGATAATAATTAAAAAAATTATTGATATTAACAAGATGCCATTTTCGAGATGCGAGGAGTCTAGGAAAAATAGCCCGGGTGTCAAAAATGGTGTTCAAAAGGTCGCAAAATCGTTTCGAACTATTTTTAATCAAACCGAGAGGAGTTTGCAGTGGGAATTGTGGCTGCAAGGTTGGACCGGTCAGACATTGTGGTGGAGCAGTCCACCGCGAACTTGGAACTGGTTCTTGTGGTCCAAAGGTTGCGGCCGCAAGGTGCAACCCAGATTTTGTTTTTTTTCGTTTTCTTGAATGTTTTTGATGCATGGGACCCTATGGGAATATGTATTAGGCCTAAAAACATATAAATATACTTAAGGAATTAATGGAAAGGATTATAATACCTTGGTTTGTTTGAATTGAATTGCAATCAAAACTTGAGAATTTGGGATGATAACTTCGGCTTTGATGATTGGGGGGCCTTGGGTTTGATTTGAGGATTGTTTAGTGATACTTTGGATTGTAGGGAGTGAATGGAATGGTCAATTTGGATTTTGGTCTAGTGTAGGTACGAAACCCACTTCTTATGCTCTCACTTTCTCTCTCTAAAAATCCATTGAATTGAGGCTTCTTTTCTGATTTCCTTCGAGGTTCAGCAGAGTTGGGAGATGGAGAGGAGGTGTGTGTGTCCGAGGGTGAGTGGAGGTCGGTATTAATAGGGAATTTCGGTGAGGAGGTGATAAGGTGGCATTAATGGTGGTGTTGTTCTAGGGCTCCCAAGGGTCGGATTAGGATTGTAGGGGTCAAGCTAGGTGTAGCAGAGGCAAGAAGGAGGTGTCGTGGTGGTGTTGGTGCTTGGAGGTTGGAGGATAAGAAGAAATTTTCAAATTCCGAAAGGGTGGGTAAACATGGCTCTTGGGGAATGGTAGGGGCTCCTTTAGGGTCAAGTTTTGGTGGCTGAAAAGGGGGGAAGGAGGTGGTGGCAGCGTGGGATTGGAGGAGAGGGGTGGTGGCCGATTTCTTTACGGCGAAAAAAAACGGCCTTGGGGCTGAAGGGAGGATTTTTGCGATTCAACCAGTGAGGATGAAGAGCCTTTGCATGAAACACTATTATTTCATACCTAGCTATTGTTCCATCTAAAATTTTATTTCCTCTCTCTCTCTCTCTCTCAAAATGTTTTTCTTTACTTTGAAACTCTTTAGTTCTTTTTAGTTCTCTTTTTATAATCTCTATCATGTCTCTTAGAATTTTGTGCGTGCCAATCGTGTGCTATGAATGTGCAGAGAGAAAATGGCAGCGAATGAAGGCCTAGTTGGATGTATGTAGATGTACAGATCCCAAAGGGCTCAATTGTCCCTTCCAATCTTGCAAAACATACCTGAGGATGTTAGAAGATTAGTTCATCGGTAGATATTGTCCATCTAAATTTAATTTGGTCAAGCATTATACATCCTTTAAACTAGTATATATACCTGTAATTTTGTCGTGCTCGTGTTGTTCTCGTGCCGTGCATGTGCTTTAACGTTGGCTTAGCCCCACCCACCTATAGCCGTGTTGTGCCATGCATGTTGGCTCACACCATATCGTGTTAACATTTAAATGCGTCGTCCCCGTACAAACCTAACCCACTTGATGCCTCTAATTACCTGATCGAGTATATACACTGTAATCCTGTATCTTCATAATCAAGAATGGAAAGTTCCTTATTCCTCTTCAAAAACGTTGCAAAGGGCCTTTCCAGTGGCTTTCTCGTCGTTTTTAACAAAACAGTGGAAAAAATTTATGTCTGAAAAAAAATCTCACTTAGCCAACTTGGATGTATGTTCATTACTCATGATTTGGCGACAGAATTAAGATCCACTCGTAGCGAAAGGGCTTGTTTTGGAAATCTAATTTTTAACGACGGAAATTTCATATGGTGTGCTTTTTTCTTATTTACGCCGCTAAAGTTTCGATCGTAATATGTGATTCATTTTTTATAATTATTCAGGTACCAAACCGGCTTAAGTTCACCTCTACTAAGCTTGGAAAACCAATGCCACCATTCACTAGATTCATAGTAAGTTATATATCTAGGTCAAGTTTTACTAGGCCTCGTTCCGGAAACCTTCTTTAAAAATAAGTACTTATTTCTCATACTTCTTTTTCGAAAATAATAAGGGTCTTCCACAAAATTCAAATACAAAATTTACTTCACATTTTCAAACTCAAAAATAATGTAAATGAAAAAAAAATATATTCGCACCGTATTAAAGATCTCAATGAGATCCAAATAAGATCCATAGTGATAAGAAAATTATTTGTTTAAACATATGATTTTTGAGCTTGAAGTTGCCGAATACAAAAAATAAGACTGTTGCTATTGTGTTGGGCGTCGGCGGAGGGAAATCGTACCGGCAGCCGCGCCGGGCCGTCTCCGGCCACCGGACGGCCGATCAATCATATATACACGAAAAAAGAGTGCTCGGATCAAGCACCCTACACACCTCGGATGCCGTTGATTCCCGCGTAGGCCCCCTTGGTTTTTTTTTTTTAGAATTTTTGGACGGCTCGGATCGGCCGTCCGGTGGCCAGAGACGGCCCGGCGCGGCCGCCGGTACGATTTCCCTCCGCCGGCCCTCATGGAGCCTATTAAATTCTTCCAACATAAGTACTAGCCTTCTTATTTTCCGGAACAAGCATTTTTATTCAACAAAAAATAATCTACTTATTGTGTTCTGGAACGGAGCCTTATGTGTATGATATATGTATAAGAGATTAAATTCTTTACACCGTCGGTGTAAACATTTGTTTCATCTAAATCAATTATATTGCGCCACCTCGCCATGTTTTATTGATTGTGACCACTGTTTTACAACGTAGCGTAATGTAATTGATTTGGAAGAAATAAATATTTACGCAGACGGTATGAAAAATTTATTCTATATGTATAATTGAATACCTATAGTATCTGCCGTAAATAATATAATAATAATAAATTAGGACAGCAGAATTACCACGGATGAGGATTTGAATTGAAGATTCTCCAACATAAATTTTCTCGTCATTATACACACCCACTTATAAATCCTTAGTTGTTACCTCCTCCTCTCTCTCTCTCTCTCTCTCTCTCTCTCTCTCTCATAAATCCCTTGCATGTCAGTGCAAAGTGGTACCTCAAGTTTTCGCATGTAAGACAGCAGACAAAACTCTCTCTCTCTCTCTCTCTCTCTCTCTCTCTCTCTCAAACTGTTTTTTCTTTACTTGTGCAAATCGTGTGCTGTAATTGTACAGAGAAAGAGAAATGGCGGCGAATGAAGGTCAAGGAGAAGGAAATCAACAAGGGCCACCGGGTTGGACAACCGATTGGGTAATTTGTTGCATCCACTTTGCTTTAATCCTATCCAATCAGCCCATTTTTAGGGTTAATTCAACCTGTGAATTTAATCAGTTGATGAATTTAGCTTTCCTGTTTTTTAAAAAAGGTTTTTTTGGATCATTCAACTTTCACTTGGATGATGTGTTTTGGGTTTTCTCCTCGCCTCATGTATCAACATCATGAGGTAGGCTCCTCTTTTTGTTTTTGTTTCCCTCGATCTACCCTTTGCCGATCAAAAAAATTAACGTTGATGTCGGATTTTCTTGGATCAATCTCCTCAATTTTTTTTGGATCAATTTTCATTTGCTTGATTTTTTTTTTTGGATCAATTCAGTCGCTTCAAACATAGGGTTTTGTGTCACCTAAACATTTTGAATTTTTCCTACAGTTTTTTTATTGGCATTTTCCCTACATTTTTTAACCCCGCTAAATGCACCAAAAACACCACAAAAAGCCAGCCTTTCCGCGGTTTTCTTTTACAGAAGTTTGCTAATTATTTGTGGCGTTTCTGGAAATTATTGCCAGAGGATAGTAAAACCCGGGATAGCCTTCGAACTCCGGCTAAATTATTTACTGGCGCCAATCTCAAACGCGGGAAAATTGGTTTTTGGTTTTTTCCGTTAAAAGTTGACGTTTTTAGTATTTCAAAAGCTACTTTTATTCAATTTTTTTCATGAAATGCCAGATCTTGCCTTATTTTGGCGTGATTTTCAGAGTATAAACCATAATTAATGTTCTTCACAATACAACTAAAGAGACTTAATTGGCTTATGTTCTTTAGAGTTGGCAGTAGATGCTCGTAATCTACTTGGCCAGCAAAGAAAACGTTGATATCTACTAAGCAAAGTAATTATAGAAGACTAATTAAGACAGTAAAGATTATCATGGATTTTGATGAGGATTTGAATTAATAGTTTCTAAAGCCCTGAAAAAACGCCGCAGCAAGCGTAGCACGGTGTTTTTCCTGGCGTTTCTAACAAACCCACGCGAAAGGCGGCGTTGGGAAAAAATTTCTTCTGTTTAACAAACGCCAGTAAATATTCCTGGCATTTTTGGAAACTATTGCCGGTGATTAATAAAACGCGCGAAAAAAGATTTAGGTCACAAAATGCTGGGGTTTTCAGTATTATAAAGCTACTTTAGTTTTTTATTTTTTACATTTTAGCCCCATTTCAGATGACATTGTGTTCCCACACTCGCACAAGAGGAAAACTTGAAAAATTAAGAAAATATCCAATCTACACATACGAATTAACATTAGGCAAGCAAAAAAATTTAAAATGGTACGTGCGGGGAAACCCCTCTTCTGTTGTAGTGTCGAATTTTCCGAATTTATATTTTGTATTGAATTGTATGCGATGAGATGAGGTGATTTCAAAATTCTTGAAATTTTTGAGTTAGAGGTGTCAAGTGGGACAGGTCTGCAAGGCCACGGTATGGTATGGCCCGACATGGCAGATCATGGCTATGGGTGGTGAGGTTGATAAGCGAACGTTATAGCGCATGCATGGCACAAGCACGACACGAACACGATACAAGCATGAGCACGACACGACAAGATTACAAGTATACTACTTTAAAGTATAATGCTGGAGCAAATGAAGACATTGTCGGTCTAAATTTTCATTTGCTCTAGCATTATTCTTTAAAGTAGTATACCTGTAATTGTGTCGTGCATGTGGGTCAGGTACTCTGCAAGGCCATGGTACGGTATGGCCCGACATGGTAGATCATGGCTATATATAGGTGGTGGGATCGCTAAGCGAACATCATGGCACGAGCACAACATGTGCACGATACAAGCACGAGCACAACAGAATTATAGGTAAACTAGTTTAAAGTATAACGTTGGAGCAAATGAAGACATTGTCTGTCTAAATTTTCATTTGTTCCAACATTATCCTTTAATTTAGTTTACCTGTAATTGTGCCGTGCTCGTGCTTAATCGTATCAAGTCCGTGTCGTGCTCGTGCCATGCATGCATGTGCTTTAACGTTGGCTGAGGCGGCCCTCAACCTAAATCGTAACTTTTCAGCAAAATGGTTCATAATATTTTCTTTATGAATCATAACATTTTGAAGGTGGATATATATGATGCACATCAAAATAAATGTGTGTATTGTAGTCTTTTCCGATCAAGTTTTGACTTTCAAATACAACTCGCAATACTTATGTTTGAATCTTCAATAGATGCTTGTAATCTGTAAATTAATCTGGCCAGCAAAGTAAGCTTTACAAGTTTAACTAAGACCTCAAAGATGATCCCGAATTGGGGTGAGGATTTGATTTCAAGATTCTCTACATACAATAAATTTTCTTGTCCAAATATTACACATCCACCTAATAACCCTAATTAGTTGTTACCAACCCCTCTCCATTTCGTTGTAAAATCTCTCTCTCTCTCTCAAAACCTTTCTCTAGTTGACTATTTTACAATCACATATTTCTGTAGGGTCCATACACTTACTCTGAACGACTTTACGACCGCACGTTTCTGTGTCGTCTAGAGTATCACATGGCGACCGTACTTCCGAATTATTGAATAAGTACTCAATTTTTCTTAAAATGCTTTATTAGCTAGACTTGTCATTCAGTGCATATAAAACATTGACGAGATATCTGTCCCATCTCGACGCTATAAATAAACCTTATAGAAGACAAATACACTTGCCCTTCTACTCTCTCTCTCTCTCTCTCTCTCTCTCTCTCTCTCTCTCTCTCTCCACAAATCCCTTGCATGTAAGTGCTAAGTGGTACCTCGTTGTCTTCGCATGTACGTAAGACAAGTAGACGACTGACATTTCTCTCTCTCTCTCTGGTTTTTCTTTACTTGTGCAAATCTTGTGCTGGGATTGTGCAGATAGAAATGGCGGCGAATGAAGGTCAAGGAGGAGGGCTAGGAAATCACCAAGGTCCACCTGGTTGGACCGTTGAAGCAAGGCCTCGCACCAACGAGAAGTATTTGTGGAAAACTGATTGGGTAAATATTTGTTACATCCACTTTTCTTTAATTATATCCAATCAGCCCAATTTAGGGTTATTAATCCAACCTCTGAATTTAATCAGTTGATGAACTTATTGGATTGGGAGATGGTGTTGTGCATGTTCGGACCGTCCATCTCGGCAATCAACGGTCCGAATTGTCGAGAGGGTTGAGATCACGCACGGCACCGTGCGATCCGGACCGTTGATCGCAGAGACGGACGGTCCGCGTGTACAAAGCACGGTCCCCCATCCGAATTTCTAAGCTTTCCAAAAAAAAGAAAAAAAGGTTGATGGCAAATGTTCATTTGCTTGATTTATTTTTATTTTTTATTTTTGGATCAATCTACGTTTGCTTGGTTTTCTAAAATTAGGGCTAGCGATTTACCTAGTTTTGATTGGAACTAAAATTGCCCTAATGTGTTTTTTTAATTCTTCAATTCTTGAGAATAGATATTTCTTTTATTTCATTCATGCAATCGCTTCAATTTTAAAATAGAAATAGACTTTTCCGTGGATTTTTAAAACCCCACAGAAAGCCCCGAAAATGCCGCCAAAAAGCCTTTCCGAGGGTTTTAAAAATCGTTGGTAATTATTCCCGGCATCTTTTGAAATTATTTGCGACGGTTGGAAAAAACCCGGGAAAATGTCCAAGGCCGGCCACAGTCTTCCAACTCTGGCAAAATATTTAGCGGCGTTAATTATCAAACGCCCGGAAAACCGGTTACCAAATCTTGGGTTTTCACTATATAAGAGCCAATTTATTTCAGGGTTTTTTTTTTTGAATTTTGTCCCAAATTAAATAAACAAACCTGACCTTTCCTTCATGGGAGTGATTTGCAAAGGACGAACGATAATTAATGTTCTTTACAATACAACTAACCAAAGAAAACGTTTTTGTCTTCTAAGAAAAGTAAATAAAGAAGTTTAATTAAGACAGTAAATATTATCATGGATTGGATTTTTATTAGGTTTTGAAATTAATAATTTCTAGAATATGTATTTTCTAAAAGCCCTAAGAAAACGCCGCAGAAAGACTAGCCCGGTGTTTCTCCTGGCGTTTTAGACAAACCCACACGAAAGGTGTTGTCGCGCGGGAAGAAATTTCTTGACTTAACCAAACGCTAGTAATTATTCCTGGCATTTTTGGAAATTTTTTAGGCGCCCGTTAATAAAACCCCGGGAAAACATCCGAGTCTGTCAAAACATTGGGGCGTTAATTGTAAAATGCCTATATTTTATTTTATTTTTTTTGATTTTCCGCCTGGAAAAAGTTTAGGACTATTTTGGTTTTCCCACGCAAAATGATGGGGTTTTCAATATGGTCCGGCTCCTCTCCAGTCTGCATCCACCTAATTGAAAAACCTTTAAAAAAACAAGAATATATCCTAATTGTTTAGATGTGTTGAGATGATTTTTAAATAATTCAAAAAAAAAATTGGCCATTTGTTTCCATGGTGCATATGATTTTTAAATAATCTAAAAAAAAAGAAATACTGCGTCATTTGGCCTTCAAACAAGTGAATAAAAAAATTGTTAAATCTAGAGTAACCCAAACTGCTTTTCTATCTCAACTTGCTATCTTGGGTCCTTTTGCATTAATCGTGCTCCTAAGGTCTCAGGTTCGAAACCTTTTATGTGTTATCTTGAGGGCTAGTCCATATAGAGTTTTGCTCCGACTTGATCGGGACCCCCCGCAATTGAGCGATGGGATCGATCTCTTAGAATTAGTAGAGGTGTGCGCGAAAGCCTGCTGAGACGCCTGAGTCATCAAAAATCATGCTCCTCTGGGGCTTCAACATGAACTTACAAAAAAAAAAATTGTTGCATTTTGAATCTTTCCTTTCAGTCTGCTCAATTCTATCTTCTTCTTCTCTCTTTTTTTGTTGTAAAAAACCTTTGTCCTGTTGGCAACGGATCCTGAATTTAACGAAAGGATTTTTGGATTATGCAGTTCTATTATGAACCAGGGACCCAGAGGCAATACCGGTCCCTAAAAAAGGCATGGGCTCGCTACGAGGAAACGAACCGGCGAAACCCTGAGGTCATCGCACAAGAGAGGACTCCATCACATGGGTTCGACAAGGCAAGCTCACGAGACTTAGCATCTTTCTGGCTAGCTATGTTTAAATTAATTTTAGCTACATTTCATTAATGCTGTTTTTCAAAATTCAATTTTACGCAAACGATTTTTTCAAAACTTGTTCGGTTAGGGGTTGGGCAACTTATTTTCCGTTGGTTTTCTTCTTTAAATAACTCGTGTTTTTTAAATCATTTAAATAGTTGCTTCCGATTTTCAAAAGCTATTTACGCTAAACTAACAAAAATTATCAATACGACCTAGTTTCTACGATTGATAGCAATTTCTATCTTAATGATTAAATTGCAATTTCTTATAGTTGTTTTTGTTTAAACTTGTAAAATCAGTAATAATTCTTGTAATTTACATTTGCAGAAGCCAAACATGAAGAAATTAGCTAGAATGAAAATGAGAACAGCAAGCTTTGATTCTGCCAAACCACCCGAATCGGTCACATGGGTTTTCGCTGACCCGGATAATGATCAGTGGGATCCATATGTTGGGGGTGAAAAGATCCATGGGCCTGAGAAAATGCTTTGGGCTGAGAGCTTTGAACTTTCCATGCTTTGGAAAGATTGGCCTGGTAATTCAGGAGGTACTACTTCTCTTGATACACTCCCTAATTAATCTTCGTAATTCTTTAACACGGAAGAGGAAGGGTAAGAGAGTAATTTCACTTACCACCTCCACTCGGCAGTTGCTGACCAGGGAAGGATATGAGGACCCTCTTAAATATACACACACTTGACCCAAATTCCCGATGTGGAGAAAGTAAAATACTATTTGTGTTTTGTTTTTTTTTGGAGAAAGTAACCATAAATTCTTAATTAATAGATCGGCTTTTTATCACTAGTAAAAATCGTGGTTGAAAATACAGGACTTTTAATGGCACCTCCAAAACACCATGGCTACTAACCGCGCGTGATCGATCTTTTACTATTTTTGTTATAAGGTCAGGGAGTAGAATTGGAGAATAAATCATCTCGGCAAAAGATTAAGTTGATCGAACATCGATGGCTCGGTGAACTATGTTACGTTTGTTCTTTCCAAAATGAATTGCAAATGTGCATGATTTTGAAGAATACATTCGCAAATTAACTTTCATGATTGATATATCATCTTGATTTTCTACAATGATGTTCTACTCGCTGAGCTCTACAAACTTAACAATTTGGATTATAACAATTTTGGTCATCTTGATTTCATGATTTTCGTTGTTCTGCTGTGCAATGATGTTAAGGAACTGACAGCTTCCGCACCGTTTTCAAGTACAAACTTACTGCAAGGGAGTCCTCCCTTTGCCAACCTTGTAGTTTTGCTCCGTTTCTGGTTTTAGGTGGCATATGATTCTCGGAGGCCAACTTAGTTGGGATACTTGCCTCCGTTGGGATGCCGTCTTGCCTAGCTAGCGTCCATTTAATCTTTATAATCATTCTTCAAAGATTACTAAATTCCTTTTTGTCGTAAAAAAAAAAATGATACCCTTGTTTCAGGAGATTCTGTGGAGGGGGCGATGGACGTTGATGCAAGAGAAGAGGAGATGGCTGGTGGGAGTGGGAATGCATAATTGCAAAGATCATCGGAGCTTATTTTGAGAGTGGTCAATGTTTGTGTTTTTTGTAAGCAGATTAATATCTTGTTCTATTTGAGATTGATCATGCTATATATATATATATATATAGTCACCCTGGCTTTATATATAGTTCCTTGCATCCTTAACGCATTGTTTACGCACTACTACAAAATCATCTCTATTATGAGAGGGAAAAGAGAGACGGGGAACGTTTCATCTCCCGTTGTGTGATTCGTGAAAAAGAAATATATTCAGTTGCCAATTTGAAGAAACGAAAAGAATATGAGGCGAAGAATTTAGTTTCGGTATGTACCATATCATGAAGCGAATTGGCAAGTACATGGTTCGTCAAGTTGGCAATGTGTACTTCTTTCGTCTCAAATACCTTGGTTTCGGTACGTACCATATCAAGAGACACCCAAATAAACACCTAAAAAAACACCCCAAATCTCAATCTCATAGTTTCCGATCAAATTTTTATGATCCGAACCGTTCAATGTGTGCAGAATGTGATTTTAAGGGTGCTCTAGAGAAATTAGCAAAAAATATGACCGGGAAGTGCTTGTTTTGAGCAGTTTTTGATTGAACCGTTCATTAAATCTAAGTTAAAAACTGCTCAGATCAAATCCTTCCCGGTTTTTTTTTTGCTAATTTCTTGCGTGTACCCTTAAAATCACGTTCTGATCACATTGAACGGCTCGGATCATCAAAATTTGATCGGGAACTATGAGGTGTTTTTTTAGGTGTTTAATTGGTTGTCCGCGGAACCACCCCGATATATATATATATATATATATATATAGCTAGCTAGATGTATAACTACTATATTTAGATTTCCACTCTTGTTCTAAGAAGTCATTTGATGAATAAGTTATAATCAGAAGTACATGTCTCTCTCACTGTATTAATATTAAATCTCTAGCAGTCGAAGCCTACGCGATGTTTGTGTGTTGTACTATACCATATAGAAGAAGATTTCATCAGACGACATAGTTAGGTAACCCACTTCTTAGTAAATTCTCATTCATATGTAGAAAATATTTGTTAGCTAGAGCACAAAAATTACTAGAACATTGTTGGCCCATGTTTGGAAACGGGGGAGAAAATGAAACATTTTGGAGTCATTTCTAGTGTTCGTGCATGTACAATAGTATTACGGAGGCGAGCGCTACACAATGTTTTTGATACATTAGAACGATGTTCCTTGCGCTAGGAAACAGTGTGCTAAAGGCTTTATATTATTTGGATTCTTGTTGGGTAGTTTCTTATTAAATTGTTGAAAACTATTGAACCATCTGAATGTTGGCGCTTTGAAACCAGATTTAAAGTTATTTGTGATAGGTTTGAACCATCACTATTGTCTAGTCTACACTGTTGGGCGTCATGGTGTACTATCAATTGTTGGACTTACGAGTCAGTCCAGTTGTCCATTTGCTTACCGGCCCTTTGGTATTTCGGTAAGCAAATGGACATGCAAGAGCATATTTAAAGACATTACTTGCATAGTTGCATAATACTACTCCATTAGGAACCTTTGAGACAAAGGAAAAATGATAGTATTTCACTACAAAAGCCACCGCATAAGTTGTATATTCAACGTTCCCTTCCTTTCCGAGAACATGTTGAAATCTAGATCCCAGCTGAAGCTACGAATCAAAATCAAAATGGTCCTGTTTCTGTGGAGAATCGGGATTGAAATTCTTTGATCAATATACAAATCGTGACAGGAAGGAAAGTGAACTGGAAGCAAAATCCCTTCTCTATATCTTCCGTTTCTATTTGTACGTGACGTCCTCGTTCAAGTGGAGACACGTGCCCCCATGTAGGACCGTCACTGGATAGGTACCCAAATGGATAAATATAATGAACCACTATACAGCTATAGGCAACGCAAGGGGCAACCCACTTGATGGGCCTTCTGAGCCTGAAATTTCCCAACTCGAAATCTAGTGAACCACAACGTTGTGTTTGGTTGAGAGTTTAGTTTAGTTTAGTTTTGGTAGTGGGTGGAGAGAGAAATAGAGTAATGATTGAAGATAAGGGTAATGATTGGAGAGAGATAGAGAGAGATGAGAAAGTAATAATTGAAAAAATAGGGTAATGATTGAAAAAAAAAATAGAGTAATGATTGAAAACAAAACTAAAACTAAAACTAAACGGGTAACCAAACAAAAGTTATCCAATGATTGAAAGTAATAATATTCTTTTTTTTAGATAGCCATTTGGGCTTTCACTGGTAAATTTCTAGACCAATGATTAGAGTGCATATGCCTGCTTTTGGGTCCACTGAAAAAAAGTCCACACAGTTTCAACAAAAAAAAAAAGAGATCAAACTTGGGTTCTTCTCCCTTTCTTTTTTTTTTTTTTTTATCGGCAAAATAATATTATTAGAGAATCTTGTCAAAGGTTACAACAAGATAAGGGAAAGGGGGAGGAGTCCAACCAAGGTTGGACAAACACCTGAGGGCATAAAGCCCAAATACAAGTCCAATGGCCTAAAAGCCCAGATAATACAATGACGCCCAAATAAAAATCCTAAGGCCTAAAAGCCCAAATAAAAATTTTTTTGTTGAAGAGATTTCTAGACAGACCATGTTCGGTTTGGGTTTTGAGGAAAGTTTTTAAGAGTAACGAGTGGAGAGAGATAGAGAAAATTTATTAGAGACCGTGCGCAAGGGTTTGAAGACCCCAAACGAACAATCCACATGTCCCATACCACGTTCCACAACTCTCTATTTGCTTACAGTTTTCTTTTTGTATTTTTTTCCTTCCAAATTTTATGCAATTGAATTGTTCAATTATTGATTGGCAGTTAAACCGCAGATTTTCTCCGCTCATTCACACAAGCATCGCGTGTGCCCAAATGCTAGAGACAGGAAATGAAACATTCAATCTGTGCTTTTGATCCCGTTTCTTGTTATATTTTCGCAATTTTTAAAATTTTCATTTGGGTATTGAGATGGATTTGAGACGAAAGGCAATTTCATGCAAAACTTGCCCCGCTCCATTCCATGTACTAAAAGCTCCTTTAGTTTGGAGATATAGCAATTACTAGGAATGTATGATGGCATAGTGAAACTCTCATGGCTGCTATAATTTAGTTAAGAGGTTCCATTTATCATAGTTAGGAGGGACTCAGGTATGCTGCCAACCACTCTGCTTAGCATCTCATCTCAACAATCGGCAGCTCCGATTTTAATCTGAGTAACGGATGGGTCTGATCTTTATCCACTCGGATTAGATCCATACCAGCCATTTAGCACGGGGTGCTTGGCAGCATCTCCCATTATTCCAGTTAGCTCACTAAAACTAACGCTCCAATGGAATCCTAAAATGGCTCTTACGCGAGGCTCTCATCCAAAGTGTCAAAAAATAGCAAAGCATTTTGTTACTTTAGTGCTCCAATGGACTCTCTAATTTACTTCTAAATTAGGCTTCTATGTTTGGCTCCCAAATGGTTTGTTAAATCGAGCGACTTGTAATGTGCATCAGAGAATTTAGTGCTAGAAATCATAACACTGAGATAACATACATCAAAGGCAAAAGACTTGTCTGGTGATTAAACATTAGACAAGATGAGTCCAGTAACATCCCAAAGTTACAACACAACATCAAACGAGCGAAAACTAAACGGCCAGTCCTCATGCAAACAATGCCAACAGTGAACTGGATACTCGCCTTACCGGCACCCCATCTGCTCAAGAAACTTGGCAAGTCTTGCGTGCTTCGCCGCCCACTGCTCTGCCAGTTTCTGCTCCTTGGCTTCCGCATCCCTTCTCAGTCCCACTAACTGGTCTCTGTACTCAGCTTCAATCCTCTCCAAAGCAGCATTCTGCTCATCCCAAAGCGCCCTCACCTTTGCCTCCATCTCCTCGATTTTCTCCCTCCTTCGACATGCCTTCTCAGACTCCAGCTGCAGCTCCACTCTCTTCAACCTCCACGCCGCTTCCTTCTTATGCGCTGCCCAAGCGCGATGCCCTTCCTCCAATTCCCTACAGCATTCCGTCATCTCAGAAATCAACATATTCTCCCCGTGAGGAGGGGGGAAACGGCTGTCATGGTGATTTAGCCAAGGAATCGTGGGTGGGGGAGGAACAGTCGCCGGGGAGAGACTTAGGGTTACAGAAGGAGAATGTGGCCTAATATTGGTGTTATTACTAGAATTAGAAAGCCAAGGAGGAAGTAAAGACGGTGGTGGAGGAGCAGCAGTAGGCGGTGGATCGGAGCGAAGAAACCCTCCGTTTGAAGTCGCCATGGGAAATGTTGGATTAGGACGCTCTTTGACCAGCTTCTCCGCGAAATTCTCAAGTATCCGGTCGTACTTTCCGTCCTCGACGGGGTCTACAACCTATTATTATCAGCAAGACAACATGAAATATTATTAACTTGAACAAAAAAGAATTACGAGATGATAAGATGAGAGATAATGGTTAGAAACAGGCACAACCTTGCTGTTGTTCTTCTCCTTGTGCTCTCTCTGTTGCTTCTCTTTGAAAACTTCCCACCACTTTCCCAACCTCTTTGCTGTTCTTCCAGGGACTTCAGCTGCGATTTTCTTCCATTTGTTGCCGTGTTTGGCTTGGAGACGGATCACTAAACGTTGTTCCTCTTCGGTTAGGGATCCCTTTTTAATGCCGGGTTTGAGATAGTTCTTCCACCTCTCTAGACAGGATTTGGCGTCGCGGTTGAGGGGTGTGTTCATGCGCTGTGACACAAGGTTCCACTCTCTTGGTCCATATTGCTTGACGTAAGCACGCAATAGGGCATCTTCCTCAGGTCGCCACCTCTGCCTTTCCTTCATTTCCATAAGCAAATGATACTGCCCATTGGAGCAAACTCCTCATAATGTATCTGATAACAAAATGGAAAGCAGAATTACAAAAAGACTATTTCAGCAATTTAGGATTTAAGAATTCAGTGCGAAGAAACTGGCCCCGTAACACTGTGGCAGGGTAAACTAACAGCAGCCCACTAGCAGGGTAAACATAACAGCAGCCCACTATAGTAAAATGTTACTCTAAAAAAATGCTAAAATCTAGTGATAACCCGTAAATGGTTCTCTACCCTGATACGGAGAACTGTCAACAAAACAAGAATCCGAAGGGCTTTTCTAAAACAAGAAGAAACTATAGGAAATTTAAAGAAACACGAAGCGATCTGCACCGCAACATGGATTCCTCAATAAAAAAAGGTATTCACGGTATTCAAGGACAGAAGCTACAGCAAGCATCAAGAGATGCCATTTCCCTACCCTGTGCATCAGAGGCCATGAGTTCATCAATATTGGCTTCATGCATTAGAATAATATATCCGCACTATTGCTAAATAATGAACTGCAACACAAGTTGATTCATGCAATTATGACCCGATTCCTTAAATCTGTTCTCTAGGATGATTCACAACAATGAAATTAGATCATCCATGAATTTTGGTAGCATCCGAGTTTGAAACTGAACATTGGGATCGACCAACCAATTAAGAGACAATTCTTAGTTCGCTCAAACAACAATGGCACTCAACGATGAAACAAAACACATGCAGAAGTTCACATTAGAAGAGAACTAAGAACCAGACATTAATAAGTTCTTGGTCATTAAGACAATAATAGCTGGCACTTCACCCATTATTAATGCTAGGTCTTGTGTTATACTTGGCTTCCTGTTTTAACATGAGCACCAGATCATCCGTAATGTGAGATCATATTCTCATGACGAGGATAAGGGTAGCTCATGTACACAAATTGGTCAGTTGGATCCTTCAAGTGCCATATATATGTTCAAGGTAAGAAACCGCAAAACCACTACATAGCGGCCGACATTTAAATCTATCGAAGAGAACTCACATTTGGTAAAAAAGAAGACCTTTTAATCTCTCACATGGGTAGAAGATAAGACTTCCTTCTCCTCTCGAAGATCATTTAAACCTCAGATACATTTCCAACTACTATGAAATTGTGTCAACGAATTTCGCTAAAAACACTATGTCGAAATAGAAACAGGGCTTGCAATTCAAACCCCAAGAAATGATCAAAACTAGAAACAGAAGAACTCTAGAAAGTACAATTAGAAGTCTCCAAAACAAGGACAACAATTCAGTGTTATACCTGTCGGTGTCATGAAGACATTAACAACAGACATTGCAACAGATTGGGAAGGTATCACACCATACCTTAAAACCAAGTAAACATTGATTATTTCACACTTCCCCAAATCCACAGCCTATTACAAACTCAAGCCAAGGATTTCCAATCTATCACATACATGTTGTGAACTAGAACCACTATTGGCCGTCCAAGGTTACAACCATGTTCGTTTTGAGACTCAAGCCTCAATCTTTTCTCTTTGTGCACGGTTTCCAATAAATTTTCTCAAAATTATTACTCTCATTTATCTATCTATCCCGCTCCACTCATTACCCAAAATCCAAAATTCCAAAACGAACATGGTCGTATACTCATAATCTTATCAGTAGTTAGGTAACAAGATCTTGGACCTCAATACGAGGCGGCACGAGTGTTTAAGGGGTTTAGAATCCTTGGACTCAAAAAATGCACTAAAATTTTTATTCTTTTACATGTAATTTAACTCTTCTTTAATATTTTCGGAACCAAATTATTCCTAAATAGCTAAAGTAAATGAAAATTCGCTTAAATTGTCGATAAGTAGATAATACAGCTCCAAAAAATAAATAAACTTAAACCCCATAAATTTTCAATCAAAATATATATTTATGTGGAACAAAAATCTTGGAGCCGCCCTGCCGATACCACTTTACCTACGATACTCGGCCAAACCGATACCACTTTACCTACAATACACGGGCAATATTGTCTCATGTCTGCCTACAGACGCTCGTAGCGCAGTTACATATCGGAGTACCGCGATTTGGGTTGATATGAGACTGAGCTGTGCTTTGAAAAGTAGTTCACCACCACATGGTCACTTGTGTTTTTCTTTTCCACTCGATAGATGTCTTGCCTACCTCTAAGGGGAGGGGAATGGGAACCGCTAAGCGGCATACAAGCGGGACAAGCTCAAAGGGCATCAACCACAAAACCAAGCACTCGCGCCTCAAGCGAGAATCAAACTCTCACCTTCCATCTGGAAGAGTTGAGAAGTGTCATTGGGCTCCAGTCAGTTTAATAGTTCACGCATCTATCGCAAATAAATAAATAATCAAGGGGGGCTACAATATCCCTCAAGAAAGCTGGGGGGAAAAAATTTGTTCATCTACTTCAATTAATCTGAGCAAAAAAATAGAAACTGAAAATTTCCTGGCTTTTAAAATAAAGATAAGAACCATTAAAAAAAGGCCCGTAAATTAGAAATAGTCAATCCTAACTAGGAACTTTTAACAGAGCAGAGAAAACCCCATCATAGCAGCAATGGAAAAGATAGAACTCCCAAAACTACATATACATTTTGTAAATATAATAGTACCAAAAAAGAGAGAGTAATGATTGCTGCTTTTTTAATTCAAGAACTGAGAAGAAAAGGCCCGAGAGAGAGAGAGAGAGAGCTCACATTTCTGTTTGACAAACCTAGCATCTCCTTCGCGGCATTCGTTGTTTGATTTCTTTATCAAAACGGAGCAAAACCCAAACCGTTAAAAAAAGGTCTCTACGGACTCCAACTCTAGAGAGAGAGAGAGAGAGAGAATCGGCGACAGAGAAAGCAAGAAACAACGCCTAGACTAGAGAGAGAGAGACTTATAGAAGGACTGTGGGGGAAAAGAAGGGCACGCGAACGGAAGGAAAAGGAAAGAAAGTCTCTCTCTCTCTCTCTCTCTCTCTCTCTCTCTCTCTCTCTCTTGAGTAGATGACGTGTGTAGGGGAATAAGGTTACGTAGGCACCGGTGGTTTTTCTGCCCTCTTCTTGAAACGAAGAAGTCTTAATAATGTTCAGAGAGAGAGAGAGAGAGAGAGAGAGGATGTGAATTTAAGTTGGGTTAGAGAGAGAAACTGAAGCAGAATGACCAGAGGGAGAAATGTTAACGATTGTGGGTGCAAAGCTCGAATTCAGCGCCCATCAGCACCTCTTTCCGCTTTTTGATCGGCTCTATTTCGCTTTTACTGGCTGGAGTGATTTCTTAACAGAGCGGTAATTTTGGAAAATGACAGACCCATCGGTAGATTGATTTCATGGAGCGGTAGTATGTCGGAATTGGGAAAGAGGGAGTGAGAGTGGTTGTGGCTTACGTTATGGAGGATTCGGCTCAATCCGATGTTTGATTTTATAGTCTCTTAATTTAGTCCTCTCAACTGAGCCAGGACAGGACTATCGCACATAGGCCACCGTGTTCTGCCCGCCTACAAATTCAAAAAATATACTTACGATATTTGTTAGAACTAATTTTTTACGTGGCTTCATAAATAATTTTTTTAAAATTTATGAATATTTTCTGTATTTCTGTGTCTACGTGCGGTGGTTCTAGACTTTTTGTGATCCCCTATTGCCCAATTATTGAGCACCAAACAAGGCTCAAGGGGGAGTGTTTTGCTGGGCCAAAACGACAGTATTTTGGACAAACAACATGCATGCTGACCCTGCCTCCCAACAGGGTCCCTAGATTACTAAAATTTCAAGAAAATTTACGGATCAACAAAAAAAACAACATATATATGCTAAATGATAGGGGGAATTGCATTGGAGCGAAAGAGGGGGAAAGAATGGAGATGTGACGGTTAGGTTTTTCGGAATCATGAAGTCATGGGAAAGGTAAAAACTAATTGCGCAAACATGGTATTGAAAAACATACCCCGACAAAAATAACCATGTCCCTTTGCTACATCATTCCACTTTCAAATCCTTTTCCCTTTTCTGAATTGGGTGCAATTTAATTCTACTCGAAGTGCAATAGTTAGGACAAAAGGTGCAAATAACACACTCAGGAAGCAATGTCTCCATTTCTTAAAACGTAAAATTTGATTTAGACATGATAAGAGCATCCAAGTTGTCCTAAATGAGGGTATATTAGTCATTTTAAATAGCTTTTTCCATGTATGAGTGTGGGCATGTGGGCGGTGGTTTTTGCTTGGCCTTCTCGGATCCGCTCTTTATGTTCCTCCTCGTGACCTGCAACAAGACGTATGGCTGGTGGCAATCTTACGTTCCTCCCGACGAGCAAGTAAAGTACAAAACAAGAGGAGAGAGAAGTAATGTAGCAAGGTGTGACCGCGTACCTTTTTACTAGTTTTTAGGGTGTTTATCCCCTTTTTTTGTACATAGGGCCAGTGGAATCATGAAAGATTTATAATGCTGCAAATATAGACATTTGAGGGGCCAGGTTGCAATTTATGGTGGTCAACCATTGGTTAAACCCATCTTGTGTTAAGGTGGTGTTCCATTTTTAGAAAAAGTTTTTTTTTTTTTTTCAAACGGAGGTAATTTCAAACTCAAATATAATGAAAATGAAAAATATTTTTTCAATTTTTTTTGCACCGTTTAGAAGATCTTAATGAGATCTATCAAACAAGATCCATATTGGTAGGAAAATTATTTGCGTAAACACATGATTTTCGGGCTTGAAATTACCTCCGTTTGAAAAAAAAAACACTTTTTCTTAAAGTAGAACACCACCTGGCCAGGCTTGGGAGAAATTTTGGGGTGCCGGGCGGATACCACACACATAGTATCCCTCCCGTCGATGATCTCAGCCGTCCAAACATGTTTTGAACAGTTCCACCGCATGTGGGCGGTGAGGTCAAAAATTTGACAAAATTCTTGCGTACGGACAGCACAGTGCACCCAGCCCAGCCCAGCCACCCCACTACTGACTTATGATCTTTTTCTCTCTCTTCCAGTTTTCTCTTCAAACTCTCCCTCGTGCTGGACCACTGACGTGACTAGATATACGAAACAGCAAAAACACATTTTTACAATACAAACAAATTAATACAGTAATACAGTATTATCGGGCTAAGCTACTGTGCAACCCAGTCCCCTTTGATTAGTGACATATCCCCATTCTGATTACTAACATCAGACCGTTCATTCCAGAAAAATGGAGCCCATGTCACCCCTGGGGGCTGGGAAGTGGACCCAACTCATTTTGTACCCAGCTGCAGCGCTCCTTCTCAGTTCTTGTTTGCACTTATGCAAAAAAAAAAAAAAACTGATTTTCGCACCTCGCAGATTTCTTCGATACTTCCACTTAAGGGGTGTCGGGAGTAATTTTCGTGGAGTGCAAAAATTACATCCATTTTACGAATGTAGGTTGTAGTATGACTTAGCATGGATCCTTGAATCATCGGATGCTATTTTGATGGCTAGATGCATCCCCTTTGCAGATACTAACGATGCTGTGCGCTACGCTCCTGTAACGCAACCCACGTAACAGGATTTTTCGTGTCCCGACGTATATTGGGTCGTGTAAAATGATCGAATTCGATTATAGATTCGACTCATTCGAGCCACGATCGAGTCCCGAGGAAAAATTATTCGCGAGAGTAGGGTTTCTCTATGATTCATTTGCCAAAGACGCACATAGTGTATGTACCACTGCGTTCGCTTTGGGTCTCTTGACTCAATCTCTCCATCTGCGCACGATTTCCAATTAGTCTTTTCTTCTATTACTATTACTCTAATTTCTATTGGCCAGTGATTTTGCCACACCCTTTTTTGTTATTGTCACACCCCTGCAAGTGTATTTTTTGGTGCAAAAATACACTTGCAGGGTGTGGTAATAACAAAAAAGAGTGTGACAATATCATTTTCCTTTCTCTTTCTATCTTCCGCCGCTCATCATTATACTAAAAACCTCCGTCAAAACCCAAACCAAACAAAGCTCGTTCCCGAAGAAAATTTACACAAAAACAACAGATGCGCAGAGATGCTTTTCCCCAGCCTCCCTCCATAGGGAATTATATAGGGTGCATTAATAAAGCACATGGTTGTAGCTTGTAGGTAATCAATCATAGGCCGGGCGGTAGAGGGTAGAGGGTAGGGGTAGAGCAGCAGCCAGCAGGGGAGGGTGGGCGATGCCCTGATCACCATCTGGCGCTGCCATTATTAGGAGGAGGACGGGGGTGCCTGGGACCCACTACCCCAGTGCAGAAAAATGAGAGATAAATAAATTTGTGGGTATAAAATTCCATCACCAAAAAGTAGTATATGAAAATAATTTGAATAAAGTTTTAATGAATGCTAATCCATCTTCAATTAACAGTTTTGGCACAATTATATTTGCAAAATTGTGTTTAAAAGTTGTGTGTAATATCACTGTTCAATGCTTAATTTAAGTATCTTTTTTGGAGATGGGAGAGACTCGCTCTAGTTTCCATCTCCTCCGTCGAGCTCAATTTTTAGACCATCGTAGGTCTGCCCGAGACTCGCATTCAAGATTAACATGAAAACAACACTTTTTCTCTGCTCACAGTCCCCAATAAATTCCTTCATAATTATTACTTTCATTTTCCTATCTATCTCTCTTCATTAGCGGAACCACCTTAAGGCTAAGGTGAGCTATAGCGCAGGTGAGTTTCCAGAAAAAAAAAAAAATATTTGTATGTAAAAATTTAGATTAGTAATAAAATTTTAGTCCAATCTATTTTTTCTTTTAGCCCAATTCATCCCACCAACCCATTTTGGTCCGGTTCTCTAGAAAATCAGTAACCGGACCATTTCAAATGGAACTAGAAAATTGGGAACCAGAACCTAACCAATATATGAATGGAACCTAACCAGAACCAAACCATAAGACCGGTCCGGTTTTGGTTCGGTTCCGGTTCTATCCAATAAGCATCCAAACACTTATTCACAATTAAATATGAACTCATAAAATTAAAGAAATAGGAAGATAATCTGCTGGAATAGGAAAGGAATGAAGAAAATAAAAGCTTTCCTAACAAATGAGATTTCATCTTTAAATAAATTAAGTTTAGTAAGGAAAAAATTAACTTACCAAATTCAAATACACATTTAATTACACATACATATGTATTTTTATATTTATCTTAGTTTTAAACGGCCCGGTTCGGTTCTAACCACGCTTCATTAATTGAGAACCAGTAACCAAACCAAAATTAACGGTTCTTATTTTTTTGGAACCATAACCTAACCGTAGAACCGCAGAACCGGACCAAATAGGACGGTTCGGTCTGGATCGGACCGATTTTACAGTTCGGGCAATTTTCTTGAACACCCCTAGTTCTCTCTCATTCTCTCCCTCTCTACTACTGTCAACAGCTGGATTCTTGTTGATTGTCAGAGCCGAAGAGCTGAAACCCAGTTAAATCGACTCAAGAAACTTTATGAAACATCAAATGCGTAAGTATTCCCTTAAGAAACTTCATGAAACATTAAATAGACTCAAGTACGTCAAATCACTAGGTTTCTGATCCATAAGTATTTTCTTATTATGCAAAGTACTGGATGATGTACTTTGATTTTTACTTATATTGTTAAATGCATAACACTGACTGGTATGCTTAGATTTGCTCTTATGTTATTAAATGCAGAGCACTGGCTGATGTATTTAAATTTTTACTGATTTAATTAATGTAGAACACTGGTTGGTGTGCTTAAATTTAAAATATTGATTCTTACAATCTTACCCTTTTAGGTTTAAATTATAATAGAACAAAACAAAACAAAACAAAACAGGGGCGTTTTCGGAATTTGTTGGTGTTCTATGGTTTTTACGGGATCATTTTTTTCATATTGAAGGCACTACTGCATTAGATTTGCTTTTATGTTATTAAATGCAGAGCACTGGCTAGTATACTTAGATTTTTACTGTTTTAATTGATGTAGAACACTGGCTGGTGTGCTTAAATTTAAAATATTGATTCTTACAATCTTACCCTTTTAGGTTTAAATTATAATAGAACCAAAAAAAAAAAAACTGGGGCGTTTTTTGAATTTGTTGGTGTTCAAGGGTTTTTACGGGATCATTTTTTTCATATTGTGCATATTAAAGACACTACTGCATTAACTCTTAAGAAATAAATATCCGATGTCCTTACCCGTTACAATCTACACTATGCGATGTTAAGGGTATGATGATGCTAGCAATATGTGAGATGAATTGAATGGAATACATGCCTTATTTCTAAGAGGAGTACATTGTTTTTGCTCACTGAAATTTTTTTTTTAGGTTTGCCCAAGGCGGAATCAATTCCTAGTTCTGCCCTTGTCTTCACTTTTTATTCCAAAAAAATCTCTCTCAAAACCTAAACCGAATAAAGCCACGTGTTTATGCTAAGTGGATTTTTCGTTGATTTATGTGAGAAGAATAGCCTCTCTTTTTAACTCTCGCTCGCGCTCGCGCTCCCGCTCACGCTCACGAACACGCACGGTGGTACACAAGTCGAGGCGAGAGGGAGTTGGGGGGTGGGACTGTAGTCCGCGTTTCACGGCACAAGGAGACGAGTCTGATGGGGACATGACCTTACTACTACTGCCAACACCAAACCCCCCCACCCGCCTTACCCCCCTCTCAGTTGTCAGTGATACGTTACGTCGGGGGTTTCTTTTTTTTTTCTCTCTCTCTCTCTCTCCTCCTCTCTCTCTCTCTCTCTCCTCCTCTCTCACTGTGTATGTATTAGTAATACTGTATGTACGTAGGATCCGGACCCTTCTCTGTGAATTTAATTCTGCTGGGGTGGGGGGGTTAAAAAAACAGTACGCCCCCAAGGGCCAAAAAAACACCCTAGCTAACAGAGGGATCATTCCGCTCCATCTTTTTACCCTCTCTGCCAGTATTTATCTACATCTACTACTAGACTACTACTTGCCTTTTTTCCTTTTGTTTAAATAACGCTTCATTATTTGTTTTCTTGACACTAAAGATTTGGAAATTGATATTCGTACTTTCTTTTTTTTTATTCACATTCTTTTTATTTTATTTTTTAGTATTGAAAGTGTATGTATTTTTTTTTACTGAAAGACAAAAATAAAAGAGTGAATAACAAAAAAAGGAGCGTGAATATCAGTTCCCAGATTTTCTCAATTTGTTTCTTGAATTATTAGGGTTTTGTCAACGTTGGACGGTCTTGATTGCGGAAAATGTTATCCGATCGACATGTGGAAAATGTAACATTTAAAGGAGCAAGGTTAAAAAAAACGAAAGCAAAACAACATCCATGTGTTAGTCGATCGGCGGTTTAGGAAAGTCCAAAATCTTTACTGTATCTGACTGTTTTTTTGCATGGATTTTCATGCATCACTTATAATCACTCCGGTTTCAACTTTTAGAATGTGTTTGCAGAAAATTCTCGAATTATCATATCATTGCCACTATCTTTTTTTTTTGGTCAATTTTTTGTATTTTCATCATAAAATAACAACACCTATACCAGTGGCAGACAAGTTTGTCATGTTAGAAAATTTATGGTAAGTATAAAATGATATAGGAAACATCAAGGAGGAAAGTGTAATTAAGGTCTGATATTGATTACTACTACCAAAAACTACTGTATTGCAGAGGTAGAGGAAAGGACAGAAGTGAGGGTATCTTTGGGGGGAGAAAATGTTGATGGTGACACATCAATCATGCTATAAAATTGAGGGAGATCCTCCCCTATAATCTCTACTCTCTGACCCCTCCCCCCCAGGGGCCCCACCCCCTCTGGAAAAAGTTAAAGTGGGTATTGTTTTAGTGGGTGGCAAATGGATATAGAGCATTTCAATAGTGAGCTGTCACAATACACCCCTCAACTCTCCACCTTTTGAGTCCAAACTAGAAAATGCTACTAGTAAAAGTTTAAGGAGAATGGGTTACAAGTCTGTCCCTTAGAGACAGCATGAGTGTTGGCCGTTGGGTTGATTTGAGCCGTTCATGTTCTACAATGGCCGATTTAGATTGCATCTCGGCTAAACAGATCTCGGTCGTCCATTACTGTTCGGACTGAGATGCAATTTGAGATGTTCATTGTCGAGCGTGAACTGCCCAAATCGGTCCAACAGGAATACTGTCCCTAAGGGGACATCAGGCACCCCCAGTTTAGGGCATGGACCAACATTGATTATCGGAATCGTTTTACTTTTCAGCACTTGTCGAGAACGTCGCTCGTGATAAAAGCTTGTGTCGATTGGATACTGTGCGTTTTATTTGTCGGAACATTTTATGATTTTTCCAAAAACTAGTAGAAATAAAGTTTGAAACAATGGAATCCCAACTCGTTTCTTGCAAGACAAATATATTTCAGAAACATGTCAAACGGTATCCGATCAGTATGATTCTTCCAATAACTGACGTTCTCGACGAAGTAATTAACGATTTCGTTCATCAAAAAGACCCCGCAACAGGCACAATCGGACGGTTTAGGCTCCATTCCATTAAGAGAAATAAGTAAGTGTTTATTTTTTAAAAGTAAATATTATGTATTATATGAGAATAACCTGTTTCATAAAGTAAAAAATAAGTACTTAAAAAATAAAAAACTTAACAGAACGAGGCGTTAGTCCCTTTGAGGGATCGGAGAGCATCTCCCTCCACAACAAAAATATACCCTACTTGATGCACCCAAACAGTTTAGCACTGTGAAGGTACACGTGTAGGTTCACCTCATATATACACTATCATTTCCACTAGAGGGTTTTATTTGTGAACAGAAAAGACAGTACAAGGGAAAGCCTGTAGATCTATTGGGATCTGTGAGAGAGAGAAAAAAAAGTATATAGAGAGAGAGAGAGGCCAGTCCACTCACTATGTTAACCTGAGGTGGTCAGAAGCCCCTCTCAAGTCTCAAAAACAAAGTTGGTTAGGCGAATGGGAAACATACAAAATCCTTTCTTTAAACAATCTTTTGTTCTGCCCCCCTCCCCTCTCTTCTCTGTTGCTGCCCTCAGGTATTTAAGGCTGTTTTCAGGTTTTCTAATCACTGTTTATTTCGATGCTACCCAGCAGAATAGGTCAAAACAGGTTTAAGGGTGTAGACGAGCCGAGCCGAGCTTCGTAGTGCTCGAGCTTGGCTCGTTCGTAAACGAGTTGAGCTTGACTAATTTACTTAACGAGTCTTTTTAAACGAGCTGAGTAAAACTTTGAGAGTCAAGCTCGGCTCGTTTAGTAAACGAGAACAAGCACAAAACTCGAGCTCGAGGTCTGCTCGATTACTAAACGAGCCAACCGAGCTTAACGAGCCGAGCCACGAGCTGCTCGGTTGATTTGCAGCCATTGTAGTCTGTTGGAAAGTGGGGTTTTAAATCGAAATGGGATCCTCTCATTCGACGGTTCTGTCCGGGCTTTTTTCGGCCTCTTCCCTAGTTCATTTTGATGATTGAGAACATTCAAGTACCCAAAAAATTATGTTAATCGAAATCGTTTGATGCGTTCTCGGAATATATTTATCAACAGAAAAATAAATTTTTATCCAGTGTTGCAATGTTTGCTACCCCCATCTTTCTATAGATAAATATGTTTCGAAAACACATCAAGCGATATCTATGTTGCCTTGTTGGGTTTTTTCCTATATGAATAGTCCACGAGCTTTTACCCTTACTCGGCCCAATTCTGGTTGTGGCATTTGAAATTGAGATCCTTAGGCCCAATTTGGCTCGTGCTATGGACCTGGTCAGAAATATTTCCCAAACCACCAGCCCAGCCCATGATTGTTCAAAAACCCCAAAGCATGGATAAGATTCACATATTTATCTTGTTCAAAAAAATTGTATGAAATAATCACAATTTTATTTAACTCTTCTATTAAAACTCCCAAGTTGTTTTTTTTTTCCTTCTCTTTTTTCGAGGAGTGTGTAAGTGCCTGGACGTAATGATAAAACGAAGTAAAAATTACGACATGGACGGAGCTAAGATTTGAACTTCAGGGGTGCCAAAACTTTGAGTCTTGCGGGTTTAGAGTCTCCAACCCAATCCCATCAAGAGTTTTCCATATTTTTCTCAGGATTCGAGCCCTATGTTTTATTTAGAAAAATGATTTTAGAACTTCATCCTAGACTTTTTTTTTATTTTCCCCACAGTTTTTGTTATCAAATCATTATGTAAAGCCTTTAATACATTTTTTTTCCCCAAACTCCACTTCGCCAAAATTTTACCGAGAACAATACGTCTGCATTAATTTCTTAACCTGTGAACGGAGCTGGTGCGCGCACACTAGCAACCCCAAACCCTAGTTGACAAAGCCTTGAGATTTTTTGTGCAACTTGTAAGAACCATTTGACTGGAAAGGGGGAATCAAAAATTTTTTTTAACCAATTAGAGTTTGCGGTATAAATTCAAAATTCAACTGTGTTATCCACGAAAGAGGATGTCCCAATATGCCATTGTTTTTCCTGCCGAAAGGCTTTGTATTCAACTGTGTTATCCATGAGGAAGATAAGGTATATATACCATTCTTTTTTCTTTTTAACCCTACATAGATGGACAGGGATTTTGCCAACGGGCTTGCAACTCAATAACAATTCCTCACCTATTATTCCACACGGAAGGCGAGGGTTCAATTCTCGCTAGGAGCGCGAGTGCTTGGTGCGGTGGTTAACGACCTTTGAGCTCGCTTCATCTGTTTTCCACTTAGTGGTACCTCTTCTTCATTCCCTTAGGCCTTAGGAGTAGACAAGACATCTATCGAGTGACGATTTAAGAAAAAGGAGAAGAAGATAGATAGATAGGGTTTCCCTTTCTTTTTCGACTTGATAGGTTAGTTTAATCCACTCTTCCGATATTACACTTGCCCCAAATACTTAGGGATGGAGAACTTCGGGTTGGTGCTGTGCATCTCCGAGCTGTCGTCGGATGCACGATCTGACGACTCGGAGGTGCACAGCACCGTACTGGGCACACCATTTCACAACACCATCCCCCAATTCAGGGATGGAATACCGAATTAGTTTTGTAGAGTTACTCAGACCTGTTTGAACTTTGAAGGAATTGGAAACATAATTAAGAGCTTCAATTTATTTATACTTCTAATGAGAATATATATAGGCTTATTTAATTTCTATTTCAACCACTTGAGGCACTTAGACGGATTTAGTTTAATAGATTCTATATGCAATATGTATTTTATTTGATAAATTTCTATTGTTTATGTTAAACCAAAATTTTAAAATAACAAAGAAACTCTAAATCGAAACCATATTACTAGTAATTTAAAAATGACATGAATCTCTAAAAAAGCCAATGAAATTGGAATAGAGGGCCCGAGCCTCGATTCCACCTCTTTATATATATCCTAAATTGACCTACCAAACAATTAAACATGAAATTCACACACACACATGTTATACAGACGCTAAGCTTGCTAAAACCAAGCTTTTCATGAGTAGCTCAAGTTAGGCTAACTCGGCTCGGTTTATTTAGTAAAGAGCCGAGCTTGAACATATATAATTTCTAGCTTGTTTAGTAACCGACCCGAGCTCAAGTAAGCCGTAGTTGGGCTTGTACGTATGGGCTTGGCCGATTTATAAAGGCTTCTTTAGTGCTCGGACCTTGCTCGAGTTCTTACTTACTAATCGAGCTCGAGTTCACTGAATTCGAGACAATCTAAGTTTCGAACACTCTGAAGCTTGCTTTGGCTCGTTTGCACCCCTTAGACGTCCTTAACAAATTGGAAGTGCAATTTTACAAATTAATTCTACAAATTTTTCCTTAGTGCTAAAAAAAACAGTCGATAAGATATGAAGTGTGAATGCGTAGAAGTGAAGTGGAAAAGTCTCGGGAAAAAAAAAAAAAAAAAAACTGGAAAACGTGAAGCGATAACTTCAATTAATGCCCAGCGGAGGGAGCATGATGGTTGTTCAGACAACCCACCGAGTCACAGACCTCTACAAGTGGGCCGTATGCCCGGGGATGCAGCCGAGCGGGTACAGAGCGGTCGATTCGGCCGTTCATCTCGGCGCGGATGGCTCGGATCGAATCTGAGCGCATAGAAATTTGAACCATTCATTGCTCGGTTAAAATTCGAGCCGTCGATTGCCGAGATGAGTATTATCTTCCAGTATCTCTCTCTGAGCCTGCATGTGAGGTGGGTTTGAAACAACCCAATCGGGGCCCTACTCCCTTCAATGTGAAATCAATGCTGTTTGATGCACATATAATACTGTTGCTTTGAGGTTTTCCACCTGAGGCATAAAATTGTACCCTACTAAAAATATTGGTACTCCTGTTCATTAAAATTTCACCTAAAACATTATGGTACTACTGTTCATAAAATTTCACCTGAGGCACATATCATCTCAATCTATCACGGGCCAGTGCCGGGAGTGCGCACATGCCGAAGCGCATCAAAGGCGCACGTTGCCGGCCACAATCAAGGTGAAGGCATCTACACATGATTTAATGACTTCCTGGGCTTTGGCATCCGTTCCACACCCCCATATCAATTAGCAGATTAGTTTTTAACCGTTCCACATCCACCTATCGTCGTTTAATAGGAAGAATCTATTTTATTTTATTTTTTTTGGTCCTGTCTGAATGGATCTCTCAAAAAAAACCTTTCACCATTCTCCTCCCTTAACTAAAACAATCAATGAATAGGGTCAATTTTCACTTCATATTTCTTTCACCTTTCTTTGGTTGTTCAAATCAAATTCAATTTTGAAAGGTTAATGCCTTGTTCGTTCCCTTTTTGAAAAAAAAAAAAATTTAACTCAAAAAATAGTCATTACTCCTACTTCCAATCATTACTCTTCACTCATTACCTCCATCTCCAATCATTACTCTCATTTCTCTCTGCACTCATTATCCCTACTTTTAATCATTACTCTCATAAAAAAAAAATTAAAAATTTCTCAAAAACTCATCCAAACACAGCATAAACATCCTCCACTCCCACAAACATTGAGAGGTTTAATTAATCAAAACCATCAACATTTTAACACATTAATCTCAAACATCTATTACAAAAAATAGAACAATACCCAATACTATATAGGCATATCATATCATAACAATAAAAACATGATAGATATATCATTATAGCTGCGGGCTACAATACTTTTTTGTAATTTCATGCAGCCACCTCAGCTTTTGCTGGTTCTCACTTAAACCCCCCCTCACCCCACCCCCCAAAACCAAACAAAGTCAAAAAGTAGTACTGGTAAAAAGCTAAAGTGGAATTATAAAAAAAAGTTACCACAAACCCACATTTCTAAACCTATCACCCTTTTTCTTCTACTATTGCTAGTCGCCCACTTTCCTTCAGATTTTCCCGAGAAAAAAGAGAAAAACAGAAGGCGGGAAAACTTTGGATTTTTTTTTCAGACGCGGAAGTTCTTGCCCATGAAAGTCTGGCCGAACTGCCAATGAGCGGGCGCCACGTTCCACGAGGTGGAGGAGCGGCGGTCGCTGGCCGTGACTCGGAAGGACAAGGCCTGGCCGACGAGGACGGCGTTGGATTGCCAGTTCTGCCCCCAGTTGCGGCTCATGGGAATCCACTGGGTGTTGGCTCCTTTGACGCTGAGCCTCACGATGTCCCCTGCGCCCGCGACGTTGCTGACCAAAACCAGGTTGAAGTAGCGGAAGCCGTTGATCGTGAACCTGATCCCTCCTTCCTTTCTGCACGCCACTCTGAAAAAAAAAAAACACAACAAATGTGCGGTTATTGAAATTGTGCGATACTAAAATTTCAAATTCATGTGCACGACGGAGACGGATGAAAATGAACAAATTTGAACCCAGAGAGTTTAAAAAACACATTGACCGGAACGCATTTATCGTAAAATAAAATGCGTTTCGACCCAATTCCCTCGAGTGTATTTTTCAAGAAAATGAATGTGTTTGGGGATTATACAGATCAATATCAAACCGTTCGATATTCTTAACGAGCTCTATAATAAGAACAGTCTTATCGAAATGAGCATAATTGTTTTATAATTAGAGAAGAGATCCTCATCCATTAACATACTATTGGCCTGGTGGGAGTATTTATATGTGCACACGGTTGGGTAAATATTTTAGTTTAATGAGTGCGAATTTAAAGTACCAAACTACCCCTCAACCAAAGATCAAACTACCCTCTTGCCCCTGACAATTATTTGGGTCCGAATCGTGGTGCAGTCTGAGTAATTTGCTGAATTCCCGGAATGCCATCAGTCATGGTGGCTTTGTGGACGGTTTTCTCAACAGGGGTCTGGGGGTAGTTATGTCATTTCGTAATAGGATTCGACTAGACAGCACGACAGCGCGCCGAAAGTGACGAAACCGTTCGAAATTCCTTTACGACAGACACTGGACAGATTCGGCCAAAATAGAGAAGAAATGGGATGGGTTTTTCTATAATCCAACTAATAAAGTCCTTATCCAGAAGTAACCGCATGCGGAGTTTCTTGAAAAACAATTAGTATAATAAAAGGGAAATGATTTTGTCACCTTTTTTTTTTTTTTTGTTAACGCCACTCCACTGAAAGTGTATTTTTTGTACAAAAATACACTTTCAGTGGAGTGGCATTAACAAAAAAAAATAATAATAAAGTAGCAAAATCAGCAGCCTAATAAAAACAGTATAATAAAGCTTGCCATCTCTTCTTAAGAATCAAAAATGCTTAATGCTAGTAATTTTTTCCTCACCAATGCTACGTACATAGATTTATGTGTATATATCTGCACACAAATAAGTACAAAACCATCAAATGCGCGTGAAACGTCCGTTATTTTGAAAAGTTCATGAACGATTTCACACACATCGGTGTCGAGATGTACACAAGACTTTCCCGCTTCAAACCGGGGGACCAAGCTGTATGCGTTTTGGTCTATCCGGGGCCGTCCATGTTTGGCGATGGACGACTCCGAATTCATCTCGACAATGAACGGATGCTCCGGGGTTCCCATTTCCCATACCAGTCTAAAATCATTTCTCTTACCTAAAACGCCATCCGTTCAATCAATGCAACTTTCGTGAACCCTCACTCTGCCACAACGAGAAAAAGAACCAGAAACCCTACCGCCGCACCACCCCCCACACGTGAACAGAATCCCTCCTCCAGAAGTAATTTTACACAGAACAACTAAGGGGCACCATTGTCCAATAACCACATTCTAACTTTTCTTACACATACTGGAGTAATATTATTCTACCCTTTTCACAATTTTAAAAATGAAATATTATGCATTTTGAAAATTAAAAAAAGTGAGTTAAAAATCTGGTGCACGGGAACTAGAGAAACCAGAGTCTGGACCCCATACGGCGTCGAAACCAAGCAAATCAAAACGCAACACAAGTTCAATTCCTATACTGAAATTTTCTATACCTCTGTACCGGTGCATTTTTCGGCGATTAAATCGAATAAAAATGTTAAAAACATACTCACAAAACTGTTCACACAATCTAACAGCCCAAAACATCTATGTACAGAGGTACATTGATTTTTCGGTACAAAGAATCTTGGGGTGTTTTGGATTCCACCCACAGAAGAAAAAAGGGGGAGAGAGAGAGAGACTGACCGGCGGAAAGCGACGGGGACGATACCGGCCTTGTACTGGGCGATCTTGAGGAACATGGGCATGGCGAGGTCGAAGTGGGGCCGGGGCGGGTTGCACCAGCCGCCGTTGTCGCTGGGCTGGGCGAAGTTGGGCGGGCAGAAGTTGGTGGCCGTCACCAGTATAGACGGGCTGCCCGGGTGGCACCACTGCGGGTCGTTGTCGCACTTGAGCTCGAAGCACGCGCCGCAGCTCAGCCCGTTGTTGAACAGCGCCGTGCTCAGCGCCGCCGTGTTCACCCCGTAGCCTTGGCTGTACAGGTTTCCGTACCCACACGCCCCACCTATAAAATAAAAAAACCGCAAAATCAATACCGCCACTCTCTTACGGTTATAGATCCAATGAGGACCAATTAGAAAAATACACAATGCACGACTAGAAATAGAATGTGTAGGTTTTTCAGGTTCCAATTGAGTAATTAATTCAGATCTGTGGAAAGAAATGCTCTAGATTCAAAACTAAACCACAGCTTTTCAAGGGTTTACGGGGAAAATGCAAGGCATGGCTTAGGAGATTTCAGATTTGGCGGGAAAATGCAGGACACGGGGTTAGGAGAGTTAGGGTTTGCGGCGGGGGAAATTCAGGACCGAAGTTGGGTGAACAAGCTTTTTTCACGTAGATGCAGAGGGTTTCGGAAATGGGCTAGAAACAGAGGAGTGAAAAATGAAGAACGTAGTACAACCGGAGGTATTTTACAGTTCGTAAATCGAAGAACAGTTTAAAGAAGTGAGGGAAATCACAGTATGTTATGTACCCATGGTGCCAGAGGCGTCGCTGCCGCCGTAGAAGGTGGCGTGGGCAGTCTCCCACTGGCCGCCGGAGTAGACTCCGGGGATCCTGGCGCTAGCGAAACCAACGAGAGAGACCAGAGCAGCAATGCAGAAGAGCGGCCTCAGTAGTGGAGCCATTTCACACATTCACTGAAACTGGAGAAACAGAGAGTAGTGGGTTTCTTCTGCTGGAGAGAGAGAGAGAGAGAGAGAGAGAGAGTTTGCGTTTTGGAGAGAGAGAGAGTGGGGGGAAGTGGAAGGGTAGGATTGGGGCAAATTGAAAGCGGGAGGAACGTGGGGTACTTATGCTGGGGGAAGGCAAGGGGGCGAATCAAATGAGGTGCAGGGACCCACCATTATTACTGTGTAATTACTGCTCTCCTTCTCCTTCACCATCTCTCTCTCTCTCTCTCTCTCTCTCTCTTCTACCTTTTGCTATTTGTAACTTCAAAAAAAAAAAAAAAAAAGCCACGTTAGCATTGTGCTCAACCAAAAAAAGAGGAATTTTTAGAAAAGTTGATTATAATTTTTGCAATAAAATTAAAGGGATTATAATGTTTCCAATCATTAAGGTAGACAGTTGGCCATAATCTGAATATCTATGAAAATTTTATTTTTCAGGAAAAAAAATTAAGAATGTAATATCACATAGAAGGCATAATGTTAACGACATTTACAATGCGCAAAGAGTTGGCATGGTGAGCAAAACCTGACATGTAAGGAATTTTATGGTTTTTGTGGCTTGCAAGGAACGACCTTGTTTTCAACAATGTGTCGCGGTCAGCTAGCGAGGTAGGGGACCAGATTAAGACGAGAGAGGCTATGTGGATGAAAGCCAAGTTCGAAATAAATGTTTTCTAGGTGGTATTCGTAAGCTGAAGCTTTAGCTCTAAGGTGTTGCGCATCCAACCTCCGGCTGGATGTTTGAATTTTCACTTTGTGTTTTTTTTGTTTTCGGTTTGAGCAGGTTTGCTCATCCGTATCTTCTCCTCGATGTACCCCTTTTGAGATCTATAAAAACTGTTTCGTTTGCCGAGCAAAAAAAAAGAGAAGGAATTTGTCTTTTTTCGAGATCTTGTATGCAAAACTTTATCATTTGCTATCAAATTAATCTAGATGTGCGCAAATTGATTCGAATGCTCTGAATTATGTAAAAAGTGTCTCACACCACCCCCTTTTAAATCTTCATTGTGCCTCACTGTTTAAGTGTGTTTCTTCTTTGATATTTGGATGCTCAGGCCATCTTGTGCTTGCCTTGATTAATTCCAACGCTCTGATTTTAATGATCGGATAAAACTTTTAGTAGTCTCTAGGTTTGAAAAGTTAGATCTCTGTGAGATTTGAACAAGCGACGTCATGAAGAACAACATTTATTCACTTTTTCATTTTCATGTGGCCATACCGCTTGGGGCAAGGGTGTTCACGCTGATGATTAATTTATGCACATACAGTTTTTTGGTTTTGTCCTTATTCAATTTTTTTTTTTTTTAGTTTTACGCCAAATTTTTGGGAAATACGGGTGAGTAAGAGGAATCGAAAAAGTAAAAAATTATGAATTTTACACAAGTATTTTGGAAAATATCCAAGAAAAAGTCAAAAACTGACTTTTTGGGCTTTTTTTTGGATATTTCCCAAAATACTTATATAAAAGTCATAATTTTTTATTTTTCCGATTCCTCTCATCCTCACTCACCCATATGACATAAAAGTTTGGCGTAAAACTAATAAATGCCAAAAAAAAATTACACAAGTTCGAACCCAAAAATTATTCTGCATAGATCACTAGCATAAACAAGATTACAAATTTCCAAAAGCCATTCTCTATTTAATTCAGTTAATAAAGCAAAGAGAAGTTGGATGAAGTGGGTCCTAGTTAAAGGCAACATAGCGGCGTGGTGCCGGATGCTACTTATAAAAAGTTAATGCGGGATTATGAAAAATGATTGGATTATCAAAAAGTCTTAGGGCATTTGTTTATCCTAAAAAACAAGAGTCAAACCACACTTTAGAAAAAAAGATTAATTCCGTACCAATACGGTTTTTCCGTAGTTTAGTCTCAAGCTTCATTTAATTACTACAGTTATAATTAAGAACGGTCTCCTTTCACTAGGCAAAGGCATGGCATGGCATGCATCATCTTTATGAATGGATATTTGACTTATTGGGATTGGCTCTTAAACATAACGTGTGGGTGACTTTACGCATACCCTGACTAATTTTTTGAAGACTCGATCTATTCGGTACACGTGTGAAGGATTGAGTTCAGCATCGAAAAAGTGGCACATCACTTATAAGGTTTAGTCTTTTGAATGGATATGAGTTATTCAATGTATATAGAGCCCGGATGATGTGGTGTGGACTCCATGATTACTCCCCAACAGTTTGGGCCTACGCGCACAAGGAAGAATCTCAGGCAGATCAAACTCCGAACACAATCTTGCCGAGGCCTATTAAAATCAGGTCAAGAATGTCGTGTAGACTAGCACAATAGGTATTTATAGCACATTCGGATCTTGAAACATGGAACCTAGGAGAGGTTTTTAGATTATAAGTGGAGAAAGATAGATAAATAAATAAAAATAATAATTTGATAGAAAATTCATTAGAGACAGTACGAAGAAAGGGGAGTTGGGTTTTGAGAAACCAAAACGAACACGGCCGTGGACAATTGGGAAATTTGGATTCTTGTAAATGCACATCATGAGTTGTAAATCTTTTTTGAAGAAAAAATAATAAATAACTTATCTTTTCTTTTTGTTTCAACTGTCAGGGGATTCGGACCAGCTTACGCACACTTCGACTATTTCCCTCTCAATCCAGTCAAAGACATGCCATCAACTTACATGCACCTTGATTTCTCTTTTCTAGCCTGGTCCCAAGAGGTTGCCAAATTTTGAAATCAAGATGTCTAAATTTATAACTCATTCCAGTTACGACTTGAGCTACCCCTTGAAGTTGTAACTTATCCACTCCTTGGATTGTTGATATTTCTCCTTGTAAAAATGAGGACAAAATAAGGTGTGTGTGTGTTTTTTTTTTCTCTACTTCATCTTTCGATAACTTGACAAATTAAAGGATAAAATATACTCTAAACTGGAAAAAGAAAAAAAGGGAAGATCGAAAACTTGTTTTTTAGTTCCACTATCAAAACAAATTGTTTCATTTAATTTGCTTGTATTATGTCGAGTGTGACGTAGCCATGATATATGTCCTATATTTGTAGGATAAGTACTACCTTGAATAAGGAGCAAGGGTGGGTGTCATGTGGATTCTTTAATTTGAAAAGATTATTTCCATTGTTGGATTGATGCTACTTGCTCTTAAATTTAAATTGAGAAAATGAAAGAAATTTTACTTTCAAAAATCCAAAGAAATTAAAGTACCCATTTGAGAAAACTCTATCATCGATAAGTGATTTTCTACCAATGGCTTATACGCTATTCCGGTCCTGTCATTGATCAGGGTCGGCTTAGAGGATAGGCGAGAGAAGCATGTGCTTCGGGCCCAAAAAAAAGGCTAAAAACGAGGGCCTCCAAAATTCTAGGACCCCTATATATATATGTATGTATGTATATATGGACCCCAAAAAAATTGCATTAAAAAAATAGACCCAATTAAAATTTAGGAGCTACAAAATAGGCCCAACGGTGGAATACACTGATTATCAACTCCGATAGGCCATAATCCATTACGGCATTACACTGAGAAACCCTACGGGCGATAAAAAAAAAAAGTGCGTTGACTATGAAGACTATAAAGACTTAATTAGTACGTTTGCAGCAAAAAGCGCGAGAAGACTAATTTTTAAATGATGAATTTTGAGATATTGCAATGGTTGCATTTTTTTGGAATAACTATATGCTTATATTTTGTAATGGTTTTTTTATGAAACTCTTTGTAGACCAACTTTTGTATGAAAAATATAAGGAGACCTCATTTAAGAGGTTCGCTTTCGGCCTCCAAAATTTATGAGCCGGCCCTGCCATTGATTATATTTTATGGAGAATTTTTTTATAATCAAATGTTTGGGTGAGCTTGCGTGTAGCTCGACTAATCCCGGACCCTAAAGTTAACAACATGATAAACACAACATTCAAAATGTTTGGCTTCCATAGAATTCGAGCATGACAAATACTTACTATATTAGCTTTCTCATATCTTCTTTAATTCTCAAAATAGGGAAAAGAACAAAACTCACTTCTATTTATTTTATTTTTTTTCAAAGGAACGTGAAACAGACTTCTATTTATTAGTACATTTTTTCCGAGGAACATGAAGCACACTTCTATTTATTAGTAGGTCTCTCAGGAGTCAGGACCACAAATTAAAATCTGCAGAAGACAGATTATTGGGCAGGGTGGGTTAGGTTCAGCCGATTACATTCACCCCCCCACCAATCCACTACTTGTACGGTTTGACCCCTGCTTTAGTGTAATCTAGTAGTAGTTTATTTTCGAATAATGTAAAGAAAGTGATTTTGGCATTACACGTAGCTGCGTTCTCTTGAATTTAATTTAAATTTAAAAGTTTTGTCCTTATTTGAATTTTTTTTGCATTTGTTAGTTTTGCGCCAAGCTTTTGTGTGTTACTGATTCGTCTCGACGAGAGGAATCGAAAAAGTAAATTTTTTTATACTTTTACCCAAGTATTTTCATTTTTTTTGGTGCTAAAAAGTGGTTATTTCTCAAAATACTTGGGTAAAAGTAATTTTTTTTTAACTTTTCCGATCCCTCTCGTCGAGACGAATCAATAACCAACAAAAGTTTGACGCAAAACTAACAAATGCGAAAAAAATTCAAATAAGGAAAAAACTCGCAAATTTAAGTTAAGTTCAAGAGAACGCAGAGTGGGCACTCTACTTTTTTTTTGCTTGGCAAAAGAAATTTATTAATCTTTGAAAAAGAGATACAAAGATTAAACGGACCAAGAGCACAATGACTAGTGCCACCCGAGACCCAAAAAACCAGGAAGGCAGGACGCCAACCAAAAGCAAAGACCCTACAAAGACCACCCAATACCCAAGCCGAACCTCCTAAGACACGCACCTCGAAACCAAAGAAACTATCAAATTATCTTTTATTTTGTTAGTATTCATCCACTTTCTCACACATAGAATGGTATTTTTGTAAATTCAAATAGGAAAAAGACAAAAAAATGGAGTGCCAGAATCATTTTCCTATTGCAAATTTCATTTTTATTTAAGTTTCGGCCAAGATGTGTGACTTTTCGAATTCTTTTAAGGAAGAGAAAATCCAAAAAGTAAGAAAAAATGCATACTTATTAACATGGGAAAAGATTCAAAAAGAAATGTGGACATATTCAGTGAGAAAATAGAAATAAAAAGGGTTATTTCCAAGGACACCCCTTCAACTATCACGTTTTGTCAACATGACCCCCTCATATTTAAAATTCATCAACCTCACCCCCTCATCTATCAAAACTCATTAACTACACCCCTTCCGTCCAATTCTATGAAGAAATGTTAACATTTTGGACAGAAAAGAGGTAACTTGGATGGAAAAAAAAATTAACCCTAAAATGCCCTCCAAACACCCCTCTTCTCTCTCATCTCTACTACTCCATCTCCTTCTCCTCTCCCTCGTTTACAAACCCTCCCCAACTGTGATTCTTTCTTTTCTTTTCTTTTTTGATCCGAAACAAACCGTGATTCCCAAACCCAAAATTTTCAAAAACCTGCAAACCCAAAAATTTAAAAAACCAACTTTTTTACCCATCTCCCATCTCCTCTCCTCCCCACTATCCAAACTGAGATTTCAAAACCCAAAATTCTCCTTCTCCTGCTACAATCTCCTTCTCCCAACTCCCTCCACCTTCCTCAACACCTCCTCTACCCTAGCCTCTTTCGCCAGCCCTTTGAACCTAAACCCACCGTGACTCACCCCCTAAAATGCTGTCACGCAACTCGAGTTGACTCGGATTCCAACTTGTCCCAACCAAGCATCCCCAAAGAAAACCTCCATACAAACTACCAAGTTACACAAAGCCAACAAAACCCGACCCATCATATGAACTGACCTCACCATTCCTAGTAAAGTCTGAACCGACCCGAGTTGAGCAGCTTTACCCGATTGCTCAGACCGAGTGAGAGGTGGTACAAGGCCAGAGCCGACTCATTCTGAGTTCGTTCCGATTCCGATCGGAGGGCATGGAGAAGTGGCGACAATGAACATCTAATTTTAAGAGGCCATGGTGCCCCCAAACCCATTATCAATGGCTCTAATGGAAACCAAGAAATGGGATTTTGGGAGTTTTAAAGATAGAAAAATCTTGTGTGTCTAATGGGTTTCTGGAGACAAGGATAGGTGGAGGTGGGTTGGAGGCGATGAGAACAAGGCCATGGACATTGGGTTTTGAGTGGTGAAAGATCAGGGAAGAGGAGGTTGCGTAAAAAAAAATTTAAGTCCAAAACCTAATTTTAACAAGACAAAGGGTAACTTAGACTTTTCAATCGTTTCCGTCCAAATTTTTAACGGAAGTGGGCGGAAGGGGTGGAGTTGATGGAAAATAAAAGTTGAGGGGGTGAGGTTGATGAGTTTTAAACGTGAGTGGGTCATGTTGACAAAACGTGATAGTTGAAGGGGTGTCCTTGGAAATAACCCATTAAAAAAACAAGGGGGCTGCAATTGCTGAAAACTCCTTAATGCTTCTCAACTGCTAGAAAAGAGAAGAGTTCATCAGGCATACCTTTTGGCACGTTTTGCTGCATCTTCCAGAATTCACTCGGAAGCAGATATATCCTATCTCTTTGACAACGGATAGTCTTCTCAAGTGGATTCTTTTGCTTTGGGAGTTGCTTACCTAGTTTATATGCTTGTTGTACTCTATTTTTTCTTAGCTTGTAACCTCCTAGTTGGTTGACTTTTTGTTCATTGAGGCTGTATTATGTTATCTCATGTATTGACTCTTTATTTTATATATCTATGAAGTTCTTTTTTGATGTAAAAAAAAAAAAGAGATGAGAATGGAAGTCTCTCCTAACAACAATCCAACTATGGGTACAACAAATGCACCGATTCCGTGCGCAGTTTCAATCACAGATCACGTACAGATGATTATTTCGAAGACGTTCATTTTGCGAAGAATGATTTCAAAATTTTCGATGTAAAAAAAAAAAACCAGCTCAAACTACTTGACCAATCCGTCTAATTTTCTTGCTCTAAATTCCAGAGCAAGAAGTCTGAACCATAAATTGAACAAATCGATCAAGCACTTACGATATCTGATTGAACTATTTTTTACGTGGCAAATACAAAATTTTTATTTATTTATTTTACTTTGAACTTTGAAGTGAACGTTTCGAATCATATGTATGCATGGAAACTTATGGGGACACCCCCTTGACCCTTGTACCAATCCATCAGTTAGCCTTAGTGCTTGACGGATTCCTAGTCCTAAATTAATAGGTTGCCCCAAGCGTAGGGCGGAGACCGACGTAGCACAATATCCGGTAAGACCAGAGTCGAATCCACAAAGACGGTGATGTGTGCTGAAACATAATTTAAACGGGCTCTTAGGTAGCCACCCATTGTATTCGATGTTGAGATTTAACTAAACTTACGGAATTATTTGGTTTTTTCAAATAATTAAAAGGAGGTACGGTCGTAGGGTTCGTAGCACTCGCAACCAGTCCAGATTAACCTGCCCCATCCAGTGTTCTTAAAAACATTTAACTTTAGATTGAAACAGATACCCTGCAAGATGCTAACCCTTATGGTCGCCGTGTACCCATGCGCAGCGGAGAATGAGTTTTGGACCCTCATTCCTCCGTTCATATGGGCTCTGACAATGTCCGGATTCGTCTACGGGAAGTATTTTTCCAATCTAAAATCGTTTTTTCATTGTTTGAAAATAGGAGTAGTGCACGAACCGGCCACGATGTGCTAATCACCCCGCGACCCTACCTATACGACTACTCACTATGCATTGAACAAAAAACAAAAGAAACTTAATTTGAAACATGATTCTATTATGCGAGATGAAAAATAAATAAGAAATATCAACTAATCAAATATTAGCGAATAACTTTTATAAAGAACAAAAATTAAAACAAATTATCGAAATGTGAATAATTGAACAAAACTTGAAAACTAAACAATATTGCTGGCAGCCCCCGTTCTTTTTCCTCTCGGCAGCCCCATCAATTCTTTTCCACGGCAGCCTTTCTTTGAAGTCAGTACTTTCACTTTCACTGACTTATACTCCGTATATGAGTATGGTTTTAATCCCTTAATAACATAAAAGGCCCTTGGACTTCATATTATAAGACATTAGCCATTCAACTTCAAAGGACTTTGCATTTTGATCCAGAACTTCTATAAATTCTTCTTTTTACCCAAATTATTGGAAACCGAGCTCAAGCAACCTATAAATAGAAAAAAGAACAAAATAATTATAAAGTAACAAGAATAAATGACTAATAAATGTAGTTTGGAGGGCCAAAATATGTGTATTTTGGCACTTATCACTTAGATTTATTACTCGTCTCTTTTCCTCCATTTTAAGACCAAGCAGGTTGAATTGTGATATAAGTATTATTCAGAGTTGTCTTCCTGAGAAGTTTACGGGTGCCGGGCGGGTACCACGTGTCGGCAATTCCAGTCGTCCAAACGGGTTTTGGACTGTTCGAATTTTAGAAAGAGAGTGGTGGGGTGAGGTGAGGGGAGAGAGAGGGTATAAAATTGGACCCAAAACATGTTTGGACGGTTCGGATCGCCGACGGGTACCATCACGTGATACCCACCGCTCGGCACCCAAAAATTTCTGTCTTTTGAGTAGTAAATGAAAGTTTCTAACGTTTTGCAACAATTGGTTTGGTTGCTTTTGCAGTGAAATCTACACCCTACTGTTATTTTCCCCCCATTTCGAGTTAAAAGTCAACAGTATACATTGGTTGCTTTTATTGACTTTATATTTCCACAAAATTGTACTGTTTTTTTTTTTTGGGGTAATGAAGGAGAGAAAACTAGATTAAGCAATAATAAGCTTGGGATATTTAACCCATACACTGTCTAATTATAATTGAAATAACACCATAGGGGTGCAACATAAAAAAGAGATAAATCCTAGAGCATGAGTGAGCCGCGCATTTATTTTCTTCCCGATAGACATGACTAATCTGGGCGGATGTGAGCTTTTTCAGAAGGTACCTGGATTGTGAGATTCAAAAGGGTGATGGCATCCAAAATTTGTAGGATTTGGGCGGCATCCACACAGGATTTGGGTGACTGCCTTTTTTTAGTACACTAGAAAAGTTTTTGATTCTTTCGGTACATATTTATAAGTGGAAGGTGGTTTGGCACTCAATTTAATTTTATCCAAATATGCTAATTTTTCCAATCCTCATCCAATAAAACATATGAGATGGATGGATTCTTGTGTCATTTTACCCGGGAAATAAAGGAAGTGCATTCGGATAAAGGGGAGGCCTCGAAATTTATTCCCAAGCTAATTTACTTGTGTGAAAGTACGTCGAATCGCACCAAATAGACCATTTGAATAGCATACATAAAAAAGAGATAAAGGAAGTGCATTCGGATAAAGGGGAGGTCTTGAAATTTATTCCCAAGCGAATTTACTTGTGTGAATGTACGTCGAATTGCACCAAATAGACCATTTGAATAGCATACAGAGAAGCAGGACATTTAGGTAAATGGTCAGAGACACATTGCTTCACAATTTTTGTTTGTAGAAAAGGGTCTTTAATTTGGTGATACTATTAATTAGCGTAAAAGAAAAACCACAACCATTGAATTGGTACAACGATACAATTCCAATTGAAAGACAAGCATACTACTATATCATAAGGTCCCATTCGCTAAGTTTCTTATTTTTTAAGTACTTATTTTTCACTTTACGAGATACTCCCTTCGTCCCAATTTGTTTGTCCAATTGTCGAAATTCGTGTCTTTCAAAAATATACTTATATCTTACATTTTATAATGTTTTTTTATAATTTTGAAGATTTTGTATAATAAAACTAATTGAGATCTATTAAACAAGATCAATATTGCATATTAAAAACATTACGAATTGAAAATTATAGACAATTCTTTAAGAAGTCAAACACTCTCAAAAAGTCAAAAAGTGGATAAACAAACCGGGACGGAGGGAGTATGTCATTTTCTCACAATACATCACCTTTAATTCAAAAAATAAATACTCCCTCTGTCCTTTTTTTAGAGTCTAGTATTCCATTTTGGGCTGTCCCTTAATAAGTGTCCATTTTGTAAAGTAAGTGGGTAAAAGTTGGTGAATTTTTCATTTTGCATCTAAAAGTAGATTCCATTTTGAAAAGTAAGGAGTAAAAATGTAATGATAATGTATTTTTAATAAGTTGAAATTACGAAACATAACACTTAAAAAATGACAAAATGAGTACTTATTTTAGTTAATGGAACTAACGTACCCATTGCACAAAGTCACAAAGGATGCCGACCATTAAGTAGGGCCAAAACGTATCCTAGCATAATTAGGTCTCGGACACCTGAATTATCAAAAGAGAAGAAGTTGTATATAGACAATTCCAACATTTCAAGCCAATGAAAATGGCTCAAATTACCTTTGGGTTCCCAACAGAATCCAAATTAACCGACGAAAGAAGCATCAACAGTTCAACTGTAATGATGATACCACATTTTTTTCCTAACAAAGAGCATCTCCAAGCAGTTGAATTCCTTTTTCGCAACGCCAAAGTAATTTTTAACTTGGTACAATGTCCGAATGCAATCTTATTCGTTTTGCGTCTCAAAATTTCTGTGTACGGTTCTCAATAATTTTTTTTTATCTATCTCTTTTCATTCATTACTTTCAAAAATTTTCCTCAAAACTCAAATCGAACATAGTGATTTGATGGGTTCAATTATTTTACCTCTTCTTCTTTTTTTTTTTTTCCCCTGATAGCAGTTCAATTATTTTACCTTAACTACCAATTTTCTACCATCAAGTCAAAAGGTGAATTTACTAGAATTTATAACAACGGGGTTGTTAGAATCGTCACACACGCACACACAGTTTATGAGTATAAAACAGTGAAAGAATCGACACAGCAATATGAGCCACAGTTCTAACATAAAAATTACTAGAATTCTAGCTAAAAATTTATAACAAAGGAGATTTTTCATTGAAGAACTTGTTTTCGTTCTCTTTACCCAAAAAAAAACTTGTTTTCGTTCCGGATTCTCAAAATAAGTACTTATTTTTTAAATTAAAGGTGATGTGTTGTAAGAGAATGACATGTCTCGTAAAATGGAAATAAGTTTTTAAGAAGAGAATCTGAAACGAGGCTATTCAAATAGATGCACCAAACGAGTCAAAAAAAACCCATCATTATGTAAGAAAATTATGCACATAGATTTTGTAATCTTTACACCAGATCTGGAAAAGCTTTCACTTTGCGTAATTGTTGTATGTATATGTCAGAGTATGTCACAGGCAATTAATAATGACTTTGAATCCATGTGCATGGGCTATTTAAGACCCAAAAAAAAAAAAGAAAAAAGAAAAACCCAATCCAATAATAAAGAGAGGGAGATTAATAATTCAAACACAATCCAATGATCCATATATAGAGATGGCCCCATGCAGGCATGCACTCATGTGAGCCGAATAATAATTGATTTAGTTGCTTCCTTCTTCATGTTCTCTCTCTCTCTCTCTCTCTCTCTCTCTCTCTCTCCAACCCCCACCATGTGCCTTCACTTATTGTCTATAGCCTTCTCTGTTTTTTCAAGTCTCTCCACTTTGATTTCTACCTCAACAACTTATCATTTCTTGCTTAATTAGGACTCTAGAATATAGGGCTACATGAACAAAATAATTGTGGGGGAGCGATCCGGTTCTGCTCTTCTCTTGGATTTTTGGTACAAATAGGATCTAATCTGGACATTAAATTCCTCTTTGAGACATCCCAAAGCCTACAAAATGAACCGTTACACGCCAGCCAAGATGCACTTCGCATCACTCTCAACTGAGGCCGGAAGGACATCGAGTCAAGTGGGATCACTCGACCTCCAATTTCTCCCTCAAGGGTATTTTCGCGAGAGGCATTTCGAAGGGTACAAGGGTATTGACCTGTCTATATAAAGTAAACGGGTCGAGTCGGGTTTGGATATGACTTGGCCCATATTCGACCTAGCCCATCTCAACCCGTCTACTATTAACCCGTATTCGACCTGTCCATATTTAACTCATGACCCATTTCAACCCGTCCAAACCTGCCCATATGCCAGCTCTATTATAAACTACTACTATTATTTAGGCTTTTTAATTAATTTGGTTGCTCTCATAGTCAAAGGGTGGTGATACGGTTAGGGGTACTAGGTTTTGATGCACTTTTTAGGGTAGCTAAGATTAGGGAGGTGTCCCACTTACCACGACCAACCAGATCTAAGCAGATATCAGCCAATTCATCAAACAAAATTTATGTGAATTTTTACTCTGTTTCCAACAACAACAATAACAGCAACCAAACAAGACACAAACCCAACACCCCACGCCAAGACATGTGAGCATGGCACCAAGAACCCCTCAATCGTGGCATGTAAGCATGTGATTTGAAATCCTCCCTCTCATCTATCCACCGTTTTAGCGTTTGTATTGTATCCATCACGCTATGCTTCTTCTTTTTTGTAATGCAGGGTGTCCCGGACCAGCTGAACCTGAGACTTTAGGATGGAGCAAACATGCACCTAAATTGCAAGCCATAACCACTTGGCCAACTCCTTCAAGTTTTATCACACTATGTTGTGACCTGTCTTTCTTTTTTTACGTTTTGGTTTGGATCGTCTCGGTCGCTTGTCTTGGAAATCAGTAGTCGCAAATTGCTAATAGTCTCCTACCGATAAGAGATTAAATAACCGGGAAGATACTATTAACAAATCCAAATAAGTGATTGGCAAGATTAATGACCAAGATTTGGACTGTCCGATTCGTCCAAGTCTCCGATGTAGTCCAAACAAGGACTCCGGAGGCTCCATTTCTTTTTCTAGGAGAGGGTGGTGGGAATTAGGAGCCCTCGCGGTAGTCGTTCATTTAGTTTGTAATTAGATGCGTAGATTATATACGCAATATCTAACTCCCAGAGGTTGATGCAGCAAGAATAACTTGATAATCAGGGCCCTGAAGAAGCTTTTGGTCCGGTGCTAGCTCAACCCCAATAAGGTTAAACGGGTATTACCGTATTAGTAATTGCTTGATCGAAACTCCAAGGTATTGACTTTGTGGTCAAAGCCTATACTAACGGTTTGCTTCTTTCAAGGTTTCAAATTCGAAACTTCTAAGGTGCTATCAATTAATCTTATGGGATCAGTCTGCAATAGAGCTTGGAACTGTACTCTAACTTTAAATGGAATACTAGTGAATGCCGGTTCGTTCGCAATTTTAAGGAAAACATAATTATTTACATGATAATCGATGTCTAATTAACTGAGAAAATACAGTCATTGTTGTCCCACAAGCAAGCAGCAATCAACCAGAGAGAAAAGGGGAGGTGGTGGGGAAAGAATCATCCAAATGCATGCCATGCACTTTTTTGCCTTTGAAATGCTTATTAGGTAATGGAGAGCAAATCAAAAAGACTATTTGAACTTTGACTTCGTGTACATGTCTGTCTTCTTGGGAAAATTTTCCACTGCCGGGTGGGTACCACGTGGTTCTCGCTCGGGGCATCTGAGTCGTCCATTGTGTTTTTAGACGACTTGGATTTGGAGAGAGAAAAGGAGAGAAATAGTGTTGGGGTGAGAGGAGAGAGATGATTTTAATTCGAGCTGTCTAAAAGTGTATTGAACGGCCTGGATGTGCCGAGCAAGTACGTACCACGTGGGATATACCCACCCGGCACCGAAAAATTTCTCATCTTTTGTTTTTATGAGTTTATTAGGATCATAGACTTCCATGCGAAGTCTATGATTGCATTTGTTGATGGAAAATGCTAAAGGCACTGACACGAATAAAAGAAAATATCGAAAATTCAAGTGGCTCTCGCATGGCTCTGTGAAATTTCAGCTCAACTGGATAAGTGTAAGTGTTTGATCCAATCTTTCAATTTTTAAAACTTAGAAAAAGATTGGATCAAACACCTACACTTATCCAATTGATTTTTCATAGGGCCACTTGAGGGTCATTCTCGATGCATTCGGCTTGCTTGCTACGCTTTGGCATGATCCTTGCCAACTAGACCACCGAATGTCCTGGCCTACAAGGCTCCTTATGACGCTGTTAAGTCCCAGTGACAATGAAACTAGTACCAGCGGGCACTTGGACATTTGGTTACATCCCGGAACGTCCCTTGACATTCAAAACCGCTTTATTTGCACGTTTCACCTACAAAGCTCAACAAAACACCTTATGTGCAATATTTAACTTAAACGATCATTTAAACATAACAACATCACAATTCGGAGGATTTGAGCACCAAAATTATACAATCTTGGGTGCTTATCAATGAACTCTTAAACACAATAACGTGGGTAAGGCTTGCCACACTTGGAAGACTCGTGCGTGTGAGGGCATAATGTATCCCGTAAGCTCTATATATCATGATCTCATTTGATTAGAATTATTCATGAATTGTAGAGTTTGTTGAATAAATCATCCAGAAAATGTATTAAACTAATCGGATATGATTAGCCACTTGGTTGAACAATTCTTGTTATGAAATATATAAAGGGTCAGTATGCATCGAAAAATAAAGTGTAGTCCAAACCTATTTATATCATGTGGTTATTATTTGGTGTCCAACTACCTCTATAAAATGAACGGTTAAAAAAATCATGGCGATGAAATTTTTGTGGACCCGCCGAGGTACACTACACTCCCAATTGTGACATGAATTAGCGTAACACTCTAGGGATCTCTTGCCCGTTAATTGGGGAAGCTAGGGCGGAGGAACATTTTGGTAGCTTATATGGCCTACCCCGACCATAATCAATAGATTTGTATTTGTTTTATTGGATGTCAAAGTGATGATAAAAAAATGTTTCGAAATTTGTCATTGAAAGATAACAATTTTATGATATAAGCTAACAAATGGCCCTTAAGATAAATTTATATTTCATTACAATTCTTGGTAGATTATCGTGTTTGTAATCTATTTTTATCATGTTTGTAAGCTATTTATCATGACTACTCATGGTTTTAAAATTTATCGTGTTTGTCAGAATGCTCATATGTAAATTTTTTTTATCATGTTTGTCTATTTGTGCATATATTTTTGTCATGTTTATAATGTGTGGATATCGAATTTATCATGTTAGGAAAAATTGTCATTAATGTTGATCAATAAGTACCATAACTTTATCATATTCGCAAATCGGTAAGTAAAATTATAAATGAGACCAGGTGGTGGTGGTGGTCGGTAAGTAACATATATCCTTATGCATAAATAAGGATCTATGTTAGACTTTTTAAAATTTGAGGATAGCAATTTAATGATTCAAACAAATTCTAGGATGAGAACTTAATTATGTCTATTGCATAGGACCAATATTTAAGTTCCCAATAGTTAAAATAGTGCTCAATTTTTTTATAGATGCAAACCATATCTTAGAAGGAACATTTGTTTTTCGATCAACCAGAAAATGCAGATATTATATATAAAAAAACAGTACAATAAAAAACGGACACTATCAGTTCGGAAATACAAGAAACAACAAATTAAAGCAACAAAACAAAACAACAAGAAACAAAAAGTCGCATGGAACCAAACGCCAAATCCGGACCCATCAATCACACTCGTGAAGGTGGGTGGAGAGACAAAGGAGAGAGGCAAGGCATAGGAAGAGCAACTCTCGAGATAACCCGCCGCACCAACTTGAGCTCTTGCCACCGCAGATTGAAGGGCTGAACCCGCTGCAGACGCAGCCTTCGCAGCCGCCGAACCGCTCGTGGCCCAGATCCAGTTCCATTGACCTGGTGCCCGAGTCCAAAAAATAATGGGGAAATGGGAGATCTACCCTCCCTAAGGAAAGAGTCTCAACCATCTCACATCCATGAAGGTAGGAGCGTCGGAGGAGGAGAGAAGAACATGGGAGGAAAGAGATGGGGGAAGCCAACTAAAAATCGGAAAGGGGAGCGGCTGAGAAAAAAGGAAAGAAAAAGAGAGAGCTCTCTGTGTCCTTCCTACAATTAATGTTTGTCTTTTGATTACACAAGTGTTTGTTTTTTAGAAAAGTCCATGGTACAATAATCAATCAAATAGCAATAGAATTAAAAGAAATGGATAGGTACACTTTTCCTTATCTTTTTTGAGAATACATGAGTGAAACCAAATCTTAAAAACAAATGTGTTTTATAAACACTTTTTGAACAAATTCTTGAAAACATTATGAAACAAATGACATAAATAATTTTTAAAAAATAAACGAAAACCAACATTTGGAAATTAGGAGATGACGATAGGGACCTAACGAGCGATACTCGGCACTCTCTAGTTAACCACAAATATCATATAATGCCCTTGCGGCGCAACCATCCCATTGGGTCGCGCCTGAAACACAATCCTGTACTGTCCATTAGCTTGCAACACGACAGGGCGAGGGATATTCATCTTTACCAATCTCTGCCCTCGTGAAAACGAATGCATAGAGTAAGGCGCACTTGCAAAATTCACCTCCACTGTCCCCGTCAACGGCGATGGCATCGTTACATACACATTGTAACGTTTCCCGTATTGCACCGTCTTTGGCGCCTTCACCACCACCGGCCTCAAATTCGAGTTGTTTGTCAATAAATAATCAGGCGAAAATGCGTCGATTCTAAGCTCTGTTGGGAAATCCCCAACCCACGTGTATGCCCAATGCGTGTTACTTCCGGCAAGCAAAATTCTCCCATCGGGCAATAAATTTGTGGTCGAGTGGTATATTCTGGGGATTGTAGAGGGGTTTAGGGTCGTAAAGCGGAAGTCCACAAGTAGGTCGGGTTCATATAGAACCGGGTTCAAACAAGGATTAGTTGCCAATCCGAACCCTTGTGACTTCGCTTGAGCCCCGTTGATGATTAATATGCCTCCTGTTGGTAGCATCACCATTTCCCCCATGTTCCGAACAAGCGGCATAGTTTCCATCTCCCAAGTAGGGTTGGCATCAATCGCCACGATCTGCCCGCAACTCCCTTGGGCCGGTTGATTCACATTCTGATTATTATAGGCGTCGTATTGGGTCCCATCGCAAATGACGATTGTGGCCGTGGAATAGTCCTTTTCCAATGTCAGCATGGCAGACGATCCTGCGGATGGGTAGTTACGTGGCCCCCCTGATAAACACCCAATAATGCATATTCTTGGTGCTTAAGTCCTCTAGTATGTTGTGTTTGTACATATATATTGTCGTTTTTAGCGATATTGCACGTAATGTGTGTTTTTAGTGTTTCCAGGGAAAACGTGCAAATAAGGCGCATTTCAACGCCATGCATGCTCAAGTGCTTCCAAGTATTCGAAGACCCTGTCGGCTCCTTAAAATCTGTCTAAGTATGGAAAAATGACTTTCTGAAAAAGTATCGATTTTCAAGATTAAAAATGGTGGTAATTGATCCTTGAATTTTTCTAAAAGTAACTACAAAGTTGCAAGGTTTTATTTGAAGAACAATGTCATGTTTTGAGCCATTTCCTCTAGAGAAAAATGTGCAGTTTTTCATTTTACACTAAAAATGGGGGGTTGACATTTTGATATAATTTGAATCTTGAAATTCTGGTAATGCCATTGTTTTCAAATGGGGGTACTTTTTTATTTTCATTAAATAAATTAAAGTAAAAAAAGGTTTAAAATGTAGTCTTTACTTAAGTTTAGAGAATGAAAATAAGATACTGAGAAGCTGGAAGTTGCTGGGAGCTGTTTGCTGACGCTGAAGCCTCAACCTGGAAATCTGCAGATTTTAGAAATGTTATCGATAACATCAACAAGGGTATCGATAGCATTTGTCCTATCTTGGTCTAGAAGTTGTCCAGACGCAAGGGTATCAATACCTTTTGCTCAATGGTATCGATACCAGTCTTTTACGGGGAAATTCAGAGTGATGTTATCGATACCTTTATTGATAGGTATCGATAACATTGGTCTTCTGCAGATATTTTGTTACTTTTTGGACTTTCCATTTATGGAATACTTACCACTTTTGGCAAGTTCAGGGTTATTTTGTGAGGAGAAAAGGCTGAGTAGTATAAATACCCCTCTCTCTCCCCCTTAGTCATTACCTAGGCTTTTACACTTTTAGTTTGTACTCGATCCATTAATGTCTTTGGAGCTCTCTTAGGTTAATTTCCTCAAGAACCACTTAAGGTATTGATTGTTTCTTGTTTTCTTGTTCATTAATGTTGTAACTTCTTGTTGGATCTTTATATAAATCAAGTTTATTTCCGTTTTTATCGGTTAAACATGTTTTCGATATTTAGCATGCTTTCTAGTCATTAAGTGTGAGTAGTCGATTAGGCTTGGCTTCAGGGTGATTAATGCCTCGTGACTTGAGTTAATCTTGCATTTCTCAACTCAAGACTTGAGGTTCGGTATGGAAAATGAGAAGGGTTCGCCTTTTATGTAACAAAACTTGTCATGTTAATCTTCGGTGATCATGTGCTAGCTCACATGGTTCCGGAGCGATATCTCGGTTCGTGTTCGTCAAAAGAACAAAAGAACTCACTTGTTTTCCAAACTACACTTCTAGTCTTTATTGGTTACATAGCTAAATCATCCGGTTGATAGCCTATGTCGTACAATTCAACTGAGTTTTCGTTGAGAATGGTTAGATGGCTTAAGTTACGGGTGTTAAGAACTCCAATGCCTTGCCACTTTTAATTTTTAGTACAAACTCATTTTCTAGTCTTTTTCTTAAGAGTATTTCTCACCGTTCAAAAGAAAACAAAAAGTTGGCTGGCCGTCTAAACGCCGGAAACCCTTACATCTACAATCCGAATTAGCTATAAAGATTATCTCTATGGGTACGATCCCGGACTTTCCGGTATTTATGCTGACAACGACCTAGCCCTACGTTCGGGGTATTTCAACCTATTTCAACGGTTAGGTTGTGGCGAAGCACCCCCTCCAGCTGAGGAAGATATGTTATAATCACGTTATTAACGTAATTGTATAGCACGAATTGAGTGTTAGCAAATATAAACAGATTTCCGTTGGAGAGAAGGTGAATGAAGGGATACAGGTTATCCCCTTCGTTGTTTGCCACGTTGCCAAGGAACGGGAAATTGACTGCACCGCCGAGTCTCGGCGGGTAATACTCCACGCTGCTAACGCTGATGCCCCCGACTATTATGACAGTACCGTCGGGGAGTATCTGATTTGTGGCGTACCAATGCCCTTGCGACAACGTGATGTCTGGATCCTCAACCCAATCATAGGAGGCAATGTTTCTGCAGTGGGTGAAAAATTGGAACTTGGTGTTGCCGTCGTTCCAGCTGCCGGATTGGAGGAGGGTGCCGTCAGGGAGGAATTGCCCCGAGGAGCACCACGTGTCTGTTTGGACAGGGCTGGCCCTGAGATTTTGTAGGTTTAAAGTGACTTTTAAAAATGAGGCCCTAGGTTTTCTTTAAAAAAAAATCAATATAAGTGTTTAATATAAGCTAAAAGGATTAAACATGTTATGTTAGTTTCATAATTTAACTAAAATAAGCTTTATATTTTATACCGTTAGAGGAAAAAATCAGACAAAACAAAGTACCCCTCAACACTGCGTTTTCTCTAACTAATCATGTTATTATCTTTAATTGTAAGAATGCTATTTTTAGCAATGAGAGAATTATTTGTTTTGAATTTTCTTATTAAAGTTTGTTGCGTGAAAATAAATTATTTTTTGTTTATTTAAATCAAAAATATTTTATATGTGAATTTGATATAAAAAGTTGAATTTTTTAAATAAATATAAAAAAAACTTATCAAAATATTTATGGTGTGCAAAAGACATTTGAATCTTGGTTTTAAGTAAAATCTACAACACTTAAGAATAACTAATTTAAAATACAAGTGATGCAAAACTTTGTCTATTTCCTACTTAGATCTAATAGACAATAAGAAAAAAGAATTAATAGTTTGCCAAAAGACAAAGGGGCCTCTTGTTCTGGGAGTAGAACCCGGAACCTCCAGTTTCAAAAAGACACAGCATAGACCATCTTTACAACAACTCAATCTACACTTGCTAAGTTATGGAACAGTTAATATATATAATAAAAATGTATTATATGAAAAATAGGCCTTAGTTTTTTGTTAAATTTTGAGGTCTAAAGCGGCCGTACCCTGAGCTTTAGCTCAGGGCCGGCCCTGTGTTTGGATCATGAGGGACGGATTGAGTTGGTTTTGAGGTCGAGGAGAGCGGAGTGGGCGGAGCAATCGGTCGTTAAAGCCAGGTCGTTTGGGTTGTAGCGGCATCGGCCGTTTGGGAGGCAACAAATTGGACGCGCCAGTGATAGTCCGATCGAGGAGGACGACCATGTTCCACCGGGTGACGGCTGCGTGCATGGGGGCGATGCCAGCGTTTTGCACAACGACTTCCCACGTGCCTCCCTTGGCACGTGTTCCGACGATTGCAAGGGGGAAGCAGAGGAATTGTAGACAGAAGGGAATGGGAGCGGCCATAGTACTGAAATTAAGCGAGAGAGTGTTCAGTACTGTTTAGTTGTGTGTATGTCTACCGTTGCTTGATAGGGAAATGATATCGGCACTCCAAAAATTGATACACTTCAAAATCAGTGTAACTCCAAAATCACTTTCCTTTATTTTTTGGAGTATCTGCATCAATTTTTGGAGTGCCAATATCATTTTCCTACTTGATATCACAATTCCACAAATCTAGAAAGGACCTTAACGGTGTAGATATTGATCTAAGTTAATTAATTGGGATCCTGTATGTGGGCACTGATTGGTCCATGCAGATTGATCGAGGTGTACGTAAGATGATCCAAATAATTGAGTTTTTTTTTTTTTTTTTTGAACGAAGAAGATAATGTGGGTAACGGCTGGCTCACCACCTTAGCTTAATTAGTAGCCCAAATCATCTCTTTAACACAATAATGTGGGTAAGGCTCGCCACACCAGTCTTTCTATTGTCAATCCACTGGGGTGACAATAAGCATACAAAAAGACAAAGCAAACACGTATTTCTGTGTGCTTTTTACACCTTTTAATATAATTTACACACTGTTTTTAGAATTTTCCTACTCCAGGAATCTCTTGTCCTTTAATTGACCACCAGAAATATGGTGCATACAAAAGACGATAGGCACACATGTAGTTTTTTTTTTTTATAGCCAGGTGTCCATGTGTCAAGAGCTTACGCGTGTTAGGGTACAGACAACCTTCAGTAGTGGTTTAGCCCGGGGTGCGAGGGCTAAAACGATATTTCAAGGACTTGGGATGTAATTTCCATATAGGACCTGATCTATTTTACACTACAGTTTGTATGTAATTAGGTTAACGTGTTTTTAAAGAAAAATAGAGAGAGGCGAGAGAAAACACAGGTCTCAGAGAGATTACGAGAAGACTTGTACTCTTGATTTGATTTCATAGTAGACTGGTTTGGCTCCTGTGATTTTTCCTCACGTTGAGGTTTTCCACGTATATCTTGTGTTTTTTCTTTTCTTGTTCGTTACGCACTATTTCTGTTTATTTGCGATTTATGTGATCCTAGTTTTCAAGATCCGTAGGGCGTTGTGAGTTGAATAAGGAGTTCAATTCCTAACAACGCGCACCTCAATTAATTCTGAGAGACCAATCTCACCATCCACTTCACCGAGATTAGCACTTTCCAAATTCAAAAATTTAAGCAGGAGAAACAATTGGGATTATTTTTCTAATGAAAAGGACGGCCTGTACGATTACATTTGCTCCGTACAGCTTAGTTTTAAAAAGAATATTCGTGCCAATTTTTTTGGGAAATAATTTTGCCACTCTCTTTTTGTTAACGCCACTGCTCTGCAAATGTATTTTAGGGGTGAGCACTGAGCATGGTTCGGATTGATTCGGTTTTATGGTAAATCAAAAATCAAACCAATATCTACAGATTATGAATTTGAAGAACCAATCCAACCCACAAAAGACATAGAACCAAACCAATCCAAACCATTAAAATACGGATTGATTTCGGTTTTAAACCACAATTTTCTTAAGCTATTATTTTCAAAAAATATTTAAAGTACTTAAAATTATGAAGATAAATTAAAATAAAACTTATATTAAAATTAATTTCATTCAAATTACCAAAACACACTAACATCAATCAACTAAATAAGAGTAGAATACCAACAATTGCCTTAAGTCTTAAACTAAGAAAATGAAATACCAATAAAACACTACAATGAACCATCTAAGAATACCAACTACTAAACATCTTAAGCTAATTTAACCAAATAAAAGGTTAAAGATAATTCCTAAAACTATTGAATTGAAATGAGGTAGCGAAAAGGCAGTAGCATCAGTATGGTAGTAACCAACTTGTGATGATCACTCCACAACAAGATTAATAATCATAGGAAATTAGGAACGAGTTGTGAGATATAAAAGTTTAGTCTAAATTATCTTGACAGAAAAGAAAAACTAAATATTGCGGTGGATTTAATAGGATCAAAATATTAAGAAATTAGTTGACTAAGAGTCTAAGGCTCCCTTATTTATTTGGTGAATCATAATTAAATTCTATATGTATATATGTATTATACGGTTCGGATTGGTTTGGAACCATAACCGTAAACGTAAATCCATAAACCAAACCATATAACGCGGTTTTTAATTTTTTTAAACCATGACCAAATCATACAACTAAAAAACCGAACCAAACCTTTCGAAGGAAGTGGCAAAATTAGCAGCCATTTTTTTTCCCAAGGGGATCATTCGTACCATCAAGTACTACTAATAATTTTAGTAAGTACTGTTGTGTCGGTGATTTTAAATAACGTTTTAAATAAGCAGAATTGAAGTATTTTTTGATTTTTCTTGTAGAATAGTACTGTACTTATTTCCTCTCTATTTAATTTGGACATTGCCATTGACCACTCATCACCTATCGATTTTACGCTGACGAGTCCGCTGGGTCCACTCCGGATCCCACACGGATGCTTCGTACTTCTCGATGTATCAAAAGAGAAATCACCCCAAGCGTAGGGTATAAGCGGCTTTGATGGATTTGTAGATGTAAGTATGGTTTCCGGCTTTTAGTCAGCCAACTTGGTTTTTCGTATGCGGTGGAAAGTAAAAAGGCTAAATAAAACGAGAATAAACTAGATAAAAGGAAGGTTAGGTCTAGGAATTACTAACGCCCACGACTCAAGCAAAATCACACTTTCCACCTCAATACACGGTTTTACCCGGAAGATAAGAAGGTTCGAAAATCAAGCTAGCTATAGAATCCATTTAGCAAACACCTCGAGCGACCGAGCTCCAAGCATCATGTGTGGTAAGTAGGCGAAGCTCTTACCCACACATGATCAAGGAGGTTATCACCTCGGTAATTTGACAAACAAATCCAAGCCCCACATCAATTTCCAAAACAAAGTTGCAAACTTTTTTGGTGAAAAATGCAATTTTTACTGCTAGTCACCCCATGACCCAACCTTATGAAACTACTCACACATATCTATGAAGATAAGAGCAAGCAAAAATCTACTTAACATATTTGAAACACAACACTAAAAGAAAACTAGCTAGAAAGATAGATCGGGAGAAGTTAAACAACTTTAATTAAGGAGACAAGAGTCAAAACAAACTTACTTAAGAGGAAAATGCAGAAATAAAGGCTGGAAAAATAAGAACACTTCAAGAACACCAAGAGCAATTTGAAATCTAGCTCTAGATCTAAAAATGTAAGCAAATCTAATTCTCTAATTCTTTGTACAAAATGACATCGCGCCTATAAATACTCCAAGGTGCGCGGATGGAATATTCCTCGATGATTCCTCCTTAAAGCCTCGGTACCGATGGCAATGGCCTTAAAACACAGTTAAGCGCTCGGTACCGATGTCCCAAATCCCAGCCATCGATGGCGAAGCCTTAAGTGCTGTCCCAGAGTTAGCTGCTCGGTACCGATGTCCCAAATCCCAGTCATCGGTGCCGAGGCCTTATCTTCGGGCGTTGACTGCTGCTTTGGCGTTGACTTGTTGACGCCTTGGCCATTGCTCGGGCCACCTTGCCTTGCCTTGCCTTGGCCATCGGGCCATTCCTTGGCGTCGGGTCGTCTTGGCTCTTAAAATCTCTCTTTGCTCATTGCTTTGGCCCGGGCAGCCATGCCTTGCTTGGGATGCCTTTGCTTTGAGTCCCTGTTTTGAGATGGTTTTCTACAAAACGCCACCAAACTACTTTACGAGCAAAAGTAACTTAAAAACAACTAATTAAATAACAAAAGTAACTAAGACTAGACACTAGCGCACCCTTTATTACATTCTCGGGTGCTTATCAACGGATGATCCAATCTTCTATTTTTTTATTCGGTTTACAGGATTGAGCACCTAAACATATCAGATTGAGTTGATTCTCGAGCGGCCTACTCGAGTTTTTTTTTAAATTAATGAACGGCTCGGATCATTTGTGCGGGACCCAGAGTGGGTCCCACATGCCCGTCGATGCATAATCGGTAGGTGAGTGGTCGGTGGCTGTAGGTTTAGCGATTTGATTTTGGGTAACCAATGAGCTACTTGCTCAGTTGGTACATCTCCCTCAATTGGTTCGAGCCCTGTGAGGGGCGGGTTGGGGTTCAGGACTATAGACAGCCTCTGAACCCCTCGTAGACTAACATACTATAGGTAATTGGATAAGAGGTTTTGAACTCCTATAGATAATTAGAACTAGCTAAAATTATTTGATTAAAGTTCAAACTATCACTTTTGTCTTTTGTATTTCTTGATTAAAAATTATTTTTCATAATTTTGGTTTAATTTTTCGTCGTAATTTTTAGAAGTAATTATCGGCCTCGATTAGAGGAATCAGAGAATTATGAAAATGTAGACCCAAATTGATAAATAAATTATTATAAGACGATACTGTAAACAAAAAAAAAACCCGGCAATTTTGTATTTTCTCTTCTTTAGCGAATTTTGTTTTTTGTCCTAATTATTTCTTTTTAGGCTCCTCTTGTCGACATGACTGATTAATCCAAAAAATAAATCTTGAATTCAATAAAAAATCAAAAAAGACAAACAAGATTACCGACACACAAAAATACCAAAAATATTAGCGTGAACTCGCCCAAACTCCGTATAAATTCCGGAAAGCTTTTTAACAAATTTCCTTCCAGTTGACTTTTTCCCCACTTCTCAGCCTCACACACCATTTGGACTGATTTCTATTTTTCTGCTTTAATCACCGATTCACCATATCTGTCGTAAAGAAGACACTCAAACCTCAATTCCAATCACAAAAAGTGAAAGCCCAATTGAAGAAGTCACAAATGGGAAAGCACTTTGTGGGTTTGGCCATGTGCAGGGTGCTGCCTGCGGCTTTCTCTGATTTAGTTGGATTCTTGATGCCTCAAAGAGAGAGAGAGAGAGAGAGAGAGAGAGAGAGAGAGAGAGAGAACAAGGGCACATGACGGGGGGAGTGACAGGAAAGATCAACTAAAACCATGTGGGTGGAACCTTCCCAATGAACAGAGTAACAGAACAGAACCCAATGCCAGGAGAAATTACTCAATGCTCAACAGCAAGGTATTACACATTAACGGCCCGTTCGGATGGTAGATTTGTTTTTGAATTATTAGAGAAGAAAAGTGGATTTGAGGGTGAATATAGCCTTATAGAAGGATGGTGGATTTGAAAGTGGATTTGAGGGTGTACATATCCTTTCCTCTTGTATTTAGGGTTTCTAAACGAACCAAGTTATTCAAGTCTGAGCTCGTGTTCGTTCGTTAAAAGTTTGTTCAAACTTGGTTTGTCACATAAACAAACCAAGCTTACAAAAGCTACTACTCGACTAGTTCGGCTTATTACGTATAAAAAATTCAAGCTACTTGAAATCGATTTGTGTTTGGCTTTGATTAAAAGTTTAAAACTAGTTTGAGATCGGCTCCTCTCGTAGACAAATTTAGCTCGAACATATTTTTAAAACTCGTTAAGTTTTCACACCAAGCTTGATCAACTACCTGCTCGACTCGTTTTGCTCGTTTATCACCCCTACTCATACTACAATGAGGACTAATGAGGAGATACACACACCCAAATTATATGTTTCGAGTGGTACATACCAAAAGACTCGTTGCTTCTATGTGGATAAGGTTTCCCAGCAGTTCACCATTTTCGACTGCATCGTTCAATCGAGGTTTTTTTTTTTTTTTTTCTCGGCAAACGAAACTTTTATAACACTCGAAAGGATACATCGAGCAGGCTCGAACACAGTAGGATTACACCGTCACTAGTTCAAACAAGAAAAGAGAAACAGCTCAAACAACACCGTTCAATCGAGGTTATTTGGATCCATTTTTGAGTCCACATCGAATATGTAGCTCAAACAACACCGTTCAATCGAGGTTATTTGGATCCATTTTTGAGTCCACATCGAATATGTAGCATAAAACATTCGATAGACAACCTGATCTAATCACATTTTGACCTATACTAAAATTAAAGAGTTCGTTCATTTTCTTCCAAAGAAGTATGATTGTATTATTTTTTTTTAAACGACAAAAAAAAGAATTTTATTAATCTTTGAAAATACTAAAAGAAACATGATTGTATTAGGGTCAACGGATGTCCGATCAAACCTTTTTCTTCTTTTTTTTTTTTTTCCATAAAAGTTCTACCCAGTAACCCAACTAGTTCCATGAGTTAAACGTCGATTGTTTGAGAAGACAAAGTGGCACATGACACACCATGAATGGAAATACGTCATGTAGAGCACCAAACGCACAGCAGGCTTGTGGTTCGCTATGGTTGAGCCCTTTTCAGATCTTACCATGTCCATTTTGTAAAGTTAGTAGGTAAAAGTTGGTGAATTGTCTATTTTGTCCCTAAAAGTAGATTCCATTTTGAAAAGTTAGTGAGTAAAAGTGTAATGATGATGGGTAAGTAGGGAAAGTGGAGGAAAAAGTTGATGTGAAAGGTACCATCGTGATCAGAATCATTTATCTTATAGAAGTTTCTAAATATTGACAACTACATAATCGAGATAAATTTACCGTACATTTTATTTTTCTTGAATGGTACTGTACTAACTAACAATCCTTTTTCTTTTTTTTTTGTTTTGGGGTGTGTGGAAACAAATGCTGTCATATCATACCACTTCTAATTTCGTACTCCATCCGTTTCTTTTTAAGTGTCCTGTTTCGTCATTACAACTATTAAAAAGACATCATCATTACACCTTTCACATCAACTTTTTCTTCCACTTTTCCTACTTACCAATCATCATTAGAGCATCTCCAACCCATGCTCTATTCCTCCATTTGAGATAATAAAACTCCTCCAACCCATCCTCTCAAGCCTCCTCTATTTGAGAGGATGGGGTTTTGATCCTCCATATTTAGAGGATGGGAGAAAATATGGAGGATCTCCTCTGTAACACTATTCACCTTTTAAAATGGCATTTGTATCCTTAGAGCATCTCCAACCTACGCTCTATTCCTCCATTTGAGAGTATGGAACTCTTCCAACCCATTCTCTCAAGCCTCCTCTATTTTAGAGGGAAAAATAGAGGATTTGTGGTTGGAGTAAATACGAATAGTGATTTCCTCTAAAATCACTTTATGAATAAAATAGAGTATTGGATTGGAGATGCTCTTACACTTTTACTCACTAATTTTTCAAAATGAAATATATTTTTAGGGACAAAATAGACAATGCACCAATTTTTAACCCTTTAACTTTACAAAATGGACACTTATTAAGGGACAGCCCAAAATAAAATACTGGATACTAAATAAGGGACGGAGGAAGTACAATATTTGCCCATCCATTACGAGTTTACGACTATGGACATTGGACCCCAGCTCTTTTAAGTGATTTTCTGGGTCTTCTGGCACCACCGAATTTGGTCAATTCTTTATTTGGAGCATTTAATTCAACTTTACCTACACAAAACGTTTTCCTCCATTTATTCTGACTAGGATCATTCAAATCAAGTGGCTAACGAAATTAAAAAGCAATTGCATGCATGCGTTGAAAGAGGAAGGTATATCTAATCAGTGGCGGAGACAGGATTTAGATTCCGAGGGACCGGCTTAATAAAAATGTATTCTTTATTAGAATGTGTACTTAATATATTATAAATTTTTCGTACCAATACATTACATTTGTACATTGAAATAATTTTAGTTTAATGAGGTTAAAGTATATCAATTATTTTGTATTTTTCTTTAGATTACTTCAACTATCACATGCTTATTTTTTACTTATGAAAGAAATTGAGAAATGAGAATGTAAAATAACTGATTTTTTTATCAAATCAAACTAAAATTATAAAGATTATAAGTAACCTTACATGAATAATTAGCAATAATATTCAAAATCAGGTATATACAAAATAAAAATTTTAAAACTTGAGAGCTCAAGGTGCCAGGGGAGCCGGAGCCCCCCCGGGCCCCAACACAGCTCCACCCCTGTATCTAATACTCGAGAAACTTTTGGGTGCCGGGTGGGTACCTGCTTGCTCAACGCATCCGGGCCGTACAATTCGGTTTTCGGACGGCTCAAATTTGGAGAGAGAAAAGGGAGAGAGAGTGGTGAGATGAGAAGAGAAGAGGGTTTCAATCTGGGCCGTCCAACACACTTTTGGACGGCCCGGATGGGTTGCTCGGGTACCACCACTCACTACCACGTGGGCACAGCCACGTGATACCCACCCAGTACCCAAAAATTTCTCTACATACTCTATTCGTTCCTAAATGGTAATCCACTACGAAAAGGCGTGCAATTTTAGGACAAAATTAAAGTACCTCCCGTGCATAAGTTTTAAAATCGTTGTTACCAAATTAAAGAAGTAATTGATACGTTAATTTGGTGTCAGCAAATTCAAAAAAATTGAGCACGAAAGTGTTTTTTTTTTTTTTTCCGAAAATTATACGTCTTTTCGTAGTGGACCATTATTCAGGATAGATTGATTCTTAAAGGAGACGAGAAAACAGAATGAGAATTTCCTATTTACAAATTTTCCACTATGATCACACAAGATTATAATTTTCCCAAGATGTTCTACTGATGACTTACCATCTACATAAGCAGGAAATAAGAAACCCACAAATCTGGAAATCATTCGTCCAGCGATTAATCTAATATTAGTACACAAAGTCACAAAGAAAGTTCTTGCTGGCTAATAATCTAACCTTTCACAGTCCAAAGAAAGCTAAAAGAAGATTAGCATCTCAACTGTTAAAACCTGGGAGAATAACTTTTATTAGGAAGATATGCAGATTGATGAGCTACTCAACAATATGCATGTCCGGATACGCTAGGTGCCACAAATGCTAGGTGCCACAATCGACTTTGAATCAGAGACTATTATCTACTCAACGAAACCTATCAAACGAGTCTAATATTGATGATGAAATAATGTAAAACGGAAAAACTAATTTTTGTGATAGTTTAAACTATCTAAAGAGGTTGAAAAATTAAGTGTTATTTAAGGCTGCGTTCCCGAACCCTTCTTATAAAATAAGTTCTTATTTGCTCACTTCTTTTTCAAAAATAATCCAACCTTCTTATTTTTCCAACTACAAAATCCCATCGATCGATTGTCAACTCATTCGAGCAACCTCCTCACCATTTCACATGTTACTACAATATATCAGACGATACCCAAGTTGGACTTTATGCAAGCTAAGAGGTTGCCAAATCTGGTTTCTAAAGAGACGGTATTGAACTTGTTGGAGGTTCAGAGAGAATCCAGGCTCCACATCGTGGGCTCATAGGTTCTACTGCAACAGAAGTTCGATCCCCTCAAAGGTACAGTCCAAAAAACGTGACAGAGCATCGAATAGATGGTAATTTTAATCGAGTTCCCCAACTCTTTACCAAACTCCTCAATGACGGTTTATTTTAGTCCAGTAATGTGTTCTATTACTTGTAATCCGATTTGGTTTATGTTGGTATATCTTACCCATATATTGTAAGTTGGTTTATCAAAAAACTGTCTACGATGCTGGAGCTATTCGCTTGTCATGGCATAGTGCTGCATTTCTTAGTTTGTAAGTTGGCTTACTATAAATGGTACTTCCGCCTAAAATGCAAAATATTCACTAGTTAATCTATGAAAAATAGATGTACAATTGGCAATATATATCAGAACCTACAGAATTGTATGTTCTGTTCACAAATCCATAGAGAGAAATTCACGCCACTCAAAAAAAAAAATTTATGGGTGAAAATGAAAAGAAAGTGAGACACGTAAGTGGGTGAACTTACGTGAAAACCTCACGTGCACTCATTTTTCACTAATATATTACTTAATGGAGACGAATCACATAATCAGGGTAGCAAAGATAGCAATTTGAAACAACAATACATACCCCTGACACAATCTAGGCTGGCTGATCACCGTCTGAGAATGCAAGTGCCTGTAAAATGTCAGCTTCGATCAACAACAGAGAAACAAGTCCCAAAGTATGGGCCTCCCGCAGCTGTAAAATCCATCCAACTTGTGGCCCCTTCGGACCCTAAATAATCCTCCTCTAGCAAATTTGTGAGATACCACCCCATAAGAGAATTTGTTTGCAAAACTGCTTGCTGTGGTGGGTTCACATGGAAAGACCACACTCTTAACTGGCAGTTTCACAAATCTTTGCAATCTCGAGAAGGTATGTGTCTGATGTCTACTTCATGTGGAAAAAAAATCATCTTTATGCCCATTCATCAACCTCCTTCAAAGAGAGAAAATCATCACGTGGATGAGCTTCTTCCACCTGAACTTTCACAACATCACCAATATGCAGCCCTACAGAAACCTCTGCAGAAGCTTGCATTCCTACCTGCAAATAGTAAATACAGTTCATCTCTTGTATGACAGCAAGAAGTACACACCCACTCTGCTAGTTGTGATCAAATTAGGAAAGCCTCAAAACAATAGCAACAACAATTCTGCCATAAGTTGGTCTATTGTAGAATAGGTCATCATAACCTTACCTCAACTAACAATATGGCTGCTATCCTATCTTTGATGAATCTGAGGATCAAACCACGAAATGTTGCTTCTTTTGGTTGCTGCCGTAAATATTCTAATATCCAGTACCGAAGGCTGCTGTTGTATAGCTTCTTTACTAATCTAACATTCATGTTCACTAAGCATGCCATCCCTTCAAGCTGACCAGCTGAATAAGGTGGAGAATCACCTCTAAGAAAGGCCTTTACCTACATATGCATTTTACCCAAAAGAACAGGTCAAACATTCTATTGCAATAGCCAATAAGAGTGCACAAATGCACTAAAGGGGTGTTCAAAATTGACATGATGAGAATATAAATCCAACACATTCCTAGTTAAAGCAAGTCATTAACTCAAAAGAAACTGAATTAGCAACTTAACATCATCCAACCAGCATGCTGGAGACAAAAAAAGTTACAAGCTCGAAGTTGGTTGACGCAGTCCTAACAGTACATATATACTCTTAACTTCCTTGGTGACAGACAATCACTGAACAACCTAACCATTTGCCATATTGTTTCCTTCTTGTAGTGAAGACCCACCAAAAACACATACACCAGCATGTAAAAATATATCAAGAAGATTAGTCCATGTATAGCTGCAAGTAGCAGATATAGCAAGCTTCACTAGGATTTCTGTAATTATATTTGGCAAATCGAACAGTTATGCAGCAAGCAGAAACTGAACTAAGGGAAATTGGTTGGTGCACCAGTAAAAGCTTGGACTGTTATACATGAGAAAGCAAGCTAGAGTCTGTAAAGAGGTCAACCATTTCGTAGAAATATGCCAAAGATCAGGTCTCCTTCCAGTCTACCCCACCCCAGCACCTTAAATTGGGGACCATTGGTAAAGCATCCATCTCGAAACCAATTGGCAAAGAGTGGAGAGGCCGCCTAGGCTCATATACTAGTTTTGGAGGAGATAATTAACAGATGAGGGACAAACTCCAACACTCCCCCGCAAGTGCGACCCCTGACTCGCACGTGGAGAGGTAAACAAACTATCCATAACACATGGATCACAACAAACAATGGTGCACTTATGGCACAAACAAGGGGGAACAAACTCTCTGAAACCCTAGCTCTAATACCATGTTAAAGCATCCAACTCGAAACCAATTGGCTATGAGGGGAGAGGCCGCCCAAGCTCATATACTAGTTTTCAAGGTGATAATTAACCAATGTAGGACTTTTAGTGATTTTGACATCATTATTACAAGAGATGATACTTAGCAATCTTACTGGCAAATTAACCATCACAAGGTTATACTAGTTTCTTGCACATTTGAGGTGCAAGCTTAACTTGTACCAAGCAAATTTTGGAGACTGAGGCCTTCAGTCATAGTGGTGGGAATCCAAAAATGTGGGACAAATTCCAACAACCATCACTAACAAAGGGCCTTTGTTTGTTAAGAAGTGATTATGAAAGGCCGCAACACTTCAGGAAACAATCCTGACTTTAGCACTATTCCACAAATACCTGATAATAAGCAAGAAGATCCATAGTTCCACCTTACTTACAATCACTTACTCCCTCCGTCCCTTTTAAATGTCCACTACGATTCTGCGTGCCATTTTCAATTGCCTATATCTCTCAATGTATATTGTTAAAAGCATTCAATATGGTTCTCTCAATTATTTCTATAAGACAATGATTTTAAAAACATAAAACATAACAAATACGTCGAGAGATATAAGCCATTGAAAATGACACTTAAAAAGGGACAGAGGGAGTAACATTTAGTACCCTTAAGGAAACAATCTTGACGATAGCACTATTCCACAAATACCTGATAATGAGCAAGAAGATCCATATATCTGCGAATGGGAGATGTGAACTGAACGTAACCAGGAATCCCCAAGATACCATGCCGTATAGGGTTCCTGAAATCCATCTCAGCTGCACGCATTATTTTAACAATAGCAGCACTCCTAACCGGTCCTTCAGGCAAATGGGAAAATGCAGATATATCAATATTTGATTGGGGTTGTCCTCTGAAGGGCAACGGAATGTTATGAAAAGAACCATAAGTTGCTATAGCTTCTCCGCATAGTATCATCATCTCAGAGACAAGTCGCATTGCAGGGTCAGTCTGGTCTTCAACATATAGAGTGATTGATGGATCTGGATCATCTGGGTTAGCGACCTTAATTCTTGATTCAAATGTCGATGTGTCAATTGCACCCTAAAAATCACTACTGTTAATTCATGATAGGATTAATAGACTCACAGAAATTCACATAGTAAAAAAAATCCAATTGAACAAGGACTAACTGACGAAACAATAGAGTAATAAGTTTGTCAACGTGAAAGTGAAAAGCCAGCAAAAACTTCATAACTACACGAATGGACAAAAGCATTAAATGTAAGAGAAACAAGATTAAAGTAGGAAACCATAATGCAGAATTGGCAGTGAAAGATATGAGAATCATACAAACTTTGGGCTAACGCTAAGAAGAATCTAAGTATGGATGACGACATGCTTTCTGCCTTTCCAGATGAAATACGGAGTTCCCAAATCATTAATGTGTTGCACGTATTTCCCCCGGTAGGAATGTATTTTGAAGTTACTGGGTTACACTTCTATCGGTCTATGTAATATATGGTTGAACTTGTCTTGGTAAAACCAGATCATATTCATGAAGAAAGTTTAAATTCACAATAGTGCACAATAGCAAGTGTGCGAAGCAAAACCAGGTGAACAATTCTGCTAATCCTCCATAAGAAGGTGTTGAACAAGGGAGGAGCAGGTGAACTTACACAGCAACACTTTCTTTCATATTTACTACATGGTTTTAAAGGACATACTCCAGGGCAGAAATAAAGCACTATTTCAAATCCACATTGTGTCTCTATACTCTCAAAGCAATAGACTTGGGAGCAACTTAACAGGTAAAATATTCTTTTCAAAATAGTAACACCTTTTCTTTACCCCAAACCTTTTTCTTTTTCTTTTTTTTTTTTAATATTTATAATCAACCCCAAACCTTATCTTCTATAAATAAAACATAAAGAACTACATCAGAACTTCAATAAGTAATAATCTAGCTCGGAAATATGTAAAACCATAAACTCGGAAAACAGAATCAAGTTCAGAGTACAAAAGATTTTATCCTGCCGCCAAGAATATAGCCGCAAGAAAATGATGGAGAATATGCTGAGGACCAAGATGAGAAGGAGAAAGGTAATCATGAGTCTATGACAATTAAAATGCTTATAGTGATGATAATTTTTAAGAATTGCCTACACACATTCACATAATAGAAATATGGACCACGGTAGTCCTGCAATTAAGCTAAAGTACATACGAAACTGGGAGTAATTGCTGTAATTGGGTTGGAAAACCAAGTTATCCGAATGTCAACCAAATGGCTCATGAAAAAAACAATCATTTGAACGCTGTGGGTTTTCCTTTTACCTACACGGAAACGAAAACCTAATTTTGAAGAGTAAGGTTAAGATTACCTGTGTCCGACGCCATCGAAACCGGAGAGCCGCAGCCTGAGACAGAATTTTCAGTTCGACCTCCTCTTCTAGGTTCATATAAAGAAGCTCAGATGCACTCTCATAAGTCAGCATATAGGTGGGCTTAATAATAGTATTATCCACCTCATATTCTGCTATACTACAAATGCCAAATGAGCTGTGAGATTGTTGTCATAAAGAGAATATACAATTAAAAGCCTTAGAACAGTGTTCATACATTATCACCAATCATTTGGCATAAAATTACAAGATTAGAGAATGATACTCCATTCAATTACTCTATATGGCAAGTGTAGAGACTTTATATCCAACCCCAAAGCTTAAACTATTAGGTGGAGAGGTCCCAACACTATATTAAGTGATCACCCCTTCCATACCCACACAATGTGGGATTGTATTCTTTAACATTCCGCTCACGTGCAGCCCGTTTTGATTTGTCATGTGTAGCCTCTTTTGGAGTTTTTCATCGTGCAACCTTTTTGTTGGATCTATCATCATGGGGTGTAGATTGTAAATTTTTAAATTGTGAGGTAGAATGGGCCCTGCTCCGATACAATGAAGAAACTTTATACCCAACCCAAAAGCTTAAGCTATTGGGTGGAAAGGTCCCAATATTATATTAAGTGATCACCCATTCCATACCAAAGCAATGTGGAATTGTATTCCTTAACAGCAAGTAAGCCAGGGAGCTCTGAAAGAGTTATTACTCCCTCCGTCCCATAATATTTGTCCGGTCCGCAAAACGGAGACGTAAAAATAATACTATTTTTGTAAGAAAAGTTGGAAAAAAATTCAACAATTTACTAGATCTCGATGAGTTCTTTTAACTTATGAAAAAAATTTGAATTTTTTCTTGAAAGAATTGCATTATTTTGTAGTCCTCGTTTCGCGGACCGGACAAATATTATGGGACGGAGGGAGTAGTTATGAAACCCCTCACAATTATAGCTTTACACTACTTATACACTTGGAAGATCTGGAGGCAACCCCATAATTACCATCATTAGCAATTCATGTCCTTCGTGATATCATACTCATGTTAGGTTTTCTAAAATGATAATCCATCCAATTCCATTATCTTACTACTCTCAACTCCTTATGAAGTAGTTGAAGTAAGGACTTGAAAATCTACAGATACAAACAGCTTGTCACATATTATAGAGAGGCCATCAACATATTATAGAGGTGCCATCAACTAACTTCAGGTTGCACTCAATAAAGCAGACTTAGCATTCAAATCAAACCCATCAAAAGTATACCTGCCATCAGTATGCAATACAACAGACACAGTAACAGCTTTGCAAAGCTCTCCTTGCTTCATGCTCATTCCCTCCATGGCAAGTTTCTCAGGAAACATAGGATAAGTAGCAGTTGGCAAGAAAACAGAAGTTCCTCGTTTCATGGCCTCTCTACAAACCAAGAACCATATCAAAAGCGCCCATGACGGCACAGGCACTACTACTACATTACTTACAGATCTAAGAGTTACCTGTCTACTATGCTCCCAGGTTGAACTAAGCTAGCTGGATCTGCAACATGTATCCACACTTTGATCCGGCCATCCATCAACCTTGTTGCACTTAGCGCATCATCAAGCTGTTCATGATCAATTGGCAATTTAAGAGTAAAATCTGTAAAATATTAACAAAGCAATGAATAAAAAATATTGGTTCCCATGAGATATCAAGTATCCAATTTATTTGGAAATACGAAGTTTTTTTTCTCTCTCTTTACCTCATCAGCCTCATCAACATCAATTGCATAGACCTTCAGGTGAGTTAGATCAATTCTGTCAAGCTGAACACAAGAAACATTAGTGAACAATTTCTATTATCTTGGATAAGCATGATAATGTTGTCTACATAAAAAGACACACTAAGAACATCTATAAAAGGCATCATCAATACTATTGGGAAATAGATAGAAAAGGTTTCAATCACATGGAGAACTGATCTGCAACACCTCAACCATCAACTTAGAAGGAGACACCCTAGGTACATGAAAAGACATTTCTACACACAAATTGGGTAGATTAACCTTGATTTCCATCTCAAGCACGTGCGTGTGGGTCCTTTACTCCGACAAAAAAGAAGAAGAATAAAAGCTACTTGAGGCTAAACCTTGTCGGCCATTTAGACTTTCAAGGGCCATGTCATTTGCAATAACATAGGCAGTGATGTTTTCTTACCCTATACCAGAAATCTTCTTTCTAGGCTTGTCCCAGGAACCTTTACATCAAATTACACATCTCACAGTCAATAAAGTCGTTTGCACAAGACTGAACCTTGTTCAAGGACGATGCAAAACAAATAATAATAATAACTAGCGTGTCGTAGTCTTTTTTTTTAAAAGCAATAAAAGTTTATAAAAAAGGCATCAAGGGGATGCATCTAACATGTCAAAAAATTGACTCAAAGTAGGATTGCATTCCCTTGACTCCCAACTAAACAAAGTAGAGCTCAAAAGACTAAGAACAAAGGCCTATTCTCCCCATCAAAATATCTACGATAAGCGCCATAGTATAATAAGCACCCCTGAAAATAAGCGCTGCGAACAAACTCTGACCATATACTATCAAATTAGAACCATGCGGCAGAAAAAAGAGGAAAATTTCTCAAGTTACTCAGTTGCCAGTGGTAACGTGTATAGCAAGTCTACACATCCAAGCTAGTCCAAAAAAAACCCCAAACCATACAAAAATGGTGCAAGAAGAAAGCTAAAATTTCCAGAAACCAAGAGCAAAATAATTTGTGAATACATAAATCTGAATGCACTCGAGACTCAAGAGAGCCATATTTCTTCTTGCATGCTCGGGGATCTCTATCTTATTCAAAGGGGAAGAAAGAAGGGACTAGACCATTTCAAAAGAGATCATGACAAGGTCAGCGTTCATAAGCCCCCTGATTTAGTCAGGAGATACATTATCAGTTAACTCTCTCCTGACTTCAGTCCAGATGAGCCAAATAAGTATTATCACAGATACGAAACCACATCATCTATTAGCAAGCTTACTTCATCTGGGTCTGATGCTTCTGATAGAACTCTTTCAGCAGCTGATATAATCTCGTCTGAATGATCAGTACGAATGTTCAACTTTAACATATCCAGATTGACGTGAACCGGAAAATACCCAATATCTATGAGGAGCTTTAATGCTGAAGCTGATGTCTTTGCCAGCCCCATTGCCTTCAAAATCTGGCAATCAAATGGATATCAAATTAGGTCTGGAGCTGACATGTGAGGTGAGCGGAATCCAAATATATATCCTGGCATTTCAGAAAATGTCATTATACGGCACTCTTTTTCAGCTAAATAAAAGTCTTCCTCAGAAATTATCCATATTGATATTCTTGTTCTAACACATATTATAGTTACACTAGCATCAAACTTCATGGTCAAGTACCATCCCCGCGGTTTTCTTTTGGTCATCAGTTTCGCAAGCATCAATAGCATAAGCTTCAAGAGATTTGATTTTGTGTTGAATTTTCTCCTCATTCTCCCATGAAGATTTGGGAGGTTTTTCATGCGAAGGCCGTGTCTTGGTAGATTTCAATAACTGCAAGAAATCCTGAAATTCCTTCTCAGCTGCCTCCTTAGCAACCTTTTTATGCATAAGTTCTTCTACCTAGTTTTCCAAAACGATGGAATCCCAAGTTTAGAATCAGTGAAAAGCGACAAAGCTTATGAAGGTATGCAATACGTATTTTAACTCATCAAAGGACAATCAATAGCAGTATGTCAGCGAAAAATCAACAGCATTGAAACAAAAAAGGCTACCACAAGGTTATTGCAGTTTCAGCTTTGTCAACAATATCACAATAATTTGTATGTTGGTCAGTAAGAATTACAAGAAAGAAGATATTTGAGGAGAGAATTGAATCAAAAACCTCAAACTTCAACCGGTTAGAACATGACAACACGGAAGTGCTTTGTTTAGACTTACAACTAGAATCAAAATCATATCCAGAAAGCAGGCATTATGAGCGAATATTGATACATCAAAGATTTTGCTTCTTCAACTCAAATAATAGCTAAATTTTATTTACCCTAGGGGGGTTAACCTAGAACGCGGGTCGTACTGGTACGAGGAATGGGAATGGGAATGTGGTACGCCACATATCTAAGTTGTGGTACGCTAGGGGGTAGTCTTGAATAGATAACAAAACTAGAACTTACCCTTTCAAGCAATAAACATCTAGTAAAACTAAGTATTGTTTACTGGTACGAGGAATGGGAACGGGAACATGGTACGCCACTGTCGCCACATGTCTAAGTTGTGGTATGCTAGGGGGTAGTCTTGAATAGATAACAAAACTAGAACTTACCCTTTCAAGCAATAAACATCTAGTAAAACTAAGTATTGTTTTCAAAATTATTCATGCAAAACAGATTTCTAGGAATATAATGACCGAATTTTTCTATATTTTCTCTCACCAAAATTCCATTCCCTCTAGATTTTTAACTTAACAAGTTGGACTTTCGGAAAAAAATTGGGGATGTTTTGAAAGGTTTATGCCAAAACGTAACTCGCTAGGGTAGTAGCACTCCCTGGTAACATAGGTCAAAAAACTCACACAAATATCAAAACTAGTAAACACAATTATCCAATTGGTTAAACAAATCGGGCTCCTTGTTACACATATCTGCCTATATAGGACAACAATAGCTAAGCATACCAAAACCAAGTTCCACAGATGGACCAAAATATGACATCATGTGAATCAGTTCTTATTAAAACAAGTTTATATCAACATTTCCTATCTCATACCTGCATAGCAGGCCGAGGCCCATAAACACAAAAGGAACTTTTCCCCTCCAATACTGTGAAGTAAACTTCATCTTTTGAAAGCAAAAGATGGGCACAATAGCTTTCAAGAGGCTCCGCACTACCAAAAATTATCTGTTAGAATGAGCTAACGTCATTAGAAGAACAAGAAGGTATAACTGCTACACTTAAAACATATACCTCAGCAAACTCCTCCACAGTCACTGTTTTATTCTTTTCATGAAGCTCAATCCAGGCACACTCAAGCAGTGAGGGATCCTACATCAAGGGGAAAAAATCAAGCTTCATCGATTACTGAATACCAAAGAGAATGTCCTTCATAAAGCAAGATGAACCAACCAAGTTATTTTGAGCTTTCTGGAGAAAATCTGATATATCTGTATGATCAAAATTCTCAGCACCAGGAACAATAAAAGTTACTTGTTGGGGTTTGATGGATGTTGTGCCGCCATACTGCATCACAGAATACCCAGCAAAAAAATAAGATTAACAGAAAATCATTTAGTTCTAAAACCACTGGTGTAACAAACAATGAGTTCCAACACCTAGCAACCTATTCAACATGCCGCATTAGTTGTTTCTACAAGAACCTGATCGTAGACCATCCAATTCTTCTTGCCATCGCGTCTCCGAGCAACTGCTAGCAATAACCTTTCAGAATCTTTCTTGAACTCAAGCAGAAGCCCTTCTCTTAGTGCTCGCTTTTCAAGTTTATCTTCAAGAAGCTCCCCAGAGCTTGCTACTCCCATTCTGCGAAGCGAGTTAACGGATAAATAGAATACAAGGGCAGTAATCGCAGTGATTCTTGAAAGACACACAATCAAGCAGATTGGGGGGGGATCTTGCGTAGGAGTCTGTTGCCAAGGGACAAAGTGCCACGCAGTGTCAGTGCGAAGATGGTTGATTTTTGATGTGGTTGTAGTATTCAAATATGTACTGGACCAACCACAGCGGTTAACACTTTACACATCATATGACGCATGTTGCAACAATAGTGGCTAACATTTTAACACTTCATTTTTTGCTCATAAGTGGTGGCATTCCTTTCTCAAAAGGTATTATGAGCTCCTTCCCCTCCTCTTGTTCTGGAAAGAGGAGCACCAATGGTAGTAAACATTGTTACGGTTGGGTCATGTCAAAACCGCTGGTGTCCCTAATTGAGTCCAGTTTCTGTATTTGAGTCTTTTTATTGTGAGCATGCGTATATGTTTTACCCCAAATTGATTCAATGGATTGACTCTGAGGCGTAAACGACCTATCCCAAGCACCACTAAACTTTGTGGACTGGACCATCCAGTCTGAGTCCTTTGAGGGCCCACTTCAATGATCGGAATCGCAACCACGTCGGAAAATCATGTTCATCGGATACTAACCAACAAATTTTTGAAACATATTTATGTTAACAAAAAACAGGTCCCGATTCGGTGTTTCAAACTTCGTTTGCCTCATTTTATGGCATTTATGCAACCTAAATGCGTTCTGAAAACAAATCGATTGTCACCCGATGAACATAGTTTTTGGCAGGGTTGATGTACCCGATCATCAAAGTGGGCCCGGTAAAGACCCACAAAGGCCTCGAACAGGACGGTCCAGTCCCAAAGGGGAGTGAGGATTTCGAGAGACATCCCACCACCCCATAGTCCCATAATCATAAAAAACATTCAAAATGGGTGATTCATCTCCTCATCTGTTCTACATCCATAATCCATTTCATTCCAAATCTTCATCTCACACGTATATAAACACTCATTCAAAAATCCTAGCATGCAAGTGTCTACAAGTTGTGAGCGTCCAGAAATACAAAAATGCCTAATGCCTACCAAATTGGCAGGTACTAATCCTATTATGAGGGCTTCATATTCCGCCTGATTATTGGACATGACTTTGTTTTCACCAATTCGAAACAAAAATTGAAACATTTCCCCTTTATATAACCAATTACCAATCTTCTATATAAGCAAATAGATGAACGCATTCACAATTCCAAGCCTGTGTGTGTCTATTAATCTATACACAAGTAATTGCATAATTGACGCAAAGATGCTGTATTTAATTACTCTATTAATTCGAACGAATAGATTTGAGTTGTTTGAGTTTTGGAAACTAATTAAATTAAGAAAGCAACTAATTAAAAGATTTGGAAACTGATGGGAAAAGAGTCTAGGGTTTCGATTCCACCCCCACCACGTAACAGCGATATGCATAGGCTAAGTTTACCATTCGAATCAAAAGGGATTATCGCTAGGGCTTGCAATCCCTTTAGATAATTCCAAGCGTGTGTGTGTGTCTAGTAATCTATACAAAAGTACGAAATTGCATAATTGACGCGAAGAAGCTGTTTTTAATTAGCCTATACCCAAGTAATTGCATGATTTGACGAAAAGAAGCTGTTTTTAATTAGTCTATACACAAGTAATTGCATGATTGACGCAAGGAAGCTGTTTTTAACTAGTCTATACACAAGTAATTGCATGATTGACGCAAAGAAGCGAAGTTGTTATATAACATTACTTGCTAGTGGCACGAATCCGATGCCGTTTGCGTAAGGCTTCGAGCTGTTCCGTGACTGTGTCGACGAGACTTTGAACGTGGTAGCTTCGGATAACAGCACGGCCGAAGGGGTTGTGGTTTTGACTGGACTGGAAAACTGAGATTCTAAACCCTAATTGCGGGTGCCTACGACAATGCAAGGCTGGGAATCGGTGGAGGCGGCATCCGAGAGAAGCGAAGGGTGGGGAAGAAGCGGAGCGGAAGATTGAGCAGGTGTTCATCGCTCGGACTGCCATGGTCATGTGCGCGAGGCAGCCTTCATGTATAAACGGAGACTCGTATGTGGGTGCTCGTTAGAGAGAGAGAGAGAGAGCCTAGATAGGGGATGGAGTTAGAGAGAGAACGCGCCTAGATAGGGGATGGAGTGAGGCTTTGATAATTGGGAGAGAGAGAGAGAGAGAGAGAGAGAGTGGAGTAGGGCTTTGATAATTGGAAGGTCTGAGAGAGACAGTCGAGGGTAACTTGATATATTTTCTAGATAACTGTAGTACAAGGCTATGTTCTTGTTAAATTGAAATTTTTGGTATTTTTATTCGTTTTTTTTTTTATTTTGAGTAAATGTATAATAAACTTTCTGGATGGATTGGTAATATCAACAGAAAGTGTCTAAAGTTAAAAAATATATATATTAACAGAAAAAAAAGTTAATTGAAGAAGGTTTTTTTTTTTTTTTTAGAAAATTGATAATGCCAAAACCCTTTTTGTTTCTATCAAAACTCGAGGCGTACCTTTCATTGCATAACTTAATTGCCCTACAATGAAAGGTACACATTGAATTTTTGGCAAGAACAAAAAGAGTTTTGGCAGGAATAAAAGGGATTTTGACATTATCAGCTCCCTTTTTTTAAACAACTGTCTTCTTATATTTAATGTCGTCTTATTTGATTGACGAATAATTAATTCTAAGAATTTAGCGTAGAACTAAAACATTTAACGAGCACCCACATACGAGTCTTCCTTACCTTCTTGATGCAGTTTGTCAAAATCACCCTCAGGGCCTCACCTTCTTGATGCAGTTTGTCGAGTCTTACTTACCTAATGAAAATGCTCAAATCCATTCTTTGTATTGTTTAAACCTCAACGGAGATTTTGTTTTATTTTATGAGAAATTAGTTTGATGAGTTGGAACCAAAGTCACATAATGCTGGTGAGGGTGCGAGAGCGCAAGCGTGAAAGCGTCTTTCAAAAACCTCCCAAACGATTACAGTTTGTGAGCATGATAATTGAGAACGTTAGCGCAGAGCAATGACTGAGAGCGTAAGCGCAGAGCGAGGACCATTTGGAAGGATTATGTGGCTTAGGTTGGAACACCATATTGCATTTGGCCAAGAAAAGAAATAGATGCTCAAAGTTTCAAATTTCAATTTGAGAACACTCATAAATCCGATAGTTCATCTGTTGATCAGAAAATGGTTTGCTCATGAATAATCTTGCCCGGCGAAAAATACAATCATTTTCGCGGGAGTATGAGCTCATAAAAGCGCAAAAACAAAAACGGATTGGATCATTTGAAACTGGACCAGGGCCCGATCCATCGGTCATGCCATATGTGGGTGGAAAGCGGGTTCTGTGAGGTCGCTTACGTGTGCAAGAGTGAGCTGGAGAGGTTCGATTGGTCGATAATCAGTACCGAGGGGAAAAGAGGAATAATCTCGTGGGGTGAGGGCTAGAGCAAGAGGTACGGAAAAGACAAAGGCAACGTGTCTCCTTTGTTCTCCGCGGGGGGTGAATGACGTCTGCCCTTTCTAGAATCTAGATGAGTGAAGTCACCTTCTCTCCGGGGAAGAATGTTCTCCTTCCTCAGAATCAGTGCTTTCTCTCTCTCTTTTTCCAGAAAGGTCAGCCTCTGGCAATCATTGGGAATGTCAGGGGTATTTATAGGGCGCATGGGCCTAGGTCAGGCCCAGGACGGCGCTCCTATAAGACCCCAACACGTGTCCCTCCCGTACCTCCATCCCAAGCCACCGCCCGCGGAGGACTTCCGCGGGGGACCCGCACTTCCGCGACGCTACCTCCATCCCAAGCCACCAAGCCACAAGAGCTTCCCCAATTCCCGCAAGAGCAAGGTCGCGACCCGCGGCGATCGTTCGTCTTCCGTGGGATCCCTTCCGGGCCTGCCTTTTAGGCCAGAATAGGATCCCGGAGTCTCCTTACAGTTTTTGCATCAATTTCAATCCCAGTATGTCTTTTAGCTCTCCCTGGCGGGGCCCGCGAGATCTTCACTTCCGCGGGCTACTTCCGCGGAGTATTCAGTTCCGCGGGCCGGCCCCGCGGATGTCCATTTTATCGTGCTACGTGTTTCCTTTCTATTGGTCAGTCAAACGTCTCCTTGGGATAAAGTTTGACTTTCCGCGTGGACCTGGTCGCCACGTATCCTCAGCCGATAGGCTGGTCAACAGGTCTTCCCTGATGACCTGTCAATAATTTTTACCGCGCCTACATATGCCCCCCGCGCGCGTACGATAAGTGCACGTCGTCCGCGTGCGTACCATCCTCTTTGTAAGTTTCCGCGGTTACTCTGGGTCTGTTCCGCGGAGCATCGGGCATAATAACTGCTAATGTCTCTTCGTGTACCGACGTGACCCTTCGTGTACCATCATGACCTTTCGTGTACTGACGTCATAAATGTCCCCACCGTTTGACCACTATATAAACTCCTCGTCCATTGTTTCCTTGCAATACTTTGTCTTTTGCTTTCTGAGACTTACTCCTTCTGTCTTGCTTTCTTTCTTTTCTTCAGCAGCGAGAGCGAGATGCTAGCACCTTCGTGGCATACGAGCCAGAGGCAGCCGCGGCAGCGGCGGTGGCAGAAGAGGCAGCGGATGGGGCGGAAGACGATGCCCCAGACGCTCAAAGACGCCGCCTCGACGGTAAGCTTTGTTTTGTTAGGATGCCATTTCTGTTGCTCCGCATTTTACAGCCTCCTGACTTGTATTTTGCCATGATTTCTCAACAGTTCTGACCGAGTCCGACGAGGAAGAGGACGACGGCGCGGGGGCAGGCGATGAGGATGATGGTGATGATGATGATGAAGACGCCCTTCCCATCAGCGCCTTGCAGGCCCGGGCATCCGCGTCCGCGAGGGAGCCTGTCGCGGAAGACGCCAGTATAGTGGAGATTTCTGACTCCCCGGAGGAGCAGGGGGAAATAGGGATCATTCAACCCATGCTGGGGCCAATCCCTTTTCCTCATCCGGAGCCAGAGTCCTCCTTGGTGATCGGAGGTATGTTGCCGACGAGCCTTCCATTGTTGACCTTGGGGGAGATCCCAACACAGTCTCCTCCGAGTCGTATTCTTCCCCGGAGGAATCCGGCCATGTGATAGTATATTCTGCTGATCGAGACCCTTCTCCATCCCATGCAGCAGCTTCAGAGGCTCGCGAGGCTCCGCCATCGACAAGTACCCGCGAATCTGTGGGCCAGGCCGAAATCGCCGCGGACCCTCTCAACGCGGCGGCTGCACAATTGCTGAGGGAGGGAGATGAGGACAACCTCGAAGTGCTTCCTCGCCCTGCCGTCGGGGGGTCTGCCGCGGGATAACCCGAGGTGGCTTCAGCTTCCACGCCTTCTGGCTCCCACCAACAGTCCACTAGTGCCCGCATCCGGTCAACGGAGAGTTATCTGGGCCGGGTTGCTGGTGGTTCTCCAGGGGTTTCCAATGCCTCGTTTTTTCAAGGCCCGGGCTCGAACGCGGAGCGGGATGCAGCCATGGACGCCGCCAGTCCTCATTCCCCGGCCTGTTCTACCTCGCAAACCCACTCTCCTCTCCAATCCGCGAGACGCCCGCCGACCCCGCCGGCCGAGCCTTCCGCTCAACCCTCAGACCGACAGCTGGAGGTAAATGAAGAACTTATTGGTGGCCCCACCTCCATTACTGACTCAGATTTCCATTCCTTATTTAAAGATATGGACTTCTTGCCAACTGACGATGTTTTGGGGGGACAGGGGAGCCAAGCACTTGGGGATTACGAGCTCGATCTGAATTTGGAGATGGGCGAGCAAAGGGATGAGGTGGAGTCGAGAGAGCAGTCGCCGCCCCGGCAACCTGCGTTAGATTTGGGGAAGGGGCCCATGGATACTGAGACCGCGGAGCCCATCCGTCTCTTTCCTGCGGGCTATGATGTGCCTGTGGAACACTGGCCGCTGCTGAACGCCATAGCCCGGTCTCATCCGGAGACCTTCAGCTCCTTTAACCCGCGGTCTGCCCGGCTTGGGGTGATCTACCTCAGCAGCCTCCACAACGTGCTCATTCCTTGGGGGCAGCTTCGCTACAGGGACTTCAATCTCGGGACCGAGGCCGATCTGCTGGAGGTGGCCCAGGACATGCAAGTCTTCGGGTTTGACCTGGCTTGGCTGTGCGCGCGGAGTTCTGCTCTGCGGGCAGCGGGGGAGAGAGCCGCTCTGAGGCCTGAGATCCAGGACTTGGCTGCCCAGTTGGAGTCCACTCGCCAACAGCTGGAGTCTACCCGCCAACACTTGGCCAATCTAGAGGTCAGCTTTGCTCGGGTGTTGCAGCATGATGCGGAGCTGGCTGCTGCCTCGCTGAACCTAGCCGATCCTGACCCGGACGGGCTTGTATTCTTGGACTGGCAGGCCTAGAAAGTGCTGCTGTTGTACTTTTTCTTTCTTTGAACACATGTACTATTTTTTTTTTTTTGATTGAATAAAACTTTGGGTCTTACCGTCAAAAATAAAACAGTCTTTGTATTGATAATAGCCACGTTCTGGCCGCTCAAGACTTAAGTGTAAACCTCGCGGGTCATGTTCTAACCTCTCGCGACTTAGCATTATCTCTTCTAAATAATCGTTAATCTCGGAGAAATGAAACGGGGGCCATGTTCTGGCCATCTGAGGCTTAACATCGTCTCTTTCTGACAATCACTAAGTATAGAATCTCGCGGGTCATGTTCTGACTCCTCGCGACTTAGCATCATCTCTCTTTGACAATCGTTAAGTTTGAAGGAATGGACCGGGGGCCATGTTCTGGCCGCCTAAGGCTTAACATCATCTCTTTTTGACAATCACTAAGTATGAATCTCGCGGGTCATGTTCTGGCCTCTCGCGACTTAGCATCGTCTCTTTTTGATAATCGTTAAGTTAGAAGGAATGGACCGGGGGCCATGTTCTGGCCGCCTAAGGCTTAACATCATCTCTTTTTGACAATCACTAAGTATGAATCTCGCGGGTCATGTTCTGGCCTCTCGCGACTTAGCATCGTCTCTTTTTGATAATCGTTAAGTTAGAAAATGAAAGAGTCACGAAAGGGAGTTGGTAGTACCGCGGAAATGTTCTCTCCGCGGGGTTTTATCACCTCACCCCATCGTAAAAAAGGGAAGTTAAACAACAACATGAATTAGGAACAAGTGCCCATTTTTCATTAACGATAGATCCGATCAACTGTTTACAAGAGGGGAGAAAGAAAACAAACTGTTCTTAAAATAAAGGGAGGGTGAAGACCGGTAGGGCAGAAGAGCAGCCTGCTTGCTTCCAGCATTTCTCCTTACGGGTAGAATTTCTTGACATACTTAGCGTTTACTGCTCCTGTTTCGAAACCATCTTCGACGCGGGCTAGGTGGTAGTACCCGCTTGCAGAGGCACTGACCACCTCATAGGGCCCCTCCCATCTAGGGGTGAATTTAGGCGTTTTCATATCCCTCATTACCGCCGTGGTTGCCTTCCAAACCAACTCCCCGACCTCAAATACCCGCGGCACCACGCCCTTGTTGTAGTAGCGTGCCACGGACTCCCAGAATTTCTCGTGGGCAAGGGCCGCCGTTGCTCTTCTCTCTTCCAGGGCTTCCAAGTCTGCTTTTCTTTCCTCCGCGGAACTCTCCATCGCGAGTATCATCCGCGCGGAGGGGACACTTAGTTCTGCCGGTAAGACCGTTTCCGCTCCGTATACCAAGCTGAAGGGGCTGGCGCGGGTAGATTTCCTTTTCGAAGTTCGATAAGCCCAAAGAGCTATTGGTAAGTGATCCGCCCAAGTACCCCCGCGCTCATCCAATAGCTTGCTCAAAATTCTGATCAGAGTCTTGTTCGTTGCTTCCGCTTGCCCGTTTCCCTGAGGGTAGTAGGCGCTAGATGTACGGTGATCGACCGTGTATTCATCGAGGAGGCTTCCCACGTGGTGATTGATGAACGGAGTACCGTTATCAGAAAGGATCACTTTCGGTATGCCGAACCTGCAAATGATGTTTTCCTTGATGAATGCTGCTACTGCGTCTCCTGTTGCTTTCTTCAGCGGAACAGCCTCGACCCACTTGGTATAAACCTCCGTTGCAGCCAAGATCCATCTGTTCTTCCGCGACGCTGGTCTGATCGGTCCGACCAGATCCATTGCCCAAGTGTGGAAGGGATAAGGGGCGCGGACGGAATGTAACTCCACGGAGGGAGCATGAACCAAGTTCCCGAATTTCTGGCAGGCCTGGCATCTTCGCACGTGTCTTTTCGAATCTTTCTCCATGGTGGGCCAAAAATACCCCAGAGTGACCATCTGCTCATGAAGCTTCCTCCATCCTTGGTGCTCAGTTCCGTGGGTCTTGGCCAGAACCTCCTCCGCCTGCTCCTTGTCTACGCATACTTGCGGCATCCCATCCAGAGTTCTTCTGAACAGTAGTCCCTTTTCCAGGAAGAAACGCCGCGCGCCGCGGACAACCCTCGCGGACTCGGCTCGCTCGGTGGGTAGGGCTCCTTCTCGTAAGTAATCGATGTAGACTTGTCTCCAGTCCCCCTCCTGGTTGTCGGTGTTTGCCATCAGGCATTCTGGCTGGGCCATGTACAGGGAACACCGAGTGCAATTCTTCGTAATCAAATCAGCCTCTTTCTTCATAGTAGGCCAGTAATAACCTTGCCTCTGAATTCTCCTGTATAGGGCTATCTCGTTATCCGCGCAGTTGTCGATGTGGATCCTGTCCAATACTTCTTCTGCCTCCTTCGCGCCAATACACCGCGCGAGCCACCCCTGCGGGCCGCGATAATACAATTCTCCGCGTAAAACTATAAAACTTGACAGTTCCGCGGTGGATAGATGTCCCACGCCGGTGACTAACTGAATTTTAATAGATCCGCGCCAATCTTCGGTCGGCTCCGCGAAGTCTTCCACCACGGCTGGTTCAAACCTCTTCACAATTTCAATGCAGGCTCTGTCTTCTTTAAATTCCGTCTTTGCCCCCAGCGTTGCGAGAGCGTCCGGGAAACGGTTCTCCGATCTGGGTTTGTGAATGATACTGACACCTTTGAAGAATTTCATCAATTTCTGCACTGTTGTTCGGTATGGTGCCAGCGTTGGTTCCTTCAACGCGTAGATCCCTTCCGTTTGCAAAACTACCAGCTTTGAGTCTCCCGCTATCCTTAGGTGTTTGACCCCTCTCTCTTTTGCTGCTATTAGACCCAGGATTAACGCCTCATATTCCGCTTCATTGTTGGAGCATGGGAAATTCAGTTTGTATGCCAGGTGCACTCTGTCTCCCTCTTCTGCTTGTAGTACTATTCCCGCGCCTCCTGATCCACTACCCGCGGCCCCATCGAAGCTGAGCGTCCAGTGCTGTTCATCTGTGCTGGCCGCGAGAGCTTCGAAACCATCTCCGGGTAGACAATCTTCTAGCGGCTCGCATTGTCCGCTTGGGAACTGAGCTAGCAAGTCGGCTAGAGCTTGACACTTGATTGCTTTTGGAGTTACGCACGAGATGTCGAATTCCGCGAGTGCCAGCAACCAACGGGCGACCCGTCCCGTAAGGGCGGGGCGCGACAGGAGGAACCTGACGGGGTCGCACTTAGTGATTATCTGGATGGGAAAAGAGAGGAAATAGTGCCGGAGCTTCTGCGCGGTAAAGACGAGGGCCAAGCAATGTCTTTCTATGGCGGTATATCTTTCCTCCGCCCTGTGTACCTTCCTGCTGATGTAGTAGACTGGGCGCTCTGTCCCATCCACCTCTTGCACCAGCAGGGCCCCAATGGATCTCGGGGTAGAGGTCAGATAAAGGATCAGCGGCTTCCCCGCGACTGGTGCCACCATTGTCTGAGGAGAAGTCAATGCCGCTTTGATCCGCTGGAACGCCTGCTGGTGGTCTTCCTTCCATTCAAACTTTGCATTTCCCTTTAACAGGTCCGCGAATGGTGCCGCGATCTCCGCCATCGCGGGAATAAAACGACGTAGGTATGATACCTTTCCCAGGAATCGCTTGAGTGTTTTCTGTGAGTGGGGCGGGGGCATTTCCGCGATAGACCTGATCTTGGCCTCGTCCGCGTCGATCCCGTGGCGATGTACCAGGAAACCCAAGAATTTTCCCGCGGTGACTCCAAATGCGCACTTCAGCGGATTCATCTTGAGATTGAACTTTCTGCATCTCGCGAAGACAGTGGCTAAGTCCGCGAGGTGGTCCTTGCGCTCCTTGGATTTCACCACCAAGTCATCCACGTAATCTTCAATTATCTTGTGCATGAGGTCGTGAAAAATTGCTGTCATGACCCGCTGGTACGTTGCCCCCGCATTCTTGAGCCCAAAAGGCATGACGATGTAGTAGAAATTACCCAATGGTGTTCGAAATGCCGTCTTCTCCGCGTCCTCGGGGGCCATCTTGATCTGGTTGTACCCGCTGAAACCGTCCATGAAAGAAAACATCTGGTGACCGGAAGTGGCATCCACCAATGTATCGATGTGTGGCAGCGGGAACTCATCTTTTGGGCACGCTTTATTGAGGTCGCGGAAGTCGACACAAACTCGAATTTGGCCATTTTTCTTCTTTACAGGGACAATGTTTGCCAGCCACTCCGGGTACTGGATCGGGCGGATGAAACCTGCCTTCCGCAGCTTCTCGACTTCCTCTTTAATCTGTCCTTCTAAATCGGGGTGGTATTTCCTCTGGGACTGTTTCGCGGGCTTCGAATTTGGGAAGGTATCCAAGTGGTGCGTAACCAGCTCTGGATCCAACCCGGGCATCTCCTCGTAATGCCACGCGAACACGTCTGAGTTAGCGCGTAGTAGTGTTATCAGTTTCTCGCGGAATTCTCCGCTCAACTCCTTACTTACAAACACCGGCCTTTTGGGGCCTTCCCCGTCGTTAAGATCAACTTCTTCTAGAGCCTCTTGCTGTGGCCTGGGCTGGTCTTGCATGCACTCCGGAGCGGGCTCCGGCTTGTCTATTACTTCTTCTTCTTCCGCCGCGGCACATGTACCGCCGGGGCCAGCGGCTTCATGATCATCCGCTGCCCCGGTGGACCGTCACAAATAATACACTGTTTTACCCCCCTCCTTCGTCTTGGTAATCTTCCTGGGGGTTGCGGTGTCTGTCGTGGCGGGCTCTCTCCGGCGTGTCTCTGGCTTTTCATCTCTGATATCCTCCCACCTTGGGATCTTGACCGCGCGAGGCTTGGCGGTGATCGCCTGAGATACCTCGCCCAACTCCGAGAAGTAGACTGCGTCTGATAGGTGTGTTTCGTTGGTATCAAATGGGTTTTCCGATGCGCGAACTGTGACCTTCTTTCCTGCCCAGATTCCCTTCAAGCATTGGTGATAACTAGATGGTACGACCGCGTACTTGTGCATCCAACTTCTTCCGAGGATGATCTGGTAATTCGGATCTGCGTTGATGAGATGAAATTTAGTGGCCGAGCGGATTGCCCCCACTTCTAGGTCTACCACTACGTATCCCAGGGACTGTTTCTTATCTCCTCCAAACCCCGTGATGGTTATCGGGGATTCCACTATTCTGTTAGACTGTATCCCCACCTTCTTGAATGTTGACATCGGCATCAGATTGATGGAGGCTCCGCCATCAAGGAAAGTTCTCTTTAGCGCCATCCCGTTGACACGGGATGTAACATACAGGGGGCGGTTGTGGGGGTAAGGCACCCGTCGATCCACGTCCGAGAAGGTGACTGAATTAGATTCGTCGCGGATCGTCCGCGGGACTGACCCCTCCGCGGTCATGCACGACTCCTGATGTACCTCCGCGATGTTGACAATCGCCTTGGTAATTTCCAATCTTGCCGCCGGTGTGAACCCGAAACCGTCGAAGAATGCGCGGAACTTCGCACTGTTCTGTAAAGTTTTGGTTGACGCATTGGGGTCTGGTATCACCGCGGGGGCTGGACCCTCCCCGAATTCTTCCGTTATTTCATAGCACGAGACCATGTAGGCCCCTGCTTCTTCATCTTCTCCTCCCATGTAGTATGTGCTTTCGGCCTCATCGTCATCATTGTACATGAACGGGTAGCACTCCGCCATGTTGACCTCCCCGTTGTTCCCGTGAGCTGGATAGGGCTCGTCGCGGACGTCGCGCCGTCCTATCCTTAGCTCATTCGCGTTCTGCTTCCGCTTGAACAGCCTCTTCAAAGACCAACAATCGCTCGTTGGATGCTTGGTATGCCTGTGGTACATACAGTACCTTGGGTGCTCGCGGTCCTCCCGCGTTGGCTCATACTCGACAGGGGGAGTGCCAACTCTCCATCCTGCACCCATGCGTTCACCAAGGCCCGTACCTCATCCATTGTACATGGGAAATCTGGCGCTGGCCCCATCTCGCGCTCTCTCCGCTTTCGCGTCCCTGCGGCCTGCTGAGTCCGCGGAACTTCCGCGACAGCCACAGTGGCGCTGGCGGCCTTGCCTTTCCATGCATCCTTCCTCGCCGGTTTGACCACATGGCGGATATTGTACGCCGACTCCAGTAAGGCCGAGAATGTTCCCAGCTTCAAATTGATAAGCAGCATCTTAAACTCGTCCATCATCCCGCCAATACAAATTTCCACCAATTGTACCTCCTTCGCGGACTCGGTGCAGTCAACTGCCCGATCCTGGAACCTCCTGATGTAGTCCACTATGTCTTCTCCACTAGCCTGCGTCTCCTTGGTCAAGCTGATCACTGTCACTTTCTCGCGAACCTGGAAGAATTTGGCGTAGAAGCTGTTCACCATTTCCTCCCAGGTGGTGATCGAATAAGGCTCCAGGTTGACGTACCAAGTATACGCGCGCGAGGTGAGGGACTTCGAGAATTCCCGCAGGCGTAAGTTATAATCAGACGCGTGGGCCCCCAGCGACTCCATGAAACGTACCACATGCTCTTGGGCACTTCCCTCCTTTCCGTCAAACTTTACAAATTTGGGTGGGGCATACCCTTCCGGGTATGGCAGCGACAGGATTGTCATGGGGTAAGGCGGGCGGATATCCGGGCTAGGGAGAGAGGGTAGGACCATCTTGGTTTTCTCCTTAGTGAGGAGGGCTTGTACGTCCGCCAGGGTGATGAACTGTCCCGCGGACGGGGCCCCAACATCAGTAATGGCCGGCTCCTTCCTGCTCGCCTCGCTCGCCTTCTGCTGCGCTAACAGGGCCTGAACTTCCGCCATGGTAATATAGGGTCCCGCGGAGGGCGTGCTAGCACCGTCAGCGGCTGCTTCCTTTTGGCGGTCTCCAGTGTTATTTCCCGCGATGCCTCCGACGAGTATAGGGCGCAAGTGGGGAGGCACTGTTGGGGGAAACTGGGGCTGCATTGTCTGGCTAGTGCTGCCCCCCGCTTGGTTTTGTGGCGGTTCATCGTTTTGACCGACTGCGGCCTTTGGGAGCGCCGCTGAGATGACCTCGGTGAGACCAGCAAAAGCCGCGAGCAGCTGTCGCTGCGTCTCGAGGAACTGCCGCTGGCCGTCCTGGAGGGCTCGCAGCGCTTGCGCGGCCATGCCCGCGCTATTGGTTTCCTCGACCTCCTCGATAATCGTGCCGTCTTGCTGTGCCGCCATTGCGTTACGGCGTGATAGCGGCCGCTCGATGTATTCCGTGGAACGGGTACTAACCATAAACCAAAAGACACCTCCCCAGCAGAGTCGCCTAAATGTGGGTGGAAAGCGGGTTCTGTGAGGTCGCTTACGTGTGCAAGAGTGAGCTGGAGAGGTTCGATTGGTCGATAATCAGTACCGAGGGGAAAAGAGGAATAATCTCGTGGGGTGAGGGCTAGAGCAAGAGGTACGGAAAAGACAAAGGCAACGTGTCTCCTTTGTTCTCCGCGGGGGTGAATGACGTCTGCCCTTTCTGGAATCAGATGAGTGAAGTCACCTTCTCTCCGGGGAAGAATGTTCTCCCTCCTCAGAATCAGTGCTTTCTCTCTCTCTTTTTCCAGAAAGGTCAGCCTCCGGCAATCATTGGGAATGTCAGGGGTATTTATAGGGCGCATGGGCCTAGGTCAGGCCCAGGACGGCGCTCCTATAAGACCCCAACACGTGTCCCTCCCGTACCTCCAGGTCGCGGAAGACTCGTCCTCCCGCGAAGGACTTCCGCGGGGGACCCGCACTTCCGCGACGCTACCTCCATCCCAAGCCACCAAGCCACAAGAGCTTCCCCAATTCCCGCAAGAGCAAGGTCGCGACCCGCGGCGATCGTTCGTCTTCCGCGGGATCCCTTCCGGGCCTGCCTTTTAGGCCAGAATAGGATCCCGGAGTCTCCTTACAGTTTTTGCATCAATTTCAATCCCAGTATGTCTTTTAGCTCTCCCTGGCGGGGCCCGCGAGATCTTCACTTCCGCGGGCTACTTCCGCGGAGTATTCAGTTCCGCGGGCCGGCCCCGCGGATGTCCATTTTATCGTGCTACGTGTTTCCTTTCTATTGGTCAGTCAAACGTCTCCTTGGGATAAAGTTTGACTTTCCGCGTGGACCTGGTCGCCACGTATCCTCAGCCGATAGGCTGGTCAACAGGTCTTCCCTGATGACCTGTCAATAATTTTGACCGCGCCTACACCATATATAGAGGTTATGGCTTTTAGGAGCCATGCAAAAGAATGAGCTATTATTTCCATGAAGAATAGTATCAATTTACAGAAGAACAGTATAAGAAGTGAAGGAAACCATGGAGAAGATTCTGAAAACAGAAAACTTGCCACCCTCAGTTTGTACGCGAAAACGACTTGCAAGTTGCAACAGCTTCAATTCATGCAGTTTGTGAATTCATTACCGGCAAAGCTGAGCGAATACACAGCCCTTCGATCTGAGGAGCGGTTGCATTGGCCAATGTGTATGTCTTGGTTTTGCCGTTGCTTGAGCAAGTTAAGGTTAGCCGGTCACCGATTTGGTTCGACTGCAAGAATGACATTCAGTTCATGGCTTCGCGCACATCAAATCCAAGCAGTAGATATCACAAAATGAAGTTTCAATAAAGAAACAAATGCTCCTGCCCGGTTACAAGAGTTGGAGGATGAGAAATACTAAGAACATTGTTTTATTAGCCAAACGAAAGGAAATCCATCAGTTTTCTCAAAGTTTCATTTATTCGATGACCAGAATTAGCCTTTCTTTAGCTGGGTTATTTCCTTTTCCGTTTTTTTTTCTCAATACGTAGTGAATCTCCATTACAAAATGACAAGGTTCAAAATCAGTAGTTTTATGTTTTAGGAGAGGCTTACAATTGAAATATGCAGACAGGAAAATTTGGGAAGGGGAGAAAAAAAGTGTTACCATTACTTACCGAGCAGGTAACAGGCTATGTATGGCAGTGCCATTTTGATATAGGAACACAACTCAAGTAATGGCACCAAGAACAGTGGTCATTGCCATCAACCACCCGGAGAAGCATAACCAAGCCGACGGTAAACCTGTTTGTTCAGCATGGCTTCTGAGTCAATTACGGCAATGGGCACACACATAAAACTCGAACGTAATAAATCACATTTCGACAGATACACCAACCATAGGAAAATAATAAAGCAAGGGCATTAACGTGGATTTAGTTGCTCTCCGGCCTGGCTGCATATGCACGAATGGTGCATCGTTCAAACTGGGGAACAACGCGTAACAACATTCCGTTGCTTACAGCGCGTAATCTTACATTAGGGGTCAAGAATAACTTAATGTCCACTTCTGATTGAGCTTGTGCAGGTAGATGTTTGTTATCAGTCCAAAATAGTATTTTGGGGTACATGTTGGATGGTGAAGAGGTTTCAAAGGAGAGCCTATCCCCTGAACTAGCAGACAATCGCGTTAGATGGCATCAATTGACCGCGTTATCACCACCAAGCACCATGGACAGCAAGTCTAAAGAATTCAAGTCACTTGTTTGATCTAGCGAAAAACAGCGACCAAACTGAAAGAGTAGACAAAGATCCAGGCTTACCCAACAATCAGAAGGATTAGAGAAATAATCCACAGTATGCGCTGATAGATCTTGAATTTGGGTTTAGTGGAATGTCCAGGAGGAACATATCCTCGGCTGACCCATCCGAATTGGGGGCGAATCAATAACACAAAACCAAGAAGAAAACCGGAAAGAAATCCTCCAATATGAGCAAAGTTGTCCACATGAGGGAGAATCCCCATTGCTAGATTGATCACGACGATGATCACAAGGGTTAACAACGCTGCTACCTAGAGATACAAACAGGAACGGTGAGTCGTTATTACTGCAAAAACTGGTACTTTGAGAGAAGACACATAGATTACCTTGTTAACATACGAAGTCCAATTAGTGAGGAGTTCAGAAAGCATGGCTCCTAGTAAGCCGAAAAGGGCACCGGAAGCACCAACAGAGATATTGGACCGAATAAAAAGAGCCGATAACAAACTCCCGCCAAAACCAGCGATCAGATAGAGCAACCCAATCCGTGCTGCAAAAGGCCATGCAATCAAGAGAGAAGTTCAACTCTTGCGAAACCTTCGCGATTATTTTGTCCCATATATTGCGTGGACTGTAGACAGCGATAGCATGCGTAGGGATCCTCAAAAATAAGATGAAACTAGGACTTCAGTACATACCAAATCCAAACTCTTGCTCAAGAAGAATGCCAATGATTACAAGGCTCAACATATTGGCCAGTAAATGGAAAACTCCAGCATGTAGCCAAATGCAAGTGATAAGGCGCCATCCCTGGTGTCTGTGGACCACTTTACTCACATCTAACGCCCCCATCTTCTCTAGCCTAAAGATTTAAACATGAAAGAGGTAGCGGCAATATTAGAACTGTCCCCCATAGCGTCTCCAATGTCATCATTCTTGACAGCCAAGTAACCGGACTGAATCGTCCGGTTACTTGGTATTAGAAAGTAATATGGAGCTGTGCATTAGTTTCCCTCAGCTGATACGAGAAAAATGCCATATAGAGAATCAGTAAGTACGCGGTTCGATTTGATGTCTTGAAAGGAAAGGATCCTCTCCGATCCAGTACCTTTGTGGGATTGGACGTTCCTGTTTAGCCCTTCGGGGGCGCTAAACGGCCTACGTTAAGGATAGGAAACCCTTTATTTTCTAAAGCTTGTCGAGAACATTAGTCAATCATGTTGATCGGATGTCGTTTAGTATGATTTTCGAAACACTTATATCTTGGGAAAATATTTACGATAGAAGATTACAACCCATCTTCTCAACACAGATGTGTTCTGAAAATGTTTCAAACCAGATATCTGATCGATTGGAGAAATTGATTTATACGAAAACATTTTAGAATAACAGGATTTAAACGATGGTCACGAAGAGCTTACGCGGACGGCGAAGGGCCGAGAAGAGGGTTTTGTTTAAAGGGCTGAAACGAGAACCTCCCAAGGAAATGAAGGAATCCAGCAACGCAGGAACCAGAGTTCTTCGGGCAGTCGTTGACGTACATCGTGACAACGAACATCACAACGTTAGCCACGACAAACGAAATAGTTAACCAAGGAAACCACTTCTTGACCAAGTACTGCTTGAACTCTGGGTGCATTAGTACCGGTCTCTTCGCCGGAGGCGGCGGCACCGGCGGTGCCTCAACGTCCGCCGGGTGGATCGTGTTGTCGCCCCGCCGTGAGTTGACGCTAACTTGAACCTTCAGCGGCGGTTTTCGAGCCATCGGAGCTTGAATTAGTAGACGTGCGCGTATGCTGGCCAAACACTGGGATACATAAAAAAGCTCGAATTGGGATTTGCATGAACTGTATGACAAAGTGGGAGAGAGAGAGAGAGAGATGTTTTGAAGAAATGCCAAGTGGGGGTGCAAGAATCATACCAAGACCAAAGGAGACTCTTTCGGTGTCCCTCCGCTGCCGGCAAATGAAAGCTTTTCCATTCTTCACACTTCAGCTTTTAGCCTGAGTTTTGTTTTTGTCTTTGTCATCGTTCCAAAAATTGAAATAATAAAGCAATCTAGGAACTGCTAGTATTATTCAACCACAACCACTTACACACATATTTTACGAGAATTTTTTCGGTGTTGGGTGGATATATCTCATGTGGTACCCGCTTGGAATATCCGGGTCGTTCAATACGATTTTGGACGGTTCGGATTGAAACCCTCCCTCTCCTCTCACCCCAACATTTTCTCTTTCCTTTTCTTCTCTCCAAATCCGAGCTGTCCAAAAACTCAATGAACGGCTCAAATGCACCATGTGGTTCCCGCTCGGCATTGAATTTTTTTTTTTCACATTTTACACACACACTCACATCTTTTGACGGGGCCCACACATATTAGAAGTGTAGTGTGTGTGAGCCCCAATGTGAATGTGAATGAGTTTGTATAAATGTTTGTTTAAATATTTGTGATTGTAAAATGATTGAGAATGACAATTCTCCCCGATGGGTATCTGTACGTCTTGCCCCGCTTGTTCTGAAGTACAGTAAATATCATCCGAATTGGTACTTAATAAAAATGGATATGATGGAACTTAAAAAATTCCTGTCCGAATCTGAGTGCAATTTTATTTACCCTCTTTTAAAAGGAGGGCAATAAAACTCTTTCCCCTATTATCTAAGAGGATTGAGGGAGCGTGCTGTACAGCCGTGCTGCACGGTACGGATGCCGTCCGTTCGGCGATCTAACGATTCAAATCTCATCTCTACTCATGTTACATCCGAGCCGTTCATTGCGAATATGAGATTTGAACCGTTGAATCGCCGAACAGACGGCATCCGTGCCGTGCAGCACGGGCTGCACGGCACGCTCCCCCAAATCCTAGCTAAGAGGTGAGGGAGAGACTACTCTTTAGAATTATCGATCCGTTCTCTTCCATACACGACGCATGCTGACGACTCGTGGAATTGGCTCGGCCTCTAGAAGATGAAAAAATCGATGGAATAAAATTGCTATCCACGGGTGCGTAGGACCGTTACTTTAATCCACAGATATTATGGGATCAGCTCACCTGCGCACCTTATCCCACAAACTCCTCCGAACTCAATTTTTCGGGACCTATTACGGGCACACAATGGTTATCCAAACCGTTCATCCCATAGGTCTTATTACTAAGAAAAAATTTCTTGTGAAAGATTAGCTTAATCAATCATCAGTGAAATACAAAAATAATTTGTACAAAATGGACAACATTTCAAATAATTCAAAACCTAGATCAGTATATTTTAGGGAGCCTTGTTGATAAGGACACACTACAGGGTCTAACATGCAATTAGTCCATCTAAACTTTTCATAGTGGTTCCAGTCCTTATATGGACACGCGTTCCAAAAATACCCAACATACACGTGTTTCTGTCACCGTCGCTATCGTCATCGTTGTAATGGAGTCTCCGCATGTGTTTACATTGTGATATTACTATCTCTTGCTTTATCCTTTGTTGTATAATATAATCAAAAAATATTTTCGATGAGATAACTTTATCTCTTTATTTAGTTTTTGAGATACCAATACTATATTTATCTGAGGTACTGTTATCTCTTACTTTATTTTTGTCGATACACTATATTTTTGGCAGATAGAGTGTTTATTTGTGAATTGAATTGGCTGAGATACTATTATCTCATCTATTTTAACAGGAAAAATGACAGATAACATGTTAAATATTGTGTTATGGAGTCTTCGCATGTGTTTACATTGTGATATTTCTATCTATTGCTTTATCCCTTGTTGTAAAATACAATCAGAAAATGTTTTCAATGAGATAACATTATCTCTTTATTAAGTTTTTGAGATACCAACACTATTTATCTGGGATATTGTTATCTCTTGCTTCATTTTTGCTGATACACTATATTTCTGGCAGATAGAGTTATCTCTTAGTTTATTTGTGAATTGAATTGGTTAAGATACTATTATCTCATCTGTTTTAATAGGAAAAATGACATAAACATGTTAAATATTGTGTAATGGAGTTTTCGCATGTGTTTACATTGTGATATTACTATCTCTTGCTTTATCCCTTAGTATATTTGTGAATTGACTTGACTGATATACTATTATCTCATTCGTTTTAACAGTATCTCAGCTAATATATTTCAGCCAGTAAATTTCACAAAAATTAAAAGAGATAACGCTATCTCAAGAGGAACAACAATCGAAAGAAAGAAGAAGAAGAAGAGGAAGAAGAAAAAAATGAGGAGGAAGAGGACGTAAAAGAGGTGAAGGAAGAGGAGGTTAAACCAAAACATTTACAATGCAGGTAACTACTTGGTGTGCCATTATACCCTAACCTGAAGGTGAATTCTATTTGTCTGAGATACTGTTATCTCTTGCTTCACATAGATTGCTTTTTCTAGTTGTGTTAAATAAATGTTACCATCTCATGCTAATGCTATCTCAACCAATAAAATCTACCAGAATAAAGCCGGAGATAATGCTATCTCAACCAATAAAATCTGTATCAACACAAAAATTAAAAGAGATAACAGTATCTCAGCCAATATATTTCACAAAATAGAGTGACAGATAAAGCTTTGAAGACATCCGAGAATTTTTTGAATTACAAATTGTAGCACCACATCTGTGTTCTTTTTCAAGCTCCTTAATGCAAAAAAAAAAAAACGATTTGATTTGTCTAGAATTGCATGAACAAACCATTTACACCCATCTGCCTTAAAAGCACACTCAGTTGTCACTCTTGATTGATCATTCTTCAAATACTTAAACTTAAATCCAACTTCAATTGCATACTTACACAAAGATAACCAAAAATCCTTAACACCACCTCTAAATTCTTGACCAATATGACTAATCAAATACGCCCAATCAGCAGAAAGTCTTTTTGTCTCATGATGAGGACAAAACTTTTCAAGAGGATCCTCAACAATTTCAGAATGCGAACTACTAGTTACTCCACCATTTCCATTACTATGACTGCCTTCACCAATTTCAAAACGGCTACTAACTGTACAATTACCATCTTCAACAGATACCTCAACACAACGAGCACCATATGCAGTAGCTAAATCCATCATATTACGAAAATCATCATCATTCTCAAGGAGTATATTAAGATGATCACAAACATAATACAATAACCTCATTGATACCAAATCATTCCACTTGTTAGAAATACTTCCAATAAGATTCTCAAATTGATAACCTTCTGCCACCTTAACAACAAGACTATAGGATCTATATTTGCACAATAGAAGAATAGAAGAATCCATTTCAACTTCCAAAAATAGTTTAGTCTGCAAACAGATAACATTATATCAGAATAAACAAATCAGATACACATATCTCAAAAAAAAAAAGTCTATCTACGAGAACAAAGCAATATATAATGTTATCTCAACAAAAACAGTCTCAGTATTTATCAGAACAAAGAAATAGATAATGCTATCTCAGCAAATAAACAAAAATAGAAAGTGATAACAGTATCTCAGCAAATACAGTTCACAGTGATACACATATCTCAGCAACAATAATTTCTGTATCTACCAGAATAAAGCAATAGATAATGTTATCTCAACAAAAAACAAACTCAGTATCTACCTGAATAAAGATAACGCTATCTTAATTAGCAAATAAACTCTATAAACACAAAAATAGAGGAACACAGCAAAAATCAAATCAAATACTGCGACAGAGAAGAACACAGCAAGAGGCAAAAATCAAATCAAATACTGCGACAGAGAAGAACACAGCGATCGCGATCAGGAAGAACTCCGAAGACAGAGATCGTGATCGTGAGCTGTGATCGCAGGAAGAGAGAGAGAGAGAACTAAGCTGAGCTGTGATCGCAGGAAAGAGAGAGAGAGAGAGAGAGAGAGAGAGAGAGAGAGAGAGAGAGAGAGAAGCACCAGCGAGCTCCTGATCGTGGTCGAGATCCAAAATCGAGATCGTTACGATAGAGAGAGAGAGAGAGAGAGAGAGAGAGAGAGAGAGAGAGAGAGAGAGAGAGAGAGAGAGAGAGAGAAGCACCAACGAACAAAGTTCAAAAATAACGCATTATATAATACACGGCAGTAAGGGCATTTTCGTCTAGAAACGGACTGTAGACCTAATAAATGTTACAGTAATGGACCTTCACCACTATTATACATTGGGCTGGACTAAACACCCAAAAACACCTTCAAAACGGACCCTAGCCCAATTTACCGTATATTTTATAGGAGTACAACTTTTTAATGTATATTTGTCACTGAACAATCAATCTAAATTCCTTTCAAGATCCTGTATCAGCCATAAGTACATGATCAACGGTTCGGATCAAAGTTGGTAGCCCATAACAAGGCCAAAAAAATAGAATTTGTAGGGGTTCGCTCTGGATGAGGGGTTCGGTCGGGGTCTATTTCCTCTGTCCCGAAAATTCTTATGTCTCTTTATCGAAGGATTTTTTGGCTATTAAATTGCATTATTTTTTCTTTATGTTTTAAATTCAAAGATCGAAATTTTTTTTCGGAGTCAATTTTCGGCACAGAAGGTTCTGCATCGTTCGGTGGTGAGCTGATCCCAGATATTATACATACAGCTAAGAGATAAACCTGTCATTGTTTTCACTTTTCCGACTTTAAACCAAGGATCCCGTTAACGAGCATTCCTCCCAAATCCCCTTTAATCTCAATCTCTCTCTCTCTCTCTCTCTCTCTCTAGGCTTCAAAGCAGGAAGGGGGTCAAGTGCATTCGTCTGATTAGGGTTTGAGAGAAATGGCGTTCTTCTCATCAATCGCGTCCAGCCTGTCCAATTTCGGCAGCGCAATGCACCAATCCGTCAACGGGTATACTCTCAAAACTCTGAATTTCTTAATACTCTTTCCTTATTTGGAAATTGGAATTTCCAATTACCCTAATTCGAAGCCTCTTTGCCCATTTGCTGCGGTTTTCGCTCACATTTTTATATGCCCGTACGGATAGTGATTAAAAAAATATTCTTCACTTCATAGAATTATTATTATATATATGAAACTGATTTTTTAATACTCTTTGGGGGTAAAGGTTGAATTTTTTAACAAAATGTCAGAATTAGAGAATTAGATCCAAATGGTTGTCTCAATCAATTGGCGTCAGCTACATTAATCATGTTTTCCCATTGCCCTCTGTCTAGGGCTATTTCTTGTCTGTTTTCCGTTTTTGTTCTTTGAATTACTCATACAATCACTAAATTATACATGAATATCGATCTGCACCGGAAACTAAGATAGGAGAAGTTCGAGTCTGTTCACTTCGGATATTCATCGTGTATGTGAAGACTCACATAGACTCAATATCGTGTTTTATGTTGTAAGAGATGAAGAAATAAACTAATTCATCATGTCTATTAAAAAATATTTCATGTTGACTAAATAGTTGTTGATGGAATCCTTGAATTAACATAATTTGAGATTGAACTAAAGCTTCTTGTTAATTAGTTTGCCCAAAAGAGAGATCGTGGTTGATTTAAAGTTTTTCTTTTCAATATTTGATTGACACTTTGGAGGCTTTTGATATTCACAAAATAGGTTTTCTTTATAGGGATTAGAGAGTGAAACGTACAACTAGTTATGGTTTTAAAGGGATTTTAGTTTGTAATTAGTGGCTAATTGAGAGTCCAAAGTTTTATTAGGGCACATTGCATGGATATTAAACTGGGAGTTTTGACTTGGCTTTTATTTTATTTTCCTTCCTTTTTTATAAGATGGATACTCACGAACGGAGCCTGGATTTTATGCTTGGGGGACCATAACGGGGACAAAGACGTTTTTAACATTTAATACTGCAGAACATACTAAGATGCTACACTCCTTCAAGACTTGAAAATTGACCCATTTTCCATAAGTTTTTAAGGAATGAAAAAGGGTTTGTACAAGTGCTAGAAAGAACGGAGGTAAGTGCCTTGTAAGCACAAGTCTCTAGTTCAACCCCCACCAAGGGCATAGTCATGTCGAGTAGGCCGCGTCCGTTAGAGTTTCTCATGCACTCCCTTGTCTTGGCGTGGAGGGCTTGCCTTTGATCGGACCGGAGAGGGGATTAGTTGGCGTGAACTTAAGCTACCCCATGCACCTTGACTGCTAAACCAAATAAAGAGAGGAAAAAACAGAAGAGAGATGTTGGGTACCATGGATGAGAGGGAGAGGTGGTCGTGGCACCATTTACTTGACTCTTTTTTATTTGAAAAGGAAAGGGGCCCAACCCATTCACAACTGATAAGTGATAAGTAGAGATAAAAATTTCATTAGGTATAGAAGAACATTTTTACCTAGCCGTGGCTTCCTATAGCAACTAGTGTTTCCATCCTTGAAGTCATGCGCTCCTTGGTTCAAGTAAATGTCATTTCTAAAGGATAAAACAATCATACTGCGTCTTGTACTCATCAAGAGTTCCCAGAACCCTCTGATCTATGAAATGAAGGTTGCAGTTGTAAGATAAGTGACTAGATTCAGTGATTCAAGGGAGAGGGCGAGAGAATTGTTGTTTAGGAAGGAAAAGTGTGTAGGGTGTTGTGTTTTTAGGGTTGTGGTGGTTTGGGATTATTGGCAGTAGATTTAAGGTTTCATGGTGAGATGATGATGGTGGTAGAGGGTGGCGGCTAGGGTTTTGTATATCTAAGGTGGATGGTGAACCCGCTCTGATACCATGTTGTTTAGGAAGGAAAAGTGTGTAGGGTATTAATAACCCTAGCACATAATAATCTTATTTATATAGACGACTCACATATTAAATAAGTAAACTAAGCAATGTGGGACTACTACTAATACTATATTCTAACAAGAATATTATGGAAAGAGTCTTTGAGATACATCTAGTAAATTGAAACTTGACCTTATTAGGAAGCATACTACTTCATGTTATTGTTTCTGATGCTCTGTCCTCTTTTTTGGAATTTGATAATCACTTGTGAGAATGTGTGCACGTGTTTCTAATTTGTTTTTGGTGCTAACTCTTCAATGTAGTTTCCTGCGATCATCGTGGTTTTGGATTTCATGTATAGTTGCTTCGCTTGCTTGTTATGCTCATTCTTCTTACTAGTTGGATAAAATAACCTTCCACTGAGCTCATTTCCAGACAGAGTAATTTGATATTGTCATGATTGTTGGTATATATATTCTACATATATATGTCTTGCAATCCGTTGTGTTTCCGCATTTAGTGAGCATACTCTTTCTTTCATGAAATATATAACTTGGTCAACGGTAATCAACTTTATCGTTTTAGTACTAGTATACTATACTATGTTCTGGTTCCCTGAAATTCTGGTATACTGAATCAATTATCCTACATGCATGATGTTATTGTTTTATTTTTTTCTCATATTGGTTCCCAAATGTTTCACATATGCACGATGTTGGAGACCGGAGTAGTGTAATTATATTTAGGGTCATCGGTAACATGGTCTGATTTTATACGGAGTAATATTTTTGTCATGTTGTGTTGGTTAGATTTTGGTCTCAACTTTTAGGCTCTATTTTCCCAGTCACCTATCTGAATGACGTTCGTTTTTTTGCTTATTGACGCTCAAGTTCTGTTGTCATGGTGGTCAATGATGTACAATTTTCATGATGTAGATGGACAATTATTTTTTTTCATATTATGAAGAATCTATTTCCCATTAATTGGTTGGATTTCTGTCCTCCAGTTTGATGGGTTATGAAGGCCTGGAAGTTATAAATCCAGAAGGGGGGACTGAAGATGCTGAAGAGGAAGCACAAAGAGGAAGGTGGAAGCAGGAGGTTCAATATTTTTTCCCCCTTTCCTTTCATTATGCAGATGCAAGTTTTTACTTTGCTATTTCTGTAATTTTTTGCTTGATTTTTCAGTCATATGATGGATATTGATATTTCAGTTAGTTATTATACTTACTTAGATGTGCATTAAGTATGTGTCTATGGGGTTCTGATCCCAAATGTGGTTCATGATGAAAAAGTTATTTGTTGACAAGAACTGCTATCTTCTCCTTTTCGCATGACTTGTTGACATGTACATAATCTGTAATATAATGAATACTCGCCCTCTGTCAAAGACTTTAAGCCGATGCTCTTAACTTGTGTTGTTTTCATGGTTGGCAACTTTCCTGTTGACTCAACCGTAGGGGTTGCTTTAACATGTGCTTGAGTAAAGACCCTAACTACACAAACTCCAAACTTTCTCCCTGTAATATAATGAATACTCGCCCTCTGTCAAAGACTTTAAGCAGATACTCTTAACTTGTGTTGTTTTCATGGTTGGCAACTTTCCTGTTGACTCAACGGTTGGGATTGCTCTAACACGTGCTTGAGTAAATACCCTAACTACACAAACTCCAAACTTTCTCCTCTGCATATTCCTTTATTTGTCTGTTTCATATTCTCATTTAAGTTCTTTTCCTCACAGGACAGGGATAGTTATTGGAAGATGATGCAGAAATATATAGGTTCTGATGTCACGTCACTGGTGTCACTTCCAGTTTATATTTTTGAGCCAATGTCAATGATTCAGAAAATGGCAGAGGTTCGTGTTATTTGCACCACACTGAATTGACTGTTTCCCATTTGATGCTGCTTGGGTTGTTTAATGGCACTTGGTGTTGAAATTTTGTTGCAGTTGATGGAATATTCCCAGCTCTTAGATTTAGCAGATGAATGTGAGGATCCCTACCTGAGAATGGTTTATGTTTGTAAGATCTCTCTCTCTCTCTCTCTGTGTGTGTGTGTGTGTGTGTAGTGGATCTCTCTTGTGGAACTCATGATTCTCTGTTGCAGCATCCTTCTTTATATCCATGTATTATGCTTGCCAAAGAACTTTGAAGCCATTCAATCCAATACTCGGTGAAACTTATGAAATGGTCAATCATGGTGGCATTACATTTATTGCTGAACAGGTAAGCTTGAGGCTTTGAGCATATTTTCCATTTTTTATTCTTTTGCTTTCCTCGTTTTGTTTGTAGTATGGGTCATCATACTTTTTGACCATAATCAACAAGGATTATTCTTTCTTGCCTATATTTTAGAACAGCAGTGCTTTCTTTAAGTGGTATTCCTAGTCTATATTTCCCTATATTGGACAATTGTGCATAGGAGTTGCAATCGTTTGAATAATTTACTTTCAGGTTAGCCACCACCCTCCAATAAGCGCTGGACATGCTGAAAATGACCATTTTGTTTATGACATAACTTCGAAGGTGAAGACCAAATTCTTAGGAAACTCGCTTGAAATCTATCCCCTTGGAAGGTAATAATTATGTTGGGATTCAATATTATTAGGTATTTTGACTTCTTTCGCTAATGATGCTGACAAAAGAAGGTAGAAATTGTACACATTTTTGTAAGACATGATATTTTTGCAACTGCCATTTTATGACTACTTGTAGGAAATTATTACCACACTTGTCAAACAACAGCTTGTTCAAAGTTGAAGGGATGTTTGATGTAAAGAGAATTGAGGAATTGGTGATTGATTCTTTTGGTGCATTCGAATATTCTTTCAAATAGTATGATGTATTATTAGGAGTAATTGATAGGGTGATGATGTGGACATTTTGCTACCATCAATGTGGCGCTTTAGATGGCACTGATGGTATCATTTAATGGCCCCACAGAGATGATACCAAAATAAGTTAGCAATACTGTATTAGAAGAGTACTATGTGCCATGGGCATGGAACCTAGCATTTCTGATTGTCCTTTTCACCTTCATGTATTTGTGATTTTTTATTTTATGTTGCCCAGTTCTAATCTCTATTACGTTTTACACCTGTACCCCAATACCTCCCTCGAACAGTTTCTCTCCTTGCCTTTCCGATTTCTCAAAGTGGGATGCGACTGTTATTAACTTATTATCATTGCCTTGTGAAAGAGTAGAAGTAGAAGTAGAATAATGATAATGATAATGATGTTGGTTTAATAAGATTAGGTAACCTCATAATGGTTAGGAAGTGGAATACGCCAAAAAGGGTGGGCCGCTTTGTATGTATCAAGATTCTGGAAGTGCCTGCTAGTTAAGCTGGTGATGTATGAGGGAAGTCTGTTAGAAGGCATCATGCTTCCACATTGGCCAAAATTATCGATAGCACTTGTTGAATGGGAGTAGCTGTATCAAAGACTTGGCGTTTAATCATGTTATCCATTACCCCTTTGTCCTTGGCTCATCATCACACTTAGGCTTGAAAACTATAAAAACGAAGGAGCAAGATTGAGAAAGCTTGTTCCAACATCCTGTGCTGTGGACTTGAAATAATATATTATATATGCACTTATTTGTTGATGTTATGACTCAAAATCTGTTTGGTCAACAATGTATTTGCTGCTCACTTTTGATATTATTTGATATGCAGGTCACGAGTGACCCTGAAAAGAGACGGTGTGGTCCTAGATTTGGTGCCTTGCCCTTCAAAAGTTAATAACTTGATATTTGGACGAACTTGGATTGATGTACCAGGTGAGATGACTTTGACAAACTTGAGCACTGGGGATAAAGTTCTGCTGTATTTTCAACCTTGCGGCTGGTTTGGGTATGTGCTTAGCCATCATTCTCTGTTGGTTAATATTCATATTTGATGTGTTTTTTATTTACTCACTGCTTCGTAAGTACATCTTTGCTGCTTTTAGAGAATACAACTTTGGATCTTGACATCAGGTTTTCAACCAACATTAAATTGCTTAGTAATTAAATAAGTCATGTTTTCATACACTTCCTTTAAGTGTTCTCTAAGCATGTGCAATCACCGTTGTAAGCTGCGGATTTGCACCTGGTTTGGTCCTTTGATGGGTGGTTGTAAGACACCACATGAGCTTCTTACCCACATCATCTTGGCAGCACCTAGTTTTCTATCGCTGTAAGATCTATTTTTTTTTTGGTATAAGATCTCTTACACTGTTGTTAATGATGTTTTTGGGGAGAAATTCCCATGGACTTCTGTTTTCTGGCATTCCTGCTTTTATTAGACCATGTCAATCTTGTACAGCTTTAGGTGGGAAAAAAGAAGGAAAGATAGGTACTTTCATCTCAGCTTGTAGTTGTTTTCTTCACCTCCTCTTTCCTCTCTGCAGCTGTTCCTAACTAATGGTTGTTTATATTGCTCAGTTTCAAAATAAAAAAAATTGAAGATCATCGTTAGTTTTCCTTTGAAAGTTCAGAAACCATAGTTTGATTCAAGTTTGTTAGATCGTAAATATTTCCTGTCAAGTATCACCAGATTATACAGCTAAATTACCAAAGAAACACCAATAAAAAAAATGGGTTCCTAGGAAGAAATCTCCATTCAGTTTATTAATTAGCCTTGTCATTGGGAATGTTAATTTCTCGTATATCTTTGGCTTCATGCCTTTGGATACATTTGTCATTGGTTGCAGTGCTGGTCGCTTTGAAGTGGATGGATATGTGTATAATGCCGCTGAAGAACCCAAAATTTTGCTGACTGGGAAATGGAACGAATCAATGAGTTATCATCCTTGTGATGCGGAAGGAGAACCCCTGCCAGGGACTGAATTGAAAGAGGTTGGCTTCATTGACTTTCCTTTTGTCTTGCCCCTTTTTTCCCGCTTGTAATCATTTTCCTTCTGTTTTCTAGACTGTAGACCCTCTCATTTTAGACTTAATCTAACAATCTTATTACATCAATGCTAAGGCCTAAGAAGCATGGACATTCACAAAGGCGTCGTTTTGTGTTGAACACCACTCCTCTTTATCATGTGGCTGTTTCTTTTCCAAACCAGCCAGTTTATTATTTGTATTTCTTAGAACAGGTCACACTTCAGACACTTGGGGGACCCACATGTCCGTCATTTAGACACATGAATCACATTACATGTACAGAAAAATCAAAGAGGAAACATTCGTGGTCAAAACATACCTCTATTCCAAAGAAGATTCTCTTGCAGCTCTGTAGGTGGAGATTGTTCGGTAACTTGGGTGGTTCCCGCTACTTGCTCCCAAATGCTATTGATTGATTTTAGAGACTTTGGTAGTAACAAGGCGGCAAAAGCACTGTGGGTTTGAATTTTTTGCCCACTCTTCGGGTAATTTTGTTGGAAAGAAATGCAAGGATTTTTCGGTCTAGCTTGAGGAGGTTGACTCTTTATGGGATATAATTAGTTTGTTGACATTGTTTTTTGGGCCTTGGTATCTTCTCCCTTTAAGGCAACTCCTGTACTTTTTAGTTCCACAGATTGTAAACAGGTGGGATTTGCTTACTGCTGTATTTCATCTTTGTGTTCTTCTCCTCCGATCCTCTTGTAGCCATTTAATAACTCTGTATTGACCAACTAAAGACCTACTGCCGTTTTTCTGATGCTGCCACTGTGCAGGTCTGGAGAGCTGCTGAAGCCCCTGAAAATGACAGATTTCAGAGCACATATTTTGCACACAAGCTAAATAGCTTGGACACCGCCCCTAAGAAGTTATTGGCATCAGATTCTCGCTTGCGACCCGATAGATATGCACTTGAGAAAGGTGATTTGTCCAAATCTGGTTCAGAAAAGAGCAGGTCTCCCTCCCTCCCTCCCTCTCTCTCTCTCTCTCTCTCTCTCTCTCTCTCTCTCTCTCATGAACCTACTGAAAGTTGGGACAGATTGGAAGAAATGATAACCTACCAAACAAGGGGTTAAAAAGGGAGATACATGATTCCATTTTTCTGCTATGAATGTTTTTATTTTTAGTGGGGAATATGATGCCTTGATGTCATGACAGTATCATCACTTATCATCAATTGCGTCAATTGTTTTGTTTTATTTTCTATTTCACTTTTTCTGTATTTCAATTATTTAAGTTGGGGTTCAAGTTTCCTCAAGGTTCTTTGTATGACAGATTACAGCATTGCGTAATTCAAAGAGACTCCCAACTTGAATTTGTGAGGGAATTGCTATAGTGATTGTGTTTCTGTTTCTGCAGTCTGGAGGAGAAACAGAGGGCTGAAAAGAGACTTAGAGAGACCAAGGTCCAGCAATTTACTCCAAGGTGGTTTGACCGATCTACTGAAATTGCTCCTACACCTTGGGGCGACTTGGAAATATATCACTTCAATGGCAAATACGACGAACATCGGGCTGCTATGGATAGCTCGGACAGTATTGAAGAGGTAGACATCGCATCAACAGAGTTCAATCCGTGGCAGTATGGAAGCTTGGCAACAGAATGAGATGTTACATCATGTACCTCGCTGGCATAATGTTCTTTCTGTATTGCTTTTGGATGCCGCTTGTTTATTTATTATTGTATTCTGTTGAATAGTTCTGCCTGGTTTCAGTATTTATAATTAGCGTGAATTTTGTTCGGTTAGTAGAAAAATGAATAATGTGCTATCTTAGATCTACATTTTGCAACAGGAGCTTCAGCAATACATACTGTGAATTGCCAACCCTTTCCACGAGACGGTGCCTTAAGTCCAAAATACCAACCAATCTGATTATCAGAAATCGTTACTCGTAATGTCGCTACAAGCTTTAACAGAAGCATAGCAAATTTTAAAACCATCATTAGGTTTGCATTCAGGGGATCAGTAGCTGATGGTAAGTCAATTAAGCAGTACCAATTGGCAGTTGTATAGCAACAAATATGCTTCTTATGAACCCATTCACTACTCCTGTTCTTCTATTTATTCTAGGTTAATATCCAGGCCCCAGGCTCACAATACAGAAATGGATAGAAGAATAGTGAATAATAGACTCTCTGATCGGATGAGATATTCCAAAATCTGTAGTTACAGCCGTTGTACATCAAAAAAGAGTCGTGATCTGGGCAAACAGAGCCTTGAAATCCGTTGTTGGGGTGCCAGCTCCCTCAGGCTTCGAGGCCAGGTCAAATGCCTTAAATTTGGCCTCCTCGAACTGTAGCGCCTGCACGAAATCAGAATGAATTAAGCTAGTTGCACAAAATAACATATGAATGGAGAGTGCGATTTCAGGTTAAACCATACGAAATGAGGAAAACACGAATTCTGATCAAACAACAGAACACAGAAAACAAGAAATCTTTCCTCAAGAACGAATACCTGAACGCAAATTTCAGCAACATCAGCCCTAGTAATGCTCCTTGTATCTGTCTTAAGTAGCTCATCATCCTTTCCAACAAGTAGTTCTCTAACACCACCTTCTCTGTCTTGTAAGCCGCCAGCCCTAAATAACCAGAAAGATTCAAGTAACAAAGTCTACCACTGAACTACTGACTAGCTGAAGTAATAAGGGTAATCTATGCTAGATTGCTAGGGCATAAAAGGCGGCCATTTCAGCTCTTTTCAGTGGCTATGTAACGTCTTTTTGTTCATGTACAAATCGCCTCTATACGATTGCCTGAGCTGTTTACTTATTTCAATCCTTCAATTAACCAACATGTATGGAGGGACATGTACGGGTGGGGCGGCCCAGGTCACCCCCTACCTTGCCAGAATCACCCAGCATGTAGTACTACATTAAATATTCATAATGTACAATATTGGCCCCCCCAAACTTCAAGAAATAAAATATAAAGTGGCTGTGTAGTAGGAAAACAATTACTTCCTTTAATTACAAAAAGAAAGTGGCTATGTTTTTCTTGAAGAATATTATTCCTTGGATTCATACTTGAATTCCAAACTACATGCAAGGAAACTTAAAAATTCAACAACCATGTGAATTATGTGGAATTCAAGTTTTCTTAAGTTTGGGGCCCCCTCTATGTGAATCCTAGCTCCGTCCCTCCAACTAACTATTTCAAGTTTGATTGTAAAACCATAAGGGGCTTGATTTAGTCGAAACACATATACTACAATTTGAGTTTTGAGTTGACCATTGATCGTTAGTATTTGAGCCTATTATACAATCAAAGCAACATTCATGATGAACGAAAACGGAAAAAAGGATGGGCTTACCTAATAATTGTGTATGGAAGTCCTGAGTCAGCCAGATACTGTTCAGCCTTTCTCTTCCAGACCTGCATATGGGAAAATCAGGGTTGAAAAGGCATGCCTAAAGGCCTCAAAATCCCAGGCTCATCAATCTTATGCCAGGACAGCCTGACGCAATATCTACTTCAATATTTATTTGTCTGTTTATTTCTCAATGGTCACGAAACATATGCCTTAAATCGTAATCGGGATCCTGTAGGCAGATACAATGTTCAATCATTTGTTAATGTATCGTACTCTAAATCGGCATATGATACTGCTAAATAATTAGAGTAAAATAAAGGCCTAACATTTCACTTTGTATAACATATGGTGCCCCTAAAAAGTATAGAACAAATTGTTTTTATATGAAGTCACAAAGGCCCTCTAGTGAATCAGTGATATCTCCTGTCACACGCACATAATGGACTCGTCCTTCCCAAACTTCAAAAGACTCATACTAGGGGTTGTTTGATAAAACTGAAAACTGAAACTGAAAGCTGAAAAGTTAAGTACTGAAAGCTGAATGTTGAATTTTTTAAGCTGAAGAGCTGTTTGATAAACATATTAAGCACTAAATTAAAATTTATGAATTAATTTTAGTTCTAATTCACTTTAATTTTGGTGATTGTGGTGGTGGTGGTGATGGAATGGTAGTGGTGAGGGTGGTGGTGGAGAGATGGTGGTGTGATAGTGACGGTGGAATGATGGTAGTGCAATGATGGCGTTGTGGTGGTGGTGGCGGCAGCGGAGGCGTGGTAGTAGTGGTAGGGGTGGTGTGGTAGTAGTGGTGGTTGCGGCGGAGTGGTGGTGGTGGCGTGGTGGTGGTGGTGGTGGGGGTGGGGTGGACTAGTGGTGGGTGGTAATGGTTGTGGTGGTGGTAGCGTAGTGGTGATGGTAAAGTGACGGTGGTGGGGGTGGAGTGGAGTGGAGTAGTGGTGGTGGTAATGGTTGTGGTAGTGGTAGCGTGGTGGTGGTGGTAGTGGTGGTGGTGGTGGCGTCGTGATGGTGGTGGAGTGGTGGCGGTGGCGTTGGTGGTGGTGGTGGAGTGATGGTGGTTGTGGTGGTGGTGGTAGCGTGGTAGTGGAATAGTGATGGTTGTGGTGGTGGTAGTGGTAGTGGAGTAGTGATGGTGGTGGTGGTGATAGTGGAGGTGGTGGTGGTGGTGGTGGTGGTGTTGGTGTTGGCGGAGTGATGGTGGTGTTGGTGTTGGTGGAGTGATGGTGGTTGTGGTGGTGGTAGCATGGTAGTGGTGGTAGTAGAATAGTGACGTTGTGGTGGTAGTAGTGTGGTAGTGGAGTAGTGATGGTGGTGGTGGTGGTGGAGTGGTGGCGGTTGTGGTGGTGGGAGTGGTGGCGGTTGTGGTGGTGGTGTAGTGGTGGTTGAGTGACGACGGTGGTGGTGGATTGGTGGTGGTGGTGGTTGAATGCAATCATACAAGAATTCAGCCAGAATTAAGTAGCTCAAAGCTACTTAATTTTTATCAACTTTTTACACTATATATTTTAAATGGCACTTAATCTATTAAGTAATGTAAAATGTGGTTATCAAACCTACTTAATCACTTATTACTTAATTGTTTCAGTTTTAAGTGGTGAAAATGGGATATCAAACAACCCCAGGTCATCAAGACAAAATATTCTGACTGTGAGATTTAGGTTTTGTATGCATCTGCCATTGTTTTTTTTGAAACAAAAACTCATTATAAAAAACCAGGAATTAGAAAAGCAGTCCAATCATTTGGAACCCAAAGAACAAAGTTTAGAAGCGTATGGGAGTTAAATTGAGACAGAAAATTTACGAACCAGAATATTCCCCTTCCCTAAGTTGTTTAAGGGGTGGTTAAGATTTGTTCCTCCCATCGATCCAACAAGCACAATGTGCTTCACTCCTGCAGCTTTAGCTGTACATATAGACACGAAAGATCAACATAAGACATGCCAATATGAACAAAACCAAGAAAAAGGATGTGTATTCACCGGCATCTATTTGATTCTTCTGCCCAATCCAGTCAACCTAACATGTAAACATATCCGATCAGCACCATGGAAAACAGAATAAGGCTTAATAACTAAAACTAGAACAGCATCCAGAACTAAGAAGTTAAATCACGCAGTGATGAGCTCCACATAATTCTTTTAGGCTACCTTCGGATCTTGGTTTTACGGAGTGACTTTGTAAAGGGAAAAGAAAAAGTAAGGAATTTTACTTCATTGTCTTTTCCTCTATAATAATGAAGAAGAATCAATTACCTTTCTTTGCCCGTCAAAAATCCCTCTACAGATCCATGATCCAAAAATGTCCTTAAATTAGGAACAAAAAAAGTAGTTACCTGCTCAGGATATGCTCCATCTTCGAAATAGAACTCAGGCCTTTCACCTTTAATTACATCAGCCCCAGGCTTCATTTTCGGCACAGCACTGGTGAGAATTATTAGAGAATCAATACCTTCAATCGCAGGAACGATGCTGTCTGCATTCCTTATATCGCCAACGAAAACATCTTCTGCTCCACCAATTGTCACCTTGCTCTCCTCGGTTCTGACCAAACCTTTGGCAACATATTGGTCTTTCCTCTCCTTCAACTTATTATAAACAATTTGTCCTGCCAAAATAAACCAACATAGAACCAAATCAGGAAGAAGAGAAAGAGCATCATTTCTTGCTAATAGAGTTTCAAAAAGCAGGTGATTATCACTAACCATAATACATAGTAACAAGCAGTTATAATTGAAATATTATAATGTTTTCAAGAAATCAATAAACATAAGCAACGTGGAAAATCGATTCTCTAGTGCTGAACAATGATCGTATCATGGTGCAATGAATTCATTACATTGCAGCACAATGATCCCGGCCCACATTGGTGCATGCGATAGTTGGGTCACATTCAATATCAGAATAAGCACTCATAAAACTACGCACAGTAACAACCGAATAATGCGATATTAGGGTGCTGTTTGGGCTGCAGCTATTCGCTGCTACATTGGGTTCATCACTTCATGCATGTTGTTGTATATAAACAGTTTGAACACTATACGGATCAATCAAATAGCTCTAGCAATTATATTGCCCTTGACCAGAAGTTGCAAAAATTTGAAATTGTAGTGACCTCAAAGTTAATTCCGTGAAGTACTCAATCTATTGTGTTCCTCAGCGCTAGTGTTATCGGTATGTTTCATTAGATCCGTGGAACTTGAGTACAAGAGATTACATGCATTTGACCACAAACTCGCAGACACAGTTCACGCACCTATACACGGTTCCAGTACACACCCGTAACACCATATGCAATTCATAAATTGGGCCGCATGAAGTCCTGACACGTCCAAATTGGACCACAAAATATCATGACCAAATTGGGTCTGACAAAGATTTGACTAAATTCCGGGCTGACATTGATTTGACTAAATTAATTCATAACTTGGACCACTAACCTTCACAATCAACACCATATTAATTCATAACTTGCACCAATGGTGTTCATAATTTGGCAGATGGTACACTCATTTTAGGGGGTGTTTATTGAAGAATTTCCCCCAACTAAACGTTAAGAAGTTAGAAGAGGGAGATATGAAGCATTGTTCATCTGTCAACAGTTGTAAATCACGAAAGGAGTCATCACTGGCAGAAAGGAGCAAACCAAGGTTTTAAATAAAAGCCTTTACGTATCATATCAACTGTTAAGTAATGGGACTTTGGACCTTCGATACTGTTATTTATTTGCATATCAGGCGATACGGTCTGATATGCTCCAATATTGACCGATATGTGGCTGTATCACTGATACCGTTACGTTTCCCAATACCGCGATTTAAAACTCTGGAGCTAACCAAAGTAGGACCTAGTACCGCGATTTAAAAGTCTGGAGCTAACCAAAGTAGGACCTAGTAATGCCAGAACATGTATATTGAAGGGGATGAAAGATCTGCAACATACTACGAGATTCTCTTAGATGAAGAAATTCTCAAGACTTGGATCATTCCACATGGGCTATGTTACAACCTTAAACAACTGAAGAAGGCTAGTTGCACCTTGATTCAACAACTTTATCCGGTCATCAAACAAAATTTTATCACTTTTCTGCACTCCCTTTTTCCCACCCTCTCTTTCTTACTTAGGTTTATGTTTATTAATCAGGTCCAGATTATGCGCACGTCAACTAATCCCTAGGAAACCAATCTCATTGTCCACTTGGAGGCCCATTTAAAGCCGGGCAAAATCCCATATAGACTGGCCAGTGGCCACACCAGTTGATAGCACCTAAAAGGTTTCAAACATGACACCTACGGGGAGAGCAAAACGGCCTTGACCATCGTACCAACTCCTCAAGGTTGCATTTCAGTAAATAACAACTTTTACCCAGAAAACGTGATTTAACTCCAATAGCATAGAATCACAAACAATACCCAACAAGAACTTATGGAAAAGTTTTTGTTCCAAAAAAGAAAGAAAAAACTTACGGAAAAGAAAGTGTGAAGAAAAAATGTAAGGGAAAACGTACTGTGCTTAAAACTTTATTTATTTATTTAAATTTTCTTCGTACTTTCTTTCCAAACCAAACACGTGTTCCAAACAAAGCCTCAAATTAACCAAGCCCACATAAAGAAACACATAAAATCCGGAAAAATACACACACATCCAAAAAAAAACACGTACAACTAACTTTAACGTTAAGATAGATTAATCATTTTCCAAAGCTTTGATTTCCCTTGCTATATCAAGGGTTCAAGCCATGGTACACATACTCTCACCCAAAAGATAGATTAATCAAATAAAGAAGAGTGGAGTGGGAGTAATTACCGGTTCTACCCCCAGCACCGGTAACAAGGACTGTGCTTCGGCTCAAATCCGCCATCGCTGATGAAACAAGACCCACGAAAATTCTCTCGAAAAGAAACCCCTTTTTTTTTTTTTTTCCGATCCTCGAAATGGAGAGAGAGAGAGAGAGAGGAAATATGGAAAATATTACTCCCTTGTAGTAATGGGCACCAACCAGTAATTAAAGGGAAATCACCAAACGAAATTTATGACGGTTACGCAGAGTCGGCTAGCAGAAAAGGTTAGAGGATTAATCCAGAGAAGATATTCAGTGCTCCTGGGCCCACGGCATTTGCCTCAACAATCGCTGGTTGGAAACTTGTTGTTGATGACTGGTAGTTGATCTGTGACGCGGCTAAACTCCAATCCCAGAAGAGAGAGAGAGAGAGAGAGAGAGAGAGAGAGAGAGAGAGAGAGAGGAGGAGGAGGAGGAGTTACGTGGGAGTTTTTTTTTTTTTATCGATTTATTACTTTCCAAATAACTATTTGCCAAAATATACGGTTTTTCAAACTATTTTTAAAAATAGTTCAAAACACATATTCTATGTGCGTCACGCATATGGGATGTGCGTTATCCGCGCTGGCAAATGCGAGCTGGGCCAGCTAAACCAACGTGTATCACGCATATCCCATATGTATCACGCATATCCCATATGTATCACGCATATCCCATATGCATCATGCATATTGAATGTAAGTGATGCGTTATATATATATATATATATACTATATCAACAGTCATTGAAGTAACGAAATGGATAGACGATTTCAATCAGGAAAAAAACAAGAAAATTGAGAGAGTTCTCGTAGAGGTGTCAATGTTGATGAATGGGACATGCGTTTTTTTGGCTCTCAAAGAGTAGAAAGAGTTCTCACAGCAAACAGAGTTATTGAACGACCGGTGTCTCCTAACAGGGGATACGTTGCACCTGCACCCCCCTTAGTTGATGATGCACCTGCACCCCACCTGGTGATCAAGTTAACAACTCTCGTTTTCGACTGCGAAGAGATATTGGGGGTGGGGATAATGATGTTGAACCGCATGCCCAGCTTTCCCCTCTGGATTCCTGGCTTGCCCAGCATAAAGAAATGCGTCGCCATGATTTGCCTGTACAATATATGAGAGGGTACCGCGGGGTGATGTCACGAAACGCATTTCGTGTGGTTCCACGAACTGGTACGCAACCAACGGCTGGGGTTGACCCACGTGCTGACCAACGCTCCCTCCCAAGGTTGGACTACAGCCTTGGTATTTTAAACAGGCAAGGGAAACGAGAATTTATCTTGCCGATGTTACAGTACGATATGGCTCAAGATACTTATTTCAAATTAGATTGGAACCAAACTCCGTTTGTTGGTGAAGCTGCTGATTTACTTAACTGGCCAAACATGTTTGTAGAGCGCAATCGTATGGAGGCGAAATGTCGGTCCTACCTGCAAAAGGTGCCCAAAGCACGGTCAGTGGAGATGATAGCCGAGAGAAGGCAAAATATGTTACATAACGATGTTTGCCAAAGGCTGCAGGTGGAGATTAATGCAATGTCCCGGCGGGTTATGCGACAAGGAATGATAGCCACTGCAATTAGGGATGGTGAACGGGATGGCTATGACCCATGGGATTTGATTAACAACATTAAAATGGATCCACAGTACGCAACCGATCCTGAACTTTCTGATTATTCTGATGACGAATAAACAAAATGTATTGTTGGACTAAGGGTTTATGTTATTGAATGAAATTTTCAATTGGATGTTAATGTGAAGATGTCTGAACATGCACGTGCACGTCGCAAGCACATGCGAGCACGGCATCTTCCATTGTTGAAACTTGTTGCAACTGCACGTACGATTGATCATGTCAACTGAATGCCTGTGATTTCCTTTATATGGGCTCGTCTGATTCATTGGAGTCTGCACCTCGTAAGTTTGTGCCGCGCGGTCAAACTCAATGACCTGGTGTCTCGATGCCTTATTCTTCCAGTGTTTGTACTTTTTGATGGCAAATGTGCTCCAGTTTCCCCCCGTCTCAATTTTTTTTCGTGCTTCTACGGCTCTGTCATTGAAATAGTTAACGCTTTTGTAGAATGTCATCATAACCGTTCCCATTATGGGTAGGTGCCTAGCTTCTTTTAGGACCCCATTCAAGCTCTCTGAGATGTTTGTTGTTTCCGATCCGTAATGCCTACCTCCATCATGTGCGAATGACCATTTCTTTAAAACCAAATCCTCCGTTAGTTCCTTGTAGACCTTTTCATTGTCACCGAACTTTTTAGTCTTTTCAAGCTGAGCTTTAAACTTTTGTTTTTGGATTTCCATGGCCGTAACTTTTATTTGGTTGCCCACAACTTTGTTGAACCTCCTCATATAGTTTGCCCCAATGTGACAGGCACAATAGCGATGATAAGCATGGGGGGGTCTCCAAAGCGGATCTCCTTTTATGTACGACAATAGACCAGTATGCCTGTCTGAAATTAGACACAATTCTGTTCAATTGGTGACAAAATGTCTTAGACATGACAAGAACCACCCCCAATTATCAGCATCTCCTTCTCCACAATGGCAAATGCAATAGGGAATATTTGATTTTCCGCGTCCTGAGTCACAGCAACCAAGATTACGCCCTTGTACTTTCCTGTTAGGAAGGTACCATCAATGCTTATCACAGGCCTGGAATGTTTGAACCCTTCGATGGCCGGCCCAAATGCCCAGAAAAGACGATCGAATGTGCGGCATCCTGGTATGTTTGTATCTTTCGACAACAAGATGTACTCTGTACCTGGATTTTTAACTTTCACTGCGGCCAAGAAACTTTCGACTTATGCGTACGACTCATCCCAGTTCCCAAAAATTCTTGCTATAGCAATTTGCTTCGCAGCCCAAGTCTTCGCATACGATGGTTGGAATCCCTCTGGCCTATTTAAAATCATTGCTTGAAGGACCTTCACCTTCGTGCTTGCATCTTTTTTCACGATAGGAGCGATAATTTCAGAAATGAACCGTGCGTCAAGATTATGATGATCTTGGGTTACACTCTCCGCAACGCAAGTGTGTGGTCCTGCGTATCGACTGATTATCCACTCATCGGCATCCTTACACTTTCTTGCTCGTAGTCGCCACTGACATGGGACCGGGTTCTTGCATTTGTACACCAACATAGTCGGTGACGATGCTGATGTCATCACCACAGTATTCTGTTGCATGCTATACTTCTTCACCGTATTCTGCACCTCCTCCTTTGAAAAGAAAACCTGCCAATAAAGTTCTATTGACCTCATATTGTTTCACATTCTACTTAAAAAGATGACTTCATTTAAATTAGTGTCCCCATGCTTCTTCTGAAGATGTCCTCCAGTACCACAACGCGGAGGCCTAGAGACACGCGTACTCCTATGCGGCCCATCTGGAGTAACATGACCTCCACCTTCCATGTCAACTTCCTCCTCCTCCTCTTCTCCCCCCTCCTCTTTTGGTGTCTCCTCGAACTGAATTATTGTCTCTGTGAGCTGTGTGACTTGGCCTAGTGAATCCCCATCTTGCTACTCTACCATCCTTTTCCTCTTCAAAAGTGACCTACACTCAGAAATGGTCTCTCCACCACCAACAGTGGATATCTGCATGTTCGCCCAATCAAAGTCAGAAGGAGTTTGCGATTGTGAACCCCCTACCCCTGCCGTTGGTGAGTAGTTAAGTAATGGACTCATCGAGACCCCATCCATATTTAATATAGCTGAACTGAAAGGAGTGGAAATCTCTGAAGGGTGCACTGGTCCTCCTGAACTACTTGTTGCAATGGGTTCCTCGAATTGGTATTCTGCGTGTGTATCTTCGGGAGGACCCTCAGGCTGGTGCTGCGATACAGGCTGGTTCTGTTGGTGGACCCCTGCTTCTGCCTGTAAATGGGGGTCCATATGGTCATAGTCCTCATCAAATTCCTCATGTATTTGTGGATCTCGTATCTTATGCTCAGGAGCTATCTTTCGGAATAACTTCTCTTGGAATTTCAAGCACTCGACTCCTCTCTGTGCCATTGCCTGAACAACCTCAGCAGAGGCGAACGGCATAGAAAGCCTCTCAAACAGTTGCATCTGCATTACAATGTATTTTCAAAAAAGTTACATACATGAAAGTAAATGGAAGATTAAAAAGAGTAATATCATCATATATTACCGTTGTGTTTGTAGCTGCACCCATCTTACTAACAAAACGTAAGGTAATCCTTTCGTACCAATCTAGGTACGGGTCGTCAGCGGGGTAGACAAGAATGTCAGGATCGGTAATGTTTACAATATTGTTGGCCCTATCATTCCACAAACGTATTGACTTGCTCCAATCCTTCACACCATTCCTAAGATCCATACCGTGAAACTCCCCTAGAGACTTAGAGGGGAGGGGTGGTTTGTCTCCCTCCAAATTGACGCAACACCCGCTCTGGTTGGTGCTGCTCAACATGAGAGAACTGGATGAGTGGGACACTTGCCATCCAAATACCTCTTTCGGCACTACAAATCTTGGCAAAGATTAGATCAAGTCCTCAGTGTACGGTTGCCACACCACCTAAGAAAGCACAATTAAAAAAAAACATAAGAAACTAAATCATAAGTACTCCCTCCGTCCTAAATTGTTGGTCTTATATGAAAAGATGGGTAATTTTTGGATAAAAAAATCGGATATGTTCGTGCATATTTTTTAAGTGACACCGAGTTAAAGAACTAATTGAGAACTCTAATTTGGTATCAAATTTTTTTAAAAATTATGCACGAAATTACTTTATTTATGATCCACTAATCACAAGTCTTTTCCTAAAAGACCAACAATTTGTGACAAACTAACGGAAAGTAACGTAAACAATAACCTCGTCCGGCCTCTACACGTCTAAAGAGAACCGGTAATGTTCAACCACATGGGTCGGCAAATTCGACGAGTGAAATTCATCGTCCCACCTGCACAATTACAAAATTAATATATTAATGGCCTCGAATGATACCAAGCAATATTACTATATTAGTGAAGAACAAACATTTCAATACTAAATGTAAATGACATCTTTAGTTAACAAACCGTACCATTCACTAAGAGGAGAATCACGACGAATGACTCGCTTCCCATTACGTGCGGGGGCAAGGAAAGGAAAGCGCTCCCAACCCTAAACTTGCAAGAGTACGAACATCCCCCCCCAAGTCTTTCGATCCAACAGTAGAGCCGAAGTCTAGGTAATGGTAAAGGGTGGCAAGGCAAGCGCTCCCCCAACTGTAAGTACCGGCAAGTTGAAGGTCGTCAAGCAAAGACAAGAAGTATAGGTGGACATGGGAACTAGATTGGTCCGGCAAAACTATGCCACCTATAAGTTGTAGAATGTAACCCCGAGCTTTCCTCAATACCGTGACTTTGTCATCTCCCTCCTCAACCTTTCTGTCAAAGTTATCATGCAACCATTTCAAACTAACCTTAAACCCACTCATAACTTCTCCCGGTGGATCCAACTCTAGTAGACGCTCGCATAAATCTTTTTTCTTACCTTGTCAAATCTTGAGTCCCCAGTAACCAGTCTACCATCAACTAGGAGACCGGTAATAATTTCCACATCCTGTAGGGTTACTGTGGACTCGCCTGAACGCAAATGGAATGTGTGAGTCTCTGGCCGCCAACGCTCAATGAGTGCGGTGATGAAAACACGGTCCAAAGTTATAAACGACATCTCCAAAATTCCACCAAAACTAGCTTGGTATATCAACTCAACAATGCGGGGTGAAGGCCGCCCCAATTGTCGTAAATTGTTATCATTGCGACGACATATCAACGTGACATTTTCAACTTTAGAATCCCCCTGAATAACATTGTAACTTATGCTTTAGTTTTACGAATACTCCAAATTCATTACAACAAATTCATGTTATAAGACATAGTAAGTTCTAAGATAATGACTTCTTACATAGCCTTCCCATACAGCACGAGAACAGTGCTGTTTCTGTAGCACAAGTAAGGAGCCGTCAGTAGGCCCCGGATCAATACTAGAGCCATCCATGATATAACCTGCAAGTACGAAAATTATTATCATAAATCCAGCCATGAAAAATATGCTTCCAGTCTTCATTAGTTAGTACAGCCTTCATCTACACAAAAGTCAGGCGAAGAAGAATATTACTGAAACCACTACGCCAGCCTAATAAAATGTAAACGCAATAACAGATATGGATTGAAAGCCAATGGAAAGTACAACGGTGATTTATGAACCATGTCTCTTTGGTTTCCTTCTTTAAATGTAAGTTTCGTAAAATATGGCAAACATTAGCCGCAGTGATTTGAGACAGATATTATCATTCAGTGGGTTTCAACTTTCAACAAGTTTCTTTGATTGCCGTGATTGTTGTTCCTTTATATATGGGTCTCATTTATATAACCTGCAAGTACGGAAATTATTATCATACAGTATGAATTTGATGCGTTGTTTCCTGGTGCGACTGAGTGTATTTTTTTGTCAAAACCAAACAAAAGTATTGATTTGGTGGTTTGTTGGAGAATTGGTACAATGTGTCTATTTTTTTTAAAAACAAACTTAGTGAAAATTAGTACAGATACGGGGATCCGATCATTTCCCGGCAACTCCCCGATTTCCCCACTCTAGGAACGGGGTGCGGACGGGGGACTGTAAATCTGATTCCAACTCGCCCCATTGCCATCTCTACCATAAAAGATATGTGAAATACTGTAACTTAAAACTCATTTGTCAATCAAAGAAAGATTCACTGAGATGTCCCTATTTGACGATAATTCATAGCCAAACATAGTACAAGTAATCACATACACACACCTGATCATATGAAGAAACCAACTAAAAAACCTCTAGGAAAAACAAAGAAATCAAATTAGCATTATCTCATTCAAATCATAAACTATTTCACACAAAGTACGTCGAAAAAACACAACGATTTACGCTATTCGGGAGAGTTCTTCTTTTAGCATGACCCTTACACCAATATCAATATTTTGCATCCGATGTGACTTCCTAAGACAAAACAATACTATATGCGTGATAGATATGCTAATTTGGTGGTTCACTACTATGTGCTAATTATGTGGTGCATAGATATCAAAACACTTTTTTCGGTTATCGATACACTTTTAACACATTATTCACCGCACCGCCCTAGTGGCTGTGGTTATGCATATTCACACAATGATGTGGAGTGTAATCAAGAAAATATAGAAAGGCAGAACCACCATATATGGGACCAGCTGACATATGCTATTACGTATTCCAAAATCCAAATATATATGTAACTTTAGTTTTCGACTCAACTTGCCTTGTTTTGTCCTGTTTGATATTAATTCTTAAAAGTAAGCAAACAAACAATTTCCCAGTCATGACAAAGACAAGCAAAACTTCCACAAAGGAATCCTAACAAAGCTACATACGTTATCATCACACATGGTCACAAAAAATTTCTAAGTTCAACATAAGGTAGCAGCTAATGTTCAAGTTTTGTCTCTTTCTTGAACCGCTGCCGGTTGAACACAGGCCTACGGGGAGAGAGAGAGAGAGAGAGAGAGAGAGAGAGAGAGAGAGAGGGACTTACGGTGAGAGGGAGGAGAGAATGACAAACGGCGACGGAGATCGGAGAGAACGGCGAACGGCGGTGAACGTAGCGTACGACGATTGTAGATCGCGAGAATGGAGAGGGAGAGGAAAGACAGTACATACAGGAGTGTATGCGAGACGCATACACTTTTACAATTTGATTTTAAACCCTAATGCATTTGGAATATGCATCACGCATATTGAGTATGCGTGATACACGGTGGATATCCAGCTGGCCCGGCTCGCATATGCCAGCGCGGATAATGCACATACGATATGCGTGATGCATATGGAATGTGTGTTTTGAACTATTTTTAAAAATAGTTTGAAAAAACGTATATTTTGGCAAATAGTTATTTGGAAAGGAATAAATCGATAAAAAACTCAATTACGTGGTTGTTTATTTGCCGGTAAAATACATAGTTACGAGTTACGACCCCAATTTATGTATCCACGCACATAAGTCGATCTGACAAATTTGCCCTTAAACATCAAAAAAGCTCTCTCTCTCTCTCTCTCTGTTGAGCTAATGAAGTTTGATTCGATTAGGGTCGAGCTTCGCTGACTATTCAAGGTTTGACCTGTATGGCTAGATCTCGAGGACCTAGGGCTGCACCCCAAAAACCTAGACAAATATATAATGGTAATTGATGAAGTAAATTTTAGGTTATAAATACATGTTACATGCATGCAACAATCGATGTAACTTCTACTTTGTTCTCCATTTGACATATAATAAACATTACTAGTATAAGTCGTGAATGTATTCAGCTTCAAATTTGGGGAAGCACATAAAAATTTATGTGTCTTGTGTTCTTGTTCAGAAAGTCACGAGCGCCAGCCACCCAACCCACCATCGCGAATGTCACCACTACCAAATCACGAAGGCCATCATCGTTAATTGTTCGAAACTACAAACTCAGCTGATTGTAAATAGTTTGGAAAACAATTCCACACTATAGTTTATTGCTCGGAATTGTCAATCCAAACAACTTTTATTCATGACGGCCTCACGAAACTAAAAATTTTGGATGATCGTTGGTTATTTTTAGAATTGTGAATGCGGATGATTTGTTGGTTGTTTGGAATTATAAATCATTCGACACTGTAAATCCGAACGACTGTTCGACTATTTAATAAATGTTACGAGCTTTTAGAAGCTTCATAAAACCGAACGGTAACAAATTTAGGGTTTCTCGATTCATGAGTGTAGATTTAGGGTGTGATTAGTGTTTGGGAGATACGGCTAGGGGTGAGCATGGTCCGGATTGGTTCGATTTTATAGTAAATCAAGAACCAAACCAATATTTACGGATTATGAATTTAGAGAACCAAACCAATCCACAAAAGACATAAAACCAAACCAATCCAAACCATTAAAGTACGGTTTGGTTTCGGTTTTAAACCACGGTTTGCTTTGAATTAAGCTATTATTTTCAAAAAATATTTAAAGTACTTAAAGTTACGAAGATAAATTAAAAGAAAACTTATATTAAAATCAATTCCATTCAAATTATCAAAACACACTAACATCAACCAACTAATTAAGAGTGGAATACAACTATTGCCTCAAGTCTTGGTAGTGAAGGAATTATAGGAATTGAATTTAGAGAAATTTAGGAATTAGACAATGTAAGTTGACTGATTTAGTGATCTCATATTTTTTGTGTGTATGATAAATTAATAATCATAGGAAATTAGGAATGAGTTGTGATATATAGAAGTTTAGTCTAAATTATCTTGGCAGAGAAGGAAAACTAAATATTGCGGTGAATTTAATAGAATCAAAAAATTAGAAAAGTAGTTGACTAAGGCTTCTATATTTATTTGGTGAATCATAATTAAATTATATGTATATATATGTATTATACGGTTCGGATCAGTTTGGAACCATAACCATGAATGTGAATCCACAAACCAAACCATATAATGCGGTTTCTAATTTTTTTAAACCATGACCAAACCATAAAACTAAAAATCCGAACCAAACCTTTCGGTTTGGATTGATTTGGACTAGATTCGCGGATTGACGGATTTTTTGCTCACCCCTAGATACGGCTGTGTTTTTTGGGATTCCAAATGGGGAAGTCAAGGAAGAGGTTGACTACGAAACTCCTAGTTGTTTGAATTGGGCCTTGTTTATGGGACTGTGGCCCGTCAAATATTACGTATTCGGCTTACCAAGTATTAGACCCAGCCCAAAAAGAGCTTTTGGAGTCTTTTAGACGCGTAGCTTTACGGAACCTTTTTTTTTTTTTTTTGATTAAATCAGCTTGAAATTAAAAAAGAGGCTAATCGAATATACAACCTGCAAGGGGCATACCTCAGGAGGAAAAAAGAAAATAAAACATAAGAGACAGAGAAAGCCTACTCCAAATGGCTACATAGGCTTTACGGGAAACTTCCCCCTCTTTTCCTCGGCATTATTTTTTAGGGTCCTTTTCATTAATGAGATAATGGTAGAAAGCGCAAGAAAGAAAAAATAAATTTGGTGTTCACTTCGCAGGAATTTCCGAGAAAGCGGTAAAAAGTAAACTTTTCCATACAAGCCTTTAAAATTAGAGAGCTTGCATCACTTTTTCTCACAAAAGTTTATTGTCAGAATCAGCAATAACTATTTTGACTTCCTTAATTTCTTGCAAAATTTTCATCCTAATCAAACTCGGAATATTAAATTAATCGTGAGAGTTCACGAGACAATCAAACCCAATAACTCAATTAAAAAAAAAAACCAACTCAACTACCGATTGGCAAATAAAAACAACAACTCAACTAATATAAGAAACAAGCCCGATACAGGATAGAAATAAAGAACAAAAGGAAAAGCCTCTCTAAGGGAAGAACACACGCACGCAGGTGGAGAGATTTAAACTCCCGATCTCCTAGCGAGATGCAAGAGTCCTGACCAACTGAACTAGCCCCAATTTGCTAAAAGTTTGCAACTTGCGCGCAATTGCGGAAAACATGAAGAAAAAAAAATGGATGTGAAAGCGGATGCGTTGGCTCTCATTGATTGTCACCCTCTTAGCAATATTGTCTATGATCGCAGGTCACTAATGAAAAGATTTAAGGCCGTGACTCTCAAACACATTCACCATGAAGCAAACAAGGGTGCGGATAGTTTCACGAAAGATGCGCCTTTTTCCGCTGGGGACTTATATATTTGTCTGTGGGGTTTAAATACCCTAAACTTGTTTCGGTTTAATTAATGTTTCTATTGCACTTTCTTTAGCAAAAACATAAAATTAAATACTAAAAGGATGAGGTGGATTGCTAGTGAAATGATAATTTCTTCTTCTTCTTCACCCTAAAAAAACCTAATTTTCCACTAATTTTTCATCACCACATGATTTTCACATGGTGCGGATGGATGCACGTGTCTAAAATTCATTATCCAAAAAAAACAGGGCCACGAAGCTATATCAGTTCAACATTTAGAAAATTTAATGGGCCGGAAATGATTTTGCCATTCCCTTTTTTGTTAATGGCACTCCCTTACAAGTGTATTTTTTGTGCAAAAATACACTTGCAGGGGAGTGCCGTTAACAAAAAAAGGAGTGGCAAAATCAGTAGCCAATTTAATTTTATGATAATATAGAATTCTCTTATGACCGCCAGTTGTAAATTCGTCATTGGCTATTGAAAACTTTCGTTTTTGACACAAGGTGTGAATGCGATGAGCGCGGGCGTGCCAAGACTTGTAGCGCCTAACTTCGGTAGAAGATTCCCGTGAATCTTGACTTCTAACGTATGAGCGATCGTGTGTGATCCAAAGGTTAAAGATCACAAAGTGGTTCGTGGTTTGCCACACGGTTGTGGATTTAGAATTTCCTAGTCGTATAGGAAATGGACGTAGAAACGTGAAAACGTAAACTCTATTACTCCGGGATAATAAAGTTGATACAGGAAAGTAAAAGATCCAAACAACTTAATGAAGTGTGTTTGAATGGGGTTTGAGCACGTAGTACTCGATAATCTACTTTGCTGAAAGTAGTAAAGTATTGTGCTTCGCTGGGAAGGCTTTGGTTTGTAAGCGATGAGCTTTGATTGGTGTTGGACCCTGTTTCAGCATTATGAACTAGTATTTATAGACCTAGCAGCATCCTGATTCAGGCTTGAATCCGAAAATCTGTCTTGCTCCAATGGCTGCCATGTGTCCCATTATTTCCCACTTTTTCAGCACATGTGATCATGGGCAGTTTTCAGAGGTTAGAAGCAGTTACTAGAGTCGTGGGTGATGTGGCAGCCTCCTCCCATGATCTCCTTCTCTTTAGAATTCGACACATGGCCAATTGACTTGGTCAATTGGTCTTTGAAATACAAAATCCCAACTGCCACCAAATGGTAACTGCTTCCTATAAACGTGGGCCTCATCTTTTGACCGAAACAATATTTCCTTCATGGGTCACATAATGGGTCAAAGCTTTCTGGGCTAAACCCGCACCTCCTTTCTTCGTGGGCCCAATCGTGGGCTGGTCCATGCGGGCCAAATCACCATCTCCCTTGTGGGCTCGACCGTGGGCTCGCCTTCTAAACCAATATGGGCCGTATTCTGCTTGGGCCCAAGTAGGAAAATACCCATGGTCCAAGAATTACCCAATTAATACACAACTCTCGGCCCAATTAATTAAAGAATTAACGAAAAGCCCAATCACGGCTAGCCCGATCCGTGGTGCCAAAAACGGGTATAAACATCTATAGAGAAAGAACACTCTTGGTCCAACTTACGACGACGAAGCTATACATCAATTCAACAAACAAACAAAAAAAAAAAATTTCCAAAATAGATTTGTGCTTTAGCTTGTTTTTGGGAATGATTTTCGCATTCTTTAAATTGTTAACTGCACTTTTCAAAATTGGGGAGTGCGAAAATCAACTCCATTTGATTTTCACACTCTCCAAAGTTAACGATTTGGAGTTTGCAAAAATCAACTCCATAGTGGTTACGTGAGTGCAGTTAACAATTTGAGAAGTACGAAAATCACTCCCTTGTTTCATTTTTTTTTTTGCCTAATTCAAGAACAGGCCTCTCCACACCAGTGACACTCATCGTGTTGGAACAGCAGCCTACCGACATAAATAAGGAAATTGGATTGAGAAAGGTGCACCCTAAGTCACATAATGTCCATGCGCATGCATGATCAGGAGCGTGAAAACGTGTTTCAAAAACATTCAAAACTACACTAATATTCACAAGAGTGGGAATTGCGTGCGTAAAGCGATTGAGAGCAGGAGCGGACGGCTTTAAGAATGGTTATGTGGCTAAGCGTGCATCATTAGCCAAAGCAACGGCCACCATGTTGCCAACTCGATGGCAAATTCCAGATGATTAACGAAAATAATCTCCAAGCCTAGTCTTTTTCCTGCTTAACATCTTAACATCATAAATCCACATTCGCCATAAGACAAACACAGTTGGTCGTAACATCTTAGCCGTTCATTTTGTCGATGCGTAAATCATCCGTGTAAAAATAAAAAAACAGATTTGTTAGGATCAAGCGCTTACCATCTTACCAAAACCCGCAGGTAGTGGTAAAGACGCAACTTTATTTTCTTATACTAAATCATAGCAGACCCCAAGCGTCACGGTTCGACCTGTGTGGGCAGGATGCTGGCCTGCGACTAGCAAGATTGTCCATTGTTCTTAAGTAAATATAGTTTGTTTAATTAGATACTTATATCTGATCAACAAACTTTTGTTTGGCATGGATGATGATGGTCGTTTGGCCAAGGTGATATCGTTGTCACTGCCGGTGTAGGACTGATTGAAACCCAACTTATTCTAATGCCGTCCAGGATCCAGCAAGCTTGAAGTGCTGATTTCGCTGGAGTTTGTGGCCGGCCCAGTTCTGGGGCGGTTGATCCGCATTTCTATATTTGAAAGACAGTGTTTTGGGTGGTGGCCCCACTTGCAGTTGCGGATCTCCCTGCCCTTGCTCCGAGTCTATAGGTCGAAAGACGATGTTTGGGTGATGGCCCCACCTGCTGACTGATGAGGATTTGGGCTGTAGTCTGTAGATTTACTTTGTTGTTGGATTTCAATTAGGTTTGGGCTTGACCCAATAAGTGTTTTGGGGGTTGGCATCTGGCCAATCCCGGATCGGGTCTCGAATTGGCATAAGATTTTCTTGTTCTTAAGTTTGTTTAGGGGCTCTCTCTCTCTCTCTCTCTCTTACCCTAGCCATCGCACCTCTTTGTTTCTCTCTTCCCCTCCCTCCTCCTAGGATTTCCACCCTAAAATGGGCGGCGGGAGGGGAGGCGATCTTCCCTATGGAGTTTTTTTTTCTCCATCGGCTTCTGATCGGAATCTCTTTTTTCCTCATTTCATCACTCTCCACCCTCATCCTCCCCTCACGCCTCCAGACGCCTTGGCCTCCCCGGTTCCTCTACCGCCGAACCTCCTCCATCATATTTGCCATTCGCCGGTGAATCGTCTCTGGTGGTGCGGTTCAGATGTGCGGTTGTGGGTGCAGAGCTTTTGTGCATGATTGGGTCGCCGGAGTTGGAGATCTATTTTGGTGGAAGATGATGAGTTTTTTTTTTTTTCATTTTCTTGTTGGTTTGCGATCTTTTGCTTATTTTTCTCCCTTTTGTGGAGGTTTTTTCTTTGGTTTCTTGCCATGAGTTTTTCTCCCGACTGAGTTTCTCCCAGTTGGGTTATTTTGGGTTGTTTTCTGTTTCTGCAGGAAAATGTTTAGTTAGTTTGAGGTATAATCTGTGTGATGAATCCTCGCCGTCGTGGTTACTTGATCCTTTGTCTAAGATGAGTTTTCTATCAGTTGGCAAAAAAAAGAAGTTTGTTTAGGGATATGATCCCGTGAATCCTTGTTCCTTTTAGTCTTCGTAACAACTTCAAAGATTAATAAAATTTTCTTTTTTTGCCGTTCAAGAAATGGATGATGATGCACATATCGAGAGTTACAAAATGATCGATCTGAACCGTTAAATAGCACTCTATAATGCTTATTTTACGTCGTACGAGGATCACACGAGAGGGTTTTGATTCAATTACGCAAGTTATGCAAGGCTGAACTAGCGAGAGGTTATTCTTGATTGATTAATTGATCGCAGCAAGGAATCTACATCATTCAATCAATAGGAAAGAAACTAGGGATAAAGATCCCATAGAACATGAATGCCCCCTTTTTATCAGAAAAAATAAACATGATTTTTTTGACTTGGGGTTCTTCTAAGCTGTCACTGATGTTTCCACTGTGAGCTTTCCTGGGTAACTGACTTCCATTTTCTTGTCAACTTCCCAGAGTTCCGGTAACGCTTCCCGGATGTTGTGCATGCTTTCTAGTGCATAATCTGCACCTTTCACTCTGTGTGAAGTGCCAACCTGAATACACAATTCGACAACAGAAGCATCAGATTAGTCACTGTATCGCCAGAATTTGTCCGTTCTTGCAACATCATTTTGTCGAAGTCTTTTTGACGCGTGGTCCTCTGTCCCAAGAATTCTCGTCTCCAAGTTTTTCGTTCATTCATATTCGTGTGTTTCGAGATTCTGGGGATAGAGGATCTCTGATCGGTCCATTTTTTGGACTTTCACTACTTAAGGAAATTAATTTTCTATTTTCACTTCGTATAGTCAATTTTACGTGCTGAATTGTGTTGCCGAAGACACTCTAACATACCAGCACGGTGTGCAGGCCTACGCGCTTTCCAGACTGAATGTTGCGGACACTATCTTCAAAGAATAGCTGAAGAAAAAATAAGAATGGAAGGGGCCAAGGTGATCAACAAACTTTTGTTTGGCATGGATGATGATGGTCGTTTGGCCAAGGTGATCTCGTTGTCACTGCAGGTGTGGGACTGATTGAAACCCAACTTATTCTAATGCCGTCCAGGATCCAGCAAGCTTGAAGTGCTGATTTCACTGGAGTTTGTGACCGGCCCAGTTTTGGGGCGGTTGATCCACGTCTGTATGTTCGAAAGACAGTGTTTTGGGTGCTGGCCCCACTTGCAGTTGCGGATCTCCCTGCCCTTGCTCCGAGTTTGTTAGGTCGAAAGATGGTGTTTGGGTGATGGCCCCACCTGCTGACTGATGAGGATTTGGGTTGTAGTCTGTAGATTTACTTTGTTGTTGGATTTCAATTAGGTTTGGGCTTGACCCAATAAGTGTTTTGGGGGTTGGCATTTGGCCAATCCCGGATCGGGTCTCGAGTTTAGGGGCTCTCTCTCTCTCTCTCTCTCTCTCTCACCCTAGCCGAGTAGCCGTTGCACCTTTTTGTTTCTCTTCCCCTCCCTCCCCTTAGGATTTCCACCCTAAAATTTTTTTTTGGGGGGGGGGGGGGGGAAACTCCCCTATGGAGTTTTTTTTTCGCCGTCGGCCTCCGATTCCTCCCCTCACGCCTCCCGATGCCTTGACCTTCCCGATTCCTCTACCGCCGGGCCTCCTCCATCATATTCGCCGTTCGCCGGTGACTCGTCTCTGGTGGTGCAGTTCAGATGTGCGACTGTGGGTGCGGAGCTTTTGTGCATGATTAGGTCGCCGGAGTTGGAGATCTATGTTGGTGGATGATGATGATGAGGTTTTTTTTTTTATTTTCTTGTTGGTTTGCAATCCTTTGCTTATTCTTCTCCTTTTTGTGGAGGTTTTTTCTTCGGTTTCTTGCCGTGAGTTTTTCTCCCGACTGGGTTTCTCCCAGTTGGTTGTCTAAGACGAGTTTTCATCTTTATGTACCTATCGGTTGGCCCCAAAAAAAGAGAGAGAGTTTGTTTAGGGATATCCCGTGAATCTTTATTCCTTTTAGTCTTCGTAACAACTTCAAAGATTAATAAAATTTTCTTTTTTTGCCGTTCAAAAAATGGATGATGATGCACATATCGAGAGTTACAAAATGATCGATCTGAACCGTTAAATAGCACTATAATAACGAGGCTTATTTACGTCGTACGAGGATCACACGAGAGGGTTTTGATTCAATTACGCAAGTTATGCAAGGCTGAACTCGCGAGAGGTTATTCTTGATTGATTAATTGATCGCAGCAAGGAATCTACATCATTCAATCAATTGGAAAGAAACTAGGGATGAAGATCCCATAGAACATGAATGCCCTTTTTATCAGAAAATAAACATGATTTTTTTGACTTGGGGTTCTTCTAAGCTGTCACTGATGTTTCCACTGTGAGCTTTCCTGGGTAACTGACTTCCGTTTTCTTGTCAACTTCCCAAAGTTCCGGTAACGCTTCCCGGATGTTGTGTATGCTTTCTAGTGCGTGATCTGCACCTTTCACTCTGTGTGAAGTGCCAACCTGAATTACACAATTTGACAACAGAAGCATCAGATTAGTCACTGTATCGCCAGAATTTGTCCGTTCTTGCAACATCATTTTGTCACAAGTCTTTTTGACGCGTGGTCCTCTGTCCCTAGAATTCTCGTTCATTCATATTTGTGAGTTTCGAGATTATGGGGACAGAGGATCTCTGATCCGTCCATTTTTGGGACTTTTTCACTACTTAAGGAACTTAATTTTTCTACTTTCACTTCGTACAGTCAGTTTTACGTGCTGAATTGTGATGTCGAAGAAACTCTAACATACCAGCACGGTGTGCAGGCCTACGTGCTTTCCAGACTGAATGTTGCGGGTACTATCTTCAAAGAATAGCTGAAGAGACAACAAGAATGGAAGGGGCATTAGCGGAGTTAAGAAACATCTAATTCCAAATTGACAATGTTGAAGTACTGAAGGAGATTAGATATCGTACTGTTCTCTGGGGGCTAATCTTGGCAATCTTAAGAGCTCGTTCGATGGCATCTTCTGATGGTTTGCAAACGATTGGCGTTTTTGGTAATACCGACCTAGGTTCAGGTTGAGAGAAGTGACCGACTATGTCGAATATTTCGTTGCTACTAGCAGTCGTCGAAGATATGCTTGAGCCGACGAATTCAATGTCATCTTCATCATCAGATATGGTACTCTTGTGAATGGGGTTCAGAGTCTCAAAGCAAATAATCCCCTCAAAACAGTCTTCAAGCCCAAGCCTGCTTAGCGCCTTGGCAGCATGGACCTTGTCTGCATTTGTGAATATCTACACAACAAAATGTCCAGAAACAAAGCTGGTTTAGAAAACAAAATCTTCAGCTTAATAGCTTCGAAAGCGATCCATGTGTTTTCGGCGAGGGACTTACGACTTTGCGGATTGGCAAACTGAGCAAAAGATGCCTCAGGACAGGGTCTGGTTTTAGATTCTCGTAAGGCAGTCTCCCATGAACGAAACTGTGGTACTCATCGTAGTCGAAGTCATACCCTATTGCCTGCAAAACGGAACACAGACTCGACTCAAACGGCTGTTACAAAGGATTTCAAAGAAGATAACAATCGCGGAAGCCTGCACAACCAATTGAAACCACAGGATAGAACACTAAATACAAGAGTGGAGAATCACAGCCTTACGGCCTATAGACACGAGCCTCATGCTCTATTAAGTATTAACACATACTGCCTAAAAAACAAAAAGCTTCAAAGCAAACTGAAAACTAAAGGAAGAAGGAAAAGTTGCTTGATATTTAGACATACAAAATGAAGGGATCAAGGACATACCCTAAGGCCTGCCATTGTCGTCCCGTAGTTCTTGTACAGCAAATTGCTCAAAGCTGGGATTTTGCTCCTGTCTATGCCGAGCTTTTCGACCATGAAATCTAGAACATGTTTAACAGCTTCAATTAATTAACAAGCTGAGAAACAGATAACTATACCGGAAAAAGCACGAATCGATAAAAATGCCACCTAATAAGTTACCTTGAATATTCTTGCCACATGAAGCTGCCAAACCGGAACTAAGCGGATAGAGGGTATCATCCAAATCTGCAAAATTGAAAAAGTTAACAGATTAGTTTCCATTGCTGTGCAGATACTGGTGTTTGCCATTAACCCAGGTTTCTAAAAAGAAAGCTTACCAAACAGAAGGCAGTCGTATTTCGGCCTCTGAACCTGCCTATACCGATCATCGTACTCCATTCTTCCTCTAAAAATACTTCAGAAAAGAATCAAAGGATGTGAGCATTAGGGACCAGGATAGTTTAAACCCACAAAAAACTGATGTGAAAATTTACTTTAATTATCAGTCTAAATTTTCTCATAGCTTAGAAAAATATTTTCCTTAAAATCTTACCAGGCCTATTGTCTCAGATTAAGGCATTAATGCATATAGATTGGGGTTTTCATTTGTGGCCATCCAAATTACTTGGGTAAGGCTTTGTTTGAATTTGTGAATATGAAAATCCCCAACCACTACAGCAAGTTGAAGGTGGACTAGCAACTTGAGGTTCAAAACTTGCAGACCTAATAGATATTAAATATTCACACCCACAATCACAAGTTTCTATTTGGTTGGGAAAATGTAGTTGCTCACAAGAACAACCACCAAAGTTGTATTGTTCAACCAAAAATTCACAGAAAAGGGCAATATGGGAAACTCAATCATTTTACAAGGTCAGGAATACAATTTTGAAACCCAACTTCTGACAAAACTGGATCCATAGCCGTTCGATGCACGTGGTCCCACATACATCGGAAGGCTCCGAGCACAGTTGCGTTCCTCGACTTTTTGGAATAACAAAAGACTTGGAATAACAAAAGACTCATGTTCTATATTATAGGTTACATACATGGGTTTTATTTTTAATAAATATTTTATTAAATACACCATCCGAAAACCCCAAAAATGAATTTTTGAATTACATGTGCAACCCCTGTGATTATAACCTTGCTTTCGTTCATGAACAAACGAGTAAGCAAAAATTCAGAGGAATGAAAGTTCGAATTTTTTTTTTGTGTGTTTTCCATAATCAAGAAATGAAAATACATAAATCGAATATCCATATTCAGAACCAAAGGCCATAAAGCTTTAACCTTTTGACAATTAACACCATTAAATGGAGCCCAATTGAGCAGGAAATTGAAATTTTTTTTTTCAAATTTCTAGCGTTATTATTACGACATCATTGGTTAATTCATATCGACAGAAATGGAGGGGTTCAGTACAAGAACGTACCAAATTCAAGAATGTTGGGGAGAGAGGGAGAGGGAGAGCTCGAAGAGAGAGAAAGTGTTGGGAGGGGAGCGAACAAGGCAGGGCAGAGAAATATCTAGAGAGAGAAAGGGAGAGAGGCAGGGGAGAGAGGGGGAAGGAAAACGATGCAGGGCTTGGGGTTTAAATAGGCAAAGCCGTTGCGTCTTTTCCACAAAAAAAAAATGGAAAAAATAAAAAATAAAAAGTTACTACTACTACTATTACTTTGATTATTTTAAGGATAGTGATAATGCCAAAACTGTTTTTGTTGGTGCCAAAACTCCAATGTATAAAAATTTTGTACACTGCACATGGTACAAGTCTTTTGAACGCTAGAGTTTTGGCACCAACAAAAACAGTTTTGGCATTATCATTTTCCTATTTTAATTGTGGTTATTTATTTGAGAGTAAATTCTTTCCACCGGCGGTTAGAAAACCTCACTTTTTCATCATCACCTACCGTGTGTTTACTGTTGATCTGAACCGTTTATCTTGTAGACCCCACATAATAGTGTATCCATGCAAAAAATTAACTTGATCGGACATCGATAGGAGTATCAAAAATTGAATTTTGCTTTGTACAATGGTTAGTTTATCTTTATTATTATTGACAGAAATCAGATTGTCCATTTTAAAAACCAAAATTCAAATTTTGATATATCTTTTGACTTCCGATCAAATTGATTTTTTGCATTGTAATAGTATATTGCGGGTCTTAAAATATGAACGTTTCAGATCACAGCAATAGACACTCGGTGGGGCCCATAATAGACGATGGTGGAAAAGTGGAATTTTACACCGACGGTGGATAAAATTTATTCTCTATTTGTTTTGATTATTTCAATTGTCGACGGTTTTGGAAAACTTAACCAAGATGGTTCTGGACTTTTATTAGTTGGTTTCTCTGGGTAGCCCAGTTGGCGAGGGCCACTATTTTCCGTAACGCAGACGGAGGTTCGAGTCTTGACAGGTGCTCGAAACCCGTTTGAGGACCAAAAGGTGGACTTTAAATCAGCTGTGCACTAAAGTGGTGCCGTGATGACGGCCCGTCCTTCCGTTGCTATGTTGGTCGCCTCTCCCACCCTTTTTTGGATCAAAAAAAACCAAAAAAGAAGCTGTTTGCAGCTGTTTAGATGTGGGTGGTAATCCATTGACACGTCAGGCAAATTGACGGACGCAGGAGCTCGCCCCTACCCAGTCCAAGAACGGCGCCATTTGGAAGGAAAAAAAAATCCTTAAATGTCTATTTCCGATTTTATAGGGCAGAAACGTGATTATGAGAGCTTTAAAGACAAAATTTAATTGTATCTCTTTAGAATAATATGATTAGAATAATAAGATTTTTGCACCAATTCAAACGGATTGAAAAATTAGAGCAGTTAGTTTTGCCCTTTGTCGTTTTTCCTGGATTTATCTTGAAGTTAAGTCTAGTCTTACCCAACAATTCTACTGCACATTTCTACCGCATGTGTGTGGGGGACCCACTTCAGATTCCACAAAATACTGAAAAATACCGGTAAGTTTTACAGTAATTTTTTTTATAAGGTACTGTAAAAAATAATCTCCAACGGATATCGGTAAGTATTTTTTTTGAATCAGTTTCCCCCTACGAATCCAAAAAAAATATTTACCGATATGTGTTGGAGTTGATTTTTTTTACAAAGCCTCATAAATAAAATATTTTTGTATTGTTTTGATATTCGAAGTGGGTCTCACACGCGTGCGATAGAAATGTGCGGTAAGCGCTGACTGCCCAAAAATCCACTTCTGGAGTAGTTTTTTGAATTTTAGCTATACTTCCATTTACAAAACCTTTTGTGACATAATCCCTTATGCACATAGTATTATCCAAATATTTTTTTTTTCAGATTCTCATTGCCGTCCAAAAATGAATAACACATGATTCACGCCTAGAATTTAAAAAATAATTGGCTTCCAAAATTCCCTTACTGCTCAGTTGACCTTTCACCAGAGTGCTGGCCAGAAGTGTTGGGACTTCAATTATTTGGACACGTGGCAGTACTAGAAAATAATCAAAACGTCGTCTTGTTGCTTGTTCTCATATACGGAGTATAAAATTAGGCTGCTGATTTTGCCACTCTCTTTTTTGTTAACGTCACTCTTCTGTAAGTATATTTTTGGTGCAAAAATACATTTGTAAGGGAGTGCCGTTAACAAAAAAAAGAGTGGCAAAATCATTTCCCTAAAATTAATGAGAAATTGATTTTCCTAGCTCACATTTTTGTGATGCCACATCACAACATATTTTTGTCTTTCAAAATAGTTTGAAAATTGGGAGTATTTATTTGAAGTACTAAAAAACTATTTTTGATATGTATATTTGTAAACGCAATTTAATGAAGCCCTCCTCGATCGCTTGCTCTAATATATAGCAATACATGAACAAGTTGCGCACTACAAGTGATCACAACGGTAGGTTGCGTGAAGATTTGAAATCTTGGGTCGTTAGAAGTTTTCCTGGCCAGTATCTTTAAGGTTCCGTGAGGGGTTAATGTACTTGTAAGCTAGCTAGTTTGGATACTCCGTTATTCAAACTTTAAAAAAACAAACTCACAAAAGAACATATTGTTTTCATAAAATGTGCCCCATTAGCTTTGGCATAGCCATGTCTAATCTTTATAACTTCATTCATAATTTGTCTTGGCAATGATACTCCTAGAATCAAGATTAGACATTTTGACATGTTATTTTTATGTAATTGGATTAAGGGGTCGAATGTATGGGGGTCAAGGGCACTTTGGGCATTAAATTTTGGGAGTTTTGTAATTAAGACAACCCCGTAATCTTCAAAATTCCAGTGAGAAATTGTTAAGGAAAATACGGATTGGATAAACGAATAAAGAGAATACTTGGGGAATATACAATGACAATCCTTATCAAGTTGGCTGCTAATTTTGCTATTCCTTTTTTTGTTAACGCCACTCCTCTACAAGTGTATTTTTGCACCAAAAATATATTTGCAGGGGAGTGGCGTTAACAAAAAAGATAGTGACAAAATCATTTTCCATCCAGTTTTATAGTGGTCAAAATGTTTCTAATATTAGTTGCAGACTAGAAAAGAAAAGTGAAACAAAAATCATCATTGGTTTCGTTTTGCATACTATAATATTACATTTTTTTTAATCTGGCGAGCATTTAGAATTACTAGAAGTCCGAGCGCATGCAAATGTGTGTACGCAAAATTTGCGCCGATGATAAATTCTTCAAGTACCGGGGTTTTTTTTGATGCAGCAGAATTTACGAGAGATTAGTTAGCGTACTAGTCCAAATTAGATAAACAACTCGTAGCAATCAATTCTTTACCACCAGTTTGCAATCCTATGAAGCAGAAACATGATTATGAGAGCCTTAGAGACAAAATTTGATTATGTCTCTTTAGAATAATATGATCAGAATAATAAGATCTTCACATCCGTTCAAACGGATTAAAAATTGGAGCACTTAATTTTTTAACCATATTTTTTAATATATAAACGGTCTCAAAAAATTAAGTGCTCAAATTTTCACTCCGTTCGAATCGGTGCAAAGATCTTTTTATTTTTATCATATTATTCTAAATGGTCGTAATTCATTTTTATCTCTAAGGCTCTCATATTAAGTATGTGTTCTTTATTTAGGATCTTATGGAGCAGAAATGTGATTATAAGCACTTAATTTTCTGAGCACTTAATTTTTTATGAGTACTTAAATATCTTTGTACTGATTCAAAACGGAGTGAAAATTTGAGCACTTAATTTTTTTATGACCGTTTATATATTAAAAAATATGATTAAAAATTAAGTGCTTCAATTTTTAATCCGTTTGAACGGGTGTGAAGATCTTATTATTCGATCATATTATTATAAATCGACTTAATAAAATTTTTTCTCTAAGGCTCTCATAATCACGTTTTCCATAGGATTGCAAACCGGTGGTATGAATTTTTATTTAACCAAAATGTTGCCATTTTGGTGTGTGGATCCCCGGGTCCGTGTAATAAGTGGAGAGAATAATAAGATGTTTGCACCGATTCAAACGGAGTGAAAATTTGAGTAATTAATTTTTTTTGAGACCGTTTATATATTAAAAAATATGGTTAAAAAATTAAGTGCTTCAATTTTTAATCCGTTTGAACGGGTGTGAAGATCTTATTATTCTGATCATATTATTCTAAAGAGATATAATCAAATTTTGTCTCTAAGGCTCTCATAATCACGTTTCTGCTTCATAGGATTGCAAACTAGTGGTAAGTTTTTTTTTTTTAACTGTCCCGTTAACGACAAGTAACGGATTGAGACGGCAGGGGGTAAATTGATAACGGAGTGAAAGTTCAGGTGTTCAATTGAAGTTTATTTAAGTTCAGGTGCCTATTTGACATTGAGTTCAAAGTTCAGGGGTTTTTTTGAATTTTTCCCATATTATTGATAAAAAGCTGCATAAACTCTAGGTTACAAACCCTTATATAGGCTCAAACCCTAGAAATCTTAAAAATGAACTTGGAAAATAAAAAGTCCAAGAATTTGGGGTTTTTCCTAAAATTGAAAACGGGAAAGAAAAACAAGACTTTCTAAAAAAGAATCAATTTAAAAGGAATTATGGTCTAAGAGTTATTAATGAAACAAATTTTTCCTAAAACGACAAAATAACGCAATTGAAGACCTAAACGAAGGAATTAGGCCGAAAAGCACCATCGATCATCAACTCAAGGTTGATGTGTATTGACCGGAGCGCCAAAATAAGCCAGCCCACCAAGTTTGGGCCTATTTCGAGCTCATTCGAATTTTGTCAAATTGGGTAATCTGAAATTAAACACCGTTTGGGCTTCCGGGGCTTGGCTCGGTCCAGCTGATCATGGAATTAGGCCTCCACATATTCTACATCATTTTTTTTTAATATTAGAACAAACGTTTAACTCCGAGTTGTACAACGTTACGGGATATTAGGGCATTGAAAAACAAAAGAAGTGTTTCATACACAAAGAATTCTGGGCACGGTTTCTTGTCCGGGGAAGCGGCTAGATTGTTATCTCGGGCTCACTTGGCGACTCAGTGGTGCGACTCAATGGGGCAACTCAGTGGGCTGAATCAGTGCGGTAACCCAGTGTTTTCTGGGCTTCTTTTTAGCTGTTATTTCTGTTTTGTTTTCTTTTACCGGCTGGAGTCCAGATAATACCGATCTAGGTTTCCCCTAGATTCGGCTTTGTGCTGGTTTGAGTCTCCCTCAAATCCAGCGGTGTGCAGTGGTGGACAATAAGTTCTTGGTGTGTTCGGCTTCAATGACTCGATTCTGCTGTGGAGCGTGCAGGTCTCCGGGCGCCATAGGTGAACCAGTTAGTGTTTGCTCCGGCAGGAGAGCTGTATCTTTCTTTAGTTGTTTCTTAGTTGTTGTTTTTCTAGATTTCAGCTGTGCTTAATGTTGATTTCTGGTTTGAGTTGGGGGTCCGTTTTGGGATTCTCTATTATCTGGACCTAGATTGGTTCTCATTTGGCGATTTTGCCGGTCTTGCTTCTGCATGGGGTGCTTGTATTGAAGTCTTTGGTAGTCTTAGTTCATTCTTATATTTTTGATGGAATCTGTATTTGCCTTCGGACTTTGATTTGGGATGAATTGAATGTGTCAAACAGGATCTTGGCTTTCACACTTCTCGCAAAATCCTAATCTTTCTTGTCTTTCAAGTTTCAAGAGTCCTAATCTTTCTGGTCTTCTGCAAAATCCTACTCTGCTGCTAGAGAAGCCAAACAGGATCTTGGCTTTCAGACTTCTCGCAATAAAGTATCGAGCACACCTGCGTTATTAAAAAAGATTTAAAAAAAAACATGTGAATTACTCTGACAAAGTACTAATGGTACTTTTAACCTCAATAAAAGGCGGTCAAGTGTGTACGAGAAAACAAATAAGTGTTTGTCTTTTACGAGGTCGCATGCTCAAATCAGATAGAGGCAAAACATTCCATTGGGACAACCGGAGAGTTTGTCAGTCCGGTCATTAACTTCAGGACTCCGAAACTAGCTGAGGTGCATGTTTGCTGGCTGGACATCCTGTTATAAAAAAAACAAACGGTACTTTCGGATAATCTGTAGCACAAATTTACCAACTGCTTGTATTATTAAAAAGAAAAGGTACAGCTCAATGGTGGGGCAAAGAATTGCTTCAATAAATAGAAGTGCTTTTGGACCCTAGAGCCTCCGATAGCACAGCTGAGACAGTGATGGAGCGATGGAAGATAAGTTAGTAAATATACAAAAATTCACCGTTAGAAGTTGCGACTCCCAAAAAATATTTACAAGGATAGTCACTTTTAAACGTGAATTCTACGAACTTTGTCACATAAGACAATATATCAACGCTTGAGAAGTCATTTTTGAAAATTGTTGCGCAGTTGTATTGTCATTAATACGATCAAATATATATATCTCTTTCACTACACGCAACCGTGCAATTATTTCATGAACTTCCATCGAGTGACTATGTAAATCGCCGAAACAAAGGACAGAAAAATGTCGTTGCCCGTTACCTACTGAAGCGTACATTGTCCATTTTAAGGCGGTCAAGATGTGTTTTTTTTTATCACGAAACAGTTTTGACATTATCGTTTTTCTTATTGCTTTTCCGAATTTGAAGGGATGTGAACGCCGCAATGAGTGACAGCTCATAAAAAAATAAAAAATGCATGCGGTCAATATGATAGTAGTATAAGATACCTTGTATGAATGTTAAAGCCAATAAACAAACGAGAGACCAAAATAAAATAGCATATTCCTCGTTTGAGATGAAAGCTCTTCTCTTTAAGGCTGTTAAAAGAAGAATGAGAAAGTCTGTATACCTACACACTTTTCGACCAACAACTGTGTTCGGAGTCAGTTTAAATGCATCGAACATCTCCAGACACAGTTGTGATCGAAAGATGCATATGTAGCATTCATCAAGAAGAATAGTAGAATTGGTCCGTACACACCCAAACCGTACATCAATGCTCTTGCATATGGAATTCGCCACGATTCAATCTACTATCCAAGTCATTCGTTTTGTGGACTCGTGCAAAAATTTAACATGACCGTGGTCCGTGGATTAGTGAAGGCTTGGTTAATTGAATCATATTTGTTCGACGAGCAACGGACGGTGACACGCTCAGAAGCTGACCGTCTATTTTTTTGGTAAGACGAATGAATCTCATTTCTTAATAGTGACTTACGCGTTAAGATTTACAAAGTGAACCATTTGTGGAGATTGTTTTTGTAATGATCGCATGATAGAATCTTGATTCATTAACTATGTGAATATATAGTATTTGTCTAGAAAAAAACATACAACCAAAGATAAGAAAGACTACCTTCCACAACAGTGACAACACTAGCTCATTATGGGTGGCCATCACTATAGCGGACTTTAAAGAGGGTCCTTCCGTGAAGTTACAAAACATGAGAAGAGAGAGCCCGAGAGAAAAGTACGTCATTTGGTGTACACAAAATATACGCCAAATTACATGGAACTCGTTCTGGTTCTTTGAAGTCTCAGACCAACGATAGGAGCCGTTCAATTTATTTGAAAATTTACCATAAAAATCATTGCAAAATCTCAGCTCATTTGTATATCAGGAAGCGCTTGATCGATTTTTCCGTCCCTGAATTCGGATATCTGCGTGCGCTTCATTGATTCGCAGGGATAAAATTTTGACGAACTGGTCAAGCACTTGCCGATATCCGCACGAGCTGATCTTTCGACGGAGACTCTTAAAAAGATATTTTAAACAAATTGAACGGTTCCAATCATTTGTGTGGAATCCCAGAACGAATTCCCAACAATCCAGTGTATATTTAGCGTACGACAAATGGTGTGCTTATAGTATTTTTGACGAGGATATATACAACAAATTTCACTGGGGCTCTTTTAGGTGTACCCGAACCACCTTTTACTTTTTTTCCAGCACATATAGGCTGCTGCTTTCCAGCTAAGAATATGGAAGTTTCCTTGTCAAGGGCAATGAGCCAAAGGGTTATGATGATTGCCAAATTTGTTTTGGAAAAGAGCAATTGAAAAATGGTTATTGACAAGCCACAGACATCTTGTAGTGGTTTCTCAAAAGTTTCCCAATTTCGAAACGAAATGGACGATGGACAATCACTCAGTAGTACTCCTAACCAGGGCAAGCATAAATATCTAAGACAGATCTGAGCCGTCGGATGCACGATCCGATGATTCAGAAGTGCACAGCACGGTGCTGTGCACCTCACCAACCCGAAGTCCACTTGAGACTGAGGATGCCTTTTTCTATAACACAGGGTGTACGAGTCGACTTATATGCGCATCGACTAGCGCCTGAAAGACTAATCTCACCGTCTACTAGGCTGCGTTTTATTAACCTTTTTTTTTTTTGGCTAAGCAAAAGGGTGGAGGAGGGGGCGACCAGGTATAACAATCCTCCTTTGGGCGTGACCATAGGGACTCTAGAACCGCGGCGGATGCCGAAAGGGACCAATTACTCCATTAAACAAATTGGCAAGTTGTAGGTTTTAGCTAGCCTTTCATATTTACAACATGCATGCTTGAATATATTAATTCTTTTCTTCAAAATCAAAATTTATTAATAAATTGTGAAAGCTAAAATATTTTGCTACATTACGTGATGATATATTATAAAACATATACAAATTGGCGATATATAGCATCCATTCTAATAAATATATAGGAGGAGTTTTTCGCCGCTATCGATTCTCAATTAGTAACGTATTGCTAGTACCTTGGTAAATACCGCTAATTCTCACCGTGAGGTCTCATTTTCCATCTTCTAGGCTAGGTTAGATTAGGTTTCTTGTTTATGGAAGAAAAAAAAAGCAAAAAGTGGATCGAAATTAATAATTCTTGCTGACAATTCTCTTGTAGATATTGTTAGATATGTGTAACCTTCAATTTTTAAACATCCTAGTCTTGTACTTTCAATTTCGTGTCACACCAATTTGTTTGGCACTTCTCTTCTACTACCATTTACTTATGGGCCAAAAAATACATTTAAAAATTAACAAATTAAAATCTAAGGAGCTCCATTTAAATTTTGAAGATTTTTGTTTTTGTACTTAAGGAAATATGATCAGCACTATGAAAATACATATATTTAAAAACAAATGTATAGCTGGACGTGCATGAAACATATAATGGCATGTGAATGACGCAGCGGAATTCATAAGAGACTAGTTAGCGTACTAGTTCAAACGAGATAGATACTCGTAGCCACGAGCAGTTCTTGAATCTACAAGAAGAATATAGTAAACTCTGAAGTTCTATTGATAAAAGTTCCATAATAAATTTGGGTTACAACCTTTTTATAAGCCTTAAACCCAAGAAATAATGCAGAAAAAATATTCCTGAAAATTGTGGATATAGGAAAATTGAAAACGGGAAACAAAAACAAGACTTTCCCAACTTAAACAAACTTCTATGAAATTTTACGCTTAGAGTTATTAACGAAACAAATCTTTACTGAAACGGTAAAATTGAAGGGCTAAACGAATGAATCGGGCTCATCCGAAAATAAGTCAACCTATCAAGTTTGGGCCTATTCCTAGCTTGTCCGAAATTTGCCAATTAAGGCAATCTACAATTAAAACTGATTTGGGCTTCCGAGACTTCGACCGATCCAATTGATCGAGTAATTGGCCCACCACTTGTTCGATCTACATCAGTGAGAGAGCTGAATTCGCAAGCAAAACTAAATAGTACTAATAACTTTCTAAAAAGATTACTAAGTAATTAGGAATCTGGCTTCTCTGCAGTCAATAGTTGTTGGACTGCAAAGTGCCGTTCGCATAATCCTAGCATTCCAAAAGTGTTTTTAACGGTTCCCTGTAAGAGTTTTGTTAAAATCTAGACCGTTGGATGCAAAGATGAATGACCACGATGAAACGACAGAAGCCTCTTTGCATCCAACCGCAGAGAAGCCGGGTCCATAATTAGATGTGTTTGCGTGTATGATAAGGTACGAAATCAAAGAGTTGGCCCCAAATCCAATAATTTTAAGAAAGATAAAATCTTGCATTATTGATGCTTCATTCTTATCGTCTTCTTTTAAGCTAATAACTAAAAAGTGTTATAATTTCTAATTGTGTACGGTATGCATATTTTATTTTTATTTTGAAAACCATGCATGCGTCTTGCTTTTTGAGATCGACTAATCAATTTTACGAAAGGATTAATTTCCACAAAAGAGTAGGTAAACGTGAAGGTCTCTTTGCCTAAATGATACTTTTTGTCGGGTAAATAATTTCGAAAAGTCAAAACTTGCTCTACGAACACATGATACATGCGTGAACACTGAACACTGGCTTAATGACCTAGTTTTTTTTGTTGGGTAAATCAGTGCTTAATGACCTAGTTCTTGGACCGTCTATGGTTGTTGCATTATTTAAAAGGTGCGCCGCACATGATACATGTGTGAACACTGAACACTGGTCTTAATGACCTAGTGCTTGGGCCGTCCATGGTTGCTGCATAATTTAAGAGGTGTGTACAATGAAATATATATATGAATTATGCATATTGTAGCATTTCTTTTGAAATAGTGTTACTAGAAGGCATAATATATATAAGTGATCTTGAATTTAATTTATCAAGGTACCGAAAAAAGAGAATTAAATTAGTTACAGTCGTTTTATACGATAACTATCCGTTATTTTTCTACCCAACGACAAAAGAAAATACTTTATATACTCTCTCCATCCCAAATATCTTATCCATTTTTTACTATTCTGGATATCTCAAAATATTATTTATAGGAGTCGGTTCTATAGATAATAAATTTGACAATACTTTTGACAATACATTTTTCGGAGCCCCAGGGGAATAATCGGAGTCGTTCAATTTGTTTAAAACATGTTTTTAAGGGTTCCCGTAAAAAATCAAATCATTTGGATATCGGCAAGGGCTTGATTGGTTCATTCAATTTTATCCTGTCAAATTTGACAAGAATCAACTAAATGAGCCGATCAAGCCCTTACCGATATCCAAATGTGTTAATTTTTTACGGGACCCCTTAAAAACATGTTTTAAATACATTGAGCGGCTCCGATCATTTGTTTGAAGGTCCCATGCGGGGTTTCAAAAAATGTATTGTCAAAAGTATTGTCAAATGTATTGTCTCTAGAACCGGCCCCTTATTTATATTTTGAAATGTATAATATATTCTATATGCAATATATAGGGATCTTTAAACAAAGTTCTCAAAATCATAAAAAAAATAATTATGCTTTGAAAAATACAAGTAATTTAAAAATGACACATATGCCGAAAAATGAATTAGAAAATTTGGAATGGATTGAGGGAGTACTATATAGTATATATATTATGTTGATGTTGGACAAAATTATAAAGTAATTGGCGAATCCAGAGAACGATTCCATTACGTACAAACTGAAAGATACAGATTACATGTATGAATCATATATAAATTATACATGAAATGACAATACAAAAATGATATAGAAATGCAAACCGAAACCTGTGTTACATAATGTACCGGCATCTGTCTCTTAGAATTTATCCGGCTAGGACCACTACTCATGGAACACTGCCACCGTGAGGAGCCTTGGTAAAGTGACTCAGCATCTTCTGAAATGCCTCTCTCTCCCACGAAGAATGAACTCAAGAAAAGTAATATGTATGGAAGTTGGAATTGGTGTGTTGATCCAGAAAACGGAAATACTGTACATATTTATACACAGCAAGGTGACTCTTGAGTTGTACGGAGCTAGGAATCAATACATGAAACTCTCAAAATGAATTCTGTCGTAGTTCATGCCATCATGGCGTCTTCAATAGCCGCAAAGCAATTAATGTAATATCCAGATTCGTTGAATCATAGGAAGCTTTTCGATTGCCTCGGAAGATCCTTCAAATTTTCTTCAAATTCATTCACCGTAATTAATTTCCAACAGTTGAATCATTTTTCATATGGATTATTCCAATCTTCGCTCAAAGAGTGCAGGATAACAGTTAAAATGTGCATTCATATCCGAGAAATATGCATTGATATTTGTGAAAGTGTATTAATATCAGTGAAATATCCATTTGTATCCGAACTTATTTGAAATTAATTGCATATTATCTTCCGGTTAGTGGGCGGATGCTAGCATGACCGTTTTCATATTTTGTTTCTTTTAATCCGTCCTCATGTCAAATCAAACAACGAAACGTATCATGTAATGATGCTAAAAAAAAATTCTCCAACGTGTCAACTATACGTAGAGTGAATTATTTGGTGTACATATCTCAATAATTGGGGAGTAGTCATCTAAAATACTAATAACGACAGATTCTTATATAGCCCTATGAAGTGCATTATTTTGCCACGTAATTCCAAAGTATATGCATATGATCATTTGGTCTTGGGGCAAATATATTTTCTTTCTTTGTCAATTTTGAGAGGAATATGATACGTAGACATAATTGAATATATAGAATAACCATTCAAAATGAGAGAGTAATGTGAGAGCGACATCTCCAGTCTACGAACAACAACAAACCCACAAGTGTCGGCACCAGAAATTCTAACGACGTGGTCAACAGCAAACCCACAAGTGCCGGCACAAGAAATTCTAGCGACGTTCTGCTGTGTTTGGATGACAATTTTAGAAAATTTGGAAAGAATTTTTGGGGTAATGAGTGTAGAGAGTAATTAGGGTAGTAATTGGAGATAGGGGTAAAGAATGGAGAGAGATAAAAAGAGAAATGTGAGTAATAATTGGAGATATGAGTAATGAGTGGAGAGATAAATGAGAGTAATAATTGAAAGTAGGGGTAATGAGTATTTTTTGAGTTAGAATTTTTTTTGAGAGATTTGGTGATAGGTCCACTATAGACATTTCATAAACTCACAAGTCTACCTAATAGTTTTGTAAAGCCATAAGTCCACACAATCTAAACCCTAGGTACCCTATGAAAGTACCTACAACCCTAAACCCTATAAAAGTGCCTAAATCACTAAAATCCTATAATATGAAAGTGCACCCTAAAATCCTATAAAAGTGCATAACCCTAGGGTACCTTCAGCTAGGGTAATATATCCTACCCTATAATAAAAAAGTACACCCTAAAATTTTATGAAAGTGCCTAAACTCTATAGTGCCCTACCATACTCTGGGTTACCCTAAAATGGACTTGAGACCTTACAAAATTAATAGATGGACTTGTGGGCTTATGAAGTTCACATAATGGACCTAAGACTAATTTTTAAAATTTTTTTTTGAAGTTATGATCCAAATAAGGCAGTGGTTATTTAAGAAATAATTTCCCAAGACGTATGTATGAAAAAGTACAATTATTAATATCTGTCATTCCTAGTGATTGTGGCACTCCCTTACTTGGTAAAATGACTGGGTTCGAGTCTTATCGCTGCGAATTGCAGTACCCCTTCCCCTATCCCCTCCTATCCATTGGCACCATTCTATAAAGGGATCCCTCCTCATTTTGTTAAAATGCTAACTTCCCATTTTTGACTCATATTGTGATGATCCAAACCGTTCAACTTATTTAGAACATATTTTTAAGGGTACTTGCAAGAAATTAGCTCAAAATGTAACCGGAAAGTGCTTGATCCAAATATTTTTTTTTATATATAGAACAGTTCCTATCAAGCTTATGAAAAACTGTTTGGATCAAGCACTTTCCAATTATATTTTGAGCCGATTTCTTCGTGGATACCCTTAAAAATATATTTTAAATAACTTGAACGGTTTGGATCATTAAAATATGACCCAGAAGGCTCCAAACTATAAAATCCTCATTTAAGGACATTTTTTTTGATCGGCAAACGAAACTTTTTATAAGAAAAACCGAAATGGGTACATCGAGGGGAAAAGCACAATAGCGACAAGTGCTAGGATGCAAAAAAGAAAACATCCAACCAACAGTTGGATATAACACCTTAATACTAGATTACAAACATTCCACGTTAGTTACAGTTGTTTTGTATGATAAATATCCGTTATTTTTCTAGCCAACAAAAGAAAAGACTTTATATACTCTCTCCATCCCAAATATCTTATCCATTTTTTTACTATTCTGAACATCTCAGAAAATTGTTTATATTTTGAAATGTATAATATATTCTATATGCGATATATAGGGATCTTTAAACAAAGTTCTCAAAATCATAAAAAAAAAATTGATACATTGAAAAATACAAGTAAGTAATTTACAAATGACACATATGCCGAAAAATGAATTAGAAAATTTGGAATGGATCAAGGGAGTACTATATATATATATATATATATATATTATGTTGATGTTGATGTTGGATAAAATTATAAAGTAATTGGCAAATTCAGAGAAGGATTCCATTGCGTACAAACTGAAAGATACAGATTACATGTATGAATCATATATAAACTTTATATGAAATGATGATACAAAAGTGATATAGAAATGCAAACCGAAACTGTGTTATATAGTGTACCGGGGTCTGTCTCCTAGGATTTATCAGGCTAGGACCACTACTCATGGAACACCGCCGTGAGTAGCCTTGGCGAACTGACTCAGTATCTTCTGAAACACCTTTCTCTCACATGAAGAATGAACTCAAGGAAAGTAGTATGGAAGTCGGAATTGGTGTGTTGATCCGAAAAACGGGAATACGTATTTGTACATATCAAGGTGACTCTTGAGTTGTATGGAGCTAGGAATCAGTAAAACATCATGGGTCTTCAATAGCCGCAAAGCAATTAATGTAATGTCCAGATTCGTTTAATCATACTCCCTCCGTCCCTTTTTAAATGTCCTGCTTCGTAACTCCAACTTATTAAAAAGACATCATCATTATACCTTTCACATCAACTTTTTCCTCCACTTTCCCTACTTACCCATCATCATTACACTTTTACTCACTAATTTTTCAAAATGGAATCTACTTTTAGGGACAAAATAGACAATTCACCAACTTTTATCCACTAACTTTACAAAATAGACACTTATTAAGGGACAGCCCAAAATGGAATACTGGACTGTAATAAAGGGACGGAGGGAGTAGAAAGTTTCGATTGCCTCGGAAGATCCTTCGAATTTCTTCAAATTCATTTACCATAATCTAGAAAGTTTCCAACAGTTGATTCATATTTTGTTTCTTTTGGTAATGACTTCGGTGTCTCCCTCTGATTTGGAGACACCGTAATTATGGCATAACAAAACCATTGTAACCATAACCGAAACCCATTAGGAGCATGACAAAACCATAATGAGGCATAACAAAACCAGTAACTTGCATAACCGAACGGACGGACCAGATTTTGCCACACCAGAAGTTTGACCAAAACTGACCGGTCAAAGCGGTAACTCCAGCCGGTAAAAAGTCGATGTATAACGAAAACCATTAAAGGGCATAACAAGAAACCCGGAAAGGCATAATACAGGAATTGATTGGCATAACAAAGGGTATAATATTTCCTAAACGGGTATAACATAAACCCCAAGTAGTCATAACAAAACCATTAAATGGCGTAACTGTTGAGTTATGCCAACATTGGAATAACGGAAACCAGTGAAAAGCATAACCAATAACCACGGTTGGCATAACGAAAACCATACAAGGCATAACTAATAACAGAACCACAAAATAGCATAACAAAAACCCCTGAAAGGCATGACCAGAACCACATGCCAGCATAACAGTACGACCTGACCACCCCTGCCCCTGGTCCCACCTGTCTCCTCCGCCTGTCAGCTTTTTGTAATTATTATTTTTTATTCTAAAATGTTCAACCCCGGGTTAAGTGGAAAAAATGGGAAATTTTTTAAAATGTATATGTATTTTGCGATTATGTTGACCAGTAAAATGTAACGGACCTCAATAAATCATTAATTTTAATAATCAAGGCCGTTGATTTGGTTGTTATTGGTTATTTGGTTGTTTTTGGAAATTCTGGGCTCCATCCAGTTTATTTTGGTTTATGAAGCTCTTCGATTTGTACAAAAATTCAACATAAGAATGATAACTTATGTTCGATAAAGCTTGTAACGAAAAGCCATTTACTTTATTTTTGGCAGGAATGATGTAATCTCCTGTACGCACGAGATAGACGGTTTTGATTTTGAAGAAATAGATAAAGTGGTCATCGAGTTGTGAACTATAGGACTTTAATACCTACGTAAGCATATAATGTGTTCCGATCATGTGGTTGCTAACATCCGATTATCATAGAAGTTGGTGACAAACACATAATTGATAAGATGTGCAATGTTAACGGTTTAGATCGGTCATCAGGAAAAACTATTGAACACTTTCCTTTTAAATTTATATGTTGAACCTTATTGTTCATAAACAAAGGTAATGTGCTTTAGTGTAATGTACAATACTCATACGATCGCAACACAATGACAACGATCGATACCGTTCATATTGTTTTGCTTGGTCTTTTAAGTGGTCTTGTAAATATTATGGTCTAACTTGTTTAGAATACACCTTTATTGGGACGTAGATTCATTATTAAAATGACATTTTACATCTGATCAAGTATGTATTGATAAGAGATTTAATTCATTTTTGGCAAAAGTATTCAAATTTTGTTACGTAAAATATAGACGGTCCCGATTCGAAAAAAATAGCTGAGGCGGTCGAAGATTGGTGCAGTATGGGACTTTAACGCTTCTGGAAGTACCAAATGTGTTCCGATTATGTGGTTGCCGACATCTTATTATCACTGAATTTGGTGACAATGATTAAATCAACAATATGTTGAATCTCATTGGTTTAGATAGAGCATTTGAACCAATGCGAAGATCAGGGCAAAAAACGCTGCCGTTTTGTGTACACGGAGAATGCACCCACTGAAACTTATATATTATCATCAAAAGTTATATATTAAAAGCTTCACATACCAAAACATATGATTGACTTGGTGCAGTGGATATGTAAGTCATTCATATATGAGTTGGGCCAAGTTTGAGTCCTGCCCCTTTCGTCCCCCACCCTTTTTTTTTTTCCCTCTTTTGATCTACCACACGAAATAAGGCTTCACCTTGGCTACTGTGTTCTTGTGACCTTAACTTAAATTAACCACTTTTTCGCCAAAAAAGTGGTTATTTCTCAAAATACTTGGTAAAAGTAAAAAAAAATTACTTTTCCGATTCCTCTCGTCGAGGCGAATCAATACCCTACAGTGTAAATTTTTTTACTTTTACCCAAGTAAATTTTTTTTACTTGTACGTCCGATTAAGTATCACAACCCAATAACATAACACCACGTGTTCATGTTGACAGGGCCGGCCCTGAGGTAAGCCCAACAAGTCTTCGGGTGTTGGGCAACCCAACCTCCAAGTATGTAATAAAATATTAAGCGCCACTTGCTTAGAAATGTTCTTTGGTTCAGCGGAAAAGTTGTATGTCTCAATGGTGCACACCCAGGTTCAAGTCACACGGCGTGGGATTTCCCTTTGTTGTTTTTAATTTGTTTTTTTTTACACAAAATCTAAATTTAAAAAACTATATTTATAGTTTTTAAATTTTCAAAACTGTTTGTGTAAATACAGTTCCTTTAAAAAATTTAAGTGAACAAAGTGTGTGTTTTTTGAAAAACTATTTTTTGTTTCAAAAAAATGTTTTTTTTACACAACAGTTTTTTTTTGAATTTTTTTTTATACAATTGTTTTGTTTTTTCTTCAAAAACTGTTTAATAAACTATTTTTTTCAAATAAATATGCGTGAAATGAAGGGAAAAAGTTTGGAGGGCCCGTTGGTTTTGATTATGGGCAAAAAATAACCAATGTAGAATTTGATATTGCTAACTTTAGCAATCTCTAAATGGATAATCAAAATCTAATGTGTTTTGATTATTCACATTTGTTTATTCTACTGTGTGGATGCTCTTAGGCTCCATTCTTTTATCCTTAACATAAATTTAAACTTAATTTGAGAATTTTGTCCTTATTTGAATTTTGCGCCAAACTTTTGTCGGCTATTGATTCATCTCGACGAGAGAAATCGAAAAAGTAAAATTTCTTTACTTTTACCCAAATATTTTGAGAAATAACTACTTTTTAGCGCAAAAAATGATTATTTCTCAAAATACTTGGGTAAAAGTTACATAGATCTCACTAACCACCACATCACCTCTGCGCGGACCCGTATTCGTACATGGTCGAAAATGATTGGTTCGTTGCACCACATCAGCAAAATAATATGGTATCACCGTTGTATTTAATTTTTTTCCCATAAACTGAACCCATCGCAGAAGGTCCTCCAAATACAGAAGAAAATTGGATCCCTAGATCCAATCGTCGAACCCAAAAAATGAAAGATAAAGACACATGATTACTATTAACAATCAAAGGAGAGGCCCAAATCCAAATCGGAAATGATTTGAAACTTCAATTTCGATTTCCCCTTTTTCAAGCACAGGCACAAGGATTGTCAACAACTACCACATCCGGATCATAGCTCCTAAACACCAAGTACCCGGCCGACAGCCCCGCCACAACGGCGACAAACATGCCGTCGTTGAACGACTTGACGGCGAGCATCAGCATGTACCCGATCGCCGAGTTGACCCCGAACATCACGGCTCCCAACAGCCTGACGGGAATCCTCGCGCCTCCTCCGCCACCGCCGAGCTTGGAATCGAGGAGAGGCGTTGTGGTCGTGGGTACGGTTGAGGAGGAGGAGGAAAGGGGTTGTTGCTTTAGAGAGATAAGAGATGGAGATGAACGTGGGAACGTGGGAGATGGAGATGAACCAGGTTAAATGGGAAGAGATGAATGTGGGAGATGGAGATGATGTAGATAAACGTGCAGATGGATGGACTTGTAAACTTGAGAATGTGAGATGTAGAGAATAATATTCTCAACCGTGGTTAAGGGACTGGGGTTGGAGTGGGAGTAAGAAGGATTTTTTTTTTTATCGGTTCTTTAGGTCTCGGAAGATCTTTCGAATTTCTTCAAATTCATTTACCATAATCTAGAAAGTTTCCAACAGTTGATTCATATTTTGTTTCTTTTAATTCGTCCTCATGTCAAATCAAACAACGAAACGTATCATGTAATGATGCTGAAAAAAATTCTCCAACGTGTCAACTGGACGTAGAGTGATGAATTATTTGGTGTACATATCCCAATAATTGGGGAGTTGTCATCTTCTAAAATACAGAGTACTAATAACGACAGATTCATGGGCGCCCCATGAAGTGCATTATTTGTCACGTAATTCCAAAAAATATGCATATGATCATTTGGTCTCGGCCCTCGGGGCAAATATATTTTTCTTTCTTTGTCAATTTTGAGAGGAATATGATACGTAGGCATAGTTGAATATCAGAAATGCTAACAGTACATACAAAAATCTGTACCATTGCGTACAAATCCCCTTTTAAGTTTATTTTGGGTCTCAAAAAAATGATCGAAACCGCTCATTTGGTTTAGAATACTTTGCATATAGTCCTTGCAAAAAATAAGCTCAATCCGGTATCAGTAAGGGCGTTTACAAATCATCCAACTTTGTTCCAAAATTCATTTTGAGCGGCTTCAATCATATTTTTGAGACCCAAAAACAAGCCCAAAAGGAAGTTTGTACGCGCACCGCTGGTTGAATATATAGAAGAACCATTCAAAATGAGAGTAATGTGAGAGCGACATCTCCAGTCTACGAACAACAACAAACCCACAAGTGCCGGCACCAGAAGTTCTCACGACGTGGTCATTTAAGAAGTAATTTCCCAAGATGTATGTATGAAAAAGTACAATTATCATTATCTGTCACTCCCAGTGGTTGTGGCACTCCCTTACCTGGTAAAATGACTGGGTTCGAGTCTTATCGCTACGAACTGCAGTACCCCTTCCCCTATCCCCTCCTATCAATTGACACTATTCTACTAAGGGATCCCTCATTTTGTTAAAATGTGGACTTCCCCATTTCTGGGTCATATTATGATGATCCAAACCGTTCAACTTATTTAGAACATGTTTTTAAGGGTACACACGAGAAATCAGCTTAAAATATAACCGGAAAGTGATTGATCCAAATATTTTTTTATATATAGAACAGTTCCTGTCAAGCTTTACAAAAAACTGTTTGGATCAAGCACTTTTCGGTTATATTTTGAGCCGATTTCTTCACGAATACCCTGAAAAACATGTTTTGAACAAGTTAAACGGTTTGGATCATTAAAATATGACCTAGAAGGCTCCAAACTATAAGATCTGCATTTAAGGTCATTTTTTATTATCGGCAAACGAAACTTTTTATAAAAAAACTCGAAATGAGTACATCGAGGGGAAAAGCACCATTGCGACAAGTGCTAGGATGCAAAAAAGAAAACATCCAACCAACAGTTGGATATAACACCTCAACACTAGATTTTTTTTTTTTTATCGGTAAACAAGGCCCGCAGGCACCTCAATACTAGATTACAATCTCAATTTTCGAATACCATCTAAGAAAACCTTAAAATCCTCCACCGTGTAAACTTTGATGTCGAATTTAGCCTTCATCCACATCACCACTCTTGTTTTGATTAGCTCCCCCACCTCCCAATCCTGTGTTGTTGCATTGTTGAAGACATAATCGTTCCTCACCAACCAAATGGACCACAGTGTTGCATAAAAACAAGTTTCCCATATGTATTTCTCTAAATTATGAAACTTATTATCAAATCACCAAAATGCTAGATCTGGTAACGATAATGGCCGGGCAAACCCACTTAACATTCCACCATTCCATAATCAATGTCCACACATCCCATGAAAAATGGCAGTGTAGAAACATATATATATATATATATATATACGGGACGGTTCCAGCGACATTTAAAAAAACATATAAAAAAACACTCCAAATCTCAATCTCATAGTTCCCGATCAAATTTTGATGATCTGAGCCGCTCAATGTGTGCAGAATATGATTTTAAGGATACCCGTGAGAAATCAGCAAAAAAAATCACCGGGAAGTGCTTGTTTTGAGCAGTTTTTAATTGAACCGTTCAATAAAAAACTGTTCGGAACTGTTCGGATCAAGCCCTTTCTGGTCATTTTTTTGCTGATTTCTCATGGGTACCGTAAAATCACGTTCTGATCACATTGAGCGGCTCGGATCATTAAAATTTGATCGGGAATTATGAAGTATTTTTAAAGATGTTTTTATAGATGTCCCCGGAACCGCCCCGATATATATATATATATATATATATCACTCATTTTTGCTAGTTTAATGTTTCAGCTGAAATCATAAAAAGAATTAAAGAAAACAACATTAAATTATTATTTAAGGGCAAAAAATGAAACACATTTTTTAAAGCTAAATCTAATTGTTAAAATCGAAACTTATATGAGTTCATATTTTTTTCTGATGAAGTCAAGCTAAAGGATAGAGCCGCCACTGAAAACCCACCCAAGCAAAATAAACCTACCCACATTAAATTTACTCAAACTCGATCCACTTAATTAAAAAGGAGAACTCAACTGATCATCCTATTATATCTTGTTAGGATCGTCACACATACGCACACGATTTACGAGTATAAAACAATAAAGATTTAACACAGAGATATACGTGGTTCCCCAAAACCGGGTACGTCCACGAGAGCGAGAGCAGCTGTTCTTTTTACTATCACAGTTATCAACTAGGGTTTACAACATAGAGTATTTATAGCGACTTCCGCTCCGCTCCGCTCCGTTCCGGCATCTGGCCTTCTTTCTAGAACTCTTTAGTATCTCTCCATACTTTCATATGAGTCATAATTCTAACATATCTCGTTTTCATTGAGTTCAAGGGGGTGTGGGTTAAATGAGTCAAATTATACTACTCCTCAATTATTTAATTCATGAATTAGTACCACAAATTACTATCACCGCATCACATTTCAGTACTATATTTGATAAGTCAGATGTGAGTGCCGGCCAGCTTAATTGTACTCCGACTAGTTCTGAAGGACCAACTCCATGACACTGTTACTCCTATTAATTAACACACGTTAAACCACTGTTAAACTACTATCGGCTGGCACACTAAAATCCACTATTGCCTCACCAAATTAAATACTAATGCTACACCATAGTTTACTAATGCCACGGCAAAGTTACTTATTCCACAGTACCTTTTTTCCCCCCTTGTATAAATATGTGCATTTAGTATGTAATTACAATTAGGGAAAAAACCGAAATGGTCCTTGTAGTTAAGTATTTGTGTCAACTTAGTCCCTGTAGTTGTAATTGGCTCGATTTACACTCTGTACTTTTCATTTGGTTCCAATTTGGTCCAATTGCTAACTGCCGTTAGTCCGCCGTTAGTCCTTTTAATAGCAAAATCAAATGGGCCCCTTTTTGGGGTTAAAACAGTAATTCTCTCATTCTTCTGTTGCCCTAATTTGTTTCCCGCTAGATTTGGACTTCTCATTTTGAAGCAGACGATTTTGGAGGCAAAAGAACATCCAACACCTTGGCTAACTTCAAGAGATGGAGGAACCAGATATGGCTTGCTGCAGATTCGACAGAAACATGCCAGAATATTGTGAGTTTTTCGACTAATAGATAATGGAAACATGCCAGGGCACTATTTTTTGTAACCACTTGGGCTGTAACCTAGTTGAGTGGTTTATTATGTCATATGTATTAGGTTATGACTTGTTAAATTTGGAACTGAGTTTATGTAATATTCTGACTTTTGGACATGGTTCTTTATGCTTTTTCAGTACTATGCAGAAAAATAAGGCATCTCAATATTTGTCCACAAGTTACAATACCTGTGGCTATGTTGCCTCATGGCTGATCATGAAAATACTGCCCGTTTGGCTAAATAAGCCAACTGGCTTATTTTTTTTGTCTTTATTCAAATTTTTTTTCGTATTTGCTAGTTTTTCTTCAATTTTTTGGGGATTATTGCATCGTCATGACGAGAGTAATTTAAAAAGTAAAAAATTATGATTGAAATCCAATTTTTTTTAATAAAGACAAAAAAAATTGGCTTATTGGCTTATTTTTGTCTTTATTCAAAAAAATTAGTTTTCGATCGTAATTTTTTACTTTTTAGATTCCTCTTGTCATGACGATGCAATAATCCCCAAAAAATTGACGAAAAACTAACAAATACGAACAAAATTTGAATAAGAACAAAAAAATAAGCCAATTGGCTTATTTAGCGGAACGGGGAGAATTGGAGGGCAACTTTTTGCAGAAAACTATAACCAAATTTCTTCTCAGGTGCCTCCTTATCAATGGAGAATGGAAGAATGAGTTGTATTTTGATTTAGAGGTATATTAGGGCAAGAGGGGAATGAGAGAATTACTGTTTTAACCCCAAAAAAAGGGGCCATTTGATTTTGCTGTTAAAAGGACTAACGGTAGACTAACGGCAGTTAGTAATTGGACCAGGTTGGAACAAAATGGAAAGTACAGAGTGTAAATCGAGCCAATTACAACTACAGGGACTAAGTTGACACAAACACTTAACTACATGGACCATTTCAGTTTTTTTCCCTTACAATTATGATTATGGATATGTAATCTGTTTATGGGCAAGTTAGATTTTGTTCTATATAAATGAGTCAGGTAATTTGTTGGGTAGAAGTAACAATTATCTAGTTAATTGAATTGTGAAAAGGTTAATATATTTTCTGCACATTCGGATGAAGTACGGGATTCGTCCATATATACCATCGACAAAGTTGGAAGACCGCGACCGATCCCTTTTGGTCCTTGGGATTCTATGCTTGACAAAAAAGAACCTGGGAACATCGTTCAAATTATTGATCCAATCTTGGCTAGACGAAAATAACTCATTATAGACCCAACTCTTTTGTGACCGACCCAAACTTAACCCTAATCCACCTGCCTTAAGACCCGTATGATGGAGCAATTGTATGTACTTATATACCCGGCTAATTTAGCTAACACCCCTTCAAACCTGATAAAAATCTGTTTGTATTATTGTATCCCATTATTACTCATTTTGATCACTTGGGTGTCCAGGCCAACTTATGTGTAACTCAACCAATCGTAGGGGCTTAATCCAACTGCCCACTTGGGTGGATCGATCCCAATTAAAGAAATTGATAACACCTGAGAGGTTTCGAATCTGAGAAGTTAGGAAGGGGCAAACCTCCATAAGTTTCAGACTTTGACCACCGAGTGAATGAGATTATGACTAGCTAGCCACTTTTGTGCAATTTTATATGAGATTATTTCCCAAGTTGTTATCTATACAGCTTGATTTAGTTATTGCAAACAAATGTCACATGCTAGATTTAGTTTACTGTTCATGTAATTATATCATGATATATGTGAATGTGAATCTCCTACCGCTTAATATTAAATAATTAAAAATTAGCACTGCATAACGAAAATAAGAAAGTTCAACTTCTTTGGGGTCTGTCTATGTGGAGCATTTGCTTTGCAGGCTTTAAGTGAGGCCCCCGCTAGTGGACGGTGAGTTTATGGTCTCCTAGAATTGATTGAGATGCGCGTAAGGTGGCCCAGATACCTAGTTATTAAAAAAACAAAAACAATAAAGTTGTGTTTTTTAATAAGAGTGAGTGTGAAAAAGTAGTAATGAAAAATCTACACAAATAGCTGGCGTGACTCAGACAGATTATTGGTATTGATATTTTCAATGCCTTTTGATATCCGTTGATGTTGCCTTCCTAGTCAATTACCAACCTCACCTACGTACTTCTACTACTACAAAAAAAGACAATGTCCAATAAACAAATCAGAGTGCAATTTTGTTCACCCGGTAAAAATAATGGGTGAATTTTAATTATTTACTTTACGTAGGATTCACACACCGAGTTACACTTCGATCGATAGTGAGTGGTTTATTCCATTCAGTGTGATTTTTGTGGCCGATCTCTCAAAAATTAGCTCAATCTCATATCACTAAGTGTTTGATCGAGTAACATTTTTTTGGCTTAATCTCATATCAATTGAATGTTTAGATCAATCACTTACCGATATTCAATTGAGTTGAATTTTTTTTTTTTTTGTTTCATAGTAAATATCTGCAACAACAAGCTCTAGAAAAATGAACAAATTAATCTGCACGGCAAGACGGGACTTCAGCGCAAGTCCTACGCAAAAGTAGGTAAAATTCACTTCCTTTTCTGGGTGGACGGCTCTCCACAAACTATAGAAAAATGCCTCATCCACGATATTATTGACCGGGAAAGAAGATTACAATTGCAAGAGTTAAAAACCAATGATATTCCTGTCGAACAAAACCAGCCCAAGAAACAATTCAAAACATTTAATGTTGTTTTCAAACACGTAGGTTTTTAATTTCTTTCTTATAATAAGATTTTGAAAGGGAGATAAGTAGTAATCAAAAAACAAGGTCTCTCCTTTGCCATTTTCAGACCTGTGCATGATCTTGGGCATCCAATTATTGCCCTCCAATCACTAATAAAAGAATCCAAGATTTCTGTCGTGGACTGCACAAGCCTTGTCATTTTCACTGTATTAAGATGTATATCAAGGGAGTCTGTATTTATATCACCGAGGTGATAAACGAGTTGGCAAAGGTGCGAGGTGAGATTCTCTCTGTCTCCGCGTGGTTAGTCCTCGTGAATCAGATGTTGTATGAGAGGATCAGGGACGGATACGGAAATTTGCACTGGCGGCTTCCGGTGGGGACGCACAAATTATAAGTAAATTTAACCCCTAAGTTTATAAATCCTTAATTAATAGGAGTACAATTTTTTCTTGTAGAATAATAAATTGGTGACTATTTAAGTAATTTCATATTATAATTAACAGAAAGTGCATGGTGTGTTTGCACAAAAAGATGGTGTGGAATTTAACACATTGAGAAATAGATTAGACAAATATCCTCTTAAAAAAATCCACAGTAATTTATTGCAACACTACGTAAATTTATTGCGTATAATTGAAATATATATTGAACCATGATTTGATTTTTAGAGGCCTAAAATACGAATAAAAACTTGTCAGTTGGCAAAGCTGTTACTAGTACTATGGATTCTAATTCATTTGAAACCAGTTATTTTAAGAGCTGTGCTACGTGCACAGCAAGCTATGCACAGCTTGCTGTGCATGTAGCTTTATTCATATTTTAATGCATCACTTTGCAGTAAAACAGTGTCACACCGTTTTTCATTTGTTACCAATTAATTTTGTTTAGACTTTTCAAGTGTTATATAATATATACCATTAGTATGGACAATTTATTTAAGTTGAGACTATGATACATTCCGATACGCCTTTAGACACAGGCATCCACTAATGCCGCAATAATATATGCTATTTTTTATGCCCCGTAGTACGTACCTTATGAATGGTTTCCCTTTATTTATGTTAGCTACGAAAGTTGTTAGTCTAGTTTTGCATGTCATATGTAGTATACAAAAAAGCAAGTGATCCAAAGTAATGGTTTCCTTCAACGGCAAGGGATGAAGATGAATAAAAAGGTTAAAAATAAACAAATAATTTGCCAAAGATGAATGGAATACAAAACCCAAAAGTAGCATGAAGACCATTTATAGTACCAAAATGATCAGTATTTTCTCTATTCTCTATTCAACGCAACGAATTGGCCATAGTACTCGACTATTCCAGGCCCGAGACATAATTCCACCAGGCCACCACCTAGAACCCCTAATTTATGGCCCCACCCCGTTTGGTATATGCAACTAATGACACTGACGTATACCTATCGTTTTTTTCAGCCTAGGACCCAACACTAATATTATTCCTTCTTCCATACACTACATTGATGTTAGAGAGGGAAAATGTGGAAACTAAAAAACCTAGACAAGATGTTTGATATCACTCAAATCTCTTTTAGCAGTGGACAAGGGGTTAGGTCTTCGATCTGCACCTAAATTTGGGTGTACTCCTAGCCCGGTGATTACTTTTTAAAGATTCCTACATTTAAAAATTCTCAGATGACCATGCGAGTGAAAGTACACGGGAATAAAAGGACTTGGCTCATGGAAGGAAAGCCAAGGAGGTGGAATGGCTGACATTCGATCCGAGCCATCTGTGCCGAGATGAATGACGACCGGATCGACCGCTCTGCACCCGGTTGACAGGAGGTTGCCGAGCAGCATCCCCGGGTCCCAAAGAGGTGTAGTCTTAACAATTTGCAAACCTTGTACCTTATATGTTGAGACTTGGGGTTTGTGGTTGTCTTTTTGGGCTTTGTATATATAAATTTGTGTATTCGCTAATGAAGTGAGGGAATATGCAAATTAATGGTTCCAACTTGGCAATAATTACTCACTTTGAGAGAGATTTGTTGACTTAAAGATATTCCCACTTTCCATTGTTGCAGCAGTGGAAGCACAGTTCAGGGGCCAGCGCCGCAACCTACAAAGTGTTCCAATAATGATCTTGCCAATCAAGACCCTCTGCACCCCACACGAGAAAAAAAACAAAGAAGAAAAAGGAAAGAAAAAAACATCATAAGAGACTCTCCCTTGCTAGAAAGAAAGTTTTGTCTTCCAATCAAGGGCGGAGCCAGAAACGTAGATCGATCAATGGGCTCGAAACATGGCTTACGATATCTACAGGAACAAACCATCGCTAATTATTTGATCATTTGGAAAGTACTACAATATACACCGCTATTTGAATGCGTCGGGTATGCACGTACTCCCTTGAATCGCATTGACTTCATAACATTTTGAATAGAAATTCCTCACATTCGCCTAATAATTCAGAATATTTGCATAGAAGATTATGTCTTGACACTTTAATTATGCACAATGTTACGAATCAAACTGATTCAAGGGATACATGCCGTAAGCATCCCAACATGGATGTGTATCGTTGCATGCATTTCTCTTTGATCTTTCATTTGATTGCGACGACTTGCACAATGTTATGAATCAAACTGATTCAAGGGATGCATGCCGTAAGCATCCCAACATGGATGTGTATCGTCGCATGCATTTCTCTTCAATCTTTCATTTGGTTGCGACGACTGACAATCGTTGGTGCAAAATAATGTTTACCTTGATTAGCTATAGGTGGAAATTTTGAAAGTTGACAGGGTTCAATTGTCTCTTCCTCTCCCTCTGACTATGCCCTCAGTTGGAAGCATGTACTTTTTCCCTTTAATCAATACTGAAAGCATGTACTTTATGACTCTAATCCGCACTACAACACTTAAATGGGAGACATTAGTTGTCGTGGAGGGCAGAGCAACTATATGGCAAAAGTGGGTAGCTTGATTGATTGACTTGCGAAATCTCTAGAGTATCTATCAATATTATAAAACGTATAGCGAAAAATGTATAAGGATACAGAAATTCGTAATTCTGAAGCCGTTCGATCATCAAAGATTGTGGCATTTCATCTTGGCACGGACAGTTCAGATCGAATTTCTGAGCGTCTTTGTTCAAATATCCTCAATCCGTCTTTGTTGTCGTCGTGCATGCCATGTCAAGACCTCGAATTTTCTCTATGTGGTAATGGATTAGTGTGTAGCTCCAAAGAAGGCACAAATGAAAACCTTCAAATTTGCAAGAATTAACAACACCCCACAAATTGTTGTTGTTGAATTGTCTATGGTCTTGGATGACACATTTTATCCACTGCTTTCCATGTTGGATATCTTGGATGACACATTTTATCCTCTGCTTTCCAAGTTGGATGCCATCTATAATTCTCCTTTTTCATGGGCAACCACGAAGGCAACATTTAGCTTGCTTATTAGTTTGATATCGAAAATACCCATTTGGTGCCCTCCTCCTCCTCCTCCTCCTCCTCCTCCTCCTCTTCAAAAACCCAATAGTTTGTTGCAGCTAATTAATGGAGTCCTATCCCAAGTCCTAACCAACATTTGGTCACTACTACAAAAATAGATAATAAGATCACGGTTTTTTGGTGTGATCATAGACTTTTAATCTCGGTTTCAAAACCGTGATCTATCCAGCCGTAATCAAAAGTCCGCATCTTACCACCACAATTCATCTTTACTTGAGAGATTTTTCATTAATTTGCATCACAAAATACAGACCAATAGTCTTGTTAAAGTCCTTTTCGGAAAAAAAATATAAAATTGCAACCACATTCCATTTTGAAGTTGACAATCCTCTGCGCCCCTTTTTCGCTTCATTGCACATATCCAAAATCGAATTGGTTTCCACAACACAAGATACCATTAGCTCCAATGGTTTTAGATCTATGGGCCTGGGTTCCATACAAGGAAAATTAGTCAGCAGTCGGTCCCAGATCAATGATTCTCGAGCCGTACGTAGCAATATAGAGCGTATCACAAAGCGAACTAATTGGGCCCCGGCTGAGGGACGATGTGATTGGTCTGCAAGATTAGTCGAGGCATGTATTCTATCCCGAATACCTGAGTTATAAAAAAACAAAACACGCGCTCGTAAAACCGTACAAATGTGTAGCTGTAAAAGACCGAGATTATTGCTCCCTGGACCACCCAATAAGTTTTCCATTTGACTAGCTAGTGGACCAGAAATCTGATGTGGAAGCATTAGAGCCAGCTAGTGGACTTGGTGACAGGAGGGTTGAGCCAAATACAGAGCATTCAACTCCTTTCAAATTGTAAGGTTGACGAGGAGAGAGAGAGAGAGAGAGAGAGAGAGAGAGAGAGAGAGAGAGAGAGAGGAGTAGATGTTTGCAGGGCTAATGACATCCACAAGGAACAAGAGGGGTGAGGGCATACCTTTGGTTTTTTGGTTGCCATAATGCAAATCTGATTAAGCAGGAAAGCAACTAAAGTCCAAACACCATAAATGGACATGCCACAAACAATCAGTCGCACTTTTTTCTTTTAATATAACCGGATATCCGGGCCAGCATGAATGAGAGCATCTTGACTGAATTCCGTGGTTCTAAAGTTAACGACCAGACAAACCTCCAATAGACTAAAGGTTTAGAATGTTTGACCTTCGTTGGATTCGAACTTGCGACCACTTGTGGGGCAAGCTCTTTAATTACTTTCTCATACTCATTTGACCAAACCGTTACAAATCACAATCAGGCAAAGTTAAAGATGGTTGAAATCAATTCTGCTCCATTCTTTTATATTTGATTTGGAGCCGCCCAATCAATATCATCCAGCACTCACATTTGGCCTTTTCAAATCATATCAAAAGAGGAAAACGAATAAATAAATAAATCATATCCATAAAAAAAACACAGCTCTAGGTTGTGTCCAGTGTTTGGCTCCAGAATTTTGGTTCAAAAGGCGACAATCGTACATAAAATTTTTAATGCATAATTCTTATTTGGTTAAAAATTTATTGAGCCAGATTTATTTTGTTTTGTCGACCTATTCTATCCAGTTATTAACAAATTTAAGTAGATTTTTATTTGCATTGACTAGGCACGAATGGCCAGTGCATCACGATAACAAAGAAAAATTATTCAAAAAATTCAAAATTTTAAGTGCATTTTTTTTTTGTACCCAAGGAATTCGCTTGAAGCCCCTCAGGCATATATTGTTGTGCTAGTATCATGGGTTTTTGTGGGATCTATTTGCACGGGTTATTTAAAGTTGAGACAATGTCCCATATGAATTGACCCCATCAGAGCATCTCCGAGGCTAGTGGCAAATTTCTAAACAAAAATTAACTTTGGTGATACATGTGACAAGTTGAAGAGTCACTTACGACAAATGCAGTCCGAGGGACTATTCGAATTTTATGTTTTTTATTGGACTTTATTTCTTTTGATTTTGCTATCTTCTTTTGAAAATGTTCTTAGCAAGAATTGATGGGCTTCAAGAGGTTTCGAATCTGAAAGTTGGAAGAAAACAAACTGATCTCAAGTCTTAGGCATTAATTGATCACGATGAGATCAGTTAAGGTGCGCTGTGTGTGTACACTATCCCGAAAGTTACCGAAACTTATCAAAAGAAAAAGAAGGACCAATCTTCTTGTACTATTTTTTTTCCCCTCCCTTTACAAATCCTACTGTTATCCAAAAACGGCCAAAAGCAAACAGTTTGAAACATAGTAGTGTTAGAAAAATCTTGCCAAGTTGGCTGATCACATTAAAGGAAATGGGTGGAATAGTAGTACATGTTATTGGTTAGGGAACATAGTTAACTCTATGGGGTCTCTCCCTCATTAATCATCATTTCCCATTTTCTTATAAATATAGATGTAATCGGAGAAGTACAGAGAGAAGAAATGAGAAAGAAAAGGCAAAGAGCAGAAAAGAGAAAATGTTGAGTATAACATAATAGATCCTGAAGATCTACTTTGCTCTCGATAGTTCCTGGAGAAACTATCATTTCTATATATTTGTGTCCAGTGTTCAATTAAGAGTTTCAGCAATCTTATTTATTACGCTAGTTTTATAACACGTTATCAGCACGAGTCTCTACCCTACTGAGAAAGGTAAATGGTTTACATTTCCTATAACTCACTTGTTCATATATGCTCTGCTTACTATATCTTTTTCTCCTGCATAATATACATAAGTAATATATGTTAAAAAAAGGGGTACATGAAGTACTTACCAGTTATGAATCCTGAAGAATTCTATTTACAATAAAAGAAAAGGAATACCTGAAGTATTCTACTAGTAAATACTTATATATATGAAAAAAAAGGAGAGAATACCTGAAGTATTTTATACAGTATAAAAAAAATTTGAAAATACCCGAAGTATTTTTTGCAACAAAGTGGGTGGGTCTTCAAATATTGAATCCGCCACACCGCTTCGAACCCGTGACCTCCTTGAGGGAAAATCACGAGTTTGGCCACTGAGCTAACCCCAGTGGTTGAGAAAATATTCACATAACTTTATATCTATTATATCTTCTCTAGAATTTTATCAAAATACAAATAAGAATAAAATCATTTGTCAGCAGTAATTTCACGTTCAGAACTCCCAGTTGTATGCAAATCATTTATACTCCATCACTGATTGATTTGAAAAATAAAGGGATAACATTAAGTTGTTATGTCATGAACAATAAATAATACAGTTGGACTTGAAAGTCTTCTAATAACTTATGGCATCCGTACGTAAATTACTTGTATGACTGTATTATAATTGCTTACAGCATCAGTAAGTTTCTTTTTGGTTTATTACTATGTTTTTCCCAGAGTTTAAAGAAATTACGATTTACTCCACATGTTTCCATTTTATTTACAGTCTAACCTTGCAGGTTTAAGCAAACATCGCTTGATTCACATATTTGTGATTATTACATAATGTTTCCTTAGATTTATTATTGCAGTTCATTACATATGAGTCGCTCATTCAACTATTCCTTATTTAAATATTTATCTAAATTGAAATCTCTTATTTTTTTAGACAATGTCGAACTACACAAAATTGGAATTTGCAGCACTCGATATTTCAGGAAGAAATTATTTATCATGGATTCTTGACATTGAGATTCACCTCGATGCCATGGAAATAGGAGAAACGATTAAAATCGATAATGACGCGTCCTTGAAGGATCGCGCTAAAGCAATGATATTTATTCGTCACCACCTCCACGAAGACCTGAAGTCTGAGTACCTTACGGTTAAGGACCCATTAACCTTATGGAATAATCTGAAGGAAAGGTACGGGCACCAAAAAGCAGTGATACTGCCAAGAGCTTGTTATCACTGGTTAAATTTAAGGGTGCAAGATTATAAATCTGTTAGCGAGTATAACTCCGCTCTATTCAAGATAGTTTCGATCTTGAAATTATGTGGTGAAACTATCACTGAAAAAGATATGTTGGAAAAAACTTTTACCACTTTTCACGCCAACAATTTGCTCCTGCAGCAATATAGAGAGCGTAGGTTTGAGAAATACTCAGATTTAATTTCCTGTCTCCTGGTTGCTGAACAGAATAACGAGTTGTTAATGAGGAATCACGAGTCTCGTCCAGTTGGCTCTATACCATTCCCAGAAGCGAATAGAGTCTTTTTTCCCAATCAGGGACAAGGACGAGGACGAGGACGTGGGCGTGGACGTGGCCATGGCCGTGGCCGTGGTCGTGGACGTGGTAGCCATAACCACCAAGTCCATGGAGGATATGTTCAGAAATCAGGCAAGAAACCAAATATTCCCCAGAAGTGGAATAAGTGGACTAGACCAGATGTGTCTGCAGGAAAAGAAAAGAATTTGGAAAATAAGCCTCCTAGGAATTCTGAGGACTCCTGCTACAGATGTGGAGTGAAAGGACATTGGTCGCGTACCTGTCGTACGCCGAGGCATTTGGCAGACCTTTACCAGGCGTCTATCAAAGGAAAGGAAAAGGAAATTGAAACAAACTTCACCGATCAAATGAATAATCAACCTGATCCTTTTGAACCTTTTGATATCTCGTCTTTTGATATTTCTGAGTATATCGGTGAACCAAGTGGAACGAAAATTGACCCCTACGATGAAAACGACTACCCCGAATGGTCTCAGCAGTTAGACTAAATTATCATTTCCTACTCATATTGCATGTAATAAACTTGAAGGTGTGTTTATGTTTTAATCATGTTGTAAGAAATATGTCATGTTGTATCTTTGTAATAAAATGTCAAGGTGTGTTTCAGTTATCTATCTCTGAACTTATATCTTGCATATAATAGGGGCATGGATACTAACAGTGCGTTGTCAAAAACAAAGACAACTGGTGAAGATATTTGTTTGGTAGACAGTGGTACAACACATACCATTCTTCGGGATAACAAATATTTTAAACAATTGACAAAGATACAGGCAAATGTCAATACAATATCAGGTTCCGCAAACCTAATTGAGGGCTCTGGAAGAGCGAATATTGTGTTAACAAATGGGACAAATTTAAGTATTGACAATGCTCTATATTCTACCAGATCCAGAAGAAATCTTCTAAGTTTCAAAGATATACGTCGTAATGGTTACCATATTGAAACCATCAGCAAAGGTCAAGAAGAGTATTTATATATCACTTCTAATGTATCTGGCCAGAAGCTAGTATTAGAAAAACTTTCTGCATTCTCTTCTGGACTATATTATACGACTATTAGAACAATTGAATCATATGCTGTTATGCACCAGAAGTGCTCTAATCCAAAACTCTTCATGCTATGGCATGATCGCCTTGGGCATCCAGGTTCAATAATGATGCGTCGTATTGTTGAAAATTCACATGGGCATCCGTTAAAGAACCAGAAGATTCTTTTGCCCAGCAATTACCCCTGTAATGCTTGTTCACAAGGGAAACTGATAACTAGACCATCTCTCTCTAAAGTCGTTATTGAGTCTCCATCCTTTTTACAAAGAGTTCAAGGGGATATATGTGGTCCAATACACCCATCTTGTGGACCATTTCGCTATTTCATGATTCTAGTTGATGCCTCAACCAGATGGTCACATACTTGTTTATTATCTACACGAAATGTTGCATTTGCTAAATTTCTTGCCCAGATAATCAGATTACGAGCACAATTTCCGGATCACCCAATCAAGACAATTCGTCTGGACAATGCTGGAGAATTCACATCTCGGGCATTTAATGATTATTGTATGTCAATAGGTATTGATGTTGAACATCCTATTGCACACACACATACCCAGAATGGTTTAGCTGAGTCTTTTATTAAAAGACTACAACTGATTGCTCGTCCGTTGCTCATGAAAACAAAATTACCAGTTTCTGCTTGGGGTCATGCTATTTTACATGCTGCTTCTCTAATTCGTGTTAGGCCAACTGCATATCACAAATACTCACCTTCACAACTTGTATTTGGTCCACAACCGAATATCTCTCACTTAAGAGTTTTTGGTTGTGCAGTGTATGTACCTATTGCACCTCCCCAACGCACTAAAATGGGTCCTCAACGTAGACTTGGTATCTATATAGGTTTTGACTCTCCATCTATCATTAGATACCTTGAACCCTTAACAGGTGATGTTTTTAAGGCACGTTTTGAGGATTGCCATTTTGATGAATCAGTATTCCCACCATTAGGGGGAGATAAATCGCAGCCAGAAGCTCGAGGTGAAATTACTTGGAATGCTTCGACATTATCTCATCTTGATCCGCGTACTAATCAATGTGACCTAGAAGTTCAAAGGATTATTCATTTGCAAGGTATTGCAAATCAACTACCGGATGCATTCACCGACACAAAGAAGGTAACTAAGTCTCATATACTAGCTGCTAACATTCCAGCACGCATTGAAGTTCCTGCAGAACAAACCACTGGCATAGCAGGTGATGAGTCTAAGGTACGCCAGAAGCGTGGGAGACCTGTCGGTGCAAGAGATAAATTTCCCCGGAAGAGGAAAAACCAAGGCAAAGAGGCTGAAGTAGCTGGTACTCTCGAAGAGACCAAGCTAACAAATTCAAGCGCTCCTGGAGAGGCTAAACCCACAAAACAGGCAAATGAAAGAATGAATCTATCAATATTTTCCCGTAAGTATGAACCTCCTGAAGAGAAGTCTCCCGAAGAGTTATTTTCTGAAGAGGAACAGGTACCTGAAAGTAATGAGATATCAATACATTATATGAATACGGGTGAAATATTGGATAGAAACAAAACCGTTGTCGACAACGTATTTTCGTTTAAAGTTGCTCTTGACATTACTAGAAGTAATGAGAACATTACTGGAAGTAATGAAGAAAGTGAACCACAAACTGTCGAAGAATGTCGACATAGGAATGATTGGCCAATGTGGAAAGGAGCAATTCAAGCAGAACTAAATTCTCTTGCAAAAAGAGAAGTATTTGGACCTGTAGTCCAAACCCCTGAAGGGATACAGCCTGTAGGATACAAGTGGGTATTTGTGCGAAAGCGCAATGAGAAGAATGAAGTTGTGCGCTATAAAGCACGACTTGTTGCACAAGGTTTCTCACAGAGACCTGGAATTGATTATGAGGAGACATACTCTCCCGTAATGGATGCAATCACATTTAGATTTTTGATCAGCTTAGTAGTCATGGAATGTCTAGATATGCGCCTGATGGACGTAGTAACTGCATACCTATATGGATCACTAGATGCTGACATATACATGAAGGTCCCTGAAGGATATACTATGCCTGAAGCATATAAATCAAAACCTCGAAGTGTTTGTTCTCTTAAGTTACAAAAATCTTTATATGGATTGAAACAATCTGGTCGTATGTGGTATAAACGGCTTAGTGATTATTTGCTAAAAGAAGGATATGAAAATGATCCTATTTGTCCATGTATTTTTACTAATAAATCAAACTCTGGATTTGCGATTATTGCGGTTTATGTCGATGATTTAAATCTCGTTGGAACTCCGGAAGAGCTTATAAAAACCGCAGAATATTTAAAGAAAGAGTTTGAAATGAAAGATCTTGGCAAAACAAAGTATTGTCTCGGCTTGCAGATTGAGCATTTACCAAATGGGATTTTAGTACATCAGTCGACATACACGGAAAAAGTCTTGAAGCAATTTTACATGGATAAGGCACATCCTTTAAGTACGCCAATGATTGTTAGATCACTCGATGTGAACAAAGATCCGTTTCGACCTCTAGAAGAAGGAGAAGATATACTTGGTCCCGAAGTACCATATATGAGTGCAATCGGTGCACTTATGTACTTGGCAAATTGTACAAGACCGGATATTGCATTTTCGGTCAATTTGTTAGCTCGATGCAGTTCTGCTCCAACTCAGAGGCATTGGAAAGGAGTTAAACACATATTACGTTATCTCCAAGGAACGACTACTAGGCTTATTCTATTCAAATGGATCAACATCACAATTAATTGGATATGCAGATGCTGGTTATTTATCAGATCCACATAAAGCCCGATCACAAACAGGATATGTGTTCACTTGCGGTGGTACTGCTATTTCGTGGCGTTCTATAAAGCAAACGTTGACTGCTACTTCTTCTAATCACTCTGAGATTATTGCAATTCATGAAACAAGTCGTGAATGTATTTGGTTGAGTTCTATGATTCAACACATTCGGGAAAAATGTGGATTGTCATCAATCAAAGATCATCCGACATTACTGTATGAAGATAATGCTGCATGTATCACACAGATCAAGGGAGGTTATATCAAAGGAGACAGAACTAAGCACATATCACCAAAATTCTTCTACACTCATGACCTTCAGAAAAATGGTGATATTGATGTTCAGCAGATACGGTCTAGTGACAATCTGGCAGACTTATTCACTAAGGCATTACCAGCCACAACATTCAAGAAGTTAGTAAACAGTATTGGAATGCGTCGACTCAAAGATTTATCTTGCAGCATTGAGGGGGAGTTAATAACTTGAAAATGATTGCACTCTTTTTCCTTAGTCTTAAGGTTTTATCCCACTGGGTTTTCCTTAGCAAAGGTTTTAACGAGGCAATCTGAAGATCGACCATATTGCAAGAGACGCAAGAATGCTGCACTCTTTTTCTTTCGTCGAAGGTTTTTCCCATTGGGTTTTTCCTTGACAAGGTTTTAACGGGACATATTTTTAGCAAGTGATCATCCAAGGGGGAGTGTTAGAAAAATCTTGCCAAGTTGGCTGATCACATTAAAGGAAATGGGTGGAATAGTAGTACATGTTATTGGTTAGGGAACATAGTTAACTCTATGGGGTCTCTCCCTCATTAATCATCATTTCCCATTTCCTTATAAATATAGATGTAATCGGAGAAGTACAGAGAGAAGAAATGAGAAAGAAAAGGCAAAGAGCAGAAAAGAGAAAATGTTGAGTATAACATAATAGATCCTGAAGATCTACTTTGCTCTCGATAGTTCCTGGAGAAACTATCATTTCTATATATTTGTGTCCAGTGTTCAATTAAGAGTTTCAGCAATCTTATTTATTACGCTAGTTTTATAACAAGTAGTTTATTTAGGTGTTTCATGTTTCTCTATTTTTCTCCAAAAGAGCGGCGCAAGATAAGGTTTGAAACATATACACAAATCGAAATATCTACTCCCACCCATACAAGTAACAAGTGCGGTTCCCGTAGATAGTACGGGAGCGCAGAAAAATATTTTTTTTTGTTCGCTCAACGTGAAAAAGAAGAAGTTATTGAGGTTTAATGACATTTATCTCCCTCGATCCACGATTTAATATTAAATGTGAAAACAGTATCAAAAGAAAATTTGAACCATTTTTCCTTGTAAGTGGAAACCAATATATGGAGAGACTCGGGAATGCTGCCAAGCATCCCCACCAAGCGGCATCCGGTCATTCATTTCGGTACCGATGGCTCGGATTAAATCTGAGCGCATACAGATCTGAACCATTCATTGTTCGGTCAAGGTCTGAGCCGTCAATTCCCGAGATGAACGGCCAGATCTACTGCTCGACACCGCTGCCAAGCACCCCCGCTTAATTGGCATCATCTCCCAATCTTTATGGCCTGAATGACTTTATGTGAAATTTTATTTCAAAAAAAGAAAAGAAAAGAAAAGAACGTGACTGTATAGATAGATTTCTGAAGGAATTTTTAATTTTTTTTTTTAATGATGACTACAGTTGGGCACCATATTTAAGTACCGGTTTGATGTGGTGAGCACTAACCATATCCACTTTAACGCATCACCCCATACGCATCAGGTTATACACACCTTGTAAAAAAAAAAAGTGATACAAAGAGGCGGCTATACGTTTTTATAGAGGGGAATTGAATCCTCTTCCATCCTTAATTTTGATGGGATGGGACAACCGAAATTTATATCGTACGTTGCTCCAATTAATTAATGGTTCCGAACTATTGATTATACCAATGTATGGTTCAGATTCAGACTGACTTGTCTAGTCACTGGGGAGAAACCGTAGCTTTATAGAAGTGAAAAAGCTAAGAAAACCGATCGGGGAAACCGATGGCCACGAGGGCCCACTCCGGATCCCGCATGGATGATCCAAGTTCAATAATTTTGAAAAAAAAAACCTGAGTGGGATTGTGAAAATCAGCTCAATTCGATATGTGTAGGTGCTCGATCCAATCTTTCATTTTTTCACGTGGATCCGTGAAAAAATGAAAGATTGGATCGAGCACCTACACATATCGGCTTAAGTTGCTTTTTCACAAGCTCATTCGTTTTTTTTTTAAATTATTGAATGGCTCGGATCATCTGTGCAGGACTAAAGTGGACCCTGCGTGACCGTTGGTTCCCACCGTCGGTTTCCGGACTGCTATATAGAAGGGTGTTTTAAATTGTCTGTGCTTGAATCCGTAGCCCAAGAGACTTTTTTTAATCAGCTAGCCCAAGAGACTTTGAACACCAAGCAATCCAATTATAACACCCAGGGCCCAATTCCTAGACAACCCATACCGCGTAATCAATCCAGTTTATACTGTAAATGGGCCTTCTCTTACCGGAGGATTGTCCATGGACCATGGCATATGCTTGCTTGATCATTGTTGAGGTTAGCCACGATTTGGATTTGGGGTTGGCACTATTCGATAGGAGTCCACTTGTATTGTTGCTTCCTGTCGTAGAATGTAAACAAAATGGGGAAATTTCAAGCCGGCCTTGCTTTTAGAGTTTTGTTCCATGCACGCCCTTCATTGTGATTCCTAATGACATATTCAATCAGGAATCACATTCCCAGATTGGGCTGCCTTTGCCCCATAGTAATACTAATCTTAGATTCCTAGCTCTCAATCATTAAAAAAAGAAAATGTTGACTTGATAAATTTTCACAGTAATTGTTTTCCGCATAAGATTACTGAGTTAAATCAAACACTGGAATGAAATTACTTCAGGTATGATGTTCCCAAGAAGTAATTCCTAGTAATCATATTTCTATTCTTACTGAAGGTTTCGGTCATCCAACCATAGCTAAAGGGCCTAATCGACTTCCAATAGAGTAAAATATGTTTTATTTGAAACAAGGGTGTTACCGACCACACCCTCCCTCCACACAGCTCTGCCTCCAGGCATGGGGTCGGCAAAACCATACCCTTCCCATCTCCAACCGGGTATTGTATTATTATCCCCATACCTACTCATATCGAATAAGAAAGTGGCATATCCACCTCCAACGACAAGTTCGGATCGTATATCCATGGTATGAACGGGCTTCATTAAGCTGATTACAAGCTGATCCCGAGTGGCTTGCTTTGTCGAAATTTAGGCCAGATAGAATTTTCACAGAAGCTCTGCTGCCCCCCTTGCTATTCGATAGTGAATAAAAAACACCGTGGTTGTGTTGTGACAAGGAAACAACACCACTAGTTTGACCAAGATTCAAGAACATGCACTCATAATCTACCCAAAGATATGCTTTCAAGAGCTCATTGTCATGTGGTGGGAAAAGCTTTTTAAGTTTCTTGATTTCAAAGACAAAGCAGTTGGAAAGTGGCATTGTGGAGAGCCAAGAAACATAGGATTTAGACAGAGACGGCATGCGATAGAGAATTTAGTGTAAGATATGGTTGTAGGAGTAAAAGAAAATCGTGCAACTACTCACCTAATGAGCTACATTTCTTTTCTTTTTTTCCCGATGGTCAGGAGTGTTCGGGCCAACTTACGCGCACCTCAACTATTTCTTCTTTCCGGTCCGCTCAAAGGCAAGCCATCCACACAGGGACTAGGGTACAAGAGATTTCTCTATTGCAACCTGGCTCCAAGAGATTGCCAATTGTTTTAAGCTTATGGATTTACATCTCATCCCTATTACCACATGAGCTACCCTGGAGATATGTATCTTATTTTTAGGTGGTTTTCTATAATTGGGACCGTGCGGTATAAGGCTGGGGTTAGGGGTAGAATCAAGATTTGAATTCTTAGAAGAAATCAACTACTAACAATATATAAATTGAACACTGACGTAAATTCACCCTCTCAAGGCTCTGGTATCAGTTTGTTGTGCCCAAAAACTCTGAACAAACACGCACACAAACTACCTTGTGAGGGAAAACCGTGGTTTTGATATTTATGGAGTTAGGGCTATGAGTATTTGTGATTTTCTCTTCCAATTTCCATTGTCCATGAATGTAGGCCTGGAACAAAAAATACCATGTTGAATCAAATAAACTTCGCATCTTTATGTTCAATTTGTGCGTTCGCGCGTGTGTCTGATTGGGGTTTCTTGGAGGGAAACTTTTGCTTATATCAACAGGAAAAAAAAACCAAAACTTAACTCTCCCCTTCAACCCAAAAGATGAGCTAGAATCCAAATGCGAGGGGAATAATATTCAAATTTTTCATCAAACAGAAACAAAGAATGTTATTAAATTAATTTATTCTAGCTACTGGAATATATCATCTACTGTGTTTCTCAATTGCAAAGTTGGCCATTGTGCCGCGCTAGTTCCCCCGAGACTTCGGTTGCGCAGTCGAGTCTAATTGCGGCTCGGCTGTAGGGTTGTTCCTCAATTATAAAAAAAAAAAAAAAAAAGTTGGCCATTGTGGTAATTACGTTGCCCCTAATTAAGTATGTGTCACTAATTAATCAAACATGGGCCGGATATGTGCTAGGTCCTTCATGTAATTAAATAGAATCATACATTAATAGAAGAGAGAGGATTATCTTTACTTAATCATCACTCTAAAATTAAACTTCACCAAAACCAAAGAGAAGCATGCAAGGTGAACATCTCAATCTCAACTATAAAAATAACTCCACATTAACTTTCTATTCTGTCAATTTTATCTTTACCTAATCTCCACTCTATATATAGATTTAGCCTCAAATTAACACTTCATATTGATTCCTAGAGAGGAAGAGAGAGATGGGTTATCAATTGTTTTCATCCACTTCTATGGCCACTCTTCTTGTTCTCTGTGTTCTATTTCTAATGCCACAATTTGCAATGTGCATAACTAGGCATCACACATTCAATGTACTTTACTACTAATTTGTTTATCTCCTTAACAATAATTTATTTTATTGAGACATTTCAGGATTCTTCTTTCATATTCATCAGATAATAGCGCGAAACGTGACAAGATTGTGCGCCACAAAGAGTATTATAACCGTGAACGGGAAGTTTCCGGGGCCGCGGCTAGTAGCAAGGGAAGGTGATCAAGTCCTTGTTAAGGTGGTTAACCATGTCCCAAACAACATAACCATTCATTGGTATGGAAAACAAAAACAACATAAGCTTAAGCTTATTTAGTTTGTCAAACGTTTTCAATAACCATAATACAATTACTTAAGATGAATTCATATCTTCATCTTTTAGGCATGGGATTCGGCAACTTAGAAGCGGCTGGGCTGATGGACCTGCTTATATAACACAATGCCCGATCCAAATGGGACAGGCATACACGTACAACTTCACTATCACCGGACAGAGAGGAACTCTGTTCTGGCACGCCCACATCTCGTGGTTACGATCAACGATTTACGGACCCATTATCATCCTCCCGAGGCGCAATGAGACCTATCCGTTCGGGAGACCCTACAAGGAAGTCCCCATAATATTTGGTAACTAGATCACTATATTCCCATGGCATTTATTCATTGGTATTTGTTATTACATGCAACATTATTATGTGTTTCTTTACTTGACATTTTGTTCTTTTTTGAGGATTGCAGGAGAATGGTGGAATGTAGACCCTGAGGCTGTGATAAACCAGGCTCTTCAAACAGGAGCTGGACCCAATGTTTCGGATGCTTACACCATCAATGGGCTCCCAGGGCCCTTGTACAATTGTTCTTCAAAAGGTAAATGTATTTACTATTTAGGGTGTCTCAATCATGACCAAATATAGAGCCTACATGATTCATGTCTGCTCGGAAGCATCGAACTTGGGGTACATGATGTCCCTTAGGGACAACACGCACCCCATAGGACTAATACATAATCATGAGCATATTCATCACTTTAGAGCTCGTTTGTTTGATATGACTAATACGTAATCTTATAGGACTTGAAATCCTATCGGGCTTATTGTGATATGAATAATGATACTACAGTACATCCTTATGGTATCTATGTCGTATATTTATTTAACAAGTCTGCTGTATACGTGCAGATACATTTAAGTTAAAGGTGAAGCCAGGAAAAACATACCTCCTCCGACTCATCAACGCCGCAATGAACGACGAGCTCTTCTTTAGCATCGCCAATCACACCCTCACAGTCGTGGAAGTCGATGCCGTCTACGTAAAACCATTCGTTGTGGACACGCTTGTCATATCCCCGGGCCAAACCACAAACGTTCTCCTGAACACCAAACCCTTCTCCCCAAACGCCAACTTCCTCATGTTAGCCAGCCCGTATTTCACCGGCATGGGCACTTTCGACAATTCCACCGTCGCCGCGATACTCCAATACCAAAACTACCCTTCACCCCACATCGAAAGCCTTCCCTTGCACAAACCAACACTACCACTCTTCAACTCCACATTGTTCGTCTCCAACTTCAACAGAAAACTTAGGAGTTTGGCCAATTCCAAATTCCCAGCAAACGTCCCCCAAACAGTGGACAAGCATTTCTTCTTCACTGTCGGGCTCGGGTCATCCCCTTGCCCGAACAACACGACGTGCCAAGGACCCAACGGGTCGAAATTCGCGGCTTCCATCAACAATGTCTCTTTTGCCCTCCCAACAACGGCCATGTTACAATCCCATTTCTCTGGCCGATCATACGGCGTTTACTCGACGGATTTCCCCGCCTACCCGGCTCTCCCGTTTAACTACACGGGCACGCCGCCGAATAATACGGCGGTGGGGAACGGGACGAAGGTGGCGGTGCTGCGGTTTAACGCTAGTGTGGAGTTCGTTATGCAGGATACCAGTATACTTGGCGCGGAGAGCCACCCTCTCCATTTACATGGCTTCAATTTCTTTGTTGTTGGTGAAGGGTCCGGGAATTTCGACCCGAATTGTGACCCGGGGAAATTCAATCTGGTTGATCCTGTGGAGAGGAATACGGTTGCAATTCCATCTGGTGGGTGGGTTGCCGTTCGATTTCTTGCAGATAATCCAGGTTTGCATTCTAAAAGCATCTACTATATATGTTCTTTTTTTTTTTTGAAACTGTCAATTTCATTTCAAAGCCCAAAGGCAATACAGATTCCATCAAATGATACAAGAAAGAACCAAAACTACCAAGACTTCGACACAGGCACCCCCTGCAAGCAGGACCGACGAAACGCCTAGATTAGGAACCAATCTAGGTCCAGGTAGTAGAGAAACCCAATCGGGGCCCCAGCTCAAACCCGAGAAAGCGCATATGAAATCTGGATGGTTTACCGACCGGTAGCCGGACGAACGGATCACTCACGACTACTGGAAAAACATGACCGAGAAACCCAAAACAAACAAAACAACTAAAAAAAAACAGAAAAACCAGCTACAAAGAAGCCCATGACACATTGAGTTACCACACTGATTCGGCCCATTGAGTTGCCCCACTGAGTCACACCACTGAGTCGCCGAGTGAGTCCGAGTTAACAGTCTAGCCGCTTCCCCGGACAAGAACCGTGCTCTATATCCGCCGCCGCCGTCGACATCTAGAGGCTTATTCGCCGGAGGGGGCACGAGCCACCCAACTTCAACCCACAGTCAGATCTGACCAGAAAACGGACCCAGGAGGGGGAAAGGAATGGTAGGGGAAGAGCGGTGGAGAGGATGTTAGGCGGAAGGGCTGGAGAGGTGAGGGTTAATGGCGGCGGTAGGTGGTAGGCGGAGGAAGAGTTTGAGGAGACGGAGGATCCGATCTGAAAGCCGGCTAGGGGTTGAGGAGGGGGGGCTGGCGAGACAAAGAGGCGGGAGGGGAGGTGGGCCAAGGAGGGCGGCGGCCCCACCTCCCCTAGGCTGTGGCTGAAAGTGAAACGAGGGCGGGAGGTAGGAGGTGAAAAGGAGGTGAAAACTAGGAAAAAAGCCCTAACCAGGTAGGGAGGAGAGGGGTGGAACCCTAGGGGAAGAGAGAGCAACTGCTCCTCTTAGAGAGAGAGAGTAAGAAAAAATAAGATTTTGTTACTATATATGTTCTTTACACACATTGCAAGTGAAAAAAAAAAACCAAATGAATGATCTCTTCAACTATATTCGATAAATTCGATTTATTACGTGAATTGTTTTCTGAAATGAATGATTCAGATCATTAGGCCGGGCCTACAGTACTACACCTACATTGCTACGTGTCGTTCCGATTTGGGATCGCAAAAGTTCTATTAGAGCTCCATGATTTTTAAAAAAGGGTATTTTGGTCATTTTCTTGTATTAGTGGTTTTCCGTTCCAACCAAACAATAGAAAAAGTCATTCGAAAAAGATTTCTAAGCGACAACCAAACACGAAAAAACACATTTTCATCCCAAAAAATGTTTTCCACCGAATATGTTTTCTGCCCGAAACAAACCGTGTAAAGATTCATTGGAACTAACAATTGTTGTTTCCTTTGGCTAAGCAGGGGTCTGGTTTATGCACTGCCATTTTGAGGTGCACACAAGCTGGGGTTTGAGGATGGCATGGATCGTAATGGATGGCCCACTACCAAATCAGAAGTTACCTCCACCGCCGTCCGATCTTCCGATGTGCTGACTTTTGACCAATTGGGTGTCGGGATTATTAACATTGCAACTTTTGGTCGAGTTTCATTGTATAAACTTTCACATTTTAACTTATATTTTACTCCATTCGCACCTTTTTTTAGAGTCCAATATTTCATTTTAAGTTGTCCCTTAATAAGTATCAATTTTGTTAAGTTAGTGAATAAAAGCTTGTGCATTTTCCATTTGCCCCAAAAGTATATTTCATTTTGAAAAGTTAGTAAGTAAAAGTGTAATGATGATGTCTCCATAAACGGTAAGTAAGGAAAGTGAAGATAAAAGTTGACGTGAAAGGTGTAATGATGATATCTCTTTAATAAGTTGGAGTTACGAAACTGAAAACTTAAAAAGGGACGGGGGAGTATCATTTTGCCGCCTTCTTTTTTTTCTTTTTTTGAAATAACTGAAACATCCTGTTCTATGATTTTCGGATCTACTTTAATAACTGAAATATTTTTCTTTATATAGCTTCTTGAGAAGTTCAATCATATCAAAAATCAAATTAATAGAAATATGGATATACTAATGATCCAAAACATATATATACTAGCGCATGTCCGTGCCTGAAGACACGACTCAAACAATTAACACTGGCAAACTAATACTGGGCTCGCGTGCAATATCTCAATCCCTGTCCAACAATTCTAACTATGAAAAAAGCATATTCATTCTAACTATGAAAAAAACATATTCATTGATCTGGTTAATTACTAATTATTTGATTCGGCAAATAAAAAAAATTATTACCCTAACTTGTGCATGGAGCAAATTAAACGCACGTAAAACCTCATAAAATTCAGAGTTATCCTAAATATTTAATTGGATATAAGCAGTAAAAGGCATACAGAAATGGAAAATGATACCCAAAAAACTTGTTGCATCATTTTGAATTGTACCTTTCCGGCCAATGTAGGTTCAAAATGACCAAAATTGATCAAAAAATTACCCACGCATAACTTTTACACATGATCGATTCAATTATAAGATGCATAAGATTATGAATCCGATTATGACTAAAAAGTGTCTGATTGTGTTTCAACAAAAGTATCCATGGATTTATCCAATAGAGGCAATAGCAAGTCTGAAAATACAAACCAAACCCTTCTTTTAAAGCCAATGAAAAATGAAAGACTTTCAATCCCCATACATATCTGTGTGGAAATTATTTTGGGTAGACAATCTACGTCCATAACTAAGTCTTGGCAAGCCCAACAAAACCCATGTCTTACGATTAGCGATAAAATCGGTTTGGAACCGGCCTGTTTTTTTCCCATTTTTCGCACCGAACCATTCAAGTCTGTTTTTGAAACTCTTGCACCTGCACCGACTGTTCTGTGGAAGTAACCGTTCAATTCGGTGTGCGCTTTAATTGGAACAGTTTGGTTCGGTCAGTTCAATCATTTTTTTTAAAAATCAGTCGGATTCATAATAGACTAAGGAAAAAACTTCATTTACAAAGCAGACTTGGGGGGTGAGGTTGGGGAAAGGATGCTCAAAACAGCCATGATTAACAACTACCCCCGGAATCAAACAAAATAAATAGAAACTGAACTTCCCATAATGCAAAAAACCAACCCATAACTCAATGTTCTATTAATTGGAAACAACAATAAATTTAAGGTCCCTATATACAACTAAATAACTTGTGTTAAACGTCTCCAGTTGACAACTCCTTGATTTACCTCCAGTTGACAACTTCTTGATTTACCCACACGTGGAATTGTATATGGTTCTAGGTATCAAAAATTATCCTAAAGAGATGTGCCCAAAGTATGCGACCCTTCCAATAGGTGTGTCACGTTATTAAGGAAAAAGAAATAAATGATGATATGATGAGTGCTTTAAATGAGAGAACTTATCTGAAGTATAGTTATGGATCTTTGATCAAGCTTCTCAAAGGATGATCATGAGAAAATGCATGTTAGATCAATCATTAGGGAGGGTGTGAAATAATAAGAACTTGGATGTACACTGTATAGTACTAATAGAGATCAATCAAAATGAAGAGTTGTGCCATGAACTAATCAATCAAGTGTAAACAGATGAATAAAAGCATTCACATTCGAAAAATGATGAAAAACCACATAATTTCTATTTGGAAAGCTTTAGTGTATAATGATGAACGATGAACGATAAATAGAGGATTTATTGGGACTTGGAAGGAAAACTTTGTATTTTCATTTAAGTAATATTCCTTATCGAAAAAGTATCATCTTCATGCAATTTTTCGAAAAATTTATGTTTCCAAGTTGGGATTCTAATTGAAAATATATACTCTAAATTAATTAGCACGTGATTTGGTTGGCTAATTTTATTTTATTTTGTCTTTACTCAATGTATTTTCACATTTGTCAGTTTTGTGAATTATTAGTTCGTCTCGAATGGAGAAATCGGAAGAGTAAAATTATGATCCACATTTAAATTTTTTTGAAAATAAGTTAAGAAGATAGAAAAAATTTAAGTTTGGATCATAATTTTTTACTTTTTGATTTTTCTTGTCGAGACGCATCAATAGTCTACAAATTTGACGTAAAACTAATAAATACAAAAAAAAAAAAATTAATGGTACTGTATCACCATTGATGGATGTCGTAATTGATATTTTTTTTAGTCTTTGATTTAGTGGCTTTATGTGCGTGATTATCTTTATTTAATTTGGAGGAATTATCAAACTTTTCTGGAGGGAGCAATTTTGGGAAGTACCGTAGGTATATATTACGGAGTATGTAGTAAAATTTTGAAAGGGATGTGCTTTCCTAGTTTCCTTAAACTGTCAGAGAAATTCATTCTTTCTTGGGAAAATTTTAAAATGGCACCTGAACTTTCACTCCAATGTCACCGAAACACCTAAACTTCACTTTATTTCAATTAAACACCTGAACTTTCAAAATCCCCAAATTGAGGCACCTACCGTTAGCTTCCATCCATTTTCTTTCCAAATCGGCTGATGTAGCTCATTTTTGGCGTTAAAGGGGCCCACTAGATATGTTAGAAAGTGAACTCAATGCACAAATTTAGGAAGTGAACTCATTTCTGGTTGTAATTGTGTGTATTGAGTTCACTTGCTAACATGTCTGGTGGGGCCCTATAACCCCAGAAATGAGCCACATCAGCCGATTTGTGAAGGAAATGGATGGAGGCTAACGGCAGGTGCCTCAATTTGGGGATTTTGAAAGTTCAGGTGTTTAATTGAAATAAAATGAAGTTCAGGTGCCATTTTGAAAATTTTCCTTCTTTCTTTGTTATGGAAATGAAAAGATTTTATGGATACATAAGTAAGAGACGTCTGAGAGGAGGAGATCGAGGGAGAGATGGGAAAGAAAGAAAATTTAAATATTGGACAACGGGATTACAGTTTCCCAAATTTGAACCCTTGGGTCAAACGTGGACGGTCTAGATTTAGAAATGAAAGGCTAAGATTTAGACAATTTTTGTATGTAATTCCATCCATTCAAGGTAGAATTTGTAATCAATTTTCTCTCTTTCTAGAAAAAACCCCTCTCTCCCGAAGGAACCCATCTCAGGCTGCAGTTTGGGGGGGCCCCCCCCCCCCCCCGCCTCTCCTCTTTCTCGTCGTCGTGTTCTCCAGGCCCCCAGGTCGCGGGCGGCGGTTCGTTAGGACGGCGAGGGTTCCTCAGGCCGGCTCTGCCGACTGATGGTGGCTCCTCTGGCCCGGTCCTCTTCCTTCGTCTCCAGATCTGTTGTTCCTGGTCCGACGGCGAGCTGGTGTTAAGGGTTTCTGTTTTGGGTTTTTCCGTTTTCTTCTACCGGCGGGTTTCCCCCGTCCTGTTTTGTACCAGTCTGGGTGCTCCAGATCTGGTGGGTGATGGTGGTGGGCAAATAACCCGGCGCCTATTGAGGAATGGTCCGGTGTTGGTGGTCTTGGTGTTCGGTTGGCTGTGTTTTTGGGGCTGGTGGGTTCCGGTGGTGGCGTTGTTTGGGATTGGTGGTGGTCTGGTGGTGTTGTTTTGGGCTGCAGCAGATTTCGGCTGGATGATAATAGGTTTTTGGTCGCCGTGGTCCGGTAGTTTTCATTTCTCTTCCTGGTCAGGCCGGTGTTTTGTCCTGGAGACCTATTTCATTTTAGTTGATTTGTTGTTTAGCCTTCAGATTTCAGCGATGCTTATTTTTTTACGGGTTTGAGCTGTGGATCCCTTTAGATCCTCTGTTATCTGGACCGAGATTGGTTCTTATGTACCCGCGTTATCGCGGGGCCTGCTTCGGCAGTAGGTGCCTGAGATCAACGTTTAGGTTGCTTTGGTTCTCTCCTGTATCTGTTCTGAAATCTGTTTGCCCGATGGGCTTGTGATGAATGAATGACTTTTCAAAAAAAAAAGGTAGAATTTGTAGATTTTGAAAATCAATCATATATAATTAGTGCATTTTTAGGTAACGGAATTTCTTTTATTTTGAAAAGGCTAACTGCATGCAATAGGTCCTCACTATATTCATTCTTTCCAAATATACTACCCATAGATTTTAGCCGTAGGAAAAATATGTACCGATCCAAGGGTCCAAAATATACAGATTCAAAAACCGCTCTTCCATATTATATAGATATATAAGATATATATAATATAGAGTAAGCTTCTAATGCGGACCTCCGCATCCAAGCAAAGTACGGACCTCCCCTTTCCCGATTGAATTTCGATGATCCGAGCCGCTCAATGTGTTCAGAACGTGATTTTAAGGGTACTCGCGAGTGATCAGCAAAAAAAAAAAAGACCGGGAAGGGCTTCATCCGAGCAGTTTTTGTTTATTTTTTATTGAATGGTTCAAATAAAAACTGCTCAAATCAAGCCCTTCCCGGTCATTTTTTTTGCCGATTTCTCGCGGGTACCATTAAAATCACGTTCTGAACACATTGAACGGCTCGGATCATAAAAATTCAATCGGGAAAGGGGAGAAATGGGGTGGTCCGCACTTTGCTTGGATGCGGAGGTCCGTATTAGAAGCTTACTATATATATATACATACATACATATTGCAGATGACTAGTATGATGCTAGAATAGGAAAATCAAAGTACTAGTCATTATAAACAATATAATAATCAATGACTTCCACGTCAATAGTTAATCCAACTGTTAGTTAGTCAATCGTGACTGTAGTTAGTGACTGTGGTTTTCTGTTAACCATGGTTAGTTAGCAGTTGAGATGTATATATGAGTAAGCTGAGATCTCATTATGTACCCAGTCAAGAAATGTAAATATTCCAAAAAGAAAATGTTGCCCCAAGTTGACTGTCACTTCAGTAGGTGGCTTAGCAGGGAGGGCAAAAGCTCAAAAGATCACAAATTTCGCCTGTTCACGAGTAAAGTTTTCTTTCAGTTATCATTTTGCTTCGAACCGAAGCAGTGTTTGGCATGCTCAGACATGGCCTGAGATGGTATTATGCATCAATCGAAGTATCAAACTCAATGTCTCAATCTCTGTCTCTTAACGCGGAGGTAAACGTAAACATCTAAATCCATTTTCGCAGCTCTGCAGTGCAAGCAACTGCCATGCACAACTTCTCAACGAGTCCATTAGAAGCAGGGTTGGAAATATCAGCTGTTGCATTTTGTATCAGCCATCAAGCAACAGAATTTTGAACAACCGCCGATGTTCACCTACTTATCGGCCGATACTGTCCCGTATAGGAGGTTCAAAATTCAGGTTTAACACGGGCTCACATCAGTTAAGATAAATAATGGTACAATTACATATCCCAGTACCGCGGTTTACAACCCTGATAAGAAGTGAGCCCATTTTTCCTGTTCTGGGAAAAATGCCAAAAACATCGAGATACAAGATAAAATACATGAATAGCATAGGATACAAATTTGCAAGCTTACAAAGATGTGTATCTGCAAGCCAGTGTAGCATAGAATACTGATCAAGGCATAAAAGTAAATAAAGTTGCCTTCCACGGAAAATAACAATTATTCTCGTGTTTGGCACAAAGAGTCATGCAACACAAGCCTCTTTACAACATATACATTTTCAGGTTTCAAACTTGAGTAATCTCTTCTACATCATAAGCATGGAGAAGTATTGCTCAAATTCTTTATCAATGGTCAGTTTCTTAGCGGTCGGCTGAGTCTCTGCAGTCAAAATAAAGACGTCTGCATGTTAGCAAGTAATAGAGAGAATGAAGGTTTTCGACTAGACTAGATGCACAGACACACGAGTAACAATGAAAGGTTGAAATACACTCATATCCTCAAAGAAATCGGTCAAGAAAGCTATATTACCTCGGTTAATACTCCATCTTCCAGATGAAAGAACATAATTACTCGAACATGGTTCCATATCAGTACATGTCTCACTGTTGTCATTTTCATCTTCTAAGCAACTGTAATCGATCTGGCACCCAAACTCTAGGACATGCTCATCAAAATTCTGACAACTATTTAGTTCAAAATCGTTGTGTGGAAAACTGTTGTCTCCGCTATATGGTGATTGCATTCTGTCAGCACCAGATTTGGAAACTATTCTGCTGTCCAGAGAATAAAGGCTATTCTTGAAACTGCTACTGGCCCAATTAACAGATGAAGTGGAAGGCATATCGGACAGAAGCATCTTTGGATACTCCACTTGGATTTTAGCTTCAGCAGATGACATGGCGGAGTCCGAATCTCCACCGCAACTATTGCTATCTTTTCCTGACACTATTTCTGGCTCATCATCTTTTGCAACAACGATAATTTTACCCTTGATTATGTGTGCGTCATCGTCGTCAACTCTTGGGTTTTCATTAAGTGGAGAAACAATATCTGAACTAAAGCTGCTGTCTGAGCATTTATGCTTTGGAAGAGGCAAACCCAATGTCTCTGCATGAAATTTTCTTTTCTTGGAAAGGTAGAAAATGCCATTGTAAGACTCCACTACTTTGTCAACATTAACCCTGCAGTGACACATCCATAACATCATTTTGCCAATAGTTTTTCATAAAAGCTCAGGAAAAATGTCGAAATTCCATAACAGCATTTTGGCAATAGTTTAGAGATTGACAGAGGCAGATCGACAACTTGTGATGCCAGATGGATTGACAACTTGTGATGCCAGATGGCCAAGACTCGGTGATGAGGTAGTGAGAAAATAAGTCAACAAGTTTCAATCCGTCATTCCATGTTAGGCTTCGTCAATTATGGCAGTGCCAGGATGGTTAAACACGAACGGGAAGGTATAACCAACTACTAGTAACTATTTAATTGCATAATTATAAATAAGATAACAGTACCAAACACGACGAGTGCTATTCTACTGCAATCAACTTAAAGCTGGAAAAAGTAAGGTTGGAGAGAAATATCATACATATAGAGAGCTGGTAAACAGATGAAAGAACCACCAAATTAACGCATCTTTATCAAGTAACCAGTGCCAGGTCTAAATAATGTGTGTGAAAACCTTCTTCGGGTTGTGACTTGTGTGTCAGGTGCAAACCATGTGCATTAAGGTGTCAGCTAGTAAAGTCTTCAAAACTTAGGACACTGGTCGCTGCGAGTGAACGGTGCCACTAATGCCATACAGCCATTTGTCGCTTTCATGGGATAGCTAAAGACAACACCAATTGCCACCCTTATGCTATTGACAATTCCTCATCTTGTCTACTGTCTACTATGTTCTGTCTTTAATTCCCGGTCAAGTGGTCACAGACTGCTTCCTTTTTCTTCCTTTCTTTGTAGAGTGACCGCTTCCTTTTTCTTCCTTTCTTTGTAGAGTGACCGCTTCCTTTTTCTTCCTTACTTTCTTCTCTACAACTGCGATTTCACTTAAAATCGCACGGACTGGCCTATACTCTCCACGACTTCTTGTTTATCATCTTTTTATCCTATCTTTTCTTGCATTTGAAATGGAAAAAATCACCTCCTGATATACAACATGAGTAACCAAAGCAACACCATCTCCGTTGAGCACATATGACACCAGCTCCATGAAGCAACGCATACCAACCCAAGAATAAGGTCACATTTTAAACCATAATACAGCACATTCATTCGATGTAGTTAGCAATCCAGAATGAAATTTAAGTTTTCTATACTTGATAACAGAGACTGAAAAATCATACCTCTTGAAATATTCACACTTCGCACTCGTAACAGTTCCGCTACAACAACTATACCTTTTAGTTGTGTAAGAAACTTCAGTGCGACCGTTTTTAAAACTCTGTTCCAAGATTTTCCCCAAAACTATGCAGAGGACCAGCACGATGCATGTTCACTCAAAGCATCTCCAATAAAGCTCTATATCTCTAAATAAGAGAACAAAATTACTCCAATCAAGCTCTATATTGGGTCTCTATTTTAGAGACCCAAATTTGGTTCTCTATATATAGAGATGTTCCAAACATATAGAGAATGATCTCTAAATTTTTTTCCCTTGGTGAAATCACCACTTTACCCTTGAAAACTCGTGTATTGTCTTCTTCACCAATCCAATCGGCAGTGACCAACCAAGCCATTTATGATGTTTTTTGAATAAAAAAGTATATTTTGAGATGAAAATAGAGATTTAGGATTGGAGTTGAATGAATAGTGAAAATCTCTAAACTTGCTTTTTAAACAAAAAAGTATATTTTGAGTCTCTATTTAAGAGAATTGGGTTGGAGATGTTCTGAGAGAGGAAGAGAGAGTGTTGTAAAATTGATTTATAGACACTTCTGTCTTCGAAGATTTCCCACATTGAGATGTCATGGACATACAAATAGACTCGCTGGCATGATCCCTACCTCGAGCGAATTATCAGACTGTTCAGAACTTTTCTCATTCAATAACTATAAATCACTTATCAAATATCCAATCTACACCACTAGGTGTATCATCCACCATACCAAAAAAAAAAAAAAAACCCTTTGAATTCACCAATTCAGGCATTCTGCATCCATATCTCATTTGACATCATCAAATCCTGTCTTCATGCATAGTAACTTCGCGCCTTAGAGTTTAGTATGAGAAAAAGAGTGTCTCTCTCTCTCTCTCTCTCTCTCTCTCTCTCTCTCTCTCTCTCACACACACACACAGCTAAGCATTGACATTTTTCTGATAACTCAGAGCATCGGGACCAGATTGCGCGCACCTCAACTAAGCCCCATCATCCACTAACGGGGTCCTATTTCAAGCCGGGATAGAGCAGTATGGACCGGTCCCATAGGAGGTTTCAGACATAGTTAAGCAATGATTGAAGCGTAATTGGCACGAACACAACGATCGATAAAGGCCAAAACTTCACCAATGTTCATCGAACTCAATCAAACCCCTCTCAACTAGTAGTAAAGTAAGAAACTGCATCAAGAACATATGAACATGAATTTTAACCTTCAACCACCCTTTTGTTCGTCTTGAACATAGAGGGGTTTTATATCAAACCTAACCAGAGGGCAGTTTTAAAGCGCAAAAAATTAGGTAACCCTATGACCAATTTCCTCTAACAGAAACCCTTATCTCCTACTACAAGGAAATTAAAGACACGCGCTGAATTGATCAACAGCGAAATCTATCACTTGATTACCCAAGATCATTGGAACTAATATCCATAAAAGGTGAGAACCGACTCAATAACTTGCTATTTTCTGCTAATTTCCACTGCTAAATTCAAGTTCAAACAAGTTAAATGTCAAGAACAAAGCTTCATAAAAGAGGTAAGAAAACGCGAATAGTAAAGGTAATTGATGAAAACCAAGAAAGTATGCCTGTTAATGTCAGATGGGTCGAGGTTCTCTTCCTCCATAACCAGTAGCAACCGGGTATCAGACGGACAGTACTGTATAGAGTACTCGCAATTCGCAATGAGGTGCTCTCTCTTTCAGAGTTTCAACTCTACATTTTCTCTCTCCATCCACTCTTTCTCTCTCTTCCATTCTGCCATCTTTACTCTCGCGCTCTATCACGCGCGTTTCAGGACGTTTCCAACACGATAGTTAAGAAAAATATAAGTTTACAGAATCTCGAAAAATGAAAAATAAATCCAAGTACTCGAAAAATACTAGTTCAAAGCGTTTGCTACATTCAACAATTCTTGGGGTGATTTCACCTTTCGTGCAAGCGTGTGAAAAGATACTGGGAGGACTGCGAGATTAGTTTGAGATCATGGGGTGTGAGCAAGTTGACCGGAGACACTTTGCATTATAAAATACTATAAAAATTAAAAGTGTTACTAATGCAAAAACTGTTTTTGTTTGTGCTAAAATTGTAGTGCATGAAATCTTTGTACCATGTGCAAGATACAAGATTTTTATACAATAGAGTTTTGATATTATCATTTCTCAAATTAAAAAAATAGTACTAGTAATGCTCTTGATTTTAGTATTATTTTGCTCTTTTTTTTTTCATTTACAGATTGAGATGTTTATTCGATCTAGGAATGGCAACAAGGCGGGGCGGGTTTTTGTGTACCCCAACCCAAAAATTATTACCCGACCCCAACTAGGTATTTTTTAGGTACCCCATTCCCGCCCCGATCGGGGAACGGATTTACCCGCCCCGCCCCACTCCGTAAAAAATTTAAAAAATTGTTAATCTAAAAGCAAAATAAAAGAAATGGTGGTTTACCTCCATTTATAAACGACTACTCGAGCATCCACGTTAGGATCTCTACTTGCCCCATTTAGCTAAAGAAAAGAGGAAAACTTCATTTGTAGGCATGCATCAGCCTGGCCTTTGCTTCACTCTAAGTTAGCATTGTGACAGTTCCACGCTGACACAAGACGAGGAACTGTTCAAATGTTATACGTACATTATTATCTTGAGCTGGCACACTCCCAAAAATAGGGCCTGTTTGGTACATGCAATGAAAGTTTGATTTTTTTAAATTTTTGCGGGGCTCATTACGGATCCTACAAAGATGATTCAAACCGCAAGGTATTCTTAAAATATTTTCTTATGAGTTCCTAAAAAAAATGAGCTCAATCCGATATCGATAAGGGTTGTTTCAGAATTCATAGAGAGCGTCCTACGAATTTTGAAACAGCCCTTACCCATATCGGATTGAGCTAATTTTTTCCAGGAACCCATAAAAAAATATTTTAAGAATGACTTGCGGTTTGAATCATCTTTGTATGATCCGTAATGGGCCCCGAAAAATCATCAATTTCTTACACATTTGTTGTGCTCCAAACAGGATCTTTGGCAAGAAATATTTAATTGAGAAGAGTGTGAGAATAATTAATAATTTTAATGGAATAGCTTTAATATAGAGAGTTTGATGCAGTAGTCATTTTAAAAGTGAGTAGCTAAAGTAATAAAGTGGCTTTTTAATGTGTAATTTGGTCCAAAATTTAAAAAGTCTGAAGCAGATGCTCTAACAAATTAATTAAATTTGAACATCACTCTTTAAATGGTAAGGTCCTTCATTAATAAAGTTTGAGTGTGATGCAAGGGGGTTGTAGCCAAATTAGAAGGCATCATATGCCCCATGCACAATACCAAGGGTCAAATCCCAATAACGACACCGATAAATAACATTTCTTGCATGTCCTCAAAGAAAAAAACGTTTGAAGTCTGATCACAACTTTAAAAATAAATATGAGTTTTTAAAATACCACACAGGTCAACAAAAGTTTTACTTTAGAAAATTAAAAGTGTGGCTTGGAGATGCTAAGAGCATGTACAGAAGAATAAGTAAAGAGGCATTTGAGCTATTATAGCTACCAAAATGAGAGAATTGTCCTACACCAAATTCTGCAAACACTAGAAAAGCTCAAGCCACTGTAGCTATCTTCTTTTGCCGAGATACTATTCACGAGCAAACGAGTAATTCATTAATCTCTCTCTGTGCAAATGAGAAAGTCGGCAAGGATCTACTGTTGTTTGGGTTTTCGTTGTGTACGATCTTCTATCGTCTTCGCCATTTCTCGTTCTTTCTTTGACCTTTCCAATCGATTGACGATCTAGTTTTGGGGATGTGGGTTTTAGAGCGACGATCGACGTTAATCTCCAGCGGCAAGGTCTGACGATCGATGTGGATTTTAACGGGCGGAAGAAGGAAGCATATAAATCTACAGGTGTGTGGGTGTATACAAGTATATGCATATATTGTCGGTGCATAAATATAGGTATGCGGCCGGTTCCGGGCACCTTTAAAAAAACCTCTAAAAAAACCTTCCAAATCTTAATCTCATAGTTCCCGATCAAATTTTGATGATCCGAGCCGCTCAATGTGTTCAGAACGTGATTTTAAGGGTGCTCGAGAGAAATTGGCAAAAAAAATAACCAGGAAGGGCTTGATTTGAGCAGTTTTTAATTGAACCGTTCAATAAAGTTCAATAAAAAACTGTTCGGATGAAGCCCTTCTCGGTCATTTTTTTTGCTGATTTCTCGCGGGTACCCTTAAAATCACGTTCTGATTACATTGATCGGCTCAGATCATCAAAATTCGATCGGGAACTTGGGGGGGTTTTTTTAGAGGTTTTTTTAAGGGTCCCCGGAACCGCCCCGGTATGTAAAATATACTCTTTTGTATTATTTTATGATATATATGATGGATATAGAGAAAATGATAGAGAAACTGGTGGAGGGTGGGAGAAAAAATGGATAGGTAGAATAGAAATTGTGCTTTTTTCACTAGGTGTTTTTGCTAACATTGGTGTACATGCCCTAAGCTCTCTATTTATGTACACCTCATATTACTAAGAATTAGGATGAACCAATAAAATAGTACTAACTCATACTTTGAGCACCATATTGCCACTTCAGTATGTGTTGGAGTAGGAGCGACAGTGGGCCAATTATTGGGTACTCCCGGAGTACCGTGGCATTGCCTAGTGATGCTCCCTGAAAATAAAAGATCGGCACCTCACAATGTGACTCTAACATTTCAAGATCAAAACAAGCTCACCTTACATTATGGCCACAGAATAAATCACCAAAGTTAACACTCTTGGGAATTAGAATCCTGGAATTAATTGGAAATCACACAAACCAAAAGATTCTCAATTTGGCAAAGTTACAGTAGTCACAATTGGTATGTATTTGCCGAAGAATTTGCTCATTTCAACAGACATTTTGGTTTTGGGTTAACAGGGATGGTGATTCCCTCATTATACACAACGTATCAACAAAATATGACACCCCTAAACTCTACATTTTCGGTAAAATCGCCGAGACACTAATCTACATCTCAAAATCCTTCAAAACTCGTTCCCGCTGGCTATTGCAACAGTTGTGATAAAGCAGATTGCACCAAAATTTATATCTTCCTCCCTCCTCAACTTCACCCCAGCTAGGACAGATGCACCAATTCCGAAACTTATAGTGGAACACCAGACTTCACCCACATGATCATACTATGCATATACGTCAGTCTATTGACATTAAATAGTCCAATATCTTCGTGTTGTCATCATAATCGACATCCAAACAACACTCAAACTCATTTAGAGGCTGATGCACCAGCCTTTTTCTCATATGCTGACGGGAAACGAAGACCAGAACCAATATGCCTCGATCTAGGGCAAACCCAACAAAGTACATTTGGACCTAGTGCCTGAAGCAGTCAAGAATAACCAGTCAACTAAACAAAGCCTTCTAATGGTTGTCTAACAATACAAGTCTTCCGATAGTCAATCGAAAAGTGAACCATTTTTAGAATGAAAATGGGGCGAGAGAGAGAGAGAGAGAGAGAGAGAGAGAGCATTTTATGTGCGAGTGGTTTTTTAAGTTCAGTTATGGTATAAGCAGATTATTGAAAGAGGGTTATATTGGATGGTACCGAAATCAGGTTTTCATAAGCACCAAGATCATATGGATGTGAATAATCATCCCAGAGAGAGAGAGAGAGAGAGAGAATGTTGGCAAAACATATTCACTGGTCAATTGAAAAAATGGGGCGACCCAGAGAGAGAGAGAGAGAGAGCTAAAACATTTTATGTGTGCGTGGTTTTTTAAGTTCAGTTATGGTATAAGCAGATAATTGAAAGAGGGTTATATTGGATGGTACCGAAATCAGGTTTTCATAAGCACCAAGATCATACGGATGTGAATAATCATCCCCTCCCTTCTCTGCTAGCCACATAGCTCTCACTCCTTCATGGTACTGCAAAATATCAAACAAAAAAAGAACAATATCGGAATCACAAAAGTGGTTTGCCATCAAACAAATGAACAATGACACAAAATGCCATATTTTATGAACCTCTATAGTGGTCTTATTTCGCAAAATGAGGTAGATATGCCAAGCCAAAAGAACGCTCAGAGCCACAGTTAATGGGACGAGCAACAGCCCCGAAATGACCTGGAAATCGAAACCTGTAAGTAAACTGACTTATATTCCATACATAGGCAAATAACGAAGAATAGTCGTTGATATTACATATATAGTTCTGAAAGTTCCTTCACTTTCCTCCTCATCTTTTGCAGAATCATTCGTTAGACTACCCACAAGCAAAACCTGAAAATTATACAAAAATTGGGTGGAAATAGTTACTTCCTCGTGCATTCTCCACAAATGACATTAAGCAGCTAAAACATCAGGAAAAGAGTTCTTCAAACATACCAGGGAGTAAATGCAAGCAATTACAGCATACAGAACAAAAATGAAGAAGACCTTATAATTCGCATGGCCCACACAAGTGTTCATCCATATGCAATGGTGGTCCTACATACAAGAGACAGCATATTAACACATATACAGGATATTTTGGAAAAGACTCGAGGAAACAATGATAACAGCTTACCATTCGCAAAACACATCGTTTACATACACGACAATGATGTGCACGGGGAGGCTTATAGTGGGAACACTTCTGGCAGTATCTCAAATCTCCACCCTGCAAAACCAATTGATGTAAAAGCCTGGTATGGACAGTAAATTACACCTTCAATTTGTGGCATTTACATCTATTTTAATTGTTTCAATCGACCTTATCGTCAATACAACTACCAATTCGTTAACAATGTTGAAAACAAGGTTTAAATTCAATTTCAGGCCTATCAAAGCAAAATCAGAAATTCAATATCAGGACTAACATACAAGGCTGCCAACATTCTAAAAAGCAGTGTACCAAATCACAGGACTTTGATTAAAAGCCCTAGTGTACAAGTCATGAACTCCAAGAATTTGGAAACTCATTAGCAAGTTTACCCAATTCTGTACATGTATGAAGGTACCGTCACTAGACTCACTACTATTCGATCACCAGTAGGGGAAACAAGTGAATCCCTAATTACAGTTGGGCTACACCAAGGGTTGGCTTTGAGCCCTTACCTTTTTTGCTTAGTTATGGATGAGTTGACTAGATATATTTAGTATGATATTCCGTGGCGTATATTGTTTGCAGATGATATTGTCTTAGTGATGAGACTGCAAGGGAAGTTAATGCTAAATTAGAAATTTGGAGAGAAACACTAGAATCCAAAGGATAAGTAGGAGTAAAACTGAGTATATGAACCGTAAGTTTAGTGATAATAGAAGTGCTCAGGCAGAAGCAGTGAGGATGCAGCGAGGATTCAGGATCAGGAGATACCAAAAAGTGAGCATTCTATGTATTTAGGTTCAATTATTAGCAAGGATGGAGAGATTACGGACGATGTAACCCATACAATCCAAGTTGGGTGGCTGAAGTGGAGAACCGCTTCTGGTGTATTGTGTGATCGAAGGATACCTATAAAATTGAAAGGGAAGTTTTATAGAACAGCTATACGAGCAAAGATGCTATACTGGATGGAATGTTGACCTATCAAGAAGCAACAAGTGAGTAAGATGAGTGTAACTGAAATGAGGATATTGAGGTGGATGTGTGGTAAGACTAGGAGAGATAGAATTATAAACGAAGCTATTCATGAGATGGTAGGAGTTGTACCTATAAAGGAAGAGTTGTGAGAAAATAGATTAAAGTGATTTGGACATATTTACCTTAGACCTGCACACATAGTAGTCAAAAAGAGTGACATGATAGTAGTGGATAGTAGGGTTAGGGGAAGAGGAAGGCCTAAACTGACTTTGGATGCGGTGATACTGAAGGATTTGGGCTTACTAAATCTAAGTAAATGAGTAGCCCTAGACAAAGCTCAATGAAACAAGGCTTAGTTTGGTTTGGTTTACCCAATTTTGTGCATAAAACAGTATCCAAGTGAGTGAAGCAGGGTCCGAAATTCAATTATTTTGGCTGATACAATCCCTAGCGGCCAAGGTGAAGTGTAGATATAGGACCATAGAAGATCCAAAACTACCTAATATTTTCATTTTCTTCGCCTATTTGTTACTTCAAGATAAATAAACTCAATGACGAAAAAAATACTCTCTCTTTAAGTCTTGTAACCTGCAAGGTTCAAAACCCAACAAAAACTCTCCCCATACCTCGAATCGATAATATACCCAAAGAAGTCATAACCAATCTCGATGACACAAATTAGAAGAAGTTTTTTGACCTAGTCTCTAGTGTATTTACATGAAAAGGGTGGTACATAACATGACAAAGGAACAAACCAAAGCAACATTTTCTAAAATTTGTATATGGATTTATTAGGTTGTAGGCCAAACCACTTAAAGCTACTAAAAAGAATGACCACTGAAGTCCTCCATGGATTAGATCCCTACTAGTTCTACAAATCGCAAAAACCTCAGATTGACCTCAGCTTGTTTGAGACTGGTGTATAAATTTATAATGATAATTGATAAACAAAGCAATGAAAAAAATAAACTTGTTAAGATTGCTTGAATAACATGCTGATAGATTCATCCGATAGCACATTCTCAGAGGGGTCAAGAGACTCATAAGTTATAACCAAGCAAGATCACATACATACCAAGCAAAAGAATATCAAGTGAGAATTTTCACCTAGCGAGCCCCAATTTCGAAAGAAGAAGAAAGGTTCTGGCAAGTGAAAGCCTATGCAGGTACATCCAGTGCCATCTTATGAGCATAACTAGCTGAAGCCAAGCAACTAAAACCAATTTTCTAAGTTGAGTAGGATACCTAGGCAAAATGGCTTCATTTCTAACTAGCCAAATCTCTCTCTCTCTCTCTCTTCTTTGACCAATTTGTAAGAAAACAGAAAAAGTGAAAATGTGGTTTTGGGAACCAAAAAGTGAATAAACCGACTGCAGATTGTCGCCAAAAAGGGAAAAAAAACTATGAGATATTCTGGAAACTTGATGCAAGTTGTAGAAATGCTATTAGGTAATTGTTGCTCCCAACTTTTTTTTCTGAAAAGTTTTGCTCCGCTTTTGTGTCCAATAAACTCTTCCTGTTTCATCACTTTCAAAACTTTAAAGATGGTGCAATTGTTCTATTTCATTTTTCAGCAAATTTTCTTGCTGCTAAAAGGTTACCATGACCATAATGTTGGTCCTAGAAACCTACAAAATGGTGTGAATGTGTGATTATATTGGCTAATCGTGATGTAGTATTGTGCAATGAAACTGTTGACAAATATTCTTGGAGTGATGTAATGCATACTATCGCCAGTTTGTATCATTGTTTACATTTTCATCTGTCGTTACCTATTTGTTTGTTTATTCAGTTGTAGGCTAAAGCAACTTCAAGATACGTAAACTGAATGATGGAAAAAAAACTCAAGAGCATGGTCATTGAAGTCCTGTAGCCTGCAGGTTTTGCACGCGGGGAAAAAGCTATCCCCATACCCCTACATCAAAGCATAATTTGGTTGTAGGCCAAAACATATAAAGATACTAAAAAGTACGAACACTAAAGTCCTCCATGGATCAGATCCCTAATAGATCCCTGTCAAGAGGACAATCACAAAAACCTCGGCTCAACTACGGCTCCTTTGGTTATAAACTTATAAATGATAAACAAGGCAATGGAAAAGAATTGAATTTGTTAAGATTGAAACCAAGCTTGAATGACACAGTAATCATTTCATTCGATATCACATTCTCAAAGGGTGCCAAGAGACTCATAACCAAGCAAGATGACATACATACCAAGCAGGAGACTATAAAGTGAGAATTTTTACCTAGCGAGCCTCAAGTCTGACAAGTGAAGCCTACATAGGGACACCTAGTGCCATCTTTCGAGCATAACTAGCTGAACCCAAGCAATAAAAACTAACTTTCTGAGTTGAGTTGGATACCTAGGGCAAAATGGCTTCACTTTTAAATCACAATGGGGCAATCACTATTCAAAAATGCTGTTGGATCAGTTCATCAGTAGAATGATGTTTGACTTGAAAGTTACCGTGATAACCGTTATGTCAAAGTTCCTACAACTACCAAGTACAAACAAAGATACCAACAGAACATCAGCAAGCCTTTGCCACAAATCCACATTGTATATAGCAATTTACAGCAAAAAGAAAGGAAAGTTTCTGTCTAATCACCAACCAAGAATACAACATGAATTTTCTTTCTTGCTTGCCCAGGATTAGCTCAGATTGAGACAACCCCCAAAATAATAACAAATGAGTCCCAATTAACACACAATAATATGTAAATCTATTAAAGCCGAGTTTCCCTACAGGGGGCTAAAGGGGCTTATTTCTCTTTGTCTATGTTACATGGATCCTTCATTTTGGCTCATGTACACGTGTCGATGCGTCCGAAACCCGTATCCATTTTGGACACTCGGATCCTCTAATTGTTGTGATATTTACAGAAAAGGAATATCAAATTAGCTAGAAAAGCGATATTCGAGTATTTCACATGGACAGAAAATACCAAAAACATATTTCTCTTAACCCTTTTTGTTTAAATACATTTCTAAATATAATTTACGGTACATAATTTGATAAAATTATGCAATATATATTACAAACAAGTGTTCGACGTGTTCCTCTACCCATACCCAATTTGGGGACACATACCCAGTTTTTTTCTAAGATTTAAGTTTAGGAAGGTTTGGACTTGCACCTGCACCCGAGTCCATGTAACACAGCTCTTTGTCTTTTGTGAAGGAAATACGACCAAAAAAAAAACACAACACAACTAACAAATACAAGAGCAATCAAAAACAACAAACATAACAAGGAAAACCCTAAAAAAAAAAAAAGGTCAAAAAAGCACCTTGCGCTTGATCTCGTGTACGGGGTTATCGGCGTCCTCGACGTCGGGCATGAATGTGGCGGGGACCCGACCCGGATCCGTGTAGATGGCGACGGCGTAGTTGAAGACGCACGCGATCGCCACGCCGGTGAAGGCGACGGCGTTCATGATCCCGGGCGACGACCACAGCCCGAACCACTGGTCGACGAACACGAACACCGTCGAGACGTATACGTAGCCGACGGCGGTGATCACGACGGTGACGGGGAGCGAGAAACGGAAGCCCCGCTTCATGTTCGTCACCGGCGGGCGGGGGTCGCGGCGGCGGGTGCGTTGGTTTTTTTGTTTTTGTTTTCAGGGGGGCGAAAGTGATTGTGGGAAAGGTGGGGGGGTTTGAAATGGAAATAAAGGAGAGTTGTGGGGGAGGGAGGGAGGGGGACTGGGGGAGGTGGGTGACTGGTTGCGGTGGTGCCGTAACTGCCGTTGTTGGTTTGTCAATTGTGGGCTTGTCGTTGCTTTCAATTAACGGCAAATCTAATACTGTAGTAATTTGTGTGTGAATTACGAGGAAGGAAACAGATACTGTAATAAAAATGTTACTCCTACTTTAATAGATCCTTTTTTTTTTTTTTAAGTTTCTTTATTTTGCTTTGTCCATGTCTATCTTTAGGCTCAGTTTGGATTACCGAAATCTTCAATAAAAATAGGAATGTGATTATTAAGAATCAAATTTCTAGGAATTTTATTGAGTGGGAATAAGAATGTGATTACTATAAATGAAATTCCTACAAATACAATACCTGAAGTAATTTTATTCCAGTGTTTTGGATTAATTCAGTAATCTTATGCAGGAATTAATTTTTTTGAAAATTTATCAAAAGTCAATATTTTCCTTTTTTTATTGATTAAGTTAGGAATTTAAGATTCCCATGGGGTAAAAGAGAGGGATAAGATTCTCGCTCAATCTGATAATGTGATTCATGGTTGGGTGTGTTGTTAGAAATCACAATTTTATTCATGTCCCTCCCAAATATGGGAATCCTGAGAGTGTAGCATCACATTCCCATTCATGTTCCTTCCAAACGTCGGAATCATGGAAGTATGTGTCACATTCTCATTCTTACCATCCAAACTGAGCCTTAGGGTGTAAACGAGCCGAACCAAGTCAGAGCCGATCCTTTAACGAGGAGAGTTTGGCTAATCTACTTAGCGAGCTGAGCCTGCAAAATGAGCTGATTATTTGCAAGCCAAGCCGAGTTTTTGAGTGTTAAGCTCGGCTCGTATAGGAAATGAGCTTAAAACTCTAGCTGGATTACAAAACGAGCTGAGCCTTAACGAGCAACTCAGTTCATTTGCAACCCTGATTATCATCATCATCGTTGTCTACCCCACCCCCCCCCCCCCCGCAAGAGTCAATAATGTTAATGTAATTAGTGAGGTTTGAACGTCTGTGAAATATAACAAAGTACATGGTGCCTACCACTTAGTTACAATCCACTTGCAATAAAAGTGTGGTGGTTGTAGTTTGTATGGTCATCTGAAGACTTAAAGAATTAAATTTGATTATTCTTGATTAAACTCTGACATAATTTACCTAATAAAGCACAAGGGTGTAGGGACCATACAAACACAAGTTGAAAGAAGGGCTGAGATTCATTTGATCCAAGGATTGATGTGTGTTCTCCAACTCTCTTAAGAAAATACCCATACTCTTACAAATATATTACAAAAATGCCATCGGTTCTTTTTACCTACTGCTCGACTTTTGGCGTTGGCATAAAAAAACAAAAATATACTACAAAAATGCGCGTGCCTACGGCACTACGCACTAGTATAACAAAATACTTCATCCATCCCAAATCGATTGTCCCATATGAAAATAATTTTATAGCACAAATTTTTTTTTAAAAAAATTTCTTTGCACCAAAAGAACTCATAAAGTACTTAAATTTGGTGCAAATTAAAGAAATTTGTAAAGATTATATACATGAAACTACTTTAGTTAGTAATAAAGCCCACGATGAATGAAACCGGTTGTGCTACTTTAGTTAGTTAATAATAAAGTGTCATTAATTTGTTTGGCAAAGAGCCGGATTCATCATTCGTATACGAAGCATATTGATACCCGCTTTTCATTTTATTCGACAGATTGGGGATGAAGGCCAGGGGCAGTCTTATCCAGAAGATTGCCGTCGCAAATATGCTTACTAAGGTGGTTACAGGGGGCAGGGCTGGCTCTGAGGTGAAATTGGAGGTGCTGCCGCTTTAGGTTCCGAAATTTAAGCGAAAAATAGGGGCCCTCTTTCATATATTGGACAGATATATATTATAGGTAAAGTACTATTGCAAATTCTAACGTAGCCAGTGGCACAGCACTAATGGTTTGTATCTGAGATCGAGGAAAACTAGAGTGAGGTGATGCTGAGAGATTTGTAATCATCCACATAGATAAATTCTGTTGCCCCTATGCATGTACCCGAATTAAAGAACCACGTAAAAACTATAGGTCTTTGTGTGACTGTGTGTGTGTGATTATACGTGTAGTTTACAATCACTAACTTGTTCGGATACATGGTGGCTAGCCACAAGCTAGTAGCCAGTGAAAATTGCTCATGGGGAAATGGCGAGCCAAGTAGCCAGCTCGTTGGACCACCCAAAATATGGATTAACTAGCTATTTGAACTAACATATTTGATCTGTTCGTGGGTTGAAGATGCTCTAAGATGCCAAATTACTTATTGACCAACAATTAATAACTCTGTGAATTTTTTAAAGATCAATAAATGTCACACTCATCTAGCTAACGTTAACAGATTAATTAACACATTTGAGTATATATGTTTAGATTCTTGTATTATCGTAGAAAATGAATGGTCTGTACTTTTCAATCATTGTGCCAAATTTCACACTCAAAAGTCCCACTCAAATTTATATCTCTCCTATTGTAGTGGGTACATCATCAAAAGTGGAATCCCAAACAACCATGTAACCTAATTCTCTAAAATATTCTTTTCCACTACTTTCACTTTAATTTTTTTCGAGAAAAAAGAAGAAAAATAAGGAAACATGATCCAAAATAAAAGGAAAAAAATACACAAAGAAGTTAATTTCTTGTGTCAACACTTTGGAAGATCGGATGGTGGAGGCGGTAGCTTCTGATTGGGGCGCTTTCCATCCATGACGATCCATGCCATTTTTAGTCCCCAACTTGTGTGAACCTCAAGGTGGCAATGCATGAACCATACTCCTGTTAATTAAGTAAACAATCATTTGGAAACCCTAGATTAGTAATTATATATAAAGAATCAAAATAATCAACATATTTCACTAGTTCTCTTCTTCGATTGCTTGGTTTTTTATGTGAAAATATATAGGTAATGTCATGACTTTTTATTATTGTGCATATTATTTGCACGCACGAAATATTCATACGCTGGCGGACGCATGAATTTGATAAAGAAAGAGGCCATGTGTGAAATTATATTGTAGCTTGGAGGGTTTACGGTAAAAAAAGGTTCAATTTGAAGGGTACAAAAGAAAATTATCAACACTTCGAAGGGATAAAAAGTTGAATATACATTTCAACTTAAAAAGTTATTGTACACATATGCAAATCTAATTCTCATGGGTCATAACAAACAGCCCAACTTTAATAAAATGCAAGAGAAACAATATTGTGATTTCATTCAATTTATTTTGTATGAAACTTCTATACTACATAATTTTATTTTTGCAACATTTTCCAGTTAAAAAAAGCCATTATTGCCTACTATTTTTTCTAATAATTACATAAAAAAGATATCTTTTTATTTTATTTTATCAGCAAAGAAAGATTTTCATAATATTAAAAAGATAGTAAATAGTTTTGACAGTATGGACCCACCTGGATTGTCTGCTAGGAATCGAATTGCAACCCACCCACCAGAGGGCACACCGACCGTATTCCTCTCAGCTGGGTCAACCAAATTGAACTTAGCCGGATCCTTATTCGGGTCAAAATTCCCGAACCCTTGACCCACAACAAAGAAATTGAACCCATGTAGATGCAGGGGGTGAGACTCTGCCCCAATAATGCTGGTATCTTGCATTACTAGTTCCACTCTAGTATTAAACGGCAGCACCGCCACTTTCGTGCCACTTGCCACCGCGATATTGCTCGGCGGAGTGCCCGTATAGTTAAATTTGACCAATGGGTTGGCTGGGAAATCAGTGGTGTAAACTCCCTTTGACTTTTTGAAGAAATGGGCTTGAAGTAGGGCCGTGTTTGGCTGCACAAATGACACGTTGTTTATTGAGGCTGCCAGTTTGGTGTTATTGGGTCCTTGGCAATTTTGGGTTTTGGCGCATGGGGTTAATCCTAGCCCAACTGTGAAGAAAAATCGTCTATCAACTCTTTTGGGGACATTTGCTGGGAATTTCGAATTCGCCAAGCTGAGGATTTTCTTGCTGAAAATTGTTGCAAACTTTGTGTTGTTGAAGAAAGGAAATTTTGGTTTTAGCAGGAGAAGTTTCGTGTTTTTAGCGAGTGAGGCGGTGGAGGACGGGTGGCGGCGGTGTTGGTATTGGAGGATGGCCGCGGTGGTGGAGTTGTCGAAAGTGCCGGGGCCGGTGGCGTAAGGTCGGGCGGCCATGAGGAAGGTGGTGTTGGGAAAGTGGTGGCGTTTGGTGCGGAGGAGGACGTTGGTGGTTTGGCCCGGAGTGATGAGAACCGTGGTGGTCCTGAATGGCTTGACGTAGACCGCGTCGGCTTCCACCACGGTGAGCGTGTGGTTGGCTATGCTGAAGAAGAGCTCGTCATTGAGCGCGGCGTTAATGAGCCGGAGGAGGTATGTCTTCCCGGGCTTCACTTTCAACTTGAAGGTATCTGCAAGAAGCCGACATATATATCTATCAACATTTGGGTACCATTTGATTTGCCGTTTACTTTGAGGCTGAACGTATCATTTAGCCTCATATACCAAATGCACTCCCCCAATTTTTTTGGGTCCATATATATTATCTTCTGTCGCCGAGTCCGAATTTTCGGTTTGTTTAGTAAACGAGCCAAAAGTGGAGCTTGGCTCGTTCGACAAAAGCTTGGCTCGTTAAGGGAGACTCGACTCAAACGAGCCGAGCTCGACAAAGCTCGGCTCGACTCGTTACAGCCCTACCGTAAATGTAGCATGCATAGGTTATTTACCTTTAGCTGAGCATTTGTTGTACAAAGGTCCAGGAAGTCCATTAGTGGTGAAGGCATCAGATACATTTGGTGGACCTCCTGTTTGCAATGCTTGGCTGATTAGTGTCTCAGTATCTGTTTTCCACCATTCACCTATAATTCAAACCAAAATACCGTGTAATTATAGCATTTGTGGTAATATATTGCCAAATTGGTTAGTGGGTTGCATTTTATTTTAATCTATTAGTCGATTGAATTACCAAAAATGATGGGAACTTCTTTGTAGGGCTGAGGAAACGGGTAAGGAACGTGTTTCTTGGGGAGGATGATTATAGGCCCGTAGAGAGTCACTCTCAGCCATGAGATGTGGGCGTGCCAAAACAAGGTCCCTCTCTGGCCAGTTATGGTGAACTTATACACGTAGGCTTGCCCGGTTTGGATTGGACACTGTGTTATGTATGATGGTCCGTCTGCCCATCCACTCCTTAGTTGCCTCACTCCATGCCTGCACATTCAACCCCAAAAACTCAAACAAAATTTTGAGAAATTAATTATTTATTGGAACAGATAGACTTACAAAAATCAATATATATAGTTGAAAGAAAAAGAGATAAAACAAATTAAGTGATTGATAAATGAGGATTAATTAATAATTTCTCATACCAATGAAGGGTGACATTGTTCTGAACATGGTTAACAACCTTAACCGACACGGTATCGCCTTCCCTGGCAATGATTTTAGGCCCCGGAAACTGCCCATTCACTGTCACAATGGTCTTTGTTTGGCACAACCTTGTCACATTTTGAAGCTTTATCTGTAATATTCATCAATAAGACAACAAGAAAACATAAGCAATTAAGTTAAATCCTCTTAAGTTCGGGGAACTAAATCGTGGTATATGGATATGTAATGTTATCAGTATTGCTTCTTTTACATATGTATATATATATATATATATACACGGGCCAATATGAAATACTATTGACCGATATGTAGGCAAAATTGGTATTGGATGCTCAGAATCCCGTTACACAACGGGCGATATCTAGAACCCTACTTAAATCGCGAGCTATCTATAAATCTTGTGCGTACATCAAACTTGTAGTGCCTCGTGATGCCTGCTGCATGTTTTGCAAACACAAACTCAGCAAATGTCAATAAGACACTGATCAAAACAAAAGGCACAGCTCTTGGAAAGAGAGAACCCATATCTCAGTACTCCAATGGGTTTTTGGAGCTTCTTTTTATGTATCTTTTGTATTAAGAAGGCAATGAGAGAGAAAATGTGGGGGTGGCGTTTTGGGTGATATCACTCAGAAGCTTGTAGTCATTGGTGGAAGAGAGAGAGTAAGTGAAGAGTGTATATATAGTGAGAGAGAGAAAATAAGAAGTCATGGGTTTGGTTAATTTGGTGATGTTAATTAGGATACTGTGAGATTATTGCCTAGAGATTGGCCATGTGGATCTGATCTGATAGGCTGTTGGCCCAACTTGACTTTTAGAGTGATGTCCAAGATTAGATTAATTATTACACTTGGATTTTATGTTCTAACGGTTTTCCTCAGAGTTCCAGAAATGTCCCTTTTGGAAAGAGTCTCCCTGTTTTCATTTTTTTTCAAGACTCAAGATATATATATATATATATATATATATAGGGTTGAATTAACATATTTGGTTTCTCTTTGTTGATAATTATCATTGTGTAATGAGCTTTGGACAATGAGAAACCAAAGAATGGTTGCTAGAACGATGCACTGCCGTAGTCAGGAATAGAGAGCAATGGGCCGGGGCACAATGCAACACAAACTCAAGAAAAATTTCCCGTAACAAGATGATATGACAATATGAATAAACACCAGCAAATAGTAATATATTGATCATCATCCTCCATTATATCTTTTGTTGGAAATTATGCGCCATCACGTACCTTTAGGATGCATGCATGTGTCAGGGTCATTTTAAAACCACTGTCATGCATTCTCATTTAATTAATAAGCCCAAAAAAAAAAAAAAAATACAGGGTCATAATGGTAATTTTCTCAGGACATTTTGGCAGTTCCATTGTCAACCTCCATTTGATTTAGAGTAGAGATTAAAACACGTACCCAGATACGAAATCCAGTCAAGGAAAAAGATAGGACATCAAATTTGTTCTTGGATATATAGATAGAAATATATAGATCAATGGTTGTGGAGTAGACTTCAACCTCCTACCGTTAATCCTTTCTTATCAAGCCAAACAAAGAATAGGAAGCCTACTGGAGTAGCTGTTAAACACTTAAACACCAATCTAATTAGTTAGCTGTCGGTTGTTTCCTTCCTGGCCTGTACAACAACATATATAACAGCTTTGATGTTTACTTCTGTTGTTCAGTTGATCCGAAAATGATTTTTGCATTTTATGCTGTGTTTGGACGAGGTTTTGAGAAATTTTTTTGGGGTTATGAGTGGAGAGAGAAATAAGAGTAATGATTGGAAGTAGGGGTAATGAGTGAAGAGAGATAGAGAGAGAAACGAGAATAATGATTGGAGATATGAGTAATGAGTGAAAGTAAGGGTAATGAGTATTTTTTGAGTTGGAAATTTTTTCTCAAAAAGCCAACCGAGCTTTAACTTTTGTATTTTCGCGTGGAAAAATGATTTTTGCACTCCTCTTTTATCCTCCTGGCTCCTGCTGTACTTCTTCTTCTTCTTTTTTTCTTCTCTGTTCGCCTAAATTAGTGAACTATCCTTACTTTTTAATTCAGTTACCACATACAAAGGCACAATTTGAGGATTTCACCTAAATAATGACAAGAAAAGGAGTGTAAATCGAAGGATACGTAGAAGGGGGAGTGCGAAAATCGTTTCCTTTAGTGTGCTTTGAAAGTTATGTTGTGAAAATTTAACCACTATACAGAACAAAATTTGAACTACATTAATTTATTTACAAGATAGCGGAGTTTGGAAAATAGTACCCTAGAGAAAAACGTTGCATTAAGAGAGAAATTACTACATTTATTTACAAGATAGTGGGGTGTGCGCTTGGTGATCAGCGGTGAGTTTGGTGGCAGATCTTGGATTCGGCGGCACAACGGCAACTGGGATACCATTCATTGGTCGTGATGCGGGGCGTTTGCGGATCGCTCGGAGCATTTTTTGGGATCAGCGATATATGGTAGGTTCATGGTGGTTTGCGCGACAGTAGCAGCTATATCTTGATCAAGTTGTTTGGGCAGGGGTTTGTTCAGGTGTGGTGACAGTAGAGACAGGCGACATTTCGGATTTTGTTGGTTTTTGACCAGTGCTTGGGTCTCGAGTATCTTTGGAGATTTTTTAATTTTCTTGTGCCCTTATCTTTTTAATCTCTGTAATTTTTGAATTCGGTGATTAATAAAAAAAATTTGCTGATAAAAAAAGAAGAGAGAAATTCATATCCAATTTTTTGCAATGCAGTTCTAAGGCAATGGATTCATGTTTCATATCCAACTTTGTTAACCAAATAAAATATTGTTTGATATAAGCTGCTTAATAATTAGGGCAGTTGTTGATTAGGCTCATTCACTAGATTGAGTGGAACTGACTTATATATTCTAAACCGAAGGGATTCGCTTGGTGGTCAAGACTCGAGACTTATAGGAGTTCAATTTGTTCCCTCCTAAAGTTATAGATTTGAAATCTCTTAGGTGCTAACAACTTTTTTGGAGTCAGTCCATGCGGAGTATTTGCTCCGGTTTTAAGTGAGACCTCCACTAGTGGACGGTGGGTTAATGATCCCCGAAATTAGTCGACGTGTTCATAAGCTAGCCCAGACAGTTGGTTATAAAAAAATTGACTTGTTATAAGCTCTAGAAAATAAATGATTGATCATGTAATGGGTGCCAACGGGCCCAATGAGACTTACTCACCCCTTCAACTTGGAAGGTAAGAGTTCGATTCTCGTTAAGAGTGCGAGTGTTTAGTGTGGTGGTTGATACCCTTTAGACTTGCCCCACCCGTATACCGCTTAGCGGTACCCCTTCTCCATCCCTTTGGGAGTAAGTAATTAGACATCTATCGGGAGAAAACAAAAATCATGTAATGGGTCTCAATGACCTTTTCATGCTCATGATCATACACATATGGTACTCCCAGCTTTTGGCAGGAATTAAAACTCATGTACTTGTAGTAATGATTTTCCCTCTCATTTTTTGAAGTAGCAAATGGGTTAATTTGTACCTGTAATTTGGCCTGTCATAAGGTTTAGGTCCGATAATTTAAGTAAAATAGTGGGGCGAAGAATTCTGTTAAGCTTATCGAGTGATTCGATCTTTCATGGACTTTGGGTTGGTGCTGTGCGCCTTACAGCATCGTGCTGCGCACCTCCGAACCGTCGGATCGTGCATCCGACGGCTCAAATCTTATCTCGGCAACCAACGATCGAGAGCCGTTCATTGCCAAGATGAGATCCGAGCCATCGGATGCACGATCCGACGGCTCAGAGGTGCGTAGCACGATACTGCGCACACCACTGAACAACACCACCCCCAATTCATCTTTCATACTATGTAAGCCCATTTAAATTAAAGAATGACAAAGTAGTAGATGAGAAACAATCAACAACATTAAATTTCCATTATTGAGGATAAATATGTTATGTTAAAAAAAAAGAAAAGGGATAAACATGTTGACTTCCAAAAGTTACAAAAGGAATAAATAAATAAATAAATAATGAAACTGTTCCACTCTTGCCAAGGTTGAACATATCCGAAAGTTAACTGGTGGGGTTAAAGCCAAAACCCTAAAATGTGAAATAACTTAACTGAAATTCGAAATAAAAAAACGGAAATAAAAAAATTCTTGAGGGAAATTCTTGCTCATGTATAGGTGAATCCAGAAGGGGATCCTGTGAGTTTTGATCAGCATTGGGGAAGATCAGACGGCGGAGGGGGCAGCTTTTGATTAGGGAGCTTTCCATCTAAGACAAGCCAAGCCATCTTCAATCCCCAACTCGTATGTACTTCTAAATGACAATGCATAAGCCATACTCCTGCAAATCACCAAATTGAATTTCATATTTTAGTATGCACTGATATAGGGATTTTGCGCATTTTATTTCATACTAGAACGCTCATTGTTACTGGACTTGGAGTCCTTGGAGTGTACCAAATTACCAATTCACTGTGGGGTTGTAGTATAACATTCGAATGCATCAATGAAAACAATTTCGTATACAGTTTGGTTCATATACTTCACCATACATATACCTGGATTGTCAGCCAGAAACCGGATCGCAACCCACCCGCCAGAGGGCACACCAACCGTATTCCTCTCCACCGGGTCAACAAGATTGAAGCTTTTTGGATCCTTATTCGGGTTAAAGTTCCCGAACCCTTGACCCACAATGAAGAAATTGAATCCATGAAGGTGGAGAGGATGGCTCTCTGCTCCAAGAATGCTAGTATCCTGCATTACTAACTCCACACTAGTATTAAAATTGAGCACCAAAACTTTAGTCCCATTTCCCACCATGGTATTGTTCGGCGGGTTGCCCGTGTAGTTAAACCAATGGGTCGGGCTGTACGGATAGTCCGGGTCGTAAATCCCATTCGATTGCCCAGAAAAGTGGGATTGGAGCAGGGCAGTGTTTGGTAGTATAAATGAGACATTGTTAATAGAAGCTGAAAACTTGGCTCCATTGGGACCTTGGCAGGTCTGGTTTTGTTGGTCACATGGGCTTGTTCCAAGGCCCACTGTGAAAAAGAACCGTTTGTCTATTTTATTAGGCACATTGGCAGGGTATTGGGCACTTGCTAGGCTGAATAGCTTCTTTGAAAAATTGGTGGCAAAAGAAGTGTCGTTTAGGGGAGGAAGTGATGGCTTGAAAATAGGCAGGTTTTTCACGGATTTTGATGTGGATTCGTAGTGGAGGATTCCGGCGGTGGTGGAGTTGTCGAAGGTGCCGAGGCCGGTGGCGTACGGCCGGGCGGCCATGAGGAAAGAGGCGTTGGGGGAGTGGGGTTTGGTTTTGAGGAGGACGTTTGTGGTCTGTCCGGGGGTGATGAGAAGGGTGTCGGTTTCAAATGGCTTGATGTAAACGGCGTCGGCGTCGACTATGGTGAGAGTGTGGTTGGCGATACTGAAAAAGAGCTCGTCGTTGAGTGCAGCGTTGATAAGGCGGAGAAGGTAAGTTTTTCCTGGCTTCACCTTTAGCTTGAATGTATCTGCAACAAGTACAAAAGAACAAACTAATACTTAATTCATGTAATCATCTATCTATTCTAATATATAAAAGGAGAGCACCACTTTGGTGTCTCTCTTCTCTCATGTATTTTCTTTTTTCAAAAATGTCCTCTAAAAAAAATCAGCACAATACAAAACAATTAACTATGAGGATATATTGGACATTTTAACACAAAAATACAAATTTGTAAAAAATTGAATTGGTAACTACCCACCTTTATCACCACCCCTCAAATCACATTAAAATCTCTCTCTCTCTCTCTCTCTCTCCCTACTCAATCGCAGTTCTGTTTCCTTTCACAATTTCTTGATTTGTGACACAAAATCTGAAAAAAGATTTGGCGTTAAATTGTAGCGGAACTGAATAGAAACTCAAACCCATTGTAATATGAAGTTTCTATTCAATTTGGGTTTTGTATAACTGGTGTTGACATATGAGTTTCTATAGTTTTTTTGTTTTGCTTCCCCACGGATTCAGTTTTTTCGGAAAGTAAGTTTTTATTCAATCTGGACTCTCTCTCTCTCTCTCTCTCTCTTGCGTGTTTGATTTACTGACAGGAACTCCCCAAAAGAGGGTGTTGCCATATGAGTTCTACAGTTTTTTTATGTTTCGCCTTATGAAGTTTAAATCTTAATTTAACTTTTACATTCTTATTTCATTTGATGTCAATTTCATTGTTCTGGGTAGTATTGAAAACTCAATTTGCACGCGCATTGCGGGTGCCCGGCCTCTGTTTAACATAAAACATGAAATTGAATTAGTTTGGCGATTTCCGTAATACAAAAAATTTGTGCTTAGGATAATCATAACGGGTGGCGAACAATATTAAAATCTTTAACAAAAACCAAATTTCTTAAGCAACACATGTGCCTGGCCAATAAAGAGGCTCTTGAGATGTGAGTGTGGCCGTATGGTCTCTATGAAGGCTGTTGCACTTGCACACGCATTGTATGTGCCTCGGCCTCTTTATTGGAATTAGAGGTTGGGGTACACGCGATGCGTGTGGAAATCGAATTTTCACATCATTTGTGAAAATTCAATCAAACAATAAGTGAGAAGCATTTTTACAAAAATGTTATGAAAATCCAACTTGCACACACATCGCGTGTGCCCCGACCTCTAGTATTCATAATGTCACAGTGACTATACGTTCATATCAAGGTTATGAATCTCGTATTGTACTGGTATTGTCCAAATCCGGTACCCTACACCTCCAATTCGTGCCGGCACAAATACCTGCTCGTACTGGAGATACCAGTCAGCACCGGCAAATACCGGACAGTACTGCATTACTTTTAAATTTATTTTTTCTTCTTCCAGTACCGGACTGTACTAGTCAATACTGGGCCTACAAATACCGGACGGTACCGAACAAACACTGGACTACTTTTTATTTTTTATAATTGTGTATATTATACTATAAATTCTTTTATGTGGAAAAATAGCACTAATAGCGATAAATCCAAAACGGTACCCGGTATCTCACCGGTACCGGTACGTACCAGTAGAAAAACCGGAACTCTAGCTGGTAAGATATTCAGAACCTTGGTTCATATAATTCTAAGAGGTGACGTCCCAATGTCGGCCATTAATGTGATGTATAATGCCACATAGATACCATATAAATTATAGGGATTCTAGCAAGGTTGGAGAGGCCCGCGCCTCCCCAACCTTGCACTTCCCTCCGTTCTTGTCCATATGAAAACCCTTTAACATTACCTTTTGTGGAGCAGTTATATAACAGCCCAGGAAGTCCATTGATGGTATAAGCATCTGATACGTTTGGGCCGCCACCTGTTTGCAAAGCCTGACTAATTATCGCCTCAGTATCCGTATTAAACCACTCTCCTGCAAAATAGATCTTATACTTCGTGATCATAAGTTTCGAAAAAATTGTGGAGGGATAACGGAGTGAAGTAGTCCAAATGCACTGAAAATGTGAGTAGTGGGTAAATTACCAAAGATGATGGGGATTTCCTTATAGGGTTTGGCAAATGGGTAAGGGACATTAGGCTTCGGAAGTATGATTATAGGACCGTAGAGAGTCGACCTTAGCCACGAGATATGAGCATGCCAAAAGAGAGTCCCTCTTTGGCCTGTAATGGTGAAGTTGTAGACATAGCTCTGTCCAGTTTGTATCGGGCATTGAGTTACATATGCCGGTCCGTCTGCCCAACCAGATTGAAGCTGTCGGATGCCATGCCTGTTCGGTACAATGATAGCACGTAAAGGCAGAAAATGTTAATGTCAGTACAATGATAGTACAACTTTCACATTTTTGCATTCAATAAGCATGGAACTCTTGTCTACTACGATGAATGCAATGCTGCAGCACCACACTGTATTGTGGATTCTTCCTTGTGATTCTTTTCTGGTTTGCGCGCAGTATACTAGGGGCTATTATGAAAATGATGCATGTGTGGATAGTCAGCTTCAAACTAGCTAACGTGCACGACACGAAGCACTGATCAATCACCACGCGACGTATGATCAGCAAGTTCAAAGCTGATTGTCATCGTAATAGCGTTCTTTGCACGATATGTTTTATTTATGGTAAGCGATTATTATTTAGTCGGGCAATTAACAGTGGCCAACTTGAAAAATATGCATGCATGGGCTATACAGAGCCCCTACCAGTGGATGGAAATGTTGTTCTGGACATGGTTAACCACTTTGATAAGAAGTGTGTCCCCCTCTCTGGCCACGATTCGAGGTCCCGGAAACTGCCCATTTACCGTCACGATGCTCTTCGTGTGGCACAATCGTGTCACATTTTCCAACTTGATCTACAAAACACGTCAAAGCTTCAATAACATAAAAGAAAACAAAAAAGAAACACAAGCAAATGTAACGCTCGTCATTTCATGAATACTACAGTAATGTTTCAAATATTTTGAGACCACCTACATCAAATGTGTAGTGCCTCGTTGCGCCTCCGTCGACTTTGGTCACAACAAGAACAAGAAAGAGAATTCTAAAACATTTGAGAAGAGAATTAGCACCCATTTCTCTGTTTTAGAAAGAGAATTCTAAAACATTTGAACACTCAACTTTGTAGTAGTTCAATTGGTAGTGCTTTTTCATGAAATGCTTCTATATATAGTTGTCTGTAAAGGGTGTTTGGTCGATTAGGTAATGGGAATTGGGATGGATTTGAACAAGGGGACACAACATAACTTCAGAAAGATATCTTGGTCGGACCATCTGTTGTTGGAGAATAACTTTAGAGTGCTGGCAAAGAAAATCATGGATTATAAATTCTTTTGACCCATGTCTAGTTCCTTTCAGTGTCAACCCTTTTCTTTTTTGCACAAAGTGGGCATGAATCTGATTTAGAACTTCCAAAAATAACTGGAGGTGACTTGGACACTCAGGTGGTGTTGCAAGGAATCAGGCTGCAGCGAGCAGTCCGTGTTATTGTAGCCGTCCAAAAGTATTCTTTGAAGGAGTCTTCGATCTCGGGAAGAATAGATTTTTTTTCCGAAAAAAATATTTTTAAAATCCGGACCATTAATGATCGCCAGGATGGATGATCAAGATTCAACTGCATAGGCTTCTCTCCAGCCCAACTCCGGAGAAGACAGGTCCTTTTACGAGAAAAAAATATAATATAGGCCATACGTACACACAATCGCATGAACAATAAATCAAAGAAGAACATGAAAAAAATGACACATTAAAATTTATGTGCTTCTCGGCCAAGTTAATTGTGTAATTAAGGATATCAACGGCTCACATAATTAATTTTTACCTACTTGGAAAAGTCTACAATACACACCCCATAAAGTGTACCATATGCACTTATTGTATGGTTCATATTGTGCCGTTTCACAATATTTTTGTATATTTCATAACTTTTATTCTAAAAACTTGTAACTTTTCAGCAATATGATTCGTAACATTTTCTCCAGAATTTATAGCATTTTGGTGCAACTCGTAACTTTTATAGTAAAAAATCGTAATTTTTGAGCAATAGAACTCATAACATTTAGGATTCGCGTTTTCACTAGAATCATAACATTTTGGTGCGTTCCGTAACTTTATATTCAAATCATAACTTTTCAGTAATATGATTCATAACATATCCCCTATTAATCGATCATCATGTATTATTCCTGTTTAGGATTCGGGGCGGGGCACTGCCCCTGATCCACTGTCGTGGGTGCTACCCCCTAGATCCCCCAACATGAACCCTAATTGACATGGTCAGGAAAGTGGCAAACTACAATTGAATTAGGCTTCACAAATCCAACATTGGTATGATCTTCTCTCCCATCCTTTTAACTTAGCGTAATACCATACTCATGTCAGTAAAATTCTTTTCCATTTCAAAAAAAAATAAAAATAAAAATAAAGGTGACCCAGTCTGCTAGGTAAAACATTGAAAAATCTATGATACATGACAGCATTACTCTTCTTGCAATTTTACCACTCTTAGAATTAGTAATTAGCTTGCATGCAACTACGCCAAATTTTACCATTAGCGGCATTAGAAAACCGCCGGAAATAGTCCAAAAACCGCCGGTAATAGTCTAAGAACTGCCGGTAATAGACCGCCGGTAAAGCGATTGTCGGGAAAACAAAAACGGCGGTAATAAACCGCCGGTAATACTAAAAACGGCATTAAAAAACCACCGGAAATATTACCGTCGGGAATGAAATGGGCGATTAATTTTTTTGCCTTCCCCGTGAGTCGAACCCGGAACCTCCGGATCTTTGCACGTGCGTGCGACCAACTGGGCTAACCCGTATTTTGGTTCAACTAGGATAGATAATATTATTTATATTTTATGGGTCGGTTTTATTATAAATGACGATAATAAACCGCCAGTATTAAAAACAACCGTACATTCTACTTTTTCCGGCGGTAATTTAAAAAACCGCCGGTAAAAATCACTAAAAACGGTAGTCTTAGGAAAACCACCGTTTTAGGATAATTATTCCCGGCGGTCTTATTAATGCCGCTAAAAGTGCCTTTTAACGGCATTAAATTAATGCCGGTAATACTACCGCCGGTAAAGCCAAAATTTGGCGTAGCTAATGATCTGGATGTGTGCATGTGACTTACCATCTCAAATTAAATCTGACAAACCACCTTCATTTCATCATACTACTTGTTGTACCTACCAGTAATTTGGAAAGATCATGCATGTTGCTATGGCCACCTTCCTTAATTTACTATATTTAGCTGTGATCGATGGAACAAGTTGAACTTTCGTTTAAGTAATCGTGATTGCATACTTAATTTGCGATCAAACAAGGTGCATATATACATCCTAGAAAATTAAGTATGCAAGCTTAAAACTTGGAGTAACCACATGTCCAGATCAGAAGAAGTATAAACTCATTGTCTATCATGACAGTTTTGATTCTGATTTTGTAACAACTCCGATTTTCAGTAAATAAAAATCTCGTTGATTATTATATTGACTCTATAAATTTCTTATTTTCAAATAATCCGTCATAATTAGGTTCATTCGATTCAAACCTAATTTCTTTTCGCCTTGCGATGTAGTCGTTTTCTAAAGACAAGTGAGATAGCAACCTTAAGTCGTCCTATTTAGCAAACCTAGCTAGCTTCCGACTAATCGTTAGAGTAGCCTAATTGAACCTTTGAAACGTTTGAACCCTAAGTGAGACCTTGACCAAAAGTCAACCTTTGATCTATTACCCATTGGACGATAGATACTAGGATAATCTTTATCCATTGGACCATAGGTTTACACCTTGGATATTGTGACAAGATTGCTAGGTACACTTTATAAGATTATATATTACTTACCATCTTTACCCATTGGACGATAGAAGTTAGGAGAATTATTAACCATTGGACGATAGGTTAGTCTTTCTACCTAGTACAAGGTCCATTAGTTTAATTAGATTCACCATGAGTCATTGTACTATTATAGATAGATTATATAAGTTTAGTACTTTCATCCTTTAACCGTTGGTTAATAAATGTTAGGGGATTTATAATCCATTGGTCCATAAAACCATATCAAGCTATAGTACTAGGTTAGTATTAGTTAATTCCTTCCTAGATATGATATGTACTTATTTGATTAAAGTATATGATATGTATATGTCATCCTAGCATACTATATATTAGTATATAGTATATAAGTACATAGGTGGCATTTTGACATAGTTTAATAGGAAGTTTTGACTTAAAAGTCCAAGATAAGATCATGTAGTACTTTGTCCTTTTATTAGTCTTTCTTATATATGTATATATATTAACCTAGGAGACGCCGTTCAAAAAAAAAAAAAAAAAAACCTAGGAGAGAGAGAGAGAGAGATAGTGTTGTACCTTCTTGATCTTCTTCTACCAAAACCATAATTCTATTTATATAAGTACTTGTACTTTGAAAGATAAAGGATAGGATGACATAGGTTAGATTGTTAGTACTAGATTTACCTACACCAAAATCTTACTCTTCCACTTGGTCAACTACCAACCCTTGTCCTTTCTCCATTAGGTGTCCAAGAGAGAGAGAGAGAGAGAGAGTGAGTGAGGTGGGTGACTAGTGTACTCATCATATCTCCTACATCATCCTATTGCATCACCTTGTACCACCATATCTAGGGTTTCTTATTCTTTCAACCCTAAAGGACTACCATATCTTATTTCTATTCAAGACTAGACACAAACCCCATTTGAATAGATTAAACCTTGTCCTAGGTTAGAAGAAAGAATAAGGGAAAATCTTAGTCTTCCAACCCTTGTACCTTCTTTGGACCAGAGAGAGAGAGAGAGAGAGAGAGCCGAGAGAGATGGGAGAGAGAGAGGCCGGGAGAGAGGGAGAGAGAGAGAGAGATTTGTGTGATGTGTGCAAGTGTACAATAAGCCTAGTCATGTCCTTTTGCTCAACACCTCATCCAATCTAAGGACAATCAAATCTAGTCAATCTATGATCCATTGGATAACAAATGTTAGGGGAAATATTGCCTCTTGGATAATAGACCAACTTGGCCTATAAATAGCAAGCCATTTCAAGCCTTTGAACTCACACCTTCAAGCATTGCTCCAACTTCTCTCTAGAAAGTCTAGTGTTCTTATTGTTCTTGCTTAGTTCATAGCTTGTTCTTGAAGTTCTTCATAGTTCTTCAAGAAACTCTTCTAGTGCCGCCACTAAGCCACCACTCCACCACCCTACTGATCCAAAAGTTTTAGTAGTATTAGTTAAGATCAAGTTACGAGAGAAACCTTTCTCTTTCGAAGCTAGCGAAGCCATTCCTAAGCCGTTACTCCGTCCGACGTACTATTTTCCTAATCCGTAGCCGACTACCGCCAAGAAGAACGGTAGATATCCTATATCTACTTTTCTCTACGTATATGTAGAATACTCTTTAAGTTTAGTATAATTTTACTATACTTTCAAAGATCTAAGTATAGCGTATTGCATGCGTATTTCGAAATGATAGTGAATTATTCTAAACCTTTGAAATCTCGAGCATACGTAGATTATACGCGCTACTTTCCCTAAGCATGATTAGAAATGTTTAGAAGTTGTTATCTTGATTAACCATGGCATGAATAGCTTAACGTTAGAACACTCAATAAACATATGCTGTTTTGAACTTAAGAAAGCATGATTATGTGATTACTTGACTACTTGTTGTTGATTAGAGGTGGCAAATGGGCGGGTCTGGGCGTGTTTGGGCGGGTTGAAATGGGTCACGGGTCAAATATGGGCGGGTCAAATATGGGTCAAATAGTAAACGGGTTGAAACGGGTCGGGTCGAATGTGGGTCAAGCCAAAGCCAAACCCGCCCGACCCGTTTTCCTCTTTTTTTTTCCCCATACCAGAAAATTAGAATATGGTGGGGATTCAACGAGATTTTAAAAGTCCTGATTGATGTCTTAGATGGTGTGGACAACGTGGACGTTTAGTGTATGGCGTGTGAAACTAAAGATTTTTTGATGCCGGGTGGGTATATCTCACGTGGTATCCGCTTAGCACATCCGAATCATCTAATACACTTTTGGACGGTTCGGATTGAAATCTTCTCTCTCCACTCATCCCAACGCTTTCTCTCTCCAAATTTGACCCATTCAAATATGCAATGGATGGCTTGGATGCCCCGAACGGGTGCCACGTGCATGATACCCACTCAGCGCTGATTTTTTTTCTCGTGAAACTAGCACTGCGTGGGGATACACAAACGGAAATTGCTACAGAAAGTCAGAAAACGACCATATATAACACCACTAACCGTACATGTTGACCGCACGCGGGGCCCACTCCAAGCTCCGCACAGATGATTCGAGTCGTTCAATAGTTTTAAAAAAATCAAGTGAGTTAGTGAATAATCAGCTGAATCTAACATGTGCAGGTGCTCGATCTAATCTTTTCATTTTTTATCCAATCTTTCCAATTTTTTTCGTCCCACCATTTTTCCCAAGTCAGATTTTTTGCATCGCGCGCGCGTGGGGGGGTGGGGGGGGGAGAGAGAGAGAATTCCTCGTAGAGAGAGAGAGAGAGAATTCCTTTCCTGGTAAAAATGTGACCCCATTTTCTAAAAAAAATTGAAAATTCCCTTCCTGGGGAGTAAAAGAACGAGAGGGAGGAGAAAAGTGGGCTGTGTACGCTCTCCACTTCCAAAGCTACGGGAATTTTAGATTCTCTTTGGGTTTTTAGTTTCAACCCAAATTGAACCCATTTTTAACCCACCTAAACCTATATAAATATGGGTTTATATGGGTTCAACCCATATCAACCCGTTATATAATATGGGCGGGTTGGGTTGGGTTATAAGTGGGCGGATTGGGTGGGTTAAAAAAATATGGGTTGGGATTGCCACCTCTATTGTTGATAAAGCATAAGTGATTTATCACTCCAAAGGTGTCCGTCCATGTGGCACTATGCTTAACCTTGTGTGATTAAATGTGAGTATGATGATGTGACAAAATGAGCATGCTATCTAATATAGAATTGAATGATCTTGTTAGTTTAGTTTCAAGATTACTTAAATTGTGGAATGAATTACCGCGGAGTCTATGCATGCGAACGAGACACGAAAACCGAGAAAGTAGAAACATGACACCTAGGGTGTAGTTGTTATGGATAAATAAAGGATGGGAGTAACATGCGGAAAATATTTTGAAAGTACATAATGACCGGACTTGGTAGTCGTTGTGTAAGTGTTTGAAAATCGTAATGTGGCCGGACTTGGTAGCTCATTGCGTAGATTTTCAATGGGGCCGGATGTGGTAGTCTCATGTGGAAATATGGCTTGGCCGGACTTGGTAGCCAATGCAAGATTTGAAAGAATGTATTTTGTAAAACCATGATATGGCCGGACTTGGTAGCCATCGTGTGTGTTGCTAATGGAGCCGGACGTGGTAGCCTCATTAGTAGCAATTTGTGGAAGAAACTTTGGAAATTATGGTTTTGTTAAAGGTAAAAAGGTTGACACGGTTTACGACGAGTCGCGTAGGAGAAACTCGAGAAAAGACATGACACCAACGCTAATAAGATATCGAATGTGGATATGCCATTGTTTAACTATGTTGTTGAATGAGCATGTGTAATTGGTTATATGCTTCCTTGCTTTAAGTTAAGAGTTAGTGGGTATAGTTTATTCTATTGAGCTTGTAGCTCACGGTGTTACCTTTTTGGTGACCCTGACATTAATTGATGAGCAAGGTGAACAGTATACATTGGAGGCCTTTGGAGCCGAAGAGCTTGCTAGGATGGAGGAAGAAGCGGAGTGATAGAATACCCTAGAATTCCCCTCCTTGTGTAATAAAAAGTACTCTAGTAAGACTTATGTTGTAATAATGAGCTTGACTCTTAGTCTTTTTATTCAATAAAATGTCTAATTAACGAACCCGAAAATGGGGGCGTTACAGATTTGAAATACACAAGTAGTGTTTGCTAGAGCTGTGGATTCGTGTTTTACATTATAATTTGAAATTCTGATTCAGATTACAAATTATAAATTCTGGAGGAGGCGGGTAAGTGTTTTTTAAAGTTTGGTTGTGAAATTATGATTAAGTTACAGTAAAAATTGATATATAGTGTTAGCTGTAAAAAGCTTAAAATTAGCTTTCAATTTGTTCATAATTTAAAACATATATATAGTCCCAAAAGCACCCTTAGTCCAACTTCTTCAAAGTCATATTTTAGACCATGGAAAATGACATTGTCGCTTATCTGAAGTGTTCTTTTTTAGTAAGTAGTACTGCAAGCTATCGGGGGGACATACATGTCATTTTCATGAAGTATAGGCCACGAAGGAATCGTTGAAGAAGCAAGGTTGGTGCATGGCTGGTGTACTATTGTCGCTACCATTTTCACAAGCTTCTTAATTTCAAAACCCCTGAATTCAATTTGCTAGGTAGGGTTCCTGAAATGATTGCTTGAAACCTACTGTAACATCCCGTATTTTTCTAAATAATTTATTTGAGTTGGGTAATTAGACAACCTAGGAAAAAACGAAAAAAGAAGAAGAAGAAGAAGAAGAAGAAGAAGAAGAAGAAGAAGAAGAAGAAGAAGAAGAAGAAGAAGAAGAAGAAGAAGAAGAAGAAGGGGCCATTCGTTGCCTTGTAACTTGTGGTCCATGTGGTGGTGTGGTGAGCATGCATGTGTGACTTGTGGTCCATGTGGAGGTATGATATTAGACGTAAGAAACTACAAATTGCCCGTGTCTAAAGTCAAAGCGCAACAAAAAGTGGAATTGGTGGATAGCATAGTCAGGTAGTGAGTGGTGGTGTGGTGAGCATGCATGTGTGCCTTGTGGTCCATGTGGAGGTATGATATTAGATGTAAGAAACTCGAAATTGTCTGTGGAAATCGCGGCGCAACATAAAGTGGAATTGGTGGATAGCAAAGTTAGGCAGTGAGTGGTGGTGTGGTGAGCATGCATGTGTGCCTTGTGGTCCATGTGGAGGTATGATATTAGATGTAAGAAACTCGAAATTGTCCGTGCTTGAAGGCACGACGCAACATAAAGTGGAATTGGTGGATTGCAAAGTCGGGCAGTGAGTTTAAGAATTGGAGAGATAAATTTGGAGGTCTTGGGACAGAGTACTAATACTGGACTTGGGAACATAAAGTGGAATTGGTGGATAGCAAAGCAAGGTAGTGAGTTTAATTTCGGTGGTGATGGGGTTTCGATAAGTTGATCTTGGAGGTATAGTCTACATATTCTACGGCCACGATCATGATTTGAGGTACCGGTCGGTAGTGTGCAATACGTACATTCCTAGCTAAATCTCTTTGCAAAGAGAATTCTTTTGATTCTCTCATATTTGTACTCATTTGACCTCTTAAGTTTATTGATTCAGTTATTGTCACTTTTTGTATTGTGACACGGAAAATATTTGGCTGAAAGCCATGGAACAGATTGGTACTTGTGCAAGCCCACCGGGTCAAAGAATTATGAGAAATATTGTAGGATCGACTGCCATACGGGGAGTCCAAAGAACTTATGGAGCCCAAGTGCCCAATACAGAGTTTTGACCTGGGTGGTGCTTGGCGTGTTACCGAGATGAGCCGGGTGTGAGGCTACAAATGAAAAACGTTCATAATGATCCAGTTTGATTTGTTATCCTCATTTATTGAGCATAATCTTATTTCTAGCCATATTTATTATCCTCGTATTGCATATACTACTCGGCCCTTTTATATTTTTTAGGTGCGGATCAAGTTAGTGGGGACTCGAGTTGGAGTATTGAAAGATTTTAGTTTTAGAAATTGTTTAGAAAATCTGTCATTTTGGAGGTTTTAGGCCCACCATGTATATTTATTTTGGAGACTTGTAATTAAAGAAGATTATTTATTTTTTAGGCAATGCAAAAATTCGGGTCGTCACACCTACTTGCCAATTTCTAAGCTTTAATTTCTGTGTTTGAATCGAAATTATATATGTATACACTTGAAGCATGGTTTTATTTAACATCAACTTTTAGTTAAGTATTTTCGAGTTATATGTACACAATTATGTAAAAAAAAAAAAAACTCTTGAAGCATGGTTTTTCTGCTTATACAAATATTTTAATTTTCCGTGTCCATTTGTTTTGTTACGTTTTTTCTGACGTCTAAATATTACTATTCTTCTTCTTTCTCCATCTTTATATTATTTTTGCAAAGTTAAATTGAACGCGAAGGGAGGAAATTCATATGGCAAGGTCAATACTAATGACCTTGCCAACCAATGAGGGCCGGGGTTGGTTCATGGTTGGAAACTCGGAATTAGTTGAATAATATCCAGGTTCGAGTTCCCGTAGCCCCTAAACATACTTCTTATAACACTACTCACATGTTGTGGGATCTTAGTTTTGGTCTCGGCATAGGTGCAGTGGAATCCCTTACAAATATTGATGTGGCAGTATTCCATAACAAAGAGGTGACGGGATTCCATACATTCATTTCCATTTTATTCACTAAAAAAGAAAGTAATGACTAGTGAGGCACGATCCAAGCATCATCCCGGCATCCCCTACTTGTGTTAGTTTTGCTCCTTCAAAAGGACTGGGTTGGCCAGCCCATTAAAAGGCCCACCGCTATTTTGGCACTGTATCCGCCAGCCCATGCCCATTAAGGCCCACTTCCGTCAAAAATCTTTGGGTGTTCATATAAATCAGTCAGTCAGAAATCAGCAAACGGTAAAAATGGTAAAAAATTTCTACCAATTTTCACACTCTGTTTGTTTGGGGGCAGAACACCTTTTTTGCCAAAATGGTTTTTTGTAGAATTTTTTTTTTCCGGAAGATAACTCGTTTTCCGATATCTAATTGTGACACGAAGATGTACCATTTGTTTTACACAAAAAAAAAAAGTTGTTAGTTTGGGAAGTTTAGGTTGCTGATCTTCGAGTCATAGAAGGACTTTGGTGAGCCAGGGGAACCAGACGACTAGACGAGGGGGTGAATATTCAGGCAAGAAGAGGGCTTTGAATGAAGGGACCATGAATATTATCTTTACCTAGTGGATAGATTCTTTAAGTTAATTTGGGCACTGCCATGTTCGCTCCCAAGGCAATTGGAAGTGGTTGTGGATGGCGTTTGGAACCAATGGCGACTTCAGGAATTATTAACATTGGGGTCATTCATTTGTTCCATGATAAAAAAAAATATCATTTATCTTCAACGAAAAATAAAGTTTCAATTAGGTCCATTTAATGAAAGAGAATCTTAAATACTCCTCTTGCCAAGTTTAGGTGATGTTAATTCCTAAACTTGGCAAGAGGAGTATTTAAGATTCTCTTTCATTAAACTTTATTTTTCGTCTATTGTCCCTGGACCTTCATTTTGGAATTTTTTGTGGAACCTCAAAATCCCTCCCAAATTGAAGCATTTTTGGTGGCGGGCCTGTCGTAACAAGTTGCCTACCAAGGAAAATCTGGTACAAAGAAAATGTGCAACCTCGCCAATCTGTCAAAGATGTGGAAAAGCTGTTGAATCAGGTGAGCACATCCTTTTCCTTTGCAAGTGGGCAAGAAAAGTATTTTTTGCTAGTCATCTAGCTGGGATTTTTTTTCCAAATCAGATTGGTTCTATCATGTCTTGGTCTTTGAGTATAAAAGAAGAGATTGACAAAGGGAATCTTGAGCCTGTTATTTTTGCAAAAGGAGTATTTCTGTGTTGGTTTATTTGGAAGGCCAGAAACGATCTTGTGTTCCATTCCTCAAAACAATCTCCTATTTCAACTGTTGCTCGTGCTATGGGTGCATGGGATGAATTTATTTCAGCTACCGAGACCTGTTCATCTACCCATCAGTCGGTTCATTCTTCCCTGCCCTCACCTTCCTCCCATTGGATCCCTCCGGGGGCCGGTTCTCTGAAAATTAATTGTGATGCCTCTTGGTCGAGGGATCTCAAGAGAGGATGGGGTGGAATTATTTTGAGAGATAATCGTGGTCATCTTGTCGATGGGAGAAGATTCAGGATCTTATCTACTTCAGCTTTCCTCGCAGAGGCCTCTGTTCTTCGTGAAGCATGCATTTTCGCCAAAGCCTTGAACCTTTCCTCTATTTGCATTGAGAATGATAACGCACAGCTTATTTCCTTAAGTGTCTCGGAACTTGTTCCTCCATGGGAAGCTTTGGCTATTATTTCTGATATTCGCTCGCTTGCTAGTGATCTGAGACTTTATTTCCGCTGGACTCCCCGGGAAGGAAATGAGGCTGCTCATTGGATTGCATCCTCTCAAGCCTCTAGTTTAGATCTAAATTGGGTGGTTTCTCCCCCTGCAGTTTTGTTTTCAATTTTATGTAATGACGCTATTACTTATCAATGAAATTCTGTTCAAAAAAAAATTCCTTTCCAAAATTTCTGGAGCGCAATAGTTTTTTTAAGGAGAGGAGGGGGGGGACCAAACTGACAAAAGTACGCAGGAGTTATGGGGGCATAGGAGAAAATTATCTAGTGGGTTGCAGTGTTGGACATGGGGTCATGCAGCCTACTAATGGACAAAACTCATATACACCAGCTCTAGCTCTAGCAATAAGCACCAAATGAAGAAAGAAAATGAGTTACGTCAGGATTGGATGTTGAAAGAACCGGTTTTTGTTCCATCGTGTCAGGTGACCCCATGGCTAATAGGCTGGCGTCGCCTCTGTCTGGAACAACAGACATATCAAGGAAAGAACAGCCCACTCTAGCACTCTATTTGCATTATCAGTAATCAAAGTGGAAGCGGAGGCCTGTTTAGAAGCTCTACGCTGGGCGGCACAAACAGTGTAGCAAGTGTAACAGTATACAAGGATTCCATGGATTCGGTCGTGTTTTGTTATTTACTAGTAGATGCCCGTGCTTAAAGAAACGTTGAAGTGTAACATAGTCTCAGGTCTCAGAGTTTATTAGTACTTAGTAAAGTTAAACGTTGTAATGTAAGACCAGCCCATCGATTCGCTTCGGGTGATGTATTGTTCTGTATATGGACCATGAAAAACATTTTTTGATTTTTAGTTGATTATTTATTTTCGTCACACCAAGGACCAGATATTTTTTTTTTTATAGCAATGTGTTATCAGAAAGGATTTCGCCCGAAAAACAAATGGAGTTTAACTAATACTAATAGAGATAATATATCATCTTCTTTCAAAAAATAACTGCATAAGTAATTTAAACAACACTATCTGAGTGTTTTGATCATGTCAAGGGCTATTTTGGCCCCAATATTCTGCTAAGGGAAAAGTACTTTTTTGAATTGAAAGTAATGTATTGTGAAAAAATAGTCTGTCTCGAAAAGAGAGAAATAAATACTTTAAAAAAATAAGAATCTTAGTAGAACGGGACCTTGTTTTTGTCATTCTAAGACTTATCAATCTCAGAATTTTGTGGAGACCTTGTTCTAACAAAAAGAAAATTTCGTCGAACCTTTCAATTTTCCTAATTTTTGGTCTAGTAAATTAACTTTATTTGTTCTCTAGATTGTGCGAATATTGGGAAGTTGGAACATAAATCAAGAATTGATAAAAACCAAAAGTATTAAAATTACACTAATTTGAATCAATACACAATTTTGAAGGGTACAAAAAGTAAGTTGATCCACTCTTCTTCATACTTTTTTAAACAACACATCTCAAGAAAACAAAAAAGAAAATCTCAATATGGGTTAAACAATTAAACAAGTAAAAAAAATATTTTCAAGTCAAATATCACTGCAAATGGAGGGTAATAAAAAGTCATCAACATTTGGGAAGATCTGACGGTGGAGGAAGCAACTTTTGGTTTGGAAGCTTTCCATCTAAAACAAGCCAAGCCATTTTCAATCCCCAGCTCGTATGGACTTCCAGGTGGCAGTGCATGAACCATACCCCTGACAACAAAATATTTAACACCATCAATACCAACATTAGAAAAAATTATTCAAAAATTTACTACATACTGATTTTATTTTATTTGTTCGGAATTTTCACACTCTACCATATGATAAACAAACAATAATTATATTTGTAAAAAGTTAAATAATGATATATTAATTTGCTATAACTAGAGACAGAGATTTTCTTTGAACAAGTATTTATATTGTGGATTTCTACCCTTTGTTTTTCCAGTTGATTGGCTATAAAATATTAAAATGTGACATTTACCCACACAAAAAAAAAAAAAAAACTTACCCGGATTGTCAGCTAGAAATCGGAGAGCGACCCAACCACCAGAGGGCACACCCACTGTGTTCCTCTCCATGGGGTCAACAAGATTGAATTTTTTCGGGTCGTTGTTCGGGTCGAAGTTCCCGAACCCTTGGCCCACAACAAAGAAGTTGAACCCATGGAGATGAAGTGGGTGGCTCTCAGCTCCAAGAATGCTTGTGTCCTGCAATATCACCTCCACACTAGTGTTGAAATTCAGCACCAAAACCTCGGTTCCATTTCCCACCATAGTGTTGTTTGGCGGGTTACCCGTGTAGTTAAACCAATGGGTCGGGTTGAACGGAAAATACGGGCTATAAACGCCGTTTGATCGCCCGATGAAGTGGGATTGGAGCAGGGCCGTGGTTGGTTGTATAAAGGATATGTTGTTGACAGAAGCCGCGAATTTTGTTCCATTCGGCCCTTGGCATGTTTGGTTTTGGTCACAAGGATTTGTTCCAAGGCCTACTGTGAAAAAAAAACGCTTATCGACTTTCTGGGGCACATTGGCAGGGTATTGAGCATTGGCTAAGCTTTTGAGTTTGTTTGTAAAATTGGTGGCGAAGGAAGTGTCATTTAGAGCTGGCAATGCTGGTTTGAAGAGTGGTAATTTTTTCATCGGCTCTGGAGAGTGGAGAGAGGGCAATTCGTATTCTAGAATGCCGGCCACAGTGGAATTGTCGAACGTGCCCTGGCCAGTGGCGTACGGTCTAGCCATCATGAGAAAAGTGGCGCTTGGAAAAAATGGTTTGGCCTTGAGAAGAACGTTCGTGGTCTGTCCGGGGGCGATGAGGAGGATGCTGGTCTCGAACGGTTTGACGTAAATGGCATCGGCTTCGACGATAGTGAGAGTGTGGTTTGCGATACTGAAGAAGAGCTCGTCATTGAGTGCCGCGTTGATCAGGCGAAGAAGGTAGGTGTTTCCTGGCTTAACTTTCAGCTTGAATGTATCTGTTATGGAGAAGGTTTGTTCAATTCAGCCCCTTGTATATCTAACCAGATGCAAATGATAGGAAAAGATATTTTTCAAAGATGGGAACCGAACAAAGCAAAGCTTTTCGTACCTTTGGCAGAGCAATTGTACAATGGGCCTGGAAGCCCATTGAGGGTATATGCTTCAGAGACATTTGGGCCACCCCCTGTTTGTAGGGCTTGGCTTATTATTGCCTCAGTATCTGCATTGAACCACTCACCTACAACAAGTATTGTGGTTTTTGTGAGCAATCTAAAATAACATTGGCATTTGGTCAAGAGAAAAAATCTCGATAAAGTGTGCGTAATCTATGCATGCAGAATGTTTGACATTTTACCGAGTTTGTAGTTTTACGTTGAATGAAATTAGGATGTGGAAAGTTGATTACCGAAGATGATGGGAACTTCCTTGTATGGTTTGACAAATGGGTAGGAGGCGTTAGGCTTTGGAAGAATGATCAGAGGACCATAAACAGTCGATCTTAACCATGAAATATGGGCATGCCAGAAGAGAGTTCCTCTTTGGCCAACGATAGTGTAGTTGTACACATAGCTCTGCCCAGTTTGTATCGGGCATTGAGTGATGTATGCCGGCCCATCGGCCCATCCGGATCGGAGCTGCCTAATGCCATGCCTGTCTCAAATGAAAATGTAATACCATTTAGATGTCATTGCGAATGAACTACAAAAACAAAAATTCTCTGTGTGTATCATTTCATACCAGTGAATTGATATATTGTTTTGAACATGGTTAACTACTTTTATGAGAAGACGGTCACCCTCCCTAGCTTCAATGCGAGGCCCTGGAAATAGCCCGTTCACAGTAACCATGCTCTTCGTATGGCACAACCGCGTCACATTTTGCAACTTGATCTACAAAACAGTTGTCATCATTAAGCAAAAACAAAAGCTATAACCAAATTTAGTCTCGGGGCCAAGTGACGCATACATCAAATGTGTAGTGCCTCGTTACACCTGCACCCTCCGTGACTGCAAACCAAAGGAAGGGAAATGCATATACGAATACTAGAGATGAAAAATGAGAAGTGGCCATTTTTTTCCCTATTGCCTTCTGTTTGGCTTGTGTTTTCATCAAAAAGCATCTGATGGGGTTTCTATAAATAGGTAGAGGAGCATAGAGAGCGAAGGGTGTTTGCTTGATTAGGTGATCCATATTGTCTGTTTCTAAGAGAAGCTAGGGCAGAAATATTAGTAAGAGCTTGAATAACACTTTGATTGGACCAAGTGACCAACGCAGTTGTTAGAAAACAACCTTAGAGTGATGTCAAAGACAATCTACAATTTCATTTTGGCATGTAATCCTTTCTCTTATATCCCTCTCAACACTTTCCTTCATGCAGATGCATTGTGTGACTATCATACTTGATTTTGAGATTGTATCGATCTCGCTCGTTTGCCAGGGCCGGCTTGGTTTGCTACAAGTAACTGTGAAGTTTTATTTCTTCCGTTGCATTTGTCTCCAATAAAGTTTAGTTTATGTGATACTTAAGTAATTTTTTTTGATAGTATTACGTACGTAACACAAGCCTACATAAACGAATTATTGAGGAAGAAATAAATGAATTATAAGCAACAAATAGTATCTGCATTTGACTTGTACTTTAGCATTTTCATCAGGTTCCGTTTGGCCTGTGTAAAATGCTTGTTATGTTTCCAATTATTTAAAAACCATGGTACGTTATTTTATAGTTTTTCCTAATTCCCCTGTTCAAGACGTACCGAAAAGACAAGAAGGAAAAAAAAAATCTAAAAACTAATTCAGTGTTTTAGAGACCCCAAACGTAGCCTAAGAAGCATTCTTGGAGATTGATGGTGGATTTATTCTAGGAGGTCCTGGGGCACCGTTACTTGGTGCTCCGACTCTTTTCATAATCATACATTTCATATGGGCTGATCAGTATATGGACACCACATGAATGTGTGGTTATGGAGAGCATTAGAGCACTACATGACCACTATACTCCATGACCAGTAAATAATTAGTCGTGCTATTGGATCCCGAATTAACTTGCGACAACCCTTTTTAAATAGTTGAGAAAATATTTTAACCGTGATTGAAGCATGGAGAGGAGAGCATGGAAAATGACATTGTCGCTTATCTGAAGTGTTCCTTTTCAGTAAGTAGTACTACAAGCTATCGGGGACACACATGTCATTTTCATGAAGTCTAGGCCATGAAGGAGTAGTTGAAGATGCAAGGTTGGTGCATGGCTGGTGTACGATTGTCGCTACCATTTTCACAAGCTAGTTCTTAATTTCAAAACCCCTGAATTCAACTTGCCAGGTAGGGTTCCTGAAATGGTTGCTTGAAACCTACTTGCCAATTTTCTGAAATTCTTCCGATATCGATCCATCCTCCTCATTGTCAACTTATAAGCTTTAATTTCTGTGTTTGAATCAACTGAACGTTTAAGTTCGTCGAACATTCGGAAAAATAAGATATTCGCAACGGTTTAAACGGATTGAAAATTTGAACACTTATTTTTTTACACCATTTATATATTAAAAAATATAGTTAAAAAATTAAGTGTTCCAATTTTTAATCTGTTTGAACCGGTGTGAAGATCTTATTTTTTTTGATAATTTTATCTTAAATGGTTATAATGGATTTTTGGCTTTAAGGCCTTTTAATGAGCACCCTAAGAGAGCTCTGAAACTAAATAAGGATTCTTCGGGTGCTCGTTGAAAGGCCTTAGAACCAAAAAATCATTACGACCATCTAGGATAAAATGATCAAAAAAATAAGATCTTCGCACCTGTTCAACCGGATTGAAAATTGGAGCACTTAATTTTTTAATCATATTTTTCCATTAGTTTCATTAACGGTATTAACGATTTTACCAATTTGAAACGTAAAACAAACTACAAGGAGGAAATTGAGACAATTGAAACTAGATGGACGAAATTGAGACAACAGTAAAACTAGAGGAATGACTACGAAAATTTGCCCTATAAGTTATTTCAGCACCCGTTTTACATGGTAAGAACGGTTTTATTTATTATCAACTTTTAGTTCAATATTTTAGAGTTATATGTACACACTTATGTAACTTGAAGCATGGTTTTTCTGCTTATAATAATAAGTATTTTTTTTCCTTTCTTTTTGTTTTGTTATGTTTTTCTAACATCGGAGTATTATTATTATTTTCCTTTCTCCATCTTTATATTATTTTTGTGAAGTTAAATTGAACGCGAAGGGAGAAAATTAATATGGCAAGGTCAATACTAATGACCTTGCCAACCAATAAGGGGTTGGTTCATGGTTGGAAACTCGGAATTAGTTGGACAATGCTCAGGTTTGAGCTCCCGTAGCTCCTAAACATACTTCTAACACCACTGATACGTTGGGGGATCTTAGTTTCGGTTCCAAAATAGGTACGGTGGAGTCACTACAAATAGTGGTGTGGTGTGATGGGACAATATTCCATGACGGAAGTGACGGGATATCATACCTCCATTTCCATTCCAGTCATACTTCGTGTTGGTGCAATGCAGTGAGGTGCACACCACCATCCTCCAATTGGTTTCAGTCACTAAAAAAGAAAGTACGATCCATTCATCATCCCCTACTTGTGTAGTTTTGCTCCTTTAAAAGGACTGGGTTGGCCAGCCCATTACAAGGCCCACGAATTTTGCTACTATCCGCCAGTCCATTGGCCCATTAAGGCCCACTTCCGTCCAAAAATCACTCAGTCAGAAATCAGCTAACGGTAAAAATGGTACTCCCTCCGTCCCTTTTTTTAGAGTCCGGTATTCCATTTTGGGCTGTCCCTTAATAAGTGTCTATTTTGTAAAGTTAGTAGGTAAAAGTTGGTAAATTTTCCATTTTGCCCTTAAAAGTAGATTTCATTTTGAAAAGTTAGTGAGTAAAAGTGTAATGATGATAGGTAAATAGGAAAAGTGGAGGAAAAAGTTGATGTGAAAGGTATAATGATGATATCTTTTTAATAAGTTGGAATTACGAAGCAGGACACTTAAAAAGGGACGGAGGAAGTATGAAAAAAATGGTAATAATCAGAATTTTCTTTATCAATTTTCAAACTCCACTTCGATTATGAGTCGCGGGATGCGAAGGCACGGGTTCATGTTGGGTTTTTGCCCCAATGTGAAAAAAGGAAAAAAAACGGAAAAAGAAAGAAAAAATGACGGCTCAGGACGTGTTTTGATAATTAATACCCGCTAAGGACAAGCTAAGAACATTTATTAATGCTGAAAATATCTTTGACAGATATTAATTATCAAAACACGTCATTGACTGTCATTTTCCCAAAAAGAAAAAGGAAAGAAATCGGTGGCTTTTTTGGAAAAGCTTTGGACCTTTGGTTGGAAATAGAGGTGTCAAACGTGCGTGCCGTGCCGTGCCGTGCCATTCAACTTCCGTGCCAACCGTGTTACGTGCCGTGTCGTGCCGTGCCCATTTACTTAAATCGTGTCGTGCTGTGCCGTGCCATTTTCAATCGTGTCGTACCGTGCCGTGCCCATTTACTTAAATCGTGTCGTGCCGTGCCATTTTTCAATCGTGTCGGGCCGGGCCGGGCCCATTTACTTAAATCGTGTCGTGTCGGGCCGTGCCTGATTAATTAATCGTGCCCCGTCGTGCCGTGCCTTTTTTTGTCGGGTCGGATCGTGTCGTGCCTTTTTGTCGGGTCGTGCCGTGCCTTTTTGCCGGGTCGGGCTTGTCGGGTTGTGTCGTGCTGTGCTTTTTTTGTCGTGCCGTACTTTTTTTGTCGTGCCGTGCCGGTCCTTATTCGTGTGTCGTGCCGTGGGTTTTACGTCCGACGGAAACAAATGGAAGACTCAAACAAGCAGCTGCCACTTTTTCCTTCACTTAACATAACTTAACAAATAAAAGACAAATCTGCAAGACTGCAAACTGCAAATGTAAGACTCAAACAAGCAGCTGCCACTTTTTGTAATCTACAAGACTACAAAAAGGTTACCAAGACTGCAAAAGGTTTTACCTTTGCCGTGTGATGCTAAACAGAAAAGAAAATGGGAGAAGGGATAAGAGTGGGTTTGCAACTTTGCATGGGGTAATGACCCATGGACAATATAGTGTTGTCGCATTGGGAGTGAATCAAGGAGAAATTTGTGGGATTATGGTACTCCCTCCAGGCTCCAAGTGATACAAGAAATTTTAGTATAGGCCCTATAGGGGGCCTGGTGCCCTTAGCCATAACCTTCTTTACCTACTAGAAAAATCAGAGATGCATTCTAGCAACTCAAACAAATTCACTTCTAAGAGCATCCGTAGTGGAATAACCAAAACAACTTTTCCTTTTTTCTTTTTGATTATGCATCAAGCCAAACAGAAGAACTATATAGAAGCAAGAACAAGCAGGAAACATTTATTAAATCAATTAACAGAGAGAGAGAGAGAGAGGGGTCCTCCAAAGTACTTCAAAGTAGACAGAAACACATGACTACTTGGACTTAGGCTTACAATCTTATTCCCAACACATGACTCTTTGGACTTTCCCACAAAGACTCTTAGACTCCTACGACTCAATACAAAGACCTTAACTAAATGACCCTTCAACAAGCTTAATACCAGCTACCAAACTTTAAAAGACACCCTTTGACTTCCTCTTTGACTTGTGACTCTCCAATTGCTCCATGAGTGCTTCACCCACTTGTTCTACATCAGGTATAGATGCAATTTTGAACCGTCATTTGAATCTTTTTCTTCCACGAAAGAGAAGTCCCGAGAAATCAGTCACTAAATGACGAACTCCATGGAAGATATGATAGGCCAGGGCTAAGGCAGTAATCTCGACGGAGATTAGGATGAGCTTTGATGAAAAAAATAAGGATTGGTAGAAAGTCTCATAGGTGAAGCAAACCAAACCCATTTTCAGACAAAGTTGATAAAAAACCAAAATTATAGTGGTTAGGAAAATTCCTGTGATTCTATGGAAAATCGAAAACGTCGAACTGAGCTGTGGCTGATAAATAGGAAGATGAGGAGATAACGGCCGAAGGGTATTCATGCTATTAGCAGCCTTGGTTGCATCCCCAGCAAGCGTGCTGCAGTGCCGTTTAACTGGTGGAGAGATGTTTTGCAATTTCCCTGCAGTATCATCACATTTAACAAAACATATTAGAAGCAAAAAACTGCTAAAACTCGTACGCAGTAGCATTCTACAGTTGCGATGTCCTAAAAGTTGCAGTCTTTTGAAGGATAATACTTCTAACAATAAACAAGCTCACAAAATTGTTAAAAAAGCCAACTTTAATAGAGGACAACATTAGGTCTTTCAAAGGAAAAGATGGTCATACAGACAGGGAAACTGGGATTGAAGTAAGATGGTTAGTGAAAAAGAGAATTGGGATTGTGTCTACAAGAAGAATTGTACTCCTTACATCAACCAAAGATGGTCTGCAAATAGCAAAATGGTAATCTTGTTTTCGTGTCAGTTTAATACAGAAGTGTTCCTTCATATAATCTGTTTCGATGTAAGCTACATAGCACATCCTTCATGTCATTCACTATAAACTAGGCATTGAATAGATCAATAGAATTTCATTTAGATGCGTGCTCACTTGCATGCAAAACAATTCAAGCTTGAGCACCAACTTAGAAAATAGGAAGAAAAAACAGAAAGCTTGATCAAGTTCTCTTATTGCACCAACTTAGAAAATAGGAAGAAAAAACAATTCAATATTTCACCTGAGACACAGAATGTATCCCATTTCCTACGTTTAGGATTCTTTATGCATCTTATTGCTTCTCATCCTGCTGTTCTTGTTCTTCAGAAGAGTAGAAACAAATGCTCAGGTCATAGTGCGAAGAACTAAACCAGCAGGCAATAAAGTTCATCGCCAGTTCAGTTTAGACAAACACAAGGATATTAGGCAACCGAGGATATTTTGCTATACGAATATTACTGGGGAAACAGACAACAATGGAACAATAAGGGGCCAAATATGTATGTTTTTTTGCTAAGAAGACAAAATTCATAAGTGAGCCACCATGTTAGTACTAAATTGACATCAACGAATTATTTTACCATCTCTAAAAACACAGAACCACAAGAACAATGTACTATCACATAAAGGTGATCAACACTAAAAGGTTTTCTTTTTCGTGATCCGGGTCAACAATAAAAGGTTGTAACCAACATAAATCCACTAAAAAACAGTACCACTACCAGTCACCGTTGTAGATCGTTGAGACTTGAGAGAGAGAGAGACAAAGTTGAGAGTAACGAACCCAGAGGCCAGATCGTTGAGAGAGAGAGAGAAAGTTGAGAGTTGAGACTGTGAGAGTGAGAGAGAGACGTTGAGAGATGAATGAGCGAGAGTGAGAGTGAGAGTGAGAGCCGTTGAAACCTTCTGAATGGCAACGGGAAACTCAGATATCGATGTTTGGACAGAGTACAGACGACTGAACTCTAGGGTTTCGGTGGTGAATCGGTTTCGTTTGAAACTAGAGAGAGAGAGAGAGAGTTCAGCTGCTAGGGTTTGCTGGCTGTGCTGCCGACCTCATCTCTCTTTCCATATATACTTGGCCAAGTTGTGATCCTATCCATAAGTCACACCTCATTCTATATGCACCAAATAACGGAAAATTCTCGTAAAGTCCTATAATGCATCACTCAAGGGACACCCGAGCTATTTTTTGAAAATCGGAACCGTCTATCTTTTATGTGGGAGAAAATTACATCATTCCTGCCAAAAATGAAGTAAATTAGTTATCGTTATATACTTGATTGTTTATAACGTTCATTTTCCTATTAATGAATCTACGTCCCGATGAAGGGGCTTTGAAAACCTGATAGAACAAAAAATTGGTGAGAGTGATTAAAACACCAAGAACAACAAAATGAACGGTATGGATTATCATAAGGGTGTCGCGATCGTGTGGCTAGCATACATTAGACTATAGCAGAATATCTTGGTTTAGAACCAACTAAGTTTGATGTATAGATTTGAAATGTAGATACAGAATTATTTTATCGAATGTTTGATCCAAACCGTTACAATTTAATTAACGTCTTATCAAATTTATCATTCTCCATTGAATAGGTGATAATCGGATGTTGGAAATCACTTGATCGGCACACATTCGGTGCTTTCAAAGACCTTAAAGTCTTATAATACACCACTTGAGGGCCGCCTAAGCTATTTTTAAAAAATCGGAACCATCTAACTTTTAAGTGGGAGAGATTAGATCATTCATGCCAATAATCAAGTAAAATGCTTATCGCTACATACTTGATCGAACGTAAAAAAAATTCAATCAAACAACGAATCAGCGTGCCGATGAAAGAGCTTTCAAAATCCAACGCACGTAAAAATTGGATCCCATAATTAAAACACTAAGCACAATAAAATGAACGCATTGAATAGTATCGATCGTCGTGATTGCGTTGCGATTGTGTGGCTACTACTTGAAGTTGATGGTCTTGTTTTATATAATAGAGCTATATATTATATATTAATTTTTCAAATTTATAACACAAGTTAATTGGTGGCATAGTGGTTTGATTGTGTATAATTGAACCTTATTTAAGGACCTGGGTTCAAGTCCTAGTGTAGCCAATTCCTTCTTGGTTTTTTTCCCCTTATTTCTACAATACTAGGATGTTAGCAACGTGCTACGCACGATCGGTTATGCTACACACAATAATTAAGGGAGCTGATAATGCCAAAATCAATTTTGTTCATGCTAAAACTCTTTTGTTTATGCCAAAACTCATTGATTGCATGACTTAATTGCCCTTTACTACACTACTTACTTTACGAAAATATCCTTTCAAATCCAGAGGATTATTTTTGTTTACATCTCTTTTCAATTACCTCTAGTTTTGTTCGTGAATTGCATTTTTGCTTGATGTTTATTTTTTGTTTGCTTCTCTTCAAAAATTAACTCTAGAATTTGCTCATGAGTCATTGCATTTTTGCTTGAAACGTGGAACTGGAAAACGCATTGCACTTATGGGATTTTAAAAGATATTTTTTTAAGTAAGTGATGTAATGGAAGGCAATTAAGTCATGCAATGAATGAATTTTAGCAGGAACAAAAAGAGTTTTGGCATTATCAGAAACTCAACCTTGTACCTCGCACATGGTACAAACATTTTATGCATTACAATTTTGGCACAATCAAAAACAGTTTTGGCATTAGCAACATCCTTAATTAACTGTACATGATAGCGTTTCCTTGGCTGAAATATGCGCCAGGTTTACATCAGTTCTAGGAATGTTGACAACTTTTACAAACTTGAAATAACTACATAAATAACGAAAGTCTAATCAAACATTTTTCTAATATCAGAACCGGCTTTGTCAGCTTTGTCAGGAGCATGCAATCCTTGTACCTCGGTAGATCTAGGGATATCCGGATATACGACTCTTGCACATTTTCTTTCGTATTAAATTACTCTTGCACCATAAATATTTTGATAAGTTTTTATAATTTTACTTGTTATCTTGTAATGTTAAATTTATAAACCAATTGTCCAAAGCCTATTCACTAACTAAAACAAAATAAATATTTGTTACCGAATAAAAATTGATAATTTTTTTTAAAGGTAAAATGATTTTTTAAAAACATGATTTTTTTTAAGAAATAGTTTTTTTTATAACTAAATATCTTAGTTGTAAAGGTAATCAAATATTTTTTACCGAATAGAAATTGTTTAGTTTTTTTTTATAAATTCAAAAAAGTCATTTGGCTTATTTAATTTTTTTTTTCCTGTGCCCGTGTCGTGTCCATGCCCGATTAGAACCGTGTCGTGTCGTGTCGTGCCGTTCCCGTCCACATTCCGTGCCCGTGTCGTGTTGTGTTGTGCCAGGCCAAATTTTCATGCCGTGCCCGTGCCCGTCAAACTCGTGTCGTGTCGTGCCGTGCCCGTCAAACCCGTGTCGTGCCGTGCCGTGCCCGTTCAACTACCGTGTCGTGCCCGTGCCCGGCTAAAACCGTGCCGTGTCGTGCCGTGCCCGTCAAACCCGTGTCGTGCTGTGCCGTGCCTGTTCAACTACTGTGTCGTGCCCGTGCTCGGCTAAAACCGTGCCGTGTCGTGCCGTGCCAGGCCAACTTCCGTGTCGTGCCCGTGCCGTGCCCGCCCACGTCCGTGCCCCGTGCCAGTCCACGTGCCCACTAAAATCGTGTCGTGCCGTGCCGTGCCCGGCCAAGACCGTACCCGTGCCCGTCCACGTGCTCACTAAGACCGTGTCGTATCGTGCCGTGCCAGGGGCATGACCGTGCCCTTGCCCGTTCCGTGCCACATTTAACCGTGTCGTGCCCATGCGTGCCATGCCGACCCGGCCCGTTTGACACCTCTAGTTGGAAAGGCTTTGGATCATTGGTTAATGTATGTTTCAACGAAAAAGCTAGCATGAGCAATTAATATGGATTGTGTGTGGGATATTTGGTGCTGGGCTCTAGAATATTCTGGGCAAATCCAGAGGCTTTGTACTACATGTATTTAAGAAGAGTTTGTGCCGTGTGTGAAGTGAGAGAGAGTGTGGGGAGAAAGAAAGAGAGACTGAGCAGAGAAGAGAGTCAGTCCAGGAACCCCTTTGTAGGGTCTCCCCCACCGTGAGGTTTTGTGTGAGAGAGAAAAGATGTGAGGGAAAAATAGAATTGTAGGAGTGAGTGTAAAACATTGTATAGAGCCGTGTGTTAGGAGCTCGGGAGGGTTTTGCATCTCACGTTGTAATTTCTATTTTTCCATATAGAGGAAGATTTCTCTCTCTCCCATGGATGTACCCGAGTTTGGGGAACCACGTATTTTGGATTGTGTTGTTCTCTTGTGTGTGATTTCGTTTTTGTTGTTTGCGCTTCCGTTGCGGGTGGGATTTAGGGCTAAATCCCAACAGTTCACGCATTTCGGGTTGATTCCTCTTCGCGCCTTCCTCTTTCTTCTGGTCGGTATGGTAACAATTGGTCTTTTCGAGACGAGACTTCTTCCTCTTTTGTTTGTTTGGGGGCAGAACACCTTTTCTGCCAAAATGGATTTTGGTAGAATTTTCCCCTGAAAGATAACTTGTTTTCCGATGTTTAATTGTGACACAAAGATGTTCCATTTGTTTTACAGAGAAAATGTACTTAATTTGGGAAGTTTAATTAGGTTGCTGCTCTTTGAGTCACAGTGACCTTGTCCGTTTGGGAGTTTTGAGGGAGATTTTTGAGAGTAATAAGTGGAGAGAGATAAATAGAGAGAAAACTTATTGGAGATCGTGCCCAGAATATTTGAGTCCCCCAAACGAACAAGGCCAGAAGGACTTTGGTGAGCCAGGGGAACCGGGCAAGGGGGTGAACATTCAGGCAAGAGGAGGGCTTTGAATGAAGGGAATCGTGAATATTCTGTACCTAGCGGATCGATTCTATAAGTTTGGGCACTGTCATGCTATAAGTTGCCAGTTTTACATGAAATGAGTTTTTGTTTATTTAATAAAAAATAAAAACAGAAAACATGGTTGTGTCCATAATAGTTTTTGTTTATTTATTTTTTGGGCTGCCGAAAATGTTTTCAAAACAAATGAAAACGCAATTTTTGTATTTCTAGAATTTCTATAAACTAGTGAAATTGATGAGTCGGGCTCCTCTCCAATCCATAGGGAATTGGAGGATCTTTCAATTTCAATTTAATGGTCAAGATTACCCTAGTAACTCAAGTCTCAAAGCTCAAAGCTCATATGGTATTCTACGGGCACCCAATTACTCTTCAAATATTTCTCAATTACATAAGCGTATGTCTTCCCTCCCCATTTTTTTTTTTGACGGCGAAAAAAATTCATTAATTTTCGAAGTTGTTACAAAAAATTCATTAATTTTTTTAACGGCGTCTTCTCTCCCTATTAAACCTACCTCTGAAAAACTTTTTTTGTATTGCTCATGGGGATTTTTTTTGACCAATATCATATAGCTCATGAGAAATTTTTACTAATATTATATCAGTAATTTTTTTCTTTGAACATGATTTTTTTCATTGATATTATCTTATCATGTAGCTCATGAGACTTTTTTTTATAGATACTAGTGTATTTCCACATGTGCTTCGCACTGTGTCGTGTGCTCATTGATATAATTGTTCTTGTATATAAGAAATTTGAAATTAAGATTTAGTTATGAAAATTAGAAAGAAATCGTAAGAGTAAGTAATTGAACGTAAGATAAATTTTACAAAAAAATTGTTTTAGAAGAAATGCAAAAGGAGTTCTTTGATTAACCCTGTGAATCTGAATGTTATTTGAACTTGCACCTGTTATTAAAGTTACGATATGAAATTTTACTAATGTTTGGAATTTGATAAATTGGTGTCTGGAATGTGACAACTCGGGAATATTTGGGGAATAATAGGGTGCCCGTAAAATACCATATGAGCTTTGGGGCTCGAGATACTAGAGTAATCCTGACCATCGAATTGGAATTGGAGGATCTTCCAATTTCCTATGGATTAGAGAGGAGCTGGACTCGAAATTGATTATGTATTTTGTAAACAAATATAGTAACACAAATATATTTATGGTGCTTGTTTTGAAAAAGTATTTATAGTAACACAGAGATTTTCTGCTTATAATAATAGTTAGAGGTGGCAAACGGGCGGGTTCGGGCGGGTTTGGGCGGGTTGAAACGGGTCGTGGGTCAAATATGGGCGGGTCGAATATGGGTCAAAAAGTAAACGGGTTGAAACGGGTCGGGTCAAATATGGGTCAAGCCAAACCCAAACCCGCCCGACCCGACCCGTTTTCCTCCCTCCCTTCTTTTTTTTTTTTTTTGGTTTTGGTTTTGTTTTTTGTTTTCCTTTTTCTCCCTTCCCCCGCGGGTGATTTGTCTCAATAAGGGAATTCAGAAAAGTAAAATTTTATGATTAAAACTCAATTTTTTGTATTTGTTTGTTTTGCGACAAACTTTTTATTTCTATTAGTTCGTCTCAACGAGAGAATCGAAAAAGTAAATTTTTTTTTACTTTTACCCGGCCTAATATTTTTTGTAATATTCAAGATAAATCCCAACAATCGGTTTTTTGGGCTTTATCTTGGATGTTTTCAAAAATATTTGGGTAAAAGTCAAAATTTTTTACTCCGTACTTTTCTGATTGGAGCGAATAAAAAATCGTAAAATACTTGTCCCTCATAGGAGCTCAAGGGATTGGAGAGAGAGAGAGAGAATTTGTGTGGATGAATTTTAGAGGTGGCAAATTAAAAAATAAAATTTTTTGTCCTTTACCTATATATTTTTGAAAAAAATCACTTTAAAAAAAAAAGTCAAAAAAAATTGGTGTACTTATCTCACTGGAATGGAGAGATTCTTAGAGAGAGAGAGAGAGAGAGAGAGAATTTGGTGTACTTATATCACTGGGACATTTTTCTAGCAAAAAAAGGGAGTTCATAAAGGAGGGAGAGAGAGAGAGAGAGGAGATGGACTTGGCCCAGAAGTTTAATTATATTGTCTATCTCTCTCTCTACACTTGGGTTTATTTACTCTCTCTTCTAATCTCGACGCCAAATGTGTACCAGAGAAAGACGGGGGGAGAGTGTGGGCTGAGAGAGAAAGAGGTGTTGGGCCATTTTTAATTCTGACCCATATTTAACCCACTCTCAACCCATCTAAACCCATATAAATATGGGTTGCTATGGGTTCAACCCATATCAACCCATTACATAATATGGACGGATTGGGTTGGGTTATAAGTGGACGGATTTGGGCGGGTTAAGAAATATGGGTTTGGATTGCCACCTCTAATAATAGTAGTTATATGTACACACTTATGTAACTTGAAGCTTGGTTTTTCTGCTCATAATAATAAGTATTTTTTGTTCCTTTCTTTTTGTTTTGTTTTGTTTTGTTTTTCTGACATCGGAGTATTATTATTATTATTTTTCTTTCTCCATCTTTATACTTCCTCCGTCCCTTTTTAAGTGTCCTGCTTCGTAATTCTAACTCATTAAAAAAAATATCATCATTACACCTTTCACATCAACTATTACCTCCACTTTCTCTCCTTATCCTCTATGAAAACATCATCATTACATTTTTACTCACTAACTTTTCAAAATGGAATATACTTTTAGAGGCAAATTAGAAAATTCACAAAGTTTTACCCACTAACTTTACAAAATGGACACTTATTAAGAGACAGCTCAAAATGGAATATTGGATTCTAAAAAAGAGACGGAGAGAGTATTATTTTTGTGAAGTTAAATTGAACGCGAAGGGAGAAAATTCATATAGCAAGGTCAATACTAATGACCTTGCCAACCAATGAGGGGTTAATGCATGGTTGGAAACTCGGAATTAGTTGGACAATGCCCAGGTTCGCGTTCTGGTAGCTCCTAAACATACTTCTAACACCACTGATACGTTGGGGGATCTTAGTTTCGGTCCCGAAATAGGTGCGGTGGAGTCACTACAAATAGTGGTGTGGTGTGATGGGACAATATTCCATGACGGAGGTGACGGGATATCATACCTCCATTTCCATTTCAGTCACACTTCGGATTGGTGCAGTGCACAGTATAGTGCTGCGCACACCACTGCACAACACCATCCCAAATTGATTTCAGTCACTAAAAAAGAAAGTACGATCCATGCATCATCCCCTACTCGTGTAGTTTTGCTCCTTCAAAAGGACTGGGTTGGCCAGCCCATTACAAGGCCCACAAATTTTGCCACTATCTGCCAGCCCATTGGCCCATTAAGGCCCACTTCCGTCCCAAAATCACTCAGTCAGAATTCAGAAATCAGCGAACGGTAAAAATGGCATGAAAAAAATGGTAATAATCTGAATTTTCTCGGATCAAAAAAAAAAAATCTGAATTTTCTATACCAATTTTCAAACTCCCCTTCGATTATGAGTCGCGGGATGCGAAGGCACTGGTTCACGCAATTCGGGTTGATTCCTCTTTGTGCATTCCTCTTTCTTCTGATCGGTATGGTAACAATTGGTCTTTTCGAGACGAGACTTCATCCTCTTTTGTTTGTTTGGGGCAGAACACCTCTTCTGACAAAATGGATTTTGGTAGAATTTCCCCCCGAAAGATAACTTGTTTTCCGATGTTTAATTGTAACACAAAGAGATGTCCCATTTGTTTCACATAGAAAAAGTTCTTAATTTGGGAAGTTTAGGTAGCTGCTCTTCGAGTCACAGTAACTTTGTCCGTTTGGGGGAGGTTTTTTAGAGTAATGAGTGGAGAGATAAATAGAGAAAATTTATTGGAGATCGTACCCAGAATATTTGAGTCCCCCAAACGAACAAGGCCAGAAGGACTTTGGTGAGCCAGGGGAACCGGGCAAGGGGGTGAACATTCAGGCAAGAGGAGGGCTTTGAATGAAGGGAAACGTGAATATTCTATACCTAGCGGATCAATTCTATAAGTTTGGGCACTGTCATGCATGTTGGCTCCCAAGGCAATTGGAAGTTGTTGTGGATGGCGTCTGGAACCAGTGGCGACTCCAGAAATTATTAACACTGGGGGTCATTCATTTGTTCAAACTAGTGACGAGGCTACGTGCTTCGCACGATATAATCGTGCCCGTTAGCTTGAGAAATTATTTCATAGTTTATGATAAAAAATTTAAAAAATCATTTATCTCCAACGAAAAATAAAGTTTCAAATAGATTCATTTAGATAAATGATTATTAACACCGGGATCATTCATTTGTACAAATTTAGATTATTTCACATAGAAATTACTTCATAGTTCTTGATAAAATAATCATTTATCTCCAAAACGAAAAAAGTAAAGTTTCAAATAGGTCCATTTAGATATACTTGTACATAAAAAATTTAGACCAGTTTCCAAAATTCGTAACTATACCCCCAAGCTTTTAATGAAAGAGAATCTTAAATACTCCTCTTGCTATGTTCAGGTGATGTTTCTTTCCAAGTAGGAGTTATGGGGCTGTTGGAAAAAATTATCTCGTGGGTTGCAGTGTTGAACGTGGAGTTATAGAAACTATTAATGTGACAGAACTTATATACACCAGCTCTAGCTCTAGTTTTTTGTTTCATGGTGTCCGGCGACCCCACGGCTAATAGGCTGGCGTCGCCTCTATCTAGAACACACACATCGAGGAAAGAACGGCCACTCTAGTCTAATTGCATTTATCAGTAATCAAAGCAGTCGTGTTTTGTTATTTATTTTCAATCAGTGTTTATTAGACTTAGTAAAGTTAAGGCACTGTTTGGTAAAGTTGCCAGTTTTACAAGAAATGAGTTTTTGTTTATTTATTAAAAAATAAAAACAGAATACATGGTTGTGTCCATAATAAGTAGTTTTTGTTTATTTATTTTTTGGGCTGCTGAAAGTGTTTTCAAAACAAATGAAAATGCAATTTTTGTGTTTCTAGAATTTATATAAACTAGTGAAATTGATTATGTATTTTGTAAACAAATATAGTAACACAAACATGTTTATGGTGCTTGTTTCGAAAAATATCGAAAACAACAACAAAAAACTGGAAATAAAAACTTTTCCAAACAGAGCCACATTGTAATGTAAGATTATCCCATCTATTCGCTATGGCTGCCTAGAGAAACATGGGTGATGCATTGTTCTGTATATGGACCATGAAAAACATTTTTGATTTTTAGTTGATAATTTATTCCGTTACACCATGCACCAGAAAATATTTTGTATAGCAGTGTTATCAAAAACGATTTCGCCATTTACCCAAAAAAAAAAAAAACGATTTCGCCTGAAAAGCAAGTGGAGTTTGACTAATAATAGAGATAATAAGTATATCATCTTCTTTCAAAAAAATAATTGCATAATTAATTTAAACAACACTATCTGAGTGTTTTGATCATGTCAAGGGCTATTTTGGCCCCGTTTCACTAAGGAATATACGTAGTACTTATTTTTTGAATTGAAGGTAATGTATTGTGAGAGAATTAATGGTTTGTCTCGTAAAACAAAAAATAAGAACCTTAGTTGAACATGGCCTTGTCTTTGTCCTTTTTTTATTCGAACTTTTCAATTTTCCTAATTGTTGCATGGTCTAGTAAATTAACTTTATTTGCTCTCTAGATTGTGCAAATATTGGGAAGTTAGAACCGAAATCAAGAATTGACATAAACCAAAAGTATTAAAATTACACTAATTTGAATCAATACACAATTTTGAAGGGTACAGAAAATAAGTTGATCCACTCTTCTTCATTCAATTTTCCCGGCATATAATCGCGTATTTAACTTAAACAACACTTCTCAAGAAAACAAAAAAGAAAATCCCAATATGGGTGAAACAATTAAACAAGAAAAAAAAAATTCAAGTCAAATATCACTACAAATGGAGGGTAATAAAAAAGTCATCAACATTTGGGAAGATCTGACGGTGGAGGAAGCAACTTTTGGTTTGGAAGCTTTCCATCTAAAACAAGCCAAGCCATTTTCAATCCCCAGCTGGTGTGGACTTCCAGGTGGCAGTGCATGAACCATACCCCTGGTCACAAAATATTTAACACCATCAATACCAACATTAGAAAAACTTTATTAAAAAATTTACTACATATTGATTTAATTTTATTTGTTCGGGACAGAGATTTTCTTTGAACAAGTATTTATATTGTGGATTTCTACCCTTTGTTTTTCCAGTTGATTGGCTATAAAATATTAAAATGTGACATTTACCAAAAAAAAAAAAAAAAAAAACCTTACCCGGGTTGTCAGCTAGAAATCGGAGAGCGACCCAACCACCAGAGGGCACACCCACTGTGTTCCTCTCCATGGGGTCAACAAGATTGAATTTTTTCGGGTCATTATTCGGGTCGAAGTTCCCGAACCCTTGGCCCACAACAAAGAAGTTGAACCCATGGAGATGAAGTGGGTGGCTCTCAGCTCCAAGAATGTTTGTGTCCTGCAATATCACCTCCACACTAGTGTTGAAATTCAGCACCAAAACCTCGGTTCCATTTCCCACCATAATGTTGTTTGGCGGGTTACCCGTGTAGTTAAACCAATGGGTCGGGTTGAACGGAAAATACGGGCTATAAACACCGTTTGATCGCCCGAAGAAGTGGGATTGGAGCAGGGCCGTGGTTGGTTGTATGAAGGATATGTTGTTGACAGAAGCCGCGAATTTTGTTCCATTCGGCCCTTGGCATGTTTGGTTTTGGTCACATGGATTTGTTCCTAGGCCTACTGTGAAAAAGAAACGCTTATCGACTTTCTGGGGCACATTGGCAGGGTATTGAGCATTGGCTAAGCTTTTGAGTTTGTTTGTGAAATTGGTGGCAAAGGAAGTGTCATTTAGAGCCGGCAATGCTGGTTTGAAGAGTGGTAATTTTTCATCCGCTTTGGAGAGTGGAGAGAGGGCGATTCGTATTCTAGAATGCCTGCCACGGTGGAATTGTCGAACGTACCTTGGCCAGTGGCATACGGTCTAGCCATCATGAGAAAAGTGGCGCTCGGAAAAAACGGTTTGGTCTTGAGAAGAACGTTCGTGGTCTGTCCGGGGGCGATGAGGAGGACGCTGGTCTCGAACGGCTTGACGTAAATGGCATCAGCTTCGACGATAGTGAGAGTGTGGTTCGCGATACTGAAGAAGAGCTCGTCATTGAGTGCCGCGTTGATCAGGCGAAGAAGGCAGGTCTTCCCCGGCTTAACTTCGAGCTTGAATGTATCTGTTATGGAGAAGGTTTGTTCAATTCACCCCCTTGTATATCTAACCAGATGCAAATGATAGGAAAAGATATTTTTCAAAGATGGGAACTGAACAAAGTAAAGCTTTTCGTACCTTTGGCAGAGCAATTGTACAATGGGCCTGGAAGCCCATTGAGGGTATATGCTTCAGAGACATTTGGGCCACCACCAGTTTGTAGGGCTTGGCTTATTATTGCCTCAGTATCTGCATTGAACCACTCACCTACAACAAGTATTGTGGTTTTTGTGAGCAATCTAAAATAACATTGGCATTTGGTCAAGAGAAAAAATCTCGATAAAGTGTACGTAATCTATGCACGTTGAATGAAATTAGGACGTGGAAAGTTGATTACCGAAGATGATGGGAACTTCCTTGTATGGTTTGACAAATGGGTAGGAGACGTTAGGCTTGGGAAGAATGATCAGAGGACCATAGACAGTCGATCTTAACCACGAAATATGGGCATGCCAGAAGAGAGTTCCTCTTTGGCCAACGATAGTGTAGTTGTACACATAGCTCTGCCCAGTTTGTATCGGGCATTGAGTGATGTATGCCGGCCCATCAGCCCATCCGGACCGGAGCTGCCTAATGCCATGCCTGTCTCAAATGAAAATGGAATACCATTAAGACGTCATTGCGATTTGTGAATGAACTTTATATACGAAAATTCTCTTTGTGTATCATTTCATACCAGTGAATTGATATATTGTTTTGAACATGATTAACAACTTTTATGAGAAGACGGTCACCCTCTCTAGCTTCAATGCGAGGCCCTGGAAATTGCCCGTTCACAGTAACCATGCTCTTCGTATGGCACAACCGCGTCACATTTTGCAACTTGATCTACAAAACAATTGTCATCATTGTTAAAAGTGCTAATTAAACAAAAACAAAAAACTGTAACCAACTTTAGTCTCGGGGCCAAATGACACGTACATCAAATGTGTAGTGCCTCGTTACACCTGCACCCTCCGCGACTGCAAACCAAAGGAGAGGCAATGCTGCGAATACTAGAGATGGAAAATTAGAAGAAGTGGCCATTTTTTTCCCTATTGCCTTCTGTTTGGCTTCTGTTTTTCATCAAAAAGCATTTGATGGGGTTTTTTATAAATAGGTAGATGAGCATGAAGAGGAAAGGGTGTTTGCTTGATTAGGTGATGCATCTTGTCTGTTTCTAAGAGAAGCTGGGGTAGAAATATTAGTCACAGCTTGAACAACACTTTGGTTGGAACAACACAGTTGTTAGAAAACAACCTTAGAGTGATGTCAAAGACAATCTACAATTTGCCGTTAAAAAAAAAGACAATCTACAATTTCATTTTGGCATGTAATCCTTTCTCAACACTTTCCTTCATGCAGATGCATTGTGTGACTATCATACTTGATTTTGAGATCGTATCGATCTCGCTCGTTTGCCAAGGCCGGCTCTGACTTTTCGGAGCCTAAGGCAAAGATTAAAGACTCCCCCTTTTTTTTTTTTGTTGGAGGGGCCCCGTAGGACTTACAAATTTTTGAGGGCCTAATATGGCAGCACCTCATGCTTTAGCTTAGAGGTGTAAAATGGGTCGGGTCGGTACGGGCACGGCACGTTTGAAGGCGGCACGGCACGAAATGGGCACAGAATAATCCTGGCATGGCACGGGAACGGCACGGTTTCAGTGGGCACGCGTCACGGGCACGGAAGTGAGCGGGAACGACATGGGCACGGCACGGAAGTTGGCCTGACACGGCACAGCACGACACGGTCTTAGACGGGCACGGCACGGAAGTGGGATGGGGCACGAGTCACGACACGGCACGACACGGTTCTAGCCAGACACGGCACGGCACGCCACGGGCACGAGGCACGGTACGGGCATGGAAGTGAGGGGGAACGACACGGGCACGACACGGAAGTTGGCTTGGCACGGGACGGCACGACACGACATAGTCTTAGACGGGCACGGCACGGGCACGACACGGAAGTGGGATTGGGCACGAGTCAGGACACGGCACGGTTCTAGCACGGCACGGGCACGGGCACGACACGGCACGGGCACGCAGGGCCGGTCCTGGGATTTTGGAGGCCTAAAGCGAATTCTAAAAATGAGGCCCTATATTTTTAACAAAAAAATTCAATGTATGTGTCTAATATAAATTATAAGGTTAAAAGATTAAACTTTTAGCTTCATAATTTAACTAAAATAAAATTTTAAAACAATTTATACCATTAGAAAAAAATGAATCAAACATATTGCTCATACATTGTGTTTGTTTTGACTAATTATATTATGAACTTTAATTGTAAGAATGTTATTTTTAATAATAAGAGAATTAATTATTTTAAACATTTTTTTAATCAAATTTTGTTGAGTTCGAAGTATTTATTATGTTTTTATATAGTCCAAAGTGTTTTTTTTTTCTGTGAATTAGATATAAACTGTTAAAAGTTAAATTCAAATTAAAAAATTAAATTAAAAAGAAAACTTATCCAAACATTTATAGTAGTAGTGTGCAAAAGATTTGAATCCTTAGTGTGAGTAACATTTAAAACAACTGAAGCACAACTAATACAAGAGATGTAGTCTTAGTTGTCTTACCTAGATCTAGCAAAAAATTATAGAAAAGAAAATTTGCCAAATAGACCTTGTGGGACTCGAAACATGAGCTCTCAATTTAAGCAATATGCACAAACCACTAATGTCTAATGCTAGAACTCTACTTATGCAGTTGTGCTAGAATTCGGAATAACTTATATATAATTATATTTTTGTCTTATGAAAAGTAAGGCCCAGTTTTCGTCCGAATTTTGAAGGCCTAAAGCGGCTGCACCTCGGGCTTCACCTCAGGGCGGGCCCTACGAGCACGACACGAGGCATGGAAAAACCAAATAAAATATGACTCTAAGTAAACAAGGGATTTCAGATTATAGTTTACTTTATTTGTGTGTATTTTTTGACAATCCAATAATTTATTAATCTTTTCCTTTTATTTAAGTAAAATAAGTTTTTAAAATATTTTATATGATTAAGAAATTTTGAATGAAAATTCAAACATGATAATATACCAATTACTACACATATATTGATATATATTGCGTATAAAGCAAGTATTAACAAATCTAAACCAGTCCTCCAAATATGTGAAACCAAGGGACTTCCGGCACTGTTCCTCCTAAACTTTTGCTTTCGTATTAATTAAGCCTTTTTTTCTCAATTTTTATTAAACTTCCTGGGTTGGCCATTTGTCTCGACGAGGAGAGTTCAAAAACTAACAATGTTGTTTAAAATAAATCATCATGATGAAAAAACATACCAAACAACTGCTTTTTTTTTTGTGTGTATTTAGTATCGTTCTGTATATTTTTTTCAACCTCCGTTTACATTTTTATACTCTTTTGATTCCATTTCAACCTTCGTTTACATTTTTACACTATTCTGATTCCTCTCGTCGAGCCAAATGATTAATGCAAAAAATTATGCCAAAAAACTAAGAAAATTACAAGAAATAAATGATTCCCAAAAAATACCACAACCAAAATTTCGGGGGGAAAATGCCCCAGGAATAGGGCTGCAAACGAGCTGAGTCGAGCTTTTATCGTGCTGATTGGCATAGGCCCATAGGGGCTGATTTTTTTTTTAGACGAAAATCGGTTGCCGGTTGGTGATGTGTATATGAAAATCGATGGCACAACATGGCACGGCACGACACACGATTAAGGGCCGGCACGGCATGACATGAACCGACAAAAAAGGGCACGGCACGACACAACCCGACAAAAAAGGCACGGTACGACACGACAAAAAAAGGCACGGCACGACGCGGCACGATTAATTAATCGGACACGACACGACACGATTTAAAAAAGGCACGGCCCGACAAAGCAAAATGGCCGACCACGGCACGGGCACGGGCACGCTATGGCACGATGAAGTAAACGGGCACGGTACAACATGACACGAAGCACGGTTGGCACGGAAGAAAATGGCACGGCACGGCACGACAGACATGTTTGACACCTCTACTTTAGCTTAGGGCCGGCTTGGTTTTCTACAAGTAACTGTGAAGTTTATTTTCTTCCGTTGCATTTGTCTTGAGTAAAGTTTAGTTTATGTGATACTTAAGTAAATTTTTTTGATAGTATTACGTACGTAGCACAAGCCATGTTATAAGCAACAAATAGTATCTGCATTTGACTTGTACTTGAGCATTTTCATCAGGTTCCGTTGGCTTTGTAAAATGCTTGTTATGTTTCCAATTATTTAAAAACCATGGTACGTTGTTTTAGAGTTTCCTAATTCCCCTGTTCAAGACGTACCGAAAAGACAAGAAGGGGAAAAAAATCTAACTAATTCAGTGTTTTAGAGACCCCAAACGTAGCCTAAGAAGCATTCTTGGAGATTGATGGTAGATTTATTCTTGGAGGTCTTGGAGCACCGTTACGTGGTGCTCCGACTCTTTTCTTAATCATACACTTCATATGGGCTGATCAGTATACAGATACCACATGAATGTGAGGTTATGGAGAGTATTAGAGCACTACATGACCACTGTACTCCATGACCAGTAAATAATTAGTCATGCTATTGGATCCCGAATTAACTTGCGACAACCCTTTTTAAATAGTTGAGAATATATTTTCACCGTGATTGAAGTATGGGGATGCTGCTGAGTAGATGCAAAGCGGCCGATCCGGCCATTCATCTCGGCTCGGATGGCTCGGATCGAATCTGAGCACACAAAAATCGCATAAAAATCTGAACTATATATTGCTCGGTTAAGATCCCCAAATGTATACTCCTAAATTTCTAGGTGATTAGATGCACTAAATGCGATAGATTTAAGCTTCTTTTTTTTGGAAATAGCAAAAAGTTTATTAAGAAATTTGACAAATAATACATCAAGCTTAAATGCGATACATTTGCTTTTACGTTGAGAGGAGCATGGAAAATGACATTTTCTACGAGCAAACATGATAAACTTGTGAACTGTTCTTTTTTAAGTAGTACTGCAAGCTATCGGGGTCGCATATGTCATTTTAAATGAAGGAATATATAGTTGAAGCAGCAAGGTTGGTGCATGGCTGGTGTACTATTGTCGCTACCATTTTCACAAGCTTCTTAATTTCAAAACCCCAGAATTCAATTTGCTAGGTAGGGTTCCTGAAATGGTTGCTTGAAACCTACTTGCCAATTTTCTGAAATTCTTCCGATATCGATCCGTCCTCCTCATTGTCAACTTCTAAGCTTTAATTTCTGTGTTTGAATCAACCGAACGTTTAAGTTCGTCGAACATTCATGTTTGCTTTTGTTATCGATTAGTATAAGTTATTTCAGCACCCGTTTTACATGGTATCTATTATAAGTTATTTCAGCACCTGTTTTACATGGTAAGAACGGTTTTATTTATTATCAACTTTTAGTTCAATATTTTAGTGTTATATGTACACACTTATGTAACTTGAAGCATGGTTTTTCTGCTTATAATAATAAGTATTTTTTTTTCCTTTCTTTTTGTTTTGTTATGTTTTTCTGACATCGGAGTATTATTATTATTTTTCTTTCTCCATCTTTATATTATTTTTGTGAAGTTAAATTGAACGCGAAGGGAGAAAATTCATATAGCAAGGTCAATACTAATGACCTTGCCAACCAATGAGAGGTTGGTGCATGGTTGGAAACTCGGAATTAGTTGGACAATGCTCAGGTTCGAGTTCTGGTAGCTCCTAAACATACTTCTAACACCACTGATACGTCTTAGTTTTGGTCCCGAAATAGGTGCGGTGGAGTCACTACAAATAGTGGTGTGGTGTGATGGGACAATATTCCATGACGGAGGTGACAGGATATATATCATACCTCCATTTCCATTTCAGTCACACTTCGTGTTGGTGCAGTGCAGTGAAGTGCACAGCACCGTGCTGCACACATCACTGCACAACACCATCTCCCAATTGATTTCAGTCACTAAAAAAGAAAGTACGATCCATGCATCATCCCCTACTCGTGTAGTTTTGCTCCTTCAAAAGGACTGGGTTGGCCAGCCCATTACAAGGCCCACGAATTTTGCCACTATCCGCCAGCCCATTGGCCCATTAAGGCCCACTTCCGTTCAAAAATCACTCAGTCAGAAATCAGCGAACGGTAAAAATGGTATGAAAAAAATGGTAATAATCTGAATTTTCTATATCAATTTTCAAACTCCACTTCGATTATGAGTAGCGGGATGCGAAGGCACTGGTTCACGCATTTCGGGTTGATTCCGCTTCGCGCCTTCCTCTTTCTTCTGGTCGGTATGGTAACAATTGGTCTTTTCGAGACGAGACTTCTTCCTCTTCTGTTTGTTTGGGGGCAGAACACCTTTTCTGCCAAAATGGATTTTGGTAGAATATTCCACCGAAAGATAACTTGTTTTCTGATGTTTAATTGTGACACAAAGATGTCTCATTTGTTTCACACAGAAAAAGTTCTTAATTTGGGAAGTTTGGGTTGCTGCTCTTCGAGTCACAGTGACCTTGTCTGTTTGTGGGTTTTGAGGGAGGTTTTTGAGAGTAATGAGTGGAGAGAGATACATAGAGAAAACTTATTGGAAATCGTGTCCAGAATATTTGAGTCCCCCAAACGAACAAGGCCAAAAGGACTTTGGTGAGCTAGGTGAACCGGGCAAGGGGGTGTACATTCAGGCAAGAGGAGGGCTTTGAATGAAGGGAACCGTGAATATTCTGTACCTAGCGGATCGATTCTAAAAGTTTGGGCATTGTCATGTGTTAAATATGAGAGAAGAAATATTGAATTCGATTATTGAAATCATACAATGAAGCATCTATTTATACAAGAGGAGAGAGCCTAACTATGGAAAGAAAATCATACTAATTAACTATGGAATAAAATCTTCCTAATTACAATCAAATCACAATCTCAAGATCACGATTTGATCGCGACATTATTTTGTATATGCATTTATTCTAACATCCCCCTCAAACTTAAGTAGGTCTACCAACTTGAGTTTGAAAAAGCCAAGAGAAACTAGGAACATCCAAGGAAAAAGAAACCAGGAGCCACCACGCCAAGCCAAGCCAAACCAAGAGCATCGAAGCCAAAAAGAAACCAGGAACAACCAAGCCAAGCCAAGAGAACCAAGAGAGCCAAAAAGATAGCCATAAGTGAGAACCAGGAGCAGCCACGCCAAGCCAAACCAAACTCAAGTAGGTCTACCAACTAGAGTTTGAAAGAAAAGAAATGAAGAATCCATGAATCAGAAAGCCACGAGTGCTGGTGGTGAAGAGGCACGGTGGGCAAAGTAAACTATGAATGCCCGGCGGACGGCAGCAAGGCTTAGGCCGCTCGCCAGGAGCGAAAATTCCACAGGGCCTAAATCTTATAGCTTTGATACCATGTTAAATATGAGAGAAGAAATATTGAATTCGATTATTGAAATCATACAATGAAGCCTCTATTTGTACAAGAGGAGAGAGCCTAACTATGGAAAGAAAATCATACTGATTAACTATGGAATAAAATTATCCTAATTATAATCAAATCACAATCTCAAAATCACGATTGGATCGCGATATTATTTTGTATATGCAATAATTCTAACATCATGTTGGTTCCCAAGACAATTGGGAGTGGTTGTGGATGGCGTCTGGAACCAGTGGCGACTCCAAGAATTATTATTAACATTGGGGTTATTTATTTGTTCAAACTAGTGATGAGGCTACATGCCCGTTAGCTTGAGAAATTACTTCATAGTTCATGATAAAAAATTTAAAAATCATTTATCTCCAACGAAAAATAAAGTTTCAAATAGATTCATTTAGATAAATGATTATTAACACTGGGGTCATTCATTTGTTCAAATTTTGATTATTTCACATAGAAATTACTTCATAGTTCATGATAAAATAATCATTTATCTCCAAAATGAAAAAAGTAAAGTTTCAAATAGGTCCATTTACATATATTTGTACATAAAAAATTTAGATCAGTTTCCAAAATTCGTAACTATACACCCAAGCTTTTAATGAAAGAGAACCCTAAATATATACTCCTCTTGCTATGTTCAGGTGATGTTTCTTTCCAAGTAGGAGTTATGGGGCTGTAGGAAAAAATTATCTCGTGGGTTGCAGTGTTGAACGTGGAGTTATAGAAACTACTAATGTGACAGAACTTATATACACTAGCTCTAGCTAGCTCTAGTTTTTTGTTCCATGGTGTCCGGCGACCCCACGGCTAATAGGCTGGCGTCGCCTCTATCTAGAACACACACATCAAGGAAAGAACGGCCACTCTAGTCTAATTGCATTTATCAGTAATCAAAGCAGTCGTGTTTTGTTATTTATTTTCAATCAGTTGTTTATTAGACTTAGTAAAGTTAAGGCTCTGTTTGGTAAAGTTGCCAGTTTTACAAGAAATGAGTTTTTGTTTATTTATTAAAAAATAAAAACAGAATACATGCATGGTTGTGTCCATAAGAAGTAGTTTTTGTTTATTTATTTTTTGGGCTGCTGAAAGTGTTTTCAAAACAAATGAAAATGTAATTTTTGTGTTTCTAGAATTTATATAAACTAGTGAAATTGATTATGTATTTTGTAAACAAATATAGTAACACAAACATGTTTATGGTGCTTGTTTCGAAAAATATCGAAAACAACAACAAAAAACTGGAAATAAAAACTTTTCCAAACAGAGCCACATTGTAATGTAAGATTATCCCATCTATTCGCTATGGCTGCCTAGAGAAACATGGGTGATGTATTGTTCTGTATATGGACCATGAAAAACATTTTTGATTTTTAGTTGATTATTAATTTATTCCGTTACACCATGCACCAGAAAATATTTTGTATAGCAGTGTGTTATCAAAAACGATTTCGCCTGAAAAGCAAGTGGAGTTTGACTAATAATAGAGATAATAAGTATATCATCTTCTTTCAAAAAAATAATTGCACAATTAATTTAAACAACACTATCTGAGTGTTTTGATCATGTCAAGGGCTATTTTGGCCCCGTTTCACTAAGGAAAATATTTAGTACTTATTTTTTGAATTGAAGGTAATGTATTGTGAGAGAATGGTCTGTCTTGTAAAACAAAAAATAAGAACCTTAGTGGACCAGGGCCTTGTCTTTGTCCTTTTTTTATTCTAACTTTTCAATTTTCCTAATTTTTGGTCTAGTAAATTAACTTTATTTGCTCTCTAGATTGTGCAAATATTGGGAAGTTAGAACAGAAATCATGAATTGATAAAAACCAAAAGTATTAAAATTACACTAATTTGAATCAATACGCAATTTTGAAGGGTACAGAAAATAAGTTGATCCACTCTTCTTCATTCAATTTTCCCGGCATATAATCGCGTATTTAACTTAAACAACACTTCTCAAGAAAACAAAAAAGAAAATCCCAATACGGGTGAAACAATTAAACAAGAAAAAAAATATATTTTCAAGTCAAATATCACTACAAATGGAGGGTAATAATATAAAAGTCATCAACATTTGGGAAGATCTGATGGTGGAGGAAGCAGCTTTTGGTTTGGAAGCTTTCCATCTAAAACAAGCCAAGCCATTTTCAATCCCCAGCTAGTGTGGATTTCCAGATGGCAGTGCATGAACCATACCCCTGGTCACAAAATATTTAACACCATCAATACCAACATTAGAAAAACTTTATTCGAAAATTTACTACATATTGATTTAATTTTATTTGTTCGGGACAGAGATTTTCTTTGAACAAGTATTTATATTGTGGATTTCTACCCTTTGTTTTTCCAGTTGATTGGCTATAAAATATTAAAATGTGACATTTACCAACAAAAAAAAAAAAAACTTACCCGGGTTGTCAGCTAGAAATCGGAGAGCGACCCAACCACCAGAGGGCACACCCACTGTGTTCCTCTCCATGGGGTCAACAAGATTGAATTTTTTCGGGTCATTATTCGGGTCGAAGTTCCCGAACCCTTGGCCCACAACAAAGAAGTTGAACCCATGGAGATGAAGTGGGTGGCTCTCAGCTCCAAGAATGCTTGTGTCCTGCAATATCACCTCCACACTAGTGTTGAAATTCAGCACCAAAACCTCGGTTCCATTTCCCACCATAGTGTTGTTTGGCGGGTTACCCGTGTAGTTAAACCAATGGGTCGGGTTGAACGGAAAATACGGGCTATAAACACCGGTTGATCGCCCGAAGAAGTGGGATTGGAGCAGGGCCGTGGTTGGTTGTATGAAGGATATGTTGTTGACAGAAGCCGCGAATTTTGTTCCATTCGGCCCTTGGCATGTTTGGTTTTGGTCACATGGATTTGTTCCTAGGCCTACTGTGAAAAAGAAACGCTTATCGACTTTTTGGGGCACATTGGCAGGGTATTGAGCATTGGCTAAGCTTTTGAGTTTGTTTGTGAACTTGGTGGCAAAGGAAGTGTCATTTAGAGCCGGCAATGCTGGTTTGAAGAGTGGTAATTTTTTCAACGGCTTTGGAGAGTGGAGAGAGGGCGATTCGTATTCTAGAATGCCTGCCACGGTGGAATTGTCGAACGTGCCTTGGCCAGTGGCATACGGTCTAGCCATCATGAGAAAAGTGGCGCTCGGAAAAAACGGTTTGGTCTTGAGAAGAACGTTCGTGGTCTGTCCGGGGGCGATGAGGAGGACGCTGGTCTCGAAAGGCTTGACGTAAATGGCATCAGCTTCGACGATAGTGAGAGTGTGGTTCGCGATACTGAAGAAGAGCTCGTCATTGAGTGCCGCGTTGATCAGGCGAAGAAGGTAGGTCTTCCCCGGCTTAACTTTCAGCTTGAATGTATCTGTTATGGAGAAGGTTTGTTCAATTCACCCCCTTGTATATCTAACCAGATGCAAATGATAGGAAAAGATATTTTTCAAAGATGGAAACTGAACAAAGTAAAGCTTTTCGTACCTTTGGCAGAGCAATTGTACAATGGGCCTGGAAGCCCATTGAGGGTATATGCTTCAGAGACATTTGGGCCACCACCAGTTTGAAGGGCTTGGCTTATTATTGCCTCAGTATCTGCATTGAACCACTCACCTACAACAAGTATTGTGGTTTTTGTGAGCAATCTAAAATAACATTGGCATTTGGTCAAGAGAAAAAATCTCGATAAAGTGTACGTAATCTATGCACGTATAATGTTTGACATTTTACCGAGTTTGTAGTTTTACGTTGAATGAAATTAGGATGTGGAAAGTTGATTACCGAAGATGATGGGAACTTCCTTGAACGGTTTGACAAATGGGTAGGAGACGTTAGGCTTGGGAAGAATGATTAGAGGACCATAGACAGTCGATCTTAACCACGAAATATGGGCATGCCAGAAGAGAGTTCCTCTTTGGCCAACGATAGTGTAGTTGTACACATAGCTCTGCCCAGTTTGTATCGGGCATTGAGTGATGTATGCTGGCCCATCAGCCCATCCGGACCGGAGCTGCCTAATGCCATGCCTGTCTCAAATGAAAATGGAATACCATTAAGACGTCATTGCAATTTGTGAATGAACTTTATATACGAAAATTCTCTGTGTGTATCATTTCATACCAGTGAATTGATATATTGTTTTGAACATGATTAACAACTTTTATGAGAAGACGGTCACCCTCACTAGCTTCAATGCGAGGTCCTGGAAACAGCCCGTTCACAGTAACAATGCTCTTTGTATGGCACAACCGCGTCACATTTTGCAACTTGATCTACAAAACAGTTGTCATCATTGTTAAAAGTGCTAAACAAAAACAAAAAACTGTAACCAACTTTGGTCTCAGGGCCAAATGACGCGTACATCAAATGTGTAGTGCCTCGTTACACCTGCAACCTCCGCGACTGCAAACCAAAGGAGAGGCAATGCTGCGAATACTAGAGATGGAAAATTAGAAGAAGTGGCCATTTTTTTTCCCTATTGCCTTCTGTTTGGCTTCTGTTTTCATCAAAAAGCATCTGATGGGGTTTCTATAAATAGGTAGAGGAGCATGGAGAGGAAAGGGTGTTTGCTTGATTAGGTGATGCATCTTGTCTGTTTCTAAGAGAAGCTAGGGCAGAAATATTAGTAAGAGCTTGAACAACACTTTGGTTGGACCAACACAGTTGTTAGAAAACAACCTTAGAGTGATGTCAAAGACAGTCTACAATTTCATTTTGGCATGTAATCCTTTCTCTTATATCCCTCTCAAACACTTTCCTTCATGCAGATGCATTGTGTGATTATCATACTTGATTTTGAGATCGTATCGATCTCGCTTGTTTGTCAGGGCCAGCTCTGACTTTTCGGAGCCTAAGGAGAAGATTAAAGACTCCCCTTTTTTTTTTGTTGGAGGGGCCCGTAAGACTTACAAATTTTCGAGGGCCTAATACGGCAGCGCCTCATGCTTTAGCTTAGGGCCGGCTTGGTTTGCTACAAGTAACTGTGAAGTTTAATTTCTTCCGTTGCATTTGTCTCTAGTAAAGTTTAGTTTATGTGATACTTAAGTAATTATCTTTGATAGTATTACGTACGTAACACAAGCCATGTTATAAGGAACAAATAGTATCTGCATTTGACTTGTATTTGAGCATTTTCATCAGGTTCCGTTTGGCCTGTGTAAAATGCTTGTTATGTTTCCAATTATTTAAAAACCATGGTACGTTATTTTAGAGTTCCTAATTCCCCTGTTCAAGACGTACCGAAAAGACAAGAAGGGAAAAAAAATCTAAAAACTAATTCAGTGTTTTAGAGACCCCAGACGTAGCCTAAGAAGCATTCTTGGAGATTGATGGTGGATTTATTCTAGGTGGTCTTGGGGCACTGTTACGTGGTGCTTCAACTCTTTTCATAATCATACAGTTCATATGGGCTGATCAGTATATAGACACCACATGAATGTGTGGTTATTGAAAGTATTAGGGCACCACATGACCACTGTACACCACGACCCGTAAATAACTAGTCGTGCTATTGGATCCCGAATTAATTTGCGACAACCCTTTTTAAATAGTTGAGAAAATATTTTTACCGTGATTGAGGCATGGGGATGCCGCCAAGCGGGTGCAAAGCGGCCAATCTAGCGTTTCATCTCAGCACGGACAGCTTGAATCAAATTAATATGAACGCATACAAATCTGATTCGTCCATTAGTTGGTTAAGATCCCAGCTGTCGATTGCCGAGACGAGCAGTCGGATCGGCCGCTCTGCTTCGCTCTACAGGAAGATGCTTGGCAGCATCTCCCATTCCGAAGCATGCCTTCCATTGTCTAGCTACCAAAATGGAACGCGTTTAAACTTAAAGCCACTAATTATTCTAGGTGATCAAGGTAATAAAACAAAGGTGTACCTATCATATATAAGTAGTTTTAAGGTCAAATTTCTTTATCACTTTCATGAAGGACGTGTACTTGTTTGGAGGACCTGAGATAGGGTTGTTGGTTCAGGTGTTTTCGTGGCCCTTGTTCTTTAGGGTAATGAATATGCAGGGAAAGTGACAAAATAATTTGGACAAAAAAATTTGGAGTCCTTTTGTCTCAAGCAAAGAAGAGAGAGTAGTGATGTGCTTGCTTCACAGGATCTTTGCTGTTAAGTCTACAAAACCTATCTACAGTATTAGATTACCTACCAAGTAAAAGGACAACGAAATATACGTTTTATTGATTCGAGTATACGATACATACAAGCCTCGTACGTGTCTCTCCAAACATTCGTGAGGCTCACAAGAATTACTGTACTAAGTATGTTCCTCGTAAGTCGTACACTTCTCTCCCTCTCCCTCGATCTCAGGGCCTGCCGGGAGGTATTTGGATGCCCTAGGCTAGGCCAAATGGTGGAATAGAGTTCTACATAAATTCCTTAATTTAAAAACAATAAACAAAAATACTTATTTATATATCATTTTCGGTCATACTATTCAACATGGTATTTTGGCTTTAATGGCTTGTGCAGTTGCTATAAGGAAAAATGACGGTCAATGACGTGTTTTGATAATTAATACCCGTCAAGGACATGCTGAGAACATTTGTTAATGCTGAAAATGTTCTTGGCGGGTATTAATTATCAAAACACGTCCTGAGCCGTTATTTTCCCTTGCTATAATATTCAGTGGACTCAGGTTCGAATCACAACAACCCAATTTTTTGTGACTAGAGAATTTTTTTTGGGCAACACACGCACTTCAAAAGGCAAACAGACACTTCAAAAAAGTATCCTACCAGGATTTGAACTCAAGCATCTTATGTGGAAGAGCAAAAACTTTATCGCTGAATCACCAAAAAAGTTTGTAATATAGTTGCGCACAGAAAATATATATACTTATCTAGGAAGTGGTGCCCCATTTTTTGCCCAAAATGTGGAGGCCCAAGGCGGCGGCCTCTTGAGCCTTGCCCTTGGGCCGCCCGGCCTTGAGAGCCGGGAGCGAACTTGAAAGGTGGGACTCCCGTGTAACTCTATAGAAATTTCTTTAAAGATGACTTTAGTTACAGGATTGTTAAAAGCTCGAAACTAAACATGACAAATAAGAAACATTTACAAGATAGCTGTGAAAGCCATTTCTCACATGGTAGTAGTAAGCGTTTAAGGCCGTAGTCTCAGTTCCGAGTTTCACCGGCCCCTCCTCCTATAATGCCTATGATGATTTTCTTATCCAAGATAAACGCATTAATTGGTTTGATCTTGGACTTTTGGATTGAAAACGACCGTTCAATTCGCAAAGAATTGGTGATGGAAAGGCATTGCCCGATCGAGCTTGACTGGTTCTAGAGATAAGTTTCCATAAATGGGCATGAACCCCTATGGCGTGCTAATGTTTTTGTAGTTTTTGAGTCTACAAGCAATATCCCTTTCATAGTAGTAATAAGATGACAGAATGTCCCTAAATGTAGGCTATACCTAATTTTTCAAAGGAAAATTGGGAAGATAGGCTCTCATCAATCTAATTATGAAAAGGGTTCATCAATCTTGATTTTTTTTCAAAAATAAGCAATCTCCTTGCATTAAAATATCGCATACATTGCTTTAGCAAGAGTCTTTCTTTGTTTGTTTGTATTTTCTTTTCTTTTTTTGGCAACAGCGATGGTTATAGGTTGTAGTCTTTTCAGCCCTGCATTCTAATGACAGATGGGCTTTTGGAAAGGGTAGTGAACAATTGTTCTTTTATTTTATTTTATTGGATAAACATAAGATGTTCCGACTAGATTGCACGTCTTTCGATTAATCCCTAGGCGACCGATCCTACATCCGCTAGTGGAGAGCCCGATTAAGGTCTGGACCAATCTCAGACGGGCGTCACGAGACTTGATAGAACTCTGGAGACCTAAGCAAACCATAAATCTCAAAGTCTTGACAACTAGGCCACCGGGGTTGAAAAGTGTAGCAGGCCGAGTCAGATGGCTCGAGCCGCACCGAGCGTAATACCGTGCCATAGGACCGACGGTCCATTTTCATTCCGAGGCAATGCCAACAGCGCCTCGGCTTACCGACGGTCTGGTTTTCTCCGAGGTGATGCCGACGACGTCTCGGCTTACCTACGGTCCAATTTGACCCAAAGAGATATCTATCCGCCTCGGCTTACCGAGGGATGAGCATTACCTCCTGATATCTTTCACGGTTGACACCTTCTCGGCTTGCCGACTCTTTGATTGTCGACTCACATTCGGCTTTGAACGAATGTGGGGGCCATGATCCTCTCTCATTCACGTGGGAGTGCCACCGTGGCCATGATGACGATAGTGACGTCAGCTGAACGGTTACCAGGGTGATGGTAACACGTGAAGGGGCCAGCTCACTCGCTAAACGGTTACAAAACCCTAAAGGTGACGTAAGGGTGGCGTAAGCCGACACCTGTCATGTAACGAAACCACCTTGAAGGTCAAGTTAGGACTCCCTATAAATACACTGCGATGCCTCCAGAAAGAGGTACGTTTTACTGAACCCTAAATCCCTAACTTCAGATCCTTCATTACTCTTAGCGAGTGTTCTGATTCTTGCACCGGAGGGCCATCCCAGAGAACCTCCGGTGTGGTCTTTAGTCGTGCTCTCTTTTGCAGGACGCGGAAGGATTAGGAGCCAGATTCAAACCCCAAAGCAAAGGTGATTGAACCATCCAGAATGGAGCCCCACAAAAAGGGTAGTTAAAGTTAAGCTAGGAAGCTTTAAACTCTAAGTTTGCGGCAGAACACAAAAAGATGAACATTATCAGATAAATATCCAATATAAGACTCGAGGAGACTTGGATCCTGAAATATGATGGGCGGGTTGGGTTGGGTTATAAATGGGCGGGTTAGAAAAATATGGATTGAGATTGCCACCTCTAGAAAATCAGTAGGGAAAAAAAAAGAAAAGAAGAGAGGAAGTGAGGTGGGTTTGATTTTGCACTCAACCGGACTCAATTCGGATTCACCCATTATACACCACGATCTCCAACACTTCCGTGAACCATGTCCAATCACCCAGGGCCGTTCCCGAAGTTCCCCGTTTCCGTTGTCTACTACGATTGCCGAAAACCCACGAAAATCGTCTGGAACCCGCTTCTCGCTTTCCGACTGAATTTGAGATAGATTAATCTCTTTCCTACCTCTCCCTAAGTATATTAGTGTCTTAATATGTTAATTTTTATGTTTAGAAGTAAAAGAAATCGAACCCGTGCATACAATTTCACAAACCAGCCGAAACCCTTTTTTTTTTTTTCTCGGGATTGCACTGATTTGTGCTTACAAAGAAGTGAAAGTGCTTTATTTATCACAAGGGTAATGAGGTCTTTTCGCTCTTTGCCGTTAACAGAGTTACGGTTGCAGTTTACTCCAAAACCATAGGGGGGGTTATGTGCTCATTACTTAACGTCAGGGAGGTTATCTGCCAAACATCCAAACCTCAGGGAGGTTTTCCGTACTTTGCCCTAAATGCATACTGTGCGACCATATCTATTTTGAAAGAAAAATGTAAAACCTATTGTTCTATCACTATGTCAAAGTTGGACTCATTCGACACAATTTCATTGTTAGACTTTGTCTCACATCGCTTATCTAAGCTACCCAAACTTGGTTAATATATTCTAGAGGTTATTTCACCTATTGCCAATTGGTTTTAGGTTGGAACCCTCCAAGAAATCTAACATGGTATCAGAGCCAGGTCTTGGGTGGCCTCACCTCGTGTGGTCAAGTCTCTATCGCCCGAGTCAATCGTCTCACCTCATCAATTCATGCCTTCACGTGCATCCGGGCTGCATGTGAGGGGTCGTCCGAGTAAAATCTCCTAATTTCCTCAATTCGTACCTCCACGTGCATCCGGGCTGCACGTGAGGGGGAGTGTTAGACTTTGTCCCACATCGCTCATCTAAGCCACCCAAACTTGGTTAATATATTCTAGAAGTTACTCCACCTATTGCCAATTGGTTTTAGGTTGGAACCCTCCAAGAAATCTAACATTCATGTTGTAAAATGACATAAAATGCATTTATAATGAAACTTGGATAGACGGGTTTTAGGATTTAAAGGAAAACATTCCATGGGCGTCCTATATGGTTTTACAAATTGTACGGAAAACTACTACAATTACGAAGAAAGTTGAAAATTGGGTAGAGCGATCGTCCAGGCTCATCTGCCCTTCGGTCCGTCCTTGGCCCTTGGTAACAAAAATAGCTCAATCTCATTAATGAACAAGCTAAAAATGTCAGCCAAAACAAGGGCTGAAACTTATGCGCACTGTATGCTTTCCATTCAGTCTCCCTTTCTGATGTTTTGACGGTATATGCGTCTCTTGAGTCTTGACTTGCTTGTATTCTTTTTGTATGGCTTGTAGTTTGATGATACAACAAAAATATGTGCACCAGAGCTAGGCTGCTCTCTCTCTCTCTCTCTCTCTCTGATCATACTTTCTCATCACCTAAGGTTGTAATTACTGAATACGTGCCGACGATAGCACATATCAACCCCACATTCATTATGAGAATGCAAACCCAAATCTGCAAAAGGAAAATTATTGGAATATCTCAATATTGGTCGTTCATACTAACACTGCTTGTTTCGGCATGTTACATTTTAAAGGTGGAAAATGTTTTCAATTTCAAGGATTGCAACCCGAGCACAATAAACCGTTTTTCTGTTGAAAACATATTGCACATTAACTGAAAAATTTTCTACCCAGAAACCGGAGCGTAAAACCACATACAAGCTGAAAATGCCAGCAAGGAAAGAATATGATTACCTGCAACTTTGTTAACCTGTCACGACAAATGCTGAGATAACACGCGCAAGGGAAAATTAGAGCCTGTAATTGACAACCGAGCAGAAGATAATCCTTAACATACTGTCTATAAATTGATGAAAAGAATAATAAGAGGGAATGGTGGAAGGAAAGCAAGCTATAGTTTGATAGGATCGAGGTCAAGTAGTAGCATTGTGTCACGCCCACTGCCAATCGTCAACCTTAGCATGGATTCGGCTTGAGAGATGGGCATCAAAGACAGAACATTGAACTGAAGTGTAAAGAAATTGAGAAACTTACAATGAGCATAACAAGTGAAGATCCAATAAAGGCCATCACTGAACCTGCAATGATATTTACACAAATGCGTTTGGAACTGTCAATGCGATATGTGTTCATGGCCCTTCTTGGCCTTAATAGGCAGTTGAACTGAATAAGCAAAAGCAAAAAAGGAAGAAATGATTTGAATCGATAAGAATGTGGGTGGAAGTTCTTACCGAAGTATGGAACTGTCAATGCCACAACTAAAGTTGAGAACACTAAAATTGTTCTGATGAGTATTGATATGCTGTAAGATCTATCCAGAGCCGAAGGCAAGAGTTCCTCTAAACTGAATGCTACAGGGGTAATTGTCAAGGCATACTTGGTGACAGGCGCAACAACCTACAGCAGAGACAGATAAATTTCATTTCATTCCACTTACAGCAATTCGGAAAACTACCTCGGATTCCAGCAAGGACATTAACCCAAGGAAACGTGGTGATATTGGAGAACGATACACAAGAAAATTTGACTGAAAAAGTATCCAGAACAATGTGTGGCAACACTGCTTTCATTATGATGGAATGAGGACTTCATTCTCCAAAAAGTTTATGGACAACTAGATGGACTTATATACAATCTTACCGTGGTCCATGCTGCGACTTTGGAAGCCACAAATCCCGAGGGCATGTTTAAGGTAAACTGTGATTTCGTTGAGTGACCAAACATCAAAAAGCCACATATTGCAACCGCAGCATACAGTAAACAAGATGCACTGAAGCTGCAGTGAAGTGAACCAATGATAGAATTATGACAAAGCTTGTCAAACGATTTTGACCATTGTCTTATGCAAGTTCAGAAATCAGATCAATGAACTGGACTAGACGGAGCGCTGATTTACCTGATTATTAGAACAGAGGGAAACTTTGATGGTTCCTTCATTGAAGAATAGATATTTGGGAAAACTGAATGGCTCCCATAGCAGAAACCAAAAAGCCCAAGTGTGACAGGAAGCTTTGCAAGGTCCAAAGCTGGTCCACTTGGGTGAAAACCAACTTGGTCAACCACTCCAACCCACAACAGGCATAGTGACACAGCACCAGCTGTGAATACTCCTCCAACTGAAAACCAAATGCTGCAAATATTTAGTAGCTGAACCTCAATCAGCGAAAAGAAAATAGGTAAAACAAGCATAATTTCAGTTACAAACCTGAAATAACCGACAGCAAGCTAAGGTTTCGAAGCCAAACAGTTGGAAGTATGATGAGTGTTGATGTGATCGTGCAGAGTTGATAAGAGTCAAGGTGAATTCCGGAGAAATTCATATTGGCATTTGGGAACAGTGCAGAAAGATTGTCACTCATCATAATCAAATATTCCACGCAAGATGACTGCAAAGGCTCCTCGCTTGTCAGTAAGGATACTAGCAGGGGACCAAAACAAAGCAATGTATAATGGGGTGTTTGCTTGCAAGATCAGCCCCTTTTTTTGCTTCTGCTACAGGCTTATGGACCGAAAACAACTTTAAAGAGCATAAAAGAGCTACTGATTTTTAAGAAACTCACTTCTGATTTCTTTTCAATAATTCAACTTTTGATTCAGCTCCTCTCCATAACCCTCCAAACTCCTCTTTTGAGAGTTGATCCCAAGCCCACTACTATGATCTGAATTTTCATCTTGTAGTACCCACAAAGAATCGATCGAATATCGATAGGCACATGAACAAGTTGCATTTTGATGTGTTAAATGGATGGTTTAAGCTTAAGATATTTTTATAACTTCCCGATTGAACTTTGTGCAGACATATTTTTCTTTCTGGGTTTTACGAGACGAATAATTCGGATAATGTTTCTGGATCCAAGATGGATCACATGTTATGAGTGCGTAGAAGGATATGGAGGGATTGGGTATGGAGTGGAGTGGAGCGGAGCTGACTTGAACTGGGGGGAAATACCCACTAAGACCTTTAATGAAACAGGTGGGGAGAATAAGTTAACACTTACATATAACTCTATGTACAAGAATATCTGCAACAACCAAAAACCCAAGTGTCAGCATCTCCCAACAAACCAACCACTCTTCTTCCTAACAAAATCAAAATCACTGATATAGAAAACTGATATCCAGTTTGAGACTTACGGATAAGAATATACGACCGGGGATTCCAAAAGCCGCTTGTCCAATATCTGGGTACGTTTGGAGACGAGGAGAGGTTTCTAAACAACGTTTCAAAAGAATTCCAGTGAAGCAAGTAATGATACCGAAGATGAAGAGAATGGCGAGGCTCCACCACCCTCCTTGTTTGAGTGCATATGGTGTTGAAAGGAGTCCTATTCCACATAGTACATTGATTGCTGCATTTTTATGCAAGAAAAAAGGATTTCAAATTGTTAGAGGTATTGGGAAAGAGAGCATTTGAAGCAGCTCCAAATGCAATTCTTATGAAGATCTGTCACTGAATTTGAAAATTGCAAGAAAGACTGGTCCAGTTATAAATGATGAAAACTTGGCATATCCTTGGAGCATGTGCATGGAACTCTTGTATAAGGATGTGTGTCTTATATTAAAAAATGATAAGATTGACTAAATTTTGTGTGTAGAACGGTTTGTTCTAGTACGAAGTGAATAGTGTTCTTAAAATACATCTTATAGTGCCCCCCAATTGTAACATGTTATGCCTTCTCAAGACGAATGTTACCATTGAGTGGTTAATGTTATGACGGGAGACACCATAAGAAAAGTGATTTTGAAAAGGCGTACCATGTTATGCATGATATGGCGAAAAATGTTATGTCTCCTTTTGGTAAACGTTATGCCTTCTTTAGGTAAATGTTATGCCATTTATGATTTGAAGATGTTATGCCATTTTGTGGTTTCTGTTGCGCCATGCGTAGTTTTTTTGTTACGCTTACTTATGTTTAATGTTATGTCATTGAGTGGTTAATGGTATAGGCGGATATGGTATCCCCCAGACAAGAGGGGTGGTACCCTAGATGCTCCCCCTAAACACAAATTCATTTGTTTATTTTCTGTGATAGGTTTCTTAGTTGATTGTTCCTGTGGCAGTAGACAAGACATATTGTGTTCACCACCAGCTTGACTAGACCTTGAGTCAAATACACTTCCATTTTTTAAGTTTTTCTCCCAATTAGCAATTCACATAGTACAATAGATAAGGAAACTAGGAGTGAAAGATCTACATACGGATGTCGCCAACTTACCATTAAGAAGGGATTGTGCATATGAACACTGCTGCATTGTCGGAACCGATTGACTACTAGAGAACCTTGACAGCTGAGAACTAGTTGCAGATAATTTTTCGCCCGGTAAGTATGAAGTAGGGACTTCATCTTTGTCCAAGCTAGTTGCTGTAGAAATGAGGGGTTCGGTACCACTCTGGAAAGGGTCTGCAGGCAGAGAAGAATGAGCAGCAGCCTGAGATCTCTTGTGGGCTGATATCAAGAAAGAGCCTGTTAGGAAGCTAATGTTGGGGGGTGTCGCGCTTGTGTACATGTCCATGGACAGCCTGCTTGAAAACATTGGGCAAATGTCATTGTCGAACCGAATTTTACCTTGTCTCTTAAATTCAATTGGTGTTAGGAAGTGTGTTATTTTTTGTGTTCTACTCGTACCCGCGTGTGTCTGCTTATTAAAGATGGTGCAAAGAGTGACACAATGTACATGCACTGCGACAATCTAGCAACAGTCTCTCTAATGAATGACACTCCAGCAACTCGAACATCACATCTTGTCTTCCGTACTGTTAAATTGAGTTCTACTACCTCTTCTACAATCAATTGGATTTCGGAAGGATTTCACCCTCTCTTTTTTTATGACGGTTTCGACATTGTACCCATTTTTTGTTATGAATTTGCCATCGTATGAACATGTACTTCTTTTGTTGTCTTTTCCACCTCTGACGCACACATTTTCTCATTGTGCTGAATACTAATGTTTTTACATTCGGAATTAGAAAGAAAAAAAGTAGAAGCACATCAACAAGCTTACTCTAAGACAACGAAACAAATCACGAAAAAACTCGTATCTCGGGCCAAAAAAATTCATAAATTTAAGCTACAAAATTCGTAAAGGGTGAGCGAGCCGTACACCCCAAAATCAAACGAGCAACAAAAACTCAAAAAGTAAGCCACAAAAAGTTCGTAAAGCGGGTGCGTGCTCAATACTTTGCCGTCAATTAGGTGGGTCGCTAGAAAATTTGGATTCATTAATAAAAATCGGAAGCGTAGACGAATAAATTATTTTAACTCTGTTTTACTATGAATGTTGCGATTTGATTTCTAGGGTTTTGTCAATAGGGGCCCACGTGCATGAAAAAATTCCAATCCATGCACAAAAACTAGAAACCAAAATTGAAACTTTCAGAAAAAAACACCAGCTACATATATACATGTACGTACCTGTAACTTTGAGGCCATGTTGGGTTGTCAATGTTTTGATGCATGGAAGCACTTCGCGACGGGGCCGTGACATCGGACTCCGATTCGTAGTCGTCGTCGCAAACCCTTTCGGCCTGGTTTTCCTCGTCGTCGGTCTCGAAATCCATCCCGCGATCCGGCCCAAGATCCTCATCCCCCTTCATCTTACTCTCCAATATAATTCTTGGAGATATAAATGTACGACTATGTTTACTTATGCGATGAACGTGCACAAAATCATGCTGCCATTGCAACCTGACATACGTGAGAACAAAGGCAGGATGAGTTCCAGATTGTGGGAATGAGAGAATATGAGAGGACGAGTGATTATACAGTGCCTTGGGCACCGCCACGTGATGCGTATATTCCTCTTTTACCGCACGTTGTGATGGGACCCATACGATTGCCCCACCACACATTGTGGTAGAAAAGGAGCCTCGGGTGTCCCTTGGCGGTGCCCCTAGTACACTGAATAATTTGTCTAAGAGGATTGGGCGGAAAAGGTAAGAAATAGAATTGGGTTAGGTTTTGTCTTCTTTTTGGGGTCCGACCTTGTCGGAGTTGATGAGGTGTATTATCTGGAGTCTTTATTAGGTGTTGAAGCAACGCTGGGGTTGTTGTGTCCATCTCACAACAGCGTGTAGCTGCGCCTATTTCACTGTTCGTCTCGGCAATCAATGGTCCAGGAAAGAGTTATTTTTTGACCGATAATAGAATACTATTAGCGGTAAGAAATAGGACCATCCAAATTGTTCAAAACACTTTTGGACGGTGAGATTTAGCGCAGCTACACGCTGCTGTGAGATGGGCGCAACAACCCCCGCTTCCCTGTTGAAGCACCACATATGAATGGCAACTCCATTTACGATTGGACAGCCGAGCAAAATTATCTAATGCATGGCCATAACACCGTTTCAGCGTGTTACACTGGCGTTCATAAGGATCCCAGGTCCAAAATCGTAATCTGAATCATTCATCTTATTCAGCTCATCTAGTATGTGATGTCTGTAGAATATAAGTCATGATCAGGGTAAGTATGATTTCGAGAGTAGATTATCAGACAAATGTGTTGTGCTCATGTTGATAGTGATGTTTGGAAAACTTTGTTTTTTTTTCATAAGCATTACCTACTAAATGAGGCGAACAAAAGAACCTTTCGGCGTGTTTTTTTTTCATAAGTTTCCAGTCGTTTTGATACTGGAAACTTATTTTTTTCCCCTATATAGTGATCAATAAGTCTAGGTACACTACATCCAACCACTACACCATTCACTATATGTTTTGTAGGGCCCACTCCGGATCCCAAAAAAATATAAAAAAATGTTCATAAATTTTAAAATAATATATTATGGAGCCCTGTAAAAAATCAGCTCCAACAAATATCGGTAAGTATTATTTCTTGATTCGTAGGGGCGAAACTGTGCAGTTGAGCAGTTTCGCACCTACAAATCAAGAAATAATACTTACCGAAATCAGTTAGAGCTGATTTTTTATAGGGCCACATAAAATATTATTCTAAAATTTATGGACATTTTTCTGTATTTTTTTGGGACCCGGAATGAGCCCCACAAAAAATGTAATGGATGATATAGTGGATGGATGGTAGTGTATGTAGCATCGGAGAGTGATTTTCGCGCCCTCCAAATTGTTAACCACACTCCCAAGAAGAGTGCGAAAATCAATATGGAGTTGATTTTTGCACTCTCTAAATTGTTAAACGCACTTCGGTTAAGAATTTGAAGAGTGCGAAAATCACCACCTTGACATTTACTAGTGGTTAATATTTTCGATGAATGGTTTCAAACCTTTAATTGTTCTTTCGAGCGACTTGAAGACGAGCGTGGATCTTCTTATCTGATGATCCTCTCATGATCTTCACGTGACATAAAAATGAGACTTGTCCAGAGCTCACTTGACAATCAAGTCATTTTGTAGGCTTCATACGTTTGTCATTCAAATAAAAAATCAAATTGATAGGGGAATCAGACACTAACTGTCAACTTCTCTTATGACCAATATAATCCGATCAAGTTCTTATTGATATCGGATCAACTTGATTTTTTGCCTCGATGATAAACACATCTGACTTACAAAAGAATGACTTGGATCATCAAGTGAACTCTATTTCACATCACATAATCAGGTTCACATCAAGATATCAGATGGGAAGATCGATCTTGATTCCTTCGATATTGATCATCAAATAGTACCAATTAAAACGCAATGAGAAAGGATCATATCTCGTGTGAGGCACAATGAGTCCTGTCATGGTCCTACTTAAGAATCGAAACCGTTCATTTGTAAACGCTTGATTGATCATATTTAATTTTACAGGATGGTAAGACTTTGACCGTTCATTGTCTTTAAATTAAATATTTCTATTAGCTCAAATGAATATCGATGCATGTCCAATGAATTCCAATTATTAGCATGGATGATATACACATGAATGCATACCAAAGAGATGTACGGTTAAGATCGTCAAATAGGACACATGAACGATTGTCCCATCAGAGGAACTGGATTCCAAGACACTGGTTTAAAGTAGGGAGAATTTTTCCCAGGTCCACTGTACCACTTTCCAAACCCACTAAGTCCACTTCTAAATTCTATAACCCACTAAGTCCACTAACTTATTTGTAAAGATATAATAATTCTGATTAGTCTAATATATCCCTGCTTTCAAAAAATCTTGTATCCCGTTTTTTTCTCCATTTTTTTCTCCATTCCCGTTTTTTTCTCCCTTTTTTCCTCCATTCCCGTTTTTCCTCTGTCTGTTCCCATTATAAAACTCATCCCCCCTCCCCCCCCTCCCCCCTTTTCCAGAAGATCCAGAAGAACAAAACTCGGCAGAAACCCAACCCAAGACGGTTCGTGTAGACCACTGGATCAGCGTTCTTCGTCCTCGTCTGCCCTTCTCCGTCGTTGTCAGGCTTCGTCGTCGTCGGCCCTTCTTCAGTCGCGATCGTCTCCAACCACTCGATCGTCGTCGCCGTCCTCGAGCGCTCAAATACCGGCGTCGTCTCTGTCGCCGTCGTGAAGCCCACGATTGCCGTCGTCACTCCAACATCGAGATCTACCGACGAACAGCAGAGATCAACCCACGTCCCAGACTTTCTTCGTCGTCGATCGTCGACCTAGCCCAAGGTACAGTTCGTTCCGAATATGAAGAACGAAAGAAATATATCTCTCTCTCTCGTCTCTCTCTATTGATCTGCTGATGTTGATTTTGATGTTGTTATCAAATCTGATTTTCAATTTGTTGTCGTTGTTGATTTTTTAGAAGTTGTTATTGTACATATGAGAGTTGCATGTTAAAACTGGATCAGATTCATGCTCTAACGTTATATAACATTATATATTCTCTGTTTGGAGTTACGTTGTATATAACGTTAAGATCTCTTAGGGTTTTATTTTTTGTACTTTCGTTAGTTGATGTTAGGTACATATATGGTTATATACTCAGATCTGTTAGGCCGCTGCGTGGACCAATTCATATAAGGTTATATGTGGTTATATATATATAACCCTAGTTACATACCGACTGCAATATAATTAGGTCGGGTTCTATGGCTGAAATTACACCCCAAGTTCTTGAAAATATCGTTTTCGCTCCACACCCCCGGATGTAAACATATAACATTGTAATGTCATATGTTATTGTGTAACATTATATAACGTTATATATACTCCTGTTGGTTGTTTATAAAATGTCATTTTGTTCTGTGAAGATGTATGGTTGCATAAATAAGAAGCAGAACAAAAAAACATATAAGGTTATGTATGATCTGAATATATAACCATATTGTTCCTTACTCGTTATAACCATATAACCCTATAAAAGAATAATAAACCATAACCATATATAACCTTATATGAATTGGTCCGCGCAGCGGCCTAACAGACCTGAACATATAATGTTATGGTATGGTTGAATTAAGTTAGGGATTCGATTGATAGTATATATGGTTATATCAATGTTGGTTATATACTAATTTTGTTAACGGCTGTTATTTGTGCAGTTGTTCAAGGGGTGAAGAGTATTTAGTTACCTGTGAAGTCGACTGTGAAGAAGGCGACGGCGACGAAGGGAAAGAAGTTACGAGATCTCCTCTTTTTATTTTTTTAGAGTTAGAAAGGACAAAATCTCATGTATAACGTTATAAGGTTATATGATTATTTTTTGTCACATGTATTACGTTTTTTTTTGTGTATTATTGTTAGTAGAAACAAGTCATTGAGGCTGCTGCGCGGACCAATTCAATAAAGTAAAAATATAATGTTATATGAGAGTTTTTGTGCAGCGAAACTCAAAAAAAATTCAACAAAGCAGTTGAGATCAAGATGTAACTCTACAAAGCAGAATATACAATGTTATACAACGTTATATCAGTACAATAACGTTAGATACAAAACTGATCCAACATAATACTTGTTAAAACTTGATCATATATATGCATAAACATATAATCATAATCATATATAACCATAGACAACCTTATATTTATTGGTCCGCGCAGTGGCTTAACTCTTAAAAAGGAGAATATATAACGTTATATATGTACAATAACGTTATATATAGTGTATCAGAAAAGGAGAATCTTCAACTGTTATATAACGTTATATAAGTACAACAACGTGATTGACGTGATTTCAAATAGAGAGAGACGAGAGAGAGAGAGATACCCGTGATTGAATGGATAAGTACAAAATTAGAAGGGATAATGGAGAGATAATGAGCTAAATGGATGGGATTTGAATGGAAGGGTAAATCTGTCAGGGATTATTTATCTTTTAAATGAAGTGGACTTCATGCCTTACCAAATACCTATTAGTGGACTTAGTGGGTTAGAGATTTGATTAGTGGACTTAGTGGGTTACAAACATGCTACAGTGGACCTCCCACCAATTTTTTATTTAAGGTATAAGTCAAGCCTAATTTTTTTACAGTGTCTTCTTGTTTGAATTTTACAGTATGTGGATTAATCACTCTTCGTAAGGAAAGTAATAAAAAAATAAAAAATCATAATCAAAAACTAAAAAAATCATTAAAAATGAAAAATTCGAAAAAGACAGCTCTGTCTCTGTAAACTTCTTTGAACTTTATTTTATCGTCAAACTTTTTTCAATTCCGACCTATATTTTTTACGTTTTTTGACCAAATACTTAGAATTTTGGGAGGTCCACTATAACATGTTTTTAACCCCACTAGTCCATTTCAAAAGTTCAAAACCCCTCTAGTCCACTAATAATTTCAATGACAAAACTACCCTATGTAAAAGAAACAAGGGCCTTATTTGGCTAACAAAAAAAAAATATTTTTCTATATTTTTCGATCTTGTTGCAACCACGTAGCCACCACCACCTCCGCCACCACCACCACCACCACCACCACCATGACGCCAACATTTAACGTTATATGTGTGACAAAAATTTCTCTTTTCTTTTTCCCACCACCACCGGTCAACACCTCCACCGCCACCACCACTCCACTCCATGCCAACATATAACGTTATATGTGAGACAAAAATTTCTATTTTTTTTTATTCTTGTTTTGAGCTCTTCCCTTCTTGAACCCGCCACCCCTTAACATATAACGTTATATGTGTGACAAAAATTTCTCTTTTCTTTTTTTCTCTCTCAATCTGCGTTCTTGTCTTATGTTTGGTACTACATCAACAAAAGTGCACATATAATCTTATATGTTCCTATTTGTCCTTTGTACGTTATCAAAAACGAAGATAGATCTGAGACATATAAGGCAATATATATTGATATAAGAAATGTATTTTTTGCCAACACAAGCACATATAATATTATATGTGTACTAGTGTTTGTCCGCGCCTACTACACTACCCACCCCGATTGAAATTGGAATTACTCTTTGAATCTTGATAGTGGCTAAAATTGTTGAAAATTTAACTGGTACACAAAGCGACAGTTAGGATAAAAGAGTTTTCACTGGAATACAAAGCCTAACAATTGAGGAAGTGCATAGGAGATTGTGAAATTTTCTTAATATACAAAAAAAAAACCCTAATACAAAAAGATGAAGAAGTGAAAGCAAACAAATCCATCCACTCTGCAATCTAATGAATATGCATAGCAAAAACGTTAAAAAAAAACCCCTCCACACAAAACCCCTCCGCACAGAGTCACATGGGTTTTCGGCACGGAATCCCACCTCCTACCTCTTTGCATCACCATAGAAAAGCTCCATCACATCCACTTTTTTTACGTTTTAAATAGGCAATTTCAATAACGGAATTACAACTACAACAAAGAAAAGTCTCCATACTGTAAAGGGTGGAAACATCTAATGGGTCGATTTGGATTTTGCAATCGCCATCAAGACACCCAACAAATGAAAAGAAAGAGAGCAACACTTGGAAAAATATAAAGGGGAAAATGAGTGAGATAGTAAAGTAAATGGTTCAACTGGGTATGCACGATAGAATCAAAAAATGGTTCGAAGGTCTGGTTTTCCCAAATTACCTTTAAAACGTAGCTTTTAGCCCAGACTTGAGAACCGACGCCAGTGGATTTCGCCGGTGTCACCAATGGGAGTGTTGAGAGAGAGAGAGAGAGAGAGAGAGAATGCTTCTGCAATAGGGTTTCAAATTTGAAAGTGGGTGTAATTTTGATCGGTGGCAATTTTGTAATTAAATGAAAGAGGCTGGACAATTTAATAAAAGGAAAATCTCACATCATCCCTTGGATCAATTCAATCTCAACTATTCTAACAACTTGTCCCTACACCCTTCTGTTTTATAATAGAGATATCTGAACTTTATACCATGCCAAATATGTTTTCTGCATGTTAAAAAAGTGCACATATAAACTTATACGGAGTATGTCACAATCTGTGTTCTTGCCTTATGTTTGGTAATATATTAACAAAAGTGCACATAAAACCCCTCGAATCATAACAACCCTAAACACCAATATCTCAGCCTCTCGCCCTTATAGCCAAAACCCCTAGCGTAATGTCACAACCTGAAAAATTTGCACGAATTACGAATTTACTTATCAAGAAAGTTACGCAGAATAATTTATTAAGGCTACGGTAATTTCTTTAGAATTTTCTGATGAAACGAAACCCGGATTGCACAATTGAAACGAGACTCGTTTTCGCATCCGCGTGGGGGATTTTCCCAGCCGTCGGCCTAATTTGGAGAGCTTCTAGATATGGGGATGGGTCGGATACAAAAAAAAGATATGGGGATGGGTGCCCCACCCCATTTACTTCACCTGTATCTTGCCTCCCACCCTCCACCGTACACCTCTCACTCTCCCACTTTCTCCCTACCGACACTCTTTCTTTCTCTCCTATATCTATCTCCCTCTCACTCTCTCTCCCACACCCTCACTCGAGACCAGATCCCCTGTCCGAGCCCAATCCGGACAGGGGCAAAACAAAAAGTGTTCGGCACATCTCAGCCGTTGATTTGCGAGATCAACGGTTCCGAGGAGTGGGACAGGCCCCTGTCCGGATTGAACAAGGGATCCTCGGTGCCCCACTCACCTGCACCTAATCCACGACCCACTACCGACACCACCCTCGGCCAACACCACCTAGCACGCCACAGCCGACACACCACCACCAGCCGGACCACCTCTCTCTCCTCTTCCTCCTTTCACGGCTTCAAGCCACTGCCGCGGCATCACCACAGTTCACCACCCTCCACCTCACGGCTCACCATCACCCCGACGGCCCGACCCGTCACCACCACAACAAGACCATGTCCCCAACCTTGAATCGATTATCCGGGTCGTGGGCCTGGTACTTCTTCTTGATCCTGACCCGTCGGTGGTACTTGGGGTGCGGGGCGAGCCGGACCACCACGACGTTCACGGTCATGTCGTTGGTGTCGCAAATCAAGCGGCCCTGCATCGTTTTCATGTTGGTGATTTTGAGGCCAACAGGTGGGGGAGGAGAGAGAGAGAGGGGATGCGGTGGCAAGGATGGGACAAGGGGGGTCTATTGGCGGCGGCCGTCACGACAAGAATTTTAGAAAATGCAATTATTATATGTGAAATTTTTTTTATCCCTAACTTATAGAGTTTCGCCACTGCTAGGTTCTTTTCCTTATTTTTTATTATATACTAGTCATAAATCTTCTATTATTATTTTTTTAAGAAAGAAGACTCAAAAAAGTATTTTCTAAATCTAAATTCAATAGGCCAAAGTGAAATAATATAAATGATGATTTATAATAAAGAAAAGAAAAAAACTCCACATTCTAACCCTAAAATAACTTAACCTAAAAAATTAAGGGAATTTAATTATAACGCCACTCTTCAAATTTATAATGTCACTCCCAAAAGAGAGTGCGGTTATCAATTTGGGAAATCTATAAAGGGATCTGAGGAGTGATATTATAAATTTGGGGAGTGACATTATCTTTGTGCATACCGATACTCTAGACTATCAATGAAGGATGCATGGTAATGTGCATATAAATTGAATTGGGTCTCTAGGCCTACACTCTCTGATACCATTTGGCTTTGATTTGGGGGTATGTGATAAGCACCCGACAATGTAATAAAGGGTGCGCTAGTGTCTAGTCTTAGTTACTTTTGTTATTTAATTAGTTGTTTTTAAGTTACTTTTGCTCGTAAAGTAGTTTGGTGGCGTTTTGTAGAAAACTATCTCAAAAACAGGGACTCAAAGCAAAGGCATCCCAAGCAAGGCATGGCTGCCCGGGCCAAAGCAATGATCAAGGCAGGCGTGACCAAATGGCCCGAGCAAGAGCGAGCAAAGCAGCCAAGGGTGGCCCGTTGGCTGGCAGCATGGCCAAGGTGGCCCGAGCAAGATGGCCAAGGCAAGGCCAAGAAGCAGCAGTCAACGCCAAGGCAAAGCGGTCAACGCCCGAAGATAAGAGCTCGGCACCGATGGCAAGGATTCTGGACATCGGTACCGAGCAGCTAACTCTGGGACAGCACTTAAGAGCTCGCCATCGATGGCTGATTTTTGGGACATCGGTACCGAGCGCTTAACTGTGTTTTAAGGCCATTGCCATCGGTACCGAGACCTTAAGGGGGAATCATCGAGGAATATTCCATCCGCGTACTCAGGGACTATATATAGGCGTGATGTCATTTTGAACAAACACGTAGGAAATTAGATTTGTACCCGTTTTTTAGATCTAGAGCTAGATTTGAATTGTTCTTCGTGTTCTTGAGTGTTCTTATTTTTCCAGCCTTTATTTCTGCATTTTCTACCTTAGTAAGTTAATTTTGACTCTTTTCTCCTTTATTAAAGTTGTTTATTTTCTCCCGATCTATCTTTCTAGCTAGCTTTCTTTTAGTGTTGTGTTTCAAATATGTTTAGTAGATTTTTACTTGCTCTTATCTTCATAGATATGTGTGAGTAGTTTCAAGGGTTAGGTCATGGGATGATTAGCATCCCATGACTTGAGTAAAGATTGCATTTTTCACCAATAAAGTTTGCAACTTTGGGTCGGAAATTGATGTGGGGCTTGGATTTGTTTGTCAAATTACCGAGGTGTTAACCTCCTTGATCATGTGTAGGTGAGAGCTTCGCCTACTTACCACACATGATGCTTGGAGCTCTGACGCTCGAGGTGTTTGCTAAATAGATTCTATAGCTAGCTTGATTTTCGAACCATCTTATCTTCCGGGTAAAACCCTGTATTTTGGGTGGAAAAATGTAGTTTAGCTCGAGTCGTGGGTGTTGATTGTTCCTAGACCTAATCCGCTTTTTCTCTAGTTTATTCCCTCTTTAATTTAGCCTTTTTTTATTTCCACCGCAAACGTAACACCAAGTTGGCTGACTAAAAGCCGGAAACCATTCTCGCATCTACAATCCAGAAAAGCCGTATTATTTATCCTTTGGGTACGATCCCGGACTACCGGATTTACTATGCTTCAATCAGACGCTGATGCCCTACGCTTGGGGTGACCTCTTGGATATACATCGAGAAGAACGAAGCATTTTTGGCGCCGTTGCCGGGGATTTCTTATTATGGCTTTATGGAGGCTCGACAAACCATTGTGAGTATCCCGCTTCTTTCTTTTAGTTAGTAGTTCATTTGATAGTTGCTCGTATCTAATTCGGTGGATACCTCTAACCTGGTTTCATGCCAAACTTGAGGTGTAACGAAGCCGGAGTAGATATTGAGTTAGTTAGTTAGTTTCATTTAATCTGCATTGTTGAGCCGAGGCGGTGGCATAACCCCTCGCACTTTCTGTTTCTGTTTGTCTTGTTGAGGTGGCGGCCTAGCCCCTCCGGTCTGTTAGTTTGCTGGTAGATTAGTTGGTAGTTTTGCTTGTTTATGCCTGTTGTGTATCGGAGCCCAAACTCCAATCGGCTTCACCGTTCTTCATCACCTCCGAGAATCCGTAGCATTGTCAGGGCGTATCCTGCCCACTCTCCACCGCGCAAAGTAAATCGAAACCGCAATAGCAAAGGCCCAATGGCCGAAGAAATTCCAGTTTGCACTCTCCGTGATTTGCTAAATCCAGAAAGGGCTCCTTCTATATCGCCTATCGTTATACCTACTCCGACGGCTGGGACTACATTTGAATTCAAGTCTGAGTATCTTCGGGTTATTCCAGAGTTTCGGGGGCGGGAATTGGAGGATCCTTATTTGCATATCCGGGAGTTCGAGAATATCTTGTATTCCATTTGTCCTGCTCAGAATCAACTTGATCAAGCTCGCTTGAAGCTGTTTCCCTTCACTCTCAAGGATAAAGCGAAGCAATGGTTCAATTCCTTGAAGCCTAGATCCTTGCGCAATTGGGGTGAAGTTCAGGATGCTTTCACTACAAAGTTCTTCCCAGCTAGCAGGGCAAAGTTGCTTATTGATCAGATCCAAATGTTCAAGCAAAGGGATGGAGAGACGTATCACAAGTATTGGGAACGCTACAAAGATTTGCTTATGTCAGTTCCGCATCACAACCTCCCATTATATCTCAGAGTTAACTATTTTTACACGGGATGTTCTCAAGAGAGCAAACAACTCTTGGATACAATGGGTGGTGGAGATTTTATGGGAAAGACACCAGAAGATGGTTGGGACTTCTATGAGATACTAGCGGAGAAGACTCAGACTTGGCAGCTTGCTGATCCGGGGGATAGGGCGATGTTCAACCAAGGCCCTTCAGGTTCTGGGAAGTTTTCTATTTCGGAGCATACGGCCTTTGAAACACGTTTGGAGGAGATTTCTCGTAAACTTGATAAGTTGGAGATCAAGAGTGCTCAGTCCCAAGAAGTGAAGGCGGTACGCCAAGTGGAGCGCCAAGTGGAGGAAGTGTGTGTTATTTGTGAGATGGTGGGCCATTCTACAGAATCTTGCCCTAATATCCCTGCCTTGAAGAATGTGATAAATGGGATTCTCCCAGAAGAGGTGCATGCTGTGCAAAGATTTGACCCTTATTCTCAATCCTACAACTCAGGGACTCGACAACATCCCTCTTTCCGTTGGAGTCAACCAAATGAGGGAGGCTTTTCTCAAATGCAACCTCCTGCTCAACAGTTGCCTTGGAAGCAACAAGCTCAGAATGCCTTCCGTTTTCCTCAAGCTCAAGCTCCACCGGGGTTTGCTCCTCCTGCTCCATTTCCTCAAGCAAGTCAATTCCAACAGCAACCTACTCAATTTCAACAACCTTCTCAGTTTCAACAACAACCCCCTAAGCGTTCTTGGGAAGAGCAGTTTGGTGCCCTCTTGCAAGGCCAGAATACTTTCAATGAGCACAGACCCAAATGATGAATGATATTCGGAATCAATTGGGCAAATTGACAACCACTGTGGGGATACTACAGCAAGAAAGGGGGAAATTCCCAACTCAGCCTCAGCCCAACCCACAATCAACTTCCAATCCGACTTCCCAGGGTGTGCACTTTGCTAGCTCCTCGGTGATTTTCCCCGAGCAAGCAAAGGCGATAATCTCCCTTCGAAGTGGAAAAGTGGTCGACAACCAAGTGAAGATGCCCTCGGATCCTATCTTGTTATCTCCTCCTATTGATCAGTCAAGTCCAACAATCCTTGGGGAATCTCCCAAGGAAGCAAGTGAGAAGAAAGGGAGAAGGAAAAGGGTAAAGCAAAGGAAAGTGTACCGGATCCTCGAGTTGTTCCAACACCGGCACCTTATCCTCAACGCTTGAAGGCTTTGGCGAAACCGAATCTTAATGCGGAGTTGCATGAGTTGTTCAATCAAGTGAAGATCAATATCCCCCTTATGGATGCGGTCAAGCAAATCCCCTCTTACGCTAAGTTTCTTAAGGATCTATGTACTCGGAAGCGAAAGTTGAACGTTCAAAAGAAGATCTTTTTGACCGAACAAGTGAGCTCCATTATTCAGACGAACATTGCACCAAAGTACAAAGATCCGGGGAGTCCCATCATTGCAATTACCATTGGAGATAAGCGTATCGAACAAGCCTTGCTCGACCTTGGAGCAAGTGTCAATCTACTTCCGTTCTCCGTCTATCAAGAACTTGGGTTGGGGGAGATGAAACCTACTCGAGTCACCCTTCAGTTGGCCGATCGGAGTGTTCGCATTCCAAGGGGGGTAGTGGAAGATGTCTTGGTGCAAGTTGGTCAGTTTATCTATCCAGTGGACTTTGTGATTCTTGACACGACTCCGACCGACTCTTGTACCACTTCTACTCCGGTGATCCTTGGGAGACCTTTCTTAGCCACGGCGGATGCAGTTATCAACTGTTGGAACGGATTGCTTAACATGACTTTCGGCAATATGAAGATGGAGGTTAATGTGTTCAATATTGGCAGTCAAATGGGGGATGATGAAAATGTGAATGAAGTAAGTTTTATCGACTCTTTGGTGGAGGAACATGTGGACGAGCTACTTTATAGTGATCCTTTGGAGGTTGCTCTCACGGCCGAAGAGGCTGAATTTCTTGAGTCTTCCGAAGTGAACTATTTGTATGCTTTGATGAATGAAGATGAAGCTTGCGCACTACATGCTTGGAACCCGAAGTTGGACGAATTTGAGGAGCTACCGCCGATTGAGAAGAAGGTCTTGCCCTCTAGTGTGGAGCCACCAAAGTTAGAGTTGAAGGTTTTGCCCGACACTCTGAAATACGTCTTCCTTGGAGAGAATGAAACGTATCATGTGGTTATATCCTCTTCTCTTGGGAATCTCCAAGAGGTAGAGTTGATTACTTTGTTGAAGAAGCACATGAAAGCTATTGGATGGACAGTTGCGGATATCAAGGGTATCGATCCATCTCTTTGCTCACACCATATTGCCTTGGAGGAGAACGTCAAGACATCTCGACAACCCCAACGCCGTTTAAACCCAATCATGAAAGATGTGGTTCGCGCTGAAGTTTTGAAATTGTTGGATGTTGGGATCATCTATCCCATTGCTGATAGCAAGTGGGTGAGTCCAATCCAGGTTGTACCAAAGAAATCCGGGGTGACAGTTGTACGGAACGAAGACAATGAGCTTGTGCCTACTCGAATTCAGACAGGATGGAGAGTATGTATCGATTATCGGAAGCTCAATGCAAGCACCAGAAAAGACCACTTTCCTTTGCCGTTTATCGATCAAATTTTGGAAAGAATAGCCGGGCATGCGTTCTACTGCTTTTTGGATGGGTATTCTGGGTATAATCAGATCGAGGTTGCTTTGGAGGATCAAGAAAAAACCACATTCACTTGTCCTTTTGGTACATTTGCTTACCGCCGGATGCCGTTTGGATTGTGCAATGCTCCGGGAACATTTTCGAGGTGTATGATGGGTATTTTTAGTGACATGGTTGAAAAGATCGTAGAAGTTTTCATGGACGACTTCTCGGTGTTTGGCGACTCTTTTTAGTCTTGTTTGGCCAATCTCGAGAAGGTTTTGACAAGATGTGAGGAGAAGAATTTGGTACTCAATTGGGAGAAATGTCACTTCATGGTTACTCAAGGAATTGTCTTGGGGCATATCGTTTCTTCCGAGGGTATCGCGGTAGACAAGGCGAAGATCAACCTCATTTCCAATCTCCCGACTCCAAGGTGTGTGAAGGATGTTCGTTCATTCCTCGGGCATGCTGGGTTCTACCGCCGGTTCATAAAAGATTTTAGTTCCATTGCTCGACCGTTGTGCCATTTGCTCGCAAAGGATGTGCCATTTGAGTGGACACCGGCGTGTGAGGCAGCTTTCACCAAGCTCAAGTCAAGTCTTACCTCGCCACCTATATCGTGCGGTCTCCGGATTGGGAGTTACCATTTGAACTTATGTGCGACGCGAGCGATTATGCCGTGGGAGCGGTGTTGGGACAACGCCAAGGGAAGGAGCCGTATGTCATCTATTACGCGAGCAAGACTTTGAACGAGGCCCAAATGAATTATTCAACTACCGAGAAGGAGTTGTTAGCTATAGTCTTTGCCCTTGACAAGTTCCGTTCTTACCTAGTCGGAGCCCCGATCACCGTGTACACCGATCATTCCGCCCTTAAATACCTCTTTACAAAGCAAGATGCTAAAGCTCGTCTGATACGGTGGATCCTACTCCTCCAAGAGTTCAACTTGTCCATCAAAGATAAGAAGGGTGTTGAGAATGTGGTAGCCGACCACTTATCAAGATTACAATTTGAAGATCCCACTCCGAGTCTCCCTATCGCGGATACGTTTCCGGATGAACAATTGTTGGCTATTTCGAGTACCCCGTGGTTCGCTGACATAGTGAACTATTTGGCTACGGGACTCTCTCCACCGCATTGGTCTCCGCAAGAGCGTCGTCGGTTCCTTCATGAAGTCCGGATGTTTTCTTATGATGACCCTTATCTCTTTAAATATTGCCAAGATCAAATAGTGCGCCGTTGCGTTCCGGATTCGGAGCAACAAAGAATTCTCGAGTTTTGCCATTCTGAAGCTTGTGGGGGCCATTACTCTTCTAGAAAGACTTCCGCCAGGGTGTTGCAATGTGGATTTTATTGGCCTAGCTTGCACAAGGATGCTTATCTCTTTTGCGTCGCTTGTGACCGTTGCCAAAAGCTTGGGAGTGTGACTCGGAAGGATGAGATGTCACTCACTAACATCCTTATTGTTGAGATTTTCGATTGTTGGGGCATTGACTTTATGGGACCATTTCCTGTTTCTTTTGGGAATTTGTATATCCTCTTGGCGGTTGATTATGTTTCAAAGTGGGTGGAAGCCATTGCAACACGTACCAATGATGCCAAGGTGGTGGTGGAGTTTCTCAAGGACAATATTCTTTCAAGATTTGGGATGCCAAGAGCAATCATAAGTGACCAAGGGACACACTTTTGCAACCGGACCTTTGAGGCCTTGATGAGGAAGTATGGGATCAATCATAAAGTTTCCACGGCTTACCATCCTCAAACAAACGGGCAAGCGGAGTTGGCGAATAGGGAAATCAAGCACATCTTGGAGAAAACAGTGAACCCTAACCGGAAGGATTGGAGTCTTCGTTTGAATGATGCACTTTGGGCTTATCGCACGGCGTACAAGACTGTTTTGGGAGCTTCGCCGTATCGTTTGGTTTATGGGAAAGCATGTCATCTTCCGGTTGAGATTGAACATAAGGCATTTTGGGCTATCAAATCATTGAATTATCGTTTATCGGCCGCCGGCAAGCACCGAAAGCTCCAACTCAACGAGCTTGAAGAGATTCGAAGAGATGCTTACGACAACACCGCCATCTACAAGGCAAAGGTCAAGGCCTTCCACGATAAGCGAATTCACCGGAAAGACTTTGAGATTGGACAGAAGGTACTCCTATACAATTCTAAGCTTCATTTGTTTCCCGGTAAATTACGTTCTCGATGGGTTGGTCCTTATGTTGTTGAGCATGTTTATCCTCATGGTGCTGTTAATGTTGTGAATCCGATTAATGGTCAATCTTTTAAAGTGAATGGACAGAGGCTTAAACCATTTCTTGGCAGTTTCGAGGTTGGAGAGCCGGATGAGGAGTTGATCAATCCAGTTTACACGGTTGATTAGCTTGTTTCTTTATGTTTGCACGGGGAGCGAAAGCGTAACCGCTGAACTTAACTGTTTGTCGGACCCGGGCCCTTGACTTAATTGTATGGGGTACCCACCATTGACTTGGGTATATGTAGCTCCGCACGCCGCTACTAAAAGAAGGATCGTGTGCCCAGCTCCGGTTCGAAGGGCAATTCATTTGATATCAGTGACATAGGGCTTTAATTAGCTTTTCTGATAGGAGTAATTCACAGTTAAACACTCACGTCTTCCAGATTAGCCCCAACGGGGGCGGTATAGATCCTTAGGTTAGGCCTTGATACTCCCGTGCTTACGCACTTGGCTCTATCGTGTTGCTGGCCTGGTTACGATCTTAGGGGACGCTGGACTTCATTGTTTGGCGGAGTCGAGCTGTGACTTTGACGCTCCGAGTTCTGATATTGAATGTGTAAATACTGTACATATGTGTTTTCTTTCTTTCTTTTACGGGTTTCTTTTCTTTCCTTTCGTTTAGTATGCATGTTTAGGTTTGATATGTGTTTCTTGTTTTGAATAAAGTCTTGGAGATGTTTCACATGAAAAGATTTCACCAACGTGTTAGTGTAAAGGGTTTTCATTAGTTCTTCTTGGTAATAGTTTGTCGTTAATGATCCATGCTCTCTGAATAGGCCCCTATCAGTGGCAACTTTGGTCTTTGGGTGAGGTGTGATATTGCCTGGAGTGCACCTAGGTTGTATTGTATCTTGCTTTGTTTTGATCGTAGGGGACGCTGAACTTCATTGTTTGGCGAGGTCAAGCGATAAATTTTATTACGGGCGCTAGCATAACAAATTCTCAACGGTCTAGTATAGCCACCCATTGCTTACCCCACCGGTAAGGAATGGGAAGAAAAGTATGACTCGTTTGATCGCGTGATGATCGGGTGGTGCATTGCATTCTGTGTTGCATTTTCTAAATCGTTTTGCATGATCTTTTGTGTTTTTCTTTGTTTTTCTGTTTTTATTTTGGTTTGGGTTGAAGCCGGATAACACGGGCCGGTGGTACTAATGTCATTTGTTTGTGAAAAGTCTTTCTCTTAAGTCTTCTGCAGGGTTTATTTGCTACCACACCAGCCTTGGTAGTTTGGGTCTAAAGCCGGGGTGAGTGAGGCATTCAGGAGCCCTAAGCATGGGTGCGGCTATGCGCCGCGGTTATTAGTCCGATAAAGCTTTGGATATGGCCCAGTGTGACTAGCTTTGGTTTCGAGTGGGCAAAACCGAAAGAGTAAACCCTGGAAGCATCTATACAGACTGGAGCAAGCACTTGACATGAAATCCTCCTACTTGGTCGAGGTATTTAGGGGTTGACATTCCCCTTGGACGGTACATTCGCTCACTTTCCTCTCTTCGCTCATGTTCTTAATGCTATGAGGGCATAGCATCGCTTTAAGTTGGGGGGAGGGGTTAGCTTATGTGCTATTTGTTTGCTAGTTGCTAGAAAATTTGAAAATCCAAAAACAATAGAAATTGAAAAATTCAAAAAAAATGAGAAAATTGAAAATTTCAAAAATAAATAAAGGTTTTTACTTGCAAATTCTTCCTTTTTATCATGTTTTTAGCTCTTTTTGTAACTTGTTGCATGCTCAATAATTGAAAGGTGGCAAGAGTTCGTAGCAACCCTAAGAGATTTTGGTGCTTCTCAAATTTGCATGCTTAGTTGAAAATTGAACAGTTTAGGTTTTGAGTAAAGTTTTTTGAGCAAGCTTTGGCCATATCCCCACCTTTTCAATTCAATAAAATGCTTGTAGTTAGGTGAATAATCGCATGTCTATCTCTAGTTGTGTTTAATGTCGATTTTCAATCATTTTGGAATCCAAAAGCGCACTTAGGAGAAGATACAAGGCATTCTTTGCATGATTACACCACATATGAGTCACCTTGTCCTATTTCGCAACATGTTATTTCTCCCATTCTTTGCTTAACCTAGGAAACCGGTTGTTCGGAGGGATGTTGGGATGAGTTTTCATTGTTCAAGGAGATTTGGGGGTGGTGTGAAATGATAGAAGTGGTTGGAATGCGAAAAAGCGAAAAATTGTTACATGATTCTCTATCTCTCCACTCCCACTACAAAAGCGAAAGACCCAAATTTTCATTTTCCTCTCCAAAATTGGCTCCAATCTCTCTTACTACAAATCTCACCTCAAATGACCCCATTTCTCAAAGAAAAAAAAAAGAAAAGAAAAAAAAAGAAAGAGAAGATCAAAGAAATGCTATGAAAGAGCAAAAGTGAATTTGAAGGAGGGTTGTATACTTTGATGAGAGAATTGGTTTGACTTATGGGCTATTATTCATTCGGGAGGAGAAAAAGTTCAATAAAAAGGGGAAACTCGATACTCAATACTGTGGGAAGCCGGATGAGGATGGTGACTAGTTGTGAAGGAGTTGGTGGTAGTAGTTTTCTTTACATTAGTAGTTAGTTGGTGGATATTGGTTTAGCCGGTATGGCCCTTGGCTTGGTTGTTTATTTGTTGGCGGCGGTCATTTGGGTAGTTGACCTTGCTAGTATAGACCGTCGCCCATTTGTGCTAACCCTTTCTTGAATACCAAGGTCATTATAAGCTTGAAAAAGTCCTTAGTTGATCTTTTGCGCGCTTGGATTCCTTAACGATTAACTATCTGATATTTGCATGATTAGTTGAATAGCTTGCTTTCCTTTCGTATCCAATAATCATCTGTTAGTTGGTTAATTCTGTTGAATAAGTGCTGTAGTTGTTTGGGGCATAGTATTTGTTTTTCACTATCGCCTGTTTATCCAGCACTTTTTGGTGGATATGGTTTAGTTTGATCTCGCAAGGTTTCGTGTCCCGTATCCTCCCATTGTTCGAGGACACGAACCTTTTTAGCTTGCTCTTAACTTGCTTATACTTGGCCTGTTTAGTTTGAAACTGAAACTGTGAGTTGAAGAAATGAAATAAAACGTTGGATTGTTTGAACTCTTGCTAGGTTTCAAAGTTGAGCATGTTCTAAGTTGTGATAGCGGGGGAAATTGCAAGTTGTTAGTTTTCTGTACTTCGTGTCTTATTTGCTAGGGACTAGCAAACCTCAAGTTGGGGGGTGTGATAAGCACCCGACAATGTAATAAAGGGTGCGCTAGTGTCTAGTCTTAGTTACTTTTGTTATTTAATTAGTTGTTTTTAAGTTACTTTTGCTCGTAAAGTAGTTTGGTGGCGTTTTGTAGAAAACTATCTCAAAAACAGGGACTCAAAGCAAAGGCATCCCAAGCAAGGCATGGCTGCCCGGGCCAAAGCAATGATCAAGGCAGGCGTGACCAAATGGCCCGAGCAAGAGCGAGCAAAGCAGCCAAGGGTGGCCCGTTGGCTGGCAGCATGGCCAAGGTGGCCCGAGCAAGATGGCCAAGGCAAGGCCAAGAAGCAGCAGTCAACGCCAAGGCAAAGCGGTCAACGCCCGAAGATAAGAGCTCGGCACCGATGGCAAGGATTCTGGACATCGGTACCGAGCAGCTAACTCTGGGACAGCACTTAAGAGCTCGCCATCGATGGCTGATTTTTGGGACATCGGTACCGAGCGCTTAACTGTGTTTTAAGGCCATTGCCATCGGTACCGAGACCTTAAGGGGGAATCATCGAGGAATATTCCATCCGCGTACTCAGGGACTATATATAGGCGTGATATCATTTTGAACAAACACGTAGGAAATTAGATTTGTACCCGTTTTTTAGATCTAGAGCTAGATTTGAATTGTTTTTCGTATTCTTGAGTGTTCTTATTTTTCCAGCCTTTATTTCTGCATTTTCTACCTTAGTAAGTTAATTTTGACTCTTTTCTCCTTTATTAAAGTTGTTTATTTTCTCCCGATCTATCTTTCTAGCTAGCTTTCTTTTAGTGTTGTGTTTCAAATATGTTTAGTAGATTTTTACTTGCTCTTATCTTCATAGATATGTGTGAGTAGTTTCAAGGGTTAGGTCATGGGATGATTAGCATCCCATGACTTGAGTAAAGATTGCATTTTTCACCAATAAAGTTTGCAACTTTGGGTCGGAAATTGATGTGGGGCTTGGATTTGTTTGTCAAATTACCGAGGTGTTAACCTCCTTGATCATGTGTAGGTGAGAGCTTCGCCTACTTACCACACATGATGCTTGGAGCTCTGACGCTCGAGGTGTTTGCTAAATAGATTCTATAGCTAGCTTGATTTTCGAACCATCTTATCTTCCGGGTAAAACCGTGTATTTTGGGTGGAAAAATGTAGTTTAGCTCGAGTCGTGGGTGTTGATTGTTCCTAGACCTAATCCGCTTTTTCTCTAGTTTATTCCCTCTTTAATTTAGCCTTTTTTTATTTCCACCGCAAACGTAACACCAAGTTGGCTGACTAAAAGCCGGAAACCATTCTCGCATCTACAATCCAGAAAAGCCGTATTATTTATCCCTTGGGTACGATCCCGGACTACCGGATTTACTATGCTTCAATCAGACGCTTATGCCCTACGCTTGGGGTGACCTCTTGGATATACATCGAGAAGAACGAAGCAGTATGATTCTGCAACAAAATAAGTATAGAAGGCTACGGTTTAAGTGGTATTATGAGAACAGCCACTTTGTGCATATTGCCAAAGGTTAGGTCTGTTTCCAATCCTCCCCCGCCCATACCCCCAATGATTGAGAACTACATGGGTTCTGTAGTTGTTATTGTTGGAGTGACACTATCGATACCCAAAATTAAAATTAGTCTTTTTTCATACTCCATGTGCAAATGAAAAACATCATTTACTATAATTTTTGTTATGTTATTTTAATTTTTTCCTGGAGCCAATAACTATTAATATTGTAATGCATCTTTTTTATTTTTTTAATATACATTTCGTCACTGTTAGGGTAAAATCCTGGTTCTGTCCTTAGGCGGTGGGGAGACATGGAAAGAAAGACATTTTTGTCTTGGTTTAATTTCTTTTTTAAAAGAAGTGGACTTAAAACTTTACTAAACTATATTAGTGGACTAAAGGGGTTACAAACATTAAAGGTGGACTAACTGAGTTGCAAGTTCTCTATAATGAATCATAAATCAATTTTTTAAACTTAAAAGATGTGTTTACGTTAAGAATACTCACTATCAAAAAACTGATCAGTTAATCGAGTCAAAACACTTTCTAAGAGCATGTACGCCAACAAAATGTATTTTACCTACCCAATAATCCACTTTTTTCATTTTACTTACTCAAATTTCTCTCAACCCCACATCAATTATCTCTATTATATCTCTTTATCCTTATAAAATATACTAAAAGAGAGAGAGAGAGAGAGAGAGAGAGAGAGAGAGAATGAGGGAGTGGTAGGGAGGAGAGAGAGGAAGAATAATATTTTAATAGTTTGCTTGTGAATAGTACCTCGCTAGTTTTACAGAGCATTTTCCAGAAAGGAAAAATACCTCTGTGTTTACGGAGACGGGTGTAAGCTGCTTTGGTGGCTTCGATTAGGTAAAATGACTAAAAAGGTGGGTTTGCCTACTCTTATGTACATGCTCTAACAACTACCAAAAATGCTCACGACTGAGGGAATGCATCAAATATATTATCATTGAAATTGATATATCAAGAAAGAGGTTCACAGTGTTAGACATTTCATTTATCAAGAAATACTACATTCGTTCCAAAATGTTTGTTCCGTCCGCAGAGAATTCAAAAATAATGCATTTCTTTCAAGAAAAAATTCAAACTTTTTTCATAAATTAAAAAAACTCATTGATATCTAGTAAATTGTTGAAAAAAATTTCAAAATTTTCTTGCAAGAATTGTATTATTTTTGCGTTCTCATTTTGCAAACCGGACAAACATTATGAGATGGAGAGAACTTAGTCTATTTGTCAATTTGGTTGAGCTTGCCAAGGCCACTGCAACGAGCACATACAATCTGCGTCTGGTCTTTCCGAGCCGCATTCGCTCTTAGGAGTCTCCCAGATTGCCTAACGAAACCTGCACCATCGCATTCAGGGCACCTGCCACAAACACACCGCACAATTAAAATAGGGCTGCGAACAATCCGAGTCAATGAATTAATTTGAAGCGTTTGATTGGCCCGACTCTGTATAAAATTAGGTGAGCTCAAGCTTGTTAGCGTTTATAAAATTCGAGCTTGAGTTGAACAATATAAACAAGCTAAGCTCAAACTCTTGAAGAATTTTTTTATAAAATAGTTCAACTTACAAGGTATATCACACACTAGTACAATTTTATAAATGCATTTTTGGGTTTGCTAGCCTATTCGAGTCAAGATTTGGTTGGCTCCGACTCGATTTGTTAACTAAATGAGCCTAAAATTTTGAAGTTGAGCTTGTTTAGCCGACTCAAACAAGCCTCAAGCTACTCGCAAATGCCTCGATTTGTTTGCAATGCTATCCAAAGTAGTACAAAATTTGGACTCGAGCTCGTTTATTAACTTTATGAGGCGAGCTCAAGCGATCGTTTAGCGAGCCGAACTTCAAGCTGCTCACTAAACTTCGATTTGTTTTTGCAGCTTTCCAAAAAAAAAAAAAACAGAGGAGAGGGAGAGAGAAGAGAAGAGGAATTACACGTCCTTGCGGGAGAAGAGAATAGGGAAGGCGGTTCCGACGAGCGCCACCGCGATCGCACCTGCAATCAGATACGTGGTTCCCTCGGATGATACGTCTCCAACGGCAGAGACTACCGTCAAAGGTCTGTTCTTGGTCTTTCTCTCACTCGTTTTCCAAGACGAGACCTTTGCAGCACCCGTTAACGTCGATGCAGAACAGAATCCGGACAGAGATGGGTTCCTGGTTGATTGTGCTGCTGGATTCCTGGTAGAAGTGAGAGCCTGAAGAGGAGCAATTGAAGCCATTTTTTGAAATCTGGGTTTGTGGGATGAAGAGAGTGGTATAGTTTCAGTCTTTCAGATTTTTGTGTACAGTAGTTGTATTGCTCCTCTCTCTATCACTCACAATGCTGGATAAGGGGGCGCCACATTGGAAATCAATCCTCAATCTTGTGCTTTTGTAGATAAGGAAGGTCCCACTTTCTCGTCGAGTTAAAAAAGGGAAATGATATTGCCACACCCTTTTTTGTTATTATCACACTTTGTAAGTGTATTTTTGCACCAAAAAATACACTTGCAGGGTGTGACAATAACAAAAAAGGGTGTGGCAATATCACTAGCCTTAAAAAAAACCAACTTGCTACTGTTCTTAGGAGGCTTTTGCATTCACGTTGACGCTCTCGCTTACGCACGCGCATGAGCGATTTCAGTATTGAACAATAAGGATGGAAGTTTCGATCGAAAAATTGAACCGACTGACCAAACCGAGCATTTTTTAGTCAAGTTGGGCCTATTTATTTATTTTTGTTTTTATTCAATTGGTTCATCTTGACGAGAGGAATCGGAAAGGTAAATAATTATGATGGAACTCATACTCTCTGGAATAAAGACCAAGCAAAACTACCAAATGTGAAAAAATTGAATCAAAACAAAAAAATTCAACACTTCGAAGATCAGATCGTTAGCTCGAAGTTCAAACATCTAAATCTCCATAAGGTTTATCTGAATATTTCCATTTAGTATTATGCATTTTTTGATTTTTTCGGAACAAATCCTCAATATTTTTCTGGGTTTTTTTTTCCCTTGAAAAGTTGAGTCCAAACCGACGGACAAAAAATGGACCAAAAACAAACCGAACCGAACGGTTTTCTTAAAAAAATAATCGGTTGAGGTTCTTGAGAATTGGAAAACCGATCGTACCGATTCGGTTTGAGAAGTCGCGTAACGTGTTTACGCTAGTAATTAACTTATGCAAAATAATTTTTAGGTCTTGTCTTTATTCAATTTTTTTTGCATTTTTTAGTTTTACGGCAAACTTTTATGTGATACGGGTGAGTAAGAATGAGAGGAATTGGAATCGGAAAAGTAAAATATTATGACTTTTACACAAATATTTTGAGAAATATCCAAATAAAAGCTCAAAAAGTCAGTTTTTGGACTTTTTCTTGGATATTTCCCAAAATACTCGTTTAAAAGTCATAATTTTTTACTTTTTCCATTCATCTCGTACTTATTCACCCATATCACATAAAAATTTGTCGTAAAACTAAAAAACGCAAAAAAAAATGGAATAAGGACAAAATCAAAAAATTGTGGTACATAAGTTAATCGGTAGCATGAACGGGAAGCGGCAATTTTATCCCCCAACGACCCATAGATTGATTGGGTCGGTGGGACCAGATACAGCCCAACCCCATGGCCCAATAAACCGGCCCGTTGTCTATAGTCCAGACCGACAAAAGCCCTATTTGCGAACTCGTCTGGACTCTTCCCGTCTTTTCCAGAACCTTTGAGTTCTTTCCAAAGGGTCGGTTGATTTTGCGAGCTTCTACTTCCCTTCTTGGTTTTTTTGTAGAACTAAGGATATTTATTTGTGTGGGTTTATCTCTCAAGCCCTAAATTGCTAATCGATCAGAGTTGGAACCAACCGATCAAACCTCAGCAGTTCCGGCAAGGTTAGGAACAGGTACCCCTCTCACTCTCTGTTCTCTCTCTCTCTCTCTCTCTAGTAGATGCTTTTTTTTATGGTTGTTTACCATATGCGATCCGTGTGCACAACTACCATGCATGGACCTCGCGAACTGGGTTTAGAGGATGAGAAATTTTATTTTGTATTGAACTAATATGGGTAGAAGACGATGAGTTGTAGGATGAGAATTGGGTTTTGTATAACTTCTATAAATGTGTTACTATTTGATTAATTTACATATTTGCCCATGTTAGACAGCCTAAAAAAAATGTTCCCTTATAGGTATACAACTCGCCACAATTAGAGCTTTTCTTGCTTCTTGTTTTCGAAAGAAAGATACGAACTTTATCTTACATTAGGGTTTTTTTTTTTTTTTCTGTTTGTCTCTTTGATCGAATCTAGTAATGGCGAAAGAAGGACCTGATTGGGAAGGACTGCTCAAGTGGAGCCTCGCTAACTCTGATGGTACTCGTCCTCCTCGTAATTTTAGGTGCCCTTCTATCTCTATATATCAGTTTGTCTATATTTGTATGAATGGATAAGTTATTATCTTTACTTTGAATATTGTGTTTTTTTGTTGTCCTCACTGTTGCTTTAGGTGGTGGTGCTAATTGCTCTCTTCTTATACAAGTGACATTTGATTTCATGGTTGAATTTTGATTTGTGTAATTTTGCAATCTTGACATGTTTTCGAGGATTATTGCTTTGAGATATTGTAGAATTAATCATTTAGGGCCCGTTTGTTTGATTGGATATGAGTGTTGAGTGTATGGATAAAATTGTTATGTATGGATTAAATATTCATGGGTTTTTTTGTATCTCAATGTTTGTGATACAATACCATGGGGATTGTGATATCATTATCATTAATTGAATCTCTATCAGTCCAATGAGATTACATATCCTGTGAGATCCCATCACTATCAGTCCTGTAAAACCAATTAGCACTTAAGTGAATAAGAGTATAGCTAAACTTTGGAATTTGGAAACTAATCTTACTGATTATGAAGCTTGGTTTCTTTAGTGGATGGGCTCTTAATGAACAGGATATGATACGTAGACCACTAATCCTAGACAGCTACTGATGACAAAAGTGACCTAGTTTATGCTGTAAGCATTCGAGTAGCTATTGTACTTCAGGGAATTCCTTTGATTCTGAATATTTCCGTGGTGGCTACGAAAATGACGGTGAAGTATAGCTGATTAGCGAGTCAGTCAGGAATTTGTTAATGAGGTTGTCAGGAGTTAGTTATAGTGGACTAGTGGTGATGTCTGTTGTGATTTTTGAAGCTCAACTGGTTACTTTTTCTCCTACAGTTCTACATATAAAGGACCATATGCATATTATGAGGATGGAATGGAAAGATTGATTTATTTTCATCATAACACGAGAGAGTTTCTGCGCGACTGAATACGGCAGTCGTACGTACGGCTTAGAGCCAAGGCATTCATAGGTCTAGTGTCAGGGCTCCTTCTAGGAAGTGATAGCTTAAAAGGCAAGTCTTCCTGTCTCTAGGCAAATGGGAAGGCTCTTTCTTCTCACACTCCCTCTCATTTATACCCTTCCCAAATCCTCGCGTCGGCTACCATTTTAAAAGCTCCTGCTGCAGCATTACAATAAGTTTGTCGCTTCTGGCATGGACATTACAGTAGTATGTTTTGCATATTGTGGGATCTACTAATACTATCAAATGCGGTCCTTACATTAGGTGAACTTTGCAAGCAAAATTTTTTTTCGTCATCCCAAATCAACTCTAAATTTGTCTTCTTTTCTGTACTTTTTAAGCGAGGAGGACAGAAAATGGTTCATGGAAGCTATGCAATCTCAAACTTTGGATGTCATCAAGCGAATGAAAGAGATAACTCTCGTTATGCAAACTCCTGAGCAAGTCCTGGAGGAGCAGGGAGTTACTGCTTCAGATATTGAAGGTATTTGAAAACATAGTCTCCAATTGGAATCGTGTGAAATGTTAAAAAGATTGAATTCAATTTCTTTTTCACTGATCTTGCACTCTTTCAGATATGCTAGATGAGCTACAGGAGCATGTCGAGTCCATTGACATGGCTAACGGTAAGGGCATTCTTGATTTGGAGTCTGGCTCTTCCTCTTCCTCATTTAGTGATGTCTTATTTGGTGCCATATAGACATTTTGTTTTGCAATTTTTCATTTCATGGTTGCTAGAATTTGTAGTTCTAGAATGTCACTCACTCTCTCAAGTCCAATAGAACCCTAGGAAATGATTTCTTCTCTTTTAAGGATGCTTTTAACTTGCGTTATTTGAAAAAGCTAGAATCTTTCTTTTGTGTTCTCTTTCTTTCTTTAATTAAGGTTGTGCCTTGTGTGCCGATCATAAAAAAAAAAGGTTGTGCCTTGTGATTATGCATGTTATCATTCAAGGTATTAGCCTCAGGAAGAACAAGTGAATAGTTTATTACCCAAATTGTCCCCATTTGTTCTTTTGCGGCATCATTAGCATGCCATTGTGCTTTATGCTCTATATACTTCTGTTCATTAATTTTAGTCGCTTCTACTCATCTGGATAATTTCCTTTGGAGTTGCATTTTCAAGAAAGCGTTCCTGGGATGCAAAGTTTGGAAATTCCTGAACTGCTGGTGTTATTAATTATCTGTGTTCATCTGCATATTGTTGAGGCCTTGAGGTTAATCAAGTTCCTACTGAGGTTCTGCATTGGGTTCAGCGCATTGTGTCGATGCTATTGTCTTCAAAATTACTTGGTCGGACAAAAGTGTTAAAGTGCCCATTGAAAAGGTTAAAAAAGTGTAGTTTCATGGGTAAAATGTGTTGATCAGTCAACATCGTGGATTACCGATTGAGAAGGTTAAAATAGCGGCATGTTTTGGTTTACCATGTAAACAATGAAAGTTTCTGTAGGTTGTGATGAATGAAGTGGTATTTGCATCTGTACAAAGCAGTTACTTGGTGCTTTGGCTGACTCTTCATATCTGTCAGATCTTAACTCAATTGGTGGATTGGTTCCTCTCCTTGGTTACCTGAAGAACTCCCATGCTAATATTCGAGCTAAGGCTGCAGATGTTGTCACCACAGTTGTTCAGAACAACCCAAAGAGTCAACAACTGGTGATGGAAGCAAATGGCTTGGAACCTCTGCTTTCGAATTTTACTTCAGACGAGGACATTACTGCTCGTACCAAAGCACTTGGAGCAATATCCTGTGAGTATTTTTCCCCCTCCTGTTGAATTTTTATTTATGTTAAAGCTACGCTCAGAAATGCTTCTGCAGTCTCTGTACTATTTGGGACTCCGCTGCATTTTTTCCTTGTGACTTGTGGTGGATGGATTTAAGGAATTTTCTAATTATGGTGTGGGTGTGTTTCAGCTTTAATCATGCACAACAAGCCAGGAATTGCTGCATTTCGTCTTGCAAATGGTTATGGTGCTCTGAGAGATGCTTTGAGTTCAGAGAATGCGAGATTCCAAAGGTAACCTGTGTTAATGACTCAATTGACTCAATATATCAATTGTGGTGCCATTTTGATTTTCATCACTTTTCCGTGACTGTGTTTCTATTTTGAGTCAGGATTTTTTCAATTCCTAGGTTATTATTTGGCCCTTTTTTTTCCATCCTTTTGAACCTGGATTAGTTTATGGTCAAAGGTCTGTCATGGTCCTTTTCATCTGAAGAGTGGAGTCGGAAAAGTGAAGAAAATTAGACAAGGATTAATTTCTAAACAAGGGCCCCTATAGGCAAAACAATACACCATTGCGGAGAAGTTAGTCCAAGCTTCTGAATTTCTTATGAAGTTTATGTTGCAGGAAAGCACTCAACTTAATCCACTACCTACTACGGGAGACCCAGTCTGACTGTAATATAGTCACTGAGCTAGGGTTTCCTCGGATTATGATGCACCTCGCCTCCAGTGAAGATTCAGAAGTGAGAGAAGCTGCACTTCGCGGCCTCCTTGAGCTTGCCAAAGACAGGACTGATGGGACCCAGGGTGGTTTTGGGGAGGAAGATGAGAAACTGAAGCAAATTCTTCAAGATAGGATGAATGGTATTAGTGCGATGCCTATGGAGGATCTTGGGGCTGTCAAGGACGAGAGGCAGCTTGTGGATTCCCTCTGGAATGCCTGTTTTGATGAGCCGTCTTCTCTTAGGGAGAAGGGGCTTCTTGTTCTTCCAGGAGATGATGCACTTCCACCTGATGTTGCCAGTGGGCATTTTGAACCTCCTCTGAGAGCCTGGGCTGCAAATCCAGAAGTTGGTAGGAATGCTAGTACTGAAAAGAAGGAAACCCCTTTGTTGCTTGGTCCAGGTCCTTCAACAGAGAATGGAGCCCGTCTCCAAGTTAGCTCAAATGGAGATGCTGATGCAGGTGACCACCACCGTAGTGACTCGTGACTGAAGACAGTAATGTAGCTTGGCGTGTTCATATGTTTAGTTGGACGCGTTTTTGTGGAATTTCTTTTTTATTTTTATTTTTAAATCCTGTGTAACAATGCCTTCTTTACTGTCTGTCTGTCTGTCTGTCTCTCTCTCTCAAATTAGCACTCAGATGTTTGTGTGTTAGTATTGAGATATGGCCACTGGTTGTCTGGTTTTTGTATAAATGTTTTTGGAACACAAGAAGCTCTGCATGATATTACATTTCAAGGGAAATGACAAGGAAGTTGGTACTATTTTTGATGTTGAATTGCTTGTAATGTGATGGTTCCGGGCATTAATATTCCACGTGGGGATTCTCGAGAGATGAGGAAATTTACTGTATGATGGTTCCGGGCATTAATATTCCCCTGCACGGCTGGATGAGGTCTGAGCTACTTGTAAATTAAGAATTTTGTCTATCTACATCACAAAATTTGCACCTGTTTACTCCAACTAATAGGTTACCTCAAAATTTACTTGCTGTCTGGGGAAGCTGCTTGCCTGCTTCAAGACCTGTTCCGTTCCAACAATGAAATCTGGCATTCAAAAGCAATGATTTTAGTTCGCAGCATCCAGTTCCCAAGAATTGGTTTTCATCACTGATCTGTGTTGATTGCTTCAATAGGTTGCAGACTTGCAGTCAGAGGCATGGAGCACCATAAGCAGCACACAAAGGTAAGAAGTCTCTTGAGAACTTGTTTGATGGGAAATTTGGTTCCATGGATGGTGGAAAGTTTCTTTGATTGAGGAACAGTAAGGTATTTTCTTTCTTGTTTTGATACTTGGAAGTTTGATCTCTGTTAATTTTAGTCGCTTATCTGGCTTGACACTTGATTTTGAATAAGCATCTCACATTCCCCCACTGAGTTGTGGAATGAAATTAAAGCAAAATTATGTTCGAGTTTCATTCTCTCTCATTTGAGTGTTTTCTTGATTTGGAGCCAAAGGTAATTGATGAATTGGAAACATCTCTTTTCCATTTCTATTTACCCAGTTCGTATCTTTGTTTCTTGTGTTCCCGGGAGGAATCAGATCTCTTCAATCTCGGGACACCATCTAAATAACTGCGGCACAAAGAGTCAAATAGGTTGGTAAGAAAGAGCCTGAGGAGAGTCAAATAGGTTGGTAAGAAAGAGCCTGAGGTCGGGTTGTACGACATACATCTCCGTTGAATAATTACAAGGTTACCTTAGGATGAAGTTCCATGCATCTTCTAATAAGCTAACATTGCCTTTGACTAACCAAATATATTGGAACACAAATTGCTGGAAAGGAAAATGAAAGGGATCTCCAACACCAACACACTTCATTTCCTAGTGTGGATCTCATTTGGGTGGGCAGAAAGTGATGACATAGCGTGAAGCCCTGCACTTGTTAAGGCTAGAAGAGTCATCGAAAGCGTAACTATAGGCTTTAGGACATATTGCCTTAAACAGGTGAGAAAACAGTGTTGGTTTGCAAGTTTGGGGGTTCCCATAACTCCCAGTGCAACAATACTTGGCCGATTGCATAGCCAAACAAGCACTCTTGCACCCCACCACTTTCCCTCCTATCCTCTCTTCCAACATCGACGGGCAACAAATGTTCAAATCCACCACGCACGCCGCCACTCCACACCCGATACCGCCTCCCACAGGAGCCATTGATACCGGCAAGTTGAATCCATCCACCAAGCTCACGTCGTAGAAATGCAAGGGCGAAACTGATGTCCCGAGTGTCATTTCCACCACCGTGGCCGGTGGTACTCCGCCCATGCCCCGACAGTGGAGTTGGTTGGCGCAATCTCCGGTTTCACAAGTGCCTTTTCCACTGGCGTCGAAGCTGCAACCTTGCCTGTAGTGGCAGAGGCAGAAATTTTACGGTCAGTATTCGCAACTATTAGACAAACTCTCAACAAACTTTTCCATCACAAGTAAGAAAACATTGATACTAATTAAACGTAAGAACAAACTGGTACATTTGTCTTCTACGTTAGATCTGGACTAGTTTTCATGTACTGGAAATTTTGCATGATACTAAGATAGTTTCGTTAATTGTCTCCGCAACTACTTGCCTGGCCCAAATTCTCCCTGACCACTTCTCTGGCACGTCAATGACTGATTCCTCACCGCTGCTCAGTTGAAAGCCCCCGTCTTTTGGCGTAGGCTGACCTGCGCCGCCTAGCATTCCCGGCCATATGCTTTCATTGCAGTTGTTTACAAGTATAAGTTGAGCCCCATCTGCAATAACAAAAAGGAATAAAATTTAAAAAATTATTGAGTTGCTTAGTGAGTAAATAACCGAAAGAGCATTCCTGTTTTTCAAGACTGTAACGTTATACACAATTTCGTTGGCCGCAAACCCACATAAAACACAACCATCTTGCTACCAACTCATTGTCTGCAGTGAAACAGACTTCGAGTATGATTTCACACATAAACGAGTAGGAAACGGGTCTAACAATGTATATGAAGCTATTGAGTGAGACCAAACCGCGTAAAAGAATGTAGGAGGAAAACAATGTACTTGTGACAGAGAGAGAGGACAACAAGAACAGAAAGCAGAAGACATGCGAGGAAGGTGGCATTGCTCAAGTGTTTGATGCTGTTTTTGGGGAGACAGAGAGAGGGAGGGGTCTCTGCAGTTGTGCCAAAAATGTGGAGTTTGGACAACTGCTTCCAATGTGAAGTACAAGTGTAAAACAACCTCGTTAACTGCTGTACCTCCCTTTGGCATTGGTTTTATAGCTTATCTTAGCTCCTTTTTTTCACTTTTCACTTTTTACACATAAGGGGGCATATGTGCTTTGCTTCCAATGGAGGGTTTGCTCTTGTGCAAGTGGTACATTTACTAGTTTAACATGAAAGAAGATACCTCATCCACTATGAAAACAATAGTGCTGGACGCTTTCTTTTGTACGTGGGTGACATCCCGTTGATGCATTTTCAGTAAAATTTTATTAGTATTACTTGCAATAAAAAAAGAAAAAAATGAGTCGGATTGTAAGTAGGATCCTTTGTGTATGCCGTAGCCTAGAGATCGACCCGCTGAATCGATGGTACTTGTTTGCAAGCGATCAAAGCATGTTTTTTCATTTCTCCAAGGATTCCCTGTCCTTAAAATTGTCGCGGTCGATGGATATCCGACAGCACTATATGGAGCGAATCTCAAATTACAAAACATTTTGTTCGCACTGTCGAGGCTTTGGAAGAGATTGGGATTGAGACGGTTTGGGACGTCCAGTTTTTTTTTGGAAATGGCCCCAGTGGCCCTCCCACGAAAAAATTAGACTGGACGCCCAATGGGTGGGGGAGAAGCCGTATCTTTTGCTTAATTGTGTTTGCTTTGGGCCTCTAAAACCAATCCCTCTCTCTCTCTGCAGTCCCTAATAAGTTTCTTGTCCAATTATTATCCCGAAAACCTCCTCCAAACACCAAATTAGTGATGGATAAAAACTTTTTAATTAGAGGAGTTGCAAAGGAATCCAAATTGTGGTTTTGTTTAGTGATGAAAGTAAGGGTGCTTACTTCGAAAACACTAGAAGGGTTTGGGGTTGTAAAGAGACATGATATTATGGATCTTACTTTCTCATCCTTGTCCCATAAGCTAGATAGCCTTTCTGAACCCACATTTCAACTGGTTGAGCATGTATGCTAGGGCGGCTTTACAAAGAAGTGAAAAGGGTCCAAAGAATTCACTATTTTTTTTTTAATGTACTTCGGCCTCGTACGATTGTCAATATTGGAACAATCGTACGAAGTCGAAGTGAGTGAAAACCCACTCGAAGTCAGTAAGTAGAGATGATAGCCCAACAACAATAATATAAACTCTGTTCAATAAATTTTCAACCAAACCACTACATTTTTTTTAGATAAGACTTCTTTATCCTAAATATTTTCTGCACGTTCTTGTCAATGCTAATCTTAAATCCTAGAGCAGCCCCTACATGGCTCAGTTTGAGCCTGTATAGTTGCTTGACTTGTATGGTTGTGATTTGTGAACTCCTTTGATTTCAATTTTTTTTCTTTCTAAAAACCGGATGTCCAGGCCAGATTGCGCATACCTCAACTAATTCCGGGCCTCTGAAATTAATGACCGGGCAAACCCTCCAGTGACTCTGAAGTTTGGAATACTTGGCCTCCATGAGATTTGAACATTTCGCACTGCTGTAGAGTCGTCGGACTTATCCACAAAGGGATTCGTCGAATTTCTGTGGATTGCGCCCGTGGAAATCTACCAAAGCTAGGCAGATAGATAGACTCCAGCTACCGACCTCGTGGAGGCAGCACTTATTACTTTCGCAATTCTCATGTCCATTTTGTGAACTATGTTACACAACTATTAATTTAACGACTATAGTGTGTATTGTGGATAAGCTTTTATAACTTTATAGGAAGAATGCTTGAAGTCTGGATCTGGAATGGATTGCACAGTCCGCTTCCAAGAATTAAAGGTTTTGATGGCTTATTTTATTTAAGATCTTCTAAGTTTGGAAGCAAAGAGCTCATTGTTTGCTAAAATAACCAAAAGATTGCACATTCCTTTCTGGTTCATTGTTTCCATAAATCGGAGGGCCAATACCACTGTCCGCTAGCAGGAATCTAATCAAAACTGGAGCAAAATCCCGAACAGGTTATCGTAACACACGGGTTGATAGTACGCGAGTAGGAGTTGATAGACCTTCTGGCTAATTCAACCAAACGTAAGTTCCCTCTGTAGTGACTGCTATATATCACTAGAATGTTCCACCGGATTTATGCATCTATATTGATCGGTATTTTTTTTGATAGCTCAGGTGTTCGGGCGAGCTTTCGTGCAGCTCGATCAACAAATCATTTGGCTCTCTATCCTTGTACTTCTGTAGTTCTGTTTTCGGTGATTAATCAAATTTCCTCGTTCCGTGAGGTTCTCAAATTCTTTGAATGTAAAAACTCATTTCATGTTCATAAAATGGCAAACAAATAAGAGTCAATTTATGCATCTGGGATGTGCTCTGACAGCTTGAGAAGGAAAACCTTGAATAAGTTACAGGGTTTAAAACTTCAAGTGCTGTTGACATACTGCTCGCTAATGCTCCCTCTTCTGATTGAATCCTCATAGAGGGAGATCAAGACCTTTCCCAATTTCCACCCCAATCACTTGAAGGATTCCCTTGTTTATGATCTGAAAAACAAGAGACATGCGTAAAGAAATCGTAGGATTTGAAACTCTCTACCAATCAATCTAGCGAGCGCTCTCAACAGGATCAATGTAAAGAATTCTTTCCCATCAAAGAGGTTTTATCTGTTTCACGCCCCTTTGAGACTCCAAAAAAATTGAAAAACCCCATAAATCGGGAGGGAGTCGACTAAAAACATCTCGAAAAAGATCAAATACTGGTTCATTTATTTCTCGTCTCAACTTACACCTTTATGAATGGAAGCGGAGGATGGCAATAGCCGTATTTGAAAACATATCTTGTGGAAATGAAATCTCGCTTCGTTTTTCATTGGAAACTAGAGTAAGGAGTAGATTTTTTTTTTGGGTTTTCTATATCCGATTTGACCTATCCATAAGTACGCAATCACAAGCGTACGATTCATGATTTGCTTGAGTAACAGCAAGGAACTAATAACCAAGCACAGTTCTAAAGAAAGAAGAGAAGTGAAAGTAGCTCACCAATTCCACAATGAAAGTCCCAATGAGGCCAATCATACAAGCTCTAGAGTTCCATATTTCCGCAGTCCTTGTGAACCCAGCAAATGGTGCTTTGAACTTTGGCTCCGCTTTCGGCAATTCTACCTAAGAATTACAAAAACCCATTTGGATTCAGTCAATCTTTATGCAGAAACAAGTTGTAACTGATATTTCTACTGAGAAGAGTAAAAATCCCAGGAAAAAGAACATACCCCTGCAGGAAGCTTAGCAGCCTGGATCTTGAAAGCGACGCGGTCTCGGGAGGTTTTGATGCTTGGTTTTGGAGCATGGAAGAGGGAGAATTGAGGATTTTGATGGTGGATTGTTGGGAGGAAAGAGGATGAAATGGATGGCAGAGTAATAGCCATTTTTCTTTGTTTCCTGCAACTGTAGCCACTGCTTTCTTTCTCTCTTATGGCTTATCAACTGCCCTTCAACTTGGGCTTTGAGCATTAATCCTCTGGAACCCATCCTATCCTAGTGGAGAAACAGAGAGTGTGGTCCAACTTGACTACTTGAGCTTTCAAGCTTTGGACCTACTTGGTGACATATAGTAGTTCTTTTCAGCATTCTTTTTTTTTTTTTTTTTGGGGGGTAAATCAGCATTCTTATTTACACTTACACGTGAAAACGTGTTTTAGTTTTAGTGGCTTTGACAATTTTATAATTGGTTTACTTTCGGGAGTGCCTGTGGCAAAACTGTAAAATTTGGTTGATTTTGAAATTCCAAGAATGCGCCCATGGCGCGATGGAAATGCGCCTGGGGCGAATAGATTTGCGTCTGAGGCACATTAACACTCAGCAATTAGTCAAACTTTGCAGGTTCGCTTCGGACCCTTCCGAGATCTGATTTTTGCAAGGTTTGAAGTGTTAAAAAGCTTATTGAGTGTATTTTCTAACCTAAGTAGTTTGGTTTTAAAATTATTTGTACATAAAAAGATATAGTAAATTAGAGGCCGGTCCTAATTATTAGGCTCAGTTTGATCCTAACTCTGAATATTATTTCCAAACCTGGATAGGCTTGGTCATGGAGCATAATAATTTTTTTACCCAAAATCGACTGCTCCCCAGCATTTCGCTGCTATATTTCCCCTCTCTCTCTCCTCCGCAGCATTTCTACTGCAACCCCAAATCGATTGCTCCCAGACCCATCGTCTCCTCCTCCATCCTCCTCTCCCTCCTCGAGCACATGCGGGCCACCGCGAACATCACCGAGTAGACCAACCCCTTCTCGACGCCGCTGACCTCCTGGCTGATCTCGGCGTCATTTCCGAGCCGCACCGCGTGGCTGCCCTGGGGCACGATGAGGATCAAGCCGCCCTGTTTCTGCCCGGAATCGATGAGTTCGACGGTGCCGTTTGATTTCCAGCTAGGGATGGTTGTGGGATCGTCGGCTGACGCCGAGCTTGAGAGAAGTCGCCCGATGGTGGGGTCTCGAAGTCGCCGTTGGGTAGTAAGCCTGCAACAGGTAGTGATCGTGAGGGATGTCGTGAAATCGCGTGGGACACACGTGCAGAGTACTATTTGCTAATTACAAACTATTAAGGGGGTTTACTATACTATTAATGACGAAATCAAAACAGTTTTTAATTAACTGATCAATTTAATATTTCATAAAATAATCTACCTAGGGTGATTAAGGTTTGGCTGATTGCACGTGTCCATTTTCCATCATTTAAATCGACGTAAGGTGGTATTTTTTTTATGAGAATTGTGTATTGTTCATAAGAACTGTCTATGAGAATGTTTTTCCTATGAGAACTATGTATTTTTCTACGAGACTGTGTATTGTCCATGAAAAATATCTATGAGAACTGTGTATTTTTTTATTAGAATTGTGTATTTTTCTATGAGAATTGTATATTTTTCTATGGGAACTATCTATGAGAATTGTGTATTTTCTGCGAGAACTGTCTATGAGAACTGTGTATTTTAGTGTATAGTGAGACTATTTGAATCGTGTATTTTTCAGTTCACATAACCCAGTTTTCATAACTTGTTCACATAGCATAGAGAACTGGCAGTTCTCATAATACTGATTATGAGAACTGTGTATTATTCATGAGAACTGTGTATTTTTTTATGAAAACTGCGTATTTTTTATGAAAAACTGTGTATTGTTCATGAGAACTGTCTATTAGAACCATATATTTTCTATGAGAACTGTGTATTTTAGTGTGTGGTAAGACTATGTGAACTGTTTATTTTTCAGTTCACATAGTCCAATTCTCATAACCTGTTCAATTCTCATGAACTGATTATGAGAATTAGCAGTTCTCATAGAACTGATTATGAGAATTGACAGTTTGTCTCTAAGAACTGTGTATTTTCTATGAGAATTGTGTATTTTTTCTTTGAGAACTGTGTATTTAGTGGGTGGTGAGGTTATGTGAACTATGTATTTTCTATGAGAACTGTGTATTTTTTGTGAGAACTGTGTATTTTTTTATGAAAACTATGTATTTTTCATGAGAACTGTGTATTTTTTCTATAAGAATTGTGTATTTTTCATGAGACATTGAGAATTATTTTTGTTCAATTTTTGTTCGTGTGTATATTTTTTTTCGAGAATTGTGTATTTTTCTACTAGAACTATATATTTTCTACCAGAACGGTGTATTTTTTATGATAATTATCTATGAGAATTGTGTATTTTTCCGTTCACATAGTCAGTTCACGTAGTCCAGTTCTCATAACCAATTCACAAAATTAGTTCTCTATGAGAACAGTCACTTCTCATAGCCAATTCTCATAGAGCTGACTATGAAAACTGGCATTTCTCATAGAACTGACTATGAGATTTGGCAGTTCTCATAGACATTTCATATAGCCAATGATATTTTTGTCCCAAATAATATGATTCAGGAATTGATTATAAAAATATAGCTTTCATAGCCTCAATTTTCATAGCCATAGTTTAGGGGTATTTTTGTCCAAAATAATATGTTAACTCAGGCTATGTGAATTGGTGGTGATATTTTTGTCCAAAATATTATGTTAACTGACTATGAGAATTGACAATTCTCATAGCCAGTCCACATAAGGGTATTTTTGTCCGAAATAATTTAGGTCAGGAGTTGATTCTAAAAATATAAATTTTACTGAAAATAGACATGCACATAAAAAGTTAAGAAGAATGGGCAAAATAGTAAAAATGCTTGAAAAGTAAAAAAAAAAAAGGACTGAAATAAAGAAGAAATATTTTTGTCAGGACTAAATTAAGTCCAAACCTACTTTTTAGGGTTGGCCTCTAAATTCCCCAAAAAGATATGACCAATTTACTCCTAGTGAGTTGAAATATAAATCATTCCGGTAAAATGCTCGCATCTCCTTCATTTTAAATTGGATAAAGATCTACGCCCTCCGTCCCTTATTTAAAGTCCAGTATTTTCATTTTGGGCTAGCCCTTAATAAGTGTCCATTTTGTAAAGTTAGTGGGTAAAAGTTGGTGCAATGTCTATTTTGTCCCAAAAAGTAGATTCAATTTTGAAAAGTTAGTGAGTAAAAAAGTATGCCAATCGAACTTTCCAACGGTTCAAACCATAGGAATATCGGAGTTCGGGAGTGTCGTGGCAAGACGGCAAAGTTTGGTAGGTTTTGAAATTTGAGGAATGCGCCCGGGCGCAATGCAATGCGCCTGGGGCGCACTAACACTCAGTTTTTCGTCAAACTTTGCAGTTTCGCTCCGGACAACCCCGAGCTCCGATTTTCGCAAGGTTGGAACCGTTGGAAAGCTTGTTGAATGTACTTTCAAACCCAAGTACTTTGGATTTTATTTTTTTTGTACATAAAAAGATATGACCAATTTACTCTCAGTGAGTTGAAATATAAATCATTCCGGTAAAACGCTCGCATCTCCTTCATTTTAAATCGGAAAAAGACCTATAATATATCGATAAGGAGAATTTTTAAAGTTCTAAAAGTCGGTTGATTACAACCGAAAAAATAATAATGTGTGGTTAATGAGAAGAGGGTAGCAATTAGACCACTACAAAAACTATCTGAGCACTACTATCTCTCCACTACCAACACAGTCACCGTAACACTACCTCTACACCACCATCAATCCACCATCTAGTCCAGCATCATTTCTCCACCACTACCACCACGCTTTTCCTCTGCTACCACCGTTGGCACCACACCTTAACCTTGGCACCTCCTCCTTCATACAACAACTACGTCCGTACAACCAACACCACCACTACAATGCCACGACTATCACACCTCAAACTTGTAACTCCACCACCACTACCACATATCCACAACTACCCTCATTTTAGCAACACATAACCCCAAAAGTATGTGAGTACGGCATGGCAAATGTGAATGTTTTAGACATTGAGTGTAAAGTTTGGGAGATATTTTGAAAATTTTCCTCTTTTTGAAGTGATAATATTCGCAATATATTATTTTTTAGTGGTGGTCGTGGTTTTGAAGTGCTGGGGGTGAATGTTTCTTAAATATATTCTCATTACAAAACAATTGAGAAAGTCGTTAATGTTTTATATTCCAAAAAACACTCTTCGATATTGGAGATTGTGTTTGCGAAGTGATGGCGATAGATTTCAATATTATGAACATTTTAAACTATTTTGTGGCGTCGATGGTGGTGAAATAATAATGGTGGTGGAATGCTGGCGAGGTGGTTGTCGTGAATGTGCGTGAAATGATGGGAGGATGTGGTGATGGTGCAACGATGAGGTGATTATGGTCAAGGTAGTGGCGATAGTATTGGTGGGGTGAAAAGGTTATAAAATGGTGGTGGTTTGGTAGTCGTGGTGGTCAAGTGATATTTTTGGTGATATGGAAATTGGAATTTGGCTTCAAAAATGTATAAGCTTTGTCTTTGGCGTAAGTCGTAGGCAAATTCCGATGATTAAACAGATTTTGTGTGCTTTGACGAATTCTGGAAAGCCTTATGAATTCTCCCAAACTCGATCTACAAGAAACGAACAAATACCATAGAACGGGGAATGTGAGTACTGAATGAAATATATAATGAGGCGAAGGGCACAAAAACATGTTTTAGCCTTAGTGGATTTAACGATCTCAGAATTGGTATTACTTTTGAATAACATTTCGTAAATAAAAATATTTAATTTTTATGGTTCGATCCCACCATCTTTTAGTATTTTGAATACCTTCTTTATCGATATAAAATAGGTTTCGATCCGGTTAAACATTTGTTTGATTCGAGGATTTTTCTGAAACAATTTGTTCTTCAACTTGTTGAGGGCAAAGTCATCCTATATTTTGATGTATAAAGAAATTTGTAGCCGAACTAAATTTGTTAGAAAGTACGCCAAACGAACTTTCCAACGGTTCAAACCACATGAAAATCGGTGTTCGGGAGTGTCGTGGCAAGACGGCAAAGTTTGGTAGGTTTTGAAATTTGAGGAATGCGCCCAGGCGCGATGCAATGCGCCTGGGGCGTACGGATTTGCGCCCAAGGCGCACTAACACTCAGTTTTTCGTCAAACTTTGCAGTTTCGCTCCGGACAACCCCGAGCTCTGATTTTCGCAAGGTTGGAACCGTTGGAAAGCTTGTTGAGTGTACTTTCAAACCTTTAGTACTTTGGATTTTATTTTATTTGTACATAAAAAGATATGACCAATTTACTCTCAGTGAGTTGAAATATAAATCATTCCGGTAAAACGCTCGCATCTCCTTCATTTTAAATCGGAAAAAGACCTATAATATATCGATAAAGAGGATTTTTAAAGTTCTAAAAGTCGGTTGATTACAACCGAAAAAATAATAATGTGTGGTTTATGAGAAGAGGGTAGCAATTAGACCGTTACAAAAACTATCTGAGCATTACTATCTCTCCACTACCAACACAGTCACCGTAACACTACCTCTACACCACCATCAATCCACCATCTAGTCCAGCATCATTTCTCCACCACTACCACCAGGCTTTTCCTCTGCTACCACCGTTGGCATCACACCTTAACCCTGGCACATCCTCCTTCATACAACAACTACGTCCGTACAATCAACACCACCACTACAATGCCACGACTATCACACCTCAAACTTGTAACTCCACCACCACTACCACATATCCACAACTACCCTCATTTTAGCAACACATAACCCCAAAAGTATGTGAGTACGGCATGGCAAATGTGAATGTTTTAGACATTGAGTGTAGAGTTTGGGAGATATTTTGGAAATTTTTCCTCTTTTTGAAGTGATAATATTCGCAATATATTATTTTTTAGTGGTGGTCGTGGTTTTGAAGTGCTGGGGGTGAATGTCTCTTAAATATATTCTCATTACAAAACAATTGAGAAAGTCGTTAATGTTTTTTTTTTTTTTTGGGTAATTAACCATTTTATAAAGCAAACCAACCAAGAACAAAGGAGAATCCCAACAACAACGGGAACCCAGACAGAACTACCACAAACCTAGCTGTCTAGGAAAACCAGAAAACAAAACCCAACAAAAAGAAATTCACAAAGAAAAAATGCGAGAACTAAGACTCCAAGACCGAGCTAACAACCTTGTACCATCACATAGCCTCAAGCCTCTCCACGAATATAAACAAGCCCGAACTTCCTCAACAATCAGCCCACCCAAAACTGAAGCAGAAACACCACGACCCTGAAAGATTCTCTTGTTCCTTTCTCTCCAAATCCAGTAGATAGCAGCAGCCAAGGAGAGTTTATATACTCTACAGGAATACGAATCATCAGCCCTATGATTCATAACCCAAGCCATTTCTTCAGACAAACCAAAACTCCTACGGCTAACATTGTTTCGCTGCAAGAGAATATCCCATACCTCAGTGGAAAACTCACAAGCAAAGAATAAGTGATCATGTGATTCATCTACACTTTGACACAGTGGGCAACGTTGATCTCCCACCACCCCCCATCTATGAAGTCTATCCTTAGTGGAGAGACGACCCAAAAAGGCCAGCCACTCAATAAAAGCCCAGCGTGGTACGTGATGAGAGAACCAGACACATTTAGACCAAGGAACTAAAGGGAAAGTGTGCCTCATCTCCTGCCATGCTGACTTAGCAGAGAATACCCCAGAGTTACCAAGAGTCCATCTCACGGTATCAGGAACAGAAGCATTAGGAAGCAAAGCTGGATCAGTATTAGAGACAATTTCTCGCGTAATAGCACTACGTGGACGAGGCCACTTCCACACACCATTTTGGATAATTGAAGAGACCTTTGCAGACAAAGGTCTACCCACGTTGAAGTCCCTAGAATCACCAAAACGTTTGTAGAGGGGGCCCAAATTATGCCAGTTATCAGCCCAAAGATAAGTAGACTTACCATCACCAATCACGTATCGAATCCAAGGTTGAGCAATATCCCTAAGCTTCAAGAGCTTACGAACCGTCCAAGAAGCATTCTGAGGAATCTTAGCCCTCCATAGACTTCGGTTTTGTAACACAAATGTGTGAATCCATTTAATCCAAAGGGTATCAGCCTTCAGACAGATTGCCCAAAGATGTCGCAACATAGAGGCTTTATTCCAAGTTTTGAGCCAACGAATGCCCAAACCTCCCTCCTCTTTGGGGACACACACAGCATGCCAAGCCACCTTAGCACTAGAGCACTTTAAATCAGGTCCAGCCCATAAGAAGGCACACAAAAGTTGCTCGATATCATGTAACACTCGCTGAGGCAGAATAAAAATAGATGACCAGTAAATTTGAATGTTGAAAAGGACAGATTGTATTAATTGAAGCTTACCACCGTAGGAAAGGGTCTTGTTAGACCATGACTGAATCCTTTTCAGAATCTTGTCCTTCAGCTGAGCACAGTCACAAGCTCGAAGTCTAGTAGAAAGCAAAGGGACTCCCAAATACTTGACTGGGAGAAAACCTTCGGGAATTGGCAGCACCATTCTTAAAGTTTCCTTCAAAGTCTCATCCACCCCAGCAAAAAATATAGAGCTCTTTTGCAAGTTAGGTTGAAGCCCAGAGAAATGGTAAAAATCAGACAAAACATCAGCGATCAACTGAAAAGAACTAGCTTCAGCACCACACAGAACAAATAAGTCGTCAGCAAATATTAAATGTGTAATGTTGAGACTTCTACATTTAGGATGGAAGACGAAGCCCTCAGACTGTCCCACTCGATACTGTAGAAGCCTAGTGAAACCTTCCATAACCAACAGAAACAAATAGGGAGATAGAGGATCGCCCTGCCTCAAACCTCTCTTCCCAGGGAAAAAACCTTGAAGCTCACCGTTGATGACAATGGAAAACATAGGAGAAGTAATACACGCCTCTACCCAATGGATAAATTGAGAAGGAAATTCCAGAACACGCAACATATCCAGAACAAAACTCCATTCAACGGAATCGTAAGCTTTCATAAGGTCCATTTTGATAGCACACCTAGGCTGACCCTCATCCTTATGGTAATTTTTGACAAGTTCTTGCATAAGCAAAATATTGTCCATTATAGACCTACCCTTAATAAAAGCTGATTGCAAAGGGCTAATAATGAGAGGGAGAATAAGTTGTAACCTGTTCGCTAGGATTTTTGTAGCACACTTGTACACCACGTTGCAACAAGCAATGGGACGAAAGTCCTTAATAGAAGCTGGAGAATCAACCTTAGGAGCCAAGGTTAGAGCTGTACAGTTCCACTGTCTAGGCATAATACCAGTATCGAAGAATAACTGAATAGCCTGCACCACATCCTCGCCAACAATGTCCCAGTTCCTATGAAAAAAATCAGAACAGAACCCATCAGGGCCAGGGGCCTTCCCCCCCTTAATTGCCCACATTGCAGCCTTTATTTCTTCCTTAGAAACCCTCTGGACCAAACTAGTCTTCATAGCAACAGAGAGCCTTTGAGGAACTGCCACCCTCAGACTCTGATAAGCACTCCTTGATTGGCTAAAAGGGGACCCCAACAAACCCAAATAATAACCCAAAATTTCATTCTTGACATCATCCGGATCAGTCAGACGCATCCCATTAGCACTAGTCAAGCTCAGAATTTTATTCCTCAAACAGTGAGTTTTCATCTTTAAATGGAAAAACTTGGTATTTTGATCCCCCAATGCTAACCACTGAACTCGAGATTTCTGTTTCTTAAAAGATTCTTCAGCCAAGCTAAGATCAATAAATTTCAAATAGAGATCTCTCTCAAGCTCAGTCAAAACAGGATCACAAGGGTTCTGAGAACAGTGACTCTGGAATTGAGCCAGCTCCTCTCGAGCATGGGCAACCTTAGTACTGATCCCAGAATAGAAATTCTTGTTAAAGTCTCGGAGCACAGTCTTCAACCGTTTCAGCTTAGTATACAATATAGATCTCATAGAACCTTCCACGGGTGATAGCCAAGAATCCTTTAGAATCTCCTTGAAAGAAGCATGCCTCATCCAAAAGCTAAAGAACTTAAAAGGCCGTCGACGATGGACTGCAGGAAGAACATCCACCAAAATAAAGCTATGATCAGAAATTCCAGGAGCCAAAAAAATGGTTTCCGACTCAGGGAAGACATCCAACCAGGGCCCATTAATAAGAACTCTGTCTAATTTACTTTTGATGTGCCCCATACCACCTCTCTTGTTAGACCACGTGAATAACAGACCCTTGAAAGGCATGTCATCCATCTCAATAAAATCCAAACAAGAATTAAACTCCAATGCAGAATTACAATCAAAACCTACTAAACGTTCAGACATTTGCCTAACCACATTGAAATCCCCCAATTGAAGCCAAGGGGAATCCCCAATAATGGAATGCACATACCTCATAGCCTGCCAAAGATGCCTTCGATCCACCATCGAATTGTGTCCATAAACACATGAAACATAGAAGACTTCCTTAGCCAATGTAACCAACTTTACCACCATAACCTGGGCATCAGAGAGAATCAGGTCAACTGTGAAAAGCTGAGTATCCCAACCCAAAACAATCCTTGCTACACAACCAGAAGCAGCGTTGTGAAAAACAGACCAATGAGGAGGAAAACAATGTCTCACAGTATTGTCAACATTATCCAATCGAAGTTTGGCCTCCACTATTCCCATCAAACTCAACTTATGGGATTTAATCATAGAAAGAACCTCTTTTTGCTTTAGGGGATTGTTAATTCCCCTAACATTCCAGGCCCCTAAACTAATCTTGTCCTTGAATGCTAACGCTTGGAAATACCACCCCCACCCTTCGCAGCAAGGGTACCACCTTTATTCTTCGGTCTCCCCCTCACTCTCGTAGCAGCCACCACAAGAGCTTCCTCGGGGTCAATTGGAAGGGGAAGGGAATCAGATTCAAGGAGCTCAGACGGTCCACCCTCCACCTCAGCAAGGGCAGAGAATGTATTATTATTCCTCGCCCCAGAGCTTTGAACCCCTATAGCACCATGTAAAACAGAAGGACTAGCACCAGGCGTAACCTCAATGTGTCGCATTTCTTCAACAAGTAAGAGACCATCCTTATCACATATACCACTTAAAAGAACCTCATGTGGCATATCATCCCCAGAATGAGACTTTGGGGAATTTGCCAAGCCCACCTCAGTTGAAACTGGCACATCAGCAGCCAAAACAGTGGAGCCCATATCACAAACAGTAGTAGACGTACCCCGTTCCCTCTCAGGAGCAGCTACATGCTTCACAACCCACTCTGAACGTTGATGCTTAGTGCCACGAACTGTGGTAGCACACTGTTCAGCAGAATGCCCAAAGAGATGACACTCTAAACATTTAACAGGCCTCCACGGATATTTAACCCCAATAGTGACAGCCTTACCTTTATACTCCACAACCACAGTATCAGGGAGATCAGACCCAACCTCAACCTCCACACAAATTCTAGCAAAACTCAAACGATCACAGTTCTCTGTCAGGCTATCAGCATGCAAAGGGACTCCCACCGCACTAGCGACATAACTCAATCCAGCCTCATTCCATAATTCCAAAGGAACCTGGTAAAACTGTGCCCAAATAGGGATCCTAGCAAATTGCTCCTTCACCAAACTCATCTGCGGAGACCATTCCTTAAGAACTAGAAGTTTACTCCCAAAATGCCAAGGACCCGTATCCATGAGCTTCTTGTATACCCCTTCTTGAGAGAATTGAAAGAAATAGAAGCCCTGCTCATTGGACATGACCTTCTGGATACCAAACCGTTTCCAGATTCGGAACGCAATGTTAGAGACAGCTGTATAGGATAGCTTTTTATCCAAAAAATAGCCCACAATACAGTCAGCCCACTTCAAAATACCAGCGATAGATTTCAATATTGGAGATTGTGTTTGCGAAGTGATGGCGATAGATTTCAATATTATGAACTTTTTAAACTATTTTGTGGCGTCGATGGTGGTGAAATAACAATGGTGGTGGAATGCTGGCGAGGTGGTTGTCGTGAATGTGCGTGAAATGATGGGAGGATGTGGTGATGGTGCAACGATGAGGTGATTATGGTCGAGGTAGTGGCGATAGTATTGGTGGGGTGAAAAGGTTATAAAATGGTGGTGGTTTGGTAGTCGTGGTGGTCAAGTGATATTTTTGGTGATATGGAAATTGGAATTTGGATTTAAAAATGTATAATCTTTGTCTTTGGCGTAAGTCGTAGGCAAATTCCGATGATTAAACAGATTTTGTGTGCTTTGATGAATTCTGGAAAGCATTATGAATTCTCCCAAACTCGATCTACAAGAAACGAAAAAATACCATAAAACGGGGAATGTGAGTACTGAATGAAATATATAATTAGGGGAAGGGCACAAAAACATGTTTTAGCCTTAGTGGCTTTAACGATTTCAGAATTGGTATTACTTTTGAATAACATTTCGTAAATAAAAATATTTAATTTTTATGGTTCGATCCCACCATCTTTTAGTATTTTGAATACCCTCTTTATCGATATAAAATAGGTTTCGATCCGGTTTAACATTTGTTTGATTCGAGGATTTTTATGAAACAATTTGTTCTTCAATGCAATATGCCTGGGGCGCACGGATTTGCGCCCGGGGCGCACTAACACTCAGTTTTTTGTCAAACTTTGCAGTTTCGCTCCGGATAACCCCGAGCTCCGATTTTCGCAAGGTTGGAACCGTAGGAAATCTTGTTGAGTGTACTTTCAAACCCAAGTACTTTGGATTTTAGTTTATTTGCACATAAAAAGATATGACCAATTTACTCTCAGTGAGTTGAAATATAAATCATTCTGGTAAAATGCTCGCTTCTCCTTCATTTTAAATCGGATAAAGACCTATAATATATCGATAAAGAGGATTTTTAAAGTTCTAAAAGTCGGTTGATTCCAACCGAAAAAATAATAATGTGTGGTTTATGAGAAGAGGGTAGCAATTAGACCGCTACAAAAACTATCTGAGCACTACTATCTCTCCACAACCAACACAGTCACCGTAACACTACCTCTACACCACCATCAATCCACCATCTTGTCCAGCATCATTTTTCCGCCACTACCACCACTCTTTTCCTCTGCTACCACCGTTGGCACCACACCTTAAACCTGGCACCTCCTCCTTCATTCAACAACTACGTCCGTACAACCAACACCACCACTACAATGCCACGACTCTCTCACCTCAAACTTGTAACTCCACCACCATTACCACATATCCATAACTACCCTCATTTTAGCACCACATAACCCCAAAAGTATGTGAGTACGGCATAGCAAATGTGAATGTTTTAGACATTGAGTGTAAAGTTTGGGAGATATTTTGAAAATTTTCTTCTTTTTGAAGTGATAATATTCGCAATATATTGGCTTTGTTCGGATACCGGTTTTGGGCTTTTAAAAAACTGAAATGGGTGTTCGGATCCCAGTTTAGGAGAAATTATCCCCTGCGACGATGTACCTCATTTACTCCCCTCCCCCTCTAACGTTAACATGTCCTCCTACCTCCATGTCCTCTCCATCTTTCTCCTTTTGCAGAGTAACAGCAGAGATTCCCGACTCCTCTTTACTCCTCTCTCTCTCTCTCTCGCTCTGTATCAGTGAAGGCAAGGACGATTCCCCATCTCGGTTATCAGATTTTCCCTAGCCCTCTCCCTCTCTCTCTCTCTAGCCGTGTTCTTCGAGAAATGTCGAAGGACAACCATAATCTCCAGCATCGGCAGATACAGCTGGGGTTTTGACTGATTCCTGTTCATTACAAGACCGATGGTGTATAAAGATGGGTAAGGGGCGTCCAACGAAGTCGTCTCCCTCTTTACTGACCTCCTACTCCAACAGAACGGAAGGCCCAAGCGAAGACGGCATTCGGTGCGGTAAATGGCTTCTCCGATCAACCTGCGTTCGAAGATGTAGAGGTATGGTTCGATTTTGTTTATGGGTTCTGGGTTCTGAGTTCGATTTTTCGTTAGGTTATCTGTGTTCTGGATTTGTGGTTTTGATTTGCGGTTTGGAGACCTAATCTCGGCTTAGGGTTTTGCTGCATATGCATGAGTTGAAAGTTATTCGAAAGTAATACCAATTCTAAGTTCGTCAGATCCACTAAGGCTAAAATAAGTTTTTGTGCCCTTCCCCTCATTCTATATTTCATTCAGTACTCGCATTCCCCGTTCTATGGTATTTCTTCATTTCTAGTAGATCGAGTTTGAGAGATCTCATAAGGCTTTACAGACTTCGTCAAAGCACACAAAATCTATTTAATAATCAGAATTTGCCAACGACTTACGCCCAAGACAATGCTTAGACATTTTTGAAGCCAAATTCCAATGTCCATACCCCCAAAAATATCACTTGACCACTACGACTATCAAACCACCACCATTTTATAACCTTTTCACCCCACCAATACTACCTCAACCATAATCACCTCATCGTTGCACCATCACCACATCCTCCCACCATTTCATGCACATTCACGACTACCACCTCGCCATCATTCCTCCACCATCGTTATTTCACCACAATCGACGCCACAAAATACTTTCAAAAGTTCATAATATTGAAATCTATCGCCATCACTTCGCAAACACAATCTCCAATATCGAAGAGTGTTTTTTGGAATATAAAACATTAACGATTTTTTAAATTATTTTTTAATGAGAATATTTACGAAACATTCACCCCCAGCACTTCAAAACCAAGACCACCACAAAAAAACCATATATTGCGAATATTTTCACTTCAAAAAGAGGAAAAATTTCAAAATATCTCCCAAACTTTACCCTCAATGTCTAAAACATTCACATTTGCTATGCCGTACTCACATACTTTTGTGGTTATGTGGTTCAAAAATAATGGTAGTTGTGGATTTGTAGTAGTGGTGGTGGAGTTACAAGTTGAGGAGTGATAGTCGTGGCATTGTAGTGGTGGTGTTGGTTGTATGGACCTAGTTGTCGAATGAAGGACGAGGTGCTAGGGTTAAGGTGTGGTGCCAACGGTGGTAACAGAGGAAAAGTGTGGTGGTAGTGGTGTAGAAGTGATGCTGGACTAGATTGTGAATTGATGGTGGTGTAGAGGTAGTGTTACGGTGACAGTGTTGGTAGTGGAGAGATAGTAGTGCTCAGATAACTTTTGTAGCGGTCTAATTGCTACCCTCCTCTCATAAACTACACGTTATTTTTTTTTTGGTTGGAATCAACCAACTTTTAGAACTTGAAAAATTCTCTTTATCGATATATTATATGTCTTTATCCGATTTAAAATGAAGGAGATGCGAGTGTTTTACCGGAATGATTTATATTTCAACTCACTGAGAGTAAATTGGTCAAATCTTTTAATGTACAAATAAAATTAAATCCAAAGTACTTGGGTTAGATAGTACAACCACAAGCTTTCCAACGGTTCCAACCTGGCGAAAATCGGAGCTCGGGGTTGTCCGGAGCGAAATTGCATAGTTTGACGAAAAACTGAGTGTTAGTGCGCCCCAGGCGCATTGCATTGCACCCTAGGCGCATTCTTCAAATTTCAAAACCCACCAAACTTTGCCGTATTGCCACGGACATTCCCGAACTCCGATTTGCATGTGGTTTGAACCGTTGGAAAGTTCGTTTGGCGTACTTACTAACAAATTTAGTTCGGCTACAAATTTATTTATACATCAAAATATAGGACGACTTTGCCCTCAAAAAGTTGAAGATCAAATTGTTTAAGAAAAATCCTCGAATCAAACTAATGTTAAACCGGATCGAAACATATTTTATATCGATAAAGAGGGTATTCAAAACCAGATCGAAACCTATTTTTTGTGCCCTTCCCCTCATTCTATATTTCATTAAGTACTCGAATTCCCAGTTCCATGGTATTGGTTCATTTCTTGTAGATCGAGTTTGGGAGAATTCAGAAGGCGTTCCAGAATTCGTCAAAGCACACAAAATCTGTTTAATCATCGGAATTTGCCTACAACTTACACCCAAGACAATGCTTATACATTTTTGAAGCCAAATTCCAATGTCCATATCACCAAAAATATCACTTGACCACTACGACTACCAAACCACCACCATTATATAACCTTTTCACCCACCAATATTACCTCGACCATAATCACCTCATCGTTGCACCATCACCAATTCCTCCCATCATTTCACGCACATTCACGACAACCACCTCGCCAGCATTCCACCACCATTGTTATTTCACAACCATCGACGCCACAAAATAGTTTCAAAAGTTCATAATATTGAAATCTATAGCCATCACTTCGCAAACACTATCTCCAATATCGAAGAGTGTTTGTCGGAATATAAAACATTAACGATTTTCTAAATTGTTTTGTAATGAGTATATTTACGAAACATTCACCCCCAGCAGTTCAAAACCACGACCACCACTAAAAAACAATATATTGCGAATATTATCACATCAAAAAGAGGAAAATTTTAAAAATATCTCCCAAACTTTACACTCAATGTCTAAAACATTCTCAATTGCTGAGCCGTACTCACACACTTTTGTGGTTATGTGGTGCTAAAATGAGGGTTGTTGTAGATAGTCGTGGCATTGTAGTGGTGGTGTTGGTTGTACGGACGTAGTTGTTGAATGAAGGAGGAGGTGCTAGGGTTAAGGTGTGGTGCCAACGGTGGTAGCAGAGGTAAAGTGTGGTGGAGAAGTGATGATGGACTGGATGGTGAATTGATGGTGGGGTAGAGGTAGAGCGACTGTGACAGTGTTGGTAGTGGAGAGATAGTTGTGCTCGGATAATTTTTGTAGCAGTCTAATTGTTACCCTCCTCATATAAACTACATATATATTTTTTTTTGGTTGGAATCAACCGAGTTTTAGAACTTTAAAAATCCTCTATATCGATATATTATAGGTGTTTATCCGATTTAAAATAAAGGAGATGCGAGCGTTTTACCGGAATGATTTATATTTCAACTCACTGAGAGTAAATTGGTCATATCTTTTTATGTACAAATAAAATAAAATCCAAAGTACTTGGGTTTGAAAGTACACTCAACAAACTTTCCAACGGTTCCAACCTTGCGAAAATCGGAGCTCGGAGTTGTCCGGAGCGAAACTCAAAAGTTTGACGAAAAACTCAGTATACGTGCGCCCCAGGCGCATTTCATTGCGTCCGGGCGCATTCCTCAAATTTCAAAACCTACCAAACTTTGCTGTCTTACCACGGAAACTCCCGAACTCCGATTTTCATGTGGTTTGAACCGTTGGAAAGTTCGTTTGGCATACTTTCTAACAAATTTAGTTCGGCTACGAATTTATTTATACATCAAAATATAGGACGACTTTGCCCTCAACAAGTTGAAGAACATATTGTTTCAGAAAAATCCTCGAATCAAACAAATGTTAAACCGGATCGAAACCTATTTTATATCGATAAAGAGGGTATTCAAAATACTAAAAGATGGTGGGATCGAACCATAAAAATTAAATATTTTTATTTACGAAATGTTATTCAAAAGTAATACCAATTCTGAGATCGTTAAAGCCACTAAGGCTAAAACATGTTTTTGTGCCCTTCTCCTCATTATATATTTCATTTAGTACTCACATTCCCCGTTCTATGGTATTTGTTCTTTTCTTGTAGATCGAGTTTGGGAGAATCCAAAAGGCTTTCCAGAATTCGTCAAAGCAGACAAAATCTGTTTAATCATCGGAATTTGCCTACGACTTACGCCAAAGTCGACAAAGCTTATACGTTCTTGAAGCCAAATTCCAATTTCCATATCACCAAAAATATCACTTGACCACCACGACTACCAAACCACCACTATTTTATAACCTTTTAACCCCACCAATACTATCGCCACTACCTCGACCATAATCACCTCATCGTTGCACCATCACCACATCCTCCCTTCATTTAACGCACATTCACGACAACCACCTCGCCAGCATTCCACCACCATTGTTATTTCCCCACCATCGACGCCATAAAATAGTTTAAAAAGTTCATAATATTGAAATCTATCGCCATCACTTCGCAAACACAATCTCCAATTTCCAAGAGTGTTTTTTGGAATATAAAACATTAACGACTTTCTCAATTGTTTTGTAATGAGAATATATTTAAGAGACATTCACCCCCAGCACTTCAACACCACGACCACCACTAAAAAACAATATATTGCGAATATTATCACTTCAAAAAGAGGAAAAATTTCAAAATATCTCCCAAACTCTACACTCAATGTCTAAAACATTGTCATTTGCTATGCCGTACTCACATACTTTTGGGGTTATGTGGTGCTAAAATGAGGGTAGTTGTGGATATGTGGTAGTGGTGGTGGAGTTACAAGTTTGAGGTGTGATAGTCGTGGCCTTGTTGTGGTGGTGTTGGTTGTACGGACGTAGTTGTTGAACGAAGGAGGAGGTGCCAGGGTAAAGGTGTGGTGCCAACGGTGGTAGCAGAGGAAAAGTGTTGTGGTAGTGGTGGAGAAATGATGCTGGACTAAATGGTGGATTGATGGTGGTGTAGAGGTAGCGTTACGGTGGCAGTGTTGGTAATGGATAGATAGTAGTGCTCAGATAATTTTTGTAGCGGTCTAATTGCTACCCTCTTCTCACAAACCACACATTATTATTTTTTCGGTTGGAATCAATCGACTTTTAGAACTTTAAAAATCCTCTTTATCAATATATTATAGGTCTTTATCCGATTTAAAATGAAGGAGATGCGAGCGTTTTACCGGAATGATTTATATTTCAACTCACTGGGAGTAAATTGGTCATATCTTTTTATCTACAAATAAAATAAAATCCAAAGTACTTGGGTTTGAAAGTACACTCAACAAGCTTTCCAACGGTTCCAACCTTGCGAAAATTGGAGCTCGGGGTTGTCCTGAGCGAAACTACAAAGTTTGACGAAAAACTGAGTGTTAGTGCGACCCGGGCGCAAATCCATGCGCCCCAGGCGCATTTCATTACGCCCGGGCGCATTCCTCAAATTTCAAAACCTACCAAAATTTGCCGTCTTGTCACGGACACTCCCGAACTCCGATTTTCTTGTGGTTTGAACCGTTGGAAAGTTCGTTTGGTGTACTTTCTAACAAATTTAGTTCGGCTACAAATTTATTTATACATCAAAATATAGGATGACTTTGCCCTCAACAAGTTGAAGAAAAAATTATTTCAGAAAAATCCTCGAATCAAACAAATGTTAAACCGGATCGAAACCTATTTTATATCGATAAAGAGGGTATTCAAAATACTAAAATATGGTGGGATCGAACCATAAAAATTAAATATTTTTATTTACGAAATGTTATTCAAAAGTAATACCAATTCTGAGATCATTAAAGCCACTAAGGCTAAAACATATTTTTGTGCCCTTCCCCTCATTATATATTTCATTCAGTACTCACATTCCCCGTTCTATGGTATTTGTTCGTTTCTTGTAGATCGAGTTTGGGAGAATTCAGAAAGATTTCCAGAATTCTTCAAAGCACACAAAATATGTTTAATCATCGAAATTTTCCTACGACTTACGCCAAAGACAAAGCTTATACATTTTTGAATCCAATTTCCATAGCACCAAAAATTTCACTTGACAACAACGACTACCAAACCACCACCATTTTATAACCTTTTCACCCCACCAATACTATCGCCACTACCTCGACCATAATCACCTCATCGTTGCACCATCACCACATCCTCCCATCATTTCACGCACATTCACGACAACCACCGCGCCAGCATTCCACCACCATTGTTATTTCACCACCATTGACGCCACAAAGTAGTTTAAAAAGTTCATAACTGAAAAATCCTAGCTCGCCTAGGAATATAAATATTTGCTATTTTTTCATCTCTCCAACTAATTAACCCACCAACAGATAAGAAAATCAATCTCGCAAACGGAAAGCAATAAACAGAGAACGCCAAGATATACGTGGAAAACCCTGAAAGGGTAAAAACCACGGGAAGAAATCAAGCACTACTAAACACGAGGTTACAAGAACTCTTACGATAAGTTTGAACTCCACAAACCTAAACCTAGACGCTCTTGCCGAATCCACGCACACCTCTCTGAATGCTTGACCGCCGCTGCCTGGAATCCACGAGCCTTCCGTTTGCCTCCCGGAATCCACCGAAGGACTTGAACTTGCCTAGGAATCCTCCTAGGGCTTTTCTTCATAGATTGATTGTTGTTGAAGTAGAAAACCCCTCGAAGATGATTCTTTAAAGCATAGGAATTGATAAACTCCCACTAGTCTTCGAGGTGCACAAACCCTAGCCGCCAAAAGTGTTGGGAGATGAGAAATATGAGCTTACCACTTTTATTTCAATGCTCGTCCAGTTTCTTAATCTAATGGCTCTATATTTATAGACAAGACCATAAGTTGCTGTATTGCCCGTTTTGCTAGAGCAAAACCCTCTTTCATATATTGTTTCCTTTTCTCTATGATTCCAATCTTGACTAGGAAAGCCGAGTCACGTGCGTGATTGTTGGGAGACCGATAGACGACTCGATCGATCTAATTGCTTGATATTTCTTCCACAAGAAATTGCAACTCAATAATCAAATAATCGCAATTACACGAACGAATGTGTTTTGACGCATGTCATTGACAATCATAAATATTTTGCCCTTACAATCTCCCCCTTTGGCAATGCATGACAAAACACATCAAATAAAAATCTAACACCTAATCCCAACAATCACAATGATCATCCTGCAATATTCTCGACAAGCGCACAGTTAGATCCCACAACATCCTACTCCCCCTTTTTGTCATGAATTGACAAAGAAAGAGCAGGGATAAATGAATAACGTATGCTAGGACACATAGAGAAATCAATTAAGCGCATATAGACTAGGCATAAACACAGATATAACGATGAAACCAAGATACTCCCACTTGTAGGAAGGTGTTTCCGAACAGGTACAGAAAGTAACCGAACACGTGGTATGCCAGATACGTGTAATGAGAAAAGTGATATGGGACTCCATACGAGATGAACGGCAGCGGAAAGATCCGGTGTGCCAAGAAGGCATCAAGTTGAGACAGTCTGCTCGGTTGGGGTGGCCCCAGTGACATGAGAAGTCATTAGTTAGTGTAGTCTGTTCGACTTAAATGGGCCAGTAACAAAAGAAGTCATGTACTTGTGCAGTCTGTTCGGGAGGAGCATGTGCCGAACAGATGGAGTCATTTGATGAAGCGTTGTCCTAAGAGATAAGGCAGGAGAGGGTATTCTAGAAGAAGAGTCCAATACATAGTAATGATAAGTAAGGGGGACAGTCCTGTTATGGGACGAATTCCTCTTAAACGAGAGACCCTATGAGTAAGGGGTCTTAGTTGATTGGGCAAGAGATTCCCAGAAGAGCCAGGTTTCCTGTACGAGGTAGGAGACCGGGGACGAAAAGGATGCTTAAGAAGCAAGCAAGCTCATATCTATAAATACGAGGTAAACCTGAAGGAAAAAGGTACGCAATAAGTTGCATTCATTCCACACTTCCTATTGATAATTAGGGTTTTGAGACAGTACAAGATACTAACTTAGGCATCGGAGGGCCTTTGCCACGATAGGCAAAGGTGCGCTCACCCCTTGTCTGTTTTACAAGTTAGGGTTCAGGCGAAGGTACTAGGGTTCCGGTTGAACAGCACGTGATGTAAGGAGATTCAGCGCTGTTCTAGGTACCATCTGTTTTTCTCCACCTACAATTGGTGCCGTCTGTGGGAAACGAAAGAGTTTCCTTTTGAAATACGACCATGGTGGAGGTAGATCCAGTCACACCGATCACCGATAAAAACCAGGCTGGTGGGGCAGGAGATAAATCCCCACCAGGTGCTCCGAGAAAGCCAACCAGCGGGCATGATAAGAGGACAACAAGCAAGGATCCTCTTACTATCCACGACAACTCCAAGAATAGGGAGGGCAGAACGGCTACAACCTCCACGCGAATGAGCAAATCCCATCACAGGGGAGAATCGGTTGCGCATTCGAAAAGTGTGCATAGCAAGGAGGATATCCTCCACAAAAAGAGGCAGGAAGTCGAGGAATATGCTCGACTAATTCGGAAAAGGGAACACGAGATCCGAGAGTTAGAGCGGATTCGAGAACATCCTGAGGATTCTGGGTTATCAGGAAGGAGATCCAGGGGAGACGGACTGGTCATGGTGCAATACACAAAGACCCCTTCACGAAGAAGAAGGAGCAAGTCCAGAAGCCCCACTCCTCCTAAGAAAAGAGTTTCTTCACGAAAAAGAAGGAGCAGGAGTCCGAGCAAGCAAAGAACTCTCCCACGTTACAGGGGAAGCAGGAGCCGAAGCTCCTCACCCGAGGAAGGCGTAAGAAAATACCACAGGGACAGGTACGAGAGACCTGATAATGATTGGAACAGGGCAGTGACCCACGAATCCAAAAAGCGAGAAGATGGGTCTATGACTGCACGAGAAGCAGCGAGGCGGGCCCTGAGTAATATAACAGCATCACCTTTTTCAAAAAGGCTACAGGATGCGCGCCTGCCGAGCAGAGTGAAGCATGGGACGTTCGTACTTTACGAGACAAATGCGGATCCCGTTGCTCACGTACAACATTACCAACAGGCAATGTTCATGCATGATGGAGATGACGCCATTATGTGTAAGATGTTCCTTTCAAGCTTGGGAAAAGTGGCTTTATCGTGGTTCCATAAGTTGGAACCACGTTCCATACGAGGATGGACGCTGTTAGCAGAAGAGTTCACTGCTCGGTTCTTGACGAGTAGAAAGGCTCCCATGACATTCGAAAGTCTCTCAATGATGAAGCAGGAGAACAATGAGCCGATCAGAGACTACGCAAAAAAATACTGGGAGACCTTCAATGAGATAGACAGTTGCAGTGAGGAGTATGCGATTGCTACCTTCAAAACTGGCCTGCCTGTTCGGGGCGAGTTACACCGGTCATTGAATAAACATCCTGTGGCATCATTGGCAAGGCTAATGGAACGTATCGAACAACACGCAAGAATAGAGGATGACATACTCCGGGAGGAAGGCAGAGTTGTTGCCGAACAGCCAAAAACTCCAGCAAAGAAGGCGAATAAGCCAGAGCCCAAGACCTATAGGAAAGAATATGGGCAGGCTAAGAAAGAGCCTTACAAGGAAAAGCAGGCACCTGATCCTAAGTCATTCTTTTCAATAACCACGGTTTGGAAAGAGCCAATCTATAGGATTCTCTATCGAATAAAGAATCAACCCTACTTCAAATGGCCCCCAAGTCTGGGTGGAGATAAGGATGCAAAACGTGCTACGAATCAGCACTGCAGTTACCACAAGGACTGGGGTCATATGACCGAAGATTGTGAGATGTATAAGAAACATCTCGACGACTTAGTCTCTCGAGGTTACCTCAAGGAATTCATTCAGGAGGATCCCAAAGATAAAGGGAAAGCAATGGAGTTGGATTACGAACAGAATCCTAAAGGGGTGATCCATATGATACATGGATTAGCCACGCCTTATACGAGGAATGAGGTAAGGCTGCTGCAGAGGCAGGTCAAGCATGACCAGTATGTTATGCGAGTGGGAAACAAAAGAGGGCGAGAGAATGACACATCCAACGATGTCATAGTCTTTACGGATGAAGATCTGATAGAGGTTCAGGTGCCCCACAATGATGCATTAGTCATAACCCTACGAATTGGGGAATATGACATTGAAAGAATCCTGGTAGATTCAGGGAGCTGTACAGAGGTGTTGTACTACGACGCGTTCAAGAAGTTGGGGCTGAAGCAGACAGATTTGGAACAGTCTATTATGCCTTTGGTTGGGTTTGGTGCAAGTGCAGTATGGCCCCTTGGGAAAGTAACACTGCCTGTTCGGGCAGGGACAGTGGTCCTAAGAACAGACTTCTTGGTTGTAGATGCACCATCCTCCTATAATGCAATCATAGGAAGGACTTGGTTACATAAGATGAGGGCTGTTTCTTCTACGTATCACCAGATGGTGAAATTCCCAAGGTCCAACGGGATCGAAAAGATTAAGGAAAATCAAAAGTCAGCACAACAGTGCTTGATTTCCATCATCAAGAAAGTTCCAAAGGCCCATCAAGTCCATACAGTAGAGGTACCAGATCAACCAACTGTTGAGGATGTTGGAAGAGATCCAGCAGAGAAAGTAGTGGAAGGCCTAAAGAAAATACAGATCAACGAAACTGATCGCGAGAGGTATTTTCTAATTGGGGAGTCACTGCCGAATGAGGAAGAGTCCGAATTGATAGGTTTCTTGAAAGAACATGTTGATGTGTTTGCATGGGTACCGGAGGAAATGCCTGGAGTGGATGCAGATGTGATCTGCCACCATCTGAATGTTGACCCGCAGCATAAGCCCGTTATTCAGAAGAAAAGAAGGGCAGCAGTACAGTATGTCGACGCTATTATTGAAGAGGTGGATCGTTTGCTAGAGGCCAAAGCAATACGAGAAGTCTATTACTCAGAGTGGCTGTCTAACACTGTGGTCGTGAAGAAGAAGAATGGGAAATGGCATGTCTGTGTAGACTTCACAGACTTGAATAAAACTTGTCCTAAGGATAGCTTCCCTCTCCCAAGGATTGATCAATTGGTTGACGCCACTGCTGGGTATGAGCGGATGAGTTTCCTCGACGCATATCGAGGATATCATCAGATTGCTACAATGTTCTGAATACCGTACAGGCCAGGGTACCGGTTTTTCTATTGGTACGGTACGTACCGGTACCGGTCAAATACCGGGTACCATTTCGGATTTACCGCAACTACAATATATATAATAATTATATATAATTATAATTCAAAAAAATCCCCCATACTATGCAATTCATCATAAAATACCTATGTATTTGTCTTTTGTCCCACATTGCCAGTTACAAAACTTTTTTCCATCTTAAATGACTTTGCACACTAGTGGGTTTGTGAATGAGGACCCAAGGAGAGGTCTCGCGCGCTCAGAAAAACGGTTCGTGGCCGAAGGTAATTTGGAAAATTTGATTCGGAACCAATTAACCGGGTGCGCATCACGGGTTATTCGTGCGCAGGGGGGGTGCAAATCCGGGATTTGAGCCTTGCGCACGTACCATAGTAATGCCCATGTTTTGTTAAAAAATTTCTCTCTCTGTCCCTTAGATGCCCAAAAGGAAAAAAATTTGCCAGAAAAAAGCAAAAAAAAAAAAAAAAAAACTGCTCTGCAGAATACCAGACAGTTTTTCCGGTAACCTTGTCTCGGCCGGTATTTCCCGAGACGGTCGGTACCGAGCGGTAACGACCGGTATTGTGATCGGAACGGTATTGGGGGGTTTGGGTACCGATTTCTTCCAAATCCGGTACGTACTGCCGGTACGGTACGGGATTGATAACATTGGATTGCCATGTTTGGGCCTGATCAAGAAAAGACTTCTTTTATTACACCACGAGGGTTGTACTATTACAATGTTATGCCTTTTAGGCTGAGGAATGCAGGAGCAACTTACCAAAGACTGGCAACAATAATGTTCAAGAAACTTCTTGGCCAAACTATGGAGGTATACATAGACGACATGGTGGTCAAAAGCAAGACCTGGCAGGGGCACATTCTGGACTTGAAAGAAGCTTTTAGAATTTTGAGGAAATACAAGTTGAAACTCAATGCCTCGAAATGTGCGTTTGGAGTTGGCTCTGGAAAATTCCTGGGCCACCTAGTGACTCTGAGAGGAATTGAGGCAAATCCTGACCAGATCACGGCCTTACAGAAGCTCCAAAGTCCTAGGACTACGAAAGAAGTCCAGAGGCTAACTGGGATGGCTGCGGCCCTAAACAGGTTCATTAGCCGTTCAAGTGATAAGTGTAGGCCTTTCTTCCAGTTGCTCAAGAAAAGAGAAGGGTTCGAATGGGGAGCAGAATGTGAGCAGGCATTCCAGGACTTGAAGAAATATTTAGCTCAAGCCCCCCTCTTGTCGACCCCAGACCCATGTGAGATTTTGATTTTATATCTAGCAGTTTCTAAACATGCTGTGAGTGCGGTTCTGTTAAGGGACAAGGGATCCGAACAGATCCCGGTTTATTATGTGAGTAAAACACTTTTGAACGCAGAAACGAGGTATCTGCCCCTCGAAAAACTGGTCCTTGCTCTAAGGACGGCAACGAGAAAGTTGCCTCATTATTTCCAGAGCCACAAAGTTGTGGTTTATACTGAGTTTCCATTAAGATCACTGCTACGAAAGGCAGATTTCTCTGGACGGATCTCAACTTGGTCTGTTGAGTTAAGTCAATATGATATTGACTTCCAGCCGCGCACTGCAATCAAAGGCCAAGTGTTGGCTGATTTTGTGGCAGAATTTTCACCAACCGTAGCACCTCGGCCCCCTACGAGACAGGAGCAGAGAGTTGAACCGTCAAGAAGAAAGGGTAAGGCGCCTGCCGAACAGGACCCTTTGGAATGGAAATTATTTGTCGATGGATCTGCCTGCAACACTGGTTCAGGTATTGGAATTGTTTTGTTCCCTCCTGGAGGGGTTATGTTGGAGCAATCTGTTCGGCTTGGATTTAGTGCATCAAATAATGTAGCAGAATATGAGGCTCTCCTGGTTGGCTTGAACAGTGCAAAAACTCTGAAGGTTAAAAGGATCAGGGTTTATTGTGATTCACAATTGATGGTAAACCAACTGTCCGGCGAGTACGAAGCTCGAAATGAGAAGATGGCAGCCTACATGGAGGCAGCCAAAAGTTTACTTAATACCTTCGAAAGGGTGTGTATAGAACAGATAAGCTCTGGACAGAATTCTCATGCGGATTCTTTGGCTTGGTTGGCTGCAGCTGTCCCAACTGAGTTCAAACGAAAGGTAGCAGTTGACTACTTGGCCGAGCCGAGCATCGGAAGAAGTATGGACTTGGTCCTAGACGTGAACCAAGGACCAAGTTGGATGGATCCAATCGTGGAGTTTTTACGAGATGAAACACTCCCTACAGATAAAAAAGAGGCACACAAAATCAAAACCAAATCTGCAAGGTTTTGGCTGTCCCCCGATGGGAAGTTATATAAGAAATCCTTCACTGGGCCATATTTGCTTTGTGTACACCCCGAAATGGTACAGAAGTTCCTTCATGAGATACACGAGGGAACATGTGGAAGCCATGCTGGGGGCAGATCTATTGCCCACCGAACAATTTCCCAAGGATATTGGTGGCCACACATGCAAGAGGATGCCAAGGTCTATGTTAAGATTTGTGAGAAATGCGAAGTTCTCACCTATGATAAAGACACCGGCCGAAGATCTGGTACCCTTAACTAGCCCTTGGCCATTTGCCCAGTGGGGAATGGACATCGTGGGTCCACTGCATAAGGCAACAGGAAATCGAAAATTCCTGTTGGTGGCCACTAATTACTTCACCAAGTGGATTGAGGTAGAGCCTTTAGCCAAAATCACTGAACCTATGATAGAAAGGTTTGTGTGGAAGAGTATTATCACTCGATTTGGAGTCCCTTACTCTTTAATTACAGATAATGGGGCACAGTTCCAGAAAAAGTTGAAGACTTTTTGTTCCCAATATGGAATAAGGAACTATTACTCAACCCCTGCTTACCCTCAGAGCAATGGGCAAGCAGAAGCTTCCAACAAAACCATTCTCGATGGGATCAAGAAGAAGTTAGACAAAGCAAAAGGCAAGTGGCCTGATGAACTGCCCCTGGTACTATGGGCCCACCGAATAACGCCTAGGAGGTCTACGGGAGAGACCCCCTATTCATTGGCATATGGTACAGAGGCAGTCATACCCTTAGAAGTTGGACTTCCAACCAATAGGACTGCATTGGTTGAGAGTGGGGGTAATGACAGGGCTCTAGAAATTGAGCTTGGTCTGGCCGAAGAGAGGAGAGAAAGGGCCTTGATCCACCTGGCCTCATACCAAGAACATCTAATAAAAGGCTACAATAAACATGTCCACCCCCGAGAATTTGGTATTGGAGACCTTGTACTTCGAAAAGTACTTGGCAATACCAAAGTAGCTAATGAAGGAAAGCTAGGAGCAAATTGGGAAGGACCGTATCGAGTAACTGAAATTGTGGGCATTGGGGCTTATAGGTTGGCGGACCTGGACGGGAACCCGATACCAAGGCCTTGGAATGTCCATAATTTGAGAAAGTTCTTTGTTTAAAAGAATTTTTGTTTTTAAATTCTGTTTTAGGATTATGTTATTTTGCGGGGATTACGAAAAAAATTCCTTTGTTTTCTCCTTTTAGTTGCAAGGTGTACACGTAACGACTCCTTGAGTTTGAGAATTATGAATAAAAGTTATGATTTTTTCAGAAATTTCTGTTTCTTTTTTATTATGGTTGTTTTTTAAACCTATCAATACGAACAATGGATAAATTATCCCTCCTTCATATTGGGGAGCAGATAATAAGCATAAACGCCGTGGAACGCACGAATTCGCGTATTAAATATCTTAGAACGAAAAACTTAGAATAGGTACGAAATACCTTATAGCATACAAAAGAAACTGGTATGCATGAATCAATAAGTACGAGAAACTTAACGGTCCTTTTAAGTACGAGAAACTTCAACGATCTTTTTAAGTACGAGAAAACTTAACGAAGTACAAGAAACTTAATCTCCCATTTAAGCATGAGAAGCTTAAATGAATTCCAAAGTACGAAACACTTGGGGAATAAAACATAACGAATACACTTGGGAGTTTGTCCAAATATGTGGAACTTGGGGAGCATACGAAAATATGTAAACTTATCTAAGTATGAATAAACTTAGGAATATTACCAAGTACATGACAAATCAAACACCTAACCTGTACAAGAAACTGACTAAGTATGAAAGACTTAGCAAATGGAAATGAACGTCTGGCCACGAAGGGCCACCTGCAATATTCAAAAAGCCACGAAGGGCCGAGCAAACAAAGTAATGCCACGAAGGGCCAAATACCAGCATTAAGAGTATGTTAGAGTGTACTGATGCCACGTAGGGCTAGAAATTACGATCACGCAGGACCGGCAAAATGTTTTTGAATGTTCAGGGGAATGAATTAGAACTTACCAAGTCAGTCTAGGTTCTGGACCTCCGGGGGGGTGTTGCTTGGAACCTCAGTGGCGTTGCTGCCTCCAGCCAGTTGCTCCTCCAAATTGACAGGTTCAGTAGTTGTTCCTTCATTAGTTGGCTGCTCAGGGTGGGCTTCTTGAGATCCAGATTGACCAGCTTGTGTCCCCATCTGTATCTCTTCATCCACGTCAGCAAAATCATCAATTTGCTCTTCGATGTCATCAAGAGGAGGCTCCTCAGAGCCATGAGATGGCTGGACACGTTTGCTAGGCAAATCATTGTCGACCCAAAGGGTGGAATCATCAGGAGCACCAATCTTGATCAAACATGCCTCCCATCCAGCAGCCCATATTTGGTCTTGAAGGCCCGGCATCTGTTGTACGTAGCTAGCTGTCGCCATATCGAAACCCTTCTGATGTCCGTCATCGTAAGCAGCCTTTTTAGTGGCATCAATCTCTGCCAAAGCTTGTCTGAGGTTCTCCTCAGCAGCCTCCATTTTTGATCTCATCTCATCGGCTTCCAATTTTGCCTTGTCTCTCTCCCTCTCCAGCCTCGTTATGGTTTGGAGCTGTCTAGTGTTGTCCCTCAGAAGTCTGTTTTGTTCGGGCTCAACCTCTTGCAGCTTATGGCCGAGAGTGACCATCTTTTGAATGAACTGGTTAGATTCAATAATAATGGAGTGAATCAATTTGAATAGAAAATCTCATATGTCGAAGTGTTGATAAAGTAATGAGAGTACTTTACCTTGATCCCACTCACTAGCCCGGTCGATATCAACCGATCAGATGAGGAGGTGGCCTCTTTTTGCATATCCACGGGCAGTAGCAGTGCCTGGGTGAGGGCCAAAGCAGTCTCAGACGAGCTGGCACTGTCCCCCACGGTCACCGGCCGGTCACCTCTGATGAGTTGAGGGGCCCAGGATTGAGGAGGTGGCTGAATGTTCGGGCTAGGGGCCTGTTCGCTTACCCCGGTGACTTGTGCTGTCCCATCTCCTGTGGATTGGTCTCTGGGACGTTTGTCCCGATGGGCATCCCCGGCCTCCAAGCCAGACTCGGATTCCCGAGGAGATAAACTCATCCCACGACCTCTTGTGCGTCTGGGAGGAAGGGGAGCATTTCCAGTGGATGAAGCACGGCCCGAAGAGCCACGTCCACGGGAAGAGACGGTAAGGAGAGAACTCAAGCTGAGAGGTTGTTGAGACATTGTACCTGAATCAGGAGGAGAGGGGGAATACCCACGAGAGGACGATTGGCTGGTATCACGTTCGGATGCTGGCTGTTCGAGCTGTTGTTGGGTTATAGTAGCCTGTCTTTGTGACGATCTTCTAAGTACCAAACGAGGCAATGGGATGCCTTCGGATACTGGTACTTCGTCTTGCTGTCCGGCAACCGTCACACTAGCACTAGATCTCGAGTTCCTTGGTTGAGGAGTGGAGGATGTAGAGGCGCCGCTGGTGCTCGGGTGAGCAAGTCTTCTGTCAATAAAGCCTTTGTAAGCAGGGTCGTATCCCAGTAAAACGTTGGCGTCACGTCCCCGTCCGACAGTTCGTGTACCTGGCTCTCCTTTGTATTTTAAGACTTTATTGATGTCCCCTGCTTGGATGTAGCTTGGCTCCCTTCTTGGGCGTCTGTTGGCGTTTTCGGCTGAAACAACAAAGCAAATGAAGCTCTTAGTGAGTTAGCTTCGGTATAAGAGGAATAAGTGACTAAACTTAAAAGAGCAGAAAGTAGAGGTGTACGTGGGAAGCCCCATTCGTGGAGGACGTGGACACCCACCACCTGGCCATCCTCCCGTATGGGCTCGAAAGCTCCAGTAACATACAGAAAGTCCATCTCGTGGTCCCGAACAGAGTCTGTCAGGTTAAGCACGAAACGCTTCTCTGCCTTTCTCACTTTTAGATAGTAAGTATTGTATTCTCGGTTCAATACAATATTGTACCACCACTGGATGTCCCAGATTCCTAACTGGGTCCCCAGGATTTTGTTCAAAGCTACAATCCCCATTACTAATCTGAAAAAATTAGTAGACACTTGCATGGGATTGAGTCGATACCAATTAAGAGTTCGACGAAGTAGTGGGTCGAGGGGGAAACGAACTCCACCCTCAACAATAGCCACGATTGGGATACACGTTCTATCCCATTTGCAGGCATTTCTAATTGCACCCAGAGGGGCGAGTTCTAAACCAACAGTTTCTGGTATGTTGTATTTAGTCCTAAACGCCGCCATTGCAGCAGATGTCTCGCAGAGTTTTCTGAATTTTCCTGGCTTAATGCCACTATCAGCTTCATCCGCCATGGATGAACTGGAGGAATGCTAAAACTGAAATCTGGAAATAGGGACGAAAACCCTAGATGAGGAAGAAACTGGGAACGAGAATCTCAGAATAAAAACGAAAACAGAGTAGAAATAAGAGTCTTACGAAGGTGTTTTCGAAGAACGATCGAGCTTGCAGACGGCGGCAATGGCAGAATGAAGAGGAGGGGATTCGCCTGGTTTAAAAGAGAGAAACACCAGAGTTTTGAGTTTTCTTTGGGGAAAAACCAAAAAAAAGATGCCTTTTTGGGTTTAAGAGTGAGAAACGGAGACGAAACGTCTCTTCTAAACGATGTTATAAGAAAAGTAACGGCCACAGGAGGTGGATGGCTAATGTGCAAACGGCGTTTGGCCAAAACATCAGTTCAAATTTAATGCGAGGTGTACGAAACACGCCACGTTGAATCATTATTTCGAGAAAAATTATGACTAAACCGCCAAAAGACATCAATGGGAGCCCGATGACTATATCTGCACGGGATCTGGTTTGTTCGGCCTTAAGACCATTCTTTGAGCTTTACTCATCATCTTCGAAACAGTAGTAATGAGCAAAAGCTGGGGAGCAATTGTAGGGAGGTGTTCCCGAACAGGTACAGAAAGTGACCGAACACGTGGTATGCCAGATACGTGTAATGAGAAAAGTGATATGGGACTCCATACGAGATGAACGGTAGCGGAAAGATCCGGTGTGCCAAGAAGGCATCAAGTTGAGACAGTCTGCTCGGTTGGGGTGGCCCCAGTGACATGAGAAGTCATTAGTTAGTGTAGTCTGTTCGGCTTAAATGGGCCAGTAACAAAAGAAGTCATGTACTTGTGCAGTCTGTTCGGGAGGAGCATGTGCCGAACAGATGGAATCATTTGATGAAGCGTTGTCTTAAGAGATAAGGCAGGAGAGGGTATTCTAGAAGAAGAGTCCAATACATAGTAATGATAAGTAAGGGGGGCAGTCCTGTTATGGGACGAATTCCTCTTAAACGAGAGACCCTATGAGTAAGGGGTCTTAGTTGATTGGGCAAGAGATTCCCAGAAGAGCCAGGTTTGCTGTACGAGGTAGGAGACCGAGGACGAGAAGGATGCTTAAGAAGCCAGCAAGCTCATATCTATAAATACGAGGTAAACCTGAAGGAAAAAGGTACGCAATAAGTTGCATTCATTCCACACTTCCTATTGATAATTAGGGTTTTGAGACAGTACGAGATACTAACTTAGGCATCGGAGGGCCTTTGCCACAAGAGGCAAATGTGCGCTCACCCCTTGTATGTTTTACAGGTTAGGGTTCAGGCGAAGGTACTAGGGTTCCGGTTGAACAGCACGTGACGTAAGGAGATTCAGCGCTGTTCTAGATACCATCTGTTTTTCTCCACCTACACCACTCACCAAACAAAGATATGCTCTCATAGAGAGGGATCTCAAAGAGACAAAAGAATACCATGAAGCACTCAATCACCAAGATATATCACACACAAAAGAAACATCGCATGGTACCCCAAGTAATGATTGCTTTCAAAGGAACTACCTTAAGAAAATTTCAAAGAACGACCATGGGTATGAAATCATGCAAGTGTCATACTGATTGTGTGCAATGATAGTCTTAACAATAGAATCAACTCATCCCTATGAGGTCATATCAACCAAGAAGGGACCAACTTGCATCATTCTCCACAAGGGCGGCAGACCAACTCCAACCCGCATGAAGTATGATCATATCAAAAACGAGGTTAAGAGAATATATAACATGATATTCTCCCCCCTCAAGAGATGCCAACCTTATACCAAATAATCACACAATATTTTTGCACCGTCATGGGTGGCTTTCACACATCTAAGGCCGTAGCTTAAATCCATGACGCAAAAAGAGAATACATGAGGTGCAAGTCAATGGTAGCTTACACGTGCACATAGAGGTAGCCCTTTCCTCAGGTCTCTCAAATTTTTTTTATATTTTCTCTTCTTCTTCTTCTTCTTCTTTTTTTTTTTGAACCCATCAAACTGAGCCAATCGACCTCACATGGGGTATGCAAGTCAAAGGTCAATACCCAAGGTGAATGACATAGGGTGTCCACCACAAGGACAAATACTCACCCAAAGAGATAAGGATCAACTTCTCATGGTTATCAATGGGCGTGTACAAACACATGCAATGACTGCCATACACATGATTTTTCGATGAAATTCTCATGAAAGTAGCTCTTGAGAAGGCATGCATGACAAGTACGAACCATGAGATGCACTAGTATGAGATATAGTAAAGACATCAAGACGTGCAGCATGCTCAGTGAGAAGAAAATTTTGCCTTTTTTCTTAATTTAATTTTTTTTTGAGGTATATGTGAATGTTTTTGTCTTTTTCAATCATATATTAAAAATAAAAAAATTTTGGCTTTAAAAAAAAATGACAATCTAGGAAACAATAGAAAAAAAAAACACCAATATAAACTAAGTGCAATAAGAAACTAAGCACAAAAAAAAAAAATCAAAACACATCATAGCTCTCTAGGTAAAAGATAAGTAATGTAAGTCAACCTAGACTATGAAAATAGCAGCAAGCCTAAAAAGTAAGGTCAACCTTTTTGGATGATCCGTAGTCATCTAAAGGATTAGAAGGCAAATCTATACGAGTTCTCAAATTCAATTTTCTTACCCAAATAGGTCTTGTCTTGACCTTCTCAAATTTCTCAACAATTTTAGGAACATGTTTAGACATTGCATTCGTATTCTTTCCATGAGGAATCACCCTAAACTTAGGCCTTTGGGTTCTATTAAAACCATAACCAAAATATCGGGGTGGAGTTTTAGGGTAACCATGGAGTTTAAAACAATTAGGTCGAATGTGACCCTTCACCCCACAAAAATGACAAGTGGGTACAAATTGAACATTTTTACGCATCATTTTATCAGGTGCACATGAAAGACAAGGCATATGTAATTTCGTGCAATGTGGTCTTATGTGTCCTATCACTCCACAATTATGACAAGTAGGCTTAGATTTAAAACAGCTTACCTCACCACGTTTTGTGGTTGCAATTTTAACCGCTGGACATTGCTTCTTTACCTTCGAAGGCTTTGTGCGAGCATATTTGACATTTTTTTCTTTGACGGACAACTTAGCTTTGTTGGCCACAAGAGAAGCCGGTGCACTGCTATTCGGCTTGCAGAATATCATTTTTTCTCCTGCCTTTGACTTTAAAGATCCTTCTGCTTTATACCCAAATCCACCTCTATCCGATGCCACCTTTTGAGATGACAAAACTTCATCTAAAATTTGTGAACCTGCATTCAATTTCTTAAAAGTAGCATTGGCCTTGTCATGTTCAACTTGCAATTTTTCTACCTTCGATTCAAGAAGCTCATTAGTCTCAAAAAGGCTACGCATATCATTTTCAAGATTCATATGTTTGCGCTTAAGCACACCAAGTTCATGCAACGCATCAATTTTTTCTTTCTCACATTGTTTTAGCTTTGTGGCTAAACTTATATTAGTATCTTTTTTAAAAGAACGTTTAAATTTTTTTTGTAAATAGAGTCAGAGCTTCCATATCGTATTTGTCCTCTCCATGGACCATCACTAGTTTGGCTAGTCTCAACCTCACAAAAAATATTACTTTTACTCTCACTATCAGATTTAACAATATTCACATCAAAAAACATAGAAGAAGCACATGCTACGTATTTAGAGTTATCAAAAATTGGAGGTTTGATTTCAAAATTGCCTTCTCTTGGTAAATCCATAATAGCAAAGTAAAAAAAAATATATTAAGGATCTGCTCAAGGAATAAACCCTAATAATATGAGCGACCCGTTTTGATACCAATTGAAAAATCCTAGCTCGCCTAGGAATATAAATATTTTCTATTTTTTAATCTCTCCAATTAATTAACCCACCAACATATAAGAAAATCAATCTCGCAAACGGAAAGCAATAAACAGAGAATGCCAAGATATACGTGGAAAACCTTGAAAGGGTAAAAACCACGGGAAGAAATCAAACACTACTAAACATGAGGTTACAAGAACTCTTACGATAAGTTTGAACTCCCCAAACCTAAACCTATACGCTCTTGCCGAATCCACGCACACCTCTCTGAATGCTTGACCGCCGCTGCCTCGAATCCACGAGCCTTCCGTTTGCCTCCCGGAATCCACCGAAGGACTTGAACTTGCCTAGGAATCCTCCTATGGCTTTTCTTCAGAGATTGATTGTTGTTGAAGTAGAAAACCCCTCGAAGATGATTCTTTAGAGCATAGGAATTGATAAACTCCAACTAGTCTTCGAGGTGCACAAACCCTAGCTGCCAAAAGTGTTGGGAGATGAGAAATATGAGCTTACCACTTTTATTTCAATGCTCGTCCAGTTTCTTAACCTAATGGGTCTATATTTATAGACAAGACCGTAAGTTGTTGTATTGCCCGTTTTGCTAGAGCAAAACCCTCTTTCATATATTGTTTCCTTTTCTCTATGATTCCAATCTTGACAAGGAAAGCCGAGTCACGTGCGTGATTGTTGGGAGACCGATAGACGACTCGATCGATCTAATTGCTTGATATTTCTTCCACAAGAAATTACAACTCAATAATCAAATAATCGCAATTACACGGACGAATGTATTTTGACGAATGTCATTGATAATCATAAATATTTTGCCCTTACAATAACATTGAAATCTATCGCCATCACTTCGCAAACACAATCTCCAATATCGAAGAGTGTTTTTTGGAATATAAAACATTAACGACTTTCTCAATTGTTTTGTAATGAGAATATATTTAAGAGACATTCACCCCCAGCACTTCAAAACCACGACCACCACTAAAAAACAATATATTGCGAATATTATCACTTCAAAAAGAGGAAAATTTTCAAAATATCTCCCAAACTTTACACTAAATGTCTAAAACAATCACATTTGCTATGCCGTACTCACATACTTTTGGGGTTATGTGGTGCTATAATGAGGGTAGTTGTGGATATGTAGGAGTGGTGGTGGAGTTACGAGTTTGAGGTGTGATAGTCGTGGCATTGTAGTGGTGGTGTTGGTTGTACGGACGTAGTTGTTGAATGAAGGAGGAGGTGCCAGGGTTAAGGTGTGGTACCAACGGTGGTAGCAGAGGAAAAGCGTGGTGGTAGTGGTGGAGAAATGATGCTGGCCTAGATGGTGGATTAATGGTGGTGTAGAGGTAGTGTTACGGTGACTGTGTTGGTAGTGGAGAGATAGTAGTGCTCAGATAATTTTTGTAGCGGTCTAATGCTACCCTCTTCTCATAAACCACACATTATTATTTTTTCGGTTGGAATCAACCGACTTTTAGAACTTTAAAAATCCTCTTTATCGATATATTATAGGTCTTTATCCGATTTAAAATGAAGGAGATGCGAGCGTTTTACCGGAATGATTTATATTTCAACTCACTGAGAGTAAATTGGTCATATCTTTTTATGTACAAATAAAATTAAATCCAAAGTACTTGGGTTTGAAAGTACACTCAACAAGCTTTCCAACGGTTCCAACCTTGCGAAAATCGGAGCTCGGGGTTGTCTGGAGCGAAACTGCAAAGTTTGACGAAAAATTGGGTGTTAGTGCGCCCCGGGCGCAAATCCGTGAGCCCTAGGCGCATTGCATTGCGCCCGGGCGCATTCCTCAAATTTCAAAACCTACCAAACTTTGCCGTCTTGCCACGACACTCCCGAACTCCGATTTTCATGTGGTTTGAACCGTTGGAAAGTTCGTTTGGCGTACTTTCTAACAAATTTATTTCGGCTACAAATTTATTTATACATCAAAATATAGGACGACTTTGCCCTCAACAAGTTGAAGAACAAATTGTTTCAGAAAAATCCACAAATCAAACAAATGTTAAACCAGATCGAAACCTATTTTATATCGATAAAGAGGGTATTCAAAATACTAAAAGATGGTGGGATCGAACCATAAAAATTAAATATTTTTATTTACGAAATGTTATTCAAAAGTAATACCAATTCTGAGATCGTTAAAGCCACTAAGGCTAAAACATGTTTTTGTGCCCTTCCCCTCATTATATATTTCATTCAGTACTCACATTCCCCGTTCTATGGTATTTATTCGTTTCTTGTAGATCGAGTTTGGGAGAATTCATAACGTTTTCCAGAATTCATCAAAGCACACAAAATCTGTTTAATCATCGGAATTTGCCTACGACTTACGCCAAAGACAAAGCTTATACATTTTTGAAGCCAATTTCCAATTTCCATATCGCCAAAAATATCACTTGACCACCAAGACTACCAAACCACCACGATTTTATAACCTTTTCACCCCACCAATACCCCACCAATACTATCGCCACTACCTCGACCATAATCACCTCATCGTTGCACCATCACCACATCCTCCCATCTTTTCACGCACATTCACGACAACCACCTCGCCAGCATTCCACCACCATTGTTATTTCACCACCATCGACGCCACAAAATAGTTTAAAAAGTTCATAATATTAAATTCTATCGCCATCACTTTGCAAACACAATCTCCAATATCGAAGAGTGTTTTTTGGAATATAAATCATTAAATACTTTCTCAATTGTTTTGTAATGAGAATATATTTAAGAGACATTGACCCCCAGCACTTCAAAACCACGACCACCACTAAAAAACAATATATTGCGAATATTAACACTTCAAAATGAGGAAAAATTTTCAAAATATCTCCCAAACTTTGCACTCAATGTCTAAAACATTCACATTTGATATGACGTACGCACATACTTTTGGGGTTACGTGGTGCTATAATGAGGGTAGTTGTGGATATGTAGTAATGGTGGTGGAGTTACAAGTTTGAGGTGTGATAGTCGTGGCATTGTAGTGGTGGTGTTGGTTGTACAGGCGTAGTTGTTGAATGAAGGAGGAGGTGCCAGGTTTAAGGTGTGGTGCCAACGGTGGTAGCAGAGGAAAAGCGTGGTGGTAGTGGCGGAGAAATGATGCTGGACTAGATGGTGGATTGATGGTGGTGTAGAGGTAGTGTTACGGTGACTGTGTTGGTAGTGGAGAGATAGTAGTGCTCAGATAGTTTTTGTAGCGGTCTAATTGCTACCCTCTTCTCATAAACCACACATTATTATTTTTTCGGTTGGAATCAACCGACTTTTAGAACTTTAAAAATCCTCTTTATCAATATATTATTGGTCTTTATCTGATTTAAAATGAAGGAGATGCGAGCGTTTTACCGGAATGATTTATATTTCAACTCACTGAGAGTAAATTGGTCATGTCTTTTTATGTACAAATAAAATAAAATCCAAAGTACTTGGGTTTGAAAGTACACTCAACAAGCTTTCCAACTGTTCCAACCTTGCGAAAATCGAAGCTCGGGGTTGTCCGGAGCGAAACTGCAAAGTTTGACGAAAAACTGAGTGTTAGTGCGCCCCGGGCGCAAATCCGTGAGCCCCAGGCGCATTGCATTGCGCCTGGGAGCATTCCTCAAATATGAAAACCTACCAAACTTTGCCGTCTTGCCACGGACACTCCCGAACTCTGATTTTCATGTGGTTTGAACCGTTGGAAAGTTCATTTGGCATACTTTCTAACAAATTTAGTTCGGCTACAAATTTATTTATACATCAAAATATAGGACGACTTTGCCCTCTACAAGTTGAAGAACAAATTGTTTCAGAAAAATCCTCGAATCAAACAAATGTTAAACCGGATCGAAACCAATTTTGTGCACTTGCCCTTTTAGTTTTAGTTTTAATTTAGTTTTTAATCGTTACCCTACTTTTTTCTCCAATCACTACCCTATTTCTCCAATTATTACTTTCTCATCTCTCTCAAACTCTCTCCAATCATTACCTCTATTTTCAATCATTACTCTATTTCTCTCTCCATCTACTACCAAAACTAAACTAAACTAAACTCTCAACCAAACACAACCTAAATATTTTTATTTACGAAATGTATTCAAAAGTAATACCAATTCTGAGATCGTTAAAGCCACTAAGGCTAAAACATGTTTTTGTGCCCTTCCCCTCATTATATATTTCATTCAGTACTCACATTCCCCGTTCTGTGGTATTTGTTCCTTCCTTGTAGATCGAGTTTGGGAGAATTCAGAAGGCTTTCATGAATTCGTCAGAGCACACAAAATCTGTTTAATCATCGGAATTTGCCTACGACTTACGCCAAAGACAAAGCTTATACATTTTTGAAGCCAAATTCCAATTTCCATATCACCAAAAATATCACTTGACCACCACGACTACCAAACCACCACCATTTTATAACCTTTTCACCCCACCAATACTATCGCCACTACCTCGACCATAATCACCTCTTCCTTGCACCATCACCACATCCTCCCATCATTTCACGCACATTCACAACAACCACCTCGCCAGCATTCCACCACCATTGTTATTTCACCACCATCGACGCCACAAAATAGTTTAAAAAGTTCATAATATTGAAATCTATCGCCATCACTTCGCAAACACAATCTCCAATATCGAAGAGTGTTTTTTGTAATATAAAACATTAACGACTTTCTCAATTGTTTTGTAATGAGAATATATTTAAGAAACATTCACCCCCAGCACTTCAAAACCACGACCACTACTAAAAAACAATGGCTTTGTTCGGATACCGGTTTTGGGCTTTTAAAAAACTGAAATGGGTGTTCGGATCCCAGTTTAGGAGAAATTATCCCCTGCGACGATGTACCTCATTTACTCCCCTCCCCCTCTAACGTTAACCTGTCCTCCTACCTCCCTGTCCTCTCCATCTTTCTCCTTTTGCAGAGTAACAGCAGAGATTCCCGACTCCTCTTTACTCCTCTCTCTCTCTCTCTCTCTCTCTCTCGCTCTGTATCCGTGAAGGCAAGGACGATTCCCCATCTCGGTTATCAGATTTTCCCTAGCCCTCTCCCTCTCTCTCTTTCTCTAGCCGTGTTCTTCGAGAAATGTCGAAGGATAACCATAATCTCCAGCATCGGCAGATACAGCTGGGGTTTTGACTGATTCCTGTTCATTACAAGACCGATGGTGTATAAAGATGGGTAAGGGGCGTCCAACGAAGTCGTTTCCCTCTTTACTGACCTCCTTCTCCAACAGAACGGAAGGCCCAAGCAAAGACGGCATTCGGTGCGGTAAATGGCTTCTCCGATCAACCTGCGTTCGAAGATGTAGATGTATGGTTCGATTTTGTTTATGGGTTCTGGGTTCTGAGTTTGATTTTTCGTTAGGTTATCTGTGTTCTGGATTTGTGGTTTTGATTTGCGGTTTGGAGACCTAATCTCGGCTTAGGGTTTTGCTGCATATGCATGAGTTGATTTTTGGAAAATTTGGGGAAATCTGGAACATTAGGGCACAACCCCATTTTTTGTATAGGGTAAATTAGGGCAAAACCTGAAGTACCGTTTTTTTTTTGGATGTATGGAAAAGTAACAAAACAATCACAGGGAAAACTAGAGAGAGAAACTCAGATCTTGATTCTCATTCCTTAATTGTGCAATGTACACACTGGACTTTTACATGGGCTAGCTCACTTAACTCCACTACCTAACAGTCAACTCCACTAATCAGCTGATCTGAAACTAATTCAGCTGAATAGCTCAATAAACCAAGACTAGTGGTTCTGTCTTACAGGATGCACATGATTTCTGATCTCCGGAGGTTGGATTTGGATTTCACAAACAAAAGTTGGTCTTACGCGATTACATAAAGATGTTTGGATGAGGTTAATAGGGTCTAGTTTCATGAGGTGGTTCGAATGGTTAACTAAATGGGATGTTGCTGCAAAACAGTCAAGCCATGATGCAAATGGCCGGGTGTTCTGTTTGGATACTCTGTATCATGAGTAGCCAATGCTCTGGCCATATCTGAGTTCATAAAGATGAGTGAGCATAAAGCAAGAGATTTTTGGAGCCTCATTGTCAATTTCAAAATCCGACTATCATACTTAAAGGGTTATTCTAGGAGAAATGGAGATAGTAACATGCAGATGGAGTGATTTCCTTTAAAAAGGAAAAAGATTGAGAGGTCAGATTAGGATTCTATTTGTGCAATAAAGATATCAAGTTATGTTAGTTAAAAATTAAGCATTATGCCTGGTTAACTCCATCCCCAAGAACTCCACATCCCATTTAGTTGGTTGCTGAAAACAGCTGTTTGCACGCCGAAATTGTGTTTGTCTTTGCTGAAAATCATTGATATGTGCAGGAATTACCACATGTCATAAATGCAGGATAATTAGTGTGCTAAGTATTCACTGATATGTTTTGAGGATGTGAAACTAATTTCATTCATTACAAACTAGTTTGCAGCTGTTTTTTTTACACCTTCAAACACCTTACTGTAAATCCTTTCTAGCTGTTTTTTTGGGTAGTTGGTTCACAGTTCTGTAATGTCTTTCAACGATTTGGTGGTAATTTGTTTGATCTTGTTTGTTGTTGTTAGGCCAACCACAGTCATTGAAATTTGAACCCTCAACTCCAACTTCAAAGAGGAAAAGACGTGCTTCATCTCCTACGCCCTCGGCAAACTCATTCACCGGCGAGAACAGCGTCCAAGTGGTACTCCTCTTACTCCTTAGTAATTTTGATTTCATTAGGCATGACACGAAATTGCATATGTCATCTCACGGTAGTAATGTGTATGCTTCGTCCACAACCTCGCCTTCAAAAGAGGTCGAATTCCCCGAGCGTAGGGCTAGGTCATCGTCAGCATAGATATCCGGAAGTCCGGAATCGTTCCCACAGAGAGAATCTCTATAGCTTGTTAGGATTTTTATAAGCAAGTGTTTCCGGCGTTAAGGCGGCCAACTATCGATTTGCTTTGAAAAGTGATAAAACTCTTAAGTAAAAGACTAGTAAAACGGTTTCTCTTGGTTTAACAAGCGGCAAGGCAATGGGGTTTCTTAACGCCCGTAACTTAGGCCATCAAACCTTTCTCAACAAAGACTCGGTTGAATCGCACGGCTTAGGCTATCAACCGGAAGATTTAGCTAGGAAAACAATAAAAGACTAGAAATGAAATATGGAAAACAAGTGAGCTCTTTTTGTTCTCTTGGCAAACACAAGCCGAGACATCGCTCACGGAACCATATGAGCGAGCATATGATCACCGGAGATTAACATCGACTAGTTTTGTTACATAAAGGCGAGCCTCGTCATTTCCCATACTAAACTTCAAGTTTTGAGTTGAGAATGGCGAGATAAACACAAGTCACGAGGCGATAATCGTCCCACGGCCAAGCCTAAACGACTACTCACTCATGATAAAAGGAATAGAAAGCTTGCTAGAAATGGAAAACATGATTAACCGACAAAAATGAAAATAAACTTGATATTAAGAAGGATCTTGTCCGGGGCTACAACATTAATAAACGAGAAAAGATCGTACGACAATTACTTACTTGAGTTTACGAGATAATTAACCAAGAAAGCTTGAACTCCATTAATGGAGGAAAGACAATAAACGTAGTATATTGAGAGAGAAGAGACCCCCCCTATTTATACACAAATGGGTCTCTCCTCAAAATATCCAAAAAGGTTGCCTAAAAAGGCAAGTGGAAAGCCAAAAAGGTGACAAATATCTGACCGACAAGCCTCCGTATCGATACGAAATAAGAAAAGTATCGATACGGGATAACTTTCCTCAAAAGGCCATTCTCCACGTGGCAAACGCGTATCGATACGCCTCAAATCCGTATCGATACGCAATTCTCTGACTCCCCACGAGACGAACTGGTATCGATACGCTTAAAAGCCGTATCGATACGGGATCGTTTCATTCAGCACCTCAAGCCAGCTTCATAGAATTGGCACCCGTCGGCCTTCAAGATCACCCGATGGCCTCACGCCTTCACTCTTGAGTCACTTTAGCAAAGGTTCCATCAGGCACGACTGCTTGAATTCACTTGGGGAACGGCTTGACAACAAAATACGCCTTTTAAGGGCCTTTCGCCTGAAACATGAAACGAACTACCTTACGAGCAAAATAACATCAAAAAGGTGAAAATAGATAAAGAAAGCCACGAGCGAGCGATCTTTTAGCACCACGATCTAACAATCTTAGATGCTAATCACGCCCCCCAACTTAAACGTTGCTAGTCCCTAGCAAACAAAAACAAAACATATTTAACTAAGCTAAACAATCTCCCCGAAACAAAGATACGAAAACTATGCTCAACTACTACAATTAGGCAAGAGTCTAAAGCACCCCTTCAAACCTGAGTACATGCAATCCACGCACAAGCATGCCATGAACTAGGATGAAGAAATTATGCCATATTAGAGCAGTCAAGCATGCATGCACCACAACGAGTTTCGACTCCAAAACTCACAAGGATACGCTCTTATTGGACTTTTCACACAGTGAGATACAAGATACATCCCATGACAAGCGCTAGCGAGTAAATGCAATAGCCAGAGACAAAAAGCTATGCATGCTATCAAAAGGGCGCTTAGAATGAAAGAAAAGCTAATTATTGACAAGTATGCACGACAAAGGATGAATCATACTCAAAAAGCAGTAAATATCAAACATGCACCAAACGGAGTTAATTAGCGTACAAAAGATCAACAGAGGACTTTTATTAGCTTATAACGACCTTGGATACAAAGAGAAAGGGACTACAAAAATGTAGTGGACATATACTAGCTCGGATCAACTACCCCTTGGCCACTACCGACCCTAAACTACCCAAGGCATGGCCACATATCGGCCAAACACCAAACAAAGTTACGAAAAAATAAATAAAGAAAAACTACTACCACCGACTCAACCACACGTAGTCGTCGTCCTCATCTGGCTCCTCATGGTATTGAGTATCGAGCTCCCCCTTTCCATCGGATTATTTCTCATCCGGAATGTATGCAAGCCCATCCTCTCATCATAGTATTCAACCCTCTTTCGAATATGCTTTTGCTCTTTATAGCATTTCTTTGATTTTCTTTGAGGAATAGGGTCATTTGAGATGAGATTTGTAGTAAGAGAGATTGATGAGCCAAATTTGAGGGCCTTGGAGAAGGAGATGAAAATTTGAAGCTTTAGCTTTTGTAGTGGGAAAGGAGAAATAAGGGATCACGTACAATTTTTTTTCTTTTCGAATCCCAACCACTTTTATCACATTCACACCACCCCCAAACCTCCTTGAAACATTGAGAAACACTTTCACACAACCCTCCAAACATCCGGTTACCTAGGTTTGAACAATGGAAGAGACTCGGACTATGGTTCAAAATAAGGACGAGGAGACTCTTATGTGGTTTAATCAAACAAAAATGCCTTGAATCATTTCCTAAATACGCCAACAACTCCAACAAGATGCAAGAAATATATATACACTACTCAAGCATGAACAAAAGATATTATTTACGCAAGTGCGGGAAATGAGAACAAAAAGCATGGGATGCTTAAGAAACGAATCTCTACTCTAGCGATGCACACTACTTGACTTGACTTTTAGGCTCAACTTGTTCATCAATGTTCATGTATATGCAAATGACATGGATTAAAACACATAACCGAATTCGACGGGATACATGACTCTTGCCACTGACACAATTGAGCATATTTAAAGTATCTAACATGCAAAAACATTACTAACCAAGGAAGATTGCACAAAAAATTGAAAATTTTACCAATGTTTACCAATGAGACAAGTCTCATAAACTCAAAAACATATATATAGCATATATATCCCTCCCCCCAACTTAAACGATGCTATGTCCTCATAGCATGAAGAACAACAGTATTAAGAGGAAAGAGCAAAAGATTGTACCCCCGGGGGAATGTCAACCCCCGTATACCTCGACCAAGTTGGAGGCTTTGTGTCATTGCCTCGTTTTGTCATTGGACATGTTTCCAAGGATCCACTCCTGTAGCTCAGAAAAAGAACAAAGAACCTACTAACAGGCAAAGGACATTAGAACTGCCCGGCTCGTGTTATCCAGGCGCCAAAAGTAACCGAAAGTAAAATACAACCAAATCTTCACGCGACTACACGGGTACTATTTTTCTCCCCATTTCCAAAGCGAGAAACGGGTGGCTATACCAGACCATCAAAAGAGAAAAAGAAAAGAGAGAGAGAGGGAGGGAGGGAAAGAAAGAGTTTATGTACGTTCAGCCAAACGCAGGCTCCGAACATTTATCATGCCAACAAAAATTAAAACAATAAACATGCCACTCAAATTGAAACTCTTGATCAAAAATTGAATCCGACCATTCCACAAGAAAAGATATTTCGAGTAGCGCATTTGCCGAATTCGTTTTAGACATTTAAGTTCAACCACGTGCGCATTCCAAACTAGATTGATTTTCAAAGAGTTGACAAAATCCACAATATAAGGATGGAAAACCAAATCAAAGTCATCAACACCTAGAAAATCAATTAGTTCAACTCCAACAAAGTCTTGTAATGGTGGAGACTCACTAGGAGTGCCGACAACATCTACAGAATTCTCATGAGGAGAACATTGGACATTAAACTTATCACGGCATCCTAACTCTGAGGTTTTTTTCAAATCTAAACCAACCTCTTCAAGAATGATTAGTGGCTATACTTCTTCTTCCTCAACATTTAAGTTGGCATCATTAACATTGACATCATAAATCCAAGATTCTGAATTTTCAGCTAATTCATCAATGTTATCCCAACTCTCATTAATGGTTCTATCCAAAAATGCACCATCAAACATACTTTCCACAAGCTGACGCGTTGTAGAATTTAAACTCTTATAGAAAATGGGAATAAGGTGCCTTGTTTCACAGCTATTCTGCGACCAATAGAGTACGGGATATTTAAACCGCCACCAACAACACGCAAAAGACTCTTCATCAAGTTGATAAAAATTTACGATTTCACGTAGCAGCATATGAGTCTCATGCATTGGAGAAAACTTTTTGAAAAATTGCTCTTCCATATCTTGCCATGTAACTATTGATCCTGGATGCAATGAATGAAACCAACTCTTAGCCTTATCTTTCAAAGATGATGGAAATATCTTAAATAAGACCACTTTATCGTTCATGCAAAGCTCCTCAAGTTCTATGATATGCGCACATGGATTTTCAGAGGCTAAGCCATGAAAATGGGTAACACTTCAAGCATGCTTGACTTAACCCTCAAAACATTGGCGGAAGGGGTGACTATGCAAGATGGTGTAAAAATTTGATTGGGATAAAGGTACTCCTGCATAGTCTTGGGGACTATTTCCCCATTTGCCGCCTCCATTCTACTAGATAGATAAGACATAAATTAAACAGGCTAGAGGGGCTATGCCGCCACCTCTCTCAAAACAGTTCCGTGGGGTTATGCCACCACCACGTTATACAAACAATAAAAGAAAAGGCAATTGATACGTACTCTAGCTTCGTTACACCTCAAATTTGATATGAAGATCAGTTAGAGGTATCCGCTAGACTATGTATAAGTTGCACAAAACAAAATAAAGCGGGATGCTTACAATGGTTTGTCGAACCTCCCAATAAGCTATAATAAGAAAATCCCCGGCAACGGCGCCAAAATAGTGCTTCCTCCACAACCTCGCCTTCAAAAGAGGTCGAATTCCCCGAGCGTAGGGCTAGGTCATCGTCAGCATAGATATCCGGAAGTCCGGAATCGTTCCCACAGAGAGAATCTCTATAGCTTGTTAGGATTTTTATAAGCAAGTGTTTCCGGCGTTAAGGCGGCCAACTATCGATTTGCTTTGAAAAGTGATAAAACTCTTAAGTAAAAGACTAGTAAAACGGTTTCTCTTGGTTTAACAAGCGGCAAGGCAATGGGGTTTCTTAATGCCCGTAACTTAGGCCATCAAACCTTTCTCAACAAAGACTCGGTTGAATCGCACGGATTAGGCTATCAACCGGAAGATTTAGCTAGGAAAACAATAAAAGACTAGAAATGAAATATGGAAAACAAGTGAGCTCTTTTTGTTCTCTTGGCAAACACAAGCCGAGACATCGCTCACGGAACCATATGAGCGAGCATATGATCACCGGAGATTAACATCGACTAGTTTTGTTACATAAAGGCGAGCCTCGTCATTTCCCATACTAAACTTCAAGTTTTGAGTTGAGAATGGCGAGATAAACACAAGTCACGAGGCGATAATCGTCCCACGGCCAAGCCTAAACGACTACTCACTCATGATAAAAGGAATAGAAAGCTTGCTAGAAATGGAAAACATGATTAACCGACAAAAATGAAAATAAACTTGATATTAAGAAGGATCTTGTCCGGGGCTACAACATTAATAAACGAGAAAAGATCATACGACAATTACTTACTTGAGTTTACGAGATAATTAACTAAGAAAGCTTGAACTCCATTAATGGAGGAAAGACAATAAACGTAGTATATTGAGAGAGAAGAGACCCCCCCCTATTTATACACAAATGGGTCTCTCCTCAAAATATCCAAAAAGGTTGCCTAAAAAGGCAAGTGGAAAGCCAAAAAGGTGACAAATATCTGACCGACAAGCCTCCGTATCGATACGAAATAAGCAAAGTATCGATACGGGATAACTTTCCTCAAAAGGCCATTCTCCACGTGGCAAACGCGTATCGATACGCCTCAAATCCGTATCGATACGCAATTCTCTGACTCCCCACGAGACGAACTGGTATCGATACGCTTAAAAGCCGTATCGATACGGGATCGTTTCATTCAGCACCTCAAGCCAGCTTCATAGAATTGGCATCCGTCGGCCTTCAAGATCACCCGATGGCCTCACGCCTTCACTCTTGAGTCACTTTAGCAAAGGTTCCATCAAGCACGACTGCTTGAATTCACTTGGGGAACGGCTTGACAACAAAATACGCCTTTTAAGGGCCTTTCGCCTGAAACATGAAACGAACTACCTTACGAGCAAAATAACATCAAAAAGGCGAAAATAGATAAAGAAAGCCACGAGCGAGCGATCTTTTAGCACCACGATCTAACAATCTTAGGTGCTAATCAGTGTAACTTGTGTTAATTGTTTCCCACATGTTAGCCTATGTCGAGTCGTAAAAAACTCGATTCCGACAACTGGAGTTATGAGAACACCGAAATTTTCATCCAAATTATGCTAGAAGAGGCGAGGAAAAACCGTGGGACAAACTCAAACAAACGTCGCACGTTTACTTCCCTACAATGGGCGGCAATCCTAGAGGAGTTAAAGAACAGGACACATAAGGCTGACTACACACCTATTAAGATACACCAGAAATTTGACCGTCTGAAAAAAGACTACAGGCTATTCAAAGACCTGACCGAGCGAAGTGGGATGGGGTGGGACCCGGTTAGTCAAACAGTGACGGCATCGTCGGACGTGTGGTTAACATATTTGCAGGTATATAAACCTTAGAGAACCATATTCTTGACTTATACTAGCACCATTCCACTTTATCTATAGGACGCTAATGTCCAATTTTCCTATTCGTTGTAGGCAAATAAGGATGCGGCAAAATTTATTGGTAAAGGGCTGGACCATTATGACCTTTTGCATGAGCTTGTGGATGGCTCGTTGGCCACAGGCGTCTTTGGCCAACCCAGCCCCCCTAGGGGCCCCCTCGTTAGAGCAGGAGCAAGCCTTGAGGAATCAAGGAAAGGCCATCAAGTTCAATGATAGCACATTCTCTGATGGAAGAAAGCGAATGTCTGATGGAAGTGGTGGACCCAGTAGTAAGTCAATGCGATGTGAGCAAAGAGAGGCATATGATAGGGTCGCTTTCGCTAACCAAAAAAAGGGAGAGTATTTTGAGACCTTGACAGAGCAACGTCTTGCAGCCAAAAATTACTCTATTGAGAATTGTCTACAAGCATTGAACCCACTCAAGCCCTTTGTTAGTGACACTGCCTTCTGGACAGCATATGACAAGCTTCTTGAGGGAGTCCAGTATAGGGAAGGCTTCCAAAAGCTGACTTCGGATGGCCAGTTGGGTTGGATCAGCCGTTTCGAATCCGGGAACTGATGGGACGAGATGGGGAGTCATTTGTTGGGTTGTTTAGGTAGGGAGTTGATGAGTTTTTTTTAAATTCAGTAGTTGTATGTGTGTTGACTATTTTTTAGGAGCCGTTTGTGTATTTTTTCACTTGAGGAACAATGGTTGTCGTGACTTCTAATTGGATTTCGTACTTGGTTGTTGTGTAAGAACAATTTGTGTAACCCTTCTAATTTCTAGTATTTGTTTGGGTTGAATGTGTCCATACAAATCGTTCTTTACTCCTTTATGCAATCTCAATGATTTGACTTGATTTTCCCTTGATTTCCTATTAGTGCGCTAAGTGGAAGAATATCATAACGTCACACATGACTAATTTTTAGAAGAAGAATGAATATGATTCTCTAAAGTTGCTTGATATGTCTCTAAGGCACTTAGTGAATGAAACTTATGGGTTTTTGTATGTCCTGCTAAAACAGAGTTAGTCTTGTATGTAAGCTAGAATTCCATCAGTATGCTTTGGTCATATGGCCCCCTTTGTTTGTTTTGGCCGGATTTAAGCATTGGATTGGAGTATAAATGGAAGTGGACCACATATCTCATGTTTGGTCACAAAACATGGGATATACATTATCTTGGAAAATGTGGTATTGAGTAGGTTTACTTCCCCCTTCTCTACTGGTTGACATTGCTCTGTTAAACTGGATTCTCCTACTTTATTTGTTTCACATGCTGATTAAATCTTACTTGAACAATATTTTGCTTGCAAACCAATCCTCATTTATTTGTGCGACAAAGCTGCAGTCCCTAGATCAGTTGGTACGGAGGTCTATTTTGCTTGCGAACCAGTCCTGTTCAGATTTGCCCCAAACCCAAAAAAGCTGAAAGTCCAGAAGTAGGAGCAATATAAATGAAACCTCTGACATAAAGTCCAGTTGTATTCAAAAGCATATCCCATCAAAATCCAAAACATAGGGTGTGGTTGAAAACGGACTAACTAAAGACAAAAGTTGGTAAAACATAGACAGTGCTGTACAGTCCATCAATTTCAAATATCATACATAGAAGCCACTAATCTTGAACTTCCAGTGAACTCTCTTGTACAGTCCATCAATTTCAAACCTCAAAGGTAAAACATAGACAGTGCTGGATTTGTTCTTACTACTGTCATTAAGCTTGGTAGAAGAAATATCAAATAAACGTAATTTAAAAAACGTCAATACAAAGGGTAATGCTTACTTGTACTCTTGTAATGTTCTGATCCAGATGGACAGATTCCTCAATCCCATGTCATCAAGTGGATTTCCTCCTTACCAACTCGAGGACGATTTTAGTGATGATGATGACTTGTTGGAACTTGAAACACTCGATATGATGGAACGAGATGGGAAACAAAAAATTCCACAACGAACATGTCCTTTATCCGGACAAGAATATACCACGTTTCTTTTGAACTCTAATCCACAAAACATAAAGGATATGTTACGTGTCGACAAACATACGTTCAGAGCATTGGCGGTCGAGCTAGTTCGACGAGGACTACTTGAATGGGATCACAAACACCTCTCAGTCGAGAAGTCTTTGGCTATATTCTTGTACATTTGCGGACAGAATGCACGGGATAGAGTTGTTGCTGACCGCTTCCAGCATTCTTTGTCCACTATAAGCGAGCATTTCAACATCATGCGTCGTGCTATTTGCAATCTCGCTCCCTTTATTATTCGACCACCAAATCTTCATCAAACGCCTCCTGAAATTCTCCATGATGGAAGATACTATCCATGGTTCCAAGTAAGCATGTATTACATACGATACCGTACACAATACAACGAAGAAATATATACTTACACTAATGCCTTTTTGTCAAAATCTCCATAGGATTGTGTTGGTGCGATAGATGGAACCCACATAGATGCTTGGGTACCGGTTTCTAGAGAATTAGCATTTCGCGGTAGAAAATCCACCAAAACACAGAATGTAATGGCCGTGTGTTCCTTCGACATGAAGTTCACATTTGTGTACCCAGGTTGGGAGGGTAGCGCCCACGATGGACGTGTTTTCTTTGCGGCAGTATCGAATCTGGACTTTCTCTTCCCACATCCACCAATTAGTAAGTTCAAATGTCAATTGCGATTTTTCTCATATTTGTTTTGGGATGTATTCTAGTTGGAACCACACTATACTGACCAATGTAATTTACTATGTAGATAAGTACTATTTGGTAGATTCTGGATACACCAATATGCCGGGTTATCTGGCTCCGTACCGAGGACAGCGATATCACAGGGACCAATGGGATGGGGCGAATACAATATTCCGCACACCGTATGAACTATTCAACTACAAGCACTCGTCCTTGAGAAATGTAATTGAGAGATGCTTTGGGGTTTTGAAAAAGAGGTTTCCAATACTAAAGGGTATGCCTAATTATGACAACGCTCGTCAACCAACAATTGTTACGTCTTGTTGTGTTATCCACAACTTTATCTTAATGCATCATGGGAGAAATGAATATTTTGACGGTTATAATGAAGATGTCGAATGGGACGGAGAAAGTGATGAAGAGGTCGATGATGATGTGGGTGAAGTAGAGCCTTTGAACACATCTCGTGGGGGTTTGGAATTGATGGCGCATAAACGAGACGAAATGGCTATTCCAATGTGGGATGCATATTGATTTTTATTGCATTGTGTACTGTACTTAGCTTAATTTTATAAGTGTTGTACTACTGGACTAATTTTAATTCTTGTTGCTTTTGGATTGTACTTGGCTATTGGTGGTGATTAATGTTGGGTTATGTGTCTTGCTGATGTTAGCCGGGAAATGGGTTTAGCACATTTAATTATAAGTTCAATTTCTGAATTGGGGTCTGTATTTTTTGGCCATCGTGCATGTATTAGCATGATGATTTGTTTTGGGGTGTTATTCAGCCTTTTCCAGATCTATTATATGTGTTCGTACTTTTGTACTTTATCTAAAAATTGCTTCTTGCGATTGGACTCCCTCTTTCATGCAGTATTACAAATTAAGTATGGGAGGCCAAAAATTCTATGTTGTGTTCGTGGGGAGGAAGCCAGGCATCTACAATGACTGGCCAGCTTGTAGTGAGCAGGTTTACAGGTTCCCAGGGGCTGTGCATAAAAAATACGCCTCATGGGATGAGGCCTACAATGCTTGGGTGACTTTCACAAGACAAGTTGAGGAAACGGCACCACCTTCTCTTCTCCCATTGGCAGCTGATCCAAGTGGATCCTCAACGAATTTCACACATCCGGCTAGAGATTGGTTTGGACTCGGCCTTATTCTTGCTATGGTTTTTTTCTTGGGTGTGGTGGTAGCCATTATCATAATAATGGTAGTTTAATATCCTTGTTTGGTTCTAGGAGTTATTAATGGTTTGCTACATACTTGTTGATTTGTGGTATTTGTTTCACCACTTCGAACACAATTTCTATTGGATGGTTATCTATGCTTTAAGCTTCTGCTGGATTTAATGGACTGGTCTTGCTGTTTTCTATCATCCCATGAAGTCGTAGCCTGTTATTCCGAGCTTTCTTTGTGCGGTTTGTGTAGGGGTTCGATTAATCGGAACCTTGACCGTGGTGTCTGGTTAGGTTCCTTCCTCCGCTGGTCCGCTCGTCCGCCGCCTGACCTGCAACAAGTCACTAGGGCTTTGGTTGCCCAGTGACCCTCCGACGATCAAGTTAGATCTCAGGGAAGGTGTTTAGGTCTAGGGTTAGGATAGTATTCCGTACCTTTCTCAGGTGGGTATCACTTCGTATTTATAGACCTAGGTTTGCTTGGTCTTCACGCTAGCGCGTGGTGAGTACGCTTGGGTAACCTCCTCGGGTGACGTCACATATGACGAGGGGGGCGAGGTGGTTACGGAGCACATGGGACAGATCTCAATGATTGTGTCAGCTGCATGGGTCCCATTCACAGAAACCGTTACCGCCTGGAAGCCTTTAGAAGCATGGGAGCGTGCAGTGAACCGAGGCTCCGAAGTGGATAACAGCCGAAGCCCGGGCAGCGATCGAGATGCATCCCGAAGAGAGCTAGTCAGAAGACCTCGGCCCGTACCCTAGCCACTGGTTCAGTGTTGGTAGCCCGGTTATCGAGCCGATAACCGAGGGCCCTACAATAGCCCCTCAACTTCCGGAGTGCCATACTGGTCTTCGGGGAGTTGACTCCTCTGATGGACTAGCGAAACTGGGTTTTTAACCGATGAAATGCTTTGGAGAAGAACCGAGCGCCCTTCGGGAGAGCCGAATCGCCTACTTCTGCCCTAGGAGCCACGCGTCAGTCATCGCCGGAATGAGTGACATCATGCGTAGCCTCGGCACGTGAAATGTCAGTTGATTGGTACGAAACGCCCAGTCAGGGCACGTGTCGAAACGTGAATGGCTCGGGGCGCGGCGCGCCTGACTTCGGTTCAGAACTCTGATTGCTGACCGTTTGATGATGACACGCGTCGACGATCCAGCGGTTCGGCTGGCGACGCTTCGTTTCCCGCGCGACTCCTCGTACGCTCCACTATAAATTCGGACCAATTGGAGAGAGAAAGCTACTGAAACCTTCCGACGCCGTCGAACCGCCGCCGCCGTGTTTTGCAAGCTTTGGATCGCGATTTCGAGCACTTTGGCAGCAAATCTCCTCTCCAGACTTGGGTATGTTGATCTTTGTTAATCAATCTTCAAGTTTTAGTACTTTTCTTCGTATTTCTCAACGCCTTCTGAGCGCATTAGGGCGGGGACGCCATTCGAAGTCGTCTGGTGCACGGCGGCGCTGACGCCCGCCGCCGCTGTTCTTGTTCTTCCCGAGGCCTATATCCTTCCCGAGGCCTATCTTCAACCTTGGACTCGTGGATAAAGTTGCCGTCCACCGAGGACCCTTTCCGAGGAGGGAAGAGTCTTTAAAAGACCGAGACCCATAGATCCCGAAGACTGATGACCATCTCGTCCCGAGCGCTAGGACCCTTTGCTCCCCCCTAGGCATATAGCTAACGGGTTTTGCACATTTTCCTTTTTTTTTTCTAGGCAGGGGCGAATGGTCATTGAGCTCTCCTCGGACAGCTCCAGTGGTTCTGACGATCCCTTGGTAGAAGCAATCTTTCAAGAGCTTTGGAGGGGGAGGTTTTACCAAATCCCGGTTGACCAGATTGAGCCTGCCAACCCTAACCGGGCCCCACGCGAGATTACTTCCCTTGAGCCCTGGGAGATGGAGGCCCCAAGCACGTCGGACCACGGGCCGGGGCCGTTCGGAAATGCGCCCGAAGAGATTCAGGGACGCCGAAGACCGATGAGGCCCTGTACATTTAAGAACAAATATTTCACCGGGGACCCCGCAGCTTACGCCGAGTTCAAGAGGCTCTATAGCATCCCTCCTGACGTTGAGGTTCGGTTGCTAGAAGAAACCGACCCAAAGAAACTCCAGCATCGGTCAGGAGAATTGATCTTTCCCCTGATGGCCATATGCGAGGGGGGCATCAGGTTTCCCCTCCACCAGTTCGTGCGTCGGGTGCTCCGGACCCTCAACCTTACTTCCTCCCAGCTCACGGTGAATTCTTACCGAATTATTACCAGCATCATCGAGCTGAGGAGGCAGTTTAACCTGGTGTTCGGTATTGAGGAGCTCTTCGGTGTTTACCTTGTTTGGGTTAACCGGGTCCACAACCGACACTACCTCTCCTGCAGATCAGGGAACGACACGTTCCTGATCGATCACCTACCGGACTCCGAAGAGTGGGCGGGTATCTATGTCTCGGTTACCGGGAACTTCATGTTCGGGCCCGGGGAGACCATAGACATAGTCACCACGGTCCCTTTTGAGATTGGAGTTCCTGGTCGGTAACTTGTCCTTCGGTAGTGAGCTTATTTCAATAAACGATTTTTCTTGTAAACTTGCACTGATTTCTCCATGTTTTGATGACTCTTTTGCAGTCGACGGCACCGTTCAGGAACTTCGGGAGAGAGCCGTCCGATCTCGGATAAACGCCGCCTACGCAATCCCAATCACCTACCGTTACGCTCCTCAGCTCCTCGGTTACGTCCCCTCGTACACCAGTTACTTAAAGAGAAACCGAGGAAACAAGGGGTGCCGAAGGCAGGACGAGGGGGAAGAGGAGGAGGTGGACGAAGAGGAGGCGGAGCAGCGGGAAGAGGAGGCAGAGGAAGCACTTCTGGCACCGAGGCTAGTAGCTCCGAGCCTCTAGGTATCGTGAGAGAGGCTATCGACCGAGAGACGCCTGAGAGGACCGGACTGAGCGACGAGATGTCGGAACAAGGAGCTCGGGAGGTGCTAAACCTCAGACGTCGGACGTCAAGAGGACGAGGCCGAGGCTCAACCACCAGTGCCCCCGGTGCAGGGACCTCGGTTGTGACCCCTGTTTCTCCGCGGGAGCCCCCGGCGAAGAGGACTCGGCACGAGGGAAAAGGTAGCGGCCGAGGTAAGGAGAAGGAAACTTCTCGGATTACCGAGGGGGAGGAGAGGGCGGAGGAGCAGGACCAAGGGTCCGCAGAGAGGCTTGATGAGGGGACCTGGGTCCCCGCAACAGAGGTCCCCTGGGCCCTGGAATTTTGTCACTTCGCTGGGCGCCAGATCCACCATGCGGACAGCGTGTCAAACCTCGGCACAGCGTACGGGATGCTCCGAGGCTGTATTCTTCCCAGGGACGCCAGGGCTGTCCAAGGGTTGACCGAGGACATCACCGCGGAGATAGCACATGCCCTCTTCACTGTAAGTTTGTTATCTTAGACTTTTGTTGTTGTCAGCTAAGTCCATATTTGTGATGCCTTTTCGGTTTTCTGCTTGCAGGCTGGTGCTCGGGCCTTGGTCATAAATGACCGATGCAAAGGCCAGGAGCGAGAGATTGATGAGCTGAAGAAGGCACTTGAGCAGAAGGAGGATGACCTGAAGGTGGCTCGGGAGGCCTGCGATCTTTATCTTGCAGACTTCCAAAGGTGCGACAGGGAGAGGTTGGCAGCCGAAGCCCGAGCTGAAAAGGAATTGGAAAATGCCACCACCTTGAGGGTTACCCGGGCTACCGAGGTTGGAGCTGCTAGGAACAAGGGTTATGACAACGGTTGGGCCGCAGCCGGGGTAGAATACCAGAAGCAAGTTCGGGAGATTGAGGCCGAGCTTTATAGGGACCGTTTCGTGGACGGACTTCGGTTTGGTCACGAAGCTCTTCTGAGTAAACTCGATCTCCCAGCCGACTCCGAACTCCGGGTCCTTCCCGAGGTGCCACCCGAAGAGGTTGTAGCGCCCGAGGAAGAAGAAGAGGAGGGCGAGCAGGTGCAAAACCCCGAGGCAGGTATTCAGACTGCTCCTGTTGCCGTTGCTTCGACTGAGGATGGAGCCCAGACCCCTCTGCCCCCCAATGCTTAGGATTTTGACTTCTTTTGTTTCACATTTGGCTGGACGGCTCCGAACATTTTGATTTTGCCGTTCCAGGGTTTGTAAATGTTTTTTTTTTTTTTTGCTAAGTAGGTACCGAACAGATAACCGAAGTATTGTTGGGCTTTAAACTTGCAATCCTCTTTACTGCTTTTGAATGAATGGTTTCATCCGCTTCAATGCCTTATTTATTTCTGAGATGCTCGAATGGTTTTTACGCTTGTAACCGAAGGGAGCCTCATGCCCCTGCTTCTGTTGAAATGTTGTGGAGTAGCAACAGATTTTAGCCGAAGCATTAACCGAGGAATTTCTCAAAAATTTATTTCAAACCTAAGTAAAGCAGAATATAGGATTGAGTAAGCTAAAACGAAGCAAAGTAGTTAGCAATTTTTGAATTTTGCATGCCCCTGCTTTGTTTTAACTGACGCCGAGCCGAAGGGAGTAAACCGAAGCAACTCATTGGGGCGTTGCTCTTTAGATTAGGGCTAGGGTCCTGAAGTGGGGATGGCGTCGGCCATGACTTCGGGACGTAGCGAATCTAAATAGTGCGTGACTTATTGGGGGGGGGGTCGGTGTAAGGGGCTCGGGATTAATACCGAGTGTCCTTATCGCCGGCGTCCGAAAGTCCGAAACGACCGAAGAGGCCGTGGTGACTTGGTGAGGGATCTGTCCGAGGAATATCCCGCGAAGGACAGTCCCTGAAGTCAGGATAAAACGGTTCACGCAACGGCGAACCGAGTACGAAGAGTAAGTGACAAGATTAGACTAGTGATAAACAAGAGATTCTCATTAAAAAACTATCGTAAAATCAGGCCATTACAAGAGTAGTTTGGTTCTAATCGCATGTTGACAAAAAAACGAAATTTGTTCGAAGAAATGAATCCGAAGAAGCCGAAGCCTGTCTACCCATAGAATTTCTTCAGGTTATTGGCGTTCCAGGTCTTGGCGATTGGGGAGCCGTCTAGCTTCTCTAGCTTGTAGTTTCCCGAGCCGAGGTGTTTTAGGACTCGGAAGGGGCCCTCCCAATTAGGCATCAGCTTCCTCTTTTTGGACTTATCCACCACTTTTTTCCAGACAAGGTCGTCCGACTTGAATGACCGAAGGCGGACGCTTCGGTTGTAGCCCTTGGCAACCTCTTGCTGATAAAAAGCTAGTTTGATCCTAGCATTCTCCCGCTCTTCTTCGGCCAGATCGATGTCCGCAGCAATGTTCTCATCATTAACTTCCTCGTCGAAATCTTCGGTTCGGATCGTCGGGAGCCCGACCTGGAGGGGGATTATAGCTTCCATTCCAAATGCCAGGGAGAAGGGGGTTCGGCCAGTAGATCGCCGAGGCGTTGTACGGTAGCCCCAGAGTACCCGAGGGAGCTCTTCGGCCCATTTGCCCCGGCGTGACTCGAGCCGGCGCTTGAGGCCTGATGAGATTGCTTTGTTTGCAGCTTCGGCTTGCCCGTTGCCCTGGGGGTAGTATGGAGTGGAAGTGTCCCATTTGATGCCGAATTCATCCAGGAGTGCTCGGTACTTTTGACCGGTGAACTGGCTGCCGTTGTCGGTTAAGATGGCGAAGGGTACACCGAAGCGAGAAATTATGTTTCTCCACACGAAGCGCATGATGTCTGACTCTTCAACCGTGACCAATGGTTCGGCCTCGACCCATTTGGAGAAATAGTCGGTGGCGGTTAAGAGGAACTTGAATCCTCCAGGAGCGACGGGAAGCTTGCCGACGATGTCCATGCCCCACTGGGAGAAGGGCCATGGGCTGGTGAGAGGGCTGAGATCCCGAGCCGGTTGATGTATGATGGGAGCGAACATTTGACACTTCTTGCAACGCTTCACAAATTCTTCAGAGTCCTTCTTCATTGTTGGCCACCAGTACCCTTGGGTAATTGCTCGGTGAGCGATGGAGCGTCCACCGGAGTGGCAACCGCTGTCGCCGGCGTGTAGTTCCTCGATGATCCCGGGGACCTGGTGGGGGTGTGCAACCAATAGATAGGGGCCGGTGAACGACCGCCGGTAGAGCTTTCCATTCGGATTGAGCCAGAAGAGGGCGGCCTTGTTGCGGAGTCGGTGGGCGTCCTTCTTGTCGTGTGGTAGGGTGTCGTCGCGTAGGTAGCCGATGATCTCATCCATCCAGCTCGGACCAAGCTCCACGTTCAATATCTCATGACTGAGTACTTCAAGCTCGAAGCTCGGTTTGTCGATGGAGCTAAAGGAGATGGAGCGTTGTCCTGAAGCGGCGCAGGCCGTAGCAAGTCCGGCGAGGGCGTCGGCGTGAGCGTTTTGGTCCCTCGGGATGTGTTCGACGCGGATAGCTCGGAAACTTTTGAGGAGCCGAACGGCAGAGCTCAGGTAAGTACGCATCCGATCGTCCCGAGCCTCATACTCCTCGGAGAGCTGGTTGACAACCAGCTGTGAATCACTGTAGAGAACAAGCTCTTCAATTCCAAGTGCTTCGGCAGTCTTGAGTCCGGAGATGAGCGCTTCATACTCAGCCTCGTTGTTGGAGGCCGGAAAGTTGATAGAGATGGAGCTTTCATGTAATACGCCAGAAGGAGAGAGGAGGACGATCCCAGCCCCGAGTGCTGGGACGTGCTTGGAGAACGGCTTCGGGGCGGGGGGCTGGATTTGAAGCGAGGACGTCGGTCGGGGTGAGCTCGGCGATGAAGTCGGCGAGTGCCTGGGCTTTAATCGCCGTTCTTGGTTGAAAGTGAATCTTGTAATTGGCCAGCTCGACGGCCCATTGGGAGATTCGGTTCGAGAGGTCGGCTTTTCGGAGGAGAGACTTCAGAGGATACTCGGTTAATACGATAATGCGGTGGGATTGGAAGTACGGGGCGAGCTTCCGAGACGCGGAGACGAGGGCAAGAACAAGTTTTTCCAAGGGAAGATAACGTGTCTCGGCAGGCGTCATCGTCTTGCTAGAGTAATAAATCGGCTGGTGGTCGCGTTCTTCCTGCCGGACGAGGACTGAACTTATGGCGTGCGCCGAGACAGCGAGATAAATGAACAGGTCTTCCTGGTCCCGAGGAGTGACGAGGAGAGGGGCCTTGGAGAGGTATTCCTTCAGCTGCTGTAGAGCTCGGTCGCATTCGTCGGTCCAATTGAAGCTGCGCCGGCTCCCCTTCAGGAGGGCAAAGAATGGTTTGCACTTGTCGGAAGATCGGCTGATGAACCTGTTGAGGGCGGCGGCCATGCCGGTTAGACGCTGCACATCTCTCTTGTTATGGGGGGCCGAGAGTTTTTCGATTGCTGTAAGTTGTGCCGGGTCGGCCTCAATACCTCGGCGGGAGACGAGATGCCCGAGGAACTTGCCAGAGCTCACACCGAAGGCACACTTCTCGGCATTAAGTCGAAGCTTGTGCGTCTTGAGAATCTCAAACGCCTCGGCGAGGTGAGTGAGATGGTCGCCGGCCATCATGCTCTTGACCACCATATCGTCGATGTAGGCCATCATAGTATCTCCCAGCAGGCGCTCGAACATCTTGGTTATCATCCTCTGGAAGGTTGCTCCGGCGTTTTTAAGGCCGAAGGGCATGACAAGATAACCGAAGATGCCGTGAGGAGTAATGAAGGCCGTGTTCTCGACGTCGCCGTCGCTCATGGCGATCTGATGGTAGCCCCGGTAGGCATCCATGAAGCTTAGTCGGGCGTGGCCAGCCGTCGCATCGACGAGCTGATCTATCCGAGGAAGGGGGAAGAAGTCCTTTAGGCAGGCGTCGTTGAGATTTGAATAGTCAACACAAACTCGCCATTTCCCGTTTTTCTTCTTGACCACCACGGTGTTAGCCAACCACTTAGGGTATTGCACTTCTCGTATGGCTCCCGCGTTTAGGAGTCGGTTGACCTCGTCGATAACGGCGTCGGAATGGACCGGGGAGGATCGCCGAGCTTTCTGGATGACCGGACGTTTTGTTCGGTCGATATTGAGCTCGTGGCAGATGAATTTTGGATCGACCCCGGGCATTTCGTAGGGCGTCCACGCAAAGACCTCAATGTTGCTCTTGAGGAAGTTCACCATGTCATTCCGCTCGGTTTCCGAGAGTGAGGAACCGACAAGGAAGAAACGGGAACCATCCTCGGTAAGAGGGACGGTGACAAGATCTTCAACTGCCTTCTCGTCGGCGGGTCTCCCGACGTCTTCGAGGACCGGAGCCTCCGGTACCTCGATGAAGTTTACCCTGGAAGTCTGTTTGCTGCTCCGGACCGCGTTGACATAGCAGCGCTTGGCGGCGGTTTGGTCCCCGTACAGATCTTCCTGTCGTCCGTTGGTTCCGATGAACCGGACCACCTGGTGATAGGTAGAGGCAACAGCCTTTAACCTATGGAGCCAGGTGCGACCGACGATGGCGTTATAGGGGCTTGGGACATCGAATACGACGAACTCTATATCGAGCACGACCGAGCCGGAGCGGATGGGAAGGGTGATCAAACCGACGGGCCAGACCGGAGCTCCGTTGAAACCTATGAGGGGGACCTCGGAGGGTCGGAGATCGGCGTCTGAGAGCTTCAAATCTTTAAACAAGGAGTAGTACATAACCTCGGCCGAGCTCCCCTGATCCACGAGGACACGTCGGACATTGAAGGTGCCTATGCGCAGTGTGACCACGAGGGCGTCGTTGTGTGGAAGTTGGACGCGCGCAAGGTCCTTCTCGGTGAACGTGATAGTCCACTTGGATCCGTCGTCGGTTCGGGGACGTTTTGGCTCGGGACCGACGAGCATGACCTGTTTAGAAGAGGATGCGTCGTTCAACTCGGCGCGGATTATACGGGCGGCTTCGGAGTTGAGAAGGCCGTGGATAACGTTAATCTTCTGGATCTCCTCTTCGGCTCTTGTCTCGGCATTCTGCGCCCGTGCTCTCGTTTTCTCATGATCTATGAAGTTGCTGAGATGGCCACCGAGGACCAGCTGCTCCAGGTAGGCCTTGAAGGGCCTGCAAGCGGTTGTAAAGTGTCCTTGCTCGTTGTGGTAGCTACATCGGACTATCGGGTTTTTGATTTTCCCGTTCTCGGTACCGAGTTTTTGGTTAGGGAAGGAGAAAAAGGGTTGATCCTTTACTTGGTCGATAATCCTGTAGATGGGCATAGTAAAGACGGTTTTCTCGGCACTGAAGTCTCCTTGCTTCGGTGCCTTCCTCGGGGACTGCTTGATATTGTTGACTTGCTTCTTCAGTGTTGTGGCCGAGGCTGGGGCTGGAGCGGACACCGGAGTAAACGGTGCCTTGGAGCTCGTTGACTTCCCCATGCCCCTCTCTGCTTTGGTTTCGATAAGCTGGCACCAACCTTCGATTCGAGTCATGAGATCCTTCATGGAGTTTGGTTTGTGCCGAGCGAGATCGTCGTAAACCTGCTCGTCCTGGGCGGTTAGGCCGAGCTTGAAACCGCGGGCGGAGATGACACCGTCGCATCCTTCGATTTCGTTGAACAGTTCCCAGTAGCGACCGGCATATTGGCGGAGCGTCTCGTCGGTCTGCTTGCGTAGGGCGAGAAGGGAGTCGATCTCCTTTTCGTGCTTGTTGCTCGTGACAAACCGGGCCATAAAAGCGTCACAGAGAGAGTCGAAGGAAGAGATCGATCTAGCAGGAAGCTGGTTGAACCAAGTTAGGCCCAGGTTGCCGAGACTGGCGGGGAAGACCTTACAGAGGAAGGCGTCGTCCGAAGGCTCATTGCGAAGGAAAAGAGACATAACCATCTTGTACTGAACCAAATGAGTGTATGCCTCGGTTTTGCCGTCGTACTTTGCAAATTTGGGTTGGGTGAAGCCTTTCGGGGGGGTGACCGAGTCGATCTCCCTAACGAAAGGAGAGGTTGAGAGTCTCTCGAGACGGGCGTCCCGGTGGGGTCGGATCGAACGGTCGAGACCGTCTGGACCCCCGGTCGCGGTATGTTTCTTCGGCAGCGGTCGGTCCTGTCCTTCGTACTCCTTCCGCTTCGGTTGGGAGTTCCCTGACCTTTGAGGAGATCTCTCGTACTCTCTTCGCTTCGGTTGGGAGTTCCCTGACCGTTGGGGAGATCTCTCGTACCGCTGCTTCTTGTGGCTATCTCGAGCGTAGGGCTCGAGGCGCTCGGTGTTTTGGCTTCCTCCACCCAGCCTTTTGTAACCATCTTTGGGGTGGTGGACGAGTGGGCTCTTGTGTCGCTCACGATACCCTTTTGTTTGGAACTCCAATATGGCATTGTTTTCGTTAGCAAAACTTGGGGTGGTCTCCCGACGGCGCTCCTTGGATATGATAGGGTGGGTGGAGGAGGCGGAGACGCTTCCGCCACCAAGCCTTTCGAAGGCGGATCGCTTGCCTCGAGGACCCTTTGGATTAGGGGAGCGGGAGCGCTCCCCTCGTTCAACGTCCCTTTCGTTACAGCCCTCGCCTGGTGGTTCGAGGCGGTCCTTGATTCCTGGTGGTTCGAGGCGGTCCTTGACCGAAGGACGGGATCGGTGTTCGACCAACTGTCCTCCGTCACGGCTGCGGGGAGGGCTGTGGTGGCTTCGTCTTCCGCCACGGCCTCCGGAGGAATGTGACGGGGACATTTGGAGGAGGTGCTTGATCTCCGCCAACTCGTCTCGGACGCTCCTGTCGCGCTCCACCACTGTCGTGAGGTCGTCGAGCTTCCGTTCCAGATGGCGGATGTAGGATTGGAGTTCGGCCGGAGCCCCAGCCTCCTGAGCCGAAGTCCCTGCTGCGAGTCCGACGGACATGTGGGCCTTTCCAGGAGCGCCTGTTCCGCCGGACGCCAGGTCCCTGAGATCTCCGGGGCCGTAGGGGGTCTCAGTGCGGTGTACGTCATCGATTTCCACCATGGTTGGGTTGGAGAGCTTTGAACGGAACCTTTGTGAGGAAGAATGTGATTGAATGAAGAACAGCTAGTTCCCCAGCGGAGTCGCCAATTGTAGGGGTTCGATTAATCGGGACCTTGACCGTGGTGTCTGGTTAGGTTCCTTCCTCCGCTGCTCCGCTCGTCCGCCGCCTGACCTGCAACAAGTCACTAGGGCTTTGGTTGCCCAGTGACCCTCCGACGATCAAGTTAGATCTCAGGGAAGGTGTTTAGGTCTAGGGTTAGGATAGTATTGCGTACCTTTCTCAGGTGGGTATCACTTCGTATTTATAGACCTAGGTTTGCTTGGTCTTCACGCTTGCGCGTGGTGAGTACGCTCGGGTAACCTCCTCGGGTGACGTCACATATGACGAGGGGGGCGAGGTGGTTATGGAGCACATGGGACAGATCTCAATGATTGTGTCAGCTGCATGGGTCCCATTCACAGAAACCGTTACCGCCTGGAAGCCTTTAGAAGCATGGGAGCGTGCAGTGAACCGAGGCTCCGAAGTGGATAACAGCCGAAGCCCGGGCAGCGACCGAGATGCATCCCGAAGAGAGCTAGTCAGAAGACCTCGGCCCGTACCCTAGCCACTGGTTCAGTGTTGGTAGCCCGGTTACCGAGCCGATAACCGAGGGCCCTACAGTTTGTTGTTTGTGTCGGCTGTCTAATTGCTTCTTCTTATTTATTTTCCCATTTTGCCGCTCTCAACCCCCACAGTTGCCCCCCTGTTTTGGCGTGTGCTGCTGTTTTGATGTGAGAGAATGCGGAAGCCTGATTCGATTCGATTTGATTCCATTCGTGTTTGGTTGACTGGCAAGTGGTGGATGTGCTTAACTACACAGTTTGGAACCACGTGAAATTCTGTCTATTGCGTCCTTTCCCCTGTTTCTTGATTGTTCTTGATTTGGCCGATTTCTCGAAAAGTTTTTCCTACATGGCTGTATCTGTATGTATGTATGTGATCATCTTTGAATGTGGTGGGTTCGTCTCTGATTTTGGGTTCTTGGGTTTTACAGGGGGAATGTAATGCGTGTTGTTTTCATTTGAGTTATGTTGTCGATTTGTGAAGTTTCGCCATCTGAGTTCGACGTTTCCTCACTGTCCATTTCGGAGAGATAGAAAAGGAGCTGTTGGGACTGTTTGTTTTCCATGAGTCTGTTTCGCTACTCCTTTTATCTTCATTACGGTTTTCAAAACTTGCGTGTTGGTGATAACTTGAAAATATGCAAGCAAACGTTTCCTCTGTTCTTACTTTTATAAGTAATTAACTCCTACATTACTACAGTAAGCGTCAAAGGACCCACATTAGTCACTAAAACCTTACTGGAGCCCATGATTTTCTATCAAGACATTTCAATATCAATAAATAATAGTACATGATCTCAGCTCGTCATTTTTGGTGACAAATAAGTTGGAAAAGGATCTCGTGACACCACAATTCACTAATGAATACCAGCATTTGGGGTGGAATATTTCCTTCAAAATGGGTCATCTGGGTTTACCCAAAAAAATTGGATTTCGATCGTAATTTTTTTTTACTTTTTACATTCCTCTTGCAATGAATAAGCAATAATCCTCAAAAAATTGACAAAAAACTAACAAATTCAAAAAAAAAATTGAATAAGGACAAAAAAAAGCGTCAAGTGACTTCTTTAACCGAATAACCCCTATCTGGGTTGAGAGAGAGAGAGAGAGAGAGAGAGAGAGAGCATATTTAACCGAACAACCCTGGGTTGAGAGAGAGAGATAGAGCATGGGGCGTGCTAGGCCTACTCTCAGAAGAGAACTTGTTGTAGGGAATCAAAACCCTATGACTTAAAGTGTGGGTCCAAAAGGTACACATGGCAGCTCAAAACTGGAAAGCAAAAATCACCAAAACTGGGATGTCAAAAATAAACTGGAAACCGAACACTGTGTTAATTTTTGTGGTTCGATCCCACCATCTTTTAGTATTTTGAATACCATCTTTATCGATATAAAATAGGTTTCGATCCGGTTTAACATGAGTTTGATTCGTTGATTTTTCTGAAACAATTTGTTCTTCAACTTGTTGAGGGCAAAGTCGTCCTATATTTTGATGTATAAATAAATTTGTAGCCGAACTAAATTTGTTAGAAAGTACGCCAAACGAACTTTCCAACGGTTCAAATCACATGCAAATTGGAGGTCAGGAATGTCCATGGCAAGACGGCAAAGTTTGGTGGGTTTTGAAATTGTAAGAATGCGCCCAGGGCGCAAAGCAATGCGCCTGGGGCGCACTAACACTCAGTTTTTCGTCAAAATTTGCAGTTTCGCTCCGGATAACCACGAGCTCCGATTTTCACAAGGTTGGATCCGTCGGAAAGCTTGTTGAATGTACTTTCTAACCCAAGTACGTAGGATTTAATTTTATTTGTACATAAAAAGATATTACCAATTTACTCTCAGTGAGTTGAAATATAAATCATTCCGGTAAAACGCTTGCATCTCCTTCATTTTAAATCGGATAAAGACCTATAATATATCGATAAAGAGGATTTTTAAAGTTCTAAAAGTTGGTTGATTCCAACCATAAAAATAATAATGTATAGTTTATAAAAAGAGGGTAGCAATTAGACCGCTACGAAAATTATCTGAGCACTACTATCTCTGGAATACCAACACTGTCACCGCAACCTCTACCCCACCATCAATTCACCATCTAGTCCAGCATCACTTCTCAACCACATTTTTCCTCTGCTACCACCGTTGGCACCCACCTCAACCCTGGCACCTCCGCCTTCATTCAACAACTACGCACGTAAAACCAACACAACCACTACAATGCCATGTATATCACACCTCAACATGTAACTCCACCACCACAACTACATCTCCACCACTACCATCATTTTAGCACCACATAACCACAAAAGTATGAGAGTACGGCATAGCAAGAGTGAATGGTTTAGACATTGAGTGTAAAGTTTGGGAGATATTTTGAAACTTTTCCCCTTTTCAAAGTGATAATATTCGCAATGTATACATGTTGTTTTGGTGGTGGTCGTGGTTTTGAAGTGCTAGGTGTGAAAGTTTCTGAAATATTCACAATCCAAAACAATTTAGAAAATCGTTAATGTTTTATATTCCAAAAAACACTCTTTGATATTGGTAATTGTGTTTTGCGAAGTCATGGCGATAGATTACATTATTATGAACTTTTGAAACTATTTTGTGGCGTCGGTGGTGGTGAAATTACAATGGTGGTGGAATGCTGGCAAGGTGGTTGTCGTGAATGTGCGTGAAATGATTGGAGGAGGTGGTGATGGTGCAACGATGAGGTGATTATGGTCGAGGTAATGGCGATAGTATTGGTGGGGTGAAATGGTTATAAAATTGTGGTGGTTTGATAGTCGTAGTGGTCAAGTGATATTTTTGGTGATATAGACATTGGAATTTGGCTTCATAAATGAATAAGCATTGTCTTGGGTGTATGTCGTAGGCAAATTCCGATGATTAAACAGATTTTGTGTGCTTTGATGAAGTTTGGAAAACCTTAAGGATTCTCTCAAACTCGATCTATAAGAAATGAACAAATACCATAGAACTGGGAATGCGAGTACTGAATGAAATATAGAATAAGGGGCATGGCGCGAAAACGGGTTTTTAGCCTAAGTGGCACAAAACGATCTTAGAATTGGTATTACTTTTGAATAACTTTTCGTAAATAAAAATATTTAATTTTTATGGTTCGATCCCACCATCTTTTAGTATTTTGAATACCCTCTTTATCGGCAAGAAATAGGTTTCGATCCGGTTTAACATTAGTTTGATTCAAGGATTTTTCTGAAACAGTTTGTTCTTCAACCTGTTGAGGGCAAAGTCATCCTATATTTTGATGTATAAATAATTTTGTAGCCAAACTAAATTTTTTAGAAAGTACGCCAAACAGACTTTTCAACGGTTCAAACTACAAGCAAAATCGGAGGTCGGGAGTGTTCGTGGCAAGACCGCAAAGTTTGGTGGGTTTTTAAAAATTTGAAGAATGCGCCCTGGGCGCACCAACACTCACTTTTTTGTCAAACTTTGAAGGTTCGCTCCGAACAACCCCGAGCTCCAATTTTCGCACGGTTGGAACCGTTGGAAAGCTTGTTGAGTGTACTTTCTAGCCCAAGTAGTTTGGATTTAATATTATTTGTACATAAAAAGTATGACCAATTTACTCTCAGTGAGTTGAAATATAAATCATTCCTATAAAATGACCGCATCTCCTTCATTTTAAATCGGATAAAGACCAATAATATATCGATAAAGAGGATTTTTAAAATTCTAATAGTCGGATGATTCCAACCACAAAAATAATAATGTATAGTTTGTGAGAAGAGGGTAGCAATTAAACCGCTAAAAAAATTATCTGAGCACTACTATCTCTCCAACCGTCACCGTAGCACTACCTCTACCCCACCATCAATTCACTATCTAGTCCAGCATCACTTCTTCACTACTACTACCACACTTTTACTCTACTACCACCGTTGGCACCACACCTCAACCCTGGCACCTCCGCCTTCATTCAACAACTACGTACGTAAAACCAACACAACCACTACAATGCCACGACTATCACACCTCATCATGTAACTCCCCCACCACTACTACATCTCCACCACTACCATCACTTTAGCACCACATAACCACAAAAGTATGAGAGTACGGCATAGCAAGAGTGATTGTTTTAGACATTGAGTGTAAAGTTTGGTAGATATTTTGTAAATTTTCTTCTTTTTAAAGTGATAATATTCGCAATATATGTTGTTTTGGTGGTGGTCGTGGTTTTGAAGTACTAGGGGTGAATGTTTCTGAAATTTTCTCAATCCTAAACAATTTAGAAAATCGTTAATGTTTTATATTCCGAAAAACACTTTTCGATATTGGAGATTGTGTTTGTGAAGTGATGGAGATAGATTTCATTAATATGAACATTTGAAATTATTTTGTGGCGTTGGTGGTGGTGAAATAACAATGGGGGTGGAATGCTGGCAAGGTGGTTTGTTGTTAATGTGGGTGAAATGATGGGAGGAGGTGGTGATGGTGCAACGATGAGGTGATTATTGTAACGCCCTGATTTTTCGGAAGCAAAATAAAATAATTTCTTAAGAAAATTTGTTAAATAAACATAATTTTCCAAAATAAAGGTTTAGCTATTACAATCTCAAGATAAATTATTGATCCAAAATACATTTACTTCAGAGCTGACTCTAGGCTTGATACAAATCCCAAGCATGCTCGATCTCCGCTCTTGATATTCTTTCCGTGTCGATCTGCACCATCATAGGATCTCCTCCATTGAATCCTGCGCCCTCTGGCAAATTGATCGCCGAAGCAATCGATTTACTAGGATACAGACGTATCCGTGAGTGATAAATCACCCAGTAGAATAATCCAACCCAACTACCCCTGTTACTTTACAACTAGCAATCAGCAGAATAATAATGGTACGAAGAAATAAAATAGAAATTTTTCACATAAACCAGTTTATTACTATCCATTACCTTATGTGAAATCTAAGATCTCATCCACGAAATCTTTCCTCCCCTACCGCTAGCAATGCTCGGTCCCATGAGATCACTTCCCTTTGCTGTCGCAGATACACCTAAGTTATGTACCGAGTGTGCATCCCAATAACTACAACAAGGGGCAGCTTATCATGCCTGAATCATAATTAGGGTAATCTAAAATCTCATCCACGAGATCTTTTCTCCCCTACCGCTAGCCATGCTCGGTCCCATGAGATCACTTCACTTTGTTGTCGCAGGTACACCTAAGTTATATACCGAGTGTTCACCCCCAATAACTACAACAAGGGGTAAGCTTATCATGCCTGAATCATAACTAGGGTTTGCCTATCTTATATACCACTTCACAATCATCACTGGACACACGCCAGTCTATCCATTCATCACTGGACACTCGCCAGTTTCAATCTCATCACAATCTCATCATATCTCAAAATCACGCCTGCAGGCAATCTAAAACAAAAACTTTCCAATTCATCCATTACTTAGCATCGTCTAGGTGATTTCTATCTCGCATACCACCCCATGTCTCTAAGGTCCAATCTAGCGCGCAGAATTCGTGAATTTAAGCGCCTAAGTAGGGGAAGTTAGCGCGTTAGACGTGCATTTAATCCTCATTTTCCATTTAATGCGTGCACGTGGTTGGATTTTGTGTTTGTGCTTAATTTGTAAGAAATTTGAGATGTTTTGGAGCTAATGAGAGGTATCCGGAAAGGCCGTGATGGAGCTTGAGAGCAAGGAAGGCCGTGGAGACTAAGTGTTAAAGTAGAATTCGCAAAGAAATGATTAGAGTCGTCGCAAGCGCTACAGGTGAATGAATATAGCGCTCAGAAGTGGCATAGCAAGGTGCAAAAAGTGATCAGGAGCTTAGCTAGAGCTACACCATTTTAGGTGTAGCGCTACCGAGCACATTAAGGATTAACGGCCAAAGCAACGGTCAACGGAGTCAACGCTTCTAAGGAGTTCGGTAGCGCTATGGGTAAATCTGTGTAGCGCTACCTTGGGGGTTATCGAGCATAGAAACGACAGTGTTTTGGCTTTTCAGCAGTTTTGTTTTCGACGTTCGGATTTTTAATTGTAAAAATAAAAGGGGGCGGTATAAAAACCCCTTAAAAACTCTTAGCTAGGTTAACGAAGGAAGTACGTTTTATTTTTGCTCTTAACTTTTGGCTGCTGTTCTCAGGGATGATTTTCAGATTCAAGTTTAATTCAAGTTCTTTAGGTTTTCCAGCGTTGAATTGGTGTTCTTCTTTGGTAATCGAATCCGTTATTTTTCTGCAAATCTGTGGTATCGTGTTTTTGTTTTTATTTTTATTTCAATTGTTTGAAGCATGTTTAGATCTAGGGTTAAAATTGTTGCTGCGTTCAATAAAGTCATAAGAGTAGTTTTATAGAGTGCGGCCGCGGGGCAAAGGCGCCCCGTGGCTAGACTAATCGATGTTTATCTCGGGTTCCATAAAACAGAATTTTTAAGCAATTTTGGGATATGAAAACTTTTCTAACGGACAAATCCCGGGCATTGCTGGAGTCCTTGTAAGCGAGGTGAAGGATTCCGGAGCCTTCCTCTCGATTGCACACGGAAACTGGTGACAGGTGGTGTGCATTCGTTAGGGAACCTTTTCCCATTCTAAAATAAATTATTTAAAGGAATTGTGACCCGAGTGGACATTGGTTAGGGCAAGTCGCGGGCGCTGGAGTTCCCACGACTGTACTCTCCTTTTTAAATCCATATTTAATTAATTCAGTTTGGTAATTTAGTTAGTAAATCAACCTCATTGAACAAGGGGTGGCTACCTAAAAGCCAGGTTAAACTAGAATTCAACACTTTTGAGTCAAACACCGTCCGTCCGTCTCTGTGGTTCGACTCCGGTACTTCCGGATATTGTGCTACACCGGTCGAGAGCCCTACGCTTGGGACACGTCTTTATTTTAATTCACCCAATCAGTCAAGCATTTTTGGCGCCGTTGCCGGGGACGGCGACATGTGTTCTAGAGTGTGAGTTTTCGTGTCTTTTGTCTTTTACTTGAGTCACCATAGGTAGAAAGAAGAAGGTGTCCTTTAAACAGGACCCTCTTTATCATCGCGACCCGACACATCGTTTAGTTCGAAAAGAACTGGAGTCGAGTCAGCCTGTGTTTTCCAGTTCTTCATCTTCTAGTTTAGAGTCAGACTTAGCTAAGCACCAGTCAGAGTCTATTCCCATTAGTGGTCTTTATATAGATTTGCCTTTTGAGTCAGTTAGTGTCAGCAATCCGCTTTTCCAGCCAGAGTTAGAGTCAGTTCCAGAGTCAGTTTCGGAGTCAGAATCAGAATCAGTCGAGATGGGAGATCGACAAGTAGCTAATCAGCTGTCCTTGAGGCATCACATACATCACGAGAGGACCACTCCTCGCGGACCCATTGTGTTCCCTCAAGAACGGCTGATTAGCTACTTGCCGATCTCCCATCTCGACTGATTCTGATTCTGACTCCGAAACTGACTCTGGAACTGACTCTAACTCTGGCTGGAAAAGCGAATTGCTGACACTAACTGACTCAAAAGGCAAATCTATATAAAGACCACTAATGGGAATAGACTCTGACTGGTGCTCAGCTAAGTCTGACTCTAAACTAGAAGATGAAGAACTAGAAAACATAGGCTGACTCGACTCCAGTTCTTTTCGAACTAAACGATGTGTCGGGTCGCGATAATAAAGAGGGTCCTGTTTAAAGGACACCTTCTTCTTTCTACCTATGGTGACTCAACTAAAAGACAAAAGACACGAAAACTCACACTCTAGATCGAACACACATCGTCGTCCCCGTCAACGGCGCCAAAAATGCTTGACCGACCGGGTGAATTAAAATAAAGACGCGTCCCAAGCGTAGGGCTCTCGACCGGTGTAGCACAATATCCAGAAGTACCGGAGTTGAACCACAAAGACGGTGAAGTGTATGCTGTGGAACCTCGGGTTATAGTATTAGAATTAGCTCTTAGGTAGCCACCCCTTGTCTTTTAGTTGATTAATTAACTAATACTAACAGATAACTTGCTCAAATGATTAAAAAGAGAGGCACGGTCGTAGGGAATCCGGCGCTTGCTACCCAATCAGAATCCGCTCGCTTTTCAAAGTTCTAAAAACGGTTAAAATTAGGGAGAATTGGAAACTCCGAAGGATGCGAATCCTAAGGTTGCCGGTCCCGTACACAGCGGCGAACAGGTTTTGGTCCCCCGTTCCCGCTCACATGAGTCCCAGCAATGCCTCGGATTCGTCCAACAAACATAGTTTTCACCAACTAAGATTATTTAATTAAATTAATGAACAGAAAAATTGCGAGACGAATCCTAAATGGGTCGCGGTGCACCTTTACCCAGCGACCAAACCTCAAAAAAACTACTCACTCATTATTAAAAATAAAAGGAATGAAACCCTAGAATTAATCATGCTTCTATTACGCGAGATAAAGAAAATAAATAAAAGATCAAAATTAAATAAGAACCAACGAACAACTTTAATAAAGAACGAAAAGCAATACGAGTTACCAAAGTACGAGTAATCAAACAAAACTTTAAAAACTTGAAGGAAAAAGAACTTGGAAGAAACTAAACAATACTGGAACCAAAGAATGGCAGCCCCCGTTCCGCTATTTTTTCCCGTGCGTGATGATTCCAAGGAGGTATCACCGCCGCCTCCCCTTTGTTTCGTCCGTGGGCAGGTATATATATATATGGAGCCAAAAACCCTTCTCTCCTTTTTAATTCCAATTCCCAGCCGTGGGCCACGCTTGTACTGACCGACCTAATTCCCAATTGAATTGCCACTATTATCCTATGTAGTCATGCCCATAGACTAATTAAGTTCATAGCAAAATTCTTGACTCTGCATTGATCTTCGAATGGACCAGCCTCAATCACCGTATAATATTTTAATTTCGTGCTTTTTGCACCAAATACCTACAATACACGAATTAAGCATTAAGCTCCGAATAATAATATAAATGGGACTTAATAAAGATAAATTAGGGGGCGCTAATGTGTACATTTACGCGCCTATCACATATCAATCAGAAGTTGGAATAATAGATAAGCAATCAGAATAATAATTGAAATAAACAATACGCATAAAAATCACGTAACCTTTTATGAATGGGCCGTTGCCCTTAGTCCTGTACGACCAACAAATTATTAATAAAGCAAGGAACTTTTATTAAATAAAAGTTTTAAATAAAAGAATATAATCTAAGCTTGTATAAATTTTATTTAGGAAATTAAATTGATTAAAGATCATAATGAACACAATAAAGAAATAATAACATTAGAAATAATTAACATGACCTTAAAAAGGTTCCTATGATTCTACACAGTGGGATCGAGTGTCAAAATCGAGTCCGGAGGGTCGCGAGATTATTTTAAATAATGATATAATCGAAAAACTACCGAAAGTAAAATAATTATGAAATAAATAATCTAAAAAAATATTGAGATTAACAAGGTTTTGTCTTGGGAGTGTAAAGAATCTAAAAAAAATTATTTGGGAATTAATAAAATGGTTTATGAGGTCGCAAGGATTTTTCGTTTGTAAACTTTTACACGAAATCAAATAAATAATTAATAAATAGATAAAAAAAAATAAATAAATATGACATTAACAAGTTATGATCTTTGAGGTGTTAGAAGTCTAGGAAAAATAGATCGGGGGTCGAAAACGATGTTCGGAGGGTCGAAAAACACATTCGGAACGAAACAGAACCTGCCGCAAGGTTTGACTGGGTCAACCTTGCGGCTGAGCTTGCGGCCGCAAACTCGCGGCTGGTTCGTGCGGCCCGCAGGTTGCGGCCGCGAGGTGCTATCCAGATTTTATTTTTTTTGGTTTTTCTCACGGTTTTCGATGCATGGGACCATAAGGGGCATAGGGCTATGCTTAAAAACACTTAATATACTTAGAGAAGAGGTTGGATAGGATTACAATACCTCGAATCGGGTCGGATTGATTTCAAACCAAATTTGGAGTTTTGGGGAAGACGACTTCGGAATTGGCCATGGGGGATCCTTGGGATCAAATTGGACGATGTTTGGTGATGCTCTAGGTTGTAGAAAGTATTTGGAATGGTCGAATTGGATTTCGGTTGGGTCTAGCTACGAAACCCACTTTTCTCTCTCTTTCTTTCTCTCTCTAAAACTCCATGGCTTGGAGTTTCAATTGGCCACGATTTTTCTCTCAATTCTGCTCGGTGGAGGGTGTAAGGATGAATTTGTGGCCGAAGTGGTGGGGTATTTATAACAGAATTTCGATGAGGGTGATAAGATTGTATTCAAAAAGGTTTCTATTTCTTAGGGCTTTGAGATGGACGAGGTGAGGACGAAAATACGATAGGGAGGAAGTAGAGACTGAGTAGGAGTAGGAGAGGGAGAGATGGAAGGAGTTGTAAGCATGCATGCAAGTTAAAAAAAATAAAAGAGATAAATAAGATAAGATACTTTTTTTTTCGTATTTATCTATTACGGAAAAGATTTTTATTAATACGAATAATACTATGGTGTATGTAGCGCACATCTATAAGGAATTTTGATAATTCGATTTAAACCAATATAGAGTTCAATCTAACTTTATAAAGAAATAATTTTTTGTATAAAATTATAATTTAACTTATTAAAAATTTTGGATTATAACATATGAGAATAAATAAATGTATTGTCGAATACTAGTCAATTTAATATTTTAACGAAATTCAAAATATAAACTTTTATTTGGAAAAAAAATTTGGGCAAAAATTAGGGTCGTTACAATTATGGTCGAGGTAGTGGTGATAGTATTGGTGGGGTGAAATGGTTATAAAATTGTGTGGGCAGCATGCCCTTGGAAAAAAGATTCCGTTCCTTTCGCCATTGCGGCCCTTTTTTGAAAATCGAGGGAGCGCGAGCGCCGGTGGCAAGCGCTCAAAAATACAGAGTCGCCACTTGAGTTTTTGAGGGTCCGACACTCAAGGAACCGTATTTCGAAGCACCTGCCGCGCTGTTTGTTTGAAAAAGTTAAGGAAACCAGTCCGTCATAACCATATCTGGGTTCGTGAGCCAGGTTACGAGAAGGGAAGGGTTTTAAGGCACCCCTCTCGCCCAATCCGGAGATCGGTCTCTACTTAGGCATTTTTATGAAAACTTTTGTGATTCTTCTTTTTTTTAATTAATTTTAGCCAATTAGGGCGGGGAACAGTTAATCGGGGATTAAAACTATAACAATTTACAGGATGTGATCAAATAATAGCATGGATGAATAGCATGACGAGTAATAAATGGGATGAACTTAAAACAGTGATCAGATGCCAAAACTAGGCTCGGGACAGATCTGCCCTGCACGATGGCCAACTTGCATGCATGAACAAGTCTGCATGCAAGCAAACCATCGCGCGAGACACACGAACCCTCGCGCGAGTGTTCTTATCTCACCACAGTTTCAATCTCATCCCCTTCTAGGCTCTGGAAGGACCAGTGCACACCCAGGAGGCAAACCAAGCAGTTTATCAGAGGACTGTAAAAATACTAATTATTACAGATTGCTTCAAAAGAAGCCAAATGAAATGAAACACAACCCCTAAACAGAGGGGGTATTAAAACAGAGACCAAATGCCTAGTTGCCCATGCAAGGGCCATTCATGGAAATCACAGAATTGCCGCGCGACAGAGAGTGAGTCTCGCGTGACATTCCTGACTGGACTTCCAGGAATTGCTTTGCATGCTTAGGATCCTGAGATAGGTTCAGGGGATCCTAAGGGCATTCCAAACTATTTAGAATAGTAAACTAAGCTACTGTATTCATTTTTTGCATGCATGACAGTGATCTATATTCCAAAATAAATTACAACAAGCATGCTCATATTTAAGACAATAAATGACTAGCCTCCCTTCTCCACGTGGTCCATTCTCTTGCTGACACAGGTGTCGCGTGAGTATGGTGGACCATCGCGCGAGGGTGTAGCTGCAACGAATTCTTGTAACTCTGCTGGCTTTAGGACCAGGACATGGTATTAATTACCAGCCTTGGCCCTGTCAGCCCCCCTCTGGGATCAAGACAGAAACAGGTTAAATGTTATACCTTTGCTTGGAAAGGGTTTGGAAATGGATTGGATTGATTGGTGTGGCCTTGCAACTAAGTGTACATTGAGACACTAAGTTTGGAAGATTAGGATGTGGTTTGGGTTAGTAACTTTATGCTAGAGGATTAATTGCCTTGTGGAAGAGTAATTAACCTTGTGATCTTTTTTCTTGGAACCCTTAACATGGAGGATGAACGGGGGTATTTATAGGGGGAGTGCAAGGGCTAGGTAGTGGCCAAACATGGCTTTAAGACCAGCCAACAAGGCTGGTCACAACTTGGTTGTAAGGCTAGCCAACAAGGTGGTGAAGTGGTTGGGAGATGTATGTGGTTAGAACCTGCCAGAACTCTGTTCAACTGAGGAAAACGGGGTTCCAGCCCATGGGGACCCATGTGACATCCACTCATCACAAATCCAGCTGGACCATGTGATAGGGACAGGAGAGAACTGTCGCGCAAGTGTTAGAAACTATCGCGCGATAGTCAACAGTCAACAGTTTGACTTTGACCACACCTGGCAAGCTGAGTATCGCGCGAGGAACATAAAGGATCGCGCGATGGTCAAAACTGATCCTAGGGTTTGACTGAAGGTTCAGAGGGGTTCAAAATGTTCAAGCAGGGTTCAAAGCACTCCAAGCTTAATCCATTCCCAATCCAAGCTCGTTTGATCCGATTTCATCATCGGGGAAACAAGAAAACTGTAAAACAAAGTAAAACAATTGGGAGACCCAGATTGGGGTGTCTACAAATTATGGTGGTTTGGTAGTCGTAGTGGTCAAGTGATATTTTTGGTGATATGGACATTGGAATTTGACTTCATAAATGTATAAGCAATGTATTGGGCGTATGTCGTAGGCAAATTCCGATGATTAAATAGATTTTGTGTGCTTTGATGAAGTCTGGAAAGCCTTATGAATTCTCTCAAACTCGATCTATAAGAAATGAACAAATACCATAGAACTGGGAATGCGAGTACTGAATGAAATATAGAATGAGAGAAAGGGCGCGAAAACGTGTTTTAGCCTTAGTGGCTCTAACGATCTTAGAATTGGTATTACTTTTGAATAACTTTTTTCGAAAATCAAAATATTTAATTTTTATGGTTCGATCCCACCTTCTTTTAGTATTTTGAATACCCTCTTTATCGATATAAAATAGGTTTTGATCCGGTTAAACATTAGTTTGATTCAACGATTTTTCTGAAATAATTTGTTCTTCAACCTGTTGAGGGCAAAGTCATCCTATATTTTGATGTATAAATAAATTTGTAGCCAAACTAAATTTGTTAGAAAGTAGGCCAAACAAACTGTCCAACGGTTCAAACCACATGCAAATCGGAATTCAGGAGTGTCCGTGGCAAGACTGCAAAGTTTGGTGGGTTTTGAAATTTGAAAAATGCGCCCAGGGCGCAATGCAATGCGCATGGGGCGCACTAACACTCAGTTTTTCGTCAAACTTTGCATGTTCGCTCCGGACAATCCCGAGCTCCGATTTTCGCACGGTTGGAACCGTTGGAAAGCTTATTGAGTTTACTTTCTAACCCAAGTAGTTTGAATTTAAAATTATTTTTACATAAAAAGATATGACCAATTTACTCTCGGTGAGTTGAAATATAAATCATTTTGGTAAAACGCTCGCATCTCTTTTATATTAAATTGGATAAAGACCTATAATATATCAATAAAGAGGATTTTTAAAGTTCTAAAAGATGGTTGATTCCAACCATAAAAATAATAAAGTTTAGTTTATGAAAAGGGAGTTGCAATTAGACCGCTACAAAAAATTTCTAAGCACTACTACCCTCTCCACTACCAACACTGTCACCGTAACATTACCTCTACACCAACATCTTTTCTCTACCACTACCACCTCACTTTCCCGATCTGCTATCACAGTTGGCACCACACCTCAACCCTAGATATTTCAATCTATCAGCACTACATTTCAAGTTCGTCTTCTAGTGCCACCACAACGAATCAAGAATCAATTCAAGATTTTTTCACCCCATTGTTAACCATAGTTGGAGCTTTGATTCTCCTCCAATAGTGACACATCTTTCTCCACATCTGCTGCTACTACTCCTCTATCAGTGATTCAAAATCCTTTGTTATGCTCTCCAACATATCCAACTTCTTGTCGATCAAAGTCGGTTTTAGCAACACATCCTTTGGAAATACAAGATCGCATCCGTTCTACACACCTACTCTCTTCTTTGTTATGTAACAGAAATGATTGTGTCGGAAATGATTACGATGAGATCCGGATCTAATCCGGTCCGTTGGCAGACCTAGACGAATGAAAAGCATAGGATGTGATAAGGCCGAAGGTCAAGTTGAGCAACAAGCAGGACCTGGTTCTGCATCCAGTGGATACCAAATACAAGCCAAAATTTTACTACTTTCATACAAGTTGCCCAAATTTTCACCTATTAAGAGAGAGGGAGAGAGAGAGAGAGAGAGGCCTAGAATTTATGGAACTCTACCGTTATGTTTAAACAATTGGAATAAGTATTACAATACAAACAATGGAGAAGCACATCACATCTACTGGTCTTTGTTCATCCAACCACCACCACCAAAACTTTCGCGAACTTTGTTACACAACTACCCATAAATACCACTGCACAGGGGGCGCAATCTCGACGGAATGCCCATAATCTATCCGGTGCCAGAGAAACAATCTCCCACTCTCGTTTACTGCAACTCATATGAAGAGAAACTGAAACCCGACCTTCCTTCATGGTTGGATTTCAGCTCCAGTTTCTGAAATGGACTGCACACAAAGTTTGACACGTCTTCATCAGTATGTGCTTTTTCCATTAATGTTGAGGGGGAAATAGGAAAGACAATTTTTTCCTTAACAATTATGCTCTATGACAAGTGAGTCGGGAGTTATACTGAATTGTGGAATCCTATGATCAGGATCGCAAACAAGGACGATGCCTACCTGCTATTGGGATCATAATAGAAGCCATTGATGGAGCCGTCACTACAAGAGAAGCAAACATAGTAAAAACCGGCTATAGTTAACCCACAGTCAGTTCCAACATTCACGAAGTACTGCTCTTTCCATCTCTGCAGAGTCAACAAAGCAAAGAGAAAGGCATGCCATTAGTAAAAGAGAGAAAAATCATTAACGCATGAATGGAATTGAAAAATAGGTTACCATGAATATGTGGGGATAGCTACTCAGGTCGAGAGATCTTCCGCCATCAACTTCCACTTGACTCTGTAAAATGCTTCGTCAACGAAGAGCACAAGATTGTGATAGATACCAGTATACCACATAGTTTGAATAGAAATATAGGGTACTTACCAAAAGGGGAGAGAAAGATGGAAACTTGGTCCAGTGCCTTATGTCTACTTCTGACCTGTTAGCAGTTTGAAGAATGACTATGAGGGAAAGGGCTCACTCCATCTATAGAGGTAGAGAAATTACATTAACAATAGATTATTTTTCGGTAATCTAGAAAGATAAACCAATGTTTTCCATGGCATAGACACGAAAAGAAAAGAAAAAATGAACAAAAGAAACAATGAGACAAAGAACACACGTCGCTTCCCATTTTCCAGTGAAGAATGTATGATTCTTTGCATCAACAATTTCCCCTTCCCAGAAGGTTACGACCTGAAATATCACATAAAGAAGAATGAAAATATCAACGAAGTTAAATAATGAATAGTGGAAATAAATGATCACATCAGTTGTACTACAATAGCAGGTAAAAGGCTCAGCAGTAACTACAGAATCTTGTAAGACACTTAATGCTACTTCTGTCGCAAGTAGTGCAACTAAACCAAAGGGAAGAGCAAAAATTTAACAGTAGGTGGTATAAGTAAAGGAAGAACCGTGAAAAGATGAGTATAGAAGTTGAAGACAAGAAAAATGATCATTAGTTTGAATGTTTGTTAAATAGTTATAGAACCACCTTGAAGCAAAAAAGTATTTGCTCATGATCACAAAACTTGAGACATGCCAAATTAACTTCATGGTTAAGTTATTTGTGGCTTGTAAGGATTAAGGAGAAATTTATGAAATTGGGAAAAAACCAGAAATAGAAGGGGGCATACCCAGGCCCATGCATCAAGGATGAAGACTAAATAACACGAGTATATAGGAGCCACCTAAACAAAATCATACAAGCAATACTATATCCCATTCATGAAACAAATCAACTGAAAAGACCCATTTAGTGAAAGCTAAGTCATTACATGGAGACAATAATAGCAATTGGAGGGTGAAATCTGAAATAGGTGCAGCAGAATAACACAAACCAAATTTCCAAGTGGGCTTACTGGTGTGTCTGCCATTGGAACGTTAAGAGCTTCCATTGTGCCACAAAGGTAACCATGATCAAGGTCACAACCTTGGATTCTCACGTTAACTCTCCATGCTTCGTCCTTTTGTAGGCTAGAAACATTCTGAGTTCCAGAAAATGCCTGTAAAAAAGACACAACTACTTGTAGAGTAGGATCAATCATTTTAAACTCAAGCAACAAGAGAAAACACCTCCAGTGAACCATCGAAAATATAGAGGCAGATGGAGAAACTTATATCTAAGCACTTAAACAGATGGAGTATAAAACATTGAAGTATCTAAAAAATTCAAGAGGTACAAACAAACATAAATACATAAAGGAAAGTGGAAATTCACCTGTCCAACACTTAAAAGTGTACAAGCAGGGGGTGATGTGTGGCCAGGATTTGCACCTACACAGTGATGCACAACGGTGATAATAAAGTCACATGAATATTTAGTTTGAAGAAGTTTTTGAAACCAAGCTAAACCCCAAAATGCTGATAAGTTCCTCTAAAATGACAAAGCTTAATAAGAACAAATATATCACATACAATTGCTACAAACCTAAAATATAGGAAACCAATAGTTCATATTAGAAGGCATGAGGTGTGATGATAAGCAATTAAGCATATTTAAGCTTTCTGGAGGCATGTAAGATTACTTTGCATAAGATTACTTTGCAAATGAATGCATCTAGTTTTGGTGAAAATGCTCTGGATTATCTTGTCTTTCCTTTAGTACTTTTGGGCAAAATTTCATAAGCTCACCTCCCTATGATGGAGAAGAATTACCACAAATACGATGAAGCACTAAGGATCTCTATTGGTTTATTGAATAAACTAAGATGATGAAAACTCTGCTATGGAGGAGTAAATAAGAGGAGAAAAGAAAAGCAAGGAAGAAGGAGACAAGAGTACTGAAAGAGAAGAACAACTGGTAGGCATGAACCTGACAAGAATGTGGTTTATACAACTGGTCAAACACCTTAGACGGGTTATGGGTCTCTAACCCTCAGAATTAAAACTTCTGAGCAGATGATGCTGCAAGAGACATATATAGAGGAAATAGGTTCATTTGGCGGGCTGTAACGGAAGTTCCAGTAAGCAGATGATGCTGATAAACCTCTACTGAGGAAGAAAAGTTCATGGTTACCATAACCGTATCTAGGAGGCTGTGACTGGATACCCAACTGCTGTTGCCAGAGAAGATTGCTACACCATGAACGAAAATGTAATGTAGCCCTTATTCTATGAGGGAGTTAAGGGGAACAAAGCTGTGTTCAAATCCGGATTAATGATGAATCGACGGTGAATGTCTCGCCAATGTTGAATTACTAGATAGAGGTTTTGAGAAAAAAATGGACTTCACAGAGAGTATATGATCAAAATGTGGTAGGTGTCAACTGTTAAGCCAAGGCTGGGATTTTCTGTTCGATATTACCTAAATATTCTTCTTGATTAGGGACTCGAGCAGCAAAATTTTTGTGCACAGAAAAATTTAGCAAGACAAAATAAAAAGCATCCCTTTGATTAAGAATCGCCTCAATTACTACTCAAATTTCTTCCAACCAATTCTAGCTTATTGGGATACACAACATTCTGAATACATGAGTGGTAACTCTTTCTGTTTTTTGAAACATAACGGCAAACAGTTATACATAATTTTGAAGGTCTTCTATTCGCGCTTGTCTATTCCCCGATACGGCATCATCTTCTGAGCAAATAATTCAGGGCAAACTCTTATTTCTCCAGACAATAAACAGATTTGCTACCATCTTAGCATATTGGGTCAAATAACAAAAATAAAATAAAAAATGGGTCACTTCTTTTCGACTAGGGCCACACAATAGCAGAAAAATATGGTTTTCCATTGTCCTTCCATTTTTTATCTCTCAGATTTCTAAGCAACCAAACAAAACTCAAAGCGAATGAAACAAAATTCTTTGAGATAATCGAAGAGACCCAGAAAGTTAATCTAACAATGGAAATAACCCAGAATACAGAACCCATCTGGGTTATGCCTAGGATGATTGAAAACCAATGATTCAGCTCAGATCAAGCAAAATACAAGAAACAAGATCAAATTCATTTCGATAAAATTCTTATATAGAGAATATTTATCCAATACCTGAAACCTGAGAAGGCGCTGAATTCTCCACTACTCTCACAGGCATTTTTCGAGTCCCAGCCAAAAAAGAACAGCAATCACTTCGTAGGAGTATCGAACACAGGATCCCTCATTGTGAGAAGTCGTCAGGTCGAACAAGAAAACCCGGTTTTGAACGAGGAAAACCGGCTGCATATTGCAAAATAACCACAGAGTTTGATTCCAATAACAAATTAGTCCTCAGTCTTGTGAAATTCGAAACTTTCAATTTGATATCAGTCTCAACCTCCATAGACTTGTTCTTAACTGAACCGGCTTAACTTTGTCTTAGTAGACCAAAAGAGGATTATTGAACTTAAAAATATGAATTTTAATCACATTTGAGTCGTTGTTCACTCTCTCATCTCTTTGCCCAATCCCTCATCTTCTCGATAACCTCCTTATTTTCTTCTGCTCACCCTACGCGCAACCAAAATGCCATCACGGAAACTTCAAAGTCATTGCCTACATCACGTACGAAACACTCTCTCACAAGCTCCAAGGCCAGTGCCAACTAAAATAAATCTCAAATTATTCATGAGTAGTAAAGTGGTATTTGTATGGTAGATTCCATAAGACTCACAGAAGTTATCAATCTGTGGAAGTTATGCAAATAAGAACTTTAAGAGTTGAAATTTGATTTTTTTTCAAAGAGAAAATAGTTGAAGCTGAGAGAGAAAATTTAAGAGCCAAAGTAAGAAAGATCTAAACTTAAAAGGGGCAAACCGCCAGAAATAATTTGAAAAAAACAAGTAAAGTGAAGAGAAAATATAAGGGAGGAAAACGTAATTAGAACCACCACAGCATACCAAAAGTCTCTCTTTTGAGAAATTTTTCAGTGCCGGGTAGCAGGGACGGATCCAAGAATATAGTTTAGTGAGGACACCTGTTAATCATAATAGAGAAAATTGATTTTTTTAATGAGAGCTTCGGCCAGGAGTCCATAATATAGGGATTTATAATGCAATAAGGACATCAATAATTTCCAACCCGACACCAGGACTTTGTTCCCCCTCCTTCCAAAAATATCCCTATCAAACAAAACACACCCCGGTCAAAAAGAAAAAAAAAACACGCCCAATTTAAAAACAACTCTCAGCCATGGGATCCGCTGCAGGAAAGGCGCCGGAGGCGAGGCAAATAATCCGGCACCGGGTAGAGGGGCACCAACAACAACGACGCCGTTCACATATAGTCGGCGAAGAACACGCCAGCTCATTCATCTACGACGAGCCCGTGGCTGAGTTTGTACCCTTACGGCGGCGCGAGCCCGCTACTGGGTGGTATATCGCCGTCACCTGGAAGGTCAACGCCGGGTGGAAGTTCTTTAAGCAGCTGTTCCCGCCTCCGTCGCCGGCGAAGCACATCAAGGCTGCGCTGCTTTCTTTCTTTTTTGTTTGTTTGTTTGTTTTAGAGAAATAGAGAGTAGACCAGAGGGAGAAGTTCGCCGGGGATTAGTCACTGGAGACGGTGCTTAGCTCGGGAAGAAAAGGTGCCAATGGTGGGACTCAATTGCTATCGTATTTGGTAGAGGTGAGTTTGAGTATAGAGATGGGAAAGAAGATAAGTCAAATGACTATTTGTTCTCTAACTCTCTCTCCTCATTTGAATTTCCTTTCCAAGTCTACCTTGGGAGGAAAAAAAAGAAAAGACAAAATAAACAGATAACCTTAAATGTGTTGCTTTGTCATCCTAATAACTGATAAATTGATTATATGTACCTTTCTAATAAGAAAAATAAAAAATAAAAAAGATAAGACAAAATAAAAAAATAACCTTAAATGTGTTACTTTGTTAATCCTAATAACACAAAGACATGCACATGGTGTTATATGTGCGATACACAAAGCGCACATAAAAAGTTATTTGTCTAAACCCATATTCGTATTAATCCTAGTTTCATCATCTTATATCCAGTTTCTAATTAACCCTGAAAAAAATAGTTAACAACAAATATCAATTACTTCCCTTTTAATGATTAAATATTACAATTTTCCTCCAACAAATATGGTTATCTGTCTGAACTCATACTCCGTATTATATCAAAAACAAAATAGATAATGTATCTTTGCAAAATCTATACTCTTTATAATTGCAATAAAATTAATAGATGTGGTTATCTATTTAAATTGTATTGTGTATTATATCAAAAAAATCAACAGATGATGTTATCTTTGCAAATTAAGTACTCTGTATAATCGCAATGAAACCAACAGGTATGGTTAATTATCTCTCAAAATCTATATTATGTATAGTACTCAAAAGACTTACAGATAAGGTTATTTCTTGTGTCTCAAAATCTATTCAAACCAACAGATAAATAAAATTATTTTTTATTTCACAAGGTCTATCATTTGTGTGTTCGAAAAGAAAGGCAACATATAAAATAGTGTGTGGAAAAAGTACCTGAATGTTATCTTTTTCAATCTATTCTTTTTTTTCTCTCCAAAATAAAGTAACAGACAACATTATTTGTGTTAATTTATACATTTTATCTTCTAAAAACAGCAGTAGATAAGGCTATCTGCGCCATATATTCTATAAACTGCTAGCAAAATACTACTTGTTTAAGTTCGGAATTCTTAAAGTAGAATGTGAAAAAATAGATGTAAAATATGGATTCTACATGTCGAAAATACCACAGATAAGGTTATATCTGAGAAATTTCTACACTGTATAACCGCAATAAACCAACAGATATGGTTATTTGTCCAAATTTATAATGTTTATTGTTCTAAAAATAACAAGCCAATCAAAATTAAATTTTTTGTGGAACAATTGTCATATGCAAAAACAAACATATAACCTTACATGTGTTACTTTGTCACAAAAATAAACACTTACAGACAACGTTATATATGTAATACAAAAAAAAGAAGAAGATAACATTACATGTTTTAATTTTTTTTGTTTTTGTACTTATTATAATTGTAATAAAATCAACAAATATGATTATTTGTCTAAATCTATTCTCTTTAGATCATAAAAATTGTGGGCTCCCGCGCCCGAAGCGGTGCGATTTGTGACAGAGTCGCCACCCGGATTTTTGAGATGGATGATCCGAGAAACCGAGAGTTTGTTTGGAAAAGGAAAGGGCTTTTTGATCTAGCGAAACTGTTTGAGATTTTGGATCCGGGAGCCAGGTTACGAGCGGGGAAGGTTTTGTTGAAAAGCACCCCGCTCGCCCGGTAAAGACCGGTCTCTACTAAGCATTTTAAATGGGGGGATTAATACCATTCGGAAAGCCTCAAAAACACATAAAGGGAAAGGGGAACAAGATAAATCATAACACGTTGCCGTGCTAGTGGTGCTTGCTGTACAGAGATGATAAAGATGGCATGATGATAATATAAACAGGAAAGATATACAAACGGACTGTCTGAATCACTGTCCTCCATCAGACGGCATATCGGCTTATAGCGTGCGGCTCACCAATATGCCGTGTGTGGTTCCGATCCCGATACCAAACTTTTATAGTTTTGCAAAGCTTCGCACGGTGTACCATTACATCGCACGGTTTTATTTTAAAGCTACAGACAACTCACAGCTGTCAGATCATCTCAGATCTACACCATTCTTTCAAACCATGAAGGGAAAACCATTTTTGACACGTTTGCTTGTTTTGGAAAGATCTATGGAGTTTTAAAACATGGCTTGTAGAAATGGTCTCATTCTGAGACAGCTTTTGGTATACAGAAAGGACCCAACAACGGACGATCGTGATCCCGACAGTCTGAACAAATAAACAGTGTTCTTTTGAAATGCCGTACGCGTTGGTCTGCTACGCCGTGCGACGCTCTAAAGAGCCGCACGGTTTAGCAAACCTTCGTACAGTGCTCTGGTTTTGTTTTGTAAAAGAGGTTTTGGGTCAGATCTTAACCAAAAGGGTCAAGCCTGAGAACAGAAAGGTCCCCTCAGGGCCTGGACAGAGCCTAGCCCAAGGAAACTTGATTTTTACCTTGGATCCGGAGCTTGAATGAGCTTTGATGAAGGAGGATGGACGTCGGGCGGTGAAGAAAGAAAGTAGAAGCGTGGGTATGTGTAATAGATGGATATATTGGGTAGTTGGGACCTCAAAGTTAGTAAGGGACTAACTTCAATGGTGAGGAGAAAAATGGAGTAAAAGGCCTAGAGAATGTCTTTTAAGAACAACATTCTCAAGGCTTGGAAATGGGAAAGTGGGTGTGAAAGCAAGAAGAGAGAGAAAGGGTATAATGGTGATCAAGGGCCCTTTTCCCTTGAGTGGAGGGGTGTATTTATAGGCAAGAGCCTTGGATTTTGAATTTCAAAAGTTGGAGGTATTTTCTGAGCGGGCCAGAAGTGTGCTTTCGGCTGAGCCGTATTGCAGCTGTGGCTCAAATAGGCGTGGCCGACAGCTTTCTGAGCCAGTCAGAACTTTATCCAAAATGCCGTGCGGTTAACGTCATGACTGCGTACGGCGTATTAAATTTCGATACGCCGTGCGGTGTAGATGTGTCGCGCACGGTACTTTAGGTTCGGTCCAAGGCTTTTTGGGCTTTCTCTGGGCTTTTGAGTTTTTGGGCTTTTCTGGGCTGATGGTTGGTTTGGGCTGCGGATGCTGGAGGGAATGCTTCATTTCAAGCTCACAAAGGCTTTGTTTCCTTTATTTCATCATCGGGGAGATCAAAGACCCTTCGAGGTCCGGATTGGGGTGTCTACAGTAGTCCCTCTTTGACGTAACTCGGATACCATTGTTTTGATACGAGTGACGCTTAAAGAATAGGCATCCCGATCCGTTTGCTCTAAAGTCTTTGAACAGAAACAAAAACAAAATGCTTGAACATGCAAATAAACGGCAATGGTGGTCGCGTTCGTGGAACTGCCTACGTACCCTATTTGTAGGGATCAGACCAGCGTAGTTCAATTGGGACGATGCAAAATGTAGCAACTAATGCGAAAAATTCAATTGAGACGAGCCCTCGGGAGGCGAATTTTTGAAATTGATTTGGGACTTGAGACGAGCCCTCGGGAGGCGAATTTTTGAAATTGATTTGAGACTTGAGACTTGAGACGAGCCCTCAAGAGGCGAATTTTTGAAATTGAGTTGAGACTTGAGATGAGCCCTCGAGAGGCGAATTTTTGAAATTGATTTGAGACTTGAGACGAGCCCTCGGGAGGCGAATTGAGTTGAGACTTGAGACGAGCCCTCGGGAGGCGAATTTTTGAAATTGAGTTGAGACTTGAGACTAGCCCTCGGGAGGCAAATTTTTGAAATTGAGTTGAGACTTGAGACTTGAGACGAGCCCTCAGGAGGCGAATTTTTGAAATTGAGTTGAGACTTGAGACTTGAGACGAGCCCTCGGGAGGCGAATTTTTGAAATTGATTTGAGTCTTGAGACGAGCCCTCGGGAGGCGAATTTTTGAAATTGAGTTGAGACTTGAGACTTGAGACGAGCCCTCGGGAGGCGAATTTTTGAAATTGAGTTGAGACTTGAGACTTGAGACGAGCCATCAGGAGGCGAATTTTTGAAATTGAGTTGAGACTTGAGACTTGAGACGAGCCCTCGGGAGGCGAATTTTTGAAATTGATTTGAGTCTTGAGACGAGCCCTCGGGAGGCGAATTTTTGAAATTGATTTGAGACTTGAGACTGGTGAATACTGCGAGCAGACGTAAGTACGACCGATCCTCGGGGGACGGGGAATTTCACGAGTCCCGGGGGACTAGGATCAAATAATCCTATCATTAATGCACACCATTCCAAAGGATTTCTGCTGCAAAACGGCTGGAGCTTTTTAGTTTCCGAGATGATTTTGGTGGCTGGAGTGCCCAATTTCCAAGAAAACACATTTATTCTTCTGGAGTCAAAATGCCGTGCGGGTGACCAAAGGGGCGCACGGCCTTTAGTTTCCCCATGCACCTCTTCGATTTCCGAGATCAGTTGGCTGGTTTAAGGGTGCCCATTAATACAGGCGTGCCCTTTCGTTGATCAGAACCTCTTTTAAAGGGATGGGGGTGCCTCATTCTATGCACTCTCTTCCCAAATCTTTCTATCTACTTCTCAAGACATGGCGGCAGACGACTTGACAGCGCGTGTGATCTCTTTGGAGGCAGAGATGGGCTTTTACCGCGAGGAGATCGAGCAACTGAACCAACAAATTGCGAGGCTCATTTCAACGATTCGCACTCTTCGTCGCGCGGTGTCCAACCTTCAGGACTTCACTTTTGATCAGATGGACAACAAGCATGACCCGGAGTATGCGCCGGGGCGTAATTCGGACGGGACTGCAGAAGATTCGGAGGGGAATCCGAATGGCTCGGATGACCGTTCCGGCGAGGGAGATGATGCGTCTGGCGGAGGGAGCGACTGAGGAGTAGGATTTGATGAAGAAGAAAAGAGGGGGCTAGTAGGATTCCTTTTTCTGTTTTGATTTTTCACTTTTTCTTTTTTTTTTTGAACAATGTAATGAGAATCCCGGGGATTTTCTCGGTTTTGATGAAATGAAAAATCTCTCTTTCTTGTTATCGCTTATCTGCTTTTTTTTTTTTTCATTGCTTATACTGTTCATGAATGAGACCAAATGTGAATGCCATGATCAGAAGACTGTTCTCAGAATTCGAACTGTCGAAATAACCCAGTATACCGTGCGCAGTATGGATGATGCCGTGCGTCGTGGGAACCCGAGAATTTTCATCCAGTTACATCAATGTGCCGCGCGCGTCGATCCGTTGTGCCGTGCGGCGCAACTCTCTTCAAACCCGGTCCACCTAAAGTCCAGACGAACCGGTTCAGGGGAGATATATATATATACGATCTCTCTCGGCCATCTTTCTCTCTCTCCTCCTATCTCTCTCTCTCTCTGGTCTCTCTCTCTCTCGTCTCTCTCTCTCTCTTCTCTCTCTCTCTCTCATGGATAGCACGGATACACCCGGGGGTGATCAACCCCCGCGGGTCGAGGTTGTACCGGCCATGGCAGCCCCGGGGAGCGACGTGGCAGTCGGGGAGGGGCCGGAGACCGTGGGGGTCTCGGCCCCGGCGGCATTGGCCGAGGGAGTCACGTCCTCGGCTGCCGCGGTGGTCGGTAGCGGTGGTGGTGACAGCGGTAGTGGAGTGTTGGCGGGATACGGTCAGGGGACAGAGACTCCGAGTGCAGTGGAGCCTAGGGGTGAGGACGAGGCTACGGGCCGGACAGAGGGTGCAGTTGGTTTGGAGGAGAGGGTTACGGAGACTGGCGGTGGCGACGGGTTTGTTGGAGTGGAGGTGGTGACAGAGGCCTCCCCTGTGAGAGGGCCTCGGACGGACCTGGGGAAGGGTCCCGTTGTTGAGGAGGAGTTGGTGGAGGAGAGGGAGACGCCAGCCATGTTTGTTGGTAGTGGCGAGGGTGCAGGGTCGTCGCGGCCCATTGGTTTAGGCAACTACCTTGAGGAGGCGTCTCTCGAGGACTTGGTTGAGACCTTACGGGGGGTGCCCGGACTGGCTGCGGCTTTACTTGAGGCCCAGGAGCGGGTGCTCCAGGTTGAGCTTGAGGCCGGGGCCACAGGGGGCAGAGGAGGAGGCTGCCGGAGGTGCGACAGGCCCTCGGAGGAGTGTTGTGGAGGAGGCGGCAGCGGCCCTGAAGGGGCGCGGACCTTATGAGGCGGAGTCCTACGTGCCTTTTCAGCACGTAGTGGTTCCTACGCTTTTAGACGCCTACAGGCCAGCGCGGCCTACGTACGACGAGGCCTTGGTCCTGAGGGACCCACAGCAGCACCTTTCTTTGCGCCGAGACGAGGTATACTTTAAACATTCGCATTTCAAATTCCAATGCATCGTACTTTCATTTCTTTATCCGAATGCTGCATTTGCATTGAATAGTATACCTATTTACTGAATGTTATGAACTCATTGCAACAGGCGATCGCCATCTCGTGCTACGGTGGCGCGGCCGACGTGCCGACGTTCTGGGAGAGACTCCCTGAGGCTGTGAGGGAGATAGTGAGGCAGGCAGGTTTTGGGGAGTTTGTGAGCGTGCTCACCAGGGCGAGCAACGATCGCCAGGTGGTGAGGGCGTTGGCTGAGAGGTGGTGGGACACCACAAACACGTTCCACTTCCTTTTTGGCGAGCTGACGGTGACGCCGCTAGACTTTGCGGCGATCACTGGTCTGAGGGTCGGGGGTGACCCTATCCCCTACGCGTGCTTGGTGCGTCCCTGTTTCCCAACAGGCGCAACCGAGTACACCTTTCGCTCCTACCGGCCTTGAGGGACGTTGCTTGACCGATTCCTAGTCCTAAAATTATGGGTTGCCCCAAGCGTAGGGCGGAGACCGATATAGCACAATATCCGGTAAGACCTCGTAAGGACGGTGAAACGTGTGCTGTGGAATCTCGGGTTGTAGAATTTGAAACGGCTCTTAGGTAGCCACCCCTTGTCGGTTTGATTGAGAGATAAACTAAAACAACGAAATTGATTAACTATTCAGAAAATTAAAAGGAGGTACGGTCAAAATCAGCCCGGATTAGCCTGCTCCATTTGGCGTTCTTAAAAACATTTAACTTTAGTTTAGAAAAGATACCCCGAAAGATGCGAACCTTTATGGTCGCCGTATACCCATGCGCTGCGAAGAACGAGTTTTGTTCCCCCATTCCCCCGTTCATATTATTTAAAAGCAGGAGCAGTACCCGAACTGATCACGGCGTGCTAATCACCCCGCGACCCTACCAATACGACTACTCACTAATCATTACGCAAGAATTACCGAAAGGTATGTTCTTGAACAAAACTTGAAAAACTTGAAGCGAAAAGAAAATCTGAAAGCAAAAGAATGTAAGTAAAAAAACTGCTATTAATCCATCCCGAACTTCTGTCGTTTCCGTCCCTTTTATAATTAAGCTGCTGCCGTCCCCCTTAAAACCCTATTGGCCCCCATTATTATTAGGCCTAATTAGAAGATCCCCACCGTGTATTCTCAATCCCAGCCGTGTACAACCTCCAAGAGCAAAAGTCTTGCTCCTATTGAATTTGTTTCCTTTTTTAATCACCGAGTGCACGATATGGCAATCTAATTATTTCCCTTCCAAATTAAGTTGTAATTGATTGACCCCCATTGGAATTAAAATTCCACCGCTTGATTTGGCTTGATCATGAGCAACTTATAGCCTTGATAACAATTAAATCCCACGGCTTTCGACTTGCTTTGAACGTCAAGACTAACAACTACCAATTGAATTTGACGGCTTCAAACGGACCAACTTCCAACACCATGTAATAGTTTAATTTCGCTCTTTTTGTACCAAATCCTCCAAATACCTACAATACACAAATTAAGCATAAATCTCCGAGTAATAATATAAAAATAGACTTAGCAAGGATAAATTAACTGGGGCGGTGCAGCTTTGGGGGCGTGCTACGCCTTCATGGGGTCTCTTTCCCGAGGAGCGGGAAAGAGCCTCGGCGGTTACTGGAGGGTCTGGGAGGTATATTTCAAACTTCTCTCGCACTTATTTGTCTTTCTATTCACTTACTGCATATCCTGTGCTAATCCTTGATGTTTGATTCTGCAGCTGTGGACGTACGAGGTACTGGACATGTACCCTCCTGAGACCTCCTGCCCTAGCGACACAGTGCTTCCCCGGGCCCTACGTTGGTCCAAGGAGTTCCGGGGAGTGAAGAAGGGGAAGGGCGACTTGAACGCCTATCGCCTTTTCTTAGACGAGCTTCGTCCTGACCGGGTATGATCATACCTCGCATGCTTCCATTCGCTTGATAGTTCTTATCCAAATCTTGTGTTGATATCATTCATTTTTGGTTGCAGGTCCGCTGGCGCGTGTGGGACCGCTGCGAGTCTCCTTTCTTGGTGCGGAGCAGGGACGTGACTAGGGGGAGAGTACTGCTCGAGTCCCCTTACGGCTGGCAGTGGTACCTGGGTGACCGGGTGTCACGTCAGTCGTTGAGGTTGGACGCTTTTAGAGTCCCTGGCCCCCTTCCTGCTCTGGTGCAGCGGACGAGCTTGTACAGCAGGGGAGAGGTTGAGCGGTTCACACGACCGGACCTCGAGCTGGAGCCGCTCTTCCAGGCAGATGTGGACTACTCTGAGTACTGGGCTCGGCGCTTGATGCCGAGCTTCGGGGTACGGGCTGCTGCTCTGGAGGCGACGCTTCGAGCGTCAGGCGGTGCAGGCGGTAGAGGAGGACGAGGACAGAGAGGAGGGAAAGGCAGAGGACGCTAGGGTAGCGTCGGAGGTCGAGGTGACGGCGCAGGCCCGAGCGGGGCCAGCTTGCCTCGACTCTCCTGGACCGTGGACGTGACGACTGCCCAGGGGGTTTCTGGTGTAGTGGTGGTGCCGCGTCCCACAGTCGCAGCTCCGGAGTTTCTTGCTCAGGTATAACTTGCATTCTCTCGCCCATTTGCATCTACTCGTTAGTATCGCTGTATGTTCTAAACAACTGACCTATTGTGCAGGCGACTCCGGAGTACGTGAGAGAGATGGGCGAGGCCATGATGGGCCTAGAGCAGCTGGTGAGGCAGTACGCCATGGGGCGTGTCCCAGAGGTGCTTCCTCGCGCTGGTGGGACCATGGTACAGCTTTTGAACCCTTTGCTTTTACTTCCTATTGCTTATTTCATGATTATAATGCTAATGATGAATACCATGTTATTGCAGGTTGGAGGAGGGGCTTCGCAGGAAATCTGTGCGTATGCAGGCGCCACAGGTTTCTTCTGCAGGTTCGCGGGAGGAGCCTCTGTCGAAGAGGCGGCGTCTTTCTGGGGGTACCGAGGAGGAGCCCGTCGACGTTTCTGACGAGACTGAGGAGCCGACGGACGTTGACCTCTCGGACACCTCGGGGAGCACAGTACCTAGGGCGTCTGGTACTCAGGAGGCGGCTAGCTCTCCAGCGGAGGAGGCCTCTGGGGAGGTTAGCGAGGAGGGTGAGGACGACGACGAGGATGAGGACTAGAGTAGAGTTCCCTTTTTATTTTGCTTTTTGACTGGAGCCTGCGTGCTTCTTTTGGAAGGGTGCCTGTTTACCCTTAGTAGATAGGATTTTGAGGCTTGCACGCCTTTTGGTACTTCGACTCATGGATATTTCAGAGATTATATACAGAGAAGCTTATTTCTTTCAGTGTTTATGTCATTCAATTTCCCTTATTGCTGTTTGTTTTAAGAAAGATTGAACAACAGAAACATTAACCAATGCATGCAACTAGTCCTTTGAGCCATAATCTGAAATGAACTTTGAGTTTTATGATGAGCAGTGTGCTGGGGTAGAGATTTATTGACGTTGGAATAGAAATCAAAGAAAATATAATGAATGACTTTTGAAAAACTGATCCCTTTGTACAAATCTTTACGAAACTACCCCTGTTGCGGACTTTTGTTCATCAATAACGACCCTGGAACCCAAACTCTTATTGGAAACTGAAAACTTCTTGAAAATATGTCTAGGAATCCAGAAAACCATGACTTCGGAGGGTGACATTCTCAGATTCCGACACTGACCGTGAGACGGAACTTGGACCAAGTCAACTTTGGTCATTATGACCTGTAGGACCTGAAAGATTGACTTAGAATGGCTTGAAACGGACTCCGACACCTTGACATGACTTGGGAAATGGGTTTTATTGACTTTTGGTGTTTTTCACGTCGAATTTTGAGAGTTGACTTGAAGTGGGGGTTCCCCGAAGTCCCAAATATCCATTGAGAGATGTTCTGAGGGTTGGTGATGCATGCGGGTGTCTTGAAGTGGTTTCTAACCTCTGCTGTCAAAGTCTGCAGAAATGCAGACTTAATATGCCGTGCGGGGCTGCAAAGAGCCGCGCGGGGATTCCTCTGTTTTCGCGGCGTATCCGTGTTATGCCGTGGTTTTCTCTTGGTTTTGGTATGCCGTGCGCCACCTCTTTGCACCGCGCGGCACCATTTTTCTGACATTCGGCCACTTGCTGCTTCCCAAGACAGATTGCACGAGGTTTAAAGTTTTGACCTGTCCTATATCATATTCGGGCCAATGCATGCCTGTTTTGCTCTTTTAGGGCATGACCAAGCTTCTCCCTATGCAAGACTTTTGTGGAAAATCTACACTTTTGGAACCCAAGACTCTTTTGAAAGTTGTAGTTGTCTCTTCTCTCCTTCTGTAAATTCAGGCCTTAGGTCTCCTTTTAACCATATCTTTCTTTCTCAAATCTTCATCTCCTCCTAATGGCTCTTTCTCTCACCGGTTCGCTTCGGCCATGGTTGATTTCCATGGAAGGGGTCGATTGGCTCAACTTTCGGGTTCATGGCCTCTATTCTATGAGGTACCTTCGTAACATTCGTCTTCGCCCTGAACTCCTAAAGGCTGCCATAAGTCTTTGGGATCCGGAGGTGCATGTATTCCGCTTCGGTGGACAAGAGCTTTGCCCAACAATCGAAGAGTTTCGCGCCTACCTTGGCGGTTTTGGCTCTGGAGACGTCATTGTCCCTCCGGTGCGCGAGAACATGTCCAAAGTTCTTGCTGCCTCTCTTGGTTTGAATGACGGTGTTGCTCGTTACTTGATTAGCAATGGTCATCTCAATGTGATGCGACTTATTGAGATGTTCTCTCCTCTTGGCAACTTAGCGGACGTAACCTACCACTCTCGGCGCATGACCGCTCTTTGTATGTGCTTGCTTGCCGCTTACTTCTTGGTTCCCTCCACTGGTCGCGCTAGCTCGGCATTGGTCAGTATTGCAGTGCAGATTGGAGCTCGGAAGGATGTGATTTTGATGGTATTGGCTGAGACACTAATGGGTTTAAACAGGGTTCGTTCTGGAGAGACTGAGACTTTTGGGGGCTGCCCCCTTCTTCTGCAGGTTTATTTTTCGCCTTATTTCCCCCTTTTTCAGTTCTTCCTACTCTTTTTAAAGTTGGGCTTGGCCTTTTATGGTTTCTTACTTGTTTTCTCTCTTTGTCAGATTTGGCTATGTGACAAGGTGAACATACTGACTCTCCCTCCTGGCAACTTGGCAAATGGGGCTAGGTTACTTTCCTCTCGGTGCTTCGAATTTGCGGACAGGCGAGTTTCCGAGTGGGTTACCTTCTTCAAGCGTCAACAGGCTGAGACTATCTCCTGGAGAAGCTCTTGGCTTGATCTTCCACCCATGACTGTTCATTATATGGGCTCTCAGTGGGTGGTTCTTCCCGGGCTGGAGGCTTTTACCTTCTACATCCCCTATCGGATTCAGCGTCAGCTTGGTTTGAGACAGGAGGTTCCTGCAGAAGTCCTGGTGGATGTAGTTATGCCCTTTTTCCGCCATTCGGTTCTTTGCAACTATCAGCGATTCTGGAGGTCTCGGGAGGTGACTGATGCTCACCCTTACCCTTCTGTGGCAGTGCGAGGGAGTTACAGGAAATGGCTCAGGAGGGACATTGCTGCAAGGGCAGGTGTCCAAGGAAACTGACTCGATCCTACTACCCTGATTATTGGATAAATCGCGGACCTCCTTTTATTGTATTGCCTTTTATTTTCGAAGATCATGCTCAGCCTTATGTATTAGAAGCAGTTATCTTAATAAAATGAGTTATAGAGGGTCTCCCCCTCTCTGATTCTGCCTTTCTGGATTCTGTCAACCTGGATTTTTGTTTTGATTGATCGTGACCGAGTCCCATAGTGAGATTGCCTACGTATCCTTTTGATGAAGGAATCAGGTCATGACGTAGTTCAAGGATAGGGTTCGCTCGGGTTTTAACACTCTCCTTTTGCGCTCTAACTTTTGCCTAGCACCGCCCTTTCGGGTTTTCGGTCTAGCGAGCTCGTTCATTGTATGCCTTAACTTTTGCCTAAGATGCCCTTGCGGGTTTCCATCCTAGCGGGCTTTTGCTCTAATTTTTGCCTGGAAGGCCGCCCTTGCAGCTTTCAGCCCAGCGAGCTTCTCTCAGGGGTAGTAGCACTTAAGCTGATCCAGGTTAACTAGAGTTGAGAATTCGTTTCCGTCCAGATCGATGAGTTGCGTAGCTCCACCAGATAGAATAGTCTTGATAATGTATGGCCCAGACCATTTTGGTCGGAACTTTCCTCGTGGATCATAGAGTGGTGCTCGTATCTCCTTCAGAATCATGTCGCCTTCTGCCAGGTCCCTGGGCTTCACTTTCTTGTTAAACGCACGTGCAATTCTCCTTTGATATCCTTGAATGTGGTAGAGTGCCCTTAAACGATGTTCATCAAACAACATAAGTTCTTCAAACCGGTTGCTCAACCAATCTGCCTCTTGTACATCGCATTCGATCATAGTCCGGAGGGATGGCACCTCTAATTCTATAGGCAGTACGGCCTCCATGCCATAAACCAAAGAGTACGGAGTTGCTCTCGTTGGCGTACGCACTGACGTGCGATATCCCCACAATGCCAAAGGTAGTCGTTCGTGCCAATCCCTTGCAGATTGAATAGTCTTTTCCAAGATGGTTTTGATTGTTTTGTTGGCTGCCTCCACGGCCCCATTGGTCTGCGGCCGATAGGTTGTTGACTTGTGTACTTGGATCTGGAATTCCTCCAAGACTTCCCTTGCTCGGCCTTTGAAATGCACCCCATTGTCGAACACGAACGCTTGTGGGACCCCATACCGATAAATAACGTTTTGCTTGATAAAGTGCGCGACTTGAACCGCGGTCAGGGTTGCATACGAGGCTGCTTCTACCCATTTCGTGAAGTAATCGATGGCCACCAGGATGAACTTATGGCCGTTGGAAGCTGCTGGCACAATCCTTCCGATGACATCAATACCCCACATCGAGAAAGGCCATGGCGAGGTCGTTTGCTGCAACTCATGTGGTGGAACATGCGTGAGGTTAGCGTGAATTTGACACTTATGGCAACGTCGTACGTATTCCACACATTCTGTCTCCATAGTGGACCAGAAGTAGCCTTGTCTTAAAACCTTTTTGGCAAGCATCATGCCGTTCATGTGAGGACCGCATACTCCTTCGTGAACTTCCTCCATCACCCTCTTGGCCTCCTCACCATGAATACACAGCTTGTGGGTTCCGTAGTGAGACCTTCGGTATAGATTCCCTCCACAAATGATGTACTGAGCTGCCATTCTCCGAAGGGCGATCCTGTCCTTCTTGCTTGCTTCAGAGGGGTATTCTCCTCTTTCCACGAATCTTCAGATATCGTAAAACCAAGGATGACCGTCTTCGGGTTCATTGATGGCCATGACATGTTGGTGTACCGGAGCGTCCCTTTGCTCGATCATAATTGGCCTTAACTTCACACCGATAGGGATTTCAACCATGGAGGCTAATGTTGCCAAGGCATCAGCGAACTGATTCCTGAGTCTCGGGACATGGGTGAAGGTTACTTTGTTAAAATGGGGAATGAGATCTTCGAGATCTTGATGGTACGGCTTTAACTTCTCTTCCCTGACCTTCCAATCACCGTTTGCTTGAGAAACGACCAGGTTGGAATCTCCCACGACTTCCAATTTTTCTACACCGATTTCAATGGCTGCTTCCATGCCAACAATGCAAGCTTCGTATTCCGCTTGATTGTTGGTGACCTCGAAGTTGAGTTTGAATGCAAGCGGGATATGCGACCCATCCGGTGAAATTAGCAGCACACCAATTCCGAATCCTCTCTGATTGGCTGCTCCGTCGAAATACAACCGCCACACGTCCTCAGCTATGGTCAATATGCCTTCATCCGAGAACTCGAATTCGGCGTCTTCCTTTCCTTCGACCGGGCAATCGGCCAAAAATTCAGCGACGACTCTCCCTTTTACTGACTTCCTGCTGACGTATTTTAACTCGAACTCTGCCAGCATCAATAGCCATCGTGCCATCCTTCCTGTGAGTGCTGGCTTCTCGAATAAGTACTTCAGGGGATCCATTCGGGATATCAATCTCACCGAATAAGCCAACATGTAATGTCTTAATCTTCGTGAAGCCCAGACAAGTGCCCAGCAGGTCTTTTCGTCGAGTGTATTGCAAGACAATGGTCGAACAGCACGATGGCCCATCATAGTCGAGGGTTGCTAGGCATTTCGGGAGAGCTTGTCAGCGGTAAACCGGGCAAGATAGCCGAAACACACTAGCGAGGCTTGTGCGGTGCAAAGTGTAAAAGAAAGTTAAGTTCCCCAAATTGCATTAAGTCCCCTAAGTAAAATGCCTTTCAAGTTTGGCCCTTTTGATTATTCAACACTTCTTTATGTATTATTTTTTTTTAAAAAAAAAGAAGTTTTGAATAAAATTCCCCAGCAGAGTCGCCACTGTGGGCTCCCGCGCCCGAAGCGGTGCGATTTGTGACAGAGTCGCCACCCGGATTTTTGAGATGGATGATCCGAGAAACCGAGAGTTTGTTTGGAAAAGGAAAGGGCTTTTTGATCTAGCGAAACTGTTTGAGATTTTGGATCCGGGAGCCAGGTTACGAGCGGGGAAGGTTTTGTTGAAAAGCACCCCGCTCGCCCGGTAAAGACCGGTCTCTACTAAGCATTTTAAATGGGGGGATTAATACCATTCGGAAAACCTCAAAAACACATAAAGGGAAAGGGGAACAAGATAAATCATAACACGTTGCCGTGCTAGTGGTGCTTGCTGTACAGAGATGATAAAGATGGCATGATGATAATATAAACAAGAAAGATATACAAACGGACTGTCTGAATCACTGTCCTCCGTCAGACGGCATATCGGCTTATAGCGTGCGGCTCACCAATATGCCGTGCGTGGTTCCGATCCCGATACCAAACTTTTATAGTTTTGCAAAGCTTCGCACGGTGTACCATTACATCGCACGGTTTTATTTTAAAGCTACAGACAACTCACAGCTGTCAGATCATCTCAGATCTACACCATTCTTTCAAACCATGAAGGGAAAACCATTTTTGACACGTTTGCTTGTTTTGGAAAGATCTATGGAGTTTTAAAACATGGCTTGTAGAAATGGTCTCATTCTGAGACAGCTTTTGGTATACAGAAAGGACCCAACAACGGACGATCGCGATCCCGACAGTCTGAACAAATAAACAGTGTTCTTTTGAAATGCCGTACGCGTTGGTCTGCTACGCCGTGCGACGCTCTAAAGAGCCGCACGGTTTAGCAAACCTTCGTACAGTGCTCTGGTTTTGTTTTGTAAAAGAGGTTTTGGGTCAGATCTTAACCAAAAGGGTCAAGGTCCCCTCAGGGCCTGGACAGAGCCTAGCCCAAGGAAACTTGATTTTTACCTTGGATCCGGAGCTTGAATGAGCTTTGATGAAGGAGGATGGACGTCGGGCGGTGAAGAAAAAAAGTAGAAGCGTGGGTATGTGTAATAGATGGATATATTGGGTAGTTGGGACCTCAAAGTTAGTAAGGGACTAACTTCAATGGTGAGGAGAAAAATGGAGTAAAAGGCCTAGAGAATGTCTTTTAAGAACAACATTCTCAAGGCTTGGAAATGGGAAAGTGGGTGTGAAAGCAAGAAGAGAGAGAAAGGGTATAATGGTGATCAAGGGCCCTTTTCCCTTAAGTGGAGGGTGTATTTATAGGCAAGAGCCTTGGATTTTGAATTTCAAAAGTTGGAGGTATTTTCTGGGCGGGCCAGAAGTGTGCTTTCGGCTGAGCCGTATTGCAGCTGTGGCTCAAATAGGCGTGGCCGACAGCTTTCTGAGCCAGTCAGAACTTTATCCAAAATGCCGTGCGGTTAACGTCATGACTGCGTACGGCGTATTAAATTTCGATACGCCGTGCGGTGTAGATGTGTCGCGCACGGTACTTTAGGTTCGGTCCAAGGCTTTTTGGGCTTTCTCTGGGCTTTTGAGTTTTTGGGCTTTTCTGGGCTGATGGTTGGTTTGGGCTGCGGATGCTGGAGGGAATGCTTCATTTCAAGCTCACAAAGGCTTTGTTTCCTTTATTTCATCATCGGGGAGATCAAAGACCCTTCGAGGTCCGGATTGGGGTGTCTACAAAAATATCAACAGATAAGGTTATCTTTTCGAAATTTGTATTCTGTATAATTGTAATAAAACCAACAGATGTGGTTATCTGTCCAAATCTGTACTATTTATAATTCCAAAAATATCACAGATAAGGTTATATCTGCGAAATTTATACTCTGTATTAATCGTAATAAACCAACAGATATGGTTATTTGTCCAAATCTATAATGTTTATTATTCTAAAAATACCAACAGATAAAGTAATCTCTCTTAAACTAACAAATATGGTTATTTGTCTAATTTTATACTTTTTGTTATCTCAAAAAAAATTATCTGTCCCAATTGATACTCTTTATTATTCTAGATATAATATTTGTCGGTTATTAGAGTATCAAATTAGAAAGCAAATATTTTGAAGAAAAAGAAAAAGGTGAGCAGCCACCAGATGAAAAATCAAACAAGAAAGCAAATATTTTGAAGAAAAAAAAGTATTAAATTTTGTAGGCCAACACTATTGATTTGTTGGGATGGGATCATTTATTGGAGTATTAAATTTTGTCTCATCTCTTGTTAGTTGTTACTGACCTTTCTCTACATTTTTTTTTGTACTGAAAATACCCAACTTCTCTTCTTCCCCGGTGAACACTCCCCCGAGTCTCCCACCGGCGACCTATCACTCCTCCGGCAAGCCACAAGATCGGCGAGCTCCCTCTCTCTCTTCCCACCGGTAACACCTCTCGCCCTCTTGGTCTCTCTCTTTCTCGACTAACAAAAAAAAGAAAAAGGGAAAATGGAAATTAAACCACGTATGGAAGCCATGGCTACCGCTGCCATGGGCGCCGGGTTCCATCGGTCACTGCCACCACCTCATCTCATCTCACCTCACCTCTACTCCCTTCCCTTTTCTTTCTTTCTTCTCTCTCCTTCCCTGTTTCCTTCCCTTCCATACTCCTCTCCCCTTCTCCTTCTTCCTCGACCGAACCCGTCACCGCCGTCGTTGCGACTCAACCGTGCGCAGCGGCTGCTGTTGCCGTGTTTCCGTGTTCTGCTTCCACTGCGCTCTCTCTCTCTCTCCTCGATCAATAGGATCAGGCAACAATGATCCATCGCGTATCCCCGAGGGTTATTTTTGTCCATTAAAGGACTCTAAGCAGGAACATTCTTTAACCGGTGGACTCTGAGCCTTATGATAACCTAACCTGGGCTTAATCGCCCAATACTTCCTACTCAAGGAGTTTAGACCAATTTTCTGTTTTTTTTAGTCAACCATAGTAAGATCGTACAAAATTAAAGCATACATAATACTACAAAAGTTTATAACGCATACTTTAAGTTAAATTAGGTAAAAATGAGCACAAAATCTCAGACAAATTTTAAAGTATGTTTTAAATGAACATCGACAAATTTTAGAATGATTGAGCTAGTTTTGTTAATGGCTTTATTTTGAAATATTTCTCCCAAACGGTTAAAAATAAAGAGAATCAATCCAAATAAACAAACAGCTCCTAAAGCAACAAGTATAAATGTATCGTATGATGAAATTCAGGCATAAAACCTAATTCTATACGTGTATTTTCGAGATATATGCAAGTGTGTATGTTTATATGTTAGCACACTTTTATAATTATGCTAATTTATACAAAAATATAAAATATATATTTTAATTTCAAGTGGAGGTACGCATTCGATGGGGGCACGTGCCCCCTTTGGGTACCCACCCGGTACTTGAAATTTTTTCCCTTTCTTTTATAATGGTAGGATAGGTTAGAATACATGTGAAGACTAGTGGGTTGGATATCTTCCGATTGACAAAAAAAATGAAAAGAAGACTAGTAGGTTGGCAGTGGCCGGCCATTGTTTTGATAACCATTAGAAGTTTTTGATACTTGTAGTAGTATTTCTTTTCGCAGATTATGCTACAAATTTACTTGGAGGGAAAAGAAGAAGCTGTGAGCCTATTTCATCCTTACAAATTATGGCAGAGGAAAACAAAGAAACCAAGATTCCCCATGACTGCCATTGCTTTAATAACCATTGGAAGTTTTTGATACTTGTAGTAGTATTTCTTTTCGCAGTTTATGCTACAAATTTAGTGGGAGGCAAGAGACTTTTTCTGAGAAGCAGTGAGCCTATTTCATCCTTACAAATTATGGCAGAGGAAAGCAACGAAACCAAAATTCCCCAAGGGCAAAACGGTCATGAATCAGCAGTCATCCCCCCAAGTAAGTTGCTCCTTCTCTTCTTTAACTTTGTCTTAGTAGACCAAAAGAGGATTATTGAACTTAAAAATATGAATTTTAATCACATTTGAGTTGTTGTTCGCTCTCTCATCTCTTGCCCAATCCCTCTTCTATTCGATAACCTCCTTATTTTCTTCTGCTCACCCTACGCGCAACCAAAGTGCCATCACGGAAACTTCAAAAGTCATCGCCTACATCACGTACGAAACACTCTCTCACAAGCTCCAAGGCTAGTGCCGACTAAAATAGATCTCAAATTATTCATAAGTAATAAAGTGGTATTTGTATGGGAGATTCCATAAGACTCACAGAAGTTATCGATCTATGGAAGTTATGCAAAGAACTTTAAGAGTTGAAATTTGATTTTTTTCAAAGACAAAATAGTTGAAGCTGGGAAAGAAAATTTAAGAACCAAAGTAAGAAAGATCTAAACTTAAAAGGGGCAAACCGCCAGAAATAATTTTAAAAAAACAAGTAAAGATAAAATATAAGGGAGGAAAACGTATTTAGAACCACCACAACATACCAAAAGTCTCTCTTTTGAGAAATTTTTCGGTGCCGGATGGGTATATCCGACGTGGTACCCGCTCGGCACCATGTGGTACCCACCCGGCACTTGAAAAATTTTCCCTTTTATAATGGTAGGATAGGTTAGAATACATGCATGTGAAGACTTAGTGTGTTGAATATCTTCCGTTTGACAAAAGAAAAGAAAAGAAGACTAGTAGGTTGGCAGTGGCCGGCCATTGCTTTGATATATAACCATTAGAAGTTTTTGATACTGGTAGTGTATTTCTTTTTGCAGATTATGCTACAAATTTACTGAGAGGCAAGAGACTTTTTCTGACAAGCAGTGAGCCTATTTCATCCTTACAAATTATGGCAGAGGAAAACAAAGAAACCAAGATTCCCCAAGGGCAAAACGGTCATAAATCAGCAGTCATCCCCCCAAGTAAATTGCTCCTTCTCTTTTTTAATTTGGTCCAAGTCCATTCCATGTGGCCTGACCAGATCATGTAATTCTTAAGATCCACATGATACCTAAGGAAAGCTAATTGAGAAAAGAAGAAACTAAATTTTGAAATTTTGATTTCAATTTAATTCCATCTTATGCTGATCCATATCAAATGATCGATCTAGATCAAAAGGAACTGAGAAGAGAATAATCAAGTTGTTAATTAGTACGACTTTGGGATCCTCTGTCACAAAAATCGGAAAGTCTATGGTACATATGTTCATGTACATACATCACATACATACGTCTTTTGGGCCCGTTTCGGGTCCCAAATAAATGATCTGAGCCGTTCATTTTGTTTAAAATACTTTGCTAACGGTCCTTTCAAAAAATAAGCTCAATCCAGTATCGATAAGAACGTTTACTAAACTTCCAACTTTACTTTAGAATTCAAGCTTGAATTCTGGGACAAAGTTGGACGTTTTGTACAAACCCTAATTGATACCGGACTGAGCTTATTTTTTTGTAGGATTCAAAAATAAATTATTTTAAACAAAATGAGTGGCTCTGATCATTTTTTTTAGGATCCGAAACGAACCTAAAAGGGGTATGTACTCGCTGGTACATATATGAAATCTGTACCAGTAGCACCTCTCCACAAAAATACATGTCACATGCATGTTTTTACTTCGAAATTTGACAGATTAATTGGTTTTCACTTTTCAATTTAAAATAGGCTTGACCTTGGTTGGGGAAGGACATGACAAGGGGAAAGAAAATATATTTAGTTTTTACTTTTTTAGTTTAAAAGAGGCTTGATCTTAGAAATTATAGAGAAACAAAAGCTTTTCTAATCTGGCTTGGCAAACTGTTTCTAAATTTCGTTTTTGATCCTTTTCGTTGTTTTTGCTTTTAGAACAAATGCGTTTAAACAATTGCTATAAATTATGGGGACGATTCAGGATCACTCAAAAGTACATTTGGATCAAGAACGAGCCCGAAAATGAGATGGCCGGAAGTTGTAGGCCTGACAATAGAAGAAGCAGAGAGAATAATAAAGAAAGAGAAGCCTGGAGTTCAAATAGAAGTTATTCCACCAGAACATGCTGTTACCTGCGATTACATAGTGCAACGGGTCCGACTATACACGTTGATTCCTCGGGAAAAGTTGCTACGTACGCCTCCTATAATTGGCTGACGATTTCGAGTCCATTCAATGAAAACATGTAAGACTTCGATTGCTATTTGAGGCGTGCAACACCTTGTTTCGTTACATCAACTGGATTTAATGAATTTGAATAAAGCATGAAATGGTTTTTGTATTTCTGTACCTTTGGGAGAGTTTTCGATCTGTTTGAGGGGGAAACCAAGAGGTTTAAGGAAATTTCAACATTCTCATCTTGTGTGAAGAAAAGTTTATGGTTACCATAACCGTATCTAGGACGCTGTGACTGGATACCCAACTGCTGTTGCCAGAGAAGATTGCCACACCATGAACGAAAATGTAATGTAGCCCTTATTCTATGAGGGAGTTAAGGGGAACAAAGCTGTGTTCAAATCCGGATTAATGATGAATCGACGGTGAATGTCTTGCCAATGTTGAATTACTAGATAGAGGTTTTGAGAAAAAAAATGGACTTGACAGAGAGTATATGATCAAAATGTGGTATTACCTAAATATTACCTAAATATTCTTCTTGATTAGGGACTCGAGCAGCAAAATTTTTGTGCACAGTAAAATTTAGCAAGACAAAATAAAAAGCATCCCTTTGATTAAGAATCGCCTCAATTACTACTCAAATTTCTTCCAACCAGTTCTAGCTTATTGGGATACACAACATTCTGAATACATGAGTGGTAACTCTCTGTTTTTTGAAACATAACCGCAAACAGTTATACATAATTTTGAAGGTCTTCTATTCGCGCTTGTCTAATCCCCGATACGGCATCATCTTCTGAGCAAATAATTCAGGGCAAACTCTTATTTCTCCAGACAATAAACAGATTTGCTACCATCTTAGCTTATTGGATCAAATAACAAAAAAACAAAAAAAAATGGGTCACTTCTTTTCGACTAGGGCCACACAATAGCAGAAAAATAATGGTTTTTCCATTGGCCTTCCATTTTTTCTCTCTCAGATTTCTAAGCAACTAAACAAAACTCAAAGCAAATGAAACAAAATTCTTTGAGATAATCGAAGAGACCCAGAAAGTTAATCTAACATTGGAAATAACCCAGAATACAGAACCCATCTGGGTTATGCCTAGGATGATTGAAAACCAATGATTCAGCTCAGATCAAGCAAAATACAAGAAACAAGATTAAATTCATATATTTTGATTTTTTTTTTCCAAGAGAAAATAGTTGAAGCTGAGAAAGAAAATTTAAGAGCAAAAGTAAGAAAGATGTAAACTTAAAATGGGCAAACCGCCAGAAATAATTTGAAAAAAACAAGTAAAGTAAAGAGAAAATATAAGGGAGGAAAACATAATTAGAACCACCACAGCATACCAAAAGTCTCTCTTTTGAGAAATTTTTTCAACGTGGTACCCATCCAGCACTTGAAAAAATTTCCTTTTCTTTTATATAATGGTAGGATAGGTTAGAATACATGTGAAGACTAGTGGGTTGGATATCTTCAATTTGACCCAAAAAAAAAGAAAAAAAGACTAGTAGGTTGGCAGTGGCCGGCCATTGCTTTGATAACCATTATAAGTTTTTGATACTTGTAGTAGTATTTCTTTTCGCAGAATATGCTGCAAATTTACTGGGAGGGAAGAGACTTTTTCTGAGAAGCTGTGAGCCTATTTCAATATCCTTACAAATTATGGCAGAGGAAAACAAAGAAACCAAGATTCCCCAAGGGCAAAACGGTCATGAATCAGCAGTCATCCCCCCAAGTAAGTTGCTCCTTCTCTTCTTTAATTTGGCCAAGTCCATTCCAAGTGGCCTGACCAGATCATGTAATTCTTAAGATCCACATGATACCTAAGGAAAGCTAGTTGAGAAAAGAAGAAACTAAAAGGGTATTGAAATTTTGATTTCAATTTAATTCCATCTTATGATGATCCATATCAAATGATCGATCTAGATCAAAAGGAACTGAGAAGAGAATAATCAAGTTGTTCATTACGACTTTGGGATCCTCTGTCACAAAAATACATGTCACATGTTTTTACTTCGAAATTTGACAGATTAATTGGTTTTCACTTTTCAATTTAAAATAGGCTTGACCTTGGTTGGGGAAGGACATGACAAGGGGAAAGAAAATATATTTAGTTTTTACTTTTTTAGTTTAAAAGAGGCTTGATCTTAGAAAATATAGAGAAACAAAAGTTTTTCTAATCTGGCTTGGCAAACTGTTTCTAAAATTCGCTATTCGAACCTTTTCACTGTTTTTGCTTTAGAGCAATTGCGTTTAAACATTTGCTACAAATTATGGGGACGATTCAGGATCACTCAAAAGTACATTTGGATCAGGAACGAGCCCGAAAATGAGATGGCCGGAAGTTGTAGGCCTGACAATAGAAGAAGCAGAGAGAATAATAAAGAAAGAGAAGCCTATAGTTCAAATACGGAGTACATGTTATTCCACCAAAACATGTTGTTACCTGCGATTACAAAGTGCAACGGGTCCGACTACACGTTGAAGTAAAGAAAAACGTTCGTATAATGAACTTGCACACATTATACGAACGTTTTTCTTTACTTCCTTTTATTGTTAGGTACCGGCCCAATGCACTGACTAGTTCGGTTGGCCAATTCCATCGTCTACTAGTTCGGTTGGCCCAATGCACTGACTACTTACTTTTATTTTTTACTATCATTTTCAAAAACAAATCTAAACAGTAGATATAGGGGGTGGTATAGAAATCGAACAGCTCGGACAAAAGACAAGATTATTGCATAAAAATCGCGGTGCAGCATTTTTTTGTGCGGGTGAAGTCTCGAATTTAACGTTCATCACACCAATCACCACTATGTACTGATTCTACTGAAGATGAATTTGAGACCTCAAAACTTTTTTTAGTAATAATGTCAATTGAATGGTACTGAGCAACATAGGCATTGGCATTTGTAATGGAAACTACCTTAATCTTCTAAGAAGCCTTTTAGTACTATAGTGAAGACAGAGTACTCTCCATACTATGTTTGAGACAGAGTAAAGAAAATTATCTACTAATTTGACAAGGTACGTAAATGTGCCCTAATAAGCCCTAAATCTAATTACAACTGAGATTCTTCTAATTGGCCGACATGAATTCGACCGGGACTTTTTTCGTTCACCTCCACTGCGGAGCTAATTGTAAAAATATGTTACCAAACAAGTTTTTTATATTAATTGTCAAAAAAGTGAAAATAAAAACCAAAAACTGAAAATAAAAAGGTTACCAAAACGCATCCTTAGGGGGTGTTTGGTAACCTTTTTATTTTCAGTTTTCAGTTTTTATTTTCACTTTTTTGAAAACTAAAAAAGAAAACTTGTTTGGTAACATATTTTTACTCTTTTGTTTTTAAGAAACCTTTTTAGAATTTCTGAAAATTATGAAAACTAAAAAATGGAGTTTTACACTGTTTTCAAAACAGAACTTCGGCCCGTCGATCAAACCCGATGAATATCATCAGACCAAATAAAATCTCTTCACACTCACCCCTGCTTCTCTCTCTCTCTCATGTCTCTGTCTTCCTCTATACCACTCCCTTTCAACCCCACTCTCTTCCCCAGACCACCTCATCATCCTCCTCCTCTTCTCCCAGAACCCATTAACCTCTTCCCCTTCCCAATCTCCAAAGCCTCCCCAAACCACTCTCTCTCCAAACCTCTCCTTTGCTTCTCTCTCTCCTCCTCCTCCAATTACGAGCGAGAAGAGGCCATGTGGCTCTGCGAGGAGCAACGGTGGCTGCGGGAGGAGCAGTGGTGGCTCCGCCAGGAATCCCAGTGGCTCGCCGAACGGGACTCCCTCCTCCTAAAGCTCCGGATTTAGGAGCTCGAGGGCCGACAGGGCGAAATTCAAGGGGGGTGTTTGGAAATAAAATTCTGAAAAATAGCTTTGATTTTATTTCCCCAATTTTGGAACTGTTTTCCCCGATACAATCAGAGAAAATCCTCCTTTTATACTCATATTAGCTTTCAGCTTACATGTTGTTGTGTTTTCAATTTTTGTTATTTTCAAAAAGATTATTATCAAACATGTTTCTTGTTTTTGTTTTTATGAAAACATAAGCCTGTTTCTATTTTTAATTTTTTAAAAATTGAAAACTGAAAACTGGAAAGGTTACCAAACGCACCCTTAGGGGGTGTTTGGTAACCTTTTTATTTTCAGTTTTTGGTTTTGGTTTTTGTTTTTATTTTTTTGAAAACTAATGAAGAAAACTTGTTTGGTAACATTTTTTACTTTTCTGTTTTTCAAAAACGTTTTTAAAATTTTTGGAAATTTGGAAAACTAGAAAAAGGTGTTTTACACCGTTTTCTTTTTTATCCCGAGTCCCCGACGGTCGAGAGTCCAACTTCAAACAGATCCAGAGTCCAGAGATTACGCTCTCTCTGGCGATGGCACCTGGTATGCTCTCTCTCTCTCTCTCTCTCTCTCTCTCCCTCTCTCTCTTCCCCCTTCCCATCTCTCTCGATCTGGTCGCCTGTAAAACCCTATAGATATATTCTCCATCGGAGAGATAACGGAGAGGCAGACGATTGGGAAGAAGATGGAGTTAGGGGAGAGGAGGAGGACGACGTGGCCTTCCCGGATGCCCATGCCGGAGAGGGAGGAGGAGACGGAGTCGACGGCGGACCAGACGTCGGGGAAGGTGAGGTGGCGGCCAGAGGAGGCGTCAATGAAGGCGATCCTGCCGTGGTGGGCCCAGAACGAGATGAAGGTGGTGACGTCAAGGGATTCGTTGGAAGGTAAAGCGATGGGCTTGCGTTTGCTGCAGAAGGTGGAGTTTGATTTGGAGAAGCCGCTTCTTGGGTCGATCGGAGGGATGCTCATTTGCGCCATGGGAGTACCTGGAACTGGAGAAGTTTTTTCCTTGTTCTTCTTCTTGGTGGGTTTTGCTTTTATTCTGTGTACGAGAAACGAAAGGAGTTCGCTATTGACTTTTTTTACACTTGCCTTTTGGACCAGATTAGACTACACGTGATGTGAGGTTCCCCATCCAGTCACAGTTTTTAATTTTTTTTCAGAAAAATTCTTGTTATTAACATCTTCAAGGAGTTATTTGACTGATACTACCAAACATCTTTGTGTTTTTAATTTTTGTTGTTTTCAAAAAAATTATTATCAAACATGTTTCTTATTTTTGTTTTTATAAAAACAAAAACCTGTTTCTATTTTTAATTTTAAAAAAATTGAAAACTGAAAATAAAAAGGTTACCAAACACCCCCTTAACTTTCACTTTTCAATATACTATAGGCCTGAACTTGTGTTCGATTTTTTTTTGTTTTTTATACGAAGTTCATTCCAATAATGCCAAATGGCACTTACAGCGAATCCATCCGACTACAATAAAAAGGAATCTACAAACTACCATCATAGAAAAACATACATGAAAACACAGAGACAAGCTAGTGTCTAGATCCTATGCCGAGCCATGCTCAAACCACACCGCCTCAAAGGATCAGGTCACGTGGCACAGTAATCTGTCCACCAAGCTGCCTCAGGCAGGTGTAGAAACCCAAACAAACGCAGCAACCAAGCTCCGATGGAAACAGACTGAACACAAGCAGGACGGTTGCCGCACCACCTTGGGTAGCCCCAATAAGCACGCCGGCCTGCTCCGACCGTTGAATGCACGCCTGACGCGACCTGATGCATGGACGGACCACAACCGAAGCGATGGAGTTATAAACTCCGGCAAGCCTTTGCTGGCATGACAGGCTCCGGGCACGACGAACGGAAAAGAAATCCTCCTGGGCTAAAATTCCGAACGACACGTGACCATGGCAGCCGATGAAACGAGGCACCGCTACTTACCTGTTCAATCCCAACAGCTGAAAAATAACAAACCCCTCCACGGGCCAAGCCCAGGAGGAATATTCTCCCACCTCCTAATATTCCAAAGCAACAGAGTCAGAAACAACTAAAATAACTACTAATTATTTGTGTTCGATTTGGTGTTCCGAAATTGATGTACGTTAAAAAATATAGAGAAACAAAAGTTTTCTAATATAGCTTGGGATGCTGTTGCTAAAATTCATTTTCGATCCTTCCATTGTTTTTCCTTTAGAGCAAATGCATTGAAACCTTTTGCTACATATTATTGAGGACAATTCAAGATCACTCAAAAGTACATTTTGATCAGGAACGAGTCAGAAAATGAAATGGCCGGAGGTGGTAGGTTTGACGGTTGAAGAAGCAGAGAGGATAATAAAGGAAGAGAAGCCTGGAGTTCAAATACAAGTTCTTCGACCAAACAGTGTTTGGACCTGTGATTACAAAATGCAACGGGTCCGACTACATGTTGATTCCTCGGGAAAAGTTCATAGGCCTCCTATAATTGGCTGACGATTTCGAGTCCATTTGATGAAAACATGTAAGACTTCGATCTCGATCGCTATTTGAGGCTTGCTTGCACCTTGTTTCGTTACATCGACTGGATATCTTAATGAATTTGAATAAAGCATGAATGGTTTTTGTGTTTCTGTACCTTTGGGATAGAATTTTTGATCTGTTTTGATTGAGGGGGAAACCAAGAGGGTTAAGGAAATTTCATCATTCTCAACGGATGCGACCTAAACTCATCACCTTTTCACCGGCCAAGAAGGTACGGAAGTATGCTATTTTCTTCCAATCTTTGGATTGAAAAAAGGGCAAAGGAAAAAATTGAAACTCAAACGCTCCAATATTAAGGGGCTGTTTGTTTGACGGGACTGATAGCGAAGGGTATTATAATCTTGTGAGATATGTTATGCCATTGCCCATCGAATTATAGAGTGATTTGATTAATAATACCACTCCCCTCATGGTGTTGTAGACGGCACGCTTTGTGGGATTAAAATTACTAGACGGTGGGGGCACATGCACAGGTGAACATATGGGGTTTGAAAGTGTGAGCGTGGGTAGTTGAACTAAAGTGATTCTGCTAGTAGTTGATTCATATAGCAAAAAGTAATTGTAAAATTTCGTTTTTGATTAGGATAATATTGGAAATTACTTTTGTGACAGAGCTTCACAATTTTGTTCACGCCAAAAACTCCTCTTTTTCAATACTAGAATGCATATCGGTGATATATGTCTAATCTAGACTGCGAAATTCAACCATAGAGTCCACTTCAATGCTCATATCGGTTCCAACAAAGGAGACTCATGAGTCTCGTGATTGCTATTCAAAAAAAACAACAAAGAAAACAGTTTTCCTGAGTAATTGCTTGAAAACTAACTGTTCTTTTTCTCAGAAAAATTTCCCCGCAAGAAGAAAAGCTTGTACAACATGTACTTTTGCTTCAATTTTCACTATCTGGCATCTCCGGTATCGAGAAGAGAAATAGGTGAAGTAGAAATATATAGGTGAAGTAGAAATAGAACCAAAACTTGCATCAACATCTCCTCTCCTGAATGAACTATACGACCCCTTCTCGAAAGACAACGGAAACAAAAACGAATTCTCATAACTGTCAAACCCTTCGCCACCCCTGCCACGACCCCTACCCCCGCCGCCATTCCCTTCCAACAGGGGTCTCAAGTCATCCGGTAACGGGACCTCGCCTTCCAAATACCTCACCACTTGCCTCATACTTGGCTTTACCATTGGCACATCATTTGAACACATAAACCCCAACTTCAAAACCATCACTACCTCAAAATCATCAAACTCACCTTCCAATTTCGGGTCTACTACCCCAACCACACTCCCTTCTTTCCACATGTCCCGTACCCAATCCACCAAAACCAACTCCTCTGGGACTGCCTTGGGCTCAACGGGCCTTCGTCCGCACACAACCTCGAGCAAAAGGGCAGCAAAAGCAAACACATCAGATTTGGTGGAGGCCTTTCCTGTCTTAGGCAACTCTGGTGCAAGGTACCCGAAAGTGCCAACGAGACGTGTCGTACCCGGATTAGCCCCGTGGTCGTACAATCTTGCTAGCCCAAAATCGCCTAGTCTCCCATTTAGTTCACTGTCAAGCAACACATTACTGGCCTTTACATCTCTGTTTATGACAACTTGCTCATACCCTTTATGTAAATATAAAAGGCCTGAAGCAACACCTTTGATGATGTGGAATCTCTGTTGCCAATTTAGTATTTTTTCTGGTTTGTTGAACAATAATTTTTCTATGCTCCCATTTGGCATAAAATCATAGACAAGGAGTAGATCACCTCGACGTAGACACCAGCCAAGTAATTGAACAAGGTTCCTATGCCTCAGCCTGCCGATGCTAGCGATTTCGGAAAGAAATTCGCGCAACCCCTGCCTTGAATCATGCGAAATTCGTTTCACGGCAACTTGAGCATTTGAATTTGGGAGTGTTAAATTAGGTAAAAATGAGAACAAAATCTCAGATAAATTTTAAAGTAAGTTTTAAATGAACATCGACAAATTTTAGAATGATTGAGCTAATTTTGTTAATGGCTTTATTTTGAAATATTTCTCCCAGACAGTTAAAAATAAAGAGAATCAAGAAAAAATAGCTCCAAGTAGACAAACTGCTTCTAAAGCAACAAGTATAAATGTATCGTATGATGAAATTCAGGCATAAAACCTAATTCTATACGTTTATTTTCGAGATATATGCAAGTGTGTATGTTTATATGTTAGCACACTTTTATAATTATGCTAATTTATACAAAAATATAAAAAATATATTTTAGTTTCAAGTGGAGGTACGCGTTCGAGTGGGGGCACGTGCCCCCGCGTGACCCCCTTTAGGTCCGTCCCTGCCAGGTGGGTATATCCGACGTGGTACCCGCTCGGCACCACGTGAAACCCACCCGGTACTTGAAAAATTTTCCCTTTCTTTTATAATGGTAGGATAGGTTAGAATACATGTGAAGACTAGTGGGTTGGATATCTTCCGTTTGACAAAAAAGAAAGAAAAGAAGACTAGTAGGTTGGCAGTGGCCGGCCATTGCTTTGATAACCATTAGAAGTTTTTGATACTTGTAGTTGTATTTATTTACGCAGATTATGCTACAAATTTACTGGGAGGGAAGAGACTTTTTCTGAGAAGCTGTGAGCCTATTTCATCATTACAAATTATGGCAGAGGAAAACAAAGAAACCAAGATTTCCCATGACCGCCATTGCTTTGATAACCATTGGAAGTTTTTGATACTTGTAGTAGTATTTCTTTTCGCAGTTTATGCTACAAATTTAGTGAGAGGCAAGAGACTTTTTCTGAGAAGCAGTGAGCCTATTTCATCCTTACAAATTATGGCAGAGGAAAACAACGAAACCAAGATTCCCCAAGGGCAAAACGGTCATGAATCAGCAGTCACCCCCCCAAGTAAGTTGCTTCTTCTCTTCTTCAACTTTGTCTTAGTAGACCAAAAGAGGATTATTGAACTTAAAAATTTGAATTTTAATCACATTTGAGTCGTTGTTCGCTCTCCTCATATCTTGCCCAATCCTTCCTCTACTCAATAACCTCCTTATTTTCTTCAGCTCACCCTACGCGCAACAAAAGTGCCATCGCGGAAACTTCAAAAGTCATCGCCTGCATCACGTACGAAACAGTCTCTCACAAGCTCCAAGGCCAGTGCCTACTAAAATAAATCTCAAATTATCCATGAGTAATAAAGTGGTATTTGTATGGTAGATTCCATAAGACTCACAAAAGTTATCGATCTGTGGAAGTTATGCAAAGAACTTTAAGAGTTGAAATTTGATTTTTTTCAAAGACAAAATAGTTGAAGTTGAGAAAGAAAATTTACGAGCCAAAGTAAGAAAGATCTAAACTTAAAAGGAGCAAACCGCCAGAAATAATTTGGAAAAAACAAGTCAAGTAAAGAGAAAATATAAGGGAGGAAAACGTAATTAGAACCACCACAACATACCAAAGCTAGGTCTCTCTTTTGAGAAATTTTTCAGTGCCGGATGGGTATATCCGACGTGATACCCGCTCGGCACCACGTGGTACCCACCCGGCACTTGAAAAATTTTTCCTTTCTTTTATAATGGTAGGATAGGTTAGAATACATGTGAAGACTTTGTGGGTTGGATATCTTCCGTTTGACCAAAAAAAAGAAAAAAAGAAAAGAAGACTAGTAGGTTGGCAGTGGCCCGCCATTGCTTTGATAACCATTAGAAGTTTTTGATACTTGTAGTAGTATTTCTTTTTGCAGATTATGCTACAAATTTACTGGGAGGGAAGACTTTTTCTGAGAAGCAGTGAGCCTATTTCATCCTTACAAATTATGGCAGAGGAAAACAACGAAACCAAGATTCCCCAAGGGCAAAACGGTCATGAATCAGCAGTCATCCCCCAAAGTAAGTTGCTCCTTCTCTTCTTTAATTTGGTCCAAGTCCATTCCAAGTGGCCTGACCAGATCATGTAATTCTTAAGATCCACATGATACCGAAGGAAAGCTAGTTGAGAAAAGAAGAAACTAAAAGGGTATTGAAATTTTGATTTCAATTTAATTCCATCTTATGATGATCCATATCAAATGATCGATCTAGATCAAAAGGAACTGATAAGAGAATAATCAAGTTGTTAATTAGTACGACTTTGGGATCCTCTGTCACAAAAATCGGAAAGTCTATGGTACATATGTTCATGTACATACATCACATACATACGTCTTTTGGGCCCGTTTCGGGTCCCAAATAAATGATCGGAGCCGTTCATTTTGTTTAAAATACTTTGCTAACGGACCTTTCAAAAAATAAGCTCAATCCAGTATCGATAAGAACGTTTACTAAACTTCCAACTTTGCTTTAGAATTCAAACTTGAATTATGGGACAAAATTGGACGTTTCGTACACACCCTAATTAATACCGGACTGAGCTTATTTTTTGTAGGGTTCATAAATAAAATATTGTAAACAAAATGAGTGGCTCCGATCATTTTTTTTGAGGACCCGAAACGGGCCTAAAAGGAGTATGTACTCGCTAGTACATATATGAAATCTGTACCAATAGCACCTCTCCACAAAAGTACATGTCATATGTTTTTACTTCGAAATTTGACAGATTAATTGGTTTTCACTTTTCAATTTAAAATAGGCTTGACCTTGGTTGGGGAAGGACATGACAAGGGGAAAGAAAATATATTTAGTTTTTACTTTTTAGTTTAAAAGAGGCTTGATCTTAGAAAATATAGAGAAACAAAAGTTTTTCTAATCTGGCTTGGCAAACTGTTTCTAAAATTCGCTATTCGAACCTTTTTGCTGTTTTTGCTTTAGAGCAAATGCGTTTAAACATTTGCTACAAATTATGGGGACGATTCAGGATCACTCAAAAGTACATTTGGATCAGGAACGAGCCCGAAAATGAGATGGCCGGAAGTTGTAGGCCTGACAATAGAAGAAGCAGAGAGAATAATAAAGAAAGAGAAGCCTGGAGTTCAAATACAAGTTATTCCACCAGAACATTTTGTTACCTGCGATTACGAAGTGCAACGGGTCCGACTACACGTTGATTCCTCGGGAAAAGTTGCTACGCCTCCTATAATCGGGTGATGATTTCGAGTCCATTCAATGAAAACGTGTAAGACTTCGATTGCTATTTGAGGCTTGCAACACCTTGTTTCGTTACATCAACTGGATTTTAATGTGTTTGAATAAAGCATGAAATGGTTTTTGTATTTCTGTACCTTTGGGAGAGTTTTCGATCTGTTTGAGGGGGAAACCAAGAGGGTTAAGGAAATTTCAACATTCTCATCATGTGTGAAGATAAAGTGGTATACCCAAGGATTGGTCATGAAAGGCTATAAATTGTGATTAAAATCACCTTTTCACTGGCCAAGAAGGTACGAAATATGCTATGCTCTTCGGATCTTTGGATTTAAAAAAAAAAGGGCAAAGGAAAAATTGAGACTCAAACGCTGAAATATTACGGGGCTGTTTGTTTGATGGGACTGATAGCGAAGGGGTTTATAATCTTGTGAGATATGTTATGCCATTGCCCATCGAGTTATAGAGTGATTGGATTAATAATACCACACCCCTCATGGTGTTGTATACGGCACGCTTTGTGGGATTAAAATTACTAGATAGTGGGGGCACACGCATGGGTGAAAATATGGAGTTTGAGAGTGCGAGCATGGGTAGTTGAACTAAAGTGATTCTGCTACGTACTTTGCCCTTGTAGTTGATTCATATAGTAGCAAAAACTAGTTTAAAATTTCGTTTTCGATTAGTATTGGAAATTACTTTTGTGACAAAGCTTCACAATTTTGTTCACACCAAAAACCGTTCTCTTTTTCAACATTAGAATACATATCAGCGATATATGTTTAATCTACACTACAAAATTTCAACATGGTAATGACTTCGGTGTCTCCCTCTGATTTGGAGACACCGTAATTATGGCATAACAAAACCATTGTAACCATAACCGAAACCCATTAGGAGCATGACAAAACCATAATGAGGCATAACAAAACCAGTAACTTGCATAACCGAACGGACGGACCAGATTTTGCCACACCAGAAGTTTGACCAAAACTGACCGGTCAAAGCGGTAACTCCAGCCGGTAAAAAGTCGATGTATAACGAAAACCATTAAAGGGCATAACAAGAAACCCGGAAAGGCATAATACAGGAATTGATTGGCATAACAAAGGGTATAATATTTCCTAAACGGGTATAACATAAACCCCAAGTAGTCATAACAAAACCATTAAATGGCGTAACTGTTGAGTTATGCCAACATTGGAATAACGGAAACCAGTGAAAAGCATAACCAATAACCACGGTTGGCATAACGAAAACCATACAAGGCATAACTAATAACAGAACCACAAAATAGCATAACAAAAACCCCTGAAAGGCATGACCAGAACCACATGCCAGCATAACAGTACGACCTGACCACCCCTGCCCCTGGTCCCACCTGTCTCCTCCGCCTGTCAGCTTTTTGTAATTATTATTTTTTATTCTAAAATGTTCAACCCCGGGTTAAGTGGAAAAAATGGGAAATTTTTTAAAATGTATATGTATTTTGCGATTATGTTCACCACTAAAATGTAACGGACCTCAATAAATCATTAATTTTAATAATCAAGGCCGTTGATTTGGTTGTTATTGGTTATTTGGTTGTTTTTGGAAATTCTGGGCTCCATCCAGTTTATTTTGGTTTATGAAGCTCTTCGATTTGTACAAAAATTCAACATAAGAATGATAACTTATGTTCGATAAAGCTTGTAACGAAAAGCCATTTACTTTATTTTTGGCAGGAATGATGTAATCTCCTGTACGCACGAGATAGACGGTTTTGATTTTGAAGAAATAGATAAAGTGGTCATCGAGTTGTGAACTATAGGACTTTAATACCTACGTAAGCATATAATGTGTTCCGATCATGTGGTTGCTAACATCCGATTATCATAGAAGTTGGTGACAAACACATAATTGATAAGATGTGCAATGTTAACGGTTTAGATCGGTCATCAGGAAAAACTATTGAACACTTTCCTTTTAAATTTATATGTTGAACCTTATTGTTCATAAACAAAGGTAATGTGCTTTAGTGTAATGTACAATACTCATACGATCGCAACACAATGACAACGATCGATACCGTTCATATTGTTTTGCTTGGTCTTTTAAGTGGTCTTGTAAATATTATGGTCTAACTTGTTTAGAATACACCTTTATTGGGACGTAGATTCATTATTAAAATGACATTTTACATCTGATCAAGTATGTATTGATAAGAGATTTAATTCATTTTTGGCAAAAGTATTCAAATTTTGTTACGTAAAATATAGACGGTCCCGATTCGAAAAAAATAGCTGAGGCGGTCGAAGATTGGTGCAGTATGGGACTTTAACGCTTTTGGAAGTACCAAATGTGTTCCGATTATGTGGTTGCCGACATCTGATTATCACCAAATTCGGTGACAATGATTAAATCAACAATATGTTGAATCTCATCGGTTTAGATCGAGCATTTGAACCAATGCGAAGATCAGGGCAAAAAACACTGCCGTTTTGTGTGCACGGAGAATGCACCCACCGAAACTTATATATTATCACCAAAACTTATATATTAAAAGCTTCTCATACTAGAACAGATGATTGACTTAGAGCAGTGGTCATGTAAGTTGCTCAAATTCCAAGTGGACCAGGTTCGGTTCCTGGCCCGGCCCTTTTTTTCAAATTTCAGAATTTTGTTCTTATTTGAATTTTTTTCGCATTTGTAAGTTTCGCACCAAACTTTTGTGAGATACTGATCTGTCTCGACGAGAGGAATCGGAAAAGTAAATTTTTTTTACTTTTACCCAAGTATTTGAGAAATAACCACTTTTTCGCCAAAAAGTCGATTTTTGCGCTAAAAATTGGTTATTTCTCAAAATACTTGGGTAAAAGTAAAAAAAAAATTATTTTTCCGATTCCTCTCGTCGAGACGAATCAATACCCTACAGTGTAAATTTTTTTACTTTTACCCAAGTAAATTTTTTTACTTGTACGTCCGATTAAGTATCACAACCCAATAACATAACACCACGTGTTCATGTTGACAGGGCCGGCCCTGAGGTAAGCCCAACAAGTCTTCGGGTGTTGGGCAACCCAACCTCCAAGTATGTAATAAAATATTAAGCGCCACTTGCTTAGAAATGTTCTTTGGTTCAGCGGAAAAGTTGTATGTCTCAATGGTGCACACCCAGGTTCAAGTCACACGGCGTGGGATTTCCCTTTGTTGTTTTTAATTTGTTTTTTATCTCTCTCCATAGGACATCTTCTTCCTCTTTAAAAAAAAAAACGGTTTAAAATACTGTTTTTTTTGGTAAACGGATTTTGAGATTTCAAAAATGTTTTTTACACAAAATCTAAATTTAAAAAACTATATTTATAGTTTTTAAATTTTCAAAACTGTTTGTGTAAATACAGTTCCTTTAAAAAATTTAAGTGAACAAAGTGTGTGTTTTTTGAAAAACTATTTTTTGTTTCAAAAAAATGTTTTTTTTACACAACAGTTTTTTTTTGAATTTTTTTTTATACAATTGTTTTGTTTTTTCTTCAAAAACTGTTTAATAAACTATTTTTTTCAAATAAATATGCGTGAAATGAAGGGAAAAAGTTTGGAGGGCCCGTTGGTTTTGATTATGGGCAAAAAATAACCAATGTAGAATTTGATATTGCTAACTTTAGCAATCTCTAAATGGATAATCAAAATCTAATGTGTTTTGATTATTCACATTTGTTTATTCTACTGTGTGGATGCTCTTAGGCTCCATTCTTTTATCCTTAACATAAATTTAAACTTAATTTGAGAATTTTGTCCTTATTTGAATTTTGCGCCAAACTTTTGTCGGCTATTGATTCATCTCGACGAGAGAAATCGAAAAAGTAAAATTTCTTTACTTTTACCCAAATATTTTGAGAAATAACTACTTTTTAGCGCAAAAAATGATTATTTCTCAAAATACTTGGGTAAAAGTTACATAGATCTCACTAACCACCACATCACCTCTGCGCGGACCCGTATTCGTACATGGTCGAAAATGATTGGTTCGTTGCACCACATCAGCAAAATAATATGGTATCACCGTTGTATTTAATTTTTTCCCCATAAACTGAACCCATCGCAGAAGGTCCTCCAAATACAGAAGAAAATTGGATCCCTAGATCCAATCGTCGAACCCAAAAAATGAAAGATAAAGACACATGATTACTATTAACAATCAAAGGAGAGGCCCAAATCCAAATCGGAAATGATTTGAAACTTCAATTTCGATTTCCCCTTTTTCAAGCACAGGCACAAGGATTGTCAACAACTACCACATCCGGATCATAGCTCCTAAACACCAAGTACCCGGCCGACAGCCCCGCCACAACGGCGACAAACATGCCGTCGTTGAACGACTTGACGGCGAGCATCAGCATGTACCCGATCGCCGAGTTGACCCCGAACATCACGGCTCCCAACAGCCTGACGGGAATCCTCGCGCCTCCTCCGCCACCGCCGAGCTTGGAATCGAGGAGAGGCGTTGTGGTCGTGGGTACGGTTGAGGAGGAGGAGGAAAGGGGTTGTTGCTTTAGAGAGATAAGAGATGGAGATGAACGTGGGAACGTGGGAACGTGGGAGATGGAGATGAACCAGGTTAAATGGGAAGAGATGAATGTGGGAGATGGAGATGATGTAGATAAACGTGCAGATGGATGGACTTGTAAACTTGAGAATGTGAGATGTAGAGAATAATATTCTCAACCGTGGTTAAGGGACTGGGGTTGGAGTGGGAGTAAGAAGGATTTTTTTTTTTACCGGTTCTTTAGGTGACAAGTTTGTTATGTTATACCTTCAGTTACACATTATATGGTTTTGGTTATGCTTTCAGTGGTTTTAGTTATGCTTCCAGTGGTTTTAGTCATGCCATTTCTTACGGTGTCTCCAAAACAAAGGGAGACACCGAAGCGTTACCCTTTCAACATATAGTCCACAAAGGGGCTTCATGAGTCTTGTGATTGCTATTCAAAAAAAACAACAAAGAAAACAATTTTCCTGAGTAATTGCTTGAAAACTAACTGTTCTTTTTCTCAGAACAATTTCTCCGCAAAAAGAAAAGCTTGTACAACATGTACTTTTGCTTCAATTTTCACTATCTGGCATCTCCGGTATCGAGAAGAGAAATAGGTGAAGTAGAAATAGAACCAAAACTTGCATCAACATCTCCTCTCCTGAATGAACTATACGACCCCTTCTCGAAAGACGACGAAAACAAAAACGAATTCTCTCTTTCCATGCTTCTGTAGTGTAGTTATATGCATTAGATTATTGTATATGGATCCATACGTAGGAAATTTAATGCATGATTGGTTTTTGGTTGATAAGTACTAGTGGTCATGGATTTTGTTTTCAATTATCCGTCCAATAACAACCATAAACTTAGCACACAGGGGTGGCTCCACTGGTTTTTAGGGGTTGAAGCGAATCCCATGCGTTTAAAAAATGCTCTCAGTTTTTGTATAATTTAATTTTTTTTAATATTGCCCGCACTATATCATTTGGAAAAGAAAATTGATTTCGGCACTCTACTTTTTGTCTTTTTCCTTTTTAAAATTAGAATAATACCTTTTAAAGTTAATAATCACTAACAAAATAAAGGATAATGTGGTAATTTCACATAGGATAAATGACAAAATGTGGAGTTCCAAAATCACTTTCCTTTGTGAAAGTTCAGAACAAATGAAAATTTTATTTAAATTTGTAAGATCATATAGCTCAATAAAATAAAGTAAACTAAGCCCGACGAGTTTTAACTTTTAACCAAAATAAATGTAAATATTTCATAAATTGTTTCATGTACAAAATTTTTTTATACGTACGTTTTTTTGTCACCGTTGAGTTAAAACTCAGAAATCACTTGTGTTAATACATACGTATACAAACACTTGCATCAATGTGTGCACAAGATAACTAAACCATAAGTGCATGTGGATTCAAACACATCCATCTGATGTAATCACTTCGTAGGGGTATCAAACACAGGATCCCTCATAGTGAGAGGTCGAACAAGAAAACCCGGTTCAGATAAACCGGATAGTTAGAGGTCGAACGAGGAAAACTGGCTGCATATTGCAAAATAACCACAGAGTTTGATTCCAACAACAAATTAGCCCTCAGTTTTTCGATACTTTCAAGAAAAAGATTTGAACTTTCAATTTGATATGGGTCTCAACCTCCATAGACTTGTTCTTAATTGAACCGGTTTAATACTTCGTCTTAGTAGACCAAAAGAGGATTATTGAACTTAAAAATATGAATTTTAATCACATTTGAGTTGTCGTTCGCTCTCTCATCTCTGGCCCAATCCCTCCGCTACTCGATAACCTCCTTATTTTCTTTTGCTCACCTTAATTAAGCGCAATCACAGTACCATCACGGAAACTTCAAAAGTCATCGCCTACATCACGTACGAAACACTCTCTCACAAGCTCCAAGGCCAGTGCTAGCTAAAATAAATAAATCTCAAATTATCCAAGTGTAATAAAGTGGTATTTGGATGGTAGATTCCATAAAGACTCACATAAGTTTTCATCAATTTGTGGAAGTTATGCAAATAGGAACTTTAAGAGTTGAAATTTGATTTTTTTTCAAAAGAGAAAATCGTTGAAGCTGAGAAAGGAAATTTAAGAGCCAAAGTAAAAATTTAGTTGTAAACTTTTTTTTCTTTTTTTTTTTTTTTGCCACAGCGATATACATCAGTGGGGGTTAGTGGGGATGTTAGAGTTAGCACGAGGAGACCAGAAGCTATCTATAGCCCTGGCCCCCTAAAGGCCTGCCCCTGTGGGGCTCGAATCCAAGACCTTCCACAAAGGGGAGGCAATGACTTACCAACTGCACTAAGCAGTGGTTGTCATTTAGTTGTAAACTTAAAAGGGGGAAAACCGGGAGAAATAATTTAAAAATACAAGTAAAGTAAAGAGAAATTAAATATAAAGGAGGAAAACGTAATTAGAACCACCACACTACCACAGCATACCAAAAGTCTCTCTTTTAGTAGTACTAGTCTAATGCTCGTGCTTCGCACGTTTCCGCGTGCTCATTGGTTGAATTGGTATCAGGAAGTGTTTTTCATTTTCGTAGTGATGATAGTAGAGAAATAGCAAGAGGTCATTGAAACAAAAATCAGTTTTAGATGTTCCAATCCAAGGGATTCACTGTTTTGGCGGAAGATTATTTCGAACATCACTTGGCCGATAATTTGTGAAGGTACGAAAACAGATTCATAAGCACAGTCTAAGAATACTTGAGCAAATCAACCAATATTTGTGCATAGCTTAACAGAAATGTATGCTCTTAAGCAGAAATTTACCAAGGCACTTCACAAAGCAAGCTCCGTTAGAGTACTTTTTATACCACAAAAGATAGCAGGCCATGGCTTTATTACTTAATGTAAAGCACAGACAAAGTTCTGGTTAATATACATCAATCCCCAAACAAAATACGCATAAACAAGTTCTACATGAGCCAGCATTATTTGCCAAAATACATTTCTAGAGTACTGTGCATTATCATTTCTCTAGAGAGAGAGAGAGAACATAGTTGTAGAAAAGGTTCAGCCTGCACATGTGATTGGAAACTTACAGGGTTCAATCTTCAATCCCAGGGGAAAAAAAAAACCCCTTACATAGCCTTTGTTGACTTACCTGATCATCCAGTAATTTTGAAATCCTTTCCGTATTTTCTTGAATTCCCCTTACACAATTCTTTTCGAAAGAGGCAGATACATCTCCCATCAATCTAAACCGACTTTAAGCAATGCATCATAAAATATGTGTTAGGTTGAATATTGAATCTATGGCAACACAGTAAAACATGAAGATCCCACCAGCATTTACCGGACTCTAAGAAAGCCCATGCCAACTACTATCAAGATAGCATAACATTCTAAGCAACTCCACAATGCAGTGCCCATTTGGTAATGTGAAATGGACCAGTTTTTAGGTCCATTTTCATTAACTGCCTTTTTTCCCTTGAAGGAACAAAGCAACCCCTCCTCATGGGTTTGATTCTAGTCAAATTTTGGGAACCTTTGTAAAACAAAAGTCGGTCCTTTGTAATCTTAGCATGCATTTACTATAACGATAAAGCAATTCATGGGTTTCATGTTCGTGCTCCTTTAATGTGCTGAAAGAGATCTTTATGTTAGGCTGTGTATATATTCTCTCTGTTCATCAAATTAGTAGGAGAGGGAATTTCAATTAACATGGGCCAGTATAAGTTGGAAGGTATGCGCAACTAACAAATAAACTTCAAAACTCAAGCTAGAGAACGATAGGAAACACAAGCAGATAGAAAAAGCAATTCGAGAAAAAGCCTTTTATGGAAAACATACCTTGCATTTGTTGTATTGCATCTCTTGCGCATTCTTTTCCCACAACACCCACCTGAATAATTTCTATGTAATAGGACTCAATTTATTTGATGAATGCAGAAGACATGAAACCCAATTTGGTGCAGCAAATGAAGGCAAAAAAGCATGAACCAAAATAAGAGTAACAATGTTTCCAGCAAAATCTAATAAATTACCAAAGTAATAGAAAATGGCGCTTGAATAACAATTACAAAGTTAGAAGGGAATTTTTTAAGCACGATTATACAAACTCATATCAGCAATTACCAAAACATGCCAAATGAAGGGATTCAAGGAAGTATCAATACCTCTTTGTCATCTTGGGCTAAGAATGCACTTCCTATTATGAAAAGAAGACACAATAAAGAGACATGATCTCGTACTATTAGGATCTGCTAGTAGCTATGACTGCGAAGAGTGACAACCATGAGTCTATAGACAATACATCAACCCATGGAATTATATGTGTCTTTCGTCCTTACAAGGCAATATTTGACAAGACAATCTTGTCTAATATAATACAACCAAGAGAGAAACAAGGCTTGATAACATATACAGAAGTTTCAAGCAAGTCCACCTATGCTTCATAACATGTTGAGCAATAAAGAATCAATTTAAAGAGGATGTGCACTAAGGATGAGTAGAACTATAAGAAAGGATGCACTATAACACAGTTACTTATTAAGGCATATGTTCGTGAGATATTAAATTGAAATTGCAGGTAAAAAAAGTTTCAGAAAGTATTCATTTCGAACACGTAGGATACGCACAAAGTTGTGACAGGTAGAAGCCAACTGATCTTGAATACTCATAGCCATAGGAAACTTAAAGCACCTTTAAATGTTTAGAAAAATATAAGGTGCAATTACAATCAGAAGTTATCAACACGGCAATAATAAGACAGGAATAAAATCATTCAATTTTATTACAGAGAAGCAGGTCTTAGGATATGAAACCATATCAACTTAATTGCACCTCATGAAAATGTCAGAAAGTATGCGTAAAGTCTACCACATGTAATCACAATACTCAGCCTAAGCAAAATAGAACTATGTTATCTTAAAAGATGAAATCAAAATATACGAAGTCTATGTCCTTCAGCTAATCTACTAAGTGGCATGCAGAACAATTATGCTAATCATATCATGTAGAAGCACTTCCACTTTCTCCAAATTCAGTTTCGTTATTTGGTGAATGTTGCGGTGAAATTCTTTCAAATCTGGCTGCATCCTGTGCTCTTGCTTCATCAATTTCACTCTAAACCATTTGATCACATTGGCGCAAAAGGCTCAAAGTTGTGTTCTGTTGTAATGCGTCTGTCAGTAATCTATTGCCAATAGCTGTAGATTTTAGAATCCGAACCAATTCAATGACTTCATCTCTAAGCCATTGGTAATTCTGATTATTTGCATTGTTAACAGAACATTCCGAGCCTGGTGTTTGGTTGTCTGGCATAACAGGAACGGGGGCGCATGTGATTCCTCTGGCTGTTGAGGATTATTTTGCAGCCGTGGCCATGAATGTGCCTTCATTTTTTAAAACTTTCCTGGTAAAAGTTCCTAAAGAAGGACATTAGATATTAATGGCAACAATATTGAATCCACTCAATGATGACGTCTTACCAAACAAACCACGTTGGAGTCTAACTCCATTTTTTTTAGGGCAAATTTCATTTGAAATAAGAAAACAATCTCAAATCCCCAGAATTATTCGAGGTGCGCATAAGCTGGTTCAGACACCTGAGTTATCGAAAAAAAAATCTCAAAATTCCAATCCACAAGTAAATAACTTCCTTTTACTCTACCAGTACATGAGTAGAATCCGAAACAAAAAACCTAACCCATAATTTTCCTTACCTCACATATGAATCCCTCACCCCAGGTTACATATAAACTATGCTTAAGACCTGAAAGAGCTAAACAGAGTAGAAACAATAGACAGGGGCTTAATCTGCTATGAAGTAGTCATAGAGCAACAACAGCAATTTGTATTTGTATTGGTCACCAATCAGATCACACATTACGGGCAAGATCTTACAAAACCCAAGTCCAAAAAGTAAAACGTATAGGAGAGGAGTGGCTTACGAAATTGGACGACTTCATCTCCCATCAACGTCCAAAAGCATCCACAAACAGATTTTACCTCTGCAAAATCGAAACCCCAAATTAGAGCAAAGCACACGATTTCTAGCTTGGAGCCCTAACGAACATAAAATTGAAGCAATAAGTAATGGGGCTTCTCCTATGAAGGATGGCAACCGCTGCTACAACTTCCAGCTTGTCGACCAAGCACCGCAAATCACGGCTAAAATTGGGATACGACGTCCAGTAAAAACGGCAGAAATTGCGGTAAAAGCAGTTTTCAGTGAAATCTGGAAACGGAGTACCATCGTCTCTCAAGCGTTACGGAACCGAAGTACGAAAACCTACCCATGCCTCTCGTTCGGCGACGGCGCCAATCGTACACAGTACAAGAAATTCGGCGGAATCACCGGACAGAGTACCAATTTCAGGCGCCAAAACCGGACGACCGATCATGTCTCTGCCACTCCTCTCTCGATCGAACGCTTCGAAGAATACACAGTACAAAAATTCGGAGACAACAGGAAATAGGGTACGAAGTGTAATATGGATGAGCAGTGTAAACGTGAGACACGGCCTCTCAACGACACCGTTTTCAACAATAACGTAGAATACCGAATCTACCCATCCACAAACACCTGCAGAACTAAACAACAGACAAAAGCTCAGAGGGTATTATGGTAAATTCACACCATGCCATGGCTTACCAGCCTAGAATCTTTTATTACAAGTGTATTGATAATGGTAGGATAGGATAGAATAATGGAGTACCTGTGAAGACCAGTAGGTTGGCAGTGGCCGGCCATTGCTCCAATGCTTCAATGCTTTTTTCGACTGAACCAGATCATCCCAATATTAGTAGTACTTCTTTTCGCAGTTTATGCTACAAATTTACTGGGAGGCAGGAGACTTTTTCTGAGAATCAGTGAGCCTATTTCATCCTTACAAATTATGGCAGAGGAAAACAAAGAAACCAAGATTCCCCAAGGGCAAAACCATCATCGATCAGCAGCCTTCCCCCGAAGTAAGTTGCTCCTTCTCTCTTCTGTGATTTGGTCGAAGTCCATTCCTAGTGGACCAGATCGATTGCCTAATTCTTAAGATCCACAAGATGCATAGGGAGTAGGCTAGTTGAGGAAAGAAGAAAAATAAAATGGAATTGAAGATTTTGATTTCAATTTGGTTACATCTTCTGATGATCCATGTCAAATGATCTAGTTCAAAAAAAAATGGGAGAAAATAATCGAGTAGTTTATTACGACTTCGGGATCCATTGACCTGAACTTGTGTTCGATTTGGTGTTCCGAAATTGATGTACGTTAAAAAATAGTATAGAGAAACAAGCGCAGTAGCCTGTTTGCGAAGTTGTGTCCGATTTGATGTTCCGAAATTGTTGCTAAAATTCGTTTTCGATCCTTCCATACATTGTTTTTCCTTTAGGGCAAATGCATTGAAACCTTTTGCTACTTATATATTATGAGGATGATTCAAGATCACTCAAAAGTACATTTTTGATCAGTAACGAGTCAGAAAACGAAATGGCCGGAGGTGGTAGGTTTGACGGTAGAAGAAGCAGAGAGGATAATAGAGGAAGAGAAGCCTGGAGTTCAAATACAAGTTCTTCCACCAAACTGTGGTTTTACCAATGATTACAGATTGCAACGGGTCCGACTGCACGTTGATTCCTCGGGAAAAGTTCATAGGCCTCCTGTAATTGGCTGACGATTTCGACTTCCTGTGACTAATTTCGAGTCCATTTGATGAAAACATGTAAGACTTCGATCTCGATCGCTATTTGAGGCTTGCTTGCACCTTGTTTCGTTACATCGACTGGATATCTTAATGAATTTGAATAAAGCATGAATGGTTTTTGTGTTTCTGTACCTTTGGGATAGAATTTTCGATCTGTGTTGAGGGGGAAACCAAGAGGGTTAAGGAAATTTCATCATCCTCAATCCGACCTAAACTCATCACCTTTTAAACCGGCCAAGAAGGTACAGAAGTAAGCTATTTTCTTCGCATATTTGTATTAAAAAAAGGGCGAGGGAAAATTGAAACTCAAACGCTCCAATATTACGGGGCTGTTTGTTTGACAGGACTAATAGTGAAGGGGTTTATAGTCTTGTGAGATATGTTATGCCATTGCTCATCGAGTTATAGAGTGATTTGATTAATAACACCACACCCCTCATGGTGTTGTATACAACACGCTTTGTGGGATTAAAATTACTAGACAGTTGGGGCACATATGCATGGGTGAACATATGAGGTTTGAGAGTGCGAGCGTGGGTAGTTGAATTAAAGTGATTCTGCTGCGTACTTTGCTCTAGTAGTTGATTCATATAGCAAAAATTAGTTGTAAAATTTCGTTTTCGATCAGGATAATAGTGGAAATTACTTTTGTTACAGAGCTTCACAATTTTGTTCACGCCAAAAACCCTTCTCTTTTTCAATATTAGAATACATATTGGTGATATATGTCTAATCTAGACTTCGAAATTCAACCATATAGTCCACTTCAATTCTCATATCTGGTATAACAAAGGGGACTCATGAGTCTTGTGATTGCTATTCCAAAAAAAAACTACAAAGAAAACAGTTTTCCTGAGTAATTGCTTGAAAACTAACTGTTCTTTTTCTCAGAACAATTTCCCCGCAAGAAGAAAAGCTTGTACAACATGTACTTTTGCTTCAATTTTCACTATCTGGCATCTCCGGTATCGAGAAGAGAAATAGGTGAAGTAGAAATAGAACCAAAACTTGCATCAACATCTCCTCTCCTGAATGAACTATACGACCCCTTCTCGAAAGACGACGAAAACAAAAACGAATTCTCATAACCGTCAAACCCTTCGCCACGACCACCACCCCCGCCGCCATTCCCTTCCAACAGGGGTCTCATGTCATCCGGTAACGGGACCTCGCCTTCCAAATACCTCACCACTTGCCTCATACTAGGCCTTACCATAGGCACATCATTTGAACACATTAAGCCCAACTTCAAAACCATCACTACCTCAAAATCATCAAACTCACCTTCCAATTTCGGGTCTACTACCCCACCCACACTCCCTTCTTTCCACATGTCCCGTACCCAATCCACCAAAACCAACTCCTCTGGGGCTGCCTTGGGCTCAACAGGCCTTCGTCCGCAAACAACCTCAAGCAAAAGGGCACCAAAAGCAAACACATCAGACTTGGTGGAGGCCTTTCCTGTCTTGGGCAACTCTGGTGCAAGGTACCCGAAAGTGCCAACAAGACGTGTCGTACCCGGATTAGCCCCGTGGTCATACAACCTTGCTAGCCCAAAATCGCCTAGTCTCCCATTTAGTTCACTGTCAAGCAACACATTACTGGCCTTTACATCTCTGTGTATGACAACTTGCTCATACCCTTCATGTAAATATAAAAGGCCTGAAGCAACACCTTTGATGATGTGGAATCTCTGTTGCCAATTTAGTATTTTTTCTGGTTTGTTGAACAATAATTTTTCTAAGCTCCCATTTGGCATAAAATCATAGACAAGGAGTAGATCACCTCGACGTCGACACCAACCAAGTAATTGAACAAGGTTCCTATGCCTCAGCCTGCCGATGCTAGCGATTTCGGAAAGAAATTCGCGCAACCCCTGCCTTGAATCATGCGAAATTCGTTTCACGGCAACTTGAGCATTTGAATTTGGGAGTGTTCCTTTGTATACTCGCCCAAACCCACCAGCCCCAAGTAGCTCACTGTCCTTGAAACCTCTGGTGGCTTGCTTAAGCTCTTGGTATGAATACCTGTAGAGCCAATTGCAAACAATGGGATCAATATTCAATACATTAGGAAGGAAAAAAAACCATGAAAAACATGGCTTTAGCATTATTAGAGACATTCCAGAGCTAAAGCTTAAAGTGCAGCCGCTTTAGGTCGATGAAAATTCACAAAAATTTAGTGGCCCTTCCTACTTTAATACCCTTTGTAATAGTTGAATAAAAAATGGCCCATATTTAATCTTCATTTTAGGCCCTCAAAAAATCAGGACTGACCCTGCCATTAAGCAAAGAATAAATTTTTTGGTACACAACCTCAGATCACTCCATTGCAGTTTTTGATACTTCACATGAAAGGTTCTCACCTCACAGAAACTCAAGCTCTGGTTGTTCCTCATCTTATTCTACTTTTAGGTTTTCAATGGAGAAGACAACTCTCCTATTCATGTACCCATGTAACCCACATCACATTTACGCGACTCGGGGGCCTACTGTGCCTTGCCTGCTGCAAGCACCATACGGGATCCATCCGGTACATTAATTTGCCCTGAACAGCTCCTTTTGTTCCACTCGTTAAGATTTTTCGTTAATATATATTACTAGAATAGATGGAACATCGGTACCTACCAACTCATATTCCTTGGAAAATATTTAGACAGATATGGTTTCTAGAATAAACTTAGAAATAAACATATCTTAATCATGTCACTATCGATATTCGATTAGTGTGATTTTTCTTAGGAATCACCTACTCGACAAAAGGAACAAAACAAACGGCTAGAAGGTCCGGAATGAGCCCCATGTTTTGCAGTAGCCCAAGGCACAGCAAGCCCCTATGTGAAACCTTACTGGAAAACAATACAAGCACCAGGATGCAATCATCAATCATGCATGGCCTAAGTCTTTACCAATCAAAGAATTTTATTTGGGTCCAGATTATCGTAAATAGATAAAATATAGCCTATGACAGAGACCAAACAGAAACTAAAATGTTACCTGTGCGGACCGAGTTCAAGCTCCCAGTCTTCAATTACGTCCCTGTTCTTGATTTTCCAGAACAGATATGCACCACCAAAGATTGCAGCAATTAGAAAAAGAGAACATGACACCGAAACACCGATAATCAGAGTTGTTTGTCTCTTTTCTGGTCCAGGTAGCGATGGCAGAGAGTTGAAGCTGAGGGATTCCGCAATCCCATTCATTTTAAAGCTCCAACCCAATACGTAATGCGAGCTAGCGAGCAAACCAGTGGAAGCAGAAAACCCAACGTACATACTTTCATGGAGTAATGGGGAGAGATCATATTTGTAGGAAATGATTGGCAATCTGGGTTTCAAATTCGATGGCGAAATAGTGACATTGATTTGAGTAGAAACTGAATCGTAATCGATCCAAACTAGTATGGGTTTTCCACCTTTGAGATTCAGCTCTTGCTTTTTCATATCTGTGGTGTAATATGCTGCAGCTGCAGATTCATTCGATTTCAAGCTGTTGATGTCGATTCCTATATGGTTATCTGCAAAAAAAAAAATTAGACGCAACGATCCACAAAAGCATTGAGAAAAACAAAATACACCCACAATAAGAGAGAACAATTCACTAATAATTGAGCAGTTGCATAGTCTGGAACCATGCAATGAGCGCAGCCTACACAATACACATAGAAACCCACCCCCCCCCCAGACAACTGTGGATACATCTGTGATCGGATTTGTGTATGGAAATCTCTGACCAAAACATTTTTCGTGAAAGTTACAACACTCAAGTCTCATAAGTTAGATTTGTGAATAATGATTTGGTCTTGGCTTGCTACTTCACGAGGGAATGCCCACAGCAGGGTTGTGGGAGAGCCCCGAAACCTAGATAGGTACTTCCTCCGTCTCATATTGTGGAGCAGTGCTCGAGACATATAAAAGTTCACATCCATTCTTACAGATTCTCTCACTAATGAAGATGAGACCCGCAACACTACATAGAGGGACCCACCAACATTTGTGGGAGACCATATAAGAATCGATGTAAACTTGGATTTATGCCCGACGAAAGATTATTCCATACCCCTGGGGCACCGCCAAGGGTATTGAATAAGTTTTCCTCCTCTACTGCTATCTCTTTCAACAATAATTACGCAGTAAAATAAGACAACTCAAAACGTTACCATTGATATCTCCGATCTCGACATTCTGAACCGTATCAAACTCCACTGCAAACAAATGGTTAGAGGAATTCCCCACGTCCGAATCGTTAAACAGTCCCAGATAGTGAGTGGGGAGAGCCGAGCTGAGATCTCTAGACGGCGAGAGAGCGAAAGCGAGCCCGTGCCCACCGAGCGTCTGGTACTCAGGGACTATAACGAAGGCGAAACAAGTGGAGAAGGAGAAAACAGAGCCGTTCGGGGAGCTCTTGAACCGAAGTGGAGAGGCGTAAAAGGCATGACCCATTAGTTTGCTTGAGTCGTTGGTTAGTTTGAGTACGCCGTTTTTCAGAATCTGGGATGATCCGGAAAGGGTGACGTTGGGTCCGATTTGCCGGAATCCGGCGTAGGCGAACTCGGTTGGCTGGGAAGAAGATGGGATTGAGAGGAGAGAAGAAAAACAGAGGAGAATGAGGAGGTTTGTCATTTGTACAGATTTTGGTGAGGTTTTGGGGTCTGTGAGTATTATCTTTCAGCTCGGTTTCAGCTTTTGCAATGAAATTCGCGTTTCTTAAAATGATTTTGGGATGAGAGATGTTGCAAGAATGGAGTAGATTTGGGTTTGGTGAGGTGGGATTGAGTAATGGGGAAATTGTTGTAACAGAATTTTCTTGATTGAGTCAGTACATAAAGACAAACCGGGGCCCTGCTGTGAACAACATAGGTGTTGTGCACAATCTCGGTCGTCGAATTATGTATACAACGGCTCGGATATTATTTTGATAATGAACGAGTGACGAGTCGAACTGCGTGTCGTGCATTTTCTTTTCCTTTTTGACCCAGGTCTTTTATTATCCTTAAAATATACTACGAGAAGTCGGTCGTATTTTGAGTGACGACTCGAATTGTGCACGACATGCATGGCGTGCACTTTGTTGTTATGTTAAAGAACAAAAAATAATACGACCGACTCCTCGTAGTATATTTTAGGGATAATAAAAGACCTGGGTCAAAAAGGAAAAGAAATAGAGTAAATTAAAGACCAAAGGATCTAGAAAGTGTTGGTTTTTTGGTTGTGAGCTTCCACCCGTCCCAACTAGGGATCGAGCTGTTGGTGAAATATTTGACACTCAACTCCATAAAAATTTATTCGAGTTATATTTGATTATTAAATAAATAGAATTTGTGCGTTAATTTTAGAATTGTTTAATAAATGAGTCAAATCTAAACTTAACAATATTCAACTCGATTATACTCGCCAACCTAAAGTGTTTATATCTCATAAGAATTTTACATACAGGGAAGTCCTATGGTACACACCTCTTATTAAGGGGTGTACCGTACACACCATGATTTTAAACCCTAGGATTTAAAAGTGAATGATCCGAACCACCCATTTATTAAATCAATTAATAAAATGAAAAAAGGGCTGAGCAGGTAATCGGTTGTTCTCTCCTTCCTACTCTCTCTCCCTCTCCCTCTCCAAAAAATGACCACAAATTATATAACATAACCATAACTTTTATAACGACACCAAAAATTGGCATTTGTTTACCACAATGTGTCGTACTAAAAGAAATTAATCCAAATATTCTATAGCAAGACTAAAATATGTCGTACCACAATTAACGATAGACTTTAATGCATTCGGACACGTTAAATATCGTTTGGCTACATATTTGTCGATATCCCATGATTACTAATTTTGCTAACAATCTTGAATTTTGTAGGATTTCACATTCTAACGGTTCTGATTGATCATTTTATAAATAAACTCGATAACAAAATTTAGAATTTTTTTCTTAAAAAAAACAACATTTAGAATTTGTATATTCAATATACTTTATATGAAGCTAATTTCTCTGTTGTAGCTGAATATATGGTAGACTTGTGATTGCGATACAATAATAACGATTAAAATCATTGATTTCGTTATGCTCGTTGATTAAATAATTCACGTAAAGTTTTTGCTTGATCGGGTTTAGAAAGCCCTTTCATCGGCACCCGAATTCAATCATAAAATGATATTTTCGTTTGATTAAGGGTCTAACGATAAGTGATCAACTTCATTCTTGGTATGTACATATGATTTATTCATATATATTATGTAAAAGAGAGACGGTTCCGATCGGAAAAAAAATGCCTTATATCGGGCTCGAGTGGTGCATTATTAGACTTTAATGTATTTGAATATCTTAAATGTTTTTCGATTATGCAGTTGTTGATATCTGATGATCTCTGATTTTGGTGACAATTAATACTGAATATTGTTTGATATTCTAACAGTTTTGATCAATCATTTTAGAAATATACTCGCTAACGACATTTAGAATGTACGTTCAATTTATATTTGATATGAAACCTAGTCCTCTTCTATAGTTGGATGTAGAGTAGCCTTGCCACCGTGACACAATAGTAACGATCAAAACCATTGATTTCGTTATGTTTGTTGAATAAAGTCATTCACGTAAAGTTATGGCTCGATCAGGTTTTGGAAGCTCCATAATTGACACTCAAATTTAATAATAGAATGAAATTTTTCATCCGATTAAGTCTCATTTTTCCACGAAAAATTGAAGGAATTTTGATTTTTTGAATTAAATTTTGTAGAGAAAGAATTTAATTTAGACTAGTATTTTGAGAGGAAATTGTAGTTGTATTCGAAAATTTGGGTATAGTACTTACTTTTTGGGTGAATTTCTTGGATGAAAATTTTGAGGTAGAACTTCATTTTTAGTTTAAATTATTGAGGTATTGTGTAGGAACAAATAAGAATTTGAAAAAATAGTGTGGATGGAATCAAAAATTAAGATGATATGGTGAAAATTTTAAAATTTGAAAAAATAATGTGGTGGGAATTGAAAATAATTAGAGGTATGGTATTTTGTTGATTAGAATTATCGTTTACTGAACATTTCAATTGAATTTTTTTATATGACACGTTATGAGTATGAAAATGTCAATTTATGGTGTTGTCATAATAAATTTGGTTATATTACTGAATTTGTAGTATGGTATTTTGCTAATTATAACTATCGTTAACTGAACATTCCGATTGAATTTTTTTATACGACACGTTATGGGTATGAAAACATCAATTTATAGTGTTGTCATAACAAATTTGGTTATTTTACTGAATTTGTTGTATGATATTTTGCTGATTATAATTATCGTTAGTCGAACATTCTGATTGAATTTTTTTATATGGCACGTTGTGGGTATGAAAACGTCAATTTATGGTGTTGTCATAACAAATTTGGTTATATTACTGAATTTGTGGTATTTTAAACATGTGTTATTATGGAATATTTTAATTAATTTCCTTTGGTACGACACAATGTAGTAAGAAAACGTCAATTTATGGTATTGTCATAACAATTGTGGTTTGTTATATAATTTGTGGTATTTAAATATGTTCTTTTGATACGACACGTTGTGTTAAGAAAATGGCAATTTTAGGTGTTGTCATAACAATTGTGGTTATTTTATAAAATTTGTGGCATTTTACAAATATTTTTGGCTTAGGTATAACAATTGTTGATTCTGGTACAACATATTTTGATTTTGTTATGGAATATCATACGACTCAAAAAAAATTTGGTACGACTCATTGTGGTAAGATAATGCCAATTTATGGTGTTGTTATAACATTTGTGGGTAGCATTATTTAATTTTTGATATTTTACGCATGTATTTGGTTAGAGTATAAGTATTATGGATTCCGGTACGAATAATTATGGTTACATAATAACAATATTTTTTAATTATGAGTAACCTGCTAATGACCTGTTCAACAGATAAATTTTAAAGTACAAGTCGTAACTAGAATCATAAATATGCATTAGAAAACCAAAAATTGGCATAATGAAAATCACAAATTGTCATAATTTAGACATACGGTATACCCTGTGTACCATAGCTTCCTCCTACATTGAACAGTTCGGTTCAAGTCAGGGATTTCTAATTTTGTTACGGTCTGCACCTCATTGTTTCCTATCAAATTTTGATGATTTTTTTTTTTTATCCGCAAATTTTGATGATTTGAATCGTTCAATATGTTTAAAATGTATTTTTAAGGGTACTTGCAAGAAATCGGCAAAAAATATGACCTAGAAGGACTTGATCTGAGCAATTTTTAATAAAAATGCGTTTTTATGAAAAACTGCTCAGATCAAGTCCTTTCCGGTCATTTTTTTTGCCAATTTCTCGCGGGTACTCTTAAAAACTCGTTTTAAACACATTGAACGGTTCAGATCATTAAAATTTGATCCAAAAAGTGATCTTCTACACGAGGTCCGGACCGTAAACAAAATCAGAGATCCCTGACTTGAACCGGACTGTAACATTGAATATGTATAAACTTTTACAAGTACTACAAATTTAAATATCTAATACTTTTGACTCGTGAACAAATTCGAGTTCCACTCAAATCTCAACTCGAGCTTGGGTCATCAAATTTTCATTGAGCTCGAGCTCGGCTCGAGTTCTCTTAAATCAAAATTTAACGAACAAACTTTAACATTCTAAAGCCCAACTCGATTCTGCTCGTTTATTGTCCTAATTCCAACCCCATCCTCTTGAATGGCAACCCATCACCTATAAATGGCCCTTTGATGTTTTTGAGACAAGTAATTGAATGTGGGGATGCTCTTAGAGCAATGAGACTAAAATGAAAACAAACTTTGTTGTTGGTAGTTGTAGACTTGCAGTTGCCCACCTTCCTTTTGCCAACAGTACGAGAAATTTTTCAGTGCCGGGTGGGTAACATGTGGTGTCATCCAGGCCGTCTATTTTCATATTTGGACGGTTCGGATTTAGAGAAAGAAAGAGGAGAGAGAAAGTTTCAATTTAAGCCGTCCAATACACTTTTGGACAATCCGAATGGGCTGTTCGGGCACCACGTGGGCACGATCATATGGTACCCACCCAGTTAACTGTGTTTTGTGAAATTTACCAGCATAGAATATGCTATTTGATTACAAGAATTTCCATCCCATCCATTATCAAGTAGGCCAAGCTCATGGATAAGGACTCCTGAACTTTGTTATTAGGAATGGTGCTTGAATCTTGCTTTTTGAAAAGAGCAAATTAATGGACAATGGGAGCAGGTGAAATAAATTATAAACTACTTTGGTTAATGGTCCCATGTTTTGTAATCACCATAGTCGTGGCAATAACTCAAAGAAATGCCAAAATACTGGTAAAGAGGAATAGATGACTTGCACGCCATTCCTACAAAATAATCTTTAATTGGGTGGTCATGTCCTGGCTGTTACTTTGGTTGTATATGAGACTTGCAGAGTTGCACCCTATTTCATGTGAGACATGTTAGATTTTTGTTAATTTGGTGTTGTTTTGCCTTCAGATTTCGGCATTGCTTAATTATTTAGGGTTTGAGCTGTGAATCTCTTTAGATCCTCTGTTATCTAGATCGATATTGGTTCTTATGTACCGGTGTTATCGTTGGGTCTGCTTCGGCAGTATGTGCCTGAGATCGACGTTTAGATTGCTTTGGTTCTTTTCTGTATCTATTTTGGAATCTGTTTGCCCGATGGGCTTGTGATGAATGAATGACTCTTTTCAAAAAATCAATTACCATAAGTGTTTCAGATATAAACTTGCACAAAATAACCACTTAGCTAATGTAAAACTTGCACCAAATTCATTCCAAAATTGTGGATAATTGGTTCATCTTGACGAGAGAAATATAAAAAGTTAAAAAAAAGTTATGACCAAAATGTTCACTAAGGATTAATCCAAAATAATTGTTTATGTCTTTTCTGGACTTTTTTTCAATCGTTTTTTTTTTTAACTTTTCAGATTTTTTCATCAACACCAACCAATAATCTACAAAAACTAACACAAAATTAACGATTGCAAAAAATCATTCAAATAAAAAAAAATTTGATCTTCGGTATTTAGACAAAAAAAAAGAAAGAGGTGATCTTATGTTACTCCCTCCGTCCCTTTATTACAGTCCAGTATTCCATTTTGGGCTGTCCCTTAATAAGTGTCCATTTTGTAAAGTTAGTGGGTAAAAGTTGGTGAATTGTCTATTTTGTCCCTAAAAGTAGATTCCATTTTGAAAAGTTAGTGAGTAAAAGTGTAATGATGATGGGTAAGTAGGGAAAGTGGAGGAAAAAGTTGATGTGAAAGGTATAATAATGATGTCTTTTTAATAAGTTGGAGTTACGAAGCAGGACAGTTTAAGTTTTGAGACTTGCTCCTTAAGGACCTTACATATAATTTACTTGCTCCTCAAATATTTCACCTGCTCCTCGTATTGGAGGTGAAATGACGCCTTTCCATTGAGGGCATAATGGTCCAGCCAATGTCTTACCAGTACAATGTTTTGGGGATTTAACAACACAAGACCATGACGGTGGTAGTTATTTTCTGTCCCTACCACATGTTGAGAAAAACTTCTTTCCTGAGCAATCCGTAAACTTTGTTTACGGCGTTCAATCACGCGCGTTTAAAAATGTTTTGAATGGTCCGGATTTTAAAAAACTATTCACGTGAATAGTTAAACTATTCTAGCGAATAATTTTTTTAAAATCCGAACCATTGAATGCTGAAACAGACAACTGAGATTGCTCAACTCCGTAAAAAGCCGCTTTGCAGCGGCTCTGTAAATAAGTCTCTCTCCCACAGATTATTAGTCTAATCCAAGTTTAACGAACTTTCGAAAGGAAGTTGATTTTAGTGTTATTCAAGTTTGAAAATTGTGTCCATACTTCGGTATTTGAAGTCCTGTTATTGAGTGATTGTCACAATGGAAAGGGTGCAGCTCACATTTCCCATCATATACAGTAAAGGGTTTTGAAGTTAAGCCCTAAATTTCAATTCTTGTTGACTAATTACACCAGAAAAAAAAAAAGGAAGAAAGCATAAAAAAAACAAGTTAAGCCCTAAATTTCAATTCTTGTGGCAAGCTCGTTTAAAGTAGTGGCAGAAGCGCGAACCTGCGGAGTGGTAAGAGCGCGGAGCGAAGAGTGACACGAGCGTGTAGTTGCGGAGGCAAGAGCACGGAGCGAAGAGTGACACGAGCGTGGAGTTGCGGAGGCAAGAGCGGGGAACTGCAGAGTGGCAAGAGGGCGGAGCTCGAGAGCGCAGAGCTACGAGGTTGTAGTGATTGGGTTATATCAAGGGGTTGTATACGTCAAACTTGGTGGGATTAGAATTGTATCACCGAGACATGTTTAATCTGGATTGAGAATTTTGAACAGCTAGAAGAAAGAAAGAAAAAAAAACAGCTTTCATGAGTAAAATTTCTAGAAAATAATCTCCGTTCTTTTTCTCATAGAAAAATTTCCCAGCAAAAAGAAAAAGCTTGTACAACATGTTCTCTTACAATTTTCACTATCTGGCATCTCTGGTATGGAGAAGAGAAAGTGGTGAAGCAGAAATAGAACCAAAATTTGCATCAACATCTCCTCTCCTGAATGAACTATATGACCCCTTCTCGAAAGACGACGACAAAAACGAATTCTCATAACCATCAAACCCTTCACCACCACCACCACCGCCACCCCCACCACCATTCCCTTCCCAGGGAGGTCTCAAGTCATCCGGTAACGGTACCTCGCCTTCCAAATACCTTACCACTTGCCTCATACTAGGCCTTACCGTAGGCACATCATTTGAACACATTAACCCCAATTTCAAAACCATCACTACCTCAAACTCATCAAACTCACCTTGCAATTTTGGGTCTACTACCCCAACCACACTCCCTTCTTTCCACATGTCCCAAACCCAATCCACCAAAACCAACTGCTCTGGGGCTGCCTTGGGCTCAATGGGCATTCGCCCACAAACAACCTCAAGCAAAAGAGCACCAAAAGCAAACACATCAGATTTGGTGGAGGCCTTTCCAGTCCTAGAGAACTCTGGAGCAAGGTACCCTAGAGTGCCCACGATACGTGTCGTACCAGGATTGGCCCCGTGGTCGTACAATCTTGCTAGCCCAAAATCGCCTAGTCTTCCATTTAGTTCACTGTCCAGCAACACATTACTGGCCTTTACATCTCTGTGTACGACAATTTGTTCATACCCTTCATGTAAATACAATAGGGCTGATGCAACACCTTTAATGATGTTGAATCTCTGTTGCCAATTCAGTACCATTTCTGGTTTGTTGAACAAGAATCTGTCTAAGCTTCCATTTGGCATGAAATCATAGACAAGGAGTAGATCACCTCGACGTCGACACCAACCAAGTAACTGAACAAGGTTCCTGTGCCTTAGCCTGCCAATGCTAGCGATTTCGGAAACAAATTCGCGCAACCCTTGTCTTGAATTGTGCGAAATTCGCTTCACAGCAACTGGAGCCTTTGAATTTGGTAGTGTTCCTTTGTATACTCGCCCAAACCCACCAGCCCCAAGTAGCTCATTGTCTTTGAAACCTTTGGTGGCTTGCTTGAGCTCGTGGTATGAGTACCTGTGGAGCCAATTCCAAAATTTAGCATCAATACACTAGGAAGTTAAAAAGTGAACAAACATGACTTGAAAATTATATATGCAAATCAATATGTTATAACACTTTCGGATCATCCATTACGGTATTTGATACTTTAGCACTTCACAATAATAGTTTTCACATCATGGAAAACTCAACCTTTGTTGTTCCTCTCCTTGTCCTATTTTCCAGATTTTCCTTCCAACAGAGAAGACAACTCTCCGATGCATATACTCGCTGACTCAAGTTTGGAAACTGAAATTTGGAGCATCTACAGGGGTTTGACCATCATCCTGGGAAAAGGAAAAAACAATGTCCAATTGGAATCCGATTCCTCAGTCGCTATTAATTTGATAAATGAGGGAGCTCCTGGGAACCACCCTCAGAGTACCAGCATCAACGATGCAAAAATCCTGCTGAACCGAATGGGAACCACTCTATCCCACATCTATCGTGATGCCAATCAGTGAGCTGACCACCTTGCACGATTGGGAGCCGAACAAGACGAGAACCTAGTTGTATCTATTGACATTCCCATATCCATTAGGGAATTTATGATTAGGGACAGCCTTAACATTTAGCAATTCCTGGACTAAGTTTATTTTATGTTTGGTTATAATATGTACTTGAACTTGCTCACACTTCTGATGCAGTATCTCTTTGCGCTTTAGTTATATATGAACTTGCTCACACTTACCCAAAAAAAAAACTCTCCGATGCATATACTACATTTAAATATTTACGCCTGTATAAGAATATACAAGCACGAGGATGATCATGGCCCAAGTCTTCTTTTTTAATAAATCAGTATCTGGCCCAATGACCAATTACTCTGGGAACCAATCCTATTGTCCCCGTTAAAGTCGGGATAAGTTCCGTAAAAATTGGCTCTACACAGGAATCGTTAGCACAAGAATCCCAGACCAATAGCTTTCTTTCTAATTGCCATGTGACTATCATTGTGCCAACCTCAGCAATCATGGACCATGTCTATATGAAATCATAGATGTTATTTCAGCGCGTACTTGCCAATCTATCTGGATGTTTTCACATCAATTTCCATGAAAAGGTAAGTATAGAACCAAAGACAGCAGAAAATGTTACCTGTGGGGACCAATTTCGAGCTCCCAGTCTTCAATAACATCCCTGTTCTTAATTTTCCACACCAGGTATATACCACTCAAGATTGAAGCAACTAGAAAAACAAATGACGATACCGAAATGCCAATAATCAGAGCAGTTTGTTTCTTTTTGGGTCCAGGGAGTGATGGCAGAGAGTTGAAGCTAAGAGACTTTGCAACTCCATTCATTTTGAAGCTCCATCCCAGTAGATAATGCGAGCTAGCAAGCAAACCAGTGGAAGCAGAAAACCCAACGTACATCCTTTCGTGGAGTAATGGGGAGAGATCATATTGGTAAGAAATGATTGGCAATCTGGGTTTTGTACTAGAAGGCGAAATCGTGATGTTTATTTGAGTAGAAGCGGAGTCGTAATCAATCCAAACTAATATAGGTTTTCCACTTTTGAGATTGAGATCTTGTTTTTTCATGTCTGTGGTGTAATAAGCTGCTGCAGCAGATTCATTCGATTCCAAGCTGTTGATGTCGATTCCTACATGGTTATCTGCAAAAAAAATTCAGGCGTTCCACAAAAGCAAGTGAGAAAACAATTCACCATATGCAATTAAGAATTGAATAATGACACACATGTCTTGACATAGATGGGTCTCAGACCGTTCAATCGATGCTCGTGGATCCTGCACTTCTGCACTCATCGAGAGACACATCTATGTTCGGATATGTGTATAAAAAATGCTTTTTCTTAATGAAGATTACAGTTTACAAAACTCAGCTCCCACATGTTAGTTTGCGTGAATGAATTTGGTTTGCCACTTCCCCACAACAGCGCTCGCTGGGCCACGAAATCCAGGTATTACGGTAATAGGTGATGTAAATCTAGGACATAAATGCGTTATTTTGTAACCAAAATCTATGTGATTTGTATTCTTTATTCATTTGATGAATAGTGAAAACCAATGAGTCGTGGGTTGCCTAATTAAACAATTAAAGTACCACGTAAAAATCTGTGTCATTTCTGTCTTGTTCCCTGAGTTCTTATCTTTCAAATAAGTACATACCTTTTGAATTTTTGAATTAAAGGTGATGTATTGTGACAGGTTGACGTGCTTCGTAAAACAAGAAATAAGTACTTAAAAAATAAAATAAGAATCTTAGCGAAACAGGCCTTATTCTAAGTGCGGTTTTGTGTTATTCTAAGTGCGGTTTTGTGTTAGGTCGAATCCACAACATCACATTCTAAGTGCGGTTTTGTGTTGGGTTGAATCCACAACATCACATACCTCCTTCTACTGCTGTCTCTTTCAACCAACAATCACTGTTAGATGTTAGATTTCTTGAGAATATATTAACCAAGCTTGGGTGGCTTAAATAAGCGATATAGGATTAATTCTAACACTCCCCTCACGTGCAGTCCGGATGCACGTGGCGGTACAAATTGAGGAAACCAGAAATTTTTTGACTCGGGCGACCCCTCACGTGCAACCCGGATGCACGTGGAAGTATGAATTGATGAGATGAGTTGATTGAGTCGGGCAATGGAGACTTGACCACACGAGGTGAGGCCACCCAAGACCTAGCTCTGATACCATGTTAGATTTCTTGGAGGGTTCCAACCTAAAACCAATTGGCAATAGGTGGAGTAGCCTCTAGAATATATTAACCAAGCTTGGGGGCTTAAATGAGCGATGTGATCACATCGTAAATTAAGAAAACTCACAATATTTACCGGAAAAAACAAAAACAAAAAAGACAACTCACAATATTACCATTGATATCTCTGAACTCGAAATCCTGAACCGTATCAAACTCCACAGCAAACAAATGGTTAGAGAAATTCCCCACATCCGAATTGTTGAGCAGTCCTAGATACTGACTGGGGAGAGCCGATCGGAAGTCTCTGGTCGACGAGAGAGCGAAAGCGAGTCCGTGCCCGCCGAGTTTCTTGTACTCCGGGACTATCGCGACCGCGAAGCAAGTGGAGAAAGAGAAAACAGGGCCGTCCGGGGAGTTCTTGAACTTAAGGGGAGAGGTGTAAAAGGCATGACCCTTTAGTCTACTGGTGTCGTTGGTTAGTTTAAGAATGCCGTTTTTCAGAATTTGGGACGATCCAGAGAGAGTGATGTTGGTTCCAATTTGGTTGAATGCGGTGTAGGTGAACTCGGTTGGCTGGGAGGAAGATGGGTTTGAGAGGAGAGAGAGAAAACAGAGGAGAGAGAGGAGGTTTGTCATTTGTGATTTGAGATTCTGGGATGAGAGATGTTTCAAGAATTCATTTGGGTTTTGGTAAGGTGGGATTGGAGATTGGTTGGGAAGTGGTGTTGCATAATTTTCTTGATTGGCTTTCGAAATCTTGAGGAAAGAGATGGGAAATGTGAAGAGTAGCAGCCGAGGAATATTTATGGGGATATTTATGTGGGAGTATCAAAGTGGTCAACTGGGGGAATTAGGTCACATTAGAATCGAACCCTTTTTTTTTTGTTTTTTGGTTGACAGTCGAGAGTGTGTGGATCAGTTTACGCGAATCTCAATAAATTTCCTCTCCGGTTCACGCAAAAGCAGGTCATTCACACCGGCACTAAAGAATTCCCGAGAAAATACTTTTTGGTAGTCAGACCCCCAAAATTGTACCCTGATCAATTGCGTAGAGAACAAATTACCAACTAACTGGACTAACTTTAGAGGCTACATGGACGAGATAGTTTAAATAGGAATTATACATTGGTATAATTAGTGGTTCAAATTTTAGACTAGATGAGACGTTTTAAATCTATACCATGCATTAGTACGAACAAATCCAAACCAATTATTGTAATAATGGACGATACATATTTGAATGGTCTTGTCTAGTCCAAATTTGGCGACAATCCAATTCCTAGAATTAAATTTTTAAATGAGTCAGTGCAAAAAAGACTGATGTCGTCGTGTTAAGAAAAAAGAAAAAGAAAGAGTTGACCGTTGTGGACTCCCAGTATATTTTATTTTCAGGCAATTGAAAGATTTCTGCTACACACAGATAATCTGTGCACAGATTTCATTATGGGACCTATTATGGATCCCACACAAATCATTCAAGTCGTTCATTAAATGTAAAATATTTTTTTAGGGTCACCGTAAAAAATAAGCTCAATCCGATATCTATAAGTGCTTCATCCAACTATCTAACTTTTCATTCAGATTTTCGGATAATGAAAAGTTATATGGTTGGATCGAGCATCTATAGGTATCGGATTGAGCTTATTTTTTACGGGAACTCTTGAAAAAATGTTTTACATTTAATGAACGGCTCGGATGATTTGTGTGAGACCCGTGGTGGGCCCCACAACAAAATCTGTGCACAATATGTGCATAGATTGTATGTGTGTAGACTTTCTGCAATTGAAAAGTAAGTCTAAGGGTACAGCAAAATCGTACAGATTTTGCGTACAAATTTTTTGTGGGGCCAACTACGGGTCCCACACAAATAATCCGACCCGTTCATTAAATGTAAAACAGTTTTTCAAAAGATCCCGCGAAGAATCAGTTCAATCCGATACTTATAGATACTCGATCCAATCATCTAACTTTTGATTTAGATTCCCGAATAATAAAACATTATATGATTGGATCGAGCATCTATAAGTATCGGATTAAACTGATTTTTCGCAGGGGCCCTTGAAAAACTGTTTTACATTTAATGAACGAGTCGGATCATTTGTGTGGGACCCGTAGTGGGCCCCACAAAAAAATTTGTATGCAAAATCTGTACGATTTTGCTGTACCCTTAGACTTACTGAATTGAAAACCAATAATGTAGAAACTAGAAAGTGTAGTTTCTGGTTGCGAGCAGCCATCTCCCCAACTCCCAATCCCATCTTCTGATGGTTTGACGGTTTTGAAAAAAGGCCGTTTGATAGTTTTGTTGGAAAAAGAAAAATGCTAATCTCCGCCCATTTAGGCATAGGATAATGGATAAAAAGTGCATTGGTATTTAAAAAATATATATTAATATCTATAAAATGTGTATTGATACCCGAATTTATTTATAAGTATATTACTATCCTTCGCCTAGTGGACGGAGGTTAGCAAGACCGTCGTAAAAAACTATCAGAGTGTAAGTGAGTAACAAGTAATTCAGTGTGGGCTTGAGTTAAATATTGGAAAATTTCTGAAAACGATAATTCAGAGCGTGGACGCAGTCTCGCTGTACAAGAATTGAAAACCGGAGTGCATGTGACATTTTAGTATGTGAATAAAGGTCGAGGTTGCCCCCCTTCCTTTTGTCCACAGTATGCAACTTGTTGGTTGTCTGCGCTCGGCAGCACTATTTCTCCCGAGGCAAAATCTAAAATCAACCTAATTAGGGGTGTACACGGTCCGGATTGATCCGGTTCTCTAGAAAATTAGTAACTGGACCATTTCAAACGGTTCTAAAAAATTGAAAACCAGAACCTAACCAATATATGCATGAAACCTAACCAGAACCAAACCGTAAGACCGGTCCGATTTTGATTCGGTTCCGGTTCTATCCAATAAACATCCAAACACTTATTCACAATTAAATATGAACTCATAAAATTAAAGAAATAGGAAGATAATCTGCTGGAATATGAAATGAAGGAAGAAAATAAAAGTTTTCCTAACAAATGAGATTTCATCTCTAAATAAACTAAGTTTAGCAAGGAAAAGATTAACCTACCAAATTCAAATACATATTTAATTACACACATATGTATTTCTATATTTATCTTAGTTTTAAACGGTCCGATTCGGTTCTAACCACGGTTCATTAATTGAGAACCAGTAACCGAACCAAAATTAACGGTTCTTATTTTTTTGGAACCATAACCTGACCGTAGAACCACATAATCGGACCAAATAGGACGGTTCGGTCTGGATCGAACCGGTTTTACGGTTCGGACGATTTTCTTGAACACCCCTAAACCTAATAGGCTGAGGCCCCGTTCTCAAAAGGGAAATAAGTACTTATTTTTTAAGAAGACAATATCAAGCTCAAAAATCATATGCTTACGCAAATAATTTCTCTATCAATATGAATTTTATTTGATAGATCTCATTGAGATCTTTAATATGGTGCAAAAAAAATTGAAAAATTATTTTTAATTTACATTATTTTTTAGTTTAAAAATAAAAAATAAATACTTATTTTTTAAAAAGGTGTTCTGGAACGGGCCTGACTATAAAGGATCTATGGTGTCTTTCACGCGCTTAAAAGGGAAGTGAGGACAGTCCTTTACTGCCAATCTCAGTGCAAATAGGCAGCCTTTCTCTCCCCTCTGCTGAAGTGATGGATGTTAGGAAGGGAATTGACAAAATTAACCCTACCACCATTTTCCCCGGTCAAAAGTGGGCCTTCACCCCTTCACTCCAAAAAATAATTTCCATATATTTTTCTGACAATAATTCTAACACTACACCTAAATATACACTCAATCAAACATCCACACTTATAATATTAGGTCCCGTTCTGGAACGCGAAATAAGTACTTATTTTTAAAAAAGACAATTTCAAGTTCAAAAACGATGGGTTTATTGAAATCTAAAAATATGCAATATGGATTTTGTTTAAAAGATTTCATTGAGATCTTTAATACGGTGCAAAAAAATTTGAAAATTTATTTTTCATTTACATTATTTTTTAGTTTGAAAATGTGAAATAAGTACTTATTTTTTAAGAAAGTGTTCTGGAACGGGCTCTAAGTGGGTCTCACTCACGTTGAGTGTGTAGTGTGTGCGGGCTATACTCCTATTATGAGTGTGGTTGTTTAAGTGTTTGTGTGTTTGGGTGTAATGGTAAAATAATTATTTTTTCTGATGTCTTTCGGTTCCCCAAGCTCCCTCACCAAATTCGCCACATTTGTTTATCTGATGTGTTTTCTTAAATGTTTATCAAATTAATGCAAAATTTTGAGAATTATTTATTTATTTAATAAATAAAAATAGAAAGTTATTCATTTAATGTCTTTAGCTGGTTTTATATGATTTTCCTGAACCTTAATCCATGTATTTATAGAATTTTTTCATCAAGACATCAATCCAAACAATTAATCCTATCCAGTTTGACAATAAGAAATAAAAAGCACTGAACCCAATTATACCGACCGTCTTCAATAACCATTAATTTGATCGAAGAAAGGAATAGAAAAAACACGGGGCTTGTTCGGTTGAATTTTGAGGGAGGTTTTTTGAAATAATCAATGAAGAGAGATAGAAAGGAAAAAATTATTAGAGACTCTGCGCACCAGAATATTCTGCAAAAAACTGAATATTTAAGTTTTTCTTGGATATTTTCAAAAAACCTTGAGTAAAATTCATACTCCACTTTTTTATTCTTCTGATTCGTCTCGTGTCGAGACGAATCAATAAACCACAAAAGTTTGATGCAAAACTAACAAATGCAAAAAAAATTGAATAAGGACACCAAAGAAGCACAAAAAGCTAAGGAGTACAATACCTAGCTATTGAAAAATTGGATCAACTACCTTCAACTATCCAAATGTAACAAATTTTTTACTAGGCCACTTAGAAAATAGTAATTTAAAACTTATGAACTGCTCGAATTATTATTAGGGATCCCCAAAGTTACCCCACAAAGCAAGAAGTACGTAATCTGGCCTAGTGCCTTCTTGTTTTGTCCTTATCCATTTTTTTCCCGCATTTGTTAGTTTTAAGTCAAGCTTTTGTAGATTATTGATTCATCTCGAGAAGAAAAATCAGAAATGTCAAAACAAAATTTACGGATTTTACAAAATTTAGCTCCAAAGGCTGCTAATTTTGTAAAATTACGAAATTTACAAAAAATCCCAAAGGCTGTTGATTTTGTCATTCCCTTTTTTGTTAACGCCCCTCCCCTGCAAGTGTTAACAAAAAAAGAGTGGCAAAATCATTTCCTATTCCAAAAAGTAAAAACATAAGTAACCAGCCGGGGGCGTGAATTCCGAAGTGCACACGCCAAAAAATAGTCATGGATTTCTAAGGGAAAAGTAGGCATTCAGTAAAAATGCTAGGGACCTCTAACATTTGAAGCTAGAAGTACGGTTAACAAAGAAAAAACGTGACAGCTGATAAAAGAGAAAAAACGTGACACGTAAAAAAGACATCGTCAACCTAATAGGCGGACGGTAGAGAGACCATTTTCCTAATTGCATTTTGTGAAGAACACTGGTATTACAGGAATTTACAACGCACCCATTATCAAGTAGGCTAAAGCTCATGATTAGGAATCGCGAACTTTGTCATTCGTGGAAGTGCTTTTAACAGGAATCTTGCTTTTGAAAAAATCAAAGAAAGCAATAGAGTAAGATATATATATATTTTTTCAATCGATAGAAGAGATCATTTTAGATCAGATATGAAGTACATAGTATAAATTTGGGACATTACATCAATTATGAGAGTCCACGAGACAACCAAACCTACCAATTCAAGAAATAAGCCTATTATAGCCTTATAGGGTAGAAACAAAAAAAGAAAGAAAAGCCCTCTAAGAGTCCCACAGACAAGTGGAGAGACTCGAACTCCTAATCTCCTAATGAAATGTAAGAGTCCCGACCAACTGAACTAGCTAAAGAGTACATTATACGGCATACTTTATTCCTTTTTCTAGTCTACCTTTTCAACAAGAATAGGAATTTAGGCCCTGTTTGGATGGTGGATCTGGAGCCCGGATTTGGACTCCTGGCCCCAAGTAAATCAAGTCTTTGGGAAGGGAAAAACAGTGGGTGGATTTGGGATTTGGGGTGGATTTTGGTGTCCTCTGGATTAGAGGATTTGTAATCCAGGTGTTGCCGGATTTACCCCCCACAGGGGTACTTCTGTCGGTGCTCAAGCGGTGTGGACATTTTGACGATCGTGTCCCTCAAAACTCTACCTCGTCCACCTCATCTTTCCATTTTGGAAAGAATACTGCTATTGGTACCGATCAATAGCGTAGGGAAAATGCACCGACGGTCGTGACGGGCTGTCTCTAACCACCGGACGGCCGATCCGAGTCGTCCAAAAATTAAAAAAAATAAAATCGAGTGGGCTTCAGCGGGAATCAAAGGCATCCGAGGTGTGTAGGGTGCTTGATCCGAGCACCCCTTTTCGTGTATATATGTATACACGAAAAAGGGGTGCTCGGATCAAGCACCCTACACACCTCGGATGCCTTTGATTCCCGCGTGCCCACTCGGTTTTTTTTTTTTTTTTTAATTTTTGGACGGCTCGGATCGGCCGTCCAGTGGCCGGAAATGGCCTGGCGCGGCCGTCGGTGCATTTTCCCTATGGTACCCATCGGTACCAATACCATTTTCGTTTTGGAAACGATCTGTTGAGAGAGAGAGAACCGTTCACTTTTTAATTAAAGTTTGTTGAGAACATTGACCATGCCAAAAATCACATTGATCAAATATCGTTTGATATGATATCAAAATGCATTGATCTTTAGATAACTATGTCAAATGGGTTGCAATGCAGTGTTAGCACACTTTTTTTTCTTTCAGACGATATCCGGTCAACGTGATTTTTGGAACAATAGACGGGAGTGCAGGTATGATACCCGGCCTGTCACTTCCGCAAGGGAGTATTGTCCCGCCATATCGCACCACTATCTGTAGGCGACCTCACCACACTTATGTCGGGGCTGAAGCTAAGGTCCCATCACACGTGGGTGGTATTAGGATTATGTTTAGCCCCAATGAGGGTCTATGGGGATTTGTACCTAGGTCTTGTCCAACCAAGTCCAAGTTCCTAACCACTTAACCAACTCCCTCATTGGTACTAAATTTTGTTAGCTCTTTGTCAACAATATTGTGTCGTATTTTATTTTTTGGTGCTCTCTTTTAAAAAAAATTTGAGTGGCTTGGACATGGATTAGTTTGTGCGAGTAGCAGCAGTAGAAGAGTTTTTGTAATTTATTTTTTATCCGAGTTTTTGTACTATTAGAAGCACTCTTAATGCATTTCTTGTACAGAAGTATGGACACTATGTTCCAACTTAATTTACACTAAAATCAACTTTTCTTTTGAAAAGTTTGTTGAGCTTAGATTAAACTAATAGCGTGTGGATAATCATTTCCAACCACGATAGATGGTGCCAATTGTGGGCTTGCTTAGCATATTGTCACTCTTACATCATCATGATTCCTTGTCTGAAGTGTTTTATACTCAACAAGTTCACATTGCCTCAATAGGACTAAAGCATAGTTTCATTTTTCTCTATATTTTGTTTCTTTTAAGCTAGTCCCATTACTGCTAACATAGTGCAGCAGTAGTTGGATTTCTCTAAAAAAATTTACCTACAGCTTAAGAATTTTAGACAAGTTGTTTATGCTAAATTGACTTTTATTTGATGTATGTGAGGAGAATGACTTGTCTCGAAATGCGTGTTTTTTTTTGTTTGTTTTGGATTTAGCCTGTTTAGTCCGTTTATTTTCTCTAGAGGTTCAATTTTCTCATAACTTTGGGGAGAACATTATTGGTAGTCACTGAACAAAATAGGGCCTTCAAAATTGACAATGCAAAAGAAACTGGAAAACCAATACACTGCATAAACACACCAATCTATGACACAAAGTCGACGTCGTTGATTCGTGTAAATTTTGAGGGTTAATCCCTTTTCTCAACTTCACACATCCCTGATATACACCTAGTTAAATGAATACAAGCAGCTTCCATCATCACTCCTAGCCGTTGGATCGAAGTTTTCTGCAGAAGGATCGGTACAGCCTTCGGGGACAGGAAGGCCGACCTGTTGAGCTGCTTTACCTGCATTCAAACAACAATGGAAAAGAAAGCTTAAGAAAAATCTTTTCTCAGGCTATGTATCAGCCAAAAGGCAGAAGCAAACCTCCTGCTAAGGCCTCTAGGATGAAGGTGTCTGACCATAGAAAGTTCCTCTTTTAATGGCATCATCGTTAGCATCTCCAAGGGCTGCTTCGCTCAGGTACTTGTCAGCCAATTGGACTCTCTTCACATTCTCCTGCTCCTGAACCAGCATGTTTCCATACTCGAGGAGCTTTTCCAGAGTCATCTTCGGCTGTTCAAAAGTCGGGGGTGCCTCCTTTGAGTTCACAAGCTTTTTTCCAACATTTTCTACCCCAACACTTGAAATCCACTTCCTCACTTCATCATCGTATACTCTTGCCCTCAGGGCGCCAAAGAAGTCTGCACAACAACACAACGTCGTTGATTCATTTTGTACATGCTTGTTTCACGTTTGATTTACTAGTAACAGTGGGAAATGCTATTCTTCCACCAGAATGATGGGCGCGCAGTGAAAATTTTGTATTTGAATTTTTTTACTTTAGATTGATCGACCCACAACCGAGCCACATTATTTTTCTCATTTCTTCTCTTTCTTAGCATTTTTCATCATCCAGAGTGGCTCTAAATGTCATTGACAGAATTTTAGCACTAAAGGGACTTCATGGAATCACTACCATAGAAGATGTCTCAAAGCTGGAGCTTACCAATTGATTGCCCGGGAAAGGTATCAACAAGCTTGACAATATCCGCCTCAGGAACATGGTCGGTCCTGAAAATACCCGTGCAAACACCAATCCGATCTTCCCTAGTAGGAGCCCAGTAGAACTTCTCCATACGACCATCACGGATAAGAGGCGCATACAACGTGGAGAAGTCGTTACCAGTGACCACAATAGGAACGCGTGGATTCTCCTCCTTGTTGTACATACCGGGTAGCTGGACACTGGTTGGGTTATCAGCAATGTTCATAAGGGTGGCATTCACCATTTGATTGTTGACCGTGTATTGGGTGGTCCCACCGAGCCTACCGGCTCCTGCGTCAAGATCGTTGATGAACAGGACGCACATCTTTCCTTTCCTGATTATGTCCGCTGCCTCCCTGTACCGCTGCCTAATCAGTTTTGCTGGCTCTCCAGCGTTTCCACTTTCTAGTTCTCCGGCACTCATCATAATGGGGCTGGAAAGTAATCAAGGAAAAGACCTTAGCCTTAGCATCAAAGACATAAGTGAGTCTTAAATTGGAGAAGTTTTCAGCTAGTTTATGCAGTGAATTCTACAGTTGTGGCCCCTTTTATCTGGATAGAATCAACCCATCTGTAGCCCATCACAATTGGACCAAAAAATGAAGTTGGAATAGAAAAACTCTTAAGTTTCGGTATATCCATTTAAACTTGCTCCGCACATAAAACTTCTTAAATTCGAGATATCCAGCAGAGTGACGATAAAAGACAACATAATTTGCACGCCTATTAGGATCAGGACAAACCCCCGCAATAGGGACCGCACATTGTGGGACCCACCCTTGGTAGAGGGGTTTGTTCCGATGAGTCTGGTAGGTGTGCGAGTAGAAGTGCTACTACAACAAGAGGAGGACGAGAAAGGATGGACTCACTTGATTCCCATTTTGGCAAACACAAGCTCACACTGGAATGATTTCCCCTGACCTTTGCCTCCCCAAATGCCCAGGATAAGAGGAACCTGTCAACAAAATTTCAGGAAAGCGTGAATTCTATCGAGTTTCATTCGAGACATAAAGTCAGAGAAGTTTCATGTGACAAAAACCATAGAAAGAAAACCTTGATATTGGGCAGGGTAAGGAAGTTCTTGGTGATGTGTACAACCAACTTGTCCATGAAAGCAGGAGCAATGTAGAAGCCATCCATGTTGTTGTCCAAGTTATATCTGCAAAAGCGTTACCACCAAACATCCAAAGATCAAAATCAATTCCCAAATACCCAATTCTGCCTAAATATTCCACACAATTGTGTTCAGAAAAAAATTTGGCGATCGAAACAAACGTAGTCTTGTTCGAAAACATACTGGCGAAGCCCGGCGCTGATGTAGTCGTAGGAGCTCATGACCGCGTAGTGGGTTCCCGAACCCATGGGAGCTTGGAAGAGAGAGTCCACCATTCCCTTTCCCCTGGTGATGTCTTGCTGATCGTCGGACTCGTCAAACACTAGGCCTTTCCATCTGTCCTTGTCTGTTTGCTTCTTCTCATCCACTTCTGCAAAGACTTTGAATCTGCCAAAAGAAGTCCTCTGGCTTGTGGATTTTCTAGTGTACACTTTCTTCAACCCTTCGCCAAAGAAGGATGTGGTTGGAACAGAAATTCCAGCGCTGGAGCCATTCAAATTTAACTGCAGCAAAAATGGTCCCTTGTTTATACCCATTCATGAGCAAATCAAATATATAGAGTTCCCATGCCTAGAATTTTGATTTCTAAATGCCTCAGAAATTGGGTACGAAAATAATTGTTTTCTTGGTTATGACTAAATCACAAGTAGATCATCACATGAAGCCCTTTAAATAGTTTCTATCAGTCTTTGCCAACTTGATCTCTACCAAGGACCCAACATAAATCAACTCAAAAGTATGGCATGCAGTAGTATAACAACAAATCCAATTAAGGTTTTTTTTTTTTTTTTTGTTCTTTTGAGTCCGGACCAGTTTTGGCTTATCCTAAGACCAATCCTAATTTCCACTAGCGGGTTGCAATTAAAGCCACGCAAGGCCCCACACGGGCTGATCCAAATCAAACTTAATAGAACTGTACCCCAAGAGACAATATCCACTTCAATTGGGTAATAGAGTTGATTTAGCTACTGATCAGATGAAGTTAAATGAAAAAACCATTAAGATCATGGGATGATAACAAAGCAATACTGCATCAGTAGTTATGTAAAGGGTAGCGACGGCAATACCACCCAACCTGATAGTTAACCGAACCGAATCAATCGGGACGGTTTTAAACCGAGGTTTTGGTTTTTAATTTGAAAAAATCGGCCGGTTTGGTTCGGTTTTGGTTTTACCAATATCTGAACCAAACCGAACCTAGTAAAGGTGAAAAAGGGGAGGGAAAAATCAAAGTACCAGTCCTCTGTTGGCAGCTCCGAAGGTGGAAACCGCAGTTGCCATTTGGGTATTGAAGAAATCAAGGGTCTGTTTGGGATCTTATATCTGAAAGAAAGAAAGCTGACGAAGTGGAAAGTTGAAACTGAATCAAGAGTTTAGTTGGGGAAATGGTATGGGGAATGGGGTCTATATATAGGTGAAGATCAGTGTCATTTAGTGTGGGTTGTTGGAGTGTGGAAAATTGAATAGGGGGGGAAACCTGTGGATTGGGTTACGCAATTCCCAACGGCCACACAAATGGGGGATTTTGGATTTATTATGTGGCCACGTAATTTAATTGCGTGCGCGAACGGGGGCGCGAATGCATGCGGGAATGAGAATGCGAAAGCGTCTTTGAAACACATCATAGACTACTAAACATTCGGTAGAGTAGATTGAGAGCGTGAACGCAAAGCAATGATTAAGAGCGGGTGCGTCTGAAATTTTGAAAGATTGTGTGACTGCCTGAGATCACCACTAACATAACACAATGCATGGGTGCCAACAGTGTGGGAGGGGGATTGATGGTACAAAATGAGAACAAAATGGAGGCTTCTGGGAACTGGGTGGGTTTGAGGTTAGGGTTTAAGCTGCTCTTTCCTCCATACAAAATTAGGTAATTTGATTTTCACAAAATTTTGAAAGGGAAAATCTACAGTCTTCTCTTAGCCTTTTTTTTTTTTTTTTTAATTTTATTTTCGAAAAGAGAAACTTTCAAGGCATACTGATCATACAATAAACTCATTAATTATTTGTTAATTATGAAATTAGGAATCCTCAACTCTGAGTGAAAGAATAAAAGCAAAAAGGGGTTCACTCCTCCAAACTCGTAGGTTCAAAAACAAAAACTCTGAGAACCACTGGTGGCTCTACGGGGAGTAAAGGGTATTCAAATGAACACCCTAAACTATTTTTCATACACGTGGTATTTCATGTATCTCAAAAGGTTTGTTTATCATTGTACACCCTATTCAATGAAACTATGAACACCAAACTCATTATAATTTGAACACCTGATAGTTTAGTACCCAATCTGAAGCCATTTTCTTTAAAAGAAATGAAGAATTCTCTATATAGAGAAGCAATTAAAGGATGAAAGATTAAGTGATAGTATATGTCAAAAAGGAAAAAATAAATATTGTTTCGTTGAAAAGTAATATATATATACCAATTTATTAAGTTAAACTCCTAATCACTTAAGTGGAACCTGAAGCCGTTGAGCCAAAAGTCTCTTGACTTAGAATAAAACATTAATGTCCCAACAATTAGACAAGTAATTTGTCATAAACCTCATGAGATCTCATGAGAACCAGTGAAACAACAAATCGGAAAAATGACGGTCAATGAAGTGTTTTGATAATTAATACCCGTCAAGAACATGCTGAAAACATTTGTTAATGCTGAAAATGTCTTTGACGGATATTAATTATCAAAATACGTCCTGGACCGTCATTTCCCCAAACAAATTTCCTCTGACCCACTCTTAAAGCCACATGTCACAACCTCGTGAGATCTCATCTTCATTATCTTGTTTGTGCATAGTTGGTGTATGCTTGTGGTCACTGTCCCGCAAGATCGAGAAGTGGTCCTCCCAGTCCCCTCCTAGGTACTACTAGAAGTTTTCCATTCTTGTTGGCTTCCTATTTCCAGATTGTTCTTCTCGAAACTCCATTCAACCCTGTATCTCTGATCGGATTGGGAGATGCTGTCAAGCGGGGGTGTTTGGTAGTAGCTGTGCTGAGCGGCCAATCTGGTTGTTCATCTCGGCACGGATGACTTGGATCTAATGTGAGCGCATAAAAATCTGAACCGTCGGTATGAACGGCCGGATCGGCTGCTCGGCATCGCTACCAACCACCCCGCTATCCCCAAGTCCCAAGGTACCATGTGGGTCCAAACTTAAACCTTCAATTGTTTTTGTTAATATTCGTATCTACACATTGTTACATATGCTCTTTTAAAAGTAGAAGAAAAAAAGGTTTCTAATTTACACAAAAATCAACCGTAGTTTTAAAAATAGAAAATAATGGGTAATAGTGAAAAAATAAAATCAAACTTTCACGGGAGGCATGCACAAGTAGTCAGTCCCCTTAAAGGTTGAATTCAATTTACACGACAATTAATATGAGACAGTTAATATGAGACAGAGGGAGTAACAAATATAAAACGCATGCTCCAATGCTACGAAAGCACTTTTGCTTGAATCCAAGTATATTGAAAAATTCTAAAGGGTTAAGCAAGAGAATAATAGCGCGCCAACACATGTAGCAGCTCTCAGTGCCTCTCTTTCCAGTTCTCAAAATTACAGTCATGGTGCAATGTTTCTACTCTCCTTGCAGTGATCCCTAGCTAGTTAAGGTATTTCAGTTTCCTTTTGGGAGCAGGTCAACGGTCTACTTGACGATCGAGAAGGTTGATGATACATAGGGTACCACGGTTTCATCGATCTATGGCGGTGTCACAGATTCCCAGCGATGACAGCTTCTAATCCTCACTTGTACGACGTCGTCGTTTGCAGCATCAGTTCTACAAGCACCATTGACGATCTCACAGCATTGTCTTTGTGGCACCTGCTCATTGAATCATTCTCGAGACATGTTAGTCACCACATGATAAAGCTTCAAGATAAAGGCGGAAACTTAAAAAGAATTCGTTTTGTGCATAAACATATTGATGCAGGGAAGCGTATTGAAAAAGAAACAAATTTCTTACCTTCTTCCACGTGTCATGCTTCAGTTCAGCCGCCGTGACATTGACGTACCTACCAGGCAAGCCAGAACCACATTCATCCCCTGTCCCATCCCAAAACCGCTTGTAGGTAGTCACAGTCTGGCCCGACCCGATACCATGAACCCGGTCCGAGAAATAAATAGCAGGCCTCTTACACGGGTCGTCGCTCATCAACCGGGTATTGAACGCAAATGGCCCATCACTCCAACTTCTCCACGTAAAAAACGTCTGAAACGCGGTTGCCAAGTCCTTTGCGGTGATCAGCGAGGGGTACAGCTGCGCGGTGTAACCCCAAGAGACCGAAAGGGACCTCTTACTGGACGGGTCATAGCAGAAGGTGTGTTGGAGGGTCCGCCCCGGATCCATTTTGTATGCTTGGACCAGTTTCTTGAGAGAGTCGGTTCGGGTCAGACCGGGAAATACGGGTTGTACGTAGTCTAGGTGGTGGAGTGAGACGAGTGGGGCTACTGGGTGTGCTGCAAGTAGGCCATACGGGTCTCCTTGTATATCAACCTGTAAAAATGCACATAATGTGATTGATTAATTTCTTATGGTTATGATTAGTATTAATTTCTTATGGTATGACATGTGGCTTGGTACTTGGCAAGACTTATGCCAGCAGGCACGCTTGCGTGGTAAGAAAACCCATGAAATGGTTGGGTCATCCCACAAACTATGCCACAACTTTCACTACTCCATGATCCATGCCCACCCCTCCACTATCCATGCCCACTACTCCATGATCCCACAATCGGTGCACATCTTGCGCCAGGTCTATATAAACCACTCACACTTACAATGAGAAGGTAGACACTCTGTTTTCCTCTTTTACAATACGTTCTCTCTGTCATTTCCCGACTAACTTGATCGTCGGAGGGTCCATGACCGGAAACACCACTGGTACGTCTTTGGACTTGCATGTTTTGCAGGAAACCCATCCTAAAGGCTCTCGACGTGATCATCCGAACTTGGCAGGAGTCCCGACAAAAAACTCAGATCAACCGTCCAGACTTTGGCATCAACATGCTATAATTTATAAATGTAGAAAATCCTTATGGTTCTAAATATAGATAATCGATCAAGTGTAATAAATCCCAACAACTACTATAGAGAAACTTACAACTATGCATATCTATACATTCAACCGAACTTGAAGAAGCCTTGTTAATCCTAAATGGTTTACATTAGTGGAGAGTGAGAAACTTACAAATATGCATATCTACACATTCAACCGAACTTGGAGAAGCCTTGTTAATCCTAAATGGTTTACATTAGTGGAGAGTTGGACTGGTCTTCAACATTAGTTAGTCAAAGTACACGTGAGCTAGTCTGGATCTCGTGAGTTATAAAAAGAAACTAGTACGACAATCCTCCTAGGAAAAAGGATTCAAGGAAAATAATTCGGGCATCCAAAGCAGAATTTATCGAGAAAATCAATCATCATCTAAACGAAATATATGAGCGAGGGGAGACAGAGAGAAATACTACCTGATGGAAACCAAGCTCTTTGGTGACGGGCACTCCAATCTCACTCATGCAACCCCCAATCTTCTGATCTGACCCATAAAACGAGGCATACCTATCAATACAGCCATCCAAAACCTTAACAAGCTCCGCCGCCAACGGATAACTGATCGCAAACCCACCGCCGCCATACGCCATCGTATACGAGTGTATCACATCTTGCTCCACGCTCTCGGAGTTTCCCCCGATGTAATACATCTCGTTGTGATCGTATTTCCCCAACACCGTGACCAAATTCTCCACAAAAAAAGACCGTATCGTCGTCACCCATAACGAACCACCGCACGTTTTCTAACCCGAGTTGAAAACTCTCCTTCACTATCCGGGCAATGCGTACGGCCGACCGTGAGCCGTATGCGCTTGTGTACTTGAATCTCAACGTGTCCTTCGACACCTGTTGAAAATACCATAACTTGATTAATTATGGTATCGGGATATGCAAATGACATTACTTCATCTGTCATCCGACCCATAATACTGGTCCACTATTTCATTTGAGATATTTCAAAATATGAGTCTTACTGAATTTTCAAAATTTAATCTTCATCAATAATTTAATATATTTTACAAGTGGGATTCAGGGGATGTTGTGGTAACCAGTGTTTTTAAATCGGAATACGTATCTTGTATCGTATTTTCAATTGTATAGATCGTATCGGGATACGTATCGCGTATCTTAAGATACATTTGTTAGAAGAGTAGGAGTTTCTATTGTTTAGTTGGACAAGATTGTTGGAAGAGCGACAATACTAAAGACAAGAGTGGGGAATGAGGGTATTCTTACACTTGAACTCAAACTTTTTTTTGGCTTAGTACAAAATAGCTAGAATCCATCCCTATTATACTACTCCATGAAAGGCTCTGGTACAAAAATATTTTCATACAAGATAAACTTTGAGATAATTCTAGAATCACACATGTGACTAATTCTCAAAAAAAAAAAAACTCTAGATATTTTACAAAAATATTCTAGAGTTTCCATAGGTAAATATTTTAGAGTTTCTAAAATCTACTGAAGATATTTATATCTTCTTTAATAATTTCTCTCATATTTGGGTTTTGTCAATTGGACTTATTTGGACTTAACTTTCCTGTGCCAAATATTAAATTTAGTTTATGTTTGAACAATGTTAATCATAATTAATGTACAATTAAAAAGTAGATTCATCTAATAACACCAACAAACTATCCTTACATTCAATTTTCTCAACTGAGGCCTATTACATTAAGGCTTTTTGTTCCCTTTGTTAGGGAAAGAAAAGTCAGGCAATACACAATCAAAGTATGGTTCTTTCTTCTATACAAGCCCTACATTGAGGTTGAATTTCTATCAAATGCTTTGCAAAATACCATCAAACAGCTTAAATTAATGCATTTGGATTTCCGCTTCTTTTAATAAGGTTTTACTTTTTCCCAATAAGAAATCGTACAATACGAACCGAATTAGGATACGCGTATAAATCGTAAGATTTCTATACAAAAATGATACAGGGTAAGATACATATCTTTTCTTCGAAGGGGACGATACAAAACAAATCGTATGTATCGTAGTTTTTTAACAACTATGGTGGTAACAATGCCCATTTGCAAAGGAGACAAGCATTTAATGCATATCCCTTAAAAAGTTTGAATCCCCCAAAAGGATCAACATTGTGAGACAATGAGAGTAATACGTAGCGAAAATCGAGCTTAGCCGTGGTGGATACAATTAAATTGTTGCAGCTGTCATGCATATGTTTTTTTTGATAGGAAAAAGATGAATTTTATTAAAAACGGGAAAAGGGGAAGAGAATCCAATAAAAAGTTGGACACAACACCATAAGGGCAAAGCCCAGAACATCTAAAGGTCTACCAATGTCTACATCAGATAATACAATAAAGTTCAGCCCAATACCCAAATAAAACAAAGAAAGCCCCAAACCCAAATTCGGCCCAAGCCTGGACCGGCCCACCCAAACCAAACCATAAAACCCTAACTACACCGACCACTGCATATGTTGTAGTCTGTAGAGATGGTAAATCAGTTTGTGAATCAAGTACCACCCGATACGTTACAAGAATCGGCCAATACTCATGCAATTTTTGTCTCACGAGGCTATAGCTAGTGTATTCGATGGCGAAAAAACGTACTGGTCGTAGTATAATAGTTTTGGGAGTACCAAACCATACATAGCGGGAATCAGTCATACAGTAAAGTAGTGAATTTTACAAAATCATTTTTGACCCCAAAAAAAACTTTTAGAGTGCCTTTAATGAGCTGTAACGATCGATTATCAGCATTAGCACTGTCTGTGAATTGGAAACGAACCATTACGTAGCGAGAATCAGCCGGTAGCGAGAATCAGCCGATATGCAGGCGAGTTTGTAATTGCACTAGTATATCGAGTTGCAACGCATCAGAAGAAGACACGAAAAACTATACGTATCGGCTAATACATCACGTAGTGGCTAATATTAAACCCGTAGAGTGAAGGGTTCCCAGCAACAATACCTTGTACGGCGGCGACATGTCAGGCCACGTCACGTTCGCGGCGGGCTTTTCATCCAGCCATACGAACCCGCGGGTGATACCATTTTTCCACCACAACTCAGAGTAATGCCGGCGTTTACTCCACGTCTTTGCCGAGCCACCGATTCCAAACAATACGTGCGATACGTTGGTTTCTTCGTGGATTAATTCTGTGGCAATATGATTGAGATTGACAATGCTTGGGTCGGGGGATTCTGGGAATCCGGAGTGGTGGCTCCAGAAGGTGGAGTAAGAGAGGAGAGAGACTGAGGCCACGATGCAAATGGCGATGAAGCCTTTCATGGTATATGAGAACAAATCCGTGGTCAGGAGTATGATTTTGAAGGGTTTAGTGGGTTGTGAGAGATGGGTTTCTGGTGTTTGAGCCATGATGGGTTCTGATATAAGGGAAATCAAACAGAGTCCCTGAGAAAATGGGAAGCAGAGGAAATTGCGCTGTTCAATGGGAAACAAATGGATAAAAGGATAATCATGGAGTTTGGAGTTTTTAAAGTTTCTAATTTGATGGCCTCCTTACCATAATCCTCTCTGTCATTCGATTCATAGACCTGTTTTTTTTTTCTTTTGGTTCAACGGTCAGGGGTTGTTCGGGCTTACTTAAGCGCATCTCGACTAATCCGCCTCCCTAGTCTAGACCGTCCGGTCAGAGTCAGGTCGATCATCCACACCGAGACTAGGTAATTCACGAAGAAATTAGTTTCTTGCGGCCTACACCAAGAATCGAACCCTGGTCAATTTTGTGGGGGAGCAAACCCACCAACCAACCGGACCAACTCTTGGGGCTTGAGACCCTTGTTGTAGTTGTGGATCCGGAGGGAGGAATCCTCGTAAAAGATCAAGATCCGTTGTTGTATCCCAATTGGCACAACGTAGTTGGTTGAGTTGTCACTTGTGGGTTGAACTCTAATTCACATAATTCGCGTGTAAGTGCGTGAACGGGAACGTGAAATCGTTTTTGAAACACATCGTAAACTACTAAAATTTGCGAAAGCGATGATTGAGAGCGCGAGTGCATGACATTTATGAAAGAATTGTGTGACTAAGGTCGAACCTCTTTCTAAGCACAAGTTTTGATTTGTTATTAAGGCTGAGGGCTAAACACTAACAAAAGACAGGTAGGCTGGCCAGTACTTGGGCCCTTTAGAGTTGAGTCCAAGTCCACGTCCAATTCCAATTTCAAACCCAAGTTGAGGACAACCAAATAACCAGAAAAAAGAAAAACCAAAAGTCTCCAGTTGGAAGGGCCGGCCCATTGTAGATGTTCTTGCAAATCTCAGTGAATCAAAAGTTAAATTTGCAACATTTTTTTTTGAAACCAAGGAAATCGATTTATTAATCTCAAAGGGAGAATACTATCATGCTTGAAGGGAAACGCTTTATAATACCCAAAATATGAAAAGCAAAATTGCCTAGTGGCCCGCTGCTTCGAGCATATTTTCGGAGTCTTAGAGATCATCGCGAGTTTGACCTTCAGCACCATCAGTTTGAACAATATTTTTGCACAACTTCAAAAAGTCTTACTGTGACGCTATAAATTGGACTTAATCAAACTACATTCTCTAGTTTGGAAAACATTTGACATACATAACATATATAACATATTTCGCTATTTTGGGTCTCAATAATTGGGCCCAAAACTGAAGGTTCTAATCAGTCGTATAGTGAGCCTATGCCTAGGATTGGGCCTGGCCCCACCACTTCATCATATATAGTTGACCACACTCCCATGCATATCTGCACAACAAAAGCACATGATCTGAGGACTCTAACTCGGCCCCACAAAACTTAAACAACCCATCACTCTCTTGATAACTCCCAATCCTACCAAAAATAAAAATTTTGCAGCAGATTTATTAATCCTTCCATGCCATGCTAACCAGCCAAAAAAATGAGCTCCTGGGTGAGAAATTGTCCCACACAAACAATAAGGGGGAAAAGGTAATGAACTTCGGAAACTAGACTCAAGCTCAGTATATGAATGGAACTCACGGCGAGGCCGGCCGAGTGAGTGAGCGTGAGAGAGCTTCCCGACGGCTGTCACGGCGGTTCTTCCCCCATACCACAGAGAGAAGGGTAGTATAAGGAAGGCTGGTCAGCCTTCCAATACCGCTACACCCCTGTATACCCCCACTACTAGTATTTTTTACTAGGGCAAGATCCAAATAATCATTGATCAACGAAATCTACAACATGAACGGTTCAGATCATTTTCCAGACCCACAAGAGTGCAACTTGGACAGTGACTGGAGAGAGCAAAACACAAGAGGAGCCGGTTCCATACGTCCACATTGTTCTATTGCTTTTCGCGAAGTACGATAAAAAGGTTCAGTCCTAGGACTAGACTGTTTAAATTTATCTCACATCGATTAATTATCTCCTTCAAAACTAGTATATGAGCCTGAGCAACCTCTCCTCTCATTGGTAATTGGTTTTGAGTTGAATGCCTTAACAAAAACCAAACATCCTTAGCCAATTCTACGGGAAGAATTTCGTATGTAGTGGAATCATTTGTTAATTTGGAAACAAATTAACCTTTTTTCTTGGAGCCTAATAAAACATATATATATATTACCACCTCATTCTTCCAAATTTTATCTTGCTGCGGCAAACATTATTGACTTTCTATCTTATTTTAGTTGCGTACGGCACCACCTTAAATCACCATCAAAACAAATTACCCATACATGTTGATTATTCTTATCCTCATCATCAACATAAATGGCAAAGACAGCCACGAAAAAAAAAAAAAACAAGGAGAAGAGATCTCGAATGCATTAATAATGGTGCGAAAAATAGTAATATTGGTCGTAAGCAAGTCCGGCATAGCTTCGTTAGCGACGTAATTTTGGGGGTCAGGGAGTGTGTTTGATGTATATGTTTTCAGGAGAGAGAGAGAGAGAGAGAGAGAGAGATTATGACTCTGACGTACATTCGAACAACAACTACAAAGAAACAGAAAGTTAACACACATATATGAAGAAAATCCCAGAGAAAACATTGCGTGCTCTGACCAATTGAACTACAATCCCAGAGAAAACAACCTCGGAAAGAGCAGTAAAAAAAAAAAATTTAGCTTCTTTCTCCATCAGCAACCCGCGCCCTAAGGCAAAGCCCTTTGAGACATTTTTTTTTTTTTTTTGATTTGTCTTTCGTGCTTGTTTTTCTAGGTCTCCGAGATCCTTTCGTATATCATTTCTAACTACATTTTCTCTACTAGAACTCTCTCACTTCCAAAGCACCATGATCCACCGTCCTTGATTATTTTAATTGAGATAAACTTCCTTGCTTATGTGATCTTTTACTGTACTTTTTTTGGAAAGGCGAAAAAGATTTCATTAATATTGAAATTGTTACAAGACTAATAGGAGCAAGAAAACAAACATCATGTTCAAAGAACAATCATCTGCTCAATCCAAGACCCAATCCTTCGATTGGCAAGAAACCAATCGAGAACACCCAATAGGGCCGAAGCCCACCTAAAAATGCCAAAGCCCAACACCCTATGTGATCTTTTACTTAACACTTACAATATTAACACCCTATGTAATCTTCAAGTGAGCTTTCACAACGTGTTGGACAATTTTTTTTTTTGATAGGCAACATGTTAACGAATCATCATTTGTATTGATCTTCATGTGCTAGAATTTGTATGATTTTTGGAAAATATATACATCCACATTGGTATTTCTTATGATCATAGGCTACACTACAAACTTTCTTGTTCGTGTTCTTTTCTTTTTAAATGGATTCATACCATCACCAAGTTGAGATCGAGGTGAAAGAGAATACAGAAAACGGGACACTAATAGGTAGGATCTCAAACTAGGAACGCAGGGCCGACAAGTCTACTTGTTAGAACGAAAGCACCATCACAGTCGAATCATCAAAAGTCGACTTTGTTCTATTACTTCGTGAAGTATGATAAATGATTAATTTTTGTTTATCGGCAAAAAAAAATTCATTTTAATTATCACAGAGATAAAAAAAACAAATCAATCCTATAAGAAAAGAAAAGAAATGAAAGAGCCTCGAAGAGTGCACAATACCCTCCTACTACTGCTACACGCAAATTCTCAACTTTCCTCATAGATAACGGGAACAATGGACAAGCAATGGCATCAAAATCCAAGGCAAACATCCCGACTAGATCGGCACCTAAGCCTCGGACACTCATCTGCAAGCCAAATCCCAAAGGCAAACGAGGTTGACTAGGTCGGCTCCTAATCCTTGCGAGAGTACTTGTGTGTTTGTGATGGAGTGAGTGTGAGTTTGCAATTTTGTACTAAGTAATTTTAGTTGAATAAAATCATGTGGTATTGTGTACTCTCGAGTGTGCTCATTGAAATCAAAGGTTAACACCACCAAGAAAAAGTAAACCAAAAAATTGCAATACTAAGGCTCCGTTTGTTTCGATGTAAAATGTTTTGCAATGTAAAATATTTTTTCAAAAAACAAATTTCAAACTTTTATTTTCTGGTGTTTAGTTGGCACTTGAAAAATACTTTCAGAAAAAGGGACAAAATAGTGTAGAGAGACATGGGGGCTTCAAACGATGGAGAGATTTAAGAATATTAGAATTGAACATGGGTCAAAAACGACGATCGAGGAAATTAAGCAGTAAGAATTATAGTAGAAGGCAACAGGTTTATTTCGGAAAATAACTTATGGAAGATTTGAGGGTAAGTCATTTTCATCCAAGTAATGAAAAATGTTTTACATGTAAAATATTTTTTGCATTTCTTACATAACCAAACACTAGAACATAGGTAAAATATTTTACGCCCAAACAAACGGAGCCTAAAAGCAAGATAGAACAAAAAAGGAAAACCATTTTTCAATTTAGTTGGTTTTTGGCTCGGCAAAGAAAATATCGTAGTAATACATCAAGAAAAATATGGTAGTAACTCGATAAATGGTACATCAAGAGAGAGGACGAGACGAAGCAGCATGGCCAATGAACTAGGCAACATGAGCCGAGAACTCGCCGAGAAAAAAAAAAAATATCCAACAAAAAATTGAATGTTACAAAACAAAAAAGGAAAGGGGGTTACAGGTTCATAGCTTTATCCTTCTAATCCATTGGTTACCTTTACAAAGAGCTTTCGACGATAACGTACCTTCTCAACAAGAAGAAGAAGAAGAAGAAGAAGTTAACGAAGAAAGATATGAAGAAATTCAAACCCCTTTGAAAGAAATAAACCGCAGGAACCTGTGATTGATTTCTCATGGCTGGTCCAGCCCCAACCGAAGCTCGAGGTCCAGTTCTTGATCACGCGATGAGCCTTGACTCGACTCTCTGCCTCTTTTCTCCACATCATTCTCGCTTGATGATTGATGTTTATGATCAACAAACAGATAGAGCTGCTTCACTTCTCCGGCGCCATCTTTTCCTCTCGAAACCTCGTCGTCCTCTTTCGACAAAACCCACGGCCCTCTAGGGCTTCCGCTCTTCTCTTCGCTCGATTCGACATGGGCCGACGACGGGTCGTCTGAAACAAGGGTTTGATTGCCTTCGGAAAACTCCTTGAGCTTCGCCCTGTCTTTCCTGTGGATGTTCATGTGGCCACCCAGTGCCTGTGCGTTTGAGAAACCTCTCTTGCAGAAAGTGCAAGTGTATGACCTAATAACATGGCCTGAATAATTAGCTTGGTTGTGAGCATCTTCTGAACTCTGTACTGTTTGGTGGGACTTCTCTGTACTTGACCGATTAAACTCCATTTTCAGGTACTTGGTGGAGACGGCAAGAGAGATTCGTACTTGAATTGGAGGAGAAATGGTCAAATGGTCGTTGTAAAGAGATGTTTTTATCGAGGGAAACATGTATAAGGCACTCGGTTTTATTCCTGATAATTTAGGGTGTTCAGACCAGCTTATGCGCGCCTTAACTAATTTTTAAGAGACTAATCTCATTGTGCACCGGCGGATGGCTTGATAAAGCCGGGGACAAATTTTTCAATGGACTGATCTCAAAAAAGTTGATAGACTAAAAGGTTTCGAACGTAAGATCTAGAACCGACTTTGGGCATACGCCGAGGATGCAATCGCACAGGACTCCTAATTTTTTCTTAGGGAAAATGACTGCCCAGAACGTGTTTTGATTCAAATAAGGCCTAATTATCAAAACACGTCATTGACTGTCATTTTTCCCTTTTTCCTATCTTTGGGAGCCCCTAAAACTTTATTCCCTTATATTATGTAATAAAATTTAGAGCCCAATTTAAAATGAAAACCCAAAACGAAAGGCCAAAAAAAATAATGGTAAATAACTAAATATCTAAATTTAATTAGTGTATTGTTTTCACTAAATCCAAGTATTGTTCAATGAACCCCTAGTGGCAAGTGAGACAGGGTTGGTGGATAATGCTTGCTCAACTACTTAGGGACCGATCCCAAAATAATAATATGATAAAGAAACTACTACTCATGGGCCGGCCTCAATTTTGTTGATTTTAATATACATGAATTTGCTCATACTTTTCCTCCAAGTTAATTTTTTTTTAATTTTAATGCCATATATATTTATACATATATGAGAATTATATGAAACAAACAAATAAACCCATATAGAAATAACCCAATAATTAATTAAAGAAGAGCACTCATAATGTGGAAGAAACAAATGTCTAGCTCTTTTGATGCTTTTTATTTATAGGTCGGAAGGGATTATAGAGATTAGAATGGAAGAGATTGAGACGTACGTAGTGAGGAGAAACTAATGGCGATTGATGTGATAATGCACCATTTTTTTCTCTTCTAGCTCCCTCCTCATGGGTATCCTAATCTATTTATTTTGCGGAATTCACGGGACAAACAAACAGTTTGACTATCCAAATATGCAACCAAAAGGATGCTACGGGGCGCCCTGCGCCGGTAGCAGTAGTGGCCCGCCCAAAGGATCGAAAAGACTAAGACGTGACATCTTAGAAGCGTACATGAGTGATCAATTGAGCAAATCTCTTCGGTTTATTATCCATTCATTCAATTGCTCAAAGTCATTTAAAAATATAAGCAACATCTCTTAATTCAAATCAGTTCGTTTAGGCAGGTTTTTAAATTAAACTTCGGTTCGCGTGGACAATTTATGTAATGTCAACAGTTTCTTTCACGTCTATGATTTCGTCAGCACCATGTTTATACTTTTTTCTATATAGTAGAGTACTACTCTCTCTCTCTCTCTCTCTCTCTCTCTCTCTCTCTCTCTCCATATTTATATATAAGGCCATCCACAGTGGCATAATCAAAAGCCAATTGTTTTTAAAGTTAACAATGTTAGTGCAAAAGATGGCTCACAATGGTATAATCAAACTTAGCAACATCCTTAGAAATAATCAAATTTTGGGCTTTGGATAACCAAAACTAGCAACATTTTTCAATAATCAAAATTTGTGGACTCCACACCACATAAGCTAACTAGTTCTAAAATTTGTATACACGCGTATTTCAATTGGTATTTTTTTCTTTTCTTTTTCGTCTACTCTATATTTTCTTTACTTCACCCATAAACTATTTCTTTTTCTTCCCCTCAAAAAGTGAAGCTCATATCTCTCGATCATCTACAATTCAAAGCATCATCGCTGGATTAAGGTATTTCACTCTTATTTCCCGTTTCTTTTTTTTTTCCCCAAAAAAATTCATAATATGAGGGAAGAAAGTCACCGATTTTTTCCCAAAATTAAGAGAGGGAATCGATATATTTTTGCCAAAAAAAAACGTAAATGGAGGGAAGCGAATGACAGGAAAAGAGGGGAGAGAGAGAGAGTGTGTGAAATTGTAGTGGACCCTTATTTTGGTTATAGACTAGAAGTAACCATTGTGAAGCTCAACATTGTTAAGCTTAACAACCTCTTAAGTGAATAATCAAAAGCTGATGTGTCAACTTTTGGTTATCCTTTTTTTATTATACCACTGTGGATGGCCTAAAAGGGAATGAGCATCTAGTTAATTTGGGAGAGAAAAGGACTGTAAAAAGCCACAAGAAAACATACCATATTAAGGCTAAAGTATGAACATACTTCTCCAAAGGCTTTTTAGACTTTTTGAGGAAGCAAAAAGTTTTAATCCATCTCTGTTTTGGCTAAATGCAAAGTAACGGTATTTTAATTTAATTTTTTGAGGAAGCAATGGTATATTTTCAAGTGGCTTTTAATCAAAACAAGTAAGAGACTCGTGCCTCAGAATTCATAGGTTTGACTCTCGTTGCAAACAAAGTTTAACCGTTGGGGCCTTTGTAAATTTACCTGATTGTTAACTTCGCAACACTGAGATTAATTAGTCAACGGCCCGGACACGCAAGTGTAAAAAGGACACAGGTGTAAAAAAAAATATTGTGACGTAAATTAATTTGTTTTGTTTACTACACTTAAACATATCAATCTGGCTCTATCACACACTTTTGTATCCGTATGAATTGAATCTACAACCTCACTGCACCTAAGAAACAAATTTTTTTTTTTTTGCCACACGTTATACATTACCGGGGTTAAAGAAGAGTTAATAAGTTAGTTCACAAGAAGTCCAAAAGCTGTCCCTACCCATAACCCTAAACCCACAAATGCCCACGATAGAGCTCGAACCCTAGCCTCCTTTGTGGGAGAACCAGGAAATACCATTAGGCTACAAGCCCTTTGGCAGATGGGATTTTAGTTTACAAATTAAACCATGAACTTTTATTAATTTTGTCACGTATCTAATGATATCTGATCAGATTCATTATTTTGGTTGAAACTTTCTTCGTGACACTTTACGAGATGAACGATTTGAATAAATTTTTTGGATCCATAATGGGACACTAAATTAGAATTTTGTGTATTGTGAAGAAAATTAGAGTAGGGAGAGGAGCTTACTTTTCCCATTGATTTAGAAACTAACCACCACAAACTATACTTCATTCGTCTCGGCAATAGTATTATTTTTTCTGCAAATTGTGTTATTTTTAGACTAAAAAAATATAGCACGCGCGTTCATGCATAATTAATTTCTTATATTTTGTCACATGTACCACTTAAAAAAGAACAAATTGAGATATTTAAATTGGCGTACAGAAATCAAAAAGTAATGTACGAAAGCGTTTTTTTAAATTCTAGGAAGGGAATAAATTAAAAGAAGAAAGGGATTTACTAAATTAGCTAGATAAATGTGCTCTCAATGAATGTGAGCATTTTTTTGATCTACTACACGGGCCATCAGGGCCGACAAATCTAGTACTGTTATCAAACACGGCCCTAAGGTACTGTCACAGACTCACATAGTATTCCGATTCCTCTCACGATAATACATTCACATGAATTCACGACCTAAGTATATGAGCTCCATCTAAATATGTGGTTGTACAGGGAGTTAGGTATATAAGTTCAGGGTGGTTTCCACTAAGCTAAATTTATTAAATGGACTAAAATAAAAAAAATTTACGAATTTTTAGGCAAGTCACTCTCCTCACATACATCAACAAAAGAAAGCGGGGGGACTGCTGTGATTGCTCATAGCCGTGTACAGCTGTGCCCATCTAACCGTCCATAGGCAATCACTCTTCCCTGAAAGAGTTTTTTTTTAAAATCCAGACCGTCCAAAACACTTTTCGAAAACGAGGTGAACTGCACGCTGCTGTAATTTTCTCTTTCAATCACCCTGCATAGAGACATACTCCCTCCGTCCCTTTATTACAGTCCGGTATTCCATTTTGGGCTGTCCCTTAATAAATGTCCATTTTGTAAAGTTAGTGGGTAAAAGTTGGTGAATTGTCTATTTTGTCCCTAAAAGTAGATTCCATTTTGAAAAGTTAGTGAGTAAAAGTGTAATGATGATGGGTAAGTAGGGAAAGTGGAGGAAAAAGTTGATGTGAAAGGTATAATGATGATGTCTTTTTAATAAGTTGGAGTTACGAAGCAGGACATTTAAAAAGGGACGGAGGGAGTACCATTTAGCATACACAACTTGACTAATTTCACTACAGTGGAAACTACCCCTTACTCCATCACGAGCGTTGGCCTGTCTTGTCCCCGTTCGTGGTGGGGCAGCGTGTAATCTTGAGTTAGCATGTCACACATGATGCCATGGCGGCACGTCTGATTATGACACTTCTTAACAGTACTATTACACTTAATTAAATTGACTAAAAAGAAACAAACTAGTCGCATGCCAATCCCCAAGCGGTTGGCCAAGTAGCTTTCGATTAGGACCTAGGATTTGTACTCTTCTAAGATTTTATGTTCGATTTTTTTTTACCAACAATTCTTGATCAATTCGCCGCCATAAATAAGCATGTGAAACGGCTATGAAATGAACTATATATGAAGATTAGTCCGAAGTGTGCGCACAAGGCAGAGGCATGTTGGTAGATCCCATGCACTTACTTTGATTTCTCAGAAGAAACATTTGATAGCAGTACGTTTGCAGTAAAAATTTTCTATTCTGCCCCACAATAAATCTATAATTTGCCTCAACCTAATTCAAAAGCATAAATACCGTATGCATTCTCTTACTTTCAAGCGTGGATAGTATTATGAATGAGGCTATGATGCGTTATTTTCAAATACTACATAACAGTTCTTTGGAACAATTATCAAGCAAACTTAGATTTCCCATGCATTCTATATCGAATTTACAATACCCCTTAATATAGTTATTTTTAGATTAGTAAATACGAAAAATATTTTGCATGTGGATCTGATTTTGATCCACTGACCAAAATTTCTGGCTCCGACCTTGTGCACGCAAACTAGCCCGGAACACCCTATAACCCTACCTTAAATAAATAAATAAAAAATAAAAGAAGATAGTCGCATGCCTTTTGCTTATGCAAGTCTATGCATCCGTCACCGTCCAAATGATGATTGGTTGGCACTGTGTTGATCTGATCTAATCCCATTGTTTGATTTTACCCCCGACAGTGACTAAGTTTGGGGCAAATTAAATGTCACACACATATATATATATACTTATCCCAATGGATAAATATCTATATATAGGGACCGATTATTCCATCATCACTTGGATTAGGTTTGGAAGAGAAGGCTTCTCGTGTGGACTGGACCATTTTGTTTAGGTATATATATGTAGTTCATTATGATTCATATATTGAATTGTGAGTCAGATATTGTCGGTGTGCCCGTAATCCTTTTAATCTTTGTAATCCTTTATAAAGATTAAAAAATTCTTTTTGCTTAGAAAAAAAAAAAAACTTAGAGAGTGATTGGAAAAGATTTCTTTAGTGAGTTATAGATTTTGAATTGTGAAATATTGATACTCCGAAACTTTGAAAGTATCGAGAGTATGATCAGATTGTTGGCTTTATAGGGGTCAGCATCCACCATATACTCAAGACGCCATCTGCTGGCGCGGGGCAAGCAAATGGAGGACTTACCGCCTCCATCCGTCAGTGCTGTACGGGCAGCATTGCGAAGAGTCTCTTGTCCGCCTGCCACTTAGTGCAGGGCTTTGCGCTGCCCTTTAAAGATTAAGTTGCGCCTTTCCCTAACTAGAAGCAATTGCTTGTAGGTGAGTTAATTAGGACCTGATCCAACATAGATAAATAGATTGTGAATATTTGTTGACCATAATGCCCTTACGGATGTTTTATGAAACTATGCCCATATGTGGTGCTTTCTTTGTGGAATATTTTGAAACTAATACTGTTCAATGTTTCGACTGATTTGCTTGTATGAAGTATGGAGCACCTTGTGCGTTTTCCCTCTCTTCTTTTTACTAATATAACTCACTAGCACAAGAAACTCTTTCACTGAATCACTGCCAAGAACTCTCTAGAGCCAAGCTCAACAAAGCTTTATGAGACTTGGAAAATTTCACCACCTAGAGCCAATTGACTCCGCCGAACCATCTATACTTTCTATGCAAATAATGCCATTAAATACACAACTAACCAGCATTTTATTTCTTTTATTTTTCCAACAGCTTTTCCCACATAGCAAAAAACCCAACAAATTGGAATAGTGAGGAGAACAATGATTCACCGAAGGCAGATTCAATTAACTCTCTGATGTGTGGGTGTGTGAAGGTGAGTTCTGTTATAGTCAATGGGACATTGTATCAAACACATAGTAGGCAAATTAAATGGAAGCATTGTGGTTCAAGTTTGCATGAGGAATATGTCACCCTCATCAGAAAATAGTCGCAGAACATTAAAAATAAAGTACTAATGCTGAAGTCGAAGGAAAACTCACCGTCTACCTTTGTCGAGAGAGAGAGAGAGAGAACCACTCAGAGTTTGGTTGTAGTTTGATTTGGAATGGCCAGGTTGTTCGTTGTTCCGTTTTGTTATTATGGAGGTGTCATTTCCGTGACGGTGGTGTCCTTCCCGTGAAGGAGCGTAGACCTGGGTTGCCTTAGGGGGGAAGAATATGGCAAAGGCAGTTTGGGAATGGGAAAAGTCCACAAACAGATTAGAAACGGTGGCCAACAGAAACGGTGACGAAGGATTTCACGGCAAGAGTTGTATTATCGTGTCCATTGGGAGTAGGATGGGACCGGAATTAGTTGCAAGTGTTAGGGGTATTTGTGTAAAGCAAAAAGGAGGAAACATTTCATACATTTAATACATTTATTATTTATAAAAGAAGTAGTATAGATTAGCAGGACTTGATGCTCTTGCTTCCAACTTCGAAAAAATCCAATCGTAACAGTCGATCGAACTTGATCTTTCAATTGATTTATTATCGAATGCGCGATAGCGTACGTAGTTGCCTATCTAGCTACTTGCACTACAAATGGATTATTCTTGCTCCAGTTTACTAATTCTACATTTATTAGTATACATTTCTAATTCTCCAGCAACATCTATGGATATCTATGCTGATGAGAGCTTAGTTCCAACTGCTCAAAAGAGGCCTCTTATGTTACAATTAAAGATGCATGCAGATAGGCATGCCAAATATCTTCCATTAATAGTTTTAAAATTGGCCAAACCATATTTGTTACAATATATATATATATATATATATACACACACACACACTAGCTGGCTGGCTAGTAACGTTTAACGTCAAAGTACGTAATAATCAAATACTTCCACAAAAAAATATTCTATCTCAATTGTCGGTACGGCGGATAAAACACATGCTTAACATTAATTAATATCAATAAAGTTGTGTGTAAAATATATATAAATTATGTAGTTATATATATACTGAAATATGGATTAGTATAACAAAAAGTCTACAAACACAATGCCGGACTGAACTGCGTCCAGAGAGGTTCGATGAATGTAGACTCATGTGTATCGATGATCAACTCTAGACGCGCACAGTTGTGTTCGGGGTTTTATTTTAAAGTTGTTGGTAGTATTACTCTTAGTATAATAATAAGTATATATTCATAAACGTAATACGTGTACATGTATGGGGAGGGTTCCATGCATGGACAAAAGATTTAACAAAAGTTTTTACACACAATCCCAGCCATAAAAATGGAGGGCTGACATTAGAACACATAAAAGCTCTCTCTCTCTCTCTCTCTCTCTCTCTCTCTCTCTCGCCGACTATCCCCTCCCCACTCCAGCGACCCCATCTCCGGCTGCCCTCATCCCTAATGACCCCATTTGATCTAGCGAAAAAATATTGTGCTTCGTTGCCATTTTATATCTCCCCTGAGATTGAAAAATGATTAAATTAACATTAGTGCAAAACAAATTATCCTATAGGCGAAAGATACAGATAAACATTTCTTGAAGAACATTTTTTTTATCTTTATATTGAAATTTTCTGTCGTTGAAAAAAAAATTGCTTGAAGAATCACACAAACAAATCCTATAGGCTATTTGTGTATATATGTATATGTATGTATGTATGAATATATGATATATTCTTCTTCTTCTTTTCGGTCAAACGGAAATTTAAGATAGATTACGAGAACGAGTATCACATAAGGGTTACACACAAAGTCATTAGGACTAGAGTTTAAACAAAGAACCTACAATTAATCTAGCACTTGCCTCGGATCAAAAAATAATAATCTAGCACTTGCCTGATATTCAGGCTATCTCTAAGCACAAACTCTCCCATAGCTATGGGCATGTCCATAACAAAAATGAGCCCTTCCGTCTGTTCTACTCCCATTCTTGCGAGGTGATCAGCACATTGGTTATATTCAAACAGCTGATCCAACTTGTTAGCCCAAAGATTTCTATGAAAACCTTATTGATTTTGATGATAACAAAGTAAATATTATTGAAGAGAAATATAATTAATATTATTTGCTATTGATTTGAATAATGTTTATTTTGTAGGATTTGATTGAGCTACACAAGGAAAGACTCTACATCAAAACTCCTATCTCCAATGGTCAAGATTGAAATTAGAAGGAAGAAGATTAAGGACAAATCTTCTCCTAATTTGTGATTGACTATAAGGACTTCTATGGAAAGCAAATATTAATCAAGGAGGACAATTGAATATTACTTGGAGTTTTATATTATTTCGGCAAATTGAAGGCTTGATTGTAGTTGATGTTGCTCAAGATGGAGGATGCAAAAGTTTGGAAAGGAAAGGATTGGAGCTCAATACATCAAACGGCTAGTGGAGAAAAAGGAATGGATTTTGGCAGTCAAGAATTTATTCAATCAATGTCATATTATATTGGATAATTTTCCAAATATGGTTGGTGCCTCCAACGTTCAATTGTGAAGAATATATACAAGGCTAAGGAAGATTAAAGGGTTGCAGAGCAGAGCTTCACGAAAAAATACTCCAAGGCACATACTGATTAAATCTCTCAATACTCAATTCTTTTATCTGGATATCTATACACTTGTGTGAGAGTGCTTAGTTTTGATCTTCATTGTAAAAGGGATTGTACACCCTTGTTCGTACTCTTGTGAGTGTTTATCTTTTTGTGAGTGGTTTTGGAGAGAAAATCACTTGAGAGTTAGGTGTTACTAGCACCGGAGTCAAAACTAGTTGGGTTAGGTGTGACTAGAGATGTCAAACGGGCCGGGTCGGCACGGCACGCACGGGCACGACACGGTTAAATGTGGCACGGAACGGGCAAGGGCACGGTCATGCCCCTGGCACGGCACGATACGACACGGTCTTAGTGAGCACGTGGACGGGCACGGGTACGGTCTTGGCCGCACGACACGATTTTAGTGGGCACGTGGACTGGCACGGGGCACGGACGTGGGCGGGCACGGCACGGGCACGACACGGAAGTTGGCCTGGCACGGCACGACACGGCACGGTTTTAGCCGGGCACGGGCATGACACGGTAGTTGAACGGGCATGGCACAGCACGACACGGGTTTGACGGGCACGGCACGACACGGCAAGGTTTTAGCCGGGCACGACACGGTAGTTGAACGGGCACGGCACGGCACGACACGGGTTTGACGGGCACGACACGACACGACACGGGTTTGACGAGCACGGGCACGGCATGAAAATTTGGCCTGGCACAACACAACACGACACGGGCACGGAATGTGGACGGGAACGGCACGACACGACACGACACGGTTCTAGTCGGGCACGGGCACAGGAAAAAAAAATTAAATAAGCCAAATGACTTTTTTGAATTTATAAAAAAAAACTAAACAATTTCTATTCGGTAAAAAATATTTGATTACCTTTACAAATTACAACTAAGATATTTAGTTATAAAAAAAACTATTTCTTAAAAAAAAAATCATGTTTTTAAAAAATCATTTTACCTTTAAAAAATTATCAATTTTTATTCGGTAACAAATATTTATATTGTTTTTGTTAGTGAATAGGCTTTGGACAATTGGTTTATAAATTTAACATTACAAGATAACAAGTAAAATTATAAAAACTTATCAAAATATTTATGGTGCAAGAGTAATTTAATACGAAAGGAAATGTGCAAGAGTCGTATATCCGGATATCCCTAGATCTACCGAGAAATAAAAAAAAATCTCAAACAAAAAAATGAGAAAGAAATACAAAGTAAAAATAAGTGGAAAAAAACTAAAATAAGAAAAATATATATCCACCTCCGGAGTAATAGATGGAAGAATTCCAATTTCTGGCGGGCCATTTTTGCCAGTGATTTCCAATTGAGGGCCTTGGTGGGAGAGGGTGGAGAGTAATGGCCGGGGGGCATTCTCGTCTTTCCGCGTGTTTCTTGGTGGGACCTTGCCACTGTTTGGCCATTTACCAATTTACTAAATTGGGTTTTCGGACTTTATGACTATTCCGTTTGTGTCCCAAGAGTTTTGCCTTGTTTTTGTCCTTTAGTGTCTGGCATTTCTAATTTTGAGTAGGGGTGTTTTAGTCTTTTCGTTTCAAGCCTGCTGGAGACAGCTGGGTTACCTGGGTACTGCTCGGAAATGCTATACACACAACCAACCCACACAACCGCTGACATCAGCATGACTTAAGCACAAAACGACGTCGTTTTATTTGGGAAAAAAAACCCAGGTCGTGAACAGTGCTCCCCCTTTCCCTTTCCTCTTCTCCTGCTTCCACTTTCACGCTCAAAAAATTTCAGAGACGAGAGAGAGGGGCTCGCACACCACCGGCGACGACGCTTCCCACCTCCACCGGCAACCACGCGACCACGCTTACCATCTCCACCAGCGACCACGCTTCCCACCTCCACCACCAGAACCTAACCACAGCGCTACCCACCGCCAGCGACTGCCACCACCACTAGCTTCTGGGAAATCCGACGTTGTTACCCCGCCACGAAGGTCTCTCTCTCTCTCTTTCAATTAGTACCCTAACTGATTGCTTAGTTGCTGGGGAAAAAAAATCCCTAAATTGAGTTTTTTGAAAGCAAAAAAACCCTAATTCGAAAATTAGGGTTTCGTTTTGAACTTAGAGTCAAATTGGCTTGCTCTAATGTTAAAGGGATGGAACTGAACTGTTATGTATAGATGAATATACAAAGATTAGTTTGTCTGCATTTAATCAAGCTCCTCATGTCAGTTTTGTGATTGTCCTGGGAAAAAAAATGTATTTGTAAGTCATGAAAAAAAGAATGCATACATCTTGCAAATTATTACTACATCGTGATTTAGAAACAAAAATCATGCTTTTCGTGTGTTTCCTTTTCTCCTTTGTTAGAGTGCGCAACGATTGCTATTGGTGCTGCACGAGGCCTCGAGTACCTCCATTGTAAAATAAATCCACCAAACTCAAATATTTCTTTGGCTGCATTTCAATGACTAATGCCATATAGGATGATAGTTTTGCTGTCCTTTGGATGCTTTAACATTGTAAAGGTGAACCCTCGGAACATTCTGAGTATGTGATGGACAAAAGCTATGGGTTTGCTCTTGTCATTCCAATGCACAAATGATTACGTGGCTTATAGTCTGGGCCTTTCGATTGAGCTGGTGTGAGGTGGTGATTGTTACTGTCAATACTGGCTGATTAGTTCTGGGAATTTGGATGAATGTAGCCTTTCCTATCAGAAGGCACAATTTTTCTTTTGCCAGTTGGTAATTCTCTGCTTGGTTTTTCTGTCTTGATTTGCAACAGTGTGGCACTAAGCATATATTTGTTCTTGGGCAGATGAGCGTAAAGCTGGAAAGTTGTTCTTCAGAAAGAAGTTTATACTTGTTAGTAATTGGGGTTTTCCCCTCCTACACTAGAATACCCTTGAGTCTGTGTACTCTTCTTCCCACGTCTTAGATAATAGATACAACTCCTAATTGTTTTTTTCTTTTTAAGGTCAGAGTTAATTGCTCATTTGTTAGGAAGCCTTTTTTTTGGTGAATCAAAAGGGGAAAAAGAAAAAGAAATGGAAGTTAACCTTTTGAACATTCGTACTCTCCGAGTATATGATGGGCAAAAGCTATGGGGGGATATAGGGTAGGTAGAATGCCACATCCATACAAGTACTTTGTGATCTGAATGGAGAGACCTTAGGATTCAGATGAAAGAGGTAAGCTCATGCTGAAAACTAACTAGTTCATTTTGTATTTTGTGAGATGGAAACAAGAATGATGGCAGTTAATAGTCCTGTACTTAGAAATGGAAGTTCATTTGGTTATTACCTGTATGCAGTAAGTTTTCAATACCAAAATTGTTGAAGTTGCAACATATTATATTACTTGTGTTTGTCATATCATTGATGCATGTTTTGAGACCTTATGAGTTCGTAATTCATAATCTTGGCACTATCGCTTCCTCTCTCTTGCAGGCAGGAAACGTGTAAGATTATGAAGTTTTGAATGGAATAAATGGGAGCATGTTGTACTTTCTGTAGACTTTCACGTTCTTTGACTGGCATCTTCGCGCTGTTCGGTGCACAATAAGAGAGCAGCACAACATGAAACTGGGTTGGCGGTGCCCTTGTGACTAGTTGTAAGATTCATTTTGTCAGGAAAATAGGCAAGTTTGAGAGAGACCATGATGTACGGCAAGCATTTCATTTCAATGTAACAAAAAAAACTGTACTGTGTTTTTTGCGAAGCGAAAGAATGTAGGAATTTCCCCTGAAACCGATAGTGGAACACTTTTTCTTCTTGTTGTTGCATATGGTATGGATGTTCCTGATCAGCTGCTTAGGCTGCAGGTTCTTTTTATCTGTCCTCTAGTCTCTTACTAGTTGAAAAGGATGGCTGGTATGGTATGGTATGCGGAGACTCGAAAAGGCAATAAGAGATTGAAGCTAGCGGAGACTCGAAAAGGCAATAAGAGATTGAAGCTATTCAAGTGAATCAAAAGCCAAGGAAAATGATCAATTTGTTGTAGTTTGGAATATCAATATGTACTAAGCTTTGTAATATCAAGTTGTAGTATTGCGAAACCTAACTTCGTATGTAATTGATAATTGTAATGAGAATGGCCCGGCGTGGGTTTGAAATTTATTGTATTATGGTTTTCGTTGTGAAATGATAATTTGGCAATAGATTTTGGCAATGAATGTAACTTGTGATTGGTGATTTACAATGAGAAAGGTCCGGCGTGGACTTGTGCATAACCTCGTTTGGTTTCTATTGTTGTTATTGCTGTACTGACTGAGACGCGAAACGTCGGGCTAGGACCAAAAAACAGAGGAGACTAAGCCGAAATTTTTCCAGAACCAAATACACTAGCATAATTCTAGTATTGATATTGGTGACTGAATTCACCTCAAAACTTAGTACTATTTTGCTTTTGTTCCTGCTAAAATTCATTCATTGCATGACTTAATTGTCTTCCATTACATCACTTACTTAAAAAATATCTTTTAAAATCCCATAAGTGCAATGCGTTTTCCAGTTCCACGTTTCAAGAAAAAATGCAATGACTCATGAGCAAATTCTAGAGTTAATTTTTGAAGAGAAGCAAACAAAAAATAAACATCAAGCAAAAATGCAATTCACGAGCAAAACTAGAGGTAATTGAAAAGAGATGTAAACAAAAATAATCCTCTGGATTTGAAAGGATATTTTCGTAAAGTAAGTAGTGTAGTAAAGGGCAATTAAGTCATGCAATCAATGAGTTTTGGCATAAACAAAAGAGTTTTAGCATGAACAAAATTGATTTTGGCATTATCAGCTCCTTTAATTATTGTGCGTAGCATAACCGATCGTGCGTAGCACGTTGCTAACATCCTGGCTACACTAGGACTTGAACCCAGGCCCTTAAATAAGGTTCAATTATACACAATCAAACCACTATGCCACCAATTAACTTGTGTTATAAATTTGAAAAATTAATATATAATATATAGCTCTATTATATAAAACAAGACCATCAACTTCAAATAGTAGCCACACAATCGCAACGCAATCACGACGATCGATACTATTCAATGCGCTCATTTTATTGTGCTTAGTGTTTTAATTATAGGATCCAATTTTTACGTGCGTTGGATTTTGAAAGCTCTTTCATCGGCACGCTGATTCGTTGTTTGATTGAATTTTTTTTACGTTCGATCAAGTATGTAGCGATAAGCATTTTACTTGATTATTGGCATGAATGATCTAATCCCTCCCACTTAAAAGTTAGATGGTTCCGATTTTTTAAAAATAGCTTAGGCGGCCCTCAAGTGGTGTATTATAAGACTTTAATGTCTTTGAAAGCACCGAATGTGTGCCGATCAAGTGATTTCCAACATCCGATTATCACCTATTCAATGGAGAATGATAAATTTGATAAGACGTTAAATTGTAACGGTTTGGATCAAACATTCGAAAAAATAATTCTGTATCTACATTTCAAATCTATACATCAAACTTAGTTGGTTCTAAACCAAGGTATTCTGCTATAGTCTAATGTATGCTAGCCACACGATCGCGACACCCTTATGATAATCCATACCGTTCATTTTGTTGTTCTTGGTGTTTTAATCACTCTCACCAATTTTTTGTTCTATCAGGTTTTCAAAGCCCCTTCATCGGGATGTAGATTCATTAATAGGAAAATGAACGTTATAAACAATCAAGTATATAACGATAACTAATTTACTTCATTTTTGGCAGGAATGATGTAATTTTCTCCCACATAAAAGATAGACGGTTCCGATTTTCAAAAAATAGCTCGGGTGTCCCTTGAGTGATGCATTATAGGACTTTACGAGAATTTTCCGTTATTTGGTGCATATAGAATGAGGTGTGACTTATGCATAGGATCACAACTTGGCTAAGTATATATGGAAAGAGAGATGAGGTCGGCAGCACAGCCAGCAAACCCTAGCAGCTGAACTCTCTCTCTCTCTCTCTCTCTCTCTCTCTCTAGTTTCAAACGAAACCGATTCACCACCGAAACCCTAGAGTTCAGTCGTCTGTACTCTGTCCAAACATCGATATCTGAGTTTCCTGTTGCCATTCAGCAGGTCTCAACGGCTCTCACTCTCACTCTCACTCTCGCTCATTCATCTCTCAACGTCTCTCTCTCACTCTCACAGTCTCAACTCTCAACTTTCTCTCTCTCTCTCAATGATCTGGCCTCTGGGTTCGTTACTCTTAACTTTGTCTCTCTCTCTCAACGATCTACAACGGTGACTGGTAGTGGTACTGTTTTTAATCACTCTTGTCTCTCTCACTCTCTCCACTCTCAACGGTGACTGGTAGTGGTCTAGCGGTGAGTCAAACCGTAGATCGACTGCCGTTTCCGTTTCTGTTCAGGCGGTGAGTCGGTGTCGGTGACCGTTCAGCGACTCAAACCCTAGATCTACAACTAGATCTGACTCGTCTGACTTGCCTGGTGTTCAGTGGCTCAGGTCCTCAGCCTCATCTGAGTTGCTGTTGCCGTTCAGGGCCTTCAGGTCTTCAGCCTCAGGCGTTCAGCTTGGTCATCGCCGTTCTGCTCACAGTCACCGCCGGTCTCCAGTCAAAGGTATAATGATTTCTGCCATTTGTTGTTTTTCAAAGTTCACGAGCAAGGGTTTAATCTCGATCTGTAAATTTAAAAGTGTTACTGCCATGGTTTTGATTTTAATTGGATGGTGTACATTGTTATTAACCCTATATTTAATTCGTAAACCTTCCGTTAATGCTAACATGTGCATCATAATTGTGGTAAACCTTAGATTGAGATTAATTTATGGTGGACTGGTTGGAGCTGTTGGTTAGTTCTTTTAGGCTATTCTGAAAATTCCGTTCTGATGTTTAGAAACGCCGCAAATCAAAGGCTGCAATTGATGATACTTCTAAGGATCTGATGACTCTTAAGAGTGGGGCCTTTGTTGTTGCTCCAGTGAGTTTGACTATTTATCACTTTTTGTTCCTACTCATCCGTTCTGACTATAATAATTTATATACAAACTTTTTGTAATATTAATGTTCCTGATGCAATGTGCTCATGATGGACGTTATCCTTTGGATAATACTGGCAAGTATTGTCATTTTGTTCAGCGTTTGCAGAGGACCACATCACAGCGTGTACAAGGTTACTGTTAAACCCTTTTCTCTCTCCCATTTTTTCCGGTTAGATTGTTTTGCATGTGGCCCGTCTTGTTACTTTCATAACCTTGGCACTTATTTGCATTATCAAGATGTCTACTACTTCTCTTTTGAGTTGTCAAGATGTCCACTACTTCTCTCTACACATTGTATTGTGACTTGTGAGAGCAGTCTAAGAAGAGTATGAAATTGGGGATGATTGCTCTGACGAGGAAGCTTCAGAGGTTGAGGAGGATTCCGATGAAGATTAGTGTCTTATCCGACACAAAGACAAAAAAAAAAAAGAAGAGCAATTGTGTCTTGCTTGGTGAAGGGAGAAGTGTTTCAGATCTAAGGTAAGGAAGTTTGTTTAATTATCTGTGAACGTAGAAATCAGTTTCCTTGCTGAATGTTTGAGTCGCTATTAGATATGTTATTTTCCAGAGCTTTGATAAGTTAATTTTTTTGTTCTGTGTCAGTGTTGACTCTGGAGAATCCCATGTTCTTTGCAGTTTTAGCTTTCCGTTGACGACGATACAAATATCATGTTCTCTACTCTATGCCATGACAAACTCAAAACTTCTACAATGCTCCCAAATGATATGGGAGTATGATGCTCCCATTAAATCTGGACCCTTAGATTGAAAAGTAGGTAAATTACAACCTTTAGATCAAAACCACTCACAAAAAGTATGGTGGGTTTGCTAAAACCGAGATGGTTTTAAGAATTTTTTACCAAAAAAACGTAGTATTACTTACCACAGAAACAGGTTTTATAACTTCTATATAGTTTGTAACTTTTTTCTTTCACATACCAGCGTATTTAGTTTGAATGTGTTGAGACAATATCCAGGGAATAACTACCTGTTGTGGTTTTGAAGCGATGCTACTGCACATAATGCTGAATCCATGCTATGTTATGACAAAACTAGATTCAAGCTTCTATAGTGCAAATTGCTGAAACCCATGCCTTGATAATCACAAGGATATATCCGTGTAAAACTTAAATAAAGGAGCACTATTCAGCGTTTTTGCACCGAGTCTCAGCTGCAGATTTCATTAGTAGCATATCGATGTTTGTATTCAGTAACTCTTAAATTTATCACAGAATAAAGGTGCCTTTAACTTATGAGGCCGGTGTCTTTGCCTATAAAATAATTGATGCTTAGGCTTTGGACAAGAGATTGAAAATGATGATAAAAAAAGGTAGCAGGCTCCCTAATGCATTTCATGAAGTAGAGAAAATTATGCTTGCAATTCCATTGATTTAATTTGTGGAATTTGATATATGGAATCTGCATTTTCTCTTATTTGGTCTGGTTGTGGCATTTTGGGTTTTGTTTTTTGTTCAGGCTTCATACAGTCTCTTCGATTGAAGGCTCTGAGATGAGTGGAGGGCCCGTTTCATACAGCAGATGCTATAAACTACCTCGTAGAGCAGTTACTTAGTGAGCTTCATTGTAGCTTCTGAAATGGTTCAGCGTAGCTTAACAACCTGCATCAGACATAATGAAGGACGGCTGGGCCATTGAAGGGAATTCAGCGAACTAAGAGGAGTTCTAAATGTCAGGTGAAATGGTGTCATTCTTATAGATGCTGTCATGCTGAACTCGTATTTTGGTGAGCAATAAGGCATCTTGACGTTGGTAATCCCCCGAGTGTATTAACTGCCATTTGTTTCCGTTGTTATTTATTTTACTGTAATACATATACATATATGGATCAAGCATCCTCTATTGACAATCCAATTGTTTAAGTGGTTGAAAGTATCCTTCGAGGCAGTTCTAATAAAGAATAACGGGAATGGAAATGGAAATCAAGCCGCTTGTGATTCTTTTTCTTTTGCAAAGAAAGTGACATGTATGCTTAGGTTCTCTCTCTTTTTTAAGCATATTTAAATTGAAACTCTGAAATTCTCCGGCTTCCATTCATTCACTCGCATCCTTGTTTTTCAGATCAACCATAATCTCCTCTCGTATCATGTCCGGCACATTGAGAGCGCATCTCACGTTGCCCTCTGATCAGGCATGGAAAATGCATCAGCATCGTATTGGCCCTTAGCATATTTCCCATTTTTGTCTGCACAATTGAGCCAAGCGGTAATTTCTCTGTCAGAAAACAAAAAGATGGCCGGTTATTTGAGTGAAAACTTATTTGATGTGAAAACACATTTCAGTTTTTACTTTTTTTCAGTTATCGAAAACAGTTTGCCACAAATACAAAACAATTTTGGTCATTGTAGCAGAAAATAGAAAAACATTATCAAACGGGCATAACGAATGTTGCCCATAAGAGAGGTCATCGGGCATCCCCAATACGCTCCCTATCTCTCTTTACGGTCAAGGTCTTTGAGAAGAGTTGAGTGGTGGTATCATACAGTAACTGGTGCTATAAGTTAAGCTTCATTGTAGCTTCTGAAATGGTTCAAAATTTCCTTGAAATTCTCATCAGACATAACGCAAGACGGCTGGGTCATTCAAATTTCAACGAATTCTGCAAAATGAGAGGACTTCTAATGTCAAGTGAAACGGTGCCATCTTTTTAGATGCTAAACTCGCATTTTGGTGAGCTAAGCATCTTGAGTTTGGCAATTTCCTCGAGGGTGTTCAAATTTTGTACCCGTGTTCTTTATAGTAACCCTTTGTTTACAATCCATCTTGTTATACCTTCGAGAAGAATCGAAGAAAGAATAACGAGAATGAAAACGGAGTCTCTTGAGGTTCTTTTTCTTTGGTAGCAATAGTGGCATGTATACTTTCTTTTTTTTTATCAGCAAAAATAAATTTCATTAACTCATAACACGAAGTACGGGAATAATAGGAGCTTGGGTACACTGGCCTAATCACCCAAGACCCTCTTCTCGGTTGCAGATTACAAAAAGTGGCAGCTGCTTGTTTGAGTCTTCCATTTGTAGTTTGCAGTCTTGCAGATTTGTCTTATATTTGTTAAGTTATGTTAAGTGAAGGAAAAAGTGGCAGCTGCTTGTTTGAGTCTTCCATTTGTTTCCGTCGGACGTAAAACCCACGGCACGACACACGAATAAGGACCGGCACAGCACGACACAACCCGACAAGCCCGACCCGACAAAAGGGCACGGCACGACCCGACCCGACAAAAAGGCACGGCACGATCCAACCCGACAAAAAAAGGCACGGCACGACGGGGCACGATTAATTAATCGGGCACGGCCCGAAACGACACGATTTAAAAAAGGCGCGACCCGACACGACACGATTTAAGTAAATGGGCCCGGCCCGGCCCGACACGATTGAAAAATGACACGGCACGACACGACACGATTTAAGTAAATGGGCACGGCACGGTACGACACGATTGAAAATGGCACGGCACGGCACGACACGATTTAAGTAAATGGGCACGGCACGACACGGCACGTAACACAGTTGGCACGGAAGTTGAATGGCACGGCACGGCACGCACGTTTGACACCTCTAGGTGTGACTAGCACCGGAGTCAAAATTAGTCGGAGCGATTGGGGATAGATTGCTCGTTGTAAAGGTTGTCTAGTACCCGAGAAGCTAGAAGATTGTAACTATTGGAGATAGTGCAGCAAATCCCGAGTTGGACACTTGGGGAGTGGACTAGGCCGTGAAGTTGCGGACCGAACCACTATAAATCTTTGCGTTTGATTCTCTCTTCCCTACTCTCTTTATTTTCAGTTTTGCATATCAATATTGCATGAGTAGAATAGTATATCATTGAAATTGGAATTGGAATTGTGGTTGAATAATTAGTCAATTAGTTTTTAAATTCCGCATTATATTTGAGATACCCAATTCACCCCCCCTCTTGGGTTGCTATTTGGACCAACAATTGGTATCAGAGCGGGGCTCTAGTTATTTTTGACTTAATCGTCTTAGGGTAAGATCCATGGCAACCCCTTATGGCACCTTTCTTCCCGAGGGCCAATCGAGCCATAGACCTCCTTTATTTAGCGGGTCTAACTACAATTATAGGAAGGCTAGAATGCGTATTCATATTCAAACTGACTACAAGTTATGGAAAGTTATTATTGATGGGCCACACCGTCCTACCAAAATCGTAGATGGTGTTGTAGTTCCTAAAGAGGAAAAGGAATGGAATGCTAATGATATTACTGGAATTGAACTGAATGCTAAAGCTATGAATCTTCTATATTGTGCTTTAGATCCTAATGAGTTTAATAGAGTTTCTGCAAGTGAATCGGCTAAGGAAATCTGGGATAAGCTAGAAGTTACACATGAGGGTACTAGTCAGGTTAAAGAGTCTAAAATTGACCAGCTTGTTCATAAGTATGAATTGTTTAAAATGAAACCTGATGAATCCATCTCTAGCATGTTTACACGCTTTACTGATATTATTAATGGCTTGAAGTCTCTTGGAAAGTCTTACTCTAATGTTGAGCTTGTGAGAAAGATTCTCAGGTCATTACCAAAGCAATGGGAGCCAAAAGTGACGGCAATTATCGAGGCCAAACAAGATCTCATAAATTACAGTTTGGATGAGCTTTTGGGTTCTCTTATGACTCATGAAATCCAAATGAATTTTGAAGATAGTGGAAGCCGAAAGAAAAAGGACCTCGCTTTTAAAATTTCTACTTCGAGCGCATCAAGTGAAAGTGGATATGACTCTGAATCAAGCGGTGACGAAGATCTTGAGGTAATCACAAGAAAGCTCAAAAAATCCATGAAAAGAAAAATACGAAGGGCAAAAAGAACTTTAGAAAAAGATGGTTCAAAAGGAGAGAATAGAAAGAAAAGTGAGATCATATGCTATGAGTGTAAGAGGCCGGGCCATTTGAAATCACAATGTCCCGAAATCAAGAGGTCAATGAAAAAGGCAAAACGAAGAGCAATGCTTGCAGCATTGAGAGAAATTGATCTGAGTAGTTCTGAAGAAAACAGTGACCAAGAAGTTGCTAACCTATGCTTGATGGCACATGGTGAGGAAGAGGTAAACTCTAGTGATGATTTTGATGAGCAATTTACTTATGATGAATTGTTAGATGCTTTTGAAGAATTGCACTCTAAGTTTAAGAAGTTGAGTTCTAAATATAAGTCTCTCAAAAAGACTAATTTTTCCCTCTTAGCAGAGAATGAATTTTTGAAAAATGAGAGTGATTCCTTAAAAGAGAAAATTGAACAAGGTTCTGCATTGAAAGAAAGTGCAAATAATTTGAGACTTGAAAATGATGTTTTAAAAAATGAGGTTGAGGATTTGAAAACATCTCTTTCTAAGTTTGTTCAAGGAAAAGAAAATTTGGATATGCTTCTTGGAAAACAAAGATGTGTTTTTGACAAAATGGGCATCGGTTTTAATCCAACCAAAAAGCAAAAGTTTTATCAAACTTTGTTTGTGAAATCAACTTCTTCTAGTCATCCTCACACTACTTGCAACTATTGTGGAATGAATGGTCACTTATCATATTCTTGTCCTATTCGTAAAAATATTTGTGTTGGAATGAAAAAGATGTGGGTTCCTAAGCATCTTGTTACTAACCCTCACGGACCCGAGCAATTGTGGGTACCAAAGAACTACATATAATTTATTTTTGTAGATTGACGTGCGCTCAAAGGTGAATGTTTAAAGATGGTTTCTAGACAGCGAAAAAGCTGAGTTACTGTGATGGAGTAAGCTCAAACAGATTGGTAGAGTGAACTCAGATTCGTATGGTATGATTATTAATTGTTAGTTTTAGTTGGCCAAGGTTCTAATAAATTTGAAGGCACTGTTTTTGATGAGTTAGCTATAGTTCATTTACTCTTGCTAATTGAAAAGTTTTTTTAACTTGTTCAAAGCTTTGGTGAAAATATCTTCTCCAAATAAGTTGTTCTAAATGTTTTACAGTAACATGGCATGATTAATCCTTATTAAATTTACTACATATGTTAATGTGCTTATATCTTTAACAAGTCTTTAAAGTGGAGACAGCTTATGAATTGTTAGTGAGCTTGAAGTTGTAGTGTTACAAAGATGGCTTAAATGATGTACGTGGATTAACTCGTACAACTTACTGGCCGGGTTGATCTGCGATGCGATTTCGAGAATGCAAAACTGAAAGGAGTTTTCACCTCTATGACAATGATGATTTGTGGAGTATCGTGGATATAGATTTCCCTATTTTTTGTTGATGACAAAGGGAGAGAAACATTATAAAAGCTAAAAGGAGAGGATTCTATCAATTCTTCCCGCGCTCTTTTTGTTGATGACAAAGGGGGAGAAATATAGTGAAAGACAAAGGGGGAGAAAAAGCTCAAGCAAGGATGCATAAATTCAGGGGGAGTATCTTAATTCTTTTGTTATAATTATATTTCTGAATTTATTTGAATAAATCATTAATTGTTTGTCATCATCAAAAAGGGGGAGATTGTTAGCTCAAAGATTTCTATGAAAACCTTATTGATTTTGATGATAACAAAGTAAATATTATTGAAGAGAAATATAATTAATATTATTTGCTATTGATTTGAATAATGTTTATTTTGTAGGATTTGATTGAGCTACACAAGGAAAGACTCTACATCAAAACTCCTATCTCCAATGGTCAAGATTGAAATTAGAAGGAAGAAGATTAAGGACAAATCTTCTCCTAATTTGTGATTGACTATAAGGACTTCTATGGAAAGCAAATATTAATCAAGGAGGACAATTGAATATTACTTGGAGCTTTATATTATTTCGGCAAATTGAAGGCTTGATTGTAGTTGATGTTGCTCAAGATGGAGGATGCAAAAGTTTGGAAAGGAAAGGATTGGAGCTCAATTCATCAAACGGCTAGTGGAGAAAAAGGAATGGATTTTGGCAGTCAAGAATTTATTCAATCAATGTCATATTATATTGGATAATTTTCCAAATATGGTTGGTGCCTCCAACGTTCAATTGTGAAGAATATATACAAGGCTAAGGAAGATTAAAGGGTTGCAGAGCAGAGCTTCACGAAAAAATACTCCAAGGCACATACTGATTAAATCTCTCAATACTCAATTCGTTTATCTGGATATCTATACACTTGTGTGAGAGTGCTTAGTTTTGATCTTCATTGTAAAAGGGATTGTACACCCTTGTTCGTACTCTTGTGAGTGTTTATCTTTTTGTGAGTGGTTTTGGAGAGAAAATCACTTGAGAGTTAGGTGTTACTAGCACCGGAGTCAAAACTAGTTGGGTTAGGTGTGACTAGCACCGGAGTCAAAATTAGTCGGAGCGATTGGGGATAGATTGCTCGTTGTAAAGGTTGTCCAGCACCCGAGAAGCTAGAAGATTGTAACTATTGGAGATAGTGCAGCAAATCCCGAGTTGGACACTTGGGGAGTGGACTAGGCCGTGAAGTTGCGGACCGAACCACTATAAATCTTTGCGTTTGATTCTCTCTTCCCTACTCTCTTTATTTTCAGTTTTGCATATCAATATTGCATGAGTAGAATAGTATATCATTGAAATTGGAATTGGAATTGTGGTTGAATAATTAGTCAATTAGTTTTTAAATTCCGCATTATATTTGAGATACCCAATTCACCCCCCCTCTTGGGTTGCTATTTGGACCAACACAACTGTTTCATTATATATACATGCAAATGCTTGGGTATGAATGTATTAAAGTGACAATATGGTATAATTTATATATCTATTTGATATAGTTTTTATTCAAATTGATCTAACTCTCTTCATACATGAAGATGCTTTGGTATATATGAATGTAATTTATTGTGTGAAAAGAGGGTGACGGGTGAAATGGTCACCAAATATTATGAGTCAAATTGTGGCCGGCTCCTTAATTAGGTTATTTGAAATATATATATATATATATATATGTATGTATGTATGTACACACACACACATCCCTTCAAAACACTTTCATAATCCAAAATCGCAATCCAAAATTCAAAATTGACCTCCAAAATCCCTCCCAAACACCGACTTGATTATAAGTTTTGTTACGCAGATTTTTATCTGCCAATCCTAGCCACATGATTTTATCACATTTTCAGGATCGGAAGAAATATATGACAACTGTGACTTATATGAAAATTAATGAAATTGTGAAAGGGTATGATCAAGTTAATCTTCAGGTATGGTTTGTATATATCCGGTTCAAAAAATGTACATTAATTAGATCATTAAACTAGAATCTTTTGCGGGGGATTAATTCATGAGGTCCAACCGGACAGTGCAGTCTGAAACGCGAACCGGGCAGGCTAGGGGAGCCTAGCTAGTGCTTAAAAATAATATTGCTACGCTATACACACCTGAGAAAGAAAAGGAGTTGCTGACCGTCTAATTAAGGATACATTATAGTGTTACTGATGTTGTTAGTTGGAACTTTGTTTTTGATATGGGTATTTAAATTGAACCTGTTATATTAATATGAGATAAACTTATCCATGGAGATTGTTCACGGAGCGGCGCAATCAATGGCTGAGATTCGTTTTCAATTCTGTCCGGTCACAATTAATTGTTATCTAATTGATTCTCAATCCGGACCGTCCAAAAATATTTTGAACTTGCGCGATTGGCCTCCGTAGAGCCTTCTTTTCGGAATGATCTGCAAATAAGATTTTTTTTATAATTAATATATGGGAGTCTAAGCTAACAAGCAAGTACTTTGGGTACAAGTGTCATGACCTCAGAAGCAGGAGTTCTCAGGGCTTGGCTGGTCAATGAAGCCATTCTAATTACTCTATTCATTTGACTTTTATTAGGTCAACTATAAAATTCCTTCAACTTCATTATTTTTTTTTTTTGTGTGTGTCCTTTATATTCTGCTTAAGCTTACATCTACATGGTAATGCATAATGAGATGTAACACTATGTTCTTTCGACAAGAGATTCGGAAATTCTTCCTAAAAAATAGAGTCCATCGTTTGACATAAAGTAGTAGAAAGGTAAGGGCCAACCCCAACGTGGTATGAGGAATAAAATGTTTAACCGTCAATAAACTATTTGAAGTTCTAATCATGATTTTCAACGTAAGAGGGTACCATCAAGGGTGGCTGGAGGCGGTCGAGGTAGCAAAGGAGGCTAACAATGGGGGGTCCAGTTGGCGGGGGAGGTCCGAGAGGATGGTAGTGGTCAACGGGTTACAAGGACTAGTGTATGACATGGAGTGAAGGCATGGTCGTAGGGTGAGGTGGTGGGGCGTAAAAATGAAAACTTCAAGGGCTAGAGTTGTTATGTTTATGTATGTGTAATTAATTAACGAAGACTTTCACTTGAACTTCCAGAAAATAACAAAAACCTTCCTCAAGTTTTCGAAATAACAATCACGTCCCATTGGTTTCATACGTACATCACATATCGTAGGGGAGGGCAGTGGCAAATCAAAAACCTCGAGACAGGTTCCTGGAATTGTTAAGATAAAATGAAAAAGAAAAACTTCAAGGAACAATACAGTACTAGAGCAATTTTTCCATTTCAGAAAAGATAGATTACATGAAACTGTCCATGAAACAACAATGGATCGGACGGTTTAGTGTTGTTTCATGAATAGAGCAAGAACAGACCATGACCGTCGTCTCTCGGCCGAGGGCCGAGGCAAACTCATGAGAGAAAAACACACAAAAAAATATAGTTCTATTAATCGTCTATATATCCAGAAGCAAGACAAAATTAATTGAATTTAGAACCAGAATGTTCTATTGAAGATTTTGGATGTCAATAGAAATATCCTAGTAGTATGTGTCTAAAACAAGCGTGTAAATTCAACCTTTTTTTTCAACCGAAGAAAGATTTTATTAATCTTTAAAATACGGTTAAAAAGATTAAACGGATTCCGGGCATGGCTACATCACAAACAAGGATCAAGATCATCTGCAACCCATATGCCCGCCCATAAGTTCAATTTCTGGGCCCATGAGGCTCTACCGTCAGAGTTTTTAGGAGCCCATTAAGGTGCTATTTGCCCATAACACGGTAGGCCGGCTAGATTGCTGAAGCTGCTTTCTAACTTGATGGTTATCAAATTCCAGGACTTCGGGTCACCTCCAAGCCGTCGAATCGTGCATCTAATGGCTCGGATTTGATCATATCGGCAACCAATGATCGAGAGCCATTCATTGCTGAGATGAGATCCGAGCCATCGGATGCACGATCCGACGGCTCAAAGGTACACAACACGGTGCTGTGCACACCACTGCAGAGCACCATCCCCCAATTCCAAATTCCTAACTTAAATGGTTGCCTTTGGAAACCTATTAATAGCTAACCCAATGTTGAAAGAGTAGATAGTCCTCCTGTCGCGTCCCATCCATCCACCAGGATACAACTCCATCGAGAGTCGCCTTGGATTTAGATTAATTTCTCTGCACAAACCTACTAGTGGTGTGCAAGGACGCAGCTCATGAGTGGATGCCGATAGATCTTCAGCCATCGATCGTCAAGGAACGTTAGGATCTAGTTTAATTTTTTCACAACACATATATATAAAAGGTATTCCCTCTGTACTACGGTTCTGCGTGTCATTATCAATTGCCTATATTTCTCAAATATTGTAATATGCATGATCCTTTTCCCATGCAAATAAAGCTTAACCCTTTAGTTGGCAAAAACAATAACTTAATTCACAGCATATTTACACTAGACTAGATAGAACAATAATATTTCTTGGGAAACCTGCATTGCAGTGAATCCAATGGAATTTCACATTATTCTAACCTGAGAAATACTACTCCGTACTACCTTAGAATAAACTCCCCATTCCTTCACTAAATTTCATATTAACTCCCCCATGTGAGACTTCTGCCACTCCCCTCTAAAAACCATCACTCAAAGCTTCTCTGCTATTAATCAATTAAACCAATCAAACTCAACTACCCTAAAAGAGACAAGAGCTAGCCCCAACCAATTACCTTTATGTCCTCTAGCTTTACACAGATTTAGACCTTCCTCAAAACCAAAGCAAACTACTTTTTTCTCTTTCTAATTCTTTCACTTTCACTTTGCATTGAAAAACTACAAATACAAATTACCATCAAATCATTAAAGAAACTTCAATTTTACTGCCTCTTTTGGGATTTCTTTGTTTGTGTGTAACTTAATTCCCTTCAATTTCCAGGCTCTTTCCTCTGGTTATCTGCAAGCCCATTTAACTCAAAGGAAATTTTCTACTATCGAAAAGAAACAAGTTTAAAAAGATTTCAGATTTTATTTCAAGCAATGAAAATTGGAGTAATTGTTGAGTGCTCCGAGAGCATGACCACGTGACGCTCCGGATCACTCAAGTTGTTGGACCCCGCATGATTTTGTGATAGTTAGTGGTCGTGCATGGACCGCCACTTGGCCATGCAGGAACACCCAATGATTTTTACGAAAAGTTGCCACAGTAGCTACCATAATACTGTACTAATACCGCAGCTAGGGTTAGTTAGGTTTTCAAAGGACACTATTCAGTCTGCTATTACTCTATATTCTTTGTTCTATACTCTATCATTCTTTATTCTTTCAAGTTGATGTATAAGGTATAATTAACCGAATTGTTTAGCGATGCAGAAGAAGAAACAAAACACCCTTAGTTAGTGCTAACGCGATAACATTCTCTGTGTGATTGAAAAGGTGGATTACGTTTAATACTAAAAGGGATTGATTCCAAGGAGTTGTTGGCAATTTTGGAGGGATTGAGAACTAGAGCAACAAGTGAAGAAAGAGAAACAAGTGTGTGGATTTATGTGAATATATAAGGAATATATATATATATATATATATATATATAGAGAGAGAGAGAGAGAGAGAGAGAGAGAGAGAGAGAGAGAGAGAGTGAATGTAACAGATCTTGGATGAGATGGAGAGGATAATAATACAAGTGAAAAGGGAATCGATGTTGTGATGTATCTGACTTATGTGGCCTTGAAAATCACAAGAGTTTGGCTGGTATGTGGGATAGTTTAGTTGTTTTCTGATGGAATGTCAGTGTACTGAATAAAGAAAAGCTCAATGCATCCTATCATCCTATATATGGAATTAGTCAGTTTCTTCTTCTTCTTCTTTTTAATAGCAAAGAAAATTTATTAATCTTTAGAAACAGATTATAAAGACTAAAAAAATCTAAAGCACGAGACATCAAGCAAAACAAAAAAGAATTCTGACAATCATATGCCACCGGGAACCAAAAGAAAAAAATAACCACCCTTGGATGGCAAAAAGCCAACCAAGGCCTAAAAATCCCAAAGAAGAGACAAACACGTACACCCAAGACCCTGCCAAAACCAAAAGCCATCTAAAACAGAACCTGCTCCTGAGATGAATTAGCCAGTTTCTTCACCCTTAAAACTTAAACCCATTCAATATTTTCGGAGCACCTTCACGTGGTAAAATAAATTCAACAGCTAAGACGTAATGGCACACTTTTTTCAAGTGAATGTGATATAGAAATGAACCACATTATTCAAGAATTTTTGATTTGGCATAGGTAATAATCATTTCTGTTTGAGTTGGTTCAAAAAATCTTCTTCATGAAGGGTAGTAGATTGAACTTAAATCCGAAGATGCATGGCTTCAAGCTTGACCTCATTTCGGAGTGCTCTCTCTTTGCTCACATGTATCTTTCAATAGCAGTATGGAGATACAAACAAATTAGCAGAAAGGATCAAGTCTCTCGATGACCTGGAGGAGAAGGATGACTTGGAGGATCTTGATGGTATCGAGGAAGGAGCTTCTCTTTCTTTGGAGTTTTAATTCCGAGGTTTGGCCTTCGGTTTGCCCCCTTGCTTAGGCTACTTTTCCAAATTTGTCTGGGTTGGTGTTGATGGTTCGGTGCTTAGATTTTCGTTTCTGCTTGTTTAGGTCTTGGTGTTTTCAGGTCGGTCTTCTCTGGTTTTTGTTTTCCGGTTGGCGTCTTGCCTTCCTTTAGATCTTAAGTGGCTTTATGCCAGTGTGCCCTTGATCCTTTTAATCTTTGTAATCCTTTATAAAGATTGCTAAGCAAAAAAAAAAACTTTTATAAGGATTAATAAATCCTTTTTGCTTAGCAAAAAAAAATTTATGAAACATGCTACATCAAATTCATGGACTATTATGAAACATACTATACCAAATTCCTGGACTAGTGTGCGCATAAGCTGGACATCCTGATTAATAAAAAATATATATGAAAGATCTTAACAACAGGATATTTTGAAAAATAAATACTAGACATGCACTGGATTGTTGTTTTTAAACACTGCTAAGAATCAGCTATTTCTCAATTCTCACAACCCTAAGAGCCTAATCTCCCAACCTTAAATTACTATGGATCTTTGTCCCATAAACCATTTGGAAAGTTTACAACATGATTATTACAAATTAAAATTAACCCAAGTACTCTCTTCTATATATGATCCTTATATCAAAGCTAATTAAGTAAGGTTTGGATTGATCAACTTCTTGATAACAGACTTCTATCTTATTCAGTACTAAGAACATATTTCTTGCCCAAACCAAAAATACTCAACCTTTTTTTTCCTAGGTTTTAACTTCTTTTTCTCCAGATGCATTTTACCAAAACACCTAGTTTACATCGATCGATGAACTCGGTTGAAACTCAAATTAAACTACGATTAATTAATTACCCTTAATCTAACCTTTGGAAAGTAAATATTGCAAGCTTTTCTGTGAATTAATTCCACACAATCTTTGTTACACCCTGGTGATTCACAAGTACTCAAGAGAGAAAGAGGCAAGTCGCCATCTTCAAAGCAAAGAGGCCTTGGTTTTCCACCAAAGGGGGCAAAAAAAGGAAATAGCAAATAGTGAAAACAAGAACAAAAACGAACGTAATTTTGCATAAAAAAACAACTAGTTGTGATTGGTAGCTTTTTTCTACTTCTCCTCTTGCAAGTCACCCAAGTCTTAGCTCAAGATCCAATTCTGAACTACTGGAGCTTCCTTGAATTACTTCTGATTGAAAATGCTCATGACTATCACCTGAATTTGATTTTGGAAAGAACGGGAAAGTGGCCGGATCGATTATCCTCCTCTTTGAACTAGTGTCTTCCCCCTCTTTACCCGCAGATGGTATCGGACAGGCTCGATGAACAACCAAATTCAAGCTTATTGACAAATCTCCAGTGGCATTGGCATACTCCTCCTTAGATCTATTCGAGCCGGGAAAACCCGAGCTCTTCTCATGATCATTCGTATCCGAAACACGAATATACTTTTCGCCAATCAAGTTTGACGATGATGGAGGAGCATATATGGAGGGCTTCTTATTATCATGTTTTTTGATAATAGGAGAAGGGAAAAGGGGCACGATGGTCTTTCCATCACGGATTTCGTGTTTCAGAGGAGGTGAAACCCTAGAAATAGATGAAGCTGGAGGTGGGAAGAAAACATGATCAGAATCCGAAGTAGAGTAAGGGTTATAAACCTTGGTGCAAATCCCAGAAGGGTATTGAGCATCCCATGGTGGAATAGGGTTTTGATGATCTTGGTGGATTAGATCATGGGTAGTGTTTGGAGACAGCTTTAGCCTAGCCCTATCCCTCCTGTGGACATTCATGTGACCACCAAGGGCTTGAGCTGACCTGAACTCCCTTCTACAAAAGGAACAAGAATAAGATCTTGGAGGCCAAACACACCCTCCAAGAACCCCAGCTGCATCTTCTGCAAAAGCCTTTTCTTCCCATGAACCTCCATGCAAATTAGGGTTTGCTTTGGGTTGAAGGTGAGAACTCAAACTTTGTTTTTGCTTTGGCCACATCAAGTATTGCTCCATTGATGAGCTATGAGAGAGAGAGAGAGAGAGAGAGATGTGATGTACTTTTGGGATGAAGAGAAGAATGAAATGCATATAGGTGGTGTATGTGAAAGGTACAGGAGAATCTAATAGGAAGGGAAGGTGAAAATCACGAGAAATAATGCTTCAATTCGGGGAGGAAATTAGTCGAGATGCACGTAAGCTGGTCCGAACACCCATAACTGCCAAATATAGAAAAAAAAATGCTTGAATTCTTGCTGAGTTAAGGGGTTGTGCAAGGTGAAGTGGTGGGTACTCTTGTTTTGGCCTTTCTATCAAATATGGTATAGCTGCTTCTTTTGGTTTTTAGTTGGCCCTTAAACATAGTATAGTGTAAGTGTAAATCATACCGAGTTAATAAATATAGACCGATATGTATCGTGTCAGTAGATATGCATCGGAGTTTCGGACTTCCTTGAGGCTCAGTACCAATTCGATCGAACCTGTTGGAGTTGGAATAATTAAGTTCGGCATCGAATCACGAAATCTTGGTGATCTGTAATTTCTTGGAGTGTCTGCTCAAAACTGCATGTCAATCCTGCACCTAGCTACCGTCCAAGTATTTACTTCAACAAACATCGCACATTAATTGCACATACGTAGATTAGAACCTCTAAAATGAAGTACATTACGTAGTACTTCATTTTAGAGATTGACGACTTATATGCATATTTAGGGACTTCGGCACTTAATGTACCCCGAATGGATACCCTCGAGGGGCAGAGGAGAATTCAATAGTAGACGCCTGCGAGCATTTAGCCTTCCTTCTCCTTTCGTTTTGCTAGCTCTGCGGGGTCTGTAAAGGGGTGCAGTGGCTGCGTTTGAAGTGGATTATTGAAGCTTATTGTAACTTTGCGGGGTGGGCCGGCCAGTAGCAAATGGGCTTGGCCCAATTAGGTTGCAACTAGTTTTGCGTGTTTGGGTTTGAGATGTTTTGGGGTTTGTTCAAACGTTAGGGTGTTTCTAGGCTTGTCCCGTTGGGTGTCTGTTGGTTTCTTGCTAACAGTGTCTTATTACAAAAATTCGAGAGGCGGAAAAGTAGATTAAGATCTCGCGAGAAGAAGTTGCTCAATGCATTTCTTTGTCTGCTATCTTGTATTGATTTTATCTTAAATCCTTGTGATGAATGAAATTATTTTTGCCGATAAAAAAAAAAAACTTTGCGGCTTGCGGGTCAGAAAGCGAACAAAAGTAAATTGGAGATTTTTGTGAGTCCCATTATGTTGGGGTGGCAGCGAGAGGTTATTGCTAGGATCTTGGGGATCAAGATTGTTGATAAGCATATGGGAAAGGGTGGGTTGGGGCTGAGGGACTTGGGTTGTTTTAATCAGGCTTAATTTGTTAGCAAAACAAGTGTGGAGACTGATTAGTGATCCAAATTCGTTATTAGCTAGAGTTCTATTGGGAAAGCATTGTCAAGGAAAAAAATTGCTAGAGAGTAAAGCGATATGTCTGGTACGTTGTTCTTGGGGTTGGAGGGAGTATTATGCGCGCGGGGGATGAATTTGTTGCGCGGGAGTATTACGCTTGCTTGGCGGCTGGGAAACAAGGAGACTATCACAACGTTTGGGCATCAAAGGGACTCCTGACTGTGATAATCCCTTCAGTAGATCGAGTGGGTTGTCCTGTAAGTGGGTATCAATCATTTTAAGTTAAGGGATTTGGTTGATAGGGATCGAATGGAATGGAGGAAGTCGACGTCGTTGGTGTCTAAAATTTTGTCTATTCATATACGTAGGGTAAGAGGGCCGGATGAGGTCTATTGGTCGCGTTCTAAGGATGGAAAATTCTCCGTTAGGGCTGCCTATTTTGTAGCAGTACTGTCTTGCAAATGGTGTAATCTTGGAGGGGAGGTTGAGGATGGTGTTTGGAAGACGATATGGCCTGGGGACTAAATCTGCCTCCTAAATTTGCTTTATTCTTATGGAAAGTAGTTCATAGGATAATTGGTCAGTTCGTGAGGCGATAGCTCGAAGGGGTTTGGTTGCTTATGTTACATTGTCTAATATGTGGGTTGGATCGCTTGACCATTTATTTTTTAAGTACGAGGCGGCTAGGCGGGTCTGGAGGGCATCCAAACTGGGTCTTGATTTTTCTGTGGGTGATCTTGTGTCAGTAAAAACCTGGCTCATAAGAGTTGAAGTACTCCCTCCGTCCCTTTTTAAATGTCTTGCTTCGTAATTCCAACTTATTAAAAAGACATCATCATTATACCTTTCACGTCAATTTTTTCCTCCACTTTCCCTACTTACCCATCATCATTACACTTTTACTCACTAACTTTTCAAAATGGAATCTATTTTTAAGGACAAAATAGACAATTCACCAACTTTTACCCACTAACTTTACAAAATGGACACTTATTAAGGGACAACCCAAAATGGAATACTGGACTGTAATAAGGGGACGGAGGGAATAGCTACTTTTTATATTGTGTTCTTTTCATCCCTTGCCAGTTCCAAGTTTGTACATTCTCTTTTCCCTAAAATATTATGTGCCTCACCGAAAATTAAGTTACCCACATTTGCATCAAAATTGCCTGAGGTTATTGAAAAGTACAATCTCTAATATTAACATAAAGCAGGCCAGTATTAGCCTTCCTAATACAAACACGATGCACTGAGCAACTGATGTCATCAGTATCGGGTGAACAGTCGACTCCTAAATCAAAGAGTAGTACTATTGTTATAGTCATAGTATGATAGATTACAGACATTTTAACAACCACAACATACACACGGTGGAGTCCACACGAAACACACTTGTGACCAACTCACCGGTGAGTGAGTTCAGTTTCCAGGGGCGTAAAATGCATCAACTTTTGTTAGAAATCGGAGACTGGGTTCGTTGCAGTAGTTGCATCAGCGGCCAGAAGATGTCCAATCTGTGGAAGCCCATTGAAGCCTGTTTCCACAGAAGAAATGTTAAAACCAGATATTATCTACCATTACGACCAGGCCCGGACCGAGGCATAGGTCCACCAATCCGCCACGTAAGACTCCAAATTATTGGCCCAAAATAGGATCCCAATTAGCAAAACCTTATTTATTCAACTTTCACAGAATCTGAAAGAGGCCAACAATGGGCTAAGTGGACAAGTATTCTGCCTCTACACGAAAGGTATCGAGTTCAAACTCGCATGCTGCTTCTTACTCTTTATTTTTTGAAGGTAAAAAATTCAAAAAAAAAAAATCTTCGTTGAACAATTTTAGAGCTCCTGGATTTCAAACCCGAAACACAGAAAAAAAATGCTAGACCAATGCATGTTCTCCATCCTACATAAATAATTAAACACTTATAATAACACTTCTAGTGGGAAAAGAAATTCTAATTTTTTTGCTTGTGTTTCCTTTGAATTGTTTTCTTCGATAAGCTAGGCCTCAGAATGTCCAGGGCAGGTGAATGTCTTTTCAAGTGCTGGTTTTGGAATTAGGTCATACCTCAACAACGAAGTGGCCCCATGTGTTGCTCCCACGGCTCTCCATCGCACCCTTCAAGATGGTCAAGTCAAAACGACGGATTACCTCAGCAATTTCTAGAAAGAGCCCATGATCATCACATAGCATCTGCCAAGATATCCACCAATTAGAAAGAGCAAAGCTATGTTTATACAATTAGTAAGGTAATGAAATATAACACTAAAACATGAGGTGACAGATCAGACCTCTATTAGCATTTGTCCTGGGTTTTCAAGATCTTCCACAACTATCGGGCAAACTTGGACATCGCTTCCCAGTTCAAAAGCCCAGCTTGTCCCACTCTGACTATTACACTTGGTGTCAGATGATTTCACATTCTTACGACCCGTTACCTGCATAGCATTCCAAGTGCAAATATTTCAAAATCTCAGAAATGTCCAACTCCATTATATTGCAGAATCATGCTTTGTAACAGCTAGCTATAATATTAGCTTCAGTAATAGTTAACAGCTGGTTATGTAAAACAAAAGATTGATTTTTCAACTCTTTTTGAGTTTTTGGCTTTTAAGAAAGAGAGAGAAATTGCAATGTCTGAGTTTGTCCCCGTGATCTCAGTGGCGAGATGTCATTTGCTACAAGCCTACAATAGGGACATCCGTCAGGTATATAGCAATGGGTATACAACAAACAATTTGTGGTCGATGTGTCTAGCAGGTTTTATCCATAGAACACTTTTAAAAAGCAATCGGTAGTGTTTGCCAAAATGTCTTATTAGCAGATTTTCAGATTCTGGGAAATTCAGGTTTGGGGTGGTTTTAGGTCTAGATTTTAGACTCCAAGTAATTAAAAGGTGATTTTAAGCTTTTTTGACCAAACACAGTTACTAGCTTTTGATGTAGCTTAATAACAATCTCACAGCTATCACAAACACATTTCTTCGCTTCTACCATAATTTGAAGCTGAATCAAGCTATCACAAACACCCCCATAGAGCCAAGATATAGTAAGCGTCAAAATGGCGCTTTGTACGCTTACCAACCCCGAAGTCCAACTTCACATGATACACTAACATAAATAAAGTAATAAACTTTAGAGAGTTGTTATCAATTTAGCCTACCTAATGTAATTTTCAAGTGATGTAAGTAGTTTAAACTTTAAAGCATCCATACAACAAAGATAAACAAGGGATTGACTACATTCCTTTGTCCATCCAGCTTCATTAAGCCTTCAACACCCTTGAATTGTATCAAATAACCTTGTCTCCGAATGATTTACGTAATTCTTTCCTCTATTCATGCCACCTCTTCAGGCCCACATTAATACATTATAGTCCTAATCTTTGAACGATGGGTCTTGAATCCAACAGTATTTCTCCTCCACTCGTTGACAAATGCAGTACACCCAAAGGTAAATGTTCAAGGAGTGTTATCAAATATGTCCTCAACATGATTTATTGGTCTTAGAAGCACACTGATTTTTGTATAACAGTTATTCAACCAAACCAAACGAGCCTATCAACCAACTGATTGTATCAGAACAGGATTTCCTTCTCATATTCTACAGCACACCAAACTCATTCCTTGATTGAATTTTTCGTCGATCTTTGGTTTGTTACAAGCATATGTCCACAAATTTTGGAAGCTGTAACACCCTTTTAACTTCAATCAAACCTCTGCTGTCTACAGTACAATACAAGGTAAATCAACCAGTATGTGTACTGCCATTGCCTGAATTTAAAACCTATAAGCATGCCAAGCAAATCTCATGTTGACTGTATTTTTCAAAGAAAACAACATATCCTAAACATGCTGCTACTCTACGATTACAGACTCTTATTCAAGTGCCTGACAAAAACAAACGGTTCACATAAAGCTACACAATTCGTAAGACCTGGAAAGAGTAACTCAAAATAATACGGACAATATTCACTCACCGATTGATGGACCGAATGCTTTAGTTTATCAGCCTGATCAGAAACACTTCTTAAGAACAGCATGTGCTTTATTGTTTTATCAAGGAGGCCATCAATGCTACACTGTGTTCATAATAGAAAAGAAAGCAAAGTATTATACAAACAAGAGAGTAAGAGACAAAAAGTGGCTACCAATTTCAACTATAAGTCTACAACTATGCAAAAAATTGTTAACCCTAAAAAACTCTAACCTTTGAGCCATTTGGAACAAGCTCCCGCAGCTCTTTCACCCGATCCTGGATCAATTGCCTATCTCTTGGCCTTGGCTTCTTGTTTTCACCAGGTTTGGCCCGTTTTTTTCCTGCATGAGATAGCTTTGACCCCTTCCTAGTTTGCATGCAGCCATAACCATTCTTCTGCTGCTCTTCCTCAGTCAATGTGCTTACCATGCTCTCAAATGAAGTGGGAGGGGATTCAATAACAGCATTTCGGGCCCTAGCACCACATGCAGTTGTCTTAGAGCTCCATGGAACCCTATTGTCCTCCACAAATGCACCTTCTTTAGATGGAATTTCTGCTTTCTTGGATGCAGCAAATTGCCCCAATGATGAAACAGAAAAATTGGTATCATTTGAATTGTTAGATAACTCGTCATTCAACGAGCTATGCATATCAGGAACAACAGCTTCCGACCCATGTTCTGCAACTTCTTTTTTGGCAAACCATCCAGTTGATGGCTCAACACCATGGCTGAGATCATTATTCAAGATCTTACTTGAACTATAACATGCATTCTCATTCACCAGAGATGGATCCCACAAATATTCCTTGGCCTCCTGCTCCAGTAAACCAGGTCCAAGTGCTGTGTGGAGCTCGCAGTCCGTGGGAAAACTGAAGAAAGTTTTCACAATTTCATGACCCCTATTATCAGCATCCTTGTCTTCAAATGTTTGTTCCACCAAATCTCCATCAAACAAGGAGTTCATAGCCGTATTGTAGATGTCAGAATATAAGAAAGCTTGCAAATCATCTTCAAGAGTCGGAAATCCAACCATGCTACCCTCCATCATCTCCAACTCAATATCATGTAGTGATTGATGGAGTGATTTTGATACTTCCATTAAATCCACTGATTGGAAGCAAATTTGATTTTCCTCTGTAAATTTGACAATATCTAGTGATTCTTCTCCAGATATGTGAAATGGATCTTGAACCAGACACACTGGCATCGTTTGATTATTAGTTGGCAATTTGTTATTCGTTGATTTGACGCCATAACCAGGCTTAGGATCTTCATATATCATGTGGTTGACTGTAACAGTTAATAACTCATCCAAGTTCTCCAGGGGAGCAGGCGTAAGTGGCCAAGATGTCTGAGCTCTAACTTCCATGAAATCCGTTCCAATCATGTAGGCATTGAACTTATCCTTTATACAAGCAACCAGAGCTTGATCCTCAGCAACCTTAAGAATCAACAAGATTAACAAGGCACAAATAAGACCAAGTTGAAGAGCCAAACATCAAATGCACGCACTCACACAAGCACAAAATTATATGCACAAATGAGAGAGAGAGAGAGAGAGAGAGAGAGAGAGAGAGGGGGGGTAAAAGTAAAAAGGTACTTCTGGAGCATATGAAGTCCTTGGCAAGGGGAAACAAACCATCATGGGATGCACGCAACATGGCTAAACTAAGCACAATGCCGTCAAATCCACGACGGAAAATGGATGGCTTTGGCATCCTTAGGTTTCCATTAGAGAATGGAAGAGGAAACAAAGGAGAATAAACACATGCCATGAAAGTGGAAAACACACCTTTTCCAATGCACCAAGTTGCAAAACTCCATGTGGACCAACAGGTATGAGTACAATTGTCTGCATGAGCATTACAGGGAAAAAGAAGGCATTATTCACAAAGAAAAGCCAATTTATTGTTCATCTGGTCAACGATCTCACAATCAAAATACATGGAGGTCAATCCATGGCACTAATAATTACCTTAATACCAGCAGCAAACTGAACTAGCCATTCATATGGAAACTGCCATGGAAAATTACATCGGTAAGATAATCAGCTCGCTACTAACAGGATTGTGGACTATAGTCATTTCACTATTGACAGAATCTTAGCTAGTTATGTACTAGTGTCATCAGTATGCTCACCTGAGAAACCACCTTGGATTCGAATTCACAGGAAAATATATCTTCACATAAAACCCAGCCATGGTTCCCCGTATATGCCACTTCACCAACAACCCTGCTCCATTTTAAAGCATAACTATCAATTACCCTCACTTGTGGATAGTGAAATCTGTAAATGTAATTGAGAATACTTGAAATTAAATGCACTTTATAATCAAATGATCATGCACAAGGTTCCTTGCTCAGTGGTTCGCCTTAGACTTGAATTCTTGAACACCATAACATTATAGGTTAATTGCTCAGGCCGTCAATGCATAGAATTTCTTCCTTTTGAACTATTTAATTGAAGAGCAAATAAAACAAGCATGAGTTTGTAATAACACAAGTTCAAGCTCAAGAATTTACCCTTCTCCCAATCGATAATGAACACCTGCCAAATCAGCCACAACTTGCCCAATTGAATATTCACCTGCAATGCCATCATTTCCACATGATCCACAACCAGAAGATAAGATCTTGTTGGATCCATTGAAGCACGTATGATCCAGTATGCTATCTGTGGATCCTCTCAGTTTCGGATCATCATAGCATCCATCTTCCCATGTCAAAAGCCTGAAAAAAAGAGTTATATCAACACCTGTAGCTAGTATAGATCCTCCAAAGTTAATGCTTGTTGCAGAAAGAATAATTATATAGGCAAATTGAATTTTATACGCAGAGCAATCCAAAATAAGCAGGATAACACTAAATAGATCACAGTTGAACGTTGCTTTTAAGGAAAGTGTTATGCTGAACACATTACTTATTACAAAAATAGTTGGCTTACTATGGGCAGTTGACATGGAACTCTAATAGATGCTTCGCGTAAGCACAAATACATTGAGCCAGAGATGCATTCCAGAACAGGAAATAGGAGGATAGATCCGGTTAACCAACTGATTAATACTTACCACAGAACAGGTGTCCAACACTACTTCCTCAGTTTAAAAAAACACAAGTTTGCTTACTATGAACCGCAGCAATCCTTTCAGCTCTCACATAACCAAAACCACTGTCTAAATGGAAAGGCAGAACTTAATAAGCATAAGATTCGAATTAAATCACAACTAAAACTGTAGCATGGAGCTGGAGACACTTGGAACAACAAGTTCCCATGAAACAAAAAGAGTCTAGACTGAGATGATTATGATTGATGCCAACCAACTAATTTGAGAGTGTGACTACCCAACAGAGCCAACTTCATTGGTCAGTAGTCAGTACACGTACGAAGTGGATTTCCTTCTATCCTTACCATACAAAGTGGCACAAAAGAAAGGAAAACTTAGTAGTCTTTCCATAAATAACCGCTAAATGTAAGGAAGTCTAGAACCTAATTCTCAACACAAGGTTTTAGAATAAGTAAATCAGTGTTCGTCTAAATCTTTGAACCAAAGAAAAGGCTAAACCTCAGATAGAAGCAGTTTAGTTTCTACATATTTTCACATAAAAGGGCCTTAGAAAGAAGTCAAGTAACTTACATCTCATTCTCGTGCTGAACCTTCCAAAATACTGCATAATTCCAATGAGAACTCTGGCAAAGACTCAGCAGGAACTGGCTCAGAGGGGAAGCCCCCATATCTAAAATTCTTCAGAAACAATAAAGTCCCGTAGATCAAATACTTAAATAAGCCAAGCTATCACTACAATCTTAACTAACTTGCTCGATATGAACCTCGCCCAGCCTGTTTTATCCGCAAACCCGCTCTTCGTTTTATAGGTGGGCCCGTGGAAGTCATTGCTAGAAACCCTCCTCAAGAACCAAGTCTAGGAAATATGTAACAGGAAACGTCTAAAGATAGCAAGAAGCAAAGGAGAAAGCTTTGTTTCCTACTGTTTCATATGAGTTCTCCATGAGTTTAAGCTAAAAGTCCACAAATAGGTAAAAATTGAATAGCTTTCTCTTGATCCTGGGAGAGAAAATAGAAGGTTGCAGCCAGTAGTGAATATTCTTCAGATCCAACTCTTCCTTCTGACTGCGGCGCAACAAATATTTTCTTCAAATTATTAATTTGCAGAAGCAATACAAATACTTCAAAGAAGCCAAACTCTCAAGATCTCTATTTGCCAAGTCAAATTGAACGTAACACCTGAAGCCATAAAACCAATTAATATCAGGTAGGTGCAACAAAAATTAGTAATAACATCCCATTCGGTACAAACGAAATAATCTCTAAAAATATAAGTTGTTGACTTAACTAGGAATTCCGGCAAACAAAACAAACTGATCAACAAAAACAAATTATTTTCGCCTTTGTTCTCCAAATTTCCTTGTTAGAGCATCCGCACTAGGCTGGTTAAACCAGCTCTTGTCGGTATTGTAGCGAGAAAGTCGTCCAAAACCAGTGAGCATCAGCCTCACTGACAACTTGGGGAAAACTAATGTAGCTACAGTTCCTCGTTTATGTTAACGAGCCCCTGTTCATTCGGTAAGCATTACTTTATTATTATTCCGTAGCATCTCAACTTGCAGCTTGTTTGGTTGTAGGTGTACTACATGAAACAGGAATAAAGACGAATAAAGAATCAATATTTTAATGGGATAACTTTAATATGAAGAAATATGAAGAGCTTGATGCAGTAGATTTTTTAAAAGTGAGTAGCTAAAGTAATAAAGTGACTTTTTAAGGTGTAATTCGGTCAAAATTTTAAAGAGGCTAGTGCGGATGCTCTTAACCAAATACCGGGTGTCTACTTCTATAGAATTCAAGAGAAACACGAGCAAATAACATGCAAAGCCTATGGAGGGCTGCTAAACGAATCAAGCTACTCGAATTCTAGCTTGTGTTCGCATGAGATCAATTTGTTTCATAAACAAGTAAAACTTGAACATTTTTTAAAGCTTGTTAAGCTTTGAAACCAAACTCGAATAAGCTACTACCAACTCGTTTGGCTTATGGTGAATAAATCTGAGCAACTCGAGATCGGCTTGTGTTCAGCCCGATTAAAGCTCGTTTGAGACGGCTCACCTCATAAACAAGCAAAATAGGCTTGAACATATTCTAAAACATGTTAAGTTTTCAAATCAGGCTTGAACAACCACCTGCTCGGCTGGTTTACCGCCCCTACCTTTGCAACACTTAAATTTTGGCGCTCAGATGTCTACTAACTGCCGTTAAGTCTTGTCCCAATATGTGAAGCAAAATAACTGAACTTTAATATAAATGAACCAGCTTCCCTACCTCGACAGGGAAAAAAAAACCCGTTTCGCGGCCGAGAAACAGAACATTAACAAAACTGCAAAATCTGACCAAATGCAACTACTCCGCTTAAGACCAACTAAAAATTTTCGTATTTTTCAGAAACCAAAATGACATGATAAAAATCCTGTCTTTTTACCTTTACTATTCCACCAAGGTCTGACTAACACAGTTCAAGTCCACAACGGAAAAATTGACCTAATACAGCTACGTTTACTGAGAGAAACAAAACATTTCCACACTTATCGGAAACCAAAAGGACATGATAATAAAAGGACCGCTTCTCCGCGGTTGAGGCCTCTGCCGTTACATCCCAATTGTTCATCTTTGCATTCGAACAGTCCAGATTTTAATAACACACTTTCCAGGAACTCTTACCGATGAGAGGTTTTTTTTTTTTTTTTAAATCTGAACCATTAAAAACGCTATTGGAAGGCTAAGATCACACGAACGGCTCCCCGCGAGAAGCCAGATCATGTAGTAATAAAAATCCTGTTTTTGCCCAACAATTCCGCCAATTATTTCGGAAAACAAGCACGCAAGTCAAGAGAAAAAAAAAAAAAAAGGGAAAGAAATTTGGAACAATGGGCAGTTTCGTACCTGAGATTGAAGTGATTTCAAACGGAGGGGCTATTATTAATTTCAGATTCGTGAGCCTCCATGCCTCGCTCGCTCAAAGGTCATACCAAAGAATCAACAGAGAGAGAGCTGAGACTGAAAGAGGATTGTAGATTGGAAATGGACAAGGAAATGAAGGGGGATGAGAGAGAGAGAGAGAGAGAGAGAGAGTGCGACACTGCTTTTTCCACTCCAACAGTTTCACACACGGAAAACTTTACCGCAAAGCAGAGAGTTTTATATACTGGCCCCGCGACCCACTGGGGGCAGCTTTATCCTCTCTCACCACTTTTTTTTTTTTTTTTTCGTGACAGCTAGAGGCGTGTTGGATCAGCTTACGCGCATATCGATTAATCTCATCTCCTCAAAGGCGGGCTACTCGAGAAATCAAGTTTGTCAAGTTGGTTGTCTCATTTATCTCGTGACCTAAGTTTGAGTCCCAAAGGGAGATTTGGGGTTCAGGGTTATAGATAGTCTCTGAACCCCTGTTGACTAACATACTAACGAACTAACACCGCACTAACCCCGCTGATGTATACCGTATGACAAGAGAAAAAAAAAGAGGGCTATTCACATCGGAACTAAGAGAATCAAAAGGAATTACTTTTTTGCGGTCTAATCTCAATAATTGAGCACTGGCTAATTATGTGGTGAGCAAATCTATCAATCGAATGGAACAACCTGGGGGTTTTCTATCGGGTCCTTTTTGGCTAATTGGATTTATTTTTTTTATCCTTATTCAATTTTTTTTACATTTGTTAATTTTTCATCAATTTCTTGTGGATTATTGTTTCGTCATGACGAGAGAAATCTAAAAAATAAAAAGATTACGATCAAAATATAATTTTTTTGAATTAAGACGAAAAAAGCCAAAAAGCCAATTTTTTTATCTTTATTCAAAAAAATTTAAGTTTGGACCATAATGTTTTATTTTTCCGACTCTTCTCGTTAGGTCGAACCAATAATGAATAAAAAAATTTGAATGAAAGGCCCACTCTCATTCTCACTCTACCCTTTTAGGATTTCCAAATATTCAAAATTGGATTTAATTAATAAGTTTCAGTATTGGCACATTGGGGCTCCGATGAGCGTTATCTTCTGGGAACGGTCCTATTTGCGAAATTTGTTTTTGTTTAAGGACTTCAAGATAGACTTGGAACCTTTTCAGGCCCCTTTTCAGGGATTAGATGATTTTGTCTGGTTTATCTTTATTTTTGGGATCTTTTCAAGTTGATTTTGATAATCGAAATCACTTATTTTTGTAGATCTTGTTGACAACATCAATTGCGTCAAAAATCATATTGATCGTATGTCGTAAGACGTATTTCGGACCGGATCTTTACTGATGAAAATGAATTTGATCTGGTTTAGCAATATTTGTACGTCTTCAACGTAAATTTGAAAACCATACCAAACTAGTTTTTCTATTTGATACTAAGTGTTTAAAGTATTCAATGACGTCGAATACATGAATGGTTCTGACTAACAAAGTGAGTCCAAAAAGGGCTCACAAAATGAACCGGCTGAGCCATCCAATTCACCGGAAGGACCGGAGAGGACTCCAAGTCCTTAAGATTTTATCCTCCCTAGACTGCAAAGAAGATCATTCCCACCTACCAAATTTTCATTGCATCTATAAAGTAAAAATTCATTAATTGCATCAAAAGAATTATCGAAATGGAACATGGAGATATTTCTTCCAATATCGCTTGTAGATTTGATCGTATATAGGCAGGGGATCCCCATTCATTACCACTCCCTTGTCAAGGGGAAAGCGAAAGTGCGCTCCTGCGCACCAGCTGAAGAAAGGAGCTTTGGAAGCTAACCTTATTATTTTCATTATTCTAAAAATACATCTTTATACTAATATTAGCTAAAAGTGTTGATCTAAGAGAAGGGTGTTTTCAAAATGAAGCTCATTCAAAGACTTGGTCGTCGTGTAAAAGAAGAAGCCCGTTTCGTACACCACCACGTCGAGACTCTCTTTCGAAAGTGGGATCACCACCGGCTTGTTGAAGAGGGAAAGATCCTCCTAAATGCAGGCGTGATCTTATATACGATAGCACCAGACGTGCCTTGGTACTTCCGATCCGCCAATCAAGGCTAGTGGAGATTTTAATTACTTGGCGCAATATAAATTCCACGAAAAAAAAAATATTGGATTGGACTTTTTCTTTGGACGAGACCTTCGTTTAATTCGATCAGGTTATTCTGACACGGCCTGATATGTGATATCATGTGTTCGATTATTGTCGTTATTTCAACGCGCATTACTGCACCTATTCCGAAAAATTAAATGCACAATTTCAAAATCAAATTGCATGATTTGGGGAGATGAGCCAGTACCAGTTACAACTTTCCTCAATATTCACCAGCTTCTTACAATTTTTTTTTCTCCTTTGTATCTACCATGTGCATGCATAATAATTCTTTCTTAGCCTCTAATTGGGGTGGTTAATTGTTGGCCGCAAGATAATCCTACACTACTGGTGCAACTAATCCGTTGACTCATATCACTAATTTCTGATGATAACATAAACAATACTACTAATGATATCTATGCCTTGATTGCGTTATGGATTTTCAAATTGATTGTTGACCAATTAGAGTTGTAACTAGCTAGTAAATTAATTACCAGATACTCCTCTAAGTAGTAAGTTGACAATTTGTATATAGGTATTATGTGACCATTATAAATTAAATCACCTAATCGAGTTGGGTGGTGGGTCATTTAAAATTCTCTTTTAAAAAGTTTAACGTGCTTGATTGAATGAATATGTTATAGACGGATATGTGTTGAACTCGGATATATAGTTCATTTTATGTAGTTTTTCAAATGCTAATTGTATTAATACGGCGAAACAGATATATATTGACTCGAAATTATTGTAAATGAACACATAAAGATATGTACAAGTATGGCGTATATTTTGTTGCAGTCTACATGATATGAATGAACTTTTAACAATCAGATAAATAATGACGCGACTTTTTTGAAGAGAATATTTAAATAGCATGAATAATTGTAACACACTTATCTTATTTTTTAAGGCCCCGTTTCGGAAAGGAAAATAAGTACTTCGTTTTTTAAGAAGGCAATTTCAAGCTCAAAAGTCATGTGCTTACGCAAATAATTTTTTTTATCAATATGGATCTTTAATACGGTGCAAAAAAAATTGAAAAATTATTTTTCATTTACATTATTTTTGAATTTCAAAATGTGAAATAAGTACTTATTTTTTTAAAAGGGGTTCTGAAGCGGGACTTAATAAGTATTTATTTTCCGTTTTACGAGAAAAATTATTTAATTCAAATAAGTACTTATTTTCTTTATCAGAACGGGGCCTAGCCTTATTGTAAGACACTTATATACATGAAGTGTACAAACCAGCTAACCAACTAATATCTCAACGTACGGATGCTATGACAAAATATTATAGTATAAGCTATAGTTGAGATATTCCTAAAACAAAGAAAGATAACCTGACTGGTTGGCCTAGTGGTCATTACGTGGGTTTAGGATTTTGCTCCCTCTTGTAATTTCAGGTTCGAAATCTTTCAGATGTTATCAAGTTAGGCCCCCGCTAGTACACGTTGGATTGGTCTCCCAGTATTGGCAGAGATACGCGTAAGTAGACCCGGAGACCTGAGTTATAAAAAAAAAAAAACTTGACAACAAAAAAATACTGATGATTTGCTCTGTGTGTTGCCGTCCTGTGATAAGTTGATCACAGAGTTGGAAATAGATGAGATATTACGTATTGATATGTTGACTAAAAATAGGACAGCAACAATAATGCAATAAATAATGGCACATCAATAATGGCTAATTAAATAAGCCATACAGTAGGAGTATTTAACCAGGGAATTAAGTATCTTCGTACAAGGTAAGTAGTTTACAACTTCGCATACACATTGCCAAAAGGATTTGTCGTGTACCCCACGCCAATGTGTGGTCGAGATTCGTGTTCAACCTCATCTCGGAGACATTGAATAATTTCATCATATTAGTTCTTTCCGGGGTAGAAAATATACAAGGTTTGTAATATAGGAGTAAATCCCAAGGTTTGTTCTCGACCACGAGACCCTTAGCAAGGAGGCTTCAAACATTTTCAGGTGCTATCGGATCTTATGGAACCAGGTAATAGGTTTTGCTTCGGCTTCAATGAGATTAGTTCACCTGAATTAGTCAATCGAGGTGCATATAAGCTGTCTGGCGCACGTGAGTTATCAAAAAAAATCAACGTTTCTATTGGTATAAACCTCACTACCAGAAACACTTAACAACTTTTCAACCATAAATAAAAATCTACAAATTTTTCACTACCGGAAACACTCCTAAGGGGCAATTGCGTCCGACAGTAGGTTATGGGTAGCCACGGAATATTAAAATAGTCAACAGTGTTAGATTATGATTATGACATAAACACGTCACATGGGAGAATTGTGAAAATTTTAATTGCGCGACAAAAACATGGGCGGTTTTAGGATTTTCTACTTAATTCTAAAATGCTACTTAAATGTCAACTTATTTATTTGTCGTGTTTTACACTCTAGGTTATATCAATACCCAAATTAAAGAAGTTATATAGGTTCTTGTAAATATAAATATATATAGATAGCATAAAATAAGTTCATAATTACTATTGTATTAAACGTGAGCTTGGATTGAGAATTTGTTTTAACTTCTGTTCAAAATATCTTCTTTTCTTTTCTTTTTTTTTCTGATTCGTCTAGAGTACAAGAGAAAGCAGAAAGATGAAAAAATAAATAAATAAATAAACTTGAAAAAAATTCAGAAAAAAATACTAGTATAAGCTAAAAGATTGCTTTGCCTGGATTCGGATTTCTTTTGCAATTTTTTTATTTATAATCATAGCTATTTAGGCATTTATATATGCGATGTCTTTCGTCAGGACAAACTAGAAATGTAAAAAGATAGGCTCAAAATCAATAAAATTGGAAAAAAACAAGTCAATTGGCTTAAGTTATAAGTGTAAGCCAACCATCTGCTTAGTGCAAATGGATCCCACGTGTATGTATGATCAAGAAACATATATACTCATAGCTAGACAAACAAATCTCGCTCTTTTGTATTCAAAAACACCAATTTCCGTAACTTGAACACAAAGGTCAAGTACGCAACGCTTATGATAAAAAAAAAAAAAAAAAGTATGTAAGATTATCATCAAATACGTAACATTTGTCCTCAACAAAAAGTCAACTATTCGGCGCGCCCGATAATAAGCACAAAAAGCCACGCACCTTTTCAAAAAAATTCAACAGTCATTTTGTTTGGTTGCTGATTTTGCCATTCCTTTTTTTGTTAACGGCACTCCCTGCAAGTGTATTTTTGGTGCAAAAATACACTTGCACCAAAAATAGCTATGTGTATTTTTGGGCTTTGGATGGATATATAAAACAAGAACTTTGCGCCATTGTTGGAAAACACATAGCTATTTATTTTCATATTTGCACTTAATTAGAAAAAAAATTTATTGTAAGTCAATTGAACCAAAAAGTGGCTCACTAAATTTCTCATGAAATAAAATGAAAAAAATTTCTGACAAAAATGAGAGGTACTGCATTAATAAAACCCAACGACACTTACAAAACAAAATTCATTACAGATAACTTGGACAAAGCCAAACTAATCATCTAACTGATACATAACGAGAAAGAACGAGGCGATGGATGTCTTTCATCCCCAGCCCAGGTATCGCCTGATGCACCTTCTGCTGAGCGGAAAATTCATATATCTTATAGCAGTCTCAAAAAGAAATACATTGTTAGCCAAGAAAAAAAGATAACAAGAACCCAGACGATCAGATGAATTTTGACCAGAAATAAACACACTAATGAATTTCTAACAAACCACTAATAGATGCATACTAATCTTCTCGAACCCAAACAGTAAACAAATCGCCCAAAGGCGAACTTTATTACTCTCACAATTAAGGAGAGACAAAACTCTCCCAGATCTTGCTCTAAATCCAGCCTCCCAAAAACCGCTGAACGGATCGCAACCCTCATTGCCTCCATCGCTGCTGCCACAAGGGCTCCAACGATGGATTACATGTGGACAAACGATTCCGGTGACGGCGGAGCCCGGCGAACAGAGAGGGTCAGATCTGAGAAATGAGAAAACGAAAAGAAAAAAACCATAGGGAATAGGGGGAAGAAAGAGGAGAGCGGATGGAGGAGGAGGAGCCTGGGGGAGGAGGGAGAGGGGCGCCTCCCACCGGACAGAAAAGTAAGGCGACTGTGGCTTCTTAAAACGCTTTGGAGCTCTCAATAGAAAAATGCGTGTGACCAATAAAAAAGGAAATGAAAAAGAATTACTACAATTTTCAGTGGGTTGGTGGGCTAATCTCAAAGCTGAAAGCCAGTTCTCACGGTATCTTTCTGGACTTAAAAATTTGGTTGGATGCTTACCCACGTAACGGAAGGACCAGATGTACAAAAATTAAAAACAACATGAGAGAGAGAGAGAGAGAAGTATGTGATAAGCCCTTAGATTGCTAAAAAAAACAAAAGCAATGACTCTAAGTCTAGGATTACAGGCCCTTTCTACTAGTTTACTTAACAAAAAGGGTTTTGAAAATAATACAACACTAATCTTAAATTAATCAATTAGCAGTACTTGTTTGTGCAAAATTTGGATTTTCAACGGAGACAAAATCTCCATTACATTAAATATGAAAGTGACTTTGTTTAGATGGGTTCAATGCACTTATGGCCCTTTCCTAATTACATTTTATTATTAAAACTTCATTTTCAAAGGAAAGAGGCCTCAATAATTCACGAAGCTTCCTAAGAGTAAAACACCCCAAGTAGTTTAAGATGTGAAATTGACATTTAATGATTGATAACGGGTCCCCTAGTGTATCTAGTATTGATTTATTATAGTAGGTCTAAATTACAAAAGTCAGGCCCTCAGGGTTTCTGACACATACGGATCAGACCCCAGGTACTGGAAATTCGCAGTACATATTCAACCCCCACATGTGAAACGGCCATCACGTGAGTTGAAAGGATTTGGATGATATCATTGAAATACTCCCTCTGTCCCATTTTGCTTGGTCTTTTTTTGATATTTGTGCCATTTTTTAAACTATATCTCCCAAATTTATACTGTAATACTTTTCATAATTTTAAAATTTTTGTATTATAGATATAATCGAAAACTGTGAAACAAGATTCATATTGCATATTTTTGAAGATTCATACCGGAAGGTAAAAGAGTTTTAAGAATGACACGAATATCAAAAATAGTCCAAAGAAAATGGGACGGAGGGAGTAAGACATAAATGGACAAAATCGCCCTCTGTAATAGTTAGAAAAGAGCAAGAACTCTTTTTTGCCTTTTTATGATCGAAAATGGTTATAGCCACTGCACTTGTGCCTATAAATATATTAGAAAGAAAAAGTGTTGCAACCGAACTCCATTTCTCCTTCCATTCACTACACCAAATTCGCTTATCTCCTTTTCTCCTTCCATTCATTACAAGCAGTAGAGAGTAACAAAAAAAAAAGTCTCCAATTTACTTTAATTAGAGAGTTTCAGTACATGGGGATTCGTGGTTGTCAGAAAGCTCGAGGGTATCTTTTGTAATTTACCCTAATTTGTAGTGTTACTTTTAATTTTCCAAAATTGAAAAACTGCCTTGTTCTCTTTGCAATTCAAAAAGAATTTTTTCAAAAAATTCCCCCTAGATTCCCCCTACTTTCAACATTTCTCTCTCTATCTCTCTCCACTTATTACCCCTACTATTTTTCAAAAAACTTTTCAAATTCCAATCCAAACACAGATACTCGAGAATGGTCTTTCAAAAATGTTTGCGACTTGCAAGTGGGGTTCATCCATAGCCAATTAAACAAGTAGACAAATCCTATAGCTAGATTTTTAGTTGACATTTTTTAAAGTTGGTACTAGAATAATGCCGACAGTTGCATTAAATTTGACAAATAAATAAGCCAATCTTTCAAGATTTATTTCATGTGTCATCAAACAATTGCATTTTCGAATAGCCATGGTTATCCATCAGGAAGGATGTCATTATGGCACAACATGAAGATTGTGGATGCAAATCTTGAGGAACTTTTCTAGCTTTTAACCTTTGGGTGGTTGGCTTTGTCGTTTTTAATCCACTAATAGAAGAGAAAATGTATTTATATTACGAGAAAAACTTGTTTTCGGCTGTGCTGTAAACACTTTACAGCACTCAATCGTGACTGTCCAAAAATGTTCTGGATAGTCCGGATGTTAATGAAACTTTTCCGGGGAAGAATTAAATTTTTCTCCGAAAAAGTTTCATTAACATCCGGACAGTCCAGAATACTTTTGAACGGTTGTGATTGGTTAGTGCTGTAAACAGGTTGTTTACAGCATGTACAACCGGAAACAAGACAATCTCTTATATTACTTACCCTTGTTCAAACGTCATACATGGCTTTAGCTTTGCGCAAGCTTAAAATAGATTAAGGACTGATTATTTATTTTCTATAACTACAAGTCACTATGTACGTAACTATATATAAGATTCATCAGGCACTACAAGAAATTTAGATACCCCTTTATTGGCGGCATTTTGAAAAAAACACCTTTGTATAAGGGTGAGCATGATCCGGATTGGTTCGGTTTCATACTAAATCGAGAACCAAACCAATACTTACGGATTTTGAATTTGGAGAACCAACCCAACCCACAAAAGGCATAAAACCAAACCAATCCAAACCATTAAAATATAGTTCGGTTTCGATTTTAAACCACGGTTTGCTTTGAACTAAGCTATTGTCTTCAAAAAATATTTAAAGTACTTAACATTATGAAGATAAATTAAAAAAAATACATATATTTATACCAATTCCATTCAAATTATTAAAACACACTAATATCAACCAACTAATTAAGAGTAGGAATACCAAAAAATTGTCTCAAATCTTAAACTAAGAAAATAAAATGCTGGTAAGTCACTAAAATAACCAACTAAGAATACCAACTACTAAACATCTTAAGATAGTTTAAACAAATAAAATGCCAAAAATAATTCCTAGAACTATTGAATTGAAATGAGGAAGCAAAAGGGCAGTAGTAGCAGCATGGTAGAAACCAAGTTGTGATATCACTCCAAGTCAAGGTTCATACCATTATCTTAACAGTGAAGTAAATTAAATATTGTGATGGATTTAATAGGATCAATAAATTAAGAAAGTAGTTGACTAAAGCTCCCATATTTATATATTGGGTGAATCATAATTAATTAATTTATATATATATATATATGTAATATGCATGTATTATACGGTTCGGATCGGTTTGGAACTATAATCGTAAACGTGAATCCACAAACCAAACCATATAACGCGGTTTCTAATTATTTTAAACCATGACCAAACCATACTACTAAAAACCCGAACCAAACCTTCCGGTTTGGATTGGTTTAGACTAGATTCATGGTTTGACGGATTTTTTGCTCACCCCTACCTCTGTAATGTAGTTTTTGTGGCGCTTGACTCATCGCGCTTGTAGAAAACGATGTTGCCTATGAGCTAATTTAGTAAGGTTGTTTTGTGCTAAATGATTTTACTTGCGTCGTTGACAACGGCACTAAAGGCGTGTGACACGCTTTATAAACATCGAAAAACACAAGCCGACACCGACGCCCGTGGCGTTTGTTAACGCTAAAACTTTTTACGATGTTTATTGGGCCTTTTTAGCGGCGTTCTTGAAACGCTGCAATGCTTAATTTCTTTCGGTTAGGGTTAAAACTAGAGGCTAGAACAATGACGAATCAAGAGGCGAATGAGAGTGGCCGATCTATCCTCGTTTCAAATATTTGTTAGAATAATACAGTAAAGGTTTTATTCTCATATATCGTTCACATGTTTGTTCAATTACATAAGTACGCCTCCAGCCTATGTACCCCAGGCCTATGTTGTCGGCCCATCCGCCAGGCCCATGTACCTTTTTTTTTGATAATCAAAAAAGGGTGAGAGGGGGCAACCAGCGTAGCAACTCTCCTTAGGCGTGACCATAGAGGCTCTCTACCCACCAATGGAGCCATAGCTACCGTCTGGGAGGACGGGCCCTCACCACGGCACCACCTATTGTACATCTGGTGAAAGATCCCTCCTTTTGATCCACAAACGAGGTTCGAGCACCTATCGGGACTCGAACTCTCGCCTATGTTAAGGGAGGTGATCGATGATTCCCACCAACTGAGTTACCACCTCGGTGGTAGGCCTATGTACCTCAATAGTAAGATTCCCACACCTAAGTGAATTCCACACAAACTATGGGTACGTTACGTACGTACGTACATCGTCGTGGACACCAAATGTACATCGGTTTGTGTGGAATTCACTTCAGTGTTCCATATAAATGATCAGAGTCATATTGTTACCAATCTCTGATTGAATTGGTTTTTTTTTTACAAGAATTCTTTAAAAAAATGTTTTAAGCAAATTGAGCGGTTTTGATAATTTGTGTGAAATTTCAAGAAGGATCCCACACAACCTGGCGTACATTGCCGTTCAAAAAAAAAAAAAAAACAACCTGGCATACATTTGGTGTACACTACACCATTTATAGTCGGACTGGTGTGTAAGAAAACGAAAAGGTTATCCATACAGATTTCAGATCTGTGCAAGCACGCACTGATCTCTTTTAGGCCAATTTTGGGTCTCAAAAAAATGATCGGAGCCGCTCATTTTGTTTAAAATACTTTGTTCATGGTCCCTACCAAAAATCAATTGAAAAGAATATCGGTAAGGGTGTGTACGAAACATCCAATTTTGTCGAAGAATTTAGGCATGAATTCTGAGACAAAATTGCATGTTTCTTAGACACTCTTACCGATATCCTAGTCAGCTGATTTTTGGTACGGATCATTAACAAAGTATTTTAAACAAAATGAGCGGCTCCGGTCATTTTTTTAGAACCCGAAACGGATTTAAAAGAGGTCTATCAATGCTGGCGCACAGATTTCACAATCTATGCAGATAGCGCCGTTCGTAAGAAATGGAGCAAGTATTCAGATGGTCTTGCCTTATCTGTACCTCTTTGTAGTGGTCAAGTACTAAAACTATATTCGGAAAGCTTGTCATAATAGAAAGAATATTGCTCATTAGGTTAATTTCATATACTAGTAAAAAAGAAATTCGTATTAGGTTTTTTTTTTTTTAAATATCAAGATGTTTGTGTCAGTTTAAGCGCATCTTGACTAATTCTTGCTGCCGAATTACCAATGTCACCGTTCACTGGCCGGGGTGGTTCATTTAAAGCTGGAGCAAAATCTCATTTGGATTAACCCCACAAGAGTTGCTAGCGCAAGATTCCGAACCTATAATTGTTACAGTGTATGCATGATCTTGTAACGTAACAAATAAAGAAGAACTTATCTACGTCGATTTGAGTAATCAAATACGAGCACATATATTGCCTTCGATGAATGGGTAGAGTATCTATGGGACGGGAAAATTGAGTACGAAATCAAATCGAGTATTAAGTCTCCATCAACCGGGGACGTTTCACGTAGCCTAATAAATTATCCAGAACGAACCCTAATAACAAGCCATATAAAACCTTGTAAAGGCAGATTAGGTTTACAGAGATGAGCAAAGCCAAGGAGATAAAGCCAAGGCCACCGGCCCACCAAAGAGTTTGGGCCCTACAATCTTAAAAAGGGACCGTGCATTCGATGTGTATGGTACGGATGGGGGACCATTTTCAATAGTTTCTCTTTTTTCTGCACTTTTGTTGTGGAGTGAAACTGAAGCAAAACACCAAAGGAGAAAGATAAGATATAGTAGTAAGTCCCGAGCTTTAGTCCGGTTGGTTAGCGGGTTTTCTCCACGCATAAGTCATTATTAGGGTTCAACTCTTGGATGAGGCCGCAAAAAAGTGATTTTCTTTGAATCTTGTAGTTCCGGCATGGATGATTTGCCTTTAGCTGATCCGGACTCCCTGACTATCGAACCAGAAAAATAAAGGCTAACAAACAAAAGACAAGCTTAATCGAGCCATACGTCAGCGTTTTTTTTTTTTGAACAGCGTTTAGAGGACCGGTTTGCAGTTTTTGCTTCTTTTTACTTTTGTCTTCAGGCCGGCCTGCGAAATGGGCCCATGTTTTTGGTCGGCTTAAAAAAGGTGCATAACTAATCAATGCAAGTAGGTATGGAACTCGGGGACAACATGGGTGCTGTCCCCATCCGAGCAATGCAATTTCGGTAATGAACAACTCAAATTTTATCTCGCAAAAAGCGATTGGACGACAACTCTATTTAGAAATCAGCCAACTTTCGAACTAATAACAAGAGAAAAACATCTTTCCGGTCGTTTTCGTGAAAAACGATTTACGGAGCTCAGATCGCGCGCGTCTAAAGTGAATTGAACGGTCCGGATTTTAATGAAACTTTCTAGGAAGAAGTTTCATTAAAATCCGAACTGTTGATTGCCGAAACGGACGGCTGTGCTTTGGCGCCTCTGCAAATGACTCTTTTTTACCTCTTTTACTTAAAAGGCCGCATGCATGCATGCATGCATTTGGTACTCTCTCAATGAGAAGCATGTGGAAAAAGAAATTGGACACTGTGAAAGCCTCACATGTCGGATGTGTACAACCTTACCAAGATAAAAAGAGAGATGAACTTATTCAATGGTTTTGCCATAATAGGTGAGACAAATGCATGTTGTTTCCAATCAAAGAAACCATATATGAATCTATCGTTTGCAAAAAAACCTCGCGTAGAAAGAAGGAAAACAATACACGCTCAGAAAGAGGAGAGAGTACTAGTCCTTGCAGTCCTGCTCTAGCTCGTTTGTGACCCACTGGTCCTCGGTGGAGCGCTAGATCGATCGGTCGATGGATGATTGGTCCCTCACAGGTTTTGAGTCTAGGTAACGTTGAGAGGGACGTTGCTATGACGGAGAAATGATCATATCGTGACAAACCCTCATATGATGCAAAATGAGACATACCACAGTCTTATTTGATGATCCGAGCTGTTTAATTTTATAAGCCTCCATGTCATTTTTCTTTATAATCGATGCAAAAATATCAGATCGATAAGGCATCAGTACTAAAGACTTTTTCGAACCATATATCCGTCATATGACAAAAAATAGTTGTCGAATTTTGACCATTCATTCCTAGGCAAAAAAAAAAAGAAAGTAATTCGACCAAGTCTTGATCATCCAATTGACTGATTTTTTGCATAGAAGATAAACACATCGAGAACCACAAAATAAATACGCCCTCCGTCCTTTTTTTAGAGTCCAATATTCAATTTTGGGCTGTCCCTTAATAAGTGTCCATTTTGTAAAGTTAATGGGTAAAAGTTGGTGCATTTTCTATTTTGCCCCTAAAAGTGGATTCCATTTTGAAAAGTTAGTGAGTAAAAATGTAATGATAATGTCTCCATCCATAGAGGGTAAATAGGGAAAGTGGAGGTAAAAATTGATGTGAAATGTGTAATGATGATATCTTTTTAATAAGTTGGAGTTACGAAACAGGACACTTAAAAATGGACGGAATGAGTAGCTCGGATCATCAATTGGGACAGTGGAAGGTCTTGTTTTACATGACATAAGGACCGCGTGAAAGATCATGAGAAGATCTTGATTCGTTATACCTAGCTAGTCGCCTCGTCCATCCTTTCACCTGGGAAAAAAGAAAAAGGGAAAATGACGGCCCAAGACATATTTTGATAATTAACATCTGCCAAGGGCATGCTGAGAACATTTGTTAATGCTAAAAATATCCTTAGCGGATATTAATTATCAAAACACGTCATTGACCGTCATTTTCCCAAAGAAAAAGAGCAATTACTAGGGAAAGCCCAGTTGGTTGTAGTATGGATGTGTGCCTTTGGTCCTTCTTTGTAGCCCACAGACCACTGCCCAAAATGTTGTTTCTTTGGTAAGTTGCCCATCAATATTTGGGCTAGCCCACCATAATACGTACTCTATGTTCGTTTCAAGAACGAATGACTTGGGCTAGTCACTTGGTCAGTCTCCTTCGATCACTTTTTTTTTTTATAAGTTCTGCCATATCCGATCCTACGGGGCAGATCAAGTCAGGACGTCCGGATTTTGTGTTAGGTCCGGACTTTTGCTCTAAGCCGTTGGATTGTGCTTTGAACGGACCAGATTTGCGAAAAATCTATTCGCGTGAATAGATATCTAATCACGCAAATAGATTGTCCATGCATCCGGACCATTGAAAACACAATCCAACGGCTGAGATCGTGGTCCGGACCGAACACAAAATCCGGACGTCCCTGACTGGATCCGGAATGTCTGTGAAATTTTGATTATCCAGCGCGACCATTTTGAAACCTTCCAATTTTGCCCTAAGCAATTACCCAAGGAGTTTACAAACATGTCGATCTGTGAAATTTTGATTATGGTGATATAAAGAAATAAATTTGGAAAAAAATAAAGTACATCATAATATTCTCTTCATTTTCCTAATAAGAATGGAAAAGAGTTTTGCAAAACTTGACACCCACGTCTATTCACAACCTCACGTTCAGGAACGTTGCTGTATAGAGAGGGGATATATACTTTCATTGAAAATATGGCATTGGTGCGTGCACTCATTTACGGGAACTACAACCCTGAGGGGAAACGAGGAAATAAAAGCAAAGAAGATGCAATGGAGGAGCTTCTTCAAGTGGTAAGAAGTTTATGCGTGCGTACCTACTTGACATGTTCGTTTGTATATGTACGCATGGATGGATATCCGAACAGCTTGATTTTCTTTGCAGAGATGAAAAAATAGCGATTTTATTAAAATGAACCGATTCGGATCATGAAAATAATAGCGATTCAATTAAAAGGACCACAAGAGAGTTCAATCAAGCAGTTATTATTTTTTTAACAATCAATAAAGTCTAGCTAGGACAAAGGTTGACTCTAACTTCACATTTGTTTTAATTGTTTTCATATTCTTATTAAAGGATACGCAAAAACACAAGTGAACAAACATCAAAGATCGAGCACCACCTCCCAATCCAAATCCTGGACTTCGCCACTGCTCGCATCCATCCCTCCCATTCTCGTAGGAGCCATCTTTGTCACACAGGCTATGTGTTAAATTGATCAAACTACCGATGGGGATATAATAATTTCCTGAGATGAATTATCATCACATCGCTTAAAATTACGATGGAGTATCAATACCACATCTCCAATCTATAGTAAGTAGATATGCGTGCGACCTCATCGTCCGATTTTGGCTTTCATAAAATGCGTTGTGTAAGGAAATTTGTCGTCTTAACTGTATCTAAACGTTCGGTCGTTAAAACGGTCCTACAAAATAATCGATGGAGAGATAGTTTTTTGGTGTGTCATATACAGCCAGCAGCCAACAATAAAAAAACTTGAAAACATGTTTTCATTAACCTGGCCAGTGGAGTACTTACTGATCAGATGGGGTAGTAGGTAAATGGCATGACCTGAGCCCTGATGATGCCACTAACCATTTTTGTATTGTATTACAGAGTTGATGGTTACTTTTCTTTTGCTCGATCTTATCCTTTCGTGGCCTGCACATAGATTTTCAATGGAGAAACTTAATTCTAACGTTGACGTCTGTAACGCCACCATATTTCTCTCTCATTACCTAACCCCCCAAACACAGTGCTGCCCCCTGCTTTAGGACTTGGCTTGGAGGATTCATTGATCTCTGCTTTGAAGCCAAAAATAACCCCCAAAAAATCTTGCTTATTGGAATCCGAAAAGGACAAGAGGATGAGTGCCGGAGGGATAAATTTACGGATCCGGATCCTCTCTATGAGGATCATGTGAGGATTTTTATCCAAATCATCTAACTCGTCAGTCAACGATTCAGATGTGTTTGTATTTTTGATAGATAATAATTAATTTTTACCGGTCGAATTTACTGACTTGAATTTTAGAAAGAAACAATAAAAGAGTGAACGGATCAGCTTCTGCTCATCGACTTTTCGAGAGGGACAGTTCTTCTTATATTGACTAGCCCGTATTTACACTCGAGAAGCTTTCATTTTGCAATTTTTTCGTTTAAAAAACAAAAGGGTAAAAGGGTAAATTCACCAACCCTCGTCCATTGACTTTTGGAAGAGGGGAATTTTTTGGGGACTGCAAAAAATGTGACAAAAAAGACCCCCAGTTTTGACGGAGTTAGTAATTTTTAACCCTTTAATATTTGATATTCTGATGCAGGTGATGACTTCATTGGAGCAGAGTTGGTACCCTGATGAAGCAAGCAAAGCATGCATAATTGTTTTTTTTTTTCATGTCAACGGTCTTTAAATATTATTCCCTCCATAATGTTTGTCCGATTCGTAAAATGAGAACGTAAAAATAATACAATTTTTCCAAGGAAAACTCCAATTTTTTTCAACAATTCACTAGATATTGATGAATTCTTTAAATTTATGAAAAAAAATTAAATTTTTCCTTGAAAGAAATGCATTATTTTTGAGTCATCGTTTTGCGGATCGGACAAAATGTTTTTGCAACTACGTATTAAAGGTCCAAGAATTCAATATTTGGCTATATTCGGGTTGTGACTAGATTATTAATGCATGCTATGCGGAGAGGATTGAGATGAACTGAGATTGGGTGCTTTATGAGACGTTGAGGTTTGGCTCTATGGTCGTGTAGCATTCTTTTGGAGCATATGCTTACGATTCAACAATTTAACAAATACTAAGATACGGATATCATATTGTCTGGCGAAAAAAATCTAAAAATTTATGATCAAGAAATGTAGAACTTTTCCTATAAACAAATTAAAAAAAATCACTAAATTTGGTTTATCTTTGTCCTCCGTGAAATTCTTAAAGCTTTTTTGCCATAATCTGAAAACACCAACTAAATTATCCTAATTAAGGCGCATGTTTTAAATTTTTTCCGCCTTTCGTAAAACCTTTTTTTTTTTTTTTTTTTGCCTTTTGTCATAATTGTTTACTTTTAGATTTAGCATATCAATGCGAATGATTAATTCAAAAATTATTAAACACAAATATTTACTATAATTTAGATAGGATGGTAGTAAACACAGTGGCCTAAATTTAGGCTAAACTCAGCCAAAATGTCAAACTCATTAGGAAGGAGCTAGAAAAAGTTGTACCCCTACGAATTCCAAGTTCATATTCTTGAGGAAATGAGAGGAATATTCTATTGAGGGGAGGAGAGAATCGTCTTTCTCTTTAGATTTAAGAGAGAGAAAATAAAACTACAACGTGCGTACCTACCTATACAGGTATTAGCTTAATCACTGTACTTAGGGAGTAATTAAGAAGTCCTAGTATATTATTTAGGCCGGGTTCCTGTTCGGCGTGACTAATGCTTTGTTAATCTATACCAAATCCAAATCGAAACCGGCCGGGTATTCAATTTTTAATCAAAATCATCCCACGGGTGGGGAAAGTTTAAGAAAAATCGCACTCAACGGATCAATTCGGGTATCCTTTGGTTTTAGGTAAAGTTGTCATCCCTCGTTAACCTCGAGGGGTTGGCCTAGTGGTCAAGACCTATAACTTAGGAATTTGCTTCCTCTTAAGGGTTTAGGTTCGAAACCTCTCGGGTGCTATCAATTCCTTTGGGAGCGGTCCATACAGAGATTTGCTCAGATTTTAATTGGGCTCCCTTCAAATGGACGGTTTAAGAAAAATCATCCCACGGAAATTAAGTTTAAGAAAAATCGCACTCCGTTAGGACAGATCAATTCGGGTACCCTTTGGTTTTAGGTAAAGTTGTCATCCCTCGTTGACCTCCCGAGGGGTTGGCCTAGTGGTCAAGACTTATAACTTATGAATTTGCTTTCTCTTAAGGTTTTAGATTCGAAACCTCTCGGGTGCTATCAATTTCTTTGGGAGCGGTCCATACAGAGATTTGCTCCGATTTTAATTGGGCTCCCTTCAAATGGACGGTTTAAGAAAAATCATCTCACGGAAATTAAGTTTAAGAAAAATCGCACTCCGTTAGGACAGATCAATTCGGGTATCCTTTGGTTTTAGGTAAAGTTGTCATCCCTCGTTAACCCCCCAGGGGTTGGCCTAGTGGTCAAGACTTATAACTTATGAATTTGCTTCCTCTTAAGGTTTAGATTCGAAACCTCTCGAGTGCTATCAATTCCTTTGGAAGCGGTGGTTCGAAACCTCTCGGGTGCTATCAATTCCTTTGGGAGCGGTCCATACAGAGATTCGCTCCGATTTTAATTGGGCTCCCTTCAAATGGACGGTTTAAGAAAAATCATCTCACGGAAAATAAGTTTAAGAAAAATCGCACTCCGTTAGGATAGATCAATTCGGGTATCCTTTGGTTTTAGGTAAAGTTGTCATCCCTCGCTAACTCCAAGGGTTTGGCCTAGTGGTCAAGGCTTAAAACTTATGAATTTGCTCTCTCCTAAGTTTTCAGGTTCGAACCCTCTCGGGTGCTATCAACTCTTTTAGGGTTAGTTCATACCAAAATTTGCTCCGGCTTTAATTGGGCTCCCCCCATAAGTAAGCGGTGAGATTGAGACTTCATGATTTATTGAGATGCGTGTAACAAAGCTGACCGGAAATTCACTAGTGTAGAGGGTTGACCATGAATTAGCTAGTCTCCAGAGAAAACCCCAAACTAGTGCTGATCCACCTATGCTCTAAGGCAATAATAAAACGAATGACAGCTTCAATGTTAAGTTGACTGCAGATTTATATTTTGTACTTGAAGATTCATCACTAAAAGCTCTCTCCTTGGATAATGAATGGGTTGAATCATGAGGGCATTTGGTGGGGGTTCATTGTCCTGGAGAAATTTCCACACAAGGCTCTCTGCAAAATAAAATAACACCTATTTGAGTGCTGTAGCTCAGCTGTCTAATTAAAATTATACAGATTGTGTTTTGCAAGGCTCAAGATCTTGAGAAAAGATATGGAATAATGGGAGGATGATTTGGCGCCTCAATAATGTTCCATCTAGATCTGCGATGAAATGCATGCCAGCTGCTTGTGAAAAGTTACAGATGAACAACCACAATCTTATCATTCAGTGTTGTGTCCGTTACACCAAATTAACATGCATGGATCTTGCACCAAATGTGTGTTTCTTACCACATTCATCCTATCTTTCGGGCGGGGTAGCGTTGAAATTTTTTTTTTTTTAATCGGCAAAGAAAGGATTTTCATATCATTAAAAATGATACCAAAAAAAAAAAAAAACCCTGATTAAGTTCATCTTATTCACGAAAGTATTTTCTATAATCGATTTCGTTGCTTCAACAAGCTAAACTAAATTACATTTTGTAACTACCTAGGTTAACCTTAGTACTTATATGCACTCTCGAAAAAACTTCTAGGAGGCTAATTACTAGGGTTGACGCGTGGCTAGGCAAATATACATACGAGTCGTTGTCTCAACGTTCGATTCGCAACATCTATCTATGTATTCTCTAAGATGACCCTCCTGGTCAATTTCTTTTTCATTCGACTAAAGAATTGAGGTTACAATGACCTAATGAACTAGCACGCATGCTGGCCCAGTTGGTGAAGTACTTAGCTGCGTTCATCTAGGGTCGTTTTGACAACTACTACTAACTTACTTACGTATTAACTCTCTAACATATAATATAACACCTGAATTTCTTGTCTTCCGTAAATAAAAATAATAATAATTGCTACCAAAAAAAAAAATTTAATCTACTCAACCTCTATGTGAAATCACAATTAATAATACCACCACGCGGGAAAATAAAAAATAACTCGAACAGCAACCATTACTTTAGGAATTAATTATATAAACACACAACCGACGAGTCCTACTAAAGAAAGCCTAAAAAAAATGGTCATCAAACCAATCGTTCAGTACAAGATTAATTAAAAGTGATAAAGACAAATGTAAGTGCATATAATATTACATACACAACCCTGAGGGGTTGGCCAAGTGGTCTTAGCCTGGAACTTAGGTGTTTGTTCCATCTTAAGGTCTCAGGTTCGACTCTCCTTGACAACAACTCTTGGAGTCACCTCATGACCCACACGCGTAAGCGTATAAAACAACTGTGGGAAGGGCTGTAGGGATTAGTCTGAGATGCACGCAAACTGACCTGGGACACCCTGCATTACCCACACATTAGCATGTGAAACAGCTATGGGAGGGGCTGTAGGGATTAGTCCTAGGCGTGCACAAACTGGCCCGAGACACCCTGCATTACCCACGTGTTAGCATGTGAAATGGCTGTGGAAGGGGCTGTAGGGATTGATCCGGAGTGCGCGCAAACTGACCCGAGACATCCTGAATTACAAAAAAGAAAAAGAAAAGAAGAAGATTATATTACATACACTACACCTAAAGTAGTATTATAGTGAGATTTGGTGAGATGTAACGAAACAGGATGGAGTTTGAACAGAGCTTTCAACGAATAGTCATAGCTTTCAATACTGCGTGCTTGCGTTTAACCCTCCCTCACCTCCTCCGGTTTTGCTCCTCTGTATCCTTTTTTAAATCGTAATTTCATAAGCTCATCTCGAGCCCAAAACCATGATCTAAACGGTTCATCTCGTAACAGTTTAAAAAGAAAGAAACTCTTCATCCCATAAAACCTACCAAAAAATCATGCTTTACAAACGTTAGTTTGATCGAATATCGACGGGTTTAGGAGCAAATTATGTTATATTGAACGATTTAAGTTTAAATTATATTTGGTGCGAATTTTACAAAACAAAATACAAGATTTTTGCTTACCTATAGTTATCAGGTCAAACTTTATTACTCCCTCCGTCCCATAATGTTTGGCATTTTCAGGAATGCGTGCCATTTTTAGATTGCATATATCTTTCAATTCATAATATTTTAGACGATTTTTTGAACTTTGTTTAATAGAACAAAGTAAACTCTATCAAACAAGATCCATATTGCTTATAAAAAATATTATGGGTTAAAAGATATAGTTAATTTTTTCATACCTATAGTTATCAGGTCAAACTTTATTATTTCCCGACATGTTATTTTTTGAGAATTCAACGAAATTAACCATTCGGACTATGCAGGTCGGTAGGAGTGTAAACGGTTCGGTTTGGAGATTTTTTCAAACCAAACTAGATAATTTCGGGTTTGGACATTTTGAAAACCAAACCAAAACATATAGCGGTTCAGCTTAGATTTCTGTTTGACCGGTTTATTGCCGTGTTTCGGTTTGGAGCAAAAAACACAGGCGACTTTGAGCAATATATAGACTAATTAAACAACAATTTTGGAGTCCAAACAACAACTAGCACCAATCAAAAGCAACCAAAAACATTATTGGAAAAAAAAAAAAAACAGCAACAAAACAACTATGAAGTCCAAACAATAACATTTTTATATAGGCTTAAACAATATTCACCCACTAAATATCAAGCAAATATCGAAAAACTCCGATATATATGTGTGCGCGCACGCCTGCGGTCAAGTTTGGTTTACTCCAGATTAGATGCTAGCGAATCAGGCCGAACTCATTTTCTTCAGTTTTGTTACTAAAAATCAAACTGGACCAAACCTTTTGCCTCTAAGCTCCGTTTGTTTGGACGTAAAATATTTTTCGGTAAAATATTTTATCTATTTCAAGTGTTTGATTGTATAAAAAATGAGAAAAGTATTTTACATGTAAGAATATTTTCTATTAATTGGATGAAAATGACTTATCCTTAAATCTTCCGTGAGTTATTTTCTGAAATGAATCCACTGCCTTCTACTGTAATTCTCACTAAAGTTTTCTCGATCGTTAGTCCTAACTCACGTTCAATTCTCTTATTCTCATATATATATATATATATATATATATCTCTCTCCCTCTCTCCGAAATCGAATTCCATGCCATCTTATACTCTCTTCTTTTTAAAATATTTTTTATATACCAATCAAACACCAGAAAATAAAATTTTAAAATTTTATTTTATGAAAAAATATTTTACATTGAAACAAGCGTAGCCTAAAATCCAAACCAGATCACCTCCCCACCCCTACACGTGGGACTGGAATAAATCCACACAAAATGAAAAAATATATTTGGAAAGGATATGGACGGATGGAGTGCAGGAAGAGCTATAGTCGACCATCTCGCGTATAAAACAAAGTCTCCAACCACATTACGCCACGTCACCACCCCCCTCTCCCTCTCCTTTTAACCAATCCCACCCCCTCCCCTCCCTTCATTTGAACTTCAACTCTCTCTCTCTCTCTCTCTCTCTCTCATCCCCCCATCTCTCTCATCAGACTAATGGAGGGTCTCATTCCGTTCGTGTACAGAGCCATAGTCCAGTACAAAAGTGGTGGACAAGGGCTTATAGATACATGGCTCAACGAATCTCCTTCGGCTGCATACATGAGACTCCCGGGCGACTCCGACCGCTTCCAAACGACGTCCGACGTCGTAAACGCCTTCCGGTCGTCCGACTGCGGCTTCTCTCCCTCTACCACCCCACAGCCACCGCCCTCCACCACCGCTCAAAGGAACGTCGTTCCCGCGGTTGTTGATCAATCTCCGGTCCGTCGTCGAGTTGTTGCATGAAATAAATTCATCGATTGCCAATGATATCGAAAAAAAAAAAGAAGCAAATTACGTGCCCGAGGAAAGCCGAAGGCGCATAATTTGCTTCTCTTCTTTTCTTTTAAGCATGCATGTGTGTGATTTTCTTTTCATTAATTTGTGTTTTTGTTTCCTTTATTGGTAATGGGAATATTGGTTGTGTCTGTAAAAGGTGTGGATAACCAAAGGGACCCCACACCTTTGTGTTGTTAGTGTCAAATGTGAAGGTTCCATTAATCCATTATTAAGAAATATTTGTGTAAATAGTATTTGAGAACAAATTAATGTGTATTACTACTATCTATCATGTGTTGTTTCTTCACCAAATGTTATCTTTTTTCAGGACCTGGGGTTGGTGCTGCCAACACTGTGTTGTTCCCCGCGAGCGCGGTCTGCTTCGGTCTCATTCCAATGATCGGAAACGTTTTACTCCACAGAGCTTGTCAAGTAAAACAAGTGTACCAAAAATCAGCTCGATCGGATATCATTACGTGAACGTTTTGCGAAGTGAACAAGTAAACGAGCTTTACGAAGTGAATGTTTCCGTTCAACAGAGCGAGACCGGAGCGGACCGCGCTCTCAGGGGACAACAAAAGGGCAGCACCAACCCCAGAACCCTTGTTTCACCTTGTTGGTCATTCTCTTTTATTCCTTTTTTTTTCTCAATTTCTTTTCGGGGTTTAATTAGGAGCTGTTTGAAAAAACAGTCGTTGTTCTTTACCGGCTATGAAAATGATTGGGCGAATGAAACATTTTAACTAACAGTTGTTAGGGTTTTAGGTCAAAGGGAATTCAAGAGAACATTTCTTGTAAAATGTAAACTTATAAGTTTGAAACTTAATTTGACATTTTTTTACTTTTCGTAAACTTTTTATTTAGCTTTTTGTCGTAATTTTTGAGGTTAATCGTTCGTCTCGACAAGACAAATCAGAAAAGTATAAAAATATGGACTGGTGTTGAAAATATACGGCTCTTTAGACAAATAGACTGTTTGATTTTATTTTTTTTTTGTCTTTGGTGAACTTTTTTTTTGCTTTCCGTCATAATTTTGTACTTTTTAGACTTCTCTTATCGGGATGAGTGATTAATTTAAAAAATATAACGCGAATCTAACAAAAAATTTCAAAAAAAAAAACGATCAAAACACACAAAACGAAAAAGAAAAATAAGTTCACGGAGAGAAAGCCTTAGGACGGGTGCCGTAATTGGTGTATCAAAATAGGTTTGTCAATAGACAAGATTGGATCCGACAAGACCCACCGGTTCACCCAGATACAAGTTATGTGTACGAATTTCGATGCTACTTATTCTTTATTTTTTCGAAATTCTATCCTACTTTTTTGATCATAATGGTTTGACTTTGGGTTATTAAATGCATGCACTGTGCATGGGTGGAATATGGTACTTCATCAACCCCTAAAAGTAACGGCTAAAATAATCCAAGAAGTACAATTTTTGGATAATCAATAAAATAAATTAATATTTTTTTAAAATTTTTTTTAACACCAAATTAAGGAACCAATGGAGATCTGTAATTTGGTGTCAAGAAAATTAAAAAATAATTTATGTTTTGTGCTTTATTTTTTGATCTAAAAATTGACACCGTCTGAAAATGGACTACTTTTACGAGGCGGAGGGAATATTAGTTTGTTTAATCGAATTTCGAATTCCGATTTTAGTGGAGTACAATAAAGAAATTGTGAAGACCCTAGGGAAAAACAAGGAAAAGCTGAAAACACGTAAGCTTCTCTGGAGCTATAATGCTCCTTAAAAATGCGCCACGCTTCCACTCTCAATATTCATACTGTGCTCACATTTTCAATTCTCGCTCTCGATTCTTGCTCTCGTGAATTATCGTAGCTTGTGATGTATTTAAAAGACGCTTCCACGCTTACGTATGCGTTCTCGCTCTCACACGCGAATTGTGCGACTTAATTAGCTCCTGAGTCAACCAGACAACTAGACGTTTAGCCTCATTTTCGGGAGATTCCATTGAAACTTGTGGAAGATTTGCCTGCATCCACTAAAATATGGTCTGAATGGAAAGTGATTTTGACACTTTACATTTAGTCATTGGCACTCCACTTTTTGTCTTTATCTATGTAAAATTACCAAATTACACCATTTATTTTCTTAGTGTTCTTCCACTTTAATTAAAGGGTATTGTTGTAATTTCAAATCGAAAAAAAGATAAAAAGTGCAGTGTCAAAATCAATTTCCTAGATAGAGTCGGTCAACATAGTTTAATTAATTGTTTCCACTTGATTAAGAAAGCTTCCTAAACAGCTCTAATTGAGTTGTCCTAATATGGTCCACTTGTGATCCTTAAAGTCTACGACTCGAACCTAAGACAAATAAACAAATAATGGATAAAACAAGAATTAGGTTGGTTCAGTAATCCTTCAATTGCTATCTTATTTAGTTCAGTAAGATTAAATGCTACAGTATATTATGGTAGGCAGTAGCTATTGAATTGAACTTGGATCTACACGTGCGTTATGGAGTACACTCAAGCAAATATTGGCCCAGCTTGCCCAATTAACAAAGCCAAGCCTCGAGCTGCTCGCGAAGAGCTCGATCGATTTATTTGCAGCCCTAATCACATACTAGGAAGGTCATTCAAATTCCTTCCCTCATTTAAGATCTCGTCTTACTAGATTCAACCTTCATCATTTCCCGAAAATACGAAAGCCTCTCCATAAACAATGTTCTAAAAGTCGCTAGGCGTTAGTCGGGCGGTCGGTCATCTTCGAGCGATTAATCGGATTTATCGGTGCATATTACTTAGGAGTAATTAGTAATCGGTGATTAATCGTTAGTCGGACCGAATCGGATAGACCCCACCTGTGATTAATCGACGATTAATTTCTTGTTTTAGAATACTACCTCTAAAAGAAATATATGATGGAGCACCAAATCGAAAAGAACCATTTCTGAAAGTGGCTAGAAACAGAATACCATAACCAGTACCATATCAGCTTCATCTCTAACAAAACTCTTCATTTGTACGCAGCTAGTTTGTTCTTGGTGCAGACCACTCAACTCTAAGGATGAGATTGTCATACCCATAGCCATCGAGTTTGTTAATAGCTCTCTCCGCGTCTTCCCGGCGCAGAAAGTTGACGTAACCGTAACCTCTGCCCAAGCCGGTTGCGTAGTCCTTCGGAACATGAGCGCGAAGCACTTGCCCGAAAGGGCGGCAGAGGTCCACCAAGTCAGAGTCCTGAGTGTCCTCCGAGAGGTTGTCGATCCTGATAGCGTAATCGTCGTTCCTCCGCCTCATATCCGATCCAACTACGCTTCTCTCGGCACCTTCCCTCCTGCTTGGTGGCACGTAAGAGGTACCTTGGGTGGAGGGCGAAGTGGAGGCTGCTGCGTCTGTCGAAGGAGGTGTATTATTCGTTAAGAGTTGGGTTTGGTGAGCAAGACCTGGGTAAGGGCACCTCGCCGTCCAATGGTCGCCCTTCATACCGCAACTCCTGCACACCATCAGAGCAGCTCCTTTGCCAAGCTGTGCCAGTGAATCTCCGCTACTCTTGGCTTCTTCGGCTTTCTCACCTGTTTGTGTTTCCATCATTCGACAAATTCCAAGGTTTTAAAAAGGCATCAACCAAATACATCGGGCACATCGATGAAGATCGTTCTTTATGACATGGGTTAACATGGCAAGCATACATTACGAAGACCTTTGCGAAAAACCACAAAATTTGAAAACGAGAAACAAAAAGCATGAAAAATCATAGCAACAAATGCAGCTGCATGATAGGATTGCGTCACTGGACTTGTAACCATTCTATAAAGCAGCACGAATTTTAGCTCCACAGTACAGCCACGTCGTACCCGCCCGGTACCCAAAAATTTCTCGTAGAAAAGGGTTCATACTTTTCGATCACATAATATATTATATATTTGGAGTCTGATATCAATACAAAGTAACAAGCTTTTTCAATATGCTATATCAGCAGGCGATCGAAGAAATCCAATACAAATCCGTTGGCATCAGAACAAAGGGCGGTGCTAGGTTACGAATGAATTCACACAGATTATGGATGAGATTTCAGAAGCAACGATCAAGATGAACGGAATAAAATCATTAACCGTTTAATTTCCCTTTCGAGGTCAATCCAATCTCATTTCGTATACTATTAAGAGCCAACCCTACTGAACAAACAGAAATATAGAGATCTTCGGTTTAGTATTTCAAAACAGGGGAACTGAATTAAATTGGGGATAGGAATACTGTATAACTAAATTCTGGGTTTTAAAAGGTTGGTTGGATGCAATTCAACTTTCTGGACAGTCCACAACATTTGGGGCAGAGCATAACTAATAGGGTCTACATAACTAATAAGTCACAGAATGTGTTAGGTGGAACGGGATCGTGAAAGCATCTTTCGAAAGACGTATTTGACTACAATTGCGAGAGCAAGGATTAAGAGTAAGAACGAGAATTGAGAGCGAAGGCAGCGGGAGGTTCATCATCATGTGAGCGAGAGGAATCCTAGTTATCCCAATTAAACTATGTCACAATACCACTCGGGGGTACTTCATCATGTGATCCAGAGGAAATCCTAGTTAGCCTAATTAACCTAAATCACAATACTACTGACATTCTGCACATACAGCATTGTACTCCTTTCGTTCCAAATTGATAGTCTTTTACAAAACGTCGTGCAACTTTAGGATCAAAAAATAAAGTACTCCCATACAGAATTTTTACAATTGTTTACTACGAAATTAAATTTTTTCCTGAGGTGTTAAAACCATTTAGTATTTTTTTTATGATGTACGGAAGTACTTAAATTTTCAGTTCGCAAAACGAGGAACTTATAAAAATTGCAATTTTTATCGAGGAAAATTCAAACTTTTATCAATAAATTAAAAAAAAAGACTCTTTGATATTTAGTAGCTAACGGAAAAAAGTTGGAATTGTTCTCAGGAAAAATTTCACGTAGGCACCTGACCTTTCACTCAAATCACATATAAACACCTGACCTTTCTTAAATTTCATATAAATACTTGACCTTCCTAACAACTCATCAATTCAACACCTGCCGTCACTCCTTCGTCTATAACCAAACGGAATGGTTCAAAGGCTTTCAGGATTTCACAATTGGATCTCATGCAGTGTTCTGGATCTCACGTTTGGACCTCATCAGGTTCTGGTCCTTAGTTTTGGATCTCATGGACTTCATCAGAATTGCACCTCAGTTTTGAACCTCATCAAGTTTTGATCCTTACTTTTGGATCTCATGGGCCTCTTTAATATTTCTAGATGTCATTTTCGGATCTCTGTTGTCGTCCGTTTATGAAGATCAGACTTACCTGACCTCTCTGTTATTTTACTAAGCACCCAATATTGTAGACATTGTTTGGGTATGCCAAGAACCTCCTACCTAGATTTGAATCGGTCCACGAGGTTTGAAGGACACATTTGGAGTTGCACTGGATGCACAGTTTGTCCTCCAAACTGCTGGACCTTGAGATGTTGTTGGATGTAGAGGATGACGCCATGGACGAGCTTCAATGGAGAGAAAGATGCTGCGATTTTTGAGAGAATGTAATGAGAGATGGTAATGGAGGAAAAAGGGGGTATAAGGTGTCTTAGAGCATCTCCAATCTATACTCCATTTCTTCATTTTGGAGGAAAAACATTTTCCAACCCATCCTCTAAAACTCTCCTCCATTTGGGAGGATAAACTTTGATCCTTTAAATATAGAGAATGAAGGAAAAAATAGAGGATCTCCTCTAAATATGTGTTGGAGTTGAGAAATAGAGTGTTGGGTTGGAGTTGAGATAAATAGTACAATCCTCTAAATCTACTTTTCAAATAAAATAGATTTATTTGATCCTCTCAAATAGAGATTTGGAGGGTGTTGGATTGGAGATGCTCTTATAAGAGCATTTTGGCGCCTACTTTCACCACTAGAGATTGGATTTCCCTCCAAAACCACGTTGGATTTCCCTCCCAAACCATTTAGGTTTCCCTCCAAATCCAACTCAGCCATTCCGTTTGGTTTTAGACAGAGGGATGACGACAGGTGTTGAATTGATAAGTTTTTAAGAAGGTCAGATGTTTATATGAAATTTAAGAAAGATCAGATGTTTATGTGTGATTTGAGTGAAATGTCAGATGCCTACGTGAAATTTTCTTTTCTTCTCAAGATCTTGTTTTGTGGACAAAACAATCATTTTCATACCCAATAAGGGAATGATAATTTTTTTTAAACTCTCTTCTTTTCTTTTTTTTTCTTTTTCCCATTACCCATGTTCTACGGACTACACGAACATTAATAATTTGGAATGTCTTTTAAAAATAATTTCACGTTCGCTTTTCCACTTTTGCTGCGCATCACACGCACGCAAATTATGTGACCTAACCGTATATAATTACGCAAAAGAGCAATAAAGATAAACAAGGGCGAATTACCAGACTCTCTCGGTCGCTCGAGCACAATCTCCTCCCTGGAAACCACAGTAAGCCGGCTCCCAACGTCCTCATCAACAGCATCGCCAAACTTAGCCCACCCTCTCCTCTCCACAGCGCGCTTGCTAACCCGAGCGCTGGCCACCTTCCGGACGCGAGTAGCAGTAGTGACCCTGACCCTATGCCCCTGTTCATTGAGCTTGTACTCCACCACCTTCTTGATCCCGTTCTCGTCCGGACCGGTTACTTGCGGTGGAGGGAGGAGGAAGCCGAGGTCCGCGGTGGCGAAGGCAGCGGAGTCGTCTTCCTCTTCGAGTTCCGACCACTGGAGCTTGTTCAAGGATGAGTTCTTGTTGGAAGCCGAACTGGGTTCTGGTTTGTCGATCGCCATGGTTACTTGTGTGTTTTGATTGGCGATGGTGTGAGGGATTGGGGTTTTCGGATGGAAAAATTGTGGTGATATATGTGCAGTTGGAAAAAAAAAAGGTTTCAATGCAACTTTATTTGTAACGCCGCCTGGTTTGTGCTTAGAGCTATCTTTATTTTCCAGCCAGTCCCAAGTCCAAATAAAGGAGAAGGGTTGTGCGTTAGGTAGCTGACAGCCAGCAAGTAAAAAGTCCGTCAGATCTTTACGACATGAATCCAAATATAATAACAAGACATACTAGGGCGTTCACAAGTGGCCTTTGACAGAGCTTAATGGAGGAAAATGATTCATGTAGCCGACCCCAAGTGATTGAGACATAAGACTCGGTTTGATTTAGTTTGGTTTCAATGCAACTTTATCCGTAACCCACACAATTAAGCCGTTGCGTTTTAGGAAAACTAATGCTTGCAGCGCACGTTTCAACCGCCCAATTCTGTTTCTGTATCTAATGGGTGAGTTACAAAAGAATCTGGTTTGTCTGCATTCCAATTTTGGATTGGAGTGCAGAGATGCGGTCCAAGTGAGAGTAACCGTCGGATGATATTTTTAATGTTCCAGATTTATTTTCAATCTATTATCTGTAATTAATAAAAGACTTTAACCAGTAAAAGATTCAGCAAATCTGAACCATTGATTATTAAGATGAATGGTTCAGATTGAACCACACAACATTCTCTACAGTTGACCGTAGAGAAGCCGGATCCTTACAAAAAGTGTCTAGCAAGGGTCTGTTTGGACGAAAACGTTCGATACTATCGTAACTATTGCTGTCTTTTTTATTACTAATTTTGTCAGATTTTGTGTTAAAATTGTGTGTTAATTATTTGTGTTGGCAAACGGAATCTATAAAGTAAATTGCTACTATGATAAAATAAATCTCAAAAAGTTTACTAAAGATTCAGGTTTTCCATCGTATTTAGCATTTTTAGGGTCGCATTTACTAATGCACCCTTCGCACGACACGATAATCCCTTATTAATAGAGGTGGCGGCAAATTGACCCAAAACCCACTAATTAACTTAGACCCACCCACTAATAAATAGACTCAACCCAACCGATTTATTAGTTGGAATGAGTCCAAATCCATCTAACCCACAAGATATATATTTCTTTTTACCCATTCCAGGGGTGAGGGGTTAGAAGAGTTGAATTCACTAAGTTCAAGATCCAGCTAAAAGCATCAAACCATTCATCAATCAGACCAAGTGCAGTGAAATCTGAAAAATTAACACCTCACTTGCATAAAATTACAGAATATGTTATTCAGCTCAATCGGGGCAGCGAGAAACAAGAAACAGAGCCGTGTCATGAGCACAGAGCGAACTATTCTTTCGCCTTTTACAACTCACAACCGCATATAAAAACTGGATTTTCAGCCAGGCCCGCAATAGGAAGCTATAAAAGCACACCAAAAACCTATTGCAGTTGAAAAGGGGGAAAAAATATTAAACTGTGATATTGGAACAAGACCAATAACGTTTACATGAAAAACAGAGGGCAGTGAAGAAATTGAGAGAGAGAGAGAGAGAGAGAGCATGAGTTATTCAGACAGAGGCTAAGATCCAAAACATAACATGAGAAGATATGGCAATAAGGAACCAAGTGACAAAAGCCAAGGCTACAGAGAGCTGGAATCGGTTGCAAGGGAGATGCATTTGAGCCTTGCAGAAATGCAAGTCCCTTGCATATAAAACTGCGATTCCGGCTGATGAACATGCGGCTGCAAGAGATAAAGTAGCAGTCACCTGCATTTAAAACAATCATCATTGCTCCAATTTGATACAGAAAGAAACATAGCAAGAAAGATGAGGCCGTATAAAAGGGAGAGAACTCTAATTTCCAGCTAAAGGCCTGATTTGATCAAAAAAAGACTAAAGGCCTGATTAGTACTTCTATAGCTAGTATTCAGTAAAATAAGAGATTTCATGAAAGCAGCAGTGACCTGGATTTAAAACAATCATTCAAAATTAATGGCCCTTATAAAAGAGAGAAATTTGATTTCCAACTAAAGGTTTGAGTAGTAGTACTTCTATCTCTAGATGTTCAATAGACCCAAAACTCCGAGAACTTGTGAGATGTAAATTACGAAGAGCTCAGTTGCAGAATCTGCAGATTAGATGTACTTCAGTAAGACTGACCAAACTATGATGCACGCAGCATGGACACGGATACAGACACAGACACGGGGACACTGGAATTCTAAAAAAATGGGAACACGGACACGGCTGGAGACACGCCACATGTATATTTATTTATTTATTTTCAATTGTTTTCCAAGTTTAAATGGCAAATGTGGACAAAATGAAAAATCCATAGTTCCAACTTCCAATACCATTCAAACAAAACAAGATATCCATAAGTTCAATACAACTCTATTGAAAAATTACAGTTTGACCCCCATTTTTTGAAAAAATTACACTTTAACCCCCCGCTGTGTCTCCATCGGTGTCCCCCGTGTCCCAGCCGTATCCCTCTCAAAAATTAAAATTAAATTACGTGGCGTGTCCCATACGTGTCCCCGCCGTGTCTCCGTGTCCGACACTGCAATACGTCAGCCTCTAGAGATGTCGGTGCTTCATAGGTCACCAAATTAATATAGGGTAAATTACAGTTAACCCCCTCTAACTATGCCTCGGTGACACTTAACCCCCTCTAACTATTATTTTTGGCACTTAACCCCCTCTAATTAACTGAAATTCAAACGGTCATAACTTCAAACGGTCATAACTTCTTCGTCCGAGATCGAAAACATGCAAATTATATATCGATTTCAAGGTCTTGAAGTCAGCTTTCTAATAACACCAAAATCACATCACGATTCAAAGCACACAGAAAGTTATGATCAAAGCGGTCTTTCTGTCTACCAGCCCTTACTCTTTTGATCATAACTTTCTGTGTGCTTTGAATCGTGATGTGATTTTGGTGTCATTAGAAAGCTGATTTCAAGATCTCGAAATCGATATATAATTTGCATGTTTTCGATTTCGGACGAAGAAGTTATGACCGTTTGAAGTTATGACCGTTTGAATTTCAGTTAGTTAGAGGGGGTTAAGTGCCAAAAATAATAGTTAGAGGGGGTTAAGTGTCACCGAGACATAGTTAGAGGGGGGTTAACTGTAATTTACCCATTAATATACGACGTTAATTACAAAAACACAAGAAGGAGGAAGCAGCCCAGGGGCGGACAAGGGAGAGTGAGGTGGGTGCCCTAGCCCCTGCACATCTCCAAATATTCTCACTAGTTATACACTAGTAGTTTTTTAGGTTAATTTGGATAAATTCTATGACATTGGCCTCTGTACAAATCCTGTGATAGGAAGCTATAGCGTTGACGACAGCATTTACATGAAGATGTATCCGTACTTCAATGCATTGCACCATTTGAAGGAAAACAAGTGGCACTTTTAGTTTCGTTGAAATTAAAATCTAATGTATGTGGAGCTCCTCAATCCTCAGTTCCTTACCCGTTGCCACATCATGACCACGAAAACGGGAAAAAAGAGAGACAGTTAAACTCGGAAACCAATAAGATAAATTATGAATATGATGACCACTGCAACTCAGGAAACAAATACTTCAAGACTCAAGAGTAATGCGAGGATCTGTATGAAATAGTTTGTGCATGTTTGATGAGAGCTCAAGGAGAGTGTTAAATACCCAATCGCCTACAACAAACAGGCTCACTAGGACTGGATTATGAAGGTCTCTCTTTATCCTCAAGGCGTAGACATCAAGACATGCAAGCCCAAAGCTCCACAATACCTGAAGCCCCATTGATGCGATCAAATAGCTGCATCAAATATGTACTTTGACGAACGTTGACTATAGTATTCAGCAGGAACATGTCCATAAATTTAGATGTGAAAACAAGAGAGAAGCAACAAATAGGTTGTATGAAAAATCACTAATAATTGAACTGGTATTCTATTCAAGCAAGACAATCATGCAAAATGGCAAGTGGAACCCTTACTATATCTTTACCTGAAATTCACGTGACAAAACTGAATGAATGACTCTACTGGAACCCCATACAATCTGTATATACAGAAAGCCATATGTATACGAACTTAATGGGTGGACTGGTTGAGGTCATTGGCAGACACATGAATCATGGGTAGTGGGCCCCAAACTCATTGGATGTATGGGGATGGAAACGTAGGGTTTATTCCGTTTGACGCTACCACAATAAAACCGTACTTTCCAAGGCGCTGGGGCTGGAGCTGGTTCTTTCTGGCTATCGATATATTATAGCGGCCCAGAATCATAAAAAACAGTTTGGTTGCAAAATGGAAGTCCTAAAATACCAATCCAAAAAAACAGGCCACAAAATCATGAAGACAAGGCCAAGGTGTCAATTATAGTTGTAGACTTGTTCGAATTTCTGATATTTACAGACCAAGATGCTCTATTTTCATATTTTAGTATACACAATACAGGATTCGCGAAAGATGCTCTAGTGCTTGTGTCAAGGGTGGCAGTGGGCATTTGGCTTTCCAGGGGCAGGTTATTGATAATTATTTTTCGATTAGTTGTTGCTGCTACAGAAGTTTTCCCAACTTTGACAGCTCAAATTGCATATTACTTTGTAGTACATATCGTTCCAACTTGATTCAGTATAAGTTCAATGAAGATGTATTGCGGGGTAGTCGTGTTTGATTTTTTCTCCAAAAGAGATTTTTAGCCAATAGGTCTAGATAGTCATAGGCAAACATTTGGCACCCGACTACCATGAATAATACTACACCATTAGAACAAGAGTTCTCTAGACTCTAAATACTTACAAAACTCCGATCACTATCTAGGTTTTGGATGATTTAGAAAGGAAAATGATATTCACGCTCTATTTTTAGCCTCTCAAACTCCCAGTGAGGCATCCAAACGACAACAGATGGAGTGTGAGAGGTTTAACAATATCAATTCCCTAACGCAAATCATTACATGTGATAGACATAAACATTCGCGGGATAGGAAGATCTGGAAAGGTACTGGGAGTAAGTCTTTCGGAGTGACTACATGTCAATTGCTGCTACAACTTACTTCTTCATCCCCACCTTCTTTTCGAGATGCAGTTTAGCTCGGGTTTACATCTATAAAGAAAGAAAGAAAGCCCTTTTTTTCAGTTCAAGAAGATGTTCTTCTCTACCAGGTTTTGTAATCTATTTTCATTTTCTGTTTCATCTTTTCCTCTTTGTATTCAATTTCAGAACTCATTTTTTATTTGTGCACGTGCAATAAAGAAGGGTTCTTTTCATTCCAAATGTCCCAATTTAGCACAGAATGGCACTAGCTAAGACAGTGGTATTTGCATTTCGTAACTCATGATTCCGTAACGTAGATTGTTTCTGTGAGACTGTGACAATTATGTACGAGGAACCAAACTTCTTGATAGTGACTCCTTCACCAGTTAGGCAGTTACCATTTCTACAAACCAACTGTAAAATAATAGGTTGCATTTTATCTTCATTCATGCGTGATGCAACTATAAATTGTGAAAACACATTCCACTCAGAGCCATGTAAAGTACCAATCTTTCCTATAACTTCACCAACTATATTCACTATGTCCATCTGGTTGTACCTCATGACTTCAAAGGGGGAGGTTTGGGGTTCGAATTCATGAAGAGACATCAAACCCCCTTTGGTTGTTAACCCACTAATTCCCCTCTAACCCCCCACTAATGTATACAATATTGGCCCAAAATAAATAGTTACTATGCCCTATTGCCTAAATGTTTTCGATAACCATTGCGATTTCCAATTTATCCTAAAAAATGCAAGAAATTTTACACAGCAAACCGACCGAACAAAAAAGCACTAATCCTAAACCAATCTATGTGCATTATGAAAAGGAATCATACCTAACATTTCAACCTATTAGCAATACCCAAAATTTCAACACAAGCAGCGACTCCATACCTGATGAACTTGCAATACTATTCCGAAAATTGCAAAATTACAAATACGTAGGGATTCAAAAGAAGTGCAAGGAACAGAAATCGAAAGAAATCGTACCAGAAAGCAGTGTAGCTAGAGAAACCCAAAGCAGAGACCATAACTCCAATGGAAGCACTAGCAAATAAACACTGCCCGATCCTCAAAGTCAGCCCACTCACCGTCCCTGGGCTCCCCAACAGCTCCTTCATATCGCCTCCCTCTCTCTCTCTCTCTCTCTCTCTCTCTCTCCTCCTCCTCCTCAAAACAGAAACCCTAGCTTCTACAATCTCACCATACAATCAGTCCCACCCAAATCACCCCCATTTTCCCAATCCACTTTAATCAAATCTGACAATGCATGTATTATGTATCTCTCTCTCTCTCTCTCTCTCTCTCTCTCTCTCTCTCTATATATATATATATATATATATATATCGATTTGTATAGATTCAATATCGGCAGAAAGGAGAGAGCTTTTAGGGGTGGGATTGGAAATGGGAAGAGGGAGAAAGGTGAGGAGACCGATCTTCCAGTTTGTTCGCGTTGGAGTTCATAGTTGTTATCGATGATGGCGGCCTGGCCTGAATCTGTGGAATAAAGAAACCATTGAAATCAGTACGAGTTTAACGGACTAAATTATTTGTTTAACATTGGTAGAACAATTAATCCGTTTGCTTTTTATTCGGTTTTTTTTTTTTTTTGGTTTAGTTTATGTTTCTTTGTCGGGTGTCACGACACTCTGGACCGTTGCATTTTGGTTGTGCACCATTTTTGGTAATGTAAACCACATCTTGGGAGATTCATTTTGGAATTCCACGTCGAAACCTTTTTTAACTCATTACATTTCAAATAGATGTGTAAAACGGGCCGAGCAGGCACATGTGTCAAACGGGTCGTGCCGGTTGTTAAGCTCCGTACCAATCGTGTTTCGTGTCGTGTCTGTCCGTTTAGTTTATCGTGCCGTGCCGTGCTGGCCCATTTACTTAATCGTATCGTGTCGTACTGTGCCCATGTCGGGACATCTCCAACTGAGTATCATCGGAAAGAAAAAAAACTCCAAAAAGTGTAAAATTTGGGAAATGATTTTGTCACTCCTTTTTTTGTTAACGGCACTCCCCTGCAAGTGTATTAATACAAAAGTGTAAGCGAGTGCAAAAATACAATTGCAGGGGGAGTGCTGTTAACAAAAAAAATGAGTGGCAAAATCAGCGGCCTAAAATTTTTATCAACACAAAAGTGTAAAATGTTATGTTCCAATATAAAATAAAAAACTAATATTTTTTTTTGGTATCAAAATTAGTATTTTGGTGTGCCATGCCCGTGTTATGCCGTGCCATACCCGTCTAAAACCGTGCCCGTATCATGCCGTGCCAGTCCGATCCGTTTGACACATTTAATTCCAAGAGTTTATTCAGATATCTGTAATAGTTTGATTAATTCATTAAACTTTTGTTAGCAAATCAAAAATGACTTTAGCAAAATTATTTCAAAGACTTTGCAATTCAAAAAAAAAATTTCAAAAAGAATCTGTAAAATGACTTTGCAATTCAAAAAGAATTTTTCAAAAAATTCTCCCTAGATTCTCCCTACTTCCAACATTTCTCTCTCTATCTCTCTCCACTTATTACCCCTACTATTTTTCAAAAAACTTTTCAAATTCCAATCCAAACACAGCATTAAAGCACTTGTTCTTAAAAATCACAACCAAGACACAAATTGTAAGAATGCATTCATGTGACGATCTCTCATATGATATTTTTCTGATCAATTATGGTTTTGTTCTGGATCAAAGCTTTTTTTTTTTTTTTTCAAACGGAAATTGTTATTTGTCAGTCTTGATGCATACATTATACCAAAAGTTATACTCCCTCCATTCCTTTTTAAGTGTCCTGCTTCGGAACTCCATCTTATTAAAAAGACATTATCATTATACCTTTCATATCAACTTTTTTCTCCACTTTTCCTACTTACCCTTCATCAGTACACTTTTACTCACTTACTACTTTTCAAAATGGAATCTACTTTTAGGGACAAAATAGACAATACACCAACTTTTTTTACTCACTAACTTTACAAAATAGACACTTATTAAGAGACAACAAAAAATAGAATACTGGACTCTAAATAAGGGACGAAGGGAGTATTGCTTTGTTTATTTATATTTGAAAGGTATATTGCTTTGTTCAAACAAGGGTTTACAACCAAGGGAGGAAAAACTTTAGTTCAATAATTTTTTTTTGTTTTTTTCATTCAAATTTGACCTATTTTCTTTACGGAAAGTCTGTCCACACAGACATTTTATACACAGATTGTGCACAAATTTTTTTATGAGGCCCACCACGGGTTCTACACAAATGATCCGAGCCGTTTAGTAAATGTAGAACACTTTTTTAAGGGTCCCAATGAAAATCAACTCAATCCGATATCTATAAGTGCTCGATCAAATCATTTAACTTTTCATTATCTTGAAAAGTTAAATGATTGGATCGGAAACCTATAAGTATCGGATTTAGCTAATTTTTTACGGGAACCCTTGAAAAGATGTTTTACATTTACTGAACGACTCGAATCATTTGTGTGAGACACGTGATTGGCCCCACACAAAAATCTGTGCACAATCTGTACAGTTTTATCTGTATGGGTAGCAACTTTCTTTTCTTTATAATAGACCTTAGTTTTGAATTAATTTTAGACACATAATAGTCTCTAATGTTTTTTTACCTAATTATAATAGACTTGTTTTTTATTTCATATTATCAATCCGTATAAAATCTAGGAATTTTTATCGGGATAAATTTCAAGGTCCAAAACCCAGTGTATGTACGGGTGCAAACGAGTTTAGCCGAGCCGTGCTTCGTAGCGTTCAACCTCGCCTCGTTTACTACATGAGTCAAAAACTGTAACAACCCAGATTTTCGAACCAATTTTTTTTAAAAGATTTACAAATTTTAGTTCCGTAAATTTTTATCTTTAATAATATCATTAAAAAGTGTTATTAGTATTTATAAAATTCTTTTTGTTTTTAGATTGCCTGCAGGCGTGATTTTGAGATTGTGATGAGATTGAAACTGGCGGGTGTCCAGTGATGAATTGATAGATTGGCGGGTGTCCAGTGATGATTGTGGAATGGTTGTGATGTGGTTTATAAGATAGGCGAACCCTAGTTGTGATGCAGGCATGATAAGCTTTCCCCTTGTTGTAGTTATTGGGGGTGCACACTCGGTATATAACTTAGGTGTATCTGCGACAGCAAATGGAAGTGAACTCATGGGGATGAGCATGGCTAGCGGTTGAGGGAGGAAAGATCTCGCGGTGAGATCTTAGATCACACGTTAGGTTAATGAATAGTAATAAACTGATTGATATGAAATACCTCTGTTATATTTCTTCGTACCATGTTTATCCTGCTTGATTGCTAGCTGTAAAGTAAGAGGGGTGGTTGGGTTAGACTATTTTACTGGGTGATTTATCACTCACGGATACATCTGTATCCTGGTAAATCGATTGCTTCGGCGATCAATTTGCCAGAGGGCGCAGGATTCAATGGAGAGGATTCAATGATGGTGCAGTTCCACAAGAAGAATATCAGGAAAAGAGATCGAGTATGCTTGGGATCCGTATCAAGCCTAGAGTCGGCTCTGAAGTTAATGTGTTTCAAATCTGTAAATCTATCTTGAAATTGTAATAGGTAAACCTTTATTTTGAAAAATTATGTTTATTTAGCAAATTTTCTTAAAGAAGTATTTTATTTTGCTTCCGAAAAATCGGGGCGTTACAAATGGTATCAGAGCCTAGGTTCAACACTCGGCTTTGGGTAGATTGGGTAGACCACGTTCTAAGAGCATAAATTCGAGTAGTTAAACGTTTACCGTATCTATTACTACGAGATATTCTATCTAAGTATATCATATAAATATTTATTTACCTACCTCAACTCAAGGTTCGAGAAGTTATGAAATAAACATTGACTCCGATCAGAAGGAAGCGATAAGAGAGCCGTTCCTTTTAAAATTGGTTGACCGATCAAACGAAACGAAGAATCCCAGTACAAAGAAGGTAAGGAGACAAAATCTCAACAATAGTGAATAAGGAGGCTATTCAATAAATAGAGTAACTGTCGAAGAAGAATTTCCTTTCTCTAGGTGGATAATGATCGAAAATAGGATAGGATTAGTGAACGTTATTACACTCACTCCCTTTTGAGAACCGGATAATTAGAAACCCTTAAAACCCTAAACCTAACCTCATGGAACAGTCGTTACAAGATTAGTACCAAAGGTCAACGACGTCACTTTCTACGATCATTTTGTCAACCTCATCAGCAAGGAAAATACGCGTAGCCCTAATGCCAACGACAACATTGCCGACGTCGATAACAATGATTCCTTGAATCTCGAGATCAAAGACCAACCATCGCACTATTATCAAAAGTGATAAGAAAAGCGAAAAGTCATTTTCCACCAGTGAGGTCTTACCCATTTAAGGGGGGTAGACAGGACCTTTCTACACCCAATGCACACAGAGCAAAGTGACATGATAAGCTCTCTGGATGGTTAACAAGTTCGAAAACCAAATCGTATGGAGTTAGGGTTTAGCTTCCTCACATCATCTACAAATACAAGGACGAGTTCCCTGAGAATTACCAAGATTACCGCCGCCAAGGGAATTGGATTTCACCATCGAGCTACAACCTGACACGGCCCCAATCTCGATGGCCCCGTATCAAATGGCTCCAGCAGAACTGCGAGAGTTGAAGACACAGCTACAGGAACTTTTAGAAAAGGGTTTTATCTGACCTAGTACCTCGCCATGGGGAGCTCCTGCGCTTTTTGTCAAAAAGAAGGAAGGAACGCTCCGACTTTGTATCGACTACCGCCAACTCAACAAAGTCACCACCAAGAACCGATATCCTCTACCGAGAATAGACGACTTGTTCGACCAATTGAAAGGGTCGACTTGTTGATTTGGATACCACCAAATGCTTTCCCTATGGGACCCTACAACCTTTACCTATACCTAGAGGAAAATGGGAATGCATCACCATGGATTTTGTGACAAGACTGCTTAGGTCCCCACAATTGAACACTTCCTTTTGTGTGATAGTCAACCGTTTGACCAAATCCCCACATCTTTTACCAATTCGTATGACGGATCCAAAGGACACTCTCAGCTGACTCTACATTCGAGAAATCGTGCGATTACACGGTGTACCGTGTCTATTGTATGTGATCGTGATTCATGATTCACGTTGACCTTTTTTAGAATAGCTTGCAAAAGCATTAAGAACCGATCTTCGTCTCAGCATTACCTTCCATCCGCAAACAGAAGAACAATCCTAAAGGACGATCCAAATCTTAAAAGACATACTCCTTGCTTATGTCCTGGACTTCAAAGGAAGCTATGAGCAACATCTGCCTCTAGTCAAGTTTGATTATCAATCCAGCATGGAAATGGCACCATACGAAAGCTTGTAGGAGCGACAATATTCGACTAGACTAAATTGGGAAAAGCAAGCCTATTAGGACTAGAGAGATAACAGAAAAGGTCAAAATCATTCGCCAACAACTTCTGGCTGCTCAGAATCGACAATCGACAGAGAAGCTGCACCAACAAAAGGATCAAACCGTTGACCCTTCAGACTGGGAAAACATCAAATTTAACGAAGTCATCACCGTCGAGGAACAACCAAAGGAGATCAAGGATCGTAACGAGAAGTGCGTCCAAAGGCAAAGCCATCCGACCTGTCTGAATTCTTTGGCGACATCGAGGGACCAAGGAATTAACTTAGAAACAAATCGATACTATGCGCACCGACTACTGCATCTGGCACTCGTTAATTTCGAGGACGAAATTATTTTAAGGGGGGTAGGTTGTAACAACCCAGATTTTCGAACCAATTTTTTTAAAAAGATTTACAAATTTTAGTTCCGTAAATTTTTATCTTTAATAATATCATTAAAAAGTGTTATTAGTATTTATAAAATTCTTTTTGTTAATAGATAAATACAAAAAATAATTATCCTATCTTAATTATCTCTTTTATTTATTTTGAATTGCATGCATGACTAGAACTCCTTCCATCTCCCCCTCTCCTATTCCTACTCGATCTCTACCACTCCCCTGGCCATATTTTCGTCCATAATCCCGTCCATATCAAGCCAAGAGAGAGAATTCCAAAGAAAGTCGGACTCCAATCCATGGAGTTTTAGAGAGAGAAAGTGAGAGAGAGAAAAGTGGGTTTGCGCTCTAGAACCCCCGAGATCCGAATTCATCATTCCAATCATCTCCTGCAATCCCAAAAATCCACAACCATCGTCCAATTCGAGCCCAAGGTCCCCCGTTCGTCCAAACCAAAGTCGTCTTCTCCAAAAGTTCAAGTTTCGTTTTAAATCAATTCAATCCGATTCGAGGTATTATAATCCCTCTCAACCACTCCTATAAGTATATTAAGTGTTTTTAAGCATAACCCTATGCCCCTCATGGTCCTATGCATCGAAAACCGTGAGAAAAACAAAAAAAACAAATCTGGACAGCACCTCGCGGCCGCAACCTTTGGGCCGCAAGAACCAGCCGCGAGTTTGCGGCCGCAAGCCCAGCCGCAAGGTTGACCCGGTCAAACCTTGCGGTAGTTCCTGTTTCGTTCCGAATGTGTTTTTTGACCCTCCGAACATCGTTTTCAACCCCCGATCTATTTTTTCTAAACTTCTAACACCTCAAAGATCATAACTTGTTAATGTCATATTTTTTTTTATCTATTTATTAATTATTTATTTGGTTTCATGTAAAAGTTTACAAACTAAAAATCTTTGTGACCTTGTAAACCATTTTATTAATTCCCAAATAATTTTTTTTAGATTCTTTACACTCCCAAGACAAAACCTTGTTAATCTCAATATATTTTTTTATTAGATTATTTATTTCATAATTAGTTTACTTTCGGTAGTTTTTCGATTATATCATTATCTAAAATAATTTCGCGACCCTCCGGACTCGATTTTGACACTCGATCCCACTGTGTAGAATCATAGGAACCTTTTTAAGGTCATGCTAATTATTCCTAATATTATTATTTATTTATTGTGTTCATTATGATCTTTAATCAATTTATTTTCCTAAATAAAATTTATACAAGCCTAGATTATATTCTTTTTATTAAAACTTTTATTTATTAAAAGTTCCTTACCTTATTAATGACTTGTTGATCATACAGAACTAAGGGCAACAGCCCATTCATAAAAGGTTATGTGATTCAATGCATATTGTTTATTTCAATTATTATTCTGTTTGCTTAATTATTATTTCCAACTGCTGAATGATATGTTAGATTGGATCCTAGAGACATGGGATGGTATGCGAAATAGAAATCACCTAGACGATGATAAGTAATGGATGAATTGAAAAAAGTTTTTGTTTTTAGATTGCCTGCGGGCGTGATTTTGAGATTGTGATGAGATTGTGATGAGATTGAAACTGGCGGGTGTCCAGTGATGAATTGATAGACTGGCGGGTGTCCAGTGATGATTGTGGAATGGTTGTGATGTGGTTTATAAGATAGGCGAACCCTAGTTGTGATGCAGGCATGATAAGCTTTCCCCTTGTTGTAGTTATTGGGGGTGCACACTCGGTATATAACTTAGGTGTATCTGCGACAGCAAATGGAAGTGAACTCATGGGGATGAGCATGGCTAGCGGTTGAGGGAGGAAAGATCTCGCGGTGAGATCTTAGATCACACGTTAGGTTAATGAATAGTAATAAACTGATTGATATGAAATACCTCTGTTATATTTCTTCGTACCATGTTTATCCTGCTTGATTGCTAGCTGTAAAGTAAGAGGGGTGGTTGGGTTAGACTATTTTACTGGGTGATTTATCACTCACGGATACATCTGTATCCTGGTAAATCGATTGCTTCGGCGATCAATTTGCCAGAGGGCGCATGATTCAATGGAGAGGATTCAACGATGGTGCAGTTCCACAAGAAAAATATCAGGAAAAGAGATCGAGTATGCTTGGGATCCGTATCAAGCCTAGAGTCGGCTCTGAAGTTAATGTGTTTCAAATCTGTAAATCTATCTTGAAATTGTAATAGCTAAACCTTTATTTTAAAAAATTATGTTTATTTAGCAAATTTTCTTAAAGAGGTATTTTATTTTACTTCCGAAAAATCGAGGCGTTACAAAAACTCAAACTTGAGTTCAGCTCACCCTCAACAAACCGAGCTCCTTCATTCACTAAATACTAAGACGAACTTGTTCAAATTGAGTCGAACTTTTAACTTTAGATTTTTAATTAAGGTCGACTCGTTTGCCACACTCCATCCTTAATGTAAGCAGACCTCATCCACATAAATAGAGCCGACAAAAACTAGTGAATCTTGCTACTGGCACAGTAAATCTGTGCACATATTGCGTTGTGGGATCCACTAAGGGTACCATACAAATAATCCAATCAGTTAATTATGTTTAAAACATTTTTTCAAGGGCCTCCGCCAAAAATTAGCTCAATTCGATACCTATAATTGCTTGATCTAATCATCTAACTTTTCATTCGGGTTTTTAGAGAATGAAAAGTTAGACGATTATATCAAACACTTATAAGTGTCGGATTGAGCTGATTTTTCGCAAAAGCCCTTAAAAAAATATTTTAAACATAATGAACGGCTCGAATCACTTATGTGGGACCCATAGTAAACCCCACGTAAAAATATGTGCACGATCTGTTCACAGATTTGTTGTGTCCAAGGACTTTCCGAAAACTAGTGCCGCCATCACTTTTGAGAAACTTCCACAGACGTGAACAACAGCGTTTCTCTCTCTCTCTCTCTCTCTCTCTCTCTCTCTCTCACACACAGACGTGAACAACAGCGTCTCTCTCTCTCTCTCTCTCTCTCTGTGCGTGTCAAACTTTGAAATATGTGTGGTTCCGTAGAGCTCTTTATCACTTTCCGAGTGCGTCATTGCATTGCTCACTCATATATATACTCATGCTCATATATATAGGCACTCCCACTCGGTTGTTTATGAATGTTGCAGATAGATCAATTTTGAGGTCGTGAGTTGGATCGATATACCGGTAGAATGGCGAAAGCAATTCGATTCTTCGAACTCAACACCGGAGCTAAGATTCCTTCCGTTGGTTTGGGCACCTGGCAATCTGATCCTGGACTCGTCGGTGACGCCGTTGCCACCGCCGTTAAGGCATCTCTCTCTCTCTCTCTAAAAGAAAGTTGAATTAATTGACCTAACCACGCCTGGTTCTTAGTTGCTTACTGTATTCTCTACCAGTGCAGGTGGGATATCGACATATTGATTGCGCTCAAGTTTACGGCAACGAGAAAGAGGTACTTTTCTTCTTCTTCTTCTTCTTTTTTGGGTAATTGGTGGGATGTTTTTCGTAGTGAACGAAAAAAATTCAGTAGATAGTAAATAATTATGGAGGAGACTAATGCAACCGGAGATTGATAAAAAATTGAAAATTATATCCAAAAAAATTCCGTGTCAACTGTCATGTCATATCCTTGTTCCTTATAAGGTGGTGTTCCATTTGGGAAAAAAGTTTTTTTCAAACGAATAATAATTTCAAATTCAAATATAATAAAAATAAAAAATATTTTTTCAATTTTTTTAAAACCGTTTAAAAAGTCTTAATGAGATCTATCAAACAAGATCATATTGGTAGAAAAATTATTTGCGTAAACACATAATTTTTTGAGCTTGAAATTACATTCGTTTAAAAAAAAAGTACTTTTTTAAGGAAGTGGAACACCACCTAAGTGCTTCTTTGGTAGTCAGGAGTCAGGACTTGTTTAGTTTCAGGATCTCCACCTGCTCCACATTGGTAGAAACCGTAGAATAATAGTTGATTAATATGTTAGCATATTATTAGGGATGTAGACACTTTTATCATCTTCTCATGTCTTTAGATTAAGTTATCCTATATTCAATACATCGTCTTTCAAATCTCAAGAATGTGACTTTGGTTCATTAAAAAAGAAAAAGAGTAAAAGACTTCGTTCCAGGTTTCTCTGCCATTCTCACATCATCTGTAGTCCAAGCATGAGACAGGATTCCTTTTCTATCATTTCTTGTCATTACTCATCAAATCACTCGCACGAAAGGGCTGGTTAGTGTTGTAAAACAAAGTGTACATTCTTATGACCCTGGATGTCCATCGAGTGTCCTAGCGTGATTTGTGAAAAACAAAGGGCTTGTTTGAAGATGGCTGGTTAGTGTTGTAAAACAAAGTGTACATTCTTGTGTATCAGACTATCAGTATGACCCTGGATGTCCATCGAGTGTCCTAGCGTGTTCTTAAGTGTTCCTAGATAGTGGAAATGTCAATAATTTATAAAAATGTGGGACGCCTTTGATTCAAGTGTTGGACACGTTTCCGGAGAGTGTGTAAAGAGTGTCAGTGTCCGACACCATTACGTAACCTCCAACTAAGTGTCCTTGCTAAATAGCTGATACCTTAGGTTCTGTTGCAGATGGAAAGCACATCACATAGCATGTCAATTAGTCGACTTATATGCCGGACATATGTATCTGATTTCTACCTTGTTTTTTGTTATCTGGTTTATTAAATGCTTACTTCGATATACATTTTTGCTCTTATGTAGATTGGTTCAGCCCTGAAGAAGTTGTTTGAAGATGGTGTGGTGCAGCGCAAGGATATATTCATCACCTCTAAACTCTGGTTAGCCTCTATCATAATTTAAGGTTCCTTTTGAATCACTGATAATACCGATGAGTGTGTATCCTGTTGGTAGTCGAGCCTCCTTGTCCTGGCCCCTTGGTAAAAATGGTAGGAAAGAGAAGTGAATGAAATATGAAAACTTGTGGAACTTACAGTTGTAGGTTAATGCCAAATTCTGACATGCATCTAGAACTCCAGACAAACTTTTTAACCTGTTGATGTTGTTCAACGAATTGCATTGATTTGCAGGAGTACTAATCATGCCCCGGAGGATGTGCATGAGGCATTGAATGGAACTTTGCGAGATTTACAGCTTGAGTATCTGGATCTGTATCTTGTATGTATATCAAGTTAATCTTAAATTCAAGCTACATTATGGATACTGATTAAATCATTGAGTAATATTATACGTTAAAAGTTTAGACTGATATTTGAGTACTGGATTTTGGAATCAAACTAAAGATGAGGCCACTGTGTGAGACGTTTGAAATAAAATCTCAGGAACACAATTATTATTATTTTTGTTTCTGTTTCTGTTCATTCATAGTTGCAGTGAACATTTTTATTTTTTGTTACTAAATGGGTTAATTTACTATTGAAGATCCACTGGCCTGTCAGCATGAAGAAGGGGTCAACTGGATTTAAGCCTGAGAATCTAACCCAGCCTAATATACCCAGTACATGGAGAGCAATGGAGGAGATCTATGATTCTGGAAAGGCTCATGCTATTGGTGTGAGCAATTTCTCTTGTAAGAAACTGGGAGATTTGTTAGAGATTGCACGCATTCCTCCCGCCGTCAACCAGGTGGAATGCCACCCTGCTTGGCAACAACCACAACTTCATGCATTCTGTGAATACAAGGGAGTTCACCTCTCGGTGAGTATGCGGATCTGAAGTATCTACAGTTTATGGTTGGCCTAAAAAATTGTCATCTGTTCATTTCTTGGAGATCTCTCGTAACGAGTTGTCCATATGCAGGGGTATTCACCATTGGGTAATCCAGCTACCCTCAAGAGCAATGTTCTGAAGAATCCTCTTCTCAATACAGTTGCAGAGAAATTGGGAAAATCTCCTGCACAAGTTGCTCTCAGGTGGGGACTGCAAATGGGTCACAGTGTACTACCAAAGAGCACAAACGAGTCGAGGCTTAAGGAAAACTTGGATGTTTTTGACTGGTCTATACCTGAAGACATGTTTGCCAAGTTCTATGAAATCGAGCAGGCAAGTACCCCTCTGTGTGTGTGTGTGTGTGTTCATACTTCATAGGTAGGTCTGTGTGTGAAAATATGCAATATCTGATGGTGGTACTATACATTATTCTTTATACGAGTATTAGTCTCCCGTAAATAGGTAAATTATATAATTTTGGTTCCCTGCGGTACTAGACTACTAGTATATGGCAAAACACAGTAAATTGGGATCAATGCAATTGGTGTTGTAATCTACAGGCTAAAAGATAAGTTAGTTAAGTATGGCATTCGAATGGATTGGATAAAATTGACTCCCGATCTAAGATTGGTGCTGGATGAGTGAGTAGTGTAGTCACTCCGCTCATTGAAAAGTTGTACATGAAATGATTTACTGGTGCAGTTTGGATTAAAGTTCACCTTTAATGATCAAATTTTATGGATTTTAATACTGCAGACGAAGCTAGTAAAAGGTACAGCATTTGTGCACGAGACTCTTGGCGCCTACAAAAATGTTGAAGAGCTCTGGGACGGCGAGCTCTGAGTTTGGTCAATTGGGGTGTTTTACTTTGAATATTTTAGGAAAACAGTTTTTCCACCTTCTCCCCTTTAAATTGTCAAGTTTTTAAGGCGATAGTTCATTTTCATGTTTCCACGCCCGACTGCCACGATAGCATGCTGGAATTTTGGGCATTTTAGTTTGAGGCAAGACATTGTTTGTGTGCTACAGAGACACAGGAAGCTAAAAGACAGATGGATCGATGTTGGGTTTACTGTTTTATGCCCTTTCCGAAACTAGTTCCCAGATTTCCCCTACTACAAATGAAATTGTAATCTTCGCTATTCAATCGCTGATTGGTTTGGTAATAATGCTTCTTTTCACCATCTTGCTACTATTCCCAACTGCTTAGGCAATTTCGCACAGGCTTTGCTTTGCAGGAAGGATGGCCGAAAAAAATGTTTTCATCGTGGAAGTCGAACTAGAGGCTTCTACTTGTAAACCGCTTACATCCACACCTGTTGTCACTTCAACCTAACCCTAAAGGGGTTAATTGACTGGAAGTGGGAAAGTGAACAATGAGTTTATATCCTCTTGTCGCGAACGAGTTCAAAGGATAAATCAGAGTTATAAATGTATTGAGTGCTGTTTAAATTCCGGAATTCATCTTTAGCCCTAAAGTTGGACAAAAGGATTACAACTGTTACAAGTTATTCACAAAACCAAATCTGGTATGGGATCAGCACACAACATAATCTGCAAATGGCTTAGTCACCTCCTCCTCCTCCTCCCCCACCACCACATCCACTGCCGCCGTTTCCTCCATCAGTAGTGAATATTGTCATGTCATCTCCACTGTGTTGGCTCATCTTATCTCCTCTCCACTGGTATGGCGGCCACCAAAATGACCTCCACCGGAATGCCCAGGACCCCTAGTGCAACGCTTGACGATACCAACAACTATGGTGACGCCAAACAATATTGTCACAATAGCAATCACGACCACCGTGAGTGAAATGGTCATTGCTCTGATGTTTTGTTTACTAAAATATTGCTTCCCTTTCCAAAACCAAAAACTTCAACGACGTTTGTATAGTCCTCTAATGTTGATTTAATCCTGAAGCCACTGTACATATATACAGCCGTAGTTTCATATGTTTCTCATTGTATCATCTATCGCATCGAAAACCATTTGAGTTAGACGTCGTTTGGAATAAGTACTCTTATTGGAAAACAACAAAAAATATTCAAGAAATCCATGACGGGTGCAATTGCCATTGGAACATCATCTACATATACTGTAATTCGACGCGGTAAGTGTGGCACAAAATCTAGACGCATATCGGTCTCACAAATGGGCTCACTCCATAGTTTCTTTTATCCAAAATCTAAACTAACTTTGTTATTTAGAAATTCAGTAAACTAACTTTGCAATTGCCATTGGAACATCATCTTATCTTATAACTAGTAATTGTCTGTGCCGGCGCAATGCCGCAATGCTTTTTAAACATAGTCTAAATGAAGTATAAAATCCCACTTTTCTAAATTTTTTTTTGGATACAACGGTTGTTTTTAACGACATCTCACATGATGTGAGTCCAAGATATGCATATGGTCCCACCTTATGCAAGAGAAGCGTTACAAATAACCATGAATTAGAAAAAATTTCCTTCAACCAACAAAATCTACTTTTCGAAAATTTTCATTTCAAGAATAAGCTTCAAACATGGTCCATCTAACTAAGTTCATAAAATAGTCTAACACAACAAATGTTACCAAATCTGTGTAATTCTGTAACGCCCCGCTTTTTCGGAAGCAAAATAAAATAATTTCTTAAGAAAATTTTGCTAAATAAATATAATTTTCCAAAATAAAGGTCTATTACAATCTCAAAATAAATTTACCGATTCAAAATACATTAACTTCAGAGCTGACTCTAGGCTTGATACGAATCCTAAGCATACTCGATCTTTATTCCTGATATTCTTCTTGTGTCGAACTGCACCATTGTTGAATCCTCTCCATTGAATCCTGCGCCCTCTGGCAAATTGATCGCCGAAGCAATCGATACAGACGTATCCGTGAGTGATAAATCACCCAGTAGAATAATCCAACCCAACCACCCCTCTTACTTTACAGCTAGCAATCAAGCAGGATAAACATGGTACGAAGAAATATAACAGAGGTATTTCATATCAATCAGTTTATTACTATTCATTAACCTGACGTGTGATCTAAGATCTCACCGCGAGATCTTTCCTCCCTCAACCGCTAGCCATGCTCATTCCCATGAGTTCACTTCCCTTTGCTGTCGCAGATACACCTAAGTTATATACCGAGTGTGCATCCCCAATAACTACAACAAGGGGAAAGCTTATCATGCCTGCATCACAACTAGGGTTCGCCTATCTTATAAACCACATCACAACCATCACAATCATCACTGGACTCTCGCCAGTCTATCAATTTACCACTGGACTCTCGCCAGGACTCTCGATGTTCCACTGGACTCAATCTCATCACGTATCTCATCATATCTCAAAATCACGCCTGCAGGCAATCTAAACTCAAACAAAACTTTCCAATTCATCCATTACCTAGCATCGTCTAGGTGATTTCTATTTCGCATACCACCCCATGTCTCTAGGGTCCAATCTAGCAGATCATTCAACAGTTGGAAATAATAATTAAGCAAACAGAATAATAATTGAAATAAACAATATGCATTGAATCACATAACCTTTTATGAATGGGCCGTTGCCCTTAGTTTTGTATGATCAACAAGTCATTAATAAAGTCAGGAACTTTTATTAAATAAAAATTTTAATAAAAAGAATATAATCTAGGCTTTTTAATCAGGAAAATAAATTGATTGATGATCATAATAAATACGATAAGTAGTTAATAACACTAGAGTAGGTAGCATGGTTCTAAAAGGAGTCCTAGGGTCCTACGTAACCTGTTCAAGTGTCAACAAGTGGTTCCGGAGGGTTACAGAATTATTTTTAAAATAAAAATGATTTATAAAGTTGTCAAAAGTAGAATAAATAGATAATAAATCATTTAATAAATAAAATATGTCGAGATTAACAACATATCATCTTTAGGATGTAAAGAATCTAAAAAAAATATTTTGGGAATTTATAAATTGGTTTATAAGGTCGCAAGGATTTTTCATTTGAAACTTTTGATTGAAAATAAACAAAAAATTAATTAAATAGATATTAAAATAAAAAAAATATGATATTAACAAGTTATGATCCTTGAGGTGTTAGGAGTCTAGGAAAAATAGATCGGGCGTCGAAAACGGTGTTCGGGATGTCGAAAAGTCGATTCGGAACGAAACAGAGAAAACCGCAAGGTCTGACCAGTTGACCTTGCGGTGCTGCCGCGACCTCGCGGCTGGTTCTTGCGGCCCGCACCTTGCGGCCGCAAGTTCTGGTCCAGAAGTCGTTTTTTTGTCTTTTCGCGATGGTTTCGATGCATGGGACCTTGAGGGACTATGGGTTCGATCTAAAAACAATAAATATACATAGAGGAGTGTTTGGAATAGATTATAGTACCTTGAATCGGATCGAATTGATTCAAGAACGAAACTTGAATATTGGGGAAGACGACTTCGGTTTGGGAGATCGGGGAACCTTGGGATTGAATTGAGGCTTGATTGGTGATGCTAGGAGTTGTAGAAGATGATTGGATCGATCAATTCGGATTTCGGTTGGGTCTAGAACACAAACCCACTTTTCTCTCTCTTTCTTTCTCTCTCTAGAACTCCATGGATTGGAGTCCGACTTTCTTTGAATTCTCTCTCTCTTCTGGACTGGTAGGGTGTGAATAATTTCGTGGTGAACCCTAGGGTCGGGCTTAAGGGTTATTTATAAGAGAATTTTTGATGAGGGTGAATAATTCGTATTCGAAAAGGTTTCAAATTCTTGGGTTTCAATGGGGACGGAATATGGACGAAAATATGGTCAGGGGAGTGGTAGAGATCGAGTAGGAATAGGAGATGGAGAGATGAGAGAGTTTGCATGCATGCATGCAACTTAAAAAAAAAAGATAGGATTAGATAATTTTTTGTATTTATCTATTTAAGGAAAATAATTTTATTATTACAATTAATACTTTTTAAAAGAAAAAAATTTGGGTCAAAAATCCGGATCGTTACAAATTCAAATTAGTTGTATTCAAAGAGAGCATCAGAGATATTAAGAATGTATAATCATACGGGATTCCAACTCGAATTCAATTTTCTGGACGTCTACTCACTTAAAAGTGACACTCTGATCGCACTTGTTTCTTTAACTGACTTAGAAAAATAGAAAAGTAAAATAGTTACAAGGTTACATATAACCAAGTGAGGAGTAGAGTTTGAAACTCTGTCTACCCAAAAGGCTCCAACAAAAAACCTACAATCTTCAATCTCAGATAGATCATGAAACTCCAAATCATCTAAACTAATAGCTCAAGTTGTATTGAACAACAATTTTGTTCTCTTACCTAGTACAATCTTTAAGTGTTCTGCTTCGTAACTCTAACTTATTAAAAAGACATCATCATTACATCTTTCACATCAACTTTTTTCTCCACTTTTCTTACTTACCCATCATCATTACACTTTTACTCGCTAACTTTTCAAAATGAAATATACTTTTAGGGACAAAATAGATAATGTATCAATTTATACCCCATAACTTTACAAAATGGACACTTATTAAGGGACAACTCAAAATAGAATACTGGACTCTAAATAAGGGACGGAGGGAGTAGTTAAAAAGAAAAAGAATTTGCCGCGAAGAATTACTCCTGGCCGCGAAAAATTACTAAGAATTACTCTTTGTCGCAAAGAATTACTTCTGGCCGCGGATAATTACTCTTGGCCGCCAAGAATGACTTATGGTCTCGCAATTCTTTGCGGCCAAGAGTAATTATGTGCGGCCAAAAGTAATTCTATGCGGCTAAGAATAATTCTTGGCGGCCAGGAGTAATTCTCAGCCGAGGGTCCAAAATATGGAGCATTCAAAAACCGCTGCTCCATATTATATAGATACATAGAAGTTGGTAGTCTGTTTGAATGTTCAGTAGTCAATGTACTCGGTGCCTTTAAATTGTTAGAAAACATATATTCAAGCCTCAATTTAGTTAATACATAGGGCGCTTATGATTTGAGTGTTGTACGCGTGTTCGGAAGGTGTGTAAAGAGTGTCGGTGTCCATCAAATGTCCAACACTGGTGCTTGATCTCCAACAAAGTGTTGGAGCTACATACTGGTATCGAAGTAGCTAGGAGCATAGGACGAAGCCAATGGAATGCCCGTAGGTTCTGATGCTTACTTCTATTAGGAATATACATTTTCACTAACTTCCACTTAAATTATTGGAGCTTATGAAAATTCCTACACTTGTTTAAACCCAAAGGATTGGGAACATGGCCGTTGAAAAGACTTGAGACTTAAAAATTTGTTTTATTATCATGCATGAAATATCTAAGATGCTATCAACTCTTATAGAGCCAATCAATACAGAACTTTGTTCCAGCTTTAATCGAACTCCCCACTAGTAGACGGTGAAATTGAATTCCTAAGGATTAGTCGGGTGCAAGTATATAAGCTATCCCAAACACCCGAGTTACTTCTCTATAGAATTTGAACTTCTAAATGTTGAGATGTGAAGACAATTTTGGAGTCGCAGTAAAAATGACCTGGACGGTTTTGGGTCCCGCCCGGGTGGTCGGGCAGGAAAATAAAAGACGCGGGTTTTGGCGTTTTTAGGGTTTTTTGTGTATTAGCTTGCTTGCTCATATAAAAGCAAAACTAGGGCTGCCTCCTTTTGTAACTCTGACATATTTTCATCGTAGTGAAACACCCCAGCACCCCGTGGACGTACGATTAAGCAATCAACTTAAGTCGGAACCACGTAATCTCTGTGTCTTATTCTTTTCTTGCTTTAGATTGTTTTCTGTTCTTGGTTTGTTCTTCGATTGTGTGCGTTTGCTTGTGGGTTTGGACGTTCGAATCCCCAACACTAAAAGTTGGCACGAAATACTGCATTTGGGAAACTCTGCGATCCTATATACATTGATTGCTACAGGTTTAAAATGTACCGAGAATGATGAGACGAGTATTGATTTCCCCGACAGATTATTCTAGCCAAATAAATTATAGTAAGTGTATTATAAACACATGAAAGAATCTGATTAAAAAAAACACTTGAAAGAATATCATTCGCAAAACCAATTATGTGGTATGGGATCAGCACACAACACACAACCTCTCCAAAAACTATTAGACTCCGTCGTCTCCTCCTTAGTGGCGGAGCCAAGATTTTATTACCGGGGGACGGCTCAACAGACATATATTTTTATCGGAACGTATAATTATTATATCATAAGGTTTTTGTTTTCAGTTCATTACATTTGTACATTGAATTGATTCTTTAAGTTATTTCAACTGTCACGTGCTTATTTTTTATTTATGAAAGAAATTGAGAAATGATAATGTAAAATAACCAATTTTTTTATCAAATCGAAGTAAAATTATTAAGATTATAAGTAATTATACACGAATAATTATCAATAATATTTAAAATCAAGTATATATGAAATAAAAAGTTTAAAACTCGGTCGCTCGGGGAGCCGGGGCCCCCCAGGCCCCTACATACCTCGATCCGCCCCTGCTCCTCCTCCTCCTCCTCCCCCGCCGCCACCACCACCACAACCTCCGCCTCCTCGACCGTCGCCTCCTCCTCCTCCCCCCGCCACCACCACAACCTCTGCCTCCTCGACCGTCACCGCCACCACCACAGACACTGGCGCCTCCTCCTACTTCTGCTCCAGCAGTAGTGAATATTGTCATGTCATGTCCACCGTTTTGGCCACCGATATGCCACCACCAAAATGACCCCCATCGGAATATCCAGGAACTGCAATGCTCTTTTTTTTTTTTTTTAAAAGCAAAAAAACTTCATTAATCTTGAAATTGTAACAACACTAGTAGGAGCAAGAAAAAATCGTCATGGTCAAAGAGCAATCTTCTGCTCAATTCGAGACTCAAAACCTACGATTGGCAAGAAGCCAATCAACAATACTCATTGGGACAAAGCCCGCCTAAATAGGCCGAAGCCCAAACACTCCTATGTGTCATAAAACCCGGCCCAGATAATACATTCAGCTCAGAAAACAAAGGCCTACTGCCAACAAAAGCCCACCAGCAACCCGACTCCCTGCCGAACAGCCATCACCACCGGAGCACTATCCGAGCCCTAATTAGCCTGGTTCCAAACCACAGTAGAGAGGACGGCTCGCCGAAAACCATTCACTGGCAAACCAGTCGAACATTAGCCAAAACCACCCTCGCCTTTAGCCGCCAACCAACCCTTGCCATTAAGCCCAAACCGGGATCCCCAAGAGATGGAAACTGGTGGGTGGACGCGCGGCAGCAACACACAAGAGATGACAAAAAAGAATTAATGGAGCGACGGCAAAACAGTGACAGCAAAGCTGAGATCGTTACGGCTAGGAAGGGGGAAGGAAAAAGAATGAAAGTGAGAGATCGGAGGCTGCCGGGGGAGGAGGAAGGGGCCGTCTCCCCCTCCCCCCAACAACAAGAAGCAAGAGAAAGCCCTAGGTCTGTTGATATTCTAGAGAGAAGGCAGAGGAGGGGTTATAGAGAGAAGTTAAGGACGTATGTGCTGTTTTTAATGCAACGCCTGATGCTAACAAGTATGGCGACGAATTTAACACACTGCCGCAATAGCAATCACGGCCACCGTGGGTGAAGGGATCATTGCTCTTAGGCGATGTTTTGTTTCGAAAAATTGCTTCCCTTTCCAAATACTAAACTACAACCACCTTTGTACGTATAGTACTCCTCTAATGTTGATTTTAAATCCTGAAGCCACTATACATATATATAGCCATATTTTCCTAGCGGCCCTAAGAGATATTTGATTGTACGATTTTCTTAGGGTTAATCAACGAGAGCCCTAGAGTCAAAATTTAATTATGACCATTTAAGATAAAATGATCAGAAAACTAAAATCTTTCCACCGATTCAAACGGATTGAAATTTGGAACATTTAATTTTTTAACCATATTTTTTAATATATAAACTGTCTAAAGAGGTTGAAAATCAGGTGTTCCAAATTTTAATCCGTTTGAACCGGTGGAAAAATTTTAATTTTCTGATCATTTTATCCTAAATTGTCATAATTAAATTTTGACTTTATGGCTCTCGTTGATTAGCCTTAAGAGATATTTGATGAAAGATTAGGTCGAAATGTCTTATTTGCCCATAACATTTCGTACAAACGAAGACCAAACCCCATTTTCGGTTAGTTTCATTCACACCGTGAATGATTTTACCAATTTGAGATGAAAAACAAACTATAGAGTTTATTTGGTTACAATTGAAACTAGAGAGACAAAATCAAGACAAACGTAAAACTAGAGAGACGACTACGAAAATTTACCCGAAAATGTATCAAGAACGATGAGAAGAGTGTTGATTTCCCCAACAGATTATTCTATTCTAGCCAAATACTCTATATAAGTATAAATAATTGAAAGAATCTGATAATAATAATAATAAAACACTTGAAAGAATATCATTCACAAAACCAATTATCTGGTATGGGATCAGCACACAACACACGACCTCCAAAAAACTATTAGACACCGCCGCCGCCTCCTCCTCCTCCCCCACCGCCACCGCCTCCTCCACCGCCGTCATACCCTCCGCCTCCTCCACCGCCGTCATACCCTCCGCCTCCTCCGCCTCCTCCACCGCCGTCATACCCTCCGCCTCCTCCACCACCGCCGCCATAGGTGCCGGCGCCTCCTCCTACTTCGATGTCCCCACCACCACCACCGTCGCCGCCACCGTCCCCTCCTCCTCCACCACCACCGTTGTCGCCACCGATATGACCGCCACCGAAACTACCCCCACCGGAATATCCAGGACCCCTGACGCAACGCGTGATGATACCAAGAATTAAGACCACGCCAAAAATTACCCCGAAAACGATCGGGATACCTGGGAATGGGAATCCACTGGTCATTGCTTTAGGTGAAGTGTTGTTTTTGCTTAAATTGCTTCCCTTTCCAAAACCAAAAGCTACAACAACGTTTGTCTAATCCTCTATATATGTTGCTTTAATCCCGAAGCCACTATGCATATTTATAGCCGTAGGTGAAGTGTTGTTTTTGCTTTAGGTGAAGTGTTCTCTTTTGAAATTTATGTGGTCCAAGTCCGGACCAATTAAACTAGGTTGGAATCTCCTCCACGCATCACAAAACATTGAGCTTGACGTTTTGAATAAGTCTCAAGTATTATTTCAAAACAAAACGATACTGTACGCGTCTATGGCTATATCATGTAGTATATCCAAAAATGCAATTGCAGATGCGGTACACACCCCTTAAAAGGGTGTACCATATGCACCTATTTTATAGTTCATTCATAACATTTTAATTTACGTGTTTCATAACTTTTGTTCTAGAATTCATATTTTTTCAGCAGTACGATTCGTAACATTTTCATTATGATTCATAACATTTTTGTGTATATCGTAACCTTTATACGATTTGTAACTTTTTAGCCATATGATTCATAACATTTTCTCTATAATTCATAACATTTTGGGAGTGTATAAGAGGTGTGTATTGTAGTTTTTCCAATTCTCTTTTGGTCTCTTTGAATGTTCTGTATTCAAAGACCTGTTATTAGTTAGCAATTTGCATTCTCAAAGCTAAGAGCAAGTTTACCAGTCATTAGGTAAAAAAAAAATGGTGAATAGTACACATTTTTCATTTTACCTACCCACATTTCTTTTAACACTACACCAACACTATTTATTTAACCTATTCTCTATTAAAATATTAATAGAAAACAATAGAATAATGGGTGGAGCTTTGTTCTTGCAGAAGAAGAAGAAGAAAACTCAGGAGAGAGAAAGAGAAAACAATAGAATAATGGGTTGCTTTTCAACAGTTGTTCGCTTGTTTTACCGAAATACTGTAGCAGAAGGCACTCTACCAGAGGATTTACAGAAGCGGCTACAGGTGAACTTTTCCCATTTTCAATAGGTAAAGTGGCTAAAAAGCTTGTTTACACAAGTTGATGTACTTGCTCTAACCACGCAACTTCCAAATGGAGTACTTTGACCTCAATTCGGAAGTCCGAACAAAGTAAAATAAGGTCCCGTTTCCGCTATCTTTTTCGTGTATAACTTATTGTCAAAAGTAAAATTGTTTCTCCTACCCAAACTTTTTCATCTATAACTCTACACTAGCTCGTTCTTCCTTTGAGCTCTTCCATTTTCTCCTACACCATTTATGGTTTAGAGGCCATTCCAGTTTTTTTTTTAAAGAACTTTAAGAAAAAGAAGGTAATTTCAAAGTCAAAAATCATGTGTTTACGCAAGTAATTTTCTTACCAATATGGATCTTGTTTGATAGATCTCATTGAGATCTTTCAAACGATGCAAAAAAAATTAAAAAAATAATTTTTATTTTCATTATATTTGAGTTTGAAATTACCTTCTTTTTTTAAAAAAAAGTTTTGGGAGAGCGGAACAGCTTAGTGGAATAACTTGATTACAAAGTTCTATAAGAAGTCTACAACTTTTAGCTTAGCAAGATAAGACGGAGTATTATTTTTTTCATCACGGAAAAGAAAAGAGAGAGTCGCATTCCAAATCCAAGAGAGTTGTCAAAGAAGGAATCCAAATGGATCCAATCTATATGGGCCAATGAGGCCCACTTTGATTCAGAGTACAGTCAACAGACTCAACACTAAACGTCATAGTTTTTTTTTCTTTTTATGATCAACATCATAGTTCACACTGCATTAGCACCGAATGAAAACAAACATAACTAACGGTCCACACAAACAATAATGCCATTTTTGTGTGTATTAATTGGTATATCATTTTTCGGATATTGATTTTAGCACTCCAATTTTTGTCTTTTTCATTTGAAATTACAACAATACCCTTTTATGCATGAGAAAGTGGATTGAACACTAACAAAAGAAAGGGTAATTTGGTAATTTTGCATAGGATGAAGATAAAAAGTGGAGTGCCAATGGCTAAATATGGAGTGCCAAAATCACTTTCCATCATTTTTTCCCCCACATCGTATTTACCTTCCCCCCCCCCCCCCCCCCCGTTTTGATTCTTCTTCTTTTTTTCCCCTCTATTCCCCCCTCCCGTTCTTTCCAGTTTTAATTCTTCTTCTTTTTTCCTAATTTTCAATTCTTTTAAAATAAGAAATTGATAATGCCAAAACAATTTGAGTCCGTGCTTGGATTGGATCCTGACTGTTCTAAGTAAATTTTGAGAGAAGGGCGATGATAGCGAAGTTACTGTACCATGATTGAATTAACCTGTTGTACCATGCTGATCAGAAAAATAAAATCTTTGCACCGGTTCAAACGGATTGAAAATTGAAAGACTTATTTTTTTAACTATATTTTTTAATATATATATATAGGAAAAAAAGTGAAAAAAAAACAGTCGGATTAATTTTTAACTATATTTTTTAATATATAAATGGTGTAAAAAAATAAGTGCTTCAATTTTTAATCCATTTGAACCGGTACAAAGATGTTATTTTTCTGATCATTTCATCCTAAATGGTCGTAATAAATTTTTGGCTCTAAGACCTTTCAATGGGCACCCTAAGAGAGATCTAAAACTAAATAAAGAGTCTTAGGGTGCTCATTGAAAGGCCTTAGAGCCAAAAATTTACTACGACCATTTAGGATGAAATGATCAGAAAAATAACATCTTTGTACCAGTTCAAACGAATTGAAAATTGAAACACTTATTTCTTTTACACCGTTTATATATTAAAAAATATAGTTAAAAATTAATCCGACTGTTTTTTTCCCTTTTTTCCCTATATATATTAAAAAATATAATTAAAAAATAAGTGTTTCAATTTTCAATCCATTTGAACCAATGCAAAGATGTTATAATGAGTCTTAGGGTGCTCGTTGAAAGGCCTTAGGGCAAAAAATTTATTATGACTATTTAGAATAAAATGATCAAAAAAATATGATATTCGCCCCGATTAAACTGAATTGAAACTTGGAGCACTTAATTCTTGAATTATATTTTTTAATATAGAAAGAGTGTATTTATAGAAATTAAATAAATAAGATAAAAGTAATTAAATAAATAAAGAAATTAAAAACTGTAGGGGCTAGTCCGGGAATTTGACGTATTGACATTAGTTTAGTTTAGTACATATGTATTTGTAGATTTTATTATTATATATTTTTTGTTTAGACTAAGCCCCGTTTCAGAAACCCAAATAAGTACTTAAAAAATAAGGACCTATTTTCAAACTTAAAAATAATGGGGTTACGAAAATAATTTTTTAATTTTTTTTGCAGGGTTTGATAGATCTCGATTAGAACTATCAAACAAAATCCATATTGCATATTTTTTTAAATTTTAGTAAGTCCATTATTTTTAAGCTTGAAAATTGCGAATAAGTACTTATTTTTTAAGAGGCCTTTCTCTAGAATGGAAAATAAGTCCTTATTTTTTAACAAAGCAATTTCAAGTTCAAAAATAATGGGCTTACAAAAATCTAAAAATATGCAATATGGATCTTGTTATTGAGATCTTTTATACGATGCAAAAAAAATAAAAAATTATTTTTTATTTACATTATTTTTTAGTTTCAAAATGTGAGATAAGTGCTTATTTTTTAAGAAGCTGTTCTGGGACGGGGTCGGTGGTGTTCCAGTTTACCCCCTTAAAAAATAAGTACTTATTTGTAATTTGTAAGCTTAAAAATAATAGGCTTATTGAAATAAAAAAATATGTTATATGGATCTTGTTTGAGAGATCCCAATGAGATCTATCAGACCTTGCAAAAAAAATTACAAAATTATTTTCGTAAATCCATTATTTTTAAACTTAAAAAATAGGTCTTTATTTTTTAAGTCTTTATTTTGGAATGTGGAATGCTTTCTAGTCAGCCTAAGTTTACTTCTATATAAAGGCATAGGCATGTTAAAATTATCTTTTAATTTGAATGTGAATGGAAGATGCAATGGTTTACGAAGAAATTCTTTTGTCCACACAAGCTTCCAATTTGTCTTTACCACTGGACATGATTTTTTTTATTTACTACAACCGATAGAAGAACACAATCACTATAAGCTCAATCTAACTAATAGTCCCAACAAGTAAAGGGGAACAATATGTACACGCAGATGAAAAGATTCGAACACATAACCCCATAATGAGATACGAGAATCGTATTGTAGCAAACTGAAAAATATCATGTTTTGAGGGCCCAAGACTTTACCTAAAGGTTTGGAATTGTGAAATTATCAACTACCGGATCCTCATAATCCTCAATCAGATCCTTACACGTTACTCCACTATTTAACAAACACATATATTCTCTATGCTCCATATATAATATAGGGCTCTTCTATTCTTTGAATAAATAAAAAAATCTTTTTACATAATTTAAAAAAGGGAAATTTATATAAAATGGTCCTCTTAGTTTCATCCAAGTCTCATTTCCGTTCTCCAAGTATCAATATATTACTTACAACTCTTTTGACAATCAAGTTTGGTTTTTGTTCCAAATTGGTCCAATTGATAACTTCTGTTAGCCAAACTAGATAGAAAAAATCAAATTGGCAGCTGGGACGTTGCAGTTCGTACCAAATTGGTCCAATTGATAACGTCTGCCCTCAATCTGATTTTTTCCGTCCAATTTGGCTGACAAACGTTATCAATTGGACTAACTTGATACGAAAACCAAACTTGAAGGTCAAAAGAGTTGCAATTGATACTTGGAGGACGAAAATGAGACTCAAGTGAAACTAGAAGGACCATTTCTAAAAATTTCCCTTTAAAAAAAATACACTTCTTTAAATAAGTAATTGAGATATTCACAGTTTGTGAAAAACTTGAACAATTATCCACGACACTCCAATGTTCTAAAAGTCGTCAGACACTAGTCGGGCGGTCGGCCACCTTTGAGCGATTAATAAAATTAATCGGCGATTAATCGTTAGTCGGATCTAATCGGATAGGCCTGGCTAGCAATTAATCGTCGATTAATTCCTTGTTTTTTAACACTACGAAACTCCACAGTTTTACTAACATGCACTATAGGTCGTGGTGAGATTTTCAATTTGGACCCGACATAAGCGCAATGAAGTTCCCTATAGATGACTACGTGAAGTAAAGACAATACTTCTTGACGAATAGGTAAAATAACGTATGTGCATATCCATCTTATCGACCAAAAAATTAAATTACCAATTTGAATAATATTGTTTTGCTCACCACACATGACTTACATGAGTATGTGTGCGATCGACAGATGTGATAAATTGAGTGAAAGCTCATTTGTTGAAGATTTGATTGTTGAGTCATTATTTTTACTAACTACTTTTCATTATTATTAACCCAATTTTTTAACCCCATTTTAGTGTATAAGTTTCAATTAATCAATGCAGCAAATGACAATTACGGATGACAATGTCACCCGAATCGATGGTTACGTTCCCCAGTCTAGGGGGGTTTTCTTGTCTTTTCCTACCCGTAGTGTCGGTTTGGGTTTGGTACAGAGAAGTAACAACACCAAAACCAAAACCAAAACCAAAACCGGCCAACCGACCCATCCTTATCAGACAACTCATTTTTTTCCCCCAATATTGTATACATCACCGAAAAGTTAGCGGAGTTAACAATTAAAAGAGGTTCAATGTTTTTTCATAGACTCGAATCCCAGATCTCTCTCTTGCAAGACAATAAATACAATCAGATGGTCTCTTTCTTTCATAAAGATCGAGAACTGTGTCATAGAATTTTGTTCCAAGCATAGTATTTTTGTTTCGTAAATGGCATGAAGTTACTTTCATGTTGGCAGGTGAGCTGGTACAACGACAAATCACCATAAGAAATTTTTTGGGCCAAGCTAGCGGGTAACACGTGGCGGTACCCCGCGCGCATCCCTACTGTCCAAATGTGTTTTGAAACGTTTTAAACACATTCGGATGGTTGAGATAGTGTGCGGGATACCACATGTACTATACCAGCTCGTCACCCAAAAATTTCTCAATCAGCATACACCACTTATTATACAACCACCAACGTACTCAACAAAAACTGCATTTACTCTTCAACAACATCTCCTGTATTTTTCTTCGAATTTTTATTTTGTTATTTGCAAACTTCCAAGTCCCAATAGCACTCATTCTTCAAATGGGGTGAGAAAAAATTGAATAGAAGTAAAACAGAGCGTCATAATTTAAAATAAATTAAAAACAGTCAGATACAATCAAATCCATATATTCCCTCCGTCCCAAAATGTTTGTCCGATCCGTAAAACGAAGTGTTAAAAATAATAGTACAATTTTTGCAAGAAAAAAATCAAAAGTTTTTTAACAACTTACTAGATATCAATGAGTATTTTTAATTTATGAAAAAAGTTTGAATTTTTTTTTGAAAAAATTGCATTATTTTTAACACTCCGTTTTGCGGACCGGACAAGCATTTATGCACAAGATTTTCCGAATTCCCTTTCTGTAAAAACAAAATATATAAAGAATTATATGTGCAAATCCTGAAAGAAACAAAATCACATTCTGTACCCCCAAAACAACAAAATCAAATGAATAAATGAACCCGAGGAGAAATTAAAAACAAGGCAAAAACAGAGAGAGAGAGAGAGAGAGAGAGAGAGGTGGTTGATCGAGGATCATACGACGCCGCCGTAGGCGCCATCACAGGCGCAACCGCCGCTGCCGGTGTCGCCGTGGGGGCGGGGTTTGGAGCTGAGGCAACAACACACGAGACCCAATAGAAACATAAAAGCCCAGGCTGTGACCAAAGCTTGTACCCAATTCATGTAATACCCCATGATGATCTTCTCTCCTCCCTTTTCAATTTCCACCAATTTGGGAGTATCATCTTAGCACTGAATCTGCTTCTTGTTGCTCATCTCACACCCCCCAAAACATGGTACAATGGAAACTTCCGCCTTTTGAGAGAGAGAGAGAGAGAGAGAGAGAGAGAGAGAGAGAGAATGGGTTATATATATATAAAGATGCTTTGAAACCAAGACGTAAGACCTGAAACTTAAGAGTTGTATCGTCTAAAGTCTCAAACTTTAAACCGAAACCATCTATGTACTTTAAATATTTGTGAGACCAATTTTATGTACAAAGCATGGTTTATCTCAGATTTATTTGAGTTCCGCTAGAATCAACCCACAATAATTAACCGAGATGCGCGTAGTCTGAAACCGAAAGTTACAAAAACATATACACATATACGTATTTATAAGGTGATTGGAGAAAGAGGAATATTGGAATAAAGGTATCAAAATTTGGAAGAAACATTGGCTCACATGGGTTGAAAATTTTGAAAGAGGCCAAAATAACACGAGCCACTTCGAAACCAACAGCGTTTACAATGTCTCTAAAGTTCTCATTAAAATAAAATGTTATGGACGCAAACGAAAGTATATATAAAATGTTATCACCGAAAAGTTAGCGGAGTTAACAATTAAAGGAGGTTCAATGTCTTTTCATAGACTCGAATCCCAGATCTCTTCCTTGCAAGACAATAAATACAATCAGATGGACTAAGCGGCATGATAACTCATTAATCTAGGTCTCTTTCTTTCATAAAGATCGAGAACTATGTCATAGAATTTTGTTCCAAGCATAGTATTTTTGTTTAGTAAATGGCATGAAGTTACTTTCATGTTGGCAGGTGAGCTGGTACAACTACAACAAATTACCATAAGAAATTTTAGGGGGCCGAGCGGGTAACACGTGGCGGTACCCCGTGCGCATCCCTGTCGTCTAAACTTGTTTTGGACGGCCCAGATTTCTATCCTCTCTCTCTCCTCACCCGACCACTTCCTCACCTCTTTTTATCTCTCTAAAACCCGGACCGTCCAAAACATTTTAGGAAGGTTGGGATCGCGCGCTGGATACAACATGTACTATACCCGCTCCGCACCCAAAAATTCCTCAATCACCACAGACCAGTTATTATTGAACTACCAACTCAACAAAAAACTGCATTTACTCTTCAACAACATCTCCTGTATTTTTTTTGGAAATTGATTTTAGCACTTCAAAAATTGATGGAGGGGCTCCAAAACGACGTCGTTTGTATATTAACACAGTTCATTTTGGAGCCTCTCCATCATTTTTTGGAGTGCCAAAATCACAATCTTTTTTCTTCAAATTTTTATTTTGTTATTTGCAAACTTCCAAGTCCAATATAGCACTCATTCTTCAAATGGTGTGAGAAAAAATTGAATAGAAATAAAACAGAGCGCCATAATTTACAATAAATTAAAAACAATCAAATCCATATATGCACAAAATTTTCCGAATCCCCTTTCCGTAAAAACAAAATATAAGGAATTATATGTGCAAATCCTGAAAGAAACAAAATCAAATGAATAAATGAACCCGAGAAGAAATTAAAGACATGGCAAAAACAGAGAGAGAGAGAGAGAGAGAGAGAGAGAGAGAGAGAGAGAGAGGTGGTTGAGGATCATAAAACGCCGTCGTAGGCGCCATCACAGGTGCAATCGCCGCTGCCGCTGCCGGTGTCGCCGTGGGGGCGGGGTTTGGAGCTGAGGCAACAACACATGAGACCGAATAAAAACATAAAAGCCCAAGCTGTGACCAAAGCTTGTACCCAATTCATGTAATACCCCATGATCTTCTTCTCTCCACCCTTTTCAATTTCCACCAATTTTGGAGTATCATCTTAGCACTGAATCTGTTTCTTGTTGCTCATCTCACATGGTACTGTACAATGGAAACTTCCACCTTTTGAGAGAGAGAGAGAGATAAAGAGAATGGGTTATATCTATAAGATGCTTTGAAACCCAAGACGTAAAACCTGAAACTGAGTTTGTATCGTCTAAAGTCTCAAACTTTATATCGTCTATGTACTTTAAATATTTGTGAGACCAATTTATATGGGTTTTATCTTAGATTTATGTGAGTTCCTCTAGTGAATAATAGAATTAGCTGAGATGTGCGTAGCCTGAAACCAAAAGTTACTAAAAACGTATACGTATTTATAAGGCGATTGGAGAAAGAGGAATATTGGAATAAAGGTATCAAAATTTGGAAGAAACGTTGGCTCACATGGGTTGAGAAATTTGAAATAGGCCAAAATAACACGGGCCACTTTGAAACCAACAGAGTTTACAATGTCTCTAAAGTTCTCATTAAGATAAAATGTTATGGACACAGATGAAAGTATATAATTCTAAATACAGAGATATATTCAAAATTATTCGATGCATATAGACTATGCATCTACCGTGTGCGACAATCCACCTGCATTGAACAGTTTCGAACACATCTATTTCTGGTTTTGTACACCTCCCTTTGTGTCTGTAGCGTTGGTGTAAAAAGAAATTGTGGTGGGTTAATGGTTATCAATTTCAAGAAGTAAAACAAAGGTTTCATTTGGGTTGCTTTTTGTCACTTCAACGCAACTCTGTCTAAAAAGTGAAGTTGTATCCAGACGAGTTAATTTGATTCTCATTTCGGGCAAGCAAACGGATCCTTGAGCAATTGGAAACTGGTAAAATCAAATGCTTTGGAACTTAGAAGAAGAATATACCGTTATTTAGGTTTCTCAATCCTCGTACAAATACAACCCCAAGGGGTTTGGCGTTGTAGCGGAATTCACAAGAAACTAGTTAGCGTGCTAGTCCAAACGAGATAAATAACTCGTTGCAACGAGCAAATCTTGCGCACAAGAAAGAAAGAGAGAATCTCTGCAATATTATTGATAAAAAACTACATAATCTGTAAGTTACAAACCATTATATAGGCCGAAACCTTGGAAATCCTAAAAAAATAAACTTGGAAAATAAAAAGTCCAAGAATTTGTGGCTTTTCCTAAAACTGAAAACGGGAAAGAAAAACAAGACTTTCCCAAAAAAGAATCAACTTAAAAGGAATTATGGTCTAAGAGTTATTAACGAAACAAATCTTTCCTAAAACGGCAAAATAACGCAATTGAAGGCCTAAACGAAGGAATTAGGCCGAAAAGCACCATTGATCTTCAACCTAAGGTTCATTAGTATTGACCAGAGCGCGAAAATAAGTCAGCCCACCAAGTTTGGGCATATTCCGAGCTCGTCCGAATTTTGCCAAATTGGGTAATCTGAAATTAAACACCGTTTGGGCTTTCAGGGCTTGGATCGGTCCAACTGATCATGGAATTGAGCCTCCACGTGTTCTACATCATTTGGCTAAGCGGATATGAGAAAAATAATAAGTATTTGTCCTCGATGAGGTTGCGTGTTCAAATCCCACAGAGTGCAAACCTTGGAGCTATTGAAGTGTTTGTTTGGTCGTTAACTTTAGATCTCGAAATTAGTTGAGATACGCGTAAACTGGCTTGGACATCCGGTTATCAAATCCTCATACATATACAACATACATTAATGATTAGAGCAAATCAACAGTTGAAGGTTGGTTGTCTAAAGTATCCATCAAAATTATGCCTAGCCGCACGTTATGGGACCATACTGTTTGGAGAAGTACTAATTAAGAGTTTAATAATGTTAGGATTATGAACGATAAAAAATGCCCACATAATTAAACACACTTTCTACGCGGGATAGCCATGGCCAATCAGAGGAGCACAATTGTACGCTCTATTCTTTTTCTTTTTTTTCATCCGTGATGGATTCTATCTGATTCGGCCTGATCCTGTTCGAATGAATTGGTGATTCGGAGATTTTTTTCCGAAGTTCGGAATGGATTCGGTGAAGGTTTTGAAATAACATTCAAGAAACAGGTTGGAGGCGGGTTAACATGTCCCCGCCCCTACCCACCCTGTTTCATTTTCTTGAAAAAAATTGTACGCTAATATTTTCAGACTTAAGAAAATATAACTGTACCTTTTAATTATTATGGATATGGAAATACAAGTGTACATATTAATCTCTTATGATTTAGGAAAAAGATAAATATACATTTTAATTGTTGTAATGTTTAGCGTAGTATTTATTTTGAAGAGATTATCATTTTTTCAAGTTTGGATCCCTGTCCTTAATTTTTGGTAGGGATGGAGGATTAAAAAAAACTTCCCCTTACGAATCGGGGTGGGGGCAGGGACGGAAAATTGGTTCGAGAACAAAGAACGGAGGTAATGATATTCAACCCGTCCTTAGGCCCGGCCCTAGGCAAGGCAGAAGAGGCCGTTGCCTAGGGCTCCTAAACAAATGACGTAGATCCAAATTTACGTTAGATTTGACACTCCGTTTGATCACATCAGAATTTGATCAAAGGATGATACCAAAATTACCGTTTCTACGCCACATAATATTTGAATTTAACGGACTTGGGTGTTCAAATAACGAGTTGAACTTGAAGTATATAAATTACCATGCATATGAGAAATAATTTAGGATGCTCATTAGAATATCCATGGCTCAAGGCAGAGCCGCTTATGGGTGGAATGCTTTGCTCATTCCTGAAGAAGTTACTAGGATCAACCTTGGTCTTCACATGAACCAATCTCTTAAAGTTAATTCCATAATATTTCAACCCCCAAATGCTTGCTTGTTCGTAGCTTGTGTTCCCTTTGTTATTTAGCCCCAAATCAAGATCTCTGTAGTTTAGATATGCAGATCTTGGATTCTTGGTAACATAAGGAGTCATGAAGCTGTGAAATCTTCGGATCCCTCTCACCTGCCCGTCGAATACACTTTTCCTTCGCTCGTACGACCAGACTGCGTAATGAATGCTGTATAAGGTCCCCGCTCTGTGGGGGAAAGGCGTCGTGGATTCCGAGACCTCGCTCAACCTTCCACCAAAAGGGCTGAATTGCATCTCGTTCATCTCGTTGGGGTGTTCCAGGAGCCTTTTCCATATGGATTTGAGCCCTGTTTTAGAAATTGGCTCCGTCACGTAGTCCGATTTTCCTTTGAAGTATGACATTAGCGACCAAGTCCTGTTCAGCAAAATATCGAGCGGCATTCCGTTCATACCTGCCAAGTAAAGCGTCGAACGGATATAGCTCATTTCGGTACAGTCTGATCTCACCAAACCCAACTCGGGAAAGCTTCGTTGCATCAACGGGAGGAGCGTGTCGATTCCGCCGAGGTACAAGGCAACAAATGAGGCTTGTACCGTTATTTTTCCGTCTCGGCTAGAACGAGCTCTCCTCAGAAACAACCTGATAAGTAGCTTTTTATCAATTTTCCCCGAAACGTATTGCCACCGGTGTACAATCTTAGTTGCATTTTGTTCCAAGTCTCTCATCACCATGAAAACAGTGACATTTTCGGGAACAGGCAATAGTTGTATGCGCCATGCAGTAATAACACCGAAACTTGCCCCTCCGCCTCCTCTAATGGCCCAAAATAAGTCCTCCCCCATCGATTCCCGATTCATGATTCTGCCATTTGCATCGATTAATCGGGCATCGATGATGTTATCAGCAGCGATCCCGTAGTTACGGGACATCATTCCGTACCCTCCCCCGCTAAAGTGTCCGCCAACGCCTACCGTAGGGCAAACACCGGCCGGAAAGCCAAGAGTCGGACTTTTCTTAGCTATGGCGTGATAAAGTTCACCGATCGTGGCCCCAGCTTGAACCCATGCAGTGCTATTTCCGACATCATCGATAGTGATTGACCGAAAATTTACAAGGTCCACGATGACAAACGGGGCCTGGTAGGAGATGGAAGAGAGACCCTCGTAGTCATGTCCGCCGCTCCGAACCCGAATTTGCACGCCATGCTGTTTGGAACAGCTAATGGCTGCTTGGATATGGGATTCTAGCAATGGTGTAATGATGACTAGAGGTTTGGGGGTCGGGAAAGACGGTAAGAATTGCTCCATTCGTATCGAGGATTGCAAAACGGATTCGTACGAAGAGTTGTGAGGAGTGTAAATGACTTTGGAGATTGAGTTAGAATCTGGATAATTAAGGGAAAGGCATTGGAGAAAACTCTCATGGGTATCATCAGCTGAAGTTGCCCATGAAATCAAGGACAGGAGAGAGATTGCAAGCAAAATCAATGAAGCAATTGGAGTCTTCATTTTTGTCACATAACAACTTGTCATGAGCCTCGGTATAGACGTCTACTTGCGAGTTCGCGTAAAGTCTTTCCAAGACTGCGGGGAGAGCGGATCGATGGAACAACGGAGTTTTCTAGATTGAAGACCGCAAAGAACGAACAATCCCCATTTCCCCAAGATTTTACACCTGAAAAACAGCCTAATGTTCTTGGTTGCAGTTGCTTCTGTTACTAGTGTGGGAATATAATTTTTGAAAGTTTCAAAACTTTAATCCTACGTTACAATAACTAGTTGAGTATACCATTCACAATTAATTTTGGGGGTTATGCATATAGAGACATCCTCATGCTTAGTGGCTTTAATAGCCATTTTATTATTTGTCCGTTAGAGAATCTTTGGCTATTTATTTCAAGCCTGAACTTAAGCTCGTGAAGTTTCCAGCTTGCGTTCTTGTTTATACTAGTTCCGAGCTTTGCACGTGCTTCGACACGGCCTACAAATCCCAGTCGTACCTCTGTATCGAGATATTCACCGGCCTTTTGAAAGTAGTCGCGGACTTCTTCTTCTTCTTCATGATTCTCAATGGTAACTTTGGGCTTATCTTTGACGACCACTTCGATCAAAACTCAACCATGATTTTTTATATATACGCTCGTATACAAGTATCGAACGGCCTTTGAATGTGGGACGCATTGTGCCATCCACATCGCACTCGTGATTAGCTAATACGATGTACTATGTTTATGCTACAAGTCTTTGAGTGCAGAAGAAATCATGGGGTACGACGTGGTCTCAGAACAATTTTTCGGCTTTTGTGTTGTGGCAAAAAAATCGGGCGATTTTCTTTCGTCCGGTGGCTTCTAATACCATCTGTGATCTTAGCTAGCTAGATGGAGTTTCGACCATATCCGTCTCTGTTTATTTGGCTCTGCAATAAAGATTCGGAATGCAACTGAGGAAATGGAGAGAGATGGAGCACGGCATAGCGGACTAGCGGTAGTAGTGCAATGGAAGCGGGAGCATCAATTGATACGTGGAGAGAATCGGCTGCCAGCCAAGTGCCGGCGAGTTAGCTCTTGGAGGAAGGCATTAATGTACGTGCAGAGGTTGTTTCGAGGTGTTAGCGACGAAGGGCAAGAGAAGGTTGCCAAGTTAAGATACGAGCAGGAGGCACCAAGCCGAGCCACTAGGAGAGTGAAGTAAGCCGTAGCGGCCGTTAATTATTTTTGGTTCTAGAGTACCTAAAACGGATGTAGTCAAGTATAGCTCGTGAATAGGGCAAAAAATCAGGTTCGAAGCGATACGCATCATGTATCGGAAGATCGAAAACCACCAATGCAGCTGCGTAAAAATGATTGCGGCGACACGATGAACGAAAGATGCGGAGCAAAAGTTTTAAAAATGTCTGAGCCCGGGTTCGAACCGGGGACCTTTAGTGTGTGAGACTAACGTGATAACCAACTACACCACCCAGACGACGGCTGATTGTTTCCTACTTTAAGTATTTATAGTTTACATCTAAATAGTGGCAAAGTTTGTGAATAATTTGGGGGGTTGTTGCACTATTTTTGTGACTGCAACTAGTAAGTAATTTAAATGGATTTCTTCGAATTCAGTTGAAAAATAAGTCATAACAAAGTACTCGCTCCGCCGCAAAAAAAATTGTCCATTTTCATTATTCTCACTTTTTAAAAAAATTATGAATTTAAAATCTTTTTATTATAAAACTAAGTGAGATCTATCAAACAGATTCATGTTGCATATAAAAATACTGTAAATTAAAAAATATAGTTAAGTTTATGAAATGTGTGAATAGTGAAAAAGTAGCAATCTTTATGGACAGAGGGAGTGTATCTTTACTAAAGTTACGTAAGCAAGTAAAATACGAATTTCAATAATAGCCAAAAAGGACGCGTTTTTCAAAAGAACCAGTAGTTAAGTTAGACCCCGTTCGTTTATTTCAATAATAGCCAAAAAGAACGCGTTTTTCAAAAGAACCAGTAGTAAAGTTAGACCCCGTTCGTTTTGAGATTAGATACGGAAGAAATACAAGATTCTCATGACAAATTCAACCGTCTTCAAATCTATTATGCTATTGTTGAGTGTCTATAATTATGTTATGATGAGCTGGATTAGTCGTGGTTGAGCTGTTATTAACTGTTGGAGTAACACATGCATTATCTTGAGACACGTCACCAACACAACCAAGTCAAAATACAATTTTTATTGCCCACTTTAATTCCATCCATAATTAATAAGCACACGAGCTCATAAAAAAAAACAATTAATAGTGACGTGCCAATTAATCACATTGACTGATCCTATACATCAACGATCATTTCCACAAACTTCCGATATAGAACGAGGTGTTACAATTTTCAATTTTGATGATGGAAGTTATATGTCATGCATGATGTTATTTTTTATGCGATAACCAATATAAAGCCGGAGTTATGCTTATTGTCGTCATTTGGATAGACTTCATATCTAACTCGATACAGTAAAATATAAATCCCAAACACCTCGTAGAGGTGATTGTAATTATTCCTGGAATTAAAGCGAATGAGATATTTGAGATTTAATTTCTTTAAATAGAAGACATATGACGAGATACGAATCATAAGATGGAAGCCGGCCAGAAAATATCGGACGAATATTGACGGTGGTAATTGACAAAAATAGTATAGGAAAAAAAAAAATCAAAACATATATGATGATGGAGGCAATAAAAGATGATAGCTGAAAAATTTGTTGAACGCGAGAAGAAAATTATCAAGATGGGGGTTATCGGTTTTGGCCTAACGGCACGGCGGAGGTCCGACGGTGGCTGCAGTTGACGAAGTCGTTGGCATGGTGGTTTGGTCGGTGGATGCCGAGATAGGGAGGGGGCGGTGGTTTGGTTGTTATTGTTAGGGTTAGGTTTTTTGGACGGTTCGAATTTCGGAGAGAGAAAAAAAGGAAAGAGAATAGTGGGGTGAGAGGAGAGAGAGAATAAATATGGACCGTTCAAAACACGATTTGACGGTCCTGAATCGCCAATGGTGGTACCCGCTTGGCACCTAATGACTTCTCAAAGAGCCAAGACCGTACTTTTGATTTGTGTTAATCATCTCTATACACGTTTCGACCGTAACGTTAAACAACGTTGTGATAATCATCTCTATACACGTTTCGACCGTAACGTAACATCCTGACAGTTTTTGTTGATTGATAAAGTTAAGGATTGGGATGCTCTGCAGGTGAATCATTGCTTATCTCTCAAAACTACTCCAAAAAAAAGAAGAGCACGTCAATCAATCATCAGTTAGAATCTTACGAGGGATCCCTTACCGTCTTACTGTAAGGGACTCTCCTTTCCCGATCGAATTGCGACGATCCGAGCCGCTCAATGTGTTTAGAACGTGATTTTAAGGCTACACGTGAAAAATCGACCAAAAAAATGACCGGGAAGGGCTTGATCCGAGCAGTTTTTCATAAAACCACTATAAATGCATTTTATGCAAAACTGTTCGGATCAAACCCTTCCCGGTCATTTTTTTGGGCGATTTCTCGTGATTACCCTTAAAATCACGTTCTGAACACATTGAGCAGTTCGGATCGTCGCAATTCGATCGGGAAATGAAAGTCTCTTACGGTAAGACCTTAAGAGATCCCTCCTAGGATCCTGACTGCATCAATCATTGCTTATCTCTCGAATCGGTAACCATCTTTCGGGATATAAATGTGTTAAAAAAAATTGATGGACAGTACTCCGGCCCTGTTCTAGAATACCTTCTTAAAAAATAAATATTTATTTTACATTTTCAAACTCAAAAATAATGTAAATGAAAAATAATATTTTGATTTTTTTTGTATCGTATTAAAGATCTTATCAAGATCTTTCAAATAAGATCCATATTGCATATTTTTAGATTTCATTAAGCCATTATTTTTTAGTTTTGAAATTGCCTTCTTAAAAAATAAATACTTAAAATCCGTTCTGAAATGGGGCCTCCATAAAATTCTTCGGGGGCAAGTACATAAAAGAAACCAAATAAAAAAGAAAGAGTATTCTGAAAGGTGAAGGGATTTGTTCTAAGATGCACACAAATTGGTTCGACTCTTGGCTCGAATACCCAATTACAAAAGAAAATTGATTTTAACACTCTCTTTTTGCCTTCATGTATTTAGGTTTACCCCGTCGCTCCGCATAAAAAGGGTATTAAAATAACTTCACATCATTAAAAAAAAAAAAAAGAAAGAGTGTATTTCGATAAAAGGGAGATATGAAAATCAATTTTATTTTGAAAAAAACAAAAACAAAAACATTAATGTAGCTAAGGTTAACACCCTGTCTGTCTGACAGCTACCCATCCCTCTTGTCTGCCACAAACCACACAGCTTAAAGGCCGCCACCTCCCTTAGCGGTGCGCACTTCACACACGGCACCATGGCCCCCAAGCAACCAAATCCATGTTTACCACTTCCTAATCCTCCTCCTCCTCTCTCTTAATTAACAATTAATCTTCCAATAATCCCATCGTCATCATCATCTCAGAAATTCAAAATCAAACCCCACCCACATTACTGTCCCCACCACCAATCATATCCTCTCAAGCACTCAACTCCCATCGAAAACCAAAACCCAAGAAGAAGTTGTTGTTGTGCCGTCGTCGTCCGATTCTTTTTTAATTTTTTTATATACCTGTTTTTTAAGCTTCGAATTTCTAGGGTTCTGTTTCGAATTTTTTTCCCTTGGGGGGTGTGGGTTTGTCTGGTTTTGTGCTGAAATGGCTCATCAGTCGTCGACGAGGTACGTGGGGGAGTACGTGGTGGGCAGGCAAATCGGGTCGGGTTCGTTCTCGGTGGTGTGGCACGCGAGGCACAGGGTCCACGGGACGGAGGTGGCGATTAAGGAGATCGTTACGGGACGGTTGAACAAGAAGTTGCAGGAGTCTCTCATGTCCGAGATTGTTATCTTGAAGCAGATTAATCATCCCAACATCATTCGCTTGCACGACATCATTGAGGTCCGTTTTACATATTATAGTTTTTTTTTGATAACTCTGGTGTCCGGGTTAGCTTACGCGCACCTTGATAAATCCTGGGCCAGCTTACGCGCCTCGATTAATCAGGGGCTCAATCCCACATCCCACTTGCCGGGAGCTTAATTAAAACGGGCCCAAAAGCACCTGAGAGGTTTCGAACCAAAGATTTTAAGAGGGAGCAAATCTCTAAGTCGCATGCCTGGACCACCAGGCCAACCCCGGGGTTTGATTACTTTCTGCTCTCAATTCTTGCAATGATTGATGCAGTCAGGATCCTAGGAGGATGTATGCTTATCTTTATGTTTGTGTGGAGCGGAGGGAGGTTTTAGTTTGATTTTATGTTTGGCTGCTCAGAGATTGGAGTACAGGAGGAGGATAAACTGTAACACTTGAGTTTCTGTGGATACAATTGAGGAAGAAACTTTTGTGGTTTAAGCTATTTGGATTTCTCGTGAAGGGAAGGGCCAAATTGTTTTTAAGGGTTTGTTTTTCTGTTTCAAGGTGAAGCAAGTGAAATTTCAGGTCTCCTGTTAGTGTTTGGTTTGGAGGGTGTAAGAAGCTAAACTCAGCGTCATAGCGGTAGTTAGTTGTAGTTGCTTAACTAGAGTTACTGGGAAAGAAAGAAAGAAGCTTTTTGGTTATTTTGTCATTTCTTATTCTAATAATTGTAAGAGTAGCTCATTATAATGTTTTCGGGATATGTTACTTGGTAGGGAGTAGAATGCATGAGGTGGTAGCTGGAGAAGAAAATGAATGTGGATGTTTTGGTCCCGTGTCTATTGTTTGGTTCCTCAGAAGTTGTTGTAAAAGAGGAGTAACTGAAATCTTTGGGTTTCTTTGGTCACCGTTGCAGAAGAAGGGACTTCTGTGATATATGTTATGTTGTTTTCGTGCGAAGAAGACAATTTTTTTTGAGGTTTTTGCTGTTAAAATAGAAGCAAGTGAAATTTCCAGTCTCCGGTTAGTATTTGTTTTGCAGGAACTGAGAACCTAGGCTCAACGTAATACTAGTTGTTGCAACTAGAGTGACTGAGAGAGAAATAAAGGGAGCTATTTTTAGGTTATTGTGTTTTCTAAGGAGTATTTTCGTTTCTAGAAACAGAAAGAGTAGCTCATTATATTGTTTTGGCAAGTTGTTACTTGTTAGGGAGTAGAATGCATGAGGTGGTGGCTGGTGAGAAAGATGGGAGAAGTAAATGAACAGAGATTTTTGGTTATGTCTAATGTACTTCTTGCACTGAAAAAGCTCAAAGTCACTTAGCTGAAGAGGTTGTGTCTAATGGAAGATGGGAGAAGACTTGGAACTGGGGTAGCTTGTAAGCTGCACATCTTAGTTACCTCGGGGACATTCATTTGTATTACCTTTTTTCAGAATTTATTGGAGCAGCAGTATTGGTGACATTATGAATCTGGATATTTAAGATGACATACATACAATAGCAGACTCTGGACCCTTTTTTCCCTTTATCAAATCCGTTTTGTAGTTCTGCATGTCTATTTTAGGGCTCTCATGAGGAGGCAATTTGGATTTTTGGTCGTAATTGGTTTTATTGCATGTACATATCATTTAGGAAACTGGAAGAATACATCTTGTGTTGGAGTTCTGTAGAGGGGGTGACCTTTCTATGTATATTCAACAACGTCAAGGAAGAGTTCCAGAAGCTACAGCTAAGTACTTTATGCATCAGCTAGGTACGTTTGACGTATTTTTCTTTCTGTGTTGTTTAGTTTTCCCATCTTCAACCTGCCTGCCCTTTACTGATGGTAATTAGGTCATGAGTTATGCAGCGGCTGGTCTACAAATCCTTCGTGACAATAATCTTATACATAGAGATCTAAAGCCGCAGGTAGGCTATGATACTCCCTGTCTCCCTGGTTTATTCATCAATATTTAGCGGTCATAGATAACAGGCAAAATTTACATGATTCTAAAAATGCCAAGCCATCTTCCTACTATAATGTAGATTTTGTATATACTTCTGTGTGGATGCAAATCAAGATGCCAAATGTTGATACTCTTTATATTTCGCTCCAATTCCGATGTTATTATTTTACTCTAGGGAAGAATGCAATGGGTCAATTCCTCTACCCTGAGCTGGAGCTTACTAGAGATTTGACGGAGGAGTGGAAGAAAGAAAGAAAGGGACACAAATTTAACGTGATGGAGGGTTTCTGTCAGTTGTTATTGAGGAAAGGGAATGGGGAGAAAAATGGAGGGGTTAGAGTTTCCATTAGGCCTACAATTATTTTTGGGCCCATAAATATGCAGGAGGGGAGAAGGGAAACATTTTCCTTTTAAGGCTTTATCCTTCATACAGCTGTGCCATTAGGTTGGGGCATAGTCGCAAAAGCAAGCAACATGGTATAGTGGTAAAAAGTTGAGTAATATGCTAACACCCTTTACCCTCTTATCCGTTTCCCTTCCCTGCAGCCTGGAGAAACTGTTGTTCCTTTCTCCTTGCCTTGAGTAAGCAACCTCAAGCCCTTTATCTTGGAGATTGCTCCAGGCACATAAACATAAACACTTTGTTTGGTTTTGAATTTTGAGAATTTTTTTTTGATGTAATGAGTGGTAATGAGTGGAGAGAGAGATAGAGAAACTTATTGAGAACCGTGCAAAGAGTAAATTTTTTCTCAAAACTTGTAAAAGAACAAAGTGGTCCAACCTCAACCCCTTTTGTCCTGGAGGAAAGTGGATCAAGTACAACCAGCGTGGTTGATCATGGTGCTTGTGTTGTTGGACTTTTTATTCTTGTCGTCATTGAATACTTGAATTGTAAATACGGGGCAACTAGGATAAAGAGAGTTAATTGAAACCAAGTGAACAATCAAGAAATAATAGGCAAGTAACTGAAGTGGGGGCACTCGTATCTTCAGTCGTATGAGGAAATGCGTACTTATGATTTTCAGTTCTTACATGACATGATATGATAATAGGGAGCTTTCTGTTTGCAAAGGAATTTATCTGGAACATAATCTATTTTTGCAATCCTACGTGTATTGTTCTAATGTAGTAATCATTTGTATAACAGAATCTCCTTCTCTTCACAAATAGTGATAATGCAGTCCTGAAGATTGCAGATTTTGGATTTGCAAGGTAAAGTTATGGTCAGCATTACTTATTTTCTTACCTATGGATCTTCTTAGAATGTTTGGAAGAAATGCATACACTATCTGATTTTCATTGATTGTATTCTCTCTCTCTCTCTCTCTCTCTCTCTCTCAAGTAGCTTTGCTAACTGCTTGCTTTAGAGCTTGAATCGAAGTTTGGAGTTTATTTAAAGAATAGGAAATGAAAGTCTTGAACTTCTGTTTCTACATGGAGTAGTAGCTTTTTGCTCCTACTGGCTTAGTCTTGCAAATTTTCCCAAAATGCTTCCACTTATGGCTCCAAGTACATGTACAAACATTGATAATATTTTTTGCAGATCTCTGCAACCTAGAGGCCTTGCAGAAACCTTGTGTGGTTCACCACTATACATGGCTCCCGAAATAATGCAACTTCAGAAGTATGATGCTAAGGTGGCATCCACTTTTTCTTATAGAAACACTTTGGACTTTTATTTATACATTCTCCTGTTAACCTTGAACTGGAAACGCAGGCAGATCTCTGGAGTGTTGGTGCCATTTTATTTCAGCTTGTGACAGGGAAAACCCCATTTACAGGAAGCAATCAAATACAGGTGTAGTACTCTTTATTCTTATTATTAAGTCTGGGTAATTTAGTTTTGTTTAAAGTTCTTTTCATAGTTTGTTAGTCATCAGGGATTAGTTTCTTTTCATAGTGTGGTTTAAAGTTCTACGTTTCCTATAAATTCCTTGGCTTGTTATGTCAGTAAGTTTTAATGCTCAGTCTATCTGACCTGCTTCACTTGAACATTTTCATCTCATGTGTGGTGCAGTTGCTCCAGAATATTGTAAAATCAACCGAGTTGCAATTTCCTCCAGATAGAAGGAATTTGAGTTCGGAGTGCATTGATTTGTGTCGAAAATTGCTGCGCCGTAATCCAGGTATTTGAATGGTATCTGCTTCATTTTGGCTACATGCAAGATAAAAATGGCAAGGACAGTTACTTCTAATATAGAACCTCTATTTTTGGATTCCTGCCGCAAGGAAAAAGCCTTGGTCGTTGGATAGGTTGCTTTGCTGTATGCAAGCCATGCAATTAAAATATTAAATTGTTATGCTGCAGGTTTACTTTATAGCTTTTACTTTACAAAGTCGAAGGGTATGGTGGTGACATCCATAAGATGGGCCCAGTGTATGGCCAGCTGCGTTTTGCATGCTTGGTACTATGGGTAATTAAAGTAGGAAGTCTCGAATGGGTTTCACTCTGTATCATGTTTTTGTATTCACCAATGTGCAAAATCTGTGACATAATTAATCCATGATTGGCTCTGATAGCTTTTCACTCGCCTGAATTTATAAGATGCGGACAGTCAATGTTGGACGACATATCTTCGTTGATTTGGAAGCTTTTTTGAACATCCTGTGCAGAAACCTCTCTAAACAGTTATGATGGATTCAAGTGCTCGATGGTGAAATAGTGAGCAAACTTGGCATGATATTTATGTTGTTGGCTACTTGATTTTTTCCCACAATAATGCTATGATAGGCCATTTTCATTGTTTACTAGGAACAACTTGAGCAGAGGAATTATAGAAGAAAAATATTAGAGTTCAAATTATCTCACATTGTTTAGATTTGATGAGCGTAACTACAATTCAACGTTCTCCCTTTCCCTACTAATCTTTCCATATTTTCCATCTGCAGTGGAGCGGCTGACATTCGAAGAGTTTTTTAACCACCCTTTTCTGTCTCAGAGGCAGTCAAATGAATTGTTGAGGTAAATGAGGCAAAGTGTTCAACTTTCGTGCTACCAATATGAAAAGGTTCTGATCGTTTACTCTGACATTGCAAAATTCTTCTGTGCTATGCAGGAATAGAAGGTCACCAAAAACAATAGTTGGTTTTCCTTTTTCTGAACGCAGTCCAGTGAGGAATGCAGAAGAAGGTTCCCAAGAAGATAATCTGCCTTTTAGTCTCGACGATGTTTCCAATGGACCTGATAGGAGCCCATCCTTTGTTAGGAAGCCCTCGATGAAGTCCACTGTTGGATTTTCTGTCGGCGACAGAAAGGAAGTGTCTACCACTTCAAACAATATGGATCTTTCTTCCAAGTTTAGTAGTGTCGCGCATAAACCTGAAAATACTAGTTTAAGGCTTGACAGTCGTATACCTTCTGAAGGAAATCTAAAAGAATCTTTCAAGTCTGCAGACCGAAGGCCAATGGACACCGATCCAAGAGGTAACTTCTTTCCCTAGTTTTCCACTTTTTTTTCTTCTTTTGTCACAATCAACTATCCGTCCTGCTAAATTTTGCTATGGTATGCATGGATTCTACAGTTGTGGATTCATTGGAGTTGTTTGATCAGGAATATGTTATTGTCTCTGGACCCCCTATGGATGTGTCATCTTCTTCACCTAGTGCTTCCAAGCTGAGCCATTTGCCGTGCAATTCAGGGAGTCCCCAACAAGAATTTGCAAACATGAACTCTGCCCCGAGTGCCCCAATGCCCATCATTGGTGCAACAGGGAGTAGATTTGGTTACAGTGGAAGCTTGGATAGCCACAGCTCTGCTCCTTCTGGTACCTCACAGGGATCCATGGAAATAGGAGATGCATTAGAGCAGCCATCACCTCACTGCATAACCAGGATTAAGTCGTTGAAGCGGTGTGCATCTGCCGTCACGGAATTAGTAAATGAAAAGGTAATTCCAAGCAAATCTGAGTTTTCGATCACATAGCTTTCTTTGCAGTTCCCTTGCCCAATGGTAGTGAGTGCCTTAGCTGTGTCTGTTGAAAATTAAGTTATCTTTCCCCCTGGGACCAGCACCTCTGTCCAAATTGGCAAATTTACCTCCAGTATTCACCCTCCCCCCTTGGTTTCATGGCCCCAACCCAAATTGCCAAATTCCCATGAAATCATTACCCATTTAAAAGAACTGTAATTAATTGGTTATTGGTGGCAGCAAGATATATACTTCCAGTTGAAATACCTTAAATTAGGATTTTAACTTCTGCAAATGTCCAGCCTAATAACTGTTCTTATTTATCATCACTTATTGTTTGCTCTTCTTATCTGGGGCATCCGTTGGATACTGCTTGGAAATGTGCCATTATCAATCAACATGTACCATCAGATGGGTTATGATTGAAATCAATACTAATCCTTATGTGCTAACTACTTGTTTTGTTTTGTTTGTTTGTTTGTTTTTTTGGTGGCGGGGGAGGTTCTTAAAGTATCGACGGTTGACCAATTAAAAGAATTATCTGTAGAATCGATAGTGAACCTATTCTGAAATACTTCAATCACTGCTAAATTAATACGGAGTACATAAACCAATAGCCAATCAGAATATGTGTTGGATAGTAATCCAGCGCTGAGTCTCACTATATACATCAATCCAAACACCTGTGCATATGCACAGCTTGCTCTGAAAGGGGTTATTAGAATCTTCAACTGGTATACCTTTTGGTATCATGAATATATCAGCTGGTGCAGATTTTATTTCTTAGAAATGTTGCTATAATGCCTTCAAAGTCCAGATAATGAAATTGGTTCTATTCTGTGAAAAGATGGAGTCCGGAAGACAACTAGAAGCATTCTCAATTCAGCTTGTGACTCTTGCAATTTGGAAGCAAGCTCTTCACATTTGCCACACGCAAGCTATTGAAGGAAGCCCAACTCAAGAGATGGCCAGATTGAGGGAGAGCCCTAACCAGGAACATGGGAGTCCTGATATTGCCAGCACTCATGGACCACAGGAGTTATGCTCTCGGATTGAGAGGGAATTTCTTAATGAAGTTGGGAATGCTGAGGAACTTGCCAAGCTTATTGAGCCTGGTATGGCTTTTAAGTCTTTATGTTATTGATTGATTGAAAGGCTTCTTTACCTTTTTCAATTTTGATCATTCATGTAAAAATCAGTGCATGCATGCTTGTATCCGTCTAAATCAAACAGTACTGTTTTTGCCTAATCACTCTTTGTAACTCCATTAGCTGATGTCCTATCTTTCTTGTCTGTGTTCTATACTTGTATTTGTGATGAACTTGCAATTTTCTAAACGTTTTGTTTCGGAAGCACAAAATAGCATCAGAGGATAACTTATGTACGTACTTTCTTTTGCTTCTGGTTGAAGTGCTGCATCCCAAACCTAAATGTGCTCTTTGTTTGAGCTTGAATATCAGAATATTGGGTGGTTATTTTTCTCTGGGAAAGGTGGGGCTGTACTTCCATTTCCTTCTAACAGCAGAGATTTGAGTGTCTCTTGGATCTCTATTCATTTGCATGGGTTGGAAATGTGAATCTGTTGTATGTCAGCATGTAAGAGCTCGCTCTCCTGGGTCGGTTGGGTAGCGAACGGGATACTTATACGAGTCCTTTTTCTCATTATTTCAGGAAATACGGAGATGCCAGATGCCATGGAGACCATATATCAGTCTGCCCTTGCTTTGGGTAGACATGGCGCTGTAAGTACTTGTTTTATATCTTGGACTACCAATGGTATGCATTTCCAAACCATTTGCAGGAGTAAGCTCAGTGGACTAGTAGACAAGAATAAGATAGCTTACAACCATTCATTGTTATCTAATATCTATGTTAGAACTATAATGAACTCTAGCTGTAATTCTTGGATTGATCAGAGATAATCAGGCAGAACATTTTATCCTTAATGCCCGGGGTGACTAGCTCGAAACGAGAAGACTTTTTATTTTTTTGTTAAGTTTGCTTTGTTTGTTTGGTTTCCTTCAGACACAGAACTTCTTGTTTTGAAATTTGAATATGACCAAAGCTTTCATGGCAATCATGAAATCCTGACTTCACAGTTCTACCTTGAGATCACTTTGGAATCTACTTACTGGGCTGCAAGGCCCATTTTTGAAAAGGGAAAATCAAAGGTGAAAAATTTGTCTATTGTTGATCCTTTTTTATTTGAACTAATTCTAGCTTTTAACTTTTGTCAGATTGATTTTTCGGTGAGCATCTGTGCCATGATCATATAGGATCAATGTTTATTTTCTTGTTGATATTTACTTGAATACTTGTAATGAGCTGAGACACAATCTTCAAATGCATGTAAATTCAGAGAGTTCTTCTGGATAATTAAGCATTTAGTAACTGATTTTGTCATGTGTAAATATCAGCTCTTGGCTTGTGTTAACACTTCCAGTTCTTTTCCCCTTCTACCTTCTGCATTTAAAACTGCAGTATTCTGTGAAATCTTTCTAACTCGGGTAATAACATCAGGTGTCGTTACTCGTTTGTGTTTGGCAGGTTGACGAGTACATGGGCGATACGGAAAATGCAGCTGTTCACTATTCAAAAGCGGTGCGCTTGTTAGTTTTCCTCCTCGTCGAAGCACCATCCCTCATTCTCAACCCTCCTTTCTCTCTCACAAATTCTGACCGGTATAGACTGCGAAATTACATTGATGTCCTCAATAATAGGCAAAGTCATTCAAGGTCTCAAAGGATGGCTCTGCTTCAAGGTGAGGATCAACAATGCCCACCTTAATGCATGTGCGTTCAGCTTTCATCACCAAATCCGGATGGTTGCCCCTGTTTACAATGTATAATTATTTGTTTGTACAGCTATTCTTTTGGGTGACCGGGAGATGTTGTAGTTCACCGTCATGTGGGATAGGATGATGTCGTAGGACTATATGTTAGTTTCCTCATTTATGTAATTTTTAGATTGGTAAAATGTTCATTTTTTTAACCTTAGTGTGAACTATCTTTGAGATGACGGTTGCCATTGTGGTGTTGCAAGGAAAAAGAACTATGGACTTCAGTCTTTCTTGAGGTAGGATAGTTATGTTTGGCTATCTATTGAAATATATGGAACATTAAAGGAGCATAAAATTGACGACAGCGTCAACTGCACTAGAAAGAAGGCTTGTTACAAAATTGGAAATAGGAGGGTAGACTAGTAATTGCCTAAGATTCATCTCTTGTCAAAGCAAATATTCATGACGGCACCTTGAGGTTTGTCTTAATGAAGGATACCACCTCACGTATGAGGAGTAGCTACGAACCCCTATGGTTTCTATGAGCTCTTCACTGACACGTTGACACCTCAATCGACAATTGTATGTATAAACACGTGATGAAATGAGTCAAAAATGACTTGCATCTAAAAATTCTCTCATTGAGATAACAATAAGTTATAAAATTTTATCGAACCTCACTTATTTTGAATTAAAATGACTTCTTTTTTTTATTTTGCCCATTGGAGAAGCTGTTTTGATTATTAAAAAAAAAAAAAAAGGGCAAACTTTTTGGGTAATGTTTTTTTTTTTACTAAAGAACTGTTTATTAGTCAGAAATGACAAATTTACTACTTTTAGGTAAAAAAGTTGAGAATTGAGAGCTTTTATTATTTACACTATTATTACAAAGTCAAGAGTGAATTTGTCAATATAAGCCACTTTTGACTTATTCTATCACGTGTTTGGTCGAACAATTGATGATTAGGTGTTGGTAAAATGAACATTTGATTACAAGGGTGTATAATCATGGGGAAATTGCATTTCAGTGGGAGTTGGGGCAAATAATGCCCAACTCATGGAGAGGTTTTTTCGAAATTACATAAATATGAAACGGAGGAAAAATAATTTCCCAGACATGAAACGGAGAAAAAATTATTCCCCATACATGGAGTTGGTTGTAATCGAATCTGGGTTTTCTAAGTTGCCACTTCTTTGAATTTAAGTTGCTCCTTCTATGAATTTAAGTTGCTCCTTATATGGACCTAAGTTGCCCCTTCTATGAACTTATTGAGTATTTAATTTCTTGAGCATTTCTTCAATCTCCTTACCATTTCTATTATTTTCTGAAAAAATTGGGATTTGTATTACTTGCAAATTTAAGTTTTTAAAATACTTTGAGATTAGTGTATTTTGGGTAATTTTTTAGAAAGAGAAATGAAGCCGATTTGTAGTCAAAAAGATGGTAGCATTATGGTAGATAGAGGCAGCAAGACGGTTTCTGGCAAGTTCCTACATTTATCTGAAATCTCAGGAGAGGCCGGTGAAACTTACTCAAAAAAAATATTGATGAAGTTGACTTTGTCTCGCACCTATCTTACGAAAGTGGGTAAAGTTACTTGAACTCTATACACACCTAGTTGTTTTAAGAGATCGTTCCTCAAATTTTCAAAATTGAAACTCTTGGTATTCAGATTCGGCATGTAGAAGGAAAAAAACTTAATCAAATCAAAATAAGGGAAAACTAAAAAAAACCTTAATTTCCACACTTTTCTGTCAACTTGGTATGCGATGTAGGAAAAAAAAAATTTAGAAAGAGAAATGAAGTCGATTTGTAGTCTATCTACCATAATGCTACCATCTTCATATTTTGGAAAAAAAAAAATTGTCCCTCTATGGACTTAAAATTTCCTCAAACAGAGGAAAAAAATTCCCAAAATATAAAGTCGATTTGTACTCAAATCTGAATTCGAACTTAAGTTGCTCCTTCTATAGACCTAAGTTGTCCCTTCTATGGATTTAAGTTGTCCCTTCTATGGACTTAAGTTGCACCTTATTTTTTCTAAGAAAAGCAGCCAATGAAACAAATTGGTAGCTACTAACATAACTTTTTCACATTTTCAAGTAAAACCAAACAAGAAATTTCAATTGGCAATTCCTAGAATCTAAAACCAAAGTATAAAGTGGATATTAGAAAACATATATCTTATTTTCTTTATCATTTCTCTTTCTAAAAAATTACCCAAAATACACTAATCTCAAAGTATTTTAAAAACTTAAATTTGCAAGTAATACAAATCCCAATTTTTTCAGAAAATAATAGAAATGGTAAGGAGATTGAAGAAATGCTCAAGAAATTGAATACTCAATAAGTTCATAGAAGGGGCAACTTAGGTCCATAAAAGGAGCAACTTAAATTCATAGAAGGAGCAACTTAAATTCAAAGAAGGAGCAACTTAGAAAACCCAGATTCGATTACAACCAACTCCATGTATGGGGAATAATTTTTTCTCCGTTTCATGCCTGGGAAATTGTTTTTCCTCCGTTTCATATTTATGTAATTTCGAAAAAACCTCTCCATGAGTTGGGCATTATTTGCCCCAACTCCCACTGAAATGCAATTTCCCCTTCATTCCTCACATGCGAGAGATATCTATCATTAAGGCAAATCTCAGGGGTGTCAGTGAAATTTACCCAATTTGTACTGCAGGTTGGTCAAGATAAATAGGCTCAAAATTTTTAATGTAGGTACATGACTAGGATGACAACCAAGCAGGACACCCATATTGACTTCTGACTTTTTGTGGTTAACAGAAGTTTATATATATATATATATATATATATATATATATATATATTAAAATGAGGACTCAGGAGACTGATTGATATATATATATATATCGGGGCGGTTCCGGGAACCGCTTAAAAAACCTCTAAAAAAACAGCTCATCTCAACCCTCCATTTCAAGGGCTGAGATTAAATCATCCACCTCTCCACCCCTGAAACTTAAACACGCTGCCCCTTCACTTCCCCACCCAACGTCTGCTAAGCCCCCGTCCGACCCATAGTCCCCCGCTCCTCTAGCGCCCTCCACTCGGACCGACGACCCCACTGCCACCACCGACGAACGACCCACCACCTCCGGCGACCGCCACCACCGCCTGACTCTCTCTTGCACGGTTAGAACAAGGTCTCTCTCTCTATCTCTCTATCAATCATCATGTCCATTTATTCGTCAAATTGTGACCTCGTCCAAATTTATCTCTGTGATGGACATGGTTCGTGTTGTACAGACCTCGTCCAGATTTATCTCTGTGATGGACATGGTTCATGTTGTACAGACCTCGTCCAGATTTATCTCTGTGATGGACATGGTTCGTGTTGTACAGTTCGTGGAGGAGATTAATCATTTAGACTTGGCATTTATTTACAAAGACATGCATATTCTTTATGTTTTTGTTTTTTTTTTATAGTAAATTGAACCCATTCTTGTGTAATTTTTTCCTAAATATCTGATTCAAACTCGTTTAGAAAATATACAACTTGTTCACTCATGCACGCCTTCACGGGATTGAAAAGCAGTAATTACTCTTTGAAAATACCCCTACATGCATATTGCTGCTTCACTTAATTTGTTGACGGCCGGGGTTAGATTTTGAATTTTAATTTGATCAGGATGAAAGTTGTTTCCAAATCAACAAACAGAGCGGAAAGCAGTGTCATGGATTGTCACTTGTTGCTTCCACTGCAACATACGTAGTAAGTACTAGTACAGTAGTAGTATTTTTTTTATTTGGCAATACATTACTCATATTTGGCTTTTATTTATTTAAGTCGACAAATCATTGCATTACTTCTTCATTACCAGGGGTGCTCTATTCTGTGTCTACGCGTACGGGTTTGATATGTATGAGTATCTTTGTAATGGATACTGCTTTCCTCTTTGCAGGCAATTGAAGGGTGAACGATGGAGTTAGAGGCTTTAGATGATGTCGAAGTCAGGGATACCGAGACTCCAGATAACAATGTGGAAGGGTATAAAACACCGACAATTGGGATGTATTTTAAGACAATTGAAGAAGCACGGAATTACTATGAATGTTGTGGTCGAGAAAATGGGTTTTGGATTCGTACTCGGGGTTCAAAAAAAGGACAAAATAGGTCGAATGAAGTCACTAAGGTGCGATTTGTTTGCACAAAAGAAGGAAAGTATGCTGCAAAAAATCAGCAGGAGGGTGTTCAACCGTTAAATGTGGATGCAGTAGACGAAGAGGAGAAAGTGATACCAAAGAAAAGAGTTAGAAATTGTTCAACCGTTAAATGTGGATGCAAAGCTTATTTGCGGATTATGCATGACAAATGGAATTGCAAATGGAAAGTAACAGGTTTCAATGAAAGTCACAACCACCCACCAGTGACTCCAAGTAAGAGGATGAAAATGAAGTCAAATCGAAACATGCCGAAAGCAGTTAAGGATTTGACTGAGACATTTCGTAAAGAAAATATAGAAATTTCGAAAGTTCCTTCAATTTTTGGTGGTGAGTACATTGGATTTGATAATAGGGACTGCTACAATCATTACCAGGGGTGCTCTATACTTTTTACTAAAGAACTGTTTATTAGTCAGAAATGACAAATTTACTACTTTTTGGTAAAAAAGTTGAGAATTGAGAGCTTTTATTATTTACACTATTATTACAAAGTCAAGAGTGAATTTGTCAATATAAGCCACTTTTGACTTATTCTATCACGTGTTTGGTCGAACAATTGATGATTAGGTGGTGGTAAAATGAACATTTGATTACAAGGGTGTATAATCATTCCTCACATGCGAGAGATATCTATCATTAAGGCAAATCTCAGGGGTGTCAGTGAAATTTACCCAATTTGTAGTGCAGGTTGGTCAAGATAAATAGGCTCAAAATTTTTAATGTAGGTACATGACTAGGATGACAACCAAGCAGGACACCCATATTGACTTCTGACTTTTTGTGGTTAACAGAAGTTTATATATATATATATATTAAAATGAGGCCTCAGGAGACTGATTGATATATATATATATATATATATATATATATATATATATATATATATATATATATATATATATATATATGGGAAAAAATCGAAATGGTCCCAGTAGTTAAGTGTTTGTGTCAATTTGGTCCCTGTAGTTGTAATTGGCTCAATTTACACTCTGTACTTTTCATTTTGTTCCAATTTGGTCCAATTGCTAACTGCCGTTAGTCTGCCGTTAAGTCCTTTTAACTAGGGATGAGCAAAAAATCCGTCAAACCGCGAATCTAGTCCAAACCAAAAGGTTTGGTTCGGGTTTTTAGTAGTATGGTTTGGTCATGGTTCAAAAAAATTGGAAACCGCGTTATATGATTTGGTTTGTGGATTCATGTTCACGGTTATGGTTCCAAACCGTATAATACATATATATATATACACACATAATTTAATTTAATTTAATTATGATTCACCAAATAAATATGACAGCTTTAGTCAACTACTTTTTCAATTTATTGATCCTATTAAATTCACTGCGATATTTAGTTTTTCTTATCTGTCAAGATAATTTAAATTAAACTTCTGCCACTCTTGCTTGAGTTGAGCTATTTTGTAATCCACCTTTATATATAAGGAGTATATAAGTCACACCAACAACAACAACAACAAAAAAAAACCAAAGAAATACAAATAACCCAATAAAAATAGATATATGGGAAGTGATCAACTTTGCCCAAGAACCAAAATGAGAGTTCTGTTGCAAAATCAGATTGATCTCCATTTTGCAAAATAAATAAAATTGCCTACACATGCAACATCAGATCCGTTCTAGCAAAATCAGAGTGATCTCCATTTCGCTAGTCGGCAATTATGATATATAGAAGTTTAATTTAAATTATCTTGATAAGGAAGAAAAATTAAATATCACTGTGAATTTAATAAGATCAATAAATTGGAAAAGTAGTTGACTAAAGCTGTCATATTTATTTGGTGAATCATAATTAAATTAAATTATGTGTGTATATATATATATATATATATGGTTCGGATCGGTTTGGAACCATAACCGTGAACATAAATCCACGAACCAAACCATATAACGCGGTTTCCAATTTTTTTAAACCATGACCAAACCATACTACTAAAAATCCGAACCAAACCTTTTGGTTTAGATTGGTTTGGACTGGATTCGCGGTTTGACGGTTTTTTTGCTCATCCCTGGTTAAAAGGACTTAACGGCAGTTAGCAATTGGACCAAATTGAAACAAAATGGAAAGTACAGAGTGTAAATCGAGCCAATTACAACTACAGGGACCAAGTTGACACAAACACTTAACTACAGTGACTATTTCGGTTTTTTTCCCTATATATATATATATACCGAGCTTCTAAGGGGTCTCGTACATTATTAACGTGCAGACTTTTAATCTCAGCCGTCGGATCTCATCCAAGGCCAAGATGCAATACACCACGGCCGAGATTAGAAATTCACATGAAGAACGTGCGGGATTCCTTACAAAGAGGGGAACTCAAAACTTCAAATACAAATACCAACACATGATCCTAAACTAAAATGTGCTTCATACCAATCTATTGAACCATGAGGAACCCAATTGATCTTATTCTCATCTTCTCCTTGTTTACACTTGCAGCTTCACAGAATCAGAATTATTTAGAAAGAGGGTCATCTCTCTCTGTGAAAGAAGATGAAGATGGTTCAGCCCTCATCACCTCACCAGACAGTTCATTCACTTGTGGTTCTACAGGGTTGGAACCAACGCTTATGGTTTCGGGATTTGGTTCACAAACTCGAGAGACAGAACCATTGTTTGGATGGCTAACCGGGATAAGCCGGTTAATGGGCAGGGCTCGAGAATTTCTCTGAGGAGAGATGGAGCCATGGTCGTAACCGATGTCGATGGCTCGGTTGCTTGGGAGACTTCGAGTCACGACTATGTCGCTTTCCTAAAGACAGTATTTGCCCCCACCAGTTGGTATGCAAAGGGTTACAGCGAATCTGCCTTCAAGATAAAACGAAGCCCGAACTCGAAGTTCTTTCCGTTTTCGTTTGCACTAACGAAACGGACAGAATACCTGTTGTGTGAATCTAAGAACCGAGAATCACTGAATTCTGTTTTCTGCAGTAAAACAGAATGCAGAATAAATGCTAGAAAGTGTAGAGAGAGATGTGGGAAAATTCGGCCCACACATGTGTGTGTATGTTACTATACAGATTTTGTCAAGTAGTGGTCTATTTATAGGCCACTACGCACCCATTGTGAATGGGTACGCACCCGATCTATTCGCAATAAGAAAGGGCGCCTACAATGCGCCTCACACCCCGTCACACCGAACTGGTGCACTGTTTCATTCACACCCAATCGGATTTAATCCAATCCGTTGGATCGTGACCATTCGCGGCCGACGGCTGGGATCGCAACCCACGAACCAGTGCACCCATTGACACGAGTTGCACCCGATCGGAACCGCTCCGTGTGACTCACCCGCCACGCGTGTGACACGCGGCATCCACGTCAGCACCATCTTACTGCCAACTCGCAATAAGAAAGGGCGCCTACAATGCGCGGCGCCTAGCGCTGACGTGCTAAGTGCAAAGTGCGCCGCTAAAGCGCCACAATGCACCACAGCCCACGCCACACAGCCCACGCCGCGCGCGCGTGCGCGTGCGCGTGTGGGTGTGTCCCGGTGCGAAGCACCGGCTCTGCCGGTATGGTGCGGAGCACCATAGGGCTGCACCACACTGGATTATTAGTTATTCACCTTAGGAATGTTTCCTAATATATACCACTCCAACATCTCTCAACTATCCAATGTGGGACAAAGCTCACAAAGAGGAAAACAAGCATTCTAAGGAAACAAGGAAATTTTCAAAACCAAACGACAACTCTTTTATTTAGAAAATCTCTAACAATCCCCCACCATTTTCGAAATACAGATGAAATATTCTCGGTTCTTATTACAAGGTTTACACATACATAAATAGTGTCTTGCGACTTCAACTATTCACTTAGTGAAAACATATCAAAGCTAGTCAGGGCAGCATAGTAGACGAGTCTTTGAACTAGTTGTCCTCTGTTGACCAACCGGACGTGTCTCACACATAACCCTCAAATAATGCAGATATCCCAATCGGTTGACCCGTGAACTGGCCTTGGGTCTTTATCTTGATTTCATAAGCGCTCTAAGGTCTAGCCCCTGTGACCTATAGGAAGCGGCACCACCTCCACACTCACATAGGTAGATTGCTATCCATGCTCCTATAACATTAGCACAAAACAATCTATTAAGAACTAAGTAGTTCAACCTCCTTTGTATTCACATTATAGGTTCAAAACACTTTACCTTGGAATGTGTAAAATAACTTTAAAGTGTTTCCAATCACGACATATGATGTAATTTCTCATTGAACTCAAGAGATTGAGAGCATCAACCGGTTGAGTTGAGTTTCCACCAAGAGTGATTAATCTAATTGGGCAAAAGTCCCATTCCCTTTGATGTTTTCAACACCAAATCCCTTGCAAGGCCTTTCGTAAAAGGATCCGCCAAGTTTTGACTTGACTTAACAAAATCAATGGTTATCACCCCATCATCAATCAATTGTCTCACATAGCTATGTCTAAGTCCTATATGCCTGGACTTTCCATTATACACTTGGCTATACGCTCGCAACAACGTAGCTTGACTATCACAATGCAGTGATACAGGTGGCATAGGCTTAGGCCACACTGGAATTTCCAGCAACAGATTTCTCAGCCATTCTGCCTCCTTACTACCAGAAGCTAGTGCTACAAACTCGGCTGCCATGGTCGAGTCTGTTATCAGCGTTTGCTTCTTAGATCCCCAGGAGATTGACCCTCCACCAAGTGTAAATACCCAACCACTCGTTGACGAGTGATCATTTCGCTCAGTAATCCAACTAGCGTCAGTGTATCCTTCTAGAACCGAAGGATACCCACTATAGACTATTCCATAATCTATAGTACCTTTGAGGTATCGCAATACTCTATGTACTGCATGCCAATGCACATGCCCAGGACTATTAGTATACCTACTAAGCCTCCCCACCGCATATGCAATGTCTGGTCTTGTACTTGTCATGGCGTACATCAAACTGCCAATCACTCTAGAATATTCTAGCTGTGAGACCGCTCTCCCCTCATTATGATCCAATGGCGATTGAGAGTCATACGGAGTAGACACTGGTTTGCTTTCAAAGTGATTAAACTTCTTTAAAATCTTTTCAATGTAATGTTCCTGGGATAGAATTAAATTACCACCATTCCCTTTAATTCTTATACCCAATATTACATCAGCAACACCCATATCTTTCATACTAAAGTTAGCAGAAAGAAAATCTTTTGTACTCTGAATGCTCCCTTGGTCTGTACCAAAAATGAGCATATCATCTACGTACAAACAGATAATGACTCCTCGTTTGCCATTGAACTTACTATACACACACTTATCAGATTGGTGTATTGTAAAACCATTTGACACAATCACCTTGTCAAACTTCTCATGCCATTGCTTAGGCGCTTGCTTAAGTCCGTAAAGAGACTTTACAAGCTTGCAAACCTTGTGCTCATAACCTTGCACAACAAATCCCTCTGGTTGCTTCATATAGATTTCCTCATCTAACTCACCATTAAGGAATGCAGTCTTGACATCCATTTGGTGTATCTCAAACTTGTATATAGAAGCAAGAGCAATTAAACCTCTAATTGTTGAGATTCTAGCAACCGGAGCATAGGTATCAAAGTAATCGATACCTTCTTTCTGGGTAAAACCTTTCGCTACAAGTCTGGCCTTGAACTTATCAATAGTTCCATCAATTTTCATTTTCTTCTTGAAAATCCATTTACAAGCAATTGGTTTAGAACCAGGTGGTAAATCAGCCAAAACCCATGTATTATTACCCATAATAGAGTCCATCTCATATTGGATAGCCTCTTTCCAGAAAGCCACGTCTTGCGATTTCAATGCTTCCTCAAACGTCAAAGGATCATTTTCCACGTGAAGTGAAAACACATTTTCAGCACATGAAGTCTCTCTAGTACCTTCAACTAGATAAACTATGAAATCAGGACCAAAAGTTCTCTCTCTTCGAACTCGCTTGCTCCTTCTCAATTCGACTTGTTCCTCAGGTTCATTTCCTTCAACTGGAACCTCTAAAGGTTCATTGTCCTCTTCGGACATCAAAGGAAACTCTTCCGAATCTTTATTAGATTCCAAATCCTTACTAGATTTTAACCTTGGAATTTTGTCAAATCTGTTTTCATAAAACACTGCATCTCGAGATTCAATGATGGTGTTGATGGACACAACATCATTATGCTCAGCCACTAGAAACCTATATGCTTTACTGTGCAAAGCATATCCAAGGAATACACACTCGATTCCTTTTGGGCCTAATTTCTTCCTTTTAGGTCCAGGCAACCTCACAATTGCCCTACACCCCCAAGTCTTAAAATAACTCAGGTTCGGTTTCCTTTTTGACCAGAGCTCATATGGAGTAATGTTAGACTTTTTGAGAGGTACTCTATTCAGGATATAAGCAGCGGTAAGTATGGCTTCGCCCCACAAACCTTTACTTAATCCTGCATTGCTTAGTATAGCAACCACCATCTCAGATAAAGTTCTATTCTTCCTTTCGGCCACTCCATTCTGTTGTGGTGTATAAGGTGCAGTAACTTCATGTATTATCCCTACTGATTCACAGTAATCAGGGAAGTGATATTCACCACCCCTGTCAGACCTAAGACGTTTTATTTGCAAACCACATTGATTTTCAACTTCAGTCTTATATGCAACAAATTTATCAAGTACTTCATCTTTGGAATGAAGCAAATACACATAGCAAAATTTCGAATAGTCATCTATGAATGTTGCCATATAACGTTTACCGCCTCTAGTCGGAGTGCTATGAAAATCACACACATCACTATGAATTAATTCAAGTAACGATGAAGTCCGCTCTATATTAGGAAATGGCAATCTGGTTATCTTTGATTCCAAACAAATCTTGCATTTATCAATCATATCATTTTCAGATTTAGGAATTAATCCTGATTTAACCATGCAATCCATTTTCCTTGTACTGATATGTCCTAAACGAGTATGCCATAAAGAAATAGAGTCAAGCATATAAGCAGAAACAACTGTGTTATTAATGTTAAGCTTAAACATCCTCGGTTACATAGCCTTTGCCAACAAACACACCACTCTTGGACACAACAATTTTGCCCGACTCAAACACAACCTTAAAGCCATACTTATTAAGTAGACTTGCAGACACGAGATTCTTCCTAACTTCCGGTACATGATACACATCAGTAAGAGTCAGCGTCTTGCCAGAAGTGAACTCCAAATCCACTTTGCCTTTACCCTTAACTGGTGCAGTTGACGCATTTCCCATGAACAAAACGGTGCCATCTGTAACTGGTTTATACTCAGTGAAAAACCTCTTGTCATTGCAGACATGCTTTGTTGCACCAGAATCAATCCACCAATCTCCAGCATCTTCGAGGATATTCGCCTCGGAAATAACAGCAATGAATTTAGAATTCTTTGCCCCAGATGCTCCTGGTTTTCCACCAGAGTTCTTCCTTTGCAGGAGGATTCGGCAATCTTTCTTAAGATGCCCAGGTTTGCCACAATGCCAGCAACCAGTGTCGGTAGGATCCAGTTTCTGCTTCTTCCATTTACCAGAAGCCTTATCACTGCCTTTGTTCTTGCGTTTCTTATTGGAACTTTCTTCCACCACATGAACTTTGGAAGTAGTATTATCCTTACCCTCCTGACGCTTTGTCTCTTCCTCCACCCGAAGATGTTGGGCCAACTGATCAAGGGTAAATTCCTCGGTCTTATGTTTGAGTTCCTTTTTGTAATCCTTCCAAGATGTAGGCAGTTTGTCAATAATAGAGGAGACAACAATAGATTCATCCATATTCATATTCTTTACCTTAAACTGACTGAGAATATACTGAATCTCATGCAATTGATCAATGACCGGCTTACTATCAACCATGCGATAATTCATAAACTGACTAACAAGAAACTTCTTACTTGTGGCGTCGTTAGAAAGATACTTATCGTTAAGTGAATCCCAAAGTTCTTTTGCCGTCATTGAATTCTGATAGACATCGAATAGTGAATCTGACAGTGCATTGAGAATGTGTCCTCTACAGATGTAGTCATCATTCTCCCATTTGCCCCTTTCACGGGCCTGCTCCATAGTTTCATCATCTGGCTCCTCCGGAATCACCGGACTCGGAGTAGTCAGAACATAAACCACTTTCAAAGTGGTTAACAAGAAGTGCATCTTCTTCTGCCAACGCCTGAAATTCCCACCTTCGAACCGCTCCAACTTCAGAAAGTCTTGCGTCATCTTCTGTAGAGACATCGCCATTGCAGAATACTGTCTTTAGATTGTTGGAAAATTTTACCCGGTTGTTGCTGCAAATTCTGAACTGTTGGCGAAACCTCCACAAATGCTGAAAACACTTCGAGTCACGACTATGTCGCTTTCCTAAAGACAGTATTTGCCCCCACCAGTTGGTATGCAAAGGGTTACAGCGAACCTGCCTTCAAGATAAAACCTGCCTTCAAGATAAAACGAAGCCCGAACTCGAAGTTCTTTCCGTTTTCGTTTGCACTAACGAAACGGACAGAATAACTGCTGTGTGAATCTAAGAACCGAGAATCACTGAATTCTGTTTTCTGCAGTAAAACAGAATGCAGAATAAATGCTAGAAAGTGTAGAGAGAGATGTGGGAAAATTCGGCCCACACATGTGTGTGTATGTTACTATACAGATTTTGTCAAGTAGTGGTCTATTTATAGGCCACTACGCACCCATTGTGAATGGGTATGCACCCGATCTATTCTGACCGTTGGAGTCGCAACCCACGAACCAGTGCACCCATTGACACGAGTTGCACCCGATCGGAACCGCTCCGTGTGACTCACCCCCCACGCGTGTGACACGCGGCATCCACGTCAGCACCATCTTACTGCCAACTCGCAATAAGAAAGGGCGCCTACAATGCGCCTAGCGCTGACGTGCAAAGTGCGCCGCTAAAGCGCCACAGCCCACGCCACACAGCCCACGCCGCGTGCGCGTGCGCGTGCGCGTGCACGTGCACGTGTGTCCCGGTGCGAAGCACCGGCTCTGCCGGTATGGTGCGGAGCACCATAGGGCTGCACCACACTGGATTATTAGTTATTCACCTTAGGAATGTTTCTTAATATATACCACTCCAACATCTCTCAACTATCCAATGTGGGACAAAGCTCACAAAGAGGAAAACAAGCATTCTAAGGAAACAAGGAAATTTTCAAAACCAAACGACAACTCTTTTATTTAGAAAATCTCTAACAATTCTCTGAGGGGAGATGGAGCCATGGTCGTAACTGATGTCGATGGCTCGGTTGCTTGGGAGACTAATCCCAGCTCTACTGCTGCTCAAAGGGCTGAGCTTCTTAATTCAGGTAACGACAACTAAATTTTGCAATAATTTTTTTCATAACATGATGTCAATACCAATTTACGTGCACCTTGACCCAAGGGCCAGCCCTTAAGTCGATTTTACTAATCAAACAATACTTTCTCAAGCAACCATTGTTGACAATGGCCCCTAAGTTGAAGATTACTTGTTCATTTTGACTTCTTCTCCTCTGCCTGAAAATAGGTATGCTTGTAAAGCTTCAAAAGTGTAGCAAAAATGCAACGGGATTGGGGTGAGTGATCGTAAACCCTCCATAATACAAATCAGAGCCCATGGAGTAGGCAATTTGCCGAACTACGTAAAAGAAGTTGTTTCTGCGTTTGGGTGCATGCGTGTCTCTCTATTGCCAATCTACTTTTCTTTTTTCAAAAAAAAAAAAAAAAAAAATCCTCTTTTAGTAAAGGATTTTGATATTCACGCTTCACTTTTTACTGATGGCACTCCACTGTGTTCATGAAGTTACTAGTAACTTCACGTTAAAAGTGGAGCTCCATCAGCAAAAAGTAGAGCGTGAAAATCAGTTTCCTTTAGTAAATAAGGACAGATTGAATTTCCTGGCTCCCCCCATGTAAAGTTACTTTATTTACCCAAAAAAAAAAAAAACATGTGAAGTTATTTCTTGACAGATTGAATTTCCTGGCTCCCCCCTTGCAGGCAACCTTGTTTTGAAAGACCCAAGTGGTAAAATCCTGTGGCAGAGCTTTGATTTCCCAACTGATACTCTATTGCCTTATCAAACATTTACCAAGAGCAAGAAACTGATATCTTCACTAAGAAATGGAACTTATGCTTCTGGGTACTTTAATCTGTACTTTGACAGTGATAATGTGTTGAGGTTGGTCTACGATGGACCCGATATATCGAGCTTGTATTGGCCTAATCCTGATTTCTCTATCTATGAAAATGGAAGAACAAACTATAACAGTAGCAGATTTGCATTTCTAGATGATATGGGTAGGTTTTTTTCAAGTGATCAGTTGCAATTCAATGCTACTGACATGGGTTTTGGGATTAAAAGGCGGCTAACACTGGATTATGATGGGAATTTAAGGCTTTATAGCTTGAACCATTTGACGGGATCATGGGTAGTGTCATGGATGGCTCTCGGCCAACAATGTCTTGTTCATGGTTTATGTGGTAGGAATGGTATTTGTGCATATGGCCACCGAGGGGCCAAGTGCACATGCACTCCTGGTTATGAGGTGATCGATCCGAGTGACTGGAATCAGGGTTGCAAGCCCAAGTTCAATCTTTCGTGTTCGAATCCTCAGCCGGTGAAATTTGTGGAGCTTTTGTATTCGGATTACTATGGGTTTGATCTTAATACTACTAAAATTTCATTTGATGCTTGCAAAGAAATCTGTTTGAAGGATTGTAGATGTGAAGCATTTAACTATAGGCTCCTAGGTGAGGGGGTTTGTTTCCTAAAAAGTGCCCTCTTCAACGGCTTCCACACTCCGAATTCTCCCAGCAGGATTTACCTAAAAATGCCTGTTAATGTGGAAACATCTGAATACACAGTACCAAATGGCTCCAACCTTGTATGCAAATCCGGTGACATTGAAGTTTTGCTTGGTACTGCTTCCATGTACAATATCGTTCTAAAGAGGGTAAGATGGGCTTATTTGTACTCCTTTGCTTCAGCCATAGGTGCAATCGAAATCCTCTTTTTTGTATTAGGTTGGCTTCTTTTCAGAAAGCACGAGTTGCCAGGAACAGTTGAAGATGGATACCGAATGCTATCCAGTCAATTCAGAAGGTTCAGTTACGGTGAACTGAAAAAAGCAACGAAAAAATTCAAACAAGAACTGGGAAGAGGAGGTTCGGGAGCTGTTTACAAGGGTGTTTTGGAAGATGAAAGAGAGGTGGCAGTGAAAAGATTGGGAGATGCATCTCAAGGGGAACAAGAGTTCTGGGCAGAAGTGAGCACAATAGGAAAAATCAATCACATGAATCTAGTGAGAATGTGGGGGTTCTGCTTGGAAGGGAGGCAGCGGCTCTTAGTCTACGAGTACTTAGAAAACAGTTCACTTGACAAGCACTTGTTTTCCAGCAGTTGTCTTGGATGGAAAGAGAGGTTTAAAGTTGCCATAGGGACGGCTAAGGCTTTGGCCTACCTTCACGATGAGTGTTTGGAATGGGTTATCCATTGTGATGTCAAGCCAGAAAATATACTTCTGGACACGGAGTTCGAACCAAAGGTTGCAGATTTCGGTCTAGCAAAGCTGAATCAGAGAGGCAAGCCTGATTCTGAGTTTTCACGTGTCCGAGGCACCAAAGGTTATATGGCTCCTGAGTGGGCTTCGAACCTACCCATTTGTAAGGGGAAAAAATCCGCTTAGTGCTAACTCTAGCTTTTTGGTAAATAGCTTCACGTGCCTCCTCGCCGGAACCTTAGCCCTTCGCCGGAACCCTAACTGCAAAACAGACAAGGGTGAGCGCACCTTTGCCTTTCGTGGCAAAGGCCCTCCGATGCCTAAGTTAGTATCACGTACTAGTAGAAAAACCCTAATTATCAGTAGGTAAATAACTTGATTGCAGTAGACTGCGTACCTTTCACCTTTAGGTTTACCTTGTATTTATAGATTCACAGATGCTTGTTGCCCAAGTATCCGTGTTGCCCTAGGTTTCCTATCTCATACAGGAAACCCATAATATCTTGGATTCTCATTCCCTTATCAGTTCATTACCTTAGTCCTTTTAGGACTCTTTTCCATAACTGACCGAACATCCCATTCCCGTTGGGTATCTCTCCTGGATCCTATATTCTCGGGATCCCATTCCTTTACGGAACCTTCTAGAGTATTCCCTCTGCTCCAGCACTTGATTGGAGTTCTTCCCTTGTTCGGCTATCTCATCGCCGAACAACTACTTGGACCAACGTCCTCTCAGGAGCTCTCCTCCTGTTCGGCCCTTTTGGACCAGAAACAAACTTCTTGGACCAACAACTTCACATGTCACTGGTCCTTTATCAATCTCTTGGTCCAATAACTTCTCATGTTTATTGGACCTCTCCTCCTGTTCGGCCCTCTTGGACCAAGAACAAACTACTTGGACCAACAACTTCACATGTCACTGGTCCTTTATCAATCTCTTGGTCCAATAACTTCTCATGTTTACTGGACCTTGACCCCATACAGACTTTCTGGACCAATGACATTTCATATCGCTGGTCCATATTGCCGACCACCGGCTTGCATGACGACTATCCCCATCATATTTACACCATGGTCCCACGTACCACGTGTTCGGGCCCTGAATGGCCTTGTTCGGGAAAACCTCCCTACAATTGCTCCCCAGCTTTACTCGTTATTTAGAACCCACCTGACGAGCCAAGCTCTTAAGGACCGAGCAGATTCATCCTGTTTCTGCACCTTTATTCGTGGCACATATCTTACTTCCCATATTTAGATGCAAACAGATGTTTTCGTGAAACGAGACGCACAAACGGCGTCCGGGGTGACATTTCACGTACGTCACCCTACTAACTTGGGTACTCAGGGAATCTCGTCCCCAATGCAGACCCACATTTCGTTTTGCTAAGTTCACTCATTTTTCAGCAAATCTTTTTGCACTCTTGCTAAGTTTGTTCGTACTTAGCATTGACCCTAGGTCATTCCGTATCTTCGCAGTTTCTTGGTATTCAGTATTTGCTTTGGCCCAAAATTTTCTCGTACTTCAGCGAATTCCCAGCAATACTCTAGGAGTACTCGTACTCGTCCCAATTCTTGGCCGAACATGGTTGCTTCAGGCATTCGATGCCAAGACCTAGGTCTCCTTTGCACCCAACCTATCTCGGGCTCAGCTTGTAGCCAAGGTTTTAAGTTTTGTCGATTTTTGGCATTCCTTACTGCCTTGGCCTAAGCATACTCATTCTTAGCCAATCCACTGTCATGTCTAGGTTTATGTCGTACCTAGCTTATCTCAGGCTTTGCTCACATGAGAGCAATGTTCGTTGCTCGGGCCCCAAGCCTCTCCGTACTGGGGTCTATTTTTGACATTCTACGTTGTCATAGGTTTATTCATACCTATGTTCAATTTAGCTTATGGTCACCCAAATTTTCGTGCTTGGTTATTTTTCCAATTCTAGGCACTTAACTTCTGCCATTGTTTATGCTTGACACAGCCAAATAGTTTTTTTGAACTATTACTGTTTGAGCCTATGCATGCTCGGCGAATCATCTAAGTTCATTCGTACTTAGGTAGCAGCCCAAGTGCATTCGTACTTGGGCTTTTCTCAGCATTATTCGTTGTTGTGAGACTAAGTGTATTCATACGTAGCTAAATCTCAACATTATTCACTGCCTTTTGTGAGGCAAATTTCTTTTAATCGCCTCTTTGGCCCTATTCGTGGCCAAGCTCTTTCATACTCAACAGATACTTAGCAATCTTCATCGCTCTTGCATCATTACCCAAGCTTATTCGCACTTGGTATGCCTAAGTATATGCATACTTAGGTTTCGCTCGTACTACTTCATACTCGGTGAACTGTCTTTTGTCCGTACTCAGGTATTGCCCAAGCTTAATCAACATAGTCAGACTAAAAAAGTTTATTATTACTCAGGTATATCCTGTGTTCGATCATACTCAATCGAATTTCGGCACCGTTCATGGTCATGGCCTAACTTTACTCATATTTAGCCAAACTTTTGAGTTTGATTGCACTCAATCTGATTGTGGCATTTTTTATCGCCATGGCCTAAGTTTATTCATACTTTAGCCAAATTCAGAGTTTGATCGTACCCAACGAATATTTTTGATGAATGCTCTTTGCTCCCCAGGATGGAGAAAAAGTATCCTTAGCTTGTTCTTGCCGGGACCGAATAAGTACAATATTCGTGCTGGAAACAATTTCTTTCGAGCAATTTTATTCATAATTCTACCGAAGCAACTCGTAGCTTAAGAGAAATGTTGAACACTACCTATTCTGTAAGTAATCCCATTACTTGACGTTATTTTGACTGATGGCCCTTCGTGGCCAGAATATAACGTGCTCGGACGCCGATCGCAGCTGCCCAAATTTCGTGTGAGCTTCTTAAGTATTTCATATCTATCGACCTTATGTATCTCATACATAAGCTTAAGTTTTTCATTCTTAGATACTTCCGTGTCTATACTTGGCAACTCTCAAGCATAGTCGTCGTTCGCGCGCGACTCAATCTCGTGCTTGTTCATGCACATACCCTAGTTTCGTGTGTTTATTCATACACATCTAAGCATTCGTACGTAGTCGGGCTTGTGTGTTCCTTCATACACCTCAATCGAACTCAATCCCTACCGGATCTATTTACAGACCTAAACCCTTCGTGCCTGGCCAATTTCGTGCGTTCATTCATACACACTTTTTGTACTGTGTTTGCTCACCCAAGTGTTTCATACTTGACAGACTCCTAAGTGTATTCATACTTTAGATAAATTGCATGTTCTCGTATGCTCCCCAAGTTCCTCGTACTTGGAAATATGTGCATATTCACGTATGCAACTCAAATGTCTCGTACTCGGGTATATTCTGAGCTAGATCATACTCAATCAAATTCTGACATTATTCATTGCCATGGCCTAAGTTTATTCATACTTAGCCAAATTTGGAGTATAATCATACTCCATCGGATTTTGGCATTACTCATTGCCATGGCCTAAGTTTATTCATACTTAGCCAAATTTAGAGTATGATCGTACTCAATCGGATTTCGGCATTACTCATTGCCATTGTCTAAGTTTATTCATACTTAGCCAAATTCGGAGTATGTTCGCACTCCATTGAATTTTCGCGTCACTCATTGCCATGGCCTAAGTTTATTCATACAAAGCCAAATTCGGAGTATAATCGTACTCCATCGGATTGTGGCATTATTCATTGCCATGGCCTAAGTTTATTCATACTTAGCCAAATTTGGAGTATAATCGTACTCCATCAGATTTTGGCATTATTCATTGCCATGGCCTAAGTTTATTCATACTTAGCCAAATTTGGAGTATGATCGGACTCCATCGGATTTTGGCATTACTCATTGCCATGGCCTAAGTTTATTCATACTTAGCCAAATTTAGAGTATGATTATACTCAATCGGATTTCGGCATTACTCATTGCCATGGCCTAAGTTTATTCATACTTAGCCAAATTCGAGTATGTTCGCTCCATTGAATTTTGGCATCACTCATTGCCATGGCCTAAGTTTATTCATACTTAGCCAAATTTAGAGTATGATCGTACTCAATCGGATTTCGGCATTACTCATTGCCATGGTCTAAGTTTATTCATACTTAGCCAAATTCGGAGTATGTTCGCACTCTATTGAATTTTGGCGTCACTCATTGCCATGGCCTAAGTTTATTCATACAAAGCCAAATTCGGAGTATAATCGTACTCCATCGAATTTTGGCATCATTCATTGTCATGGCATAAGTTTATTCATACTTAGCCAAATTCGGATCGGATTTTGGCATTATTCATTGCCATGGCCTAAGTTTATTCATACTTAGCCAAATTTGGAGTATGATCGGACTCCATCGGATTTTGGCATTACTCATTGCCATGGCCTAAGTTTATTCATACTTAGCCAAATTTAGAGTATGATCATACTCAATCGGATTTCGGCATTACTCATTGCCATGGTCTAAGTTTATTCATACTTAGCCAAATTCGGAGTATAATCGTACTCCATCGGATTTTGGCATTATTCATTGCCATGGCCTAAGTTTATTCATACTTAGCTAAATTCGGAGTATGTTCGCACTCCATTGAATTTTGGCATCATTCGTTGCCATGGCATAAGTTTATTCATACTTAGCCAAATTCGGAGTATGATCGGACTCCATCGGTTTTTAGCATTATTCATTGCCATGGCCTAAGTTTATTCATACTTAGCCAAATTTTGAGTTTTTTCGTACTCAATCGGTTCTCAAGTTTTTTTCTTAAGTCGTATTCGTACTTTAACTTGAAAAACAATTTTTCAAATCAAATTTCGTTTTATTGCTTCATTCCAAGTTTATTCGTACTTAGATGCACACTCTCCCTGCTCCCCAGTATGGAGGCAAATTAAGTGTCTTTGGGTCCATACTTAGCTTAGTCGTGCTAGGACCGAACACAAATAAAATTTCTTAATTCCGTCACAAAGCTGCTCGTAGCTGAATAATTTCTATGGAATTCTGATCATAATTCTCTTATAGCAACTCATAGCTAAAATATAAATTGCAATAAATAATTCCACTACTTATCTGTATATTCCATGGCATATGCATTGGATTCCCATCCAAGACTTTGAGGCGATAAGCTTCAATCTCAGCTATCTCTGTAACCTTGTATGGTCTCTCCCAATTCGGACCAAGCTTCCCATTCGTGGGATCTCATGCAAAAACTTCCTTAGTTTCTTAGCCTTCAGTACTTTGGGCACTTCGTAACCCAACCAACAAGGCTTTGTATTCTACCACATTATTCGAAGCATTGAGCTGAACAACCAGTTCTAGCATCACAACCTTAGGAGAGCATATCATAATTCGTGCTCCTGAATCTTGAACTGTAAACATATAATTTTCACTCCTCTTGATCCTGCTCGGTAGATTCCTTCCTTCATCGTAATCACTCCCGCGTGGGTTTATTACGAGAGCATCGTTGTCCGATAACTATACAATTTCCAGGTTTTTGTCCATAAATGTGCTTGGCCCTTTGGTTTGTTGCCTATTCGAGCACTACCTGAATTCTCCACCTTTCGTAGGCATCTATACCAGTCTTTGATTTCTTGCTCACGTTTTTTCATACGCTAAGCAATTTCTTCAATACTACATTCTTTCTCTTTGAGACCTTTCGTAGTCTCGAGTACGTTGTGATCACCTAACAAATTTAGACCGATCCTCATGATCATCAAACAGATTCAGATTGGCCTTCGCGAGAGCCTAACAAATTTGTACTGCTTTGTGCGATTGCCTAAACAATTTAGACTACTCCGTGCAATTGTATAGAAATTTTGAATTGCTCTGCATGGTTGCCTAGCAGATTCAGCGCGATCACCTAGCAGATTCAGACTGCTAAGTGCAATCGCCTAGTAGGTTCAAACTCTGCTCCTTAAGATAGCCTAGCAGATTCGAACTGCTTGCTACCGAGCAGGTCTAGACCGCTCCTTAAGATCGCCTAGCGATTCGGACTGCTCTACTACCGAGCAAAGATTGTTCCTTAAGATCGCCTAGTAGATTCGGACTACTCTACACGGATGCTAACAGATTCAAATTGATTTGCGCGGTCGCCTAGCAGTTTCAGCACTGCGCGGCTGTGGAGCAGATTTTGACTGCTCCTTAGGATTGCCTAGCAGATTTAGACTGCTCTGTGCAATCGCCCATCAGGTTCAAACTGCGCTGCTACCGATCTAATTCAGACTGCTCCTTAAGATTGCCTAGCAGATTTGGACTGCTCTGCGCGGCTGTGGAGCAGATTTTGACTGCTCCTTAGGATTGCCTAGCAGATTCAGACTGCTCTTTGCAATCGCCTAGCAGGTTCAGATTGCGCTGCTACCGAGCAGATCTAGACTGCTCCTTAAGATCGCCTAGCAGATTCGGACTGCTCTGCGCTGCTGCCTAGCAGATTCAAACTGCTCCTTAAGATCGCCTAGCAGATTCGGACTGCTCTGCGCTGTTGCCTAGCAGGTTCAGACTGCACTGCGCTGCGCGGCTGTGGAGCAGATTTTGACTGCACTTCGAGATTACCTAGCAGATTCGAACTGCTTTGACTTCCATCTCGACATCTTGATTAGCTCCCCCAATCCTAGGAGCATACAATATTGAAGGACTTGCTCATAGCCCTACTCAGTGCCTTCTCAGGAGCACCAGGCAAAAAAGGTGTCCTCTCATTTTCCCTCTTGGATCATCCTCCATTCGCGGAGTCTTTACGCTTCTAGAAAACATTGTTGATCTCAAAGATTTACTCTGTTTTGTATTAGATTTCTCGAATCTCTCTCACTCATGCTTTTTTAATCAGGCGTGCATACCCCTTGAGTTCATCCTACCATTTTATCCTTAGAACTCTAGGACTGAACCAGCGAGTGACTCGTACCCGCCAAGCCATTCCTTTACTCCACCAGCGGCTTTTTCGGAGCCTGCAGTAGCGTTTTGTCACGACCCCCTCAAGACCATGCGTGTTCTTTGGGTCGTATGGCTCTTCTTCCATCATGATTTCAATGGGAATTCTATCGTTTCCCACAGACGGCGCCAATTGTAAGGGGAAAAAATCCGCTTAGTGCTAACTCTAGCTTTTTGGTAAATAGCTTCACGTGCCTCCTCGCCGGAACCCTAGCCCTTCGCCGGAACCCTAACTGCAAAACAGACAAGGGTGAGCGCACCTTTGCCTTTCGTGGCAAAGGCCCTCCGATGCCTAAGTTAGTATCACGTACTAGTAGAAAAACCCTAATTATCAGTAGGTAAATAACTTGATTGCAGTAGACTGCGTACCTTTCACCTTTAGGTTTACCTTGTATTTATAGATTCACTAATCTGGTGCCCTCTGGATGCACCGGATACTTCCGCCGTCGTTCATCTTATATAGGGTCCCATATCACCTTACTCATTACACGGATCTAGAACACCACATGTTCGGCAACTATTTGCACCTGTTCGGTAATGCCTCCCTACAGCCCATTCCTTTACGGAACCTCCTAGAGTATTCCCTCTGCTCCAACACTTGATTGGAGTTCTTCCCTTGTTCGGCTATCTCATCGCCGAACAACTACTTGGACCAACGTCCTCTCGGACCAACGTCCTCTCAGCGGCCCTTTTGGATCAGGAACAAACTACTTGGACCAACGTCCTCTCGGGACCTCTCCTCCTGTTCGGCCCTCTTGGACCAGAACAAACTACTTGGACCAACGTCCTCTTAGGACCTCTCCTCTGTTCGGCCCTCTTGGACCAGGCAAACTACTTGGACCAACAACTTCACATGTCACTGGTCCTTTATCAATCTCTTGGTCCAATAACTTCTCATGTTTACTGGACCTTGACCCATACAGACTTCCTGGACCAATGACATTTCATATCGTTGGTCCATATTGCCGACCACCGGCTTGCACGACGACTACCCCCATCATATTTACACCATGGTCCCACGTACCACGTGTTCGGGCCTTGTTTGGCTTTGTTCGGGAATACCTCCCTACAAGAACTTACTTGCTATTCTCGTTATTTATTACCCAAATGACGAGCAAAGCTCTTAAGGACCGAGCTGATTCGTCCTGTTTCTGCACCTTTATTCGTGGCACATATCTTACTTCCCATATTTAGATGCAAACAGATGTTTTCGTGAAACGAGACGCACAAACGGCGTCCGGGGTGACATTTCACGTACGTCACCCTACTAACTTGGGTACTCAGGAAATCTCGTCCCCAATGCAGACCCACATTTCGTTTTGCTAAGTTCACTCATTTTTCAGCAAATCTTTTTGCACTCTTGCTAAGTTTGTTCGTACTTAGCATTGACCCTAGGTCATTCCGTATCTTCGCAGTTTCTTGGTATTCAGTATTTGCTTTGGCCCAAAATTTTCTCGTACTTCAGCGAATTCCCAGCAATACTCTAGGAGTACTCGTACTCGTCCCAATTCTTGGCCGAACATGGTTGCTTCAGGCATTCGATGCCAAGACCTAGGTCTCCTTTGCACCCAACCTATCTCGGGCTCAGCTTGTAGCCAAGGCTTTAAGTTTTGTCGATTTTTGGCATTCCTTACTGCCTTGGCCTAAGCATACTCATTCTTAGCCAATCCACTGTCATGTCTAGGTTTATGTCGTACCTAGCTTATCTCAGGCTTTGCTCACATGAGAGCAATGTTCGTTGCTCGGGCCCCAAGCCTCTCCGTACTGGGGTCTATTTTTGACATTCTACGTTGTCATAGGTTTATTCATACCTATGTTCAATTTAGCTTATGGTCACCCAAATTTTCGTGCTTGGTTATTTTTCCAATTCTAGGCACTTAACTTCTGCCATTGTTTATGCTTGACACAGCCAAATAGTTTTTTTGAACTATTACTGTTTGAGCCTATGCATGCTCGGCGAATCATCTAAGTTCATTCGTACTTAGGTAGCAGCCCAAGTGCATTCGTACTTGGGCTTTTCTCAGCATTATTCGTTGCTGTGAGACTAAGTGTATTCATACGTAGCTAAATCTCAACATTATTCACTGCCTTTTGTGAGGCAAATTTCTTTTAATCGCCTCTTTGGCCCTATTCGTGGCCAAGCTCTTTCATACTCAACAGATACTTAGCAATCTTCATCGCTCTTGCATCATTACCCAAGCTTATTCGCACTTGGTATGCCTAAGTATATGCATACTTAGGTTTCGCTCGTACTACTTCATACTCGGTGAACTGTCTTTTGTCCGTACTCAGGTATTGCCCAAGCTTAATCACCCTCGGCAGACTACCCAAGTTTATTCGTACTGAGGTATATCCTGTGTTCGATCATACTCAATCGAATTTCGGCACCGTTCATGGTCATGGCCTAACTTTACTCATATTTAGCCAAACTTTTGAGTTTGATTGCACTCAATCTGATTGTGGCATTTTTTATCGCCATGGCCTAAGTTTATTCATACTTTAGCCAAATTCAGAGTTTGATCGTACCCAACGAATATTTTTGATGAATGCTCTTTGCTCCCCAGGATGGAGAAAAAGTATCCTTAGCTTGTTCTTGCCGGGACCGAATAAGTACAATATTCGTGCTGGAAACAATTTCTTTCGAGCAATTTTATTCATAATTCTACCGAAGCAACTCGTAGCTTAAGAGAAATGTTGAACACTACCTATTCTGTAAGTAATCCCATTACTTGACGTTATTTTGACTGATGGCCCTTCGTGGCCAGAATATAACGTGCTCGGACGCCGATCGCAGCTGCCCAAATTTCGTGTGAGCTTCTTAAGTATTTCATATCTATCGACCTTATGTATCTCATACATAAGCTTAAGTTTTTCATTCTTAGATACTTCCGTGTCTATACTTGGCAACTCTCAAGCATAGTCGTCGTTCGCGCGCGACTCAATCTCGTGCTTGTTCATGCACATACCCTAGTTTCGTGTGTTTATTCATACACATCTAAGCATTCGTACGTAGTCGGGCTTGTGTGTTCCTTCATACACCTCAATCGAACTCAATCCCTACCGGATCTATTTACAGACCTAAACCCTTCGTGCCTGGCCAATTTCGTGCGTTCATTCATACACACTTTTTGTACTGTGTTTGCTCACCCAAGTGTTTCATACTTGACAGACTCCTAAGTGTATTCATACTTTAGATAAATTTGCATGTTCTCGTATGCTCCCCAAGTTCCTCGTACTTGGAAATATGTGCATATTCACGTATGCAACTCAAATGTCTCGTACTTGGGTATATTCTGAGCTAGATCATACTCAATCAAATTCTGGCATTATTCATTGCCATGGCCTAAGTTTATTCATACTTAGCCAAATTTGGAGTATAATCATACTCCATCGGATTTTGGCATTACTCATTGCCATGGCCTAAGTTTATTCATACTTAGCCAAATTTAGAGTATGATCGTACTCAATCGGATTTCGGCATTACTCATTGCCATTGTCTAAGTTTATTCATACTTAGCCAAATTCGGAGTATGTTCGCACTCCATTGAATTTTCGCGTCACTCATTGCCATGGCCTAAGTTTATTCATACAAAGCCAAATTCGGAGTATAATCGTACTCCATCGGATTTTGGCATTATTCATTGCCATGGCCTAAGTTTATTCATACTTAGCCAAATTTGGAGTATGATCGGACTCCATCGGTTTTTAGCATTATTCATTGCCATGGCCTAAGTTTATTCATACTTAGCCAAATTTGGAGTATGATCGGACTCCATCGGATTTTGGCATTACTCATTGCCATGGCCTAAGTTTATTCATACTTAGCCAAATTTAGAGTATGATTATACTCAATCGGATTTCGGCATTACTCATTGCCATGGCCTAAGTTTATTCATACTTAGCCAAATTCGGAGTATGTTCGCTCCATTGAATTTTGGCATCACTCATTGCCATGGCCTAAGTTTATTCATACTTAGCCAAATTTAGAGTATGATCGTACTCAATCGGATTTCGGCATTACTCATTGCCATGGTCTAAGTTTATTCATACTTAGCCAAATTCGGAGTATGTTCGCACTCCATTGAATTTTGGCGTCACTCATTGCCATGGCCTAAGTTTATTCATACAAAGCCAAATTCGGAGTATAATCGTACTCCATCGAATTTTGGCATCATTCATTGTCATGGCATAAGTTTATTCATACTTAGCCAAATTCGGATCGGATTTTGGCATTATTCATTGCCATGGCCTAAGTTTATTCATACTTAGCCAAATTTGGAGTATGATCGGACTCCATCGGATTTTGGCATTACTCATTGCCATGGCCTAAGTTTATTCATACTTAGCCAAATTTAGAGTATGATCATACTCAATCGGATTTCGGCATTACTCATTGCCATGGTCTAAGTTTATTCATACTTAGCCAAATTCGAGTATAATCGTACTCCATCGGATTTTGGCATTATTCATTGCCATGGCTTAAGTTTATTCATACTTAGCCAAATTCGGAGTATGTTCGCACTCCATTGAATTTTGGCATCATTCATTGCCATGGCATAAGTTTATTCATACTTAGCCAAATTCGGAGTATGATCGGACTCCATCGGTTTTAGCATTATTCATTGCCATGGCCTAAGTTTATTCATACTTAGCCAAATTTTGAGTTTTTCGTACTCAATCGGTTCTCAAGTTTTTTTCTTAAGTCGTATTCGTACTTTAACTTGAAAAACAATTTTTCAAATCAAATTTCGTTTTATTGCTTCATTCCAAGTTTATTCGTACTTAGATGCACACTCTCCTTGCTCCAGTATGGAGGCAAATTAAGTGTCTTTGGGTCCATACTTAGCTTAGTCGTGCTAGGACCGAACACAAATAAAATTTCTTAATTCCGTCACAAAGCTGCTCGTAGCTGAATAATTTCTATGGAATTCTGATCATAATTCTCTTATAGCAACTCATAGCTAAAATATAAATTGCAATAAATAATTCCACTACTTATCTGTATATTCCATGGCATATGCATTGGATTCCCATCCAAGACTTTGAGGCGATAAGCTTCAATCTCAGCTATCTCTGTAACCTTGTATGGTCTCTCCCAATTCGGACCAAGCTTCCCATTCGTGGGATCTCATGCAAAAACTCCCTTAGTTTCTACAGTACTTTAGGCACTTCGTAACCCAACCAACAAGGCTTTGTATTCTACCACATTATTCGAAGCATTGAGCTGAACAACCAGTTCTAGCATCACAACCTTAGGAGAGCATATCATAATTCGTGCTCCTGAATCTTGAACTGTAAACATATAATTTTCACTCCTCTTGATCCTACTCGGTAGATTCCTTCCTTCATCGTAATCACTCCCGCGTGGGTTTATTACGAGAGCATCGTTGTCCGATAACTATACAATTTCCAGGTTTTTGTCCATAAATGTGCTTGGCCCTTTGGTTTGTTGCCTATTCGAGCACTACCTGAATTCTCCACCTTTCGTAGGCATCTATACCAGTCTTTGATTTCTTGCTCACATTTTTTCATACGCTAAGCAATTTCTTCAATACTACATTCTTTCTCTTTGAGACCTTTCGTAGTCTCGAGTACGTTGTGATCACCTAACAAATTTAGACCGATCCTCATGATCATCTAACAGATTCAGATTGGCCTTCGCGAGAGCCTAACAAATTTGTACTGCTTTGTGCGATTGCCTAAACAATTTAGACTACTCCGTGCAATTGTATAGAAATTTTGAATTGCTCTGCATGGTTGCCTAGCAGATTCAGACTGCTCCTTAGGATTGCCTAGCAGATTCAGACTGCTAAGTGCAAGCCTAGCAGATTCAGACTGCTCTTTGCAATCGCCTAGCAGGTTCAGATTGCGCTGCTACCGAGCAGGTCTAGACCGCTCCTTAAGATCGCCTAGCAGATTCGGACTGCTCTGCGCTGCTGCCTAGCAGATTCAAACTGCTCCTTAAGATCGCCTAGCAGATTCGAACTACTCTGCGCTGCTACCTAACAGATTAAAATTGCTCTGCGCGGTCGCCTAGCAGGTTCAGACTGCACTGCGCTGCGTGGCTGTGGAGCAGATTTTGACTGCTCCTTAGGATTGCCTAGCGATTGATCGCTGTGCAATCACCTAGCGAGTTCGATTGTTGCTCTGGCGAGATCAGTGCTCCTTAAGATTGCCAAGCAAATTCAAACTGCTCTGTGTTGCCCGAGCAGATTCAGAATGCTCCTTAAGATCGCCTAGCTTGATTCAGACTGCTCTGTTACTGAGCAAATTTAGACTGCTCCTTAAGATCGCCTAGCGGATTCAGACTGCTCTGCGTACCGAGCAGGTCTAGACCGCTCCTTAAGATCGCCTAGCGGATTCAACCTGTTCTGCTACCGAGCAAATTCAATTGCTCCTTAAGATTGCCTAGCGATTGATTTGCTCTGTTGTTGCCTGCGAGGCTGTGGAGCAGATTTTGACTGCTCTTCGAGATTACCTAGCAGATTCGAGCTGCTTTGACTTCCATCTCGACATCTTGATTAGCTCCCCCAATCCTAGGAGCATACAATATTGAAGGACTTGCTCATAGCCCTACTCAGTGCCTTCTCAGGAGCACCAGGCAAAAAAGGTGTCCTCTCATTTTCCCTCTTGGATCATCCTCCATTCGCGGAGTCTTTACGCTTCTAGAAAACATTGTTGATCTCAAAGATTTACTCTGTTTTGTATTAGATTTCTCGAATCTCTCTCACTCATGCTTTTTTAATCAGGCGTGCATACCCCTTGAGTTCATCCTACCATTTTATCCTTAGAACTCTAGGACTGAACCAGCGAGTGACTCGTACCCGCCAAGCCATTCCTTTACTCCACCAGCTGCTTTTTCGGAGCCTGCAGTGGCGTTTTGTCACGACCCCTCAAGACCATGCGTGTTCTTTGGGTCGTATGGCTCTTCTTCCATCATGGTTTCAATGGGAATTCTATCGTTTCCCACAGACGGCGCCAATTGTAAGGGGAAAAAATCCGCTTAGTGCTAACTTTAGCTTTTTGGTAAATAGCTTCACGTGCCTCCTCGCCGGAACCCTAGCCCTTCGCCGGAACCCTAACTGCAAAACAGACAAGGGTGAGCGCACCTTTGCCTTTCGTGGCAAAGGCCCTCCGATGCCTAAGTTAGTATCACGTACTAGTAGAAAAACCCTAATTATCAGTAGGTAAATAACTTGATTGCAGTAGACTGCGTACCTTTCACCTTTAGGTTTACCTTGTATTTATAGATTCACAGATGCTTGTTGCCCAAGTATCCGTGTTGCCCTAGGTTTCCTATCTCATACAGGAAACCCATAATATCTTGGATTCTCGTTCCCTTATCAGTTCATTACCTTAGTCCTTTTAGGACTCTTTTCCATAACTGACCGAACATCCCATTCTCGTTGGGTATCTCTCCTGGATCCTATATTCTCGGGATCCCATTCCTTTACGGAACCTTCTAGAGTATTCCCTCTGCTCCAGCACTTGATTGGAGTTCTTCCCTTGTTCGGCTATCTCATCGCCGAACAACTACTTGGACCAACGTCCTCTCAGGAGCTCTCCTCCTGTTCGGCCCTTTTGGATCAGGAACAAACTACTTGGACCAACGTCCTCTTGGACCAACGTCCTCTCAGGACCTCTCCTCCTGTTCGGCCCTCTTGGACCAGGAACAAACTACTTGGACCAACGTCCTCTTAGGACCTCTCCTCCTGTTCGGCCCTCTTGGACCAGGAACAGACTACTTGGACCAACAACTTCACATGTCACTGGTCCTTTATCAATCTCTTGGTCCAATAACTTCTCATGTTTACTGGACCTTGACCCCATACAGACTTCCTGGACCAATGACATTTCATATCGCTGGTCCATATTGCCGACCACCGGCTTGCACGACGACTATCCCCATCATATTTACACCATGGTCCCACGTACCACGTGTTCGGGCCCTGTTTGGCCTTGTTCGGGAATACCTCCCTACACCATTACTGCAAAAGTCGATGTTTACAGCTATGGGGTGATGATCTTGGAAATGGTGAGGGGAATTCGGCTTTCCAATTGGGTGTTAGTAGGGGACGAAGGTGAGGAGCAAGAAGCCGAGCTTACTAGGCTTGTTAGGATGGCAAAAGGGAAGAGTCAAGGTGGAGAAGAGTCTTGGGTGGAGGATATGGTCGATCCAAGATTGGCCGGGCAGTTTAGCAGGAAACAGGCGGCGACATTGGCTAGGACCGGTCTTTCTTGTATCGAGGAAGATCGAAACAAACGACCAACAATGGCTTCGGTGGTGCAAGTCCTAACAGAATGTGATGACGAGTCTATTAAGATTTCTGCTCCTGTGAGGCTGTAATTGCAGTTGTACTGTCAAAGCAAGTACAGAAATACAAGATGAGTTGAGTTTGATAATGCTTGTTATTCAATGGTTGTGGTAGCGACTTTCCTGGCCAGCAACAAAGTTACACGGTTGTTTCCTCATGTAAATTAAGGGTGGATTTTTTTCAATTTCTCCTATAGACCTTTGGCCTAACGGCATCAAGTGAGTGCACTTAGGTGCAAGGAGAAATGATGTCACGGGTTCAACTCATCTTCCAATGTGGTAATCTAACTATTCTGATAATACTGACTTTCGCCGATAAAATTAAGAAAAAACGATAAATTCCTTTTCTGCGGCAAACAAATAAATTCCGGGCACCAAAAGCTGATACACGAAACTCAACCCAATTTCTTTCTCTTTCTCATCATATTGCCACACTTATAAGAGCTTACAATTACTAAGCAATATATAGGCAGAATAATATTTCCTCTATTCCGACATTTTAATCCTTAACCGTTTTAAGTGATTAGGTGAACTAGGGAGGGAGTAGGAGGAAAAACTGGCAACCATTTAATTGCATGTCCTCTAGAAAAAAGAAATTGAGTTTTTGATATAGAACCAACAATATGGGACGGAGACAAATAACGTTTAACACTTTTGACGATTTGAGGTACTATTTTTCGACAAAATACTTATGTTTTAGACACAATCAATGATACATTAATGAAAGCAAGTTCTTGGCAATTCACTTTTCTAATATGGTATCAAAGCCGTAAGATATCTAGGCCCTAAGGGATACTTGACCTCAGCGGCCGGTCTACGCTTCGTCTCCGTCCGTCGGGCACTCATAGTTACATGTAACTGGCTTGCTCTTTCAGATTTCACCTTGAATCTCTAACCTCCTGGCTTCTCTTGGCTCCTCTTTTCTCCTGGCTTTCTTCCTGGTTTCTCATGGCTCCTGGCTGCTCCTAGTTTCTTTTTTAAAACTCAAGTTGGTAGACGTACTTGAGTTTGATGGGGAATGTTAGCATATATTAGAAAATATTATGTTACCATATAATCTAGGCTTTATTATGCTTTCTTTTCAAAGAAAAAGAAAAAGAAAGAAGAAGCAATTATTCATGTTTTCTAGTTAGTCTTTGTTTTTATATTAGGCATGTTTCCTAGTTGGTTAATTAGGGTTTCTTATATCCTATATAGTTAAGTTTTAGACACAATTACTAAAACATTAATGAAATCAAGGCTTTTGGCAATTCACTTTTCCCACATAGTATCAGAGCTTCTAACTAAACTGAGAGCCATAGGCATGCAAGCTGCCTGATGGTCTTATGCTAAAGGTTGGTCATGAAAGCATGCATGGGTACAGTAAGGCACTAAGAGTATCCACAATGCTATAATCAAAAATGGATAACCAAAAGTTGCCACATCAGCTTTTGATTATCCATTTAAGAGATTGCTAAGGTTAGCAATATAGAGGTCTACAATGGCATAATCAAAATTGAATAACCAAAAGTTACCACATCACCATTTTAAATTACAAAAACACTAATAACTGTGAACATAGAAATAGACAATAATTTTTGAATTTTTTTAAAAAAGAAAAACAGAGTAAAGAAAAACAGCTTTTGTGTAATTACGATTTTTGAAAAAATAGTTTTTTATATAAGAAAAGGTTTTGAAAAAAAACATTTTCTCATACAAAACAATTTTTCAAAAAAGAACAATTTTTTTGTATAAATTTTTTTTTTAAAAATAGTTCAAAAATAATTTTTGGGGGAAAACAGTTTTTAAAAAAAGTTTTTAAGTAAAATATTTTTTTTGAAAACATTGTTGAAAAAGAAAAAAAGAGGGGAAAAGGGAAGAAATAGAACTTTTTTTTTGTAATGATGTATGTATTTGATTGAGAATGTAAGGTTCATTAAATTTGGTTATTGGCAAAATGTTGTTAGTTTTGATTATCCAAAGTCCAAAATTTGATTATTTCTAAAGAGGTTGCTAAGTTTGATTATAGCATTGTAAGCCATATTTTGCACCAACATTGTTAACTTTAAAAATCTAGCACTTTTGGTTATGCCATTGTGGATACTCTAAGGCCGGGATACAAATACGATATGCCACAAATACATTGATACATAAACACTTAACAAAAATAGAATACGAATTATATATGTTCAAGATACGTTAGGAATTAAGAACTAGTCTAAACTCTAAATAATTAAGATGCGAATTAATTAATACTGTCAAGATTCAAATACTCTTGATGTATAAGAGGAATTTTTTGGTACAAATAAGGTATTGCTGCCATGGTATCTGTGAACTAGTCTTTCTTGAGGTAGGATAGTTATGTTTGGTATCTATTGAAATATATAGAACATTAAAGGAGCATAAAATAAGAATGCTTTGAGCTAGAAAGAATGCTTTGAAATTACGTAAACGCATTATGTTTGAGATTTGTCTTGATGGCGGATACCACCTCACATATGAGGAGTAGCTATGAACCCCAGTGGTTTTTATGTGCGCTTCAAAGACACTCCAATCAACAATTGTATGTACAAACACGTGATGAAATGAGTCAAAAGTGACTTATATCTAAAAATTCTTTCATTTTGATAACAAAAAGTACTAAAAATTTATCAACCCACTTATTTTGAATTAAAATGACTTTTTTTTACCCATTGGAGAACTGTTTTGATTAAAAAAAAAAAGGATAAACTTTTTCGGTAATTCTTTTTTACTACTCGAAAGAACCGTTTTTGAGTCAGAAAGGACAAATTTACTACTACTTTTGAGTAAAAAAATTGAGAATTGAGAGCTTTTATGATTTACACTACTATTACAAAGAGTGAATTTGTTAATATAAAGCCACTTTTGACTTATTTCATCACGTGTTTGGTCGAACAATTTTTGGTTGGGTATTAGTGAAATGACATTCGAAACCACAAGGGTGTATAATCATTCCTCATACGTGAGAGAGATATCTATCATTAAGGCAAATCTCAAGGGTCTTAGTGAAGTTTACCCAATTTTTAGTGCAGGTTGGTCAAGATTAAATAGGCTCAGAATTTTTAATGTATGTGCATGACTATTGATAACCTAAATTCAGTACTTAAAACTGAATCAATTAAGTAATAAGTGATTCAGTAGGTTTGATAACCACATTTTACATTGCTTAACAAATTAAGTGCTACTTAAAATGTAGGCTAAAAAGTTGAAAAAAATTAAGTAGCTTTGAGCTACTTAATTCTGGCTGAATTTTTGTGTATTTGCATTCAACCACCATACCGCCACCACCACCACTCCATCACCACCACCACCTCCACCACTCCACCACCACCACTACCACCACCAACACCAACACTCCACCACCACTCCACCACCATAACCATCAATCCACCACCACCACTCCAGCCCACCACCACCACCACTATCACGCCACCGCCTCCATTGCACAACCATTACTACCACCTCCTCCACCACTCCACCACCACCACCACTCCAGCCCACCACCACGCCGCCGCCACCACTCCCACTCCCTCCCTACCCTCACCACTCCACCACCACCACTACCACCCCAACACCACCACTTCACCACCATAACCATCAATCCACCACCACTATCATGCTGCCGCCTCCATTGCACAACCACCACCACTACTACCACCACTCCACCACCACCACCACCACTACTCCACTACTCCAGCCCACCACCACACCACCACCACCACTCCCACTCCATCCCCACCCTCACCACTCCACCACCACCACTCTACCACCATTACCACCACTTCACCACCATAGCTGTAGAGACCCGTATTTATTTTTATCCAAGGTTGATATTTATTAAATGCATAATTTTCGGAAAGGAAAATTGATTAATCGTATTTATGTGATTTGGGGTTAAAACGAAGGAATTGATTGTAGAAGGAGGTAATGTGTGATTTGTGATTTTTTGGGTATATATAGGAGGGTGAGTGTGTAGAGGATTATCTTTCTCCTCCACACACCCACCGGCTCCCTCTCTCTCCAACGCCTCTCTCACTCTCTCTTGCTCTCTCACCAAATTCCACCAATTTCACTCAAAACCCACCAAGATAATCTTCAATCCTTCGACCTCTACGCGTATTGTGGCCCGTACTTTGTTCGTTGGAGCTCGGGGAGGTCGTATCCCATTCGAATCAAGAGTTTCGGAGAGCTAGGGCTCGTATCTTCTTGGGTCTCGTGTCTCGGCTCGAGGTAGGGATTCTACCTCTCAATACATGTATTAGACGTGCTTCTATCCTTGAATCCATGCTTGTAGTTGTTGTAGTTGTTGATGGCATTGAAACCCAGAAAATCTGCTGTTTATCTGCTCGAAACCACTCCGTATCGATACGGGATTCTTGCCGTATCGATACCTCATTAACACAGAATGGACTTGCTGATAAGCATCCTGTATCGATACAGCCATTTTGGCCGTATCGATACCAGTTGCTTATAGGCAGTTTTCACTGCTTTGTTCCAAACTTCATCGTTTTGACCCCCGATCACTTCTAACTCGTTCTAAACACTTCCAAATCACCTTATAACATGATTAATCGTATCCGTTGAGCTCGTGAGAGGTCTATGCTTCTTTTGCCCTTGTTCGGTGAACCTTACTTGAATTTCTCAAGTCACTTTTGAAACGGAATGACATGTCATGGGAATTTGAGACAGATGAAACCTTGTTGACACGATGCGCGGACACTCGGGGCCCATTGACGGGTGGGTGCCTGGCAGGGGATATCAGGGTCCCATAATGAGCCTGGCAGGAGCTAATGCTCGTATAGAATATTCAAGGCCTAACCTACAAGGTCGGTGATTGGCAGGGGACATCGGGGTCCTATGAATAGCCCGGCAGGAGCTTCGGCTCATGACACGTAACGTGAGATGGTTTGTTCACGTGAGATGTGGAAATGGTTAGAGGTCGAGATGTATTCCGCAATACATGACTTGTTTGATGGCTTTATCAAACCTTATCGATTGTCTATTGCTGGAGCTACCTTTGTTCAAGTGGCATCGTCATTCTCGCACTTCTCTTGCATATATTGTTTGTGTAGCATTTCTACTGGGCTAGTGTAGCTCAAGCCTTATTTCTTTTCAGGTACAAACTCTGGACTGTAGCGAGCATGATTGGAGTGCTTGGATATTGGACACGTTTTGAAAGCTAACATTGTAGAGTTACTTAGGCATCTTTGTATATTCCTTTTGAAGATGTATTTGTAACTTATGTGAAAATTCAATTGACTATGGGATATTTTGTAAACACTAAACTCTTTGACGTTTGATGTTTATGTCGATTTGGGGCCGTTGTGCCAAAGAATGTACTGTTTGAACTCTTGGGACATGGAGTATAATTATGGGAAATTAATGATCTTTTGGGTATCGTATGGATCGTTGAGAGGTATTTTCTTACGTAATTCCTTTATAATTTATGTTGAAAATCGAGGACGTGACAATAGCCATCAATCCACCACCACCACCACTCCAGCCCACCACCACCACCACTATTATGTCACCGCCTCCATTGCACAACCACCACTACTATCACCACCTCCACCACCACTACTACCACCACTCCACCGCCACCACCACTACAACGCCGCCACCACCACTACCACGCCGCCATTGCACAACCACCATCACTCCACCGCCACCCCACCATTACACCACCACCACCACTCCCACTCCATCCCCACCCCTCACCACTCCACCACCACCACCATCGCTCCATCACTACCTACCCACCATCACAATCACCACTACCATAAGTACATTGTGATCATTAGTAATTTAAGAGAGAATCGAAACTAAAATTAATTCATCATTTTTTTAATTCAGTGCTTAATATATTTATCAAACAGTTTTTCAGCTTAAAAAATCCAGCATTCAGCTTTCAGTACTTAATTTTTCAGCTTTCAGTTTCAGTTTTCAGTTTTATCAAACAGCCCAGGATGACAACCAATCACGACACCCATATTGACCCCTGACTTTTTATGGGCCGGTTCCTCTCATACAAAATTTGGAATTGGGGGATGGTGCTGTGCAGTAGTGTGCGTAGCACCGTACTGCGCACCTTTGAGCCGTCTGATGATCCGATGGCTCGAATCTCATCTCGGCAATGAACGACTCTCGATCGTTGGTTGTCGAGATGAGATCCGAGTCGTCGAATGCACAATCCGACGGCTTGGAGGTGCGCAGCACGGTGCTGTGCACCTCACTGTACAGCACCAACCCGAAGTCCTAAAATTTGACACAAGTTTTGTGATGGACTCATTTTGGAATCCCACACAAATTATTAGAGCCGTTCAATTTGTTTAAAGTATATTTTTAAGAGTTTCCGTAAAAAGACAACTCATTCAGATATCCGTAAGTACGTGATCAGTTTATTCAGTTGATTCCTGTCAAATTTTACAGGATGAAACTCAATGAACCGATCAAACACTTACCGATATCGAAATGAGTTGACTTTTTACAGAAACTCTTAAAAATATATTTTAAACAAATTGAACGTGCTCAATAAATTGAGATTAATGGATGCCTGTTTTTTCAAATGTACGGATTGCATGTAGAGTACTTTAACTACTCCCGTTACAATTGCTTTCCAGAAAGGGGAAAAAAAAGAGCTTTTCAAAGTTGAAGTCGAACAAAATTTATATCCGCTCGACCCTGTCACAAGACGGTTGACTGGGTTAATGTACTATGTGATCCATTGAAAAAGGAGACGAAAAAGGGGAACACAAGAGCAAGAAGAATGATATACCTATAAGTTCAACCAAAATGTGCTGCTAGGAAATTGCTGGAGGATTTCTACTCGGAATGACTTTTTTTTACCCATTGGGGAACTGTTTTCATGTAGAGTACTTTAACTACTCCCGTTACAATTGCTTTCCAGAAAGGGAAAAAAAAAGAGCTTTTCAAAGTTGAAGTCGAACAAAATTTATATCCGCTCGACCCTGTCACAAGACGGTTGACTGGGTTAATGTACTATGTGATCCATTGAAAAAGGGGACGAAAAAGGGGAACACAAGAGCAAGAAGAGTGATATACCTATAAGTTCAACCAAAATGTGCTGCTAGGAAATTGCTGGAGGATTTCTACTCGGAATGACTTTTTTTTACCCATTGGAGAACTGTTTTGATTAAAAAAAAAAGATAAATTTTTTCGGTAATTTTTTTTACTACTCGAAAGAATCGTTTTTTAGTCAGAAAGGACAAATTTACTACTTTTGAGTAAAAAAATTGAGAATTGAGAGCTTTTTATGATTTACACTGTTATTACAAAGAGTGAATTTGTTAATATAAGCCACTTTTGACTTATTTCATCACGTGTTTGGTCGAACAATTTACACTGTTATTACAAAGAGTGAATTTGTTAATATAAGCCACTTTTGACTTATTTCATCACGTGTTTGGTCGAACAATTTTTGGTTGGGTATTGGTGAAATGAACATTCGAAACCACAAGGGTGTATAATCGTTCCTCATATGTGAGAGAGATATCTATCATTAAGGCAAATCTCAAGGGTGTTAGTGAAGTTTACCCAATTTTTAGTGCAGGTTGGTCAAGATTAAATAGACTCAGAATTTTTAATGTAGGTACATGACTAGGATGACAACCAATCACGACACCTATATTGACCCCTGACTTTTTATGGGTCAATTCTTCTCATACAAAATTTGACCCCATTTTTTAGTGCAGGTTGGTCAAGATTAAATAGGCTCAGAATTTTTAATGTAGGTACATGACTAGGATGACAACCAATCACGACACCCATATTGACCCCTGACTTTTTATGGGTCGGTTCCTCTCATACAAAATTTGACACAAGTTTTGTGATGGACTCATTTTTGAATCTCACGCAAATGATCAGAGCCGTTCAATTTGTTTAAAATGTATTTTTAAGAGTTTCTGTAGAAAGTCAACTCATTCAGATATCCGTAAGTGCGTGATCGGTTCATTCAATTGATTCCTGTCAAATTTTACAGGATAAAACTCAATGAACCGATCAAGCACTTACCGATATCGGAATGAGTTGACTTTTTACGAAAACTCTTAAAAACATATTTTAAACAAATTGAACGTGCTCAATAAATTGAGAATATTAATGGATGCCTGTTTTTTCAAATGTATGGATTGCATGCAGAGTAATTTAACTACTCCCGTTACAATTGCTTTCCAGAAGGGGAATAAAAAAGAAGAGCTTTTCAAAGTTGAAGTTGAATAAAATTTATATCTGCTTGACCCTATCACAAAACGGTTGACTGGGTTAACGTTCTATGTGATCCATTGAAAAAAGGAACCACAAAAGCAAGAAAAGTGATATACCTACAAGTTCAACCAAAATGTGCTTCTCGGAAATTGCTGGAGGACTTCTACTCGGAATGACTATTACAAATACATGATCCTAAACTAATATGTGCTTCACACCAATCTATTGAACCATGAGGAACCCAATTGATCTTATTCTCATCTTCTCCTTGTTTACACTTGCAACTTCACGGAATCGGAATTATTTAGAAAGAGGGTCATCTCTCTCTGTGGAAGATGAAGATGATTCAGCCCTTATCGCCTCACCAGACAGTTCATTCACTTGTGGTTTCTACAAGGTTGGAACCAACGCTTATGGTTTCGGGATTTGGTTCACTAATTCGAGCGACAGAACCATTGTTTGGATGGCTAACCGGGATAAGCCGGTTAATGGGCGGGGCTCGAGAATTTCTCTGAGGGGAGATGGAGCCATGGTCGTAACCGATGTCGATGGCTCGGTTGCTTGGGAGACTAATACCAGCTCTACTGCTGCTCAAAGGGCTGAGCTTCTTAGTTCAGGTAACAACAACTAAATTTTGCAATAGTTTTTTCATTTTTTCTTTTTATTCCCTAAATTATGTACAGTTTTTTCTACTTAATTAGTTCTTCAACTAACAATTTGACGATTTCATCCCCTCAACTATCATACTGTTACCTACTTAGTCCAATAGATAGTGTTTTCATCCCCTCAACTTGAAATTTTGAAGCATTAGAATGCGACCATCTCCGGCTCTTGGGATTCAATTTTGCAGTATTAGTTGATATTTCACTTCTTTCATTTTCAACTTTTGTTATCAAAAGGAATCAACTCTCTCTCCTCTCTCTCCCTCTAAACTTTTCTACTAGCAAGGGTTTCGTTTGGGGGAGGGGCTGCCGCCCCCCACCTCTCCCTCCTTCCTCTTCTCCCCCCTCTTCCCCCCCCCCCCCCCCCCTTTTACCCTAATCTTCCCCCTCCTTCCTCTCTTTTCCACTGTTCCCACTACTCCGGTTTTAGCTTTTCCAGTTGTCGAGTCCGGCGTGGACTCCGGCCATGGCGCGTGGGTCTTTTCGCTCCGTCCTTGTGGTGGAAGCTCAAATCTAGTAGCTAGTGGTCGGTGGTAGGGTTCAATAAGGTGAGGTTTGTGGAGTTAGGTTTTGTTTTTCGGCGGTCTTCCGTCTCTTCTACCGGCTAGTTCTCTTAGTTTGGTCGTGTACCGGTTCGGGTCTCCCCTGGATCTAGTGAGGTTGTGGTGGTGGGTAAATAATTTCTTTGTTTTAGTTCTTGTTCTAGTGCGTGTTTTGGATGGGCTAGGTTTCGGTGTTTGGTCGGATTTGAGGGTTACTGTGGTCGGCGGCTGATACGGTGGTGTTATGGGGGTTTTCGGCAGCGGCAACAATGGTGCCTATGTTGGGGGTCTTCGTTTCGGCTCTGGTTTGGTTGTCTCGCCTGAGTTGCTCCTTATTCTGGGCCGTCAACGGCAGATCGAGGGTGAAGGGGGGTCTGGTCTCGGCTGCCGTGGTCGCTTGGGCCTGTCAAAGTCTTCTCCGGCGTTGCCTTGGTTCTCGCGCCCGGAGCTTCATGTGCCAGTGGAGGCTTGCCATGGAGTCTCCCTGGAGTTTTCTCCTTTGCTGGAATGGGACTCCGTTCCAGTCCGGCTGGCAGTCGTTGTGGACTGTCCATGGAAGCAGTTTTTCTTTTACGCTTGTATTCTGTTCTTTGTTTTCGATTACATTTGTTCTTATTGTGTAATGGTTTGTGCTAAGATTTCATTTGAGATCTTTCTGTCTTGTCCCGGACGGGATTCTCATATCGGCTCCTAGTGTTGATTTGCTTTTGCAGGGTGTCCTAGGGTCCCGGATTAGGTAGTTTGGTGCACTCCTGTATTTTGCGATGTAATCTTCGCCTTCGAGCTTAATGAAATTGACTGATTCAAAAAAAAAATCAACTTTTGTTAGATTTCTTGGAGGGTTCCAACCTAAAACCAATTGGCAATAGGTGGAGTAGCCTCTAGATTTTATTAACCAAGCTTAGGTAGCTTAGATGAGCGATGTGGGACAAGTTCAACACTCCCCCTCACGTGCAGCCTGGATGCACGTGGAGCTACGAATTGAGGAAACCAGGAGATTTGACTCGGGCGACCCCTCACGTGCAGCCCGAATGCATGTGAAGGTATGAATTGAAGAGTTGACTCGGGTGACGGAGACTAACTAAGTTTGGGTGACTTAGATGAGCAATGTGGGACAAGTCCAACACTCCCCCTCACGTGCAGCCCGGATGCACGTGGAGGTATGAATTGATTAGTTGACTCGGGTGACGGAGACTTGACCACACGATATGTGGCCATCAAAGACCTAGCTCTGATATCATGTTAGATTTTTTGGAGGGTTCCAACCTAAAACCAATTGACAATAGGTGGAGTAGCTTTAAATGAGTTCCAACCTAAAACAAATTGACAATAGGTGGAGTAGCCTCTAAATTTTATTAACCAAACTTGGATGGCTTAGATGAGCGATGTGGGACAAATCTAACAACTTTAGTATAAACAACTTTTACGTGGTTCGGCAAATTGCCTACTCCATGGGCAGCTAATTTGTATTATGGAGGGCTTACAATCGCTCACCGCAATCCCGTTTTTGATCCGACTCACCCCAATCCCGTTGCATACCGACCCAATCCTCGCAAATCCCACGGACTACATTTTTGCTACACTTTTGAAATTTGAAGCTTTTACAAGCATACATAGTTTTAGGCAAAGGAGAAGAAGCCAAAATGAACAAGTAATCTTCAACTTGGGGGGCCATTGTCAACAATGGTTGCTTGAGAAAGTATTGTTTGATTAGTACAATCGGAGTTTTTCCTCCCATATACTTGCGTGTTTGACTCCCGAGTTTATTGGAAACTTTCCCCTACTGATCATTCAATCTCCCTTGCTTTCTCTCTATTGTCAGTATACTTTTCTTTTTTTCAAAAATAAAAATAAATCCTCTTTTAGTAAATAAGGACATACATGTAAAGTTACTTTATTTACCAAAAAAACATGTAAAGTTATTTCTTGACTGATTGAATTTCCTGGCTCCCCCCTTGCAGGCAACCTTATTTTGAGAGACCCAAGTGGTAAAATTCTGTGGCAGAGCTTTGATTTCCCAACTGATACTCTATTGCCTAATCAAACATTTACCAAGAGCAAGAAACTGATATCTTCACTAAGAAATGGAACTTATGCTTCTGGTTACTTTAGTCTGTACTTTGACAGTGATAATGCGTTGGGGTTGGTCTATGATGGACCCGATATATCGAGCTTGTATTGGCCTAATCCTGATTTCTCTATCTATGCAAATGGAAGAACAAACTATAACAGTAGCAGATTTGCATTTCTAGATGATATGGGTAGGTTTTTTTCAAGTGATCAGTTGCAATTCAATGCTACTGACATGGGTTTTGGGATTAAAAGGCGGCTAACGCTGGATTATGATGGGAATTTAAGGCTTTATAGCTTGAACCATTCGACGGGATCATGGGTAGTGTCATGGATGGCTCTCGGCCAACAATGTCGTGTTCATGGTTTATGTGGTAGGAATGGTATTTGTGCATATGGCCGACGAGGGGCCAAGTGCACATGCACTCCTGGTTATGAGGTGATCGATCCAAGTGACTGGAATCGGGGTTGCAAGCCCAAGTTCAATCTTTCGTGTTCGAATCTTCAGCCGGTGAAATTTGTGGAGCTTTTGTATTCGGATTACTATGGGTATGATCTTAATACTACTAAAATTTCATTTGATGCTTGCAAAGAAATCTGTTTGACGGATTGTAGATGTGAAGCATTTAACTATAGGCTCCTAGGTGAGGGGGTTTGTTTCCTAAAAAGTGCCCTCTTCAACGGCTTCCACACTCCGAATTCTCCCAGCAGGATTTACCTAAAAATGCCAGTTAATGTGGAAACATCTGAATACACAGTTCCGAATGGCTCCAACCTCGTATGCAAATCCCGTGAAGTTTTACAGGGTTCAGCTTCCATGTACAATTTCGTTCTAAAGAGGGTAAGATGGGCCTATCAACAAAAAAAAAGATGGGCTTATTTGTACTCCTTTGCTTCAGCCATAGGTGCAATCGAAATTCTCTTTTTCGTAATAGGTTGGCTTCTTTTCAGAAAGCACGAGTTGCCAGGAACAGTTGAAGACGGATACCGAATGCTATCCAGTCAATTCAGAAGGTTCAGTTACGGTGAACTGAAAAAAGCAACGAAAAAATTCAAACAAGAACTGGGAAGAGGAGGTTCGGGAGCTGTTTACAAGGGTGTTTTGGAAGATGAAAGAGAGGTGGCAGTGAAAAGATTGGGAGATGCATCTCAAGGGGAACAAGAGTTCTGGGCAGAAGTGAGCACAATAGGAAAAATCAATCACATGAATCTAGTGAGAATGTGGGGGTTCTGCTTGGAAGGGAGACACCGGCTCTTAGTCTACGAGTACTTAGAAAACAGTTCACTTGACAAGCACTTGTTTTCCAGCAGTTGTCTTGGATGGAAAGAGAGGTTTAAAGTTGCCATAGGGACGGCTAAGGCTTTGGCCTACCTTCACGATGAGTGTTTGGAATGGGTAATCCATTGTGATGTCAAGCCAGAAAATGTACTTCTGGACACGGAGTTCGAACCAAAGGTTGCAGATTTCGGTCTATCAAAGCTGAATCAGAGAGGCAAGCCTGATTCTGAGTTTTCACGTATCCGAGGCACCAAAGGTTATATGGCTCCTGAGTGGGCTTCGAACCTACCCATTACTGCAAAAGTCGATGTTTACAGCTATGGGGTGATGATCTTGGAAATGGTGAGGGGAATTCGGCTTTCCAATTGGGTTTTAGTAGAGGGTGAAGGTGAGGAGCAAGAAACCGAGCTTACTAGGTTTGTTAGGACAGCAAAAGGGAAGAGTCAAGGTGAGGGAGAAGAGTCTTGGGTAGAGGATATGGTCGATCCGAGATTGGCCGGGCAGTTTAGCAGGAAACAGGCGGCGACATTGGCTAGGACTGGTCTTTCTTGTATCGAGGAAGATCGAAACAAACGACCAACAATGGCTTCGGTGGTGCAAGTCCTAACAGAATGTGCTGACGAGTCTACTCCTGTGAGGCTGTAGTTGCAGTTGTACTGTCAAAGTAAGTTTAGAAACACAAGATGAGTAGAGTTTGATAGTGCTTGTTATTCAATGGTCGTGGTAGCAACTTTCTTGGCCAGCAACAATGTAGCATGTCGTCCCTTCGGGGACATCTAATAAAATTGGAACGAAACAATGTAGCATGTCGCTTCCAAAATTACACGGTTGTTTCCTCGTGTAAATTAAGGGTGGATTTTCCGTAAATTTATGAAAGTGCCTTTTGTTCGTCTTTTCTTAAGTTTTGTTAATTTCTTTTAGATTAATTATTCTCCTTGATCAGTGGAATCAAACAATAAAAAATTAGGACAAAAAATTAGAAAAAAGTTCACTGAAGACGGTTTATTTTTTTGAAAAAGATAGTAAGATTGTCTTCATTTTCAATTTCGCCAAGAGACCTCTGGCCCAACGGCATCAAGGAAGTGCGCTTACATGCAAGGAGAGAAATGGTGTCAGGAGTTCAACCCCTCTTTCAATGCGTTAATCTAACTAATCTGATAATCCTCACCCAAAAGGGTCATAAACCAAGTCAGAAATTAAGAGGCTATAGGATAGGTGCAAACATGTGACAAAATAAAGATTCGCCAATATTGTGAAAGAAATATCACACTCCTATATATTTCTCTACTATTTTGTTTTTTTTCTTATAAAATACTCCAATCAAAATTGAAAACTAAATTCATTGTCTATCGAGATATTTACACTGTTACTATTCAACTTCATATAAAAGTTTAGATGTGTAGTTTAACGTAATTGAAAATCTCGTGCGTTTGTCCCAAAAAAATCAAAGATGTCAGTATCGGATATAGATACAGATACAAATATGATTTTCTATCCGGGAAGTATCGCGTGCTTGATAGCATATACATCAAATTGGGCTGTATGATTTAATGGCATACTCAGCTACCAACTTTTGGGTGAGGATAAGACCACGTAGTATTCCCAAACACCTCAGATGACTGGGATTGAAGGAATCCCCAATTGCGAAAGGTGGGTCTTCTTATTAATTACTACTCCACTGGACGTCTATCATTGCTACCTATCACTCTTATCAAACCCCTGAATCTTTTGCTCTGCTGAAAAAAGTGGACTAAGGTCAATTGGCTATCATCATCATAAAAATTTTTCAGACTCCCTGACAAACAGGTTTTGTAAACACAAGTGTTTAGGGTATATGGAAAGAAAACATGAAAGGGGGTTTATGAAATTAGAATGAACGATTCAGATTCGCATTGAACCATTCATTCCAGTTTTATAGATCCTTTCATGTTTTTTTTGTCATGTATCGTCCTATCCCTCTTTTGTAAAAAGATCAATCAGCATAAGTTTCTATCATCTCGCTAACACCATCTGATTAGGTGGAGGACGAGAGCGAGAAGGAATCAAGACCCTCACTCATGTGATAAACATATGAGATTAGACATTGCCTTATTTGACGACTCGAGACAGCTCATTTTGCAATCTTCAATGTGTTTACTGTCCAAGCCGAAAATTCGATCGATCAGAGAAGTTAAGACTTGGTCAAATCATATTTTTCTGGACAAAAATGAAGGGTCGGGGTCTAATTATTTATTTCTCGTGACAAAAATGTTTTGCTTAGTTGTATGCAGATATCTAGCTAATCGACCTAATTCTCTAGATAGATGACAGACATGCACTTTAATATACAAGATAAACGGTTTGGACCATTAAATTTGATTATGATATGTCCTATTTTATATCGTATGAACCAACACACGAGAGTTTGTCACATGAGAGAACCCGTCGTGAAGACTTTGTGCATGTGCCCGATTCGCATGAACTTGTGACCTACTTATCCAAACCGAAGCCCCACAACACAGACCCTTGGGATCTGATATTGTAAACCCTGTAGTGCACCCTCGGCATGGCATTCAACTGTGTGTTTTCGCAATCAAAATACTTTTACTGATCAAAATTAACTCTTACCGATTAAACTTGATAAACGTATCTAAACCGTGAGAAATTTTTCAGTGCCGAGTGGGTAGGAGGCCATGTGGTGCCTTGCACTGATCTCGGCCGTCCAATGAAGTTTTGGACGGTCCAGATCTGTTCGGCTAATTTTAAGGTGTGAAATGACTAAAACTTCGTTGGACGGCCGAGATCGTGCAAGGCACCACGTGGCCCTACCCACTCGGCACTGAAAAATTTCTCCTAAACCGTTGATTGCCTACAAGCTCGAAAGCCAGGTGCACTACAGGCAGGACCTCGTTTCCCCCACAACACTGCGCCACCACGTACCAGGCGGTCAAACCCCTGAATCACTGAACCCACTTCATCTATATTTAACGGCTATATTTATTCCCGCCCTCTGCACCGGTCTATAACTAGAAGTAAATATAAATACCCTTCCATAAGTGGACGAACAGAGAGCTACCCCAATCCAGATTCTCCCAGTCCTTCCAAACTCAAAAAACCAATCCAACCCCCCAAAAAAAAACCCCCTCTCTCTCTCCTCTCTCTCTCTCCTCTATCTTCCCCTCCACTCAACCCCAAGATCAAGAAAACCATGACCAAGACCCTCCGTAGATTCCTCCTCCCCTGTTTCACCACCTCCACCACCTCCTCCTCCTCCACCACCATCACCCCCGTCAAGAAACGCCTAAGCACCTCGCTTCGCAACGACATCAAAGACCCGCCGAGAAAAACCCAAGAAAACATCGACCAAACCCAATCCGAAGACGACGAGAACAACGTCGCTTACTCCCCCTCCGCCGCCGCAATCGCCGCAGCGGCGCCGCCGCGAGCGTCCAAGACGATGGTGATCGGCACCATCTTCGGCCACCGCCGCGGCCACGTCTGGTTCTGCGTCCAGCACGACCGGCTCAGCACCCGACCCGCTTTACTGCTCGAACTCCCAATACCCACCCACTTACTGGTTAAAGAAATGCGTTGCGGGTTGGTCCGAATAGCGCTTGAAACCCTAACCCCCCCCGGATCAGAACTGGTTTCTTGCCCGCTTAGGTCCGTGCCCGTCTGGACTATGTTGTGTAATGGAAGGAAACTCGGGTTTGCGGGCCGGAGGAAGGCGACCGAATCGACCCGGCTCATGCTCAAGACCATGCAGTCGATTACGGTCGGGGCAGGGGTTTTGCCGGCCGGGTTCGGGTTTGGATCCGGGTCGGAGGCTGATGGGGAGCTTATGTACATGAGGGCTAATTATGAATGTGTGGTGGGTGGTCCGGATTCGGAGTCTTTTCATCTCATTAACCCGGATGAGTGCCCGGGTCAAGAACTCAGCATCTTCTTGATGAGGTCTAAGTGATGGGATTTCGGATTGGACAGAGGGGCAGTTTGGGGAAGAAATCTTGTTTATGGGATGCAATGGGATAGGAGAAAAATGGGTTGTCTTTGGGGGTTGGTGGAAGCAGAAAATTTGGGGTTTTCTGTTTTCCAAGATTCTTCCTTTGCCAAAGCTTGAAAACTAAAGAGTTTTCTTGCCATTGTATTATGAATCTTGGATGGAATTTTGAGTTTGTTTGAAGGGCAGTATTGGGAGAATCAACATTTAACTTATTTGGAGTTTGGTACGTACATGGAAGAAGTTCAGAGGTCTTCAATGGTGGATGGGTTTAGGGAGATGAGGTTTCAATGGTAATTTCATTAGAATTTACTTTTGTCCTTCCTCTTGTTTCATTGAGGATTTTCCTGTTTTTTGGTTTAGCACAGACAGATTGTTGTATTTGGTAGCCAGTAAAAAATCAGTATTACCATTGAAATTTCCATACTTTTTAGCTTGCATTTTCTGTTTTCGTTCATTTGTTCCATTGAATCAGATAATCTTGGGTTCTAGTGTTCCTATTTTCTCGTCTGCCCGTTGCAAATTTTGCTATCAACCATTTTTGTTTCCTCAATCAAATTTCTTGAATTACTTATTGGAAGAAATTTTCAAATATTTTTTGGTTGACAGTATAAGCTTGTAGGATAATTTCATGAAACTCATCTGTTAGGATAACTGATAATCATAAGTTATATATATTTCGAAAAAGACCATAGAGTAGAGTACATTGGGTTCTGATGGGATTGGATAAAAATGGGTCTTTTGTGGAATCAGAAAATTTGGGGTTATCTGTTTTCAAAGCTTGTTTTCCCTTTGCCAAAGCTTGAAAACCCAAGAGTTTTCTTGCCATATATTATCAATCTTGGTTGGAATATTGAGTTTGTTTGAAGGGTAGTGTTGGAAGAATCAAGGTTTAATTCATTTGGAGCAATTGCTTCATGGCAGAAGTTTGGAGTTCTTCAATGGTGGATGGGTTTTTTGGGAATTTGAGTGGGGAGATGAGATATCTATGGTAATTTCCTTCAAATTTAGTTTCCACACAATTAATTGCATTCTCAGTTTATCAGTAGATTCAGTACTTTGTTCATCTTCCTCTTGTTTCATAGAACATTTGCCTTTTTTGGCTCAACACAGGTGAATCTTATACACGGTACGCATCTGGATGCTTAAGCGTTGAAATCAGTCATACCGAAAATACCGTCTGGTCAATACCATTCATATGTATGTATACGTATATGTAGTAGTACAATTTTTCGGTTGGCAGTAAGAAGCATATATGTTAATTGCTTATAATTTCATAATAGTGATCTGTAAGGATAACTGATTATCATAAACTGAATATTCCAAGAAATCCAAAAGGTAAGTACATGTTCTTTGCATAATTGCAATCCCAACTTTAGTTGGGGGCTCAAGCATGCTTTTCAAACCTGAACTAGTTACAATACTAGTGTGTGAGCCCCTACAAATCATTAGACCATGCTTTGTAACATCAGGGAAAGGTTTGCACTAGCAGAAAAAGGAGCTATATATGCAAGAGGGGAGGCTGCACTAATTATGTTGGTGTTGCTTCTAAGGTTGAAGGAACTTTCTTAACAAGATGGTGCTTTGGATAATTAAAACAACCTAGCTTTAAGACCTTGTTTGGTCGACGGTCATAATTAAAAGTGAAAAGGATTTTTGGGGAATGACTGATTACCCTGTGGCGCCCTTTCATCTCGGAAAGGGCTTGCTCGAACCTGTGACCATCAGCCGGTGGTCACATTGGGACAACCTTACCATTGAGCCCGGACTGCCATTCTAGTAAACGAAAAAGAAATAATAAGAATAAGACTAGGAAACTTTGCTGATGCCAGTGAAAATCATGGTTCCAACTGCAAAAAAAAACAGTATACCATGCTGTTCAAGATTTAGCGGAAACTAACTGAATTAACTGACTACTTCCGAGGAAAACACAGCTGAAGAGAATGCTATGATTAATAATCATTCTCTCTGCAATCACAATTACTTTCATCATCTTCTTCTTCTTCTGATTTTCGTAAAGATTAGGGAGACAAAACAGATAAATGAGAGTGCAACATTAATCATGTTTAATACTACTAAACACTATCTGAACTACTAGCTTTTAAGGAATCATGATGTTTGTTGGTCAGGATCACTGTTACTGAGATGAAAGAACAGAAGTGAATTTGATATATATACGCAAGTGCTTGCATATCTGTTCAAAAGGCAATCTCTTTCTCTTTTTCTTTTCAAGGAAAAGGCAGCAGAAAAAATAATGCTTTTTCCCTAATTCAATAGATTAAAGATTCATTTGGGTCACAAAGTGGTCCTACAATAACCATACAATTTCAAAAACTACTGAGAGAATATGGTTATCTTATCAAAGATTCGAGGTCCAATCAGTATAAAGTCCCCACAATTGTGAGACAAAAGAAGTAAGGAAATTTTTTTTTTCTTTTGATAACCGGATGTCTGGGCCAGCTTGCGCGCACCTCGACTAATTCTGGGACTCTAAAGTTAATGACTGGGCAAACCCTCCACCGGCCCTAAGGTTTGGAATGTTAAGCCTCCGTGGGATTTGAACATGCAACCTCACAGAGGGCAAACACTTATTTGCTTTCTCATGCCCACTTGGCCAAACCCCTTGGAGTTTAAAAAAAAAACATATGGAATATGCTATAAAGTCCCTTTCAGCAACCATTGGGTGTGATTCTTTGGTTTGGCTTCAAGGATGCACCTCTCACAAACTCTCATAGTACAATACTTAATACAGAAATGGTAGGAGATCAGCTCTGGTGATTAGTTGATTATCAAACCCGTATGCAAGTTGAACTTTGAAAATGAGTTTACAAAAAGAAGCTTGTCTCGAACAATCTACGAGCTTCAAAATGAGTTTAAACTTGCTTTTCTGTCTTGTGGACCTATCTCAGTCAACACGAGCTCAAAACCGAGTAATTTTACTTTCCTTCTCTTGATCAATAACTTGTAGAACAAACAACAGATTCACCGATAACTAAAAGAATTCATCCAGTGACCAATGCAAAGCGTGGAGGAGACTGGCTCAAAAGAAACTGAATACTAGCTAGTGTCAGTGTTGATGGTCCTCAGAAAGATGGCTTTCTAAAGACCTACAACATAGCATAAGAAAATTAAACAAAGTTTGTCACTTGGGCTGTTAGCAAATTGTTAAAGGGACATATTTTCATAGCACATTGATAAAGCTTGTTTTGGCCGCTACTGGTTATCATATATGGATTGAGAGAAATAATACTCTTCAAAGGCGTCTCCCGACCTCATTCTTAGGTTATATATATTGATCGGATTATCTTTGTTGTTCATACTAAAGTCTCAATGCTTAGAGGTGTGAGGACTACTTGCTTATGTGTGGAAATCCATCCCTCTTTGTATTTTTGGGCCTGCTAGATCCTAGTTTCTTCCTTCTGTTTTCCATTTTGTTTGAAGGCTTATCCTTTTTTGTTATCTCATCTTGTTGTTGAAGGTTTTTTCTTCTTGTACCGTTAGTCTTTATTCTTTCAACGAAGTCTCTCATGTATTAGAAAAAAAATCTTTGAAATGCAATACTAGTTCTCAAGTCATATTTATGATGCAATAGGTATTATGTAAACTTTTTGTCGAAGAGCTTCAAATAATTAAAAACTTCAACCTGATTTTTGGTTAACTGATTTGATGAAGCTTAGGAGTTAGCTAGGATGACAATCTCTGGGGAAGGCAAATAATAGGGACTTCCTTGTTTTCAAAGATGGAAAATACTTGACTGAAAAACCAGGAAGAGACTACAGGAGTTCTGCAGAAAATAGGCCAACTCCATTTATAAGGTCCATAATCCATGTGTGTTATTCACTGAACCCCACCTTAAAGATCAGACCACATGATTTTAGAGAACCTACTTTCCCCCCCGGATTACCACAATCACGTTAGTTTTCGAAAACATGAAGCATTGTGCCATTTTCTAGGTCTTGTTATACCTCCAAGATTTTACTAAAGCTGTAAACAAGGTAGACAAGCCAACCAGGCCACCAGTGGGTTATTTAAGCTTTGGCTTGAGAAACCAAAGAGAGAGTGTAAGTTTATTCAAACTTGACTAGTCGTTATCAATTGCACTAATCTCAAAGTATTCGTTTTAGTCGAGCAGAGCTCAAGTAGTTTGGTATCTATAATCTTGGAGTTTATAAGTCCAACAATAAAAGTTCTAGCTGGGATAGAATTACTGATTTTCATGTGTGTTTGTTTACCAATGACACTGGTTCAACTTAGGGAAGTTCGTGAACTGAGCAATGTAAAATAAGAGAGTCTGACAGTATTTGGTTTCCTATATCAAGCAGTTATCTAATTGACTTGAGACAACTTGCTGGAATACTTACATTTTTATGATAACTCAGGTGTCCAGGCCAACTCTGATATCTGACAGGATGTATACTACATGGAGTGCTACAAGAAGCGGGAGGAAAACAAAGTGTAACTGTGGATGATCCTCAAGGAGAACTTTTCAAGTACCTAAGTTATAGAAGAAAAGATTGATAAAACTTAGTTATCTCACATGTGATACCACTCTTCAAGTTATATCTATGAAGCTAGAGTGATCATGCAGTAAGAATGATGAAGTTGACTAAGTTTGTAAATTTCTATTAGGAACAAGAGCTTACCATCTCAGCAAAACCAGCATGTGTTAGGGAAGGCGCATGTTTATTTCATTACACCACGTAGCGAGCCTAAGCGCCAATGGGTTAACTGAGCCTTGGCCCACCTGGCTTCCTCCCCGACAGGATGTTGGACTTGCCCCACCCGGTGATGTAGAATGAAAATATGAATCATATAAATTAATTACGCAATATTTTGATTTTATTGTTTTGTTAGGAATTTATAATTTAGGATAGGTAGCATAGAATAATTAGTTTCCTGATTTGTGTTGATTTGTTCTTTCCTATTTTCATTAGTTTCTTATTCTGCAAGAATTAGATTGCCTGGTAATATTTTTATTTCCTTTTTAGTTCTAGGGTTGCTGCTACTATAAATTAAGATGTAAGCCTTCTGGCAAAGCAGTTGTTTTATGAATTATTAATGAAAATTTGAGAAGTTTCTCAATATCGTTTGTTCGCAGAGAGAGTATCTCTAGTTCAAACTTATTCGTGATTGTCCTTGTTGCGCATTCTTCTATTTCAACACTCCTCCCTGCATCAGTTGGTATCAGAGCCTGCGCTCGATTCGGATCATGGCGCGACAAGGAGTTCGTTATGGTCATTATACTATTGCCGAAGATGTGTATGAACGAAGGAAAGCTACACGATGGAGGAGGCGTTTGGAGCGCTGACTGGTCAGATTGCTGCCTTGTTTGTTGGGGGAAACCTGTCTTGCCGTCGTCCGGTTCAACCTCGATTTTCGAAAGAGGAGGAGGTGTCGGATGATATTTCTATCACCAAGCCTTTGGCTGGTAACTATCAGTCGAGGGGGAGGACAATGGTGGATTAAGTTACTATTGAGTGGTCATTCACATCAAATATTATTCCCGATCCAATAGTAAATTGGAGTAAGCCACCAGTTTTTTAATGAAGAACCGGTAGAGAAAATTACTAAAGGAAAAAATCAGAAAATATTGCAAAATGAAGTTGTTACCATGCTTGAAGGTGGTGAAATTGGTTGGGATAATCAATGCGTGGATCCTTTTTGGGAATATATTGGAGTTGTTGTGAAGAAGAATATTTGGGTGGCGTACTTAGAGAAAAAATTGGGAAGGCAGTTGTTACTTTTATTTTTCAAAACTCTTCTCTACAGTTTGGGTTCGGAAAAATTAATTTGAGGTGCAAGATTGATGCGGACAAGTTACGACGAATCCAACTTTATAAACTCGAGGACGAGTTTCTTCAAGCCAAAGAGAATGATGTAGAATGAAAATATGAAGAATATAAATTAATTATGCAATATTTTGATTTTATTATTTTGTTAGGAATTTTATAATTTAGGATAGGTAGCATAGAATAATTAGTTTCCTAATTTGTGTTGATTTGTTCTTTCCTATTTTCATTAGTTTCTTATTCTGCAAGAATTAGATTGCCTGGTAATATTTTTATTTCCTTTTTAGTTATAGGGTTGCTGCTACTATAAAATAAAATGTAAGCCTTCTGGCAAATGAGTTGTTTTATGAATTATTAATGAAAATTTGAGAAGTTTCTCAATATAGTTTGTTCGTAGAGAGAGTATCTCTAGTTCAAACTTATTCGTGATTGTCCTTGTTGCGCGTTCTTCTATTTCAACACGCCTCCCTGCATCAGTTGGTATCAGAGCCTGCGCTCGATTCGGATCATGGCGCGACAAGGAGTTCGTTATGGTCATTATACTATTGCCGAAAATGTGTATGAACGAATAAAAGCTGCACGATAGAGGAGGCGTTTGGAGCGCTGACTAGTCAGATTGTTGCCTTGTCTGTTGGGGGAAACCTGTCTCGCCGTCGTCCAGTTCAACCTCGGTTTCCGAAAGAGGAGGAGGTGTCGGATGATATTTCTATCACCAAGCCTTTGGCTAGTAACTATCAGTCGAGGGGGAGGACAATGGTGGATGAAGTTACTATTGAGTGGTCATTCACATCAAATATTATTCCAGATCCAATAGTGAATTGGAGTAAGCCACCAGTTTTTGACGAAGAACCGGCAGAGAAAATTACTAAAGGAAAAAATTAGAAAATATTGCAAAATGAAGTTGTTACCATGCTTGAAGGTGGTGAAATTGGTTGGGATAATCAATGCGTGGATCCTTTTTGGGAATATATGGAGTTGTTGTGAAGAAGAATATTTGGGTTGCGTACTTAGAGAAAAAATTGGGAAGGCAGTTGTTACTTTTATTTTTCGAAACTCTTCTCTACAGTTTGAGTTCGGAAAAATTAATTTGAGGTGCAAGATTGATGCGGACAAGTTAGGACGAATCCAACTTTATAAACTCGAGGACAAGTTTCTTCAAGCCAGAGAGAATGATGTAGAATGAAAATATGAAGAATCCAAATTAATTACGCAATATTTTGATTTTATTGTTTTGTTAGGAATTTTATAATTTAGGATAGGTAGCATAGAATAATTAGTTTCCTGATTTGTGTTGATTTGTTCTTTCCTATTTTCATTAGTTTCTTATTCCAAGAATTAGATTGCCTGGTAATATTTTTATTTCCTTTTTAGTTCTAGGGTTGCTGCTACTATAAATTAAGATGTAAGCTTTCTGGCAAAGAAGTTGTTTTATGAATTATTAATGAAAATTTGAGAAGTTTCTCAATATAGTTTGTTCGTAGAGGGAGTATCTCTAGTTCAAACTTATTCGTGATTGTCCTTGTTACGCGTTCTTCTATTTCAACACGCCTGCCTGCATCAGTTGGTATCAGAGCCTGCGCTCGATTCGGATCATGGCGCGACAAGGAGTTCGTTATGGTCATTATACTATTGCCGAAGATGTCTATGAACGAAGAAAAGCTGCACGCTAGAGGAGGCGTTTGGAGCGCTAACTAGTCAGATTGTTGCCTTGTCTGTTGGGGGAAACCTGTCTCGCCGTCGTCCGGTTCAACCTCGGTTTCCGAAAGAGGAGGAGGTGTCGGATGATATTTCTATCACCAAGCCTTTGGCTGGTAACTATCAGTCGAGGGGGAGGACAATGGTGGATGAAGTTACTATTGAGTGGTCATTCACATCAAATATTATTCCAGATCCAATAGTGAATTGGAGTAAGCCACCAGTTTTTGACGAAGAACCGGTAGAGAAAATTACTAAAGGAAAAAATCAGAAACTATTGCAAAATGAAGTTGATACCATGCTTGAAGGTGGTGAAATTGGTTGGGATAATCAATGCGTGGATCCTTTTTGGGAATATATTGGAGTTGCTGTTAAGAAGAATATTTGGGTTGCGTACTTAGAGAAAAAATTGGGAAGGCAGTTGTTACTTTTATTTTTCAAAACTCTTCTCTACAGTTTGAGTTCGGAAAAATTAATTTGAGGTGCAAGATTGATGCGGACAAGTTCGGACGAATCCAACTTTATAAACTCGAGGACAAGTTTCTTCAAGCCAGAGAGAATGATGTAGAATGAAAATATGAAGAATATAAATTAATTACGCAATATTTTGATTTTATTGTTTTGTTAGGAATTTTATAATTTAGGATAGGTAGCTTAGAATAATTAGTTTCCTAATTTGTGTTGATTTGTTCTTTCCTATTTTCATTAGTTTCTTATTCTGCAAGAATTAGATTGCCTGGTAATATTTTTATTTCCTTTTTAGTTCTAGGGTTGCTGCTACTATAAATTAAGATGTAAGCTTTCTGGCAAAGGAGTTGTTTTACGAATTATTAATGAAAATTTGAGAAGTTTCTCAATATCGTTTGTTCGTAGAGAGAGTATATCTAGTTCAAACTTGTCCTTATTATGCGTTATTCTATTTCAACACGCCTCCCTGCATCACCTGGCCTCCGCCCAACAGTCTCCAGTTAAGAGTTTCAACAGCTTCAAACTTCTCTTGGCTTAGAAAGATTCGACGAAGCTTATGAAGCACCAGGATGACAATAGTTCAGTGGTAGGAAAAGACTCCTGATCTTGCATAATTTGAAATTTTCATGTTCTTCCGCGTGGATATGACATTGAGTGTAACCTACAAGCTCAGATCATAAATGGTTCACATAGAATCTTTTCATACTTATCATGCTTACTCTTCAGGAGAGAGAACCTATCAACCTAATAAGTTCTAAACAACTCAGATGAAGCAGCATGATAGCTAGATCAAGTCAGACTTTGTTGGGCCATTTTCTAGGTTGAGTTATCACTAAAAAAAAAAAGCAGGTTATTCACTTTGGCTAAAGGCCAGCTCTTCCTATCAACCTAATCTGTCATTCAAACTGGTTATCTGCTATATCCACCAGGACCACCACAAACAGTACTACTACTTAAGAAGGGCGGGGGAAAAAAAGGCTGTTCTGACCTGCTATGATGTGTTATTAATGCATCAAACCATCAACTTTGGCCAACTGATTTGCAACTTCTCTTAGAATGCAAGAATGAATGGCCTGCAAAAACGAAAACGCAAAAATTGTGAAACTAATCTCAAGCAGTCACTGATTCTGGTGAAGTAGATTATCGCCATTGGTATCCAGTTGCTAGTGAGGAAGAGGTAATCTGCATCCCGAGGACTAGATACAACAACTATACGCTGATCTAAACCTCAGGATGCAGATTACCCAGTCCTGACGCAATATCATATCTACGAAGAAAGAAATGAGCTTTTGAGGAACATGGAAATGAATGAGGTTGATGATCATATTGGCATGAAGCAGATGGATTTATAATGGTTCATAAAGCTTAGCGTATCGGAAAAAAAAATTCTCCTGGTGGAGTTTGGGATTGGGGGAGGCTCATATAATATAAGGCCATAATAAGGTCCTCTCACCTAGAATCTTAGATTTGTTCTTTCCCCACCCAATCATAAGCCAGGAATCTTCCTTTCTACTGCCAATGATAAGCCATGTCTTGACTAGCTTTCTCAACTTGACCATATAACACCACTCCCTAGGTGACAATTTGTACAGAGATAGATATAACTGATCACAATAGTCAAGGTAGAAAATCCTACAGAGCAGTAATAAGGAAAATGTAGGAGATCTGCAGGTGTTCAGCACATATTTGGTGGCTGCAAAACTCATTTTGGATTGTCTCAAAGTTCAAATATGATTTCTCAAGCCACCATTGTTGACAATGGCCCCCAAGTTGAAGATTACTTGTTCATTTTGGCTTCTTCTCCTTTGCCTAAAAATATGTATGCCTGTAAAGCTTCAAAAGTGTAGCAGAAATGTAGTCTGAGGGATTTGTGAGGATTGGGCTATGTAGCACGGACACGCATACAGATACGGACACGGACACGGGACATGACAATTCCAAAAAAATGGGGATAGGGATACGGATACGGCAAGGGACACGCCACGTGTATAAATAAATAAAAAATAAACATGTGTACATATATATAAAAAAATTATGAACCATTATATATGAATAATTTCACAAATTTTAAAAAAAAATTTCAAAGGGAAAATTACAGTTTAATCCAAATGTTTTGAATAAATTCATATTAACCCCTAAAATTTTAAAAAATATTACATTTTGACCCCTAGCCGTGTCCCCAGCCGTGTCCCCTATCAAAAAATAATAAAAATTATTGGACACGCCATGTGGAGTGTCCAATACGTATTTGAGCGTGTCTCCGCCGTGTCCGTGTCCAATACGTGGACACGGCGCCCTTTTGGAGTATCGGTGCTCCATAAGGATTAGGTGGGTATGCACTAGGATTGGGGTGTGTGATTGTAAACCCTCCACAATACAAATCAGCTGCCCGTGGAGTAGGCAACTTGCCGAACCATGTAAAAATTGTTGTCTCTGTGTTTGTGTTTGGGTGTGTGCGTGGGTGTATATTTCTGGGTGTCCCTAGGCACAACACAAAACATAGCCCCAATGATGTGGTGACGACACTTTTGTAAATAGTAACTTTACGCTTACATTAAGCCACATTGTTCCGTACAAAAACTACCTGTGAATTTTCTGTTTGTTTATCATCAGTCTTCAAGGAAAAAACGTTAAGATTGATATCGCGTGCTTGAAGCTTACCATGCCACTGTACTCCAAGAATCTTAAATGCGAACATAGTTTATACTTGTGGGATTCTCTAGCTCTTGCTCTTGAAGATGATTAAAGTTGAAAATGAAAGAAGTGAAATATCAACTTTTTTTGCATCAAAGTTGATAGTCTCTATCTTCTTTTTCACAGTAACATATTCTATTCCCTAGCTGATTTTTTTTATTTTTTTTTGATAGGCTCTATTCCCTAGCTGATTGGAAGGCACTGGATGTCCCAAGCTGATAAAGATATTGTTTGGTTTAAATTAAATGTCTTCCACTTATGAGCTAAAAGCCAAATAGCAACAACATACTATTAGCAGAATTTTAGTAACCATCATTTTCGATTTTACGGTCTCTATCTTCTTTTTCACAGTGGCAACATAGTGTTGGCAGAACTGTGGTTGCATCCCATCACTTCAACACTAAAATCAATCAGAACTAAACATTGTACACAATTATGTAGTCATTCAAATCAAGCACAACAACTTGTGACATGTGCTTGCCAAACATCTTATGACTCTTACCGCTGCATTGATAAGATTCCATATCGAGCAAATCAGGCATCGATAGGATGACATATGCGGATATGCTATCATCAGTAGAACATATCACTATATTTGGATGATGCATACTGCAAAAAAAAGAAGTGGAATACATGGCCAAATTTGCAGGAACTTTGGTCCTTTTCTTCGGTTTCACTGCTGGATGCTGTGATCTCCGCTTTGGGACCGGATGCTGTGGCTACTTCCGAAAGGGACCTGCGTCACATCCAAGTGCTTTTCTTTCTCCAACATCTGTCGAAACGTGTGGTTATATTATAGCAAGGGAATCAATGCTTATAGCAACAAGGTTGCCTCTTCCTTTTATGAGGCTATACACATGTGGCATTTCTTCATTCTGTACCCCCCTGAAGCAGGAAAAAATGTGATGGACAGTAGCCAAATTGCTCACCGACCGAGTTGTTGTAAAAAGGAGCCTTTGACAAGAGTATTGTGTTCAGCCGTAGTAGTACATCATATATGGCTGGACCACTGGTGACCAAGTGCTTCCCAACTGCTAGCCCCCACCCTTCCCAAAACTCTGTTGAAAACACATGATCATGCATTGCTAAGTGGCATGGACAGACAAACGACATAGACACACCGACACACTGATTTCAAAAAAAAAAATGGAAGACACGACACGTCAGGGACACATTGGTGATAAATATCTTACTTAAACACATGTTGTATATGTGGAAATTTTATTCAGAGATCATGAAAAGTATAACATCACAGTAGGTGAATTAAGAAGACCATTCAAATATTCCATAACCTACAAGACCAAGTGGTGTATGGAAACGCATGTCTTAATCATTGGAAGAGTGCATTTTTTGTGCTCCTAGGTGATGGAAATGTACATCCCAGATTCCCAAATGTCCGAAGAGTGTAGAGTTCTACAAAATTCAAAGAAATACTAAGACGCGCTTGGATGAGTGTGTGTCCGTGCTTTTGAGATGCATTGTTACGCATAAAAATGTACTGTTTGATTGTACAGTGTGCAACCGTTTATGAAACGAGAGATGAAAAGGTTGATACGAACAATAAATTGATGCAAGATGATAATTCTCCTTCCAAGTGCTGCAACTCAAATTAGATACTCACAGAGGAGGAGGTTGCTCAACTTTCTTGGAAGCAGCATAAGTTAATGAGTTCGAAGTTTGGGCTTTGTTGCGGAAGACCTCTCCACAGAAACAACACAACGATATCAATGCCCACATGATCCCCAATCAATGGGGGTAGGGGTGGGGAAAGAGTGGCCGCAGACCTAAATTTTAACGATATGTGCACAAAGTAGTTGCTTTCGGAAAGTTTTACCACTAAAAAAGCAGTCCTTTTGTACCTCAAAAAATTGAGATACTCCGGGGAGATTACGCCATGGAACCATGGCCCCAAGTCACAGCCGTAATGTATCAGAGAGCACATGCCTAGAGTACGCCTAGAGACCCGCTTCAATATTTCTGTGCCCATTACTTTGCTTCCTTCATTCAAAATCCAGAGCATCAGTAGTGCAAAACATCTCTCCAAATATTTGTTCTGTTATCACTTGTTGGCATTGAGATTATAACCCAAGTTCTAATAGAACTTCGTACTTCACAAAGCGAGACAGTCGCAACAACTGTGGGCGTAGCCCTAATTGGGTGAAGCCACGTAAATCTTTGTAAGCTATTCAGGTTTTCTCATTGAATGATCTGCTTGCAATTACTAGGCTTTCATCCATTTCTGTATGATTCTTATGTGAGTATTCTTCGATTCGTTCTTTATGTATCGATATCAATTTGTATCATCATCGATCCTGGTCAGGGTTCTGCATGTCCCTCACCAGTTAGGGCAGGTATCCAAGAGTTCCTTGTCTCGATTAAAAAAGAACCTTAACACCTAACCAAGCATTCTGTTGTAAAACTTTCTTGTTCATTCCAATCAGGTCACCACCGTCCCCCTCACCACCCGATACCATCTTTCCCACCACCGCCACCCCATAATGCCACCATCGATATACTGTTCCCGCCATCGCCTCATTTTGTACCGCAACAACCATCACACCAACTGCAGCAACCAGTTGATAACTACCTACCTGTGTTAAATCCCCACTACCTCCACCTCTTTTTGCCATTCTTTGCAGGCTTGTTCCTGACGTAGACAAGGAATCAAAAATAGAACCCCCTTTTCATGGGTAAGTTTATTATAATCTGAGGTTTATTAGATAGATCTTGACCGGCAATTGAAATGGCACCTAAAAAAACCATTAATTTCTTTATTCTATGGACAAAAGGAATATGAATCCCAGGATCCTGATGTTCCTGGGAATATCAAGCACACTTATTCCATCAATTGTGAGGTGTACACCCCTAAAGTTGCTAAAACATCTCAATAGAATACTATAACAACTCAATATAATACTATAACAAGGTTTTTTTTTTTTTTTTTGGGGGAGTTTATTAAAAATGTGCGGACCAGCTAACTCGCACCTCGTAATCCCATCCCTGATCAATAGAAGGCAAGTCATTCACGCCGGAACTAGAGAATTTACAAGAAATTCAAAACAACCGGACAAACCCTTGAGGCTAATACTATAACAAGGTTTGCAACACTTGCACTTTTTCGGAGATGTATAATTAATAACTGATGAATTAAATTGCACAATCACAAAGCAAAAGAGTACAGGAAATCTTGCAAAGTTAACTTGAATCAACTTTTTTTAAAATCGAAAATTAAAAGAAAATGCAATCTCAAAACTCAGAGTAATCCAGAAAGCAACAAATTGACACATTCTGAATAGAGAAAGGAAGGAATTGTACGGGCTGCAACAACAATTCTTCTACAAGGATACAATCATATATCAATGAAATATAAAATGTTCCAAAAAAAACCTAATTCTAATGCGCATTGGACGTTGATACTCTTGATTTGATTCTCAAAAAAATCTAATTTAAACCTATACAATAATAATTATGATTTAACGGAAGCTGCCACAAAATTTTCCTCCATGCCACTTCTCAGGATGTATATCACCGCCGAAACACTATTCTACCTACTCCTTAGACCAATTGATTCTAACCTATTCCTTGATATCTGAAGACAGAATGACCAACAAAACCCTGATGCAAAAATCATGGTGAAAATGTGGGCTCATGTGATAGAAGTTTCTTCAGAGTCTCATAGGTCATGAAAGCGATTCCTACTCCGGGAACAACCTTGTAGTATTCGGGCAAAATTCCTCTGTACAAGCCACGCAGGCCTTCAGTGCGGAATATATGCTTAAATGTACCAAAAAGTCCAGTTTTATACACACGGGCTTGCCCAGCAGCACCTTCCAACTGCATTCTTCGCCTGAGAAGATCCAAAGGGAATGTCGCTGCAAGAATTTAATTAAGCAGATATTAAGGTAACGAATAAATATAAGAATCAATGATTCCAGAGGTTTATCAAAGGATTGTGACAGGAACGTAAGTTATGCAGTATTTTTTTTGCCAATCAAAAAAGAAAACATAAGTTACGCCATTCTAATTGAGTTTGTTGTGAAAATAATTCCTAGCAAAATCTATATCTTATGCAGCAGTCATATATGTTTCACCGTATAAAGAGCAAACCCATGTCAAATTTATTAGTTATAAGCAAGTGGAGGACATGATTTTCCCAATTTGTTTGCCGATGACCCCTCGTACATTAGTGGGTGGGGTGGTAAACTTAGATGGCGCCCACCTCCTCTTCAGACGCAGGAGAATCCAACTTCTTAAGGAAATTCAGCCATTGCACTAAAACTTCAACTGTCCAAAAATGGCTTCATTTCAAAAGAGAACGTGCAAAAAGGAAATTTATAGGACTAGGTTAAAGAAGTGGACAAACAATTTGGGATGAAGGGAGTAGCATTTTTGCATAACTAAATCCTCAGTGAAGAATCGACAAGAGGCAAGGTCGTAGGGTGTATATACACACCTGTTGATGATGCAATGCCAGAAAGACTACCACAAGCAAAGCTAACCATGGCAGTAGAATCTTCAGGCCTAATGTCAAGATGCTAAAAATGTCAGAAAATCGTACATCAGAACACCACCAAGGAGCCAACAGATATAGCTTCACATATGACATGCCGGATTTTGATAGAAAGAACTATGGTGTTCTCACCTTTGAGAATGCCAATAAGACCTCGATGACTCGTAGACAGAAAAGCTTATTGCTATACTGGGTCCAACCCCCTGCATCACAAAGATTATCCAAACTCCAAAGTGAGGAGTCAAAGAACGGCAGAGCTAAGTATGCACAGAAACACAACGGAAAGCTTACCAGCAATGTCGCCCCAAGACCTTTGTACAGGCCCCAATAACCTTCATCTCTGCAAATAGTATGAATCGTGTGCCATATTCCTCGATAATATGTTGTATTTGTCTGCATAGTTTACTCTAAATGAGCTCAAACACAATCTCAAACAGAGTAAGAGAAATGAATTCAATCAACTGAGAACCATGAAACACAAACCACTGAAAAAGGAGGGGGAAAGCCAAAAATCAAAACAAAATGGAGATAATTTGGCGGAAAGAACTTCCTTTAGGTAATAGCGAGATTGTCTTCAAGAAACCTGTGCATGTTACAATAGCTTCGAACCACAGGATCCGAGCAAGGTTCTCCACCATGAAAGTCAGAGCACATTACATAGCATCGCTGTGCAAAACCGACTCCAAAAGGTCCATCGTAAGAAATCTTTAATGACCAGAAGTTTTAACTACTAAAAACAACTCACTCATTTTATGATCGACTCAACAATTTAACCTGCACTGCTGTTTACGACAACCAATTTTCTTCTAATTTCCTTGCAATTGTTTATCTAAAGGAACGCAAATAAAAATGCATGAAGTACAAAGTATACTTTTTATCCTTTCCTCAAAATATAAGTGAACTTCATGCATTTGGTCCTTTTGTCCAGAAATGTTGTCGAAACTGGATGCTGATGAAAAGTACATAGGAATGAAGCAAATGCCAACAAACACCTCAGCAAAGTATCATACAGCACACTTAAGAAAATCAATTAGGAAACTCAGAACATATCGATTAGGCAACTGCCAAGTTATTATAAACTGAAAATTTTATCTGATCGCAAAACTTTCCTAATTTTACCTGTGCTGCAAGGCGTGTTCTGACAAGATCCAATGGATAAGTGGCAGAGGCAGCTGTTATTCCTGCTAACCCACCACCAACGAAGTGCGCAAAAACATCTGCACTAGTACTACCCCTATGACTTTCCAATCCGGGAACTGATTTCAGAAACTGCACAAGGACAGGACAAGATAATTGACGCTGCTTCTATGAAATGACATGGTATTTTTTAACACAAAAAGGTAGTTTAAGGCAGAGTATTTTTCACTGACACTTTTGTAGCGCTCATAAGCATAGAAGTTGACGGCAGAATAAGGAAGACGATGAACAATTGTAACTAAGTTTCCTTTCCAAAATGCTCTAAAGCCTTCTTCATTAACAATACGCAAAGCCTCGCGCCATATGCTAGGATTGCTCAATGCTGCAGCTTCCAATTGCATGCCTTGCACCTATTAAGAAGGGAGGTGCGGATGGTGGGGAAATCCAAAAATACCCAATAAATCGAGATGCAATAAAACCAAATGTCATATGTAGATGCAACGTACTTCAAATGTATTCTTTCTTTATTTTCTTTTGATTGACTTACATACATATAAGCCAAACTGACGGTAAAAAATTATAGACCACAAATGATTGGAACCTCTCAGTTTTTAAACAATTTAAGCAAAAATCTTGGAATTCCCGAAGGTTGTACTTGTTTCCAAAAAAATTATACAAGCTATAAATAGTATGATGAGGCAAACTGAAGCAACAGAGACCCTAAAAATTCATCTAGGTTAAAAGAGAGGGGAGAGGCAGAAAAGGAAAACAGGGGTTTCAGTGCTCATACAAAAGTGGAGTATCTCTGCATTACAATAAAATCTGCAATCTGAAGCCCAAATTGCTGACCTTTACTATACTCTTTCCACATGTTCAAAACCTAAAGTAAAACAAACAGAAGTCTCTCTGAGCTTCAAGTCCCAATTTCATTTCTTCTTTCTTGTCTTTATTCTTTCCGATCTAAACAATACACAAGTTGAATTACCCATGATCAGCCGTGCTTTCAACCACCCCTACTTTTTTTACCCTTAAAATAAGTCCAACAAAAAAGACCCTTTCAATTTTTACTTTTTGCCCCCGAAAGATCAGGGCCGGCTCTGCAAATAAGTGGGAAACAGGCAAAAAAAGACAGAAGGAAAATAAACAAAAGAAGGGGGGAAACTTACCTGGAAGAGAATGGTGAGGCGAGCAAGGGGAGCCGTACAGGTCTTGCTAAAAACGCCGGCAATGCCGCCGGCGAGGAGCTGCGGCACCGTGCCTATCTGAGCAGACGGCTTCTGTTGGTGGTGCTGGCGGTGGTGCGGCTGCAAGAACTTGCTCGTGCCGCCGCTGCCGCTGCCGCCGCCATCAACCGCCTCTCCGCTGGAGACGCAGGCCCGGGCTTCCATTTTCCGAAGCGGTCTTCCCTCGATCGAACTTTCTCTCCTTCGGGTAGAATCGAAACCCTAGAATACGGAATCACGTGGGAGAAACTTTGGGGGTGATTTTCAAAGTCATTTCCGTTGGAGAGGTCCAGGTTTTGGAAGAGACGATAAACCCTAGTAAAACCCCTCTACGGTATAAATTGAAAATTGAAGAGTAGACTTTGTGGACTTTACTATTTCAACACTTCAACTTTTAGGGGTTAATTGTAGGACACGTGGGTGCGGATTAAACCATCGTAGGATCCGGCCATTTATTTCGGCACCACAGCGCTATAGGGCAATTGATCTGGCCGTCCATTTCGACAATTGAGCTTAGATTGCCGAAATGGACGGCCGGATCGACCACCATATGGCTCTGTGGTGCAAGGTTGAACTTATTCTTAGGCTGCGTTCTTTTGGCCTTAACTTAAATCTGAAAATTTTGACCTTATTTGAATTTTTTCGCATTTGTTAATTATGCATCAAACATTTGTGGGTTATTGATTCGTCTCGATGAGAGAAATCGGAAAAGTAAAATTTTGACACTTTTACCCAAGTATTTTGAGAAATAACCACTTTTTAGCGCAAAAAGTGATTATTTTTCAAAATACTTGGATAAAAGTTTAAAAAATTTACTTTTCCCCATTCTTTTTAAAAATAATCCGACAATCAAACATGCCCATAGTGTCTACACATCCGAGCGTTGGTGCGGCCGATCAGACCGTCTATTTCGGCACCACAACGTTGTAAGGCGGCTGATCTGACCGTCTATTCTGCCAATTGAGCTCCGATCGCCGAAATGGCGACCGGATCGACCACCATATGGCTCTGTGGTGCGGGGTTGAACCATAGCTACCCTTGAATCCGAAAATTTCAATGAGGTGGTGTCATTTGGAATGGGTCCCATTTTGAGTTTAAAAACTTAAATCGGGTTTATTCGCTGTTTATCGGGTGTCTAACCGAAAACAGTACAATTAATCTCTATATTCATCCTCGTATATTATCCCGTGGGTCCCACTTGTCACATCTATCCTCATTCTTAATCCTACCATATTCAATTCTTTTTTAAAAATAATCCGACAATCAAACGTGGCCACAATGTCTACACATCCGAGCTTTATCGTTTGGTACGTAGTTTTTGAGTTTAACATTGCGATCTCAACCATTTATATTGCAGAGCCAGTCGGTTCAATACATTATTTGTGTAAGAAACCAAGTCGAATGGACGTATATAGGTAGCAAATAACGAATCACATTTTCTTCACTCTTACTGTAATCGGCAAGTATGACGTTGAGAATACTTATTTCTCTTGTACCATTTGTTGAAGTAAAAATTATGTAAGATATATATTCCCTCCGTCTCGGTTTGTTTGTCCTCTTTTTGACTTTTTGAGAGCGTTTGACATTGTCTATAATTTTCAATTCATAATGTTTTTAATATGCAATATGTATATTGTTTGATAGATTTTAATTAGTTTTATTATACAAAATCATAAATAAAAAAAACATTACAAAATGTAAGATATAAGTATATTTTTGAAAGACACAAATTTCGACAATTTGACAAACAAATTGAGACGGAGGGAGTAGTAATTAACACGGTGGCATTCCAAAGAAATGGGTACTATTTTTCTTTTCAAAAAGCGTGGTTTGAATGGTTTTTTTTTTCCTCTTAAGAATTTCATTTTGAACGACCAAGTATATGAAAATGACCCAAAGGTGAGTCAAATTTTGAATTGATTTACCTCTAATCTAGTAAACGATCAGGTGGACCATGGACCGCGGCGTTGGCTTTGTTTGCTTAGCAGGCAACAAAGTTACGCAATTGCACGTGACTACGGCTTATTTCAGCTAATAAACTCAGATAGCTTATTTTTTTGTTTTTATTCAAAAAAAATTTACATTTGTTAGTTTTTCATCGATTTTTTGGGAATTATTATTTTGTCATGACGAGAGAAATTTAAAAAATAAAAAATAACGATCAAAATCTAATTTTTTTAATAAAGACGAAAATAAGCCAATTTTTTTGTCTTTATTAAAAAAAATTGGATTTTGATCGTAATTTTTTACTTTTTAGATTCCTCTCGTCATGACGAACCAATAATCCTCAAAAAATCGACGAAAAACTAACAAATGCGAAAAAAATTTGAATAAGGACAAAAAATAAGTCACCTTGGCTTATTTAGCTGAAATAAGCCCACGTTGTTATTGAGACAAAAATTTGGTTGAAAGTCATTGGGACGAAGCTCTCGTTCACTTTTATCGTCCCGTTTGGTTCAGTTTTGAATCGTCGTGGTCTGAGAGAGATGAGAGGTGGGCTTGTTGTTCCAAAGGAGAAAAAAAAAGTATGAGAAAGTGGTCCAAGTTTGTTACTCAGCTCCTATCTAGCTAAATTCTTTTGTATATGACACATTATGGGGCCAATAGTGTTAGATATTTTGGCACTTTCCGGGGTTGTTCAAAACCTTCATTGGTGTCTTTGTTATATCGACTCCGTTTAATTATAATGGGTAGGTTCTTAGGGGATAGTTTCTCGCACGATACTCCTCTCATTATCTGTGTAGAGACCCGAATAATTTTAATTCTCGAAGTATTTATTAAAGGCTTAAATTGGGAAAGTAGGATTTATTTGTCCTCTTTTTGACTTTTTGAGAGCGTTTGACCTCTCAAAGAATTGTCTATAATTTTCAATTCGTAATGTTTTTAATATGCAATATGTATCTTGTTTGATAAATCTCAATTAGTTTTACTATACAAAATCATAAAAAAACATTACAAAATATAAGATATAAGTATATTTTTGAAAGACACAAATTTCGACAATTGAGGGAGTAGTAATTAACACGGTGGCATTCCAAAGAAATGGGTACAATTTTTCTTTTCTAAAGCGTGGTTTGATTATTTTTTTTTCCCCTCTTAAGAATTTCATTGATAACGTGGTTTGAACGACCGAGTATATGAAAATGACCCAAAGGTGAGTCAAATTTTGAATTGATTTACCTCTAATCTAGTAAACGATCAGGTGGACCATGGACCGCGGCGTTGGCTTTGTTTGCTTAGCAGGCAACAAAGTTGCGCAATTGCACGTGACTACGGCTTATTTCGGCTAATAAACTAAGGTATTTTATTTTTTTGTTCTTATTCAAAAAAAAATTTGCATTTGTTAGTTTTTCATCGATTTTTTGGAAATTATTATTTTGTCATGACAGGAGGAATCTAAAAAGTAAAAATAACAATCAAAATCTACTTTTTTTTAAGGTGAAATTACACAGAGACCCCCTCATCTATACGTTTTGGACACGAACACCTCCTAACCTTTAAAAACGCCCAAAAGCACCCCCTCATGTATTACCGTTACCCAAGTGACACCCTTCCGTTTCAGAACCGTTTGTTGCAAGGGCACATGACATTAGTTTTGGCATTTTTAGACAAAAATGCCCATAGGTGAAATTACATGGAGACCCCCTCATCTATACGTTTTGGACACGAACACCCCATAACCTTTAAAATCGCCCACAGACACCCCCTCATGTATTACCATTACCCTAGTTAACCCCTTCCGTTGGATTGCCGTTTGTTTCAATGGCACGTGCCAGTGCTTTTGGCCTTTTGAGATAAAAATACCCTTAAAACCCCATCCTTCTCTAGAATCCTCAACAAAACTTCCCAAGACCGACCCTTCGCTCCATGATCGGCGACGAGATGATGTTACCAGGGCCAGCCCAAGGCATTTGGATGCCATAGGCCAAGCGGTGAAATAGTGTCCAACATAAATTTTCTAATTTAAAAACGATAAACATAAATACTTTTCTATATATAATTTCCATTCATACTATTCAATATGGTAAATATTTCGGCTTTAATGGGTTTTGCGGTTGCAATAATATTCAGTGAATTTAGGTTTGAATCACAGTAGCTCCAATTTATGTGGTAGAAGAATTTTTTTTTTTTTGGCAAAAAGACACTACAAAAAAGTACCCTACCAGAATTTGAACTTAGGTATCTTATGTGAATGAGCAAACACTTTACCATTGAACCACCAAAAGAGTTTGTATTATAGTTGCACACAGAAAATATATATACTTATCTAGCAAGGGGTGCCCCATTTTTGGCCCAAAATGTGAAGGCCCAAGGCGGTGGCCTCTTGGGCCTCCCTATTGGGTCGGCCCTGGATGTTACCCATGGCGCCAGCGGTAGGAGGGATCAACACGGATGGGTAATTTGGACAACGGTATTTTTGTCTCTCCGAACCGGATAACAGGCCACCGTCGTGGCGAGGTCAACGTCTCCGAGGGAGTGGACGGTGGCGAGGACGTCAGGGTGGCGGAACACCAATGAAGAAGATCCCAACCATTCCCTTGACCACCGAATCTATATCAAAAGGGAATCAAATCCCCAGTCAAATCCTCAATAAACCACATCATGAACCACTTCCAATCCGTCGAGCACAAGCGAGGACTGGATGAAATTGATTGGTTGAAGACTCATAGGGTTAGAGAGAGAAAGGCGAGGGGAGGGGAGGATTGGATGAAATTGACTCGGCAACCCTCCCAAATCATCAACGAGGTACCTCTTCCCCGAATCATCAGTCTCTTCCCTACTTGGATGAAACAGAGTTTGTGATTTTTTAGTTTCAAGTAGATAAGGGGGTGTCTGTGGGCATTTTTACAGGTTAGGGGGTGTTCATGTCTAAAACGTATAGATGAGGGTGTCTTTGTGTAATTTTAGACAAGGGTATCTTTGTCATTTCAGCCATTCCGTTAACAGAGTTTGTGATTTTTTAGTTCCAAGTAGATGAGGGGGTGTCTGTGGGCGTTTTTAAAGGTTAGGGGGTGTTCGTGTTCAAAACGTATAGATGATGGGGTCTTTGTGTAATTTATAAAGACGAAAATAAGCTAATAATAAGCCAATTTTTTTGTCTTTATTAAAAAAATTGGATTTTGATCGTAATTTTTTACTTTTTAGATTACTCTCGTCATGACGAACCAATAATCCTCAAAACCGACGAAAAACTAACAAATGCGAAAAAAATTTGAATAAGGACAAAAAATAAGTCACCTTGTCTTATTTAGCTGAAATAAGCCTACGTTATTGAGACAAAAATTTGGTTGAAAGTCATTGGGACGAAGCTCTCGTTCACTTTTATCGTCCCGTTTGGTTCAGTTTTGAATCGTCGTGGTCTGAGAGAGATGAGAGGTGGGCTTGTTGTTCCAAAGGAGAAAAAAAGTATGAGAAAGTGGTCCAAGTTTGTTACTCAGCTCCTATCTAGCTAAATTCTTTTGTATATGACACATTATGGGGCCAAAAGTGTTAGATATTTTGGCACTTTCCGGGGTTGTTCAAAACCTTCATTGGTGTCTTTGTTATATCGACTCCGTTTAATTATAATGGGTAGGTTCTTAGGGGATAGTTTCTCGCACGATGCTCCTCTCATTATCTGCGCCAAATTGACCTCTACGGAATCGAGCCAATTTCGTGAAAGGTAAAAGCATTACACAGCACATCATGCATATTATTTCCAAGATTAGAAATTTTATTCATGCGCGTTTTTCTTTCCCATAAAACTCTCCAAAAATCTGCTTACCATATATATATATATATAAAATTATCGTTACGAGATTTTTCTTTGGAGTATAAAAATAAAGATCGCACGTTTGCCTCTCTGGAAATTCTATGAGATTTTGGTTTCCATATTCAGAAAATCTAATGGTACGACAAAAAATCTGTAAGAATGGGTACAAATACTTTTTTGGGCTCATTTTGGGTCTCAAAAAAATGATCAGAGTCGCTCATTTTGTTTAAAATACTTTGCTTATGGTCTCTACAAAAAATAAGCTCAATCCGGTATCAGTAAGACCATTTACGAAACATCCAAACTTTGCCCTAGAATTCAGGCCGGACAAAGTTGGACGTTTTGTAGGTGTCTTAACTGATATCAGATTGAGCTTATTTTTCGTAGGGACAATAAGCAAAGTATTTTAAACAAAATGAGCGACTCTGATCATTTTTTTAAGACCTAAAATGAGCCCAAAAAAGGGTTTGTACCCACTGATACAGATTTTTTGTCTGTACCAATAGCACCATTCTTCCATATTTGCATCATTAAGAGTTTGTTTTATAGTGGTGTGGACGACACCTTTTGAGTTAAAAAAAAAAAAGAAAGATTTTGATTACACGTGAAAAAAAAAAAAAGGAGTGCACCACTGGTTTTTTGTTTTTTCTCGGCAGAGGCGAGAGTTTTTAGTTACAAAAAGAAAAAGAAAGGTTGCACGATTTTTGTTTTTGTTATAGGCAAGTGGATAGTTTTTCTGGCAGCCCACTTTCTTTTTCTTCGTTCTTCTTCTTCGAACGTTTAGTTTGATTTTCGGGTCACGTTCACATCATAGCATTCATCCATTTACTGTTCGTGGTTCTTTGTGCCATTTGCTGCTGTGGCCGAATCTTTTAGAGATTGATTCAGAGCCTGTTGAATCCGAAGATCGAGCGTGAAGTCTGTGGTGCATCTGTTGGATCTTGAAGAAGCTCGGGGAGCATCGGAGATTGGCAAGATAGGTAAAGGCTTGGGTAAGATTTTTACTATTTTGCAATCTGTACTTCTTTTTTATTAATAGAATATATCAGTAGTGTTAGGCCGTGGTTTTGGCTTAGGGTTATTTTGGACCCTAAGTTTTTCCATGTAAATCATGCGTATCCTGTCTCAATTTTTATTCTACTGCACTACTTGATTTTTGGTTTGGATTAATCGAGATAATCAACCTGTTCATCTATATTAATTTTTAAATCAGAAAATTGGTGATTTTTTTATATCAAAATTCCTATTCACCCCTCTAGGAGTAGATTGAACGCTTCTGCATAATTTCAAGGTTTAAGTCTTGTATGCTAGAAATATCTTAGGTAATTTTAGGTTTTTTCCTAATTGGGGGTGCCGTGGCTCCCGTAGACAACCTTTGGAAAAAGTTAGCCACGTCTGAGTGAGTCAAGTGAATTTTTTGGCCTAACTTTTCAGGGATTGTTTTGCATGGTCTTTTTTGTTTTCTTCTTTCAACCTTTATAAGATTCGAGTCAAATTTTTACACAATATTTTTTATCTCGATAAGAGGAATCGAAAAAATTGTAAAAACATAGACCAAAGTTAAAAAAATATATAATTTTTTTTTATCAAAAACCCATTTCATAAAAGCCAAAATAGGCTAATACATAGAAAGGGAACCTACAGCAAACCATCACCGAAAGAAAAAACAATAGAATAGGTGACAAAAGGGCAGCGACAAACAATTGCAAAACTAGTGACTAGACATAAGCACGACTCATCGCCACTAGCCGCCGCCGCCTGGAGCAGGAACCCTAACAGAGACTAATAATACAAACCGATGGAAACAGGGGTAATAAACAAACAAGACAGAAAAACACGACCACCATGGATGGACTCCACAAAGCACGCCGGCCACCTCCAGCCGAGAGGAACCACCCGACACTGACGATGGAGGCACCGACTGGATCTCGAGCCGAAGTAATGGAGAAGCTTCTCTGGCAAGCCTACGCTGGCATGACAGGCTCCGGGCACAGAGATCGAAGTAGGAAATCCTGGGCTGGATCTCCGATCAACCGGTCACACGGCGTCGATAACCGTGAAATCTCCCCTACAGATCACCCCCACAGCTGACGATGAAACATGGCTTAGGGCCACGCCCCAGAGCCTTATTTTGTCACCACCAACACCCGCTCAAATATTTTCACTTGCACATGCACACCCTGGGGTGTGTGCCCCCAACCGCTAGTTTGTGTTTTAGTTTGTTTCCCCACAAGGTCTTTTGCCATCGTGTTTAGGGTCCGCTTAATTATTATAATATATATATATATATATATATATATATTGAAAGATTAATAAATTTACCTTTTGCAAGTAAAAAGAATGTCATCTGGTGTCATACTCAGTGGTGCTCAGTGGGCCCCATATATGTGTAGGTCTCACACTATATGCGATTGGAGTTATAAATTATCGTTGCATTGAAAATTTTATCTCAACTATTTCAAGGCAGTAGAGAGAGAAAAACGTTCGTCCAAATTTATTTAATTTTTTTTTTTTTGAGCAATACAAACATAATAGTAGCATATCATAAATATGAGATAAACAGAACTACATCTACCAATTCAAGACAATCAAAAGAAAACCAGCGAGTTTACCACACAAAAAAAAAAAAAAAAAACCAGCGCAAATTTTAATCGTCTTCCGGACTCTGATACAAGTATTGGTGGGACACTGGGAGTGATTCAAAATGTCTTCGCCCAAAGAATAATTCTCACACAACTCAAACTCAATTTATCAATTCACACACAAATTAATTAAATACGAAAGCAACCTTCTCTCTCTTAACACTCTTTGTTCTTTCTCTTTTTGACTCCCACACTCAAATTCCCAAAAGAGCCAATTTGGCTTTTTGTTGTCTTTACTCTTTAGTCAAAAAAATTCGGGTATATTAGTTTTGTGACAAAAGACAAACTTTTGTCGATTATTGGTTCGTCTTGATGACGAAAAGTAAAAAATTAAGACCCAAACCCAATTTTTTTTTTAAAAAGAACCCAAGGAAAAGTCCAAAAGGTAGTCTTTTTTGGCAATTTTTTTTTTTGGGTGGAACTTATTGTGAGAACCCACTTGGATCGGAGTATGTCCCACATCGAGAATTTGAGAGAACTTGATGTGGTATATAAGGAATAGCGACGTGCTACTGTATAACTTGATGTTAACCTTTTGAGCCATGTGGTTAGGCGAATAGTAAAAAAGGTCAGCTGGCGCAGGTCGTGACAGGTGGTATCAGAGTTTACACCAACCGGAAGTGTAGGGCGGGTCCCGCGAGGAGACGTGCTTGGGTGGGCCCGATAAGTGAGGAGTTTGAGGTGCATGCCGTGCTTGGGCGGGTCCCACATGAGACGAGCTTGAGGTGCTTGTCGTGCTTAAGTGGCCCCGACTTGTCCTACATCGCTTGTGGTACATAAGGAATCGCGACGTGTTACTGTATAACTTGAGGTTAATTTTTTGAGCCACGTGGTTAGGCGAAAGGTAAAGCAGGTTAACTGGCGCGGGTCGTCACACTTATATATCCTTATAAAAACTTAAGGAATCCTCAAATGCCAATGGTGGCACATAAATGCACAATTCAAATAGCCCACGCAAACGAAGTAAATTACCTCCTCAGCTCACTTGCTTCTTCTTCACCCAATTTCTTATGCTCTTTAAATCAAGTTTAATTCACAACATTTGGCACATCGCCCCAAACCATTCATAGGACGTCATATGTCGTCTTTTCCTCAAAATACCAACACAAAAGTCACAAACACAGTTTTAATCACGAAATTTAGGACAACACGTGACAGAGAGTCAGAGACGATGAATTTGACGGGCCAAACTGCACTCCAGAATGAAGATGCCCTAAATCATTTTGTGCTTGGGATAGGTGCCCCTAACTGAAAAAGATTATCCGGAAAAAAAGTAAAGAGAAAAAGAGAAATCACTATGGAAAAAGCAACGCTAGGAACAACATGATACCCCCTAACCGGCCATGCACATATTTTATGCAGGAAAAAGTACTTGCACACGCCATTATCTATAAGACTTCTTTTAGACCTAGACTCTCTCTCTCTCTCTCTCTCTCTCTCTCTCTCTCTCTTCATATATGTGCATATGCAACTCCTCTATCCCTGCTTTTTATGGGTTCAACAATCTGTGTCCAGACGAGCTAACACGCAACTCGACTATTCCTCTTCCTGATCCGTTCAAAAACAAATCATCCATGCCGGGATTAGGAGATTCCCAAGAGATCGGCCTACCCCCAAGAGAATGCCAAATTCCAACACAAGATGTTTAGGTTACTCCCATCTCCGTCTACGTCGTATTTTGTGGGACAACCAGATAACAAGCACCTCGACTATTTCCCTTCCCGATCCGTTCAATGACAAATAATCCATGCCGGGATTAGGAGATTTCCAAGAGATCTCTCTTGCGGCCTAGCCCCGAGAGATTGCCAAATTCCAACACAAGATGTTTAGGTTACTACCATATCCGTCTGTGTCTTATTTTGTAGGACAAATTGTACCAACATACATAATCTAGATATTCCTCAAACTTAGAGAATACTCATAAAGAGGAAAATAATTTTGCCACTCCTTTTTTTGTTAACGCCACTCTCCTGCAAGTGCATTTTTGCATCAAAAATACACTTACAGGAGAGTGACGTTAACAAAAAAAAAAAGTGGCGAAATCACCAACCTAAGAAAACACTTTGCAAAATAAAGGGCTAGGCATAGCAACACAAGTCTCGGTATACAATGGAAGGCATGCTTTATGCAACTCCCCGATTAACCTCAAGTTATACCGTAGCTGTTCGGCCTTAATTATATTACACTCAAGGATTTTGTAACTCCCCGATGTGAGATGTTACACTTTCGACCCATTTCATTCATAAATCCAATGGATGTACCACGGTATTTGACCAAAATGTAAACCTCAAGCATTTTTCCATACAACATTTTCACTTGTATACACATCTAAGCTGGAATAAAACATACACCCCGAAGTGTCGATTCTATTTACGACTAAATGCGAGGGATATAAATACTATCTTAACAGAATCGATCTTAACAGTATCTGGCCAATCGAAACCTTTTACTCGGTATCCCATGCCCATAGATTTGTCCCGAGACAGTTTCTCGAAACAGACAGATCGCTCATCAACCGACGAAATCATGCAAAAGTTGCCCTCCACTATAATCTCTTCCGAAATGGCGACTCTGATCTTCAAAACCACCCAAAGCGTATGCATCGCTGCTCGAATCAAGACCAAAACGACGAGCGGCATGAATAGGGAAGGGCTCTGATAAGCCAATACCATTATTCTGATGGAGTCCTAGTGTTAAAGAGACACCCCCACTTCCTACTACATTGCTCGTGCCAGCGCCCATGTGTTGATGGTGTGACAAATTTGCGTAAGATAAACTCATTGGATCTCCGTTAATACCCGAAGGCATGTCAAGAAATTCGTTTCTTGTCCTCTTGGTGGACGTCGATGGATTTTCAGCAGCGATAGAGGTGGCCGTAGGCAAATGATGGGTTGGCCTATCGGCATTTTGTTCCTCCATTTGAGAAGCTTTTTTTGATTGGCGCGTTTCAAGCATATGTATTTCTTCCACCATGGGCTTCCAAAGTCTCACCCTTGCATTGATGAACCAATTAGAAACCTGGATATAAAACATTGTTCCTGATCACCCCAATTGATCTCATAAAAGACGTGCGAGTATTCAAGCTAGGGCAAGGCGAAAATTGGTCCGAAGACTCCAACATAAAGCACCTTAAAGAGTGATATACTCAGATTAGAGGGGGAAAAGAGTAGCGCACCTGGTTTCGGGAGAGGCCGGTCTGTTTTGCTAACATTAACTTGTCCGTATCGGTAGGATAACTGAAATCTTGAACAATGGTCGTAGTCAAAAAGCATGCAAATTTTGTACTAAGTTTGGAAGAAACCTGAGTACCAACTACTTTACAAAGAACATAACTTATCATTGCAGTATATAGCTATACAATCTTAACTTTTCACAGAATTTTCTTTCAGAATGATATGATGATCGCCGAGGTCTATCATTTCAAACCAAAAACCAGGAAACTTGAGTGCATAATTTTCAAAAAGTTCATAACAAGAGAATGCTTTTCACATATGCCAAGAAGTAAGTTGGCACATACCCTCAACCAATCATGTGCAAGCCGAAGCCCAAAAACAAAGATGAAGTTAGCGAGATGCCCACAAATGCGAACCTTTTATAGATCCTTAATAACTATATATGGGTAATCCGGGCAGGTATCAAGAGATAGCAGGATACAAAAATAAAGAGATCTAACCAACATCTAACCTCAATAAAGTATAAATGAATTGGTTTCTTGCCAAGTTGAATCTTTTTTCTCCTTTGAGGGTGGTGGGTGGCTTATGATTGTTCGAGCCTTTGGTGCCAACTGGGATTACAGCTACAAACAGACTGAGTTGCTTAAGAACAGCTCGAGGCTCGGCTTGTTAAGGCTTGACTTGACTTGACTTGACTCATTTAGTAATCGAGCCGAGCTCGAGCTCATTCTTAGGTTTTTGTGGTAAATGAGCCGAGCTCAATACTTTAAAGCTCCTCTCGGCTCGAAAAAGATCGGCTCGTATTTACAAGCTCGACTTGTTTATAGAGGCTCGTTTAGTACCCCCTTTTACGCTCGTTTACTAAACGAGCTAAAAGCTCGAACAATACAAAGCTAAGCTCAGATCGGCTCGGCTTGTATGCACCCTTGTTGGGATGTTTGGTCCCAATTGTATCATGCTCGCTATCCTTTTAATCTTTGTGTGTTCATTCAAAGTTTAATAAAATCCCTCCTTTACTGATTAAAAAAAAAAAGTTAAGTAAAAATGAACATAAGAACCGAGAAAGAAGGAGAACAACAGCCACTTACGGATGCAGGAAGTGTTCAAACAACCATGACCGGAGCACGCTCACGGCACGCTCAGGGAGTCCTCTTTGGGGACGCCAGACGGGTTGATCATGAATTCCCGAGCTATTAACCGCTCTTTGGCTATAGATGTTGTCAGAGTTTCCAAACCTCTGAGTTTCGTCTTTACGGTAGTTTTGAGCTTTGCTTGTGAATTGCAGCTGGTCAGTGATTGCGTTCTTCAAGCTTCTAAAGTGTTTAGACATTGCTTTTAAAGCCAGATTTGCATACGGAGCTGCATTGCTGAGCCCAGCAACAGACTCAAATGATGCTACAACTCCCTGCATCTGTTGGTAGTAATACTTGTACCTCCTGTAAACCTAATGATTATGAAAAAGCAGTTATATTCTTGAAAATAACCGCATAGCATATAACATCTGTGATAAAAGAAGACATAGACAAGTGCAAACCACATTGACATGGATGAACAAGCAGTCCTTTGAAGGTTGATAGTACAGCACTATTGCTTCTTTTTTTTAAACTCTTTCGTGCCCATAGCCCGTGGTGGCATCTTAGCTTCAGGCACAACATAAGTGCGGTCTATTAAGGCTTCCATAACCTTAAGGTTATCGACAATTTGGAGTGAAACATCTATCCAAGTATAATGTCCATGGCTTCCATAACCTAGTAATCAACTCAAAATTACTCATTCTATTAAGGCTAGAAATTTTTTTTTTTTTTTGATCGGTGAAAATAAGTAATGTTAGAATGATTAAATTAACACCTTGGAGGAGGAGGAGTTGAACTCTTGACCTCCTTTCTTCTAGCACTTAAGTGCATCCCTGGTGCCATTGAGCCAAAGGCCTCTTGGCTTCTATATATGAAGGATAGAATGAGGCCTTCAAAGAAACAAACTTGAAAGTTCGCAGCCCACAACTACGATGAGGAAAGGTTTATAGCTTCGGTTCAATTTTTTGGCTAACTATAAGAATGATGGCCCACTCGTGAATAGCTAATAGGCACGGGACCTAGCTTTACCATTGACACTAGAACCCGCCGTAGGTATTGTCTTCGCAGCAATGCCACCCCAATATAGTAAGATGATCCACGGTACATGTTAATAGTTATACATAACATGATAGGTTAAAAACAACTGAGAATATCCATTTAGCAGACAAAAGTACAATCTGACGGTCTCCAACCAACCGTAAAACATGGGTAACACAATTTTTTCCACTATATGTAATGTTAAGTACAATATTTTTTTTATCAGCATAATGTTAAGTACAATTAAATCCATGGTGTCCAGCATTTCAGACAACACATCACATGCTGTGAATCTTATGACCTCAAATCTCTTGCCAGTTCCACAATTCCACCCAAAAGTCCTACATAGCTGGGTAAATTATTGCATATCATCCATCCAAGAACTATTTATACACAATGGAGACAACAAAAATAGAGCCAAAATGTATTATTCAAAGGGACTTCGGGTAGAAATATAATAAGACTTGCAAGTTGTACAAAAAGGCAGCAGGGGTTATCTTCTTCACATGGAAAATGCCAAATGGCACAATATTTTATTAGATGAAATGAATTAACGGTTGCCTGAATAGGGCAGCAATTGTAATTAATCCAGGGCACTGGGTACTAAAGCAATTCCACAAGGTAATATTTCCCCTCTCTCAATTCTCTTAAAGACCCGTTTGGTTATCATTGTTGATTGTCTGAACAGTGAAAACACAATAAGCTATGATAACCAAACGGGCCCTCAATAATATACAAAGCCCAAATAGTAGATCTAAATTGGCCCCACATAAAGAGGCCACCCACATTGTCCTTTAGGATCCAAATACCATTATGCCTTCCAAACATAGTTCGTAGCATAAATCTTTTCAGATGGGTTCCTTCAACCATCGCTTTATGCACATTTACACACTTAACTTAAGTGACAATATTGTTGTCAGACACTTTTATGGCACCAATCTTGGGGCATATATTCCCTCACTGTCCCCTTTTTCCAAAAAAGATGATCTTTGTGATCTCTAACAGGCATCTAGTTCGTGCAGAACACAAGCATATATAGTAACAAGCTACTATAATATTATCACAAAGAGAGTATCTCACAGAGTTGATCAAAGTTGAAATGCTTTTTTGGGCCACTTATTCATGTACCACCCCAAATGACTTGCCTATACTGACAAAGTGACAATGACTAACCCAATACCTCAAAAGAATCATGCGTTTTATTAAGTTATATTATAGTTTTAGACACTTCCTTTACACTGAAAAGAATGCTAGTAGCTTAAGTGGAAGGACGATCCCCTAAATAAAATAATCACAATTGTGCACAAGAAAAGAAACAAACACATTATGCACACGATAGTTTTATAAAGAGAAATTCTAAGTACAAAGAAAATGTATCCCGAAATTAACCCGAAAAAGATAAAGTAACGGTACAGATTCACTTTGAAGTGCATCTGTACTGTTGATTTACCTTTTCGGGGTATATTTTCTTTGAAACCTAGCACTCCTCGTGTTATTTAACAAAGGGTGGTCATGGCAAATTTACGCGCACACGCGACTAATGGCTAGAGGACTATTCTACCGTCCGTTGACAGGAGCCTGATTGAACTCAGGGCAAACCCGAAGAGACTGATCTTAAAAAAGTTAGATAACACATGATAGACAAGATGGTGGCCAAGTATTTGGCCTAATACCCAACAATTTGCTCGCTGTCGGGTATTAGGCCACACAATGCAAAGAAGGGTATCCCTAGAATTTAGCTATCTAAATTTTATGCAAGTTCCCCTTCCATCCCCCAAAAATTAAGGAAACAAAATTGTTTTGCTACGTAAATTAAGAGTGAGAAACAATATAATCACACAAGTTCTAACAAAATCACAAAATTACATTAAACACAAAACCCATCAAATCTAAATAAAAAACGGGGAATTACATTAAATATCACACCCATTCCGTGTCCCAAATAGAAAATGAGAGCCGTTGATTTTCTGGAGAAATAATTTGTAAAGAATCGAAATTAAAAAAATCAATTCAATAAAATATCGGTAAGTGCTTGATCAATTCATCTAATTCTCTTCTATTAATCGGAATTCGACCAGATACTACACTAAATAAATTAATTAATTAAGTACATCTACCTCATCAAGCATGGAAATAAGCCTCGACTTCTTCCTCATCTGCTCCCCGCCGCCGCCGCCGCCGCCGCTGTCTCCACCGCTACCGGCCTCATCACCACCACCCAAATTCTCCACCGTGGGATCCATCAAACCCGGCTCCGGCGTAACGTTTTCCACATACCTCCCCCGACCCACATCACAAACCTCCTCCAACAACAACTGCGCAGGCTTCAAAAACCTCGACCCCTTCAGAACCGACGCGTACCCCGTGAACGGCCCCAGCGGCACCGCGCTCCTCGACAACAGGTCGTTGGGACCCGATCCAACCACGTCGTAAACGGCAGAACCCTCGTACCTCTGCAGATTCAGCTCCAGAGGAAGACTTGCTTCATGGGTTTTGTTCGAGGAGAGAGATAGAGACAAGGGCTCGCTGTTGTTGTTACTGAAGAGACTGATGTTTTGAGGGGCAAATAGAAATGGGTTGTTGTTGTTAGGGTTTTGTGGGTCCATGTTGTAGAGGCTGATGAGATTGAGGTGGGTTTCTTCCTTGATGGGTGAGCAAGGGGCGGCGCAGGATAGCAGGAGGGAGGGGTCGTAGAGGGGGAGTAAACCTGCGCACCCTTGTTGGAGGGGGTGGGGGTGGTGGTGGTGGTTGTGGTTGTCTAGTGCTGCGCACTGGACTCGGAGCTTATCTCTTCTGCTTTGTTGGGGGACATGGTAGGGCTCGAAGCCCTCCGCCATAGGTAGCTAGGAGAGCGTAGACTTAACACTTTTCAGAGAGAGAAGTGGGAAGAGAGAGAGAAGAAGGTATGGTTAGGTGGTGTTTGGGTTTAATGAAAGGGGAGAGAGAGAGGGGCACAGTGAAAGAGATGTGGTGATGATGAGATGAAATGAAAGGCTATCGTGATCCTCTCTCTCTTCTCTCTCTCCTCTACTGGAGCCTGGAGGGAGCTGCACGTATGGCAGAAGAAGTGCGTAGTAGCAGATGGGAGTAAAAGCCAATGCAATCGGACGTGAAATTGGAGCCTTCACACACACACGCTCTCTCTTCCTTTTTGGTTCGGTGTTCGGATCAATTTATGTAAAATTTCAACGACTACTCTTTAATTTGCTCAAAAGATCCGTCATCAACGTCGAAACTACGAAATTTACTTGAAATTTCTCTCTTACGAACCGGCAAGAAGAGATTGTTAAATTTTTAACTCAAAATTTTTGGGCTCGTCTTTGTCTCACTTTCGCTCTCTCTCATGTACTCACTTTGCACACACAAAATTCGCAAAGGTTAAGGCAAAGATCTTTCATACAGTACTGTGGGATTTCTCTCTCTACTCTCTCTCTCTCTCTCTCAACTTTAATTGGGTATTGGGGCATAGGTATGCGAGAAACCGGAGGGCGACAGGCTATTTCCTGTAATAATTGAAGTGAAAGAACTGTACAATGCTGTGGATTTTTGTGACAGGGTTTTTTTTGTTTTTTTATTTCTTTCTTGTCGTTTTTATTCAGATGATTTTGTGTTTGGATGGAAATTTATGCTCCCGCCGTCCAAAAAGTTATAATCCACTATGAAAATACATGAAATTTTCGGATGAAAATATTTTATAATCTTTTTTTAATAGGAAATTTTTTGATAATTTCTTTGCTCCACACGAGATCTTTAATTTAGTATGAAAAACTTCAAAAAAATTGTAAGTCTGTAAACTCTGGTTTTTTTTGTTACAAGATTATACCCTGTATCTTTTCGCAGTGGACTACTCTCTCCGTCCCATAAAGTTTGACATTTTCAGGAATGCGTGCCATTTTAAAATTGTATATATCTTTCAATCCATAATGTTTTAGGCGATTTTTTGAACTTTGTTTAATAGAACAAATAAAAATCTATCAAACAAGATCCATATTGGTCATAAAAAGTATTACGAATTAAAAGATATAGTTAATTTTCTCATAGGGCTGGAATAGTGAAAGTGCCAAACTTTATGGGACGGAGGGAGTAATTTTTTTTCTTTCTCCATATCCCCAAACTCACACCCCATTCCACTAAGAACTTTTTCTTTTAGAACATTTTGTCCTTATTTTAAAAAAAATTGCGATTATTCGTTTTACATCAAATTTTTGTGGATTATTGATTCGTTTCGAAAAAGTAAAAAAAATTATTTTTACCCAATTATTTTGAGAAACAACTACTATTTTTTAGCAAAAAAAGTCAATTTTCTTACTTAAAAGTGGTTATTTTTCAAAATATTTAGATAAAAGTAAAAACAAATTCTTTCCCGATTCTTTTCATTCAAACGACACAAAAAGTCAAAAAAATTTGGCACAAAATTAACGGATGAGGAAAAAATTCAGAACACCCCTATATCGTTATAGGAAAACGAAAGGCTGCTGATTTTGCCACTCCCTTTTTGGTTAACGCCACTAAAAAAGGAGTGGCAAAATCATTTCCCAGACAAAACTATTCGTCAACGAGAATTGTAAAAATTGTGTAACTTTATGATGACGTAAGGGAGAACGCGGCAACAGAGATTGGATCGCACTACACTCAATCCGCCAAAAGCTTCTCATCTTACGAGGTTTTTGGACTGTACGTACAACCATGCGAAATTACAGTACTGACCTTTGGAAATATAGTTTTTATTTAAGGACCGTAAACGAACCAAGCAACTCGCAAGCTCAGCGCAGCCCGTTTAATAAACGAGCCAAGAGCTCGCGAGATTGAGTTTTTGGCTCATTTAGTAGACGAGCCGAGTGGAGCTTGACTCGTTAAAGGAGGCTCGACTCGACTAAAGAGATTCGTGTAGTAAATAACTAAGATCGACTCGTTAAGGTTTGAGTCGAGCTCGAACTCAAATTTTTGGCTTTCGAGCTTGTTTACGGCCCTACTTTTATTGCGGGAGTAGTTTTTTTTTTTCCCTTCTGCTCTTTTTGTTGCCTTAAAAATAAATATTCCTCCCGATTTTTTTTTTTACCATTTTTCTAAACAGATGTAGAAAGACAAGCAATTGTTACATCTATTATTTGGTTTTTGTTTTTGTTTGCATTTTTTTTAACAACAAAAGTTACTTTTTATTGTTGCAAAATACTCCCCCTCTTGACATTTGGAACAGTCCAGTCTTTTCAGGTTCTTTTTTCTAAAATTTGGTCTATATTTTAATTTTATTTTATACTCTTCTCATCGAAATAAACGATACTAATGTAAAAATTTTACTCCAATCTAGTGAGAATTTAGAGAAAGGAAAAAAAAGACCGCGTTAAAAAATTAGAGTAGTAGATATCTTCTTTTGTATTTTTGTGCTGAGTTAACAGGAAAGTTATGAGATTCGCATTGTTAGGGACCTTAAGCTTCCTTATTTTTTTAATAAGTACGACTTGCTTTACGAGATAGCTCATTCTTTCACAATATATCATCTTTAATTCAAAACATAAGTAACTCATTTTAGATAGTGGAACAGACCCTTAATTCTCGCACATTGTGTGAGTAGCATGACTGTTCTTTTCATCTCCGTTTCATACCCAACAGAAAACACATTCAATTTCTATTGAATATAGTCTCTTCTTCTTTCTTCTCTTTCTTTTCTAGACCTGTTACGGTACCGCCTCCTCTGTGGTTCGTAATTGATCTCCCCTCGATGTACCATTTGTCGAGTTCTAATAAAATTTTGTTGCCTATAAAAAAAAAACAGAAAAATTGGACACCCCACCATACCTACCTCCCATCGGACTACTTGAATCTCAATTAGGGTTTGGAAAGGGAGTACTTGTACTTATGGATTTCGTGAGATTTTGCAAGAGGTTGCTGCACAAACTCTTCTTTGTGGCTGTTTTCAGTATTCGTTCGTCTTTTTAAATTAGTGAAGCCATTGATCGATTGTCCGTTGAATAAGTCTTTGTGGCGGTTTTTAGTATTCGTTCGTCTTGGTTCGATTTTCTATCTCCATTGATTTGTTTGCTTCGCGCGTTCGTTTTGTTATTCCGTTCAATTTGCATAAGCATCAATTGTTCGAAATGTGTTGAATCTTTGGAGACCTTTCGCACACAACAGATGCATACATGATAGTTACATTTTCCCCATTTCAATCAAGATTCCGTTCCTCTTGATTTTTTGGGGGCATTTTTCTTGTTTTGTTCTTATTCAAAAAAAAAATTTCGGATTTGTTAGTTTTACGGATTATTGATTCGTTTCGACGCAAGGAATCGGAAAAACAAAAAAAATTACTTTCACCCAAATATTTTTGAAAATATCCAAAAAAAAAGAGACCAAAAAGCCCTTAAGTCATAAGTTTTTACTTTTCCAATTTATCTCGACGATATGAACCAATAATACACAAAACTAAGGGGGTATTCCCACTAACAAAAACCACAAAAAACTTAACGCATTTTATCATCTTGTTTTCACTAACAAAAAAAATTCGGTATTCTACCATCTCGTTTCCACTAACAAAAAAAATTGTCAATAAAAACTTTTTTTGCTACAGTAACTCTACTCACAAACCCATCACCAACTTATTCACTACCAGAAACAACTTGACATTTCTCAACAACTTATTCACCACTAGAAACACCTAACTTCTCACCCACAAATAAAAATCTACAAATTTTTCACTATTGGAAACACCCTTGAAAAAACGCGAATTCTTTTTTAGTAAAAACTCTCAAAAAACCGAGGAGAGCAACACCTAAAAATCTACATTTTCCAACGTTTTCAGGTTAGTGATTACCACTCATGCATGTGGGGCAGCAGTTTTTCCTCTGTTTTTGTTACTACTATTATTGACCAACTTTTGCTAGTTTTATTATACCAGTTCCAAACAATGATCAAAAAGCCTCTGAACAGCAAGGACATGCAGTAGTGTAGGACCTCATTTTTTCTGCACACATCAGGAAATGGTTTGGGAATAACTTTTGGGGGGTGTGAATCTTTATGAGTTGGACTGGGTAAATCCGTGGTTTGATTGCCCCCAGTTTTCACCAAAGTGGCCACTTTTGGCCTGGACCTTTGTGGGTATGTTAGTTCGAGATTTTTTCTACATTTTTACGTTAAAAGAAAAAAAAGAAAGAAAGAAAAGAAAAGGTGGTACCTTTATGATGTGCTTTCAAATGAGCACAGGGTTTGGTCCTGCTTTTATAGTAGGTGCAGACGAATTGAATTTGGTTACAGCAACAGTGATGATGATCTCCTGAAGCAGTCAAAGGTGAATATGGTGGTACTATTGCAGTCAGCTCTAATATGATCGGGGGATCCCGCAGGGCACTTCCTGGAGCGCATCCTGCAGGGCGCAAACACTGCCATTCACGAGTATTTTCAACGATCCGGACTTAAAAATAAAGTTTATCTCCTTTCTGGAAGAGTTTATTGTAATTCTGGACCGTTGAAAATACTCGTGGACGGCTACTCTCTCTCGGTGCTATTGTCACGGTCCCGTACTAGTTATAGATGATATCCAACCATAACGAAAATAAATTATGGTGGAGATGTGCAATTCTTCATTTTGAAGATTTGAAAAATGAAGTTCAAGATTTGAAGCATGGTTTGGAGATGCTCTTGGATATACTGTACTATTTTAGCCATTCAAATATAAACCAATAATATTGGAATGTAATCTATCGAGTTGGGGTGTTTACGTTAGTGATTAACTTATGCAGCATAATTTTTTGGTTTTGTTTTTATTCAATTTTTGTTTTGCGTTTGTTAGTTTTATGGCAAACTTTTATGTGATATAGGTTTATCTCGACGAGAGGAATTAGAAAAGTAAAAAGTTATGATTTTTACACAAGTACATTTTGGGAAATATCCAAATAAAAGCTCAAAAATTCAATTTTTGAACTTTTTCTTGGATATTTCCAAAAAATACTTGTGTAAAAGTCATAATTTTTTACTTTTTCGGTTTCTCTCATCGAGACGAACCCATATCACATAAAAGTTTATCATAAAACTAACAAACGTGAATTTTTTTTTGAATAATGACAAAATCAAAAAGTTGTGGTGCATAAGTTAATTACGGGCGTAAACAGGGAGGAGCACTTGTATATATACTTGTATGCATGACCACAAGTGTGGTATATCAATATAACAAACGGATTATTATACAAACAGATTATCATTATCTAATATACAAAATGAATTTTTTTGAAGAATTGAGTTGAAGATGCTCTAATAGTACCCAAACAACATTATAATGAACGAGTAGTTAATGTTACGTAGGCCTTGTTCTCCTTACAATATTGAACTGGTATTTTCTTCAGTATTATTTACTAATTTTTTGAAATTTATTGTTTAGTTTCCGTCAAAAATATTTGTAGCAATGATTTGTTTCGACGATGGGAATTAAAAAAAAGTGAAACAAAATTCGAAAAACTTTGTACTATAAGACAACACTAAAGAGAAAAAAGATAAGTTGATAAAAAAAAGATAAAGAAAACAAAACACGGATGTTCATAACTTTTTTCGTCGAAATTCGTTTTGCTTTTGTTTGTAATTTTTATTTGTTTTATTTTTTTGTCGAGACGAATAATTAATTTATGTAACAAAAATTTAGAAATTAACATGTCAAAACAACAATTTAGGAAGAGCATGGCCTACCTACAAGCTCTAGTATAGGTACACTATTTAGGGTACACCAAATGTATATAAAATTTTGTGGGATCCGCATTGAGAGCCTACACAAAATTATCGGAGTTGTTCAATTTATTTATAGTAATATTTTAAAGGTTTTTTGTAAAAAATCAGCTTAGTCTAATGTCCGTAAAGACTTAATAAATTCATTCAATTTGTGGTCCCTATGATTACTGACCGAAAAATGAACGAATCAATCTAGCCCTTTTCGATATTCAACTGAGTTATTTTTTATACTGACTCTTACAAAAATATTTTAAACAAATTGAATGACACTAATTAATTATTTATGAGTGAATGAATTTATGAGAGACTCATTCACGATCCAACAAATTAAGGGGTTGTTCGGCTATATAAGCCACTTGGCTTATTTTTTTTGTCCTTATTCAAAAAAAAATCGTATTTTGTAGTTTTTTGTCAAATTTTTTGGGAATTATTATTTTTTCATGACAAGAGGAATCTAAAAAGTACAAAACTACGATCGAAATCCAATTGTTTTTTAATAAAGACGAAAAAATTGGCTTATTTTTGTCTTTATTCAAAAAAATTAGGTTTCGATCGTAATTTTTTACTTTTTAGATTTCTCTCGTTTTGACGGAGCAATAATCGCCAAAAAATTGACGAAAAACTAACAAATACAAAAAAAAATTGAATAAGGACAAAAAAATAAGCCAAGTGGCTTATTTAGCCGAACAACCCCCAAGTCCGGTGTACATTTGATGTACACCAAGTGCAGTACTCCTACCCTTCTGATTCCTAACGGCATATGATTGTCAGAGTTTTTTTTGCTCTGCTTGATTCCTCGTGCTTTGGATCCTTTTTTAATCTTTGTAATCCGTTTTCAAAGATTAATAAATTTTGTTTGCCGTTAAAAAAGGAGTAAAAAACAAGTGCAGTACCCCTAGTTTTTTTGCCTGAGCCCCTGCGTACACCGTAAACCACGTGCATATTTAATGTATACCGTATAATGTACACTCACCTTGTTTGGTTCCATCTTATCTCATTTTCCTTTCTACACGTTTTTCAATACCTTTTTATCTCTATCTCTCTCCACTCATTATCACTCAAAAATAACTTTCAAAAATGAGAAACAAACAAGGTGACTGTGTTTCATAAGATCTACTTCAGGATATCACATAAAATCATAAATGATCGGAGTTGTTTAATGCTGTGTTTGGATTGAATTTTGAAAAAAATTTGAAAAATAGTAAGGGTAATAAATGAAGAAAGATAGAGAGAGAAATATTGGAAGTAAGAAGAATTTAGGGAGAATTTTTTTAAAAATTCTTTTTGAATAATAGCAAAGAGAACAAGACATTAAAGGGTGGCCGTAGACTTTCTGTTTTAAATCAGCTTTAGTCAAATATCGATAAATCGTAGTATTGCTAAATAACTTGTCATCAAATCGTACGTAAAATCGACGAGTTGATTATTTCTACATTATCAGTAGTAGTAGTACTGAAGATGACGTAATGATGATCATAAAAGGGTTCAAATTCTCCCATTGTTGAAAGGTTCCTGTCATTCATGAATCAGAGATCGATCTACATACAGCTCACTGTTTCAAATATCTGTTGAGGTTATATGTTCAGGTCTAATCCTCTCTCTCTCTCTCTCTCTCTCCTCTTTCAGGCTTTTCTCATGCGTCTCACTCAAAGTCAGAGAGATAGATGGTGGGGAGATCTTTTGCTTGAGAACCGGGGAGGGAGAGGGGATTTGTGTTCCAATTTCTTTGAAAAAGAATATTTTTTTTAAAAATAATTTCAAGTTAAAAAATTATATATTTATACAAATAATTTTTTTATTAATATAGATCTTGTTTGATAGATCTCATTGAAATCTTTTAAACGGTACAAAAAAAATCAAAAATTTATTTTTCATTTTCGTTAAATTTGAGTTTGAAATTACTTTTTTTTTTTAAATAGAAGGTTTAAAAAGAAAGCGGAACGGGAACCTCACCACCATATATACCATATCCACCAAACTCCTCCAAATTCCAATCAAGCTCGATATATCTATTTTAGAGACCAAATTACATTAAGAGGAGATTTTGAAATGTACTTTATTTTTTTTGTACTTTAAAGGAAATCTCGATATTTGGAGACCTAATATCTAAAAGGGATGATGACCGTTTAAAAGATTCTTCCAAAAAAACAAAAAAATTGGAAAAAAGAAGGGATAAATTATAAAAACATCCACAATATAAAGATTTGATCTCCAAAATAGAGATATAGAAACCCATTCTTATAAACTTTTTTTGGACTCCATTATGAGTCTAGGATGGTGATTCGAATCGTACATCCAATAGTCCTTAATTGATAAGAACAATGTATGTTTACAAAATCAGTTTAATCGACCACTCTATATACGTAATTAATTAATTTCTATAAAATGGACCTTTGACATTATATATTTTAGATTTATGTTGTGTTCCATCAACTAAAATAAATAAGTACATATTTTTGAATTAAATGTAATATATTGTGAGAGAATGACCTGTCTCGTAAATCAAAAAATAAGTATTTAAAAAATAAGAACCACAGTGGAATGAGGCCTTAATTGCACTATATATTTTATACAATTTGTTTATGTAATTACGGATGACCGATCAAGTTGAATTTCTTTTACGGGTGTTATCAGCAAAAACACATGAGATAAACAATTTGGATCACCGTTGTGGGCCCAGGCTCTATTTAGTTGTTGGAAATATTGTGTGAAAAATTGGTTCCCAGCAAAAGTGAAGTGAGGTGAAGTAAAGGAAAATGAAATTTATTTTTCTGTTGTTGACAAGAAATCTTGCAGGAAAACAAGAATTCCTTCATTTCGGCAAGACCTATTTTGCAGGAAAGCGTTTCCCAGTGGAAAAGTTAAAACTGTGGATCCTACAATCAGTGACGGATCCATGATTTGCATCGCGTGGGGGCACATTATACTAATAACCTTAAACAAAAATCAAAATTAAGCGCATAGGCATAAATTATGGAAAATTGAATTGTAAATTTCATTCATTGGGTAAAAAGGAAAAACCAAGTAAAGAAATGAAGGCCTAATTTTTCCAAACAATCAAGATATATATTTACGAATCTTAAAAGAAAAAAATTAAAATCCTAAATTATGTAGCCCCAAATTCAAAGTCCTTTTAATAAAATGTTACTTTTGCTGTGTAACTCCAAATTTAATTGATGATTGGTAAGGAAAACGGTGAGGTGACAGGCGACGACCACCGAGACGAGCGACCGGCAACGACAAAGTAAATCTAGCGTCTAACGAGTTCTCCCAGTTGAGTTTTCTGTGTGGGTTTCTCGTTCTCCCACTCATTTTTGTCAAAAATCACTAATTTTTACATAAAAATAAAAAAATAAATTTTAAAAAAAAAGGGGATGGGGTGGGGGCCCGTTACCCCACGTGCCCCTTACTCAGTCCGCTCCTGTCTACAAATTTTCTGATAATTGCACGCATAAAAAATTATAAAAAATTTAATGTTCCCGTCATTTCCTATCGTTTCCTTACAACTGAACTGAAAGAAAGCCCCCCGAGTTTGGCGTTGATCGGGAAATGGATGTTCTTAATTCCCAGTGTCGCTTTCATCAAAGCTTTTGACGCGAAATACCTCGAAAGACTGTGGAGTGTTGTTGGACCACTTTCCTAATTAGCAATTCTCTAGGTATATATATCACTTTCACCCTCTCACCTAGGGGTGTGCACGGGCCGGGCAACAATATTTTAGGCCCGCAAACCGAACCGAACAGGTGGTAGAATCGTCTGTGAGCTTGATTCTTTACGTCGGGTTGGGTCCGACTCCACGGGTAAAGAACGCACCAACCTGAATCCCGAACCGAAAATTGATTTTTAACAGAAAGTGAACCCGCACCCGTCTGAACCACATGTTCGACCCCGCCCGAGACCCTTCGGGTTGGGTCGGATTGGTTGGGTTGCGGGTTTTTTGCACACCCCTACGAGTCTCACCCCCCATCCCAGATAAAATGGAACATTTTGTTTCCCCTCGCTTGTTGGAGTAATTGTTTGGCAGCTTTGAGGCACCGTTACGTGATCAAACCTTTTTTTTGTTTTCATACCTAAGGTGTTGAGGGGAGCATATCACATTCACCCTCTCACCCGGCCCCCTCCCGGATAAAATGGTACTCCCTCCGTCCCATAAAGTTTGGCAATTTCAGGAATGCGTGCCATTTTTAAATTGCATATATTTTTCAATTCATAATGTTTTAGGCGATTTTTTGAACTTTGATTAATAGAACAAATTAAAATCTATCAAACAAGATCCATATTGCTTATAAAAAAATATTACAGATTAAAAGATATAGTTAATTTTTTCATAGGGTTGGAATAGTGAAAGTGCCAAACTTTATGGGACGGAGGGAGTAACATTTTGTTTCCTCTCAATTGTTGGAGTAATTGTTTGGTGGTTTTGGGACACCATTACGTGGTCTAACCATTTTTTTTTTTTCATACCTGAGGTGTCTAGGGGAGCTTACGCACACTTCGACTAATTTTGAGGAACCAATTTCATAGCCCACTTGTAGGGATCCAACTTAAAACGAGAGCAAAGTTTTGTATGAACTGACCCAAATGAGTTTATAACACCTGTGAGGCTTCACTGTTAGGCCAACTAGTCTCCAATTCATATTGTGTAGATTGATTTCAGTGGGGATAGTGTGTATATATATATAGTTGATATTGATTTGTGTTTGTGTCCTGTGGAACTATTGTATCCTTGTTGGGCCACTGGCTACAACTTGAAATTTGGGCCGAGGGGTTAGAGACTTTACGAGAATCCAATATGGACAATCACCTTTGCATTGAAGTTGGGCCTTGTTGGGCCACATGCAAGAAACACCGTATAAAATTAGGAAAATGATGGTCCAAGATGTGTTTTGATAATTAATACCCGCCAAAGACATACTGAGAACATTTTTTAATGCTGAAAATTTCCTTAACGGATATTAATTATCAAAACACGTCCTGAGCCGTCATTTCCCCCATAAAATTTGGGCGAAAATATGAAAACAACAAAGATAAATAAGATAGGCTATATTTATCCATGTAGCTCAAACTAATTGGGACGAGCAACTTAAACTTAATTGTCAATGGAACTGGTGTAAAGCTATATATGTGCTTTCTTGATTGGTTGTTTAATTTGGGATAGTTTTAGCAAGCTGGCACATTGCCAAAAGCAGGCCAACAACTAGGTTGCTTGGCGAAGAACTAGTCCACGATATGATAGTAGAGATTCTTAGGTACAATAGCTCAAATCCGAACTAAGTGCAAGATGAAATCGGGAGACCAAGGATCTATCCAAGAAATACTGTAATAAAATGAAATAGTAAAATCCCTTTGCAACAATGGATGAAAAAAGCCGTCTTATTTTCATAAATGCATTTATATAACTTATTCATGAACCACCGAAAAGGGCAAGACGTTAGAGTTGATCGGGATACGATATTCATGTTTGATACCACCGATTAACCAGCTACTCATATGACATCTTACCCCAATTGTGTAAAGAAAGTAAATACGAAACAACGTAAAATGGGACAGTAAATGAGTAATTGTTACCTAACATATGAATAATCCTAGCTCGTCTAGGAATATAAATATTTGCTATTTTTAAATCTCTCCAATTAATTAACCCACCAACAGATAAGAAAATCAATCTCGCAAACGGAAAGCAATAAAAAGATGAACGCAAAGATATACGTGGAAAACCCTAAACGGGAAAAAACCACGGGAAGGAATCAAAACACTATACTCATTGTACGGTTACAAACAAACCTATACTTACAACCTAGAATCGCTCTCGGTTGACCAAGGTTGATTGCCGAATTGCTCGTTCACCGCACCCAGTGCTTGACTGCCGCTGCCTTGAATCCACAAGCCTTCCACTATCCTTCGGAAATCCACCGAAGGCCAACTCAAGTAAGTTGAATCAAAGATTGGAAAGAAACTCCATGAAGTTAACCTTATTGCTCGATGATCAATTGATCATGTTTGTACTTCAAGAAACAAAACCGAAACCCCTTGGATGTTTTCTTAGGTTTGAACGTTCTTGGGGGCGGCTCTCATATGTTCGGTAGCCTCAAAATTCCAAAAGACCCGCATATAAATAGATGCTGGAAAAACAGGAAAGTTGCTCGAGCAACTCGAAAAGAACTTGCAGGTAGTGCTCGAGCACCATGTGCTGAAAGATGTTTCTATATATGAAGGATCTTGATTTCGTGACTCCATTTCCTTGTCCACGAAATACTCTGCCAAATCTTCATTTCCTTTGATTTCCTTCCATACAAATTACCTTATCAATCTCACTCTTGAATCTTTAATTCTCTTTCCTTATTCAGCTGCCATGTGCACAAAATCCTTTGAGAGTCTTGATTTTCTCTTCTCCAATTTCCTTAACCAATTCTACCAAATTTCTTTGACAAACTATTATCTCAATTATAGAATATTTGATTTCCTCCACTTCCTAAACAGACACTCTAGAAATAAATAAATAAATAAATTACAACTCGATAAATGAGGATATAATTATATGTGTGTTTTATTGTGGAATTCGCCAACACAATGAGACCGTGGATTATGGTCCTAACAATCTCCCCCTTTGGCAATTCCATGACAAAACATACATAACAACCTATCCCTTAACAGATTGATCACGGCCTGTGAAGCTGCAGAAATAAACACTGAGAAGACAATCTGTTGATCAATAAATTACTCCCCCTTTTTGTCACGGAATGACAAAGGTAAAACACTAAATCAAGAGATAATAAGCCCAAATGAAGCCAAAGAGTAAAATCAATTTAAGCCAGACTGATATGCCAGGTGAAGGAAGTCGACCACAAAAAAAAAAACAACTCACATACCGAACAACCACCAACAAGTACGAACATAGCATAAGTATGAGCGAATATCAAACTGCGTCGCCCAGAGGTCAAAAGGAATTCTTTTGTTCTATATGACAGCTTAAAACTCATAACTCAAAAATGAAAAATCATGTCATAATCAGGTAAAAAAAATAAGACGAACATATTAATTCGAGTTATGAATTCTCAACCATTTGGCTCAGTAAAAGTCACTACATTTTAAACAAAAATGCATGGGAAAATTTGTAGATATCCCAAGCATGAATGAATCGGGAATTAAGTGCAACATGCGATATGAGTCCATGACATAGTGGGTGTGTGACACGTCAGAAAATATTAAGACTACCATCTTCGGATACAAGATTTCTCGTGTTCCATGAGAATGACAATCACCCTTTCTCCCACGAAGTCAAACCAAGCATGATGACACGAATGACATCCCAAGGCCTAACAAACTCCCCCTCAACGATTAAATACTCCCCCTCAACCAATGAGTATTTTGCCATATCAATTTCTATTGAATCTTCCAAACAAATACACGTGTTTTAATATTTTTACCCCACTGCCTTTTGACACGAATATTGGAAATAAGAGTACCTCATACCCAATCCTCGGTTACTAAGCAAGTGGTCCAACACAAATACCTTCACAAAGTCTATCCATTTTGTGACACGAACGCTCAGAGGGAGAGTACCTCACCCCAAGTGGTCGGTACTTGATGAACGCCCGGATAAGCAATAAGATTTCACATAATAGACCCCTTTTTCTTTTTTTTTCTTTCTTCCCCCTTTTTTTTTTTAAAAAACCGAGAGAACACCGTATCCACTCAAGATGCCAAAAGGTCAATCGCCGAAGAAACAAAATGAGACATTTTAATGGACATGAGAACCAACTATCCAATCTGGATAATCTTCCTAATCCTGACGTGTAAATGTGGCGATCATAGAGTCATAGGGCATGATGCAATTAATTTCCAAATATTGCGCATGAGAGGAGAATCAACAAGAAGAATCCATGCATTTGAAAAGAAAAAGTGCATTTATGTGATTCCCATGGTCGACTACACACAACTAAAGAAACATGCTACGTCCAACTTTTTTTTTTTATTTTACTTTTGGTTATACGAATGTTTTTGGATTTTCAATATAAGCATGAAAACAAAAATAATAGAGAAAACCACAAAGTTCAAAAAGAACACCACAACTGAGTAAATAAGACATAAAAAAAACATAGAAGGACTAAATAAAACACTAGAGAAAGACTCAATCAATGAAACGAACCCCAACGGAATTGTCAACAAACATATGACGTGAATAACTACCATTAAGATTCCACATGTTAATCTTTTTAGCCTTAGTAACCGTATGAGTAGCAAGACAATGCAAATCACATCTCCTGACCCATATGAGTTTGGTCTTCACCTGAGAGCTCTTGCCCTGACCGATAGACATATGTCTAGGTTTCATGTCTTTAGTGTGGCCATCATTATACCCAACTGGTCTAGGCATTTGACCATTGTTCCATCTAGGGACAAAGTTATCATAAGACCATCTATTGTTAGTGGCATAAGCATGTTTAGCATTGGGATAACCATGCAATTTAAAGCAGTTTGGTCTAATATGACCCTTAACTTGACAATAGTGACATGTTGGAATAAATTTAGGAGTTGCTTTCTTATTATCAAGGGGCTTTTTATCAAAAATTTTAGCAGTATTTATAGTATGGAATTTAGACGTTACCTCTTTAGGTTTTGCTTCGTTCAATTTATCTGCAAGTTGTTTAGATGATGAAACTCCATGAAAGCCAAGTCCTGACCTATCACTCGTTGGCCTTTGTATGCTAAGAATTTCATCCAACTTATTCGAACTTGCATTTAACTGCTCAAAAACATTGTTAGCATTAGTCAATTCAATATTCAATTCTTCAACTTTTCCTTCACATAATGCGTTTGACTCAATCAAGAGTTTGTTTGTTTCTTGGAGGCTTCCAACTTCCTTCCTAAGTTCATCTCGTTCGTTAGTAACACCATTCAACAACCCTTGCAATTTCTCTACCTGTTCCTTCACGGTAACCAACTCCACACTTGAACTATTACATTTTTCAGCCAACTTAAAATTTGTCTCAATGATTTTTACACTCTCTCTATAAAGCATTTGATACTTTTCTCTCAACTCCTGAAAACTCTCAACCTCATCTCCTTCCTCATCTTCACTATCATCAGATGATTCATGCTCACTAAAATTAGATTGAAGGGATGCCCCAAATGCAATGAAATTCGTGTTCTCTTGTTCTTTCTCAAACTTTTCGGAATCACTATCATCATCCCAAGTTATATTGACTTTTAAGTTAGTCTTCTTTTTCAGTTTGTTAACACATTCATGTGCTAGATGACCGTAACCATAACATTCATAACATTTAAGACCTAGTGGTGCCCCTTTTTCTTCCCTTTTTTCTTTTCCAGAAGAGAAATTAATTCTTCCTTTGTTATTGGATATTTTAAAACTTGAATCATGGCTAGTCCTATTCTTTTTAAAAAACTTTTTAAAGTTCTTACTATCTTGTGTCGGAGTAAGATTCGAATAATGATTCCTATTTTTATTCATGTTCATCGTAAACGCTAAGGATCCACTCAAGAAAAAAATTCTTAATCAAAGAGCGACCCGCTTTGATACCAATTGAATAATCCTAGCTCGTCTAGGAATATAAATATTTGCTATTTTTAAATCTCTCCAATTAATTAACCCACCAACAGATAAGAAAATCAATCTCGCAAACGGAAAGCAATAAAAAGATGAACGCAAAGATATACGTGGAAAACCCTAAACGGGAAAAAACCACGGGAAGGAATCAAAACACTATACTCATTGTACGGTTACAAACAAACCTATACTTACAACCTAGAATCGCTCTCGGTTGACCAAGGTTGATTGCCGAATCGCTCGTTCACCGCACCCAGTGCTTGACTGCCGCTGCCTTGAATCCACAAGCCTTCCACTATCCTTCGAAAATCCACCGAAGGCCAACTCAAGTAAGTTGAATCAAAGATTGGAAAGAAACTCCATGAAGTTAACCTTATTGCTCGATGATCAATTGATCATGTTTGTACTTCAAGAAACAAAACCGAAACCCCTTGGATGTTTTCTTAGGTTTGAACGTTCTTGGGGGCGGCTCTCATATGTTCGGTAGCCTCAAAATTCCAAAAGACCCGCATATAAATAGATGCTGGAAAAACAGGAAAGTTGCTCGAGCAACTCGAAAAGAACTTGCAGGTAGTGCTCGAGCACCATGTGCTGAAAGATGTTTCTATATATGAAGGATCTTGATTTCGTGACTCCATTTCCTTGTCCACGAAATACTCTGCCAAATCTTCATTTCCTTTGATTTCCTTCCATACAAATTACCTTATCAATCTCACTCTTGAATCTTTAATTCTCTTTCCTTATTCAGCTGCCATGTGTACAAAATCCTTTGAGAGTCTTGATTTTCTCTTCTCCAATTTCCTTAACCAATTCTACCAAATTTCTTTGACAAACTATTATCTCAATTATAGAATATTTGATTTCCTCCACTTCCTAAACAGACACTCTAGAAATAAATAAATAAATAAATTACAACTCGATAAATGAGGATATAATTATATGTGTGTTTTATTGTGGAATTCGCCAACACAATGAGACCGTGGATTATGGTCCTAACAACATAATTTGTTCATAATTCTTTAATGCCTTCGGGAGTTTGGTATGAAGGAATCGACTCCTTTTTCGAACAGTATTTCTTGGATCTGCATCCACCAAAACCCCTCAACCCAAAACTAACTGATCCACAATCCCCAAACTGTGTGAGTGAGTGTTAAGAGGGTTCTCTAGATTGCACCCCAGTCCATAGACAAAGTCATTGACTGAGTAAGAATTTGGAGACCATTTGGACTTCTACCCATAGGGCAATTCTTATTTTGATCAAGTCCACTAACTCCTCCCAGCATGGATCCTTGTTTTGGAAAGTCAAAACCAATTCAATCCTCATCTTCCAGATAGACCATATCACACCAAACAGTATACTCTATACCTATCCATTTAAAGAAATGGGGAGGATGCAGATTCGTATTTCTTATGTTGTAGCTTTCTACAATGATTGTGCTATCTTGTGTGAGTAACCGTGTTAGATTTATTTGAGGGTTTCAAACTAAAACCAAGTTTGTGTGGCTTAAATGAGCGATGTGGGATAGAAAATACATCACTTTCGTCCTGTAAAGATTGTCCACTCCGGAAAGAAGTACAATCTCTGAATCAAGAAATATAGTACTTCCATTCATTATTCCTTTTAAAGTTTTCAATCATTCTACAACCACAAACAGTTACACAAACTCACTCACATTCACAGTGAGACCCATACACACTATACTTCCAGTGTGTGCCCCCCCAACCAAAAGATGTGAGTGTGTGTGTAAAGTATATGTGTAACTGTTTGTGGTTGAATAACAATTGTAAAGTTTTTGACACCAAATTATGCACGATAGTACTTCATTTTTATCTAAAAAGTACTTTAGTTAGTTTTTGAGGGACGAAGGGTGTGGTGGTGGTGAAGTGATGACGGTGGTGGTGGTGAAGTGATGATAATCTGGTGGTGGTGGAGTCGAGATGGGATTTTCGGTAATGCAATAGCCGGCCACTACAACAAATTCTATGTTTTGCTACAAAAAATTGTCACTACATGTTAGTTTTTTGTCACAAGAATGTTATGGTGACAAAATTTTTTTGTTGCCCTTTTGTCACAACAAGCCCGTAGGAATAAGCCTGTTGTGACAAAATCTCAAACTCGTCACCAGAAACCAAAAATTATAGTGACGACTAGAGTTTGTCACAAAAGGTTTCAATTATAGTGACAAAATATTTCGTCACAATAGGTAATTAATTTGTTGCTATTAGGTTGACTTTTGTCACAATAACTTATTTCCACAAGGTAAAAAAATAGTATAGTGACAAACAATTTTGTTGCAAAAACTCAAGCTTAATTTGTCACCAAAAAGTTGTTGAGGCAAAACAAACTTGTTGCAACTGGTACTCTAATTTCGTCACTATAAACTTATGGTGACAAAATAACCATTTATCACAGAAATGGAATAGTAGTCACAACATCATTGAAACAATTGTCACGAAAAATCTGTTCAGACACACCTTTTGTAAATTGACATCCATAAATGAAAATTTTGTATTTCATCAACGCCAATAGTATCCAAATGCTAAATTTTGTATTTCATCAACGCCAATAGTATCCAAATGCTAAATGTTGTCAATATAATCATCCATTGCATAAAATTAATTACATCAGCTTGTAAATCAAAAAAACTCCAACACAAATTGCATAAAAGAGTTGAGAGTTACTACAGTACTTCAGTAAAAAAGATCCAAATGTAATCTTCCTTTCAAGGTAATTTTTGTGCAGATTTCTCAAAGTTGAAGCTTGCTTCTTTGCCTGATTTTTTTTCTCTTTTTGCTCCCAAAGTCAAAGAACACGAACATGATCAATAGGTGTGTCTGGTAGTAAAAGCTGGAACTCGTACTTTATACCCTAACTCCATAAGGGTCTTGGTGTTTTAAATTTCTGAAACAAATGCAGAGAAATAATTATTAACTTTTATATACTCTCCAACAATAGGTGTGTCTCAAACACTCTGTTTTCATAAAAGTTTTGTTTCATTTGACAAATTAAGAATGTCGAAAGCTAAGCACACACATAGGTCAAAGATCAATAGGTTAGTAACCACAGTCCCAATCCACAATGCCTTGAGTCCTTGACATACTACCATTTCGATAAGGGATGATGAAATAATGCATTTCCTTACTGTAGGTATATGGTCACTAGGATGGACTAGCAATCAAACATAATTTAGACTATCAACGACGCCTTATATAACTAAAGTTAGATCATCAACACTAAAAATGAATGAGGGCTAAAAGTTGCTTTGAGTTACCCTAGCATCTTCTATTGGAATTGCTAATTTCTGCTTTCTTTCAACATGATGGGTCTTTATCTTGAGAGTAACACAACCCTTCAAAGACTAAGATCTGCAATCTTGAGGAAGCCAATCCTTAGCCCTTTCCAATACAGAAATGAAAGGATAACAATCTGCAAGTAAACAGAGATGATTCCCCCCATAAGAAGAACAATAATCCTAAGAAATTGGCATCACTATTCATTGGGCTAAAGTCTCGTGCGCGCTGAGAGCCTCACATAGCATGCGCATGCGTACACATACACATACAGAGAGAGAGAGAGAGAGAGAGAGAGAGAGAGAGAGAGAGAGAGAGAGAGCTAATCTAAGGATAATGCCAATAAAGAAACGGATCTGCGTTGTGGCCAAAGAACGCATAGAAATAAGAAAAAAATGGCTTTGGATACCTGCGTCGTGACTAAAGAAACAGACCTGCTCCGAGCTAGCTAATCATACATATGAATAAACCTAAGGCCCAAAACAATAAAGGTTTAAGGTACCGAAATGTATCGAAAAGCAAAATATACAACACCAAGGAGACCACATTATGCCCCATGAACACAAAACAGAAAAAAAACTAAAGAAACAAGAAAGAAGAAAATACATGACTAAACTCACGTTAACAAGATTCACTGATTCAGCAATTAAGATATGTACCAGTTCCACGATGCCATCAATCAAGTTATGACGCAAAGGTAAGTGAACCTTTAACTTACATGAAATGAAATAAACTAGTATGATGGGACCCTTAAGCTCACTGCCAACCTCCATACTAATGTTGGTTAGCTAGGATTCTGACCCTTAATTTCTTTTAAGTTTCTATGTGGAAGTTTCTATCAAAACTCATTCAAGTTTGTGTTTCTAATTTGCACCTTTAAGTTATCATCTAACAACAGAACCAGAAATAGTAATTGTTTTAACTTGAGATTATAATTAAATGTATTCCAACCCAATTAATGCAAATCTACCATGGATTAGGCAATGGGGCTGTAGAACTTCTTGAAGTTCAGAAGGGAACAAAATAAGAGCCCATTGAAGCACTACATTCTACCAATTAATGTTGACTGAACTATACCAAGATGTCAATAGGGCAAAAAATCAAGGAATAAACAAGAAAAGTAAAAAATGGGTATTCGGTTCCAAGAGTGTTGGCCGAACATGGCGTGGTTTGTGACAGAGGTCGATGGGGTGCGTCAAGCGTGCGCGCTTGTATGTGTGTGTGTGTGTGTGTGTGAGAGAGAGAGAGAGAGAGAGATGCATCATAAACCGTTGGGAACGAACGAGAGAGGACTTGGAGAACTGTGACGCATAGAGTGGTGGGGATGGAGGCCGTTGAGGGAGATGGAGGAAGGAGGAACTGCTACTGTGTGCCCTAGGGCAAAAATCAGAGGCGCTTCGAATTAATGGGGCATACGCAGATAGGAGAGAGCGAGAGAGACAGATATGGGGATTTCTCTTGGGGATTTGGGGATTTCTCTTCACGCGCCTTTGTTTTGAGAGAGGCACGAACAGATTATGGATTTGAATTATTTTGGAGAATTAGGGCCTAAATAATTAAGCACCCTCGTATCACAACAAATTCTAAATTTAATCAGTCAATTATACTTTAATAATGGTTGATCTGAACTATTAGGATTTCACGTCTCACTGATTTCATTATTATCACCAAAATTGAAGATCATCGGGTATCGACGACTGCTTGATCGGACAACATTAGATACATCCCGAGATATTAAAGTATAAGATTGTAATACCCGACCCCCACTTAACTCTTTTTTTTATTAGAACGCACTCCTATGAATGTGGAAAATATACCGGATTAGTCGATTTGAATTAATCCATCTTTTGTATATCATGGAGTACATCAGTCGTACCAAAAGTGAAGTTAATCGGGTATCGCTACACACTTGATCGGAAAGAAAAACCCATTTTGCTAATGAAATTGTTTCTTGATAAAGAAGCTTTCTGAACCCGATCAAGATAATTTTTTATGAGAATGATGCAATCAAAAAGAAAAACAAAATCAACGGTCTGGATCGTCGTAGTTGTGTTGCCGTCAGATGGCTACCATACGTTCAAATACAACACAAGACTTAGTTTGTTAACAATTACATTGAACGTATAGAATTTAAAGGTTTTTACCAACTCAAATTTACAGTGGTCAATCTGAATCGTTAGAATTTCACGTCTCACTAATTCCATCAATGTCACCAAAATCGGAGATCATCGGATATCACGTGACCGTCTGATCGGACAACATTTGATGCATTCCGAGGCATTTAAATATTAGATTGCAAGACCGCCCAGTACCAAAGTCTTTATTTTTCGATCCGAACCATCTATCTTTTACATATTACAGAGTTCATTAATCGTACCAAGAATGAAGTTGAACGAGTATTGCTACACATTTGATCGGGCGATAACTATCATCCAAAAGCCAAATTGCGACTCAATCAAGGAGCTTTCTAAATCTGATCAAGTCAAATTTTTACGATATTGATTTAATCAATAAGCACAACGAAATCAACAGCCTCGATTGTTAAAATAGTCTTGTCTTATTGAGATCCGCTAAACAATCGTGTCGAAGAATATTAGTATATAATATAATTAGACATTGTATGGGCAACGCTTGGTTTTTCTTTGGTCAATTCTAGTGCTTTTCCTGGGACGTTCGGAAATGCGGGGTTTATTCTAGCGCTTTTTTTGGGCCACTGGTAAATGCCTTGTCAAATTTTTTTTTTTTTTTGGGCCGTAGGGAAATAGTCGATCTATTTCTGCGTTTTTGCTTGGGCCGTCGGGAAAGCCCCATTCTAGCAGTGGCTAGAAAAAGTGCTAATTTAGACCTCCTGTTGTAACGTCTTTTCGAGTCGTTGGTAGAAAAAGCACTAGGAGATCTCAATTTTTTTGTAGTGAGTATATCATGACAAAATTAGTGTCGTCACCATAGCTCTCTCTTTTTTAATCTTGTTGCCACAAATGGGATTTCATCACAATATGTATGAACTATTGTGAAGAATAATTTTGTTGTAAGAACCTACACTAGTTGCTACGGAGTTTTTTTATTTTTTATTTTTTATTTTATTACATATATGTACATTTCCAAACCTTTTGCAACAAAATAAATTGTAGGAAGAATAATTTCCTTTTGTGACAAACGTTTTCATCACAATATTTCAAAAATAAACATTTGTTGTGACAAACTTAAAGTGACAAAATTATTATGTGGCAAGATCCAATTCCCGCCGGCTAGAAAGTTTCCCGCCATGCTTGTTGCGACAAAATGTTGCAACGAAATTGATTTTGTCACGATAACTCTACCTTTTTCGGCTTGATGCTACAAAATGAGATTTTGTCACAACAAGTGAACATATTGTGACAAAATTCATTTTGTAGGAATTATTTTTGTAGCAAGAACTATAATTTGTTGTAGTGAGCAAATTGCATAATTGTAGGCCAACAGGAGTGAGTTTTGTTCCAATGGGTATTTCCATGTTTTGCTTCTTGCTAAACTTAGGTTTTGGGTCTCGGATGGACATATGATTATTCTTAGCGTTGTTTACTCGGTTGAGTCTCGGATTAGAAATACGATGCCATCATTCCTTGTACCTATTAATCTTTGTAACAATTTCGGTGGACTCACCTCTAAAATGCTTGCTTGAGTCTATTAACTTGTAGGTTCCGTGGAGTAGAACATATGTATAAAATCTTGGGATCGATGCTGATTCTTGAAATTAGCATTTCCTTTGAATACACAGGAGGTCGATTTTTTAGAAAAGTCTGTGGTATGTAATCAATCAACTAGCAATGGAACTGAAAGAATTGGAACGGTACCATTTTTCATTATTCTTTTGCGCATACATGAGTGAAACCAAATCTTAACAACAATTATTTTATACACACTTTCAGAACAAGGTATTGAAAGCATTATGGAACAGATGACATAAATATATATATAAAAAGTAAATGAATCCCAACATTTGAAAATTAGGAGATAGGGACCCAAACAGCGACGCTCGGCACTCTCTGGTAAACCACAAACATCATATAATACCCTGGCGGCGCCACCTCTGCACTGGGTGGAGCCCGAAACACAATCCTGTACACTCCATTTGATTCTGAAACAGGGCGGACGATATTCATCTTTACCAATCTCTGCCCCTGTGAAAACGAATGCGTAGAGTAAGGCGCACTTGCAAAATTAACCTCCCAATTCCCCGTCGTGTTTGAATATGGCACCGTTACATACACATTGTAAAGCTTCGACCCATATTGGACCGACTTTGGGGCCTTCGCTATCACCGGCCTCAAAGTTGAGTTGTTTGCTGATAAATAATCGGGTGAAAATGCCTCGATTCTCAGCTCCGTGGGGAAAGGCTGAACCCACGTGTATACCTCATGTGTGTTACTTCCGGCGAGCAAAATTCTTCCGTCAGGCAATAAATTTGCGGTCGAGTGGTACATTCTGGGGATTGTAGTGGGGTTTAGGATCGTAAAGCGGGAGCCCGCAGGTTGGTCTGGTTGGTATAGAATTGGATTCAAACCAGGATTATTTGCCAATCCGTACCCTTGGGACCCCTCTTGAGCCCCGTTGATGATTATTACGTCTCCTGTTGGTAGCATCACCATCTCCCCCATGTTCCGAACAAGCGGCATGTCCTCCATCTCCCAAGCAGGGTTGGGATCAGTTGCCACGATCCGCCCGCAGTTCTCTTGGGCCGGTATCGTCACTTTGTGACCATGGTAGGCGTCGTATTGAGCCCCACCACAAATGACGATCGTGGCCGTGGAATAGTTACCTTCCAATGCTAGCATGGCAGAGGATCCTGCGGATGGGTAGTTACGTGGTCCTCCCCCAATCAGAGGTAAATTTGATATAATCACATTATTCACGTAATCGTATATCACACATTGTTTATCAGCAAATATAAACAGATTTCCGTTTGGGAGAAGGTGAACGTATGGATACAGGTTATCCCCTTCGTTGTCTGACACATTGCCGAGGAACGAGAAATTAATCGCGCCGCCGATTCTCGGTGGGTAATACTCCACGCTGTTGGTGCCGATACCGCCGACTATTATGATAGAACCGTCGGGAAGTATCTGATTCGTGGCGTACCAACGGCCTTGGGACAACGAGATGTTTTGAAGCTCAACCCAATCGCAAGAGGAAGTGGGTTTGCAGGGGGTGAATGTTCGGAACTTGGTGTTGCCGTCGTTGAAGCCGCCGGATTGGAGGAGGGTGCCGTCAGGGAGGAATTGGCCCGAGGAGCACCACGTGTCGGTTTGGACCGTGAGGGGACGGATTTTGTTGGTTTTGAGGTCGAGGAGAGCGGAGTGGGCGGAGCAATCGGTAGTTAAAGCCAGGTCGTTTGGGTCGTGGCGGCATTGTTGGACGCCGTTAACGATTGGGAGCGATAAATTGGACGGGCCGATGTCGGTCCGATCGAGGAGGACGACGGTATTGAACGGGGTGACGGCGGCGTGCATGGCGGCAATGCCAGCGTTTTGCACAATGACTTCCCACGTGCCCCCCTGGGCACGTGTTCCGATGATTGTAAGGGCGAAGCAGAGGAATTGTAGACAGAAGAAAATGGGAGCGGCCATAGTGAAAGCGAGAGAGTGTTCACGGTTTAGTTGTGTGTGTCTGCCCTTATTTCTGAGATATATATAGTGAGAATGTGAGACTTATATTTATAGATGAGAGAGAGAGAGAGAGAGAGAATTTCAAATGTGGGGGTTAGAGAGAGAATGTCAAATGTGGGGGTTAAGTTGATGTCGACCCTTCACTGTTCATTCTGTTGAGCAAGGGAATTCGGAGAATCTTTGAGTTGGGGAAAATTATGAAGTAGTAGGCGAATTTTTGCAAAGGTCAACTGAACGAAAACCCAACGTCCGCCATTCTGCCCTGCACGTCCTCCTCCTCCTCCTTCTTCGTCTTTATTCGCCATGATTTTTCTGGTCGTTTGAGTTTTTATTGTTGTTGTTGTCCTCCGTTTTTGGACACTCTCGAAATAGTCAATGAGTTTCCCACCTAATTTTATTATTTCAAACAAGCATGGTTATTACAACCATAATTTCTAACTTTCGATAAACATATCGATCTTACAACTTTAGACAAGCATACCCATCTATTGGTTGACGGATTCGGCCTTGACTATTTGAGGGCTGAAAGCAAAAATTTAATGTTGAGCCTTTTTTGCTAGACCATTGTAAAGGGTACCAAAATAAGAGGAGCTACTAAAATATGAAATTTTCCAGAACCTAAATCGATCGAATTTTCGGCTTTAGTTCGGAGCCGGCCCTGCTGGTCGATGGGTTCCACTGATGCGGGAATGATTGTTGGTTGATTTTCTTCAATTTTTTTTCCCCTCTAAATTTCTAGGGAATGAATGTTGGTTTGCCCAGGGAATAATACTGTTGTCATCCGCTCAGAAGATCAGTGAAGATAGAAATTTCTAGGGGAATAGCTTAAGTAGTTTAATGGAAACAACAACTTTCTTTGAAAGTGGCAACAACATTTTAATTAAATGGATATAGGACGGGCGATTCTCCTAAATTCTTTAATAATGGTAACAACAACTTCAATTGCTATCTTTATATTCCCCCTCCGTCCTAAACTCCCAGGAACCACCACATCCTACCAGAAACCCAACCAGGATCGGAGAGCCCATCCAAACGCCAGCCGACAAGAGCCCCAAGCGCTGCCGAAACCCCAACATTGACCGCCAAGACACCACCAATTTGGCTCCCACAAACGACCTGAGGAAAAGCCAACGAAGGTACCAATCGCCGCTAGCCGGCGCCACCCTCAATCGCCCACGCAATAGCCTCGATCCAGATCCAAACGCCTGCCGTGAAGCCGCGGCTTGCCGATAAATTAGGTTAAAATATTGGGAAAAAAATTATCGCTTTAACATTATGTGGAGTCTCAAAATTCTTAGACACGTTCTTCAATAAAAAAATTACTATTTAAATTTTTGGTGTAAATTATTTTTCTAAAGAATTCTCATAAACACATTACTATTTTTTATGTGCAAAATGAATGATTTTTCAAAAGAAGACAACCAATTTAGGAGCGAGAGAGAATATAAAGATAGCGATTGAAGATCCAAGTTGTTACCATAGTAACAAGGAAAGTCAGACCTCTCTCAACCCTATCTCTCTCTTCCTCTCTTTCAACCCTAGCTAGCTACCATAACTCCTTAATCTTCTCCCTTCCCCTCCTCCGTGGGTTCCATACCCGTGTGCAGCGGCGGGAGGGGGAGGCTATGGTACTACCGACTCCCTTTCTTTGTTTTTTTTCTTCCTTCCGTTTCTCCAAATCTACGACTTGTCGTCTGATCTGTGAGAGTTTTTGTGGGCAGCGTGCCCTTCGGAGAAAGGATTTCGTTCCTTTCCGCCGTTGCGGCCCTTTTTTGAAAATCGAGGGAGCGCGAGCGCAGGTGGCAAGCGCTCAAAAATACAGAGTCGCCACTTGAGTTTTGAAGGTCCGACACTCAAGGAACCGTATTTCGAAGCACCTGCAGCGCTTTATTTGAAAAAGTGAAGGAAATCAGTCCGTCATAACCATATCTGGGTTCGGGAGCCAGGTTACGAGAGGGGAAGGGTTTTATGGCACCCCTCTCGCCCAATCCGGAGATCGGTCTCTACTTAGGCGTTTTTATGAAAACATTTGTGATTCTTCCTCTTTTAATTGATTTTTTTAGCCAATTAGGGCGGGGGAACAGTTAATCGGGGATTAAAACTGTAACAATTCGCAGGATGTGATCAAATAATGGCACGGATGGATAGTATGATGAATAATAAACGGAATGATCTTGAAACAGCGATCAGATGCCAAAACCAGGCTCGGGGCAGATTTGCCCTGCACGATGACCAACTTGCATGCCTGAACAGATCTGCATGCAAGTCAACCATCGCGCGAGACACACTGACACTCGCGCGAGTATTGTCATCTCACCACAGTCCCTAAATCATCCCCTTCTGGGCTCTGGAAGGACCAGTGCACACCCAGGGAGCAGACCAAGCAGTTTATTGTAAGATTGTAAAATACTAAATATTACACCATACTCCAAGCATGAGCCAAATGAGATGAAATACAACCCCTAAACAGTGGGGGTATCAAAACAGAGGCCAAGGGCCTAGTTGCCCATGCAAGGGCCATTCATGGAAATCAGAGAACTATCGCGCGACAGAGAGTGAATCTCGCGCGACACCCCTGACTGGACTTCCAGGAATTGCTTTGCATGCTTAGGATCCTGAGACAGATCCAGGAGATCCTAAGGGCATTCCAAGCTATTTAAAGCAAATAAACTAGCTACTGTAATTTGTTTTTACATGCGTAACAGTGATCTAAGAATCAAAATAAAGTACAATAGGCATGGAAGCACTGTAAAACAGAAAAGGGCTAGCTTCCCTTCCCCACGAGGTCCATTCTCTTGCTGACACAAGTGTCGCGCGAGCATAGGGGACCGTCGCGCGAGGGTATGGCTGCCACGAATTCTTGTAACTTTGTTGGCTTTAGGACCAGGGCATGGTATTGATTACCAGCCTTGGTCCTGTCAGCCCCCCTCAGGGATCAAAACAGAAACAGCTTAAACATTATACCTTTGCTTGGAAAGGGTTTGGGAGTAGATGAGATTGATTGGTGTGACCTTGCTATCAAGAGTGTATGAACACACTAAGTTCAGAAGTTTAGGAAGTGGTTTGAGGGTTAGGAGCTTTGTGCTAGCTAGTGTAGAGCTTGTGGAATGACTAATGAACTCCTTAAGCAATTTTTTGGAACCCTTAACATGGAAGACCAATGGGGGTATTTATAGGGGGAAGGTAAGGGCTGATTAGAGGCCAAACAAGACCTTAGGACCAGCCACCAAGGCTGGTCACAACTTGGTTGTGAGGCTAGCCAACAAGGTGAGAGAGTGGTTGGGAGTTTGCATGGGGCTAGAACCTGCCAGCACGCCGTTCAGCTGAGGAGAACGGGGTTCCAGCCCATGGGAACCCATGTGCCAAGCAATCATCACCAGTCCAGCTGATAGGGACAGGAGGGAACCATCGCGCGAGGGTTCGAAAGTGTCGCGCGAGGGTCAAACAGTCAACAGTTTGACTTTGACTACACGTGGCAAGCTAAGTGTCGCACGAGGGACACAAAGGCTCGCGCGGGGGTCAACTCTGGCTTTAGGGTTTGACTGAAGTTTCAGAAAGGGTTCAAAGGGCTTCGAGTAGGGTTCCAAGCATTCCAAGCTCAATCCATTCCCAAACCAAGCTCTGTCTGATCCGATTTCATCATCGGGGAAACAAGAAAATCGTAAAATAAAGTAAAACGATTGGGAGACCCAGATTGGGGTGTCTACAGTAGTCCCTCTTTGACGGCACGCGGAGCACCATTGACTAGTACGGGTAACGTCAAAGATTTCTAGACACCCACCAAATCCGCCCAAAAGCCGATTAAATGGAAAATGCAGACGAGTATATAAAAAATACCGTGCACCAAGGGGAGAGATTGGAAGTCGGACGGATAGATCGTCGCTGATTGATGATCGGACGGATAGATCGTCACTGATTGATCGGACGGATAGATCGTCGCTGTGGATTGATCGGACGGATAGATCGTCGCTGTGGATTGATCGGACGGAAAGATCGTCGCTGATTTGATTGATCGGACGAATAGATCGTACCTGATTTGATTGATCGGACGGATAGATCGTCCCTGATTGGTGATCGGACGGATAGATCGTCGCTGATTTGATTGATCGGACGGATAGATCGTCACTGATTGGTGATCGGACGGACAGATCGTCGCTGATTTGATGATCGGACGGATAGATCGTCGCTGATTTGATGATCGGACGGATAGATCGTCACTGATTGATCGGACGGACCACTGCTGGGGATACAAAAATCTTTGGGTTTTGAAGACAAGATCTTCAACGTAACGAGAGGTCATGGACCTTAAAGAGGGATTAACTGAGATTGGGCCGGACCCAAAATCCGGATTGGGCCTGAGGCCCAAAACAAGTGTCGCGCGACACTAACGAACCGTCGCGCGAGAGTCTGAAGTTAGGGCTTGGGTCTGGACAGGCCCAGACCCGGCCCAAACCCGTTCCAAACGTTTAAATCGTCGCGGGGACGTTACAGAAACTGTTCACAGCAGTTTCAAAAGTTCAAAACTCTTTCTCTCTTTCGTCTCTGCTCTCAAACTCCTTCAAACTTCGGACTCACCCACGAAATCATTCAAACCCAACCCTGATCGTTCGTCCATGGCCGACCACGGCAGTGGGGAAGACGGGGGAGGTGTTATTGATCGTCCAAAGGATCGAGGAGAGTCCACAGCCGTCGAAACAGGGGATCCTCCACCAGTGGAGGCCATCGCAGAGGCCGGTGCAGCGATGGCGACAGGCGGAGATGGCGAAGGGGGCCACGAGCAGGAGGTAGGTGGCGGCGACGAGAGTTGCGCGACAGAGCCGGAGGCTCGCGCGACTGTTGTTACGGGGGCCGTGGGCTATATCGTGCAGCCATTGGACTCGAGTACAGCCGTGGAAGGCTCAGTGGTGGCCGGGGTAAGTTCAGGGAATGCAGAACGAATTGGCACTGGAGAAAACCCTTGCGCGATGGAGGAGGAGCCTCACGCGAGGCTTGAAACTGGAGGAGGCAGTAGCAGTGGGGCAGGAGGTGATACCGTCGAGCCGTCCGGGTCCCCGCCGAGGGATTCGGCGAAGGGTAAAGGACCTGTCGAGGAGATCGCGGAGGTCACAGAGACTCCGGTTGAGGTCCGAGAGGAGGATGTGCTGTTTCGGCCAACGGTGATGTCGTCGAGTCACGTGCCGATTACAAAGCACGACGTCGCCGAGCACCTTCCTGACGAAATGCTGGCGAAGCTGTTAGAGGATAACCCCTTGGTCGGGGAGATAGTTTTGAAGGCCAAGGAGGACCGGGCAAGGGCCATTCTGCATCGGAGGCGGCGGAGCGAGCCGAGAGAGAGAGACTGGAGAGAGAGGAGCTTCTGAGAGACGCAGAGGCTGAGGAGAGAGCCCGAGTTGAGGCACAGGGGCCTAGGGTGACGGCCGTGGAGGAGGCGAAGAACACGAGTCGGCCGGGCTTTTCAGTGGAGGCATACGTGCTTCCTACGCCGCACCTTTTTGTGCCGTCAGGCGTTGCGGCCCGTGCACCGTCGCGGAGAGATTACGACGACGAGTTGGTGTTGAGAGATCCCCGGGCCCACATTGCAACGACATGGATGGAGGTATATTCCCAGAAAACACCCTTTGTAATTTGATTCCGACATTCGTGCTTTGATAGTTCATATTCGATACTTGCTCAGAACATGCTTGAACTTTAGAATTGCATGGATGATCTTGCGAACCAAAGCGTGCCAAAGCCACGTATTTCTGTAGTATAAGTCCAATACGTAATAACTTGAACCAACCAATCGTTGTAGGCTTTATTGATCACCTAGAACTTTGAAAATGAAAACTCCGTATGCATGGGAATCTAGAATAGCACGCCAAACTCCCAAGTTGAGGAATGGCATAGAACTGAGGCCAAATATATGTCCTAGGCTTCGTTGATTACCTAGAACTTGAGAATGAACTTCCCGTATACTGACAGACCATTTGCTGCTTGTCTTTGTATCTGAAACAGGCTGGAGCCGAACAGAGGGACATCCGCGGCTTCGGGGGCGCATGCATGTCTCTGCAGCTGTACAAGGGGCTGCCGGAGAGAGTGAGGCGGCTGGTAGACGAGGCAGGCTTTGGGGAGTTCGTGCGGACTTTGACCCCAGTGAGGATTGACCATGCCGTCCTGGTTGCACTTGCTGAGAGGTGGAGGGATACCACCAATACCTTCCACCTACCTCTTGGGGAGATGACGGTGACGCCTGCTGACTTCGCAGCGATCACAGGGCTGAGGGTTGGGGGCGAGCCCATCCCGTTTGACTCAGGGATCCAAGAGGATCGGGCTGCTCTGGAGTGGTTTCTGGGTAGAGTGCCCAGGATAGAGGGAGGAATGGTGAGGTATGACCAGTTCAAGGGCTACCTGAAGGAGGAGGTGTCGAGTGATCGGGAGGCGGAGCAGATGGCCCGGGCGTTTCTGCTATACCTGTTTGGTGCCACGCTGTACCCAAACAGGCGAAGCAACGCCACCTGTCCTACTTGCCAGCGTTGAGGGACTTGAGGACAGCCTCGCGCTTTGACTGGGGTGGAGCGGCTCTTGGGACGGCCTACCTCTTCTTCGGCGACTCGTCGAGGACGGGCAAGAGCACGGCCGGCTACTGGAGGGTCTGGGAGGTACAATTCTACCTCTTTTGAGCGCAGTTTGATTATGCTTGTCCATTATTTAGCTTGCTTGACCGTTTCAATTTCAAACGCCGCATGCCTTGGCTAATGCTTGAATTCGTCTAAACCTTGCAGCTTTGGGCTTACGAGGTTTTGCGGATGTATCCGCCAGAGTGCAAGCATCCAGACCTGAGCACTCTCCCTCGCGCGCTGAAGTGGAATAGAGCGAGCACCGGGAAGAAGGGAGGGAGAGGCGAGCTCAACGCCTTCAGGCTGTACTTAGACGAGCTCAGAGCATCACAGGTATGAACACATAATCATAAGCATTAGATGTGTATTCGTTTCCCTGCTTTAATGCTGTTGCTGATCAATTGCTTGCATTGCTTGTTTGCCTTGAATTGCAGGTCAACTGGGATCCCTGGAGGAGGGCAGAGCCAGAGCCAGAGTACCTGGCCAGGAGCAGAGCCGTCACTGTAGGGAGTAAATCCCGAACAGGCACAAAAAGAGCCCGAACACGTGGTACGTGGGACCATGGTATAATTACAATAAAGACAGTCGCCGTACAAGGCGGTGATCGGCGACAGGGACCAGTGATATGAGAAGTCCTTGATCCAGGGAGCCTGAGCTAAGTCAAGGTCCAGTAACACGAGAGGATATTGGACCAAGGGATTGACACAGGACCGGTAACATGTGAAGTTATTGGTCCAGGTAGCTTGTTCGGCAACAATGGGGCCGAACATGGGGGATTTATACGAAAGCAGTCCCAGGCACAGGGAACTCTCTAGGAGGTTCCGGAAACAGAGATATTCCGTGAAGGAATGAGATCCCAATAAAATAGGATCTTGGGAAGATACCCAACGGGAATGGGAAGTTCGGCCAGTTATGGAAAAGAGTCCTAAACGGATTAAAGTGATGAACTGATAAGGGAACGAGGATCCAAGATGTTTTGGGTTTCCTATACGAGATAGGAAGCTTAGGGAAACGTGGGAACTTGGGCAGCAAGCGTCCATAAACCTATAAATACAAGGTAAACCTAGAGGACAAAGGTACACAATACATTACGGTTTTACGTATTCTTCTACTTGAATTAGGGTTTTCGATCAGTACGTGATACTAACTTAGGCATCGGAGGGCCTTTGCCACGAGAGGCAAAGGTGCACTCACCCTTTGTCTGTTTTGCAGATAAAGATTCCGGCGAGGACCTCGAAGTAGCCGTTACGCTCTTGTGCTGCCTAAATCACTATCGGTTTTTCTGCACTTACAATTGGCGCCGTCTGTGGGAAACGAAAGAGATCCCTCTGAAAAGCGACCTTGATGGAAGAAGATCCAAAAACTCCACATGATCCGAAACACCAGTTGGGAGGAGGAGGTGGCAACTCCCCACCGGATCCTCCGAGAAAGCCCGACGGTGGGCAAGCAAAGAAGCCCACAAACATGGATAATCCCCTGACTGTCCATGGCGACTCCAAGAACAAGGAGGGAAGGACGGCCAGTGGTTCCACGAGAAGGAGTAAATCCCATCGTGAGGGAGAATCAGTGGCGCATTCAAGGAGTGCACACAACCGTGACGATATCTTGGATAAAAAGAAACAAGAGATCGAAGAATATGCACGTTTGATTAAAAAACGAGAATATGAGATACTGGAATTGCAACGGATACGAAGACATCCGGAGGATTCTGGACTGTCACGAAGGGATTCCAGAGGAGAAAGGCTGGCAATAATAGAACACATGAAGGCTCTTTCACGAGGAAGGGGGAGCCGGTCCGGGAGTCCCACTCCGAAAAAGAAAAGGGCTTCTTCACGAAAAAGAAGAAGCAGAAGCCTCACCCCCGAAGAAGGAGAGATTAGAAGACATCACAGGGATAGGTACGAGAGACCTGATTCCGATTGGGAAAAGAGTACTCCCAAGAAAGCAAAAGAACGAGAGGAGGGAGCCATGTCTGCACGAGAGGCGGCACGGAAAGCCCTCAGCAATATAGCCTCATCCTCTTTTTCAAAGAGATTGCAGGAGGCGAGGCTTCCGAGCAGGGTGAAGCACGGGGCATTCGTACTTTACGAAACAAATAATGATCCCGTGGCACACATACAACACTACCGGCAGGCAATGTTCATGCACGACGGGGATGATGCAATCATGTGCAAGATGTTCCCGTCGAGTTTGGGGAAAGTGGCCTTGTCATGGTTCCATAAGCTGGGGCCGAACACCGTGCGAGGATGGAGACAATTGGCCGAAGAATTCACTGCTCGGTTTCTGACGAGCAGGAAAGCACCAAAAACCTTTGAAAGCCTCTCTGTTATGAAACAAGGAGAGAGTGAGCCGATCAGAGATTATGCTGAGAAGTACTGGGAAACTTTCAACGAGATTGAAGGGTGCAGTGAGGAGTATGCCATAGCCACGTTCAAAACAGGGTTGCCTGTTCGGGGAGAGCTGCGTAAATCCTGAACATGAACCTGGTAGATACACTGGCAAGGCTAATGGAACGAATCGAGCAGCATGCCAGAAACGAGGATGACATACTGCGTGAGGACAACAGGATGGTTGCCGAACAAGCGAAGGTTCTACCGAAGAGGGCGGACAAGCCAGAGCCCAAGACCTACAAAGATAGGAGGGAGTACGGGCAGGTCAAGAAAGAACCGTATAAAGAGAAGCACGCCCCAGACCCCAAGTCTTTCTTTTCGGTGACAACGGTTTGGAAGGAACCAATCTATCGGATTCTTTACAAAATAAAGAATCGCCCATATTTCAAGTGGCCCCCAAGGCTGGAGGGGGACAAAGATGCGAAGAGGGCTACGAGTCAGCATTGTAGTTACCATAAAGACTGGGGGCATATGACGGAGGATTGCGAGATGTTCAAGTAACACCTCGATGATCTGGTCTCACGGGGTTACCTGAAAGAATTTATTCAGGAGGAGCACAAAGGTGCAGAGAAAGCATTGGAATTGGATTATGAGCAGAATCCAAGATGGGTAATCCATATGATACATGGATTGGCCGCGCCTTACACGAGAAGTGAGGTGAGGTTGCTCCAAAGACAAGTAAAACACGACCAGCACGTGATGCAGTTGGGAAAGAAACGAGGACGTGAAGGAGAAGAATGCACTGGGGGCATAATCTTCACAGATGAGGACCTGGGGGGAATCCAGGTACCGCATAATGATGCCCTAGTCATAACCCTACGAATTGGGGAATATGACACGGAGAGAATCCTGGTAGATTCGGGAAGCTGCACGGAGATACTGTATTATGACGCGTTCAAGAAGCTAAGACTGACACAAGCAGATTTGGTGCCGTCAACAACCCCTTTGGTAGGATTTAGTGCAGGAGCAGTGTGGCCATTGGGCAAAGCAACTTTCCCTGTTCGGGCAGGAACAGTTGTGCTAAGAACCGATTTTTTGGTGGTAGATGTACCATCTTCCTATAACGCGATTATTGGAAGGACATGGTTGCATAAGATGAGGGCGGTTTCCTCCACCTACCATCAGATGGTAAAATTTCCCGGGTCAAATGGTATCGAAAGAATAAAGGGAAATTAGAAGGTCGCCCAGCAGTGCTTGGTTTCTATAATCAAGAAGGCACCGAAGGCCCAGTTAGTTCAAGCAATTGAGGTTCCGGATCAGCCGACCATTGAGGATGTCGGAGGGGATCCCGCCGAGAAAGTGGTGGAAGGCTTGAAGAAGATTCAGATCAACGAGAATGATCCAGAAAGGTATTTTCTGATTGGGGAAAATCTGAATGAAGCAGAAGAGGAAGAGTTGGTAAGGTTCCTCAAGGAGCACGTTGATGTGTTTGCCTGGGTGCCCGAAGAGATGCCCGGAGTGGATGCAAACGTGATTTGTCACCACTTGAATGTGGATCCACAACATAAGCCCGTGATGCAGAAGAAGAGACGACCCGCCGTACAACACGTGGATGCTGTTATCGAGGAAGTGGACCGATTGCTCGAAGCAAAGGCTATACGATTACGGATAATGGAAAAGTATAATCACTCGATTTGGGGTCCCTTATTCACTGATTACGGATAATGGGTCCCAATTTCAGAAAAAATTCAAGGCCTTTTCTGCCCAGTATGGAATAAGAAATTATTATTCCACCCCAGCCTACCCACAGAGTAATGGGCAGGCAGAGGCTTCCAACAAGACTATACTTGATGGGATCAAGAAGAGGTTGGACAAGGCAAAGGGGAAATGGCCCGACGAACTGCCACTTGTTCTATGGGCGCACCGAACAACGCCTAGGAGGTCTACGGGAGAGACCCCCTCCTCATTAGCATATGGAACTGAGGCTGTAATTCCATTGGAGGTTGGTCTGCCGACCAACAGGACCACTTTGGTTGAAAGTGGGGGCAATGACAGAGCCCTGGAAATAGAATTGGACCTTGCCGAAGAACGCAGAGAAAGGGCCTTAGTGCATTTGGCTTCTTATCAGGAGCAGCTGATGAAAAGCTATAACAAAACTGTCCATCCACGAGAGTTTGGTGTAAGGGACCTTGTGCTTCGAAAAGTGCTCGGCAATACCAAAGTAGCCAACGAGGGCAAGTTGGGGGCAAACTGGGAAGGCCCATATAGAGTTACAGAGATTGCGGGCATTGGGGCATATCGCTTGGCGGACCTGGACGGGAACCCGGTGCCAAGGCCATGGAATGTCCACAACTTGAGGAAGTTTTTTGTTTGAAAAAATTTTCAGCATATTTTTTATTCTGTTTTAGAATGCACATCGTGATTGTGTGGGAATTTCGAGTAAAATTCCTTTGTTTTTAGTTGCAAGGGGTACGCATAACGCCCCCTTGAGTTTTTGAATTATGAATAAAATTCTAGTTTTTAATTTAAAGACATTGTCTCTTTTGTCTTCGTTGTGATTAGAATACGAAGTAAGATTCGGTCCCTGCTCCTCACTTCGTATTGGGGAGCAGAGGGCTAGGTTTATGCCAAATACGAATATATTTGAGCAGATTCAAAACTTTGCAAGTACGAATATACTCGACGACGAACACAGGTATGAACAAACCTGGTGTGCATACGTGAATGTACACACTTTTCCCAAATATGAAGACATTTGGATAAACTAAGTATGAATACACTTAGACTTACGAACGTTTGGCGTGCATACGAAATTATGCATAGCTCCCCCAAATACGAAAACATTTGGGAATCTAAGCACGAATAAACTTAGATAGTTTTTTAGTTCAAACCAATAAAGAATGGGGAGCAGACGAATATGTACAAGTACGAATATACTTGGAGTTGTCCCCAAGCATGTGGAAAACTTGGGCAGCATATGAATACATGCAGATTTCAACTAAGTACGAAATACTCAGAGACGTATGACGAAAATACGAAATTATCAAAGTACGAACATACTTAGAGTCACCTCCAAATTACGAGGAAAATTCAGCAAGCATTCGAAAACATGCTAAACGAAATGATAAAGCTCGAATCCATTTGGTTAACTTTCCGGGCATGGGTTAACATGAGAGGCACCCTAGCAAGATAAATAGTCGGCCATGAAAGGGCCACTAGCAAATTCAAAAGGCCACGAAGGGCCGGGCAAAACACAGTTAAGCGCCACGAAGGGCCAAATACTTAAGTTGGGAAATTTGGAAATGTATCAGTGCCACGCAGGGCCATCTTAACAAAAATATTCCGAGCAAGGGGAATTTATACCTATTGATCAACGATAGGGTTTTGAGTGACTGAAGCTGGGGTCTGATCTTGAGGGACAGGAGCAGGTGTTTGCGCGGGAACATCTTCCATAGCAATGCTTCCATCTGTTGGACCACCACCGGCTTCTTTCTGGCCAGGGTTGGTCACTTCATCATTAGCATCAGCACCGAGCTGCTCGGGAATATCCACGTTGGGCTCCTCATTCAGATTGTCCTCCTCTTCCTCGATCTCATCTTCATCTTGGGCTACCGTAGCGCTCGGAAGATCAATTTCCGTCCACAGGGAAAAAGATTCAGATGTACCAGACTTCCTGAGGCCAGCAGTCCAACCAGCAGCAAATACTTGATCTTGGATCTTGGGCATCTGATTTTTGTAGCTTTCAGTGGCTACGTTGATCCCTTCGTTATATCCCTGCTGGTAAGACGTCTTCGCCTCGCTTTTGCTCGCCTCCAGCTCTATCAGAGTCTGGTTCAGGCTATCTTCAGCACCATCCAGCTTGTTCTTCAACTCAGTTGCCACGTTTCGAGCTTGGTTTCTCTCTCTCTCAAGCCAGGCTATGGAGGTCAGGAGTTTGGCGTTTTCGCTGGCCAGCTTTGCACGCTTGGGCTCTGAGTGGCCTAACTTTTGGGCCATGGCCACCATTTTTTGTGCAGCCTGAACATATTTTGATGGCTCAGTAGCAACAAGTGAGAAGAGGACGTAGTAATGTAACTAGGAAATAAAAAGGGTGAGACAGGTTTACTTTGAAGCTGTGCACCATAAATGATCCAAGCAGGTTGTCCGGTGAGTTGACTACTTCCTTTTGCATGTCCCCGGGCAACATGAGAGCCTGGGATAGGGCCAGAGCGGTCCCTTCGAACTCCACGCTGTCCCGGACAGTGACGGTCTTGTTTCCGTGGGAAAGTTGGGGAGCCCACACTGGAGTTTGGGGTATTGGAGTTTGGGTTGAAGATGCCCCAGGTGCTTCGAGACGCGGGCGTTTGTCCCTGTGGCCTGCCTCGATTTCCTCGGTAGAAAATCCAGGAGGAGCGTCAATCTGTGTTGTTCCTCGGCGGCCATGAGGAGGCACCGGGCTCTGGGAGCGACCGCGGCCCCGAGAAGTGCCACGGCCTCTTCCACGGCCTGCTCCTGGGATTGTGAGGAGGCTTTCGAGGTTGATGGGTTGATTCATTTCTGGAGAAGGAGGAGATGGAGAGTAACCGTCGGATGACGTAGATGCTTCCTCGACAATTTCCACGGATGAACTGCGGAATGGAGGAGTCTGAGAACGTCTTTCCTCCTCTATTTGCTCGGGCTGTGCGAGCCTTGCAGCGGCAGGACCTGGCGGGTCGTCTGCTGCTCGGATGCGCCGATCAATGAAGCCCCGTAAGATGCTCTGTAACTCAGGAGCACTTGCGCAGCTCTTGCACGGCCTGCTAGATAAGTGCCCTCACCATTGAAATTTAGGGCTGGTTGATGTGTGCCACATGTACTTGGGGGTGACGATGGCGTGCCCTTGATTGATGTTTTCAGCTGCAACATGTGAAGTTGGCAGTTAGAGGATAAGAAAACTAAGGAGTGCATTACGATTAAAATTGCTCGACAAGTAGATTTTATAAAGAGGAAAGAACTAACGTGGTTGCCCAAATCTGTGAGGGGCATGAAAGCCTATCACTTGACCATCCTCATTTCTGGGCTCGAAATGTCCAGTAACAACGAGGAAGTCATCATCATCTCCTCGGGCGGAGTCAGGCAACTCGAGCACCAATCGCCTTCTGGAATCCCTACTCTTTAGGTAGTAGGTGAGGGCATCTTTTGTACGTGAGATGCTGTACAGGTGATGGATGTCATATAGGCCTAGAGACGTGCCTAACATCTGGTTTAGGGCATGTACGCCCATAACAACCCTAAAGAAGTTGGCGGAAACTTGCATGGGGGATAGCCTGTAATAGGCCAGAACCTGGCGGAGTAATGGCGCCAGGGGGAATCTAACGCCGCCCTCGACAATGGCAACCACCGGGATGTGGAGAGTGTCGTTGTTAGGACTTAGGCGTATGGCGTCTACGGGGGCCAAACTAGTGGCGACATCATCAGGAATCTCATAACGAGATCTGAATGAGGCCATGGCCTTAGGAGTACTGCAATGACGTCTGAACCTCCCCATTATTAACAGGGATGGTACAGATGAGTAATATGGGAACGAAGAAGCCCAGAAAGCAATTAAGGGAAACCCTAGACCAAAGAGAGGTAAGGGAGGAGGGAAATGATGACTTACGATTGTGATGATCAGGGGTCCTAAGTGCACAAGCAAGGAATCTCGAGGTGTTGAATAGGGCTCCAATGGCGGACGTGCTTGAGAGTTCTGGTTGCAGAGGGAATCGAGACAGAGAAAGGAGTTTCGAAATAAGGGGAAAATCCAAAATTGCCCCAAGCTTAGTGGGGTGGCGTATGCGAAACGTCATCCCAACGCCGTTTAGGCGTTCCGTTTTCCGAAGAAATGTCCATTCGCATTCAATGCGAGTGGTACGGTTTGTGCCACGTGGAAAGGTTGGGGCAGGAAAGGCCTGTCCAGCCCAAATAACGAGACGTTTTTTGGGCTGGTGTAATGATGATATTTGCACCAGTTTTGAGAAACGAAGGGTGCAGGAGCAAAAACAAGTGTTATTCGGATCTTAAATAGCTTTGCTCGTCATATATGAAGAAATAACGAGTAAAGCTGGGGAGCAATTGTAGGGAGTAAATCCCGAACAGGCACAAAAAGGGCCCGAACACGTGGTACGTGGGACCATGGTATAATTACAATAAAGACCGTCGCCGTACAAGGCGGTGATCGGCGACAGGGACCAGTGATATGAGAAGTCCTTGATCCAGGGAGCCTGAGCTAAGTCAAGGTCCAGTAACACGAGAGGATATTGGACCAAGGGATTGACACAGGACCGGTAACATGTGAAGTTATTGGTCCAGGTAGCTTGTTCGGCAACAATGGGGCCGAACAGGGGGGATTTATACGAAAGCAGTCCCAGGCACAGGGAACTCTCCAGGAGGTTCCGGAAACAGAGATATTCCGTGAAGGAATGAGATCCCAATAAAATAGGATCTTGGGAAGATACCCAACGGGAATGGGAAGTTCGGCCAGTTATGGAAAAGAGTCCTAAACGGATTAAAGTGATGACCTGATAAGGGAACGAGGATCCAAGATGTTCTGGGTTTCCTATACGAGATAGGAAGCTTAGGGAAACGTGGGAACTTGGGCAGCAAGCGTTCATAAACCTATAAATACAAGGTAAACCTAGAGGACAAAGGTACACAATACATTACGGTTTTACGTATTCTTCTACTTGAATTAGGGTTTTCGATCAGTACGTGATACTAACTTAGGCATCGGAGGGCCTTTGCCACGAGAGGCAAAGGTGCACTCACCCTTTGTCTGTTTTGCAGATAAAGATTCCGGCGACATACTAGGGTTCCGGCGAGGACCTCGAAGTAGCCGTTACGCTCTTGTGCTGCCTAAATCACTATCGGTTTTTCTGCACTTACAGTCACGGCCAGTAGGGTGCTGTTAGAGTCTGACTTTGTTTGGCAGTGGTACTTGGGAGACCGAGTGACGCGCCAGTCGCTTGGTTATCCTGAGTTCTGGGTGCCAGGGCCACTCCCAGCTCGAGCTTCACACACGGGAGAGTACACGCGGGCTGAGCTGGAGAGGTACACGAGGCCGGATACTGAGCTTGGGCGATTCCTGCGCCCTGGTAGGGACTATGCAGTCTACCAGCGAGACTTCCTGGCGGGTCCACTGGGGATCCGTGGCCGGAGAGAGGCACGAGGCCAGGCCGCAGAGGCTGCTGAGGAGAGGAGAGCAGCGGGAGAGGGACGGAGAGGAGGTGAGAGCCGGGCCAGGCGAGCCCCGAGCGGACCGGCAGTTGGTGGACTTCCCGCGCTGCTTTGGAGGATCCCCGTTGTTGACAGTCAGGGGAATCCTGCAGAGCTTCAGTTAGTGCCTGCGAGGACGGAGCCTGCTCCTGTGACCGTTTCGGTAAGAATCAGTTTCAAATATTGCTTTTGAATTCCAAGTACTTGAATTATCTGCTGAATAGCCTGATGAACTTGAATTGCATGCAGGTGCCAATCGAGTGAGTGAACGAGGCCGTTCGACGTATGCTGGCGTTGGAGAATGTGGTGAGAAAGGCGGCGAGCGGCACGCCACTGGAGTTGCAGTACCAGGTACCGACGTTACAGCCGACTCAGCCAGCCGTTGTTCAGAGGACCCAGGTATGAAAACGATACATTCCAGCTTTCGATACATTCCTGCTTTCGATATATTCCTGCTTTCGATACATTCCTGCTTTTGATAGCTCAACAGAGTGTACCTGTTTTCAATACAGAAATACAATATGCACAATAGATACTCATGCTTTGAAATGTAATGATAATGCAGGTGGAGGGGAAGATGAACCCTAGGCGGAAGAGCGCGCGAGATCCGCCACCGAAGAAGGTGGTGGCACAGAAATCCACGCCTCCGGTTACCACCACGCGACGACAGACGAGGGGTTCACAGACAGCGCGTGCACGCGAGGAGGAAGCCAAGCAGGCCGTGAGGCAAGCTGAGCTTCGGTACCAACTGAAGAAGCGCGAGAAGCCGACATTGGAGAAGCCGGGTCCGACTCGTAGGCTGAAATTGATCATGAGTCCGACTTCCGAGGACGAGGAAGGAGAGGGAGAAGAAGAAGGGGCAGAAGAAGAGGGTGAGGAGCACTCGTCTACCAGCAGTGGCTCTGACGACTCCATTGACGATCCGAGGTACAGAGATGATCCCCGGGAGCTGCACGATACTTCAGACAGCGATGACGGGCTTGAGGGGCGTTGACGAGGCCTCCGTTACCCTTTTCGCTTTTGATTTAGGGCCTGCGTGCCCAAGTAGATAGCTTTTGACAGATAGACATTTTGAGAGCCTGCGTGCCTCTTTTTGATTGGCGGGCGCATGTGCCCTGCTTTGACTTGGTAGCTTTGATCGGCCGAGGGCCATAGATACAGTAGTCCCTTTTGCTTTCGACATGGATAGATCACGGTTTAGTATATAAAAGTTGCATTCTAAAGTTTTAGCTTCTCATTGTGCATAAGAATCAGTAAAACCCGCCACTAATACCAAACTTGCATTGACAACATATCGAGACCACTTACAGACACGTATGAGTGTATAAATTAGCCTGGCTCTGAAAGAAAAAGGCAATATACCCTAAGACACAATTAGGATACGAGGACACGGAAACAATGAAATTTTGGGCATTTAATACACCAAAACCCACAATGCCTTGAGAAAGCAAAAACGACGCACTCAAACGATCAATGGTGGTCTACATGACCTGCGCCAATTGACAGAATTGAACAAAACGCCCCAAGAATGGACTTATACTGAGGAATGTTCAAAACAACACAAAAAAATGGTATAAAACATTGAAAGATGACTCGATTATGTCCCGGACTGAAACCGACACCTCCATACAGTCACTCAAGGTCTAGGCGACCTGTATGGCATGACCAATATGGGCTAGGGGCTCCAAAAAGAGTTCCGAACTCCCGAAACCTTAATTTGAACTTGAAAAGGGCCTTCGAGGGTCCAAAATCTCCGTTGAGGACGGCATTCGGGATCCAACGCTTGGATACAGTGACATATGCTTATAATGACTTGCTGGCATCACCAAAAGCACCAAACGACCTCTGGAATGAAAATCGACCAATTTGGACAGTAGCTGCTGAAATCTGTCAAAACTGCAGTCCAACCATCGCGCGATGGTTTGGAACTGTCGCGCGAGTATCGTATGTCGCGCGATGCTTTGAGAGTGTCGCGCGAGAGTCCACTCCTGCTAAGCAGCCCTTGTTTGACCAAATTATTGGCATGGAGCTGTTCATTGCTTCCACGTCTTGAAAGTTGTTCTGGGTTTGCAGAAGGAAGGCTGTTCTTCCATGCAAGGTGGTAGGACACCTATGCCTTGGTCTCACCAACCCCTTGGCTATTTGAAGAAGGATTTTTTAGACTTAATGAAGTGTACACCAACTTCAACTTATCTAAAATGGGAGACTCTCTAATGGAAGCCCTTGAACCTTGGCTAATGAGAGAGGAAACCATAAATTGGGCGAGTCCCCGGTCTCGCTGTTTATCCTCGATCCGAGATCTCCGATTTGCTCAACCGTGCGTCGAAATCATTCAAGCCGCATTGCCTTTTTGGGACCCCATTGTGCACCTCTTTCGGTTCCGTGAAGACGAGATGTGTCCCACGATAGAAGAGTTCCAGGCATACGTGCCAGGGTTTGCCAATCTAGACGTTCTTGCCGTGCCGCCCGTCCATGAAGACATGGAGCAAATTCTACGGGAAAAACTCAACATTCCGGCGGCGGTGACAGCCAGCATCATTCGAAACGACGAGCTCGACATCCTTCACCTGATCGAACTGTATGGCCCGGAGGCTTGCCTGGGAGACTATGTTGGGGAAGCTCACCGACGCTTTGTCTTGTCTATATGCGCACTGGCCGCCTACATGCTGGTTCCTGTTGATGGAGGGGTAAATCCCAAATTGGTGAGCATTGCCTCACAAATGGATGATGGGAAAAACATCATGCCCATGGTCTTAGCGGAGACGCTCACGGGCTTGGATATGCTGAAACTCGAGCAAGCCGACTCTTTCAGTGGGTGCCCCATCCTGCTCCAGATAAATACACATTCGACACATTTTCTTGCATTTTGAGCTTTACACACAACGCTTGGGCTGTATTTGATTTCTGACATGTCCTCTGTTCTCATGCAGCTCTGGCTGGCAGACAAAGTGGGGGTTTTGGAAGAGCCACAGGCGGGCTTTGAAGAGTTTCCCAGATTGTTGGTTGCAAGACCGATGCTATTCCCTGACTTGTCAGTGGACATATGGTTTGTATTCCTGAACGAGCTGCAGTCCGAGGACATAGTCTGGAGGTGCCTCTGGTTAAACCTCCCAGCAATGACGCTCAAATCGGCGGGCTACAAAAGAGTGATAATCGCCGGCCTGTCGAGCTTCACATTTTACGTCCCGGGGCGTACGCTTCGCCAGCTCGGAAGAAGCCAAGGGTACAAGCGATACGGAGCGGAAGACTTCGACCTCCCCGCGTTCACTTCCTGGGACTTGCGTTGTTACAGAGACAACTGGGGTAATAGAACGTTGAAGGGACCAACTCCAGAGTTCAGGACATGGTTGGAAAACCGTTACATAAGGTGGCTTCGTGTCGAAGTTGAGGCAAGACTGAGGGGATATTTCTGAATCCCGTGGGAGAACAAATTGTAATTAGTAAGGCCAGTAGGCTCCGCTTTTCAGCATTTGCTTTGTAAATTGTATGCCCCTTTGCCCGGCTTGATCGGCTAAATAAAACCTTTGAATTATCCGGCCGTTATTTCTCCGAGGGACCGAACTTGTCATTAAACACCGAATTTGAAGAAACAACGTTTCGACGTAGTCATAAATACTCATAACGACCTAACGGAAGCATCGGAATTCCAAAATCTGGCCTGAGTCGAAATCCGGAAAATGACCCCAAAAAGGCAGTAGCCTGCCCTACTGTGTCGAAATAAACTGAACTATCACGCGAGCAATCACAAACCATCGCGCGAACATAAACACTCCCGTGACACTCCAGGACCCTCGCGCGATGGAGAATTCCTGTTACAGTGGTCAGCTTTGATTCATTCGGACAAAAAGGGGTGGCAGGACTTGTCAGCAGGCCTGGGCGTGCAGGGGGCTCCTGGCTTTCCCCAGAGATGTTCCCTTGATCTTTAGCAAGTGGAGGGACACCTTGCAAGGCCACCTCACTTAATAGGAAAGGCATGCCTCCTTCCTTGGCTTTATAAAGAGGGGTGAGTCCTTGAACAAAGGGTGTGCTTCCGTGGGAAATCTCTAGCACTGTTCCCCAAATGGCAAATCATCTCCCCACCTTAATCGGCACGTGGCTCGAAGAATTTGTCGCGAGCGATTGGCTATGCTTCCGTTCCCACCGGTTGGCGGCGTTTCGCTTCTTAAAAAGCGTAAGGCTCCGCCCCGAAATTCTGAGAGCAGCCCTGCAGTTTTGGGACCGGGACGTCCATGTGTTCCGATTTGGGGACAACGAGTCGTGTCCGACCGTTGAAGAATTCCAAGCATATCTCCAAGGCTTCGCTTCGAGCGTGATTGTCGTGCCACCTTACAGGCAAAGCATGTCAAAGCTGTTGAAGACGTGTCTGAACATTTCCCAGGGTGCGGCGGAAAGCCTGTTGACTGGCGGACAAATAAACATTGCGCGCCTAATGGAATGGTATGGGCCCGACGGTGACCCAACAGACATGGTTCTGCAGTCTCGACGTCGATTCGCCATGTCAGTCAGCATACTGGCTGCACACCTGCTGGTGTCTCCGTATGGACGGCCTGACCCCTCGCTGGTACATGTGGCTGCGGAGATGGGCGCTCGGAAGAACGTGGTGCCCCTGGTGCTCGCTGAGACACTCATTGGTTTGGATTTGGTAGCCACGGGTCAGACAAACACATTCGGTGGTAGTCCAATCCTGTTACAGGTAAACTCTCACTCAGCTCACCTTTTTCCGATTTTTCGCACAGTCTGTTTTTACCTCGACTCTCGGCTAAGGCTGTATGATAGCTCCTTACTTGTTTTTTTTTTCTTTCGCTCGGGCTTATGTGGCTCCTTACTTGTCTTTTCGCTCATGCAGTTGTTGCTATGTGACAAGCTTGGACTAATCTCGGCTCCTGAAGCTGACTGGCCCCGTCTGCCCGGGCGGATGCACCAAAGGGGAATGCTGTACCCAGAAATGTCTGAGGTGGAGTGGTACACCTTCATGAGAGAGATGTCTCCACGCGAGATCGTCTGGCGGCATGGAGCCCTGAACATCCCGGATATGGCTCTGCACTCTGCAGGTTTCGAGCGAATGGTGATTGCTGGCCTGTCCAGTTTCACGTTCTACATTCCAGGTCGTATCCTGCGGCAACTGGGCATGAGCCAAGGCTTTCATCGAGCTGGGATAGAAGATTTCCACATTCCAGCTTTTACAGCCCAACATCTAGCAGGGTATGAGCACAACTGGGGTTTGAGAGAACTCGGAGGAGCAGAAGACGACTTCAGCACAAGACTCAAACATCGCTATGTAGTATGGTTAAGAGAAGAGGTCGAAAGCAGGCAAAGCGCAGACTGACTTCTAACACGGCTCCAATGATCTAGAATAAACTGTGAGCCCGTGAGGGCCTCTCAGCATTTCGTTCTGTTTTTGATGCTTTACTGTTTTTCTTGGGGCTCTGCTCAGCCTATGTAATAGAAATAATAGTTTTGAATAAAGGTGAAAGATTAAGAATTTTCCCCTTTTTGGTCCAAGTGTTGAACACCACATCGTTTGAGAGTCGAGGTGCGCTCCGGAATGAAGAACCATGGATCGAGTTGATTGATTGTGACCGAATCTCACAGAGAGATTGCCTACGTATCCCAAGTTAGGGAATCAGGTCAAAACGTAGTTCAGGCTACGGTTCGACAAAGTATGACCGAGTCCCGAAGAGAGACTGCCTACGTATCCCAAGCTAGGGAATCAGGTCAAAACGTAGTTCAGGCTAAGGTTCGCTCGAGTGTTTTGGCTCTCCTTTTGTGCTCTAAATTTTGCCTAGGACTGCCTTTGCAGGTTTCCAGCCTAGCGAGTTTTGATTGAATGCCTATTTATTTTTGCCTAAACTGCCCCCTTGGGTTTTCAGTCTAGCAGGCTTGCTCTAATTTTTGCTTGGGACCGCCCACCCTTGTGGTTTTCGACCCAACGAGCTTCTCTCAAGGGTAGTAACGTTTAAGTTGATCCAGGTTGACCAGAGTGTTGAACTCGTTGCCGTCCAGATCGATGAGCTGAGCTGCTCCACCCGAGAGGATGGTCTTGATGATGTAAGGTCCCGCGCGCTTTGGGCGGAACTTGCCACGTAGATCGAAGATGGGAGCCCGGATTTCCTTCGTAACCATGTCCCCTTCAGCCAAGTCACGAGACTTCACTTTCTTGTTAAATGCCCGAGCAATCCTGCGCTGATATCCCTGAACATGATACAAGGCACGGAGCCTTCTCTCGTCAAAGAGCATGAGTTCGACAAACCTCCCGCTAAGCCATTCGGACTCCGCGAGTTCACATTCAGCCATGATCCTCAAAGTCGGCACTTCCAGCTCGATGGGAAGGACAGCTTCCATCCCATAGACTAGAGAGAAAGGGGTGGCCCCCGTTGATGTTTGAATTGACGTGCGGTACCCCCAAAGAGCTAGAGGCAGCTGCTCGTGCCAGTCCCTGGCGGACTCTGCGGATTTCTTGATGATAGTCTCGATGTTCTTGTTGGCCGCTTCAACCGCCCCATTCGTTTGAGGGCGATAGACCGTTGAGTGATGAACTTGGATTTGGAATTCTTCGAAAAGCTCCAATACCTTGCCTTTGAAATGGACCCCGTTGTCAGAAACAAACGCCTGTGGAACCCCATACCGATAGATGATGTTCTTTCGGATAAACTGAGCAACCTGAACCGCCGTCAGGGTCTTGTAAGATTCGGCCTCGACCCACTTGGTGAAGTAATCTATCGCCACCAAAATGAACCGATGCCCATTCAAAGCAGAAGGCCTGATCATGCCGATAACGTCGATGCCCCAAACAGAGAACGGCCAAGGCGATGTCATGCCAAATAGTTTGGAAGGAGGGACGTGCATGAGATTGGCATGGATTTGACACCTATGGCAACGGCGCACATAATCCACACACTGGGACTCCATGGTAGACCAAAAGTATCCTTGTCGTAAGATCTTCCTGGCAAGCATGACCCCGCTCATGTGAGGGCCACAAATCCCCTCGTGAATTTCCTCCATGATTTTAATGGCCTCAGAGCCGTTGACACAGAGCTTATGCATTCCGCAGTGGGATCTCCGATACAGCCTCCCGCCACAGATAATGTACTGAGCGGCCATTCTTCAGAGCGCCGCTCGATCCTTTTTGGTGGCGTCGGTCGGAAATTGACCACTTTCGACGAAGTTCCAGATATCGTGATACCAGGGTAGGCCGTCATCGACATCATCGACGGCGTTGACATACTGATAAGCAGGCAAGTCCCGCTGTTCAATTAGAATAGGACGAAGCTTGATACCAATCGGAAGCTCGATCATGGAAGCCAGAGTTGCTAGAGCATCGGCGAACTGGTTCTTCATCCGAGGGATGTGCGTGAATGTGACCTTGTTGAAACGAGGAATGAGGTCCTCCAAGTCTTGGTGATACGGCTTCAATTTGTCCTCCCGAACTTTCCAGTCCCCGTTAGCCTGAGAAACGACAAGGTTGGAGTCACCAATAACCTCAAGTTTTTCAACACCGAGAGTAAGAGCAGCTTCCATGCCAACAATGCAGGCCTCATATTCAGCTTGGTTGTTTGTGACATCGAAATTGAGTTTGAATGCAAGCGGAATATGAGCGCCATCGGGGGTTATAAGCAAGACCCCAATCCCGTATCCCTTCTGATTGGCTGCCCCATCAAAGTAAAGAGTCCAGGTGTCTTCGACAACTGCCATCACTCCTTCATCCGAAAACGTAAAATCTGAGTCCTCTGGCCCCTCGACAGGATGATCAGCCAGAAATTCGGCGACCGCGCGTCCTTTGATAGATTTCCTAGTGATATATTCGAGGTCGAACTCTGCGAGCAACAGCAACCAACGTGCTAACTTACCAGTAAGCGCAGGTTTCTCAAACAGATACTTGAGAGGATCCATTCGAGAAATCAACTTCACTGGGTAAGCCAGCATGTAGTGTCTTAATTTCTTGGATGCCCAAACAAGAGCCCAACACGTCTTTTCGAGGGCAGTGTAGCGTTCTTCAGCGCCAACCATCTTCTTACTCAGGTAGTAAATGGCCTTTTCGACTCCCTTTTCTCTCTCTTGAGCCAGCAAACACCCCATAGACGAAGGATTCACGGACAAGTAAAGTATTAAAGGTCTCCCTGGCACCGGTGGCATCAAAACCGGAGGGTTCTGCAGATAGGTTTGAATGGAGGTGAAAGCCGCCTGGCACTTGTCTGTCCAAACGAATGGGGTATTCTTCTTCAATAGATGAAACATCGGCTCGCAAGTTAACGTTAACTTAGCGATGAATCTGCTGATGAACTGTACCTTTCCCAAAAAGCTTCGCACTCCCTTTTCAGAATCTGGTGGCTTCATTTCGAGGACTGCCTTGATTTTGGATGGGTCGACCTCAATTCCACGCGAGGTGATCATGAAACCGAGCATCTTACCCGCTGTAACCCCAAAGGTGCACTTTTGAGGATTCAAGCGCATACGGAACTTTCGTAATCTCTCGAAGAATTTCCTAAGCACAGGAACATGACCTTCTCGAGTTTTGGACTTGGCGATCATGTCATCGACGTAGACCTCGACTTCTTTGTGCATCATATCGTGTAGGATGGTGGTAGCAGCTCGCTGATAAGTGGGCCCAGCGTTCTTCAATCCAAAAGGCATGACCAGGTAGCAATAAGTTCCCCATTCAGTGATGAACGTGGTTTTCTCGCGGTCCTCGGGCGCCATGAGAATTTGGTTGTAGCCAGAGAAGCCATCCATGAACGAGAGCAAAGCGTGCCCCGCAGTGTTGTCCACAAGCACATCGATGTGTGGCAAGTGAAAATCGTCTTTGGGGCTCGCTTTGTTCAAGTCCCGAAAGTCAACGCAAACTCGAATTTGGCCATTCTTCTTAGGAACAGGGACGATGTTGGCAACCCACGTGGGATACTGAGAGACCATGAGAAAGCCAGCGTCAATCTGCTTAGTAACCTCCTCCTTAATCTTCTGAACCCAATCTGGCCTCATCCGTCGGAGTTTCTGCTTCACAGGCTTGGCATCCGGGAATAAAGGAATGTGATGCTCCACAATCTCGGGATCAATTCCGGGCATATCTCGATGGGACCATGCAAAAACGTCGCTGAACTCGGTGAGCAGCTCCTTGAAATCACGATGCTCCTCTGGCGAAAGTGTGGAGCCCACTTGAACCATTCGGGGATCATTTTCATCTTTCAAATTTATAGAAACTATTTCTTCTTTTAATGGCTGAGCATGCCTTTCGTCTTCCCTTTCGATGAAGGCACGGATTTCCTTGGGAATGTCCCCATCGAAATCTATCCCCTCATCGTCAGGGTCGACACAGTTTATATAAAGATCATTGAAATAGTCAGAAGATGCTTCGTTCATTTCACAAGCCCCTGAAGGGTCACCAAGTACAAGAGAGTCAAACTCGAAATAAAAGCTATGACGTGGAGGGCCTAGAGGCACAAACTCCGACTCAGAGCTAGACTTAGAGGACGAGACAGACTCCGACTCAGACTCAGACTCGGACTCAGACTCAGACGTGTCGTCAATGCAAGTCAGGCGTGGCCTAAAAATGCAATTATTCAAAGAGCCCTCGGCTTTCGCAATGTGAGAGGCGGGATCCTCGGGGGCGTCGGGCCCGAGCATGAGCACTTCGGCTTCTTCAGCTTCCACAGCCAAACCCACTTGGGAGAATTCCCTGAATAGCAGCTCCAGATTTCCCTGATCGATGGATCCCAGCCAGTCAGTCTTGATCCTCAGCTGATTAAGCTTCCTCTTGAATTCTACCCTTGCTGGTTCATCGTCACTGCTCGACCAGGTGTCATCAGCGAAAATCTCAAACCCAGGCAGCAGCTCCCCGGTTTCGGAATGAACGAAAGGCTCAGCCTGCCCGGTGTAAGTGGCATTTCCGACTTCACGTACGAATTTGGGACCGCTGCAGAGGGTCCGAGGTTTTCCCATATATTTCCTCCGTTTGGCATCTTTGGCAGAGGCGATATACCCCAAACCAAAGCGGCCTTGGTTAAAAGGAAAAGTAGGGAACTCCGGGACCCCTTGACGGCGAGAGCCTAAACCAATACCCGGAAAGTGAGACATCCTTCTCATAATGTCCAGCGCGACAGAGCTTATGAGAAAATTCCCGTCCACATTGATGGCCATTACTATGCCTGAAGTATCGAAAGAGAAACCTCCGAGATCAACGTCTTCTTCGCCGTGTTGAATCCCCAAAACAGGAGTCCCGTCCTCCTTGAGCGGGCGGATGCCTGAATCCCCGCAGATGGTTAGAGTACCGGAGGGTAGTCCCAGAATGACCTTTTGGTGGAGGGTAGATGGCACAGCCATGATGTCAGACCGATGAAGCCATGGCCTGCCCAACAGAAGATTGAAGGTTGCAGGAATATCCACGACATGGAACTCCACGTCCATCTCAAAACCCTCAGCATCGAGTTTGAGCTGTAAAATACCTTCGACTATGCGACGGGTGCCGTCATACGCCTTGACAGCTAGATTAGAAGGTGCCAGATCCTTTTTGGTGAGTCCCAAACGATAAGCGACCCTCAGAGGGCAGACGTTGATGGCGGAGCCGTTGTCAATAAGAACGGTCGGGACCCAGAGTCCTCGACACTTGACAGTGATATGCAAGGGGCGATTGTGGTCGACTCCTTCGACTGGCAGATCCTTGTCTGTGAAGATCACCGTATGCTTGGAGGTTGGAGGGAGGATGAGAGATATCATCGCCTCTGGCGTGACATCGGCCTGGACTTCGAGGCGGGATAGGGCGTGACACAGCCTCTGACGATGTTCCTTAGATGAACAGATCAGTCCCCAGATAGAAATAGCGGCAGGAATCCGCTCAAGTTGCCGTTGAACTAGATCAGGAACTGGATTGCCAGCTGATACCTCAAGAGGTGCAGACCTTGGGAAAGAAACAGGCTCGTTCCTTTGATTAGCAGGATTGGAAGAATTCCCGGCCTGCAGATTAGCAGGCTGAAAAATCCGTCCACTCCTTGTAACATTGTGAACGCTTCCCAAAGAGGGCACGAGTTGAGGACTTTCCTTTACATCCCAGAGATCAGCAGGGATATCCCCCAGTTTGCGCTTTCCCTTGTCAGTAGTTGGTGCAGAGACGGGCACTTCCATGTCTAAGCCCAAGTCTTCGGCCAGATCCTTCATCAATAAGGAGTCCCAGAAGCTTAAGTCTTTCACAGCAGCCACTTCAGCAACGGGCTCTAGATTTGCAATGAAAGGGACATCCCAGAGACCAGTATCAGCCAGGGTACGATTGACAGCCCAGACTTCATTCCCGACTTGGACGTCCACTATGTCGTTAACTTCCCACAGATTAGCGGGCGGAGCACGGTTTGTAACCATGATGCTGCAGTCCCTGTTGTTGGGGTAAGGCACCTGAGGGCGTGGATTTTCTTCGTCGACGATGTAGGAACAAGGGTCATGGTCAGTGTCGGGGTTAGTATCACAAACCGAGTTGAAGACCGACCCAAAGAGGGAAACGTGGTCTCCCAAAGCCCGTGGATCATCCTGGACAAGCTCATCCTCTGCGTAGTGAAGCATGTAGTCTGGCGTGGCATAGCCTTGTAGAGGGTTAGGGTCGACATCCATGGGAGCAAACCAGGTCGGCTCAGGATCCCAACAATATTCCGCTTCGGGAACTGGAGGTTCGATAGGGTTGAATAGCATGTTCAAGGAGAAACCGTCGAAAGGGTCAAGCAAGGCCGCTTCATAACCGGCCAACCAGCCATCATACCTGGCTTGATTGAAAGGGACATTTCCGGGCTGTGGAGGAATCCCGTCCATCCCAAGGGTGGACCACTCGTTGAGGAGAGGAGCGGCATAGTCCCAATGGTCTGCTATGGCCCAGCCAGTGGCTTGCATGTTATTACCCGAGGGAGGCACCCAAGGCTGATAGGGATCAGGAAATGGGCCAGCGATAGTTGCGTACGGGCTGTCCAGCGACGAGGCAGAGTTGATTTGCACAGCAGGGATTGACTGATGGAAGAGGGAGCTGACGGATTCTTCGGAGACAGGTGAAGCAGCTCGTGAAAGTTCCGAAGGTGCATCGGCATCAACAACTTGGCCTTCAACCAATTGTATATAAGAAACCTCGGTGGACGGCTCGAGCGGGAAAGGCACGACGGGCCTAGGTTGATTGGTTGAGGCTATATGGTCAGTAGGGTTAAATATGGTGGAGCTAGGGTTGATATGAGTGGAGCTGAGAGATATCTGGCTGATGTGGGGTACAGCGTTGTGCTTAGGGAGAGAGTTGGCAATGACGTTGGGTTTTTGAGGTGGTGGAGGAGTCTCCAGTGTGCCATCGTCGATGAGATCCTGGATCGCATGGCGGAGGCGAAAGCAGGAGTCAGTGAGATGGCTAGCTCCTTGATGGTAAGCATAGTAAAGGTTGGCTTTGAAGCCGGGTGAAGGGTTCTTGGGTAGAGGAGTTGGATCCAGGGGCTTCAGATGCCCTGATTTGACCAACTTTTCCAAGACCGAGGATAAAGGTGCCTCGATAGCGGAAAAGCTGCGGGGTTGATTTCGAGGTCGGTTGTTCTGCGGATTTTGAACTTGGTTGACGTCCACGACGTGATTAGCAGCACTGGAGGAAGTGGCATTAGTACCGGCGGTCGCCGTGTTGGAGTAAGTCCCCGTTCCGAACAGTGCGTTGGCGTTTCCAGAATAAGCCCGCGGTTTTGACTTGGGGGCGTGCGAGGATTCCCCTTTTGATAGAATTCCGCTCTGCAGAGCATCTTCAATGGTCAGGCCAGAGTCGAAGAAGGTTTCAAAGTTAGCGGAGGCCTGAGCTAGAACCAAGTGCCTAGCATAGTCTGGCTGAAGGTTGCGGGAAATAATGCGGAGCTGGTCCTTCTCGCTTGGGCGATCAGTCATCTGCGCGGCTTTAGCTCTCCACCTTTTGACAAAGTCTGCGAAGGTCTCCTTAGCCTCCATTTTGGTGGATTCAAGTTCCCGAGTAGTCATTTTCAGCTGGGAGTTGTAATTGTACTGCGAAATAAACGCAGTTCCAATGTCTTCCCAAGTCCTCCTTTTGGCAATGTCGAGTGACAAAAACCAATGGAAAGTAGGGCCCGAGAGGGTCTGAGGAAAGAGCTGTGACATGGCCTCCGGCTCAACAGAAAGAAGCTTCATGGCGGCGTGGTAGCTGTAGAGATGAGTCCTGGGGTCGCCGCTCCCATCAAACTTAGCCAAGTCTGGCATTTTGAACTTTTCAGGAAGCTTGGTGTTGGGGTACAGGCAAAGGCGATCCAGATCGATCCCTCCGGCACTGATCTTTTCTGTCTTAGCAATGGATTCCTCCAGTTTGGCCATCTTGGCCATGAGTGCAACCATTTCTGGATTCTGAGCTGGTCCTTCTAGGTTTGGAGGTAATCTACCACCTGCACGGTTTGCAGCGGGCCTGCGAGCTTCCCTCGGGTGCAAGACAATGAGACGTCCCGCGTGAAGTGGATCTGGGACCAAGACGGGCTGCTCCTGGTCAGACTCATCGTCCCCACCTTCTTCCTCGAGAGGGGGTGGAAGGCGAGTGTGGATGAGGTCATTCAGGCGAGCAATGTTAGTGTCGGTCTGAGCTGCCCTCTGTTGCATAGCGGTGATACTGTCTTGGAGGTTCATGAGCATGGTCTCCAAGGTAAGGGGTTCTGGTTGTGGTTGTTCCATTGTGACAGGCGTTTCAGAGCTGCTTGAGGCGGATACCGGGGTAGTCGGACGTCCTTCTTGTGAAGCCGGTGGTGAACCCGACTGAGAACCTGACTGAGATTCTGAGTGCTGTGCTGTCGGAGGTGAGCGCAGAGAGTCTTCCGTGATGACTGACTGGGATCGTAACCTGACGAGCCTTTGAACCGGATTTAGATGCGGACGTTCCCAAGCGGGTTTGGCAACTGGCCTCGATACTTTCCTCGGTGGTGCAATGATTCAGATCTTTGCTTGCAAGGGAAAAGGAGGTTTAATAAGGGTCCTGCAGTAACTTTAATCTAAATAAAAGACTAAAGCGAATGTAGCCCACGTCGAGAGTGTCACCCTAGACTCTAGAACCAGAAGACGAGTCTGTCTTACGATGTTTTTGGACACTGCTTTTAGGCCCTCAGAATTCTTTTTGAAGATGTATCATTGTGTGGAACGAGCGGTCCTAAAGGATGTCAAAAGGAGTCTAAACCTTTGCCCATTTCGATGTTCGGGGTTTCAAGTTTTTGAAGCCAGAACGACTCGGCATGAATATCATGATGCCATAACCAGGTTGGCGTAAGCAGCACTGTGCTATTAGCCGGGCGGTGTAAGTGACGAGGCACTTGTTACCTTTCGGTGTAAGCATCATGGTATTTTGCTCTGCGGTTCTTTGTTTTTTGTTTGAAACCCTAAACAGGTACACGGGCAAAGGTGCAGAAAAGCTTCTGATTTCCTAAAGTCCCACCGTAGAAGGACTTAAAAGATGATAACGCACATCATCGAGATGCACGACTCCTCATCGGGCCGTAACAATGTCCTACTAAGCCTGAAGACAGACTCGGAACTGATTGAGAACCTAGGAGCCATCCTAGACATGCTTCTACGCTGAACGAGATGTATGTACAGTTCATGCGATAAGGAAAGCAGTAACACGTAGGCATTTAGAGGGTTAGATGCAAGTAGATCTTAACCTGTGGGTACCTGTCCTAATTTGGAGAGTTCTAATGCTTTGTATATGCAAAAGGCTGGTTTTGGTTCGTAACGGGTTCCTCGGACTAGGGCCACAGATATACCTCCTGTTACCCGCGTTTTTCGGAGAATAACAGTCGAACGGTAGCATGACCCATCATCGTCGAAGGTTGTCGGTCATTCGGGGTCCCCGGGCTCCGGTAAACCGTGCCGGATTGCCAAAACGATCCAACGAGGCTTTTCCCACATCGATGCAAATGAGATGCTAAAATTTAGTTAAAAGAAGAAGAATCGCAGAGTCGTAAAAGCGCCTTTTCAAATTTGGCTCACTTTATTTAGTCCATCTTTAGAAGAAACTACGCAAGCGAACAATCGAAAAAGCCCCAGATTAGAATGGCCGGACACGAGGTCCTGTTAAATCACCGTTCCAACCTTCGGCAGCGCGAAGCTCACCGTTTTGACAAGCTTTTAAGGGATTGTTCCCAGGCGTATTAAATCCTAAGTGTGAATTAATATTGGTTCGATTTATCCCCAGCAGAGTCGCCACTGTGGGCAGCGTGCCCTTCGGAGAAAGGATTTCGTTCCTTTCCGCCGTTGCGGCCCTTTTTTGAAAATCGAGGGAGCGCGAGCGCAGGTGGCAAGCGCTCAAAAATACAGAGTCGCCACTTGAGTTTTGAAGGTCCGACACTCAAGGAACCGTATTTCGAAGCACCTGCCGCGCTTTATTTGAAAAAGTGAAGGAAACCAGTTCGTCATAACCATATCTGGGTTCGGGAGCCAGGTTCCGAGAGGGGAAGGGTTTTATGGCACCCCTCTCGCCCAATCCGGAGATCGGTCTCTACTTAGGCGTTTTTATGAAAACATTTGTGATTCTTCCTCTTTTAATTGATTTTAGCCAATTAGGGCGGGGAAACAGTTAATCGGGGATTAAAACTGTAACAATTCGCAGGATGTGATCAAATAATGGCAAGGATGGATAGTATGATGAATAATAAACGGAATGATCTTGAAACAGCGATCAGATGCCAAAACCAGGCTCGGGGCAGATTTGCCCTGCACGATGACCAACTTGCATGCCTGAATAGATCTGCATGCAAGTCAACCATCGCGCGAGACACACTGACACTCGCGCGAGTATTGTCATCTCACCACAGTCCCTAAATCATCCCCTTCTGGGCTCTGGAAGGACCAGTGCACACCCAGGGAGCAGACCAAGCAGTTTATTGTAAGACTGTAAAATACTAAATATTACACCATACTCCAAGCAGGAGCCAAATGAGATGAAATACAACCCCTAAACAGTGGGGGTATCAAAACAGAGTCCAAGGGCCTAGTTGCCCATGCAAGGGCCATTCATGGAAATCAGAGAACTGTCGCGCGACAGAGAGTGAATCTCGCGCGACACCCCTGACTGGACTTCCAGGAATTGCTTTGCATGCTTAGGATCCTGAGACAGATCCAGGAGATCCCAAGGGCATTCCAAGCTATTTAAAGCAAATAAATTGGCTACTGTAATTTGTTTTTACATGCGTAACAGTGATCTAAGAATCAAAATAAAGTACAATAGGCATGGAAGCACTGTAAAACAGAAAAGGGCTAGCTTCCCTTCCCCACGAGGTCCATTCTCTTGCTGACACAAGTGTCGCGCGAGCATAGGGGACCGTCGCGCGAGGGTATGGCTGCCATGAATTCTTGTAACTTTGCTGGCTTTAGGACCAGGGCATGGTATTGATTACCAGCCTTGGTCCTGTCAGCCCCCCTCATGGACCAAAACAGAAACAGCTTAAACATTATACCTTTGCTTGGAAAGGGTTTGGGAGTAGATGAGATTGATTGGTGTGACCTTGCTATCAAGAGTGTATGAACACACTAAGTTCAGAAGTTTAGGAAGTGGTTTGAGGGTTAGGAACTTTGTGCTAGCTAGTGTAGAGCTTGTGGAATGACTAATGAACTCCTTAAGCAATTTTTTGGAACCCTTAACATGGAAGACCAATGGGAGTATTTATAGGGGGAGGGTAAGGGCTGATTAGAGGCCAAACAAGACCTTAGGACCAGCCACCAAGGCTGGTCACAACTTGGTTGTGAGGCTAGCCAACAAGGTGAGAGAGTGGTTGGGAGTTTGCATGGGGCTAGAACCTGCCAGCACGCCGTTCAGCTGAGGAGAACGGGGTTCCAGCCCATGGGAACCCATGTGCCAAGCAATCATCACCAGTCCAGCTGGATTCTGTGATAGGGACAGGAGGGAACCATCGCGCGAGGGTTCGAAAGTGTCGCGCGAGGGTCAAACAGTCAACAGTTTGACTTTGACTACACGTGGCAAGCTAAGTATCGCACAAGGGACACAAAGGCTCGCGCGGGGGTCAACTCTTGCTTTAGGGTTTGACTAAAGTTTCAGAAAGGGTTCAAAGGGCTTCGAGTAGGGTTCCAAGCATTCCAAGCTCAATCCATTCCCAAACCAAGCTCTGTCTGATCCGATTTCATCATCGGGGAAACAAGAAAATCGTAAAATAAAGTAAAACGATTGGGAGACCCAGATTGGGGTGTCTACAGTTTTGTCTCTCGATCTACGAGAGTTTTGTCTCTCGTTCAACGAGAGTTATTAGTTTCGTCTTTGGATGAAATTTGTCTACAGATCGGGTTCTCTCAATAAAGGTTGCTTAACAACGATATTTGTGCTTCAGTGTTCTATCCCTACACGATGTCTTTGGCGAGACAACTCGTGACGGCTTGGCAGATCTGTAGTTCTTGTGAGTTCATTGGTGCGTTCATACTTGGGTGGAGTACATTTGAGTATTTGGTGTCTTATGTTCTTTATATAACTTTGCACTTTTTCTCGTTTGAGACTCCTAATTAGATATTAGGCAGTTTAAACGTGTCGCTATTGTGTCAGGCCATGTCTAGATTAAGATAAAAGACCTCGATTGCCTTGTAATTTACTTGTTTTGTATTTGTTAGACAATTAGTTTAGTTTTGTCCAAATTCTTTGTAATGATCTCCATTTTGTCAGTGTCGCTTGGCGTTTATCAATACAATCTTCTCACTTTTAACACAAAAAGAAGAAAAGAAGAAGAAGTTGTTGTTACCATTATTAAAGAATTTAGGAGAATCGCCCCTGTCCTATCCATTGAATTAAAATGTTGTTACCACTTTCAAAGAAAGTTGTTGTTTCCATTATTAAAGCGATAATTCTTAGACACGGTCTTCAATAAAAAAAATTGAAAAATGGCAGACCAAAAACTCCTTCTTATTATATAAGGCTTGGATATAATTTATCTATTAATATAAAGAATGCCACCAAATTTTTTTTATTGAAAACTGTGCCTAAGAATTTTGAGACTCCACAACAAACAAGGCCTTAGAGACCCATTGGAGAGATGCTCCAAACTTAATTTTTTGGACTCCATTATGAGCCCACAATAGTGATTCTACAATATTGTATGTTTAAAAAATCAGATTAATCGATCATCACTACATACATGAATAATTTCTATAAAATGGACATTTAACATAATATATTTTAGATTACTGAACTATATATCTTATAAAATTTGTTTATTTAATTACGGATGACCGATCAAGTTGAATTTTTTTATGGATGTTGTCAACAAAAAGTACGTGATGAATAGTTTGGACCACCGTTGTGTGCCCACAAAGGATGTGAAGGTGGAGCTCATCACCTCCCCCACTTCAGCATTGATAAGGAAATGGAGGTTCCTCTCATTTTCCGCTCATTTTTTCTTCTTTTCCTTTTGTTTCTTTTCCTTAGGTTTCAAACAGAGTCATAGTCCTTATTCTTTAACACGATTTCATAGAGGTTCCTGGAATATAATCATTTTCACCCTTTCACCTCCCTTTCCTGTAAAATGGATCCAATCAAATTCCCTGGCACACATCCACCCCACCCGGATAAAACGGAACATTTTGTTTCCTCTAACTTGTTTTTTTTTCACCGACCAATTTTTTTTTTAATAACTCGATAAAAGGGTACATCGAGGAAGCCAAATGCAAGCCACAAGGGATGAGGCAATACATATAGAAAAGAAAAGGAAATAAAAAGAACATGAAAATACATTCAATAAAAAATTGATTGGACCCCAACTCTATGGAGTAGAACATATGTATAAAATCTTACGCCAACTCTTGAATTATTCACAGTTTTTTTGAATACACAGGAGCGAGATTTTTTAGAAAAGCCCGTGGTATGTAATCAATCAACTAGCAACGGAACTAAAAGAATTGGAACGGTACCACTTTTCATTATCCTTTTGCCGATACATGAGTGAAACCAAATCTTAACAACAAATGTGTTTTATAAACACTTTCAGAACAAGTTCTTGAAAGCATTATGGAACAGGTGATATAAATTTATTAAAAAAATAAATAAAAACCAACATTAGAAATTAGGAGATCAATTGGACCCATTGAGCAACACTCGGCACTCCTTGGTTAACCACAAACATCATATAATATCCTGGCGGTGCTACCATCCCATTGGGCTGCACCTTAAACACAATCCTGTACCGTCCATTACTACTGTTCAAGAAACGGGTGACGACCAATTTTACAAATCTCTGCCCCTGCGAATATGAATGTGTAGAGTAAGGTGCACTGGCAAAATTCACCTCTACTGTCCCCGTCATCGGTGACGACACTGCTACATACACATTGTAAGTGATGAAGCAGTTTTGAATCCGGCACAGACCTGATCCTGCAAAACAAAGCTGAAGTGAAAGTCACCGGTGTGGCGGCTTGCCAACCACCCTCCGATGCCTAAGTCAGTATTGAACTTGCTATTGGGTAGGAGAATTGAGATTCTCGGTTATATGTGAGCGTACCTTTATTGGGGTTTTACCGTCGGTTTTATAGGAATTTAATGGGAGGTTGAGTCCTAGTAGGACTGCATTCCGGAGATATTTGGATCACTTCGACGAGGTGAGTGGAGTCCTGCCTTGGCTGGAACTCCACGAGCACCCAGTCTCGGGGTGGAATCCTTATCTGACATTTGTTGATGATAAAGATGAGCACATTGTGCTTATCTTTCTGGTTATTCTCCTTATCCCGTAGGATTTGGGTTAATTGTGTGATGTACTTGGTGGGTCTGGTCCAGCTTCGTATCGTAGCTGGTCCTTAGACTTAGCTCCAGCTCTGCCCCGCAGGTATAGCTGGTGCTCTCTTACGTTGCTGTCGGTATCGCACTCCTGGGGAGTTTGGGCAAAGCTGACGCCTACTCCCCAGGCTCGCACTTCTTGCCGAGCTGGACTTACCAGAATTTATCGTACTTATCAGGTACTCCCCTGTTTCCAAGCTCCAGCTCTCATCTGGAGGTTAGAAACATAGTCCAGGCCTGAAAGGCGGTTGGCGCTTTTTCCCTTTCTTTGAGGGTTTAAATGCATGCTACATCGTGGGACAGGTGTCGACATTTTAGTTACCTTGGCGCTCAGAGGTGGACGACGAGGATTTAGGAGTGTTTATCGGGATTGGCGCTGCAACGCTTAAGCTGGTTCAAAGTTCTGATCAAGATTTCTATAGTTCGTGTTCAGATCATCCCAGGCGATATTCTTGCACGAAAACCCTTCTTCTCCGCCCTTCCTTCGTCGTCGTCTTTAGAGCCCGTCTTTTGTAGGTACGTTCTCTCTTTTCTTGCTGTTCTTTGCTTCTTTTCATGTTCGCTCCCTCATCCTCGGGTGTAGAAATTTCCAACCCAGAGCGGGGTACTCTAGGGGAGTTCATTCGCGCTAGATTAGCTTACTTCGTCTTTGCTAACCCTACTCCTGCCGTTGTAGAAGATTTCGCCCCTGGTTTTGTGGTTCTTCAAGACAGGGTTTTTCGTAGTCTTTTTGCTTTATTGTCTTCCTTATACTCTCGGTCGTCTTTTTGTTTCCCTAATGTCGGGGGATGCTATTGACTTTTCCTCGATTCTTCAAGCTAAAGAATCGACAGTAGACGAAGAGGTCCCATTGCGGCGTGGCAACGTGGTTAGGGCCCCGTCGCATGTGGGTCATTCCGATGGTGTTAGGTCCCTATCTCCTCCGTCGTCGTCGAGGGGCCCCCGTAGGGTTACAAGTTTTTCTGCTTCCACTATCCCTTCGACAATCACAAATGAGGAGTTGGCTGTGTTGAGGGTTAGGTTTTCAATTCCACCCTCCGTGACTCTTAGGAGACCTTCAGGGTCTGAGCGAGCCTGCTCTTTGGTTGAGAACGAGATATGTGTTTACGTTGGGGCTTTAGAAGGGGGGCTTCGTTTGCCCTTCCCTACCGTGGTTAGGGAAGTGTTGAGTTTTCTGGGTTTGGCTCCTGGCCAGATCGTTCCCAACTCTTGGCGTTTACTGATCGGCTGTGCTGCTCTTTGGGAAGCCATGTCGGACGGTCTTACGCCACTGACGAAGGGGTCCTTTCTAAACCAGTTCCAAGTAAAGGAGGCTCCTGGGGGTGTAGGATGGTATTACTTTGCTAAAAGACCTGGCGGAGGAGATTTGATCACTGATCTTCCTCATGTCTATAGAAACTGGAAGGATAAGTTTTTCTTTGTTGGTGGAGATGGATGGGAAGTTTTGGACTGGGAGATTGGGTCTTATACGCAGCATGCTCCCTCTAGATGGGGGGAGCCCATTGCCAGTTGTAAGCTGTGGCTTCCTTTTATCTCTCTTTGGAACTTACTTTTAGCACTTCTTTTTTAAAGGACTTCTGTTTCATGTTATTATGCAGCTCGTGCCTCGTATCCCTCGACCCCAGCTATTGAAGCAGAACTGAATTTAGCTCGGAGCTACGAAATTCATAGCTGGGATTTGCTTGTCACTCCAGAATCTTTGGCCACCTATTTGTTGGGTCCTGAAACATCTAGTGAGGCTTTAGCTCTTTTGAGAGGTATTCCCAGTTTTTGTTTAGGCATTTTAGGCTGTCTGCTGACTTTTCTTATTTATTCTCCCTTGATTCCTTTTCAGAGGAAGAAGGAGAGAATACAGGGATGGCGCCAAAAATGGACAAGAATTTGCTGGCTCAACTGAAGTCTGAGAGGGTAAAGCAGTCGCCTGGAGGTGGAGCTCCAAAAAGGAAGAGCTCTCGTCTCCAGAAGGAGCTGAATGTTGAGAGTTTCTTGGATGCTGACTTCTCGAGAGATCCCTCTCTTGACTTAGTGGTTGAACTGCTTCAGGTGGATGGTGGTGAAGTTTCAAAGAGGAAGGCAAAGGGTACGGCCGTAGAGAGTACCCCTGCTTCCAAGAAGATGAAGACTGTCGCTGGTCCTTCTACTCTGGCGAATTTCCAAGAGGCCTTGGAGCGTGCTTCTGGGTTGCTCTGTGCTGCTGACACGGATTCATTGGCGGAGATGTCTCTCCAAACTGTGGGGGAGGTTATGTTGGTTGAGATGGCCATGGTAGGCCTTTCTGCTTTTTGCCAGCTAGCTTTTCCAAGTGTTTCTTCGTTTAATTCTGTCATCTTCTTTTGCAGGCTACGGCTCGTGGTCGTTTCCTGGTTTCCCAAATCCTTGGTTTGGGGAAACAAATGGCTGCTCTTTCTGAGACCAACAGTAAGCTTTCCAAGCAGAGTGCTGCCATGATTGCAGAGCTTCGGAAGTTGACAACTGAGAGGGACAGTGCCCTGAAGTCAAAGAGAGGTTTGGAGGAGGAGAGGGATACTGCTGTGGCCACTGCTCGGAGTTTGGAGCAAAAAATCCTTGGTTGGGATAAGGAAAAAGAGAGGTTTAAGTCCACAAGTTTGGGGATGCTAGAGAAGGTAAAGAATGCCCGTAGAGACGCTATTGAACTCTTCCTTCAGTCCCCTGAGTACCGTCAAGATATTACCCAGCAATATTTTGATGGGTTTGAAACCATGAGGAGCCAGGCAGCCTTGGCTTTCCCAGACTTGGATTTCTCCAAGTTTGAGGTTGATGATGAAGAAGGGCCCTCATGTCTTGACGGGGGACAGAAAGGAGGAGAGGAAGGCGATGAGGTGATATCCAAAGATACATCAATTCCGAGCTCTTCAATTGCTTCCCTTCTCAGCACTCCGGAAAAAGTCTCTCTCCCTCTTGAAGCTCCCATCCAGGCGATAACATCGGTAACACCTCCTGGCCTATCATCTGGTGATGGGCAGGCTATTAACAGTTCCACCCCGAGCTTTTGAATGGCTCTTTGAAACTTTAACTTCTTTTGGGTTTGTAACACACTTAAATACTTTTCGTACTTTGTGTTTTTGGGAGTGGCCTTGAGTTTGGCCTAAATACTTTTCTGATGGTTGTTGAGAATGATCTTTATAAGATCATGTCTTGAGGGCCTCCTATAGGCTCGTTTTAACAGGTGCAGGTACTCATTTTGAAGAGGTAAAAGACACTCTTCTTATGGTATGGCATTTTCCAATAGTCTTTTGTCTAGACATTTTGATTTTGCCAATTCCTGTCCTTGCTGCTGTGTTGAGTGCTATTGCTTACAAGTGGTATGCCTTTTTTTGCTGTACCAATCATGTCTTGAGGGCCTCCTATAGGCTCCTTTTAACAGGTGCAGGTACTCGTTTTGAAGAGGTAAAAGACACTCTTCTTATGGTATGGCATTTTCCAATAGTCTTTTGTCTAGACATTTTGATTTTGCCAATTCCTGTCCTTGCTGCTGTGTTGAGTGCTATTGCTTGCAAGTGGTATGCCTTTTTTGCTGTACCAATTTGCTTCTTTTTGTTTGATTTAGATAGAAATTTGGGAGCTTTTTGCTGTATCGTGGTGCACCGTAGTGCAGTTGTACTACGTCTCTTACTCCCCTAAGTGAGTTAAATGCTTGCGTCCAAGCAATTAAGACACTTACATAGTTTCACCCTTAGGTTTTTCTTGGTGAGTTGCTTTTGTAATAACTCGTGGCTATGCTACGTCGTTAATGCATAGCTATGCTACGTCGTTAGAGCTTTGAGAGTATACTAAGCTGTTAAATCAATGCATAGCTGTGCTACGTCGTTTGAGCTTCGAAAATTTTATCAATGCATAGCTGTGCTACGTCGTTTTTATTTTGAAAAATTTCAAAGCTGTTAAATCAATGCATAGCTGTGCTACGTCGTTTGAGCTTCGAAAATTTTACAATGCATAGCTGTGCTACGTCGTTTGAGCTTCGAAAATTTTATCAATGCATAGCTGTGCTACGTCGTTTTAGTTTTGAAAATTTATCAAAGCTGTTAAATCAATGCATAGCTGTGCTACGTCGTTTGAGCTTCGAAAATTTTATCAATGCATAGCTGTGCTACGTCGTTTTAGTTTTGAAAATTTATCAAAGCTGTTAAATCAATGCATAGCTGTGCTACATCGTTTGAGCTTCGAAAATTTTATCAATGCATAGCTTTATTACACTGCTGGGTATTCCTTAAGTTGGATGATTATCATAACTCCCCATGCTTGCAGAGTTCAAGCCGTCTGCATTTAATAATTTGGTTTATCGATTCAACTGCTCGAGGTAGTGGGGTGTGTAACTACCCATTATCCCAAGCGGTTGAGGTTGCGGTTTCGATCATGCTGATTGGTTCAGCAGGCGGTTATTGAACCGCACAATTTTCTGGCTATAAATATCAGTGGATTGCAAGGGATGACTCCCCATTCTAATTTTAACTTCGAATTTGCCAATGGCAAGTAACGATCGTATCACTGAGTTATGCCAGGAGTTGCAAAACCTGAAGATGGCCATTACTGGGCTGACCTTGAAGATGGAGGCCATGGCGGATTCTATTTCTGTCATGGAGAAGACGGTCCGCATGGTGCTGATAGCCAACTGGGACCAGTTGGAGGCTTTTCGCGGGCAACCGGCGCCACCAGTTCCTTCCCCGCCGAGGGAGGGAGGTAGTGATTAGGTTGCAACTCTGTGAGTTTTGTCCACAGAGTTTTTATGTAAAAGCTGTCCACATCCCTTGGGATGTGGTATTATAAATAAAATTTTGATAATTTTATCGTTTGTCTCTCTTATTTCATGCTCAGAAAAAAGTAAATCACGTGTAGTGAGAATTTGAAACGATATTCCTCGTGAGGAATTTTATTGGCCACTTGGGCTCATAAACAAAAAGAACACATGGTTCTAACTGAAACAACTGGTTTACTAAAGTTTTATTGAACACATATGTGGGCACACGCCCCAAAAATCCCATGTTTTAGGCATAAAATTCCGGGTGCGCTCTTATCTCGCGGAAAGCGCGGCGAAGTGCTTCGCAGATCAGAGAGTCGCCACTCGGGTTTTACGGTTAGTACCCAAGGAACCGTTCTTTTGAAAACGTTTGGATTACGCTCGTTTGATTTTTAAAAAGGCTTTTGTAGACTGGGCCGTCGTCACCTTCGATCTTGAGGTTCGGGAGCCAGATTACGAGAGGGGAAGGGTTTTATGGCACCCCCCTCGCCCAGTCCGGAGACCGGTCTCTACTCAGGCGTTTTATAACACATTTGCATTTCTCTCTTTATTTGATCATTCTTTTAACCAGTTAGGGCGGGGAAACAGTTAATAGGGATTAAAGCTGTAACACATTTGCATTTATGTACAAAGATGTGACAAAATGTTTATGGATGATGATGTTTGATCTAAGCAAATATAATAGATTGAGAACAAGCTTTTGTGGACATTTTAAGCAGACTAGAGCACACTGACTGTGAGGTGGTGCACACAGGAACAAACCTGCATGCACTGGCCAAGCCACTACATGCAGTCATGACCTGCGTGCGCCACACCACAACTGGCGTGCGCCGGTAAGCCTAAGACCACAGCTTCTGTTATCAACCCTTTGGGCTCTGGAAAGGACCAATGCACACCCAGGACAAACCACACAGTTTATAAAGGTTATTTAAGCTATTACAAACAGATTAATGGGCTTAAAAGCCACCAAATAGACAGAAAACCCCTTAAACAATGAGGGGAGGATGATCAAAGGCCTGGATGTAAGATCCATGCAAGGGCCAAGCCAATGGAATATAGACTACTACCGTACGCCGCTTAGAAAGGGCCGTACGCCAGTTATCACCTTGTTCCAATGCTTTGGCTTTGCATCATCTGGGCTCTGGAACAAGACCAGAAGGCTCCCAGAGACCAAGCTAAGCAATAAGTACAGATGGAAGAGAAAGCAGTTCTAAATACAGAAAGCCGTAAACTGGTTTTAACATGCAGCAAGGTGATCAGAGATTAAATAATGCAAGAAAACAATGATCCATGATCCCCACGCCAGTCTTGCACATACTACCATTATTGGCATACGGCACTCAGTACTGGCGTGCGCCACTGATCATTGTGCACGGTTTTTGAAACCCTGCCAGCGTTAGGGCCAGGACTGGTATAGATTACCAGCCTTGGCCCTGCTAGCCCCCCTCAGGGGTCAGAACAGAAAGCAGGAGCAAAAGGTATTATACATTTGCTTGTGAGTTTTGAGAGAGAGCTTGAGTTTTGAGCTTGAAGATGATGATGGATGAGGATGTGGTGAAGGTTATGGACTATGGAGAGTATTCCCTTGCTTACTCTTTCTATGGAAGAGAAAGGAAGCAAAGGAGGGTAATGGAGAAGAAGACAAAGGGCTTGAACTTCTTTAATGGTGCTAACCCCTTGCAAATGAATGCAAAGGGGGGTATTTATGGAGGAGGGAGACTGAGATCAGTCTGCCCTTAAGGGCTGTTTGGGGTGGTAAGGCTTTGGAGGAGCCTCCCATGCATTTAATGAATGGGACTAGTTGATGGAGGGTGTAGGAGAGAGGGGGGAACAGTTTCTGGCCGAAGTAATGATCAGGAGGCCGCCAGCTGACGTCAGTCGGCTACAAAACTCCCGCCCATCTGGCTGAAAAAGGTTTATTTGACTGGCTATGACTAGCGTGCGCCACTTGTTGAGTGGCGTGCGCCAGAAAGTGGCGATGACTGACACGTGGGAGTGGCTCCTGCGCACGCTAGTCCACCACCAGCGTACACCAGTAGGGTTTTGCTGAGGCCATTTGGTTCTGGCTTGAGGGTTTCGACAAGGGTTTAAAAAGGGTTCGGAAGAGGCTCAGGACGCTCAAAGCTCAAATCCTTCAACAAACTCGGTATGTTCTCGACTTTAATCATCCTTGGGGAATCAAATACCGTAAGTAAACTATTCTGGAAAGTCCAAAATAGGGTGTCTACAGTAGCCCCCCTTTGATGGCACTTGGAGCACCATTGTTTTGGTACAAGTAACGTCAAAGGTTTTCTAGACACCCTCTCAAGGCTATCCAGAAGAAAATAGAAAATGTGGACATGTATTTAAATGTACCGTCCATTGAGAGATTGAAGACGGGCGGACCATCTGAAGATCGTTGGAATAGAGTTTGAACTCTGCTGAGGAATGGGGATGGGTGGACCATCATTGAATGCCGAGGTGGACTCTCCTGGGACCAGTTAGTTGTGGATAGATCAATGCCGCTAGGGATCGAACCTTCTTCGGCATAAGTAACTCCAACAGTCGCGGGTAAGTCGCGTCAGGTAGGTTGAATTCCATCTGTTGGGAATCAGAGCCAATCTCCTTATCAGGGACCATCCGAGACAGAACAATAAGACTGCTGGAAGATGCGCTAACGGTTGAACCGGACGGACAGATCGTCGTTGATTCGATTTCGGACGGACAGACCGTCGTTGATTTTGAAGTTGGACGGACAGACCGTCGTTGACTTGAGGTTGGACGATGCGCTATTTGTAGACCGATGTGGACTAGGATAGGCGAACGGTGTTGTAGACTGATTGGACGGGCAGACCGTCGTCGTGGATCGATCGGGCGATATTCTGATCGCCGTTGACCGGGGTGAACGCGGGCAATATTCTGATCGCCGTTGATCGGGGTGAACGCGGGCAATATTCTGATCGCCGTTGCTCGGGGTGAACGCGGGCAATATTCTGATCGCCGTTGGTCGGGGTGAACGCGGGCAATATTCTGATCGCCGTTGGTCGGGGTGAACGCGGGCAATATTCTGATCGCCGTTGGTCGGGGTGAACGCGGGCAATATTCTGATCGCCGTTGATCGGGGGTGAACGCGGGCAATATTCTGATCGCCGTTGATCGGGGTGATGACATGACTGATCATCGTTGAAATAGACGACATGGCTGATCGTCGGTGATGACATGGCTGATCATCGTTGAGAGGACGACATGGCTGATCGTCGGTGATGACATGGTTGATCATCGTTGAGAGGACGACATGGCTGATCGTCGGTGATGACATGGTTGATCATCGTTGAGAGGACGACATGGCTGATCGTCGTTGAGGGGACGACATGGCTGATCGTCGGTGATGACATGGCTGATCATCGTTGAGAGGACGACATGGCTGATCGTCGGTGATGACATGGTTGATCATCGTTGAGAGGACGACATGGCTGATCGTCGGTGATGACATGGCTGATCATCGTTGAGAGGACGACATGGCTGATCGTCGGTGATGACATGGTAGATCATCGTTGAGAGGACGACATGGCTGATCGTCGTTGAGGGGACGACATGGCTGATCGTCGGTGATGACACGGCTGATCATCGTTGAGAGGACGACATGGCTGATCGTCGGTGATGACATGGCTGATCATCGTTGAGGGGACGACATGGCTGATCGTCGGTGATGACATGGCTGATCATCATTGAGAGGACGACATGGCTGATCGTCGTTTGAGTTTGGACAGGATGGGCTGTCATTGCTGGGGACCAAACTATCCTCGGCATAAAGAACTCCAACAATCACGGGTAAGTCGCGTCAGGTAGGTTAAATTCCATCTGTTGGGAATCAGAGCCAATCTCCTTATCAAGGACCATCCGAGACAGAGCAATAAGACTGTTGGGAAGGTGCGCAATCGTTTGAATTGGAAGTGGACGGACAGACCGTCGTTGATTTGACTTTGGGCGGACAGACCGTCGTTGATTTGAAATAGGACGGATGGATCGTCGTTGATTTGAAACAGGACGGATGGATCGTCGTTGATTTGAAATAGGACGGATGGATCGTCGTTGATTGGAATTGGACGGATAGATCGCTGTTGATTTTGAATTGGACGGATAGGTCGTCGTTGATTGGAATTGGACGGATAGATCGTCGTTGATTGAAATTAGACGGATAGATCGTCGTTGATTTTGAATTGGACGGATAGATCGTCGTTGATTGGAATTGGACGGATAGATCGTCGTTGATTGAAATTAGACGGATAGATCGCCGTTGATTTTGAATTGGACGGATGGATCGTCGTTGATTTGAAACAGGACGGATGGATCGTCGTTGATTTGAAATAGGACGGATGGATCGTCTTTGATTGGAATTGGACGGATAGATCGCTGTTGATTTTGAATTGGACGGATAGATCGTCGTTGATTGGAATTGGACGGATAGATCGTCGTTGATTGAAATTAGACGAATAGATCGCCGTTGATTTTGAATTGGACGGATAGATCGTCGTTGATTTGGAATTGGACGGGCTCTGCTTGGGGAAATAGAGAACCGGGATGGAAACATGGATTAGGGAAACATGGGCTGCCTGTTGGGAATGGGCCTCAACGCTGATTTGATTTGATTTACCAATGCCACAACACTGATTGTAGGCACGCCTCATCGCTGATTTGATTTGATTCGAACGCCTCAACATGCTTTGGATTGATTTGATTTGCCAATGCCACAACACTGACTGTAGAAAACGCCTCACTGCTGGTTTGGCTTGATTTGATTTGAAGCGGTTTCCTGCTTTTGACATTTGATATACAATATGCAACGATAATATATGCTAAACACATATGTACAAATTGAACATGCAAAGGCAGACTAGGGCGGCTTCTAGAGGACGGGACGACACAAACGACGACCAGGACAATTTCGACGATGGAGGGCTACCACTGAGCCGCACTTTTGCTTTACTGCTTTGATTTGAGTTGCGGGCCTGCAGGTCCAGGTAGGTAACTTTCGAGCGAGTCAGAGGTTTATTGCTTTGATTTGATTTTGCGTTGGGCCAATGTATCCCTCTGTTCTTGATGACTTGCTGCTTGCTTGGACCATGGATGCCGTAGTGGCGCTGTAAAAGTTGCATTATTCTCGGTTCATAGAGTGTGAACCAATCGCTAATATCCAACTTGCATTGACGAGCAAATCGAGTTGACACACAGACATACGCACACGTATAGACTGCCTAGCTCGGAAGAATGAGGAAAAAGAGTCCTAGGATACAATGCAGACTCTCCGACACATGGGCAATAATGAAATTTCGGGCATTAACAGGCCAAAATCCAAAATATCCCTAGACAGGTGAAACTGACACTCACACACAGTCAAATATGTACAAAGACCTGTGTGAATAAATGAAACAGAGAAGAAAGCCCCGGAATGGGCAATAGACCGAAAAATTAGAAAAATGTCACAAAGATGGACAAAAGATGCAAAAGGATGACTCATATAGGCCCGGACTGAAACCGACACCCCCGTACAGTCACATTGGGTACATATGACCTGCACGGCATAGAAAACTTGGCAAGAGCCCTTAAAACCAATTTCGAGGCACCGAAACCTTGGTTTTAACTTGAAATTCCCACCGGGGGTTCAAAATCGTTGTTAGGCGTGATGGCTGCCCAATCGCTGTATGCTGCGGGAATTGGAGAAGCGCGCGCAGGTTTGAGACCAACGCGTGTTACTTTGAGCAAACATGCGTGAGTCTCAAACTAGCGCGCGTGACTGAAAAGCTGTGCAAACTAGACTTCGCTGAACTTAGAATAAACTGTGAGCCCGTTGGGGCCTCTAGCATTTCGTTCTGCTTTTGATGCTTTAAACATTTTTTAGGGCTTTTGCTCAGCTTTGAAATTGAAGTAATAGTTTGAAATAAGATTGAAAGATGAAAGGATTCCCCCCTTCTATTTCTGATGAAGCTTGTCCTGTTCTGACTATGGTGATGCACTAAAGCCTTGGATCAAATTGATGGATTGTGACTGAGTCTTGAAGAGAGACTGGCTACGTACCCCATTTAGGCCACCATTGCGGTGTACCAAAATCGTAATCCTGTGATCCAATTTAATAGATTATGACCGAGTCTCGAAGAGAGACTGCCTACGTATCCCGTTCTGGGGAATCAGGTCAAAACGTAGTTCGGGCCAAGGTTTACTCGTGTATTTTACCTCTTCATTTACGCTCTAACTTTTGCCTAGCGCCGCCTTTTCAGGTTTTTGGCCTAGCAAGCTTTCGACTTTTTGCCTATTTATTTTTGCCTAGACCGCCTCCTTAGGTTTTTCGGTCTAGCAGGCTGCTCTAACTTTTGCTTGGCACCGCCCACCCTTGTGGTTTTCGGCCCAACGAGCTTCTCTCAGGGAAAAGTGGCTCTTGAATTGATCCAGGTTGGCCAAGGTATTGAAGTTATGTTGCTGTTGAGGTTGACGAACTTCGGCTGCAGCCCTTGATAAAATGGCTTTTGATAACACAGGGTCTTGACTGCTTTGGTTGGAAATGCCTCGCTCCAGGCCACTTTTGCGCCTTTCTAATGTGCGCTTGATGGAATGCCGCTGACGCTGTTTTGAACATGGCACGAGGCCTGGAGCCTTCTGTGCTTCCGCTTTCTAGCTTGACATCCGGTGGCAGGAGATTTGATACTTTGTCATCTCATGATCGATGTCAGGCGTGTCCTTTTGGAAACCATGCCAAAATGTCGATGGTTCTTCGAGCCTATCTGTCCAGGTGCAATGTTCCTTTGGGGACAGCGTTGAGCCAATTTTGAGTCATCCGAGGGTCTACCTCATCTTTCAAGTTTATTGAAACTACTACTTCTTTTAAATAGGCTGAGCATGCCTTTCGTCTTCCCTTTCGGCGAGGGAACACATTTCCTTGGGGATGACCCCATCGAAATCTATCCCTTCGTCGTCAGGGTCGACACAGTTTATTCAAAAGCCAGCAAAGTACTTAGAAGCAAGATAGTGCATATCATAAAGAAAGCCCCACGGGGTTGCCAAGTATAGCAAAAGACTCGAATTGAGAATAGAAGCTACGACATGGAGGGCCAAGAAGCACGAACTCCGACTTAGAGCTAGACTAAGACGACTTGACAGACACTGTGTCAAACTCAGACTCAAAAGTGTGCAATGCAAGCTAAACGCAATTTGAAAATGCAACTTTTATGTTACCCTTGGCTTCCTCATAGAGAGGTGGGATCTAGAGGATGTCAGGCCCAAGCAACAGCACTTCGCCTTCCTCAGCTTCTTTGACTAAACCCACTCGGGAGAACAGCAACTCTAAATGCCCTTGAGTGAAAGACCTCAGACTGTCAGTCCGCTCCTTTGCTTGATCGATCCGGTCCTCAACCAGTGCTTTCCAGTTTTCAGCCCCATCTTCTGTTCCGTACCCTTCAGCCTCGGATTCAGAAGGGATAAACACAGTTGGTTTGGGTTGAGTTTCTGGGACAATGCAGAGGGTTGGGTTGAGTATGGTGGAGCTTGGGTTGATTTGAGTGGAGATGGGGTTAATTTGAGTGGAGGTGATAGATATCTGACCAACCAGAGTGTCAGACTTGAGTTGGGGCAAGGAGCTGGAACTGTCGTCAGGTTTTGATGGGAGTGGGGGTGGAATAGTGCCATTATCGATGAGATTCTGAATGGCATGTCGAAGGCGGTAGCAAGCATCAGTGGGATGGCCAGGCATTTGATGGAAAGCACAATAGGTATTTGGATTGTGAGACGCCGGGAGTGCTCGAGGTGGAGGAGTCGGACGGAGTGGCCTGAGGATGCCAGCTTCAAGGAGCTTCTCATAAACCGAGGACAAAGGTGCAGAGATGCACGAGAAGACCCTTGGTGGGTTCCGGCGACTGGATTGAGGGTTGGCAGAACTTTTATTCACTCTGCCGCTGTATAGCATTGTGCTGTCAAGGGAATGCACTCTTTCGGCACTGGGGATGATTTCTTTGTTGCGCATATCCTCCTTTTCGGCATTGGCTTTGAACAAGGAACCAGCGGTCTTCGGGCGAGTTCTAGCTTCATGACACTCAACTAGGTCTTTGAACATGTATTTTGAGCACGGCTTGATTCCGGTTGCAGGAGTGTGACAGGCCTGAAGAGGTTCTTTGACTAGCCCCAGATCCGGCCTTGACATGATGGAGGTGAAAAGGTCAAACAGCCCCTGGACCATAACCATTTGCTTGTCCATTTTCTGGTTCATTTCTTGTACAGCCCTCTTCAGCTCAGCCAGCTCCGCTTGTGCTGCCATTTTGGATCGATGATCGAGGAAGGTGATGGCCTAGAGCTCTTCTTTTCGGTTCTTTCCTTGATGCCGCAATGCTCAATGCTAGACAGTAAAGCAATCGAAGGCTTAGAAAGTGTCCCTGCAATAATTTTATTTGAAAGGATGCAATGTACATGTCGTCGTCGGTGTCCTCCTAGACTCTAGAACTAGCAGACAAGACCGTTTTATGACAGCTGGACGCTGCCCAGGTCCTCGGATTTCTTTTCGGCGATGTACCTTGATGGGATCGACTGATACTAAGAGATGTCGAAACAGCCTAAGTCTTTGACTATTCCGTTTTCGAAGTTTCAATGTTGGAACGGAACAACTCGGTGTTGACGACATGATACTGTAACCAAGAGGGCGTAAGCAGCACTGTGCCGGAGCCTTGAATGGTGTAAGTGTTTAGCACTTTTAACCTGGGCGGTATGAGCATCATATCATGTCTCCCGTTGTTCCTAGTTTTCTGTTTGAAACCTCGATTGGGTTTTAGACAAGAACTTAGAAAGTCTTGATTTCCTAAAGTCTCGTTGACCCAAGGAATTGGAAAGTTGATAACGTGCACCATCACGATGCATGACTCGTCATCGGTCCAGGCAGCGCCCTAGCAGGCATAAAACGGGTTTGAAAGAGAGAAAACCCTAAAAGCCGCCCTAGCATGCTCCTACGCAGAACGGTATGGATGTATGTACAGGCATGCGATATGGAAAGCAGAAACACATAGACAGTTTATGGGGTTAGATGCAAGTAATCCTACCCTGTGGGTTCCTATCTTAGTTTTGAAAGGTTCTAGTGCTTTGTACGCGTGACGAGGCTGGTTTTGGCTTAAGGGGGTTCCTCAGGCTAGAGATGTTTTATACCTCCCATCGCAATGCGTGCAGCAGAGCAATGGTCAAACGGTAATACGTCTCATCATCGTCCAAGGTTGTTGGGCATTCGAGGACCCCGGGCTCCAGTAAATTGTGCCGGTTACCCAAAACACCTCAACGGGGCTGATAGAACACCGATGCAAATGAACGCGTGCCGAAAGAATGATCGAGAGAGAGAGAAACGAAATGCTTTTCGAAAAACGCCTTTTGAAGCTTGGCTCACTTCATTAATCGACAGTTGGAAAAAACTACACAAGTGAACAATAGCAAAAGCCCCAGTTCCAGAGTGGTCGGATGTAGAATCCTGTTACGTTACCATCTCGTTCTTCAGCAGCGCGGAGCGTACTGTTTTGCCAGACTTTTGAAAATTGTTCATTCATGTATTAATTTCCAAATGTTGATTAATGTAATGTCCCCAGCAGAGTCGCCACTGTGGGCACACGCCCCAAAAATCCCATGTTTTAGGCATAAAATTCCGGGTGCGCCCTTATCTCGCGGAAAGCGCGGTGAAGTGCTTCGCAGATCAGAGAGTCGCCACTCGGGTTTTACGGTTAGTACCCAAGGAACCGTTCTTTTGAAAACGTTTGGATTACGCTCGTTTGATTTTTAAAAAGGCTTTTGTAGACTGGGCCGTCGTCACCTTCGATCTTGAGGTTCGGGAGCCAGATTACGAGAGGGGAAGGGTTTTATGGCACCCCCCTCGCCCAGTCCGGAGACCGGTCTCTACTCAGGCGTTTTATAACACATTTGCATTTCTCTCTTTATTTGATCATTCTTTTAACCAGTTAGGGCGGGGAAACAGTTAATAGGGATTAAAGCTGTAACACATTTGCATTTATGTACAAAGATGTGACAAAATGTTTATGGATGATGATGTTTGATCTAAGCAAATATAATAGATTGAGAACAAGCTTTTGTGGACATTTTAAGCGGACTAGAACACACTGACCATGAAATGTTGCACACAGGAACAAACCTGCATGCACTGGCCAAGCCACTGCATGCAGTCATGACCTGCGTGCGCCACACCACAACTGGCATGCGCCGGTAAGCCTAAGACCACAGCTTCTGTTATCAACCCTCTGGGCTCTGGAAAGGACCAATGCACACCCAGGACAAACCACACAGTTTATAAAGGTTATTTAAGCTATTACAGACAGATTAATGGGCTTAAAAGCCACCAAATAGACAGAAAACCCCTTAAACAATAAGGGGAGGATGATCAAAGGCCTGGATGTAAGATCCATGCAAGGGCCAAGCCAATGGAATATAGACTACTACCGTACGCCGCTTAGAAAGGGCCGTACGCCAGTTATCACCTTGTTCCAATGCTTTGGCTTTGCATCATCTGGGCTCTGGAACAAGACCAGAAGGCTCCCAGAGGCCAAGCTAAGCAATAAATACAGATGGAAGAGAAAGCAGTTCTAAATACAGAAAGCTGTAAACTGGTTTTAACATGCAGCAAGGTGATCAGAGATTAAATAATGCAAGAAAACAATGATCCATGATCCCCACGCCAGTCTTGCACATACTACCATTACTGGCGTACGGCACTCAGTACTGGCGTGCGCCACTGATAATTTTGCACGGTTTTTGAAACCCTGCCAGCGTTAGGGCCAGGACTGGTATAGATTACCAGCCTTGGCCCTGCTAGCCCCCCTCAGGGGTCAGAACAGAAAGCAGGAGCAAAAGGTATTATACCTTTGCTTGTGAGTTTTGAGAGAGCTTGAGTTTTGAGCTTGAAGATGATGATGGATGAGGATGTGGTGAAGGTTATGGACTATGGAGAGTATTCCCTTGCTTACTCTTTCTATGGAGGAGAAAGGAAGCAAAGGAGGGTAATGGAGAAGAAGACAAAGGGCTTGAACTTCTTTAATGGTGCTAACCCCTTGCAAATGAATGTAAAAGGGTGGTATTTATGGAAGAGGGAGACTGAGATCAGTCTGCCCTTAAGGGCTGTTTGGGGTGGTAAGGCTTTGGAGGAGCCTCCCATGCATTTAATGCATGGGACTAGTTGATGGAGGGTGTAGGAGAGAGGGGGGAACAGTTTCTGGCCGAAGTAATGATCAGGAGGCCGCCAGCTGACGTCAGTCGGCTACAAAACTCCCGTCCATCTGGCTGAAAAAGGTTGATTTGACTGGCTATGACTAGCGTGCGCCACTTATTGAGTGGCGTGCGCCAGAAAGTGGCGATGACTGACACGTGGCAGTGGCTCCTGCGCACGCTAGTCCACCACCTGCGTACACCAGTAGGGTTTTGCTGAGGCCATTTGGTTCTGGCTTGAGGGTTTCGACAAGGGTTTAAAAAGGATTCGGATGAGGCTCAGGACGCTCAAAGCTCAAATCCTTCAACAAACTCGGTATGTTCTCGACCTTAATCATCCTTGGGGAATCAAATACCGTAAGTAAACTATTCTGGAAAGTCCAAAATAGGGTGTCTACAACATAGAGCTTCTTAAAAATAGAAATAAACTTCCTAAAACTGAAACAAATTCGGGCTGCAAGTACCTACTTGTAGTACTTCTTCAGATGTTCTGCATTCCATGAGTTGGGTAGCTCTTTTCCCCTTAGGGTTGCAAGTCTATATGCTCCAGCTTTGATATGGTGGGGGACCTGGTAGGGTCCTTCCCAGTTTGGGCCTAGTTTGCCCACTTTCCTCCCCGTAGGATCGACCTTTCTTAGGACCAGATCTCCAGCTCGAAAATCTCTTGGCCTAACCTGTGCCTCGTGGTATTTAACCATTCTCTGTTGGTAAAGGGCCAGCTTGGCCACGGATGTTTCCCTTGTTTCTTCTAGGAGGTCTAGCTCTGCCCTGAGAGCTTCTTGGTTATCCTGGGGGTCTGGGCTCGCAGTCCTGTAGTTGAGGAGTTCGACTTCAATTGGGACTACTGCCTCGGCCCCGAATGCAAGAGAATATGGGGTTTCTCCGGTTGCTGTTCGGGGTGTTGTACAATATGCCCATAGCACATTGTAAAGCTCGTCTGGCCAAGCTCCTTTGGCCTCTCGAAGCCTTTTCTTGATTCCTTTCTTGATCGTCCGATTTGTAACCTCTACCTGGCCGTTTACCTTCGGATGAGCTTTGGAGGCGTAATGTACGTGTATTCCTTTGGAAATACAGTATTCTTTAAGCTGGGCGTTGTCGAATTGCTTTCCTCGATCCGTAACTATCACCCTTGGCAGTCCAAAACGACTTATAATGAATTTCCATAGGAAGTCGATTGCTACTTCTGCTGTGATTGTGGCCAGTGCCTTGGCTTCGACCCACTTCGTAAAGTAATCGACAGCTACGATGGCATGTTGTACCTGGCCTGCTGCCATAGGAAGTGGGCCAATTAGGTCTACTCCCCACTGGGCAAATGGCCAGGGTCCTCTCATAGGTGTTAAGATAGTGGGGGGCCCGTGGATAATGTTTGCAAAGCGTTGGCACTTCTCACATTTTTGGACCATGGACTTGCAATCTTTCTGCATGCTTGGCCAGTAATATCCTAGCCTGAGGAGTTTGTAGGACAACATTCGGCCACCTTGGTGATCTCCACATATTCCTTGGTGAACTTCTTCCATAGCCCTTGTAGATTCTGGTGGGATTAAGCACCTAAGGTATGGTAGTGAGAAGCTCCTCCTATAGAGCACGTCTCCCATGTTCAGGTACTTTGCTGCTCTGATTTTCAGTTGCCTAGCTTTGACATTGTCATCTGGTAATGCTCCATTTTGAATATAATCGGCTATGGGGCCTGTCCATGAGTTGCTGTAGTCGACAGCTTGTACCTGTACGTCTATGGCAAAGATGCTAGGTAACTCCAAGTATCGTATAGGTGCGTTTGGTGGAATAGCACCTTCCCTGGCCGTGGTCAGCTTTGACAGATAGTCGGCTTCGATGTTCTCCTCCCTTGGGATTCGAACAATGCTGAAGCTTTGCAGCTTCGCAATTTGGGCTTTCACTTTATTCAAGTACTTTTGCATTACTTCTTCCTTCACTACGTATTCTCCTAGGACTTGTCCTACTACCAGCTGTGAGTCACTTTTTGCCAACACATGGTTGGCACCGACGGCCTTAGCCAGATCCAATCCAACCACGAGAGCTTCATATTCGGCCTCGTTGTTGGTTGCTTTGAATTCGAACCTGAGCGCGTAGCTTAGGTGTTGCCCCTTTGGGGAGGTTAGCACCAACCCAGCTCCGCTTGCTTCTCTGGTTGTTGACCCATCAACCTGTAGGATCCACGGTTTGGGTTCTTCCTTGGGGAGTTCCTCTGGTTCTGGATACGTGTATTCCGCAAGAAAATCTGCAAGCACCTGAGCTTTGATAGCGATGCGGGGCTTGTATTCTATGTCAAACTCCCCAAGCTCTATTGACCATTGAATTAAGCGGCCGGAAGTTTCTGGGCAATGGAGGATCCTTCGGAGTGGCTGATCTGTTAGTACTTTGATTGAATGAGCTTGGAAATATGGTCGTAACCTTCTAGCAGCTATTACCATGGCAAAGGCCATTTTCTCGGCTCTGGGGTATCTCAGCTCTGCTCCTCGTAAGGCTCTGCTGATGTAGTATACCGGAAGCTGTGTTCCCTGCTCCTCTCTTAGTAAGACTGCGCTGACAGCGTGGGGGGAGACAGCAAGGTATAGAAATAGGATCTCCCCTTCTTGAGTCCTGCTGAGCAAAGGCGGGGATGTCAGGTACTCCTTTAGCTGGTCAAAAGCTGTTTCTTCCGTAGAGGTCCACTCAAAGGCCTTTTTCAAGACCTTAAAGAACGTCTGGCACTTGTCAGTCGAGCGGGAGATGAACCTGCTTAAGGCTGCAACTCGCCCGGTTAGTTTCTGGACCTCCTTAATGTTCTGAGGTGACTTCATGGTAAGTATGGCCTGAATCTTCTCGGGGTTTGCTTCGATTCCTCTTTGAGAGACCATAAAACCCAAAAATTTCCCTGAGGAGATTCCAAAAGCACACTTTGTTGAGTTAAGCTTCATTTTATATCTTCTAAGAACATGGAAAGTTTCTTCCAAATCTGCTATGTGGTCCCGTGCCTTGGCACTTTTGACCAGCATGTCGTCCACATAGACCTCTACGTTGCGTCCAATCTGTTGTTTGAACATCTTGTTGACCAGCCTTTGGTATGTTGCCCCTGCGTTCTTGAGACCGAAGGGCATCACTTTGTAGCAATATAACCCTCGATCAGTGATGAATGAGGTCTTCTCTTGGTCTTGTTCATGCATCTGGATTTGGTTGTACCCTGAGAACGCGTCCATGAAGGTGAGGAGTTCGTGCCCAGCTGTAGAATCTACCAAGGAGTCAATCCTAGGCAGCGGGAAGCTGTCTTTTGGGCATGCCTTATTGAGATCCGTGAAGTCTACACACATTCCCCAGTTTCCATTGGCCTTTTTCACCATAACTACGTTGGCCAGCCAGTCTGGGTAGAGGACTTCGCGGATGGATTTTGCTTGTACAAGCTTCTCGACTTCTTTGGCCACAGCTTCGTTCCGGTCTGGAGCAAAATTTCTCTTCTTCTGCTTGACAGGTCGAGTGGTGGGATCCATGTTGAGCTTGTGAGATATGACCCTTGGGTCAATCCCAGGTATGTCTTCGTGGGACCATGCAAAGACGTCTCTGTTTTCCCTCAAGAATTGCAACAGCTCCGTTCTTGCTACTGAGCTCAAACCTGTCCCGATCCTAACCGTTCTCCCAGGTCTTCCTGGCTCCAGGAGCTCCTCCACTAGTTCCTCTACTGGTTCTCCGTGTTGGAGCTTTTCCTCGTCTCGAGTATCCAGATTTTCTATGTTCATGGTAATGTTTGCCCCCCTCAGTGAGGTGACGTAACATTCTCGTGCTGCCTTCTGATCTCCTCTAATGCTAACCACTCCTTCTGGTGTTGGGAATTTCATCATCAAATGATGTGTGGAGATTATCGCTCCAATTTTATTCAAAGTTGTTCTCCCCAATATCGCGTTGTACGCTGAAGGACAATCAACCACTATAAAATCCACCATGCGTGTGATTTGACTTCCTTCTTCTCCCATAGTGATAGGTAAGGCTATTTGTCCAGCTGGATAAACGGGCGTGCCTGCAAATCCGACTAGTGGAGATGTCATGGGCCTTAGCCTTTCTCGTCCTACTTTCAATTGGTTGTACGCGTGGAGGTAGAGGATGTCAGCTGAGCTCCCACTGTCAATAAGTACCCTACGTGTAAGGTAATTTGCTATGACAATGGTGATAACCAGTGGGTCATCGTGAGGAAACTGGACGCCCTTGATGTCTTCTTCTGAAAAAATGATGGGTATCTCCTCCTTTTTTTGGAATTTACTAGGACGGCCAACTGTGTTGACCTCCAGGTATTCCTCCGTTCTTAGTTTCCTGAGGTGCACTTTTCTAGCGTTGCTAGATTCGCCACCTCCTGCAAACCCTCCGTGGATGACCTTGATCTCTCCAATGTGACCTGATCGGGATGCTGCAGCATTCCTGCCTTCTTTGTTTGCATCTTCCCTTCTGGGTGGTTTTTGGTGCTTTTTCGTTACAAAACGTTGGAGCCTCCCTCTCTGAATCAGGTCTTCGATTTGCTGCTTTAAATCGATACAATCGTCGGTATTGTGACCGTGGTCTTTGTGGAATCTGCAGTATTTGTCCTTAGCTCTTCTGTTGGGATCAGTCCTTAACTTCCCAGGCCATTTGAGGTCTGGGTCGTCCCGCAAATTGCTAAGGATCTGCTCTGCCGTAGCTATGAGCGGTGTGAACTGCTTGTACCGACCTTGAGGTGGTCCTCCTGCCCCTCCTCGTTTCGGGGAAGATCTTGAATCTACTTTCTTGCTCTTTGGTTCCCCTCCGGTTTTGCGAGTGGGTTCCCTCCTCTTTCTGTCGGGAGGAGGAAATTCACCGATGTGTGACGGCCCTGTTTGGGAATCAAAGCTATCACGTGTGCGTCTTGCATAAACAGCCTCCTCTGCATTCATGTGTTTCTGTGCTCTGAGCATAAGCTCTGCCAAAGTTTTGGGTGGCTCTTGTGACAAGAGGTATAGAAACTGTCCTGAATACAGTCCAGCAATGTACGCTGTTATGCTCACGCTATCATCAGCTTCGTCGATCTAGACTACCTCCTTGTTGAACCTGGTGGTGTACTCTCTCAAGGATTCCCATCTTCCTTGCTTCACCGTCAGTAGATGTGTAGCTGGTTTGCCGTAGTGTTGGCCAGCTATGAAGTAGCTTACGAAGCTTGTGCTAAGCTCTTTGAAGTTACTGATGCTTCCTGGGGGGAGTTTATTAAACCATGCTCGAGCACTTCCCTTAAGGGTGACAGGGAATGCCCGACACATCACCTCGTCTGGCACTGCTTGTAAATGCACTAAGGATTTATATGTCTCTAGATGATCCAACGGGTCCGTGGAACCATTGAATGTTTCCAGATGGGGCATCTTAAATTTCCTGGGAAGTGGCAGCCCCATGACGTCAGATGTGAAGGGTGAATCTGTGTTTTTCACCAACTCTTCCACCGTGGCGGGAGTTTGTGCTTTAACATGTTTCATTAACCCGTCGATCTGATCTTGCATTTTGGTCAAAGCCTCTAGGTCATGGGAAGTCCTTTCCATGGGTGGCTTTCCACCTTTCCTTCGATTCTGGCTTTCCTTTTCACTGGATTCGCCTTTTTCTTCGTCATCCTCTTCGCTTTGTCGATTGTGTCGTGAATTTAAAATGCTTGGTTCGGAGATTTGCTTTCGCAAGTCTGCGTTTTCCTGCATCGCAGTCTGCAACCCTTGGGTTAACGTCCTTATCTGCTCCTGCATTTGGGCAAATGCCTCGGGAGTCATCTGATCACCCCCACTTCTAAGGGCCGCGGCGGCTTTGGCTGCTTCCGCCGCCTTGGCGGCTTTGTCGGCGGCTAGGGCGGCTTTTGCGGCCTTGGCCATTTCGACCGCCTTGGCGGCTTTGGCTGCAGCGGCGGCCTTGGTGGCGTCGTCGACGCCCTGTTGTGGGAGGTCTGAAGCCATCGTCGTCTTGTTTGATCGAGTCTCTACCATACAAAATTGTTCACCGTAAGGAAAAAGTCGCTTCCCACAGATGGCGCCAGCTGATGAAGCAGTTTTGAATCCGGCACAGACCTGATCCTGCAAAACAAAGCTGAAGTGAAAGTCACCGGTGTGGCGGCTTGCCAACCACCCTCCGATGCCTAAGTCAGTATTGAACTTGCTATTGGGTAGGAGAATTGAGATTCTCGGTTATATGTGAGCGTACCTTTATTGGAGTTCTACCGTCGGTTTTATAGGCATTTAATGGGAGGTTGAGTCCTAGTAGGACTGCATTCCGGAGATATTTGGATCACTTCGACGAGGTGAGAGGAGTCCTGCCTTGGCTGAAACTCCACGAGCACCCAGTCTCGGGGTGGAATCCTTATCTGACGTTTGTTGATGATAAAGATGAGCACATTGTGCTTATCTTTCTGGTTCTTCTCCCTTATCCCGTAGGATTTGGGTTAATTGTGTGATGTACTTGGTGGGTCTGGTCCAGCTTCGTATCGTAGCTGGTCCTTAGACCTAGCTCCAGCTCTGCCCCGCAGGTATAGCTGGTGCTCTCTTACGTTGCTGTCGGTATCGCACTCCTGGGGAGTTTGGGCAAAGCTGACGCCTACTCTCCAGGCTTGCACTTCTTGCCGAGCTGGTCTTACCAGAATTTATCGTACTTATCAGTAAGCTTTCCCATACTGCATTGTTTTTGGCTTCTTCACCTCCATCGGCCTCAAATTTGAGTTGTTTGCTAATAAATAATCCGGCGAAAATGATTCTCAGCTCCGTGGGAAAAGGCTGAACCCATGTGTATACCTCATGCATGTTACTTCCGGCGAGCAAAATTCTTCCGTCGGGAGCCCGCAGGTTCGTCGGGTGGGTATAGAACAGGGTTCAAACAAGGATTATTTGCCAATCCATACCCTTGGGACCCCGCTTGAGCCCGGTTGATGATTATTACGTCTCCTGTTGGTACTTGGTAGCATCACCATGTTCCCATGTTCCGAACAAGCGGCATGTCCTCTATCTCCCAAGCAGGATTGGGATCAGTTGCCACGATCCGCCTGCAGTTCCTTTGGGCCAGTATCGTCACTTTGTGACCAAGGTAGGCGTCGTATTAAGCCCCACCACAAACGATGATCGTGGCCGTGGAATAGTTATCTTCCAATGCTAGCATGGCAGAGGATTCTGCGGACGGGTAGTTATGCGGTCCTCCCCCACCAGAGGTTAATTTTTTATAATCACATTATTAACGTAATCGTATAGCACGCATTGTTTATCAGTAAATGTAAACAGATTTTCGTTTCGGAGAAGGTGAACGTATGGATACAGGTTATTCCCTTTGTTGTCTGACACATTGCCGAGGAACGAGAAATTAACCCCGTTGCCGATTCTCGGTTGGTAATACTCCACGCTGTTGGCGTTGATACCTCCGACTATTATGATTGAACCGTCGGGAAGTATTTGATTTGTGGCGTACCAACGCCCTTGGGACAACGAGATGTTTTGAAGCTCAATCCAATCGCAAGAGCAAGTGTCTTTGCAGGGGGTGAATGTTCGGAACTTAGTGTTGCCGTCGTTCCAGCCGCCTGATTGGAGGAGGGTGCCGTTATGGAGGAATTGGCCCGAGGAGTACCACGTGTCGGTTTGGATCATGAGGGGACGGATTTTGTTGGTTTTGAGGCCGAGGAGAGCGGAGTGGGCGGAGCAACCGGTCGTTAAATTCAAGTCCTTCGGGTCGTGCCGGCAATGTTGCACGCGCCAATGTCGGTCTGACCGAGGAGGACGACGGTATTGAACCGGGTGACGGCGGCGTGCATGGCGGCAATGCCAGCGTCTTGCACAATGACTTCCCACGTGCCCCCGGCACGTGTTCCGATGATTGTGAGGGCAAAGCAGAGGAATTGTAGGCAGAAGAAAATGGGAGCGGCCATAGTGAAAGCGATCTGAGAGTGTTCATTGTTCAGTTGTGTGTGTCTGCCCATATTACTGAGATATATAGAGTGAGAATGTGAGACGTATATATATAGATGAGAGAGAGAGAGTGTGTGGAATGTGGGGGTTAAGTTGAGAGAATGTCGAATGTGAAGTTGATGTCGACCCTTCACTGTTCTGTTGAGTTGGGAAAAATTACAAAGTAGTAGTTGCCCAACAGATTAAAAGGGGTAGGGGAATTTTTGCAAAGGTCAACTGAAAGAAAACCCAACGGCCGCCTTTTTGCCCTCCACATCCTCCTCCTCATTCTTCTTCGTCTTTATTCGCCATGATTTTTCTGGTCGTTTGAGTTTTTGTTGTTGTCCTCCGTTTTTGGACACTCTCGGAATAGTCAATGAGTTTTCCACCTAATTTTGTTATGAGTTTTTTTTTCTTTTTATCCTCTAAATTTTGTTCATTTTCTTTACTTAGTCCCTAAACTATCAATTTGATAATTTTATCCCCTAAACTATCATATGGCTGCCTACTTTGTCTAATAGATAATGGAAATTAGAAATTTAGACGGAAAATGTCAAGTACGGTCCTGTTTGGGATCCTGTAGAGCAGATACTTGATTATGAGAGATTTAGAGATAAAAATTAATCATGACTCTTTAGAATAATATGATCAGAAAAATAAGATCTTCGCACCGTTCCAAATGGATTGAAACTTCGAGCACTTATCTTTAGTTACCGGCCGGTCCCAAGCCCGGATAAAGGAGGAGGGTTGTGAGTTAGGTACCTGACGGCCAGCACGTAAAAAACCTGTCAGATCTTTATGACATGAATCCAAATATGAAAACGAGACATGCTAGGGCGTTCCCTTTAAGCAACGCGTTGTGCCTGCCTTCAGGTGCTTCGAAAAATGAGCAAGGGGCGCCACACCGGCGCCCGGGTGTGGTGATAAGTGAGCAAGGGTTCTCGCGCGTGCTTGGACAAGCGCGGGTAAAGAAACTAGCCCAGGATTATAGGATTCGTTTAGCAACTTGGAATATAGGGTCATTAACAGGAAAGACTAGAGAGCTAGTTGACACCATGCTTAGGAGGAGGATTAGTATAGCTTGTCTTCAGGAGACTAAGTGGGTAGGGGAGAAAGCTAGGGAGAAGAGAACACAGGTTATAAGCTTTACTATACGGGTAAGGATAAACATAGAAATGGGGTAGGTATCGTAGTAGATAAACACCTGAAAGATTCGATAGTTACAGTCATGAGGAAAGGAGATCGGATTATTTTAGTTAAGCTTGTGATTGGAGGGAGCATAGTTAATATTATTAGTGCTTACGCACCCCAAGTAGGCTTGGATGATCTTACTAAAGAGCAATTCTGGGAGCAGATGGATGACGTGGTTCAAGAGATCCCTTTTGGGGAGAAGCTATTTATAGGAGGTGATTTCAATGGTCATATGTGAGTGCATAAGCAAGGGATTGAGAAGGTGCATGGTGGCTTTGGATTTGGTGACCTTAACGAAGGTGGTCGGAGGATTTTAGATTTTGCAGTAGCTTTTGACCTTATAGTGGGGAATACTCTCTATAGGAAGCGAGAAGAGCATTTAATTTCCTTTAAGAGCGGAGCCAATAGAAGCCAAATCGATTATTTTCTTGCTAGAGGTTCAGATCGCTTGACATGTAAGGATTGTAAGGTTATCCCCGGAGAGTGTCTAGTGACACAGTATAGACTTTTGGTATTAGATATTTGTCTCAAGGGAATATTAGAAAGAGAAAGGAAACTACATGCCCACAGACTAAATGGTGGGGCCTAAGAGGGGAGAAACTAGAGGTATTTAAAGAAAGAATGTCGCAAGAAGTACGGTGGGGAGTGGAAGGCGATAGTGACACTATGTGGAATACCATAGCTGACGATATTAGAAGAATATCAAAAGAAGTTTTTAGGGAGTCGAAGGGAAAATGTCCGATTTCTAAGGAGACATGGTGGTGGAATGACGAGGTTCAAATCATGGTAAAAGCTAGCCAAGAAGGAGTGCTTTAAAAAGTTGCAAAAGGACCGGAATGCCGAAAATTTTCAAGGTTATAAGCAAGCTAGCAAGGAAGCTAAGAAAACCGTTAGAGATGCTAAGTTGAAAGCCTATGAGAGTTTCTACGCTAGACTTGATAGTAAAGTTGGAGAAAAGATTATTTATAAACTTGCTAAGTTACGAGAAAAGAGAGCTAAAGATGTTTTCCAAGTTAAGTGTATAAAAGGTATTGATTCGGTGGTGTTGGTGAAAGATGAGGCGATCAGGGATAGATGGAAGTCGTATTTCGAGAAGTTGTTAAATGAGAAACATGAAGGAGGCTTTGGTGGGGAGGAAGTGTATGTACCTGGTGAGAACATAGAATATGAATTTTATCGGAGAATACAAAAGTTTGAAGTGGTTAAAGCTTTGAAAAGGATGAAACCGGGTAAGGCCTTAGGACCAGATGGTATTCCTATTGAAGTGTGGAAAAGTCTAGGTGATCTGGGGGCGACTTGGTTGACAAAATTGTTTAACAAGATTATTATGATTAGGAAGATGCCCGACGAATGGAGAAGGAGCACGCTAGTACCTATCTATAAGAATAAAGAGGATATTCAAAGCTGCAACAACTATAGAGTTTGATGAGTCATACAATGAAGTTGTGGGAAAGAGTTATTGAGTATCGCCTGATCGAGGATGGTGACTACGGTGTCAGCGAAACAGTTCGGGTTTATGCTTGGAAGATCAACCATGGAAGCTATCTACCTATTAAGGAGAATGGTAGAAAAACACAGAGTAAAAAAGAAGGATCTCCATATGGTTTTCATAGATTTAGAAAAGGCTTATGATATGGTGCCTAGAGACATCATATGGTGGATTATGGAGAGAAAAGGTGTGACCAAAGGGTATATCGAGGTGATTAGAGATATGTATGAAGGTGTCGTCACTACCATTCGATCACCAGTAGGGGAAACGAGTGAATTTCCAATCACTGTAGGATTGCACCAAGGGTCAGCTTTGAGCCCGTACCTCTTTGCCTTAGTTATGGATGAATTGACTAGAAACTTTCAGGAGGATATTCCATAGTGTATGATGTTTGCAGATGACATTGTACTCGTGGATGAAACTGCTAGAGGTGTTAATACGAAACTAGAAATTTGGAGGGAAGCATCAGAGTCAAAGGGTTTTCGAATAAGTAGTAATAAAACTGAGTATATGGTGTGCAAGTTTAGTGGTACCAGCAGTGCGCATGAAGAAAGAGTGATGATGCAAGACCAGGAGCTACCTAAGAGTGATTATTTTAAGTATTTAGGCTCAATTATTAGTAGTGCTGGGGAGATTGCCGATGATGTGACCCATAAGATCTAAGTGGGGTGGCTGAAGTGGAGGAGCTCTACGAGTGTACTGTGTGACAAGAGGGTACCCAAAAAATTGAAGGGAAAATTTTTATGGAACTGCCATCAGACAAGCGATACTTTATGGGACGGAATGTTGACCTGTTAAGAAACAATAGGTGAACAAGATGAGTGTAGTAGAAATGAAAATGTTGAGGTGGATGTGTGGTAAGACTAGATGAGACAGGATTAGAAATGAAATGGTTTGTGAGATGGTAGGTGTAGCACCTATAGAAGAGAAGTTGAGGAAAAATAGGCTAAGGTGGTTTTGTCTACCGTAGACCAAAAGATGCGGTAGTTAAGAGAGCGGATATGATAGATTTGGAAAGCAATGCTACGGGAAGAGGTATACCTAAATTGACATTAGATGCTGTGGTGCACAAAGATATGAGTACATTAGGTCTGTGTGAACAAATGACCCTTGACAGAGCTCAATGGAGGAAAATGATTCATGTAGCCGACCCCAAGTGATTGGGACATAAGGCTCAGTTTGGTTTGGTTTGGTTATATACTAAAATACTAAAAAATATGGTTAAAAAATTAAGTACTCCAATTTTCAATCTGTTGAAACCGGTGTGAAAATCTTATTATTTTTGATCATTTTATCCTAATGGGTCAAAATTAATTTTTATCTGTAAGACTCTCATAATCAAGTATTTGCTTTACATAATTCCAAACAGGTCTTACATGACATTTTTTGTCCAAATTCCTTACTTTCCTTATCTATTGGATTAAGTAGGTAACGGTATGATAGTTGAGGGGATGAAATCGTCAAATTGATAATTTAGGGACTAAGTAGAGAAAATGGACATAATTTAGGAGATAAAATGGAAAAGAAAAACTCTTCTATTATTGCATACAAGTATGGTTAGTACAACCATAATTTCAAACTTTAGATAAACATATCCATCTTACAACTTTAGACAAGCATACCCACCTATTGGTTGACGGATTAGGCCTTGACTATTTGAGGGCCAAAAGCAAAAATTTAATGTTGAGCCTTATCTGCTAGACTATTGTAAAAAGTACCAAAATAAGAGGAGCTACTAAAATTTGGAATTTTCCGAGACCTAAATCGATCGCATTTTCAGCTTTAGCTCGGAGCCGGCCCTGCTGGTTCACAGTTCCACTTATGTGGGAGGTTGATTGTTCTTTGAACACTTTATCCGCGTAATTGCTAGGGGGATGAATGTTGCGGTTTGGCCAGGGAATAATACTGTTGTTATTAGCGGTCCAAGATCTCCAAGGACTCTACGTAGCAATAAATCAATTAGGATCACTACTCAATCCCATAATTGTAGGAGAGTTATTCTCCTTCCAAATCAATCCCTTCCTAATTAGTTGTAATCCTTTCTTATGTAATGCTTGTAATATGCCTTTGGCAAAATAATGAGAAATAGAAACGTATTCACCCGCAAATTAGCTTTTATCAGTTTTATCAGTTCTCATGCATCCTCTTGGAAGATCAGTGAAGATAGGAATTTCAAGGGGATGGTTGTCGGGCTAAATCAAACCTACCTATATAGGTACTAGCTAGTTCTAGTTAGTTTAATGGAAACAACAACTTACGAGAAATTGCAATATTAATTAATATTGGAAACAACTTTCTTCGAACAAACGTGGTTACAACGAGAGGAAAGTCCACTTTCACCCCCTGTGGTTATCGTCATGTGCGGATACACCCCCTGTGGTTTAAAAGTGTGCACATAACCCCCTGTGGTTTTCAAATTGTGCGGATAGACCCCCTGCCGTCATATTTTCCATCCATATTAACGGAGGTGTATCTCACACACCTCTAGAATGTAATCTGAGTCGTTCATAATGTATTAAATAAAGAATAGAGTATCTCTGTAAAAAAATCATCTTAATCAGCCATCCGTAACCCAGTGATCTAATTTTTAGTAAATTCAAATTTGAAATTTTAATTTCATAACAAAATCGATTTGACCATAAGCTTTTCATTTTTTGATTGACTTGAATTTTAGCATAGACGTAGTACTCGTCAAAATTTACAATATCAACGGTTTGGATTCAATTTTTGGTATACGGAATGGTGTGGTTAGATTTAAAAAAGAAGAAGAATTAAGGGATGTGATGGGGCTATAACGGTCTTTTAACGTTGTTTCCATTAATTTGGATGGAAAACATGACGGCAGGGGGTATATCCGCACAATTTGAAAACCACAGGGGGTTATGTGCACACTTTTAAACCACATGGGGTGTATCCGCACATGGCGATAACCACAGGGGGTGAAAGTGGACTTTCCTCTTGTTGTAACCACGTTTGTTCGAAGAAAGTTGTTTCCAATATTAATTAAAATTGCAATTTCTCGTAAGTTGTTGTTTCCATTAAACTAACTAATACTAGCTAGTACCTATATAGGTAGGTTTTGAAGGATAGGATCATAGGATAGAGGTGATTCTCCTAAATCCTTTAATAATGGGAACATCAACTTCAATCGGTATATTTATATTTCCTCCGTCCTAAATTGGTTGATTTCTTTGGAAAATCATGTATTTTGCGCATAAAAACTAATGTGTCTATGAGAATCTTTTTAAAAAATACACAAATTATTTCATCTTAATGAGATCTATAAATTGCTAGTGTGAAAATTTTTGAAAACAAAATTATCGCTGTTATACGGACGTTATTTTTTATGTACAAAATGCATAGTTTCTTAAAAATGGCAAACAATTTCGGATAGAAAGAGTATCTGGTATCGAGGCAGAGCCATGTTTTTTAGTCATCGAAGTCAAAATTTAGCGAGTTATTTTTTTTAATAGCCAATCGAAAGAAAAATTAAACTAAAACGATAATTGTAAGGTGAATATGTGCATGATAGTCTCATTCCTAATATTATCAGCTTTCGACAAGAAGAGAACGATTGGAAATTTTACGCATTTGTAATAAGTTGGGGCGGAAATTTGGAAATTTTGTGTGGGGTCAAAGTAATTAACTTTGGGTACAAATGATCAAATACCCTTAATGGGAATCAAAGTGAGTGGGATCAAGTCACCACGCCGATTGCGCGTACCTTGTATAACCACTTCTAGAAAACCTTCAACAATTAGCAGCTCCATTCGAGTGACATGGGGATTAAATGAAGTAATGAGCTTTCCCAATATGGTCTGGATTAGTGATCGATCTTGTTCCTGTTTGACTTTAGGGCCGGGGTCTTAGTCTACAAGTACAACCTTTGTAACTGCATTTATAATGTGTTACATGGAGTCACTGCAGTACCGTTATGTATTATACATTGTACTCTTTTTCCATCATAAATTAGTGTGGAGCAAAGATAAATTAGCGACATGGGGCATTGTGCCCAAGAGGTGTTGAATGAGGAGAAATTGTTCTTTGCTATTGGAGCAAGGACATGTGGTACTCCAACTATGTAGTGATTTGTCAATACTACTGGGTCCCATAATTTTTGTTTTGGTAAATTTGCGGATGAAATTACACCTGGTGTGTTATGATGGTGTTATTATGGCCAAAAGTACTAATACCATACTACCTCAGGAAATCAACAATAATTTATCTATTAATATCAAGAATGCCACCAAAAAAACAAATATACAAGATATTACAGTAGCCCTCAATGATTTTTCATATTTTAAAATAGTTGATTAATTGCTTCCTTATCAACGGTATAAAATACATCAATCACTCGATCCAAATGACAGAGTCAAATTGATGGAGAATTGCTTCTCGCCTCTCGGGAATTTTAGGCATAAAAAATCACAGTTTGATTTTTTTTATCCGTTGTTGGAAAGGGACTATTCGTACTGGCCGGGATGGTATGTGAGTTTCTTCTTGGGTGCTTTTTGGTCAGGGTGGGAGGGTTGCCTAAGAGGGTAATCTATTTAGTATCCCAGTGGAAAGGGTCTCTGTGACAGGGTGAGAGGATTATGTCTTTTGGCTTTATCATTGTTTTTGAGAGTTTTTTTGGTCCTTTGAGGTGTGAGAGGGGGAGGTGGCATGCTTTGTCATTGTAGTGGTTTAATGGGTCTATTTTTGTGGGGGTCTTTGGTTATGTTTTGGTTCTTTGGAAAGCTTTTTTGCAATTTCAATGTTTTCAGAATTCTTGATTTCCTACTTTGAGGATGTTTGCATGGATTCATCTAAAAAACATGTTAAGAGGACTTTGTCTCTCTTCAACTACTGCAGTTTGCATGGACACTGTTTGTTTTGGGATTTTGAATTTGGATTTGTAAGTAATAAGTGTAGAAAAAAATAGAGTAATAATTGAAGAGAGAGAGAGACATGAGAGTAATGATTGGAGATAGAGGTAATAAATGGATAGAGAAATAAGATAAATGTTATAATCCAAAATTGATAAGCACCCAATAATGTCATTATGGGTGCTCTAAGTCCTTAGTTTTATCGTATTTATGTTTATAAAGTTAGTATTTTCTTTAATATTGCACGTAAGGTATGTTTTTAGTGTTTTCTGGTAAATCGTTTGAATAAGGCATGTTTTGACGCCATGAATGGCCCAAGTGCGTCCAAGTACCCGAGGAACCAAGGAAGACCCTGTCGGCCTCTGAAAATCTGTCTAAGTATGGAAAAATGACTTTTCAAAAAAGTATCGATTTTCGAGATAAAAAATGGCTGTAATTGATTCTTGAATTTTTCTAAGAGCAACATCAAATTTGCAAGGTTTTATTCGAAGAGCAAGGTTATGTTTTACGAAAATGCTAGAGGCAAATCGGTGTGGCACATTTGTGCCACACCTCTCTCACATACAGGTGGGTCCTAGTGGAACGGGTCCCACCTGTATGTGAGAGGGGTGTGGCACAAATGTGCCACATCGATGTGCCTATAGCAATGTCTAAGCCATTTTCTCTATAGAAAAGCGTGCTGTTTTCTGTTTTACACTAAAAGTTGGGGGTTAACATTTTGATTGGATTGAAATCTCAAAATTCTGGTAATGTCATTATTTTCAAATGGGGGGGGGGGGGGTACTTCCTTATTTTCATTAAATATATTAAAATAAAGAAAAGTTTAAAATACAATCTTTTCTTTAAGTTTAGGGAATGAAAATAAGATGCTGTGAAAACTGTTAGGTGTTGTGGAAGAGCTGGAAAGCCAAGGATCAAGACCAAGGGCTGGACTTAAGCACCTCAGTATCGATACCTATCATCCCTTCCAATCGGTACTGAGCTACTCAGCAAAGCCAGCCAAGACTCTCGGTATCGGTACCACGTTTTGACCCCTATCGGTACAGAGCCCCTTATCACAGTAGCTTAAGTCATTTGCTATCGGGACCGAGGGCTTCAGAGGGTATCTTTGGAGCATCTTGGAGAATATTCTGTGCACGGAGCTTGGAGGATATAAAAGGCGTGATGTCACTTGTACAAATAGCTTTTTGGATTGCGTTTTTTTAGATCTAGATTTTGCATTGCTTTTTGTTCTTCATTTTTCCAGCACTTACATTTTAATTTCCAGCCTTTATTAGTTTGTTTTTCCTACTTTTTCCTTCATAAAAGTTGTAGCCGCTACTCCAATTTATCGTTTAATCTAGTTTTCTTCAAGTATTGTTATTTCAAATATGTTAGCTAGATTTTTACTTGCTCTTATCTCTTTAGATATGTGTGAGTAGTTTTTTAAGGTTAGGTCATGAGGAGATTAGCACCTCATGGCTCGAGTAAAATTGCGTTTTTCACCATAAAGTTTGAATATTTGGTTCGAAAATCGATGTGGACTGGAGTTCGGGTTTGTTTGTCAAATTGCTAAGGTGTTAACCTCATTGATCGTGTGTAGGTAAGAGTATCGCCTACTTACCACACATGATGCTTGGATCTCTGTCACTCGAGGCGTTTGCTAAATAAATTCTAGAGATAACTTGGTAATCGAACCATTCTATTTTCCGGGTTAAGAACCTTAGTTGAGTATCTTAAACCGCGTATTTGGGTGAGAAATGTGATTCGACTTGAGTCGTGGGTGTTAGTTATTCTTAGACCTAACCTGCTTTTTATCCTATTTTATTCGTTTAATTTAGCCTTTTTACTTTCCACCGTATACGTAAAACCAAGTTGGCTGACTAAAAGCCGAAAACCCTGCTTACTTCTACAAATCCAGTAAAACCGTATTAATTATTCCCTTGGATACGATCCTAGTCTTCTGGATTATTATGCTTCAATTGGACGCTTATACCCTACGATTGGGGTGATAGTTTGATATATATCGACGAACGAAGCAAAAATCCAAAACACTTAACCAAACAAAGGATTTTTATTTGGACTTGAATCCTTATGTTGCCATTTGTCTATTGAAACCTTTACTTAGCCATTTGTCTTATAAGTCTGAATTATAATTTTTTTTTCAGATTTACAATTTTTTTTTATTGAGATCCCATTGCGGTGTTTTCTTGGTAAAGGCCCGGGGAGGCTAGGGTGGAGAAACATTTTGTTAGCTTATATGGCCTGCCCGACCATAATTTGTCGGTTTGTATTTGGTTTTTTGGATGTCAAAGTGACGATAAATAAATTTTACAAAAGTTATCATTGAAAAGTAACAATTGTATGATATAAGCTAACAAATAGCCCTTATGATAAATTTATATTTCATTACAATGCATGGTAGATTATCGTGTTCGTAACCTATTCTTATCAACCTCTTAATCATGTTTGGAATACTGTTAGACATATTCGAAAGCATGTAAATCACATAAGACTTACATAATGAAGCGCAGCGGAATACTTCAGGCTTTTCAAGATCTATGAACCGAGACCCACTCTACAAGCACGAACTTCGAACACCGACTTGAACTCGAACACGGAACGAACACGGACACCACCGTCTTCTAATCTCGCCGAGTAGAGAAGACTGCTAGAGTCTACTCTTAATTTCCACACCACAAATCCTAGGGTTCTTAGATGGAAACCCTAGAGAGAGAAGATATTGATAGGAGAATATTTCTGGAGGAGAAGGAGAGATAACGTCTAACTCTTTTGTATTGTGTGTATCTCCAATTATCTGCAGGACTACATTTATAGATTAAAGTCCAAGAGTTCAAAGTCTCCTAATAGATGTAGGTGATCTATTATCTTTGAACTCTCCTAACAGATAGAGATTAAGAGTTTGTCTCATCCTTCTAACTAACTCAATCACATAACCCATGTGGACGACCCATGTGGGTTGGGTCCGGTCCGAACCGACCCATTTTTCTAACAAATACTCTAGGTTTTAAAATTTATCTTTTTTGTCGGAATGTTCATATGTAACAAATTTACAATGATTGTTGAAATGTGCATATATTACAAAATTATTATGTTAGTAAAAAATGTCATTAATATTTTTGTAAGGTTTATCATGTTCGGCAAAATTGTCAATCAATACGATCAATAAGTACATTAAGTTTATCATATTTGCAAACCGGTAAGTAAAATAGAGAGAGAGAGAGAGAGAGAGAGAGAGAGAGAGAGAGAGAGAGAGAGAGAGAGAGAGAGAGAGAGAGAGAGAGAGAGAGAGAGAGAGAGAGAGAGAGAGAGAGAGAGAGAGAGAGAGAGAGAGAGAGAGAATTGGGTATAGAAAAATGTGTTATGCATAAATAAGGATAAATGTTGGGTTTTTCAAATTTGAGGATAGCAACTTATGCCTTGATCAGATCATAACTTCAAATTTTTTTTCAACTCAAAAAATACTAATGCCCTTACTCATATTTTCAATCATTACTTTTATTTCTCTCTCTACTCATTACCCATATCTGCAATTATTATTCTTATTTCTGTCTCTTTCTCTCTCCACTCATTACCCCAAAAAACCAAAGGAATATGTAAATATCCATCATCTTTATTCATACCATGTAAGAATTCATCCCTCTCTTTTTTCATGCTTATGTTTTCATCCTTCTAACATGTGAATTACCATTATTATCCTTCATATTATATATATATATATATATATATATATATAGAGAGAGAGAGAGAGAGAGAGAGAGAGAGAGAGAGAGAGAGAGAGAGAGAGAGAGAGAGAGAGAGACTTATACTATTTCCTAAATACAAGGGATTCAAATGAATAGGAGGATTTTCAAACTTTCAAATAAACAAATCCCACTGATTTCTTTTTCCATTAATTGCGGACATTATCTTAAGTTTTCAAAGGGGTATATAAGGTTCCATAAATGGAGTTTAGTCCTACTCCGAATAGTCGTCTTTTTTCATGAAGCTACCTGTTTTGAAGGTAATTTAACCATGTTTCATGAAATAAGATTGAAAAAAATATTCCATGAAAAGTTTTTATAACAATTACGGTCAACTTACCATGATCCATAGCTGACTGATCATACTGGTCTAGTTAATATTCTATTACACCTTTGCGGAAAATACATGAACATTTGAACACGATCAATACCTGCGAAATATGGTCAACTTATCATGTTATGTTGACCAATACCAGTTTTGATGGAAAATAATCCATGTTTCATGAAATAAGGTTGCGAATTAGAATTCATTGTAAGTTTTTATAAAATTTGTGATCAATTGACCATGATCCAATATTGCTGAAGTCACAGTTGCTAATAAATATTCCAAACAACATGTGTGTAACATACAGGAACAATTTAATAATTTCAAGTTATGCTAATTGCTGATCAATTGATCACGTTATATTGGCCAATACCATGTTCATTGCAAGAGGATACAACTTGAACATGATCAATACATGTGGATCAATCTCAAACTGTCAATTGACTTGTCAAAGCAAATGGTGAAGGGCCTTTTTTTTTTTTTTTTTATCAGCAAAGAAAATTTTACTGTATTAATCAAGGAACCGAAGTTACAAAGATTAAAGGGAAAAGGAAAAAAACGGCATCACAACCTACGACCTACACCCCAACTATGTCGGCACCTAAAACAAGGACAAATCATATACCACCCGCTACCCGAGGAAGGGGATGTTGGCGAGAAGCCAACCACACAATCTAGAACAGAAAACCATAAAAACAAGCTGCTTAAACCCCAAAACAGACGGATACTTGGCAAATGAAACAATTGAAACAGTTGCCATTTACAGTTAACCATGTGACAACCTGGACATATTATAACAATTGCCAAGTATCCATCCAAAATTTAAGTGAAAGTGCCTGACATGAATGGTGGTTTCAATTTTGGTAAATGGTGGTTTACACGCCCAAATCTTGTTCTTCTTTTGGAGGACCTTTTCACATTAAGATTTTCTGGTGTACTTTTACCTTTACTAGCTTTCCGAACTAGCTTCAATGGTGGATCACTAATTCCAATTGAAACTATGCGAAAATAGCAATGAAATCATGGAATATTTCGTGACCGTTCATAACCGTTACATGACCGCTCATGACGGTGACTAACCAAATTCGGACATGCATTTTGCAGAATTGTGGAATTGTATTAATCAACATGCCACATATCGACATAATCATCAACTTCAAAAAATATGGATTATTTCGTAAACATGACTTATTTCGAAACAACAAACCAACTACATGGTTAGAATGTGAAATCATGATTTTATGAAATCAGCTCATGAAATCGAAAAATCGTCCTGTTCTAGTGTATTCTAACAGCAATTGGAGTTAATCAGCACACAACGAAAGAACAAAAAAAGGCTACAAACATGGAATATTTCATGTCCAATTCGAACAAACAGTTTCATGACCGTTAATGACCGTTCCTTGACTAAATAGCAACTGCAATATTTTTTACTGTTCCTTTCATGACCACCCTTAACATACCTCGCAAACTTTAGGAATCGATTTCATTATGGAAACATGACATATCTAGGAGATGACGCGATTTGGAACAATAAACCTACCATTTTTCCCATAAAACATGACATAATTATAACAAAAAATCATGATTTCATCAAAAACATGAATAAGATTTCATCCTCTTTAGTGGAAAAACATGAATTAGAATTTGGAAAAGCATGAATTGTTTTGCATCCAACCGATTACCCCATTGAATCATGGCTTATTGCGTAAAACATCAGTAGGATCGCCACAAATAGCTCAGTTTTAAACGCGTAATCATATTCCCATTGGCAAAACCAAGCAATGAAGCCAAAAAGAATTAAGTGGGTTTAACAGATTGACTTACGCCATGTCTGATTCGTCCCCTTCTTCTCTGTCCGTTGCTTCAGCTATGAAAGACTGGATCGAGTTGTGGCATTTTGGGCTTCCCCGGAAAACCCCCCATATAGATTTAACGGGGGAATGCATGCACCGTTATTCTTCGCCGGACTTCGCAACCGAGGACGATGGACTGGTGTGGGTTTCTGCCGTTTAGGGATTTAGGAAAATAGGGATTACAGATGGATTTTGTCGAACAATACATGTGCCGAGATTCTTGGGATTGATAGGCAAAAATTTTGGGAAACTGTTCGCCGGAAAAAACGCGAGGATGTGACGACTTAAGTTGTCGTCCTAAAAATCGGAGCTATATATATATATATATTAGGAGTATAGAAAAAGGGCATTACAGGTATTGAAAATATAGAAAGGACGAAAACATAAGGGCCAGAAAAGGGAAGGACGAAAACATAACTAAACAGTGATGGCAGGATGAATTAAATTTTTTTAAAAACATAATCCAAACAAGGCATTAATGATTCAAACAAATTATAGGATGAGAACTTAGTTATATCTATTGCCCAGGACCAATATTTAAGTTAACAATACTTAAAATAGTGCTCAACTTTTTATTGATGCATACCATATCTGAGTAGGCCACTTTTTCAAATACTAACATTTCTTTTGAATACACTAGTGTTTGATTTTTAGAGAAGTCCATGGTACAGTAATCAATCAACTAGCAACGAAACTAAAAGAATTGGACAAGTACACTTTTCCTTATTTTTTTTCGGATACATGAGTGAAATCAAATCTTAGCAACAAATTTGTTTGATGAACACTTTTGGAACAAGTTCTTATTATATATGAAACAGACGATATAAATAATTCAAAAAAACTAACAAATGAAAACCAAGATTTAAAAATTAGGAGATGACGATTGGGACCCAAATAGCAACACTCGGCACTCCCTGATTAACCACAAACATCATATAATACCCTGGTGGCGCCACCATTCCATTGGGCGGCGCCTGAAAAACTATCTTGTACTCTCCATTAGCTTCTGAAACTGGGCGGGTGATATTCATCTTTACCAACCTCTGCCCCTGTGAAAACGAATGCGTAGAGTAAGGGGCACTTGCAAAATTCACTTCCCAAGTCCCCGTCGAGCTCGATGGCACCGTTACATACACATTGTAAGTACTATTCCCGTATTGCACCGTCTTTGGCGCCTTAACCACCACCGGCCTCAAATTCGAGTTGGCTGCTGACAAATAATCCGGCGAAAACGCATCAATTCTCAGCTCCGTGGGGAAAGGCTGAACCCACGTGTATGCTTGATGCGTGTTACTACCGGCGAGCAAAATTCTCCCGTCGGGCAATAAATTTGCAGTCGAGTGGTACATTCTGGCAATTGTACTGGGGTTTAGGATCGTAAAGCGGGAACCCAAAGTTTGGGTTGGTTGGTATCGAACCGGGTTCAAACACGAGTTATTTGCCAATCCGAACCCTTGCGACCCCGTTTGAGCACCGCTGATGATTAATACATCTCCTGTTGGTAGCATCACCATTTCCCCCATGATCCGAACAAGCGGCATGGTATCCATCTCCCAAGTAGGGTTAGGATCCGTCGCCACGATCCGGCCGCAACTCCCTGTGCCCGGTAGATTCACAGTCTTCTTATTGTAGGCGCCGTACTGGGCCCCACCACAAATGACGATAGTGGCCGTGGAATAGTTCCCTTCCAATGCCAGCATGACAGAGGATCCTGCGGAAGGATAGTTGCGTGGGCCCCCCTGCAACTGAGGATAAGTTGTTACAATCACGTTTGCAGCGTAATTGTATAGCACGGATTGATTGTTAGCAAATATAAACAGATTTCCATTGGGGAGAAGGTGAACGTATGGATACAAGTTATCCCCTTGGTGGTCTGCCACATTGCCAAGGAACGGGAAATCGACCGCGCTATTGCCTGTCGGTGGGTAATACTCTAAGTTGTTGGCGCCATTGCCCCCGACTATTATGATAGTACCGTCGGGGAGTATCTGATTTGTGGCATAAAAACGGTGTACGGACAAATTGACGTTTTGAAGCTCAACCCAATCGCAGGAGGAAGTGTTTATGCAAGGGGTGAACATTCGGAACTTGTTGGAGCCATCATTCCAGCCGCCGGATTGGAGGAGGGTGCCATTAGGGAGGAATTGGCCCGAGGAGCACCACGTGTCGGTTTGAATTGTGAGGTGACGGATCGTGTTGGATCCGAGGTCGAGGAGAGCGGAGTGGGCGGTGCAATCGTACGTTAAGGCCTTGTCGTTCGAGTCGTTGCGGCACGGGGTGCCGGCCGGGAACGTTAAATTGGACGCGCCGGTGTCAGTCCGGTCGAGGAGGACGACGGTGTTCCACCGGGTGACGGTGGCGTGCATGGCGGCGATGCCGGCGTCTTGCACGATGACTTCCCACGAGCCCCCCTGGGCACGTGTTCCGATGATCGCGAGGGCGAAGCTGAGGATTTGCAGACACAAGGAAATGGGAGCGGCCATAGTGAAACTAAGCAAGAGAGTGTTCAGTACTCTTCCGTTGCGTGTATGTTTAGTCTACCGTTGTTTGAACGGCGATATATATTGGGAAGAAGAGACAGGAATCTCAATTATGTTGATCGTTCACTATTCAGTGGAGCGTCTATTCGGATGATCGTTGAGTTGGGAAAAATTATCCAACGCTCTGACAGAGTGCCACGAACATGCAGTTGCCATCCAGCTGTTCTCTATGTCCTTCTTCTTCTTCTTCTTCTTCTTCTTCTTCTTCTTCTTCTTCTTCTTCTTCTTCTTCTTCTTCTTCTTCATGGGTTTTTCTAATCGTCTGCGTTCTTCTTGATTGTAATATTCAAAGAGTACTTAATTATCCACCTCCCCACCCACTGTATTCTATTAATTTCTAGCTGAACTCAACGGGAATGATTGGCCGGTTTATTGTTGTTTAAACTATTTTTTTCCGCGTAATTTCTAGTGTATGATCATTTGGGGTTTGGCCAGGGATTGGAACAATTCTGTTGCCATGTGATCTGCTGGAGAGATACGAATTTGCACTGGATGATTCTCGGTTCAACCAAATCTAATAATGAAAACTACTTGTTTTAGTCACTCTCTCTCTCTCTCTCTCTCTCTCTCTCTCTCCTCTTCTTCTTCAATTTATAGTCGGTGATTGTGATAAACGTGTAGAAGGAGAAAGGCTACTCTATTAATTGACGTACATTTACAGAACTATGGCCACATATATAATAGTAGATGGGAAATTTTTTTTAGTGCTAGGTAGGTACCACATGGTGTTTGTTCGGCACATCTGAATCGTCTATTGCATTTTTGGACGGCTTGAATTTGGAGAGAGAAAAAACAGAGAGAAAGTGTTAGAGTGAGGAGAGAGAAGGTTTCAATCCGAACCGTCCCACCCAGCACCGAAAAAATTCTCATAGTAGATGACAAAAATCTTTCTCTCACACACACATATAATAGTAGACTAGGATTGCCGATAAAAAAAAATTATTAGATGAGGATACATATGTACACATCTATATAATATGACAGGAAAGTGTTTGAATTCAAAAGACAACCAATGGTCTAGAATTATATCCTGCATAAATCTACACCCTCCATTCTACAATAACAAGCCCGTAAATACTTAATATTTTTTGAGCATTCTCACTCACGCATTCCCGTGCCTAATTTGGAAATCTGATTTCCAAACCCAATCACACATTCCGTGCCCTTTGCAAAATTTGGAAAGAGTGAATATTTGGGAGAGAATGATGAAAAGAAACCCAAAATTCTGATTCCTTAAATGTTGAAAGAGTCAATCTCACGGTAATAGGATTCCTTTTGTAAAACATTCCAATCGAAGGAAAAAAAATTCTAATTTGGAAAACATTCAAATTTTTTAGGAGTACGACTTATTCCTAAACTTATAGGAATGTAGACCATCTCATTGAAAAACAATTCCTATTCAAATTCCTCGGCACTTATTCTATAGAACTGTAGAAGCAAAATATAAGGAAAGTTAGAAATACTACTCCATAATTTTGGCATATCTTTATAATAAATGTGAAAGACTATGGAAGGGATCGCATAAAAACATCACCCATATTTTATTTAGATTCAACTAATTGCTTTGCATCGATTTATTACTAGGAAAAGGAAAAATTCAACCCATTGCTTTAAAAAGAGCGACAATGGTGCCTCCGCCATGGGCGCCGGACACATTTTACTAGCAAGAGGAACAGAGATTTCTCTTTTCGAAGGAGCATTAGTCGAGGAATTTAAAGGTGAAGAATGGTTTAACAGATGATGTGATTTTTTGGATTATAGGAGCAAGAGATTTTTTTTACATTATTACTATTCGAGCTCCATTTGTGGTTTAAGTGATAATGACAGTGACATTTGCAACCCGTTAATCTTTATCTCTCTTTTTCCCTATACAAATGCAAAAAGTTTATATCCACTTTCAAAATATTTGAAACTCGGGAATACGAATCTTGCTTTCCAGTATTCTCCAAAACATAGGAATATCTCTCCTAGGATAATTTGTTTCATGGGTTTCAGTGTTTTGCTTGCGGTGAGTTAGAAAATTAGTATTTAATTTGTTTTCATCTACATTCACATCGCAGGCATGAGTTCAAAATCTATACAGTATTAAGTTTGTTTTCTTGCAGGTGAGGTAGGACTACACCGAAAGGGATATTTGATTGAGGAAACCAATTTGCATAATGAATATGGTCGACTTTCTCTTTGTTTTTTTTAAATTTAAATCTTGCAGTTTTTAGGTTTATGTGAGACTTTTACATGTTCCATGTTGTACATATTTGTACAACCTCCACCTCCTCCCATCCTCTTCTCCCATCTCCGCATTGCCAACCGGAAATATCATTTCATTCTATACTCTATACATTTGCAAACTCTGTTTTTTTTTCCCCTATTTTAATCCGTTTCTCTTGAGTTTTGCTTTGTTCAGTCCCAATAAACTAATTTTGGTGACCTTTGCTTTGGTGTTGTATCAGCAGCAGATGGTGGGTTAGCAATTGCATAGGTCGATATACAAATTTCCTTTTCTCCGCTTTAGTACATATTGTGTGAATAATATGTTTGCAATAGAAAATATTTCAGTTTCTTTTCTTTCTTTCTTTTTGATATTACAGTAGATCTTGAGCATTTTAGCTAGATTTAGTATTCCTGCTCCAAAATTTGGATGCCTTGACCATTGTGCCCCTGTGGTGACTTTTGCATTAAAAGTTGATTGGTCAGAAGAGTGTTGGCACATTTTCAAAGGTAATAAGTTGTCTTCTTGATTTCATTGCCAGTTCATATTTATTTGCGATGAATTTAATAATTCTTACTCTTATTTATGTAGGAAAGTCGAGGACAGGCAAATAGACAATAGGGTCGTCATGATAAAAGTTTTGTTAAGACATTGAAAATATCATAATGACATTTTATTTGTTAGGCTAAGTTTTACAAAAATATATTGTATTTAATTTTTATTACGTGTGTTGGGGGATTTATGGATTTTGGAAATTTGTATAAAACTTGAATATTATTTACTCCTCGATCAATTTGTCCTGCACATATACCAAAGTTTTTTTTTTTTTTTGATAAGTCAAACAACGATTACAAAATCAAACTGGCCTATCCTTCTTGACAAGGTGATCTAGCCCAGGCGGAATACAACCTGGATTAAAATTAAGATCTCTATCTAAGCAATTTGTAGCAATCCAGTGAGCCGCAGAGTTCTGCTCTCGGCAAACCCAGGAGAAAATCCAATTCCTTTGTGATGCCCAGTGCTTGATGTCTGTCACAACTGCTGCTATTTCCCACGGGCTGTGCTCAATCTTGCTCTTTATGCAGTCAATTACGGTTCGACAGTCAGCTTCAAACACCGCGTTTTCAATCCCCAAATCCACAGCCATCCCACATGCTATGCGTAAAGCCCACGCTTCAGTCATCAACGCTGAAGACGCAACAATTCTGCCTGATCTGTAGTATTGCATCCCTCCACCACTGTCTCTGGCTAAGCAACCAAAGGCAGCTAGGCTGCGGGAGGAGGAAAAAGAACCATCACAATTGAATTTAATGAAAGAAGGTGGAGGAGGTAACCAATTCTTGATTCTGCTGGGTTTCGTAACTTGCTTCTTATCCCCCTCAAAAGTAACTTGCAAGTAGTCCATGTTTGCACTCTTGGCTGTGTTGATAACTCTCTCTGGGATTGGCTTTACTCCATTAAACACATACTCGTTTCTGCTTTTCCATATTGCCCAACACACTTGAAAAATATAACCCACCTGATCTGGACTTGATTCCTTAGCTAGTTCCCCACACAACAGATCTTCCAACCATTTATCTACAGAAGCAATTGGGCAACCTTTGACCCAAAAAGACAGCCCACACCCAAACCATATAGGCTCTGTCACTACAAGAAAAAATGGATTTTATAGCGTTCGAAAAACGCTATCATATGATATAGATAGCGTTTTTACGAACGCTGTATTAGCCGATGTTGTTAAAAGTCTTGAGCCTTAGACAGCGTTTTTAAAACGCTATAGAATGGTAGACTTTCAACAGCGTTTTTAAAACGCTATAGAAGGATAGACTTTCAACAGCAATTTTAAAACGCTATAGAATGGTAGAATTTCAACAAGGTTTTTAGAACGCTATAAATTGATAGACTTTCTATAGCATTTTTAGAACGCTATAGAATGGTAGAATTTCAACAAGGTTTTTAGAACGCTATAGATTGTAAAATTCCTATAGCAATTTAAAAACGCTATAAATTGTAAAATTTCAATAACATTTTAAAAACGCTATAGATTGTAAAGTTTCAATAACGTTTGAAGAACGCTATAAATTGAAAATTTCCCACAGCATTCAAGGAACGCTGTAAATTCAAGGTTTTCTATTACTCACTGTAAGTTTTCACCCCGCTGTCCATTGTAAATTTTCAACCTACTATTCCAACTGATTTTTAGCAGATTTCTTGACTATACAACCTACAATCCAACCTGAATAGCAGGTGCTCCATTGGTCCACAAAATCTGTAGGTCTTCGATAAGAGGTCGTAGATATACATCAATATCATTACCCGGTTGCTTAGGTCCTGGGATCAATAGTGTCAACAAAACATTTTCCTTTTTCATCCATAACCAAGGTGGCAAGTTGTACATAACTAGCATAACGGGCCAACAACTATACGTCGAACTCAAATTCCGGAATGGATTGAAACCATCGGTAGCAAGACCAAGTCTTAGATTTCGTGGGTCTGCTGAGAAAGATGGCCACTTATCATCGATTGTTTTCCAAGTTGGTGAATCTACCGGGTGTCGCATCTTGGCATCACTGCTTCTATGAGTAGAGTGCCATGTCAAATCTTTAGCTACTTCGAATGACCTATACATATTCCGAAACCTTGGAATTATAGGAAAATATCTCAATACTTTGGCAGGAACCCCTTTTTTTATTTTCTTTGTGCGTACGTCTACCTTCCATCTTGAACGACCACATTTTGGACAGTTCTCTAATTCTGCGTTCTCTTTCCTGAATAAGCAACAATCCTTCACACAAGCATGAATTTTCTCGTAACCCAATTCAAATCTTTTAAGGAACTTTCTAACTGCACGAACAGAGCATAGCATTGTATTATCTATGGGGAACATATCCTGAAGCTTCCCCAAAAGAATAGTGAAACTCTCATCTGTCCATTCATTTTCAGCTTTGATCTTGTACAAAGTAACAATTGCTGACAACTTCGTATATTTTTCACAACCAGGGTATAATGGAGTTTCTGCATCCTCTAATGCTTTTGTAAAGACCTCATCTCTAGCTTCGTCAAGTGGTTCAAGATGGTCTGCATCTCGTGCACAAGTCGCACTATATAAGTTATGCGCATCTGACATTTCCACTTCTTTAGGTTTTTGTGCAGCACTTGGTTCCTCCCCATGATGAAACCAAATTGTGTATGTAGGATCCATTCCATTTATGACCAAGTGTTCATAAACATCATCAACACAATGGTGACTCAAATTCCGACAATGTTTGCAAGGGCATAGAATCTTTCCTAAATATCCTGCGTTTTGATTAGCCATCTCCACAAAGTTCAATGCTGCGTTCATATACTCGTCAGTGCATCTACAAATGTACAAGCTAAGTGTGTTAAATGTTTTAAGAATATGTAACTAGTTTATCTATAGTTGTCTAAAAAAAATTTTTCTATTACCTATTCAAACGCACCCAATCTTTGTCCACCATCTTAACAACACCAAGCTTGTTTCCTGATATCATACAATCGTACATGTAATACATAGGGTAAGTCCACTCATCTTGGAACAATAACCGAGAAGTATGCCAACAAAAATCCTAGATATTATCCCCCAAAATTCTTTATGGAGCTCTAGATTACAAATAGCATCAATAGGAAAAGAAACCTACAAACTACACCGTAAGCATAAGAAGCACCAATATAACAACCCTAAGAGATAATATCACAGCACAAGAAATCCCCAAATGGATTAAGAGAACCGAAAAATTGAAATGAGCAATTACAACACCACAAAACACTGGATTGATTTACATCCAAATGCAGCAATCTTACTCCATGAATCACATAGTGATATTCTGTCCCCTCATCCCAAAAAAGCCTTTCTTTGACTAATTAGATTAGATATCCTTATTTAGTTAACTTCTGGTCTATAACAAAGACCTTATAACAAGACCAATTATGCAGCCCTTTGTAACAAAACCAACAACCAATCAGTTAATTAACTTCAGACAAACACACACTACATGACCACTTTCAAGATTTTCTTTACAGTTGTTTCAGAAAAGGGAGGGTAGGACAACTTCTATAGCAGAAAACCTAAAGCTCCAAGGTATGAAAGAACAACTTCTATAGCAGAAAAGCTAAAGCTCCAAGGTACAGCCCCCCATGGTTTCCTGGAGCTGCACCTCACGGACTGCACACAAACAGCAGTAGACTATACACCATAGGGAAAAGCAGCAAGATACACCATCTTGACATGAAAAACAGTTGCCATAACAGAAAATTAGCAGCAAAACAGCGACAGCAGCAGCAGCAGCAGCAGCAACAACAAAATAGCAGTAGCAATTACACTGCCCTATGATGCTTTCACATCCAAATCTGGATGCTCTATGATACAGCAGACACAGCAGCAGAAACATAGCAGCAGTAGCAGACACAGCAGCAACAGAAACACAGCAGCATATATACAAAATAATGCAACTTACAAATTCTTCACAGCAGCGAACAGTATGGTTTACCAGCAGAAAAAAAACATGACTCTTGTTGAAAATACAACCAAGACTGAAGTGGTTTGTAGTAGGAACTAACCCACTCCAAGCCACACCCTTAGGACACGCCCATAAGAAAATGCAGCATACCAAAACAGCAAGATACATCTTCATGAACAAATGAATGCAGAATAAGCCCTCCACCAGCAGGCGTTCGTCGCAGTGTCGAAATTTCATTAGAGCTTTTAGCAACAACACTAATGAAGCCATTGGTTTGCACAAATTGATTTAATTACCCCAGCCCCCCTCTCTCTCTCTCTCTAACCTCTGTATATACTCATAAATGAACTACTCAACTACCCTTTGGAATTCCTGAAAAAGCAGGAGTGCCATATGTACAATATATTTACATAGGTCCAGCAGAGTCAAATCACGAGAATACCCAACCAACTTTGTTAGCATTCAATTATATGCTATCTAACTAGCTACCAATTCCTATTAAATTTAATGTTTTCTTTATCCGTGGGGTATAGCTGGAATTATGATCGCTAGAGAGCATGGGCTTAGTTGTAGGCACATGTATCCTTAAATTGGGCATTGTACAATTGTATTAATCAAACTACCTTATTCCTAATCCCCTTTCAAGTGTCCTAACATTATTCTAAGAATCCTGCCTAACAAAACGAATTCAATGTACTGGATTTCCTCTAGTCAATTGATGAGGTTTAAAAATGGGTTGTAGCTGGACTCTTTTACCAGAAAATGTGAATGTGATTTAGAGTAATGTGGCTGAAAAATGGCATCCCAAAAAGTTCATGGGATTCAGAGTAAAAAGTGAATGTGAATGCCAAAGTGTGAAAGTGAATGCTAAACAAAAAGAACACTCTCAAAACACATTCAAACAAAAGTGAATGAAACATAACTTATACCTGATTCAGGTTCAGCAGACAGTCTAAAGTAAAGAACTGTTAGTGCCAAAGCTTTTCCAAAGCTGTCCAAAGCAAGTGAAACAGATTCAGTGCAGATTCAACCAATTGAAATAGAGTCAATGCAGTTCAAAAACAGATTCAATGCAGTTGAAGCAACTGGAACAGATTGAATACAGATTCCCACAATGCAGATTCAAGTAAAGCAAGTCCAACTAAAGCAGGTTCAATTACTGAGTATCTAACTTTCTCTAAGTTCATCCATTCATTCATTCAAAATGAAGAGGGACGAAGCTAAAATCACTGCATAGGAAAACCTTCAGAGGGCAAAAGCCAAGGCAGCAATAAGGAAACTAGAGATTCATTAAAACCTTTCCAGATAGCATGTGTTATGGAGTTCTAGGTTCTGTGGAGAAGTGTCACATTACTTATCCATCTTATGCACACAACATTCCAAATAATTTTCAGAAATCTGTCGAGCAGGAATCAATAACTTTTTTACAAACGCTAAAGTAAATAAGATAGACTAAGACCCAGTGCCTGGTGCCTAAAGTAGGCACAAAGCCAGTGAGCAAGGTCTTTTAGACCAAACCAAACCAAACCGAGCCTTATGTCCCAATCACTTGGGGTCGGCTGAGCAAGGTCTTTTAGACGATTGGAAATATTAAACCATGCAAAAGCTAACAAAAGTTACGCTAGTCTACTTAGCAGATGACATCAAATCCTTGGGATATATTGACCTCCAATATCGACATTACGTGAATAAAAAGCATTTTTTTTTCCCACGATGCAAATCTAGCCACCTTGAAATCTAGAAAACAAAAAAGGGCAACGGTAGAGGCATTGTACATAGTACTAGTAAAAGGATCAACTATAAAAAAGTAAAAGAAAAATAGAAGGGAGTTCAAGTCCTCGATTTCTGCATTATTACGGCCTTAGAGTATGTTTCTATATATTGTAATAATAAGTATTGGGCTACTACTTTTTGCAGATGGACTACACCTGCTTTGTTGCTTCTTCCAATGCAATTGCCAATTTAACCAAAAAGGTGTCACAAAGCAAAAATTTGAGCAAGTTATTCTTAATCCTCAAGATTCCATATATTTCTAACAGCAATACATCAACAAAAACAAGAGGATCCAAAGTGGGTCTTATATAGATCCTTCCTACCATATTAGCTCTCATCAAAAGAATCTGGTGAACACCAAAAAAAGGTGAATAAAAGGTTTCACATTCCCTAATGTGCCTCGTAGCACAGGAAAAGACCGGTCTACCCCTCACATATTCTCCGTCATCCACTACAGTGATTAGTTAAATTTACTCACACCAACACAAAGATAGAAGGGGAAGAATCTCAGTGAAATATTTCACTCCATCAAGAAACCAGACCTAGTAACTCTCTCTTATGAATATTGCATATATTTTGGGCCTTTCCAAGTCTTTCATGATTATCCATACAAATTTCCCATTTTGGCCAATTTGAGGTTTTTGACCAGCATATATCATGTCACTTTGAGAGAGAGAGAGAGAGACCTTTTAGCTTTATGTTCAACCTTTTTCACCCGAGAAAACCACTAGGACTAGTCTGAAATTTTCTTAAATCTTCTAGTATCATGTCGTCTTGTGGGGATACAAACTTTTAGTTGCTGAAACAAACCTTTGAGTTAAGGTAAGACTTTCCTTTCATACATAGTCATAGAAGCCTGGACCACCAGCTGGCAAAGATAGTAGTGTCTCCTGCCAATACCAGTAAGGAGGGGCAGTTTCTAGATCACAATGGAATTGGTGCATGTGTGAGTTATAATAGATAGGGGAACGCATAAGTAGGCCTACCCGTTTCCTCACCACCACCCACCATCATACACACCCTCGCTTGTGTTGGTTGGACAGAATTAGTTGTGCAAACAAAAGTGTCCACAAAGCTTCCCATGTATCTCACTTCTGTCTCATGTCAACATCAAATCTTAATCCCTAAAACTAGATAACTTCTAAACTAAGACACTTTCTTATCTCTTTTCACAAATTCACTAGACGGAGGAAGAAAATAGTACATGAAAACAAAAAATGACCCTAAGCTAATAAGCTTTTCATTCATATCATCCAGTCACCACAGTTTATTATGGTCAAAACAAAATGAAATTAACACAACTGTGGAACTAATAATTAATTGGCATATAGACTATATAGTCACACCAAATGGTAACCTATTAAGGCCAAGGCAATAGGTATGAACATGAGGGTAGCCACTTCGTGCTTACAGTGATGAAAAGGTTAGGTTCTGTACCCTAGCCACTCCTTCCACATTGCCATTATAACTTGGGTAATTATCTACCATCATGAAGACATCATATGTTGCAACAATTAAAAAACAAAATGCATCGCCATTTGAAAAATAAATAAAAAAGTAAAGAAAGGTTATCTAAACTAGAAATAGTAATTTTAGTGTCAGTTAGATTAGCACTACGTAATCATATATTTAAGATTAACTACAAAAAACCAAGAATGAGCATTACCTGGATGATTGCTTCCTTAAGCTTTGAATGAAGTCGAGATCCAGAATCTTTAACACTTTTCGGAGGCCATATCTGCAACAACAAATCATGGCTAGAAAATTAAAACCGTCCTTCAAATAAATTTACAACAAATCATGACTTTCATAAACAATGCAGAATCAAAACCCCAAAAATCAAACCTTCAAAATGCTTAATCGTACATATATGTAGTCAAATATTCAAAAAAATTCGTTTTCGAAGGGGCTAGGGTTGTGCATGTTGAAAGCTTCTCACTCTCAAACTGGTCTGTGTTTCTGTCTTCGGTTTCTTTTCATAAAACGAGAATCTGCTGTTTGAAGGAACGAGAGGGAGAGAGAGAGAGAGAGAAGAAGAAGAAGAAGAAGAAGAAGAAGAAGAAGAACAAACCTGGTGCTCACGAGTGAAACCCTAGAATACCCAAAATCGACCCATTAGCTAGCAATAGCAGCTCGCACAACTTGAAATCCCTAGAACCAGTCGCACAAAATTATTAACAGATCTGGCGCCAATGATTTTCATGTAACAATTGGAATAATCGATTGGGTTTTCTCTTACCTGAGTAAGCAGATGAGAAGGGAAACGATTCAGTCCGGGGATGAAACGATTCAGTCTGGGGATGAAGCGATTTAGTCTGGGATTTGGGAGCTATCGTGGGATGAAGCGATTCAGCGTGGGATTTGGGAGCTATCGTGGGATTTGGGAGCGATTCAGCGTGGGATTTGGGAACTGGGAGGAAATTAGAAATATTTGGGGAAATATCAGAGCGGGACGCGCGAAAAGTTGGGCGCCTTTTTTTTCCCTGTGTTCTGGAATGCTATGGAAGGGGAAGAAAACGCTGTAGGGAGAGGAGTTTTAATGAAACGCTATTGAACTGAAAAGAAAAGGAACGGAAGCCTACTTATTATAGCGTGGACGGGAAAACGCTATAAAAAAATGCTATAATAGGCCTTATTTGTTGTAGTGTGTCCATGGGCACCTAAATAAAACATGTTCAATCGTTTCTGGTTCCATCTCACATATAGGACACTGGGGTGATTTAGCACACTTCTTTTTCCATAAATTCTCTTTGCAAGCTACCCAATTTCGAGTTATTCGCCAGATGAAATTTCGTACCTTAGGAATTGTCGGCGTAGCCCAAATCTTTGCCCAGAATTTGCTAGGAGGATGATGAGAGGAGGAGGGTCGATTGATCTTGGACTTGTTCTTGGTCTTGAAAGCTTGCATGTATCCTGACTTGACAGAGTAAGCTCCATTTTTAGTGTGTTTCCAGATGATTTTATCCCCTCCCCCTGTAACACTCACTGGTATTTTGACAATGGCTTCAATCTCCTCTTTTGATAAACAGCTTCTCAATTTCCCCACGTCCCAAGCGTTGGCTGGCACTTTGATGAAGTCAGAAACTTTGGTATCTGGGCAGTCTGTTGGTGGAACTGACGAAGGCTTACCATTTCCCCAGTTTGGTATCCAGTTATCACCCCAGAAGTTGATGCTGTTCCCATTTCCCACATTCCATCTCATTCCATCCTCAATAAGATTCCTCCCCACTAGAAGACTACTCCATAACCACGAAGGTGAGGCCCCTTTTCTAGCTTCCATGCAAGATGTATTAGGGAAATAAATTCCCTTTAACACCTGAGCCCAGAAAGCATTTGGATTATTCAACAGTCTCCAATATTGTTTAGCTAACAAGGCATCATTGAAAGCTTCAAAGTCCCGAAACCCCATACCACCATTCCCCTTAGCCTCTGTTAGCTTGTCCCATGCTCCCCAGTGGATTTTCCCACCCCCATCACCATTTTCCCACCAAAATTTTCCAATGATAGAATTCAGATTAGCACATAAAGAGGCTGGCATTTTGAAACACATCATTGGGTACATTGGAGTAGCCTGCACCACCGATTTAATCAAGATCTCCTTGCTAGCTTGCGGTAGTGTTTTCCTGTTCCACCCTTGAATCTTGCCCATGATTTTATCTTTAATGAATCCCAAAGCTTCCCGCTTAGACCTCCCCCAAAACATAGGTAACCCCAGATACTTGGCCCCTTCCACCATCTCCTCCATTCCAAAAATATTCTTAATGTCCTTTCTCACATCAGTGGGGGTATTTGGGGAGAAAAACAGACTAGACTTGTGAAAATTAATGGATAGACCAGATGCCTCGCTAAAGCATGTCACCAACTCCTTAAAATTGCTACAGCATTTGGTATTAGCTTCTAGAAACACCAGAGAGTCATCAGCAAATAGTAAATGTGAAACCATTGGACACTTCCTCCTCATTCGAACTCCCACCAAAGATTTCTTGGTAACCGCCTTGTTAATGAGGACTGACAAGACATTTGATGCTATTAGAAAGAGATAGGGAGAGAGCGGATCGCCTTGACGTAACCCTCTGTTGGGAATGGTATTACACACCTGCTCTCCATTCGCAGTGACAGAGTATTTAACAGAACAGACGCACTCTTTAATCCACCCAATCCACACAGAGCTGAATCCCATTCTTTCCATCACTTTGAGAAGAAAATCCCAACAAATGCTGTCATAAGCCTTATTCAAATCCAACTTCACAGCCACATTCCCCTTACTCCCAACCTTGTTATGCTTGAGGTATTGAAACACTTCATGGGCCACAATAATGTTGTCATGAATTTGTCTTCCTGGAATGAATGCAGATTGTTGCTCCGTGATAATGCTGTGTATGAACCTTTGCATACGGTTTGCCATGACCTTTGAGAAGATTTTGTAGTTGAATCGACAGAGACTAATGGGTCTGAAATGACTCATAGTCTCAGGGTTCGCCACCTTGGGAATTAGAGTCACATTAGTGTGGTTTATTTCCTTCAACAGATATCCACCCTCAAAAAAATTCCTTGCTGCCTTGAAGACATCATCTCCCACCACATGCCAATACTTCTGGTAAAATAAGCCCGGGAAACCATCTGATCCAGGAGCCTTCAGAGGGCCCATTTGAAAAGCAGCCGCCTTCACTTCCTCTTGTGTCACTGGTTTAATAAGAGCCAAATTCATCTCCGGTGTCACCACTGGTTCTAACAATGCAATAATATCAACCAAATTCCTGTTTTGAGGGGGTGAGAAGAGCTTCTGAAAGTGACCTTTAATAACCTCAGCGATACATTTTGGATCTGTTTGCCAAGCCCCATCCTCATCCTTTAACTTAACCAACTGATTCCTCTGCCTTCTATGAACTGTGGTCAAGTGGAAGAAACGAGTATTCTTATCTCCCATTTTGAGCCAATTCACCCTCGATCTTTGATGCCAAAACATAGATTCCTTCTGCCACAAGTCCCCCAATCTAGTAATCACAATCTTCTCATTAATGTAATTATCCATGTTAAATCCCTTGTCATTCTCCTTTTGAATATCAGCCAGTTGTTCTTTTAAAATAGCAATTTGTAATCCCAAATCACCAAACTTCTCTTTGTGCCAAACCTTCAAATTATCTTTGCAGCCTCTTAACTTCTTGCATAAACGAAACATATCGGATCCATCAACACATTGGGTCCAAGAATTCGAAACAATACGATTACAATCCTCTTCAGTGGTCCAAAGAGATTCAAAGCGGAAGGGTTTTCTTACTTTGTTGAGAGAGACATTTGTGTTGAGAAGAAGTGGATTGTGATCTGACCCCACAGCTAACTCCACAAAAACTAGAGCTGTATCAAACTTTTCTCTCCATTCCAAATTAGCAAATGCCAAATCAATTCGTTCCATAATTAGCTCTCCATCAGTTCTCTTGTTTCTCCAAGTAAATCTAGGTCCTTTACACTCCAAATCAACAAGTCCGCAATCATTCAACATATCATGGAAAGCCCTAATTCTACCTTGGTCAGGGGTGTTACCTCCAAACTTGTCGCCAGCATTGAGGACTTGATTAAAATCCCCTATACACAGCCAAGGAAGAATCTCTGAATTGGCAATTCCTCTCAACTCATTCCACACCTTTTCTTTCCCTGCGTATGATGGGCAACCATAAACGAAAGTAGCTGCCCAGCAAGATGAGTCTGCTTTGTCAGAGAGAACTGTATGAACCAAGTTCTTATTAGCAAACTCCACATCAACAGAGATGTCTTTATTCCACCATAAAGCAATCCCTCCGGCTAACCCTTCAGGATCAACATAACTACTGAAATCAAAGTTTAACCTACGGCGGATGGTCTCTAACTTGACCTTATTATTTTTTGTCTCCATCAGGAACACGATGGAGGGGCGATTTCTACGCACCATATCACCTAAAGCCTGGCTTGTCAAAGTACGCCCAATTCCTTGACAGTTCCAGGTTAGGATCAGCATTGGGGTTGTGGCTGTTTGGGGCCAGCCACACGCCCATCCTGTAGAGCATTACTGGGGTTCTCCACCACAATAGGGACATCACAGAGATTGTATTCATCAGAATTCACCAAGGGAGTATCACAGATAGTAGCACTGTACCGAGATTTGGCAGCACCAGAGGAACCCCGACCTGCTGCCTTCTTGGTCGGCCCCTTAGGTTTGCGTTTGGAGCTAGTAGAGGGAGTTTTAGTGCATTGAGAATCCAAACCAGTACCAGTATCTGGAGCACAAAGCCGAAGAAGCTTCGAACCTCTCTCATCTTCACCTTCCTCACTGGCCTTCCTTTTGATGTTTAGTGATGTAAAAACCGAAGCGAGAGAAATATCCATAAACTGGTTTTTAGAAAGAGTTTTTGGGCTAAGAGGTGGGCTAGGAGGAGTGTCGTGGCTAGTGGGAGTAGGGGAGTATGGAGGGCTTTTGTTGGGGTATTTAGTTTGGATAGCAAAGTTAGAAGGAGAATTGGGCTTGGTATGGTGTGATTTTGGACTATCCGGTTCAGTCACAAAATAAGGTTTAGTATACGGAATAGTTGAGCCCAAATTAATAGACAATGGGGTGATAGAGATTGTATTGGGGGGGGGGTCCACTGATTTGTGGGAGATTTAGGAACCTCAGAAATATCCAAAATAGGAGAATGGACATTTTTACCTTTGTCAACTGGAATGATGCCATCTGTCCTCTCAAGGACGTTGCTCGCACCTGGGGATTGTGCCAAATCCATTCCCACAGACGCGGGTTGTGGCTGGCGATTGTACTGCAGCTGTACGCGCTCTACTATGGCTCTCTCCTCACGCGCTGTACTAGAGGCGGCGGCTTGCTCCGTTCGCCGTTCAGAAGTCTGGTTATCCCCGATTCCAACCTCGTTTCCATGGTGGTTTATTTCCACAACCGGGATCTGAGATCGTCTCACCCAGTTGGCTCTCAGCTCAGGGCCATACCCCGATTTAGCTCCTTCATCTCGAGAGACAAACTTACAGCTTCTGTTATCATGACCCAAGCGTCCACAATCGTAGCAAAAATATGAGAGTTTTTCATATTTGTATGCTATCCAAAGGTCCTTACCAGAATCACAACTTTTCCGAAGCCAGAAACCTTTGGGTAGGGGTTTCGCCACCTCTACTTCCACTCGCACCCTGAGAAAGCTTCGCCCTAGGAGCAGGCCATCTGGGGAGGTCTCGACGGCTAGGAGTTTAGAGAAACGTTTCCCAATGAACTCGGCGTTCGTCCTTGTCATCTTGCCAACGGGGAGGCCGTGGATCTGCACCCAGAAAGGACTGTGGGTGAAAATTTGGTCAGGAACAGCTACATTGTTGTTGAGGTTCTGGAGAACAAGATGGCTGTTCGAAAAAGACCAGGGGCTATCTCTGAGAATGGAAACTTTATCTTCTGCATCTTTGAATCGAAATAGAAATACGTTGTTGCTCCAAGAGGTGACTGTAACAGGTGCTCTGGTTTTCCAAGCTGCAGCACAGGTGTTTGATATGGCTGCAACATTGAAGGTCTTAGGGCTTAGGATCTTCCCTAAAAGGCAGAGGTTGGTGACTTCCCCAGTCTCACCACCTCCTTCTTCGAGGTCCAGAATCTCAGAATCATCCATAGTGCTGAAAGCCGGAAAGAAGATGGAAAGAGAGCAGAGGAGGAGAGGGCGAGGAAGAAGGAAAGATGCAGGGGAGTAAAAGAGAAAAAGAAAGAGAAGGAATGGGCTGGAAAAAGTGGAGAGAAAAGAATGGAAAAGGATAAGGTTGAGGAGGAGGAAAGAGGATGAGGGTGGTTACGGTGGAGATGGGTCGTACACCACCATAAGGGGTAGTGAAACTCCCATTTAGAGAGAGAAGCTCTCATTTAGAGAGAGATGTGTATCACATATACCAAAGTTTAGTTTGATCCTCCCTTTGCTCATTGTTCGACCAACATTTTACTCCTCAATTTGTCCTTCAGGCACGGGCATTCGCTAGTATATATATATATTACGAGAGTTAATGAACTATTTCCAACTTTTTTCAGTAGTCAACGTAATGAAACAAAGCTGTTGACATGTAGAAAAGAACAAGAAATCATACCTTCATATTTGCAAGTGGAAATGATCGAGTTCAAGAACAGGGGAGAGAGGGGAAGGGACGATATATATATATATGCTGGCCAAAAAAGGCATCGCCAACTTAATTTCATGGTGAGAAACTTTGACATACCATTAAATTATACCATATCTTAGAAGGCCATTTCTTCAAATACTAACCATTCCTTCTGAAAACACTAGTGTTTGATTTTTAGAAAAGTCCATGGTACGTACAGTAATCAATCAAATAACAACGAAACCAAAAGAATTGGACAAGTATGCTTTTCCTTATTTTTTTGCGGATACACGAGTGAAATCAAATCTTAGCAACAAATGTGTTTGATGAACACTTTCGGAACAAGTTCTTATTATGAAACAGACGACATAAATAATTCAAAAAAACAAACAAATGAAAACCAACATTTAAAAATTAGGAGATGACGATTTGGACCCAAACAGCAACACTCATCACTCCCGGGTTAACCACAAACATCATATTTTTTTTTCCCATTCTCACTCTCACGATAGGGGTGTGTGTTACACCTTCCGTTTGTTTGGATAGAAAACCTAACGGTTGCAGTTTACTCCAAAACCATAGGGGGGTTATGTGGTCATTAGTTAACGTCAGGGAGGTTATCTGCCAAACGTCCAAACCTCAGGGAGGTAATCCGTACTTTGCCCTAAGAAGAATAAGATGTGTGAATATATGATGGTGTTATGATGGCCAGAAATACTAACACTATACTACCTCAAGAAATCACAACTATATAAACAATAATTTATCTATTAATATCAAGAATGCCACAAAAAAATAAATAAATATACAAGATATTACAGTTGCCATTGGGTTGTATTTGGCTTTTTGGATGTCAAAGTGAAAATAAATAAATTTTACAAAGGTTATCATTAAAAAGTAACAATTTTATGATTTAAGCTAACAAATGGCCCTTATGATAATTAAATTTATATTTCATTACAATTCATGGTAGATTATCGTCTTTGTAACCTATTTTTATTAACCCTCTTTATCATGTTTGGGATACTCTAGGTTTTAAAATTTATCTTGTTTGTCGGAATGTTCATATGTAACAAATATACAATGTTTGTCGAAATGTGCGTATATTACAAAATTATAATGTTAGTAAAAAATGTCATTAATATTTTTGTAATGTTTATCATGTGTGGATATCGAATTTAACGATCAATAAGTCCGTTAAGTTTATCATATTTGCAAACCGGCAAGTAAAATAGAGAGAGAGAGAGAGAGAGAGAGAGAGAGAGAGAGAGAGAGAGAGAGAGAGAGAGAGAGAGAGAGAGAGAGAGAGAGATGTGTTATGCATACATACGGATAAATGTTCAATTTTTCAAATTTGAAGATAGCAATGATTCAAACAAATTCTAGGATGAGAACTTTTTTTTGAAAGGCAAAAAAATTTCATTAATCTTTGAAATTATTAGAAAGACCTATAGGAACAAAGAGACAACATCATATTCAAAGAATAATCTTATGCCTAGTCTGAGACCCAAAGTCTCGATTGGCAAGAAACAAACCAAGGACACCCATGGAGACGTAACCCACACCACAAAGGCCGAAGTCAAGACTAAGAAACAACCTAGGATACCCAAAGCAATGTTATGAATACCGTTCCGCACCGGCCGGTACGTACCGGTTTGGGTGAAAACCGGTACTCTGACCCCCTAATACCGTTTTGGCTCCAATACCGGGGCCGGTATTTTGCAGGCTGGGAAATTCTTTTTTTTTTTTTTTTTGGGTCAGTTCTGGGTTTATAAAAAACAAAAGGGGCAGGAAAAAATTTAGCAAAACGTGGGCTTAACTATATTACGTGCACGAGGCTCAAATCCCGGATTTGCACCCCCCCTGCGCGCGAATAACTCGTGACGCGCACCCGGTTAATTGGTTTTCGGATCAGTTTTTTCAAATTGCCTTCGGCCACGGCCCATTTTCCTGAGCGCGCGAGACCTCTCCTTGGGTCCTTCTTCACAAGCCCACTAGTGTGCAAAGTCATTTAAGATGGAAAAGAGTTTTGTAACCAGGCAATGTGGGACAAAAGGCAAACACATAGGTATTTTATAGAGGTGGCAATCACAACCCATATTTTTGAATCCGCCCAAACCCGCCCACTTATAATCCAACCCAATCCGCCCATATTATATAATGGGTCCATATGGGTTGAACCCATATGAACCCATATTTACATGGGTTTAAATGGGTTGAGAGTGAGTTCAATATGGGTTAGACACACTCACCTTCACTGAACCCTCCAAAAACAAAACCTGGCCAAACCGGAAATCATCTCTCTCTCCATCTTCGTGGAAACACAAATCATCTCACACCCAAGCCGTTCTACTAGTATTAAAATCAACTCTCTCTACCCGCTCCGGCAAACAAAAATATCTCTCTCTCTCACACACACACACACTTTGGGTAGGTTTGAATTAAAAAGTAGGGAGTGACTTTTTTTCATCTTAATTCAATTTTTTTTTTGCATTTGGTAGTTTTGCGTCATACTTTTGTGACTTGTTGGTTCATCTCCATGAGCGGAACCGAAAAAGTAAAAAAATTGATCGAAACTCATATTTTTTTAAAAAAAGATTAAAAAAAGTCAAAAAGACATATCTTTGACTTATTTTTTTGTCTTTTTCAAAAAAATTAGGTTCCGATAAAAAATTTATACTTTTTTTTGTTACTCTCGTCGAGACGAACCAATAAGTCACAAAAATTTGACGCAAAACTAAAAAATGCAAAAAAAAATTGAATAAAGATGAAAAAAAAATCACTCCCTACTTTTTAATCCAAACTCACCCGAACCGACTTCTGTTCTAAAAATAGTAAACGGGGTAAATAAATAGGTAAATCAACGTTCATCAAGTTGATTCCTCTGTTCAACTATTACTCCTACCTCTGTTTCATCACTTTTTACTCTTTTTTTTTTTTGGCTGATTATACGAGTGAACTTTGTGGGTTTTAATCTCACAAGAAATTACATCTAAGTCGAGTTTAATTTGAGCAATTTGATTTCTTGTTTTACATAATCTTACCGCGTTAATCAAGTAGAACTCAGCAAACTTGAATTACATGTTCGATGTAATCGTCCACATAATCTCAAGCAAATATTTAACATATATATTGATCAAGAGTTGAGTTCAAATATTTGATATTTTCAAAACACAAACCAAACACAGCATTACTTTTTTGAATGGGATGGGGGGAAGAGAGGGGAGGAAAAAACGGGTCGGGTCGGGCGGGTTTGGGTTTGGCTTGACCGTATTTGACCCGACCCGTCTCAACCCGTTTACTTTTTGACCCATATTCGACCCGCCCATATTTGACCCACAACCCGTTTCAACCCGCCCAAACCCGCCCAGACCCACCCGTTTGCCACCTCTAGTATTTTATGATGAATTGCATGGTATGGGGGATTTTTTTTAATTATAATTATTATATATATTGTAGTTGCGGTAAATCTGAAATGGTATCCGGTATTTGACCGGTACCGGTACGTACCGTACAAGTAGGAAAACCGATACCCTGACCGGTACGGTATTCAGAACATTGACCCAAAGGCCTAAGCGCACATGACCAATATTTAAGTTAACAAATACTTAAAATAGTGCTCAACTTTTTATAGATGCATACCATATCTTAGAAGGCCATTTCTTCAAATACTAACATTTCTTTTGAATACACAAGTGTTTGATTTTTAGAGAAGTCCATGGTACAGTAATCAATCAACTAGCAACGAAACTAAAAGAATTGGACAAGTACACTTTTCCCTTATCTTTGTGCGGATACCTGAGTGAAACCAAATCTTATCAACAAATGTGGCAGATAAACACTTTCAAAAAAGTTCTTGAAAACCTTATGAAACAGACGACGTAAATTATTCAAAAGAATAAAATAACATGAAAACCAACATTTGAAAATTAGGATTTGACGATTTGGACCCAAACAGCTGTACTCGGCACTCCTTGGTTAACCACAAACATCATATAATATCCTGGCGGCGCCACCATCCCATTGGGCGGCGCCTGAAACACAATCCTGTACTGTCCATTAGCATTCAAAATAGGGCGGATGATATTCATCTTTACCAATCTCTGCCCCTGTGAAAACGAATGCGTAGAGTAAGGCGCACTTGCAAAATTCACCTCCCAAGTCCCTGTTGAGTTTGACGGCAATGTTACATACACATTGTAAGTACTATTCCCGTATTGCACCGTGTTTGGCGCCTTCACCACCACTAGACTCAAATTCGAGTTGGCTGCTGACAAATAATCCGGCGAAAATGCATCAATTCTCAGCTCCGTGGGGAATGGCTGAACCCACGTGTACGCCCAATGTGTGTTACTTCCGGCAAGCAAAATTCTCCCGTCGGGCAATAAATTTGCGGTCGAGTGGTACATTCTGGCAATTGTACTGGGGTTTAGGATCGTAAAGCGGGAGCCCAAAGGTTGGTTGGGTTGGTATCGAACTGGGTTCAAGCACGAGTTATTGGCCAATCCGAACCCTTGCGACCCCGTTTGAGCCCCGTTAATGATTAATGCGTCTCCCGTTGGTAGCATCACCATTTCGCCCATGATCCGAACAAGCGGCATGGTATCCATCTCCCAAGTAGGGTTGGGATCCGTCGCCACGATCCGTCCACAACTCCCTTTGCCTGGTTGATTCACAGTCTCATTATTGTAGGCATCGTACTGGGCCCCACCACAAATGACGATTGTGGCCGTGGAATAGTTCCCTTCCAATGCGAGCATGGCAGAGGATCCTGCGGAAGGGTAGTTGCGTGGACCCCCCTGCAGTTGAGGATAAGTTGTTACAATCACGTTTGTAGCGTAATTGTATAGCACGGATTGATTGTTAGCAAATATAAACAGATTTCCATTGGGGAGAAGGTGAACGTATGGATACAGGTTATCCCCTTCGTTGTCTGCCACATTGCCAAGGAAAGGGAAATCGACCGCGCCGTTGCCTGTCGGTGGGTAATACTCTAAGTTGTTGCCGCCAGCGCCCCCGACTATTATGATAGTACCGTCGGGGAGTATCTGATTCGTGGCATACCAGCGCCACACGGACAAATTAACGTTTTGAAGCTCAACCCAATCGCAGGAGGAAGTGTTTACGCAAGGGGTGAACATTCGGAACTTGTAGGAGCCGTCGTTCCATCCACCGGATTGGAGGAGGGTGCCGTCAGGGAGGAATTGGCCCGAGGAGCACCACGTGTCGGTTTCGATCGTGAGGGGACGGATCGTGTTGGATCCGATGTCGAGGAGAGCGGAGTGGGCGGAGCAATCGTACGTCAAGGCCTGGTCGTTCGAGTCGTTGCGGCACGGGGCGCCGGCCGGGAGCGACAAATTGGACGCGCCGGTGTCCGTCCGGTCGAGGAGGACGACGGTGTTCCACCTGGTGACGGCGGCGTGCATGGCGGCGATGCCGGCGTCTTCCACGATGACTTCCCACGAGCCCCCCTGGGCACGTGTTCCGATGATTGCGAGGGCGAAGCAGAGGAATTGCAGACAGAAGACAATGGGAGCGGCCATGGTGAAATCAAGCGAGAGAGAGTGTTCGGTACTGTTGGGTTGTGTGTATTCTACCGTTACCTGAACTGCGATATATATAGGGAAGAAGAGACCGGAATGTCAAATTTTGATATCGTTCACAATTCAGTGGTGTGCGTTTATTCGGATGACAGAGTCTCACAAACAGCTTGCCATCCAGCTGTCCTCCATGTCCTTCTTCTTCTTCGCCACGGTTTCCACCTCGGCGGCCACCCACCGGATTCTGTTTCTAGCTGAACTCAACGGGAATGATTGGCGGTTGATTGTTGTTTAAAGTGTTTTTTTCCCCCCGCGTGATTTCTGGTGTATGATTTTCGGGTTTGGCCAGGGAACAAGTCCGAGTGGATGATCGTCGGTTAAACCAAATCTAATAATGGAAACTACTTCTTTGATCGCAATCTCTCTGGTTTTTTTTAGGGTCTTATTCTTCAGTTTCTAGTTGGTGATTGTGATAAACGTGTTGAGGAAAAACTATACTTTATTAGAATTAATATTATCAATTGACCAGATGTTAAGAAGAGACATGCGATGGCCTGTTTCTTGGGAGTAAAAGAATAATTAGATTGATTGTTCCACGTGCATCCAGCGCTTCAGGACCACCGGTGGCGATTCCAGGATTTTGTAATATAGAGTGTTCAGAAATTACCTTAATTCTAGTAGCTGATATATTAAGCAATAATATATGTACACAATCTTATATAGTTGTATAAATAGTACGATAAAAAAACATAACTTCTATTCTAAAAAAAATTAATTACGAGGCGAAATGAGAACTTAAAAATATATACTATTCATTTAATTTTTTTTGAAAGTTTGATTTCATAGTAGATAGTGTTTCGAGAATGGAGGGGGTAAAATTTTACAGTTGTCCTAAATGAATTTTCATATTTTGTGTCAACGTATTATTAATCTACTACAACCCTTGTCAAAGAAATTGTAGCGAGTACGTTAAGGTTGACCTTCTCGAAAATATGTTCTTTAAAATGACATGATAAGATTTTCTATCGTAGTCTTAAATTCGAAAGAATATTATACAAGTTAACGGGATTTATAATGTAGTTGAATTTTTTTAAAGCTTTGTCCGTAATTGTTCCACGTGCATCAAGCGCTTCAAGACTAGAAATAGGATAATAAATTGTGTTTTAAAGTTATGTGCTTGGGTCGAATTGGTTTCGAACTCAATTGTGGTTGAAGTTGTGTACTTCTAAATGTGTGCGCGAGAGTTAACATCATCTCTAGGGCTTCGTATTAGTCCTTCCGTCGTTGTTATTGGATGTTTGTTACCGGGGTAAGAAGGGTATTCTGAATAAGGCAAAAAAAAAAAAAATCTTCATAAACCATTGCTGCAAAGGGCGTTACTATCTCATTTTATCAAGGACGGAATCAGGATTTTACACCTAGCAGTGGTGAAATATATACTAAAAAAATCTAGTGGTGGCGAGACTATATAAGTTGGGTATAATTTTTTTTTTACATAGAATAATTGCATTTTCTAAAATTCTTGTTGTGGCGGTCGCCGCCACTAAATCCCCTGGTTCCATCCTTGCATTTTATTACAGTATTTTTTAGATCATTGTCCTCTCTATTCCACTTATGGAATGGAGATCGATCGATCTCTAGCTATTTCATTTAATAAAGAGTTGACGCGTCAACTATTTTACAATAGACGAACAAGTTGATATTGGCTTTATATATAACCTTATATAAAACTAAATCGTTGCTGTTCTGATAATCTCATTGAATCTCTATTCATTACCATTTTCCATTTACACGAACAAAATTCTCTGTCAGAACAAAAATATTACTACGAGAGCTGATGAACTATTTCCAGCTTGTTAGTCAACGTAATGAAAAGAGAGCTGCTAAGGGTACAGCAGTCTTGGGTACAGCAGCGGGTACAGACCCCATTTGCGTCCGTCTCGGGTCCCGCAAAGACGATCGGAGCCGCTCATTTTGTTCAAAATACTTCATTTATGGTCCCTGTAAAAAATCACCTCAATCCGATATCGGAAAGTGTGTTTACAAATCATCCAAATTCACTTCAAAATTTGGAAGTGAATTTGGAGTGAATTTTGAAGTGAATTTGGATGATTTGTAAACACACTTTCCGATATCGGATTGAGTTAATTTTTTACAGGGACCATAAACGAAATATTTTGAACAAAATGAGCGGCTCCGATCGCCTTTGTGGGACCCGAGACGGACGCAAACGGGATCTGTACCCGCTGCTGTACCCAAGGCTGCTGTACCCTTAGACTTTCTGATGAAACAAAGCCACCCTTTCAAGAAAAGACAGTTGGGGATATTGTAGGGAGTTCGATTCGCCGGAGGTCTTCCCGTGTGCGCCTAGGCCCAATCCGTTGGGGAGTGTCCACGGAGTCCACACCACATCACATGGGCCAAATATACATTAAATGATCCGTATCCACTTAAAAGGTTAAGTCTTATACGTGGTGAGTCATCCAATTGTATATTAAGGTCCAACAATTTTTCTATTTATCCGATGTGGAACTCACTCAACCTTTCACACATGTTCATAACAATATTCCCCTCATGTGTGAACCATGCATTGGGCCTTAACTCCCCCTCAATTTGATCCACTTGACTCCCCCTTGATCCATGATCTTTTTACTCTCCAACATCGATTTAACCCCCGGATTTCATCGCACCCACTCCATCGATTGAGAACCAACCCCTTTACTTCATCGAGAGCCTCCATGCAACGCTTTGCTTGCATCCTAGCTCCATCGAGAGCCACCTTGGATTTTTCTTGCTCCAACGAGAGTCTCTGTGCAAGTCCACCAAATCGGTTTTGAGTCCGCCCAAAGATCGTCAGCCATCGGCTCTGATACCAGTTGTTAGGATCCGGGGTCACTCAACAACACAACGATATGAAGAAAAACTCTCTTAATATTATTTACACAATAATACAAGATGAAAAAAACCTCTCCGGGAGAGCCACAACAGGCTCTCCACCGCTCCGGTGAGCCACACTGGCTCACCCACTCGATCTCACACTCTCCCTCACATGTTTCAGGCACACACCTCTCTGCTCTCATATGCATCAATATATAGGCAAAAAGAAAACCCTAACACTCGTAAGGAAATAAGGTAGGGAGTGACCCTGTGCTTCGCGCACACCACCCCACTTGGGTGGAATCCCAACAATCACCCCTTTCCAACCAAGTGGGGTAATCGTCAAACCGTTCAGCTACTCTAGCAAGCGCCTGTTATCACTACCTAAGTCAACATCTTAGCACCCCCTCACGGAGTACACACCTGACCGAGTGTCTACTTGCAAGACTAGATCTTCTGTAGTTGAACCCGCAGCGCTATCTGGCTGCAATATTGACATCTCGTCGATATTTAGCACCCCCTCAACAGAGTGCTCGCACCCCGTCCAAAGTGCTAGCATCCAAACCCGGATGCTCCACATCTCAAACTTGAGATGTCTGCAGCAGACCCATTTCTATCCGCGATCCTCCGCTGCTTGACCCCCGCGTCACACCCTGGGATGCTGTAATTCACGTCCGACAATCCATGAACGCCTGTGCCTAGTCATTGGACACAAAACCCGATTGAACCAGACTGCCCCCGATCACTGTTAATCATCTCCGTAAACCATCGCTCCAGTGAGCGCCTGTGTCACTGCTAGCCATTAGAAGTCTTACCACCCCCACCGAAAGTGTATATACCAACTGATTGAGTGTCTCCTTGCTCAACTTGCTCATCCGCGACTGAATGCCTTGATCAACCTCTAATCTCTGCAAGTCTGCTCTGTCAATCTTCCGCCACTTTCCCGAGCCTCCTGCTACTCTCTGTCATCTCATCCCGGGTCTTCTCCTGCCACTTGTCCATCCTCGTTCCATTCCCAGCTTTTCCCACCGTCCCCTGACCTTCTCAAGATCATCGCGAACTATCGCCCTAAACAGGTGCCTATTATCACTTCCAAGTCAGCGTCCTCTGACACGACCGAGTGTCTTCCTGCTTGCTAGGTCTCCTGCAACTGATCGCCTTGCTAGGAGCAAGCATCCTCACAACCCGAACAAACCTCCAAACATTCGATTTCTGCTCCTCTAAGCAATAACACCAGCCTAGGAGCCTCCAATTAGAAAAATGGAGTGCATGGTTGGATCCGGAATGTTGAGATAGTCAAAATCGACTACTTACATGCGAAAAACGGAGTCCGAACGACTTCGAAAAGTGTGAAAAACCAATTTGAAATATTTTTGGAATATTCCTGTTGACCAGCAATTACAGTTGACCCCGTTGACCGTTGACAGACACGTCATTGTTGACCTGCTGACGTGGCACGCAAACTGGGTCTCTTTGATGACGTGGAATGATGACGTGGCGCTGATTCACTGCTGACTCAGCATCATTCTCGATTCTTCCGCACAACCGTGAGGAGTACCTTCATGAATAGTACCTTCATTTTCCAGATCTGACGCGCACGCACCATTTGACCGGCATGTGCGGGCTTCTCGGGCATCTTCCTGTGACGTTCTTGGTACCGTTGGAATCCTCTCAACGAGACGCTCCTAACCCTAACCCTATGCTCAAATCTTAAATCCGAGCAACCTCGAAACTGGGCTTTTCAAAACCAGCTCTCGCCGCCACTTTGCTACCTTTGACCAGCGATTGTGGCTTACTCCTGCGTCCTCTAGCGACGTTTCACATACCTCCGCGATCATCTCGACGAGACAAACACAACCCAGTACTCAAAACTCATTTTTGACCAACTTCGAAACTGGGCTTTCCCAAAACAGCCCTCGGTCTGCGTGCGCCACCTTTGACCGGAGCGTGTGGCTTACTCCGGCATCTTCCGACGACGGGCTCCCCAGATCCGTGATCGTCTCCGCGAGACGAACACAACCCCGTGCTCAAAATCTCTGTAAGAGCACTCCTGATCGGATCCCTAACACGGACAGCCTTCTCGCCATCGCGCGCCGCCTTTCGAAACGCCCGTTAGACTTTCGGTGACGAAACCCGACCGCCCACACACCGTGGCGATCGTCTCTGTGAGGCGCACAAACCGTGCGTCAATGGAGGTCGTATGTTTTTTTCCTGGTGACCCCCATTTGCTCTCTTGGGCTCTGATACCACTTGTAGGGAGTTCGATTCGCCGGAGGTCTTCCCGTGTGCGCCTAGGCCCAATCCGTTGGGGAGTGTCCACGGAGTCCACACCACATCATATGGACCCAATATATATTAAATGACCCGTATCCACTTAAAAGGTTAAGCCTTATAAGTGGTGAGTCATCCAATTGTATATTAAGGTCCAACAATTTTTCTATTTATCCGATGTGGAACTCACTCAACCTTTCACATATGTTCCTTACAGATATGGCTCGAGGAAATAATGATTCAGAAGGGAGGAATAATGAAGAGAGCATTAACTCAGTTCATGGGTTGGATTCTATTGTTCAGGATTCTCAAACCCCATTGAATGAAGATTGTTTAGAATCTGTCAATAACAGTAGCCAAGTTCAAAACACAGAAACCCAAGTAGGTCTTGAGCAGGAGCAAGAAAGGGAGCGAGTAAATGAGGAGGACAATATTCCAGTCGTGTATGACTTTAATGCTAGTATAAGGGCCTCTCAAGTGCAGAGCATAAACCTCCACGTGGATTTAAATCCAAGTGCCGTTAGACAAAGCATCATAAGCCAACAGTTTGAAACATATTTGAGTACTGAAGGGGATGAAATTGATGGTTACATTATCGCTTTGATGGAGCAGGAACAAAATTCAGTGGACAAGGAGCTGCAGAACACTATCATAGTAGGTAACAATCTTGGTATTAAATTTGGGGATGCTGGTATACAAAGAATGAAAAAGATGATAGAAAATGAGGCAAAAGCTTTGAAAGCATCTCCGAATAATAATAATTCCTTTGCCCCTCTTATGAGGAACCAATAATTATACAACAATGCGAAACAAGTCAGAGGCTTCAATGAAGATCATTTCATGGAGTATAAGGAATATAGGTATTTCACTTAGAAAGAGGTTTGTTTCAAAAATTATCAGGGAAAGAAGACCTGATGTGTTTATTTTTGCAAGAAATTAACTTAAGCTGAGAGTTTTGAAAGGTCTTTTGTTTAACGAATATGGGTTTCTTCTGAATTTGAATATGCTGAGTCTGGGGCTGTTGGTCTGTCTGGGAGAGTATTAACGATATGGAATCCATAAAATTTCAAACCAAGAGAAGTCATAATTCATAGGCATTTTGTTATGTTGAATGGGTTTTTGGTAAGATTGGAGTGTGTCATTGTCAATGTGTATGCCCCCAATGAAGCAGCAAGTAGACAGGAATTGTGGAGTGTATTATATCAGTTGAAGTCAGTACCTCAAATCCCTTGGTGCATTGGTGGTGACTCTAATAAGATTAAGGCTTTGTGTGAGAGATCAGGGGGTAATAGAGTGGATAGGAACATGAGATGAGCTCCTGTTTGCTCTAAAGGTTAAGAAGATGTTATAAGGAAGTGAGAGCTCAGGAATCTCTGATAGTTTGATTGCTCCCTCTTTTCAACTCCTAAGTCTTTGGAGGGCTAAGAGGGCACTGAAGAGATGAATTTTTTGGTCAAGAAGTTATGACGCTGTTCTCTTTATAAATCTACTACTTTTTCAAGCTTCGGAGGACCAAGAATCTAAGATTACTATTTATGCTGCTATTTTAGGTATTCCATTCACTCAAATGCTTATATCTACTGAGTGAATAGTACTTTCTCTGTTCAACTCCTAGCTGTGGTCATTTGGGATGATTTAGTCTGCTGTCTGGAAATCCATTATCCAGTTCTGGAGGGCTAAGAGTATTAGATTAGTGGTTGCTGTTTCTCTCTTTTCAACTCCCAACTCTGGGGAGGGCTAAGAGTCCATTTGGATATGTAACCATCACTGAGGGGCTGGGTATTGATGCATTGATTATATTTACTTCTGTTTAAATTGTTGTTTTTCTTTTGCTGCTGCTGGATCTGAACTGAATTCGTGCTGAAAATTGATGGTAATCCATTTGTGTCGAAATTTGCTGGAAATCCATTTGTGCTATGGAGTTTCATGGTGGGTTAAGTGGTGGAATACATTCTAATCTACTGATTTTTGTAGTTCTGTGGGCTACCACAGCCCCGGGTGGATCGGGGCGGCCCGAAAAAAATAATAATGTTTTGATTTGAAAAATTGAAGAGTCGCCACCCGGATTTGAGGTTTGCCACCCGAGAAACCATTTTGATCGAAAGTGGATTGAAAACCAGAGATTCGTTTGGAGGTTCGGAAGCCACGTTACGAGAGGAGAAGGGTTTTACGGCACTCCTCTCGCCCAACGCGATGTCGGTCTCTACTAAAAATTTGCGGGATTTTCGAAAATGTTTTGTTTCATTAAGCAATTAGCAGATATCCTCAGATGTATCAAGTAAAGAGGTGCATGCTTGTGCTGGTGTACAAAATATATTGATGAAATAATGCAAGATGTTAGAATGATGCATAAAAATGGAAATCTGTCACTGAGAACACTCCCGAGCTCTCGGGACTGCACTCCTGAGCGCTCAGGAGTTCTGCCATCCCATCCTGCAAATTTCTGTTAGACAAATATGGTACAACATTTGGAATAATCACACATGCACTATTAATATCATATGTCATTGCTCAGCTAGAAACTTAAACAACTAGTGAAAGGCGCGTGATATCATAGATATGAGCGCCTAAGTAGGGCGAAATAGCGCATTAGAGGCGCGTTTTATTTCATTTTCCACTTGATGCCGTGCTTTGTCTTGGTTTTGTGTTTTTATTATTTTTACAGATAATACGGTGGATTTAGCGCCAATGTTGGAATGAGTGGTTTCGAAGCCGGTTCATACGTTGTCGGGATGCCAAATCTGAGCCGTGAACGTCGGGTGGCCAAATCCCATGCAAGGCTCGGGGGATGCCGTTAGTGCGTGCGGTTTCCATACTATAATTTTCCATATCAATACAATGGGGTGTAGAATTGGTCCACGGTTGAACAGACTGACGCGTATGGATACTTCCATTTCCTGTATCGATGCCGAAGTCCACAACGGCCCAGCGGGATTATTTTCCATGCTTCGTCATTTATTTTTCCTTTTTAATTCCGAATATTTGGGGTTTTGTATAAATACCCCAAAACTTCGTTTTTAGGGTTCGCAACATTACGTAGTAGCTTTCTTTTTCCGTTCTTTCTTTCCAGAGTTATTTTCCTTTCAAGCTTTCAAGTTTTGTTCAGATCTTCGCATTCCGGTAACTCGTTTTAATATTTGTTCTTCATTAAAGTTGCTCGTTGAAATTCAAGTTATTGTTTTTTTCTTGTTTCTTGTTCATTCCAAGTAATAGAAGCATGATGCAAGTTAAAATCTCTTTTATTTTTCTTTCAATAATGAGTGAGTAGTTTTATAGGTAGGGTCGCGGGGTGATTAGCACGCCGTGATCAGTTCGGGTACTGCTCCTGCTTTTAAATAATGAAAAAGTAATTTTAGGTTAATAAGAACATTCGTTAGACGAACCCGGGGCATCGACGGAGCCCATGTGAACGGGGGAATGGGGGTCCAAAACTCATTCTTCGCTGCGCATGGGTATACGGCGACCATAAAGGTTCGCATCTTTTGGGGTATCTTTTCTAAACTAAAGTTAACAAGATGATATCCTCTTGTTAACATTTCTTTTGAATACACAAGCGTTTGATTTTTAGCAAAGTCTATGGTACAATAATCAATAAATTCAGGCAACGAAAGTAAAAGAATTGGACTAGTACATTTTTCCTTATCTTTTTACGGATACATGAGTGAAACACTATCTTAACAACAAATGTGTTTTATAAACACTTTCAGAACAAGTTCTTGAAAACATTACGAAACAGACGACATAAATAATTTTAAAAAAAAACCAAACGAAAACAAACATTTGAAAATTAGGAGATGACGATAGGGACCCAACGAGCAACACTCGGCACTCCTTGGTTAACCACAAATAACATATAATACCCTGGCGGCGCCACCTCCCCACTGGGCGGAGCTTGAAACACAATCCTGTACTCTCCATCAGATTCCAACACGACAGGGCGGGTGATATCCATCTTTACCAATCTTTGCCCCTGTGAAAACGAATGCGTAGAGTAAGGTGCACTTGCAAAGTTCACCTCCCAATTCCCCGTCGTGTTTGACGGCACCGTTACATACACATTGTAGAGCTTCCCGTATTGCACCGACTTTGGCACCTTCTCTATCACCGGCCTCAAATATGAGTTGTCTGTTGATAAATAATCCGGCGAAAATGCTTCGATTCTCAGCTCTGTGGGGAAAGGCTGAACCCACGTGTATGCCCAATGCGTGTTACTTCCGGCGACCAAAATTCTCCCGTCGGGCAATAAATTTGCAGTCGAGTGGTACAATCTGGGGATTGTAGTGGGGTTTAGGGTTGTAAAGCGGGTGCCCAAAGTTTGGTCGGGTTCGTATAAAAATGGGTTCAAACACGGGTTAGTTGCCAATCCGAACCCTTGCGACCCTGCTTGAGCCCCGTTCAAGATTACTACATCTCCTGTTGGTAGCATCACCATTTCTCCCATGTTTCGATCAAGCGGCATGGTATCCATCTCCCAAGTAGGGTTGGAATCAGTTGATTAATAAATTTTTTCTTTGTTGATAAAAAAAAACATCGAGACCCAAGATTTTTTGAGCAAAGATGAATAAAATTGGCTTATTTTTGTCTTTATTAAAAAAGGGGATTCGATCGTATTTTTTTACTACTTTTAAAATTTCTCTGGTAATGACGAAGCAATAATCCAAACAAAATGATAAAAATAATAAATACAAAAGAAAAAACCAAAAAATAGTCCAAATGGATTATTTATCCAAAAAAGACCCCTAACCACAATCTCTTTTGTTTTTTTCTTCTTATTCTTCAATTTCTAGTTGGTGATTCTGATAAACGTGTAGAGGAAAAATTCTAGTTCTCTATTATCATTCTAAATACAACTACCGGATGATAGAACCTTGCGAAACAACGGCTGTCGTTAAGTAGACAAAAATTTAATTTTTTTTTGGGGTCAAACATGAGAATTGATGTAAATTCTGCCAATACATTTTATAGAAGTATTACCAACGAAGATGACACCGATGGCGTACCGTGGTTTTTTCGTTTGAATCACATTATACAACTACAGAACTTTGGCCACATATATAATAATAATAGTCGATGAGGATACATATATATACATATATTTATTTATCAGAAGTATTAATTATGAATTGACCTGAGGTTAAGAAGAGGACATGTTGATATACGATGCCTGTTTCTTAATTGGGAGTAAAAGAAAAAATTGACTATCCATGTGCGTCGAGCGCTTCTGGACGTATTTAAAATTGTGTGCTTAGGTACACATGCATCGAACTGCTTCAAACTCAATTGTGATTGAAGTTGTGTTCTAAATGTGTGTGCGAGAAGCCGAGACTTTACGTTATCTCTACGGCTTCGTATTAGTCCTTCCGTTGAAGTTATTGCATGTTTGTTACCGGGATAATTAAGAAGAGTATTTGATCTCTTTGTCTCTCTCTTTTTTATTTATTTATTTAATCTTAGATCTCTGTTGTCTCCCATAATTTATCTCCTGGATAATTTCTTGCATGCTTTCTTTATTCTATCACTATGTTGTTTCCTTTTTTCTTTTTTTTTAAGGAAACATAAACTTATATCAGCAAATTGGTCTAAAGTCCAAAAGAAGAGGTCACAAAGTAGATTTAGTCCAGCTTAATTTTCAGTGATGTGTAAAGTCCATTAACAAAAATGTTTTGGAGTTTAAGATCCGTGAAAAGACCAAATTGCCTTTAATGAGACAAGGGCCTTGTTTGGCTAACACAAAAAAATATCTTTTTTCATTTAAATTGACTTTAATGAGACAAGGGCCTTGTTTGGCTAACACAAAAAATGTCTTTTTTCATTTAAATTGACTTTAATGAGACAAGGGCCTTGTTTGGCTTACAGAAAAATGTCATTTTTTTTATTTTTTTTATTTTGATCGGTGTTACCGGCGTTGACTGGTGTATCTGTTCATTTTTGGTATATCTGTTGATTATTTTTTTATTTTTTTATTTTTTTGACCGTTGACCAGCATTGACTGGTGTTGACCGACGTATCTGTTCATTTTTGGTGTATCTGTTGATTTTTTTATTTTTTTAACCATTGACCGGCATTGATGTTGACCGGTGTATCTTTTCATTTTTGGTGTATCTGTTGTTGATATCTGTATATCTATATTTTAAGTGGAGGTTGTGATGGTAGAGGTGGTGGTGGAAGTGGAGATTGTAGATCTATTTTGTTATATCTGATATTGATATACCTGTATCTGTTTTGTGTTGGTGTATCTGTTTAGGTGTATTGGTATATCTGTATCTATTTTGTGTTGTGTTGGTGTATGTATTTCGGTATATTTATATCTATTTTTTTATCCATTGTTGGTATATTTGTATCTATTTTGGTACATCTGTTCTCGATATAATTGTATCTGTTTTGTGTTGGTGTATCTGTTGTGGTATATCTATTATATCTGTTTTGGTGTATCTGTATCTTGTATATTTGTATTTATTTTGTTTTAAGAAATAAAAAAAAGATTTTATTGTGATTGTGGTGGTGGCTGTGGAGTGGTGGTGGTAGACATGGTCGTGGAACTGGAGTGGTGGTGGTGGAGTGATTGTGGAGGTGCTGATGGGTGGTGGTGGTGGTGTGGTGGAAGTGGTGGCGTGGTGGTGGTGGAGGTGGTGGTAGAGGTAGTGGTAGAAATGGAGGTTGTGGTGACATGGTGGTGGTGATGGTGACGTCGTGGTGGTAAAAGTGGTGGTTGAGTGGTTGAGGTGGATGTGGAGGTGGTGGCGTGGTGATGTTGGAGTGGTGGAATAGGTGGTGGTGGAAGTGGAGGTTGTGGATTTATTTTGGTATGTCTGTTGTTGATATATCTGTAACTGTTTTGTGTTGGTGTATCTGTTTTGGTGTATTGGTATATCTGTATCTGTTTTGTATTGTGTTGTTCTATGTGTTTTGGTATATTTATATCTATTTTTGTGTATCTATTGTTGGTATATTTGTATCTATTTTGGTACATCTGTTGTTGATATAACTGTATCTATTTTGCGTTGGTGTATCTGTTGCGGGTATATATGTAAGTCTTTTGTGTTGGTGTATATGTCTTGATATATCTATATCTTTTTTTTTTGGTGCATCTATTTTGGTATATCTATATCTATTTTGGTGTTTTTATTGTTGGTATATTTGTATCTATCAATTTTGGTACATCTGCTGTTGATATATCTGTATGGAAATTTTTTATATTAGCACCTGACTTTTCACGCAAATCACATAGATACCTGACCTTATCGAAATATCATATAAACATTTGACGTTTTAAAAACACTTATCAATTAAACTCCTACCGTCAACTTCCGTCCAAAAACAAACGAAAAACTTATTTCTCTCTCAAATTTTGCAAGAGAAAAGCCGAAGCAAACCCCAGCAGATATTGTTGATATATTTGCATCTGTTTTGGTACATCTGCTGTTGATATATCTGTGTTATTTTTGGGTTGGTGTATCTATTGTGGTATATCTATGGTATTTGTTTTGGTGTATTTGTATCTGGTATATCTGTATCTGTTTTGTATTGTGGTTGTGGTGGTGGTGGTAGTGGCAGTAGCGGTGGAGTGGTGGTGGCGGTAGTGGTGGTGATGGACATGATTTTGGAACTGGAGTGGTGGTGGTGGTGGTGGAACAGAGAGGTGGTGGTGGTGTGGTGGAGGTGATAGTGGAGTGGTGGTAGAGGTGGTGGTAGAAGTGGAGGTTGTGGTGGTATGGTGGTGGTGGCGTCGTGTTGGTTGAGTGGTGAAGGTGGGGGTGGAAGTGGTGGCGTGGTGGTGATGGAGTGGTGGCATGGTAGGGGTGGAAGTGGAGGTGGTGGTGGCGGCATCATAGTGGTGGTGGTAGAAGTAGTGGTTGAGTGGTGGAGGTGGAGGTGAAGGTGATGGAAGTGGAGGTTGTGGTGACATGGTGGTGTTGGAAGAGGTGGTTGAGTGGTGGTGGTAGAGGTGGAGGTGATGGCATGGTAGTGATGGAGTGGTGGTGGTGGTGGTGGTGGTAGAGGTGGTGGTAGAAGTTGAGGTTGTGGTGGTATGGTGGTGATGGTGGTAGTGAAAGTGGTGGTTGACTGGTGAAGGTGGTGGTGGAGGTGGTAGCATGGTGGTGATGGAGTGGTGGCATGGTGATGGTGGTGGCGTCGTAGTTGTGGTGGTGGAAGTGGTGGTTGAGTGGTGGAGGTGGTGGCGTGGTGGTGATGGAGTGGTGGAAGTGGAGGTTGTGGTGGCATGGTGGTGGTGATGGTGGAAGTGGTGGTGGTGGAGGTGGAGGCGGTGGCGTGGTGGGGATGGAGTGTTGGTGGAAGTGGAGATTGTGGTTGCATGGTGGCGGTGGTGGTGGCTGCGTCGTGGTAGTGGTGGAAGTGGTGGAGGTGGAAATAGTGGCGTAGTGGTGGAAGTGGAGGTTGTGGTGGCATGGTGGTGGTGGAAGTGGTGGTTGAGTGGTGGTGGAGATGGAGGTGATGGCCTAGTGGTGGAAGTGATGGTTGAGTAGTGGAGGTGGAAATAGTGGCGTGGTGGTGATGGAGTGGTGGTGGAAGTGGAGGTTGTGGTGGCATGGTGGTGGTGGAAATGGTGGTTGGGTGGTGGTGGTGGAGATGGAGGTGATGGAGTGGTGGTGGTGGTGGAGTAGTGGTAGAAGTGGAGGTTGTGGTAGCATGGTGGTGATGGAGTGGTGGCATGGTGGTAGTGAAAGTGGTGGTTGACTGGTGAAGGTGGTGGTGGAGGTGGTAGCGTGGTGGTGATGGAGTGGTGGCATGGTGGTATTGGAAGTGGAGGTTGTGGTGGCATGGTAATGGTGGTGGCGGCGTCGTAGTTGTGGTGGTGGAAGTGGTGGTTGAGTGGTGGAGGTGGTGGTGTGGTGGTGATGGAGTGGTGGAAGTGGAGGTTGTGGTGGCATGGTGGTGGTGATGGTGGAAGTGGTGGTTGAGTGGTGGTGGTGGTGGTGGAGGTGGAGGTGGAGGCGGTGGCGTGGTGGTGATGGAGTGTTGGTGGAAGTGGAGATTGTGGTGGCATGGTGGTGGCTGTGTCGTGGTGGTGGTGGAAGTGGTGGTTGAGTGGTGGAGGTGGAAATAGTGGCGTGGTGGTGATGGAGTGGTGGTGGAAGTGGAGGTTGTGGTGGCATGGTGCTGGTGGTTGAGTGGTGCTGGTGGTGGAGATGGAGGTGATGGCATGGTGGTGGAAGTGGTGGTTGAGTGGTGGAGGTGGAAATAGTGGCGTGGTGGTGATGGAGTGGTGGTGGAAGTGGAAGTTGTAGTGGCATGGTGGTAGTGGAAGTGGTGGTGGTGGTGGAGATGGAGGTGATGGCATGGTGGTGATGGAGTGGTGGTGGTGGTGGTGGAGGTGGTAGCATGGTGGCGCTGGCGCTGGAGTGGTGGCATGGTGGTGGTGGAAGTGGAGGTTGTGGTGGCATGGTGGTGGTGGTGGTGGTGGCGGCGTCGTAGTGGTGGTGGTGGAAGTAGTGGTTGAGTGGTGGTGGTGGAGGCGGTGGCGTGGTGGTAGGAGTGGTGGTGGAAGTGAAGGTTGTGGTGGCGGTGGCGGTGGTTGTGGAAGTGGTGGAGTTGGAGATGGTGGCGTGGTAGTTATGGAGTGGTGGTGGAAGTGGAGGTTGTGGTGGCATGGTGGTGGTGGAAGTGGTGGTTAAGTGGTAGTGGTGGAGGTGGTGGCGTGGTGGAGGTGGTGGTTGAGTGGTGGAAGTGGTGGAGGTGGTGGCGTGGTGGTGATGGAGTGGTGGTGGTAGAGGTGGTGGCGTGTTGGTGATGGAGTGGTGGTAAAAGTGGTGATGGAAGTGGAGGTTGTGGCGGCATGGTGGCGGTGGCGTCGTGGTAGAAGTGGTGGTTGAGTAGTGGAGGTAAAAATAAAAAATCAACAGATACACAAAAACTAAACAGATACACCAGTCAACGCCGGTCAACGCCGGTCAATGGACACTATGTAAATTCTGGACATAAAGTCCTTTAGACTTTAAGGGAAAATATTTATGTCCTTATTATAGCAAAAAACCTTATAGTATGTCCTCCTACTCAATTTTCCCAACTTATATTAACGACTAAACAAATACAAAGAACACAAAAGGTCCCATTACAAGAAAAACAAAATACCAAAAGGAAAAAGGAAAAAAAACCAGCAGCACATCGGAACCCACAAATCTACACGTCTTAGTGGGTGGAAAAATCATTATCTGCATCAAGCGATAGTCCGGTTCCGTCAGAGTCGGACCCGCAATGACGACATTACCGTTACGGTTAGAGATCCCAAGAGTCCGTCATAAAAGTTGATCGAAGCTAAGAGCCAAAAACCTAGACCTGATTCCCTAGATCTGGGTCCCCATGTCCAAAATGATGGGAAGAATGAGAGAGTCTCAGTCATCTCTCAACCATAGAGGTAGAAGAGAAGAGGAGAGGAGAGAGTTTGGAGCTATACGGGGACTGAGAGGGGAAAGAAGTACGAAGAGAACTAGTAAAAGTTGGGGAGGAACCCTCCCCCAAACTCTCTCATCTCTCTCTCTCTCACAGACTCTTCACTTCTTCCATTTGACAATTAGTGTTTTCTTTCTTTTAGTTTGCCTGGTTGATTGGTTAGTTTTCCTGTTAATTTGCTCCAGTTTTGTGAGCGGCATATGATTGTCGATGGTTAGAGTGCCAATCTCGTTGGAACGCTAATTTATCATTGCGATGTTGTATGCCATCACCCTTTTAGCATTGTATCTCGTATAACTGTTGTACTCTTTTAGCATTTTCATATCATCTGCGCACAAAACAAATCGAGTAAAGAAATATCCTCCTCGTAAATAATACGCTTAACAAACAATAAGTATGAGCAAATTATGTTAATTAGGTAGCAATTACTCACAGTGACGGACCCAGAATTTGTCTCACGTGGAGGCACATTATACTAATAACCTTAAACAAAAATTAAAATTAAGCGCAAATGCACAAATTATGGAAAATTGAATTGTAAATTTCATTCATTGGGTAAAAACCATGCAAAGAAATGAAGGTCTAATTTTCCAAAACAATCAAGATATATATTACGAACCTTAAAAGAAAAGAATAAAAAGTCCTAAATTATGTATCCCCAAATTAAAATTTCCTTCAATAAAATGTTACTTTTGCCGTGTATCCCCAAATTTAATTGATGATTGGTGAGGTGACGGGCGACGACCACAGAGACGAGCGACCGGCAACAACAAAATAAATCAAGTGTCGAGCAAATTTTCCCCGTCGAGTTTTGTGTGGGTTTTTCTCGTGCTCCCACTCATTTTTGCCACAAAAAAAACCCATTTTTACATAAAAAATAAACTATAAATTAAAAAAAAAAGGATGGGGTGGGTTGGGGTGGGGGCACGTGGGGATCACGTGCCCCTTACTTGGTCCGCCCCTGATTACTCATTAACTGCCCCATTTTATGCTGTTTCTTATTTTCTTTCTTTACACAATTGCATGGGTACAGAAGATGTCATGTGAGTAACTGGTTAATCGGTGGTATCAAAAATGGAGTATTATTAGGTATCCCGAACAAGTGGTTCATGTAATGAGAATTTAAATGCATTTATGGAAATAAGACAACTTTTTTTCCCCATCCATTGATGTAATTAAAGGCGTTAGTACCATCTCATTTTCGGTTTGGCCTTGGGAATAATTCTGTTGTCATGTCATTCCTCTGAGATACGAATTTCGAGTGGTTAAACCAAATCTAACAAGGGAAAGAGAAAGTCTTATTCACGGAGGAGCCGTGAATAAGTTTCTCTTTAAGGGAAATAACTTAATTCTTTAATCACATTCTTCAATTCTAGTTGGTGATTGTGAGAAACGTGAAGAGGAAAAAGTCTACTCTATTAACTTACTAAATTCAACTACCGAAAATAAAATTAGTAACCTAAACGAAAGTACGAAACAACGACTGAAAAGTCTACTCTATAAACATACTAAATTCAACTACTGGATAATGAAATTAGGAAACTAACGAAACAACCACTGGATGTCTGGATGCGAATTGATGATGTAAATTCTGCCAATAGATATTAAAGAAAAATAATACCAAAAATCTTATCGTAGATATTTCGATCAATTTATATACGCAATTACAGAACTATGGCTATATATAGGCCTGTTAATGGACCGGATCCGATCCGAAAAATCCGATCCGAATCCGGTAATCCAAATACGGATCAGATTAAATCCGTTATCAACCCGAATCCGAACTTTGTTTTTTTTTAATTTCTTTAAAAAACAGTAAATTTTTTATTTTGAAAAAAAAAAAGTACGTTTAGGAAGTTGTACAATTAACTGCTAAGCATTTTGAGTCTCCTTCGTTTAACCTGATGATAGGTTAGAGCAATGAATCTTGCATTTTAGGTGTCATTCAACATTATTATCACTATATATGTGTTATTCTAAAGTTATGTTATAGATGATATTTTGTACACTTTTAATACTATTGGACGACAAACACGAACAACTTAGGTCGTCAGTCTCACCTACAACAACTAATATGTCATGCTATGATGTTTTTTTCCCTATCTTCTGTGGTTAATTGAATGAAATTATTTCTTCTTCAATACCAGTTCCTCCATAAGGTTATCAAACAGGGCCTCTAAAGATGAAAAACTAGGTTATGACTTTTAAGAAACGAAAACCTAAGTCATGTTCTCCCCCATCCAAGATTATAATAAACATTGGCTCAAACTTTTAAAGTATTGACAAGAGGAAAGCAAATAATCCTGCTCTTGAACAATGCCTCCAGTCACCCACTCACCTCTCAATACGATATCCCAGAAAATATTTTTTGGCTGAAGAAAAAGAACATCAAAATTAGTATAATACTTTTAAAAAATGTTGCAGCAGGTTGGTTTCATGCTTGGTTCCACACAAATTACACCAAAAACAAAAGCATATTGCATGCAACTAGGGTTAATCCTTTGTTAAGGAAGACATCAAGGAAGTTCAGCAAGGAATACAAGACAATCTATTTACTGCCCCGTTATTGAATTTGTCTAGCGTCCCAATACAGAGGCACAGAAATACCACAAAAGTGAAAAACATTCCAAGTTTCTCCTCAAGTAAAATTGAGAAAACAAGAAGAGATCGCATAAAATAGGGTGTCAAAAGTGAGAACTTCATGTGATGGTGTGTACTTGACATTTTGATCGAATGCACCTGAGGAGAGGGAGTGAGCAATGCAACGACACTTTAAAAATTTGCCTCTGATGTGCTTTGACTGGTTGCAGGTTGAGAGCCTTGTAAGCATTAAGTTGAATGTCAGATGCAATGTACATATATTTCGAAAAGCGAAAACCATATCTGCACATAAGACATTATGGCCATAATTTTAGAGCAACAAAGGGAGAAAACACAAAGGAACTTGTAACTTGTATTAACATATTAAATTTACAAAGTGAAAGACAGATCGAGATCGAGATCGAGAGAGAGAGACGTTTACTAAAGGTATTAACTCTACTTTTGTTGCTTTGATCCCCAAGGTCCATTGCCCCTCTTCTTTTAGAGAATATAGACCCATAAGCATGGTGGGCTAGATTTATAAAATCCTCTAAAAAGTGTTAGCTAACAGGTTGAGAGTTCACATTGTATCTGTCACAGGAGAGGCACAAGCTGCCTTCATTGGGGGTAAACAAATACTGGACGGGGTTCTTGTTGCTAACGAAGTTATCCACTGCATGCTGGAAGAATAAAACTAAAGGAGGTCTTATTCTGAAACTGGACTTTGAAATGGCATATGATTATGTAAATTGGGGGTTTATGCTGGATATGCTCAAGAAGGTGGGATTTGGGGACAAATGGTGTAGTTGGATCAAGGAATGTTGCTCATCAGTTTCCATGTCTGTTCTAATTAATGGGTCAGCAACGAAGGAGTTCAAGACGCAGAAAGGCCATAGGCAAGGGGATCCCTTATCTCCTTTTCTCTTCAATATTGTGGTTGAGGCTCTCAACATTTTGCTGGTGCTTGACGATTTCCTAATCCTAAAATAATGGGTTGCCCCAAGAGTAGGGCGGAGACCGACGTAGCATAATATCCGGTAAGTCCGGAGTCGAATCCACAGAGACAGTGATGTGTGCTGACTAAAAACTCGGATTGTTACTTATTTAAATTGGCTCTTAGGTAGCAACCCCTTGTCGATTTGATTGAGATTAACTAAACTAAAGAAATTGATTGTACTTTTCAAATAATTAAAAGAGGTACGGTCGTAGGGTTCATAGCACGTAACCAGTTCGGATTAACCTGCTCTGTTATAGTTCTTAAAAACGTTAATTTTAAGATTGCAAAAGATACCCCGAAAGATGCGAAACCCTATGGTCGCCGTATACCCATGCGCAGCGGAGAACGAGTTTTGGTCCCCCATTCCCCCGTTCACATGGGCTCCGTCGATGCCCGGGTTCGTCTCACGAATGTTCTCAAATAACCTAAAATTGCTTTTTCATTATTTGAAAATAGGAGCAGTGTCCGAACTGGCCACGATGTGCTAATCACCCCGCGACCCTACCAATACGACTACTCACTAATCATTACGCAAGAAACAAAAGAAACCCTAGTTTGAATCATGCTTCTATTACTGGAAAAAGAAAATAAACGAAAGATAACAACTGATTAAATAACAACGAATAACTTTAATTGAGAACATAAATTGAAACGAGTTACCGGAATGCGAGTAGTTGAATAAAGCTTCAAAACTTGAAAGGAAAAATAATTCGGAAAGTCTAAAACTGCTAGAAGATGATCGGAACAGGTACAGATGATTTACGCCCCGTTCTTCTGGACTCTCAACAGCCCCCGACGTGTCTTTTCTTCCGTAAGGAAAAAAAAATCCCTTTTTCAAAAGCTGCCGAAGTCCTCTGCTCAGTAGGTATAAGATTAGTTTTATTGGGATTGAAAGTATAAATTACATAGTGGCCCTTGGGCTTTGTCCACTTCGCACTTCAACCCAAAACTTTTGCTAACTTCTATTTTTATCCAAATTTCTTGAAAACAAGCTTGAGCAACCTCCGCTTTGACACCCCGGCAACGTACGAACCGGCCTCGAGGCCACACTTTCCAATCTTGGCGCTAAAACCGCCTTATTACCTACAAGCAAAGCAAAAACACAAAACACAAGAAAGCACGGCATAAAGTGGTAAATGGAATAAAACGCGCCTCTAAAGCGCTTAATTCGCCTTACTTAGGCGCTCATACCTACGATATCGCGCGCCTATCACACCCCCTAACTTGAGCGTTGCTAGTCCCGAGTAACGAAAGAAAAAGAATAAAAATAAAATAAAGAAAATGATAGATCTTTTAAACCCCTGGGCGGCCCCGGTAGGACGTTTGTAGTCTCGTTAGGGTTTTCAGCAGTGATCACCCACAAAACACAAAGGATTCGGACACTTCGAATGCAACTCAACCCAATCAATAACCTTTAAAAGCACTACAATGACTATCAGACAAGTCAAAGGCAAGATATTTCATCCATAGATAGAGTTAAACAAGTGAACTTCATACCAAACTTAGCACAAAAATCAATCCTCTCACCTATGATCGGATAGAGAATTTTCAAATGGCATGCGTGTATGGAAAACCACATAGAGAAATTTACCAACCTCGAGAACAGTTCACACACCGTTGATAGCCCAATATTTCTTGAGCGCACTCCTTCCCTTTTTGTATTTTTCCTCTTTCTATTTTTTTTTTCTCTTTTTTATTTTTTTCTCATGGTCGTGTAATGCTCGGATCTCTCGGGCTTTCTAGTTGACTCTTTAGCGAGCTTTGGGTAGGCTATCCCCAAGCCAAACGGCTTTAGAGCACCAGGTTTTAAGAGATCCCTACGGACTTAATTGCTCAAGTCAAAAAGGCTTTATATTGAGATCCAAGCTAACCACATTTAACGATACTTTCACAAAGTCTATCCATCTTTTGACGCGAACAACACGGTGGGAGCATACCCCGATTGCCCGGTTACTACTCAATGGACGCCCGGATAAGCATTAACAATATAGCAGACATAACTTATTCTCTTACTTTTTTTTATATATATTGGGAAAGGAGTTCCAAAAATTCCATCAAACAAGCTTATACCGAAAATACCAAAAACATGTGAACCAAACTCTAGACCGGTAAATACTCATGTGGGACAGTGTGTGTGTCAGAGCATGTTTTCAAGTGACCAAACGCTATCCAACTATAGATGATACCGGCTAATCAAGTGCTTCTTCAACATCATGTTCACGAGCTTAAATCTATCCATAAAATTGTATCGAGACTCCGACTCGCACAACAACCACTATAGTACTAATTAAAAGCCATCACCCAAGAATAGTTGCACCCAAGTATCCAAAATCCTTAATTCAATTTTTTTGAATTTTTTTTCTTAACTATGCAAAATGAATAAAAACAAGTACGAAGTACACCCTCCCTCCAACTTAGAGCATGCTATGCCCTCAGAGCATGAAGGCAATAAGAAAATGAGATCAATGGAGAGAAATGGACCGACGGATGGCAGCCAACCATCATGACCCCGGCCGATGTATGGGGAATTTGCTGTCATCGTTGCGTTTCGTCATCAGAACTGCTTCCAGAATCAGCTCCTTCGAACCTAACAAAGTCCACTGCTAGTTTGGTCCGGCGGAGAGGCCCAAACTACCAAGGCTGGTGTAGTAGCATGCTCGTCCTGCAAAAGACTTAAGAACCAACTACCTACTAAGCAACAAATGACATTAGTATCGCCCGCTAGTACAAGCCGGACCAAAACAAGAAATAATAAAAATAACAGAATACCACCAGACATTCACGTAGTCTCACGTGTCATACTTTTCTCCACGTGTCAAGCGGATGAGCGAAAAACGGGTGGCTATACAAGACCAACAAGTGGAAAGCCCAAAACGAAAAGAAATTTTATTTTTTTTTTGGATTTTTGCACTACAAGAAAAAACACCATTCCCGACTAACACTTTAGTCGGCAATTGTAGCCATTTTAGTCGGCAAAAGCCTTTCCCGACTAAAAATTTTGGTCGGCACATTAGTCGGTGGAAGAGAGTCGGTAAAGGTCGTTGCCGACTAAAAAAAGTTTAGTCGGCTAAAATATTTACATTTGCCGACTAACCTTTGGTCGGCTAATATTCTATTATTGGCCGACTAAATGTTTAGTCAGGGAATGTATAAATATTTGGCCGACTAAATGTTTAGTCGGGGAATGTCTAAATTTTTTGGCCGACTAAATGTTTAGTCGGGGAATGTCTAAATTTTTGGCCGACTAAATGTTTAGTCGGGGAATGTGTAAATATTGGCCGACTAAATGTTTAGTCGGGAAATGTGTGTACAATTCAACAAATTAGTACCCTATTGGCGACCAAATGATAGTCGGGGAATGTACTTTTTCTCCATTCATTCTCCATAAATTTGAGCAGCCCTTTAAATTTTATTTTCCCTCCATTTTCATTACATCAACAAAATTGCAACATAATGTATTCAATAAAAAATAATAATTTCAAGAATTAAATCCAAACTTCCATAAATAGAGGTGTCCACCAAATACTTAGAAAACAACTTGTATCCAAATTCATAAAACGCAAAATAACGACATGTCAACCACAAGGGGGAAATTAAAAAAAAATCCAAGCTCAATAACAAAATGTATCAAAACCTCAAAATACTAAAAAGTCCAACCTCGACAAATGGATAACCTAAAAACATTTGCACGTCCACAACCAAAATCCAACTTTGATCTTCATAGTCAATAACCAAAAGTAGAACTGCAGGATACTCCGTTAAGCGTCAATCTGTAAAAAAAGAAAAGAAAAGAACGATCCACCATTAGTATTTATGAACTAGTGTATCCCAAAGCATGAACATAGGTAGATACTAACTAATTATAACTATTTACAAGCCAAAATGAAAAATTATCTGACATTTTGTGCCTCTTAATGCATAAGGGTGACCATTGTTTGTGACCATTCCTTTTGCCTTTGATTTTCTTCGATTCTATGTACTAGCCAAAACATAAAGAAAGATTCAACTAGAACAGCAAAAAAATAAGAAGAAGAAGAAAGATTCAACTAGAATACAAACTAAACAACCAAAAAAAAAAACAAGACAATCATGACCAGGGCAAGAGAAACTAGGACCAAATTACAGACTATGCCTAACAAAATTCGGGATCAAGCTAGGGATGTTCCAAGATGACATGGGGATCGGATGAACTGGTTCTTTTTCACATTCTGCCAAGTACTGATTCTTTCCCTCTTGGCATTCTCAATACACTTGACTACTTGAAAATAACAAAATGGACCAGTGAAAATAGACAACAGAGGCATCAACGTCACATATTACCATACTTTTTCAATAATGCATGTCATGACCATAACATGTGCCAAGCAACTTAAATTTACATACATATGGAATGGAGCAGGTATGATTCCTTTTCCCAGTGCAATGAATCACCATGTGGAAAATAAACGCTTCAGTCTAGTAGGATAAATACTACTCTTGTGAAAGAACACATGTTGGCTATTGCAAAAGAATAAGGAAATCGCAAGACGACCATACTATTGGTCCATGTTCTCCACAAGATTTTTACTAGAAACCCAGGACACATATAAGATCATATCAAAATTTCAGAATTTCCTGACCTTGGGAAGTATTTTTAAACAGGTACCAACTAGACCAAAAACTCAGTGATTTCCAGAAAACAGATTTTAGGCCAACTTCAAACTGAAATCTGTTATTAGTCAGACACAACTAAGGCACGTGGCTTACATATAGTTGAAGCTCTATGTGTCTAGTTTCCAACAAAGAAAGCGGAATGTGATTTCGAGTTTTCTAGGCCGAGTTATAGCCGTTTCCGTGAAGTGCAACAGCGCTGTCAGCACTGAGTTTCGCAACAGCAGCTCAGTATATGATTTTTAATTCCTTCCACGTTTGAAATTCAGTTCTACAGATTTTATACAATAAATTAGACATGTAGAGGCATCTCCTATAAAAATATTGAAAAATTACAAGATCGGAAAGTTGGTTATAAAAATTCATCAAGACATCTTACACCCAGAATGTATCAATATGTTTCAGTAGTCTAGGAAAACCAAAGCATCAGAACATCTTTCTGTTAGCAATTATGTGTAGTTAAGCGATAGGTAGACGGAGTTGGATTTTAGTGCATAGTTACTTCATCCACATGTTCATCTTTTCGAAGAGGTGTGCAAGAAAAGCATAGAAATAAGTTATATGTATCACATGCATGGTGCAGAAAACTAAATTAACTGTTTTTTTATGTTCTTGTATTCTAAAACAAAAGGAGGATTTCAGACGAGGAAGAAATTCATCAAACCACCGGGGCATATCAGCTATATCATGAATTAGTGCATACCTGCTTCTGTAAAGCTGCTCTCCTTGAATACCATACCACCAGGAACATCCACATCAAACCTTCAAAAATAACCAAAAATAGCTCTTGAATATCATGTCAATTGAGCTGTATATGGGAAGCACAATCATTGCCACAATATCAAACAATATGACTGTCCAAGGGCTATATAGAAAAACAAGATACTATTGATCATTGAAGTTCCTTTAAATGCTAATTAAACCAAAGGGCCAATAAGGTACCAGTTCCACAGACTAGAGAAGTAGTTAAAGACGTGGCTATGAGGTCATACCTGTTACTCCCAACAAAAAAACAGCCATGTTACGCACTTGAAAGGACACAAAAAATAGCAAGGTACAACACTTGAAAGGCCAAAAAAAAACAGCCATGTACAGCACTACATGGCTGTGATCAATGCCAAATACAGTGGTTCCATAGCACATGTTCAAACTCCAAAACTATGGCTGTGATCGGTGGTTATGTTGAGACATCATACTACAACTCTAGCGAAGCAGAATCCATAACGTAGAATGCAGACATACCAAACCCAGAATGCTAGTTCCGTAGATGGTTCAGAAATACAGAATGGAAAAAAAAAAAGGCTCAAAGTGCAGTGGTAAGTCGACTCATTCACCAAACCAACCTCCAAACAGTATACACAAAAGCAAAATCCATATCGTATTAATCCATATTAAGGTTTACAAAATGGACTGCAAATTCAAGTCGAGAGCAACTGTAAGTATTTTGTTGATTATCTCATGGGCGCTATGTATAGCCGTATCCAAAAATGCATTGGCAAGCAAAGCATGTGACTGATAGGTGTGATCTCGGCCCGGCCAAAGGACTGGATGCATCTGAGCTATTGAGTTTAGCCTCAACAGGGGAGATATCTTTTAATTTGCCAAAAAAAAAAAATTTGTCTGGTGGTTTTGGCATATCAGGAAAAACACACTACAAGAGAGCTCTAAGTACACACTACAAGTGTAGAACGCTACACACCATTGCAGACCAACAAAGGATTATTGGTGAACTCCTACGGGCACAATATATAAACTAGATTACTGGAGTTTCCCATGTTGCGTAGTTTCATGGCTTACTTCTTTTTGAAGGTGGTGAGAAAGGGAAGGTGGGAATAGTTGGGAATGGACGGGCTTGCTAGTAAGGTGAATTTGGGAAATGGTGGCAGTTTTGGCAGAGATGGTACGACCTCTACCGGTATGGTAGTCCGTGTGGCCAAAAGATGACGAGCTGCGTCGCACCTTTCAGTGCTTGCAATGCAGATAAGTGCAAAGGTAAGTACGTAAATGGTGGCAGTTTTGCTTGCTTAGTGAAGCTCCAGTGGTGAGATGAAGTCTCAGCTACTATTGCTCCCAACATGACCTGATCTGACCATGAACTTTGACAGTCATGGATAATACAATTTAATCCCTTAAAGAGCACAATAGCAGTTTGGAAAAGCATGCAACAACCCTGCTGATGCTGAAACAAATGCATAATTGTGTAGTCAAATGAGGCAACAAAATGTTGCACCCAAAGTGTAATTCCGAGAGCACGAACATGCTTCCTAAGCTGGCCATTAGTAGTCAAACATTCGAACACTTAAAAATTCCCCAACCACCGCAACATCACTCCTCATAACGAAAAGAAAAAAATATTACTCAAGAAGCTTCATAAAGAGATTAGTTCTTCCTTCTTCACCAATTCACTCAATTGGAGGCTTCAGTAGGATATTGAGGAGTGAAATTATCAGTTTTGGTATGCTCAGTTTGGTCTTGAAAAGACTTGGGGACTACCCAGCTAACATACACATGATATAACCCCTTATATTCAGGAATCAGTGAAGTCACTGCTACAACTTACTAGGCTAGTAACATTAGTCAACTCACAGTGCTCTTGTATAGTTACCGTGGACCAGTCACATGAAACATGCTCTGCCGTTTGAGCACAACAAAATCCACGATTCACTTACACCATGTGATTTATAAAAAAAAAATTTAACTTCCTATCATCTAATTATTCTTTGTTCACCCACCAAATACTGTGCTCACCAATCTTTTTTGGACATGATTGTGCTCAGGTCAATACTACCCATCTGTGCTACGGTACTATCCATTGTGTCCGCTTGAACAAGAGCCCTAATTTGAACAAGAGCCCTAATTTGGAGAAAAAGAGAGAAAACTCACGGTGGTTCAATAGAAGCCCTAACTTGCCTAAAATCAAAAGCCCTAACAGGTCTTGATTACGGTGATTACGGTCTGTAATCTGAGAGAGAGAGAGAGAGAGAGAGAGAGAGAGAGAGAGAGAGAGAGAGAGAGACTCACCTGCAGTTGTCAACGGTTTATGGTGGTTCGTGGTGGTTCGCGGTTCACAGTGTACAAACTACAAACAAAACGTAATGAAGAAGATGATGAACAAATGAAGTCTTGAAGAAGAGAAAGACTCAGAGAGAGGGAGGGAGGGAGAAAAAGAGAGACTCACCCTTGGTCTCAGGCAAATCGCGAAATCGCCATGGGGGACGAGATAAGGTTTGAGACTTGGGTGGGAAAGGGAAATATTGGAGTTTTTTTACCGTGTGGGAAACCGCCAATTTTTTCGTGAAATTTTGAATTAGTGCAAAAATTGCTTTTCCTCCACCAGTTATAGTTTAGTAGGTGAAACAAGATCAAAATCACTTTTTTCCCTCGACAGATCAAAATTATTTTAATGTATAGATTTTAAAGATAGTTATCAACACATTTTTTCAAATGGTCGATCTAAACCGTTAGGATTTAACATCTTATTAATTATATTTTTCTCTATAAAATCGGTGATAATCAGATGTCGGCAATCACATGATCGGAACACATTCGGTGCTTCCAGAGGCATTAAAGTCTTGTAGTGCACCACTCGAGGGCCGCCTAAGCTATTTTTTTTATAAATCGGAGCCGTCTATCTTTTATGTAGGAGGAATTAGATCATTCCTGCAATAAATGAAGTAAATCTCTTATCATTACGTACAGGATTAGACGTAAAATATCATTCTAATAATGAATCTGTGTCCCGGTCAAGGGGCTTTCGAAATCCGATAGACCCAAAATTTTTTGAGAATTATTAGAACACGAAGCACAACAAAATGAACGGTATCGATCGTTGTGATTTTGTTGTGGTCGTCTAGCTACTGTACATTAGACTATAGCACAAGACCTTGATTCAGAAACAAATAAATTGAATGTACAGATTTTAAAGGTAATTGCCGGCTTATTATTTTTAATGCTCGATCCGAACCGTTAGGATTTTAAGTTTTACCGATTATAGCATTGTCACAAAAATCAGAGATCATTAGATATTAGCGACCTCATGATCGAAAGAAATTTAATGCGTTTAGAGATGTTTAAGTGTTACAATGTACTAACCGAGCCTCGCTTGAGGTCTTTTTTGGCAATCGAAATCATCTATCTTTAACGTAATATGAACTAGATCATTCGTACCAAGAATGAAGTTAACAGTATATGGATAGACACTTGATCGAAAAACAAAATTCTTTTTATTTAACACCAAAATTCTTTTTATTTAGAAATTTTCATGTCGATGAAGGGGCTTCCTTAAGCCGATCGAGCCAAAATTTTACGAGAATCTTATGGTTAAGAAGAGAAAAAAAATGAACGATTTCGATCGGGAAGGTTGCATCGTGATGAATGTAATCGGAACAAATATTGATATTTTCTTAATTGGCAAAAAAATTGACATTTCCCAACTAGATGTATATTTAGTCGGTAAATGTAAATATTTTCCGACCAAATAATTTGCCGGGAATTGTGAGAATGATTAAAACACCAAGAACAACAAAATGAACGGTATGGATCGTCATAAATTTATCGTGATCGTGTGGCTAGAGTCCATTAGACTATAACAAAATACCTTGGTTTAGAACCAAGTAAGTTCAATGTATAGATTATAAAGGTAACTGCCGAGCCATTATTTATAATGCTTGATCTGAACCGTTAGGATTTCACTTCTTACCGATTATAACACTGTCACCAAAATCGGAGATCATTAGATATTGAGGACCTCGTGATCGAAAGACATTTTATGCCTTCAGAGACGTTTAAGTGTTATACTGGACTAACTGAGCCATGCATGAGATCTTTTTTGGCAATCGAAACCATCTATCTTTGATGTAATACGAATTAAATTATTCATCCTAAAAATGAAGTTGACCGCATATGGATAAACACTTGATCGGACAACAAATTTTTTTTAATTTAAGAATTTACGTGTTGATATATAAAGGGATTTCCTTAACCCAATTGAGCCGAAATTTTATGAGAATCTTATAATTAAGAAGAAAAGAAAATGAACAGTTTCGATAAGAAAAGTTGCATTGTACGGAGTAATAAATTTAGTCAGAACAAATATTCATTTCATGGAAATTTTTAAAAGGGGCAAAAAAAAAAAATACAATTACCGACTAAACATATTATTAGTCGGCTAATATGTATAAATACCGACCAAACTACTTAGTCGTTAAAATGTATTATATTTATTGATTTTTTAAATTCGTGAAAAATGATTTTTACCGACTAAACTTATTAGTAGTCGGCTAATATGAATAAATACCGACCAAAGTAATTAGTCGGTAAAATATATTATATTTATTGATTTTTTAAATTTGTAAAAATGATTTTTGCCAACTAAATTAATTAGTCTGTAAAATGTATTATATTTATTGATTTTTTAAATTCTTAAAAAATGATTTTTTCCGACTAAAGATATTATTAGTCGGCTAATTAGAATAAATACCGACCACAATAATTAGTTGGGAAAATGTATTTTATTTATTGATTTTTTAAATTGGTTAAAAATTAATTTTCCCCGACTAAACTTACTTTTAGTCGGCAAAATAGAATAAATACCGACTACATTAATTAGTCGGGAAAATGTATTTTATTTATTGATTTTTTAAATTGGTTAAAAATTAATTTTCCCCGACTAAACGTACTTTTAGTCGGCAAAAACCTACTATTAGCGACTAAATATGTTTAGTCGGGAATAATTAGCAATTTTACCGACTAATTTATATTTAGTCGGTAATTGGTCAATATTTGGCGACAAACGTTTTTTTAGTCGGGAATTTTAGTCGGGAATTGTGTAATTTGTTGTAGTGTTGATTTTGAATTTTTATTTTTTTTTGAGTTTAAGAGAGAGAGAGAGAGAGAGATCTTTCCAACGTAGAATCCGAAAGTTAATCAAATACACAAAAGCAACTCCCAAGAATGCACCACCCCACTCTAAGCTTTGCACAAAAAATTGAATTCGGCCAGACCACAAGAAAAGATATTTCGAATAAAGCAATCGCCGAGTTTTGTTAAGAAATTTGAAAGCTTCAACGTGCACAAGCGAAACTAAATCAAATTTCTTGGTGTTGACAAAATCTGCAATATAAGGATGGTAAACAAGATCAACATCATCAACACCCAAAAAATCAAAACGTTCCACTACCCCCGACTTCGGTTCCTCAAACCATACCTCCTCCTCCATGTTCGATTTCGCAGGTACTTCCTTCTCAACAAAATCTTGATCCTCGAGAGTAAGAGACTCATTCTTGATTGCAAACTCCCTGTCCTGCTTTTCTAACAAGGAGTACAAATAATCCACCTCTGAGTCCATCTCAGCAGCAGTGAGATATTTATCCATTGGATCATCACACGTAGGGCAGTGAGCTCCTCGCTCTCTAGACTCACATGAGCGCACAAGAAAAACGTAGGTGCCTCGAATCAACAGTGGAAGATACATGGGAGGGGATTCGTTTTTTACATCAGACTCAAGGGGAGAACATCGGGCAGTTAGCTCCTCATTCCCTCCCAACTTAGAGGGTTCCTCCAAACAATCATCAACCCTACCCTCAATGATAAGTGGCTCGACTTCCTTTTCTTTAACATGTAAATCATGGTCCCACCATTCTGAACTTTCGGCCAAATCATCAAAGTACTCCAAATTGTCAGTAGCGGTTGTATCTAAAAATACACCATCAAACATATCATTTACAAGCTTACGCGTTGTAGAATTTAAACCGTTATAGAAAATGGTAACAAAATGCATCGTTTCACAATTATGATCCCGCCAATTGAGTAAAGTGTGTTCTCTAAACCTCCACCAACAACATGCAAAAGACTCATTATCGAATTGATAAAAAATTTCAAGTTCTTGTAGAAGATTATGAGTTGCATATATGGGAGAAAACTTCCTGTAAAACTCTTCTTCCACATCTTGCCATGCAAATATTGAGCCAAGATTCAAAGAATGAAACCAACTCAAAGCATAGTCTTGCAAAGATGATGGAAAAAACTTACGCAAACGCACCTTATCATTCGTGGAAAGCTCCTCAAGTTCTGTAATATGCCAATATGGATTCTCGGAACTTAAGCCATGGAACTGGGGTAATTGGGGAGGATTAGGACTTCTTTCATGTGAATTGGAGTCTCACATATCACGCCCAAAAAGGTGATCGCGTATCGTTTTCGGCTTTATCATGACTGTATCCCCTTGCCTAACTTTTTATTTTATTTTATTGAAACTAAAGACTACAAAGAAAAAGAAAAGAACAGTTTTTTCTATCTCATCCTAAAAACTAAAAACAACAAAGAAAAAGAAAAAGAAAAAGAAAAAGAAAAAGAAAAAGAAAAGAAAAGAACCTAAAAATTACCCGAATTCTCAACACACAACGCCGTCCCCGGCAACGGCGGCAAAAATGCTTGATGATTTCCTAATCCTAAAATAATGGGTTGCCCCAAGCGTAGGGCGGAGACCGACGTAGCATAATATCCGGTAAGTCCGGAGTCGAATCCACAGAGACAGTATGTGTGCTGACTAAAAACTCGGATTGTTACTTATTTAAATTGGCTCTTAGGTAGCAACCCCTTGTCGATTTGATTGAGATTAACTAAACTAAACAAATTGATTGTACTTTTCAAATAATTAAAAGAGGTACGGTCGTAGGGTTCATAGCACGTAACCAGTTCGGATTAACCTGCTCTGTTATAGTTCTTAAAAACGTTAATTTTAAGATTGCAAAAGATACCCCGAAAGATGCGAAACCCTATGGTCGCCGTATACCCATGCGCAGCGGAGAACGAGTTTTGGTCCCCTATTCCCCCGTTCACATGGGCTCCGTCGATGCCCGGGTTCGTCTCACGAATGTTCTCAAATAACCTAAAATTGCTTTTTCATTATTTGAAAATAGGAGCAGTGTCCGAACTGGCCACGATGTGCTAATCACCCCGCGACCCTACCAATACGACTACTCACTAATCATTACGCAAGAAACAAAAGAAACCCTAGTTTGAATCATGCTTCTATTACTGGAAAAAGAAAATAAACGAAAGATAACAACTGATTAAATAACAACGAATAACTTTAATTGAGAACATAAATTGAAACGAGTTACCGGAATGCGAGTAGTTGAATAAAGCTTCAAAACTTGAAACACTACAAGAAAAATGGGCTTAACCGGCACTTGATTTCCAGCATTTGTGAAAAACCCTGGTAAAGGTCCAAAAATTACTGTAGCGGAGCGGAGACTACCACACAATAATTACACTAACCCCATCTATCTCTAGAACAAAAAGAACAAGCGCTCTTCCGATCTAGGGCTTCCCTCCTCTTGTCCGTCTCCCTCCTCTTGTACGTTCTTCTCTCTCTCTCTCTCGATAGATGGAGATGGAAGAGAGAACGAAGTGATTCCTTAATCAGACGAGAGCCGTTCCGTCGGCGATGACCATCATCTTGTGCACTCCGGAGTCTGGATTGGATTGATTTCTCAAGTAAGTAATAAATCTTAAAATAATCTTTGTAAATGTAATTTTTGGTTCTAGGGCTCGACTTCTTGAAGTAATTATTACCAAAATCGGTCGTTCTTCATGCCTTCTTCGTAATAGACCGATTCGAGCTCGAAACAAGCATAATCGAAGGCTGAGATGCGCGATTAGGGTTCGAAAAGGTCCACATGGTGTCCGAGAGTACTCAAATCGTTGGAATACAGTTCGAATTAGGTGCGAGAAACTTCGATTCAGCGAAATAGGGCTAGATTTAGGGTTACGAAGCCTGGCTGGCTGTGATATGGAGATTTAGGCTTATTCGTGTGTGTGTGTATGCCGGTTGCATTTTTAGGTGGTTTGTGTGAGTTCGTTTTGTTTTTGTGACCATCAAATTCAGAGAAACACATACTCCAATGCACTTATTACTCTTTCCAATACTTTTTCTCACCCTTAATACACTTTTCACATATTTCAATACAGTTTTTAAACTTTGACGACAGTCCAGTGGGTTGTTTTTAGCATTTTCCTTCCTGTGATTTGCGATTCCGAGGCTTCTTAGACTGAACCAGAAGATAGTTTAATGGTACTCATGAGCGGTGGAAGTTTTCTGGTTTTTGGGTTTAGATTTCATCACATTTTGTTTTCTCGCAGAACTAGTAGTGGAATTAACATGGGATTGCAATTTGTTAAGCTGAATTCAAGCTCTCTCTCTCTAGATGTCTTTTACCTTCCAAATATAGGGGATTGTTCTACAGCCCATAATTCCTTTTCTATATTGATCAGTTCTGGTGACATATGTTCCATATACGTATTCATTCCGTTATTATGCTGTTAAACTTGTGTTGGTTGTATATAGGCATTTAGGTTTGCTCTTTGCCTAATTCTGGTCACAATAGAGATTAGAGAACTATGGGACTGCGGAGTATTTTTAGGAGAGCTTCACACTTGCGCATTCTAGTTTTGACTTTTCTTTTTATGGGATTATGCGTGCTTTTGGCTGCGACAAAGAGATACATACTCGATGCTTTTGAGTAATCAACTTACATCACAAGTTTGGCTTCAAGTGGTCAACTTCTGCATGACATTGCAACCGATGGATGCAAAGTATTGCGTGACCTGGAAAACTTGTAAGCATGAGCTGGAAAAATAATGACTTTAGGAGGCATTGGCACGCTATGACAAATGTCATAAGGGTTGAGCCAAAGTAGATTATATTATTTTTATCATCATCTGATGCTACTTTTCAATACTATAAACTCGTACATTTTGGCATCTTCTTTTACCAGCGACAAGGGGAGTAAAGTCCCAAAGACATGTTAGGTGGATTAATTGACTACGTAGTAGAGCCAGCAGCGACATCCGTGTCTTTGAAATATTGTTAAGGTCAGAACTAGTAGTGGTAGAATGGCCCGTGGCCACCAAATATGACAAGGGTAAGGGTAAGCGAGGTGTCCAAGACTTGTACTATTAGCATGCATGGGGATGCTTTTCTTTTTCTAATGATGCTTGAAGAAGAAGTATATCCCATTTGATAGAACAATAAATTGCATGACTATTTGCCATTTTATAAATTCCTGGCTTGTTGGGGATAAAAAAAAAAAAAATTTGTATCACAGAACCTTCTACATTCTGTTCTTGGCCCTGATTCTGTGCCATAACGTAAAGAACTTACTAAAGCTTGGCGGGAGTTCTGCAAACAAACCAAGCCGGGCTAAGTATTATAATGAACGAGTTGAATTCTTTGGTTCAACGATTTTCAAATTTGGCTCGAGCTTGAGTCCAGCCAAGAACTCTCTCCTGGAGTTTGGCTGGAACATGACTCGCCAAGCTCTCTTGCCAGCTTGGCTAGTTTTATCTACAGCTTAATATGAATCTCAGTATCTTACATGCTTCAATCCTGAGTCCCTGGCCACAACCACATGACCTCTTCTTTTAGCCAGCTTGGGGCATTACCAATGGCTACCTATATAAGTAACAAGCTTAAATCCTGACCACAAACATCACGCTGCGACCAAGTTTCGGAGATTAGTTTTGATTCTCATTTTGCGTTCACTTAGGAGCGGTAGAGGGCTATGACCTATGGGCCTGAAAATCTTTGCATTTCGATTTGTTTCCCTCTGCAGGTCTATTTCAAAGCAACAGATCCATTCAATGAGAGGTGGCAGGGTGCGTGGATGATCAATGCTTTCTGGGATATTCTTGCATATGTATTTCTATGTGTTATATGTTATCTCTGGGCCCCATCGCAGAGCTCTCAACGGTATGTCATGAATTTTAAATAGCCATAAGTTGAACTGCACGTTATGTTTACCAAATCTTGCTACAGCATCTGCTTTTACTTTGTACCATTGCTTTGATTTTGTACCATTATCCAACTGGTACTGAAGCTTTTGCGGTTGTCAAATATGCAATAATTGAAACCTTGGTTGGGTTAATCCAAGTAGTACAGAGATGACTGGAAGGAGTGATGGTTATAAAGATGATCCTTTTTACAACAAAGGAAAAAAAGGAAAGATCACTGTTGAAATTTGTTCAACTTGTTCTAAAGAAGTGTAGATGCTGTGTTTGGCAATCGTTCCCTTCTGTCAAACTTCTGCTCACCGTGTGACCCTTCTGCTCAATACCTATTATGCTATTAGCTAAAACGAAGCTAATTACACTTGGCTATATGATATGTCAAATTCTCAAATGTCGGTGATTTATCTTCCATGGAGCATCATGGAAGATAAACTTTGATAAGCATGAGAGATTAAACTTACTGTTGTTATTTTCTAGTTGCCCTCCTAATAGAACTGTTGTTTGTTCCTCCCTTAAATTTGCTTATTATGATGTAGAAGTTGGTGGAAAACGGGACACATGCGATGTTTTCAGGTGCACTGCATATGTTAGAGCACAGAAGCAGTTGAGCATACACAAGGCACCAAATATCTTGACAATTGTTTTGAAGAGATATCAATTTTCAGGTACTATTATCTGTTCTAGGTCTACATTGTTTTCTGAAGTTCTTTTCATTACGACATTAAAGGTATTAGGAGTTGACCTTGTTTTTGGTCCTCTATTTGCGTGGTCCACTTACACAGTATCGAAAGCTTCATGCCTTGTTTTCTTTGCTTTTCAAAAAGCATTTTTTGAAAAATTCCCCTTACTTCCGACATTTCTCTCTCTATCTCTCTCCACTTATTAGGATCTGCATTAGTGGTTGGAGGTGAGTACCTATTGCAATGCCCTATTTCATAGTTTCATTCTTTGTTGCTTTCATATTATTTATTCTCCAATTTTCAACTAATATTGCTTCTTTATTTGCAGATGCTTGAGAAAAAGATGATCGGGAGAATGTGTTTGATAAAGGCGCGCGGGACACTGTTTATTTTGGGGACTTAGTGTTTATTTTCTTTGACTTGTTTGTCTTTTTTTCCCTTGACTGTATTTTATTGAGTATGGTTACATATGAACATGAATTTGGATTGCAAAAGTATGAATTATTGTTTCTTTTTGCTAGTATATGGATTCTAAAGTTTTGTTGTTTGGATATCAAAAAGCATTCTTGCAGATTTTTTTTTAAAAATAATAATAAATTCCCGGCGTTTTTGTAAGCCCCGGGAAAAAAGTTACAACCTTTGACTTTTCCCGGCGTTTTTCTAAACGCCGGTAAATCTCTGCCGGGGTCGGAAAAAGTCGCCAGCCTTGGACTTTTTCCGGGGTTTATGTAAACGCCGGCAATAGTAATAAAAACGCCGGAAAACATTACCGGCGTTTATCAAACGCCGGGAACTCTTCCCGACATTGGCAGTCGCGGCGTTCACTAAAAACGCCGGGAAGACTTTTGCCGGCGTTTTTTTCACTTTTGCCGGTGTTTATAAAACGCTGGGAAAGCCAAGATTTCTGGTAGTGAAAGGAAAAATAATTCGGAAAGTCTAAAACTGCTAGAAGATGATCGGAACAGGTACAGATGATTTACGCCCCGTTCTTCTGGACTCTCAACAGCCCCCGACGTGTCTTTTCTTCCGTAAGGAAAAAAAATCCCTTTTTCAAAAGCTGCCGAAGTCCTCTGCTCAGTAGGTATAAGATTAGTTTTATAGGGGCCGACTATTCGCAATCCTCAAATTTTCTTCCGTAGCCCGTTAAAAATTTTTGAAAATTATATTTCAGTAACTACATGTCGAAAATATGTTCAACATTCGGTAAACAATTGCCGAACATACATTTCGGTAAATAGCTGTTGAAAATAAGATTATATTTCGATAACTACATGTCGGAAATGCACAAGAAACATATATTTCGGTAATTGGATGCTGAAAATGTATCTCAATTTTGGTAACTAACTGTCGAAAATGTATCTCAATTTCGGTAACTAACTGTCGAAACATATGAAAATTTTTAAAGGGCTACGGGAGAAAATTGAGGGGTGCAAATAGCAGCGCCCGTTTTATATGGATTGAAAGTATAAATTACATAGTGGCCCTTGGGCTTTGTCCACTTCGCACTTCAATCCAAAACTTTTGCTAACTTCTATTTTTATCCAAATTTCTTGAAAACAAGCTTGAGCAACCTCCGCTTTGACACCCCGGCAATGTACGAACCGGCATCGAGGCCACACTTTCCAATCTTGGCGCTAAAACCGCCTTATTACCTACAAGAAAAGCAAAAACACAAAACACAAGAAAGCACGGCATAAAGTGGTAAATGGAATAAAACACCCCTCTAAAGCGCTTAATTCGCCCTACTTAGGCGCTCATACCTACGACATCGCGCGCCTATCAGCTGGAAAGAGCGAAGGAGAAAGGATTTGTTAAAGGGGTGGCGATGGGTCGTAATGGGCTGGTTTTATCACACCTACAGTTTGCGGACGACACAATATTGTTCTGTAACAATGAAAAGGAGGAGATGTGCAGCATCAGAAGGATTTTAAGGATTTTCCAACTGATGTCTGGTTTGAAGATAAACTTTTCGAAGAGCTCTCTTTGTGGCATTAATGTAAGTAATCTGGATGTGATTTCCCTAGCTCAAGTGATGGGATGCAAAGTTGAAAAACTACCCATTAAATACCTTGGTCTGCCATTGGGAGCTAACCCAAGGAGCATTAAGACTTGGGATCTAGTTATCGAGCGCACCCAAAAAAAGCTGAGTATTTAGAGAAGCAGATTCATGTCTACTGGAGGTAGGCTAAACCAGCTTAACTCCAATATGTCCAACTTGCCCGTGTATTTTATGTCCCTCTTTAGGATGCCGGTGGTAGTGGCAAAAAAGTTGGAGAAGCTGCAACGACAATTCTTTTGGGGAGATACGATTGACAAGAAGAAGTTGCATTTGATAAAATGGGAGAGTATAACGAAGAAAAAGGCAGCAGGGGGTTTAGGGGTGAAGAGGCTATTGCAACAAAATTTAGCATTGCTTGCTAAATGGTGGTGGAGATTTAGTAAGGACGATGGATCTTTGTGGGTGAAGGTGGTAAGGTCGAAATACAAATTGGATCAGAGAAGATGGTTACCGGAATGCCAAATAAGAGGCTCAGTTTCAAATGTTTGGAAGGATATTTGCGCAGTGGGTGATTTTGATTCAAATATTGGAGGAATTTTGCAAGAGGGTTTCAAAATCAAAGTCTATTCGGGCAATAATACTTACTTTTGGAACCACAGGTGGTTAGGACCTTATACTCTCAAAGAGGACTACCCTAGATTATTCTTGTTATCCAGTCAAAAAGGCGTTGTGGTTAGCAATATTTGGGAAGGGTTGGATTTTGGTAGTTGGGGTCTGAATTTTAAAAGAAGACTTCGAGATAGGGAGAATCAGCAGCTATGGGCCTTGTTACAAAGATTGCAGTCCTATGCCATGGATCCGTCCAAGCCTGACTCTTTACTATGAGGTGGACGGAGGATAAGAGGTTTACGGTAAGATCAGTGTACGAACAATGGGAGGTACTAACTCTGGATCGGAATTTCTTTCTGGGTTCGATTTGGAAAAATTTATGCCCTCCTAAGGTGGAAATATTGGCGTGGATGGTTATTCAGGAAAGGGTGGCCACAAAATCGGTTCTAGTTAGTAAGAACATTGTGTTGAATGATCAATCATGCCCGCTTTGCTCGCTGCATCAGGAAACACCTAACCATTTATTCCTCCACTGTAAGTTTTCCTGGTCTGTTTGGTCCCAAATTCTGGACTGGTGGCATATTTTCTGGGTTTGCCCTTCCTCGGTAGTTGGTATGGCGAGTTGGTGGTTTGATACCTGCTAGATGAGATCTGCTTTTGTTTTCTTTTGTTGAGTTGAGCTATTTTGCTCCCTAGCTTTTCATCTCGATGTACCCTTTCGAGGTCTAATAAAATTTCCTTTTGCCGAGCAAAAAAAAAAATTAATAGAACATGGCAACTTGGCGCCATGTAATTGATTTAGAGGAAATAAATGTTTCCACCGGTAGTGTAAATAATTTAATTGTTCAGGTTCTCCCTGTTTGTCTTGGTAGCGGCCGGCGGCATATGATTGTCCTCGGCTTAGGTGCTAATATAGTTGGGATGTAGGTCGTTGATTGTGATGTCTTTTTATCCCGTTTCCTTTTAATCTATGTAACTTCAGTTCGTTGATTAATAAATTTTTTCTTTGCTGATAAAAAAAACATTGAGACCCAAGATTTTTTGAACAAAGACGAAAAAATTGGCTTATTTTTGTCTTTATTAAAAAAAATTGGGTTTCGATCGTAATTTTTTACTACTTTTAAAATTCCTCTAGTAATGACGAAGCAATAATCCAAAAAAATGATGAAAAATAATAATAAATACAAAAAAAAAACCAAAAAATAGTCCAAATGGATACATCTATAATACATTTCACGACGGTGTGGTGGCCCACACATTTTTTCTGCATAAATCTTGACCGTTTGATTAAGTACACATTTTTCTGCATAAATCTCCACCGTTAATTTTGAATGCAGTTTAATTTGGTAAGGAGTTCTAAATTTGGTAATCAATGATTTTAAGAATTCATGCTTTCCATAATGGAACGTTACAAACCGTTCTTCTTCTTCTTTTTTTTCACGACAAACCGTTCTTAATACTAAGTAAAAATGGTTAAAAGGCTTAAATCTTATTATCGTAAAGGAAACAATTAATTGATTGATTTCAAATTTGAAATGAATTTGATGTTTTCGGAAAGCTCTCGATATAAGGAACGAAAATAGTCAATCAACAAATTTTGAATTCCAAATATATTTCAAGTGAAATTATACAATAGTTCGAGAGTTCTGCTACGTGGTACTCCAGAGCACTTTACAACCACACATTTTTGTGGGGTCTACTACTAAATGTATGGATCCCACAAAAATGTGTGATTGTACAGTGGTTCGGGGTATCACGTGGCGGTACTTTCGAACTATTGAATAATTACTCATATTTCAATTAGTATACTCTGTAGAAGGAATAATTGATGAGTAAATTTTTAATTTCAATAGCATTTTAAAATTTGAAAATTTGAATGGAAAGGTTTTAAGTTTCAATACAATCTTAGGAGTAAGTAAAGCATTCCTAAATCACGGGATAACATACAATTTTCCATAAAAATAATTGTTTTTAATGAGATTTTTAAATTACGGGGAACAACTTTTCCATGAAACAGTTGTCGTATGTGAGATTTTTAGAAGTTCACTTTTTTCTTCAATTGATCTTCACCATTTTCCAAAAACTTGAGAGGTAAGGATCGATTTCTCTCTCAATTTTGAGTTAAGCTCTAAGAGTTGGGTTGACTGACCAAACTCGACAACGGTAATCAACTATATCGGTAACAGAATCTCTTGCTATTTCTCTGATACCTTTTTCTTTATGGTTAAGTTTTTCTCTATTTTCGTTTGTTTGGCTGCGCATTGGGCGAACCATATTGAGGATGGGCGTGCAAATGAGCAACTCATGATTTCGTGGTGTTTTCAGAAAAAAAAGAAAAAAAAAAGAAGAGAGATATCCAATCTGAATTTTTTTGAACAGAAACTTTTTTATGCAGGCCGTACTGAAAATTAATTTACCCATGTTTGATGCCCACTGCATCTTTTATATCGTCTTTTGTAGTATTTACCGTCACAATAATGTTAATGCACCCTTTTTTCTTGCACACAATCAGATTATGTGCTTACAAGCAACCCATATTTTGTAAAGTCTCACCATGTCCGAGGAGAAAAAGGGAATTCTCTATGTGTGCAATACGCTTTTAGAACCAATGGTAATAATATCATACCTGCATGTGGTCAATTAGAAGGATGTTGATTTTACAATTAATTAGTTATTGGCTAATTAACGTTAAGCAATCCCGTTAGTTCTTAAGAAGTTATAATTAATGGTCATCATCGGCCCGACCCAGCTCGCCAAGTCACTGCCCAAGCCCGCCCACGGGCTGGGCCGATCGGGCTTTTTCTTTTTTGCGGGTCAGGCGGGCCGGGCTACCTACCATAAATTGAAGCCCAGGCCCAGCCCACGGGCTACCCAATTGACGGGCCGGCGGGCCAACGGCCGGGCTTAAATTTCCTTGGGCAGAAACTAAACCAAGGGAAAAAAGAAAGGATTTTGTGGAATTTCGGGCCCATGGGCGGGTACCACAGGCGGGCTGCCGGGCCTACGGCCGGGCCGAGTAAAAATTTATAGGTCCAAGCCCGCCCATTACAAACTATGGGTCGGGCCAGCCTGCCCGTTTCACTGGCTCGGGCCGAGTAAAAGTCCAATGGGCCGGGCAGGCTTTGGACGGGCCACGGTCTTCGGGCTAAATGATGACCCTTAGTTATAATTTTGTTTTTGTTTCTTATTCTTCAAGTGTGATTGATTTTCAAGATCATAAGAGCCTCGATAGAGTTGTTGGGTCCTAAGTCTAGGTAATTAGTTTAGGTTAAAGGGGTAAGTTCCTTTAGTCACATACTACGCTAGGTTAATGTCAATTTATTTTCAAAAGGAAAGCATTCATAGATGGCTAAGTTGATGCACTCGATTTTGATCATTAGAACTGAAAAACTTTGCGAGTTTCATGACTTTTGGTATAATTTTTGAGTGGGCCATGTTTCAGTTTTTTTGCTCATTGTTGGGCCTTTTTTTATGCCATTTGGTTTCTCTCAATTTTCAACAAGGCATACTATTTCACGTCATTATGTCAGAAAATAAAGCTCACATTCCATAAGGTAAATTTAGTCGTCGTTTTACTATTTATTCTTCTGCTCGGTTTCTTATTCATTTGTGTTTTTTTGGGCATATTCCAACTTTTTCTATTTCGAGGTCGTAAATTTTGTTCATTCATATCACGATCTTATTTCTTAGAACATACAAATAAGTTCTTTTGATCTATCTTAGTCTGGACAAAATCATTGTTTTATTATCTGCATTTGGCTTGGCTAGCTGCAAATGGTGCAAATCTGAATTTGGAAAATGACAAAATCATTCTTTTCTTAGTCATATCTCCTTGCTAGAAGAGAATTGAGATTGTATGCTTTTGGAGAATAGAGATTACGAGTTACCAATGGACCTCATACGGCTATTGATATCTAAAGGAGCTGAAATAGAAGTTGTATCTGATGGTGGAAGACCACTTCAATGTGCAACTCATGGAAGTAGGTAGGAAAGCTAATGAAAGCAGTGAATATTACTTTTTTGGGTTTTTTTAATGCTTAAGAGGCTTTGGTTTCTTTAATTGATCAGATTGTCCTTCTTCCGTGTCAAAAAAAAAAATTTGATCAAATTGTTAGGATTATTGTTCCAAAATCTGACACATCAATACACATTGCTCGACCAGGGAAAATAATTACACACTCCTCGATAATTTATTTTAGTCGTGTTCAGAAAATGTGTTGCGTCATGCCTTCAGGCACAGGTCATTCGCTAGAAAAATTTATTTTGGCTTCAGGTTATTACAAAGAAAATAGTTATTTTATCTACAAAAATGATTAAGTTGGTGCTTTGAAGATGAAGGAGCTAAGGAATCTTCATTGTACGAGTCGTGTTTGCTTTGATCACTGTTGTGTTCTTTTGGTGTTTTCTTGCATGTACAAATTTGTTGACATGTTTACGAGAAAAAAATAGCAATTTTGAATAAGAGCTCCCTAATTTTTATAACAGTTTTGCATTTACTTTAATTCCTTGGGGTTAAGGAGTTTTAGTGTGAGGGTGCATGAAAGCTTTTCATTGTTTTATGTTAATGCTTTTGAATTAGTGACTTTTGGCACGGGCGCAGTTGTACTCCTAGATTTCAGACCTTCGAAAGTTAGACCATTTTTCAGAATTTGAATACACATTCATCAACCAAGAAAAAAAATTACACACTCGATAATTCATCTTAGTCGTGTTCAAAACCGTGTTGTGCCGTGCCTTCAGGCACGGGCAATTTCTAGTACATACATATAATATAATAGTAGATGAGGATACATACATACATACACATATATATATATATATATATCAGAAGTATTAATTATGAATTGACCAGAGGTTAAGAAGAGGACATGTTGATATACGATGCCTGTTTCTTAATTGGGAGTAAAAGCAAAAATTGATTATCCATGTGCGTCGAGCACTTCCGAACATATATAAAATTGTTCGCTTGGGTACACATGCATCGAACTGCTTCAAACTCAATTGTGATTAAAGTTGTGTTCTAAATGTGTGTGCGAGAAGCCGACACTTTACATTATCGATCTATGGCTTCGGATTAGTCATCCGTCGTAGTTATTGGATGTTTGTAACCAGGATAATTAAGAAGAGTATTTGATCTCTCTCTCTCTCTCTTAATCTTAGATCTCTGTTGTCTCCCATAATTTATCTCCTGGATAATTTCTTGCGTGCTTTGCTTTGGTCTATCACTATGTTGTTTCCTTTTTTTTTTTTTAGGAAACATAAACTTATATTAACGACTAAACAAATACAAAGAACACAAAAGGTCCCATTACAAGAAAAACAAAATACCGAAAGGAAAAAGAAAAAAAAACCTGCAGCGCATTGGAACCCACAAATCTACACGTCTTAGTGGGTGGAAAAATCATTATCTGCATCAAGCGGAAGCCCGGTCTCGTCAGAGTCGAAGCCGCAATGATGACATTACCGTTGCTGTTGGAGAGCCCAAGAGTCCGTCGTAAAAATTGATCGAAGCTAAGAGCCAAAAAACCAGACCTGGTTCCCTAGATCTGGGTCCCCTGTGTCCAAAATGATGGGGAGAATGAGAGAGAGTCTCAGTCATCTCTCAACCATAGAGGTAGAAGAGAATAGGAGAGGAGAAGATTTGGAGCTATAGGGGGACTGAGAAGAGAAAGAAGTAGGAAGAGAACTAGTAAAAGAGGGGGAGGAACTCTCTCTCTCTCTCTCTTCACATCTTCCATTTCACAATTAGTGTTTTCTTTCTTTTAGTTTGCCTGGTTGATTGGTTAGTTTTCCTGTTTTGCTCTGGATTTGTGAGCGGCATATGATTGTCGATGGTTAGGGTGTCAATCTCGTTGGAACGCTAATTTATCATTGCGATGCTGTATGCCATCGCCCTTTTAGCATTGTATCTCGTATTACGTATAACTGTTGTACTCTTTTGGTTGGATTAATAATATGATCGCCTTTATGCCGTTAAAAAAAATAAAACATTACTGACAATTTCTCCCCATCCGTGCTATATCTCCCTTTTCATGATAATCCTTAACTTAATTACAAAAATAGTATGGAAATGATTTTACCACTCCCTTTTTTCTTAACGTCACTCCCGTGCAAGTGTATTTTTGTAAAAATACACTTGCAGGAGGGTGGCATTAACAAAAAATGGAGTGGCAAAATCAGCAGCCAAATAGTATATCTCTTGTTAAATTGACATCCAACTATCTATATCTAACCATATCATCAGAGTACGTAATTGAGTACGTAATTAATATACTTGTCTGTTAGTGTTCAAAATACACATGGCTAAAATACTAAAAGACAAATTTTGGTGCGTAGTTACCAAAAAGTGAAGTGCCAAAATCATTTCCATATCATCTGCGCACAAAAAAAATCAAGTAAAGAAATATCCTCCTCGTAAATAAAATACTTAACAAACAATAAGTATGAGCAAATTATGTTAATTTGGTAGCAATTTCTCACAGTGGCGGACCCAGAATTTGCCTCACGTGGGGGCACATTATACCAATAACCTTAAACAAAAATTAAAATTAAGCACAAATGCACAAACTACGGAAAATTGAATTGTAAATTTCATTCATTGGGTAAAAACCAAGCAAAAAAATGAAGGTCTAATTTTCCCAAACAATCAAGATATATATTACGAGCCTTAAAAGAAAAGAATAAAAAGTCCTAAATTATGTAGCCCCAAATTAAAATTTCCTTCAATAAAATGTTACTTTTGCAGTGTAGCCCCAAATTTAATTGATGATTGGTGAGGTGACGGGCGACGACCAAAGAGACGAGCGACCGGCAACGACAAAATAAATCAAGCGTCGAGCAAGTTTTCCCCATCGAGTTTTGTGTAGGTTTTTCTCGTTCTCCCACTCATTTTTGACCAAAAAAAAACTCATTTTTACATAAAAAATAAACTATAAATTAAAAAAAAAGGATGGGGTGGGTTGGGGGTCACGTGCCCCTTACTCGGTCCCCACGTGCCCCTTACTTGGTCCCTGATTACTCATTAACTGTCCCATTTTATGCTGTTTCTTATTTTCTTTCTTTACACAATAGGGTACAGAAGATGTCATGTGAGTAACTGGTTAATCGGTGGTATCAAAAATGGAGTATTATTAGGTATCCCGAACAAGTGGTTCATGTAATGAGAATTTAAATGCATTTATGGAAATAAGACAACTTTTTTTTCCCATCCATTGCTGTAATTAAAGGCGTTAGTACTATCTCATTTTATTACATTATTTCTTGGATCAACGTCCTCTCTATTCGACTTATGGAATGGGTCAGCGTGTCGGTCTGTGTTTCGTCGGTGTCCATAGGATTTTCAAACATTAGGGCCTCTTTAAATAGGCCAAGCATGCACAGAATTATGGGCCGAACTTGAAAGATTGGATTGCTTTTATTGTAATAACATTTCTGATTTCATATCCTGATACACATGGGCCTAACATGCATATTTTTGCTTGGAGTCGATTAACTTGTAGGTTCCGTGGAGTAGAGCATATGTACAAAAAACTTAGCTGATCTTTCTTTGTATCCTTTGCATCCCCTGAGACTATTTAGTTCTATTGGAGAGAGAGTGAGAGAGAGAGAGAGTAATTCATAACGGGAGTTCTTGCAATAAGACTTAATCGGTGATGATGTCAAGGTTATCAACTTAATCTTTCATTCATATCCATGTTAAAAGGGAAGATATTTAAACTTGTGCTGAGCTTTTTATAGATGCATACAAAATATTAGAAGGCCATTTCTTGAATTATTAACATTTCTTTTTAATTAATATGCAGGTGTTAGATTTTCTAGAAAAGTCCGTGGTACAATAATCAATGAACTAGCAACGAAATAAAAAGAATTGGACACGTACCACTTTTCTTTACCTTTTTGCTTATACATGAAGAAAATCAAATCTTAACAACAAACGTGTTTAATCAACACTTTCAGGATTTTTTTATGAAACATAATGGAACAGACAGCATAAATAAGTTTTCATCAAAAAAAAAACACAAATAAAAACCAACATTTTGAAAATTAGGAGATAGGGACCCAAACAGCATTCACTCGGCACTCCCTCGTTAACCACAAACATCATATAATATCCTGGCGGCGCCACCTCTGCACTGGGCGGAGCCTGAAACACAATCCTATACTCTCCATTAGATTCCAACACGACAGAGCGGACGATATTCATCTTTACCAATCTCTGCCCCTGTGAAAACGAATGCGTAGAGTAAGGTGCACTTGCAAAATTCACCTCCCAATTCTCCATTGTGGTTGACGGCACCGTTACATACACATTGTAAAGCGTCGACCCATATAGCACTGACTTTGGCGCCTTCGCTATCACCGGCCTAAAATTCGAGTTGTCTGCTGATAAATAATCCGGCGAGAACGCCTCGATTCTCAGCTCCGCGGGGAAAGGCTGAACCCACGTGTATGCCCAATGCGTGTTACTTCCGGCGACCAAAATTCTCCCGTCGGTCAATAAATTTGTGGTCGAGTGGTACATTCTGGGGATTGTAGTGGGGTTTAGGGTCGTAAAGCGGGAGCCCAAAGATTCGTCGGGTTCGTACAGAAATAGGTTCAAACATGGATCAGTTGCCAATCCGAACCCTTGCGACCCTGCTTGAGCCCCGTTGACGATTACTACGTCTCCAGTTGGTAGCATCACCATTTCTCCCTTGTTCCGATTAAGTGGCATGGTATCCATCTCCCAAGCAGGGTTGGGATCAGTCGGCACGATCCGCCCGCAAGTCCCTAGGGCGGGTAGATTCACATTATTATTCTGGTAGGCGTCGTATTGGGCCCCACCGCAAATGACGATCATGGCTGTGGAATAGTTCCCTTCCAATGAAAAGAAAAATGTTTTGGGGGGCAAAATGGCATCATGAGATGCCCTGGCTGGCCTGAGACGTGCAGGTTTGAACATCAGGTTTGAGAGATCTGAAAAATCTGAAAAAGGCATGGTCAAATATCAAGCTCAACATGCATTGGTCTATCAGCACTCCCGAGCGCTCTAGAGTGCCTGCCCAACTTTAGAAGGGCGCCACGGACACTCCCGAACTCGGTTTTTGGTGTTTTTCGAAGCGTTGGAAAGCTCGTTGAGTGCTCTTTCTAACCCAATTGGTTTCATTCAAAGGTATTTTATATGCTGAAATATGTGCCCATTTTACCCTCAGGGTGTCGGGAAAAAAGAATGTTTTGATTTTGAAAAAGTCCAAGAAGTATCGTCGAAGTTTTCCAAGGCCTGTTTTGACCCTATTTTATCATCGGGGAGCCTCGAGGGCACAAATTAAGGATAATTAATAAGTCCAAATTGGGGTGTCTACAAGTTCTTTCAACTCCGACGAGTTGGACGGCTAAGAGCTTGTATCCACAATGGTGCACTTTAAAGATTGTTGGTAACCCTGTTATCAGGTGGACACTATGGTATCTCCGATCCTTTTGATTGTTATCGTCGCATACGGTTGCCAAATGGTTTTCAACTTGATGCTATATGGTGATGTCTCATAATGGGAAGGGGCCGAAGGGCTTATGCAAGATGATATCCTCTTGTTAACATTTCTTTTGAATACACAAGCGTTTGATTTTTAGCAAAATCTATGGTACAATAATCAATCAATTCAGGCAACGAAGGTAAAAGAATTGGACTAGTACATTTTTCCTTATCTTTTTACGGATACATGAGTGAAACACAATCTTAACAACAAATGTGTTTTATAAACACTTTCAGAACAAGTTCTTGAAAGCATTACGAAACAGACGACATAAATAATTAAAAAAAAAAAACAAACGAAAACAAACATTTGAAAATTAGGAGATGACGATAGGGACCCAACGAGCAACACTCGGCACTCCTTGGTTAACCACAAATAACATATAATACCCTGGCGGCGCCACCTCCCCACTGGGTGGAGCTTGAAACACAATCCTGTACTCTCCATCAGATTCCAACACGACAGGGCGGGTGATATCCATCTTTACCAATCTTTGCCCCTGTGAAAACGAATGCGTAGAGTAAGGTGCACTTGCAAAGTTCACCTCCCAATTCCCCGTCGTGTTTGACGGCACCGTTACATACACATTGTAGAGCTTCCCGTATTGCACCGACTTTGGCACCTTCTCTATCACCGGCCTCAAATATGAGTTGTCTGTTGATAAATAATCCGGCGAAAATGCTTCGATTCTCAGCTCTGTGGGGAAAGGCTGAACCCACGTGTATGCCCAATGCGTGTTACTTCCGGCGACCAAAATTCTCCCGTCGGGCAATAAATTTGCAGTCGAGTGGTACAATCTGGGGATTGTAGTGGGGTTTAGGGTTGTAAAGCGGGTGCCCAAAGTTTGGTCGGGTTCGTATAAAAATGGGTTCAAACACGGGTTAGTTGCCAATCCGAACCCTTGCGACCCTGCTTGAGCCCCGTTCAAGATTACTACATCTCCTGTTGGTAGCATCACCATTTCTCCCATGTTTCGATCAAGCGGCATGGTATCCATCTCCCAAGTAGGGTTGGAATCAGTTGCCACGATCCGCCCACAACTATTTTGGGCCGGTAGATTCACATTATTATTCTGGTAGGCGTCGTATTGGGCCCCACCGCAAATGACGATCGTGGCTGTGGAATAGTCCCCTTCCAATGCCAACATGACAGAGGATCCTGCGGACGGGTAGTTACGTGGGCCCCCCTCCAACACAGGATAAGTTGTTACAATATCGTTTGCATCGTAATCGTATAGCACGGCTTGAGTGTTAGCAAATATAAACAGATCTCCAGTGGGGAGAAGGTGAACGTAGGGATACAGGTTATCTCCTTCGTTGTCTGCCACATTGCCAATGAAGGGGAAATTGACCGCGCCGTTGCCTGTCGGTGGGTAATACTCCAAGCTGCTGACGCTGATCCCCCCGACTATTATGACAGTACCGTCGGGGAGTATCTGATTCGTAGCGTACCAACGCCCTTGGGACAACGTGGGGTTTGAAAGCTCAACCCAATCGCAGGAGCCAGTGTTTATGCAAGGGACGAATGTTCGGAACTTGGTGTTGCCGTCGTTCCAGCCACCGGATTGGAGGAGGGTGCCGTCAGGGAGGAATTGCCCCGAGGAGCACCACGTGTCGGTTTGAATCGTGAGGGGGCGGATCGTGTTGGTTTCGAGGTCGAGGAGAGCGGAGTGGGCGGTGCAATCGGTCGTTAAAGCCAGGTCGTTCGGGTCGTTGCGGCATTGCTGGACGCCGTTAACGACTGGGAGCGATAAATTGGACGCGCCAGTGTCCGTCCGGTCGAGGAGGACGACGGTGTTCCACCGGGTGACGGCGGCGTGCATGGCGGCGATGCCAGCGTCTGGCACAATGACTTCCCAGCTGCCCCCCCCGGCACATGTTCCGACGATTGCGAGGGCGAAGCAGAGGATTTGTAGACAGAAGGAAATGGGAGCGGCCATAGTGAAATTAAGCGAGAGAGTGTTCACTGTTTAGTTGTGTGTCTCTACCCGTTGCTTGAACTGTGGTATATATAGGGAAGAAGAGACTGCAGGAATTTCAAATGTTGAGTTGGGAAAATTATCCAGTAGTTACCCAACGCTTTGACAGAGACCCACAAACAGTTGCCACCCTGTCTTCCTCCTTCTTCTTCTTCTTCTTCGCCATGGTTTTTCTAATCGTCTGCGTTGTTGTTCTTATCCTTCTGTGACCAATTAAGTTAATTTACATTCTTGTAATATATTCAACCTCTAGAATGAACTCAACGGGGAATGATTTTGGGAGAATTTTGCATAGGTCCACTGTAGCAGTTTTCAAACCCATCTAGTCCACTTCTAAGTTTCATAACCCACTAAGTCCACTATTAATTTTAATGACAAAAATACCCCACCTAAGAAACAAGGGCCTTGTTTGGCAAACACGAAAATGTATTTTTTTCATTTTTTTTCGTTTTTGTTGCAATTAAGCCGTCGCCGTCACCACCACCGCCGCTGTTACCGTCACCGCTGCCATCACGCCACATATAACGTTATATGTGTAACAAAAAACATATTTTTTCATTTTCCTTGATTTTTTTTATTGAACCCGCTACACTTAACATTTAACGTTATATATGTGACAAATTTCTCTTTTCGTTTTTTCCTACTTTTCTTGTATTGATTTTTTAACGTTATATGAGTGATAAAAATTTCCTAACATACAACATTATGTGTGGCAAAAATTTTCTAGCATGCAAAATTTCTTTTTGGTTTTTCTTTTTTTTAGTCTTTAATGTTATATGCTAGTCCATACAAAACATATAACATTATATGTGAGTTTTCGAATATCTACATATTGCAAAAAAAAAGAAAATAACATATAGCATTATATTTGAGCTTCTGCAGCTCTGAATCTCACAAAAAAATAGAACATAACATATAATATTATATGTGAGTTTCTGTAGTTCTAAATATCACAAAAAAATAGAATATATATAACATTATATCTGAGCTTCTGTAGCTCTAAGTCTCACAAAACATGGCATATAAAATTACATGTTCTCAAAATAACATCATATCTTTCCAACAATATTTTATATCTCAAAAAATAACATTATAAGTTCACATATCATGCCACCATTATCCTTATTTCTAGTCGCGCCTTGAATCCCAAGTTGAATGTTGATGAGGCCACAGGGGGTCGAGCTTCATTTTTTCATCGTTTCTTCATCAAAAACCTTCATCGAATCCTTTAAAATTTGTGATTTTCTGCCTCCGAATAGCATTCCCATAACCTCTATATCTACATATATACATATTCAAAACAACATAAACAACATTAATATATCTAAAAAATGAGATATAGTATTATATGTCTAAACCTAACAAAAACACATACTATTACACAACATGACAGAAGTTCACATATACCGTTATATGCTTCGTTGTCCATCACTTATTGAATTGGTTCGTGCAGCGGCCTCTTCGACTTTCTTTTGATAATATATGGATATATCCATATGTGCTTTTGAGAAGCCGTTGCGCGGACCTATTCAATAAGAGAACATATAACGTTATTAGTTCCTCTCTTCTTCTTTTTTGAGTTTTACAGGACAAAATCTCATATACAACGTTATATGTTCTCTATGCAAATTGAAATATTTTTTTTTATGTCAATACAAACTCATATGGTCACAAATATTCTCATATAACCATATATAATCATATATAGATATATCCATATGTGTTTTTGAGAGGCCGTTGCGCGGACCAATTCAATAAGATAATATATAACGTTATTAGTTCCTTTGTTTTGGAGTTTTACAGGACAAACTTAGGTACCACTTAAGGGCAAATTGTCACATATAACATATATGTCTCAGTAGAGAATATCATCTATAACCAAACCACATCGCTAACCGAGCTTCAAATCACATATTTTCACGTATAAGTCGGAGAGGCCGCTACGTGGACCAATTCAATAAGTGATCGACAACGGAGCATATACCGTTATATGACAGAAGCTCATATATAACGTTACACGGTATAAAATGTCATATATAACGTTATATGTTCTCTTTAAAAAAAATAACATAGAATATTTCTAATCTAGAATGTTATATATAACAATATAACGTTATATATTATTATATCTCTCTCTAACTGAGAATGTTTTTAAAAAATGACATTAAATAACAACAAAAACACACAAAAATATATTTTTTTTGTGACACGAAAAGCACACATATAACCTTTTATATTTTTTCAAAAAACACAACCTGTTCCAACCTTATATGTCTAGCCCTAGAAAAAACACACATATAACCTTATATATTTATTCAAAAAACTCCAAATATATCAGAAGCAAGTCGGAGAGGCCGCTGCGCGGATCAAATCAATAAGTGATTGATGAAAAGCACAAATATAACCTTATATATTTATTCAAAAAACTTCAGATCTCTAACCCTAGGAAAAGCACACATATAACCTTATGTATTTTTTCAAAAAACACAACCTGTTCCAACTTGTTCACCAAAGGGTGTCACCATTGGTGTTTTTTTGTTGTAGTGTGTTTAGAAGCTTGTCAAGTTCCCCTCACAATTTCTGCAAACATCCCACAAACAATTCAACATAAGTACTTGTAATCTTCAAAAAAAAAAAAAGACTAGCACAAAATTCAATTAAGTAGGGACATCACCGGTATCAACTCCAGCACACTCTTGGAAGCAGAGAAATGAAGGTACCCTCCAAGCATTTCAATACCTTCTCCTTTGTTGCTAGGAATCAGATTAGATTACCACCAAACATAAGGAACCGCGATCGAGACGCTCCGAACAAGTCAGTTGTTATCCGATCTCGAAACAGTGATGTCACCGTCAACGGCGTCGCTATACGGAGTTTGGAGGTTTATCGTAACCGGTGGGTCGTCGTGTTCTTTGTTTCACATAGCGTAGACGACGACAAAGATGACGTGTCGGATACCGGCAACATGTCAGATGCCGGCATCGGAGATGAAATTTCAGGATGATCCCATTTGCCGGCGGCAGAGAAGGAAGACGGTACAAGCGGTTGGAGGTTCTTGCTTGAGTTTCTTCCGGCGACGAGGAACGGCGGTGTATCAACTCTCGCTCTAGCAGTTGAAGATGAAGGTCTTGTCTATCCATCAACGGCACGGAGACTGCGAGAATCAAGGGTTGGGACTGGTGTCTACGTGGAGAGATCTTCGCCGTCGATATTGTACGTTTTCCTCCGGTGGCAACGAGAGAGAGAGGGGAGGAGGAGGAGGAGGCGGCTGTGCTCCAGATTTATTTTTGGTCTAGGGTTTCTCTCTATATGACAGTTTATATATGAGGACATTTTTGTCTTGGATTAATTTCTTTTTAAAAAAAAGTGGACTTAAGACCTTACTAAACTCTATTAGTGGATTAGAGGGATTACAAACATTAGAAGTGGATTAACTGGGTTACAAGTTCTCTATAGTGGACCTTAGACCAATTTTTTATTGTTTAATTTGTTTCCGCGTAATTTCTGGTGGATATATGATTTTCAGTTTGGCCATGGAATAATTCTGTTGTCATGTCGTCGATCCGTTGAGAAGATAGATACGAATTTCGAGTTCCACTTGTCGGTTAAACCAAATGTAATAATGGAAACCAAATCTAAATAAGAAAAGTGGCTAAATAAGGGAAGGGTTTTTTTTTTTTTCCCTTTCTATATTCAAGCTAAGCTCAAACTCGAACGAGAATAAATTATATACGCCAGCGGTATAAACATTTGTTTCCTCCAAATCAATTACGTTGTGCCACGTCATCAAAACAGTGTCTCAATTAATAGAACTAGCAACCTGACGCCATATAATTGATTTAGAGGAAATAAATGTTTCCACTAGCGGTGTGAATAATTTAATTGTTCAGGTTCTCCCTGTTTGTCTTGGGGAAAAATTATGGTCCGTATGTTTTGTTATGATTGGTTGTTTTGTTTGGCTTCTCGCCAACTTCTTCCCTTCCCTTTGGTAGCGTCGCAGCGGGTGGCATATGATTTTCCTCGACCTAGGTGCCAACATAGTTGGGATGTTGGTTGTTGATTGTCTTGTTTTTTTTTATCCTATTTCCTTTTAATCTATGTAACTTCGGTTCGTTGATTAATAAATTTTTTCTTTGTTGATATAAAAAAACATCGAGACCCAAGATTTTTTGAGCAAAGATGAATAAAATTGGCTTATTTTTGTCTTTATTAAAAAAAAGGGGTTTCGATCGTATTTTTTTACTACTTTTAAAATTTCTCTGGTAATGACGAAGCAATAATCCAAAAAAAAATGATAAAAATAATAAATACAAAAGAAAAAACCAAAAAATAGTCCAAATGGATTATTTATCCAAAAAAGACCCCTAACCACAATCTCTTTTGTTTTTTTCTTCTTATTCTTCAATTTCTAGTTGGTGATTCTGATAAACGTGTAGAGGAAAAATTCTAGTTCTCTATTATCATTCTAAATACAACTACCGGATGATAGAACCTAGCGAAACAACGGCTGCATGTCGTTAAGTAGACAAAAATTTAATTTTTTTTTTGGTCAAACATGAGAATTGATGTAAATTCTGCCAATACATTTTATAGAAGTATTACCAACGAAGATGACACCGATGGCGTACCGTGGTTTTTTCGTTTGAATCACATTATACAACTACAGAACTTTGGTAATAATAATAGTCGATGAGGATACATATATATACATATATTTATTTATCAGAAGTATTAATTATGAATTGACCTGAGGTTAAGAAGAGGACATGTTGATATACGATGCCTGTTTCTTAATTGGGAGTAAAAGAAAAAATTGACTATCCATGTGCGTCGAGCGCTTCTGGACGTATTTAAAATTGTGTGCTTAGGTACACATGCATCGAACTGCTTCAAACTCAATTGTGATTGAAGTTGTGTTCTAAATGTGTGTGCGAGAAGCCGAGACTTTACGTTATCTCTACGGCTTCGTATTAGTCCTTCCGTTGAAGTTATTGCATGTTTGTTACCGGGATAATTAAGAAGAGTATTTGATCTCTCTGTCTCTCTCTCTTTTTTTATTTATTTAATCTTAGATCTCTGTTGTCTCCCATAATTTATCTCCTGGATAATTTCTTGCATGCTTTCTTTGTTCTATCACTATGTTGTTTCCTTTTTTTTTTTTTTTATAGGAAACATAAACTTATATTAACGACTAAACAAATACAAAGAACACAAAAGGTCCCATTACAAGAAAAACAAAATACCAAAAGGAAAAAGGAAAAAAAACCAGCAGCACATCGGAACCCACAAATCTACACGTCTCAGTGGGTGGAAAAATCATTATCTGCATCAAGCGAAGGTCCGGTTCCATCAGAGTCGGAGCCGCAATGACGACATTACCGTTACGGTTGGAGAGCCCAAGAGTCCGTCATAAAAGTTGATCGAAGCTAATAGCCAAAAACCCAGACCTGATTCCCTAGATCTGGGTCCCCATGTCCAAAATGATGGGAAGAATGAGAGAGTCTCAGTCATCTCTCAACCATAGAGGTAGAAGAGAAGAGGAGAGGAGAGAGTTTGGAGCTATACGGGGACTGAGAGGGGAAAGAAGTAGGAGGAGAACTAGTAAAAGATGGGGAGGAACCCTCCCCCAAACTCTCTCATCTCTCTCACTCTCTCTCACAGACTTTTCACTTCTTCCATTTGACAATTAGTGTTTTCTTTCTTTTTGTTTGCCTGGTTGATTGGTTAGTTTTCCTGTTTTGCTCCAGTTTTGTGAGCGGCATATGATTGTCGATGGTTAGAGTGCCAATCTCGTTGAAATGCTAATTTATCATTGTGATGTTGTATGCCATCACCCTTTTAGCATTGTATCTCGTATAACTGTTGTACTCTTTTAGCATTTTCATATCATCTGTGCACAAAACAAATCGAGTAAAGAAATATCCTCCTCGATCTTAAATAATACGCTTAACAAACAATAAGTATGAGCAAATTATGTTAATTAGGTAGCAATTACTCACAGTGGCGGACCCAGAATTTGCCTCACGTGGGAGCACATTATACTAATAACCTTAAACAAAAATTAAAATTAAGTGCAAATGCACAAACTATGAAAAATTGAAATGTAAATTTCATTCATTGGGTAAAAACCATGCAAAGAAATGAAGGTCTAGTTTTCCCAAACAATCAAGATATATATTACGAACCTTAAAAGAAAAGAATAAAAAGTCCTAAGTTATGTAGCCCCAAATTAAAATTTCATTCAATAAAATGTTACTTTTGCCGTGTTTCCCCAAATTTAATTGATGATTGGTGAGGGAAATGGTGAGGTGACGGGCGACGACCACAGAGACGAGCGACCGGCAACAACAAAATAAATCATGTGTCGAGCAAATTTCCCCGTCGAGTTTTGTGTGGGTTTTTCTCGTTCTCCCACTCATTTTTGCCAAAAAAAAATACTCATTTTTACATAAAAAATAAACTATAAATTTAAAAAAAAACAAGGATGGGTGGGGTGGGGGCACGTGGGGATCACGTGCCCCTTACTTGGTACAGAAGATGTCATGTGAGTAACTGATTAATCGGTGGTATCAAAAATGGAGTTTTATTAGGTATCCCGATCAAGTGGTTCATGTAATGAGAATTTAAATGCATTTATGGAAATAAGACAACTTTTTTTCCCCATCCATTGATGTAATTAAAGGCGTTAGTACCATCTCATTTTATTACATTACTAGTGGATTGCCCATGCCTAAAGGCACTTCCAACATAAATATTGTACTTTCTCTTAATTCTCATGCATGAACACATTTACCTCCAATTCTATTGCTCAACTATAAGTTCACACAAAGCCCACCTAAAAAAATACAAACACTCAAAAAATCGGCCATAATCATTCAAATTTATCATCTTAGATTTTAGTTGTAGAAGGGTTACCTGTGTTTATGCGTACAAATGTGAATAGATTGGAAATGCAGAAAACGTGAGGAGAGTGAGATTTTAAATGTTTTAAAAGAAATCTTTTTCAATCAAAATGTATAGAGTAACAGTGATTATTAATGTTACCAAAAATGGAGAGAGAGAGAGTTTAAGTTTTCCTTTTTTGTTTTTGTCCCTAATCGCACGGTTACAAATTCAAAAGGAAATGATCCAATGGCTATAGTGATTACTCACGTTTATATGCCTAGACATTTTTAACAGAAACCGCTCTGTTTTATAATAGAGATTTCTTGGATCAACGTCCTATCTATTCGACTTATGGAATGGATTAGCGTGTCGGTCTGTGTTTCGTCGGTGTCCATAGGATTTTCAAACATTAGGGCCTCTTTAAATAGGCCAAGCCTGCACAGAATTATGGGCCGAACTTGAAAGATTGGATTGCTTTTATTGTAATAACATTTCTGATTTCATATCCTGATACACATGGGCCTAACATGCATATTTTTGCTTGGAGTCGATTAACTTGTAGGTTCCGTGGAGTAGAGCATATGTACAAAAAACTTAGCTGATCTTTCTTTGTATCCTTTGCATCCCCTGAGACTATTTAGTTCTATTGGAGAGAGAGTGAGAGAGAGAGAGTAATTCATAACGGGAGTTATTGCAATAAGACTTTTAATCGGTGATGATGTCATGGTTATCAACTTAATCTTTCATTCATATCCATGTTAAAAGGGAAGATATTTAAACTTGTGCTGAGCTTTTTATAGATGCATACAAAATATTAGAAGGCCATTTCTTGAATTATTAACATTTCTTTTTAATTAATATGCAGGTGTTAGATTTTTTAGAAAAGTCCGTGGTACAATAATCAATGAACTAGCAACGAAACAAAAAGATTTGGACACGTACCACTTTTCTTTACCTTTTTGCTTATACATGAAGAAAATCAAATCTTAACAACAAACGTGTTTAATCAACACTTTCAGGATTTTTTTTATAAAACATAATGGAACAGCCAACATAAATAAGTTTTCATCACAAAAAAAAAAAAAACAAATAAAAACCAACATTTTGAAAATTAGGAGATAGGGACCCAACGAGCAACACTCGGCACTCCCTTGTTAACCACAAACATCATATAAAACCCTGGCGGCGCCACCTTTGCACTGGGCGGAGCCTGAAACACAATCCTGTACTCTCCATTAGATTCCAACACAACAGGGCGTGTGATATTCATCTTTACCAATCTTTGCCCCTGTGAAAACGAATGCGTAGAGTAAGGCGCACTTGCAAAATTCACCTCCCAATTCCCCGTCGTGGTTGACGGCACCGTTACATACACATTGTAAAGCGTCGACCCATATAGCACTGACTTTGGCGCCGTCGCTATCACCGGCCTCAAATATGAGTTGTCTGCCGATAAATAATCCGGCGAGAACGCCTCGATTCTCAGCTCCGTGGGGAAAGGCTGAACCCACGTGTATGCCCAATGCGTGTTACTTCCGGCGACCAAAATTCTCCCGTCGGGCAATAAATTTGCGGTCGAGTGGTACATTCTGGGGATTGTAGTGGGGTTTAGGGTCGTAAAGCGGGAGCCCAAAGTTTGGTCGGGTTTGTATAGAAATGGGTTCAAACACGGGTCAGTTGCCAATCCGAACCCTTGCGACCCTGCTTGAGCCCCGTTGACGATTACTACGTCTCCAGTTGGTAGCATCACCATTTCTCCCATGTTCCGATTAAGTGGCATGGTATCCATCTCCCAAGCAGGGTTGGGATCAGTCGGCACAATCCGCCCGCAAGTCCCTAGGGCGGGTAGATTCACATTATTATTCTGGTAGGCGTCGTATTGGGCCCCACCGCAAATGACGATCGTGGCTGTGGAATAGTCCCCTTCCAATGCCAACATGACAGAGGATCCTGCAGACGGGTAGTTACGTGGGCCCCCCTTCAACACAGGATAAGTTGTTACAATCACGTTTGTAGCGTAATTGTATAGCACGGATTGATTGTTAGCAAATATAAACAGATATCCGCTGGGGAGAAGGTGAACGTAGGGATACAAGTTATCTCCTTCGTTGTCTGCCATATTGCCAATGAACGGGAAATTGACCGCGCCGTTGCCTGTCGGTGGGTAATACTCCAAGCTGCTGACGCTGATCCCCCCGACTATTATGACAGTACCGTTGGGGAGTATCTGATTCGTAGCGTACCAACGCCCTTGGGACAACGTGGGGTTTGAAAGCTCAACCCAATCGCAGGAGCCAGTGTTTATGCAAGGGACGAAAGTTCGGAACTTGGTGTTGCCGTCGTTCCAGCCACCGGATTGGAGGAGGGTGCCGTCAGGGAGGAATTGCCCCGAGGAGCACCACGTGTCGGTTTGGATCGTGAGGGGGCGGATCGTGTTGGTTTCGAGGTCGAGGAGAGCGGAGTGGGCGGTGCAATCGGTCGTTAAAGCCAGGTCGTTCGGGTCGTTGCGGCATTGCTGGACGCCGTTAACGACTGGGAGCGATAAATTGGACGCGCCAGTGTCCGTCCGGTCGAGGAGGACGACGGTGTTCCACCGGGTGACGGCGGCGTGCATGGCGGCGATGCCAGCGTCTGGCACAATGACTTCCCAGCTGCCCCCCCCGGCACATGTTCCGACGATTGCGAGGGCGAAGCAGAGGATTTGTAGACAGAAGGAAATGGGAGCGGCCATAGTGAAATTAAGCGAGTTTATTCGATCAGATGATCGTTGAGTTGAGAAAAACCTATCAATTAGTTGCCCAACGCTTAGACAGAGACCCACAAACAGTTGCCACCTTCCTCCTCCTCCTCTTCTTCTTCTTCGCCATTGTTTTTCTAATCGTCGGCTTTGTTGTTCTTATCGGTTTGGGATCAGGTTTACACTCTTAATTCTAATATTAAACGAGCTAGCTAGTTTCCACCTCCCCGGCCGAGAACTGGTTGGTGATTGTGAGAAACGTGAAGAGGAAAAAGTCTACTCTATTAACTTACTAAATTCAACTACCGAAAATAAAATTAGGAACCTAAACGAAAGTACGAAACAACGACTGAAAAGTCTACTCTATAAACATACTAAATTCAACTACTGGATAATGAAATTAGGAAACTAACGAAACAACCACTGGATGTCTGGATGCGAATTGATTAGGTAAATTCTGCCAACCCGATAACGTTGATCTGATAATCCGAATCCGGTAATCCAAATACGGATCAAATTAAATCCGTTATCAACCCGAATCCGAACTTTGTTTTTTTTTTAATTTCTTTAAAAAACAGTAAATTTTTTATTTTGAAAAAAAAAATGTACGTTTAGGAAGTTGTACAATTAACTGCTAAGCATTTTGAGTCTCCTTCGTTTAACCTGATGATAGGTTAGAGCAATGAATCTTGCGTTTTAGGTGTCATTCTACATTATTATCACTATATATGTGTTATTCCAATATATGTTATAGATGATATTTTGTACGCTTTTAATACTATTGGACTTCTAGAACGCGAAACAGGCGACGACAGAAGTTCGAATTAATAGTAGCAGTTTTTTTTACTTACGTTCTTTTTCTTTCAGAGCTTTTTGCATTGAAGTTTTGGAGTTTTATTCAAGTTCTTGCGCTCCGGTAACTCGTTTTAATTAAAGTTGTTCGTTGGTATTCATTCAGTTGATATTTCTCATTTATTTTGTTTCCTTCAGTACTAGAAGCATGATTCAAATTAGGGTTTTCCTTATTTTGCGCATAATGATTAGTGAGTAGTCGTTTAGGTAGGGTCGTGGGGTGATTAGCACGCCGTGATCAGTTCGGGCACTGCTCCTGTTTTCAAACAATGAATTTTAGATTAGTAAAGAACATTCATGAGACGAACCCAAGCATCGTCGAAGCCCATGTGAACGGGGGAATGGGGGTCCAAAACTTATTCTTCGCTGCGCATGGGTAAACGACGACCATGAGGTTTTGCATCTTGCGGGGGTATCTTTTCCGAACTAAAGTTGAACGTTTTTAAGAATACCGAATGGAGTAGGTTAATCCGGACTGGTTGCGAGTACTATGAACCCTACGACCGTACCTCCTTTTAATTATCTGAAAAGTACAATCAATCTCTAGATTTTTAGTTAATCTCAACCAAATCAACAAGGGGTGGCTACCTAAGAGCCAGTTAAATCAGTAACAACCCGAGTTTTTAGTCAGCACACATCACTGTCTCTGTGGATTCGACTCCGGACTTACCGGATATTGTGCTACGTCGGTCTCCGCCCTACGCTTGGGGCAACCCGTTAATTTAGGACTAAGAAATCGTCAAGCACCTACAACAACTAATATGTCATGCTATGATGTTTTATTCCCTATCTTCTGTGGTTAATTGAATGAAATTATTTCTTCTTCAATACCAGCTCCTCCATAAGGTTATCAAACAGGGCCTCTAAAGATGAAAAACTAGGTTATGACTTTTAAGAAACGAAAACCTAAGTCATGTTCTCCCCCATCCAAGATTATAATAAACATTGGCTCAAACTTAGTATAATACTTTAATGTATTGACAAGAGAAAAGCAAATAATCCTGCTCTTGAACAATGCCTCCAGTCACCCACTCACCTCTCAATACGATATCCCAGAAAATATTTTTTGGCTGAAGAAAAAGAGCATCAAAATTAGTATAATACTTTTAAAACATGTTGCAGTAGGTTGGTTTCATGCTTGGTACCACACAAATTACACCAAAAACAAAAGCATGTTGCATGCAACTAGGGTTAATCCTTTGTTAAGGAAGACATCAAGGAAGTTCAGCAAGGAATACAAGACAATCTATTTACTACCCCGTTATTGAATTTGTCTAGCGTCCCTATACAGAGGCACAGAAATACCACAAAAGTGAAAAACATTCCAAGTTTCTCCTCAAGTAAAATTGAGAAAACAAGAAGAGATCGCATAAAATAGGGGGTCAAAAGTGAGAACTTCATGTGATGGTGTGTACTTGACATTTTGATCGAATGCACCTGAGGAGAGGGAGTGAGCAATGCCACGACACTTTAAAATTTTACCTCTGTGTGCTTTGACTGGTTGCAGGTTGAGAGCCTTGTAAACATTAAGTTGAATGTTTGATGCAATGTACATATATTTCGAAAAGCGAAAACCATATCTGCGCATAAGACATTATGGCCGAAATTTTAGAGCAACAAAGGGAGAAAACACAAAGGAACTTGTAACTTGCATTAACATATTAAATTTACAAAGTGAAAGACAGATCGAGATCGAGATCGAGATCGAGATCGAGAGAGAGAGACGTTTACTAAAGGTATTAACTCTACTTTTGTTGCTTTGATCCCCAAGGTCGATTACCCCTCTTCTTTTAGAGAATATAGACCCATAAGCATGGTGGGCTGGGTTTATAAAATCCTCTCAAAAGTGTTAGCTAACAGGTTGAGAGTTCACATTCCATCTGTCACAGGAGAGGCACAAGCTGCCTTCATTGGGGGTAAACAGATACTGGACGGGGCTCTTGTTGCTAACGAAGTTATCCACTGCTGGAAGAATAAAACTAAAGGAGGTCTTATTCTGAAATTGGACTTTGAAAGGGCATATGATTGTGTAAATTGGGGGTTTATGCTGGATATGCTCAAGAAGGTGGGATTTGGGGACAAATGGTGTAGTTGGATCAAGGAATGTTGCTCGTCAGTTTCCATGCCTGTTCTAATTAATGGGTTAGCAACGAAGGAGTTCAAGACGTAGAAAGACCTTAGGCAAGGGGATCCCTTATCTCCTTTTCTCTTCAATATTGTGGTTGAGGCTCTCAACATTTTGCTGGAAAGAGCAAAGGAGAAAGGATTTGTTAAAGGGGTGGCAATGGGTCGTAATGGGCTGGTTTTATCACACCTACAGTTTGCGGACGACACAATATTTGTTCTGTAACAATGAAAAGGAAGAAATGTGCAACATCAAAAGGATTTTAAGGATTTTCCAACTGATGTCTGGTTTGAAGATAAACTTTTCGAAGAGCTCTCTTTGTGGCATTAATGTAAGTAATCTGGATGTGATTTCCCTAGCTCAAGTGATGGGATGCAAAGTTGAAAAACTACCCATTAAATACCTTGGTCTGCCATTGGGAGCTAACCCAAGGAGCATTAAGACTTGAGATCCAGTTATCGAGCGCACCCAAAAAAAATTGAGTATTTGGAGAAGTAGATTCATGTCTACTGGAGGTAGGCTAAACCAGCTTAACTCCAATATGTCCAACTTGCCCGTGTATTTTATGTCCATCTTTAGGATGCCGGTGGCAGTGGCAAAAAAGTTGGAGAAGCTGCAACGACAATTCTTTTGGGGAGATACGATTGACAAGAAGAAGTTGCATTTGATAAAATGGGAGAGTATAACGAAGAAAAAGGCAGCAGGGGGTTTAGGGGCTATTGCAACAAAATTTAGCATTGCTTGCTAAATGGTGGTGGAAATTTAGTAAGGACGATGGATCTTTGTGGGTGAAGGTGGTAAGGTCGAAATACAAATTGGATCAGAGAAGATGGTTACCATAATGCCCAATAAGAGGCTCAGTTTCAAATGTTTGGAAGGATATTTGCGCAGTGGATGATTTTGATTCAAATATTGGAGGAATTTTGCAAGAGGGTTTCAAAATCAAAGTCTATTCGGGCAATAATACTTACTTTTGGAACCACAGGTGGTTAGGACCTTATACTCTCAAAGAGGAGTACCCTAGATTATTCTTGTTATCCACTCAAAAAGGCGAGGTGATTAGCAATATTTGGGAAGGGTTGGATTTTGGTAGTTGGGGTCTGAATTTTAAAAGAAGACTTCGAGATAGGGAGAATCAGCAGCTATGGGCCTTGTTACAAAGATTGCAGTCCTATGCCATGGATCCGTCCAAGCCTGACTCTTTACTATGGAGGTGGACGGAGGATAAGAGGTTTACGGTAAGATCAGTGTACGAACAATGGGAGGTATTAACTCTGGATCGGAATTTCTTTCTGGGTTCGATTTGGAAAAATTTATGCCCTCCTAAGGTGGAAATATTGGCGTGGATGGTTATTCAGGAAAGGGTGGCCACAAAATCGGTTCTAGTTAGTAAGAACATTGTGTTGAATGATCAATCATGCCCGCTTTGCTCGCTGCATCAGGAAACGCCTAACCATTTATTCCTCCACTGTAAGTTTTCCTGGTCTGTTTGGTCCCAAATTCTGGACTGGTGGCATATTTTCTGGGTTTGCCCTTCCTCGGTAGTTGGTATGGCGAGTTGGTGGTTTGATACCAGCTTTCATAACCTGGAAAAACACATTTGGGAAGCTTGTTTCTTTGCCACAATCTGGTCAATTTGGATAATGCGGAATAGTCTTATTTTTCAGAATGTGATGATCGGCTCAGAGGAGGTAGTGGATTTAATCAAGTACAGGGTGGCCATGTGGATGAAAGTTAAATTTGATATTAAGGTGTATTCGATCGAGGAGTTCAAAAGGTTTTTAGATGGTATTCGATTGTTAAAACTGTAATCTTTGAGGTGTACTCATCCAATCTCCTGCTGGATGAGATCTGGTTTTGTTTTCTTTTGTTGAGTTGAGCTATTTTGCTCCCTAGCTTTTCATCTCGATGTACCCTTTCGAGGTCTAATAAAATTTCCTTTTGCCGAGCAAAAAAAAATAAATAATAGAACATGGCAACTTGGCGCCATGTAATTGATTTAGAGGAAATAAATGTTTCCACCGGCAGTGTAAATAATTTAATTGTTCAGGTTCTCCCTGTTTGTCTTGGTAGCGGCCGGCGGCATATGATTGTCCTCGGCTTAGGTGCTAATATAGTTGGGATGTAGGTCGTTGATTGTGATGCCTTTTTATCCCGTTTCCTTTTAATCTATGTAACTTCAGTTCGTTGATTAATAAATTTTTTCTTTGCTGATAAAAAAAACATTGAGACCCAAGATTTTTTGAACAAAGACGAAAAAATTGGCTTATTTTTGTTTTTATTAAAAAAAAATTGGGTTTCGATCGTAATTTTTTACTACTTTTAAAATTCTTCTAGTAATGACGAAGCAATAATCCAAAAAAATGATGAAAAAAAAAAAACCAAAAAATAGTCCAAATGGATTATTTATCCAAAAGACCCCTAACCACAATCTCTTTTGTTTTTTTCTTCTTATTCTTCAATTTCTAGTTGGTGATTGTGATAAATGTGTAGAGGAAAAATTCTAGTACTCTATTATCATACTAAATTCAACTACCGGATAATAGAACCTAGCGAAACAACGGCTGTCGTTAAGTAGTCAAAAATTAAAAAGAAAAAAATTTGGGTCAAACATGAGAATTGTTGTAAATTCTGCCAATACATATTATAGAAGTAGCTAGTACCAACGAAGATGATACCGATGTCGTACCGTGGTTTTTTCGTTTGAATCACATTATACAATTGCAGAACTATGGCCACATATAATATAATAGTAGATGAGGATACATACATACATATATATATATATTTATCAGAAGTATTAATTATTAATTGACCAGAGGTTAAGAAGAGGACATGTTGATATACGATGCCTGTTTCTTAATTGGGAGTAAAAGCAAAAATTGATTATTCATGTGCGTCGAGCACTTCCGAACATATATAAAATTGTTTGCTTGGGTACACATGCATCGAGCTGCTTCAAACTCAATTGTGATTAAAGTTGTGTTCTAAATGTGTGTGCGAGAAGCCGACACTTTACATTATCTCTATGGCTTCGGATTAGTCCTTCCGTCGTAGTTATTGGATGTTTGTAACCAGGATAATTAAGAAGAGTATTTGATCTCTCTCTCTCTCTCAATCTTAGATCTCTGTTGTCTCCCAATCTTAGATCTCGTCTCCCATATTAATTTATCTCCTGGATAATTTCTTGCGTGCTTTCTTTGGTCTATCACTATGTTGTTTCCTTTTTTTTTTTTAGGAAACATAAACTTATATTAACGACTAAACAAATACAAAGAACACAAAAGGTCCCATTACAAGAAAAACAAAATACCAAAAGGAAAAAGGAAAAAAAACCTGCAGCGCATTGGAACCCACAAATCTACACGTCTTAGTGGGTGGAAAAATCATTATCTGCATCAAGCGGAAGCCCGGTCTTGTCAGAGTCGAAGCCGCAATGATGACATTACCGTTGCTGTTGGAGAGCCCAAGTGTCTGTCGTAAAAATTGATCGAAGCTAAGAGCCAAAAAATCAGAACTGGTTCCCTAGATCTGGGTCCCCTGTGTCCAAAATGATGGAGAGAATGAGAGAGAGTCTCGGTCATCTCTCAACCATAGAGGTAGAAGAGAATAGGAGAGGAGAAGATTTGGAGCTATAGGGGGACTGAGAAGAGAAAGAAGTAGGAAGAGAACTAGTAAAAGAGGGGGAGGAACTCTCTCTCTCTCTCTCTCAGGCTCTTCACTTCTTCCATTTCACAATTAGTGTTTTCTTTCTTTTAGTTTGCCTGGTTGATTGGTTAGTTTTCCTGTTTTGCTCTGGATTTGTGAGCGGCATATGATTGTCGATGGTTAGTGTGTCAATCTCGTTGGAATGCTAATTTATCCTTGCGATGTTGTATGCCATCGCCCTTTTATCATTGTATCTCGTATTTCGTATAACTGTTGTACTCTTTTGGTTGGATTAATAATATGATCGCCTTTATGCCGTTTAAAAAAAAAAAAAACATTACTGACAATTTCTCCCCATCCGTGCTATATCTCCCTTTTCATGATAATCCTTAACTTACAAAAATAGTATGGAAATGATTTTACCATTCCCTTTTTTGTTAACGTCACTCCCGTGCAAGTGTATTTTTGCACTGCCTTTTTTGCAAAAATACACTTGCAGGAGGGTGGCGTTAACAAAAAAAGGAGTGGCAAAATCAGCCGCCAAAGAGCATATCTCTTGTTAAATTGACATCCAACTATCTATATCTAACCATATCATCAGAGTACGTAATTAATATACTTGTCTGTTAGTGTTCAAAATACACATGGCTAAAATACTAAAAGACAAATTTTGGTGCGTAGTTACCAAAAAGTGGAGTGCCAAAATCATTTCCATATCATCTGCGCACAAAACAAATCGAGTAAAGAAATATCCTCCTCGTAAATAATACGCTTAACAAACAATAAGTATGAGCAAATTATGTTAATTAGGTAGCAATTACTCACAGTGGCGGACCCAGAATTTGCCTCACGTGGGGGCACATTATACCAATAACCTTAAACAAAAATTAAAATTAAGCGCAAATGCACAAACTATGGAAAATTGAATTGTAAATTTCATTCATTGGGTAAAAACCAAGCAAAAAAATGAAGGTCTAATTTTCCCAAACAATCAAGATATATATTACGAACCTTAAAAGAAAAGAATAAAAAGTCCTAAATTATGTAGCCCTAAATTAAAATTTCCTTCAATAAAATGTTACTTTTGCCGTGTAGCCCCAAATTTAATTGATGATTGGTGAGGTAACGGGCGACGACCACAGAGACGAGCGACCGGCAACGACAAAATAAATCAAGCGTCGAGCAAGTTTTCCCCATCGAGTTTTGTGTGGGTTTTTCTCGTTCTCCCACTCATATTTGACAAAAAAAAATTCTCATTTTTACATAAAAAATAAACTATAAAAAAAAAAAAAAGGATGGGGTGGGGTGGGGGTCACGTGCCCCTTACTCGGTCCCCACGTGCCCCTTACTTGGTCCCTGATTACTCATTAACTGTCCCATTTTATGCTGTTTCTTATTTACTTTCTTTACACAATAAGGTACAGAAGATGTCATGTGAGTAACTGGTTAATCGGTGGTATCAAAAATGGAGTATTATTAGGTATCCCGAACAAGTGGTTCATGTAATGAGAATTTAAATGCATTTATGGAAATAAGACAACTTTTTTTCCCCATCCATTGCTGTAATTAAAGGCGTTAGTACTATCACATTTTATTACATTATTTCATGGATCAACGTCCTCTGTATTCGACTTACGGAATGGGTCAGCGTGTCGGTCTATGTTTCGTCGGTGTCCATATATAGAATTTTCAAACATTAGGGCCTCTTTAAATAGGCCAAGCATGCACAGAATTATGGGCCGAACTTGAAAGATTGGATTGCTTTTATTGTAATAACATTTCTGATTTCATATCCTGATACACATGGGCCTAACATGCATATTTTTGCTTGGAGTCGATTAACTTGTAGGTTCCGTGGAGTAGAGCATATGTACAAAAAACTTAGCTGATCTTTCTTTGTATCCTTTGCATCCCCTGAGACTATTTAGTTCTATTGGAGAGAGAGTGAGAGAGAGAGAGTAATTCATAACGGGAGTTATTGCAATAAGACTTTTAATCGGTGATGATGTCATGGTTATCAACTTAATCTTTCATTCATATCCATGTTAAAAGGGAAGATATTTAAACTTGTGCTGAGCTTTTTATAGATGCATACAAAATATTAGAAGGCCATTTCTTGAATTATTAACATTTCTTTTTAATTAATATGCAGGTGTTAGATTTTTTAGAAAAGTCCGTGGTACAATAATCAATGAACTAGTAACGAAACAAAAAGATTTGGACACGTACCACTTTTCTTTACCTTTTTGCTTATACATGAAGAAAATCAAATCTTAACAACAAACGTGTTTAATCAACACTTTCAGGATTTTTTTTATAAAACATAATGGAACAGCCAACATAAATAAGTTTTCATCACAAAAAAAAAAACAAATAAAAACCAAAATTTTGAAAATTAGGAGATAGGGACCCAACGAGCAACACTCGGCACTCCCTTGTTAACCACAAACATCATATAAAACCCTGGCGGCGCCACCTTTGCACTGGGCGGAGCCTGAAACACAATCCTGTACTCTCCATTAGATTCCAACACAACAAGGCGTGTGATATTCATCTTTACCAATCTTTGCCCCTGTGAAAACGAATGCGTAGAGTAAGGCGCACTTGCAAAATTCACCTCCCAATTCCCCGTCGTGGTTGACGGCACCGTTACATACACATTGTAAAGCGTCGACCCATATAGCACTGACTTTGGCGCCGTCGCTATCACCGGCCTCAAATATGAGTTGTCTGCCGATAAATAATCCGGCGAGAACGCCTCGATTCTTAGCTCCGTGGGGAAAGGCTGAACCCACGTGTATGCTCAATGCGTGTTACTTCCGGCGACCAAAATTCTCCCGTCGGGCAATAAATTTGCGGTCGAGTGGTACATTCTGGGGATTGTAGTGGGGTTTAGGGTCGTAAAGCGGGAGCCCAAAGTTTGGTCGGGTTTGTATAGAAATGGGTTCAAACACGGGTCAGTTGCCAATCCGAACCCTTGCGACCCTGCTTGAGCCCCGTTGACGATTACTACGTCTCCAGTTGGTAGCATCACCATTTCTCCCATGTTCCGATTAAGTGGCATGGTATCCATCTCCCAAGCAGGGTTGGGATCAGTCGGCACAATCCGCCCGCAAGTCCCTAGGGCGGGTAGATTCACATTATTATTCTGGTAGGCGTCGTATTGGGCCCCACCGCAAATGACGATCGTGGCTGTGGAATAGTCCCCTTCCAATGCCAACATGACAGAGGATCCTGCAGACGGGTAGTTACGTGGGCCCCCCTTCAACACAGGATAAGTTGTTACAATCACGTTTGTAGCGTAATTGTATAGCACGGATTGATTGTTAGCAAATATAAACAGATATCCGCTGGGGAGAAGGTGAACGTAGGGATACAAGTTATCTCCTTCGTTGTCTGCCATATTGCCAATGAACGGGAAATTGACCGCGCCGTTGCCTGTCGGTGGGTAATACTCCAAGCTGCTGACGCTGATCCCCCCGACTATTATGACAGTACCGTTGGGGAGTATCTGATTCGTAGCGTACCAACGCCCTTGGGACAACGTGGGGTTTGAAAGCTCAACCCAATCGCAGGAGCCAGTGTTTATGCAAGGGACGAATGTTCGGAACTTGGTGTTGCCGTCGTTCCAGCCACCGGATTGGAGGAGGGTGCCGTCAGGGAGGAATTGCCCCGAGGAGCACCACGTGTCGGTTTGGATCGTGAGGGGGCGGATCGTGTTGGTTTCGAGGTCGAGGAGAGCGGAGTGGGCGGTGCAATCGGTCGTTAAAGCCAGGTCGTTCGGGTCGTTGCGGCATTGCTGGACGCCGTTAACGACTGGGAGCGATAAATTGGATGCGCCAGTGTCCGTCCGGTCGAGGAGGACGACGGTGTTCCACCGGGTGACGGCGGCGTGCATGGCGGCGATGCCAGCGTCTGGCACAATGACTTCCCAGCTGCCCCCCCCGGCACATGTTCCGACGATTGCGAGGGCGAAGCAGAGGATTTGTAGACAGAAGGAAATGGGAGCGGCCATAGTGAAATTAAGCGAGAGAGTGTTCACTGTTTAGTTGTGTGTCTCTACCCGTTGCTTGAACTGTGGTATATATAGGGAAGAAGAGACTGCATGAATGTCAAATGCGGGGGTTTATTCGATCAGATGATCGTTGAGTTGAGAAAAACCTATCAATTAGTTGCCCAACGCTTAGACAGAGACCCACAAACAGTTGCCACCTTCCTCCTCCTCCTCTTCTTCTTCTTCGCCATTGTTTTTCTAATCGTCGGCTTTGTTGTTCTTATCGGTTTGGGATCAGGTTTACACTCTTAATTCTAATATTAAACGAGCTAGCTAGTTTCCACCTCCCCGGCCGAGAACTGGTTGGTGATTGTGAGAAACGTGAAGAGGAAAAAGTCTACTCTATTAACTTACTAAATTCAACTACCGAAAATAAAATTAGGAACCTAAACGAAAGTACGAAACAACGACTGAAAAGTCTACTCTATAAACATACTAAATTCAACTACTGGATAATGAAATTAGGAAACTAACGAAACAACCACTGGATGTCTGGATGCGAATTGATGATGTAAATTCTGCCAATAAGTATTAAAGAAAAATAATACCAAAAATCTTATCGTAGATCTTTCGATCAATTTATATACGCAATTACAGAACTATATATGGCTATATATAGGCCTGTTAATGGACCGGATTCGATCCGAAAAATCCTATCCGAACCCGATAACGTTGATCTGATAATCCGAATCCGGTAATCCAAATACGGATCAAATTAAATCCGTTATCAACCCGAATCCGAACTTTGTTTTTTTTTTAATTTCTTTAAAAAACAGTAAATTTTTTATTTTGAAAAAAAAAATGTACGTTTAGGAAGTTGTACAATTAACTGCTAAGCATTTTGAGTCTCCTTCGTTTAACCTGATGATAGGTTAGAGCAATGAATCTTGCGTTTTAGGTGTCATTCTACATTATTATCACTATATATGTGTTATTCCAATATATGTTATAGATGATATTTTGTACGCTTTTAATACTATTGGACGACAAACACGAACAGCTTAGGTCCTCAGTCTCACCTACTGATAAGTGCCAAAATATACATATTTTGGCCCTCCAATCTATATTTACTAGTCTTTTATATTTGTTAATTGGTATTTATTATGTGTTTTTACGTTTACAGGTTGCTCGAGCTCGGTTTTCATGATTTTTGGGTAAAGATGGAAGTTAGTAAAAGTTTTGGATTGAAGTGCGAAGTGCATTGGAATTTTGGATGGTCAATTTAATATTAGACAAAACCCAAAGGACCACTATGTGATTAATACCTTCAATCCCTATAAAACCAATGTTTTACCCTACTGACGGAGGGTTTTGAGGCTGCTGCCGTGGAAAAGAACGGGGGTGCCGTCAGAGGACTTCTGGAACGCGAAACAGGCGACGACAGAAGTTCGAATTAATAGTAGCAGTTTTTTTTACTTACATTCTTTTTCCTCGTTTTAATTTCCTTTTTTAATTAAAGTTGTTCGTTGGTATTCATTCAGTTGATATTTCTCATTTATTTTGTTTCCTTCGGTACTAGAAGCATGATTCAAATTAGGGTTTTTCTTATTTTGTGCATAATGATTAGTGAGTAGTCGTTTAGGTAGGGTCGTGGGGTGATTAGCACGCCGTGATCAGTTCGGGCACTGCTCCTGTTTTCAAACAATGAATTTTAGATTAGTAAAGAACATTCGTGAGACGAACCCAGGCATCGTCGGAGCCCATGTGAACGGGGGAATGGGGGTCCAAAACTCATTCTTCGCTGCGCATGGGTAAACGACGACCATGAGGTTTTGCATCTTGCGGGGTATCTTTTCCGAACTAAAGTTGAACGTTTTTAAGAATACCGAATGGAGTAGGTTAATCCGGACTGGTTGCGAGTGCTATGAACCCTACGACCGTACCTCCTTTTAATTATCTGAAAAGTACAATCAATCTCTAGATTTTTAGTTAATCTCAACCAAATCAACAAGGGATGGCTACCTAAGAGCCAGTTAAATCAGTAACAACCCGAGTTTTTAGTCAGCACACATCACTGTCTCTGTGGATTCGACTCCGGACTTACCGGATATTGTGCTACGTCGGTCTCCGCCCTACGCTTGGGGCAACCCGTTAATTTAGGACTAGGAAATCGTCAAGTACCTACAACAACTAATATGTCATGCTATGATGTTTTATTCCCTATCTTCTATGGTTAATTGAATGAAATTATTTCTTCTTCAATACCAGCTCCTCCATAAGGTTATCAAACAGGGCCTCTAAAGATGAAAAACTAGGTTATGACTTTTAAGAAACGAAAACCTAAGTCATGTTCTCCCCCATCCAAGATTATAATAAACATTGGCTCAAACTTAGTATAATACTTTAATGTATTGACAAGAGAAAAGCAAATAATCCTGCTCTTGAACAATGCCTCCAGTCACCCACTCACCTCTCAATACGATATCCCAGAAAATATTTTTTGGCTGAAGAAAAAGAGCATCAAAATTAGTATAATACTTTTAAAACATGTTGCAGCAGGTTGGTTTCATGCTTGGTTCCACACAAATTACACCAAAAACAAAAGCATGTTGCATGCAACTAGGGTTAATCCTTTGTTAAGGAAGACATCAAGGAAGTTCAGCAAGGAATACAAGACAATCTATTTACTACCCCGTTATTGAATTTGTCTAGCGTCCCTATACAGAGGCACAGAAATACCACAAAAGTGAAAAACATTCCAAGTTTCTCCTCAAGTAAAATTGAGAAAACAAGAAGAGATCGCATAAAATAGGGTGTCAAAAGTGAGAACTTCATGTGATGGTGTGTACTTGACATTTTGATCGAATGCACCTGAGGAGAGGGAGTGAGCAATGCCACGACACTTTAAAAATTTACCTCTGATGTGCTTTGACTGGTTGCAGGTTGAGAGCCTTGTAAGCATTAAGTTGAATGTCAGATGCAATGCACATATATTTCGAAAAGCGAAAACCATATCTGCGCATAAGACATTATGGCCGAAATTTTAGAGCAACAAAGGGAGAAAACACAAAGGAACTTGTAACTTGCATTAACATATTAAATTTACAAAGTGAAAGACAGATCGAGATCGAGATCGAGAGAGAGAGAGACGTTTACTAAAGGTATTAACTCTACTTTTGTTGCTTTGATCCCCAAGGTCGATTGCCCCTCTTCTTTTAGAGAATATAAACCCATAAGCATGGTGGGCTGGGTTTATAAAATCATCTCAAAAGTGTTAGCTAACAGGTTGAGAGTTCACATTCCATCTGTCACAGGAGAGGCACAAGCTGCCTTCATTGGGGGTAAACAGATACTGGACGGGGTTCTTGTTGCTAACGAAGTTATCCACTGCTGGAAGAATAAAACTAAAGGAGGTCTTATTCTGAAACTGGACTTTGAAAGGGCATATGATTGTGTAAATTGGGGGTTTATGCTGGATATGCTCAAGAAGGTGGGGTTTGGGGACAAATGGTGTAGTTGGATCAAGGAATGTTGCTCATCAGTTTCCATGTCTGTTCTAATTAATGGGTCAGCAACGAAGGAGTTCAAGACGCAGAAAGACCTTAGGCAAGGGGATCCCTTATCTCCTTTTCTCTTCAATATTGTGGTTGAGGCTCTCAACATTTTGCTGGAAAGAGAGAAGGAGAAAGGATTTGTTAAAGGGGTGGCAATGGGTCGTAATGGGCTGGTTTTATCACACCTACAGTTTGCGGACGACACAATATTGTTCTGCAACAATGAAAAGGAAGAGATGTGCAACATCAAAAGGATTTTAAGGATTTTCCAACTGATGTCTGGTTTGAAGATAAACTTTTCGAAGAGCTCTCTTTGTGGCATTAATGTAAGTAATCTGGATGTGATTTCCCTAGCTAAGTGATGGGATGCAAAGTTGAAAAACTACCCATTAAATACCTTGGTCTGCCATTGGGAGCTAACCCAAAGAGCATTAAGACTTGGGATCCAGTTATCGAACGCACCCAAAAAAAGCTGAGTATTTGGAGAAGTAGATTCATGTCTACTGGAGGTAGGCTAAACCAGCTTAACTCCAATATGTCCAACTTGCCCGTGTATTTTATGTCCATCTTTAGGATGCCGGTGGCAGTGGCAAAAAAGTTGGAGAAGCTGCAACGACAATTCTTTTGGGGAGATACGATTGACAAGAAGAAGTTGCATTTGATAAAATGGGAGAGTATAACGAAGAAAAAGGCAGCAGGGGGTTTAGGGGCTATTGCAACAAAATTTAGCATTGCTTGCTAAATGGTGGTGGAAATTTAGTAAGGACGATGGATCTTTGTGGGTGAAGGTGGTAAGGTCGAAATACAAATTGGATCAGAGAAGATGGTTACCGGAATGCCCAATAAGAGGCTCAGTTTCAAATGTTTGGAAGGATATTTGCGCAGTGGGTGATTTTGATTCAAATATTGGAGGAATTTTGCAAGAGGGTTTCAAAATCAAAGTCTATTCGGGCAATAATACTTACTTTTGGAACCACAAGTGGTTAGGACCTTATACTCTCAAAGAGGAGTACCCTAGATTATTCTTGTTATCCACTCAAAAAGGCGAGGTGATTAGCAATATTTGGGAAGGGTTAGATTTTGGTAGTTGGGGTCTGAATTTTAAAAGAAGACTTCGAGATAGGGAGAATCAGCAGCTATGGGCCTTGTTTAAAAGATTGCAGTCCTATGCCATGGATCCGTCCAAGCCTGACTCTTTACTATGGAGGTGGACGGAGGATAAGAGGTTTACGGTAAGATCAGTGTACGAACAATGGGAGGTATTAACTCTGGATCGGAATTTCTTTCTGGGTTCGATTTGGAAAAATTTATGCCCTCCTAAGGTGGAAATATTGGCGTGGATGGTTATTCAGGAAAGGGTGGCCACAAAATCGGTTCTAGTTAGTAAGAACATTGTGTTGAATGATCAATCATGCCCGCTTTGCTCGCTGCATCAGGAAACGCCTAACCATTTATTCTTCCACTGTAAGTTTTCCTGGTCTGTTTGGTCCCAAATTCTGGACTGGTGGCATATTTTCTGGGTTTGCCCTTCCTCGGTAGTTGGTATGGCGAGTTGGTGGTTTGATACCAGCTTTCATAACCTAGAAAAACACATTTGGGAAGCTTGTTTCTTTGCCACAATCTGGTCAATTTGGATAATGCGGAATAGTCTCACTACAACAAATACCACTTTTTATAGCATAAATTTATAGCGTTTTTTTAAAAATGCTATTGTAGAGGAGTCATGGGACACGGACAACTGGGGAAAGAAAACTATAGCGTTTTCATTTATTCAGCTACAGCGTTTTACCCATTTTTCGCGCGCACATCTCTTTTCCCCTTTTCCCTCTGCGATTTCCCTCCCTAATTAGGGTGCCGACCTCCAAAAGATTTCAATCTCTTCCAGCTCCTCACAAAACACCCGCACCCCGAAGCTCACCCTCCCCCTCCCCCTCCGCCTGTCCGTGGTAGCTCTCGGCGAAGCTCTCCTGCTACAGATCATGGGTCGATGCCCTCATCTCGAAAACCGCCTCCCCCTTGGTCGACGCCCTCAGCTCTCGGCGTCCACCGCGTCCTCGTACACAACCATCCCCTCCAGCCGCTCGAAGAACACGTATCAGATATAAGCTTGAGTTCTGTTCAACGTGAGTTCTATTATGTTCAGATGGGTTGATCGCGTGAGTTCTGTTCAGCGTGGTCTTCCTCTCTAATCACTCCGTATCAGATATCAACGTGGTTCGGATCTTCTGGGTTTCAATAGTGAGTTGTTCTTCCATCAATTGTTTTTCTTGTGTGATTTCCCTCTTTTTCTCTCTTTTTATGCTCGATCCCTAATTCGTATACAGAAAGAAGCAAACCTGTTGCGCCAACTGAGGCAAAGAGTCATCCAACAGAGAAGCCCTAAACAGGTTAAGTTCGATTTTCCTTGATTCTTGCCCAAATACAGACTAGGGCTTAACATTCAGTACACTTTTGCCTAGAAAACACAAGAAGATCATTGGGGTTTTTACATGTTTCATTCATCCGATTAATGTTATGTTAGCTAGGGCTTTGCATGCTATGCCTCAGTACAAGGAACTTTATATTGTATTTTAATTTTTTCTTGGACTGATTCAAGTTAGGATTTCCTTTTTTTTTTTGTCTTGTTTGACTTGATTATTTATATTTTACACTTACCCACGTGACTAAACTTTATATTGTAGTTTAAGTTTGTTTGGGAGTGTGGACTTTTTGGTTTTTTTCAATCGGCTTTGATGTGTTTAGGAATTTGGGCTTTGCTTTGTTTTGTCTTTTTTGTGATATGGTTGCATGTTCGATTAGAGTAATGAATAGCTCAAAAAAGGGCCCCTAATTTATTTATTCAAAATAACAAGCAAGAGTGATTATTTGTTAACTATATAGGCATTCTTTTGAGATTCCAAGCAAAAGTAATAATCTTTTAATCTATATAGGCATGCTTTGGTTCATTATGTGGGCTCCTACCCTACCTTTTGTGAAACAACTATAAAGAAAATCTTTGAAGTGGTCCACTACTTGTGTTTTAATGTCTGATTTCTAGTGTCCCTAAATTATTTGAGTGAATATAAGAGAACTATATAGATGTTCCATCCGTATGGCATTAAATATTAAGTTATTGTCATAATATTTGAAAAAGAACTAGCACTTTTCAGTTTAATACTAAGAGTAGAAGAACTTTACTATCGTATCTTATTACGATGCTAAAAACATTTTGCTTTTAAAATTCACCACTAAGGTTCCAATGAATTTCACTAACTCATAAACTACTATTTTAGGCCAGAATCTAGTTTCCACTTTCGCTCTTGAGGTCATTCTTGACGGGAAGTGGCAACCAATAACCTTAAAGGGTTTTCTCCATTTTCCAGCCATTATCTCTTTCTTCCACTTCCCGAATTTCTCCCTTTTGAGACTGCTCTATAGGTGCTGCCTGACAAACCAAAAGTCATGATATAGCTTTATGGGCATAGTCATCAAAATGGTTTTGTTTTAGTCACATTTTCAACTCGTCCAGATAGCAAGACATATAGGAGTCTTAAGATCTGTATATCATCCAGGTTAATCAGATATTGGATGTCGGAAAGTGTCTCTGCTCTAATCATTTTTTTCTCGAGAGAAATGGGACTGTCAAAATCGAAATGGACTTCTCAGACAAAATCCAACTTGTTTTGACGGCTACCAATGTTTGATTAACCAGATTCCACCATGGATAGTTTGCATAATGAGACCTACAAATAGAAGTCAGAGATAATCAAAATGGGACTGTCGTGAGCTCCATTTCTCCTCACATGAGGATCACACGACGGGAACAAATGGGGGAATCACATGAGATGAGGGCATCATGTAGCAACATGTTCTGATAGAAAATCCACAGAAAGTTAGGGATCTACACCCTCTGTCTGCATAGTTTGTTCATTTTCACTATTCTGGCCATCAAACAACATATTCTATATTTTCCATTCACAATTTAGTTAAACTAGACTAGAAAAATTATGCAACCGAACACTTCTTCAGTCATGAGTCCACAGACCCACTCACAGAGACACAAAATAGGAAAAAGATGGGGTGTGCGAAAAATACAAACAGCATATACCATAAGAAAATAGAACTTAGGTGCGGGTAAAAAGATTACCTTCTCGTCATTGTATGACTTGTTTTGGATGACCATGACACCACTATCAAACTTCCGGAGCATTACTGGACTGTTCAGAGTATAATAAACAACTTACATAGCTTAAGGCCTGAGCTTAGGATTAAGAAAATGCATTAGCCAAAGGATGGCAATACTTGATAATATTGCATCATAATCCCAGTTTCTCCTTAAAGACGCCCCATACTCAACACTTACACATCAGCATTCTTCCAAAGAGAACACGCTTGCAATAAATCCTCAGGTGAGATCAGTTCTGCACCAAAGGACACCACAAATGAAATGAAGGACTTCCAAATCGAAACCCCAATAGACATTGAAAGCCCATTGTTCTGATTCATTCATCTTGCATAAATATTGGTGTATTATTTTCAGTGCATGGATTTACCTCTGTTTCCTTATTAATATCCTGACCTTCATCGTTCTTTTGCTTCTTGATTCTGCAGTCATAGAAGAATACTGCACTGGTAGAAGTAAACAACCAGTTCAAAGAGTGCTCAACAGGTGTGATTTCATTTTTGCTAGGATTGGCTGAGTATTTGATTTTTCGTACATGCCTTAGTTGCTTACATTATCTTGACATAGTGCCCAAGAGTGGATAGGTTGGAGTGTGTGTTTATGTAGTATGTGTTTTGTACAATAGTGCAACTTCAGAAGTCCACTGGAGTTTATGTAGTGTGTGTTTGTCCGAAGTTAACTAACTAACTGATTGCTTGTTGGTTTTGTTACAAAGGGCTGCATAATTGGTCTTGTTATAAACTAGAAGGTATGAGTGGTCTTTGTAGAAAAACAAGACCTGCGTGGCTACTTACGAAGCTGATAGGTTTTAGAAGGGTAAAATATGTACTTACCCCTTGAACTATTCCCAAAATTTTTACTTCCCCCTCCAACTACCAATTGAACACCTTTGCCCCTTCAACTATAAAACTGCTACCTAGTCAGGACAATTTCTCCCTTCCGTCCAAACCATGGACGGAAAACTTAACAAAACACCCTACCCTACCTATTTTGGCGCCATCAGAAGGGTACTTTAGACATTCACTCCCAAACCTTACTCAATCCCTCTTTCATCTTTCAGCCGCAAACCATAATTTCTCAAATCGGACCATACTCAATCAGAGAGAGAGAGAGACCCATTGCTTCATGACTGGACTGCTCATGATTGGATTGCTCAGCACTGGATGGCATGGACCTTGAAAGCCTTTTATGGAAGCAGATTTTGCAATGGCATTCTGCTAGACATTTTGGACTCATTCATAATGGTAGGAATATAAAATATATGCTAGTAATTTGGACAGGACAGGAATTTGTCCAATTATAGATCCCACATTTTCTGTCCTTGGAATGCTAGCATCTACCAGATATTTTGGCTTTCTATTTCAGTTTTGATGCATATGTAATGCATAGAACTCTCAAGAAAGCACGGTACTTAAGTGTTTGCCAATGAGAGAGAGAGAGAGAGAGACGCAAACACAGTGATATCTGGTAGGTTAAAAGATTAACAGATGGGGAGGAAGAAGAGAATAGATACATATACATATATGGACAGTTAAAAGACATTAATACCCTTACACTAACCCAATTATGGTGTTTCGTTAAGTTTTCCGTCTAAATAGGAGGAATTGTCCTGACTAGGTAGCAGTTTTATAGTGGAAGCGGTAAGGGTGTTCAATTGGTAGTTGAAGGGGGAAGAATAGTTCAAGGGGCAAGTACATATTTTACCCGTTTTAGAACATAAATATGTTTGAAACCGTCTTGTGGGAAATTAGGCAATAACTTGTTAATGTTGCTGCCTATCTAAGTTTCCACGCCTAGCTTCCAATACTTTTAGTGATGGTTGTGGAATTGAAAAAACTAAGAAAAGATGAGGAAAAAGAGGATATTCTGCATTCATTTGTTCATGAAGATGTATCTTGCTGTTTTGGTATGCTGCATTTTCTTATGGGCTTGTCCTAAGGGTGTGGCTTGGAGTGGGTTAGTTCCTACTACAAACCACTTCAGTCTTGATTGTATTTTCAACAAGAGTCATGTTTTTTTCTGCTGCTAAACCATACTGTTTGCTGCTGTGACGAATCTGTCAGCTGCATTGTTTTGTATATATGCTGTTGTGTTTCTGCTGCTGCTGTGTCTGCTACTGCTGCTATGTTTTTGCTGCTGTGTCTGCCATATCATAGAGCATCATAGAGTAGTGTAATTGTTGCTGCTGTTTTGTTGTTGCTGCTGTTGTTTTTCTATGGCTGCTGCTGTTGCTGTTTTGCTGCTAATTTTCTGTTATGGCAACTGTTTTTCATGTCAAGATGGTGTATCTTCCTGCTTCTGTTTTTTCCTAGGAATTTTGTTGGCATCCTTCGCGGTTATTGTTCCAAGACGAGTGGACTTACCTTATGTATTACATGTATGATTTTATGATATCAGGAAACAAGCTTGGTGTTGTTAAGATGGTGGACAAAGATTGGGTGCGTTTGAATAGGTAATAGAAAAACTTTTTTAGACAACTATAGATAAACTAGTTACATATTCTTAAAACATTTAACACACTTAGCTTGTACATTTGTAGATGCACTGACGAGTATATGAACGCAGCATTGAACTTTGTGGAGATGGCTAATCAAAACGCAGGATATTTAGGAAAGATTCTATGCCCTTGCAAACATTGTCGGAATTTGAGTCACCATTGTGTTGATGATGTTTATGAACACTTGGTCATAAATGGAATGGATCCTACATACACAACTTGGTTTCATCATGGGGAGGAACCAAGTGTTGCACAAAAACCTAAAGAAGTGGAAATGTCAGATGCGCATAACTTATACAGTGCGACTTATGCACGAGATGCAGACCATCTTGAACCACTTGACGAAGCTAGAGATGAGGTCTTTGCAAAAGCATTAGAGGATGCAGAAACTCCATTATACCCTGGTTGTGAAAAATATACGAAGTTGTCAGCAATTGTTACTTTGTACAAGATCAAAGCTGAAAATGAATGGACATATGAGAGTTTCACTATTCTTTTGGGGAAGCTTCAGGATATGTTCCCCATGGATAATACAATGCTATGTTCTGTTCGTGCAGTTAGAAAGTTACTTTAAAATTTTGAATTGGGTTACGAGAAAATTCATGCTTGTGTGAAGGATTGTTGCTTATTCAGGAAAGAGAACGCAGAATTAGAGAACTGTCCAAAATGTGGTCGTTCAAGATGGAAGGTAGACGTACGCACAAAGCAAATAAAAAAGGGGTTCCTGCCAAAGTGTTGAGATATTTTCCTATAATTCCAAGGTTTCGGAACATGTATAGGTCATTTGAGGTAGCTAAAGATTTGACATGGCACTCTACTCATAGAAGCAATGATGCCAAGATGCGACACCCGGTAGATTCACCAACTTGGAAAACAATCGATGATAAGTGGCCATCTTTCTCAGCAGACCCACGGAATCTAAGACTTGGTCTTGCTACCGATGGTTTCAATCCATTCCGGAATTTGAGTTCGACGTATAGTTGTTGGCCCGTTATGCTGGTTATGTACAACTTGCCACCTTGGTTATGGATGAAAAAGAAAAATGTTTTGTTGACACTATTGATCCCAGGACCTAAGCAACCGGGTAATGATATTGATGTATATCTACGACCTCTTATCGAAGACCTACAGATTTTGTGGACCAACGGAGCACCTGTTTATGATAGGTTCACTAACTCTACATTCAATCTGAGGGCAATTTTGATGTGGACAATGCATGATTTTCTAGCATATGGAAATGTTGCCGGGTGTACGACTAAGGGTAAATTTGCATGTCCTATATGTGGTGAAAATACACATTTTCTATGGCTGAAATTCAGTAGGAAAACTGTATATTTGTGCCATAGGTGCTTTCTTCCACCATCTCACCCCTTTCGGAAGAAAAAATCATGGTTTGATGGAAAGGAAGAAAAGGGGAAAAAACCTAGAATCATGACTGGAAAACAAATTTTGGAAACTTTGAAAGATATGAAGAATGACTGGGGGAAAGGTGGAGAAGGGAATAAAAAACGAAAGCGGGACATTGAAGATAAACAAAGGTGGAAAAAGAGGTCAATCTTATTTGATTTATCATATTGGGAGGTAAGTTTTATCAATCAGCATTTTGATCAATCTATTTCTTATATTTATATATATTGATCTTAGTATAGTTTATGATTGTTTCTCTACTATTCTATGTAGGAATTGCTAGTGCGTAATAACTTAGATGTCATGCATATCATTAAAAATATTATTGAGAGCCTTATTGGCACGTTGTTGGATATTAATGGAAAATCCAAGGATGGTTTAAATGCTCGCAAGGATATGCAAGATTTGGAAATAAAGCACGACTTGCATCCAGAAGATCGAGGGTCTAGGACATATCTTCCTCCAGCTTCCTATACACTTTCCAAGGATGAGAAGCGAATATTTTGCAAGAGGTTGTTTGACTTAAAAGTACCTGATGGGTATAGTTCAAATATTGGGAATTGTGTATCAATGGATGAATTGAAGGTCACAGGCCTCAAATCTCATGGTTGCCATGTGCTAATGCTTCAGTTGTTGCCTGTAGCCTTGAAGGGGTTACTACCTACTGGACCCAAAAATGCGATACTTCGCCTTTGTGCATTCTTCAATAGATTGTGTCAAAGAGTTATTGATCAAGAAGAAATGGCATCCCTTGAGGATGAGGTAGTTGAAACGTTATGCATGCTTGAGAGGTTCTTTCCACCTTCATTCTTTGATATCATGGTGCACTTAACAATTCACTTGGGACGAGAAGCACGACTTTGTGGGCCAGTCCAATATCGTTGGATGTACCTTTTTGAGAGGTGAACCCTTTAAGTTTTTTTTAATGAGTAATCATCTACGGTTTTGTTCATCATCTATGATTGTATAATGTGAATGTACTTTTCTTCATGATTATACATATGAAGATATACAAACGAAGTGTTGGGAATCATGCACGACCTGAAGGTTGTATAGCAGAATGCTACCTCGTAGAAGAGTGTATAACATTTTGCAGCCGACACATGAAATCTGTGGAAACAACCAATAGGGGACCTCGCAATCAAGATTTTGAGAACGATATAATTCTCGAAGGTCGTCCAATATCAGCTGCCACATCCATCACATTGACTGATGAAGTTTTAGAAAGTGCACATCGTTACGTTTTATTCAATACAGCCATAGTGGAACCTTATTTGGAGTAAGTTTGATGAAATTCTGCTTGCAGAATTCATAAATTTTTATATACATGTGAATCACTTATTCATTCTTTCTTTTTCTATTAGGATGCATATTGAGGAGTTAAAGAACTCAGATGCTAGCCTTGGTCTTCAAAAAAATAAAAGTTTACTTTTGAAAAGGCACGCTGACAACTTTTCAAAATGGTTGAGGGAAAAGGTTACCACTTATTTTGCTTGAGGTTTATCAAGTTTAATATTGTAATTAGTATAGTATTAATTGAGTTGCATATACTTGAACAGATTTAGGTAAAAGCATGCACAAATAAAGAATTGGAGATACTACAATGGCTTGCTAATGGTCCTAGAAAGCATGCCATGAGTTATATGGGTTATATCATCAATGGGCAGCGGTTCCACACAAAGGAAGCTGAGAAATCAACCCAAAATAGTGGTGTTTCCATTGACGCGGCAACTTTGTGTAGATCAAGTGTGAAGGACAATGCACAAGTTGGTGATGTAGTTTCATACTACAGGGTGATTAAAGATATAATTTTGTTAGATTATCACACATTTCAACTACCGATGTTCAAGTGTGACTGGGCAAACATTGGCCATGGTGTTAGGATGGAAGATGGTTTTACACTTGTTAACCTACATCAAAGTCAGACCCAATATGACAAAGATCCATTTATCCTTGCATCCCAAGCAAAGCAAGTTTTTTATTCAAGGGAAACCGAATCTTCGAATTGGTATGTTGTGCTAAAGGCACCTCCTAGAGGATTTTATGACTTGGAAATGTACGAAGAAACTGTGGATACATCTTCTAGGCCGCAAGATGTTTCAGCCCTTGGTATGAACGATGACGATGATGATGAAAGGATAACTAATGTTAGAGGAGATTGTGAGGGTACATGGATTGAGGATTTCTAGTCATTGTGCCTTGTAACTTTTGGTTTTTCTTTTTTCGTTTGTATCTTGCTATGATCTTTTTTGGTTTGTAACTTTTGGTATGTTGTACTAAAGGCACCTCCCAGGATCTTTTGGTTTGCATCTTGCCATCGTGCCTTAATTTGGTGTTCATATTATACTTGGATATTCGTTAAGTTAATTTCTGGTTGCTGCTACGTTACTGGTGCAGATTGGTTTGTTTTTTCTGTTAACTTGTTTCTTTTATGTATTCAGTAACATGTATATCCAGCCGAGGCACTTGTCCAAAATGTTGACAAGCTATGAAAGGTTAAAGTAGAAAAAAAAGGACCAAAACTTAGTACAATTGAAGGCTGCTGGAGTCAAGAATGTGCCAAAGTTTTTGTTGGGCTTAAATCAAAGTGCCAACTGTAAAGTTAATGATAAGGAAGAAGTTGACATTGGGCGTGTAGTCGATGGTGATGAAGACGTTGTACTATTTGATGGTGAAGAAAGGCTGAGTTCTAATAGTGACAATGATGATCCTTCGGGGTCTAAAACAAATGAGGTATTGTTTCTATAGGATGTATAGTATACTCTTTGATAGATTAATGTACTTCTACATGTTTTCCATATACATGCTCTTTTTATAATTTACATGCTCATTACAATGTTGTCCACTCCCCTTCATTCATGCATTGCTTCTTTCAATTTTCAGGTGAATGGTACAGGTCCAAGAAAGAAGAAGGCTTGTTCTAGTGCACAACCTCTGAGAAAATCACAAAGAACTCAAGAACAGGGTGGCAGCACCCAGGGAGCAACCCAAGCTCAGCAGCTTCCCACATCACCTACTGAACAAACTGACATGTTTTGCAGCTCACATACGGTTGTCGGCTGTGTGGGTGAGAAACAATATTATGAGTTTATTTCTTGTTTGTTTACTTTTTTCATGTCATTGGGTCAAAGGTCTCTTCACTTCATGGATAGAGTACTGTTGGGCTGGGGTGTGGTTAGGAATGCCCTTTGCATTCTCTGTATTACTGTTAGAGATGCCATTGTGTCTTGGACAAATATCAAAGCCCCAGTCCTGATAATAGGCAGATCTGCAATTTGTGGAATGTGCCTTGTAGTATATTCAAGGCCCCTCTGTTGTCATTCTGTTTGCTGCAATGTTCTGAGCCTGCTATCTGTTTTTCTTTGCTTTCCTATTGTTGTAGTGATGCTCTTTGTAAGATTGGTTTTGCTTGTATTTCATATCCAATGCTAATCTCTACAGAAACTCCTGCAAGCCCTTCAAGAACGTCACAAAATCTCAAGCGTAAAAGAGGCCCGACCAAGCTGAAATCCATTGCTATAGATGGAAGTAGTCGGATTGAAGTTAAGTTTGATGAGAATGGTGAACCTATAGGTGACGGATCAATCAAGTTGTCTTCTTTCTTGGGACCTCTAGTTCGAGAGATTGTACCATATACACTAAAGGATTGGCGAAAGCTTCCTTCGGGAATGGCAGAAATCTTATGGCAATCTATTAAGGTATGTCATAGTGCCCAACTATTATAATGCTTTTAGTTACACGATAATAGAATTTCAACTCTCTTTTTTCATAGCTTGACTGATCCAATCTTCATTAAGAAGGGCATGGAGCTACATGATAGAATCTCATGACTTCAACTCTTTTTTTTCCCTAAGTTACTCTTGTGGAAGTAAAAATTATAGAATTTCATGCAAGTTACATTCAAAATTTTAGGTAAGATTCAATCTTCATGAAGAATGGCATAGACAAATGGTTTTCCGGAGAATGAATGAAGATTGGAGAGCCTCAAAGTCGATATTTGTAACAAAAATAAGAAACGCTTCAAATGAGGAAGAAAGGCTAAAGCTACAGCCTGATAACGTCAAATCGCTACATGATTGGAAGGATTTTGTGAAGGAAAAGACTAGTAAAGAATTCAAGGTATGTGCACCCTGTTCATCCCACTCCACCACTTGATTCCTGAAAATGCTGCGGAATGAACTCTTGTTTTGTTCAGATGATCTCGCTAGTTTTTGCGTACAAAATATCTTGTATCTACTTTGTTTAGATGAACTACTAAAATGGTTGTAGCTGAAAATGTTGTTTTCTTGCTTATACTCTGTATCAATCTCCACATACGAACACTGATCAACTACTAATAAAGAGTGGTTTTGCAAATCAAGTTTGGAATCTGCTTTTTTAGAACTACTTCTTAAATAAGCATACTTAGGTCTTCTTTCCCTACCCTCTTTGATTGTCACTTCTCTGCATGCCAGCACACCACAATCACCATCTATCCTAGCTGAACTGTCACTTCTTAAGAACTAGTTGAACGAGATCTTTTTCATGAACGGGACATTCATTGTACACCTAACTCAACATGGACGAAATTGTTCATGATTCTATTAACGAGAATTCAAATTGAGCATTACGTAGTCGTAGACTCACTCAACATTTTTTAGGATGAATAAAGTGGCTCCATCCGAGATTAAAGTTTTGAGGTGGACTGTTGAAGCCCGCTTGGCCAGAAGGATTCGTTCGTATGGTCCTCACTCTACACCAGACCATTACAATCACCAGCAGTAATGTCCAAATGGGTAGGGCCGTGGTCAGATTAGAAGTTAAGCAGCCTAAGTATCTATGCACTTCATAAATAAGCTTAATCCTGTTATATACGAGGAATATCGAGAAATGTTGCATTGGGTACCTTAGGGATAAGGTGGAATCATACAACTTTACTAAAAAAAGGTGCTTTGGTGCAATAAGTCATAGCATAGCTTGCACGAATCATGACTTGGCAAAATAGAGATCATGACTTGGCAGTAAGCAGGCAGGCTGCCATTGTGCAATGTTTTACAAATCTGGATGCAAGTCTGCATTTGCTTTCATTACTATATCCTATAGTGATTATTTTGCGGGTGTTGGCTGCTATTTGGCTACTTTTATGGGGTCCATGTTTGGGTATTTTTCTGTTTCAGCTGCTACTGTTATGGTTCTGCTATGGGCTACAATGTTTGGGCATTTGTGTACTTGTGGAATGTTCAAAAAATAGGACTGCATTGTGCTTTCCATCCATGCTTCTGCATTATTTTGGCTGTCCAGTAATGTTGCTGCTACGCCTTGTTGGACTGATCTGTTACTGCTATGGCTTTGTTGGGTTGCTGCTGTATTGCTGCCTGTTATGCGGCTGTTTTGCTGCTGTTTCTGCTGTAACCTTATTCATCCTTGTGTGCTTTTCATGCTGCTACGGCTTTTTCTCTCCTATATTTAGGAGTCGCTTCTACCCTTTCTCTGCTGCATTTAGGACTTGATTTTGTTTTATTCTTGACTTTAGGTGAAAAGCGAGAAGTTCCAAGCTATGAGAGAGAAACAATTGGAGCTGCAACATACTATGAGTCGTAAGGGATATGCACGGTTGGCTGTTGAGCTGGTAATACCTCTTTTGTTCATTATCAAAATTCATTGGACTTCATATTATAAACTATAACTTCAATTGAATTCTGATCAGATATTTGTTTTTATTCTAGAAAGCGCAAAGAAAGGTTGCCTCCATAAGTAGAGCCGTTGTTTGGGCCGATGGACATAGAGACAAGAATGGAAAACCCAAGAACAAGAAAGTTGCACAAAAGATTGTAAAGGCCATGGCTCATTCTTTATTTGTGTGTTTTATTTGTTATATATGTTTGACAATCTCATTAGTCATTTGCATTGTTTTTTTACTATGCCATTTTTAGGAAGATATGGGAAAAATTGAACGAAATGGACAGAATTCAACTAATCTGAAAGAAGATGCTGTTTCTAAAGTGCTTGGTGCCGAGAGGAATGGCCGTGTAAAAACATTTGGAAAAGGAGTCACTCAAACAAGATTAACTATATTATCACAAATGAATGGTCAATTTGCTGAATTACGTGAAGAAAATGCTCAGATGAAGTCTCAAATGTCGGATATGCGAAATTCAATGGACAAGTTAAAGAAAAGCCAAGTAAGTCGGTTATCATTTTCTTCGTTGGTGGTCATTTCAGACTAGTTTGATTAATGACATTTTATTTGTTTCCCATTGTTGAACTTTCTAGGTTCAGAATCCAGCAACAACTGAAGCAACACCAACTACACCCCTTGTTTCTCCATCGGTAACATGTCATCCACAGAGTGACATTACCAAGTGCAAGTTACTAGATTGGATGGGGACAGGAGACGTAGTTGCGGAGGGGCGTTGGGCTTCAAGTGATCCACATTCCAGTGCGCATTGTGTTCCGATCGGCCCTAATGCAATGAAAGTTTGGGTGGATGTAGCAAAGAAACCTGAAGAGTTTCTGTGGAGGGCTCCAAGTGATATGACCTATATCGTAGATGCTGTGGGAAGTACCATCGCATGGCCTGCTGACTTTGTTATTCTGGACTCTTCTTCCCCAGGGTATTGTACTTTTACTCTCCTTCATATCGAACTATTCTCTCGGATGATAAATATGTCTGATTGCCCGTGTTAATGATCTCCATGTTGGAGGGTAGATTGCTATACCAAAATTTATGCATACCTAGTTTTAGTGTTGTCTAATTTTGGCTAGGAAACATCAGTTAAATGTTTGGGAGGACATTAGTAGGCATAACATGATGAGAATGCAGAAACTTGATGATAAGGTCATTTTTAGGAGAAAACAGTCGTGCTAACAGCAGAGTTTTGGTTAGGGGGATTGGGTTGCCCTCTGAATGAAGCTACATTCTTCTCTCTCTTAGAATCTTGATGCGCTTCATTTGGTATTACCACCTCATTCTTCTATTCTGGAACAGATTGTTCATTTGAAGGTTGCACCGTATGTTCCGCTCTCTGTTTTTTATGGTCGGATGCCATTTGAACCCTATCATGGGAGTGTGAATCCTTTTTGATAGGGTTTCTGGCTTCAGCAGCAGTACCACTTTGTCCTCCACCGGGCCTGCTTGCCCTCTGATTAGGAAATGCATAGACACAAAGCTAGAAACTGACATTAGCACAACTACTAGTCCCTAAGATGACCAATGCCCATGGCATCTTCTAAAACGAAGAGTCTAACCGACGGAGGTGTCTCCTCTGTTACCACCAAATCTGAATCTTGTTCAGCCCCAAGATGGGCCAAATTATCTGCACTTTGGTTGGCTTGTCTGTAGATGTGGCTAACTGGCCAAGCGTTGACTGAGTGTGAGTCATGAGAACTCTGGAGTCTTCAATGAGTGCTGCTGGGATGTCCTGCTGGGGGGCCTTCCATGATCAATTTCACTGTCATTTGAGAATCTGTCTCAATGCTCACATTGCTAAGACCTTTCTCTAGCATTATGGTTAAACCCCTGTAGATACCCCATATTTAATTTCAGTCTCCAAAACCGAGCTGCTCTCCAATTTGCCTTAGTATCCCAGAATCCAGACGCCTCTATGGTCACAAAAGAGCCCTCCAAATCCAGTTTTCCTCGTGCTTTCATAGAGACAGCCATCTGTGTTGAGTTTCACACTTGCTGCTACAGGACAATTCCAACTAATTAGAGCAGTGTTTTTCACCCCTTGGAATAGAGGGGATTTGAATGCCTGAGAGATCTCTGTAGTGTAACTAACTGCGTAAGTAATGATTTTCTTATGGCTCACAAGAGTATGGCTGTCTAAGTTATCAAAACTTTTCCTGTTACGGTCTTTCCAAATCTGCTGAAGTATAACAGCAAAAAGGGTGGACCAAGAAATATCATTACCCATTGGAGATTTCCTTTTCACCTTGAGATTGGAGTTAATCCAATCCTGAGTTGGGCATTCAAACCGAGATCTATTCCAATAACGATTACAAAAACAATTCCATCTATTCCAATAACGTTTTAAAAAATTGTGATGGGTCACCTTGTTCTAGGTTTTACTACCTAAATAGACACAAAGCTTAAGTTAAAGATTAGAGTTATAGTGCATGTGCTCACACAGCTTTTTCAAAAACCTGTTATGCTAAAGGTAAGGTTTTAGCTTTACACTGTTGAGTTTTCTCTGTTGAGTTTTCTTTGAAAGAATTGGTGACAAGGGATGAGTGGGGTTGAAATAGTAATTGACTTGATTTGCTAAGAGTAGTGATTAGAGACCAACCTAAAATCTCTACTTGGTTCTCCTTTGGCCAATAGGATAGTCACTTTCATATGTAATTATACCAAGTTTTTTACTAAATACTTTCCGGTACACCAATAGAAAACACAACACTTTAGCATCTTACTCACACTTAAGAACTCACTTGTCATACTCACACTTGTGCTCTCATCAGTCTTGCACTTGGTGCTTACCACTCACCTTACAAATGACCTCACCTACTCTATTTTCATAAGAACTATAAGAAGTTTTCGAAAAAACCCGAAAGACTATCATAATCCATAAGTTTCTGTTGAGTTTTCTTTGATCCCATGTGCACCATCCGAACGGGAATCACAACTATCCGCACGCCTTGGTTAAGACCCAAGTTGTGCTCACTGTTTGAGTGTTTGTGTGTTCAGAAGGAAGCATCAAGATAGGAGTCATAACCAACCGGCCCAATCTAGTAGTCGTATTGTAGTATTAATTACCATGCATGAGCCATGCTTGACTTTGTTATACCCATCACCACCTCTCTTGTTAGTCCAAGATAAGAAGCACGGATACGGATATGGGACACGGACACGGACACGATATGTACGGAGAGTATCCGAGAGTATCGGTATCCGTATCGAATACCGATACGTGGTACGGAGGCCAAAATAGAGTATCCATGCTTTAGAGGCAGCTTGAGCATTAAATTTAGACTCATTCGTTATTTGTGTGTTCTACTTGTTATATGTTCACAGTATCATTGGTCATTTACAATGATTTTTTATTATGCAATTTTTAGGATGATATGAAAAAAATTGAACATGATACACCAAGCTCACCTTCGAATAATTTGAAAGAAGATGCTCTTTCTAATTGAAATGTTTAGTAGAAATTGTTATGACTCCATCAAATTGAAATATTTGCTTCTACCATATGTAGGTTTATGGGTTGATAAAGAAGTGCTGTTGTGACTTTTTGCTGAAGATGTAGGTATGATCTTGCTAGTGTGATGGCTGTCATTATCGCTTGGTTGGTTGAAGCCTTTTTGTTGATACTTATGGGATGGATAGATTTTGGAAGGACTGTTTTGGTTGAAGCCTTTTTGTTAATATTTTGGTGTCAAGGTTTGAACTCTACTTTTGGGATACATAGATGTTTTGGAAGGCCTTTTTGTCGATATTTGGTGACAAGGCTTGTACTCCACTATTAGGATACGTAGATGTTTTGGAAGGCTTTTTTGTTGATATTTGGTAACAAGGCTTGTACTCCACTTTTGGGATACGTAGATATTTTGGAAGGCCTTTTTGTTGATATTTGGTGACAAGGCTTGTATTAAATAGAAATATTGGAAGGACATTTAGTATATTGAATTTCTTTTTGTAATGGTAATCGCTTTGATATTTGGAAACATTTTGGTGGTTTTGTATGCAATATTGTGAAATATATTGCCAAGGAAGTTATTGGAGCGCAATCTTCTTTTTTTTAAGTTTTGTATGAACTTGTTATGTGGATTGTAGGTTGTATAGTCAAGAAATTTGCTAAAAATCAGTTGGAATAGCTGTAAAAAATTTACAATGGACAGCGGGGCGAAAACTTATTGTGAATAATAGACGCTGTGGGAAATTTTCAATTTATAGCGTTCTTCAAATGTTATCGAAACTTTACAATCTATAGCGTTTTCAAAATGTTATAGAAATTTTACAATTTATAGCGTTTTTAAATTGCTATAGAAATTTTAAAATCTATAGCGTTCTAAAAATGCTATAGAAAGTCTACCAATCTATAGCGTTCAAAAAACCTTGTTGAAAATCTACCATTCTATAGCGTTTTGAAAACCCTGTTAAAAGTCTACCATTCTATAGCGTTTTCAAAACGCTGTTGAAAGTCTACCATTCTATAGCGTTTTTAAAACCCTGTCTAAGGTTCAAGACTTTTAACAACATCGGCTAATACAGCGTTCGTAAAAATGCTATCTATATCATTTAATAGCGTTTTCCGAACGCTATAAAATCCACTTTTTCTTGTAGTGTCTTATTTTTCAGAATGTGATGATCGGCTCAGAGGAGGTAGTGGATTTAATCAAGTACAAGGTGGCCATGTGGATGAAAGTTAAATTTGATATTAAGGTGTATTCGATCGAGGAGTTCAAAAGGTTTTTAGATGGTATTCGATTGTTAAAACTGTAATCTTTGAGGTGTACTCATCCAATCTCCTGCTGGATGAGATCTGCTTTTGTTTTCTTTTGTTGAGTTGAGCTATTTTGCTCCCTAACTTTTCATCTCGATGTACCCTTTCGAGGTCTAATAAAATTTCCTTTTGCCGAGCAAAAAATAATAATTAATAGAACATGGCAACTTTTTTTTTTGATAGGCAATAGAACATGGCAACTTGGCGCCATGTAATTGATTTAGAGGAAATAAATGTTTCCACCGGCAGTGTAAATAATTTAATTGTTCAGGTTCTCCCTGTTTGTCTTGGTAGCGGCCGGCGGCATATGATTGTCCTCGGCTTAGGTGCTAATATAGTTGGGATGTAGGTCGTTGATTGTGATGCCTTTTTATCCCGTTTCCTTTTAATCTATGTAACTTCAGTTCGTTGATTAATAAATTTTTTCTTTGCTGATAAAAAAAACATTGAGACCCAAGATTTTTTGAACAAAGACGAAAAAATTGGCTTATTTTTGTCTTTATTTAAAAAAATTGGGTTTCGATCGTAATTTTTTACTACTTTTAAAATTCCTCTAGTAATGACGAAGCAATAATCCAAAAAAATGATGAAAAAAAAAACAAAAAAATAGTCCAAATGGATTATTTATCCAAAAGACCCCTAACCACAATCTCTTTTGTTTTTTTCTTCTTATTCTTCAATTTCTAGTTGGTGATTGTGATAAACGTGTAGAGGAAAAATTCTAGTACTCTATTATCATACTAAATTCAACTACCGGATAATAGAACCTAGCGAAACAACGGCTGTCGTTAAGTAGTCAAAAATTAAATAAAAAAAAAAATTGGGTCAAACATGAGAATTGTTGTAAATTCTGCCAATACATATTATAGAAGTAGCTAGTACCAACGAAGATGATACCGATGGCGTACCGTGGTTTTTTCGTTTGAATCACATTATACCATTGCAGAACTATGGCCACATATAATATAATAGTAGATGAGGATACATACATACATATATATATATATATATATTTATCAGAAGTATTAATTATTAATTGACCAGAGGTTAAGAAGAGGACATGTTGATATACGATGCCTGTTTCTTAATTGGGAGTAAAAGCAAAAATTGATTATCCATGTGCGTCGAGCACTTCCGAACATATATAAAATTGTTTGCTTGGGTACACATGCATCGAGCTGCTTCAAATCAATTGTGATTAAAGTTGTGTTCTAAATGTGTGTGCAAGAAGCCAACACTTTACATTATCTCTATGGCTTCGGGTTAGTCCTTCCGTCGTAGTTATTGGATGTTTGTAACCAGGATAATTAAGAAGAGTATTTGATCTCTCTCTCTCTCTCTCTCTCTCTCTCTCTCTCTTAATTATAGATCTCTGTTGTCTCCCATAATTTATCTCCTGGATAATTTCTTGCGTGCTTTCTTTGGTCTATCACTGTGTTGTTTCCTTTTTTTTTTTTAGGAAACATAAACTTATATTAACGACTAAACAAATACAAAGAACACAAAAGGTCCCAATATTACAAGAAAAACAAAATACCAAAAGGAAAAAGGAAAAAAAACCTGCAGCACATTGGAACCCACAAATCTACACGTCTTAGTGGGTGGAAAAATCATTATCTGCATCAAGCGGAAGCCCGGTCTTGTTAGAGTCGAAGCCGCAATGATGACATTACCGTTGCTGTTGGAGAGCCCAAGAGTCTGTCGTAAAAATTGATCGAAGCTAAGAGCCAAAAAACCAGACCTGGTTCCGTAGATCTGGGTTCCCTGTGTCCAAAATGATGGGGAGAATGAGAGAGAGTCTCAGTCATCTCTCAACCATAGAGGTAGAAGAGAATAGGAGAGGAGAAGATTTGGAGCTATACGGGGACTGAGAAGAGAAAGAAGTAGGAAGAGAACTAGTAAAAGAGGGGGACTCTCTCTCTCTCTCTCTCTCTCTCTCTCTCTCTCTCTCTCTCTCTCTCTCTCTCTCTCTCTCTCACTCTCTCTCTCTCTCTCTCTCTCTCTCTCTCTCTCTCTCTCTCAGACTCTTCACTTCTTCCATTTCACAATTAGTGTTTTCTTTCTTTTAGTTTGCCTGGTTGATTGGTTAGTTTTCCTGTTTTGCTCTGGATTTGTGAGCGGCATATGATTGTCGATGGTTAGGGTGTCAATCTCGTTGGAACGCTAATTTATCATTGCGATGTTGTATTTCACTTCTTCCATTTCACTATCCGATTTTTTTAAAAATCGGATAGTGCTAATCATAAAGTGCTGTAACCAAAGTTTCATTTTGATTTTAATTTTTTGATGTAATTCAAACTAAAAGCACAATATAGCCTTAATTTTATTTTTTTACTTATATATATTTTTTAATTTTTATGACTTAATAATAAGCGGACAACCAAGTTTGGGCTTGGGCTTGGGCTTGGGCAACCCAATCATTAGGGCCGGCCCTAGGAAGGGCTTATGCAAGATGATATCCTCTTGTTAACATTTCTTTTGAATACACAAGCGTTTGATTTTGAGCAAAGTCTGTGGTACAATAATCAATCAATTCAGGCAACGAAAGTAAAAGAATTGGACTAGTACATTTTTTCATATCTTTTTACGGATACATGAGTGAAGCACAATCTTAACAACAAATGTGTTTTATAAACACTTTCAGAACAAGTTCTTGAAAACAATACGAAACAGACGACATAAATAAATTTTTTTTTTAAAACAAACGAAAACAAACATTTGAAAATTAGGAAATGACGATAGGGACCCAACGAGCAACACTCGGCACTCCTTGGTTAACCACAAATAACATATAATACCCTGGCGGCGCCACCTTCCCACTGGGCGGAGCTTGAAACACAATCCTGTACTCTCCATTAGATTCCAACACGACAGGGCGGGTGATATTCATCTTTACCAATCTTTGCCCTTGTGAAAACGAATGCGTAGAGTAAGGTGCACTTGCAAAGTTCACCTCCCAATTCCCCGTCGTGTTTGACGGCACCGTTACATACACATTGTAGAGCTTCCCGTATTTCACCGACTTTGGCACCTTCTCTATCACCGGCCTCAAATATGAGTTGTCTGTTGATAAATAATCCGGCGAAAATGCTTCGATTCTCAACTCTGTGGGGAAAGGCTGAACCCACGTGTATGCCCAATGCGTGTTACTTCCGGCGACCAAAATTCTCCCGTCGGGCAATAAATTTGCAGTCGAGTGGTACAATCTGGGGATTGTAGTGGGGTTTAGGGTTGTAAAGCGGGTGCCCAAAGTTTGGTCGGGTTCGTATAAAAATGGGTTCAAACACGGGTTAGTTGCCAATCCGAACCCTTGCGACCCTGCTTGAGCCCCGTTCAAGATTACTACGTCTCCTGTTGGTAGCATCACCATTTCTCCCATGTTTCGATCAAGCGGCATGGTATCCATCTCCCAAGTAGGGTTGGAATCAGTTGCCACGATCCGCCCACAACTATTTTGGGCCGGTAGATTCACATTATTATTCTGGTAGGCGTCGTATTGGGCCCCACCGCAAATGACGATCGTGGCCGTGGAATAGTCCCCTTCCAATGCCAACATGACAGAGGATCCTGCGGACGGGTAGTTACGTGGGCCCCCCTCCAACACAGGATAAGTTGTTACAATATCGTTTGCATTGTAATCGTATAGCACGGCTTGAGTGTTAGCAAATATAAACAGATCTCCAGTGGGGAGAAGGTGAACGTAGGGATACAGGTTATCTCCTTCGTTGTCTGCCACATTGCCAATGAAGGGGAAATTGACCGCGCCGTTGCCTGTCGGTGGGTAATACTCCAAGCTGCTGACGCTGATCCCCCCGACTATTATGACAGTACCGTCGGGGAGTATCTGATTCGTAGCGTACCAACGCCCTTGGGACAACGTGGGGTTTGAAAGCTCAACCCAATCGCAGGAGCCAGTGTTTATGCAAGGGACGAATGTTCGGAACTTGGTGTTGCCGTCGTTCCAGCCACCGGATTGGAGGAGGGTGCCGTCAGGGAGGAATTGCCCCGAGGAGCACCACGTGTCGGTTTGAATCGTGAGGGGGCGGATCGTGTTGGTTTCGAGGTCGAGGAGAGCGGAGTGGGCGGTGCAATCGGTCGTTAAAGCCAGGTCGTTCGGGTCGTTGCGGCATTGCTGGACGCCGTTAACGACTGGGAGCGATAAATTGGATGCGCCAGTGTCCGTCCGGTCGAGGAGGACGACGGTGTTCCACCGGGTGACGGCGGCGTGCATGGCGGCGATGCCAGCGTCTGGCACAATGACTTCCCAGCTGCCCCCCCCGGCACATGTTCCGACGATTGCGAGGGCGAAGCAGAGGATTTGTAGACAGAAGGAAATGGGAGCGGCCATAGTGAAATTAAGCGAGAGAGTGTTCACTGTTTAGTTGTGTGTCTCTACCCGTTGCTTGAACTGTGGTATATATAGGGAAGAAGAGACTGCAGGAATTTCAAATGTTGAGTTGGGAAAATTATCCAGTAGTTACCCAACGCTTTGACAGAGACCCACAAACAGTTGCCACCCTGTCTTCCTCCTTCTTCTTCTTCTTCTTCGCCATGGTTTTTCTAATCGTCTGCGTTGTTGTTCTTATCCTTCTGTGACCAATTAAGTTAATTTACATTCTTGTAATATATTCAACCACTAGAATGAACTCAACGGGGAATGATTGTTTGTTTAATTTGTTTCCGCGTAATTTCTGGTGGATATATGATTTTCAGTTTGGCCATGGAATAATTCTGTTGTCATGTCGTCGATCCGTTGAGAAGATAGATACGAATTTCGAGTTCCACTTGTCGGTTAAACCAAATGTAATAATGGAAACCAAATCTAAATAAGAAAAGTGGCTAAATAAGGGAAGGGTTTTTTTTTCTTTCCCCTTTCTATATTCAAGCTAAGCTCAAACTCGAACGAGAATAAATTATATACGCCAGCAGTATAAACATTTGTTTCTTCCAAATCAATTACGTTGAGCCACGTCATCAAAACAGTGTCTCAATTAATAGAACTGGCAACCTGACGCCATATAATTGATTTCGAGGAAATAAATGTTTCCATCAGCGGTGTAAATAATTTAATTGTTCAGGTTCTCCCTGTTTGTCTTGGGGAAATTATGGTCTGTATGTTTTGTTATGATTGGTTGTTTTGGTTGGCTTCTCGCCAACTTCTTCCCTTCCCTTTGGTAGCGTCGTAGCTGGTGGCATATGATTTTTCTCGACCTAGGTGCCAACATAGTTGGGATGTTGGTTGTTGATTGTCTTGTTTTTTTTATCCTATTTCCTTTTAATCTATGTAACTTCGGTTCGTTGATTAATAAATTTTTTCTTTGTTGATAAAAAAAAAACATCGAGACCCAAGATTTTTTGAGCAAAGATGAATAAAATTGGCTTATTTTTGTCTTTATTAAAAAAAAGGGGTTCGATCGTATTTTTTTACTACTTTTAAAATTTCTCTGGTAATGACGAAGCAATAATCCAAAAAAAAGTGATAAAAATAATAAATACAAAAGAAAAAACCAAAAAATAGTCCAAATGGATTATTTATCCAAAAAAGACCCCTAACCACAATCTCTTTTGGTTTTTTCTTCTTATTCTTCAATTTCTAGTTGGTGATTCTGATAAACGTGTAGAGGAAAAATTCTAGTTCTCTATTATCATTCTAAATACAACTACCGGATGATAGAACCTAGCGAAACAACGGCTGTCGTTAAGTAGACAAAAATTTAATTTTTTTTTTGGGTCAAACATGAGAATTGATGTAAATTCTTCCAATACATATTATAGAAGTATTACCAACGAAGATGACACCGATGGCGTACCGTGGTTTTTTCGTTTGAATCACATTATACAATTACAGAACTTTGGCCACATATATAATAATAATAGTCGATGAGGATACATATATATACATATATTTATTTATCAGAAGTATTAATTATGAATTGACCTGAGGTTAAGAAGAGGACATGTTGATATACGATGCCTGTTTCTTAATTGGGAGTAAAAGAAAAAATTGACTATCCATGTGCGTCGAGCGCTTCTGGACGTATTTAAAATTGTGTGCTTAGGTACACATGCATCGAACTGCTTCAAACTCAATTGTGATTGAAGTTGTGTTCTAAATGTGTGTGCGAGAAGCCGAGACTTTACGTTATCTCTACGGCTTCGTATTAGTCCTTCCGTTGTAGTTATTGCATGTTTGTTACCGGGATAATTAAGAAGAGTATTTGATCTCTCTGTCTCTCTCTCTTTTTTTATTTATTTAATCTTAGATCTCTGTTGTCTCCCATAATTTATCTCCTGGATAATTTCTTGCATGCTTTCTTTGTTCTATCACTATGTTGTTTCCTTTTTTTTTTTTTATAGGAAACATAAACTTATATTAACGACTAAACAAATACAAAGAACACAAAAGGTCCCATTACAAGAAAAACAAAATACCAAAAGGAAAAAGGAAAAAAAACCTGCAGCACATCGGAACCCACAAATCTACACGTCTCAGTGGGTGGAAAAATCATTATCTGCATCAAGCGGTAGTCCGGTTCCGTCAGAGTCGGAGCCGCAATGACGACATTACCGTTACGGTTGGAGAGCCCAAGAGTCCGTCAAATAAAGTTGATCGAAGCTAATAGCCAAAAACCCAGACCTGATTCCCTAGATCTGGGTCCCCATGTCCAAAATGATGGGAAGAATGAGAGAGTCTCAGTCATCTCTCAACCACAGAGGTAGAAGAGAAGAGGAGAGGAGAGAGTTTGGAGCTATACGGGGACTGAGAGGGGAAAGAAGTAGGAAGAGAACTAGTAAAAGATGGGGAGGAACCCTCCCCCAAACTCTCTCATCTCTCTCACTCTCTCTCACAGACTTTTCACTTCTTCCATTTGACAATTAGTGTTTTCTTTCTTTTTGTTTGCCTGGTTAATTGGTTAGTTTTCCTGTTTTGCTCCAGTTTTGTGAGTGGCATATGATTGTCGATGGTTAGAGTGCCAATCTCGTTGGAACGCTAATTTATCATTGCGATGTTGTATGCCATCACCCTTTTAGCATTGTATCTCGTATAACTGTTGTACTCTTTTAGCATTTTCATATCATCTGCGCACAAAACAAATCGAGTAAAGAAATATCCTCCTCGTAAATAATACGCTTAACAAACAATAAGTATGAGCAAATTATGTTAATTAGGTAGCAATTACTCACAGTGGCGGACCCAGAATTTGCCTCACGTGGGGGCACATTATACTAATAACCTTAAACAAAAATTAAAATTAAGCGCAAATGCACAAACTATGGAAAATTGAATTGTAAATTTCATTCATTGGGTAAAAACCATGCAAAGAAATGAAGGTCTAATTTTCCAAAACAATCAAGATATATATTACGAACCTTAAAAGAAAAGAATAAAAAGTCCTAAATTATGTAGCCCCAAATTAAAATTTCCTTCAATAAAATGTTACTTTTGCTGTGTATCCCCAAATTTAATTGATGATTGGTGAGGAAAATGGTGAGGTGACGGGCGACGACCACAGAGACGAGTGACCGGCAACAACAAAATAAATCAAGTGTCGAGCAAATTTTCCCCGTCGAGTTTTGTGTGGGTTTTTCTCGTTCTCCCACTCATTTTTGCCAAAAAAAATAAAAAATACTCATTTTTACATAAAAAATAAACTATAAATTAAAAAAAAAACAAGGATGGGTGGGGTGGGGGCACGTGGGGATCACGTGCCCCTTACTTGGTACAGAAGATGTCATGTGAGTAACTGATTAATCGGTGGTATCAAAAATGGAGTTTTATTAGGTATCCCGATCAAGTGGTTCATGTAATGAGAATTTAAATGCATTTATGGAAATAAGACAACTTTTTTTCCCCATCCATTGATGTAATTAAAGGCGTTAGTACCATCTCATTTTATTACATTACTAGTGGATTGCCCGTGCCTAAAGGCACTTCCAACATAAATATTGTACTTTCTCTTAATTCTCATGCATGAACACATTTACCTCCAATTCTATTGCTCAACTATAAGTTCACAAAAAGCCCACCTAAAAAAATACAAACACTCAAAAAATCGGCCATAATCATTCAAATTTATCATCTTAGATTTTAGTTGTAGAAGGGTTACCTGTGTTTATGCGTACAAATGTGAATAGATTGGAAATGCAGAAAACGTGAGGAGAGTGAGATTTTAAATGTTTTAAAAGAAATCTTTTTCAATCAAAATGTATAGAGTAACAGTGATTATTAATGTTACCAAAAATGGAGAGAGAGAGAGTTTAAGTTTTCCTTTTTTGTTTTTGTCCCTAATCGCACGGTTAAAAATTCAAAAGGAAATGATCCAATGGCTATAGTGATTACTCACGTTTATATGCCTAGACATTTTTAACAGAAACCGCTCTGTTTTATAATAGAGATTTCTTGGATCAACGTCCTATCTATTCGACTTATGGAATGGATTAGCGTGTCGGTCTGTGTTTCGTCGGTGTCCATAGGATTTTCAAACATTAGGCCTCTTTAAATAGGCCAAGCCTGCACAGAATTATGGGCCGAACTTGAAAGATTGGATTGCTTTTATTGTAATAACATTTCTGATTTCATATCCTGATACACATGGGCCTAACATGCATATTTTTGCTTGGAGTCGATTAACTTGTAGGTTCCGTGGAGTAGAGCATATGTACAAAAAACTTAGCTGATCTTTCTTTGTATCCTTTGCATCCCCTGAGACTATTTAGTTCTATTGGAGAGAGAGTGAGAGAGAGAGAGTAATTCATAACGGGAGTTATTGCAATAAGACTTTTAATCGGTGATGATGTCATGGTTATCAACTTAATCTTTCATTCATATCCATGTTAAAAGGGAAGATATTTAAACTTGTGCTGAGCTTTTTATAGATGCATACAAAATATTAGAAGGCCATTTCTTGAATTATTAACATTTCTTTTTAATTAATATGCAGGTGTTAGATTTTTTAGAAAAGTCCGTGGTACAATAATCAATGAACTAGCAACGAAACAAAAAGATTTGGACACGTACCACTTTTCTTTACCTTTTTGCTTATACATGAAGAAAATCAAATCTTAACAACAAACGTGTTTAATCAACACTTTCAGGATTTTTTTTATAAAACATAATGGAACAGCCAACATAAATAAGTTTTCATCACAAAAAAAAAAAACAAATAAAAACCAACATTTTGAAAATTAGGAGATAGGGACCCAACGAGCAACACTCGGCACTCCCTTGTTAACCACAAACATCATATAAAACCCTGGCGGCGCCACCTTTGCACTGGGCGGAGCCTGAAACACAATCCTGTACTCTCCATTAGATTCCAACACAACAGGGCGTGTGATATTCATCTTTACCAATCTTTGCCCCTGTGAAAACGAATGCGTAGAGTAAGGCGCACTTGCAAAATTCACCTCCCAATTCCCCGTCGTGGTTGACGGCACCGTTACATACACATTGTAAAGCGTCGACCCATATAGCACTGACTTTGGCGCCGTCGCTATCACCGGCCTCAAATATGAGTTGTCTGCCGATAAATAATCCGGCGAGAACGCCTCGATTCTCAGCTCCGTGGGGAAAGGCTGAACCCACGTGTATGCCCAATGCGTGTTACTTCCGGCGACCAAAATTCTCCCGTCGGGCAATAAATTTGCGGTCGAGTGGTACATTCTGGGGATTGTAGTGGGGTTTAGGGTCGGAAAGCGGGAGCCCAAAGTTTGGTCGGGTTTGTATAGAAATGGGTTCAAACACGGGTCAGTTGCCAATCCGAACCCTTGCGACCCTGCTTGAGCCCCGTTGACGATTACTACGTCTCCAGTTGGTAGCATCACCATTTCTCCCATGTTCCGATTAAGTGGCATGGTATCCATCTCCCAAGCAGGGTTGGGATCAGTCGGCACAATCCGCCCGCAAGTCCCTAGGGCGGGTAGATTCACATTATTATTCTGGTAGGCGTCGTATTGGGCCCCACCGCAAATGACGATCGTAGCTGTGGAATAGTCCCCTTCCAATGCCAACATGACAGAGGATCCTGCAGACGGGTAGTTACGTGGGCCCCCCTTCAACACAGGATAAGTTGTTACAATCACGTTTGTAGCGTAATTGTATAGCACGGATTGATTGTTAGCAAATATAAACAGATATCCGCTGGGGAGAAGGTGAACGTAGGGATACAAGTTATCTCCTTCGTTGTCTGCCATATTGCCAATGAACGGGAAATTGACCGCGCCGTTGCCTGTCGGTGGGTAATACTCCAAGCTGCTGACGCTGATCCCCCCGACTATTATGACAGTACCGTTGGGGAGTATCTGATTCGTAGCGTACCAACGCCCTTGGGACAACGTGGGGTTTGAAAGCTCAACCCAATCGCAGGAGCCAGTGTTTATGCAAGGGACGAATGTTCGGAACTTGGTGTTGCCGTCGTTCCAGCCACCGGATTGGAGGAGGGTGCCGTCAGGGAGGAATTGCCCCGAGGAGCACCACGTGTCGGTTTGGATCGTGAGGGGGCGGATCGTGTTGGTTTCGAGGTCGAGGAGAGCGGAGTGGGCGGTGCAATCGGTCGTTAAAGCCAGGTCGTTCGGGTCGTTGCGGCATTGCTGGACGCCGTTAACGACTGGGAGCGATAAATTGGATGCGCCAGTGTCCGTCCGGTCGAGGAGGACGACGGTGTTCCACCGGGTGACGGCGGCGTGCATGGCGGCGATGCCAGCGTCTGGCACAATGACTTCCCAGCTGCCCCCCCCGGCACATGTTCCGACGATTGCGAGGGCGAAGCAGAGGATTTGTAGACAGAAGGAAATGGGAGCGGCCATAGTGAAATTAAGCGAGAGAGTGTTCACTGTTTAGTTGTGTGTCTCTACCCGTTGCTTGAACTGTGGTATATATAGGGAAGAAGAGACTGCATGAATGTCAAATGCGGGGGTTTATTCGATCAGATGATCGTTGAGTTCTCCTCCTCTTCTTCTTCTTCGCCATTGTTTTTCTAATCGTCGGCTTTGTTGTTCTTATCGGTTTGGGATCAGGTTTACACTCTTAATTCTAATATTAAACGAGCTAGCTAGTTTCCACCTCCCCGGCCGAGAACTGGTTGGTGATTGTGAGAAACGTGAAGAGGAAAAAGTCTACTCTATTAACTTACTAAATTCAACTACCGAAAATAAAATTAGGAACCTAAACGAAAGTACGAAACAACGACTGAAAAGTCTACTCTATAAACATACTAAATTCAACTACTGGATAATGAAATTAGGAAACTAACGAAACAACCACTGGATGTCTGGATGCGAATTGATGATGTAAATTCTGCCAATAGATCTTTCGATCAATTTATATACGCAATTACAGAACTATATATGGCTATATATAGGCCTGTATCCGATCCGAAAAATCCTATCCGAACCCGATAACATTGATCTGATAATCCAAATACGGATCAAATTAAATCCGTTATCAACCCGAATCCGAACTTTAATTTCTTTTAAAAACAGTAAATTTTTTATTTTGAAAAAGGTACAATTAACTGCTAAGCATTTTGAGTCTCCTTCGTTTAACCTGGCATTGAATCTTGCGTTTTAGGTGTCATTCTACATTATTATCACTATATATGTCTCCTTTTAATATTATTGGACCTAGAACGCAAAACATCGAATTAATAGTAGCAAGAGAGCTTTTTGCATTGAAGTAGTTTTATTCAAGTTCAACTTTTTAATTAAAGGTTCTTGGTATTCAAATATTTCTCATATTTTGTAAGATAGATGACAAATTAGGGTATTTTGCGCATGATAGTTAGAGGTAGGGTCATTAGCAGCCGTGAAACCGCTCTCTGTTTTCAGAATTTTAGATTAGTAAAGAACATTCATGAGACGAACCCAAGCATCGTCGAAGCCCATCGGGGAATGGGGGTCCAAAACTGCGCATCGACCATTTTTGCAATCAATAAAGAACGTTTTTAAGAATACTGGAGTAGGTTAATCAGTCTGGTTACTATGAACCCTACGACCGTACATTCTTTTTAATTATTTAATTTTAGTTAATCTCAACCAAATCAACAAGGGGTGGCAGAGCCGATTAAATATTTTTTGTCAAGGCTGTCTCTCTGGATTCGAAAAGATGAAAAACTAGGTTATGACATCTAAAAAATGAAAACCTAGGTTATGTTCTCCCCCATCCAGGATTATAATAAACATTGTCTCAAACTTTAATGTATTGACAAGAGAAAAGCAAATAATCCTGCTCTTGAACAATGCCTCCAGTCACCCACTCACCTCTCAATACGATATCCCAGAAAATATTTTTTGGCTGAAGAAAAAGAGCATCAAAATTAGTATAATACTTTTAAAACATGTTGCAGCAGGTTGGTTTCATGCTTGGTACCACACAAATTACACCAAAAACAAAAGCATGTTGCATGCAACTAGGGTTAATCCTTTGTTAAGGAAGACATCAAGGAAGTTCAGCAAGGAATACAAGACAATCTATTTACTACCCCGTTATTGAATTTGTCTAGCGTCCCTATACAGAGGCACAGAAATACCACAAAAGTGAAAAACATTCCAAGTTTCTCCTCAAGTAAAATTGAGAAAACAAGAAGAGATCGCATAAAATAGGGGGTCAAAAGTGAGAACTTCATGTGATGGTGTGTACTTGACATTTTGATCGAATGCACCTGAGGAGAGGGAGTGAGCAATGCCACGACACTTTAAAATTTTACCTCTGTGCTTTGACTGGTTGCAGGTTGAGAGCCTTGTAAACATTAAGTTGAATGTTAGATGCAATGTACATATATTTCGAAAAGCGAAAACCATATCTGCGCATAAGACATTATGGCCAAAATTTTAGAGCAACAAAGGGAGAAAACACAAAGGAACTTGTAACTTGCATTAACATATTAAATTTACAAAGTGAAAGACAGATCGAGATCGAGATCGAGAGAGAGAGAGAGACGTTTACTAAAGGTATTAACTCTACTTTTGTTGCTTTGATCCCCAAGGTCGATTACCCCTCTTCTTTTAGAGAATATAGACCCATAAGCATGGTGGGCTGGGTTTATAAAATCCTCTCAAAAGTGTTAGCTAACAGGTTGAGAGTTCACATTCCATCTGTCACAGGAGAGGCACAAGCTGCCTTCATTGGGGGTAAACAGATACTGGACGGGGCTCTTGTTGCTAACGAAGTTATCCACTGCTGGAAGAATAAAACTAAAGGAGGTCTTATTCTGAAACTGGACTTTGAAAGGGCATATGATTGTGTAAATTGGGGGTTTATGCTGGATATGCTCAAGAAGGTGGGATTTGGGGACAAATGGTGTAGTTGGATCAAGGAATGTTGCTCATCAGTTTCCATGTCTGTTCTAATTAATGGGTTAGCAACGAAGGAGTTCAAGACGTAGAAAGACCTTAGGCAAGGGGATCCCTTATCTCCTTTTCTCTTCAATATTGTGGTTGAGGCTCTCAACATTTTGCTGGAAAGAGCGAAGGAGAAAGGATTTGTTAAAGGGGTGGCAATGGGTCGTAATGGGCTGGTTTTATCACACCTACAGTTTGCGGACGACACAATATTTGTTCTGTAACAATGAAAAGGAAGAAATGTGCAACATCAAAAGGATTTTAAGGATTTTCCAACTGATGTCTGGTTTGAAGATAAACTTTTCGAAGAGCTCTCTTTGTGGCATTAATGTAAGTAATCTGGATGTGATTTCCCTAGCTCAAGTGATGGGATGCAAAGTTGAAAAACTACCCATTAAATACCTTGGTCTGCCATTGGGAGCTAACCCAAGGAGCATTAAGACTTGGGATCCAGTTATCGAGCGCACCCAAAAAAAACTGAGTATTTGGAGAAGTAGATTCATGTCTACTGGAGGTAGGCTAAACCAGCTTAACTCCAATATGTCCAACTTGCCCGTGTATTTTATGTCCATCTTTAGGATGCCGGTGGCAGTGGCAAAAAAGTTGGAGAAGCTGCAACGACAATTCTTTTGGGGAGATACGATTGACAAGAAGAAGTTGCATTTGATAAAATGGGAGAGTATAACGAAGAAAAAGGCAGCAGGGGGTTTAGGGGCTATTGCAACAAAATTTAGCATTGCTTGCTAAATGGTGGTGGAAATTTAGTAAGGACGATGGATCTTTGTGGGTGAAGGTGGTAAGGTCGAAATACAAATTGGATCAGAGAAGATGGTTACCGGAATGCCCAATAAGAGGCTCAGTTTCAAATGTTTGGAAGGATATTTGCGCAGTGGGTGATTTTGATTCAAATATTGGAGGAATTTTGCAAGAGGGTTTCAAAATCAAAGTCTATTCGGGCAATAATACTTACTTTTGGAACCACAGGTGGTTAGGACCTTATACTCTCAAAGAGGAGTACCCTAGATTATTCTTGTTATCCACTCAAAAAGGCGAGGTGATTAGCAATATTTGGGAAGGGTTGGATTTTGGTAGTTGGGGTCTGAATTTTAAAAGAAGACTTCGAGATAGTGAGAATCAGCAGCTATGGGCCTTGTTACAAAGATTGCAGTCCTATGCCATGGATCCGTCCAAGCCTGACTCTTTACTATGGAGGTGGACGGAGGATAAGAGGTTTACGGTAAGATCAGTGTACGAACAATGGGAGGTATTAACTCTGGATCGGAATTTCTTTCTGGGTTCGATTTGGAAAAATTTATGCCCTCCTAAGGTGGAAATATTGGCGTGGATGGTTATTCAGGAAAGGGTGGCCACAAAATCGGTTCTAGTTAGTAAGAACATTGTGTTGAATGATCAATCATGCCCGCTTTGCTCGCTGCATCAGGAAACGCCTAACCATTTATTCCTCCACTGTAAGTTTTCCTGGTCTGTTTGGTCCCAAATTCTGGACTGGTGGCATATTTTCTGGGTTTGCCCTTCCTCGGTAGTTGGTATGGCGAGTTGGTGGTTTGATACCAGCTTTCATAACCTGGAAAAACACATTTGGGAAGCTTGTTTCTTTGCCACAATCTGGTCAATTTGGATAATGCGGAATAGTCTTATTTTTCAGAATGTGATGATCGGCTCAGAGGAGGTAGTGGATTTAATCAAGTACAGGGTGGCCATGTGGATGAAAGTTAAATTTGATATTAAGGTGTATTCGATCGAGGAGTTCAAAAGGTTTTTAGATGGTATTCGATTGTTAAAACTGTAATCTTTGAGGTGTACTCATCCAATCTCCTGCTGGATGAGATTTGGTTTTGTTTTCTTTTGTTGAGTTGAGCTATTTTGCTCCCTAGCTTTTCATCTCGATGTACCCTTTCGAGGTCTAATAAAATTTCCTTTTGCCGAGCAAAAAAAAAAAAATAATAGAACATGGCAACTTGGCGCCATGTAATTGATTTAGAGGAAATAAATGTTTCCACCGGCAGTGTAAATAATTTAATTGTTCAGGTTCTCCCTGTTTGTCTTGGTAGCGGCCGGCGGCATATGATTGTCCTCGGCTTAGGTGCTAATATAGTTGGGATGTAGGTCGTTGATTGTGATGCCTTTTTATCCCGTTTCCTTTTAATCTATGTAACTTCAGTTCGTTGATTAATAAATTTTTTCTTTGCTGATAAAAAAAACATTGAGACCCAAGATTTTTTGAACAAAGACGAAAAAATTGGCTTATTTTTGTTTTTATTAAAAAAAAATTGGGTTTCGATCGTAATTTTTTACTACTTTTAAAATTCTTCTGGTAATGACGAAGCAATAATCCAAAAAAATGATGAAAAAAAAAAACCAAAAAATAGTCCAAATGGATTATTTATCCAAAAGACCCCTAACCACAATCTCTTTTGTTTTTTTCTTCTTATTCTTCAATTTCTAGTTGGTGATTGTGATAAATGTGTAGAGGAAAAATTCTAGTACTCTATTATCATACTAAATTCAACTACCGGATAATAGAACCTAGCGAAACAACGGCTGTCGTTAAGTAGTCAAAAATTAAAAAGAAAAAAATTTGGGTCAAACATGAGAATTGTTGTAAATTCTGCCAATACATATTATAGAAGTAGCTAGTACCAACGAAGATGATACCGATGTCGTACCGTGGTTTTTTCGTTTGAATCACATTATACAATTGCAGAACTATGGCCACATATAATATAATAGTAGATGAGGATACATACATACATATATATATATATATATATATATTTATCAGAAGTATTAATTATTAATTGACCAGAGGTTAAGAAGAGGACATGTTGATATACGATGCCTGTTTCTTAATTGGGAGTAAAAGCAAAAATTGATTATCCATGTGCGTCGAGCACTTCCGAACATATATAAAATTGTTTGCTTGGGTACACATGCATCGAGCTGCTTCAAACTCAATTGTGATTAAAGTTGTGTTCTAAATGTGTGTGCGAGAAGCCGACACTTTACATTATCTCTATGGCTTCGGATTAGTCCTTCCGTCGTAGTTATTGGATGTTTGTAACCAGGATAATTAAGAAGAGTATTTGATCTCTCTCTCTCTCTCTCTCTCTCTCAATCTTAGATCTCTGTTGTCTCCCAATCTTAGATCTCTGTTGTCTCCCATATTAATTTATCTCCTGGATAATTTCTTGCGTGCTTTCTTTGGTCTATCACTATGTTGTTTCCTTTTTTTTTTTTAGGAAACATAAACTTATATTAACGACTAAACAAATACAAAGAACACAAAAGGTCCCATTACAAGAAAAACAAAATACCAAAAGGAAAAAGGAAAAAAAACCTGCAGCGCATTGGAACCCACAAATCTACACGTCTTAGTGGGTGGAAAAATCATTATCTGCATCAAGCGGAAGCCCGGTCTTGTCAGAGTCGAAGCCGCAATGATGACATTACCGTTGCTGTTGGAGAGCCCAAGTGTCTGTCGTAAAAATAGATCGAAGCTAAGAGCCAAAAAACCAGAACTGGTTCCCTAGATCTGGGTCCCCTGTGTCCAAAATGATGGGGAGAATGAGAGAGAGTCTCGGTCATCTCTCAACCATAGAGGTAGAAGAGAATAGGAGAGGAGAAGATTTGGAGCTATAGGGGGACTGAGAAGAGAAAGAAGTAGGAAGAGAACTAGTAAAAGAGGGGGAGGAACTCTCTCTCTCTCTCTCTCTCTCTCTCTCTCAGGCTCTTCACTTCTTCCATTTCACAATTAGTGTTTTCTTTCTTTTAGTTTGCCAGCTGGTTGATTGGTTAGTTTTCCTGTTTTGCTCTGGATTTGTGAGCGGCATATGATTGTCGATGGTTAGGGTGTCAATCTCGTTGGAACGCTAATTTATCATTGCGATGTTGTATGCCATCGCCCTTTTATCATTGTATCTCGTATTTCGTATAACTGTTGTACTCTTTTGGTTGGATTAATAATATGATCGCCTTTATGCCGTTTAAAAAAAAAAAAAAAACATTACTGACAATTTCTCCCCATCCGTGCTATATCTCCCTTTTCATGATAATCCTTAACTTACAAAAATAGTATGGAAATGATTTTACCACTCCCTTTTTTGTTAACGTCACTCCCGTGCAAGTGTATTTTTGCACTGCCTTTTTTGCAAAAATACACTTGCAGGATGGTGGCGTTAACAAAAAAAGGAGTGGCAAAATCAGCCGCCAAAGAGCATATCTCTTGTTAAATTGACATCCAACTATCTATATCTAACCATATCATCAGAGTACGTAATTAATATACTTGTCTGTTAGTGTTCAAAATACACATGGCTAAAATACTAAAAGACAAATTTTGGTGCGTAGTTACCAAAAAGTGGAGTGCCAAAATCATTTCCATATCATCTGCGCACAAAACAAATCGAGTAAAGAAATATCCTCCTCGTAAATAATACGCTTAACAAACAATAAGTATGAGCAAATTATGTTAATTAGGTAGCAATTACTCACAGTGGCGGACCCAGAATTTGCCTCACGTGGGGGCACATTATACCAATAACCTTAAACAAAAATTAAAATTAAGCGCAAATGCACAAACTATGGAAAATTGAATTGTAAATTTCATTCATTGGGTAAAAACCAAGCAAAAAAATGAAGGTCTAATTTTCCCAAACAATCAAGATATATATTACGAACCTTAAAAGAAAAGAATAAAAAGTCCTAAATTATGTAGCCCTAAATTAAAATTTCCTTCAATAAAATGTTACTTTTGCCGTGTAGCCCCAAATTTAATTGATGATTGGTGAGGTAACGGGCGACGACCACAGAGACGAGCGACCGGCAACGACAAAATAAATCAAGCGTCGAGCAAGTTTTCCCCATCGAGTTTTGTGTGGGTTTTTCTCGTTCTCCCACTCATTTTTGACAAAAAAAAATTCTCATTTTTACATAAAAAATAAACTATAAAAAAAAAAAAAGGATGGGGTGGGGTGGGGGTCACGTGCCCCTTACTCGGTCCCCACGTGCCCCTTACTTGGTCCCTGATTACTCATTAACTGTCCCATTTTATGCTGTTTCTTATTTACTTTCTTTACACAATAAGGTACAGAAGATGTCATGTGAGTAACTGGTTAATCGGTGGTATCAAAAATGGAGTATTATTAGGTATCCCGAACAAGTGGTTCATGTAATGAGAATTTAAATGCATTTATGGAAATAAGACAACTTTTTTTCCCCATCCATTGCTGTAATTAAAGGCGTTAGTACTATCTCATTTTATTACATTATTTCATGGATCAACGTCCTCTGTATTCGACTTACGGAATGGGTCAGCGTGTCGGTCTATGTTTCGTCGGTGTCCATATATAGAATTTTCAAACATTAGGGCCTCTTTAAAAAGGCCAAGCCTGCACAGAATTATGGGCCGAACTTGAAAGATTGGATTGCTTTTATTGTAATAACATTTCTGATTTCATATCCTGATACACATGGGCCTAACATGCATATTTTTGCTTGGAGTCGATTAACTTGTAGGTTCCGTGGAGTAGAGCATATGTACAAAAAACTTAGCTGATCTTTCTTTGTATCCTTTGCATCCCCTGAGACTATTTAGTTCTATTGGAGAGAGAGTGAGAGAGAGAGAGTGTAATTCATAACGGGAGTTATTGCAATAAGACTTTTAGGGCCCGTTTGGATGCAGTGTTATGAAGGGGTATTACCAATACACCTGATATAAGCCTTGGCCCACAGAATAAGGCCTGGTTTGGGAACCATTTTCGGCTGGGTATTCGTAATCCCCCGTTCTTCTGTAACACCGAGAGAGGGGTATTCGGGGGTCTTCTCTACGGCTAGGGTTTGAGGTATCCATCGCTTATACCCCCTAATCCCCCTCAAAAATGGACGATTCCACCCTTGTTTATCCCCCTTCTCTCACCCCCAGCTTGACATTTCTGTCACCCTAGTTCTGCTTTTGTTCCCAGAGACGAGAGGGTTTTGTGGCGATTTGGAGAGTTCAACTGATTTGAGCTTTGATTAACTCAGGTATGTCTTCGATTAACATGTGCATTGCATTTTTTTTGAATTTCGAGTACATGGATGTGTAGATGTTTGCTGTAGCTTCGATTTCGGTCTGTAAACTCCATGGGTCTATTGATTTTTTACTCCCATGGAGTCGATTGATGCAACTGATTTGTGGGTTTGATTGTAGCTTCAATTTGCAGTCAATTGTTTGGGGTTTTACTGTAGCTTATTTTCCAGTCCATGAATTTGGGGGAAAAGCTGTACCCATTCGATTTTCAGTCCATGCAACTGTTCTTTAATTAATTTTTTTTCCTTCTTAAAAAATATATGGTTTTTACTTGAACATGTTTTAGTCTCTCTCTCTCTTGTTTTTGATGTTGATTTTGTGCACTTTTTTGTTCTTTGCTTGACCCATCCATCATATACAAATGGAATTCTTGCCATTGCTACATTCCTGAACATTCTGTATGAAGATTGTCAGGTTCTAGGTAAATAGTTGAAGACAAAAGGTAGAAGAAAAGAAAAGAATAAGAATAATTAAAGGAGTAAAGAAGATATTGAGTAAATTACCAAAAAAAGAAGAAGAAGATATTGAGTAAGATGTAAAAACTGCTACCATTTTTCGTGCAAAGGGTTTGTTGCTCTTTTCTTTGTACTTGTGACTTGTCAATTGATTGAAGTCTTTCAAGCCAATCTTAAATGAATTCTTTGTACTTGTGACTTATAAAAGTACTAGTGCAAATATCTTTCTGTACTGAACGAATTTGGTCTTGGATTTCTGATTCCTTTTATGATTATGCTCCTTTCTGGGAGCCTAGAGTTTTTTTTTCCCTTTTATGATTTGGGATTAAGCATGGGAAACCCTTTCCTTAAAAATACAGAGAGAGAAACAGAAAAAGAAATGCACTTGCTGTGACGTCAAGCAACTTCTAACCGGTGTTCTTTTGGTAATAAGCAAACTGAGAAAAGAACTTGTCAACATGAATCTATGTTATAGCATATCATTTTATAGATTAATTAGGCCAGATGCATGTACAGATTTCTAGTTCTCGTTGTATTAGGTTATAATTTTATGGGATTAACATGCTGTTTTGTGCAGTTTTCTTGGTTTGGCATTTGATGTTTGTGCTCATTCTGGGTTTTGGTGGCTATTTTGTGTACTTTTTTGGTTTGGGGGTGGCTGTGTTTGTTGTTTGGAGTTGTGTATAAATATATGTAGTTCAAGTTTAATCGATGAAACACTTGTTAGCATTTTTTAGGATGGCAAGATTAAACAGAAAACAAATGAGGAGAAGAGAAGAGCAAGAGGCAGTCATGACATTACATGCCTTTATTAATGCTGCATTGGGTTTATTTCGCCTCTACTTCTTTATCACGTCCACATCACGCGACCCTCGTCCTCGTCCTGAGTTGTCTCCGAATCCCAACTTTTACCAGACGCACGTAAATAATATCAATAGGCTTGTAAGAGGTAATGACACTGACTGCCACGACCAGTTAAGGGTGAATAGGCATACTTTTTTGAGATTGTGCTGTTTAGTCCGAGGTGTTGGGTTAGGGGATTCACGCAACTTATGTCTTGAAGAGAGGGTAGCAATATTCTTGTGGATCCTCGGTCACCATACAAAGCAGAGGCGTACGAAATATGAGTTTTGGAGATCTACCGAGACAGTAAGTAGGCATTTCAATGTTGTACTTCAGGCTGTCTTGCGTCTTTACGACATGCTCCTAGTAAAGCCCGAGCCTATACCTCCTAACTACGAAGACAGTAGATGGAGTTGGTTTCAGGTACACTCGTGTTAAATTATTCGACTTCCTCCATTTAAAAGATTTCCTCTAGTTGGCCATATTTCCTTATTTTAATACTCCTGCCAACATTTGTTAGAATTGTCTTGGGGCATTGGATGGGACGTATGTGCCAGTTAATCCCCCGGCCGCTGACAGGGCACGATATAGGTCAAGGAAGGGTGAGATTGCTACAAATGTTTTAGGTGTTTGTACTCGAGACCAAAAATTTGTCTATGTCTTGTCTGGTTGGGAAGGGTCGGCCACTGACTCTAGAATCCTTCGGAACGCCATTGAAAGACCCTATGGTCTCAAAGTCCCCCATGGTATGTTTCATATCCAAAGTTAATGTTCCTTTCCAGTCCATTACAATTCTCTCTCAGACTCTCCCATTGGTTGCAGGACATTATTTCCTTGTCGATGCTGGTTATACAAATGGGAACGGTTTTCTGGCACCATACCGTGGCCAACGGTATCACATTAACATTTGGAGGCAAGGTCATATGCCAATGAGCAAAGAGGAGTACTTCAACATGAAGCACTCCGCCGCTAGGAATGTCATTGAGAGAAGCTTTGGGGTTCTGAAGATGCGGTTTGCAATTTTGAAATCAGCCTCTTATTATCCCATAAGGACTCAATGCCGTATCGTGTCAGCATGTTGTCTTCTCCATAACCTAATTAAGAGAGAGATGCCGAACGATCCCGTTGAACAAGAGTACGACGCGTGGGAACGAGAACATGTGAACGATGTCCCCGTTGATGATCACATTGGCAACGTAGATACTTCCAATGAGTGGACCGCGGGGAGGGATGCGTTGGCTGCGGCCATGTATAACCATTGGTTAGCCAATGGTGGGGGACAAGAGCAAAATATTTGACCTTGCAAATCTTAGTTTGACGAATTTGTGTTGACATTGTAATTGTACTATTTGTATTATTCGAAACTTGTTTGTAATATTTGTGTTTGAACAACTTGTAAGTTTTATTAATTGTACTATTTGTATTATTCGAAACGTGTTTGTAATATTTGTGTTTGAACAACTTGTAAGTTTTGCTAATTGCACTATTTGTACGATTACTTTATTTTGAGGTAGTAAGTTTTATATTCCTTGTACAACTTAATAGCATTTGCAGCAATGAATAACGAAGAAGTGGAAGTAGTGGAAGGGCCTACGAAGCAATCACGTAGGAGTTGGAGGATTAGGGAAGAGGATGCGCTAATGAAGTGCTTGATCAATGAGGTACATGACTCCGGAGACATTTGGAGAGCCGAGAATGGGTTCAAATGTGGTTTCTTCAATCACTTGGAGAAAGAGCTACAAAAGGTGCTACCGGGGAGCAACCTTAAGGCTAACCCCCATATTGACTCTAAGATCAGGCATTGGAAACAAACTTGGGCAAAAATTGTTGACATTATTGCCCTTAGTGGCTTTGGGTGGGATGATGTGAACAAACGCATCTCCGTGGAGAAAGACATTTGGGACGAGTATGAAAAGGTAAGTTCCAATTGTGAATTCCAATGCTTTAATTCATTATTAAGGCATGGGATTTCGTATTAACTTCCAATGTTTGTGTAGGCCCATCCTAAAAAGGCCAAAGGCTTGTACGAGAAGTCATTCCCGTACTTTGATGATTGGCAAATTATATTCGGAAAGGATAGGGCTACGGGGGAAGGAGCAGAGGATTTGAGGGAAATGGCCCGGCCGAATAATGTGAACGTAACTTTAACCCCTCCCAATGAATTCTATGTTCCTCACTTTGGTGAAGAATATGGTGGAATCTCGAGTCAAATCCCAGTGTCTCCCACAACTCCCACAACACCCTTGCCTCAAACATTCACACCTCATAGCTCACTCCCCACGTCCGCTCCCCGAACCTCAACGCCGCATGACAATGCGGGAGCAAAAAAAGGGAGGAAGAGGACAAGAATGGGTGATGACGAGCTGTCCATGGTTGCAAGCATGCAGAATTGGATGAACATGAGTGAAAAACATATGGACAAGATGGCCAATTCCTTTGGGTATGAGAAAGAGCTATCCGCCCGACGCACTCAAGTGCAAGATGAGCTGTCAAAGCTCGATATTACCTTGGCGGAGAAGTTCAAGTTAAGTGCCATAATTTGCCAAGAGGAGCAAAGGGTAGACAACTTCTACGGCACCAAGCCCGAGGAGAAACAAGCATATGTTGAGGCCATTCTTAGTGGCCTTATCTATGGTCCTCTTTAGTTGGAGTAACAAGCATACGTAATGCCTTTTTGAAGTGATTTAAGTACCATTATAAGCATGATTGGTACTTAAATCACTTTTTTTGAAGTGGCAGAACTTTCTCGTCGTATAGTATATGCCATTTATTAATGTGTAATGAATGACCCAAGTCATGAATTTGTAGGAGTTAAACTAGAAACAATGGTGGATGATCGTACGTTTAGGCCTTGTATGCCTTATATTGCTACATTTGATGCACTTGTTGGTAAATGTGGAATGTAATATGAAAATTTTTTGCATGACAGGTTTTGGCAACTCATGTGTGTCATACTAGGGCAATGATGGATCAATTAATTTATTAATTAAGGTAGATACCTTGGCGGGGTAACATTAGTTGCAGCCAAGAGTACCCTTATGATTCCATAAATATTGACTGAGCCCAATCCAGTTTATGCCTGTGGTTATGTTCATATGTGGAGCACGTGCAGAAATTAGTGGCAATGCAGTTTATGTTTTGCAGTTTTCTGTTAATGCAGTTTTCTATTCTGCAGTTTCTGGGTTTGGCAAGCTGTTTTGCAGTGTGTGTGTGTGTGTTGGTTTCTGCTGTGTAGGTTCTAATGGCATATAATTGGTTTTTGTGGGCTATGATGAAATTTTTTTGAGCCTCTATAGGTGTTTTTGGCTGCTTTGTGGAGCAAGTGCAGAGAGAGAGAATGTGTGTGTGTGTGTGTGTGTGTGCAGTTCAACTGTGGTACAAATATTTTCTGCTCAGTCCAGTTTTCACCATGCTGTTTCTGTCCAGTTCAACTGTTGTAGTATTCTTCGCTGTTTTGGTTGCTGTTTTCTGGGTTTGCAAGCTATTTTCTGCAGTTTTTGGTACCCATAATAGGGCTATGATGAAACAATTACAATGTAAATGAAGGTAGTGCCTTGGCGGGGCAACTTTTGGTTGCAGCTATGAGTACCCTCGTGCGTTTAGTAGTACTTTCTGAGCCCGCTATGATGGTTGGAGAGGGATTGGGGGGGGTGTGTGCCACATCTAATCGAGCCGTATCCTAAGTCCAAGCTTTCTTGGCTGTTGTTACCATCGGTTCTGCTGTGTGTGAGTTGGGTTTTGGTGCTGGTTTTCTGTATGTGTTACAATTATGTTCCAATTTTGTACCTTAGTTGCAGCAGGTGTGTGTGTGTGTGGGGCATGGTCTCTGTTGTTCAGGTTCAGTGCAGGATTCGGGATGTTGTTTGGTCTCTGTTATTGGTCTGCAGGTTCAAAATGCAGGTTTTGGTTTTCAAAATCTAAGGCAGATTTGTGTCCAAACTAGATACACCTGGTGGGGGGGGTGTGAGCAAAAACTGATACAAAAAGTGCAGGTTTTCAACTGCTTGGTTCAAAAATTGTGACAAAAAACTGCAGGTTTTCAACTGTTGTTCAGGTTTGGGCTGGTATTGCATGGTTTTTTGGCATGTATTGTAGGGTTTCTGGGCTGGTATTGCAGGGTTTATGTGATGGTTTCAAGGCTGGTTTGTGTACTCATGTATTGGCATTGGAAATCTGTGATCTTTGTAGCTGTTTTGGTTGGTGTTGCTGCTGCATTGTCTTGTGCAGCATTGCTGCATTGTTTGCTTGGCCTCTTGATTGTTAATACAAGTCATTTGCAATTCCAAAATCTGTGCAGTCCCATTTTTGTTTTTTTGTGTTTTTTGGCTATGATGATATGTACAAACATTTCAAGGCTAGACACTAACTTGGTAAGACACTTGTGAGGGTCAACGGGTTAACGACCGTTTGGCAACATAAGGTCCATCTAAGTGGTGCATTGTGTGCCAATGGAACAAATATCTGAGCCACAAACAAGTTTTTAACTCCGCCTGTGCAATTCTAAGTACACAGCCGGTCTCAAGCCCGGGTATAGGATGAGGGTTGATTAGGTAGCTTCTACCGTGTAAAAAACTTGTTGATTTTCACCATCATATTTTATATTTTTCATTATGCTTCGTTGGTTCGTTTTTGTTGGCACTTGTATTTCATTCCGAATGAAGTTTGTACATTTATTTTCAAGATTTTGGAAATGAAGATATATTACATTACTTGAGATACATTACATTACAATGGTACAAAGCAACTACTTGTAAGATTTTCGAGCAACTCCTCCTCGCTCCAAGTCCGGCGTGCCATTTAACTGATGAAAAAAATAAGGACAATATGAAAACACAAATTAGAATGATGATATGTGGGATGATATGAACAAAAAATGAGACTTATTTATAGAAAAAATTTGCCTAACAAAGTTGCTCAACCTACTAACCATATGCTTCAACTACCACTATAATTAAATTACTTTCAAACTAATAAACCATATAAATCTGATTTTAAAAAAAATCATAACAAAAAATTAAAGTTTACAGAATCTAACAAAACTAATTTTATGAATTTCGTTTTTTTTAAAAAAAATTTGAAATTTGTAAGGCTTAAACATTTTTTAGTTTTAATGAATTCATTTTATCAAAAATTAATGGTAAATATGTATTTATTCTAATTATAATGAAACTAACAAATTTTGTCAAAAAAACACTGCATAAGGGCAAAAAAGTCATTTACCAGCTTTTTACATCAATCCCCCTTCCTTATACCCCCAATTAATCCTCCATCCAAACCAAGTACTATCTTATCCCCCTTTCTAATACCTCATCCAAACCAAGTATTATTTAATACCCCCTCTATAAACATCACATCAATGTGGGCCATCCCTTATTAACCAATACCCCCTACTATCTAATCCCCCCTTCTTACATAATACCCCCAAACCTAATCCCGCATCCAAACGGGCCCTAATCGGTGATGATGTCATGGTTATCAACTTAATCTTTCATTCATATCCATGTTAAAAGGGAAGATATTTAAACTTGTGCTGAGCTTTTTATAGATGCATACAAAATATTAGAAGGCCATTTCTTGAATTATTAACATTTCTTTTTAATTAATATGCAGGTGTTAGATTTTTTAGAAAAGTCCGTGGTACAATAATCAATGAACTAGCAACGAAACAAAAAGATTTGGACACGTACCACTTTTCTTTACCTTTTTGCTTATACATGAAGAAAATCAAATCTTAACAACAAACGTGTTTAATCAACACTTTCAGGATTTTTTTTATAAAACATAATGGAACAGCCAACATAAATAAGTTTTCATCACAAAAAAAAAAAACAAATAAAAACCAACATTTTGAAAATTAGGAGATAGGGACCCAACGAGCAACACTCGGCACTCCCTTGTTAACCACAAACATCATATAAAACCCTGGCGGCGCCACCTTTGCACTGGGCGGAGCCTGAAACACAATCCTGTACTCTCCATTAGATTCCAACACAACAGGGCGTGTGATATTCATCTTTACCAATCTTTGCCCCTGTGAAAACGAATGCGTAGAGTAAGGCGCACTTGCAAAATTCACCTCCCAATTCCCCGTCGTGGTTGACGGCACCGTTACATACACATTGTAAAGCGTCGACCCATATAGCACTGACTTTGGCGCCGTCGCTATCACCGGCCTCAAATATGAGTTGTCTGCCGATAAATAATCCGGCGAGAACGCCTCGATTCTCAGCTCCGTGGGGAAAGGCTGAACCCACGTGTATGCCCAATGCGTGTTACTTCCGGCGACCAAAATTCTCCCGTCGGGCAATAAATTTGCGGTCGAGTGGTACATTCTGGGGATTGTAGTGGGGTTTAGGGTCGTAAAGCGGGAGCCCAAAGGTTCGTCGGGCTCGTACAGAAATGGGTTCAAACACGGGTCAGTTGCCAATCCGAACCCTTGCGACCCTGCTTGAGCCCCGTTGACGATTACTACGTCTCCAGTTGGTAGCATCACCATTTCTCCCATGTTCCGATTAAGTGGCATGGTATCCATCTCCCAAGCAGGGTTGGGATCAGTCGGCACAATCCGCCCGCAAGTCCCTAGGGCGGGTAGATTCACATTATTATTCTGGTAGGCGTCGTATTGGGCCCCACCGCAAATGACGATCGTGGCTGTGGAATAGTCCCCTTCCAATGCCAACATGACAGAGGATCCTGCAGACGGGTAGTTACGTGGGCCCCCCTTCAACACAGGATAAGTTGTTACAATCACGTTTGTAGCGTAATTGTATAGCACGGATTGATTGTTAGCAAATATAAACAGATATCCGCTGGGGAGAAGGTGAACGTAGGGATACAAGTTATCTCCTTCGTTGTCTGCCATATTGCCAATGAACGGGAAATTGACCGCGCCGTTGCCTGTCGGTGGGTAATACTCCAAGCTGCTGACGCTGATCCCCCCGACTATTATGACAGTACCGTTGGGGAGTATCTGATTCGTAGCGTACCAACGCCCTTGGGACAACGTGGGGTTTGAAAGCTCAACCCAATCGCAGGAGCCAGTGTTTATGCAAGGGACGAATGTTCGGAACTTGGTGTTGCCGTCGTTCCAGCCACCGGATTGGAGGAGGGTGCCGTCAGGGAGGAATTGCCCCGAGGAGCACCACGTGTCGGTTTGGATCGTGAGGGGGCGGATCGTGTTGGTTTCGAGGTCGAGGAGAGCGGAGTGGGCGGTGCAATCGGTCGTTAAAGCCAGGTCGTTCGGGTCGTTGCGGCATTGCTGGACGCCGTTAACGACTGGGAGCGATAAATTGGACGCGCCAGTGTCCGTCCGGTCGAGGAGGACGACGGTGTTCCACCGGGTGACGGCGGCGTGCATGGCGGCGATGCCAGCGTCTGGCACAATGACTTCCCAGCTGCCCCCCCCGGCACATGTTCCGACGATTGCGAGGGCGAAGCAGAGGATTTGTAGACAGAAGGAAATGGGAGCGGCCATAGTGAAATTAAGCGAGAGAGTGTTCACTGTTTAGTTGTGTGTCTCTACCCGTTGCTTGAACTGTGGTATATATAGGGAAGAAGAGACTGCATGAATGTCAAATGCGGGGGTTTATTCGATCAGATGATCGTTGAGTTGAGAAAAACCTATCAATTAGTTGCCCAACGCTTAGACAGAGACCCACAAACAGTTGCCACCTTCCTCCTCCTCCTCTTCTTCTTCTTCGCCATTGTTTTTCTAATCGTCGGCTTTGTTGTTCTTATCGGTTTGGGATCAGGTTTACACTCTTAATTCTAATATTAAACGAGCTAGCTAGTTTCCACCTCCCCGGCCGAGAACTGGTTGGTGATTGTGAGAAACGTGAAGAGGAAAAAGTCTACTCTATTAACTTACTAAATTCAACTACCGAAAATAAAATTAGGAACCTAAACGAAAGTACGAAACAACGACTGAAAAGTCTACTCTATAAACATACTAAATTCAACTACTGGATAATGAAATTAGGAAACTAACGAAACAACCACTGGATGTCTGGATGCGAATTGATGATGTAAATTCTGCCAATAAGTATTAAAGAAAAATAATACCAAAAATCTTATCGTAGATCTTTCGATCAATTTATATACGCAATTACAGAACTATATATGGCTATATATAGGCCTGTTAATGGACCGGATTCGATCCGAAAAATCCTATCCGAACCCGATAACGTTGATCTGATAATCCGAATCCGGTAATCCAAATACGGATCAAATTAAATCCGTTATCAACCCGAATCCGAACTTTGTTTTTTTTTTAATTTCTTTAAAAAACAGTAAATTTTTTATTTTGAAAAAAAAAATGTACGTTTAGGAAGTTGTACAATTAACTGCTAAGCATTTTGAGTCTCCTTCGTTTAACCTGATGATAGGTTAGAGCAATGAATCTTGCGTTTTAGGTGTCATTCTACATTATTATCACTATATATGTGTTATTCCAATATATGTTATAGATGATATTTTGTACGCTTTTAATACTATTGGACGACAAACACGAACAGCTTAGGTCCTCAGTCTCACCTACTGATAAGTGCCAAAATATACATATTTTGGCCCTCCAATCTATATTTACTAGTCTTTTATATTTGTTAATTGGTATTTATTATGTGTTTTTACGTTTACAGGTTGCTCGAGCTCGGTTTTCATGATTTTTGGGTAAAGATGGAAGTTAGTAAAAGTTTTGGATTGAAGTGCAAAGTGCATTGGAATTTTGGATGGTCAATTTAATATTAGACAAAACCCAAAGGACCACTATGTGATTAATACCTTCAATCCCTATAAAACCAATGTTTTACCCTACTGACGGAGGGTTTTGAGGCTGCTGCCGTGGAAAAGAACGGGGGTGCCGTCAGAGGACTTCTGGAACGCGAAACAGGCGACGACAGAAGTTCGAATTAATAGTAGCAGTTTTTTTTACTTACATTCTTTTTCCTCGTTTTAATTTCCTTTTTTAATTAAAGTTGTTCGTTGGTATTCATTCAGTTGATATTTCTCATTTATTTTGTTTCCTTCAGTACTAGAAGCATGATTCAAATTAGGGTTTTTATTATTTTGTGCATAATGATTAGTGAGTAGTCGTTTAGGTAGGGTCGTGGGATGATTAGCACGCCGTGATCAGTTCGGGCACTGCTCCTGTTTTCAAACAATGAATTTTAGATTAGTAAAGAACATTCGTGAGACGAACCCAGGCATCGTCGAAGCCCATGTGAACGGGAGAATGGGGGTCCAAAACTCATTCTTCGCTGCGCATGGGTAAACGACGACCATGAGGTTTTGCATCTTGCGGGGTATCTTTTCCGAACTAAAGTTGAACGTTTTTAAGAATACCGAATGGAGTAGGTTAATCCGGACTGGTTGCGAGTGCTATGAACCCTACGACCGTACCTCCTTTTAATTATCTGAAAAGTACAATCAATCTCTAGATTTTTAGTTAATCTCAACCAAATCAACAAGGGATGGCTACCTAAGAGCCAGTTAAATCAGTAACAACCCGAGTTTTTAGTCAGCACACATCACTGTCTCTGTGGATTCGACTCCGGACTTACCGGATATTGTGCTACGTCGGTCTCCGCCCTACGCTTGGGGCAACCCGTTAATTTAGGACTAGGAAATCGTCAAGTACCTACAACAACTAATATGTCATGCTATGATGTTTTATTCCCTATCTTCTGTGGTTAATTGAATGAAATTATTTCTTCTTCAATACCAGCTCCTCCATAAGGTTATCAAACAGGGCCTCTAAAGATGAAAAACTAGGTTATGACTTTTAAGAAACGAAAACCTAAGTCATGTTCTCCCCCATCCAAGATTATAATAAACATTGGCTCAAACTTAGTATAATACTTTAATGTATTGACAAGAGAAAAGCAAATAATCCTGCTCTTGAACAATGCCTCCAGTCACCCACTCACCTCTCAATACGATATCCCAGAAAATATTTTTTGGCTGAAGAAAAAGAGCATCAAAATTAGTATAATACTTTTAAAACATGTTGCAGCAGGTTGGTTTCATGCTTGGTTCCACACAAATTACACCAAAAACAAAAGCATGTTGCATGCAACTAGGGTTAATCCTTTGTTAAGGAAGACATCAAGGAAGTTCAGCAAGGAATACAAGACAATCTATTTACTGCCCCGTTATTGAATTTGTCTAGCGTCCCTATACAGAGGCACAGAAATACCACAAAAGTGAAAAACATTCCAAGTTTCTCCTCAAGTAAAATTGAGAAAACAAGAAGAGATCGCATAAAATAGGGTGTCAAAAGTGAGAACTTCATGTGATGGTGTGTACTTGACATTTTGATCGAATGCACCTGAGGAGAGGGAGTGAGCAATGCCACGACACTTTAAAAATTTACCTCTGATGTGCTTTGACTGGTTGCAGGTTGAGAGCCTTGTAAGCATTAAGTTGAATGTCAGATGCAATGCACATATATTTCGAAATGCGAAAACCATATCTGCGCATAAGACATTATGGCCGAAATTTTAGAGCAACAAAGGGAGAAAACACAAAGGAACTTGTAACTTGCATTAACATATTAAATTTACAAAGTGAAAGACAGATCGAGATCGAGATCGAGAGAGAGAGAGACGTTTACTAAAGGTATTAACTCTACTTTTGTTGCTTTGATCCCCAAGGTCGATTGCCCCTCTTCTTTTAGAGAATATAAACCCATAAGCATGGTGGGCTGGGTTTATAAAATCATCTCAAAAGTGTTAGCTAACAGGTTGAGAGTTCACATTCCATCTGTCACAGGAGAGGCACAAGCTGCCTTCATTGGGGGTAAACAGATACTGGACGGGGTTCTTGTTGCTAACGAAGTTATCCACTGCTGGAAGAATAAAACTAAAGGAGGTCTTATTCTGAAACTGGACTTTGAAAGGGCATATGATTGTGTAAATTGGGGGTTTATGCTGGATATGCTCAAGAAGGTGGGGTTTGGGGACAAATGGTGTAGTTGGATCAAGGAATGTTGCTCATCAGTTTCCATGTCTGTTCTAATTAATGGGTCAGCAACGAAGGAGTTCAAGACGCAGAAAGACCTTAGGCAAGGGGATCCCTTATCTCCTTTTCTCTTCAATATTGTGGTTGAGGCTCTCAACATTTTGCTGGAAAGAGAGAAGGAGAAAGGATTTGTTAAAGGGGTGGCAATGGGTCGTAATGGGCTGGTTTTATCACACCTACAGTTTGCGGACGACACAATATTGTTCTGTAACAATGAAAAGGAAGAGATGTGCAACATCAAAAGGATTTTAAGGATTTTCCAACTGATGTCTGGTTTGAAGATAAACTTTTCGAAGAGCTCTCTTTGTGGCATTAATGTAAGTAATCTGGATGTGATTTCCCTAGCTAAGTGATGGGATGCAAAGTTGAAAAACTACCCATTAAATACCTTGGTCTGCCATTGGGAGCTAACCCAAGGAGCATTAAGACTTGGGATCCAGTTATCGAACGCACCCAAAAAAAGCTGAGTATTTGGAGAAGTAGATTCATGTCTACTGGAGGTAGGCTAAACCAGCTTAACTCCAATATGTCCAACTTGCCCGTGTATTTTATGTCCATCTTTAGGATGCCGGTGGCAGTGGCAAAAAAGTTGGAGAAGCTGCAACGACAATTCTTTTGGGGAGATACGATTGACAAGAAGAAGTTGCATTTGATAAAATGGGAGAGTATAACGAAGAAAAAGGCAGCAGGGGGTTTAGGGGCTATTGCAACAAAATTTAGCATTGCTTGCTAAATGGTGGTGGAAATTTAGTAAGGACGATGGATCTTTGTGGGTGAAGGTGGTAAGGTCGAAATACAAATTGGATCAGAGAAGATGGTTACCGGAATGCCCAATAAGAGGCTCAGTTTCAAATGTTTGGAAGGATATTTGCGCAGTGGGTGATTTTGATTCAAATATTGGAGGAATTTTGCAAGAGGGTTTCAAAATCAAAGTCTATTCGGGCAATAATACTTACTTTTGGAACCACAAGTGGTTAGGACCTTATACTCTCAAAGAGGAGTACCCTAGATTATTCTTGTTATCCACTCAAAAAGGCGAGGTGATTAGCAATATTTGGGAAGGGTTGGATTTTGGTAGTTGGGGTCTGAATTTTAAAAGAAGACTTCGAGATAGGGAGAATCAGCAGCTATGGGCCTTGTTACAAAGATTGCAGTCCTATGCCATGGATCCGTCCAAGCCTGACTCTTTACTATGGAGGTGGACGGAGGATAAGAGGTTTACGGTAAGATCAGTGTACGAACAATGGGAGGTATTAACTTTGGATCGGAATTTCTTTCTGGGTTCGATTTGGAAAAATTTATGCCCTCCTAAGGTGGAAATATTGGCGTGGATGGTTATTCAGGAAAGGGTGGCCACAAAATCGGTTCTAGTTAGTAAGAACATTGTGTTGAATGATCAATCATGCCCGCTTTGCTCGCTGCATCAGGAAACGCCTAACCATTTATTCTTCCACTGTAAGTTTTCCTGGTCTGTTTGGTCCCAAATTCTGGACTGGTGGCATATTTTCTAGGTTTGCCCTTCCTCGGTAGTTGGTATGGCGAGTTGGTGGTTTGATACCAGCTTTCATAACCTGGAAAAACACATTTGGGAAGCTTGTTTCTTTGCCACAATCTGGTCAATTTGGATAATGCGGAATAGTCTCACTACAACAAATACCACTTTTTATAGCATAAATTTATAGCGTTTTTTTAAAAATGCTATTGTAGAGGAGTCATGGGACACGGACAACTGGGGAAAGAAAACTATAGCGTTTTCATTTATTCAGCTACAGCGTTTTACCCATTTTTCGCGCGCACATCTCTTTTCCCCTTTTCCCTCTGCGATTTCCCTCCCTAATTAGGGTGCCGACCTCCAAAAGATTTCAATCTCTTCCAGCTCCTCACAAAACACCCGCACCCCGAAGCTCACCCTCCCCCTCCCCCTCCGCCTGTCCTCCGCCAGTCCGTGGTAGCTCTCGGCGAAGCTCTCCTGCTACAGATCATGGGTCGATGCCCTCATCTCGAAAACCGCCTCCCCCTTGGTCGACGCCCTCAGCTCTCGGCGTCCACCGCGTCCTCGTACACAACCACCCCCTCCAGCCGCTCGAAGAACACGTATCAGATATAAGCTTGAGTTCTGTTCAACGTGAGTTCTATTATGTTCAGATGGGTTGATCGCGTGAGTTCTGTTCAGCGTGGTCTTCCTCTCTAATCACTCCGTATCAGATATCAACGTGGTTCGGATCTTCTGGGTTTCAATAGTGAGTTGTTCTTCCATCAATTGTTTTTCTTGTGTGATTTCCCTCTTTTTCTCTCTTTTTATGCTCGATCCCTAATTCGTATACAGAAAGAAGCAAACCTGTTGCGCCAACTGAGGCAAAGAGTCATCCAACAGAGAAGCCCTAAACAGGTTCAGTTCGATTTTCCTTGATTCTTGCCCAAATACAGACTAGGGCTTAACATTCAGTACACTTTTGCCTAGAAAACACAAGAAGATCATTGGGGTTTTTACATGTTTCATTCATCCGATTAATGTTATGTTAGCTAGGGCTTTGCATGCTATGCCTCAGTTCAAGGAACTTTATATTGTATTTTAATTTTTTCTTGGACTGATTCAAGTTAGGATTTCCTTTTTTTTTTGTCTTGTTTGACTTGATTATTTATATTTTACACTTACCCACGTGACTAAACTTTATACTGTAGTTTAAGTTTGTTTGGGAGTGTGGACTTTTTGGTTTTTTTCAATCGGCTTTGATGTGTTTAGGAATTTGGGCTTTGCTTTGTTTTGTCTTTTTTGTGATATGGTTGCATGTTCGATTAGAGTAATGAATAGCTCAAAAAAGGGCCCCTAATTTATTTATTCAAAATAACAAGCAAGAGTGATTATTTGTTAACTATATAGGCATTCTTTTGAGATTCCAAGCAAAAGTAATAATCTTTTAATCTATATAGGCATGCTTTGGTTCATTATGTGGGCTCCTACCCTACCTTTTGTGAAACAACTATAAAGAAAATCTTTGAAGTGGTCCACTACTTGTGTTTTAATGTCTGATTTCTAGTGTCCCTAAATTATTTGAGTGAATATAAGAGAACTATATAGATGTTCCATCCGTATGGCATTAAATATTAAGTTATTGTCATAATATTTGAAAAAGAACTAGCACTTTTCAGTTTAATACTAAGAGTAGAAGAACTTTACTATCGTATCTTATTACGATGCTAAAAACATTTTGCTTTTAAAATTCACCACTAAGGTTCCAATGAATTTCACTAACTCATAAACTACTATTTTAGGCCAGAATCTAGTTTCCACTTTCGCTCTTGAGGTCATTCTTGACGGGAAGTGGCAACCAATAACCTTAAAGGGTTTTCTCCATTTTCCAGCCATTATCTCTTTCTTCCACTTCCCGAATTTCTCCCTTTTGAGACTGCTCTATAGGTGCTGCCTGACAAACCAAAAGTCATGATATAGCTTTATGGGCATAGTCATCAAAATGGTTTTGTTTTAGTCACATTTTCAACTCGTCCAGATAGCAAGACATATAGGAGTCTTAAGATCTGTATATCATCCAGGTTAATCAGATATTGGATGTCGGAAAGTGTCTCTGCTCTAATCATTTTTTTCTCGAGAGAAATGGGACTGTCAAAATCGAAATGGACTTCTCAGACAAAATCCAACTTGTTTTGACGGCTACCAATGTTTGATTAACCAGATTCCACCATGGATAGTTTGCATAATGAGACCTACAAATAGAAGTCAGAGATAATCAAAATGGGACTGTCGTGAGCTCCATTTCTCCTCACATGAGGATCACACGACGGGAACAAAGGGGGGAATCACATGAGATGAGGGCATCATGTAGCAACATGTTCTGATAGAAAATCCACAGAAAGTTAGGGATCTACACCCTCTGTCTGCATAGTTTGTTCATTTTCACTATTCTGGCCATCAAACAACATATTCTATATTTTCCATTCACAATTTAGTTAAACTAGACTAGAAAAATTATGCAACCGAACACTTCTTCAGTCATGAGTCCACAGACCCACTCACAGAGACACAAAATAGGAAAAAGATGGGGTGTGCGAAAAATACAAACAGCATATACCATAAGAAAATAGAAATTAGGTGCGGGTAAAAAGATTACCTTCTCGTCATTGTATGACTTGTTTTGGATGACCATGACACCACTATCAAACTTCCGGAGCATTACTGGACTGTTCAGAGTATAATAAACAACTTACATAGCTTAAGGCCTGAGCTTAGGATTAAGAAAATGCATTAGCCAAAGGATGGCAATACTTGATAATATTGCATCATAATCCCAGTTTCTCCTTAAAGACGCCCCATACTCAACACTTACACATCAGCATTCTTCCAAAGAGAACACGCTTGCAATAAATCCTCAGGTGAGATCAGTTCTGCACCAAAGGACACCACAAATGAAATGAAGGACTTCCAAATCGAAACCCCAATAGACATTGAAAGCCCATTGTTCTGATTCATTCATCTTGCATAAATATTGGTGTATTATTTTCAGTGCATGGATTTACCTCTGTTTCCTTATTAATATCCTGACCTTCATCGTTCTTTTGCTTCTTGATTCTGCAGTCATAGAAGAATACTGCACTGGTAGAAGTAAACAACCAGTTCAAAGAGTGCTCAACAGGTGTGATTTCATTTTTGCTAGGATTGGCTGAGTATTTGATTTTTCGTACATGCCTTAGTTGCTTACATTATCTTGACATAGTGCCCAAGAGTGGATAGGTTGGAGTGTGTGTTTATGTAGTATGTGTTTTGTACAATAGTGCAACTTCAGAAGTCCACTGGAGTTTATGTAGTGTGTGTTTGTCCGAAGTTAACTAACTAACTGATTGCTTGTTGGTTTTGTTACAAAGGGCTGCATAATTGGTCTTGTTATAAACTAGAAGGTATGAGTGGTCTTTGTAGAAAAACAAGACCTGCGTGGCTACTTACGAAGCTGATAGGTTTTAGAAGGGTAAAATATGTACTTACCCCTTGAACTATTCCCAAAATTTTTACTTCCCCCTCCAACTACCAATTGAACACCTTTGCCCCTTCAACTATAAAACTGCTACCTAGTCAGGACAATTTCTCCCTTCCGTCCAAACCATGGACGGAAAACTTAACAAAACACCCTACCCTACCTATTTTGGCGCCATCAGAAGGGTACTTTAGACATTCACTCCCAAACCTTACTCAATCCCTCTTTCATCTTTCAGCCGCAAACCATAATTTCTCAAATCGGACCATACTCAATCAGAGAGAGAGAGAGACCCATTGCTTCATGACTGGACTGCTCATGATTGGATTGCTCAGCACTGGATGGCATGGACCTTGAAAGCCTTTTATGGAAGCAGATTTTGCAATGGCATTCTGCTAGACATTTTGGACTCATTCATAATGGTAGGAATATAAAATATATGCTAGTAATTTGGACAGGACAGGAATTTGTCCAATTATAGATCCCACATTTTCTGTCCTTGGAATGCTAGCATCTACCAGATATTTTGGCTTTCTATTTCAGTTTTGATGCATATGTAATGCATAGAACTCTCAAGAAAGCACGGTACTTAAGTGTTTGCCAATGAGAGAGAGAGAGAGAGAGACGCAAACACAGTGATATCTGGTAGGTTAAAAGATTAACAGATGGGGAGGAAGAAGAGAATAGATACATATACATATATGGACAGTTAAAAGACATTAATACCCTTACACTAACCCAATTATGGTGTTTCGTTAAGTTTTCCGTCTAAATAGGAGGAATTGTCCTGACTAGGTAGCAGTTTTATAGTGGAAGCGGTAAGGGTGTTCAATTGGTAGTTGAAGGGGGAAGAATAGTTCAAGGGGCAAGTACATATTTTACCCGTTTTAGAACATAAATATGTTTGAAACCGTCTTGTGGGAAATTAGGCAATAACTTGTTAATGTTGCTGCCTATCTAAGTTTCCACGCCTAGCTTCCAATACTTTTAGTGATGGTTGTGGAATTGAAAAAACTAAGAAAAGATGAGGAAAAAGAGGATATTCTGCATTCATTTGTTCATGAAGATGTATCTTGCTGTTTTGGTATGCTGCATTTTCTTATGGGCTTGTCCTAAGGGTGTGGCTTGGAGTGGGTTAGTTCCTACTACAAACCACTTCAGTCTTGATTGTATTTTCAACAAGAGTCATGTTTTTTTCTGCTGCTAAACCATACTGTTTGCTGCTGTGACGAATCTGTCAGCTGCATTGTTTTGTATATATGCTGTTGTGTTTCTGCTGCTGCTGTGTCTGCTACTGCTGCTATGTTTTTGCTGCTGTGTCTGCCATATCATAGAGCATCATAGAGTAGTGTAATTGTTGCTGCTGTTTTGTTGTTGCTGTCGCTGCTGCTGTTGCTGTTTTGCTGCTAATTTTCTGTTATGGCAACTGTTTTTCATGTCAAGATGGTGTATCTTCCTGCTTCTGTTTTTTCCTAGGAATTTTGTTGGCATCCTTCGCGGTTATTGTTCCAAGACGAGTGGACTTACCTTATGTATTACATGTATGATTTTATGATATCAGGAAACAAGCTTGGTGTTGTTAAGATGGTGGACAAAGATTGGGTGCGTTTGAATAGGTAATAGAAAAACTTTTTTAGACAACTATAGATAAACTAGTTACATATTCTTAAAACATTTAACACACTTAGCTTGTACATTTGTAGATGCACTGACGAGTATATGAACGCAGCATTGAACTTTGTGGAGATGGCTAATCAAAACGCAGGATATTTAGGAAAGATTCTATGCCCTTGCAAACATTGTCGGAATTTGAGTCACCATTGTGTTGATGATGTTTATGAACACTTGGTCATAAATGGAATGGATCCTACATACACAACTTGATTTCATCATGGGGAGGAACCAAGTGTTGCACAAAAACCTAAAGAAGTGGAAATGTCAGATGCGCATAACTTATACAGTGCGACTTATGCACGAGATGCAGACCATCTTGAACCACTTGACGAAGCTAGAGATGAGGTCTTTGCAAAAGCATTAGAGGATGCAGAAACTCCATTATACCCTGGTTGTGAAAAATATACGAAGTTGTCAGCAATTGTTACTTTGTACAAGATCAAAGCTGAAAATGAATGGACATATGAGAGTTTCACTATTCTTTTGGGGAAGCTTCAGGATATGTTCCCCATGGATAATACAATGCTATGTTCTGTTCGTGCAGTTAGAAAGTTACTTTAAAATTTTGAATTGGGTTACGAGAAAATTCATGCTTGTGTGAAGGATTGTTGCTTATTCAGGAAAGAGAACGCAGAATTAGAGAACTGTCCAAAATGTGGTCGTTCAAGATGGAAGGTAGACGTACGCACAAAGCAAATAAAAAAGGGGTTCCTGCCAAAGTGTTGAGATATTTTCCTATAATTCCAAGGTTTCGGAACATGTATAGGTCATTTGAGGTAGCTAAAGATTTGACATGGCACTCTACTCATAGAAGCAATGATGCCAAGATGCGACACCCGGTAGATTCACCAACTTGGAAAACAATCGATGATAAGTGGCCATCTTTCTCAGCAGACCCACGGAATCTAAGACTTGGTCTTGCTACCGATGGTTTCAATCCATTCCGGAATTTGAGTTCGACGTATAGTTGTTGGCCCGTTATGCTGGTTATGTACAACTTGCCACCTTGGTTATGGATGAAAAAGGAAAATGTTTTGTTGACACTATTGATCCCAGGACCTAAGCAACCGGGTAATGATATTGATGTATATCTACGACCTCTTATCGAAGACCTACAGATTTTGTGGACCAACGGAGCACCTGTTTATGATAGGTTCACTAACTCTACATTCAATCTGAGGGCAATTTTGATGTGGACAATGCATGATTTTCCAGCATATGGAAATGTTGCCGGGTGTACGACTAAGGGTAAATTTGCATGTCCTATATGTGGTGAAAATACACATTTTCTATGGCTGAAATTCAGTAGGAAAACTGTATATTTGTGCCATAGGTGCTTTCTTCCACCATCTCACCCCTTTCGGAAGAAAAAATCATGGTTTGATGGAAAGGAAGAAAAGGGGAAAAAACCTAGAATCATGACTGGAAAACAAATTTTGGAAACTTTGAAAGATATGAAGAATGACTGGGGGAAAGGTGGAGAAGGGAATAAAAAACGAAAGCGGGACATTGAAGATAAACAAAGGTGGAAAAAGAGGTCAATCTTATTTGATTTATCATATTGGGAGGTAAGTTTTATCAATCAGCATTTTGATCAATCTATTTCTTATATTTATATATATTGATCTTAGTATAGTTTATGATTGTTTCTCTACTATTCTATGTAGGAATTGCTAGTGCGTAATAACTTAGATGTCATGCATATCATTAAAAATATTATTGAGAGCCTTATTGGCACGTTGTTGGATATTAATGGAAAATCCAAGGATGGTTTAAATGCTCGCAAGGATATGCAAGATTTGGAAATAAAGCACGACTTGCATCCAGAAGATCGAGGGTCTAGGACATATCTTCCTCCAGCTTTCTATACACTTTCCAAGGATGAGAAGCGAATATTTTGCAAGAGGTTGTTTGACTTAAAAGTACCTGATGGGTATAGTTCAAATATTGGGAATTGTGTATCAATGGATGAATTGAAGGTCACAGGTCGCAAATCTCATGATTGCCATGTGCTAATGCTTCAGTTGTTGCCTGTAGCCTTGAAGGGGTTACTACCTACTGGACCCAAAAATGCGATACTTCGCCTTTGTGCATTCTTCAATAGATTGTGTCAAAGAGTTATTGATCAAGAAGAAATGGCATCCCTTGAGGATGAGGTAGTTGAAACGTTATGCATGCTTGAGAGGTTCTTTCCACCTTCATTCTTTGATATCATGGTGCACTTAACAATTCACTTGGGACGAGAAGCACGACTTTGTGGGCCAGTCCAATATCGTTGGATGTACCTTTTGAGAGGTGAACCCTTTAAGTTTTTTTTAATGAGTAATCATCTACGGTTTTGTTCATCATCTATGATTGTATAATGTGAATGTACTTTTCTTCATGATTATACATATGAAGATATACAAACGAAGTGTTGGGAATCATGCACGACCTGAAGGTTGTATAGCAGAACGCTACCTCGTAGAAGAGTGTATAACATTTTGCAGCCGACACATGAAATCTGTGGAAACAACCAATAGGGGACCTCGCAATCAAGATTTGGAGAACGATATAATTCTCGAAGGTCGTCCAATATCAGTTGCCACATCCATCACATTGACTGATGAAGTTTTAGAAAGTGCACATCGTTACGTTTTATTCAATACAGCCATAGTGGAACCTTATTTGGAGTATGTTTGATGAAATTCTGCTTGCAGAATTCATAAATTTTTATATACATGTGAATCACTTATTCATTCTTTCTTTTTCTATTAGGATGCATATTGAGGAGTTAAAGAACTCAGATGCTAGCCTTGGTCTTCAAAAAAATAAAAGTTTACTTTTGAAAAGGCACGCTGACAACTTTTCAAAATGGTTGAGGGAAAAGGTTACCACTTATTTTGCTTGAGGTTTATCAAGTTTAATATTGTAATTAGTATAGTATTAATTGAGTTGCATATACTTGAACAGATTTAGGTAAAAGCATGCACAAATAAAGAATTGGAGATACTACAATGGCTTGCTAATGGTCCTAGAAAGCATGCCATGAGTTATATGGGTTATATCATCAATGGGCAGCGGTTCCACACAAAGGAAGCTGAGAAATCAACCCAAAATAATGGTGTTTCCATTGACGCGGCAACTTTGTGTAGATCAAGTGTGAAGGACAATGCACAAGTTGGTGATGTAGTTTCATACTACGGGGTGATTAAAGATATAATTTTGTTAGATTATCACACATTTCAACTACCGATGTTCAAGTGTGACTGGGCAAACATTGGCCATGGTGTTAGGATGGAAGATGGTTTTACACTTGTTAACCTACATCAAAGTCAGACCCAATATGACAAAGATCCATTTATCCTTGCATCCCAAGCAAAGCAAGTTTTTTATTCAAGGGAAACCGAATCTTCGAATTGGTATGTTGTGCTAAAGGCACCTCCTAGAGGATTTTATGACTTGGAAATGTACGAAGAAACTGTGGATACATCTTCTAGGCCGCAAGATGTTTCAGCCCTTGGTATGAACGATGACGATGATGATGAAAGGATAACTAATGTTAGAGGAGATTGTGAGGGTACATGGATTGAGGATTTCTAGTCATTGCGCCTTGTAACTTTTGGTTTTTCTTTTTTCGTTTGTATCTTGCTAGGATCTTTTTTGGTTTGTAACTTTTGGTATGTTGTACTAAAGGCACCTCCCAGGATCTTTTGGTTTGCATCTTGCCATCGTGCCTTAATTTGGTGTTCATATTATACTTGGATATTCGTTAAGTTAATTTCTGGTTGCTGCTACGTTACTGGTGCAGATTGGTTTGTTTTTTCTGTTAACTTGTTTCTTTTATGTATTCAGTAACATGTATATCCAGCCGAGGCACTTGTCCAAAATGTTGACAAGCTATGAAAGGTTAAAGCAGAAAAAAATGGACCAAAACTTAGTACAATTGAAGGCTGCTGGAGTCAAGAATGTGCCAAAGTTTTTGTTGGGCTTAAATCAAAGTGCCAACTGTAAAGTTAATGATAAGGAAGAAGTTGACATTGGGCGTGCAGTCGATGGTGATGAAGACGTTGTACTATTTGATGGTGAAGAAAGGCTGAGTTCTAATAGTGACAATGATGATCCTTCGGGGTCTAAAACAAATGAGGTATTGTTTCTATAGGATGTATAGTATACTCTTTGATAGATTAATGTACTTCTACATGTTTTCCATATACATGCTCTTTTTATAATTTACATGCTCATTACAATGTTGTCCACTCCCCTTCATTCATGCATTGCTTCTTTCAATTTTCAGGTGAATGGTACAGGTCCAAGAAAGAAGAAGGCTTGTTCTAGTGCACAACCTCTGAGAAAATCACAAAGAACTCAAGAACAGGGTGGCAGCACCCAGGGAGCAACCCAAGCTCAGCAGCTTCCCACATCACCTACTGAACAAACTGACATGTTTTGCAGCTCACATACGGTTGTCGGCTGTGTGGGTGAGAAACAATATTATGAGTTTATTTCTTGTTTGTTTACTTTTTTCATGTCATTGGGTCAAAGGTCTCTTCACTTCATGGATAGAGTACTGTTGGGCTGGGGTGTGGTTAGGAATGCCCTTTGCATTCTCTGTATTACTGTTAGAGATGCCATTGTGTCTTGGACAAATATCAAAGCCCCAGTCCTGATAATAGGCAGATCTGCAATTTGTGGAATGTGCCTTGTAGTATATTCAAGGCCCCTCTGTTGTCATTCTGTTTGCTGCAATGTTCTGAGCCTGCTATCTGTTTTTCTTTGCTTTCCTATTGTTGTAGTGATGCTCTTTGTAAGATTGGTTTTGCTTGTATTTCATATCCAATGCTAATCTCTACAGAAACTCCTGCAAGCCCTTCAAGAACGTCACAAAATCTCAAGCGTAAAAGAGGCCCGACCAAGCTGAAATCCATTGCTATAGATGGAAGTAGTCGGATTGAAGTTAAGTTTGATGAGAATGGTGAACCTATAGGTGACGGATCAATCAAGTTGTCTTCTTTCTTGGGACCTCTAGTTCGAGAGATTGTACCATATACACTAAAGGATTGGCGAAAGCTTCCTTCGGGAATGGCAGAAATCTTATGGCAATCTATTAAGGTATGTCATAGTGCCCAACTATTATAATGCTTTTAGTTACACGATAATAGAATTTCAACTCTCTTTTTTCATAGCTTGACTGATCCAATCTTCATTAAGAAGGGCATGGAGCTACATGATAGAATCTCATGACTTCAACTCTTTTTTTTCCCTAAGTTACTCTTGTGGAAGTAAAAATTATAGAATTTCATGCAAGTTACATTCAAAATTTTAGGTAAGATTCAATCTTCATGAAGAATGGCATAGACAAATGGTTTTCCGGAGAATGAATGAAGATTGGAGAGCCTCAAAGTCGATATTTGTAACAAAAATAAGAAACGCTTCAAATGAGGAAGAAAGGCTAAAGCTACAGCCTGATAACGTCAAATCGCTACATGATTGGAAGGATTTTGTGAAGGAAAAGACTAGTAAAGAATTCAAGGTATGTGCACCCTGTTCATCCCACTCCACCACTTGATTCCTGAAAATGCTGCGGAATGAACTCTTGTTTTGTTCAGATGATCTCGCTAGTTTTTGCGTACAAAATATCTTGTATCTACTTTGTTTAGATGAACTACTAAAATGGTTGTAGCTGAAAATGTTGTTTTCTTGCTTATACTCTGTATCAATCTCCACATACGAACACTGATCAACTACTAATAAAGAGTGGTTTTGCAAATCAAGTTTGGAATCTGCTTTTTTAGAACTACTTCTTAAATAAGCATACTTAGGTCTTCTTTCCCTACCCTCTTTGATTGTCACTTCTCTGCATGCCAGCACACCACAATCACCATCTATCCTAGCTGAACTGTCACTGCTTAAGAACTAGTTGAACGAGATCTTTTTCATGAACGGGACATTCATTGTACACCTAACTCAACATGGACGAAATTGTTCATGATTCTATTAACGAGAATTCAAATTGAGCATTACGTAGTCGTAGACTCACTCAACATTTTTTAGGATGAATAAAGTGGCTCCATCCGAGATTAAAGTTTTGAGGTGGACTGTTGAAGCCCGCTTGGCCAGAAGGATTCGTTCGTATGGTCCTCACTCTACACCAGACCATTACAATCACCAGCAGTAATGTCCAAATGGGTGGGGCCGTGGTCAGATTAGAAGTTAAGCAGCCTAAGTATCTATGCACTTCATAAATAAGCTTAATCCTGTTATATACGAGGAATATCGGGAAATGTTGCATTGGGTACCTTAGGGATAAGGTGGAATCATACAACTTTACTAAAAAAAGGTGCTTTGGTGCAATAAGTCATAGCATAGCTTGCACGAATCATGACTTGGCAAAATAGAGATCATGACTTGGCAGTAAGCAGGCAGGCTGCCATTGTGCAATGTTTTACAAATCTGGATGTAAGTCTGCATTTGCTTTCATTACTATATACTATAGTGATTATTTTGCGGGTGTTGGCTGCTATTTGGCTACTTTTATGGGGTCCATGTTTGGGTATTTTTCTGTTTCAGCTGCTACTATTATGGTTCTGCTATGAGCTACAATGTTTGGGCATTTGTGTACTTGTGGAATGTTCAAAAAATAGGACTGCATTGTGCTTTCCATCCATGCTTCTGCATTATTTTGGCTGTCCAGTAATGTTGCTGCTACGCCTTGTTGGACTGATCTGTTACTGCTATGGCTTTGTTGGGTTGCTGCTGTATTGCTGCCTGTTATGCTGCTGTTTCTGCTGTATTGCTGCCTGTTATGCGGCTGTTTTGCTGCTGTTTCTGCTGTAACCTTATTCATCCTTGTGTGCTTTTCATGCTGCTACGGCTTTTTCTCTCCTATATTTAGGAGTCGCTTCTACCCTTTCTCTGCTGCATTTAGGACTTGATTTTGTTTTATTCTTGACTTTAGGTGAAAAGCGAGAAGTTCCAAGCTATGAGAGAGAAACAATTGGAGCTGCAACATACTATGAGTCGTAAGGGATATGCACGGTTGGCTGTTGAGCTGGTAATACCTCTTTTGTTCATTATCAAAATTCATTGGACTTCATATTATAAACTATAACTTCAATTGAATTCTGATCAGATATTTGTTTTTATTCTAGAAAGCGCAAAGAAAGGTTGCCTCCTTAAGTAGAGCCGTTGTTTGGGCCGATGGACATAGAGACAAGAATGGAAAACCCAAGAACAAGAAAGTTGCACAAAAGATTGTAAAGGCCATGGCTCATTCTTTATTTGTGTGTTTTATTTGTTATATATGTTTGACAATCTCATTAGTCATTTGCATTGTTTTTTTACTATGCCATTTTTAGGAAGATATGGGAAAAATTGAACGAAATGGACAGAATTCAACTAATCTGAAAGAAGATGCTGTTTCTAAAGTGCTTGGTGCCGAGAGGAATGGCCGTGTAAAAACATTTGGAAAAGGAGTCACTCAAACAAGATTAACTATATTATCACAAATGAATGGTCAATTTGCTGAATTACGTGAAGAAAATGCTCAGATGAAGTCTCAAATGTCGGATATGCGAAATTCAATGGACAAGTTAAAGAAAAGCCAAGTAAGTCGGTTATCATTTTCTTCGTTGGTGGTCATTTCAGACTAGTTTGATTAATGACATTTTATTTGTTTCCCATTGTTGAACTTTCTAGGTTCAGAATCCAGCAACAACTGAAGCAACACCAACTACACCCCTTGTTTCTCCATCGGTAACATGTCATCCACAGAGTGACATTACCAAGTGCAAGTTACTAGATTGGATGGGGACAGGAGACGTAGTTGCGGAGGGGCGTTGGGCTTCAAGTGATCCACATTCCAGTGCGCATTGTGTTCCGATCGGCCCTAATGCAATGAAAGTTTGGGTGGATGTAGCAAAGAAACCTGAAGAGTTTCTGTGGAGGGCTCCAAGTGATATGACCTATATCGTAGATGCTGTGGGAAGTACCATCGCATGGCCTGCTGACTTTGTTATTCTGGACTCTTCTTCCCCAGGGTATTGTACTTTTACTCTCCTTCATATCGAACTATTCTCTCGGATGATAAATATGTCTGATTGCCCGTGTTAATGATCTCCATGTTGGAGGGTAGATTGCTATACCAAAATTTATGCATACCTAGTTTTAGTGTTGTCTAATTTTGGCTAGGAAACATCAGTTAAATGTTTGGGAGGACATTAGTAGGCATAACATGATGAGAATGCAGAAACTTGATGATAAGGTCATTTTTAGGAGAAAACAGTCGTGCTAACAGCAGAGTTTTGGTTAGGGGGATTGGGTTGCCCTCTGAATGAAGCTACATTCTTCTCTCTCTTAGAATCTTGATGCGCTTCATTTGGTATTACCACCTCATTCTTCTGTTCTGGAACAGATTGTTCATTTGAAGGTTGCACCGTATGTTCCGCTCTCTGTTTTTTATGGTCGGATGCCATTTGAACCCTATCATGGGAGTGTGAATCCTTTTTGATAGGGTTTCTGGCTTCAGCAGCAGTACCACTTTGTCCTCCACCGGGCCTGCTTGCCCTCTGATTAGGAAATGCATAGACACAAAGCTAGAAACTGACATTAGCACAACTACTAGTCCCTAAGATGACCAATGCCCATGGCATCTTCTAAAACGAAGAGTCTAACCGACGGAGGTGTCTCCTTTGTTACCACCAAATCTGAATCTTGTTCAGCCCCAAGATGGGCCAAATTATCTGCACTTTGGTTGGCTTGTCTGTAGATGTGGCTAACTGGCCAAGCGTTGACTGAGTGTGAGTCATGAGAACTCTGGAGTCTTCAATGAGTGCTGCTGGGATGTCCTGCTGGGGGGCCTTCCATGATCAATTTCACTATCATTTGAGAATCTGTCTCAATGCTCACATTGCTAAGACCTTTCTCTAGCATTATGGTTAAACCCCTGTAGATACCCCATATTTAATTTCAGTCTCCAAAACCGAGCTGCTCTCCAATTTGCCTTAGTATCCCAGAATCCAGACGCCTCTATGGTCACAAAAGAGCCCTCCAAATCCAGTTTTCCTCGTGCTTTCATAGAGACAGCCATCTGTGTTGAGTTTCACACTTGCTGCTACAGGACAATTCCAACTAATTAGAGCAGTGTTTTTCACCCCTTGGAATAGAGGGGATTTGAATGCCTGAGAGATCTCTGTAGTGTAACTAACTGCGTAAGTAATGATTTTCTTATGGCTCACAAGAGTATGGCTGTCTAAGTTATCAAAACTTTTCCTGTTACGGTCTTTCCAAATCTGCTGAAGTATAACAGCAAAAAGGGTGGACCAAGAAATATCATTACCCATTGGAGATTTCCTTTTCACCTTGAGATTGGAGTTAATCCAATCCTGAGTAGGGCATTCAAACCGAGATCTATTCCAATAACGATTACAAAAACAATTCCATCTATTCCAATAACGTTTTAAAAAATTGTGATGGGTCACCTTGTTCTAGGTTTTACTACCTAAATAGAAACAAAGCTTAAGTTAAAGATTAGAGTTATAGTGCATGTGCTCACACAGCTTTTTCAAAAACCTGTTATGCTAAAGGTAACAGGTTTTAGCTTTACACTGTTGAGTTTTCTCTGTTGAGTTTTCTTTGAAAGAATTGGTGACAAGGGATGAGTGGGGTTGAAATAGTAATTGACTTGATTTGCTAAGAGTAGTGATTAGAGACCAACCTAAAATCTCTACTTGGTTCTCCTTTGGCCAATAGGATAGTCACTTTCATATGTAATTATACCAAGTTTTTTACTAAATACTTTCCGGTACACCAATAGAAAACACAACACTTTAGCATCTTACTCACACTTAAGAACTCACTTGTCATACTCACACTTGTGCTCTCATCAGTCTTGCACTTGGTGCTTACCACTCACCTTACAAATGACCTCACCTACTCTATTTTCATAAGAACTACAAGAAGTTTTCGAAAAAACCCGAAAGACTATCATAATCCATAAGTTTCTGTTGAGTTTTCTTTGATCCCATGTGCACCATCCGAACGGGAATCACAACTATCCGCACGCCTTGGTTAAGACCCAAGTTGTGCTCACTGTTTGAGTGTTTGTGTGTTCAGAAGGAAGCATCAAGATAGGAGTCATAACCAACCGGCCCAATCTAGTAGTCGTACTGTAGTATTAATTACCATGCATGAGCCATGCTTGACTTTGTTATACCCATCACCACCTCTCTTGTTAGTCCAAGATAAGAAGTACGGATACGGATATGGGACACAGACACGGACACGATATGTACGGAGAGTATCGGTATCCGTATCGAATACCGGTACGTGGTACGGAGGCCAAAATAGAGTATCCATGCTTTAGAGGCAGCTTGAGCATTAAATTTAGACTCATTCGTTATTTGTGTGTTCTACTTGTTATATGTTCACAGTATCATTGGTCATTTACAATGATTTTTTATTATGCAATTTTTAGGATGATATGAAAAAAATTGAACATGATACACCAAGCTCACCTTCGAATAATTTGAAAGAAGATGCTCTTTCTAATTGAAATGTTTAGTAGAAATTGTTATGACTCCATCAAATTGAAATATTTGCTTCTACCATATGTAGGTTTATGGGTTGATAAAGAAGTGCTGCTGTGACTTTTTGCTGAAGATGTAGGTATGATCTTGCTAGTGTGATGGCTGTCATTATCGCTTGGTTGGTTGAAGCCTTTTTGTTGATACTTATGGGATGGATAGATTTTGGAAGGACTGTTTTGGTTGAAGCCTTTTTGTTAATATTTTGGTGTCAAGGTTTGAACTCTACTTTTGGGATACATAGATGTTTTGGAAGGCCTTTTTGTCGATATTTGGTGACAAGGCTTGTACTCCACTATTAGGATACGTAGATGTTTTGGAAGGCTTTTTTGTTGATATTTGGTAACAAGGCTTGTACTCCACTTTTGGGATACGTAGATATTTTGGAAGGCCTTTTTGTTGATATTTGGTGACAAGGCTTGTATTAAATAGAAATATTGGAAGGACATTTAGTATATTGAATTTCTTTTTGTAATGGTAATCGCTTTGATGTTTGGAAACATTTTGGTGGTTTTGTATGCAATATTGTGAAATATATTGCCAAGGAAGTTATTGGAGCCGCAATCTTCTTTTTTTTAAGCTTTGTTTGAACTTGTTATGTGGATTGTAGGTTGTATAGTCAAGAAATTTGCTAAAAATCAGTTGGAATAGCTGTAAAAAATTTACAATGGCCAGCTGGGCGAAAACTTATTGTGAATAATAGACGCTGTGGGAAATTTTCAATTTATAGCGTTCTTCAAATGTTATCGAAACTTTACAATCTATAGCGTTTTCAAAATGTTATAGAAATTTTACAATTTATAGCGTTTTTAAATTGCTATAGAAATTTTAAAATCTATAGCGTTCTAAAAATGCTATAGAAAGTCTACCAATCTATAGCGTTCAAAAAACCTTGTTGAAAATCTACCATTCTATAGCGTTTTGAAAACCCTGTTAAAAGTCTACCATTCTATAGCGTTTTCAAAACGCTGTTGAAAGTCTACCATTCTATAGCGTTTTTAAAACCCTGTCTAAGGTTCAAGACTTTTAACAACATCGGCTAATACAGCGTTCGTAAAAACGCTATCTATATCATTTAATAGCGTTTTCCGAACGCTATAAAATCCACTTTTTCTTGTAGTGTCTTATTTTTCAGAATGTGATGATCGGCTCAGAGAAGGTAGTGGATTTAATCAAGTACAAGGTGGCCATGTGGATGAAAGTTAAATTTGATATTAAGGTGTATTCGATCGAGGAGTTCAAAAGGTTTTTAGATGGTATTCGATTGTTAAAACTGTAATCTTTGAGGTGTACTCATCCAATCTCCTGCTGGATGAGATCTGCTTTTGTTTTCTTTTGTTGAGTTGAGCTATTTTGCTCCCTAACTTTTCATCTCGATGTACCCTTTCGAGGTCTAATAAAATTTCCTTTTGCCGAGCAAAAAATAATAATTAATAGAACATGGCAACTTTTTTTTTTGATAGGCAATAGAACATGGCAACTTGGCGCCATGTAATTGATTTAGAGGAAATAAATGTTTCCACCGGCAGTGTAAATAATTTAATTGTTCAGGTTCTCCCTGTTTGTCTTGGTAGCGGCCGGCGGCATATGATTGTCCTCGGCTTAGGTGCTAATATAGTTGGGATGTAGGTCGTTGATTGTGATGCCTTTTTATCCCGTTTCCTTTTAATCTATGTAACTTCAGTTCGTTGATTAATAAATTTTTTCTTTGCTGATAAAAAAAACATTGAGACCCAAGATTTTTTGAACAAAGACGAAAAAATTGGCTTATATTTGTCTTTATTTAAAAAAATTGGGTTTCGATCGTAATTTTTTACTACTTTTAAAATTCCTCTAGTAATGACGAAGCAATAATCCAAAAAAATGATGAAAAAAAAAACAAAAAAATAGTCCAAATGGATTATTTATCCAAAAGACCCCTAACCACAATCTCTTTTGTTTTTTTCTTCTTATTCTTCAATTTCTAGTTGGTGATTGTGATAAACGTGTAGAGGAAAAATTCTAGTACTCTATTATCATACTAAATTCAACTACCGGATAATAGAACCTAGCGAAACAACGGCTGTCGTTAAGTAGTCAAAAATTAAATAAAAAAAAATATTGGGTCAAACATGAGAATTGTTGTAAATTCTGCCAATACATATTATAGAAGTAGCTAGTACCAACGAAGATGATACCGATGGCGTACCGTGGTTTTTTCGTTTGAATCACATTATACCATTGCAGAACTATGGCCACATATAATATAATAGTAGATGAGGATACATACATACATACATACATATATATATATATATATATATTTATCAGAAGTATTAATTATTAATTGACCAGAGGTTAAGAAGAGGACATGTTGATATACGATGCCTGTTTCTTAATTGGGAGTAAAAGCAAAAATTGATTATCCATGTGCGTCGAGCACTTCCGAACATATATAAAATTGTTTGCTTGGGTACACATGCATCGAGCTGCTTCAAACTCAATTGTGATTAAAGTTGTGTTCTAAATGTGTGTGCAAGAAGCCAACACTTTACATTATCTCTATGGCTTCGGGTTAGTCCTTCCGTCGTAGTTATTGGATGTTTGTAACCAGGATAATTAAGAAGAGTATTTGATCTCTCTCTCTCTCTCTCTCTCTTAATTATAGATCTCTGTTGTCTCCCATAATTTATCTCCTGGATAATTTCTTGCGTGCTTTCTTTGGTCTATCACTGTGTTGTTTCCTTTTTTTTTTTTAGGAAACATAAACTTATATTAACGACTAAACAAATACAAAGAACACAAAAGGTCCCAATATTACAAGAAAAACAAAATACCAAAAGGAAAAAGGAAAAAAAACCTGCAGCACATTGGAACCCACAAATCTACACGTCTTAGTGGGTGGAAAAATCATTATCTGCATCAAGCGGAAGCCCGGTCTTGTTAGAGTCGAAGCCGCAATGATGACATTACCGTTGCTGTTGGAGAGCCCAAGAGTCTGTCGTAAAAATTGATCGAAGCTAAGAGCCAAAAAACCAGACCTGGTTCCCTAGATCTGGGTCCCCTGTGTCCAAAATGATGGGGAGAATGAGAGAGAGTCTCAGTCATCTCTCAACCATAGAGGTAGAAGAGAATAGGAGAGGAGAAGATTTGGAGCTATATGGGGACTGAGAAGAGAAAGAAGTAGGAAGAGAACTAGTAAAAGAGGGGGACTCTCTCTCTCTCTCTCTCTCTCTCTCCCTCTCTCTCTCTCTCTCTCTCTCTCTCTCTCTCTCTCTCAGACTCTTCACTTCTTCCATTTCACAATTAGTGTTTTCTTTCTTTTAGTTTGCCTGGTTGATTGGTTAGTTTTCCTGTTTTGCTCTGGATTTGTGAGCGGCATATGATTGTCGATGGTTAGGGTGTCAATCTCGTTGGAACGCTAATTTATCATTGCGATGTTGTATTTCACTTCTTCCATTTCACTATCCGATTTTTTTAAAAATCGGATAGTGCTAATCATAAAGTGCTGTAACAGGTAAGAAGGGAATTGACAGTTGATGTGAGTAGGGGCAAATTGTATAGAGCCAAGAACAAGGGTAAGGAAATGATTGAGGGAGACCACTCTGTGCAATATGGTAGGTTAAATGACTATGTGGAAACTATTCTGAAATTCAATCCTTCAAGTTGGATCAAGATACAGTCAGATAAGCCTAGTCCAGAACTACCCCCAACTTTCTGCAGAATGTATGTCAGATATGATGCACAGTTGAAGGGCTTGCTCAGTGGTTGTAGGCCTGTGATTGGGTTGGATGGAGCTTTTTTGAAGGGTTTATATGGGGGACAAATACTTAGTGCAATTGGGGTGGATGGTAACAACAACATGTTTCCTATAGCCATAGCTGTGGTAGAGGCAGAGACTAAGGAATCTTGGACTTGGTTCTTGAAAATATTGGTGGAGGATATTGGCACTGTGGAGGAGAGGGGATGGACATTTATCTCAGATAGGCAGAAGGGCTTGATAGAGACATTCAAAGAGCTAATGCCAAATGCAGAACATAGATTCTGCCTTAGGCATTTGTACTCAAATTACAGAAAGAAGTTCAGAGGTAAGGAATTGAAAGATTTGATGTGGAGGGCAGCCTCTGCAACCACAGTTTGGGAACATAACCATCACATGAAGACACTTGAGGGTTTGGATAAGGAGGCACACAAGTGGTTAAAGGACATTCCAGCTGAGCAATGGAGTAGGTCCCATTTCAGCCCCAGAAGCAAGTGTGACTATTTGGTGAACAATTTGAGTGAGTCATTCAATAACTACATTCTAGAAGCAAGGGATAAACCTATAATTTCCATGCTGGAATGGATAAGGAGAAAGGTTATGAATAGATTTCAAATTAAGAGGATGGGAATGGAGAAATATAATAAGGGCATATGTCCAAGGATCATGAACAAATTAGATGTAATCAAGAACAATTCAAAGGACAGTTTTGCACACTTTTGTGGTGAGTACAAGTTTGAAGTGGACTGCCATGACACAACCTACACTGTGGATTTGAAGGAGAAGACATGTGGATGCAGACAATGGGATTTAACAGGAATACCTTGTAAACATGCATGTGCTGCTATTGGACTCAACAAACAGAAGGTAGAGGAATATGTGCATCCTTGCTACAGTAGAGACACATACTTGGGGGTGTACCACCACATGATTCAGCCAATTCCTGGCAAACATGATTGGGTGAAGTCCAATCAAGAGGAAATCTGTCCTCCCTTAATGAGAAGGCCAAGTGGCAGGCCCAGAAAAGCAAGAAGAAAGGCTGCAGAGGAGGTTGAGGACACAGGGACAGGGACATTGTCTAGAGCAAGAAGGTATATGTCATGTTCAAAATGTTTGCAAAAGGGTCATAATCTCAGGTCATGCAAGAACCCAATACACCCAAATTCTAAGCTGTTAAAGAAGAAGGATTTACCATCAACAAGTCAACAGGTCTGTCAACAATACTTGGTTTTTTGTTGGGTACCAAATTTTTTGTAACTAAAAACATACTGACCAGTACTTGGCAGGAACAAAAAGGTCAACCAAAGAAGAAGAAATCAAGAACAACTGCACCAACAACTTCAACTCAGCCCTCTGTGGATGCTGGTTTCTACACTAAACCAGCAGAGTCATTTGTACCAATCAACCCTGGTTTCTACACTCAACCTAACCAAGGCAGTGCTAATTCTGCCAATCCTGAATTTTCCTCACAGGTATAACTGGTATAACTACATAAAATCTGAATTTCTTGGTTTATAACACTGTTTAACTAAGGTTTTATGGGTGTAGCCATCTAAATTGCAATGTATTGGTGGAAAGTTTGGAGGAAGTGGTCCTAGATTCAGTGTGGGTGTTGCTAACAGAGGTGGAGGACAAACAAGTGGTGCAAGAGGTGGTGGAAAGGTTGGTGCTAGTAGAGGTGGTGGAAGGTCAAGTGGTACAAGAGGTGGTGGAAGGTCTGGTGCTACAAGAGGTGGTGGAAGGGTAGGTGCAACCAGAGGTGGTGGAAAGGCAGGTGCAACTAGAGTTGGTGGAAGGACATGTGGTCCAAGAGGTGGTGGAAGGACAGGAGGTCCAAGAGGTGGTGGAAGGTCAGGTGCTGCTCAAACAGGTCTTGCTCAAACAGGTGCTGCACAGTCAGAGGGTGGAGAACCATTTGGAAGAGAAGGAGGTTGGTGGTGGTAGTTTACATATGCAACCTTTTGTTGGTCAGGTCCTGCTAAACCTTTTGGTAGTTTACAGTTTGCAATAGTCTTGTGGTACTTTGGCACTTTTGTCTGCAGTTTTTGTTGTTGGCCAGTTAGTCGTACAATTTCTTTTGTTGGCCAAGTAATGTAGTAGTCTTAAGGTACTTTGTATGGACAAGTTTGTGGTTGACAGTTTAGTCTGCAGTTTTTGTTGAACCAGTAATGCTATGCTCGTGTATATTGCTTTCTGCTTCTGTTTAATTCTGAGGCACTTTGGCACTTTTGTCTGTCTATTGCTGTTTCTGTTTAATGCTAAGGCTGCTACTGCTATGCTGCTAGTATTAATGTTGTTAAAGGTTGGTGGTGGTAGCTAATGTTGTCTCTCTGCTATGATTTGCATTGAATCAGATTATAAGGGATTGCATTTCATGATAGCATAAACAAAACACTGCATATATTTTTTCAGTTCATTACAAGGGATAGACATTTTCTGGATTACATAACCCTTGACAAAAAAGTGCATTACATACATGCACATTCTACTTAGTTAAATACAACACCATAAAACAGAAAATGGCGACCCAAGTTGCCACAAACATCCCCCTCTGCCTTCTCTCCTCGGCCTTGCTTTTCTCCAACTCTCTCTCTAACTGGTTAATGATCTGCAACAGCTCATCCCTTCCGCAATCACAAGGTAGAAGGTCAACCCACACGAAGAACTTGCATTTCGCCTTCTGTATAAACAAAAAAATTCATTACAACTCATTACGAATAATTTTTATGTGTAAAACTACCTTAAACTTACCGGAAACCTTCCACACCCATAAAACCGTCTTCCCATGGAGGATGGTATGTTAGACGTACGCAGAGGAGCTGGTTCGCCACAATAGCAAATGGGGACCTGGTTATCTAGCTTTCCAGATGAGGGAGAATGGGAAAAAGAAGAAGAGGCCGTGGGTGGGTGGGTGTCTGGGTGATGCTCTGTTTTCATTCTAACCTGTGGGAAAAATGGTATATATAGGATGTAAATGGGTTTTGGGGACAATTTGGTCTTAGAAAATATGTTTTAGGAGGGAACATTCCCGCCAACAAGCCATTACCTGCTTTTTCGTTACTTTGGATGGAAATACTAACAGTTCCAAACCAGTCTTAAGTACAAGGGGTGCGAGTGATTAAAAATGAAGTAGAGGGGGTGTAGTTGAAAAACGACCTAAGTACAGGGGGTGTGTTTGGAATTAACCCTTTAATTTTTTGATGTAATTCAAACTAAAAGCACAATATAGCCTTAATTTTATTTTTTTACTTATATATATTTTTTAATTTTTATGACTTAATAATAAGCGGACAACCAAGTTTGGGCTTGGGCTTGGGCAACCCAATCATTAGGGCCGGCCCTAGGAAGGGCTTATGCAAGATGATATCCTCTTGTTAACATTTCTTTTGAATACACAAGCGTTTGATTTTTAGCAAAGTCTGTGGTACAATAATCAATCAATTCAGGCAACGAAAGTAAAAGAATTGGACTAGTACATTTTTTCATATCTTTTTACGGATACATGAGTGAAGCACAATCTTAACAACAAATGTGTTTTATAAACACTTTCAGAACAAGTTCTTGAAAACAATACGAAACAGACGACATAAATAAATTTTTTTTTTAAAACAAACGAAAACAAACATTTGAAAATTAGGAAATGACGATAGGGACCCAACGAGCAACACTCGGCACTCCTTGGTTAACCACAAATAACATATAATACCCTGGCGGCGCCACCTTCCCACTGGGCGGAGCTTGAAACACAATCCTGTACTCTCCATTAGATTCCAACACGACAGGGCGGGTGATATTCATCTTTACCAATCTTTGCCCCTGTGAAAACGAATGCGTAGAGTAAGGTGCACTTGCAAAGTTCACCTCCCAATTCCCCGTCGTGTTTGACGGCACCGTTACATACACATTGTAGAGCTTCCCGTATTTCACCGACTTTGGCACCTTCTCTATCACCGGCCTCAAATATGAGTTGTCTGTTGATAAATAATCCGGCGAAAATGCTTCGATTCTCAACTCTGTGGGGAAAGGCTGAACCCACGTGTATGCCCAATGCGTGTTACTTCCGGCGACCAAAATTCTCCCGTCGGGCAATAAATTTGCAGTCGAGTGGTACAATCTGGGGATTGTAGTGGGGTTTAGGGTTGTAAAGCGGGTGCCCAAAGTTTGGTCGGGTTCGTATAAAAATGGGTTCAAACACGGGTTAGTTGCCAATCCGAACCCTTGCGACCCTGCTTGAGCCCCGTTCAAGATTACTACGTCTCCTGTTGGTAGCATCACCATTTCTCCCATGTTTCGATCAAGCGGCATGGTATCCATCTCCCAAGTAGGGTTGGAATCAGTTGCCACGATCCGCCCACAACTATTTTGGGCCGGTAGATTCACATTATTATTCTGGTAGGCGTCGTATTGGGCCCCACCGCAAATGACGATCGTGGCCGTGGAATAGTCCCCTTCCAATGCCAACATGACAGAGGATCCTGCGGACGGGTAGTTACGTGGGCCCCCCTCCAACACAGGATAAGTTGTTACAATATCGTTTGCATTGTAATCGTATAGCACGGCTTGAGTGTTAGCAAATATAAACAGATCTCCAGTGGGGAGAAGGTGAACGTAGGGATACAGGTTATCTCCTTCGTTGTCTGCCACATTGCCAATGAAGGGGAAATTGACCGCGCCGTTGCCTGTCGGTGGGTAATACTCCAAGCTGCTGACGCTGATCCCCCCGACTATTATGACAGTACCGTCGGGGAGTATCTGATTCGTAGCGTACCAACGCCCTTGGGACAACGTGGGGTTTGAAAGCTCAACCCAATCGCAGGAGCCAGTGTTTATGCAAGGGACGAATGTTCGGAACTTGGTGTTGCCGTCGTTCCAGCCACCGGATTGGAGGAGGGTGCCGTCAGGGAGGAATTGCCCCGAGGAGCACCACGTGTCGGTTTGAATCGTGAGGGGGCGGATCGTGTTGGTTTCGAGGTCGAGGAGAGCGGAGTGGGCGGTGCAATCGGTCGTTAAAGCCAGGTCGTTCGGGTCGTTGCGGCATTGCTGGACGCCGTTAACGACTGGGAGCGATAAATTGGACGCGCCAGTGTCCGTCCGGTCGAGGAGGACGACGGTGTTCCACCGGGTGACGGCGGCGTGCATGGCGGCGATGCCAGCGTCTGGCACAATGACTTCCCAGCTGCCCCCCCCGGCACATGTTCCGACGATTGCGAGGGCGAAGCAGAGGATTTGTAGACAGAAGGAAATGGGAGCGGCCATAGTGAAATTAAGCGAGAGAGTGTTCACTGTTTAGTTGTGTGTCTCTACCCGTTGCTTGAACTGTGGTATATATAGGGAAGAAGAGACTGCATGAATGTCAAATGCGGGGGTTTATTCGATCAGATGATCGTTGAGTTGAGAAAAACCTATCAATTAGTTGCCCAACGCTTAGACAGAGACCCACAAACAGTTGCCACCTTCCTCCTCCTCCTCTTCTTCTTCTTCGCCATTGTTTTTCTAATCGTCGGCTTTGTTGTTCTTATCGGTTTGGGATCAGGTTTACACTCTTAATTCTAATATTAAACGAGCTAGCTAGTTTCCACCTCCCCGGCCGAGAACTGGTTGGTGATTGTGAGAAACGTGAAGAGGAAAAAGTCTACTCTATTAACTTACTAAATTCAACTACCGAAAATAAAATTAGGAACCTAAACGAAAGTACGAAACAACGACTGAAAAGTCTACTCTATAAACATACTAAATTCAACTACTGGATAATGAAATTAGGAAACTAACGAAACAACCACTGGATGTCTGGATGCGAATTGATTAGGTAAATTCTGCCAATAGATATTAAAGAAAAATAATACCAAAAATGTTATCGTAGATATTTCGATCAATTTATATACGCAATTACAGAGCTATGACTATATATAGGCCTGTCAATAGACCGGATCCGATCCGAATCTGATAACGTCGATCCGATAATCCGAATCCAGTAATCCAAATAGGATTTGGATCAGATTAAATCCGTTATCAATCCAAATCCTAACTTTATTTTTAAAATTTTTTTAAAAAACAATAAATTTTTTTTATTTTGGAAAAAATAATGTACGTTTAGGAAGTTGTATTTTTATTTAAAAATATTTTTTTGGAAAATATTTTTTTTTGCTAAAATTTTTTAAGTACAAAAGTTTTCGGATCGGATTCGAATTTGGATTACTACTATCAGATTCGAGTCTTATCGGATTCGGATCTGGATCGGATCCAGCCTATTAACAGGCCTAGTGATGAGCACCCAATATTGTAGATATTTGGTGCGACTAGTCCCATTTTATGTTGTTTTAACTTGCGTTTATTTAGCTTTTATAGTGATATTGCTCGTAAGGTAGGTTTTTGTGTGTTTCAGGTAATTCGTATAAATAAGGCGCGTTTGAACGCCAAGGAATACTCCGGATGCAACCAAGTGTTCAAGGCCATGTGCCACCATGTTATGGTGCCCGAGGAGTCATGAAGAGGTGGTTTGGAGGTTGCTCGGGTCGCCCAAGGGTCAAGGGAATTGAAGGATAAGTGAGAATTTTACCAAAGCTATTCATCTTCCGACCATCTGAGGGTAGAATTGTCATATCTTTTGATGTACAAATGATATTGGATCCAAACCACTTGGGTTAGAAAGTAGACTCGACAAGCTTTCCAACAGTCCAAAGAACGCCCGAATCCGAGTTCGGGAGTGTCCGGAGCGAGCCCGCGAAGTTTGCCCAGAAATCTGCCAACCATGAACCGGTACTGGGAATAAGCTGTACCGGTTCACCAAGTCCAGATTTTGAATTTTGGAAGATTTTTTAAGACCATGAACCGGTACTGGGAATAGGCTGTACCGGTTCATGCTGTGTACATTTTGCCCGAATCTGTTACTTTTTCACCTTTTTTGCTTTTGGGATATTTTTGTGCCTAGCTACTTTTAGGATATTTTGGGAGATATTTTGTGAGAGAGATGTGTCACCTTGTATAAGTTGATCACTCATCTCTCCTCTTTACTTATCTCTTGTCATTTTTACACTTTAAGTCTTTTATTTTCTTGTCTCTCCTCCATTAGAGCTCTTTCAAGCTTCCTAGTTTAATTTCTCCAAGAACTTTGGTAAGTTGTTGTCATTTGTTATTTTATCGTTTATTAATATTGTAGCTACGGTTAAGGTTGTCCTTAATATCAAGTTTGTTTTTAATTCTATCGGTTAAAAGTTATGTCTCGTTTTTATGCCTTAGTTTATGCTTTAGCTATGTGTGAGTAGTCTTTTGGCTAATTCTCGGGATAATCTTTCCCGAGGACTTAGGTTACTTTTCGGTTCTCGAGCTATCGAGCTATAAAGCGTGTTTTCCGGAATAGAGTTTGACTTGCAATTTTGGTCTAAGCAAAGGGGTGTTAACCCCTCGGCATGGTATTTAGTCAAGCGGTCTTGGCAAGTAGCATACCGGGGTCTCGTGGCCTCCTACGTGTTCGATAAATATTAAAAACAAGTTGGTTCGCCTACGGAAAATCACGTCATTTGTTAAACGTAGTCTTTTAAAGTGAAATCCTCCGGGCGTGAGCACGCGGTCGTGACTCTTGCCTGAGTTATAATCGAGAACCGGTAACGGTCTTTGTCAAGGGTTAGAAGATCCCGAGACTTGCCTCTTTAAATCTAGTTTTTACTTCAGTCTTTCCGTTTAAAGCAAAACCATAGTTGGCGGGCTTAAACGCCGAAATCCTACCATAAAACCTACAATCCATTTCAAGCTATATTCGATTCTCTGAGGGAATGATTCCGGACTTCCGGATATTATGCATGCAACGATCTAGCCCTACGCTTCGGGTTTCTATCAACCTTATATTGGAAGGCAAGGTTTCGACGTAAGCACCTAGCTATATATGTAATATTAGATGAGGAGATAGAGATATACATACACATATACAAGCGTCGTACCCGTGCTATACACGGAGGGAAGGAAAAAAAATCCTATTTTGCTTAAGGTTATTTACAAGTCATTCATGTATGAATTACCCGTCATTCAGATGAGTAAAGTCTTGTTCTGTATTATTTTTACCTGTCATTCATTTATGATTTACCATTAAATATAAAGGTTTTAGTTAAAGAATGTCTGAGCATAAAAGGAACTTTGAAATCTTTCTCTCACCTTTTATATATATTTAACTTATTGTATTTTGCAAATTGTGGAGAAAAAAAGAGAGAAGAAACCTAAACGAAAGTACGAAACAATGTCTGAAAAGTCTACTCTATATACATACTAAATTCAAGGAATATTTAAATATTCATCATCTTTTTTCATGCTATGTAAGAATTCATCTCCCCATTTTTTCATGCTTATGTTTTCATCCTTACAATATGTAAATTATCTTTATTACCCTTTATTCTATTTTATATACATATATTAAATATACATATATTTACACATTTATAGAGGGGATGAAAACTGTTTGCTAAATCTATGGGAAACAGATGGGTTGAATATGGAAGCACCTATGGAATTAGGTGAGATATAATAGGGGAAGAGATGAGGATTTTCAAATTTTCAACAAAGAAAATCCCACTAATTTCTCGTCCGTGTAGCATGTATCGAATACGTACATGAACATTTCAGTATTATCAATCATAGCAGAATTTTGTTAACCATGTTACCTACAGGTTTTGGTGGTATATTAACCATGAAACGTTGGCCAATACATGGTCCTGAGCCAAACATATTTCATAATCAGTTGCCCGGCCATATCTCAAATGCCCACAATCAAATTAATACATTCTGAATGCCAATCAAAATAGTAGTGAAACAACTACACAAAACCACCTGCACATATTATATTATACCAATTGAAAAGTATCCATCCAAAAGTTAATGGACACTCTAGTTAGGTACATGTAAAATATCAAAATAACATCCAGACTTGCCCGATACGCTGTCTCACGAATTTATCCCTTGTTTTCATTTCAAGGTTTCCTCGAACGAGGATGTTTTGCCTTAACCCCTCGTGCTACACTCTCAGATCTTGTGCGTCTCTTGAAGGACCCTTCCACGTCAAGATTTTCTTGTGTTCTTGTACCTTTACTACTTCTCTGAACTATCTTCGAAGGAGGCGTATCCTCAACTATTGCATCATCTAGAGCCACTTTTCTTTGTTTCAACCTAGCTCCATTTTCCACATCACGAGGCGTAACTCCTGCGATAATGGTAAATAAACCATTATGTCAGAAGAAGCATGTAATATTCCGTGACTGTTCACGACCGTTTCATGACCTCTCAATACTGGATAATTTATGAAACATGAATAATTTACCATCAAAACTAGTATTGGCTATTGTTTCATGTTCAATTTACAAAATTTTGCACGATTTGAATAAGTTAAATTGTTCATGGAAGTATTCAGTTCATGCAAAACGATCGAATCAGAACCGTTCTTGCTGAAAACGCCTTTGGCCATTAGCTATGTGGCTTAAATTTGTAATGTTAGATTGATCCCAAAAAGGAATAGGTATTGGCCGGCCAATTTGACATGATAAAATGATCATGTTTTAAGGAGTATTTACCTTTAAACATTGACCAACTTTCATGTAAACTAGTATTGGCAATCGTTACATGACCAAATAAACTAGTAATGACCAATTGACCAGCAACTTCCAAGTAAATGGCATTATGGTTCGTAAACAGTTTACAAGTAACATGGATTATTTTTCCTTCAAACCCACCATTGGTCAATATAACATAAATTGACCACAAATTAGCTAAGAAAAATCAAGAGACGTTTTATGGTAACGTTACCATGACGATTACAACGCTACATTACTGTTCCTAATCTAACTTCGAACAAAATTTAAAAAAACATGACATAAACAATATAACATTGAAATCATGAAATGTAACACGCACAATTTAAGGAATCGATATTTTTAGGAAAACATGACATATCTACTTCATGACGAAATCATGAATTCATGACTATCGGCAACAATCTTAATTAGAACACACAGGAACAAAATTAATTATGAACCCCAAATCATGAATTGATGAATATCGAGTTCAATCTCACTGAATCATGACATCCATCCGATTACCCTAGTGATTCATGCCTTATTGCAACACACAGTAACAAATTTAGCACAATGGTCATAAAAAAAATCAGTTTTAGAAGCGTAACCTAGCTCCAACCGGCAAATCCAAACAAAACAATCAAAGAACAAAAGGGGGTTTAAGGGATAGACTTACGAAATCTAGCCAAGTCGGTTTCGTCACCTTCTTCTCCACTGCTGGCTTCAACCACGTACGACTTGATTGATTTTTTTCGTCGCGAAGTTTTCCTCAAAAACCCCATTCTGAAAGGATGGAGGAATGCATTCACTATAGTGCGCCGCCGGTATTAGAAAGAATGGAGGATGGATTGGGTTTCCGACTGGTATGGGTTTATACTGACTAGGTTTTTTTCAAAAATTTGAGCTCCAAAATCAAATGGATGGGTTCCGTTTAAGATGGCCATGGTCGATTAATATCATCAACGAGATTCTCGGGATGTGAATGCGAGAATTTTGCAGATCTGGTAGGCGGACGAAATAGGATTATCGCGGGACAAAACGGGATTAACGCGAGGACGAAAGGTATTATGGTTTCGTCCCCAATTTTGCCTCCCTCTATATATATATTACAACAACAACAACAAAAGGGCATTAATGGGATAAAAAGTAGTACGAGGACGAATTCATAATTAGCTCAAAATGGGAGGACGAAATCGTAATTCTGGATGGCTTCTAGGACGAATAATTAAGCCTCCCTTTCTAAATTCAACTACTGGATAATGATTGGAACCTAACGAAACAACTAGTGGATGAGAATTGATGCAAATTTTGCCAATACATATTTAAAAAAAAGTACGAAAAATCTTATCTTATTGTAGAATTAAATAAATAGTACGAAAAATCTTATCTTATTGTAGATATTTTGATCAATATATATACACAATTAATAAAGAACTATGGCCATATATATAATATTAGATGAGATGATAGAGATATACATATGTACTCCTTCCGTCCCAATTTAAGTGTCCACTTCGGTTCTGCGTGTCATTTTCAATTGTTTATATCTCTCAACGTATATTATGTTTTATGTTTTTAAAATCATTGTCTTATAGAAATAATTGAGATCTATCAAATAAGATCCATATTGCATATTTTTAGCAATATACATTGAGAGATATAAGCAATTAAAAATGACACGTAAAATCGTAGTAGACACTTAAATTGGAAAGTCCACTGGGCTGACGAAAAGCACACCAGAAGACAAGAAAAACATGTATTTTTGTGTACTTTTTATACCCTTTAATACACATTCATACACTTAATATTGTCAGTCTATTGGGCTAATTTTAGAATTTTCCTTTTTGATTTACCATTAAATTTTAATGTTTTAATGAAAGAGTGTTTTAGCATAAATAAATAAATAAAAACTTTGGAATCTTTTTCTAACCTTTCATATTGAACTTAATTGTATTTTGCAAATTGTAGGGAAAAAGAGAGAAGAAAATGAATTTTATTAGGAGAAGGCCACATAGAAGAGCGAATTAAGGGAAGAACTTGATTTTACTGTTGAAAACTACATTTACTTTAAAGCTTGGGGTAGACGATACGTGGCTATTAAAATTGATAGAGAGAGACTGTGGACATTTTAATTTGCTTTGATCAGATGAGCCTTAGCTTAGGGTGTTCGTTTTAAGATGCCAAAATAAAGGTGTTTCATTTTTGCTTTGATCAGATGATTCCTCCATATTTGTCGTGGATTTAACATCCTTCTATAAAGGATGAGAGAAAGAATAGTTAATGATTAGAAGAGATTATTGGTGGTAAAACATTATTCCAACCACTCACAAAATGCCACATGTTAATTGTCTATTAAATAACTAACAAAAATTAATAATTGATCCAACATCATTAATCGATCAATCCTATATGAATTGAGCACCACTGGGTAATGTGCCTTCCACACTGAATAATGAGTCCTAATGTTCAACCCAAGGTCGTGCGTGTGGGGAACTGTGAAGAAAAAGTACATGTACCACCACTCTATTGAAAAGCCTGAAAATACTTCCCAATTGTTTGAATTCCGGATGCCGAACGAAATTATGCTCAAAATGATTAAGCTCTGTTCTTGAAAGAATATCGGATTCCCTTGCTTTTAGGGAAAATAACGGCCAAGGACGTGTTTTTATAATTAATACTCGCCAAGTACATTTTCAGCATTAACAAATATTCTCAACATGTCCTTAACGGGTATTAATTATCAAAACACGTCCTAGGCCGTCAATTTCCCTTGCTTTTACTGTAACATTTCTGTTTTCATATCCTGATCCACATGGGCCTAACATATTTCTGCTGCTTGGACTCGATTAACTTGTAGGTTCCGTACGTTGGGTATAACATAAGTACAATCTTTCTTCGTATCCTTTGCATCCCTTGAGACTATTTAGTTCTATTGGAGAGAGGGAGAGAGAGAGTGTAATTCATAAGGGCATAACGGGGGTTCTTCCAATAATAGGATGGAGACTTTAATTGGTGATGATGTCATGGATATCAACGTTAATTAGGGGCTGGAAACAGGATGAATATTTAATTTTCTCTTGACATAATTAGCAAATTGTGGCCGTATATACAATAACAGATCATATAATCTTGCATTCATATCCATGTTAAAAGGGAAGATATTTAAACTAGTGCTGATCTTCTTTTTTTTATTTTTTATTTTTTGATCCGCTGCTGAGCTTTTTATAGATGCATACAAAATCATAGAAGGCCATTTCTTGAATTATTAACATTTCTTTTAATATGCAGGTGTCAGATTTTTTAGAAAAGTCCGTGGTACATGAAGAAAACCAAATCTTAACAACAAATGTGTTTAATCAACACTTTTAGGAATTTTTTATAAAACATAATGGAACAGACGACATAAATAAGTTTCATAAAAACAAAAAATAAAAACCGACATTTGAAAATTAGGAGATAGGGACCCAAACAACAACACTCGGCACTCCCTGGTTAACCACAAACATCATATAATACCCTAGCGGCGTCACCTCCGCACTGGGCGGAGCCTGAAACACAATCCTGTACTCTCCAGTAGATTCCAACACGACAGGGCGGGCGATATTCATCTTTACCAATCTCTGCCCCTGTGAAAATGAATGCGTGGAGTAAGGCGCACTTGCAAAATTCACCTCCCAATTTCCCGTCGTGTTTGACGGCACCGTTAAATACACTTTGTAAAGCATCGACCCATATCGCACTGACTTTGGTGCCTTCACTATCACCGGCTTCACATCTGAGTTGTCTGCCGATAAATAATACGCCGAGAACGCCTCGGTTCTCAACTCCATGGGGAAAGGCTGAACCCACGTGTATGCCCAATGCGTGTTACTTCCAGCGAGCAAAATTCTCCCGTAGAGCAATAAATTTGCGGTCGAGTGGTACATTCTGGGGATTGTAGTGGGGTTTAGGGTCGTAAAGCAGGAGCCCAAAGGTTCGTCGGGTTCGTATAGAAATGGGTTCAAACACGGGTCAGTTGCCAATCTGAACCCTTGCGACCCTGCTTGAGTCCCGTTGATGATTACTATGTCTCCTGTTGGTAGCATCACCATTTCTCCCATGTTTCGATTAAGTGGCATGGTATCCATCTCCCAAGTAGGGTCGGAATCAGTTGCCATGATCCGCCCGCAACTATTTTGGGCCGGTAGATTCACACTATTATTGAAGAAAACCAAATCTTAACAACAAATGTGTTTAATCAACACTTTTAGGAATTTTTTATAATACATAATGGAACAGACAACATAAATAAGTTTTCATAAAAAAAACAAATTAAAACCTGTAACGCCCCACTTTTTCGGAAGCAAAATAAAATAATTTCTTAAGAAAATTTTGCTAAATAAATATAATTTTCCAAAATAAAGGTCTATTACAATCTCAAAATCAATTTACCGATTCAAAATACATTAACTTCAGAGCTGACTCTAGGCTTGGTACGAATCCCAAGTATACTCGATCTCTATTCCTGATATTCTTCTTGTGTCGAACTGCACCATTGTTGAATCCTCTCCATTGAATCCTGCGCCCTCTGGCAAATTGATCGCCGAAGCAATCGATTTACCAGGATACAGACGTATCCGTGAGTGATAAATCACCCAGTAGAATAATCCAACCCAACCACCCCTCTTACTTTACAGCTAGCAATCAAGCAGGATAAACATGGTACGAAGAAATATAACAGAGGTATTTCATATCAATTAATTTATTACTATTCATTAATCTGACGTGTGATCTAAGATCTCACCGCAAGATCTTTCCTCCCTCAACCGCTAGCCATGCTCATTCCCATGAGTACACTTCCCTTTGCTGTCGCAGATACACCTAAGTTATATACCGAGTGTGCATCTCCAATAACTACAACAAGGGGAAAGCTTATCATGCCTGCATCACAACTAGGGTTCGCCTATCTTATAAACCACATCACAATCATCACTGGACTCTCGCCAGTCTATCAATTTACCACTGGACTCTCGCCAGGACTCTCGGTGTTCCACTGGACTCTCACCAGGACTCAATCTCATCACGTATCTCATCATATCTCAAAATCACGCCTGCAGGCAATCTAAAATCAAACAAAACTTTCCAATTCATCCATTACATAGCATCGTCTAGGTGATTTCTATTTCGCATACTACCCCATGTCTCTAGGGTCCAATCTAGCAGATCATTCAACAGTTGGAAATAATAATTAAGCAAACAGAATAATAATTGAAATAAACAATATGCATTGAATCACATAACCTTTTATGAATGGGCCGTTGCCCTTAGTTTTGTATGATCAACAAGTCATTAATAAAGTCAGGAACTTTTTATTAAATAAAAGTTTTAATAAAAAGAATATAATCTAGGCTTTTTAATCAGGAAAATAAATTGATTGATGATCATAATAAATACGATAAGTAGTTAATAACACTAGAGTAGGTAGCATGGTTCTAAAAGGAGTCCTAGGGTCCTACGTAACCTGTTCAAGTGTCAACAAGTGGTTCCGGAGGGTTACGGAATTATTTTTAAAATAAAAATGATTTATAAAGTTGTCAAAAGTAGAATAAATAGATAATAAATCATTTAATAAATAAAATATGTCGAGATTAACAACATATCATCTTTAGGATGTAAAGAATCTAAAAAAAATATTTTGGGAATTTATAAATTGGTTTATAAGGTCGCAAGGATTTTTCATTTGAAACTTTTGATTGAAAATAAACAAAAAATTAATTAAATAGATATTAAAATAAAAAAATATGATATTAACAAGTTATGATCCTTGAGGTGTTAGGAGTCTAGGAAAAATAGATCGGGCGTCGAAAACGGTGTTCGGGATGTCGAAAAGTCGATTCGGAACGAAACAGAGAAAACCGCAAGGTTGGACCGGGTTGACCTTGCGGTGGAGCACGTCGCCGCGAACTCGCGGCTGGTTCTTGCGGTCCGCAGGTTGCGGCCGCAAGGTCTGGTCCAGAAGTCGTTTTTTTGTCTTTTCGCGATGGTTTCGATGCATGGGACCTTGGGGGACTATGGGTTCGGTCTAAAAACAATAAATATACATAGAGGAGTGTTTGGAATAGATTATAGTACCTTAAATCGGATCGAATTGATTCAAGAACGAAACTTGAATATTGGGGAAGACGACTTCGGTTTGGGAGATCGGGGAACCTTGGGCTCGAATTGGACGATGGTTGTGGATGTTTGGGATTGCAGGAGATGATTGGAATGATGAATTCGGATTTCGGTTGGGTCTAGAACACAAACCCACTTTTCTCTCTCTTTCTTTCTCTCTCTAGAACTCCATGGATTGGGGTCCGACTTCCTTTGAATTCTCTCTCTCTTCTGGACTGGTAGGGTGTGAATAATTTCGTGGTGAGTTCTAGGGTCGGGGTTGTAGGGTATATATAAGAGAATTTTGATGATAAGGGTGATAAAATTGTATTGGATTGGGATTCTAACTCTTAGCTTGATATGGACGGGATTATGGACGAAAATATGGTCAGGGGAGTGGTAGAGATCGAGTAGGAGTAGGAGATGAAGAGATAGAAGGAGTTCTAGTCATGCATGCAATTCAAAAAAAATAAAAGAGATAATTAAGATATGATAATTATTTTTTGTATTTATCTATTAACAAAAAGAATTTTATACTCCCTCCGTCCCATAATATTTGTCCGGTCCGCAAAACGAGGACTAAAAAATAATGCATTTCTTTCAATAAAAAATTCAAACTTTTTTCATAAATTACAAGAACTCATCGATATCTAATGAATTGTTGAAAAAAATTTGAATTTTTCTTGCAAAAAACATATTATTTTTACGGCCTTGTTTTGCGGACTGGACAAATATTATGGGACGGAGGGAGTAAATACTAATAACACTTTTTAATGATATCATTAAAGATAAAATTTTACGGAACTAAAATTTGTAAATCTTTTAAAAAAAATTGGTTCGAAAATCTGGGTTGTTACAACCTACCCCCCTTAAAATAATTTCGTCCTCAAAATTAGCGAGTGCCAGATGCGGTAGTCGGTGCGCATAGTATCGATTTGTTTCTAAGTTAATTCCTTGGTCCCTCGATGTCGCCAAAGAATTCATACAGGTTGGATGGCTTTGCCTTTGGACGCACTTCTCGTTTCGATCCTTGATCTCCTTTGGTTGTTCCTCGACGGTGATGACTTCGTTAAATTTGATGTTTTCCCAGTCTGAAAGGTCAACGGTTTGATCCTTTTGTTGGTGCAGCTTCTTTGTCGATTGTCGATTCTGAGCAGCCAGAAGTTGTTGGCGAATGATTTTGACCTTTTCTGTTATCTCTCTAGTCCTAATAGGCTTGCTTTTCCCAATTTAGTCTAGTCGAATATTGTCGCTACTACAAGCTTTCGTTTGGTGCCATTTCCATGCTGGATTGATAATCAAACTTGACTAGAGGCAGATGTTGCTCATAGCTTCCTTTGAAGTCCAGGACATAAGCAAGGAGTATGTCTTTTAAGATTTGGATCGTCCTTTAGGATTGTTCTTCTGTTTGCGGATGGAAGGTAATGCTGAGACGAAGATCTGTTCTTAATGCTTTTGCAAGCTATTCTAAAAAAAGTCAACGTGAATCATGAATCACGATCACATACAATAGACACGGTACACCGTGTAATCACACAATTTCTCGAATGTAGAGTCAGCTGAGAGTGTCCTTGGATCCGTCATACAAATTGGTAAAAGATGTGGGGATTTGGTCAAACGGTTGACTATCACACAAAAGGAAGTGTTCAATTTTGGGGACCTAGGCAGTCTTGTCACAAAATCCATGGTGATGCATTCCCATTTTCCTCTAGGTATAGGTAAAGGTTGTAGGGTTCCATAGGGAAAGCATTTGGTGGTATCCAAATCTTAGATCAATCTTTGCGAAACAAGTCGACTCTCTCAGTTGGTCGAACAAGTCGTCTATTCTCGGTAGAGGATATCGGTTCTTGATGGTGACTCTGTTGAGTTGGCGGTAGTTGATACAAGTCGAAAAGTTCCTTCTTTCCTTTTAACGAAAAGGGCAGGAACTCTCCATGGTGAAGCACTGGGTCGGATAATATTTTTTTTTAAAAAAAGTTTCTATAGTTGTGTCTTCAACTCTCGTAGTTCTGCTGGAGCCATTTGATACGGGGCCATCGAGATTGGGGCCGTGCCGGGTTGTAGCTCGATGGTGAAATCCAATTCCCTTGGCGGCGGTAATCTTGGCAATTCTCAGGGAACTCGTCCTTGTATTCGTAGATGATGTGAGGAAGCTAAACCCTAACTCCATACGATTTGGTTTTCGAACTTGTTAACTGTCCAGAGAGCTTATCATGTCACTTTGCTCTGTGTGCATTGGGTGTAGAAAGGTCCAGTCTACCCCCTTTAAATGAGTAAGACCTCACTAGCGAAAAAAAATGATTTTTCGCTTCTCTTATCACTTTCGATAATAGCGCGATTGGCTAACAGTCGAACGTTGACGTCAAAGTCAATTCCTTTTGTGACCTAAGAATCACAAGTCAAATGTAGGGCTAAAACTCCTTCTACTATGATCTATCCATCTTTTAGGGGCGAAGGGCGTTCGGAGCTTGAGGTGGGAGTTTAGGCGTAGTCGGTAGTCGCTTAACCCAGTTGATACTCTATCTTGCGTTGAGGTTTGAGTTGGCATGACCTCGGAGTAATTGTAGGCAACGTTATCGTTGGCATCAGGGCTACGCGTTTTATCCTTGCTGGTGGGGTTGATAAAATGACGACGTTGTTGACTTTTTATGTCAATCTTGTAATGACTACTCCACGAAGTTAGGTTTTGGATTTCGAGGGTTTCCAACTATCTGGTTCTCAAAAGGGAGTGCGTGCAACAACGTTCTCACACTGATCTTACCCTATTTTCGATCATTATCTATCTAGAGAAAGGAAATTCTTCTTTGACAGGTACTCTATTTACTGAGTAGCTTCCTTCGACAGTACCTTTTTCTTCATTGTTGAGGTTTTGTCTTCTTCATACTAGGATTCTTCGGCTCGTTTGATCGGCCAATCAATGTAAAAGGAATGATTCCTCTATCGCTTCCTTCTAATCGGAGTCAACGTTGATTTCGTAACTCCTCGGAGTCTGAGTTGCGGTTGGTGAATAAATATTTATATGATATACTTAAGTAGGATATCTCGTGGTTTATAGGAGTAATAGATACGATAAACGTTTAGCTATTCGGATTTACGCTCTCAGAATGTGGTCTACCCAATCTACCCAAGGCCGAGTGTTGAACCTATGCTCTGATACCATTTGTAACGCCCCACTTTTTCGGAAGCAAAATAAAATAATTTCTTAAGAAAATTTTGCTAAATAAATATAATTTTCCAAAATAAAGGTCTATTACAATCTCAAAATCAATTTACCGATTCAAAATACATTAACTTCAGAGCTGACTCTAGGCTTGGTACGAATCCCAAGTATACTCGATCTCTATTCCTGATATTCTTCTTGTGTCGAACTGCACCATTGTTGAATCCTCTCCATTGAATCCTGCGCCCTCTGGCAAATTGATCGCCGAAGCAATCGATTTACCAGGATACAGACGTATCCGTGAGTGATAAATCACCCAGTAGAATAATCCAACCCAACCACCCCTCTTACTTTACAGCTAGCAATCAAGCAGGATAAACATAGTACGAAGAAATATAACAGAGGTATTTCATATCAATCAATTTATTACTATTCATTAACCTGACGTGTGATCTAAGATTTCACCGCGAGATCTTTCCTCCCTCAACCGCTAGCCATGCTCATTCCCGTGAGTTCACTTCCCTTTGCTGTCGCAGATACACCTAAGTTATATACCGAGTGTGCATCTCCAATAACTACAACAAGGGGAAAGCTTATCATGCCTGCATCACAACTAGGGTTCGCCTATCTTATAAACCACATCACAACCATCACAATCATCACTGGACTCTCGCCAGTCTATCAATTTACCACTGGACTCTCGTCAGGACTCTCGATGTTCCACTGGACTCTCGCCAGGACTCAATCTCATCACGTATCTCATCATATCTCAAAATCACGCCTGCAGACAATCTAAAATCAAACAAAACTTTCCAATTCATCCATTACCTAGCATCATCTAGGTGATTTCTATTTCGCATACTACCCCATGTCTCTAGGGTCCAATCTAGCAGATCATTCAACAGTTGGAAATAATAATTAAGCAAACAGAATAATAATTGAAATAAACAATATGCATTGAATCACATAACCTTTTATGAATGGGCCGTTGCCCTTAGTTTTGTATGATCAACAAGTCATTAATAAAGTCAGGAACTTTTTATTAAATAAAAGTTTTAATAAAAAGAATATAATCTAGGCTTTTTAATCAGGAAAATAAATTGATTGATGATCATAATAAATACGATAAGTAGTTAATAACACTAGAGTAGGTAGCATGGTTCTAAAAGGAGTCCTAGGGTCCTACGTAACCTGTTCAAGTGTCAACAAGTGGTTCCGGAGGGTTACGGAATTATTTTTAAAATAAAAATGATTTATAAAGTTGTCAAAAGTAGAATAAATAGATAATAAATCATTTAATAAATAAAATATGTCGAGATTAACAACATATCATCTTTAGGATGTAAAGAATCTAAAAAAAATATTTTGGGAATTTATAAATTGGTTTATAAGGTCGCAAGGATTTTTCATTTGAAACTTTTGATTGAAAATAAACAAAAAATTAATTAAATAGATATTAAAATAAAAAAATATGATATTAACAAGTTATGATCCTTGAGGTGTTAGGAGTCTAGGAAAAATAGATCGGGCGTCGAAAACGGTGTTCGGGATGTCGAAAAGTCGATTCGGAACGAAACAGAGAAAACCGCAAGGTTGGACCGGGTTGACCTTGCGGTGGAGCATGTCGCCGCGAACTCGCGGCTAGTTCTTGCGGTCCGCAGGTTGCGGCCGCAAGGTCTGGTCCAGAAGTCGTTTTTTTGTCTTTTCGCGATGGTTTCGATGCATGGGACCTTGGGGGACTATGGGTTCGGTCTAAAAACAATAAATATACATAGAGGAGTGTTTGGAATAGATTATAGTACCTTAAATCGGATCGAATTGATTCAAGAACGAAACTTGAATATTGGGGAAGACGACTTCGGTTTGGGAGATCGGGGAATCTTGGGCTCGAATTGGACGATGGTTGTGGATGTTTGGGATTCAGGAGATGATTGGAATGATGAATTCGGATTTCGGTTGGGTCTAGAACACAAACCCACTTTTCTCTCTCTTTCTTTCTCTCTCTAGAACTCCATGGATTGGGGTCCGACTTCCTTTGAATTCTCTCTCTCTTCTGGACTGGTAGGGTGTGAATAATTTCGTGGTGAGTTCTAGGGTCGGGGTTGTAGGGTATATATAAGAGAATTTTGATGATAAGGGTGATAAAATTGTATTGGATTGGGATTCTAACTCTTGGCTTGATATGGACGGGATTATGGATGAAAATATGGTCAGGGGAGTGGTAGAGATCGAGTAGGAGTAGGAGATGGAGAGATAGAAGGAGTTCTAGTCATGCATGCAATTCAAAAAAAATAAAAGAGATAATTAAGATAGGATAATTATTTTTTGTATTTATCTATTAACAAAAAGAATTTTATAAATACTAATAACACTTTTTAATGATATCATTAAAGATAAAATTTTACGGAACTAAAATTTGTAAATCTTTTAAAAAAAATTGGTTCGAAAATCTGGGTTGTTACAAAACCGACATTTGAAAATTATGATATAGGGGCCCAAGCAGCAACACTCGGCACTCCCTGGTTAACCACATACATCATATAATACTCTGGTAGCGCCACCTCCGCATTGGCCATATATATAATACTAGTGGATGCCCGTGCCTGAAGGCACGGCGCAACGCATTCTAAACACATTCTAAATAAAACATGTATGTAGTTTTCATACTATTTTTCTTGCCTCTTGATTGTGTCCCTCCACAAATCTATAGACGGGTCATATCCTGAAAAATGAAGCTATCTAGTAATTAGAACACCCATACTATTTAGAAAATGGTTGAATCCATCACAGTGGCACATTAACCGAACATGAAAATTCAAAATTTAACATGCTTCTTGAACCCAACAAAATCCAATTGATTGAAGTACGAAAAAATATTAAAATAAAATAATATCGTTAGTATCTCACCTTCAATTGCAGAGGAGCCATTGAACCTACTTCTTCCCTCCTCTCTTTCATATCTGAACGTGAGATTTGGTTGATTTTGAATATGCATTTTGTGTTTGAATAATCAAATCAAATATAAAATTGAGCAAGGGTTATAAATTTGAAATTTCAAAAGATAATATAAAATATCAGACAAAAAGTACCTCAATAAGCAATATCATGACTTGCCGAGCCAAAAAAAAAAAGCAATATCATGACTTAGGCCATCCATAGTGGTATAATCAAAAGCCTATTGTCCTTAAAGTTAACAATGTTGGTGCAAAAGATGGCTCACAATGGTATAATCAAACTTAGCAACATCCTTAGAAATAATCAAATTTTGGGCTTTGGATAACCAAAACTAGCAATCTTTTTCAATAATCAAAATTTGTGGACTCCACACCACATAAGTTAACTAGTTCCAAAATTTGTATACACTCGTGTTTCAATTGGTATTTTTCTTCTCTACTTCGCCTACTCTATATCTTCTTCTCTTCACTCACAAGCTATTTTTCTTTCTTTCCCTCAAAAAGTGAAGCTCATATCTCTCGATCATCTATAATTCAACCCATCATCACCGGATTAAGGTATTTCACTCTTCTTTCTCGTTTCTTTTTTTTCCCCAAAAAAAATTCATAATAGGATGGAAGAAAGTCACCGATTTTTCCCCAAAATTAAGAGAGAGAATAGATATATTTTTGCCAAAAAAACCCGTAAATGGAGGAAAGTGAATGATAGGAAACAGAGGAAGGGAGAGAGTGAAATTGTAATGGACCCTTATTTTGGTTATGGACTAGAAGTGACCATTGTGAAGCTCAACATTATTAAGCTTAGCAACCTCTTAAGTGAATAATCAAAAGCTGATGTGTCAACTTTTGATTATTCTTTTTTGATTATACCATTGTGGATGGCCTTATTATCCTTCCTTTCAAGACGTTTCCTAATTTAATTAGAGCATAAGGAAAGAAAACTTGGACGTTCTAACTTCAAAGAGTAATTGGCTAGTTTGGTACGAGGATGTGAATGAAATTGATGAATTAGTAAATCTTTTGTTCAAGAATGTCATCCCTTCCATTTCAACCAACATAATTAGCACAAATCATGGGATCACTGTAATCACGTGTAAAAATTTTTTTTTTACATTAGTGTAGGTTTATATATTAGGAAATATGATTTATTAAATCCAACGATTATAAGCTTATCAAAAAGTACGATCGAACGACTGTAGATACTACTTTGTTTGTATGCCTAGACATTTCTCAACAGAAACCGCTCTGTATTGTAATATAGATTAGATGAGATGATAGAGATATACATATATACTCCTTCCGTCCCAATTTAAGTGTCCACTACGGTTCTGCGTGCCATTTTCAATTGTTTATATATCTCAACATATATTAAGTTTTATGTTTTTAAGATCATTATCTTATAGAAATAATTGAGATTTATCAAACAAGATCCATGTTACATATTTTTAGCAATACACATTGAGAGATATAAGTAATTGAAAATGTCACATAAAATCGTAGTGAATACTTAAATTGGGACGGAGGGAGTGTGTATATATATATAAGCATCGTACCCGTCCTATGCACGTACAGAGGCAAGAGAAAAAACCCTATTATGCTTTAGGTTATTTATAGATATGATTTACCATTAAATTTTAATGTTTTAATGAAAGAGCGTTTTAGCATAAAAAAAAACTTTGGAATCTTTTTCTAACCTTTTATATTGAACTTATTGTATTTTGCAAATTTTAGGGAAATAGAAAGAGAGAAGAAAATGAATTTTATCAGGAGAAGGCCACATAGAAGAGCGAATTAACGGGATAACTTGATAATCCGGGGGTGCTGTAGTGCACCTGCCGTAGTGTGGCCAATCGATCAGGTCGTCCATCTCGACAATGGACAGCTCGGATTTTCATCCGAACAATGGACGACTAGGATATTTGTAGGAGCTCGGATTAAATCCGAGCCGTTCGTGTCGATATGGATGGCCAGATCGGCCGCACTACACGGTGTAGTGCGGCGGGTGCACTACAGCCTCTCCTGATTCCGAAAGCTAAGTACATGTAGTGCGGCGGGTGCACTACAGCCCCTCCTGATTCCGAAAGCTACATGTACTTATACCTTTTCTTTAACATCTTCACTTTATAGCTTGGGGTAGACGATACGTGCCTATTAAAATTGATAGAGAGAGACTGTGGACATTTTTGCTTTGATCAGATGAAGCCTTAGCTTTGGGTGTTCGTTTTAAGATGCCAAAATAAAGGTGTTTCATTTTTGCTTTGATCAGATGATTCCTCCATATTTGTCGTGGATAAAGAATAGTTAATGATTAGAAGAGATTATTTGGTGGTAAAACATTATTCCAACCACTCACAAAATTCCACATGTTAATAACTAACAAAAAACAATTGGTCCAACATCTTTAATCAATACTATATGAATTGAGCACCACTGGGTAATGTGCCTTCCACACTGAATAATGTGTCCAAATGTTCAACCCAGGATCGTGCTTCTGGAAACTGTGAAAAATAAGCACAAGTACCACAACTTTGTAAACAAGGAGTTAAGTAGGTTCAACTTTGTAAACAAGGAGTTAAGTAGGTTCAACCATTGACATAGCTCGGAAATACTTCCCAGTTGTTTAAGTAGGTTCAACGATATTATTCTCAAAATGATTAAGCTCTATTCTTGAAAATGTAGTTTGAACTTCTCAATTTTTGAAATATACTTCCTAATTGATCATGTGAACTTGAAGTATTCATATTAAAATTTAAAAAAAAAACCTCGAAACTATGCGGGCGCCTTAGGCCTCAAGTGGTTCAGTCATTGAGAGAAAGGGCTTAAGCGGGTAGCTAGCGTGTGACCCTGAATAAACCTGGAGTTTCGGACGGTTACACTAACGAGGCCGGCCTCTTATTGTCCATAACCATTAGAATGGTGCTGCTGGTAAAGACAAAAAATCTGTACTAGTGGGTACTAATTTATTTTTGGGCACATTTTGGGTCTCAAAAAAATGATCGGAGTCGCTCATTTTGTTTAAAATACTTTGCTTATGGTCTCTACGAAAAATAAGCTCAATCCGATATCGGTTAAGACACCTACAAAACATCCAACTTTGTCCCAGAATTCAAGCCTAAATTCTAGAGCAAAGTTTGGATGTTTCATAAATGCTCTTACCGATGCCGGATTGAGCTTATTTTTTGTAGGGACCATAAGCAAAGTATTTTAAACAAAATAAGCGACTCCGATCATTTTTTTGAGACCCAAAATGAGCCCAAAAAAGGGGTTTGTACCTACTGGTACAGATTTTTTGTATGTACCATTAGACTTTCTGTAACCATTACCTCAAAAAGAGGCTTTCGGCCCAATAATCTCTGGCTTTGTTTGTTTTGCCACGGGAGATGATTATTGTAGACTTTTTACATTTTTCCCTGTTTTGTTACAAGTAGACCTCTATGACAGACCAAGCCTGTATAGTCTCTGGGCTTTGGACCGAACCTGAATATACTGGTTTGCTTCTTTTCTTTTTCCTGAACAAATGAAAGTCCAAGTATGGTACCCCTTTAACTTCCCGGCTGCCAAGGAAAATATTGTCCCATCACATCGCACCACTATATGTAGAAGATCCTACCACACCTATGTTGGGACCGAAGCTAGGGATTCACCACTGATTTGCCTTTGTAGTAGCATATTTTGAGCATAGCACATCCGGACGCACATGGGCCTACAAGGCGTACTCAACGTATAAGACTTCTCGGCAATCTCCATCTCGACTGCACCATCGAGTTCAAAGTGTTATGGGTCTATTTAAGACTCTTCTCGAATTCTCGGAGTTGATTTACTTGTGAGCCCAATGGAGTAGAATATCTATACAACAACTTAGCTTGATCGGCATCAAAATAGGGCTTGATCTAAACCTATTTGTATTTAAAAAAGAATAAAGGTGACAATTGCAAACCAATTACATTTTTTTTTTTTAACACAAATGTGTGTAGCCAAACGAAATAATTGTAACGTGAATGTTATAATTCATTGAGATGAACCCCGAATGGATACAAAATATCTAGACCATACGGTGTAGTCCAAATAAGATTTGGACAAAACTAAATCTTACTCTTCGGAGCGTCTACGTTGTACGCATTTAAACCTAATCATAATTCATCAGTAAGTCTGTTTACACAGATATTTCCTACACAGATCACTCACAGATTCGTGTGTGGGGCCCACTTCGAGTCCCACACAAATGATTCGAGCCGTTCTTTAAATGTAAAATATTTTTTCAAGGGCCCCGCCAAAAATCAACTCAATCCAATACTTATAGGTGCTCGATTCAATTATCTAACTTTTCATTATCTTGAAATCCGAATGAAAAGCTAGATGATTAAATCGAGTACCTATAAGTATCGGATTGAGTTGATTTTTTGCAGGGGCCCTTGAAAAAATATTTTACATTTAATAAACGGCTCGGATTGTTTGTGTAAAACCCAAAGTGGGCCCCACAACAAATCTGTACACAAAATTTGTGCATTTTTGCTGTGTGTGTAGCATTATTGATAATTCGTAAAGATTCTTTCTTAGCTATGTAATTTATCTCTGCTTTCTCACTCAGTTTCACTTTGATTTCACTCTTCCAATAAAGTCCAACCAACCATATGATGCTGTCCCATGACATTAAAAAAAAGAAATCCTTTTTTCGTTTGATTAATATTATTGCACCAATATGTCTTGTGTCCATAATAGCAAAAATATACTTTATCTTGGTACAGTGGGGCCAAAGAATTTCACAGGACTACAAAAGAATCCTCAATATGGTCCTTTCCCAAGTTCAAAAGTTTGGGAAAATGACGGCCCAGAACGTGTTTTGATAATTAATACCCGCCAAGGACATACTGAGAATATTTGCTAATACTGAAAATGTACTTGGCGGGTATCAAAGTGAAACTTATTATGTGCCAACAAAGCAAATGAACAATAAGCCAATGAGACACACACCATACACAACCTGACACAAGCTCGAAACTTATTATGTGCTATCAAATCCTTTGCGGCTTGTGCAAGTGGGAGGAGATATTAGTCCCCCAAAATTAGTCGAGGTGCGCGCAAGCTGACCCGACACTTGAGTTATGTAAAAACATTAAGCCAATTAGAGGTACCCATTTCTTTTATGTGTTCATTTACAAATCGATCATCATTTAAGCATGTAACTATTTATTAATTTAACAACGGCCGTCTTTGAATTGGTGCAACAAAGACAGATAAAACGTGCCATTGCATCAATGTCAACTTCCCAAGTAGCATAGAATAATTCTTAGGGGAGAAGCAAGTTTTACATTCAAATTATATTCTACCGAGTTGAAAAGTACTGTAGAAGACTGAGCTGATTTATACAACCAATAGATTTGATCAAAGATACTCGAGGGCTGAAGCAGCTAGTGCCGACTCTGACATTTGGGAGCCTAGGATGAAGTTAAAAAATTAGGTACCTTAATATATTTCAGTTACAGAATGATAAAAAGATAAATTGGTCACTCAATAACATCTTAGACAAAAAGTATTAATAGTGTTTTGTCAAAAAGGGTTTTACATGAAGATTAGACTTCTATTAATTTGTGTTCTTATTTAAGTATATACAACTTGAGAGAGTTTATTGGATTTTTGTCTCATTAGGGGAATATAAATACTATTGAGACAAAAATACTACAGTGCCAAAGAGTAGATTTTTTTTGTAATTTGGAATTTTTTTAATAAAATCTATAAGATAGGTGTAATATTGCAATACTTACAAGTGCTCCCAGAAAATTTCTAAAAAAAGTATATACCAATTGATTCATGCCACTTGTCACACTCAGAGCCCTCCTCACGAAAAGTGTCTCTGCAATAATATACTCCGTATTAGATGCTGATCCATGTACTCACAAGCAATCAAATTTGCATCACATTCATTATAATAAAATGTATCCTTCTTTGAATTGTTAGGTGAGAGAAATCGTATGGCTATTTGGATGAAGGTTTGTTAACGCGTGAAAAAAAATCTTGAATCTATCTTGACCCATTGTTTTATGAGTTGATCGCGTGTTCCTTGCACTCTACACTTATTATGTAACTTTTTTTACGCCCTCCATCCCCTTTTTAAAGTCGCATTATTTCATTTTGGGCTGTCTCTTAATAAATGTACATTTTGTAAAGTTAATGGGTAAAAGTTGATACATTTTCCATTTTGCCCCTTTAAATAGATTTCATTTTGAAAAGTTAGTGAGTAAAAGTGTAATGATGATGTCTCCATAGAGGGTAAGTAGGAAAAGTGGAGGTAAAAGTTGATATGAAAGATGTAATAATGATGTTTTCTTAATAAGTTGGAGTTACGAAACGGGATACTTAAAAAGGAACGGAGGGAGTATTATTATTTTTTATTTTAATCTATTTGACTTTTTAGACTTTTGTTTTAGACAATTTGAATTAGTCTTTGGGATGGCTTATTATCCTTTTTGGTTCCCAAAGTTTCACAAAAATCTCATTTTGGTCCCCAATAAATACATTGGAGCAATTGAGTCCCCAACGTTATCAAATGTGTACCAATGTAGTCCCTCACCCCTCACGCCGTTACCCCAAACGTCAAAACTAGGGGCATGTTTGTCATTTCCCTTCCCCCAACCTTTTTATTCTCCACAGCACCTATTAGGGTTGGGAAAATCACTTATTCCTCGTGAAGGGAGAGATGACAGCTTTCCCCCTCATGTAGTCGTCAGCCTTCCCCAGCAAACCCCCCCCTCCCTCTTTCGTCGCTTCTGGCTAAGTATATTTCGGCGGAGGAAAGGAAGCGACTAGGTTCACCATCAGGGGTTGTTCGGCTATATAAGCCAAGTGGCTTATTTTTTTTGTTCTTATTCAAAAAAATTTCACATATGTTAGTTTTTTGTCAATTTTTTAGGGATTATTGCTTCTTCATGACAAGAAAAATCTAAAAAGTAAAAAATTACGATCGAAATCTAATTTTTTTGAATAAAAACAAAAATAGACGAGTCGGGCGCTGTGCTGGCCCTAATCCCTTTAATGAGGTGCACCGATCCGTGGGCCTACCAAAGGTCAATTATGTGTTTGCCGAGCAAAAAAAAAAAGGTCAATTATGTGTTCATGCTAGGGAGCCCACGAGGACTTAATGGCATAAATTCCAAAAAGTGAGGCCTGAGAGGCTGGCCACCTTCTATAATATACTAGACACCGGACACACGGAATGTGTGTGCAAGTAAGTTTTCTTAAATATGCACGAATAACTGCCGGCTTATTCTTAGATCTTTCGAAACATTGTGTTACCTTTGCCGATAAAAATGAAACATTTTATTATATACCCTTGTGTGCCCAATAATCGATAATAGGCTCAATGAGAATTATTTCGGAAAATGTCAACTACAAAGGATATTATTTGGGAAAATGTCAAATTGAATCTGAAGGTATTCTATTATATATATTAGATCAAGCCGATGGCCGATTGGGGTCCGGACCAGTTTTTTCCTTTTAAAACTCATTCATAAAGTTCAAAACACCTTCTAGAAGGAATTAAGTAAAAGAATTGGTTACTAATTAATTCCCTCCTCGCCAATCTCAAAAATAAAATAAAAAATAAAAATCAATTCCCTCTTGAAAGAACAAGTCTCTATCTTGTGAACTCTCTGTCACGTCCGGCTGGCCAGGTTCAAGGCGGCAACTAAATGGCCAAATGGGGTTTGATGTCTCTTTATAGATTCGAACCCTAGACCTTTTTCTTGAAAATCAAGGAGTACAATGAGATGAGCTAATAGTCACATCTCAGAAAAGATATTTGAAGGATACAAAGAAAGTATGTGTACAAGATGACCATATCAGGCTTAGCAAGAAAAAAAAAAGATTACCATATCAGTACTAGTACTTCAACAAAAGAGGACAATAGGAGGATTCCGCCCCGTTCCAGAAACCCGAATAAGTATTTATTTTTTAAGAAGACAATTTCAAGCTCTAAAATCATGTGTTTATGCAAATAATTTTCTATCAATATGAATCTTGTTTAACAAATCTCATTGAGATCTTTTAAAAGGTGCAAAAAAAATTAAAAAATTATTTTTAGTTTGAAAATGTGAAATAAGCCGCTTATTTTTTAAGAAGATTTCTGGAACGGGAGAAGCTGCCTACAAATGATAGTTCCTCCTCCACGTAAAGGGATATATAGAATTCAATTCCTCATGAACCACTTTAGTCTTAGGATGACATTAAGTAGCCAAGTTTTGCCTTGTGTATTTGGATGCTTATGTTTGTGTGGCAAGTGCTTATAGTTTTTCAGATTGGGTTATACCTTTGTTTTCTTTCTTGTCTACCTAATAATAGGTGTCTGTCCTCTTGTTTGCAAGACAAATGTTTTGTTCCACTTTAGCTACAGTGTTTGATCATTCTTGTTATATATATACATATATTAGAAAGCTTCTAATGCGGACCTCCGCATCCAAGCAAAGTGCGGACCACCCCATTTCTCCCCTTTCCCGATTGAATTTTTTTGATCCGAGCCATTCAATGTGTTCAGAACGTGATTTTAAGGGTACCCGCGAGAAATTGGCAAAAAAAATGACCAGAAAGGGCTTGACTTGAGCAGTTTTTATTTGAACCGTTCAATATAAAATAAACAAAAACTGCTCGAATGAAGCCCTTCTCGGTCTTTTTTTTTTGCTAATTTCTCGATAGTACCCATAAAATCACGTTCTGAACACATTGAGCGACTCGGATCATCAAAATTCGATCGGAAAGGGGGAGGTCCGCACTTTGCTTGGATGCGGAAGTTCGCATTATAAGCTTACTCTCTCTCTCTCTCTCTCTCTCTCTCTCTCTCTCTCTCTATATATATATATATATATATATATATTTGGTTAATAAAATTCAATTACCCAAAAAAGAAATTTGTTCCAACATTATTCGACCAGAAGTCTACATCGAAAATCTAATCCAAAATCTAGTTGTATCCAAGGGCAGCATCAGAAATCTAAACTGTCTTGGTCTAATCCGGAAATCTAGTTGTGAAAATTGACACTACTCTACTTATAATAATATTCGATGAAGAAAGAGACCTCTCATTATTGTAATCTATTTAAGACACCAAAACAGAAATGGACGCAGAATTTCAGCGATGGGTACACAAATATTAAACTTTTTCGTTGACACATGAAAGCTGACCCAAATTGAGAATCTCTATTATTACTCCTATAAAACACAAGGGTGTGGGTCTCATATAAATACAAATTGCTAGAAGGGCTGAAATTCATTTGATCCAAGGGTTGAGAAGGAACTTGCAAATGTAATGTAAGTGCCTACATTCTTTATAGTAATTGTGCAAATGTCACCGTTCTCCAAATTCCAAAATCCTACTAGATAGTAAGTGCCGTAGGCACGGGCAACTTTAACCAGGGTATGTAGTACCGTAAGCACATACAAACACTAGTATATTACTATATGATACTAGAAGCATTGTCCTAGATATTTTCAATGGATCGACCCAATTACAGAAAAATAGTCATAGTCATACATACACGGAGACGCATAAAATCCCATGCATTCGTATCTACTTTTTTTTTTTTTCCGCCAAAACGATAACAGTGATATTATAGATCTAAGAAATAGTACATCAAGAGGAAACTCCATCCCTAAATAAGGGATTAAGAAACCAAACAGGAGGGGACTTAGTCCAAAGACTATACCCAACTCCAACTAAACCCATCGCTCCAAACAGTTGGAGCACTGAAGAAAACAACCAAAAACACCCACACAGGGGTGATAGAAATCCCACACAGTAGACACTAGAGGTGGCAAACGGGCGGGTCTTGGCGGGTTGAAACGGGTCGCGGGTCAAATATGGGCGGGTCAAATATGGGTCAAAAGGTAAACGGGTTGAAACGGGTTGGGTCGAATATGGGTCAAGCCAAACCCAAACCCGCCCGACCCGACCCGTTTTACTTTTTTTTATTTTTATTTTTATAATTTTATTTTTTATAATTTTCAAAAACTAATTCCCCTCTATCGAAACTTAGACTTGCTAAAAAAAATACCACATCTACGAACATTTCGAATCATTAAGGAAAAAAAACCCCAAGTCATGCCTTAAAAAAAAACACGAAATCGTCTCAGGTTTTACAAATAAAATCAATTATGCTTATACAAGAATATGGGTACAGAATATGGTTAATTTATGTATGCAGAGAGAGACTTACGAAGAGCCGAAGCCACTGCTTGGGTTTGGATTAATTAAAAAGTCAAGTGACTCAATTTTTTTTTTGTCTCTATTCAATTTTTTTTTGTATTTGCTTGTTTTACGACAAACTTTGTACCCCTATTAGTTCATCTCGATGAGAGAATCGAAAAAGTAATATTTTTTTACTTTTACCCTAATATTTTTTTTTGTAATATTCAAGATAAATCCCAAAAAATTGGTTTTTGGGCTTTATCTTGGATGTTTTTAAAAATATTTGGGTAAAAGTCATAATTTTTTACTTTTCCGATTGGAGCGAATCAAAAATCATAAAATACTTGTCGCAAAACAACAAACACGAAAAAAATTGAATACGAACAAAACGAAAAAAAGCCCAAAAGTGAGAGAGGAGCTCAAGAGATTGGTCTTGTAATTATCCTATCACAATCAAAAGGAGCTCAAGGGACTGGTGGGTGTGGGTGTGGGTGTGTGTGTGTGTGTGAGAGAGAGAGAAAGAGAGAGAGAGAGAGAATTTGAGAGAGAGAGAGAATTTGTGTGGATGAATTTAACGGTCCGAATATGAAAAAAATTTAAATTAGAACAAAATTCACAAATTTAAATTAAGTTCAAGAGAACGCAGTCTTAGGCCAAAATGTGGAATCAAAATGTGGTGGACCATAGTCAGAGAGAGAGAGAGAGAGAGAGAGTAGTAACAGACTAACAGTAGTTCACTTTTGAAACCAAAAAATGGTTTCGTCTGGTATAGGAGACCGGACAACGTAACAGTAGTTCACTTTTGTGTATGGAATGGATCTTTTAGTTTTAACCCATATTCAACCCATATTTAACCCATCTAAACCCATGTAAATATGGGTTTATATGGGTTCAACCCATATAAACCCATTATATAATATGGGCGGATTGGGTAGGGTTATAAGTGGGCGGATTGGGGGGGTTAGAAAAATATGGGTTGAGATTGCCACCTCTAATAGACACCAAAGAACAAACAAAAAAGAGAAAAACCGGTAACGGAACCAGATGGAGTCTGCCATACCGGAGCAGACTTCATCCACCAACCTAGATCTCCCACTCCAACATTCGTATCTACTTAGAAATGCAAAATTTTAAACATAAAGCTACATTTGTTTTTTTTGGTAAACTACATAAAGCTACATTACATATAGGGCTCGCTTGGAAGCAGCAAAAGGAAGGGGGATTCTGATATCCCCCCTCCTAATACGTGGGGCCACAGATATGGCGTTGTTTGGGAAGTTGAGAAGCAGGGGGGATATCTTTCGACGGCCTCCTTCGGAATCCCTCCCAATACAACCTCAGGGGGGCTTAGAGATGGCTAGGGTCTGAGCAAGCCATGTCGAATCCGCCCTAATCCCCCCATCATTTGGACCATCTTACCCTTCGTAATCCCCCTTCCCCACCCCCACGCATCATTTCTGTCGCACTCTTCTCGGTCTCTTCTTGTTGAAACGGAGAAAAGGGCTCGAAGAGGTCTGTGGCGATTTGGTGCTTTTGGTCGATTTGGAGTTCGATTCAGTCCAGGTTTGAACTGCATTCTTCGAATTTGTACTGTTTTATGTGTATCTGTGTTCGATTTTGTGTTGATTTATCATTCCCGCAGTGTATTTGTTCGATTTGGTTAGTGGGTTTTGTGGGTGTGGACTCCAGGTACCATATCTGTCGCTACTCTTCTTGGTCTGTGGTTGTTGGAACGAGAAGAAGGGCTGGAAGAGTTTTGTGGCGATTTGGTGCTTTTGGTCGATTTCAGTTGGTTTCACTGAGGTATGAACAACAGTCTTCCTTTTTGAACTGCGATTCAGTCCAGGTTTGAACTGCATTCTTCGAATTTGTACTGTTTATGTGTATCTGTGTTCGATTTTGTGTTGATTTATCATTTCCGTAGTGTATTTGTTCGATTTGGTTAGTGGGTTTTGTGGGTGTGGACTCTAGTAGAGGTACCATATCTGTCGCTACTCTTCTTGGTCTGTGGTTGTTGGAACGAGAAGAAGGGCTGGAAGATTTTTGTGGCGATTTGGTGCTTTGGTCGATTTCAGTTGGTTTCACTGAGGTATGAACAACAGTCTTCCTTTTTGAACTGGTTCTGTTGTTTTTTAGGTTCGATTTTGTGGCCTTTTTTTTTTCCGGCAGAGTTTTTGTTCGATTTGGTTATGTGGGTTATGTGGGTTTGAACTGTTCGAAACTGTCCGATGTAGGAGGGTCCAAAGCTGTGGCCGTCATATTGTGTGTTCATAAATTTTATACATTCGCTTGTTTATAGACATGTCAAAAAGTATTGACAAGTTAAAAAATGCTATATACGGCTATAAATATGCCCAGATTGAAGTATTCGAAAATCCATGGATTTGTTGTTGTGGATTGTTTTGTTGGTGAAGAAAATGTCGTAACATTTGAGAACCCAGTTGATGATTTTCATATCATCTAAAATATGGCAAAAGAGGTCTAGCGTAGGATAATGGTAAATAGGTACAGTAAAACATATGATGAGTATGGGTTTAAATTAAAACCAAGTAAGTAGATGAGTATGAGTTTGGAATTTCTATATGTGTATATATCCATTGAATTGTGTTCATAATTGGTGAATAATATGAAACCCTACCTAAAAACCTAAACCCTACTGATATGGGCTTTGAATTTTGATTAATAGTTAGGGTTCATCATTGTTAGATAGGATTTAAAGATTAGGTTTTCCAAATAAACCCTAAATCTTGGAAATGTTTTTTAGGATGGCAAGATTAAATAGGAAACAGAAAAGGAGAAGAGAAGAGCAAGAGGGATTGATGGCATTACAGGCCTTTATGAACGCTATCATTGGTGTTATTCGTCTGTACTTGTTCATCACGTCCACGTTTCGGCCTCGTCGTCCGGAGTTGTCTCCGAATCCAGACTTTTACCAGACGCACGTAAATAACATCAATAGGCTTGTAAGGGGTAATGACGCGGACTGCCATGAACAGTTGAGGGTGAATAGACATACTTTTTTGAGATTGTGTTGTTTAGTCCGAGGTGGTGGGTTAACCGACTCACGCAACGTATGTCTCGAGGAGAGGGTAGCAATATTCTTGTGGGTCCTCGGTCACCATACGAAGCAGAGGCGTACAAAATTTCAATTCTATAGGTCTACTGAGACAATAAGTAGGCATTTCAATGTTGTACTCCAAGCTGTCTTGCGCCTTCACCGAATGCTCCTAGAGACGCCCGACCCTGTACCTGCTAACTACCAAGACAGTAGGTGGAATTGGTTTCAGGTATAGCCCTTCTCAATTGTTCGTATTTCATCCATTGTCAAGATTTCCTCTAAGTTCCACATATTCACTACGTTAATAATCTTGTCCACTTTTGTTAGAATTGTCTTGGGGCCTTGGATGGGACGTACGTGCCAGTAAATCCCCCGGCCGCAGACAAGCCACGATATAGGTCGAGGAAGGGTGAGATTGCTACAAATGTCTTAGGTGTTTGTACCCGGGACCTTAAATTTGTCTATGTATTGGCTGGATGGGAAGGATCGGCTACAGACTCTAGAATCCTTGGAAACGCCATGGAAAGACCCCACGGTCTTAGAGTTCCCCGTGGTATGTTCCATATCCGAAGTTGTAGTTTACTTTGACTCCATTAAAGTTATCCACCCATCAATGTGTTGTCTTCCATTCGTTACAGGACATTATTACCTTGTTGATGCCGGCTACACCAATGGGAACGGTTTTTTAGCACCATACCGTGGACAACGATATCACATTAACATTTGGAGGCAAGGTCACATGCCAACAAGCAAAGAGGAGTTCTTCAACATGAAACATTCCGCCGCTAGGAATGTCATTGAGAGAAGCTTTGGGGTTCTCAAGATGCGGTTTGCAATTTTGAGATCTCCTTCCTATTACCCGATAAGGACTCAATGCCGTATCGTGTCAGCATGTTGTCTGCTTCATAACCTAATTAAGAGAGAGATGCCGAACGATCCCATTGAACACGAGTACACTGCGTGGGAACGAGCACATATGAACGATGTCCCTGTTGATGATAACATTGCTAACGTTGAGAGTTCCAATGAGTGGAGTGCGGGGAGGGATGCTCTAGCGGCGGCCATGTATAACCATTGGTTAGGCAATGGTGGGGGACAAGTGGAGGGCATCCTTCCTTGATTGTATTTTCGTTTTGTGGTGTCAAACATTGTAATTGTACTAATTCGAACTTCTTCGTAACTTATTCTTTTGAACAACTTGTAATGTACTATTGAAATTGCCGGTGTTTTTCATAACGTAATGTTTAAGGTCCTACTGTTACAATTGTTGCACACTTTAAAATGCATTTGCAGCTATGGCTGCTAACGATGTGGAAGTAGTGGAAGTAGAAGGGCCTACAAAGCAAAAACGTAGGAGTTGGAGGAAAAGTGAGGAGGATGCACTAATGAAGTGCATGCTCAATGAAGCGGCGGAGAGGTGGAAGGCCGAAAATGGGTTCAAAACGGGTTACTTCACCCACTTGGAGAAGGAGTTAGAGAAAGTTCTCCCGGGGTGCAACCTTAAGGCAAACCCCCACATTGACTCCAAGGTGAGGTATTGGAAATCCCTTTGGGCTAGAATTGTAGACATTACAAACCTAAGTGGTTACGGGTGGGATGCGGTCAACAAACGCATCGACGTGGAGCAAGCCGTATGGGATGCGTATGAAAAGGTAAGTCTCGACCTTGAATTCCAATGCTTTAATTGAATATTAAGGCATGAGAATTCGTAGTAAAATTGTAAATGTTTGTGTAGGCCCATGCCAAAAAGGCCCAAGGCTTGTACGGGAAGTCTTTCCCGTACTTTGAAGATTGGCAAACCATATTTGGCAAGGATAGGGCTACGGGGGCAGCCGCCGAAGATTATGACGAAATGGCGCGGCCGGATATTCCCAATGAAAGTGTGGAGCCACACCTCTCCAATGACTTTTATGATTGCCTATTCGATACCTACGATCAACATCTCCCCAACACTCCTACAACTCCCGTAACTCCTACAACTCCCGTAACTCCCACACCTCATTCGTCACTCCCCACATCCACTCCCCGTGGGTCAATGCCGGCGGCCAATGCCACACCTCATGCGTCACTCCCCACGGCCACTCCCCGTGGGTCAATGCCGGCGGCCAATGCCGGAGTCCCAAACAAGAGAAAGAGGACAAGAATGGGTGATGCCGAGTTGTCCATCCATGCGAGCATGGACAATTTCTTCACTTCAAGTTGTACCTATATGGAGAAGATGGCCAATTCGTTTGGGTATGACAAAGAGCTATCCGCCCGACGCACGATGGTGAAAGATGAGTTGTCGAAGCTTGATATCACATTGACGGAGAAGTTCAAGCTTAGTGCAATAATCGTGCAAGCGGAAGAGAGGGTGGATGACTTCTATGGGACTAAGCCCGAGGAGAGGCAAGCTTTTGTGGAGGCCATCCTTGCCGGTGAAGTATATGGTCCCATCTAGTGGCAATGACGAATGAATGCCTTTTTGAAGTGGGTAAAGTACCATTATAAGCAAGAATGGTACTTTACCCACTTTTTTGTAGTGGCATAATTAGGAAGCCTTTTGTTCATTCCTAATCAACATTTCCTCCCTTTTGTATGAAGTATATATATGGTACAATGGATGCACAGTGGATGCATAGTTTTTGTTAATATATGGGAATGTAATTTGAAGTTTGTCAAATGTGTAATGAACAATGGAGGATGTCTATGAACTACGAACTAGGATGGGTGTATCAAGTACACATGAAGTAATGCACTAGATCTTAAACTTCGCAAATTCGTACATTTGATGCATACATTTTTTCCATCTTTGGGAAATGTAATATGAAGTTTGTTTGCATGACAGGTTGTTCGCAACTTAAGTGAGTCTTACTAGGGCAATGATGAAGCGATTAAATTCTTAGTTAAGGTAGATACCGTGGCGGGGTAACGGTTGTTGCAGCCATGAGTACCCTTCTGATGGATTATGATTGTCGGAAGGCTATGATGAAATTTTTCTGAGCCTCTGTCCACTTTCTAGCAGATTTGTGGAGCATGTGCAGTGTGTGTGTGTGTGATTTGGTGCAGTTGAAGGGTCATTACAAGCTGTATCTGCTATCTCCAATTTGCTGTTCTATAATGTAACTGGTTCTTAATAGGGCAATGATGAAAAATGACAATGTAAATGAAGGTTGTGCCTTGGCGGGGCAACTTTTTGTTGCAGCCATGCGTACCCTTGTGCGTTTCGTACTAATTTCCTGAGCCCACTACAATTTCTGATCTGTCCACTTCAGGACTTGTTCTCAAGTTGTTACAAACCGTGTTCTCAAGTTTTGTTACATTCCTTTTCCTAAAGACATTTGGTTCTGCAGTTTTCAGTTTATGCATGTGGTTATGTTCATATGTGGACAAGAATGCAGAAATTAGTGGCAATGCAGTTTTATGTTATGTAGTTTTCTGTTCATGCAGTTTTCTATTCTGCAGTTTCTGGGTTAATAGGGCTGTTTTGCAGTGTGTGTGTGTGTGTTTGTGGGCTATGATGAAATTTTTCTGAGCCTCTTAGGTGTTTTTGGTTGCTCAGTCCAGTTTTGACCAATTTCTGATCTGTCCAGTTCAACTGTCGTAGTATTCTGAGCTGTTGGTTTGTGTGTGTGTGTGAGGTTCAGTTGTGTAGTGTTCTGAACTCTGGTTCAATTTTGGCCATGTTAGTGTGGGTTAAGGGTGGCTGTGTGGGTGATGTGCGGTGTGTGGGATGTGTCCAAACTGCACTGTCCAAACTGTTACTGCTTGGTGGCATGTTTGGTGGACCATTTCTGGGTTTGACATGTTGACTTCTTATTTAGGGCAATGATGAATTATTTAATTTCTTAAGTAAGGTCGATACCTTGGCGGGGTAACATTTGTTGCAGCCAAGGTATCGACCTTATTATCTGAGCCCAATCCACTTATTACCTATGTAGTGCAGCATGTGGTGTGTGTTCTGTACTGTTTCTGCACTATGTGTTTGCTGCTGTCAGGATGTGCAGTGTGTGTGTGTGTGGGGGGGGGGGGAGGGGGTGTGTGGGGTTTGGCATGCTGTATTGATAAGAACTTAGTTTAGGTGGCTGTTTTGTGCAGTTTTCTGGATTGATTAGAGTGTGTGTGAGGTTCAGTTTTTGTGTCCAAACAGTTAGTGTAGCAGGTTCAGTTGTTGGATTGATTAGAGTGTGTGTGAGGTTCAGTTGTTGGATTGATTAGAGTGTGTGTGAGGTTCAGTTGTTGGATTGATTAGTGTGTGTGTGTGTAGCAGGGTATATGTGCAATTTGTGTGTGTGTAGCAGGTGGTTCTATTTTGGCCATGTTCAGTTGTGTCAGCAGGTTCAGTTTTGGCCATGTTTCTGTTCTGAACTCTGGCAAGCTATTTTGTGCAGTTTTGGTACCCCTAATAGGGCAATGATGACAAATTTAGAATGTAAATGAAGGTAGTGCCTTGGCGGGGTAACTTTTTGTTGCAGCCATGCGTACCCTTGTGAATTAAAATACATGGTCTGAGCCCTATCTCTCCAGTTTTCAGCTGTGTCCAATGGTGTGTCCAAACTGCAGTGTTTTGGTATGTGTGTGTGTGAGGATCAATGGTATCACAGGTTCAGTATTTCGTTTAGTTAGTGTGTGTGCAAGGTGCAATGTTGGTGTGTGTGTGTGTGTGTGAGGAACAGTTGTGTAGAAGGTTCAGTTTCTAGATTGGTTAGTGTGTGTGTGAGGTGCAGTTTTTTTGTCCAAACTGTTAGTGTGGGTTTGGGGTGGCTGTGTGGGTGATGTGCAGGTGTGTGGGATGTGTGGGATGTGCAGTTTTTGGCTAAGTGTGTGTGTGTGTCATGGGAACATGCCACAATCCAGTTTTGGTCCCTGTTTTCTGCAGTTTTTGGGTGACTGTTTTCCTAGCATATTATCAGGGTGTATTTTGCAATACCCCTTCCTATTGTTGCTTCCAAACGAGCCCTCTTTTACTGCTTGGTGGCATGTTTGCATGTCTTACCTGGGCTGTATGTTTGGACTGTGCAGTACATGCCAGTGGTAAAAAACTGCTGTTTTTGGACTGTTTTGAGGGTTTCTGAAGTGCTGTTGGTTTTAGGCTGAACCAAATGGGGTGTTAGAAGTGAAGTTTGGTGGACCATATCTGGGTTTGACATGTTTCTGGGGGGGGGGGGGGTTGGCATGCTGGCTTGGTAAGAACTTAGTTTAGGTGGCTGTTTTCTGCAGTTTTCTGGGTTGCAACATGCTGTAATATGGCAATGATGAATGTTTTCTGAGCCAAATGTCACAAATGGTGGTGTTTTGGCATTGGGAGTGTGTGTGTCCAAACTGGTGTTCTTCCTGCCTATGTCTAATATGTGTGTTACTGCACTTGTTGTGTGTGTTCCAAAAACTGATGGTTTTGTTCAGATTTTAGTCTCTGGAGTGTGTGAGGTACAGCCATGTGTAGCAGGTGGTGTATTGGCCTGGCTGTTTATGTTTTGAACTGTGGGAAGGTAATTTGTGCAGCTTTCAGTTGTGTCCAATGGTTCAGTAGCATATCTGGGTTTGCAGTTTTGGTGTGTGTGTGGACCAGGTTCAGTTTGTGAGGAAAAGTGAGGTCCACTCTGTCTGCTTAGCTGGTTTGCCATGTTTTGGCATGGCTATGAGGAAATTTTTCTGAGCCACCTATTATTGAATTCCCAAGTGCATTTTTTTTGGGTTAAAGCTGTGTCCAAATTGGTGTTCTTCCTGTCTATGTTCCAATATGTTTGTTGCTGCACTTGTTGTGTGTCCAAGAGCAATATTCTGTGGTGAAAGAATGCTGTGTGTCCAGCTTGGTTTTTACAAACTGCAGTTTTGGACAGTGATGAAAAACTGCAGTTTGTGGACAGTTTTGACGGTTTTTCAACTCCTACTGCTATTTTAAGGCTGTTTTGTTGTCCAATGGTCGATTATATTTAGGCCATGATGATATAATACGAGACAATTTTAGGCGAGTCACTTGCTTTGGCGGGACAAGCTATGAGGGCCAACGGTTCAATCACCGTTCGGCAACATAACTTGTAGCCAAGTAGTGCACTATGTGCCGGTCAAATATATCTGAGCCATATTCATTTGTAAGCTTACTCTTACTATTGTTTCAAATTGAAATATCGTAATTGTTGTATGTTAATAGATTTTCCATGGGAAGTGAAAATCAAGATAAGTTTTGGGTGGTTTTCGTTGGCCGTGAACCGGGTATATATACAAGTTGGGCGGCCGCGGAACTTCAAGTTAATGGATACGCGGGGAACTTGAAGAAAAAGTACAACACATTAGACGAAGCGGAAGAAGCATTGTTAGCATTTCATGAGGAAAGATACCGGCTCATGGAACACATGCAGTTGGCTCAAACCAAACATCAATCAAGTGACGGCGCTTCCACATCCACAAGTGATTTCGAAGTGGCACAACAAACTAGTCTAACAAAGTACTTTATTGTAACTTTTTTTTTAGGTTTCATATGTTGTATTTTATTGGCATTTCTGTTTGATTCGGAATGAAGTTGTAGGTATTTTATTTTCAGAATTTGGACGAATTAGGTTGGGAAGACTTTATCAAATGTAAGAATTTCATCAGTTGTATGTTTTTTATTTCATAAATCACTAGTCTAACAATATTGGTTTCGATATTCAATTCAAAATTCACGTATGGTGGTTTGCATTTTCACTTCAAAACAATGCTACAATACGAGGACCAACACAAATGTACCCTCACACACATACATAAAACAAATTAGGAACCCACGAAAAGGCAACTCCATTCATTTCACAAGACAGACATAAAATGAAATACTTCAGATACATTAGGAAGGCTACTAATTTAATCGTCAATTCATTTATTATCACAACTTTCAATTTATTCTTCCAATACCCGCCTTCAAACTTCGAAGTTCTAGTTCTCATCTGAAACAAAGCAATAGGCCCATCGATTAAAATGGGGAAATTGCTTGTCCCGGAAATGCCTCTGATGTCGGTGATCCTACATATAAATGGTAGGAAAACATTATCAAACTTTACAAACCAATACTTTTTACAAAATTGAAAAAAAATTGAAGAGTACTTACTTGGACAAATTCATTCCAAATTTCATTTTCCACCACTAGTTTGTTTTCATTTGGATTCCACCAGAACCCAGGACGCCTAAGCATAGCGTCTAGTTTGCGATAATCACTCTTCCATTTCTTGATCTTTTCTTCAATACGAATTTCGTTCATATCTCCTCGAGGGAAAGCAACTCGCATCTCATTTGTAAGAACTCCCAAGTAGGAAGGTTTGAACCCTCCGTTGTCGGTTCGCCATGTGCCCTGATCGACAAGGGTCGTAAGGTTTGTTAACAAAGTATCCTCCTCCTCCTCTCTCCAACGCCGGTGTGCCATTGAAATGATGAAAACAAACAAAATTATGAATTTTGGAAATTAAGATGAGATGTGGGATGGGATATGGAAAATGTGAGTGCTATTTATAAAAAAATTTGGAGGCAATAATTTGTTCAACCTACTCCTCACATGAATTCAACTAACACCCACATGTTTCCAACCACCATCTACTCCCCATTCATTTTATAAATTTTGGTTTTTTTATAAAATTCTTCAAATTTCAGTTTTAGTAAACATTTTTAAAAAATGATAACATTTCGTACGTTAACCATTATTAAGTATTTTCATTATAAATTTTAAAAATGATATGACATTTGTTTATTTGTTTTATATAATTATTATATTAGTTAGGCACATTTTCACAAAAAAAAATATTGTTCGGCACATGTGAATTCACCTAACAAAATTGTTGGACACATTTTAAACTACCAAACAATGCATTTTTCCAACAAAATAAAAATAATCAGATTTTTTTTTTTATAAAAAACACGACTTTTTCCAAAGTAAAACTGACTTTTTCATTTTGTAATTTTATTAAATTAGTACATTTGTTAATAAAAATAAATATTACGGCTTAAAGATTAATTATATTTGTAATTATACATAAAGTAATACATATTTAAGTTTGGGTCTGCACAAGGGCAAAATAGTCATTTGATTGCTTTTTACATTATCCACCCTTCCTAATACCCCCTATTTATCCTCCATCCAAACCACGTACTATTTTATCCCCCCTTTCTAATACCTCATCCAAACCAATCACTATTTAATCCCCCCTCCATAAACATCACATCAATGTGGGCCATCCCGTATTAACCAATACCCCCTACTATCTAATCCCCCCTTCTTACATAATACCTGCAAACCTAATACCGCATCCAAACGAGCCGATAATACTAGAGGTATTGTCCTATAAATTTTCAATTGATCGACACGATTAGAGAAAAGGAATTTATAAAGATTCATCCTCAGACTCCATCCCACGTAAGTATCCATTCCGGTCATTTTGAACAGTTATGTTTTTATCCCCGCTTTTAAATAATTACATGATCGCCATTTATTATATACATACATTGACTATTATATACATACAATCCGCTTTAGGTAAGGGCGCCCGCATATATACAATCTGCGGACGTCGAGCGCCAGTCGTTAACATATTTCGAACAGTTCCGAACAGTTTTTTATTTATAACATATCTAAATATAGGCAGGGATTTTCGGGACTAAAAACTAAACTTGATCGAATGTCGTATAGCGTGATTTCAGAATAAGAATCCCTAACAAATTCCTATTATATCAGCAAAACCATTTAAGTCGTCGTCGCCGGTTCACTGCAAACCCTTGCCGACTCGCCGCCACCACTCGCCGGAATATTATGATTTTTCAGGTATTTGATGTTCTAAAACTGAAAACAGCAAAACCCACACTCTCTCTTCTCCTCTTTTTGGATCAAGATTCAAGATCAATGTCGCCGTCGCCCGACCTATCCGCCCCACCGTCGCTGGTTCATTCCAAACCCACACTCTCTCTTCTCCTCTTTTCGGATCAAGATTCAAGATCACTGTTGCCGCCACCGGATGGCCCGACGTATTCGCCTCACCGTCACTGGTTCACCACAAACCCTCACCGCCACCACTTGTCGAATGTTATGGTTTTTCAAGTTTCGCTGAGAAATCATGATTTTGATTTATTTAGTTTTATTTGATTTCATGGTAAATCATTTGCTTCATTTGCCATGAAATAAGTTTGTTCAAAATATGTCATGAATTTGGTTTTCAGTTTCATTTGCCATAATCTGAGAATGAAGATTTTGGTTTATTTAGTTTTATTCGATTTCACGGTAGATTATTTGCTTCATTTGCCATGAACTATGTTTGTTTCAAAATATGTCATGAATTTGAAGTCAATTTCATAAAATCATGATTTCACGTTCTTAATATGTCATGTTCGAAATATGTCATGAATTTGAAGTCGATTTCTGAAATCATGGTGTATGGTTGGTTTATTGTTCTGGAATTTGTCATGTTAAACAAAATTTTCATTATTTTTTTATGGTGAATTTGTAGAATTAATCATTAAAAACATGGTCAGTTTGATTATTGTATATGTTTCGAAATATTTTATAAGGTAATTTTGCAAAAAAATAATTCATGAAAAACATGGTCGAGCCACCATGTTTCAAAAGGTTTCATGATAATACATGGTATATATCCATAGATGGAGATGCATAAAATCCTTTGCATTCGTATTGATTTTGAAAGGCAAAATTTTAAACGTAATGGTACATTTTTTTAATTTTTTTTGGAATGGCCGAATGTTCGTTTGGGAATTTTGGATTTTGGATGCTCTCTCTTTGCGCATGGTTTTCAATAAATTTTCTCTCAATCATTACTCTCATTTCTCTTTCTATCTCTCTCCATTTATTATCCAAAATGTCCTTAGCGGCCGTCATTTTCCCAAATCAAATACCAAAACAAACATGGTCGAATTTTCTAGAAAAATATTGTGCGGGCAAACTTACTACTTGTGTCGGAATGGGGCCAAACTTGTTCGACCCATTGTCGGCCTTGTCAAAAAAGTCCATCAATTAGCCAACGGAACTAAAATGAATGGGACAATTACTACTCGAGTACCACTTTTCCTTTACTTCTAGCGGATACATCATTGCCCATTGACCGACACAGATAAATAAGGTAAATGATTTTGTCACTTCATTTTTTGTTAACGTCACTTTCCTGTAAGTGTATTTTTGCACCAAAAATACACTTGCAGGGGAGTGGTGTTAACAAAAAAGGGAGTGGCAAAATCAGCAGTCATAAATAAATAAAAAACCACGAAAACATTGAACCGATATTTTCACACATAGGTATTTACAAGCTCATATGTACCTATAATTTTATTGTTTCACAAACTACGGTGTTATTCACAACCTTATTATTTTTTGTTTGGGGCGAAAATGTTTCATCAACATTTTCAAAACAAGTTCCTTAAAACCCTGTGGACAGTAAAAATAAAAAGAACACAAAAGGAAAGGAAAACAATAAATACAAAGAAGCGCGAAATATTTAAAATTTGGAGATCAGATGGACCCAACGAGCCACACTAGGCACCCCCTGGTTGACCGCAAACATCATGTACCAACCCGGTGGCGCCACATTTCCGTTCGGCGGTGCTGTAGACCCAATCCTGTAACGTCCGCTGCCGTGTGGCACCGCACTGGTGACGACCAATTTTACCAATCTCTGCCCCTGCGAAAACGAATGCGTAACGAAAGGCGCACTCGCAAAATTCAGCTCCACTATCCCCACCACCGGCAATGGCACTGTTACAAGCACCTCAAAATCCTCCCTGTACCGCACCATCTCCGGTGTCTCCACCACTACCGGCCTCAAATTCTCCCTGTCTGTCGCCAAATACTCCGGTGAAAATGCCTCAATCCTGAGCTCCGTCGGGAAATCCCTGCCGTATGTGTAGACGTAATGCGGGTTACTACCGGCGATCAAAATCTTCCCATCGGGCAATAAATTAGCAGTCGAGTGGTACATTCTGGGGATCGAACCAGGTTTCAGTGTCATGAATCGGAGTCCCACAGGTTGGTCGGGTCGGTACAAAACTGGGTTCAAGCACGGATCCGTTGCCATTTCGTACCCTTGAGTCCCTTCTTTAGCCCCGTTGACGATTAGCACATCTCCGGTTGGTAACATTACCATATCGCCCATGATCCGATCAAACGGCATTTCCTCCATCTCCCAAACAGGGTCGGGCTTAGTTGCCACAATCCGTCCACAGCTCTTGTGGGCCGGACTATCCACATCCCGCCTAATGTATGCACCGTATTGGGCCCCACCGCAAATAACAATCGTGGCCGTAGAATAGTCTCCTTCCAATGCCAGCATTGCAGAGGATCCTGCGGATGGATAGTTACGTGGGCCCCCCTCCAACTGCGGGAAAACTTTAACAATCTGGTTTTTATCGTAATCGTATAGCACGGATTTAGTGTTAGCGAATATAAACAGATGTCCTTGCGGGAGAAGGTGAAGGTATGGATACAGGTTATCCATCTGGTCGTCTACGTCGCCCGCCTTGGCGAGGAACGGCAAACTCACCGCGCCGCCAGGTCTCGGCGGGAAGTACTCCACGCTGCTGGTGGTGCGGCCCCCGACGATTATGATAGTACCGTCAGGGAGTATTTGATCTGTGGCGTACCAACGTGCTTTAAATAAGTTGATGTTTTGAAGCTCTTCCCAATCGCAGAGGGAAGTGGAATTGCACGGGGCGAATTTTCGGAACTTACGGGCGCCGTCGCGGTCGCCGCCGGACTGCAGGAGGGTGCCGTCGGGGAGAAACTGGCCGGCTGAGCACCACGTGTCGGTGAGGATCGTGAGGGGGCGGATTCTGTTGGTGTGGAGGTCGAGGAGAGCAGAGTGGGCGTGGCAATCGTGTTTCAAAACGGCGTCGTCCGGGTCGATGCGGCAGTGGTGGTTTGGGAGCTTTAAACGGGACGGGCCGATGTCGGTCCGGTCGAGGAGGAGGACGGTGTTGAACCGGGTGACGGCGGTGTGCATGGAGGAAATGCCGGCGTTGGAGACCAGGAGTTCCCACGTGCCGGGGAGGTCGGCACGTGCTGGGATGGAGTTCTGGGTGATGGTGATGACTGCGAAGGCGAAGCAGAGTGAGTGAAGGGAGAAGGAAATTGGAATGGACATTGTGAACAACGGTGAAAGCTAAGAGCCCTGTTTTGCTATTTAGAGAGAGAGAGAGAGAGAGAGAGTGAGAGTGAGAGTGAGAGAGAGATGATGAAATCTTGTAATTATACGTCACAGAGATGAGAAACAATTCTAGATGACCGGAAATTATTAGGTAGTTCCGGAACACGGACACTATCCATTGATGTTGGTCCCACTAGTGATGTCCTCCCTTTTTCTCTTCCTCTTAACCTCTAGTGCATGGATGATTATCGGTCGAGTGATTATCCTCCCGAGACCGGTGAGAGTTTAGCTTCGGTTCTAATGTAGATGCGTTGCGGTGCTTTTTCCTACTGATAGTGGTTAATTTGGCCGAGCGATAGTGGTTAATTTGGCCAAGCAATAATTCTTGGCCGAGATATATTTTATTTTTCAACAACATTCCTGGCAAAGATACGACGTGGTATATATCATACATGTACTTTCATTTAATCAAGATTAAAAAAAAAAATTATCCGCCACAAGACAAAGTGAAAAAATGCTATTGCATGTGATCATTATAGGCATGTGCTAACTCTATGCATTTGGAATCCTGATTTTTCTAGCTAGGGGATTTGTAATATAGATATGATAGAACAATAATTACAGTTACATCCTTAACGAAACTGGTTTAAAGCTAGGGGGAATTACCGGACGGTGAAAGGTGGGGCAACATTTCGCAACTAAGGACAACAACAACCACAACAATAACAGAACTCATGTAGTCTCCAATCATTGAGGTTATGAGCGGGGAGGATTGGAGACAGACCTAATCTTTGGCAATATGCACAAAGTGGCTGCTCTCAAAATACCACTAAAACAGTGACCCCCTATACCTATTTTGCTACGAAACCATGCCTCCAAATCAAAGCCGAATGATATCAGAGAGGGCAGGCCTAGAGACCCAATTCAATTTTTGTGCACATTACCATGTTTGCTTCATTGATAGTCTAGAGTATCGGTATACACAATCGCAACTCATGGACAAGTTTTCATAAAATTGCTCTAGAAATGAAAAGGAGAAAAGTAATTGAGAATACATGGAAATGGCCAAGCAAAATGTCCAATATACCCCCACATGTCCCAAACCCTAACCCAAATCAATTCCTCCTCTTTTTCTCCATTTTCGCTCCTCGCCGCCAAACCAGAGAGAGCAGTGGCTACTTTGGCTAGGCCGTGAGAGCAGCCGGAACGGTGACGGAGAAGACGACGGGGACGGCGGCGTTGACGGAGAGTTTAAGGCCAGACCCAGATCTTTTTGCGCCTTGAACACTACCGAGTGGACTATCGATTCGGGCCGAAGGCTAAGCAAATCATCTCCTTCTTCCCGTGGTCTTGGATTAGGAGGAGGCCCATGATTTTCGAGGCATTTTCTTGGTCCAGGTTCTGGATCCTCGAGAGCACAATACTTGTTGCTTCATATGCATCCATGTCTTTGGTTTTTTGGGCACAAGAGAAGTGGAAGAAAGCCCCGGGTTTTCTTCACCACATACCATACCTAACAGCTAGAGAGAGAGTTTGAGTGAGTATTTTCTCTCTCTTGTTCTTGCAAAATAAAAAAATACACGAAAAAGAAAGTAATGGAGAAGGGGGAAAAGAGAGTTGGAAAAAGGTGTAGACCCTTTTCTTTTTTCTAGTTGGGTTTCTCTGTAAAGGGAAGCCATGAGAAGTAAAAAGCAGAGGTAGAGGTAGTATTTTTCACCCAAAAGAAAACAAAAAGAAACGAAAAGAGGTAGAGGTAAGAGGTCAATCCTCTTCTTTTCTCTTAGTATTTTTTTCGAAATTTAAAGGTAGGGCTTCTGTGCACAACTGACAATGTTAATGATGCTTATGAACCTAAGTTGCATCTTCTATGAACTTAAGTTGTCCTGTGTATGAACCTAAGTTGCTCTAACCTAAATTGTCCCGTGTATGAACATAAGTTGCCCCCTAAATTGCCCCGTGTATGAACCTAAATTGTCATGTATATGAACCTAAATTGCCTCGTGTATGAACCTAGGTTGTCCCGTATATGAACCTAAGTTGCACCTGATTCAAGACAAGAGGAGTATGAAAGTGTAATAATTTTAGGAGAGAATGAAATTTTTGTCTTCAACACCATGTCTTGGAAATTATTGTTTTCCTTTACATGACTGGGCAATTCTTAAAAAGTAATCCATCACTTTAGAATAAAATACCCCAAGAGCCACGGAAATGCAATTCCCCGTGCTGCCTTGACTCCATCTCACCGTCTGATTCGGTCTGAAGCTAGCTCTGCTTTTTTTTTTATTTTTTTTTATCAACGAAGAAAATTTTATTAATCAACAAATTGAAGTTACAAAGATTAAAAGGAAACGGGGGGAAACAATGCATCACATCCAATGACCTACATCCCAACTGTTAGAACATGTATGGACGTTGAGTCCCACATCAGATAAATAGAAAAAGAGTTGGACCTTAATATACAATTGGATGACTCAACACTTACAAGACTTAATTTTTTAAGTGGATATGAGTCATTCAATGTATATTAGGCCCAAATAATATGGTGGACTCTTTGCCATTACTCCCATACAAATTGGGCCTTGAGCACGCACTGACGGATCGATGCATTGGACAAACTCTCAACAAGTGGTATCAGAGCAGATGGCTAACGATCTATAAGAAGATTCTCAGTGCACCATTGAATGAGTTTGCATAGAGGACACTTGTGGAGCGGTATTAAATCCAAGATGACTCCCGATGAAGCAAGGTGACTCGATGTTGGAGTGTTGTATTAGATGACTCATTATCGATGGAGTACTTGTTGGGGAGCACGGTGCTATCGAATTAATGAGCACGTTGGCTCTCAATGGAGTTCTCGTAATTGAGATGACTCTGAATCGATGGAGTGGGTGCAAAATAAGCCCAGTTCAAAAGATAAGGTTGAGAGTTATAGATCAAAACCAAGGGGGAGCTTGGATGCAGAGAGAGATTAAGGCCCATTGTTCGGTTCACACATGAGGGGGAGATTTTTTAGAACATGTGTGAAGGTTGAGTCCCATATCGGATAAACAGGAAAAGAGTTGGACTTAAATATACAATTGGATGACTCACCACTTACAAGGCTTAGCTTTTTAAGTGGATATGAGTCATTCAATATATATTGGGCCCAAATGATGTAATGGACTCTTTGCCGTTACTTCTATACAAATTGGGCCTTGAGCACGCAGTGGCCGGTCGATGCATCGGAGGAAGAAGTTGGCGAGAAACCAACCAAAAATACATAGTCCAGAATGGGATAGTTTTAGCAAGGTTAATTGATTGATTCTGGTTTAATTATTAAGACTTCTTTTGAACACACAGGTGTTCGATTTTTTAGTAAAAGTCCGTGGTATGTACGACAATCAATCAACTAGCAATGGAACTGAAAGTAGTACTGGACAAGTATCAATGATCAACCTAAGGCTATCTTTGGCTTTATTTTTACGTTTTGCAAACTTCAAGTCTTTGCTGCTGTGTGCTGTGTCAAAATGGAGATTCGTTGCTACTCGCTACTGCTCCATATGTGAGTGTCGAGAGTCGAGACTCTCGTGAGACGGAGTACGCGGTGGTTGCAGCACAGATCGATCTTGGCATTTGATTTTATTACTAGTCCAAATGAAACTGATCCCAAATGAATGCAAAGTTTACAAAAACCAATCCCAACTAACGCAAGAGTTCGAAGTTACGTTTTGGTTGCTTTTAAATGATTCTTTAACGGACTTTCCCTAGTGTTCTCAATCTCCGCATGCCTTGTAAACCAAAGGGAGTACTTTGAGTTTGTTGGGAGGCTATCATGATGAATTTGATTGTGTACAAGGAAAGGTTTCAGCTTTAATAACCCTTCGGTCATTTCCCTTTTTTTTTTGGAAAATACAGAAACAACATGGGAAAAGCCATAGCATAGCCATCCCAAAACACTTCAAGCTAATACATTTCAATAGTTAGTACCCAAAAGAAGGCACAACCCCCAAGGCAGACCTTTTAACTAAGTGGCAGACTTTTGTTGCATAGTGGATGCTTTTCTGCTGGGGCTGCAAATTGTTGTTGCTCTTGATACATAATTGCTACAACTTTTGTTGCATAGTGGAGTATCCTTTCTGCCAAGGTTTGCAAAGGCTAAGATGGATTGCTGTATTTTAGATGATCAAGCTTGTTCTGTTTTGTTAACTCATGGTTGCTGCTGCCACTTAGTTAAAAGGCCTGCCTTGGGGTGTGCCTTCTTTTGGGTACTAACTATTGAAATATTGTATTAGCTTGAAGTGTTTTGGGATGGCTATGCTATGGTTTTCCCCATGTTGTTTCTGTTTCTTTTGTTTTCGAGGAACCATGACAATTGTATGGTGTATACATTGTTTTGGGGATAATGGAATTATGAACTCTGATTGGAAAATCACCCTTTGGAGGGTTTTGATCATCTTTTTGCTCATTTATTTGAAACTTTTTTGAGAAAATTAAATAGGCATCCTATATGGAGATCTTATTTAGGTGCCCATCCATAGGGGTTTAAATACTTATGTTTCCATTCTCTAAATGCATTATTGTCCAATTATACCCCTATCTATATGGGCAGGACCCCTAGTTAAGTTGTTCCACTAAGAGCATCCGCAATGGGAATAATCAAAATCAATAATCAAAATATGTCACGTCAGCATTTGATTATCCATTTAGTTGATAATCAAGCTTAATAACATCTACCTCCACATTGGTTATTTTTGCATCCTTAACTAAAAAAACCCCCCCACAATACACAATGCACCTATGTCCTATCGCAAACGAATTTCAATCACGCACCTGACCACACCAAATTATTCGTCTCGATGAGACAATTCTAATGTGGGGTGTTTTTGAGTTATTTAGTTTTTAGTTTGGTTATTGGGTTTGGTTATTGAGTTTTAGTTATTGGTAAAAGTTGTTAAGTTTGGTTATGCAATGGGTGAAATTTGGTTATTTGCTAAAAGATTTGTAATTTTGCTTATTACAATTTGAGGTGTTTTTTTAGTATTGTTGTTAAATTTGCTTATTCACACCCATTTACTTATTACAATGGGAATGCTCTAAGAGCATTCACAGTGGAATAAGCAAAATAAAAAATTGTTAAAGTTAGTAATGTTGGATCAAAAAAGTGCTCACATTGGAATAACCAAACCTAGCAACCTCTTAACAACTCATCAAATTTTGACTCTTCAATAATCAAAGCTAGCAATGTTTTGTCAATAACCAAATTTTATCTCTCAATCAAGTACACCAACATTGCACAAAAATCTTCTCTCTCTTCCATTCTCTCTCTCTCTCTAAAAACAATGTTTTCAAAAACTAATTTTAAAAAACTGTAACTTTCAGATTTTTTTTTCAGAAACTTTTTTTTTTTGTACAGAAAACAAAATTTTCAAATTTTTTTAAAATTGTAAGTAAATAAAGTGTGTTTTTCAAAAAACTATTTTTTACACAAAATCTGTTTTTAAAAAACTGTATTTATAGTTTTTAAAATTTCAAAACTATTTGTGTAAATACAATTCTTTCAAAATTTCCAAAATTGTATTTACAGTTTTTAAGTGAACAAAGTGTGTGTTTTTTGAAAAACTGTTTTTTGTTTCGAAAAATTGTTTTTTGTTTCGAAAAACTATATTTTTTTTGAACTGTTTTTAACATAAATTGTTTTTTCCCTTCAAAAACCGTTTTTTCAAAAAATATGCATGAAATGAAGGGAAAGTTTGGAGGGCCCATTGGTTTTGATTATGGGCAAAAAAAAACCAATGTGGGATTTAACATTGCTAACTTTAGCAATCTCTAAATGTATAATCAAAATTTGATGTGACATGTTTTGATTATTCATATTTGCTTATTCCACTGCTGATGCTCTAATACTACTATATATATAAAATACCAGACATTTACAATCCCCCTATTATAGGGATTAGGCTCCCATTTGAAACCAATCTGTTCCTCTTACCCACCAATTTTGTTGCAACAAATTATTTTCCCCCACCCAAACCCTGGCCCCACAAATGGAGTAGCACACCACCACCTCCTTGGCGAGATGATCAATCACCACCTCACCCCCTCCGAGTACCGCTCCGTCGCCGCCAAATCCATATACAACATCTCCTCTTGCGAAAAACTCCCTCTCGTCGTCTTCGTGGGCCGGATTGTAGGGAAACGTACCCCTCCCACCAGCGTCAATCCGTTCAACAAGAAAGTCCCATTTCTTATCTCCATATCGTCACTTCTTTTGGTATTTCAAATGATCGTTTGTTTTGTTTTACGTGAATTAATAGATGTTTTGATCCGATTAATATCATTTCACACATGCTTTGTGTTGTGTATGCAATATGTATTAAACCTACACTTCTCAAAACTTGTCATGTTTTCTTATTTTTGTTTTTTTATTTAATCATGTTTTGTTCATCTACTTCGATTGAAATCTACACTTCTCAAAATTTGTCATATTTTCTTATTTTTGTCATGTTTTTTATTTGATCATAATTTATTCATCTACCTCGATCGAAACCTACACTTCTCGAAACTTGCCATGTTTTCCGATTTTGTCATGTTTTTTAATTGATCTTATCTTGTTCATCTACCTCGATCAGGTTTTGCCATATTTTGTGAATTGATCATGTTTTGCCATGTTTTCGGCTTACACATTCGTTTTTGTAAGAGTTGTGTTTTCTTTTTAGATTTTAGGGGATGAAAATATGATAGAGAATATTATGAGAGAGAGAAAATCAAATGATTAGGCGAGAGAAATGTTTGAAAGAGGAGAGCTAGAGAATTGAGAAAATTAGAAAAGATTAGAGAGAGAGAGAGAGAGAGAGATATTTGAAAAATTAGGAGAAAGAAAGGGTAGTTTAGGATTTAATTGAATTTGAGAATGGAAAGATAAGTATTTAAACACATTAGGATGAACACCTAAATAAGTAAGGTAAAAAAGATGGCTAATTAAGTTCCCCACTTTTTTTTATTGTAGGCTTCTATGGTTTTTTCTATTAGCAATCAAATATTTTAGCTAGGAAAATGTTTATGCTACCAATTTTTCATTCTATGAAATCGGTTGATAATGAGTAACTCTTTTGGAGATCACATTTATTAGTCATTGAAAGAAGTTTTTAGCAACAAAATGGACCTTTGGAGACCAAATCTGCAAGGCCATTAGGGACCAAATTTTTTGCTGCGAGTTGTTAGGGACAAGTTGTGCATTTGGTCCCTGATGCTCACCCCATTAGCAACAAACTCATAATTTGGTCTCTAAAAGTGATTTTTGACTTTTTTTTTGGATCATGTCTTAAGCACAAACCTTCCGTCCATGAAATATTGTCTCAAATTCTCTTTGGCAACCAAAATTTTGGCTTTTTTTTTGATCGGCAAAATTTTATTAATCTCCTACAAAGATTAAAAAGACAAGGGCAAAAAGGAAATTAAAATTACCTAATCTCCCGCTCTACCCGAGACCCAATTGCTGGTTCAAGACCAACTAGAACCCATAAAACCCTAAAACCAAAACCCCCATTGCCTGAACCGCCAACCCGCCAGAAAGAACAATCGAACCAACGCGACACTAATGTTCCTCCCCTGATGACCGCTTGAGTGCACCACTAAAACCCGGGAAACAAGCCCCTGTTGCTGCCCCAGGACTGCACAAGCATCATCCGCCCCAGTGCACCAACCCAAAACTGCCACCGACCAAGCTCCACACCCCTGCCTCTGCAATTACTGCCATTAGAAACCCAGATCCAAGCTCCAATCACCAATAACAGCCTCCATAGCTCCACCACACCCTCAGCAATTTGGTCCCTAAAACCATTACATGTTTTAGTGACAAGGTGAATGAAGGGTGAAGGAAACCCTAGTCACCGCAGGCTGCCATCGTTGCTGAGATTCGCCTGATCCGGTGCTCTATTTTGCACGCCCTCTAAGGTTAGTCTCTCTCCGGCTATTTCGTCGGTTTTAGGTTTTCATTTCTGGGTATTTCTTTGAGATTTCATTCTAGGTTGTAGTTTCTCAAAAGTATCTTTCATCTGGGGACATGGTCAAACAAAAATCATTATGCTCGCGATTTTTCATCCAACTGATGTAGAAAACGCTCCAGTTTCCCATTATCATATGAGGCCGGAAAGACACAAAGTTATTACTGGAACGAGCAAACAAGTAGAGGAAAGGAAGCAAATTAAGTGTGAAGAATGGCTTGGCTAATGGGGTGGTTTCATGCATGAGGTGAAGCTTCGGAATGGTGAACTGCGCAAAGCATGCTTTGTCGTTTTCCTATACCTAAAATAACGGATTGCCCCAAGCGCAGGGCTATGACAGACGTAGCATAATATCCGGTAAGACCGAAGTTGAATCCACAGAGACGGTGATGTGTGCTGAATCAAAAACTCAGGTTACTACTATTTAAACTGGCTTTTAGGTGGCCACCCCTTGTCGTTTGATGAAAAGATTAACTAAACCTAGGAAATTGTTTGGTTTTTCTTTAAATATTTAAAAAGGAGGTACGGACGTGGGGTTTATAGCACTCGCAACCAGTCCTGGACTTATCTGCTCCATTTTGTGTTTTTAAAAACGTTTGACTTTAGAGAGAAAAAACTACCTCGAAAGATGCGAACCTTTATGGTTGTCGTTCACCCATGCGCTGCGGATGGCAAGTTTTGGTCCCCGTTCCCCGCCACTCATGGGCTCTGACAATACCCGGGTTCGTCTAATGAAAGTTCTTTACTAACCTAAAATTGTCTTTTCATTATTATTCTGAAACAGGAGCAGAACATGTTTGGCCTGCCCACGGTGTGCTAATCACCCCATGACCGTACCTATACGACTACCCCTCCATTGACAAACGACTTGCCAAGGAAATGTTAGAAACAACTAAAAACATAATTAATTATTATTACTGCGATTATGAAAAATCGGTACTAGTGCGCGCCAAAAAGGTGTTTACAACGGAGGTAAGCCAAAGGCATTCCGTTCTCAACCTTTAAGGGAACTGCACTATTATCAACCTTAGATTTAAATTTGGTGCGAGAAACAGCCGAATAGTTTCTGAATTCTCACAACCAAACCTCAATCTTTACTTATTTATGGAAATTATTTAACAGACTAAAAATATATAAACAAAATTGAAACAAGGATTTTGAAAACTACAAATTCATTACAAGCGGAACACAAGCGGATTACAAAGGCCAAGTCCTGAAAGAGAAATATGCTGGTAAAGGAAATTATTCTAGAGGGAAGTGCCGAAGTGGGTTGCGCAAATTGGCTGGGAAATGAAAAAGGAAAGACAGAGACAGAGACAGAGACAGAGACAGAGACAGAGAAGGGTTTTTATTCTACTGATTTCTTTTTGGGTGCTACCCAGCTTCTAACTAACTTTTTCCTTTTTGGCTGGATGCCCATGTATATATACAAAGCTAAGAGAGTGAGTCTGAGAGGATAAATGATTCAGTGTGATGTGCACGGCTCCGGATCACCTGTCCCACTTCTTCTGTCCCACTTCCCTGTCCCACTCCTCTCCATCCGGCACGTATCCACTCCTTGCTTCCCCTCTAACGGCCTGTTTGGATGGCGGAGAAGAAGCCGGATTTGTGAGGCGGCCGGATTTGTAGTCCTGGTCCCACTCAAATCAAGTGTTTGGTTGAGTTTTGAGGAAGCCGGAGATAAACACTATAGCGGCTTCAAATCTACTTGGAGGTGGATTTGTGAAGCGCTGGTCCGACCCCGTCGTTGGCAAATCCGGGGGTTTTCAGACGGTTTTACCCCTCCAAATCCCCTCTTGAACCAGAAGAGAAAGAAAAAAAATTTAAGAAATTTGGTTACACAGAGAGAGAGAAACGAAGACAGAAAAGGCTACCGCTCGTCGCCGGCCGGAGCTGCTCTCTCTCCTCCCGCCCTCCCTCTTCCTCTGCTCCTTCGCCAGGGCCCTCTCCTGCCGGTAATCGGAAGAGATATTGAGGGAGATTTGAGTATTTGAGTTTTTGAGTTTTTCAGTGGTGAAGGTGTAGGGAATTTGGGTGTATACGGTGTGGAGGAATTTGGGCATTTGGTTGCAGGGGTGAAGAAGTACAGAGTGGGGAGGGGTTTTGGGATTTCGGTGGGTAAAGAAGACAGTAAAATATACATATGTATGTATGTATTATGTTTTTTTAAAATTACCACTCACATTAAGGTCGAGAGGCTGTGGCTCGTGTTTATAAAATTTGGTTTTCAATTTTTTTTTAAAATCGTAATAAATATTAAGGTTTCAACATTGTAAAGATAAAATGAATTTATTTTATCCAAAAAATAATGATAAATATGTATATATTCTAATTATAATGAAATTAATCTTTATTATCTATTAAATTAATAAACTATGGGCAATTAAGTCATTTGACATCTTATCCCATCATATCCACCCTCCAAATCCCCCTTCTCAAAAAAGCATCCAAACACCTTATTACAAATCCACTCTTTTTAAGGGGTGGGACCACCCTTCTTAACATATCACCCCTCATTACATATCCATCCTCAAATTCACCCTCATTACATATCCACCCAAATCAAATCCTCCATCCAAACGGGCCGTAACAGCGTTACGTACCTGGTTAAATCCTAACTCCTTTATTATTCCCTTTTACGCACTGAGATTTAACATGAAAATTATCTTCTATAGTTCCCTTAGGGTTCTCATTGAAAGCCTTAAAGTCAAAAATTAATTATGGCTCGTTAGAATAAATTGATCAGAAAAATAAGATTTTCGTACCGGTTCTAACGGATTGAAAATTGGAACATTTAATTTTTTTAGACTCTTATATAGTACTCCCTCTGTCCCTTAGTTAAAGTCCAGTATTTTATTTTGAATTGTCCCTTAATAAGTGTCCATTTTGTAAAGTTATTAAGTAAAAATTTGCGTATTTTCTATTTTGTCCCTGAAAGTAGATTCCATTTTGAAAAGTTAGTAAGTGTGTAATGATGATGGGTAAGTAAGAAAAATTGAGGAAAAAGTTGATTTGAAAGGTATAATGATGATGTCTTTTTAATAAGTTGAAGTTACGAAACATGACACTTAAAAAGGGATGAAAGGAGTATTAAAAATATGGTTAAAAAATTAAGTGTTCTAATTTTCAGTATGTTTGGACCAGTGCGAAAAATTTATTTTTTTGGTCATTTTCTTCTAAAGGATCATAATTAATATTTGTCTCTAGAACTTTCATAATTAAATATTTAATTGTTCTTCATTCCAATGATCTTCGCACTGTTCCGAACGTACTGAAAATTGGAATACTTAATTTTTTAACCATATTTTTTAATACTATATAAGAGTCTAAAACATTAAGTGTTCTAATTTTTAATCTGTTTGAACCGGTACGAAGATCTTATTTTTTTATCAATTTATTCTAAAATATCATAATTAATTTTTGACTTTAAGACTTTCAATGAGAATCTGTAGAAGAGAATTTCCATGTAAAATCTCATTGCGTATAAGGAAATAGGAAAGGAGTTAGGATTTAACTAGGTGAACCAATGAGTGGATACGTGGCGGATGGAGAGGAGTGGGACAGGGGAGTGGGACAGAAGAATTCGGACAGGTGATCCGGAGCCGATGTGCACATGGCATTGTGACAAATAAATGAACGGTTGAGATCAATGCCAGACATGATCGAACGGTGCGGGAGCCGACACATGGCATGGGATTTTAAAATCCTTCAATTGTTGTGCTGATATTTCCAGAGGCATTAACACCAGTGGGGTCCTCGGCATTTGAATTCCCCCAACAACAAATTATTGCTCCAATTTTATCCTCTGTGATAGAACCCATGGACTCATTGAATTGTACTCCTATTAGTTGCATTTGAATTGCCCATTGAGACCCGTTCCGCTTTCTTTCTAAACCTTCTTTTTCAAAAAGAATGTAATTTCAAATTCAAATATAACGACAATAAAAAAAAAATTAAATTTTTTTTTGCACCGTTTAAAAGATCTTAATGAGATCTATCAAACAAGATCTATATTGGTAAGAAAATTATTTGCATAAATACATAATTTTTGAGCTTGAAATTGCCTTCCTTTTCTAAAACTTCCTTTTTTTAAAAACTGGAACACCCTTTGAATAGTCAACCAAAGTGTACCACCGAGATTTCATCTAACGCGATGTGCTCGCGATGCTCTTGTCTATTCTTTTAACGGTGTCCGATCAGGACTCGGAGCTAGTCAAATTTGGGTGTTAACTAACACACTTTATCTTGAATTACCTGAAATCAGGAGAAACATACCTTGCGCGCAATATCATCTAAAATATTCAACAATAAACATAATTATATAGAAAATGAGATATATTAAGCACAATAATATACGATATTATGTGCTTATCAAAGCAGCTAGCCCTTTCCTCATCTTCCTTCTCCATGATCATTAGTAGGTATTTTGCAAATCACCTCTTCATCAGTCCCATTGTTAGCCTTTGCCCTATATTTTGTGTAACAGCCCAAGAAAAAGCTTGGGATTCATTCAGTAGAATCCTATATTCCTGTTGTGTATTCCTTACCGACGAAATAGGGAGTGCAATAGAGGCAGTTCTGCGCATATATCCTCTGACCAACAACAGTACTCTTTTTTTTTTTTGAAAATGTCAATGCATATCACATCAAAGCCCGAAGGCAATACAGATTTCATTGAAAGATACAAGAATGAACCAAAACTACCAAGACTTCGACACAGGCACCCCTGCAGAAGCAGGACCGACGAAACGCCTAGATTAGGAACCAATCTAGGTCCAGATAGTAGAAGTCACTAAGGACAACAGTTCAAACTCGCAAAAAATTACCCGCAGCTGAAATCTGACAGACAACAACGCAACGAAAATAAACTAAAAATAACAGCTACGGAAGCAAGCCCAATACACTGAGATTACCCACTGATTCGGCCCACTGAGTTGCCCCACTTAGTCGCACCACCAAGTTGCCGAGTGAGACCGAGTTTGCTGTCAAGCTGCTTCCCCGGTAAAAGAACCAAGCTCCATAGCCGCCGCCGTTGGCCACTGGAGTCTTTATTCGCCGGAGGGGGCACGAGCCACCCAACATCAACCCACGGTCAGGTCTGACCAGAAACGGACCCATGGAGAGGGGAGAAGCAGGGGTTAAGAGTGGTGGAGAGGAGGGTGGGAGGTGATGGGGGTTAGGCGGAGAGGATGGAAAGGTGAGGGAGATCCGCGACGGTGATACGAGAAAGGAGGTGGAAGAGGTTGTGGGAACAAGATCTGATCTGGTGGTCGGCATGAGGTTGAGGGTGGGAGGCCGGCAAGACACAGAGAGGGGGGAGGTGGGCCCCCCCCCCCCCCCCGAACTGAGGCCGTGAGCGGAGGTGACTGTGGGAGAAGATGAGAGAAAAGGACTGGGATTGAGAAACAGGTGGGGATACAGGAACAAAAATGGGGGAAACCCTAACTAGGTAGGGAGAGGGTAGGGATGAAACCCAAAGAAGAAAGGGATGAAACCCTTAGTTCAGTCCTTGTTACTCTCAACAGTACTCTTTCGATGCCTTCTTCCACCAAATTTCTTTGCAATCTGTAGATTTTGGAATGCCCAAGATCACCCTCAGTAGACTTCTTTTTTCCTTTTGTTCCCAAGTTCCTTATCCGCGCGCAGGGGCGGACCCATCTTGGGGCACGTGGGGTCATGTGCCCCCACGCCCTTTAAAATAAAATTTTTTTTTCGATTTTTTGTATATATACTATACATGTCAAATACATGTAAGAAATTCTTTGTTGGTTCAATGGTAAGGTGTTCCGTATCTAACCTAGAGAATGTGGGTTCGAGTCTGCCCCCTTTCCATTATGTGATTTTTTTTAACCCCGAAACCTGGTAAGAAAATACTCCATATTGTAGTGCGTACCTTTGAGGGGAAATGAAAAAACATAACAGAAATCTTTCCTTCTCCACTCCCTCAACATCTCCGGTCATTTGCGTAGTACAAAATATGAACTCATACATTACATTTGTACACTTTTGGTCCCCAAAATTTGTACTCGTAGAGTTAACAATAGAAAATTAGATGATGAACATGTGAAAATATTGTTTTAACGCATATAGTCGATGTGCGCAAGTTTGCCCAAGTTGTTGGTTACTAAAATACATATATACTTTAAAATTGTTAATTTATCATGAATGCTAAAATTATTTTGGAGTGAATGTACTTAACTATAACTCTTATATTTCGGTTAAAAAAAAATTGGTGCCCCCACTATGTCAAATTTCTGGGTCCGCCACTGGCCGCGCGTATCAACTTTCGTTGGTTTGGTATAGGGTGTGATTGTCTTGCTAATAACTTCCTTTCCACTTGTCTGCATCGCTTAACAAATGGAACTACGCTCCATTGATTTTCCAAGGCCCAGGATATTGACAGACAAAGATCCATTTGGTGTGAATAGCCTTGGAAACTCAAATTGGGCTGTTTGCAATCTTGGGTCCAGAGTAATTTGTGGTATTTTTGAATGCAGATTTGTTGCTTCCATCATATTGGATGCTCTTCCCAAACCCATTGCCGATATATATCATGTTGTTTCTGTTAGGACCACGGGTCATGGTCTCTCTATGTTGGCAAATTCCAAGACAAAAACACATATTTAATTGTATCCCTAATTATCGAGTTGTAATTTCTTTTTATCTTTTCTAAGCATAGTTAGTTTGTATAGAATTATAGTGGAAGGAATATTTTTATGTAATTGAGAGTGAAAATTTCATATGGGTAGATCGAAAAGGAAAGATTGTTCTTGGGAGGGAAGATTGTTCTTGGGAGGAAAGAAATTGCTCATGGAAAGATTTGCATGGGAAGTGATGCACTTCAAATTAAGCCACGGTGGGAAAACAGATTGGTTAGATTAAATTATCGATTGATCTGTAAGTCTATTGGACGGTTCAATTAAGTCACGGCATATCTCCATGACCTAGAAGATTTTATCTATATAAGGACATGTGGACTAAGGCTATAAGAGGCGTGAGATGCTTTCATCCCCGGGTGGAACAAAAGAAATTAAAAAAGGAGGCAGCCATATTGTGTTACACGGAAGAGGGTTTTTTTGTTCCGTTTGAATCTTGGAGTACAATGAGATCGATGGATCATTGAGTGTACAAGACATCTCCAAGAGATTTCAGTATTTTCTTCAACTTATTTGAAAAAAGCCCCAAGGTGGATTCCTAGGCAAGTTGAAGTCCTTCGATGGATTTCCGGAAGGCAAACGGAAGACTTGTGGATTCTATGCAGCAGCGGTTAAGCACTGGGTGTGGTGAACGTGGATTCGGCAAGTAGGTCTTAGGCTCGATTGTGAGGATTCAAATCGTAGGGTAAGATTACTTGTAACTACACAATGTTTATAGTGCTATTCCTTCCCGTGGTTTTTTCCCGTTTAGGGTTTTCCACGTATATCTTGGTGTTAGTTATTTGTTTGCTTTCGTTTGTGTGATTTGTTTAGTTATTGATTGGTGAATCGTTGATTGAGATTTAAAAATAGCAAATCTATAAACCTAAGCGAGTTAGGATTTTTCAGTTTCATCCGCTCATTGATAGGAAGGGGATACAGAAAGGAAGTCGCAATTCACAACGTGAAGACTCGAGCCCAAACATGACCCATGGTAACAGAGAGTGTCTTAATCTGTAAGCGAGAGTTCTTATTTTATGTCACATCTGTTCATCATGGACTTTATACTGATTTGCATAACAATGATTTTTTTTTTCTTTCCTAAGAAAAAGATTTTATTAATCTTTATAAAAACAATTACAAAGATTAAAAGGAATAAGAATACATCGACAAAAGCAGGCTCGGCTCATGGGGCAGGCGAAGGAAGCAAATGCTTCCGGCCCCCCAATTTGTGATCCATACTAGGGCCCCTGAACTCTGGTATTCCGTCCATATAGAATTACTATAAATTACATGGGGCTATAGGCCCGCCACCGAATAGGAAGAGAATTCTAGTTTAAACTTTCCAAAGTGTAAAGACTCTGAACTACTTGGGCATTTATTCTTTTGGAGTGTTTTTGTTTCTACACAGGCAATGTGGGGTGGGAAACAAATACTCATATCACTGACTACTTGTTTGCTTTTCATGAGGGAGTCGAAATAAGACTCATTGTTTTAAATATGCTTCCTGCACGGGAATAAATTATCATAATTTTTTCAATTGGATGCTTTCAAGTTCAGACTTTTCTTTGCTCGGGATTATATTAAACAATAATTAGGTATTACCAATTTCGCGCGTCTTGGATGTATTTGTTAGTTTGCTTCCTTTTTTTTTTGTGCAAAATGTATAAGGGCCCACTATAGGAATTCGCTTCAAACCCCCAAAAGTCTTGAGCCGGTAAAAGACACCCAAGACCACCAAAAAGGGCCGGTAAGGCACCAACCAAAACAACAAAAACCTGAGGGAAGCCTAAACTAAAGACACCCAAAAACCAACCCAAAACCCAAAAACTCCACAACAGCGAGAACAAACTGCAACTCCAAAACCCCAATGAAAAACTCCAAACCAAACCCCAACGAAAAACTCCAAACCAAACCCCAAAGAACAAAACTCCACAAATAGCGAAAATAGACCGAAGTAAGAATCTGAAGCCAACCGAAAGACCGACTCCAAAACCTAACAAAAAATGCACTAAAAGCCTCTAAAACTCCAAAGAGATAGAAGCATTTTTCTCCCAATCAGATGTGACTCCCTCTTCTAACTCTACGAGCTTCTTCAAAGCATTTTCCCTTTCCGCAATTTCCTCCTCTTCCATTTCAACCCATTTCTTCAAATTATAATTCACTACTACAATAAACCATAAAGATCACAGCTATTGGCCGTGATTGTAAGTTTTCTATCACGCTCCTGCTACCGTGATGGATCTGGGTGTGATTAGGTCACTCTCTTTTATCACGGTTATTGGATCTAAGTGAGATCATTTATCTCACTTTTTCCGTGCTAAAGTTTTTTATCACGTCACAAGGTTGAGGTCTTTTCTCTTTTATCTCGCCACAAGAGTGAGATCTTTTATCTCATTCTTTTCCGCCCTAAAATTTTTTATTACGCCACAAGGGTGAGGTTTTTTCTCTTTTTTATCACGCTACAAGGGTGAGATCTTTTCTCTTTTATCTCGCTATAAGAGCGAGATCTTTTATCTCATTCTTTTCCCCCCTAAAATCTTTAATCACGCCACAAGGGTGAGATCTTTTCTCTTTTATCTCGCCAGAAGAGCGAGATCTTTTATCTCATTTTTTTCCGCCCTAAAATCTTTTATCACACCGCAAGGGTGAGGTTATTTTTCTTTTATCTCCCCGTAATTAAGAGCGAGGTCTTTTATCCCGCACTAAAACTCACTTTTTATCTCAGTTTTGGACTTAAACAGATAAAAAATTTTAAGCACCACTTTTTATCACGCTTTCACTGAAACCGTGATCTTTGTGAATTTCCTTAGTATTACGCATATCTATTATTGTAGTTGTGATTTCTCCCTCCTCCGATTTTAATTCCCAACCGAGCACCAAAATCCAAAGCCTTACTAGCGTTCTTGAATAAAGTAGAATTCCTATTTTGGATGTCTCTGGTCGATAGAGAGGAGGAAGAAACCACCTTAGATTTTTTTGAAACTTTGGCCACCTTGATCCCAAATTCAGAAATAAGTTTCTTCTCTTTTATCTTTCTTTTAGATCTATTCAACCTCCTTTCCATTTTTAAAATAGCTAGCATCATGGGTGGATCTCTCCCCACAAGTGCTAATCTCTTCACTCTTCTCTTTAGTCAAAGACCTCGAGCCCTTTAGATTGGATTTCGGCGTCTGAAAGATAGGACTTATAAATGAAAGACTCTCAAGAGGATTTGAAACTTGGGGAAACTTCCCTAAGCAAGCATATCCCCCTGCACAATCCCAAAGCAAGGACCCTCATCCGCCATATGATTATCTTCAGCTGGAGTATCATTCCATTTAATACTCTATATTCATTATCATAACATAAGTAGGGGTTGGATTTAGGATGCCTATTTAATACTATATTATCGAACTAGATTCAACTACAAAACTGCAATAAAATCGAACCAACCAAAAAAGGGACCGACGTCGCAGGGTTTCACTGTTGGGGGCAGGAAAATTGACTCTTTTTTTTTTTTAGGGGGGGGGGGGGGTCAAGTTCTACCATTAAACCAAATCGAGCTTTATGTCTCAATCACTTGGTATTATAAAAACAATATCAGAATATTATCATAGATACATGATCAATTGATACAACTACCAAATTATGGTCGTACAAGTAAAAATAGATCATATAATCTTGCATTCATATCAATGTTAAAACGAAAAGTCTGTGGCATTGTAATCAACCAACAAGCAACGGAACTAAAAGTATTGGACTAAATACTGTACCACTTTTCCTTAATATCTTTTTGTAAATACATGGGGGAAACCAGATGTTAACAAAAAAAAAAAGGTGTTATATCAACACTTTCAGAACATGCAAGTTCTTGAAAGCATTGTGGAAGACATAAATAAATTTAATAAATAAATAAATAAATGAAAACCAACAATTGAAAATTAGGAGGTCAATTGGACCCAACGAGCGACACTCGGCACTCCCTGGTTGACAACAAACATCATATAATATCCTGGCGGCGCCACCATCCCATTGGGTGGCGTCTGAAACACAATCCTGTACTGTCCATTAACTTGCGACACGTTACGAGTGATATTCAACTTTACCAATCTCTGTCCCTGCGAAAACGAATGCGTAGCAAAAGGCGCACTTGCAAAATTCACCTCCAGTGTTCCCGTCAACGATGATGGCACCGTTACAAACACATTGTAAAGGTTCCCGTATTGCACCATCTGTGGCGCCTTCACCACCACCGGCCTCAAATTAGAGTTGTCTGCTGACAAATAATCCGGCGAAAATGCCTCGACTCTCAGCTCCGTCGGAAAATCCCCGGTAAATGTGTAGTAGTAATTCGTGTTACTTCCGGCGATCAAAATTCTCCCGTCGGGCAATAAATTTGCGGTCGAGTGGTACATTCTGGGGATTGAACCAGGGTTTAGCATCATGAACCGGGATCCCTCAGGTTGGTCGGGTTGGTATAGAACCGGCGTCAGACACGGATTCGTTGCAAATCCAAACCCTTGCGATCCCGCTTGAGCCCCATTGACGATTAATACGTCTCCTGTTGGTAGCATCACCATGTCCCCCATGATCCGAACAAGCGGCATGTCCTCCATCTCCCAAGCGGGGTTGGGATCAGTCGCCACAATCCGCCCGCAACTCCCATCGGCTGTACTATTCACACTCGAATCAATGCCGAGACTCTGATTAAGGTAGGCGCCGTACTGGGCCCCACCGCAAATGACAATAGTGGCCGTGGAATAGTTCCCTTCCAATGCAAGCATGACGGAGGATCCTGCTGACGGGTAGTTACGTGGGCCCCCCGGCAACTGAGGAAAAAATGTTACAATCTCGTTTTCATTGTAATCGTATAGCACAGATTGATTGTTAGCAAATATAAACAGATTTCCTTGGGGGAGAAGATGCACGTATGGATACAAGTTATCTGTTTGGTTGTCTCCCGACTCGGCGAGGAATGGGAAATTGACGGCGCCGCCAGGTCTTGGTGGATAGTACTCCACGCTGCTGATGCCAATGCCCCCGACCATTATGATAGAACCGTCGGGGAGTATCTGATTCGTGGCGTACCAACGCCCTTGGGACAACGTGATGTTTTGAAGCTCAACCCAATCGCAGGAGGAAGTGAATTCGCAGGGGGTGAATGTTCGGAACTTGGTGGCGCCGTCGTCGTTGCCGCCCGATTGGAGTAGGGTGCCGTCGGGGAGGAATTGGCCCGAGGAGCACCACGTGTCGGTGAGGATCTCGAGGGGACGGATTGAGTTGTCGTCGAGGTTGAGGAGAACGGAATGGGCAGAGCAATCGTGCGTTAAAGCCAAGTCCGTCGGGTCGTCACGGCATTCCCCGTTTGGGAGCGATATATTGGACAAGCCAATGCCAGTCCGGTCGAGGAGGACGACGGTGTTCCACCGGGTGACCGCGGTGTGCATGGAGGCAATGCCCGCGTTTTCAACCAGGAGCTCCCACGTGCCCGGCGGGCACTGGGCACGAGTTCCGATGATTGCGAAGGCGAAGCAGAGGAATTGTAGACACAAGTAAATGAGAGCTGCCATAGTGAAAGGGAGAGAGTGTTCCCTGTTCTGTTGTGTGTGTGTGGAGAGAGAGAGAGAGAGAGAGAGAGAGAGAGAGAGGTGAGATGTGGGGGTTAAGTTGATGTTGACAGAGACCACAAACAGTTGGCGCGTTTTAGCAAGGTCAACTGAAAGAAGGGCCGACAACCTGTCCTCCATGTGAAAGGTAGGTTCAATGGCCTCTGGGTCTTCTTCTTGTTTCGTCTCCTTCCAATAGCAGAAGATATATAGTATTTATTTGGCCATGGTTTTTCTACTCGTCGGCGAGCATGTGGACTGTTGAAATAGTCAAACGAATTGATTGATTGTTCAGTTTGCCCCCGGAATTTTAATCCTGTTGTCATCCGCTGAGAAGATCAGTGAAGATACGAATTCCTAATTGAATATGATTGTCGGTTGAGCCAAAACCCAGCCTAACTAGTTCAATTCGTCAAGGCACTGCGCTGTCGCGGAAGCTGCGAACCCGGGGGTGAAGCACCGTACTGTGTACATCCGGACCGTTGATTTTGACAATCAATAATTGAGATATGTTTTTAACTTTAACCGGTAATAGATATCTTTTTTTTTTTTACCGGTGCTTTGGACTATCAATGAAGGAAGCATGATAATATACATATAAATTGAATTGGATCTCTTGACCTGCCCTCTCTTATGCCATTTGGATTTGATTTGGGGGTATGGTTTCGCAGCAAAACAGGTATAGGGATGCCACTGTATCAGTAGTTTTCTGAGAGCAGTCACTTTGTGCATATTGCTAAAGGTTAGGTCTGTCTCCAATCTTCTCTCGCCCATACCCCCAATGATTGGAGACTACATGGGTTCTGTTGTTGTTTTACCGGTAGTAGTTTGTTTTTAATCTGGACCGTTGATTGCCGAAATCAACGGTCCGAATGCGCACAACACGATGCTGTAAACTCCCAGCACAACACCGTCTCCCAATTCGGAAGCTGGGAAGAGGACAGAGGTGACTTTCCTGAAATTACTATAATAAAGGAAACGGATTTATCTTTATATCCGGTATCTTTGAAAGTTTTACCAGGTACGCTGTACATGACGTTTTTGGACAACCTTCCCATGTCTAAACAACCAGGACAGCTAAGAGATCCATTCGAATAACATGCGGACTACTATAATGAGCTTCCCAATGTGGGTCTGGACTATTTTTTGGACAACCTTGTCAGCAACTAAGACAGCTAAGAGATCCGTTCGAATTAACATATGGACTAGTAGTATAAATTAGTGTGGAGCGCAGGACAAATTAATTGGGAACGTGGAACATTGTGCCCGAGAGGCACTAAATTATGAGGAGACATTATTCTTTGCACTTTGAGAAAAGGAGACGTGGTAATGTGCTGTGATTTGTAAACACTACTGGGCGTGACAATCGCGTTTTTAATTAAAACGGCGTCGTCCGGGTCGATGCGGCGGTGGTTGTTTTTGGGAAACTTTAAACGGGACGGGCCGATGTCGGTCCGGTCGAGGAGGACGACGGTGTTGAACCGGGCGACGGCGGTGTGCATGGAGGAAATGCCGGCGTTGGAGACAAGGAGTTCCCACGTGTTGGGATGGAGTTCTGGGTGACGGTGATGACTGTGAAGGCGAGGCAGAGTGAGTGAAGGGAGAAGGAAATTGGAATCCTGATTTATCTAGGGGATTGTTGTTTGTAATTTTATGATGAACCCTGCTACACACAGACAATCTGTGCACAGATTGTGCACAGATTTCGTTGTAGGGCTCACCACGGGTCCCACACAAATCATCCGAGCCGTTCATTAAATGTAAAACATTTTTTTAAAGGTCCCCATAAAAAATAAGCTCAATCTGATACCTATAGATGTTTCATCTAACTTTTCATTCAGATTTTCGGATAATGAAAAGTTATATAGTTGGATCGAGCACCTATAGATATCGGATTGAGCTTATTTTTTACGGAGACCTTTGAAAAAATATTTTACATTTAATGAACGGCTCGGATGATTTGTGTGGGACCCGTGGTGGGCCCACAACGAAATCTGTGCATAATCTGTGCACAGATTGTCTGTATGTGTAGACTTTCTGTTTTATGATAGACCAATTACAGCTACACCTTAACGGAACTGGTTTAAAGCTACGTGACTTTAGCTTCGGTTCTGACGTAGGTGCAGTGTTGTCCCATACAAATAGTGAATGGTGTGACGTGACAATACTTCCTGACAGAAATGACGGGGTATCTATAAATTGTACGGTTCGGCATTTGAGGCAGACCGCAGACCCCAAATAGACCCAAAATATCACCCAAAATATCTGAACCGAACGGTGTAGTCTAGATGGTGTTTGAAAATACACATTTTGTCTTTGATCCAAAATAAAAGTGGACCCTTAGACTCTCCAACTGAACCATCTTTAGTTGCAACACTTAATGCAGGTTAAAATTCACCATGACGCACGAAATCGAAGAGCTGGCTAGAAGGTTTTCCTGAATTATGGCCCAATTCAGTCTACTGCAACTTGAAGGTCTCCCAATTTGTGTACAAAATGGGCCTCCTTACATTAAGTTTTGAGACCGAAAATTCACAATTCCGTAACTTCTTCAAAATCGATTTTCGATCAACCTTTGCTCTTCGAGTTCCAGTGAGCAAGAGGGCACCATAGTGCTGTCCCCAAAGTACTTCGGTGAGGCGGCGAATCTGTTTAAAGCGTTTTAAGGACATCGATTTGCATAATCATTTTCAACTTCTGTTTCTATTTATGTTCGGTTTCCAGTTCCTGATTTGACACGGGCCTTGATTTGCATAATCGTTTCCAACTTCTGTTTCTATTTATGTTCAGTTTCCAGTTCCTGATTTGATATGTTCTGTAATTTAAATTTCTAATGTTGTTCATCTATTTTCGTTCCGGCTTTCCACAAAATTAAGTAAAAATACTTCATTTTCTCATTTACCTTGATGGGAGTCTTATTCAACGGAGCGCCCACCCTGTACGCACTCAAATTCTCAAATCCAATCATACCAAAGGACATGATTCCAGCAAACAAACCATCCATGGCTCTTAATTAATTTGTTTGATAGTCATCATAATTCGTAAAGCTAAATTCTTTCTTATTAGAGTATGTAATCTCTGAAGCTTAAGCTATGTAATTTATCTCTACTTTCTTACTAATTCTCACTTTGATTCCACTCTTCCAATGAAGTCCAACCAATTATGCTGTCCAGATTTTTATTTTTGATGAAGTCAATCGGGATCGATACCACGGTTCATGTGAGAGATGCCCAACAAACGCAACGAACAGTAAGCCAATCGGGTACCCATTCTCTTAGAGCAAGTCTACCCATTAGTGCTAAAATGGCATTGCCAAAGTTACGTTTGTGGAACTTTACAGCAGAATTTCGAGGATTAAAAAAAAAAAATAGAGAGAGAGTTATGTTTGTGGATACCAGAGCATTGTTCATGAATCTGCAGCATCTGCTAGGAGTCATTTTGGGACATTATCAAATTTAGACCATTTAATTAAACTAGTATCACTTTTCAATGCAAATCAAATGGCTTGGATGAGGTGAGAGAAATGTTTGTCCTTACACAGTAGAAATTTTCGTCTGGCATGCAAGCAATGCCAGAGAAGATTGTGTTGGGTTTTTCCCACATTAAATGCAGTTTGAAAAGAAAAAAGAAAAAGTGAATAATGGGTTGTTAGAGTATTTAATTGGCCCATATAAATATGGTCATTGGAAATGCTCTTGGAATTTGAAGAGCCAAGTGTGTAGATCTTTCTCCTGGCCCTATTTAAGTGGAGTGGTGCATGTGGGCTAAATATAGAGAGAGCAGAAGGCAGAAAGATTGGGAGCCCCTTTGGGGTCTTTCCCACCGTGAAAGGTTTTGTGTGAGAGAGAGAATAGTTGAGAGGAAAAATAGAGTTGTGGGGGTGAGTTTAAAACATTGTGAGCCATGTGTTAGGAGCTCGGGGAGGGTTTTACATCTCACATTGTAATCTCTATTTTTCATATAGTGGAAGATATCTCTCTCTCCCGTGGACGTACCCGAGTTTGGAGAACCACGTATTTTGGTTGTGTTCTCGTTGTGTGATTTGATTTTGTTTGTTGCGCTTCCGTTGCGGGTGGGATTTAGGGGTTAAATCCCAACAGATTGCTACTGGTAGTGAGCTTAACAAGAGGAGCAGCAGGGTAGGGTAGCAGGTGATGGATGGGGTTGGAACATGCCCATTATGCAATCTGGAGTTTGAAACGGCAGCAGTCCACTTGCTGCTACGAGTACATTGTACCGTCTCTTGGGCAGTTTGGACAAACATATTGAAATGGTGGGATGTGGTTTGGGTAAACCCTTTCAAACATTTATGATTGCACCAGGCTTGTCTGCAGTCCAAACGTGGACTGCAGAAATGCGGTTGGAGTGTTCGCAACCGTCGGATGGTATTTTTAACGGTCGAGATTTGAAAAAAATTAAGTTTTTTAAAGTTTGGACCGTTGGATGCAAAGATGAACGGCTGTGATTGAACTGCAGGGACTCTCTGCAGTTGGATTGCAGAGAATCCGCCTCCTTTATGATCTAACAAGTGAATGGTTCTCCAATATTACGTTCAAAATTGATGAGACGGTATGTTGGCAAATCTGCTTCTTTGCTGTTTTGTGGTCCATTTGGTTAGAAATAAATCAGATGGTGTACAGAAATAAAGGTTGGAAGGAAGAAATGGTGGTGGATATCATCAAAATGAAGATGGCAATATAGATAAAAGCTTACTTTGCTGTATCTTTCTTTTTTTGACTAGTTTTTGGGTTGTAGGTGGTATGTTTCCTTGTTCTAGAGTAGTGTTTAGATTTTGCCTGATAGCTACTTTTTTTTCTTTATAACAGGATTATTAGTCACTCGTTGGATTTATTCGGGGCATTTTCCATTAAGTAATTTATATGAATCAGTAATCTTCCAGTTGTACGTGGGCTTTCATAATGTATTTTCTATTTTTGCCTAGGGTAGTAGTCTAGTTTTCATGTCTGGGCTTATGTTTATTGTGTTTGTGAGGTTCAGTTTTTTTTTTTTTTTGGGTATGTACTGTGGCCTGAAAGGATTTATTTTCATAGGTTACGTTGAACTGGAACGTCGGGATCGTCTGCGATTGCATAGGGCATTATTTAAGGCTGCCCTGCCCATATCTATTTGTTTGAGCAGCTCTGTTGTGTGAAGCAAGGGCTTTCTTTCTTTTTTTTTTATCATAAGCAAGGGCTTTCTGAATCTATTCCTTTGCACATCAGTGCTGAGGTAGAGCTTCTGTTGGATTCTGAAGAAAATGCAGTAAAAGGCCATGTAATAGTAATATCGAGAGCTTAGCAGAAAATCTATGCCCACCGCTCAAAATTCAACACTCCCCCACCGCTTTCAATTTCACCATCCAAATGGACGGTCTGGATTTTAAAATACGAACTATTGATTGCCAAGACGGACAGTGAGATATTGAGCGGTGAATGTTGAGCCATGAAACAGAGCGGTGAGCGTAGCACCCGCTGGTTGGTTAAATCCATCAATCCATCGATCAGTACAAGGAAGTACTGTTTCCTGTGGGTGTTTTTTGTTTTGCCAAACTTATCCTGGCTGGGCAGTGGAGAAGTTGCTGTAAAGTGTGATTAATTGTTTAGTGCTCAGCATTTAAGTTCAGCTCTGGAGTCAGAGTAGCTGTTTAAAGCTACGGATTGGGGGATCCTGTAATGCATGCTGCACTGCAGGCTTTGTAGAGCAATGAAACTGCGTCGTTTTTAAAAGTTTCATTGCCCTACAAAGCCTGTAGTGCAGCATGCACTACAGGATCCCCCAATCTGTAGGGCTACTTAGTTTTTGGTGGTGATGTAACTTGTAGCTTTTTACTTATAGGTTGGCGTCTTGCTAACCATGTTTCTCTTTGTTTTCTTTTTCAGGGGGATTTTGGGCAACACATAATTGTCGAGGGCCTAGGTGCCAACATAATAGTTGGGATGTACGCTTTTAGGCTCCGTTTGTTTGGACGTAAAACATTTTTGGGTAAAATATTTTACTTATTTTCCTTTGTTTGGTTGGACAAAAAGTTGGAAAACATTTTCCATGGTAAAATTTTTTTCATAATCCGGGTGAAAATGATTTCCTCTCAAAACTTCGGTAAGTTGTTTTACTCCCAGCGAGTGGATGAACTTTTTCCCCGATCCACATCTATCGCAGCCCCCAACTGAGGTAATTCACTTGCAACTTCCACCATTTCGGATTGAAATTTTCAGTACCCACGTAACCCACCAGCCAACACTCACTCTCTCTCTCTCTCTCTCTCTCTCTCTCTATATATATATATATATGTATGTATGTATATTTGTGTGTTGATTGACCATTTTGTTGTTTTCTGAAAAGTGCTTTCACTCAGATTGATTTGTATTTTCCATATTGTGTCTTTTTATGAGTTCTCAAATGCCAACCAAACACCAAAAACTAAATTTGGGGAAAATAACTTTTGTGAAAATATTTTACAGAGAAAATAATTTACTATCGTAAATATTTTACATCGAAACAAACGGAGCCTTAATTTGTCTCTAGCCCAATCTTTGGTACAATCTATTTCTGTTTTAATAGTAACTTTTCCTCAAAATATGTGTATGGTATACCTGATGATATTTGATCAAAGTCTCATCGAAATCGCACAATCATTGTGTACGAACAACATTTATTAAAACAAACCACATATTCAATTAATTATCGCATACAATAGGAACTTAAATACATAATATAGTAAAAATGTTTATTCCTCATAACTGACAATTCAATTATTAAAGTTAATTAACATCTGTATTACATCACAAATAATAATTTTGCAAAATATTTCTCTCACAATTGTCCTATGTGGTAGATTGGAGGGATGAGATTACATCTACAAACAGATTCAAGGGCAACATGTTGGCTATCATTTAATTGTCAAAAGCCTAAACCCTAGGTTGCTGTTACAATCCCAGCCGTCATGTGAGATAAGGATTTCAAAATTCAAACTATCTAATGCAGCTCTCTCTCTCTCTCTCTCTCTCTCTCTCTCTCTCTCTCTCTCTCTCTCTCTCTCTCTCTCTCTCTCTCTCTCTCTCTCTCTCTCTCAAACACACAAATCCTCTCCTACCCACCTATGGAAACTTTACATCCATCTCTAAATTCTCTCTCAAACACGCAAATCCATCCCTACCCACCTATGGAAATTTTACATCCATCTCCAAACTAATTGATCACAATGAATGGAGAAGTTCAAACATTATGTTAAGTGATCACTTTTTCCACTCCTAAGTAATATGAGACTATATTTCTTGAACATCCTCTCTCATTTCCAAACTAATTGACAATGAATGGAGAGGTCCAAAGTTTATGTTAAGTGATCACTTATTCCACACCCAAAGAATGTGTGATTATATTTCTTTAACATCATCCTTTACGTTCAGCCACGTCTGTTGTCTGTCATGTGTAGCATCTTTCGGGTTTATCGTTGTGGGTTGTGGATGGTGAATTTTTAAAACATGGGGTGGAATGGGATCAGCTTTGACAACATTTTCAACTTATATCCATCTTGAAACCAATTGGTAACGGGCGGAGTAGTCCTAATATTATATTAAGTTATCACACATTCCACTCCGAAGCAACGTGAGACTAAATTTCCATAACACACTCTGACCTACTATTATTGTTCACTCTACACTTACGCCTCGCTTGATCAATATACGGATCGCCCGGAACGTGCCCCAATTTTTGTGAAGGCACTGACATCTCCTTCTATTCCGATCAGACCACACCTCGCTCCTCCATTCGGTTCTCTTCTCCCTTTGTATTGGAGTTTTTGGAAAAGTTTGTAGTACAGTAAAATCAACTAGCAATGGAAGTAAAGGAATTGGACAAGTACAACTTTTCCTTATCTTTTTGGGGATACATGAGTGAAACCAAGACTTAACAAAAAATTGAGTTTTATTGATGCTTTCAGAAAAACTGATTTACAACATTATGAAAAGAACGATATAAGTAAGAAAAAAATAAATGAAGACCAACATTTCAAAATTAGGAGATCAATTGGACCCAGCTGGCGACACTCGGCACGCCTCCGATAACCACAAACATCATATAATACCCTGGTGGTGCCACCATCCTATTGGGCGGCGCCCTACACCGAATCCTGAGCTGTTTACCTTCCAAAATTACATTGGTGACCAACTTTACCAATCTCTGCCCCTGCGAAAACGAATGCGTAGAGAAAGGAGCACTCGCAATATTTACTTCCACTATCGTCCCCATTGATGGCACCGTTACAAGCAACTTGAACTTCTTCCCGTAACACACCGTCTCTGGCGGCCCCACCACCACCGGCCTACAATTCAAGTTGTTCGCTGACAAATAATCTGGCGAAAAGGCCTCGATTCTCAGCTCCGTGGGGAAAGGCTGAACCCACGTGTATGCCCAATGCGTGTTACTTCCGGCGAGCAAAATTCTTCCGTCGGGCAATAAATTTGCGGTCGAGTGGTACAATCTGGGGATCGTAGTGGGATTTAGGGTCGTAAAGCGGGAGCCCAAAGGTTGGTCGGGTTGGTATAGAACAGGGTTCAAAGCTGGGTTAGTTGCCAATCCGAACCCTTGCGACCCTGCTTGAGCCCCGCTGATGATTAATACGTCTCCTGTTGGTAGCATCACCATTTCCCCCATGATTCGAACAATTGGCATGGTATCCATCTCCCAATAAGGGTTGGGATCAGTCGCCACGATCCGCCCGCAGCTCCCTACGGCCGGTAGATTCACATTATTATTCAGGTAGGCATCGTATTGGGCCCCACCGCAAATGACAATTGTGGCCGTGGAATAGTTCCCTTCCAATGCAAGCATGGCAGAGGATCCGGCAGACGGGTAGTTACGTGGGCCCCCCGCCAGCTGAGGAAAAGTTTTTAAAATCACGCTACTAATGTAATCGTATAGCACGGATTGATTGTTAGCAAATATAAACAGATTTCCTTGAGGGAGAAGGTGAACGTATGGATACAGGTTATCCCCTTGGTTGTCTCCCATATTGGCGAGGAACGGGAAATTGACTGTGCCGCCGCCAGGTCTCGGTGGGTAATACTCTATGGTGCTGCCGCCGACGCCCCCGACTATTATGATAGAACCGTCGGGGAGTATCTGATTCGTGGCATACCAACGCCACTCGGACAAATTGATGTTTTGAAGCTCATACCAATTGCATAACGAAGTGGGTTCGCAGGGGGTGAACATTCGAAACTTGTTGGTGCCATCGTTCCAGCCGCCGGATTGGAGGAGGGTGCCGTTAGGGAGGAATTGGCCCGAGGAGCACCACGTGTCGGTTTGGATCATCAGGGGACGGACTGTGTTGGTGTTGAGGTCGAGGAGAACAGAGTGGGCGGTGCAATCGATAGTTAAAGCCAGGTCATTTGAGTCGTTGCGGCATTGGCCGTTTGGGAGCGATATGTTGGACGGGCCGGTGTCAGTCCGGTCGAGGAGCACGACGGTGTTGTACCGGGTGACGGCAGCGTGCATGGCGGCAATGCCAGCGTCTGGCACGATGACTTGCCACGAGCCCCCCTGGGCACGTGTTCCGATGATTGCGAGGGTAAAGCAGAGGAATTGTAGACACAAGGAAATGGGAGCAGCCATTCTACTGAAATTAAGCGAGAGAGTGTTCAGAGGTGTGTGTCTACCGTTTTTTGAACTGATATATATAGGTAATAAAACCCAACGACCGCCAACCTGTCGTTGGTGGTTGCCTGGTTGGTGGAGAGAGAGAGAGAGAGAGAGAGAGAGGAATGTCAACTGAAATACCCATAATGTTTTAGGATACAGAGAAGAGAGTTGAAATTCTTGCTGGACTCAAAGGGAATGTTTTTGGAACTGAGACTTGTTTACTTGAAAATAGCACGTCGCTTCCATGATCTTATCATTGTCGTTCACCAATCAACTATTATATTTTTGGAACAGATTGGATGAATGGTTTGAATGACGATGTCTCCAATATTATTCAATTCACCAACTATATACATGTTAATGATTTCATTCCAATAAGAAATGTACAAGAAGTAGTTGGTTTTCCCTTAACAAAATTGGATGGCCGGCCAGCTACACCGCGACTAATATCAGGGCTCTGAAGTTTAGGAACAGACAAATTACTCTCCAGCGGCTCCAAGATTTAGAATGTTTGGCCTCCTTGAGAATCGAATATGTGCGAACTCATAGAAGACAAGCACTTATTTGCTTTCTCGTACCTACTTGGCCAAACTTTTGGGTTAATGAAAATGGAAGTAGTTGGTAAACATAAAAATATGCACTCCAATGTTTAAAAAATTTCAAACAAGAAGCTCACTACAACAAATATATATATATTTTTTGGTACATCACTACAACAAATAATGGTTTTAGGGGCGAGACATACATTGGTTGCGAAAGCCAAAATTTTGGTTGTCAAAGAGATTTGGGACAATATTTCATATGATAAGGTTTGAAATCACTTTTTGCTACCAATTTGGTCCCTAAAGGCCTTGCATCCCAATGCTCCATTTTGTTGCTAAAAACCTCTTTTAGCTATTAATAATTGCGGTCTCTAGCTAAATGAGTTACTAATTATCAACCAATTTTATAAGTAAGAATAAATATCTGGTCCCAAAAGGCCTTGCAAATTAGGGTCATGCTTGTATAAATATGTGACAACCCAAAAATAATGAATTCGCTATTGAAAGATGAATTTTCAAAATAACAAAAAAATGATGAATTCCCTATGATGTATTAATAGGTACGTTAAGGACCCATTGGATTGCCCTCAATTCAAAGCGTATTGCGTATACACTATTCCTCTTTTAGAGCAAGTCCAGTGGTGCCGAAATGGCTCCAGCCATTCCCAAAAAATGGCACAATTGGCACAAAACCTTACCCCAATTAATGGGCGGCTATTTGTTGGGCCAATTTTTCAGCCATTTTCAACAAAAAATGGCACCTATAATGGCTGGGCCATTTTTGCCACATCATCAAAAACCAACCAACGATCCTTCCCTCGAGTCTTCTTCCCGGCAAAACTGTGGCTGTGTACATGTGGTGTGTGCGCGCTTGGGAAAATGAAAACATTGTTCCATGAGGATAATATTCTTGCACATTTGCTCAAGAATATTGCACTCTTAATAGAAATAAATTGCACCCGATTCACTACAAGTGGACAGTGTGATAGTCTGTGAAAGTTAGTTAGGAAAATGATACAAAGGAGAATTGTTGAAAAAATGGCCCTACGTATGGGAATGCACCAATATTGGTTCTATCATTAATTGCCATTTCTTGGCCAAATGACACTATTGATCATGGCCATTTTATGAAAATGGCTAGCTTGAGCCAAAATGGCCCAACCATTAGACTTGCTCTTAGTGTGTATGTTATGGTAGTATTTATCTTGAAGAATTTGGTAGTCTATTACTTAGTTCCTAGATAGTTTTTTTTTTTTTTTGCTATGTAAACTTATCCATAGTTAATGCAACCGTGCTACCTACACAGATTGTTGCTTGGGGCCCCCTTCGGGGTCCCACAAACGATTTGAGCCGTTTATTAAATATAAAATATTTTTTCAAGGGCCCTTGCGAAAAAATTAGCTCAATCCGATACCTATAGGTGCTCAATTTAATCATCTAACTTCTCTTTCAGATTTCAGGATAATGAAAAGTTAGATAATAGAGCATCTATAGGTATCAGATTGAGCTGATTTTTTGAGCGGACCCTTGAAAAAATGTTTTGCATTTAATGAACGGCCCGGATTATTTGTGTGGAATCCAAAGTAGGCCCCACACATCGATCTATGCGAGATCTGTGTGAACAGACTAACTGTTACAACAACAAAAATAACAAAATAACTCATCTAGTCCCCAATCATTGGGGTATGGGGAGGAGGGATTGGAGACAAACCTAACCTTTGGTAATATATGCATAAAGTGACTGCTCTCAGATTACTATTGACAGTGGCTCCCCTATACCTCCAAGAACCGAGGGGTGCAAGAGGGGCGTTTTGCTGCGGAATGTCCTCCAAATCAAAGCCGAAAGGCATTAAAGAGGACATGCCTAGAGACCAAAATCAACTATGCACATTATCTTGTTTTCTTCATTCATAGTCTAAAGCATTGAAAAACACATTACCCATAGTTAGCTAGTTATTGAATCCAAAATAAAGAACCTTCTCAATTTTTTTCTTTTCTTGACAAATGAACACCAAAAATTTGATTTTCATGCAAAATTCTTTTGTTAAATGAACATTTGTAAACCCCAAGACTTGAGAGTTAGGGTTTGTTCATTTCTAAGATTTCAGGTTCGAAACAAAGGGTATTATCAACTCATTTGAGGCCAAAACACATAGAGTTTTGCTCTGGCTTTAATTGGAATCCTAACAAGTAGGCCATGGGATTGGTCCGCCATATTAGGTGAGTTGCGCATAAATTGGCTCAGACACCTGAGTTAAAAATAGGGTATCTAATGAAACAAGGGCAATTTCGGGCTTATTCAAATTTCGGGATAAAAACATAACTTGCTATAAGTGATCGGGATGAAACATAAATGCCTGCATGTGAAGGACTAATATTTAAGTGACCCCATTAAACTACTAAATCATAAAATCAGAACCTACCAAAATAGTGACGTACTCAGGGTTTCACAGTTTTTTCTTTTAGCACGAAAGAAGCGAAATTTTATTTAAGTAGAGGCGCGGTCCGAAGACCTCATATCAGCAAGGGCCAAATTAAGAAGTTTTTGAGAGACTGGACCCCCAAATCTTCCAATCGGACACCTAATAGGGATTGCTTAGCTAACACATGAACTACCCTATTTACGGGACATTTAACATGACAGAAAATACAAGAGGAGAATAACGTAACAAGTTCTAAACAATTAGAAATGATAGTGTCAGAAAAATAAATTCCCTCTTGGTTCAGAGCCTGAAAGGCGAAAATTGGAATTTCTTTTCCCAACTGAAAGGCGACGTCAATTAACTTCTACCATTGATATCATAGATGCACACAATTTTTTTTTGTCAACGGAAGAAGTATACCCATTTATAAAAGTCATACGGCATCTACAGATTATCACCGGAATATAGATCAAGCCATATGGCAGGAAAAGATTTCCACCTGAATACAATCTTAGAAGGGCGCCAGTCTTGAATTATTAACATTTCTTTTGAATAGATAGGTGTTAGATTTTTTTTGGAAAAGTCCATGGTACAGTAATCAATCAACTAGCAATGGAACTAAAAGCATTGGACAAGTACCACATTTCTATCTTTCTGCGAATGCATGAGGGAAACCAAATCTTAAAAGAAAATGAGTTTTATCACTCTATCAAAATTTGTTTTTGAAAACATCATATATGGAACAGAAGGTATAAATGAATTTAAAAAATGAAAAACCAACATTCGAAAATTAGGTCAATTGGACCCAACGAGCGACACTCGGCACTCCCTGGTTAACAACAAACATCATATAATACCCTGGCGGCGCCACCATCCCATTGGGCGGCGCCTGAAACACGTACGATCCTGTACTCTCCGTTAACTTGCGACACGACACGAGTGACACCCAACTTTACCAATCTCTGCCCTTGCGAAAACGAATGGGTAGCAAAAGGCGCACTTGCAAAATTCACCTCTACCTCACAGTCTTCTGATACTGGCGACGACACCGTTACATACACATTGTAAAGATTCCCGTACTGCACCGTCTTTGGCGTCTTTGTCACCACCGGCCTCAAATTCACGTTGCCTGCCGCCAAATACTCTGGCGAAAACGCCTCGATTCTAAGCTCCGTCGGAAAATCCCCGTCAAAAGTGTAGTAGTAATGCGTGTTACTTCCGGCAAGCAAAACTCTCCCATCGGGCAATAAATTCCCGGTCGAGTGGTATAATCTGGGAATTGAACCAGGGTTTAGCGTCATAAACCGGGATCCCTCAGGTTGGTCGGGTTGGTATAGAACCGGGTTCAAACATGGGTTTGTTGCCAATCCGTACCCTTGCGACCCCGCTTGAGCCCCGTTGATGATTAATACGTCTCCGGTTGGTAGCATTACCATGTCCCCCATTATACGAACTAACGGCATTTCCTCCATCTCCCAAACTGGGTTGGGATCCGTGGCCACAATCCGCCCGCAACTCCCCTTGGCCGTACTATTCACACTCTGATTATTAAAGGCGTCGTACTGGGCCCCGCCACAAATGATGATCGTGGCCATGGAATAATTCCCTTCCAATGCTAGCATGGCAGAGGATCCTGCAGACGGGTAGCTACGTGGTCCCCCCTCCAACTGCGGAAAATCTAGTACGATAGTGTTATTAACGTAATCGTATAACACAGATTGATTGTTAGCAAATATAAACAGATTTCCTTGAGGGAGAAGGTGAACGTATGGATACATATTATCCCCCTCATTGTCTCCTGCATTGGCGAGGAATGGGAAATTGACTGCGCCGCCAGGTTTTGGTGGGTAATACTCCACGCTGCTGATGCCGATGCCCCCGACTGTTATGATAGAACCGTCGGGGAGTATCTGGTTGGTAGCGTACCATCGCCCTTGGTACAGCGACGTGGTGTTTGGAAGCTCTTCCCAATCGCAAGAGGAAGTGTTTATGCAGGGGGTGAATGTTCTGAACTTGGTGTTGCCGTCGTTCCAGCCGCCGGAATGGAGTAGGGTGCCGTCAGGGAGGAATTGGCCCGAGGAGCACCAAGTGTCGGTGAGGATCATGAGGGGACGGATTGTGTTGGTTTCGAGGTCGAGGAGAGCGGAGTGGGCATAGCAATCGGTCGTTAAAGACAGGTCGTTTGGGTCGACGCGGCATACGCCGTTTGGGAGGGATAAATTGGACGCACCGATGTCAGTCCGGTCGATAAGGACGACGGTGTTCCACCGGGTGACCGCGGTGTGCATAGAGGCAATGCCGGCGTTCTGCACCAGGAGTTCCCACGTGCCCGGGGGCTGGGCACGCGTTCGGATGACTGTGAGGGCGAAGCAGAGCAATTGTAGACAGAAGAAAATGGGAGCGGCCATAGTGAAAAGCGAGAGAGTGTTCACTGTTCCGTTTTGTGTGTCTACCGTTATTTGAACTGAGATATATATGAGAGAGAGAGAGAGAGAGAGAGAGAGAGAGAGAGAGAGGATGGTTGAGTTGGGGAAAAATGATCAAGTAGTTGTCCAAAAACAGTTGTCGAATTGATGCAAGGTCAACTGAAAGAAAACCGAAGGGCTGCCAACCTGTCCTCCATGTGAGAAATACCCAAAACAGTTTCAATGGCGGCCTGAGCCCCAATGGCTTCTGGGTCTTCTTCTGCAATATTTTTAATTCCATTTGAAACAGTGTTTATACCAAAATTTAGCAAATTAGTCAATATTGATCGATTAGGTCAAATCGTGACACGTGTCGACAGTATTCAAAACTTGTTTGGACATAATTTATCAATGTCGAAGAATCGAACGGACTGATCGACAATTAAAATTAAACGTGTTTTCATAACCTGGGACACATGTCAGATGATGGAAAACAAGTAGATTATGGTCGAAACAGTTGACGAAGGCAGTTGAAAAGGGAGTGCACAATATGACATCATGTCGAATAAGTCTCAAAACGTAGAGAAAGAACAAGAGAAGTAACTGTTTGGTTCAAATTTGAAGAGAGAACTTTGTCAAGTTTGAATTTCAAGTCGAGAAGACAGCCTATAAATACAAGAACAGAAGATATTTAGAACCCCCCATACAATCGCCCAAAGGCTTTTACTTTTTATCTGTACTATACTTTTCTTGGTCTAGGAATAGGTTGTAACGTAACCGTCTAATCGACTGTGTTTACATTGTCAATCGACTTCTACTTTGAAGAATAATAAAGTCTTTTTGTTATTCTTCTTCCATTTCCATTTACTTCATTACGTTTGCTTTCAGAGAAGTCCTGAAATACGGCAAGGAACTAAACTTCATCACCACAAACATCCACATTCCAATACTTAGAATATTTTTCTTTGTCGACCATCGACAGCAACAGCAAGTAGACCATCGACAGCAAGTAAAACAATAGACAAACAAATAGTAAACGAGTTTCCACACGAGCCCAGAGCCTTCACACCACCCCGATGAGTTCTTTAATTTTTTTTCCGCTTAGTTTCTAGTGAAGGTTTATCGGTTAGCCCCGGGAATAATACTGTTGTCATCCGGTAAGAAGATCCAGTGGAGACACGAATTTCAAGTTGATGATTGTCGGTGTAGTCAAAACCCAGCCTTGCGCAGTTCAATTCGTCAAGGCACTGCGCTGTCGCGGAAGCCGCGTAATTTCTCCTGTTCTTTCAATTATATCACAAAGTGGGCGTTTTCTCTAAAAAATTTGGACTACAAATTATTGCATTTTGTCGTGTCGTCGTTCACACGACAATATGGGTGGGTAATTAATACAAGCCTGTGTTTGCAGCATCCGTAATCTTTTCAGAGTTATCAGTTACAAAGAGGAAAGTTTGGGTGATGTTCTGGCAGGGAAAGCTGCACTCAGTGAATGGAACTTTCTCTTTAGAAGAAACCTGTGTATGATTGGGAAAAGGATTCTCACTATCTAAATTTTCTAAATGCTTCTGGGGTGGTTGCAAGTGAGGATAGGTCGGATAGATTTATCTTGGGTTGGTTGCAACTCAAATGTTTTCTCAGTCAAATCTTTTTACAACTTATTCAGAGCTCATTCCTCCATGCACTCCTGACAAAACCTTTGATCTTATCTGGAGAAATGCAGCACCTTATAGAGTCCAATGCTTTGGTTTGTCGGCCTATCTTGGCAGGGTTAAGACTTCGAACAGGAGCGGAGCCAGGATTTGTATACAGGGGTGGCACCAATTGAATCCATGGAAACCGCTATATCCCGCTTTATCCCTTCGCCGGCGACGTGAATTCAAATTTCTAAGAGGAAGAGCCGCTTTATCCCGCTTTCTCTCTTGATGAACATTATCATAAAATAAAATTAACAAGTAGCTCAAATAGGGGGAGCTATCACATTTCATTGCCATACAACTTAGCCACTCGAGCAAAGTACCTTTGGTGTTCATTTTACATACATTAATGTTATTTAAGAGTTTTTCGTGTAAATTTTTTTTGGGGAATTTCTGAATGGTGGCACGTGCCACACCGCCCCTGACTTCAGAATACCTTTTCAGATTGGGGATCATTAACAATGAAGAAGAAGCATTGTGCAAATTCTGCTCTGCATCAATGGAATCAGCAAATCATATATATGTTGCTTCATTGTGAACATGTGTGGGACACTTGGTGCAATATTCTGTCAAGGTGGGGTGCTCACGTCCCGTTCTGTTTTCTCAAATAAGTACTTAAAAAATAAGGACCTATTTTCAAGCTTAAAAATAATAGGCTTACGAAAATAATTTTTCTTTGCAGGGTTTGATAGATCTCAGCGAAATCTATCAAACAGGATCCATATTGCATTTTTTTTTTAATTTCAGTAAGCCTATTATTTTTAAGCTTGAAAATTACAAATAAGTACTAATTTTTTAAAGGGGAATCTAGAACACACCCTCAATGAGCCTTACCTCAATCACTAGAGGAATTATTCAAATGGTGGGATGACTGGAACTTTAAAGCCGAAAAAGAGGATTGTTTGCGATTCTATACTCTTTGCAGTCATATGAATCATCTGGCTAACAAGAAATGAAACTGTGTTTGATCACAAATATTTTAATTGGGGTGAAGTGCAAGAAACTATCAAGATAAGGGCGGCTCTCTGGGTCAAAACTAAAACTTGGGACAAAGATTACACTGAGGATGACTTTATTTTCAGGTTTAAAAGCATCATAAATATTTCTGACAGGTAATAGTTTGTTTTTAACCCGGACCGTCCAAAATAGTTTTGAACACGGGAGATTGAGCGCCGTAAATCTTATTTACGGAGGCTCAGTAAATAATTTTTTCCCATCAGGTTGGGTCTCTTTCCTAGGAAAGTTGTTTTTAGTTTTTTGGTTTTGGGCTTGGGGTGTACACCAGGTGGGCTTTTTGGTTTTGGGGTTGGTGAGCACACCAGGTAGTCTTTTCTGAGGTGGGTTGTCCGTCTTCAATTTCTTGGGCTTGGGCTTTGAGTCGGTGATTTTGTGGGTGTTGGCTTTTGCTGCTTTTGTGTTTGAACCGTATGGTTGAAAACTTGCCAACCGTGGTACCTCGTGAGAGTCGGGTTAGTATATGATTGTCGAGCGTATGGGGTGTCAACATAGTTGGAATGTCATTCGCTCGTTGTGATGTATTCTTTCCCCGCTAAACACACTTGTTCTTTAAAAAATACGTAAGAACCACCTAGTGAATTTTATTAGCTTTGAGCTCGTGAATATTACTGGATTTCAAAACACATGCAACAAGCAGCTAGTGAATTTCATTAGCTTCGACTTGAATTTCACCGGGTTTCAAAACACAACTAGCTATTCTAGAACTCCATAAGAACCACCTACTGAATTTCATTTGCTTTGAGCTCGTGAAATTTTTTGAATTTCAAAACACAACAAACCACCTAGTTTCTTATTTCTGGGCTGATTTACAAAAAATTGACAGAAAACTACCACATGCGAAAAAAAAAATCAAATAAGAACCAAACAAATGTTCCAAAATGATATATAAGAAACCAGAATAGTACTTGATGGCCGATTCTTCCACATGAACAAACACTTCAATACATTCACAAAAGTCAGCTCAATGGATTATTCAGTACTCCCGGTGTATACACTCTCCCCTCAATGACTTATTGAATGATTTTCCCTAAACCACTCATCGTCTCACGATCTGTAATTTGATCATGTATATATATGCCTTCTGTCTCTTCAAATACCTCATAATCCGATGCACACAAGTGCATTCTCCGAAACCTATTGAAAGCAATATCTGAATACCTATTTTCAGCACAGCCCGTGATTATCGCATTCCAAACCGCAACAAGGCCTGGCCCTAGGGCAAGGCCCAAGAGGCCGCTGCCTAGGAACTCCAATTTCAAGTAAGTAAAATACTTAACAGGCTTAAATTTCACAAATTAATCTGCCTGATGGAGTAAGTGTTGAGCTGGCCACCGGCAGTGGTGCGGCGGAGTTGGGCACAGGCGGTGATCAGGGTGGAGTGGACTTGGTAGAAGAGGTGAAGGGAGTCTGAGCAGTCAGGGAAAAGTGCCCAGGGTAGTTTCGGTATAAAAGTACTCAGATGCATATGCGTACCAGACCGTATATATATAAGTTACTACGAAAATAAATGAAAACCAACATTTGAAAATTAGGAGGTCAATTGGACCCAAGTAGCAACACTCGGCACTCCCTGGTTAACCACAAACATCATATAATATCCTGGCGGCACCACCATCCCGTTGGGTGGCACCGTACACGCAATCATGTACTGTCCATTAACATTCGGCACGACACTGGTGACAACCAGCTTCACCAACCTCTGCCCCTGCGAAAATGAATGCGTATTGTAAGGCGCACTTGCAAAATTCACCTCGACTATCCCCGTCAATGGCGTCGGAACCGTTACAGATACATTGTAAAGTTGTCCGTACTGCACCGTCGTTGGCGTGTTCACTACCACCGGCCTCAAATTTGCATTGTTTGCTGTCAAATACTCAGGCGAAAATGCCTCAATTCTCAGCTCCGTTGGGAAATCCACGCCGAATGTGTAGTAGTAATGCGTGTTACTTCCAGCGAGCAAAACTCTCCCGTCGGGCAATAAATTCGCAGTCGAGTGGTATAACCTGGGGATTGAACTGGGGGTTAGTGTCATAAACCGGGATCCCTCAGGTTGGTCGGGTTGGTATAGAACCGGGTTCAAACACGGGTTCGTCGCCAATCCGTACCCTTGCGACCCCGCTTGAGCCCCATTGATGATTAATATGTCACCTGTTGGTAGCATCACCATGTCTCCCATGATTCGAACAAATGGCATTTCCTCCATCTCCCAAATGGGGTTGGGATCAGTCGCCACGATCCGCCCGCAATTCCCCTGGGCCGGAGTATTTACACTCTGATTATTGTAGGCGCCATACTGAGCCCCACCGCAAATGACAATCGTGGCCGTGGAATAGTTACTTTCCAATGCCAGCATGGTAGAGGATCCTGCAGATGGATAGTTACGTGGGCCCCCCTCTAGTATAGGAAAATTTTTTACAATCACGTTATTATCGTAATCATATAGCACAGATTGATTGTTAGCAAATATAAAAAGATTTCCTTGAGGCAGAAGGTGAACATATGGATAAAGGTTATCCGTCTGGTTGTCTCTTGACTCGACGAGGAACGGGAAATCGACTGCGCCGCTAGATCTCGGCGGGAAATACTCCACGCTGCTAACGCTGATTCCCCCGATTATTATGATAGAACCATCGGGGAGTATCTGATTAGTGGCGTACCAACGCCCTTGGGACAACTTGACGTTTTGAAGCTCAACCCAATCGCAGAAGGAAGCGGCTTCGCAGGGGGTGAACATTCGGAACTTGCTGTTGCCGTCGTCATTGCCGCCCGATTGGAGGAGGGTACCATTAGGGAGGAATTGGCCCGACGAGCACCACGTGTCGGTGAGGATCTCGAGGGGACGGATTCCGTTGGTGTTGAGATCGAGGACGGCGGAGTGGGCGGAGCAGTCGTGCTTTAAGTCCTCTTCGAACGGGTCGTCGCGGCATTTGCCGTTCGGGAGCGGTAGATTGGACAGGCCGATGTTAGTACGGTCCAGGAGGACGACGGTGTTGAACGTGGTCACGGCGGTGTGCATGGAGGCAATGCCGGCGTTGGGGACCAGGAGCTCCCACGTGCCCGGGAGGTCGGCACGCGTTTGGATGATCGCAAAGGCGAAGCAGAGGAATTGTAAACCGAAGAAAATGGGAGCGGCCATAGTGTAAAGCGAGAGTGTTCACTGCTCGGTTGTGTGTGTCTACCTAAACTCAGAGAGAGAGAGAGAGAGAGAGAGAGTTTTGGGTTTCCTGGGTGAACTCAAACTGGGATGATGGTGCAATGATAGATTCCCACGGCTCTTGCCCACCTACCAACTGGTTGACTGACTGTCCTCTGCTTTGTTTCTAGTGAATGATTCTCGGGAATAATACTGTTGTCATCTGCTAAGAAGTTCAGAGAAGATACGAATTTCCAGTTGATGATTGTCGGTGAAGTCAAAGCCCAGCCTTGAGTAGTTCAATTTTTGTCAAGGCCACTGCGCTGTCGCGGAAGCTGCGCGCGAAGTGTAGAGGTAAATGTAATTCTCCTGAAATTATAATTACTCCTACTGAAAACCACCACTTAACTGGTCATTTGCCCATCAGATTAATTTTGGATGGATATAAATAAGTATATAACATGCGAGAAGATATTTTTTTAAAAAGGCGGATATATATAGAGGGGGAATATTATATCCGTTGTCTATATCCGGGTGGCAAACACCGTATATAAGACCTTCGGATATAATATCCAGAGTGATAGCATATCCTCCCCTATATCCCATTGACAAACGAGCCGGTATGATATCTTTGAAAGTTTTACATGGTACGCTGTATGTTCCCTTTTTGGATAACCTCCTGTCCTCCTCAACTACTAAAGACAGCTATGAGATCTGTTCAAGTAACATGCGGAGTAATTGAAGTAATGAGTTTTTACAAAAATAATACTACAAATATTGAAGTGATGGAACTTCCCAATATGGTATGGATTATTGCTCTTGTTCCTCTTCTACTTTAAGATGGGGTCGGTGTACAGGTACAACCTTTGTAACCTTATTTATGTATTGCATGGTGTCACTGCAACACCATTACGTAATACACCAGGTTCTTTTCCATCGTATATTGGTGTGGAGCTGATCAAGATAAATTAGGGTCGTGTGGCGCAAAGGAGAAATTATTCTTTGCTCTTTGAGCAAACACACGTGGTACTTCAAATGTGTTGTGATTGGTAAATAGTACTGTGAGTCCCATAATTTTTGTCTTGATAAATTTGAAGACATGAAGGCTTCATTTGTTTCGATGTAGAATGTTTTTTCAGAAAACAAACTTCAAACTTTTATTTTTCGATGTTTGGTTGACACTTGAAAATATTTTCAGAAATCAACAAAATATTGTGGAGAGAGAGAGACGGGGGCTTATACGGTGGAGGGATCTGAGAATATTGGAATTGAACATGTGTCAGGACTCACGATCAAGGAAACTGAGTAGTGAGAATTGCAATAGAAGACAGCGGGTTCATTTCAGAAAATAACTTACGGAAGATTTAAGGGTAAGTCATTTTCATCCAATTGACGGAAAATGTTTTACATGTAAAATATTTTTCTAATTTTTTACACAACCAAACACCAAAAAATAAGTAAATTAAACATTTTACTGAAAAACATTTTACGCCCAAACAAACGGAGCTGAAATGACATGTGAGGCTAAGAATGGTGGAGCAGAACTAAGAGCGAGAGTTGTCGTTATCTCTATCTGTATAATATCTGCTACTCTAGGAGGAATGTTTACATTTTGTGAAAATTATGAAACTATCAGGGGTTGCTCCAATGGTTCGGGCAGATGCCCAAATTTTGGAGTACTTCCCATGGTCCGGGATTCGATTCCCTACTCGGTGAATACCCTGAAGATTCGATTCCCTACCCAGTGAATACCCTAAAGTAAAGGCGGGGGGTGGGGGGGGACCATGACTGGTGTAGCCGCGCTAACTCCCCCGGAGGTAGACCTGTCAATGGATCGGATCCGATCCGGATCCGATCCGAAAAATCCGATCCGAATCCGATTCCGATAAAGGAAATCCGTAATCCGGTAATCCGAATCCGATTATTACGGATCGGATCGGATCGGATCAGTAATTTTTTGGATCGGATCGGATCTAATCCGAATATTTTTTTAAAAACACCCAACTTCTTTCATTTCTCTCCGAGCGAAACATCGATTCTGAGATGGACCAGAGCAAAACCATCGATTCTCCTTCAAAGTTCAAACCCCTCACGTCCTGCCTCTGCTAGCCCAGCTTCTGCTCGAACGCCTTCCGGATCTCCTCGTGGTGGTTCGCCGCGAACTTCGTCGTCGCCTGCTCCAGCTCATTCATCACCTCAATCTCGCCGTACAACCAACGCCACACCAGGTCTCTCTCTCTCTCTCTCTCTCTCTCTCTCTCTCTCTCTCTCTCTCGTTCGAATCCCACTTCTCTATCTCCACAGATCTGCAAAAACCAAATTACCCTTCCAAACCCTAACCCTAATATTGGTTTTAAAGTGTATCAGCGCCACTAAATTAGGGCTTTTACTCGGATATAATGTTTGCTTGTTTTTGTTTCTGATTAGCTCTCTCTCCCTCTACGCCAGTTTCTAGTAGCTCACTCGCATTTGTTTTTATTTCTGTGCGCATGTAAGTTTCTACATTCGACTTGGAGCTGTATTATTAGGGATTTGGCACTTGTTTCTGGGCTGAATTTTGTTTTTTGTTTTTTTGAAGATTGTATTTTTCCCTTTTCTATTTTTTGTTGCTTTCTATTTTTTGTTGCTATTGGTTTTGACAGCATTGTAACTCCTGCTCTATCTTCTCTGTTATTGGTTGTCTAATGTAGGATGTCGGAACGTCCCAGTGAAACAGCGGGTGAGGAGGGTGCCGAGGAGGATATTTTTGAATTGGGAGAAGTTACTCAACCGCCGTTAAAGAAGCAAAGAGCACCTAGATCAAAGGTATGGAAAGAATTTTCAAAGATTGGAGGAGAGAGAGCGAGGTGTGATCATTGCAAAAAAATATTTGTTGCTAGTAGTGCTAAGGGGTTTAGTCACTTGAAAAGGCATATCGAACTAACGTGCCCTATTCTAAGACAAAAAAAGGACGGAAATGTCCCTAAGAGTGTCACACCCAAGGTTGCATCTTTTAAGTTCGATCAAGAGAGAAGTTGTATGGATTTTGCAACTATGGTAATCAAGCATAACTACGCGTTTAACATGGCTGAACATGAATTTTTTGAGATATTTTGCTCTAATCTACAACCTATGTTCAAGCTTGTATCTCGCAACACATGTAGGTCTGATGTACTCAATGTCTATGAAATTGAAAAGAGCAAATTGTACTCATTTTTGGATGAGCTTTCTTCTAAGATGACTCTGACGACTGATATATGGACCTCGGACCATCAAAACTTTGGGTATATATGTTTGACTGCGCATTTCATTACTGACAATTGGGAACTCAAGAAGAAAATTCTTGCTTTTAAAAAGATTGAATACCCGCATGATGGAGAGACTTTGTTTACATTTAGGAGAATTTGCTGTAATTTCAGTTTACTGTGGTCAAGACTTGGTGTTAAGATCCAATGCTGTTTCTAGTTGGAATTTTTGCTTCTTAGTAGTGAAATGGAAGTGTTATCCTTATTTATACAGTCTTAATGGGTCACTGAGCACTTGAAAAAATTTCAAGCATCTACGTTACATGGACTTCTTGTTTTGAATCTGTCCTCCAGCGGACATTGATCTATTTGCATGCCAATCTCCTTGTGGCTTCTGACTTTTGATGGGTTGTTTTAAGGTTCCTAATTTCGTCTGACACAATGGCCATGGTGCAGGTTTAACTAAAGAGGGTAGTGCAGGATTATCACTATCGGATCCGAGTCTTATCGGATCGGATCGGATCCGAGTCTTATCGGATTCGGATTCGGATTTTTCGGATCCGGATCGGATCCGGTCCATTGACAGGCCTACCCGGAGGTTTGGATAGTCAGGTCCATTTAGTGATCTAACTGTAGGACTGTTCTTGATCCGTTACCAAAAAAAGAAGAGAAAAGATAATCTATTGTTTATTAACGTAAATAAACAAGAATCATTTCAAGTAATTATAAAATTGTACGTCTTTTGTAGTGAACTATCTTTGTAGGACATGGGGGTGTGGTGGTGGTGAAGTACTGATGGTGGCGGCGCAGTGGTGATATATATGCTGGTGGTAGAGTGGGGATGGAATTTTAGATATTGTAAATTTATTATGTAACCAAACTCAAGATTTTTGAACATAGAAATTGCGAAAGAATCCATTTATGAAAATTTTGAAATCCCTTTTTTGTCAATAATATCCTTATTAGTATCTTCTTTTTATTCAGTAGAAGATCACCCCTAGTTTTTTTTTTATCAGCAAGGTCACCCCTAGTTAGCAAACATGGTGTAGAAACCAGTGGCGGCTCCAGGAATTTGTGATAGGATGTTCAGAAATTACCTTAACTCTACTAGCTGATGTAATCAATAATATAATAATATATGTACAACATCTAATATATTAGTATAAATGGTGCGGAAAAAAATATAACCTTTATTCTAAAAAAATGAACTATGAGGCAAAATGAGAACTTAAATATATATACTATATTTTCTTAACAAAATTTTATTTTATTTATGTTATCGTATTGTGTAGTAGACAGTGTTTCGAGAATAGAAAAACTTAAATTTTACAATTCTCCCAGACGAGTTCTCATATTTTGTGCCAATGTTTAACTGATGTATTAGTCTTCTAAAACAATTTTGAAAGAAATTGTAGCGAGTATGTTGAGGCCGACCTTTTCGAAAATGTGTTGTTCGTTAGAATGACATGATTGAGATTTTCTATCCTAGTCTTAAATTCGAAGAATATTATTCAAGTTAACGGGTTTTGCAATGTAATTGAATTTTTTTTAAAGCTTTGTCTGTAATTCTATAAGCTAATTAGACAAAAATAATAATAATAATAGAGTAGTTATTGTCATGAAATATGAGTGCGAAATTAACACATTTAGACCATCGACAATAGAGATGGAGAGAGAACGCAAAGTATACTACTTAAACCACTAGATTTAACATTTGGGTTGGGTGTTCATTGATATTTAGGTTGAGTGTTCATTAACATTTGGTTTGGGTGTTCATTAACGTTTAGGTTGAGTGTTCATTGACATTTGGATTGGGTGTTCAAAGTAAGGCTAGCCCAAAAATTTTACATGTATTCTAAGCCAAAAAATAATAATTTGGGTGTTCAGTTGACCATGGAAACTTGTGAGTGGAGCCGCCTCCAGTAGAAACTATACTAACAAAGAGCAAATAAATAATCTGAACCCATAACTAGACTTTGAATTAACTATACCAGACAAGAATTTTATTATTTAACAAAGAGCAAATTTTATTATTTTTACGTCTATCGGAGTACTAACGTTAGACAGGTAACAAGTACGAAGAACTAGACCAGACAACAATTTTCCCTTCGTTACTTGGACAGCTACATACTTAGCCCCTGATGAGCTGGGGGAACATTTTTTAATGGGTGGTTTGTTATTAGGGCCTTTATGAAGGCCCAGCCTGCATGATCTTTGGGCCGAACTTGAAAATATTGGTTTTCTTCTTCTGTAGCATATCTTCTGGAGTTAATTCTGGGCCGGTCCTATTTTTCAATTTCATAGCCCACTAAATCCTTTTTCTATAGAGTGCAATTCCTAATAGATCCTGTGGAGTGTATTTTACATTTTTTCCCACGTTTAAAAACAAATGAACCCATATAATCTCCTACACCACCACTACCACCACCACAACCAGCGCCACCACCACCGTCGCCATCACGCCGCCACCACCACCACAACGCCGCCGCCACCATCACCGACACCACCATGCCGCCGCCGCCGCCACCCCCACAATTAACAGTGTTAATCCGGGTATTAACACTGTTAATTAGGATATGAATTTAGACAAAAATTAACATTGTTAATCGTGGCGGATTAACAGTGTTCATTCGGGTATTAACACTGTTAATCCTGATATTAACACTGTTAATTGGGATGTAAATTTAGACAAAAATTAACACTGTTAATCGTGATGGATTAATACTGTTAAGACTGTTAATTGGGTGTGAATTTAGACGAAAATTAACACTGTTAATTTAGATAAAAATTAACACTGTTAATTGTGGTGGTGGAGTGGTGGTGGCGGCGGCGGCTATGGTGGCGTGGCGATGGCGGCGTGGTGGCGGTGTTGTGGTGGTGATGGTGGCGGTGTGGGTGGTGGTGTCGTGGTGGTGGCGGCGACTTGGTGGTGGTGGTAGCAGTAGTGTTGGTGGTGGTGGCGGTGTTGTGGTGGTGGTGGCGATGGCGGCGGCATGGTGGTGGTGACGTAGTGGTGGCGGCGGTGGCGGCGTTGTGGTGGTGGAGTGGTGGCGGCGGCGGCAGTGGCATGGTGGTGGTGGTGGTGACGTAGTGGTGGTGGTGGCGGCAGCGTTGTGGTGGTGGTGGTGGCGGCGGCGGCGGGGTGATGGTGGCTGGATCGTCTCTCTCAAATTGCCTCTTTTTTGCGATGGGCATTTTTGTCGACAAAATAATAAAAAGGACTTACTGGACTATGGGTTCTTTGGGCAGGACCTAGTGGGCTATTCTTCACCCAGACAGGACCGGCCAGGAAGTAGCTCTATTTTCTGATTCCATATCCTGATACAGCCAACGGGCCTGTAACCAGCACTTTCTCACCTCTTCCACATGGAAAGCAAGGAACGTTCGATTCTCGTCAAAATCGCGAGTGCTTGGGTTTGCCCCACCCGTATGCCGCTTAGCGGTACCTCTTTCTCATCTCTTTAGTAGTTGGCTAGACATCTGTCGATTGAAAATATAAATGTAAATATATCTCGTGAAACACATGGACCTACAAGGCCTACTCAGTGAGCTAGATCCTAAGCTAACACATTAGTGCTAAAGAACAAAATGGCTTAATTGTTCTCTTTCGTATCCAGAGCATCATATTTCCTTCCGTAGCCCTCGTAATTATAGTTCTTTTTTTTAAAAAAAAAAACCAAATGTGTCTAGCTCAATGTCTCATATGAGCAATCGAACTAATTTTTTCACATGAGAAATGTTATCTTTCATAGAATCCACAAGCAGGGGCGGAGGTATCAAATGGGCCCGGGCCACCCAACTTTCAAAAAAAACAAAAACAAAATTTCCCTTCTACTCTTGAACTAATAAAATAAAGATTTCAAACGAAACCCTTCCTTCTCCTTCCATCGTTTTTGACGACTTACGAACTCAACGACTCCTGTTGCTTTTCATGTTGTTATTTGATTGAATCGACTTGAATGTTCGATTTCAGCAGACAGGTGATTGTATACATCAAAAGGAAAATTGCGATGCAATTTAGTTTAGAGTCAATCAACCTTAAATGATTTTCGTGATTTGAAAACATGTCGGTTCCACTTTGATAGATATTTAAACAACTTTTGTTCTATGTTTATGGATAATCAATCTTGAAAAATGTATTTTGGCTTATCCTTTAACTATGGAATGCAAGTATAGGGGTAGTTTTTTTTTTTTAAGTACTTATTTTTTTAGTAAGATGTTTGACTTTAAATTTTTTTCCGTTACGACTCGGCCCCCGGGGATTCTTAATCCTAGCTCCGCCACTGTCCACAAGTTAAACGGCTCGGTATTTGAGGAGGACCCTAAATAGACCCATAATTTCTAAACCGCACGGTCAGTTGGTGTTGGAAGACGGACGTTTTGTTTGTTTGAGATTTTGGTGACTTTTAAGCCCAAAATTAAAGTCGTTCCCAAACACTTTCTTAAGTGAGTCCAATTGAGTCTAGATACACCTAAATATGGGGTTTAAACTACTAAAAAACTGTCTGTAAAAGTGGGAATGGTTGCGAGGGTGAAGAGTCATCCCATATTACTTGAAGTTCCATACATTGGTAGTATATTATACAAGTCCCAAGTTAGCAATTGATTTAGAGTTCCAACGGGGAACCTATGTTGTGGAGGGAGGACCTAGGGTATGTGGGCTTCGGCCTATTGGCTGCACATGCATGTTTACCTGGGCCAGGGTCTAAGTTCGTGGTGGCCGCGGGCGCATAAGCCCTAATCTTTTTATTCCCCATAACCTTGAATAGTTTGGGCTAGCATTGAGCCAGTGCTGCTCTGCTTCTAGAATATTATGGGTTGCTCAATAGCCCAGAGCTAGAAAGTTATTGTTAATTTTCTTGAAGGGTTCCAACCTAAAACCAATTGACAATAGGTGGAGTAGTCTTAAGAATTTATTAACCAAGCTTGGGTGGCTTAGATGAGCGATGTGGGACAAGTCTAACACTCTCCCTCACGTGCAGCCCGGATGCACGTGGAGGTAACAGACTAGAGACTTCCCACGCGAGGTGAGACCACCTAAGACCTAGCTCTGATACCATGTTAATTTTCTTGGAGGGTTCCAACCTAAAATCAATTGGCAATAGATAGGGGTGTCAAACAGGCCGTGCCGACACGACACGACACGGGCACGACAGGGGTAAATATGGCACGGCACGGGCACGGGCACGGTCGTGCCTTGGCATGGCACGAAACGACACGGTCTTAGTGAGCACGTGGACGGGCACGGTCTTGGCCGGGCACAGCACGACACGGCACGGTTTAGCCAGGCACGGGGACGACACGGTAGTTGAACGGGCACGGCACGATTTTGGCACGACACAGACACGGCACGACACGGTTCTAGCTGAGCACGACACGGGTTGACAAGCACGACACAAGGTACGGCCGTACGGGAAAAAAGTTATTAAATAATTTGACTTGTGACTCATAAATATAATGTGATTAATTAACAATAATTTTAATTACAAAACAAGGCATTTTTGTTTCATTATTTATAAAAAAAAATAAGCTTTTAAATTGGAACAACTAACAATAAATAAGAAAAAAAAAACTAATTTTAAAGAAAAAAACCTCCATGTGATTCAAACCCAAGTCCTATGGAACTTGTCACACATCACAAACCATCAAGGCTATTAGTCATGTTATGTTTTTGCACGAATTATAAATAAGAAGCAAAATTGGTTTTAAAAAAATAATCTTTATGGGGTTCGAACTAATCTTTGGGGACTTAACACACATCTCAAACCACCAAGGCCAACTATCTTGTTGTGCTTGTAATTGGACAACTAATATATATTATATAATTCTATTCTTTAAAAACGGGTCTCTTGTACGTTAGCCACATAATTGCAACACAATTATGACGATCTATACCGTTCATTTTGTTGTTCTTGATGTTTTAATCACTCTTGCAAATTTTCGGGTCTATCGGGTTTTGGAAGCCCTTTCATCGGGACGTAGATTCATTAATAGGAGATTTTTGTTATGTGCGATTAAGTATATAACGATAACCAATTTATTTATTTTTATGCATGAATGATATAACCACTCCCACATAAAAGGTAGACGGTTCCGATTTTCAAAAAACAGCTCGGGCGACCCTCAAGTGGTGCATTATAGGACTTCAACGCCTTTGGAAGCACCGAATGTGTTCCGATCACGTGGTTTTCGACATCTGATTGTCACCTATTTAGGGGAGAATGATAAATTTTAAGATCTTAAATCGTAACGGTTTAGATCGAACATTCGAAAAAATGAGTCTGCAGCTACCTTTCAAATCTATACATCTAACTTATTTGGTTCTAAATCAATGTATAACGCTATAGTCCAATGTACACTAGCCACGCGATTGCGACACAATTATGACGATCCATACCGTTCATTTTGTTGTTCATAGTGTTTTAAATACTCTCGCAAATTTTCGAGTCAATCGGGTTTTGAAAGCCCTTTCATCGGGATATAGATTAATTAATAGAAATTTTTTGGTTATGTGCGATCAAGTACATAACGATAACCAATTTACTTCATTTTTTGCACAAATTATATAATCTCTCTCACATAAAAGATAGACGGTTTCGATTTTCAAAAACCAGCTCGGGTAGCCCTCGAGTGATGCATTATAAGACTTGAAGAGAACTTTCCGTTATTTAGTGCATATAGATTGTGGTGTGACTTATGCACATGATCACAACTTGGCCAAGTATATATACAAAGAGATGAGATCGGCAGTTGCACCCGGCAGGCCCTAGCGTCTTCTCTCTCTCAAACGAAACCCAGACTCCTTAGAATTAGAAGCAAATGGGTACTGCCCTATTTTTAATACATGACTCCATCACAGCACATCACAGCATTCTTTTATGGTTCTTAAGTGTTTAAAGGAATACCGTTCGTAAGAGACCAAAAACAAGAACAAAGCAATTTTGTTGTGCGTACCATACAAAACGGGCACGACACGATTGAAAAATGGAACGATACGACACGATCAAGTAAACGGGCCGACACGGCACAACACGATTAAAAAACGGGCCTACATGGCACGACACAATTTAAGTAAATGGGCCCGGCCCGACACGACACGATTGAAAAACGGCACGACAAGACACGATTAAAAAATGGGCCGGCACGGCACCACACAATTTAAGTAAATGGGTCCAGCCCGGCACGACACGATTGAAAAATGGCATGGCACGACACGACACGATTTAAGTAAATGGGCACGGCACGACACGACACGATTGACTATGGCACGACACGGCACGACACGATTTAAGTAAACAGGCACGGCACGGCACGGTACGAAACACGGTTGGCACGGAAGTTGAATGGCACGGTACGGCACACACGTTTGACACCTCTAGCAATAGATAGAGTAGTCTCAAGAATTTATTAACCAAGCTTGGGTGGCTTAGATGAGCGATGTGGCACAAGTCTAACAGCTATGATGCACAAAATTGAAGAGCTACGGTCGGAAGGGTTTTTTTTTTTTTTTTAATTATTATTCATGGCCGAATTCAGTTTACCGCAACTGGAAAGTCTCCCTATGTATGCATAAAATTGGCCTCTCTGCTTCAAGTTATAAGACACCGAAATTCGCAACTCCATAGCTTCTGCAAATTCGATTTTATTCCTCTGCTCTTCTAGTTTTTTTTTTTTTGATTCGCGCTCTTCAAGTTCCAGTGAGAGAAAGTGCACCATAGTGCTGTCTCTGTCTGCAAGAACTGTTCAGTGTGGTGTGACTGCGACCATTTGAAGCCATTGTATATCTAGTATCCAGGAGTGAGGTAGCGAATTTGGTATAAGGACAATGTGTGAAACGAGCCTTGATTTGCAGTTTGCACAATCATTTCCATATTCTGTTTATGTTTACTTTCAATTTCCGATTCATGATTTGAAATATTCTCTAATTTCAGTTTCTAAAGTGTGTATCTGTTTTTATTATATATATTTTTCAAAATCAATAAAATAGGTCAAATTTTCACTTATCCATTCTGACGAACAAATGGGCGCAAACAAACAACGTATAGATTGGCCGTAGTTAAATCAACTGATTGGTTTGATAAAAATGAATCTCACACTTGAACGTGAGAGAGGTTCTTCTATTTATATGATGATTACAAAGATAGAACATAACAACATACAAGATAAGTATACATTTGAATTGAACCTATCCAAGAGGCTACTAACAAACTGATAACATAAATGGCTAACAAACTGATAACAGAAATGTTTATCATAATATGCCCCCTCAAATTGATGGCGCACGGGAAGTGAGCGTCAGTTTGTCACGGAGAAAAATGAACCGGGGTGAAGACAAGCCTTTGGTCAGAACATCGGCTATTTGATCCTTGCTGGAAATAAACCGGACGAGGAGATCTTTGCGAGCAACCTTATCGCGGACAAAATGAAAATCAATTTCCACATGTTTTGTACGAGCATGCATAACCGGATTAGCAGTAAGATAGGTGGCGCCAACATTGTCACAACAAAGTGTAGGAGCCAAAGGCAAAGATATACCAAGCTCAAATAATAGAGACTGAAACCAAGATAGCTCAGCCGCAGTATCAGCTAAAGCTTTGTATTCTGATTCAGTAGAAGACCGGGCAACCGTACGTTGTTTTCGAGAGGACCAAGAGACAAGATTGGTGCCCAGAAAAATGGCATAGCCGCCGGTGGAGCGACGGTCATCCACACAACCCGCCCAATCAGCATCTGAAAAGGCTTCTAAATGCAGTCGAGAATGGCGAGAGAAAAACAAGCCGTGATTTATTGTGTTTTTGAGATACCGAAGGATACGTTTGACAGCTGTCCAATGCTCGTCGGTTGGGGAATGCATGAATTGACAGGCTTTGTTAACCGCAAAAGCAATGTCGGGTCGCGTTAGCATTAGGTACTGAAGGGCGCCCACAACTTGGCGATATGGGGACGGGTCAGTAAGGGGTTTTCCACCATGTTTAGAAAGTTTTGTGGTGGGAGAAAAGGGAGTGAGGACAGGTTTGGAGGAGTGCATACCAGTTTTTGACAGCAGGTCAAGAATGTAGCGGCGTTGACACAGGTGGAGCCCGGCCGAAGTTGAATGAGCTTCGATGCCCAAAAAATAATGCAGGGAGCCAAGGTCTTTGAGGGCGAACTCAGAATGGAGAGTAGAAATGAGTCGAGAGATGGACGGAGGACGATTACTTGTGATCAAGATATCATCGACATAAATGAGTATGTATATCCGAATGGTGGAGCGCCGGTAAATAAACAAAGACGCATCAGATTTAGCTGCAAGGAAAACATGGGAGAGGAGAAAGGTTGAGAGACGAGTAAACCATGCACGAGGAGCTTGTTTTAGGCCGTAGAGAGAACGATGTAACTTGCAAACAAAATCAGGCTTTGTCAAATCAACAAACCCGGGTGGTTGAGTCATGTACACGGGTTCGTCAAGGAAACCATTGAGAAAGGCATTGTTCACATCAAGTTGATGAATAGGCCAATGAAGGGAAGTCGCAATCGAAAGAACAGTGCGAATTGTGGTTGGTTTGACAACGGGACTAAAAGTTTCAGAGTAATCGACACCCGGTTGTTGATGAAATCCTTTTGCAACAAGACGGGCTTTGTAACGATCAACACTACCATCGGGTTTTCTTTTAATACGATAAACCCATTTACACCCGACGATATTGTGAGCATGGGATGGAGGAACCAAAGTCCATGTCCCATTTTGAAGTAGGGCTGAAATCTCATTACTCATAGCATGGCGCCATTCATGGGACTTGGAGGCTGTGGTGTAGGACGTGGGTTCGGTAATTGGGGAGATGGAATGAGGAACATTAGAGGTGTGCGAGAGAGCTTTTGGTTGCATTGACCTTCGAACCATTGGATGAGGATTAGGTTTGGATTTAAGGGTTGGAGGATTTGGTGGAGTTTTATCTGGAGATTTGTTAAGATCAATTACGAGATTAATGCCCAGGGGAGGTTCAGATAAACGCTGAAATCGGGAATTTGTAGAAGGAGAGTTTGAGTTAGTATTTGGATGAGGTGAGGGAGAGGAAGAGGTTGGTTGGGTAGGAGTAAGAGGAATTTGAGTGGTAGTAGAATTCTGTAATGGGATGGACGTGGTTGAATTTTGTGATGGGGAAGAGATTGTGTGCTGGACAACGCCCCAAGGAGAGCATGGGGGTGGGACCACGGGTGGGGACCCAAGAATAGAATCACCAGAAAATGGGAAGGTATGCTCGTCAAAGCGGACATGACGCGGGATGTATATACGACCAGTGCTACGATCATAGCAACGATACCCATGATGAGAAGGACTATAACCGAGAAAAATACATGGAGCAGATCGGAATGACATTTTGTGGCGGTTATAGGGTCTCAAAAATGGGTAACATAAGCACCCAAACACCTTTAAAAAATTATAATCAGGTTTCTTATTAAAGAGACATTCAAAAGGTGAGAGGCCATTGGAGACAAGTGAGGGAAGACGATTAATAAGAAAAACCGCAGTCTCAAAAGCGAAGTGCCAAAATTTTTGTGGCACAGAAGCATGAGCAAGTAAAGCCAACCCAGTTTCAACAACATGACGATTACGTCGCTCAATTTTCCCATTCTGTTCATGTGTGTGAGGACAAGGGAGACGATGAATAATGCCATATTTTTGAAAGAATTTTGGCAGAGTGCGAAATTCCCCACCCCAATCTGTTTGGACCTGTTTGATAGTGGTTGAAAATTGGCGTTCAACCATTGCTTGAAAATGAAGAAAAACTTGGAACACATCAGATTTGAGTGCAATTGGAAAACACCATAAATATTTGGAATAAACATCAAGAAAAAGAACAAAGTAACGATGTCCATTCAGTGAAGTAACAGGAGCGGGTCCCCAAACATCACTAAAAATAAGATCTAGTGGAGCGTTACTAATAGACTGCGTTACAGGTAATGACAAACGACACGACTTCCCTAACTGACAAGCATGACAAATAGACTGCCGTTTATTTGACGAACATGGCAATTTATTTTGGACAAGAACTTGACGGAAAACACGATGATGAGGGTGACCAAGACGACGATGCCAGCTCACAGAATCAACCTTTTCAGAGATATGAGCAGATGGATGAATTGGTGTGGAGGTGGAGAACTTGTAAAGTCCAGATTCAGTTTCCCCGCGGAACAGCGTTTTCTTGGTGACCTGATCCTTGATTAAAAAATAAGAGGGATGAAATTCAAAGAAAACACCGTTATCCTTGGTAAATTGAGAAACCGAAAGAAGAGATTTAGTAAGTAAGGGAACATGAAGAATATTAAATAAGCGAAAGGAAGAAGAAGGGGTTTGAAGAGTGGTGGTACCAATTTGATGGATGGGTAACCCCTTACCATTCCCTACTTGTAGCTGATCACTGCCAAGGTAATTCTCATGATGAGTAAGAGACATAAGGTCTGGTGTAGCATGATGAGTTGCACCAGTGTCAGGAAACCAATCCGCAAAAGGAGCAGGAGTGGAATTGTATGAAGCCAAGTGAGCAGAAGGCGGCGCAGTATGGTTGTAGCGCTGGTTGCATGAGAGAGCTGTATGATTTGCACCATTGCAAATTTGGCACCGCTGGTGGGAATCAGTAGAGTGATAACGGCGGGACTCATGGGAAAAGTGACGAGCATCACCACGAGAATCATTCGGGCGGTAGCCTTGGTTACGCCCGCGACCACGACCGCGATCATTGCAACCACGTCCTCGATAGCCACCATTAGGAGAGGCATTGCGTTGCACAAAATTAGCCTGGGGAGAAGCTTCGGTGCTATCGGAGACCGAAAGAGAGGCAAAGCCAATTGAGTGCATGAGCTCGTGACTAAGAAGCAAGCTATGCAATTCGGAGTAAGGAAGGGACGGATGATTTGCAAGTGTTGGGAGCTGATTTTGGAATGTAGGATTGAGGCCTTTGAAAATGTAAAGGTTGAAGTCTTGTAAGGAGAGAGGACGACCCGCAGCATTCAACTCATCATAAAGACCCTTGGCTTTCTGAAGATATTGGGTAACGGAGAGCTCGCCTTGCTTGATGTTCTGAAGATGAAGATGGAGTTGGAGTATTCGAGTGTTGGACGGAGAAGCAAGGGCGGACACAAGTGTTGTCCAGATTTCCCGAGATGTCGTGGCACCGACAATAAGAGGAATAACATCGTCCGTCAGAGAGGAAATCAAGAGGCTCATTAGCAATTGATCTTGATCAAACCAAATTTGGAAATCAGGATTTGGAATAGCAGCACCATTGGACGAAATGGTGCGTGGTGGACACGGATTGGTGCCGTCAGCATAGCCCAGCAAATGTTGTCCACGGAGAAAAGGAGTGATTTGTGTCTTCCAGAACAAATAATTTGTGTGAGTAAGTTTGAAAGAAAGAAAGTGATGAGCATTTGGAAATAAGGAAGATTTGTTGGTAGAGGTAACTTCTCCAACAGTCTGAGAGGTAGAAGAAGAAGAGGTAGCGGAAGTCATGATTAACCAGTGCTCTGATACCAAGTTAAATCAACTGATTGGTTTGATAAAAATGGATCTCACACTTGAACGTGAGAGAGGTTCTTCTATTTATATGATGATTACAAAGATAGAACATAACAACATACAAGATAAGTATACATTTGAATTGAACCTATCCAAGAGGCTACTAACAAACTGATAACATAAATGGCTAACAAACTGATAACAGAAATGTTTATCATAATAGCCGTCAAAGAAAAAGCAGTTACTAGGTCAGAACTTCTTTGTAGAAATGTGAAAGATGAGATTCACTTAGCTTTGTGTCCTCTCTGTTCTTTGTACCTTGAAACCCATCAGCACTTATTTCTTCACTGTCATTTTTCCTGGAGTGTTTGGCCTATAATTCTAGATTGGTGGAAAATCAAATGGGTTTGTCCAGTTTCGGTACCATCTCTAGATCGTTGGTGGTTTGCAATTGAGTTTACCAGGTTGGAGAAACACATTTGGGAGGCTTGCTTCTATGCAACGTTATGGTTCCTATGGTTGGTAAGGAATGACTACATTTTTAACAAATCAACAAAACAAGCTTGGGAAGTGTGAGAGGTAGTGAAACAAGGGTCGCGATGTGGATGAAGACAAAGTTCAATATCAAGGTCTACACCGTGGAAGAGTTCAAGGTCTTTTCAGATGGTATCCGAAAACTAAGATTGTAAGGTAGTTTTCTGGTGTGCGCGCCATCCAACTATCTGTTGGATGCGTGTGTATTTTTGGGTGTATCCTTTGGTGTTTCAAAGCTCTGTGAGCTAGGTGTCTTCCCTCGATGTACCCCTTCGAGTAATATAAAATTGTTTCGTTTTGCCGAGCAAAAACAAAAAAAACAAACAATATATAAGGTCAAGAAAAAATATAAGTGACGTGCACAAGTGCACACACTCACATAGTATGCAGTGTTATTCAATGGAGCGCCCACTCTATAAGCACTCAAATCCAATCATAAAGAAGGACATGTGTAGGATCAAGTGCTTACCATCTTACCAAAACCCGCAGGTAGTGGTAAAGGTGCAACTCTCTTTCCTTATACCATAGCGTAGCAGGCCCCAAGCGCCACGGTTCGACCCGCGTGGGCAGGATGCTGGTCAGCGACCAACAATTCCACCCCCCCAACACCTGCCCGCAAGCAGCATGCCATCCAGGGGAGTCGAACCCGCGACCTTGGCTCTGATACCACTTGTAGTGGTAAAGGCGCAACTCTCTTTCCTTATACCATAGCGTAGCAGGCCCCAAGCGCCACGGTTCGACCCGCGTGGACAGGATGCTGGTCCGCGACCAACAACATGATTCCAGTAAAAACCAACCATCTATGGCTCCTAATTCATAAAGCTTAATTCTTTCTTATTAAATCGTATGTAATTTCTGAAGCTTAATGTAAGTATTTTTTGGAGATAATCAAGCTATATATATGATTTATCTCTCCTTTCTTTCTCATTCTCATGTTGATTCTGGAATGGGAAGGTTGTAGGGATGTCGATCCGGCCCTGCCGTCCATTGCCGAAATGGACGGCCGAATTGGCCACCCTACAGCCCCGCAGTATGACCTGCACTGCAGGATCCCGGTTGATTCCACTCTTCCAATGAAGTCCAACCATTTATGCTGTCCCATGGCTTTATCTGTAAAGAAATCCTTTCTCGTTTGAGTACAATATTGTCGAGTGCTGCTATGGGTACATACAAAATGTACATACAATGTACATATAGATTTTGTGAGGCTTAAATCGGGTCCCACAAAGATGATCCAAACCGTCCATTATTTTTAAAACATATTTTTATGGAGCTCTGTAAAAAATCAGCTCAACCCGATATCGGTAAGGAATTTTTCTGAATTTGTGGGGGCGACGAGTAGTTTTCGCCCCCACAAATTCAGAAAAAATCCTTACCGATATCGGGTTGAGCTGATTTTTTACAGGGCTCCATAAAAATATGTTTTAAAAATAATGGGCGGTTCGAATCATCTTTGTGGGACCCGATTTGAGCCCCACAAAATCTATATGTACATTGTATGTACATTTTGTATGTACCCTTAGCATTTTTGAATATTGTTTCACCTATATGTCTGCGTCTATAACAGCAAAAGTTTAGTTTATCTCTGCGCAGTGGGGCCAAATAATTTTTGCTGCGCACTGCTAAAGAATCCTCGATCGATATGGTCCTTAATTCCTCAAGTTGTTAAAAAGTTTACTTCAAATATGAGAGATGTCCGACAAAAACAATGATCAATAAGCCAGTCGGGGTACCCATTCTCGTAGAGCAAGTCCACTTATCGGAGCTAAAATGTCATTGTCAGAGTTATTTTTATGAATGCTATATCATTGAAATGATGTGCCAGACTTGCCAAAAAAAGAAAAAAGAAATGATGTACCAGTTTCGTACGTTTCAATTTGGCAATTCTCAAATTTGGACCATTAATTTAATTAAACTCGTGTTATTTTTCAATACATATATAATTGCGTGGATGAAGTAAGAGAAAGGGCAATCATCGCCGGTGAGGGCAATCATCGCCGGTGCCACTTATTGGCATCAATAAAAAATGACAATCGGTGGACTTAAATTTTAACAAAAGATTGTGGCAGTTTTTGCCTGCTCTTGTAATCCATCCACATGCCAATTGTGATGCCAAATCCGACGGGGATTTGGCAACCTTCTCATTTGCTTCAATTTTGAAGCCTCATGCCAAATACAATTATAGGAGTTCTGAAACAAGTAAAAGTCAAAAATGGTGTAGCACTATACGATTTGACTCTATGGTTAGAGAGGAGTGTTTGTTGATGTCAAATTTGACGGCGTCAAAACGCCACATCAGTCATCAAAAAAAATTTGAAACCTCTCAATTTTAAGTAAAGGTTGGAGATGTTCTAACAATAGCAAAACAACTGGCTATATGGAGTAGACTTGCAAAGATTATGTGCTTATTAACAAGTCAATCACCTTTTACATAAACATGTAACTATTCACAAAAGTCTCCTTTCATTTGGTGCGACAAAGACTGAACGGAAATTACAAAAGGTTAAACGGACTAATGGCACAACGGCAAAACGCCACCCAACAAATAATCAAACCTAGAAGGCAGACGCCAACCAAGACATCTAGGATTCAAAGGAAGAAATGCCAAAGCAATGATGCATAGACCCGAAACATCACCAAACCACAAGAACCCACCGATAGACACATGAAGCTTGGGTTTGTTCGTTTGGATATCTAAAATCTTTGCGTGCGGTTTCCAATAATTTTTTTTTTCTATCTCTCTACTCATTACTCTAAAAAACTTCTCTCAAAACCCAAAACGAGCAGGGCCACACCGGTCAATCGCGTGTTCTCAACAACCCAGGTTGTACCGAATAATTTGTACTATATTTTAGTAAGTTGTGAAGACACGAGGACGACTAAACTTCATTTGTACAGCAACTGATCAACGGTACCCATTCTTTTATGAGGTGATGATGATTCGCTTGTTCCGTGCACTTTAATATCTATATTACAATACACAACGGTTTGCAAAATGTCTCTCTCACAACTGTCCTACGTGACACATTGAATGGCTCTGATTAAACAAAGGGTTTGAGGGCTAAAATTCAATCCATCCAAGGGTTATCATTTGTCTGGATTCGAAATTTGAAAACCCATTATTTTTCTCTTTTAATTTCCGATTCTTTCCTTTTTCTGTGGCAAAAAAAATGGAAATTTGTTTTTTCTCTTACTTCCCCTGTTTGATATTTCAGTTCTCTCCTCCTCTCCTCTCCTCTTCTTTCCTCTCCTCTATTCTCTCTCATTGATTTCTCAACAACAATATAGGTTGCTGTAATATTGGTATCATTCTTCTTTTTTGTCATAGACTTTATTTATTTATTTTATTATCACAGTCTCCGTACTTCGATTTAATTTATTTTCTGTTTTTCATGATCAATTGCTCAGGCTCGAGCTCATAAGATTCACCAGCTTTTCTGACATTTCTTGATCATGACCATCTGCCATAGACGAAGTAAGTTTTCCTTTTTTCTTCGTGTTCAACGAAGTCTACTTTTTGAACTCTAAGTTTTTGAATCCTCAATATCCAAAACCCAAACACTTCTAATCAGACTATTATATTATATTCAATTTTTATTATATATTTTTTACATTATTTCTTATGTATTTTTACTAGATGAGAACTGAAGCGCTATCCGTTTTTTTATAGGTTGTATTGGCTAACCAGAGAGTCAGATACCGAGTTGATTGGAGCTTGAAGCTTAGAAAGTCTACAATTTTTATAATTGAGATTACATTTTTAGATGTTGATATATTGCTTATGTATATATTTTTACATTCTGAAGATTGGTTTTTTTTTTCCCATAAAGTATTTTTTGTGATAACAGTGGTTTTTTGTCAATTGTGATCAGTAGTTGGTAGCGTGATTAACATGCTGTAAATTGTTAGTTTGTTTTGTGTTGATTCAAGTTTACCGGTGGATATACTTGAACTAATGTTTTTTTGTAGTTGAAATTTTGCGTATGAGGCGTTGACATTCAAGAGGTTAGAGAAACAAAATTGACGAACCGTGCCTTCAGGCACGGGCATGCACTAGTAATACTATAAAAGAGTGTCTTTTTTTTTTTTTTTAACTCTTCAATCTCGCGCGTCCATTTTAATTTTGGACAGTCCAGATTTTAATAAAAAAATTTCCCGGAAAAGTTAATCAGAATCAATTATTACCAGTCATAATTGGTTTTCAATCCGAATCGTCCAAAAACACTTTGGACGGTTGCGATTGAGCTCCGTAACTTCTTCTTTACGGAACAGCTATAAAGAAGATTTTCTCTAATACTAATATGTAATTTTTAGTGATTCGAATATTTGACTTTTTTTTTAAAGTTCAGTTACACAATTTTAATTTGTCCTTTTGGGTCTTTTTTTGCTTCACTTGGCAATGTGACAGTTATTTTTGTTGGAAATATTCTCGGAAATTTCTGTTGATTATAATAACCAGAGACGACAACAACAATTAATAAGATGTTGAAATAATATTTGAGGTAGAGAAATATATAGGAGAATAGAGAGAACTCATTGATTGAGTCACGGATATAGCGCTTTCTTTAGAGAGGATACATCTTCTCTTGTACCGGCTGTTCTACATGTGACGTTCAACTCCCAAGTGACAACAATCATCTGGGAAGCCATGTGTGCAGCTAAAGCTTTCCCTGTAAACCAAGAACCACCAATATGCTGGAAATGTGTGTGTGTGTATGTCGCTCAGCTGCCGTTGGATTGTGTTTTGAATGGTCCGGATTCGCGGACAATTAATCTGTTCGCGCGAACAAATATAATGACTGGGAGTTAAAAATGTTTATTCCCATATATATAACTCACAATTCCATTAGTAAATCTAATTAACGTAATACACTGTTTTAAAGAGGTTTTTACAAGCTTTTTTCTAACCAATTTTCCCTCTTGAAGTTTGAGATTTACTTTTTCTTTTTAAGATGCATCTAAAACCTTTAGAAATGACAAATTTGATGTTTGTTATTTATGCTTGAGATGCTCTATGCCAATTTTTTAAAGAGTGGACATTCTTTTTTCAATGATTGGACTGAGTCTACCATTGATATTCTTTGCCCCTTTGAGTACTTATTATACAATCGTAAAAGCAATTGCCACGACTTATATGCAATTCCATGAGGTTGGTGGGGGTCTAAATTCATTGTTTAACAAACCAAAAAATTGAAGAGAGAGATGGGTGTTTGTGAATTGGCCAACTTAACAAATGCACAACGCGTAAAGAATAATCAAGAAAAAATATGTGAACGCGAACATAGAGGTTTTGCGTGATTCCCCACCAAAATGTTGAGTACATCCACGACACGCACCAGTTTTCATTATGTATCGAATAAAGAAAGTGCATGTATAAATTTTATCAGTTATTGGGTATATATATAACATATGGGTTAACATCATCAATTACCATAAGTATACGTAGCAACTATGTTTAGTTTGAACCCCGAACCCTCAACGAAACGTGAGCCTAATCGAAGCAGGCCTTCACAAGCCCAACACTAGGATGGGTGGAAAATAAAAACGGGAACTTACATGCATGGTAATTGACATCATAAAACTAGTTTCCTTAATAAGGACTCTATTGGCAGTACAATGAGAGTTACAGTAGGAAACAACGTACGGATGCTCCACTGCTAGCTGTAGAGTAACGTTTAAAATAAATAGTCCTCTTATTAGTCACTATTAGGAATACTTATTAATTTATTGGTGTCCTAAACCCAAATCATGTGTGTCTTCATCGAATCATCGTAGTTGGTTATAACTTAGAATACTAAAGTTTTCACTCTTACATTAAAAAAAAGCCAATAATACCCTAATTACCTTATTAAACTATACTTAATTATTTTGCATCTCTCTCTCTCTCTCTCTCTCTCTCTCTCTCTCTCTCTCTCTCTCTCTCTCTCCATTTATTACCTTTTCTATCAATTCCTGAGTACGATATACTATCTTAGTTTATGGTACATTTGCTATATGTAAATAACGGAGTTCAGCTTTAAATCTTATATACATAATTATAAATCTAGACCCTTCATTTCTAAATCCTATGGTTAGCAAGTGTTAAGAGTCATCCATGTTTTTTAACCAACGGCTAGGATCAATTTCTAAAAGGAATCATTTTGGACTGATTTTATTTATTATGGAAGTAGAACTTTAATTGATATATATATCGGGACGGTTCCGGGGACCCTTAAAAAAACCTCTAAAAAACGGGGAAAGGGAAAGAGAATCCATATTGATATTTTTTTTTTGATCGGCAAAGATGAATTATATTAAAAACGGGGAAAGGGAAAGAGAATCCAACAAACAGTTGGATAATACACCTCAAGGGCAAAGCCCGAAACACCCAAAGGTCTATCAAGGTCCACAATAGAAAAAACAATAAGCTCAACCCAAACCCAAATTAAACAAAAACAGCCCAAACACCCAAGATCCGGCCCAAGCCTGGACCGGCCCACCCAAACCATCCCACAAAACCCTAACTACACCGGCAGCCACAGTCGTACAAACCACCGAAGTCCAACCTCGCCGTTAAGCCGAGCCGGCCTCTCCCAGATGTAGAGACTGGCGGCGGGAGCCAGCCTACAAAAGTGAAGGCCGGGGCAGTCAGGGCCGGAGGGCCAACCACCACCACCAACTACGAACACCAAACAGACCCCTACACCAAACAATCCATATTGATTTTATTTGTTATAGAAGTAAAACTCATATATGGTATAGAACTTAAATAGCATTCGAGTCATGCCTTCAGACACGTGCAAACAATAGTATGTATATACGGGGGTGTTCTGCTCACAAAACAATTGACACTCAATCTCAGCCACATCCTTTGAACGGCTGAAATTAGATTCCACAACACAAGAAGTCTCATCTCCTCTCAAACAACTACCAACGAAACTAAAAGAACTGGACACAAGTACGTAGTACCAATTTTCCTCATCTTTTTGAGGATACATGAGTGAAACCAAATCTTAACAACAAATGTGTTTTCTCAACACTTACACAATAAGTTTTTGAAAACCTTGTCGAGACGACATACACAAATAAAAAGAAACGAAAACCAACATTTGAAGATGCTTGGCAGACATTTACAGATGCGTACATCAACGATTATTTAGGCGATATGGTTAGGCGATCAAATGGATCCAATGAGCGACACTTGGCACTCCATCATTAACCACAAACATCATATAGTAACTTGGCGGCGCCACCATCCCATTGGGAGGCGATGTACACCCAATTTTGTACAAAGTACCATCTCGCTTGGCACCGGTGACAGGCAACTTTACCAATCTCTGCCCCTGTGAAAATGAATGTGTCGTGAAAGGCGCACTTACAAAATTCACCTCCACTGTCCCACCAACCAAAATCGGCACCTTTATATATACCTTGAAAAACTTCCCGTACCCCACGATTTTCGGTGCCTTCACCACCACCGGTTGAAAATTCGCGTTGTCTGCCGCTAAATACCCAGGCGAAAATGCCTCAATTCTCAGCTCCGTCGGATACTCCCCATCGAATGCGTAGTAGTAATGAGAGTTACTTCCGGCGAGCAAAATTCTCCCGTCGGGCAATAAATTTGCGGTTGAGTGGTACAGTCTCGGGACTGTACCGGGGTTTAGCATGGTAAATCGAGATCCAAGAGCTAGGTTGGGTTGGTATAGAACCGGGGTCAAACACGGGTTTGTTGCCAATCCGAAACCTTGCGACCCCGCTTGAGCCCCGTTGATGATTACTACGTCTCCTGTTGGTAGCATCACCATGTCCCCCATGTTCCGAACAAGCGGCATGACATCCATCTCCCAAAAGGGGTTGGGATCAGTCGCCACGATCCGCCCGCAAGTCCCTTGGGCCGGTTCGTATATAGTCTGATTAAGGTAGGCATTGTACTGGGACCCACCGCAAACGACTATTGTGGCCGTGGAATAGTCCCCTTCCAATGCCAGCATGACAGAGGATCCTGCAGACGGGTAGTTACGTGGGCCCCCCTGCAATTGAGGATAAGTTGTTACAATCACGTTTGCATTGTAATCGTATAGCACGGCTTGAGTGTCATCAAATATAAACAGATTTCCTTGAGGGAGAAGGTGAACGTATGGATACAGGTTATCCCCCTGGTCATCTGCAGCCTGGCCGAGGAACGGGAAATCGACGGCGCCGCCAGGTCGCTGTGGGTAAAACTCCAAGGTGTAGACGCTGATGCCCCCGATTATTATGATTGAACCATCGGGGAGTATCTGATTCGTGGCGTACCAACGCCCATTGTACAACTCGACATTTTCAAGCTCTTCCCAATTGCACCAGGAACCGGGTAAGCAGGGCTTGAACCTTCGGATCTTCTGGGCGCCGTCGTTGAAGCCGCCAGTGTGGAGCAGGGTGCCGTCAGGGAGGAATTGGCCGGACGAGCACCACGTGTCGGTGAGGATCTTGAGGGGACGGATTTTGTTGGTGTAGAGGTCGAGGACAGCGGAGTGGGCGTAGCAATCGTACTGTAGACTCTGGTCGTTTGCGTCGTAGCGGCATTTGCCATTTGGGAGCATTAATTCTGTCGCGCCGATGTCGGTCCGGTCGAGGAGGACGACGGTGTTGTACCGGGTGACGGCGGTGTGCATGGAGGCAATGCCGGCGTTTTCAACCAGGAGTTCCCAAGTGCCCAGGTCCTTGGCACTTGTTGGGATGATTGTGAAGGCCAAGCAGAGGAATTGCAGACACAAGAAAATACGAGCGCCCATAGTGAGAGGGAGAGAAGAGAGTTTTCAGCTCTTTGTGTCATCTACCGTTATTGGAACCGAGAAGTATATATAGAGATGGGAAGAGGGAGAGAAGAAATAATGTGAAATGTGGGGCCTAAGAATTGATGTGGACTTTTGGCTGACGATCAACGCTGATAAAATGGGGTCCACTGATGTAGGTCCCACGACTCACACCCGCCAACTGTTTGATTGTTTTTCTTTTCTTTTCTTTTTTTTTTTCCCGCTTAATTTCTAGTGGAATATCGCTGTCCTCATCCGTGCACATATGACTTTTTTTGGTAAATACGGATGAGAACATCCGTGCAAATCGGAGTATCAATTTTTTTTTTTGGAAACAAACACCTTAAAAGTCGTATTTACGAAAAAAAGATTCTGTAGTCGCTGACTTTGGAACCCGTCTTTGCAAGTTTTATTGATTACGCCGGCTGTTTATATCGCTTCTTGCCCGGCAACATTCCGAACCACGGTTTTGAATATTGTATTGGCTTTGGTAATGATTTTTCTATTGATATAATTTTGCAGTTCCGCCTCTATGGATTTAGAAAACACATATGTACCGATTTTTGTTTGAGCCCTATTTTTTATAGGGCCTCGTTAATAATTATTTTAAAATTTAAGAGTTTTTTTTCAGTATTTTGTAGGGCCCGGAGTGGGCCTTACATAACGTGCAGTGATCGTATCATTTCTGTAGGAAGCCTGCGTGGCTGCGTCTCCCTCACACCCAAAATCAGAAGTCAGTGAAGGAAAGAAGCAGCAGCAGCCAATAAGGTGCCTCCGTCTCCCTCACACAGAGATGAAAGGAGGATGAAATATGAGACCTCCATGGATGAGAGGCGCAGATTCGGTTCGATCAAGACTGGAGATCGAGCTAAGAGCGAGGCGTAGAATACACCGAATTGAGGTAAAATCACAATAGGCCTTGTTCGTTTCCCATATTTACTTTGTTTTAACTTTGTTTTCCAATCATTAATTACCCTACATCTTTCTCCAATCATTACCCTATTTTTCCAATCATTAATTTCATTTCTCTCTCTATCTCTCTCCACTCATTACCCCTCTCTCCAATCATTACCCTATTTCTCTCTCCACCCACTACCAAAACAAAAATTTCCAAAGTAGCCAAACGAACATAGCCATAATCATCGTGTACCAACCACCTTTGTATGGTAAAGTCAACCACAAATGTGCGCAATTACTCATTCTTATAATAGGAACTTAAATGCACAATATAATGACTGGGAGTTAAAAATGATTATTCCCCATAACTCACAGTTCAATTAGTAAATCTAATTAATCAAGGGAAATAATATTGGCACTCCAAAAATTGATGCAGGCATTTCAAAAAATAAAGAAAAGTGGCTTTGGAAATACACTGATTTTGAAGTGTCTGCATCAATTTTTGGAGTGCCAGTATCATTTCCCTTAAGGCCTTTTAAAAGCTTTTTCTAACAAACTTTCCCTCTTCAAGTTTGAGATTTACTTTTTCTTCTTAAGATGCACCTAAAATTAGTCGGAAGTATCAAATTTGGAGTATGTTAATTACTTCTGCTGGAGATGCTTTAAGCCATTCTTCTTCTTTTTTTTGAAAAGAAACAAATCATTGAATGTTTTTTTTTTAATGAGTGGACATTCATTTACGGTTGTACTGTTGTTTTCACCACTTCAAAGTGAAGTGTCATTTTGGAACTAGGGGGAAAAAAATACCATGAAGTGTCACGTACTACCTTTAATATTCTTTGCTCCGATTAAATATACTAATTATACAATCGTAAAAGCAATTGCCAACTCAACAAATACACAATGCGCAAAGAATAATCGAGAACAAAAGCAAGAACGCGCGAACATAGAGATTTTACGTGATTCCCCAACAAAATGTTGAGTACATCAACGGCACACACACTAGTTTCATTATGTATATATCGAATGAAGAAAGTGTGTACTTTTATCGGCTATTGGGTATATAGCAAGTATCGTATATCCTATGGTTTACATCATCAATTATACTGTATGTAACAACTTTGTTCAATTTGAACCTCGAACCCTCAACGAAACGTGAGCCTAATCGAAGCAGGCCTTCACAAGCCCAACACTAGAATGGGTGAAAAATAAAAACGGAAACTTACATGCATGGTAATTGACATCATAGAACTAGTTCCCTTAATAAGGACTCTATCGGTAGTATGGTACAATGAATTTCATATAGAAGTCTTCACCATAGTTTTGGTTAGAATACTAAAGTTTTCATTCACTGTATATGATATATTTATCTTTTTTTATGGTAAAATTTGTTATATATTTACACACATACACACACAGTTGGCTTCTGGTCAGGAGGTCCGGATGGGAGCATATGTCCGCACCCCGTTTCTAGGCCGTTGGATCTAATCCAACGGCTGGGAAATTAAAAACCAATCTCGCGGGTAAAAAGGGATTGGGTCGGGTAAAAATTATCTCACGGGTCGTCCGGCTCCCACACGCGGGTCAAAACCCCTTCTGTCCTCGACATAACACAGACGGACAGAGAAGAGAGAGAGAAGAGGCGATCGCAGAAGAACCATTGATAACGACGAACGATTGATCTCCCCGACGCACGATGACTAACGAACGACATAGCAACACCAAGGTAGCTCTCCCTCTCTCTCTCTCTCTCTTTGTATCGAACTCGAGATCTTTCTCTCTCGGTCGATTTCAGAGATTAGGGCTTTTTGGATTATTTTTTTTGAACCAAAATAAGGGGCTTTTTTTGAACGAATGTAGAACAAGATCAAATCTCTCTCTCTCTCAATCTGGTTAGGGTTCGAGACCCGATTAGGGTTTTGCTAATTTTGAACGGAAAGTTAGGTTATTTGAGCAAAAGTTGCGGGTGTCTCCTAGCATTGTTGATTTTACCGATTCCAATCATTATTGTGAACTCGGAATGAGTTCACAATAGCCCAAACTGGACCCTGGACTAGAATGAGCTCACAGTAGTATTTGTTCATTGTTGATTTCTAGGATTTTATTCTCTATCAGATTTCGAACGGAAAAGGCCCCACTTGAAAGTCAGATTTTCTTTATCCAAAACAAACTCAGATTTTCTGTTAATTGATTATTCTTTTTTTCATTTTTTATGTGTTCTAAGTTTTTGGTTGTGTGAGCACCAGGAAGTTCATCTCATCACTGCCTGCTCTCTGTTTATAAGTTTACCGTGTCATATGACAGAATTGGATTTGCTCATGTTAGTTAGATTTTGAACTAAAAATGGAGATGGAAATGGTTTTGGATTCATTTTTGAACTCATATTTTGACTCCATATTGAGCATACCAGAATGGTAGTGTCAAGATAGTAAGCTAATGTCACGGTTGTATTGTAGATTGAAAATAAATGGAAGAAAAAGATAGTGTGAGCATCAATCCAACCCCCTTGTTTCGACCACCACCACCAAGGTATCTCTCTCTGCCTCTCTACTTATATAGATATGGATAGGCATAAGAAATGAATTGGTGTAGTTATTGATTTTGCTTTTGGTTTTTAGAATGCAGACATTGGATGATATACAACTAGTTTCACCGTCACCATCTCAATTGTCCAAAGCTTCTTAGCATGTACGTCTATGCATCTAACTTTGTTCATTTGTAATTTCAATCTATTTAATCATTTAGTTGTTTAAGTTTTAATTGTTGTCTTTTTTAATTTCTTAGCTCCTCGCAAGATGTTAGGTTGAATGACGACGACGACGACATGTCAATCAATGATGTTGAATGTAATTTCAATTTATTTGTATACATGTGGTCTTTATTTTTTGTAGCTTTCTTCATATTATGAGTTATTTGTGTTTCAGGATGGCAACATGCGGGGACGGAGATGGCGACGTGGGGGATTGTCCATATTATGAGTTAATTGTTGTCTTTTTGAGTTAATTGTTGTCTTTTTTAATGCTTCAATTATGTTTGGGAAGTGTGATTGTAATCTGGAGAATGGTTGAGTGATACTTGATACTTGGATCAATGTAACTCATTTTGTTTTGACTGTAATTTCGAGACTTGATACTTGGAAAAATGGTTGCCTTTTTTTTTTTTCAGTCCAGAACAGGGGAGGATCACTCCATACTTGATATTTGGTTGTACCCAGCACCAAAAATGGTTGCCCAAGATTTTCCTTGATCCTTTGGTCGATCAAACTTCGATTTTGTTGTGCCTCAAAAGAGACTGGCATGGTAAAAACAATCCAATTCTCTAGATATCATACCAATCAGTCCTGCTAAAAATTTGTGTCCCAAAAAATCCACTAGACTAATAGAAACACCATCAATCATCCATGTAGTCAAAATAATCTCATTCACATAAAACTATTTTTCCCTTTTGTGTACAATAGAAAATTTCGTACAGCAGCTATTTGAAGCCCAACCAAACATGAATTTATAGTGAAAAATGGTTTCTCCAAGAAACTGGCATAAACTCAACTAAAATTATGTGAGGGCCAATTCACCATATAAAAAGTAACTAAAGCCACACACAAAAAAAAAACAAAACAAAACAAAGTTCATCTATCTAAGCTACATAAAAAATGTAAATGTGCATGTTCAGCAACGGCCTTATTCCCGGTGTTGCAACTTCCAAAATAACCTATCCATTTCTGAAACCTATGGAATGCAAAATTGTGCATTTGCACAAAGAACAAACCACCATCATCTATATTAGATTGCTAGATTGCAATTCATATCCACCCGACGCAAATGCCCACTCCCTTGCACTTTCTTCGCTCACCGATGCAATGTACCTCCAACTTGAATTCCAGCAAATCGAACGGACTTCTTTGACATGTCCCTTGAATTAGTCTCGTAGCTCCCTGCATTAGTTTTGTGAGAAGACATTGGCAAAGCTTAATAGAGAAGCCCAAAACAGCAGGAAACACCAACGCTTTCTCCCTAGCACCAACAACCTCGATCAAACAAAACAGCCATAGCCCAAAAGGAACACACCGAGCAAAACCGGAAAGACAAAAACGAATGGACGAATTCACTTTGAAAGGAACAAGACTGGATAAATAAATAGTTTGGACTTCACAACAAAAGAAGCAAAAGATAAATAAGGGGGGGAAATGGAACTTTCAGTTCAATATAAATTCATGTTTCGTCGCTCTTTACTCGTTCAAAAAAAGCCCTTATCTCAAACACTCCGTTGTGTCGAGCTGGAACTTTTAGTTCAATATCTTGTCTTTTACTTATCTTCTCCGTTCCCACCGTAGTCTTTCTTCCAATCCATGATCCAAACACAGACTAAGCATCCACTTTGCTGAAGTTCATATCCGTGTCTTAAGTTGGAATTTTCAGGATACTTGGCTTGAAACCATCATTTTAATGCTCTAACCAGATTGCCCTAAAAAGCGGCCAAATATTTCAAAATTTTGTTATCAAATACGCCGGTAAAGTGAGATATTCTGAAACAATTACTATGAAACTAAAAAAAAAATTGAAAAACGCGAAGGTTTTTTTGTTTGTTTGTTTGAGACAGGGAAATGGAAGAAATAGGTACATAACAAGACTACAAAGAAGATCAACAATGTTTGATTTCACTGAAACCCTAATAATCGATCGAGAGAGAGAGAGACCTTGTTCAATCGTTGTCGTATTCTTCGATCGTCCTTTTCATCTTCGTCGATCTGGTGCAAGTGCAAAACAAAAACAATATCAAAAAAGCCCTAATCTCTGAAAATCGATCGAGAGAGAGAGAGAGATTACGAGTGGTCGTCGTCGTCCGTTGGTCGTCGTTCTTCAATGGCCTCATCTTCGTCGTTCTGGAAATCGAAATCGCCTCTTCTCTCTCTCTCTCTCTCTTCTCTGTCCGTCTGTGTTATGTCGAGGACAGAAGGGGTTTTGACCCGCGTGTGGGAGCCGGACGACCCGTGAGATAATTTTTACCCGACCCAACCCCTTTTTACCCGCGAGATTGGTTTTTAATTTCCCAGCCGTTGGATTAGATCCAACGGCCTAGAAACGGGGTGCGGACATATGCTCCCATCCGGACCTCCTGACCGGAAGCCAACTGCATACACACATGATAAATTTGATTATACATGATAAGTTTGTTACATTTGTTTCCGGCTTTGTGATAAATTCATAACATACGTTATAAGTCACGATCAATGGTGATAAATTTCTCGCATTTCCGTGGATATTACAAAAACAATACTAGAATATTATCATAGATGCATGATCAATTGATACAATTACCAATATTTGCCGTATATATATAATAAAATATCATATAATCTTGCATTCATATCCATGTTAAAAGTAAAAATATATAAACTAGTGATAAACTTGTTATAGATGCTTACAAAATCTTACGCCAGTTCTTGAATTATTAACATTTCTTTTGAGTTTTTTTTTTTATCCGCTTTCTTTTGAGTACATAGGTGTTAGATTTCGTAGAAAAGTTCGTTCTACAGTAATCAATCAACAACAAACGAAACTAAAAGAATTGGACAAGTACCACATTTCCTTATCTTATTGAGGATACATGAGTGAAGACAAATCTTAACAACAAATGTGTTTTCTCAACACTTACACAATAAGTTTTTGAAAACCTTGTCGAGACGACATAAATAAATAAAAACAAAAGAAAACCAACATTTTAGGATGCTTGGCATACATTTACAGATACATACACCAACGGTTGTTTAGGAGATATGGTTAGGCAACCAAATGGATCCAATGAGCTTCACTTGGCACTCCATTGTTAACCACAAACAACATATAGTAACTTGGCGGCGCCACATTCCCACTGGGAGGCGATGTACACCCAATTTTGTAATTGGTACCGTCCGGCTCGGGACCGGTGATAGCCAAATTTACCAATCTCTGGCCCTGTGAAAATGAATGCGTAGTGAAAGGCGCACTTACAAGATTTACGTCCACTTCCCCACCCACCAAAGTCGTCACCGTTATAACTACCTCGAAATACTCTCCGTACCTCACCGTTTTTGGCGCCTTCACCACTTCTGGCTGAAAATTCGCGTTGTCTGCTGCCAAATACCCCGGGGAAAATGCCTCGATAGCCAGCTCTGTCGGGTACTCCCCGGTGTAAGTGTAGTAGTAATGTGAGTTACTTCCGGCGAGCAAAACTCTCCCGTCAGGTAATAAATTCGCGGTTGAGTGGTACAGTCTGGGGATTGTACCGGGGGTTAGCTCTGTAAATCTGGATCCCAAAGGTAAGTCGGGTTGGTATAGAACCGGGGTCAAACACGGGTTCGTTGCCAATCCGAATCCTTGCGACCCCGCCTGAGCCCCGTTGATGATTATTGGGTTTCCTGTTGGTAGCATCACCATATCCCCCATGTTCCGAACAAGCGGCATGGTATCAATCTCCCAAGCAGGGTTGGGATCAGTCGCCACGATCCGCCCGCAAGTCCCTTGGGCCGGTTCATATATAGTCTGATTTTGGTAGGCATTTAACTGGGACCCACCGCAAATGACAATTTCGGCCGTGGAATAGTCCCCTTCCAATGCCAGCATGACAGAGGATCCTGCAGACGGGTAGTTACGTGTGCCCCCGGCAGCGGAGGATAAGTTGTTACAATCACGTTTGTAATGTAATCGTATAGCACAGCTTGAGTGTCATCAAATATAAACAGATTTCCTTGAGGGAGAAGGTGAACGTATGGATAAAGGTTATCCCCCTGGTCGTCTGCCGCCTGGCCGAGGAACGGGAAATTGACCGCGCCGCCAGGTTGTTGTGGGTAAAACTCCAAGGTGTAGACGCTGATGCCCCCGATTATTATGATGGAACCATCGGGGAGTATCTGATTCGTGGCATACCAACGCCCATTGTACAACTCAACGTTTTCAAGCTCTACCCAATTGCACCAGGAACCGGCTTCGCAGGGGGTGAACATTCGGAACTTCTGGGCGCCGTCGTTGAACCCGCCGGTGTGGAGAAGGGTGCCGTTAGGGAGGAACTGGCCCGAGGAGCACCACGTGTCAGTTAGGATCTCGAGGGGACGGATTGTGTTGCTGCTTAGGTCGAGGACAGCCGAGTGGGCGTAGCAATCGTACTGTAAACTCTGGTCGTTTGCGTCGTAGCGGCATCTGCCGTCTGGGAGATTTAACTCGGACGCGCCGATGTCGGTCCGGTCGAGGAAGATGACGGTGTTGTACGGGGTGACGGCGGTGTGCATGGATGAAATGCCGGCGTTATCAACCAGGGTTGCCCACGTGCCCAGGTCCTGGGCACTTGTTGGGATGATTGTGAAGGCCAAGCAGAGGAATTGTAGACACAAGAAAATGTGTGTGCCCATGGTGAAAGGGAGAGATAGAGAGTTTTCAGCTATGTGTGTCATCTGCCGTTATTTGAACTGTGATATAAATAGAGATAGGAAGAGGGAGAGCGAAGTAGAATGTGAAATGTGGGGCCTAAGTTGATGTGGGTGTTACCAAGTTTTCTGGATCGATTCGATCGACGGGGATCGATGGAAGAATCGACGGGTATCTGTGTTTCGAGTTGCTGGAATGTGGTTGTGGAAAAGTGGAGTTTGGTTCCTTGCCGTGTTTCAGGACTTCTTTGGAAACAAACAATGAAGTGGATAGATTATGGAAGAAGAATAATAAAATGGACTCTATTAAACTTCAAAGTAGAAGAACAAACGATAAAGATTATCGTGTGAACGATTACAAGTTAAAAGCTACTCCTAGAAAAGAAAAGATAAAGGCCTGATTGGCGTTGTTTGTGTGTCCCTGAAACTGCTACTAATTCGTACTTAAATAGGCCTCCTTCAATTTGAATTTGAATGTTCCCTCCAAAGATGGCAGTTACTCCCTCATAGTGTCCCTACGAACTTGTCCCCACGATCAATGAACCGAATGATTCCCACGTTGTGTAGAATTGCTCCAAGAATTGCTAAGCAACACATCCCACGATCATGAGAGTGTCTCTGTGAATCTCCTTTTGCCACCTGTATACGAACTGCCCATATGAATAAGTTCACTAATACTTAGCTTATTAAATGGGAACCAGCCCCAGATTGACCGATCGACGGGTCACTCGACGGGAGTGTATTGCTAAAACCTTTTGTTATGGTTTTATGTTTACCTATTTTAACCTATGATATTAAGGTGCACCGGAGTTACCTTTAATAATATCACAATTCCCTGTGCCACGTGTCACCCAAACGACGGGTGAAATAAAATCACAATTATGGAGTAAACAATGCCCCCCTTATTTATTTAAGTTAAAACCTTTTAACTTAAGTAAATAAATCCCCCCAAAGTCGTGTTTGATATATGGGGTTTCCAAGCGTATACACAGCCTTCACCGTGAGAGCTAGGGCACAGTTAATATATTTTTACTCCTCCTTTGAAAAACTTCTCCTTTGAAAACTTCTTCTGCAATGGCGCCCAAAAAACCATCAACTGGTAAAATATCGGCAACCAAAGCTTCGTCAACTTCTAAATCAACCAAATCGAAGGCTTCTCAGTCGACACAACCAAAGAAACAAAGTCCCCCTCAATCTGAAGCTCCTGCTGACGATATTCCATTAAGATTTCCTCAATGCCTTAGAGAGGCAGAGCAGGTAAATCAGTATTTCGTTTCTAGGGCAGACACTCAAACCAACTTCATACTTGGACCAGTATATTCTCCTACCCCCACTGAGTTACCAACATACTACCCAGTCAATGTTGACGAGCCCTTATTACTTTCGCTTCCTGGCCTTCAATGGACCAATTGGGAAACGAGAGGATCAATCAGATCATGGCCAACGGTTCAACCAACTTGGAAGAAGTGGGTTGAACGAATGAGAGGACCCCTTCATCTTGAATGGACATCACTGGATATTTCTGAATTGATTGATCTTTCGACTCTTTCCATAGAGATAAACCCTTATCTATTAGCTGCTGCTGCTTGCTTCTGGTCCACATCATGTAATGCCTTTATTTTCCCAAATGGACCTATGTCGCCCACCGTTTTAGACAGTATTCATCTTACTGGCCTGTCATGTGTAGGCCTAGAAGTGAATGCCACACTTGATCATGACCCTTATGAGCCTCCATTTTAGTTTAAAGGCTCAGTTAGTTATGCCAGTTTCTTAATTCAACATTTTGGGCCTGAACATGCCAAGCCTCTATTTAATGAAAAGGTTGCCTTTTATCTGTATTGGCTTTGTAAATATGTGATGTGCATTTCTGGTCTTAAGATTACTCAAGAGTATATTAGACTAGCCATTTGTTTGGCTCAAAATAAGAAATTATCCCTGGCTCCCTTTGTTTTGGGCACTCTTTATAAGGGTCTTTGGACTTTTGTCAAGAACAAGATTACCAACTGCTGTGGAGGTCCTCTTTGGATACTTCAGGCCTGGCTGTATGCTTACTTCCCGTCGATCAGGCCTTTCAGTCGTTATCCACAAAGAGAAGATGGTAGAGACTGTCACAGTTATGGTGAATACTTTCTATCATTTGAGCTTCGAGGAGAAAACTGTACATTTAACAGATACTTCACAACTTTCTTTCAATCCAAAACTGGTGATCTTCCAGATTGGCTCCCTTTCAAGGAATGCCAATATCCTGCTTCTCAGAAGATACAGCCCATCCTCAATCTTCTGGTTCCTGTCCAAGTGGTTAATGATTTATGGGCTAGCATATTGATTTCTAGATTCCTTTCTTTAGGATTCTCCCCATCTGCCTCTCATTTTTCCAATTGCAGCTTTGAAATATATGTGCCTAATCAGTGTGCCAGGCAGTTTGGTCTAACACAAGGGGTCCCTGTCCCTTACACTCATCCCAGGATTAAGGATTGGGTAAATACTAGACCTAGTGTAACCCAGCTTTCCCTTATTCGAGAATTGGTTGGACAGTTTCAAGGTGCAAGAACTGGGTACATTTTCAAGGCTTTTGTTGCTGCTCCCTCATCTACTTCTGCTTTCAAAACCTTTTGGAAATTTGTTGCTCCAATCGTCTTCAACAAAGACTTGGATAATTGTTTATCAAGGCTTGACCCTAATACCTCATATTCAGGTATCATGTTTTACTTCTTTTGTTTAATTTGTATCAGTTTCATGTCTTATCATACACTAATTTCATGTTGTTATTCTTTGTCAGTTTCTATTCCCAAAGAAGTACCTATTTTAAAGGAAGCTTCACCATCAAAGGTAGATAAAGGGAAAGGGATTGTCATTTCTGATGACTTATCCAAACAAAAGAAGAGAACTCGAAGTTCTCAAGCGGATGATATGCCAGTTTCCCAACTTCTTGCTGATGCCATAAAAAACTACAATCCTCAAGCCCAAGAGGAAGAGATTGCTGATGATATGGAAACTTTAGGGCTATTCCAAAGGGTAAAATATCTAATTCTTATATATGACCATTTATCTGTATTTGGTCTTTTACTACTTTGACTGATTATAATCCTCTTTTCAATTTCAGAGAACTAGAAGAAAGCTACAATTACCAGCATCCTCAGAAGAAAACAATAGTCAAGACAAAGCAACCACTGACCTTTCACATGTTATGGAGCTTCCAATGCAGGAAGATACAACTGATGGCCAAACAACATCACCTCTGAAGCCTCCAATCCAGACTGATCAAGAAGATGTTATTCCTGAAAAAGCTAACAAGCCATTGCCAACAGATAGCAAACAAGCTGCTGCTGTTTCTCCAGAAAATGTCCAAACTTCCCAAGAAGGTGTAAATACTGAAAAAGTTGGTGAATTGACAGCTATTCAGCTTGCTTCCACACCTTTAGCAAGTGATGAAGCTTTGATTGATCTGAATCTTGACTTAGATCCTGACAATCGAGTGTCACCTAGTCACTCTAAAGGTGACACTGACATTGGTTTGGATACAGTTGGGCTTAATTCTCCCAAGTCTCAAGAGACTACTGAGGAGCCTACTTCTGCTGTAATTATTTTTACTCCCTCTCAGTCGACAGGAATTCCTGAGGTCCAAGAGCAACCACAGACAGCAGGACCAATACCAATGGATCATGAGATCACTTTTGAAACTCCTAAAGCATCCTTCTCTTCTGTCAATAAGGATGGGGACCAACATCCTGTTTCTGACTTGGATCAAATGATAAGCAAAGTTAAGACTTTTTCTGAGTCTTATTCCAAATCTATGTCTGAGTTTTCTAAATCTTTGACTCCCCCTACCTCCTATCATCTGAGTGAAGAAACCAAGGATGAGGTGAAGTCATTCTTTCGAATGCTTGAGCTCCCTTTAACAGAGGTTGCTGCTGATCATATTCCAGCTTTCACTAGCTGTGTTACTCATCTGATTGATAGGAAAATCCTTCCTGACTTAGAACATATTGAGTTGGAGGAACTCTGGTCTGGTTTAAGCAAGAATTTGTCAGTTGCAGCCTACTGTCAAAAAGAAATGAAGGAGAAACTTAAGACCATGGATCAATTTGCCAATACTTCTGGCAAACTTGACACAATGAGCATTTCCATCTCTCAACTGAAAAATGACTTACATCAATTAGATGTAGAAGAGGCTGGGCTGATTGCCCGTTTGGACCAGATCAAGCAAGAGAGGATTTCTCTGATAGCACAGAAAGAACATATCAGTCACGATCTGGCTAGTATTACTCTTGATGAGCAAGGGATAAAAGCCATGATTGAGGTGACGAGAGATGATTATTTGAAGAACCAGTCAAGATACAAGACTATTGATCATCAATGGAACTATTTTGTTAAGTTCTTCATGGATTTCAAATCCAGGATTCAATAATTTTGTAGATGACCATATCATAGCCTATTTTTTGTAAGGCTTTGTTAATGTTTAACTTTTCTCTTAATGAAATATTAACCTTTTTAGGCTTTTGGAATCTCATACCTATTATTTGATATTACCTTTTTTCTTTATTGTTGATGCATGCCTGAACAAGTGAGGCTAGATCTAATAACATTTCGAATTTCTTAGTCCATCTTTTGGACATTTTAACTAACAATTGTCCCCAAATCGACGGGGGCCCATTAATCAGAAATTCACTCAGTCATTACTGAGTAATGTCATAACTGGCAAATCTAAAAAGTTATTTTCTCATCATGAATAGGCTGACACGACTCATCCCCTTCTCCATTTTAATGGAGATCGTGGACGGTTATCCCTCGGGGATTGAGTTAATGACTCATGCCAATTTTGAAAATTGAATTAGCAGTTTACAAGCCGCATCGGAAAACTGAATAGCCACTACATTGGCAGTTATCACTTATGCCTTTAAATTAGACATCAAACCTCATTGTTTTTACCTTCAACAAATCAAACAAAGTTCATTCCTTTAATGATGTCCTCTGCAAATACAAACTCTGCACATATGGAGATCGACAGGAAGAACAAATTTCCATCTTTCGAAGGGAGTTCTTCCTCCATGGACGACCCATATTCTCCCATTCGAACCACTGGATGGGATGATCCTTTGCCATAAAATCCCCCTGCACAATGGGGACTCGTGCCACCCACTGAAAGGGTGGTTGTCAGGATGGAAGAGTCACTCTTCTACCCAAACTCCAACATCCGACGCTCTCACATCAAAGTGAGCTACATGTTTCCCTGGGTTAGAGAAGAACCAAGAGCAATGCTGCTGGATTCACTACTCTCATCATCCTTAAGACCCATGTCATTTCAACTGGTAGAAGTAGGTGGTAAGCCTTATCTGGTGAATCATCACGCTCTCTTTGAAAAGGCTAAAACCCAACAACTTTATTGGAAAGAAGTTGTTCGAAAACCCTGCTATCCCGTCGATTTCTCTGATGATGAACCTAAACTCAAACCTCTTTCTGAAAACCCTGATTGGTTTGGGGAACTAACCAAACTGAGGTTTGATCCCCCTATGTCTCTTACTACCCATCGAGGGTATTCTTTCTTTAGAGATTCCGATGAAACTACAGCCAAAGAATTACTGGCTGCTTTTGCCTTTTTAGACATTCATATTCTGGAAAAGCAAATCCCTTACTTGAACTTTTTATGGGCCTGTGAAACTCTTCAGTTTTACGAGAGCAGCCTCATTACTACCCATCTTCACGGGTTTAAAACATCTTTGCCTCTCATAAGGCTTTGGTTAAGAACCAGCACTTCTGCACATTATGACCCCTTTTGGGTCAATTATGAATTGAGTCAGGATAAAGTCATCAATCTTCACAACAAGATGATAGCATTTGAGGAATCCGAATGGATACTCCCACCCAACTCTTCAAGAAAAATACTTAAGAAACACCAAAAGTGGCAAATAAAGAGAGCCCAAAAAGGGGCTATTCTTCAGACTAAAGCCCAACAAAGGGTCCTTGCCATGAGGCCTATGGTTGAGAGGAAGATACAAATGGATGCTGAGGAAATTGCTAGGGACAGGGAGCATGACTTCCTGACATATGCTTGGGAAAAGTTCCATGTGTTCGTAACTTGGAGTTTTCCTCACTACTTTGAGATCATCAGCCTCGACGCAGATGGCAATCCCATTGCACCAGTTGGAAATTAGGCTCATGATATTTAGCCTTTTCTTTTAATTGTATCTTCTCTATTGCCTCTTTTCAAAAGGCTTTTGTTTTGATTTTGCCTTGTTGACAGGCACCATATTATGTTTTATTATGAATGAAAGTATAAGCCTTGGTTAATAGGCTTATTTATGTGAATTTCTGTTTAGTCTGCATACCATTATATGTCTTCTTATCATCAACAACTGAGAATTCAGTCCCATGCAGTACTTCATTGAAACAGATGAACTTAAGATCAATTGATCCATCCAGAAGCAATTTTATGAATCCATTGACTCCCAAGGTGATGGGAAATACCCTTTTAAATATTTCCCATTGATTGTTCTTTCATGTGATATCCCAAGAATTGATTCCAAATGGTATGCTCCTCCTCTTAGGATTTTTAACACACGAAATGGTCCCTCCCAATTTGGAGACCACTTGCCAAATGCTCTTTTCTTTTTCTTATCTAAAGGTAATATTGCTTTCCAAACCAAATCACCTTCTGCAAATGATTTCTCATGCACTCTTTTATTATATATTCTTTCTATCTTCTTTTTCTAAGCTTGGATATTGTTTAATGCGTCGATTCTGGACTCTTCTAGTCCATATAGTTCTCCATACATTGATTCTTCAAAATCAACATTGTTTGGGTCGTAATGACTAGCTACCCTATGAGAAGTGATATTAATCTCGACGGGTAAAACTGCAGCTTGACCATACACCAGTTCATATGGTGTTGTTTTTGTACTGTCTCTTTTTGATGTTCTATAAGCCCATAAAACTTTTGGCAATAATTCATGCCATTCTCTAGGGTTATCTATAATCATTTTAGACAAAGTATTCTTAATAATTTTGTTAGTTGATTCTACTTGCCCGTTTGCTTGAGCATAGTAAGGAGAAGAGTTTAAAATTTTCACCCCGAATGACTTAGCATAAGCCATAACTTCTTGACCATTAAACACAGACGCTTGGTCAACAGTTATAGTCTCAGGAATACCAAATCGACAGAAAATATACTCCTCAAGAAAATCAATTACCTGTTTCTGAGCTACACTTTTCAAAGGAATTGCTTCTGTCCATTTTGTAAAATAATCTGTAGCCACCATTATGTACTCATGCTGTGAGGAAGAATGAGGTACAATCTCTCCAATCATATCAATTGCCCATCCTCTGAAAGGCCATGGTTTAACAATTGATTGTAAAGGAAAAGCAGGCGACCTTTGAATTGGGCCATGCTGTTGGCACTTTTGACACCCTTTTGCATATGCAATACAATCTTTTCTTAAGGTTGGCCAATAATAACCATACCTCCTGATTAACCATTTCATTTTTTCTCCAGACTGATGAGAACCACAAGTCCCTTCATGGACTTCTCCCATAATTGTCATAATTTGAGGTTTAGCAATACACAGCAATAACACGCCATCTGATGACTTTCTAAATAGATCACCACCCAAAATGATATAATTGATGGCTCTTTGTTTGATACTCCTATCTGTTTTCTCATTTGGATTTTCTAAAAACTTTTTTATTGGAACTCTCCAATCATCAATCAGATTTATCTCCATAATTTCTAAATCATTTCCCTCTCTTTCAATAGAGAAGGGCAAAAATCTCTTTTGTACTCTTATTAATTTTTCATTTTGTCCATCAGGAATCTTAACTCCAGATGCAATTTGTGCCATTTCATTGGCTTCCCCATTTTCTAGTCTATAAACATGTTCTAATCGTATGTCATCGAAATATGACATGAGAACTCTAACTTTATGTAGTTGTAGTTCTAAAAGTGGATGGTTACATTTGTATTCACCCATTACTTGTCGTATTACCAATTGTGAATCCCATATGACATTCAAATGTCTTATATTCAATTCTTTCGCTATCTCTAATCCGATAATTAAAGCTTCATACTCAGCTTGATTATTAGACATGATTCTGCTTTCATCTAGTTGGAAAGAGAACTGTAGTAATTCTTCTTTTGGGGAAATTAGAACTATTCCAGCCCCAACTCCTCTATCAGTTTTGGAACCATCAAATGATAATTTCCATGGTTTTATTTCAACCATATGAATCTCGAATTCATCTTTCTCCATCAAAACGTTAGGATGATCTGCCAGAAAATCCGCTAATGCTTGACCCTTTACTGCCTTTTGAGGCACATATTCTAAACAATATTCTATCAAGGCCAGCAACCAGTTTCCTTGTTTACCTCTTAAAATAGGTCTTGTTAAGATATATTTTATAATGTCAGTTTGTGCAATTACATGTACCGTCGACGGCAACATATAATACCTTAATTTGATTGCAGAAAAATACAATGCTAGGCACAACTTTTCAATTGGTTTATACTTTATCTCACACTCATTTAACCTTCTACTTAAGTAATATATTGCTTGCTCATTGCCATTTTCATTGTCTTGGGCTAAAAGACTACCAATTGATTGGTGACCAGCTGAGATATAGAGTTTCAAGGGTTTGCCAAATATTGGTGGCATAAGTACAGGAGGCTTAACCAATGACTGTTTTAAGAATTCAAAGGCCTTATTATGCCCTTCATTCCACTTAAAATCTTTCTGAGATTTTAACTTCAAAAGTGGTGAGAAAGCCAAAGTTTTCCCAGATAAATTGGAAATAAACCTTCTTAAGAAGTTGACTTGTCCCAAGAACTGTTGGAGTTCTTGTTTGTTCGTTGGAGGTTGTGCTTCCATTATCGCTTTTGTCTTATCTTTATCAATTTCAATTCCTTTCTTATGAACTAGGAATCCAAGGAAATTTCCAGCACTAACTCCAAAAGCACATTTTGTTGCATTCATTTTCAGTTGATATTGTCTCATCCTTTGTAGGACTTGCTTCAAATGATCAATATGATCATCAAATGTGTGTGATTTCACAACTACATCATCAATATAGACTTCCATAAATCTTCCAATCAAATCATGGAAAATTACATTCATAGTCCTTTGGTAAGTCGCCCCAGCATTCTTTAAACCAAATGCCATCACAATCCATTCAAATAGTCCAATATATCCTGGACATCTAAATGCTGTTTTATGTGTGTCTTCTTCTGCAATGAATATTTGATTGTAACCAGAATAACCATCCATAAAGGACAGAAATCGATGGCCTGAAGTGGCATCCACCAAATGATCTACCACAGGCATGTGATACTCATCCTTTGGTGAGGCTGTATTCAAATTCCTAAAATCGATGCATATTCTTACTTTCCCATTTTTCTTAATCACAGGAACAACATTAGAAATCCATTCTACATACCTAACTGGTCTTATGTATTTGGCTTTGAATAATCTTTCCATTTCTTTCTTGACTTCTTTTAACACTTTAGGAGTCATTTGTCTCGGAGTTTGTTGGTATGGAACAAAATTCTCTTTAATAGGAATTCTATGTTCAACCAATGATCTATCTAAACCAGTCATATTAGGATAATCCCAAGCAAAGCAATCTTTAAATTCAGACAACAAATACTTCAAACGATCCTTCATTTCATCAGGTAAAGAAGTACATATGTAAAGAATTCTAGGATCTCCCTCTGTTCCTACATTAAAATCCTCTAAAGGATCTTTAACTTCTACTTTAAGATCATCAAGCTTTGCAGGAGCAGCTTTGAGATCTTCCATAGCTAGTTCCTTTACAGATAAAAGACTGTCATCTATCACACAGTCTGCCCAATTACAAGAAATAGGCTCATCAGCCTCTAATTTCCTAGACACAATAAAAGAAAACAATCTTTTGAAAGTGGCTTTTAAAGTAGCCAACTGGTCATCTTCTTGATTCAATATTTTACTAGACATTAGAAACCTTAGATTCAGTATTACTTGACCTTAAAATTATGTTAGGTCTGACAAAATCTTTACTCAACTCTTGAAAACCATCTTTGATGTATTTAAGGAACTGACTTTCAGTAACACCAATCCCTACTGATTTTACCTCTGAATCTTCAATCTTAATCGGCCACAGGTCTTCATCATATAGCCCTGCTTCCACATTATTAGTTTCTGCTTTAAATGGATGCTTGTCTGCCCAGAAAATCTCCATTTCTGCAGCTTTTTCATTCTGCCCTTGCTTCAGAAATATCAGTGCCTGATGTAAAGAAGAAGGCACACACCCATTTATGTGGATCCAATCTCTGCCTAACAAGGCATTGTAATTGGATGAAGAATCAATGACAAAGAAAGTTGTGTTCATCTTTCTATTTCCAATTTGTAATTGCAAAGAGATTACACCTTTAGCAGGTGAACATCCTCCTGCAAAATTACCAACTGTCACCTCGGTTGGAATCAAGTCAGATTCCTTCTTATTTAAAGCTTTCATCATCTTTGAGGGTAAGATGTTAACAATAGCCCCATTATCAACCAAAACTTTATTGATAGGCTGTCCATTGATATGCAGCATTATGTATAAAGGTTTTAAATGCCTGACCAAGGCATCTTCAGGGGATCTTAATACCACAATATCTTTTCCTTTTGTGTCTTTTTCAATTCTTATAGATTCTTTTTGGAAATCTTTCTCCTGTTCATCATTTATTTTTACTATTGCGTCTGTCTTATCTTCCACATCTCCTTCTAAACTAGTTGGTTGGTTAGGTTTCGCCTGAAAGGTTTTTGGCAAAACCAGAATCATATTGCATGGAAGTTTAGTAGGAGAAACTGACCCAAACTGGATCGTGTCCAAAGCTTGACCAAATGTGGCAGACTTTTGAGAGTTAGCCTCATTCTTGTCATCTTTTGAATCCTCTTTCATTATCTCTGAGCTGTCGACGGACAGCAAATCATCATCTTCATCATCTTCCAACAAGACTTGCTGAAATTCTTCCATCTTTTTCTTCAAACTCCTTTTAAACTCTGCCTTTTGTTCCTTTATAGATAGAATTGAGCCACCAGATGAATTCAAATTTTGCCCCCCAAGTCTTTGGGCAATAACTGGTCTAACAGTTTGCCCCCCAGGCTTTTCTGTTTCCTTCACCTTTGGTTTAGGCATTGCTACTTCTCTATTCCAAACCATTGGAGTTGGTTGCTTTGGGACTACTTTGACATTCATTTCTGGCCATTTTGTTGGCTCTGTCACTATATAAGAATCTCTCCTTTCTCTTTCTGAAATCTTTCTCTGCAGTCTCCTTTTCTGAGTGTTAGTTATAGGTACAAATTCCTCAATTCCTGGGAATTTCGGATGTCTCACTGTATCCCACATATGATGCTCAATGTTTGGTGGTACTACCATTCTTCCTTGGTATCCACTTCTAACAAAAGGTAGTCTATCTCTTGACCTCATGCCTCTAGGATATGCACCTCTTCCTCTGAAAACAGGTGGATATAGCAAATTTGGGTCTGGTTTCTCTGGCATGGCTGGAATCACTGGAAACCCTTTGAATAAGAATGGCCCATCATCTTCTCCATACCATTTGATAGATTCAGAAAAAATGAAAATTCCAGGGTCTTCACCCTCAAATATCAATTTTGGGCCAACATAAATTTGCAAATCTCTGTTCCCCATAGTGTTGAACCTTATAGAACCTTTTGCATAGGTCCCATTGTACTCTTTCCCAGCAATAATTTCCTCTCCTGACTTTATCTCTTCATCACACCTCAAACAGAAATAATTTTCAAATTTCTGTTTAATATATGACTCTTCTTCAGTCTCTATGATATCTTCTTCCTCTTGAATTCTCTGCTCAACTTGGGATGCCATTTTTCCTTTTCTCAACCTGGCAGTCACCACGTTCACATCCACTAGAGGAAATGGATCAATATCTATCCCCATAACTTCTTTATTTCCCTTGGCATATTGCAATAAACCTTTCTGAATCAGGTCCTGCACACAATTTCGAAATGTAACACAATTGTTAGTATTGTGTCTAAAAGAATTGTGCCATTTGCAATAATCTTTTCCTCTTCTATCTTTCTCTGATGGTATAACATGTCCTACTGACAAGGTTAAGAACTTTTGATTTATTAGTTCATCAAATAACTGATCTACTTTAGACAAATCAAATGAATATTGTCTAAAAATTGCTTGGTTTCTCCTATTCGGATGTGATGATGGCATATTCACAGGCTTCTCAGCCTTTGTCAAAGTGTCACATACGATTGGTGCCTTACCAATTACTTGAGCAACATCAATTTCTACATCACCCTCTATATCTTGGTAATAAGTACCAAGTGATTTATTCTTTCTGAGTTCACCTTCCAAAAGTATAGCCTCATACCCTATGGCTTTTGAAGTAAAATCAAATAAATCTCTGAATTCAGTCCCAATGAAATGCTTCTTAAAGTCATAATCGAGCCCTTCTTGGGCAATTTTGACTATTTCAGACTCTGGAATGTAAAATTGACATTGATTCCTGACCTTCTTAAATCTATTCATATATTGTTCAACAGATTCAGATGGTCTTTGTCTAATTTTAGCCAAGTCTGCTACTAAAACTTCTGGTGCATGTCTGAAGAATTGAGTATGAAATTGTTCTTCCATCTCTCTCCAGGAATGAACAGAATTTAGAGGTAGACTTATGAACCATGAAAAAGCAGTTCTAGTTAAAGAATGAGGGAATAACTTTAATTTCAATGCTTCATCAAGGTCTGCTTCACCTATTTCAAGGCAAAACCGTCCAACATGTTCTACAGTTGATTGATTCTCTTCTCCATTGAAAAGAACCAAGTCTGGAATCCTATAATGCCTAGGAAAAGGCACATTATCAACCCAATTTGGATATGGTTTTCTAAACATAGGTTTTTCAATTCTTCTTAATCCAGGACCATACATATCTTGCATAATATTCACCAGTTGAGCCCTTAAATTAGGCTCTGGTGCTCTTCCAGTTTGATTAGGAATGTCAGGCCTCATTTTGTACCCATATGGGTAATCTGGCCTTCTCCCATTTAAGTTAAAAGTTGGTGGATCATACCCATACATATTAGGGTCAGCATTAGCCATATTTGGCATACTTCTATTATCATTCCTATTTAAATTTGTATTAGGATTTAAACCCCCATTTCCAATATTATATAGATTCGGATTATTATTCCCATTATTACCAAATCCTGCATTAATTGGAACTGCTGTTGGTATAGTTTGATAAAAGCTTTGATTTTGTCCATAATTTTGATTTCCCATTGGGATCCTATTGACTCCAGTAAAAATGGCATCAAAAGCAGGATTATCAAATACATGTGGAGGAGGTATGTCATTCATCGGATTTGTCTGTCCACTGCTTTGTCCAGAATGAACATTCAAATTGACTGGCACTTCAACTATGGGTGGAGTTGTTTGATTTTGTGCCATCGCATTCCTAAACATGGCCATAATTGTTTTGGCCATCTCGCTCTCTGGATTGTTCAACAACCTAGCAAATTGCTGAACCATATTCAGTGATTCACTCTCTAAACCATTCAACTGGCCCATTTCTTGACCCCTCTGATTTGGATCTGTCACATTTCCTTCATTCACCTCATTTCCACCATTATTGTTGGTAGAACTGTTGTTTTCGTTATTACCATCTGATGGTAATTGATTTCTCGTTTTCGGTGTCATGTCTTACTTCCAAATTAGTAAGAGCCCTCCTTCTAGCGCCAAAATTGTTACCAAGTTTTCTGGATCGATTCGATCGACGGGGATCGATGGAAGAATCGACGGGTATCTGTGTTTCGAGTTGCTGGAATGTGGTTGTGGAAAAGTGGAGTTTGGTTCCTTGCCGTGTTTCAGGACTTCTTTGGAAACAAACAATGACGTGGATAGATTATGGAAGAAGAATAATAAAATGGACTCTATTAAACTTCAAAGTAGAAGAACAAACGATAAAGATTATCGTGTGAACGATTACAAGTTAAAAGCTACTCCTAGAAAAGAAAAGATAAAGGCCTGATTGGCGTTGTTTGTGTGTCCCTGAAACTGCTACTAATTCGTACTTAAATAGGCCTCCTTCAATTTGAATTTGAATGTTCCCTCCAAAGATGCCAGTTACTCCCTCATAGTGTCCCTATGAACTTGTCCCCATGATCAATGAACCGAATGATTCCCACGTTGTGTAGAATTGCTCCAAGAATTGCTAAGCAACACATCCCACGATCATGAGAGTGTCTCTGTGAATCTCCTTTTGCCACCTGTATACGAACTGCCCATATGAATAAGTTCACTAATACTTAGCTTATTAAATGGGAACCAGCCCCAGATTGACCGATCGACGGGTCACTCGACGGGAGTGTATTGCTAAAACCTTTTGTTATGGTTTTATGTTTACCTATTTTAACCTATGATATTAAGGTGCACCGGAGTTACCTTTAATAATATCACAATTCCCTGTGTCACGTGTCACCCAAACGACGGGTGAAATAAAATCACAATTATGGAGTAAACAGTGGGTCCCATGACTCACACCCGCCAACTGTTCGTTTGCATTTTTAAATTTTTTTTCCCCCGCTTAATTTCTATGGAATATTGCTGTTCGATCTCATCGGCTGAGAACATCCTTGAAAATATGATTATTTTTTCGGAAACAACAACCTTAAATTCGTATTTACCAAAAAAAAAAAGTTCCTTTAGTTGCAGTCTTCGTAAGTCTTACTGAGTATCCCGGCTTCTGGGCGGGCCGGGCAACCTTCCAAACAATTAAAAGCGTCTCCACTCTTTATTGTATAATCGAACTCTTTGCAACTCTTGTAACTTCATGTGTTACATGGCGTCAAACTACATTTTTATTTTTTTATTTTGTAGGAGGCAATTCCATAGTTTATAGTCTTTTGTAATAAAAATATATACAGTTTTTCGTATTTATGAATATATGAGCTTCATAAGCGTAAGCATAAAACATGTTTTTGAAGGATCCCACTCATTTGAATATCGGTAAGGGTTTGATCAGCTCATTTAATTGATTCCTGTCAAATTTGATAGGATAAAATTGAATGAGCCGATCAACTCTTTACCCTGATATTCCAAATGGATTTTTTACGAGAACCCTTAAAAAACATGTTTCAAACAAATTGAACGGCTCAGATTATTCGCATGGGGTTTCAAAAAATGTATTGTCAAATGTTTTGTCCCTAAAACCGGCTCCAAACATATATTAGTAAGATATACTACTTATATCGTAAAATTTGAAATGGTACCTGAAACTATACCGGTCCAATATGTATCGTAGTAATAATAAGAGAAAAAGGGTATTGTTACCGGCAATGATCAATAAGATATATGATTGTCATTATGTTTGTTTTTTCTTCGTTTTCATGTGTTTTTTGTTTCTATAATCGTTGTCATTGCAAAATGCACACCTCGGTTAATTTTAAGAACTTTAAAGCGTCGATTGCAAAAATTTTAAGCGGCTCAAGATTTTTAAAATACGAACCATTTGCACGCCTCACTTAATTTTAAGAACTTGAAAGGGTCGGTTGTGCAAATTTAATGTGGCCCAAGATTTGAAAATATAATTGGTCTTTTTCGAATTCGACCTTTCAACTTTTTGAGGAATAAACTTTTTTGGTTGAATGTCTCACGCACAAATAAGATTATTCGGGTTAATTACTTGTCTATATATCTTATGCTGCAGTGTGGATGGTGATAGTCCATTCTTTCTACGATAGAAAACCATTATCCTCAATGACTTTTCCTTTTTGAAACCGTTGCGTAAAAGTCTCATTATCTACGGTAGCAAATATATCACTCTCAATAGCAGAGTCAACCAAAGTATAATCCAACAGCATCAAAGAATAATTTTTTCTAAACCACCGTGTTTTCATATAAGACTTTTAAATAATAAATCTTCCACCAATAAATAAATATATATATATATATATATATATATAATGATTAATCAATAGTCTAATCAAAAGTTAAGAATACAGATATAGAGAGATAATGAGGGAGACTTATATTGGACAATCGCATCTGGCCTTTCAGGAACTGCAAGTAGATTAAAAAAAGAATCTATATGTGATCTTACATTTTAGGGTAAAACTTTGATAAGTGCACTGACTAAGAAACGCCCTAATATCCAATCTATAACTTGATTCTTGAAGATTGGAGCTCAAAGACCTGAACAATTAAAAGAGCATGCCAATTAAACCAATAATTGTCGTAATTGTTTAATTCTTTCTAAGAGAAACATTTTTTTAACTGATAGTAGTATTTTGATTTTTCAAAAAATGATGTAGTATTAATTTCGTGGAATCCCATTCAAGTATAGTTGTCACGAACATTTCATTCTAAAAGGAACGCAATTTTTTTAAGAGATTGGATATTAATTATTCGGGGGATGATGTAGTTTTGATGTCCTAAGTCCTAACCTCCCATCGAAATGCAATTGTCAAGAAAAGGAATGATATACTCATTTCACTATAAAAAGAAGATTGTCTGCTTCGCAAACGAGAAATTAATTTAATGCATTTTGTCAAAGAAATTAAAACTTATACTCCCTCCGTCCCTTTTTTAGAGTCCGGTATTCCATTTTGGGTCGTCCCTTAATAAGTATCCATTTTGTAAAGTTAGTGGGTAAAAGTTGGTGAATTTTCCATTTTGCCCCTAAAAGTAGATTTCATTTTGAAAAGTTAGTGAGTAAAAGTGTAATGATGATGGGTAAGTAGGGAAAGTGGAGGAAAAAGTTGATGTAAAAGGTATAATGATGATGTCTTTTTAATAAGTTGGAATTACGAAGCAGGACACTTAAAAAGGGACGGAGGGAGTATATATTAAAAATCTTATAGACGCTTAAAAAATCCTGCGCCAGTTCTTGTATGAAAATTTCTTTTGAATACACAGGTGTTAGATTTTTTAGAAAATTTCGTAGTACTGTAATCAATCAACTACCGACGAAACTAAAAGAATTGGACAAGTACCACATTTTCTTATTTTTGTAGGATACATGAGTGAAACCAAATCTTAACAACAAATGTGTTGTCTCAACACTTTCACAATAAGTTCTTGAAAATCGAGTCGAGATGACATAAATAATAATAATAATAATAAACATTCAAAGATGCTTGGCATACATATGCAGACACAGAAGCGGTTGTTTAGGCGGTATGGTTAGGCGATTAGATGGACCCAATGAGCGAAACTTGGCACTCCATCATTAACCACAAACATCATATAGTAACTTGGCGGCGCCACCATCCTATTAGGAGGCGATGTACACCCAATTTTGTACATAGTACCATCCGGCTCGGGACCGGTGATAGCCAACTTTACCAATCTCTGCCCTTGTGAAAATGAATGCGTAGTAAAAGGTACACTTGCGAAATTCACCTCCACTGTCCCACCCTCCAAGGTCGGCACCGTTATATATACCTCGAAAAACACTCCATACCCCACCATTTTGGGCGCGTTCACAACCACCGGCTGAAAATTGGCATTGGCAGCTGCCAAATACCCTGGCGAGAACGCCTCGATTCTCAGCTCCGTTAGGTACTGCCCAGTGAAAGTGTAGTAGTAGTAATGCGTGTTACTTCCGGCGAGCAAAATTCTCCCGTCGGGCAATAAATTCGCGGTCGAGTGGTACAGTCTGGGGATTGTACCAGGGGTTAGCATGGTAAATCGGGATCCCAGAGGTAGGTCGGGTTGGTATAGAACTGGGGTCAAACACGGGTCTGTTGCCAATCCAAACCCTTGCGACCCCGCCTGAGCACCATTGATGATTGTTACGTCTCTTGTTGGTAGCATCACCATGTCCCCCATGTTCCGAACAAGCGGCATGGTATCCATCTCCCAAGCAGGGTTGGGATCAGTCGCCACGATCCGCCCACAAGTCCCTTGGGCTGGTTCATATATAGTCTGATTAAGGTAGGCATTGTACTGGGACCCACCGCAAATGACAATTTCGGCCGTGGAATAGTCCCCTTCCAATGCTAGCATGACAGAAGATCCTGCAGACGGGTAGTTACGTGGGCCCCCCGACAGCTTAGGATAAGTTGTTACAATCACATTTGCATTGTAATCGTATAGCACGGCTTGAGTGTCATCAAATATAAACAAATTTCCTTGAGGGAGAAGGTGAACGTATGGATACAAGTTATCCCCCTGGTCGTCTGCAGCCTGGCCGAGGAACGGGAAATTGACCGCGCCGCCAGGTTGCTGTGGGTAAAACTCCAAGGTGTTGACGCTGATGCCCCGATTATTATGATAGAACCGTCGGGGAGTATCTGATTCGTGGCATACCAACGCCCATCGTACAACTCAATGTTTTCAAGTTCTTCCCAATTGCACCAGGAACCGGCTTCGCAAGGGGTGAACATTCGGAACTTCTGGGCGCCGTCATTGAAGCCGCCGGTGTGGAGTAGGGTGCCGTTAGGGAGAAATTGGCCCGAGGAGCACCATGTGTCAGTGAGGATCTCGAGGCCACGGATTGTGTTGGTGGAGAGGTCGAGGACAGCGGAGTGGGCAGTGCAATCGTACTGTAAACTCTCATCGTTTGGATCGTAGCGGCATCTGCCGCCTGGGAGCGTTAAATTGGACGCGCCGATGTCAGTCCGGTCGATGAGGATTGCGGTGTTGTACGGAGTGACAGCGGTGTGCATGGAAGCAATGCCGGCGTCTTCAACCAGGAGTTCCCACGTGCCCAGGTCCTGGGCACTTGTTCGGATGATTGTGAAGGCCAGGCAGAGGAATTGTAGACAGAAGAAAATGCGAGCGCCCATACTGAAAGAGAGATCGAGAGAGAGTCTTCAGCTATGTGTGACTACCGTTATTTGAACTGAGATCTATATATAGAGATAGGAAGAGGGAGAGAAGTAATTTAAAATGTGGAGCCTAAGTTTGAAAATATTGGTTTGCTCTTACTTTAGTATATTTTCCGATTCCATAACGTGTTACATATATCTGACCCTTCAAAGGCATACTCAACCAGTAAGACTTCTCTGGGATCTCAACTGGACTGCACTTTGTAGTTCTGGTATTTTGGGCCTCCCTAGCTAAGATTCGCCTGCAATGCTTGGAATCAATTTACCTTTTCAAGTGCCCAGGTCCAACTTATGCACACTTCGACTAAAGTCAGAGCAAAAATCTGTATGGACTGATCTCTGTGTAATTGATAGTACTTGAGAGATTTCAAAATGAGTCCTTAGGAAGCAGCAAACCCTAAAATTCCCAAGTCTTGATTACTATGCCAACCCCTCGGATTTTGGAGTCAAAAATTTAGCTTCATCGGCAATCAATGAGATCCAAAGCTTAACACATTTCCGTTAAAAAACTTACTCGTTTAATTGTACTCTTTACAGCATTTTTTTTAATGACCTTCCCATCCTCCTCATCGTTCTTTGTGTACTCTTGATCCTGATCATCCTCCCATCCTCTCCATCTTTCTTATATCTTCCTCATCACCATCATCATCCCCGTCCTGCCTTCGCATCAAAAAGTGGATAAACCTTATGAAGGCATTCGTATTGGACCACTTGCGTAGTAACCGGATCCATTCGGCTCTATCCAATCTGAACGTTCGCATCAAACGGCAGTGGAGTAAAAGAGAATACATTAGTAGTGTTCATAAAAATTATAAATAGAGGAGGAATAAATTGGTTGAGGGGGAGTCATTATTATTTTTTTGGCATGAAACTAGTTATCGTTGATTGCGAGGTTTGATTTTGTGAAGGGGAGACATTTTGACAGCCCAAGGTTACTTGAGAATCCTAGCTCCTTGCAGCTATTCTTATTAATTTATGACGTGTAATCTCATGGTGCATTTATCTTCTTGATACACCCATGGATTGATTTCATTGTTATATTTTTCGTCTATGGGATTATTGGGAGTATGGTTCAGAGTTTATGAATATAGCATTAATGGATATCAATTATTCAAGTTATACATGGAGTAATTTTTTGGCTTGCTAGATATTGCTTGGTTCGTGCCGGTTAGTTTGTATTCCATGTTCAATTCCTACTTCTACCTTTGTTCTTCCGTGACAAAAAGGGGGGAGTAGTGTTAATTCTAACAGAATGTGTGTTTGAGTGTTGTGTTGCAGCTTTAGAGGTGGCCACATTCTGGCAGGAGATAAATTTTTTCAGTGTTAGTGTATTTTGTCATAGAAATGCCAAAGGGGGATATTGTAAGCTCCACAGGCCGAGCTCCGTCGTGGTTGACAATTTCATGTCGAAACACACATTTATTTGTATCTCTATTATTATCGAGTTGTACTTTTTTATATTATTTAGAGCGTTTGTTTAAGATCGTGGAATGGAATCATCGTGTCCTGTAATGAGTGCGAGTGCAATAGACGATAAGTCAAGCTTTGTTGGAAGTTCCGAAGTTGCAGAATAGGCTCGGGCGACTATCGGGCAAAAATCTCGGGAGAGGCTTACAAGAACATTTTGCTCGAGCAACTTTTCTTTGGCTTGAGCGACTTTATATATCGATCTGTTAGGTCCGTAAGGGTTACAACGTACATATATCACAGCAGCCGCACATTCGTTTGAGAGGAGAACAACACCCTTGACTCCTTGAGGTTTCTGATCACTTTGTATCTTGGAGTATATACTGTGAAGAAAAAAGAAATGATGTATTATTAATTGTATTCAAACCATAACCTAGCACGCCTTTATATAGGCTACAAGACGCATAAAAATGAAATATACATAATAAGAAAACCTAGACTAACTAGGAAACATAAATAATTATAATCTGCCTAAACTGGAAACATAATAATAAAGCTTAGAATATATGACAACATAATATTTCCCAATATTATGCTAACATCCCCCCTCAAACCTAAGTAATCTACCTACTTGAGTTTGAAAAAGCCAAAAGAAATTAGGAGCAGCCATGCCAAGAGAAACAAGAAGAAGCTAGGAAAGAGAAACGGTCAGAAGAGCAAAAAACAGCCATAAGCAAGAGAAGCCACGACAGCAGAGATTTGAAGTGAAATCCGAGTGCACGAGCCGGTTACGTATTACTACGAGTGCCCGGCGGACGGCAATGAAGTATAGGCCGCCCACTGAGAGCGAAAGTTCCACAAGGCCTAGATCTTATAGCTCTGATACCATGTTAAAAAAAGAGAATTGATGTATTATTGATTATATTCAAACCATAATCTAGCACGCCTTTATATAGGCTACAAGACGCATAAAAAGGAAATACACATAATAAGAAAACCTAGACTAACTAAGAAACATAAATAATAATCTGTCTAAACTGGAAACATAATAATAAAGTTTAGAATATATGACAACATAATATTTTTCAATATTATGTTGACATATACGATCCATAGTGTGGGGCTCCTTTTGGGATGGTTCGATCACCTTTGCTCTGGGATTTGGATCTCGTTCTCAATCTTCTTTAGTCCTGCAAAACAAAGCACGACTAAAGACCACGCCGGAGGTTCTCCGGGATGGCCCTCCGGTGCAAGAATCAAATCTCTTGCAAAGAGGAAAGACCAAGTGCTTAGGGTTTTGAGCTGTGTTTAGAACGTACCTCTTTCAGGAGGCATAGCAGTATATTTATAGGGATCGTCCAGCCTGATCTCCAAGATCGAACGCATGCTTGCCACGTGTCGGCTGACGTACCTCCTACGTCATCTTTTAGGGTTTCGTAACCGCTTGGCGAGTGAGCGGGCCCCTTCACGTGGTACCATCAATCTGGTAACCGCTCAGCTGACGTCACTTATCGTCATCAAAGCCACGGTGGCACTCCCACGTGAAGGAGAAGGGAACATGGCCCCCACATCCGTTCAAGATCGAATGTGGGCCGACAGTCAAGAAGTCGGCTAGCCGAAAGTTGTTAGCCGAGAGAGATATCACGAGGAAGCATTCGTCTCTCGGTAGGCCGAGGCGGTGAGATGTCTCATTGGGTCAAATTGGATCGTGGGTAAGCCGAGGCTCTGTTAGCCTTACCCAGAGTGAATATGGACCGTCGGTCCCGCGGCTCGGTATGACGCTCGGTGCAGCCCGAGCCATCTAACTCGGCCTGCTACAATAGCCCCTCAATTCCTGCCGAGGCTCTTCAGTCGGTAGGGATTGACTCCAGTCGTGCCGAGCCCCAGCCCCAGCCGAGGGTCTTCTTTTGAACGTTTGCAACGGTAAGATCCGAGCCCCAATGGCTGCTTGACAGATGTCAAAAGATAAAAGGTCGTGTCAGTTGAAAGGACGGTCTGGCAGACGAAGGGACGTTCGCAGTATGCACGAGAAACGAAGATGTCCACGTGGCCAGCTCTCATTGGTCAGCGGTTCGGCGTGGTCATCATTGCGCGGGAAATTCGAAACGGCAACCTCCGCTATAAATAGAGGAAGGGGAGGAGAGAGAAAAGCTTTTTTGCAACTTCTATCTCTAAAATCCAGACTTTCTCTCTCTAAAAAAAACTCGATCCAGCTCTTCGACTACGCTCCAGCTTTCCAGTTTCAACCAGATTTGACAACAAATCTTCCAGTAAGTGCCCTATTTTTTCTCATTTCTGCACTTCTTCAACCTTTCATGCTTATTTTTGGGCTTTTGGGGCGGTTCTTAGGGTTTTTTGCTCTATGGGAATAGTGGAAGTCCTGGGGATGAATAGTATGTTCATCCCCAAATTCAACCTGTTCTTCCGAGCCTCCATGGGGATGCTGGAGACTCGCCGAGGCTTATGTCTCAATAGCTTAGGTGGCCGAACGTTTGAACATCTCGACGTTCGCTGCCGAGCGCTACCTTAACTTCGGCAGGTGCCGAACCCAACCAAGGACTTAGAAAGTGACTCGTGAGCCTGTAGCGTAATCCGAACCTTTTTATCCTTTCTTTTGCCGACGCGGATGCTTGGCTTTCTTATTTTCTTTGTTTCCTTTCTTCTTAGGTCTGGCTCACGAGGTCATCAACATCTCTTCAAGCTCGGACGATTCACTTACCGAATCCGAGCGCCGATTCATCGACACTCTGGTAGAACGTCGTAGGAACCTTGGCCGAGGCGCACCATCCGCGCCTACGAGGATGTCTGCTACCACTCCAGCATCCAACGACTCGAACGCCGAGATGGATTTTGAATACGCCGCCGAAGACTACGCCACCGAACCCGAGATCGTCTTTACTCCCGAGACCGAGTCAGAGGCCGAGCCTAGGAGGGGTAGAGAGGCCGAATTACGGTTCGAGTCCGGCAACCAGGCTTCTACCTCGGCGCCGAGCGACGCCGATATCCTTGACAAAGGAGTCCTGTGCCCCTACGCCCATTATTTCTCTGGAGAGGCCGGAGAATATGAAGCTTTCTGCGAGAAGTACCATATTCCGAACGACGTGTACATTCACCGAGTGAGGAGCGACGCCATTAGGGCAAAGAGGGAAGATAGGCCAGAGCACATCACCGTGCCTCTTATGGCCATAACCGAGGCTAGTCTGAGGTTCCCCTTCCATCCCTTCCTTAGGGAAATTTTGTACAAGTTCGGTTTATGTCCACACCAACTAGCGATCAACAGCTATCGGATTATCATGTCCTTAGCTGCAATGGTCGAACTCCATGGTATCGACTTTAAGCCGACCGACCTCTTCTACACTTACACCATGTCTCGTCATGGGAAATCTAAGCGTCGGTTTCTCACCACTCGCCCGAGGAAAGATTCTCTGATAGAGGGTCTTCCCGACTCAGATAAGTGGGCCAACCTGTTCTTGGAAGTCCGAGGGAACTTTGAGTTCGGCGAGACTAACCGTCGGAATCCCATTCCGAGGTTTGTCGACAACAGAGGTTTGGGGACCTTCGACTTATTCTTCATTTTATTTTAAATCTGCTCTTCTTTGCCGAGGCTAATAATTTTCTTCCTGTTTGTTGCCTTCTCATTTTGCAGAGCTCGGTCCGATATCCAAGACTCAAAATACGCAGACACGAGAGAAGGCTTGCGAGGAAATACTAGCTCAGGCCTGCCGACACGCCCCCACACTTTTGGATTACGAGCCGTCGTACAAAGGTGTGTTGAAGAAGAAGGACGGTGAGCCGAGCGACTTGACGAAGAGCAAGAAGTCGAGCCAGCCGAGTCAGGGGACGAAGAAGAAGGGGGCGCCGACCGATACCGAGGGTCCACACCAAAAACGTCAGAAAGGAGTGCGGCTGCCGAAGATTGGATTTTCCGCCGAAGAGTGGCTCACTCCGCTCGGTCAAGACTACATCTTCGAACCAGCAGGAACAGGCTTCAACGCTCCTCTCCAGATTCGCGAGCCAACTGAAGAAGAAATGTCGAGGAGGAATATTCCGAGGCCCAGCATACCTACGAAAAGTGCGAACCCTGCCCGAGGCCGAGGCGCGGACCAGCAGCAGCAACAGCAGAAGAAGCAAAAACTCTCAGATGAAGTCCCTCCACCGAGTGCTTCTAAAATCGTCCCCTCTGAGACTCGCCGACCCTCTCCTCAAAAAGACCTTGGTCGTCAGACCGAGAGCTGCATCGACTTGGATGGCGGTCCTGTCGAGGCCGAGGTCCCATGCCCTTTCAGCCCATCCTACACAATGGCCGATGGGAGGGTGCTGATGCTGAAGGACTCGGTGAAGAAGGAGCCGAACCTGGCAGTTACCCTGCTGAAGGGGTTGGCCCTGCCGAGGGACTATGACCAGCTTCCCACCGAGCTGATCCCAGGACTCGGCGATATGTGCTCTCACCTCGTCCAGGTATGTCTTTAATCTTTAAGTTAGGATTTTGCATTTCAATTCTTATTTCATGTTTCTGACTTGTTCCTTTTTCAGGCTGGCCAGGCTGTTTTGAAGGCTTATGACAAAGCCGCCAAGGTTACTGCCGAGCGTGAGAGGTACCGGACTGACCGAGCCAAGTTCAAGATCTCGGAGTCTCAGCTCCAGGAGACCGACGCTGAAGTGGAGAAGCTGAAGAAGGAGCTTGCTGAGGCCAAAACTGCTGCTGCAACTGCCGAGGCTGAGATGGAGAAGATGAAGATGGAGGAGAAGAAGAAGCTGCGGGAGGCCGACGCCAAGGGCTATGAGGCTGGGATCAAAAGAGCTGCCCTGGAGTATACTCAGACGGCCCACCAGATGGTGAATGATGAGCTGGAGACTCGGCTCCCGGGCTTCTTCGAGCTCGGGTATGCTGCAGGTGCCGAAGCCATGGCTGGGGTCTTAGTCGTCGAGGCCGACTCCAAATTTCTCCAACAACTTCCCCCGCCGGTGATTCCTGACCTTCGGCTGCCTTATTCCGAGGAGGAGTGTGCTCCTCTTCCTCCCGAAGAAGATGAAGATGAGGAGATGGCCGAGGCTTCTAGGCAGGATAAGCCATATGAGGGAGTTGAGAAGCAAGATAAAGCAGCTCTCGCCGAAGGCGAAGATGGAGCTGCTGCCACCCTTAATCTTTTAACTTAGCTTTTTCTTCGTTTCTTGTTTTGCCAAGTACTTTTGAACTTTAGTTTGTAACATCTTTTGAGGAGGGACGGCGCCGAACGTTGCACTATGCCGTACCTTCCAGTTAAGTTTTATAAGACATGTCAAGTTTTTGAATGCCTTGGAATTTTTTATGGTCTGAATGTCTGAATATTTCTTTTTGCCTTAGAAATATTTTTGTGTTGATGTCGCCGAGGGTTTCAGAGGCCCTTGCTTATCTCATTTACTTGTTATCAGCCCCTATTTTGGTGTTAGACTCGGCTCAAGTGCCAGCCTTGTACCAAAAATAAGGAACTTAAGTAAATGTTTGAATGTGGCTTTATTTGTTCAAGTCAAAAATGAACGAAGCCGAGCACAAATAAACCATAAGGTTTAATGATCTGTACTTAGCCGAACGTCGAATCGTCCGAGGCAAGTAAGTGTTGTGGATACTAGATCCGATGGCTCAGAAGGCGAACTGTGTGACCGAAGTCGAATCAAATATTATGGAGAGAACAAATAAAGATAAGACTTGAGCGTTGGAAAATAGCAACTCTAATTTAAGTAAATTGTTCTCAACACGTGTTACAAGTTTTTGGAATTAAAAGACAGACAAAGGCCGAGCCAAGCTCAGGCCGAGTGAGTCCTCAAAGGTAAGCTTTCCTGAGGTTGAGAGCATTCCAGGGGTTTTGAATCTCTTTTCCATTTTTGTCTTCCAGTTTGTAGGAGCCATTGCCGACCTCCTTAATGACTCGGTATGGACCTTCCCAGTTGGGTTTAAACTTTGTCTTTTGGCTTGCCCTGACGACCTTCCTCCAAACCCAGTCGTCTGGCTTGAACTTTTTTAGCCGAACGTTTCTATCGTAGCCCCGAGCTACCTCCTGTTGGTAGCTAGCTAGCTTGAGTTGGGCTTCATCCCTCTTCTCCTCGGCCAGTATGAGCTCGGTGGCGACGGCCTCGTCATTGGTCTGAGGGTCGAAGGTCTCGGTTCTGAGTGTTGGGAATCTTGATTCTAGCGGGATGACTGCCTCCATGCCGAAGGCCATTGCAAATGGGGTCTGTCCTGTGGAGCGTCTGGGAGTGGAGCGATAGGCCCAGAGTACTCTCAGCAGTTCCTCGGCCCATCGCCCTCGTTTAGAGTCCAGCCGTCTTTTGATGCCAGCGCAAACGGTTTTGTTAGTAGCCTCGGCTTGACCGTTGCCCTGGGGGTATGAGGGAGTTGAATTAAAAAAACGTATTCCAAATTCTTCGCAAAGTCCTGTCAGCTCTTTGCCGACGAATTGAGATCCATTGTCAGAGACAATTGCGTATGGCACCCCAAACCTTGTAACGATGTTTCTCCAAACGAATCGTCGAACGTCGGCTTCTGTCGTTGTGACAAGTGGTTCGGCCTCCACCCACTTTGAAAAGTAATCGGTCGCCGTGATAAGAAACTTGAATCTGCCAGGGGCCATAGGGAGTTTCCCGACTATGTCCAAGCCCCACTGAGCAAAAGGCCATGGGCTGGTGATAGGTTTGAGAGCTTGGGCTGGCTGCCGAGGGATAGGAGAGAATAGCTGGCACGGCTTGCATTTCTTGACCATTTCTTCGCAATCCTTCTTCATTCCCTTCCAAAAATATCCCTGACTAAGGGCCCTTTGACAGAGAGAACGTCCACCAGAGTGGCACCCACAGCTTCCAGAATGTAGCTCGGTCAGAATCGTGGAAACCTCGGTTGGATGGATGACGCGAAGGTACGGTCCGGTGAAACTTTTTCTATAGAGTTGGCCGTTTTCGGAGATCCAGTAATGAGCCGACTTGCTTCTGACCCTGTGTGCTTCCTTTTTGTCCGAGGGGAGCGTGTCGTTCTTGAGGAAGGTTACGATCTCATCCATCCAGCTGGGACCCAGGGAGATGTTGAGGACTTCTGACGGAGCCTCAAAACTCGGTGCATCAATTTCGCTGAGGCTGATGCTTCTGTATTCTGAGACTTTGGCAGCCGAGGCCAAGCTTGCGAGAGCGTCGGCGTGAGCGTTGTATTATCTGTTGATCTGCTCAATATGAAACCCCTTGAACTGCCGAATGAGCTCCAGTGCCGTAGCTTGGTATTTCAGCATCCGGGGATCCCGAGCCTCGTAGTCCCCTGTCACTTGATTAACGATCAACTGGGAGTCGCAATAGACATGTAGGTCCTCCACTTGAAGTTTTGCTGCCGCACGGAGACCAGCTAACAGAGCCTCGTACTCGGCCTCGTTGTTGGTTACCTGGAAGTTGATCGTAATGGCACTCTCATGTATCACGCCGCAGGGAGTGACAAGAACAACTCCGACGCCCGAGCCGTTGCTGTTTGATGCCCCATCAACGTGCAGCCTCCAGACATCGCCACTGAATAAGTTCCAAGTCTTCCGTGCTTCAGCTGCTCCAGTATTCCATATTCTGGTTGAATCAGAGCTTCCTCATCTGGACTACCCGGAGTGAATTCGGCTATAAAGTCGGCCAAGACCTGTGCCTTGATTGTTGTCTGAGACTCAAAGTGGATGTCGAAGTTGGCCAACTCTACCGCCCAGTGTGAGACTCGGTTGGAAAGGTCAACCTTCCGAAGGAGATTCTTCAATGGGAACTCCGTGAGGACAATGATGGGGTGCTCCTGGAAGTAAGGGATGAGCTTCCGAGCCGCTGTCACCAGGGCGAGCAAGAGCTTTTCCCAAAGGTAGATACCTAGTCTGAGCTGGCAGCAGCGTCCGGCTAGCAAAGTAAATTGGCTGATCTTTGACACCCTCGCGTCGGACAAGCGCCGAGCTGACGGCATGTGGGGAGACAGCAAGATACAGGTAAAGAGTCTCGAAAGGCGACGGTTTAACCAGGAGTGGAGCCGAGCCGAGATAAGTCTTAAGTTCGGCGAGTGCTGTGTCACAATCCTCCGTCCACTTGAAGCTCCTTCGGCTTTTCTTTTTTAGAGTTTGGAAAAATACGTGGCACTTGTCGGATGACCGACTGATGAATCTGTTGAGTGCCGCGGCCATTCCTGTTAGCTTATGTATCTCCCAAGGAGTTGATGGAGCCTTCAGTTGTTGTACCGCCGAGATTTGGTTTGGGTCGGCCTCGATTCCTCTTCGCGTCACCAGGTATCCGAGGAATTTTCCCGAGCCGACGCCGAAAGCGCATTTCTCGGCGTTGAGGCGTAACTTGAATTTCTTCAAAATTGTGAACACCTCGGCGAGGTGTGCTAGATGGTTCTCGGCTTTGAGACTTTTGACGACCATATCATCGATATAAGCCTCCATGATTTCACCAATGAGTAAGCCGAACAGCAGGTAGACCATCCTCTGAAACGTGGACCCAGCGTTCTTGAGGCCGAATGGCATCATGAGATAACAAAAGAGTCCCCTAGGTGTAATGAAAGCAGTCTTTTCCATGTCATCTGGATCCATTGCTATTCGGTGATAGCCTCTATAAGCATCCATGAAGCTTAGCCGGGCGTGGCCTGCCGTTGAATCCACAAGCTGATCAATTTTTGGGAGAGGGAGGCAATCCTTTGGACAAGCGTCGTTCAAGTTGGTATAGTCCACGCAGACCCTCCACTTTCCGTTTTTCTTCTTCACCACCACTGGATTGGCGAGCCAGGTGGGGTACTGGACTTCTCTGATAGCCCCTGCGGCGAGGAGTCTATCAACCTCTTCGTTGACCGCTTCGGCGTGGATAGCGGCCGAACGTCTTGGTTTCTGTATCACCGGCTTTGCGGACTTGGAGACATTGAGAGAATGCCGAATGACTTGTGGGTCGATTCCGGGCATCTCGTAAGGAGTCCAAGCAAAGACTTCAATGTTATCCTTAAGGAACTGGACCAGCTCGTCACGCTCGGCATCCATCAAACTGGAACCGAGCATGAAGAAGCGTGATCCGTATTCGTTGATGGGTACTTTCACGAGATCTTCAATTGATTTTTGTTCGGCTGGAGTGCCGACGTCTTCTAGGACTGGTTTGTCTGGAACTTCAACCCAATGTACTCTGTTAGGGCTCGGCGCCTTTCCAACGGCCGAGACGTAGCATTGCTTCGCCTGGACTTGGTCGCCATGCAGGTCTTCTTATCGGCCTGTGGTCCCAATGTACCGTACCACTTGGTGGTAGGTTGAGGCAATGGCTTTGAGAGAGTGGAGCCAATTTCGGCCAAGGATTGCATTGTAAGGACTTGGAGCGTCCACAACAATAAACTCCATATTGACGGCAACCGAACCAGTGACGACGGGGAGAATCAACTTGCCGAGGGGCCAGACTGGGGTGCCGCTGAATCCGACGAGAGGAACGGTGCTTGGTACTAATGATGATTCTGGGATGTTGAGCTCTTTGAAGAGAGACAAGTACATGATCTCAGCCGAACTTCCCTGATCCACAAGGACCCTTTTAACCGAGTGAGTGGAGATCTGCACTGTCACCACCAAGGCGTCGTTGTGGGGAGTCTGCACTAGCTCGAGATCTCTGTCGGTAAAGGTGATAGACCAAGGTCGTTCGGATGTCCGAGGTCTTTTGAGAGTTGAAGAGACAGAAAAAATTTATGTAGATTTTTTGGCCTTGTCCAGCTCAGACCGAAGCCTCTGTGCTCCTTCCTTGGTTACTGGCCCGTGGATTACGTTGATGACGCCGACTGGACGTGGGATTTGATGTTGGCCCCCAGCATTCGGCTGGCGCCTCGGGGTTTTGGTCCAGTCAATGTGATCATCCAAGAGTCCTTGAGCTGCCAGATTTTCCAAGAGTGCCTTGTATGGGGCGCAGACCGTTGTGTAGTGTCCGAGCTCGTTGTGATAGGAACATCTCTTCCGAGTGTTGTCGTTTCCTGCTTCGGTGTTGAGCTTGGGTGGGTTCGGCCAAACAAAGAACGGCTCGCGCTCCAAGGTTCGTAAAAGGAAGTAGATTGGTTCTTTGAAAACCGTCGTCTCGGCTACATAGTCGTGATCCTTTGGAGCCTTCTTGTTTCCAACTGTTACCGTGTTGACCTGCTTCTTTGGTTGTGTGACTGCTACTGGCTTTGGTGCAGAAATTTGAGGGGTAGGAACGTGGAGTTGATGAGGGATGGCTGAGTTCTGTCCTCCTTGAAGTTCTCGCTCGGCGAGGAACTCCTCGTAAGAGCAGAACTGCTCAACCGCCCTCATTAGTTCATTCATCCCGTGGGGTGCTCGAATTGCCAATTCGTCTAGGATTTTGCTGCCAGTCTCCAATCCATTCTTGAAGTTTCTTGCTGCCCAGTACTGATTAACACCGAGTATCTCATTGAATAACTACCAGTAGCGCTCGGCGTACTTCCGAAGCGTTTCGCCGGGCCTTTTCTTCATCTGAGCCAAGGCGTCTTCCTCTTTGGCTTGTTTGTTGCTTGTGATGAACCTATAGTTGAAGGCTCTTTCAAGTTCCTTAAAGCTGTGGATTGACCCTGCCTCCAGTTGATTGAACCACAGAAGGCCGAGGCGTCCGAGGCTTGAGGGGAATGCTTTGCACATGATGGCGTCGTCGTCGGTGACGCAGGAGATGGTGCTTCGGTAGCTGATGAGGTGGGTGTAAGCCTCGGTCGAACTGGGATCGAATTTCTGGAATTTTGGCATGTGGAGCCCAGGCTTCGGCAAAGTTGCTTGAATTTTGGCCGAGAAGGGAGATTCGGTCAATTTTTTAAGCTGATATTCGTGTGTTGGCCGAGGCGGGCGTCCGTCTCTGTCTTTCCGAGACTTTTTGTAGGCTTGGTATTCTCTATCTCTGTCAGCAGCTTCGTCTTGCCGACGCTGGTATGCCCTTTCCTTTTTGTCGACGGGGATCTTCAGCCGATCCGCGTCAGGGAGATTTTCTGTATGATAAACTTTGCGTCGACTCGGCTGTTCGTCATGCCGAATGACAACACTCACACTCTTTTCCCGAGGGAAAGTTCGTGGGTTTCTTGAGTTTACCGTACGTCCGGCGTGTGTATTTTCCCGAGGGAAATCTTCTTGTTCAGGAGGGAATATTCCAAGAGCCTTGCCGTCCCTTCTGGACGTTCGACTTTTTCGCCGTCCTGGATCATGTGGAATTAGGGCCAGATTGTTCCCATTGTCATGAAATTCAACCGTATCGTAACTTTGGGATTGAGAGTATTCGTCACCAGCCGACGAGCTTGAGTAATTTGTGTAAGGGCTCCCTTCCCTTCTTGTTTTTTCACCTCTGTGTCCCGCACCACTACCGAGACGCTTGTGAACCGGGGAACGTTGCTGCCCGAAGCGAGCGCTGTTCCCGGCCCGATTGTCCGTTAGTGGAGGGTCCAGGCGGTCGTATACCGAGACTCGATGAGGATATCTCCTTCACCAACCAAGTTGGGTGGTGGTGGTGGTGGTAAGTTTCCACGCCGGCGCCTTCCCTGAGAGCCTGAATGGGAGGCCACCGGGCGTTCGTTCGCTCTGATTCTAGCCATCTCCATTTTGAGCATGGCTACATCAGCGTTGGTTTGTTCCTGCTGCTGTTCCAACAATTGGACGTACGCCAGGGCCTCGTCGCTTAGTCCTACCAGACGTTGAACTGAGGTGCTAACGCCAGGAAGGGTAAAGCCAGGAGGATGGGAAGGGGAGGCGGTGTGGACGCCAGTGTCTGAAAGGATCAGAGAAGGGTTGAGGTTTTGGAAGGGAGGTGGTGCTCCGCCCATTTTCTAGGTGGAAAAGTGGTGGAGATGTGGAAGGAGAGGTTTCTTTGTTAAGGAATGAAAGAGTGGGCAACGGAGGAGCCGCCGTGGATCAGAAAGAAGAAGTTCACGTCGGGTTCACCAAATTGTGGGGCTCCTTTTGGGATGGTTCGATCACCTTTGCTCTGGGATTTGGATCTCGTTCTCAATCTTCTTTAGTCCTGCAAAACAAAGCACGACTAAAGACCACGCCGGAGGTTCTCAGAGATGGCCCTCCGGTGCAAGAATCAAATCTCTTGCAAAGAGGAAAGACCAAGTGCTTAGGGTTTTGAGCTGTGTTTAGAACGTACCTCTTTCAGGAGGCATAGCAGTATATTTATAGGGATCGTCCAGCCTGATCTCCAAGATCGAACGCATGCTTGCCACGTGTCGGCTGACGTACCTCCTACGTCATCTTTTAGGGTTTCGTAACCGCTTGGCGAGTGAGCGGGCCCCTTCACGTGGTACCATCAATCTGGTAACCGCTCAGCTGACGTCACTTATCGTCATCAAAGCCACGGTGGCACTCCCACGTGAAGGAGAAGGGAACATGGCCCCCACATCCGTTCAAGATCGAATGTGGGCCGACAGTCAAGAAGTCGGCTAGCCGAAAGTTGTTAGCCGAGAGAGATATCGCGAGGAAGCATTCGTCTCTCGGTAGGCCGAGGCGGTGAGATGTCTCCTTGGGTCAAATTGGATCGTGGGTAAGCCGAGGCTCTGTTAGCCTTACCCAGAGTGAATATGGACCGTCGGTTCTGCGGCTCGGTATTACGCTCGGTACAGCCCGAGCCATCTAACTCGGCCTGCTACACATAGATCATTGAGCGTTCAATCTATCTCCAAGAGGTTGCTACAACTGTTGAACCAACCTACTTAAGTCATCTTTCAGTGGATTTCTGGAAGCATACCGAAAGGCTTGTGCAATTCAAGGCAGAGGCGGTCATACACTGGGTGTGGTGTATGAGAATTTGGCAAGTACATCATAGGGCGATTGTGAGCAATTCAAATCGTAGAGTAAGATTGCTTATAACTACACATTTAATTATAGCATTTTTATTCTTTCCCGTGATTTTTACCATTTTCGAGGTTTTCCACATAATTTGGTATTCATCGCTATTTTTAAATTCTTATTGGTTGCTTGGTGATTGGTTGGATATCGAAATAGGAATTTCGCTCAGCATTTGAGTTAGACCCAAAATATTTGAACCACATGGTATCGTCCAAACTCCAAATGGTGGTTGAAAATAGACATTTTGTTTAACAGTTTATGGTAACTTTGAGCCGAAATTTAAGTGGGAACCAAACATCTTTTGAATTGAGTTCCATTGGGTTTCGATACTATAAAGGGGTTTTTTTTTTGGGTAAAACAGAAATGTTTGGATTAAACTAGAAAGAAAGAGTCATAAAGACTAAATAGTATATTACAAAGTAGGTCAAGGGAAACAGGTTCCACAACTAGGTCCTCATGTGCCCCACATGCACCTATAGCATCAGCTATTTATGACAAATTTCCCAGCAGTAAATGGAACGCTACTGATAACCTATTAGCTCCTCCTCTTGTTGTGAACCAAGCCGGGCCAAATAGTCCGCGGTTTGATTTGCTTGACGAAAGATATGGGATATGGTGGAGTTGGTCCTTGATGCAGTTCTCGCCTCCTCAACAATGTGGCAATGGGCATGGTTCGAGGGGGGGGGGGGGGGGGCCTTAATTACAAAGCTTGAATCAGATTCAATAGTGATTGTAGGTAATCCTTTTTCCAGAATAATAGTGAGACCTCGCTATAACGCCCAGATCCCCACTTCAAGGCTACTGGTACAACTAACTTTTCCCATAGAACCCAAGAGTCTAACTACCATGATGATCTCTGAAATGCCTCTGAAGCCTGATTTGTTGTTAAACTCGTAGAAACAACCATCTGTATTTAATTTAATAATAGTCATCAAGGATGCGACTAAAGGGGTTTAAACCGGAGCTAGGAAGAATGAACAAAATTCATAAAGAGAGATAAATCAAAAATTGTCAACTGTTTGATTGTTTTTTAATATTTTTTCCCCGCTTAATCTCTAGTGGAATGCTGTTCTCAGTTCTCATCCGCTGAGAACATCCGTGAATATAAGATTTTTTTTTTTGAAAACAACAACCTGAGGGCCTGTTTGGATGAGGTATTGTGAAGGGGTGTTATGTTATCCCTTCTTTTAACACCTGGGACCCACCCTTATACCCCGTTTGGGATCCCAAAGGGAGGGGGTATTCTCTAGTCGGAGGATTCCACTACACCAGCTAACACCGGCTGAAGGGTGTTAGCCATGGGCTACCCTTGACCAGTTGTTGTCGAATCCCCCCAAATCCCCTCTTTTTCGGGCGAATCTACCCCTCCTAATCCACCTTTCCCACCCCGGGTACCCATTTCCTGTCACAATTCTTCACCAAAATCACAGACCACAAGCAATCAGATATCACCCCACAACCACCAGAACCCCCACAAAACGCCACCACAACTGCAAAATTGTAATAACCCCCAATTTCGAATTTCAAACCCCAAATTTTGAAAACCTTCAATTCAGTGAGAGAGAGAGAGAGACGATCTAAGTACCTAGGACCGGCGAAGGAGAGGAGGCGAGATTGGAGGTGAAAGGCGGTGAGCGGTGGCAGACAACGGACGGCTGCTTCTTCTTCGTCTTCTTCTTCTGTCTCTCTCTCACCGGTGATAAAAAGTAAAAATGAATGGGTGAGTCAGGACCTGGGTTTGATAAGAAGAAGGAAAGGAAAATTATTGTATGCACACATGCACATGTGCTATTAATTGTACATCCCACCCATAATCAATTAAAATGCATATATAAGTAAATTATAAATAAAAATTAAAGAAGGGTATTACAGGCACTTAAAAAAAATTATAAAAAAAACACTTCAAAACAAATTTTAATTTTTATACTTATTAAATTAATTAATTTCATTGAATTTTGTAATTTTATATTTAATTTAATGAATAATCTAATTTAATATTGTACAAGGGCAAAAGAGTCATTTAATAACAAAGTATTATTTAATCCTCTTCTCTAATATCTCATCCAAACAACCTACTATTTAATACCCTTCTATAAACATTACATCAATGTGGGTCATCCCTTATTAACCAATATCCCCTACTATCCAATCCCCCTTATTACCCTTATTACATAACACCTGCAAACCTAATCCCGCATCGAAATGAGCCCTTAAGTCATAGTATTTACCAAAAAAAGATTCTTCGTCACTGTCTTTGTAACAACTATAACAACTGTCTTTGTAAGTTTTATTGCGGTCCATTAAGAATTTTTTGGATTTTTTTGCATTTTTGTCCTTATTCAAATTTTTTTCGCATTTCTTAGTTTTGCGTCTTACTTTTTTGGTTTTTCGATTCGCCTGACAAAACGAATCGGGAAAGTAAAAATTATGGCTTTTACTCAAATATTTTGGTAAATAACCACTTTTCAGCCAAACAAATTTGGGTAAAACTTAAAAGTAAAAAAAAATTTACTTTTCTGATTCTTCTCGTCGAGACAAATCAATAATCCACAAAATTTTGGCACAAAATTAACAAAGGCAATTTTTTTTAACAAAAGGAAAAAACCTTTAAAAAGTGCTAAAAATTAAATGGAACGGAGTCCCAGAGTATGCCGGCCGTTTATATCGCTTCTGGGCAGGCAACCTTCCAAACAGGTTAAAGGGTCTCCACTGTATTTTTTAAGAGAGCTGCTAATGGTACAGCAAAATCTGTACAGCAGCCATGTACAGATGGTTTTTGCGCCCGTCTCGGGTCCCACAAAGATGATCGGAGCCGCTCATTTTGTTCAAAACATATTGTTTAGGGCCTCTGTAAAAAATCATCTCAATCCGATATCGGTAAGGGCGTTTACGAATCATCCAACTTTGCTTCAGAATTTAACTTTGCATGAGCCAAATTCTGAAGCAAAGTTGGATGATTCGTAAACGCCCTTACCGATATCGGATTGAGATGATTTTTTACAGGGGCTCTAAACAATATGTTTTGAACAAAATGAACGGCTCCGATCACCTTTGCGAGTCCCGAGATGGGTGCAAAAACCATCTGTACATGGCTGTTGTACAGCTTTGCTGTACCTCTATCTTTACTGATTTTTTAATCAAACTCTTTGCAACTCTTGTAACTTCATGCATGTGTTACATTGTGTCACTGCAGTACCGTTAAGTAGTGCTTTTGATTTTTTATTTCCAATCATAAATAAGTGTTGAGCTCAAGATATGTCCCACCTTAATGTGCGGTTCAATAGGGACGTGGGGCACTGTGCCCAGAGGCAATGATCAATAAGAGACATGAGAGTGCATTTGCTCCGAATAAGAGACATGGTTTTTTAATATCTAGGTTTGGCGGTTTTGGGTTGTAGTCTTGGTTTCGGTTTACTCTCTTGTGTTTCGGATTTTTTCTTTTGGTCTTAGGTGTTCTGGCTGTTTCGGTTTTTTCAGCAGTTGTTTCGGATTTATTTTGTTGTGGTTTTTTTTTGTTGGCTCATTGTCTTCCTTTGGGTTTGGTTCTCAGGTGACATTTCGTTGATGTGCCCTTGATCTGTTATATCTTTGTTAATGATCCTTTTCAAAGATTTATAATAAAAAATTGCTGATAAAAAAAGGGACAAGACAGGCGGCTATATGATGGTCATTAAGAAGAATAAGAAATATATAGTATATAAATATGTATAAAAAATAATTAATCACTAGTCTAAGAATACAGATAGCGAGATAAGGGGAGACTTAGGACAATCGCCTTCAGCCTCTCGGGAATTACAAGGAGAGCTGTTAATCGCCCCCCTCCTGTCAGGCCCCCTGACGACTTTCCCCTTTTACCCCCCACCCCAACTTGCTCTCTCTCTCTCTCTCTCTCCCAGCAGTCTCTCTCTCTCATTTAATTTTTTTTTTATAAAATTTTAAATGTTATTAACTTTTTTTTCACGTATTTTTTTTAATAAATTTTATATTTTTAATATCTACTCAACGAAACCGATCAAACGAGCCTAATATTGATGGTGAAATAACGTAAAACGGAAAAATTATATTTTTGTGGTAGTTTAAACTGTCTAAATTTCAATCCGTTTGAAATTTATTGAAAAATTAATTGTTCCAAATTTCAATCCGTTTGAATCGGTGAAAAGATTTTAATTTTATGATCATTTTATTCTAAATGGTCATAATTAACTTTTGATTATAGGGCTCTCGTTGATTAACCCTAAGAAAGTCGTAGAGTCAAATATCTCTTAGGGTTAATCAACGAGAGCCCTAAAGTCAAAATTTAATTATGACTATTTAGAATAAAATGATCAGAAAAATAAAACCTTTCCACCGGTTCAAACGGATTCAAATTTGGAACACTTAATTTTTTAACCATATTTTTTAGTATATAAACTGTATAAAGAGGTTGAAATCACGTATTTTTTAAATAAATTTTATATATTTGAAATTTACTCAACGAAACCTATCAAACAAGTCTAATATTGAATATGAAATAACTACACGTGAACTCTTCCGTTTTACATTATTTCAACATCAATATTAGGCTCGTTTGATAGGTTTCGTTCAGAAAATTTCAAATATATAAAATTTATTTAAAAAAATACGTGAAAAAAAGTTATTAATATTTAAAATTTTATAAAAAATAAATAAATAAGAGAGAGAGAGAGAGAGAGAGGGGGAGGGAGGGAGAGAGAGCACGTTGGCGTTGGCGTTCTAAAGAGTTGGTTAAAGGAGAAGTCATTATTGTGATGACAGGAGGGGGGCGATTAGTAGTTTGCATTACAAGTAGATTAAAAAAAGAATCTATGTGTGATCTTACATTTTAGGGCGAAACTTGATAAGTGTACAGACTAAGAAACGCCCTATATAATATCCAATCTATAACTTGATTCGTGAAGATTGGAGCTCAAAGACGTGAACAATTAGAAGAGGAACCAACCAACCAATTAAGCCAGTAAATGTCCTAATTAATTGTTCGATTCTTTCTAAAATGAACATTTTTTAACTGAGTAGTATTTTGATTTTCCAAAAAATGATATACTGGGATTGATTTCGTGGAATCCCATTCAAGTATAGTTGTCACGAACATTTCCTTTTTTAAGTGATTGGATATTAATTAGTTATTCAAGGGATGATGTAGTTTTGATGTCCTACGTCCTAACCTCCCATTGAAATGCAGTTGTCATGAAAATGAATGATATACTCCTTTGATCCTTCCGCTATAAAAAGATAGTCCGCTTTGCAAACGAGAACTTAATTTAATGCATTTTGTCAAAGAAATTCAAGCTTATATATACATATAGAACTCGGTGATATCTAGCTAGTAATGTTCCCACTTCGTTGCTAGAACATGCAATTCGGTGGCAACAACTCAAACAGACTCGTATTCGGCAAGGAAAGCAAAGATCAGGAAGAAAAAAAAAACTAAAGAAACATATGCGTTCTTTTTTTTTTACCCCATAATTATACTTGGTTCACAAAACAGAAAAAATATTGGATTAAGCAATCTCATAAAGGGGAGTGAGTTAAATTCTCAATCTATTTGCCACTATAGAGAATCTTACATGTCTGCCAATTTTTCAAGAAAAATATTTTCAACTTCGATCCATAAGAATCATGCATCTAAAGAATTAACTTTTAAGGCAGAAATCGAAAATAGTACTGTTATTGGTGGATAGGAAAAATATTGAAAGAAGAGTCCGATGAAATATTTTTGGACAGAAATACTTTTTCATTGGAATCACAAGTATGCAAATTAAGAATTTGAAATCTTTGAAGCCAACTTTGTTGAGAATGTATGTTGCGGTTTGGACGAGTTTTTTCAAGCCGGAAAATGATGCATGCTGATATTTTAACTGTTCTAGAAATATAGAAATTTAAGTTTATTATTTTAAAATTAATATATTATTAAGAATCTTTTCGTTTTAGCATAAATTGCCTATAATATTAGGTTTTCATTATTTTAATTCCCTTTTTAGTATTTCTAGAATATTATAAATTGAGTTGTAGGACAAGGTGGTTGTTATTCAATTAAAGTAAAATTGATTGTTTTCTCATTATCGTTTGTTCGTAGAGTAATGAGTAATATCTCTTGTCCAAATTTGTTCATGACTAGCAGATGCCCGAGCCTAAAAGCACATCAGAATGTAACATTTCATCAACTAAATGAATTATCCATTCTTCCTGACTTATTTACGCGATAAATGTAATCTACACAAAACGTTAGTTACCATTTTGCAATATTTTTGATAAAAGTACTACGATTAGAGAAGGGGTTAACGGTTAGGTTAAATGGTACTATGGTTTCAATTTCTCTTCATGGTATCAGAGCTGCCAAACTCTCACGAGTAGCACTCATTTCTTGATTCAGTCATGACTGAGCCAAATTCTTCCTCCTCCTCCTCTTCTTCGTACATCATTCCAGAAAACCTAAAACTTCTGATTTCGAATCTGAGTTCTCTCATCACAGTGAAGCTTGATTCAACAAATTACATCATATGGAAGAAACAAGTTCAGAATATCTTACAAGCTACGTACTTGTTCGGCTATCTCGATGGCTCTATCACCTGTCCCGCTCCGATTGTTCGGGATTCTAATGGCAAAGATGTTGCCAATCTTGAGTATCTGAAATGGAAGGTCTTTGATTCACATCTTCTCAGTTGTCTCACGGAAACACTAACCACGCCAGTCTTCTCTCTGGTGCTTGATCTCTCTAGCAGTCGCGAGGTATGGATCTCTCTTGAGAAACGTTTTACTACTCTTTCTCGATCGCACATTCATCAGTTGAAAGATCGTCTAAGTACAGTTGATAAGGGCACAAAGTCTATGGAGGATTACTTGAAACAAATTAAAGATCTAGCTGTTCAATTGGCCATGGCTTCTTGTTCGATTCCTGATGAGGATTTAGTTTTTCACATTTTACATGGCCTACCTGATGCTTATGGTGCTTTTAAGACCTCTATTCGCACAAGATCTGCCCCTATTTCTGTTGATGAACTGACTTCGTTATTGTGCTCTGAGGCTATACATATTGATGCCCTCTCTAAAGGTTCTGGTCATACTAGTGATCTTAATGTGGCATTCTCTGCTGTTACTAATGGTCATAAATCTCCTGGTTCTTCTTCGTACTCCGGTTTCCGTGGCTATTCTTCTATGAATCGAGGAAGATTTTCATCTCGAACTGGTTTTCGAGGCTGTAGATTTGGTGACCGACGAGGAGGTCGAGGTTTTGGATCTAGTCGTAATAATTTCGGCAATTACAGAGAATTTAGGGCTTCAAATGACTTTCGGGCCCCGCATCTAGCTGGTGACTCCGGTGGTTATGCTGCTTCCAGTGGAAGTTCTGTTGTGTGTCAGATCTGTCAAAAGCTTAGTCATACAGCTGTGAATTGTTGGAATCGTATGGATTCTGCTTTTCAGTCTTCATCTGTCTCTACTACCTCTCCGTCAACTGCCAAAGCGTTTGTGGCCTCAGCTTCTCCAACACCTTCATCTGACTGGTACCTTGATTCAGCCGCTACTCATCATCTCACAAATGACTTGTCCAATCTGAATTTCTATCAACCATACCATGGCAGTGAGCAGGTTATGGTAGGTAGTGGAGCTGCTATGCCTATTCAGATTCTGGTAAGGGTCTTCTACCCACGCCTACTCATTCTTTTCATCTTAACCACGTTTATCATGTTCCTTCCTTGTCTAATAACTTAGTTTCAGTCCAACAGCTTACCAAAGATAACAATTGTACTGTTACTTTCATAATTCTTCTTTTCTTGTTCAGGACAAGGAAACGAAGAAAGTTCTGTCTAAAGGTCATACTAGTCATGGCCGCTATCAGTTTCATCCTTCTGCTGTTTCTTCTCCATCTCAGTGTCAAGCACTGCTCAACACCCCTGCTTCTGCCTCTACTTGGCATAGCAGACTTGGTCATCCATCACCACTCAAATTTCAACAACTCACTCAGCATTTACAGTTGTCTACTGCTAATAAGTGTACTCCTCTTAACTGTACACATTGTGCTGTGTCTAAGAGTCATCGCTTGCCTTTTACTTTGTCAAATTCCATTGTTAATAGACCACTTTCTCTGATTCATAGTGATGTATGGGGCCCATTTCATTTGTCTACTTCTGGTTATTCCTACTATGTGTTGTTCATTGATGATTTTAGTAGATTTACCTGGATATATCCACTAAAGCATAAACATGAGGTGTTTTCTAAATTTCTTGCATTTAAAGCGTATGCAGAAAATCAATTTTGTACTTCTCTTCAAATATTTCGTACTGATGGTGGTGGTGAATACATTAGTAAACCCTTTTCAGATTATTCGGAACAACATGGCATTGTTCATCAATTAGCATGTCCTCATACTCAGTCTCAGAATGGTGTTGCTGAGCGTAAGCACAGGCATCTTATACAAACTGCTATTGCTCTCTTGCATCAATCATCTATTCCCTTGAAATATTGATTTGATGCTCTAGCAACCTCTGTTTTTCTTGTTAATAGACTGCCTAGCTTTTCCATTAAGAACAAAATTCCTTATGAAGTCTTGTTTCATTCTCCACCAGAATATTCTTTCTTTAAAGTGTTTGGTTGTCAGTGTTTCCCATGGTTAAAGCCATATACTAAACACAAATTACAACCCAGATCTCTTCCTTGTGTGTTTCTTGGTTATCATCCATCTTACAAAGGGTATCGATGTCTTGATGTTACTACAAGAAGGATTTACATTTCTAGGCATGTCTTGTTTCATGAGACAGTGTTTTCCTTTGCTAACACTTCTCCTCTCCCAGTCTCATCTCCTGCACCTTCACTTACTCAATTGCATAATTTCTTCTGGAATATTTCCTCTTCCTCTTCTGCTGTTCCTCCTCCTTCTACTTCTTCTGGTGCAATTTTCTCTTCTTGTTCTAAACCTACTTCTCCTAGTCCATTACCTGGTTCTCTTTCTAGCTCTATGCATTTAGCTTCTTCTTCTTCTCCCTCTTATGTAAATCTCTCTTCTTCCCCTTTGGTATCTCCTACGTCTTATCCAGATTCCTCTATTCCAATTCAATCTTTGGAAATTCTGCTTCCCTCTATGTCCAAAGCTACCAAGTCTCACATACCACATCCCATGGTCACTCGTTCAAAAACTAAATGTCTTCTTTCTTATCCTCATTGTCTGCCTACTGCTCCTATTCCTTCTCCTCTCACTGAACCTCTTTCTCATCAAGAAGCTTTTACAGTTCCTGCCTGGACACAGGCTATGAATGCTGAATATAATGCTCTCCAGTTTAAACACACTTGGTCTTTGGTACCTCTTCCTCTAGGGAAACATGCTATTAGGTGTAAATGGGTTTTTAAACTCAAAAGAAATTCAGATGGGAGTATAGCCAAACATAAAGCCAGGTTAGTTGCTAAAGGTTACTTGTAAGAAGAAGGGGTGGATTTTCAGGATACATTCAGTCCCGTTGCCAAACAACCAACCATTCGTATTCTATTGTGCTTGGCTCTACATTTTAACTGGCCTCTTAAGCAGTTGGACATATCTAATGCTTTTCTTCATGGCAAATTGGAAGAGGAGGTTTACATGGTTCAGCCTCCAGGGTTTGTTGATTCGGCTAAACCTCGTCATGTGTGCAGATTACACAAAGCTTTATATGGTCTTAAACAGGCACTCAGAGCCTGGTATTCTACATTCTCTACATTTCTTCTGCAACATGATTTTGTTAATAGTCACTGTGATAACTACTTGTTCATTTACAAGACTGCCTCTGTCATTACTATTCTTTTGGTCTATGTTGATGATATCGTGTTAACTGGCAACTCTTCTAGTCATATTCAGCAGCTTGTTACTCATATGCATTCAGCTTTTTCCATGAAAGAACTTGGGAATTTGTCTTATTTTCTAGGCATCTCTGTTCAACCTTGTGCCAAAGGGTATTTTCTGTTTCAGTCCAAGTATGCTCGGGACATTCTACATAAAGCAGGTCTTGCTGATTGTAAGCCATGTTCCTCTCCTTCTATAGTCAAGGCTTCTGATCTTGCAACTTCTTCAGCTCCCTTTGCTTATCCAGCTTTATTTCAAAGCATTGTTGGCGCCTTGCAATATCTTACAATTACAAGGCATGACCTCGCATTTTTTGTAAACCAAGCCTGTCAGCATATGCATTCACCTACTGTGGGAGCTTTTGCATCAGTCAAACGTCTGCTTAGGTACTTGAAGGGGACACTTGATCATGGCTTGGTGTATCAACCTTCCTCTTTTCTGCTACAAGCCTTTTCAAATTCTGATTGGGCCGGAGACTGTCTTGATCGTAAGTCTTCCTCTGGCTATTGTGTGTTTCTTGGAGATAATCTTATTTCTTGGTCATCTAAAAAGCAAACCACAGTCTCACGATCTTCTACAGAGGCTGAGTATCGTTCCTTAGCTCATACAGCTGCTGAGCTCAGTTGGTTGCAAATGCTTCTTCATGATTTGCATATTCCTCTTACTCAAACGCCTATGTTATGGTGTGATAATACCTCTGCTATAGCACTTGCCACTAATTCTGTGTTTCACGCACGATCCAAGCACATTGAGGTGGACTGTCATTATGTACGTGATAGAGTAGCAGCCAAAGCTATTTCTCTTCAGTATGTTCCCACTTCTGATCAACTGGCTGATATTTTTACAAAGGCTTTATCCATTTCTCGCTTCCAGTTTCTGAAGGCCAAACTCTTGGTGATTCCATCTCCCATTCGTTTGCGGGGGGGATGATAAGAGTACAACGGTTAGAGAAGGGGTTAACGATTAGGGAAGAGGTTAAATGGTTAAGCTCTGTTTAGTCTTAGTGGCGTAGTGTTAGTGGATTGTAATCCAACAGAATTCTGTTATTAGTGGATTGAGTTTGTTGTTAGTGAATGCCATAGTGGATTGAGTTTGTTGTTAGTGAATGCCAGCTGTAGTGGTTAGGTCGGTTCTCACTTTACTCTTGTATAAATACTCTACATCTGTGTAATCAATTGAGATGGAATGAATGGTTTCAATTTCTCTTCAATTTTCCTATTTGATGATAAAAGACAGTATTTATATCGCTATACATTGCCTTAAAAGTGAGGATAGAGAGAGATAGATTTATTATGAGAAATGATCTGATGGCTAAAAATTTATCAGGAAGTGATCTAATAGTTGTAGAATTTGCTCTCGTTTATATTCCTAGACATTTTCATCAAAAACCGCTATGTTTTATAATATAGATTACTTTGTGCAAATAGTTTTTGTTGTCATACGCTTCCCTGAACCATTTACTTTGTCAAGAATTATATTAACTCACCAATCATATATGGGACAATTTGAAATTCATTTGTCACTTTTCAAACTTGAAGAGTTAGAGAACTACACCAAATGGTGTAGCCGGCCACTTCAAATATGTTTTGTAATGTCTTTTGCTATATGACACTTCAAATATGTTATTCTTTTGATTTTGCTACCTCCACAAACAATAAGAAAATACCAACATCAAAATATAAGTCAATCATTCGCAGTTAAAAAAACTATATTGCGTAAATGACTAAAATATGATATACATATATACTCATTTTCAAATTGAATAATAAAAATTGATATGAGTTTGCCTACCCATTCAGACATATAGGGCCGGTTCTAAAAAAGTGACCCCTCTATAAGAAATTTCTGGATCAGCCACTGCCTCTCTTAGAATGTCTTTTGCTATATGAGTACTCTTCAAATATGTTTTCTTTTGATTTTGCTACCTCCTCTTTAACATATTTTAGGCCCCGTTCCGCTTTCTTTCTAAACCTTCCTTTTCAAAAAGAAGGTAATTTCAAACTCAAATATAACGAAAATGGAAAATAATTTTTTGATTTTTTTGCACCGTTTAAAAGATCTCAATGAGATCTATCAAACAAGATCCACATTGATAGAAAAATTATTTGCGTAAACACATAAATTTTGACCTTAAAATTACCTTCTTTTTCTAAAAGTTCTTTTTTTTTTTTTTAGATCTCAATGAGTTCTTGTTTTTTTATATTTTGATATTGGTATTTTCTTATTGTTTGTGGTTGGCATGGCGTAGTCGGCTAGTCGGTGGTCCTAAAGATGGAAGTTTGACTTTCATAAACTACTTCCTTTTGCTTCTTTTTTTTTTTTTTTGGCCATAGGTGGCGCAAGTGATTAGGGGTGTTTCCACTAATAAAAATCACAAAAAATTTAATGCATTTTACCATTTCGTTTTCACTAACAAAAAAGTTTCAACATTTTACCATCTCGTTTTCACTAACAAAAATTTGTCAACAAAAACTTTTTTTGCTATAGTAACTCTACTCACAAACAGAAAGTCTAAGGGCACAGAAAAATTGGTACAGATTTTGTATATAGATTTTTTGTGGGGCCCACTACGGGTCCTACACAAATGATCCGAGCCGATCACTAAATGTAAAAAAAAATTTTAAGGGCCCTCACAAAAATTCAACTCAATCCGATACTTATAGGTATTCAATCCAATCATCTAATTTTTCATTTAGATTTCAGAATATGAAAAAGTTAGATGATTGAATCGAACATCTATAAGTATCGGATTGAATTGATTTTTTGCGAGGGCCCTTGAAAAAATGTTTTACATTTAGTGAACGGCCTGGATCATTTGTATGGGACCCATAGTGAGTCCCACGAAAAATCTATGTACAAAATCTGTACCAATTTTTATGTACCCTTAGTCTTTCTAACTCACAAACTCATCAACAACTTATTCACTACTAAAAATAACTTGACATTTCTCAACAACTTATTCACTACCGGAAACACCTAACAGCTTCTCAACCACAAATAAAAATCTATAATTTTTTCACTACCAGAAACACCCCCTTAGTTATTCAGTACTTTCACAATGAAAAACTTTAATTATTTGATAATGACAGGAAGAGTGAATATGGTTTTTAAATTCTTTTGCGATGGTGGTGAAAGGAAAAACTTCCGAAATTAACATAACTTCACTATTTCTCTAGTTTCTTCAGCATCATCCTCATTATCGTTGTCAAAAAAAAGCATCAAGTGCATGTTTCTCCAATTCTTCCTTAGATGGTTCGTTAGATTGGATAGGAGGGCGCTTTTTTCTGACAGCGATGATGAGAAGATATGGAGAGAGATGATAACACTATTTGTCTAGTTTCTTCCGAACTCGAAACTTGATAACTTCGCTAGAAATAAACAAGCAAACAATATTTACATAAAGAAAACTTTAAAATAAATCCTATCTCTGCCCTCCAAATTTATTATCTCATATTTGCATGTACATTTAATTTTTTTTTTAAATATGGGTTGAAACCCGCTTCTCTATCTAAACTTCTCCCCCTTCTCGATCTTTACATCGAGATCTGTGCACAGAATATATGTGTGGACAGATTTTTCGTATAACAATTGTTAGAAAATGTAATAGAGAGTGATATTCGTATTTAGCACGTGGATACTAGTGGTTGTAAACAGGGGTGTAAAATTTATAAGTAGTATGGAAATCGAAATTGATGCTTGGGGTGTGCTACAGCTCATTAATGATCATCATACGGTAAACCATCCTTTTGGTAACATCTTACTTGATTGCAGGTCCCTAATGGAAGAGTTTGAAGCGGTGTCCATTAAGCATATCTGCCGTGAATTAAATCATTGTGCGGATGCATTGACAAATTGACGCACTGATATCGGTGGGAGATTTTCATATCTACCCTTACATTCTTAGTTGTATTGCTAATTTACTTTATGCAAATTTAATTAGGGTTGTATACCCTCGGTTTGTAAACTCTTGATTTAAGTTTTTAATGCATCGTTCAGTTGCTTATCTTTTTCCTTAACTATTGTTCTCTTGTACGTCATTCAACTCTTTGTTGGATGACTTCTTTTCGGGGAGTTCTCTCAGCACATAATTCGACTGGGTTCTCCCTTTCATTGATTCTTGTTTACTCCTCCTCGATGTACCCTATCGAGTTTTTTTCATAATAAAATTTTTTTGGCCAATAAAAAAAAATGCATCGTTGAGTTAAAAAAAAAAAAAGACCAAATAATTAATCTGAACCCATAACTAGACTTTGAGGTCACTAAATAGTAAATACTAGAGGTGGCAAATGAGCGGGTAAGTACGAAGAACTAGACTAGACATGGATTCTCCTTTTGTTAATTGCACAGCTAAATACTCCAGTTAGCACCTGGTGAGCTATGAATAGGCCATGCCTGCATAGTCTTTGGGCTTTTGGCCGAACTTTAAAAAGATTGGTTTGCTCTTACTTTACCATATTTTCTGATTCCATATCCGGGATCTCAACTGGACTGCACTTTGTAGTTCAGGTGTTTTGGGCCTCCCTTAGACTCACCTCCAATGCTTGGAATCAATTTAACTACTTTTTTATAACTCAAAAGTGTCCGGGTCCAACTTATGAACACTTCTATTAATTTTGGGAGACCGATTCCATCACTTATTTGCGGGAGTTCCAATTAAAGTCAGAGCAAGGCTCTGTAGTCTGTATGGATTGATCCCCGCGTAATTGCATAGTACCTGAGAGAGTTCGAACGTGAGACTTTATGAGGAAGCAAATCCTAATTACGTCTCAGACCTTGACCACTCGGTCAACCTCTCAGGGTTTTGGAGTCAAAAACTTAGTTTCATCGGCATCAATCAATGAGTAGGGGTAATAAACGAGCCAAACAAGCCAAGCAGGTAGTTAATCAAGCTTGGTTTGATAACCTAACGAGGTTCAAAAATATATTCAAGCTTAGATTGTTTATGAGACAAGCCCATCTCAAACAAGCTTTAATCAAGCTAAACACAAACTCATGTCAAGTAGCTTGAATTTTTTTATACGTAATAAGCCGAAAAAGCTGAGTATATATATATAGTAGCTTGTTTAAGCTTGGCTGGAAATCTTGAAGAGCTTCAAAAAAATGTTCGACAAGTTTGGTTTGATTGTGTTACGACCCAATTTTAAACAAGCTCTTAATGAACGAATTCAAACTCAAACTCGAGTAGCTTGGATCGTTTAGTAGCAGCCCTATCAATGAGATCCAAAGCTTAACATGCACATTTCCGTTACAAAACTAACTCGTTTAATTGTACTCTTCCCAGCATTTCCCTTTTTTGTGTACTCTTTATCCTCATCCTTCTTTGTGTACTCTTGATCCTCATCCTCTCCATCTTTCTTATATCTTCCTCATCATTTCCATCCGAATATTTAGTTTTTTTGTAAATATTCGAATCCCTCATGAATATTTAGTTTTTTGTAACACAGATGTATCTAGCTCACCGATTCATATATCTGATTAATGGAACTAATTTTCACATGAACTTTATGATTCGCAGAATCTAAAAGTTGAACGGTTCGGCATTTCAGTTAGACACCAAATAGACCCAAAATATCTGAACCACATGGTATCGATCGTCCAATTGGTGGTTTAAGAGTTTTTGGTAACTTTGAGCTGAATTTTAAGTGGACCCCAAACATCTTTTGAGTTGAGTTCCACTGGGTTTAGATACTAAAGGGGTTTAAACCGCACAAAGAATGAACAAAATTCATAAAGAGATAAATAAAAATCGTCTCTCAAGGTGAGAACGATCGAGAAGGTTTCCCCCAATTCTAAACCATCATATTAATTAACCTAAAAAGGGGATAATTAAACTTATAAATAGCAGCAGAACTTTGAATGGGAAAAAAAATAAACGCACATTTATTCCATCATCCGGCTACAACAGTTATTTACATAGCCCAAATAACGAACACTACTTAGAGTTGTGCCTTTATTACGTGTGTAACAGACATAGACTTCGAACATCTTAGAAAATAAAACTTGTAACATAAATAGACTTCGAACATCTTAGAAAACACATTAAGAAACATTTTCATTATAACCTATCGCTCAACATAAATAGACATATCACTTCACAACATAGAAAAACCAAATCACATTTTATAGAAAAGAGAGTTCATAAAATTTTCCATTTCAAAGTATGAGGTGACTGACACTCCTTTGTGTGTCAAGAAATGTCAAGTTGACTCCTTTAAATCCTTCTCTTGTTCACCGATTCCTACATATTATATATGCACGTATATCATCCACACAAAGAGCTCATGAAAAAACCAACACTCACTTGACGAATTTATGTGAACAAACCATAACGAGTTATGTCTTAAAGAATTTTACCACATAAAGATGACTCATATTCATATGCTATCAAAAAAATTCAACAATTAACGAGGTCAAGACCTTTGCTCATGAATTAGAAGAATAAAGACTAATAATGCAGAATTCAGTACAATCCGTAACAGAATGCGCGCAGCTTAGTAAAAGAATTGTTTAACATTATTCCACATGAATTTTACTCTAATTTTTGGATACAATCTACTAGATACATATGGGTACCTCACATAAAAATTATAGAATACAATAAGGTGAGGAACTAGGTCAAACACACCCAAAACTAAAGACCAAAACACAGATTTAGTAGTAACAGCAAAAATAGAGTGCAGCTTAGTGCGTGATTTTTGTAGACTTCGTTTTAAAAAATTTGAACTTGAAATCTTTACACAACATACAAGACTCTCTTTTTTTTTCAAAACGAGGGCTTATTCTCTTCTTTACCAAACCAAACTTAGAGAAATACATCATCTAAACAATATCATTGCATAATTTTAATCAAATTATCTTATATATTCTCTATGATACATACTTAAAGATTTTTGTCAATACAAGAAAACTCATCACTTCTAGGTATAGATCATGGATTGTGAGATCCAAATACTTGGATGAGAGATGGAATTGAGGGTTAATTTAGCTCTAGGAACTTGGTTTGGTCCTAGATTGAAACCTTAGAAGTAGAAGATCATTGAGGTTTCTTGAATTCTTGGGAGAGAGAGAGAGAGATTGATTGGAAGTGTGTAGAGGAGATGGCTGATATTTTTCTCTCAAGGGAGAAAAATTATCCTATTTGGTGTGGTCTAAATTGTTTCATATGGTGATACATGAATTTGGTTAAATACAATTATTTTCTCATATAAAATTCTCATCACATAAAGACACATAACACATAAATTATATACATGGCATATAATGCAGACATAACTTGTGTGTGTCACAAATCACATAGAGGACACGTAAGCACTTAATATGGCATAATTTAACATCTATGATTAACTTATACTTAAATACATGATTAATTACTTAATTAAACACCTTAGGTGTTACAATAAATTGTTACATTTATTCACGGCTTTGTGATTTGTTCATAACATACGTTATAAACCACGATCACGATCGATGGTGATAAATTCCTCGCATTTTCATGGATATCATGAAAATAATACCAGAACATTTTCATAGATGCATGATCGATTGATACAACTACCAAATTATGGCCGTGTACATATATAATAAAAGATCATATAACCTTGCATTCATATCCATGTTAAAAAGGAAAAATATATATACTAGTGCTTAACTTTTTATAGATGCTTACAAAATCTTACGCCAGTTCTTGTATTATTAACATTTCTTTCGAATAAACAGGTGTTAGATTTTTTAGAAAAGTTCGTAGTACAATAATCAATCAACTACCAAAGAAACTAAAAGAATTGGACAAGAATCACATTTTCTTATTTTTATAGGAATACATGAGTGAAACCAAATCTTAACAACAAATGTGTTATATCAACACTTTCACAATAAATTCTTGAAAACATTGTCGAGACGACATAAACAAATAAAAACAAAAGGAAACCAACATTTGAAGACGCTTGGAATACATTTACAGATGCATACACCAGCAGTTGTTTAGGCGATATGGTTAGGAGGTCAACTGGATCCAACTAGCGATACTTGGCACTCCATTGTTAACCACAAACAACATATAGTAACTTGGCGGCGCCACATTCCCATTGGGAGGCGATGTACACCCAATTGTGTACGTAGTACCGACCAGCTGCGGACCGGTGATAGCCAAGTTTACCAATCTCTGCCCCTGTGAAAATGAATGTGTAGTGAAAGGCGCACTTACGAAATTCACCTCCACTGTCCCACCCACCAAAGTCTGCACCGTTATAGTTACCTCAAAATTCGCTCCGTACCCAATCGTTGTTGGCGCCGTCACCACCACCGGTTGATAATTTGCGTTGTCTGGTGCCAAATACCCTGGCGAAAATGCCTCGATAGCCAGCTCCGTCGGGTACTGCCCGGTGTAAGTGTAGTAGTAATGCGAGTTACTTCCGGCGAGCAAAATTCTCCCGTCGGGTAATAAATTCGCAGTCGAGTGGTACAATCTGGGGATTGTACCGGGGGTTAACTCAGTAAATCGGGATCCCAGAGCTAAGTTGGGTTGGTAAAGAACCGGGGTCAAACACGGGCTCGTTGCCAATCCGAACCCTTGCGACCCCGCCTGAGCTCCGTTGACGATTATTACGTTTCCTGTTGGTAGCATCACCATGTCCCCCATGTTCCGAACAAGCGGCATGGTATCTATCTCCCAAGCAGGGTTGGGATCAGTCGCCACGATCCGCCCGCAAGTCGCTTGGGCCGGTTCGTATATAGTCTGATTTTGGTAGGCATTTAACTGGGATCCACCGCAAATGACAATTTCGGCCGTGGAATAGTCCCCTTCCAATGCCAGCAAGACAGAGGATCCTGCCGACGGATAGTTACGTGGGCCCCCCGGTAGCTGAGGATAAGTATTTACAATCGCGTTTGCATTGTAATCGTATAGCACGGCTTGAGTGTCATCAAATATAAACAGATTTCCTTGAGGGAGAAGGTGAACGTATGGATACAAGTTATCCCCCTGGTCATCTGCCGCCTGGCCGAGGAACGGGAAATAGACCGCGCCGCCAGGTTGCTGTGGGTAAAACTCCAAGGTGTTGACGCCGATGCCCCCAATTATTATGATAGTGCCGTCGTGGAGTATCTGATTCGTGGCGTACCAGCGCCCATTGTACAACTCAATGTTTTCAAGCTCTACCCAATTGCAGTTGGAATCGGCTGCGCAGGGGGTGAACGTTCGGAACTTTTGGGCGCCGTCGTTGAAGCCGCCGGTGTGGAGTAGGGTGCCGTCAGGGAGGTATTGGCCCGAGGAGCACCACGTGTCAGTTAGGATCTCGAGGGGGCGGATTGTGTTGGTGTAGAGGTCGAGGACAGCGGAGTGGGCGTAGCAATCGTACTGTAAACTCTGGTCGTTTGCGTCGTAGCGGCATGTGCCGTCTGGGAGCATTAACTCCGACGCGCCGGTGTCGGTCCGGTCGAGGAGGATGACGTTGTTGTACGGGGTGACGGCGGTGTGCATGGAGGAAATGCCGGCGTTTTCAACCAGGGTTTCCCACGTGCCCAGGTCCTGGGCACTTGTTGGGATGATTGTGAAGGCCAAGCAGAGGAATTGTAGACACAAGAAAATGGGAGCCGCCATAGTGAAAGGGAGAGAGAGAGTTTTCAGCTCTGTGTGTCATCTACCGTTATTTGAACTGAGATATATATAGAGATAGGAGGAGGGAGAAAGTACTGTGAATGTGGGGACTAAGTTTTGAGCTTTGTGTAATCCTAACTGGGACAGGTGTTAGGATTCTCAAACACTCACGGCTAAGGCAAAAAGAAATTTATTAATCATTGAAACGATTAAAAGGATCCACAGTATATGGCATCGCTACGAGGAGAAACTGACATCCCAACAAGGTTGGCACCTCAGCCCTCAACATTCATTTGCCCCTATCAATTATAGACCTATAGTTATATATTGAAAGGAAAATTGCAATGAAATTTAGTTTGTAGTCAATTTTGGATGATTTTCGAAATTTGAAAGAACGTCGGGTTTCATTTTCATAGATTGTAAATTTATTTTGTTCTTTTTCGGTGGAATAATTTGTCTTAAGTGTTTGCGTGAATCGTGTAGATATTATTCTTTTCCTTAGCTATTTGTACTATGTGTATTCCTTATTTAGCTTTGTGTACTACGTGTACTAGCGTAGTGCAGTACATCTTGTAACCCTATATAATGCGTCTTCTGAAATGTCCATTTTGCCCCTACTACGTTTTCAACCCTCAGCCGATCAACCCTAATCTGCGACCAGGATTTTCAAGTAAGTGCGATTCCAGATAGATCTGATTCTTCACATACTTTCTTGGATTGTTCTACTCCCTCCGTCTCTTTTTTAAAATCCAGTATTTCATTTTAGGCTGTCCCTTAATAAGTGTTTATTTTGTAAAGTTAGTGGGTAAAGTTGATATATTTTTCATTGGGAAATGATTTTGCCACTCACTTTTTTGTTAACGCCACTCCCCTGCAAGGTGCAAAAAAGGGAGTGGCAAAATCAGCAGCCTTTCCATTTTGTCCCTAAAAATAGATTCCATTTTGAAAAGTTAGTGAGTAAAAGTGTAATAATGATATCTTCATAGAGGGTAAGTAGAGAAAATGGAAGTAAAAGTTAATGTGAAATGTGTAATGATGATGTTTTCTTAATAAGTTGAAATTACGAAGCGGGACACTTAAAAAGAGACAGAGGGTGTACCTTTCACCTGAATGAATGTTTCTCACACACCCATTTGTTCCGATTTTTTTATATATTTGTAGTGAACTTTCAATTTTTTGTTCTATCTGGGTCTATCGCTGTAAATGGAAAGGCAATTTTTTGCTCTAGCTGAAATTTTTGAAGGATGAAAATGGATTTACAGTATTTCCTAGTCAAACTCAAAGAATATCTCCTTGCTCGGATGGGTTTTTAGAATTGTTGGGTTTAGTTGTTGGGATAATTAGTGGGGAGAGAAATTAGAGTAATAATTGGAGATAAGAGTAATAAGTAGAGAGAAATAAAGAGAGATAGAGAGAGAAAATAAAATAATGATTAGAGATAGGTGTAATGAGTGGAGAGATAAATGAAAGTAAGGATTAATGAAAGTAAGGGTAATGAGTGTTTTTGGAGTTTGAATTTTTTTTCCAAATACCCATCCAAACAAGGCAACACTAAAGCTAAGACAAGCAACATTTCATTAATTTATGGGCACACTTGTTAAAAAAAAAACAAAAAATCCTTAGCGGAACTTAGCCTAAACTCATTGGAACGTAATATGTCATCTCTCCCCTAAGAGGGAGGTCCTGGGTTCGACCTTTACTGGGGCAATACCCTTGGGGTCCCAAGCTATGGATAGCTTCTGGACCCCGTGCTAACTCTAACACCCTCCACTAACCCCCGCTGATGTATGACGATTGAAAAAAAAAAAAAAAGGTGGCGTTCTTCTGGACTAATTTTTGAGCTAAAAGTCCCAAATTAAGTTCACTTATTCTCTTTAACTTAAATCAAAATAAGTTTTAGGTCAATGCTTCCTAAACAAACCCATGACTACTCGTGAAATGACAAAAATGCGAGTTGGGGCCGATAAGATTGCATCAATGTGGATAACTATTCAAAATGGGAAGGGCAATATTATGATTGTATGATTTCTTTCTAAACAACAACCTTAAAGTCGTACGAAAAAAATCCTTTAGTCGCTGTCTTTGTAACGACCTTCTTTGTACTAAGTTTTATTGAGTACGCCATTGCTTTTGCGCCGGCAACCTTCCAAACAGTTAAAAGCGTCGGTTGTGCAAATTTGAAGTACTTGAAAGTGTCGGTTGTGCAAATTTTAAGTGACTCTAAGATTTGAAAATATTATACTCGTACTATCTTAGTATAGAAATCGACCTTCCAACTTTTTGAGGAATAAACTCTTAGGAAAGAATGTCTCACGCACAACTAATACCATTCGGGTTACTCATTTGTCTATATATCTTATGTTGTCGTACGTATGAGGATGGTGATAGTTCATTCTTCCTACAACAGCAAACCATTGTCCTCAACGACTTTTCATATTTTGAAACCGTTGCGTAATAGTCTCGTTATCACGTACGGTCGTTGCAGTTAGCAAATACATCGCCCTCAATAGCCGAGTCATAGCCGCAACAGCATCAAAGAATAAATTTTCCTAAACCACCGCGTTTTCATATCAGACTTTTTAATAATAAATCTTTCACTAAAAAATATAGAGTATGCATATATAAAAAATAATTAATCAATACTCTAATCAAAAGCTAAGAATACAGATAGAGAGATTATGAGGGAGACTTAGTGGACAATAGCCTCTAGCCTCTCGGGAATTGCAAGTAGATTCAAAAAAGAATCTATCCGTGATCTTGCATTTTTAGGGCAAAACTTGATAAGTATACGGCCTAAGAAACGCCCTAATATCCAATCTGTAACTTGATTCTTGAGGATTGGAGCTCAAAGACCTGAACAATTAAAAGAGCAACCAATTAAGTCAATAAATGTCCTAATGGTTAATTCTTTCTAAAAGGAACGTTTTTTTTAATGAGATAGTGGTATTTTGATTTTCCAAAAAATTATATAGTATTGATTTCGTGGAATCCCATACAAGTATAGTTGTCACGAACATTTCATTCTCAAAGGAACGCCTTTTTTTTTTTTTAACAGCAAAAATATTATAAAGGAACGCTTATTTTAAGTGATTGGATATTATTTATTCAAGAGATGATGTAGTTTTGATGTCTTAAGTCCTAACCTCTCATTGAAATGCAGTTGTCATGAAACAGAATGACATACTCCTTTCACTATAAAAAGATTGTCCGCTTTGCAAATGAGAACTTAATTTAATGCATTTTTTGTCAAAGAAATTCAAAGTTTATCTATCTATATATCAAAAGAACTCGGTGATATCTAGTAATGTTCCCACTTCGTTGCCAGAACGATTCGATGGCAACAACTTAACCAAACTCGTAAATTAAATGACTTGGATGAAGAGATAGAAAAGTAATGCCATTATTGCCGCCACTTTTTGGCATGAATAAAAACGGGAACCTACAAGATAATCTACATCATAAAATTGATAAGGACTCTATCATTGAAATGGATCCTCCCAAAATCTAGTGTAGTAATAACCGATAAGTTAATATCTGAAAAAATCAGAGTTCTCTAAGAATCCGTAAAACCAAAACCCTAACAGTATGAAAACGAATCACTAATTAAGTAATATAAGTGACTCCGAAATTTGGTCCTTACAATATCGTAGATACATATATGCAATAGATCATATAATCTTGCAATATTCACGTACATGTTATAAGAGCATCTCCAATCCAATACTCCATTTGAGAGTATCAAAATAATATTTTTTACTCATAAAGTGATTATAGAGGAAATTACTATTCATGTTTACACCAACCACAAACCCTCTATTTTTGTCTCTAAAATCACTTTATGAAAAAAAAACCTTTTTTTATACTCTCATGAGGATAAAAATTAAGTAAAAAAAGCAAACAAGGACAAAAATATAGTTTAAAAAGGTGAATAGTGTTTTAGAGATGGTCTCTATATTTTCTCTCACCCTCTAAATATAGAGTATCAAAATTCAATACTCTCAAATGGAGGAGGGTTGAGAGGATGGGTTGGAGTGATTTGATACTCTCAAATAGAGATATAGAGTATGGATTGGAGATGCTCTAAGGGAAAATATTAAACTAGTGAATATAAAATCTTGGAAGGCCAATTCTCGAATTATTAAAATTACTTTTGAATAGATATGAGTTAGATTTTTTAGAAGAAAGGGGAAATTAGTGTTCAGTGGCCCTTGGGGCAAAATATTCTCAAGTCATGGACTACTTTTCATAGAATTCATCTAAATATGAAAAGGAGAAAAGTAATTCCCAATACATGGACAGTGCGACCTAAAATGACTATTACGCCCCTCATGAAATAAACCCTAAATCCTCAATCCCACCCACCGTTCTCATTTCATACTTCATTCCCATTCGTACGCCCCTGAAGAGGAAGAGAACAATAGAGGTAGGTTTCTGCTTCTGCTATCCTTCGACCTCTTCTTCCTCTCTCACTTCATCTCTCTGTAAGTTACAGTAGATTAATCTCTCAATTCCACCCAAGAAGAAGCAGCATCTTCTCCTTCTCCAAGTGAGTTCGTCGTCGCACGCATCTGGTAAGGTTTTGGGTGTTTCAAATTTTTTGCAGCTTTCTCTTTTCTCATTTCATCCCTATCTCTTTGTTTGTAAGCAACTTGTTCTTTTCATTGTATGAGTGAGTGGTCTGATAAGCCAGAACTTGTTAGGTTTTAGGTACCCATTTTGTCATGCATAACAAGTGTTCGATAAATTGTTGAAGAGAAAGAAGTAAATACATCTCGTGCATTTAGATGTAGGATATTGAGGGTCTTTCATTCTCCTATCAACAAATGGCAGTGACCTATATTTTTGCTCACTGAATGGTTGTCCCTTTACAAAGGTGTGTTGGTCTGTATGAAATGTGGTTCTTGTTCAAGTTACGTAACATGTTTTTTCCTGAAAATATAATAGTTGCTCTTTAAGTTACCTAATGTTGCTCCTTGTAAGAATTTTTGTTGCTCTCTATGTTTGAATGTATGCACCAAACTCTTGTCCCTTCAAATAGTTTCTCCCCCCAACCAGACTATTGTACATTGACGATAAGAATATTTAAAAAAAATATTTGATGAATTATGATGGACTTAATGGAAAAGGAAAAATTTCAAATAACTATTGTGGTTAATGGTATTCCATCGTTGTTGAAGGATATGTCCTTCAGTTCAGTCAGTTCAGGTTGTAGTTTGACAAGGCAACGAAAGTGCCTTTGTGGTGATAAGGTTGTTTTGAAGCCTTCTGGAACTGATATGAAGTTGTTCTCAAAACATTGAGACAACTACTTGGGCATGTGATATGCAGTTTGAGGAGGGAGCATCATCTTCGTTGTTTACAACTATAGTTATATTCATTATAACATCATTATCCTAAAGTGCAAATGGAAGAAAAACAAAAGCAAAAGCACGAAAAGTACATTTACATGCATAAAAGTACATTTATATTCATTATAACATCATTATCCTATCTTTTTTTTATCCCATGTTTTAACTCTCTCAATGGCTGTCCCTTTACCCTTGTGTGTTGCTCTGTATGAAATGTGGTTCTCTTTCAAGTCATGTAACTTGTTTTTTCCTAAAAATATAAAAGTTGCTCCGTAAGTCACCTAATGTTACTCCTTGTATGAACTTTTACTGCTCCCTATGTAAGAAAGTATGCCCTAGACTATTAAGGTTGTTTTTTTTTCTGAAAATATAAAAGTTGCTCTTTTAGTCACCTAATGTTACTTCTTGTTTGAACTTTTGTTGCTCTCTATGTTAGAAAGTATGCCTTACACTGTTAAGGGCAGTCACCCATGTTTTAACTCACTCAATGGCTGTCCCTTTACCTTTGTGTGTTGCTCTGTATGAAATGTGGTTCTCCTTCGAGTCATGCAACTTGTTTTTTTCTGAAAATATAGAAGTTGCTCTATAAGTCACTTAATGTTACTCCTTGTATGAACTTTTGTTGCTCCTTATGTAAGAAAGTATGCCCTAGACTGTTAAGGATTTTTTTTTCTTCTGAAAATATAAAAGTTGCTCTTTAAGTCACCTAATTTTACTCCTTATATGAACTTCTGTTGTACAAGAAGGTGCCATTAGGATTTTATGGATAGGTTTTTTGGAATCCATCTAGAGATGAAAGGGAAGAAAATAATTTCGCATACATGAAAAGGGCAACATAAAAAGATGAATATGCCCCTCAAGTGAAACCCTAAATCTAATTCTTTATGACCAAGTTTTAACTCACTCAATCTAATTCTTTATGACCAAGCATCCTACATAATAGGAATACTAGATCAAATCAAATTAGGAAACGAAATACTTCTAGAAAAATTATTGCTAAATGAAAACATATGAAATAAGGGAGTACTAAATCTAACTGAATAAAATTTTACTAGGATTTTTCTAGAATTCACCCTGCATCACAATGGGATTGAGCATTTAATATAATACTGTGGTGAAGTCATCTCTGACAATGTGTTTGTGTTGTATATGTTAGACTACAAGAGTCACAAACAATAAGAGAAGAACATCGCAAAATGGTTCAAATTGAGTTTCTTTGGGGCATCTTTGTGTCTGTTTTTGCTGCTTTCACTGTGAGTTCCTGCTTCCACTTTCTTGCACTCTATCTCCCCATCATATTTCCTTTCACATACAGAAATTCTCTTATCGCTTTTTGGCTCAGCGCCACTAGATTTCCATATGACGGCATGATATGTATGTCATGTGTTACATTACTGCCAGGTGAAAGAAAACCAATTTGTTATTGCACACATCCCTCATTATAGAGTACTCAACATTTGTAGCTGGCTAAAAACAGATGCAAAATAGACATAGATGGGCCGAACTTAAGAGTTCTATTTATGGTCCCGTATTTCTCTTGTATAGTTTACATGCTCAAGTGTTGCACGTTTGTCTAGACATTTAAGTCAAGCTGGGCAAGAGTTTGTATGAAACTTCATGTGTGAGGAAGGACTATAAGAGTACCGGGAGAAATTTGTTTACTTTTTTTTTTGTTTTTGATGAGTACTCCATTTTGTTAAGCCCAAACAAAATACAATCTCGAAGGGGCCCCAGTAATACAGCCATGGCCATTCCAGCCAGAAGAAACTCCTGCACTAATCTTGTATACAAAAACAGACCCCAGACAAGCCAAAACAAGCAAACCAGAAACTGCTATACAATATGTGCTTAGATAAGCTCCAACTGCTGCCTAAAGACTTATTCCATGGGGATGGTTTCTCACCCCTTCTAGAACACACAAAAAAAAAAAAAAATCCCTAATAGAGTTGAAAAGCTTAAGAGCCAACTGATCTACAGCAGGCTTATTCTAAAACACCTTGAGATTCCTCTTCATCCATATAGAGTACTCAGTAGCAGCAATTACACACCTATATTTTAACACCTAATATTGGGGGTTTTGTGGAAAATATCCCTGGTTTGTCTTTGATTCGCTCAACTAACAATTACCTCACATATTTTTTACTTCTTCCTGTTGCTGTGTTGATATCCTTGCAAATGCATTTTGAGATAGAATTTTTATTTGCTGATTTTTTTTGGTTAGAGGAGCACTGAAAAATGCTTACCTACTTTGTATGCCAATGTAGTTTAGTTTTGGTATATATCTTGTCTTGGGGCTGTTTTGGCACTTGGCATGCTTTACTTTGTGATATATTTTGACACGCGCACATACAGGATCACGAAACGTGGGAATGTTATTGGGTTCTTAATTTGGTTTTGTGTGTGGAATGTAGTTATGTATGTGGAACAAGTGGTGTATGGTTGAGAGAGGTAAAATAAAGATCGTATGTGAAATTTTCAGCTGTATATAGAGGCAAAGTATTGATTTCACTTGAAAATAGAAAATAGAACACTTTAGCCCCAACTATTGAACACTCAATTGAATCGACCTCAAACTTTGCACACAAGTCCACCACTTCTTCTTGGTTAAGTTATTTTTGTCACACAAATCCGAATCTGTTGTTGGTTAAGGTGTTTGCATGTAAGGTGTTTGTCCATTGGTGATTCGGTAGTGGTCAATTATTTTTGTATCTATTCAAAATTGACATGCTCACCTAAGCGTGAGATATAGGAATGATGTTTATGATCCATTTATAAGTTGGCATTCCAAATTAAGGTGGAGTTATGTTGACCTACTAAAACAAGTCCCACAAATTAGTACTATTTTTTTTTTCTGGAAGTAAACCTTTAAGCTTGGCATGCTCCTCTTTTGCCAACTTAGCCAAATTTTTGTACTTTTGCCTCTCCTCGTTCAACAGTTTTTTCCATTGCTGATCAATGTTCCTCTTCTTCTGCCATACATACCAAATTATGCAAGTATGATCATTCATCAATAACACCATTAGATGAAATAGATTCAACTAGATGATAATAATTAAAGTTCAAACAAATTGAATAAAAGAAAACATGTGAAAAATATATGTGTTTTGTCAACACTTTCAGAACAAGTTCTTGAAAAGAAACAGACGACATAAACGGAAAAGATATGAGGACCGACCAAGGGGACCGAAATCGTACCGCCGGCCGCCGGCCGGCCGTCTCCGGCCACCGGACGGCCGATCCGAGCCGTCCAATAATTCTAAAAAAAAAAACCGATGGGGCCCACGCGGGAATCAACGGCATCCGAGGTGTGTAGGGTGCTTGATCCGAGCACCCCTTTTTCGTGTATATATGTGTGTGCACATATATACACGAAAAAGGGGTGCTCGGATCAAGCACCCTACACACCTCGGATGCCGTTGATTCCCGCGCAAGGCCCCATCGGTTTTTTTTTACGATTTCGGTCCCCTTTCTGTCGGTACATATAGCACTACTCTAACATAAATAAACAAATATATCTAATAACCAAATTTTGAAAATTAGGAGATCAAATTGACCCAACGAGCGACACTACCAAGCCCTGGTTAACTGCAAACATCATATATAGTATCCCGGTGGCGTCACCATCCCATTGGGTGGTGTCGTACACCCAATCCTGTATTGTCCGCTATCATCTGGCATTGCACTCGTGACAATTACCAACTTTACCAATCTCTGCCCTTGAGAAAATGAATTCGTAGTAAAAGGCGCACTGGCTAAATTCACCTCCACTATCCCAACCACCAGCAACGGCACCGTTACAAACACCTCAAAATCTTCCACGTAATGCACCGTTTCCGGCATCTCCACCACCAGCCTCAAATTCGCAGTGTCCGCCACCAAATACTCCGGCGAAAATGCATCTCGATTCTCAGCTCCGTTGGGAAATCACCGTCAAAAGTGTAGTAGTAATTCGTGTTACTTCCAGCGAGCAAAACTCTCCCGTTAGGCAATAAATTCGCGGTCGAGTGGTACAATCTGGGGATTGAACCGGGGCTTAGCGTCATAAACCAGGTCCCTCAGGCTGGCTGGGTTGGTATAGAACCGGGTTCAAACATGGGTTTGTCGTCAATCTGTATGTAGACACCCCAATCTGGGTCTCCCAATTGTTTTACTTTATTTTACGATTTTCTTGTTTCCCCGATGATGAAATCGGATCAAACAGAGCTTGGATTAGGGAATTGGATTAGGCTTGGAACGCTTAGAAACCTTGCTTGAACCCTTTGAACCCCTTCTAAACCTTCAGTCAAACCCTAAAACCAGAGTTGACCCTCGCGCGAGTCTTCTTGTCCCTCGTGCGACACTCAGCCTGCCACGTGTAGTCAAAGTCAAACTGTTGACTATTTGACCCTCGCGCGACACTCATGGACCCTCGCGCGATGGTTCTCTCCTGTCCCTATCACAGAATCCAGCTGGACTTGTGATGATTGCTTGGCACATGGGTTCCCATGGGCTGGAACCCCGTTCTCCTCAGCTGAACGGCGTGCTGGCGGGCTCTAGCTCCATGCAAACTCCCAACCACTCTCTCACCTTGTTGGCTAGCCTCACAACCAAGTTGTGACCAGCCTTGGTGGCTGGTCCTAAGGGCTTGTTTGGCCCCTAACTAAGCCTTACATTCCCCCTATAAATACCCCCATTGGTCTTCCATGTTAAGGGTTCCAAAAAATTGCTTAAGGAAGTCATTAGTCATTCTACAAATCCTACATTAGCTAGCACAAAATTCCTAACTCTCAAGCTACTTCCTAAACCACTGAACTTGGTGTGTTCATACACTCTTGGTAGCTAGGTCACACCAATCAACCTCATCTACTTCCAAACCCTTTCCAAGCAAAGGTATAATTTTTAAACCTGTTTCTGTTTTGATCCCTGAGGGGGGCTGACAGAACCAAGGCTAGTAATCAATACCATGCCCTAGTCCTAAAGCCAGCAAAGTTACAAGAAATCGTGGCAGCAAATACCTCGCGCGACGGTCCCCTTTACTCGCGCGACACTTGTGTCAGCAAGAGAATGGACCTCGTGGGGAAGGGAAGCTAGCCCTTTTCTGTTTTGCAGTGTATTTATGTCTGTTGTATCTTACTCTGATTTTTAGATCACTGTTATGTATGCAAAACAAAACACAGTAGCTAGTTTATTTGCTTTAAACTGTTTGGAATGCCCTTGGGACCCCCTGAATCTGTCTCAGGACCCCAAGCATGCAAAGCAATTCCTGGAAGTCCAGTCAGGAGTGTCGCGCGATATTCACTCGCTGTCGCGCGACAGTTCTTTGATTTCCATGAATGGCCCTTGCATGGGCAACTAGGCCCTTGGCCTCTGTTTTGATACCCCCACTGTTTAGGGGTTGTATTTCATCTTATTTGGCTCCTGCTTGGAGTATGGTGTAATAATTAGTATTTTCAGTCTTCCAGTAAACTGCTTGGTTTGCTTCCTGGGTGCACTGGTCCCTCCAGAGCCCAGAAGGGGATGATTTAGGGACTGTGGTGAGATGACAATACTCGCGCGAGTGTCAGTTTGTCTCGCGCGATGGTTGACTTGCATACAGACCTGTTCAGGCATGCAAGTTGGTCATCGTGCAGGACAAATCTGCCCCGAGCCTGGTTTTGGCATCTGATCGCTGTCTCAAGATCATCCCATTCATTATTCATCATGCTATCCGTCCATGCCACTATTTGATCACATCTTGCAAAGTGTTACAGTTTTAATCCCCGATTAACTGTTCCCCCGCCCTAATTGGCTAAAATCAATTAAAAGAGGAAGAATCACAAATGTTTTCATAAAAACGCCTAAGTAGAGACCGATCTCCGGATTGGGCGAGAGGGGTGCCATAAAACCCTTCCCCTCTCGTAACCTGGCTCCCGAACCCAGATATGGTTATGACGGACTGGTTTCCTTGACTTTTTCAAACAAAGCACGGCAGGTGCTTCGAAATACGGTTCCTTGAGTGTCGGACCTTCAAAACTCAAGTGGCGACTCTGTATTTTCAAGCGCACGCTACCGGCGCTCGCGCTCCCTCGATTATCAAGAAAAAGGGCCGCAATGGCGAAAAGGAACGAAATCCTTTCTCTCCAAGGGCATGCTGCCCACAGTGGCGACTCCGCTGGGGATCGAACCAATATTAATTCATACTTAGGATTTAATACGCTTGGGAACAATCCCTTAAAAGCCTGTCAAAACGGTGAGCTTCGCGCTGCCGAAGGTTGGAACGGTGATTTAACAGGACCTCGTGTCCGGCCATTCTAATCTGGGGCTTTTTCGATTGTTCGCCTTCGTAGTTTCTTCTAAAGATGGACTAAATAAAGTGAGCCAAATTTGAAAAGGTATTTTGCGATTTTGCGATTCTTCTTCTCTTAATCAAATTCTAGCATCTCATTTGCATCGATGTGGGAAAAGCCTCGTCGGAACGTTTTGGCAATCCGGCACGGTTTACCAGAGCCCGGGGCACCCGAATGACCGACAACCTTCGACGATGATGGGTCATGCTACCGTTCGACTGTTATTCTGCGAAAAACGCGGGTAACGGGAGGTATATCTGTGGCCCTAGTCCGAGGAACCTGTTACGAACCAAAACCGGCCTATTGCATATACAAAACATTAGAACTCTCCCAATTAGGACAGGTACCCACAGGTTAAGATCTACTTGCATCTAACCCCGTAACTGTCTATGTGTTACTGCTTTCCCTATCGCATGCACTGTACATACACTGTTTTACATAGGAGCATGCTTAAAGCTGTTTTGTCTTTCGAGTTTGTCTTACGCTGTCTAAGACGTTGTTGGACCCGATGAGGAGTCGTTCATTCTGTTGAATGTTCGTTATCAACCGCAAAGTCCTTAGTTCAATGAGACTTTAAGAAATCAAAATTTACTAAGTCCTTGGCTCACGCCCGTTTAAGGATTCAACCGACAATATGGAACAACAAAGTGGTGATGTCGAGTCGCTGGCGCCACCCAGGTTGAAGTGCGTTGTCACTATACACCGCCGTGTTCAAGGTTAAGGTGCCATGACATCAACACCGAGTTGTTCCAAATTCAAAGTCGAATCTTCAAAAGGGACTAGCCAAAGATTTAGTCTATTTTGACATCTTTTAGGATCTATCGATCTACTCAGGGACACATCGCCGAAAAGAATTCTGAGGATTCCGGCAACGTCTGAAACTTGTGAGGCAAACTCGTCTCTGGAACTGTGCATGCATACATTCTGTTCTGCGTAGGAGCATGTTTAGGGCGGCTTCTAGGTTGTCTCGCTTTCGAGTCTGTCTTATGCTTATTAGGACGCTGCTATAACCCGATGAAGAGTCGTGCATCTCGATGGTACACGTTGTTAATTTTTCAAAGTCCTTAGATCAGCGAGACTTTGAGAAATCAAACCTTATTAAGTCCTTGGCTCATGCCTGATTGCGGATTCAACCGACAATAAGGAACCACAAAGTATTGATGTCATGATATTGATGTCATTTTGGTTATCGTGCTTCGCACGTACACCGCCCCGGCTAAAGCGCGTTGTCGCTCACGCCACCCCGGTAAAGGTGTCACGCCATCAATACCGAGTTGTTCCAAGTTCAAAGTCGAATCTTCAAAAGGGACTAGTCGAAGACTTAGTCTGTTTTGGCATCTCTTAGGATCAGTTTGATCTATTCAAAGGATATACCCTCAAAAAGAAATCTGAGGATTTTGGCAGCGTCTGAACATCATGAGACAAACTTGTCTCTAGTTCTAGAGTCTAGGGTGGACACCGACGGCGATGTATGCATTGCATTTTGCTGCAGGAACACCACTGAGCTTTTTCTTACTTTACTGTCTAGTTTGGAGCCATTGCACCGAGCAAGAGAGTACCGAAAGGAAGAGCCAAACCTACTTGGGAACGTCTTCGGAATCCAATTCAAAGACTTGTCAGGCTCGAAACTCAGTCAGTTGCAACGAAGGCTTCTCCGGCTTCATTGTTGGCCGCCCTACAGTCGGGTTCGCCATCGATTTTACAAAGAGCCACGCCGTCGGCTTCCCCTTCTTCAACATCTTCAAGGCCAGCTATGGCAGATCAACCGCTCACTCTGGAAACCATGCTTATGAACCTTCAGGATAGCATCACCGCCATGCAACAGAGGGCAGCTCAGACAGATACCAATATTGCCCGCCTGAATGACCTTATCAACACTCGTCTTCCACCTCCTCTCGAAGAGGAAGGCGAGGACGATGAGGATGCTCATGAACAACCTATCTTGGTCCCAGATCCGAATCACGAGGGGCGTCTCATTGTTCAGCTCAACCCTAAGGAGGTTCACGCACCTGCTGCAAACAAAAATCCGGCAGGTGGCAAGCCTGATTTGAATCCCGATATGGCAGCTCTCATGGCCAAGATGGCAAAGCTGGAGGAATCCATTGCCAAAACAGAAAAAATCAGTGCCGGAGGGATCGACCTGGATCGCCTTTGCCTGTATCCCAACACCAAGCTTCCTGAAAAGTTCAAAATGCCAGACTTGGCTAAATTCGATGGGAGCGGTGACCCTAGGACCCATCTCTACAGCTACCATGCCGCCATGAAACTTCTTTCTGTTGAGCCGGAGGCCATGTCACAGCTTTTTCCTCAGACCCTCTCGGGCCCTGCTTTCCATTGGTTCTTGTCACTCGACATTGCCAAGAGGAGGACTTGGGAAGACATTGGGACTGCGTTTATTTCGCAGTACAATTACAACTCCCAACTGAAAATGACTACCCGGGAACTTGAATCCACTAAGATGGAGGCTAAGGAGACCTTTGCAGACTTTGTCAAAAGGTGGAGAGCTAAAGCTGCGCAGATGACCGATCGCCCGAGTGAGAAGGACCAGCTCCGTATCATTTCCCGCAATCTTCAACCGGACTATGCTAGGCATCTGGTTCTAGCTCAGGCCTCTGCTAACTTTGAAACCTTCTTTGACTCTGGCTTGGCCATCGAAGATGCTCTGCAGTGTGGAATTCTATCAAAGGGGGAATTCTCGCATCCCCCCAAGTCAAAGCCTCGGGCTTATTCTGGAAACGCCAATGCACTGTTCGGAACAGGGACTTATTCCAACACAGCAACCGCCGGCACTAACGCCGCTTTCACCAGCACTGCTAATCACATTGCGGATGTCAATCAGGTTCAAAATCCACAGAATAACCGACCTCGGAACCAACCCCGCAGCTTTTCCGCCATCGAGGCACCTCTATCCTCGGTCTTGGAAAAGTTGGTCAAATCAGGGCATCTGAAGCCCCTGGATCCAACCCCTTTACCCAAGAACCCTTCACCCGGGTTCAAAGCCAACCTTTACTGTGCTTACCATCAAGGAGCGGGCCATCTCACTGACTCCTGCTTTCGCCTCCGCCATGCGATCCAGGATCTTATCGACGATGGCACGCTGGAGACCCCTCCACCACCTCAGAAACCCAATGTCATTGCTAACTCTCTCCCTAAGCATAACGCTGTACCCCACATCAGTCAGATATCTCTCAGCTCCACTCATATCAACCCTAGCTCCACCATATTTAACCCCACTGACTATATAGCCTCAGCCGATCAACCCAGGCCCATCGTGCCTTTCTCGCTCGAGCCGTCCACTGAGGTTTCTTATATACAACTGGTTGAAGGCCAACTTGTTGATGCAGATGCACCTTCGGAACTTTTACAAGCCGGATCATCTATCTCCGAAGAATCGGTCAGCTCCCTCTTCCATCAGTCGATCCCTGCTGTGCAAATCAACTCCGCACGCAACCATCGCTGGCCCGTTTCCTGATCCCTACCAGCCTTGGCTGCCTCCTTCAGATGATAACATGCAAGCTACTGGCTGGGCCATAGCAGACCATTGGGACTATGCCGCTCCTCTCCTCAACGAGTGGTCCACCCTTGGAATGGACAGGATTCTTCCACAGCCCGGAAATGTCCCATTTGATCAAGCCTGGTATGATGGTTGGCTGGCCGGTTACGAAGCGGCCTTGCTTGACCCTTTAGACGGTTTCTCCTTGTACATGCTATTCAACCCGATCGAACCTCTAGTTCCCGAAGAGGAATATTACTGGGATCCTGAGCCAACCTGGTTTGCTCCCATGGATGTTGACCCTAACCCTCTGCAAGGCTATGCCACGCCGGACTACATGCTTCACTACGCGGAGGATGAACTTGTCCAGGAAGATCCACGAGCTTTGGGAGACCACATTTCCCTCTTTAGTTTGGTCTTTGATTCGGTTTGTGATACTAACCCCGACACTGACCATGACCCCTGTTCCTACATTGTCGACGAAGAAAATCCGCGCCCTCAGGTGCCTTACCCCAACAGCAAAGACTGCAGCATCATGGTTACAGACCGCGCTCCGCCCGCTAATCTGTGGGAAGTTAACGACATAGTGGACGTCCAAGTTGGGAATGAAGTCTGGGCTGTCAATCGTACCCTGGCTGATACTGGTCTCTGGGATGTTCCCTTCATTGCAAATCCGGAGCCTGTTGCTGAAGTGGCTGCTGTGAAAGATTTGGGCTTCTGGGACTCCTTGCTGATGAAAGATCTGGCTGAGGATCTGGGCTTAGACATGGAAGTGCCCGTCTCTGCACCAACTACTGACAAGGGGAAGCGCAAACTGGGAGATGTCCCCGCCGACCTTTGGGATGTGAAGGAAAGCCCTCAACTCGTGCCCTCTCTGGGAAGCGTCCACAATGTCACAAGGAGCGGACGGATTTTTCAGCCTGCTAATCTGCAGGCCGGGAATTCCTCCAATCCTGCCAATCAAAGGAACGAGCCTGTTTCTTTCCCAAGGTCTGCACCTCTTGAGGTATCAGCCGGCAATCCGGTTCCTGATCTGGTTCAGCGGCAACTTGAGCGGATTCCTGCCGCTATTTCTATCTAGGGACTGATCTGTTCATCCAAGGAGCATCGTCAGAGGCTGTGTCACGCCCTATCCCGCCTTGAAGTCCAGGCCGACGTCACGCCAGAGGCGATGGTATCTCTCATCCTCCCTCCAACCTCCAAGCATACGGTAATCTTCACGGACAAGGATCTGCCAGTCGAAGGTGTCGACCACAATCGCCCCTTGCACATCACCGTCAAGTGTCGAGGACTCTGGGTCCCGACCGTCCTCATTGACAACGGCTCCGCCATCAATGTCTGCCCTCTGAGGGTCGCTTATCGTCTGGGGCTCACCAAGAAGGATCTGGCACCTTCCAATCTGGCTGTCAAGGCATATGACGGCACCCGTCGTGTGTTCGAGGGTATCTTGAAACTCAAACTCGATGCTGAGGGTTTTGAGATGGACGTGGAGTTCCATGTCGTGGATATTCCTGCAACTTTCAATCTTTTGTTGGGCAGGCCATGGCTTCATCGGTCCGACATCATGGCTGTGCCATCTACCCTCCACCAAAAGGTCATTCTGGGACTACCCACTGGCACTCTAACCATCTGCGGGGATTCAGGCATCCGCCCGCTCAAGGAGGACGGGACTCCTGTTTTGGGGATTCAACATGGTGAAGAAGATGTCGACCTCGGGGGTTTCTCTTTCGATACTTCAGGCATAGTGATGGCCATCAACGTGGACTGGAATTTCCTCATAAGCTCTGTCGCACTGGACATTATGAGAAGGATGTCTCACTTTCCGGGCATTGGTTTAGGCTCTCGCCGTCAAGGGGTCCCAGAGTTCCCTACTTTTCCTTTCAACGAGGGCCGCTTCGGTTTGGGGTATATCGCCTCTGCCAAAGATGCCAAACGGAGGAAATATATGGGAAAACCTCGGACCCTCTGCAGCGGTCCCAAATTCGTACGTGAAGTCGGGAATGCCACTTACACCGGGCAGGCTGAGCCCTTCGTTCATTTCGAAACCGGGGAGCTGCTGCTTGGGTTTGAGATCTTCGCTGATGACACCTGGTCAAGCAGTGATGATGAACCAGCGAAGGAAGAATTCAAGAGGAAGCTTAATCAGCTGAAGACCAAGACTGACTGGCTGGGATCTATCGATCAGGGAAATCTGGAGCTGCTATTCCAGGAGTTCTCTCAAGTGGGTTTGGCTGGGGAAGCTGAAGAAGCCGAAGTGCTCATGCTCGGGCCCGACGCCCTCGAGGACCCCACCTCTCTCATTGTGAAAGCCGAGGGCTCTTTGAATAATTGCATTTTCAGGCCACGCCTGACTTGCATTGACGACACGTCTGAGTCTGAGTCTGAGTCTGAGTCTGAGTCTGAGTCTGAGTCTGTCCCGTCCTCTAAGTCTAGCTCTGAGTCGGAGTTTGTGCCTCTGGGCCCTCCACGTCATAGCTTTTATTTCGAGTTTGACTCTCTTGTACTTGGTAACCCATCAGGGGCTTGTGAAATGAACGAAGCATCTTCTGAATATTTCAATGGTCTTTATATAAACTGTGTCGACCCTGACGATGAGGGGATAGATTTCGATGGGGACATTCCCAAGGAAATCCGTGCCTTCATCGAAAGGGAGGACGAAAGGCATGCTCAGCCATTAAAAGAAGAAATAGTTTCTATAAATTTGAAAGATGAAAATGATCCCCGAATGGTTCAAGTGGGCTCCACGCTTTCGCCAGAGGAGCATCGCGACTTCAAAGAGCTGCTCACCGAGTTCAGTGACGTCTTTGCGTGGTCCCATCGAGACATGCCCGGAATTGATCCCGAGATTGTGGAGCATCACATTCCTTTGTTCCCGGATGCCAAGCCTGTGAAGCAGAAACTCCGGCGGATGAGACCAGATTGGGTTCAGAAGATTAAAGAAGAAGTTACTAAGCAGATTGACGCTGGCTTTCTCATGGTTTCTCAGTACCCTACGTGGGTTGCTAACATCGTCCCCGTCCCTAAGAAGAATGGCCAAATTCGAGTTTGCGTTGACTTTCGGGACTTGAACAAAGCGAGCCCCAAAGACGATTTTCCCTTGCCACACATCGATGTGCTTGTGGACAACACTGCGGGGCACGCTTTGCTTTCGTTCATGGATGGCTTCTCTGGCTACAACCAAATTCTCATGGCGCCCGAGGACCGCGAGAAAACCACGTTCATCACTGAATAGGGGACTTATTGCTACCTGGTCATGCCGTTTGGGTTAAAGAATGCTGGGCCTACTTATCAGCGAGCTGCTACCACTATCCTACACGATATGATACACAAAGAAGTCGAGGTCTACGTCGATGACATGATCGCCAAGTCCAAAACTCGAGAAGGTCATATTCCTGTACTTAGGAAATTCTTCGGGAGATTACGGAAGTTCCGTATGCGTCTGAATCCTCAGAAATGCACCTTTGGGGTTACAGCAGGTAAGATGCTCGGTTTCATGATCACTTCCCATGGAATCGAGGTTGACCCGTCTAAAATCAAAGCAGTCCTCGAGATGAAGCCACCAGTTTCTGAAAAGGGAGTGCGAAGCTTTTTGGGAAAGGTACAGTTCATCAGCAGATTCATCGCCAAGTTAACTTTGACTTGCGAGCCGATGTTTCGCCTATTGAAGAAGAATACTCCATTTGTTTGGACAGACAAGTGCCAGGCAGCTTTCATCTCCATTCAAACCTATCTACAGAACCCTCCGGTTTTGATGCCACCGGTGCCAGGGAAACCCTTGATACTTTACTTGTCCGTGAATCCTTCGTCTATGGGGTGTTTGCTGGCTCAAGAGGGAGGAAAAGGAGTCGAAAAGGCCATTTACTACCTGAGCAAGAAGATGGTTGGCGCTGAAGAACGCTACACTGCCCTCGAAAAGACATGTTGGGCTCTTGTTTGGGCATCCAAGAAATTAAGACACTACATGCTGGCTTACCCAGTGAAGTTGATTTCTCGAATGGATCCTCTCAAATATCTATTTGAGAAACCTGCGCTTACTGGTAAGTTAGCACGTTGGTTGCTATTGCTCGCAGAGTTCGACCTCGAATATGTCACTAGGAAATCCGTCAAAGGGCGCGCAGTCGCCGAATTCCTGGCTGATCATCCCGTCGAGGGGCCAGAGGACTCAGATTTTACGTTTCCGGATGAAGGAGTGATGGCAGTGGTCGAAGACACCTGGACTCTTTACTTTGATGGGGCAGCCAATCAGAAGGGATACGGGATTGGGGTTTTGCTTATAACCCCCGATGGTGCTCATATTCCGCTTGCATTCAAACTCAATTTCGATGTCACGAACAACCAAGCTGAATATGAGGCTTGCATTGTTGGCATGGAAGTGGCTCTTACGCTCGGTGTTGAAAGGCTTGAGGTTATTGGTGACTCCAACCTTGTCGTTTCTCAGGCTAACGGAGACTGGAAAGTTCGGGAGGACAGATTGAAGCCTTATCACCAAGACTTGGAGGACCTCATTCCTCGCTTCAACAAGGTCACGTTCACGCACATCCCTCGGATGAAGAACCAGTTCGCCGATGCTCTAGCAACTCTGGCTTCCATGATCGAGCTTCCGATTGGTATCAAGCTTCGTCCTATTCTAATTGAACAGCGGGACTTGCCTGCTTATCAATATGTCAACGCCGTCGATGATGTTGATGACGGCCTACCCTAGTATCACGATAACTGGAACTTCGTCGAAAGTGGTCAGTTTCCGGCCGACGCCACCAAAAAGGATCGAGCGGCGCTCCGAAGAATGGCCGCTCAGTACATTATCTGTGGCGGAAGACTGTATCGGAGATCCCACTGCGGAATGCATAAGCTCTGTGTCAACGGCTCTGAGGCCATTAAAATCATGGAGGAAATTCACGAAGGAATTTGTGGCCCTCACATGAGTGGGGTCATGCGTGCCAGGAAAATCTTACGACAGGGATACTTTTGGTCTACCATGGAGTCCCAGTGCGTGGATTATGTACGCCGTTGCCATAGGTGTCAAATCCATGCCAATCTCATGCATGTCCCTCCTTCTAAACTATTTGGCATGACATCGCCTTGGCCCTTTTCTGTTTGGGGTATTGACGTCATCGGCATGATCAAGCCTTCTGCTTCGAACGGGCATCGGTTCATTTTGGTGGCAATAGATTACTTCACCAAGTGGGTCGAGGCTGAATCTTACAAGACCCTGACGGCGGTTCAGGTTGCTCAGTTTATCCGAAAGAACATCATCTATCGATACGGGGTTCCACAGGCGTTTGTTTCTGACAATGGGGTCCACTTCAAAGGCAGGGTGTTGGAACTTTTCGAGGAATTCCAAATCCAGGTTCATCATTCAACGGTCTATCGCCCTCAGACGAACGGGGCGGTTGAGGCATCCAACAAGAACATCGAGACTATCATCAAGAAATCCGCGGAGTCCGCCAGGGACTGGCACGAGCAGCTGCCTCTAGCTCTTTGGGGGTACCGCACGTCAATTCGAACATCAACGAGGGCCACCCCTTTTTCTCTGGTTTACGGGATGGAAGCTGTCCTTCCCATCGAGCTGGAAGTGCCGACTTTAAGGATCATGGCTGAATGTGAACTCGCGGAGTCCGAATGGCTTAGCGGGAGGTTTGTCGAACTCATGCTCTTTGACGAGAGAAGGCTCCGTGCCTTGTATCATGTTCAGGGTTATCAGCGCAGGATTGCTCGGGCATTCAACAAGAAGGTGAAGTCTCGTGACTTGGCTGAAGGGGACATGGTTACAAAGGAAATCCGAGCTCCCATTTTCGATCTACGTGGCAAGTTCCGCCCGAAGCGCGCAGGACCTTACATTATCAAGACCATCCTCTCGGGTGGAGCGGCTCAGCTCATCGATCTGGACGGCAATGAGTTCAACACTCTGGTCAACCTGGATCAACTTAAACGTTACTACCCTTGAGAGAAGCTCGTTGGGCCGAAAACCACAAGGGTGGGCGGTCCCAAGCAAAAATTAGAGCAAGCCTGCTAGACTGAAAACCCAAGGGGGCAGTTTAGGCAAAAATAAATAGGCATTCAATCAAAAGCTCGCTAGGCTGGAAACCTGCAAAGGCAGTCCTAGGCAAAATTTAGAGCGCAAAAGGAGAGCCAAAACACATGAGCGAACCCTAGCCTGAACTATGTTTTGACCTGATTCCCTAGCTTGGGATATGTAGGCAATCTCTCTGTGAGATTCGGTCACAATCAATCAGCTCGATCCAAGTTGTTCATTCCGGAGCATACCTCAACTTTCAAACAACGTGGCGTTCAACACTTGGACTAAAAGGGGAAAATTTTTAATCTTTCACCTTTATTCAAAACTATTATTTTTATTACATAGTCTGAGCAGAGCCCTAAGAAAAACAGTAAAGCATCAAAAACAGAACGAAATGCTAGAGGCCCTCACGGGCTCACAGTTTGTTCTAGATCATTGGATTTGAGTCAGGAGTCAGTCTGCGTTTTGCCTGCTTTCGACCTCTTCTCTTAACCATGCTACATAGCGATGTTTGAGTCTTGTGCTGAAGTCGTCTTCTGCTCCTCCGAGTTCTCTCAAACCCCAGTTATGTTCATACCCTGCTAGATGTTGGGCTGTAAAAGCTGGAATGTGGAAGTCTTCTACCCCAGCTCGATGAAAGCCTTGGCTCATGCCCAGTTGCCGCAGGATACGACCTGGGATGTAGAACGTGAAACTGGACAGCCCAGCAATCACCATTCTCTCAAAACCTGCAGAGTGCAGAGCCATATCCGGAATGTTCAAAGCCCTGTGCCGCCAGACGATCTCGCGCGGAGACATCTCTCTCATGAAGGTGTGCCACTCCTCCTCAGACATTTCTGGATACAGCATTCCCCTTTGGTGCATCCGCCCGGGCAGACGGGGCCAGTCCGCTTCAGGAGCCGAGATTAGCCCAAGCTTGTCACATAGCCACAACTGCATGAGCGAAAAGACAAGTAAGGAGCCACATAGGCCCGAGCGAAAGAAAACAAGTAAGGAGCTACCATACAGCCTTAGCCGAGAGTCGAGGTAAAAAAAAAAAACAAACTGTGCGAAAACCGGAAAAAGGTGAGCTGAGTGAGATTTTACCTGTAACAGGATTGGACTACCGCCGAATGTGTTTGTCTGACCTGTGGCTACCAAATCCAAACCAATGAGTGTCTCAGCGAGCACCAAAGGCACCACGTTCTTCCGAGCCCCCATCTCCGCAGCCACGTGTACCAACGAGGGGTCGGGCCGTCCATACGGAGACACCAGCAGGTATGCGGCCAGTACGCTGACTGACACGGCAAATCGACGTCGAGCCTGCAGAGCCGTATCCGCTGGATCGCCGTCGGGCCCGTACCGTTCCATTAGGCGCGCAATGTTTATTTGTCCGCCGATCAACAGGCTTTCCGCCGCACTCCTGGGGATGTTTAGACACGTCTTCAATAGCTTCGACATGCTTTGCCCGTAAGGTGGCACGACAATTGCGCTCGAAGCAAAGCCTTGGAGGTACGCTTGGAATTCTTCAACGGTCGGACACAACTCGTTGTCCCCAAATCGGAACACATGGACGTCCCGGTCCCAAAACTGCAGGGCTGCTCTCAGAATTTCGGGGCGGAGCCTTACGCTTTTTAAGAAGCGAAACGCCGCCAACCCATGGGAACGGAAGCATAGCCAATCACTCGCGACAAATTCTTCGAGCCACGTGCCAATTAAGGTGGGGAGATGATTTGCCATTTGAGGGAACAGTGCTAGAGTTTTCCCACGGAAGCACATCCTTCATTCAGGGGCTCACCCCTCTTTATAAGCCAAGGAAGGAGGCATACCTTTCCTATTTGATGAGGTGGCCTTGCAAGGTGTCCCTCCACTTGCTAAAAATCAAGGGGACATCTCTGGGGAAAGCCAGGAACCCCCTGCACGCCCAGACCTGCTGACAAAGCCTGCCACCTTTTTTTTTGTCCGAATGGGTCAAGGCTGGCCACTGCAACAGGGATTCTCCATCGCGCGAGGGTCATGGAGTGTCGCGCGACAGTTGTTATTCGCGCGATGGTTTTTAGTGCTCGCGCGAGTATTCAGTTTCATTCGACACAGTAGGGCAGGCTACTGCCTTTTTGGGGTCATTTTTCGGATTCTGACTCGGGCTAGATTTTGAAATTTTGATGCTTCCAGTAGGTCATTATGAGTATTTATGGCTACATCGAAGCGTTGTTTGATCAAATTACACGTTCAATGACGAGTTCGGTCTCTCGAAGGAATAACGGCCGGGTAATTCAAAGGTTTTATTTAGCCGATCAAGCCGGGCAAAGTGGCATACAGTTTACAGAGCAAGTACAAAAAAGCGGGGCCTAATGGCTTTACTAATTACAATTTGTTCTCCCACGGGATTCAGAAATATCCCCTCAGTCTTGCTTCAACTTCAACACGGAGCCATCTTACATAACGCTTTTCCAGCCACGTCCTGAAATCTGGAACTGATTCCTTCAACGTCCTATCGCCCCAGTTATCTCCGTGGCAGCGCAAATCCCAGGAAGTGAACGCGGGGATGTCAAAGTCTTCCGCTCCGTATCGTTTGTATCCTTGGTTCCTTCCAAGCTGGCGGAGCGTACGCCCAGGGATGTAAAATGTGAAACTTGACAGGCCGGCGAGTATTACTCTCTTGTATCCCGCCGATTTGAGCGTCATTGCTGGGAGGTTTAACCAGAGGCACCTCCAGACTATATCTTCAGAATGCAGATCATTCAGGAAGGCAAACCATATCTCCACCGGCAAGTCGGGGAATATCATCGGTCTCGCAACCAACAATCTGGGAAACTCTTCAAAGCCAGCCTGTGGCTCTTCCAAGACCCCGATTTTGTCTGCCAGCCAGAGCTGCATGAGAACGGAGGACGAGTCAGAAATCAAATACAGCCCAAGCGCTTGGATTAAAATCGAAAATGCGAGAAATTATGTCGAATGGGAATTTACCTGGAGCAAGATAGGACATCCGCTGAAGGAATCGGCTTGCCCAAGTTTCAGCATGTCCAAACCCAGGAGCGTCTCCGCTAGGACCACGGGCATAATGTTTTTCCCGTTATCCATTTGCAAGGCAATGCTCACCAGCTTGGGATTTACCCCTCCGTCGACGGGAATCAGCATATACGCGGCCAGTGCGCATATAGACAAGACGAAGCGTCGTTGAGCTTCCCCGACGTAGTCTCCCAAGCCAGCCTCCGGGCCGTACAGCTCGATTAGGTGGAGGATGTTGAGCTCGCCGTTTCGAATGATGCTGGCTGTCACCGCCGCCGGAATATTGAGCTTTTCCCGTAAAATTTGCCCCATGTCTTCATGGACGGGCGGCACGGCAAGAACGTCTAGATTGGCGAACCCCGGGGCGTATGCCTGGAACTCTTCTATCGTGGGACACATTTCATCTTCGCGGAATCTGAAGACATGCACGATGGGGTCCCAGAAGGACAATGCGGCTTGAATGATCTCGACGCATGGTCGAGCGAACCAGAGATCTCGAATCGAAGATAAACAGCGAGACCGGGGACTCGCCCAATTTATGGTTTCCTCTCTCATTAGCCAAGGATCAAGGGCTTCCATTAGAGAGTCTCCCATTTTAGTCAAGTTGAAAAGGGGTGTACACTTCATTAAGTCTAAAAATCCTTCTTCAAATAGCCAAGGAGTTGGTGAGACCAAGGCATAGGTGTCCTACCACCTTGCATGGCAGAACAGCCTTTCTTCTGCAAGCCCAGAACAACTTTCAAGACGTGGAAGTTATGAACAGCTCCATGCCAATAATTTGGTCAAACAAAGACTGCTTAACAGGAGTTGACTCTCGCGCGACATTCCCAATGCATCGCGCGACATATATTCCTCGCGCGGCAGTTACACACCATCGCGCGACGGTTGGTCTGCAGTTTTGACAGATTTCAGCAGCTACTGTCCAAATTGGTCGATTTTCATTCCAAGGGTCATTTGGTACTTTTGATGATTCCAGCAAGTCATCATAGGCATGTGTGACTGTATCCAAGCAACGGATCACGAATGCCGTGCTCAACGAAGATTTTGGACCCTCGGAGGCCCGTTTCAAGTTCAAACCAGGGTTTCGGAAGTTCGGAACTCGTTCCAGAGATTCTAGCCTATTTTGGTCATGCCATACGGGTCATTTGGACCTTAAGTGACTGTATGGAGGTGTCGGTTTCAGTCCGGGACATAATCGAGTCATCTTTCGACGTTTTATACCATTTTTGCGTTATTTTGAGCATTCTTCGGTATAAATCCATTCTTGGGGCGTTTCGTTCGAATCCGTCAATTGGCGCAGGTCATGTTGGCCACCATTGATCGTTTAAAGGTGTCGTTTTCATCTCTTTCAAGGTATCGTGAGTCTTGGCGTATACTACCCAAAATTTCATTGTTTCCTGTATCCTCGTATCCTGATTGTGTCTTAGGGTATTTCGTCCTTTTTCTCTCAGAGTTAGGCTGTTTTATACACTCATACGTGTCTGTGTTTAGTCTCGATGTGTTGTCAATGCAAGTTTGGTATTAGTGGCGGGTTTTACTGATTCTTATGCACAATGAGAAGCTATAAAACTTTGGAATGCAACTTTTATGTACTAAAACCGTGATCTATCCATGTCAAAAGCGGAAGGACTACTGTATCTCTGGCCCTCGGCCGATCAAAGCTACTAAGTCAAAACAGGGCACATGCGCCCGCCAATCAAAAAGAGGCGCACAGGCTCTCAAAATGTCTATCCGTCAAAAGCTATCTACTTGGGCACGCAGGCCCTAAATCAAAAGCAAAAAGGGTAACGGAGGCCTCGTCAACGCTCCTCGAGCCCATCGTCGCTGTCTGAAGTATCGTGCAGCTCCAAGGGGTCATCTCTATACCTCGGATCGTCGATGGAGTCGTCAGAGCCACTGCTGGTGGACGAGTGCTCTTCACCCTCTTCTTCTGCCTCTTCTTTTTCTCCCTCTTCTTCCTCATCCTCGGAGGTGGGACTCATGACCAGTCTCGGTCTGCGAGTCGGACCCGGCTTCTCCAACGTTGGCTTCTCGCGCCTCTTCAGTTGGTACCGAAGCTCAGCTTGCCTCGCGGCCTGCTTGGCTTCCTCCTCGCGTGCACGCGCTGTATGTAAACCCCTCGTCTGTCGTCGTGTGGTGGTAACCGGAGGCGCGGATTTCTGTGCCACCACCTTCTTCGGTGGCGGATCTCGCGCACTCTTCCGCCTAGGGTTCCTCTTCCCCTCCACCTGCATTATCATTGCATTTCAAAGCATCAGTATCTATTGCACATGTTGTATTTCTGTATTGAAAACAGGTACATCTATCAAGCTATCAAAGCAGGAACGTATCGAAAGCAGGAATGTATCGAAAGCAGGAACGTATCGAAAGCAGGAATGTATCGAAAGCAGGAATGTATCGAAAGCTGAAATGTATCGTTTCATACCTGAGTCCTCTGAACAACGGCTGGCTGAGTCGGCTGTGACGTCGGTGCCTGCAGCGGCGTGCCGCTCGCTGCCTTTCTCACTGCATTCTCCAGCGCCAGCATGCGTCGAACGGCTTCGTTCACCCACTCAATTGGCACCTGCATGCAATTCAAGTTCATCAGACTATTCAGCAGATAATTCAAGCATTTGAAGTTCAAAAGTAATGTTGGAAATTGATTCTTACCGACACAGTCACAGGAACAGGCTCCGTCCTCGCAGGCGCTAACTGAAACTCTGCAGGATTCCCCTGACTGTCAACAACGGGAATCCTCCACAGCAGCGCAGGGAGTCCGCCAACTGCCGGTCCGCTCGGGGCTCGCCTGGCCCGGCTCTCACCCCCTCTCCGTCCCTCTCCGGCTGCTCTCCTCTCCTCAGCGGCCCCCGCGGCCTGGCCTCGCGCCTCTCTCCGGCCACGGACCCCCAATGGACCCGCCAGGAAGTCTCGCTGGTAGACTGCATAGTCCCTACCAGGACGCAGATATCGCTCAAGCCCGGCGTCCGGCCTCGTGTACCTCTCCAGCTCGGCCCGCGTGTACTCTCCTGTGTGTGAAGCTCGAGCTGGTAGCGGCCCTGGCACCCAGAACTCAGGATAACCAAGTGACTGGCGCGTCACTCGGTCTCCCAAGTACCACTGCCAACCAAAGGCAGACTCTAACAGCACCCTGCTGGCCGTGACAGCTCTGCTCCTGGCCAAGTACTCAGGCTCTGGCTCCGCCCTCCTCCAGGGATCCCAATTGACCTGTGATTCGAAGCAAGCGGGCAATGCAAGCAATTGATCAGCGACAGCATTAAAGCAGTGAAACGAATACACATCTAATACTTATGATTGTGTGTTCATACCTGTGACGCTCTGAGCTCGTCTAGGTAGAACCTGAAGGCGTTGAGCTCGCCTCTTCCCTCCTTCTTCCCGGTGCTCTCCTTGCTCCACTTCAACGCGCGAGGGAGAGTGCTCAAGTCTGGATGCTTACACTCCGGCGGGTACATCCGCAAAACCTCGTATGCCCAAAGCTGCAAGGTTTAGACAAGTTCGAACGTTAGTCAAGGTATACAGTATTTGAAATCGAAACAGTCAAGCAGACTAAACAATGGACGAGCATATTCAAATTGTGCTTAAAGGGATTAGGATTGTACCTCCCAGACCCTCCAGTAGCCGGCCGTGCTCTTGCCCGTCCTCGACAAGTCGCCGAAAAAGAGGTAGGCCGTCCCAAGAGCCGCTCCGCCCCAGTCAAAGCGCGAGGCCGTCCTCAGGTCCCTCAACGCCGGCAAGTAAGAAAGATGGACGTTGCTTCGCCTGTTCGGGTACAACGTGGCACCAAACAGGTATAGCAGGAACGCCCGGGCCATCTGCTCCGCCTCCCGGTCATTCGACACCTCCTTTCTCAGGTAGCCCTTGAACTGGTCGTACCTTGCCATTCCCCCCTCTACCTTGGGCACTCTGCCCAGAAACCACTCCAGCGCAGCCCGATCCTCCTGGATCCCTGAGTCAAACGGAATGGGCTCGCCCCCAACCCTCAGCCCTGTGATCGCTGCAAAGTCAGCAGGCGTCACCGTCATCTCCCCAGGAGGTAGGTGGAAGGTATTGGTGGTATCCCTCCACCTCTCAGCAAGTGCAACGAGGACGGCATGGTCAATCCTCGCCGGGGTCAAGATCCGCACAAACTCCCCGAACCCTGCCTCGTCCACCAGCCGCCTCACTCTCCCCGGCAGCCCCTCGTACAGCTGCAAAGACATGCACGCGCCCCCAAAGCCGCGGATGTCCCTCTGTTCAGCTCCAGCCTGTTTCAGATACAAAGACAAGCAGCAAATGGTTCGTCAGTACTTGGGAGGTTCATTCTTAAGTTCTAGGTAATCAATGAAGCCTACGACAGATGATTGGTTCAAGTTATTACATATTGGGCCTATACTACAGAAATACGTGGCTTTAGCATGCTTCGGTTCGCAAGATCGTTCATGCAAATTCTAAGTTCAAGCATGTTCTAAGCAAGCATCGAATGTGAACTATCAGAGCAAGAATATCGAAATCAAATCACAAAGGGTGTTTTCTGGGAATATACCTCCATCCATGTCGCTGCAATGTGGGCCCGGGGATCTCTCAACACCAGCTCGTCGTCGTAGTCTCTCTGCGACGGTGCGCGGGCCGCAACGCCCGACAGCACAAAAAGGTGCGGTATAGGAAGCACGTATGCCCCCGCTGAAAAGCCCGGCCGGCTCGTGTTCTTCGCCTCCTCCACGGCCGTAACCCTAGGCCCCTGCGCCTCAACTCGGGCTCTCTCCTCGGCCTCTGCGTCTCTCAGAAGCTCCTCTCTCTCCAGTCTCTCTCTCTCGGCCTTCTCAACGGCCTCCGGCGCCTCAATGGCCCGTGCACGATCCTCTCTGGCCCTTAGGACGAATTCCCCAACCAGGGGGTTGTCCTCTAACAGTCTCGCCAGTGCCTCGTCAGTCAGGTACTCGGCAACGTCATGTCTAGTGATCGGCACGTGTCTCGACGACGTGGCCGAGGTCGACTCCGGCCTGAACAACACATCCTCCTCCCGGATTGGCATCTCCGCGATCTTTTCCTCAACAACAGTCCCTTTACCTTTCGCCGAATCCCTCGGCGGGGACCCGGACGGCTCAACAGTGTCATCTCCTCCCTTACTGCCACTGACTCCTCCAGCATCGACCATCGCGCGAGACTCCTCCTCGGTCGCGCGATCGTGCTCGTCAACACCAGCCTCTCCTGTGTTCAATGGACTCACTCCGGACACCACTGACCCCTCTACGGCCATGACCGGATCCAGCCGCTCAACGCTGTGGCTCACAACCCCAGGCTCAACAGTCGCGCGAGCCCCTCGCTCTGTCGCGCGACTCTCGTCGCCACCAGCAGTCGCCTGCTCGCGACCCTCTTCGCCGTCTCCGCCGCCTGCAACCACTGCACCGGCCCCTGCGGTGGCCTCCGCCGGCACTTGATCCCCTGTCTCGACGACCGTGGACCCTCCTCGATCCTCTGGTTGATCGATCACATATCCCCCATCTTCCCCGCTGCCGTGGTCTGCCATGGGTGGATGATCAAGGTTAGGTATGTCGATTTTATGGACGGAGTGAAGGTTTGAGAGGGATTCGAGAAGAGAGATGAGAGTTTGAGAGAGTTTCGAAACTCCGGAACTGTTTTGGCACTGTTTCTGTAACGTCCCGCGGACGTTTAAACAATTGGAACGGGTTTGGGCCGGGTCTGGGCTTGTTCAGGCCCAAACCCTAACTTCAGACCCTCGCGCGACTGTTCTCGAGTATCGCGCGACACTTCTTTTGGGCTGCAGGCCCAATCCGAATTCTGAGACCGGCCCAATCTCAAATAATCCCTCGTTGAGATCCATAACATGTTGATATGTTACCAATAAATTTGAGGGTCATTTTGGAAGCTTTGCCTTCGGACCCGAAGAATTTGGTATCCCCAGCAGTGGTCCGATCAATCAACAGCGACGATCTATCCGTCCGATCAATCCACAGCGACGATCTATCCGTCCGATCAATCCGCAGCGACGATCTATCCGTCCGATCAATCCACAGCGACGATCTATCCGTCCGATCAATCCACAGCGACGATCTATCCGTCCGATCAATCCACAGCGACGATCTATCCGTCCGATCAATCAACAGCAACGATCTATCCGTCCGATCGATCAACAGCGACGATCTATCCGTCCGATCGATCAACAGCGACGATCTATCCGTCCGATCAATCCACAGCGACGATCTATCCGTCCGATCAATCCACAGCGACGATCTATCCGTCCGATCAATCCGCAGCGACGATCTATCCGTCCGATCAAAACAGCGACGATCTATCCGTCCGATCAATCCACAGCGACGATCTATCCGTCCCATCAATCCCCAGCGACGATCTATCCGTCCGATCAATCCGCAGCGACAATCCATCCGTCCGATCAATCCACAGCGGAGATCTATTGGTGCACGGTATTTTTATATACTCGTCTGCATTTTCTATTTAATCGGCTTTTGGGCGGATTTGGTGGGTGTCTAGAAATCTTTGACGTTACCCGTACCAGTCAATGGTGCTCCGCGTGCCGTCAAAGAGGGACTACTGTAGACACCCCAATCTGGGTCTCCCAATTGTTTTACTTTATTTTAAGATTTTCTTGTTTCCCCGATGATGAAATCGGATCAAACAGAGCTTGGATTAGGGAATTGGATTAGGCTTGGAACGCTTAGAAACCTTGCTTGAACCCTTTGAACCCCTTCTAAACCTTCAGTCAAACCCTAAAACCAGAGTTGACCCTTGCGCGAGTCTTCTTGTCCCTCGTGCGACACTCAGCCTGCCACGTGTAGTCAAAGTCAAACTGTTGACTATTTGACCCTCGCGCGACACTCATGGACCCTCGCGCGATGGTTCTCTCCTGTCCCTATCACAGAATCCAGCTGGACTTGTGATGATTGCTTGGCACATGGGTTCCCATGGGCTGGAACCCCGTTCTCCTCAGCTGAACGGCGTGCTGGCGGGCTATAGCTCCATGCAAACTCCCAACCACTCTCTCACCTTGTTGGCTAGCCTCACAACCAAGTTGTGACCAGCCTTGGTGGCTGGTCCTAAGGGCTTGTTTGGCCCCTAACTAAGCCTTACATTCCCCCTATAAATACCCCCATTGGTCTTCCATGTTAAGGGTTCCAAAAAATTGCTTAAGGAAGTCATTAGTCATTCTACAAATCCTACATTAGCTAGCACAAAATTCCTAACTCTCAAGCTACTTCCTAAACCACTAAACTTGGTGTGTTCATACACTCTTGGTAGCTAGGTCACACCAATCAACCTCATCTACTTCCAAACCCTTTCCAAGCAAAGGTATAATTTTTAAACCTGTTTCTGTTTTGATCCCTGAGGGGGGCTGACAGGCTGGTAATCAATACCATGCCCTGGTCCTAAAGCCAGCAAAGTTACAAGAAATCGTGGCAGCAAATACCTCGCGCGACGGTCCCCTTTACTCGCGCGACACTTGTGTCAGCAAGAGAATGGACCTCGTGGGGAAGGGAAGCTAGCCCTTTTCTGTTTTGCAGTGTATTTATGTCTGTTGTATCTTACTCTGATTTTTAGATCACTGTTATGTATGCAAAACAAAACACAGTAGCTAGTTTATTTGCTTTAAACAGTTTGGAATGCCCTTGGGACCCCCTGAATCTGTCTCAGGACCCCAAGCATGCAAAGCAATTCCTGGAAGTCCAGTCAGGAGTGTCGCGCGATATTCACTCGCTGTCGCGCGACAGTTCTTTGATTTCCATGAATGGCCCTTGCATGGGCAACTAGGCCCTTGGCCTCTGTTTTGATACCCCCACTGTTTAGGGGCTGTATTTCATCTTATTTGGCTCCTGCTTGGAGTATGGTGTAATAATTAGTATTTTCAGTCTTCCAGTAAACTGCTTGGTTTGCTTCCTGGGTGTGCACTGGTCCCTCCAGAGCCCAGAAGGGGATGATTTAGGGACTGTGGTGAGATGACAATACTCGCGCGAGTGTCAGTTTGTCTCGCGCGATGGTTGACTTGCATACAGACCTGTTCAGGCATGCAAGTTGGTCATCGTGCAGGACAAATCTGCCCCGAGCCTGGTTTTGGCATCTGATCGCTGTCTCAAGATCATCCCATTCATTATTCATCATGCTATCCGTCCATGCCACTATTTGATCACATCTTGCAAAGTGTTACAGTTTTAATCCCCGATTAACTGTTCCCCCGCCCTAATTGGCTAAAATCAATTAAAAGAGGAAGAATCACAAATGTTTTCATAAAAACGCCTAAGTAGAGACCGATCTCCGGATTGGGCGAGAGGGGTGCCATAAAACCCTTCCCCTCTCGTAACCTGGCTCCCAAACCCAGATATGGTTATGACGGACTGGTTTCCTTCACTTTTTCAAACAAAGCGCGGCAGGTGCTTCGAAATACGGTTCCTTGAGTGTCGGACCTTCAAAACTCAAGTGGCGACTCTGTATTTTCAAGCGCACGCTACCGGCGCTCGCGCTCCCTCGATTATCAAGAAAAAGGACCGCAATGGCGAAAAGGAACGAAATCCTTTCTCTCCAAGGGCATGCTGCCCACACTGTACCCTTGCTTCCTGGCTTGAGCTCCCTTGATGGTTAATACGTCACCTGTTAGTAGCATCACCATGTCTCCCATGATCTAAACAAACGGCATTTCCCCCATCTCCCAAGGAAATTGCTTTTCCCACCCCCCTGACACACCCCCCCCGCCGGCCCCACAGCCTTTTTCCCAAACTACCCCCGGCCCCCCTCCTCTCTCTCTCTTTCTTCTGGGATGAAAACGGTATCGTTTTGATTAAATAAAAATTCTATACCACCAATTTGCAATCCTGTGGAGCAGAAACGTGATTATGAGAGCCTTAGAGACAAAATTTGATTATGTCTCTTTAGAATAATATGATCAGAATAGTAAGATCTTCACATCCGTTCAAACGGATTAAAAATTGGACCACTTAATTTTTTAAACCATATTTTATAATATATAAACTGTCTAAAAAATTAAAATTACTGCTCAGCCTCTTCCCCCGCCCCCTTCTTTCTTTTCACTTTCTATTTTTTTTCTCTTTATTTCGTTTTCTTTCTTTCCAATTTGATTTTTTTTTCCTTTTTTTTTCCTCTTCTTTCTTTCCGGTTTGAATCTTTTTTTTTAATTTTTAATTATTTTCTTTATTTGTTTCTTTTCCCATTTACCCATACATAAAAACATAAATTCTAATCAATATTTCCTCCAAATTCTGCTCCCGGCGCGCTTATACCCCTTTATTTATTTATTTAATTACTTTTATCTTATTTATTTAATTTCTATAAATACACCCTTTCTATATTAAAAATAGAGCCCTGCTATTCGCAGGGAATGGTTTCAATTCAATTTAACCAGGGCGAATATCGTATTTTTTTGATCATTTTATTCTAAATGGTCATAATGATTTTTTTTTTCTCTTAGGCCTTTCAACGAATACCCTAAGACTCATTATTTAGTTTCAGAACTCTCTTAGGGTGTCCATTGAAAGGCCTTGGAGTCAAAAATTTATTACGACAATTTAGGAAGAAATGATCAGAAAAATAACAATGATCAGCAATTTGCCTTATTGGATCCTCCTAGAGTGTCTATTGAAATGCCTTGGAGCCAAACAGATTGAAAATTGAAACACTTATTTTTTTGACTATTTTTTTGTAATATATATAGGAAAAAAAAGAAAAAAAAACAGTCGGATTCATTAGAAAAATAAGTGTATTCATTAAACAGTAGGATTCAAACGGATTAATTTTTAACTATATTTTTAATATACAAAGATGTTATTTTTTTGATCATTTCATCCTAAATGATCGTAGTAAATTTTTAGCTCTAAGATATTTCAACAAGCACCCTAAGATTCCTTATTTAGTTTTAGAGCTCTCTTAGGGTGCCAATTGAAAAGCCTTAATGCTAAAAATTTATTACGACCATTTAGAGGAGGTATTCAGAAAAAAATAAAGAAAATAATTGAAAATTAAAAAAAAAAAAAAGATTCAAACTGAAAAGAAAGAAAAGGAAATAAAAAGAAAAAAATTCAAATCAGAAAGAAAGAAAAGGAAATAAAGAAAAAAAAAAGTAAACTGGAAAAGAAAGAAATAAAAGGGGGTTTGGGGGGTGGGGGGCGGAGGGGTAATTGGGGAAATGGGCGGTGCCACTATCCGTCCACAACTCCCGAGGACCGGATTATCCGCATTTTGACTAAGGTAGGCGCCGTATAGGGCCCCACCACAAATGATGATGGTAGCCGCGGAATAGTCCCCTTCGAATGCTAGCATGGGAGCGGCCATAGTAAAAGCGAGAGAGTGTTCAGCTATGTGTGCCCACCTTTATTTGGAGAGAGAAAGAGAGCGCAATGTCAAATGTGACCATGTGGGGGCTAAGTTGATTTTGGCTGACCATGAAATTATTTTTCACGTTTTACAGAGGAGAGAGTTGGATTCTAGCTGAACTCAACGCTGATGACCCAAATAGGAGTGTGCTTGACGATTTTCTAGTCCTAATTAAATTAATGGGTTGTCCTAAGCGTAGGGCGGAGACCAACGTAGCACAATATCCGGTAAGACCGGAGTCGAATCCACAAAGACGGTAATGTGTGCTGACTTAAAAACTCGGGATGTTATAATTTAAACGGGCTCTTAGGTAGCCACCCCTTGTAGTTTGATGCTTAGATTAACTAAAACTAGAAATTGTTTGATTTTTCTAATAATTAAAAGGAGGTACGGTCGTAAGGTTCATAGCACTCGTAACCAGTCCGGATTAACCTGCTCTGTTTTGGAGTTCTTAAAAACGTTTAATTTTAGGTTGAAAAAGATACCCCGCAAGATGCGAGACCCTATGGTCGCCGTATACCCATGCGCAGCGGAGAATAAGTTTTGGACCCCCATTCCCCCGTTCACATGGACTTCGACAATGCCCGGGTTTGTCCGCGAGAAGTATTTTTTCAATCAAAAATCGTTTTCCATTGTTTGAAATTAGGAGCAGTGCCCGAACTGGCCACGGTGTGCTAATCACCCCGCGACCCTACCTATATGACTACTCACTCATTATTAAACAAGAAGCAAAAGAAACCCTAACTTGCATCATGCTTGGATTGAAATTTTAACAAAAGATTAAAGCTAAGAAAAAATCCACGAGCAACTTTAATAAAGAACGAAACGTAATACAAGTTACCGGAAGATGTGTTCTTGAACAAAATTTGAAAATTTCAAAGGAAAGAGCTCTGGAAAGAAAAGAACGTAAAAAGAAAGCTGCTAATTAAAAGTACGAACCCTAAAAACAAAGCTCCGGGGGTATTTATACAAAACCCCAATTTTTCGGAATAAAGAAAAAACGACGAAAATCAAAATTTCCCCGGTACGGCCTTCGGTATCGATACTAAAAAGGGAAGTATCGATACATGTTGCTCTGTTCAAGAAATGAACAGAGCACCCACTTTTGCACCTAGTTGTATCTATACAAGAAATGATAGTATGGATACCGCATACGCTAACGGCATCCCCCAAGCCTTGCATGGGATTTGGCCACCCGACGTTCACGACTCCGCTTTGGCATCCCAGCAACATACGAACCGGCCTCGAGGCCACTCATTCCAACTTTGGCGCTAAATCTGCCTTATTACCTGTGAAAATAATAAAAACATGCACAAAACCAAGACAAAGCACAGTATCAAGTGGAAAATGAAATAAAACGCGCCCCTAATGCGCTATTCCGCCCTACTTAGGCGCTCATATCTATGATATCAACCGCCTATCACACCCCCCAACTTGAGCGTTGCTAGTCCCTAGTAACGAACGAACAGAAGAATAATAACAAAAGACATACTAACAAGACACAAACGGGGATACGGAGGTTATGCATGCTATACAATAATTAGGGGCCGAAAGAATTTCGCCTCCTCACTTACCTGCAACTCAAACACATGCATGTCTTGGCAAAAAGATGTACAATATTAGCGCCGAAACACATGCAGAGATAAATGCCCCACGAAGGCAGAGATGCTACACTCGTTCACTGGAACTCTCAAACATCCCATAAAAAGCACTTGGCGAACTACGTGGAACCGAAACAAAAGCCACCACGTGCCAATCAAAGACAACGCTTACAAAGAATAAAAGCACAATATATACAATCATGATTCCACAAAACGAGTAACATTAATATTAAACATGCATGAATGAGAGTTAAACAACATGCGCAGGATCTACTAAGGACTTAATTAGGCTTATAATGACCGCGGTTCCGAACAAAAGGAGAAACATGCAAAATTAGGCGACAACCTAAAGTAGCGCAAGGTAAACTACCCAGACTGGCCGCCATCTTAACCCTTAACTATCAGCATGCAACCATTGGTGCCAACCAAAACAAATCCAACAAGGAAATTAAACATCCATAACTAAATTATTACAGACCCAAATACTAGAAAACTAAATAAAGTCCACCGACACTGGAAACATGAAATTAACGCATAAAATGACACCACCACCCTAGCTTCATGCATCACGGAAGTCCAAAATCAATCTGAACTGCTCTCAGCAAAGTCGTCGCTGACCTCTAAGTCCGAAAACTAAGGCGGCTGATACGGAGTAGAAGACTGCCCTGTAGCATGATCATACAATCACTTATTCTGATGTACCAGCAGGTGCTAATTCCTCCCAACTTGCCTCAACTCCCTTTAATATTGCGTTTTCTATTTCTTTTTCTTTTTTTGACTTAGCTTTATGACTTGAAGATTAGATTTGTTTCCAAAACTTGACACCCATCAAGACTTCTTCACTCTTAACCCTTAACTACCAGCATACACCCATTGGTACCAACCAAAACAAATCCAACAAGGAAATTAAACATCCATAACTAAATTATTACAGACCCAAATACTAGAAAACTAAATAAAGTCCACCGACACTGGAAACATGAAATTAACGCATAAAATGACACCACCACCTTAGCTTCATGCATCACGGAAGTCCAAAATCAATCTGAACTGCTCTCGGCAAAGTCGTCGCTGACCTCTAAGTCCGGAAACTAAGGCGGCTGATATGGAGTAGAGGACTACCCTGTAGCATGATCATACAATCACTTATTCTGATGTACCAACAGGTGCTAATTCTTCCCAACTTGCCTCAACTCCCTTTAATATTGCGTTTTCTATTTCTTTTTCTTTTTTTGACTTAGCTTTATCACTTGAAGGTTAGATTTGTTTCCAAAACATGACACCCATCAAGACTTCTTCACTCTTAACCCTTAACTACCAGCATACACCCATTGGTGCCAACCAAAACAAATCCAAAAAGGAAATTAAACATCCTGTAGACACCCTATTTTGGACGATCCAGATTAGTTTACTTACGGTCTTTGATTCCCCAATGATGATTAAGGTCGAGAACATACCGAGTTGTTTGATGAGTTTGAGCTTTGAGCGTCCCGAACCTCGTCCAAACCCATTTCAAACCCTTGTCGAACCCTCAAGCCAGAACCAAATGGCCTCAACAAAACCCTGCTGGAGTACGCTGGTGGTGGACTAGCGTGCGCAGGAACCACTGACACGTGTCAGTCACTACCACTCTATGGCGCACGCCACTCAACAAGTGGCGCACGCCAGTCAGCACCAGTCAAATCAACCTTTTCAGCCAGCTGGGCGGGAGCCTCTGCAGCCGCCTGACGTCAGCTGGCAGCCCCCCTGATCATTACTCCGGCCAGAACTGTTCCTTTCCCTTCCATCAAGCCAAGTCCCATGCATTTAATGCATGGGAGCTTCCTCCAATACTTGATCATCCAAACAGCCCCTAAGGCCTAAAACTGACCAGCCTCTCCCTCCTCCATAAATACCCCCTTTGCATTCATTTGCAAAGGGTTGGCATCATCAAGAAAGGGTTTAGCTCCATTAAGACTTCAAGCCCTTTGTCTTTTTCTCCATTACTCTCCTTTGCTTCCTTTCTCTTCCATAGAAAGAGTAAGCAAAGGAATACTCTCCACAGTCCTCAAACCTCACTACATCCATCCTTCATCCATCTCCTTTCAAGCTCAAAGTTCAAACCATCCATCAAACTCACAAACAAAGGTATAATACCTCTTGCTCCTGCTTTCTGTTCTGAGGGGGGCTGGCAGGGTCAAGGCTGGTAATCTATACCAATCCTGGCCCTAATGCTGGCAAGGTTTCAAAAACAATGATCAGTGGCGCACACCAGTTCTGAGTGCCGTACGCCAGTAATGGTGGTATGTGCAAGACTGTGTGCAAGACTGGCGTGGGGATCATGGATCATTGTTTTCTTGTATTATTTAAGCTTTGATCACCTTGCTGCATGTTAAAACGTTTACAGCTTTCTGTATTTAGAGCTGCTTTCTTTTCTATCTATATTTATTGCTTAGTTTGGCCTTCTGGGTCCCTCTGGTCCTATTCCAGAACCCAGAATGTGCAAAGCCAAAGCACTGGAACCAAGAGATGAGTGGCGTGCGCCCCTTTACTAGTGGCGTACGGTAGTTATCTATGTTCCAGTGGCTTGGCCCTTGCATGGATCTTCCATCCAGGCCCCTTTTTATCATCCTCCCCTCACTGTTTAAGGGGTTTTCTGTCTATTTGGTGGCTTTTAAGCCCATTTATCTGTTTGTAATAGCTTAGTAATCTTTATAAGTTGTGTGGTTTGTCCTGGGTGTGCACTGGTCCTTTCCAGAGCCCAGAGGGTTGAGAACAGAAGCTGTGGTATTGGGTTCACCGGCGCACGCCAGTTGTTAGTGGCGCACGCAGGTATCAACTGCATGCCATGGCTTGTCCAGTGCGTGCAGGCTTGTTCCTGTGTGCACCATTGCACAGTCAGTGTGTGCTAGCTTGTCCAAAACATCCACAGAAGCTTGTTCTCAATCTATTATATTTGCTTAGATCAAGCATCATCATCCATAAACATTTTGTTACATCTTTTGTATATAAATGCAACTTGTTTACAGTTTTAATCCCTATTAACTGTTCCCCCGCCCTAACTGGTTAAAAGAATGATCAAATAAAGAGAGAAATGCGAATGTTTTACAAAACGCCTGAGTAGAGACCGGTCTCCGGACTGGGCGAGGGGGGTGCCATAAAACCCTTCCCCTCTCGTAATCTGGCTCCCGAACCTCAAGATCGAAGGTGACGACGGCCCAGTCTACAAAAGCCTTTTTCAAAACCAAACGGACGTGGTCCAAACATTTTCAAAAGAACGGTTTCTTGGGTACACTCCGCACTGGGGCTTTTATTATTGTTCGCTTATGTAGTTTCCTCCAAGTGTCGATTAATGAAGTGAGCCAAGCTTCAAAAGGCATTTTTTAAAAAAAAAAAAAGCATCGCGTTTCCCTCTCTCGATCATTCTTTCGACGCGCGTTCATTTGCATCGGTGTTCTATCAGCCCCGTTGAGGTGTTTTGGGTAACCGGCACAGTTTACTGGAGCCCGGGGTCCTCGAATGCCCAACAACCTTGGACGATGATGAGACGTATTACCGTTTGACCATTGCTCTGCTGCACGCATTGCAATGGGAGGTATAAAACATCTCTAGTCTGAGGAACCCCTCTAAGCCAAAACCAGCCTCGCCATGCGTACAAAGCAATAGAACCTTCCAAACTAAGACAGGAACTCACAGGGTAGGATTACTTGCATCTAACCCCCATAAACTGTCTATGTGTTACTGCTTTCCATATCGCATGCCTGTACATACATCCATACCGTTCTGCGTAGGAGCATGTTAGGGCGGCTTTTAGGGTTGTCTTTCTTTCAAACCCGTTTTATGCCTGCTAGGGCGTTGCCTGGACCGATGACGAGTCGTGCATCGTGATGGTGCACGTTATCAACTTTCCAATTCCTTGGGTCAACGAGACTTTGGGAAATCGAGACTTTCTAAGTCCTTGTCTAAAACCCAATCAAGGTTTCAAACAGAAAACTAGGAACAACGGGAGACATGACATGATGCTCATACCACCCAGGTTAAAAGTGCTAAACACTTACACCATTCAAGGCTCCGGCACAGTGCTGCTTATGCCATCCTGGTTACAGTATCATGTCATTAAATACCTAGTTGTTCCGTTCCAACATTGAAACTTCGAAAGCGGAATAGTCAAAGACTTGGTTGTTTCGACATCTCTTAGTGTTAATCGATCCCGTCAAGGTACATCGCCGAAAAGAAATCTGAGGACCTTCTCAAACCTTTGTCATAAAACGGTTTTGTCTGCTAGTTCTAGAGTCTAGGAGGACACCAACGACAACATGTACGTTGCATCCTTTCAAATAAAACTATTGCAGGAACACTTCCTGAGCCTTCGATTGCTTTACTGTCTAGCTTTGGGCGCTGCACCGTCAAAGAAAGTACCAAAAAGAAGAGCCAAACCTGCTTGGGAGCATCTACCGGGGGTATTTCACTGCCATATCACCTTTCTCGATCATCAATCCAAAATGGCAGCACAAACAGAGCTAGCTGAGTTGAAGAAAGCTGTAGAGGAACTGGGTCTCAAAATGGACAGACAAATGGTTATGGTCCAGGGGCTGTTTGACCTTTTCACCTCCATCATGTCAAAGCCGGATCCGGGGCTAGTCAAAAAACCTCTTCAGGCCTGTCACACTCCTGCGGTCGGAATCAAGCCGTGCTCAAAAGGCATGTTCAAAGACCTAGCTGAGTGTCATGAAGCTAGAACTCGCCCGAAGAATGCTGGTTCCTTGTTCAAAGCTAGTGCCGAAAAGGAGGATATGCGCAACAAAGAAGTCATCCCCAGTGCCGAAAGAGTGCATTCCCTTGACAGCACAATGCTATACAGCGGCGGAGTGAGTAAAAGTTCTGCCAACCCTCAATCCAGTCGCCGGAACCCACCAAGGGTCTTCTCGTGCTTCTCTGCACCTTTGTCCTCAGTCTATGAGAAGCTCCTTGAAGCTAGTATCCTCAGGCCACTCCGTCCGACTCCTCCACCTCGGGCACTCCCGGTGTCTCACAATCCAAATGCCTATTGTGCTTTCCATCAAGCGCCTGGCCATCCCACCGATGCTTGCTACCGCCTCCGACATGCCATTCAGAATCTCATCGATAATGGCACTATTCCACCCCCACTCCCATCAAAACCTGACGACAGTCCCAGCTCCTTGCTCCAACTCAATTCTGACCCTCTGATTGGTCAGATATCTATCACCTCCACTCAAATCAACCCCACCTCCACTCAAATCAACCCGAGCTCCACCATACTCAACCCAACCCTCTGCACTGTCCCAGAAACTCAACCAAAACCAACTATGTTTATCCCTTCTGAATCCGAGGCCGTAAGTTGTGGAATAGAAGACGGGGCTGAAAGCGGGAAAGCACTGGTTGAGGACCGGATCGATCTAGCAAATGAGTGGACTGACAATTTGGGGATCCTTGTTCATGGGAGCACCGAGTAGGTTTGGTCAAAGAAGCTGAGGAAGCTGAAGTGCTGTTGCTTGGGCCTGACATCCTCTAGATCCCACCTCTCTGTGAGGAAGCAAAGGGTAGCAATAAAAGTTGCATTTTCAAATCGCGTCTAGCTTGCATTGCACACTTTTGAGTCCGAGTCTGACACAGTATCTGTCAAGTCGTCTTAGTCTAGCTCTGAGTCGGAGTTCGTGCCTCTTGGCCCTCCATGTCGTAGCTTCTATTCTCAAATTCGAGTCTTTTGCTGTACTTGGCAACCCCGTGGGGCTTTCTTTATGATATGCACTATCTTGCTTCTAAGTACTTTGCTGGTTTTTGAATAAACTGTGTCGACCCTGACGACGAAGGGATAGATTTCGATGGGGTCATCCCCAAGGAAATGTGTTCCCTCGCCGAAAGGGAAGCCGAAAGGCATGCTCGGCCTATTAAAAGAAGAAGTAGTTTCAATAAACTTGAAAGATAAGGTAGACCCCCGGATGGCTTAAAATTGGCTCAACGCTGTCCCCCAAAGGAGCATTGTGCCCCGGATGGTTCAAAATTGGCTCAACGCTGTCCCCCAAAGGAGCATTGTGCCCCGGATGGTTCAAAATTGGCTCAACGCTGTCCCCCGAAGGAGCATTGTGCCCCGGATGGCTTAAAATTGGCTCAACGCTGTCCCCCAAAGGAGCATTGTGCCCCGGATGGTTCAAAATTGGCTCAACGCTGTCCCCCGAAGGAGCATTGTGCCCCGGATGGTTCAAAATTGGCTCAACGCTGTCCCCCAAAGGAGTAGACCCCCGGATGGTTCAAAATTGGCTCAACGCTGTCCCCCAAAGGAGCATCGTGCCCGATCAGACAGGGTCAAAGAATTCATCGACGTTTTGGCATGGTCTCACAAAGACACGCTTGGCGTTGATCGTGAAATAAAGAAACTTCAAAACCCCTGCTAACGGATGTCAAGCCAGAAAGCAGAAACTCAGAAGGCTCCAGGCCTTGCACTGTGTCCAAGACAGCGTTAACAGCATTCCATCAAGCACACATTAAAAAGGCGCAAAAGTGGCCTGGAGCGAGGCATTTTCAACTGAAGCAGTCAGGACCATGCATTATCAAAAGCCATCTTATCTGGGGCTGCAGCCAAAGATCATCAATCTCGACGACAACAAATTCAACACTCTAGTCAACCTGGATCAATTCAAGAGCCACTTTTCCCTGAGAGAAGCTCATTGTGCCGAAAACCACAAGGGTGGGCGGTGCCAAGCAAAAGTTAGAGCAGCCCTGCTAGACCGAAAACCTAAGGAGGCGGTCTAGGCAAAAATAAATAGGCAAAAGTCGAAAGCTCGCTAGGCCGAAAACCTGAGAAGGCGGCACTAGGCAAAAGTTAGAGCATAAAAGGAGAGGTAAAACACACGAGTGAACCTTGGCCTGAACTACGTTTTGACTTGATTCCTTATGTTGGATACGTAGGCAGTCTCTCTTTAAGACTCGGTCATATTCTATCAATTGGATCCATGGATTGGCGTTTTGGTACACATCAAGGGTCGAGAAGGGTCAAGAACAGAACAAGCTTCATCAGAAACAGAAAGGGGAACCCTTTGTCTTTCATCTTATTGCAAACTACTACTTCAATTTCAAAGCTGAGCAAAAGCCCTAAAAAAATATATTTAAAGCATCAGAAACAGAACGAAATGCTTACGAGGCCCCAGTGGGCTCACAGTTTATTCTAAGTTCAGCGAAGTCTAATTTGCGCGGCTTTTCAGTCACGCGCGCTAGTTTGAGACTCACGCACGTTTTCTCAAAGTGACACGCGTTGGTCTCAAACCTGCGCGCGCTTCTTCAATTCTTGCCGCAGATTGGCAACCATCACGCCTAACAACGATTTTGAACCCCCGGTGGGAATTTCAAGTTAAAACCAAGGTTTCGGTGCCTCGGAATTGGTTTTTAGTGCCTGTGCAAAGTTTTCTATGCCGTGCAGGTCATATGTGCCTAATGTGACTGTGCGGGGGTGTCGGTTTCAGTCCGGGCCTATATGAGTCTTCCATTTGCGTATTTTGTCCATCTTTGCGACATTTTTCTAGTTTTTCGGTCTACTGCTCATTCCGAGGCTTTCTCCTCTGTTTCATTTATTTGCACAGGTCTTTGTACATATTTGACTGTGCGTGAGTGTCAGTTTCACCTATCTAGGGATATTTTGGATTTTGGCCTGTTAATGCCCAAAATTTCATTATTTCCCATGTGTCAGAGAGTCTGCATTGTATTCTAGGACTCTTCTTCCTCATTCTTCCGAGCTAGGCAGTCTATACGTGCGCGTATGTCTGTGTGTCAACTCGATTCGCTCGTCAAATGCAAGTTGGATATTAGCAATTGGTTTATACTCTACCTCCAATGAACCAAGAATGATGCAACTTTTACAACGCCACTACGGCGTCCATGGTCCAAGCAAGCGGCAAATCGTCAAGAACAGAGGGATACATTGGCCCAGCGCAAAATCAAATCAAAGCAGCAAACCTCTAACCCGCTCAAAAGTTATCTACTTGGGCACGCAGGCCCGCACCTCAAATCAAAGCAGCAAACCTCTAACCCACTCGAAAGTTACCTACTGGACCTGCAGGCCCGCAACTCAAATCAAAGCAGCAAAGCGAAAGGGTGGCTCAGTGGTAGCCCTCGATCGTCAAAATTGTCCTGGTCGTCGTTTGTGTCGTCCCGTTCTCTAGAAGCCGCCCTAGTCTGCCCTTGCATTTTCAATTTGTACATATGTGTTTAGCATATATTATCGTTGCATATTGTATATCAAATGTCAAAAGCGGGAGATCGCTTCAAATCAAATCAAGCCAAACCAGCGGTGAGGCATTTTCTACGGTCAATGTTGTGGCATTGGCAAGTCAAATCAAACCAGCGTTGAGGCATTTCTATCATCGGTGTTGTGGCATTGGCAAATCAAATCAAATCGGCATTGAGGCCCATTCCCAGTAGCCCATGTTGCCCTGATCCATGCTTCCATCCCGGTTCGCTATTTCCCCAAGCGACCTGTCCGAACATCAACGACGATCTATCCGTCCAATTCTAAATCAACGACGATCTATCCGTCCAATTCTAAATCAACGACGATCTATCCGTCCAATTCGAATCAACGACGATCTATCCGTCCTATTCCAATCAACGACGATCTATCCGTCCTATTCCAAGTCAACGACGATCCATCCGTCCTATTTCCAATCAACGACGATCTATCCGTCCCGTTTTCAAATCAACGACGATCTATCCGTCCTATTCCAATCAACGACGATCCATCCGTCCTACTTCAAATCAACGACGGTCTGTCCGTCCAACTTCCAATTCAAACCGTTAGCGTATCTTCCAGCAGTCTTATTGCTCTGTCTCGGATGGTCCATGATAAGGAGATTGGCTCTGATTCCCAACGGATGGAATTTAACCTACCTGACGCGACCTACCCGTGATTTGTTGGAACTATCCGTGCCATGGTTAGCTTTATCCTCAACAACAGCCAGTCCTGTTCAAATTCAACGATGATCGGCCATGTCATCACCGACGATCGCCATATCGTCCATCTCAACGATGATCGGCCATGTCATCACCGACGATCAACCATATCGTCCATCTCAACGATGATCGGCCATGTCATCACCGGCGATCAGAGCCATGTCGTCCATCTCAACGATGACCAAACCATGTCATCACCGACGATCGGCCATGTCGTCCACTCAACGATGACCAACCATGTCATCACCGACGATCGGCCATTTCGTCCATCTCAACGATGATCGGCCATGTCATCACCGACGATCACCATATCGTCCATCTCAACGATGATCGCCATGTCATCACCGACGATCGCCATATCGTCCTCTCAACGATGATCGGCCATGTCATCACCGACGATCGACCATGTCGTCCTCTCAACGATGATCGGTCATGTCATCACCACCGATCAACGGCGATCGAATATTGCCCGCGTTCACCCCGACCAACGGCGATCGAATATTGCCCGCGTTCACCCCGACCAACGGCGATCGAATATTGCCCGCGTTCACCCGACCAACGGCGATCGAATATTGCCCGCGTTCACCCGACCAACGGCGATCGAATATTGCCCGCGTTCACCCGACCAACGGCGATATATTGCCCGCGTTCACCCGACCAACGGCGATCGAATATTGCCCGCGTTCACCCCGACCAACGGCGATCGAGAATATTGCCCGCGTTCACCCCGACCAACGGCGATCGAATATTGCCCGCGTTCACCCGACCAACGGCGATCGAGAATATTGCCCGCGTTCACCCCGACCAACGGCGATCGAATATTGCCCGCGATCACCCCGACCAACGGCGATCAGAATATTGCCCGCGTTCACCCCGACCAACGGCGATCAGAATATTGCCCGCGTTCACCCCGACCAACGGCGATCAGTATATTGCCCGCGTTCACCCCGACCAACGGCGATCAGAATATTGCCCGCGTTCACCCCGACCAACAGCGGAATATTGCCCGCGTTCACCCCGACCAACTGCGATCAGAATATTGCCCGCGTTCACCCGACCAACGGCGATCGAGAATATTGCCCGCGTTCACCCCGACCAACGGCGATCGAGAATATTGCCCGCGTTCACCCGACCAACGGCGATCAGAATATTGCCCGCGTTCACCCCGACCAACGGCGATGAGAATATTGCCCGCGTTCACCACCGACCAACGGCGATGAGAATATTGCCCGCGTTCACCACCGACCAACGGCGATCAGAATATTGCCCGCGTTCACCCCGAACAACGGCGATCAGAATATAGACCGCGATCACCCCGACCAACGGCGATCGTAATATTGCCCGCGTTCACCCCGACCAACGGCGATCGAATATTGCCCGCGTTCACCCGACCAACGGCGATCGAGAATATTGCCCGCGTTCACCCCGACCAACGGCGATCGAATATTGCCCGCGTTCACCCCACCCAACGCGATCAGAATATTGCCCGCGTTCACCCCGAGCAACGGTGATCAGAATATTGCCCGCGTTCACCACCGACCAACGGCGATCAGAATATTGCCCGCGTTCACCCCGATCAACGGCGATCAGAATATTGCCCGCGTTCACCCCGATCAACGGCGATCAGAATATTGCCCGCGTTCACCCTCTCAACGGCGATCAGAATATCGTCCGATCGATCCACGACGACGGTCTGCCCGTCCAATCAGTCTACAACACCGTTCGCCTATCCTAGTCCACATTGGTCTACAAGTAACACATCTTCCAGCAGTCTTATTGCTCTGCCTCGGATGGTCCATGATAAGGAGATTGGCTCTGATTCCCAACGGATGGAATTTAACCTACCTGACGCGACCTACCCGTGATTGTTGGGATTCTTTGTACCAAAGATAGTTCGATCCCCAGCAATGACAGCCCGTCCTGTCCAAATCAACGACGGTCTGTCCGTCCAACCTCAAATCAACGACGGTCTGTCCGTCCAACCTCAAATCAACGACGGTCTGTCCGTCCAACCTCAAATCAACGACGGTCTGTCCGTCCAGCCTCAAGTCAACGACGGTCTGTCCGTCCAATTCCAATCAACGACGATCAGTCCAACTTTCGATTCAACGGTTAGCGCATCTTCCAGCAGTCTTATTGCTCTGTCTCGGATGGTCCATGATAAGGAGATTGGCTCTGATTCCCAGCAGATGGAATTTAACCTACCCGACGCGACCTACCCGTGATTGTTGGAGTTACTTATGCCAAAGAAGGTTCGGCCCCTAGCCGCATTAATCTATCCGCAACTGTTTATTCCCCAGGAGAGTCCGCCTCAACATTCAATGATGGTCCACCCATCCCTATCTTCCAACAGAGTTCAAACTCTTTTCCAACGATCTTCAGATGGTCCGCCCATCTTCGATCTCTCAATGGACGGTACATTTAAATACATGTCCGCATTTTCTATTTAGCCTTGAGAGGGTGTCTAGAAACCTTTGACGTTACTTACGCCAAGTCGATGGTGCTTTAAGTGCCGTCAAAGGGGGGCTACTGTAGACACCCTATTTTGGACGATCCAGATTAGTTTACTTACGGTCTTTGATTCCCCAATGATGATTAAGGTCGAGAACATACCGAGTTGTTTGATGAGTTTGAGCTTTGAGCGTCCCGAACCTCGTCCAAACCCATTTCAAACCCTTGTCGAACCCTCAAGCCAGAACCAAATGGCCTCAACAAAACCTGCGGAGTACGCTGGTGGTGGACTAGCGTGCGCAGGAACCACTGACACGTGTCAGTCACTACCACTCTATGGCGCACGCCACTCAACAAGTGGCGCACGCCAGTCAGCACCAGTCAAATCAACCTTTTCAGCCAGCTGGGCGGGAGCCTCTGCAGCCGCCTGACGTCAGCTGGCAGCCCCACTGATCATTACTCCGGCCAGAACTGTTCCTTTCCCTTCCATCAAGCCAAGTCCCATGCATTTAATGCATGGGAGCTTCCTCCAATACTTGATCATCCAAACAGCCCCTAAGGCCTAAAACTGACCAGCCTCTCCCTCCTCCATAAATACCCCCTTTGCATTCATTTGCAAAGGGTTGGCATCATCAAGAAAGGGTTTAGCTCCATTAAGACTTCAAGCCCTTTGTCTTTTTCTCCATTACTCTCCTTTGCTTCCTTTCTCTTCCATAGAAAGAGTAAGCAAAGGAATACTCTCCACAGTCCTCAAACCTCACTACATCCATCCTTCATCCATCTCCTTTCAAGCTCAAAGTTCAAACCATCCATCAAACTCACAAACAAAGGTATAATACCTCTTGCTCCTGCTTTCTGTTCTGACCCCTGAGGGGGGCTGGCAGGGTCAAGGCTTTCAAAACCGTGCACAATGATCAGTGGCGCACACCAGTTCTGAGTGCCGTACGCCAGTAATGGTGGTATGTGCAAGACTGTGTGCAAGACTGGCGTGGGGATCATGGATCATTGTTTTCTTGTATTATTTAAGCTTTGATCACCTTGCTGCATGTTAAAACCAGTTTATAGCTTTCTGTATTTAGAACTGCTTTCTTTTCTATCTATATTTATTGCTTAGTTTGGCCTTCTGGGTCCCTCTGGTCCTATTCCAGAGCCCCAGAATGTGCAAAGCCAAAGCACTGGAACCAAGAGATGAGTGGCGTGCGCCCCTTTACTAGTGGCGTACGGTAGTTATCTATGTTCCAGTGGCTTGGCCCTTGCATGGATCTTCCATCCAGGCCCCTTTTTATCATCCTCCCCTCACTGTTTAAGGGGTTTTCTGTCTATTTGGTGGCTTTTAAGCCCATTTATCTGTTTGTAATAGCTTAGTAATCTTTATAAGTTGTGTGGTTTGTCCTGGGTGTGCACTGGTCCTTTCCAGAGCCCAGAGGGTTGAGAACAGAAGCTGTGGTATTGGGTTCACCGGCGCACGCCAGTTGTTAGTGGCGCACGCAGGTATCAACTGCATGCCATGGCTTGTCCAGTGCGTGCAGGCTTATTCCTGTGTGCACCATTGCACAGTCAGTGTGTGCTAGCTTGTCCAAAACATCCACAGAAGCTTGTTCTCAATCTATTATATTTGCTTAGATCAAGCATCATCATCCATAAACATTTTGTTACATCTTTTGTATATAAATGCAACTTGTTTACAGTTTTAATCCCTATTAACTGTTCCCCCGCCCTAACTGGTTAAAAGAATGATCAAATAAAGAGAGAAATGCGAATGTTTTACAAAACGCCTGAGTAGAGACCGGTCTCCGGACTGGGCGAGGGGGGTGCCATAAAACCCTTCCCCTCTCGTAATCTGGCTCCCGAACCTCAAGATCGAAGGTGACGACGGCCCAGTCTACAAAAGCCTTTTTCAAAACCAAACGGACGTGGTCCAAACATTTTCAAAAGAACGGTTTCTTGGGTACAAACCGCAAAACCCGAGTGGCGACTCTCTGATCTGCGAAGCACTTCGCCGCGCTTTCCGCAAGATAAGGGCGCACCCAGGATTTCATGCACGAAAACACGGGATTTTTGGGGCGTGTGCCCACACATCCATAACTAAATTATTACAAATCCAAATACTAGAAAACTAAATAAAGTTCACCGACACTGGAAACATGAAATTAACGCATAAAATGACACCACCACCCTAGCTTCTGTAGACACCCTATTTTGGACTTTCCAGAATAGTTTATTTACCGTCTTTGATTCCCCGATGATGATTAAGGTCGAGAACATCCCGAGGTTGTTAATAGGTTTGAGCTTTGAGCGTTCCGAACCTCGTCCCAAACCCTTTCAAAACCCCTTCAAACCCTTCGAGCCAGAACCAAATGGCCTCAGCAAAACCCTACTTACGCACGCTGGTTTCTCACTACCGTGCGCTAGTGAGCTGCCACGTGCCAGTCATCGAGCATTGAACCCATTTACACTGGCGCACGCCTGTATACTTGTGGCGCACGCCAGTGAACCCCAGTCAAATCACCTTTATTCAGCAATGAGCGCGGGACTTTTGGGCCACCCTAACGTCGGCTACAGCTCCCCTGATGATTACTTCGTCCAGACTCGTTCCCCCCTCTCTCCTACAAAGCCCATCACCTTGTCCCATGCATTTAATGCATGGGAGGCTCCTCTCCTTAACCCAACCAGCCCTTAACCCAACTGATCCAGCCCTCCCTCAGTCCTCATTGGCCTATAAATACCCCTCACTTTCACCCTTGCAAAGCGTTGGTTCACAAGGTTAGACACCATTAAGAGCTCTCAAGCTTCTTCTCCCTCTTTCTCTTTTGTTCCTTTGTTTCTCTTTCATCCATTGAAAGAACAAGCAAATAAGCAATACTCTGCAACCCATAGCACTCATACCATCCACCATCCACCTTTCACAACCTCAAGTTCAAGTCCAAACTCATTTCAACCTCAAAACAAAGGTATACCACCTTCGTCCCTTTTTTTGTTCTGATCCCTGAGGGGGGCTAGCAGGGTCAAGGCTGGTAATCTATACCAGTCCTGGCCCTAATGCTGGCAAAGATTCAATGATCGTGTACAATGGTAGGTGGCGCACGCCAGTTCTCTCATGTCGTACGCCAGTAATGGTTGTACAGGCACAACTGGCGTGGGGATCACCGATCATTTATTTCTTGCTTTATATTGTCTTTGATCACCCTATTGCATGATAAAAACCAGTTTATTACTTTCTGTCTTTTAGAACTGTTTAGCTATAGTACCCAATATCTCATTTCTGTTGCTTTGGAATGCCTCTGGGAGCCTTCTGGTCATGTTCCAGAGCCCAGATGATGCAAAGCCAAGCACTGGCCAAGTAGTGTTAACTAGCGCACGATACCGTGTACCTACGTGCGCCAGTCATGCCTCAACCAGTGGCTGGCCCTTGCATGGCAACTAGGCTCTAGCCTCTGTTTTTCCTCCCTTCACTGTTTAAGGGGTCTTCTGTTTATTTGGTGGCTTTCAAGCCCTTTGCCTGTCTGTAACTATATGTTACTGTTGATATAAACTACATGGTTGATCCTGGGTGTGCACTGGTCCATTCCAGAGCCCAGAGGGTTGTTTGCAAGAGTTGTGAGTTTGGACCTACCGGCGCATGCCAGAGCTGGTGTGGCGCACGCAGGTCGTGTCTGTATACAGTGGCTTGGCCAGTGCACACAGGCTCGTTCCTGCGTGCACCACTTTAAGTCAGTGTGTTCCAGTTTGTCCAAAACACTCACAGAAGCTTGTTCTCAATCTATTATACTTGCTTTAGATCAAACATCAAACATCCATCACATTTTGCCACATAAATGCAAACGTGTTACAGTTTTAATCCCCATTAACGTTCCCCCCGCCCTAACCTGCCTAAAATGATCAAGTGAGAGAAAAATGTAAACGTTTCATAAAATGCCTGAGTAGAGACCGATCCCCGGATTGGGCGAGAGGGGTGCCATAAAACCCTTCCCCTCTCGTAACCTGGCTCCCGAACCTCAGATAGTAAAGGTGACGACGGTCCAGTCTACAAGCCTTTTTCAAAACTCAAACAACGTAATCAAAACGTTTTCAAATCCCGGTTCCTTGGGTACTTTCCGCAAAACCCGAGTGGCGACTCTGAATTGCAAGGTGTTTCGCCGTGCTTTCCAAAAGGGCGCACCCGATTTTATAAGCAAAAATGTAAAATTTTGGGGCGTGTGCCCATAGTCGCGACTCTGCTGGGGACTTATTGCATTATTCAAGCATTTGGCAAGTAATACTCAATTGAACAATCTTACAAAAGTTTGTCAAAACAGTATGCTCCGCGCTACTGAAGAACGGAATGTTAACATAACAGGATCCTACATCCGACCAATCCAAACTGGGGCGTTTACTATTGTTCGCTTGTGTAGTTTTCTCCAAATGTTTGATTAATAAAAGTGAGCCAAACTTCAAAAGGCATTCCAAAAAGCATTGCATATCTCTCTCTCGATCATTCTTTGGCGCGCGTTCATGTGCATCGATGTTGGTAAGCTCCGTTGAGGTGTTTTGGGTAACCGGCACAGTTTACTGGAGCCCGGGGTCCTCGAATGCCCAAGTTTGATAATGTACAAACTCCAAAGTAAGGAACCAGTCGAGAGCACTTCCGGTGAGAGTTCGCTGGAACAACTGGGCGATGAGCTCGTCATTCAAGCCCATTGGCTTCAGGGTGTTGATAACATGGCGAACATGACTGGTAGGGTTGCCAGTTCCATTGAACTTCTCAATATTGGGCATCTTGAAATTCTCAGGCAGCTTGGATTCTGGGAAGAGGCAAAGTCCCTCGAAATCCAGAATTTGGTCCCCTTGTGAACGAGCCAAGGCTTGTTTGATTTCCTTGACTTGCTTGGTCAACTCAGGACTTTCTGCCAACACTACTTTATGAGGATTCTCGTCTTCCATTGATTTTTCCTCATCCTCAGCATCTCTAGCTGCCTTTTCTACTAGTAGTGCAGTGATTTGAGCTTGGAGGTCGGCAATAGTGGCGTCGTTGTCTGCCATGAAGGTAAAAGGGTTGCTTGACAAAGCTTGAGATTTAGTAAATGACGGGGTCCGTTGAGGGGATGATCGGGAAGTTTCTGAAAGCGGTTGGAATTGTTGTGGTGAGGGTGTTTTGTCAGATGAGGACGATAGACGGGAGGGTTGCAGAGACCTTTGTTTGGCGTAGCTTCGGGTGTTATAAGAGCACAAAGTTGGCTGTGGTTGCTTCTTTGATTTACCTATTGTGCCTGCTTGAAAAGTAGAATACCAGGAAGTCAGTATTCGGCCTGTGTAGGGTTAGGATTTGGGTTGAAAATCCCAACCCTTCTGCACAGAAAGAGTTAATTACAACAATAAATGGTACAAGGTGTGAGGAAGAACTTTTGCAAGTAAAAAGCAAGTAGGTTCCTAGCCTGTAGGTTCCTGTCTTAGTTTGATAAGTTCTATGGCTTTCTAAAACATGCAAGGTTTTGGTAGTCTCAGGGTGCTCCGTTGTCAAATGGCACCAATCCTCTCACCAGCCCATCATAGGCGGTGATTGGGTGATTTCCTTTTAGATATACCACTAGGTACGAGTGACTGTGGAGTTTGCTGGAACCCCCAACATAGCCCGTGTCATGCCGGGATATCAAGTGAACTCAACGGGTTGCCCGCTCGATGCATATGATAAATGAATTAGACAAGGCATGTATTAGTCTTATGTTGAACTTTTTGGTTATGGCTCTCATATCCCCAGCAGAGTCGCCAAAAACTGTAGACACCTCCCAAACGGGGCATCGCCATACAGATTGATCACATTTGTTTGCTCAGTTGCTTGCTTGCTTCGTAAACCAAAATTATGGATATTTCCATGGCTAGGAACATCGCCACATGATAGCGGTTATCATCAAAATAGAGTCGCCACCCAGTTTATTAAAACTGGGAAAATGGATAGAGATTCTGGATACGGGAGTCAAAAGTACAATAAGGGGAAGGTGTTAGGCACCCCTCTTTGCCTAGTCGTGAGACTGGCCCATAATCATTCAACATAAGACGTGTAGATGCTTTGTTTAATTCCAACACATAGTCTGTTTATTTATTCCTTTAAACAGTAAGCAAAGTGAGCCAGTGCGATAAATAAGCATGCATTTAGAAAGCAGAGAAAACAACAAAACTGTCCCAGGGAGATGGATCCCGCGGCCGGTGAATGGATGTCACGGCCGAGGGATCCTCCTGGTTTGATATACCGGCCGAGGGATCGAAGCCCTGGTCGGTGTTCTTCCTCACACCAGACAGAAAGATTAATAGATGATCAGAAAGTTATGATTTAAGCGTAAGAACGATAAATAAACAAACCAGAGGCCGTTGGGCCTCACCACCTTGATCCCTCAGCTGCTTGATTGCTTTGGATTGGGTGTGATTGACTGATTGCTTGATTGAAAACCCTAGGGTTAGGGTTTGAACTTCGGGGTTTGATCGCCGGATTGACGGCTGCCTTCGGGAGGTTAGGGCTTTTGAAGAGTGGGTTTGAGGGAGTATTTGTGCAGAGTTTCGAGGCTTGAGAGAGTGTATACTCTGATAATTTTGTGTGTTTATTTTCAGAGTCCAAAGGCCCTTTATATAGGCAATTGGTGACTCACTCCGGCCAATCAAATCACGAGATGGCAATTGCAATTGCAATGCATCTCTAACTCTACGTCGTAATCTCTGAGCGTAGCCCGAACGCATCGGAAAGGTAGTGTAATCGGATCAAACGTCTGACAGAACACGTTCCAGAGTCTGGGAAAAGGTCGATCTGGCGGCCGAGTAAAGGATATCACGGCCGAGGAATGGATGTCTCGGCCGAAGGATAGATCTTGCGGCCGAGGGATTGATCTCTCAGGGAGATTTTGCTAGCAACAGGTTGCTCGGGTGAGGAAATGATGTTAGGGCCGTGGGATCGATGTTACAACCGACAGATGGATTCTCCTAGGCTTCTGTATTTCTGTCTGAAAGGGTGTATGGCTTTGAATTGGGTCCTCTAAGTGGCTCAAAGTTCTCACTGAAAGTCCTAAGGTTCTCAAGAAGGCAATCAGCAATCACTGTATCCATTTCATCATCGGGATGGTCCCAGGGTGGGACTTGAAATAATCGTTAGGCCAAATTGGGGTGTCTACAGATGCCCCTCTTTGACTGAACTCAGACGGATCGCGAGACATGTTTGAGTAAGAGTCAAAGCTGTAAAAAGCAACTCAATTTGGTCCAACCACTATTCCAAGGGGTTTTCGAAAAAGGTTTTGTTATGGTCGGGCCGGGAGGCTGCCTTCGTATTCCACAAGGGAAATTCAGACCAATCGTATTTCGGGCAATAAAGAGAAGTAAAAAGTTTGGAGGATTAGAGACAGAAGACGTACCTTAGGGCTTAAAAAGCCGTAGTGTGACGTACCTAGACTGAGCCAAGGTTTTGGCGAAGAGTAGTTGAAGGAGCGCGGGGCTACCTGGGGAGTTTTTGCGGAGAGCTTCCTCAGTATTTTGGGGTAGATCAGTACACGGCAGGTGCGTTTGCTTTTCTTGATCATCCTTACTTTGACTGAAAGGAACTCGGTAGAGTAGCCTATCCTTGCGAATGAGCTGGAAGGAATTGATGTAGTTGGGGTGGAATCCAAACCATCTACTGGGGATGAGTCGGACGCCGTTTGTTTTTGAGATATGGGGGGCGCAGGGCCAGTAACTAGAGCACGGAGCTTTGGAGATGAGGGAACCGAGGCACGGAGCCGGTTGTAGTCATAAGGCGAGAGCCTGGAGAGTGATGGAATCGAGGCGTGGAGCCTGTTGCAGTCTTGAGGCGAAGGCCTGAGGAGATTGGATAGGATCGAAGCGCGGAGCTGGTGTTGATCATAAGGCGAGAGCCTGTGGTGATTGGATTGAGGCGTGGAGCCTGCTGTGGTTATGAGGCAAGGGCTTGAGGTGAGCTTTAGAGCTTGATGTGATGTGATGAACTGAAGCGCGGAGCTGGTATAAGGCAAGGGCCTGAGTTGTCGGAGCTTAGAGCTTGACGTGATATGAACCGAAGCGTAGAGCTGGTTGCATTCTGATGGTCTGTGCACGGAGCTTTCTCACCATAAGTGTTGGCGTGGAGCCAAAGGATCGAGGTGTTGGACCGATCAATAAAATCGAGGCATGGAGCCGGTTGATTGTAGGTTTGACCTTTTTTATGAGAGATATGCAGAGTGTATATGTGTGATGATGGTTGTTAGATGTGAACAGATATGATGATGCAGACTCGATGTGATAATGCAATATGTGCACGGGCCCGTGCGTGTGTGTTTGTTTTTAAGCTTAGAGCTTCTATCAAGTTCCGGACTTGAGCATTCAGAGCGTAGAGCTCGAGCATTCGGACGGCAGAATCCGAGCATTCAAAGTACAGGCTTTGAGCGTCCAGTACGCAATGGTTGGGCATCCAAGCGTAGAGCTTGAGCATTCAAGTGTATAACTTGAGCATCCGGTACACAGTGGTTGGGCATCTAAGCTTAGAGCTTGAGCATTCAAAAATGTTAGATTTTTTAGCATTCAGGCGTAGAGCCTGAGAATAGATGTCTTGATTGTTGGGGCGGCTTAGAGCCTGTTGCTTGTTTACAGCTTCGAGCCAGTTGAGATGATGGGCTTTGAGCCGCTGAGTTGTGATAACAGGCGTAGAGCCTGTCGATAATGGGCTTCGAGCCGCTGAGATTGGTTGTTTACGGCTTTGAGCCAGTTGAGACAGTGGGCTTAGAGCCGCATTACAGCGAGCGTAGAGCTGCTGAATCGGGGGCTTAGAGCCGCTGAGTGTGATTGTTATAGCTTCGAGCCAGTTGAAACAGTGGGCTTGGAGCCGCTGAGTTGAGTGAATACAGGCGTAGAGTCTGTTGCTGTGATAGCGAGCGTAGAGCTGCTGGGATGGTTGTTACGGCTTTGAGCCAGTTGAAATAGTGGGCTTGGAGCCGCTGAGTTGAGTGATTACAGGCGTAGAGCCTGTCAATAATGGGTTTGGAGCTGCTTTGATGGGGTAACGGGCGTAGAGCCAGCTGCTGTGATAGCGAACATACGCTTTGAGCCTGTTAAGAACTTGATTGTGTACGGCTTCGAGCCAGTTGAAATGATGGGCTTTGGAGCCTCTGAATCGATGGGTGGGGGCGTAGAGCCAGCTGCTGTGATAGCGAACATAGGCTTTGATCCTGTTAAGAACTTGATTGTGTACGGCTTTGAGCCAGTTGAAACGATGGGCTTTGGAGCCGCTGAATCGATGGGTGGGGGCGTAGAGCCGCTGAGTTGATGAGTTGGTATGGCTCTGAGCCAGTTGAGATGGTAGATATAGGCTTCGAGCCTGTTGAGGTAATGGGCGTAGAGCCGCTGAGATGGGTTGTTTACGGCTTCGAGCCACTGAGTGAGTGTATATAGGCGTAGAGCCTATCGATAATGGGCTTCGAGCCACTGAGATTGATTGTTACAGGCGTAGAGCCTGGGTGAGTTGATATGGGCACGGAGCTGCTTATTTCTTTGGTAGTGGATATGGGCATAGAGGCGCTGGATGTTTTGACTTGTTTTGGCCAGCAGTTTGTGGAGAGAGAGCTTCCTCATGCTTGGATATGCCCCCAAGGCTGGTTTTGGTTGACTCGGGGGTGCCCCAAGGCTGACTTGATTTTGCTTCTGTTGGTCACGGAACCAGAATTCTATAATGGCTTGAGTCAGTGTACTGAGCAAAATCTGCTGTTGCTGAAGGAAATTGATTGAGGGGCCAGGAGATCGATCTCTCGGCCGAAGCATTGATGTCTCGGCCGAGGAATCGATGTCTCGACCGTTTTATAGCCAGAAGTCAGAAAATCGATTTAAGTTCGGGTTAATCGATTTCACGGCCCATTTAATCCTTTCTCCTCCTCCTCTCTTATTCTTCTCTGTTCCACTCGTTCGACGACCACCGTACGCCGCCGTCCTCTTCCACTACCGTCGGCCACCATCATCTCCGGCGACCATCCTCTCCAACCACCGCCGCCGTTGCCGCCGGCTCTTGGTTCATTTTTGGGAACCGTTGGTTTTCCCTCTTGATTCGGACGTGATGGCCACGCCATCTTCGGGTGTTGCGGGTTCATCCTCGCACCCTCCATGTAGGTGCGAGTATTCATCTTCTGACGAGGAGACGATTGAGGAACCCGATTTGTTTGATGCTGCTACCTACATTCTTCCTTCGCGTAGGTTGGGTTATGGCGGTTTCTTGCAGTACCGCCCTCCTGTTGGTGGCCCAGAGGCCGAGATAGTTCGCAGAGAGCCTGAGCAGCATTTGAGTGTTCTAAATGTGCCGGTGAGTTTCCTGAAAAAGTAAAAAGTTTACTTTAGTTCGGAGTTTAGAAGTCTTTGTATGTTTTAAGAATAAAAAATCTTTTGCTTGCGGGATGAAAATCCCTTTTGGCTAGGAGCGTGAATAAGAAGAACCCGTGTTAGGGTTGAGTTTGTCTTTGTTTAAGGAAACTAGAATAACTGTGCCCCCTGTATAGGCAATGCATGCTTTTAGATGTTAATTTGACGTCCCTTAGCATTTCCTTTGTTTATGCAATCACGAGATTAACTCCCTTTTGTCTTTGGCAGAGAAACAGGAGGCTGGAAGCTCGCGGTGGAGGCAAGGAGGTGCACAGATGGTTCTTGAAGCTGCCAGAGCAGGCTCGGGAATTAGTACGTGCTGCAGGTTTTGAGATATTCGTTCTGGGCCTCGATCTTCCGAAGATGGATTGGTCATTGATGACCTCGCTAGTTGAGAGGTAGTGGGATACCACCAATACCTTCCACTTTCCTGCTGCTGGCGAGATGACTATCACTCTGGGTGACTTCTCTTTGCTGACTGGCCTGCGGGTAGGCGGAGTTGCTCTTCGAGTTGACCCCCGGCTTTGGGAGCGAGAGGGTGCTTTGAGGTGGTTTTTGGGCAAGGTGCCCCCTTTTCTTTCCCGAGGTCATATCGATCTTTGCTTGGCTAAGCAAGACTTTCATGGTGGCTGACATTCTGACCCAGGTGAGTGCCAAGCAATTGACGCGGGCCTTCCTTCTTTACCTCCTTGGGCAAACGTTGTTTGCCAACAAGGATGGTTCGGTACACACGCAGTTTTTGGCTCCTCTGCAGCACTTGGGAGCTATTCAGGAGTTTGACTGGGGCTCGTCTGCTTTGGCCACTTTGTATGGTGGTCTTGGAGCTTGTTCACGGGACAAGAGTCCCATTCTTTGTGGTCACTTTCGAGTGCTTGAGGTATGTATCGTTCCTTTGTACTTCTGTCTTCACTTTGGCTTTTTCTAGTTCTGAACTTGCTTTGGTTAACCTGCTTTTCAGCTCTGGGCTTTTGAGCACCTTCTCCAGTTTCCCCCTGAGACTAGGCATGGTGATGCGAACTGCGTACCTCGTTACGGGCGATGGTTGGTGGGGCAACGAAGGCCATGGTCACCAGTTTTGAGCCTTCCCGAGTGGCGGCGAGTTTTGGACCGACTGACGGTCGATCAGGTACCTTTTTCTTTGTACCTCTTATCCTTTAGACTTCCATATTCTTGTGTTGGGGCTGATTTGTCCTTGCTTTGTAGGTACGGTTTGACCCTTGGGGTGGTGTACCAGAGGATGCCCCTCTTGCACGTTGTAGAGTCCTGGACCGGACCCGTAGCTTGCTCGAGGGTCCATTTTACCGAGCCTGGTACTTAGGCGATCGAGTGGCTAGTCAGTGGCGGTCTCGCGTTGAGGCTCTTCAGCTTGTTCCTCCTTCTCCTCCAGTATCTATGAGGTCTACTTCTTTGATGTCGAAGGAAGATTTGAAGAATGCTCGGATCAGAGATTGGGCGGGTTTACTCCTCCAAGCAGGTGACTATACGGAGTACTGCCGTCTTTTCTTGACCTCCTCTGTTGCGGCTCCTCCTGTTGCTCCTGTTTGGCCACGGGCTCCTTCGTTTGTCTCCTTCCACTCAGATGATGGGGAGGAGGAGCGCCTGACGCTGACTCCTTGCACGACCCAGCTTTACACTTTGCCAGCCGGGGCTTCACAGGTATCTTTAACTTTCTATGTTAGCTTTCATCACTTCGCATTGTATCCCTTGCTTTAGATGTTTGTAATGTTTGACTGTTCCACAGGTGCCTGCCGAGATAGTGCAGGAATGGCTTCACGCCTATCAGAGTACAGAGGTTCTGGTTCGGAGACAGCGCCGTAGGATCCTTGAGGTACGATTTTCTTCATGAGCTTTATCTGCTGTGTATTATCCCTTGAGTCTGAATGTTTGTATCCCTTTTTGGCTGCAGCTTGAGGCTGATGGAGTACCGGCTGCTACTGGGGGGAATGTGAGGACCAGTGAGCAGCCTTCGCCTTCTTCTCAGGGATCGCCTAGCTTTTAGGGCTTTTTCTTTTTCCTGTTCATAGTTAGTGGGAGAAAGGTAGAAACTATATTTGTATAGTGAAAGCAACCACAACAATGGTTTTGTAAACAAGTTTTTGTCTGAGAAATGTTTTTTATACCCCTAGATGTCTTGAGTTTGCATGCGATAGTCAGAACATGGCTTTTTGAACAAGTTTTTGCTGATAGACAGTAATTTGTGTGAAAGCATTTGGCCGAAGAATCGATTACTAGGCCGAAGGATCATTGTTGCGGCCGAGGTATTGATTATCCGGCCGTTACGTCTATTTGCCCAAGGGAGCTAGGTTTTGCTTTAGCCAAGTGGTATCCTGTTTCACATTCCTTCTTATGCTTAGTCTTTGATTTTCTGTCTCTTGCTTTTGCCATGCTCTATAATCTGATTGCCAAACTTAAGAGTTTTTGAGGTATCATACTCATTGCATTGATGACTTTTGGGTTAGAGGGGATGAACTATAATTCTTGTGTCTATTGTTTGCTGCCAATTTTTTTTGAGAAAAGCATACTCATCTTTTGTGAGCTCAATATGCGAGGTTAGCTATGCCTATCATTGAGTACAAACCTGTTGATGTTTTCCTCTCTCCAAATGTTTGGGCCGCATCTCGATGCGAGATTGCCTACGTATCCCAATCAGGGAATCAGGCCTTTTACGTAGTTCCAAAGTCACCACCCTTGGGGGTTGGGTTTTCACTCTTGGTTTTTTTTTTGTCATGCTCTAAGTTTTGCCTAGGTTACCTGACAGAGGTTGAGTCCCTAGCGAGCTTTCCTTCAAATGCCTTAACTTTTGCCTAGGCTGCGTTTTTCGCTTTTTCCTTGTCCTAGCAGGCTCTGCTCTTACTTTTGCTCGGGTGTATAGATTGCCCAACGAGCATTTTTCTCTCAAGAGGGTTTTAGTGTTTTGGAGAGGAATCTGATGGAGATATTTTTATGAATCTCCTTGTTGCGTTTGTACTTTCACAATGGGCAAGCTAACCCTAAGTGTTCTCACGGAGATAGTGTCTTTCTTCTAAGTTCTGACAAAAACCTAGTTTCTTTAAGTAATTAGAGTTCATCCTTTCCTTCCCTTTTTGTCGAGGACACAAAGATTTTGATCCCTTCAAATCTTTTCCTTGTTTTGGCAATGAGAGCATAGCGCATGGCAATTGCAATTTTAGGAATTTAGATTTAGATAAGCATAATCTGGAAGATGAAAAAGAAATTCTCTTAGAGGAAATAAAATGCCCAAACAGGGGCCCAAAACTTGTTCTAGTTTGTTTTTAGAAAGCAAAAACAATGTTTTAACGTTTTTGTTTGCCATGTCGTGACTTCTCAGCTATTGCAGCATGTCGGGGTCATTTCCCTTGTCTTTTGCAACTTTGTACTCTTTCCCACCCTCTTCCTTGCCAAACAGAGCCTTTGAATTGGGTTCATCTTTGAAGTTCGTATGACGGCTACTTCCTTGAGTCATGAGCAATCCCCAGATGGATGTGTCAGTTTGAATCTCCCTTTCCTCATTGATTGTGTGGTCATCAGCTATTTCCTCCTGATTAAATAATGATGCTAAGGAGGTTTCATCGAGCGGATTATTGTACTCTTCTTCCATTTCATCAAAGTCGCTTTCCCCTGTTTTATAGGGTTCTGTGCATATGAAATCCAGATCTTCTCTTTCCTCTATCCATTGACTATAGTCACACTCGTCGTAAGGGTTGACCCATGGTTGCATTTGAAACTCCTCTACCTTTTCTATGAGATTGATTGTCTCCCAAACAATGGGCGGTGTTGGAATTTTGGGACGGTTGATGCGTACCACTATTTGGGCAGGCTTGAAGCGGGCGTGCCTTCTCATCATGATGACCCTCTCTTTTTCCTTCTTCCTATTCTCAAACCAGATACGAAGCCATTCGTCATCTTCTACAAATGGAATGCCTGGATCCTCCAAATTGTGTTTTGCCCAGGAGTGTTCTTTTCATTTCCTTAGTTCTTCCTCCTCTGCCTGATCTTTGCTACTTATGTCGGGCATGTCAGCGTCGATTACTTCTGACTGATCAGAGTTATCATCCTCCTCCTCCTCCATCATGAAACACTCGTCCTCCTCGGGGAAGGTTAAGGTAGGTTTGGTTTGGTTGTCTTGGACAATATATTGGCTGGGATTGTATGTGGGGTTGTGAGGTAGATTTATGAGATTGATACTTCGAGGTGGCGGCTCAGAATTATGAGTAGGGAGTGGGTTGGCTTGCCCATCAGGTTTTAGAGGTTTTATGGTTCGATTATCAATAAGGTCTTGAATGTCGTGACGAAAACGCATGCAATTGTCTGTTTCGTGCCCAGGGTGTTGGTGGTAGGCGCATTGTTTGTTTGGATCATGGTTTGGACCGTAGGGCGGCGGAGGAAGTGGTTTGTTTAAAGATTTGAGATGCCCTTGACGGCTGAGAATGGTCAAGGCTTGGGACAAGGTCATGTAGAGAGGATCAAAGTTGCGGCGGGGTCGATTTGAGCTTCGGGATGGGCTAGTTTGGAAAGGGTCTTGAGACAAGGATGTGCCAAGGGCATTCACGGAGGCGTGGGATGTACGGCTAGAGAAAGTTTTCTTAGTTGGGGGAGTGGCCTGGCCTCTTCTTTCCCAATGAGTCCTAGCTTGATTCCATCTTCGATTTGCAACCCAATGGCATGCAAGCGCTTGAAATCGGTGATAGCCTGTGTGTAAATATGCCTGAGATACTTGGGTTGCAAATTTTTGACAACTATCCTCACTTGGTCTTCCTCGGAGGGGCGGTTCTTCATCTTGGCAGCCTTTTCCCTCCATCTTGCCACAAAGGTAGCAAAGTCCTCATTGGAATCTTGTTTGGTCATTTCCAAGTCTCGAGTTGTTAGTTCGATTTGGACATTGTACGCATATTGCTTGACGAAAGCATTGGCAATTTCTGGCCAAGTTTGATAATGTACAAACTTCAAAGTAAGGAACCAGTCGAGAGCACTTCCGGTGAGAGTTCACTGGAACAATTGGGCGATGAGCTCGTCATTCAAGCCCATTGGCTTCAGGGTGTTGATAACATGGCGAACATGACTGGTAGGGTTGCCAGTTCCATTGAACTTCTCAATGTTGGGCATCTTGAAATTCTCAGGCAGCTTGGATTCTGGGAAGAGGCAAAGTCCCTCGAAATCCAGAATTTGGTCCCCTTGTGAACAAGCCAAGGCTTGTTTGATTTCCTTGACTTGCTTGGTCAACTCAGGACTTTCTGCCAACACTACTTTATGAGGATTCTCGTCTTCCATTGATTTTTCCTCATCCTCAGCATCTCTAGCTGCCTTTTCAGCTAGTAGTGCAGTGATTTGAGCTTGGAGGTCGGCAATAGTGGCGTCATTGTCTGCCATGAAGGTAGAAGGGTTGCTTGACGAAGCTTGAGATTTAGTAAATGACGGGGTCCGTTGAGGGGATGACCGGGAAGTTTCTGAAAGCGGTTGTGTAGAGACTCGCAAATTTGTTTTAATTCCGGAAATCGTTTATTTCGTCAATTAATTGTATTGCTAGTAAAACCGCTCGTATGTTGTGGGGGTGTACGGAGATACGTATCCGGGTGTGTATCGGACTCTCGTAGAATAGTAAAATGTTAGTTTTGATGTTGCAATGATGTTTGGAAGTGTTGGTACCAAGTCAGGTTCGTTTCGGTGTACGTTGGAAAATTCTCTTTTTTCTGCCCTGCATGAACCGGTACAGCCTTTTCCCCGTACCGGTACATGGCGTCCAGAAGTTGTGGTTTTTGACAGTTTGAAGGTTCATGAACCGGTACAGCTTTTCCCCGTACCGGTACATGATGCGTTTTCTGCAGATTTTCAGCACGCTTTTTGGACCACTATAAATACCCCTTTATGTCATTTCTCTCACCCATGGGCCACGAAATTAGATCTCAAAACCCTCTCTCACCTACCCAACTCTAATCTCACTCAAATCTCTTGATTTCTACCTCAAATCATCAAGATCCAAAGGATTCCTACCTCAAATTCGCACGATTCTCGCATTTGGTGAACAATGGGTAAGTCTTGTGTTCTTATTCGTACTTTTAGGCTCTCAATCACGTTTTTCCCTCTCTCCTCTCAATCACTTGTTGATCCTTGCTTGTTTATCTTGTTTTTGGGTTTCATTTACCCTAGATCTTGTAGCAAAACTTGGGAGGAGCTTGTTCTTGGAAGATTAGGGCTAAATCCATTTGGTGGATTTAGGGTTTTGCTCAAAACCCATTGTGGTAGGGATTTCTTACTCTTGTTATGCGTTTATGTGAAGTTTATGTACCTAGACCGTGTTTTGTTTCGTGCTTGAGGTTGGGTGTTGCGTTTCGGTCGAATCCGGGAATTTCAGTCCGTTTTTAGGTTTCAGCCCAACTTTGAACAGCCATAACTTCCTCGTCCGATGTCCGTTTCATGAAAATTTTATATCGATTCGAAGGTCTTGAAGTTAGCTTTCGTTTGCCACCAGAATTACCTTTAAACTCTTAGTACACGGAAAGTTATGACCATTTGAGTGGAGGCGTGTCAGTCGGTCAATGTTTGCGGCTACTCCTAAGGTTATTTAGGTTCAGTGTTATGACTCCCTATATGATTAGAATATGTTAAAGTCACTCTTGAGTATGGTTGCTTGTGTCCTAATGGCTCGTTATTCGATCTTGTCTCTTAGCACTCATTAGAGTATAATATTAGTTTCGTTGGTTGGAGAATATACCGTAAGGTTGATTGGAGTACCGTGGGCTATAAGGGGATAAGTGGTGAATGTTACGAGTAGACGTGAGTTTGTCAATTGATCATATGGGTGGTATTGTGACTCGTGTCCTCGTTCTCTATGTTTTCCGTTAGGAACCTAATGGGTGGTGTGTCGTAGAGTCTTTGTGGATTCGATACGTGACGTAGGGCGTCGTGATAGACTTTGATGAATAACGTGGGCTTGAAGTATTTATTAATGTGCAATGGGTGTGCTTATGAGTTTGGTATACATGGATAATGATGTAAGAACGACTGTGAGTTTGGAAAGTGATGTTCGCTTATGTACGGATTGATAATGCTTTTACGTTTACGTGATTTGTGAATTTTGAATTGAGGGTCCTGCAACGCAAGGTGTGGTAATGCGGAGACTCTAGAGGGCCCGCAACGCAAGGGGTGGTAAAGCGGAAACCCATGTGGAGAGAATTCAATGTGACGTAAGGGGTGGTAACACAGTTGAATGTCTCACATGATTAAGAGAATCATGATTGACTTGGAAGTTTGTGTTGATATTTGTATTGTTGGTTGATTGAGTTTGCGACTGTTGAGAAGGGAAATAAGTGGTTGATTCAGTCAAGGTTTATTTTAAAGAGTGAAATTCGAGTTTTTTTTTTGAAAAGAGGATTTTTATCAAAAATCCTCCGGTATTCTTGAGCGAATCAACGGATCCGGTATTTGGGCACAATTCGACGGACTCCGGCATTCAAGCTCGAATCAATGGAGCTTGACCTGTGATGGTCCTGAGTTTTCTCTAAGTCGTTTTGGAAATCTAAAAGGAAAGTTTCGTGAAATGAGACCCCTTGGTGGATGGTATGAAAAGAGGAAGTGGTTGTGGAATTCATTTGAAACGTTATTATATGGTTGAACTATTGTTGTTGTTTGTTTGATTGATATGAGTCCTAATACTACTTCTAGTTGACATGTGGATAGTTATGGTTATCTCTAAGATGTCCGAAATCCCGAAGTCTAAAATTTGGTTGACCATCTTGGTAACCCCTCTTGCATCTTATGTTCGTTTGTTGAGTCTCGTTCTCGTTGGGCGCATATTTCATCGCATTTTCTTATAACTTGAGTATGGAATTACCTACTGGGCTAGTGTAGCTCAACAAAATCCTTCTTTTCAGGTTTCAAAGCTGGGCGGTAGCTTGCATTGCATCATGTGGTCAATGTGGAAGATATTTTTGGAAGCTAATTTCATGAAGTACTTAATCGTCTTGTAATGACCCCTTTTTGTTAAAAGTGACATTGTAGATTGAGAACCTCTGAATCTAGTTGGCTAAACCGTTTGTAAGTTTAAAGAAAACTCGTTTGTACTCGTACTTAAGTTTAACTTTAGGCCGGCGTGCCAAGTTGTACTTTGTTTAATCTTGGGACTCGATTTGTAAATTAAACAGGTGGACGACTCTTTTGGGTATTATTTATGATACGCGAGAGACTTTCATTTAAAAAGGATGGTTTATTTATGTTGAAAAATCGAGGGCGTGACAAATTGGTATCAGAGCAACTAGGTTAGAATACTTTGAGACCGTGGGGAGACTTTTAGTCTCATGGGTTCAAAAGTCATTGCATTTCTTAACAAAAACATGTGTGTGCTTGCATGACCGACGTTTGTTCAACAGTGTGGCTTTGTATTTACGTTTACTCTGTTAGGTGGAATGCTGGCGACCCTTGTTTGGGAAGAATGGAAGTTTGGTCTATGCGTAGGGAGTGTGGCAGCGCTTGTTGTTATTATTGTGGTTTCCGTTAGCAGTCTTGTTATTGGATTCTACGTGGTAAGATACCTTTCAGGTGAGCTGAAAAATCGTGAAGGGTTGTTGTAGTTATGCATAGTGGCGAGGTTGACACGTGAGAGATGATATCTGTTAGTATGTAATAGAAGTGTTAGACTGTTAGTAAGATTTGTGAGCTAAGTACCTGATGTGTTTTATTTGGATTGTGCAGGTTACTTGTTAAATTTTAAATACTTTATGTAATTTTTATGTGAGGTAAGGTGTGACAGGAGCATAGTTGGTCCAGAAAGTGAGTAAGGTGTAACATAGCTAGGGGATTGAACTAAGGAGTAACCTGAAATGTGTGAAGGGATGATGTTTTGTCGTGGCAGTGATTGTGGTTTGTTATTGTTATGGTAGTCATTGAGGTGGTGATATTAAGTATAGGTAAGACAAATCGAGCCTTCGTAGAGAGTTATAGGTATCTGAGGTTGACTTAGGAAGATAAGAGTTATCGGTGGGGTGTCTAGATACAGTATGTGTCTTCTGGACACCCAGGCGACTACCGATGAGATCCAGTTGGAAGAGGCGCTTGATCACCGCTCCTTCTAGATGGAAGTCTCGGAAAGTCAATTGGACACTAGGATTGTGTATAGGGGACTAGCTAGATCTCTAGGTCTGGGAATTAAGATAGATGGCTGTATGTAAGAATTTTGTAAGAGGGACAACAAGACTTGAGGTGACCTATATCGATGTGACTTGAGCCGAGTGATTGATGTAAGTGTGTGGTGAGAGACTTAACTGAAGTGAGGGCAATACGGATGTGAACTGTTGAGGCAGATAATGAGGCGAAGTGTAAATGATATCCTGGGTGGGAAATGGTAGGAACTTGGAAGGGATAGGCGTGTGGAGAAATAGTATGCTGTAAATTGAAGGATTGAAGCGTAGAGATTGTGTGTGGAGAGTAACCAAGTATGTAGGCTAGACTAATGACAGTATAGGACATGTTTAGGTGTCGTTGAGATGATGAGTCTGTTTAAGAAAGATTAAGAGATAATAGTGATAGCAGAGATGGTGGTGGTACTGGAAGTCGTTGTTCCTGAGGTTGAGTGTACAAGTGGCGAATGCCTTCGAGGGATATTGAGATTGACATGATTACTTGATTGAGGGAAGATCGAGAGCTGTGAGGTGTGCGGTGAGCGGAACCGTTAGAAATCATTGGTGTGAGTGAGATTAATCCTTAAGTAACGAAGTAGTCAAAGTCTTAGAATATAACGAGAAGTATAGATATGTTGTTAGGTTGTGATGTTGATGGAATAGGGGAATAATTAGAACTGATAATACGTGTATCTGTGATGTAATGTTTGAGATTATGAATTTGGGAATTGTGCGATTTGCTTTGACTAAATGAATGGAAATGCTTGAGATCGGTAAAGTGAATAGACGTTGTGTGAAGCATCACGAGATTGGAAAGAATGAGATAACTGTAGGGCTTTTTAGAACCATGAATTGTGAAGTGTTGGATACTTGGTGAGTCTGTTGGACACTCTGTGGATCCGTTGGATATGGGGTGAGCCTATTAATGCGTGAATGTGTTTGGTGTCGTGTCAACTGTTGAATGGTATGGTTGGTTTGTTGGGATGTTTCGTGTATGAAATTTGTTGCAACTTAGCTTAAACCTATATGTTTGACTTGTTATGTAGCCCCAATATGTGAAGTTTGCTTTTAGTATACAATGTAGAATAAACAATGAAGCGTATGTGGGGATTTGCTATGAGGAATTATTTTTTTGTCTTGTGTAGTTAGAATCTTGATTGTGATTGAATGTTAGATGGACGAAAAGACGTTTGAGGCTTGTGTAGAGTTCATAGGGAAGAGTTATGTGAAAAAAAAAGAAGAGGAAGAAGAAGAGGTGTGAGTTGGAGACTGTGACTAGCGGTTGTCTTATGTGCGTTTGGTGTCGGTGTCTATCCTCAGTACTATCAATAGAATGGGATCGATTGTGGGATGTATTTACCTTTCAAAGTCGAGAAGGATATCAATAGCTTTGAGACGTAAGAAGTTCAATCATGGGGAACTGGTGTTAAAACTGAGCAGATGGTAAGGGTCACTATGAGGTCTAATCATTGAATTTTGGGCTTTCTTGGTTTTACTACCATAGAGATTATTCGAGGTTTTCTAGATTGATAGTTGGCAAAAAAAAAAGAGAGAGAGAATGTAAGATTCAGAGTTTTGGGTAAACGAGGGGATATAAGTTGATGAATCTTAGAGTGAGTGTTAGAATTTGAGTGTCTGTGAAGGTTGAGATTTCAGGAGAGCGGTTAGAGGTTGGTGTGATTCTTGGGAAGAAACCAATGTACATCCTAGGCATACGAGATCGACTGTTGAGCGGTAGGAGCATACTGTTAAATTGTGGAAATGTGGCATAAAGTTAGGTATCGCGAGGGATGAGCTTAGTTGGCTTGAATTGTAAATTTCGGGACGAAATTTCTTTAAGGAGGATAGATTGTAGAGACTCGCAAATTTGTTTTAATTCCGGAAATCGTTTATTTCGTCAATTAGTTGTATTGCTAGTAAAATCGCTCGTATGTTGTGGGGGTGTACGGAGATACGTATCCGGGTGTGTATCGGACTCTCGTAGAATAGTAAAATGTTAGTTTTGATGTTGCAATGATGTTTGGAAGTGTTGGTACCAAGTCAGGTTCGTTTCGGTGTACGTTGGAAAATTCTCTTTTTTCTGCCCTGCATGAACCGGTACAGCCTTTTCCCCGTACCGGTACATGGCGTCCAGAAGTTGTGGTTTTTGACAGTTTGAAGGTTCATGAACCGGTACAGCTTTTCCCCGTACCGGTACATGATGCGTTTTCTGCAGATTTTCAGCACGCTTTTTGGACCACTATAAATACCCCTTTATGTCATTTCTCTCACCCATGGGCCACGAAATTAGATCTCAAAACCCTCTCTCACCTACCCAACTCTAATCTCACTCAAATCTCTTGATTTCTACCTCAAATCATCAAGATCCAAAGGATTCCTACCTCAAATTCGCACGATTCTCGCATTTGGTGAACAATGGGTAAGTCTTGTGTTCTTATTCGTACTTTTAGGCTCTCAATCACGTTTTTCCCTCTCTCCTCTCAATCACTTGTTGATCCTTGCTTGTTTATCTTGTTTTTGGGTTTCATTTACCCTAGATCTTGTAGCAAAACTTGGGAGGAGCTTGTTCTTGGAAGATTAGGGCTAAATCCATTTGGTGGATTTAGGGTTTTGCTCAAAACCCATTGTGGTAGGGATTTCTTACTCTTGTTATGCGTTTATGTGAAGTTTATGTACCTAGACCGTGTTTTGTTTCGTGCTTGAGGTTGGGTGTTGCGTTTCGGTCGAATCCGGGAATTTCAGTCCGTTTTTAGGTTTCAGCCCAACTTTGAACAGCCATAACTTCCTCGTCCGATGTCCGTTTCATGAAAATTTTATATCGATTCGAAGGTCTTGAAGTTAGCTTTCGTTTGCCACCGGAATCACCTTTAAACTCTTAGTACACGGAAAGTTATGACCATTTGAGTGGAGGTGTGTCAGTCGGTCAATGTTTGCGGCTACTCCTAAGGTTATTTAGGTTCCGTGTTATGACTCCCTATATGATTAGAATATGTTAAAGTCACTCTTGAGTATGGTTGCTTGTGTCCTAATGGCTCGTTATTCGATCTTGTCTCTTAGCACTCATTAGAGTATAATATTAGTTTCGTTGGTTGGAGAATATACCGTAAGGTTGATTGGAGTACCGTGGGCTATAAGGGGATAAGTGGTGAATGTTACGAGTAGACGTGAGTTTGTCTAGTGATCATATGGGTGGTATTGTGACTCGTGTCCTCGTTCTCTATGTTTTCCGTTAGGAACCTAATGGGTGGTGTGTCGTAGAGTCTTTGTGGATTCGATACGTGACGTAGGGCGTCGTGATGGACTTTGATGAATAACGTGGGCTTGAAGTATTTATTAATGTGCAATGGGTGTGCTTATGAGTTTGGTATACATGGATAATGATGTAAGAACGACTGTGAGTTTGGAAAGTGATGTTCGCTTATATACGGATTGATAATGCTTTTACGTTTACGTGATTTGTGAATTTTGAATTGAGGGTCCTGCAACGCAAGGTGTGGTAATGCGGAGACTCTAGAGGGCCCGCAACGCAAGGGGTGGTAAAGCGGAAACCCATGTGGAGAGAATTCAATGTGACGCAAGGGGTAGTAACACAGTTGAATGTCTCACATGATTAAGAGAATCATGATTGACTTGGAAGTTTGTGTTGATATTTGTATTGTTGGTTGATTGAGTTTGCGACTGTTGAGAAGGGAAATAAGTGGTTGATTCAGTCAAGGTTTATTTTAAAGAGTGAAATTTGAGTTTTTTTTTTGAAAAGAGGATTTTTATCAAAAATCCTCCGGTATTCTTGAGCGAATCAACGGATCCGGTATTTGGGCACAATTCAACGGACTCCGGCATTCAAGCTCGAATCAATGGAGCTTGACCTGTGATGGTCTTGAGTTTTCTCTAAGTCATTTTGGAAATCTAAAAGGAAAGTTTCGTGAAATGAGACCCCTTGGTGGATGGTATGAAAAGAGGAAGTGGTTGTGGAATTCATTTGAAACGTTATTATATGGTTGAACTATTGTTGTTGTTTGTTTGATTGATATGAGTCCTAATACTACTTCTAGTTGACATGTGGATAGTTATGGTTATCTCTAAGATGTCCGAAATCCCGAAGTCTAAAATTTGGTTGACCATCTTGGTAACCCCTCTTGCATCTTATGTTCGTTTGTTGAGTCTCGTTCTCGTTGGGCGCATATTTCATCGCATTTTCTTATAACTTGAGTATGGAATTACCTACTGGGCTAGTGTAGCTCAACAAAATCCTTCTTTTCAGGTTTCAAAGTTGGGCGGTAGCTTGCATTGCATCATGTGGTCAATGTGGAAGATATTTTTGGAAGCTAATTTCATGAAGTACTTAATCGTCTTGTAATGACCCCCCCCCCCTTTTGTTAAAAGTGACATTGTAGATTGAGAACCTCTGAATCTAGTTGACTAAACCGTTTGTAAGTTTAAAGAAAACTCGTTTGTACTCGTACTTAAGTTTAACTTTAGGCCGGCATGCCAAGTTGTACTTTGTTTAATCTTGGGACTCGATTTGTAAATTAAACAGGTGGACGACTCTTTTGGGTATTATTTATGATACGCGCGAGACTTTCATTTAAAAAGGATGGTTTATTTATGTTGAAAAATCGAGGGCGTGACAGGTTGGAATTGTTGTGGTGAGGGTGTTTTGTCAGATGAGGACGATAGACGGGAGGGTTGCAGAGACCTTTGTTTGGCGTAGCTTCGGGTGTTATAAGAGTACAAAGTTGGCTGTGTTTGCTTCTTTGATTTACCTATTGTGCCTGCTTGAAAAGTAGAATACCTAGAAGTCAGTATTCGACCTGTGTTGGGTTAGGATTTGGGTTGAAATCCCAACCCTTCTGCACAGAAAGAGTTAATTACAACAATAAATGGTACAAGGTGTGAGGAAGAACTTTTGCAAGTAAAATGCAAGTATGTTCCGAGCCTGTAGGTTCCTGTCTTAGTTTGATAAGTTCTATGGCTTTCTAAAACATGCAAGGTTTTGGTAGTCTCAGGGTGCTCCGTTGTCAAATGGCACCAATCCTCTCACCAGCCCATCATAGGCGGTGATTGGGTGATTTCCTTTTTGATATACCACTAGGTACGAGTGACTGTGGAGTTTGCTGGAACCCCCAACATAGCCCGTGTCATGCCGGGATATCAGGTGAACTCAACGGGTTGCCCGCTCGATGCATATGATAAATGAATTAGATAAAGCATGTATTAGTCTTATGTTGAACTTTTTGGTTATGGCTCTCATATCCCCAGCAGAGTCGCCAAAAACTGTAGACACCTCCCAAACGGAGCATCGCCATACAGATTGATCACATTTGTTTGCTCAGTTGCTTGCTTGCTTCGTAAACCAAAATCATGGACATTCTCATGGCTAGGAACATCGCCACATGATAGCGGTTATCATCAAAACAGAGTCGCCACCCAGTTTATTAAAACTGGGAAAATGGATAAAGATTCTGGATACGGGAGCCAAAAGTACAATAAGGGGAAGGTGTTAGGCACCCCTCTTTGCCTAGTCGTGAGACTGGCCCATAATCATTCAACATAAGACGTGTAGATGCTTTGTTTAATTCCAACACATAGTCTGTTTATTTATTCATTTAAACAGTAAGCAAAGTGAGCCAGTGCGATAAATAAGCATGCATTTAGAAAGCAGAGAAAACAACAAAACTGTCCCAGGGAGATGGATCCCGCGGCCGGTGAATGGATGTCACGGCCGAGGGATCCTCTTGGTTTGATATACCAGCCGAGGGATCGAAGCCCCGGTCAGTGTTCTTCCTCACACCAGACAGAAAGATTAATAGATGATCAGAAAGTTATGATTTAAGCGTAAGAACGATAAATAAACAAACCAGAGGCCGTTGGGCCTCACCACCTTGATCCCTCAGCTGCTTGATTGCTTTGGATTGGGTGTGATTGACTGATTGCTTGATTGAAAACCCTAGGGTTAGGGTTTGAACTTCGGGGTTTGATCGCCGGGTTGACGGCTGCCTTCGGGAGGTTAAGGCTTTTGAAGAGTGGGTTTGAGGGAGTATTTGTGCAGAGTTTCGAGGCTTGAGAGAGTGTATACTCTGATAATTTCGTGTGTTTATTTTCGGAGTCCAAAGGCCCTTTATATAGGCAATTGGTGACTCACTCCGGCCAATCAAATCACGAGATGGCAATTGCAATTGCAATGCATCTCTAACTCTACGTCGTAATCTCTGAGCGTAGCCCAAACGCATCGGAAAGGTAGTGTAATCGGATCAAACGTCTGACAGAACACGTTCCAGAGTCTGGGAAAAGGTCGATCTAGCGGCCGAGTAAAGGATATCACGGCCGAGGAATGGATGTCTCGGCCGAAGGATAGATCTTGCGGCCAAGGGATTGATCTCTCAGGGAGATTTTGCTAGCAATAGGTTGCTCGGGTGAGGAAATGATGTTATGGCCGTGGGATCGATGTTACGGCCGACAGATGGATTCTCCTAGGCTTCTGTATTTCTGTCTGAAAGGGTGTATGGCTTTGAATTGGGTCCTCTAAGTGGCTCAAAGTTCTCACCGAAAGTCCTAAGGTTCTCAAGGAGGCAATCAGCAATCACTGTATCCATTTCATCATCGGGATGGTCCCAAGGTGGGACTTGAAATAATCGTTAGGCCAAATTGGGGTGTCTACAGTTACCACAACGCCGCCCCGGTTCCGGTATCACGTCATCTACACCGAGTTGTTCCGACCTCCAAAGTTAAAACCTCGAGAATGGAATAGTCGAAGGCTTAGACTATCTTGACATCTCTTAGTGTTAGTCGATTCAATCAAGGATACACCGTCGAAAAGAATCCTGAGGATCTTGGCAGCATCCGACCGTCATAAAATGGACTTGTCTGCTAATTGTAGAGTCTAGGAGGACACTGATGACGATGACATGCGCATTGCATTTCCTTAAAACTCTTTCAAAAGCTTGCTGCAGGAATGCCACTGAGTTCTCATTTACTTTGCTGTCAGAGCTCTAGGCCATCACCTTCCTCGATCATCAATCCAAAATGGCAGCACAAACAGAGCTGGGTGAGCTAAAGAAGGTTGTGGAGGAAATGAGTCAGAAACTGGAAAAACAAGCGATTATGCTCCAGGGGCTGGTTGACCTCTTTACCTCTGCCATGTCAAATCCAAATCTGGGGCTAAACGCTGCTAATGCCGGAGTCAAAGAACCTCCTCAGGCCCGCCACACTCCTGCGGTCGGAATCAAGCCGTGCTCTAGAGACATGTTCAAAGACCTGGTTGAGTTCCATGAGGCCAGAATTCACCTAAAGGAGGATGTTGGTTCCCTGTCCAAAACCGGCATTGAAAGGAAAGGCGCGCACTTTGACGAAGTCCAACCCCGTTGTAGACACCCCGATCTGGGTCTCCCAATTGTTTTACTTTGTTTTATGATTTTCTTGTTTCCCTGATGATGAAATCGGATCAAACGAGCTTGGATTGGGAATGGATTAAGCTTGGAGTGCTTAGAACCCTACTTGAACCTTTTGAACCCCTCTGAACCTTCAGTAAAACCCTAGGTTTAGGTTTGACCGTCGCGCGATTGTTCATGTTACTCGCGCGATACTCAGCTTGCCAGGTGTGGTCAAAGTCAAACTGTTGACTGTTGACCATCGCGCGATGGTTCCGAACACTCGCGCGACAGCTCTCTTCTGTCCCTATCACATGGTCCAGCTGGACTTGTGATGAGTGGATGTCACATGGGTCCCCATGGGCTGGAACCCCGTTTTCCTCAGCTGAACAGAGTTCTGGCAGGTTCTAACCACATGCATCCCCCAACCACTTCACCACCTTGTTGGCTAGCTTTATAACCAAGTTGTGACCAACCTTGTTGGTTGGTCCTAAAGCCATGTTTGGCCACTACCTAGCCCTTGCACTCCCCCTATAAATACCCCCCTTCATCCTCCATGTTAAGGGTTCCAAGAAAAAAAGATCACAAGGTTAATCACTCTTCCACAAGGCAATTAATCCCCTAGCACAAAGTTACTAACCCAAACCACATCCTAATCTTCCAAACTTAGTGTTTTACATGCACACTTAGTTGCAAGGCTCACTAATCAATCCAATCCATTTCCAAACCCTTTCCAAGCAAAGGTATAACACTTAACCTGTTTCTGTTTTGATCCCAAAGGGGGGCTGACAGGGCCAAGGCTGGTAGTTAATACCATGTCCTGGTCCTAAAGCCAGCAGAGTTACAAGAATTCGTGGTAGCTACACCCTCGCGCGATGGTCCACCATACTCGCGCGACACTTGTGTCAGCAAGAGAATGGACCACGTGGGGAAGGGAGGTTAGTCATTTATTGTTTTAAATACGAGCATGCCTGTTGTGGTTTATTTTGGAATATAGATCACTGTGATGTATGCCAAAAATAAATACAGTAGCTTAGTCCTTTGCTCTAAATAGTTTGGAATGCCCTTGGGATCCCCTGAATCTGTCTCAGGACCCTAAGCATGCAAAGCAATTCCTGGAAGTCCAGTCAGGAATGTCGCGCGAGACTCACTTTCTGTCGCGCGACAGTTCTGTGATTTCCATGAATGGCCCTTGCATAGGCAACTAGGCCTTTGGTCTCTGTTTTAATCCCCCTCTGTTTAGGGGTTGTGTTTCACTTCATTTGGCTCCTTTTGGAAGCAATATGTAATAATTAGTATTTTTACAGTTCCATATAAACTGCTTGGTTTGCTTCCTGGGTGTGCACTGGTCCCTCCAGAGCCCAGAAGGGGATGAATTTGAAACTGTGGTGAGATGACAACACTCGAGCGAGGGTTCGTGTGGCTCGCGCGATGGTTTACTTGCATGCAGATCTGTTCATGCATGCAAGTTGGCCATCGTGCAGGGCAAATCTGTCCCGAGCCTAGTTTTGGCATCTGATCGCTGTTTTAAGTTCATCCCATTCATTACTTGTCATGCCATCCATCCATGCTATCGTTTGATCACATCCTGCAAATTGTTACAGTTTTAATCCCCGATTAACTGTTCCCCCACCCTAATTGGCTAAAATTAATTAAAAGAAGAAGAATCACAAAAGTTTTCATAAAAATGCCTAAGTATAGACCGATCTCCGGATTGGGCGAGAGGGGTGCCTTAAAACCCTTCCCTTCTCGTAACCTGGCTCCCGAACCCAGATATGGTTATGACGGACTGGTTTCCTTAACTTTTTCAAACAAACAGCGCGGCAGGTGCTTCGAAATACGGTTCCTTGAGTGTCGGACCCTCAAAAACTCAAGTGGTGACTCTGTATTTTTTAGCGCTTGCCACCGGCGCTCGCGCTCCCTCGATGTTTTCAAAAGAAAAGGGCCGCAATGGCGAAAGGAACGGAATCCTTTTTCCAAGGGCATGCTGCCCACACCCGTGCCAAAAGAATGTATTCCCTTGACAGCGCAATGCTATATAATAGTGAAGCGAGTAGGGGGTCCGCCGGCCTTTGTCCCAGTCGCAAGACCCGCACAGGTCAACTAAGGATCTTCTCGTGCTTCTCTGCACCTTTGTCCTCGGTTTATGAGAAGCTCCTTGAAGCTGGCATCCTCAAGCCACTCCTTCCGACTCCCCCACCTCGAGCGCTCCCGGCGTCTCACAATCCAAATGCCTATTGTGCTTTCCATCAAATGCCTGGCCATCCCACCGATGCTTGCTACCGCCTTCGACATGCCATTCAGAATCTCATCGATAATGGCACTATTCCACCCCCATCAAAACCCGACGACAGTTCCAGCTCCTTGCTCCAACTCAAGTCTGACACTCTGGTTGGTCAGATATCTATCATCTCCACTCAAAACAACCCCACCTCCACTCAAATCAACCCAAGCTCCACCATACTCAACCCTACCCTCTACATTGTCCCAGAAAATCAACCCAAACCGATTGTTTCCATCCTGTCTAAACCTGAGGCCAATCTAGTGGCCACAGTTTGTGCAATTAAGGCTTTCTTTGCCAACACCTAGCCCGGCAGTGATGAGGGGCTTACAAAGGCAGAATTCAAGAGGGAGCTTGTTCAAGTCAAGGAGCAAACTGGCGGGCTGAGGATCATTGTTCAAGGGAGCACTGAGTAGGTTTGGTCGAAGAAACTGAGGAAGCTGAAGTGCTGTTGCTTGAGCCTGACATCCTTTAGATTCCACCTCTCTGTGAGGAGGCCAAGGGTAACAATAAAAGTTGCATTTTCAAACTGCGTCTATTTTGCATTGACACTTTTGAGTCTGAGTTTTGACACGGTGTCTAGCAAGTCGTCTAAGTCTAGCTCTGAGTCGGAGTTCGTGCCTCTTGGCCTTCCATGTCGTAGCTTCTATTCTCAATTTGAGTCTTTTGCTGTACTTGGCAACCCCCGAGGTTTCTTTTTATGCTATAAACTATCTTGCTTCTAAATACTTTGCTGGCTTTTGAATAAACTGTGTGGACCCTGACGACGAAGGGATAGGTTTCGATGGGGACATTCCCAAGAAAATGTGTTCCCTCGCCGAAAGGGAAGACGAAAGGCATGGTCAGCTCATTAAAAGAAGAAGTAATTTCAATAAACTTGAAAGATGAGGTAGACCCCTAGATGGTTCAAAATTGATTCAACACTGTCCCCAGAGGAGAATTGCGTCTGATCGGACAGGTTCAAAGAGTTCATCAGCGGCTTGGCATGGTCTCCCAAAAGACACGCCTGATGCTACTCCTAAAGATAACGAAGCATCAAATCTTTTACTGCCGGATGCCAAGCCAGAAAGCAGAAGCTTAGAAGGCTCCAGGCCTTGTACCATGTTCAAAAACAGCAATAGTAGCGTTCTATCAAGCGCACGTTAGAAAGGTGCAAAAGTGGCCTGGAGCGAGGCATTCCCAACCAAAGCTTTCTGGACCTTGCATTATCAAAGCCATTCTATCTGGGGCTACGGCCAAAGATCATTGACCTCGACAGCCTCAGCGGCAACAAATTCAACAATTTGGTCAACCTGAATCAATTCAAAAGCTACTTTTCCCTGAGAGAAGCTCGTTGGGCTGAAAACCCCAAGGGTGGGCAGTTCCAAGCAAAAGCTAGAGTAGCCTGCTAGACCGAGAACCTATGAAGGAGGTCTAGGCAAAAGTAAAAGGCAATATCCAAAAGCTCGCTAAACCGAAAACCTAGAAAGGCGGTTTTAGGCAAAAGTTAGAGCATAAATGAGAGGTAAAACACACGAGTGAACCTTGGCCCAAACTACGTTTTGACCTGATTCCCAGAATGGGATACGTAGGCAGTCTCTCCTTGAGACTCGGTCATATTCTATCAATTGGATCCATGGTTGACATTTTGGTACACATCAAAGGTCAGGAAAGGTCGAGAACAAGACAAGCTTCATTTGTGCAAAAGGAGGGGAAAACCTTTCATCTTTCAACCTTATTTCAAACTACTACTTCAATTTCAAAGCTGAGCAAAGCCTTTAAAAAAATATATATTTGAAGCATCAAAAGCAGAACAAAATGCTTGAGGCCCCATCAGGCTCACAATTTATTCTAAGTTCAGCGAAGTCTAGTTCGAGCAGCTATTGCAACTTTTCAGTTACGCGCGCTAGTTTGAGACTCATGCGCGTTTGTTCAAAGTTATGCGCGTTGGTCTCAAACCTGCGTGCGCTTCTTCAATTCCTACAACAGACAGCATGGGCAGCCATCGCCTAATGAAGACTTTGGCCTCTCGGGGGCACATTTCAAGTCCGAAGCACCTCGAATGTCATTCAAAAGGCTCTTGCCAAGTTTTCTATGCCGTGCGGGTCATGTGAGCCTAATGTGACTACACGGGGGTGTCGGTTTCAGTTCGGGCCTATATGAGTCATCCCTTTGCGTCTTTTGTTCACCTTTGCGACATTTTTCTAGTTTTTCGGTCTATTGCCCATTTCAGGGCTTTCTTCTCTGTTTCGTTTATTCGTACAGGTCTTTGTACATATTTGACTGTGTGTTAGTGTCAGTTTCACCTATCTAGGGATATTTTGGATTTTGGCCTGTTAATGCCCAAAATTTCATTATTGCCCATGTGTCGGAGAGTCTGCATTGTATCCTAGGACTCTTCTTCCTCATTATTCTGAGCTAGGCAATCTATACGTGTGCGTATGTCTGTGTGTCAACTCGATTCGCTCGTCAATGCAAGTTGGATATTAGCGATTGGTTTATACTCTATCTCCAATGAACCGAGAATAATGCAACCTTTACAACGCCACTACGGCATCCATAGTCCAAGCAAGCAGCAAGTCATCAAGTATAGAGGGATACATTGGCCCAATGCAAAAGCAAGTCATAGGGTGCTCTGACCCGTTCAAAGATTATTTACCTGGACACGCAGGCCCGCAGCTCAAATCATAGCAGTAAAGCAAAAACGAGGCTCAGTGGTAGCCCTCAATCGTCAAAATTGTCCTGGTCGTCGTTTGTGTCGTCCTTTATCTAGAAGCCGCCCTAGTTTGCCCTTGCATTTTCAATTTGTGCATTCAATTTAGTATACATGTCATTGCATATTGTATATCAATTGTTGAAAGCAGGAAAAGCCTATCAAGTGTCGAAACACACCTATCCAGCATCGAAAGCAGCAAGTTAGTTTGGATTTGGGGGGTTTCATACCTGGGATCTAGTTACTACGGGAATTAGAGCCAGAACTGCTGCTCTGGGATAGTGCAAATTGCAAAGGGGGGTGCCACATGCCGTTCTCCCTATCCGTTTATCCATGGCAAATATCAAACACACAGCCTCGCTGTTCTACTCTAAGCAGTCTCTAACAACAGTTCGCCTGTCCCGGATGGCTGCCTCTATTTAAGTCCAACTGTTAGCACATTTTCCAACAGTCTTATTGCTTTGTCTCGGATGGTCCTTGATAAAGAGATTGGCTCTGGTTCCCAACAGATGGAATTTAACCTACCTGACGCGACCTACCCGTGATTTGTTGGAACTATCCGTGCCGTGGTTAGATTTATTCTCAAACGACAGCCAGTCCTGTTCAAATTCAATGATGATCAGCCATGTCATCACCGACGATCAGCCATGTCGTCCACTCAACGATGATCATCCATGTCATCACCGACAATCAGCCATGTCGTCCTTTTCAACGATGATCAGCCATGTCATCACCGACGATCAGTCATGTCATCACCGACGATCAGCCATGTCGTCCACTCAACGATGATCAGCCATGTCATCACCGACGATCAGCCATGTCGTCCACTCAACGATGATCAGCCATGTCATCACCGACGATCAGTCATGTCGTCCTTTTCAACGATGATCAACCATGTCATCATCGACGGTCAGCAATGTCATCGACTCAACGATGATCAGCCATGTCATCACCGACGATCAACCATGTCGTCCACTCAACGATGATCAGTCATGTCATCACCGACAATCAGCCATGTCGTCCACTCAACGATGATCAGCCATGTCATCACCGACGATCAGTCATGTCGTCCTTTTCAACGATGATCAGCCATGTCATCACCGAGGATCAGCCATGTCGTCCACTCAACGATGATCAGCCATATCATCACCGACGATCAGCCATGTCGTCCATTTCAACGATGATAAGCCATGTCATCACCGACGATCAGCCATGTCGTCCATTTCAACGATGATCAGCCATGTCATCACCGACGATCAACCATGTCGTCCATTTCAATGATGATCAGCCATGTCATCACTCCGATCAATAGTGATCAGAATATCGTCCGCATTCATCCCCTCAACGACGATCAGAATATCGTCCAATCGATCCACAACGATGGTCTGCCCGTCCAATCAGTCTACATCACCGTCCGCTTATCCTGGTCCACATCGGTCTACAAGTAGCGCATCGTCCAGTAGTCTTATTGCTATGTCTCGGATGGTCCATGATAAGGAGATTGGCTCTGATTCCCGACAGATGGAAATTAACCTACCTGACGCGACCTACCCGTGATTTGTTGGAACTTTTTGTGTGCCGAATAAGGTTTGGTCCCCAACAACTGTGGGCAGCGTGCCCTGAGGAAAAGTATTTCGTTCCTTTCCTCGGATCGAGGGAGCGCGAGCGGAGGTGGCAAGCGCTCGTAAATATAGAGTCGCCACTCGGGTTTGAAGGTCCGACACCCAAGGAACCGTATTTCGAAGCACCTGCCGCGCTGTTTGATTTGAAAAAGTTAAGGAACCAGTCCGTCATAACTATATCTGGGTTCGGGAGCCAGGTTACGAGAGAGGAAGGGTTTTATGGCACCCCTCTCGCCCAATCCGGAGATCGGTCTCTACTTAGGCATTTTGAAAACATTGCGATTCTTCTTTTATTAATCAATTTTAGCCAATTAGGGCAGGGAAACAGTTAATCGGGGATTTGTAGACACCCTATTTTGGGCTGTCCAGATTAGTTTACTTACGGTCTTTGATTCCCCGATGATGATTAAGGTCAAGAACATCCCAAGTTTGTGAAACGAGTCTGAGCTTTGAGCGTCCCGAACCTCATCCGAACCCGTTTCAAACCCTTGCCGAACCCTCGAGCCAGAACCAAATGGCCTCAGCAAAACCCTACTGGAGTACGCCTATGGTGGACTAGCGTGCGCAGGAACCACTGCCACGTGTCAGTCATCCATGGTATCTGGCGCACGCCACTCAACAAGTGGCGCACGCCAGTAAATGCCAGTCAAATCAACCTTTTTCAGCCAAATGGGCGGGAGTTTTTTGTAACCGACTGACGTCAGTTGGCAGCCTCCTGATCATTACTTCGGCCAGAGATGTTCCCCTCTCTCTCCTACACCCTCCATCAAGCCTAGTCCCATGCATTAAATGCATGGGAGCCTCCTCCAAAGCCTTGCCACCCCAAACACCCCCTTAGGACCAGACTGATCTCAGTCTCCCTCTCCACCATAAATACCCCCCTTGCATTCATTTGCAAGGGGTTAACCACATTAAGGCTTGAAGCTCCTTTGTCTTCTTCTCCTTTATTTTCTCTTGCTTCTTTTCTTTGTCCATAGAAAGAGCAAGCAAGAGAAGTCTTCACTACAGTCTATAAACCACACCACATTCATCCTCCATCCATCTCCCTCAAGCTCAAAGCTCAAGCTTTCTCTCAAACTCACAAGCAAAGGTATAATAACCTCTTGCTCCTGCTTTCTGTTCTGACCCCTGAGGGGGGGCTGGCAGGGTCAAGGCTTCAAAGCCATTTGGTATGATCAGGTGGCGCACGCCAGTAAGTTGTGCCGTACGCCAGTCGTGGCTGTATGGCAAAACTGGCGTGGGGATCATCAATCATCCTTATTTTGCTTTATTTAAGTACTAATCACCCGGATGCATGATAAAAACCAGTTTATTATTTCCTGTATTTAGAACTGCTTTCTCTTCCATCTGTATTTATTGCTTAGTTTGGCCTTCTGGGTCCTTCTGGTCCTGTTCCAGAGCCCAGAATGTGCAAAGCCAAAGCATTGGGACCAAGAACTTACCGGCGTACGGCCCTCCTTGAGTGGCGTACGGTAGTGGTTTGTGTTCCAGTGGCTTGGCCCTTGCATGGATCTTCCATCCAGGCCTTTGATCATCCTCCCCTCACTGTTTAAGGGGTGTTCTGTCCATTTGGTGGCTTTTAAGCCCTTTACATTGTCTGTAATAACTTAGTAATCCATATTTAACTGCGTGGTTTGTCCTGGGTGTGCACTGGTCCTTTCCAGAGCCCAGAGGGTTGAGAGCAGAAGCTGTGAGCTTAAGTCTACTGGCGCACGCCAGTCGTTGGGTGGCGCATGCAGGCTTGATCCTGTGTGCAACATTTCACGGCCAGTGTGTTCTAAGTCTACTTAAAACGTTCACAGTAGCTTGCTCTCAATCTATTATACTTGCTTAGATCAAACATCAAACATCCATAAAACATTTTGTCATATTTTTGTACGTAAATGCAAATGTGTTACAGCTTTAATCCCTATTAACTGTTTCCCCGCCCTAACTGGTTAAAAGAATGATCGAATAAAGAGAGAAATGCAAACGCTTTACAAAACGCCTGAGTAGAGACCGGTCTCCGGACTGGGCGAGGGGGTGCCATAAAACCCTTCCCCTCTCGTAATCTGGCTCCCGAACCTCAAGATCGAAGGTGACAACGGTCCAGTCTACAAAAGCCTTTTTCAAAATCAAATAAACGTGGTCCGAACGTTTTCGAAAGAACGGTTTCTTGGGTACTAACCGCAAAACCCGATTGGCGACTCTCTGATTTGCGAAGCGTCTCGCCGCGCTTTCCAAAAAGGGCCCACCCGGAATTTTCTTGCACTAAAAATGCGGGGATTTTTTGGGGCGTGTGCCCACAGGATTAAAACTATAACATGTTTGCAGGATGTTGTAAGTGCAGAAAAACTAAGAGTAGTTTTAGCAGCACAAGAACGTGACGGCTACTTCGAGGTCCTCGCCGGAATCCCTATCTGTAAAACAGACAAGGGGTGAGTGCACCTTTGCCTCTCGTGGCAAAGGCCCTCCGATGCCTAAGTTAGTATCACGTACTAAAGGGAAACCCTAATTAAGCATAAGAGAAGACGTATAATTGTAGTATATCGTGTACCTTTCTCCTCTCGGTCTGCCTTGTATTTATAGGTTTATGGATGCTTGCTGCCCAAGTATCCATGTTGCCCTAGGTTTCCTATCTCGTATAGGAAACCCAGAATATCTCGGATTCTCGTTCCCTTATCAGTTCATTACCTTAATCCATTTAGGACTCCTTTCCACAGCTGGCCGAACTTCCCATTCCCGTTGGGTATCTCTCCAAGATCCTATCTTATTGGGATCTTATAGTAATCACGGAATATCCCTGTCACCAGAACCTTCTGGAACGTTTCCTGCGCCTGGGACTGCTTTTCGTACAAACCCCTTCCTGTTCGGCTATTTTATTGCCGAACAGCCTATTTGGACCAACGACTTCGCATGTCATTGCTCTTTCGTCAATCTCTCGGTCCAATACTCTCTCGTGTTACTGGACCTTGACTCCGTATAGACTCCCTGGACCAATGATCCTTCATATCACTGGTCCCTATCGCCGATCACCATTTCTGCACGGCGACTGTTCTTAATGTAATTATACCATGGTCCCACGTACCACGTGTTCGGGCCCTATTTGTGCTTGTTCGGGATTTACTCCCTACAATTGCTCCCCAGCTTTACTCGTTATTTACTCTTAATATGACGAGCAAAGCTTCTCAGGATCCGAGCAACATTTCTTTTGCTCCTATACCCTTTATTCCTTAAAGTTGGTGCAGAGATCATCATTAGTTCAAACAAAACGTCTAATCGTTTGGGCTCTCAAAGACGTTTCCTGCCCCTTACTTTACACATGGCGCTTATCGTACCGTTCGCATTAAATGCGGATGCACACCTTTTGGGGAACGGAACGCCCAAACGGCGTCTGGGGCGACGTTTCGCATACGTCACCCTACTAATTGGGGTACATTTGGGTTTTCACCCTATTTCGAAACCCCCCATTTCTCTGTCTCGATTCCCTCTGCAACCAGAGCTTTCAAGCACACCCGCCATTGGAGCCCTGTTCACCATCTCGAGGTCTCTTCCTTGTGCATCTAGGACTCTGATCACCATAATCGTAAGTCATCGTTCCTTCTTCCCCTATTTTTCGTCGATCTAGGGATTTTGTCAAGGTCTCTTCGTACCCATATTACTTGTCCATTTCACTCCTGTTTATAATGGGGAGGTTTAGGCGTCATTGCAACACCCCTCAGACCATGGCCTCGTTTAGATCTCGCTATGAGATCCCCGACGATGTGGCCATCAGTTTGGCCCCTGTAGATGCTATACGCCAGAGCCCCAACAATGACACTCTACACATTCCAGTGGTTGCCGTTGTAGAGGGCGGTGTTAGATTCCCCCTGGCGCCACTACTCCGCCAGGTTCTGGCTTACTATAGGCTATCCCCCATGCAAGTGTCTGCCAATTTTTTCCGAGTCGTTATGGGTATCAATACCCTAAACCAGATGTTAGGCACATCTTTAGGCCTGCATGATATTCATCACCTGTACAGCATTTCTCGTACAAAAGACGCCCTCACCTACTACCTAAAGAGTAGAGATTCCAGAAGGCGACTGGTGCTTGAATTGCCCGACTCCGTTCGAGGAGACGATGACAATTTCCTCGTCGTTACTGGAAATTTCGAGCCCAGAAACGAGGACGGCCAAGTGATAGGCTTTCACGCCCCTCACAGATTTGGGCAACCACGTCAGTTCTTTCTTCTTCGTAAAATTCATTCACCGAGCAATTTATTCGTATTGCGTTTTCAATTCTATCCACCTTCTGACTGTCAACTTCTCGTGTTGAAGCTGAAAATATCAACCAGGGGTATGCTATCATTACCCCCCAAGTTCATGTAGCACATATCACTCAGGCCCTAAATTTCAACGGTGAGGGCACCTATCTGGCTAGCCGAGCAAGAGCAGCACAGGTGCTCCTAAGTTACAGGGCTTCATACGGGGTTTTATTGACCGGCGCATCTGTGCAGCCGATGACCCACCAGTTCCTGGACCTGCTGCTGCACAGCCCGAGCAAATAGAGGAGGAAAGGCGTTCTCGGACTCCTCCGTTCCGTAATGCATCTGTGGAAATTTGCGAGGAAGCATCCACCTCATCGGACGGTTATCCCCCACATTCTCAAGAGATGAACCAACCAATCAACCTCGAAAGCCTCCTCACAATCCCAGGAGCTGGTCGAGGAAGAGGCCGCGGCACTTCTCGGGGCCGAGGTCGCTCCCCTAGTCCGGCGCCTTCGCATGGCCGCCGAGGAACAACACAACTTGACGCTCCCCCTGGATTTTCTCCCTAGGAACTCGAGGCTAGCCACAGGGACAAACGCCCGCGCTTGGAAGCGCCTGGGGGGTCCTCGACTCAGACACCCATAACCCAAACTCCAATCTGGGCTCCCCAATTCACTCATGGCAACAAGACTGTCACTGTTCGGGACAGCGTGGAGTCTGAAGGGACTGCATTGGCCCTATCCCAAGCTCTCATGCTTCCGGGGGACATGCAGAAGGAGGTGGTCAATTCGCCGAACAACCTGCTCGGGTCTTTCATGGTGCACAGCTTTAAGGTAAAGTCGCTGTCTTTTATTCTTATAACTTGGCCCCTTCCCAACTGTGTTACTGAGTAGGTAATAATATGTTTAGGCTGCGCAAAAGATGGTGGCCATGGCCCAAAAGCTGGGCCACTCAGAGCCCCAGCGTGCAAAATTGGCTAGTGAAAATGCCAAGCTGTTGACCACTGTTGCCCGGCTCGATAGAGAGAGGAACCAGGCTCGAAGTGCAGCAAATGAGTTCAAGACCAAGCTAGATGGTGCTGAAGATAGTCTAAACCAGACCTTGATAGAGGTGGAAGCGAGCAAAGGCGAGGCCAAGGCGTCCTACCAGCAGGGCTACAATGAAGGAATCAATGTAGCTACTGAGAGCTACAAAGGTCAGATGCCTGGGATCCAGGATCAGATATTCGCTGCTGGGTGGACTGCTGGCCTCAAGAAGTCTGGTGCAGCTGAGTCCTCTCCCTTGTGGACGGAAATTGATCTTCCGAGCACCGTGGTGGCCCAAGACAAGGAGGAATACGTTGAGGAAGGGGATAATCTGGATGAAGGGCTCAATACTGACGCCTCCGAGCATGAAGATGCAGAAACTGTTATAAACGTGGAAGAGACCCACCCTGGCCAAAAGGAAGCCAGTGGAGGTCCAACTGACGTGGGCACAAACACTGAGGTTACTCCTGCACAGATTCCTTCTTCTACCGTCGAGAACCCTACTGTCAAGAACCCTACCGTTTAACCAGCAGGTATGACTTCCCTTCTCTTGGAACTTTTCCCTGTTTTGGATACTTATGGTGGCCCTGCGTGGCCGTAAGTTTGCCCTGCGTGGCACAGATACATTTCAATACTTTTTAACTTTAAGTATTTGGCCCTTTGTGGCTTTAACATCGCTAGTGGCCCTTTTCATGGCCAACCGTTTAATTTCAACTGCCCAAATGTCTCGTACTTAGGTGTTTTGAGTGTTTTCGTTTTTAAATCTTGCTGGGGTGCAACCCTATGCTGCCCAAGTTTTTCCTCGTACTTGGAAACAATTCTAAGTGTGTTCATACTTAGATAAGTTTGCATATATCCGTTTGCTCCCCATTTTCATTGGTTTGGACTAGAAACCATCTAAGTTTACTCGTGCTTAGATTCCCAAATGTTTTTGTATTTGGGGCAGCTATGCATGTTTTCGTATGCACGCTGGATGTTCGTTTCTTAAGTCTAAGTGTATTCGTACTTAGTCAATCCAAATGTTTTCATATTTGGCGAAAGTGTGCATATTCACGTATGCATACCAGGTTTGTTCGTACCTGTATTTGTAACCGAGTATATTCGTACTTGCAAAGTTTTGAATCTGCTCAAATGTATTCGTATTTGGCATAAACCTATCCCTTTGCTCCCCAATACGAAGTGAGGAGCAAGGACCAAGCCTTACTTCGTATTCTAATCATAACGAAGATAAAAAACAATGTCTTATATCAAAATCAGAATTTTATTCATAATTCAAAAAAACTCGAGGGGGCGTTATGCGTACCCCTTGCAACTAACGAAAATAAAACAAAGGAATTTTATTCGTAATTCCCACACAATCACGATGTGCATCCTAAAACAGAATAAAAAATAGACTGAAGTTTTTTCAAATAAAAAACTTCCTCAAGTTGTGGACATTCCATGGCCTCGGCACTGGGTTCCCGTTCAGGCTCGCCAAACGATAAACCCCAATGCCCGCAATCTCTGTAACTCTATATGGGCCCTCCCAGTTTGCTCCCAACTTGCCCTCGTTGGCCACCTTGGTATTTGTGGGCACACGCCCCAAAAACTCCCGTGGTTTAGTGCATGAAAATTCCGGGTGCGCCCTTCTCGCGGAAAGCGCGGCGAAACGCTTCGCAGATCAGAGAGTCGCCACTCGGATTTTGTGGAAAGTACCCAAGAAACCGTGGTTTTGAAAACGTTTTGGATTGCACTTGTTTGAGTTTGAAAAAGGCTTGTAGACTGGTCCGTCGTCACCTTTGAAATCTGAGGTTCGGGAGCCAGGTTACGAGAGGGGAAGGGTTTTATGGCACCCCCTCTCGCCCAATCCGGAGATCGGTCTCTACTCAGGCATTTTATAGAACATTTGCATTTCTCTCTTTATTTGCTCATTTTCTTAGCCAGTTAGGGCGGGGGAACAGTTAATGGGGATTAAAACTGTAACACGCTCATGGATGTTTGATGTTTGATCTAATAAGTATAATAGATTGAGAACAAGCTTTTGTGGACGCTTTAAACAAACTAGCACACACTGACCGTGCAATGGTACACACAGGAGCAAGCCTGCATGCACTGGACAAGCCACTGCATGCAGTCAGGACCTGCGTGCGCCACCCACAACTGGCGTGCGCCAGTAAACCCAATACCACAGCTTCTGTTCTCAACCCTCTGGGCTCTGGAAAGGACCAGTGCACACCCAGGACAAACCACGCAGTTAAAGTATGGATTACTAAGCTATTACAGACAGGATAAGGGCTTAGAAGCCACCAAATGAGCAGAAAACCCCTTAAACAGTGAGGGGAGGATGATCAAAGGCCTGGATGGAAGATCCATGCAAGGGCCAAGCCACTGGAAACTAGACCACTACCGTACGCCACTAATGGAGGGTCGTACGCCGGTTGTCGTTTGATTCCAATGCTTTGGCTTTGCATCATCTGGGCTCTGGAACATGACCAGAAGGCTCCCAGAGGCCAAAAACACACTAAGATACAGATGGAATAGAAAGCAGTTCTAAAATACAGTAAGCAAAAGGTTGATTTTAGCATGCATCAGGGTGATCAGAACACAAATGAAGTAATAAAATAATGATCCATGATCCCCACGCTAGTTTTGCACGTACTGCCATGACTGGCGTACGGCTCAAACTACTGGCGTGCGCCACTGATCACTGCATACGGTTTTGAAACCTTGCCAGCATTAGGGCCAGGACTGGTATAGATTACCAGCCTTGACCCTGCTAGCCCCCCTCAGAGGTCAGAACAGAAAGCAGAAAGCAAAGGTGGTATACCTTTTTTGCTTGTGAGTTTTGAGAGAGAGCTTGAGTTTTGAGCTTGAAGATGATGGTGGATGAGAATGTGGTGAAGGTTATGGACTATGGAGAGTATTCCCTTGCTTACTCTTTCTATGGAAGAGAAAGGAAGCAAAGGAGGAAAAATGAAGAGGAAGAAGACAAAGGGCTTGAGCTCTTAATATTGCTAACCCCTTTTGAACTTGGTAACCCTTTGAAAGAGTGAGAGAGGGGAGTATATATAGAGGAGAGGGACTGAGATCAGTTTGGGCATAAGGGCTTGTTTGGCTTAAGGGAGCCTCCCATGCATTTAATGCATGGGACTTGGCTTGAAAGGTGTTGTAGGAGGGAAGGGGACAGCCCTGGACGAAAACAATCATCAGGGAGCTGTAGACTACGTCAGGGTGGCCATAAAAGTCCCGCGCGAACGGCTAAATAAAGTTGATTTGACTGGGATTGACTGGCGTACGCCCCTTGTTGAGTGGCGTGCGCCAGTAACGGGCGATGACTGACACGTGGTAGTGCTTCCTGCGCACGCTAGTCAAGAACCAGCGTACTCCAGTAGGGTTTTGCTGAGGCCATTTGGTTCTGGCTTGAGGGTTCGACAAGGGTTTGAAAAGGGTTCGGATAAGGCTCAGGACGCTCAAAGCTCAAACTCTTTAACAAACTCGGGATGTTCTTGACCTTAATCATCATCGGGGAATCAGAAGACCGTAAATAAACTATTCTGGAAAGTCCAAAATAGGGTGTTTACAGTATTACCGAGCACCTTACGAAGCACAAGGTCTCCAATACCAAATTCTCGGGGGTGGACATTTTTGTTGTAGCTTTTCATCAGTTGCTCCTGATATGAGGCCAAATGCACCAGAGCCTTTTCTCTACGTTCCTCGGCAAGGTCCAATTCTATTTCCAGGGCTCTGTCATTGCCTCCACTTTCAACCAAAGCGGTCCTGTTGGTCGGCAGACCAACCTCCAACGGAATTACAACCTCTGTTCCATATGCTAATGAGTAGGGGGTCTCTCCCGTAGACCTCCTAGGCGTTGTTCGGTGCGCCCATAAAACCAGAGGCAATTCATCGGGCCACTTGCCCTTTGCTTTGTCCAACCTCTTCTTGATCCCATCAAGTATAGTTTTGTTGGATGCTTCCGCCTGCCCATTACTCTGTGGGTAGGCTGGGGTAGAGTAATAATTCCTTATCCCATACTGGGCACAAAAAGCCTTAAATTTTTTCTGAAATTGGGACCCATTATCCGTAATCAGGGAATAAGGGACCCCAAACCGGGTGAATATGCTTTTCCACACGAACCTTTCTATCATAGGCTCAGTGATCTTAGCCAGTGGTTCAGCTTCAATCCATTTGGTGAAATAGTCTGTTGCTACCAACAGAAATTTCCTATTTCCAGTTGCCTTGTGAAGTGGACCCACGATGTCCATCCCCCATTGTGCGAAGGGCCAAGGACTTGTCAAGGGCACCAGATCTTCGACTGGTGTCCGGATCATTGGTGAGAATTTTTGGCACTTCTCACAAATCTTTACATACATCTTTGCATCTTCCTGCATGTGAGGCCACCAGCACCCTTGGGTTATTGCTCGGTGAGCAATGGACCTTCCCCCAGCATGACTTCCACACGTTCCCTCGTGGATCTAGTGGAGAAATTTCTGCACCATCTCGGGGTGAACACAAAGTAAGTAGGGACCAGTGAAGGATTTTCTGCACAACTTCCCTTCTGGTGACAGCCAAAACCGTGCAGATTTCGTCTTTATCTTGTGAGCCTCCTTTTTATCTGTGGGGAGTGCCCCATCTCGTAGGAACTCCACTATTGGATCCATCCAACTCGGTCCTTGGTTCACATCCAAGACCAATTCCACACTTCTTCCAATGCTCGGCTCAGCAAGATAATCTACTGCCACCCGCCTTCTGAATTCCGTCGGTACAGCTGCAGCCAGCCAGGCAAGTGAATCAGCATGGGCATTACAAAAACCATCTAAGTTTGCTGAACAGCCTATTTGGACCAACGACTTCGCATGTCATTGCTCTTTCATCAATCTCTCGGTCCAATACTCTCTCGTGTTACTGGACCTTGACTCCGTATAGACTCCCTGGACCAATGATCCTTCATATCACTGGTCCCTATCGCCGATCACCATTTCTGCACGGCGACTGTTCTTAATGTAATTATACCATGGTCCCACGTACCACGTGTTCGGGCCCTATTTGTGCTTGTTCGGGATTTACTCCCTACAGATGTGATCAAGTATAGCATGAATGAGCAGTTAGTATAGGATGAGAACAGACTCCTGTGGGAGTTTAAACAGACTGGAAAGCTCCTGTCTTGGAGTGTCGTGCACAGGAAGAAACCAGTATGCACTGATCAAGTCAATGCATGCTGACCAAACCTGCGCACGCTACTACAAGACTTGCGCGCGCCAGTAAGCCTAAGCCCACAGCTCTTATTCTCAAACCCTCTGGGCTCTGGAAGGACCAGTGCACACCCAGGACAAACCAAGCAGTTTATAGCAGTCATAATATACAGTTTAAAGGCTGAAAAGCCTAACAAATAAACAAAACACCCCATAAACAGTGTGGGGACAAAATAATAGCCTAAAATCAAGTTAAACATGCAAGGCCAGCCACTGGTCGGGGACAAACAGTCGCGCGAGGGTTCCAAACTGTCGCGCGACGGTGTGCCTGGGCGCGCGACGATTGCGCCCTGGCACGCTGGCCAATGCTCCATTTGACCATCGCGCGAGGGTTTGGGTGCTGCGCGCGATGGTTCGAGCCAACTTTCAAGTGTCTGGTTTTTCACATTTCTAGGTTCTGGGACAGGTCCAGAATGATCCCAGGGGTACTCCAATAGAACAGAACTAAATATTGAAATGCAAGCTAGCAATTTAAGCTCTAAGAAAAGCAGTATACTGGTTTTTTTGCATGCTTAACAGTGAGCTATATTTAAGTAAAGCATAAAACAGTAGGACACCAATCCCCACGTGGTCCATTGCGCGCTGGCACGAAGTGTCGCGCGCGTATATGGGACTCTCACGCGCTGGTTCCTACCAGAACGGTTTTTGAAACCTTGCTAGCTTTAGGGCCAGGACTGGTATTGATTACCAGCCTTGACCCTGCCAGCCCCCCTCAGGGATCAGAACAGAGAGCAACCACGGTAAGCTATACCTTTGGCTTTTCGAGTTTGAATGAGTGCTTGAACTTTGAGTTGAGTTTGAGGTTGATTGTAGGATTTGAGTGAGAACAAACTATGTTCTTGAGTGCTAGGTAGAAAACCAAGTGTTGCACTTGCTAATAGAGGAGAGAAAAACAAAGGGCTAGGGTTAGAACCTTTGTGCTCTTTAATTTCTTGGAACCCTTTGAAAGAGAAACAAAGGGGGCTATTTATAGGCATGGAGGGTGGATCTGGTTGGTGCCAGGAGAGGGACAAAGCCAGCCACGAGGCCTGGCTGAAGTTGCATTGGTGGCCAAGTTTCTGCCTCTGAAAAAGTAGGTGGAAAACAAACCATCACGCGATGGTTCCAAACTGTCGCGCGAGGGTGCGCCCTGGCACGCGACGGTCAATGGTCAAACTTTGACTTTGACCATCGCGTGAGGGTTCTAAACTGTCGCGCGACAGTGCGCCCGGGCGCGCGATGGTTACGCCCTGGAGCGCATCAGTAGGGTTTTGGCTTTTGGAAGTGGCTTAGGCTAGGTTAGGTTCAAGGGTTTTTCAAACGCTCAAAGCTCAAACATTCGACATTCCTGGGGTGTTCTTGATCCATTTCATCATTGGGGAATCAAATACCGTAAGTAAACTAATATGGAAGCCCAGATTGGGGTGTCTACAACAACGTTCATCGTTCCGCAATTAAACCATTTCCCCAAGCAGAGTCATGCCAACGACGGTCTGTCCGTCCAAAATCCAATCAATGACGGTCTGTCCGTCCAAAATCAATTCAACGACGGTCTGTCTGTCCAACTCCAAACAAACGACGGTCTGCCCGTCCAAATTCAAATCAACGACGGTCCGTCCGTCCAATCCAAATTTCAAATCAACGACGGTCTACCCATCCAATTCAACTGTTAGCACATTATCCAGCAGTCTTATTGCACTGTCTCGGTTGGTCCCTGATAAGGAGATTGGCTCTGATTCCCAACATATGGAATTTAACCTACCTGACGCGATCTATCCGTGATTGTTGGATTTCTTTGTGCCGAAGAAGGTTTGATCCCCAGCGGCAATGATTTATCTGCAGCTAATTATTCCCCAGGAGAGTCCGCCTCGGTATTCAATGATGGTCCACCCATTCCCATTTTTCAATAGAGTTCAAACTCTCTTCCAACGATCTTGAGATGGTCCGCCCATCTTCGATCCCTCAAATGGATGGTATTTTTATATACATGTCCACATTTTCTATTTTTCTTCTGGATAGCCTTGAGAGGGTGTCTAGAAACCTTTGACGTTACTTGTGCCAAGTCAATGGTGCTCCAAGTGCCATCAAAGGGGGGCTACTGTAGACACCCTATTTTGGACTTTCCAGAATAGTTTATTTACAGTCTTTGATTCCCCGATGATGATTAAGGTCGAGAACATCCCGAGGTTGTTAATAGGTTTGAGCTTTGAGCGTTCCGAACCTCGTCCCAAACCCTTTCAAAACCCCTTCAAACCCTCCGAGCCAGAACCAAATGGCCTCAGCAAAACCCTACTTGCGCACGCTGGTTTCTCACTACCGTGCGCTAATGAGCTGCCACGTGCCAGTCATCGAGCATTGAACCCATTTACACTGGCGCACGCCTGTATACTTGTGGCGCACGCCAGTGAACCCCGGTCAAATCACCTTTATTCAGCAACGAGCGCGGGACTTTTGGGCCACCCTAACGTCGGCTACAGCTCCCCTAATGATTACTTCGTCCAGACTCGTTCCCCCCTCTCTCCTACAAAGCCCATCACCTTGTCCCATGCATTTAATGCATGGGAGGCCCCTCTCCTTAACCCAACCAACCCTTAACCCAACTGATCTAGCCCTCCCTCAATCCTCCTTGGCCTATAAATACCCCTCCCTTTCACCCTTGCAAAGGGTTGGTTCACAAGGTTAGACACCATTAAGAGCTCTCAAGCTTCTTCTCCCTCTTTCTCTTTTGTTCCTTTGTTTTTCTTTCATCCATTGAAAGAACAAGCAAAGGAGCAATACTCTGCAACCCATAGCACTCATACCATCCACCATCCACCTTTCATAACCTCAAGTTCAAGTCCAAACTCATTTCAACCTCAAAACAAAGGTATACCACCTTCGTCCCTTTTTTTGTTCTGATCCCTGAGGGGGGCTAGCAGGGTTAAAGCTGGTAATCTATACTAGTCCTGGCCCTAATGCTGGCAAAGATTCAATGATCGTGTACAATGGTAGGTGGCGCACGCCAGTTCTCTCATGTCGTACGCCAGTAATGGTTGTACAGGCACAACTGGCGTGGGGATCACCGATCATCTATTTCTTGCTTTATATTGTCTTTGATCACCCTATTGCATGATAAAAACCAGTTTATTGCTTTCTGTCTTTTAGAACTGTTTAGCTATAGTACCCAATATCTCATTTTTGTTGCTTTGGAATGCCTCTGGGAGCCTTCTGGTCATGTTCCAGAGCCCAGATGATGCAAAGCCAAGCACTGGCCAAGTAGTGTTAACTAGCGCACAGTACCGTGTACCTGCGTGCGCCAATCATGCCTCGACCAGTGGCTGGCCCTTGCATGGCAACTAGGCTCTAGCCTCTGTTTTTCCTCCCTTCACTGTTTAATGGGTCTTCTGTTTATTTGGTGGCTTTCAAGCCCTTTGTCTGTCTGTAACTATATGTTACTGTTGATATAAACTACGTGGTTTGTCATGGGTGTGCACTGGTCCATTCCAAAGCCCAGAGGGTTGTTTGCAAGAGTTGTGAGTTTGGACCTACCGGCGCACACCAGAGCTGGTGTGGCGCACGCAGGTCGTGTCTGTATGCGGTGGCTTGGCCAGTGCACACAGGCTCGTTCCTGCGTGCACCACTTTAAGTCAGTGTGTTCCAGTTTGTCCAAAACACTCACAGAAGCTTGTTCTCAATCTATTATACTTGCTTTAGATCAAACATCAAACATCCATCACATTTTGCCACATAAATGCAAACGTGTTACAGTTTTAATCCCCATTAACGTTCCCCCCGCCCTAACTGGCCTAAAATGATCAAGTGAGAGAAAAATGCAAACGTTTCATTAAATGCCCGAGTAGAGACCGATCCCCGTATTGGGCGAGAGGGGTGCCATAAAACCCTTCCCCTCTCGTAACCTGGCTCCCGAACCTCAGATATCAAAGGTGACGACGGTCCAGTCTACAAGCCTTTTTCAAAACTCAAACAACGTAATCAAAACGTTTTCAAATCCCGGTTCCTTGGGTACTTTCCGCAAAACCCGAGTGGCGACTCTGAATTGCAAGGCGTTTCACCGCGCTTTCCAAAAGGGTGCACCCGATTTTATAAGCAAAAATGTAAAATTTTGGGGCGTGTGCCCACAGCTTCATGTATCACGGAAGTCCAAAATCAATCTCAACTGCTCTCGGCAAAGTCGTCGCTGACCTCTAAGTCCGGAAACTGAGGCGGCTGATATGGAGCCGAGGACTGCCTTGTAGCATGATCATATAATCACTTATTTCTATGTGCCAGCAGGTGCTAAATCATCCCAACTTGCCTCAACTCCCTTTAATATTGCGTTTTCTATTTCTTTTTCTTTTTCTGTTTTTGACTTAGCTTTATGACTTGAAGGTTGGGTTTGTTTCCAAAACATGACACCCATCAAGACTTCTTCACTCTCACTTTCGACAACAACGATGCTCCAAATCCAATGCAACAAGACACCCATGATACACAAAGCTAGACCCCCCTACTACAATCCAACCCACACACCGGTTTCCCAGGCTAGACTCAAGAACTGACTCGAACTGGTTTAAGATTGGTCAATGGGACTCGTATGTGGTCTAATCATGCAAAAAATGCCTTGTCTCATCTCCTATGCACGTTACCAACTCTCACAAATGCATGCAAAACATCTAGCTACTCAATTGTGAAACAAAAGCCTACTATTTTCCACAAATGCGTGAAAAAGAAAATAAAGAAAATGAGAATGTTTATCATGATGCACTATTAACTACGTGGGGACACCTACTCAATATCATCTACAGCACAACATGTTCAAAAATGACACCAAATATATGCATGAACTTAAATTAAACAAGCACAATAACTTGGCTAATTCTAACATGCTCGCCTAGCCATACAACCAAGCATAACAACCATATCCCCGAAAATAAAAAAATAAAAAAATTACCCTAGCAACTAGGCGTGTGCACGGTTCGGGCGGGTCGGTTTTGGCCAGAAACCCGAACCCGACCCGACCATGTCGGGTAACAATATTTTAGGCCCGCAGACCGAACCAAACAAGGGTAAGAACCGTCCGCGAGCCCGATTCTTTACGTCGGGTGAGTCGGGTCGGGTCCGACCCCACGGGTAAAGAACGCACCAACCCGAATCCCGAACCGAAAATTGATTTTTAACAGAAACTGAACTCGCACCCGTCCGAACCACATGTTCGACCCCGCCCGAAACCCTTCGGGTTGCGGGTTTTCTGCACACCCCTACTAGCAACGCATAAAAACATGTACAAAATACACCCTCCTCTAACTAGAAACATGCTATATCCCCAGAGTATGGAGACACAGCAAAAGAAAGCACAAGGGAGAAGAAATGGACCTACGGGTGGCAGCCAACCACCATGACCTCGGCCGATGTTCGAGGAATTTTTTGTCACCGCTCCTGCCGTCGTGTATAGCGCCGCACCCTGCAAAAGAATTAGGCACCAACTACCAAAAAGCACAAATGACATTAGTTCCGCCCGGCTCGTGTTATCCGGGCTCCCAAAACAAAAAGAAAAAGAAAAATACTCCACCAAATTGTCACGCGATCGATCAACATGTCATACTTATCTCCCCATCCCTCGCCGGTGGGCAAGGAATGGGTGGCTATACAAGACCATGATGCTATTTTTTTTTTCTTTTTTTTTTAAAGGATGAGAGAAACAAAAATAACTAACTAGAAAACAAGAAATGAAAGAACAATAAAATAAAAGATAATGATACATAGATTGTACCAAAAGCAAAAGAACTTAGTAAATTCCAATGTCACCGACACAAAATTACTCTTACTAATCGAAGCTGGCCACACGATTCTTATTTTAATAGCGGCGTGCGAAGCTATAAAATCCAAGTCAATAATGGGTACCACTATCGCTAGGGGCTGGGTCCACTTCTCAATAAATAGAGTAGTACGCAAAAGATACCCGTCGGAACGTAACCACAACGGCTACACAATAGGGTCGTCCGAATAAACAGGATCGACCAACACCTCTTCCGGTTCACCTATTTCATCCAGGATCGACCAACACCTCAATAGGGTCATCCGGCTGGACCGACGATGGGAGAGCTGTAGACAATGGGGCGCCCAGTGGCTGAAGAACTAGGTCCCAAGCGGCGCCACACACATCCTCTACTGCAAGCACCTCCATCAAACTCCCTAATTCTGGAGAATCTAAGAATGATGTCTCCTTGGCTATCTTCAGAAAATCCTTATACAAAATATTATCGACATGCTCGTGCACCAGCGTGTCGATCAAACTCACCTCATACACTTCCTCATCGTCCTTGACTCGACTATCCGCATTAAACACTTTCACCTCCATTTTCAAGTCCCCAAAAGACAATTGGACTTGTCCAGTTTTGCAATTCATGATAGCACTGGAGGTGGCTAGAAAAGGATGGCCAAGGATGATAGGAGTCTTCTCAAAGACCTCCGGTATTGGGTAGGTATCCAGTACAATGAAATCAACTGGAAAAAGGAACTCGCTCACTTGAATTAGAATCACTTTGTTTGGATGAGCATTTTGAGAGTAACTTTTACTCTCGGCACAATTTTCAATAAATTTCTCTCTCTATCTCTCTCCACTCATTACCACTCAACTCTCAAAAATAACTTTCTAAAAGTTCATCCAAACAAAGTGAATATCTTCCACCACTCCCATTGGAATTCTCACACTCCAGTCAGCCAACTGTAGTGTGACCGGTGTGGCTCTCAAATCGTTTAGGCCGAGCTTCAAGTATACCGAATATGGAAGCAAGTTGACACTTGCCCCTAAATCCAGTAAAGCCTTTTCGAACTTATGACCTGCGATAGCTATGGGAATGGTGAGACAACCGGGGTCTTTACGCTTAATCGGAATATCAGCCTGGAGGATGGAGCTTACTTGCTCCGTCAGGAGCACTTTGTCCTTACTCTTAGTCCTCCGTTTTGAAATGCATAGATCCTTCAAGACCTTTGCAAACTGAGGAATTGCGTCAATGGCTTCCATCAAAGAGATAGGAAACTGAACTTTCTTGAATAATTCAAGCATTTGAAAGTTCACATTGACCTTAGGCTTCACCACCTAGCGATTTGGATATGGAGCAACGCACTACAAGAAAATGCACTTTTAGCGACTAAATTTGCCTACGCAAGGCATTAGTCGTTGGCAAAAGCATGCTTTTAGCTACGAAAAATCAAAAGCGCGCGTCGGCACACTTATCGAAAATATTAATTATTTTCCGCGACGTAGATACTGTTGTAGGCAAAACAATTGGATTTGGATTGGCTGCCCTTTAGATAGAACAAGGGAAATATTTGGCAACACTATCGTACTTTTGGCAACGCAATACGCATAGCTATAAGTAAAACCTTATGGCAACAAACATTTTACGTTGGGAAAGGGTAGTTTATTGGCACACATTTTCCAACATAGGTTAATTGTGGTTAATGTGTTTTTTTTTTCTAAATTAACTATTAATAGAAGCCTTTTTGTTTCTAAATTTCTCTCCCCCACCTCTAAAAATTTCTATTTTCCAAGTGAGCTATTGGAGTAGGGAAAACACTAGACTAATCTATCCTCCCACCGAGGGAAAGATTTATCTTTTTTTTGGAAATTTTACCAAAGTTAATTCAATATTGAAACAAACTGGGGTTAGCCTAGTTGGCTAGGACTCTTGTATTTTACCAGGAGGTTAGGAGTTCGAGTCTTTCATTGTGTGGATATTCTTTTCTTTTTTTTTGTATTTACTGGGGTTATTTCTCCCCTTAGGGCTTGTAGTTGAGTTGGGTTGTTGGACTTGATTATCTCGTAGACTTGATGTAGTGTCTCGTGGTCAGGGGCGGATTCAGTTAAGGCACCACGTGACCCACCTGAATTTGCCGAAATTTTTTTTTAAAACCAAAGAAATTGGTAATATATATAAAACGACCCAAACTTGTAACATATTGAATGCTTGGTGCAAGCGGCCAAGGGTTCCTCCTTTATGCATGCGCGAGGTCGCAAGTTCGAAACGCTGTAGTGACACTTTGCGTTTTGTTTATATTTGGATGTTGAAAAGCCTGAAATAAAAAAACCTTTACCAAGATTTGTAGCTAAGAGGAGCTGAACCCACCCTCTAAGAACTTACCTAGACACAATACCATCATGCCAACAGATACAATTGCTTCAAATTCGGAGAAGGAAAACAATAAACACAAAAAAGACAATTGTTTCAAATTTTCTCTGTCTTTAATATGTTTTTTTTTTACTTTTGGTTGTGAATTTATATTTTTAGACTCCTCTAATCGAGATGAATAATTAATACTGTAGAATAAATCCAATACCTATCTAACAAAAAATTTTGAAAAAAGTACTCCCTCCGTCCCTTTTTAAATGTCCTGCTTCGTAACTCCAACTTATTAAAAAGACATCATCATTATACCTTTCACATCAACTTTTTCCTCCACTTTCCCTACTTACCCATCATTATTACACTTTTACTCACTAACTTTTCAAAATGAAATCTACTTTTAGGGACAAAATAGACAATTCACCAACTTTTACCCACTAACTTTACAAAATGGACACTTATTAAGGGACAGCCCAAAATGGAATACTGGACTATAATAAAGGGACGGAGGGAGTAATAAATATCCAAACAAAAATTTAGCCGGCCCAAAGGGCTCCAATTAAACAGGCTGAATTGTTGGATTTGGATCCATTATGGCCCCACTAAGCAAATGGAATTGGAACTAACACAGAAAAGCATAAAATTTTAGGCGGTTTAGTTACGCGCTCTAATTTATTTTCGTTTCATTCCCAGTTTTCCCATGATTTCCTCCTCTCTCGCCTCTTTGTATATCTCTCTCACCTCGTTACTCCTCTATTCTTCCTCTTATATGTTAAGCAATATCTAATAATATTACTCCTATATGTTATGCATTTTTTAATAATGTTTGATACGATTATTTAGTGGATCTCAATAAGATGAAACTATTTTAACAATCGAGGCCATTGATTTCGTTGTGCTTATTGATTAAATCATTATTATAAAAATTTGGCTTGACCAGGTTTAGAAAGCTCTTTGGGACGCAATTTGTTTTTTTGGATGATAGTTACCATTCGATCAAATGTGTAGCGATACCCGATCAACTTCATTCTTGGTACAAATGATGAACTTCATAATTTGTATAAGATAAACGATTCAAATTGAAAAATAAAGACTTTGGAGGGGGTTGGGTCTTGCAATTTAATACTTTAATGCCTCGGAATGCATCAAATATTGTCCGATCAGGCGGTCCTCGATATCCGATGATCTTCGATTTTGGTGACAACTATGGAATTAGTGAGACGTGAAATCTTAACTGTTCAGATCGACCACTGTAAAAATTGAGATGGTAATGACTTTTTAACTTCTATACGTTCAATATAATTCTTAACAAACTAAGTCTTGTGTTGTACTTGAACGTACGGTAGCTATTCGACCGCGACAAAAATACGATGATCTAGACCGTTGCTTTTGTTTTTCTTGTTGGTTATATCATTCTCGTAAAAATTTGTCTCGATCGGGTTTAAAAAACTTCTTTATCGAGACACAATTTTATTAACAAAATGAGTTTTCTGTCCGATCAAGTGTATAGCAATACTTGATTAACTTCATTTTTTGGTATGACTGATGTACTCCCTAATACGTAAAAGGTGAACGGTTCCGATCGGGGAAAAAAAAAACACTCAGGTGGGGTTCGGATATTGCAATCCAATACTTTAATGTATCAGGATGCATCAAATGTGGTCTAATCAGGTGGTCGCCGATATCCGATAATATTCGATTATTGTGATAATGACGGAATCAGTGAGACATGAAATTCTTATGGTTCAGATCGACCATTACTAAAATATAGTAACTGGCTGATTAAGAGGCTACAAGTTCGAATTTCATGAAGGCCAAATATTCCCAACCTTTGGGCCACTAGAGGTTGCCCGGTCGTTTACTTCAGCGCCCTGAAATCAATTGTGTTGGGCATAAACTGGTCCGAACATTTGATATTCAAAAAAATAAAATAAAATATGCAACGGAAGGGCATAGAATTTGTATATGTGATACGTTTATATATACGATACGAGAAGGCATGGGTTTGGTAAAGTTTTTTATTTTGTCTTTTTTTCTAAGTAGTATAGTTTTTTGATTTTGTTACATATGCAGATATTGCACCTATTTTCTGTGAGAGGGAAAAATAAAAACACTATAGAAAAGAAAAGGCGCTAAACTTTGGCGCTCAGATTTTTCCATCGGTTCCCTACTCAACCCACGATGTCCTCTTCTCTCGGCTCTTACTTCCCTCGTTATCATCGATTCTTTTTCTTTTCCACGCCTTCTATCTTTTTCTGTCAATTTTCAGAGGTTTCTTCTAGGGCTCTTGAGAGAAGCAGTCAATCAAGGTAAAATTCCATCGGTTCCCTACTCAACCCACGATTTCCTCTTCTCTCGGCTCTTACTTCCCTCGATATCATCGATTCTTTTTCTTTCCCACGCCTTTTATCTTTTTCTGTCAATTTTCAGAGGTTTCTTAGGGCTCTTGAGAGAAGCAGTCAATCAAGGTAAAATTGTCTCCTTCTATTTTTCTATGTTTGAATATCGACCTGTGGTTTTCAAAAAATATCGACCTGTGGATATATACATGTTTATTTGCATAGAAATTCTCTCTCTCTCTAGTTCAATTGGAGATTGATTCCACCCAATCAATCATAAATACAGAAATATATACGTGTATATGTGTGTGTGTGTGTGTGTGTAATGTGTTGTTTTTGTGTTGAATGTTTTTCTCATGGCATATCCCAAAAGTTCAAGGCAGAATATCTGCTCCCCAAGGCAATAGGATATGAAATCTAAATCACCGTCGTACCAGGAAACGTCCTTTATTAAAATAATGACCACAATATTAATGGTAGTTGTTGACAATTCCAACTTGTATACCTAACCAGCATTGTTCTTCAATAAATTTGTTATTTTGCTTGCTTAAATTATTTGGAAAAAAAGATTGTAGGAGTTTATGAAGCACTAACACTCCTAGAGATTGTCATATATGTGTCAGACGCTTACCGCAAAGAGGTTTTTTGGATTTTTTGGGCTTTTTTATTTTGTCTTTATTCATATTTTTTTTATTTTGTTCGTTTTGTGACAAACTTTTGTAGATTATTGATTCATCTCGATGAGAGAAATCAGAAAAGTAAAGCCAAAAAGCTTCTTAGTGTTACTTAGCCCAAGAACTCATGACAAGCATGAGAAGTGTCATAGGTATTTTTGGTTATAACCTTTGAAAATTTCCAGAATTAAGTATCTCAGAAAATATCATGGTTATATATTACACTTGATGGGTTGATATTAAAACTGCATGTAACTAGATATGGATAGAAGTTGGATGTCACTTCCTGATAGATTCAGTCAGCCATATATAGACGGGGTGAGCTCTTTTATTGAATTTGCATAGACACATTCGGGTGAGGCAAGGGAAATCAAGTGCCCATGTATCAAGTGCTGCAACTTCTACAAGCAAGAGTATAGCATTGTAGAAACTCATTTGCTCGTAAATGGGATTAAGCAATCCTACACCACTTGGTTACAACATGGGGAACTTCCCCAACCCGATGAGCTGGATGAGGATGGCGATGAATCCAATGAGTATCGGGATGAATATGATGCATTGCTAGAGGACCATTAGAAAGGGACTTAATTATATGTGTGATACCCTAGAGAGTGAGGATATTTGTAGCTTTGAGAAACTGTTGGAGTCCTCCCAACGCCCTTTGTATCCAGGATGCGAAAAATCAGAAACTCTACTATCGTTTGTCATTGAGTTGTTCAAGTTGAAGGTAGATAATAGGTTGACCAATAAGACTGTTGAAGGTATTCTGAAGATACAACGGCGGATCTTGCCAAAGGGGAATGTGGTTCCGGGGTCAATTTATGAGTGCAAAAAGTTATTGCATGACTTGGGCTTGGGGTACGAGCTCATTGACGCTTGCAAAAAAGATTGGGCTCTATTTTGGAAGGAGAATGCTCACTTGGAGAAATGCCCGAGTTGTGAAGAGCCTAGATACAAGGTTAATGATGGAAAGGGTAAGAAGATCCCACACGCAACCCATCTTTTTTTACGCGACTCATAATTGCCCATGTTACACATCTTACCCATATATCGTATGGCATGATGGTTCATAATATGCATGTGATACTTATTAAAGAATTTTGAAGTTACAATGTCACCAAAAAAAAATTTAAACTTCTTTTGGCAACTAGAATTTGAAGTGTGTTGTTTTCTTTTTTTAAGGAAGACAAGTTTAAGGAAAATATCTAGTTTTATGTGTTCTTTTGTGTCTTCTTTTCTACACTATAATCGCTGTACAAGATTCAATACAATAATTAAAACAAATCGCTAGGTGCGCGCTATGGATGTTGTTTCCATCAGTAAAATGATTAAAGGCTACTTCATTCCATACATAAATCCTATCTGAACATGTATGAGTTCACACATAGTTTCCCTTCTTTCTTTAATATGTTGTTGGCATGAAAAAGAATCCTGTTCAACTTGGCATTTTGGTGGATTGAGCAACGTGATTAGCATTACAATTGGATTTGTTTATTTCCTTGTAGACGAAGTCCGACAAAGGAAAGCATGCCCGATCCAAGGTGAAATTCAATCATACAAGTGGCTCCAGATCGTTTATATCACGAGCTTCTATGATTGTACGTGTTGGCTTAGAATTGTGAACTTACTACTTTTTTATTATTGAATTCATACTTACTGGAAAATTTGATGGACTTACAGCTAAAAGGGAAGCGTAAAAAACAGAACATTGCGGAGAAGTTCGAGATGACCCATAGACGTCATCGACATGGGGGAGAGTGGATAAACGACAAGGCTCGAGAGCATCATGTATGTATATTATACATTCTTAGATGTAATGCTATTCTGTTTTTGTTTTATCTTTGCAGTTTTCTTGTCACAAACTAACAGATTTAAATTTGACAAGCTAAATTAAAAGCAAAGCTTAAAGAACAATCGCAGTCCAATGTCACTAATCCTTCATCCGAGCGACAAATTTCCGTTGATGTGCTTGGAAAGAGGTCAGTTTATGTGAAGGAATACGGGAGCCGCATGAGTACTATTTCATCGTTCAATCAACCTCAGGAACCTAGTCCTGAGGCGACTATTCTACAGAAGAAGGTTGACGATCAAGCTAAGACCTTGACTAAGCATTCTCGGACAATGACAGTAGTTCAAGGCCTTCTTCAGGTGTTGGCTATAAAAGCAGGGGTTGATCCAGCCCAAGTTTAGGAGGTAATCAATAAGTGCAATAGTGAGGCGGGCACATCAGATGAAGAGGGTGATGCGGCGGGCAACTCAGACGAATTAAACACATTAGATGAAGAGGATGATGAGGCGAGCATATCAGGTGAAGAGGATGATGCAACTTCTACTGGATAAGTTAAAGGTAAAACGATAATTTTCTCCTACATCCTCATTTGTACCCATCAAGATAGGAGTTACCAAATTAAGTAATCAGATATTATTTAATACATGTATGTAGCATCTCATACGTCTATCATTAGTTGTTGAATCAAGGGCACTCGGGGACCACACTCAAGAACTACTCCCAACTCGTGGTTCTGTGCACTTCAGGAAGAGTTAAGAGCAGCTCTTGTGGTTCAACCAACTCCTTAACCCAAATTGGGCAGTCTAGTTCTAGGAGAGTGGGAGATATGAAAATTCTCTCCTGGAATGTTAGAGGCTTGGGCATGAATGAGAAAAGAGGCATTGACTTTCATAAACTAATTCCTTTTGCTTTCTTTTTCTTTTTTTTCTTTTTTTTGCCATAGGTAGTGCAAGTGATTAGGGGGTGTTTCCACTAATAAAAACCACACAAAATTTAACGCATTTTACCATTTCGTTTCCACAAATAAAAAAGTTTCAACATTTTACCATCTCGTTTTCACTAACAAAAAATTTGTCAACAAAAACTTTTTTTGCTAGGGTAACTCTACTCACAAACTCATCAACAACTTATTCACTATAGGAAACACCTAACAACTTTTTTTGCTAGGGTAACATCTTACTTGATTGTAGGTTCCTAATGGAAGAGTTTGAAGTAGTGTCCATTAAGCATATCTGTTGTGAATTAAATTATTGTGCGGATGCGTTGACAATTTGACGCACTGATATCGGTGGGAGATTTTCATATCTACCCTTACATTCTTATTTGTATTGCTAATTTACTTTATGTAAATTTAATTAGGGTTGTATACCCCCGGCTTGTAAACTCTTGATTAAGTTTTTAATGCATCGTTCAGTTGCTTATCTTTTTCCTTAACTTTTGTTCTCTTGTACGTCATTCAACTCTTTGTTGGATGACTTCTTTTCGGGGAGTTCTCTCAGCACATAATTCGATTGGGTTCTCCCTCTCATTGATTCTTGTTTACTCCTCCTCAATGTACCCTATCGAGTGTTTTTCTTAATAAAGTTTTTTTGGCCGATAAAAAAAATGCATCGTTGAGTTAAAAAAAAAAAAAGGGACCAAATAAGTAATCTGAACCCATAACTAGACTTTGAGGTCACTAAATAGTAAATATTAGAGGTGGCAAATGGACGGGTAAGTATGAAGAACTAGACTAGACATGGATTCTCCTTTTGTTAATTGCACAGCTAAATACTCCAGTTAGCACCTGGTGAGCTATGAATAGGCCAAGCCTGCATAGTCTTTGGGCTTTTGGCCGAACTTTAAAAAGATTGGTTTGCTCTTACTTTACCATATTTTCTGATTCCATATCTGGGATCTCAACTGGACTGCACTTTGTAGTTCAGGTGTTTTGGGCCTCCCTTAGACTCACCTCCAATGCTTGGAATCAATTTAACTACTTTTTTATAACTCAAAGTGTCCAGGTCCAACTTATGAACACTTCTATTAATTTTGGGAGACCTATTCCATCGCTTATTTGCGGGAGTTCCAATTAAAGTCAGAGCAAGGCTCTGTATGGATTGATCCCCGCGTAATTGCATAGTACCTGAGAGATTTCGAACGTGAAACTTTATGAGAAAGCAAACCCGGCCATAAGTCTCAGACCTTGACCACTCGGCCAACCTCTCAGGGTTTTGGAGTCAAAAACTTAGTTTCATCGGCATCAATCAATGAGTAGGGGTAATAAACGAGCCAATACTAAAAAGTGCCGCATTAGACCTATAGCTGCATCGATACACGCGGCACTAAGGTGGAGTGCCCCAATACACAAACTGCCCCAACAGGTCTCTTATTGAGGCAGTTTTGACTGCCCTAAAAAGCCATTTTTGTTGTAGTGACGTAGTTAATCAAGCTTGGTTTGATAACCTAACGAGCTTCAAAAATATATTCAAGCTTAGATTGTTTATGAGACGAGCCCATCTTAAACGAGATTTAATCAAGCTAAACACAAACTCATATCAAGGAGCTTGAATTTTTTTATACGTAATAAGCCGAACAAGCCGAGTATATATAGTAGCTTGTTCAAACTTGACTGGAAATCTTAACGAGCTTCAAAAAAATGTTCGTCAAGTTTGGTTTGATTGTGTTACGACTCATTCTTAAACAAGCTCTTAATGAACGAACACAAACTCAAACTCGAGTAGCTTGCCTCGTTTAATAGCAGCCCTATCAATGAGATCCAAAGCTTTAAGATGCACATTTCCCTTACAAAACTAACTCGTTTAATTGTACTCTTCCCAGCATTTCCCTTTTTTTAAATGACCTTCCCATCCTCCTCATCCTTCTTTGTGTACTCTTGATCTTCATCCTCCCCATCTTTCTTATATCTTCCTCATCATTACCATCATCGTCCCCGTCCTGCCCATTTTTTTTTTTTTGGTAAAAGACGATTCATTAAAACGTAATTAAGCGTTTACAAGTCTAGGGTAAGCAACCCCGCTCAAATCCGCATACAATAATATAGCAATACAACTTGGAATAAAAGGGTAGACATGAAAATCTCCCACCGACACTGGGGCGTCATTTGCCAACGCATCCGCGCAGCGATTTGCTTCCCGGTTGATATGGTTGATGGCAACCACATCAAGCTCTAGCATCAGAGACCTGCAATCAAGCAATATGTTACGAAGCGGATGATTCACAGCATTAACATCGTTGAGCAGTTGAATGACACCCCTAGCGTCCACTTCCACTTCCAGATTATGTAAATTGCTTTCTTTAGCTAAAGTTAATCCATCCCTTAAAGCCCACATCTCGGCCATAAGGCTGGAACTAGCACACATCTTTCTGTGAAACCCGCCAACCCATTGGCCATGGTGATCCCGAATAATCCCACCCGTGGAGGCAGTCCCTGAAGTTGAGTTAAAAGCTCCATCCGTATTAAGTTTATAGCGGTTAGATACGTATTAAGCTCCATCCGTCCTGCCCATTTTGATCGTCTCTCTTTGTATCTTCCTCATCTTTATCCTCCCCATCCTGCTCACATTTCTTTGTTTTCTTTCGCATCGATCCCGATCATGACTATTTAGTTTTTTTGAAACACTGATGTATCTAGCTCACCGATTCATATATCTGATTAATCGAACTAATTTTCACATGAACTTGATGATTCGTGGAATCTAAAAGTTGATCGGTTCGGCATTTCAGTTGGACATCAAATAGACCCAAAATATCTGAACCACATGGTATCGATCGTCCAAATGGTGGTTGAAAATAGACATTTTGTTCAAGAGTTTTTGGTAACTTTGAGCCGAATTTTAAGTGGGCCCCAAACATCTTTTGAGTTGAGTTTCACTGGGTTTAGATACTAAAGGAGTTTAAACCGCAGAAAGAATGAACAAAATTCATAAAAGAGATAAATAAAAATCGTCTCTCATTGTGAGAACGATCGAGAAGGTTTCCACCAATCCTAAACCATCATATTAATTAACCTAAAAAGGTGATAATTAAACTTATAAATAGCAGCGGAACTTTGAACCATATAATATTCTCATCACATAAAGACACAGAACACAAATTATATACATGGCGTATAATGCAAACATAACTAGTGTGTGTCACAAAGCACATAGAGGACATGTAAACACTTAATACGGCATAATTTAACATTTATGATTCACTTATACTTAAATAAGCATAATTAATCATCTTAATTAAACACCTTAGGTGTTACAATAAATTGTTACATTTATTTGCGGCTTTGTGATATGTTCATAACATACGTTATAAGCCACGATCACGATCGATGGTGATAAATTCCTCGCATTTTTGTGGATATCATGAAAATAATTTCAGAACATTTTCATAGATGCATGATCGATCGATTGATACGACTACCAAATTATGGCCATGTACGTATATAATAAAAGATCATACAAACTTGCATTCAAGGTGTAATGATGATATCTTTTTTAAAAATTAAAATTACGAAGCAGGACACTTAAAAATGGACGAAGGGAGTAACAAGTAAAATCCCAAAAAAAAAAAAGTGTATTCCATGAGGCATGAACTATAAAGTTCCTTTAAAAAAAACATTCGATATGTCCCATATGTATAACTTCACTTTTTTACGGCTTACTTGTACGCTTAAACGTCAAATTTAGAAAATTTTGTAACAGAGACTGAAGAATCAGTTAATATTCCAAGGTACGCACTAAGTGCACTGTGCACCATAGATGTCTCCTAAAAATACTTGGCTCCCGCCTTGAATGGCTTATTTTCAAGTATATATATAATCAATTAGCGAGAAACTTATTTACGGCTACGCGCAATCTCACCGGATCGATCGTTTCGGCAATTAACTGTTGAGATACGTTTTTAACCTATTACCAGTAATAAATATTTTTTACCGTTAATAGTTTGTCTTTAATCTGGATCGTCCAAAATACTTTTGGACGGTTGAGATTGACCTCCGTAAACATTATTTAAGGGAGGCCCCGTTAAAAACTTTTTTCTCAATCAATTAATCATCAGTCAATTCGTCTCTTTCTAAGAACGTGAAAGAAATCTCGAGAATTTACGTTTAGGATTCAAAGCCAATTGTTTATGTTGCATCAAAACAGATATTTAACCCCACCGTACTGGAATCACATACAGTCAATCTTTTTACCGATCGATTTTGAGATTCGATAATTTGCAATTTTTGTATCAGGTTCAGCTGACACCTGCAGTAAGGACCTTATAGTTAAGGCCTTAATAATATTGGTTGACATTGCTAACTTAAGTCAACCCTCTTTTTTTTTTTTCTTTTCTTTTTCTTTTTTTGCCTTCAAAAAATGTTTTTCGAATCTCTAAACATGTGGATTTTGAAGTTAAAAGGAAAAATATATAAACTAGGGCTTAACTTTTTATAGATGCTTACAAAATCTTACACCAGTTATTAACATTTCTTTCGAATACACACCTCTAAGTGGGCGGAAATGGACGGGTTCAAAAATAAGGGTTGGAATTGCCACCTCTACATACATACAGGTGTTAGATTTTTTAGAAAAGTTCGTTATACAGTAATCAATCAACTACCAACGAAACTAAAAGAATTGGACAAGTACCACTTTTTCTTATTTTTATAGGAATACATGAGTGAAACCAAATCTTAACAATAAATGTGTTTTATCAACACTTTCACAATAACTTCTTGAAAACATTGTCAAGACGACATAAACAAATAAAAACAAAAGAAAACCAACATTTGAAGACGCTTGGAATACATTTACAGATGCATACACCAGCAGTTGTTTAGGCGATACGGTTAGGAGGTCAACTGGATCCAACTAGCGATACTTGGCACTCCATTGTTAACCACAAACAACATATAGTAACTTGGCGGTGCCACATTCCCACTGGGAGGCGATGTACACCCAATTTTGTACTTAGTACCGACCGGCTTAGGACCGGTGATAGCCAAGTTTACCAATCTCTGCCCCTGTGAAAATGAATGTGTAGTGAAAGGCGCACTTACGAGATTCACCTCCACTGTATCACCCACCAAAGTCGGCACCGTTATAGTTACCTCGAAAGACACTCCGTACCCAACCGTTGTTGGCGCCTTCACCACCACCGGTTGATAATTCGCGTTGTCTGGTGCCAAATACCCTGGCGAAAATGCCTCGATAGCCAGCTCCGTCGGGTACTGCCCAGTGTAAGTGTAGTAGTAATGCGTGTTACTTCCGGCGAGCAAAATTCTCCCGTCGGGTAATAAATTCGCGGTCGAGTGGTACAGTCTGGGGATTGTACCGGGGGTTAGCTCGGTAAATCGAGATCCCAGAGCTAAGTCAGGTTGGTAAAGAACCGGGGTCAAACACGGGCTCGTTGCCAATCCGAACCCTTGCGACCCTGCCTGAGCTCCGTTGACGATTATTACTTCTCTTGTTGGTAGCATCACCATGTCCCCCATGTTCCGAACAAGCGGCATGGTATCCATCTCCCAATCAGAGTCGAAATCAGTCGCCACGATCCGCCCACAAGTCCCTTGAGCCGGTTCATATATAGTCTGATTTTGGTAGGCATTTAACTGGGATCCACCGCAAATGACAATTTCGGCCGTGGAATAGTCCCCTTCCAATGCCAGCATGACAGAGGATCCTGCCGACGGATAGTTACGTGGGCCCCCCGGCAACTGAGGATAAGTTGTTACAATCGCGTTTGCATTGTAATCATATAGCACGGCTTGAGTGTCATCAAATATAAACAGATTTCCTTGAGGGAGAAGGTGAACGTATGGATACAAGTTATCCCCCTGGTCATCTGCCGCCTGGCCGAGGAACGGGAAATTGACCGCGCCGCCAGATTTCTGTGGGTAAAACTCCAAGGTGTTGACGCTGATGCCCCCAATTATTATGATAGTGCCGTCGGGGAGTATCTGATTCGTGGCGTACCAGCGCCCATTGTACAACTCGATGTTTTCAAGCTCTACCCAATTGCAGTTGGAATCGGCTGCGCAGGGGGTGAACGTTCGGAACTTCTGGGCGCCGTCGTTGAAGCCGCCGGTGTGGAGTAGGGTGCCGTCAGGGAGGTATTGGCCCGAGGAGCACCACGTGTCAGTTAGGATCTCGAGGGGGCGGATTGTGTTGGTGTAGAGGTCGAGGACAGCGGAGTGGGCGTAGCAATCGTACTGTAAACTCTGGTCGTTTGCGTCGGAGCGGCATGTGCCGTCTGGGAGCTTTAACTCCGACGCGCCAATGTCGGTCCGGTCGAGGAGGATGACGTTGTTGTACGGGGTGACGGCGGTGTGCATGGAGGAAATGCCGGCGTTTTCAACCAGGGTTGCCCACGTGCCCAGGTCCTGGGCACTTGTTGGGATGATTGTGAAGGCCAAGCAGAGGAATTGTAGACACAAGAAAATGGGAGCCGCCATAGTGAAAGGGAGAGAGAGAGTTTTCAGCTCTGTGTGTCATCTACCGTTATTTGAACTGAGATATATATAGAGATAGGAGGAGGGAGAAAGTACTGTGAAAAGTTTTGAGCTATGTGTAATCCCAACTGGGACAGGTGTTAGGATTCTCATTCACTACGGGCCTACGGCTAAGGCAAAACATGGGTTTTATTGAGTTTGTGTGCTACCGGCTGTCACTTTAAAACTCTGTATTTCTTCCTCGCAACATCTCTCTGGGAACCGAAAATTGAACCCGTTTTAATTTTTCGAACCATTCGAAATTGGAAGAAAGCTAGGGATGGGGGTCAATAGCGGTTTCTTCAGTTAATTGACCTTTTTTTTTATCGGCCGAAAGAAATTTATTAATCATTGAAACGATTAAAATGATCCAAAGTATACGGCATCACTACGAAGAGAAACTAACATCCTAACAAGGTTGGCACCTCAGCCCTCGACATTCATTTGCCCCTATCAGTTATAGAGCTATAGTTATATATTGGATGATTTTCGGAATTTGAAAAGAACGTCGGGTTCTATTTTCATAGATTGTAAATTTATTTTGTTCTTTTTCGGTGGAATAATTTGTCTTAAGTGTTGGCGTGAATCGTGTAGATATTATTCTTTTCCTTAGCTATTTGTACTACATGTATTCCTTATTTAGCTTTGTGTACTACGTGTACTAGTGTAGTGCAGTACATCTTGTAACCCTATATAATGCCTCCTCTAAAGGTTTAGAAAGACATAGAAAATTTTGCCTCTTCGATTTATTACTTTTATCTTTAAGAAATGTGTTGTGCTTTTTGTTTGACTTCGGAATGCAAGAATATTGGTAGTAATTATTTTTTGTGGTTGAAATTTTTTCCGTTATAAGGCTTATTAGTTCCCCTTAGATTTTTTGGCTTTACCAAAAAGCCAAAGCCACATTGTTCCACTTAAAATTTTTCTCCACAACTTATAGACAACCCAATCGAGCACCACAAAAAAAAAAAGGAGTGAAATGTCTATTTTGCCCCTACTACGTTTTCAACCCGCAGCTGATCAACCCTAATCTGCGATCAGGATTTTCAAGTAAGTGCGATTCCAGATAGATCTGATTCTTCACGTACTTTCTTGGATTGTTCTACTCCCTTCGTCCCTTTATTAAAGTCCAGTATTCCATTTTGGGCTGTCCCTTAATAAGTGTTCATTTTGTAAAGTTAGTGGGTAAAAGTTGATACATTTTCCATTGGAAAATGATTTTGCCACTCCCTTTTTTGTTAACGCCACTTCCCTGCAAGTGTATTTTTGGTGGCGTTAACAAAAAAAGGAGTGGCAAAATCAACAGCCTTTCCATTTTGCCCCTAAAAATATATTCCATTTTGAAAAGTTATTGAATAAAAGTGTAAAGATGATGTCTCTATAGAGGGTAAGTAGGGAAAGTGGAGGTAAAAGTTGATGTGAAATGTGTAATGATGATGTTTTCTTAATAAGTTGGAGTTATGAAGCGGGACACTTAAAAAAGACAGAGGAAGTACCTTTCACCTGAATGAATGTTTCTCACACACCCATTTGTTCCCATTTTTTATATATTTGTAGTGAACTTTCAATTTTTTGTTCTATTTGGATCTATCGCTGTAAATGGAAAGGCTTTTTTTTGCTCTAGCTGAAATTTTTGAAAGGATGAAAATGTATTTACAGAATTTCCTAGTCAAACTCAAAGAATGTCTCCTTGCTCGGATGGGTTTTTGGGATAATTAGTGGAGAGAGAAATTAGAGTAATAATTTGAGATAAGAGTAACGAGTAGAGAGAAATAAAAAGAGATAGAGAGAGAAAAGAAAATAATTATTGGAGATAGGGGTAATGAGTGGAGAGATAAATGAAAGTAAGGATTAATAGAACCAAAATGCTAGAGGCACATCAACCACACCCCTCTCACATACAGGTGGGTCCCACTGGAACGGGCCCCATCTGTATGTGAGAGGGGTGTGGTTGATGTGTATCTAAGGTGATGTAAGTATGGGTAATGAGTGTTTTTGGAGTTTGAATTTTTTTTCCAAATACCCATCCAAACAAGGCAACACTAAAGCTAAGACAAGCAACATTTCATTAACTTATGGGCAAACTTGTTAAAAAAAAATTCACTATTAATATTTCAAGGTGGCGTAACTTAGCCTAAACTCATTGGAACGTAAATTCTAGCCTAAGGTGGCGTTCTTCTGGACTAATTTTTGAGCTAAAAGTCCCAAATTAAGTTCACTTGCTGTATTTGGTTTGTGTTTTGAAATTTTTTTTGAAAAATAGTAGGGGTAATAAGTGGAGAGAGATAGAGAATCTAGGGAGAATTTTTTGAAAAATACTTTTTGAAAAGTAAAAAGAACAAGGCATATTCTCTTTAACTTAAATCAAAATAAGTTTTAGGTCAATGCTTCCCAAACAAACCGATAACTATTCGTGAAATGACAAAAATGCGAGTTGGGGCCGATAAGATTGCATCATCAATGTGGATAACTTTTCAAAATGGGAAGGGCAATATTACAATTGTATGATTTCTTTGGAAACAACAACCTTAAAGTCGTAAAAAAAAATCCTTTAGTCGCTGTCTTTGTAAACGACCTTCTTTGTACTAAGTTTTATTGAGTACGCCATTGCTTCTGGGCCGGCAACCTTTCAAACGGTTGAAGCGTCGGTTGTGCAAATTTTAAGTACTTGAAAGCATCAGTTGTGCGAATTTTAAGTGACTCCAAGATTTGAAAATATTATACTCGTATTATCTTAGTATAGAAATCGACCTTCCAACTTTTTTAGGGATAAACTTTTAGGAGGGATAAATTTTAGGGATAAATTTTAAGTGCACAACTAATACCATTCGGGTTACTCATTTGTCTATATATCTTATGTTGTCATACGTATGAGGATGGTGATAGTCCATTCTTCCTACAACAGCAAATCGTTATCCTCAACGACTTTTCATACTTTGAAATCGTTGCGTAATAGTCTCGTTATCACGTACAGTAGTCGTTAGCAAATACATCGCCCTCAATAGCCTAGTCATAGCCGCAACAGCATCAAAGAATAAATTTTCCTAAACCACCGCGTGTTCATATCAAACTTTTTAATAATAAATCTTTCACTAAAAATATAGAGCATATACATATATAAAAAAATAATTAATCAAAAGCTAAGAATACAGATAGAGAGATTATGAGGGAGACTTAGTGGACAATTGCCTCTAGCCTCTCCGGAATTGCAAGTCGATTCAAAAAAGAATCTATCCGTGATCTTACATTTTAGTGCAAAACTTGATAAGTATACAGCCTAAGAAACGCCCTAATATCCAATCTGTAACTTGATTCTTGAGGATTGGAGCTCAAAGACCTGAACAATTAAAAGAGCAACCAATTAAGTCAATAAATGTCCTAATGGTTAATTCTTTCTAAAAGGAACATTTTTTTTAACTGAGATAGTGGTATTTTGATTTTCCAAAAAATTACTCCATATAGTATTGATTTCGTGGAATCCCATACAAGTATAGTTGTCACGAACATTTCATTCTCAAAGGAACGCTTCTTTTTTTTTTTTTTTGAAACAGCAAAAATATTATAAATGAACGCTTTTTTTAAGTGATTGGAAATTAATTATTCAAGGGATGATGTAGTTTTGATGTCTTCAGTCCTAACCTCTCATTGAAATGCAGTTGTCATGAAACAGATTGACATACTCCTTTCACTATAAAAAGATTGTCCGCTTTGCAAATGAGAACTCAATTTAATGCATTTTTTGTCAAAGAAATTCAAAGTTTATCTATCTATATACCAAAAGAACTCGGTGATATCTAGTAATGTTCCCACTTCGTTGCCAGAACGATTCGATGGCAACAACTCAACCAAACTCGTAAATTAAATGACTTGGATGAAGAGAGAGAAAAGTAATGCCATTATTGCCGCCACTTTTTGGCATGAATAAGGTGATATCTAGTAATGTTCCCACTTCGTTGCCAGAACGATTCGATGGCAACAACTCAACCAAACTCGTAAATTAAATGACTTGGATGAAGAGAGAGAAAAGTAATGCCATTATTGCCGCCACTTTTTGGCATGAATAAAAACGGGAACCTACAAGATAATCTACATCATAAAATTAATAAGGACTCTATCATTGAAATGGATCCTCCCAAAATCTAGTGTAGTAATAACCGATAAGTTAATATCTGAAAAAATCAGAGTTCTCTAAGAATCCATAAAACCAAAACCCTAACAGTATGAAAACGAATCACTAATTAAGTAATATAAGTGACTCCGAAATTTGGTCCTTACAATATCGTAGATACATATATGCAATAGATCATATAATCTTGCAATATTCATGTACATGTTATAAGGGAAAATATTAAACTAGTGAATATAAAATCTTGGAAGGCCAATTCTCGAATTATTAAAATTACTTTTGAATAGATATGAGTTAGATTTTTTAGAAGAAAAACATTGATTGTCCGACGTCTGTCGACAATGGTACAATAATCAATCAACTAGCAACGAAACTAAAAGAAGTGAAACAAAATCTTAACAAACAAATATGTGTTTTGTCAACACTTTCAGAACAAGTTCTTGAAAAGAAACAGACGACATAAATAAACAAATACTATATGATAACCAAATTTTGAAAATTAGGAGATCAAATTGACCCAACGCACTACTACAATAAATGTAAAAGATCACGGATTTTACCCGTGATCTTTGTAATTCTATAACGGTTTTAAAACCGTGGTGGATCGGACCGTTATTAAAAGTCATAAGATTCAATCACGGGTTTTGCCTGTGATTAGAAGTATGTTTAGGCGTGATGATATCAAAGATAACATCATGGGTTTGTAAGAAAAAACGTGATTAAAAATACTATAAAATCACAGTTCGATTGCGAAACCGTGATTAATTGTTATATAAGATCACAGTTTGAAAAAACCCCATAGTAATATACAAATGAAGATAACGTGTTTTGTAGAAAACCGTGATCGTTTCCCAACCAAAAAATTACGTTTTATTTCAAAAACTGTGGTCCTTTCTGACGTAAATTATTCATCTCCATTGCAACTGTGGTGTAATAGTTTCTTGAACTATAGAATTCTGATAATATTTCTTCACAATTCAATTCACCAATGTAAATTTTACGTGAAAAAAAAATCCTCATAAAACCACAAAAACAATATAACATCTACTACTCATTTAAATTGGGGTAAATTACAGTTAACCCCCTCTAACTATGCCGCGGTAACACTTAACCCCCTCTAACTATTATTTTTGGCACTTAACCCCCTCTAACTAATTGAAATTCAAACGGTCATAACTTTAAACGGTCATAACTTATTCGTCCGAAATCGAAAACATGTAAATTATATATCGATTTCGAGGTCTTGAAGTCAGCTTTCTAATGACACCAAAATCACATCACGATTCAAAGCACACAGAAAGTTATGATCAAAACGGTCTTTCTATCTACCAGCCCTTACTCTTTTGATCATAACTTTATGTGTGCTTTGAATCGTAATGTGATTTTGGTGTCATTAGAAAGCTGACTTCAAGATCTCGAAATTGATATATAATTTGTATGTTTTCGATTTCAGACGAAGAAGTTATGATCGTTTGAAGTTATGACCGTTTGAATTTCAATTAGTTAGAGGGGGTTAAGTGCCAAAAATAATAATTAGAGGGGGTTAAGTGTCACCGAGGCATAGTTAGAGGGGGTTAACTGTAATTTACCCTTTAAATTGACAAATACATATGAGTATATATTAATTAACTCATCAATCTTTGGCAGTAAAACCTTACAATGATCAAAACCATCCTAAGCTCAAACATTCTAACACAAAATTAGAAAAATAAAAAATAAAATGATCCAAATTGCTCAATCAGCTTCTTCTTCGATCGATAAAGTTGGCATCGTCTCACATATCTGCATAAAGATAGAGAGCTCGTTAAAATATGTAAGACACAAAGGAATAACAAATTTAGTACATAACAAAACTACAAAGACCATAGTATCCCAGATCAAAAAGAAAAAAGAAAAACCAAAGTATCTAGAAACAGAACATGGCAAGCATCATACATATTTCAGATCGTGTATCTATTCAATAAAGAGTACAAGCAGAATTAAACTACACTTCTCAATACCCCTTATTTTTTTATTCTTGAAATGAAAAAAAAGTACCTTACAAACTTGGATTCTGCATTTCTTCTCTAAGGGTGGATCTCTGGACAAAGAAAACAGAGGGAAAACAACAATTTTAAGGAAAAGCACATGGAATAAACCAAATGAATAAGCATATCGATCCAATTTTGTGCAAAGTAGAAACTCAAAATTAAATACAAGATGCATCTTCTTCTGAAAAAGAACATAAGAGAGAAAACCCATCTCCTCCACAACCCAACTGGACTAACCAGAGAGTAGTGGAGAGAAAGAGGGCGCAGATCTCACCGGCAAAAGCAGGGAAACTCATTGGCGGCGGGCCGAACGCGGCATCAGGTGGAGGATGGTGGGCGATAATGAGGGAGAGGGAGAGGGAGAAGAGAGAGTGCTAAAGTGTTAGGGTTTCCTGCAGTAGTCTATCTCTCCAATAAAAAGAGAAAGAAGTTATAAAGATTGAGAGAATTGGCGGCAGAACAAGAGCCCAAAATTTTTAAAATTTTCGATGTGTTTTGGGAAGTTGCACGCTCTATGGAAACCACGGTCTTGAGTTGTTTATCACGCTTATGATTAAAACGTGGTCAAAATAATCAAGAATTTTTTTTTACCACGTATCGGAGAAACGTGATTAAAGAGGGAACTACATTTTATTACGTTTGTAAACAAAATGTGATTAAATCAAGCAATTACAATTACAGTTCTATGATAAAAAGTATCATTTACCACACGGTTTTGTTAACAAAGCGTGATTGAAAATTCAGTCCATATTTCTTCATCACACTTTTATTAAAACCGTAATCTTTCTACTTTTTTTAGTGTGATCGATCTTTATCTATTATTCTAGTAGTGACGAGCGACACTCGGTAAGCCCTGGTTAACTGCAAACATCATGTATAGTACCCCGGTGGTGCCACCATTCCATTGGGTGGCGCCGCACACCCAATCTTGTATTGTCAGCTATCATCTTGCATTGCACTCACTCTTGACAATTACCAACTTTACCAATCTCTACCCTTGAGAAAATGAATTTGTAGTAAAAGGCGCACTGGCTAAATTCGATCACCTCCACTATCCCAATCACCGGCAACGGCACCGTTACAAACACCTCAAAATCTTCCACGTAATGCACCGTTTCCGGTGCCTCCACCACCAGCCTCAAATTCGTAGTGTCTGCCACCAAATACTCTGGCGAAAATGCCTCTCGATTCTCAGCTCCGTCGGGAATCCCCGTCAAAAGTGTAGTAGTAATTCATGTTACTTCTAGCGAGCAAAACTCTCCCGTCGGGCAATAAATTTGCGGTCGAGTGGTACAATTTGGGGATTGAACCGGGGCTTAGCGTCATAAACCGGGATCCCTCAGGTTGGTCAGGTTGGTATAGAACCGGGTTCAAACATGGGTTTGTCGTCAATCTGTACCCTTGCGTCTTGGCTTGAGCTCCGTTGATGATTAATACGTCTCCTATTGGTAGCATCACCATGTCCCCCATGATCTGAACAAACGGCATTTCCCCGGCCCATCTCCCAAACGGGATCGGGTAAAGTCGCCGGCCACTATCCGTCCGCAACTCTCAAGGACTGGACTATCCGCATATATTTTGACTAAGGTAGGCGCCGTATAGGGCCCACCACAAATGAAAATGGTAGCCGCGGAATAGTCCCCTTCGAATGCCAGCATGGGAGCGGCCATAGTAAAAGCGAGAGAGTGTTCAGCTATGTACGTGTGCCCACCTTTATTTGGAGAGAGAGAGAGAAAGAGCAATGTCAAATGTGACCATGTGGGGGCTAAGTTGATTTTGGCTGACCATGAAATTATTTTTCACGTTTTACAGAGGAGAGAGTTGGATTCTAGCTGAGCTCAACGCTGATGACCCAAATAGGTGTGAGTTTAATGGGAGGTGAATGTTCTCGTGGATAGTCGCATGAGAGCGTTCCACTACAAGAAAAATGGCTTTTCCCCGCATTTAATTCCCGGCATTTACCGAAAACCCCGGGAGTAGCTAATAATGTACATACGGCAGTCGGACAAAAGAAACGGCAAAGGCGCTATTTAACCCTTAAACATGAAACGACGTAGTTTTGTGTTGCCCAAAGTTTCCCTCCCCCGAAATTCCCCAATCCCACACAATAACCCTAGTTCCCTCCTATCTCTCTACTCAGCCGCCGCTCTCTACCTCAAACGCCTCTCTCCCTCTCTCCCTCTCTGCTGGACGTGCGCCCCTCTCTCTCTCTCTTTCTCTGCGGGTATAGTTCTCTCTCTCTGCATCTCTCCCTCTGCATCTCTCTGCTGGTATAGTTCTTCTATGATTTCGTTTTCTCTCACTGTAGCTTTCTCTATGTTTTCTTCTGTCTCATGGAGGCGCCGGTGTTGGAGGTGCCGGTGTTGGAGGCGTCGGAGTCACTCATCGGCGACAAAAAGCTCACAATAAGTCGTTCAAGGAGAATTTTCCTGACAACAAATCACTCTTAGTTATGAGGTATACGAAAACTTTTGATCTAACCTTCGATTTATGAGCTTCGTTCGATTATTTTACTGTTTTCGTTGTTTTTCTCATATTCTGTTTGGTTGCTGAGAAAACGGAGGAGGAAAATGAAACGAAATAAAGGATCTACTTCGATCGTACCTTAGACTCTGTTGTTTTGCTAGGGTCTATATGAATTATGATTTGAGTTCAGTAGATAGAGATACAACATCATATATGGTAGAAATCAGAACTATTTTGCACTCTTCCTGCTCCAGAATCTGTCGCCGCTGTAGCTCTGGTACACAGTCTGTGTGTGTGTATTCGAGAGGTTGATCTCTGTAAAAAAGAACCCTAGAATTTGCTTGGTCTTCAACCAATTATTTTGGGGGTTTTCGTTGATGCTTGATATAATGAATTTAAATGCCCTAATTGTGTTTAGAATGATTAAAAATGTCTTGTTCTTGTTCTTGTTCTTCGTATTTTTTGCCCTAATTTTGTTTTTTAATTAAAAAGAAATGAGCTCCATTTTTAAGTTGAAACTTTAATCAAAGTTCATGTCTAATGTGGTATTGCATGCATTTGCTTTGTTTGTTTTCTTCAGAGTTGTGTTAATGGAAACAAACATGGATAAGAGTTGGATAAATTTGCCTAGGTTCGATCTAAAGATACCTACAATGGGTCATAAATTTTATGGAATTTGCATGTAAGAACATTCTTGATGGGCAAACAGAAATTGCTTGTCCTTGTAAGAAATGTCATAATGTGGCTAGAGTGAAGATGGATTTAGTAAAGTAACATCTCATCTGAATATTGTATTTGTTCCTTATTGCATTTTCTTTCCTAAACTGGACTTTATTTGCACTTAATTGTTAACAGCATCCAGATGCCTCTAGCGTGCCTGCTAAATGACAACTGGCAGTAACCAAGCAAGTCCAGAAGAGATGTTCATGGACCTCCTTAATTGGATTAGTTTAGCTAGTTTAGTTTATTATGTTTAGTTCTAGTTTCCGTTTAAATCATGGAAGTCTAGGTTCTCTGAAGTCTTTTGATATAGTGAATGTTTGAACAAGAGTAAGTCTTTCATAGGCCAATAAAAAAAAAAGTCTTCCATAGTATTGATTTGGTTCAATTCTGAAGCGTGTTTGTCTTATACATGTTTCCAGATTATATTGCTTAATTAACATATTTCAATGGATTACATTGTTTAGTTGACATATGCCATGTGTTTGTCTTACATCCATGCTAATGGCTACTCCACACTGAGGTTGAGCCATGATGATTGAGGCTGATGTAGTACTCTGCTCCAAGGTTAACTCATGCAGAAAATGCTCGTGATGTGGGGTGCATCACCCTCCTATAAGCTCAATAAGCTATTGTAGTCGTCTTTGTTTTAGGCTGAGATTACAGTGTTCTTGTTGATAATTAGAAATTTAGAATCATGGGCTGAAGCTTCGTTCCTGACAACGTGTTTCTTTTGTATATGTTAGACTATAAGAGTCACAAAGAAGAAGAGAAGAACATCGCAAAATGGTTCAAATTGAGTTTATTGGTGCAAGGTAATTGTTGTCTTGTATGTGTACCTTTTAAATAGTTCCACCAAATATTCATCTATGTGATGCATTCTACTTTTTGCACTTTCAGAGAGTCCAATGCAAGAAACATAAAACGAAATCTTCAGTTTTGTTTTTTGTGAATCACATACTTGCTGCAACTCCATATTGCAGCTTTGGAATTGAAGTTAGCTGTTAAAATCCTACTCTAGTTCCCTCTGCAATTTTTGAGTATATGTAAGGCCTTGTTAGCTTAGCTTAGCTCCACCCGTTGGTGCTCTTCCGGGGAGGAGCTCTTTTTATCTTAAGTCAGTAATATAATCGCATTAAGCATTTAAAATCTCGTCCTTCCAAGTTATAACATATAACTTAACAAATCACTTGTAAAAGTGTTTCATCACTTTCAGTAGTTTCGGAGCACCACATTGCAATTAGTGGGTATAAACTTCATTTTTGCTACATGTTTTTTTTCATCTATCATTCTTTGTGTATCAAAAGATGACTAGTTTGGGCATAACTTCATTGAACTTATTAACCACTAAGGGTGGGCTTCGTTCGGACATATGGATGAGGGTTTAGATGGTTGATTGTCTTGATGTATATCAATGAACTCATTCTTTATAAGTTGATTGTCTTGATGTATATCAATGAATTCATTCTTTATAAGTTAGTTCTTAGTACGCACATTGAATGCTTTTTTTTTTTTATAAAAAAAAATTGTATTTGACGTAAGCATGTTGGCATCAAAGGAAGGAAAGAGAACCAAATTATTGTAAGGACGAGGAACCATATTTGTAGAACTCTTTTTCCATATCCTTAGAAACAAAGAAGTCAGTTAAGGATATGGTAAAATAGGCTGAGTTTATGATAAAAGTACCCACTTTGTTTCTGTTGTCAATGGCCACATGTGAACACACACTAGAGTGACTTGGTTTGAATTTACGATCTTTCTCTGTTATATTTCCTTTTATTGCCACATTCATCTCGACCAGGAAAGGAAATTTATTGTACTGCTGGTCTTAGACTTACAAGGGGACATTGGCCCTCTTTTCCTGTTAACTGTGGAATGTGGAGTTATTTTCTACGTATCATTGTTCTTGTTATGGTGTAGTGAACATTTCTTAGTGCAGGTTGTTTCTTTGCTCATATACTATTTTTCCTATTGTAAAACCAAAGTGGAAAACTAGGCAATCTTCCTCTTTTCAGGAAGTCGAGTGCGTCTATTTTGTAAGCTATAATCCCAATTTTAAAGTTGAGTGCATCTACTTTAGGAACATGAATTTTAGCAATTTATTGTATTATAACTCGTACTCTGTACATAAGATGACTAGTTTTCTAATGTTCTAGGTAGGAACAAGCCACAATTTAGAATTAGAGTTGGTATTGCTCCCCCTTGGTTTAATATGCCTTAGGATACATATCTCTCTTCTTTCACAGTTGATCATGTTATTTGCATTTGGGTGGGTCAGACTTACTAGTTATTAGTTACTCCCATAATCCTAGTCTATTCTATTCCCCAATGGCATACCCATTAAATGAAAGCACTTGCACCAATAAAGAAGTAAAATATTAGTAGTTTTTCTTGGGGTTGCAATCATACAAATGATATGTTCTAGTGAAAGATGTGACTTGGATGCTTTTGAGTTTATTTTGGTCTTAATATAGTGTTTCAATACCAAGCTAGTGTTCTGATTCTCTTATTTTGTTGTTTGATTTTAGGTTTATCGAAGTTAAAGACGGTGTAGAATCAAGTGGCTACTTGACGTAATGTGATGTTTGTCTACGATAGTGGTACCAAGACCTAATGTTATGTTCATCTATTATGGTGGATTTTTTGTATTTAAGAAAATATTTGGTTGAATGTAGTAGAGATATTGGAAGACAACAATGGGTTATGGTAGGATGTATTTTGAAATTAGTTGTTTTATGAGACATTTAATACTTTGGGAGCTTATATGTTAGATGTGTTTGAGAAGTTTTATGTTGTAAACTAGTTAATTGGATGCGAAAAATGGTGCAATAGGGCAATGATATATTACCGGCATTTGTGTATGTTATTTCAGACGTTTATTAACTAGCGGAAAGTTCCCGGCGTTTAAAAAAACCTCGGTAAAAGACAAACTTTCCCGGCGTTTTAACAAACCCCGATAAAAGGTGCCAGATACGGTCCCCGGAAAACTTTTACCGGCGTTTCTTAAACGTTGGAAAAAACGCCCGGTACTTTTCCCGGCGTTTTTACAAACCCCAGTAAAAGTCATCAGCTCCGGTCACCGGAAAACTTTTACCGGCGTTTATGAAACGCCGGGAAAGGTCCCGGCGTTTACCAAACGCCGTATAGTATTCCCGAGCCCGGCAGTCGCAGCGTTTATCGAAAAACGCCGGGAAAAACGCCGGGAAGGCTTTTGCCGGCGTTTATTTCACTTTTACCGGCGTTTATACGGGAAAGCCATTTTTTCTTGTAGTGTTCGGCGGTATCCCTCCTTGCTGCTTCTAACTGTTTTTTGTCGGTGTTAATGCTATGTTAGCCAGTTCTAAGTGGATTAGTCTCGTCCGTTCGAGTGCGGAATACCTCATATGTTGTATAAACAAAAAAAAACGTTGATGATAGAGATCCAGTGATGTGGGTCGAGCGGTTTGACGGTGGCGGAGGTAGCGTCTGCGGCGAGTTCAGCCCTTCAGTCTGCGGCGGCACAAGCTCAAGTTGGTGCGGCGGGTCATCTCGAGAGTTGCTCTTCCCATATCTAGCCTCTCCCGTTGGTCTGTCCACCCATCTTCACGAGTGTGATTGATAGATCCGGCTCTGGCGTTTGGTTCTATGCAGCTTAATTTTTGTTTTTTGTATTTCTGAACCAATGTCCGTTTTTATTGTATAGTTTGTACTGTTTTCTTATATATAATATCTACATTTTCTGGTTCGTTGAAAAAAAAAAACGACTCCCACCAACCTACTGGTTGATTGTCCTTTAATTTAGTTTTTCCGGGTTAATTTCTAGGGAAAATTAGTGTTCAGTGGCCCTTGGGGCAAAATATTCTCAAGTCATGGACTACTTTTCATAGAATTCATCTAAATATGAAAAGGAGAAAAGTAATTCCCAATACATGGACAGTGCGACCTAAAATGACTATTACGCCCCTCATGAAATAAACCCTAAATCCTCAATCCCACCCATCGTTCTCATTTCATACTTCATTCCCATTCGTACGCCCCTGAAGAGGAAGAGAACAATAGAGGTAGGTTTCTGCTTCTGCTATCTTTCGACCTCTTCTTCCTCTCTCACTTCATCTCTCTGTAAGTTACAGTAGATTAATCTCTCAATTCCACCCAAGAAGAAGCAGCATCTTCTCCTTCCCCAAGTGAGTTCGTCGTCGTACGCATCTGGTAAGGTTTTGGGTGTTTCAAATTTTTTGCAGCTTTCTCTTTTCTCATTTCATCCCTATCTCTCTGTTTTTAAGCAACTTGTTCTTTTCATTGTATGAGTGAGTGGTCTGATAAGCCAGAACTTGTTAGGTTTTAGGTACCCATTTTGTCATGCATAACAAGTGTTCGATAAATTGTTGAAGAGAAAGAAGTTAATACATCTCGTGCATTTAGACGTAGGATATTGAGGGTCTTTCATTCTCCTATCAACAAATGGCAGTGACCTATATTTTTGCTCACTGAATGGTTGTCCCTTTACAAAGGTGTGTTGGTCTGTATGAAATGTGGTTCTTGTTCAAGTTACGTAACATGTTTTTTCCTGAAAATATAATAGTTGCTCTTTAAGTTACCTAATGTTGCTCCTTGTAAAAATTTTTGTTGCTCTCTATGTTTGAATGTATGCACCAAACTCTTGTCCCTTCAAATAGTTTCTCCCCCCAACCAGACTATTGTACATTGACGATAGGAATATTTAAAAAAAAAAATTGATGAATTATGATGGACTTAATGGAAAAGGAAAAATTTCAAATAACTATTGTGGTTAATGGTATTCCATCGTTGTTGAAGGATATGTCCTTCAGTTCAGTCAGTTCAGGTTGTAGTTTGACAAGGCAACGAAAGTGCCTTTGTGGTGATAAGGTTGTTTTGAAGCCTTCTGGAACTGATATGAAGTTGTTCTCAAAACATTGAGACAACTATTTGGGCATGTGATATGCAGTACGAGGAGGGAGCATCATCTTCGTTGTTTACAACTATAGTTATATTCATTATAACATCATTATCCTAAAGTGCAAATGGAAGAAAAACAAAAGCAAAAGCACGAAAAGTACATTTACATGCATAAAAGTACATTTATATTCATTATAACATCATTATCCTATCTTTTTTTTATCCCATGTTTTAACTCTCTCAATGGCTGTCCCTTTACCCTTGTGTGTTGCTCTGTATGAAATGTGGTTCTCTTTCAAGTCATGTAACTTGTTTTTTCCTGAAAATATAAAAGTTGCTCTGTAAGTCACCTAATGTTACTCCTTGTACGAACTTTTACTGCTCCCTATGTAAGAAAGTATGCCCTAGACTGTTAAGGTTGTTTTTTTTTCTGAAAATATAAAAGTTGCTCTTTTTGTCACCTAATGTTACTCATTGTTTGAACTTTTGTTGCTCTCTATGTTAGAAAGTATGCCTTACACTGTTAAGGGCAGTCACCCATGTTTTAACTCACTCAATGGCTGTCTCTTTACCCTTGTGTGTTGCTCTGTATGAAATGTGGTTCTCTTTCGAGTCATGTAACTTGTTTTTTTTTGAAAATATAGAAGTTGCTCTATAAGTCACCTAATGTTACTCCTTGTATGAACTTTTGTTGCTCCTTACGTAAGAAAGTATACCCTAGACTGTTAAGGGTTTTTTTTTTCTTCTGAAAATATAAAAGTTGCTCTTTAAGTCACCTAATTTTACTCCTTATATGAACTTCTGTTGTACAAGAAGGTGCCATTAGGATTTTATGGATAGGTTTTTATGGAATCCATCTAGAGATGAAAGGGAAGAAAATAATTTCGCATACATGAAAAGGGCAACATAAAAAGATGAATATGCCCCTCAAGTGAAACCCTAAATCCCCAACCTCAAATCACTTCCTCCTCTTTTCCCATCCAAACACGCCGTCGATCGAGAACTCCACTATTTCCCTGGTAATCAGCAACGTTTTCCTTTCCTCTTCTCTCTCTCACAGCAATGAAATCCACCGACATCTCGACATCAAATCCCGTCGGTCTTCAAGTATGGGCCAGAACTATATTGAAAAAGCTGCATTTTTTAGGTAAGTTTCGGTTTCTCCTTTCCTCTTCGCTCTCTCTCTCTCTCTCTCTAGCAACAAAATCCACCGACTTCTCAATGTCAAGTCCCGTCGGTCTTCAAGTCTGGGCCAAGAACCATGTTAAAAAGCTGCGTTTTTTAAGATATTAAACATTACATTTGGAAGCAATGGTAATGGGTCTAATACTTGATTTGTTCGATTAATTTGAAAAGTCGGTTGACGAAGTATGGGATGGTGAGATATGAACAGATCGTCAATGTTTGGGGGCTCATATCTTTACTTCACTTAGTTATGGCAGCAATGCTTGTAAAATTTCAGAAATTCTGCAACTCAAGATGGAGTCAGAGAAGAAGATACAGAGGAGATGTTTTCATTTTTTTTGGGTATACTTTTGCTCCTTGTATCAATATATGTTGCTCTTTTTATTAAAATTCATTGCATCTTGTATGTATGGACATCTTGTATGTATGGACCTAAGTTGCTCCTTATTTTTTTTCACGTATCTAAGTTGCTCATTGTATCAATATATGTTACTCTTTTTATTAAAATTCATTGCACCTTGTATGAACCTAAATTGCTCTTTATTTTTTCGAAGTAGCCCTTGAATTTACCCAACTTTTTATTTTTGAAAACTAATTTTTGCTCCTTTTTTTTTCCTGAGTAGCACGTAACTAATTTTTTTTGTACAATAAATTGCTTACATTATACAATTCGTTTTGATGGTCTCAATGGGTTTGACCACCCCTATTTTTGATATTGTGATAACAAAACTGGTCCAATATTTGTTCCTTTATTCTCAATCTAGTTCAACACTATAATCTGGGTATTGACTACATAAGTGCACTTTTGTTCTCTTAGTTGCGTCAGAAACTTAGATTTGGGGTTATTTATTTCTAAGCTTGGACTATTCTCTTAGATTAGTCCTGTTCATTACATTGTTTTGCTTTTTCCTTTTGTCTCTTGGATTAGCAGTTTTTGGAGTTAGGGAAAGTACTTGGTCAGATTACGTATCCTCCAAATTTATTGCAGTTCGTTGATTATACTTTCACAAGTGAATGGTTATTCAACTTATATTTGTTGTTGTGATGTGCTAATAGCTTAATACTGCAATCTCAAAAGTGAATTGGATGTCAAGTGGTGAAAAATATCTTTGATCAAAGAATTTTTCTGCAATGATAACCAAAAATGTCTTGGAAACTCCTAAGAGAGAGTGTTGTCTCCCAACCAAACTTGATCGCAGAACCTAGTTGCTCCTCCTTAATAAACCTTCATTCTGAATCCTTGTTGCATACTCTCAAACAAGCAAGATGAAATTGCACCAGTAGAACATATATATGTCAGTCCATAATGCAGAGCACTTCCCATGAGTTGGTGTTGTTTGCAAGAAGCATACATTACTGAGCCCATACTTATTTGTAATGACTTTAAGTCTTTAGCCCAAAGGGCTTCTTTCTCTTGGGAGAACCTCCACCACCATTTTGCCAATAGAGCTTGGTTGTGAACCATAAGCTTTTTTATTCCAAGACCACCCTGTGCTCTGCTTCTTGTCACCACATCCCATTTGACAAAATGAACTTCTTTTCATTGGACCCTTCCCATAGGGACTATCTCTGAATTCTTTCTAGTTTCTTTGCCACCACCATAGGGATTTTAAAGAGTGACATGGGGTATATAGGCATATTACTGAGTGTTGACTTAATAAGAGTGATCCTCCCTCCGATAGAAATGTATCTAGCTTTCCAAATGGCATTTTTTTGGAGACTCTATCCGCAATTGGTTGCCAAGTCTTAGCTCTCTTGGGATTTGCTCCTAAAGGCATACCCAGATATTTCATTGGAAGGTCCCCTTTCATGCATTCAAACAGATTTGCTAAGGCTTCCACCTCTTGCTCATTATTGTTTACTCCCAAACTTTTGGCCCTTTCAAATAAGATGTTGAGGGCTTCCACCACCACATTAAAGAGGAAAGGGGATAAGGGATCCCCTCTACCTTAGACCCCTCTGAGTTTTAAACTCCTGAGTAGGAGAATCATTGATCAGGACTGACATTGACACTGTGGAGATACATTCCTTGACCCAGCTACACCATTTGTCCCCACATCCCATCTTTCTTAGCAAATCCAGCAAGAACTTCCAATTCACAGTCATAAGAACTTCCCGAAAGGGTCTATGCCTCTATGGATCTATAGATATGTACTTTGAACTATTTAATCATGTTGCGATGATTGATTGTGTTCCTTTGAACAGTTATGTACGAGTGTGAAACAATTTCTTTTTCTTCTGATTTCTGCATTCTTTGATTAGGCTTTCAAGTTTCAAGAGGTCCATCACGAATAACGTTCATTTTCTTTACTTGCCTTAATGTGATTTGTAAGATCAAGGTATGGTGGATAGTTGTTACAGACATGAGCAACGTCTTTGTTAATATGAGGACTCATGTCCCCGAAAAGCTACTACAACTTAACAGTGAAACGAGAACCTTACAAGCAACCAATAGTTATGAAAACCTCAAGGTGTATCTGTATTTCACGCACCTTGTTCTGAACTCGTCTGCTGAAGTGTTGAATTCTCTCCACACAAGTCAGGGCTTGCTTCTTCCTATAAATGGAAATAGCCTCGAAAGCCGCAGATTTGGCTTTATGGTTAGTCAGCTAATAGTTATAACCTTCTTATTTCCACATTACTTCCGCAGATTTGGCTTTATGGTGATTTGGCACTGACTTTTAGGTTCATCTAATGTTCGTTGTTTCCTTTTGACATGGATGTGGGTTTAATCTCATATTCTCAGAGGCCTGCAGTGATTTTGGCTACAACATCTAGCACAAGGACTAGAGAAAACAGTATTTCAGTATTGATAGAGTTTATGAAGCCCATATTTGACTTCAACTCCTCCCATGTATCTGTCACTGGACGGCATTTGCAGAGGTGAGTAATTTCCCAAGTGATGGTGCATAAACTCGGTGCACGTGTAAACAGGGCATTAGTATCATGAATCGTGTACAGAAATTTGCAAAAGTTTAGAAATATGCGACATGTATCAAATGTTTAACTTTGACGCATTATTAAAATGTGTGCATTTTCTTTATAATTATTGCATTGCCGAAGGGGACTTATGTTTCTATGCACAAACCGACACACGCACGCGCACATGTATACACACACGCAAGAAACAAAGAAAATTTGACACGATGTGCAAGCAGTTTCAGGTTACTTGTGGAAACAACATTTTACAAGCATGAACTAGAAGACTGTTTATTGAGTAAATTCCTTTTCTTTTTTCTAAATCTAGCTTTCGTGAGATGAGTAAGAGAATATATGTCATAGAGACATAGGCAGAAAATGAAACTATAACTATCAGCGTCCCTGAAAATGTAACACAGGATGTTGCCGGAAACAAAAACATGGCATCTAATGTTCTACAAGTCAATCACTGTAAGGATCTTATCCTTTTGCTTGTTTGCCGCTCCTTCATTGTCTAGTCTTTTGTGATTCTGATTACTAGATTATTATCTGATCTGCTTATCCAACAATATGCAGATTCTGTACCGGTAATATCTTTGGTTCTTTCCAAACTTGTGACTGCTGCTTTTGCGGTGACGGCTGTAGTTGCAGGTTTGCTAACTCTTTCAACTGCAAGTCTTCAATCTGTTGGGGCATTTCCAAGACCATCTTCTTCTTTGACATCTGATCCCGGAAGGAATCTTTTTGTAAGTTACCTACCTATTTTGATATCTTGCATATTTATTAGATTATTGCATTGTTTAGTTATATACTGAACTTTCATGAGCCAAGCCATAATAGGCTTTAAGATTGGAATGCTGCTCAGCCACCAACACTGGAGATAGAAGGATATATATTTGGAATTTCCCAATTTAGGATGGTAGTTATTGGGTAGATGAAAATTAAGATATGCAAGATTAAGCGAGATAAATGAACAATTTTGTTAAACCTGGAAGCCTTTAGAGTCAAGTTATTCCTTTTACTCTATACAGTCATCTAGAGGGTTATCCATTCTCTTCTCATGCAGCAACCTCTTCTCTTTTGCATGAATGGATTCTGACCATTTCTCGTTACGCTATCTCCGATTCTCGCAAGAAAGGTTGGATATGCAATGGGATTGAGCATTTAATATAATACTATGGTGAAGTCATCTCCGACAATGTGTTTGTGTTGTATATGTTAGACTACAAGAGTCACAAACAATAAGAGAAGAACATCGCAAAATGGTTCAAATTGAGTTTCTTTGGGGCATCTTTGTGTCTGTTTTTGCTGCTTTCACTGTGAGTTCCTGCTTCCACTTTCTTGCACTCTATCTCCCCATCATATTTCCTTTCACATACAGAAATTCTCTTACCGCTTTTTGGCTCAGCACCACTAGAGTTCCATATGACGGCATGATATGTATGTCATGTGTTACATTACTGCCAGGTGAAAGAAAACCAATTTGTTATTGCACACATCCCTCATTATAGAGTACTCAACATTTGTAGCTGGCTAAAAACAGATGCAAAATAGACATAGATGGGCCGAACTTAAGAGTTCTATTTATGGTCCCGTATTTCTCTTGTATAGTTTACATGCTCAAGTGTTGCACGTTTGTCTAGACATTTAAGTCAAGCTGGGCAAGAGTTTGTATGAAACTTCATGTGTGAGGAATGACTATAAGAGTACCGGAAGAAATTTGTTTACTTTTTTTTTTGTTTTTGATGAGTACTCCATTTTGTTAAGCCCAAACAAAATACAATCTCGAAGGGGCCCCAGTAATACAGCCATGGCCATTCCAGCTAGAAGAAACTCCTGCACTAATCTTGTATACAAAAACAGACCCCAGACAAGCCAAAACAAGCAAACCAGAAACTGCTATACAATATGTGCTTAGATAAGCTCCAACTGCTGCCTAAAGACTTATTCCATGGGGATGGTTTCTCACCCCTTCTAGAACACAAAAAAAAAAAAAAAAAATCCCTAATAGAGTTGAAAAGCTTAAGAGCCAACTGATCTACAGCAGGCTTATTCTGAAACACCCTGAGATTCCTCTTCATCCATATAGAGTACTCAGTAGCAGCAATTACACACCTCATTATCAGACATTTAAGTCCCTTTACCTTTAGCATTCTGATGAAACCAATCCATAACTTCGGTTAGTCTACATGAAATTCCGGAATACGGGCCTATCCATTTCAGCAATCTAGAGAGCATAAGCGAAAGGGCACTGGAAAACAAAGTTTTGGTAAGACTTCTTACCATTAGAATAAAGCAAGCAGCTATCGTCCACCCTCATACCCCAACTATCAAGTCTATCCTTGGTGCTAAACCAATTTCTCTTATGTGGGAGATTATGTGAAAATTGCACACATCCCTCAAGTTGTTATTGTCGACTACAACTTTGGGGTAGTTAAAGTGGATGATGATATTTGAGATTGGGTGGTATCTTCAATTACGGTGCCCTGTTTTTAGTAGTAGTATATTACTACTTTTTTGGTGCTTGTGAACACTTAATTGCATGCCAACTTTATCTCTGTAATCTTTTTGTGAGTATTAAGAGTTTTATTTCCATTCTTCTTTGTTGTGAATGAAGTTTAGTACTATATCTATTGACCGGATTTAGAATAGCAAAGCATTGCCCTGGGTTTGTAATTAATTGAAGATCAAGACAAGACAACTCTGAATCAATGAATCTAGGTTCTCTTGGATTTGTGAAAATCATTGTTTCGTGGGTGTTATTATTACGATGATAGTAGTTTTTCATAGGGCTGCAATCATACAAAGGATATGTTCTAATGAAAGATGTGACTTGGATGCTTTTGAGTTTATTTTGGTCTTAATATAGTGTTCCAATACCAAGCTAGTGTTCTGATTACCAAGCTAGTGTTCTGATTCTCTTATTTTGTTGTTTGATTTTAGGTTTATCAAAGTTAAAGACGGTGTAGAATCAAGTGGCTACTTGACGTAATGTGATGTTTGTCTACCATGGTGGTACCAAGACCTAATGTTATGTTCATCTATTATGATGGATTTTTGTATTTTGGAAAATATTTGGTTGAATGTAGTAGAGATATTGAAAGACAACAATGGGTTATGGTAGGATGTATTTTGACATTAGTTGTGTTATGAGACATTTAATACTTTGAGAGCTTATATGTTAAGATGTGTTTGAGAAGTTGTATGTTGTAAATTAGTTAATTGGATGCGAAAAATGGTGCAATAGGGCAAAATTTTCTAAATTAATCCAGTGATATGTTACCGGCGTTTGTGTATGTTATTCCAGGCGTTTATTAATTGGCGGAAAGTTCCCGGCGTTTAAAAAACCCCCAGTAAAAGATGAGGAAATGCCAGAAAAAATGCCTAGTATTTTTTCCGGTGTTTTAACAATCTTCGTTAAAAGGAGCATGATCTGGTCACCGGAACACTTTTATCGGCGTTTCTTAATCGTTGGAAAAAACGCCGGGTACTTTTCCCAGCGTTTTTAACAAACCCCAATAAAAGTCACCAGCTCCGGTCACCGAAAAACTTTTACCGGCGTTTATGAAACTCTGGGAAAACGTTGGGTCCTTTCCCGGCGTTTACCAAACGCCGTATAGTATTCTCTAGCCCGGTAGTCGCGGCGTTTATCGAAAACCCCGGAAAGATTTTGCCGGCGTTTATTTCACTTTTACCGGCGTTTTATAAACGCCAGAAAAGCCATTTTTCTTGTAGTGTGCACACCTCGATGAATCCATAGACTTATTTTACCGTCCACTTGAGTAACCAATTTAAAATGGGACAAAAGCCACGTATGGATTGACCCCACAAGAATTGAGACCACCTAGGAGGCTTAGAAGCTGAGAATTTTGAGGGAGCAAACCCTAAGTTTCAATCATTGACTACCAAGCCAGCCGTTCATAACCCAGCAGTCAAGTTTGTTCATGGCTTGAATAAGACTGAAATGGTACTTGGTACATACGGTATTGGTAGAAAATGGGTAGGTACGCTATTCAGCATATATTTAGACTTAAGTGATGTAAGATGAAGTCTCCTGCTGCATGGTTTTGTATGGAACAATATGTGAATATATGAGAGCTTCTTTATGGCAATTAATTGAACTTGACGATTGGTTTTGGAAATTAAATTGCTCTCTGTGGAATAAAGTTGCCCTTTGTGGAAATTAAATTGCTCTCTCTATGAAAATAAGTTACGCCATATACACGCCAAGGGAGGCCAGTGAAGGTAAAGCTAACGGTTTGTTGGCCGCATAGGCCATAACTACCAATCATCTTGAAAGCCACAAGAATACTTCAATGATCTTGAAAGCCACAACAAAGACATCATCTGGGAAGATGAACAAGATGGGGAAGCAATTGAGCTTGCCTTCAGCAAGAAGAAATTTGAAGCAAGAAAGAATTGGCTCCGACACTTTGAGGTTTGAAGTTATATAATGTATTCCTCAAATTTGTAAGTTCTCTTTTGTTTTGCAAATATTGTCTTTTCTAATGGGGACAACACTTTCTTTGTTTTTGTCGTTGCAGCTTGGTACTTACCTTGATCAGAAGGAGAAGCTCATCAAGTACAGTGACTTTGTCTACAAGGAGCTTATACTGTTTTCAATGGCAGATCTTCAGCGGTCAATACCTTCGATTACAAGTGGTACGTATGTATACAAGCCACATCTTTTTTTATGAGATTCCTGATCCCCAAGGATGATGACATCCTTCTTGACTACTTGAATGAAGATGGGCAATCTATTGAAAACACTTGGTATGATTTTTGAGTAGTAGTAAACAATTTATATTACGATGAATTTGTTTGGCATGTTGTATATTCATTTGCCATTTTCTAAAGGTACATGCCGATCATACCGATGTTAGTTGTCAATGGAAGTGAGGGAATTGGGATAGGATGGAGCTCAAATATTCCGAATTATAGCCTAAGGGATATAGTTGCAAATGTGAGACATTTGTGAGGCAATGGAAGTTATGGATCCAACTGTACCAAAGGGTTCAGAGGAACGATTGAGAGAATAGCAACCAATGAATCCGAGATTTTTTTTGTTGTTGGGTGATTTAGCTTGAAATAGGAAAAGAAACTAAGCGAATGTACAGCCTATAAGCATACCCCAGGAGGAAAAAGAAGAAAATTGCCTGCCCTATGAATCCGGGGTTAGTTACACTTTCAGTGGAATTATAGAGGGAAGTCAATGACATCACACTCAGGAATTTAGAGCTGCCAATCCGACGATGGACTCAAGATTACAAGGAATTTCTGCAATCAATTACGACGGGGAATGACTGTCCCTTTACCCTTCTGTGTTGGTCTGTATGAAATGTGGTTCTTCTTCAAGTATGCCCTAGACTGTTAAGGGTTGTTTTTTTTTTGAAAATACAAAAGTTGCTCTTTAAGTCACCTAATGTTACTCCTTGTATGAACTTTTGTTGCTCCCTATGTAAGAAAGTATGCCCTAGACTGTTAAGTTGTTATTTTTTGAAAATACAAAAGTTGCTCTTTAAGTCACCTAATGTTACTTCTTTTATGAACTTTTGTTGCTCTCTATGTAAGAAAGTATGCCCTAAATTGTTAAGGGTTGGTTTTTTCTAAAAATACAAAAGTTGCTCTTTAAGTCACTTAATGTTACTCCTTGTATGAACTTTTGTTGTTCTCTATGTAAGAAAGTATACCCTAGACTGTTAAGGGTTGTTTTTTTTCCGAAAATACAAAAGTTGCTCATTAAGTCACCTAATGTTACTCCTTGTATGAACTTTTGTTGCTCTCTATGTAAGAAAGTATGCACTAGACTGTTAAGGGTTGTTTTTTTCGAAAATACAAAAGTTACTTTTTAAGTCACCTAATGTTACTCCTTGTATGAACTTTTGTTGCTCCCCATGGAAAAAAGTATGCCCTAGACTGTTAAGGGTTGTTTTTTTTTCGAAAATACAAAAGTTGCTCTTTAAGTCACCTAATGTTACTCCTTGTATGAACTTGTGTTGCTTTCTATGTAAGAAAGTATGCCCTAGACTGTTAAGGGTTGTTTTATTTTTTTTCTGAAAATACAAAAGTTGCTCTTTAAGTCACCTAATGTTACTCCTTGTATGAACTTTTGTTGCTCCCCATATAAAAAAGTATGCCCTAGACTGTTAAGGGTTGTTTTTTTTCAAAAATACAAAAATTGCTCTTTAAGTCACCTAATGTTACTCCTTGTATGAACTTTTGTTGCACCCAATGTGATAAAGTATGCTCTTGACTGTTTAGGTTTTTTTTTTGTTTGAAAATACAAAAGTTGCTCTTTAAGTCACCTAATGTTACTCCTTGTATGAACTTTTGTTGCTCTCTATGTAAGAAAGTATGCACTAGACTGTTAAGGGTTGGTTTTTTCTGAAAATACAAAAGTTGCTCTTTAAGTCACATAATGTTACTCCTTGTATGAACTTTTGTTGCTCCCCATGTAAAAAAGTATGCCCTAGACTGTTAAGGGTTGTTTTTTTTTCGAAAATACAAAAGTTGCTTTTTAAGTCACCTAATGTTACTCCTTGTATGAATTCAGACATACAGAAAATCAACTGAAAGAAAGTAAACATACTAATAGTCCCCGGCAATGGCGTCAAAGTTTGGAACATTTGTGTGACCCAAAAACGTGAGTAATATCATGCTTTAACCTCTACTTGAAGAATAGTGTACGAGTACTGGTGTCTAAGGCTAGGTTATGCTACCATGCAATCCATTCATAATGTAATTCCATGGAACATAAATTTGGTTTAAGAGAATTACTATCAACTAAAATAATACTGTGAAAACATAAGAGAGAAATCTTGGATTTTGAGTCCAGTTCTCGCATAACCAAGTTTGTACAGTTCCAGTTCACTATTCATATCAAAATGGTTATTGCTAGGATCCGCATTAATTCCTATCAATAATCGCCAAGAAACTATATAATTGGCATAGATTATCACATAGCTCAAACTATCTTACTAGTACAATCCATGTCAATGCGCGATTCGTCTAATTGAGCAATACGTCTTCTAGACAACCTATCTCAATCACCCAAATACTAGCAAACACAAGAACCCATTATATGACCCGCATTCAAGCTTTAGAATACAACACGAAATAGATTGAAAAAGTGGAAATCAGTTTCATAGACTGCAAAGGGTTCTTGTCCCATACTCCAAGCTGAATAAGAATACTAGAAACTACTTGAGCAGAGTTATTTGACAATAAGCTTCAATCTTCACCTTGGAAGGGGTGTAGATATAGCCGCACACATGTAGCTGCAAGCTCTCGCTGATGGAAGCCATGGAGATCTCTTCTTCTTGTTGCTTTTGCCTCTCTCTAGCCTTCTCAGAAAAATTCAAAACTCGAAAATCGAACTAGGATTGCCCTATTAAAGTTTTTGGGCCTCAAAATACATCAGAAAGCGCAAAATAAAACAAAACACGAGTCGCCCATTAAGAAGTCCCTCCGGATGACCGTGATTCCTGTCCGGACGGAGACCAACATTTTTTCCTTCTTTGGATCACGATTCAAGCCTCCAATCTCCACCGCAACACTCCAAGAGCCTTCCGGAAACTCCATTTCGCATCCATGGATTCGCAACCTGCAAACCCATGAAACACATTAAACTCAAACCGAGCCTTACGTCCCAATCACTTGGGGTCGGCTACATGAATCTGTTTCCTCACCAAGTACTATTAAATAAAACAAAAGTAAATTGGAGGGCTTAAATTAAATAAGTACTATCAACCCATGAAACACAGACTATTGAAGTACTTGCATTTATACCTGTTAATGAGAGAAACTTGATTCTTTTGAAGAATTTCCCACTGACGACACTCTTTAGTGGAGATAGGATGGAATAATAGAAGCTTGCATCAAGGCATGGAAATTGGTAGAACACTAGAGCCTGGAATAGGAATTCATCAGAGCGTCGTAAAAAAAAATTTAATACTTCCATGCCTACACAGAACAGTTTCTACTTACCCTCCACATTTTATTAAGATTAAGAAGAACGAGTTTCCACATAGTAAGTGAAACTGATTGCCAAATACTCGAAGTTATAAGACAAAATGATCCTAACAAAGCACTTAGTATACAAAGCCAACTCTCTCTATGTGCACGCACGCGCAGGGGTGTGTAGTACTAGGTGTGGGAAGAACCACATTTGACTGGTGAATACTTCCAAATGATTTCAAAAGAGCTATGACTACCTGAAGTATAAAGAACTGATTGATTGATCAAGCACTTCATTCCAACCGACTTTGATGCTTCTCGTGCTTAGTCTAGGCCAAGTACCTCAAACACCGAACCCAATAGGAAGCTCAGCAGATTTCAAAACTCAAAGGCATTAAGTATGCAACTATCATACATTAGATTCCGGAAGAAATGGAAAAAACAAGAACATTTTAGTCACTGAAATAGAGTAGATTCTGAAACAGTCTATAGTACGAGAAGACACGAAAAGAACTTCATACCTTCAAGTAATCCTTTTGTCATTCAGATGAGATGCCACATATGAATATTAGTTTAACAACCTATAATTTTGTTCAAAAAAATGACTCAGATTCAGTTTTTTTCTTGTGTCTCTGAGAGAGAGAGAGAGAGTATACCAATGTGATAGAAGCTTAAGCACTTGCAGAATTGTATTTTGCCAATCCTGAGCAACACATGATCTTGGTGAACAAAACAATTGAACAACGTAATCCTTTCCATTCATATAAAAGTTGCTCTTTAAGTCACCTAATGTTACTCCTTGTATGAACAAAAGTTGCACTCTATGTAAGAAAGTATGCCCTACGCTGTTAAGGGCAGTCACCCATGTTTTAACTCACTCAATGGCAGTCCCTTTACCCTTGTGTGTTGCTCTGTATGAAATCCTTCAAGTCATGTAACTTGTTTTTTTCTGAAAATATAGAAGTTGCTCTGTAAGTCACCTAATGTTACTCCTTGTATGAACTTTTGTTGCTCCCAATGTAAGAAAGTATGCCCTAGAAAATATAAAAGTTGCTCTTTAAGTCCCCTAATGTTACTCCTTGTATGAAATTTTGTTGCTCCCTATGTAAGAAAGTATGCCCTAGACTGTTAAGGTTGTTTTTTTTTTAAAATATAAAAGTTGCTCTTTAAGTCGCCTAATGTTACTCCTCGTATGAACTTTTGTTGCTCCCTATGTAAGAAAGTATGCTCTAGACTGTTAAGGTTTTTTTTTTTTTATGTAAATATAAAAGTTGCTCTGTAAGTCACCTAATGTTACTCCTTGTTTGAACTTTTGTTGCTCCCTATGTAAGAAAGTATGCCCTAGACTGTTAAGGGTTTGTTTTTTTCTGAAAATATAAAAGTTGCTCTTTAAGTCACATAATGTTACTCCTTGTTTGAACTTTTGTTGCTCCCTATGTAAGAAAGTATGCCCTAGACTGTTAAGAGCAGTCACACATGTTTTAACTCACTAAGAGCAGTCACACAAGGATTCGTTGATTCAGATCAACAATATGCACGGTATACGTACTTCACATGGTACTCCCGTTTTTAACTCAAGTGGAAAAGTGTACGGGTTAATATCTTTCACGGAGGGCTTTGATTTTGCCCTCCATCCTGAGCCTCTAAAGAAGTTGGTCAAGTCGTGCAATGAAAAACTAAAAGCTGAAGAAGAATAGAGGAAGGTGAGATTTTGAGGGAGTTATAAGTTGGTGAGGTTCTATACTGACATGGATACTTTACTGTTCTGTTAAGCATTCCCTTTATTGGCTCCTGAATGTTTTAAGCTATCCAATTTGTTACTAACTCTCAGATGTAACAACTACTTCAATATTGATTTCCTCATTTCTGGACTTTATCAATTGTTTCTTTTGCTAAACCGTGTGTGGCTAACTCATACCAAGCCGTGTGCGGCTATCTTACTTGTCGTCTAGCCATATGGAGTTGTCTATGGTATCTAGATTGAATCAATTTATTGTTTAAATCTCATGTTTGTGTGTTCTCTTGTCCGCTATGTCCACGATATTCTTTTGTCTTCATTTTCCTTCTGGGCCTTGTATTGGTGGTGAGGATCTATTTGAGAAAATGCGCTCAATTACTTCCCAACTGGAAGATTTAAGGGGTCAAGATTAAAATGTAGACAAATAAGTAAAAGGATAAAAGTTGTCAATTCCATTTGAGACCAGGAGCTCATCACGTACGAAGCATGCAATCTCACATTAAAGGCGTTGTAAATAACAAAGGAAATGTTAACTACATGTCTAAATACACAAACACACCTCCCTGCTAGTTTAGCATGGCCTAATTTTGACAAAGCATGCTCCACTTCTTTCACTTACCTATTTTCCCAATAAAATTAGACCAATGTTAACAGAAATGGGATATATAGTTACGTGATAAAGAAAAAATCAGATATCATTCAAAATATAAGGTATTTACAATCTTTCTTGAGTTTACTAGGTAAAAAAAAAACTGCATAGCGAAAGTATTATTGTACTGGTTAGAATTGTTAAATGTACGTGAGAAGAAACTTAAGAAAGTTTCACACGTACATGCCCAGTGTATCAGAATGGATGGCAACAATGCAGTTAGGATACTTAAGCACGTCTAAAAGGAAAAGTGAAAGCCATAGGCTCATGTAGTGTCATGACATTAATTTCATCTCTTACTGGTAAACACATCAAATAAGACACTAATCATAATATTTGTCTAATCCAGCAACAATTCATGCTAAAAAATTAAGATGACTTACAATTCTGCGGAAAAGTGGCTACAATGATGATCAAAGTCTCTGCAACTATCCACCTTCAAAGCTTCCACAATCACACTGTCGGAGAATTTGAACCAAGATATATTAAAACGACCCAAATAACTGGTGTCATTCATTTACATGTTAGACAAATTAGATGTATTACCCAGAAGCAATTTTCATGAGTTCAACATTGTATCACTCGAAAAAGTTTTAAGCAGTTTAGAGCTTATGACAAGCCTCAAACAATTGAAACTATTTCACTCGTTCAGAGAAGATAAATAGTTCATGGCAGATTACAGACTAGAAATACTATCTTGAGATCAGATGTATACGGTCAGCACGTTGGAGGGGTAACTTGAGCAGACTTCGTAATGTCAACTCTTAAGACAACTAATCTGCCTTTTTGTAATATTCTTATAATTACCTTTTCAGAGCCTCATTTGTTTTAATTTAGCCAAAAACACAATTAATTGTGATTTTCGATTGCAAACCTTATTTAGGGCAGAACCAGAATTTTGAGCAATGTATTAAGTCAATAACCCAGGCTAACTCCATCTTTAATTTGTCAATGAATTAATAAAAAGAGTACTCAACCCCCAAGAGGTTAACCCATGACTTAGGTTTTTGTTCTTTCTTAGTTTCGAAGCTTTTTAGGTGTTTCTTAGCCCATACAAGGTTGACTCCTTCAAGCTTTTTTTTTTTTTTTGGTAAAAGACTCCTTCAAGCTTTTTAGCCCATACAAGGTTTGTCCCGGATTTAATCGGGCCCTCGACAAATTTGCCAAATGCCCTAATAATAAAATTTCTCTTTCCGTTTGTTCCAAACAGTACCTAACCATGTAACATTGACAAACTATCCACTTGTCAAATGACACCACAATCACATACATAAGCCCCTACATAGGTTGATATATATATAAACATACAGCAAATCGGGTCTAGCTCCCCCAGATAGCTGCATCACTGATCACTAGCTAGTGTGTTCTACAAAGCGAAGAAACGTACCTAAATTCCCTTTACTTTTATGGGACTCAAAATAGATTCTGCTAACTGCTTTTTTATTATTATTGATATTGATATTGATAAAAAGGCTGTTTCGATTATAGAATCAGTGTAGTAATTCACTGGTGTGGGTCATGGGATTCTCACTTTCTTTACTTAGCCCCTCCCTCCCCTTCCCCTGTCTTGTTCTCCCCTCTCTCTCGCTCGCCTGCCTCCACCACCATTTTCAGCAACTTCCGTACCTTTCTCTACATACATAAACAGATCATATATTGATCCATATGTATATTTGGAATCCCCTTTCCATCTGTCCAAGAATTCTCATTTGGCTCTTCTTCTACTCTAACTGATTCCCAAATCCCATTAGCAGAATCTCTTGAGATCAGAATTTGTTCACTGAGTGTATCCTCTGCTGATTATTCCGACTACATCCCACGTATCGCAAACGCATCAAAAGTTCCTTCTTCAGCATCATAATCCAGGTATGTCTCAATCTTTCTTTTTCCAAGTTAATTACGTTACCACGGGTTTTTTTCGATTATTGGGTGTCTTTCGTCCTCATTTATTCCCAAACACACACAACGGCAAAATGCTTTAAATTAAATAACCAAAGCACACATGCACCACAAATGGCATACGGAAAACAGATGGGAAACTAAATATCAAAGTTCTATACATCCATAAACAAATAATCATCATAAACAAAATACCTGTTACAAAGGGCAACAAACAGAGAAAAGATCTCCAACCCAGGGGATTTCGGAAGCAAATCAGTGCTGAAAGTTCAAACCCAGTCAATTCCGAAACCTGATAGAGGTCTCCGGTGGCCGGAAAATAACAGAGATGGTCGCCGAGTTCCAAGGTCGCCTGAGGTCAGTGGCTAAAGAAAACAACTGTGTCTGGAGATTCAAGCCCAATGAAAACGTCGAGGAAGATCGACGAATAGAGATGGGGGAATTGCTGGTCGTCGGTTGGCAAGAGAGAGAGGAGGAGAGAGGAGCAACGGGGTGGGTTACAGAGAGCAATAGCGAGAGAGAGAGAGAGAGAGAGGGTTTCAGAGCTAGGGTTTGGATGTGATTTGGGGTGGGAGAGTTGCGTGTTTTAGGAAGGAGGGAGGGATTCCAACGACGTCGTGTAAGGAGAGGGGTATTTTTGTCCATATATGTTTTCCATACCATGTATTGGGAAATAATTTTCTCCTTCCCATGACTTTGCAATTCCTAAAAACTAGTCCATCACTTGGGCTTTATTTGCCCCTTTACCCACTGATTTGCAATTTTCCCTAATTTCTAGTGGATGATTGTCGGTTTGCCCCTACAAAACTGTTCTCATCAGCTGAGAAGATCAGGGAAGATAATGGACTATATATTTTTTGGAGGGAAAATTTCTTTTATATCCCTTCGATTTTGACCAAAAATTCATTTTGGTCTTTCACCTTTCAATTTCGACATAAAAATACTTCGACTTTCTAATTTTTTCCAATGTCATCCTTTAGAAGGAATCTATTTTCTTTGAGTCCTGCTATAGGGGCCAATCCGACCCGTCCAAAAATTCTAAAAAAAAAAAAACAAAAAACAAGAGAGCTATCGCGAGAATCAACGGCATCCGATGTGTGTAGCCAGGGCTGTAAACGAGCCGAATCGAGCCGAATATTAGAATGTTCAGATTCGTTCATTAAGTTTTTTAGCGAATTCGAACTCGAGCCGAACTCAATGAAAATTACGACGAGCCGAACTCAAACCGAACTTACCTAGGTTTGAGTCGAACTCGAGCTTGTTCACGAGCCTTAACGACCCAATAATATCATATATTTATGCTCTCATACAAGTCTAAAGCTGTAAGTAAAAAATTTAGTATGTACATAAAATAAGTTTTTATACATATAAACTAATAAAAACGTATACATAAGTAAGTTTTTAGTAATTGTAAATGTTTATACTAGTATAAGTTGTAAAATTTTCACTATGTAACTATATAAAATCCCCATGATATACATATATTCCAAGTTCGCGAGCCTAATCGAGCCGAATATTACTATATTCATGTTCGGTTCATTTATGAAACGAGCCTAAAATTAAGGTTCAGGTTTGATTCGTTAAGTAGACGAATCGAATTCGAACGTGCCTTTACCGAGTCGAGCCTCGAACAGTTCACGAACGGCTCAGTTCATTTACAGCCCTATGTGTAGGGTGCTTGATCCAAACACCCTATTTTTCATATATATATATGTATATATCCTTGACATTGAAAAAAATTGAAAAGTTGAAGTATTTTTATGCCGAAATTGAAAGGTGAAGGACCAAAATGAATTTTTAGTCAAAATCGAAGGGATATAAAAGAAATTTTCTCTTTCTTGGAACTCAGGTTTATTAAGTGGTTCAATTCGTCAAAGCGAGAAGTATATGGGTGCCGGGTGGGTACTACACACGTGGTACTCCGTCAGTGATCCGAGTCGTCTAAGCGTGTTTTGAACAGCCCAGATTTTAGAAAGAGAAAAAGAGGAGAGAGAGTGGTCGGGGGAGGGGAGAGAGAAGGAATAAATTTGGGGCGTCCAAAAACACGTTTGGACAGCTGGGATCACCGATAGGTACCACCACGTGGTACTCGCTCAGCACCCAAAAATTTCTCCGTTAAAGCACTGTGCTGCCGCGGAAGATGCGGGAGAGGACAGATGCGATTGGACAGCAGCTCCCCCAACTCCGATTTTCCTTCTCCTGTTCTTTCTTACAACCAAGATCTATTGTGGTTTTGAAATCATTTAATAATGGAAACAACAAACCTTAATCGCTATCTATGTCTGGTATCTTTCTAGGTTTTACTTTGTAGCAAACCGCAAAAAGGATTAGGTGGTGTTCCACTTTCTAAAAAAGTACTTTTTTTTTAAACAAAAATAATTTCAAGCTCAAAAATTATGTGTTTACGCAAATAATTTTTCTACCAATATGGATCTTGTTTGATAGATCTCATAAAGATCTTTTAAACGGTGCAAAAAAAATTGAAAAATATTTTTCATTTTCATTATATTTAAGTTTGAAATAACCTTCATTTGAAAAAAAAGTACTTTTTCAGAAAGTGGAACACTTAGTCTGGCTGGTTAGTGTGGTTTGATCTCCGCACAATTGACCAGAGCTCGATTCTTGAAGTTAGGCGGCAAGAAAGTAATTTCTTGTGAATCTCGACATGGATGGCCTGCCTTTGATCGGACTACAGAGGGAATTAGTCAAAGTGCACGTAAAATGGTCCAGACACCCCTGACTGTCGAGCCAAAAAAAATTAAGTAATGAGCCTCCCAATATGGTTTGGTTTGTTGCTCTTTTCTTGTGCGGCTGTGCCTATTTCGCTTTTGGGGGTTGGTTCACAGGTACCACCTTTGTAACATCATATATGTTACATGGTGTACGTCGTTGCAATACCGTTATGTAGTGCTCCAAGCTTTTTTTTAACCATCGCAAATTAGTATGCAGCTCAAGATTATTACTCCTAATAGTTTGTATGTCTCACAGTCTCACCTCAATGTGATCATTACGTTTGTTTTTTTGGCTTTTTTCTTTTGTTTTTTTCTCCAATTGTTGTCTTCGTCAATAATTCACAAAAAATTGACACAAAACTAACAAATTCTACGTATTAAGACGAAGCACCCTATCTCTTTTCCTTTTTTCTGTTTGTTTGTTCTCTAGAAGTATGTGTATTTGAATTATTTGACACATTATATGATTGAATTTTTTTTCCCCTTTTCCATCGCTTTGTTATATTTTGAGGTAAGATTTACCTGTATCACCTAAAAAAACAATCATCGCGATGACATTGTGTTGATGCTAAACTTGATGAAGGAAATTTGATCAGTGTTAGGGACATGCTAACAATGTCCCTAACACTTTGGAATTTCTCTACCATCTAAATAGTACTCCTTCCGTCCCTTTTTTTGAGTTCAATATTTCATTTTGGGCTGTCCCTTAATAAGTGTCTATTTTGTAAAGTTAGTGGGTAAAAGTTGGTGTATTGTCTATTTTGTCCCCAAAAAGTAGATTCCATTTTGAAAAGTTAGTGAGTAAAAGTGTAATGATGATGGGTAAGTATGGAAAGTAGAGGAAAAAGTTGATGTGAAGGTATAATGATGATGTCTTTTTAATAAGTTGGTGTTACGAAGCAGGACATTTAAAAAGGGACGGAGGGAGTAATTCGATCGCAAAACATTTTAATCCATTGGGTTTTAAGAAAAGTAATACTCCAAGGCCACATTTGGTTAATATATTCATGGATGGATTTACCAAGAGAAACCAACTGATAGAAAACCTAAGAAACAAGTTTATTAGATTCTTTGAAACAAAAAGATCCTCCACAAACATGGTCTTAATTCACAACCCCAAGGGTTTGGCGTAGTGGTCAAGACTCGGGACTTAAAAGTTTGCTCCCTTCTAATTTCTCAGGTTTAAAACTTCTCAGGTGGTATCAACTCCTTTGAGAGCCAGTCCATACGGAACTTTGCTCTAGCTTTAATTGAGCTCCCCACGAGTGAACGGTGAGATTAGGCCCCCAGGATTGTAGAGGTGCGCGTAAGCTGGCCTAGACACCTGAGTAATCGGGAAAAAAGAAAAAGGAAAGAAAAAAAGATGGTCTTAATACACAAAACTACAGGACTTCAGACCTCAAGGCTTAAGCCATTGCCCCTACCTCATCACCGTCATAACAATCGGCTACGGCCACGGCAGCCCTTCCCTGCACATTCTTGTACGAATACCGCCGGGCCAAGATCACATACACGCACAAGTCTACCGCTGCAATGGCCGCCAAAAGCCAGTAGAAGTTATCCAAACGGCTGCTATTCAAATCCTTTCCCAACCAACTCTTCCCTGCCTTCTCAGTGACACGGTCCACGACTGTTATCAACAAGCTACTGAGGAAATTTGCAAATCCAATCACACTAAGGTAAAATGCAATGCCTAAGCTTCTCATTGAATCAGGAACTTGGTCATAAAAGTACTCTTGCAATCCCACTATAGTAAATCCGTCTCCGAATCCGAATATGAGAAACTGAGGAGCTAACCAGAAGACACTCATTGAATTGGAACCGTTAACCGGATCTTTCTCCACTAGGGTTAACCTCTTTTTTTCGACTAAAGCTGCAACTACCATGGTTACAATTGAAAAGGCCATCCCAATTCCGATTCTCTGGAGAATTTTGAACCCTCTCTCATTTCCGGTCATGTTTCTAAGTACTGGTACAAGGATCCTATCGTAGAAGGTGACAGAGATGATCATTCCAATGGCTGTAAGAGAGTAGATAGAGGCCGGAGGTACTTGGAAACTGTGGGTAATCTCACGGTTAAGTGTGGTGGCTTGTTTGATGAAGAATGTGGAGGTTTGTGCTACGGAAATGCCAAATGGCAAGGCGGCTAGCCAGATAGGAATCATGTTGAGGAGTAGCTTCATTTCCTCGACCCTGGTAACCGTTACAAGTCTCCATGGATTTTGTTGCTTCTCAGCTGAACTTTGTTCGTTTTCAATGATTGCAGCCTTGTCAAGAAACCTGAAAACGCATTAACCAAAGCAATTGATACCATAAAACAAATACATAGAATGAACTTCTCCCAGAAAGTAGTGTTCTGAAAGCTGCGCTGGAAGTACTTCTGGATAAGGTCCGCCTAAAACCGGGGTGGAGTATCTGGATTACACAACCCACCCTACATCTATTATGGAGTAGTAGTATGTGACATTTATAACCCATTAGGGTAGAGGGGGGTAAAAATATGCTCATACTGCTATATAAGCCTACTGATTATCTCTTATACAATTATAGTTTAGGGCTTTATATATTCCTTTATGTTTCCTTTAATGTTCTAAAAATCGCTAGGCGCTAGTCGGACGGAAAAGGGGCGTCTACTACCTAGACGGGAACTATGCAAGCGTTGGACCACCACCTAGCTCCTAGGTGGGGACTAGTCGGCCAACTTTTAGAGCACTCGTTTCCTTTGATACAGCTAGGGGTTGTGAGGTTGGTAAGTTGTTAGAATGTTTAAAACTTAAATAAGCGGTAATCAAAAATCAGATGAGGAACCCATTTAAGTACAATTCTACCCATGCCACCCTGACATGGGCTTCCGTGATATACATGTAAACAAACCACTGGATTCACACATCACTAGAACGTGTTCTGGACATTTTTCAGTAACTTTTTTTCTGATATTGAAATGCTTGTTCAGTAGCTTACTTGAGTTTGTTGGTGTGGTAGAGAAGCCTCCCCTCGATCTTCCGTGACTTCGGAATTACTTCATAAAATTGAGCAGGATTTGAAGGATATGGCAGATTTCTTTTGCTAAAAGCAGCCACAAGAACCTGGAACGTGGGGGTAAAGGGACTCCCCGTTGGCTTCCTATACCGATAAACTGGCCTTCCAATGCAGAAGATCCCGATACTAGCAGCCATTACACCAGTCAGGACTAAATCTGCAATAGCCCAACTCACATAGTCTTGGACATAAACCACCACTGTCACGCCGAGTAATAAGCCACAGCAGAGGCCAAAGTTCCACCAGTTGAAAAAGGACATCTTTTGGATTCTTTCTTCATGGTGATCATCGTCGAATTGATCGGCTCCAAAGCTTTCCAAAGCGGGTTTATGGCCTCCAGTACCTATGGAGACCAAGTAGATGGCAAGAAAGAAGACCACTTCGTGAATCTTCCTCGGTTCATGACAAATGCCAGAATCATCACAGGGCTTCAAGCTGGGTACAAGTCTAGACATCATCAACAGAATCAAACCCTGTTTGCATAAAGAATGAAAAGCATGTAGTTTCCAATTTCAGTAAGAACTCAACTACTATTGTTATATCTTTTCAAAAAAAAAAAAACTACTATTGTTTAATCACTAATGGGGTGTTTTTCAAAACTTAAAAATTGACAAAAGCTGACTCAGAAAATCAGAATGCAAAAGCATCAGATTTGATACTTCACAGAAGGAGTTTTTCTACTAATTTAGAAATCATTCGCTGATAAAAAAAAAACTTATTTACAAATTATTCTCAGCCCAAAAGTACTTGCAAAATTGTGGCAATATGCTGGCAAAATTTCCAAGTTACCACAATATAAAGTCACCACCACAAAAGCTACCGTAGACAACCTCAAAAGAGAGAATCACAACTCTCGGCCACAGAATGACCCACAATCCTATAACATGCCATAGGAGTTAGGACCCCATAGCTATAGCTTGTATCCCTAGCATTACTACTGTTCAAATAAACCAAAATTGCTGCCGCCACCACATGTACTCATTTTGTTTTACTCCTTTTTGGGCCCAGAAAGGCCCATCTGAAACCTAGAAATGACTTGATAAAGGTTTCCTCATATTACACTAGGAAATGGCCCAGTTAAACTTAGGGGATCACCCGTAATAAGGTTAGGAAATGTTCTTTGGAGTGCAATGCAATTTGAGATATATTACCAAGAGATAGACAAAGGATGAACCGAGAACTGTAGAGAATCTGCCAAGGTAAGCGTCGGCTAAGAACCCTCCCAGCAGAGGCATCATAGTGGTTACGCCAATCCAGTAATTGCAGTTCTTTGCTGCTGTTTTCAGGTCCATATGGATCACCCTGGTGAGATATATGATTAAACTTGTTGCTATTCCAAAGTAGCTCAACCTCTCACTGAACTCGATTGCTGCCAACAGAACACAGCCAAAGGAATATCATTTGAGTTTCCAGTTTTAAATTAAGTTGAAAAAATTCTGTGCCATTTACTGGAAATGGTTTAGTCTAGTGCATTAACATCAATGGGGCCAGCCACAAGCAATGGATCAAATATCGGCCAATGTGAGAGGGCAATACAAATCAGAGCATAGGCCAACGACGCCAATATTTCCTTGTCTATATTATTGTAGATATTAATGTGTATCCCAAGACCACTATTTAGACACTGGTCAGGACTCAGGAGTACAGAACTAACTGCCAGTGCACATGACCATATGCACTCATTTTTTGTGCTTTTCTAAAGTCTGGTTAGTTCAAAAGGAAATGATGGTTAAGTGCTTTGAGCCTCTTGGGTAGACCCCATTTCAGACCCCACCTTTCATCAATCAAGTTGAGACACAGAGTTGGTCACGTTGTGACAGGTTATGAACCCCACCATAAAAGCACAACAACATAAACAGGAACAACAAATCATGCTAGTCTTGTTCAAATCAGGACCCTCCTACATTTTTGTACAAGAGAGAAAGAGAAAAAGTTAGGTTCCTTAGTAACCATCAATCACTGCAAAGTGATTCCCACTAGCTACCTTTGGTGATGGAAATGTTCCCTCGACCAAAACGGCAAACATACTGAACATAAATATAAACTGATACGCCTACCCAACCACATATATGTTTGTGTATACTAGATATAACCACATATCCAAGTGCTAAGATGAAAAATACACAGTGATGCTGCAGAGAAATAACCCTTTGGAGTAAGTAAAAAAGAGAGCACAAATGTCGTGTACAAGCTAATAATCTTTAAGAGAGCCCAAAAAGAAAGTGGACTCCAAAAAAAGGTAGCAAGTGCATCATGCAAACATAGCATGTGGACTTTTACCATTATTCAGATGCTCAGGAGTTTCTCCATAATGCTAATTGTCAGGAAGTCATATACATAAGGGGAAGTCATATACATAAGGGGAATCCAACAACAATTTACGTAATTGTTCGCATGGTCTACTTCGTTACATCATGATATGTCTATTCTTACCTATGATGAAGAGAGAGGCTTTCCAAGCACCGGTGGTGGTGCGGAGAGGAACCCTTCCTTTATGGTCAAAAGAAGAATCATAAACCCATTTCTCCTCCTCCACGCCAACTGATTCTCCACTCTTTGTTTGCTCCATATTTACTTTCAGACTGTGTTCACTACTTGTCAAGTACGAACAAAGAAAAAGGCCAAAAAAGGCTCTCTTCAAGTAGGAACAAGAAAAGGAACCAAAAGGCTCTCTAAATGCTGCCCCGATGATATCTTCAGTGGTGGCAAAGAGTGTGAGCTTTGTGCTTCTTTTATAGGGAGTTTTCCTTTCTTTGGCCACTATATTTACAAAACTCTAGGGATGGTAAGAGCCAAGCCAAAAATTAAACAATGATATTTGCAATGATTGTAATAGAGATAAAGTAGTCTTATTCCTTCCACTTCATGTCATTAGTGGCAGTCTTCAAAAGGGAATAGCATTTGAGAGTGAATTATAGTTTTTCTAATAAGGCTAAATTTGAAAAAAAAATGGCTAAATTAAGTTATATATCCATGTTCAATTGAAAAAGCATGATACTTGCATATGGTCCTTATGCTGTGCCATAAACTTTTTTTTTTGTTTTTTTTTCACATGTATCAATAAAAATTTGGCGCATGTTGTTCAATAACTATTTACAAGGTATCACCGTTTTACAGCAATTGTTTTTGCATCTTTACGACCTGCATGCCTAATATATTAAGAAAATTTCTGATAAACATATCAATTTCAACTTTTTGTTGGATTTCCCTTTCCCCTCTCCCCGTTTTTAATAAAATTTTGCCTATCAAAAAAAAAAAAACATATCAATTTCAATATATTTACTGAAGTTTGTGACATGCTTAGTCTTATCTTTCATATAGCCAGTACCAAGTCCAGAAAAGAGAGAAGGACTGTGTGTTCAGTAGCCTCACAGCCCACATGTAACATAATGGCACAGTTCAGAGAGCACTTGTGTATGTGATGCATGTGAACGCGTGTACGAGGGGGAACACAGGACGTAAGCATGAGGGCTGCCTTATTGGCCCAACGAGTCAAATGCCCAACATAGCCCAAAGCTTAGTCCAACGGTTTGGAAACTTTGAGGTGAGATCCGAGCCGTCGGATGCACGAGCCGTCGTGGATCCGACGGCTTGAAGCTTCAGTGGTACATCTGCTTCAATCAGTGTCCGGCTGATTATTAGAGAAAGGAACTTGACCTCAGGAAAGCCAATTAGGGGATTTGTGACCTCTTTTCCGTCTTTTTGAAAGCTAGTGTAACGGAAGCGCACCCACCTATTATAGTTCTAGCCTTCCAGCTTGTGTCAGATTCAAATCTGATCGCTTGGATTTTAAATACATACATATATATCCAAATCTCTTTACAAACGATCTATAGATAACCATCAAAAAGGTTATTACTTTTCTGTAGCCACTTTCCCTATACGTTTAGGTTTTATTCTTTTATAGCATTCTCAATCTCAGAACTGGGGAATTCAAGTAATTCCAAGTGCATTGCAAAAAGAGAAGAAAAGAATATCATAAAGTAGATGTAATGCATGATCATCTAGAGGCAGATTTCTGTTCAAGAAGATTAAAATATTTAAGCGGTGCCCAAAGTTTATGAATTTCCTTGAAAAGACAAAGTAAAGATACTAGTGAAAAGATAAGTGAAATGAAATGGTACTGGTAAAAGCTCAATTATTGTGATGGTAAAGGGGCCAATTTTCCAACTTCTGACTAAAATAAATCCCAACTACTCATAAAATAATAAAGATATTTTATGTTCCATAATGGTTGGAGAGACAGCCCTAATACTAATCTAGCCGACCTCATGTTTTGCTTTGTTGACCATCAGAATAATTTATCGTACCCTTGAAGTAGTGGCAAACTTTAAAGATATCCAAAGATTATTCAACTCTGCACTCAGTCTCAACAATGCTACCAACTGACACTAGGTTCAAATTCATTGTTAGGCTTGTGGTGTTTCAATGACTTTATCAATGAAGTGCATAACTTTTTTCATGGTGGTTAGAGCACTCTCCACACTTGATCATGAACACACCAAATGGTAGGATTCCCAGTGCTTTTGCCATCATTACATTTAGATGTATATCTAAAAACAAGTTACGAACGTAGGCATGCATATCTGCATATTTAGAAAGGTATTTAAATACTAATTCAATCGTAGTAGTCCAAATATTCGTGTACTATCTAAATTAAGTTGTTGTTCTTGGAGCATTTTAGTAGGGGGTAGGGGGGGTATCAAACACTTAAAGTTAAGGGTTGTGAGGCTTATGATAGTATACTACTATCGTCGGTGAATCTTGTTAGTTGTTTTCTCCCTTATCTTGGATTCCAATGGTAATTGCTATTGTTCATTGGCCCATGTGTTTTTCTTTTATTTCTTTTACGGATCCTCTTTTCCTTGACAAATCCAATGAAACATTGGCAGACCCTTTTCTCAATTGAAGGGATAGACTTCTAATGGACAAACCATATGCTGTGACTATTTGATCCAATTGTCATCTTTAGTCCTAGGAGATAGAGCAAACGCCTGACCCTACGAAATAGTGTGTAGATGACAAACCTGTAGAACTCAAGTGCCTTTAGGGGCTGCAATAGCCCTTTCAAAAAATAAAAAAAGATCGTAGTACCAAACAAGGCCCAAGGCTGATAACAGAACCTGGAGAAAAATAATCCAATCGAAAAGCAGCACCCCTTGTTCTTAAGGGTTACTTCAATCACGATGTATTGGATGGGTCCTCACTACAGAGCTTCAATCAGATTGACAGTACCTGGTGCTAAATACCTACGCTGGAAATTATTTTTGCAAGAAGAACAAACGTGATAGGAAACATTAACTTGTATTGCAAATTCGCACAAGGATCACTATCCATACGATCAAAAATATGAAAATGTAGAGAATAACTAGATCAATCATAGGCACAAAGCTAAACACAACCAAAAACTTTCATAATCATGTGTCCTTTCATAAAAGTACCAATGACAATCCAAAAATCTGTTTTGGTCCTTATCGATCCTCAAAATTATTCATCAGTATGCATCTACCCTGCATATATCAGTGTCAAAAGGTATCGAGTACACTTTCTTTAAAATCAAATGCCAATCACATACCTTCATGGATGCTTTCCAAAAAAAAAGGTGAACAATGTACTTTCTGCTGAGCTTCCTGTTGCTCCATTGGGTCTTTATCTCCTTATCCTCAAGCACTTACATCCAATTATCTTGCACTATACTTGGAAATGGACCATTATATCTAGAAGATCACTAGACATTGAATGATGGCCACAAAAGTATTTGATTGTTGAGCCAGAATCACCTTTAATCTGTACGTGGAAACTATTCTTTGGGTTATCTTCAACTGTTGATACCCATGACTAGATTTGGGTTATCTGTTGAGACTCGATACCCATGACTAGCTTTGGGTTATCTTCAACTATTGAAACTATTCTTTGGCGATGTATGACTTCACTTCACACCCTACCTCATGCGCAGTGTTCTCACTTGGCAGCACCTGCCGCGTGCAGACCAGAGAAGCACGAGACACGCACCCTACCCATCACTAGTACCTAGCTCTGATACCATGTTACACGGTCTTGGGTAGAACTCAACCCCAAAAGCTAGTTTTTGAAGTCAGGGTGCCCTCACACTTATGTTCTTCATATTAACTTGGTACCCAGGCGATGTAGAACTGCGCTTCACAGCAATACCACTTCTATAATCTTGACCCCACAGCATACACAAAAAGCAAGTAGCACTACGCACCATTTTAAAGATCATAACAACAAAGACACCTGATTTTACGCCTATTCGACATCATATGGTTGCCTTCTATTACAACTCAAGCTGTGCAACAGTAACATGGGGTTGACAATTTCTAACCACACAATAATTCTCTAACACATTGCTACTTATCCCTTTTTTGAGAAACTACAAATCCCTGAACTACAGTTGTAATCCATGAAAATATAATATAGTCCACTAAGATTCATTTGAGGGTATTATGGGTGCAACAGTTCACTGCTCACTTATCACGCTTGAGTCAAGCTGCAAAGACACTCAATGATCAAGGTCGACTTTCTAAATGATAAAGGAAGACTTTTGAGAAATAATAAAAGAATGGAAAGGAATTTCAGTGCTTGTCGACTTGATTGACATTGACTTGGCCTAACTGATAAACGAGAACCAGGTGCAAAAGGTTGAAGCACATTATCTGATCTTTGATTCGAAATGACAAACAGAGATGGCAGACTCGCCTTTTGAACCTAATACCGTCGGATATAAGAATGAAAACTGGGTGTCCATCCCAGCAAGGGAAGGAAGAGAATCCAGGAGCAAAAGAGGACCTGTTATGACATAAAATTCAGGCAATTATGTCTTCTCATGGAAAGGCAAATGATAAAGACACGTAGGGATGAAAGTTTTAACTGAACCGAACCGATCGAGTTTCTCCATCAATCAGTCTGTTCGGAGGTAAAAATGGCAAAAAATCAACCGAACTGAACCGATTTCATCCCTAATTAGACATGTGAAATACAGCATGCCTTAGAGGAGTAAATTATCCTACCTTCTATACTCCTTTATTTCCTTTTTTGATAATCAGTAAATTCTGTAGAAAAGGCATCAAGGGATGCCACGCATGTACAAAAGAAAGCCAAGGACAAAAAGGTCCGATACTCCAAAAGTATGTATCACATCAAGATATCGTTTTAAGGGTAGGATCACATACTAGAAAGGAAAAGACTCTTAAGCCTAAACATAGGCCTCCCCACCCCATCACAATAACTACTATTCTGCTCTCTCCAAATAAGCCACTTCAAGTTCAAGCAAAGCGGGATTAAAATCCAGATCTCCCATCTTCATCTATCCACTCTAGCCCCATTCTTGAATCAACTCGACCACTGAACATGGAAAAACCCACAACTTATTCTATCATACAAGCACCGTGGCCCAAACCTAGCTTCTATAATCAAATTGGTCATCTACATTGTTGATAGGTTACCACTCTTAAGCAGTTAGGAATGGGTCCAACTATTCATCACCCTCACCTGTGTGCAATCCTATATTGGATGTGCAGATGCAAACAAACATCCAAATGGAGAAGCAGGATGTATATGGGGAACAGATGCAAAAGAAGACACATGAATCCAAGACCTCCCCAAACAGGAGCTCCGCAGGTCACTCACTAGTACCAAAAGCTCAAACTGCTACGGAATAAACCCAATAACAAGTATCAAGCTATTCTGTAATTAATTTGATCATCGACTAGTATACAAAAGTAACAAAACAAATAGAAGAATCTGAATGACATGCAGGAAATCCACATACCATATCTGCGTAGATATGTTATGAACTAAATTGAATAGCAACTTCATGGCAGCACCCTGGATCAGCCAATTTAATTCTCTTTTCTTCTAGGTGAGTAAATTCTTTGACCCATATCTGTTTAAATCCTTCAAACATATTTTGCACAAATATTTGTGACAGCAAATTAAACACGGAAGCAACTTTAGATGTGAAGCCATACTTTTATGTTTATATATTTACTGATTTAACTGTGTGAGTTTCCCCCTTTGCTCTTCCTTTTCCTCCCTTTTCCTTCCTGGTGGTTAAACTGTTGGGGTGGGGGATTGGGTTTGGCTCCTGTGGATTGGGAGTGGTTTGTTCTGAAGCCACTTTCAACATGCTGAGGTTGTGCCATAACTGTTGTTGCTGGAGCCTTAACACTAGAGATCCACGTCAATTCACCTACCTCCAATTGTAGCAAGAAGCCTAAAACCTATAGACTCAAGTTTTTCCAGCAGGTTAGGAACAGGATAATGGGTAATAGGGCCGATAGGCAACAACTTACATTTCTAACCTCTCTAAGGTTGAAAGGGGAGGAAGAAAAATTTGCAAGCATCTAGTGGTACTTCAAAGGAAACAGAAGTTAGGATTGTAATCCAGAAACGCATAAATCGATTCAAAAATGTGCACGATGATGTTGATCTTATGACTGTTAATTTCCCTTCTATTTGTTGTGGATGACCTATTTCTACAGGAATAACTTCATTCATCTGCTGGGCCACAATGCCAACATTTTCAGAATTGACCTGTCGACACAGAATCTTAAATCTCATTACCTGAATAAAGAAGATAAAACTGATCTTCAGAACCAAAAATTCTCACACATCACAGACCATCCGAAGATAAAAGCAAGTATCAATCAGAGTCCCCGTCAACGTAATTGTGTAAATGCACATCATGCTACCACAAACATTATGAGCTTCTGCTGCCTTCTATTAAAGCCATGGACGACCACTTACCAGGCTCCAGCAAACATGTGGATGTCCACTTCACCAATCTGCTTTAATAATAGGGCTATATCATCTTTATTTTCTCGCTCCTCATTGAGAAGCGATCAATATCAAAAAAGAAATGTCACTTATCACTGTACAAACATCAGTCTATCATTCCCTTGATTCTAACCTCCCAAATCTTAGTCTTAGGCTTACTCATGCCTCCCAAACTTCGTATTGTGATATATCACTACAACCTATGTACCAACGTTGATAGTGTTGAACAATTTGGCCTGAAGCTTTTCCCATTTTCGTTTGTTTCAAATGCAAAAAAGCTTCATAGTTCATTTGTTAGACAAGCCAATACTTTCTCATGTCTCAAGCAACTTAATTCTCGTCATCATTCCCCACATTCAGTCTGCAAACCAATATTTTGTGTAACTCACTCTTTGTTCTATCCTAAGTGTTTATCTAACGCTTGTAGATCATGCTTTACTACGTTTTTGATAGGTATATCACGAGACGTGATTGTTTGTCTCTTTAGTAGTTCTTATCAACTAAAGAACCAAATGTCTAAAAAATCAAATTTAGGAACCAATGAGAAAGATTTTGAAGCTTGCCAACATACCACCAAGCAAGTGGCCATAAAACTTACAGGAAAAGTGTAACCACTTGAAGTCAAAGTCATACATAAACTAACTTGAGCATCTTAATATGCATACCTAACTTTGGTCCCATTAAGCCCACAAAGAGGTAGGCATGACTGGCCAAAGAGATATAGGCCAAACATACTCATACTCTGTGATCTACCAAAAGAAGGTTATGCCTACCACCCCCTTACAACGAATAGTAAATATGGTGATGCTTCGCCAACTGAAGTGGAATTAAAAATGAAATGATTGTTTTTCTTCTTCATGCTTGTTTCACTCCTTTTTGAGAGCCCTTGCGGTTTTGGCTACAAACTGCTGACTCCAATTCTATTGACAGGTTTTGCATAGCAACACTTGACAAAACATTGTAGACCTGGCCGTTTTGTCTTACATAGGACCGGAATAATGTAACAGCTAGTCAATTGAAAGAGAAAGCAAACAGAAACAACTTCAGCCCTATCTATATTTCAATCCAATATCAGAATATCTTCATAATTTTCTGACTCAAAGAAACAAGACTGTACATTGCATATGTTAACAGTGCAGTAATTATACACATCCAATGATTTAGGACAGTGATGGTTATTACCTGACCAACTTCCAAACCATGAAATCTAATCTACTTCCTGTACCAAATGAGAAAGACTCAAATCATTTCACTTCAGACTCTATGAGCTCCAAATCAAGAAATGGCAAAGAGCTGCAAAATGTTCCTTCATTCTCATCGCACAGTTCCTGAGGAGTTACAATCTAGAAACATAATGTAGCTGACTTTCTTCATCATTTAGCTACATTTAGTATACCAGTTATTTGAGTCACGTTCTCACTTCTCTGCTTGAAACCCATAACTCCCATCATTTTGTAGACTCATATCAAAAACTTCCGAATTTGGCTCTCTCGATTTCTGCCAACCTCTGCCCCTAGTAAACCGATTATTACCCCCACGCCTTGCTGGAGTCTCCCTTCTTTGTTTCCCATCAGTACCAACTCCACCCGAAACAAAACCATTCAAATTGTTTGAATTTTCAAATCCAGACACCATCCTTTTCCCCTTCTTCCTCAAACCATAATCATCTTGTAAACTCATATCAAACACTTCCGAACTTGGCCCTCTCAATTTATGTGAACCTCTGCCCCTATTAGGCCGAGTATTACCCGTACGCCTGGCCGGAGTCTCCTTTCTTTGTTCCCCATCAACACCAACTCCTCCCGGAACCAAACCATACAAAGCGTTCAGATTTCGAACCCCATACCTTATCCTTTTCCCCTTCTTTCTCAAACCATCATCTTCAAAACTCATATCAGATGCTTCCGAATTTGGCACTCTCAATTTCTGTGAACCTCTGCTCCTAATTGGCTGATTATTACCCGTACACCTAGCTAAAGTCTCCTTTCTTTGTTCCCCATCAACACCTTCTTCTCCCGAAACGAAACCATTCAGACCATCCAGATTTTCACCCCCGGACCTTATCCTTTTACCCTTACTCTTCAATTTACCATTAGAACCATTGACAGTCCCATTCACTATCGACCCATTTCTTCCGTAACCATTTACAGACTCCGAAATCAAACCAGGCTGATACAAATTGCCAACATCATCCAAATCCTTATCAACTTTCCCATAGGGCTTAATACTATGAACAACACCTTTCGGAAAAAACCTCGCCGAGGGGACTTCATCAACGGGGCTCAACACCTGGGGCCCATCCTTTTCCGACCACATATCAAAACCACCAGGCTTCTGGAACCTATCAGCCAAAACCTTCACCTGTGTAAAAAGTTGGTAGTTAGTTACGTAGTTAGTTGTAACTTTCGTTAGAAGTTTTTTAGCAACTGAACCATAGTTAGATGGCAGTTTTAGCTTGAGTTAGGTAGTTAAATATCTGTTCATCCCCTGTAATTCACTCAATCACTTAAAATGAGATGAAGGCTAGCTTTGCACTAAATTTATCATAGGATCATTCGTCCTAAAAAATTTGTCAGGAATCTACAAAAAAGTGAAACATATTTGACAAAATAATTACTCCCTCTGTCCCCAAATTTATCCAGTCCGGAAAACGAGAAGTCTGGAAAACAAGAACTCAGAAGAATGCATGATTTTCAACAAAAAAAAAACTATTTTTTTCATAATTTACAATAATTCATTGATAGTATCCGGTAACATGTGGAAAAAGTTTTGATTTATTTTTGAAAAAACGCATTCGTTCTAAGTTATTGTTTTCCGGACCAGACAACCTTTTGAAACATTCTTGCTAAGTTCTTGTCTTCCAGACCGACAATCTTTTGAGACGAAAAACTTAAAATAATGCATTTGGTCAAAAATATCAAAACTTTTTCCATAGATTATACAGTAAGCATTCACATTGAATATCCGGTAACATGCGAGAAAAAGTACTAATTTTTCTCGAGAAATAAAAACGACTATTTTTCGGTCATAAATTTCTATTTTTCGGTTCGACACCAACCAATATTCCATAAAAATCCGACACGAAACTAATAAAACTAAAAAATTTCTCTATAAAAAACAATGGGGAGTGGTTTTAGCGAATGCAGTTATAAACTATTGTACTTTTACATAGCTAAAAGCCAGAAGGGCGAATGCAGTTATAAAAAAGGGGTGCGAAAATCACTCCCCAAAACAATTTCATAGTAATAAATTTAGTCCAAACCACCGAAATTCAATTCGATAGTCAATTCAACCTGCTCATCGGCGGCGACGGAGAAGAGCTTCGGGGCCTGCTTGACGACCTCCCACGGCCGCTCGAGCTCGGACACGGCGGCCTTGAGCTCGGCCCTCTTGCGCATCTCGTAGATCTGTCGCTCGCGCGCAAGGCGTGCCTTCAGGAGCTGCTTGGCTTTGTTAGCCTGCATGCGCTTCCACTGCCACTTCGAAACGCCGCCGGGGAAGGTCCTAGGGCCGCCGCCCATGCGAATCATCGTTGGTCGGCGAGTGGTGGTGGTGGTGGTGTGGAGGGAGAGGTGGGAGAGTTTTCTGGTGAGGAAGAGGTGGTCGGCGGGGCCGGATAAGAAGATATGAGATGGTGAGATTGAGAGAGACATATTTGGTTTGGGTTTTCTCGAGTGTGCCCTAATTCTGGAGTTGCAGACAGTACTGGAGGGATGAGAGAGAGGGAGGACGAAGTGATGAGTGACTGAGGTTGAGCGGTTCGATTTACCTTTTGTCTATTCCGGTTGTTTTGTTATGTGTTTGGACCGGGTTGTTTGGAGGGAAAATGTAGTAATAAAAAAAAAAAGATTTATTTTTAGGCTGTGTTTGAAAAGCTTTTTTATTTCTAGTTTTTTGTTTTTTGTTTTCCGATATTTTTTTGAAACAGGCACCATAAACATGTTTTTGTTAATGTTTTTGTTTTTGTTTACAGAATACATAATCAATTCTACTAGTTTACGAAAATTCTAGAAACACAAAAATTATGTTTTCATTTGTTTTGTTCGGCAGCCCAAAACAAAACTATTATAGTTAACAAACATATTTTTTGTTTTTATTTTTTAATAAATTAAAAAAAAAACTCATTTCTTGTTTTTTATAAACGAAAAAACTGGCAACTTTACCAAATAGAGCCTTAGAATTAAGGATATTGATTTTTGACGCCCTTGTTATTTAACTTTGCATTTTATTTTATTTCTTGCATGTATTTATGTGACATTGTAGGGTATACTCTCACTTGTCCATTTTTTCATATATGAAAATGAGATTGTTAAAAGTACTTCAACAAAGACAAAATAAATACTGTAATGCATATGTTATGTAAAACAAAAGTGTTTGAAAATCATCAATATTATTTCCATTCTTGAATTGACATTTGTTTCTATTCAGTACAGAATTGGTTGATATTTTTATATTCTAAGTTATCAATTAATTTATCATGTTATCTGAAATTTTGATTTTACAACAGTGCTACGATCCCAGAATTATGTTCAAGAAATTCTCTTCAGAATTTCAATTAGAGGTCTAGATTAATTTGAATTATGAACTCATGCACTTAAGTGAATCATGGCCTTCATTTTGTTGAATTCCTAGAAAATTTACTATCATTCGACTCTTAGAAAGTTAGAGTTTTTTTTAAATTTTATACTAAAAAACGAAGTCAGTATGCAAAAGAGCATATCAAAACATGCAACAAAACTACATATACTGATACACAAGTAACACAACACTCTCACATGTGGATCCGGTGCCCATGTGAGAGTGTTGTGTTTCAGTGTTGTTATACATATCTTTATTGTAAAACATGCATAATATAGTTGCCTATTCGCAAATTAGTAGTTTTTTGTAACCCAAAAAAATAATAATAATTGGGTTAGATTATAGAATCTACTACGAGTAGTACTTTGCACACTTTTTTTTTTTACCGTTTCACAACACCTTCTTAAAAAATAAGTATTTATTTCACATTTTCAAACTCAAAATAATATAAATGATAAATATTAATTTTTTTTTTGTACTATATTATTCAAAATATCTCAATGAGATCTATCAAACAAAATCCATATTGCTAGAAAAATTATTTGCGTAAATACATTATTTTTTAACTTAAAATTGTCTTCTCAAAAAATACTTACTTAAAATGACTTCCGAAACGGGGTCTAGCTTCGTAATTAGATTTTTTTTATCATTTTCCTAATTTGCTCTAACATTCCAAATAGTATTAACTGGTTCGAATACCATAAATTGTCGATAATTGTCTACAATAATAAAAGTACTTATATTAAATAATCGACTATAAGGACAACAAGCACCAGTGGTCTAGTGGTAGAATAGTACCCTGCCACGGTACAGACCCGGGTTCGATTCCCGGCTGGTGCACGTCTGATTTTTCTTCCATTTTTTTGCTTCGGCAGAGCTTTTTCCCCTGTGGGAAAAACTTATTTAGCCTTCTTGACTTCTCTCCTCTCCCACCATGTGGTCACATCTCTTTAATTGGATGGTCAATTTGTAGCGTGATGTCTTCTTTTTCTCTTTCATTAGTCCTTTGATAGTATCGAACAATTACTAAAGAATCCGTCTCTAGCTCCTAAAAAGTGGTATTGGTGTTCCTTATTAGTTTGTAATTTGATGCTCAATTCGTAGTGTAATGCTTCTGCTTCGCAGATTTTTGACCGAAAAACACTTGGATTCAGGATTCGTGAAACGCCAAAGATTTGGATTTGCTGATATGGGTGAACTTAGTATCTCTCTTGAAGGCTTTTTTTGGATTTGTTCCAGACCTATTGTTGATCTAGAGGTACGAATCTGCTGTTATGCTCTTTCTATCCATGCCATCGTAGAAAACGCCAAAGATTTGGATTCGCTGATACGGGTGAACTTAGTATCTCTCCTTAGAAACCAAGAGCTTGTTCGTTTGGTGTCTCAAATCCTCTGCGCAAGATCCTCAATAAAATTTCTCTATCTATCTCTCTCCACTTGTTACTTTTAAAAACCTCCTTCAAAACCCAAACCAAGCAGGCTCCGAGAGACCCTTGTCTATTTTACTAGTATGAAGACCATAACTTGTCTATGCACGAGAGTGCCAGCAAATAATTCCTGTCTAAACAAACCTCCTGCAAATCAGAATTCCCATAACTCTAGCAGACAGTGACTGAGAGGGCCATAGATTATATTCTAATGGAATTCTGAAATGGTGCCTTCACTACAAGGTGTCACACAATAACTGTTGTTTCCCATATAATGGGGCATATGTTTTTCAATTTGCTTAAATTAATTATGTATGGTTTTTTCTTTTTTGCTAGACAAAAAGGTGGATCGTGGTGACCCACGTAGTTAACCCCCTTTGGACGTGATCATATGAGAACCCATCCGCCGTGGAATGTCTGGATTTGAGCCATAGCTAACTCGGCAGCTGGGAAAGATAGGGAGTATTTGTCCACCACCATGTCGCGGGACCCGTCACCAAAACCCCCGAAATTGCTAGCGGACATGAAATACGTATCGTAGCAGTTGTGTTTTCTTAAGAAATACTTAAATTTGCAACATGTCGCTGATTTCTAAAGTAGTCCATGATAAAATGTTGGAAAAGAATTCTAAAAAATCTCACCAAGAAATTAATTGTTGTAGATTCTATTCAACCATATATGCTGGGATACACATCGTAATCAGTACATCCATGCATATTGGTTTACTTAATGACCCAATAGTTAATGTTATGTCACTCTAAATTAGAAAAATGCTTTGAAAACAGGTGTCCATAGTCTCCAGACGTAGATACAGATACAATTTTGCCTGGAATCATTCGGGGCGTGTATTTTGTAGGGTCTACGTGCATCGAACGGTTTCGGACATTTGCTCAATCATAAAACAACTGTGTTTGATTAGAACATATGGGGAACATAGAAGATCCATCATCTGCTTTGCTTTGGATGTTCACAGACAAGATAAAACCTCCTGCAATGTGTGACTTGTAGTGGGTGACCTGAGTTCGAGTCTCACGGGAAGCAGGTTTGGGGTTCAAGGCTATAAATAGCCTCTGAACCCCCCGTTGACTAATATACTAATACCCGCTGTAATATTCCGAAATTTTTTAATAAAATAAAAAATTCCGTAATATTAGTTTTTATTTAAATTCTTGTTATTCTTAGAATTTTTCGAAAACGAAAACCGGACGATCGAACACCACGCGACTCGTTTCTACGTATATTGGTACACTCTTTCACACTAGATTATTTTCCTCCAAATCTTCCACGTCAAGATTTTCTCTCTCTCATCTCTCTGCCGAAACCTCTCTCTCTCTCTCCTCTCCTTTCCTCCCCAATTCCTCTATAAATACTACCCCTCCCTCACCTCCAAAACCACAACTCCTCACTTCTCTCTCAAACCCCTGTCCAGTTAGGAGGCTAATAGAATAGTAGGAAAAAAAAAAAGGAAAAGAAAAGCTTAAGCTCCTCCCATGGAGGATTAAAGGTGGGTTTGCTTTTGCACCACCTCTTAACCCGAATTAACCTGCCCAAACTTCCATACACACCTCAAACTTCCCAAAACATCCATCTTCGGCCCTAAATCAATCCCGGACAGCCGTACTCCGATCATCTCTCCGGCGAACCGAAAAACTCAAAAACTCGTTTTAAGCTTGTTTTGATCAAAACCGAAAGTATGTACCTCTTCTCCCACTCTCCCTAAGTATAATAGAATAGTTTTGACGTGTTTTTAGGGCTTAAAATGATCCCAAACGAAAAATATAGCTTACTGTCCATTTTCGGCCAGATTCATCGTTTTGATATTATTTATGGGCCCGACTATCTATTTGATATTATTCACGTTGAAGATGACCCTTATGATATTTATTTTACAACCTTTATGATATTATTATTATGAAAAACTACTGACTTGCTATTATTTTTGACTGAGTAATATCAGTTTAGTATTAAACGAATTAGTTATATCAGTTTGATTTATCTAGTTGATTAAGTGGATAATTGGTAATAATTTTAGTTTATATGTGTGCTCAACTTTTTTTTTTTACTTGATGATTACACATATAATATCTTGAGATCGTAGATTAATAAATAAAAAATATTAAATTAATAATACTTTTATTTAGTAATTTTAGAAAGGAAACTAGTGAATAAAAGATATTCATATCCTTAACTTAATATTATAAGTGGTAATGAAATATTTCTCCAAATTATATTAAAGGATAAAACGATAGATTAATAAACCTTGTTAACTAATAATAGGATTTTCAAAAGAAAACGGTTTCCAATGTCCTACTAAAATTTAGTATGTTGCACAAAAAAAGAAAAGAAGATATTATCTTAGTATGATATTTAAATAAATATCATTAATAAATATTTATTAAAGAAATAACTATTCTTGTGATTAATCTTAAAAAGAAATTATTTTAAACTATTTAGTAATAGGTGGACTATTTTATAAATCATAAAAATTACTAATTTGTCATTATAAATAATCAACTGATTTTATCCCTAATAATAAATAAATAGTAAAAGAATATATAAAAAGGACGTTTTAATAATTAAGGGTACTAAAATTGTGAAAACGAATTTCATGAATTTCGATAAATTGTTATTGCCGTATTGTTGCTTCGTGAACGTAGAAATTGGACAATAGGTACCCCGGGCGGTATTCGCATGTTGGAATAAATTAATTAGACGTTAAATTCCTAGGGAAAGTGAAATTTTGTTTTGGTCAGGAGATAACCAAAGTGGCCGAGGACCGTGGGTTTCCTGAAAGATTGGTCGTCGGTATCGGCACTTGTGGTTAAAGACCGGTGAATTATCATCTTGCGAACCCTGAACATGGCACTGTTGGATTTATCTTCCGGATATTCCGGGGGTGGATTTATTGGATGAAACCGGAGTATGGGTATCATTTCTCGCGGTTGGTTGGTTATCATTCGCTCCTTGTGATGGTACAGCCGAGTTTGACCCGACATGTAGCTTGGTCTTATTCGTCTGGGACCCCAGGCTGGGCAAGCAAGGAGAGGGTAAATCGACAGAGTCGCCATAGTTCAGAGGTTGTTCGGGAGGATTATTTCTCATGGTAGAGAAATCTAGAAATCACTTAAAGACAAGATAATCTCATAATATGCTCTTGATTGTTGTAACTTTATTCATTATGCTTATTATTATATTATTGTTTGTATTTTATGGGTTATGGATTTAGGGGTATCTACTGAGTGATTTATCACTCACGGATACGTTCGTATCCTTGTAAATCGATTGCTTCGGCGGTCAATTTACCAGAAGCTGCAGGTAATGACGACATAGAAGAACAGGAACCCAGTTTGGAGCAGTTCATCACTGGAGAGATTCCAAGGACGGAGACTGAGCAAGAGTTCGCTTGGAATCCGTATCAGAACTAGAGTCGCTCTGAGTCTTTGCTCTGTGACGTCATGTCACCCAAGGGCCTCCGTACATGTGGGGTAGAGCATATTAACGTCATTCCAAACTGTAATAAAGAGATATGTTGCGGTGGTTTGTAATAAAAAGGATATTATTTATGCTAAGTATAATCTATTAATGCTTCCGAAATTCCTCAGAAAATCGGGGCGTTACACCCGCTAACTCCCGCTGATATATACCGTATGACCAAAAAAAAAAAAAAAACCAAACAAAAAAAACACCTCCTGTTGTATATAAGCTTCATTGAACCTGTCTATCAATTAACCTGCTCCCTGCTCCTCAATGGAAAAATGAGTTTCTTCAATTAAATTGGTCGTGTTTGGTTCTTGTTAGATGCTTCCACTTATTGTGTAGTATTTGTCTTTCTAGAGCCATCCAATAAACTATCACCACTTATGATTCCTAGAGAAGCTTCATGAATGAGAATCAGCTGATCTTTAATCCGGAACCGATGTCAACAACCGCAATCTTCAGTTATTTGGTCGGAACATAAACCGGGGCTCCCTTTCACAACTATTTCACACAAGCGTTTCGCTAGCGGTTGAGCGTTTGACCCAAAGAATTTTACTCTCGGTGATGAGAACTATATAGGGTTGTGCTTAAGATAACCCTTTTTGAGTCTAAAATAAGTAGTGGAGTGGAGTGTAGTGTAGTGCTTCATCAACAGAATCTACTGATCACTGGTCACATGGGATGGCTAAACACTTATCAAACATTTGATCAACTTCTAATCACCTTCCTATCAATCATAGACTCTTTGGAGACAGAGCCTTCACTTGTTAATTTAAAATCCCTTTTAAGACCATCAACTAATTAATGCTCAACATATTTTACAAAGAAACGACAAGATTTGGTCGAGTGGAGCATAACAGCAAGTAAGAAGTTTATCAGTCTAAATTCGCAGATTTGAGTTCCATTGTCAACAAAAAAACCCCTGGGCACACACGAAGTTTGTCTGGTCATAAATTTCACAGTTTCTAGATCAGTCGAAATAATGTACATAAGTTAGCCCGAACAACCGAATATTAGAAAAATGCACATTCTTAGCATTCTATAACTGCAATCCTGGTTGTATTTCGATTTAATCTAATGCTTCCACGTGCTCCTCTGTTGGTTTCCCCATGTCTACAGACAACCCAATGAAAAACTATCGACAAAAATTACATAAAGCAAATCCTATGATCCTGGAAATTTCCATGTCCATTCCAATGCAAAACCCCTATATATAACCACCAAGCCCACTGCCTACCCTTCATTGCCGAGAAGGAAAACAAAAGCATTTCCAGATCCAAATACCCAAATCCCATTTCTGAAAATGGCCCAGTTTCTTGTTCTGATCTTGATCTTAACAAATGTTTCCCAAACATGGGCAATCCGAAAACTCGGGCAGCATCAGGCGGAATTCGTTAACTACATTGTTGCTCCATCTTTGAGTCCGTCTAAGGCGCCTCAAAGGGCGAATCCGTTGAGTGGTTCATATCGACAGAGTGAGGTCGGGGAGGGGCAGCAGGTGCATATTATGAAGAAGCAGCAGCACCATTCCGTGGACAAATCCGTGGCCGGAGGCGGGGTGATTCTGGGGGGACTAGCCACCACTTTCTTGGTGGCTATAGTCCGTTATATTCGAGCCACCGGAAGGGAAAATGCAGATTCTACTGTGAAAAATGCGGATTGTAAAGCGAAAACTTCAGATTCTAGTAATGTCTAAATGAGGTGACATTTTTCAAGTTGCTTGTTTTGAATGAGTACTGTAAAGAAGTGATTACTGGTACATGATTTTTGCAGGCTTCGTTATACCAAAAAAAATAGTTATCGGATATATCGATTTTGGATCAGTATTCCAAGCCTTTTCTTTTCAACATTGTTCCGAAAATATATTTATGAATAACCGATGAACATGATTTTTGGTGTAATTATTGTTCTCAATGAGTTCTTCATGAATAATCGATCATCGAAGTAGACGCACAAAAAAAACTCACCAATGCCGAGTACCATTTAAGCACATCATTTAAGCTAGTCGGCTTTTTTTTCATTCAATTTTTTTCGCATTTGGTATGTGTCTTGACGAAAGGAATCGGAAAAAATACAAATCATGATCGAAAACTCAAATTATTATGAATAACAACTAAGAGTTGTCTCAAAACTAACAAATGGGGAACAAATCGAATAAAGAGAAAAAGAAAATTCAAGTGATTTGTTTAAGCCAAACTATTGAAACCAAGCCCTAAGTCAAGTGACGAAAAATTGAATGCGAGTCTTGATTCTTGGACGCTTTAAGCAACATTTTTTTATTTTTTATTTAACGTGAGTCTTAAACCCTTTTTTGTTTCATATTGGAGGATGGCTTAAGTTAAATTTTCTAATCTCTTGACTCTTGAGCTTATATATATATATTTTTTCAATCGTCATACATCAGCGGGGGTTAGTGGGGGGTGTTAGAGTTATAGGGGAGAGATAACATACCAACTGCACTGGGCAGTGGTTGTCGACTCTTGAGCTTATATTGATGTAGTCGATAAGAGACGAATAAAATATGTTATATACGTTTAATACAAATAATTGTAAGTACAAAAAAAAAACGGTTTGTAAGGATCAGGAGATCCTGCCAAGCAAGGGTGCTTGGCAGGGGTGCTGAGCGCATCTTGGCCGTCCAAAAGTGAGGATAATAACAATTTATATACATTTAATACGAATAGGAATAGATAGGTCTTTTCATCTCTACCAAAAAAATGAGAATGAAAAAGCTCTTCTATGATTGATTCTGAAATTGAGCGCATAAAGTGTAGTTTTGAGAATACAAGTGAGAGAGTGCATTTTGATAATTTGGCTCCCAAACAATTACAAGAGCAAAATGCAAAATGAGAACGGATAAATTAGACCCCGTTCCGCTTAATTTTTTGCACTTTTTGTCATGACTTGAATTTTTTTCACAATTATTAGTTTTGCACCAAACCTTTGTGAATTATTGATTCGTCTCGACAAGACAAATCAAAAAAGTAGTTTTTTTTTTAAATTTTACTCAAATATTTTGGAGAATAACCACTTTTTAGCAAAAAAAATCAAATAAAGTAAAAAAATATTAGTTTTCCTATTCTTCTTGTCAAAAAAGTGAGGCGCAAAACTAACAAACGCAATAAATAAATAAGGACAAAACAAAAAATCCTATAAGTACTAAAAATCTTTATGTAACACCACCCTAGCTCTAGGACTGCAAACGAACAGAGCCGCTCGAGACTTGGCTCGATAAAAGCTCGTTCGAAGTCGACTCGAGACATAAATAAACAAGTTCAAGCTCAAATTCTAGGCTCGTCTCATTATCAAGCCGAACACAAGCCAGTCGAGGCTCGACTCAAGTTGGCTCGCAAACCAAGACTTAGTAGACTTTTTACGTTAATTATTATAATTAGCATTATCATTTTGATACCCTAATGTAGAATCCTTTTACATGTTATTATTATTCTAAATTTGAGATTATTTTCTTGTAGAGTATAGGAAAATAAAAGATATATATACCTTCAAAATCAAAATATTTTTGGTTGTATTATACATACATTTTTCGTTGGTCCGTTAAGGCTCATGAACAAGTTTGAGCTCGAGTCAAGCCATGGTCCGCTCGGCTCGAGCTCGACTCGTAAACTTTTCACTGAGTTCGAATTCGAGCTCGAGCTCAGGTTTGTTAAAAACTTAATAAATAAACTTGAGCACGTTAAAACTCGGCTCGTTTGCAGCCTTGCCTAGCTTCCAAACACGCCCTAGTGTGGGCGATGTATAAGGGAAACGAAACTGTTCGGCTAAATAAGCCAATTGACTTTTTTTTTTGTCTTTATTAAAAAAAAATTTGTATTTGTTAATTTTTCGTCAATTTTGGAGATTATTGCAACGTCATGACGAGAGAAATCTAAAAAGTAAAAAATTATGATCGAAATCCAATTTTTTTAATAAAGGCAAAAAAATTAGAAATTAGCTTATTTTTGTCATTTGGCTTATTTAGCCAACGGGGCTCGTTGTCACAAGCACAAGCAACCGCCTCCTCTTTTATCTTTACCTCCAAGGCTCCAGTCGGTGCTACCGGAAAGCCAATCGACACGAAAAACATCGCCGGGAAAAATGGTGGATGACAAGTCAGTGCTCGCAGTCATTAGGGCCGCGAGGCCGTCCTTCAGGAACAAAGCCGACAAGGTGGCGTTCGCCGTCCACGCCTCCTTTGTCGCCGCAGGATTCGTGCTCCATGCCGCGGGTCCCCTCGCCGCCGCGGACGACGCCCTCTCCTCCACCTGTTCCGGTATACCCCCTTCCCCCTTCTCTCTAGATATATTATGTACATGTGTAAGGTAAGTATGTATGCAAGCAGTGGCCGACACGGGAATTTCACCAAGAAAGGGCCAAAATTATTTGGGGGTTTTGAAGGGTCAAAACCCATGTCTCATAATCCTTCAGTTCCATAAAGACCGTAAGTTTTTTTTTTTGCATATCATAATCGTTGTACACAAAGAATGTAATTATACCGCCCAATTCGTTATATACTGACTTCAAACCAAACCGAGTCTTGTTTCCCAATCAAGTGGGTGGGCTACGTGAATCTTATTTTTCATTGAGGCTTTGTCTACCTGTTCACTCAGATTTAGGCAAGCCTAAATCCCTTCGTATCGTGGCATCTCGTTATGTACTGACTATGTTTTAACTTACTGGAATTCGTCTTCCAGAATTTTTAAACCTTAGTCCTTCTCTCTGTTCCGTGTAGTGTAGGTTTTGTTGTGTTGGGCTTGTTTGCCTTGGTTTTTCTTGAGGCTGTGATCAGGTGTTGCTTGTTGCTTTCCCATTGTAGTGCCCCCGTGTGGGGATGAGGGGTGTTTTTGTTTGATTTGTTTGGTGTTGGCCTCTGGGCTGTTTTTATTTTCTCAATGAATTAATTTACCCTCAAAAAGAGTGATTATACGGCCCTTCCTTTGTCCGCCACTGCATGCACGTGATTGTTACGCTGTACTAATGGCTTTTGATGGGTAGATGAGGTAGGGGTAGATAACTGGAACGAGCTGGACGATGACTACGCTTTCTTGTACACAAACCCTGCGAATTCGAAGAAGGTACTTGTTAAGTGCCTGACCATGAATGACAAGTTGCTTGTTGATGCTTTGAGTGAAGACAGCTCGGAACCTATTCATCTCGAAATCAAGTTAGGGTTTCCTCTATCTCGCGAGGCTTGCAATTTGATTGCATATTTCTAAGGATTTTTATTTTTTTGCATGTGTGTGAATGTCTAAATTCTCAGGGGTTTGGTTGTGTTTTTGCAGCATTGGGGATTATGTTACGGAGAATGGGGGCAGCAATTATGCTGCGCAGTACAAGATTTTTGAGCAGCTGGTGAAAATAATAGATAAAGAGATTTTGTCTAAAATCATTGGTACTCCAAAGGAGAGTCCATCAACTAAGCCTTCAAGGTGATTATTAGCTTTCAATTTTTCCCTTTGAATTAAGTTTACTTACTGTAACTGGGTTGGTGGACCAACTAGTAATGATAATAATCTCGTGGTTGTACTACGGTCAACTCCCTCTGTTCCTTAATGGTGGTTCTTTTGGGAGTGATAACTTTTTCGAAAACATGTACTGGAGTTTAAATTGGACACCCCAATTTCCATCATTGCACCTATTTTCTAACTACTCTGGGATACTCACAGTCGGAAGGATACTTAAAGCTACCTATTTTACACCTTACTTTAAAAAGGACTAACATGTTTGAACATCCTAAAATGGAATAATAGACCAAGAAGGCAAGAATTAGGAACCGAGGTTGTAACTTCTAAGATTGTATAGGAGAAACTTCTGGTAGTTTGGTGTTGGACTTTATTTGATTATTCAAATTGTTGGCTTTAGTGGGCCGACACCTAAGGAACATCGACACGCCCTACGGGCTGACGTATTGGTGTTCCTGACTTTTGGCAATTGGACACGACCCGGATACGCCATTGACCATATCTCATTACTTTATTGTTAAGAAGATGATGGTGATGATGATTTAATTTATCCAAAATATATCAAACTGCATATATAATCATTGATTTACTTATTCTCCTCATCCTGAATGAGTCTGTGTCCTAATTTTTGGGAAAAAATTGACGTGTCCATGCCGTGTCCATGCCGTGTCGTGTATGTAAGACTGTATCCATGCTTCTTAGGCCGCAACATGGGTCACTAATATTCTTACAGGTTTTATACAGATGAGAGTTTCGTTTATGGTTATTTCTAAGCTTTAAGTTTTTTATCTCATGTTCTCGTTTTCCGGATTGACACGGTGTCATACTGTGTCTTTTTGCAGTTCTAGAACTAGGGATACGGAAGACACTGAACCTGAGATTCAGAGGCCTCAACCTTCTCCAGGGTACTCTTAAACTACAGGATTTTTTTGCGGTTGACGCATTACGTTGATTTTTGTTTCGACATTATTGGTGGTTGCATGCATCAGTCATGTTTTTCGTTCATAGATCATTGCTGACTTGAGTTTGGATCTTGGTGGTTGAGTTTTTTATGATGCTAAATGACAATCTATGATTATGATTCTCTCTCTCTCTCTCTCTCTCTCTCTGTGTCTTGTGTGTGATGCTATAATGCTGCCCATTCTGTGGCGTCAGCAAAATCCAAAGGCTGAAGTCTTTGTGGTTGGATTTTTGTGGAGGATCAAACAATTTAATTGTCTGATAAATACTGATTGGAGTGACATTTCAATTGGAGAATGGGCTCAAATTTTTTTCTTAGTTCTTATTCCTCCCATTTATGTTGCCCATTGTGAAACGTGTAGTTTCCATTTGTCTTTGATCTTGGTTGGGCAGGAAAGCTTGGACCTGATGAACTGAGCTCTAGGTGCCCAGGATATCTAACCTTCTGGGTGTAGCCCAAGTTAGATTATGGGACATGAGTTAGGGGACCTAAATAGTTGTACAGGAAATATGCCTGTGTTAACGGATGGCATGACTCGTTTGTTGCTTTGCTTAAGCCTAGTTAGCCAAGCTATTCTCTTGAATTGAGTAAACTATCTAACTTGTTTGTGGAAGTTTCCCAATGTTCTCTAGCCTAAATTACCTTGTGAGTTTTTCCTTGATAGAACTTGGATATTATTCTGCCAGTCTCATGGCCGAATCAGATGTTTATTCTTGAAGATCGCTTCTGTACCAGTGTCTTATCTAATTTCATGATATTTGGTGCTACTTGTCAAAATAAGAGGCTTATAATACTTTATTGGTTGTTCAACATGAAGATTTGATTATCCGCCGGTGAATCCTGGTGGTTTCAGTGATCTCTTTCCTGGGCCTGGTGCTGGAATGTACCCTAACAGGTATTGCTTGCCCTGATTATTTTATTGTCTTTTACTTTGTCACATGCTTTTTCTTGGTGAGTGCTCCTTTTTATTGAGTAGTTTGAAGTTAAGTGCTGATTGTATTTCTTCAACTGTTTTTCAGAGGTGATTTTGGCATTGGTAGTGGGGGCATGTTTGTAGGTTTGTCGAATTGACCTTATTTTTTCAACTGGTTCAGGAATTGATACAGTGGACTATTAGGCCTAACATCTGTTTGTCATTTGAACACAGGACCTGACCATCCTCTATTTCGTGGGAGTGGGAGAGGGATAGATCCTGCTTTGCCTGGAGGATTACCGTGAGTTGTTCAATAACCGCTCCCTCTCTGACCCTGTTTTTCTCTCGTCTATTTGATCAAGTGAATTTTAGAACTAATATTGGAACTTCTCCGCAATTGGTATTTATTAATTGAAGCAGGGGTGTTCCACCGGGTGCAAGATTCGATCCTTATGGCCCTCCAGGCGTTCCTGGTTTTGAGCCTGGACGATTTGTCAGGTACTTGGATGCATATGAAATCCCCTTTTATTTCCTCATGATTGTCTAAACTGGGAGAATAAGTAGGGGAAATCAAATTTGACTGCCTGTATGTACATTATTACTATTAGTTATTTGTTGTGAGTCTTGTGACTGCATCCCTCCCATTTTTGTCCTTATAGAATACATACTCAGTAGTTATTAGTGCATGCCTCCCATTTGTTTAGGTGTCTAAGTTAGCTATACACAAAGTTAACGGCAACATCTCTGCATAGTTGTACGAAAGTATCTTTTGTCTTATTTGAATAAGTTTCATGGGAGCATAAATGTAGAGAAAGGTAATATGGGAAAGGTTAGAACTTCCAAACTAGAATACAGAAAATGAGACATCAAAAATTTGAAAACAAGACCCCTGAAATTGGACAATATCACTGCAGTGGCAAAATGGGTCAACTTCAAGTTAGTAAAATTAATGGTTTTTAAGCGAGTTGAGTTTTGCTCACCCCCCACTTAAGAGGGTGAACATTATTACCCTCCTTCCTATTGGTTGAAATTGTGTGGATCTCACCACAAAGTGATGTCATGCTTACCAAAATGTGTATTGCATGGTAAGCATGACATCACTTTGTGGTGGGATCCACACCATTTCAACCAATAGGATGGAGGGTAATGTTCACCCTCTTTTAAGGGAGGTGAACAAAATTGCACTCTTCTTAAGCAGCTTTCCTCAAAATGCCTACTGTTGAACTGGGTTCAGGAATTGCCGTGGCTCCCCAACGATTTAATTTCCAAAAATTGCTGTTAATCTGTTCTACTATTATTGAGACTGTAAGCGATAGGCGGAGTGGAACTATCATTTTGATTTTTAGGGGCTTTAAGATGCATTAACATTTTCCACCTCGTAAGTTGGCATTTGGATCCAGTGGGCGTCTCCTGACTCAAATAGGTATATGTTCGATGTCCACCAAACTTGGGTATGTTACTATACACTTGTGTTCCCACTTCCTAGATTAAGGTGATCTATGTTGCCACTTGATCGGGTGGGTGTATGGTTGGTAATTTGGTATGCGTGTGGGCATCGGAACGTTCTTAACCTTTAACTATAAACTGTTGGGATATGCATCCAAAAACTGAGTATGGGTACGTAAACACCGTCATCATAAGGATAATTAAATGTTTAGTTGTTCTACAGTCCTACCTTAAATTTCACATGAATTCAAAGTGGATGTAAGGGAAAAGATAATTCTCTCTCGTCCATGCGGGAGGTTGGAAAGTTTTGGAGATTGTTTGACCATACAAAATTATTGGAAATAACTAGAGAATTCCATTATCTAATTTGGATACTGGCCCGTACTAACACTTTTCAGATGTTTTCTCTTGTGACGTCCAGAGGAGTGTGTCCCAGACTCCCAGTATTTCTCTTGCTTTCTTCTGCTGCTATCGGTGGTTTGACATACTTGTTTTGTTGCAACTTTTTGCAGAGACCCACGGAGGAGTGGCCCGAATCATCCCGATCTCGAGCCCTTTCGAGATGACTACATTTAGAGTTTACACGATTTCTCCATCCCTGTCGCTATTTGCTTGTGCATAGTGGGGATTTTTGTTTCCGACTGAGGAAGTTTTTGTTAAATGGTAACTGGGTAACTGTTTGTAAATTCGCTTTGGTAGAGCTTAGACATCAGAGCATGTCTCAGATTTTTGGTTTCTCTGTCTTTAATTTCTCTACGGTACTTATATGTGATTACCTGACATTGGCATTGGAGAAAATTGTGGCAAGGATCTCTGAAATTTGGTTAGACAGATATGACATATATTTTTATTATTTTCCCTAAAACTGGGTGTCCCAGTCAGTCTATAGGCTTTTTTTTTTCTTTAGCATAATATGACGAAAATGGATGAATAACTGCTGATATAGAAGAATAGAGTAATATTTTCACTTCTATTTTGTTATTCGAATGATTGATTTGGTAGTACAATTTTGGATCGGTTTATTAACCGATAATAGTATATAAGCTGAATTACATAGCTCGAGCTTTAACCATTCTGAAGATGAGTAGATGGGTGGTCTGTGGTTATGAATGTGAGAATCAAATTGCTCTTACATGCGTTTATTTTGACTCAAGAGTGTTTCGAGACACGATTGCTCAGAGTTCGCTTTCAGTCCTCAGTTCTTGCTAACGTGTTTTATCTCCTGGAAACTAAGTTTGATCTAAAAGTTAGCATGGGTAATCAGAGTTCGCTTTCAGTCCTCAGTTCTTGCAAACGTGCTTTTTTCTCCTGGAAACTAAGAGTTCGATCTAAAAGCGAGCATGGCTAGAAACATAGATCTAGAACGTCGAGCCAAACACAATTGTGTTCATAGATTTAGAACGTTGACCCGGACACATTTGTGTTCCAAACCGTTCGCTATGCACATAGATACGTGCATCCGACGATTCTGAACACATAACGCAGCAGTGCCCGGACCTGTATTGTAAAGGCGTGTTCCTAGCCTTTTCTGAGAAGAAACAAGCCAATCCTTCTCGACCCAAAATCTAAAGATCTAGAGACTAAAATCCGGCCAAGAAGTTATGAAGGCATTGCCAAGCAAGTTCGCCATTCAATATTTCTACAGAAAGTCTTGATTCTAACATCAAAACCAATACAGCAACTTTAAGGATAACAAAGGGAGGCCTGTGAATATCCTGATCATTTCTTGGAATATTCTGAATAACTCTATTGTTTCTTTCTTGATTGCCCAATCAATATTTCTAATACAGTTGCAGAAAGCCTTCCCAGCTCCCACTAAATTTGTCAAAAAGCCGACTCAAATCAATATCTCTAACTTGTCGACAATTAAAACTACCGAACATTTGATAATCTGTGCGTTTTTAGTAGTAATTCGCAACGAGGAGTTCAAAATTATACAATCACCATTTGTATGTTTCACGCTTGGTGATAGGGCTGCAAAACTTGAGGGATGGTTGAATATTTGTTGTTGCCGTGCAGATTATTTGTCCAAGCACCAATTTCTTTGATTCTAGACATTGAATCTAAACCAAGCATTATTGGAAGATTCTAACCATGTGAAACCCACCGAAAGAAACTTTGCGACAATTGTGGGTGGGTAGGCCCGGCATCCCATTCCCATCGCTAGAGTTTCAAAGGAAGCTTCCCAACAACTCACAACAACGCCAAGTAAAAAGGGTTTTGGCCAAGCGGACACGAGGATGCAACGAAAAAGCCTGCCCCTAATAGGTCGTAATTTTGAATCCCACGAAAGCCGAACATTCCAAAATTTGAGGTCACCGGAGGTTTGTTTGCCCGGTCATTAACTTGAACGCCCTTGAATTAGGTGCGTGCAAGCTGACTTGGACACCCGGTTGGGAAAAACAAGAAACGTAAAGTAAACAGAAAACGTGTGGGACATCTACATCCTACAGTTTGTCCACTCTAGAAGCCCACCTTTAGGCTCTTCTGGTAGCTCTGCTTTTAACGAAAAAGAGAACCACACCTTCTAGATTTCACTTGTTTTATATAAGTCCTCATGTCTTGTACAATAAAGTTATGTTTAATTTCTCTCAGTTTCTGCAGTTCCAGGCTTTCAGATCGGCTCTCATCAGTATTTCACATTCAGACCTGGTTCTAGGCCAAAATAAAACATGGGTTCTTTGTTAAAGCCTTCTCTACTTCTCTTGTTGCTCTTAGTGATCAGTTTCACATGTCAAACACCAAGATTTACAGAAGCCAGGCCCCTTTCTTTCCTACCTCAACAAAGTAAGGATTTACTGAATCTCTCCTCTTTCGTCTCTCTAGATTAGTGATGGGTTCGGATTGTATCCGTATCCCATCTTTGTTTTTGACCGAAATAGAGAGTTCAGATCTCAGTCGCCTATCTCGACAATCAATGATAAGAAATAAAAAAAAATTGCTGGTAGTTTCTGACCGATAAAAGATCGGTTAATAGACTATCAGCAAATACAAATCATTGGTTGTCTGGACGGACGACCTAGATTTCAACTGTCTAGTTCGACCCCTATCCGAAACGGATAAGGTCCACTTCTTAAGGGATATTGTTGCACCTACTGATTGTGGAATGTCTTTTCTTTTTTGGATAGGATTTTCGAAGGTTTTTGAAACACTAGGAGTGGTGTGCAAGTGCTGCGATGGCCCAGGAGGAGAATGCAAGAGTACTACAGGGGTTAATCCAAATTGCTCCAACTTACAATGCCTTCCTTGGAAGCTAGATACATCTCGACAATAGTTTTTCATTTTCGTTGTACAGACCATTTTATACCAGCTATAATTATAATATCAAGTGGGTTCCAACCCAAATCTCAAGTTTCAGTTTTTTTTTTGGATAAGTACGTACGATTCTTATTGAGCTCAAACCAAGAAACAAAGACCAGGCGAAGCCCATACAAACTTTCAGCCCGAGTACCGAAACAAGAAAAACAACAGCACAAAGAAACTAAAAGCTGATGTAGCAACAAGGCCGGGATACAAGCCGAGGAGGACGCACTTAACAGACAACTACAATCAACTGGATGCCCATATCCAAGAATGCCCCAAGTCCCATACAGATCTTTTAGACCCCGTTCGTTAAAGGGTTCTACATTCATTACCTACAAATCCAAAATCACAAAACGAACGGGGTCTTATTCTTCTAGGATGGTTTCACTATTCGAAAGGAGCTAAGGAACTCCCTCACACCAGTAATGGGGGATAGCAGAAGTAGCATACTCCTCTGCTGAGGCCATGTGAAGGAAATTCCTTTGATTCCACCCCCTTTGTTTATAGTAGTAAATAACAACAGGATTATGAAAGCCAAAATACCCCTGAATTTAGACTCGCAAGGATTATGAAAGCCAAAATACTCCTGTCTTTTCCAAGGATTGGGAAATCCGACTGTGCAATTAAGGCCCTGCAAGGCATCCTGTAGAGCGCACACGGGTCATCGATCTTGACAATGAAAGGTTGAGATATAATTTTTAATTATGACCAATTTACCGGTCATAATTAATTTTTGATCTAAACCATTAATTGATGAGATTAACGGCTGTATGCCGCCCTACACATGCACTACACAAGGGTGTACTACAGCACCCCAGATCCCTTTTCCAAGAGGCATATTAGGAAGTTCTTAGAATAATTTTGAACTAGAATGAATTCGTGCTATGCACACCAATTGAAAGAAAAAAGATTTCAAAAACGTATCTTACCTCAATATATTTAAATCGAGATAGATAGTTCAACAAATTTGCTTGATGCCTAACTAACTAGATTTTTTTTTTTTGGAGCATTAGATTTTAAAATAGTTAAAAGGTAAATTCATTTCGAAAGCTTTAGTCAGTTGTCGAAGGTTCTCAAAAAACACCCTTGCAATACAATATAGTAGTATCTATTCTATTTTATAAAGAGAGAGCTTCATTTCCGTATTAGACTCAAAATTGAGGCTAGCTCACTTTTCGAGTTTTCAAAAACACCGATAAACTACAACTGCTCACACACTACAACTGATGTGAATTGTTGAGGACAAATCAGTAAATTGAATGTGGAGCTCACCTTAACATTTACCAGTTCCACTTTTACATGGCCAGCCTATCCACGATATGTATTCCACGTCCTATGGAGGGTGGATTTCCTATTGCGCTCTCACGACTGCAGGGCTATTCTTTTATTTATAGTCGAGGCCGGAGCACGCGCGACGCGTATACAACTCGAATTTTTTGTGCGTGGATTACGTGTGCACCAAACGCCAAACATAAATTGGCATTTGGTTTTTGTGTTTAGGGTTTTAGTGGGCATTTAATTCCTACTGGGCAGTTGTCGATCTAAAAGTCAAACACAAATTGGCATTTGGTTTTTTTTTTTTGTTTTTTTTTCCTTGGTGGTCGTTTTTTCAACCGGAGCAAATAGATTATTGAGAGCTTCCAGAAGTTCAAATTGGAAAGATTCTCTTGATAAAGTCAACAAAATTAACGTGTGAGCATATGAATTATTTTCAAATCACTTCAGCCAGATATGTCTTCGTAGTGCAACAGTTTCTAGAAGAATCACAAGAATGATCATCAACTAGTAATGATATACCGCCCACGTGTTCGTTCGAGTGGTTGGAGCGGCAAACATAAGGTTGTCCCTCTTCCGCCGGTCTTGAATTTAATACTTTGGATCAGAGGGTTAGGAGAGATGGCTCTAATTTAATAGAGGCTTAGTGACGGAGCCCGCACCGTGGTGACGAAAATCAATCTTTCCTCCCGATCGGCTTTGACGTATAGTAAGTCCGAACATTCTAAGTCCGGTGGGTTCCCCTATGGATGGGGATCGGTAGGCTTTTCCTTGGGGGGAAAGAAAAACTAGTAATGATCCACGGCCCAAAATTAATCCATGTTTGGTGGGCCAGTGGAGTAAACCTGTATAGATAAGGGCTATTGACGGGCCGGTGCAAAAAATAAGCACACAAGTGAAAGGCCCAGCAGGCTAGGACTTGATGGGCTGCTCTATGGATGGATAATTTTGTGATGATGTGCGTATTTGAGTTGTGCTGGATGGGCCCAGGTACATAGAAGGAGCCCACTTATTTCGGGTAAGATAAAGCCCAAGAGAAGTGGGCATTTCGGCCTTGTTTGGTTGAAGCAGTTATGGCCTGTGATACTGCAACCACCCCATGAATTGGTTATTCCTAAACGAGTCATAAAATTGAAAGGTATAATGAACATACCCTGTCTCCACATTGGATCAAGAACAGGGTCAGAGGGATAAAAAACCGCTAATTCATACGGAGCTATTGAACCGGCCCACCGCAGCGCTCAATCATACCGTCCGTCTCGGCAATCAATGGTCCAGAGTCTGGAAGAGTCTTTTTAAAATCCGGACTGCCGAAAGCACTTTTGGACAGTGAGATTGAGAGCAGTGGAGGGAGTGATGAAACAGAGCGGTGGGAGTAGGTTTTCTGTATGACCGGTGAGGAGTTTCCCCAAAAAAGAGGGAGGAAGTTGTCTCCAATAACCGTTTCATGCCTTGGAAAAATATATAAAACAAAAAGTCTACATACACGACTCCGGACGCAATTGTCTCGAGGTAGTGTTTGGTAGTTTTGCTCAATATCAAAAGGCCCCCACGACTCATGTTTTCATGGATTTATGTGGTGGAGTTTTCATCTAACTGTTGTTTTGCTCCAAGTATGGAAGAAAACTGCCCGTAAACAAACGAGTCAAGCCGAGCATTAGAGTGTTCGAGTTCGACTCATTTAAATTCAATGAGTTTGAGCTCAATTCTATCTGAACCAATCCGAAAATATTTGGTGTGCGAAGCTCGAGCTTTGCTCATTCAAAATTTAGTGAGCTCGAGCCGAATTGAGCCCAGATGTTCGAGCTCAACAGACTAAACAAGCCAAACATTTGCATACAAGTTGAGCTTAACTATTACTCCTAGTCGAGCTACAACTAACTCGAGCTCTGGCCACAAATCCAAAGGGAAAACTAGACATTGACAATGGGGAAGAATGTGGAGAATTATTGATATATGGCTAAATCAGAACCCACCAAATTAAAGCCCCATCTCGTTTTATCAGTTTCTGTGTTGATCTGATCATATGTTTGTTCCTGTGTATTTGTAATGGCATGCCATTTCTGTCACTGTTCAACATCACATGATAAATTCTCAAGGGACCAGCAGAGGTGTACGTGGCACTCTGATCCACAGACCAGATCAACAGTACCCTGATAGAATGATCATTTGTTAGTTAGTTATTTGCTCCATGTCTTAAATTCAGAACTTCTCGGGGCAGTTTATTTGGTGTCCCGGATTTAAATGGGTAGCGCTAGTGGATGATGGGATAACCTGGGACTCTGGGATTAGTCGAGCAGTGGCGGAGGCAATTACTGGAAGTTCAATTTTTTATTTTTTTGGTTACTTTTAGTTTGACTAATGAGTAACCTCTTATACTTCACGTCTTCAATACCATATGTTCACAATTGTTTGTCTCACCATCAAATGCATTTCAAGCCAACCTCATTTCCTGTATTTCTCTCTTTTCCTAATTACAATAAAAAAGAAGAAGAAGGGGGCACTCCCCTTTTTGATATCCACTCTTTTTCTTTGTTTTTTTAATGTTGAAAGAGTATGTACTTTTTTCGCTAAAAGACAAAAAATGGAGTGTATATAACAAAAGGAGAGTATGAAAATAAAGCAAAGATTGTTTAATGAATTACCATCTTTTAACGATGATTGAGATAAAGATTGGAACATCCCAAAATAGTACAAGGGATGAGCAATTTGAAACGAATAGAGTACGATTTTAGGATAACTAGGAGGCCTACCGTGAGTCCTAGTTTCACAAACACAATAGATTTTTTACTTCCAACATACCAAAAATAATAAAAAAAAACACAATAGATTCAGGAAAGGATTGCCCACATTATTATTATCAAAATTGCTAGAACTCCACCCACTCAAACACCCATTTGCACACACACTTACGAGTGTATGGAAATGTGGATGTGTACGTAAACGGGCGTGGATGTGGTGCTGGCATTGATCATTTATTATTAGCAATGTGTTAGAAAAATGGTTTCTTAGAAAGAATTTTTTTAGTCTTTGGGGCATAAAACCATTTTAAGATGTGAAAGAAATTGGGTCTCAAAATTGGTCGTTCGGTATGGAAAGAACTGCCCGTCTCACTCGGGCTCGGGCTTTGATTAAAATAAATTGGGCTTGGCTTGCTTGGGCGAAAGTTATTTTACTCTAGCCCAATTTAATTTTCAACGAACAGTTGTGGATGTTCGGTTTGAACCGAACCAGTGCATGCATATGGAATGTTGCAACAGTTGGATTTCCAACCATTGCATCAGTTGTTTGGAACCGAAACATCCCATTTCTTTTGTGACCCTTTGAATAAGTTTCGTACCCCTTGGGACAGATTCTTGGTTGCCTATAAATATAGGTTCATTCTAGCCATTTCATGAATCCAAAAAATCCACAGAGCACACATATATTTCACATATAGAGTCCGAGAGAGTTCTGCCTAATTTTGTTCGCGGGGCACGCATTTGAAGTGTTGCGTTTGCGTGCGTAAAGATCGTTGCATCCTGGGAAGCGAACGTCCAGAATCGTGAGCACCTTGGCGAGGGCGAAATCTGCTTTAAGGACACAGTGATCCATCGCTGGACTCGATCTATATTTGTCCTTCATCGGTGTCTGCAATCTGTGAGTTTGTAATTTTCTTTTACTATTATTGTAAGATCTTGTTTACCCATTGGATTAATTAATTTGTTCACACAGATTTCCATTATCTTCTAACTTATCTGTTCCGATTCCACATAAGGGTATTATACTAGTTTCTAATTTGTTTTCCAGTGCACAAAAGTATTATCTTTTCTTTACCAAGTTTCCAACAATCTTAAAGCAGATTTCTTTTTTTTTACTCGTATTTCGGTAATACTTTTGTGTATTGAGATTTGATAATCTTAGTCTATTTATTTGTTTTTATAGTGTGTTGTTGAAATGGTTGGTGAAATTGGAAATGGTACCAGTTCTAAGACGAACTCCTCTACCCCAAATGCTACTGGTATGAGTCTCGTCATCCCTACCCCGGTGATCTCCGCAGTTCCTAATGTTCCTGCAAGTCATGTGGAGAAACCGGAAAAGTTCAATGGTACCGAATTCAAGAGGTGGCAACAAAAAATGCTATTCTTTCTTACCACCTTGAATTTGGCAAGGTTTCTCACTGAGGATGCTCCTGCTTTGAAGGAGAATGAAACTGACCGCCAAGTTATTGATGTGGTGGATGCTTGGAAGCGTTTAGATTATATGGCAAAGAACTACATTCTCAACGGTTTGGACAATGCGTTGTATAACGTGTATTGTTCAATGCAATTAACTGCCAAGCAGTTATGGGAATCCCTCGACAAAAAATACAAAACGGAAGATGCCGGCGCAAAGAAATTTGTGGTGGGCAGGTTTTTGGATTTCCTAATGGTGAATTCTAAGACAGTGATCTCTCAAGTTCAAGATCTACAAGTGATTCTGCATGAAATACATGCGGAAGGGATGTTTCTAAGTGAGTCTTTCCAAGTAGCTGCAATGATCGAGATCCCTGGACAAAAAATACAAAACGGAAGATGTCGACACAAAGAAATTTGTGGTGGGTAGGTTTTGGATTTCCTAATGGTGGATTCTAAGACAGTGATCTCTCAAGTTCAAGATTTTGCATGAAATACATGCGGAAGGGATGTTTCTAAGTGAGTCTTTCCAAGTGGCTGCAATGATCGAGAAATTACCGCCGTCATGGAAAGATTTCAAAAACTACCTGAAGCATAAACGCAAGGAAATGAAACTTGAGGAATTGATTGTCCGGTTGAGGAAGATAATAGGACTTCGGAAAAGAAAGCAAGAAATGTGGCCTTTCAATTTAAGGCTAAAGCAAATGTGGTGGAACAAGGGCCACAAGACAGGAAAATGAAGCATTCGGGTGAAAGCTCTAAGGGCAGAAGTTACAAAAAGTTTAAAGGCAAATGCTACAAGTGTGGCAAGGAAGGGCATCGTGCAAGGGATTGCCGAACTCGCAAAGGCAAAGAGAACGCCAATAAGAAGCCGAAGCTTGCTCAGGCAAATGTGACAGAAATGGATTTTCTATCCAATGAAGTATCTGTGTTGAATCTTTCAGCGATGGTTACCGAAGTGAATCTGGTTGGGTCAAGCACCAAAGAATGGTGGGTGGACACGGGTGCAACCCGCCATGTTTGTTCTGATAGGACTCTATTTACCACCTATCAACCAATGACTAATGGGGAGCAACTTTTCATGGGTAATTCGTCTACTTCAAAGGCTGAAGGACAAGGAAAAATTGTTCTCAAATTGACTTCGGGCAAAGAACTGACGCTTAACAATGTGCTGCATGTGCCGGAGATCCGCAAAAATCTAGTGTCAGGATCACTGTTAAGCAAAAATGGCTTCAAACTTGTCTTTGTGTCTGATAAATTTGTCTTGACTAAGGATGGGGTGTTTGTAGGGAAGGGTTATCTTAGTGACAGGCTGTTCAAAATGAATGTAATGACTATTGTACCACAGATTGTTGCTAATGAGAATAACACATCTTTTGCTTACTTGTTTAAATCTTCTTTTATGTAGCACGGTAGGTTAGGACATGTAAATTTTGATTCTTTGCGTAGATTAGTAAGTATGGATTACTTGCCAAAATTTAATATTGACAAAAGTCATAAGTGTGAAACATGTGTGGAATCAAAATTAACAAGGGCTCCGTTCCATTCGGTGGAAAGAAGTACTGAACCTCTAGAACTTGTTCATAGTGATATTTGTGATTTGAAATATATTCAATCACGAACCGGGAAGAAGTACTTTATCACTTTTATCGATGATTGCACTCGGTATAGTTATGTTTATTTGCTACGAAGTAGAAATGAGGCCTTAGCAACATTTATGCATTATAAGACTGAGGTTGAGAATCAACTTGGCAAGAAAATCAAAGGTATAAGAAGTGATAGGGGCGGTGAATATGAAGCGCCTTTTGGTGCATTTTGTTCTAAACATGGTATAATATACCAAACTATGGCACCCTATTCACCACAGCAAAATGGTATTGTTGAACGAAAAAATAGAACTTTAAAGGAAATGATGAATGCCATGTTAATTAGTTCGGGTTTATCCCAGAACTTGTGGGGGGATGCAATACTTTCCGCCAATTATATTCTCAACAAGGTACCACACAAAAAGACCAATCGAACTCCATGTGAGTTGTGGAAAGGTCAAAAGCCTACTTATAAATATTTGAAAGTGTGGGGGTGCTTGGCTAAGGTGGCTATACCGGATCCTAAACAAGAAAAAATAGGACCAAAAATCGTAGACTGTATTTTTATAGGATACATTATGAACAGCGGTGCTTATCGATTTTTGGTGTACAAAAGTGATAATTCTGATGTCCATGTTAATACGGTAATTGAATCACGGAATGCAGTATTCTTTGAACATATATTCCCGTGTAAGACCACACATGAGGCAAGTTCAAGTTCTTTAAAAAGAACTTATGCTACTGTAATAGGTAGGGCTGTCCAAGAAAAATCGAGAACCGCGAAACCGGTCTGGACCAAACCGATCCGTGCCTTTTGGATTTTGTCTGTGGATTAATGGTCCGGACACGGATTTGAAAATTAAAAAACCGTGAGATACGGATTAGGATTGGATTTTTATTTCAAATCCGTGGATTAACCGAACTGAACCGTGAGATATTTAAAAAATTAAAAAAATTAAATATATATATATATATGTGTGTGTGTGTGTGTGTGTGTGTAATATTTATAAATAATTATAATTCTACTACTTGTTATGAATTTTTTTTAATAATTTTAAGTTCATAACAATGACCGAAGGAAATCTGCTCCTTATATGAAATTCCTTACTTTTACTTCACCTGCCTTCCCCCTCTGATTTATAACTTGTAGTCAGCTACTACCACTGTGTAAATAGAACCTCCTGCTGCTTTGTGGATGTAACAATGGCTGATGAAACCTGGACTGAATTTTGAACTAGAAATTTGGAATGATATGTAATACAGTAGTTGAAGTAATTTTGCATTTTTTAGAGTTTAATGTTTATGGAAGGAAATCCGTGGATAAAACCGGGACCGAACCGTGACTCACGGTTCGAAATCCAAACCGAACCGTAAGACTTTTGGATTAGGATTGGATTGTATTTTCTAAAAACCGTGAGATACGGATTAGGATTGGATTCATACGAATCCGATCCGATCCGGACCATGGACACCCCTAGTAATAGGCAGTAATCAGGTTCAAGAACCAATAGAAGATGAGGAACCTAGACGTAGTAAACGTGCTAGGACAGCCAAAACTTTTAGTCCAGACTTCATGACATACTTGTTGGAAGATGAACCCCGAACTTTCAAAGAGGCAATGTCCTTGTCGGAGTCACCTTTATGGAAAAAGGCCATTAATAGTGAAATTGAATCCATTCTGCAAAATCACACATGGGAGTTAGTGGATCTTCCGCCGAGAAGTAAACCTCTTGGATACAAATGGATATTTAAGAAAAAAATGAAAGCAGATAGTTCAATTGACAAATTCAAGGCAAGACTTGTTGTTAAGGGTTATAGACAAACCGAATGGGTGGATTATTTTGACACCTATTCACCAGTTACTAAAATAACATCTATTAGATTAATAATTGCCATTGCGGCATTATTTAATCTAGAGATACATCAAATGGATGAAAAGACTGCATTTTTGAATGGTGACTTGGATGAAGAAATTTATATGGAACAACCTGAAGGGTTTGTGGTTCCAGGACAAGAGAAGAAGGTTTGTAAACTTGTCAAATCCCTTTACGGTTTGAAACAAACGCCTAAACAATGGCATGAAAAATTTGACAGTGTCATGATGTCTGATGGTTTCAAGATCAATGAATGTGATAAATGTGTTTATGTGAAACACACAGATAAGGGTTATGTAATAGTTTGCCTATATGTCGATGACATGCTGATTGTCGGTAGCAATATCGATATGATCAAGGCTACAAAGAAATTGTTAAATTCAAAATTTGACATGAAGGACATGGGCAAAGCAGATGTGATTCTAGGGATGAAAATCACTAGAACATCTGAGGGGTACACCTTATCTCAATCACATTACATTGAGAAGATCCTTGATAAATTTAACAAGGATGACAATCGTGCAGTAAATACACCTGTAGATACAAACTTGCATTTGAAAAAGAATACAGGTAAGGGGATATCTCAGTTGGAATATGCCCGTATCATTAGAAGTTTAATTAATGTACCTTATGAACTGCACGAGACCAGACATAGCATATGTTATAAGCAAATTGAGTCGGTATACTAGTAACCCAGGAGCTGAGCATTGGGAGGCTATTGTAAGGGTCTTGAGGTACTTGAGGAGTACTCAAAACTAAGGGTTACATTATACAAGGTATCCAGCAGTACTTGAACGATATTGTGATGCGAACTGGATATCTGATTCACATGACTCGAAATCCACAAGTGGATATATTTTTACATTGGGAGGTGCGGCTGTGTCTTGGAAGTCGTCTAAACAGACGTGCATCGCTAGATCAACAATGGAAGCCGAGTTTATAGCTTTAGATAAAGCAGGAGAATAGGCTGAGTGGTTACACCAATTCTTAGAAGATATTCCATTGTGGCCAAAACCTGTGCCCGCAATCTATGTGCATTGTGATAGTTTATTAGCAATTGGTAGGCACAGGATAATATGTATAACGATAAGTCTTGACATAAACGTCGCAGACACAATACCGTTAAACACTTGCTCTCGTGTGGAATAATCTGTATTGATTATGTCAAGTCTAAAGACAATATAGCGGATCCGTTAACAAAAGGTTTAAATAAAGAGCAAGTGAAGCGATCATCGAGGGGAATGGGTTTAAAGCCTATTAATTAAGAGTCGCCTTAGTGGACACCCAACTTAATTGACTGGAGATCCCAAGATCTAGGTTCAATGGGACAACTAAACTTCGAATGATTCAGCGTCTTCTTTGTGGAGATAATCTCTCCTACCCAATCCTACGATGAAACAGTGAAACCTGCCGCGGATTGTAGGTTAAGCTTTGCTTTTAATGATTCTCATATCTTGACACGTCAAGTGGGGTATTGCAAGACACTCTTAATGAGTAATCACCTATATGAGTGTGAAGTGGGGCCGCTTCTATGAGAATTTTAAGGCTGGATTCTCTAGAGCACTCATGAATATCAGGCATTGCTCAGGGCCAAAATGGGCACAACAGTAGAACAGAACTGTGTTTGGAAAGACTTTGTGTGAAGTCTATTGTCTTGGTTTACACAAATGGCAGAACTGTTCAAGGCATCGCGTCCACTGATCAGCCAGTTAATTCGATAGGCTCTCACAAGAGATGGTTCAAGGCCAAAAGCTACCTACCCCTATGCAGGGAATTTCCTATTGAACTCTTTTTAGGTTTTGCATCACATTTGCATAGTCTGTCCAGTGAATTTTTTTCATGTGGGAGATTGTTAGAAAAATGGTTTCTTAAAAAGAATTTTTGTAGTCTTTGGGGCATAAAACCATTTTAAGATGTGAAAGAAATTGGGTCTCGAAATTGGTCGTTCGGTATGGAAGGAACTGCCCGTCTCGCTCGGGCTTTGATTAAAATAAATTGGGCTTAGCTTGCTTGGGCGAAAGTTATTTTACTCTAGCCCAATTTAATTTTCAACGAATAGGTGTGGTTGTTCGGTTTGAACCGAACCAGTGCATGCATATGGAATGTTGCAACAGTTGGATTTCCAACCATTGCATCAGTTCGTTTGGAACGGACACATCCCATTTCTTTTGTGACCCTTTGAATAAGTTTCGTACCCTTTGGGACAGATTCTTGGTTGCCTATAAATATAGATTCATTCCAACCATTTCATGAATCCAAAAAATCCACGGAGCACACATATATTTCGCATATAGAGTCCCAGAGAGTTCTGCATAGTTTTGTTCGCGGGGCACGCATTCAAAGTGCTGCGTTTGCGTGTGTAAAGATCGTTGCATCCTGGGAAGTGGACGTCCAGAATCGTGAGCACCTTGGCGAGGGCGAAATCTGCTTTAAGGACACAGTGATCCATCGCTGGACTCGATCTATATTTGTCCTTCATCGGTGTCTGCAATCTGTGGGTTTACCCATTGGATTAATTAATTTGTTCACACAGATTTCCATTATCTTCTAACTTATCTGTTCCGATTCCACACAAGGGTATTATACTAGTTTCTAATTTGTTTTTCAGTGCACAAAAGTATTATCTTTTCTTTACCAAGTTTCCAACACAATGTCCCGAGCTGAAATTTTGAAGACACTCCATGTGGCCTTCTTACCTTGGACACAACGTATGGCACGCGGCGACCCACACTGGTAAATGGTAATCCGATAGGCTCCACCTGTCCCTAATGGACCCCTCCATATCCCATCCAATACTCTCTTTTCTTTTGGTTCAATGGCGTGTCTGGATCAACTTACACGCATCTCGATTAATTTTTCTTTTGGGCTAGTTAAGGACAAACCATCAACACCGAAACTAAAAAATTCGCAAGAACTTTTCTTGCCGCCTAAAATCAATAATCAAACCATGATCAATTGTGTGGAAAGCGAACACAAGTACCAACCCGGGGATCCATCCACTACCCTATGTCACTATCTAATTCTCTCTCTCGCTCCAAATCTTATCAAACTTCGTAACGCGTAAAAAGTTTTAAGCTAAAGTACAAAAATTTCGAATTAAAATTTGAGACATCAGACATGCAATCATGAAATCCAAAAGTAAAGTGCTCAGCTGACCCAACTGAAACCTCTGAGAGGTAAACATAAATTTTATATTTGCAAACATAAAACAAGGACGAGGGAAAACCCTACCGGGGGACAGTATGAGGGTTGGTTCCATTCAGGTCGTTCATACTCGGTAATGAACGGTTTAAATTTCACCTCAACTGAATGACTGAAATCTATTCGGTTGAGATAAAATCCGAGCCGTTTGCCGAGCATGAACGACCCGAATAAGACCACCACTCATGCTATCTCCTAACGGACAGCAGGGTCCCCCCATTTCCTTTACAACAAAGAAAGAAACAATCCCAGCAATTAAGCTGGAATACAACCTACCCAGCTAAAAAACAAGGCCAGCTAGAAAAGCCATCACAATCCCCAGCTCAAGCCCATACCATATGTTATGCGACGTTAAATATAGATCACTCTCATGGACGTTAAAATATAGATCACTCTCATGGCAGAATGACTAGTGTTATGGATGCGGTCAGTTACACGTGAAATCCACGTGGTGTTGCACGATGCACGTGAAACCCGTACACATCAATATCTCTCATCGTTGCACATTTATGTTTAGATTTGCGCGCGTATAGAGAAGGACAGTGATTTTGACACTCCATTTTTAGCCAATAGCACTTCACTTTCTATTTTGTAATGTCATATGATCAACACACAAAGTGGAGTGTCGGTGGTTAAAACGGGAGTGCCAAAATCAATTTCCTATAGAGAACTATGTCTAAAATATTCCCAGTTGAATACTTGAATCAGCATTTAGGCTCCGTTCGTTTCGATGTACGAAGTAAAATGTTTTTCATGTAAAATAATTTTTTAGAAAACAAATTTTAAACTTTTATTTTTTCTGTGTTTGGTTGGCACATGAAAAATATTTTCCAGAAATTGACAAAATAGTGTATAGAGAGAGAGGGTTTAACAGTGAAATTCAATTCAATTCAAGATAGAGAGAGGGGAATTGAACGTGGTCAGGACTGATGATCGAGAAAACTGTGCAATGAGAATTGCAGTAAAAGGCAGCGGGTTCATTTTGAAAAATAACTTACGAAAGATTTAAAGGTAAGTCACTTTCATCCAATTAATAAAGAATATTTTATCCTCATTTATATACAACTAAATACTGAAAAATAGATAAAAAATATTTTTACCAAAAAATATTTTACGCCCAAATAAACGGAGCCTAGAGTCTTTTACAAGAGTGATAGTAAAAAGAAGGAAAACGAGGTGTGAATGTACTGGAAAAGTGAAATGTACATACAACTCCACTTGGACAATACTAGTGGAGGTGGTTTATTAAGAAACCGGCCACTTTCTTTTCTTCCTGTCATTTTTTTATTAAAAAGTCTTGAATTATGTGATTTCACTCTCAATTAACCCTAAAGATTAGCCATCGATCTGATCTACTTAAGTAGCATTACCGTTCTCATTTAGTAAATGAACTAGCTCGGGCTCGAATATCTCGAGACTTAACGAACCAAGTTCAAGCTACATTGTTCGGGCCTCGACTCGAGCTCAAGCTAGATAAACTTTGAACGAGCCGAGCTCGAACACTGCCAAGCGTTCTCTTGCTTTCCCAACGTGTTGTTTCTAAAGACTGCCCTCTCTTGGCTGGATGTTGGTCCAGCCTACTACAAGGATCCCGTATCCAACAACTCAACCTATACGAAGGTCATCAACGTCCCTTTACTAGGTTGGAGCTATGAAGCTTATCAAAAAGAGAAAGGGCTTTTTCAGCTGGTGCGCAGAAGCGCGCTCACGTTTTCCTTTACTAGTAAGCGGTTCCGTGGTTCCTATGACGTTGCGTTTCCCCGTCCTTTACTCTACTCAGCTCGACTTTAACTTGTTTGCACCCAACGAGAGATATAGAGGGTCGTCTCAAGTTAAAGCTATAGATTTGCTTTAAATGAGCCAAGCACAAACATTTCAAAAATCAGGAGATTTGCTTTAAATGAGCTAAGCACGAACATTTCAGAAATCAGACCCGGCTCGGCTCAGCTCAGCTCGCCCGGCCGAACTTCTTGCACGGGCGAGGGAAAATTGAGTCGACTGAGGTGGGACCCTCTAGGATGGTAGTAGGGTTGTTATTATCCACTAGGTATTCGTGGTGGTAAACCATTCGAAGAAAGCAGAAAGACATCTCACCTCGGGAAGCGTGTGATTGTTCCACGCGGCGAAATCTGGTATATATATATATATCCTCTGACAAGCAGGACCCCAAGGGTCATGAGGAGGGGGAAAAACCCGCCTACTAACCGAAACTGATCAAAACAATATAGTAAAGCCGACGCAGAGAGAGAGATACTACATATATATATCGTGGGAGAGAGAGGGGAGGGGAGGGATTGACGGCAAATGGACCGCATCCCGGGAGGATTTCTTATGGGTTTTCTTGGGCTGGTGTAGATTTTTTTTTTTATAACTCAGGTGTTCGGGTCTTGGTATAAAATTTGGGAGGGACGGTTTCGTTTTCCCCCTTTCTCTCTCTTTCACGTGTCTTTCTCTCTCTCTCTCTCTTAAATTCAGTTTCTTTCTGCTACCCTTTTTCTTTCGTCTCTGTTCTTTACCCTTCACTTTCTGTTGGTTTTTTTGACAAAATCTGTCGGTGGGTTGTTACTCCTGAGCCTTCTTTGGCGGTGGTTTTCCTATATATACACAGACACCACTCTCCGTGTTTTAGAGAGAGAGAGAGAGAGAGAGATGGAAGAGAAAAAGCAAGTGGGTTCTGCCTCATCATCTTCCTCGTTCACTTCTGATCTTTTTGGTGCGAAGGAGTCCTCTGTTTCTTCGTCTTCTGGAATCTTTGGCGCTATCTTTTCCCCTTCGTCCAAGGTACCATTCTCACTCCCTTTTACTGATTACGTTATTTGAATTGGTCTGGTTGTGATTTTGTGGCATTTAAGAGCACTCACTGAGTTGGGTTAAATGGGTACCCATTTGTATGGGCTTGTTCTTTCCATGGATTCAAAGAATCTAGGAAAAGGACCTTAAAAACTCATCAATTCCGGACACAACTGTATCCAAAACCATTGGATGTGTGTGGATTGTTGACCCATGTTCATCCAATGGTTTCGAACGTAGTTGTGTCTGTGTTTTAAAGTTGTGTCCGTTGCATTGCTTTTCTCGATTTGATGTTTTTTTGGTTTAAGTTCGTATAATGTTGTGACAGTCCATGGAGGTGAAGAGAACTCTATACAGTTGAATAAATCATGTGGGTTTCTCTTGAAGCTCTCTACATTTGTGTGAAGAACTTAGAATTTAAAGCTGTTACTTTTGAGAAAATCTTTTTAACGGTGGAGCCGTGAATAGTTATTTATGGAACCAATTGTAATCGGGGAAGAGTTAAATTTTTTCTCAAAAAAGTTTCATTAAAATCCGGACCGTCCAGAACACTTTTGGACAGTCGCAATTGATTACTGCCGTAAAGAACTAAGAATAAGTTTCTCTCGTTATTTTTATGTATTTCAATTAAAATCAGTACTTTGTGGGATGGTGTGAGGTTTTAGTATTTATCTACTCTTCTTTTAGGGATTTAAGTCTATTGTTTTGGGTATTTAATTTGTCTAAGACAGGTTTTAAATAAAGCCCGCCACGGATCGTATCAGGCGTTACATAACGGAATTTCGAAACCTTTGATATCGTTATTTAATTACGTATCATCCGGTACGGTCCGATATCGGCCGACATATGGCCGCGATTTAAAACCCTGGTCTAAGTGCACTGCAAGTGCTTCCTTTTCTGTGTTATGAGTTTAATTCAGTCAAATATGTCATTAATAGTTATGTTTACTGAAGGAAAGCTATTAATTGCCTCTCTTTTTTTGTTTAAGGTATTGGGGAGGGAGTCTCTGCGTTCTGAGGCAGTTGACAAGAAGCAAGACTCTTCTACTCAGGCTTGGAGTACTAAATCTGGACCTCAAGGTTTGTGAAGATTAATTAGTAAAATCTAAAAACAAGATTGCTTGAATTTTAGTTTTCACCTTTTTCCTGCATCATAAATAAATATTTCCATTGAACTTTTGTAGTTTGGACTACCCTGCCAAGTTGATGATTTAGTGGATTCTGAGGGCATCAGTGTGGTCCTTGTATTTACTGATTTATCTTTCTTCGTTTTCGGTAATTACTCTGGGTCAGCATACTTGCACCTTGACAAACCACGGGACCAATCCCACAGTACTCCACTAACATGGAACCCGGAAGCCAGGACAAACCCCATATGGATTAACCCCACAAGAGGGTTTTTTTTTTTTTTTTGGTTAGCCCCACAAGAATTTATACCTAAGAGAGATTCAAGTTGAAGCCTAGGAGAAAGCAATTACATAAGTCGCAGGTCTTGACCACCAAGCCGGCAAGCCCACCCGGTGGATTGTTACTGGATAATCCTGTTTCGATTAGACTTTGAAAATGCTCCCATGCGGCCTGTAAACGTTCGCAACGGACTTGTTGTATGCTTGTAATCTGCAATTTGTTATAGCCTTCATTAATGTGTTTGTGGAGAATCAACTCCCTTTACTTAGTTTCCTTAATGAGGAAGATCTAGAACTATTATAGAACACCCTCACTGGTTCAGATGGCCCTGTTTTACATTAGAGACTGTTAACCCGTTTGATTGAACAACTCCAATTGCTCTGTTGTACTGGATTGAAAATTTACGAATTAATCGTAAGTTTCATGTCCAATCTTTTCCAGAAACTTCAGTTCTGTGGTTTTTTCCTTTCCAAGTTTTCGTTTCGTGATGGAATTCCTGTGTGAATTGGAGCTAATTCTTACTTCTTTCCAGATACAATCTATCGGAGCAGTGAAGGAGAGAATGTGAGCATTCCAAATAGGGAGTCGTCGAGCCCTATTTACGAGGAACAAAGAGGACAACCTTGTCATCTCAGCTCATCGCTATATTATGGCGGTCAAGACATCTATTCTCATCCTCAGAATACCCAAGCCTCTTCGTACCCGACGGTTAGTGCTTGTTATGATACATCGGTACTTCATTACTTTATGCATGTTGAAAGAGCTTGGCACGCATGACACAATTACTACTATGCATCTAAAGCGATATCTGTTAAAAGCATTACTGTTATGCTGGCCTCGACGAGATTTGCATGGAAACATCACACGTATTGAGGACCGTTCGAATTGGAAAACGATTCACAAACATGAAATTTGTTAACGCTAATCAAATGTCTCAGACTCATCAGGTCAATAAAGATGGCGGAGAAGATGATTCAGGGAGTGCTTCTAGGGGAAATTGGTGGCAAGGTAGGATCTTATCTTACTTGCATTAAGTATCTTTCTATAAAAGTGGAAGATTTTTGGGTTTTTTCTTATTCAAATTTTTTTCACGTTTCTTAGTTTTGCACCAACTTTTGTGAATTATTGATTTGTCTCATCAAGACGAACCGAAAAAGTAAAAAATTATAACTTTTACCGTAATATTTTTTGAAATATCTAAGACAAAGCCTAGAAAGCCAGCTTCTGTAGGGTCGCGTCCTAGGTGCTAACATATTTTTTCCTCCAATATTTGCTTTCTGCAGGGTCTTTATATTACTAAGAGCTCACCACTTATGGCATGGGAATTTCCTCTACACTGATTTAGGTATTTTGTGCATTTAAATATCTAATCATCCTTCTCATTAGTTTGCCCTTTCGAACTGAAAGACTTTCAATACAGGGTCGTCTTCTGAAATCCTGTATCCCTTTTGTGTTGTGGTCGCGGAATTTGTTTGTATTTCGAATGATGTTATAGGAGGATTAATTGACTTATGATCACATCAGTTAGTCTTGTTCATAACTGTTAGAAACCAAAATCGGTACTAGCGTTGAGTCGCGGTCGTAGCAGCCGTGGACTGGTCCATTATCAGAAACGAGCCAATACGTAATGGGAAACAACCGATGCACGCGATTTGCAGTCTCACCAGTATGTCGGTGCATAACGGTATCAGAGGGTAAAAGAAACTGTTACGTTTAGTCGCAAAAGTCATATTGTTGAAACTAAAATCTGTTGGCTGAAACTCAATTTTCTTCAGATCATTTGGCTCTTGGTTCTGATAAATTTGTTAACTTTTCGTCGTTTGTTTGCAGGAAGTCATATACTTCTATAGGAGATAGCAGTTTCCCCTGCCTTCTGCATTGTGGGAGATGGATGGAAACTAATGCTGGTTTGTTGCAGGAAGCCATTTGTTGCTTCCTGCACCAAAATTTAAGAACCAATATATCTACTCAGTAGCTATACCTAGTTGCTTTGTTTTTTCTTTTCTTTTTTCGTGTTATTAGTACTGTAAAAGATGTTGAATTTGTGTGTTTTGCTTTGAAGAATGTCTGCTTTAGGGACTTCCCATTAACATCTTCAGCCTCTTCTTTTAGTTGTGGACATGGAAAATCACCTTAATGTGTTGATCTGTACTGGTATTACTGTTGCTAGTGGACATGCCTAGATGTGCTCCCATTTTCGGGGAATGCAGGATGTCTCAAGTCAGTTTGTATGCATCTCGGAGTAATTCCTACAGTCTCTCCTACAGCCTGGGCCTTTATGAACATCAACATTCATGTTTCACTGGTGTGCCATTCGACTATTCAATTATTTATTCATATCGACTCCACCCTTGGCTAATAAACAAACCAAGTTACTCGAGTTCAAGTTTGTATTCGGCTCTTGATCGATTTAGTAAGCTTAAATAAACTACTACTTAGCTTGTTCTGCTTACGAAGTTTTAAAATTCAAGCAACTCAAGATCTGCCTCCCGTGATCAGCTCAATTAAAACTTGTTGAGATTGACTTGCTCATAAAACAAGCCGAACTTGAACATATTTCGGAAATCCATTAAAATTTCAAATTAAGCTTGCTCGTTTATCAGTCCTGCTTCTACGCAATCAGCACAAAAGTCTCTCGTGATTCATAAGATGTTGTTCAATACCAACTGTTAAATGTCTTTCATGTATAGGGGTATGTGATTAATGTGACCCAACAGGCAAAAAAAATACTGGCCTTGTTCGTTTAGCACATTTGGGTATTTTAGTTTTGGTAGTGGGTGGAGAGAGAAATAGGATAATGATTGGAGAAAGGGGTAATGAGTGGAGAGAGATAGAGAGATAAATGAAATTAATAATTGAAGAAATAAGGTAATGATTGGAGAAAGATATAGGGTAATGATTGAAAAACAAAGTAAATATGCTAACTATTGAGGCTATTTTCTTCCTATGCTGTCAAGTGTCAACTTTTGAGGCTATTTTCTATCCAAAAACCACCACCAAATGTCCTGATAGAGGATATTGTGGTGTGGACCAGCAGTGTCTCTCAGTGGTAGTTAAGTTCAGTTATTACAAGACCTCTGTTGAAAGGTAAAGATCAAAACATTGGAGCCACATTTTGGTGGATTGAAAACGATTTGAGGTCACTATTTCGTTTGTGTCCAAATCGCCTGCGGACGCAGAGTTTGTGACTAGCAGAGGTCCAAAACATGATAACAAGAAGTATGTTTCAACAAGTATATGTTGCTACTTGTGAGGTCTGAGGAAAAGACGAGATTGAGGGTATGAGCGTAGATGCTACTCAAGTTTATGTACGCGACCCAAAAATGATTGATAACTTCATATTTTGGGGGATTCTTCGCTCAACCGCATAGAAATTTTTTTCACCCCAAACGCAGGGGCCAATTTCATCGACTTTTTTTAAAAATCACTTGAAAAATAGTATAATATACGTGAATATTTCGAATTGTGCAAGGTGCCCGGCACCTCCTTGTGTGTTTTTCTCTCTTATTTTTCTGGTGCAATTATTGGAGATGTTTCCAGTGAGGAGCACAAGCAAAGAGTGATCAATCCATCCAAACTGCTAGGGATGAGCCTGCATTGTGTTGGTTCAGTTTGGATTAAATAACCGGGGCTAGCTCTGTTGGCCAGAACTCTTGCATCTCACTAGACACTAGGACGTCAGGGTTCGTGTCTTCTCACTTGCGTGTGAGTGTTCTTTCATTGTGATTCTTTCTTCTCCTAATCGGGGCTTTGTAGTTGGGTTGGGTTTTAGTGGTTCAGATCTCATTTGAAATGGGTTCGCGATTTTAACGAGTTCACCCCCGAAAACCTGCAACACAAAACGAGCCATCGAATTCACAAAAATAAGTGGCAGAGGTGAAAAACTGAAACATGTACGATTTTCGCCGTGACTCTGTTCGTTCTACACTTCTACCTGTGCTCTGCTCATCTCACCGCTCAATTGGCATCACTTTTATAAGTGATTCGAAGAGAGGAAAATAACAGCATTAAAAAGAAAAAGCGCCGTTGCCGGGGATCGAACCCGGGTCACCCGCGTGACAGGCGGGAATACTTACCACTATACTACAACGACTTTGATGCTGTAGATATGGTAGTAGTTTATATATATATAAACAAAAAGTATATAAAAATTTCGACAAAAACAAACTCAGTAATTTTATAAGATGCTTACTACCTTATGTACCTCGGGCTGGCCCCGGGGTAAGCCCCCCAAGCCCTCGAGCTTGGACAACCCCTGAGCTGGGGCAACCAAAAAAGATTTTAAATAACATATATATACAAAAAAAAAGTTTCCCATTGTAGCACAGATGTTGCCTTGGTACATTAGTCATTGCAAATTGCAAAAGTTTTATCAAGACCGAGTTCAATTCCTATCCCCCCCCCCCCCCCCTTTTCCCTTCTCCACTTTTGATCTATCTTTTGTTTTTTCTCCTAATGCATAATATTGCGAAAAATTAAATTACTTTGTTGGAAATTTTCAATTTAACAAACACAATAATAATGTATAAGTGATATGTTTTTACATTTGATTAAAAAAAAGTCATAGCTAAAACAAATTGAGCGAGCTAACACGGTTTTTATTTTTACCTTCAAACTACCATTTCGCAAGAGAGATTAAAGAGATTGGCTATGATCTCAATTGAAAATGAGGCGTCGTTAAAGAGCATTTTTGGGCATTTTAGCCTTTTTAACTTTTACGTTTTTAAGCCAGGTCATTCTCCTCACATATATCAACTAAAAAATCTAAAAATCAAAAGTTAGTGGAACGGGTCCTGAGTTCTTGGAAAAATAAAGTACAATAACTCAATTGAAAATTTTGCTTCAAAAAATGTAAGGAGAATTTATTTTCTTTGAATCGGATCGTGCTAATCATAAAATACTATAACCGGAGTTTACATTTTGACGTTGATTTTTTTGATGTTATTCAAGCTAAAATAACAATGTAATTTTAATTTTTTTTTCCACTTGTATATATTTTTTATTTTGTATGACTTAATTGTAAATGGGCAACAAAGCATAAAGTTGGACTAGAGCAACCTAAATGTCGGGGCCGGCACTGTATGTACCGCATAAGATGTAATTCTTTTGTGTTTTTCATATTTAGAATATCTATATACTTATAGTACGTATTTTAGATACTGAGTCGTGAAAAATTAGAGAATTGTTTTAGAAAGTCAGGTAAAATTGGTTGAATAAGTATAAACTTTTGTAACGTCTTCAATTTGTATACTCCTATTTAAGATTCATAAATAGTAGCGGGAGCTAGTGATTTGAATTTTAAACGAGTGCATAAGCCATGGAGAGTATTTTAAAATTCTAATACCAGTTCGAGAGTCGAGAATTAAATTTAATTAGGCTCGATGAAACGGATCCGGGGATACTGCAAAACAGGTCTCTGTAGAGCGTTGTAGTGCACCACTACAGTCGTCCAAAAGTGTTTTCAACTGTTTGGATTAAAAACAAGCTCTTCCAGGGAAAAGTTAACTCTTTCCTAACTCGTCCCCGGAAGAATTTGCTTTCAATCCGAATCATTGATTGTCGAGATGGACGGTCCGGATGAACCCTGTAGACGGGGAGCTGCTTCGCGGCATCTCCGGATCCTGATGAAACTTGACCAAACTCCGATCATACAGGAAAATAAAAAAGCTGGGAATGCACGTATTGAGAATGCTGTTTGGCTTCTAGTAGTTTAGCTCCATTGACTTTTATCTTTACTGTTTAGAATCTTCTAATAAACCTTACCATTTGATCCAAAAAAATGACAGAGACCCTTTAAATTGGGAAGGGCCACTTTTGGTATTTGGGATGCTTTATTTGTTTCAACCTCTCTTTTTCTACTTTCTATTACCCATCCAATTTCAGTCATGCCTTTTGTGTACCAAATTTTGTTTTCTTCCTTTTGTCACTTCAGTATTTAGAATGATAGAACTGTCTTTTTTTTTGATAAATAGAACAGTCTGATTTTACTTTAGTGGCCGGCTATCGTTTACATCAAAATTATCTTGAAAACGAGGATATGATCTATACTATATATGTAGAGACTCGCAAATTTGTTTTAATTTCAGAAATCGTTTATTTCGTCAATTAGTTGTATTGTTGGTAAAATCGCTCGTATGTTGTGGGGTGTACGGAGATACGTATCCGGGTGTGTATCGGACTCTCGTAGGATAGTAAAATGTTAGTTTTGATGTTGCAATGATGTTTGGAAGTGTTAGTACCAAGTCAGGTTCGTTTCAGTGTCCGTTGGAAAATTTTCTTTTTTCTGCCCTTCATGAACCGGTACAGCTTTTCCCCGTACCGGTACATGGTATCCAGAAGTTGTGATTTTTGACAGTTTGAAGGTTCATGAACCGGTACAGCTTTTTCCCGTACCGGTACATGCTGCGTTTTCTGCAGATTTTCAGCACGCTTCTTGGACCACTATAAATAGACCTCTTATGTTATTTTCTCACTCCAAGGCCACGAACCAAGCCCTAAAATCGCCCCTCTACCTTCTCTCTTCAATCTCTCACCCAAATTCTTGGATTTCCACATCAAACACCTCAAAATCTTCAAGATCTATGGATTGTTCATCCTAATTTCATCCGGAATCAAAGGTGATTGCGTTCAAAGAGGTAAGAACTTCATCATTTTCGGATTTCTCTCTCTCTCCTCTCAATCACTTGTTGAACCTCACTTATTTCTCTTGATCTTGGGAAATCTTGGACCTAGGTCTCGTATTGTAGCTTGGGAGGAGCTAGATCTTGGTGTTTCAAGCTTGGGTTACTTAGGGTTTTGCTCAAAACCCATTGTGGTAGGGATTTCTTACTCTCGTTATGCGTTGGTGTGATATTTATGTACCTAGATCGTGCTTTATTTCGTGCTTGAGGTTGGGTTTTGTGCTTCTATCAAATCCGGAAATTTCTTCCCGTTTTTGGGTTTCAGCCCAACTTTGAACGGCCATAACTCCTTCATCCGATGTCCGTTTTATGCAAACTTTATATCGAATCGAAGGTCTGGAAGTTAGCTTTCGTTTGCCACCAAAATCACCTTTAAACTCTTTGTACACAGAAAGTTATGACCATTTGAGTAGAGGTGTGTCAGTCGGTCGATGTTTGCGGCTACTCCTAAGGTTATTTTGGTTCCGTGTTATGACTCCTATATGATTAGAATATGTTTGAGCCACTCTTGAGTATGGTTGCTTGTGTCCTAATGGCTCGTTATTCGATCTTGTCTCTTAGCACTCATTAGAGTATAATATTAGTTTCGTTGATTGGAGTACCGTGGGCTATAAAGGGATAAGTGGTGAATGTTACGAGTAGACGTGAGTTAGTCTAGTGATCCTATGGGTGGTATTGTGACTCGTGTCCTCGTTCTCTATGTTTTCCGTTAGGAACCTAATGGGTGGTGTGTTGTAGAGTCTTTGTGGATTCGATACGTGACGTAGGGCGTCGTGATAGACTTTGATGAATAACGTGGGCTTAAAGTATTTATCAATGTGCAATGGGTGTGCTTATGAGTTTGGTATACATGGATAATGATGTAAGAATGACTGTGAGTTTGGAAAGTGATGTTCGCTTATATACGGATTGATAATGCTTTTACGTTTACGTGATTTGTGAATTTTGAATTGAGGGTCCTGCAACGCAAGGTGTGGTAATGCGGAGACTCTAGAGGGCCCGCAACGCAAGGTGTGGTAGTGCGGAAACCCAGGTTGAGAGAATTCAATGTGACGCAAGGGGTGGTAACGCAGTTTAATGTCTCGTATGATGAAGAGAATTTTGATTGACCGTAGAGGTCTATATTGATGTTTGGATTGCATGATTGCTTGAGATTGTGGTTGCCGAGACAGAGAATGGAAGGTTGATTTTTATCAAAGAAAGCAATTTGAGTTTTGAAAAGAGGATTTTATTTAAAAATCCTCCGGTATTCTTGAGCGAATCAACGGATCCGGTATTTGGGCACAAATCAACGGACTCCGGCATTCAAGCTCGAATCAACGGAGCTTGACCTGTGATGGTCTTGAGTTTTCCCTAAAATGTTTTGGAAATCTAAAAGGAAAGTTTTAAGTAATGAGGCACCATGGTGGATGGTATGAAAAGAGGAGATAGTTGGTGGAATTTATTTGTAACGCTGTTGGTTGAACTATAGTTGTTGTTTGTTTGATTGATATGAGTCCTAATGCTTCTTCTAGTTGATGCATGGATGGTTAGGGTTATCTCTAAGATATACGGAAAGGTCTAAATTTGGTTTCTTTTTGTAATCCCTCTTGTGTCTCATGTTCAATTGGGTGTCTCATTCGTGTCAGGTGTATATTTCATCTCATTTCCATATAACTTGAGTATAGATTTCTCTACTGGGCTAGCGTAGCTCAACCTATCATTTTCAGGTAAAGGTCAAGGAAGTTGGCATGACGTGCATCCCGTGCTTGCTGATCACGTGTCTCGGAGGTTCAAATGAGGAGTCAAGTTTGCATTTTTTTTTAAGTAGTAGTCGGAAAATTGATTAATGAAAATTGTAATATTGTTTTAGCGTTTGTATAACTTGGGGCTTCGAACCAAGATTGTAACTCGAATTTAATTTTTGAAAACTGGGAAAAGTATGTCATTTGGGTATTTCCGGTATTTCAGTGAAGGTTTTATTTATTAAAAATGTTTATAATTTATGTTAAAAATCGAGGGCGTGACAATATACTAAGCAAATGTAATTTTTTAAAAATAAAATCAAGCTCTCTCCTTAATTCTCTCTCCTATGTAGCATTTTCCAAATAAAATTTATTTTCTTCTTTTTTTGTCTCCATACTTTGCAAAATACCAAAAGTTAAATATAAAAGGTTTGGGAAAAAATGCTTTCAAAGTTCTTTTTATGCTCAAATATTCTCTAAGAAAAAATATTTACATTTAATCTTAAATCGTAAATCAACGAGGGGTAAAATTAATATAACAAAACTTTATCCGTAGCTACATCAAGCATAATAGAATATATATTTTTTCTTGTCTCTGTGCATAGGTGCATACCACGAGTATGACGCTTGTATTGAGTCAACTAGAAAGAAGTCAGTGCACTTCAATCACGACCGTTCATCTGGACAATTAATGGTTCAAATTTAATCAAGTATTCTACAATACTTTATCTGTAGGATACCTTCAGCAAATCTAGTCCATTAAAACCATTTTGGACGGCTACGATCACGCGAAGTGCTCTCTGCAGACCAAAAGTGGACTATAGACAAGTTGTTTCCGATTTCTAAATAGTAAATGAATGCTTTAGGTATCACAAGATATAAATAGTTCTAGGTGAAATTTATGCATGAAACAGAACATCAAGGTACTAAGAGAAGATAATGTGGTTGTTTACATTATTGAAATATTGAAATACTTATATATTGAAGACGTGTCAACATCAGGGCATTTGGTCTAGTGGTATGATTCTCGCTTAGGGTGCGAGAGGTCCCGAGTTCAATTCTCGGAATGCCCCATTTCTAATACCCTTCTCTTTTGGCATTTCTTTACTTTGTAATTTTGTACAACTCACACAGACCCTTTGCCTTTCAGAATAGAGGGAAAGTTCAACTAATGCAGCTTTTGATCTAATGATCTATATTAGTATATCATTTGGAACACTTAGAATATCATATTTCAAGTGTTCTAAAAGTCCCCGCCTAGGCGCTACGCTGTGATCTACGCCTAGATCAACCGACTAGTCCCCGCCTAGGATTCAGGCACTGCTGACTCTGAGCAAAGCCGAGTAAGGCGACGGACTTAAGCCCCCGAAATTTGGCCAAAAATTAGGGCCCTATACCTAGATACATAATATATATTTAATTAGTGGCTTCCAATTACCAAACAAGATAGCTAGTCAAGTGATAAGTTTAAGTCTTGATATCCAACAGATTCAAGGTTCAATTCTCAGCCCAAGCAACTCTCAACTTTTTTTCCCCTTCTTTTGTTTTCCTTGAGGTTTATTATTATTTTTTTTTAAAGAAAAATAGGGCCTTTCACTTTTTTTCCTTGCCCTGAGTCAGTTCACTCCGGCGAAATTCTCAATAGTCAAAGCAGGGAATGTCAAATAATGGACGACAGCACTCACAAGTCATTAGCATATAGCACGTCTGGATACAACAAGAATCAAACAATCTGATGGACTATGTTTACATCTGTGGAAACAAATACATGAACTGGCTCAAGAACCCAAATGTCATAAAACTGGTTCAAAGCACATGTAGTAATATATCACTCTTCCCATACTGAATCCTGTATCCGCATCCCCGGACTGATGCTGTCGCTAGAACACTGGGAGGATCCTACTCCAGTTTGAGATGTTGAAGCCTCGGGAACTGTACTTGAAGATGAATCTGATCTTTCAAGGTTACTGATGCTGTTTTTACCTCTTGTATCAATGCTAAAACTTGAAGATGAATCTGATCTTTCAACTTTGCCATTGCAGTCTTTCCCTTTTGTATCAATGCTAAGATAATCTGTCAGGATCTTCTTCACTCCAAACCCACGTGGCAGAAGCCTGTTGCTATCGGGATATGGTAATGTTTCTCCCCCTTTCGCAGCGCTAATGAGTCGTGCAGGTGAAAAGCTAGGTGTGGTAAAAGCTGTTTTGTATGGAGTGATTGAGATGGGCACGGAATAAGGAATTCCAACACCCTTGTGAGCAATCACACCGACCTTAGAAATCGACATGACTTGATCTGAATGCTTTGTCAAGTCATCCACATAAACAAGATCGTCCATACGCGCCACAATGTTGAATGCCAGGCTCTCAAGAACTCTTGAGTAGCTCTCTATAATGGATTTGCCAACATCCTGAGAAAAGGGTGTCATGAAGTGTTATTAAAGACTAAGTAGCACAGACACCAACACGCAACAAGCACATACATAACACAGACACTATTATTTTCAAAAATTAAGGACACCATAAGCTGAGAACATGTTATACAGGCATATATGTCGTATGTTTTGAAAACCATATTTCAAGAAATCATATCAAGAGATATTAAAATGAGTACCGTAACACCAACTTAAATTTTTTAACAAAAAACTTATATTCCTTATCGTTTAGCAGAACACAATTAGATAAGCTCATCTGACACACTTTTTTAAACTAATGATTTTGAATAATGAGGGGTTCAATAGGACAAAGCAAGTATCCAATGAGTGGCGTGTTCTGTCATCCGCCACCTTCTGAGAAATGTACAAGCTCCTTAAGTTAAAGATGCAACTAAAAGGCATGCAGAAAGAGAAAAGGGGTGAAATCAAACCTTGTTGCACTGGATCTTGCTCATATCTAATGTGGTCTGAGTCAAACCAGGGAACCGCTGTCTCAAGCAAAGCAAGAGGCTCTCAGCTCTATCAGCAAGCAATTCTCTCTTGTCCACGTCTACTACAAGCTCCTTGACCAATGCCCATGACGATTTTGAATTGGATCGGCTGGTACTATTTAGGGGTTTTGGATTGGCTCTTCGGCGCCATATGTAAATTGTGGCCTCCACTCGGTTGGCAATCTCTAGTGCTTGATGTTCAGATGACAAATCAATGCAGTCAAGTAGACATTCAGGAGAAAATTGTTCTGATGAGATGTATCGGTAGATAAGATCACCCAGGCTAGCTCTTCCATTCTGGAACCAGATACAAGCACAATAAGTAAACAACAAGGCTCCATTTGGATGAATGGATTTTGAATGAACAGGTTCGATGTTGAGTTGTGGAACTTTAGGAAGGTTGAATACCGAAGGTAGATTCATGATTCTAGAGTATAGAATTGAGTAGCGAAGTAAAGACTGAAGATCTACAATGTTGAAAGTCTTGTACAAGTAGAATCTCTTATGGAGGAATTCCAGTACTTATAGTTGTATAGCTATTCGTAACCCCTCTATATAAAGCTCTCAAATCTATTCGTGGAATGTAGACCTAAAATGTAAAACTGAACTAAAGTTTCTAGTTGTTGTATTACTCATGCCAAATTCATTCATTTCAAATCCTTAAACCCAAAGTTTGCAACTTTGTGTATTTCATGGTACAGATATAATGTTATGTACCTTTGGAAGACCCTCAAAGTATGACTCAGGGACTTCCATATCAGCTAAAGTAACACTGTTTATCGCCATGGCAGCTTTTAGAATTTGATTTGTGCAATCGCGTCTGTGCTGCAACTGCTTCCTCGAATTTTCACTGAGGCCACCAGGAGGAACCCTAGGCACTGGTAGCCACCATTTCTCTTCTTGGCGAGGAAGGGGCCTCCGGAAAGAGGATGATCCATCAGCCTCTGAGGCTTGGATTCCTTGATCAACATACCAGAACTCTGTCTCGGTAAAACTGTCTAATATTTCCTGTTCGAAAAGGAAACTGCATTACTAATGATCTCATAAGATGAGGAACAAGTTTCTAAAACGGGAGAATGGAATAAGAAACAACTGCAGGTGGAATCTTACAAGAAGCATGTTATCTAATTTGCGAAGAGCGGGAAGGTTGATGTACAGATCTGATCGGGGTCGAGAAGTCATGATCTGAATCACAAGGAAAAAGTAAAGGGTGAAGACCAGGTTGACATTTCAGCCAAATAGTTCATTGGTAATTTTCATACTAGTTTTGCCTGCATAGAGCTATACTCATTCCCATGAGTTATTTGGATTAACTGTGAAAGGATAGGAAAAGTATCCAAATTTTATACTTCTTCAAGCATTTAACACTAACGAAAATTCTTCTTCCCAATCTTTCAAATCTAAAAGTCCAAATATGAAAAGCAGGCATTTGTCATAGAATAGGGTTTCCGTTAGGTTTTGCTACTCTTCTCAAAACAGCAATAGTGTTATGCTTTTCAAACTCAAGTTTTTGTGATCCATGATGAGTTAAATTTACCTCAAGCTTACTTCCATCAGGAAACGTTTGGCAGGACGGTATAAACTCAACAATGTGATCACTAACACAAAGAAGCCACTCCATTTCTCTTCTCCACATCAATTTCTTTTCATCAGGAAGAGGTTCTAATCTCCAAAGTTGCCCAAACATTGTAGCTAAAAAAATTGGCATAGGAATAGCAATGACAGTCAAAAGATAAGACAATGGAGCATTTGCATAAAACCAAATTCACATCAAACCAAAACAAACAAAAGATTTGCTTGACAAGCAGATAGCATACCACAGAGATTAGTAATTGCATTTGAAATAGCCAAGGCGGTACAAACCCCATTTCCACAACCAGACATGTCTTCTCCCAAAATCAATTTTGAGAACCTTTCCTTCATCATCTCAATCTCTATCAACAACCCATTAAATAAAATACCAAATTCAGTAATATAAAAAGACTAAAATACCAAATAAATGTATAAACATGCAAGAATATAAGCATCTGCTTATAGATTGAAATGGAAATGATACAATGAATACCTGATAATGTTGACCCTTGTTTCACCAGTTTTCTTTCATCCAAATGGGGTTTCTCCCCACCTTGAGAAACATCAGAACTGGAACAATGTGGCAAATCAGGCTTCTGCACAGGCCAACTCATTGAAGGGGGTGAAGATGAGTCCTCAGAGCTACTATGACTGTGTTCTTCATTAACAGTAGCCTCAGATACAAGAAAATCAGAGCTTGAACTACTCTCTCTACACTCCTCTTCAATCACACCAACAAAACCCTCACCTATTTCCTCTGGCAAGACTTTATTTTCCTCAACTATACCCTCCATTTCAGCTTCAAGAAAACAAGGGGAAGCACAATAGACTGAGTTGTTCACCACCATACCATTGAACTGGAGCCTTCTAAAACAAAACCCATTTGAGGCTTTAGCTCCACAGCACAGTTTTCTAAGTGATTTTGAGACCCAGAAAGTAAATGCCCAAAATGGGTTTTGGGTTTTTGAGCTTTCGAGCTTCAACAATGGAAGGCAAAGCTTGAGACTTTGTTGATGGTTTTGTTGGATAGGCCCTATTTCTTCCGGCAAAGGGAGGGCGCTATCCATAGGGTTTCAACCATGTCTGATTGAGAAGGGTGGAGGTGAGAAATACTCCAACAAAGCAACATTTGGGGACTGTGGGGGAGGAGATGTATCATGTTTGTATCTATAGGGTTATGATTACAGAAGGCTGCTCACACACTGAAATGCATGATGCAATTTATGAGAGAGAGAGAGAGAGAGAGAGAGAGAGAGACTACTCAAACATACCAACAAACGGCCTACTCAAGCATACCAACAAACTGTGCTAGTGACGGTCTCTGTGCTTTGCTTTGCTTAAATCAGGGGAGCCTTTCCTCTAAAAATAAATAAAAAATGAAAATCAGCTTCTGTGAGTCTTCTCTCTCTGGCTTTGCTATATTTTGGTGTTTTTCTTGGAGCCCAATACCATGTTATTTTTTGTTCTTTATTCTCAAAATTTATCGGGAACATTAATTATATATATATATAAAAAAAACTGATGACATTTGGATAACAATCAACACATGCTAACAATAAATTTGCCATCAAATCCAGTGTGTCAACCTATTTGTTTAAGATAAATAAATCTTGAAATTACTTTAATTGATACTCAATCAACCTAACTTTAGGTTGAATATAAATTCTTGATAATTTTCAAAAATCTAAATTATCAAATAAACCCGAAATGAACTCAAAAGCAAGTTCAAGCTGACGGTCCGATCACTTACAAAAATTAGAAAAGTTTGTTATCAATTAAAGAAAAAAAGGTAGTTTAACTTTGCTTTGCATACTCTTAACATGATCAAGGGGTTGTTTAAATGGGGGACTCTATTTTCCCTTAGGAATAATATGGGTGTTGTCTTCATCTGGGCCTAGTATGGACGGCTCAAATTTCGATCGAACATGGACGGTTCAAATTTCATCTTGATCGAATTTATCTTAGCCATTTAGTTGATGTAAAATCTAAGTCGTCCATTGTCCCATTATACTTGAAGTTCGTTAGTACGGTCATGAGATTCGTGTGACTTGTGAGGGGAGGAGCTCTCGATTATGTGATCATTTATTTCATTTCCTCACATTGTTTGTAACTTTTCTATCAAAAAAACATTTGGTCGAGTGGTAAAGACCTAAACTACCCTTCTACATAATTACTCCGTGTAATCGTAAATTACACTTTTCTTTTGCTCAATCATAATTTACACTTGATTGTTGATCAACAAAATAAATTATTGATTGTTGATCAACAAAATAAATTACACTTGATAATCCTTTAATGGCATGCGTTTAAGGATCCAAAGATCTTACATCTGGAGACTTCATCTAATTTTTGACCATAAATTTTAATAAAAATTATCAATAAATATTTGTGCCAATGACAAATTTTTCCAAGGACCCTTTAATGATCATATATTTATTTATTAAAAAAAATTTATGATCATTAAAAGGTCCTCGTACAAAAACCATAAATTTTTCCTTTAATGACCACAAATTTTTCCCAAGCTCGCCCTTAAAACATGGTTTTTTCAATAAATAAGTGTCCGAGCCAGTTTATGCGTACAATGAATGATCCTATGAGTCCAATCCAACCATCTACTTACGGGGAGCCCAATAGAAGCCTACTCATAGATAGGGCTGCAAACGAGCCGAGCCGAGCCGAGTTTCACGCAACTCGAGCTCGGCTCGCCAGAATATACATCAGCTCGAGCTCGACTCGAGCTGCACAGACTTGGCTCGAGCTCGGCTCGAAACATTGTACCCGAGCTCGAGCTCGGCTCGGCTCGGCTCGGTATGCGTGAGAAATGTATATATATATATTATATATACATTATATGTATATGTATATATACATACAGATACATATATTATATATTATATATATATATATAAAGGTCAGCTCGCGAGCTCGTTCGAGCCGAGTTTAAGGCAGCTCGAGCTCGGCTCGTTTGTTAAACGAGCTAGGTAGTAGAGCTCGAGCTCGTTCGTTTATGAACCGAGTCGAGCTCGAACGAGCTATTAACGAGCCGAGTCGCGAGCCGCTCGCGAGCGGCTCGGTTCGTTTGCAGCCCTACTCATAGAACTTCTTGTTTCAAAAACAGAAAGTCTACTGGTACAGATTTTTCATCTGTACCAGTGGGTACAAACCCCTTTCTCGGCCCATTTTGGGTCTCAAAAAAATAATCAGAGTCGCTCATTTTGTTTGAAATATTTTGCTTATGGTCCCTGCAAAAAATAAGCTCAATCCGGTATCAGTAAGAGCATTTACGAAACATCCAAACTTTGCTCTAGAATTTAGGCTTGAATTCTAGGACATAGTTGGACATTTTGTAGGTGTCTTAATCGATATCGGATTGAGCTTATTTTTTGCAAGGACCATAAGAAAAGTATTTCAAACAAAATGAGCGACTCCGATAATTTTTTTGAAATCCAAAATGGGCCGAAAAAGGGATTTGTACCCGCTGGTACAGATTTTTCATCTGTACCAGTAGCATCATTCTTTCAAAAAGTTGTCAGTAACAAGAAGTCCACAAACAAAATATACAAACCAACACACAAATACTACTTACAAAAATGTGTGGGACCCCGCACATTTATCTGTCTGTTTGAGTAAGTGTTAGTGTGTTTTGTTTGTGGTTCAAGACTTTTTGCTTGAGTGTGTGTCCCCCTTTACCCCCGCCCCCTGACACACCCCTCTCTCTCTCTCTCCTCCCTCTCAAACCCCCCCTCCCCCTTAAAACCCGGTTCCCCCCCTCCCCCCCTCTCTCAAAACCCCGGCCCCCCCTCTCCCCCTTAAAATCCGGTTACACTCCCGGCCCCCCCCCCCTCCCCTTTAATTTTTTTCTTTATTTAATTATTTACATTTTATTTATTTAATTTCTATAAATACACCCTTTCTATATTAAAAATATAATTCAAGAATTAAGTGCTCCATGGACTATGAAGTTGAACCGGTGCGAAAATCAATTTTTTTATCATTTTATTTGAAATGGCCATAATGAATTTTTTGCTCTGACGCCTTTCAACAAATATCCTAAAATTCATTATTTAGTTTCAAGACTCTCTGAAGATGTCCATTGAAAGGCCTTGGAGTAAAAAATTGATTACGACCATTTAGGATGAAATTATCAAAAAAATAACATCTTTGCACCGGTTTAAACGGATTGAAAATTGAAACACTTATTTTTGTAACTATATTTTTTAATCTATAAATGACAAAAAAAATGAAAAAAAAAGTTGGATTTTTGTAACTATAATTTTAAATCTATAAATGACAAAAAAATGAAAAAAAAAAGTTGGATTTTTGTAACTATATTTTTTAATCTATAAATGACAAAAAAAATGAAAAAAAAAAATTTGGATGATTAAAATTGGAGGGGGGGGGAGGAGCTCCTCATTTGCCTATAAATAGAACCATTGATCTTCACATTGAACTCACACCTTGAATCTATCCAATTTTTCTCTCTACAAACCTTGTGTTTGTTCTTGATATTCTTGAGTTTCTTCTTAAGTTCTTCAAGAAACTCAACCTTCAAGAAACTCAACCCTCGGCCACCATCAATCCACCACCCGACCAGCCTCTCGATCCAAAAAAATTTGTAGTTTAGTCAAATATTGTAGTTTAGTCAAATATTTAGTTTCGAGAGAAAAAGAAAGTCATTTCTTTTCTCTTTCGAAGCTACCGTAAGCTTACCGTAAGAAGTCACTTCGTTCAATAGCCACATTCACCCTCCGTAAGCCGACGTATTTTCTTTTCCGTAGCGATACTATCTGCTAAGAAGAACGGTAAAATATTTCTAGTCACCTTTTCTAGTAAAAATTGTAGTTATATTTTCTTTTTGTGTTTAAAAATGCATGTTAAGTTAAAGTACTAAAAATAGGTAGCAAACTTATTCTACTAAAATTACTGGTCTTAAGCATAAGTGGTTTCCACTCCAAAGGTGTCCGTCCATGTGGCACTATGCTTTACGATTGTTTTTACGACTGTGGAGTAACCTGAGGCTAAAACCCTCGAAAGTTTGTCAACAAGTCTGGCTTCGTGCCGACTAAGGAAGGAATGGTGATTCTAATTGGACTCGTCCGACCATCCGACCTGGGACTTTCCTGGTTATTTCTATGTCAAACATAATCCACAAAATTTGATTAGTAGCATGGTTACTTAGGCTTTCCTCACAGACTGTGTACACAAAAATTTGTAGGAACGCCGCAGCGAAAAATTTGGAGCGGAATAATGGATGACTACAACAACATTTCAATTTCAGATAGTTGGTCATTTGAGAATGATATTCGTAGTGAGGAGAGCATCTCCAACAATAGTCGCGACTATAGACTCGAATTTACCACCGACCAGGTTAGTTTTTACTGTTATTGTTTTGCATATTCGTTATTTATGTTAAGACTGGTTAATGTTGTACTTATACATATTCATTTTTTGTTATATAGATTTTTGAAAGTAGAGAAGATATGTTCGCTTGGGTGCGAAGCGTTGGTCTAAAATATGGTATTGTGGTCGTCATTTTAAATTCTGCTAAGTTAAAAGGCGGCAAATTGCCGAAGTGCATTCTTGGTTGTGAAAGAGGAGGAAAGTACGGCCCGCCACGGTATCTGGTTGAAGGGCAATCCTTACAAAGAAACACTGGGACAAAAAAATGCGATTGTCCATTTCAACTGCGAGGTAAACCAATACAACCATACGGTATCAGTTGGGGTTTAGAGGTTATTAATGGTGTCCATAACCATGAAATAGCAAAATATATTGAGGGCCACGAGTACCCGTCAAGGCTAAAAACACTAGAGAAACAATTTGTGGTCGACATGGCCAACAGCACCGCGCCTCGTGAGATTCTTAATATTTTGAAGCAAAAAGACCCGTCAAACACTACTGGAATCAAGAGTGTTTACAATGCCATTTTTTCAAACAAAACAGCCAAACTGGATGGTCTAACTCCTACTCAGTATGTTATAAATCAATTACTTCAGAAAGAGTACCTCCATGAATTTCGTACAAATCCAGATACGAATGAAATCACAGATATTATTTGGGTTCATCCTATGAGCATAGAGCTATCTGTCAACTTTCCGTCCGTATTGATCATTGACGCCACATACAAGACCAATGAGTATCGAATACCACTATTGGAGGTTGTAGGTATCACATCCACATTGCGAACTTACTCGCTTATGTTCGCATATCTTAGTAATGAGAGAGAAGAGACACTGACATGGGCATTGGATACCTTAAAAAACTGGATGCTTCAAAAGGGGGCATCGTTGCCATTGGTGTTTGTTTCAGATCGGGATTTAGCACTTCTGAACGCCATTGAAGCATGTTTCCCCATGGCACGTCACATCTTATGTATTTGGCACATAAATCAGTGCGTCATGAAGAACTGCAGCCGTGTGCTTGGTCCGAATGGAAGCGCTTTCTCATGTCATGGCACTCGCTAATCAATTCATCTACACCTTCGTCTTTCGAACAGAAGTGGCAAGCCATGCGTGACGATTTTCGCCAATTTCCGAATGTCATAACTTACCTGTGGCAAACATGGTTAAGGTCGTACAAAGAGCGGTTTATTTCAGCATGGACAGATACTTGTATGCACCTCGGAAGCAATTCAAGTCAAAGGTATAATCATTTTTTTACTTTACTAGTAAATTTTTTTGCATTTCTCTACTACACTAACGAATACTTTTTAATAATATCTTATTTAAACACAATGTATTATTCTATTACAGGGCAGAGTCTGCACATGCGAGGCTAAAGCTATATTTGGGGGATACCATGTCATCGCTACAAAAGTCTTTTGATAAAATAGAAAAGATGTTGAAAAATCAGTTCGGAGAAATTAAGAAGTCGTTCGAGAAATCATTGAACATTCCACGCCACAAACAAATACGTGACGACATTTTTGATCAGGTAAGATGTCGCATTTCATTAGAGGCAATGGAGTTTATACATAATCAGCTAGAAAGCGCTTTAGAAGCATCCCCCCACATGGTCGGCTTTTGCAACTGTACGATCAAAATCACACACGGATTGCCATGCATGTACGATCTTGCATATTATCGTTCCATTTCAACTCCAATTCCGCTACGCAGTATCCACGCTCATTGGACTAGGTTGTCTATGCACGCAACCGAGTTGAATGAGGACGGAACGCGACTTGACAGGACATCTCAGGTCGTTGAGATATTAGATGGGATGGATCCATGTATGCGGGAGCATATCATAGACAGGATTATCGATATGGCAGATCCACCTCGTAGCACAGTTCGACCTCCATCGTACAACACAGAACATAGAGGTCGACCTGCAGGTAGAGATGAGCAAAATACACGTCGCATACCTTCTTTCTTAGAAGCATCCACTTCAGGATCAAGGACTGCAACATCGCAAGTGAGAGGGAGAGGGAGACGTGGGAGGGGTTCGGGGGTTCGCAACACTCAATTTACAACTCCACCCATTCCTGATTGCTACATTCAGCGATTACCTCAGGCTTATCGATGTTATATTTCCCACACTGTTGATGTGCTTGCTGATGGTCATTGTGGATTCAGAGCGATAGCTGCACATATCGGGTATGGTCAAAATGGTTGGAGTCAAGTACGAAGGGACCTTATTGAAGAGATTCAACAAAATTATGATTTCTACAATGCGGTTTATCCAGTACATGATTGGGCAGAGCAACTACTAATCTTACTGAATTGGTTCGAGCCTACGACAACACAGGAATATTGGATGGAGGCTATGACTGTAGGAATTGTCATCGCAACAAGGTACAATCTTGTACTGCATACATTTGATGAGGATATGTACGCTTGTTTTACTCATTTGCCATTGAGATCCCCTCCAGTTCCAGTAGAATACCGCCGGGAAATTGCTATTGCTCGTGTTAATAACGATCATTTCGTGCAAGTTTTCTTACAACCTCATTACCCTGTACCACCCATTCCAATATGGTGGCAGGAGAATGCATTCGACGAAGCTCTTGCTTGGGCTGACAGTTATGGAACACGTTTGCTATTGTGGTACGAAGTGATGGGTATAAACAGGCCGGGAGCAGCATTTGGAGGAGATATTGATTAGAATATGTGTTTTTATGTATTTCCATGTTTTGATAATATGTACTCAATTATAATCAAATGAAATTTTGTTTAAATTTATTATTGTTCATTAGAAGAAGTTATTTTTATTATTCATTGTTAAGACAAATTAATTAACTAATTAAAATAATATAAATTTATTAAGTATAAAGTCAATTTTAATTGAAATTAGCATTTGAGTTAACCAAAAAAAAAAAGAAGGGATGTAAATGGGAAAAGAGACAAATAAATAAAATAATTGAAAATTAAAAAAGGAAAGAAAAAAATTTCACATTGGAAAGAAAGAAAAGGAAATAAAGAGAAAAGAAAGAAAAAAAAATTCAAATTGAAAAGAAAGAAAAGGAAATAAAGTTTAAAGAAGAGAAAGAAAAAAAATTCAAATTGAAAAGGAAGGAAAATGAAATAAAGAGAAAAAAACAGAAAAAAAAAACTGGAAAAGGAAGAAGGAAAAGGGGTTGGGGTGGACCGGAGAAAAAAACAGGAAAAAAAAAAAAACTGAAAAAGGAAGTAGGAAAAGGGGTTTGGGTTGGAAAGGGGCTGTGGGGTCGGGGCGGGGGAGTGGGTCAGGGGGGAGGGGTAATTTTGGAAAGGGGCTGTGGGGTCGGGGGGGGGGGGGGGTGTGTGTGTGTGTTAGTGTGTTTTGTTTGTGGTTCAAGACTTTTTGCTTGAGTGTGTGGAGCCCACACACTTTTGTGAGAGAGAGGAACAATGGAGCATATAAATAATCCTTCGCCTAATACACGGCGGGATTGATCCTCATGAATTAAAAAGTGCACGTAAGCTGGTTCGAACACTCTGAAGTATATATAAAAAATAGAAAATTAGTCTTAGAAAATACTAATTAACACCAATCATACAAATCAAAGCATTAGGACCTGAACCTAGAAATTGTAACTCATTTTCAAGCACGAAGGCTAATTAAAAACAATAATAAGCATGAAATTGAAAGTGACCTTAATAAGTTGGGGCCTAGAAAGAGTGTTGCAGTTGAATTTCATCATAATCGCATCCATTCTTTCCTTGTAAGGCTTTTATTTCTCTACTTCTACTTAATAATTCCGCTTTGATCATGGCTGCCGGTTGTTCCACCTGAAAACCTTACACTGTACAAAGATAGGCTCCTCCCAACGGCATTGTTTGGTTGATGTTGATAGCTTATTTGAAAGTGAAACTTTTTCTTAGGGAACTGATTTTCGCGCTCCAAGATTTACTGCAGGCGCTCCACCTTTTTGTTTTTACACTGTGATATTGCTGGCAACATCACAGTACATTTTATTTTTACACTGTGATGTTGCCAGCAATATCACAGTATAAAAACAAAAAAAGGAGCGCCTGCAGTAAATCTTGGAGCGCGAATATCAATTCCCTTTTCTTATTCCAGCCCTTTGTGATGACTCATGCATAAGTTTTGAGCCATCTTTGAACTCCCGACTTTTTGACCCACAAAATTCGTAGTTTCATACATTGGATCATAGAAATTCATACATTATACCACAAAAGTTCGTATGAGTAACCACAAAAGTCCATATGAATTTAACAAAATATCTTGTACCAGCCACAAAATAAAAGGAGTCAAAACGTTTGTATGATAAACTACCACAAATTTCATTATAGGGCCACAAAAATTAGTAAGGGCACATGACACCCGAAAAAAAGGGTGTGTAGGAGATTTCCCCCCTTTCCTTTTTGATATGTTACCAAAAATAAAAAAGATATGTAAAACATGCCTTTGGTCAAAGGATGAAATTGCCTTTCTGACTGGGAAAGATGCTTCCCTACACTAATGCCATCCAGAGGATCAAGGGTAACGGTAGAAGAAAAAGGAAAAGGAAACATGGAGAAGGGGAGTGTGGTTAATAAAAAGGGGAGTGCCAAAATCACTCACCTAATCTTAACCTGTTAAACTCTGCAGTTCACCCCAAAATGATAATCTTTTTATATGTGTTCTAGGTTCCAATATTATGTTTCCTGTTTAGACCAGGTTAATATTTATGTTTCCTCGTTCTGCGTAACAAATTGAACCCAAGTAGAACTTGGACGGATTTGGCACAATGAAGTGAGGCTTCCCGGGAGATAAAATTAGCGGGCCAATTGTGCATGATAGCTTTTAATCGGAGGTTTGTTGGGCGTTGGAGAACGGCGAATTCTCTTTATATACGAGATATTTACGCATGGGCAGGTTGTCAAACTTTCTTTTTGATTTCGAGTAGGGAATAGGGAACTTGCCTTCGGGAAAAGGAACTCAAGTTACAATCCGGAAAGAGAAGAAAGTGCACCGATTGAACAAAACCCGTGTTAGAATAGGAATAGACTTTCTAAGTTCTTTCCCAATTAGGAAGTTTGTTTCCTTGCTCTATATATTTGAGAGGAGCTCCAAAGCAAATCCCCACAATCTGAGTGCACTACTCAAAAAGGAATCTCTGAACAATTCGTAAGTCTAAGAAGAAGGAGGAGGAGGAGAAGAAGAAGAGAGGAAGGTGTTGAACAAGTACTACCCGCCGGACTTTGATCTGGCAAAGATACCGCGGCGGAGGAAGCCCAAGAACCAGCAGATGAAAGTCAGGATGATGCTTCCCATGAGCATCCGCTGCGCCACCTGCGGCAATTACATCTACAAGGGCACCAAATTCAACTCCCGCAAAGAAGACGTCCTCGGCGAGAGGTACTTGGGAATCCAAATCTCCAGGTTTTATTTCAAGTGCACCAAGTGCTCTGCAGAGTTAACGATAAAGACAGACCTGCAAAACTCAGACTATGTTGTCGAGGCAGGAGCAACGCGCGTTGATTAGAGACGATCCGTGCTTGATTAGAGACGGTTTGTACTAGTAAGACAATTCGTGCTATGCGGGATCAACGCGCGTTGATTAGAGACGATCCGTGCTTGATTAGAGACGGTTTGTACTAGTAAGACAATTCGTGCTATGCGGGATAGTCCATGCCGATTGGTGATTCTTAAATTATCTTTAGGAGATATCGCTAGGGCTTTCAATCTGAACCATCCAATACACTTTTGGACGGCACAAATGGGCTGTTCGGACACCATGTGGGCACAACCGGCATTTTTAGTGGGTAAGTTGGCTGAGGTCACGCCATAGGTCAGTTTCTTGAGATGAGAAATCTTCTAGACCAATCTGTATCTTTTGATTATCATGGCCGGTGTCTTAAAAAATGGAGTCATCCATTTTTAGTGGGCAAGTTGACTGTTGGTTTTGATGTATATAATCTCTAGTTTTAGCCTAAAAGGAAATTGTAAAGCATCCTTGTCGTTTCTTTCGCCTGCCAAATGCTCGATAAAATGACATAGTTGAATGGCTTTTTGTTTGTTTACCTGAATAGATTTTTGAGATTCATGGAGCTCTAAGTATAGGAAATGGTTTTGCATCACTTACCCCAACCAACTTAACACCAAAAAGTGGAATTAAGATTCTCTCATGTGGCGATCCTTAACGTGAACACTCTGGTAGCACATAATGAATTTCATCTGCCTTATTTAACGGTTCAAGTAGTTCATTTTGTAAGTCTCGATGTGTTTATCGTACATTCAAAAAATCGTATTCATTGGACATCAATAAAGACTCGGCGGATCATAATTGACCTAAAAGAAATCACATGCTTCATTTAGATAGGTATTAATGTCCGATCAACTTGAGTTTGTTAGAACATGTGTGAACGTTAAGTTTCACGTCGAATAAATAGAAAAAGAGTTGGAGCTTAGGAGGTGTTCTTCTAAATAATCCATTTGGCTTTCCCGCCAATTTTTTTTTGTCCTTATTCAATTTTTTTTTGCATTTTGTGGCTTATTGTAAATTTTTTGGGGATTATTGCTTCCTTATGCCGAGAGGAATCTAAAAAGTAAAAAATTTCGATCAAAATCCAATTTTTTTTTAATTTCGATGAAAATTGGCGGGAAACCCACTTATTTCGTCTTTATTCAAAAAAAATTTGATTTCGACCAAAATTTTTTACTTTTTAGATTCCTCTCGTCATAAGGAAGCAATTATCCCCAAAAAATTGACAATAAGCCACAAAATGCGAAAAAAAATTGAATAAGGACAAAAAAAAATTGGCGGGAAAGCCAATTGGATTATTTAGAAGAACACCCCCTTAATATACAATTGGGTTGCTAATCAATTACAATGCTTAGTTTTTTAAGTGGATATGAGTCATTCAATGTATATTGGGTCCAAATGATGTTGTGGACTCTCTGCCGCTACTCCCATACAGATTGGGCCTTGAATACGAGCAGTGGCGGGTTGATGCATCGTACAAACTCCCAACAAGTGGTATTAGAGCCGACGACTGGCAATTTATGGGAAGGCTCTCGGCGCATAATTGAATGGGCTTGCACGGAGAACACTCAGTGGAGCTCGATGGAGTGGGTATCTTAAGTGACTCCCGATGAAGCAAGGTGGCTCGATGATGGAGTGATGTGATGGGTGGCTCCGAATCAATGGAGTAAGAGTAGAATAAGCACAGTTCAGGAGATAGAGTTGAGATAGTAGATTAGAATCAAGGGAGAGTTTGGATCAAATAGAGAGATCAGAGTCCAAAGTTAGAACATGTGTGAATATTAAGTCCCAAACCGAATAAATAAAAAAAATAGTTGAATCTTAATATACAATTAAGTGGTTCACCACTTACAAGGACTTGGGGACCTACTGAGTGCAAAGGTAAGCTGGGGTGCTGGGCTACAAACATACCACCGTTTGGGTGCCACAAAGTATATACAATCGGCTAAAGAACAAAGACCTTAACCCATTGTTCCCTCAAAACAACAGGACCCTATCTTCTTTGTAATTCTAACCAATTTGGGTTTCAAACGAAGAGTTTTAGAAAAATTCTCTCTCTAAAATGAGAATCTCTCTATCGAGAATCTTTTAATTTCTTTCCCTTCATCGTTAATTCTGTTTGAATTAGAGTCTTTAATTTTCTTTTTTGATCTCAATCCGGCCTCGATTTTGTCAATAGTTTTTAAGTTAAAATGTGTATGACCGTCCGTTTTGTATACCAAAATTCAATTTTGATATATTTATGAATGTCCGATAAAGCTGTTTTTTTACGTGAATACATTATTTTGCGAGCTCTACAAGATGAACGGTTCAAATTACCGCAATGAACACATAGTGACACCCACAATGGGAGACAGAAACCCCATCATTTCCACCTCATCCAAAAATAATTTTTTTCTCATAATACCTAAGCAAGTAGCTACGCAGTACGCTTTTTATGGTTTTCCTCGTTATTTTAGAGAGCCTCTTCTCGCACCCCCCCTGACACACACACCCCCATCCGGCCCCACCACCTTTCCCCCCCCTTTCCACCCTTGCCCCTCCTCCCCTCTTTTTCGGTTTTTGATTTTTTTTTTTACTTTTATTAGTTTTATTTTGTTTTACTTTTAAGACTTTACTGTTTTTTTTTTTTTTTACTTTTACTAGTTTTTTTTTATACTTTTAAAAGACTTTAATTACTGTTTTAGTTTTTTTAAAAATTTTACTAGTTTTTTTTTCTTTCTTTTAAAAGACTTTAATTACTGTTTTTTTTTTACTTTTACTAGTTTTTTTGGTTTTACTTTTAAAAGACTTCTTCCTATAATTTTAATTAATAAATGAATAATTAAAACATAACTTATACTAACATAACTTGTACTAATTTTAATTAATAAATGAATAAGTAAAGCATAACTTATACTAACATAACTTGTACTAATTTCGTCGAAGAGTGAAAATACATGAAAATTCAATTTCTAATCAATGTTTCCACCAAATTCTGCTCCTGCCCCTCTTGGTCTTGTATCCATTATTTCTCCCCACAAACGAATTCGTGTTCCATAACGAGCAGCCCATCTTTTAGCTTGTTCTGATGCATTGTTCCACCACCATGTTGGGTAGGGTGGTACAGGGTAATGAGGTTGCAAGAAAAGTTGCACAAAGTGATTGTTCCCAACACGGGCAATAGCTATTTCAACGCGCTCTTCGACTGGAACTGGAGGGGATCTCAATGGGAAATGAGTAAAACAAGATGAAGGAATCGGATCAAATGTATGCAGAACAAGGTTGTACGCCGAAGCGATGACAACTCCCATGCTCATAGCGTCCATCCAATGCCCCCGTGGTGCCGAAGCTTCAAAGTAACTTAAAGACTGTATTAGCTGGTTTGCCCAACCTATTTCTGGATATAGCGCATCGTATAGATCCATATTTTGTTTAATCTCATTAATGAGATCTATTCGAACTTGAGCCCAACCATCTTCAGTATTCCCTAAATGAGCGGCTATCGCCCTGAATCCACAATGACCGTCACCTTGGACGTCATTAATGTGAGAAATGTAATGCTGATAAGCCCGAGGTAAATACTGAATGTAGTTGGTAGGGATGGGTGGAACTGAAAATTGAGCATGGTTCGCTTGAGTGTTGCGAACTCTCGCGCCCCTCCCACGTCTCCTAGATTCGACCCAGATGACGAAGTGGATGCTTCTGTAAAGGAAGGAATGCGTCGTCCACTTTGCTCCTCTCTACCAGTAGGTCGACCTCTATGAGCCGTGTTATACGCCGGGCCTCGAACTGTGCTCTGAGATGGATCCGTCATATCGATAATCCTGTCTATCATGTGCTCTCGCGTAGATCGATCCATCCTTGCAATCTCTCCATAACTTCATATGTTCTGTCCGGTCGTTCTCCCTCGTCATTCACAATGGGCGCGCGCATGGACAACCTAGTCCAATGATCGTGGATACTCTGAATCGGAATTGGCATGGAGTACCAACGGTAATATGCAAGATCATGTCTGCATGGCAATCCGTGCGTAATTTTTATTATACAGTCGCACAACCCGAACTGGAGGTAGGATGCATCTTCAGCGAATTGTAGCTGATCATTGATGAGCTCCATTGCCTCCAATGAAATGCGAGTTCTTACTTGTTGAAAAAGTTCGTCACGTATTTGCCAATGGCGGGGGATGTTGATAGATTTCAAAAATGACTTCCGAATCTCTCCGAACTGATTTTCCAACATCTTGTCTATTGTCCCAAAAGCTTTTGTAAGGATGACATGGTACCCTTCAAATATAGCTTTAGCCTCGCATGTGCGGACTCTGCCCTGTAATATAATAATGAACTGTGTTTAAATACGAAAGTTACAGAAATATTCTTTAATGTAGTAGAATAATGTACGTAATTGAAATAGTAAAGGTAACAATGCATAAAGTGATTATACCTCTGGCTTGAATTGCTTCCGAGGTGCATACATGTATTTGTCCACGCTGCCACAAACCTATCTCTGTACGGCCTTATCCATGTATTGGCAAGGTAATGTAAGAGTTGCGGGTGTTGTTTATAGTCATCGCACATGGCATTCCACTTCTGATTGAAAGACGCTTCGGTTGTTGAATTAATAAGCGAGTGCCATGACATGTTAAAGTCATTAAACAACGGACCAAGGACCCCTCTGCAGTGCTTTATTATGCACTGGTTGATGTGCCAAATGCAAAGGATGTGACGTGCCGAGGGGAAACATGCTTCAATGGCGCTAAGAAGCGCCAAATCCCGATCTGTAACAAACACCGATGGCAACAATGCCCCCTTTCCAAGCATCCATTTCTTTAAGGTACTCAAGGCCCATATCAGATTCTCTACCCTCTCATTTGTAAGATGTGCAAACATGAGAGAGTAAGTGCACATTGTGGATGTGATACCCACAACCTCCAGTAGTGGTAACCGGTACTCGTTGGTCTTATATGTGGCATCAATGACCAATACGGACGGAAAATTCACAGATAAGTCTAGGCTTTCAGGATGAACCCAAACAATATCTGTGATTTCGTTGGTGTATGGATTTGTACGATATTCATGGAGGTATCCTTTCTCTATTAGTTGATTCAAGACAAACTGAGTAGGACTTAGACCGCCTAGTTCTGATATGTTATCTGTATATTTGAGATTGTATATGGACTGAGCACATGTAGTGTTTAACGGGTTTTTTTTCTTTAAAACACTAAGAATTTCACGAGGCACGGTGTTGTTCGCCATGTCACGCACAATTTCTTTCTCCTCTGGTGTTAGCCTTGACGGGTACTCATGCCCATCAAAATATTCTGCTGTTTCATGGTTATGGAGACCATATTCAACCCTTACACCCCACATGACACCCGCTGGAGGTATTGGTATACCTCGCAGCTCAAATGGGCACTCGCATTTTTTTGTCCCAGTATTCTTTTGCGAGGATTGCCCTTCAACTGCTTTCTTTGCCGATCTATACTTTCCACTTCTTTCACAACTAAGAATGCACTTTGGCAGCTTGCCACCAATTAAACTAGCAGATTTCTTAGTAACAATAACAATACCATTTTCCCTACCGACTTTCCGCACCCAAGCTATCATGTCGTCTCTACTTTGAAAAATCTATAAATAAGAAAAAAGAATATGTATAAGTGCAACATGATCCAGTCTAATATGCATAATTTCTGTACTTTTAAATTAAATAACTAATATGCATAAGAACAACGGTAAATAACTAACCTCGTTAGTTGTGAATTCGGGTGTATAATTACGAAAATTGTGGGAGACGCCCTCCACACTAGGAACATCATTCTCAACGGACCAACTATCTGAAAATGAGCAGTTGTAGCCATCCATAATGTTCTTCTACGTTTTACGAAATCGGTGTGGAAAAGGAGGGAGGAGCCGTGACAGAGGAAGAGAGAGAGAGAGATAGATGATGGAAAGAGGTGATGCTGGAGGGACAAGCAGGGAGAAGGAGGAGATGGGAAGAAGATGGTGATTTTGGAAGGATAATGCTGGACATATAAGGATAAGGGGTGATGGATGAATGATTGTAGTTAAAGATAAGAAGATAACAAAAAATCTGAATGTGTGGTTGTAATTGAAGATATGAAGATAAGAAGATAAAAGGAAATCTGAATAAGGGGTTAGAAATAAAATAGATAAAAGATATAAATAAATACAAAATTAATAAATTCAATAACATAAAAGAATTATAAAATTTAAAAAAGAAATTTACTCACATATATAATATTAAATAATTTAAAAATACATATAAAGAGTAAAAAAATAAGTGTTCCGATTTTTAATTCGTTTGAACCGGTGCAAATATCTTATTTTTCTTATCATTTCATCCTAAATGGTCGTAATGAATTTTTGGCTCTAAGGCCTTTCAATGAGCACCCTAAGAGAGACCTGAAACTAAATAAAGTGCCTTAGGGTACTTGTTGAAAGGCCTTCGAGCCAAAAAATAAATATCAAATGATAAAAAAAAGATCTTTGCTCTGATTCAACCGGATTGAAAATTGGAACACTTAAATAATTTTAAATAAATAAAAGTGAAAAAAGATATAAAAGTTATTAAGTAAATAAATAAAAAATAAGAAAATGGGTGAATTATTGCCGGGGGTAAAATGGTCCGGGGGGTGGGGTCCGGGGGGCGCGCGCGTCAGGTGGTGTCAGGGGGGCGCGAGAAGAGAATTGCGTTATTTTAGCTTAAAAAACAGAAGTACAGAATCTGATGTACTAAGCTCTAAGAAGGCTTCGATGGCATCGTACAAACAAAAATCAAAATTTGTACGATGGCTGAGGTCACCCCATAGGTCAGAGTAGAGAGTGGGTCCATTATACATATGAATGCGAAATCTTAGGAGTTTGACCTAAACTAAACAACAATTACATGACCAATCAGTCGAGAGTGGGTAATATTGTAGAATAAATTTGGAACAGAGCAGAGAAAAATAGTGTGCCTTTTAGGAGAAATTTTTGGGTGCCAGGTACCCGTGGTACCAGCTCAGCACATCTAGGCCGTTGCTCAGATTTGGAGAGAGAAAAAAGAAAGAGAGTGGTGGGGTGAGAGGAGAGAGGAGATTTCAATCTGGATCATTCAACACACTTTTAGACGTGGGTTGCTCGAACACCACGTGAGCACGACCGGCATTTTTAGTGGGTAAGTTGGCTGAGGTCACGCCATAGGTCAGTTTCTTGAGGTGAGAAGAAATCTTAGACCAATCTGTATCTTTTGATTATCATGGCCGGTGTCTTAAAAAATGGAGTCATCCAATTATTTACTTAGTATCATGGAACCTTAGTGGCTAAGAAATTCCAAGAGAAGTCCCTATATAAGAAGCCAACAATTCCATAAATCGAAGTAGTAGCAAAAATACACCCTTCTGAGATAGTAGTAAAAAATCGAAGTGTTGGGAAAAAAAAATGGCAGAAGAAGTGAAGTTGCTTGGCTTAGGGGGAAGCCCTTTTAGTTGCAGAGTTGAGATTGCCCTGAAACTGAAGGGAATCCCATACGAAATGATACCGGAAGATCTAGCTAACAAGAGCCCTTTACTTGTTGAGCACAACCCTGTTCACAAGAAGGTCCCTGTGCTTCTGCACAACGGGAAGCCGATTTGCGAGTCAGTTGTCATTCTCGAGTATATAGAGGAGACATGGAAAGGGATTCCCTTATTGCCCGAAGATCCTTACGAGAGAGCCATGGCTCGTTTCTGGGCGAAATTTATCGATGACAAGGTATGCATGCAGAATTTTAATACGACATAATTTCGTTGCGATAATGTGACAGTGGTATTTGAAATGATGAGTTGCAAATAGAAGATGTTTTTATTTTTAAACATCTTCATCGAATCTGGACTATAGGAAGGAAAAAAAATGCACAAACCTCCTTTTCGGTGCGGTTTCTTTATTACATGCTTTCACACCAGGTCTACTAATGTTTTTCTTCGCGTACTTTTAGTGTGTGGGCGTAATATGGAAGGCATACCTCAGCGAAGGCGAGGAACAAGAGAAGGGCATGGAAGAAGTATTGGAGCTATTGAAAACCCTAGAAAGCCAACTGGAGGGCAAGAAGTTCTTCGGGGGAGACGACATTGGATTGGTTGACATTGTGGCAGATATCAACGCACTTTGGCTTGGAGTCCTCCTGGAAGTAGCAGGAGTGGATATGCTGAACGACGAGAAACTCCCTCTGCTATGCAAATGGATCGACGAGTTTAACAAGTGCTCTGCTGTGAAAGAAACTCTGCCTCCCAGACAGATGGTACTGACCTTTTTCAAAGCTCAGCAGTCCGCAACCGGTCCTACATACAAATAGGGTTGTCTGGTTTGGTTGGTTAATTTTCAAATGAATCTTTGTGTTTCATATTCCAGATTAGTCTTCTGTTTTTAAGTGCTAGGTCTTGTGTTGTTATGGTGTGGTGAGGAAAGTACTTGTATTGTAATGGAGTTGGATGTAACTCTTGCTTTTGTTCAAATAAAGGCAACAAAATGATTCACAAAATTCCTCAAATGTGTGCTTTCAACAAATTTTCTGAGCAGATTTTGAGATGTCAGCTTTTAGATGGTTGCCGGCAATATTTGTTAAAACTTCTTACCAACATTATGGGATTATCGGGATTCCTAGAAGCTGAAAACAATCTACAATTTGGTTTTGGAGAAGCTCAGTTTGTGAAACTTTTGGAGTCGAATTTTGAAGTAATTTAAAATTTGATTTTTACCTTTTGCAGTAAACAGTAAACATTACTAGCTTTTACTACAGCTTAATCTTAATTCCACAATGACAGCAAATATGTTTAAAATCTAAACTCCATGATTTAAAGCAAAATCTAAAGCTACAATCTAAAGTCTACTTTCAGAGCTATTGCAAACACCCTATATCTTTAACCGGTTCTTTTTACCATGACGATGCCGCCCGTCTTCATTTCGTGGAAGTCCCCGGCAAAGGAAAGTGTTGGAAATCCGATCTTCAATATGATGAAAGTGACGGGATCATTGTGGTGGGGTGGATTCCTTCGGATCTCTGCTCCGCTCCGTACCTGCACCAAGGCGCGAGGCGGTGGACCGCCCCACGCCCCTCCGACGAGCAAGTCAATATACTGGAGAGAGAGAGAGTACTGTAATAGGGTCTGAGATTGTGTACCTTTCTTAGGGTTTATCCTCTCCTGTTTATAGACAAACATACTTGCTCTCCAAGTTAAGTGTGCACAACACATGTCCAAACCAGCCCCAACTCTGGAGTGTTCTAGAAGCTTCTAGAACCGACCGGAGGGATCTCAACGCAGTCTCAACGCAACCCCCGCCCGGGTTGAACCGACCCTCAACGCCCAACCGTCCCATTCGCCCGACCCGAAGGTTCGGTCATTGGGCTCGCGAACTGGGCCTTTGACACCGGTGGGCCGAAACCTTCGGTCCGGTCCACCTCTTCTTGGCTCAACCCATTACACACAGGGCCTAGGCACAAACCACGTGCACGAGTCCAACTCGTCACGCTCGTCTCCTAGCCCCACCGAATCAACCTGCGGGCCAACTCGTGGCCAAACTATATTCGGCCCACCACAATAGTCTCTTCAAAATCTAGAAACAAAGAAACCATTCGAGTCGCGTTGAAGAACGCTTTCCTAAAGACAGCATTTGCCCCCACCAGAAGGTGTGCACCGGGTTACAGCAAATCCGCCTTCAAGATAAATCAAATCCGAACTCTAGGTTCTTTCTGTTTGCGTTTGCACAAACGAAGACAGATAGAATATCCACTTAGCGAACGTAAAAGGAACCAAGGACTGATATTCTATTATTTCTATTTATATGGAATAATAGAATATCAGTTTGTCATTCTAGGAAGAGAATGTGTAGAGAGAAAGAGAGCAATTCAGTATGGAATTTTCCGATGTCTCGAATGACTTAACCAATGGCATATTTATAGACTTATAAGCACCCTTATGTGAAAAGTTGTGTCTTTAGAAGAAACACACATTAGAATAGTCATGTCTTTTAAAGACACTAGTTAGGAAATGTCATGTCTATTGAAGACATTTAATTAGAAGGAAATATGTCTCTTGGTAGGCACCCTTTCATGAAACATTTAATTAGAAGGGTCATGCCGCTTGGAGGCACCCCCATGTTTCACATTATTTTCCAAACGAACACACCCTAATTTAATGGGTGTTACAACTATTTACATAAAGTCACGACTCGTGTGAAAAGGTGTAGAAACCTTTCACAAAAATCTCACTCAGCACCTTTTCAAAAATTCTAAACTAAAATCCAACTTATTTTGAAAAAACTCCAACAGAAAGGGCTGTAAGTGATGGCGCGTTTTGCTTCTTATCGTTAGAGGGGCGCTGAAATCGTTCCTATTGGGTCGTGCGTGGCAGCTGGTATAGATGAATAATTTGGGGATTTCTCGGCACTTAGGATGTGGCGGAACTATCACAACATCTAATTAAGCTCAAGCATTATCTATAGCAAGTGCTTTGAAAGCAACACAATGCAAAATTATTCTTCAAATCAATAGAGACAAAAATCAAAGATGAGAATTGATGACTTTGGGCCCGTTCCGTTTTCTCAAAAAAATACTTAAAAAATAAGGACTTATTTTCAAGTTTAAAAATAATGTACTTACAAAAATAATTTTTTAATTTTTTTTGCAGGGTTTGATAGATCTCATCGAAAATCAAACAAGATTCATATTACATTTTTTTTTTATTTTAGTAAGCCTACTATTTTTAAGCTTGAAAATTATAAATAAGTACTTATTTTTTAAGGACCCAATCCGGAACGGGGTAGACTTCGAGTCTTGATCCATTGCCGTTTAATATTCTATCCCAAGTCTATAATTTTCCAACCACCCACTAGAGATATTATTTTCCAACCACCCACTAGAGATATTTGACTACTGACTTTATTTCTATTTTTAACTGATATTTGACAAATTTGCACATCAATCTTGGTGGCCAAGAAAATCCTCAAAAATAACCTCAAAAATAGCCACCAAATGCAGAAAGAAAAATAACCTAAAAAATAACACTATAACTCTTCACAAGAGCAAAGAATTCTCCAAATGGCAGAGGAAGTAGTAAAGCTGCTGGGAATTTGGGCAAGCCCTTTTAGTTGCAGAGTGGAGATAGCTCTGAAACTAAAGGGCATCAAATATGAATTCATTGAAGAAGATCTAGCTAACAAGAGCCCTCTACTTCTCGAGTCCAACCCTGTCCACAAGAAGATCCCTGTGCTCTTGCACAATGGAAAGCCGATTGCCGAGTCAATTGTCATTCTCGAGTACATTGAGCAGACATGGAAAGTAAATCCCATCCTGCCTGAAGATCCTTACGAAAGAGCCATGGCTCGTTTCTGGGCAAAGTTCGTCTACGAGCAGGTGTGTCGTTATTTCCTCTAAATTAGAATCACCCTAGAGGCTTTTTAATGGTTTTTGTATTGTCGTAAATCTTTATTTTTACTCTCTCTGTCGTGAACGTAAACAAACCGCTGAACCACGTCTATCTTGTGCATTTTTGTTCTATGTTGTTGTTTCACTTTCTTTGTTGTCGGTATGGATCGGTATCATCTTGCTACTGTATATAACTGTTCACTAACACAATTCTCTCTGGCAAAATTCTAGTCCCAAGTCATTTTCCTATAAATTAAGATAGAACTGAAAAGCTAGAATGGAATAAAAGTCTACTACTGCTAAAGGTGAAGCCTATAGCTAGCGGGGTCGGATCTGTCCCCCGACCAGTTTCATCAAGTTTTTGAAACAGGGACGTCAAAAGTGTTTTGGGAATTTGGGCCGTTCAAAACACTTTTGGACGGCCCGAATGTAAAAAACAGGATGAAACTGGTTGAGGGAAACTTGACCGGATCCGACCCCATAGCTCAAATTGTATAAAGAGAGTCATGATATTGAGCTGAAGCACTCCCATCACTCTGATGCATATTCATTTGAAGGGTACTTAAAACTTCTTATGTGGTGAATAGTGCTTGCTTGCGTTACGGAAGGTACACCACGCAGGCAAAGGCAAGGAACAAGAGCAGGCCAAGGAAGAAGCTATTGATCTCCTGAAAACCCTAGAAGGCCAGCTCAAGGATAAGAGGTTTTTCGGGGGAGACACAATCGGTCTGGTGGACATTGTCGCGATTGTCACTTGGTATTGGGTTCAAGTAATCCAGGAGGCAACGGGATTGGAGTTGTTGACAGAAGAGAGGTTTCCAGAATTGTTCAGATGACAGAAGAGAGGTTTCCAGAATTGTTCAGATGGGGTGATGACTGTGCCAATTGCAGTGGAATCAAAGAAAGTTTGCCTCCCAGAGATAAGCTACTCGCCTACAACAAAGATCGATACATGCCAAGCGATTAGAACTCCAAATTAAGCAGTTTGTCTATGTAATTCTGAACAAATTTGAATAACTCTGCAATCTCCAATTGCAGAGCACCATCTTCTTGTGATGCATAACCAGTTCTTGTGTCCATGTTTCTTCACTTTCAATCATGTCATTCAACTATGAATTTTGTGTTTTCTATCGACTTCGGCCAATCCGTAATATGTCCCAACTACGGAAGATACGGATGGGGCATTATACGACGAACTTGTATACTGCTATTTGATCTCAAATTCACCTTGTTTTACCACACCAAAAGACAAAAGGAAAGGAAATATAGGGAAAAAAATTTTATATCCCTTCGACTTTGACCAAAAATTCATTTTGATTCTTCACATTTCAATTTCGGCATAAAAATACTTCGACTCGGTCCCAAACACATCATCCATAGTCTGTGTTTGGGCGCCACAAGATATATACAATCGGCTAAAGAACAAAGACCTTAACCCATTGTTCCCTCGAAACAACAGGGACCTCTTCTTTGTAATTCTCACCAATTTGGGTTCCAAACGAAGAGTTTTAAGAAATTTCTCTCTCTAAAATGAGAATCTCTAATTTCTTTCCCTTCATCGATTCTATTTGAATTAGAATCTTTAATTTACTTTTTTCATTTCAATCCGGCCTCGATTTTGTCAATAGTTTTTAAGTTAAAATGTGTGACGTACCGTCTGTTTTATAAACCAAAATTCAATTTTGATATATTTATGAATGTCCGATAAAGCTGATTTTTTTACGTAAATACACTATTTTGCGAGCTCTACAAGATGAACGGTTCAGATTACCACAATAAACGCACAATGACGCCCACAATGGGAGGCGGAAACCCCTTGATTTCCACCACAACCGGAAATAATTTCTTCTCCGTAATACCTAAGCTAGTAGCTAGGCAATAAGCTTTTTATGGTTTTGCTCGTTATTTTAGCTTAAAAGACAGAAGTACAGAATCTGATGTACTAACAAGGCTTCGATGGCGTCGTACAAACAAAAATCAAAATTTGTACGATGGCTGAGGTCACGCCATAGGTCAGAGTAGAGAGTGGGTCCATTATACGTATGAATGCGAAATCTTAGGAGTTTGACTTAAACTAAACAACAATTACATGACCAATCAGTCGAGAGTGGGTAATACTGTAGAATAAATTTGGAACAGAAAAGAGAAAAATTGTGTGCCTTTTAGGAGAATTCTTTGGGTGCTGGGTGGGTACCCGCTCGGCACATCTGGGTCATTGCTCGGATTTGGAGAGAGAAAGAGGAAAGCGAGTAGTTGGGTGAGAGAAGAGAGAAGATTTCAATTCTGGACCATCCAATATACTTTTGGACGGCACAGATTGGCTGCTCGGACACCACGTGGGCACAGCCGGCATTTTTAGTGGGTAAGTTGGCTGAGGTCACGCCATAGGTCAGTTTCTTGAGATGAGAAATCATTAGACCAATCTGTATCTTTTGATTATCATGGCCGGTGTCTTAAAAAATGGAGTCATCCAGTACTTAGTAACATGGAACCTTAGTGGCTAAGAAATTCCAAGAGAAGTCCCTATATAAGAAGTCAACAATTCCATAAATCGAAGTAGTAGCAAAAATACACCCTTCTGAGATAGTAGTAAAAAATCGAAGTGTTGGGGAAAAAAAATGGCAGAAGAAGTGAAGTTGCTTGCCTTTGGGGGAAGCCCTTTTAGTTGCAGAGTTGAGATTGCCCTGAAACTGAAGGGAATCCCATACGAAATGATACCGCAAGATCTAGCTAACAAGAGCCCTTTACTTGTTGAGCACAACCCTGTTCACAAGAAGGTCCCTGTGCTTCTGCACAACGGGAAGCCGATTTGCGAGTCAGTTGTCATTCTCGAGTATATAGAGGAGACATGGAAAGGGATTCCCTTATTGCCCGAAGATCCTTACGAGAGAGCCATGGCTCGTTTCTGGGCGAAATTTATCGATGACAAGGTATGCATGCAGAATTTTAATACGGTACATAATTTCATTGCGATAATGTGACAGTGGTATTTGAAATGATGAGTTGCAAATAGAAGATGTTTTTATTTTTAAACATCTTCATCGAATCTGGACTATAGGAAGAAAAAAATGCACAAACCTCCTTTTCGGTGCGGTTTCTTAATTACATGCTTTTACACCAAGTCTACTAATGTTATTCTTCGCGTACTTTTAGTGTGCGGGCGCAATATGGAAGGCATGCTTCAGCAAAGGCGAGGAACAAGAGAAGGGCATGGAAGAAGTATTGGAGCTATTGAAAACCCTAGAAAGCCAACTGGAGGGCAAGAAGTTCTTCGGAGGAGACAACATTGGATTGGTTGACATTGTGGCGGATATCAACGCACTTTGGCTTGGAGTCCTCCTGGAAGTAGCAGGAGTGGATATGCTGAACGACGAGAAACTCCCTCTGCTATGCAAATGGATCGACGAGTTTAACAAGTGCTCTGCTGTGAAAGAAACTCTGCCTCCCAAACAGATGTTACTGACCTTTTTCAAAGCTCAGCAGTCCGCAACCGGTCCTACATACAAATAGGGTTGTCTAGTTTGGTTGGTTAATTTTCAAATGAATCTTTGTGTTTCAGATTCCAGACAAGTCTTCTGTTTTTAAGTGCTAGTTCTTGTGTAGTTGTGGTGTGGTGAGGAAAGTACTTGTATTGTAATGGAGTTGGATGTAACTCTTGCTTTTAATCAAATAAAGGCAACAAAATGATCCACAAAATTCCTCAAATGTTTTATGTGTGCTTTCGACAAATTTTCTGAGCAGATTTTGAGATGTTAACTTTTAGATGGTTGCCGGTAATATTCGTCAAAACTTCTTACCAACATATGGGATTATCGGGATTTCTAGAAGCTGAAAACAATCTACAATTTGGTTTTGGAGAAGCTCAGTTTTTGAAACTTTTGGAGTCGAATTTTGAAGTAATTTAAAATTTGATTTTTACCTTCTGCAGCAAACACTACTAGCTTTTACTACAGCTTAACCATGATTCCACGATGATAGCAAATATGTTTAAAATCTAAACTCTATGATTTAAAGCAAATTCTAAAGCTACAATCTAAAGTCTATTTTCAGGGCTATTGCAAACACCCTTTTATCTTTTAATTAACCGGTTCTTTTTACTTTATTTGGGTTTCTTGGTTGTTCGGCTAAATAAGTCACTTGGTTTTTTTTTTTTTGTCCTTATTTAAATTTTTCTTGAGACTTATTAGGATGTGGTGGAACTATCAAAGCATCTAATAGACTTATTAGGTTTATTAGACTTATTAGGTTTCCGTGACGAAGGAGAAGAACAGAGGATCAGAAGGTGCGCTACGTGTGCAGTTTGTGGAGTAAGATATGTAGTGGGGCTGTAACTGTTTTCAGAAGTTTTTTCAGTGATAAAATGTCCAATATATTTTCACATTTAACTGTTTTGTATTGTGGTGGTGTTTTTTGAGAGGGCACTTGTGAAAAAGAAAAATACATGACAGGCTTCAAAAATAGGGAGATACCAAAGTGGTGCTCCTCCTTTATATATTAGAATAGATTAACCGGTTCTTTTTACTTTATTTGGGTTTTCTTGAGACTCAGGACGTGGTAGAACTATCACAACATCTAATTAAGCTCAAGCATTATCTATAGCAAGTTCTTAAAAAGCAACACAATGCAAAATTATTCTTCAAATCAATAGAGAAAAAATCAAAGATGAGAATCGATGACAAGGGTATTAAGACTACTTGCCGTTTAATATTCTATCCCAAGTCTATAATTTTCCAACCACCCACTAGAGATATTTGACTACTGAATTTATTTCTATTTTTTACTGATATTTGACAAATTTGCACACCAATCTTGGTGGCCAAGAAACTCCTCAAAAATAACACTTACTCTTCACAAGAGCAAAGAATTCTCCAAATGGCAGAGGAAGAAGTAAAGCTGTTGGGAGTTTGGGCAAGCCCTTTTAGTTGCAGAGTGGAGACAGCTCTGAAACTAAAGGGCATCAAATATGAATTCATTGAAGAAGATCTAGCTAACAAGAGCCCTCTACTTCTCGAGTCCAACCCTGTCCACAAGAAGATCCCTGTGCTCTTGCACAATGGAAAGCCGATTGCCGAGTCAATTGTCATTCTCGAGTACATTGAGCAGACATGGAAAGTAAATCCCATCCTGCCTGGAGATCCTTACGAAAGAGCCATGGCTCGTTTCTGGGCTAAGTTCGTCTACGAGCAGGTGTGTCGTTATTTCCTCTAAATTAGAATCACCCTTGAGGCTTTTAATGGTTTTGTATTGTCGTAAATCTTTATTTTCACTCTCTCTGTTGTGAACGTAAACAAACCGCTGAACCACGTCTATCTTGTGCATTTTTGTTCTATGTTGTTGTTTCACTTTCTTTGTTGTCGGTATGGATCGGTATCATCTTGCTACTGTATATAACTGTTCACTAACACAATTCTCCCAGGCAAAATTCTAGTCTCAAGTCATTTTCCTATAAATTAAGATAGAACTGAAAAGCTAGAATGGAATAAAAGTCTACTACTGCTAAAGGTGAAGCCTATAGCTAGCGGGGTCGGATCCTGTCAAGTTTCCCCCGACCAGTTTCATCAAGTTTTTGAAACAGGGCTGTCCAAAAGTGTTTGGACGGCCCAAATTCCCAAAACACTTTTGGACGGCCCGGATGTAAAAACAGGATGAAACTGGTCGAGGGAAACTTGAACGGATCCAACCCCATAGCTCAAATTGTATAATGAGAGTCATGATATTGAGCGCAAGCACTCCCATCACTCTGATGCATATTCATTTGAAGGGTACTTAAAACTTCTTATGTGGTGAATAGTGCTTGCTTGCGGTACGGAAGGCATGCGCAAGCAAAGGCAAGGAACAAGAGCAGGCCAAGGAAGAAGCTATTGATCTCCTGAAAACCCTAGAAGGCCAGCTCAAGGATAAGAGGTTTTTCGGGGGAGACACAATCGGTCTGGTGGACATTGTCGCGATTGTCACTTGGTATTGGGTTCAAGTAATCCAGGAGGTAACGGGACTGGAGTTGTTGACAGAAGAGAGGTTTCCAGAATTGTTCAGATGGGGTGATGACTGTGCCAATTGCAGTGGAATCAAAGAAAGTTTGCCTCCCAGAGATAAGCTACTCGCCTACAACAAAGATCGATACATGCCAAGCGATTAGAACTCCAAATTAAGCAGTTTGTCTATGTAATTCTGAACAAATTTGAATAACTCTGCAATCTCCAATTGCAGAGCACCATCTTCTTGTGATGCATAACCAGTTCTTGTGTCCATGTTTCTTCACTTTCAATCATGTCATTCAACTATGAATTTTGTGTTTTCTATCGACTTCCAGTCCGTAATATGTCCCAACTACGGAAGATACGGATGGGGCATTATACGACGAACTTGTATACTGCTATTTGATCTCAAATTCACCTTGTTTTACCACACCAAAAGACAAAAAGAAAGGAAAAATATATAGAAACATACCCTAATCTATGTTAGTTTTTTGTCGAATTTTGTGGAGTAAATATTCGTTTTGGTGAGAAGAACTTAAAAAGTTTTCTAAAAAAAAACACTCACTCAAGGCGAAAACGGTTTAATAAAAAGACAGTATTTGTTAGTCTTTTTTACACTTTCTTCAACTTTGACCTGAACATTGTATTCCTCTTGTCGAGACGAATAATTAATCTAAAATTTCCAAAAAAACATTACTATTAAAAAATAACATGACATTGAACACACTAAAATAACTCAGAAACAAACCAAATTCTTCTCTTTTCTTCCTTTTTCCAAATACTTAGAGTACAAGTTCGGGGAATGTATCAACCGTTGAAGAAACCAAACTACAGAATTTGTAAATAGAGAAACTCCCATTATTACTTACTACAGAAAATGAAAAAGACTAGTAAGTGTAGATTACTGGGGATGAGTCTGATGAAGCCGAGGCAGGATCTTCTGTGCCGAAAACTCTTGTGTCTCTGTGTTGACGGCCGAAAAACCCCTAGCTCGGCACAGAAACAGAGGTTTTCGGGACAGAAGAGATCGGACCCTGATAAAGCCTCGGGATCAGAGCTTGCGAAAATCTGGGTCCTTGACTATAGTTACAGGGCAGAGTACAGTGGTCATCACATAATTGGTCACGCTCCCCAATAGTATCCTGCACCCATCACAAACACACCAATGAATAATGTATGAGAGGACCAATGCATTCTTATCTGAAATGCAAATTGTTTACGAAATATTCAACATTATATTCACTGGAAATTGCTGAAAATATTTTCCCAAAGCAATAATTTATTACTCATTGGAAGGGCTTATCTCCAGTTTTGGAAAGAACTAGACCGGCTCGTTCTAGGCTTTTTGTGGATCACATGCATCCCTAATTCATTTTGAAGATCGGAGTCGTTTCGGTTTTTGATAGGAGTCGTTCGGTTTTTTAGACCGGGTGAAGAAGATTATTTATGCCAAAATTGATGTCAATGCCAACATTTATGTTGATCGGGGTTCCATTAACATGATTTTGAGGCGCATTTGTCTTGAAAAAAAAACCGACAAACTGGCTCAAAACTTTTTCGTTTACAGTAAATAGGAATTCAATCATTCATTTTATGATTTTTGATTAATGATTTTTTTTTGCATGGTAAAATTTCTTGATAATCTCTGCAATCTGATAAACAAAAATGAGTCGAGGATGAGAATCATTGAATCAATAACACGAAACTGCTTAGCAAAACAAAAAAAATCAATAACACGAAACTGGACAGTCTCCAAAACTCGAGAGGATAGGGATGGCATTCGGGGCATTCGGGGCGGATATGGGGATTTCCGTCCCCGATCCCCGAAACCGATACACCACCCATATCCGCCCCGATAACCGAACGGGGAGGGGGAAAAGGAACCATAACCGATCCATTCGGTTTTCGGGTAATCCCCGAACCGAATGGGTAACCGAACCAGATCAAAAGAAGAGAAAAAAACCAACATTCAGTCATTATTCACAGCAATATTTCTTCAAAAAAAAAGAAAAAAAATCACAGCAATATAAGTGTAAACAATCGATCTGCGACAATGGAGGAAATATAAGTGAGAGAGAGACTCGCGGCCTTAGTCGATCGGAGAAGATGGGGGAACGAAGATCGGCGAAGATGGAGGAAATTGATCGGCGAAATTGAGAGGAATAGATACCAGTGACGTTGTTGAGCTTGAGCTTGGCGGCTTGGCCTGAGCTCGATCGGCGAAGAGCGCGGCCTGAGCACGATCAATGAACACCTCTTTCACCCTGGTTTCGAGATGGATGCCATGAAGGAAAGCTTTGTTGAGCCGACTTGACCATTGATTTACAGAAAAGGGTTAGATTGTTTAGAGAGAGAGGGAGGGGGGGGGGGGGGGGCGGCGTGGGAAGGATATGTGGAACTGAAGACCTAACATCGTGTATTCGTGTTATATATACAAAGGGCATTCTGTAATTTCTAGGTTTTAGAAGGGGTAATTATGTAATTTCTAGGTTTCAGTTATTTCGGTTCGGTTCGGTTCGGGTATCGGTTCGGGTAGCAGATGAACCATAACCGAACCGATACCCGTTCGGTTATCCTAGGCTTCAACCATACCCATATCCACGGGGAAAATTTCGGTTATGGTTCGGGGAAAATTTCGGTTATCGGTTCGGGTACCCATCGGTTCGGTCCAAATTGCCATCCCTAAGAGGATCTTGTTCCTATCATCTCTATCGAAAATGGGCTATTTTTCCTTCAAAAAAAAATTCTAAGAATAAGTTATCTGATTTATTTTACTATTTTTGATTAATGATATTCTTTGCATGGCTTGGCAATCTCTGCAATATGAACAGATCTAAACATCAAAATGAGACAAGGATGAGACTCAATAACACCAAACCAGACAGTCTCCAAAACTCGAGAGGATCTTGTTCCTATTCATTTGTAACAGAGATGATACTCCGTATTTGAAAATGGGCTATTTTCTTTATAAAAAAATAAAGTTTCAAAGCCAAATTGTTTTCTGTTTTAAGAACAGAAAATTAAAACTAAATCAAACATGAATAAGTTAAGAGTACCTCTGGATTTTGCCAAGACCTCTGCTTCCCATGACCAGAGAGTCCAGCTTAAGGTCTTCCGCTGCTTCACACAGCTTTTCTCTCGGATCACCCCAGTACAATTTCGTCACAATGGTCACCTAAATACACCCAATTACATTAGATAACACATATTTATCGGTGTTTGGGAACCAATTATTTTTAAATTCTGATTCGTGGATTTTATTTATTGATTCTTAAATTATAATCAGCATCTGTGAAAATGTTTCGATGATAATATGCGAATTAGATTTTCCAAAAAGATAGTTCGAGAATCTATACTGAAAATTCAAAAGCTCCATTGAAGATAAATTTTGAATTCTGCATTATGCAAGAATGCTTTCATTATAATATGTGAGGAAAAGCGAGGGAAAAGAAAGATCTGGGTTGTTTCACACTCGAATGTCAGTCATGAGATTTGGTGAGAAATAAAAATGATTTGAGATAAAAACTCATTTTTTATTCATTTCGCGTGATTTTTCCACTCTTTTCATTCAAACAAGCTATAGCGGCTTATCGTTTTTCCTTTTTTTGACGTGACTTTTCTCGCAATCCAAAGGGGTTTGATGAAATCTTGGTTTTCTAATGATTTGATTAAAAACAAAAAGAGAGGTTGTTTTCTATTGACATGATTAAAAATACTACTTACTTAGGTTCTTCTTGATTTGACACCAATTGCATTAAATTAGTGAAGCATTCAAGAGAAATAAAACAGGAAAAACCAAAAGTGATCCAAAAAAATGCAAAAAGATAGTAGTAACAAAGTGCGGGCAAAGAAAGAACCTCTTTCTGCCTAGAAGCAGTGTCAAGCGTGTCCAGAACTTCCATATCAGTTTCCACCTCGTACTTCTTCATGACCTCGGGTTCACGAAATTCCACCAATGGAATCAGAGCTACAACAGAAATAATAAATAAAAAAAAAAAACCCAGATCAGATTCCGTCAAATCAAACCGAATCCGACGAGAATAGAGGAAAAGGGCCGATTTTTCCCTATGATTTCCAAGTGCTTATTTTAAACAAATCAAGCATTTTTGTGTGATCACGAAGTGGGTTTCACACAACGCGGATGCAGGATCAAATTTGGCGGGTAATTTGATCAGAAAGATGGAAAATGAAGAAGAGAGGAAGAAGACATACGAGAACCAGAGGCAGACCAGAGGCTGCTGCGGGACTCGCCCAGGGAGTGGGGCTTGATGTGGATTATGTACAGGGTATCCCCTTTATCACTCAAATTGCTGATCGCCCAATCCAGTGCCCTTTTGCTGCTCTTTGAGAAATCCATCGCCACCCCTATTTTCCTATCTTTCTCCATATTCTCTCTCTCTCTCTGTGCTTCCTGCTGTCTTTTTATGGAGGCAGGAGGAGGAGAAACGAGGAAAAGTATTGCGTGGAAACAGCGTACGCTTCAAGTGCGTATATTTCACAATAACGAATATTTTTTTGGATTGGGATTCACGTGGGTAGTAGGTACTACTAGTTTGGCCTTTTCCTTAAAAGTTCAGTTTGGTCAGTTGTTTTTGTTATTGCGTGCCCGCTTCGAACGCACAAAAACGATCTGAATCGTTTATTTTGTCTTCCTCGCCGGAAAACAAATTCTTTAAAAAATAAACTTGGTTGGTGATCGATGAGTATAAGAAAAAACTATTGTTTGTTACTTTGTTTAACAGAAAACGAATAGCGCAAACATATAACGCTTAATCTGTTAGTTTTTTTCTTTCTCAAATGTCATTTGTTCGCTTGTCAATGAAGGGCCGATCAAGCTAATTTTTGACGTGATTATCTTTTCCAAACCCATCCCAGGTGGTCCAGCTGTGCCCGAGCCATTGTCTCGTTCCGGCTCGGCAAGCCGACGTTCCCATATTGGAGTCTCCGTTGCAATCAATCGAAGCAATCGGCTCGGCCCACCGACCCTTTGACGTTCGGGCACCACGTTCGGTCTTGAGCGAACGTGGGGGCCATCGTTCCAGCTCACCCACGTGGGGATAACAACCGTGTTCATGATGACGATCGTGACGTCACCCGAAGGGTTATCAGAATAACAATGAGGGCACGTGAAGGTGCCAGCTCACCCTACAAACGGTTACAAAACCCTAAATGTGATGCGAAGGTGACATCAACCAACACGTGACATGCACATGTGTAGTCTTGGAGGTCAAGCTAGGAATTCTCTATAAATACCCCATTACGCCTTCTTGGAAGATGTACATTCAAAAGCACCCTAAAACCCTAATTCTTGGTCTTTCACTTCTCTCTGCAAGTGTACTGATTCTTGCACCGGAAGGCCATCCCGGAGAACCTCCGGTGTGGTCTCTAATCGTGCTTCCTTGTGCAGGCTAGGTAAAGATCAGGACCTACTCTCTAACCCTCAGTCCTAAGGAGCGAACTAGTTTGATTGGAGCCCCACAATTTGAATCGGCAAAAGAAAGACTTTTATAACGACTCAGACGGAACTAGACTGATCAAAACTGAGAGGGAGAAGAGTCCCATTTCCTTTGCTTTGGAAATGTCCTTGGATGCTTACACGCATTCCCTTGCGACCCGGGTCTCCACCTGGATCCGGACCGGGCATGAACTTCACAGGAGAAAACTTTGAAACAAAACATCTTGATAACGCGCATGTTTCTTTATTACTACGCGTGGCAAGAAAATGAATGCTGTTTTATGGAGTTTTATTCGGATCCGGGGTGCTGTAGTGTACGTGCAGTGCGAAACATAGACCGTCGATCTCAACAATTAATGGTCCAAATTAAAAATAATTTTTTACCGGTCAAAGATTAAAAACACATTACAATCGTTAATTGACGAGATCAAACCGTGTTTTCGCACTACACGTGCACTACCCCGGGGTGCACTACAGCACCTCCGGTTCCGTTTTATTCACCCTCAAATTATTAGTATACATATGGAAAGAGAACGAACTTTGTTTAATTCAATCAGTTCTGAGGCTAGGTTCCGCTAAGATTTTTGGGGTTTTTTCTTATTTTGTCTTTATTCAAAAAAAAATCCGCTTTTGTTAATTTTGCGTCAATTTTTTGGGATTATTGATTCATCTCCTCGTCAAGACGAATTAGAAAAAAAAAATTATGATTTTTATCCAAATATTTTCATAAATATCCAAGATAAAGCCGAAAAACCCAAAAACCTGAATTTTGGGCTGTTTCTTGGATATGTTCAAAAATATTTGGGTAAAAGTAATAATTTTTTACTTTTGTCGATTTCTCTCTTCAAGACAAATCAATAATCCATAAAAATTAAACGCAAAATTAACAAAAAGTGAAAAAAAAAATTGGACAAGGACAAAAAAAAACCCAAAAATCTTAACGAAACTTAGCATAATACTAATATATTTTTATTTTTTTTTTGATCCGCCATAATACTACTAATATTCACTCATGTTATTTTGGGCAGAGGATGCAAGAAGCCTCTTTTGCAGCTTCCTTCCAATTGTCCCTGTCAATACTCATCCCCATTATCCATCCAACCGCTCCCAGGCGCCCAGCTAGCAGATGGAAGAACTCAACAAGGAAAGAAAAAAGAAGAAAAGTATACCGGTAAAATTGGTAAGACAGAGTGAAAAGCCTCAATGAGACTTGTCTCACCATCTTAATTGGATAAGAGTCAATTCATTTGTAAACTTCCTCGTGCAAATTATAATACTACATCACACCAAACGAGTTGATTTTTATAACTTGATCACATCACATTTGTCCTAATGGATAGAATTTGTGATTGACTTGAATTTCTTGTAGGATTTTTTTTTTTTTTTTTTAGCATCCAATTTTGACTGAATCAATATAATCTATGAGAGATATAAGAGGATCTTGATTCCAAGGAACGAAGGTCCTTTCCTATCACAAAAGATCCCTGAACGAATCATACCTGTCTACGAAACCTGAATAAAAAATTTGGCTGAATCGATCGATCGCTAAGACCATGTTCGTTTTGGAATTTTCGATTTGGAATTCTCTCTTTGCGCACACAGTTTTCAATAAAATTTCTCTCACTTATTATGCTCATTTCTCTATCTATCTCTCTCCACATATTACCCAAAATTCCTCAACATGGTCTTACTTACCGGTCCCGATTGAGCTAGCTTTCTACATGTGAGGTGTAAACATTATTCTGCATTACTTAGGGCTTGTTCATTTGGGGGACTCAAAACCCTTGTGCACGGTTTTTAATAAATTTTCTCTATTTGTCTCTCTCCACTCAGTACTCTTGAAAACCTCCCTCAAAATCTAAACCGAACAGGATGTAAATGAACAACTCTGATCATTTGTATGAAACACGAGGTGGGCTCACACATAACATATGCACATTTGTGACACCCAAAAAACATTGCACCCATATAGGAGTAATTACTGAAACAAAATATCACAGAACCTTCTAACTAAAACCATTGAAAAGTCCTGAGAGGACACTGCCTCGGGGATTTGCATTTGACATTTGCTGGGCTTCCCTATTCCTTGGGCTTAGCATTTGAGTTGTATATGCCTGGGAACTGGGAAGTCACACTTCTGTAGTAGTAGTATTTTATTTTCACCTACAATTTTGGCTATGCGAAAAGAGGGAGATTCGGTGACCGGGGGAACCAGGGGCGGAGCTTTCAAGAGGAGGTAGCACGGGTCACCCCCAGATCCTAACCTCCCGTTAAAAAATTATTGTTGCATGAATAATCTAATCCCAACGTCAATTTTCTGTTTTCGGACTTTCTATATAATAAGTATCGTGACCTTTTTTTCTTATGTTTTTGGGTGGAAAACAAATAAATAATCCTATCATGAGAGAGATGTGTGGAATGAAAGCCCGAAAATTATTTCCGTTTGACCAAAAAAAAAAAAGAAAGCCCAAAAACAAGTGGGCTTGGCCACAGTCAGCCCAACCTCAAGTGCCCTAATCTTTGGTCTTTTGAATTGGCATTTCATTTCGAATAGAAAATTTCATCATTCCCATGACCCTACAGTTTTGGGCTAATCAATATGAAATCCAGTTCTTCTCTTATCTTATGATTTGTAGAATAAAAACTCTTTTGTATAGAGCAAAAAATCCATATATCAACAACTACGGCACAAAATGGTTCTCTTCAAATTACATGTTCAAATTTACTTCTGCACGATTTCTTTTTACGGAGATCAGGATGATCTTATGCATCTATTTAAAATAGATGATGTATCGATCAAACATCACATGATATAGAGGTTTTACATTTCACCAACGAAATGGAGAAAATTGCGAATCCTTTTAGCGGTCGCAAATTTTTTTTTAACCTTTTCCAACATTTTGGCATGATCAAATTCATTTGAAATGGACTCTTCTGGGTAATTTGGTTTAAAATTGATTATGCGATATGGATTATCTATTTCCGAACCTTTTTAAGAACCCCCTTGGTTCAGGTCATTTTAAGACAAGCGGAGTATTAGATTTCTTGGAGGTTCCAATCTACCAATTAGCAATAGGTGGAGTAGCCCGGATGCACGTGGAGGTAACAGACCAGGAGCTGACTGACTGACTCGGGCGATAGAGATGACAGAGACTTTCCCACGCGAGGTGAGGCCACCCAAGACCTTGCTCTGATACCATGTTAGATTTCTTGGAGGGTTCCAATCTAAAACCAATTGGCAATAGGTGGAGTAGCCTCTAGAATTTATTAACCTAGTTTGGGTGGCTTAGATGAGCGATGTGGGACAAGTCTAACATGGAGCATTTCTGATGAAGAGAAAGCAACCAAATCGAACGGTAAATATCCGGTGCCGTGTTTGGTAGAGAGAAATTGATGACCTGGTAGTAAATTTTCCATTATATTCAATTGGGCTAGGCAGCGATACTGGGCTTAACAAATAATTCAAGTTTGCCTTCTTCAATTTTTTCTGGGGTACAACAGAAAATTTATTTGTCTTCTGCATCTGACATAGATGACATGTTACATATTTATTTTGCCTGCAAATTACGACTGGGACACAAATTTTGGTGTGCAAATTTACATCTACGCACGAGTGAACATCTTTAAAAAGGATAAGCTTCTCTACAGGTTGAGTTTGAACTGCTCTATCGTTCATGCAATCTCGGCCGCTAAACATATTTTTAACGGTTCAGAATTACTAGCAGTAGTCTCTTATCGGTACAAGTCCATTCTTACCTGCCATAGTTTATAACAGATTTAAACCATGAAAATGCCGAGATGGGCAGCCAAAATGGGACTGCTTTTTGACATCCGGATTCGAACCACTGAGAAGCTGGGTCCATTTGGAAAGTGCCTATCTCATATCACGTCATTTCATGCAAGGTTACGCAAGAATGATCGTTGTATTACTATTCACGAAATTTCTCAGCGCGCAGACCTACGCAAGCCGAAAGCAAACACAAATACAGTCTTAACCCTTGAGTTTATTCTGGCCCCAGTGCAAATGGGCTTGGCTTAAAATGCTGGCGAACTAGTCAGCAGTCCAATTTATGAAAGCCGAAAGTCTACGTCCACCGCTCTCTCCACCGTTCTCAATTTTACCGTTCAAAAGTGTTTTTGACGGTCTGGGTTTTACAAGACTTTTGCAGGAAACAGTTTTTAACTCTTCTTCGGAAATTTTTTAATAAAATCCGAACTATTGATTGCCGAAAACAGACGGTAAGATATTGAGCGGTGAATGTTGTGCAGTGGGCGTAGGCGCATAGCACGCTGTTATGAATGACTGAAATAAGAAGGAAGAATGGTACGGATTTCGAAAACAAAAATGCTAAAGACACACAAGCTTATACAAACAATTCACCCACACTAAGGAGTCCACCAATTTTACTACAAAAACACACTGATTGAGTTTGTATGTTTGTGTGCGAATGGGGGATGGTGCTGCCGTGCTGTGAGAACTGTGCTGAACATCTCTGAGCCGTCGGATCGTGCATCCGATAACTCGGATCTCATATCGGCAATGAACGGCTATCGATTTTTGGTTGCTGAGAAGGTATCCATCCGATGGCTCGGATCTCATCTCGGCAATGCACGATCCGACGGCTCGAATGTGAGCAGCACAGTGCTGTGAACCTCACAACACAGCACCAACCCGAAGTCCGTGTGGTTGTAGAATTATTTGGGAATCCACACGTACAGTGATAATTTAATCAGCTGCTTTTGTACACTTCCCCTTTGTTTTTGTTTTCCTCTTTTGATCATCTACTTCGACTAGGCTGCTCTCATTCGTTGCAAACAACGTACTACTTTGATTGCATTGTGTTCCATAACTTCATTCATTGATAATAGTGTTTTTTTTTGTTTGTAATTTAAGTGTTCAAATTAGTTTACGCATACCTCAACTAATTTTGGAGCTATTTTTTTTTTCCAAAACGATAACAGATGATATTATAGAACCAAGAAATAGTACATCAAGACGAAACTCTATCCCTAAATAAGGGATCAATAAACCAAACAGGAGGGGACTCAGTTCAAAAACTATACCCAACTCCAACTAAACTCATCGCTCCAAACAATTGGAGCACTGCAGAAAACAACTAAAAACACCCACATAGGGGTGATAGAAGTCTCACAAACGGGGAGAAATCCCACACAGTAGACACCAAAGAAAGAACAAAAAAGAAAAAAATCGGTAACGAAACCAGACGGAGTCCGCCATACCGGAGCAGGCTTCATCCACCAACCTAGATCTCCCACTCTGGCTAGGAGGACGCCTCCAGCGACCATGATCTGCAAAACACTACCTCCAAAAGCCGTCGGACTACACGGCGGAAGAGGTGGAGGAGGGGCTGCGGGTGGTGGTTTGGGGAGGAGGATGGAGGAGAAGGGGGAAGGAGAATATACCTTCGAGATCTAAAATGGAGAGATGGAAAAACCCCACAAGGGAGAGAAATCCCACCCCCCCCCCCCGTCACCCATTAGGGTGTAAAACCTTGGGGGGAGGGGAAAGAGGAGATGCGGGGCGACGGCTTCTTTAGGGTTAGAGAGAGACCTCTTCCAAGATAAGGAATTGAAGCCGGCAATTTTGGAGCTAATCTCACCGCCCACTTACGATAGTCCAATTAAAGTGGCTTACCTGAAAGATTTTTTTTATTTTTTTTTATCCGAGCTTACCTGAAAGATTACGAATCTAAAAACTTAGAAACAAACAAATCCCCAAGTCCCTGTCTTATATCATCAGGCCAACTGAGTGTTGTTGGGAATCGGGGACCTTTGGTAAGCAATCTTGCAGTGCCCATGTAGTGTGCTGAGTCTTTCATCTCGACAATTAATAGTTCAAATATGTTTATTATTTTTCACCTATAAAAGTTAAAAACGAATCTGAAGTCTGAACTATCGATTGGAGAAACGGACAGTCCAGATGATCACTACACCCCTACAGTGACTCATTCACTGCAAGGTCACGGGATCCGTGTTGTTGCCCAAATAGTCTCAATCAGGATTCCGGACCCACCCGTCGGGCAAAGTGGCCCCCACCTCTCCGAAGAATATTGAATGATGTTTCATTCAATTTTAGCATAACGAATTAGAAATAGGACAACTAATTGGCAATTATTTGTGATATAAAGCCGAGCCAAAATTTAAGGCCGCAGTGAATAAGGGTAGATGAAATCTGCAACCGCAATAATATGCTTATGTTTATAGTGCGGGACAGATGGTCAACATTCTTCCATATAATCTGCTGGAACTACGCTACACATTTTTATTTTTCCGACATTCTTTAAATAAACTTCTTCCAAAATCTTCAACAATAATATCAACTTTCTCAAATACAAGTATGCTACGAGATATCCAAGTTTACGTGGGGTGCAGTGCGCAATTCGAGCTGTTGAAAGTGCTTTCAAAGGTTTAGATTTGAAAAAAGTATCGTGCAGGTAACACAAGTAAGATAGAGGTATCTTAGATTTTTTGAAAACTGAACCATCGATTATAAAAATGGAAGGCTCAAATCTCGTATTAAAGTCTTTTAACGCAGTACCCTGCACTACATGATCCCCGTTTTTTCGTTCTCTTTTGTGTGTTCGACAAGAGCAATAACTTCCATCGAAAAAGGAAAACAAGAGCAAAAACTTGAATCATATTTGTAGACTCGATAAGGGATAGAGACATAGAGTGTAGGAGTATAAGTGTGGAGAGGAACTGATCAAAGCCCTTCTTGCCGTGGGGGAGAGGGGCTGAGCTTGTGTTGGTCCCCCTCCAATCTGGTCCAGTTTGGGTCCACAACAATGATCGGAACAGTTTATATTTTAGAGCCTGTCGAGACCATCAATCACATCGAAAATCACGTTAATCAGATATAATTTGATATGATTTAGAAATGCATTAATCTTTGTTTAAAAGGTATGTGCAACACTTAACTTCAACCTATTTGACACAATTATCTGAAACTTAATGCCCCTTTCGAAACTGTACAAAACGGTATCCAATCAACGTGGTCGATGGTCTCGACGAGCTTTAAAAAATGAAAGATCATGATCATTGTTGTTGTTGATCTGAGAAGAGCTCACAAATGACCCAAACTGAACTAGACCGGAGGAGGCCAACACTGGACGGGAGCTCAGTCCGGGGGAGAGAGTACCAGCAGGACAAGTAGTCCGACCGTCGACGAGGAAACGACAACGTCCGGGCCCCAACCCTAAACCTATTTTCCGTTAATCAAGGCGGACATGTTCCTCGTTATTCCCGCAGAAGACAACCATACTTTAGCACTTTGTTTGTGCATTACCACTATAGTTTACTATATATTTATTAAAACTAATCATTTCTTGCGGATGTTGTCTCTCACTCATACTCTCACTTTGTTTTGTGTCACGCGCCACCGAGCTCTCGGCTCAAATCCCGTTGCGCTAAGGTTCTTATTGTTAAGTATTTATCTTTTGCTTTATGAGACGGGTCATTACCTCATAATAAATATTTATTTTAGTCAGTGGAATACATCCTTAATGGGCGTGTGAATTTTGGATAGATGTGAATTGGATTATAAATTAAAATTTCAAATTCTGCTGTAGACCATATAAATTTTGAATTTTGATAGGAGCAGATAAACCAGCAGCGGCCCAATCCCGCTCTCGAGAATTCAACATTATTCCTCTGCAAACACACACACACATACAAAAACCTAGTTTTTGTTTTTGTTTTTGTTTTTGTTTTTGTTTTTGTAGGATTCTTCTATTGACAGCCCACTGAAATGAAATGTGACCGTTAATAAGCTGGGGACAAAAATAAAAAAACAATACAAACTCTAATGCATTTTTTTATATATATTTTTACACATTTTTTAAACCGTAAAGACATCCAATTGGGCTGTTTCTAACATTTTTTTTTTTTTGACACTAATTGTAACAGGAAGGCATAGATGGAGATCTAGATCCACCGGCCATGTCATGTGCCTCTCTTCCCATAAAATATGCCTTGCACGACTGGACGATGCGACTCAACACCAATTTTATAGATTGCATGACTAGACGATGGGACTCGACACCAATCTTATAGATTTCATATGAATACTAGGGGTCCACTGCATATTCCCCCAATGGCAGCACATTTCCTGTTAGATTTACGGGAAAAAGTATATTCAGTTCAAACTGGACCGAACCGGTTTAGTTGTAGCCTTGGTCTTTAAATCGCAATTCAGGGATACATGACAGCGTATCGGTGATACAACCTTATATCGGTCGATACCGAGTTATATTGGCTGCTACATACGTAACTACCGTTATTTAAAATCATGGCGCAGTCGCCATCACGATCTGGGTTTACCCCTCATAACAGTTTGGTAGTACAAGAAATGACAAAACCAGGAAAGTCGTCTTCTTCTTGTTTAAATTTTTTCAAGTTTTTTTCCTTTTTCAAAATTTGAACTGAATGCCCGGGCGAGTTGGCATCCACTACGTGCTGATAATCTCTCCCTCAGGCCTCAGCCAGCCGATTTACCGGGTTGCATTTGAATCTTGAAATTCATATAAGCTTGGTGGGTTGTTCTCGATCTGGTTTTTACTTCAGCTCTCAATCCTCACTCTCGCGAATTTTAGTAGTTCAGAATGTGTTTCAAAGACGCTTACACGCCCGCACTCCCTCTCGCGCCCACGTACGAATTCAGGATGTGTTTCAAAGACGCTTACATGCCCGCGCTTCTGCTCGCGCACGCGCACGAATTATGTGACTTATGTCTGAACGCCGAGGATCATTCACCACCAGAAAAAGGTAGTTCTTGATAAACAAACTGAGGATCTTCCCATTCTTTTTTCTCACTTGATCTTTGATCCTTTATTTTGTCAAAATATAGTAGTATTTGATACCTATCTAGATTTGACCTCGTTGTACGTACCCATCTTTTGGCCTTCCAATTATTCCCCAGGGTGTGTTGGATGATTTCCTTTTGATTGTAGCCATAGTGCTCAAATCTTCTTTCTTTTTCACTTTTGAACATTTTCTTCTTTCTTTTGTCACCGCATTAGGAAGAATTTTTCAGTATTGGGTGGGTACCATGTGGTATCCGCTCTCCACCCGGCACCGAAAAATTTCTCCCGCATTAGGGCTCCGTTTGTTTGGACGTAAAATATTTTCCGGTAAAATGTTTTACTTATTTTTCGGTGTTTGGTTGTGTAAAAAATGAGGAAAATATTTTACATGTAAAACATTTTTCATCAATTAAATGAAAATGACTTACTCTTAAATCTTCCGTAAGTTATTTTCCGAAATGAACCCGCTACCTTCTACTGTAATTTTCACTACTCAGTTTACTCGATCGTCAGTCCCGACCCACGTTCAATTCCAATAATCTTATATCTCTCCACCATTTTAAACTCCCCATTTTTCTGTCTACACTATTTTGTTAATTTCTGAAAATATTTTCAAGTATCAACCAAATACTGAAAAATAAAAATTTAAAATTTATTTTCTAAAAAAATATTTTACATAAAAAATATTTTATATTATAAAACATTTTACATCGAAACAGACGGAGCCTAGAATACAGAATGGAAAACTTTCTCATAGGCCATAGATTCTAGCGGGATGGAGCTTCAAATGGTTGCCAACAACTCATCAGTTCACTTTACCATGGGATGCACCCATCAATCAGATCAATCCTACCAAACTATCCCGTGATTTGCTAAGGAAAAAGAATAGAAAGGGGAAAAAAATGCTTTTTTTGCAAGACGAGTTTAACGCATCCCCGACGTACTCTCTATTTGAGCCCTTTTGCGGAACGTTTCTCTCCGGTTTCTTGTCGGTTTTTGTTAGAATTTCGTTCGTTGATTTTGGGATCCGGTTGTCGGAATGCTGGCTGATGATCAAGGGGTCGCCGTAGTGGTTTGTGAGGCTCCGGAGTGAAAAGCTTTGTGAATCTAGACCTCCTAGTTATTATCTTTGTTTTCGTATTTGTAACCCTCTTTGATTGTATGCTTATTTCGTATGAATGAAATCTCTCATCATTTTGAAAAAAAAAAACTAATATGTCTTCTCAAATTTACATTTTTTATAGATCCACTAAAATGTCTCCTCAAACACACTTTTTATCCCGTGACATTTCATACGTTAGCTAGCCATGCCACTAACCATATGTTTGACGTTTCTACTTTTACACTTTGAGAGACTAGCCAAAAAAAGCTAGTTGTGTTGGAACAAACACTTAACAAGTAACTAGGCAAAAGAAAATTTGTACTCCAAAGTGTCGCAATTTGTCTGTTCAATTCGGGCTATCCAAGTTATTAAGGGGAATCATTATTGCAATTTCGAAACTAAATTTTCTACGAATGCCCTCGAATTCAAATGTTCTTTGTCCCTTCTTTGTCACATCAATTCAAGAAAGAAAATTTGTACTCCCCAGTGCTCTTTTTTCTTTTTTTGATAAGTTACTCCCTAGCGTTCTTTGTCACATCAATTCAAGAAAAAAAAATTGTACTCCCCAGTGCTCTTTTTTCTTTTTTTGATAAGTTACTCCCTAGCGTTCTTTGTCACATCAATTCAAGAATATATATATTTTTATATTACTTCTTTCCGGGTCTTTTGAAATTGGAGAAACGATTTGGGACAATCAGAAGTTAAAAAGTGGAGAAATAAAATGGGACGAGCTGAGTACTTTTTACGTATTTGAGTAATGTTGGAGATGCTCTTATAATAGACTGCTTCTCGGCGCTTTCGAAGGCATGTATTCTAATGCTTCTGTTTATGCTTAGGGACCAAAAACTACTTTGAAAAAGGAGTATAAGTTAGTTCTTAGAAGTATCAATTTTAATGTTTTTGAGTTCTAATTTTCACTCTCCTTTCGTAAATTTTCAACTTTGACAAACGCCCCTTGGGATACCAACTGATTTTGGGACTAGTCAATTTTCAGGCCATACCTCAAAAAGAACATGTCCTTCGTGCATACGTAAGGTGCCACAGACATAAATGCGGTCGCGTGAATTTTTATTTTTTGTTCGACGATCATGTGTGTTCGGGCCAACTTATGTGCGCCTCGACTACTTCCATCCCCGGTCCAGTCAGTCGAAGATAGATTATTCACGCCAGGACTAAGGAATTTAACTAAAATGTTAGCGATTTTCGCAAGTACCTCCCGTTTTCTTTTCTATCTCCTCAAATATTTCAATGTGTCTAAAGTTCAAACAGAGAGTCTTGATCAGAGTAGTGGTGGGTTTCAATCTCTCGTGAGACTGATCCCACTGTGAAAGCATCCAAGACACCCTGGGCACGTGAAGAGTGGCCCTACGCACGAAGGATCTTTAGGTAAGAGGTCGATCAAATCAAAGCAAAGCAAAAGAAAGGGTGGAACTGAAGAGAATTTATTTAAGAGTGATCTTGAGGCATCGTCAAAGCAGTGTCCCTATATTATCTTGTGTCACAAATTTACTTGTGGTTAAATACATTGGCCGCGAGTCCCATTTTGTTCACCCACTTTAATACATTGGCCGCGAGTCCCATTTTGTTCGCCCACCTAAAAAGTGGGTGAACATTACTCACCTCCTTATTGGTTGAATGTGCTTTTCTCTAAATCATTAGAGTTGAGGTCATAAATTTTTTGCTTGAATTTTCCCTATTATGAATAGAAGGTAAGGGAAAATGGCACCAAAGTAGGTAAGCTTTGAATTTATTTTTAGGAAAATGATTTTCACACTCTCTTTTTAGCCATCCACCCCCCCTTTTTTGTTTTCAATAATTCTAACACCACACACATTTACACATCCATTCACACACTCACACTCACAATAAGGATGGGACCCACACACACTGGGTGTGTAGTGTGTGCGGGCTCCACTCTTGTTGTGAGTGTGGGTGTGTGATTGGGTGTGGTGGTAGAATGATTGTTTTTGTTTTTATCCACATGCATTTACAATATTTTTCTTGCATGTGTGAAGAAGTGTATAGAATAAAGGACAAGATAGTAAATTGAAGTGGATAAAAACAAAAAAAAGTAGTGCGGATGGCTAAAAGGGAAGTGTTGAAATCAATTTTCTTATCTTTATTTCTATTTTAAAACACAACCATAGTTAAAAGATAAAAAGCTTACGAGTTAGTACTATTAATCAATGAGAAGGTGGGTAACGTTCATCCACTTTTTAGATGGGTGAACAAAATCAGACTCGCTATTTAGAGGTCTGGCCCCTCCCAAATTTAGTATATTGTATTATTATTTGTATAATTAGTATGGTAATGTCAAAAAATGTAAATTACTTTCGTTTGGCGCACATGGGTGATGCAGTTATTGGCTGAAGGGGAAAAAAAATTCATATACTTATTGCTGCAATTGATCAAAGTAATTGTAGTATACAATGTATTATTGTCATAAAAGAGCTACATAATACATAGAGTACACTTTTTAATCAATATATATTTTTCTAAAGTCGGCCCCTCTCGAGCTATAATCCTGACTTTGCCGCGGGGTTAATACACTTAATTCTGAGGTCTACATGAACTTGTAGTGAAGAAAAAGATTAGGACACCACTTGCACCAATACTTTTTTGGACCGAGGGGGGAGGGAAGGAAATTGATTTGACGATGTTTAATTTTTTTTATTTTTTTTTAGGAAACGAAAACATATCATATATAGGAAAGAACAAAAGGGACACTATCGGTCCGGAAAAACAAGAAACAACAAAGAAAGAAAAGAACAAAAGGGACACTACTGGTCTGAAAAAACAAGAAACAACAAAACAAAACAAAGAAACGAAACCAAAAAAGCCGCTCAACGTTGATGTCGGACCCAGAACTCCGCTCACGAAGGTGGGTGGGTGAAGGATCGTCATCAGATCTACACTAAGACGCCACAAGATCGCCATTCCCGCCGCAGGATCGTCCCTCAGTTATTTTTTTTGGTACCATTAATTGATCATGTGGGACATGATCACCCAACCAAATGGAGCAGGATCTTCTCTAGTTCAACAGTGGCATTTTTGGATTTAGCTCAGGTCCATTTTGATGATCGAACTTATTCATCTTGTAGAATTTATCTATAACGGTTATCGAATATTGATTTAGATGTGAGGAAGTCACGGCGATTCAATGTGTGTCTGCTTTTTTAAATATAATTGTGTCATAACAAATTACAGATTGATATCCGAGTTAAAAAAAAAAACTCGTATGATTAGATTTAATTGAACTCTACAAAATGAATGATTTCGATCTTCAAAATTTGCTCAGAATAGACCACAAAATCTCAAAACTGGACCATCCAATTTTTTATCAAACAGGATAGGAGTCCTAATCCAAGAAGATATGGGGGGTGCCACAAAAGAATAGGAAAAAATCCCTAGGGAAAAATGGAAGGAAATGTAGGGTACACGGGAGCTGACCTACTTTTCCATGGCCACCTTAGAAAAAGGGGAAAAAAAGATATCCGATTAACGTGATTTTTTGCGTGTTTATTGTTCTCGATGAGCTCTAAAAAATGAACAATTCCGATCATTGTTGTTAGCCCTTTGTGGGCCTAGGAAAAGCCCATTAGTGGTCCAAACTGGATAGGAAAAAGCCCTTATATATATGCAGGGGCGAAGCCAGAAATTTTGATTAATGGGTCAAAAATTAGATTCATATATATGCAATATATTTTTCGTACACACAAGTCCAAAAATAACTAAATTAAGAGATTAATTATGATATCGAAATGCACTAATAATTCATTTTTACCTCATAATTGGCCCCAAAAGACTTGTTACATTTGAAAAATAATGCATAATAGTCTCATTTCTAACACTATCAAATCTCGAAATGAAGAAAACGCTTGGAATTTCTATGCATTTAAAATAATTTGGGGCAATTTAAAAATTTTTGTGGGGTCAAAATAGCAAAATTTGTAAACTACTATCAAATGCTCTTGTGAAAAATCAAAGTGAGTCACTTGTCCCTTAGTGCCTCTGCCCATGCATGTATGGTCCAAACCGGAACGAAGTAACTGGAAGCAAACTGGGACATGAACCGAGTCCGAAAATGTAGGGTACATGGAATGGAGGCTGACCTACTTTTCCATGGCCACCTTAGAAAAAGGCCACGAGATTCCCTGTCCGACCCCCTTCCGGACAGGCGCCTGTCTGATCCCCTCTCGACCGTTGATCTCGTAAATCAATGGCTGAGATGGGCCAAGCACCGGAAGGGGGTCGGACAGGGGATCCGAACTCTAGAAAAAGGGAGATTAGGAAGATGAAAAAGGAGACAAAGGAATGCAAGAGGGGTATAATGCGAGCTAGCAAGCTTAAGGGTCACTCAACACACAGAGTATACACACACACACTGTGTACTTACATAATTAGGGCAACACCTTCAAATTCTCTTCTCTCTTTCTCATTAAGAACCCTAGACCCACTTCCCAACTGGATTCCACTCACTTCCCACCACTCAACCGATTCAACTATTAAACGTTACTGTAATATTTTTGGTCCCAAATTATTATGTTCTCACTTTATTAGCGGTGTTCCAATTATCAAGACAATTGAAGATGCCTCCTAACCTTCTCCACACCCCTTTAACCTATTAACTGATCTTACCAGTGATGTATTCCGGTGGATCTGGAGCTAGCTCCGGCGTCCAACGACTTCCGGGAGATAACGGTGGCGGAGTTCTGCCAGTAGCGGTAGCGGCGACGACCACGGGTTTGGTGCTATTTGCTTGATATGGATCTGATTTTTTAAAAACCCAATTTTGGGTGGACTAATATATAGGTTTTCCACTATTGCTACTGTTTTGTAGTTTTTTTTGTTTTTTTTGGAAATGATTTTTACACTCTCCTTTTTTTCCTTGTATTTTTGGATTTGTCTTTTAGCATGAATGCAATATGTTTTTGCTTTCTTAAAATATTGATTAGGTCAGAAACAAAATTAGTAATAACAATAAAACACGAACGGTAAATTTAGGATCCTCTAATGGGACCGGTCAATTCTGTTACTATGACTTTTTGTGGGCCTTTCTCGGATCATTATCGATAATCAATAATGATAGGAGTAATTTTATTTTTTTTAAAAATCAAGGAGAATATATCAAAAATACTGAGAGAAATCATGATCTTTGTCATGGTTTATTCTGCAGCCTGGGTAGACCCTACCAAATATCATTAGCACTGCACCTAATAAATTTGTTTGGTACCATGAGACACTACCAATTACCAAACCTCACATGAGAGATTAAATTGAGGTCAACATCCTCCTTATCTACGAACTATAAAGAGCAATTCTAGTGGGAAGATCGAGCCTGGAACCGCGATTTACCCGGTGGGTCAGGGCGGTGGGTTCTTCGGGTCGTCCGAAAGTTTACACTATACAGATGGGTCCAATTAATCGCCCTCCTGTGGGATGGTCCTTAGTCACCATTATTTTTTTTATAATTATAGTGGGGCCCTTGTAAATTTATATATGAGGATGCATGCCCAACTCTCCATAGTAAAACCGGCCATATACTGTATCTAAATTGGAGTAGGTGATAGTGCAGATTAGGCATTAAAAGCTTTTTCGCCTCGTCCAAAACCCACATGAAAGTTCCATCTGCCTCAGTGGGAATTTTGCTTGCAGATTAAGGCTTGTAACGGAAATGTTCCCCTGTTTTCACATGCATCATCTTTGCACATGGTGATCACATGGATCATGACCATAACAACAGCTTTCGCAATAATCCAAATTGCTCAATCGATCGAGTACTGCATCCGAAGTCCTCTCAATTATCGCGGTCTAGGATAACATTTGGACGTGACGCGCGTTCAGGGCCGATCCCGGGATAAGCCCCGCAAGTAGGGGTGTAAACGAGCCGAGTCGAACCGAGCTTCGGCCAGCTCGAGCTCAAGCTCGAGCTTGGCTCATTTACTAAACGAGCCGAGCCGAGCTCGCGAGTAGCTCGGCTCACTTACAGCCCTACCCGCAAGCCCTCGGTCTTGGGCAACCAAAGGAAAAAAACTTAAGTAACATATATATACAAAAAAGTTTCCCTTGCTAGCACATGCATTTGCCTTGGTGCAGTGGTCATGCAAGCTGTTGAAATTTCAAGTTGGCTGGATTCAATACCTGGCCCGTTCGTGCTCTTTTATTTTTTATTTTTCACTGTTGATCTACCTCATTTTGTTTTCCCTCCCAATGCATGATATTGCGAAAATCAGATTACTTCGTTGAAAATTTTCGATTTAACAAACACAACAGTAATGTATAAGAGATATGTTCTTACATTTGATTAAAAAAAGTCACCAATCGAGCGAGCTAACACGATTTTTATTTTTACTTTCAAACTGCCATTTTGCAAGATAGATTAAAGAGATTGGTTATGATCTCAATTGAAAATGAGATACCGTTCCACTAAAAGCATTTTTGGGCATTTGGGGTTTTTTTTAACTTCTTATACTTTTCAAGATAGGCCATTCTCCTCACATATATCAACTAAAAAGTCTAAAAATCAAAAGTTAGCGGAACGGGTCACGAGTTCTTGAATAAGTAAAGTTCGATAACTCAATTGAAAATTTTGCTTCAAAAAATGTAAGGAGAGTTTATTTTCTTTGAATCGGATCGTGCTATTCATAAAACACTATAACCGGAGTTTAAATTTTTATGTTGATTTTTATGATGTTATTCAAGCTAAAATAACAATAATTTTGATTTTTTTTTGTATGACTTATAATTGTAAATGGACAACAAATCATGAGGTTGGGCTAGGGCAACTCAAATGTCGGGGCCGGCACTGCGCGCGTTCATCGTAAAATGGCCAAGAGTTTTTACTAGCAACAGCAAATAAACGGCTAGTACGTCCTAAAAAAAATCTGGAATCGTGCTTCCAAGGAATACAAAACTCGTGGAGAATCGAATGTTTTTACTAGGGGTGAGCATGGTTTGGATTGGTTCGGTTTTGTTATAAACCAATAACCAAACCAATACCTACGGATTATGAATTTGGAGAACCAAACCAACCCACAAAAGGCATAGAACCAAACCAATCCAAACCATATAAATACGGTTCGGTTTCGGTTTAAACCACAGTTTGCTTTGTACTAAACTATCATCTTCAAAAAAATATTTAAAGTACTTAAAATTACAAAGATAAATTAAAAGAAAACTTATATTAAAACCAATTCCATTCAAATTATCAAAACACACTAACTTCAACCAACTAGTCTGTATGATCCAGATCTGGTGGGTGATGGTGGTGGGCAAATAACCCGGCGCCTGTTGAGGAATAGTCCGGTGTTGGTGGCTTTTGTGTGTCTGGTTTACTGTGTTTTGGGCTGGTGGGTTTGGTGGTGGTCCGTTGGGGTTGGTGGTGGTCCGGTGGTGTTTGTGGCCGAGTAGCAGATTCGGCTAGAAGTTGGCAGGTCTTCGGTCGCCTGGTCCGATGGTGTTCGTTTTGTTCTGGCCGGTGCCCCTTTTGGTTGTTTTCCAAGAGATCTGTTAGATTCTAGTTAATTTGTCTTCAAAAAAATATTTAAAGTACTTAAAATTACAAAGATAAATTAAAAGAAAACTTATATTAAAACCAATTCCATTCAAATTATCAAAACACACTAACTTCAACCAACTAGTCTGTATGATCCAGATCTGGTGGGTGATGGTGGTGGGCAAATAACCCGGCGCCTGTTGAGGAATTGAGTAGCAGATTCGGCTAGTAGTTGGCAGGTCTTCGGTCGCCTGGTCCGATGGTGTTCGTTTTGTTCTGGCCGGTGCCCCTTTTGGTTGTTTTCCAAGAGATCTGTTAGATTCTAGTTAATTTGTTTTTTTGGCCTTCAAATTTTAGCGTTGCTTTATTGTTTACGGGTTTGAGCTGTAGATCTCTTTTGATCCTCTGTACAAAGTTGAACATTTTGTACGTGCCTTAACTGATATCGGATTGAGCTTATTTTTCATAGGAGCCGTAAACAAAATATTTTAAACAAAATGAACGGTTTCGATCATTTTTTTAAGACTCAAAACGGGACAAAAAAGAGGTTTGTACACATTGGTACAGATTTTATATCTATACCAGTAGCACCGTTGTTGATTGATTGAGAGTCCGAGCATTGAGGAATATTAAACACTGCATTTTGAACACTGTCTTTACAGAATGTTTTGAATTTGGAGTATTACTGCAGCTTATATGTAGTATCAATTAGTAACTTTTTCCTACCGTTCACAAATTCATGTAGTATTAATTACATGAGATGTGAGGCCTACAAATCCGTCATAGAAGTAACTCGTCGATCTAGTCGCCACCGGACCCACATCGAGCTCTCTAAATTGAATTTTTTTTTTTTTCTGTCGATAAGATCTGGCCTTTTACTATACATCGTTCGAAACAGAGTAGAGGTCTTAGATTACCAGAGAGTCTCATTTTTTGGATGGACAATTATTTTCACAAGTAGTTTTTGCTACAACCATACGTAAGCTGCATACAAGCAACTTAATGTATGAAGAAAAGAAAATACAAAGAGTTAGCAATATCCGTTCACTGATAGAGAGGTTACCCGCTATCGAGGACCAAACCCTTGTAGAGCTCCAATGGTACAATGTCCTAGTAGAACCTAAAGAGAACAAAATCAAGGGGGAACTCAAAGTGCACAGAAACCTCCTGGTGGAATCCAAGGGGAACTAACCCTAGCATCCATGTAATTTCCCTGGAATGATATAGGTACCGACGGGGGCGTAGGGAAATCGTACCGACGGTCGCGTCGGACTGTCTCCGGCCACCGGACGGTCGATCCGAGCCGTCCAAAAATTCTAATATACATATATATACGAAAAATGGGGTGTTTAGATCAAGCACCCTACACACATCGGATGCCGTTGATTACTGCGTGGGCCCTCTCGGGTTTTTTTTTAGAATTTTTGGACGGCTCAGATCGGCCGTCCGATGGCCGGAGACGGCCCGGCGCGGCCGTCGGTACGATTTCTCTACGCCCCCGTCGGTACTCATAGCAGTACTCATAATTTCCTTATACACAGGAAAACAAAGCTTTAGAAAGCTCAAACTGTATAGGACACATCCAAAATCGGAGTCTAGTTACAAATACTACAGTTTAAAGTTCATGAAGAAAAGTTCTTAATTTGTAACCATTTGTCTTTCAAAAACGAAGAATACAAGGATCGAGCTCACAACCATGTGTGCGAGTGACTGGGGCCCCATTCCGTTAAAATTCTTATTTTGTAAGTACTTATTTTTCATCTTACGAGACAGATCATTCTTTCACAATACCTCATATTTAATTCAAAAATAAGTACTTATTTTTTAAGACACCTTACCACAGGTACACAGGCGCATACATGTGAAACTTTGGGGCATTATATACATACATACTTGAACGCTCAGATTTGTGGGTCCTATTTGGGAAAAAAAAATTAGGGTTTTGGGTGCTCTGGGCGGCAGCCTCTTGGGCCTTACCCTAGATCCGAGTCTGGACCGAGTCCACATCTTGTGAAACTCACATGCATAAGCTGCTTTCGAACACATCTGTGTCAAAAAATGTACACTTTCCGACGTAGCATTGCTTGCAGAAAAATGGTAACCCTTTTTTGTATAACTCATTGGAGTAGTTGTCTTTCGGTGGAGAAAATCCAACATGTTTTACGGAAGTAGGAAGCAAAGAGTTGATGCTTCTTACATAAGGGAAACAGAGTAAAGCTTTCCCCACTACTTTAATCTTCTAGCTTTTCCGATGGTTGCTTTGCTAATTCGTTTTTTTAAAGGTATGCCTTTTCTTCTTCTTTTTTTATCCTAATTAAGGTATACCTTTTCTACTATGGGAATTTCGTCAGCACAAAAAAAAAAAAAAAGAAAGAAAAAAAGGAAAAGGGTTCATACCCAGCTTGCAATCACACATTCAGACTGCCTATGTGCATCAGCAATTCAGCATTATACCAACATATACATATGTGGAGTCGTTTTCAGGGGCGGATCCAAGAATTTAAGGTAATCGGGTCTGTTAGAGCTTGTGGCTCATATTATGAGAGGTACCGAAAAGTTCTACTAGTTGCGAGCGTAGTGGAGTAGAGCGAAGTGCAACGGATCCAAACTAGACTGGGCCAAGCATTCCGTAATTTTGGGGGGTGCGGGGAGCTACGCCCCCCGTGGTATGGTACGGTGTTATAAGGGTAGAAACAAAGTAGGTTCCGTATAAATATTCTCTACTGTAAAACCCTATGTATGTGATCATCAATAAAAAGACCGCTCTCTCGTTCCTGTGAATGTACCTGGCTTTGAAAAACCACGTATATTGCTGTATCGATTACTTTACTATTTTATATTCGTGAATCGTGTGCGTGTGTTGCGATACTAACAGGGTCAAATTTTCAAACACAAAATGAGTCATATACTTTCTTTTCATGATAAATCTTAACTGGTGTTGGTAATAGCATATGAATTGGTTTTAATAAAATTTCATTTTTGCCGATAAAAAAAAAAAATAGCATATGAATTGGACGTCTAATAGAAGATCCCGATGGAAAGAAGTATAGACACATGACACGGGCCATAGCTGGGCCAAGTAACGTACGCCACCAACCTACTTACCTACACAAGGCTCCACCATGGTTGGAAGGGCTCGTTTGGATGAGGTATTATGTTTGGAGGTATTATGTAAGAAGGGGAGATTGGATAGTAGGGGGTATTATGTAAGAATGGTGGGTCCATATTGATGTGATGGGGGATTAAATAATACTTGGTTTGGATGAGGTATAAAATGGGGGGATAAAGTTGTTTTGTAGTTGAATGGAAGAGGGAGGGGGTATTAACCGTATTATAAGGGGGGATTACACATAGCCGGCTCCCACCCTAGCCATGTGTAAGCCCCCCATAGGGGGGATTAAACATGGGCCGTGTAAAGATTTACACTCTAATTTTGGACTTCTCAAACCACTCCATAAGCATGGGCCCACGTATTAGGAGGGGGATATCATAATCCCCCTTACATTGCTGCTTCCATACAGGCTCTAAGTTGTAACGAGGTCACCTTCACAACCTTCTCTCCTTTTTGTCAATATTGTAGTTTAGTGGAAATAATTTGACTTTCGGTAAAAATAAATTTAATTTAGTAATGAACAACTTAACTAAAATCAAAATGTTGCAGTGACAAAAAATTAGTGGTAACCTACCTACATGGTGCAACTAATACTTCATCTATCCCAATTTAAATGTCTCATAGAGCAAACCAAGCTTGTCAAGTTGGTAAGCTCACCCTCCTCCCTCAATGGAGCTAGGAGTTCAAGCCCCACGGGCCGCGAGGGCGAGCGTGGGGTGCAGGGCTATGGATAGCCTTTGAACCCCTATGAATACTTTCTTAAAAAATAAGTAATTATTTCACATTTTCAAACTAAAAAATAATGTAAATGAAAAATAAATTTTCAATTTTTTTGCACCGTATAAAAAGATCTCAATAAGATCTATCCAACAAGATCCATATTGATAGGAAAATTATTTGCGTAAATACATGATTTTTGAGCTTGAAATTGCCTTCTTAAAAAATAAGTACTTATTTCCCTTTCGGGAACGGGGGTTGGGTTTGGATTGAAAAGTTAAGTAACTAGATTTTTGGCTTTATTTGAATTTTTTTGCATTTGTTTGTTTTGCGTCAAACTTTTGTGACTTATTGATTCGTCTCGATGAAAGAAATCGGAAAAGTAAAAAAAAAAATTTATCGAAACTCAGAATTTTTTGAATAAAGACAAAAATAAGTCAAAAAGTTTATGAGTTTCAATCAAAACATTTTACTTTTTCGATTCCTCTCACCGGGACGAATCAATAAGTCATAAGAATTTGATGCAAAAATAACAATTACGATTTTTTTTGAATAAAGACAAATAATAAGTTATTATTTGACTTTTAAAGTAATATCCACCGTAACTCCTCCATACCCCACTGATGTACAAACTATGACAAAAAAAAAAAGGGTCTCATATGGGAAACTGTGGAACTTTGACCACAAAAAAATTATTCATACTCCCTCCGTCCCTTTTTTAGAGTCCGGTATTCCATTTTGGGCTGTCCCTTAATAAGTATCTATTTTGTAAAGTTAGTGGGTAAAAGTTGGTGAATTTTCCATTTTGCCCCTAAAAGTATATTTTATTTTGAAAAGTTAGTGAGTAAAAGTGTAATGATGATGGGTAAGTAAGGAAAGTGGAGGAAAAAGTTGATGTGAAAGGTATAATGATGATGTCTTTTTAATAAGTTGGAATTACGAAGCAGGACACTTAAAAAGGGACGGAATGAGTAATATTTTTCCAACTTTTTTGCACTGTTTGAAAGTAATCACTGAAATCATTTGCATGATGAATTTTTTTTATTAATTCCAAAAGTAATTTATTTTTTTATCAAAGTTACACGGTCTCCCATATGGAGCATTTAAATTGTTTAAGTACTTATTTTCTGCTATACGAGACAGGTCATTCACTCATAAATCACAATACATCATCCTTAATTCAAAAAAATAACCCATTCCGCTAAAATTCTTTTTTTTAAGTACTTATTTCTCATTTTACGAGATAAGTTATTTTCTCACAATACATTATTTTTAATTCAAAGAATAAGTACTTATTTAAAAAAGCAAGTACTTGTTTTATTTAATAGAACACATCCAACAAAACAGGGCTCAGTAGTAGTAGGGGGTGTTTGGGAAGCTCAGTTTTGCATTTTTGCATTCTACTTATTGCATTGTGCATGTTTGGCAACCCATTTTGTAAAATCCATTATTAGATTTTAACAAAAGTGGGCAAAAGCCAAAATGAGCTCCCGAGATCCTTTTCCAGGTTTCCCATTTTTTCATTTTTGTGCAATTACCAAAATACCCATACTCTTTTGACTTATTTACCACTTTTTGCCCTGCCTTTAATTTTTCTTATCTTCCTCACCTGTTACCAGACCGTATATGCACTATACACACGGAAATTTTTCTTATCTTCCTCACGTTTAATTTTTTTTTACATCTTTTAACACAATAATAAAGGCCTAAGGAAAAAAGAAATCAATATTTGTAGACATTTTAAAAAACTAATAAAGGCCAAAGGCAACTTGGTAAAAACCAATCCATAATTCATTTTCATCATTCATGAAGCAAACATTACTACTGTTTCAAAATACATTCTGCACATATCTCCCAAATACTCCTCCATTTTTCAAAACACATTCTGACCATAATTGAAAAAGCCAAAAAGCTGAAAATGAAAAGCCAAAAAGTAGATTCTCAAACACCCCTTAGTAATAAAATGACACAGTGGGAGTCGAATGCAAACAAGAAAAGAAGAAGGTATGTGTAGGGGTGTTACAAAACCGACAGTCCGAAAAAACCGACCGAAATCGTTTCGGTCACGATTTCCTGGAATTTTTGCCGGATCGAACCGAGCCGAACCGATCGACTAATTTAGGAATTTTATATTTTGGGTGGACCGAAATCCCCGACCAAACCGAACTCAACTTCAATCGGGATCGATTCTGAAAATATTTAGACCGAACCGAATCGATATTCAGATATTTCACCCCGAATTGAACCGAAATCACCCCTAGGAAATGAGTATACGAGAGAGAGAGGATACCCAGTCGTTGGTAAGTTGGAATGGAAATGGATCGGAGGGGATCTCATATCCCATTCCGAAGTCTGCCGTCCGACAAATCTTCTGCACGAAGATTTGATATCACTTTCACAGCAGCCTGTAACAGTTGCAGGCAGGCTACCCACAAGACACGAAATTGTACTACCACCCTCTCTACTCCGTCCCATCAAACATTAAATGCATCGGAAAAATTATTACATGCGCTGCACGCACGATAGTCAATAACATACTACTCCGACGTGTTTTTTTGCCACAGTGATAGACATCGGCGGGGTTAATGTGGTATTGGAGTTAGCACGGGAAGACCAGAAGCTATCCATAGTCCTGGTTGTCTACTCCGACGTGTTTAGGAGCCTACTTTTTGATTTTTAACTTGTTGGATTGAGAATTGATTTTGCCACTCATCTTTTTATTAATATTACTCTTATTCTCTCATAAAACAAATCATCTAATCAAACACACACAAAGGAATGACATTAAGGCTCCGTTCGTTTGGGCGTAAAATGTTTTCCGATAAAATGTTTTAACTATTTTCCGGTGTTTGGTTGTATAAAAAATGCGAAAAATATTTTACACGTAAAACATTTTCCATTAATTGGATGAAAATGACTCACTCTTAAATCTTCCATAAGTTATTTTTCGAAATGAACCCACTGCATTCTACTGCAATTCTCACTGCTCAGTTCCATCTATTATCAGTCCTGACACGTTCAATTTCAATATTCTTAGATCTCTCTCCACCGTTTAAGCCCCTCCTCTCTCTACACTTTTTTTTATCGATTTCTGAAAATATTTTTTAAGTGCCAACTAGGGCTGTAAGTGAGCCGAGCTACTCGCGAGCTCGGCTCTACTCGTTAAGGCTCGGCTCGTTCAGTAAACGAGCCGAGCTCGATTATTCGGCTCGTTAACTAAACGAGCCGAGTGAAACTCGACTCGTTCGACAAAAGCTCGGCTCGTTAAGGGAGGCTCGGCTCGTTAAGTAAATGACTAAGCTCGGCTCGTTAAGGGCTCGGCTCGTTAAGGCTCGAGCCGAGCTCGAGCTCGAGTTTTGGGCTCGTTAAGTAAACGAGCAGAGCTCGAGCTCGCCGAAACTCGGCTTGGCTCGGCTCGTTTACACCCCTAGTGCCAACTAAACACCGAAAAATAAAATTTTGAAATTTGTTTTCTGAAAAAATATTTTACATGGAAAACATTTTACATAGAAACAAACGGAGCCTAACAAAAAATGAAGAGGCAAGAAAATCACTCTATTTTGAAATGTAGTCAATAATAAAATAATCAAATTTATAGAATGTGCTAGAGTGAACTTCTGATAACTCACCCCTTCAAATCTATAGAAAGGTAGCAATTTAGGGGGTGTTTGGATCCTTCATTTTCCCATTTTTCATTTCTCATTTTTCCATTTTAGTTGTTTGGCCGGCTGTCTCAAAAACCCATTCTTTGAAAACCCATTTTCCAATTTTGAAGATAGAGAGCAAAAGGCAAAAAGAGCTCCGTAGGAGCTTTTCCCATTCCCATTTTCCCCTTTTCTGGCACAGCCACGTGAAAAGACAACCCTACCCTCAATGTTTTGGGATAATTCCACAAAACCCAGTTGAAGAAGGGAACGAAAACAGAGCTGAGAAGGGGACAAGGATTTGATTCGAAGGACTGAACTGTTTCTCCACATCTTATTCGAACCCATTATCAAAGGTAGGGTTCATTTCAAAGTTATAGAAAAGAATCCCATTTGGGTAAAAAGAAAGGGGAGATATGAAATTAGGGTTTTCAGGAAGTGGGAGGGAGGTGAAATGGAAGATGGGGATATGTTCTCTGTTTCTCCGAGGAAACCCAGCTGCTAACAAGAAATTTAAACCATTATTTACACATATTATTCCACAATAAATAATCAAGGGCAACATAGTAAAAAATAACCCATAATTCATTATCATTCATATCTCCCAAACACTACTTCTGTTGCATAATACATTCTGCACATATCATCCAAACACTCTACTAGATTCAAAATACATTCTGACCATTACTATTTTGAATGTAATTTTTGCTACTCTGCTGGAGGTATTGTTAGAGCATGTACACCAATAGTTGTGTATTTTAGCTACACAACAGTCCATTTTTTTCATTTTACCTACTCAAATCTCTATCAACCCTACACCAATCCTCTCTATTACCATCTCTATTCTTATAAAATACTATTCCCTCCGTCCCGATTTGTTTGTCCATTTTCACTATTTGAGACCTCTTACAAAATTATCTATATATTTCAATTTATAATATTTTTTATATGCAATATGGATCTTGTTTGATAGATCTCAATTAGATCTAAAATATGATGTTTTTGAAATTATGTAAAACATTATAGATTGTGAGATATAGACAATTTTTAAAAAGGCACGTATGTCGAAATTGGACAAACAAACTGGGATGGAGGGAGTATAAAACTTTACTATTCATCCAGTATTTGAGTTCCATTGGGGAGAGGGAGAGAGAGGAAGAGGGGGATCAATTATTGTTTAATGGGTAACTCATGAATAGTTATGAGGTATTAATACCTAGCCAAACCACCGTGAGTTATTTTACCTTTGTGTTTTGCTTCTCTGGTGCAAAGCACTTTTTCTAATTTTGATGAGCTAAAATAGATAAAAAGGCTGTTTACATTTGACTGATAAACTTGCTCTTAGTCTGTAGTTTGATACTATAGCAGAAACGCACACTAAATAAATCATTCCAAATGTCCAGACAAAAAGAACAACACATAACAACCCTAAAAATTTAGCATCGTTTTTTAACCTCCAAATTTGAGATTAAGAAAAGAAAATATAATAAGTTAACAAGATAAAAGCTAATGCTCACAGAATTTGGGGAGGGACATGTGCGAGATGGAGAGAAAAATGACATATACTCACTCACCTCCTACATGTGTCCGCATATTTTTTATAAAAGCCATCCACATGTCCTACTTATTTCTGAAAAATCCCCAAATCTCCAACTCATTCTAGGCAATGATCGAAGCGGGTAGTGCTTAGAAATTTTGAGACCCCGAAACGAACAAGATCATGCCCACGGGTTTCGGGGCCTTCGGTGGGCAACAGTGTAACCAAAACCACAGAATGATTACTCTGGAATGACGGGGTAAATCCGTCATTTCAACAGCTAGGCTAATTTGGTGAATACAAGAGAAAAACAGGGGGTAAAATACAAGGTGGTGCCAAGTGGGACTGGGGATGAGGACAAATGGGTCTGCAAAATCTTCCGCTTCCACAATGCTGAAGTACTCTACGAGTGTGCATGTTTTGTGCTATAGGAGCACAGGAAAAACCAAAAGAGGCGCGACCACGTTGTGCTGCTTTTGTGCTAAAAACTGCTGCCACTGCCGCTCAAGGTTTTTTCAAAAATTTTTGATTTTTTTGTTTTTTCATTTTTTTAAGTGTGGAAAACTTGGAAAGAGAAAGTAGAGAGAGAAGAGAATGATGAGAATTTGACCCCACCCTCACCACACTCACATGCTCAACACCCCCTCCAATTTTCTTTTGAATTGGAGTACTACCCTCCAATTCCAAATACCCTCCGGTTCCTTAATTGAAGTTCGCGGTTACTCCCTTAGTTCCAATTTAAATATTCCTCTTTTGGGAAAAAAAAAGAAGAAGATATTTAAAATTGCATTTGAACACGTAAAATACTATCTTCGTCCTACTTTAATTGTTCTTTTTGGGAGTTCGTGACACTTTTCAAGTGATTATATCTTGTAATTTATAATGTTTTAGGTGATTTCAAAAATATTGTATTATAGAACAAATCGAGATCTATTAAACAAGATCCATATTGGATATAAAATTTATTACTAATTTAAAGATACAATCAATTTTTAAATCCAGTTAGAATGGAATTGGGACAAGTAAATTAGGACGGAGGGGGACTTTCCGAGCTGGGTTCAGGGGGAAGCTTCCTTTGATGTTTCTGTTATGCAGTAATTAATAATACCATTATCGATTGGAAAAAAAAAATTAAGACGGAGGGAGTATGATTTAAAGATTGAATGTGCAAAAGCCTCTAAAACGAAGGCTTGTGCACATGTAGTGATATGGATAGGATTTGACGTCTTTGCGGTCTCAGAATCAAATTATAGAAGTCGATCATATAGAGGTATTTTTAAGGGATTAGATTTGTTTAAAAAACCCGATTAGAGCATAACAAATCTATTCCATTGTTTGTTGAAATAGGCGATTGACATACAATTCTTCCTTAACCATCGAGTCTAGTTAGGCCCCGTTACCCTAAGATGTTTTATTTTTAAAATACTTATTTTTCGCTTCACGATACAAATCATTTTCTAATAATAAATAATTTTTAATTTAAAAAATAAATATTTATATTTTAATTAGTGGAACACCGAACACATCCTAAAAAAAAGACTATGTCTAAAAGCAAGAAACTGGACTGTCCAGTTAACATTTGCTAGCCGGAGAGAAGATACTACGTATTTATTTGAAATACACAAGTGACAACTAGGACCCACCCTCCCAACGCCCAGAAGATATTAAATTCATACTCTCTAGTCTCTAGATACATACATACAAATCTGTATATCTACGCGTGTCTTACCTGGCTACAACTCCGCACGAACCCTTTTTCCCCTCTCCACAGTGACACACAGTGGCGCGTACCATCCACCCCACCCCACGCCACCCCCACCCACGTGGGTTACAGCCCCCCTTTCCTAGGGTTCCCTCCCTCTTAAAATACCCATATAAACCTCTCTCCCTCCCCCTTCTCTCTCCACTCCTCCAAAGAATTCTCTCTCTCTCTCTCTCTCTCTCTCTCTTGCTTTTGGGTTGTTTATGTTCTGGGTCCCTTCCCCCAGTGAAATAAACCAGCAAACGGGGGACTGAGACTACTACTATAATTGAATCTTAAAGAAGCAGCAAACCCACAAAACAGAGGGTCATCAAAAACCCCACACCTCTGTTTGATATTTTCCCCAATTTTTCTTCTACATCTGTCTGTTGGCGTTTCGTATGGCGGAGAATTTGGACGACGGCGAGTTCTGGCTGCCTCCCCAGTTCCTTACCGACGACGACATACTTATGGACTTCACCAAGACCCACAACAACAACAACGTCAACAGGAAGAACAGAGAAGCCGATTCCGGGCTGCTATTCCCCTACGAGTACCCGTCCGGGTTCGGGCCTTACTACCACTCGGATCTCAGCTCTCCTGTGGAGTCCGTCGTCAGCTCCACCGAGACCGAGAGTGACGAGGATGAGTACCTCGCCGGGTTAACCCGGAAACTGGCTCGGTCCACTCTACTGGACGATTTGCTCAAAGCCGACTCTGCTCTCGGCTACGAAAACCAAAAGGTAGTTCCCTGAAAAATATTTCGCTGCCTTTTTCGTAGTGGGTTTTGTTAATTTACTCTAATTTTTTGTGGGTTTTGTTCCATTTTGTGTTTTCCTAGCCATGGGCTATGGCCGGTTCGCCGCAATCGACGCTCTCCAGTTTCATGGGTGGTTACCACAGAGAGGGCTCGAGCAGGGGAAGCCCCAACGGTCCCTCACTGGGAACTTCGCCGCCTCAGGCTGCACCGTTGAACCGAAGCGACACCGCCTGGAGTCTCCTGTACGCGGCCGCAGGGGAGGTCGCCAGGATGAGAATGAGCAATCCTACCGCCAACGAAGGTTTTGCCGGCGGGTATTACCAAGAGGGACTGTTTTGCCCCCCTCGTAACCCCAGTCCCGTCTTGAAGCAGACCCACCAAGGGTTTCAGCCCAGCAACAAGCAGTCCCTCTCTTACCAGCAGTTGCAAGTCGCCCAAGTAATTGCTAATTAATATCCCGTCCTTTTCGCAATTTATTTTCCGATTCGGTTTTCTAACTGGGTTTTTATTGGGTGTGCAGTTTCAGCAGTTGAAGCAGCAGCAGATGATGAAGCAACAGCAGCAGCAGCAGCAGGGGACGACGATTTGGGGGCAGCCGGAGGTGGCGCACCAAGTGGTTCAGAACAGGGGAAGAACCAGCGGTGGCGGCCGTACTTTGGGTTTGTCGCCGGCGGCTTGGCCTACGCTGCAACAGTCTCAGCAGCAGCAGCAACCACAGGCAGGGTCTGGGATGAGAGCTTTGTTTCTTGGAAATGGTAATGGGGCGAAAAGGGAATGCGCTGGTACTGGGGTTTTCTTGCCCCGCCGGGTCGGTAGCCCAACTGAGACCCGAAAGAAGCCAGGTTTGTAAAATACTACAGTCGAATGATTTTTGCTAGATCTGTTTTGTATTTTCTTTTATTATTTGCGGGGTTATTTATCTTGATTTTTTTGTGTGTGTTTTTGTTTGGCAGCATGTGCGACAGTTTTGCTTCCGGATAGAGTGGTGCAGGCTCTCAACTTGAATTTGGAGGCCATGGATGCCCAATCTCAACCTCATCTTCATCAGGCTCAGTTTAACAGGACGTCAACCGCAGATTATGGTAAGACCTTAGTCGCATAATCCTTCATATTGCACGCGCTCATGCTCTTAATCCTCGCGAATTTTAGCCGGTTGGGAGGCATTTCGCGCTCGCGCTCCCAAATTTGTGTAAAACCAAGTAATAAGGTTCTGTAGAAGTTGAGCGCTGTTTTTGTTGCTTTAAGTTTGATTTGTTTATTCTTGTGGTTCAAAAAAGAGTTCAATAGTTTGTTTGATTGTTTGTTACACTATTCTTAAAGAAATGGGTAAAAAGTATATGAATGCCACCCCCGTGTTTGAAATCGGCCAAATTTTTGTGGGGCTTTCACATCTACAGTGTGAAACGCACATGTATATACAGCTGTGTTTGTTTTATTACTAATTGCTGCTTCTGGCCAGAAATAGTATTAGTGCGGATTTATTCAAATTATGATGTCTAGATTCACACAAAATGCACGAATTAGATAAACAAACATACTTGAAGAAATGAGCTGTTTATAAACATAATTCTTTAACTTCAAACAGGAGGAGTTTTTCAGTGCCGAGTGGGTATTTGTTGACGTGGTGCCCGCTCGGCACATCTGAGCCGTCCGATTCACTGTTGAACGGCTCGGATTGAAACCCTCTATCTCTCCTTTTTCTCTCTCTAAATCTGAGCCGTTCGGATGCGCGAGTGGGCATCACGTGGTACCTGCTCAGTTTCCCTCAAAACAGATACTCCGTATAAAGTAAAAGTATCTTAATCTTTATCTGTATTTGTAATTCCGTTTGTTATTTTGACGAGATTATTCACATAATCTTTCCAAATCTTTCAAAATGCTCACGCACACTTTGGTCAATGCACAGTTTGTATTCGTACAACTGCCACTGGACCCACAGGTCTTTTTGTCTTGTTGAGTGGGTATTTGTTTCAATTTTTGATCAGTATTTGTTTCAAATTTTGAACTTAATTTTTTTTTTTTGTTTGTTTGTTTGTGTTTTGTGCATTTAGATGCTGCTGCTGCATTGAAGTACCGGAACAATTTGCTGATAGCTCATCAGAGGCGCAACGTCAGGGCACAGGCGGCGGGCATGAACCACGAGCAGCTCCGTTTGCCTTCGGAGTGGAGCTACTGATCCGGCCCGACCCAATCGTGCTTTTTTTTTTGAAACCTCGGGGGCGATGGTACTAGGGTTGTTTTTTTGGAAGCTTTTCGGATAGGGGTGATTTTGGAGGTAGAAGGAAAAATAGGGGGAAGTGTTTTTTTAGTAAGTAGTTTGGGTTAGGAAATTAGTAGGATATTATTATTATAGAATTAGGGGAGAAATAGTGGTAAGAAAGATTTAAATGAAGATGATGATGAATATTTTAGGAAGAAAGAGGAAGAAATGGTTTTTTGGGTAGTGGTAGGGTAATAATAAAAAGATACTGGGCAGAATTGCAATTAACTTTTGTGGGTTTTGGGAATTTGGAACAAGAGGAGTGATGGCTTGTTTCTCTTTCTTGTTAGTATGAAGAAAATAAAAAATGTTGTGAAAGTAAGAGTCTGTAATTGTGAAGAAGAGTGGGGGGGTTGGAGTAATGTTTTGGTGGAATTACAAAACAGCCCTTTTTCCTCCTCCTCCTCTTCTTCTCATGTGGTTTATTTGCCTGGTTTGATTTTGTAGCAAATGCTGTTTCCAACCCACACACCATGGCCTGGAATCAGATCTTGTTTTAATACTAATAATGAAAATGATTTGCGTTAATCTCTCTCTCTCTCTCTCTCTCTCTCTCCACCTTTGCTCACGTCTGTCTGTCTGCCCCTGTCTTTTACTCTTTAACTATGCAACATGGCTCTGTCTCTATCTGTCATTTGGCTAATTTTGAACCTGTGTATTAATTAAGTACTTTGACCTAGCTTAGATTCATTTTATTTTGGCTTAAATTTTTCAGTACGCAGTTCTGAATTCGCAACACATTTTGGTGCAACAAAATACTCCAAAATAAAATATTTGATTAGTAGTTTGTCATAGGAGTATTTGTTTTTGTACTCTCTTAGGATTATACTATTTTACTCTATCCGTTTCTATTTAATTGTCTATTACGGTTTTACGTGCATTTTCAATATGTAATATGTATCTTGTTTGATAGAGCTTAATTTTTCTACAAGACAATGATATTTCAAAAACATAAAACATAATATATGTCGAGAGATATAAATCGTTGAAAATGCACGTGAAATTGTAGTGAACAATTAAATAGGAACGGAGGGAGTATTAAATATTTAAACAGCAACAAAGATAAAAATTGCAATTTTTTTTTTCATTTTCCATTTTAGATGGGTTCAGGCCTTCATGGTATGAAGCTGCACAGAGGCCGAAAAAGGCTCCAGATTTTCTTCTTCCTCGTTTCACATCACATGCCTCGATGCCGGCGTTTGACCATGGCATTATCTCGGGCCCCCCATTCTCTCTCTCTCTCTCTCTCTCTCTCTCTCTCTCTCCTGTTTTTTGGAGTCTTTGCATCTTCTACCAATGAAGCTGGGTTTTTGTGTTCTTTGTTAGTGTTGTGGGAGATTCGAAACTGCCAAGCGCGATTTGGTTTTGTTTTTTCCATCGATGAATGCGCTTGGCTTTAGTTATTAGTTAGGTGTGGTTTTAACATTAATTAATGCCAACTAAACTTGATTATTTCGTTAATGAGGAAAAAGCAATTATAACTAATTAAAGCAATGAAGTGACACCTCTTTCTGGAAAAGAACATGCCGAATGACTTTCCCTTTTCCCTAATGTCAGCCCTTTTGTTTCGTCCCATTGCCCCCTCCCCTCCCCGAATTTGCTCTCACTATAATTTTGTACATATATGTATCATTGTGTGCAAACATAAACTTTCAAATAATCGAATGTCTCAGCCAGCACTAAAATGCATTCGCGCATGTAGAGGTGTAAATGAGCCGAGCTTCGGCGAGCTCGAGCCTTAACGAGTCGAGCTTAGCGAGTAGCTCGGCTCACTTACAGCCCTACGCGCATGTACCCATTTTTATTTTTTTTTGTTCTTTAAAATGGAATTTGAAAATCTTGTAGTGCAGCAGCCCGCACTACAAGGGCTGTAGGTAGGTCGATCCGGCCGTCAATTTTGACGCCGACGACTCTAGTTTAGTTCGAGCTGTCCATTGGCAAAATGAACGGTCGGATTAGCCGTCCTACGGAATCCATCAAAGAATTTCATGCATACATGTGCAATGTGCATGTATACAAACATGCATATATGTACATATGTTGCTTAAGAAGGAAGACTTGTGGAGGGGGAGTGGAGTGGGAGATTAGCTGTGTCTATCAGTGTGGGAGGACTGCAATAATGCAAAAAGGAAAGTCTTTGATTTTATTTTCTGAACTTTTGGGGGGATTTTCTTTATCTTTTTTTTTTTTTTTTTTGATATTCAGAAAGGGTGAGAGGGGGGACCAGCGTAGCAACCCCCTTGGGCCACAGACGAAGTTCGAATACCTGTGGGGACTCGAACTCCCGCCTGCGTTAAGGGAGGTGATGAGCCTCACCAGCTGGGCTACCACCTCCTCGGTGGTGGATTTTCTTTATCTACTCACGCCATATTGCAAATCTTATTTATTGATGAGAGATACCTTGGGAACTCATCAATGTTGCCTGGCGTTTCTCCCTCTGCTCTATACTTCCATCATGCCTTTTCCTATGCCACTATTATTGTCTTGTCACGCTTGGCTGGACCCCAAGGCGAGCGTGATAGACTCAAAATAATGGGTCCCAAGTCTGATTTTAGGGTCCCCCTCTCCCAGCCAACATTCAGAAATGTTTATTCAATTAATAATCTTTGGGCATTGTCACATTGGTACCCTAATATCACGTTCGGGGATGCTGTTAAGTAGCTCTTTACCAAATGGGTACAGAGAGATCGTTCATTTCGGTACGGACGGCTCGAATCTAAACGCGTACAAATCGCTTTCAAACTTAAATCGTTCTTTGCTCGATTAAGATCTGAGTCATCGATTGCTGAGATGAGAGGTTAGAGACCCATTTTCCTACTACCCTCCTCAGCCACAAATTTTTTTTTTTTTGGGTACTACATGAATGGATCCCATAAAAATGTACGAAAGAAAAGAGTATCAGGGCACCGCCATCCATCCATGCCCTTTTTATTTGACCTTAGACCAAGCCGCAGCAGGCACGCGTCAGAGATGCCGTTGGGTTTCATATCACTTTTGTACGGCTGCGATTGTTGGGTGGCGGCGGCGGCGGCGTTGGATACTTGGAAGTTGGATGTACACTTCCATGTGGGAAAGGGTGTGCCGAGTCACATAACTCGCGCGCGTCTACGCATGACCGGAAGTATGAGCGCGAGTGTGAACGTGTTCTTTTAAGAAAAAGATAACCTATTCAAATCCGAGAGACCGAAGATTGAGAGCGCGTCATGAAGACAAACGAAAGAATTAGTGTGGCATGAATTTTAAATTTGTTTTTGCCTCTTTTTTTTTTGAAAATTTTCCTCTTTTTTTTATTTTTTTTGATCTTCTTGAAAATTTTCCATTTGATTCATATAAGTTTATAATTGACTAGTAAAGTATTTATTTTCAAGAGAAAAATCTAGAAGGGCAGCGTGATAGACTCAGATAGTGGGGGCACGTCTGGTCTGGTTTGTTAGTTGGGGACCCAAACACCACCCCCCCAGGCCCCCACCCAGCCTTCTTCCTTCCCTCGAGTCCATCGTCACGTAGAGAGCACGCGCGGGAGGCGCGTTTGGGGCTCGCACGGCATTATAGCGTGGGCTGTGTGATTTGCGGTGGTGGTAGAGGATTGGGGGGCGAGTGGGGGTCTCTTTGGGAGGGTTGACTGGGGTCTCTTCCACCCTTCCCGCCGAAAATGATCTTTTGTGGTCGTGGGGGAGCAGATCCAGTCAAGTGTGCTGTGGTCAAGTTTGGTCGAGTTTTGGGCCATTTGTGGACCCTTCCCGGGTCTATAATAATGGTCGAAACCGTTCACTTTTTAGAGCTCACCGAGAATATTAACTACGTCAAAAATCACGTTGATCCGATACCGTTTGATATGATTTCGAAATGCATTAAGTTTGGAAAAAAAAAAACAAGTGTGCGACACTGGATTACAATCCACGTAACACAATTTTATGAAGCTTGATGCATTTCAAAATCATATCAAATGGTATCGGATCAACGTGATTTTTAATGTGGTAAATATTCTCGGCGAGCTCTCTAAAAAGTGAATGGTTCCGATCATTGTTGTGGGCCTGGAAAGGACCCACAAATGACCCAAAATTGGACCATAGCACACTTGATTGGATCTGCTCCCGTGGGGTAGCGCCAATGCCTTGTTTGTTTTGGAGTCTCAAAATCCTTGGACAGGTAATCTAATAAAATTTCTCTTTCTATGTCTCTCTACCAATTACTCTAAAAAACCAAACCGAACAAGGCCATGTGACACAATTTTTATGTGGTCCAATAATTCACCAAAAAATAACGCAAAGCTAACAAATAAATAGAAAAATATCAATTAAAAAACCGACTTTGATTTAATATCTTGTTTGAATTTTTATGTGGGCCATACATTTCTTTTTGTTGTTGTCTTTTTCCGTTTTGACAGAGGGTAATGAACCGTACTTGCCTACTTGGGAGTAAAGAGAATTAATTACAAGTACAATTACAACTTATATTAAACGCGAATAAAAAAAAACTTATATTAAACACTACATCAACTATGTAGGAATCTGCAGGATTACTCGAGGTAAGCGTAATTCCAGACATTTGGTTATAAAAAAAAAAATAAACGACAACCCGAGAAAGAGTCGGGAAGGAAGAAACAACATATTGGAAAGGTTTCCTAAGGAAAAAAAATGAGTAATTCTTGTATTCGACAAGTTTTGACTCCCTCGCTCTCGTTGAGATTACAAGGGTGCCGAGTTGGTTCGGATAAATGCATTACAAGGCTCGAGGGATTTTAACAACAAAGCTTCTTATAAAATGATCAATTCAGATCATCGAAATGAAATTCTGCATAGACCTCACAATAATATGTTAACTCGCTTTTTCAAGAGGTGAATAAAATAGCACTTGAAGACCCGGGGACCCTGCCGAGCGGCACCCTGCCGAGCGGGTGCCAAGCGGCCAATCCGGCCGTTCATCTCGGAATCAACGGCCCGGATCGAAACATCTTTTTCATTTTCCTTTTCTTTTTTTTTAAATCCGTTCGGTACCTTTACATCTGGACAGTCCAAAAAACTTTTAAACGGTCAAGATGCGCTCGACACCCCTGCCAAGCACCCCTGCTTGGGTTGGCACCCCTGATTGGCAGGGTCTCCCATTCCGAAGAAAATAGGGCACAAAAGTTTAAAACTTTATTGAGTTGCTTCTCAGGCTCCAGACGCTGCAACAGTCACTAGACAGTAGACACCTACTATAATATTAATAATTAATATATATGTCTATTGTTAGGTTCGGTTGGTGTTGGATTTTTTTCCTTGGATTTTCCCCTTAACTTTTGTTTAATTGCGAATTGGACACTTTGAATCCTACCTTAGGAGCAACGCAATTTAATTAATTAAACATGTTGGAGACTGAGTTTTTAAGGTCAATCTTCTTTCAAACTTTGACTAGTTACGTACATTGTGTAAATAAATTTACTAATTTATCTAAAATATTTATTAAACTTTGTTTTTTTGGTTGTTTTTTTTCTCCAATCAGTGTACTTTCATTGATACGAAAATTATATACTGGGAACAGGCAGCCAAACCCAAGGAGGAAGGAAAGCGACCACAAAGGAGGCCTAAACTTACAAAAGAACATTCAAAATATTCCTACACAGACAAGACTCAACTGTGACCTCGAAAAACTATTAAGACGACGTAGAACTTTGTTGTTTTTTTTATCAAAGTTTTTTGGGTTGTTACTCTTGTTATTTTCTGAAAGGCCCTCCATTTTGATTTATTTACTTGTACCCTATCATTTGTACTTATTACTGCCTCTAGCTGTCTTCATGTGGTAGTTAAGTTGTCTTCACATGGAGTCCTGCATACCCATTCCAAATTTGTTTTATAGTACAATGCTCTAATTTGTCTCCATTACTGATTTCAACAAATAATTGAGTACAGTTATTATATATTCTAGGTTAGTGTTTTCCTAAAAAAAAAAAAAAAGAGTACAGTTATTCTTTTGCCAAGTAGCTTATGACGTGTTTGCGATAGCTGTGGATACAGATTTTAGATTTTAACTTTTGATTCAATTTCTAAAATCAAATCTCTCTCATAAATTGACAATTCAATTTCTAAATTTTTTCACAGTCATTCTAAACTACTCGTATGAAGCTATATACGATGCTAACCGTTTTCATACTATATTTTTTTTCAAAATTTATGCCTCTTACACATTTTTTTACATCACGTGCATAACACGTGATTGTTGCTTGTGCATTATCTATTTATGATAGTTTCACTTTTGAATTTATTGAATTAATTTTACAAAAAAGCCAATATTGGGAGAGTAGACTGTGAGACTCAGTCACAGTAAAAGTGAGATAAGTGACCACACTAGCTTGTCACGATATTTCCTGATTTTGTGCTCCACTTTTAACATGAAGTCAAGTTAAAAATGGAGCGCCCACCTACAAAAGTACTGAAGCGCCAAAATTAGCATCTCTATTATAAAACACAATGGTATGGGGACAAGTTGTTGGAATGACTAAGATTTATTTGATCCAAGGGCTCATATGTGCTTTCCAATTCTTTTAAGAAAGCACTCATACTCTTACAAATATATTACAAAAACGCCATCAATTTGTATTTTCCCCTACCAATCAGTTTCTGTTTGTTGATAAAAAAAAAAAAAACCCCAGTAGTCATCGCCCCCCCCTCTCTCTCTCTCTCATCAAAGCCTCTCCTCTGATTGTCCGGCCACAAACAGTCATCGTCCTTGCCGGTGAGTCACTCGGAACCTGGAATCCACCGTCCTCGGTAACATACTGTCCTCGGTAATATACTCTCTTGCTCTTTCTCTGATATGTAGTAGTACTTCTTTGGTTTTGGTTATCCTTTTATTTATTTTCCCTCATCTTTTCTAAAAAAAATTTAGCTACCTAAAAATTGAAATAATGTTTTGAGCCACTATCAAGATTCAAATGGTAATTTCAATTCCAATCGGGGTGAGTAGTGCCGTAGGCACGGGCCAGAGTGGGTAGTGCCATAGGCACGGGTCCTTTATAAATTACAACCTTACGTAAAAGTTTAAAATACTGTTTGAGAGAGGGACAGATTTAAAATTAACTATAATCTGAGCATCATCCACACGAATTATATCTGCCATTTGTTTCCATAAGAAGATCTAGCCCTGCTTCTTTCTGTAGCTTTCATGGGCTTCACTAATACCTAAACAAATAACAAACCTCTCTCTCTCTCTCTCTCTCTCTCTCTCTCTCCACAAATTCCACGGTTGCTCAACTAACAAACAACCCCAAAGTATGGTGGCTGTTAACATCAGAAAGATTAAAAGCAAAAAGAATATCGCCTAGCAAGAATAATTGAGACTTGCATTTGTAGTTATCATGATGCATGATGATTTCATGGGCGGATGAACCAAAGCTTTATTATAAACGAACAATATAATTTTACGTACACAAATTTTCGTGCGTAAAATTCGAATACATATATGTTCTGAATTGTCTGATGCATATGGACTCTCCATTTATTTTGCGTGAAGCGCATGCATCGGACGGTTCCAAACACACCTGTCGTTTGTAATAATTATGATGCATCATGACTTCATGAACCAGAGGATTAATCTAAAAAGATCAAATTTCCATGCACATATTTGGAAACAGTTGTGTTCAGAGTTAGTTCGATGAAAATGCGTCTTTCATTATTTCGTAGGGCTACCGGCTGCGTGCATCAGATGATCATTCCGGACGTATTTGTGTTTGGATCTGTACGTTGGATCTTTGTGCCCTGACTTTCTGCTTATAAAATTTAATAAACTTTGAACTTTAGAGTAACAAAATGTATATGGAGTTCAAAATTTTGAATATACATTGACATTAGGCGTACGTAGAACATGGCCAGCCTTAAGTATGATCAACTCGACAAATCATGGCCAACTAATGTGCTTAAGAAAGATGCTTAATAAATTAACTACTAGCTAGTCGTATTACATAATTGACAGTGAAAGCTCTAGCTTTTTTCAATTTATTCCCAGACGAATTGGTTGTTAATTTAAAAGTAATTTTTCTCTAATGATGATGAATTTTCTAATGATTATGTATCGCTCACTCAGCCGTTGACATTATCATCTTTCGCTATTTTGCCGATTTCTTACTAAAACAATATATGCTCAAAATGTTCAACCATGCTGATTGTCGAATTTGAAGTTGACTTACTAAAGTGGTTTACGATAGGAAAATGATATTGACACTCCAAAAATTGATGCAGACACTCCACAAAACAAATGAAAGTGGCTTTGGAATTACATTGATTTTGGAGTGTCTGCATCAATTTTTGGAATGCCAATATCATTTCCCTTACGATATATACATTTTTATTTTTTATTCATAAGACCTCATTTTGGAGATGGAAAACTCATGGAGGACGGGAATAACATAAAATCTTGTTAGGAGTATTTTCTTTGGTTAATTTCTTAAGTTAAAAAAGGTACATTCGTGAAAAAAGAAAACTAAAGTAACAAACATTTCCTAAATTTTGTTACCGTATTTATTCATGGAATTGATTGTTCAGAGAGAGTGATGTGAAAAATTTGACAACATCCAGTTGGTCTTATGGTTAAAGCCCGAGACTTAGAAGTTTGTTTCCTTCTTAAGTCTTATGTTCGAAAACCTGCTTTCAACTCCTTTTGAAGTCCGTAAAGAGCTTTGCTCAGATTTTAGCTGGGATCCTCGCAAGTGGACGATAAGATGGGACCCCTAGGATTAGTCGAGGCGTTCGTAAGCTGACCCAGACAACTGTGTTATAAAAAAAAAACCCCTCTGTTTTTCGTCTTCCCAAACAAAGTATTCATTTCGTTTGACTGTTTTGAGTCTCTTTTGGGCCAGCTAAATGGGCTTGTAGTTATAGTCCAAAGTAAGCCCACTTGGTTGGGCTTTTCGAATTGTGTTTTCACGTTTGGGCCCTTAGGCCTTAGCCATCAGGTTTGGGCTTCCTCAATGTGACCTACAAGATGCTGTAATTTGGAGTATTTATTTTTAGAAAAAGAATTTGTTATAGTAGCTGATAGATTATATATATTTATCTTTTTCTGGAAAATGACACCAGAGAAACAAGCGACCTAAGACAAATCTTTTAAACCAAAATAGACTCTAACTCGGGCGGAATACAACCCGTATGAAACAAAATTTTCCTATCAAGACAATGTTAATTGTTAAGCAATTCAATGTGCCGCTTTGTTGAGAGCACGGCTATACCAGATGAACGACCATTGTGTTGACTCCGTCCGCCTCTTGATACCCTCTATAGTAGCGGATAGAATGAAATGCTATATTAATTTGCATCAAAATAAAAATGTTTCCAATCCAACAGCCAATCATGGTTTAGGAGGACACAATATTTTATTAAATGTCGAAATCAATAATCATCTCTAATACTGTGCCTAATTCCAAAATTAATAGACTAAATACTAATAAGGAAGGGAATACTCTGTTTTTGCAAGAACTTTATTCATTCCCATCCAAACCAATTACACACCATTTGCAAATCTTGTTTATAGCAGTTTTTTCCATTTTCTTTTTGTATTGGATTAGTACTTTTATTTTTTTGTATTTTTTGAGTTCGAATTCTCCTGTGATTTGCTTTGTCTCAAGAGAATCCAAAACTTAAGCTGCGTTCGGCTAAAGTTCTTATTTTTTAAATACTTATTTTCTGTTCTCACAATACATTACATTCAATTCAAAAAATAAGTATTTATTTTTTGAAACATAAATACTACTTGTTTTATTTATTGGAAAAGTCCCTTAAAAACAGGAAAAAAAATCATTCAAAAATGAATATAAACCATTTTGAAGAAATTAGTCATCAAAATTAAATAAACCGATATTCCAGCGAGAGCCATCAACGACTCTAGTCATCATCTTCAACCTCTCCTCCACCTAATCACAGAGAGAGAGAGAGAGAGAGAGAGAGAGAGTAGTTAATTTTCCAGAATTAAGTCTTTTAATCTTGCACTTAGGGTTCTCCGCTCCGTAGCCGGGACTACCGATTTTGATGTTTTCTGCTGAATTATACAGAAATCCAAGTTGTTAATTCTCTGGTCAGTGGAATTCTACAGCAGGGAAAGAATTCGTTGCAATGGCTGAAGCCGAAGAAACTGAACAAGTGCCTCAGAAGAAGAAGACCGAATCCGATGACGATAAAAGGTTTGTCTTTCTGTCTGCCTGTATTCTTTGCCTCGGGGTTTTACTGTGCATTTGGTGTTTATGGATAGCAAAATTCTGTAATTTTACCGTACTACTACAACGGGAGTCATGTTATACGGCATGGAGTGCTGAGGTACTGAGAAGTAAGATACGACTAGAGGAGTAAGATGTGTGTAACTTGTTATTAGAGAAAAATAAGAGAAAAGTGTATAAGGTGTTAATTAACCCTAACACACAAAGACTTTATTTATATTATGAGATACTCATTACAATGACTCAATTAGCCAATGTGGGACTAATATAAGCCTGACAATATTCTAACAATCCCCCTCAAGCTGGAGAGTAAATATCACAAAGTCCCAACTTGTTACATAAGAATTCTAAACGAGGTTTAAATAGTGATTTGGTAAAAATATCTGCGATCTGAGCTCCTGTGGGCACAAAGGGCGTAACCAATACACCATTGTCAACCTTCTCTCGAACAATGTGACAATCTACCTCAATATGTTTGGTTCTCTCATGAAACACCGGGTTCGAGGAAATATGTATTGCTGCCTGATTGTCGCAATACATAGGAATGGGTAACTGCACCTAAAATCCCAGCTCCTCAAGAAATGATCTCAGCCAAACAATCTCACATGTGGTATGAGCCATAGCACGGTACTCTGCCTCTGCACTAGACCTTGCAACAACAGTTTGCTTCTTACTCTTCCAAGTAACTAGGTTGCCACCAACAAACGTACAGTAACTAGTTGTTGAACGTGTTTTAGAAGGTGGCCCTGCCCAATCTGCATCCGTAAATGCCTCAACACGAAAATGACCATTAGAACAGTAAAACAAACCGCGTCCAGGATGAATCTTAAGGTACTTAACAATGCGAATACAAGCTTCCCAATGTGGAAGACGAGGAGCAGACATATAATTGACTCACCACACTAACAGCAAATGAGATATCATGATTTGTATTGGTAAGATAATTCAATTTACTAACCAACCGACGATACCGGTCTGGATGAGGAAATACCTCACCCTGATCAATGCAGAGTTTCACATTAGGATCCATTGGAGTCTCCACAGGTTTAGCTCCCAATAAACCTGTCTCCTCTAGAATATCTAACACATATTTCCTTTGGGACAGACTGATCCCATCCTTGGACCTCGCTACCTCAATACCCATAAATATCGCAGCTTACCCAAGTCTTTATTGTGGAACTGACTATGTAAGAATTGTTTCAACTCATCAATCCCTTTTTATCATCTCCAGTAATAATAATATCATCTACGTAAACAATGAGCAATACTTTCCCCCGAGCCGATATAAGGGAGAATACAGAGTGGTCTGACTGAATCCGATACATGCCAAATCTCATAACTGCATCACTAAACTTGCTAAACCATACTCTAGGAGATTGCTTAAGTCCATAGAGTGCTTTGCGAAGACGACATACCTTATGACGCTCCCCCTGAGCAACGAACCCTGGTGGTTGCTCCATGTAAACTTCCTCCTGGAGATCGCCATGGAGGAAGGCATTTTTTACGCCGAGCTGGAACAACGGCCAACCAAGATTTGCAGCAAGAGAAATAAGAATTCGCACAGAACCAAGCTTGGCAACGGGAGAGAACGTTTCGGAATAATTAACACCATAAGTCTGGGTGTACCCTTTGGCAACCATACGAGCTTTGTGGCGCTCAACAGTGCCATCAGGAAAAGTATTGTTCGAACAGTGTGTTGGGTTTCAGAAGTGGCTCAGTTGTTAGGAGGATTAATAATGATGAGGATGGGTAATGATGATGAGGATGGGTGACGTTGGTCGGTGGGCAACGATGATGAGGATTTTAGACAGAGCTGATGATGTACGGTAGTGGTGGGTTTTAGGATTAGTTAGTCAGTGGGTAACGATGATGAGGATTTTAGACAGAAGCTGCTGATGATGTACGGCAGTGGTGGGGTTTTAGGATTAGGGTTTAGGTATGGCTCTGATACCATGTTATTAGAGAAAAATAAGAGAAAAGTGTATAGGGTGTTAATTAATCCTAACATACAGACTTTATTTATATTATTAGATACTCATTACAATGACTCAATTAGCCAATGTGGGACTAACATAAGCCTGACAATATTCTAACATAACTGAAATGAGAATTTTGGGAGGAATTTGCGCTTAGACTTTGCGAGATAGAATTAGACATGAAAATCTAGATAGAATTAGAAATGAAGATCTTTGCAGAATGGTAAAGGGTAGCACCACTAAAAGATGAGATGAGAGAGTTCAGACCAAGGTGGTTTGGTACATCAGCAGATGCGGTACTCAGGGGCGGGGGCTCTAGGATTTTTATCCAGCGGTGACGAAGTTTTATAATACGTAAGTGACAAAAAACCTCTACGCAAAAAATAAACTTTAACTTGGCACGATATATTATACGCAAAAGGAAAATGTACATATAGATTCCAAAGTTTCACAAAAGGATACTCCAACGTAAAGCTTTTAGTATCTGACAATATCCATCGACGAGTCTTCATATGTTAAAAACGATAAATCCACATATTGGACTTTCACTAATTTTAACTTTGCACGAGTGATCCAACGACGACAATACTTAAGATAATTTAATCTCTATGTATTCATCATCCAAATTTAATTGGACTTCACTTTTTTTAACTCTGCACAAGTGATCCAGTGCCCCGCAATACTAAAGAAAATTCATTTTTTGAATGCTAGGAATTTGCTTGAACCCCCCTATATAGTGGTAAAGCCGCCTTGGCGGTAGTTAGGAAGAGTGATTTGGTTAAGGTAGAAGGTAGCACTAAGGGGAGGAATAGACCAGAATTTACTTTGATGCGGTAGTTTGAAAGGATCTAGGTTTGTTGATATTACTGAATACGATGTCTTCAATAGAGCTCAATGTAGAAAAGAGATTCATGTAGCTGACCTGAATTGATTGGGACTTGAGGCTTGTTTTGGTGTGGTATTTGGTGTTTTTGGATATTATAAGTTGAAGGTTTATACAAGTTTATGTATTTGTTTGCGCATTTATGTGCTTGAATCTTCTGGATAAGTAGGAAAAAGAAGCTTGTGCCTGGCGGATTGATGAAAGCTGTGATCAGGCCTGGTGGGGGTGATTCAAGTCCCGCCGACGGTGATCAGGTAAGCTATTTTCCATTTTTCTTCTGGAATTATTTGTTTGATGATTATTTTCAGTTGATGTGGAGTAATGTGCGAAACTACTTGCATTGCAAAGACTCAATGATCAAGTTCATACGGATAACAGGATAAGGGAAGCGCTATTCTTCCATAATTCTGTGCAGAATTTAGTATCAGAATGGTATTGTGATGGCAATTTTGAAACTATGAAACTCAATAACTGGAGTTTCATCTTCAAATGGAAGGTTCATGAACACCCACACATCATGCTCGTTGAAAATTCTGCAATTGCTATGTTTATAGATCATTACTTCTTATTTTCCGCTTTGAATTCTTGTGATTGAATATTTTCCTTTGCATTAGTGAAACAATTTATTGGTGTAATGAAGTGGCTTTATTTGAGGATAGAAGAAAAGAATGTAGTGTTGATTAAGTTGAGTTGTGCCCCTTATGTTTTGCAGGTCATATTTCATTGCACAGTTCGGACTCTGGACGGAGTAGTCGTGGAGTCCACAAGATTGGGATTGGGAGGTGGGTGTCTCAATCATAGACTTAATATAACAACGTGATTAAGCTAGTTTGTAATTCATGGTGGTAGATATCCGAAGACATTGTACTTACGTTGCAGCTTCAGAATTTGGAGGGGCTAAGATACAGTTATTTGGACTTTGGGGTGGGGTGTTACTATATTGTATTCACCATTTAGAAGTCAGTGTTTGAATTTGCTTATCTATTTCTGAAGTGAAACGATCTTGGATAAACGCTTCTCCCTATCTCTCATATGTTACAGGCAATGGTACACCGACAAGGCATGTTTTGGGTAAAAGCAAAATGATATTGGGACTGCTAGAAGGAATTCCCACAATGCAGAAGGGTGAAATTGCAATGGTAGTGTTTTTCCTCCTTTTCTTGGCAAAATTGCTTGTTATTTAGGATGCAAACAGTTTGGATAAAAATATAACTGCATTCTTCATCTAGTTTATTTTCTTTGATGGGTTATACTGCCCTGCAACTTTTGAAGTCCCATACTTAGTTAGACATGTGCTGATGGAGATTTTGAGACGAGAGGCTGTGATGATTGCTCATCAACTCCCACTGACCAAGGGAACATCTGAGGCCAAAATCATTTCTTTCTGGAATGGAACAAAAAAGCAGAGGAACAAAATTCTTTCATAATCACATAGCAGTTTTGTATAAGTTTTTTCCAGAGAAAAACTGCTATAGTAAATTCTTAACTAATCAAATCCTTTTATTTTCAACATGTGCTTTCAGACACAGTTAGGTCAAAGGGACTAAATTCAGGAATAATGCATAAGTTCCATGGGATCTCTCAATGCAGATTTTAACTTTTCACTGGTACCTGTTGTTTCAGTTCAAGATGAAACCTGAAGTGCACTACGGCGAGGAGGATTGTCCCCTTTCAGTTTCTGACAGCTTTCCAGTGGATGCTGAACTTCATTTTGAAATTGAGATGATTGATTTTTCCAAAGTCAAGGCAAGACTGTTGCCTTCTTATTTTCGTCTTAACAGTAGAATTTCAATCTTTTAATGACCATATGCCACCCCTATGTATCTAAACCTAAAGACTGATGGCTGGGATCTTCAATTCTGTTTATTGACGATTTTATGACGATAAAGCAGGACTAACATTTCTTGCTTCAAGTGGAGTTAAGTCTGCTATAATGTGTTTTTTCTCCTCAAGTACACTTGCTTAGAAAGTGTCTTGTCGTCCTCGGGTTGGTTCAGTTTCATTACATTTTTCTTATTGCTTTTGCATGTTGGGTTTACCTTTGTTGTTATGCTTGAGAGTGCACAATGAGCTTAGCTTGTGAGATGAACTCGTAAAAATCTCACTCTGTAATCGTTTACTGCATAAACTCTTACTGGTTGTTAGAGGAACACGGTTTGCTTTCTTAAATATTTTAATCTGATTGTTTTCGATCTCAATTACACTTGCTTAGAAAGTGTCTTGTCGTCCTCGGGTTGGTTCAGTTTCATTACATTTTTCTGTTGAAAGACTGCACACAACTATCCTCACCCATTGGTTCCTTCCCTTTACAGAGTCATGGAATTTTACTAGAGTATGTTGTTAGCTCATTTTGTTATTCATGTTTTCTCAGGTCATCAGTGAAGATCTGGGAGTTGTGAAGAAGGTAATATGATGCTTTATTCAATTTCCTAACTTAGGGGTGAAGAAAGTTGTTATAGGGATGTGAGATCAACATAGTTGAAATATTTATTTGTTGGATGATTAAATAATTCAGCATGGGACTTCCTTAAGATAATACAGTATGGGTAAACTAAAGTGAAGAGTCTTTATGGGTTATTGCTTAAGGAAAATCAACTCAATTGTTTGTCTGCAAGATCTGGATGTTAAATAAAACTTTTAGGTTTTCTGTGACATGGGCCTGTTTTGGGGCACTGTTGCCACTTGCATGCGTCTTGGTTTCTTCTCTCTATCTATCTCTGTATTCCCCTCACTCACATTGATTGGGCTGGGAGTGGTTTTGATGATGCCTTTGGGATTTTAGTATCCATCTTCCTGGACGCATTTTTGATTCCCACTATTCCTAAACTTCACTTCTTATTTCCTTTTAGAAGCTTTGAAATGCATATGGTAATCAAATCAGCTGCATTTGTAAACAGATAGATTGTTGAGAACGTGCTAATGAATTGGAGATTGTGTTGGAGTGATTTATGGCCTAAATTCAAAATGATATTGGTTCACTGTTTCATTTTCAGTGTTGTATGGTAAACATATCTCCATTCATTTGGATAGGTAACAGATGAAGGACAGGGTTGGGAATCACCGAGAGAACCTTATGAAGTAAAAGCTTGGTAGAAACGCTTTCTTCTTTCCTCGTATCCTTTTTCCATTTTTCACTGGTTGTATTTGACCTCGTCGACAATGTTGGATTCCACCATATATTATTGAGCTTTTAATTATTTATTTTGGTTTCCAGGATTTCTGCGAAGGCAGGGGATGGGAAATTGATTCTGTCACATACTCAAGGAGAACCAGTTTGCTTTACTTTTGGAAACTCTGAGGTTGGTTCTGTTTCTTCTATATTTCTTCCTTTTACTGCATAACTGGTCCACTTAATCTGCTTCCACAAAGGAGTCTCTTCCTAATTCCTCGGAGAGCAAAATTAAATTTGTGGACGGTCATAGTTAAGCAAGTTTATTTATGTGGGACCCGTGGAGTATACACACTTACCTTCGATTAACCATTGCCTTCATTGGTGCATGGTAGGTACCGAAAGGTCTTGAGATGGGAATTGGAACAATGTCGCGTGGAGAGAAGGCTGTAATTTACGTTTCCAAGCATTACTTAACCAAGTCCCCTTTCATGCCTATGGTAGAAGGTCTTGAAGAAGTTCATTTTGAAGTGGAGCTGGTTCATTTTATTCAGGTTTGACCCAATTTTGGGCTGTATGAAGTTCTTAGTTGATTCTGGTTCATTTATTTCTATTAGTTCGGCTAACTAGGTGTACTTGTATGGTGAGCTTATTTTCATTTATCTGGTATGAGTAATTTTTCAGGTGATAAAAATGCATTTTACATGCCGTTGTTGCTTTTTACTTGTTGGTTCATGAGAGAGAAGAAAGAAAAGAAAGAAGTTTCTTGTTTATTCAAATGGGGCACTTGAACCATAGCAATACTGCTCCTTTTAGAATGCAACTAAACATTCAATTTGTGGCATTTCTCTGGGTTTATTAGGTAATGAAAATGAGCATACAAGAAAATATGCACAAGAAGGTTAATTTGACTAGAAACGATTCACAAACCAATGGTCTCAGCCTCTTGGGATTCAATCTTTCTAGAAGTTGATGTGTGTGTGTTTGCGTGGTGGCTGTGTGGTTCTCTAGGAATTTGTTTTCGATCTCGATAAGATGTGGACATTTTGGCATCAGCTAAGAAAGAAAGATAAGGGAAGACATAGTCCAAGGGAATGAATGTGGTCTTAATAGTTCATCAATGACCAACATGAATGTGGGTTTTCATGTTGTGATATTCTTTGAGTAACTTCCAATCATGACTACACAAAAGTTTCGTTTGTCATCTGTTGATCATACTTAGATGAGACGAGTAGTCATTTTTTCGAAACACATATTATCTTCAAGCTTGGTCGTCATATATATGGTGTTTCTGTCTCTACATTCTAATGTCCAAACTGATGGTGCTCTTTGCTTCTCCTATGTGGTGTTGCTAAGACGATTTTATCATTGGGCTTATACCATATGCTTCTGTGTTCTGTAATAAGCTACAAAATAGCTTAAGCAAGCCTTTGCTAATGATCAATTTGGTTATAGTTATGCAACACAGTATGTCTGTGACTCAAGCGCTACTGACGGCTTACTCCTTATCACTGTAGTGGAACTGCTTAGGCTTGCTTGGGCATTCCTGACTTCTACTCGTTCTCCCTTTTACTGCACTTCACTGCACTTGAAAGAGTGATCCATTTATATGTCCATATACTTCCTGCCCCCTATATTAACTGTTTTTTTTTGTCTGTCTTGTCTTTTAATTGAGATTCAGGTTTCTCTTATTGACATTTACCTGGTTGCTCTCATTCACAGGTGCGGGATATGCTTGGAGATGGGCGTCTAATAAAACGGCGTATCCGTGATGGAAGAGGTTTCAATTATACTTTTAAGCTTAAACTTGACTATTATGTGGATAGTGTGAGTAAGTAGATCTTAGAAAAAGGTTAAACCCCTAAAGAAGAATGTGACACGACTCCGTGTGGACTTGTTCAAGCATGATTATTGTTCTTGTGATTATAATGTAATAGTAATTGGGCTTAATAAAACATGGTTCTGACAGTTAACTATTAAGCGTTTCCAATGCCCATTTCAAAACGTGAGTTATTTTGGAAAACCACTTAAGTTATTGGTTAAGTATGATTGTTTTATGAAGTTGTGCACCAAAGACAGTTTTTTGGCATTCTGTTTGGTTAAGGCACTTGGTTTCATGCCAATTGCCATAGTAATACTTGCTTCTCAATACTCTGGGTGTTCAATGTAGCGGGCAGTTGATATAGTTGGTCTTAAACTATATCCTCATGTTCACGTCTCAACGTGATTTTAGATTCATATTGTAAAAGAAAACTGGATTCGAAAAGATAAAATGGTTTGTTTGAGATGCACTAGGCATGAACTTGTTGAAAACTTTATTGTCATGATGCCGCTTCCTGATGTTATTGTGCTGTTTTACTTTTACCCGCGACCAAAAGCCAGGCAAGAATAAGTTAAATAATAACTTAGGGGCGATGGAAATTGAGAGCAGGCTAGTCAAAAGGTTCGTTTCATGCCTTCGATGATATTCTCTATAGCATTTTCTCGTTTTAAAAATTTCGTATAACCACAAGTTCACTGACACAAAGAACTGACTTTGGAGGCTGTTTTTTTTTTTTTTTTTTAATTTTATTTATGGTACATGAAAATAATGTACAAGAGCATATCTCAGTAAAGAATTTCCCTTCTTTTTGTTTATTGGCCAACGAAAGCACGTCTTGTGGACCAACTTAATTCAATTAAGATATCGCTTGTCTGTTAGTGACTGCTTCCAGCAGGCAATATATGCTTACCGTTACTGAGCTATAAAATATGTACCAAAACTTCCATTAGTTTTTTCCACCTCTTGGGGACTATGATTTTGCATCTATTTAAGCTATTTAGAATATAATATCTTGATTAATTATATCTGAGTACTTGATTCCTAATGCTTTTCATTCTCTGAATTATAGGTGATTTTCCTATGGATTGCCCTCTTCATGACAGTCTATTGCGCGTCCATTACAAGGGTATGCTTCTTAATGAAGGAAAGACTGTATTCTATGATACAAGAGTCGATAACGATGGCCAGCCTTTGGAATTCAGTTCTGGAGAAGGGCTTGTAAGTTGTACATTTTGTGAAGGAAAATGAATTGTGCTTGTGATTTCATGGTTATGGTCGAAATTAGAGCTGATTAATTTGTCAGACTAAAAGTGGTGAAGCAACATGAACCAGTGGGCATATCTCTGTGTTGATAATAGAGTACCAAGTTTTGATTATAAATCTTGAACATATCCACCTTTTTTTGTTGTGGTAATTCTTGTTTTCTTTTTTTGTTGTTAGAGTATATCCAAATTTCTACCTTTTCAGACAGAGAAAGTTGATTGCAGACCCATGTTGTTGTTGTTTGTGTGTGTGTGTGTGTGTGGGGGGGGGGGTCTCTTCTAGACCTAATGTTGGAGGGACTTTTCCTTTGTGTGATAGGTGCCTGAAGGACTTGAGATGTGTGTTCGTTTGATGTTGCCTGGAGAGATATCTCTTGTGACATGCCCTCCTGATTATGCGTATGACAAATTTGCAAGGTTAACATTTCGAATCTAGTTTTTCCTTATATTCTGTCCAGTTGTTGCATGTATAAGTTGTGGGTTCATGAAGTAGACTGCATGATGATACCGATCACCTTCACCTTGACCACCGCCATCATTGTCTTTTTATTATTATTTTTCCATCATCTTCATTGTTGCTTAACTAATTCCAAGATTTGTTCTTGTTTCTTTTTGAATGACAGGCCTGCCAGTGTTCCAGAAGGTGCTCATGTTCAATGGGAGATAGAACTTCTTGGTTTTGAGATGCCTAAGGTAGTCTTACTAATCCTGACAGAGTTTGCCAGGAGAAAATAGCTAAAAACAATACTGTGGGTTTCAAGTTTAAGATCTTTTAATAGCTGGCAATGGTGCTTGCATTCTGTAGCTATTTGAGTTAGTTTGGAAAAGAACTTTCCAATTTAGTTAGATAACTGTAAGCTAATTCTGTTGGTTATTGGTTGTGTGCTTCATCTGTGATTAAGAGCCCATAAGTCAATATCGAACTTAGATCTAAGTCGTGTTCTGAAGTTACTTGACTTCTCTTATCTCAGTCATATGGCTTTTGCTGATCACATCTCCAACTTATGGGGATCTTAACAGTCATATTGCTGTGTTCTTAGTCCATTATCGTGGTTGCTAGATTTGGTACTGCTCGTATTTCTTATCATAGAGTGATGATACTCATGTTTGTGCAAAAGAGAAACACTAAGGAATATCTTTCCGCAACTGTCAGGCCAAGTTTAATTGACGTGGGATGATATGAGATTTTCATCCCGCAAATTTATTGAGCTGTTCAAGTTTTCTACGTGGATTGGAAGGAAAGGTCTTGATTTTTATTTAATATTGTGGGGTTGCTCTTGAAATTCCATATTAGGTTTATCGCATCAGAAACTACATGGATTTCTAAATACCTTAGTCTCTTGCCTTTAGATTTTCTTTGGCTCTTAAGTACTTGAAACTTTAATACAGGAGAATCTTCACACAAAAAAAAAAAAAAGAAAGAGAAAGAAAGAGAAAAAGTTCTTTAAACTTACAACAGGAAAAAAGAAACTATTGCTAGTGTTTCTTCTCTGGCCTTGTAAATTTTTTATTGCTCTCGTTGTCCTTTAGAAACTATAGATTTTCCCCCCTTCTACATGTTTGGCTGTTAAGTTCCCTTGAAAGTATGCTTTAAGAAAGAGTTATGGGTTTTGAAGTTTCTGGCTGCTTTAACTATATGGTACTTAAATATGTCGCCGGTTCCCTTATTTGTTTAAGCATCTTATTTGGATTGTAATGAAGGGCCAAAGTTGAATTCCCCCCGATAGGACACTTCTAGTCTTGTTGTCTTTTCATGTGGTTCTCTTGATGCAGTTATTGTCTTTTAATATTGCAATTGTAGATATTCATTTTGCACTATGGACATCCTCTTCTCCGTTATTTAACATCATCGCACCAAACTACGTGGTGGTGTATAATCTAATTCTTGTTGCAGGACTGGGAAGGTTTCAACTTCAGAGAGATAATGGCGGACGTTGAGAAGATCAAAGGCACGGTAACTGGCCACTACCGATAATAGAACCTTAGACACTGTTTTATATTAGTGCTTTTCCGATTGTCTTTTTGCAAATGTCCTATTCCCTGAGGAAAATTTATCGTGCAATTGTTCTTGTGTTTGTGAGAGAGAGAGAGAGAGAGAGAGAGTGTGTGTGTGTGTGAGAGAGAGAGAGAGAGAGAGAGAGAGAGTGTGTGTGTGTGTGTGAGAGAGAGAGCGCAATTACAATTGCCATTTTCATGTAATTTTTGCCCCATGGTTGGGGATTGGCTTAATGTAGTCCACCACATCCAGTGCAGTAGTCTTTCTAACCTGGCACCATCTAGTAGGTTTATGTTATGCATCCAAGAGTGACTCATCTATATTGGTTAGATTGGAATCTCATCAACCTGTTGTTTCCATTTCCAGGGGAACAGGCTCTTCAAAGAAGGAAAGTATGAACTTGCCAGGGCAAAGTATGAGAAGGCAAGTATTAACTTCTTTTTCTGCATTTTCACCGTTTTTTTCTTTTGTTGGGCAGCTGTCTGTTCTATCTAATGAGTATTGGGGAAGTTGGGATTGTACATTAGTTTTTGTGCGAACTGTTCCCTAAGCAAAATACTGTGGTCCTTATATTGTAAAAGTTGGAAGTTCTTTTGATCTGCAGTTATGAAAGTTGGAAGTTTGTTCACATACTATTTTATTTACGCTGTAATCCCACGGCTTTTAGCAACTTGAGGTATCCAGGGCTCACTAAGCAGCTAGAAGATTGCTAGCTGAAGTTTGTACTGTTTGTGTTGGAGATGTTTCATTGGAAACCATTTGCCTAAAGGCATGTGGTTTGATGTTCCAGTTGCTACTCCTAGAGGGGCACAAGGGTCCGTGTCGATAGATGTGGATTTCTCTGTGGCTATTGCTTTTTGACTGATCTGTCTGTTCCCAACTGAATTGATTTGAGATTACTATTAAATGAGAATAGCTCAAATTTAGATCTGACAGTCTACATTTGAATTCCGACGCTGATATGAGAGCCTTAGCACCCTAGATTCGGAATGACTACGTGATAGGAGTGATTTGAAATCCTTAATGTTAGGTATTTTCACAGGCCGCTATAGCTAAACATCTTATATCTTGGGGAAATTGAATGTTTAATCCTGTTTGAAACTAACATCCATCCCAACGGAATCTAAGACAATTTTCTTATTTACACGACCTTCTATAGGTTCCTGAAAATCTGTTGCTTGTAAAATGACCATGCAGATTCCTCTTTTGGAATTAGGTGCAACTGAGGTTGCCCGGGGACATAAAACTGTGTTAATTTCTGTACAGGTTCTTCGGGAATTTAATCATGTTCATCCACAAGATGATGACGAAGGGAAAGAGTTCGCAGATACAAGAGTAAGTGTATTTGTAAAGTGAGATACTATTTCACATTCTCTTACTATTAACAACATTTCTTAATGTCGAATAGAATCTTTTTCCTTTTATTAATTGACCTTTGTTCTTTTGAATGGGTGAAGAATCTATTACACCTAAATGTGGCTGCATGCTATGTCAAGATGGGAGAATGCAGAAAGTCCATTGAAGCATGCAATAAGGTAGGGTAATTCTGACAAAATTATAATCACCTGCTCTGTTTGATTCACTACAAGAGGGATTTCCTCACGTTCGTTTTTGCTTGAGATGTGCATTCTCTGAGTGCAGTGATATGGTCTTACGTTGAACTTCGCGAATGATAAACAGTGGACAATTGGACTATTATTCTCTTATACCTTCTATTAGATAATAGTTACCAAGTGAACATGCACAACCAGCATATAAGGAACATTTGGTTCACTCTTTATTTTTTTCAATCAAAGAATGAAACTTCCTACTTCCTAGTGACATGAGATATTAGTCCACATTTTTGTCTGGTCATCAGTATATGAAAAAAAGTAAGCAGTTGCAGTTGCCAAGCTATATTTCTGAACATGGATTTTGATATACGTTTCGAATGGAATATTTGACAGGTATTAGATGGAAATCCTGTTCATGTTAAAGCTCTTTATCGTCGTGGAATGGCCTACATGTCAGCCGGAGATTTTGAGGAAGCAAGGAATGATTTTAACAAGGTAACATCATTTTAGTGCTGATGGTTTAATAGTGAACTGGGTGGATACCAAACATGGTTCTAAGTTGATTCTGGGTGATCATAGATGATGAGCATTGACAAGTCATCTGAGCCAAATGCTAAGGCGGCACTTCTGAAACTGAAACAAAAAGAACAGGTAGGGTTCCACCACACTGGATTTTCACTTCTCCATTTAGGATGAGGTGGAAGAACTTTGTGAATATCATCTCTCTTTTGTGTGTGTGTGTGTGTTTCTAAATAGGAATTCTTATCGGACTTCACCTGACAAACAGGAAATTGAGAGGAAGGCCCGGAAACAGTTTAAAGGACTGTTTGACAAGAGGCCTGGGGAAATTGCTGAAGTTGGAGCGATTGACAAGGAAGAAGATGAGGTTTTGGGAGAAAATCGTGAGAGTGGTGATTCAAAGGATCTAGATGGGGATAACGAGGAAGATCACGTGGCTGCGGATGCTCCACCTCCTCGAAAGAGTTTCTTCTCCCATTTGTGGCCCACTGGTAGAAGAATATTCAGAGCAATCGGGGTTGAACGATGTTCGATCCTATGAGTAGTACATATGATAGATTATGTTGGAAACGAATGCTCCTAACACTTGAAATTAGCTGCTGATAAAAAGAACACTTGAAATCAGCCAATTGTTTTGATTTAGACTAATCTGTGCTGTTTAAATCAGATTTGTCAAGGAGAAGCCCTTCAAGGATACAAATAACACACACTAGCTCATAGAGAGAGAGAGAGAGAGAGAGGCTGCTGCTGGTGTTCTCCACTTGTCCCTTCATCGCTTGTGTAATAAAACTTTTTTCATTGTAATATATTTTGGAGGTTATTGAAGTAATGAAAGGCTGGTTGGTTCCATAGTGTGTTTATTTTGCAAGAAGAATCCAGTACAAATCCCTTGTAGGGGACTTGGTCCAAGTGATTTTTAACTTATTAATGAGTAATCAATAAAGGAAGTATGGTAATGTGCACATAAATTGAATTGGGTCTTTAGATGGTTCCGCAACAATACAGGCAGTCACTTTGTGCATATTGTCAAAGGTTAGGTCAGACTCCAATCCTTTTCCGCCCATACCCCCAATGATTGGGGACTACATGGGTTCTATTGTTGTAATGAGTAATCAAAGTATAAATTTGGTAGAAACATTTACTTCTTCCCATGGAGTCGTTCTTAATAACGATCAAATCAGCAAACAATAACGGGATTTTGAATATCTGATACCGTTAGTTATCTATGCATGTGTTTGACCGATCCTATTTGGATATGAGCCGATACTTGACCATATCGGATTACATTTTCTGATACTGCGATTTTAAAACTTGACTATATCGGATTACATTTTCTTTTAAAACGTTGATCAAACTTTAAGAGTGATGTCTGTTGCGGAAGCCGTGGACACTGCGCGGCACTTGACAACAAAGAATCCCACAGTGTGTCCGGTCACGGCCATAAAGATCCCAACATTGAAAGACATGACGGATATCATCACCATGTGTGCGGAGGGCGTAGGCGGCTGCCAGTTTCAACCCGACTGTGACAGGGCCTGAGCCCGTCCACCGAGGCAGGTTGGCCGTGGTAAGGACTGAGAAGGCCTCAATGCAGAAAGAGAGAGAGAGAAGATGAAGAAGAGAGAGAGTATGTACATGCCTAGCTAGGTTGTGGTTAGGCCAGTCTGGGAGAGGATTGTGGCGTTTTTGCCCCAGTAGAAGCTCATGTGCATGGCCATGGCCGTGTTCATGTTGGTGTCATTATTGTCCATTGAGAGCATCATGCCTCCATTGCCATGTTGATGAGACATTTTGTGGGAGAGAGAATGAGAGAGAGAAAGTTTGGGAGAGAGAGACACCAAATGGGTAATGTATATAAGGTTGTTTTTTTAGGATTATCGGTTTATATATACAAGGAGAGAGAACTAAAGATGAGCGGTGTGTCCAGAAGCACTGAATAACTTTTCGTGAACGGGTCAAAGAGGGCCGGACAGACGACGGCGCTCTTCGACAGACTACGGCGCCGTTAGGGTTGGGCATTTTTAACTAATGAGTATCATCTTTTTTTCATGGTTTTTGTTTGTTAATATTCTGATCTATATTATTAAGTACACTATAAAGACATAATGAGCCGACTTTGTTGGACCCATACAATAAGTTTGTACGTATCTCTTTTTTAATAACTCAAGTGTCCGGGCCAGAAAATGTGTATATATATATATATATATATATGTATATATGTATGATGACAATACTGATACTTACAACAAAGGAAAGTGACAGTGCTAATCATTGTCAATGATGCAACCACAATATTTAAGAGCCTATTTGCAAGTTATGTTCTAGAATAGCCGTAAATGAACTGAGCTGTTCGTGAACTGTTCGAGGCTCGACTCGGTAAAGGCTCGTTCGAATTCGATTCGTCTACTTAGCGAACCAAACCTGAACCTTAATTTTAGGCTCGTTTCATAAATGAACCGAACATGAACATAATAGTATTCGGCTCGATTAGGCTCGCGAACCTGGAGTATATGTATATCATGGGGATTTTATATAGTTACATAGTGAAAATTTTAAAACTTGTACAAGTCTAAACGTTTACAATTACTAAAAACTTACTTATGTATATGTTTTTATCAGTTATATGTATATAAACATATTTATATATATACTAAAATTTTTACTTGCAGCTTTAGACCTGTATGAGAGTATAAATATATGATATTATTGGGTCGTTAAGGCTCATGAACAAACTCGAGTTCGACCCAAACCTAGACAAGCTCGGTTCAAGTTCGGCTCGTGGTAATTTTCATTGAGTTCGGCTCAAGCTCGAGTTCGCTAAAAAACTTAATGAACAAATCTGAACATTCTAATATTCGGCTCGATTCGGCTCGTTTACAGCCCTAGAGGCAACCAATAATGATATATAGTTGAGAAGATCAGCGACTTTGATATACAAATTAAGATGGTATACATTAATGACAATACAAGGAATTCGAAGCAATAATGAAGCCTATATATTGTTGCTTCCAAGGAGATTTGTGGTGATTGGAAGTGATATCGAAAGATAAACGATTGTATTCCTTGATGAGAAGAAAATGAGTCCTTCTACCACCACACCCATTTACACACCCATCCACACACCCACACTCACAACAAGAATGGGGCCCGCACACACTACACAATAATGGTAGTAAATAATGGAGGCGATCTGCAGAGATGATAGAAAACAATAATGGTAGTAATATTTTAAAGGGATGTTATACTAGGAATGGCAAATTGGACCCAAACCCACCTTAAGTGTACAGGGTAATTTGGTCATTTATAGTATGTTAATTTTAGTATACATGGATATTTTAGTCATTTTAAATTTTAATATATAGTAGTATGTAGTTGGGTTAATGGGCGAGTCGGGTTTGTTTCTAAATAAATGGGTCGGGCTGGATATGGGTAACTAGACTCATATATAATTAATGGGTCTAAATGGGTCATTGACCCATTAAAGACCCAACCCACTTACAACTTACCCAATTTGACCCAAATCTGCTCATTTGCCACCCCTATGTTATACAATATATGTTTTCAACTTGTGACACATGATCTTGTGTACGACAAATGCTATAAGGTTTTGATAAGGGAAAATGATAGTCAATGACGTGTTTTGATAATTAATACCCACCAAAGATGTTTTCAATATTAACAAATGTTTTCAGTATGTCTTTGGCGGGTATTAATTATCAAAATATGTCATGAGCCATCATTTTCCCTTTTGATAATTAATATTTTTCTTCTTCATCTATGTTTTTGTGTCATCTCTGTTGGAGAGTAGCAATCCTAGTACTTTTGAATTTTCTACGAGAAAGTAATCCACTGCTATTGTAGTCTCCTATAGATGGAAAGATATTAACAATTTAAAAATTGTATTAGAAACCGAACATGACCATCAATTTGAAACGATGGGAGTAGTATATTGCTAACACAATTTGGGAGAAAGAGTACTTTATTTACTGCTAGTATATATACCAGCTACGATTAGTTGTAATCAAACTTTCTCTCTCCTCTCTCTCTCTCTCTCTCTCTCTTTAATTTCAGCTAATATGAATACTTTTAACACCTGCCCTCCTCGCCTCCCCTTTCGGAACAGTCACAGTGAGTACTCCATCCTGCATGGACGCCTTCATTTGATCCACCCTAGCGCTCTCGGGCAGCCTAAACGCCCTCACAAACTTCCCACTGCTCCGCTCCACCCGGTGCCACCTATCCTTCTTCTCTTCTCTCTCCACGCTTCTCTCCCCGCTGATCTTCAACACTCTGTCTTCCTCCACTTCCACCTTCACCTCGTCTTTCCTCAACCCCGGAAGGTCCGCCCTGAAGATATGGGCCTCCGGGGTCTCTTTCCAATCCGTTTTCGCATTCACGAAGCCTAGGGTTTCATCGGGGATTGTTGGAGTGTGGAAGAAGTACTCCTTGAATGGGTCCCAAAGTTCGACAGAGAAAGGGTCGTAAACGTTGTTGTAGTTGTTGTTGGTTCGACGATAACCGAAGCCAGGGATGATCATAGACATTGTTTGGTTTGTTGGTTTAGAAAAATAGGTTTTCCGAGGAGAGATATTAGTTAGGAAGGAGTATTGCTTGTTGATGGTAAAATGTTGGGGGAAGATCATGTATATATTTATAAGCCAAATGGGTATATTTGTGAGATGTTTCCAGAGCAGAATTTCCTTTATATAAAGTTAGTGGAGAATCTATCTATCCGGAAAAGGGTCCAGTCCCACTTCGGCATTTTAATGATCGGAAGTGTTCATTTTCTAGAGCACTACGAAAATATCAGCTAATAATTATTTTACACCAACTTTGTAAAAAATGAGTTTTGATTTGGTCTGGGGTCAATATTCTCGACGAGTTCTAAAAGTTACAAAATTTCGAACATTTATCGTAGTTGGCCTAAAATATGTGATAGATAACGTACATAAAAAAAAAACCAGACAATAACTGTATAATACAATATTCCAAAAGCATCACTTAGATATCACTAATCTAAAGAAAAAAGGAAATCGACTATATTACATATTTCAAAAGCATAACGCAAATATGACTCTTTTAGTTTTAGCCGGAAAAGTACTACTTATGCCTGCACAACAAAACAAAGCATTTTTTTAGCTCGGCACATGCAATATATCTTCAAACATTGATCACTTGAACGATTTAACTTGCTCATATCAGAAAAACCTAAAACATTCATCTTGGCATGGACAGCTCGGATATAATTTGAACGCATACAAATCTGAATCGTCCATTGTTCGGTTAAGATCTTAGCCGTCAATTGCCGAGACGAGCGGCCGGATGGGTTGCTTTTGCAAAGTGCTGCCAAGCAGCATACCCATTATGCAAGACGCATATGGCATGGCCAGTTTAATATTCTCATCGTAAAATGGAAAAGAAATTCGAAATTGTTGGAGAATATATTTGAGAAAACTCCAAATTAATGAGGTTAAGCTAATAATAGTAATATGCCCTTCTCGACTGATCTCTTCTCCAATCCAATCAAAGGCGGCATGCCGGGACTTGAGAATTCACGAAAGAAACTCTCGCAGCGTGGCCCAAATAACTATGTTTTCGGGTGGGATACGAGCTAGGGACATGTTCAAAAGACACTTATCTCTCCGTCCTCTCTGCCACTTCACAAAATCCTCTGGGTTAAATTTGATTAATTTAATTTTGATGCTTTATCTTTGATCACCTATTAATTATCAAGAATATATGCAAGCTTCAAAAAAGATCGAGGAGGACAACAATCTAATCTAAGGACGGCCTTTTTCTTTAGTAATTCTGAATATTTATTTTTTTTCAATTACCAAGATATATTCTATCTACTTTGGAACAAGGATATATAGAGACAGCAACAAAACAACCTTTCCTCACAAAGTTGTTTGCTTAATGTAAATGCCAAGATTGGAATACACAAACCCTAAAAATAAGGGAAGATACATAAAAAAAAGAAGAAAAAGGAATAAAGATATGCCCGCAATATAAGCGTGCCATAATTTTTCTTATCTTATGCCTCTGCTTGGGGGTTCGATCTTCTTTTTCGTTTTCTTTTTAAAAAAAAATGCTCTTTGATCTTCCGAGCGAGCAAGAGAGAGACGTTGGGTTTTTTCCGTTTTCAGTTTTTCCTCGACGAGCATGGGGTACAAAATGCCTGGTATGAGTGAAAATATAACCAAACCGATCGAAAACCCGACAAAAAAATTCGGGGTTCGGTCGGTTTCAGTTTTTGATGAGTAAAACTTTAATTATCGGTTCGGTCTCAGGTATCTTTTACTTCGCGGACTACTAATTAGAGAATCTGTACGTGGGTGCAAGTAGCTTGAGTGTAACAAGAGGGGAAAATTAAAGAAAGGAAATCCCACACGAGATCTTCGCACAGGTGATAACATTGAATACATAGTCATTGTATGCCTGCATGAGATTCCAGGAGATATCTTGTCGGTGATTCCAGCCGTCTAAACGTATTTTGAACGGTCCGAATTTTCGAGAGAGAAAAGGAAGAGAGACAGTGGTCGGGTGAGGGAAAATAGGGAATAAATCTGGCTAGAATCGCCGACGAGTACCACTACGTGGTACCTGCTCGGCACCCAGAAATTTCTCCGTTTCTTAATACGGATGAAACACTTGCTGCACGTAACGTCTTTTCGAAATTATGATCGATGCAGATTAAATAGTAGTTTTTGTTTCTTTGACGTTTATAGATTCATCAAAACAGGGGGCTTCGAGTGGAGTGATGAATGGAATGGGGTATTCTTTCTTTTACTATTACGCTTTAAAGGCGTGATTTTAAAGAGCTTTTATTTATGCAAGAATAATGTGCCAAATTACTTGTCTTAATGAAGCTAAGCCACCATAATTTGGCTCATTTCATTGGGCCCCCAAACCACTAAACCCTAATATCATTGCTTATAGCAACCCCCAATGGAAGCGTGATGGTGGCCCTACTCTCAATCTAGTACAATTTCTTTTCTACTTTTTAATGGGCATGTTACCAATAATTAACCGGATGGATAGGTGGGTTTGCTCCCCATACAATTGGTCAGCGTCCGATTTTTGCGGTTAAGTCGCAAGAGAGATAATTCTAGTGAATCCCCTAGTCCCGACATGGATGGTCTGCCTTTAGCCAGACCAAGAAGGGAATTAGTTGAAGTGCGCCTAATTAAGTTGTCTCAGACACCCCTGACCGTCGACAAATATAAATGAACTAGTGCTAGCCCGTGCCTACGGCACTACACATTTCGGTTGGAAGGGGATGGCAGTTGTGTGATTTAGTTGAAAACCATGGACACTTAACCGGGAAGTGGGAGGATGCACTACAGCCTTTGGATCAAATGAATCTAAGCCGTTCCAACAACTTGTCCCCACATCCTTCTGTTTTATAATAGAGACTAGTGCTAGCCCGTGCCTATGGCACTACGCATCTCGGTTGGAAGGGGATGACAGTTGTGTAATTTAGGTGAAAACCATGGGCATTTAACCGGGAAGTGGGAGGATGCACTACAGCCTTTGGATCAAATGAATCTAAGCCGTTCCAACAACTTGTCCCCACACCCTTCTGTTTTATAATAGAGATGGAGCTCAAGTTTAAACTCATAAGATAAATAAGCAGAATTTTTGTCCGAAAAACTATCCAAATTGAGATGGAAGTGATATTTTAACTATCGTATTTCTTTGTGGGACTGAACCGTCTTGTCCAAGCTTTCTTTGTAGGCTCTTTCCGGGTGTGTACTTCGATAATCAGAATAGTTCATATATTTAGAACTTTGCCTACGTGCATTATCTAGTAAAAATCATGTTCATTGAATATAGATTGACATGTTTTCGAAAAGAATAAAATTTTTCGAAAAATGAGTAAAACGGATCTCGAAACACTGAATCAGAACCCATTTTTCTGCAACATAAAAACATAGTATTGGCTTTGTGAAAAATATGAATCGATATTCGATGAACATGTTTTCAACGAATTTGACAGGGGAATCCAGTCCCACAAAAAGCTTGAGCAAGAATACAAAGATAGTGCAGTCCCAGAATGGACAGGGGGGGGGCCCTAGCTTGTTATTTCTAAAGTGCTGATTGTTTGATACTTTTTGACTGTAAGCCAAAAGGCCAAACAAGCTCACTATCACCCTTCTTTCTCGGCTTCTCCGTGAATAAGTTATATACAACATCGTTCAATCTCACGCGTTAAAAGTGTATTGAATGATTTGGATTTTAAAAAAAAGGCAACTGATTTTGCCACTCACTATTTGTTAATGCCACTCCCCTTCTTGTTTTTATTAGGTAAATTTACTGAAACACCCTTGCACTTTATGATGTTTTGGTATCATAAAGTACAATGGTCTTTTAGTAAATTTACCTAATAAAGTGTAAGGGTGTTTTAGTGAATTCACCTAATAAAAACAAGAAGGAGAGTGATGTTAACAAATAAGGGAGTGACAAAATCAGCTCCTAAAAAAAACTCTTCTAGGAATTCCCAGAATTTTTTTTTTTTACAATCCAGACCGTCCAATAAACTTTTGGACGCGCGAGATTATCCCGGTAAATAAATTTCTCTTTTTTTCTTCTTCTTCCTTCATGAAATTTCCCAGAGGTGATATTTGGAGACTAGGGATGGCAATTTCGTCCGATCCGACCGCCCCCGATCCGATCCCCGCCCTGAACGGAGTGAAATTTTGGAGATCCATTCGGGGATTGGGTAGGGTATGGGGATTTTTTTTTTTTAAATTCAAGGACGGGTTGGAGGCGGGGACAAACATATCCCCGCCCTGAATCCTACCCGTTCCCGTTCCCCATTGTGTATCCACCCCCGCCCCATCCCCAAATCCCCGTTGTATGATGGGAGGGGCTGTATTTTAACCTTTTACATGCTCCTGCTGTTTCTGTTTGGAAATATGGGATAAATGACAAATCTACTTCATGATGTTGCGTTCTCCCCTTCTCTTGTTGCTGCTGCTGCTGTTATTAGGCGTTATTTGAAATCTGTTTTTTTTGTTATTAATGGCGCCTGACTTTGTTTGAAATCTGATGTTTTCCTGTTTTTTTATTATTGACGTTATTAGTGGCGCCTCAATAGACGTTGTAATTTGAAACTTGGCAAAAGAAATTTCTAGTAATTTATATTGTTTGAAATCTGTGATTTTTTTTAAAGTTAATTTTGGATCCCCGAATCCCAGTGGAGATTCCCCGTTCTCCTTTTGGGGCTGGCCGGGATGGATGGAAGACACAATTCCCCGTTGGGGATCGGGTTGGGGATGGGGACGGAGAAGTGGTTTGGGAATCGGGGATAAAGATAGTATCCTCCGGTCCCGCTCCGTCCCCATTACCATCCCTGTTCGGAGCCAACAGAGTGGGATTTATCGGATCCGGTCGTCGGACCTGTTTGGCTGGCCTGGCATCCCAGAAATCTCCCAAAATTGCAAATGAGGACTACTCTAATTACCTACTATGGACACGTGGCATCGAATAAGTGGTGGATGGAGTCCTATTTTTCAACTGCTGTCAGTCTGTCCTCTTCTTTAACCTTTTTTCCATAATAACAGGTCTGGTAATTATAAGGTCCGGATGAGACAAACACTAAAGTAATCACCTTAAGACTTCTTGGTTTAGGAGAGATTATTGGGTGCTCCTACAGCATTCCTCTGTCATATTTTTCCAACCCCTATGTGGTTTTTTTTAGGTTGAGAAAAAACGGAAATGCACCGTTAAGTATTTTTGGAATATTTTTTCAAAATTGCTCATACAAAAGTGTCTAAACCATTAAAACGTGCATAAATCTAAACCATAGGGTATCCTATGAAAGTGTCTAAACCTAAGCTATAGAGTATCTTATGAAAGTGCCTAAACCATGAAAATTCTATAGTAGGAAAATACACCCAAAAACCCTATGATAGTGCCGAAAACCCTAGGGGTACCTAGCCCTAGGGTAGGGTAGGGTACCCTTGTCTATCCTTTAATAGGAAAAAATAATAAAATATGAAATTGTATTTATTAAAAGGTAAAAGGATAATCTTTATAATGTGATCGTCCTTAGAGGTAAATAAAAACTGAGTTCATTCTCAATGGGTTTAACATGCATTTTTCTATCCTTAGAGATAATTTTCTCTTCTTCTTTTTTTTACCGCAATGATTTTGGCTTTGATAATCATGCCCCAATATTTGTCTTTTAGCGTTCTTGTCATATGTAAAAGACAAATGGAGTGCTAATGTCAATTACCTTTTTTAAAAAAATTTATTAGTTGCTTTTGGAGCATTGTTATGTAGGATTTCAATACTCCCAACAAACAACATACTAATGTATGGTCCAAGACTAAATATTTAGAACCCACGTGGGCCCTGTTTGATTCGGGTTTTGAGGAAGATTTTTAAGAGTAATGAGTGGAGAGAGAGAGATAAAAAAAAATTTACTAGGGACCGTGCGCAGAAATTTTGAGACCCCCAAAAGAACAAGCTCGCGATTAGATGGTGATTGAGTGCGTTGGGAACTTGGGTCACTACTGAATAATTACTCCTTGTATACTACAGACTTTTTGTTTTGTCCAACTTCGTGGGTTTTTTCTTGGATATTTCAACAAATACTTGTATAAAAGTAAAAAAATTCTTACTTTTCTGGTTCCTCCCGTCGAAACGAATCAATAATACAAAAAAGCTTGACGCAAAAACTAACAAACGGACAAAGAAATTCCAATGATGACGAACTAAAAAGTACGTAGTCTTCAACTTGTAGATTAGCGAAAACACCGCCTCAAAAGTGTAATATCCACTACCGCTGCAAGGTTATCGGATCCCACAAACTCATGGAGCACCATATGGTTGCGGAGCACTGGATAATGACCCGAATTTCTCTTTTTTATCCCAGGGCCCACGTTACATTCTTCACGTCATTCACGACCTCTACTCCCCAATCGTTGGGTCCCACATCTGTCCGTTGGGATTCGCGCCAATGGAAGAAATTGTTTGCCTCCAATTCCTACTGGGGTCCACACTACCCTCCCACCGCTCTCCTAAATATCTGATGTAATAAAACCCCAAAATCTCGCTCTTCCCCCACACTTCTCTCTCTCTCTCTCTCTCTCTCCACACTGCCACAGTGAAACCTCCCTCTCTCTCTCTCTCTCTCTCTCTCTCTCTCTCTGCAACTTGCAGAATAATTCAGCTCTCTTTCTTCCTTGTTCTTCGACTAGTTCATTTTCGCTTTGTTTCTTTCTTGGATTTGGTGCGTCGTACGTTGCATATACTAATACTTCCAGCAATGAGACTCTGCGGTAATTATGCAGCCGACTCGCCAATGCCTCTCCCGTGATCTCTGTTCCTCGATCTCCACAAGAGTACGTTTTCTAGCCTTCTCTCCTTTTCCATACATGCGTCTTGCTCGCTTGTTCGCTTGTTTGTGTATCGATTTACGTAATGTTAGTCTTAGATCCGTCAGTTGCGGGTTGAATCTGCACCGACAATTCCATTAAGTGGACGCTTAGGCAATTGAGCTTGAATTTGGGCCAGTAACCTTGATTTTTAGCAAAAAAATTGGTTTTTTCATTCCTAGAAAAATGGCCTTTTGAGCTGATTCATTCGATTGCAAGTGGACGCTAAGGCTACAATGTTCTTGTTCCTGAAGTGACTACACATCTCACTCATCTCGTTTTCTCATTCTTGGATCAGCTATACTAATGGATTTCACGATATGTGTTAATGTATGCTAGTATTTATGTCGACATAAAAGTGTTTCCATATGCTTGCATGTGTTTTGACTTCAAGTATTCTTTTTAATTGTACTAATTTTCCATGTTAATTTAGAAAAGTTCTACAAGATTGGTCCTTGCAGGTCTCTTGGATGTAATTTTTTTTTTTTTTTTATAAAAAAGTTTATATATGTGAGTGGAAAAAACTATCTATAATTCTATGTTATCAACAATTTTTTGGTCACGCGTGTAAAATAAAATGTTTTTTTTTTAATACTTGCGTATATAGAAACACAAGCTTAAGATCTATCGAGTAGCAATATGTAAACGTAGAATATAGTTTTTGTTATCACTATAAAAATACACTCGTTTGGGCCCCCACTATGAAGCGTCCGCCACTGGTTTCAACGTCCCGAACTTTGTTCACTGATTTTCACATGGATAGCGAGGACATTTTTTGCAAAGCGAGAAAAATGAAGATTGCACAGAACTCTTTCACTTCTTTGCATTCTTAAGGAATTCGCTGTTCTGCAACTTTGCAAGATCATGTGATCCTGCTTTCGCTTCCTTGTAAAGAACAAAAATTCATGGCTCGGCTAATCGAGGGCCAAACAATAGTCTGTTTAGTTCACGCATTCAGTTCAAGCTATAAAAAATTGTGTATTGGCAGATCAAAGATCTTCACATCCTGCCTCAAATTGTTCAGTCGTTCTGTGTCTGATGATCAGACGCTGACTTGAGAATTTTGACTGGGGAATAACCAAAATATTGTGCTATTAATGAGATCCACTATGAAGCGTCCACCACTGGTTTCAATGTCCCGAACTTTGTTCACTGATTTTCACATGGATAGCGAGGTCATTTTTTGCAAAGCGAGAAAAATGAAGATTGCACAGAACTCTTTCACTTCTTTGCATTCATAAGGAATTCGCTGTTCTGCAACTTTGCAAGATCATGTGATCCTGCTTTCGCTTCCTTGTAAAGAACGAAAATTCATGGCTCGGCTAATCAAGTGCCAAACAATAGTCTGTTTAGTTCACGCATTCAGTTCAAGCTATACAAAATTGTGTATTGGCAGATCAAAGATCTTCACATCCTGCCTCAAATTGTTCAGTCGTTCTGTGTCTGATGATCAGACGCTGACTTGAGAATTTTGACTGGGGAATAACCAAAATATTGTGCTATTAATGAGATCCATGTGTTGGTTAGATAGTCAAACTTGCGTAGTTGACCCTTACATTTGGTATTAGTTGAGTTTAGGAGTAAGTCACGTGCACTTGACATAATTATTGAGATTTTTGACAGCATCTGATTTCTGTGATGAGTGTTTGCTTGAATGAACCTGCTAAGGCCATCCTAGTTGCTTCTGTATGCTGTCCTACTTAACTATTTACATTTCTGTATCACTGTATGCGTGCAAATGTACTGGACTTAGTCCTAGGGCCTAGGCTGCTTTTTTATGATGACCCATAACGGATTACAGGGGCCTTTTGCATAATGTCATTTGTGTGCAGAAGGTTCTCTCTTTTGGGGGTGAAATGGAATATTTACAAACTAAAAGAGTACATATTTGTGTGGTAATACCTCTTACATCTTGGTTTTTACATTATACTAGGAACAGAACATGGTTCTTCCATATCCTTGCCTGTTTCACTTGAGTTAATTAATGCAGTTCTAACTTCGTTCTTACAACTTACAAGCACTAGAAGCACTCATCTCTTGTTAAACTTATGCGGGATGTAACTAAGAACTACTGTCTTGTAACATGTTTTGACAGGAAACATGCATGTGAACAATGCTTGATATGGCAATTGAAGTGTGATTCCGTGCAATTTAAGATGCGAACTAGTAATCAATACGCAAGATCTGCTGGGGACATGATGTTTAGTTTAGAGGTCAAAAGGAGTTCAAGGCCACAAGAAACCTCAAAAGTCATGAAGCCGAGGATCCTATCACCCCAAGCAAATCAGAGCCCCAAGTTTCAAGAAAAGCACAATATTGCCATTCCAATTGGTCAATGTTACCTTGATCAGAATCATGAAACAAGACGGAGGGCAGGTGACGTTCTTATATTACTGCCAAAATCTTCAAAGAACTCTCAAAACCCTTTGATTGGGAGTAAGACAAATAAAAACGACGAGCTCGTCAAGAACATGTCGAATTTGCCAGGCTATCTGCAGCGAGGGGAAAATCTCCAGGAGAAGGCTTTGAATTTCGGAGTTCTAGATTGGGAGCGTCTAGAAACATGGAAGCACAAAAAAGTGACCCAACCAAGAGGTGATGCTAGTGCATCTTCCTCTGGCAGTAGTTCCATGTTTAAGGCTGGGGGGTCGATTTCACAGTCTGGTTTCATTAACAGCAAGTCTCTCGCTCCTCACAAGAAGCAAGTTAGTCCATCCCTAAGGGAAGGTATTTCTCATGATATTAAACAATCCCATGTACGAGAAGATTTTAAAGCTTCTTCACGGTACACATTGGAAGGGCAGCGAAAACCACCCAGGAGAAATCAGTCTTCTGGCAGAAATCAGTTAGAGAGATGCAAGAGAGAAGGTTCAGATCGAAAGATCAGATCAAAAAAGGGAACAACATTGTCCGATTTAAGAAAACATGAGTTCTCGCGCCCTTCTAAGGATGAGAAACGTGCTCAATATAGGGTAGTAAACAATGGTGTGGAGGATTTGCAAGCATTGAAATATTATTTTGGTCAAAAGCACTGCCCTAGAGAGCACAGAAGCACTGTTCTCCTTTTACCAAAACACTCTCCCAGAGAAAGTTGCTTCGAGAGTGTTCAGAGTTCTGAACCGGGAATACTATCTGATGCAAAACCGGGTGAAGCAAACCAGGAGGGTTTTTCAGATGGTTTTTCTTCTGAAGAAGTTCACTCAGGAGAAATGTATTCTGGGATTCCACACTCATGCCCACTGCCTATTGGAGTCAAGAGAAGCATTGGTGAAACACCAGCCATATTATCCAATGGTCAATACATGGATGAGAATGCATCAAGAGTGAAGCCTCCAGGTGCAAATGGAAGTGATGGTTCCAAGAGATTGGATCATGAAACTACTGAACCTGCTGCTGTAAAGGGAAGGCATTCCTCACCAAATCATCGGTATAGCTTTAGCCTTGCTAGAATCAGCAGAAGTTTGAGTTTTAAGGACAGCTCAAACATTCCACAGTTGAGTTCCACATTTGCTAACATCAAGTCTGTTTCTGTGGATACTTGCCCAATTTATGTTGGAGTAGAGACCAAAGGTGAGTCTGACTTGAGGCGGCACAGATTATCTAGTGCTCAGAGCATGGAGCTTTCTTGTGATGATTCTCACATGGTCACATGTCCAATCGAAACACTAAACACACCATCATATTCAAATGCAATTAGGGGTTACAAGCAAGTGGATCAAGAAGCTACTGAAGCTGTGAGAGGAAGGCATCCGTCTCCAGATCCACGCTTAGACTTTGGCATCGGTAGGATGAGCCGAAGTTTCAGTTTTAAAGAAGCTTCAACTGTTCCACAGTTGAGTTCCACATATGCTACGGTCAAGTCCGGTCCAGTGGGATCCGAAGTGTCTGATTCCTTGGACAATGCAAACAAACACAAGACGAATTTTCATGGGAGATCAAGGTCCAGCCCTCTAAGAAGGTTGCTAGATCCTTTATTAAAGGGCAGGCTAACAAATTCACGCCATTCTGCTGATATCAATCACCCATTGACAGCAAATGATACAACATCAACAATCCAAGCTTTTCTTCAACTCACAATCAAGAATGGACTCCCTTTGTTCAAACTTGTTGCCAATAACAACAATGACATTCTTGTTGCCGTTAAAAACGTAACTGCATCTGGAAAGGATGATTCTAGCTGGATTTTCACATTTTACTCCGTCTGTGAAATTAAGAAGAAGAGTGGCAGCTGGATTTCTCAAGGGCATAAAGGAAAAAATCATGGGTTTGGGTACAATGTCGTAGGTCAGATGAAGTTTTCTGGCTCTTATTATCCAGATTTGACCGTACAGAATCCCAATGACCAATTTACAGTGAAAGAGTCTGTACTGTATAGTGTTGATGATAGACAAGGAGACCACGAATCAGTACAGTTAGCAGTAAACAGGGAGGTCGCTGCCGTAATTGTGAGGATCCCAATGGGGAATTCTGATACCAATGGAGATGAGGGAAAGAAGGGAAAAGAGTTGATAGGGAAGGGATTCGATAACACAACAGTTATTCTTCCTGGTGGTGTTCATGGCTTGCCAAACAATGGGGCTCCTTCACCATTGATAGAAAGATGGAAATCTGGTGGATCGTGTGATTGTGGCGGCTGGGATGTCGGTTGCAAATTGCGAATTCTTACTGATGAGGATCGGAGCTGCAATCTGATGGAACCATCCATATCTTGCTCAAGCCCAGATCAATTTGATCTTTTCAATCAGGTACAACTTTAATTGTCAAATTGGTTCTTTCGGAGAGTGTATGTGGTTATTTATTTATTTATTTGTATGGATTTTGCATTCTGGATTCTCCTCCGAGTTGTTTGGCACAGGGAATCCAATTCTTTTCCAATAAGAAGGAATTTTCAGAAACTCATTTCAATTACTGAGTGAAAAAATTCCTTATCCCTAAAATTCTCATGAAACTGCCACCCACATGCACCGCTGACCAACCACCGCCGCCGCCGCCAAATATTCGTGTTTTTTCACAATGGGGAAGGAGATCTTGGTCAAATTCACATTCAAAATCTATTTATCGGATTAAAGCATCAAAACTTGTTCTGTTGCATGTGTTTTATTTTCCAAATCCCTTCCACGTTCGGAACACTTTTTAGCTTCTGATTATTTGAAAATCTAAAATCCTAAAAGTCTCTCTCAAACACCCACTTTTGTGTAATACATTTGTTCAGTTAATAATTTGCTTCCTGCACAGGGAGGAGGAGGTAGTGACAATAGGCCAATCTTCAGCCTGGAACCATTCGAGAAGGGGATTTACTCGGTTCAATTCAGCCCATCGATTTCTTTGCTACAAGCATTCTCAGTTTGTGTTGCAGTCATAAGTAATCAAAAGTCATTTGATTTCTCAGAAGCGAACCACCCTTCTGAAGCAGAACTTCTTCACGAATCCAATGCTACTGGATGCGATAGAATGAAAACTCCCACCAAATATGTTCCTCCTCCCCCTCTATCTCCTGTTGGAAGAGCTTAGTACCATTCAAGGGATCTGTTTCAGTGGTGGTTCTGTATACACGTAAGGAAGTAGAAATATAAACCTCGAAGAGGTGTCTCGTTATTATCAACAAATCATCGGTTTGTCATAATTCGCATCAAATTTGTGGGATGATATTGAATTAGAGTCTACTGTGGATGAAGAAATACTTTATCACTTCAGTTTTTGTAATGGTTCTGTTTTGTATTAGAAAGCAACGAGGCAGTTATTTCCTGGGAACAGAAGAAATTTAGTGATCCATGGCATCATGAGTTGCAAACAAGTTTACACTAACACAATCTGAATGCACTGCTGCCAATTCAGAGTCATTACGCAAATGTTTGTATAAATCATTCCACTGCCTGAAAGTAGGAGGATATATGAAAATTTCAGAAGGCAGATTGTCCAACAAATCTCTCTGCTTCAAAAGTCAACATGGGATGCGTGGTGAACACAGATAAACCATTGACCGCCGATCTTCTCAAACACATTCGTTGCGATCTGTCTCCCCCAGCTGCTTCCCTTTGTTGTAACCATTTCAGAGCAAGTAACATACCCAAAATCGCCTCTCACGTGAACTTGAACATCTTTAACCTCAATCTCTAGTGGAAACTCATAATCAGCCCAAACAAGTTCCCAGCTCCCCATTACGAGGTCATAACCAGATATGGCACCCACACCTGGGTGCACAACACAAACATTTTCACCTTTAGCCCAAAGGGCTTGCATGGATGCCAGGTCACCTTTCCGGAATGAGTTGTAGAATCGAGTGTTTGCTGATAGTACCGCGGCTTTGCCATCCTCCTGGAGAAATCGGAGGGTATCCCTGAGTTTGGCAGCTCGTGCGTAGTTTTCCTCCTGAATGGCGATTTGCAGGTCCCGCTTTAATGTCTCCTCATCTAGTGTGATGCTTTCACTGCTTAAAGCTCCCCCTGAGCCCTCGCTTTTAGCAACACATAGTCTATGTGAATGCGAACGAGAAGCTTTTCTGAATGGGGCTGCACTGTGAAGATGCAAAGTTAGACCATCTTATATCTGAGAGAGAGAGAGAGAGATTCAACATGCCGGTACATCCCAATGTTCAAATAGTTGGCCGACCCAAATTGGGCTCGAGAAGGCCAATCAAATATGGTGGCATGTGGCAAGACAAGCATAATTTATACTCCCTCCGTTCCAAATTAATAGTCCGGTTCGGTCTCCAACGCAACTTTTAAATTGTTAATATCTTTCAATCTATAATGTCTAAAAAGATTTTAAAAACTTTGTATAATAGAACTAATTGAGATCTATCATATGAGATCCATATTGCACATAAAATTTATTATAGATTGAAAGATATTAACATTTTAAAAAATGCATTGAAGACCGAACCGGACTATTAATTTGGAACGGAGGGAGTAGGTGACTACTGACTACAAGTAATGTTGGATGAGTAGACCATATCAAGCATGTATAGCTCTACACGACTCTTAAGTTGTTTCATTTTATTGCAATATGACAAGCTACTAAGGCTGTAGCTTATACATAGCATGATGGCAAGAGGCAGGTTCCAAAAACCAAATGCTGATGAAGATCTATTGCTTTGCCTCCATTACTCGATTTCTTGATATATTCTACATTGAAGACAATACAATGCCGTATGGTGTTGCAATAGTGGTTTATACACAATGTATCGTTTACTTAACTAGTATTTCGTTTGTTTAATAGATCCAAACTATTCTTGATCTATTTCAATCTATCATGTTTTCCCCAGATATTGTAAAAGACCTTATTATGAAGATACTGTTGCATATGACCTAATAGAATCGGCAACACGGTGACAGACCTTGATTGATTTCAAGACTTCAATCCATCACATAACCTTACCTCACAAAAACCAGAAACTAATTACCTGGTAGTGCATGCTAATATGCCGAGGGGTATTTGCAGAACACTAGGTTATACATTCTGCTTTCATTTCCCACTTTGGCATGGGTTCATCTTAGTATCGAAAAGGCATGAAATATATTTTTGTTATTGTACCGGTTTTTCCCTTCCTGAAATGGTTAAATCTAACCCTCATCCACGCATGCGTGAAACATGACCGTGGCTGAACTTTTCAATAGGGATGTGGGAATCCCACTAGCAACATGCCGAATTAAGATGCCAAATTCCAAGGGCAATTTGATCCTTCTACTATGACAGAATGCAACCAAGTACTAGCATTACTAAGCACAGCAACAATAGATGGAGAAATAAGGGTGGTTAACCAAGTCTTGGTAATCTGCCACATGGCATCATGGTGTTTCTGTACCTGTGTGTGGGCTACCCGCCCGAAAAAGAAGAAGAGTTTTTGAAAAAGAGATGTTTTTGAAAAATGGAAGAGTCGCCACCCGGATTTGAGGTTTGCCACCTGAGAAACCGTTTTGGTTGAGAATGATTTTTGAATTTGAAAGCCAGAGATCGCTTCGGGTTCGGAAGCCACGTTACGAGAGGGGAAGGGTTTTACGGCACCCCTCTCGCCCGATACGAAATCGGCCTCTACTCGACATTTGTGGGATTTTTATCAAAAATATTTTGTTTCATAAAAGTTGCTAGCAGGTATCCACAGGTATATCAAATAAAGGGTGCATGCACGTGCCAGTGTACAATATATGATAATGAAATGACACAGAGTAAAAAATAACAGGAAATCAACTATTGCCACTGGAACCACTCCCGAGCGCTCGGGACTGCACTCCTGAGCGCTCAAGAGCTCTGCTGAATCACCCTGCAAACCTTGGTTAGAACAGATGCAATATGGTACTTGAAATAGGAACACAGAGTTGTCAATACACACTAATGCTCAGCAAAGGTTTTAAACAACTAAGAACTGGTCCTAACCATCCAAACCTTGCTTCCTTGCAACTGAAAACAAACCTAACTGGGCTCTGGAAGGACAAGTGCACACCCAGTGCTTAAAAGAGCATTGAAAAGGCAATATACAAGAGGAAATGAGATTTGCTGCAATGACATCACTCTTGAGCGCTCGGAAGCGCTCAGGGGTGTGCTGCACCACAGGTCTTATTCTAGACAGAAAGCTAACACATCTTGACATGTTGTTTTCATTCTGTTTTCTGAAGATGAGATACTCTGAAAATGGTTGAAAATATCTGTCCTTGAATAAAAAGTTGGAGAAGATGTGCCTCCATCTTCAGAAAATAAATTGTTTATGTCAACATATCAAAGTGAGCCATTGTAATTATGAAATTTTTTCATTTTCCTTGTATATTCACCAGAAATATGAGAAATAGGGGTGAAACCAGTCTTGAGTGCTCAGGAGAGGTATTGAGTGCTTGGGAGTGTTCCTGAGCAGGTTGAAAATCTATTTTATGACTCTTTTACCCTTGTTTTTACACTAAGGCCACTCAACCACGCATCCAGTATGAGGAACTGGAGTGGACCGGGTGACCTCCCTTAGAAGGATAATAGCCCTTTGATTGAAAAGTAGAAGAATTTCTACCTTCTTGGTTTGAACTAGAACCTTGCTTCTTGGATGGTTTTGATGGATGGAAAAGGATGGAAAAATGCAAGAAGTCAGAACCAGATGTAATCCTCAACTTCTTGAATTTTTCTTGATGTATTTGGTATTTTTTTTGGATTTTCTTGGAAATGTTTGAGTGAGGATGACTTTTGAAGACGAGAGTGAAGTGTTGGTTTTTTACTTTTGAAAACAAAGGGTTAGAGAGGGAGAATATTTCGTGTCCCTTTAATGCAACATTGTGCTGTTTATATAGGGGGAGTAGAAAATAAGATTTATATTGAAAATAAAATGGAAAATATTTTAGGGGGAAAAATATCATCATTAGTCTTCAGCACTCTTCTGATGGAGTGTTCAGCCGAGAAACCTCAGGTTTGAACAAATATAATGATGCATTTCTGAAAAGCTGAAAGCTCAAGCATCCATTGGGCAACACAGTGGTCCTGAACGCTTGGGACAGTCACTCCTGAGCGCTCGGGAGTGAGCTTGATATGGGTTTTTGAAAAAGGGTCCTGGGCGCTCGAGAGTGGTCTTGAGTGCTCAGGACTTATTTTCAGCGAATTGTTTTGATTTTTTGAAGGTTCAAGAAGCAAGGTCCAAATTTAACCAAGGATTGTTTTAATCCAAATTCATCATTGGGGGGCCTCAAGGCCACAAATTAAGGATGATTAATAAGTCCAAATTGGGTGTCTACACTGTGGGTGTGAAGATATGGGACATGGTCTTTCCACGTAAATTTTAATGAATTTGCTTGCAACATTTTAGTCAACCGTACCAGAGTAAATAAATGTTGCTTCCGGTCATAAGCCACACATTTTGGTTCTTGTCCCCCTTCTGTGATACGTGTGTAGTGAAGATGGAAGAACATACTATGTGAATTAACATTTATCAGATTCAGAGTAATGTGCATGCTACTTTGGAAGCTAACAATGAGCAACACAAAGAACTGCAAACCAAATATTTGTGATAAAGCAATTTTTGATCACGGTGATTTGCAGTTTGGTATAAGAAAATCTGAAAAGAGTGTTTCCGCAAGGCGCCATGCTAAAAGTTGACATCAAAAGCATTTTGGACAAAACAAGGTTCTCAAAAAGATAACTTCAAAAACTTGTGTCATGGGAGCTACCTGACGATCCTCATTTAAGCCCCATCTAATGTGTCAGCCTTAATTGTTTTCCATGTGTTTGCTGGAGACGATAAAGTATATAATGACAAAAGCCAAATAGACCAATAGTTGGAGTACTTAACATGAAAGAGACTCAGTCTACAACATCCAAGGGTGTAATCACCCCTATTGGTTTAAGTAAAAGTCACATAAGGAGTACCTAGATTTTGAAAGAAGAGCATAGAACATGCCAAACAAGTTGGTCAATGTTCAATGCCAAGAAGAGCATTGAACATGCCAAAGTCTTGAGCATTTTAACCATGTATTCTCATAGAAAGCAGAAGTCTCCAAATTAATTAGATGGACATGCCAAATAAGTTGCTCCATCAAACAAAACGGGACCGCAGGAGTAGTTTTACAACTATTGGCCGATTCTATTAACTAACTAAGGTAAAAGAATAGAGTTAAAGATGTTCTAGCATTGCGCTTTCCATTTTTTTCTCCTTCATCGAGACCTTAAATCCCCACAGCTTCTCTCAGCAGCCATAAATTTCCTATCAGTCTATGTATCAAGTTTCCATGTCAAAACAATTCGAAAGTTCGTCTTGAATCAGGGGAAACAAATTAATGGGCATCTGCAAAGTGTGAGCAATTCTGCAGGAACTTTCTTGAAAAGACGAGATTTAGCACTTTCTATTGCGGGGAGGTTAATAGATGAGCACTACTTCTCAGCAGGCTCATGTTCAGACATTTATGCAATAGAACATAAGAATTTGAATTTCAACGAACATGTATACTAGTTCTCTATCACCGGTCACATAGATGTCACTTAGAAACTGATACATGTTCGCCCTCCACACGTCGGTGAGATATTGTATCTTGTATGTAATGTATAACCAAATATCATGTGATTTACTCACAGGCCCTCACGTGATAAGCACTAGAATTGCAAGGCAAAGACAACTTACCAAGTGCTGCAGTTCTCGAATTGGGGTTGTGATTAAGCAAGACCCCCATGCCATCTCCTCGTCCAATACTACGAGCTAAAACTAAATTTTGTTGGTTTGTAGATAGTGATGAGAGGCGATGAAGCATCGAAGAACGCTTGATGCATGGACATGGAAAGCTATTAGAATCCCTGATATTAGAAATACTTCCCTGGATGAATGAAGGCTTAAGATTGTAAGACACTACACAGAAATGAGTTCTGCAATGGTTGATGGTGATTTCAACAACAAAACAAAACCATAAAAAGAGAAACACAAAGAAAGATAATCAACTATGCAAGTACTTATAAAGCATTTCAACAAGAAGAGAACTTTTGTATAAAATGAAAAATCAACCAAGGAGTTACAAACCACTAGAAAACTTATTGAAGTTATACATTTTTCTTATCTGATATAAGTGTGATGCATTTAGTAAGTTCCAAAGTATGTGAACCTGTATATTAGGTTACGCCTAATTTGATGACTTCTCAATAAAACCCATCAAACCAATAGGAAAGTGAGTAACAATGTGATCGCCCTCTGACGCTGCTCATTACCAGTTTTTTTTTTTTTTTTAGATAGAAAATTTCATATTCAATCTCAACACAAGCACGCGCTAAAAAGCTGAATCACAATAACTTACATTACATGTTTTTTTGTACGGAAAGTTCCTCTTTTTTTTTTTTTTGGACATGGGTGGAATCCTTGATGCCTTTTCAATTAATTAAAATACTTAATAAAAAAAAAACCGATTCCCTTTCGAAATTCGCGCTGAGCGCGCTCTCTGTCGCGCTTCCCCAGACTCTTAGGGTCGACGGACTAACCCATGTGCAAGTGCTGTTCACATGGAACCTTTCCCCTCTTCGGCCTTAAGAATTCTCATTTGAATATTTGCTACTTCCACCAAGATCCGCACCAACGGCCGCTCCACCCAGGCTCATGCCTAAAGTTAGTTTTGCAGCGACCGCTACGCCCTCCTACTATGAAAAGCCCAATCTATAATTGGAGATTATAGATTCATAGGTAAATCAAACGTTATTCCTTAAAAAGGAATTTGCTTGAGCAACCTCACATAGTCACACACATATATACTTCAACCAAGGTATCAATTACACCTATACTGAAATCTTAATCAGAAATTTTCGCACCTAACAATACCAAAGCAGGTAATGCCTAAAATTCGGCTCGTAACTTGACTGTATAGAAATGAAACTCACCGTTTGAGGAAGAAAAGGCCGATTAAGCTGAGGCTTCAGTGACGTCGCATGGAGATTTGAAACCTCCATAGCTGAAGGCAGCGAATTGTTAAACATCAACTGTAGAGAGAGAGAGAGAGAGAGAGAGAGAGAGAGGTCTTCTCCAAGTCTCAAACGAAGGAGACGAAGAGCGAAGTGGCAGTCACTAGCCTTTTCATTACAGTAGTTTGCAGGCCTGTTTGGTTGGTCACCAGGAAAAAATGGATTTTCAGGTCCGGCCCACTTCCATCATTTTGTTATTTTGCTACTCCTATTAAAAAAGTGTTACGGAAATTTAGGGGCCGGCTGCGGAGATTCGGAGAAGTCTCTGAAGTCGTATTTCCGTTGTACGTCTCGGTAATTAATAGTCCGGTAAAAATTTTTTTTTTTCTCGAAAGAGATTTTCAACAAAGCTCAACGATTAAACATTTTTGTTTTTTCGGATGACTGAGATTCCACGAATTGCTATTTGGTTGTCTACTTTTTGAAAAGGGGATGGGGAAAATTAAAAACCGATAGTGGTAATTATAGGTGAAAATATTGGTTTTGATGTTGGATCAGTTGACCCACCGGCCCATGGGGGTTCTTCTGGGCCGGTCCCATGCGAATGGAATATGTCCCATTTGGTCCTTGCGCATAAGTATCTTTCCACAAAGTCCTATTTGCACTCGCGCACGCACTGTTCCTCTTTGTCTCTCTCTCCTCCGTCTGTCTCACGCGCACCCCACTCCCTCTCTTTATTTTGTCCCGTTCGGCTAAATAAGCCAAGTGGCTTATTTTTTTGTTCTTATTCAAATTTTTTTCGTATCACTTGGCTTATCATCAATTTTTTGGGGATTATTGCATCCTCATGACAAGAGGAATCTAAAAAGTAAAAAAAAAATTGATCGAAATCTATTTTTTAATAAAGACAAAAATAAGCCAATAAGCCAATTTTTTCGTCTTTATTCAAAAAAATTTGGATTTCGATAAAAAAAATTTACTTTTTAGATTCCTCTTGTGATGAGAATGCAATAATCCCCAAAAAATTGATGATAAGCCAAGTGATACGAAAAAAATTTGAATAAGGACAAAAAAATAAACCACTTGGCTTATTTAGCCGAATGAAAAAAGCAGTTGGAAAACAAAAAGACTGACACAGTGACGTAATGTTCTCTCTCCTCTCCTTTTCAACCTTCAGGCGCACTATATCTCTTTCTCTTCTTTTTTTAATTCAAAAAAAACTTACTCCGTAAAATCTTTTATAACATTTTTGTACATATCTATTATTTACAAAACTTTATATTTTTGAAATCTAGTTGTAGAGATCTAGCTAATGAGACCAATATTGAATATAAAATTGTGAAAAAATAAAATTTTATTTTTCAATGTCCATTTTATTTTGTCTAAATTTAAAATTTACTGTCTAAATTCACAATTAATAATATTTATTTAATAATTGTGTTTAAATTTTTAATTAACAGTCTAAATATAGAATTAACAGTGTTTATTTAAATATTAATAGTGTTAATTATCAGCCTAATAGTATTACTCCCTCCGTCCCACTTTGTTGTGCCTAGTTTGACTTGCACGAAATTTAAGAAAATATTACAATTAGATTGACTTTTGATTAATTTCCCATTTTACCCTTTCAGAAAATAGTATTGTATTTGAGTACTAAACTTTTGTTAAAAAAAAAAATTGAACCCATCAAATCCAAAATACTCTCCTGTCATTGTCAGGAGAGATGGAGCCCACCCAATCAATTTTAAATTCAAACCATGTTTAAAATTCAAACCCTTTTAAATGTAAAAGAAAATAAGGGGTAAAATGGTAAAATTGACATTCAAAAATAGAAAGTTTTGAAACAAGCATATCATTTTGGGACATCCCAAAAAGGAATAAGAGCGGAACAAAGTGGGACGGAGGGAGTAATTAACAGACAAACTCAAAACCTACAAGTGCTGTGGCCGTAATGGGCTCCTTAGGTATGAGTTGGGCCGGATATGGGTCGGGTCGAGTGAGTGGATCTGGTCCATGTACAACAGACAAACTTAAAACCTACAAGTGCTGTGGCCCCATTTGCCTATAAAATAGCTTTGAAGTTCAAACGAGAAGTTTTTGGGTGGCAGGCAGGTTCCACGTGACGATACCCGTCAGCGATCTAGACCTTTCAAACGTGTTTTGAAGGTCTAGATCCAGACCTTCAAATTTATTCTCTCTCTCTCCTCATCCAACTACTCTCTCTTCTCTTTTTGTCTCTCTAAAATCCGAATAGTCCAAAACACGTTTGGACGTGTTTTGGACGATCTGAATCGCCGATGGAATACCACGTATGTGTTACCCTACCGGCACCCAAAAATTTCTCTGTTAAAACCCTTGCCTAACCTTTACACCACACAGATATGACAAAAGTATTACTCCAAAACTGGACCTACAGGCTACAGTCAAGCCTTTTCTTAAAGCAATTTGGAAAAAAAAAAACTCAAACCAGATATTCAAGAACTTGACCCAGTAATCGACATTATGTGGACCAAAATGTCACACTTGTATTGAAAAAAAAAAAGATATTTAAATAGACTAGATCAAGAAATAAATGCCACTGGGGAGGAAAGTTTTGGTTGAAAAAGGCCAACTATTTGAGTACGAAAATAAAGCTCGGAATTTTTAAAAAAATAACTCAAATAAAAAAGGATACTAAAAAATATAGTTTTGTCGTTTTATATGAATTGTTTTAATTTTCCCATCCTCTCGTGGAGCAGAAGAATATTGTTAGAATAATGAAGAAGATGGTAGAAGATTATCGATTAATTGTAACTAGGAGCCCATCACGGTTTGATTATGATCGACTTTCCGTAGCTAGCACTCTCATGATTATTCAATTCATTACAATATTTACTTTCTCTATATTCTCATAACAAATATATTGTAAAAACTATACCCGATTTGGTGTAAAGTGAAATAAAACAACCAAAAATACTCCTAATAAATAAATAAATAAAAACGAAGAAAAGAAGGCGGCTTGACCGGTAGGGTCAATGTTGGCTTTTAAAAATTAGGTGGGAGGCAACTTCCCCTTGGACTACACCAATTCGGAATTTGGCCATTTAATCTGTCAAAATAGCACGCCAATGCCAAAAAAACTCATTTCCAGCCCTGTTGTGTTGACTGGTGTTGGGTCAATTTCTCCTTGATAACTCGGCTCTCCGGATCTGCTTACCAGCATTTCGACTAATCCTAAGAGACCAATTCCAATGCCTACTTACGGGAGCCTAATCAAAACTCCAAAAGAATCGATACCACTTGAGAGATTTTGAACCTGAATTCTTAAGAAAGAACAAACCCCTAAACTCAGGTCTTGACCGCTAGGTCAGCCTTTTGTTGGTCAGTAGGGGTGTAAACGAGCCCCCAATTGGTTAGTTATATTCACAAAGCATCAAAAATGTAGTTTCCAAAGTGCTAGTACTCCTATTTTGCAAGTCTCACCATCGCACTATAAGTTTTGACTGTTTCGCCAAATCTTTGAATGAAATTTGACCTACAAATTGGTATTTTTCCATAATCAATAACTTGGTGGTGGAAATAGATAAGAATGAAATACTCCTATGCAGAAAAAAGTAATAAATCAATGACTTGCTTTCGGCTAGATTTAGTTCAGAGAACTCTCAAGAGTGTGTTTCTTAAGAATGGATAACAAGACTAGTCTCGTTAGTCGGTAATAACGAGATCGGTGAAGTTAGTGGACACTGAGATTGATCCCTCGAGTTAGATGGTCCATTGAGCCGGTTGCGTAGTATAAAAATGGATAAAGAAATCATCATTAGAAAAAACACATATTCCAAATCCATATCTTGATTTTCACCTCATAATAAGTTACTCCACTAGAATTCAAAATCAATCGGCGATAATTTGTCACGCGCCGTAGTTTTTTTTAAAATCTCACATTCATGAAATATGAAATAGAGATCGATTTGAAATGGAAATTGAAAGAGCCGAATTAAGTACAAACATTAGCTTCTTTTAATTTTCTTATGCTGTCACTAGCTGTCATGTTTTCCTATAAAGTTAGTGAATTATGAATGTGACTAAAAATGGATCTTTATTACTATAACCAACGCATATATATATTACTCAAAAAGCTCAAAACCACGTAATAAAAACAAAATTACAGGAATGCAAATTTAAAGTGTGACAACTGATCAAATCACTTCAGATTCATTGGACATACGTACATTTATTGTTATGATTTATTTATTTTTAATCAAATTGGACAGACCTGAAGTACAGAAATACTTCCTCTGTCCCAATTTTTGACAAATATAATCAATTTAACATCCGGTTAGGATGAAACGAGAGACTAAAGAATAGAGACGGAGGGAGTAATAGCAAAATAACAGAACTGTTTACATGCATTAGCCAAATATCCCATCATTAAAAGCAGCTTTTATGAGCAAATAATGTCCACTTGGACCCTCTATTTGTTACTCTCCCTATGAGCTGTCTTGAGCCTTGTTATTGCTCCAGATAGATTTTCAAAAATTATTATTTTTCCCTTTATTTTTTTGGTTTGTAGTTACACGTTAATACTTGTTATACGTTATCGCTATCGATTCTCACTCTCATGAACTTCAGTAACACAAGATTCTGAAAGAAGATTTTATGATTTCACTCACGCTCATGCACGCATGCGCCACATGTGGCGTAGTGTGACCGAACTTTTTTATTTTGCAGGTCACCATGTTTTTAAATATTTGAATAATGGAAACAAAAATTTCAAGCTAGAGCTTAATTTCATTAGACAAGGCGGCCCGCAAATTTAAAATTCAAGTTAACGAGAAAGGATGTCTGCTTTCTGCCTGGGTTTTATATATTTGACAATTTAACCCTTTTAAAATTCCAAAAAGGAAAAAATTCCCACCACAGAACAATTACAGTAAAAAGGTTACCTAATTCTTCGGCCTAGGCCCCATCCATTCTGTTAACTTCAGTTTTGAATAATTGTAGCTGCCGAGTCAAAATGGCTATCCTAAATGCGGTGCACTACAGCACTCCCGAGTCCCCCGTATCGTAAATGTTATACATACACACAGAAAAAGTTCAATCGAACATAGACCTCTATATCAATAAATTGCATTTGTGGAAAACAATATAGACCATGAAAATTTAAAAATGACATTTGCAATCCATTCAGACTAGCAAATGCAAACTATTTATCTAGCTACCGATGTTTAATCTAATTAATTTTTGCAACAACATACTCTCTTTGTCCAAAAAAAAGTTAGCCCTCTACAAAAAGAAGTATAGTTTTTAACCAAAAAATAAATTATTTTGTATCGATTTCTAAAAGAGGTTTCACACCAATTTAAATTTTTTTTATTTCCGTATAAAGAAATATAAGAATCTATTTACGAAGTTGTTTAATTTGTTAAACCAAAAATTGCACATATTTTCCCCTGATTTACTAATCCCCACCCATGGTACAAGGGAATATGTGAGGCCACATGTTTCTCAAGATTAGCTAGTCTCACGCAAAGGTGGGATTTTTTTTTTTACCACAACGATAACAGGTAATATTATAGATCAAGAGAACAAAACATCAGGAGAAAACTCAATCCCTAAACAAGGATCAAGAAATCAAAAGGAGGGGACTCCGTCCAAAGACTACACCTAACTCCAAACAGGCGGAGCATAGCAGAAAGTAACAGAACCATCCACGCAGATGAGAGAAGCTCCACAAATGGAGAGAAATCTGGAGACACCAAATAAAAGAACCAAAAGACCAAAAAGAAAAAACAACCCAAATCCAAACCTAACAAAAAACAAGACACCACTCCACAGAAACGCCGAGCAACATCGGCGATATCTGCAAAGATTATTGGGCTACTTAATACCCTGTACTATTGTACTATCCAACAAAACCATTGGTCTTATTTTCGTCTTCATTCCATAGTCAAAAACGGCAATTATACATGTCTGTCAAGTTTACAATACGTACGGTTTTCCATCATTACTATTAAGCCGACACAGCCAAACGGGAAGATAACAGACTGGATGGGAGAGTCCGGTCCGAATTCCTCGCGCCTATATATAAGGAAAACAGAGGAATTTCGATACACATTCTTCTCTCTCATCATTTCCAAACTCCCTCTCTCCTCCGCTTCTCGCAAAGGATCGCGGAGCCCCGATATTTCTTTCTTTTCTCCCTTCTCCCTCCGTCTTCCAAGAACAAGAGAGAGAGAGAGAGAGAGAGAGAGGGAGAGAATCCTCATAGTTGTAATCATTGTAGGAAACCAATAAAGTTTCGAAGATTTTGGGCACCCAATTACGAGGCGATTTTGGCGGTCTACAATTCGAAAACTAATCTCAAGATTTTCTCGTTTCTGGGTTTCGAGGATTTTTCTTGGTTTTGGCGATTGGGTCCCCACTGGTGGATCGTACTTGTCAAAAAGTTCGGATTTTTTCTTTCTTCACTTGCCATTACAGAGGACTATTGTGCATTAACGAGAGAGATTTTGAGAGAGTTTCGATGAATGATGGTGGTTCTTTGATGTAATATGGACGCATTGGTAGTAATTAATACAAGAAGAATATGTCGCTGTACATTGGTCGCGAGGCTTCAAAGGTTCGTCTTACGCTTGCGTAGAAAAAGTTCCTTTTTTTTAAAATTTTTTTTGGTAATGGCATGTTTGGGATTCCCTTTATTTTAAATAGATTCTAGTTTTTGAGTTGTAAATTATAGATTTTTGAATTACAACCACAATTAAGAGCTTTTGGAGGGTATGTGCAGAATACACTTCGTATCGTGTATGTAAAAGTGTAAACGAGAATTCAGAAAGCTTCATTTGGTGATTCTTGGATTCTATATTTTTCGCGTTTTTTTTCCGATAATTTGTCTTGGTAGAATTGATTCGAAAAGGTGCGGCCAGACACCCAATATTCGAAACTGAATGGAGAATGGAAAAAGGGGTCTCCCAAACATGCTTCAAATTGCTTTTCTTTCGTTTCTGTTTTCTGCTTCTTGTATTGATTTGGGTGGTTGTTGTTGTTGCTGTTGTTGTCGTCGTCATTATGAGAAGCTATGGAAGAGGATTTCCGCAGAAACCACAACGGAAATCAACCTTCTTGCCGAGAACTGGAAGTATCTTCTCGCGGGGATAATCTTTCAGGTTTACATTCGTCCATGTTTAATTCATGTTCTTTTCTGCAATGTTTAGGTAGTGTTTGGTTCGCCAGAATGAATGAAGCCAACTAATGAAAATGTCATGCACCTAAATTGGTGGATGATTCCACTCTTAATCTGCATTCAAGTTTTCTAGCGAATCAAATGTCTTTCAGGCCGATGAAGCAAACACATCCTTATTGTTGAAAAAATGTTTGCTTTTCTATGGGTTGAGACCCGTATTTGCGTTCAAAACTGGGCATTACTTTGCGTTCTTTTCGGATAATTGTTTCCGGGTTGATTTGAATTTCAGATTTGATTGTTAAAATATGGTGTAAGTCGTGAAATGCTGAATTTGATGTGGTGTACTTAAACAAGTTATATAACGCTTTTGGCCTCTGCATTTTAATTTTGGTGTATAGATTCCGGTCATTTCATTAATTAAACCAAACCCATCTGGATTCGAAAGACAAATTTTCTGAAAGAACATTAGCCTTTTCAAATTGCTTTGCTTTTGCTCGGCTCAAATTGCTTTACTTTAAAACGCGTAACACATGCTATTATCGTTATTTGCGATGGTCTTTCGACTTTCACCATTTACGCTAGTGTATCATTAATTCGGGATAGGTAAGAATCAGTGAATCAGTAATTTTTATTTTTTATTTTTCTCTTTTCGGGTTTCCATTTCTTTGGTTTCCTAATGCCTAAACGTCGTATTCGTCTAACATGTATAAACTTCTCTTTTCTCCTCAGTACATCCATGGACTAGCTGCTCGAGGAGTTCATTATATCCATCGGCCTGGACCAACCCTTCAGGATGTTGGGTACTTTCTTCTTCCGGTTCGTATCTCCTTTCTTTCATTTTGTTGTTCCTTTTCATTTCATGAATTGCTTCCACTATTTTGAGGCAACTTTTCTCATTTTACGGACTTTTGTGCCTAAAGGAACTTGGGCAAGACAAAGCTTACATCAGTGAGACCGTATTCTCCTTCATCTTTCTATCCTTTATCTTGGTACGGTTCCGAATCCTCCTCTGCAACACCCCGTAACCCTGCACACACTTTACACACTCGCGCACCTAAATTTTACATCCCCTACTGCCCCTTCTAGTCGAGGGTCAAACGAGGTGAACGTAAGAGTAGACGTATCATGTTATTGCTACTTCCTTATAAGTTTGAGGCTTTCAGGGTTCATAATCGTTATTTTTTCCCTCATATGTTTTGTGTTCCGGTGCAGTGGTCCTTTCATCCTTTCATTTTCAAGAGCAAAAAGATCTACACTGTGCTAGTTTGGTGCAGGGTTCTGGCCTTTTTAGTTGTAAGTAGTTGTTCTTTGTTCCTCGTGTATTTGGTACTCCTTTCGCCTTTGACAGGAATAACGAATCTCGAACATCCCTTTGATAGTTTGTCTTTGTAACTGTTTTCACTGCAGGCTTGTCAGTTTCTCCGGATCATAACATTCTACTCTACTCAGCTCCCTGGCCCGAACTATCATTGTCGCGAGGTTAATTCCACAAGATTTATTACACCGCGTTTTTTTGTTAGCCATGATCTGATACAGTTTAAGCTGTAATTAGGAATTATAACTGTCCAATTTCATGTTATATATTGAGAGTGAGCAACTTTGCCTTGTACTGAATATACTTGCATTTCTATCGAACAATGGACGTACAGGGTTCAAAGCTTGCCACGCTCCCTCGTCCAGAGAGTGTACTTGAAGTGCTATTAATCAACTGTGAGTTGCTACCATTGACTTACCAATTTCCTTTGGCAAGAAATACCCTTTTTCCGTACGCTCATTTGGATTTTTATGTGCAGTTCCTCGGGGTGTGATATACGGTTGTGGTGATTTGATATTTTCATCGCACATGATCTTCTCTCTAGTCTTTGTGCGCACGTATCAGAAATATGGAACACACAGGTGAGGGGAAGCTTTGATAATGGGACATATCGCTCTTGTTTCCTTAAAGTATGCCATACAAAGAGTAGTATTTGTGTTGCGTAGGTAATGGATCGGAACTTGTTTCTTCTTCGTGGTAGTTAGCGGAAAACTTATTTCCTTGCTCGAATTATCGCACATATTAACCGTTCCAAGGAAAGCTTCACAAATAGAGATTGCATGGATTTGACTCTTGGCAGCTATAATTAATCTTCGTCTTCCCTTGCGTTCTTGTGATTTACATTTCTGCTAGATATACATACACGTACGGTTAGAATTGTTGGTCATTTGATCACTGCTTACTTTGAATGTGCGCGTGCACAATTATCAAGATACACAGATCCCGGGTTTCGCATATCATTCCCTCTGATGTCATGGAGTTTTCTTAAGCAGGTTCATCAAGCAGTGCGCATGGTTAATTGTGGTGGTCCAGAGCTTGTTGATAGTAGCATCCCGGAAGCATTATACGGTTGACGTTGTTGTGGCTTGGTAAAGCATGTGATTTTAGTTTCCGTTTGCGTCTGCGAACCAACATGCATGTATCTCATCTGATAAAGTCCATCGAATAAAATTCTGTTGTAGGTATACTGTTAATTTGGTGGTGTTCTTCATTGATCACAACTTACCAGGTTAGCATTTCTACGTCTTTCTTTCTTCGTTTGAATCGTTTGATTTTAAAACATCTATATTGACTTTTGAGTTGTTTCAATTCAGAAGTGCCTGACCGGTCTGGGGGTTTGTCATTGTTGCTGCCGCTCAGTAAGGATACCCGGACAAAAGAAGAGATTCACAAGCTTGTAAATGGGAACTCTGGAGATCCTTTAGCTCAGGTACAATGGAAGTAGCAAATTCCTTTATGTTTCTGTTGTTCTGGTTTTTAAACAGCCCTTTCTTTCCAGAGGCTGAGAAGTCCGAGGAGTCCAGTGAACGGCAAGATCCTCGAAGATGCCAATTCGGTCCATGTTGACAAGATGATGAATGGGGTGTAGAGAATAGTATAAAGATCAATTGTGCTGAAATTATACGAGCTGCTTCTGCAATATTTGGACTTCAGGTTTAGAGTAGTCACCGGCGGATTTTCGGAATTGAAGGGTAACCTGATGTAGTGATGTGTGTATTCTAGTGGAAATCGGATCTGGGCAAATCAAATACGTTGTGGATCAATCTGGGCGCCTTGTTTTGTGGTTGATGCCATTTGCGACCACTACTTTCGTCGATATGTACCATGGAAATTTCTCGAGTGTTTATATCGCGTTTGATTCAATCTTCCTCCTTCCGATGATAGTATTGCCATTGTGGGGTGAATATCCACATTTTCATTTGTCTTGGTGAATATGAACATTTTCTTAAGCCAATATGACATGTCTAACCAAGAAGAAAGGGCTAGCATAGAATTAACATATTTCTGGGTCCAATAATCTGAGCCAAATCCATAAGCAAAGCAATAATTGGTCACAATCTCACACACGTTGATCTCCAGAAGACCATATTCCAATTTTAATTTGTAAAACTTTTGAGGCAAAATGTTCTAAATCTATCTCTCCTTAAATGGACCTCACAAAAATGGCGGACCACCAGTCTCATTAAGCTAGGCGCTTGGGCCGAACCGTGTAGGTCAGACCGGCACCAATGGGTCACCCCTGATCACATTTATCGACCAGAACCACGGTTATGGGATCCACGCATGTTGTGGATAAGCCATTCGGCCCCGTCAGCATAACCACTTGGGTTCGGTACGTCATCCATGATATCACACCAAGTGGTTAGGGCACATGTCCGGCACAAGGTAACTTGAAGGTTAAGCCAAGAGATCCTATATAAAGTACGGCTCCATACTCCCTAAAGAGTACGTCTTTATTATTCACCTAAGAGCTCTGGACTTTATCTTCTCGATCAAGGACTTACTTAACGATCGGAGCACCTTTCTGATCGTCGCCACCGGCCGGGTTCCTTGCCCTGTAGGGCTCTAAGTCTGAAGACGGAGCTCAGACTAGATCCGGACCAGAGTAATAAAGGGATTACAGAGGAACGCCACGCGTGGCGGCCACAGATAGGACAAATTTGTTGGGGGGAATTTGGGGAGAAAATACAGCATGTATGTATACATATGGAGAGAGAGAGAGAGAGAGAGAGAGAGAGAATCAAAGGTATGTACTCCCCTGCTACATGTGCAATCAAGTTGATAATCAGAGAAAGGAGCAGCAGCATAGCCATACAGGTAAGGTTTCCATTTTGGTTGGAGACATTATTCAGGCATCACGTGCCCTTCTTCTGAGAACGGAAGCTCTGCCCATTTTTGTGTATGTTTTGAAATGAGAAAGTCCTCCTTCCTATCTTGTGAAAAACCTTGTACTCTGTGCAAAAAGAATTTCACTTTCTCAAGAAAAATTTTCAGCCAGCCAGCCAGGCCATGTGCCATGTCGATCGAGAGAGAGAGAGAGAGAGAGAGCGAATTTTGCCTAGTCTTGCCAGCAGATTTGTGGTCATATTTTCACCAATGCTGCTACGGCCACCAACGGGCACGCGGGATCCATTCTGAGTCCTGCACAGATAATCCGAGTCATTCAATAATTTAAAAAAAAATAAATCCGAAGGGGCCTGTGAAAAATCAGCTCAATCCAATATGTGTAGGTGGTCGATCCAATCTTTCATTTTTTCATTCAAATTTCGAATCTCCTGCGTGCCCGTCGGCTCCCAATCGGTGTTCTGGCTGTCGGTGACCTTAGCATTTTCGTATTTCCACATTGTAAATTGCTTCTCAGGAGTTTGACCATGTACAATGAATACATGTGAGATCCTCGGAGAGATGTACAAGCTAGTAGACTTGGTGCACTCTTTGTCGGGGAAAGGGAAAAATTCAAAAAAAACCCTGAACTTTGAATTCAATATCAAATAGGCACCTAAACTTAAATAAACTTCAATTGAACACCTGAACTTTCACTCCGTTATTCAATTTACCCCCTGCCGTCTCAATCCGTGACTTTCCTAACGTCAACCGCTGAGCTGGACACTAACAGACAGAACAAAACGTTAGAGGGAGAAATTGGAGGGAAACAATAATGATCTGGCACCTTTTTAAGGCCACATTCGGCTAAATAAGCCTATTGGTTTACTTTTTGTCCTTATTCAATTTTTTTTTTCATATTTGTTAGTTTTTCGTCAATTTTTTGGGGATTATTGCATCGTCATAACGAGAGGAATCTAAAAAGTAAAAAATTATGATCGAAATCCATTTTTTTAATAAAGACGAAAAAATTGGCTTATTGGCTTATTTTTGTCTTTATTCAAAAAAGTTAGGTTTCGATCGTAATTTGTTACTTTTTAGATTCCTCTTGTCATGACGATGCAATAATCTCCAAAAAAAATAACGAAAAACTTGCTATATTTGGATTGGTGTTTGAAATTTTTTTTGAAAAATAGTAAGGATAATAAGTGGAGAGAGATAGAGAGTGAAATGTTGGAAGTATGGAGAATCTAGAGAGAATTTTTTGTAAAAATTCTTTTTGAATTGTAAAGAGAACAAGGCATAAAAAATACAAAAAAAAATTTGAATAAGGGCAAAAAAATAAGCCAGTAGGCTTATTTAGCCGAACGAGGCCTTAAAAAGGTGCCATTTCACTGTTGTTTCCCTCCAATTTCTCCCTCTAACGTTTTGTTTTGTCTGTTAGTGTCCAGCTCAGCGGTTGCCGTTAGAAAAGTCACAGATTGAGACGGTAGGGGGTAAATTGAATAACGGAATGAAAGTTCAGGTGTTCAATTGAAATTTATTTAAGTTCAGGTGCCTATTTGACATTGAGTTCAAAGTTCAGTGGTTTTTTTTGAATTTTTCCCTCGGGGAAAACTACATGAAGGTTTTAAAATAGATGCCACGTAGCGTGTGGTCGTTACGTATCAATTTTTTCCGGCTCCTGTATTTCGATACAAGGGTTAAAGTGCTCCGCCATACCTAGTTGGTGCTATGTATAATTTGAGTACCGCTCCTGTTGCACTTGACTTCCTTTGTATCATTCGGTACTTCCGTTGTTGTACATGTTATGCGCTACCGTTATAATTTTGTCCCTCGTACTATATGAATTAACGTACATCAACAACTTATTTTGCGATCACTGATTTGATACGGATTCGTAAAATTTTGAAATCTTAAACAACCCCAATTCTTGGTTGGGTAGGCGCCAAATGACCGGGATTTTATTAGTTTGTGATTAGGACTGTCAATGGACCGGATCCGAAAAATCCGATAAGACTCGGATCCGATAGTGGTAATCCGAATCTGAAAAAATCGAATCCGATCCGATTTGAATTTTTTTTTTTTTAAATCCCACAATTTTTTTAAAAAAGGAAAAAAATTATTTTTTTCTTTCTCCAAAAAAAATATAAGCAGCCTCCAATACGAGCATAGCCGATATGTGAATATTGCAGAATCAAAACCAAACCCCAAATAGCGAAGTGGGATTCGAACAAGAAAGAGAGAGCGAGAGAGAGAGAGACCTGGTATGGCGTTGGTTGTACTCGCCTCGCACTCCTGTACGGCGAGATTGAGGTGATGAATGAGCTGGAGCAGGAAACGAGGAAGTTCACGGCGAACCACCACGAGGAGAGCCGGAAGGTGTTCGAGCAGAAGCTGGGCTAGCAGAGGCAGGACGTGAGGGGTTTGAACTTTGAAGGAGAATAGATGGTTTTGCTTTGGACTAGCAGAGTCTAGATGTTTCGCTCGGAGAGAAATGAAAGAAGTTGGTTGTTTTTAAAAAAATATTCGGATTTGGATTAGATCCGATCTGATCCGAAAAAATCATGATCCGATCTGATCCGTAATAATCGGTTTCGGATTACCGGATTACGGATTTTCTTTATCGGATTCGGATTTTTCGGATCGGATCGGATCCATTGACAGACCTATTTGTGATGATGTCGAAATTTGGATGGTTATTCGTGAGCTCCGATAATTTCTTCCAAAACAAGTCCAAGACAGGTGGTGTTGGGTGTGTTGACAGTGTTGTAAATGGTCCTTGCCGCGAATTATGGAATTTGAACCCCTTGAATGGTCAAATCTCAAATTCTATCAAGGAACAGCACAATTCTGAGACAAAATGGCCTTAAGCCTTACGGGTAAAGAGACAGGGTCGGCCCTAGGGTTTTTAATGCCCGATGCCTAATAAAAGAAAAATGTGTCTTTAAAGAGTTAATACTTAACAATTTTTACAGCTACAATCACAATACGAGAAAGTCAAACCAATATAAAGTTCTATTAATCATTACATAAGAACACAAAATACTAAGTCTCCAAATAGGCAAATACATATTATCTCAAAAACGTATGAGTATCACTTGAATATTACTCATGTTACATTTCTAGAAGCAATAGTATCAATTAAATTTGTATAATCCACCTCTTTCACCAAGCCATTTTCAATTGATAACATGGATGGTGAGTTGGGTTAATTCATTACTTCCAATTGGGCATTTTTTTTTCATTCTATTGGGCTTAAAAAGAGTCATACTTAAACCTAAGTAGTAAAAATATTGGAGTGTCCCTAAAATTTGGGATTTTTAGGATGCCCAAGGCCCAGGCCTCTTGGGCCTTGTGCCTGGGCCGGCCAAAAGAGAACCCAAAATAGGTTAACAGAATCAAAAAAGAAGAAGCGATCCAATGAGCAGCTTGATCAGCAGCTCTAGGAATCCAGGATAGATGCAAATCTAAATTAGAAACCAGTCGCGTGATGTCTTCATAAGAGTTGACAATACTTAGGAGGTTTCGAACACGGGACTTAGGAGAGAACAAACCCTTACTTTCGAGGGTTTGACTACCAACATACGATCCTAAGCTCACCGAGTAATAATTGATTCAGCTCTGTTGATTTATTTTGTGCCACGACAAATTTCGAAATGACTGATTTGTTGAACAGATGATTGGTGGTAATTAAGGGTCCACTCTGCCACTCGGCAATGACCAATTGGTTTTCAAACTAAGTTGTCCATCGGTTTCGAAACAACTTCAATAGCACTGCTCAAGAGCATCTACAGCATCCTCGCCTCTCCCTCCAAATCAACTTCAACTTCAATAGCACTGCTTAAGAGCATCTCCAACATCCTCACCTCTCCCTCCAAATCAACTTCAATAGCACTGTTTAAGAGCATCTCCAGCATCCTCGCCTCTCCCACCGAATCGGTTTTGCCGAGCCAAATCCCTCAAGACTGGCTGGAGATGACCAGGAACTCAAATCAATAAACAGGGGATAATATATTGTGCCCACAAGAGATCTGATCTTTTATTCTCTCATTATTATTGTTTTTTGTTTGTGGTACTAAAGTTTGAGCAAATGGGTTGTGTACAGCTAGAGTTGGCTTACCCCATCACCATGTGACCGACCCCTAGTCTTTTTATGTGTTTTTACTTGATGCTCGTGACAGCAAATTAGCCCACATCCCATGGAGGTCTTATAATGTGTCTGCCCCACCTGTGTCACTAAAAGGACATCAAAAGTGTTGCGGCGCAATTTAAGCTGTTTTAACGAAGACAGAGTTGGGCAGGAGGGTATGAAGTATATATTACTCTGCGTGTACTGTAAATTGAACGGTTCGGATTAGTAATAAATGTACGGTTGAGATACAATGATGGCAGCAGCCACGGTTTCCACAGCAGGCGGAAAGAATTTAGTCTCTTTTATATAAATTGTGGTGCATACTTTAAAAAAAATAAAAATTAGGGACTACAAATGCTAGGAAAACAATACTAATACCATACCTCATCTTATTTTACTCCTCCAAACTTTCACTAAGATTCCTTTATGAGAAAATCTCGTTTACAGAGTATCTGTAAGCAAGAGTTTACAGAGCTCAATCTCAGTCGACTAAAAGTGTTTTGGACGATCCGAATTAAAAACATTCTATTCACTGTAATAGATAATCCATTACAGTGAATAGATTGTTTTTAATCCGGGCCGTCCAATGCTGAAACAGACGGCTGAGATTACTCAGCTCCATAAAGAGCCGCTTTGTAGCGGCTCCGTAAATAAGTTTATCTCTTTCTTTATATATAACCTCATTCCTATTGAGATCTTGAGTTTGCGTGAGTATATATTTTTATGTATGTATGTAGAAGCAAGGGAGAGAGAGAGAGAAAGCGATGATCTTGTAAGAGAGGCGCATTAATGGTCATGTCTTGTAAGAGAGGTGAGCTCGTAAATTATTCTGGACACATTGAGGCTCCGTTTGTTTGGGTGTAAAATATTTTTCGGTAAAATGTTTTACTTATTTTCTGGTGTTTGGTTGTGTAAAAAAATTAAAAAAACATCTTACATGTAAAATATTTTCCATCAATTGGATGAAAATGACTTACCCTTAAATCTTCCATAAGTTATTTTCCGAAATGAACCCGCTGCCTTCTATTGCAATTCTCACTGCTCAGTTTCCTCGATCATCAGTCCTGACCCACGTTCAATTCCAATATTCTCATATCTATCCATCGTTTACGCCCCCCCCCCCCCCCCCCTCGATTTTGTTGATTGTTTAAAGTTTATCTATCCATCGTTTAAGCCCTCTTCTCTCTCTCTACACTATTTTGTTGATTTTTGAAAATATTTTCAAGCGCCAACCAAATACCGAAAAATAAAAATTTAAAATTTGTTTTCTAAAAAAATATTTTACATGAAAAATATTTTACATCGAAACAAACAAAGCCTCATCCTAAGTAAAAATACCTAGGTAAAGAGAGGGAACTGGATAATCATCATTAGGGTATGTCTGCAAAACGACCACTTTTCCTTTTGCATGTTCACTTTATTGCTGTATAGAGGGGTGGGGGGGGGGTCCATGTATGGACCTGTAGGGAGGGGGGTGGTTTTTCTTGGTGGAGTGATGATCGTCTCCTCTGACCAGAGCACTAGGCATGCTCATGTTCCCTCTCATGGTGTTCCAAATCTTTTAGTTTATTCCATCCCACATAGCAATTGATCTAGGGTCCGTTTGGATGACAGGTTTCTCGTCCTCTTGTTATACATAGAGTTAAAGATCTTAGTCACGTAATGTGCATCCGTGAGAGATTGTAGAAGCGCTAAAGCGTCTTTCGAAAAAATTTCTTTAACTACTGAAATTCGCGAGAGCGTAAGCAAGAATTGAGAGCGAGAGCCGAGAGTCGTACCGAAGGATCATGTAATGTAGGTTATGACTAACCTCGCCGGAGAGGGTTCTCTGGGTTATAGGCCCCACCCCGTCTCCACTGGTATTATTCTCGGGGGTAGCCTGAAAAAGGTTAAGAATCAAAACTGTTAGCACTTTGTATGAAACTATATTGCACCCAATTGAGGATAGCTGGCTTCGTATTTGTGATGTCTAAATCAAACTTTTTTTTGTTGTGAAAAACATAATGATGTCTCAGTGAATCAGAAGCCATGTATGTGCAAATATTGTTTAATTTCCCAAGAGAGTTGATGAATCCAAAAAACTTGCCCATCAAGCTGCAATTCTTTCAATTGGGGATGGAGCTGTGTGGAGTGGTGTGCGTAGCACCGTGCTGTGCACATCCGAGCCGTCGGATCGTACATCGATCCGAACCGTCGGATGCACGATCCGACGGCTCAGAGGTGCGCAGCATATCTCACTGCATAGCACCCCGAAGTCTCAATTCTTTGCCCATTTTTTCCCCCACCTATACGCTATTTTTACCTTATAAAAAATGAACGTTGACATTCCTTACCTAAACTTTTGAGTAGTTGGCTGTTATCCACGACACTTTTATTTGTTTGACTTTGACCCCCAACGAACTTGTCATGGACCTTCATTCCCCAAACGTGTTTAACTGTTTTTAGAGCCCTATCCCAAAAGTGAACATTATGAATGATTTTTGTTATGAATTGGGCTGTGAATGAACCGAGCAGTCCGCGAGCTTGGCTCGGCTTAGCTCATTAACGCTCGGTTCGGCTCGAACTCGACAAAGCTCGGCTTGTTTGCAACAGTAAGTAACAATTTGATCAAGGAAGGGGAATCTGCTATTGACTTGAGAGCTTGGGGTGGATATGCTAAACAATCTCTCCATTGGTTGGGGATAGAAATAGCATGAAGAAATCGAGTAAATGCAAAAAAATATAAAAAAAAATAGAAAGGCTCCTATCGTGTTTGTGAGATGAATTGAATAGAGTAATTGAATTCGTGGGCTTCTGTAGCTTATCACGATTTGAATATTTTATCATCCAGATCTTAATTTATAGGTTTTTAGAGAAAAATAACGACTGAGTTTGGACTAATTAATTTTTGAATAAAACAGTCAGTATTATTAAACTTTTAGTTATCTTTTTGTTAGTTTTTCATCATATTTTTTTACAGCTTTGTGTCCACGAGGAGAATTACAATAAGTATAAAAACATAAATCAAAAGAAAACAATAACAAAAAAAAAAAACACTAAAATTACCCCTACTATTCGCAGGAAATCACGCAAGGAAAAACGCATTTGGGGCCCATTCTGGGTCCCACAAAAATCTAAAAAAATATCCATAAATTTTTGAATATTATTTTATGGGGCCCTATAAAAATTCGGTTCCAACAGATATCAGTAAGTATTACTTTTGGGTTCATAGGGACGAATTGAGCAGTTTTGCCCTACGAATCCAAAAATAATACTTACCGATATCCGTTGGAGCTGATTTTTTACAGGACCCCATAGAAAATAATATTCAAAAATTTATGGATATTTTTCTAGATTTTTGTGGGACCCGGAATAGGTCCAAACGCGTTTTTCCTTGCGTAGTTCCCTGCAAATCTTCCTTGCGATTAGAATTTCCTCTAAAATTTAGTCTAAAGGGCTCTAAGCTTAATAGGATATGGATAGACATTTGCTTTTTATTTTTCAATAGATAATGATAATTAGTTAATTCGTTGTTAGTTTATTTCTTCATTTTACTGAAACTATTTTTATAAGCTGTTGTAGATTTACTACAATAAGAAGGCTTGCCATAATTTAATTTTTTATCGTTTCATATAGTATTAAAAAAACCTACAATGAAAGATTGCTTTAGTTATTTAATGAATAATTAACTCAGACTGGGTTTTTAAAATGAAAGATTCTCACATAATACGAGCTGAAACGAGGCTTATGGGTGCCAATTGTTTATTGGCTCAGTACCCGCATCCAACCAGAACGCCAGGGAGGAATCACCAAATCAAACAGTGAGATTTGAGAGGAGAGAGAGAGAGAGAGAACAGAGAGATTTTAGAGGGGAGAGAGAGAGAGAGAGAGAGAGAGAGAGAGAGAGACATGATGATATATTCACATAGAAAAGCAGAGCAAGAAAGGGCGTGATAAAAGGCCCTTTGCACCTTTGCAGAATGTCCTGCTTCTTTGCAGTGCAATCTTAACCGTTTATCATGGAAATTATACTATCTTGACCATTTATCCTAGAAATTACTACTAGTTTAGATTTTAAAAAGACTTTTTTCCGAAAAAAAGTAGTTTCTTCCCTAAAAGAAACTTTCAACAAAATCTTACCCTAACCATTGAAAACACGTTTAGACGGATGAGATTATACAAACTGCTTTATGCAATTCAAACACTCGGAAGAATAGTTTTCTCCCTCGAAGAAACTTTCAACAAAATCTCACCATTAAACATTTTTAAACGGATGAGATTGCAAAGAAGGTTTTTTTTTTTTCCTTCTTTTTTCACGGAGTCGAGAAGGTGGAGAAGCCTAAATTTTTTGCAAAGAGTCTACATTGTGTCCGGGTGAGGCGGAAACTCACGGTTGCCACAGCCCATTGTGGGTCCTATCGAGCATTTTCTGTAATAATTGCCTGATTTTGTCACTAGCATTTTAAGTTAAACTGTCCATAACCGTCGATTTTATAAAACCAAAATTTAAATTTTGATATAGTTCTTGATATCCAATCAAGCTGATTTTTTACGTGGACACATAACTTTTCGAGCCCTACGAGATGAACGTTTCAAATTGCTACAGTAAATACTCAATAATGCCCACAATGAGTGGTGAAAACCATAAGGTTTCCACCTCATCCGGAAAGAATTTAATTCCTTTCGGGACCATGAGGTTTCCAGTTTCCACCTCATCCGGAAATTCATACCCATGTGTATCTAGAGAGAGAGAGAGGGAGAGAGATTTTGAATAGTATAGCAAGTGTACTGTCATACTGTGTAGTGTGGAGAGGAGAGGAGAGGGGAGGAAAGGAAAGGAGGCTACAAATCATTGGATCCACAAATCTTTTCTCTCTGTGGCTCTTTACACTCTCTCTCTCTCTCTCTGTAATCATTTCTCCTTCCACCCTTGCTTCACCCAAACTGAAACTCAGACAGCTCGGTTTTAGTAGGCATTGGCACATTTTTGGTGTCAGAGGACAATGCTCACCGTCTGATCCCCTCTCTCTCTCTCTCTCTCTCTCTCTCTCTCTCTCTCTCTCTCTCCAATGGGTGCCCGTTGCTCCAAGTTCTCCGCCTGCTGGTTACACTCTCACCTCAAACCCTCAGCTGTCGAATCCCCTGACCCAGGCAACTCTCTCTCTCCCTCTCTCTCCATACATCTAAAAAGGGCCTGTTTGGCTGCCCCTTTTCCAATTTTCATTTTGCATCTATTTTTTTTTTTAAATCTTTGTTGTTTGGGAATTGATTATAGAATGGGTTCTGTTGTCAAACTGCATCATCTGCAAAATGCAAAATTTAAAAAAATCACATCGAGCTTTTTTCTGGAGGAGTTCGTCGATTCTCATTATATTTTCACCCACATAAGTCTCCTGCAAAATCTGAACACTTACACATATTCTCGTTATCTATAATCTACAATCAAGAATTTTAAAAATAATTGGCTCCCAAACATCTCTTAACACATACAAGAAGTGTGGTTTTCATGCTAATTTGATTGGAAATTGTTGCAGAAAACGGAAGCAGAAATGAACGAAGCTTGATACCCATTTTCAGCGAGTTCAGCTTGGAGGATCTTAAATCAGCCACAAACGGCTTTTCTTCGGACAACATTGTATCAGAACACGGAGAAAAAGCTCCCAACGTTGTGTACAAAGGGAAGCTTCAAAATGACACGTGGATCGCCGTAAAGCGGTTCCACAAGACGGCTTGGCCCGATTCTCGTCAATTCATTGTTAGTTTGACAGCTCAATTTCACTTCTTCATCCACTGTTCAATTTGGTTTTGCTGAAAATGTATAAGTGATAGCTTAAGAGACTGTTTGGGAGCTCAGATTTTGCATTCTGCATTTTTGCATTATAGGTGTTTGGAAGCAGATTATAGAATGCAATATAAGAGCATGCATTCTAAAAAATTGAACTTGAGAATGCTGGAATCCAATAATCGCGTTTGAAGGAGCCTTTTGGATTCTCATTACAAGTTCACACACTTTCATTCTGCAAGATATATATTTAATATTTTTGTCATTCAAACACTATCATAGATTCTAATTATAATCCAAAAATCTATAACTTACTATCAAAAATCTAAGATTAGATGATTTTGTGACTTGAAATCTGATCTAATAGGTTTTTCAGATGTTGGGTATGTTTTGAATTGGTGTGATTTGATTTGGGTTTTTGGTGAAGTTGTGCAAGTAATAGCTTAAAGTTTTGATGGTTTTGTGGTTAGCAATCTAATGTAATAGGTTTTTCTGATGTCGGGTTTGTTTTGAATTGGTGTGATTTGGTTTGGGTTTTTAGGAGGAAGCAAGAGCTGTGGGGAGTTTGAGGAGTGAAAGGTTGGCGAATTTGATTGGATGCTGCTGCGAAGGGGACAATAGGTTGCTTGTTGCAGAGTTTATGCCAAATGAAACCCTAGCCAAGCATCTTTTCCACTGTGAGTTGTTTTGCTGGATCATAGATTATCTTTGTATGCTTTGAATGTAAAATTTGAATGCTATTTATGGTAAAGGTCCGAGGACAACAACAATGAATTTTATTGATTAGTTTGGTTCAACAACTAGTCAACTAATAGCATATATGGGCAGTACTATAAACACACATAAATAGCAAGGAAACGCATACAACATAATTAAACAAGATTTGGATCTAGATCAAAGGAAAGATGAACCAAATTGGACTCGGTGGCCGGCTAAGGACAGCAGGCCTGCTATGCCTTCGATACGGAGCTCATCCGGAGCCCAAAATATGAGCTGTACTGTTCATGTTTTAGTGCTCGACGAGTAGAACATCGTTACAGAACATTATTTGATTGGACGATGACCAAATGAAACTTATTTTAAAGTGCATTTCCAAAATCATGTTTGCCCTTCATTTTTTCAAGAACAATGTTCTTTGATCACCGAGTTATTGATGTCCAATGAATTTGATTTTTTGCAAGAATGATCTACTCATTGAGCGCTACAATACTAATCGTGGTGATGGAATTTTGGGGCTCGGACTAAACCTGTTTTCCTGTTCATTGTGTGGTCTGGGTGTATAATTGTTAGTTGTGGGCTTAAAATATAATCGCTAACTTCATGATTAAAGAACATGTAAGTTAATTTCCGATTTACCAAAAAAAAAAAAAAGAACATGTAAGTTGGCTCGGTGCCTATCCTCCCCACTTGACTCGCCCTAACTTCCTGGCATACATTGTATAACATTCTTGCCTTCGTTCTAAAAAAACTACGTGCTTAAAATAGGGAACATTTATCCCTAGTAATTCGTTTTAGGCTTGTTTTGAAGAACCCGATGAGTGGCCGTAGGATTGCTCTTAATTTGACTACAATATCAATTGACAGTGGCCTCATTTTAAGTAGAAATTATCTCTGAGATGAATCATGTCATGCTTTTCTTCCAAAATGTGTCTACGTCTTGGATTATTGTTTTGTCTTAGTTATGTACTGTATTGAATTGGCATAGGGGAGACCCAACCCATGAAATGGGCAATGAGGTTGAGGGTGGCCTTGTACTTGGCACAAGCTTTGGAGTACTGCAGTAGTAAAGGGCGGGCCCTGTATCACGATCTCAATGCTTACAGGGTTCTGTTTGATCAGGTGAATTGGTTTTCTGGGATACCTTTTTCATTTGAAAGTTGTTCTAGCTCATGACTCAGCCTTTGAGTTGGTTCTCTATAGGATGGAAATCCCAGGCTATCTTGCTTTGGCCTCATGAAAAACAGCAGAGATGGCAAGAGTTATAGTACGAACTTGGCTTTCACCCCTCCAGAGTACCTAAGAACCGGTCAGTATTCAGTTGTTGATTGTGGATCATTCTCGTTTGACTCATTTCTATAACTATTAGATCATCATTTTCCAACTTCTCAAGCCCCTATATTTGATCTGTATCGATTATCCTGTGATTGGTTTGATACATCTATAGATTGTTCATAGGATGGTACATTGGTACTTCTTAAGTTTTAGTTTCCCTCTTACTTATGTTCGCATTTATGGTAATCCATTGAAATTTTCTCCCAATTATCTTTTCTAGAAAATGAGTCAACATGGTTCATTATTTCTTCTGTAGTTGTACAGAGGTCTATTATGTTTGATTTAAGCCCGAAGTAACATGATGCATGTCTATTTTTCACAGGAAGAGTGACGCCAGAAAGTGTAGTTTACAGCTTCGGGACCCTGCTGCTAGATCTTCTGAGTGGAAAACATATTCCTCCAAGCCATGTATCTTTCATTTCCTCACATTATTATGTTTGGGGTGTTGTATTATCCATTGGTATTCCATCATACGTAAATGTTATTGGATATGACACTGTAACTGCATCTGGTATTCCATTGGTATTCCATCATACGTATTCCAATAACATTTACGTATCAAAAAAATTATCCATTGGTATTCCATCATACGTAAATGTTATTGGATATGACACTGTAACTGCATCTGGATTGAATGGACTTCTAGGTACACTACAATTAACACTTAGGATATGATCCGTTTCCCTACTCCAATATTTTTTCTTCATAGTGTTAATTTACTATTTGTTGGGAGGGACTGGCTAGGTGTATGCCCCACGCCTTTTGTTCTCGTTACTTGTACCTGAAGAGAAATGACTTCTGAGATTGTATGATTTTGAAATGCCTTTTTCCTTATGGCTTTGTTGCAGGCACTTGATCTCATTCGTGGCAAGAATTTCCCGATGTTGATGGATTCTTGTTTGGAGGGTCATTTTACAAATGATGATGGAACTGAGTTGGTGCGTTTAGCCTCCCGTTGTTTGCAGTATGAAGCTCGCGAGAGGCCAAATGCAAAGTCCCTTGTAACTGCTCTTATGTCTCTTCAGAAAGAAGCAGAGGTAGACAGTATACAAAGAACACTTGAATTCACCCATTCTTTTTTTTCTTGGTCTGCAAGTGTTTGGAAGCATAGCCATGGTTGATACTCATGCCTTGCAAAATTTTGAGATTTGGCCCTTTCCGCCCTCCTTTTCCTGCTTCGTGCTGGCATAATTGATGACAACTTTTCCTTCAATTAATCCTGGGAAGTGAACCTGTTGACTTAACCTAATTTGTTTACGCGCATGAGGAAAGCGGTTGCGTATTAAGAGTATTTGTTCATTAGGGTAAATAATGATATTCGATGCCTAACTTATTGCTTGGTTCCCCATATTTATACAAAACATAGTTTTCAAAGTTGAGAGGAAGTATTTGCATGGTCAAGTCACACTCATCTTCTAGGATATCTATCAGAATTGTCTTGTGAGAGTTTGGTTGATGATGTAGAAGTATTTTCTTGCTTCAAATACATTTGTTGCATACCCTTTCCAAAACGAGTATGTCTGTGGAGTATAAAAGATGCGACGAGTTGATTTCTTATTCAATGCTTTTGATCAGGTTCCGTCATATCTTTTGATGGGCATTCCACGCGGAAATGAATCCTCGAAACAGCCATTGCTATTGACACCATTGGGTGAAGCTTGCTTAAGAACGGATCTCACTGCAATACATGAAATGCTTGACAAGAGTGGATACAAGGATGATGAAGGGATTGCCAACGAGGTTTGTTACGGGCCTAACGACTAATGAGTGCTGAATGATGTGTTCTGTTGCTGCTCTGGTCTATTCATTGTTTCCACTGCCTTCTTGTTGTGGGCATATGGAGACTTTGTTATTGATGACCAGCTTACTTAGCACATAAGATAAAAAGGAAATAATAGCCCGGAAAATGTAACAAGAAGTTACAAATGAATATTCATAGGCAACTCGTGTATGGACGTACGGTGTGGTTGGTGCGTCATGGCAGAATTTTGTTAAAGAAATTTAAGTTAACCATTCTTTTTGATGCTATAGTTAAATAAAAAAAATAACTTAAAAAAGAGGGTAATGGCTTCATTGCTGATATAATTGTGAGTACTTTGGCTTTGCAGCTTTCTTTTCAATTGTGGACAAATCAAATGCAGGAGACCTTGAATTCTAAGAAGCAAGGAGATGCTGCTTTCCGTGCCAAGGACTTCGCAACTGCAATCGATTGCTACACAGAAGTGAGTACTTTGTTTAGAATCTCTTTCAAGACTCATCACCAATTGAAAATCAGTTTAAGGACCACATCTTTTCCGAAGAATTAAATGCAGAACCATATTCCCAAGATCCGAATAAGCAAGAAAAAATGCATAAAAGAAAACTGTCTTTGCTTTATGCAAGATAGTTTTGGTTTTTAGACAGTGTAGTTGGTTAATTTGAACACAAGGCATAAGTTAATCCCATGTCTGTTGTAGTTCATTGATGGAGGGACAATGGTGTCGCCGACCGTATTTGCTAGGCGCTGTTTGGCTTACTTGATGAGTGATTTGCCACAAGAAGCTCTTGGGGACGCTATGCAAGCCCAGGTGGTTTCTCCCGAGTGGCCCACTGCGTTCTATCTTCAGGCAGCTGCCCTCTTCAGCCTCGGCATGGAGACTGATGCTCAAGAATCACTCAAAGATGGCACAAACTTGGAAGCCAAAAAGAGCAAAAATTGAAAGTTTGTATAGGTTTTCGTTTTTCATTATTTTCTTAATTTTTGCTATAATTTATTGTATCTACTCTTTAAAGTTTTTCTGGTTCCCCCCATTTTGGTCCTTTTGCTAGATCAAAGGGTATGCCAATTGCCGGCCTTGGTTTTTTTTTTTTCTTTCCTGTTTCAGCTCTCTTGACATGAGGGCCTGTTTGTATGCAATTGTGCTATTGCAATGAGAACCATATATTTCTCATCTGTACCTCTCCCCTGAGAGGCTGCATTTTGTTGCTTTTCATTTCTGTAGACAATGCCTGCGAAATGGTGAAGAGACTTTCCGAAGCTACAAGTCCATTTACGTCAACATACCAAATCAGGCCGAGACACAAGGCTAAACCAATTGGGTCCGACCGCATGAACATGTCCGGTGATATCCAATAAATCTGGCTCACTTGAACTATTATTTCTATAATCAATTTTGGTCTATGCCTCTCCTTAGTTTTTTTGTTGTTGTCAGAAATGAGCTAACATAAATTAGGAAATACGATGATTTAGTCTGGGGTATTTAACCCCTACAAAATCTTGTTGCAATTGAAAAGACAATACAAAAGGAATGATGGGAAAAGAAACAAATCCAAATGGCTAAGTGAGAGCTTTCTTTGCCGAACTATCTGCGCAAATGTTGGCCTCACGGAGCTCATGCTTGAGCCTCACAGTCGGTAAAGACGCCATGAGGTACCTGCAATCGAATATCAAAGCGCTCAAGGGATGAGAGCCTGGAAGGTGTTCATCTTGAATGGTATTCAAGGCAGCGCGCGATCGCATCTGTAACAATTGCAATATTACACTCCTCCATACTACCATATTTACTCATTTTTCTGATAAATGTAAGCTACTTAAATCTATTTTCTCCCATCTTATCTTCTTTCAGTAATACCCTTAACATTTTTGTCAGCATTACTCCAATCATTTCGCAAAGGTTTTTGTCTCTCATTACATTTTGCAAAGTCTTAACCACACATTCATCTCAACATTTTTATTCCACTTACACTCTTATTTTCTTTTTGTGATCTTGACTCACACTCAATCTTACTCGCATGTTATTTCTTAGTAGCAGAACACTTTATACTGTATAATTGTGCTTGCATTGTACTAGCAATATGGTCTTTATGGGTATCCTGTGGAAGTAAACTCTCGTCATAAGAATCTTTTACGCGTTGACGACTTTTGTCAGAAGAATCTATTATGTGTTGACGGCGGCAACCTAATGCACAACCTTTCTCCTTTATTCTTGTGACCAATTCTGGGAAAGATAAGATGCTAAACATGACACATACCAAGTTTCTCAAATTCACATAGCAGATAGAAGAAATTCCTGTGGTTGGTGTCATCTGCTACTCAATCATCCCATCAAAAGAACTAGAGATTTCCTTTTCCTCTATTCCCCTTTCACCTTATTCAAGGGCATAGGGAGAATTAGGTATTTTGTTACAAACTATGCTGTTGCATAATACTTCATGCAACGCGATATGTTCACTAGCATATTCAAGACCCAGGAGCAAAGAAAACCAGAAAAAAAAATTCAAACTATTACAGGAAAACCAACAAGAGATACTCATAAAATAGATTAAGAAAGCCTGGACTAAGTTTTGTGATTACAAACACATGAAAATATGGATCCAACTAACTCTACACAAGTATGGAGCAACAATATCGCATAATATGGACCTATACATATGAAAGCCGCAGGCTTGAACTATCTCGTGGCTTATCATCAATTTATCTAACGTTTTCCACCATCTTCAGAGAGGAGCTCTCATCCGGGAATTCATGATGGAATGTTGAAGTGGAAGAGCCACGATATGACAAATGCACAAACCATGCAAGCAAGAAGTAGATTCACAAGACGGTGACCATTCAAGCATCTCCGGGTCTCTGCAGTGGGAGGGTTCGGCGCTGATACAGCATTTGTTGACGTGACATTGGCCTCATTCGTCTGCTGTATTAACTCAATCTCGCTCGCATTAAGTACGTTGCGCGCGACTGAATTACAAATTTCGCAGGTCCTGAAATATAGAAAATGATTCAGACAATTAGAGAACCAAAAAAGAAAGAACATAATACCTGGATGGCTTTAAAATCAAACCAAGAACTGAAGCCAGATTATGTGCCAATAAGATTACCAGTTTTTACAATTCTAAATCTAAACAACAGAAAGTGAAGTTTACCAAGGAAATAGTAAAAGAATGTCGGTTGAGAAACCTATGTGGTTTCTATTGCAGGTAGATACTGTAATGGCATCTGATTCAAAACAGAAACCAAGAAGGTCCTTGAGATTTCAGTTAGTTTCTGGAGTGTCCTAAAAGAATATTAGGAGCCTATGTCACACACCAGAAGTTCAACCTTCTGTGTAGGAGGGAACGAATCACTTACGACAGGAACGTCAATCTGCAACATGAACGTCATCAGTGCAGATCTGATAGCTTAGTTTGACCCGATTATGTGAAGGAACAAAGAAAAGGAATGTGCAGGGTTATACCTCTATTATATTTTGGTTGGTACCCAATTTGCTAAGATTGAGTATTCCACCCTTTAAACAAACGCGCCCATGCTTAATAAACTGTCTTTCAATTCTACGAGCATATCCACATGTTATTAAGCAAATAAATTGTAGAAATGCATGACTTGTAAGGTCATCTGAGATAGGAGGCCATCCGCACAATTGAAGGCAGAAATTTCAAGCGCTTGTATTGAGAAACTGTAGAACTGCATGCTCTAGCTTAAGTGATGGATCCTTTGCTAAAAAAATCCTAATGAGGTCTCAGGATCTTCCAACACTACATAACAGGAATAAATTATTTCATGACTGGACAAGAGTAAGTGCATATTAATTAAGAAGGGATGAGGTCAGATAGGTTTGAAGAACCTTTCACATCTTTCCTTATAGAAACCAGCTTCTCAATTGATACAATCCGAGTCCTATGCTATGCAGACAATGATTTCAGTAAACCTTCCTTTTTTTCTTTTTCATCCTCTCTTTGATCAATAGAAAAGAAAATGTGGGTGGTGACCAATCAATCGCACAGGTCTTATCGTTGAGGTGTCATTATCCTTGGACTTGTAAAGGCCTCAGGGAGTCTTTGGTCTAGGGTTCGACTCCCACCTAAGTGCTGTCAATTCCTGTATTGGGCTAGTCCATGCGGGGGGCTTTTGCCCCAACTTTAATTGGGCCCCATTAGTGGATGGTGGAATTGGTCCCACGGATTAATCGGTCGTTAGGCCGGATACAGATTTATCCAAAAGCAAAGTTGGTGTAGTAATAAGACAGTGAAGTAGGAATATCCTGTCAAGAAGTGAATGTTTACACAAGGGGTCAAATCTCCCACTTCCATAAAGGAGAAAAGAATCTCAGGTATGACAAAGATTTCTCTGAACGTCAAAAAGAGGACAGACTAGGAAGGAATCATGTGTACATGGAAAAATACATTCAGACACTTCCTACATTACTTTATTCTTTTGCTTTAACCTTTTTTTCCTGATCTTTTCTAGTAGTAATTAGCACAACCCCTTAACCTTTTCCTTCCACTAATGAAAACTAATGTATCCCCCTTAAACGGAGCAACATTCTACTTTGTGCTCTGAACTTAACCAATTTCAGAAATTAGATCAGTATTCAAAGTTCAAACACTAAAACCTCTTAGAAGATTCACTACACCATTCATTAAGAAAGTGGGAAAGAAATCTCTAAAGTAAGAAAATAATTTAAAAGAAAAATACGAAACAGAATTACTGCTCTCATATGATGTGGGAGGAAAAAAGTTTAAATGCAACCAATGTTATAATAGTCGCTAGGCGCTAGTCGGCAAGTGATTAATCGGATTAATCAGTGCATATTAATTAGTAATCGGCGATTAATCATTAGTCGGACCAAATCAGATGGCCCTGCTAGGGATTAATTGCCAAATAATTCCTTGTTTTAGAACACCAAATGCAACGGTTATTTGTCTCATATATGATGCCGGCCCATGTATGTGTAGGAACCGGAGAGATTAGTACGGCTCATTGAGACACTGTTCATAACCAAAAAAATAAAAGGGAGGAAATTATAGATTTTTTTTTTTCGACTCACTTGTTTCCCTTGATTTTGAACCAAGCCTCAGCGCAATTCTTATGAACAGCAGCCAAATCATCCTTACAAGAACACCCCAACTCGATGGCGACCCCGGTCTCAGAATTACTGCTCTCCAAATTCAGGTGACAAATCCGGCAGTCCCTCTCCACCTTCTCCAAATGCACCTTGGTCTCATCTTCCGAGCAATCCGAGACGCCGCCGTTTTCGAGATCGGACCCGCAATCGAAGCTGTACTCGTCGTAGAACCGAGAGTAGCAGGAACCCACGTCGGAGATGGTGTCGCCGTCGCTGGCGGCGGCGGAGGAGCGCCGGTGGCCGCCGCCGTCGCCGCGTTCCAAGTCGATGTGGGACGTGTCTACCGTCGGCATTTCACCAACCCAGGTCAAAAATGGTGCAGATGAAGGCACTGAAAGGCTTCCAAAGGTTGAAGCTTTTGGAGGAAATCAAGAGTGAAATTTCTGTGCTTTTGAGGGAAGTGGGGATTAAGTATGGGGGATTTGGGAAAGTGGGTAGTGGATTAGGTGACACTTTCAGCTCCCATTTTTGTCACATAGCGCAAGATCGATTGACAGAGTGGAGAAAAAAAATGTTGACGTGATTTTGGGAGTCGAGATTTTCTGCAAGTATTGTGGAAAATGGGGAGAGAGGAAGGAGACCGAAGAGAACAGGAGTCAATTGAGACTGAGACCTAGACCACACGGTTTTGAGTAATTTATTATCCAGTGCAGTAGGGCTGTAAGAAAACCGAATCGAGTTGAGCCGAACTTCGAAATTTTTGAGCTCGATTTGTTCAAAACTATCCTATCTAGAGCTCGGCTCGTTTAGTTTTCATAAGGTGCTTGAACTCGGTTCTTTTACCATACGAGACAAGCCTCTGCAAACAAGTTAAAGATTTTATAACCGAGCTGAATAACAACTAACCTGAGCTCCGTTCATTCGCTAACAGGAGCTTGAAACTCGACATCGAGTTCAACTTATTGCCATCGAGCTGAGCCGAGAGCGGCTCACGCTCGCAAACACTGTTCAATGATCTTGGTGTACCGCTATGCGGGGTCTCAATATCTCTCAACATCATATGTTTATGTGAGGTCCACATACGTAATAGTAAACTCTACAGAAATGTGTAGTGTTAAGACCTTGTTCTTTTCGGGTCTACAAATCTCTGCGTGCGTTGTCCAATAAATTTTCTCTATCTATTTCTTCCCACTCATTACTCTCAAAAATCTCTTCAAAATCCCAACCGAATAGAGTGTTAAAAGTATGCAGAGCCTGAAAAAAGGGAAAAATTGTGGTCGGGAGGGTTAGAGTAGCCAACAGCACTGGAATTTTGATTTTATACATTGGGACCACCCAATAACTTTCCCATGCTTTTGGCGTAGAAGTTGGGGTGAAACACTGCATTGATTGAGAGAGAGAGAGAGAGAGAGAGAGAGATGGGTGCATTGATAAAATGGGCCAAACGTGTTGGAAGCTTTTGTGGTGTGCATTGTTGTTTTACACCGTTGGATGGGGAATATAGGGCTCGTGATTTGCGTAATTTTTGGAGGAATTGAGACGGAGTCGACCGTACCGAGATGCAATCCCCTGCTTTTTGCAAAAGCATCATGATATTTTGGAATATCTATGTGGATTTACGTTTTACCCGCTTTGAACTAGGGCTACATACGAGCCGAGTTTTAGAATGTTCAGATTTGTTCATTAGATTTTTAAATGAACTCGAGCCAAGATCGAGCATAATGAAAGTTTGACGAGCGGAGCTTGCTTAAGTTTGAATCGAACTCAAATTTGTTCACGAACTGTAACGAATAAAAACTGTTAGATGTTTATGTTCTTATACAGATCTAAAATTGCATATAAATTTTTACATAAATAACTTTATACATGTATAAGATTATAAAAACATATTAAAATATAAGTTTATAGTACTTTTAAAACATGTTATAAAATTTTCATCATGCACATTAAAAACTTTATATGTATTTAGGTTATATGAATTTCTTATGAGATCTGTATATACTGCAGATTCACGAGCCTAATAGAGTCAATACTGTCAGGTTCAGTTCGGCTCATTCAATTAACGAGCCAAGAATTGAGGTTCAAGTTTGACTCGTTTATTACCCGAATCGAACTCGAACGAGTCTTTACCGAATCGAGTCTCGAACAGTTCACGAACGGCTCGGTTCATTTGCAGTTCTACTTTGAACTATCAGAGACTTCACACTCTGTCACTCAGGGTGAGTTTGGACAAATTCATTTGCCTCTTCTTTTCACCTGGGAATCAATAGCTCAAAAAGTTCGAGCTCCCAACCTAGCCCCCAACATGGTGTCCTGCTAGAATTGATAAGAAACATAGAATTTGGAACCGCAGAATGAAAAATACAATTTGAAATTAACAATAGAATTCTAATTCAAACTGCATATGAATTTCATATTTCAGAAAGAAATCTCCCTCCGTCTCTCTGGAAAAATAAGCAGACCAACTAAAGATGGTGACCATAAGCGAACCATCTAACGTGAGGGCCCCTAAAGATAGCAGGCCGTGTTGTGCCCTCAATACTAGTCCCGTCCCAAACTTAAATATTAAATTCAACTCATTCATGTTATAGATCTCGACTAGTATATTCCTAGCAAAAATCAAGTCCATTGGACAATGATAGTTCACGATCCAATGAATTTTAATTTGGAGAGCGTTTTCAAAATCATACTCCTATTTGCCATTTATTTGTCAAGAACAATGTTTCTTCGACGAGTTATTTATGTCCGATCGACCACTTAGTTATTGGTGTCTGATTAAATTTGATTTTTTGTAGGACTGTTCTACTCGTCGAGTTTTACCTTACGAATGGCTCGGACCAAATTGTTGAACTCGGGACGAGTCCTGTATTGGAGGCCCAGCAGTCTGCCTTGTGTTAAGCCAGGTAGAAACCTGGCATCCGTTTTTCGCTATGGCTTTGCGTGAAGACCGCAGAAGCAAAAAATGGCTTTAATCGCCACCCAGATATATGGTCCTAAATCCTAATATCAGATTCACTCTCCTCTTGTATTATCATCCCCCATCACACATCCTTCTTTTCCTAAAACACAATCAAAATTAAAGGACACGATTAGAAAATCGGTATTAGCGGCTAACTAATACTCCCTCTGTCCCTTTTTAAATGTCCTGCTTCGTAACTCTAACTTATTAAAAAGATATCATCATTATACCATTCACATCAGCTTTTTTCTTTACTTTCCCTACTTACCCATCATCATTACACTTTTACTCACTAATTTTTCAAAATGAAATCTACTTTTAGGGACAAAATAGACAATTCACCAACTTTTACCCATTAACTTTACAAAATGGACACTTATTAAGGGACAGCCCAAAATGGAATACCGGACTGTAATAAAGGGACGGAGGGAGTATGATGTAGAGAATTAAACCTAAAGTTTCAGAAACATTCCTATTAGATGAGACGAGCAAAATGAACAGTTTTGAGTCATTCTTTAAGGCTTGGGACGACTAATGCGAAGGGCACAACCACCCTGCTGTGAGTTGGTCAGCAGGGTGTCCCAGTCCCTAAAAACTGAAATATGGGCCAGCTTAATGTTTATTGCACTCAAGTTATTAACTGATCTCCATCAGTTCCACAATAGTTATTCCTTTGAACGTGGAAGAGCAATACGCATCGTAAAATCAATAAACTCATAAACCTCAAGGATTGGCCCAGTTGCCAAGGCCTAGGACTTGGGAGTTTGCTTCCTCCTAAGATCTCATGTTCGAAACCTCTCAGGTGATATTCGTCTCTTTGGGGCCGGTCTATATAGAGCTTTGCTCTAGCTTTCATTGAGAACCCTGCAAGTGGCCGATGGAGTTAGTCCTCACGATTAATCGAGGTACATGTAAGCATGGTTGAATACCTGAGTTATCAAAAACAAAAACCCAACAAAGCCATAAAGACGAAGGCAGTTTTAAAGCGCGAACCAGTTGCACTTTGATAGTGGGATCTCATTATTAGAGGAAAAAGAAAGAGGAGCAAGTATATGAGTTGTGATGAGTGGTGTGGCTAAAGGGGAACAGGTGCAGTACAATCTTCTGTTTGGGTTTTCTGAATTGCCATTTCCACTTTCCATTTTTTTTTCCCCTTGTTTGGCAGCAAATTGGTAAAAGACAATTAGACAAGATACATCTCCTAACAGAAACATTTCCATGTGGATGGAGGTCCCCCCAGTAGATAATTTAAAATATCCAAACATACCCTTTACTTAATAATTGCTAGGAGATCAAGCTTGGTGAGCTGTAAGCCTGTAAGCGAACCACCAGCCCAAACCCACATCCCAGTTTCCCGAAAAGTGTATTAGCTAATAAGCCATTATTGAATCCGACCACTATACTACATCTAAGTAGTATACTGTACTGTAGTAGTAAACCGGTTGGTGGGTTTGCTCCCCCCACAATGACCAGGGTCGATTTTTGTTGTCAGGTCGCAAGAAAGTAATTTCTTGTGAATTCCTTAGTCCTGACGTGGATGACCTGCCTTTGACTGGACCGGGGAGGGGATTAGTTGAGGTGTGCGTAAGGTGGCCCGGACACCACTCACCGTCAAACAAAAATAAAATAAAACACTGTAGTGTACTATACAGTATATACATGAGAAGAAGAATTGATTACCTTACAACAGAAAAGGGGTGGAGAAGGGTGCTTGTAAGCTAACAGACAAGGGGTGGGAGAAGGACGCTTGTAAGCAGGTGGCCAGAGCTACCAATCTGTTTTCAAACACAAGCTATCTGCTAAACATTGTTCTAGTTTTATCCGAAGGAGACAAGAGTGTACCTGAAATAAAGAAATTGCAGATTAGGGCAAAATGTGGTATAAACTGAAACTAACGTCTCTGTGTGTATACTGTATAGCTCTGAAGGGACCTAAAGCGAAGAAGATCATCCGTACTCTTCGTCGGGAATTTTGTAGAGCAACAAATATACTAATAGGTTTCATGTATGACTAAAACAGGATAGGCACCAATATTTTGTCAGTAATATAACGATGTCAATGTGATAAAAAGAATTAAATGCAGATTTTATACTTCAACACCAGATGAAGATATCCCTAATTTGTGTCCTGAAGCTGTCACCGAATCAACCTCTTTGCTACAAGCTATCGAGAGAAAAACTCCGAAAGCTCCATCCAATTGGCTAATTAAACGAGTGGTTTTCTCATAAACATACTGCATGCTTATTAATTTGTTGTTCTTTCCCTCTTCAAACAGCGAATGTCAGCTTCTAGCCTTCTCAAAATTTACCCTTTGCGCAAGGACCTCCAGACGTTACCCTGACATTTTTATCACCCAGTGCTCCGATGCCTCCAGTACCGAACTGAATTCTTTGCATAGCAATATCTTTCAAGGTCCTTCAAGAAATTGTAGGTCCCTGCATCTGGTCTTGAGGTTTAATCAAAGGCTCACACTTGAGAACAGGAATAAAGGGATTAACATTCTCACATGATAGAGTTTCTACGGATGATTCTTATGGATCTGGCCAAGCTTAAAGCTTTGATCATATCGCCAACATATTGCCAAGTTCCAAATACTAGGGCCTTAGAATTCAATATGACTGCTTCCTAATCCAATTACCTCTTTTCCAATCAAAGGAGCCTCAAAACATTCCCATTCCCTTCCTATAAGGCTTCAACTACATCTGTTTTATCTGCAACAAATACTTTCATTCAGCTTTATTCAGTCAGAAAACACACACACATTCACATGATTGAGATGCAGAAAAGAGATTTGTGAAGTTGCATAAAATTAAGTTTTCTAAGCGAATTATTACTTACCAATGGAGATGTACATGCACCCTCACAACTACATCACCACAATCTCCATATTAACTCACCAGTGGGGATGGTCGGTGCCACATGATGGCCTCAAGAGGCAACACATGAGCTAAGTGACAATGGCCTTCATTCATTCTCCAACCATTTTCCAAAGGCGTCACAACTTGTTGGGATCTCTCTCTTTTACAAATGTCACAAGTAGGAACCACCAACCAGCTGCTAGTGGAAGCCAGAAACAGCTATACTTACACGAAAGCGCATGCAGAACATGAGAAAATTAAACAGTGGCTTAAAAACTAGCTGAGCCCAACATTTTGTTAACCCTTGATACCGAAACTTAGTCAGATCAACAGAAGGTGGTACACATGTAACGCCATATAATCCATTTGCTTCAAACTCCTGCTTAGATGGTGTTTCCAAACTTGTCAACTCACCAAAAGATAGGACTGACTAAAACATTTTAATGCTACATCACTGAGGAAAGATGGGACTAAATTACAACAACTACATTTCAGATGCATCATAGCTTCCTGTACTACGCAGTTTCAGCATCTTCGGTGGTCCTTGAATGGCTGAAATAATGAAATTTAAGTAAACTTTCATTGTCTACAGATATCATCTCTGTTTTCCAGCTCGTAAGTAAAAGCTCCAAGGATAATACCAACTTTAGATCCTGAGTGTTGCATTTCTAAATTCTTTATTCTTCAAATAGCATATAGACCATTAACAATGTAAGATATTTGGATAAAGCTTAAGCAATTTGGACAATTGGTGATCTAGAGAGTGTGCGTAACCAATGGCAACAGGCAAGGACAGGATTTTAGCCAAGCAGTAAATCTGCTTTAGGAAGGTATGATGAAGAACAGAGAACCTAAAGGTTTCAAATTAACAGAAAAGGGTGATAAAAGGCAATTAGTGCAAACAACATAAAAGTCAAACACAAATATGCCAACCTACATACTCCTCGCGCAACTCTGGTGACTGGTGCGGGGTCAAATCATGTTTTTTACTATACACCAATGAACTCCAAAATGTTGGGCTGCTTTGCAAATATTCCATCTTGCAGATACTTTTTCCCACTGGAAGCATATCAACATGTTTCCCTTTCAGATTGCCCCGGATTCTCTTCTTTCTTACTTCATGTCTTTCTTATCCCTTGTGTCTCAATTTTTCATAGAGATGTTCAAAACTTCTCATTTGTGTGTCCTGAAAATACTACTCCATACCAAACCAAAGTTTATAACAAGTTATGACTCTTCAGAGACATTAAATAGATCAATGTCTTAGACCTTATAAACCAATTAATTACAAAGACAAGTAACTTTCTACAAAAAAATAAAAATAAAAAGGCGATGTATAAATATAAGCACATGCAATAAATAATAGAAGATGAAAACATCTATCATATTGTGCAGAAAGAGATTATGGATACCAGTTGCTAAATATTAATGTCCAAGTGCAACCCTCTAGTAAGAAACTCAAACCAGGGAAACAACAGTTCTCAAATTAAAACATCCATAGACCAATATATATGAATCAATATCCCAAACAGAAGTTTCTTCAACAATAGATAAACTGAATTACCAGTAAAAGGCTTGCACTTCATGGATGGGTCCAGGTGATTATAACCCCCGCCAACAAACCTTTTCAATCTCCCAGCAATTCCTTAGGTTATCAAGCTCCCAATCCAAGCCCCAAAGATGCTAACGAGCAGATTCACTATCACAATGTCTTCCGCAACCATGGGCTCTTAACCAATTCGTACTAAGAAGCACTCAAACAAAAATGTGACGCAGGCATGCCACAGTATGGATTCGCCCACTTAAAAAGTTTATACACCACATATCAGGGACATGGATCAAAATATACATATACACTTCACGTGTGCATGAAAACAACAATACTTGCTTCAAAATTTAACGCTACAGATACAATACATGTCTCTTTCCACATTCTAAATGTTGGAAAACTAAGACTGGCAGAGAAGTACTAATATCTAACCCAACAAAGTTTGTGAACAAATGAACTGGAAGTTTAAACTTACAATGTCTAAAACTAAAAACCTTAAAGGAGGTGGAGTTGTGAAGAATAATGCCACAGAGTTTTAATTCTACTAATTGGTTCCTAAGCCAGTTTCCTCAACATTATAAGGTACTTTATGTGTATCCAAGCATTGTGCATATGTGCCTCCAAGGAGGCCAAAGCATGTCTTGTTATGAAGTCAGTAGTAAATAGCAGATGAAAAGATAAGTTCGGACGTGTTCTAAAATGTCCATCAATAATAGGCCCTCCACTTCTTCCCCATTAGAAGAAAAATCCATTCTGTTCAGGAAAGCTATCTTGTTAATTGCTCACAAATACAAGGCTATGAAGCACGGATACTCTATTTTGGCATCCGTATCATGTATCGGTATACTCTCGGATATGCTCTAGATATGTATCCGATACATTTTTTTTTTAAGTATCTTGCTTTAGAATTATTTTTTGGTATCCGGATACGTTTCGGATACGTGCGGATATGTGTTGGATATGCTCGGATACGTTTTGGATACTCACGAGGGTAAATATGTTATTAACTTATTATAATAAATGGGTTTAAATTGCAATTAGGACTATATTTTCTTTTTCCCCCACCAATTGACACCAGAAACACACCGACGATATCCTCTCTCGTCTCTCTCGACAACCTTGTAAGTCTCTCTCTCTCTCGTTGTGTTTATATATATAACTATATGTAAATATATCTCTCTCGGCTTGTGAAATGGTGAACTTGTGTAATGGGAAAACTTTAATCATTAATGGAATTTTAGGAATTAAAAATTATATATAATATATTTTTTATTTACTTTTATATTCAACGTACCCCCAACGTATCGTATCCTTCTTTTTGGAAAAATCACGTATCCGCGTATCCATATCGTATCGTATCCCGTATCCGTATCCGTGCTGCTTAGATACCAGGTAATGGAACACAAACTATAAGCAGTGACATCTGTACCCCTCTAATAGTTGAATTTGAAATGCCAACGATAGCGATTTTATTTCTCAAACATGCAATTGATGCATTTTGTTTGAAGATAGACCTATCTTCTAATTGGTTGCATAAAAAGTGTACCTGAATTAAACCAAAATCCAATCTGATATGGTTGCAGAAAGTACAAGTGTAGGAGTACGTGTTTCTTAAGATGCACACCCATGTGTTCACGCATGCAAACGTGCATCTACTTGTTCACACTGCACATGCATAGGTCCTTTAAGGGGATTCAATAAACTGACAGCACAAGCAAGGAAGATTTCCGTTAACAGACCTGGTACAGTCCATGAAAGAGAAAACAGGAAACCCTCCAGGAAATCCAATCAACGGTCCAGAACTCTTCCCTGGAAGACCAAAACTCTTCCCTGGAAAAGTTTCTTTAAATCAGGACCATTGATTGGGTTTCCTGGACTGAGTGTCCTGGTCCGTATCATTTCTGTTTCTGTTAATTTCCTCAGGAAGTATCTCATATATGAGCAACAGTTGTAACACATAAGTAGAAGCGCTAGTTTGTGTCTACATGCTCACGAAAAAGAAGCTGCAATAATAAATACTGGTGCACCATTGCATAAACCAAGGAAGCAATAATATATAAGTACAATACAACATACATCTTTAACAGTTAGGTTTTCCCCATTCCGTCATAGAAAAATAACTGCCAAATCAATCTCATACCTAATCCATCAGATGGATCTCCTTTTTCCATGACTTCTAGCTTTAGGCTCAACTCTCATCACTAAAATGACTTGCACATTTTCACCTAGATCATAGCACTCCTGTTATAGAAGTTCAGTATGGTTATGAGAATGCAAGCTCATATCAAGTCCAGCCTCCAACTTTAGCTGATACAGAAAGGCGTTGCCTACCATTAGAGGTTGATAGCACATCGGTCATCATGCCCATTAAGTTGTTCTTCCCCTCTTCGAAATTAAACTGGCCCTTCTTTCTCCTCTCTTCGAAATGATCCATTTGGACAAGAGGTCCTCCAGAAGAAAACCTAAGATTGAGGTTTTCAACTGCTCTGATGCTGCTACTTTCCAACCCACTCTTCTGCCAAGCAATGTTACTTATATCTGTAGCTATTGCAGCCAATTCCTGACTTGGAAATAACGGAGGCTCCGCAAAGTCAACAAACTCGGGCCCGAGCAAAGAAATTCGAGGTTTTTCCCTACTTTTCGTCTCACAGCAACCATGGCCACATTGGTGAGGTATTAATGGCTCTCCATAAGCTCCTTCAAGCAATTTGTAGACCCCAGCATCTGGTCTCAAGGCTTGAACCATAGGCTCTTGGATGGGTATAGGCTGTGGAAGTGGAGGGACAGTTTCTGGACCCTCCAAAGGATTATATGCATTAAATGCACTAACACGTGCCATAGGGCGGAAAAGAGTAGGTGGACCATTTACTTTATTAGTAGATTGACCTTGTGGTTGAGCCTTGTCTTCCAACTGTTCTTCCACACTTGCTCTAGAGCTGACATCTTGTCCTTCCAAGGGCTTTAATGAATTGACATCTCCATAGGATAAAGTTTCCTCAGATGATGCTTTGGATTTGTCAAAGCTAAGGTCTTCCGCCACGTTGCTAGGTTCCAACTTGGAGTTGAAGCGTCCCATGCCCCGCCGACTGAGGGTAGAATTCCAGTGGTTCTTGATCGCATTGTCTGTTCTACCAGGCAGAAGCCTAGCAATTGATGCCCATTTGTTTCCATGAATAGCATGGGCCTTAACTATTAAGCGATCCTCTTCATCTGAAACAAGTTCATTCAATGCAACAAAAACTGACGATTTAACTTTCATTAACACAAAATGATTGTTTCTTTATGCTGACAACTGTCGAACATTGCACAAGAACATAAATATATGTGAAGGTTGAACTATGATAGAATCATTTTCATCCATAACAAATTCACTTTCCTTGGGCTAACCTCATTCACATAAAAACAAAAGTACGATAGACTATGCGTTGTGGAAGCACGTAAATGGAACTACAACATTAATGAAGCTATGTTCAACTGACCAAGCTTGTAGATACTAAGCTAGGACGAAAGACTACTTAATCAGATCGCACAAAAGAATATCCTTGAGATCAATAAATTTGTGCTGGCATGACCAAACAAGATTGCCAATCAACATAATATTGTGTTCTTTACAAATATGAGAGTACATCCTTAGTGAACGTTTTATCCGCAACATAAATATGGGCCTACCTCAAGTTCTATGTTACATGGATCCTTCAAGTACCCATGTTCGATGTGTCCGACACATCCTTTTGGACACTCGGATCCTCTAATTGTTATTATATTTATAGAAAAAGAATATCAAATTAGCTTACGAGTATTTCACATGGACATGAAATAGCAAATACATATTTTTCTTAACCTCTTGTTTAAATACATTTCTAGTTATAATTTACGGGTTCAAATTATGTAAATACTACAAACAGGTGTTCAAGACGTGTCCTCGTACCCATACCCAATTTGGGGACACATATCCCAGTATCCTAAGATTTAAGTTTTGGAACGTCCGACGCTTGGACTTGGACTTGCACCGGCACCGAAACTCGCACCCGAGTCCATGTAACATAGCTCAAGTTAGAACAACTTTAAGTCACGGGTCATGATTATAGTGTTCTTTACAAATCAACCATGAACATCCTAACTACGCGTACAAGGTAGTGGATATAGTGCAATAATCATTCACTCTCAGTCTCTCACTATTAGCACTTGGGAATGCCTGTGTGTTGCTCTAAACCAGCATAAGCATTCCAATGTCTACATGACAAATTGCACGAGACAAGTATCGCAGATATATTGAGTATTGCAATCCTAAATTAGAATCTAGTGTACCTCATATGTGGTTGCCCTATTTTTTTGTTCTTTCTCCATTTCCTTTGTCTTAATTTCACATGGTGACATTTAGAAACCATATCATTGGTTTTTCATTTACTATTCGGAGGTTCAAACTTAGGCAAAGATCTTCATCAAAGTGTTAGCCAGCCTTCACCCTGGAAGGCGGGCACGAACCCCGAAATCTTAGCTTGAAATAAGCCAGCGATCTGAATCGTCAAAAACCCAAATTGCAAAGACAGGTTACTTTCCAGAAAGTAAAAAAACACAGGTTTCGGTTAAGTCTTTCATGGCATTTGACAGCAGGGAGTGGCATTGACTAACCAAATTCAGGGGCACTCCCGGCCCAACAAGAGGAGAAGAAATTACCAGTAAAAGGTATGCGCATGACGTTGGGATCGAGCTGATTACACCACCTGAGGCGGCACGACTTCCCCGATCTCCCCTCGATTCCTCGGGCAATCAAGCTCCAGTTCCTCGCCCCGAAGTTGCTCACCAGCCGACTCAGCACCGCGTCCTCCTCCGGCGACCACGGCCCCTTCACCCTGTCCCCGTACTTCCTCCCCACTCGGCGGCCGCCGCCGCTTCCCTCTCCAACCGCCGCCGCCGCATCGACGGCGTCGTCCTGTTCCTCAACATCGCCAGCAGCAGTAGCGCCGCCGTCGTCCGCGGCGGCGAGTACGACGGGGTTATCGTCCATTTCGGCGTCGCTGCTCATTGGAGTACTTCTAAATTTCTCTTTTTCGGTTTCTTTGGCATTGTAGCTACCCGCCCAAATTCAGCAACAATGTCCCAGCAGATTCTGTTTTTTTTTTTTTTTTTTTTTATAATAATCGTCGCAGCAGATTCACAGGGCTAATGTGGGTCCGATCCCTCTATTCCGAAAATTTCTGAGCCGAGCAATTTTTCGGATGTCAAAATTCAACGGTCGAAAAATTTCTCGGCACACAGGCACAACATTTTCGGCACAGAGCATGTTGCTTAAGCTAATGTTTTGGTGAATCTTTATGTACCCATGGCGTAGTTTACTACTATTTATCTCGACAATTAATGATTTAGATTGCGAAGTGAAAGTATCCTACAAGTTAGATACTCATCTTACGCATGATTAATGATTTGCTAACTTATCTTGTCGTATGATGCTTTTAACAAATCTAGATCATTGAAAATATTTTTGAACGAATGAGGCCTAATTTCCAAGAAAAAAAAATTGTTCTTTTTTCCGTTTTGTCATTATTCAAAAGTTTTTTGCATTTATTAGTTTTGCGTAAATTTTTTATTAATTATTTGTTTGTCTTGATGAGAGGAATCGAAAAAGCAAATTTAGCACTTTTAAGCTAAATTTCCAAGGGAATTATGCCTTGTTTGGATGGGTTTTCAAAAAAATTTGGGTTTGATTTTTGGGTAATGATTAAAGAGAGAAATTAGGGTAATAATTGGAGATAGAAATAATGAGTGGAGAGAGAAATGAAAATAATAATTAAAAATAGAAATAATGAATATTTTTTTTGAGTTGAAAAATATTTTTCAAGTAGCCATCCAAACAAGGCATAAAGCTCTCCCCCGGCGTCTTTCGTGTCCCACTGCAAATTGTGGGGCTCCTTTTGAGATGGCTTGATCGTCTTTGTTCAGGGGGTTTAGGTCTTGTCCTTGATCCTCTTTAGTCCTGCAAAACAGAGCACGACTAAAGACCACGCCGGAGGTTCTCCGGGGTGATCCTCCGGTGCGAGAATCAGTTCTCTTGCCAAAGGGGAAGGAGAAAAGTGTTTAGGGTTGTGTATCGAACGTACCTCTTTCAGGAGGCATCACTGTGTATTTATAGGGATCGCTCAGCTCGAACCAAGATCGTATACATGCTCGCCACGTGTCGGCCAACGTATCTCCTACGTCACCAACTAGGGTTTCGTAACCGATTGGTGAGTGAGCGGGCCCCCTTTCACGTGGTACCATCAACCTGATAACCGCTCGGCTGACGTCACTATCGTCATCACAGCCAGAGTGGCATTCCCACGTGAAGGGGGATGGAACATGGCCCCCACATCTGTTCAAGACCGAATATGAGCCGTCAGTCAAGGGGTCGGCTAGCCGAGAGGCTTTGGCCGAAGAATGCATCAGGAGGAAAATGTTCATCCGTGGGGAAGCCGAGGGAATGGGACACAGCCGAGGATGTGAAAACATTCCTGGATCAATATTGAACTTGTCGGTTGCCGAAGCTATGCCAGATCGCTTCCAGGTTGAACGTGGGCAGTCGGTCCCTCGGCTCGGGATTATGGTCGGTGCAGCCCGAGCCAGTTGACTCGGCCTGCTACAATAGCCCCTCAATTCCTGCCGAGGCTCCTCAGTTGGTAGGGATTGATTTTAATGAGGCCGAGCCCCAGCCCCAGCCGAGGGTCTTCCTTTGGTGCCTGCAACGGTGAAACCCGAGCCCCAATGGCTGCTTGACAGATGTCAAACGACAAAGGGCGGTGTCAGTTGAAAGGACGCTTTGGCAGATGAAGGGACGCTTCCAGTACGCACGAGAAACGGCGATGTCCACGTGGCGAGGTTTCACTGGTCAATGGTTCGGCGTGATCATCATTGCGCGGGAAATTCGAAACGGCCTCCTCCGTTATAAATAGAGGAGGGGGAGGAGAGAGAAAGGCTTCTTACACTCTCTCTCTCTACAAATCCAGAGCTTCTCACTCCTCAGACCCGTTCCAGACTTCGATCCAGATCTTGATCTTCCAATCCCAGTCCAGTTCTTGCAAATCTTCAGGTAAGCAATCGATTTTTCTTTCCCCGCTGTCTCTCTCAGCTTTTTTATGCATTTTTTCTGGGTTTTTTGGGGTGGTTTCATGGGTTTTAGTTCTGAATGAATAGTAAAAACCCTGGGGATGAACAGCGTGTTCATCCCCAAACTCAACCTGTTCTTCCGAGCCTCCAAGGGGATGCTTGAAGACTCGCCGAGGCTTTTGTCTCAGTAACTTTTGGTGGCCGAACGTTGAATATCTCGACGCTTGTAGCCGAATGCGGCCTTCTCTTTGAAGGACGCCGAATCACACCAAGGACTCCTAAAAAACTGACTCGTTGAGCCTGTAGCGTAATCCGAACCTTTTCATCTTTTCTTTTTGCCGACGAGGATGCTTGGCGTTCTTATTTTTCTTTGTTTTCCCTTCTTTCTTAGGTCTGGCTCACGAGGTCATCAACATCTCTTCAGGCTCGGACGATTCTCTCACCGAATCCGAACGCCGAGTCATCGATACTCTGGTAGAACGCCGTAGGAACCTCGGCCGAGACGCACCATCCGCGCCTACGAGGATGTCTGCTACTACTCCAGCATCCGGTGATTCAAACGCCGAGATGGACTTTGAATACGCCGCCGAGGACTGCGCCTCGGTACCAGAGATCATCTCCACTCCTGGAACCGTGTCTGAGGCCGAGCCCAGGATGGGTGAGGAGGCCAGGTTACGCTTCGAGTCTGGCGAACAGGCTTCCACCTCGGCAGCAGCGAGTGACGACGACTTCTTCGACAAAGGGATCCTATGCCCTTATGCCCATTACTTCTCGGGGGAGGCCGGAGAGTATGAAGCTTTCTGCGTGAAGTATCATATTCCGAACGACGTTTACATCCACCGAGTGAGGAGCGATGCCATTAGGGCAAAGAGGGAAGACAGGCCGGAGCACATCACCGTGCCTCTCATGGCAATTACCGAGGCTGGCCTGAGGTTCCCTTTCCATCCCTTCCTCAGGGAAATTCTGTATAAGTTCGGCTTGTGCCCGCACCAGTTGGCGATCAACAGCTACATGATTATCATGTCCTTAGCCGCCATGGTCGAACTTCATGGTATCGACTTCAAGCCGACCGACCTCTTTCATACTTACACCATGTCTCGGCATGGGAAATCCAAACGCCGGTTTCTCACCACTAGGCCGAGGAAAGACTCTCTGATAGAGGGTCTTTCTGATTCAGATAAGTGGGCTAACCTGTTCCTCGAGGTCCGAGGGAACTTCGAGTTCGGCGAGGCTAACCGTCGGAATCCCATTCCGAGGTTTGTCGACAACCGAGGTTCGGAGATCTGTTATTTGTCTTTCACCTTGCTTTAACTCTTCCCTTCTCTACCGAGGCTAATAATTTTATCTTTGTTGATTGTCTTCTTTATTTTTGCAGAGCTCGGCCCAATATCCAAGACTCAGAACTCGCAGGCACGGGAGAAAGCTTGCGAGGAGATTCTAGCTCAAGCCTGCCGACACGCTCCGACGCTATTGGATTACGAGCCGTCGTACAAAGGCGTGCTGAAGAAGAAGGACGGCGAACCGAGCGATTTATTGAAGGGCAAGAAGCCGACTCAACCGAGTCAGAGAACGAAGAAGAAAAGGGCACCTTCCTACACCGAGGGTCCAAGCGAAAAACGCCAGAAGGGAGTGCGCCTGCCGAAGATCGGATTCTCTGCCGAAGAGTGGCTCTCTCCGCTCGGACAAGATTTCATCTTCGAGCCGACAGGACCAGGTTTGAACGCCCCTCTCCAGATCCGCGAGCCGACTGAAGCCGAGATGTCGAGGAGAAATATTCCGAGGCCCAGCATTCCGACGAAGAATGCGAACCCTGCTCGGGGCCGAGGCACGGACCAGCAGCAGCAGAAGAAGCAAAAGCTCTCGGATGAGGTCCCGCATCCGAGTGCTTCCAAGACCGCTCCCTCCGAGACCCGCCGACCCCCTCCCCAGAAGGATCAGGGTCGTCAGACCGAGGGCCCCGTCGACTTGGATGGCGGTCCTTCCGAGGCGGAGGTCCTGCGCCCTTTCAGCCCGACCTACACAACGGCTGATGGGAGGGTGCTAATGCTGAAGGATTCGGTGAAAGAAGAACCGAACCTTGCAGTTACCCTGCTAAGGGGTTTGGCACTTCCAAGGGACTGTGATCAGCTTCCCGTCGAGCTGATCCCAGGACTCGGGGACATGTGCTCTCACCTCGTCCAGGTATGTTTTTATCCTTCAAGTTAAGATTCTGTGTTGCAATTTCTACCTTATGTTTCTGACTTGTTTTCTTCTCAGGCTGGCCAGGCTGCTTTGCAGGCTTATGACAAAGCCGTCAAGGTTTCTGCCGAGCGCGAGCGGTACAGGACAGACCGAGATAATTTCAAAGCGAAGTTCAAGACCACGGAGTCTCGGCTTCAAGAGACCGATGCTGAAATGGGGAAGCTGAAGAAGGAGCTTGCCGAGGCAAAAACTGCTGCAGCTACCGCCGAGGCCGAGGTGGAAAAAATGAAGGTGGAGGAGAAGAAGAAGCTGGATGAAGCCGACGCCAAAGGCTATGAAGCAGGAATTAAGAGGGCTGCTCTGGAGTATACTCAGACGGCCCACCAGATGGTGAATGACGCGCTGGAGGAGAGGCTTCCGGAATTCTTCGAGCTCGGATATGCTGCAGGAGCCGAAGCCATGGCTACAGTCTTGGTTGTTGAGACTGATACTCAATTCCGCAAGCAAGTTCCTCCGCCAGTGATTCCTGACCTTCGGCTGCCATATACCGAGGAGGAGTGTGCTCCTCTTCCACCCGAGGAAGACGAGGATGAAGTGATGGCCGAGGCTTCGGTGCAGGAGAAGCCAGCCGAGGGAGAGAAAAATCAAGATCAGGCAGCTTTCGCCGAAGGCGGGAATGGAGCTGTTGCCACCCCTGACCTTTTATCCTAGCTTTTCTTTTAGTTTCTTTAAAGTACTTTTAAACTTCAGTTTGTAATAGTTTTTGTGGAGGGACGGCGCCGAACGTTGCACTATGCCGTGCCTTCCAGATTAAGCTTTTGTAAGACATTGCAAGTTTTCTTTAATTCCTTAGAATTTTCTCCAATGGTCTGTGTGTTTGAATATTTCTTCTTGCCTTAGAAATATTTTTCTTTGTGTTGATGTTGCCGAGGGTTTCAAATCCCTTGTTTATTTACTTGTTTATCAGCCCCTATTTTGGTGTAAGGCTCGGCTCAAATGCCAGCCTTATGCCAAAAGTTTAAGAGACTTAAGTAAATGATTGAGTGTGGCTTTAATTGTTCAAGTCAAAAATGAACGAAGCCGAGCATGAATAAACCATAAGGTTTAATGATCTGTACTTAGCCGAACGTCAAATCGCCCGAGGCAAGTAAGTGTTTCTGGATACTAAATCCGGTGGCTCAGAAGCCGAACTGTGTGACCGAGGTCGAACAAAACATGGTGGAGAAAATAATAAAGATAAGATCAAAGCGTTTGGAAAATAACCACTCAGTTTCAAGTAAAATTGTTCTCATCAACACGTGTTACAAGTTTTTGGAATTAAAAGACAGATAAAGGCCGAGGCGAGCTTTGGCCGAGTAATTTCCTCAGAGGTAAGCTTTTCTGAGGTTGAGGGCGTTCCAGGGATTTTGAATCTCTTTTCCATTTTTGTCTTCCAATGTTGTAGGATCCGTTGCCCACTTCTTTAATGATTCGGTATGGACCCTCCCAGTTGGGTTTGAATTTTGTCTTTTGGCTTGCCCTAACGACCTTCCTCCAAACCCAGTCATCTGGTTTGAATTTTTTCAGCCGAACGCTTCTATCGTAGCCCCTAGCGACCTCTTGTTGGTAGCTTGCCAGCTTGAGTTGGGCTTCGTCTCTCTTCTCCTCGGCCAAAATAAGCTCGGTAGCAACAGCCTCGTCGTTTGTCTGAGGGTCGAAAGTCTCAGTTCTGAGTGTTGGAAATTTTGATTCCAATGGGATGACTGCCTCCATGCCGAAGGCCATTGCAAATGGGGTTTGGCCTGTGGAGCGTCTCGGGGTGGAACGGTAGGCCCAGAGTACTCTCGGCAGTTCCTCGGCCCATAGCCCACGCTTTGAGTCCAGCCGTCTTTTAATGCCGGCGCACACGGTTTTGTTGGTGGCCTCGGCTTGACCGTTGCCCTGGGGGTACGAGGGAGTTGAATTAAAGAATCGGATTCCAAATTCTTCACAGAGTCCTGTCAGCTCTTTGCCGACGAACTGAGATCCATTGTCCGAGACAATTGCGTACGGCACCCCAAATCTTGTAACGATGTTTCTCCAAACGAATCGCCGAACGTCGGCCTCGGTGGTTGTGACGAGTGGTTCGGCTTCAACCCATTTAGAGAAGTAATCAGTCACCGTGATAAGAAATTTGAATCCTCCAGGGGCCGTAGGGAGTTTCCCAACTATGTCCAAGCCCCACTGAGCGAAGGGCCATGGGCTGGTAATGGGTTTGAGAGTCTGGGCTGGCTTCCGAGGGATAGGAGAAAATAACTGGCACGGCTTACATTTCTTGACAATTTCTTCGCAGTCCTTTTTCATTCCCTTCCAAAAGTATCCCTGACTAAGGGCCCGTTGACAGAGAGAACGTCCACCAGAGTGGCACCCGCAGCTCCCAGAATGTAGCTCGGTTAGGATCGTAGGAACTTCGGTAGGATGGACGACGCGAAGGTACGGCCCAGTGAAACTTCGTCTGTAGAGTTGGCCGTTTTCGGAGATCCAATAATGAGCCGACTTGCCTTTGACCCTGTGTGCTTCCTTCTTGTCCGAAGGGAGAGTTTCGTTTGTGAGGAAGGCTACGATCTCATCCATCCAACTGGGTCCGAGGGAGATGTTGAGGATTTCTGCCGGAGCCTCAAAACTTGGGGCATCAATCTCGCCGAGGCTGATGCTTCGGTAAGCTGAGGCTTTGGCTGCCGAGGCCAAGCTTGCGAGAGCGTCGGCATGGGCGTTGTACTCTCTGTTGATCTGCTCAATATGAAATCCCTTAAATTGCTGAATGAGCTCCAGCGCCGTAGCTTGATATTTGAGCATCCTGGGATCCCGAGCCTCGTAATCTCCTGTCACTTGATTAACGATTAACTGGGAATCACAGTAGACGTGTAGGTCTTCTACTTGAAGTTTTGCTGCCGCTCGTAGACCAGCTAACAGAGCCTCATACTCGGCCTCGTTGTTGGTTGCCTGGAAGTTGATCGTAATGGCACTTTCGTGTATTACGCCGCATGGGGTGACAAGAACAACTCCGGCACCCGAGCCGTTGCTATTCGATGCCCCATCAACGTGCAGCTTCCAGACATCGCCGCTAAATAAGTTCCAAGTCTTCCGAGCTTCATGCTGCTCCAGCATCCCATATTCTGGTTGGATTAGTGCCTCTTCGTCTGGACTTCCCGGAGTGAATTCGGCTATAAAGTCGGCCAAGACCTGAGCTTTTATCGCTGTCCGAGGCTCAAAATGGATATCGAAGTTGGCCAACTCGACCGCCCACTGTGAGACTCGGCTTGAAAGGTCGGCCTTCCGAAGAAGGTTTTTCAACGGGAACTCCGTGAGGACGATAATGGGGTGCTCCTGGAAGTAAGGAAGAAGTTTCCGAGCCGATGTCACCAGTGCGAGCAGGAGCTTCTCCAAAGGTAGATACCTAGTCTGAGCTGGCAGCAGCGTCCGGCTAGCAAAGTAAATTGGCTGATCTTCGGCGCCTTCGCGTCGGACAAGCGCCGAGCTGACGGCGTGAGGGGAGACAGCAAGGTACAAGTAAAGAGTTTCGAAGGGCGAGGGCTTGACGAGGAGGGGGACCGAACTGAGATACGCTTTTAGTTTTGCAAGCGCTTTGTCGCAATCCTCGGTCCATTTGAAGCTTCGCCGGCTCTGCTTTTTTAGGGTTTGGAAAAAGACGTGGCATTTGTCCGAGGATCGACTTATGAATCGGTTAAGTGCCGCGGCCATGCCCGTGAGCTTCTGTATTTCCCGAGGAGTCGAGGGAGCCCTCAATTGTTGTACTGCCGAGATTTGGTTAGGATCGGCCTCGATTCCTCTGCAAGTTACTAAATAACCAAGGAATTTTCCTGAGCCAACGCCGAAAGCGCACTTCTCCGCATTAAGACGTAGCTTGAATTTCTTCAGAATGGCAAATACTTCGGTCAGATGTGCAAGGTGGTGTTCAGCTTTAAGACTCTTCACGACCATATCATCGATGTAAGCCTCCATTATTTCACCGATGAGAAGGCCGAACAGCAGATAGACCATTCGTTGAAAAGTCGAGCCAGCATTCTTTAAGTCGAAAGGCATTACGAGATAGCAAAAGAGGCCCCTCGGAGTAATGAAGGCAGTCTTTTCCATATCGTCCGGGTCCATTGCGATTTGGTGATAGCCTCGGTATGCGTCCATGAAGCTCAGCCGAGCGTGCCCAGCTGTTGAATCTACCAGCTGATCAATTTTTGGGAGAGGGAGGCAATCTTTTGGACATGCGTCGTTTAAGTTAGTGTAGTCCACGCAGACCCTCCACTTGCCATTCTTCTTCTTTACCACCACTGGGTTGGCGAGCCAGGTGGGGTACTGAACTTCCCTGATGGCTCCTGCTGCGAGGAGTTTGTCGACCTCTTCGTTAACTGCTTCGGCATGGATAGCGGCCGAGCGTCTGGGTTTTTGTATCACCGGTTTGGCAGACTTGGAGACGTTGAGACAGTGCCGAATAACCTGCGGGTCGATGCCTGGCATCTCGTAAGGAGTCCAGGCGAAGACCTCGATGTTGTCTTTAAGAAATTGGACCAACTCCTCACGCTCGGCATCCGTCAAGCCGGATCCGAGCATGAAGAATCGTGACCCGTCTTCATTGATTGGTACTTTTACAAGATCTTCAATTGATTTTTGCTCGGCTGAGGCGCCGACATCTTCCAGGACCGGCTTGTCTGGAACCTCTACCCAATGGACTCGGTTAGGGCTCGGCGTCTTTCCAACAGCCGAGACGTAGCACTGCTTCGCCTGAACTTGGTCGCCGTGCAGGTCTTCCTGTCGGCCTGTGGACCCAACGTACCGTACCAGTTGGTGGTAGGTTGAGGCAATGGCCTTCAGGGAGTGGAGCCAGTTCCGGCCGAGGATGGCATTATAAGGACTTGGAGCGTCCACAACAATAAACTCTATATTGACAGCAACCGAACCAGTGACGACGGGAAGAATCAGTTTGCCGAGGGGCCAGACTGGCGTGCCGCTGAATCCGACGAGAGGAACGGTGCTTGGGATCAAAGATGATTCTGGGATTTTGAGTTCTGTAAAGAGAGACAAGTACATGATTTCTGCCGAACTTCCCTGATCCACAAGGACCCGTTTAACCGAGTGAGTGGAGATTTGCACTGTCACCACCAAAGCGTCGTTGTGAGGAGTCTGCACTCGCTCGAGATCTCTGTCGGTAAAGGTAATAGACCACGGTCTCCCAGTTGGCCGAGGTCTTTTGAGAGTGGATGAGACAGAAAAAATTTCTGCAGATTTTTTGGCCTTGTCCAAATCAGACCGAAGCTTCAGTGCTCCTTCCTTGGTTACTGGCCCGTGGATTACATTGATGACGCCGACTGGACGTGGGATTTGATGCTGGCCCCCAGCGTTCGGCTGGCGCCTCGGCATTTTGGTCCAATCGATGTAATCATCCAAGAGTCCTTGACCTGCCAGATTCTCCAAGAGTGCCTTGTATGGGGCGCAAGCCGTTGTGTAATGTCCGAGCTCGTTATGGTAGGAACATCTCTTCCGAGTGTTGTCGTTCCCCGCTTCGGTGTTGAGCTTGGGTGGGTTCGGCCAGACGAAGAACGGCTCGCGCTCCAAGGTTCGTAAGAGAAAGTAGATTGGTTCCTTGAAAACCGTCGTCTCGGCTACATAGTCATGGTCCTTGGGAGCCTTCTTATTTGCAACTTTTACCGTGTTGACCTGCTTCTTCGGTTGTGTGACAGCTATTGGCTTTGGTGCCGAGATCTGAGGGGTAGGAACGTGGAGCTGGTGCGGGATGGCTGAGTTCTGTCCTCCTTGAAGTTCTCGCTCAGTGAGGAACTCTTCGTAAGAGCAGAACTGCTCAACCGTCCTCATTAGTTCATTCATTCCATGGGGCGCCCGAATTGCCAATTCGTCTAGGATTTTACTTCCAGTTTCTAATCCATTCTTGAAGTTTCTTGCTGCCCAGTACTGATCAACACCAGGTATCTCATTGAACAGCTGCCAGTAACGTTCGGCGTACTTCCGAAGCGTTTCGCCGAGCCTCTTCTTCATTTGAGCCAAGGCATCTTCTTCCTTTGCCTGTTTATTGCTCGTGATGAACCGATAGTTGAAAGCTCTCTCTAGCTCTTTGAAACTATGGATTGATCCTGCCTCCAGCTGATTGAACCATAACAGACCGAGGCGTCCGAGACTTGAGGGGAATGCCTTGCACATGATGGCGTCATCATCGGTGACGCAGGCAATGGTGCTTCGGTAGCTGATGAGGTGGGTGTAAGCCTCGGACGTGCTTGGGTCGAACTTCTGGAACTTTGGCAGGTGGAGCCCGGGCTTCGGCAGAGTTGCTTGAATTTTTGCCGAGAAAGGAGACTCGGTTAATTTCTTTAGCTGATACTCGTGTGTCGGCCGGGGCGGGCGTCCGTCTCTGTCTCTCCGAGATTTTTTGTAGGCCTGGTACTCCCTATCCCTGTCGGCAGATTCGTCTTGCCGACGCTGATATGCCCTTTCCTTCTTGTCGATGGGGACCTTTAGCCGATCCGGGTCTGGGAGATTTTCCGTGCGATAAACCTTGCGTCGACTCGGCTGTTCATCGTGCCGAATGACAACACTCACACTCTTTTCCCGAGGGAAAGATCGTGGGTTTCTTGAGTTCACCGTGCGTCCGGCTTGTGTATTTTCCCGAAGGAAATCTTCTTGTTCTGGAGGGAAAATTTCAGGATCCTTGCCGTCTCTCCTCGACGTTCGGCTCTTTCGCCGTCCGTCATGTGGAATTAAGGCCAGATTGTTCTCATTGTCCTGAATTTCAACCGTGTCATAACTTTGGGATTGGGAGTATTCGTCACCAGCCGACGAGCTTGAGTAGTTGGTGTAAGGGCTACCCTCCCTCCTTGTCTTTCCACCTCTGTGTCCCGCACCACTACCGAGACGCTTATGGACCGGGGAACGTTGCTGCCCGAAGCGAGCGCTGTTCCCGGCCCGATTGTCCGTTAGTGGTGGGTCCAGGCGGTCGTATACCGAGACTCGATGAGGATCTCCTTCACCCACCAAGTGAGGCGGTGGTGGTGGTAAGTTACCACGCCGGCGCCTTCCCTGAGAGCTTGAATGGGAGCCCGCCGGACGCTCGTTAGCCCTGATTCTAGCCATCTCCATTTTGAGCATGGCTACATCAGAGTTGGTTTGTTCCTGCTGGTGTTCCAGCATCTGGACGTACGCCAAGGCTTCGTCGCTTAGCCCCACCGGACGCTGAACCGATGTGCTAACGCCCGGAGGGGTAAAGCCAGGTGGGTGAGAAGGGGAAGCGGTGTGGACGCCTGTGTCCGAAAGGATCTGAGAAGGATTGAGGGGTTGGAAGGGAGGTGGTGGTCCGCCCATTTTCTGAGTGAAAAGTGGTGGAGATGTGGTGAGAGTGGCTTGTTTTGTCCAGGAATTGAGGATTGGCTAAGGAGGAGCCGCCGTGGATCAGAAAGAAGAAAGTTCACGTCGGGTTCACCAAATTGTGGGGCTCCTTTTGAGATGGCTTGATCGTCTTTGTTCAGGGGGTTTAGGTCTTGTCCTTGATCCTCTTTAGTCCTGCAAAACAGAGCACGACTAAAGACCACGCCGGAGGTTCTCCGGGGTGATCCTCCGGTGCGAGAATCAGTTCTCTTGCCAAAGGGGAAGGAGAAAAGTGTTTAGGGTTGTGTATCGAACGTACCTCTTTCAGGAGGCATCACTGTGTATTTATAGGGATCGCTCAGCTCGAACCAAGATCGTATACATGCTCGCCACGTGTCGGCCGACGTATCTCCTACGTCACCAACTAGGGTTTCGTAACCGATTGGTGAGTGAGCGGGCCCCCTTTCACGTGGTACCATCAACCTGATAACCACTCGGCTGACGTCACTATCGTCATCACAGCCAGAGTGGCATTCCCACGTGAAGGGGGATGGAACATGGCCCCCACATCTGTTCAAGACCGAATATGAGCCGTCAGTCAAGGAGTCGGCTAGCCGAGAGGCTTTGGCCGAAGAATGCATCAGGAGGAAAATGTTCATCCGTGGGGAAGCCGAGGGAATGGGACACAGCCGAGGATGTGAAAACATTCCTGGATCAATATTGAACTTGTCGGTTGCCGAAGCTATGCCAGATCGCTTCCAGGTTGAACGTGGGCAGTCGGTCCCTCGGCTCGGGATTATGGTCGGTGCAGCCCGAGCCAGTTGACTCGGCCTGCTACACAAATTACAAAACACACCTTCCTTCTCCCTCCCTTATCTCTTTCCTTAACCCTTAACAAACGGGTCCTCTGCCTTAAGTAGAAGTTGAATTGCAAACCCTTTAGGTAAATAAAATGTTGTCACTTGATTTGATTTGTTTTGTTTTGTTTTGTTTTGTTTTTTTGACAATTATACACTCTATGCTTGGCTATCTATCCACCAAAGCCACCCTGTTTGTTGGAGGTGATACCGTGATTAAGTGCCTAATTAGTGGCGGCTCCAGATATTTTGAGAAGGGTGTTCAGAAATCTCTACCACCTCTAGAAATCATAACTATATATAAAACACAAATTCATCGATTAATATCAACAATGCTAGAAAAAAACTTCAAAGTATACAGGATATTACAATTGCCCTTGAAAAGATTTCATATTTTGAAACCATTGCATAATACCAACGGTATCAAATACATCGCTCTCAATATAAGTAACCAAGCAATCATTCATCCATTGATCTCCCATTCGATTGCGCAGATTCCTCTTTATGTACTTTATCGCTAAAAAACTTCTTCAATTGTTGGAGTGGCAACAGAAAGAGTTAACACCAATGTCACAAGCAAATAAACCAATCCATCTATGACGTACTTAGCCGTCTCCACTAATTTTGCAGCAAGATCACCAATCTCTTTGAGCTCTTGAAATTTTTTCATCAAATCTCACATACACAACGAAATTTTGAAGTTGAATGTCCAATGCAACTAAGTCCACCTCAGAAAAAAGTCCGATGGGTAGAGTTCTGCAAGACTGTTGGGTGTTCAAATATGTTTGGGTAGAGTGTTCAACTATTTTTGGGTAGGATGTTCAAGAAGGGATAAAATAAAAAACTAAAAATTTCATATATATTCTAAAATTTTTCTTTTTCGGATTGTTCGAGTGACCGCCCTTGCTAAAAGGTGGAGCCGCCACTGTGCCTACAGAAAGCCCACAGAATATTGGTTGGACCAAATATCCAACGGGGTGGCTTTGAGTTAAAGTGCCTAAAAGAGAATAACAAATTAACGGATTATGTTTTTACTCAATTAGGTTTAATATGCAATACAGTTGAATCCCTCAAATTTAAATGTGTAATAATTGTTACATTATTGATTGGTATTGCAAGAAAGAGAGGAATTAGCAGAAAAATCGAAAAAGATAGATTTCAAACATCTAGAGGTTTTTGTAGGGGTGCACGGCATTAAAGCCACGACCAATTTTTATATTGCCACAACAAATATGTTATTTTTTTTTGGTAATGCAAGATGTTCCGAGATTGCTTGCACGCACCTCGGATTAATCCCTACAGCCCCTCTCATGCGACAAATATGTTCTTCTGTCATTTCTACCCTTAAGCTTGATACTTTATCTAGCTCTTGCTTGCATCTCTCTCTTTCTCTCTCTCTAACTAGTCGGTGTCTCCCTTTGTGATTCATATAAACCCAACAGCTAGGGGAGCTATCCCTTACTCATATGCATAACTTCATAAACTACTTTAAAATACAAAAAAACAAAGGCGTTGAAATGCAAAATACTCTGGAATGCGCAAAACATGTTGGGAAAAATAAGAGGGAGAGAGAGTTGTCTGGGTCAGGGGATTCGATAGCAGAGGGTTTGAGGTGAGAGTGTAACTAATTAACAGGCGGAAAAAATTGGCTTATTTTCGTCTTCATCAAAATATGATACAGAAGGCTCCAAACTATGAGGTCCTTAACTTAGGTCCTCATTTTAAGGTCCTTATTAGAAGCTCACTGTATGTATGTATGTATGTATGTATGTATGTATATATGTAAATATATATATATATATATATATATATATATATATATATATATATATACAATCCCGTTCACCTGCGGGATCCCGCAATTTTGCAAAATGCGGGACGTCAAAACGACGTCGTTTTGACGTTCGTTTCACCCGGTAAACTCTCGCGGGTTAAATGAGTCTGGGTCCGGGTAATTTGAACTCGCGGGTCGACTTCCGGGTTAGACAAAACCCACGGCCCCTTCTCTCTCTCTTCATTCTCCCCAAAATTTGAACTCGCGACCAGAGAGAGAGAGAGAGAGGCGAGAGAAATTCAAAATCGAAGAAATCGAAACTACGACGACGACGATCGATCTTCCTGTACGGTTATCTTCTCTCTCCCTCTCTCTCTCTGGTCCTCGGTTCTTCTCTCTCTCTCTCTTCATTCCCCCCCCAAATCGATCGTTCGTTCCAGCAGCAGAAGAGAGAGACAGAGGCGATTCGAAACTACGACGACGACGACGAACGATCTACCCTAGCTTTTGAACACAGGTATCTTCTCTCTCTCCCTCTCTCTCTGGTCCTTGGTTCTTCTTATATGTAACAGCTAGGGTTTTTGTAACCCTAGGGTTCGAAGAAGAAGAACAACCCGTACCGTCACAGGCGAAGCAAATAGGAACGTGAGACGACGACGACGATCAGGAGTGATTTGACGACGATCGATACACTGGTATCTTCTCTCTCCCTCTGTCCTTTCTCTCTCTGGTTCTTCTTAGATCGATAAATGAAGGGTTTGGGAAAAAAAACCCCTAAATTCGAAAATGCTGGGTTTTGTTGATTTGAATGTATGTGTGATTCTTTGCGAGCCTGTGGAAATCAGACTGAATGTGTAAACTCTTTAGTTTATTGTGATGATAGTACAGGGTTGAAAGTATTTCTGAACGAGTCCTGCCCCATACATGCACCAAATGCTGTTCTTTTTGATTTCTGAATATTCCTCGAAGCTGGAGCTTTCTTTTCGCTTGTTACAGTTAGAAGTTTGTTACAGTTAGAAGTTTTGATGCTTGACGAGAAATTCGCTGACCTGATCCTGATCATGTTGCTTTAAATACGTTTAAGTAATAGGAAAAAACTACAATTGAGAATCGAGTCTTTTTTCCCCTGGTAGGTAAAATACTACACTGATGGGTAGAGTAGGAATGCAAAACATGCTGGTAGTTTCCACTGAACAAAAACCTAATTGACACAAGGCTGTTGTTTTAGTTGTTGTGTTCATGTGGCTTTACCCCATTACTTTCCATTTCCTCGAGAATCTGGAAACAACTCTCAAATTGGCAACTCCTTCCATAACCGTCAATTAGGATGTTGTATGTCTGCGAATCTGGGGCAACCCCTCTCCCCGCCATCTTCTTAACCCACTCCGTAGCCTCAACCATATTGCCAGAATCACAAAACTTACTGATCAGCGTATTGAAGGTGATGCAGCTTGGCTTCAACCCATGAATTTCCATCTGCTCTACGGTTGAAAGGGCTTTATCCATTTCCTTAGCACGACAATATCCATTCACAATTGTGTTATATATCACCTCCGTTGGAACCAGCCCATTTTCAAGATTACTCCCTTTCCATGTATTGTAGAGTAGAAATGGATACATTTTGTTAGAGAACGTGTCGCTGGTTCTTTGTTACAGGTTCCATATGGATTGTTCATCTTCAACAAGCACAAATGCTGACTCATTTCCAAGGTATGCAGTCAAGCTATGCGGTTGCAACGACCAAGCTGTCATAAGGGTGACTAATTCAGAACCAAACAGAGGCAAAATATACTACTCATGTCCAAATAATAGGAAATGCGATATGTGGGAATGGTGCAGGCCAATTAACAGACGTCAAAACCGAGGTCAAAGTGTCACAACCCAGAGAAAGGCCTTCCATGAAGATGAGACCCATAATCCAACACAAAGGGTTCAAAATGCAAGAATTGGGGATGACAATGTAATGGCTGCTAAGATACAAGTTCTGGAAGGGCAGCAAGCAAATATGAAGATGATGATCGTGTGCCTCGGCACCGTTCTGTTATGTTTGCTTTGTTTTAGCGTACTCAAATGAATGTAATGTAATATCAAACTTTCCTTAAATTTGGAGGCATATTTTGGGATAAAAACATGGATAGTATGTGTGTCCAATATTGGTTTTACTTATTGCCTAAGTTTTCATCTTGACTCCCGCGCTTGCACCTCATTCTCACTTTCTACCCTTTACTTCATTTCAAAAATCTGGTTCCATTTTTTGTCTGAATCCTGGAATTACAAAGATTATGCATCCACATGTCAACAAATTGTGAATCTCGAACAACTGTGTTGAGGAATGCTATATTGTTACTGTATGCCCTTTCACCCCTCTCTGTTACTGTATTGCATTTTTGTGGGGGTTGAACAATTTATTGGGCAAAATTTAAGATACAGAACGAGTACAACTTGTTGAATGCTATAAGGTTTTATCTTGTTGAATTACTGTATTGTTTTTTTGTGGTGTTAATCCAGCGAGGTATTAGGTTGCGCAATGCTGCTTTTCATTCAGGGCCATGCCTTTGCTGAAAAAATGAACACTTCTAAGTGAAAAGAGAATTTGGAAAAGGAGTATCAGTTCTGCTGCTTCTCCAGAACTCCCCTAAATTGCAAATCATAGCAATGTTTGACTTTTGTCTAATTAAAATTTGATCAAACTAATTTTTGAAAGAACTCAACTCAACTCCCCTAAGTCGCACCCCGTAGCTAGGCGTTGGAACACTGAATGAGCTGCAATTAATTCTCCACAATCTCATGTGACTTGTCTGTGGGAGCTGCAATATATGATGACGACACCCCGATAAGATCGTACCCAAATCAATAAAATTAGGTCTCTCTTGCTCATGGTTCTATTTCATTTCTGTGGGCCGGGGACAAAGAGACAATCCCTTCTTGCCTTTTGTGGGTGTCATTTCAGGTGTTTTCATGGAGGCTTTCTCAGAGAAAGTTCTTGGGGGCTTTAGGATCACAGAAAATTGTTTGGATTCATCTAAAACTTGAACACTCTTTTAACAAAAAGTCTGAAACCACACACTTTTCTTTTTAATCAGTAAGGGGAAATATCTGTGTCTTACGGCTCAAGTTGCTCATGCTTATCATTCAGCATAGTAATGGGTACAAAGATTAAAAGGGAATGCAGCAATACGAGAAGCACATGATCATGTAATGGGTACAAGAACTAGAAATTCTGAACTAGAATGGGTACAAGAACTAGAAATTCTGAACAAAAACAGATACTGGCCAAATCTATCAACTGGCCCTAATACAAGAAGTTTGAACAATGACTGATATGAAGTCCAAGGATCAAAAGCATGTGGACTGGACTGGAGCTACACCAATCTGGCCAAGCAACGACTAAACTGGAATGGATTGAAGCACATGATCATGTAATAGCAGCAGAAGGTATTTGCAGCAGCAGATAGTAGCAGCATAACAGCAGCTGACAGAAGAACCATAGCATAACAAAGCCAAGACTTGAACCAAGAACACAGCAGAGGTCATATGGCACACAGCAAAGTCATGCCATAATCATCTCCACGCCACACCAACACCATGACATAGCCTCATGAGTTATGACACACCTGTTTTTTAACTTCAAATATAGCACACCTTCAAGAGGCAATCCAATTCCCATCATAGTAACCCACAGCAAGAGACGCACAGAAGGCCCTCACCATTATGCAACCCTCAGGAATAAGACACACATCCAAATTCCCCCCAGACTAAGACACAGCATTATCCAAGAGCACACACCTGAATCCCACAAAACCACACCATTATCCAAGAGCACACCCCTGAATCCCACAAAACCACAGAGTAACCCACCATCCATAGAGTAACACATCTGTATCACCCTCCTATATCTCCAACCTATTATGTAACCCTCAACATAAGACACTTACCCAAATTCCCACCCAAACTTACACCCATCTGTACCCCACAAAAGAACACGAATTATACCATCTTCGCTTGAATCACCCAATTTCCAAATGAAAAACCTAAACACAAAAAAAAAAAAAAAAAACAAAACAAAAGGTAATTAGGCCCTTATGACAAATAACAAGATATGAGGTGGCCATGCTTATTTAATAGGGTAAAGTAAACCTTGCATCCTCCACTTTTAACTTGGACAGTCTAATCCTCATCATAGTCCATGTCATCCTCGTCATCAACATCTTGCGAAGAGCTAAGAAAAGAAGGCAACAATTAAAAGTTGAACAATTAAACAATTAAATTGAAATGAACATATTTAATTGAATTCACCTACATGTTGAGCCAACCATGCCCCGTTAAATCTGTCATTCAGCCAACCATGCCCCGTTAAATCTGTTTGTTGTAGCAAATCACCCCATCTTACGTCGAACTCTTCAGGTCTCTCGGATTCCCATATACAACTCGAAAACTTATCATAATGTTCTTTATAAATGACTGCACCTAGTTTCTCAGAAAACTTTTTCGTGATGTGCCAAATGCAATACCTATGAAGCGTATTTGGAAGAACATTACCGATTGCTTTTGTCATTGCCGGATCTTGATCAGTGATTATCATTTTGGGTGGGCCTCCTGGCATTGCTTTCAACCATTCCTTTAACAACCACTCAAAAGACTCGGTTGTTTCCTCATTCAAGAATGCACACCCAAAAAGTGTTGTCTGTCCATGGTGATTGACCCCTAATATAGGTGCGAAGACAAGAGAATATCGGTTTGTGTTGTACGTAGTATCGAACACCACCACGTCCCCAAAATAGTAGTATGATTTTCTAGAAATCGCATCGGCCCAAAAACAACGACTCAACCTCCCCTTATCATCTTGCATAAATGAAAACACAAAATTGGGATTCTTTTCTTTTTCAATCTCAAACTTCTCATACAACATATTGGCGTCATGACCTGCATACATTTTTCTTTTATCCCGGTCACTATTGTGAAGATCTCGGTTTGTAAATCCAATGTTTTCAACACCTCCGGCTTGCACCTCTAAAATAGCCATTTGTTGGCAGGGTGGCACATTTGCAGCTGCTAGATCTTTTGTTAAAGATCTAGCTGCAGCTGACATTCGACGATGAGAAGGTAACAAATGCACCCTCCTTGGCGAGGTAAGCTCGTGGTTATGAGCCTCCAAATATTGGATGACAACAAACCCTCCACCTGTATTGTTTCTCACGACAGTCAATTTTGCACCACAACCAGTTCTAATTATACCACGCCGCCGTATTATGGGGGCCTCAGAATTTTCTGAACTTTTTGGTGTGCTCTTCCCTTGCTTGTAACAAACATACTCCTTCCTAATTATTTGACCATCCTTAACCTTGCTAGAATGGATTCGGACACTGAATCCAAATTGTTTAGCGTAATTGTTGTAAAATTTAAAAACATCGTCTAAGTTGTCAAACTGTTGTTCCATTTTCGGTACAGAAGAACCAACAGATTCACACGGTTCAGATGGTACTGGTGAGACTAGTTGTATAGCATCCAAAGACTGCACACTAAAAACAACCCAACAGACAAATATCACTAAATCTACCAGGTTAACCTACTGTTCATGAGAGAGAGAGAGAGAGAGAGAGAGAGAGAGAGAGAGAGAGAGAGAACCATACCCTGGCCTGCTTACAACTTCTTCTTCCATTTCTTCACTCTCTATTTCTGTATCTGTTACAAATAAGGGCGAAAACACAATTTTTATCCAAAAAAAACACAAAACTAATACTGGTAACGATTTTTTCCCAAAACTAATACTGGTAACGGTTCGAAAATGGGGTTTGGCCTGCTTACAATTTTTATCCAAAGTTACGGTTCTAAAATGGGGTTTGGCATGTTCAATGTAATTTTTTTCCAAAACTGGTAACGATGTTTGGCCTGTTCAATACCTTCTTCTTCGGTCATCGATCGTACTTCTTCTTCTTCATTCATCGTTCCTTCTTCTTCCTGTGTTTTGAAATCGAAATAATGGAAACAAAAAACCCTCAAACGATTTCGAACCCTAGGGTTACAGAAACCCTAGCTATTTCTGTACAACCGGACAGAGACAAAGAGAGACAGAGGGAGAGAGAGAAGATACCTGTGATGGAACTCCTGTAGATCGATCGTCGTCGTGTACATCGATCGTCGTCATCGTCTCCTCTAAATCGCCTCTCTCTCTCTCTCTCTGGTCGCGAGTTCAAATTTTGGGGAGAATGAAGAGAGAGAGAAGGGGCCGTGGGTTTTGTCTAACCCGGAAGTCGACCCGCGAGTTCAAATTACCCGGACCCAGACTCATTTAACCCGCGAGAGTTTACCGGGTGAAACGAACGTCAAAACGACGTCGTTTTGACGTCCCGCATTTTGCATCTCTCTCTTTCTCTCTCTCTAACTAGTCGGTGTCTCCCTTTGTGATTCATATAAACCCAACAGCTAGGGGAGCTATCCCTTACTCATATGCATAACTTCATAAACTACTTTAAAATACAAAAAAACAAAGGCGTTGAAATGCAAAATACTCTGGAATGCGCAAAACATGTTGGGAAAAATAAGAGGGAGAGAGAGTTGTCTGGGTCAGGGGATTCGATAGCAGAGGGTTTGAGGTGAGAGTGTAACTAATTAACAGGCGGAAAAAATTGGCTTATTTTCGTCTTCATCAAAATATGATACAGAAGGCTCCAAACTATGAGGTCCTTAACTTAGGTCCTCATTTTAAGGTCCTTATTAGAAGCTCACTGTATGTATGTATGTATGTATGTATGTATGTATATATGTAAATATATATATATATATATATATATATATATATATATATATATATATATATATATATATATATATATATAGTCCACTTCCCGTAAGGACCACCTTAACTTAATAAAATGCGGACCTCCCTTTTCCGATTGAATTTCGATGATTCGAGCCGCTCAATGTGTTCAGAACGTGATTTTAAGAGTACCCACGAGAAATCAACAAAAAAAATGATCGGGAAGGGCTTCATCCGAGCAGTTTTTGTTTATTTTTTATCGAACGGTTCAAACAAAAATTGCTTGGATGAAGTCCTTCCCGGTCATTTTTTTTGCCGATTTCTCACGGATACCCTTAAAATCACGTTCTGTACACATTGAGCGGCTCGGATCATCGAAATTCAATCGGAAAATGGGAGAAATGGGGAAGTTCTAACTAAAATAAGAACCTCCTCATTTGAAAATCATATTATATATATATATGTATGTATGAATGACATACTTAGCTGTCTCCACTAATTTTGCAGCAAGATCACCAATCTCTTTGAGCTCTTGAAATTTTTTCATCAAATCTCACATACACAATGAAATTTTGAAGTTGAATGTCCAATACAACTAAGTCCACCTCAGAAAAGTCCGACGGGTAGAATTCCGCAAGACTGTTGGGTGTTCAAATATGTTTGGGTAGAGTGTTCAACTATTTTTGGGTAGGGTGTTCAAGAAGGGAAAAAATAAAAAATTATAAAAATTTCACATGTATTCTAAATTTTTTTTCTTTAAAAGGGTGGAGCCACTACTGTGCTTAATAGAAAGCCCACAGAATATTGGTTGGTCCAAATATCCAGCTGGGTGGCTTTGAGTTAAAGTGCCTAATAGAAACTCAAGGGAAAATGATGGCTCATGACGTGTTTTGATAATTAATACTCGTCAAGGACATGCTGAGAACATTTATTAATGCTGAAAATGTCATTGACAGATATTAATTATCAAAATACATCCTTAGCCGTCATTTTCCCGAAACTCAAAGTAAAGGGAAGGAAAGGCTTTGTGTGGTAATAATGATAGATCTGCCATGTCCAACCTCAACCCAGCCCATTAAGAATAACAAATTAACGGATTATGTTTTTACTCAATTAGGTTTAATATGCAATACAGTTGAATCCCTCAAATTTAAATGTGTAATAATTGTTACATTATTCATTGGTATTGCAAGAAAGAGAGGAATTAACAGAAAAATCGAAAAAGATAGATTTCAAACATCTAGAGGTTTTTCTAGGAGTGCATGGCATTAAAGCCACGACCAATTTTTATATTGCCACGACAAATATGTAGTTAATTTTTTTTTTTTGTGGTAATGCAGGGTGTTCCGGGATAGCTTGCACGCATGCTTGACCGATTCCTAGACCTAAAATAATGGGTTGCCCCAAGCGTAGGGCTGAAACCGATGTAGCACAATACCCGGTAAGACCGGAGTCGAATCCACTAAGGACGGTGAAGTGTGTGCTGTGGAACCTCGGGTTGTAGTATTAGAATTAGCTCTTAGGTAGCCACCCCTTGTCTTTTAGTTGATTAATTAACTAATACTAACAAATAACTTGCTCAAATAATTAAAAAGAGAGGCACGGTCATAGGGAATCCGGCGCTCGCTACCCAATCAGAATCCGCCACTACTACAATAATAGATATGCGTCACACTAAGGAGATTCACAAAGATCACGGTTTTCAGTGAAAGCGTGATAAAAAGTGGTGCTTAAAATTTTTTTATCGCAGTTTAAGTCCAAAACTGAGATAAAAAGTGGGTTTTAGCACGGAATAAAAGACTTCGCTTTTGCGGCGAGATAAAAGAAAAACAACCTCACCCTTGCGGTGTGATAAAAGATTTTAGGGCGAAAAAAATGAGATAAAAGATCTCGTTCTTGTGGCGAGATAAAAGAGAAAAGACCTCACCCTTTTAGTGTGATAAAAAAGAGAAAAGACCTCACCCTTGTGGCGTGATAAAAGATTTTAGGGCGGAAAATAATGAGATAAAAGATCTCGCTCTTGTGCCGAGATAAAAGAGAAAAGACCTCACCCTTGTAGTGTGATAAAAAACTTTAGCTCGGAAAAAAGCAAGATAAATGATCTCACTCTTGCGGCGAGATAAAAAGCCTACCCATTTTAGGCGCACGGTCTGAATTTTCATGTGGGCGGGTTGGTACTCATTTAGGCGGGCTTTGAAAAGTTATGTGATGAAAACGATGTCGTTAAAGGATTTTGAAAAGTTCTATTTTTTTTAATTTACAAAAGGTAAGAAGATAAGTCCTAATTACACTCACTCCTAAAGATTTTTAGGTTTCATCTTCATCTTCACACCCAAAAAAGATCGAGAGAGAGAGAGAGAGAGAGAAGGCAAATTTCATGACTAGATTCCATCAGTGCCCACTTGTTTCTTAAAATGACGGGCGGACTATTCCACTAGTGCCCGATTTTCACGTGGGCGAGTTGTGATTTTTATGGTTTATTGTAGTAGTAAAATTTAGTTATTTCGGATGTCTTTCAAGTGTTTGACACATTAGGTAAAAAAATAATTATATTATTATGGCTTAGTCTTGTCTGAAAAGGATTAAAATCTAATTGGGAAGCCACCATTGAAATTGAAATTCAATATAAACACAAAATTCATGTGAAATGGTTAGTTTATAAAAAAAATGTAAAGTTTGTCCATAATGTTACAATATACAGGTTGTGATAATTTTCATAAAGTTTGTCTATATTATATTAATTGCATTTCAAAAAATTCAGCAAATTTTAAGGGAAAAAAAATTTCTCACTTTAAGAAGTAAGTATAAATATTTTTGTTTTCCTATTATAACATAAGTTCTTGGCTAGCTTAGTGGTAAGGGCTTGGGAAATCAACTAAGGGTGCATGGGTTCGAAACTTGGCAATGACAAGAAAAGAAGGTCTGATAGATACAAAGAAAAGATCAATGGCAATGATTTTCCATCTCAGTATGGTGTGATTATTTTGAACTTTCAATCATGGTTATAGACCGTGATCTAAAGTGACATACAATCACACCCAAAAAGAGAAACGATCAAGTCCAAAAGAAACGATCACGCTTTTTGGCCGTGATTGTTTCTTTCTTTCAATCACGGTTTATAACCAATCACGGTTTATAACCGTGATAAAAGAAAGTAACTTACAATCATACCCAAATCTATCACGGTAGCAAAAGCGTGATGAAAAACTTATAATCACGACCAATAACTGTGTCCCGTACACAGCGGCGAACAGGTTTTGGTCCCCCGTTCCCGCCCACATGAGTCCCGGCAATGCCTCGGATTCATCCAACGAACGTAGTTTTCACCAACTAAGATTATTTAATTAAATCAATGAATGGAAAAATTGTGAGACGAATCCTAATTGGGTCACGACGCGCCTTTACCCAGCGACCAAACCTCAGAAAAATTACTCACTCATTATTAAAAATAAAAGGAATAAAACTCTAGAATTAATCATGCTTCTATTACGCGAGATGAAAAATAAATAAAAGATCTAAGTTAAACCGAAACCAAAGAACAACTTTTATGAAAAACTAAAATTAAAACGAATTGTCAAGGTGCGAGTAATTGAGCAAAACTTCAAATAACTTTAAAGGAACAAAACAAAGCTCGAATAAATCAATCTAAAATTGTAAAATAAAAATCGGAATGTGTACTGAAAATAGGCGCAGCCCCGTTCTTCCTTCTTTTTCTGTCGGATCCCGGAACAAAGTCGTGCGTGAGACCCAAGAAGGTATCACGGCAGCCCCTTCCTTTCTTTTTCTCGTCCGAAATCTCCCCTAAAAGCTGCTGTGCTGAAGTCATTATATAGGGACTAGGTTAAACATGCTTTAATTATACAAAGCTCCCTCGGGTTATACAAAGCTCCCTCGGGTTAAACATGCTTTAATTATACAAAGCTGCCTCTAATGCGCTAATTCGTCCTACTTAGGCGCTCATATCTATGATATTGTAGACACCCTATTCTGGACTGTCCGGATTAGTTTACTTACGGTCTTTGACTCCCCAATGATGATTAAGGTCAAGAACATCCCGAGTTTGTTAGAGAGTTTGAGCTTTGAGCGTCCCGAACCTTTCCGAACTCCTTGTCGAACCCTCAAGCCAGAACCAAATGGCCTCAGTAAAACTCTACTGGTGTACGCTGGTGTTTGACTAGCGTGTGCTTGAAGCACATCCACGTGTCAGTCATCGCCCGTTACTGGTGCACGCCACTCAACATGGTGCATACGCCAGTCAATTCCAGTCAAATCAACTTTTTTCAGCCGAACGCGCGGGACTTTTGCTGCCACCCCGACGTCAGCCACAGTTCCCCTGATGATTATTTTCGTCCTGGGCTGTTCCCTCTACCACTACACCACCTCTCAAGCCAAGTCCCATGCATTAAATGCATGGGAGGCTCCCTATTGCCTTAACCAACCAAACAAACCCTTAAGCCCAACTGATCCCAGCTTTGATCAGTTGTCTTCTAGTCTATAAATACCCCCTTGCATTCATTTGCAAGGGGTTAGCACCATAAAGGAGCCAAGTCATCCCCTTCTTCTTTTCTTATTCTCTTGTTCTTCTTTCATCCATTGAAAGACTAAGCGAGAGAACAACATCCACAGTCCATAACCTCCCCTACATTCATATTTCAAGCCCTCAAACCCCAAGCTCAAGTTCAAGTTCTTTACCAAACTCACAAGCAAAGGTATACCACTTTTTGCTTTGCTATCTGTTTTGACCCCTGAGGGGGGCTGGCAGGGTCAAGACTGGTAATCTATACCAGTCCTGGCCCTAATGCTGGCAAGGCTTCAAAGCCGTGTGAGGGGATAGGTGGCGCACGCAAGTCGTTTATAGCCGTACGCCAGTCATGGCTTTATGGCAAAACTGACGTGGGGATCACCGATCACCCTTCTTTTGCTTTACTTATACTCTGATCACCTCTCTGCATGTTAAAAACCAGTTTACTGCTTTCTGTCTTTTAGAACTGTTTAGATATAGTACTCAATATTTCTTTTCTGTTGCTTTGGAATGCCTCTGGGAGCCTTCTGGTCATGTTCCAGAGCCCGGATGATGCAAAGCCAAGCACTGACTGAGTTGTGTTAACTGGCGCACGGTACCATGTACCTGCGTGCGCCAGTTACACCTTGACCAGTGGTTGGCCCTTGCATGGCAACTAGGCTCTGGCCTCTGTTTTTCCTCCCCTCATTGTTTAAGGGGTTTGCTATTCATTTGGTGGCTTTTAAGCCCTTCATTTGTCTGTAACTATATTATGCTGATATAAACTGCGTGATTTGTCCTGGGTGTGCACTGGTCCATTCCAGAGCCCAGAGGGTTGTTTGCAAGAGCTGTGAGTTTGGGCTTACCGGCGCACGCCAGAACTGATGTGCCGCACGTAGGTCATGTCTGTATGTAGTGGCTTGGCCAGTGCATACAGCCTCGACCCTGCGTGCACCACAGTAAGTCAGTGTGTTCCAGTTTGTCCAAACACTCACAGGAGCTTGTTCTCAATCTATTATACTTGTTTTAAATCAACATCAAACATACATCAACATTTTTTTTATCATATTCTTGTACATAAATGAAAACTTGTTACAGTTTTAATCCCCATTAACTGTTCCCCCGCACTAACTGGCTAAAAATGATCAAATGAGAGAGAAATGCAAACGTTTTACAAAATGCCCGAGTAGAGACCGATCTCCGGATTGGGCGAGAGGGGTGCCATAGAACCCTTCCCCTCTCGTAACCTGGCTCCCGAACCTCAGATATCGAAGGTGATGACGGTCCAGTCTACAAGCCTTTTCAAACTCAAACAACGTAACCAAACGTATTCAAAAACCTGGTTTCTTGGGTACTTTTCCGCAAAACCCGAGTGGCGACTCTGAACTGCGAAGCGTTTTGCCGCGCTTTCCGTGAGAAGGGCGCACCCGATTTTACACCTAAAATGTGGAATTTTTGGGGCGTGTGCCCACAGATATCACGCGCCTATCAACGCACCTCAGACTAATCCCTACAGCCCCTCCCACGCGACAAATATGTTCTTAGGTCATTTCTACCCTTAAGCTTGATACTTGCTCTAGCTCTTGCTTGCTTCTCTCTCTCTCTCTAGTCGGTGTCTCCCTTTGTCATTCATATAAACCCAACAGCTAGGGGAGCTATCCCTTACTCATATGCATAACTTCATAAACTACTTTAAAATACAAAAAAAGAGAAAAGAAAAGGCGTTGAAATGCAAAATACTCTGGCATGCGCAAAACATGTTGGGAAAAATAAGAGGGAGAGAGAGTTGTCTGGGTCAGGGGATTCGATAGCAGACGGTTTGAGGTGAGAGTGTAACTCTTTTTTTTGACAAAAGTGAGAGGTATTGTATTGATAAAGCCCAACGGCACTTACACAACGAAATTCATTACAGATAACTTGGACAAAGCCAAACTAATCATCTAACTGATACAAAATGATAAAGAACGAGGCGATTGATGTCTTTCATCCCCAGCCCAGGCATGGCCTGACGCACCTTCTGCTGAGCGGAAAATTCATGATTGAGCGAAGCAAATGAAGTCTCTTGTGGACTACAAGGAAGGGAGAGATTGCAAGGGACCGTGAAGGAAATGAAAATCAATTATGATCTAAAAAAAAAAAGTTGTAGGCAAACAAAAAAGAATTGTACGCAGGGGTGTTCATGAAAACTGAAAAATTTATTTCTGATATGAATCCAACTGAACGATCCTATTTGGTCTAGTTCTCCGATACAGTGGTATGTTTTGAAAAAAAATTAGAACTGCTAATTGGGGTTTGGTTATTGATTCTAAACAAGGAACCACGGTTCTAACCGAACCAACGTGTTCTCCCTCTAATTGGAGTGAAAACGGTGATGTTTTATTCAATCTAATGGTCCAATTTGGTCAAACATTACATTGCTTGTGTGTTTAGTTGGTAAAAAAGTAGAGTTATTGTACAATTCATTTTTGTGAGTTGCTTTAGTGGGGGAAAACTATTAGTAACTATTTAATTTGTGAATTAGTAATTCATATTTTGAGGGTTACATTTGCTACAACTATTTAGTCTCAGTTTATGAATTACTACTTTGCGAATAGTTAGGATGCTAACAGGGTAGAATCGGGATCCACATTAGAATTGAACCGGCTCGGCGATTTTGCTTTAATAAGATTTCGTCGTATAATGATGAAATTTTGATTCTCGATTTCTAAACGTCATTTGAAGTCATGACTTTATTTTTTTTATTTTGCAGGCCAACGTTCAGAATCTCGGCCCAATATCTTCTTTTGCATAAACAAAATCAAATTTTCTTTCCCCTCTGTAACTTGATTTGGAGGACAGGATATCTGCAATGTTTTATATGGAGCTTCCTATCTTTGCTCAATCTGTGACATCAAATAGAATCACAAAAAAAAGGGAAAAAAGTTTAAATTGTTAACGTAATGAACGGGAGAGAAATTTATTTACGGAGGAGTCGTGGATAAGTTATTTATCGAAGCGGCAAATCTCACTCATCTGTTTCGGCAATCGACGGTCTGGATTTTAAAACAATTTTTTCGGAAACTCTTTTTCGGAAAAGTTCTTTCAAAATTTCGACCGTCCAAAACACTTTAAACGCGCGAAATTCACCTCCGTAAACACTTTTTCACGAAAAACTCCGTAAAAAAGTTTTTCTCCAATGCAACGAGGTGAGAGTGAAGGTCAACCAAGTATATAAATTTTCAAAAAAACAACAAGTCTCTCTCTAGTCTTTTCGTTTCCCCATTCTTCTTTCTTCCTCTACTAGGGTTCCCCGCCGCCTGGGGGGAGGCCCTCCCTCCCTCCTCCCCCCGGGCCTCTGTTTTTGTGTTTGTTTTTTGACTTTGCCGCTCCCTTTCTTCCCCTGTCCCTTGCGACGCTCCGTTTGCTTCTGGCCGATCCTCGTTTTCGTCCTCGCTTTCTCCGGTTCTCTGCCTGTTCTTGCTATTCGCCCGCTAGTTTCCTTCCTGGGGATACCGGTTCTTAACGGGTAGGTGCGATGGCGGCGGTAGGAGGCGGGGTTGCGAGGTCTCCCACCGATCTCGGCTCTTGGGCGTTTTTCGGTTTGGCCTAACGACAAGAGGAGATCTCGCCCCTGCGGCTGCAGTCTCGTGCTCCGATTGCTTTGTTCCAGTGGGCCATTCTGTTGCTCTGTCTTGTCTGGTGGTCTGGCGCGAGCGTGCACAGCCGTTTGGCTCTGGTGGCTGCTGATGGTGGGGGTTGGTGTCTGGTTGGGCTGTTGTTTGGTTTTTGCTGATTGTTTGGTGATAGGAGTTGGCTGGATTGTTGGTCTGTGGGTGCCGAGGAGTTGATGTGGATGGTGGTCTCAGGTGATGGTGTTTTCGTTAGGGCTGGGTTTTTTTTTTGCAGGTGGCTGTTGGTGGTTTGGGGCGGTGATGGCAGCGGTTTGAGGCTGCGGTGGTGGTCTCTTTTGTTGAGGCGTGGTTGGTTACGAATCTTCCTACTGATGTCGTTGTTCTCTGTTTTGTGGTCGTCCGAGCTGGTGTGCTCTGGTTGTTTGGTGGTGGGCGTGAGCGTGCATCGCCAGTTTCGGCTTTGGTGGCTGCTGATGGTGGTGGCATGTGGATGTGGGCTTCTTGGACGGCGGCTGGGTTGCGGAGGCGGCGGTGGTGGGCTGATTTCGTGGCTGATGTTGTTAGGGTTTCAGGTGTTTTTGTTGGGCTGTTTCTTTAGGTTTGGGCTGGGTTGGGTTGGTTTCTTACCAACTTTAGGAGTGTTTTAGGTTTTTTTCATGATTTGGGCTCAGCCTGTTGGGCCTTAATCAGTTCCTCCGTGTGGTTTGGAGAAGATGATTTTGGGTGGTCAGGCCGGTGTACCTATTATCCTTTTAGCTCTGCACTTTGTGTTTTGAGTTAATAAAATTTATTTTCGCCGATCAAAAAAAAAAAAAAACTAACAGGCGAAAAAAATTGACTTATTTTCGTCTTCATTAAAAAATAAATAAATTTCGATCGTAATTTTTTACCTTTTAAATTCCTCTCGTCATGACGAAACAATAATTCTCAAAAAGTCGACAAAAAACTACCAAATTTGAAAAAAATGTGAATAAGGACAAAAAAAATAAGCCAATTATATATAATGCCAAACTAGGCCAGAGTTTGCAAGGGAGTTTTCTTTTGAAGGCCAACACAATTACTTAACAAGTAGCCTTGAAGTAATTAATTAACAAGCTACCTACCACTTAGGCTGTGTTCCACAAAAGAAATAAGAACTTATTTTTTGTTCAATAAGAAGGTGTGTTCCGGTAAATAAGAAGGGTGCTTCTTATTTTGGAAGAAGCACCCTTGGGTACCAATGGCCGGCGGAAGGGAAATCGTACCGGCGGTCGCGCCGGGCCGTCTCCGGCCACCGGACGGCCAATCCGAGCCGTCCAAAAATTCTAAAAAAAAAACCAAGGGGGCCTATGCGAGAATCAACGGCATCCGAGGTGTGTAGGGTGCTTGATCCGAGCACCCCTTTTCCGTGTATATATGAATTCCCGTGTATACACGGAAAATGGGTGCTCGGATCAAGCACCGTATACACCTCGGATGCCGTTGATTCTCGTGGTGGCCCCCTTGGTTTTTTTTTTATAGAATTTTTGGACGGCTCGGATCGGCCGTCCGGTGGCCGGAGACGGCCAGGCGCGGCCGCCGGTACGATTTCCGTCCGCCGGCGCCAATTACCATACCAACAGTCTTATTTTTTTGTATAAGGCAACTTCAAGCTCAAAAATCATGTGTTTACGCAAATAATTTTCCTATCACTATGGATCTTGTTTGATAGATCTCATTGAGATCTTTAATACGGTGCAAAAAAAAAAATCATTTATGTTATATTTGAGTTTGAAAATGTGAAAGAAACTTTTTGTTTGGGAAAAATAAGAAGGTGGTCCTTATTTTCGAAAAAGAAGTAGTGAAATAAGTACTTATTTTTTAAGAAGGTTTGCGGAACGGAGCCTTAACAACCTTTTTTTTTGAAACCCAACAATTAACAACCTAGACAACTTGAAAATGCTTACACTTTTTAATACAGTCAAATGTAATCATGGTGTACACGATTTGAGCATATCCATATCAGAATCAAAACAAAGTATTTAGAACATGATCATTCATCTCAATACAAAATTCATGATCCCAAATTGTACCCTACACTCTGTCACAACATGAAATACATTAATTAAATTGCCATTATCCTCCAACCACGGCAGGCTCCCCAGTCGATCTGATCGAATCTGTTCTGTTAGATAGTACTCCCTCCATCCTGGATCGGGAGATCCTGCCAAGCAAGGGTGCTTGGCAGGGGTGCCGAGCGCATTTCGGCCGTCCAAAAGTGTTTTGGACGGCCCGGATGCAAAAGTACCGAATGGATTTAAAAAAAAAGAAAAGGAAAAGGAAAAAGATGTTTCAATCCGGGCCGTTGATTCCGAGATGGATGGCTGGATTGGCCGCTCGGCAAGCACCCCGGGTCCCTCCATCCCATGCATTTTGTTTGTTTTTTTTTCTGATATTCGTGTCAGTTTTCAATCGCTTATATCTTCCAGTAAGAATTTACTAAAATATGCAATATGTACCTTGTTTGATAGTTCTTGATCAGATCTGTAATACTACAAAGTTTTCAAAATTATAAAAAACATTATAGATTGGGACATATAAGCGTTTAAAGAACGATGCGAATAACGAAAATGAACTAACAAAATGGCTTGGGACGGAGGGAGTAATTAATTTCTAATTAAAAATTCAAACCCAAAGTCCTTGTCAAACCCCATTAGGCTTTTCTAGCTACCTAGCTACAACCTCTATATATGAACACCTCTCTTGGTTTTGACTGTTGCATACAAGATTGTTCTTTTGCTTATTCCACACTGATTTGCCATATATGGCTCGTCCTAAGTTGTTGTTGTTGGCATTTGCTTTAGCCCTTTTGGCTTATTCTTCAGTGGCCTCCGCCGAAATCGTGAAGCATTCTTTTCATGTGAGTAAATCTTTGTCAAAACAATTTGTATCAATTGGTTTTTAGTTTTCGTAGTTTCTCATTCCCTCATTCTTCGTTTTTAGTCCTTTGTGAGATGGGAAAAATACCAAATTCATGGATGCATGCATGGTTTTGGGTAAATTCGTCTATTGCACCTCCATGCAGAGCGCTCATTATACGAATCTCAAATTATATTTATAGTCGCAATTTGTCAAAGAATCTCAAATTTCCACAAGAGTCTCTGGGAGCGAGTAGTACTTTTGTTTTCTCCAAATTTACTACGCACTACACAAATAAATACACGTACGTATGTGCGTATTATGCATTTATGTATGCATGTTTTGTCCAACTTGGGAATGTAATGTCCAAAACAGCATGTTTCTTATAAAATTTGTTTTTTTTTTCAGGTGCAAAATTTAACTATCAGCCGGCTGTGCCACCAGCAAGTCATCACTGCTGTGAACGGAGACTTTCCCGGCCCAACTATAGAGGTTCATGAGGGTGACACACTCGTCGTTCACGTCTTCAATAAATCTCCCTACAATCTTACCATTCATTGGTATGTATTACAAGTCTACTATGATATACAACTCGATCCCACGTTAGTTTTTGAATTATTAGACCGCCCTTAACTGTAAATTAATTAATTTACCATATATTTCCAGCTGGTATTTGAATATTTATAGTCAACTGGCTGTTTGAATATTTTTCTTAGACACATGCACAAACATGTATAATATACTACGTACACTAGCTAGTAAATTTTTTAACAATATGGTTATAAATGTCCAACCACTTTAAGATAACGATAAAATTCAAAGTTAGTTTGGCAATTGAACTATCCACTAGCTTTTTCAACTGATCTGAATGAGAGGAATAAGAAAAGTAAAAAAATTGATCGAAAGTGAAAAATTCAAAAGAAAAAATTTAACGGAAAACTAACAAGAACTTAGAACAGAAAAAAAGAGCCAAATGTCAATAGTCTTAATTAACCTAGACTTAGGGGCTGTTTGATAAAACTGAAAACTGAAACTGAAAGCTGAAAAATTAAGTACTGAAAAATGAATGCTGAATTTTTTAAGCTGAAAAGCTGTTTGATAAATATATTAAGCACTGATAAAAAAATTATGAATTAATTTTGTTCCAATTCTCTCTTAATTTACTAATAGTCACAATATATTTATGGTAATGGTGGAGTGGTGGTGGTGGTGTAGTGATGGTACTGGTGGTGGGTAGAGTGGTGGTGGTGGAGTAGTGGTGATGGTGGAGTGGTGGAGCTAGTGGAGGTGGAGTGGTGGAGGTGGAGGGTGGTGGTGGAATAGTGGTGGTGGTGGTGATGTGGTGGTGGTGGAGGTGGTGGTTGTGGTAGAGTGGTGGTGGTGGAGGAGTAGTAGTAGTGGAATGGTGGTGGTGGAGTAGTGGTGGTGGTGGAGGTGGTAGTGGTGGTGGAGGTGGTGGAGGAGTGATGGTGGTGGAGTGGTGGTGATGGTGGTGGAGTAGTGGTGATGGTGGAGTGGTGGTGGTGGAAGGTGGTAGAGGTGGTGGTGGTGGAATAATGGTGGTGGTGGTGGTGGTGGTGGTGGAGGTGGAAGTGGTGATGTGGTGGTGGAGGAGTGGTGGTGGTGGTGGAAGTGGTGGTGGTGGTGTTGTAGTGGTGGTGGAGTAGTGGTGGTGGTGGAGGTGGTAGTGGTGGTGGAGGAGTGGTGGTGGTGGAGTGGTGGAAGTGTTGGTGGGAGTGGTTGTGGTGGTGGTGGAGTGGTGGAGGTGTTGGTAGGAGTGGTGGTATAATTGTTGAATGCAAGTACACAAAATTCAGCCAGAATTAAGTAGCTCAAAGCTACTTAATTTTTTTCAACTTTTTAGCTTACATTTTAAGTGACACTTAATTTGTTAAGCAATGTCAAATTTGGTTATCAAATCTACTGAATCACTTATTACTTAATTAATTCAGTTTTAAGTGCTGAATTTAGGTTATCAAACAACCCCTTAGCCTGAAACTTGGAGCTTTGCTCCATTTTAGGTCTAAACTTCCTTTGTAGTACCAGTCTATACGGTGCTTTGTTTCGGATTTTATTGGCCCCCCCGGCCATTCTTGGATTGTGGCGTTGAACGATTAGGAATTAGTCCAGACGCATGTAAGCTGGCCAAGCTCAATCAACTTTGGGCTTAACTTGATCGTTTAAAAAAATATAAGTCAAACTCAATTACATTTTTTTGTTTGTCAATGAATTCAAGCCAAGCTTAAATAAATGAGTGTTTGGCTCGATAAGCATGTGAACAAATGGATCATTCCATAAATTTTACAAATATAGAGGCTTACTGATAAATATCCTAAAATACGAGATCTGAGTCGACCTATCAAATAAATATTTTCACCAGTTTATACTACGTTGCATCTAGATATGAATATTCCTATGTGAGATATGCAAATTTGGAACTTAAGCTCAAGTTTGAGAGTTTGAAACTTCACGAGCTTAAGCTAAGCTTAAAAGCTTGAGATTGATTTCATATTCTACGAGGCAAGCTAAACTTATCATAAACACAAAATTTCAAATGTGAGCCAAGCTTAAACAATTAGTCTCTAAAAATTCTCAAATTTGAGCACATGTAATACGAAGTCGAGCCAAGTCTGAGCAATACTGTGCTTCACTTATTTGGCTCGATAACACCCATACTTGCTAGAGCTAATTTTTGGGAGTTGGTTGGTGTTTTGATATGGGTCTGATCTTGGGTTGATTTTGGGTGGATCTACACTTCAAGGTTCGCTGGAAGATTTTCGTCTGAAAGGCACTCTAACGTCACTTCGGGTTCGTCGAATTATTAAGGGAAAATGCTACGCCTACCGACGGTGGCAATTCTGAGCTCGTACCGACGGCCACGTGGAGCCCTCTACGGATCTCGCACGAAATATTCGAGCTATTCAATAATTAAAAAAAATCGAGTGGGCCCATGAAAAATCAGGTCAGTCCGATATGTGTAGATGCTCGATTCAATCTTTCCATTTTGCATTCAGATTACAAGGATTACATGAAATTGTAATCTGAACGAAAAATAAAAAAATTGGATCGAACACTTACACTGAGTGACACATATCAAACTGAGCTGAATTTTCCCGAGGCCACTCGATTATGTTTAAAATTGTTGAACGATTCGAATTTTCCATGCGAAATCTGTAGTGAGGCCCGCGTAGCTGTCGGTGTAAGATCGGTATGGTCACCATCGATGACCGTAGAAGGGCAGGGAAAAAGGGTTGTGCATCGGACTAGCTAGCCCAATGCACATGCACCCAAACAATTAACCTCGATCTGTAAAAGTTTATTGGAATTACGTTATTTATCTATTTGGTCAATGGGATTAACCTATTAACAAGTTCCATGTCACGATATTCATGTAGGCACGGAATTTTCCAGCTACGAAGTGGATGGGCTGATGGGCCTGTTTATGTAACTCAATGTCCGATACTTCCTGGAAATAGTTACAAATACAAATTCACCATCACTGGACAAGAAGGCACCCTCTGGTGGCACGCTCATGTCGAATGGCTTCGCGCAACTGTATATGGGGCGCTAATCATCCATCCGAGAAAGAATCACTCATACCCGTTCTCAAAACCTTGCAAAGAATTTCCAATTCTTTTGGGTACATTCCAAATTAACCCTTCTGATACCCACCAATACATTCATTATAGTTGATACATAGTAATCAACTAGTCTATTAAGCAATACTTTTTGATATAGCTCATGTTTAGTATAGAAAAATCAGAAAGTCTAAATGCTGCACAGATTTTTAAAACTACGGATACTGCAGCCGTCTGATGTACTTAGGACCACAAAATAATAAGGTGTTCGATCGCGTGTATTGAATAATTCCAAATATCTCTGTGCATACAAGTCTATGTGCATTGTTCCGTCTGTGTAACCTTTAGGGCTATAGAATCAAAATTAACTAGTCTAGTATTAGCAATATAAAAGGTTCATACCTCAAATAAATTCCTTAAGATTGCAAGAAAATATTTGTAGATTTAACAGTAAGATCCATTAAATTGTGATTGCAGGAGAGTGGTGGAATGCTAATGTTATTGATGTCGAGAACCAAGCACTAGCCGTCGGGGGTTTTCCTAACAGTTCCAACGCTTTCACCATCAATGGTCAACCTGGTGATTTATATAATTGCTCATCACAAGGTGAGTGATATTAACCACAAATAATTTACGAACAGAATACAGTACTGACTGCAAAGTGATACAGTGACTACTTTGGTTGAAAGAGAAAATATTCCAAAGACGCAAATTAAAATGTCAACAAACCGACTAATCTTTGTACTATTGGAAATCCCTCACGTTTTGAACTTATGATTGTTTTTCTCTGCATAGACACATATAAGCTGAAGGTTGTACAAGGGGAAACATATCTCTTGCGTATCATCAACGCTGCGCTCAATAATCAATTCTTCTTCAAGATAGCCAACCACACACTGACAGTCGTCGCCGTCGATGCCAGTTACACCGACCCAATGGTCACCGACGTCATCGTCATAGCTCCCGGCCAGACCGTCGACGCGCTACTCACCGCCGACCAACCACGAGCTTCCTATTACATGGCGGCACACGCCTACGGCGGCGCGGGAGATGTAACCACCACCGGGATCATTACGTATGAGTATGAATATGCCACACCATCAACCCCTGTAATGCCGACCCTACCCGCCTTCAACGACACTCCTACGGCCTTCAAATTCTATTCCAACCTGACGAGTCTCGTGAATGGTTCTTGTTGGGCTCCGGTTCCGCTCAAAATCGACAAGCACATGTTCGTGACGGAAGGCTTGGGCCTTGTACCTTGTGGAGCGAACAAGACTTGTAAGGGTCTTTTAGGGCAACAAATGGCTGCGAGCATGAACAACGCATCTTTCGAGTTCCCTACCAAGTTATCAATGTTACAGGCGTTTTTCGGCAATGTTGATGGGATCTACACCACCAATTTCCCTAAAAATCCACCGTTGGTGTTTAACTACACGGATTCAAGCATCAGTTTCAATACCTCACTCGTGATGACATCAAAGTCGACAAAGGTTACGAAACTGAAGTTTAATTCTACAGTTCAGATTGTGCTTCAGAACACGGCATTGGTGGGGACGGAGAACCACCCGATCCATTTGCACGGGTTCAACTTCTATGTTTTGGCCCAAGGGTTTGGCAATTATGATGCCGTAACTGGACCCAAAATGTTCAATCTCGTCAATCCACAGAAACGCAATACAATCGCAGTTCCTGTTGGAGGGTGGTCAGTCATTAGATTTACGGCAAATAACCCAGGTACGGTTTCGCTATTGGAATCTTTAGACTAGTTTAGTTTCCATAACTTTTTACTTTTTGTATATAATACCGCCCCGAATTTCATTTTGTTTGCTTACCGTTTTATTTTGGGATGTTTTGCTCTCCTTGAAAAGTCAAATTTAAAGAAAAAGTGTGTAAATTCCCACAAAATAGCCCTTGTAAATGAAATTAAAAGTAGTTTTAAAGATCGAAAATGATATTGGTACCGACGCCCCCTAGGGAAATCGTACCGACGGCCGCGTCGGGCCATCTTCGGCCACCGGACGGCCGATCCGAGCTGTCCAAAAATTCTATAAAAAAAAAACAAGGGGGTGTACGCGGGAATCAACGCCATCCGATGTGTGTAGAGTGCTTGATCCAAACACCCTATTTTTTGTGTATATACGTATATAGATATATACACGAAAAATATGGTGTTTAGATCAAACACCCTACACACATCGGATGCCGTTGATTCCCGCGAGGGCCCCGGTACGATTTCCCTACGGACGGCATCGGTACCTATAGCACTACTCTAGTTAGAGAACAAGGGCTAATAGTTGAAATCTCTTTAAACTTTTTTTGAAACGGATCTCTTTAAACTTTTTAGAGAGACATGGGCATTAATTGAATGTCCCCCTTACGAACTGGAGTTCTCCTATTGATTTTGTTGAGCAGAATAAGTGATTAGTGCTAGTCCTTACCTAACATCTTAATAAATTTGCAGGACAGTTGGCAGAGTGTTTGTTTTTACTGAATATACTTAAAAATAACAGATGACAAAAAAAATTACTTAAAAATAACAACTGATAAGTAATTCACTACCAAAAGATTTCTTAATTTTACTTATTTTTAATAATTGATCAATTACAAGAAAATAAGCGCGTATAGATTGCAAAATGGGTACTTTTTGTTTTTGAACAATATTAAATGTGTACTTATTCATAGGTTTTGAAAATTTGATGGTAAATGCAGGTGTATGGTTTATGCATTGTCACTTAGATACACATTTGCCGTGGGGGCTCGCGACTGCTTTTGTTGTCGGGAACGGGCCCACGCTGTCGACTTCTTTGCCGCCTCCTCCACCAGATCTACCCCATTGTTAGATCCTCAACTGTTGGCAAGTGAAATTACCCAATTTTATTTCATCCTGTGACTAAATGATTTACGCAACTCAAACTTGTAGTTCATTGTCCAATAATGTTGGATGCCTATGCTAAAAAGAAGTTGTGTGCTGATTGGCACATATCAGATGCATATATATATATATATACATATATATATATATTTTATAGCAAAGTCTTCCTTTAGGTTTGATTCTCGGGTGGCTTATGCCAGTGTGCCTAAGATCTTTTAAATCTTTGTAATCCTTTCCTTTTTTCTTGTATGACATTTTTTTGTTTTTGTTTTGAGACTTTTGTTTTCTGGGGTTTGGCCATTGTTTTTGTATTGCTTGATTATTGAGGGTGTTGTTGTCAACATTAAGTTATTCTCCTTAGCTTTCTGAGTTTTTTTTGATTTTGTTCTTATTCAATTTTTTTTAAAATTCGTTAATTTGCATTTTTTTTGTGACTTATTGAAAAGTAAAAAATTAATATGATGTTTACCCAAATTTCTTTGGAAATATCCAAGAAAAGCCCAGTTTGGATATTTTCAAAAATATTTGGGTGAAAGTAAAATTGTTTTACTTTTTTGATTCCTCACGAATCAATAATTCACAAAAAATTTGACATGAAGCTAACAAACGCAATTTTTTTTAAAATAAAGATAAAACAAGAAAAAAAAAAACCCCAAAAGGCTTAGAGGAATGGGGGCTGTGCCAAAGTGAAGGCTTTGTATGGTCACCTTGAATTCATGATGGATCTGCCATGTCCAACCTCCCCAGCCCATTTAGGTGAAATTACCCTCTTGCCCTCCTCAAAACAACCTCCCCAGCCCATTAAGAATAAGTAATAACTTTAACCCAGCCCACTTTCCTAAGCTTAAGGCTCTGTTTGGAACCTAAAGAAAAGAAAGAAAAAGAAAACGGGAGGAAAATGTGAGGGAAAATTTACTATTCATTAAACTTGAAAATTATATGTTCATCTCTCTTTCTCTTCCAACCAAACAATGGAAGGAATTTTTTTTTTAATTTTCCTTTCTTTTCCATAAGTTCCAAACAAAGCCTAAGCTTCGTAGTAGCTTCACAAATCTAACATCTCAGGCCCAATGAGAGTAACTTCATAAATTAATTTTTTCTAAGCTTAAGCTAATATGTCAACTATTGATCATGTTTTTATTTTAATTAGGCTTGTAAACTAATTCAATACAATAGTTCTACCAACCAAGGAAAAGTAATTAAGCATCATTGATAAGGAAAATAATCCCATCAATCCTAGCGGCTAGTAGATTGCTCGTGCCTAGCTAGAGGATTCTCAATAGTATTTTCATATTTTTTTCCTTGGAAAATTTAGTATATCCTCTCTTACGGTGTCCCCCAATTGTAACATGTTACGCCTTCTCACAACGAATGTTAGATCATCGAGTGGTTACTGTATTGATCGATCATACAAGAAAATTTCTTTTGGCGTGGAAAAAATAGGTGGAGATTTAATTAACCACATGTATGTACCCAGTGGTGGAGCAAGGATATGTACCTGAGAGGGGCCAAACTAAGAGAAGAAAAAAATGTGATAAAAATAAACTTTTGATTATTAATTACTTAAGTGTATAAAAAATAGAGTTCAGAATTTAATTAAGTATACAAAAAAAAATTCCTGACTATTAAAGTAAAAAAATGTGGTGTTTTTGTTTTGTCATAAAAAGGAAAATTTTAAAGTGACTATGAGAGCGTTATTCCATTTTTTTTTTAATCAGGAGTGTTTTTCAGTTTCATGTGGCAAATGGACTGAGTACAGTCAAGTGGTGGACGTCTTATACTCGCATCAGGTGAGGGTTCAATGTAACGCCCCGACTTTTCGGAAGCAAAATAAAATAATTTCTTAAGAAAATTTGCTAAATAAACATAATTTTCCAAAATAAAGGTTTAGCTATTACAATCTCAAGATAAATTACTGATCCAAAATACATTAACTTCAGAGCTGACTCTAGGCTTGATACGAATCCCAAGCATACTCGATCTCTGCTCCTGATATTCTTTCCGTGTTGAACTGCACCATCGTAGAGTCTTCTCCATTGAATCCTGCGCCCTCTGGTAAATTGATCGCCGAAGCAATCGATTTACCAGGATACAGATGTATCCGTGAGCGATAAATCACCCAGTAGAATAATCCAACCCAACCACCCCTCTTATTTTACAGTTAGCAAGCAAACAATATAATAATGATGCAAGGAAGTAAAACAGAGAGTTTTCACACAAACCAGTTTATTACTATCTATTAACCCTACGTGAAATATAAGATCTCATCCACGAGATCCTTTCCTCCCATAACCACTAACTATGACCGTGTCATGGAAAATCCCCCCCTTTCTTGTCCTGCACACGGGGTTCTAAACGAGTTCATCTAAGTTATGTACTTCGCATGAATTCAATTACAACCATAGCAGGGGGCACGATTACCCTTTGGAACTTCTCATGGCGTACCATACATTAGGGTCGCACCATTCCTAAGCCACTAACTATGACCGTGTCATGGGACAATCCCCCTTGCTGGCCTTGCAAGGCACGATTACCATTTGGAACTTCCCATGGCGTACCATACGTTAGGGTCACCACAATGTCATCAATCTAGGGCCCAACAGGTCACCCTTGCCATAGCTATGGCCCAAATCACAATTCCACAATTTCATAACTCCGACACTTCACCATTTTTCCATTAACTCAGCATCGTCTATGTGAAATCTATTCGCATACCACCCCATGTCTCTAGGGTCCAATCTAGCATATCAATCAGATGTTGGAATATTAGATAAGCAATTAGAATGATACTTGAAATAAACAATAAGCATAAAAATCACGTAACCTTTTATGAATGGGCCGAAACATAAACTTAATAAACTTTAGGGACAAACTTCAATTTAGGTTTCATTTTTTTTAAAACCAACCGGCATGAACAGTACCAACAAAAGCGTGAACAGTAACCATGCTTATGAACAGTGAACAGTGAATGTTTTCGGAAAAACTGGGTTTCGTTCATTCGATTCTAATTTCGATTCTTTTTCTTTTTAATCATAAAAACTAACATCTTAGCACGTTAATATACTTAGGGGGAGATAGGGATAGCAATTAATCTACCTTTAATCCGGACAAAACGATTCGGTGGAGTTCGGTGGATTTTCGTTTGGCGACGAAAGATCGATATTCTAGCAGTAACTTTAGACTGGAATAACTTGATCTAACCTCTGTCGTTTTGGATGATTCTTGTGTCTAACGTGAAGATCTTGAAACGCTCTACAACTTTCGTGAAGAAGTCTAAGCCCGAAAACCATTCGAACTAGGAGAAAAGTGGGGATTTTCATAAGTCCTGTGTGCTGTCTGGAACATAAATCCGAAAATTTCACTGAACTTTGGACGGCGATAACTCTATCAATACTTGATCTTTTTGGGCGATTCTTGGGTTGAAATCGAAGCCCTCGACGCCCTCTACAACATTCGTGAAGGAACTCTGGCCTAAAAACAACATTAGCTAGGAAGAAACAGGCCGTGAACAGTGGTACGTGATATGGACGAGAATGGAGTTGGTTTTTTGGCTTTTGTAATGGACGAGGAGTAGCGTGGTGTGCCCTAGGGTCGAAGTAATGGGATATTTATAGGAGAATTTTGATGAGGGTGATAAGATTGTATTCAAAAAGGTTTCTATCTCTTGGACTTTGAGATGGACGAGATGAGTAGGAGTATGAGAGATGGAAGAGAATTAATGTTGTGGGGAGAGAGAAAGATCTATACACGGCTGGGAAAAAAAATTGGTTTGGAAAAATTCTATGGTGTATGTGGCACACATGGAACCTATACTAAAAAGAAATCTTTATAACTAATTTACAAAAAAATAATCTTACCGGAATAAAATTTGCAAATCTAATAAAAAAAAAAATTTGGGTCGAAAATCCGGGTCGTTACAGTTCAAACCCTACGAGTCTCATCCCCTTTTCTCCTAGTTAGTAGTAGTAAATAAGATTTGTCTTGTCAAAAAAGAAAATCGCACTCATGCGAAACTAAATTAAAAAAAAGGAAGTCCAAAGTCGGGGGCTGTTGCCACCCCCTCCCATACACAGCTCCGCCCCTGTATGTACCACTTGGTCTTTTTTATTTAAGAAAAAACTATCGGTAGAACGTAACTACGTATGTCTACATCCACAACCACTCGAACACTAAATTAATCAGTACAATCATTTTCCCTTGATTGATTGTTTGTTAATTTGATTCATGTGATCCACATGGTTTAGTCAAGCAAATCCATTAATTGTTTTTTTTACTACTTTTGTTAATTTGTCATTGTTACTTGTTCCGGGTGTTTATCATGGGTGTATGAAAAATTACTACTATTTATAACTTGGTATCGGACGCATTATATCGAATAATTCGGGGACCAATCTCGTTGGACCTATAAGAATATTCATTGAATCTAATATCGGATAGAAAGGGTACAAAGTTGGTCGATCTTAATATATAAATTATAAAGTTAAATAATGACACGTCATTCACACGCTTACTAAGCTTTTAAATGCGTCTGAATTCATTCAATATCGATTAGCTCAAGTTACACGGTGAGGACTCCGCGATTTTCCCCGGTAGATTAGGCCTGACACATTAAAAAAAATGGATCAATATCGATCACACGTCTTACCTTTTATTAGTGGGGTCCAATTAACGTCAGGATACGTGAAGCCGTGTAGACTATCCGTGCACAAAAATTATTAGCACGAGTTGGTCAAAGAATTCTTGAGGTAACTAGTTGTGAGGTCGACTATCACTACGCTAATATTGCAAAAAGAAATAAAAAAAATATTGCAAAAGAAAGAAGTTACAATGCTTGAAGATGGTGAAGTTGAGTAAAGTAATGAATTTATTGATTCATTTTGGGAGTTTATTAAAAACACTACACGGAAGAGTCCTTGGTCTTGTTCATTTGGTAATTTTGGGTATTTTAGTTTTGGTAGTAGGTGGAGAGAGAAATAGGGTAATGATTGGAGAAAGATAGAGAGAGAAATGAAATTAATAATTGAAGAAATATGATAATGATTGAAGAAAGATATATGGTAATGATTGGAAAACAAAATTAAAACAAAATAAATTTGGGAACGAACAACGCCCTTGTGTTTCGATCCGGGAGGAAGGTAGATTTGTTTTATTGATGAAAATTATTTCTCCACACTTTTCAGACTATTGTTTACAATTTGGATTGGGAAAAATCAATTTGAAGTACAAGCTTGATGCGGTTAAGTTTCGACAAATTCAACTATATAAATTCAAGTACGAGTTTCTTCAAGCTGGGGAGAATGATACAAGTCAATATTCTAATTAATCTAGAAATCTAGGAATTTTTTATTTTTGTCAAGATTTGCTATGTGCACAACCGTTGTATTGGTTGTGTGCGTAATTCTGACGGTCCATATGTATTTGGACGATTTAGATTTAAAAAAAACTCTTCTAGGGAAAAGTTTAACTTTTCCGGGGAAGAGTTTGAGCCAATCCTGACTATTTATTACAGTAATGAACGGCTAGAGATTGGTTGTGTGTTATGTTTTATACAACCGTTGTGTGTGCAGCACTTATTTGGATTGAAACTTGAAAAAAAATTCTAACTAAAAAAACACTCATTATCCATACTTTCAATCATTACTCTCATTTTTCTCTCCACCCATTACTCGTATCTCTAATAATTACTCTCATTTCTCTCAATCTTTCTCTACTCATTATTCATGTTTCCAATTATTACCTTAATTTCTCTCTCCACTCTCTCTACTCATTACCCCAAAAACCAAACTCAAATAAACTCAAATTTGAATCCGAACAAGGCAAGTTTATTTCCTAGTTTATTTCGATCCAGTATTTCTATTATGTAGGTTGCTTGGTCAAGAAACGTTAGGGTTGATTTTATTTCCTTTTTAGTATTTTAGTATGCTACTATTATAAATTGATATGTAAGCCTTAGCTCAAGGTTGGTTGTTTATGAATTACTCCTTTTTTAAAATTATCAAATTAATTCATTTGTTCAAAGAGGAAGTACCTCTGGCTTAAACATTGTTCGTGATTTTCTTTCAATTAGTTTCGTATAAGGAAAATGCACTGCATCACAAATTCTGTGCCCATTGGAAGTTTTCAGGTCATTTAATTTTAAAGCCGTGAGGTTAGTCCAGATGAATGAAAGCTCATCAGACACTAGGGCTGTCCAGAAAATCCGCTCGTGCGCCCGACAACCCGACCCGACCCGACCCGAAAATTAGTACTCGGACGGTTTAAAACAATACAGTCGGTCGGGTTCGGGTTGACTCAAATAGACCCGACAAGTTGTCGGTCGGGTTTCGGGTTGTATATATTATATTTCGGGTCTCCCGACCAGACCGAATTTCGCGTACTATAAAAGCTAAAAAAAGGGGATTTCGTCATTTAGGGTTCTGAACTTCTGGTTTCTTCTCCTCTCGTTCTCCGCCGAAGCGGCGAAGCCCACCCCACCCACTCCCAGCCCCACCCCACTCTCTCATTCTCTTCGACCGGCGACCAGATCTCCGGCCAGTCCTCCCCTCTCGGCCTCTCCTGCTCAGCTGCTCTCCAATCTCCACATTCCACTCTCCACTTGATCTCGTAGTCGATCAACAGCGGCTAATTCTACCGCGGTACGTCTCTCTCTCTCTCTCTCCAGTCTCCATAGTTTTGATGATTTCATTTTTTAACTGTTAGTTTTGAATTTCTAGATCTTCAGAGTCCAGATTCTACACAGTCCACTCTCTCGTTCTCGTTCGCAGTCGATCGACGCCTAAATCTAGTACGTCTCTCTCTCTCTCTCTCTCTCTGATCCAAAGCACACAATTGCTTTCGATTCATATGCCTCAATTTTGAGCATACTAATTTAGCTCCGCTTTACGAGTATTGCCTGGGTTGTTCTGTTGGATTTGATCAGGTTATAGTTAATTATCCAATTATTTACCTTTGATTCGATCTGATTAAATGTAAAATGCAGTGTAAATTATGAGATCTTGTTTCCTGAAAAGCTGCACCATATGGACAGCCCTAGTAAATGGACAGCCCTAGTAAATCTTGCAAAGAAAGGCTTCCAATTTTTGCTGATAAAAAAAGGGGCAGCCAATTTTCTGCACTCGCGTAGATACCCAAAAAAAAAAAATGTGGATGACCCTGGAGGGTGCATCTGAGTTGTGATTCGAACCCGAAAAATTGGTTCTTTTCAAGAATGTTTGTTAGATTTAAAGATACTGTTTGGTTTTTCAACTAGACAATGTTGATTGGGTGAATAAAGACAGATAATGAACTGTTTGATTGCTTTTCAAAGATGGTGTTGAGTTTCTGCCAGCGAGTCCAAGTGGTTATTGTGGTTTCTTGTTTAGTTGTTATTACCTGAATGTTTGGTTCAACTTCGGTTATTCTAGCAAATTGATCAAGAAGTTTCAAATATAGGCACCAAAGAAAAAAGGCAAAGAGTTGTTGATATGTTACTAATTTGTCCTTTGGTTTGAACTATTTGATTGCTTCAACCTTCTATGATTGTTTGGGATGTGTAGTTTATGCTTGTGAGCTAAGATGGGTATTATTTTGAGTTGATGCTACGTGAGTGTTTGGTTCAAGTGAGGTTATTCTACAAAATTGAGAAAGAGTTGCTGGACCACCCCACCCTGTGCTGCCTTACGGGGATTAGAATCCCTCTCCATCCGCAATCCCAAATCTAGGCTTGGAAAGTCAAGGTTTTTTTTATGTTTAGTTTTGGTGTACTATGAAATTTCATATCCTTATGGGCTTCAAGCATTTCCGTTTGCAAGATGCAACGGGTGTAGTGCAGTTAATCTTGTTATCTAGGATAATTCTGTCCTCAAGGTGTTCTTCAACAATTGTCAATGGAATAAGTTTGTACGATCTTATAAAATGCACTGTAAATTATGAGATCTTGTTTTCTTAAAAGCTGCACCTGGGTTTTAATTTTCCTTATGCATTTGAGATTCTAAAACAGTGAAGAACACGGGTTCTTATTCTCCTTCAAGTTATTTCATTTTCTGCCGATTGATATTTTTTTATTCAGATCATCACTCTTGTTTGTTGTAGGTGATGGAGGTAGAGCCAGTTTTTGATTTCCATCCTGGTGGGGACCTTGAGGATGATGTTGATATCGAAGAACTTGAACTTCAAGGTAATCCTAATCCTGCTGTGACTACCCTTGCCGATGTTGTCAATGTTGAAGATGATACGGTAGATAAAGTAAATCAAGTGAGGGAAAAAACCAAGAAAAGAAAGCTTCCACCACAAACTCCTAAAGGCCCCAAGCCAAAAAAAGATCGATATCGATCTCCTGCCTGGGATCACTTCGAAAAAATAATAGAGGGCGATGAAACATGGGGCGAGTGTAACTATTGCAAGAAAAGATATGCGGCTGATAGTAAAAAACATGGCGTTAGTAGTTTGAAAGCTCACATCCCCGTTTGCCCGTTATATCCTCTTAGAGACCAAAATGGACAACCAAACCTTTCATTCAAGGTAAACGGGGGGGGGGGGGGGGGGGGTTGACGTTGTGGCAAGTGTATTTTCCTTTAAAGAGTGTAAGAGAGCTCTTGCAGAAATGGTGATTATTGATGAACTACCGTTTAGGTTCGTTGAGGGGATTGGGTTCAGAAAGTTTTGTAAGGTCATGCAACCGAAGTTCACACCGGTCCCTTCTCGTCAAACGATTACTAGAGAGGTGGTTGCAATTAAAGACTACGAGAGGGGAAAACTGAAAAAATTATTAAAGGGCCGTAGGATTTGCCTCACGACTGATACATGGACATCAATTCAAAATCTTAACTATATGTGTCTCACTGCACACTTCATTGATGATGATTGGAAGTTGCACAAGAGAATCTTAAACTTTTGTCAAATTGAAGATCATAAGGGATTTACAATAGGCAAGAAAATTGAGTCATTATTGCTTGAGTGGAATGTTGATGGTATTTTTACAATGACGGTAGATAATGCAAGTTCGAACGCCACGGCTATTGAGTACTTGAAAAGGAAAACAGGGGATTGGAAAAGGACTGTTTTGGGGCATGAATATATACATATGCGATGTTGTGCACACATTTTGAATCTTATTGTTGTTGAGAGGTTGAAAGATATGAGTGAATCTATTTTGCGTGTTCGTGATGTTGTGAGGTATGTGAGATCTTCTCCACAAAGAATGGAGACTTTCAAGAAGTGTGTGGAGAAGGAGAAAATTAAATTGAAACAAACTGTGTGTCTTGATGTGTGTACTCGATAGAATTCCACTTACTTGATGTTAGACGTAGCCATCAATTTTGAGAAAGCTAGCATTCCAAAGAATGGGGGAGAAGGACAATAGTTTTATAAAATTCTTTGGCATAAAAGAAGGCGATGAGGATTTGTCATTGGAGGGTGACCAAGGTGGGAGCCATAGCCATAGGGTCCCAACTCCAAGACAAGCAACTGTCCCAAACAAGCTTGATTGGAAGAACTGTAGGTTGTTTGTTACATTCTTGAAACTTTTCTATGATGCAACCAAGAAATTTTCAGCTTCTCTTTTTGTCACATCCAATGTGTTCTTTCATGAGTTGTTTGAGGTTCAAACCAAAATAGATGAATCAATCCTCAACAGAGATCCTCTTACGTCTAAAATGGCAATTGAAATGAAAATAAAATTTGAGACGTATTGGGGGGATGTAGAGAAATTCAATCCCCTACTTTATGTGGCGGTGGCACTTGATCCCCGGTTTAAGTTAAGGTTGGTGAAGTTTTGCTATACAAGAGCCAAAGGGAAGTCGGTGGGTGAGAAAATGGAGAAACAAGTGAAGGATGTTTTGAACAAGTTGTATGATTTTTGTGAAAAAGAGGGTGAAGTTAGACAAAATGTGTCTAGTGCAAGTACAATGCCGAGGGTAATGGAGGAGAATGAGGATTGTGATCATCGCTTGAATTTAGCTAGCGAATTTGACACGTACTTGGAGGATGAGTATTCTAGTGTTTGTTCCTCGGAGGTAGAAAAGTACTTGGGGGATTTGTGCGAACGTAGGGACAGTCCAGATTTTGATATCTTGGTATGGTGGAAGAACAATTCCAACAAGTATCCAATCTTGTCAAAAATGGCGCGTGATGTATTAGCTATGCCCGTGTCTACCGTTGCTTCCGAGTCGGCCTTTAGTACGGGTGGTCGCGTACTTGATCCATTTTGAAGTTCACTCTCACCGTCAATGGTCGAGACTCTTGTATGCACCCAAAATTGGCTTCTAAGCACGGTTCCAATCTCTCTTCGACAGTCTATGGATAAAGTTGAAGATCTTGAACGAGGTAATTTAATTGATCTAGTCTACTTACTATTTAGTTTTTTCTTAGTATTGTATTGAATAAAGTGTTTTTTTTTTCCAGAACTCTTACAAACTGAATCAACTGATGATGAAAAGCAAGTTCCTAGGAATTGAGTGATGGGCCTTTGGACATTGGACCTTGGTAAAACATTTAACATTATGTTATTTTGTAATCTTTGAAGTTTTCAATTCTCTTCTTCTAATTTTTTTTTCCCTATGTAACAGGTTTGGTCAGTTTAGACATCGGATTGTGAGCAGTGGAGCACTATGGGACATTGGACTACAGGACTAGTTTATTTTATTACGGAGACTTGTGTGTTTGGTTGCTTTAAATTATTATGGACTTGTATTCATTTTGGACTTGTAATTGCTTGCCTAGTAGATGGTAGTGGACTGGAAATGTTGACTGGTTGTATCATGTATGGCCGCTGAAAAAACAGGGGAGGAGAGAGGCTGGTCACTGGTGTGTGGCTGTGTGCCGTGTGTTTGGTCTGTTTTTTTTGCTATGTGGTTCAGTGGTTGTGTTTGGTCTCTTTTTTTTTGGCTTAATCTTGCTTGGATGTCAGTACTAGACTAGTGGACTAGAAATCTCTTGCTGGCATTGCTGGAAATGGTGTGCTATGGCTGGAAATGTTTTGTTTTAGTGGTTCTATGGCTGGAAATGATTATGGTGTGCTATGATTTTTGTTATGGTTTTTGTTAAATGTTAATGATTATGGCTGGAAATGTTAGTAAGTGAGATATTGTTGCTGGAAAATTGGAAATGGTGCTGGAAAATTGGGATATGTTGTTTAATATGGCCCAAAACGTGGATATGGGCCATATGGCATTGGGCCTGATTAGGCCTGTTGGGAAAGTGGAAAACAAGTAAAAAAAATGGCCCAACAAAATGGATAAAGCCCAAAATAAAAGGCCCAACAAAAAAGCCCAACCCGAGAGTCCGACTGAACCCGACCCGACATGTATAACGGTCGGTTCGGTTTCAACCCGACAACTGTTTCGGTCGGGTTCGGGTGTGATATCTGCTACCTGGTCAAATGTCGGGTCGGGTTCAACCCGACCCGAACCCGACCAAACCCGCCCGATGGACAGCCCTATTAGACACCCTATTATCAAAAGGAAGAAGGAGAAAACTGACTCTATTTGCTTATATAGTTTACATGCGAAAATGATAAGAATGCTAGATCAGTGATCACACATTATTGTCACATTTGATACCATCTTGGATACTAACACTTTACATTACGCAAATCACATTATAAAAGCGCGGACAAATTATTATGTTCTTGATAGGCAAAACAAAATATTTTATCAACTCGATAATGATACATCGAGGGCCAAACACGTATCACAGACTTTGTGTAATAATCTCATAATTAATCTGCAATTTCTTACTAAGCATTTCTTGTTTCAGGCCATCGGAAGTGCGGAAACATGGTAGCTAATTCCTATACAATTTTACACGGAAGTCTTACTTATTTATTTTTGATTGGCAAAAGAAAGTTAATAATCTTTGAAACAAGAAAAGAATGATCAATTAATTAACGAACCATGGGCACAACGACAAGACAAGCGCCATCCAAGACCCAAAAGTTAAGAAGGCAAGACGCCAACCAATCAACGAGGACGTACGAAAAAACACTGAAATCTAAAACCCAAACACGTATGACGTACCCTACAATCCTCCGAAACCAACCAAAAACACGCGTAAGATTACATAGAAAACCAAAAACCAAATTAGGAGTACACGGAAGTCCCATTTTAGATTGGTGAGTGTACGACTTTAATTACAACAGAAACTTGAAAGCCAATAAATTAATCAAGATGAAGACCAGAAAAGATGCAATTAAGGAATTTTTTAGAGATAAAAAATTAACATCAATAAACAGAAGTCAATGATTCTCTAATTAATTACAAGGAAACGTACAGATCGATGGAACGTGCAGAGATAATCCTGATAAACAAGCAAATTAATATGATAACATTGCCGGATGGGCAACTGGGTAGCTTTTAAATAAGCTCTACCATTGATACTTATCAAAAAAAAAAAAAAAAAACACACTCTCTATCCTAATTCATGTATAATATTCTTCTTTTATTACGTACAAGAGAAGATAATCAATAGCCCCCCGTGGACTTGCAAAAATAATCGAGAGAGAGAGAGAGAGAGAGAGAGAGAGAGAGAGAGAGAGAGAGAGAGAGAGAGAGAGAGAGAGAGAGAGAGAGAGAGAATATTAGTAGTAGTTTTCGGGAAAGTCAAGGTAGTTGAAATTCAAGGGAGATTCTCTTGAAGATCAAGGCAATTAGACCAGCCTTAATGTATCTCGTAAACTAGATCTCGTTGTCGTTGAAGAAACATTAAAGTAAATAAATGAGCTACCTAACATATAACAACTTTTAGACATTTTCAAACTGCCTATATTTGTTAACAACTTGAGTTGTTCATCTAGCTTATGCACATCTTCAACGGCGAAAGTAATTTGGATAGGGGAGCAGCGCTATTCGATTAGAGTCCATTAGTATTTGTCGCATTTTGTTCGATTAGAGTCCATTAGCTATGCGTTCTTAACAAATATTGAAAAACCACTAATATTAATATTAAAATTAAAAAAAAACGAAACTACGTGGGGCCTTGGCCCTAGTGATAGGCGCATAAATGTTCACATTAGCGCCCCCTAATTTGTCTTTATTAAGTCCTATTTATATTATTACACGGAGTTTAATGCTATATTTTTGTGTTCTAGGTTTTTGGATGGTTTGATACAAAAAAACGCAGAGCTGGAGTATTAAACAGTATTCGAAGTTTAGCACTGGCCACGGCATGAGTACTAAGGAAAAGAAGTGGGCCCAATGGTTGGTAATTATTTTGGACTAAATGGTGGGCCATGGAAGTGAAGTCGGCTGGAAAAGGAATTAGGCTTAAGCCTATTCTCGGGCCCACGAGGGTTAGTCGGCTACAGAGAGAATAAAAAAGGAGGAGGTTTTGTTTTCGAGGGCACCTTTTTTACAGCAGCAGCGAAGGGATTTTTGGGACGGACGAAACAGAAAAAAGTCGCCGTGATATCTTCTGGGAATCACGCGAAACAGGAAAAAAGAAAGAACAGGGCGACGACGGAAGGCTGTGTTCTTTTGTTCTTTGCAATTTCAGACTTCCGTTCTTTTCATTCAAATTCTTTTTCCTTCAAGTTCTTGGAGTTTTGTTCAACTATTCGCACTTCGGTAAACCCTTTTAATTTCTGTTCTTAATAAAAGTTGTTCGTTTGTTTTTGTTTAGCTTGGATCTCTTGTTTATTTTCCGTATCAAGTAATAAAAGCATGGTTAATTCTAGGGTTTTATTCATATTATTTTTAATAATGAGTGAGTAGTTTTTCTGAGGTTTGGTCGTTGGGTAAAGGCGCGCCGCGACCCAATTAGGATTTGTCTCGCAATTTTCCTGTTCATTAATTTAATTAAATAATCTTAGTTGGTGAAAACTACTTTCGTTGGACGAATCCGAGGCATTGCCGGGACTCATGTGAGCGGGAACGGGGGACCAAAACCTGTTCGCCGCTGTGTACGGGACCGGCAACCTTAGGATTCGCATCCTTCGGAGTTTCCAATTCTCCCTAATTTTAACCGTTTTTAGAACTTTGAAAAGCGAGTGGATTCTGATTGGGTAGCGAGCGCCGGATTCCCTACGACCATGCCTCTCTTTTTAATCCTTTGAGCAAGTTATTTTTAGGTTTTAATTAATCTCAATCAAATCAACAAGGGGTGGCTACCTAAGAGCCAGTTTAATTAGTAACAACCCGAGTTTTTAGTCAGCACATGTCACTGTCTCTGTGGATTCGACTCTGGACTTACCGGATATTATGCTACGTCGGTCTCCGCTCTACGCTTGGGGCAACCCATTAATTTAGGACTAGAAAATCGTCAAGCACCTAGTAAGCCCAATGGTAGTTCCGCCTCAGACAGTACGTACGTAGCTACGTATGTCTACATCCACAACCACTTTAACACTTAATTAATCAGCACCATCATTTTCCCTTAATTGATTGTTTAATTCATGTGATCCACACGGTTGAGTCAAGCAAATCCATTGATTGTTTTTGTACTTTTGTTTATCAGTATTAATTCATTGTTCCGGGTGGTTATCATTGGTGTATGAAAAATTACTATTTATAACTTGGTAGCGGACGCAACATATCGAATTATTCGGGGACCCAATCTCGTTGGACCTACATGAATATTCATTGATCAAATATATAAAGGGTACAAAGTTGGTCGATCTTAAATCTTAATATATAGTTTGATGACTCATCAAATCATCATTCACACGCTTATTAAGCTTCTAAATGCGTCTGAGTTCATTCAACATCGATTAGCTCAAGTTACACGGTAAGGACTCCGCAATTTCCCCCAGTAGATTAGGCCGTGTTCATTAAAAAAAAAGGATCAATATCGATTAGTGGGGTCCAATTAGCATCAGGGTACGTACATAATACCGTGTTGTACACTGTCCGCACACAAAAAAATATTAGTGCACGTACATGTGAGAATTGATTGAAGACTTCCTGAGGTAGGTATGTAAAGCCGTGTACACTATTCGCACACAAAAAATTATTAGCACACATGCGAGAGTTGATCAAAGACTTTCTGAGGTCACTAGTTGTGAGGTTGACTATTGTAGGCGCGGTCAAAATTATTGACATGTCATCAGGGAAGACCTTTTGACCAGCCTATCGGCTGTAGACACGTGGCGACCAGGTCCACGCGGAAAGTCCACCTTAGTCAAAACACTATTTCAAGAAGACGTTTGACTGACCAATGGAAAGAAAGCACGTAGCACATGAAGATGAACGCCCGCGGAACCAAGCCGCGGAAGTGAAGATCCCGCGGGACCCCCCCGCGGGCCCCGCAAGGAAGGACTGAAAGATATACTGGAATTGGGATTGATATAGAAGCTGTAAGAAGATCCCGGGATCACATTCGGGCCTAGAAGGCAGGCCCGGAAGGGATCCCGCGGAAGGCAAGCGATCGCCGCGGGTCGCGACCTCGCTCTTGCGGGAATTGGGGAAGCTCTTGTGGCTTGGTGGCTTGGGATGGAGGTATCGTCGCGGAAGTGCGGGTCCCCCGCGGAAGTCCTCCGCGGGAGGACGAGTCTTCCGCGACCTGGAGGTACGGGAGGGACACGTGTTAGGGTCTTATAGGAGCGCCGTCCTGGGCCTGGGTCAGGCCCATGTGCCCTATAAATACCCCTGACATTCCCAATGATTACCAGAGGCTGACTTTTCTGGAAAAGGAGATAGAGAGAGAGCACTGATTCTGAGGACGGAGAACATTCTTCCCCGGAGAGAAGGTGACCTCACTTATCTGATTCCAGAAAAGGGCAGACGTCAGTCATCCCCACGGAGAACAAAGGAGACACGTTGCCTTTGTCTTTTCCGTACCTCTTGCTCTAGCCCTCACCCCACGAGATTATTCCTCTTTTCCCTTGGTACTGATTATCGACCAATCGAACCTCTCCAGCTCATTTTTGTACACGTAAGCGACCTCACAGAACCCGCTTTCTACCCACATTTAGGCGACTCTGCTGGGGAGGTGTCTTTTGGTTTATGGTTAGTACCCGTTCCACGGAATACATCGAGCGGCCGCTATCACGCCGTAACGCAATGGCGGCGCAGCACGACAACACGCCAGTTCTCGAGGAGGTTGAGGAAACCAATAGCGCGGGCATGGCCGCGCAGGCGCTGCGGGCCCTCCAGGACGGCCAGCGGCAGTTCCTCGAGACGCAGCGACAGCTGCTCGCGGCTTTTGCTGGCCTCACCGAGGTCATCTCAGCGGCGCTCCCAAAAGCCGCGGTCGGTCAAAACGATGAACCGCCACAAAACCAAGCGGGGGGCAGCACTAGCCAGACAATGCAGCCCCAGTTTCCCCCAACGGTGCCTCCCCACCTGCGCTCTATACTCGTAGGAGGCATCGCGGGAAATACCACTGGAGACCGCCAGAAGGAAGCAGCCGCTGACGGTGCTAGCACGCCCTCCGCGGGACCCTATATTACCATGGCGGAAGTTCAGGCCCTGCTGGCGCAGCAGAAGGCGAGCGAGGCGAGCAGGAAGGAGCCGGCCATTACTGAAGTGGGGGCCTCGTCCGCGGGACAGTTCATCACCCTGGCGGACGTATAGGCCCTCCTCACTAAGGAGAAAACCAAGATGGTCTTGCCCTCTCTTCCTAGCCCGGATATTCGCCCGCCTTACCCCATGACGATCCTGTCACTCCCATACCCGGAAGGGTATACCCCACCAAAGTTTGTGAAGTTCGACGGAAAGGAAGGGAGTGCCCAGGAACACGTGGTCCGTTTCATAGAGTCTCTGGGGGTCCACGCGTCCGATCATAACTTACGGCTACGAGAATTCTCGAAGTCCCTAACCTCGCGCGCGTACACTTGGTACGTCAACCTGGAGCCTTATTCGATCACCACCTGGGAAGAAATGGTGAACAGCTTCTACGCCAAATTCTTCCAGGTCCGCGAAAAGGTGACCGTGATCAGCTTGACGAAAGAGACGCAGGCCAACGGAGAGGACGTGGTGGATTACATCAGGAGATTTCAGGATCGTGCAGTTGACTGCACCGAGTCCGCGAAGGAGGTACAACTGGTGGAAATTTGTATCGGTGGGATGATGGACGAGTTTAAAATGCTGCTCATTAATTTGAAGTTGGGAACATTCTCTGTCTTGTTGGAGTCGGCGTACAACATCCGCCATGTGGTCAAGCCGGCAAGAAAGGATGTGTGGAAGGGTAAGGCCGTCAGCGCCACCGTGGCTGTCGCGGACGTGCCGCGGACTCAGCAGGCCGCGGGGACACGAAAGCGGAGAGAGCGCGAGATGGGGCCAGCGCCAGATTTCCCATGTACAATGGATGAGGTACGGGCCTTGGTGAACGCATGGGTGCAGGATGGAGAGTTGGCACTCCCCCCTGTCGAGTATGAACCAACGCGGGAGGACCGCGAACACCCAAGGTACTGCATGTTCCACAGGCATACCAAGCATCCAACGAGTGATTGTTGGTCTTTGAAGAGGTTGTTCAAGCGGAAGCAGAACGCGAATGAGCTAAGGATAGGACGGCGCGACGTCCGCGACGAGCCTTATCCAGCTCACGCAAACAACGGGGAGGTCAACATGGCGGAGTGCTACCCGTTCATGTACAATGATGATGATGAGGCCGAAAGCGACTACTACATGGGAGGAGAAGATGAAGAAGCAGGGCCTACATGGTCTCGTGCTACGAAATAACGGAAGAATTCGGGAAGGGTCCAGCCCCCGCGGTGATACCGGATCCCAATGCGTCGCTAAAACGTTACAGAACAGCGCGAAGTTTCGCGCATTCTTCGACGGTTTCGGGTTCACGCCGGCGGCAAGATTGGAAATTACCAAGGCGATCGTGAGCATCGCGGAAGTACATCAGGAGTCATGCATGGCCGCGGAGGGATCCATCCCGCGGACGATCCGCGATGAGTCCAACTCGGTCACCTTCTCGGACGTGGATCGGCGGGTGCCTTACCCCATAACCGCCCCCTGTATGTTACATCCCGCGTCAACGGGATGGAGCTAAAGAGAACTTTCTTAGATGGCGGAGCCTCCATCAATCTGATGCCGATGTCAACATTCAAGAAGGTGGGAATATAGCCCAACAAGATCGTGGAATCTCCGATAACCATCACGGGGTTTGGAGGAGATAAGAAGCAGTCTTTGGGGTATGTGGTGGTGGACCTGGAAGTGGGGGCAATCCGCTCGGCCACTAAATTTCATCTAATCAACGCGGATCCTAATTACCAGATCATCCTCGGAAGAAGTTGGATGCACAAGTACGCGGTTGTACCTTCCAGCTACCATCAATGTTTGAAAGGAATCTGGGCAGGAAAGAAGGTCACAGTCCGCGCGTCGGAAAACCCATTTGATACCAATGAGACACACCTATCAGACGCAGTCTATTTCTCAGAGCTGGGCGAAGTATCTCAGGCGATCACCGCCAAGCCTCGCGCAGTCAAGATCCCCAGATGGGAGGATATCAAGAATGAAAAGTCGGAGACGTGCCGGAGAGACCCTGCCGCGACAGACGCCGCAACCCCCAGGAAGATTACTAAGACAAAAGAGGGAGGCAAGACAGTGTACCATTTGTGACGGTCCACCGGGGCAGCGGGTGATCATGAAACCGCTGGCCCCGGCGGTACATGTGCCACAGCGGAAGAAGAAGAAGAGGTAATAGACAAGCCAGAGCCCGCTCCGGAATGTATGCAGGACCAACCCAGGCCGCAACAAGAGGCTTTAGAAGAAGTTGATTTAAGCGACGGGGTAGGACCCAAAAGGCCGGTGTTCGTAAGTAAGGAGTTGAGCGGAGAGTTCCGCGAGAAACTGATAACATTACTGCGTGCTAACTCAGATGTGTTCGCGTGGCATTACGAGGAGATGCTCGGGTTGGATCCAGAGCTGGTTACGCATCACTTGGATACCTTCCCGAATTCTAAGCCCGCAAAACAGTCTCAGCGGAAATACCACCCCGATTTGGAAGGGCAGATCAAAGAGGAAATCGAGAAGCTGCGGAAGGCAGGTTTCATTCGCCCGATCCAGTACCCGGAGTGGCTGGCAAACATTGTCCCTGTGAAGAAAAAGAATGGCCAAATTCGAGTTTGTGTCGACTTCCGCGACCTCAACAAAGCGTGCCCAAAAGATGAGTTCCCGCTGCCACATATCGATACATTGGTGGATGCTACCTCCGGCCACCAGATGTTCTCTTTCATGGACGGTTTCAGCGGTTACAACCAGATCAAGATGGCTCCGGAGGACGCGGAGAAGACAACATTTCGAACACCGTTGGGTAACTTCTACTACATTGTCATGCCTTTTGGGCTCAAGAATGCGGGGGCAACATACCAGCGGGTCATGACAGCAATTTTCCACGACCTCATGCACAAGATAATTGAAGACTACGTGGATGACTTGGTGGTGAAATCCAAAGAGCGCAAGGACCATCTCGCGGACTTAGCCACGGTCTTCGCAAGATGCAGAAAGTTCAATCTCAAGATGAATCCATTGAAGTGCGCGTTTGGAGTGACCGCGGGAAAATTCTTGGGCTTCCTGGTGCATCGCCACGGAATCGACGCGGACGAGGCCAAGATCAAGTCTATCACAGAAATGCCCCCGCCCCACTCACAGAAAACACTCAAGCGATTCCTGGGAAAGGTATCATACCTACGTCGTTTTATTCCCGCGATGGCGGAGATCGCGGCGCCATTCGCGGACCTGTTAAAGGGAAATGCAAAGTTTGAATGGAAAGAAGACCACCAGCAGGCGTTCCAGCGGATTAAAGCGGCATTGACTTCTCCTCAGACAATGGTGGCACCGGTCACGGGGAAGCCACTGATCCTTTATCTGACCTCTACCACGAGATCCATTGGGGCCCTGCTGGTGCAAGAGGTGGATGGGACAGAGCGCCCAGTCTACTACATCAGCAGGAAGGTACATGGAGCAGAGGAAAGATATACCGCCATTGAAAGACATTGTTTGGCCCTCGTCTTCACCGCGCAGAAGCTCCGGCACTATTTCCTATCTTTTCCCATCCAGATAATCACTAAGTGCGACCCCGTCAGATTTCTCCTATCGCGCCCCGCCCTTACGGGACGGGTTGCCCGCTGGTTGCTGGCACTCGCGGAATTCGACATCTCGTGCGTAACTCCAAAAGCAATCAAGTGTCAAGCTCTAGCGGACTTGCTAGCTCAATTCCCAAGCGGACAGTGCGAGCCGTTAGAAGATTGTCTACCCGGAGATGGTTTCGAAGCTCTCGCGACCAGCACAGATGAACAGCACTGGACGCTCAGCTTCGATGGGGCCGCGGGTAGTGGATCAGGAGGCGCGGGAGTAGTATTGCAAACAGAAGAAGGAGATAGAGTGCACCTGGCGTACAAACTGGATTTCCCATGCTCCAACAATGAAGCGGAGTACGAGGCATTAATCCTGGGCCTAATAGCAGCAAAAGAGAGAGGGGTCAAGCACCTAAGGATAGCGGGAGACTCAAAGCTGGTAGTTTTGCAGACGGAAGGGATCTACGCGCTGAAGGAGCCAACGCTGGCACCATACCGGACAACAGTGCAGAAATTGATGAAATTCTTCAAAGGTGTCAGTATCATTCACAAACCCAGATCGGAGAACCGTTTCCCGGACGCTCTCGCAACGCTGGGGGCAAGGACGGAGTTTGGAGAAGACAGAGCCTGCATTGAAATTGTAAAGATGTTTGAACCGTCCGCGGTGGAGGACTTCGCAGAGCCGACCGAAGATTGGCGCGGATCTATAAAAATTCAATTAGTCACCGGCGTAGGGCATCTGTCCACCGCGGAACTGTCGAGTTTTATAGTTCTACATGGAGAATTGTACCATAGCGGCCCGCAGGGGTGGCTCGCGCGGTGTATTTGCGCGAAGGAGGCAGAAGAAGTATTGGACAGGATCCACATTGACAACTGCGCGGATAACGAGATAGCCCTGTACAGGAGAATTCAGAGGCAAGGTTACTACTGGCCCACTATGAAGAAAGAGGTGGATTTGATTACGAAGAATTGCACTTGGTGTTCCCTGTACATGGCCCAGCCAGAATGCTTGATGGCAAACACTGACAACCAGGAGGTGGACTGGAGACAAGTCTACATTGATTACCTACGAGAAGGAGCCCTACCCACCGAGCGAGCTGAGTCCGCGAGGGTCGTCCGCGGCGCGCGGCGTTTCTTCCTGGAAAGGGGACTACTGTTCAGAAGAACCCTCGATGGAATGCCTCAGGTGTGCGTGGACAAGGAGCAGGCAGAAGAGGTTCTGGCCAAGACCCATGGAACTGAGCACCAAGGGTGGAGGAAGCTTCATGAGCAGATGGTTAATCTGGAGTATTTTTGGCCCACCATGGAGAAGGATTCGAAGAGACATGTGCGAAGGTGCCAAGCCTGCCAGAAATTCGGGAACTTGGTTCATGCTCCCTCTGTGGAGTTGCATTCCGTCCGCGCCCCTTATCCCTTCCACACTTGGGCAATGGATCTGGTCGGACCGATCAGACCAGCATCGCGGAAGAACAGATGGATCTTGGCCGCGACGGAGGTGTATACTAAATAGGTCGAGGCTGTCCCGCTAAAGAAGGCTACAGGAGACGCGGTGGCAGCATTCATCAAGGAGAACATCATTTGCAGATTCGGCATACCGAAGGTGATCCTTTCTGATAACGGTACTCCGTTCATCAATCACCACGTAGGAAGCCTCCTTGATGAGTACACGGTCGATCACCGTACATCTAGCGCCTATTACCCGCAGGGAAATGGACAGGCGGAAGCAACCAACAAGACCTTGATCAGAATCTTGAGCAAGCTGTTAGACGAGCGCGGGGGTACTTGGGCGGATCACTTACCGATAGCTCTTTGGGCTTATCGAACTTCAAAAAGGAAATCTACCCGCGCCAGCCCCTTCAGCTTGGTATACGGAGCGGAAACGGTCTTACCCGCAGAGCTAAGCGTCCCCTCCGCGCGGATGATACTCACGATGGAAAATTTCGCGGAAGGAAGGAAAGCAGACCTGGAAGCCCTAGAAGAGAGAAGAGCAACGGCGGCCCTTGCCCACGAGAAATACTGGGAATCCGTGGCACGCTATTACAACAAGGGCGTAGTGCCGCGGGTATTTGAAGTCGGGGAGTTGGTTTGGAAGGCTACCACGGCAGTAATGAGGGATATGAAAACGCCTAAATTTACCCCTAGATGGGAAGGACCCTATGAAGTGGTCAGTGCCTCTGCTAGCGGGTACTACCACCTAGCCCGCGTCGATGATGGTTTCGAGACATGAGCGGTAAACGCTAAGTATGTCAAGAAATTCTACCCGTGAAGAGAAATGCCGGGAGCAAGCAAGCCGCTGTCCTGCCGGTCTCCACCCTCCCTTTGTTTTAAAAAAAAAAAATAGTTTGTTTCTTTCTTCTCTATTGTAACAAGTTGTTTGATCTATCGTTAATGAAAAGTTGGGCACTCGTTCCTAATTCATACTGGGTTCCGCGGAGAGAACATTTCCGCGGTACTATCAACTCCTTTGCATGATTCTTCCATTTCAAACTTAACGATTATCAAAAGAGGCAATACTAAGTCGCGAGGTGTCAGAACATGACCCGCGAGACTCATACTTAGTGATTGTCAAGTAGAGATAATGTTAAGTCCTGAGCGGCCAGAACATGGCCCTGATCCATTCTTTCATACTTAATGATTATCAAAAAGAGATGATACTAAGTCGCGAGAGGTCAGAACATGATCCGCGAGAGTCATGCTTAGTGATTGTCAAAAAGAGATAATGTTAAGTCTTGAGCGGCCAGAACATGGCCCTAACACATTTTTTCATGCTAAGTCTCGAGCGGCCAGAACATGGCTCCCCCGAGTGGCAAATTTAGTATTTGTTTAGCCAAGATGATGAACAGGTCACAAGAAGTCAGAACATGGCTCGCGGACCTCAGCAAAATGCAGCTATCATGGTATTATCAACACAAAGACTGTTTTATTTCAATAAGACCCAAGGTTTTATTCAAAAAAAAATAGTACATGTGTTCAAAAAAAAAAGAAGAAGAAAGAAAAAGTACAACAGCAACACTTTCTAAGCCTGCCAGTCCAAGAAAACAAGCCCGTCCGGGTCGGGGTCAGCTAGATTCAGCGAGGCAGCAGGCTCCGCATCATGCTGCAGCACCCGAGCAAAACTGACCTCCAGATTGGCCAAGTGTTGGCGGGTAGACTCCAGCTGCTGGCGAGTGGAGTCCAACTGGGCAGCCAGGCCCTGGATTTCAGGCCTCAGAGCGGCCCTCTCCCCGCGGCCCTCAGCGCAGAACTCCGCGCGCACAGCCAAGCCAGGTCAAACCCGAAGACTTGCATGTCCTCGGCAACCTCCAGCAGTTCAGCCTCGGTCCCGGGATTGAAGTCCCTGTAGCGAAGCTGCCCCCAAAGAGTGAGCACGTTGTGGAGGCTGCTGAGGTAGATCACCCCAAGCCGGGCAGACCGCGGGTTGAAGGAGCTGAAAGTCTCCGGATGAGACCGGGCTATGGCATTCAGCAGCGGCCAGTACTCCGCGGGCACATCATAGCCCGCGGGAAAGAGGCGGATAGGCTCCGCGGCCTCAGTGTCCATGGGCCCCTTCCCCAGATCTAAGGCAGGTTGCCCGGGCGGCGACTGCTCTCTCGACTCAACCTCCTCCCTCTGCTCGCCCATCTCCAGATTCAAATCAAGCTCGTAATCCCCAAGGGCTTGGCTTCCCTGTCCCCCCAAAACATCGTCAGTCGGCAAGAAGTCCATATCTTTAAATAAGGAATGGAAGTCTGAGTCAATAATGGAGGTGGGGCCACCAATAAGTTCTTCATTTACCTCCAGCTGTCGGTCTGAAGGTTGAGCGGAAGGCTCGGCCGGCGGGGTCGGCGGGCGTCTCGCGGACTGGAGAGGAGAGTGGGTTTGCGAGGTAGAACAGGCCGGGGAATGAGGACTGGCGGCGTCCATGGCTGTATCCCGCTCCGCGTTCGAGCCCGGGCCTTGCAAAAACGAGGCATTGGAAACCTTTGGGGAACCACCAGCAACCCGGCCCAGATAACTCTCCGTTGACCGGATGCGGGCACTAGTGGACTGTTGGTGGGAGCCAGAAGGTGTGGAAGCTGAAGCCACCTCGGGTTGCCCCGCGACAGACCCCCCGGCGGCAGGGCGAGGAAGCTCTTCGAGGTTGTCCTCGTCTCCCTCCCTCAGCAATCGTGCAGCCGCCTCGTTGAGAGGGTCCGCGGCGATTTCGGCCTGGCCCACAGATTCGCGGGTACCCGTCGATGGCGGAGCCTCGCGAGCCTCTGAAGCTGCTGCATGGGATGGAGAAGGGTCTCGATCAGCAGAATATACTATCACATTGCCGGATTCCTCCGGGGAAGAATACGGCTCAGAGGAGACAGTGTTGGGATCTCCCCCGAGGTCGACAACGGAAGGTTCGTCGGGTAACATACCTCCGATAACCGCGGAGGATTCCGGCTCCGGGTGAAGGAAAGGAACCGGCTCCCCCCGAGGTTGAATCACCTCCGTTGCTCTCTGTTCCTCCGGGGAGTCAGAAATCTCCACTATACTGGCGTCTTCCGCGACAGGGTCCCTCGCGGACGCGGATGCCCGGGCCTGCAAGGCGCTGATGGGAAGGGTGTCTTCATCATCATCATCATCCTCGTCGTCATCCTCATCGCCTGCCCCCGCGCCGTCGTCCTCTTCCTCGTCGGACTCGGTCAGAGCTGTTGAGAAATCATGGCAAAATACAAGTCAGGAGGCTGTAAAATACGAAGCAACAGAAATGGCATCCTAACAAAACAAAGCTTACCGTCGAGGCGGCGTCTTTGAGCGTCTGGGGCATCGTCTTCCGCCCCATCCGCTGCCTCTTCTGCCACTGCCGCGGCTGCCTCTGGCTCGTATGCCACGAAGGTGCTAGCATCTCGCTCTCGCTGCTGAAGAAAAGAAAGAAAGCAAGACAAAAGGAGTAAGTCTCGGAAAGCAAAAGACAAAGTATTGTGAAGAGATGATTGATCGCGGGTGGGGACACTTACATTTCGGAGACGCTTTCGACGGCGGGGCACCACTACCGCGGGCGCCTGAGAGGAGGACGGTTGAGATGGTCCTGCTGGTGGAGGAGGCGGAAGCTGTATCCGCCCGCGGGTTCCCCGTGCGCGGGTTCGCCCCCGGGCAGCTTGAGGAGGTGCAGGTGCTTCCACAGGGAAAACCCTGTTCACAGGCACGGCGTGGATCACGGCCCATTGACTGCGGGGTCCGCGCCACTCGGTTGCCCGTACTGCAGTGATGGCCCGCAGAGAGGTATCCCGAGTCCGGACTTCAGGCACCTCGGGGACCACGGCTTGCCCGCGGACGAATGTCAAGAAAGAGTCAAGGTTTCTCCTCCAGAATACGCGGAATTCCTGAGTATAGTGCGAAACCCTATCCCTCTCTGGGATGAGCAAATTCCCAAGTTGAACCAGGACTGGAGAAAGCTCCCCCCTCATGAACCGGAGCTGCGACCCCGCGAAAGAAGACATCAAGGGGGCGAGACCGGGCACCCCTTGGTCGAAACCCAACTGCCTCGCGAAGCGATCCGGGTGGTACACCGCCACCCCAGTACCCTCACTGGACAAGGTCGGGAGCCACCCCGGGAGGGCAATGAGCGCGGAGTTGATCACCGTCCGCGCCGTGGCATTGTTGTCGCTCGCAGCATTAAGGGAAGCAGCAAATGGGAGAAGACATTGGCCTACGCCCATGACGCCCGGGTGGGGAATGTTGTAAGGACGAGGAATGAAGTTGGCTTCAACGTCACATGCCTCGTACCACGAGGCCTCGCTACTGGTCCCATGCCATTGTTCTGCGCGGGAACGCACCCCCGAGGCTTGAAAGGTCAGTGGTTCCGGGGCGACAGTTCGAAAATGCTCGAAGAAATACGCGAGCAAGAAGGTGGAGTGAGCCATCGAAAAGTGGTCACACCTTCCGAGGGACCTGGTGTAGTCCGCCTGAACAAGGTCCAGTTGGCGGTAGAGCGTCCCGAGGAACAGCGGCGCTAGGGGGACCGGTTGGCCGCGGGCGAGGAGGACAGCCAGCGGGAAGACCGCCTGAGACAGCCCATCAGCAGGATAATCGGGCAGGACGAAGTACGAGAGGAAGTAGGAGAAGAAGCCCGCCATGTAGAAGTGCCGACCGTATTCGGGGCCCTCATCAAAATCTCGCTCGGCACCAGGAGCGACAGTCCTCGCGGGCTGGAGATCCTTGAAGAAATAACGCAGCCAGCTGCCGAGGGAGGTCTTCTTGGCATTTGCCGCGTGATCCTTGCGGACCCCCTGAAGGGTGAAGATTGGCCCATTTTGGGCCTTCTTGTGAAATTCCCTCAGGGCCCCCACCTCATCTCGTTCCGCCCGCGAGAGCTTGGCGAAGTCCAGGGTGTTGCCCCCGCGTAGTGACAAGCGGGTGAGGATATGTACATCCTCGCGTGAGAGTCCACTCTCTCCCCATGCCCATGCAAAGGAGTGGGAATCACTGCTCCAGCGTGAGCACGCGAACTCCAAGTTCTTAATGGCAGCCCCCTGTCGAGGAATGCTTAGGCGCCGCGACAGTTGGACGGCCTCAAGAGCACCACTTGCCAGCAGCACCTGCTTCCAGCGGGGATTACCGACGACGTCATCAACCCAGTCCGCCCAGTCAGTGGGTACGGAGGCTTGGGATCCAAAACGGCATTCCACAAAGGGGAAATCCCCGCGCTCGAGGCGAAGACGCAGCACAGAGGAGGGATTGACGGGCTCTGCATTCTCCAGGGCGGCGGGGGCCGTGAAGAAAGTAGGGTCAATCACGGGGGGACTCGCAACGGAATACGCCTCAGCAAGGGCCCAGAATGGATCCCCAGACGACTGCAAGTATGGAGCCCTTTGCCACTGGTCCGTGGAGGGCACCGGGATCTCGACGATTGGACCACGCGCAGCCATTTGTGAGTGAAGTAAGAGAAAAGGGAAGGTGTGAACCGCGAAAGATGGAAAGAGACAAGAAAGACGATCGCTGGAAAGTCAGAAGAGAAATTGATAGCACTTCGACGAAAATTTGGGAGTTTGGTGAAAAAGGAAATAATGGACAAAGGGTTTATATAGTGGTCAAAACGGTGGGGACATTTATGACGTCTGCACACGAAAGGTCACGCTGGTATACGAAGAGACTTGACGGTACGTGAAGGGACTTGACCGTAGACGAAGAGACGTTAACAGTTATCAGGCCCGCTGCTCCGCGGAACAAAACCAGGGTGACCGCGGAAACTTACAAAGAGGATGGTACGCACGCGGACGACGTGTACTTGTCATCCGTGCGCGGGGGGCATATGTAGGCGCGGTCAAAATTATTGACATGTCATCAGGGAAGACCTTTTGACCAGCCTATCGGCTGTAGACACGTGGCGACCAGGTCCACGCGGAAAGTCCACCTTAGTCAAAACACTATTTCAAGAAGACGTTTGACTGACCAATGGAAAGAAAGCACGTAGCACATGAAGATGAACGCCCGCGGAACCAAGCCGCGGAAGTGAAGATCCCGCGGGACCCCCCCGCGGGCCCCGCCAGGAAGGACTGAAAGATATACTGGAATTGGGATTGATATAGAAGCTGTAAGAAGATCCCGGGATCACATTCGGGCCTAGAAGGCAGGCCCGGAAGGGATCCCGCGGAAGGCAAGCGATCGCCGCGGGTCGCGACCTCGCTCTTGCGGGAATTGGGGAAGCTCTTGTGGCTTGGTGGCTTGGGATGGAGGTATCGTCGCGGAAGTGCGGGTCCCCCGCGGAAGTCCTCCGCGGGAGGACGAGTCTTCCGCGACCTGGAGGTACGGGAGGGACACGTGTTAGAGTCTTATAGGAGCGCCGTCCTGGGCCTGACCTAGGCCCATGTGCCCTATAAATACCCCTGACATTCCCAATGATTGCAAGAGGCTGACTTTTCTGGAAAAGGAGAGAGAGAGAAAGCACTGATTCTGAGGAAGGAGAACATTCTTCCCCGGAGAGAAGGTGACCTCACTCATCTGATTCCAGAAAGGGCAGACGTCATTCACCCCCGCGGAGAACAAATGAGACACGTTGCCTTTGTCTTTTCCGTACCTCTTGCTCTAGCCCTCACCCCACGAGATTATTCCTCTTTTCCCCTTGGTACTGATTATCGACCAATCGAACCTCTCCAGCTCACTCTTGTACACGTCAGCGACCTCACAGAACCCGCTTTCCACCCACAACTATCAATGCCCTAACGGATCATTGAGCGGGCTTCATGCGCATCAGATGGTCTTTGGGTACTTGTGGACCTATGCACCATTAATGTGTATGCGGACAGAATTTGTGTAAGAATTTCTCATAATTTGCAATTTTTACCAGCATTTCTTGTTTCAGGCCTTCGGAAGTGCGGAAACATATATGGTACTCCCTCCGTCCATTTATTACAGTCCAGTATTCCATTTTGGGCTGTCCCTTAATAAGTGTCCATTTTGTAAAGTTAGTGGGTAAAAGTTTGTGAATTGTCTATTTTATCCATAAAAGTAGATTCCATTTTGAAAACTTAGTGAGTAAAAGTGTAATGATGATAGGTAAGTAGGGAAAGTGGAGGAAAAAGTTGATGTGAAAGGTATAATGATGATGTCTTTTTAATAAGTTGGAGTTACGAAGCAGGACATTTAAAAAGGGACGGAGGGAGTAGCTGATTCCTATACAATTTTACGCGGAAGTCCTATTTATTTATTTTTAATTGGCAAAAGAAAGTTATTAATCTTTGAAAGAAGAAAACAAAGATTAATTAACGAAGCAAGGGGCACAACGACAAGACAAGCGCTACCCAAGATCTGTAAGTCAGGAAGGCAATACGCCAACCAATCAACAGGGAGTCAGGGATGTATGCAAAAACACAGAAACCCCGAATCCAAATAGGATTGGGGGTTGGTGCCCGTGCTGCGCGGCTCGGATGCCGTCCGTTCGGCAATCCAATAGTTCAAATCTCATCTACAGAAACCAACCAAAAACACGCGTAAGACTACAAGAAAACCAAAAACCAAATTAGGACTACACGGAAGTCCTATTTTATATATTGGTTAGTGTATGACTTCAATTAGAAGAGAAACTTGAAGCCAAAACATCAAGATGAAGACCAGAAAAGAAGCAATTAATACGTACATTTTTTTAAAGATAAAAAATTAACATCAATAAAGAGAAGTCTTATGGCCTTGTTCGTTTAGCATATTTACTTTGTTTTAATTTTGTTTTTCAATCATTACTCTATATCTTTATCTAATTATTACCCTATTTCTCCAATTATTAATTTCATTTATCTCTCTATCTCTTTCCACTCATTACCCTTTTCTCCAATCATTATCATATTTCTCTCTCTACCCACTACCAAAACTAAAATACCCAAATGTGCTAAACGAACAAGACCTATGATTCTCTAAATTAATTACAAGGAAAAAGATGGAACGTGCAGAGATAATCCTGATAAACAATCAAATTAAAGTAAATTAACGAGCTGCCTAACATATAATCAGGGCCGGCCCAACCCCAAGGCCCAAGAGGCCTGGGCCTTGGGCATCCCAAAAAGGGCAAATTTTAGGGGAACTCTACTAATTTTGTTATTTGGGCTTGAGTAGAAGTCTTTTTGGGCTCAAAAGATGGGAAAAAATGGCCCATTCTAAATTAAATCAACCGGCGGCCAACACAAATCTAATGAGGCCCAAAAGACACACGGTGGCATTTTTGCAAATAAGTGATCCAAATGGTCCTTTTAATTAAATCACTTCTCAGCTTTCTCAATTCTCACCTCTCGGCTCTCACATTCGTTTTGCCCAACAGAAAACAAAAAAAAACGAAGAAAAGAAGAATGAAGAACGAATCGAAATTTCGAACTTTCGAAAACCAAAATCGGCATCCAGTTGAATCAAAAGGGGAACCCAAACCGTAGAATCGAACACTGCAGCAACTTCCTCCCCCACGGTCCCACCTATTGCCGGCTTCGGCGACGAATGATACCATTGATACGATTACGAACAGGTACCTCTCCCTCCCCCTCTCTCTCTCTCTCTCTCTCTTAAATATGCACACAGAGTGGGTGCCAGAGAAGAAGGAGAGGCCCAAATGCCCAATTCCTTGTAGGAGGAATGGCTGGTTCAGTGGTTGACTGGTTGCGATTAGGGATTTAGGGGTTTTAAAATTTGTTAGGGCTTTTGAAAAAAATTACACCGCCAAATCAGGACCACATAAGTTTAAGCAGGACCACATAAGTTTAAGCATTTGAGTGGTATGTTCTTGGGCCTCTCACCATCGACGAATCGTAGTTCTTCGAAAGTTCGGAGCTTTCAACAGACAACATGCCTAAACGTGATTTTATATTGCTTAAATGTTGAAGTCTGTAATTTAAAATTGCTTATGAGAAGTGAGACTTTCTTTAATTAATAATTTTACAGGTTTTTTTTTGTATTTCTAAGTTCAATTGAGCAGTGATAGTGATATTAGGGCTTTTTTTTATTCTCCACTTGATTTATGTTTAAGCTTATTGGAAATTGATATGCAGGACCAGTATATACTAGTATACTACACATTGCGGAGTCTTAGAGTATCTCTCTCCCATTCGCTTGCGACTTGCGAGACTTCAAATCGGTAAGTATTCTCTTCTTATGCAGAGCCCTGGCTGGTGGTGCTTAGATTTGAACGTATGTTGTTAAATGCAGAGTCCTGGCTGGTGGTGCTTAGATTTGTGTTGATTTAGTTGACATTAGTTGGTGTGCTTAAATTTAAAAATATATTGATTATCGGTTAGTGCATCATTAATAATAATGTTATAAGCCTCTTTTTTTAATTCTTACTTAGGTGCATCATGCCTAAACGTCAACTATCTTTATATTCGTTTGGCTTTCTTGTATTGTGATTGTTGCTGTAAAAATTGTTAAGTATTAACTCTTTAAGGGCACAATTTTTTTTATTGGCCTTGGGCACTTAAAACCCTTGGGCCGGCCCTGCATATAATAACAACTTTTAGACATTTGAAACCGCGCGCATACAGTTTTTTAACAACTTAATTAAGTTGTTCAGGCCAGCATTTATTTGTTTATTTTTATCGATATTGTCCAGGCTAGCTTACGCCCATCTTCAACGGCGAAAGATCAGAGAAAGATTAAGTGTAAATAAAGTTAGGCTACATGTCCAGGTCTATAACTATCTTGATAGCGAACACAGGTATATACTATACAAGATAATTAACCACACATGGAAGTTGCATCGGTCCTTAATTAATCAAAGGAATAGAAAGTCACAAGGGAGGGTAGCCATCCAAGGTACAAACACCCAGACCATTACTATTTATGCTAGCCAAATAATGGGCCGGCCTATTCGCACTTCTAAAGCAGTAGTGAAATCGCCAAGCCAATTGATCTTATGTGTCATTGGACTACCACCATCACTGTCTTCCTTTGTTAGAGAACCATTATCACCATCAATGTGGGAATTTGAACCAGCACCTCAGTGATGAAAGGGGAAGCCAAGAGAAAAGGAAAGAGGGGATACCACAAAAAAAAAAAAACCTGATTTGATGAGATTGAGAAAAAAAATCCTCATTGAAATGGAGGGGATATAGAAAGTGAGAAAACGCATCACCAAGGAGGAGGAAACATCTATGAAGGGCAAAACCCTCCTCTCCCGTTGCCGCATAATTAAGAGTAATTTTTTTTGGTTGGCAAAAGAGAAATTTTATTCAAAACTCGAAAGGGAACATCGATCGAGCAAGGGAAAGAAAAAGGATGCATCACTATTAGAAAACATATATCCCAGCGAGGTTGACACCTATGTCTTAGTACTACCATGTGCATACCACAATCCCGAAGGAAGAAAAAAGAAAGACATCCAATAAGAGTATTGATGACAAACCTAGGGGGAGGTAGGGAAAGGAAGATAAGTGGCTAGGGTTTTTTGAGAGGTTGTGTAAGTTGTTGTGTTTGGATTGTTGTGTGAGTATCATTTTTGGGAGAGAAATGCTATTTTTGTAAATTAAATAATTAAGTCTTGGTTCAATTATCTTGTAATACTTAATGAAGGTCATTGTCATCGAGATATTATTTCATAATCCAAACGTTTCTTCTTTATTTTTTTTTGGAATGAACGCGCTATCATTGATAACAAGAAAAGTACAACTGTATTGTCGCCGTTACAATAATAAGACACGCTAGCGACGAGCGAAGGCCAAACAAAAGTCTAAGGAATAGAACACAGAGTACTGACCCGCAAAACACAAAATGTTTCTTATTTAAATCATTCTTTTTACATCTTGTGTAAAAAATCATTTTTTTTATAGGCAAATTTTTTTATTAGAAACTCGATAATGGGTACATCGATAAGGAAAAGGCAAGCATCATTGAGAGGAAAAACCCAATCCAATCATATGCAAGCCACCAATCTGAAAAGGAGAAAAAAACCAATGAATAGTTGGAAAAGATTACAGAAAGAAATATGACAATTCAGATTTTATGCTTTCTAATGCCATCCAGATGGCTCTTGAAATCTTCAACGGAATAGGCTGCAAGATTGCATTTTCACTCTCAATTTGGTAATTAGGTCAATCACTTCTTCAGCATAACATAACTTTTTTGTGGGAACCCCCTCCGACACCTCCTACCTCGATTAATTTTTGAGAAACCAATTCTACTGTCCATTGACAGGAAGGCCTAATTAAAGTTAAGACAAAAATTTGCAAGAACTAGCTCCAATGACGGATGATATCTACGGGATTTCGAATCTGAAAATTAGTAGAAATTAAATTCCTAAGCCCCATTTATATATCTAAGCCATTGAAAAAAGTTTCAATGCAACGGTTAGTTGTAACAACCTCTAACATGATGTGGCTCCATGTATGTGTGAGTCTCACCGCATTTGAGAGAGGTGTTACGATAACCGTTGTGTTAAAAATTATCCCCAACCCCTATGGGGTTCTCCAAAATGTGTACCTATTCTGCGGAAAGAATCATTTGAAGGGTAATGCTAGAAGCACATCCACATATATATATACACACACACTCACAAGTGTGCATGTGAGCTCTACAAACACCGCATATGGGCTCCACACACATTGGATCTGTGTCGTATGTGTAGGGCCCACACACTTATGAGTGTAAGTATGTAGATGGGTGTGGTTCTAGTGTTTTTGCCATTTGAATCTAAAAAAGTAATTAATGACGTGGAATAAAGTCTAACTTAGAGCTTTTAAATATCAATATTTCAGAATATAGTCACCAAACAAATCACAACTCCAGATCTGACATGTGCAAGGGTCAAATACTCCACTTTTCTTTTTTCTTTCAATATTGGTTATTTGCCTGTGGTTATAATACAGGATATACAGCTGGGCTGATGAATTGCCTAATCCTCGCCAGCTCTGATCTTCTCTCTCTAGAATAATTAGGAGAGATATGAAAGCAAATTTTAAACAATTCATAGGCAGACTCACACGAAACTGCTCCAACTTTTTATATGCAATGTCAATGTTCTAGACGTGAAGGAGGGAATTAAGTTACGTTATTTCATCCTCCAACTTTTATAGTCTCGTCATCGCTAGATTTTTTCTTTATTTTTGTTATATACTAATCCTAAATCTTCTATTTTTTTAAAGAAATGAGACCCAAAAATGTATTCCAAAACTAAATTCAATGGGCCAAAGTGAAATAATGTAAAGGATGAGGTGTAATTAAGGGGGGAAAAAAAAAACTCCACACTTTAACCCTAAAACAATTTAACCTAAAAAATTAAAATAAGTATTTTTTCGTACTTCTTGTGCAAATATCATTTACAGTAGTTTTTGTTATGTTATTTTAAATTTTTTTTAGAGTCGATGACTATTAATATTGTAATGCATCTTTTTAATTTTTTAGTATACATTTCGCCACTGCTAGGATAAAATTCTAGTTCCGTCCCTGACCTTAGTGCAGGGGTCTTAGCAAATAGTAAGGTCCAACAAATAATCATTCTCTTTGATTTTGCTGCTTAATTTCCTCGTTAGTAAGTATTTACCAAGTCCACCAGTAGCATCTATATGTCAAATAAATTGAGAAGAATGGGTTATAATTTCTTAGGCCGGCCATTAGGTTTGGAGAGAGTAAAAAATTACCGAATCTCCATGACTGGTTCCAACCGACGGCTACTGCATGTGTTTATGTGTTTATGAATTTCTTAGGCCGGCCATTAGGTTTGGAGAGACTTTTCAACGTTAGATCCATGACACAACAAAACAACGTTAAGACTTTCGAACCGGAGGAAGGTGCTATGCCGGGGGTGGGGGGGCACAGCACAGTGTTGTTCGACGAATTAAGGAGCGGTGGATTAATTGTCCGAACGGACGGTTGAGAAAATGTTAGAATCGTCACACACACGCACACGATTTATGAGTATAAAAACAGTAAGGAAATCAACACAGGAATATACGTGATTTCCCAAAACCGGATACGTCCACGGGAGCGAGAGCGGCTACTGTTCTTTATTATCACAGTTATCAATTAGGGTTTACAATATAGAGTATTTATAGCAACTCTATTCTAATCTTAACTTGGTATTTGGTCTGAATCCCAAAAATACCCTTGTACGATACCGTACCCTTGTCGCTCCGCTCCGGCATTTGGCCTTCTTTCCAGAACTTCTTCGTATCTTCTCATATTAAACATATGAGCCACAATTCTAATAGAAAATATACGATTTGTGCATCCATATCAGAATCAAAACGCAGCCTTTAGAATATATATAGTCATTCATCTCACTACAAAAGTCATGATTCGACAAATGTCTTAATTTCTAGACGTGAAGGAGGGAATTAAGTTACGTTATTTCATCCTCCAAATTTCACAGCCGGCCCAGTCCGAACCGGCATGTGCTGTTAGATATCACTAAATTAATAGTAATTCATTTTGGACTAACCAAATTATTAAATTCAAGCCCTTACCTAATCCAGGCTTATTAATTCTTCACGCAAAAAACTTGGGGCTTTTTCTATCTACCTTACAACCTCTATATAAACACCTCCGACTCTTGCTTTGATTTTGCCATACGTACAAGCTAGAACATTGTTTCTGATTTTCCGTACATGGCTCGTCCTATGTTGTTGTTGTTGTCGTCATTTGCTTTAGCCCTTTTGGCTTATTCTTCACTGGCCTCCGCCGATACCGTGGAGCATACTTTTCATGTAAATATATACTTCTTAAACCAATTTGAATCACTTGGGTTTTTTTTTCTTTTCTTTTTTTAAAATCTCTCAATGTTTTTAGTCTTTTGTGAGATTGGGTGCATGCATGGTGTTGGGTAAATTCGTCTAGTGCACCTCCGTGACGGGATTGGGGGATGGTGCTGTGGATATACGGACCGTCGGTCTCGGCAATCATTAATGGTCCAAATTGTTTGGTGTTGTGCGTAATCTCAACCGTCTAGCCATCTCGGCAATCCTGACCGTTGACTGCCGAGACGGACGGTCCGGATGTGCACAACACCATTCCCCAGTCTCCGTGCCGAGGGCACGCACATTAGTTGAAGTAACGTTTTTTTTACTCCATCGCAAGAGATCATCTATCGCTAATCCAAAATATTTGTAGTCGAAAAGTGAAAATTTTGAAACATACGAATCTCAAGATATGTTCTTATTGACTCATCGTATATTCTTATTTGGGGTTTTTTTTTATAGGAAAAGTGAAGATTCTTATTTGGGGTTACGATCGGTCAATAATAGAATAACTGTAGTATTTTATTTTATTTTATTTTTGCTCGGCAAACGAACGATTTTATAAAACTCGAAGAGGTACATCGAGAAAAGTACAACTTAGCTCAAAGAGCCAAGATACAACAATACAATCAAAACCAACAAAACAAAACAACACATCCAACAATCAGTTGAATGAACCACCTGAGGGAGAGTTTACAACTTTACTCTCCGAATACCATCTAGGAACACCTTAAAATCCTCCACCGAATACCATCTAGCAACTCCATTTTTTCTTTTAACTTTTTATGTTCTCTGTGAAAATTTGTCAAAGAGTCTCAAATTTGAACTTTTCAAATGGCAATCCGCTACTAAGCCCTTGAGGGTATGCATGGCTATTATGAAAGCTCCATTTTTTTTTTTTGGGTTTATGGCTAACATATGTTCTTAAATGTATTATTTCAATGAATTGAAAAAATTGAATTGAACTCGTTTGATTCGTGCCAATTTTTCAAAAGAAAAATAGCCCCGGAATACACGTCTTTATTCCAAAAAATACACATTTTATAAAAACAACAAAAAAGGAACGGAGCTAGTAGTACTCCTATTTTTGTTTTATCCAAACATATTAAAAACACACACTCACACATTCCTATTATGCCATTATGCATGTTTGGAAATGTAATAGGAGTATCCAATATCGCAGTATGCTTCTTATAAAGTTTTTTTTTTTTTTTCAGGTCCAAAATTTAACTATCAGCCCGCTGTGCCAGCAGCAAGTCGTCACCGCAGTGAATGGTACCCTTCCCGGCCCAATTATAAAGGTTCATGAGGGTGACAGACTGATCGTTCATGTCTTCAATAAATCTCCCTACAACCTTACCATTCATTGGTACGTATTACAAGTCTACCACAATATGCCACTATACAACCTTTTTTGAATTACTTATTTGACCGCCCTTAACTGTAAATACTTTAACATAGCTTCTATTTCCAGCTCGTATTTGAATATTTATAGTCAACTGGCTCTTTGAATGTTTTTCTTAGGCACAAACACGCTAGTAAATTATTTAACAATATGTTATGATTTTCCAACCACTTTACGATAAGGATATTTAGAGTTAGTTTGGACTAATCTTTTCACTGATTTTTTTTGACTCGTCTCGACAATAGAAATCAGAAAAGTAAAACAATGATTGAAATTGAAAAAAGTCAAAATTACTCTAAAACTCTACCAGTACTTTTGAATTACTAATTTTACTGCAGTAAACTTTTGCAACCTTCCGATCATAGTTCTATACTTTGTTGATTCCTATTCATATCTCTCCAAGTTGAATCGGTAAAGGAAAAAAATTTGGTGCAAAACTGACAAAAACTTAGAACAGAAAAAGAAGAGCGAAGAGTCAATTTAGTCCCGGACTGGGGGATGGTGGTGTGCACGGTGCAATCAATGGTCTGGATGTGCACAGGCACCATCCCCCAATCCAGTAAGTCCTAAACCAAACATAACCCATCAAGTGCACGAGTTTTTTCTGTTAACTATTAGTACTACCTTAAGTACATTTCCGAGGCGTAAAACTTACAGCTTTGCTCCATTTTAGGTCTAAACTTCCTTCGCGCTATAAACCCTTGTAGGACAATGTCATTGAACGACCATGAATTAGTTCAGGCGCGTGTAAACTAGCCTAAACAATCCGACTTAGCAAAAGAAAAAAATTGCTTACAATTTCTAGGAAAGAAAAATGTTTCATGAGCTGGCGAGTCTGCTTCTCTGCTGCTATGCTGTTTGATGAAGATCTTATTCGGTTTAGGCTGTTTTGGCCTGCACTTATCTCTTCTCTTTTTAGTATTATACTTTGCCGATAAAAAGAAATCAAATTAATGTTTATTGAAATTTCCTTATTTATCTGTCTTTCATTCAATGTCCAGACTCCAAAGGTCGTTCAATGGCATTAACCTATTAACAAGTTCAATGTCATGACATTCATGTAGGCACGGAATTTTCCAACTACTAAGTGGATGGTCTGATGGGCCTGAATATGTAACGCAATGCCCAATACTTCCTGGAAATAACTACACGTACAACTTCACCATCACCGGACAAGAAGGGACCCTCTGGTGGCATGCTCATGTCCAAACGCTCCGAGAAACTGTATATGGGGCGCTAATCATCCGTCCGAGAAAGGGTCACTCGTATCCATTCCCAAAACCCCACGGAGAATTCCCAATTCTTTTGGGTACATTCCAAACCCTTCTAATGCTTACATATTTTATCAAAAGCTTTATTTACAGTCGTGATAGTTGATACATAATAATCAACTAGTCTATTAAGCAATACTTATTGATGTAACTCATGTTTAGAATAGAAGAATGAGATGCCCATATTTGTTTCTATAGATTCGAATACTGCAATCGTTCGATGTACGTGGGACCATAGTTCACTTGAACTGGATGATTCCAAACATACCCGTGCATGTAGCATTGCTCTTTCCATGTAACCTTTATTTCTATAGGATCAAAATTAACTAGACTCCCCTATTAACTGTATAAAATGTTTATGCCTCAAATAAATACCTTATGATTGCAAGAAAATAGTTGAAAACTTAACTGAAAGATCCATTAAATTGCGATTGCAGGAGAGTGGTGGAATGCTAATATTATTGACGTGGACAACCAAGCACTAGCCGTCGGGGGTGCGCCTAACATTTCCAATGCTTTCACCATCAACGGTCGTCCTGGTGATCTGTATAATTGCTCAGATGGTGAGTCATATTTTCGAAAAATGATTTATAAACCGAATTTTTTTCCCGCAATGATATGGTAAAAGTGTTATAGTAATCTGTAAACAAAACCTACTAATCTTGGTACCAGCATATAACGTTCATAATCAAAGTTGGGAATTAAAATGCTTTAGTACTCAAGTTGTGATTTTTCTCTGCTTGCTTATATAGGAACACATAAGATCAAGGTTGTACAAGGAAAAACATATCTCCTGCGTATCATCAACGCTGCACTCAATAACCAACTCTTCTTCAAGATAGCCAACCACACGTTGAAAGTCGTCGCCGTCGATGCCAGTTACACCAACCCAATGGTCACCGACGTCATCGTCATAGCTCCCGGCCAGACCGTCGACGCACTGCTCACCGCCGACCAACCGCTAGCCTCCTATTACATGGCGGCACATCCCTACGCCAGCGCTGCCGGTGTGTTGTTCGATAACACAACCACCACCGGAATCATTACGTATGAAAATGCCACATCGTCGACCCCACTGATGCCGACCCTGCCCGCCTACAACGACACCCCGACTGCCTTCAAATTCTATTCCAACCTGACGAGCCTTGTGAATGGTCCTTACTGGTCTCCGGTCCCGCTCAAAATCGACGAGCACATGTTCGTGACGGAAGGCCTGGGCCTGATCCCTTGTGGAGCGAACCAGACTTGTGAGGGCCCTTTAGACCAAATATTTGCTGCGAGCATGAACAACGCATCTTTCATGCTCCCTACCAAGTTATCTATGTTACAAGCATTTTTCTTTGATGTTAAAGGGATATACACCACCAATTTTCCTAAGAATCCGCCGTTGGTGTTTAACTACACGGATTCAAGCAATGCACTCAACACATCGCTCGTGTTCACGTCGAAGTCGACAAAGGTTACGAAGTTGAAGTTCAATTCTACGGTTCAGATCGTGTTCCAGAACACGGCGTTGGTGGGGATAGAGAACCACCCCATACATTTGCACGGGTTTAACTTTTACGTCTTGGCCCAAGGGTTTGGCAATTACAATGCCGTAACTGGACCCAAGATGTTCAATCTCGTCAATCCACAGAAACGCAATACGATCGGAGTGCCTGTTGGAGGGTGGGCCGTCGTTAGATTTACGGCAAATAATCCAGGTACGATTTCGATATTGGATTTTTAGACGTCCACTTTAGTTTCCATAACTTGCTTGTTTACTCTTTTCTCGAACAATAAATGAATATTTATTAATTCATAAGGTTTGACTATTTGATTTGATGACAAGTGTAGGTGTCTGGTTCATGCATTGTCACTTGGATGCACACTTGGCGGTGGGCTTGGCGACTGCTTTTGTTGTTGAGGACGGGCCCACGCCGTCGACTTCTTTGCCTCCTCCTCCGGCTGACCTACCCCATTGTTAAGAGCTTTCATGTGTGTACAATATATCAGCTGTTGTTTTCGTCGCCTTTTCCTACGATTGCTAAATTCATTTTCATTTTAATTAATTAATTGTATTCTTCCTTTTGGTTTGTTATAGCAACCTGGGAATACATATGTGTTCTTTGAACTTTGATTCATTAGGTCCGCATTCCTTGGGGGTGATGCTCGAGGATTTTCTAGTTCTAAAATAAAGGGTTGCCCTAAGCATAGGGCGGAGACCGACGTAGCACAATATCCGGTAAGTCCGGAGTCGAATCCACAGAGACAGTGATGTGTGCTGACTAAAAACTCGGGTTGTTACTGATTAAACTGGCTCTTAGGTAGCCACCCCTTGTCGATTGATTGAGAGATTAACTAAAACCTAGAGAAATTGATTGTACTTTTCAAATAATTAAAAGAGATACGGTCGTAGGGTTCATAGCACTCGTACCCAGTCCGGATTTACCTGCTCTGTTTGGAGTTCTTAAAAACATTTAATTTAAGATTGAAAAAGGTACCTCGCAAGATGCGAGACCCTGTGGTCGCCGTATACCCATGCGCAGCGGAGACTGAGTTTTGGACCCCCATTCCCCCGTTCACATGGGCTCCGACAATGCCCGGGTTCGTCCGCGGGAAGTATTTTTCCAATCAAAAATCGTTCTTCCATTGTTTGAAAATAGGAGCGGTACCCGAACTGGTCACGGTGTGCTAATCACCCTGCGACCCTACCTAAACCACTACTCACTCATTATTAAGAAAGAAACAAAAGAAACCCTAATTTGAATCATGCTTCTAATACTGGAGAAAGAAAAATAAACAAGAAATATCAACTAGTCAAATATCAACGAATAACTTTAATTAAAGAACTGAAATTAAAACGAGTTACCGGAGTGCAAGTAATTGAACAAAGTTTTAAAAACTTGAAGGAAAAAGAACTTGAAAGAAACTAAACAATACTGGAACCAAAGAATGGCGGCCCCCGTTCCTTTTGATCTCGGCAGACCCCGTTCCGCCCAAAGTTAGTGATGCCTTTTATATCAGTTGCTGATTGACCCCCTAAAGAAAACCTATTTTCTTTTTAGAAAATTAGAGGCCGGTCCTTCTTTTTAGGTTCAGTTTGAACCCAACCCTGAATATTATTTCCGAACCTACATAGGCTCGGATATGTTTCGCGTTACTTTTTTGCCCTTTTTATTCCGCTTCGTCTACTCCAACTTGCCATTATCAACAAATCAACTCTCTCTCCGATCTCACTCGGAGATTAGCTCTGCACCGCCTCTCCACCACCAATCCCAACCCCGATCGCAACCTCAACTTCTCAAAACCATCAGAAAAAACAAACTGACAGAGTTGATGACGACGACCACTACGGCAATATCAAACTCCATGACGGCGAAATCGACCTCGACGATGACGACGGAAAAATCGAACTCGAGTACGATGGAATATTCGAACTACTAGATGTTGATTTTGGATCGCAACCTCAACTTCTCAAATCCATCAGAAAAAACAAATTGACACAGTTGATGACGACGACGACTACGGCAATATCAAACTCCATGACGGCGAAATCGATCTCGACGATGACGCCGGAAAATTCGAACTCGAGTACCATGGAATATTCGAACTGCTAGACGACGACAAAATCGAAGTCGACGACGACGAAATCGAACTTGATGATGACGAAATCGAACTCGACGACGGTAGAAACGAGCTCCGATTTCAGTGCTGAGAATAAATCTCAGATGCCGTTACCGCCGATGCTGTGGTGGTTTCTTTGAGAATCAATCTTAGGTGCCTTTATCTAGTTTTTTCCTTTGATTTTCCTTTTATGTTTTCATTTTGTTTTTTTGTGATGGTAAAGTATAAATAAGTGGATTTTGTAAATTGGAATCTCTTCTTGTGATGGTAAAGTTGTTTTGGTATGGAGTGCGACTATGTGAACGGTATATTTTCGGTTATGTGAACTGTGTATTGGGCTATGTCAACTGTGTGTTGTGGGGTTATGTGAATTATGTATTTTTCTATGAGAACTGTTTATGAGAACTGTGTTTATTCTATGGAAAACTGTGTATTTTTTATGAGAACTGTATATTGTCCATAAGAACTGTTTATGAGAATTGTGTATTTTCTATGAGAACTATTTATTTTCTATGAGAATTATGTATTGACTATGAGAATTGTCTATGAGAACTGTGTATTTTATATGAGAATTATATATTTTCTATGAGAACTGTGTATCTTAGTGTGTAGTGAGACTATTTGAACTGTGTATTTTACGGTTCACATAGCCCAGTTTTCATAGTCTATTCACGTAGCATAGAAAACTGACAGTTCTCATAGAACTAACTATGAGAATTGTTTTTGTTCAATTTTTGTTCGTGTGTGTATTTTCTATGAGAACTGTGTATTTTTCTATGATAACTGTGTGTTGTTCATGAGAACTGTATTTTTCTATGTTAAGTGTGTGTTGTTTATGAAAACTATCTATGAGAACTGTATATTTTTCTATGAGAACTGTCTATGAGAACTGTGTATTTTTCTTTAAGAACTGTCTATGAGAACTGTGTATTTTTCTATGAGAATTATGTATTATCTATGAGAATTGTGTATTGTCCATGAGAACGGTGTATTTTTCTATGAGAACTATATATTTTTTATGAGAACTGTGTATTTTAGTGAACTATATATATTGTTTTCTATGAAAACTGTGTTTTTGTCCATGATGATTGTTTATGAGAATTGTGTATTTTTTATGAGAATTATATATTTTCTATGAGAACTTTGTATTTTAGTGTAATAAGACTATTTGAACAGTGTATTTTTTAGTTCACATAGCCATTTCACATGAGAACGTTTTATGAGAATTGTATTTTTCAGTTCACATAGCCATTTCACATGAGAACTGTGTTTTTTCTATGAAAACTACTCAGTTCACATAGCCAGTTTTCTATGAGAACTGAACGGTTCTCATAGAACAGATTATGAGAATTGGCAGTTCTCATAGCCCACATAGCCAAGGGTATTTTTGTCCGAAATAATATGGGTCACATAGCCAGTTTTCTATAAGAACTGAACAGTTCTCATAGAACTGACTATGAGAATTGGCAGTTCTCATAGCCCACATAGCCAAGGGTATTTTTGTCCAAAATAATATGGATCACATAGCCAGTTCTCATAGCCCACATAGCCAAGGGTATTTTTGTCCTAAATAATATGGGTCAGAAATTAATTCTAAAAATATAAATTTTATTAAAAATAGACATGTACACAAAAAGTTAAGAAAAATGGGTAAAATAGTAAAATTGCATGAAAAGTCAAGAAAAAGGACTGAAGGAAAGAGAAAATATTTTGGTCAGGACTATTTGAAGTCCGAACCAAGAAAAAAGGGCCGGCCTCTAAATTCCCCTTTTCTTTTCTTTTTACTTGCGCCCAGCCGACTCCAATATTTTCCAACTTGGCCCACCATTTAACCATTGGGCCCACCGTAACATGTGCAAACTAAATAGAAACAATTCTGCCACCTATCAGCCCGTGGACTAATTAGTTCCGTGCTAAACATATGACCTTCAAACGGACTTGCTTCCAACACCGTATAATATTTTAATGCCGCATTTTTTTGGTACCAAATACCTACAATACACAAATTAAGCATTAAGTTTCGAATAATAATATAAATGGGACTTAATAAAGATAAATTAGGGGGCGCTAATGTGAACATTTACGCACCTATCAGGTGAATTTTCAGATCCTCAATTGTTGGCAAATCAAATGTATCCTTAATTTGTTAAGTTTTCTGGAATAAAGTGTTACTTTTGCCGATAATTTATTTATTTTTTGTTGGGCAAATCAAATTACCCAATTTATATCTTGCGCTTCACATGCATTCTCTATCACTCTGGAAACAAAACCTCCACTCTATATTTCATCCCAGACAATAACTTATTCACGGCTTCACGAATCTCAGCCGTTCGTTTCGGCAATAAATAGTCCGGATTTAAAATCCAGACCGTCCAAAACACACTTGGACGCGCGCAATCGAGTGCCGTAAATTATTTTCACCAGTGGCGGACCCATAAATTTGACATAATGGGGGCACCAATTTTTTTTTTTGTTACTGTAATTTACGAGTTACAGTTAAGCACATTTTCTCCAAAATAATTTTAGTATTCATGATAAATTAACAATTTTAAAGTATATATGTATTTTAATAACCAGCTACTTGGGCAAACTTGCGCACCTTGACTATATGCGTTAAAACAAAATTATCACATGTTCATCATCTATTTTCCTATTATTAACTCTACGAGTACAAGTTTTGGAGACCAAAAGTATACAAATGCAATATGCAGGTTCATATTCTATACTACACAAATTATCATATTCTATACTACACAAATTATCGGAGATGTTGGGGAAGTGGACCCACCTTGATATTTTAGGGGAAAAAAAAAACACAGTGTGTACAGGTGGTGACTTAAACCCACCCACTCTTGCTTAAAGACTCAGCACCCTACTACTACTACACCAACAAATGCCTACTTACCTACATTCAGACATATAATATATATATATACAAAAAACCAACGAATTTTTTCTTTTAAAGAGTGTGGGGGCACGTGACCCCACGTGTTACAAGGTGGGTCCGCCCCTGATTTTCACGGCTCTGTTGTAAAAAAAGTTTTTCTCATTTCATCCTGCTACTAAATCATGATTTATGCAACTCAAACTTGTAGTTCAACTAGGTACCTTGCCACGTGCAAGGCACGTGTGCTCTGTCCGTTGAATTGATCGGTTTTAAATTTTCCTGCGATATGGCTGCATATAAAGAAAAGGTTTATCTAGAGTAGATTACATAAGTTTGGTACATTAACATAAGTTTCTGCAAAGGGGCTAGCAGTGAAGTAGATTACAAAGAGCTAGCACTAAAGTAGATTTTGCTAGGTGCTTTGACAGACGTGCTTTGATTACAAAGAGCTAGCACTAAAGTAGATTTTGCTAGGTGCTTTGCGACGTGCAAAGCACGTCTGTCATGCCCGTTGTGGACATCGATTTTGATTGTTTCTGAACTTTAAATGGATGAGCGTAGCAAAAGTTGTATGCATAAGTTTGATCATATGGAATCAAAGTGATAAAAGTAGAATCGTTCTTACTCTAAATGAAGTATAACATGTACAACTTTTACATGTTTGCAGCTTACCATGTACAACAAAAATGGAAACAGTGGAGAAAGCGGCCATTGTAATGATTCAATCACATCCAAATATGAAAATCAAACTAAAAAAATTGATCCCTAGTTTGTATATGAAGGCTCAACAACAGATTTAATTTCTATTGCATAAAAAAAAACCTAAGCAGATAATCCATATGAACACCAACTTGTTCCCCATAAAACTGATCATTCTTTTAGCAATTTAAGTTCGTTAATTAACGGAACTTACAGTGCCATTCATTTGTGCACGGTTGACGACACTATAGGTACCTGCAAGGGAAGAAATAGTATTCATTCAGTCTATTCAAGCACTATAATCTACATAAATGCATAGATCTTCTCATTCTATATTGGAGTTTCAATTCCACAGTTCAATGTTCCCATTAATCCTATTGATCACTGCACAATGAACATATCTTCCAAAGAAATAGACATGACAAAGATTAGCTCGACTAATGAGTAAAACTTTTTTAAAAAAAAAGGGCCCATTGGAAGTTGTTATATCAATGTGTCCCCAGAAAATGAGCCATTGTTGGCTTCATACATCTTTGAGAAACTGGTACATCAACATAGATACAATCCGAAATCGACAATGCAGTTCAAAAAACCCATCTTCGCAACAAAAAATCCGTCACCGATCACATTATAAGAATTCAAATTTAACCAAAACACATATACCAAGTAAGAATTTCGTAAAACCAGTCAAAAGCAAGGCGCTCCTACTCCAAATTCTCAGAAGGAATTAAGGAATACACGCTTACGATTAGTCACACCAAAGAACGGATGGATCTCATGACGACAACTCATGAGTTCCTAATCAGCCTTGCAAAAGGAATGATACTGGCGAGAATATATTGGACTAATAAGGGATAATCAACACCATCAACCATTCCTTCTAAGTAACCCAACAAAATGCGACCATGTCCAAATGGGGCTAATAACCTTTTAATCTGCCTAGTGATTCATACTAACCAGGATTCCAAAACACACTTAATAAAGATCATGGCTAATATCTAATAAATTTTCTTCCAAAGCCTGGAAAAGTGAACAGAAAACATACCCAAAATCCTTCCAAAAAAATTCGGAGCTCCACTTCAGCTTTAGCTTTCAAAATCACTGCAATAAACTACAAAAGATCATGTCCAAATGGGGCTAATAACTTTTTAATCTGCCTAGTGATTCATACTAACCAGGATTCCAAAACACACTTAATAAAGATCATGGCTAATATCTAATAAATTTTCTTCCAAAGCCTGGAAAAGTGAACAGAAAACATACCCAAAATCCTTCCAAAAAAATTCGGAGCTCCACTTCAGCTTCAGCTTTCAAAATCACTGCAATAAACTACAAAAATCCAATAGGCTTCCACTTCTCTTCGCCTACTTTGCCAACCTGAAATACACAAATCTCAGGAACTAATTTTGTAATAGGGGAAACTAAACTTCCATTCGGTTGGTAAGAAATTAAAGCAAAATAATTCTGATTTCTACATATCTAATGTTGCATGTTTTTCTAGCAGCTGGAGTGGAATCATATGGATCCTGCCACAACAACAGAGTCTAAATCCTAGAGAGCATTCTAAGTAGCTTTGTTAATATCTATGAGATGATGTCCTCTTTTACCAACTAAGACTTGCAAATTTCAGTTTAAAACATGCTTGCTTTAATCAAATATAGAAGCTTCTTCACTACATAGATTCAAGACTTTTCAATCCTGCAAATTATCTTGTTAACAAGCTGCATAATATGTGCTAATTTGATTATCAACTCACTCTTCAGTCACAAAATACCAAATTATTAGTCAAAATACCAATCCAAGATTTAAGCTCTATTCCACATATTAGAGTAAATATAAGTCCAACAAATCTAAACACATCACTGCATATTGAAGTTTAAAGTCCATCCATTGGAGGAGTTAGGGTTTTGGAAAAATATGCTTGCTATACATTAGAGAATTGAACAAAAAAAAGCTACGAAAATCATATGGATTAATTAGAAGCATATCTTTAAGCAAACAAAAGAGAAGCACAAAGTAGATATGATTAGAGAGCCGACTAAGGAGTACTTACAAATTCGGCGAAATAAGTTCAACCAATCTACGAGTCTAAAACAAATTTAAGGAAATAAAGTTACACAACAAAGTAAATACCAACTACAATTTAAGCAACACACAAAAAACAAACATAGAAAACTACGGTTTCAATGCTTATAGAGTTGAAGCTCCAATTGTATACTAACAATCTGTAGAGAGAAGAGAGACAATACCGAATGTTACATCGTTCGCATGCCAACAGTTTTTTAGAAGAGTCCCATTAACGATTTGACTCTTTTTTTACATCGAACTCTACGAGGATTTTGAATCGATGAATTAAGAGAAATCAAGCTGCAAAAGAAAGACAGTAATTAAATATTGTAACTGCAAAAGAAGCATGGTGGGTTATACCACCTTCTGAGCCCTCCTGAAATGTCGCATTAAGAAACTAAAATAGTTAGCATCGCTTGGGAACGCAGAACAATCAGTACAGTTCATAGAGTGAAAAACGGAGGTAGATAGCAGTAACAGTCTAACAGAGAATGATGGTGCAATCTAGAAAACCCTCTCAGTTCTTCAAAATGTCACATAGTTACCACTAAACAAAATGACTGTTGTCTTCTAGGTCCTTTTTCCTTGAAGTATAGTTGCTTCCACAAACAAAATGTTGCTATTGTGCAATTAATGTGATTAAAGCTTCGTTTGAAAATTAATTATATGGAGTTGCATTTATTTGGGAAGGCAAACTTCTTTCTGCACAGGAAAGAAAGAATAAATAGATCATAACATTTCCATACAGATCACTAATTGCTAGGAGAGGCTATGGAATCAAGTGCTGGACTAATGAGTTAACCATCTAAGAAAGCCTATACAATCTAAAATTTAAATGCAGAAATACTTCAATCCAGAATGAGTTAACATGTGCATACCCTGTTTGCTAGAGTATATGTGACCAGGAGGGAAGGAAATGAATCGTTCACAATCATCACTTAGCGCTTTCATTTCTGAAGCAAACCAAACAGAACTTGCAAAAAAAGTAGCCCTTAGTCAGTGGTTGTATAGAAAAAAGAAAATGATATGACAACTACAATCAGAAATTTGAGTCAACAGTTGACAATGCAAAATCATGAACTTTGATCCTTTACACATTCATAAGCAACTGACACCGAACTTCAAACCAACGTCACAGTCTGGGTCACGATTGCCAACCCAAGCAAATTCATAAAAAGAGATACAAAATAAGTCGTCAAGTAAATAAACACCAGAAGATGAGCTCAACTTGATTGCACGAAAATAAACATAGTATTGATACAGCAGTATAAAAGAGCAAATCGCATATACAATGACAAGATTTAATTTACATGTCACAACAAAACCATAAAACTGATGAAATACACTTGCGTACCATCAAGACCCCAGCCCATGTAGAGTGGGGTAATGCCAATGGCATCCCGAGCAGCAATGAAACTTTTGTCACGGGTGTCAAGGAGGACAAAGGAGAACATCCCATCCAACATGTCCACAAGTTCTTCTCCATATTCTTCATACTGAAGAGGACAAGTGATGAAATCAAAGAAACAATTGAGAAGAAAGAGGACAATTTAATCCAGAAAGTGAAAATGAAAAACAAAGAAAGAAATGAAACAACCTTTTTTTGGGGTAATTGAGAAAAATAACCAACTACTCTATTTAGGCAATTAGGGAAGTAGACTTCTTTTCTGATATATAAGAAAAGCACCAAACATCAAAGATCTCTATCAGAATAAACAAGTGATCTTCTTCTCAACATTTAGTCAAGCACTTACAAGGTGGGCAATCACTTCCAGTTCGGAACTGGTGAGACGTCAGCTTTTCTCTCAACTTTCTATGGTTATATATCTCCCCATTAACCTAAAAAAGGAAGCAACAGAAATCAAGCATGACTGCATGAGGACTGAGTTCATAAAGCCATAGGGTGGACCAAGTAAATGGCAATGAGAACAGGATTTCTATATTTATAACCTACATGATACACTGATAATCCTTGAGAGGACTAAAGATAGGTAGACAAAGCTGAAACTGCAATGGGTGGAAAAACAAAAGGGAATGGAAAAAGAAACATAATACAACTACTGTCAACAGAGAGCTCTGAAAAACATAGATAAAGCAAACAAAACCTTTTTCCCCATCCGACATTTGGCAGCTTGATATAGCAAAGGAAAATTCATAAAGGACGAATTTGATAAAGCAAAAAACTCCCAGAGTAGTACCGTTTTCAATTTTCTTTGAACCACATATCGTAATCTTATGAATCAATGAGGTTTATAATATTATTCTCAACTAACATGTTGATCTCAGAATTTCAGGTGGGAAAAGTTCTACTTGATTTTATTTATCAAAAGAAAGATGTATCTAAATTTCCAAATTCATGCGCCACTAAAAAACCTCTAGTACTTATATTTCAGCAAATTGAATCTCAATCTCTAAAAGACATTAAATTAGATACATGCAATAGATTTTAGTAAAAGAAAACCACTCATCAGTATAACCAGAGGTGAAGAAAATCATCAATTGAAATGAGAGAACTCTTACCGATGTTCCCAATGGCAAAACCCGAGAAAACAACTTGCGTCTAGACACATGAATAGATATGCAAAGAGGAATCCAAAATTATGAAACCCCATCAGAAAAAGAATAAAAACTAATAAGAGCAGCGACAGAGATACACAGAGAACGGAGAACAGATAGAGAGATAGAGATCTGATTAGTTGAAGAAAGAGTTGGGTGGAAGGGAGGGTTCGGATGGAGTCAAATCGACTTACCGTATTCCCAGTTAGGGTATTGCCGAAAATCTGAAACCCAGTTCCATACCCCGTCGGATCTGCCGCAGGTCCCCTCATGTCTTCCTCTCCCTCTTTCTCTCTCTCTAAAACCTAACTTCTTGGATTATCTCTCTCTTCCTCTGCGTATGTGCATGTGCGAGAAAGGGAGAAGGAAATCATTTTGTTGGGGTTGACCGTGATCAAGCCTGAAAGGAGAGAGAGAGAGAGAGAGAGAGAGAGAGAGAGAGCGCCATGGCCATGGGAGCCTGAAGAAAAATCGCAGGACAGAGAGAGAGATGAGGTATTACGTGGTTGTCTGGGAGGGTGTGGCTGTGGGAGTCCACGCCACGTGCCCCACAATGTACAAGAGGCAAAAAGACTATTCTGCCCAACCAAACAAGAACACCATCCTAACAATAGAGGGGTACAATTGTCCAAATTGGACAAAAGTGGGCAAGCGAAATCCACCCAAACCTGCTCTTCTTTAAGAGAGGTAGGATACGGAATATTGTTGGATGCTTACGCTAAAAACTTGTTGTGTGCTGATTGGCATATGTCAAATCCTTTTTTTTTGGGGTTATGCTTGAGATTTTTTTCCCCCCAGAATTTTTTGTTTCAGACTTTGATTTTGGTGGTTGCTTTTAGCTGAGCTTTTTTGGTCAACAAGTAGGAATATAGTAATGAAAGATCGGCTGCAATTACACTACGGAGTCCATTCCAAATATCTTGGATAAAACCAAACCAATCATCTAACTCATGGAAAATGGGAAAAACAATAGGCCGACCACACCTTCAAAATAAAGAGCAAAATACAGATCAATCTATCCCAAGAATTAGCCAAGAGAGTATAGTAGGCCGACCCAGGAACAACAACCAATACCCGGGCCAAGACTTCAGTAGACTTCACACCGTAGAGGAAAAACTAGCAGCAAGCAATCGCGCGCAGAGGCTCTACGTACATCATGAGGGAAACAGCAGCAGCATCACAAAGACTAAAACATAAGTAGCTATCACGAGTACTTCATTAGCTGCAGCATCACAAGACCACAGAGGATGTATAGCAATTGCAGTAGAATAGAGCATCCATAGCATCAGCAGCACAGCAAAACAGGACCATTCTTGGATCACCAAAAGTACTGCACGCCGGCCAATCGAATGCAACGTCAATGAAGATCAACTCGATCCCCCATCATATTCTGCGTATACTTGGAAACAGCCGAAAAGCTTCCCTTGGAACCTCTTCAAAGTAGCATTGATCAGGATAAACCAGGACCTTGTCGATCGTCTTCATCAGAAACATGGTGTAGCATTCAAGAAGGAAATCTCCCCATCATGTACTGCACCAATGTTAGGAGACTCAAAAGAAGGAGAAATAGTAGCCAAATAACCACCTGGGAACACTCACCCACTGTCACGCCTGAAAAAACTCTCAGTCCACACCACAAAAATCGACCTACAAACCGCAGCAACACTCACCCAGACCACCGTGCTAGATAGCTCATCTGTTATATAAGTGTTATATTTAATATATATTACATACCTTATTATACCAATCTGGAGCCCTACTTTTGAGTCAAAGTTTGGGTACTTAAGTCGGCGGCCTTGTCCGGTTTAGCTCAAAGCCGGCCTTGAATTTAGTCTAACCTGTCCTCAAGATTGACACCAGTTCAAGTTTTTATCAATAAATTTGTTGCCGATTAAAAAAAAAGAAAATTGACACCAGCTTCACATAGTTCTAGCAAATCTTGTACAAAGCTTCTCCTTTTTATTATAGCTTCCCTCTGACACAGTTTTAGGCCCAAGACTGAAGTTTCGTAGGTATCTTGGACTGGCCCAATTAAAAGTCCTTCCTCATTTGGATCAATAAATTATGTTAGCCCACTACCACCTCCTCATTAATTTGAGCCATCAGCTCAACATTGTGAAATTCAAAATTCAGACCCCGTTCTCTTAGGGTTCTTATTTTTAAGTAATTATTTTCCGTTTTACGAGACTTGTCATATTCTCACAATATGTCACTTTTAATCCAAAAAATAAGTACTTAATTTATTTGAAAAATAAGTACATAGTTTTTTTTCTTTACATGTATTGCAATTTGCTATTGAGTGCCCCATTTCACTAAGGAAAAAAAGCACTTAAGGCTGCGACAACCCAGTGATTTTGGTGCGACAACATGGATGCGTTGACATTTGGATTGTGGGGAGAGAGAGAGAGAGAGAGAGAGAGAGAGAGAGAGAGAGAGAGAGAGAGAGAGAGAGAGAGAGAGAGAGAGAGAGAGAGATGCTAATAATATGTGAGAGCGATGATGTAATTTCGGCTCTGTTTGGAACTTAAGGAAAAAAAAAAGGAAAATTAAAAAATTTCCCCTTCTATTGTTTGGTTGGAAGAGAAAGAGAGAAGAAACTAAATTTTTCCTCCCATTTTTCTCTAATTTTTTGCCCATTTTCTTTTCCTTTCTTTTCTTTTCATTAGGCTCGAAATTTGTTTCCCCCGCCAAGGGACAAAACGCTGACAAGGGAGGTCAGTGTAATTTTTAGAAGGTGAGGGAGGTATTGTGTTGAAGACAAAACACAGGGGATGCATGTGGAATTCACTCAAAAAAGAAAACCTAGTTACTATCAAACAAATCAATACTCTAGATCTAACATATTTTATTGTCAAACCTCAATATATTTTTTTTGTTTCATTACTGACTCTGTTGTTATCAAACAAATCACTACCTGTGGATACAGCTGGGCTGATGAATTTCCTAATCCAAAACAGATCTGATCCCCTCTCTCTCTCTCTCTCTCTCTACAATATTATTTGGAATGAAGAGAGATCTGAGAAGGATATCCATTTCAAAAGTAACTTTTAACAAACTTATGTACACGCACAAGAATTAAACTGGTCCAAATTTTTAAATCCAATATTCTAATACTAAGTAGGAAACCCGGGGATCCTGTATGAGCAAAGTCACTACAGGGTTGCAGTGAGCATTTAAGTTGTCTTTCTCAGCAATCAACGATTCTGGATTTAAAACAAACCCTTCCAGGGGAAAGAGTCTCTTCCGTGAAGAGTTTTCTTTAATCCGAACCGTTGAAAACACTTTCAGATGGCCAAAATTGCTCACTGCAATCATGTAGTGACTTTGCTCACTACAGGGTCCCTAGATCCTGGATTGGCCAATCGTTAACTTTACTCACTGCAATCTTGTAGTAAACATTTAACCGAATTATGTACACGCACATGAAACTAGTCCAAATTTTTAAATCCAATATTCTAATACTAAGTAGGAAACCCGGGATCCTGCAGTGAGCAAAATCACTACAGGGTTGCTGTGAGCATTTCTGCCGTCTATTTCAGCAATCAACGGTTCTGGATTTAAAACAAACCCTTCCAGGGGAAAGAGTTATTCTCTTTCCTTGAAGAGTTTTCTTTAATCCGAACCGTTGAAAACACTTTCAAACGGCTGAAATTGCTCACTGCAATCATGTAGTGACTTTGCTCACTACAGGGTCCCCAGATCCTGGATTGGCCAATCGTTAACTTTACTCACTGCAATCTTGTAGTAAACATTTAACCGAATTATGTACACGCACAAGAAACTAGTCCAAATTTTTAAATCCAATATTCTAATAGTAAGTAGGAAACCAGGGATCTTATAGTGAGCAAAATCACTACAGGGTTGTAGTGAGCATTTCAGCCATCTATCTCAGCAATCAACGGTTCTGGATTTAAAACAAACTATTCAAAGGGAAAGAGTTATTCTCTTTCCGTGATGAGTTTTCTTTAATCCGAACCATTGAAAATACTTTTAGACGGCTGGAATTGCTTGCTGCAACCCTGTAGTGACTTTGCTCACTACAAGGTCCCCGGATCCTGGATTGGTCAATCATTGACTGCTCATTGCAATCTTTTAGTAAACTTTTAACCAAATTATGTACACGCACGAGAAACTAGTCCAAATTTTTAAATCCAACGGGGATCCTGTTGAGTTAAATTTAGTGTATTTAGAATGTAGAGTGTCCTGTACGAATCACACTCCCAAAATGCAGGTCGCCCATATGCTAGCTCGTGGCAAAAACTTAGGCTTTTTCTTGGTAGTTCACAACCTCTATATATATAAACACCTCTCTTGGTTTGATTTTGGCGTACAAGATTGTGCTTTTTGCGTATTTCAGAAGGATTGATTGCCCATATATACATATATGGGACGCCCCATGTTGCTGTTGGGGTTTGCTTTGGCCCTCTCGGCTTATTCTTCTTCAGTGGCCTCTGCCGAAATCGTCGAGCATTGCTTTCATGTAAGGTTTTATTTTTTTGTAATATCTCATTCCCTCATTCTTCGTTTTTATTTATTTGTTTTGAGATACGAAAATATCAAACTATTGGATGCAAATTATTTGAAGTAGTGTGTTTTTAAACCATAAGAAATCTTGTGTATCGAGACATATTTATGGTCGCAGAGTGAAAATCTTGAAGCATACGAATGTCGAGATATGATTTTGTGACTAGCATATTTATATTATACACGCATTTAGGCAAGTTTGGAAATGTCCTGATCAATACAGTATGTTTCTTATAAAATGATTTTTTTACTTGCTGGTGGAAAATTTAACTATCACCCGACTGTGTGAAGAACATGTTATCATCGCTGTGAATGGAGGCCTTCCCGGCCCAACTATAGAGGTTCATGAGGGTGACACACTGGTCGTTCATGTCTACAATGATCTCCCTACAACCTTACCATTCATTGGTAAGTACTAAATATCATGAGTCCACGACTATATACGACTACCACATTTTCGAATCATTTACCGCCCTTGACGCACTACTCACCGCCGACCAACCACGAGCTTTGTTGTAACGAACGCTATGAATGCAAACTAAGAACGAGAAATTGAATACTAAACAAGAAATCACAAAGACACAAGATATACGTGGTTCCCCAAGATGGGTACGTCCACGGGCGAGGAGAGAGAGGATTCACTAACCAACGTGAAGAAGAGATACAAAGAGCCGGCTGTAATCCGTAACTCTAGAAAGGCCACAATATGAGAGCCCAAAAGATACTTTAGAAGTTCCCCAAAAGCCTTATTTATAATAGGCTACAAAAACGGGAACAACATAATTAACCAATGTGGGACTAAAGAATACAAGGCATTCCCAACAATTCTCCACCTTGACTTGAATTCTACTGAACCAAATCACCAAATATAGTTTTCCCCTTCTAACCTCTCACTCGCCAAATGCCCCCGAGGGGTGATCAACTGCAAATACCAAGCAAGCCCAAGCAATGCTTGAACTTGGCAACCGGAACCGGTTTAGTCAACATATCTGCTGGGTTATCTGCCGTACCCACTTTCTTCACCTCAACTTGCTTCTGTGAGATGATATCCCGAACGAAGTGATACCTGACATCGATATGCTTGGTCCTCTCATGATACATCAGATTTTTAGTCAAATGTATAGCACTCTGCGAATCACAAAATACTGAACTCACACCCTGTGCAAGACCAAGCTCACAAAGCAAACCTCTCATCCATAATGCCTCCTTCACAGCTTCAGCAATGGCCATATACTCCGCTTCTGTTGTAGACAGCGCGACTGTAGCCTGTAAAGTAGCTTTCCAACTAATGGCACTTCCGGACAGAGTAAAGACATAACCTGTCAGAGACCTCCTCTTATCGTGGTCACCGGCAAAATCCGAATCAACATAACCAACAGCATGATCACCAGAATTGGCAATCCCAAACAATAGACCAACACTTGCAGTTCCGCATAAATACCGTAGTATCCATTTCACAGCCTCCCAATGTGCCTTTCCTGGACGCCCCATATAACGACTAACGACACTAACTGCATGTGAAATATCAGGACGAGTACATACCATGGCATACATAAGGCTCCCAACTGCGCACGAATATGGAACCTGAGACATATACTTCTCCTCATCCTCCGACTGTGGTGACAACTCAGCTGAAAGTCGAAAGTGTGCCGCCAAAGGGGTACTGACTGGCTTCGAGTTCTGCATGGCAAAGCGCTCAAGCACTTTAAGTACATAAGACTTCTGATTCAAAAATAATTTGCCAGCTACTCGATCTCTGCAAATCTCCATACCCAAAATACGTTTTGCCGCACCCAAATCTTTCATCTCAAATTCACCACCTAACTGTTGTTTCAACCTGTTGATTTCTGATACACTCTTGGCAGCAATAAGCATATCATCAACATACAACAGTAGATAAACAAATGAACCATCTGGAAGTTTTCGAAAATACACACAACTGTCATACTCACTCCTAGAATATGACTGGCTTATCATAAAAGTATCAAACCGCTTATACCACTGCCTTGGGGATTGTTTAAGGCCATACAAAGATTTACAAAGTAAACAAACGTGATCCTCCTTACCAGAAACAATAAATCCCTCAGGCTGACGCATATAAATCTGTTCCTCAAGCTCGCCATGCAAAAACGCAGTTTTGACATCAAGTTGTTCTAACTCAAGATCATAACAGTAACAATAGCAAGTAAAGTGCGAATGGAACTATGTTTTACAACAGGTGAAAATACCTCATTGTAGTCAACACCCTCTTTCTGGCTGTATCCTTTCGCCACTAGCCGAGCTTTGAACCGAGCGCCTTCTACCCCTGGAATACCTGGTTTGCGCTTGAAGACCCACTTGCACCCAACAATCCTCTTCCCTTTCAACCGTTCTACTAACTCCCATGTCTGATTCTTCTGAAGAGACTCAATCTCCTCATTCATAGCAACAAACCACTGTGCAGACTCAGTGCTCGAAACAGCTTCCGTATAGCTGGAAGGCTCCTCATACTCAACTGTCTCAGCAACTGATAAAGCATAGGCCACCATCTCAGAATAAGCCGAATACCTTTCAGGAGGCCGAATCTCCCTCCTTGGCCTATCTTTAGCAATAGTGCGTGGTTGCTCAACTAACGCATCAACCTCTGTGTCTGAACTCTTGAACTCCTCTTCAATTGGCTTCTCAATGTGCTTCTTCCCTGAGTCGGAAGATTCACTCAAAAACTCCACCTGCTTTGGAACACTCTGTTCCTGAACTGTATCATCAACCTGCTTAGACCCCTTAATCAAATAATTTTCATCAAAAGTCACATCCCTGCTAATCAAAAACTTTGAATCATCAGAGCACCATAACCTGTACCCTTTGACACCTGCTGCATAACCCAAGAAAATACACTTCTTGGCCCGTGGCTCCAATTTACCCTCATTCACATGAGCGTAAGCTGGACACCCAAAAACACGCAACACAGAATAATCAGTTGGATGACCTGACCATACCTCAAACGGAGTCTTACACTCAATAGCAGTCGACGGAGACCTGTTCACCAAATAGCATGTCGTGGAAACGGCTTCAGCCCAAAATTCTTTGCCCAATCCTGAATTGGACAACATACAACGTGCCTTCTCCAAAAGAGTCCTGTTCATTCGTTCAGCCACACCATTCTGCTGAGGGGTTTTTCTCACTGTGTGATGCCTCACAATGCCCTCATCACTGCAGAACCTATCAAACTCGCCAAGACAAAACTCCATACCATTGTCAGTTCTCAAACGTTTTATTTTCTTACCAGCCTGATTCTCAATCAAAGTTTTAAACTGTTTGAATGTATTAAAGGCGTCACTTTTATGTTTCAACATATACACCCAAACCTTACGAGAGAAATCATCGATAATACTCATAAAATAGCGAAAACCACCTTTAGAAGTTACCTCTGCGGGACCCCAAAGATCTGAGTGAAAATAATCCACTGTGCCTTTGGTGCGATGAACAGTTGTACTGAATTTCACCCTGCACTGCTTGCCGTAGACACAATGCTCACAGAAATCCAGCTTCTCAGTTTTCTGGCCACATAGCAAACCCTGTTTGCTCAAAACTGTCATCCCCCTCTCGCTCATATGCCCAAGGCGCATATGCCACAAACGAGTCAAGTCTGAATCTGAAACCTTGGATGAAGCAACCTGCAGCACCTAGAACTGTACTGCCCTGGAGTGTATAGAGGTTACCACGCTTCTGACCCTTCATCAGTACCAATGCACCCCTCAAGACTTTCAAAACTCCACCTTCACCGAGGAATTTGCAACCATGAGAATCAAGAGCACCCAGGGATATAAGATTTTTCTTCAAATCTGAAACATGTCGAACCTTAGATAAAGTCCTAACAATACCGTCATGCATCCTAAGCTGAATCGTTCCTGAACCAACAGTCTTACAGGCCATGTTGTTACCCATCAAAACTGTACCACCATTGACCGCCTCATAAGTAGAAAACCACTCTCTATGCGGACACATGTGGTATGAACATCCAGAATCCATAATCCACTCGGTATTAGAGCGAGAATCGCCCTCTGTAACTGATAACACATTATCTGACTCATCTGAACTTTCAGCAATTCCAGCAATTACTTTACCCCCTTTCTGGTCTTCTTTTTCTTTCTCCTTGAGTTTTAAACAGTCTTTTTTCCAGTGCCCGGATTTCTTGCAATAATTGCACTTTCCTTTCTTCTTACCTGATGATCTGGATCTTCCCCTATTACTCGACTCCTCCCTTTCTGTTGTTCTTCCCCTAACAAACAAACCCTCCGCATGTGCATCACCCTCACCTGACACTTTTTTCCTTAATTCTTTCGAATAAAGGCTGGCCTTAACATCCTCCATGGATATCGTGTCTTTGCCATACAATAGGGTTGTAACAAAGTGCTCATACGAAAGTGGTAAAGAACATAGCAAAATTAGGGCTTGGTCCTCATCCTCAATTTTACTATCAATATTTTTCAGATCCATAATAATACGATTGAACTCGTCTAAATGATCCTTAACAGTATACCTTCTCGCATACGAAACGTATAAAGACGTTGTTTGAGATATAACCTGTTGGTGAGCGACTTCGTCATATATATGCCTTCCAACTTCAGCAAAATTCCTGCTGATGAAGTTTCTTCTTCCACCTCGCGAAGAACATCATCTGCCAGACTCAACTGAATAGAACTCAGAGCTTTGGCATCCGTATCATCCCAATCTTCCTCTTTGATTCCAGAACTAGTCTTGCCTGACAAAGCCTTGTGCAATCCTTGTTGGGTTAACAGAGCCTTCATCTTTACTCTCCAAAGACTGAAACTGCTGCTCTGCCCATCAAACTTCGCAATCTCGAATTTAGCCGCCATAGCCACAATCGGAAACGAAACCCTAGTTTTTGCAACCTAAGGCTCTGATACCAGTTTGTTGTAACGAACGCTATGAATGCAAACTAAGAACGAGAAATTGAATACTAAACAAGAAATCACAAAGACACAAGATATACGTGGTTCCCCAAGATGGGTACGTCCACGGGCGAGGAGAGAGAGGATTCACTAACCAACGTGAAGAAGAGATACAAAGAGCCGGCTGTAATCCGTAACTCTAGAAAGGCCACAATATGAGAGCCCAAAAGATACTTTAGAAGTTCCCCAAAAGCCTTATTTATAATAGGCTACAAAAACGGGAACAACATAATTAACCAATGTGGGACTAAAGAATACAAGGCATTCCCAACAAGCTTCCTATTACATGGCAGCACATGCCTACGGCGGCGCGGGAGATGTAACCACCACCGGGTTCATTACGTATGAATATGCCACACCATCAACCCCTGTAATGCCGACCCTACCCGCCTTCAACGACACTCCTACGGCCTTCAAATTCTATTCCAACCTGACGAGTCTCGTGAATGGTTCTTATCGGGCTCCGGTTCCGCTCAAAATCGACAAGCACATGTTCGTGACGGAAGGCTTGGGCCTTGTACCTTGTGGAGCGAACAAGACTTGTAAGGGTCTTTTAGGGCAACAAATGGCTGCGAGCATGAACAACGCATCTTTCGAGTTCCCTACCAAGTTATCAATGTTACAGGCGTTTTTCCGCAATGTTGATGGGATCTACACCACCAATTTCCCTGAAAATCCACCGTTGGTGTTTAACTACACGGATTCAAGCATCAGTTTCAATACCTCACTCGTGATGACATCGAAGTCGACAAAGGTTACGAAACTGAAGTTTAATTCTACGGTTCAGATTGTGCTTCATAACACGGCGTTGGTGGGGGTATCGAGCCACCCGATCCATTTGCACGGGTTCAACTTCTATGTTTTGGCCCAGGGGTTTGGCAATTACGATGCCGCAACCGGGCCCAAAATGTTCAATCTCGTCAATCCACAGAAACGCAATACAATTGCAGTTCCTGTTGGAGGGTGGTTAGTTATTAGATTTACGGCAAATAACCCAGGTACGGTTTCGCTATTGGAATCTTTAGACTAGTTTAGTTTCCATAACTTTTTACTTTTTGTATATAATACCGTCCCGAATTTCATTTTGTTTGCTTACCGTTTTATTTTGGGATGTTTTGCTCTCCTTGAAAAGTCAAAGTCAAATTCAAATAAAAAGTGTGTAAATTCCCACAAAATAACCCTTGTAAATGAAATTTAAAGTAGTTTTAAAGATCGAAAATGATATTGGTACCGACGCCCCCTAGGGAAATCGTACCGACGGCCGCGTCGGGCCGTCTTCGGCCACCGGACGGCCGATCCGAGCTGTCCAAAAATTCTAAAAAAAACAAAACAAGGGGGCTTACGCGGGAATCAACGCCATCCGATATGTGTAGAGTGCTTGATCCAAACACCCTATTTTTTGTGTATATACGTATATAGATATATACACAAAAAATATGGTGTTTAGATCAAGCACCCTATACACATCGGATGCCGTTTATTCCCACGAGGGCCCCCTCGTTTTTTTTATAGAATTTTTGGACGGCTCGGATCGGCCGTCCGGTAGCCGGAGACGGCCCGATGCGGCCGTCGGTACGATTTCCCTACGGGCGGCGTCGGTACCTATAGCACTACTCTAGTTAGAGAACAAGGGCTAATAGTTGAAATCTCTTTAAACTTTTTTTGAAACGGATCTCTTTAAACTTTTTAGAGAGACATGCATTAATTGAATGTCCCCCTTACGAACTGGAGTTCTCCTCTTGAGCAAACAAATGGGACGGAGGGTGTAGCTAAGAAAGAGATATTAACAAATGAAACCGTTGCTTAGTGCTTATTAGTAACTTTGTTGAGCAGAATAAGTGATTAGTGCTAGTCCTTACCTAACATCTTAATAAATTTGCAGGACAGTTGGCAGTGTGTTTGTTTTTACTGAATATACTTAAAAATAACAGACGACAAAAAAAATTACTTAAAAATAACCACTGATAAGTACTTCACTACCAAAAGATTTTACCCTTAATTTTACTTATTTTTAATAATTGATCAATTACAAGAAAATAAGCGCGTATAGATTGCAAAATGGGTATACTTTTTGTTTTTGAACAATATTAAATGTGTACTTATTCATAGGTTTTGAAATTTTGATGGTGAGTGCAGGTGTATGGTTTATGCATTGTCACTTGGATACACATTTGCCGTGGGGGCTCGCGACTGCTTTTGTTGTCGGGAACGGGCCCACGCCGTCGACTTGTTTGCCGCCTCCTCCACCAGATCTACCCCATTGTTAGATCCTCAACTGTTGGCAAAGTGAAATTACCCAATTTTATTTCATCCTGTGACTAAATGATTTACGCAACTCAAACTTGTAGTTCATTACCCCAATAATGTTGGATGCCTATGCTAAAAAGAAATTGTGTGCTGATTGGCACATATCAGATGCATAATTTTTTTTATAGCAAAGTTTTCCTTTAGGTTTGGTTCTCGGGTGGCTTATGCCAGCTAGTGTGCCTAAGATCCTTTGTAATCCTTTTCAAAAATTTATAAAATCTCTTTTGCTGATAAAAAGAAAACAGATGCATTTCTTTTTTTCTGGTATGACATTTTTTTGTTTTTGTTTTGAGACACTTGTTTTTTCTGGGGTTTGGCCATTGTTTTTGTGTTGCTTGATTGTTGAGGGTGTTGTTGTCAACATTAAGGTGTTATTCTCCTTTGCTTTCTGGGTTTTTTTTGATTTTGTTCTTATTCAATTTTTTTTAAAGTTCGTTAATTTGGATTTTTTTTTTTGTGACTTATTGAAAAGTAAAAAATTAATATGATGTTTACCCAAATTTCTTTGGAAATATCCAAGAAAAGCCCGAAAAGCCCAGTTTGGATATTTTCAAAAATATTTGGGTGAAAGTAAAATTGTTTTACTTTTTCGATTCCTCACGAATCAATAATTCACAAAAAATTTGATGCGAAGCTAACAAACGCGATTTTTTTAAAATAAAGATAAAACAAGAAAAAAAAACCCCAAAAGGCTTAGAGGAATGGGGGCTCGGTGCCAAAGGGAAGGCTTTGTATGGTCACCTTGAATTCATGATGGATCTGCCATGTCCAACCTCCCCAGCCCATTTAGGTGAAATTACCCTCTTGCCCCTCCTCAAAACAACGTCCCCAGTCCATTAAGAATAAGTAATAACTTTAACCCAGCCCACTTTCCTAAGCTTAAGGCTCTGTTTGGAACCTAAAGAAAAGAAAGAAAAAGAAAACGGGAGAAAAATGTGAGGGAAAATTTACTATTCATTAAACTTGAAAATTATATGTTCATCTCTCTTTTTCTTCCAACCAAACAATGGAAGGAATTTTTTTTTTAATTTTCCTTTCTTTTCCATAAGTTCCAAACAAAGCCTAAGCTTCGTAGCAGCTTTACAAATCTAACATCTCAGGCCCAATGAGAGTAACTTCATAAATTAATTTTTTCTAAGCTTAAGCTAATATGTCAACTATTGATCATGTTTTTATTTTAATTAGGCTTGTAAACTAATTCAATACAATAGTTCTACCAACCAAGGAAAAGTAATTAAGCATCATTGATAAGGAAAATAATCCCATCAATCCTAGCGGCTAGTAGATTGCTCGTGCCTAGCTAGAGGATTCTCAATAGTATTTTCATATTTTTTCCTTGGAAAATTTAGTATATCCCCTCGTACGGTGTCCCCCAATTGTAACATGTTACGCCTTCTCACAGTGAATGTTAGATCATCGAGTGGTTACTGTATTGATCGATCATACAAGAAAATTTCTTTTGGTGTGGAAAAAATAGGTGGAGATTTAATTAACCACATGTATGTACCCAGTGGTGGAGCCAGGATATGTACCTGAGAGGGGCCAAACTAAGAGAAGAAAAAATTGTGATAAAAAATAGAGTTCAGAATTTAATTAAGTATACCAAAAAAAATTCCTGACTATTAAAGTAAAAAAATGTGGTGTTTTTGTTTTGTCATAAAAAAGGAAAATTTTAAAGTGACTATGAGCGTTATTCCATTTTTTTTTTATAATCAGGAGTGTTTTTCAGTTTGCATGTGGCAAATGGATTGAGTACAGTCAAGTGGTGGACGTCTTATAATCGCATCAGGTGAGGGTTCAAACCCTACGAGTCTCATCCCCTTTTCTCCTAGTTAGTAGTAGTAGTAAATAAGATTTGTCTTGTCAAAAAAGAAAATCGCACTCATGTTAAACTAAATTAAAAAAAAGGAAGTCCAAAGTCGGGGGCCGTTGCCACCCCTCCCATACACAGCTCCGCCCCTGTATGTACCATTTGGTCTTTTTTATTTAAGAAAAAACTATCGGTGGAACGTAACTACGTATGTCTACATCCACAACCACTCGAACACTAAATTAATCAGTACAATCATTTTCCCTTGATTGATTGTTTGTTAATTTGATTCATGTGATCCACATGGTTTAGTCAAGCAAATCCATTAATTGTTTTTTTTACTACTTTTGTTAATTTGTCATTGTTACTTGTTCCGGGTGGTTATCATGGGTGTATGAAAAATTACTACTCCCTCCGTCCCTTTTTAAATGTCCTGCTTCGTAACTCCAACTTATTAAAAAGACATATCATTATACCTTTCACATCAATTTTTTCCTCCACTTTCCCTACTTACCCATCATCATTACACTTTTACTCACTAACTTTTCAAAATGGAATCTACTTTTAGGGACAAAATAGACAATTCACCAACTTTTACCCACTAACTTTACAAAATAGACACTTATTAAGGGACAGCCCAAAATGAAATACTGGACTGTAATAAAGGGACGGAGGGAGTACTATTTATAACTTGGTATCGGACGCAATATATCGAATAATTCGGGGACCAATCTCGTTGGACCTATAAGAATATTCATTGAATCTAATATCGGATAGAAAGGGTACAAAGTTGGTCGATCTTAATATATAAATTATAAAGTTAAATAATGACACGTCATTCACACGCTTATTAAGCTTTTAAATGCGTTTGAATTCATTCAATATTGATTAGCTCAAGTTACACGGTGAGGACTCTGCGATTTTTCCCGGTAAATTAGGCCTGGCACATTAAAAAAATGGATCAATATCGATTACACGTCTTACCTTTTATTAGTGGGGTCCAATTAACGTCAGGATACGTGAAGCCATGTAGACTATCCGCGCACAAAAATTATTAGCACGAGTTGATCAAAGAATTCTTGAGGTAACTAGTTGTGAGGTCGACTATCACTACGCTAATATTGAAAAAAGAAATAAAAAAAATAGGCTGTTGATTTTGCCACTCCTTTTTTTGTTAACGCCACTCATCTGCAAGTGTATTTTTGGTGCAAATACACTTGCAGGGGGATAGCATCAACAAAAAAAGGAGTGGCAAAATCATTTCCCAAAAAATATTGCAAAAGAAGAAGTTACAATGCTTGAAGATGGTGAAGTTGAGTAAAGTAATGAATTTATTGATTCATTTTGGGAGTTTTTTTAAAAACACTACACGGAAGAGTCCTTGGTCTTGTTCATTTGGTAACTTTGGGTATTTTAGTTTTGGTAGTAGGTGGAGAGAGAAATATGGTAATGATTGGAGAAAGATAGAGAGAGAAATGAAATTAATAATTGAAGAAATATGATAATGATTGAAGAAAGATATATGGTAATGATTGGAAAACAAAATTAAAACAAAGTAAATTTGGGAACGAACAACGCCCTTGTGTTTCGATCCGGGAGGAAGGTAGATTTGTTTTATTGATGAAAATTATTTCTCCACACTTTTCAGACTATTGTTTACAATTTGGATTGGGAAAAATCAATTTGAAGTACAAGCTTGATGCGGTTAAGTTTCGACAAATTCAACTATATAAATTCAAGTACGAGTTTCTTCAAGCTTGGGAGAATGATACAGGTCAATATTCTAATTAATCTAGAAATCTAGGAATTTTTTATTTTTGTCAAGATTTGCTATGTGTACAACCGTTGTATTGGTTGTGTGCGTAATTCTGACCGTCCATATGTATTTGGACGATTTAGATTTAAAAAAAACTCTTCCAGGGAAAAGTTTAACTTAACTTTTCCGGGGAAGAGTTTGAGCCAATCCTGACTATTTATTACAGTAATGAACGGCTAGAGATTGGTTGTGTGTTATGTTTTATACAACCGTTGTGTGTGTAGCACTTGTTTGGATTGAAACTTGAAAAAAAAATTCTAACTCAAAAAACACTCATTATCCATACTTTCAATCATTACTCTCATTTTCCTCTCCACCCATTACTCGTATCTCTAATAATTACTCTCATTTCTCTCTATCTATCTCTACTCATTATTCATATTTCTAATTATTATCTTAATTTCTCTCTCCACTCTCTCCACTCATTACCCCAAAAACCAAACTCAAATAAACTCAAATTTGAATCCGAACAAGGCAAGTTAATTTCCTAGTTTATTTCGATCCAGTATTTCTATTATGTAGGTTGCTTAGTCAAGAAGCGTTAGGGTTGATTTTATTTCCTTTTTAGTATTTTAGTATGCTACTATTATAAATTGATATGTAAGCCTTAGCTCAAGGTTGGTTGTTTATGAATTACTCCTTTTTTAAAATTATCAAATTAATTCATTTGTTTAAAGAGGAAGTACCTCTGACTTAAACATTGTTCGTGATTTTCTTTCAATTAGTTTCGTATAAGGAAAATGCACTGCATCACAAATTCTGTGCCCATTGGAAGTTTTCAGGTCATTTAACTTTAAAGCCGCGAGGTTAGTCCAGATGAATGAAAGCTCATCAGACACCCTATTATCAAAAGGAAGAAGGAGAAAACTGACTCTATTTGCTTATATAGTTTACATGCAGAAAATGATAAGAATGCTAGATCAATGATCACACATTATTGTCACATTTGATACCATCTTAGATACTATTCCCTCCGTCCCAATTTGTTTGTCCAATTATCGAAATTCGTGTCTTTTAAAAATATACTTATATCTTATATTTTATAATATTTTTTATGATTTTGAAGATTTTGTATAATAAAACTAATTGAGATATATCAAACAAGATCCATATTGCATATTGAAAACATTATGAATTGAAAATTATAGACAATTCTTTTAGAGGTCAAACGCTCTTAAATAGTCAAAAAGGGGACAAACAAACCGGGACAGAGGGAGTAACACTTTACATTACGCAAATCACATTATAAAAGCGCGGACAAATTATTATGTTCTTGATATGCAAAACAAAATATTTTATCAACTCGATAATGATACATCGAGGGCCAAACACGTATCACAGACTTTGTGTAATAATATCATAATCTGCAATTTCTTACTAAGCATTTCTTGTTTCAGGCCATCGGAAGTGCGGAAACATGGTTGCTAATTCCTATACAATTTTACACGGAAGTCTTATTTATTTTTGATTGGCAAAAGAAAGTTAATAATCTTTGAAACAAGAAAAGAAAGATTAATTAATTAACGAACCAAGGGCACAACGACAAGACAAGCGCCACCCAAGACCCAAAAGTTAAGAAGGCAAGACGCCAACCAATCAACGAGGACGTACGAAAAAACACCGAAACCTAAAACCCAAACACGTATGACGTACCCTACAATCCTCCGAAACCAACCAAAAACCAAATTAGGAGTACACGGAAGTCCCATTTTAGATTAATTGGTGAGTGTACGACTTTAATTACAACAGAAACTTGAAAGCCAATAAATTAATCAAGATGAAGACCAGAAAAGATGCAATTAAGGAATTTTTTAGAGATAAAAAATTAACATCAATAAACAGAAGTCAATGATTCTCTAATTAATTACAAGGAAACGTACAGATCGATGGAACGTGCAGAGATAATCCTGATAAACAAGCAAATTAATATGATAACATTGCCAGATGGATATTCTCCTTTTATTACGTACAAGAGAAGATAATCAATAGCCCCCCGTGGACTTGCAAAAATAATCGGATGAGAGAGAGAGAGAAAGAGAGAGAGAATATTAGTAGTAGTTTTCGGGAAAGTCAAGGTAGTTGAAATTCAAGGGAGATTCTCTTGAAGGCCAAGGCAATTAGACCAGCCTTAATGTATCTCGTAAACTCTCGTTGTCGTTGAAGAAACATTAAAGTAAATTAAGGAGCTACCTAACATATAACAACTTTTAGACATTTTCAAACTGCCTATATTTGTTAACAACTTGAGTTGTTCAGCTAGCTTATGCACATCTTCAACGGCGAAAGTAAGAATTTGGATAGGGGAGCAGCGCTGTTCGATTAGAGTCCATTAGTATTTGTCGCATTTTGTTCGATTAGAGTCCATTAGCTATGCGTTCTTAACAAATATTGAAAAACCACTAATATTAATATTAAAATTAAAAAAAAAAATGAAACTACGCGGGGGCCTTGGCCCTAGTAAGCCCAAGAGTAGTTCCGCCTCAGACAGTACGTACGTAGCTACGTATGTCTACATCCACAACCACTTTAACACTTAATTAATCAGCACCATCATTTTCCCTTAATTGATTGTTTAATTCATGTGATCCACACGGTTGAGTCAAGCAAATCCATTGATTGTTTTTGTACTTTTGTTCCGGGTGGTTATCATTGATGTATGAAAAATTACTATTTATAACTTGGTAGCGGACGCAACATATCGAATTATTCGGGGACCCAATCTCGTTGGACCTACATGAATATTCATTGATCAAATATATAAAGGGTACAAAGTTGGTCGATCTTAAATCTTAATATATAGTTTGATGACTCATCAAATCATCATTCACACGCTTATTAAGCTTCTAAATGCGTTTGAGTTCATTCAACATCGATTAGCTCAAGTTACACGGTAAGGACTCCGCAATTTCCCCCAGTAGATTAGGCCGTGTTCATTAAAAAAAAGGATCAATATCGATTAGTGGGGTCCAATTAGCATCAGGGTACGTACATAATACCGTGTTGTACACTGTCCGCACACAAAAAAATATTAGCCCACGTACATGTGAGAATTGATCGAAGACTTCCTGAGGTGGGTATGTAAAGCCGTGTACACTATCCGCACACAAAAAATTATTAGCACACAGGCGAGAGTTGATCAAAGACTTTCTGAGGTCACTAGTTGTGAGGTTGACTATATATCAATGCGCTAACGGATCATTGAGCGGGCTTCATGCGCATCAGACGGTCTTTGGGTACTTGTGGACCTATGCACCATTAATGTGTATGCGCACCGAATTTGTGTAAGAATTTCTCATAATCTGCAATTTTTACCAGCATTTCTTGTTTCAGGCCATCGGAAGTGCGGAAACATATATGGTAGCTGATTCCTATACAATTTTACGCGGAAGTCCTATTTATTTATTTTTAATTGGCAAAAGAAAGTTATTAATCTTTGAAAGAAGAAAACAAAGATTAATTAACCAAGCAAGGGGCACAACAACCAGACAAGCGCCACCCAAGACTCGAAAGCCAGGAAGGCAAGACGCCAACCAATCAACAGGGAGTCAGGGATGTATGCAAAAACACAGAAACCCCGAATCCAAATAGGATTGGGGGTTGGTGCCCTTGCTGCGCGGCTCGAATGCCGTCCGTTCAGCAATCCAACGGTTCAAATCTCATCTATAGAAACCAACCAAAAACATGCGTAAGATTACAAGAAAACCAAATTAGGACTACACGGAAGTCCAATTTTATTTATTGGTTAGTGTATGACTTCAATTAGAAGAGAAACTTATATATTGGTTAGTGGATGAAGGCAAAGTTCGACATCAACGTCTACACTGTGGAGGAGTTCAAGGTCTTTTTAGATGGTATCCGAAAATTGAGATTGTAAGGTAGTTTTTTGGGTGTGCCATCCAACTATCGGTTGGATGCGTGTGCAGCTTATGGTGTATCAAAGCTTTGTGAGCTTGGTGTTTTCCCTCGATGTAACCCCTTCGAGTATTTTATATATAAAAGTTTCGTTTTGCCGGAAAAAAAAAATAGTATTTGTTGCATTTTGTTCGTAAAAACGCAAAGAGAAAGATTAAGTGTAAATTAAGTTAGGCTACATGTCCAGGTCTATAACTATCTTGATAGCGAACACAGGTATATATACAAGATAATTAACCACACATGGAAGTCGCATCGGTCCTTAATCAAAGGAATAGAAAGTCGCAAGGGAGAGTAGCCTTCTAAGGTACAAACACCCACACCATTAGTACTATTTATGCTAGCCAAATAATGGGCCGGCCTATTCGCACTTCTAAAGCAGTAGTGAAATCGCCAAGCCAATTGATCTTATGTGTCATTGGACCCACCACCATCACTGTCTTCCTTCGTTAGAGAACCATTATCACCATCAATGTGGGAATTTGAACCAGCACTTCAGTGATGAAAGGGGAAGCCAAGAGAAAAGGAAAGAGGGGATACCACAAAAAAAAAAAAAAAACCTGATTTGATGAGATTGAGAAAAAAAATCCTCATTGAAATGGAGGGGATATAGAAAGTGAGAAAACGCATCACCAAGGAGGAGGAAACATCTATGAAGGGCAAAACCCTCCCCTCCCGTTGCCGCATAATTAAGAGTAATTTTTTTTGGTCGGCAAAAGAGAAATTTTATTCAAAACTTGAAAGGGAACATCGAGCAAGGGAAAGAAAAAGGATTCATCACTACTAGAAAACATATATCCCAACGATGTTGACACCTATGTCCTAGTACTACCATGTGCATACCACAATCCTGAAGGAAGAAAAAAGAAGGGCAAAGTCCACTTTGATCTCCTGTGGTTATCGTCATGTGCGGATACCGCCCTCATGGTTCAAAACTGACCACATAACCTTCCTGTGGTTTTGAAAATATGCAGATAGACCCCCTACCGTCATGTTTTCCATCCATATTAACGGACACAATATTAAAAGACCGATATACCCTCATCATGTTCCTTGATTTTTCTTCTTTTTTAAATCTAACCACACCATCCCCTATACCAAAAATTGAATCCAAACCGTTGATATTGTAAATTTTGACGAGTACTACATCTATGCCAAAATTCAAGTCAATCAAAAAATGAAAAGCTCATGGTCGAATCGATTTTGTTATGAAATTAAAATTTCAAATTTGAATTTACTAAAAATTAGATCACTGGGTTATTGATGCTTGATCGAGATGATTTTTTTACAGCGATACTCTATTCTTTAGTTAATACATTATAAATGACTCAAATTACATTCTAGAGACGCGTGAAATACACCTCCGTTGAAATGGATGGAAAACATGACGGTAAGGGGCCTATCCGCACATTTTCAAAACCACAGGTAGGTTATGTGTCAGTTTTAAACTATGAGGGGGGTATTCGCACATGACGATAACCACAGGGGGCGAAAGTGAGCTTTGCCATGTGTGCATGTGAGCTCTACGAACACCGCATATGGGCTCCACACACATTGGATCTGTGTCGTATGTGTAGGGCCCACACACTTATGAGTGTAAGTATGTAGATTGGTGTGGTTCTAGTATTTTTGCCATTTGAATCTAAAAAAAGTAATGACGTGGAATAAAGTCTAACTTAGAGCTTTTGAATATTAATATTTCACTAAAAACTATAAATGAAAAGGAGAATATAGTCATCAAACAAATCACAACTCCAGATCTAACATGTGCAAGGGTCAAATACAGAAATACTCCACTTTTCTTTTTTTCTTTCAATATTGGTTATTGCCTGTGGTTATACAGGGTATACAGCTGGGCTGATGAATTTCCTAATCCTCGCCAGCTCTGATCTTCTCTCTCTAGAATAATTAGAAGAGATATGAAAGCAAATTTTAAACAATACATACGCAGACTCACACGAAACTGCTCCAACTTTTTATATGCAATGTCAATGTTCTAAAACCAAATATTGTCAAATACTACTCTATATTTTTGTTCGATAGGCAAAAAAATTATATTAGAAACTCGAAAATGGGTACATCGAGAAGGATAGGGCAAGCATCATTGAAAGGAAAAAACCAATCAAATCATATGCTAGCCGACAATCCAAAAAGAGAAGAAGATAAGACCAACCAAGAGTTGGGAAAAAAAAGAGAATTACAAAAGGACTCAGATTTTATGCTTTCTAATGCCATCCAATGGCTTCTGAAGTCTTCAACAGAATAGATTGTAAGATTGCATCTCCCTTTAACTCAAAAAGCCTCTATATTGGCCTATATTGTTAATCTGAAATTAGTTTTTTCTTGACGAAAAAAGAATTTTATTAAAACTCGAAGGGGTGCATCGATCTAGAGAGTACAAAGCATGCATCACCGCTAAGGCAATTATCCCAATAGTGTTGGCACCTAAGCCTTAGAGCCATCATGAATACCTACCCTAGACTAAAAAGCAAAAAGAACCATCCAACAAAGCGTTGAATGGAACCCAAAATACATCACCGAAGATACAATTACATCTCAGTTTTTTTTTACCTTACTCTGGGATTAATATTGATTGATTTAATGAGTATTTTAAAAAAAAACATGTAGAGTTTCTTGTACGAAAAGTCATCCTAGGTTGTTATATAGTTTACATTTTGCGAATCATTGAAACAGATTCTATATTTGGGATAAGGTCTAAAAACAATAAATTTTTTTTTCCCGAATCATACTTGATGTTATTTTATTAATGCACTAGCGGATGCCCGTGCCTAAAGGCACGTCCAAACGAAATACAGTCTTAACTTAAATAACCTACTCACTCTCTGCCTCACTTTTTTTGAAAGCTCATGTCAAGGTAGAGAGAAGAAATAAAAAAGGCACGTCTAAACGAAATACAGTTCCAACTTAAATAACCTATTCCTCGATGTACCCTTTGTTGAGTTTATAATAAATTTTTTTGCCGTTTCAAAAAAAAAAAAACTTAAATAACCTACTCACTATCTGCCTCACTTTAAAAAGCTCATGTTACCGAATCTCCATGACTGGTTCCAACCGACGGCTACTGCATGCGTTTATGTGTTTCCCTTCTTCGAAGCCACGAGCGGACGGAGACTTTTCAACGTTAGATCCATGACACAACAAAACAACGTTAAGACTTTCGAACCGGAGGAAGGTGCTATGCCGGGGGTGGGGGGGCACAGCACAGTGTTGTGCGACGAATTCAGGAGCGGTGGATTAATTGTCCGAACGGACGGTTGAGAAAATGTTAGGATCGTCACACACACGCACACGATTTACGAGTATAAGAACAGTAAAGAAATCAACACAGTAATATACGTGATTTTCCAAAACCGGATACGTCCACGGGAGCGAGAGCGGCTACTGTTCTTTATTATCACAGTTATCAATTAGGGTTTACAATATAGAATATTTATAACAACTCTATTCTAACCTTAACATGGTATTTGGTCTGAATCCCAAAAATACCCTTGTACGATACCGTACCATACCGCGGGGAGCTACGCCTCCTGCACCCCCAACTTATGGAACTTCTGGGCCTTTGGCCCAATCTACTTTTACTGGATTATCGGTGATGAGTCAAATGCCGTCGCTCCGCTCCGACATCTGGCCTTCTTTCTAGAACTTCTTCGTATCTCCTCATATTAAACATATGAGCCACAATTCTAACAAACAGAAAATATACGATTTGTGCATCCATATCAGAATCAAAACACAGCCTTTAGAATATATATAGTCATTCATCTCACTACAAAAGTCATGATTCGAGAAATGTCTTAATTTCTAGACGTGAAGGAGGGAATTAAGTTACGTTATTTTGTCCTCCAATCACAGCCGCCCCAGTCCGAACCGGCATGTGCTGTTAGATATCACTAAATTAATAATTCATTTTGGACTAACCAAATTATTAAATTCAAGCCCTTACCTAATCCAGGCTTATAATTAATTCTTCACGCAAAAAACTTGGGCTTTTTCTATCTACCTTACAACCTCTATATAAACACCTTCGACCCTTGCTTTGATTTTGCCATACGTACAAGCTAGAACATTGTTTCTGATTTTCCATACATGGCTCGTCCTATGTTGTTGTTGTTGTCGTCATTTGCTTTAGCCCTTTTGGCTTATTCTTCACTGGCCTCCGCCAAAATCGTGGAGCATTCTTTTCATGTAAATATACTTCTTAAAGCAATTTGAATCACTTGGGGTTTTTCTTTTTTCTTTTTTTAAATCTCTCAATCCCTCATTCTTCGTTTTTAGTGTTTTGTGAGATTGGGTGCATGCATGGTGTTGGGTAAGTTCGTCTAGCTAGTGCACCTCCGTGACGGGATTGGGGGATGGTACTGTGGACATCCGGACTGTCGGTCTCGGCAATCATTAATGGTCAGGATTGTTTGGTGTTGTGCGTAATCTCAACCGTCCAACCGTCTCGACAATCCTGACCATTGACTGCCGAAACGGACGGTCTAGGTGTGCACAACACCATTCCCCAGTCTCTGTGCCGAGGGCACGTACATTAGTTGAAGTAACGTGTTTTTTTTACTCCATCGCAAGAGATCATCTATCGCTAATCCAAAATATTTGTAGTCACAAAGTGAAAATTTTGAAACATACGAATCTCGAGATATGTTCGTATTGACTGATTGCATTCTATTATTGACTGATCGTATATTCTTATTTGGGGTTACGATCAATCAATAATAGAATAACTGTGTTTTATTTTTGCATACAATGCAACTCCATTTTTTCTTTTAACTTTTTATGTTCTCTGTGAAAATTTGTCAAAGAGTCTCAAATTTGAACTTTTCAAATGGCAATCCGCTACTAAGCCCTTGAGCGTATGCATGGCTATTATGAAAGCTTTTTTTTTTTTTTTTTTGGGTTTATGGCTAACATATGTTCTTAAATGTATTATTTCAATGAATTGAAAAAAACTCGTTTGATTCGTGCCAATTTTTCAAAAGAAAAATAGCCCCGGAATACACGTCTTTATTCCAAAAAATACACATTTTATAAAAACAACAAAAAAGGAATGGAGCTAGTAGTACTCCTATTTTTGTTTTCTCCAAACATATTAAAAACACACACTCACACATTCCTATTATGCATTTATGCATGTTTGGAAATGTAATATTCAATATCGCAGTATGCTTCTTATAAAGTTTTTTTTTTTTAGGTGAAAAATTTAACTATCAGCCCGCTGTGCCAGCAGCAAGTCGTCACTGCAGTGAATGGTACCCTTCCCGGCCCAATTATAAAGGTTCACGAGGGTGACAGACTGATCGTTCATGTCTTCAATAAATCTCCCTACAACCTTACCATTCATTGGTACGTATCACAAGTCTACCCCTATATGCCACTATACAACCTTTTTTGAATTAGTTATTTGACCGCCCTTAACTGTATTTGAATATTTATAGTCAACTGGCTCTTTGAATATTTTTCTTACACACAAACGCTAGTAAATTTTTTAACAATATGTTGTGATTTTCCAACCACTTTAAGAAAAGGATATTTAGAGTTAGCTTGGACTAACTCAATTTAACTTTTCACTGAATTTTTTTTACTCATCTCGACTTAGAAATCAGAAAAATAAAAAATTGATCGAAATTAAAAAAAGTCAAAAAAGACAAAATTACTCTAAAACCATCAGTTTTGAATTACTATAATTTTACAATAGTAAACTTTTTCAACCTTCCGATCATAGTTTTATACTTTGTTGATTACTATTCATATCTCTCCAAGTTGAATCGGTAAAGGAAAATTTTTTGGTGCAAAACCGACAAAAACTTAGAAAAGAAAAAGAAGAGTGAAGAGTCAATTTAGTCTGGACTGGGGGATGGTGCTGTGCACGGTGCAATCATTGGTCTGGATGTGCACAGGCACCATTCCCCAATCCATTTAGTCCTAAACCAAACATAACCCATAAGTGCACGAGTTTTTTCTGTTAACTATTAGTATTACCTTAAGTACATTTCCGAGGCGTAAAACTTACAGCTTTGCTCCATTTTAGGTCTAAACTTCCTTTGCGCTATAAACCCTTGTAGGACAATGTCATTGAACGACCATGAATTAGTTCAGGCGCGTGTAAACTGGCCTAAACAATCTGACTTAGCAAAAGAAAAAAATTGCTTACAATTTCTAGGAAAGAAAAATGTTTCATGAGTTGGCGAGTCTGCTTCTCTGCTGTTTGATGAAGATCTTATTCGGTTTAGTTTGTTTTGGCCTGCACTTAGCTCTTCTCTTTTTAGTATTATACTTTGCCGATAAAAAGAAATCAAAGTAGTGTTTATTGAAATTTCCTTATTTATCTGTCTTTCATTCAATGTCCAGACTCCAAAGGTCGTTCAATGGCATTAACCTATTAACAAGTTCAATGTCATGACATTCATGTAGGCACGGAATTTTCCAGCTACGAAGTGGATGGTCTGATGGGCCTGAATATGTAACGCAATGCCCGATACTTCCTGGAAATAACTACACGTACAACTTCACCATCACCGAACAAGAAGGGACTCTCTGGTGGCATGCTCATGTCCAAACGCTCCGAGAAACTGTATATGGAGCGCTAATCATCCGTCCGAGAAAGGGTCACTCGTATCCATTCCCAAAACCCCACAGAGAATTCCCAATTCTTTTGGGTACATTCCAAACCCTTCTAATGCTTACATATTTTATCAAAAGCTTTATTTACAGTCGTGATAGTTGATACATAATAACCAACTAGTCTATTAAGCAATACTTATTGATGTAACTCATGTTTAGAATAGAAGAATGAGATGCCCATATTTGTTTCTATAGATTCGAATACTGCAATCGTTCGATGTACGTGGGACCATAGTTCACTTGAACTGGATGATTCCAAAACTGGATGATTCCAAACATACCCGTGCATGTAGCATTGCTCTTTCCATGTAACCTTTATTTCTATAGGATCAAAATTAATTAGACTCCCCTATTAACTGTATAAAATGTTTATGCCTCAAATAAATACCTTATGATTGCAAGAAAATAGTTGAAAACTTAACTGAAAGATCCATTAAATTGCGATTGCAGGAGAGTGGTGGAATGCTAATATTATTGACGTGGACAACCAAGCACTAGCCGTCGGGGGTGCGCCTAACATTTCCAATGCTTTAACCATCAACGGTCGGCCTGGTGATCTGTATAATTGCTCAGATGGTGAGTCATATTTTCGAAAAATGATTTATAAACCGAATTTTTTTCCCGCAATGATATGGTAAAAGTGTTATAGTAATCTGTAAACAAAACCTACTAATCTTGGTACCAGCATATAACGTTCATAATCAAAGTTGGGAATTAAAATGCTTTAGTACTCAAGTTGTGATTTTTCTCTGCTTGCTTATATAGGAACACATAAGATCAAGGTTGTACAAGGAAAAACATATCTCCTGCGTATCATCAACGCTGCACTCAATAACCAACTCTTCTTCAAGATAGCCAACCACACGTTGAAAGTCGTCGCCGTCGATGCCAGTTACACCAACCCAATGGTCACCGACGTCATCGTCATAGCTCCCGGCCAGACCGTCGACGCACTGCTCACCGCCGACCAACCGCTAGCCTCCTATTACATGGCGGCACATCCCTACGCCAGCGCTGCCGGTGTGTCGTTCGATAACACAACCACCACCGGAATCATTACGTATGAAAATGCCACATCGTCGACCCCACTGATGCCGACCCTGCCCGCCTACAACGACACCCCGACTGCCTTCAAATTCTATTCCAACCTGACGAGCCTTGTGAATGGTCCTTACTGGTCTCCGGTCCCGCTCAAAATCGACGAGCACATGTTCGTGACGGAAGGCCTGGGCCTGATCCCTTGTGGAGCGAACCAGACTTGTGAGGGCCCTTTAGACCAAATATTTGCTGCGAGCATGAACAACGCATCTTTCATGCTCCCTACCAAGTTATCTATGTTACAAGCATTTTTCTTTGATGTTAACGGGATATACACCACCGATTTTCCTAAGAATCCGCCGTTGGTGTTTAACTACACGGATTCAAGCAACGCGTTCAACACATCGCTCGTGTTCACGTCGAAGTCGACAAAGGTTACGAAGTTGAAGTTCAATTCTACGGTTCAGATCGTGTTCCAGAACACGGCGTTGGTGGGGATAGAGAACCACCCCATACATTTGCACGGGTTTAACTTTTACGTCTTGGCCCAAGGGTTTGGCAATTACAATGCCGTAACTGGACCCAAGATGTTCAATCTCGTCAATCCACAGAAACGCAATACGATCGGAGTGCCTGTTGGAGGGTGGGCCGTCATTAGATTTACGGCAAATAATCCAGGTACAATTTCGATATTGAATTTTTAAACGTCCACTTTAGTTTCCATAACTTGCTTGTTTACTCTTTTCTTTTGCTCGGCATTGTTTACTCTTTTCTCGAACAATAAATGAATATTTATTACTAATTCATAAGGTTTGACTATTTGATTTGATGACAAGTGCAGGTGTCTGGTTCATGCATTGTCACTTGGATGCACACTTGGCAGTGGGCTTGGCGACTGCTTTTGTTGTTGAGGACGGGCCCACGCCATCGACTTCTTTGCCTCCTCCTCCAGCTGACCTACCCCATTGTTAAGAGCTTTCATGTGTGTACTATATATCAGCTGTTGTTTTCGTCGCCTTTTCCTACGATTGCTAAATTCATTTTCATTTTAATTAATTAATTGTATTCTTCCTTTTGGTTTGTTATAGCAACCTTGGAATACATATGTGTTCTTTGAACTTTGATTCATTAGGTCCGCATTCCTTGGGGTGAATTTTCAGATCCTCAATTGTTGGCAAATCAAATGTATCCTTAATTTGTTAAGTTTTCTGGAATAAAGTGTTACTTTTGCCGATAATTTATTTATTTTTTGTTTGGCAAATCAAATTACCCAATTTTACATCTTGCGCTTCACATGCATTCTCTATCACTCTGGAAACAAAACCTCCACTCTATATTTTATCCCAGACAATAACTTATTCACGGCTTCACGAATCTCAGCCATCCGTTTCGGCAATCAATAGTTCGGATTTAAAATCCAGACCGTCCAAAACACACTTGGACGCGCGCAATCGAGTGCCGTAAATTATTTTCACCAGTGGTGGACCCATAAATTTGACATAATGGGGGCACCAATTTTTTTTTTGTTACTGTAATTTACGAGTTACAGTTAAGCATATTTACTACAAAATAATTTTAGTATTCATGATAAATTAACAATTTTAAAGTATATATGTATTTTAATAACCAGCTACTTGGGCAAACTTGCGCACCTTGACTATATGCGTTTAAACAAAATTATCACATGTTCATCTATTTTCCTATTATTAACTCTACGAGTACAAGTTTTGGAGACCAAAAGTATACAAATGCAATATGTTGGGGAAGTGGACCCACCTTGATATTTTAGGGGGAAAAAAAAAAAAAAACACATAGTGACTTGAACCCACCCAAACCCACCCACTCTTGCTTAAAGACTCAGCACCCTACTACTACACCAACAAATGCCTACTTACATACATTCAGACATATATATATATATACACAAAATACCGACGAATTTTTTTTTAAAGAGTGTGGGGGCACGTGACCCCACGTGCCCCAAGGTGGGTCCGCCCCTGATTTTCACGGTTCTGCCGTAAAAAAAGTTTTTCTCATTTCATCCTGCTACTAAATCATGATTTATGCAACTCAAACTTGTAGTTCAATACGGAATATTGTTGGATGCTTACGCTAAAAAAAAGTTGTGTGCTGATTGGCATATGTCAAATCCTTTTTTTTTGGGGGTTATGCTTGAGTTTTTTTTTTCCTCCCAGAATTTTTTGTTTCAGACTTTGATTTTGGTGGTTGCTTTTAGCTGAGTTTTTTTGGTCAACAAGTAGGAATATAGTAATGAAAGATCGGCGGCAATTACACTACGGAGTCCATTCCAAATATCTTGGACAAAACCAAACCAATCATCTAACTAATGGAAAATGGGAAAAACAATAGGCCGACCACACCTTCAAAATAAAGAGCAAAATACAGATCAATCCATCCCAAGAATTAGCGGAGAGTGTATAGTAGGCCGACCCAGGAACAACAACCAATACCCGGGCCAAGACTTCAGTAGACTTCACACCGTAGAGGAAAAACTAGCAGCAAGCAATCGCGCGCAGAGGCTCTACGTACATCATGAGGGAAACAGCAGCAGCATCACAAAGACTAAAACATAAGTAGCTATCACGAGTACTTCATTAGCTGCAGCATCACAAGACCACAGAGGATGTATAGCAATAGCAGTAGAATAGAGCATCCATAGCATCAGCAGCACAGCAAAACAGGACCATTATTGGATCACCAAAAGTACTGCACGCCGGCCAATCGAATGCAACGTCAATGAAGATCGATCAACTTGATCCCCCATCATATTCTGCGTATACTTGGAAACAGCCGAAAAGCATCCCTTGGAACCTCTTCAAAGTAGCATCGATCAGGATAAAACAGGACCTTGTCGATCGTCTTCATCAGAAACATGGTGTAGCATTCAAGAAGGAAATCTCCCCATCATGTACTGCACCAATGTTAGGAGACTCAAAAGAAGGAGAAATAGTAGCCAAATAACCACCTGGGAGCACTCACCCACCGTCACGCCTGAAAAAACTCTCAGCCCACACCACAAAAATCGACCTACAAACCGCAACAACACTCACCCAGACCACCGTGCTAGATAGCTCATCTGTTATATAAGTGTTATATTTAATATATATTACATACCTTATTATACCAATCTGGGGCCCTAATTTTGAGCCAAAGTTTGGGTATTTAAGTCGGCGGCCTTGTCCGGTTTAGCTCAAAGCCGGCCTTGAATTTAGTCTAACCTGTCCTCAAGATTGACACCAGTTCAAGTTTTTATCAATAAATTTGTTGCCGATTAAAAAAAAAAAAAATTGACACCAGCTTCACATAGTTGTAGCAAATCTTATATAAAACTTCTCCTTTTTATTATAGCTTCCCTCTGACACCAGCTTCACATAGGCCCAAGACTGAAGTTTCGTAGGTATCTTAGACTGGCCCAATTAGTCCTTCCTCATTTGGATCAATAAATTATGTTAGCCCACTACCACCTCCTCATTAATTTGAGCCACCAGCTCAACACTGTGAAATTCAAAATTCAGACCCAATTCTGCTAAGGTTTTTATTTTGAAGTAATTATTTTTCGTTTTACGAGACATGTAATTCTCTCACAATATGTCACTTTTAATCCAAAAAATAAGTACTTAATTTATTTGAAAAATAAGTACATAGTTTTTTTTCTTTACATGTATTGCAATTTGCTATTGAGTGCCCCATTTCACTAAGGAAAAAAAGCACTTAAGGCTGCGACAACCCGGTGATTTTGGTGCGACGACATGGATGCGTTGACATTTGGATTGTGGAAGAGGAGAGAGAGAGAGAGAGAGAGAGAGAGAGAGAGAGAGAGAGAGAGAGAGAGAGAGAGAGAGAGATGCTAATAATATGTGAGAGCAATGATGTAATTTCGGCTCTGTTTGGAACTTAAGGAAAAAAAAAGGAAAATTAAAAAAATTCCCCTTCTATTGTTTGGTTGGAAGAGAAAGAGAGAAGAAACTAAATTTTTCCTCCCATTTTTCTCTCATTTTTTGCCCATTTTCTTTTCCTTTCTTTTCTTTTCATTAGGTTCCAAATTTGTTTCCCCCGCCAAGGGACAAAACGCTGACAAGGGAGGTCAATGTAATTTTCAGAAGGTGAGGGAGGTATTGTGTTGAAGACAAAACACAGGGGATGCATGTGGAATTCACTCAAAAAAGAAAATCTAGTTACTATCAAACAAATCAATACTCTAGATCTAACATATTTTATTGTCAAACCTCAATACTTTTTTTTTTTGTTTCATTACTGACTCTGTTGTTATCAAACAAATCACTACCTGTGGATACAGCTGGGCTGATGAATTTCCTAATCCAAAACAGATCTGATCCTCTCTCTCTCTCTACAATATTATTTGGAATGAAGAGAGATCTGAGAAGGATATCCATTTCAAAAGTAAACTTTTAACAAACTTATGTACACGCACAAGAAACTGGTCCAAATTTTTAAATCCAATATTCTAATACTAAGTAGGAAATCCGGGAATCCTGTATGAGCAAAGTCACTATAGGGTTGCAGTGAGCATTTAAGCCGTCTATCTCAGCAATCAACAGTTCTGGATTAAAACAAACCCTTCTAGGGGAAAGAGTTATTCTTTTCCGTGAAGAGTTCTCTATAATCCGAACTGTTGAAAACACTTTCAGACGGCTGAAATTGCTCACTGCAATCATGTAGTGATTTTGCTCACTACAGGGTCCCCAGATCCTAGATTGGCCAATCGTTAACTTTACTCACTGCAATCTTGTAGTAAACATTTAACCGAATTATGAACACGCACAAGAAACTAGTCCAAATTTTTAAATCCAATATTCTAATACTAAGTAGGAAACCCGGGATCCTGCATTGAGCAAAATCACTATAGGGTTGCAGTGAGCATGTCAGCCGTCTATCTCAGCAATCAACGGTTCTGAATTTAAAACAAACCCTTCCAGGGGAAAGAGTTATTCTCTTCCGTGAAGAGTTCTCTTTAATCCGAATCGTTGAAAACACTTTTAAACGGCTGAAATTGCTCACTGCAATCATGTAGTGACTTTGCTCACTATAGGGCCCCCAGATCCTGGATTGGCCAATCGTTAACTTTACTCACTGCAATCTTGTAGTAACATTTAACCGAATTATTTACACGCATAAGAAACTAGTCCAAATTTTAAAATCCAATATTCTAATACTAAGTAGGAAACCCGGGATCCTACAGTGAGCAAAATCACTACAGAGTTGCAGTGAGCATTTCAGCTGTCTATCTCAGCAATCAACGGTTCTGGATTTAAAACAAACTCTTCCAGGGGAAAGAGTTATTCTCTTTCCGTGATGAGTTTTCTTTAATCCGAACCATTGAAAATACTTTTAGACGGTTGGAATTGCTCGCTGCAACCCTGTAGTGACTTTGCTCTCACAGGGTCCCCGGATCCTGGATTGGCCAATCATTGACTTTGCTCATTGCAATCTTTTAGTAAACTTTTAACCAAATTATGTACACGTACAAGAAACTAGTCCAAATTTTTAAATCATTGACTTTGCTCATTGCAATCTTGTAGTGACTTTGCTAACTACAGGATCCCTGGATCCTCGTTGAGTTAAATTTAATGTATTTAGAATGTAGAGTGTCCTGTACGAATCACACTCCCAAAATGCAGGCCGCCCATATGCTAGCTCGTGCAAAAAACTTAGGCTTTTTCTTGGTAGTTCACAACCTCTATATATATAAACACCTCTCTTGGTTTGATTTTGGTTATAAGATTGTGCTTTTTGCGTATTTCAGAAGGATTGATTGCCGATATATACATATATGGGACGCCCCATGTTGCTGTTGGGGTTTGCTTTGGCCCTCTCGGCTTATTCTTCTTCAGTGGCCTCTGCCGAAATCGTCGAGCATTGCTTTCATGTAAGGTTTTATTTTTTGTAATATCTCATTCCCTCATTCTTCGTTTTAATTTATTTGTTTTGAGATACGAAAATATCAAACTATTGGATGCAAATTATTTGAAGTAGTGTGTTTTTAAACCATAAGAAATCTTGTGTATCGAGACATATTTATGGTCGCAGAGTGAAAATCTTGAAGCATACGAATGTCGAGATATGATTTTGTGACTAGCATATTTATATTATACACGCATTTAGGCAAGTTTGGAAATGTCCTGACCAATACAGTATGTTTCTTATAAAAAGATTTTTTTACTTGCAGGTGGAAAATTTAACTATCACCCGACTGTGTGAAGAACATGTTATCGTCGCTGTGAATGGAGGCCTTCCCGGCCCAACTATAGAGGTTCATGAGGGTGACACACTGGTCGTTCATGTCTTCAATGAATCTCCCTACAACCTTACCATTCATTGGTAAGTACTAAATATCATGAGTCTACGACTATATACGACTACCACATTTTCAAATCATTTACCGCCCTTGACTATAATTGATTTAATTTAGCATATATTTCCAGGTGGTATTTGAATATTATAGACTACTGGTTCTTTGAATATCAATTATTTTGGGGGTAACGCAGGGTGCCCTAGGCCAGCTTCCGTGCCCCTTGGACTAAGCCCTACAACTCCTCTTACAGTCGTGTCACGCGTTTAAATGTGTAATAGTGGAGTAGTATTTAGATGCGTACGTTCTTTTAACAACTCTTGTTGTTCAATTACCGGCGGTAAGTAACAATTGGACTTTTTTTTTTCTAAGCAAAATGAATTTATGCTATTAGTGTAGAATAATCTTTTTATGCTGACTTGGCATTTGCCACAACTCCCTACCTTGCCTAATTTTTTTAGTTAGTATCTATCAACTTGACTTGCTAATTTCAGAAAAACTTCTTTACGGATTAACCCGTAAACAAAAATTTTGTTTACGGCATTTAATCGCGCGCGTTCAAAAGTGTTTTGGATGGTCCGGATTTTTAAAAAATTATTCGTGTGAATAGTGAAATGATTATAGCGAATAGTTTTTTTTTAAAAATCCGGACCATTAATTGCCGAAACGAACGATTTAGATCGCTCAACTCCGTAAAGAGCCGTTTTGCGGCAGCTCTGTAAATAAGTTTCTCTCTGCTAATTTTTTAGGTAGTTAAAAAAGGGTACATCGAATATTTTTGGAAACCATAAATCTCTCTTTTTCGTTGGAAGCACTCAACCAATCAAATGCATTTTGTAAAGTAGAAAGAAGAGCCAGTCAACTTTGTTTGCATCTACCAATTGGCTCAGAGCCGGTGTAGAGGGGAAGAAAAGGAGCCAGCGCTCCCGGCCCCCAAATTTTAGAACAAATTAATTTGGGCCCTACTTCTATTCTCCTTCCCTACTTCTATTCTCCTTCTGTTCCTAAGTGTCATATATACTTCGTAAATATTCCAATTTATTAATAAGATATTATCATTGCAAATTTCACATTAACTTTTATCTCCACTTTTCCTACTATGGAGATATCATCATTACATTTTTACTCACTAATTTTTCAAAATGGAATCTACTTTTAGGGGCAAAATGAAAAATGTACCAACTTTTATCCACTAACTTTACAAAATGGACACTTATTAAGGGACAGTCTAAAATAGAATACTGAACTCTAAAAAAGAGACGGAGGGAGTATAAGTTATCTATAAGTCCCAAGAAAGATTTAGTTAAGTGCAAAAGCTAATGTTAGAATAACTTCATTTTAAAAGCTTCATGAGTAATTAATTTTGCATAAAAAGCAAGAAAAATAAATATTCAATAGGTAAACTTGATGATATAATAAACTATAAACTAAAGAAAAAGAGTGCTGCTACTGGTACAGCAGCTTGGGCACAGATAGCGCGTACAACACGCGTTTGGGCCCGTCTCAGGTCCAACAAAACTAATCGGAGCCGCTCATCTTGTTCAATATATTTTGCTTTAGGTTCATACAAAAAATCAACTTCATCCAACAACACTTCTAAAACGCTATTATCGTTGCCGGATGAAGCTGATTTTTTGCAGGAACCTTAAGCAAAATATTTTGAACAAAATGAGCGGCTCCGATTAGTTTTTTTGGACCCGAGACAAGCCCAAACGTGCGCTGTACGCGCTGTCTGTGTCCCAGAAAAAAGACCTCATGTTAACATTTTACCAGAGGTTCCTGCCGCTCCACGCACCTCCGGCCATACACATCTCCATGTTAATTTTTGGGAAGTCAATTAATTCACTGCACTTGAGCCAAAACTGCATCAAACACTCTTCATAGATTCTCTAGAATTTAAAAATCTAGAACCTAAAGCAGAATAAACAATCTCGAATCTAAATTTAAGAACAAGCTGTTGCAAACACGCCCATTGTAATACTCAATACGAAATTATATGGTGAAACATTAATTCTAGATTGGCCAATTGTTAGTATATATATCAGGTCATTGACTTATGAGTAGTTTAGAAAGAAATGTGCAGTTTCTTGTACTTAAAGTCGCCCTTTGTTGTTGTACAAGAAACTGCCCAGTTAAAAAATAGGGAAAATGACTGCCAATGACGTGTTTTGATAATTAATATTCGCCAAAAGACATTTTCAATATTAACAAATGTTCTTAGTTTGTCCTTAGTAGATAGTACTTATCAAAACACGTCCTGAGCCGTCATTTTCCCTACAAAAACAATGGCCGATACTCCCTGAAAACAAATACACACATAATTTCGTATCCAGGGAGGATCGGACTTAAATGTGCAATTTCTTGTTATGTAACCAGGGAGTATCGAGCATTTGTGGGCAGTGTCATTCATCATTTGAAGATTAGTCAAGGTGCACGTAAACTGACTAAAACACGCCGAGTTTAAAAAGTGCTTATAATAATTGGGAAGAAAAATGCTAAAGTAGCCATCAAACTGTTCATAATGTTTAAAAAGTATGAGTTCTAACATATGAAAGAATTTAGTACTCCCTCCGTTCCATTTTGATTGTCTTTTTTTGATATTCGTGTCAATTTTCAATTACTCATATCTTTCAATGTGAACCTCCAAAAATATGCAATATAAATCTTATTTGATAGATTTTAATTTGTTCTATAATACAAAGTTGTCAAAATTATGAAAAATATTATTGATTGAAAGATATACGCAACAGACAAAAGAGACAAAAGAAATAATGGACAATGAAAATGGAACGAAAGGAGTATTAATTAAGTACACCAAAATATATGACATGTTTATCGTAATTGCATTATATCCATTTTTTCATCCAAAGAGCGTACTTTAATTTAGTGGGATTAACGTAGTAACAACTTCATTGTCCTGATATTCTTATAGGCACGGGATTTTCCAGCTACAGAGCGGATGGGCGGATGGGCCTGTATATATAACACAATGCCCGATACTCCCTGGAAACAAATACACATACAGATTCACCATCACAAGTCAAGAAGGGACCCTTTGGTGGCATGCCCACTACGGGTACCTTCGTGCAACTGTATATGGGGCTCTAATCATCCGACCGAGAATGGGTAACTCGTACGCGTTCCCAAAACCTGTCCAAGAATTCCCAATTCTTTTAGGTGCATTCCAAACCCTTCTATTTATTCCGAGTCAAATTTTATTAAGCTTCATAGTTTATGAATCCATGGCAGAACGCATGATAATTTCATTTCGATCGTAGTAGTTACCGATGTACGCTGATTCCACAAAAATAATAATGAGGAGTTCACGGTAATCGGACGATTCCGATGACATCCGTGCACATATACTGTAGCATCGCTCCATAGACAAAATATGTATTTCTATACGATCGAGATTAACCAGTCTAGTATTAACTAGTATAAGTGAATAAAAGTTTTCTAACTCAATAAACACCTTGAGATTTCAAGAAAGTATTGGAAAATTTTACAGTATTGATCAATTAAATTGCAACCGCAGGAGAGTGGTGGAATACTAGTGTTTATGACGTCGAGACCGAAGCACTTGCCTCCGGTGGTGCGCCTAACATTTCCAATGCTTTCACCATTAACGGTCAGCCTGGTGATCTATATTCATGCTCATCAGAAGGTAAGTACTGATATTGATGTTAACAGAAAATGAATTACAAAATGATATTTATTCAAAGAGATAAGGTAATGACATTTTAGAAATTGCTTAATTTGTTTAAAATGAAAAAAAAAGGTACTCCAAAGGAACAAAATAATATACAATAATTCTAAGTACACATAAAATGTACCCTGAAATTATCTAAAGAGTGAACCTGTCCTATTGATTTATCTTCTGAAGTGAATCTGGACAGCTGATTTACCTTATCGGGGTACATTTTCTGTGTGCCTAACATTGCTCGATGACGTTTATACTCAATGACGGGAATCAAATTGCGTGTTGATCATCTAGCAAGATTAACAACAAATTACATTTTGAACATATGTGCAATTTTTCTGTGGCTAGACACATATAAGCTGAAGGTTGTACAAGGAGAAACATATCTCTTGCGTATCATCAACGCTGCGCTCAATAACCAGCTCTTCTTCAAGATAGCGAACCACACGATGACAGTCGTTGCCGTCGATGGCTGTTACACCAGTCCGATGGTCACCGACACCATCGTCATAGCTCCCGGCCAGACCGTCGACGCACTACTCATCGCCGACCAACCACTCGCCTCCTATTACATGGCGGCGCATGCCTACGACAGCGTGGGAGGTGTCTACGATTCGACAAACACCACCGCGATTATCGTGTATGAAAATGCGACATCGTCAACCCCATTGATGCCGACCTTACCGGACTTCGACGACACCTCTCTGGCCTTCCAATTCTATTCCAATTTGACCAGCCTAATGATTGGGCCTTATTGGGAACCCGTCCCAGTCGAAATCGACCAATACATGTTTGTGACGGAAGGCTTGGGCCTCGTCCCCTGCGGATCGAACAATACTTGCGAGGGTCCTTTAGGGCTCGAATTTGCTGGGAGCATGAACAACGAATCTTTCGAGCTCCCTACTGAGTTATCGATCTTACAAGCGTTTTTCTACAATATCAGTGGGATCTACACCACCGATTTTCCTAGCGATCCGCCGTTGGTGTTTGACTACACGGACACGAGCAACGCGTTGAATACGTCGCTCGTGATGACGACGAAGTCGACGAGGGTTACGAAGTTGAAGTTTAATTCTACGGTTCAGATTGTGTTTCAGAACACGGCATTGGTGGGGACGGAGAACCACCCGATACATTTGCACGGGTTTAACTTTTATGTTTTGGCCCAAGGGTTTGGCAATTACGACAACGTAACTGGGCCTGAATCGTTCAATCTCATCAATCCGCAAAAACGCAACACCATTGGAGTGCCTGTTGGAGGGTGGGCCGTCATTAGATTTGTGGCAAATAATCCTGGTACGTTTTCGCTATTGGATCTTTAGACCGGTTTAATTTTCATAACTGAATTATTTACTGTACGGTCACATTGAATAATTCGTCTGCCCCGTATTGTTTGCTTGATCTTTCTCACGGAGTACAATTGCGCACATTAACTTATGAGAATAGCTTAAATGGATTGCGAATTAATTGGATATACTTACTCATAGGTTTTGAAATTTTGATGGCTACTGCAGGTGTATGGTTTATGCATTGTCACTTGGATACGCACTTGCCGTGGGGCCTAGCGACTGCTTTTGTTGTTGAGAACGGGCCCACACCGTCGACATCTTTGCCTCCTCCTCCACCAGATTTACCCCTTTGTTTGTCTTATGCTAAGCAAAGAAGACAATTTACTAAGAGGGAGGATGATGCCAAAACTATTTTTGTTAATTCCAAAACTTCAGTGCATGAAAGACATGTACCCTGTGCAAGGTACAACACTCTTATGCATTAGAGTTTTGGCATTAAAAAAAAAGTTTTGGCTTATTAGTGAAATACATTTTTTTTGTGTGTGTGGCCGATTTAGCTCTTGGCCTTTTTTTTTTTTCCAAAGTTGCTATGGTTCTCCCTGGGAGCTTGTGGTGTGATTGTAAAATTTGTGGTTTTGGGTTTTTTCGTATAAAATCAAATATCCATAAAAAAAAAAGTTACATTGATTAAAAGATCTACCCAATTGTTAAGATCTTCATTACCATGTATCCACATCGATCTTTCCGTATTGAGACCCAAACCCATTACTCAACCGTTGCCCGTTGATTGTTCTGCAATCATCGAGCAACAACCGACTTTGTTTGACGGAGGGGAGCACACTTGGGACATGGAGGCCTAAGAGAGGTAAAACTGCAAGGCTGCGACAACCTGGTGATTTTGGTGCGACGACACGGATGCGTTGATATCTTGATTGTGGAAGGAGATGCTAATAATATGTGAAAGCAATGATGTAATTTTAGTTTTTGTCGTTTCCCCTGCCAAGGAGGGACAAAACACTGACAAGCAGTGGCGAAGTCAAGATTTTAATATGGGGGGTTGGCTTAGTAAACATATTTTTGTTATTGGAACGTATACTTATTATATCATAAAGTTTTTTCTTTCTAATGCATTATATTTGTACATTGAAATGATGATTGCCTAAAGTAGTTAAAGTATAGCAATCATTTTGTTTTTTTTCTTCTTCTTTAGACTACCTTAACAATCACGTGCTTATTTTTAATCGGTTCTGCTAACAAGTGCCCCGGGGCACAAGTTAAGGTGTAATAAATATGAAACTAACAACGACCCGTGTTATGCACAGAGTTATCACGTAAGTTTATAGAAGTGTGGAACACTGAGGGTTTTTTTTCGTCCCTGTTTTTAAATATAGTTAGTTTTCCATTCTTTTGGGAGTTCAAAATAACCTAAAAATCACGAAATAGATGGGTTCCCTGTAACGACCCGCTCTAAGAGAAATAGCAAAAACTGTCTCAAAGAAAGCTAAATATCAACCTTAAAAACATTCATTCCATAAACGCAGGACAAAGTCGACCAAAAGATTACACCTGGCTTCCAAAATAAAATTTACAAGAGAACTGTACAAGATGAATTCTCAATCACATGAGTTACAACAACTCTCCAAAAAAAATTATATTACAATATGCACTATGCCAAAAGGACACCAAGTCGTCCCTCATCTCCACTCCTACAGCCTGTCAGACCAGTAGTGGACCAAAACTCTATTTTGGATACCTGAAAGGATTGTGAGTGTTACTGCTTCATTCAAGTGGAAAGCATAAAACGGTTTACAAGAGCAAACATGGATCGAGTAATGCTTCTAATCATATTTAACAAAAAACATACTATCTTTCACAAACAAATAAGTAAGCAACAATATTTCAAGAAGCCATAGGATTGCTTCCCTCGCAACCAGGAGATATGACGGTATCGTGACCCTGTGGACAGGGTATTTCCAACAATTTATACCCTATTTGTGTACAGCAAACAGACAATTTATACCCTTCTTGTGTACATCAAGAAGAAAGAAAATCCAACCAACAATACAACTATGGCATGCTCTTGAAATAAAAACATGTTTCAAGCAACTTGATCCATATCCACAACTATCAAAAATTCCCAACATTCGCAGAAAGCACAAGTTTATTTTTAGCTAGTCACTTCAATGAAACAGCACACTCACCTTAGAGATCCAAAAGACAAAAGCAAAAAGCCTCCTTCTCAACCTTGAGGTGGAGACTCGTCCTCCGATCCTAGAATATGAATGACATTACACTTAGTATAATTCGTACTCCAATTCATGTTAAAATACAAGTAAAATGCATCAATAAGTCTAGCATATGATCTTCTTTTTAATCTCCATCCCTAATATGATAATGAATGAGACCAATGCAATAAAAATGATGGTTGATGTGCTTCAATGCTCCAAAGATGATTCAATGAGGTTTGATACAAGAATTCCCAAGAATAAGGCTTAGTCCATGGCCAACGTATACGGTTCTGGCCATATCCAATACATAATCGTGAATTCTAAGAATTTCACTTAAACCGTTGAAAAGCTAACTTCCTCCTCTTCGAATCGACAGGTCATACATCAAAAACGGAGTTCGGGTAACCTTACTACGGCCTCGCGATTATAATTTAACATAATACTAAAACTGGTGCAGAGACAGATTTTGGGTCAACTTTAACAGCAAATCTGTTATTGCTCAAGCATAACCACAACGCACGAGTTACATCGTTGGAAAGCTCTATGTGTCTAGTTTTCAGCAAAGCAAGCGGAATGTGTTTTCGAGTCTCGAACTGGGAGATATGACTGTTTTTCCAACTTGTGTCGGCGCAGACGGCTCAATTCCGAATTTGAGTGATGCTAGATTAAAAATTTCTATAGAGCTCAATACTTTGAACTAGATCCTGAAATTTTTACTGTAGATAGAAGACTCATAGAGGAACTCTCAGCAAAATTCCCAGAAATTACAGAACTTTCTAACTATCTCAATAAAATTCCCCAAAATCAGACAGACATGAATTTTTCAATTCTGCAGAATTCTAAACCAAGTAATTTCTGTTCTAAACTACTTTAACTACACAAAATCCATTCTCCTATGACCTAATTAGGATTTAAACTACATGAATATGCAGGTATAAACATGTTTGATCAATACCAAAAACATAAATTAGGTATAAGATAGGGTTTAGCTTCAATTAGGTTTCTTTTTCCCAAATCTCTTCTTCTTCTAGTTCTTCCTCAATCCTCTCTCTCTCTCTCTCTCTCTCTCTCTCTCTCTCTCTCTCTCTCTCTCTCTCTCTCTCTTACTTAGTGTGTGTGTCGTTTTACAATAGCAGTGAGGCGGTGGAAACAAGGAGAATAACGTAGAAGGTTTATTAGGGATAATTATCCCATGAGGTTGGGTGTATGGGTTTAAATGGCCAAAACTCATCTTTTACCCTTCATATATTCCACCTACCAAGTCAATCCCTTTTAATTAACTTAATTAAACCCTCAAATTAAATCATGTATTGCTAGACAATTAATGAATGATATGCGGATGATAACACAACACGTGAATCAAATAACATGACCTATGCAACATAAAGTTAAATGTCATATGCGATGCACGTGCATGCTCGGAATGGGTGTTACATTTCCCTTTCAACAAAGAACTCTTGGTACATAAGATATATTTTGTAGAAAATAAACGAATTAAGGGGTTTCCAAGCAACAAATGAGCAGAGTATTGTAGTTTCAATCTTTTCAGTGTTTTTAGTACAAAAGATGAAATGGATAAATTAACACCTAAATAAACGAAATTAATTATATATATGGCTTAGATCAAATCAATATGGCATTGACATTGGACATATAAGCATAAAAGGTACGTCGTACGTAGAAATACTACTCATTGATCAATGGTTTTTTTTTTTGGCTCGGCAAACAAAACTTTTTATAAAACTCGAAAGGGATACATCGAGGTGGAACATCAAAAGTAGACAATGCTTACGAGGTTAAACAAAAGAAGAGTAAAGAGAGCAAGACAGAACAAAACAAACATCCATCAGAGAGTTGGATGGAACCACTCCTCAGTCATAGACTACACATTCACCTTTCTAATTCTATCAAGGAAGCCTTTAAAATCTTCCACTGTGTATACCTTAATATCGAACTTCACCTTAATTCACATCGCAACTCTGGTTTTGATCAGCTCACCTACTTTCCTTATTCTTTTGTGCATATTGCTTGAAACCTTAATGTGCGTCAGAATAAAGAGTGCCCCAAGCGTAGGGCTAGGTCGGTTGTAGCATAATAAACTCGGAAGTCCGAGGTCGAATCCACAGGGAGCCAATGGAGCTAGGCCGGAGGTTTGATTTACGAAGGGTTTTTAGCGTTAGGACCGCCAACCTTTAGATTTGGCGTTGAGACGGCCAACTTTTGAGTGGTGGAATTCTCTCTACCTCCTACTTAATTGAAAACGAAGATTGACTAGAAATTAAAAGCGGCAAGGTCTAAGGGTTCATTCCGCCCATAACTTAGGCCGTTTAATGCTTCTCTTTGATAACTCAAGTGAGAGTCATTGTCATTTGATCTCACTCGGAAGATTTAACCATGAAAACCAAGTTTAACTCATACAACGGGGTTTGGAAATGGAAAGGAACTCATTTAGGCATTTTATCAAACACATAGAGTGCCATGGTTCTAAGCATTGGGTGTGCCAAGGAGACTTGTCTACACCCAATCAAAGAAGTTAACAACCCTAAGTTTAGACCAAAGATTAGAGTTCAACAAGTTCTTTGAGGCATTTTGGCAAACACCTAGAGTGACATAGCTCCAAGCATTACATGAGGCAAGAGATCAAGTCCTTGCCTACACATAATCAAAGAGGTTAACAACCCTAGGTTTTGTTACATAAAAATGAACTTAATTCATTCACAAACCACATTAAGCACAAGAAATGAGAGAAGCCATTAAACTACCTAAATCATGGGGTAGAAATCACCCCATGACCAAGCCTTGAACACTACTCACACATATTGAAAGAAGACATGAAATGAGCAAGGGTAAAGATAAGGAAAATGCTAAACATTGATAAAATTCGAAATAAACACAAGATCCACGAAGAGAACGAGATTCCTTACAACTTTAATAAAGACCAAAAGCTTCGAAAGTAAATGGATCGTACCTAAAAACCCTCCTTAAGCTTGAATGAGGAGAGAGGTGGGAGCTAAGCTTTAATGGAGGTAGAGAGAGAAAGTGCAAAAGTAATAATGCCCTAAAATCGGGGGCTAAGGGTGGTATATATACCCCCTTTACAAAAAATTACAAAAATGCCACTGAAATGTCCGCGCAGGAGTGAGGGATCGATCCCTAAACATTGGGGGATCGATCCCTGAGCTTTCTGGATGCTGCAGGAGCTGATAGGGAGGGGGGGATCGATCCCTGAACATTGGGGGATCGATCCCTGAGCTTGCTGGATTCTGCAGACACTTTTCCAACTTCGCGGGCTCGCTCCGGACACTCCCGAACTCGGTTTTGGGTGTTTTTCGAAGCGTTGGAAAGCTTGTTGAGTCTACTTTTTAACCCAAGTGGTTTGGATCAAAAGTAATTTTTACATCAAAAGTTATGCCGATTCTACCCTCAGCTGGTCGGAAAATGAGTTGCTTTGGGTAACATCCTTGCATCTCCCTTACTTCCCTTGATCCTTGGACATCCCGAGTATGCTTCAAAGCTTCTTTTCATGACTTTTGGGACTCGGTCGTGGAGCGCCACGTGGTCTTGGGTACTTGGACACACTCGGGGCTATCCATGGCCTTCAAATGCGCCTTATTCACACGATTTACCTGAAAACGCCAAAAACACACATTTCGTGCAATATCGTTCCAATCAAGCAAGTTACGCACGTGAGTGTGACAAAATATAGAGAGATAAGCCCTATTATTTACACTATTGAGGGCTTATCTGTGGGCACACGCCCCAAAAATCCCCGCATTTTTTAGTATGTGAAAATTCCGGGTGCGCCCTTTTTGGAAAGCGCGGCGAAGTGCTTCGCAGATCAGAGAGTCGCCACTCGGGTTTTGCGGTTAGTACCCAAGAAACCGTCTTTTTGAAAACGTTTGGACCACGTTTGTTTGATTTTAAAAAAGGCTTGTAGACTGGACCGTCGTCACCTTCGATCTTGAGGTTCGGGAGCCAGATTACGAGAGGGGAAGGGTTTTATGGCACCCCCCTCGCCCAGTCCGGAGACCGGTCTCTACTCAGGCGTCTTGTAAAATATTTGCATTTCTCTCTTTATTTGATCATTCTTTTAACCAGTTAGGGCGGGGAACAGTTAATAGGGATTAAAACTGTAACACATTTGCATTTATGTACAAAAGATGTGACAAAATGTTGATGGATGATTGATGTTTAGTCTAAGCAAATATAATAGATTGAGAACAAGCTTTTGTGGACATTTGAAGCAGACTAGAACACACTGGCAATGAAATGTTGCACACAGGACCAAGCCTGCATGCATTGGTCGGACCACTGCATGCAGCCATCACCTGCGTGCGCCACCCAAAGACTGGCGTGCACCGGTAGACTTAATCCCACAGCTTCTGCTCTCAACCCTCTGGGCTCTGGAAAGGACCAGTGCACACCCAGGACAAACCACGCAGTTTATATAAGTTATTAAGCTATTACAAACAGATTAAAGGGCTGAAAAGCCACCAAATAGACAGAAAACCCCTTAAACAGTGAGGGAAGGATGATCAAAGACCTGGATGGAAGATCCATGCAAGGGCCAAGCCACTGGAATATAGATCACTAGCGCACGCCACTAATGAAGGGCCGCACGCCAGTTCATTCTTGGTTCCAATGCTTTGGCTTTGCACATTCTGGGCTCTGGAATAGGACCAGAGGGACCCAGAAGGCCAAACTAAGCAATAAATATGGATAGAAAAGAAAACAGTTCTAAATACAGAAAGCTGTAAACTGGTTTTAACATGCAGCAAGGTGATCAAAGCTTAAATAATGCAAGAAAACAATGATCCATGATCCCCACGCCAGTTTTGCACATACTACCAAAACTGGCGTACGGCACTCGTGACTGGCGTGCGCCACTGATCACTGTAGACGGTTCTTTGCCGGCTTTAGGGCCAGGACTGGTATAGATTACCAGCCTTGACCCTGCCAGCCCCCCTCAGGGGTCAGAACAGAAAGCAGGAGCAAAGGGTATTGTACCTTTGCTTGTGAGTTTGATGGATGGTTTGAACTTTGAGCTTGAAAGAAGATGGATGGAGGATGGATGTAGTGAGGTTTGAGGACTGTGGAGGGTATGTTCCCTTGCTTGCTCTTTCTATGGAGGAGAAAGGAAACAAAGGAGAATAATGGAGAAGAAGACAAAGGGGCTTGAACTTCTTAATGTTGCTAACCTTGTGAACTTAGTAACCCTTTGCAAGAGTGAGAGAGGGGAGTATATATGGAGGAGGGAGAGGCTGATCAGCCTGCCCTTAGGGGCTGTTTGGATGGCCAAACATTGGAGGAAGATCCCATGCATTTAATGCATGGGACTTGGCTTGATGGAAGAGAAAGGAACAGTTTCTGGCCGAAGTAATGATCAGGGGGCTGCCAGCTGACGTCAGGCGGCTACAAAACTCCCGCCCAGCTGGCTGAAAAAGGTTGATTTGACTGGTGCTGACTGGCGTGCGCCACTTGTTGAGTGGCGTGCGACACGTGGCAGTGGTTCCTGCGCACGCTAGTCCACCACCGGCGTACTCCAGAAGGGTTTTGTTGAGGCCATTTGGTTCTGGCTTGAGGGTTCGACAAGGGTTTGAAATGGGTTTGGACGAGGTTCGGGACGCTCAAAGCTCCAACTCATCAAACAAACTCGGTATGTTCTCGACCTTAATCATCATTGGGGAAACAAAAGACCGTAAATAAACTATTCTGGAAAGTCCAAAATAGGGTGTCTACAGTAGCCCCCCTTTGACGGCACTTGGAGCACCATTGTTTTGGTACAAGTAACGTCAAAGGTTTCTAGACACCCTCTCAAGGCTATCCAGAAGAAATAGAAAATGCGGACATGTATTTAAATGTACCGTCCATTGAGAGATCGAAGATGGGCGGACCATCTGAAGATCGTTGGAAAAGAGTTTGAACTCTGTTGGAAGATAGGGATGGGTGGACCATCATTGAATGTTGAGGCGGACTCTCCTGGGGAATAATCAGTTGCGGATAGATTAATGCCGCTAGGGGCCGAACCTTCTTTGGCATAAGTAACTCCAACAATCACGGGTAGGTCGCGTCGGGTAGGTTAAATTCCATCTGCTGGGAATCAGAGCCAATCTCCTTATCATGGACCATCCGAGACAGAGCAATAAGACTGCTGGAAGATGCGCTAACGGTTGAGTCGGACGGACAGACCGTCATTGATTTGATTTCGGACGGATAGACCGTCGTTGACTTGAGGCTGGACAGAACGTCGTTGATTTGAGGTTGGACGGACAGACCGTCGTTGATTTGAGGTTGGACGGACAGACCGTCGTTGATTTGGACAGGACGGGTTGTCACTGCAGGGGATCGAACCTTCTTTGGCATAAGTAACTCCAACAATCACGGGTAGGTCGCGTCAGGTAGGTTAAATTCCATCTGTTGGGAATCAGAGCCAATCTCCTTATCATGGACCATCCGAGGCAGAGCAATAAGACTGCTGGAAGATGTGTTACTTGTAGACCAATGTGGACTAGGATAGGCGAACGGTGTTGTAGACTGATTGGACGGGCAGACCGTCGTCGTGGATCGATCGGACGATATTCTGATCGCCGTTGAGAGGGTGAACGCGGGCAATGTTCTGATCGCCGTTGATCGGGGTGAACGCGGGCAATATTCTGATCGCCGTTGATCGAGGTGAACGCGGGCAATATTACGATCGCCGTTGGTCGGTGGTGAACGCGGGCAATATTCGATCACCGTTGCTCGGGGTGAACGCGGGCAATATTCGATCGCCGTTGGTCGGTGGTGAACGCGGGCAATATTCGATCGCCGTTGGTCGGGTGAACGCGGGCAATATTACGATCGCCGTTGGTCGGTGGTGAACGCGGGCAATATTCGATCACCGTTGCTCGGGGTGAACGCGGGCAATATTCGATCACCGTTGGTCGGTGGTGAACGCGGGCAATATTCGATCGCCGTTGGTCGGGGTGAACGCGGGCAATATTCGATCGCCGTTGGTCGGTGGTGAACGCGGGCAATATTCTGATCGCCGTTGGTCGGTGGTGAACGCGGGCAATATTCTGATCGCCGTTGGTCGGGGTGAACGCGGGCAATATTCTGATCGCCGTTGGTCGGTGGTGAACGCGGGCAATATTCTGATCGCCGTTGATCGGTGGTGAACGCGGGCAATATTCTGATCGCCGTTGGTCGGTGGTGAACGCGGGCAATATTCTGATCGCCGTTGGTCGGTGGTGAACGCGGGCAATATTCTGATCACCGTTGATCGGGGGTGAACGCGGGCAATATTCTGATCGCCGTTGGTCGGTGGTGAACGCGGGCAATATTCTGATCGCCGTTGGTCGGTGGTGATGACATGACTGATCATCGTTGAATGGACGACATGGCTGATCGTCGGCGATGACATGACTGATCATCGTTGAATGGATGACATGGCTGATCGTCGGTGATGACATGGCTGATCATCATTGAGATGGACGATATGGTTGATCGTCGGTGATGACATGACTGATCATCGTTGAATGGACGACATGGCTGATCGTCGGTGATGACATGGCTGATCATCATTGAATGGACGACATGGTTGATCGTCGGTGATGACATGGCTGATCATCATTGAATGGACGACATGGTTGATCGTCGGTGATGACATGGCTGATCATCATTGAGATGGACGATATGGCTGATCGTCGGTGATGACATGACTGATCATCGTTGAATGGACGACATGGCTGATCGTCGGTGATGACATGGCTGATCATCATTGAGATGGACGATATGGCTGATCGTCGGTGATGACATGGCTGATCATCATTGAGATGGACGATATGGCTGATCGTCGGTGATGACATGGCTGATCATCGTTGAATGGACGACATGGCTGATCGTCGGTGATGACATGGCTGATCATCGTTGAATGGACGACATGGCTGATCGTCGGTGATGACATGGCTGATCATCGTTGAATGGACGACATGGCTGATCGTCGGTGATGACATGGCTGATCATCGTTGGATTGGACGACATGGCTGATCGTCGGTGATGACATGGCTGATCATCATTGAATTTGAACAGGACTGGCTGTTGTTGAGGATAAAGCTAACCATGGCACGGATAGTTCCAACAAATCACGGGTAGGTCGCGTCAAGTAGGTTAAATTCCATCCGTTGGGAATCAGAGCCAATCTCCTTATCATGGACCATCCGAGACAGAGCAATAAGACTGCTGGAAGATGCGTTACTCGTTGAATATGCGGACAGACCGTCGTTGATTTGATTCCGGACGGACAGACCGTCGTTGATTTTAAATAGGACGGATAGATCGTCGTTGATTTGAAATAGGACGGATAGATCGTCGTTGATTTGAAATAGGACGGATAGATCGTCGTTGATTTAGAATAGGACGGATAGATCGTCGTTGATTTAGAATAGGACGGATAGATCGTCGTTGATTTAGAATTGGACGGATAGATCGTCGTTGATTTAGAATAGGACGGATAGATCGTCGTTGATTTAGAATTGGACGGATAGATCGTCGTTGATTTAGAATAGGACGGATAGATCGTCGTTGATTTAGAATAGGACGGATAGATCGTCGCTGATTTAGAATTGGACGGATAGATCGTCGTTGATTTAGAATAGGACGGATAGATCGTCGCTGATTTAGAATAGGACGGATAGATCGTCGTTGATTTAGAATAGGACGGATAGATCGTCGCTGATTTAGAATAGGACGGATAGATCGTCGTTGATTTAGAATAGGACGGATAGATCGTCGCTTGAGTTTGGACAGGCTCTGCTTGGGGAAATAGCGAACCGGGATGAAAGCGTGGACCAGGGCAACATGGGCTGCCTGCCGGGAATGGGCCTCAATGCTGATTTGATTTGATTTGCCAATGCCACAACACTGACGATAGAAACGCCTCAATGCTGGTTTGATTTGATTTGATTTGATTTGAAAGCCTCCACGTGCTTTGGATTGATTTTGATTTGATGCACTTTCCTGCTTTTAACATTTGATATACAATATGCAACGACAATATATGCTAAACACATATGTACAAATTGAAAATGCAAAGGCAGACTAGGGCGGCTTCTAGAGAACGGGACGACACAAACGACGACCAGGACAATTTTGACGATCGAGGGCTACCACTGAGCCACACTTTTGCTTTACTGCTTTGATTTGAGCTGCGGGCCTGCAGGTCCAGGTAGGTAACCTTTGAGCGGGTCAGAGGTTTGCTGCTTTGATTTGATTTTGTGTTGGGCCAATGTATCCCTCTGTACTTGACGATTTGCTGCTTGCTTGGACCACGGATGCCGTAGTGGGGCTGTAAAAGTTGCATTATTCTCGGTTCATTGGAGACAGAGTATAAACCAATCACTAATATCCAACTTGCATTGACGAGCGAATCGAGTTGACACACAGACATACGCACACGTATAGACTGCCTAGCTCGGAAGAACGAGGAAGAAGGGTCCTAGGATACAATGCAGACTCTCCGACACATGGACAATAATGAAATTTTGGGCATTAACAGGCCAAAATCCAAAATATCCCTAGATAGGTGAAACTGACACCCACACACAGTCAAATATGTACAAAGACCTGTGCGAATAACAAAACAGAGAAGAAAGCCCCGGAATGGGCAATAGACCGGAAAACTAGAAAAACGTCGCAAAGATGGACAAAAGACGCAAATGGAACGACTCATATAGGCCCGGACTGAAACCGACACCTCCGCACAGTCACATTAGGTACACATGACTTGCACGGCATAAAAAACTTGGCAAGAGCCCTAAAAACCAATTTCGAGGCACCGAAACCTTGGTTTTAACTTGAAATTCCCACCAGGGGTTCAAAATCGTTGTTAGGCGTGATGGCTGCCGACTGCTGCCTGCGGCAAGAATTGAAGAAGCGCGCGCAGGTTTGAGACCAACGCGTGTCACTTTGAGAAAACGTGCGTGAGTCTCAAACTAGCGTGCGTGACTGAAAAGCTGCGCAAATTAGACTTTGCTGAACTTAGAATAAACTGTGAGCCCGTTGGGGCCTCTAGCATTTCGTTCTGCTTTTGATGCTTATATCTTTTTTTGGCTTTTGCTCAGCTTCGAAATTGAAATAGTAGTTTAAAATAAGATTGAAAGATGAAAGGATTCCCCCTTCTGTTTCTGATGAAGCTTGTTCTGTTCTTGACCCTTCTCGACCCTTGATGTGTACCAAAAAGTCAAACATGGATCCAATTGATAGAATATGACCAAGTCTTGAAGAGAGACTGCCTACGTATCCCACATTTGGGGAATCAGGTCAAAACGTAGTTCAGGCCAAGGTTCACTCGTGTGTTTTACCTCTCCTTTTACGCTCTAACTTTTGCCTAGTGCCGCCTTCTTAGGTTTCCGGCCTAGCGAGCTTCCGACTTTTTGCCCATTTATTTTTGCCTAGACCGCCTTCACAGGTTTTCGGTCTAGCAGGCTGCTCTAACTTTTGCTTGGCACCCCTTGTGGTTTTCGGCCCAACGAGCTTCTCTCAGGGAAAAGTGGCTCTTGAATTGATCCAGGTTGACCAAGGTATTGAATCCGCTGCTGTCGAGATTGATGATCTTTGGCTGCAGCCCCAGATAAGATGGCTTTTGATAATGCAGGGTCCTGACTTCTTCAGTTGAAAATGCCTTGCTCCAGGCCACTTTTGCGCCTTTTTAATGTGCGCTTGACGGAATGCTGCTGACGCTGTCTTGAACATGGTACGAGGCCTGGAGCCTTCTGAGCTTCCGCTTTCTATCTTGGCATCCGGTGGCAGGGGATTTGATGTTTCCTTATCTCATGATCAACGCCAGGTGCGTCTTTGTGAGACCATGCCAAAACGTCGATGGATTCTTTGACCCTGTCTGATCGAGCACGATGCTCCTTTGGGGGACAGCGTTGAGCCAATTTTGAACCATCTGGGGCAAAATGCTCCTTTGGGGGAACAGTGTTAAGCCAATTTTGAATCATCCGAGGGTCTACCTCATCTTTCAAGTTTATTGAAACTACTTCTTCTTTTAATAGGCCGAGCATGCCTTTCGTCTTCCCATTCGGCGAGGGAACACATTTCCTTGGGGATGACCCCATCGAAATCTATCCCTTCGTTGTCAGGGTCGACACAGTTTATTCAAAAGCCAGCAAAGTACTTAGAAGCAAGATAGTGCATATCATAAAGAAAGCCCCACGGGGTTGCCAAGTATAGCAAAAGACTCGAATTTGAGAATAGAAGCTACGACATGGAGGGCCAAGAGACACGAACTCCGACTCAGAGCTAGACTAAGACGACTTGACAGATACTGTGTCAGACTCGGACTCAAAAGTGTGCAATGCAAGCTAGACGCGATTTGAAAATGCAACTTTTATTGCTACCCTTTGCTTCCTCACAGAGAGGTGGGATCTAGAGGATGTCAGGCCCAAGCAACAGCACTTCAGCTTCCTCAGCTTCTTTGACTAAACCCACTTGGGAGAACAGCAACTCCAAATGCCCTCAGACTGTCAGTCTGTTCCCTTGCTTGATCGATCCGGTCCTCGACCAGTGCTTTCCCGCTTTCAGCCCCGTCTTCTATTCCGCACCCTGCAGCCTCGGATTCAGAAGGGATAAACAGGGTTGGTTTGGGTTGAGTTTCTGGGACAATGCAGAGGGTTGGGTTGAGTATGGTGGAGCTCGGGTTGATTTGAGTGGAGATGGGGTTGATTTGAGTGGAGATGGGGTTGATTTGAGTGGAGATGGGGTTGATTTGAGTGGAGGTGATAGATATCTGACCAACCAGAGGGCCAGACTCGAGTTGGAGCGAGGAGATGGAACTGTCGTCGGGTTTTGATGGGAGTGGGGGTGGAATAGTGCCATTATCGATGAGATTCTGAATGGCATGTCGAAGGCGGTAGCAAGCATCGATGGGATGGCCAGGCGTTTGATGGTAGGTGCAGAAGTGATTAGGGTTGTGGCCCGGGAGTGCCCGAGGTGGAGGAGTCGGACGGAGTGGCCTGAGGATACTAGCTTCAAGGAGCTTCTCATAGACTGAGGACAAAGGTGCAGAGAAGCACGAGAAGACCCTTGGTGGGTTCCGGCGACTGGATTGAGGGTTGGCAGAACTTTTACTCACTCCGCCGCTGTATAGCATTGTGCTGTCAAGGGAATGCACTCTTTCGGCACTGGGGATGGCTTCTTTGTTGCGCATATCCTCCTTTTCGGCACTGGCTTTGAACAAGGAACCAGCGGTTTTCGGGCGAGTTCTAGCTTCATGACACTCAGCTAGGTCTTTGAACATGTCTTTTGAGCACGGCTTGATTCCGACCGCAGGGGTGTGACAGGCCTGAAGAGGTTCTTTGACTAGCCCCGGGTCCGGTTTTGATACGATGGAGGTGAAAAGGTCAAACAGCCCCTGGACCATAACCATTTGTCTGTCCATTTTGAGACCCAGTTCCTCTACAGCTTTCTTCAACTCAGCTAGCTCTGTTTGTGCTGCCATTTTGGACTGATGATCGAGGAAGGCGATATGGTAGTGAAATACCCCCGGTAGATGCTCCCAAGCAGGTTTGGCTCTTCTTTTTGGTACTTTCTTTGACGGTGCAGCGCCCAAAGCTAGACAGTAAAGCAATCGAAGGCTCAAGAAGTGTTCCTGCAATAGTTTTATTTGAAAGGATGCAATGTACATGTTGTCGTTGGTGTCCTCCTAGACTCTAGAACTAGCAGACAAAACCGTTTTATGACAGCCGGACGCTGCCCAGGTCCTCGGATTTCTTTTCGACAGTGTACCTTGTTTGAATCGACTAACACTAAGAGATGTCAAAACAGCCTAAGCCTTTGACTATCCCGCTCTCGAAGTTTCAATGTTGGAACGGAACAACTTGGTGTTGACGACATGATACTGTAACCAAGAGGGCGTAAGCAGCACTGTGCCGGAGCCTTGAATGGTGTAAGTGTTTAGCACTTTTAACCTGGGTGGTATGAGCATCATGTCATGTCTCCCGTTGTTCCTAGTTTTCTGTTTGAAACCTCGATCGGGTTTAGGCAAGGACTTAGAAAGTCTCGATTTCCCAAAGTCTCGTTGGCCCAAGGAATTGGAAAGTTGATAACGTGCACCATCACGATGCACGACTCGTCATCGGTCCGGGCAGCGCCTCAACAGGCACAAAACGGGTTTGAAAGAGAGAAACCCTAAAAGCCACCCTAGCATGCTCCTACGCAAAACGGTATGAATGTATGTACAGGCATGCGATATGGAAAGCAGTAACACATAGACAGTTTATGGGGGTTAGATGCAAGTAATCCTACCCTGTGGGTTCCTGTCTTAGTTTGAAAGGTTCTATTGCTTTGTACGCATGGCGAGGCTGGTTTTGGCTTAGAGGGGTTCCTCAGACTAGAGATGTTTTATACCTCCCATCGCAATGCGTGCAGCAGAGCAATGGTCAAACGGTAATACGTCTCATCATCGTCCAAGGTTGTTGGGCATTCGAGGACCCCGGGCTCCAGTAAACTGTGCCGGTTACCCAAAACACCTCAACGGGGCTGATAGAACACCGATGCAAATGTACGCGTGTCGAAAGAATGATTGAAAGAGGGAAATGCTAATGCTTTTGAAAAACGCCTTTTGAAGCTTGGCTCACTTCATTAATCGACACTCGGAGAAAACTACACAAGTGAACAATAGTAAAAGCCCCAGTGCGGAGTGGTCGGATGTAGAATCCTGTTACGTTACCATTCCGTTCTTCAGCAGCGCGGAGCGTACTGTTTTGACAGACTTTTGAAAATTGTTCATTCATGTATTAATCTCCAAATGTTGATTAATGTAATTATGTCCCCAGCAGAGTCGCCACTGTGGGCACACGCCCCAAAAATCCCCGCATTTTTTAGTATGTGAAAATTCCGGGTGCGCCCTTTTTGGAAAGCACGGCGAAGTGCTTCGCAGATCAGAGAGTCGCCACTCGGGTTTTGCGGTTAGTACCCAAGAAACCGTCTTTTTGAAAACGTTTGGACCACGTTTGTTTGATTTTAAAAAAGGCTTGTAGACTGGACCGTCGTCACCTTCGATCTTGAGGTTCGGGAGCCAGATTACGAGAGGGGAAGGGTTTTATGGCACCCCCCTCGCCCAGTCCGGAGACCGGTCTCTACTCAGGCGTCTTGTAAAACATTTGCATTTCTCTCTTTATTTGATCATTCTTTTAACCAGTTAGGGCGGGGAACAGTTAATAGGGATTAAAACTGTAACACATTTGCATTTATGTACAAAAGATGTGACAAAATGTTGATGGATGATTGATGTTTAGTCTAAGCAAATATAATAGATTGAGAACAAGCTTTTGTGGACATTTGAAGCAGACTAGAACACACTGGCAATGAAATGTTGCACACAGGACCAAGCCTGCATGCATTGGTCGGACCACTGCATGCAGCCATCACCTGCGTGCGCCACCCAAAGACTGGCGTGCGCCGGTAGACTTAATCCCACAGCTTTTGCTCTCAACCCTCTGGGCTCTGGAAAGGACCAGTGCACACCCAGGACAAACCACGCAGTTTATATAAGTTATTAAGCTATTACAAACAGATTAAAGGGCTGAAAAGCCACCAAATTGACAGAAAACCCCTTAAACAGTGAGGGGAGGATGATCAAAGACCTGGATGGAAGATCCATGCAAGGGCCAAGCCACTGGAATATAGATCACTAGCGCACGCCACTAATGAAGGGCCGCACGCCAGTTCATTCTTGGTTCCAATGCTTTGGCTTTGCACATTCTGGGCTCTGGAATAGGACCAGAGGGACCCAGAAGGCCAAACTAAGCAATAAATATGGATAGAAAAGAAAACAGTTCTAAATACAGAAAGCTGTAAACTGGTTTTAACATGCAGCAAGGTGATCAAAGCTTAAATAATGCAAGAAAACAATGATCCATGATCCCCACGCTAGTTTTGCACATACTACCAAAACTGGCGTACGGCACTCGTGACTGGCGTGCGCCACTGATCACTATAGACGGTTCTTGAAACTTTGCCAGCATTAGGGCCAGGACTGGTATAGATTACCAGCCTTGACCCTGCCAGCCCCCCTCAGGGGTCAGAACAGAAAGCAGGAGCAAAGGATATTGTACCTTTGCTTGTGAGTTTGATGGATGGTTTGAACTTTGAGCTTGAAAGAAGATGGATGGAGGATGGATGTAGTGAGGTTTGAGGACTGTGGAGGGTATGTTCCCTTGCTTGCTCTTTCTATGGAGGAGAAAGGAAACAAAGGAGAATAATGGAGAAGAAGACAAAGGGGCTTGAACTTCTTAATGTTGCTAACCTTGTGAACTTAGTAACCCTTTGCAAGAGTGAGAGAGGGGAGTATATATGGAGGAGGGAGAGGCTGATCAGCCTGCCCTTAGGGGCTGTTTGGATGGCCAAATATTGGAGGAAGCTCCCATGCATTTAATGCATGGGACTTGGCTTGATGGAAGAGAAAGGAACAGTTCTGGCTAAAGTAATGATCAGGGGGGCTGCCAGCTGACGTCAGGCGGCTGCAGAAGCTCCCGCCCAGATGGCTGAAAAGGTTGATTTGACTGGTGCTGACTGGCGTGCGCCACATGTTGAGTGGCGTGCGCCAGAGAGTGGTAGTGACTGACACGTGGCAGTGGTTCCTGCGCACGCTAGTCCACCACCGGCGTACTCCAGAAGGGTTTTGTTGAGGCCATTTGGTTCTGGCTTGAGGGTTCGACAAGGGTTTGAAATGGGTTTGGACGAGGTTCGGGACGCTCAAAGCTCCAACTCATCAAACAAACTCGGTATGTTCTCGACCTTAATCATCATTGGGGAAACAAAAGACCGTAAATAAACTATTCTGGAAAGTCCAAAATAGGGTGTCTACAATCACATATTCCATATTTATTGCACCTTAACAATTGCAAACATATATTCCATATTTATTACATCTTAATTTGTGCCCCAGGAGCATTGGTTAGCATTTGTCATTTTTTATGTATGGAAGAAATTAAGAAATAAAAATATAAAATAACTGGTTTTTTATCAAATTAAATCAAACCAAAATTATTAAGATTATAAGTCGCTATACACGAATAATTATGAACAATATTTAAAATAAGATATATACAATATAAAAAATTTAAAAACTCGAAAGACTCAGGGGGACCGGGCCCCAACATAGCTCCGCCCCTGCTGACAAGGGAGGTCAGCGTGATTTTTAAAAGGTGATCAGGGAGGTATTGTGTTGAAGACAAACCACGGGGGAGGCAAGTGGGATTCACCCAAAGAGAAAACCTAGTTATCAAACAAATCATCAATACTCTAGATCTAACATGTGTTATTGTCAAACCTCATTAATACATTTTTTTAGTTTCATTACTGCCTGTGCTTATCAAACAGATCACTCCAAACCACTTGCAGGTGATATCAAACTTAACACAGATGGATGCTGGTACGAGGCGAATGGAAGAGGAGGCTTTGGAGGTCTATTCAGAGATCATAATGGAGATTGGATTATGGGATACTACGGCAAGGGAGCGTTCACTTCAAGTTTGGAAGCTGAGATATGGAGCTTACATAAGGGCTTGGAAATTATTTTGGAGAGGAAACTAGAGAACGTGAAGATAGAATCGGATTCCCTCAATGCTGTGAACCTGATCAATGAAGGCAATCCAAACTTACACCCCCATAGCGTGATGATAAATGAAGCCCATCATCTCATGGATCGGACCAACACCACGATTGGCCATACTTTTCGAACAGCCAACCAGTACGCAGATTATCTTGCTCGATGGGGTGCTGAACAAAATGTCAACCTTGTATTCCTTGTGGAAATGCCCACTGCTATAAGAGAGTTTGTGCTTAGAGATAGCCTGAACATTATGCAAGTTTTAGGCTAGGCTTAGTAGTTATTTTACTTCCTTGCACGCTATGTTTATTATGTTGATACTCTTGATGTGGTTCTTTGTTTCGTAAGTTTTTATGAATTTCCGTTTGACCGAAAAAAACAGATCACTGCCTGCGGTTATACAGCTGGGCTGGTGAATTTCCTAATCCTTGGCAGATCTGGTCCTCTCTCTCTCTCCAATATTATTTGGGATGAAAAGAGATCTGAGATCATATGTATAGTAGTATATATACACACATGAAACTTGGTCCAAATTTTTAAATGCAATATTCTAATACTAATAAGTACTCGTACGAGATTATATGGTGAAACGTTCTAGCTAAGATTGGCTAATCGTTGACTAGCTTAGTTAGTATTTAGAAAGAAATCTAGAGTTTCTTTTTCGAAATCGCCCAAAGTGGCTAGTTATAGTGCTTTTTTGCGGATCAAACCTGACATTCTTTTTTTTTTTTTTTGAACAGCAAAAAAGATGTCGTTCTTTTATCACAATGCATACATTGAGGTCAAATAACATATTCACCTCTCTCTCTCTCGCTCGCTCTCTCTCTCATTCTCTCATTCCAATGCCAGATTATGATCAAAATGCTTTTGTCACACATTAGAGAGTTTCAAAATGTGGTCTATTGCAGTATTCGTCGTCTCTATTAATATTCAGTGCCGTAATCAGGAATAAAACCGACAAGGCAAATGCTAACTAGCTTATTGATTGATCAATAAGGCTACAAATGTGAGTTTTTACAATATAGCGTTCCATTTTTTCATGATTTGAAAATCGTTGCTTTAAGAACTATCTACTCTGTCTAACATATGCAATCGTGGTATCCTATGAAGCACCGACAATCCAATTATGTGTCAAGATACGGGGGCATGTCGAAATACGTATGTGACCCGTCGCATGGCGTGTCTATTATACATGCCGTATCAATATGGTTTTGATTTTTGCACTCCCCTTGAAAGTGTGGTTAACAATTTGTGAAGTGTGAAAATCACTCCCCCGATATATACACACACACATATGTAATGCATGTCTTTCTCCCGCCATGTCGATATCTCTGTGCTTTAATTAAGAACTTCAGTGTCCGTATGTGTCTGTGCTACATAGATGTCATCCATCGCTAATAATTTATTCACCCATTCAGTTGCGTTACGGATATTTCACATGATTCACAGTTAAAACGCCCTCTCAATAGTCTGTCTATCGGAGTTACATTTAACAAGTAAAGTCAATGCCGAAATGAAGGGAAAATTATTCAATTCTCCCGGTATATACTCCCTCCCTTCACGTAACACGTGGGGTCTACACGGGACCCACATGTTACGTCAGGGGTGGGAGTATACACTGGGAGTACTCAATATTAATTACCCGAAATGAAGAGCAAGTAAATTTCTTGATAAATACTATGATGTCTTCCGATTTTAAACCATTTACAAAATTCACATTATTTAAGAACTCCCAAAATGCAGGGCGCCCATATGCTACCTCGTGCAAATAACTTAGGTTTTTTCTTGGTAGTTTACAACCTCTACATATATAAACACCTCTCTTGCTTCGATTTTGGCGTACAAGTTAAGATTGTTTGATTTCCACATACATGGGACGCCCTATGTTGCTGTTGGGATTTGCTTTGGCCCTTTCGGTTTATTCTTCTTCTTCAGTGGCCTCTGCCGAAATCGTCGAGCATTGCTTTCATGTAAATCCAATCACTTTTGGCTTTATTTTTTTTTTTCGTAATTTCTCATTCCCTCATTCTTCGTTTTTATTTATTTTATTTGAAGTAGAGTGTTTTTAAATCATAATTAATAAATCTTGTGTACGTCTTCAATGCAAGTTTATTTATAGTCGCAAAGTGAAAATCTTGGAGCATACGAATCTTGAGATATGATTTTGCGACTAGCAACGTATTGGATTGGAAGACATTTTTTTGAAAAATTAGCCAGCGAATACACTTTTAAATTCCGGAAAATATACACTTTTAAAGAAAACAGCAAGAGTGAGTAGTAGTGTAGTACTTCTATTTTCTTCCAAAATATCAGACACACAGACAAATACATACACACATAATGCATATTATACACGCATTTAGGCATGTTTGGAAATGTAATGATCAATACAGTAAGTTTCTTATAAAAATGATTTTTTTTTTCCCTTTCAGGTGGGAAATCTAACTATCACCCGACTGTGCCAAGAACAAGTCATCACCGCTGTGAATGGAGGGCTTCCCGGCCCAACTATAGAGGTTCATGAGGGTGACACACTCGTCGTTCATGTCTTCAATAAATCTCCCTACAACATTACCATTCATTGGTAAGTATCAGGAGTCTATGACTATTTGAATTATTAACCGCCCTTGACTATAATTAATTTAACTAGGCATATAGTTCCAGCTGGTATTTGAATATTATAGACAACTGGCTCTTTCAACTTCTTCTTCTTTTCGGGTTATGGAGAGTGTCCCAGGCCAGCTTGCGTGCACCTTGGACCAAGCCCTACAGCTCTTCCCTACAGCATGCGAAGAGCGTTTAGTAGGATTAACGTAGTAACAACTTCATTTGTCCTGATATTCTTATAGGCACGGAATTTTTCAGCTACAAAGTGGATGGGCAGATGGGCCTGCATATGTAACCCAATGCCCGATACTCCCTGAAAATAAATACACATACAAATTCACCATCACAGGCCAAGAATTAATGGACCCTTTGGTGGCATGCCCACTACTAGTGGCTTCGTGCAACTGTATATGGGGCGCTAACCATCCGACCGAGACTGGGTCGCTCGTACGCATTTCCAAAACCTTCGGATGAATTCCCAATTCTTTTAGGTGTGCATTCCAAACCCTTGTTATTCCAAGTCAAATTTTATTAAGCTTCATAGTTTATGAATCCATGACAGAACACATAATAAGTAACTAGTCTAACACGTAGTACTTACGGATGTAACTCATATAATTTAGAATTAGAAATATGAGAAAGTCTGCACATATAGATGTGTGTCCATAGATTCGGACAATGCTGTACCCCTAACCGTTCAATGTACGTGACTCCCACAAAATAGTGAGGGGTTCACGTTAATCGGGCGATATTGCAATCACATCCATGCACATAAGTTCGGTAGCATTGCTCCATGGATAAAATATGTATATACCTACGATCGAAATTAACAAGTCTGGTATTAACTGATTAAAAGTTTTCTACCTCAACAAACACTTCAATTTAGATTTCAGGAAAGTTTTGGAAAATTTTACCGTATTGATCAATTAAATTGCAACTGCATGCAGGAGAGTGGTGGAATACTAGTGTTTATAACGTCGAGAATCAAGCACTCTCCTATGGTGGTGAGCCAAACATTTTGAATGCTTTCACCATCAACGGTCAACCTGGTGATCTATATTCATGCTCATCAGAAGGTGAGTGATATTGATATTAACAGAAAATGAATTACAAACAGATACGGAGTATGTGCCAATACACATGAGGTAAGAACCATTTTCCTTTTTAACACATGTGGTTTTTTTTTCTGCGGTTAGGCACATATAAGGTGAAGGTTGTACAAGGAGAAACATATCTTTTGCGTATCATCAACGCTGCGATGAATACCCAGCTCTTCTTTAAGATAGCAAACCACACAATGACGGTCGTTGCCGTGGACACCTGTTACACCAGCCCAATGGTCACCGACACCATCGTCATAGCTCCCGGCCAGACCGTCGACGCACTACTCACTGCCGATCAACAACTAGCCTCCTATTACATGGCGGCACACGCCTACGACAGCGTGGGAGCTCTATATGACTCCACAAACACCACCGGGATTATCTTGTACGAAAATTCGACATCGTCAACACCGTTGATGCCGACCTTACCTGACTTCGACGACACTTCTCTGGCCTTCCAATTCTATTCCAATTTGACGAGCCTAATGAGTGGGCCTTATTGGGAGCCAGTCCCACTCACAATCGTCAAACACATGTTTGTGACGGAAGGCTTGGGCCTTGTCCCTTGCGAATCTAATGCGACTTGTAAGGGTCCTTCAGGGCTAGCATTTGCTGCGAGCATGAACAACGAATCTTTCGAGATCCCTACTAAGTTATCGATGTTACAACCGTTTTTCTACAATATCAGTGGGATCTACACCACAGATTTTCCTAGTGATCCACCGCTGGTGTTCGACTACACGAACTCAAGCAACTCTTTGAATACGTCGCTCGTGATGACGACAAAGTCGACGAGGGCTACGATGATGAAGTACAATTCTACGGTTCAGATTGTGTTTCAGAACACGGCATTCGTGGGGAAAGAGAACCACCCGATACATTTGCACGGGTTTAACTTTTATGTTTTGGCCCAAGGGTTTGGGAATTACGACTCCGTAACTGGGCCTGAATTGTTCAATCTCGTCAATCCACAAAAACGCAATACCATTGGAGTGCCTGTTGGAGGGTGGGCCGTCATTAGATTTGTGGCAAATAATCCTAGTACGTTTTTCGCTATTGGATCTTTAGACCGGTTTAGTTTCCATAACTTAATTATTTATCGTACTGTTATATTAAATAATTCCCCTGTCCCATTTTGTTTGCTTGGTGTGTTTTTTTTTTTTGGCTTGGCAAACAAAACTTTTCATAACAACTCAAAAGGATACATCGAGGGGGCTCGAACTAAGTAAGAAGGCGTACTTACTCAATCAAGCAAAAAGAAAGAAAAACGAAAACAAAACACCTTACAATACCCACCAACAGGGAGTTGGCGAGATCACCCCTCAGCCAGGAGACTTATTACAATTTCAACAATCTAATTCCATCCAGAAAAATCTTAAATTCCTCCACCATATACACCTTAATATTGAATTTTGCCTTCATCCACATGGCGACTCTTGTTTGCTTGGTGTTACATCTTTGGATTGAAAAATTCTTTGCTCTCTTTGGAAAGTCCAAGAAGAAGTGGGTAAATTTCCCCAAATCAACCCTCATAAATGAGTAATTAAAGTAGTTTTCAAGATCGATAGAGAACAAGGGGCGATAATAGAAATCTCATTGGACCTTTTAGGGAGAATGCATGTCCCCTTATAAAGCTGAGTTTCTCTATAGAGCAAACAAAATGAGATGGAAGGAGTAGCTAATAAAAGGAATAAACAAATGAAACCGTTTGGCTATATATATAGCACTTGGTTTCTTACTGTTAAAAAAATAGAGTCTCACATTACTTGGGAGTGGAATGAGTGGCTACTTAATAACATTTGAAACTTCTCCACTCATTAGCAATTGGTTTTGAGATGAATATAAAGTTTCCAATGGTATCAGATTCAGGTTCCCATTCCACCTCATATTTAAAAAAAAAAAATTCATAATCCAAACCTCGCGATAACTGACTAGCAAAAAGGCGGCACGATGATATATCCAAAAAGAAGCTACACGTGACAGACTTCAAACACTGCTGCACATGAGGAGGGATGTTAAGAAAATAGAGTCTCACATTACTTGGGAGTTCAATGAGTGATCACTTAATAACATTTGGAACCTCTTCATTACTTACTGCTTATTAATTATTTAATAAGTGATAAGCACTTGTCCTCACCAGCCAAGCTTAATTAAGTACTATGATAGGCGCGCGATATCGTAGGTATGAGCGCCTAAGTAGGGCGAATTAAGTGCTTTAGAGGCGCGTTTTATTCCATTTACCACTTGATGCCGTGCTTTCTTGTGTTTTGTGTTTTTACTTTTTTTGTAGGTAATAAGGCGATTTTAACGCCAAGGTTGGAAAGCATGGCCTCGATGCCGGTTCGTACGTTGCCAGGGTGTCAAAGCGGAGGTTGCTCAAGTTGGTTTTCATGATTTTGGGTAAAGACAGAAGTTAGTAAAACTTTTGGATCGAAGTGCGAGGTGCTTTGAAATTTTGGATGGATAGTTCAATATTAGACAAAGTCCAAGGGCCACTACGTGATTAATGCTTTGAATCCCTATAAAAACCAATCTTATACCTACTGACCTAGGCAGCTTTTGAAAAGGAAAAAAAGGGACGCTCGACTTTTCTTTTCTTCGACCGAGGGCCACAGAAGCGGCGGTGATATCTTCTTGGAATCATCACGCACGGGAAAAAATAGCCGAACGGGGCTCTGCCATCGGGATTTCTTTATTTCCGAATACTGTTTACTTTTCTTTCAAGTTTTTCCCTTCAAGTTTTTGAAGTTTTGTTTAGATCTTTACACTCCGGTAATTTGTTTTAATTTCTGTTCTTTATAAAAGTTGTTTCTTTGATATTTGTTTGATTCGTATCTTTTATTTATTTTCTTTATCTCGCGTAATAAAAGCATGATTAATTCTAGGGTTTTATTTCTTTTATTTTAATAATGAGTGAGTAGTTTTTCTGAGGTTTGGTTGCTGGGTAAAGGCGCGCTGCGACCCAATTAGGATTCATCTCGCAATTTTTCTGTTCATTAATTTAATTAAATAATCTTAGTTGGTGAAAACTACATTCGTTGGACGAATCCGAGACATTGCCGGGACTCATGAGAGCGGGAACAGGGGACCAAAACCTGTTTGCCGCGGTGTACGGGACCGGCAACCTTAGAATTCGCATCCTTCGGAGTTTCCAATTCTCCCTAATTTTAACCGTTTTTAGAACTTTGAAAAGCGAGTGGATTCTGATTGGGTAGCAAGCGCCGGATTCCCTACGACCGTGCCTCTCTTTTTAATTATTTGAACAGTTATTTCCTTAAGTTTTAGTTAATCTCAATCAAATCGACAAGGGGTGGCTACCTAAGAGCCCGTTTAAACTTTAATAACCCGGGTTTTTAGTCAGCTCACGTTTCAGTCTCTGTGAATTCGACTCCGGACTTACCGGATATTGTGCTGCGTCGGTCTCCGCCCTACGCTTGGGGCAACCCTTTATTTTAGGACTAGGAAATCGTCAAGCATACTAAGTCAGAGTAATTAATTACCCTAATAGATTACTACTTAAGTGAAGAAGAAATGAATCTGATTCTATCATTGATCTTTCTTACGGAGTACAACTGCGCACATGATATAAATTAGACATCACCTAACACAAACACGTGCAACATCATGTTACTATCTTCCCTAGCTATCTAACTCTCCAACCGACACTTTGATACTTTATTCAGAACAACAATCCTACCATACATACTCACTAACCATTGCCTCTGCAGTTGAAAGTGGAGTAGTAGCTTCAATGAAAATCGAACCGAACCTTGTGTCCCAACCATATTTCACTCCGAACCCGAAAAAGAAAAAACAAAACTAGTTGGCAAACTGTCAACAAATTGATAATCATAGTCTTCTTCTTCTTCTTTTTCTTCCCCTTTTTCCCCAGAACTTGTGCCTTGGCTCGGTGGTCTTTCCCCTTGGGTTAAGAGTCCCGAGGGTGAGGTTGGGGGTTCAAGTTGATGGAGCAGAGGTCCGCCCCTTGTAGTAATCTAACTCACTGACAACTAACATTCTACCTTGTGACAAAAAAAAAAAGAGCTGTCAACCAGACAGATGCAATAAATACAACCGCTATATCCCCTTAGAATAGGCCCTTTGGCTTCTTAATGTGAAGCATTAGCTTTATAATAAGTGATGGATTGTCTAACAATAATTAATTCACTAAGGATTTTTTTTTATATTCTAAATAACACTTATTTTTAATATGTCAACTACAAGATGTAATTAATGTTAAACGAATTGGTCCTTAACTTTATGAGAATATAAAGCTTATATATATGGATTGCGAATTGGATACTTAATCATAAGTTTTTGATGCCAAGTGCAGGTGTTTGGCTTATGCATTGTCACTTGGATGCGTACTTGCCGTGGGGCCTAGCGACTGCTTTTGTTGTTGAGAACGGGCACACACCGTCGACTTCTTTGCCTCCTCCTCCACCAGATTTACCCCTATGTTTGTTTTATGCTCAGCAAAGAAGATTTTTTTACCAAGGGTGGAGATAATGCCAAACCTGTTTTTGTTAATGCCAAAACTGTTTTTGTTAATGCCAAAACTTCAGTGCATGAAAGACATGTATCGTGTGCAAGGTACAACACTCTTATGCAAAAGTTTTTGCATTGAAAAAAAGTTTTGGCTGATTAGTGAAAAAAAAAAAAAAACAAGTTACAAAATTATTTTTTTTTCTGGCCGGTTTGGATCTTGGCCTTTTTTTCATTTTAAAGTTGCTTTGGTTCTTCCTGGTAGCTTGTGGTGTAATCAGTGATGGAGCCAACAAATGAAATCGGAGGGGCCAAACTATGAAACGAATTTTTGTTCTGTGATTTTTCAAGACTAATTCCAGTTATTCAAGTGTTTTTTTGAACGATTTTGATAAGTGGAAATTAATCTCGAGTGTTGTTGCTATCATATCGTTCGAAAACATGCAGCGTCATTACCGCACGATCTCATTTAGATAATAAAATAAATTGGGCTTTATCGACTAGCATTTATTAATTCTTAGAGCTATGAAAGAATGAAGTTGAAACTTACTTTTTTCAAAGTTTATGATTCCTGAATGAAAAAAGTTGGTATTTAGAACTTTAAGTAGTCGGCCAATAAAATATTGGTGTTCAAAGCTTCCTCAATAATTAATTGACATACATGAAATATAAAACTTGTGTGAATAAGAAAGATTAGTCCAGATATACAAGAAGGTAAATATTAATTTGGGACCAGGCTGCAAGAGTGATTTATTGTGAATTCCCTAGCCATAATATGGATGGACTGCCCTCGACCCGATCGGGGAAGTGAATAATCGAGCCGTACGTTTAAGCTGACCCGAACAACCCTTTTGTTAAAAAAAAGATATGTATCATATGAAGGGGAAAAAAATTGTGGGGTGGCTGGCCAGGCCCCTTAGTAGCTCCGCCAATTGGGTGTATGTAATACATATATATGTGTTGTTTGAACTCTGATATTAGGTCCATATTTCTTGGGGTGAACAAATTATGAATTTTGGATCCTCAATTATTTCCAAGTGAAGTGCGCGATTTCTATCACTTTGGAGTAATAAAGTAATAACTTTATTGTTGACGATTGCATGTATTTTTTTGTTTATTATTTTTTTGGTTTGAAATTAAAATGCCGAAAGGGCACTGACTTGTGAGTAAACAAAAAACCGGTGGCAGGTAGTAGTTGGTGATAGCCGCCCTCGTGCTTTTTCGGATGGCATGTGCTCATGTTTCCGGACCAGCTCACGTATCTTGATTAATTCTATGAACCCAATCCAACCACTGTACTCGTGGAGAGTCCAGTTAAAACCGAAGTGAATTAAATTTTATATGAACTGACTCCAAAAGAGTCGGTAACACCTTGAAATTTCAAACCCGAAATCTTAAAAGGAAACCAACCCCTAAGACCTAGGCCTAGATCGCCGGGCCAACTCGCAGGGTTTATCACAATTTCTGTTGTGCTGGTAGATTCCCTCGTGTTTTTCCATTTCTCTGTTAGTATTTTTTCAACTATATTTGGGACAGGTGACCAAAACTAGAAATTGATAGTGACAGCGTAACTCAGTGTGATCGATTTTACTATAACATAGGACGAATATAATATAAGATATTGACAGCAGTTGACAACGTCCCATCTATTCTTTGACAATAGTGTTCTATCAATTCATACATACATAGCTTAACTGGGACTGCAATTGGCCGGTGAGATTTGTTTTTTAAAGTTAATTGAGCTGTGTGTACCTCATTCGTGTTAGATTGTTACATCATATTTTTGTATCTACAGAAAAAAAAAATCAAAAAAAATATAAAAACATATATAGACAAAAGTTTATTTTTTTATTTTTTAGGAACGCTAACATAACACACACACACACATATATATATATATATATATGCATTAAACATTTACAGATTTAGCCAAGGAATGAGCAGCCTTGGCTTCAGTTCTAGCTAGGGACCTTACACACAGCTACAAACCTAAAATTACAAGCCAAATTCTAAATATCAACAAGAACCCGTTGAACCAACACATTAGCATCTTCCACACGCCGAAGCCCAGCCAAAAGTTGCAAACTATCCGAGCAAACATGAATCGCATCCCAATTTTTTTCCTTCGCCCAGGCAAGTGCATAAAACACCGCCAACGCTTCCGTCATAAGTGCAGATGACGCAAAAACCTTCCGCACCCCTTCATTAATTACGAACAAACCCACCCTCACCAATCGTACACCAAGCCACCGCTCCCTGAGTCGCATCCCTCTTCCAAGCAACATCAACAACCATCTTCACAGCAGGCCCAGTCTCCTGCTCTTGCCCTTTTATCACCAGCTTGCACCCCCCTTTCGTGCCATCTCCCACCCAGCCGCTGGCAGCAACACACAGCTTCCCCCCCCCCCCCCCCCCAATCAACAAGCCAGAAGATGATCCACCTCCCCCAATCCTACGTGCGGCGTGTCTGTTCCACCAACGCACAATCCAATCCCTCATCGATACCGGGACCCCACCGAAAAATCCAAACCCAATCTAGACGCCCTCCACACTCGCCTAGCAGCCTCACACTAAAAAAACACATGCTCCATGCATTGACTCGCTAGCTGCCTCACACCTTTGACAACCAACCTCCTGCACCACACCTCTCCTAGCCCGTGCCAACTTTAACCGGCAAAATCCTATGAAACTTTCTCCAAAAACCCTTCATCACATCTTCCTCCTGATTCCGCAAAACACAAGATACTGCTAAAAAATATTCACTTCGTCCCTTTTGTAGGGGTTCGATTAATCGGGACCTTGACTGTGGTGTCTGGTTAGGTTCTTTCCTCCGCTGCTCCGCTCGTCCGTCGCCTGACCTGCAAAGTCACTAGGGCTTTGGTTGCCCAGTGACCTTCCGATGATCAAGTTAGATCTCAGGGAAGGTGTTTAGGTCTAGGGTTAGGATAGTATTGCGTACCTCTTTCAGGTGTGTATCACTTTGTATTTATAGACCTAGGTTTGCTTGGTCTCCACGCTAGCGCGTGGTGAGTACGCTCGGGTAACCTCCTCGGGTGACGTCACATATGACGAGGGGGGCGAGGTGGTTACGGAGCATATGGGACAGATCTCAATGATTGTGCCAGCTGCATGGGGAGCATGATCCTCAAAGGTCCCACTCTGCTTAACACCGCAACCTAACCTCTTAGAAAGGCTTGCACCCAAGCATAGGGCTAGATCGTTGAAAGCATATAAACCGGTAAGACCGGATCGTTCCCACAGAGAAATCTTCTTCAGCGAATTCGGATTATATGTAATGTAGAGAGTTTCGGCGTTCAAGCGGCCAACTTCGGTATTTGATTCAAATGACGAAATTAAACTTGGAAATAAACTAGTTTAAGATGGTCGAGTCAAAAGGATTGATTCACCCACGACTTAGCCATCAAACGGTTTCTTCATCTAACTCAAGAGTGAACCGAAACCGTCCGGATTCCACTAGAAGAATTAAAACTGAAGACTACTTATAACTTAATTCAAAGCTCTAATTCAAATTGAACTCATTTAACGCAAGTGAGAGACGAAAAAGGATCGTTCGCACGCGTAAGATATATCAAGCTCGTAGCATGAGGCGATAGACTTCATTGATCAAAGAAGCCACCAACCTCATGATCAAAACTAGAAATCATGGGTTTAATTCATTCAAAACCTTGAAATCAAGCTAAAGTTTAGGTGAAACCATTTAAACGACTAATCCATAGAGTGAACCTCACCCCATGACCAAACCGATTAACTACTCACTCATAGCAACAAGACTAGAAAGCATGCAAGGAAATGAAAACATGTTTAGCCGATAGAAACGCAAATAAACTTGATTTATATAGAGATCTAGCTAGTGGCTACAACATTAACAAACAAGAAATTAACGGGAAATAAGTACCTTGAGTAGTTCTTGAAGAAAATGACAAGAAAAGCTTGAAAGACTAACAATAGAAATCCTAGAAAGCAAAAAGAAAGCTTAGGCCTAAAAGACTAGAAATGACCATCCATTCCATAAATGGCATACAAGCCTATTTATAGGCCTTACAAAATCAGCCAAAAAGTGGACAAAAAGGCCCCTAAAATATCCCAAAGACATGCCAAAAGTGGAAACTTTCCATAAAAGGAAGGTTGAAAAAGTTTGCCAAAAGCTGCTGGACGAAGGGACAAGGTACCGGTACCTCAAAATTGAGGTATCGGTACCAATCCAACTGATGGCCATTTTAGCAACATGGTACCGGTACCTTGTTTTTGAGGTATCGGTACCTTTTTGACATATTTTTTGGAAAACTTCACGGGCTCGCTCCGGACACTCCCGAACTCGGATTAAGGTGTTCTTTGAACCGTTGGAAAGCTTGACGAGTCTACTTTCTAACCCAATTGGTTTGGATCAAAAGTACTTTGTATATCAAAAGTTATGACAGATCTACCCTCAGCTAGTCGGAAGATGCATTGCTTTGGTAAAATCCTCACATGTCCTTCAATTCCCTTGACCCTTGGGCGACCCGAACAACCTCCAAACCATCTCTTCATGACTCTTCGGGCACCACAACGTGGTGGCACGTGGCCTTGAGCTCTTGGTTGCATCCGGAGCATTCCTTGGCGTTCAAAACCGCCTTATTAGCACGTTTTACCTGAAACATCCTCAAACAAACCTTACATGCAATAACGCAATAAAGGCTAAATAAACACAAGATAAAATAACATAAAACGGGACTAGTCACACCAAATATCTACAATATTGGGTGCTCATCACACCCCCCAACTTGAACTTTGCTAGTCCCTAGCAAACTAAACCAAAACATAAGCTATGCAACCTTCCCGAAACGAAGATACAAAAACTATGCTCAATAACTACAACTAGGCAAGAGTCCAAAACACCCTTTCTAATCCGATTATATGCAATCCACGCACAAACATGCCATGAACTAGGATGAATAAACTATGTCATATTAGAGTAGTCAAGCATGCATGCACCACAACGAGTTTCAACTCCAAAACTCACAAGGATACGCTCTTATTCGACTTTTCACACATTAAGATACGAGATTACATCCCATGACAAGCGCTAGCGAGAAAATGCAATAGCCAGAGACAAAAAGCTATGCATGCTATCAAAAGGGCGCTTAGAACGACAGAAAAGCTAATTATTGACAAGTATGGAAAGATTAGGAATATCACAACTTATGTAGTAATAGATATCGACCATGCATCTTACGGAGTTAATTAGCGTACAAAAGATCAACGGAGGACTTTATTAGCTTATAACGACCTTGGATACAAAGAGAGAGGGACTACAAAAACGTAGTGGCCATATACTTGCATGGTTTATCTACCCTTGGCCACTACCGACCCTAAACTACCCAAGACATGGCCACATATCAACCAAACATCAAACAAAATAACGACGAATAAAGAAAAACTACTACCACCGACTCCACCACACGTAGACGTCGTCCTCATCCGGGTCCTCTTGGTATTGAGTATCGAGCTCCCCCTTTCCATCGGACTCTTTCTCATCCGGAATGTAAGCTAGCCCGGAGGTCACACCAATTCTCTCATCATAGTATTCAACCCTCTTTCGAATCTACCTTTTGCTCTTTCATAGCATTTCTTTGATCTTTCTTTTCCTTGAAGAATAGGATCATTTGTAGTGAGAGAGATTGAGGGGCCAATTTTGAGAGCTTTGGAGAGGGAGATGAAAATTTGGGGCTTTAGCTTTTGTAGTGGGAGAGGAGAGATAGGGAATCACATACCATTCTTCTCCTTTTTGCATTCCAACCACTTCTATCATATTCACACCACCCCCAAACCATCTTGAATCATGAAAACACATTTTTGCACAACCCTCCAAACATACGGTTACCTAGGTTTGAACAATGGAAGAGACTCTGACTATGGTTCAAAACAAGGACGAGGAGACTCTTATGTGGTTTAATCAAACAAAAATGCCTTGAATCATTTCCTAAGTACGCTAGCAACTCCAACAAGATGCATGAAATATATATACACTACTCAAGCATGAACAAAAGATATTATTTACGCAAATGCGGGAAATGAGAGCAAAAAGCATGGGATGCTTCAAAAGTGAATCTCTACTCTAAGCGATGCACACTACTTGACTTGACTTTTAGGCTCAATTTGTTCATCAAAATTCATGTATATGCATATGACATGGATTAAAACACACAACCGAATTCGATGGGATACATGACTCTTGCCATTATTAACACAATTGAGCATATTTAAAGTATCTAGCATGCGAAATCCTTACTAACAAGGGAAGATTGCACAAAAAAGCAAAATTTTACCAAAAGCAGAAAAATGAGACAAGTCTCAAAAACATATATATATATATATATATATATATATAGCATATATAGCATATATATCCCTCCCCCCAACTTAAACGATGCTATGTCCTCATAGCATGAAGACAATTGAAATGAAATACAAGAGAGGGAGTAAACGTACCTTCCAACCAACTCTTCACGCGATTGAACGAGTCATACTTTTCTTCCCATTTCTCAAGCAAGAAACAGGTGGCTATACCAGACCATCAAAAGAGAAAAAGAAAAGAGAAAGAAAAAGAAAGAGAAAGAAGGAGAGATAGAGTGTTCAGCCACACGAGGGCTTTGAACATTCAACATGCCTGCAAAAACCAATAGTAGGAACATAGCATGCCACCCCACATTCTTCGCCAAGAATTGAATTTGACCATTCCACAAGAAAAGATACTTAGAGTAAAGCATATGCCGAATTCGTTTCAAAAATTGAAGTTCCACCAAGTGTATATGCCAAACCAGATTAACCTTCAAGTTGGTGATGAGTTTCTGTAAAAATAGATGGTAAACCATATTAAAATTATCAACACCTAGAAAATCAATTTGTTCTACGCCAACAAGATTCGAATTCTCAAGAGTAGGAGACCTACTCTTGGTCTCATATGCATTATCTTGCTCTTCCCACAAGGAGTCCATAAAAGGTTCCTCAATGAATTCAACTCCAACGAAGTCTTGCTTCGCACAAGTAGGAGACCAACAGTTGGTCTCAATCTTTTGGTCTCGCTCTTCTAACAAAATTTACAAATAATCCACCTCCTCGTCCATTTCCTTAATAGTGAGTAATTTCCCCAATGGGTAGATACCACAAGGAGAGGACACGTGATCTATCGTGCTCACCACAAGAGCCGGTTCCTCACAAATAGGAGACCAACTGTCGGTCTCATCCACGTTCATCTCTTCAGCTATGAGATGTTTTTCCAACGGATCCTCACATAGAGGTAAGGACTTAATGGGAGGGGAGGACTCAAGGGGAGAGAGCTCATCATTCCCTCCAAACTCTGAGGAGTTTTCGGAATCCAAATCAGAATCGTCAAGAAAGATACGCCGCTCACTTGCATTTTCAACAGAATAAAAATAAACCCAAGTTTGCGAAGCTTTAGCCAAATGAGCAAAGTAATACAATGCTTCGGCGGGCGTTTTGTCCAAAAAATCTCCATTGCACATCACGTCTACGAAGTATTTACTCTTTCGAGAAAGTCCTTCATAAAAATAGTAAGCTTGTTGAAAATCGTCATAGACATGATGTGGGACTCCATAAAACAAACCTTTATATATTTCCCAACATGCATAAAATGGCTCATCATCTACTTCGATAAAGGTTTGAATTTCGTGCATACGCATGGGGGAAAATTTCCCATATTCCTCCTCCATTCTAACTAGTAAAAGAACATGAAACTAAATACAAAAGATGGATACTTACAGTGGTTTGTCGAACCTCCAAATAAGCTAAAATAAGAGATCCCCGGCAACGGCGCCAAAATTTGCTTAACACCGCAACCTAACCTCTTAGAAAGGCTTGCACCCAAGCATAGGGCTAGGTCGTTGAAAGCATATAAACCGGTAAGACCGGATCGTTCCCACAGAGAAATCTTCTTCAGCGAATTCGGATTATATGTAATGTAGAGAGTTTCGGCGTTCAAGCGGCCAACTTCGGTATTTGATTCAATTGACAAAATTAAACTTGGAAATAAACTAGCTTAAGATGGTCGAGTCAAAAGGATTGATTCACCCACGACTTAGCCATCAAACGGTTTCTTCATCTAACTCAAGAGTGAACCGAAACCGTCCGGATTCCACTAGAAGAATTAAAACTGAAGACTACTTATAACTTAATTCAAAGTTCTAATTCAAATTGAACTCATTTAACGCAAGTGAGAGACGAAAAAGGATCGTTCGCACGCGTAAGATATATCAAGCTCGTAGCATGAGGCGATAGACTTCATTGATCAAAGAAGCCACCAACCTCATGATCAAAACTAGAAATCATGGGTTTAATTCATTCAAAACCTTGAAATCAAGCTAAAGTTTAGGTGAAACCATTTAAACGACTAATCCATAGAGTGAACCTCACCCCATGACCAAACCGATTAACTACTCACTCATAGCAACAAGACTAGAAAGCATGCAAGGAAATGAAAACATGTTTAGCCGATAGAAACGCAAATAAACTTGATTTATATAGAGATCTAGCTAGTGGCTACAACATTAACAAACAAGAAATTAACGGGAAATAAGTGCCTTGAGTAGTTCTTGAAGAAAATGACAAGAAAAGCTTGAAAGACTAACAATGGAAATCCTAGAAAGCAAAAAGAAAGCTTAGGCCTAAAAGACTAGAAATGACCATCCATTCCATAAATGGCATACAAGCCTATTTATAGGCCTTACAAAATCAGCCAAAAAGTGGACAAAAAGGCCCCTAAAATATCCCAAAGACATGCCAAAAGTGGAAACTTTTCATAAAAGGAAGGTTGAAAAAGTCTGCCAAAAGCTGCTGGACGAAGGGACAAGGTACCGGTACCTCAAAATTGAGGTATCGGTACCAATCCAACTGATGGCCATTTTAGCAACATGGTACCGGTACCTTGTTTTTGAGGTATCGGTACCTTTTTGACAGATTTTTTGGAAAACTTCACGGGCTCGCTCCGGACACTCCCGAACTCGGATTAAGGTGTTCTTTGAACCGTTGGAAAGCTTGACGAGTCTACTTTCTAACCCAATTGGTTTGGATCAAAAGTACTTTGTATATCAAAAGTTATGACAGATCTACCCTCAGCTAGTCGGAAGATGCATTGCTTTGGTAAAATCCTCACATGTCCTTCAATTCCCTTGACCCTTGGGCGACCCGAACAACCTCCAAACCATCTCTTCATGACTCTTCGGGCACCACAACGTGGTGGCACGTGGCCTTGAACTCTTGGTTGCATCCGGAGCATTCCTTGGCGTTCAAAACCGCCTTATTAGCACGTTTTACCTGAAACATCCTCAAACAAACCTTACGTGCAATAACGCAATAAAGGCTAAATAATCACAAGATAAAATAACATAAAACGGGACTAGTCGCATCAAATATCTACAATATTGGGTGCTCATCACACTCACAGAAACCGTTATCTCCTGGAAGCCTCTGGAAGCACTGGAGCATGCAGCGAACCGATGCTCCGAAGACGGTAACAACCGAAGTCCGAACACTGACCGAAGTATCTCCCGAAGAGAGCTAGTCAGAAGAACCTGGCCCGGACCCTAGCTTCTGGACAGGGTTTGAACCCCGGTTACCGAGCTGATAACCGAGGGCCCTACACCTTTTTTGGAGTCCAGTATTTCATTTTGAGCTGTTCCTTAATAAGTGTCTATTTTGTAAAGTTAATGGATAAAAAATTGTACATTTTTCATTTTGTCCATAAAAGTAGATTTCATTTTGAAAAGTTAGTAAGTAAAATTGTAATGATGATGTCTCCATAGAGGGTAAGTAGGGAAAGTGGAGGTAAAAGTTGATGTGAAAATTATAATAATTATGTTTTTTTTAATAAGTTTTTTTTATAGGCAACAAGATTTTATTAGAAACTCGACAAAATGTACATTGAGGAAAGACCAATTATGGACCACAGAGGATGATGTACCATAAGAGGACTACAAAAGAAAGAAAAGAAGAGGAAAAAAAATACATTCAAAAGATATTGAATGAGCCCAGAGATAAAATGACCCAAATAGCATCACTTTCAAACCATTTGAAAGTCAAAACCAGCACCAACTCTCTAACCCAGGGGTGAACACTCATCGACATCAGCTTAACCTCCAAATCAGCAAAACATTAAGCAAAAGCATATCAGAAACATTGGCAGCCAAGATTCCCTCCATTGAAAAGAGATATCCAACACAGCAAGTTCAGAACAAACATAACCATCACAGCAGATTGCAATTTTCAGCAAGAAACCGAAACATAGACATCTCATCATTCAGCTCCTCCAGGGACTCTTAGCCCTCCCCAGATGTTTTTTTAATAAGTTGGATTATAAAACTGGACACTTAAAAAGGAACGGAGGAAGTATGCCGTTTTAACTGAAAATCTCCCATTCTTGGATCTTATATGGATTTTTTTTTTCAAATTTAGTATATATTTTCATATTTTTCGAATCTTCTCACCAAGATTGAGACAAAAAAAAAAAAAAAAAAACTTTCTCCGTCCCGATTTGTTTGTCCAATCTCCGGTTTCCAACTTATTAAAGAAACCAAATCTGATCCATTAATTTGAAAACTTATATAACTTGATTATTGATTTTGAAATTAAACAATCAATTTAGGACATATATAAATCAAAAAAGGAAGAAACTAATCGGGACAGATAGAGTCATACGTAAAAATTTGATCTGAATGTGGTGTAAAGATTCATGACAAAGAAAGGTTGCCAAATATATTCTTAAAAAGTAAGGCAAACTCAACTTCAAAACCGTGCCGCCCACTTTGGTTGGGCGTTTTGTACAAAAGGGTTTTTTTTTTCTTTTTCTTCTTTTATTCAACCGGTGGGGCTACGGGGTCTTCACCCTGACCACCACTTTGGTGCCAATTCCCACGCAATCGAGTTTATTAGAGAGGTGCTTTCCCCCTCCCTCGACACAACCTCTCCGGGACCCCACCTCCACCTTTTCCGTTTTACCCTAAATTCTATTCTAATTTTCTAATTCTTTATTTGTTTACTTACTTTATTTATTTGAAGTTTACGCTTTTTCTAGGCAGCTACTTTTGACTGGTCTTTCTTGCTCCCTGTCCCACCGAGAAACTTTTGGGTGCCGAGTGGGCACGATGTGGTGCCTAAGCAGTCTTTGAGCTGTCTATTTTGATTTTGAACGGTTCGGATTTAGAGAGAGAAAAAAGTGAGAGAGAGTGGTGGGGAGAGAGGAGGGAGAGTGTTTTAATCTAAGACATTCAATACAGTTTTGGACGGCTCAAATGGACTGCTCGGGCACTTAGAGATTGCTTCAACTGTACTTCGTTGAAAATATTAACCCCCCCACTGTGCTTTAATCCAACCGCCACTGCTGTTCTCAACGACAACGTCCGGAGTTTGTTGCCCGGGCCAACTTGCCCAATACAAGATAGCTAGAGAAGCCCCGCACGCAACTCACTCTCTCTTTCTCTCCACGTGTTTGAAAAACAGATTGTGAGATGAATAAAGTCTAGAACCACGCCTAAATCACACACTCTGAGGCCGTGTTTTCACTAAAGAAAAACGGAAAAAATTGCATTTTTTGCAAGTTGTTCGCACGAATTAATAAGTTTCAGTAGTTTATCATCTTGCTCATACTAATAAAAAAGCTGTTCGTAACAACTTCTCTCTCAATATATTTTTTACTCAACATACTCATCAACAAATTATTCACTAATAGAGTACAAAACAACTTGATATTTCTTGCCAACTACTAATTCATTGTCGAAAACAACTAACAACTTTTCAACTATAAAAAAAAATTCTTCAAATTTTTCCTTAGCGGAACACCCCCTCATTTACATACTCTGTGGCCGAATCACACACCCATTTATACAGTCACACCCACAAATGTGTGGACGGATTCCACACACTACACATTCAATATGTGTAGAGCCCACACACTTTTGAGTGTAGGTGTGTTGTTTAAAAGTGTGGTTCAAGAATTTTTGTTGTCAGATTAGAAGAGCTTAGACCAACTCGAATAGAGTGGTCCAATAGAGATTCGTCATTCTTAGAATCAGGACCACTTCCCTTCCCTATCCCTATCATTTTCATCTTCAAAATACTAATTAAATGCAGATTTCCACCCAACCCCACAAAACTTGCTATGTGGGTAAGTTATTTTACCTTAAAAAAAACAAAAACAAAAACAAAAATCCAACACAACCACGTACCCAGAAAAACGTCATGGTCTTTCTGAAAACTTATCCTCATTCTCAATCCCTCCCTATAAATTGAGCCTCAGCTGGCTCATTTGTAAGGCAGTATTAGAAACCAGTGAGCAATTACAGAGAGCTGGTGAGGCTGCAGAGAGTGTGTGAATAATATGTACGTAGCTCCTCCTTACAAAATTATAAGTATCGGCTGCCCCTCCCGGGACTACCCGATCGTATTTGGAAAAAACACGTATATCTTTGTGTTGTGCGTGATTGGATGTTTGTTGTGTTTGGTTCATATCCTTCCTAGGCGTAACAGCTACCACCTCTATATAAACACCAATCTTGGTTTGATATTGCCATACAAGATAGATTGTTTCTGATTTTCCATACATGGCTCGTCCTATGTTGTTGTTGACATTTGCTTTAGCCCTTTTGGTTTATTCTTCAGTGGCCTCTGCCGAAATCGTGGAGCATTCTTTTTATGTAAGTCTTTCCGAAACGAATTTGATGCACTTTGGTTTTTAGTAGTTTTTGTTCCCTCATTCTGAGCTGCTTCTTTTTTTTGAGAGAGAAAATATATCAAATTCTTGAATGCATGCATGATGCATCAATTGGGGTAAATCCTTCTATTGCATCATTGTGCTGGGGGACGTTATTTGAAACTGACCTTGTTCGTTCGGGATTTTGAATGAGGTTTTTTAGAGTAATGAGTGAAAAGATATAAATATTAAAAAATTATTGGACACTGTGTCTAGGGATTGGACTTGAGTTGTTGGTTCTATATCTTTCGGTTTGTTCGGATTTAGGGTTGTTTTCTTTTAGTTTGTGGCTGTTTTAGTGTTTGGCTGTTGGGCTGTTTTGAGACTTTCATGTTTCTTGTGATGTTTTTGGTTGGCTTCTTGCTTTTCTCTGGGTGAGATTCTCGGGTGGCTTTTGCCGGTGAGCCCATGATCCTTTTAATCTTTGTAATTATCTACAAAAATTAATAAAATCTTCCTTTTGCCGATAAAAAAAAAAAACAGGTGTTCGCTATATTCCCCGATATATATGTTCTTATTTGGGGTTACGATTAATCAATAACATAATTACTTCATTTTATCTTCGCATGAAAGTAATTAACTCCTCTTTTATTTTATTCATTCTTGCTCTCAATCTTAAAATTTGTCAAAAAGTCTCAATTTCAATGTAATTAACTCCTCTTTTCAAACCGGCTTTGGACATACGCCGAGGACGCAGCGCATCGGACCACCAATTTTTTCCTATGTTTTGGAGACCCAAGCTTTTTATACACTTGCATTATGTACATAAATATATAATTAATAGGAAAATGTCTGCATGAAAATTAGGGCTCAATTTAAGTGAAAGTTCAAGACAAAAGGCCCAAACAAATGGTGGTAAAGATGTAATTTTAAAAGTATGTGGGAACGTTTAGAGATTAAATTTTTTACACTGCTGGTGTAAACATTTATTTCCTTCAAATTAATTACATTATGCCATGTGGCCATGTTCTATTAATTGGTACCATTGTTTTGACGATGTGGCGCAATATAATTGATTTGGAGGAAATAAATATTGGGAAATGATATTGGCACTCCAAAAATTGATGCAGGCACTCCAAAAAACAAAGGAAAGTGACTTTGGAGTTACACTGATTTTGGAGTGCCTGCATCAATTTTTGGAGTGCTAATATCATTTCCCTAAATATTTATACTGCCGGTGTATATAATTTATTCTCTAAATTTTATGATAAGAAATACAATAAAAATTTTGGTGGTAAGCAAAGGTGATAATTGTAATTCATACGCGTTGTTTGGTTCTCTCTCAAAAATATTTTCTCCAAAATTTTGAGTGCTTCGTCTTTCGTGCTTTTTCGTCTTTAGCATTTTTTTTACTTATTTTTTTCTTTTTGGAAGTAAATAGCGTACCTTTATTCAAAAGCTAAATTTTTTTTTGTTAAAATGTTCAAAAAAAATTGATTAAAGACAAAAAAATACTTAAATCTATAAAACTTTTTTTATCTCAAAACTAACAATCAAACAAAGGAACAAGTTTTTTGAAGTCACAATTGGTCAAATCTAGATTGCTTGTAAAATACATGCAGTTGACAACTTGACTAACTATTGCTTCCAGAAAAACAAGTTTTTTGAAGTTACAATTGGTCAAATCCTACCTTCGGTCATGCACCTATGTCGCAAGAATATGGAATGGATTAGCTTTCACAGAAAAGATATGGTGGCTAAACTTGGATTTTTTTATCAGGCTAAATTTAATTATGAGAACTTAATTACTCCCTAGCTCCGTCCCTTTTTTTAGAGTCCAGTATTCTATTTTGGACTATCCTTTAATAAGTGTCCATTTTGTAAAATTAATGGATAAAAGTTGGTGCATTATCTATTTTGCCCCTAAAAATGGATTCCATTTTGAAACGTTAGTGAGTAAAAGTGTAATGATGATATCTCCATAGAGGGAGTGGAGATAAAAGTTGATGTGAAAGGTGTAATGATGATATCTTTTTAATAAGTTGGAGTTACGAAGCAGGACACTTAAAAAGGGACGGGGGAGTACTACTTTTGCAGCAAAAAATGCTAGAATAGTGATGTTTAAATAATACATTTTGAATTAATTGGATGTTATTACGGTTTTTAAAACCAATAGTATTTTATTTTTAATTTTTTTAATTATATATAGGGGTTCATTTTAAAAAATTTGCATCATGCCCCGAAAAATTCAGAGCCGGCCCTGTTGACCTTATGTCTATTATTAATTTTAATTGAACTCATTTAATTTTCGTGCAAAATTTTTTGACAAATTATCCACCGAATGGACTTTTTTTAATTACTGTATTCAAAAGGAATGGAGCGAGTACTTTTGTTTTTGCCAAAAATATATATTCAACACATACACACAAATATTTCCCTGTTCAAAAAAAAAAAAACCACACAAATACATACACATACACACGCCCATTATGCATGTTTGGAAATGTAATGTAATTTTCTCATAAAATTAATTTTTTGTAGGTGCAAAATATAACTATGAACCGGTTGTGCAAGCAACAAGTTATCAACGCCGTGAATGGAAGCCTTCCCGGTCCAACTATACAAGTTCATGAAGGTGACACGGTGATCATTCATGTCTTCAATAAATGTCCCTACAACCTTACGATTCATTGGTAAGTATTACGAGTCTACGACTTTATATATACCACTGCCACATTTTTCAACTACTAGAACTCCCTTGTCTGTAAATAGTACATATAACGTAGGATATATTAATTTCCAGCTGGTATTTGAATATATATATATATATATAGTTAACTAGTGCATGCCCGTGCCTGAAGGTACGGCTCACCAGTTTTGTCTATCTAGATTCTTAAAGGCCAATGCCCTATTCGCAAAATCCCAACTACAAAAAAAACGATAGCTATTTTGTGTTGATTCAAGTTAACCGGTAGATATACTTGAGCTATTGTTTTTTTGTAGTTGAAATTTTGTGTTGATTCAAGTTTAACTGGTGTATATACCAATATTGAGAGAAGAGAGGAGAAGAAAAGGAGAGGAGAGGGGGAAGTAAGAAAGAAAACAAATTTCCATATTTTTTTGTCAAAAAGAAAGGAAAAAATCGGAAATTAAGGGAGAAAAATAATGGGTTTTCAAATTTCAAACCCAGACAAATGATAACCCTTGGATGAATTGAATTTTAACCTTCAAACCCTTTATTTAATCAGAGCCTTTCAATGTGCCACGTTGGACAGTTGTGAGAGAGACATTTTGCAAACCGTTGTGTATTGTAATATAGATTGGCTCATTGAATATTTGCTACATATATGTTAGTATAATAAAGGGTAAATTTCATTAACACCACTGAGGTTTACCTATATGACAGATATCCCCATGAGAAATAGTAATGAATCTCCTGTGGTTTCTTTGTGCATTTCACCAAGCCCACCAATCAACAATTTTTTGTCCAAACATGTGATAAATTGAGCCAAAAGTGACTTTTATATATATATATATATATATATATATATATATTTATTTATTTATAAATTCACCATTCCTCATATTTAAAAATTTGTCTGATTCGAATTTTTTTTCATTTTTGTAAACCTAATCTAGCTTTCAATCATATTGTGTCCTTTGTAGATTTTGAACACAAGACTAATTGGAAAAGGAAAAAAATGACGCATTACTTACAAAAGTATATAGAAAAAAAAATCAGCAAAAAGTCAATTTAGTCCTAACGTAGGCTTACCCACAAGTGCACACATTGTCCTATCTACTAGTATTGATTTTAGTACTGCTGTTAGGCTTGAGACTTTAGGAATTGTTCTCTTTTTTTAGGTCTTCGGTTTGTAACTTTTCAGGTGTTATGAATTCTTGTAGGACCAGTCTAATTATATAGTATTTTCCTCCAGCTTTAATCGGTCCCCCCATTCACAGCAGCGTGATTGAGCCTATAGGAATTAGTCGAAGTGCGCGTAAGCTGACCCAAACATCTTAATTTTTAAAGAAATGCTTATAGTATCTGGGAAGTAGGAAGCAAAAGACTAAAGCCATCAAACTGTTCATACCATCAAACTAAATTTCTTAACCAACGTTCTTAACCGAAAATCAACTGCCACTCTTTGATTAACTAATGGCCCTTGCTTACAATTCTAACATTAAAAGAATTTATAAGTACACCAAATTAAATATATGATGACATGTTCATCGCAATTGCATTATTTTTCTATTTTCTATTCCAAAGCGCGTTTAGTAGTGGTGAACGTATAAATAGTAAAGTTTCTCCCCTCTCTAACAGCTTAAGCTTTTAGATGAGTTGCTGGTTAACAATTTAATATGGTATCAGAGCAGGCAACAGACCATGTGTTCGAACCTCACCGTCTACCTAATGTTAAAATATTTATAAGTGTTTAGCCTGCTTATGAAGAAGAGCATGGCAACACGTGAGGGGGCGTGTTTGAAGATATAAAAGTTAAAGTTGCTCAACTCTCTAACAGTTTAAACTTTTAAATTAGTTGGTGGTTAACAATCTAATAAGTAGCATTAACATAGTAATTAATAAGGGCCCTGCCTAACTTCCTAACAACTTTATTTTTTTTAACGGCGAAAAAAAGATTTTATTAATCAAAAGTAAGTAAGATTAAGATGATCGGCTCAAAAGGACAGAAGAGAATGGCATCACAACATGAGAGGGCCGCATCCCAACGAAGTTGACATCCAACCGGCCAAGCGACAATCATATGCCACTCGAGACCACAACGGAAAAGGTTGATAAGAAGTCAACCAATCCGAGAACAAAAGATCCAAAGCAAAATTCCAAGAAGCAACGAATCACCTTTCAACCCTTACTAGGATCAAGGGAATTTCAGCACCAGCAATAAAAAAACATCAGCAAAACAGCAGCAGAAGCAACAAAGGGATTTCAACTGTAATTTCCGCACAAGCTATTCCTCCTCCCGTACGAAGGCTTGGTTCTCTTTAATTAATTTTTTCGTTTTACATGTTTTGTTCGTCTTGTCTGAATTTTTGTTAGATTCGCGTGATATTTTTGAGATTTATCATCCTTCTAGACGAGAGGCGTCTAAAAAGTACAAAATTATAACCAAAAACAAACAAAAAAAAATACTAAAGACGAAAAAAAGTATCAAACAACTGTCTTTTAGAGCTTAAGTGTCGTTTTATTTGAATTTTTTCATCGGTCCATATTTTTATAGATTGGATATTTTTCATTTTTTTATCTTTCAATCCATATATAGGGTATTTTTAGCATTATAAATTGAAAGATATAAAAAATTTCTTAAAATGTTTGGAATAGTGAAAAATCCTAGCTCGCCTAGGAATATAAATATTTGCTATTTTTTAATCTCTCCAATTAATTAACCCACCAACAGATAAGAAAATCAATCTCGCAAACGGAAAGCAATAAACAGAGAACACCAAGATATACGTGGAAAACTCTGAACGGGAAAAAACCACGGGAAGGAATCAAAACACTATACTCATTGTACGGTTACAAACAAACTTATACTTACAACCTAGAATCGCTTTCGATTGACCGCAGCTGCCTTGAATCGCTAAAGCCTTCCGAATATACTTCTAGAGATCCACAGAAGCAACTTGTATTGTATAAATTTGCACGTCTGTTGGCTGCCTCTATTGCCCGTGACCTAGTAGCCAAAAGAATACTACTATATATACTAGTTGTGCCACGTCACAAACTGAAAGTCTGATCAATCGGTAGGCCGATTTGTTCCACTCCCAAAATTCGTCTTATCTAGACAGATTGCTCCAATTGATGTCCGGTTGATAACCCCATCAATTCGTTATGTTCTTGCTTCCTCCATTCGCAAAGTCGTTCTGCCTATAATCATTCGAATCACTTTCTCTCAATTACAAATAAAGATTTCCTTCCACTTCCTAAACAGACACTCTATAAACAAAAATAAAATACAACTCGATAAATGGGGATATAAATAAATATGTGTTTTGTCGTAGAATTTGCCAACACAGATAAACCGTGGTATATGGTCCTAACAAATAGTAACATGGATACTCAATATGGAACAGAGGGAGTATTTGTTCGAAACTTATTTCGGTATTTTTTCATTTCGCAACTTTTCGTTTAGCTTTTTGTCGTAATTTTTAAGGTTAATCGTTCATCTCGATGAGACGAATCAGAAAAATATAAAAATATGGACCGATGAAAATTTTCAAATAAAACGACACTTAAGCTCTAAAAGACAGTTGTTTGATACTTTTTTTTTCGTCTTTATTGATTTTTTTGGTCATAATTTTGTACTTCTTAGACTCCTCTCGTCTCATCTAGACGGATGATTAGTTTCAAAAATATCACGCGAATCTAACAAAAATTCAAAAAAGATGAACAAAACATACAAAATTTAAATTAAAAAAATAGATTAAAGATAACCAAGCCTTTGTAGGGGAAGAGGAGTAGTTTGTGCGGGAATTACAATTGAAGTCCTCAGATTTTGTTTGTCACGTGTCAGTTTTTTTGTGAAGGAGGGATACCAAGTGAGTTATATACTCGTTATACCAAAAAGTTTCTCTCCACCAGCAATAATTATATGACCACACTCACTTACACAAATACTTTACACACACGTATTTTGATGGGTTCCACACACGTTGGAGATGTAGGGTGTGTGAGCCCCAATGTGAATGTGAGTGGGTTTGCATAAGTGTTTATGCTTGAAGAATGATTGTTTCCACAAGTCACAAAATGGCTCATCAAAAGTAGCCTTGGCATGTTCCGCTATCTAAAATAAATAATTATTTTTCTAATAAATACTTATTTTTTGAATTAAAGGTGATGTAATGTGAAAAAATTACCTTAAAAAATAAGAACCTTAGCGGGATGAGGCAAAAATGCAGTACAGCCTCATGATTGAGCAGCAAGTGAAGCATAGGGATTAGGGAGTGAACAACAGAGACTCAAACCAAAAAAACATAGACCAAAGTACAGAAAACCCAGACCCACAGAACACCTAAAAAACACTCTTCTGCCCCACAAACACAGACCCACCAATATTTCCAAACACAAAAGCAGCTCACCCAACTTGCAACAACAAGAACCAGCTCCAACCACATACAAACCAAAGAAGACCAAAAGAAAAGAGACCCCCCAGAACACCACACAGATAGACACAAAGATGAGATTTAGATAGAGGCTAAGACACAGCCAAGTTTGAACAAAAAGCCATCCACATAGTAGATGTTAGATCCCCATTTAGTTCTAACCCAAAAAACGACTTTGAGTTTTATTGTTTCCAGAACTTCTGCCCAATCAGGTATTGTCTTTTCAAATGGATTGAAAGTGATGCCATTTGGGCCATTGTGTCCCTGGGCTCATTCAATATCCATTGAATGTATTTTTTCCTCTTCTTTTCTTTCTGGTGTAGGCCTTTTATGGTATCTCACCCTCTGTGGTCCGTAATTGGTCTCCACTCGATGTACCCTTTGTTGAGTTCTAATAAAATTTTGTTTCCTATAAAAAAAAAAACTTCTGCCCAATCAGGTGGAATATTTCCAAAAGCAAGCTTATTTTTTTTACTAACTTTTTTGCACGGTCTTTTATGTTGTTTTTTCTTAATTCATACTAGATTTGAGTCTAATTTTTACATCAGTTTTTTTGGGTCTTTTATTTTTTTGTCTTATATGACTTCTTCTTCTTTTTTACTTGGATCGATAAATTTGTATTTCCAATTCATTTCATAGAGTGCATACATCTGGTGTGATATATATATAGATTTGATCCAAATCTAGTAAGAATTAAAGGAAAACAACAAAAATGTTGGCGTCAAAAAGTCTTCAAAAAATTAGGCCAGAGAGGACCTAACAACTTCAATGTCCTGATAATCTTGTAGGCACGGGATTTTCCAGCTACACAGTGCATGGGCGGATGGGCCTGAATATGTAACTCAATGCCCAATACTCCCTGGAAATAAATACACATACAAATTCACCATCACAGGTCAAGAAGGGACCCTTTGGTGGCATGCCCACGCCCAATGGCTTCGCTCAACTGTACATGGGGCGCTGATCATCCGACCAAGAAAGGGTTACACGTACCCGTTCCCAAAACCCTTCGAAGAGTTCCCCATTCTTTTGGGTAAATTCCAAACCCTTCTATTTATTCTCAGTAAAATTATATCAAGCTTCATAGTTCATAAATCCATGAAGGTTGACACACAGTAATTAACTAATCTATTAAGCAGTTATAGATGTAAATCAAGTTTCGAATTAAAAAATGATAGTCTGTAAGCACAGATTTGTGTTCATAGATTGTAGACTATCGTGTCCCTAACAATTCGATGTACGTTGGTCACACAAAATAATGAGAGGTTGACATGAATCGGACAATTCCGAACACATCTGTGGGCATAACTCTTTTTAGCATTGCTCCATATATGTATTAAATCTGTATTTCTACATGGTCGAAATTAACCAGTCTTCTTTTAACAGAAAATAGTAAAATGTTTCTGCCTAAAATAAACACCTTGAGATTGCAAGAAAACATTTGAAAATTTAAAAGTAATGATCAATTAAATTGCAATTGCAGGAGAGTGGTGGAATGCTAATATTATCGAGATCGAGGAGCAAGCACTAGCCGACGGGCGTGGGCCTAACATTTCCAACGCTTTCACCATCAACGGTTGGCTTGGTGATTTATATAATTGCTCATCAACCGGTGAGTGACATTAACAAAAATTGATTAACAAACAGATATTTTATTCACATTGACATGCGAATGACATTTTTGAAATTGCAAAGTGATAGAGTGACTACTTTGGGTTAAGAACCATTCACATTTTGAACATATATATTCGGAATTTTCTGTGATTAGGCACATATAAGCTGAAGGTTGTACGAGGAGAAACGTATCTCTTGCGTATCATCAACGTTGCACTCAATAACGAGCTCTTCTTCAAGATTGCAAACCACACAATGACAGTCGTCGCCGTCGACGCTTGTTACACCAATCCAATGGTCACCAACACCATCGTCATAGGTCCTGGCCAGACCATCGATGTCCTGCTCACCGCCGACCAACCGCTAGCCTCCTATTACATGGCGGCACATTCCTACGACAGCCTGGGAATGGCATATGATAAAACAACCACCAGAGGTATCATTATGTATGAAAATGCCTCATTGTCAATCTCTCCGATGCCGGACCTGCCGGCCTTCAACGACACTCCTACGGCGTTCGAATTCTTTTCCAGTCTAACGAGTCTCGTGAACGGGCCTCACTGGGCACCAGTCCCACTCAAAGTCGATGAACACATGTTTGTGACGGAAGGCTTGGGCATGGTCCCTTGCGGAGCAAACAATACCTGTGGGGCTCCTTTAGGGCTACAATTTGCAGCGAGCATGAACAACGAGTCTTTCGAGCTCCCTACCAAGTTATCAATGCTGGAAGCGTTTTACTACAATCTGACGGCTGGGATCTACACCGCCGATTTCCCTAAATATCCACCAGTGGTGTTTGATTATACGAACACAAGCAACGCCTTGAATACGGCGCTCATAATGACACCAAGGTCAACAAAGGTTACGAAATTGAAGTATAATTCTACGGTTCAAATTGTATTTCAAAACACGGCGTTGGTGGGTAAACAGAGCCACCCGATACATTTGCACGGGTTTAACTTTTATGTTTTGGCCCAAGGGTTTGGCAACTACGACCCCGTAACGGGGCCAAAAATGTTCAATCTCGTCAATCCACAAATACGCAATACCGTCGGAGTGCCCGTTGGAGGATGGACAATCATTAGATTCACGGCAAATAATCCTGGTATGTTTTTGCTATTGTATCTTTACACCGGATTAATTTCTATGATTATTGCGGATCAAAAAAAATTTCTATGATTTATTTGTTCGTTTATATTTTCTAAAGAATAATCTGTTTGTCCCATTTCGTTTACTTGGTTTTCAATTTTAGGATGTCACAAAACGTTTGCTTTTTGAAAAGTCAAAGAAAACATATGTAATTTCCACAAATTTACCCTTATAAATGATTAAAAGTAGTTCTAAAGATGGAGATCATAGAGTTAATTGCACGCCTTGTTATAAAGTTGAGTTCTCCCGTGAAGCAAACAAAATGGAACGAAGAGAGTAGCTAATAATGAGATAAACAAATAAAACCGTTTGTTGAGCTTCCTTAATAAGGTGAATAAGGGGTCGATAATTAAGCACTAGTCCTCACACACACATACAAAAAAGAGCTTAATTAAGTACTAAGAGCATCTCCAATTAATGGGCCTCTCTCTATTTGTGTGTTAAAATATGTGTTAAATAGTGTACCAAAATAACAATAGGTTCCACATTTGAATGTTAAGACATTTTTTAAGGGTTTTCGTAAAAAAATCACCTCAATCCAATACTCATAGATGTTCGATCCAATCGTCTAAGTTTTCATTCAGATTTTAGAATAATGAAAAGTTAGACGATTGGATCGAGTACCTCTAGGTATTGGATTGAGCTGATTTTTTGTGAAGACCCTCGAAAAATTATTTTACTTTTAATGAACGACTTGAATTATTTGTGTGGGACCCGCGATGGGCCCAACAATAAAATCTGTGCTAAATCTGTGCACAGATTATCTGTGTATGTAGCAGGGTCTACAATAAATGTCAAAAAGAAAAAACAGTCGGTCATTTCATTTTCTCATAGGCTGAACTTGGGACTTAAATAAGGGCCCATTTATTGTTTGGCAGCTACACGGCCAAAATTAGCACACATCCTACACTACAAGTCTATAACCCTCTAGCTCATAACACAATAATTGGAGTACCTAAAACGCATTTTTATTTGTTCATTCTTAACTGATACAGTACCAATTATTTACTCCTACAATTTTAACGATTTTTAGTTAATCGGTTAGAAGAAAAAAATAAAAGTGCTGTGAAATAAATTGGCCCTTAAATTATGAGAATAGCGCGTGTGGATTGCAAAATGGATACTTATTCGTAAGTTTTGAAAATTTGATGGCAAGAGCAGGTGTATGGTTGATGCATTGTCACTTCGATACGCACTTAACGTGGGGACTAGCGACTGCTTTTCTTGTTGAGGACGGGCCCACGCCATCGACTTCTTTGCCTCTTCCTCCACCAGATCTACCCCGTTGTTCGTTTTATGCTAATCAAACAAGATCTTTTATTAAGGATGGTGATAACACTAAAACTGTTTTTGATGATGTCAAAACTATTTTTAGCTCTTGGCCTGCTTTTCTTATACCATGTTTTATTGTATTTGTGTGGTTTTCTTGTACCATGTACAATGTACAACACTCTTATGCGCAAAAGTTTTGGTATAAATAGAAGCAATTTACGTATTATCATTTTCCTTTTATTAATCAATGAAAACAAATTTCCAAGTATTTTATGTGGTATGGCACTATTGGCTTTTCTTGTTTTGCTTTGGCTCTTCTTTGTGAGATTGTGGTTTGAGTGTTTCGTATAAAATCAAGGGAAATTTATATAATGGTCCTCCTAGTTTCATCCGAGTCTCAATTTTGTCCTCCAAGTATCAATTACAACTCTTTTGACCTTCAAGTTTGGTTTTCGTTCCAAATTGGTCCAATTGATAACTTCTGTAAGCCAAACTGGATGGAAAAAATCAGATTGATGGTAGTTTGGACGTTGCAGTTCGTACCAAGTTGATCCAATTGATAACGTCTGCTATCAATCTGATTTTTTCTGTCCAGTTTGGCTGACAAACGTTGTCAATTGGACCAACTTGGTACAAAAACCAAACTTGAAGGTCAAAAGAGTTGCAATTGATATTTGGAGGATGAAAATGAGACTCAGGTGAAACTAGGAGGACCATTTCTATAAATTTCCCTAAAATCAATTACTCCCCCACAAAAAAGAGGTACAAGGACTAAAAAAGATCTACGTACCCTATTGTCAAGGAAAATGTTAACCTCAGTCTAATGGCAATGGTAATTAATGTGCGAAAAGTTCAATGATATCGATGAAATGTGTATAGATATCCAAGAAAATGTGTTGATGTCTGTGGAAAGTAGATTGAAACTCAAATTTATTTGCTATTAATTGTGGATTATCCACTACCTACTGGACTGAAGTTGCCAAAACCGTTTTATCAAATAAGGGTGCATAGTTTCATGTCGAGCAAATTCTGAGAAATATTCTCCTCGTTCTATCCAGCAACAACTAATTATCCAGTGTTTCCCTCGTGTTGTCACAACTTCAGTTGCCACTACCATAAGCTCAGATTGGGCATTTTGTCAAGGGAAAATTTTACAAATGGTCCCTCTAGTTTGCATGAATTCTCATTTTCGTCCCTCTAGTATCAATTGTGTTACTTTTAACCCTATAATTTGCATTCTGTCTCAATTTCGTCCCTCTCGCTTACGGCGTTAATGAAACAAACGGAATTGGAGGACAAAATTGACATTTCCCTCACAGAGGGACTAAATTGAGATTTCGTGCAAACTAGAGGGACTATTTCTACAATTTTATTTTTAACTTTTGTTTTTGTAAATAAATTTAAAATAAATCATATGTAATATATTATATATATCACAAAAAAATGAGAAAATTCGAAAAGCAACCCCTATGTTAAATGTCTTGGTATTGTATTTTTTTTTCAATTGAATTTTCACTTTCGTTATTTTCTTTGTCACATGATTAAAAAGAAAAAAATTTCAGTAGTATTTAGAAATCTAGTAATTGTGTTTAATTAAGCAATGAAACACTATTGAATATTAAGAGATCAAATACATTAAAATATGGGTATAAGTATTTATTTTGGGACTTACTCATAAGATCACTCATATAACAAATAAATACGGATTTTGAACATTTTTTTATCGGGTGAAAAATAAGAAGATTATAAGAACATGATACAAAGACATTAGCTAAGGGGTTGATTTGTGCATTTTCTAATATTTTTGTAATTTGTAATGAAAAATAAAATTTTTAAAAATAGTTTGATTAAAAAATACACAATAATTAAGTTTTCACTCTAGTTTATTGGGTAATCAAACTATATTGAAAAAATTGGGTAATCAAACTATATAGTTTGAATTATTATTTATTGGGTAATCAAACTTTATTGAAAAAATTTATATTTCATTACAAATTACAAAAATATTAGAAAATGCACAAATCAACCCCTTAGCTAATGTCTTTGTATCATGTTATTATAATCTCCTTATCTTTCACCCGATAAAAAATATTCAAAATCCGTATTTATTTGTTATATGAGTGATCTTGTGAGTAAGTCCCAAAATAAATACACTTATACCCATATTTTAATGTATTTGATCTCTTAATATTCAATAACGTTTCATTGCTTAATTAAACACAATTACAAGATTTCTAAATACTACTGAAAAAAAATTTCTTTTTAATCATGTGACAAAGAAAATAACGAAAGTGAAAATTCAATTCAAAAAGAAAAATACAATACCAAGACATTTAACATAGGGGTTGCTTTTCGAATTTTCTCATTTTTTTTATATATATAATATATTACATATGATGTATTTTAAATTTATTTACAAAAACAAAAGTAAAAAATAAAATTGTAGAAATAGTCCCTCTAGTTTGCACGAAATCTCAATTTAGTCACTCTGTGAGGGAAATGTCAATTTTGTCCTCCAATTCCGTTTGTTTCATTAACGCCGTAAGTAAGAGGGACGAAATTGAGACAGAATGCAAATTATAGGGTTAAAAGTAACACAATTGATACTAGAGGGACGAAAATGAGAATTCATGCAAACTAGAGGGACCATTTGTAAAATTTTCCCTTTTGTCAAACGCTTGGAACGCAGACAAAAAGCTGCCCAACACAGGAATGGTTAACGGCTACCATTAGTCTGCTTTCTTGGGCCTATAATGTCGAGCCTAACAACTACCTAAAGTTGGAATCCCATTGACATCGGAAAAATATGACCCGGGGTGCCTGCTGAGCGGCACCCGCTCGGCACCCCTGCCGATCGACTAATCCGGCCGTCCATCTCGATCGGAATCAACGGTCCGGATCAAAACATCTTTTTCCTTTTCCTTTTCTTTTTTTTTAAATCCATTCGATACTTTTGCATCAGGGCCGTCCAAAACACTTTTAGACGGCCGAGATGCGCTCGGCACCCCTGCCAAGCACCCTTGCTTGGCAGGATCTCCTGATCCGAAAAATATGACTAGGGCATTCCCTCACTCACTTGAACGGGTAAAAGAATACGAAAACACCATTTGGCTTGTAAGTAGAGCAACAAATCCTTCGAGCTCCTTACTAGGTTATCAATGTTACAAGCATTTTTCTACAATATTAGTGGGATCTATACCACCGATTTTCCTATTACTTACTAACAGTTAATAGAAAGAATTAATTAAAAGCAACGTCGAAACATACGTACTCCTCTCTCTCTTTGTTACTCCCTCTTTCTTCTCTCATAGATCAGAACCCACCAGAAATCGAACAAAATTTTCAGATCCTCCCATAGCAGTTGTCATTTGGTTTGGGTACCCAATTGGTTCGGGGATTACCCGAACCCCGAATGGTTCGGTTATGGTTTCTTTTTGCTCTCCCCGTTCGGGTATCGGGGCGGATATGGGTAGGGGTTCGGTTTCGGGGATCAGGTACGGAATTCCTCATATCCGCCCCGAACGCTCCGATTGCCATCCCTATTACTTAGTAGGTGACTCTGACTTAGCCCAACGGTTACGTCCTGGTACTCCCACAAGGGAGATCAGGGTTTGAGCCTCGACAAGGCCATTCGGGGTTCAAGTCTATATATGTAGAGCTTCTGAACCCGGCCCTATTAACTAACTAACTAACTCCTCTGCTTACCTTCAGTGATGTATACAAAAAAAAAAAAAAGAAAGAAAAGTGAAATTACTACTAAGTGAAAGAAGAAAAGAATGTGATTCTATCATTGATCTTTCTTACGGAGTACAATTGCGCACATTGTAACACATACACGCTTAGCATCATGTAACTAACTTTCCTAACTAACTCTCCAACTGACTCTATGATACTTTATCCAGTACAACATTCATACGATACATACTCATGAACCATTGCCTCTGCAGTTGAAAGTGAATTGAAGCAATAACTTCAGTAAAAACCAAACCTTGTCTTCCAATCACTTGAAATCCTAGGGTTTTTTGTTTTCTTTCCAGACCTTGGGCCTTGGCTCGGTTGTCTTTTCCCTTGAGTTAGAGTCAGTGGTGGATTCAAGATTTACCTCACGTGGGGGCACATTATACTAATGACCTTAAGCGAAAATCAAAATTAAGCGCAAAGGCACAAACTATTGAAAATTGAATTGTAAATTTCATTCATCGGGTAAAAACCAAGCAAAGAAATGAAAGCCTTATTTTTCCAAATAATCAAGATATATATTACGAACCTTAAAAGAAAAGAATAAAAAGTCATAAATTGTGTAGCCCCAAATTAAAAGTCCTTTCAATAAAATGTTACTTTTGCCATGTAGCCCCAAATTTAATTGATGATTGGTGAGGAAAATGATGAGGTGACAGGCAACGACCACAAAGATGAGTGACCGGCAACGACAAAGTAAATCAAGTGTCGAGCGAGATCTTCCCGTCAAGTTTTATGTGTGGATTTCTCGTTCTCCCACTCATTTTTTCCAAAAAAAAAAACTCATTTTTGCATAAAAATAAACTATAAAAAAAAAGAGGGATGGGGTGGGGTGGGGGCACGTGCCCCTTACTCGGTCCGCCCCTGGTCAGAGTGCAGAGGGTGAGGTTGAGGGTTCGAACAAATGGAACAGTGGTCCGCCCCTTGTAGAAATCTAACTCACTAACAACTAACATCCTACAGTGTGAAAAAAAGTTGTTGTCAACCAGATCATAGAGGAATACAATACAATAAATACAACCACTATGTATCTCTACTCAGAGAATAGGCCCAAAAATGAGGGAAGAGTATAAAAAGCCCAGCATAAGAGTTGCAATAAACCTATACATTTGTTAATTCTTAGAGCTATGAAAAAATGAAGTTTAAACTCTGACAAAAGTTTATGATTCCTGAATGCGAAAAGTTGGTGTTCAGAATTTTACATAGTCGATCTATAAAATGTTGGTGTTCAAAGCCTCCTAAATAATTAATTGATCTACGTGAAATGTAAAACATATATGAATAAGAAAGATTAGTCCAGAAATACAAAAAGATAAATATTAATTGGGGGCCAGGCCGTAAGAGGGATTTCTTTTGAATTCCCTAATCCCAATGTGGATGGCATGCCCTCTACCCAACCAGGAAGGAGAATAACCAAGGTGCACGTTTAAGTTGGCCCGAACAGCCCTTAGAGCATCCACAATGGGTTTAATAACTAGTGTTTTAATTATGTGTATTAAGGCTTACCAAACAAAAATGTATTTTTTGTGCCTCAATGCTTGTATTAGTTTGTGTGCTAAAGTATAGTAAATTTAGTAATGTGCTAACATGTATGCCAAATTTAGTAAAAAAGCTAGCAAATAATAAGTGGGTCTCATCTCTATAAAAACAAAAGTCGACCACAAAACATAAATGCTCACTACTCTTTATACACACTTGTGGGTTGATGGTGGCTGGGTTCAGACGTCTTGATGGTGGCTGTGTTCTATGGGTTGCTGTTTCACCAGCCATGAGGCGGTTGCGCAGAGGCTGGATCAGCAAGGCAGTGATTTTGTGTTAGGTCTTTTTTTTCCTTCTAGGTGTTGGGCTCTTTGATGGCGATCAGGGGTTTCTCGGCGAAGGCAGCTTGGTGCAGCGGCGCGCGATGGTGTGCGGTCTGAGGTGTGTTGGCGTCTATGCCGCTCCGGACAGAAACAGGGGCTGGTTCCCTGGGTCACGGCGGTTGCAAGGACGCATCTTTCCGATGACAAAGGGATGTTAGGACTGTTTTGTTTGTGCTGATGGTAATATCTGGGTTTCTTAGACCCATTGAGGGGTTTGGGCTTCGGCCCAATGAGTGTCATTGATTGGACAAATGATTGTTCTTTGAGCATAATGTTATTTTCTTGCTTCTACTAGTCTTTTAACAATTTTAAGATTAATGAAATATTTTTACCGTTCAAAAAAACACACTTGTGGGGCCATTTTTATCCTAATATACATTTTAACACACAAATATATCAAATCCATTGTGGGATGCTCTTAACACACTCTTAAGTTAGCAATGTTTAACACACTTGTGGGACCCATTTTTATCCTAATACACACTTTAACGAACATTTTGATACACAAATGTACCAAATCTATTGTGGACGTTCTTACGTTAAAAAAAAGAAAGAAAAGGAAAGATATATGGGTGGCCTTAGTAGCTCCGTTGTAAGTTTTTTTAATTCTTTGTTTTTTCGGTGGGCATTGACTTGTAAGTAGAATTACCTTGTTTTATTCTCGTTGTCCTTGGTTTCACCTACCTAGATGGGAGTAGTAAACATAAAAACCGTTGGCGGGTAGTTGTTGCTGGTAGCTTCCCTCGTGGATGTGTTGATGTTTCGACTTCAAACCAAGTCACAATTTATAATATTTTTTTTTTGGATAATTTAGGTGTCCGGATCAGGTCACGCACACTTTGATTAATTATAGGAGTCCAATCCAACTGTCCACTCGTGGAGAACCCATTTAAAATCGGAGCAGATTAAGTTTTGTATGAACTGCTCCAAAAGACTTGATAACACCCGGAGGTTTTGAACCCGAGAACATAAAAGGGAACAAACCCAAAAGACCTAGGCCTAGATGGTGAATGGCCATGTGCATACTTTTATGACCAATAGATGATTGGTTTGTTACGTTTGTATGATGTACATACACCTATTCTGGTCCGATAATGCATGTTTTCTCATTATGATGGGTTATGACATATAATGCTATATGAGGAGTTGGGTCCTCCCTCATGTCTCGTTTGATAACAGTAATAGATGGTTGGGATTTGTAAAGAGATGAGATTATGATTGGGTTTGGTAATGAGAAGGGATTGGTAATGAGTATTTTTATTTGAGATGAGATTAAAAGATGGAATTATTGAGCCCGTTCCAGAACACCTTCTTAAAAAATAAGTACTTATTTCACATTTTAAAATTCAAAAATAATGTAAATGAAAAATAACTTTTCAATTTTTTTTGCACCGCATTAAAGATCTCAATGAGATCTTTCAAACAAGATCCATATTGCATATTTTTAGATTTCAATAAGCCCATCGTTTTTTAGCTTGAAATTGCCTTCTTAAAAAATAAGTACTTACTTCGCGTTGCGGAACAGGACCTAATATCATGTTTGTTTCACATGGGATAGGATTGAATTGATGGTATAGATTTCTATTTTTGCCCTTTCGCAAAACTGATTCATTCAATTCCTAATCAAACCAATTCAAACCCAAATGAATATTTTCGAGATCAAACCAATTTTCCAGAAAACTATCACAACATCAAAAAAAAACTTCTGAAAAAAAATTATTAAGCAGATGGAAATTTTGAAGATATACCGAACAGTTAGTAACAAATCTAATCTATATATCAGTAATAGTAGCAAACCTAATCTATATGGAGTTAGCTATTTTTTCATGTTTAATGAAACCTAATAAAACAAGAACTATAATCTGTAACAGAGAGGAGGGATTGGTCATTAGTTGGTTTAAACAAGAACTATAATCTATAACCGGAGTAAATTAAGTTTTGTATGGACTAATCCCAAAAGAGTTGATAACACTTATGGAAATTTTGAACCCGAGACTTTAAAAGGGTACAAACCCGTAAGGGCCTAGTTCACCGGGTCAACCCCGTAAGGTTTATCACAATTTATGTTGTGCTGGTAGATCCCCTCATAATGATAGCTTGATCTTAGAATTGATAATTAGGTCCCACATATCAAAGTAAATCTCAATCAATGATTACTTTTTTTTTGGATACTTTCAAGTTAAATTTTTTTTTGTACCTATCATTACTCTTTTCCATTTCTCTGTTGCAGTGTTTCCCTGTTGTAATGATAGCTTCCGACTATTTGGGACATGACCAAACTAGATAGTGCCAACTTAGATTCTTGTCTTATAACAAAGGACGAATTTAAGATATTGACAGCAGATGACAACGTCCTATCCATTCGTTCACAAACGTGTTCTACCAATTCATACATGGTTTAATTGGGACCTGCAAGTAGATGGTGAGATTAATTTTCAAAATTAATTGAGCTGTGTGTATGCACTTGAGTTATAGTAAAAAAGTTTTAAAAAACCGACTTGCAATTAAATCAATGCAGGCCTTGGCAAATGATGATATCCAACAAAAACCACAATTATATTGCTCTTAATTAGTCACAGAGCATCGATCTTTAACCCATGATTTCAAATCCCATGTGGTGTAGAAATGATAACTTTTGGAATCCTCATTTGATCCTACTCTGATGTCAAATGGATCGAACATGGATTTGGCTCAACACCATCTGCCATCAAAAAGTTGGGCATTTTTTAATTTATAAAGTTGGTGTTTTGTAATTTTTTTTTTTTTTTTGGCAGAGGTGTTTCATACTACTACAAAAATAGATAAAGACCTCGGTCATCTGGTGTGATCTTTCACTTTTAATCTCGCATTCAAAACCGTGGTTTATCAAGGTGTAACTAAAAGTCCCTATCTTTTAACCACATGATGAAAACTGTGATTAAAACTCATTAAAACCGTGACTAAAAACATAAAAACTGTGATTAAAAATGACAAAACCGTGACCTTTAATAACTTAACATCTCAGTTTTTTAAAAAACCGAGATTAAAAGTGGCGTTTTCCTAAGGGAAAAAATCCCACTTTATTTATCCTGTTGGATTTTGAACCTAAGTCTCTTGAGTTTTACATAGAAGCTTCAACCAACTGCACCACACATATTGTTCAATATATAATTGATATATTTAATATATAACATATGCGTTTAACATTAAAATATATTTCAAACATCATTTTGAACCTTTAAATATTAAAATTAGAAATTTTGATAAACATGAAAGTTGTAGCCCTTTGTGTTATTGTTCAAACCCAATTTGAATTATCTCAATTAATGGAGTTCTGAGCATAGAGTTATACTCAGAATACATTAGGCGACGAAACGCAACCTTCATAAATTTTGTCACCAAAGGTACCTGTTTGGCGATGAAATATATTCTCATCGCCGAAAGTACCCCATTTTTTGACGAAATATTTTTTGTAGAATGGTTGAGAGTGACATTTATTTAGGGGTATTGCACACGGAGTCGATTAAGGGGTAAGCGACTTTCAACTTTTCCTATATAAGAGCTTTCATCTCAAGTCTAAAAAAATGTGATGTATTCTCTAACTTACGATCTCAGTTTTTAGATGACTGAGATTAAAGGTTCTTTTTATCTCAATTTTTCCAAAATGAAATATATTCTTTCATATACAATCTCACTTTTAGATTATTGATATTAAAAAAATCTTTTCATCTCAGTTTTTAATTTTCGAAACGAGATATATTCTTTCATATATAATCTCAGTTTTTTGAGAGAGAGATCTATTTTACAAGTTACAATCTCACTTTTTAGATTACTGAGATTAAAAAATCTTTCCATCTCAATTTTTTCATATAACTGAGATTAAAATTATAGTCCATAACATTTTATTATGCTTTTACAAAAAGTGAGATCTTTTTAGTTTTTGGACTGTGATCTTTATACCATTTTGTAGTGTTAATGTCAAATTTTGAGATGTCGAAAAACTTTCAAAAAATTTGGCATCTCCAATTTTAAAGCCAAGCTGGCTGTTAATAGCACCAATTACAATAGACTCCCCAATCCAAACGGTACCCTTGCTATATACTCTCTCCGTCCCGATTTGTTTGTTCAATCTCAGATTTTTAACTTACTAAGATAACCAAATCTTATCTATTGATTTGGAAATTTATATAATCTAATCTATTGATTTTGAAATTAAACAGTCAATTTGGGACATGTATGAGTCAAAAAGAGAACGAACAAATTGGGACGGAGAGAGTATTAGATAACTTAATTAATCGGTTTAAGTTTCACCTAAAAGTTTGTCTAAGGACTTTAGACAAGTTGGTTCTCAAAACCCTTGCGCATGGTCCCCACTAAATTTTCTCTATCTATCTCTCTTCACCCATTACTCCCAAAAACCCAAACCGAAAATGATCTTAGTTGATGTATTTGACAAGAATGACCTGTCCCAAAATCCATGTCATCGTGGGCGCTGTTTAGGTCGTTTAGACAATAGGGTAAACCCGGCGGTAATTAACTGTGAGCTTGACTTAACTTTTTATGGGTTTTTTTTTTTGTTTTGCACGATTTTTTTGATTGTTTTCTCTTAATGTTTAAATATTCGGGTTAATTGTTGCATCATATTTTCGTCTCGACAAGAGACATCAAAAAAGTATAAAAACATGTATAGAGAAAAGTTGAAAAAAAAAATTCATATAAGTCTTTATGTGAATTTTTTTCAACTCTCGCCTATGTTTATATATTTTTGATTCCTCTCATTGGAAAAAAAAAAGACGTAAACATTTGATTTGAATGTCGGGCAAACTCAGCTTTCAAACCGTACCCACCACTTTGGTGCATATTCTCACGCAACCGTCCCAGATATGGGCAGCCAAAGGGGTGGGGTCTTTCTAAAAAAAAAAAGGGCAAAGTACGGATTACCTCCCTGAGATTTGGACGATTGGCAAATAACCTCCCTAACGTTAACTAATGACCACATAAACCCCCCATGGTTTTGGAGTAAACTACAACCGTTAGGTTTTCCATCCAAACTAACGGAAGATGTAACACACACCCCTATTGTGAGAGTGAGAATTGGAAAAAAAGTTAAATAAAGTAACAAAAAAAAAATCACTCTCAGTAATATTTTTTTTCTAAGCAATTCCAGTATTTTTTCGGTGTGATTTTTAATTTTTTTTCCCATTCTCACTCTCATAATAGGGGCGCCGGAATCTCGTGAACCAAAACAAAGATGGCTTCAATCAAACTTCAGCTACCAATGGACTTGTAGTCCAATGGTAAGGGTCATCATCGGGCCGGGTCGGGCCGGTCCAGCCCGCCAAGTCACTGTCCAAGCCCTCCCACGGGCCAGGCCGATCGGGCTTTTTCTTTTTTTCGGGCCGGACGGGCCGGGTTACCTACCATAAATTGAAGCCCGGGCGGGCTCACGGCCAAGGCCTACGGGCGGGCCGAGTAAAAATTCATAGGCCCGAGCCCGCCCATTACAAACTACAGCCCGGCCCGCCCGTTTCACGGGCTCGGGCCGGGTAAAAGCCCGATGGGCCGGGCGGACTTCGAACGGGCCGCGGGCCTTCTGGCTAAATGATGACCCTTATCCAATGGGTAACTTCTGGCTTTGCCTTGTGGGAGATTAGGGATAGAGCTCCGTTGTGTGTGGTTTTTGGGTCTAAGATTATGGATAGCATCTGAACTCTGGTGGATTAACTCACCAACTTTTTTTACTAATCTCTGCTGATGTATACAATATTGGAAAAAAAAATATCAAACTTTAGCTCAAGAAGCACGCACGTAACTCTCTCTCTCTCTCTCTTAAATCTCTCTCTCTCCACGTGTTTGAAAAACAGATTGTCAAATGAATAAGCTCTAGGACAACACCAAAATCACAGAGCCGTTTACCAGTAGTGATATGAGTACACCAAACGCTATACAACAGCCGCGTACAGTTCGACTTTGTGCCCTTCTTGGGTCTAAACTACTCATTTTTGTTTAAAATATTTTGTTCAGGATTTCTGTAAAAAATTATTTCAATCCGATATCGGTAAGGGTATTTACGAATCACCAACTTTGTTTCAAAATTTGGCTCCGATCATCTTTGTGGGACCTGAGACTGACACCAAATCGATATGTGCGCATCAACTATATAGCCTTTGCTGTACTTGTAGCACGACTGGCCATTTACACATTCACTTACAAGTGTGTGGGCTCTACACATTAACCTGAATCACACCCCCATTTATATAGTCACACCTACAAGTATACGGGCTCAACACACTACCCATCTAATGTGTGCGGGGCCCACACACTTTTGAGTCACACACTTTTGAGTGGTTGTGGTTCTAATAAGGAAACCAAGCTCGCACGGTTGGTTTGCCTTACCCCCTCTTTTAGTGGAGGCAAGGGTTTGAGCCCCGCGAGGAGCGTGGTTGGAGTTCAGGACTATGAATAGCCTCTAAACTCCATGTTGACTAATATATTAACACCTCGCCAACTTGCTAATGTTTAAAGTAAGACAAAAAGGAAAAAAAGTGTGGTTCTATTGAGAACAAATTTTAGTCCGAATTGTCCAAGTCGCATAGAGTGGTCCAATAGAGAGCCGTCTTTCTTAGAATCAGGACCACTTCCCTTCCCTATCCCTAGCATTTTTCGTCTTCAAATACAAAACTTGCTCTGTGGGCAAGTCATTGTACCTTAAAAAATACAAAAAGAAAAATATTCTAACACAACCACGTACCCAGAAAAACGCCATGATCTTTCTGAAAACTTATTCTAATTCTCAATCCTCCCTATAAATTGAGCCTCATGCTAGCTCATTTTTAAAGTATCAGAAACCAGTGAGCATTTACAGAGAGATGGTGAGGCTGAGAGTGTGTGAATAATACGTTGCTCCTCCTTGCAAAATTACAAGTATCGGCTGCCCCTCCCTGGAGTACCCGATCGAATTTGGAGAACCGCGGATATCTTCGTTTGATTTTGCCATAGAAGGTTGTTTCTGATTTTGCATACATGGCTCACCCTATGTTGTTGTTGTTGGCATTTGCTCTAGCCCTTTTGGCTTATTCTTCAGTGGCCTCAGCCGAAATCGTGGAGCATTCTTTTCATGTAAGTCTTTCATAAACGGATTTGGAGCACTTGGTTTTTAGTTTTTGATCTTCGTTTATGCATGTTTGGAAATGTAATGTTCAATACAAATACATAAACATACATGCCTATTAGGCATTTATGCATGTTGGAAATGCAATGTTCAATACAGCATGTTTCTGATGAAATCGATTTTTTTTTAGGTGCAAGATTTAAGTATGAGCCGGTTGTGCAAGCAGCAAATTATCACTATCGTAAATGGAAGCCTTCCTGGCCCAACTATATTAGTTCATGAGGGTGACACACTGATCATTCATGTCTTCAATAAATCTCCTTATAACCTTACAATTCATTGGTCAGTATTACCACTACCACATTTTTCAATTACTAGAACTCCCTTGTCTGTACACAATATAACGTAGCATATATATTTTTTTTTCCAGCTGGTATTTGAATAGTTATAGTTGTTTGGCTCTTTGAATATTTGATTCATTTTCGTAAGTATTAATAATGGGTAAATTTCATTGATTATGCTGAGGTTTACCTATATGACAGATATCCCCTTCATGTATGAGAAATAGAAATTAATGAATCTATTGTGGTTTCTATGTGCGTTTCACCAAGCCCACCAATCAACAATTTTCTGTCCAAGCACTTGATAAAATGAGCCAAAAGTAACTTATATTTTTAAATTCACTATTTCTCATATTTAAAAATCTGTCTAATTAGATTTTTTTTTCATTTTTGTAAACTTAGTCTAGCTTTCGATCATATTGTGTACTTTGTAGATTTTGTAGACAAGACGAATCGAAAAAGGGGGAAAAAAATGACGCACTACTTACAAAAGTTTATCTCAAAGTAAAAAATAAGCAAAAATCAATTTAGTCCTAAAGTAGGAGGGCACGCATTGTCCTCGTAACTATTATTAATTTTAGTACTACTGTAAGGCTTGAGACTCGAGGAATTGCTCTCTTTTTAGGTCTTGGCCGGATTGTAACCTTTCAGATGCATGCTATGAATTCTTGTATGACTAGTCTAATATAGGATTTTGGTCCAGTTTTAAATCGGTCCCCCTATTTACAGACAGCATGATTGATCGTATATGATTAGTCGATGGGCGCGTAAGCTAACCCAAACATTCTTATTTTTAAACAAAATGCTTATAATAGTTGGGAAGAAAAAAGGCTAAAAGTAGCCATCAAACTGTTCATATGGACCAAAAGTATGTTTATAGAACTGTTTACCACCTAACTAAATTTCTTAACTAAAAATCAGCTGCCACTCCTAACTAATGGCCCTTGCTTACACCAATATATATGACATGTTCAACGCAATTGCTTTATTTTTCTATTAATTTGTTATTCCAAAGCATGTTTAGTAGCATTAACATAGTAAGGGCGCTAGACCTAACTTTTTGACTATGTTTTGGCGCGGTCTTTTAGGTTTTTTTCTCTAATCTTTAGTACTAGATTTGAGTAAGATTTTTACATCAGTCTTTTCCGAGGGATTTTTTTTTAAATTTGTATTTTCTTTATTCATTTCATAGAGACCACTAATGTGATATATAGATTTGATCTAGATCTAGTAAGAATTGAAGGGAAACAACAGAAAGGACGGCGTCTTGAAAAAATTAGGCCAGAGAGGGCCTAACAACTTCAATGTCATGATATTCTTGTAGGCACGGGATTTTCCAGCTACACAGTGTATGGGCGGATGGGCCTGAATATGTAACTCAATGCCCAATACTCCCTGGAAATAAATACACATACAGATTCACCATCACAGGTCAAGAAGGGACCCTTTGGTGGCATGCCCATGCCCAATGGCTTCGTGCAACTGTACATGGGGCGCTGATCATCCGACCAAGAAAGGGTTACTCGTACCCGTTCCCGAAACCCTTTGAAGAATTCCCAATTCTTTTGGGTACATTCCAAACCCTTCTATTTATTCTCAGTCAAATTTTATCAAGCTTCATATTTCACAAATCAATGATAGTTCACAGATACTCCAGTAATTAACTAAGGGGCGTGATTTTGGCACTCTCCAAATTGATTACCGCACTCCCAAAACGGAGTGCCAAAATCAATTTGGAGAGTGCCAAAATCAATCCCTATATGGAATTGATTTTGACAATCTCCTTGGACAGTGCAGTTATCAATTTGAAAAGTGAAAAAATCAATTCCCTTAACTAATCTATTAAATAGTTATAGCTCGTAACTCAAGTTTCGAATTTAAAAATGAAAAAAAGTTTGCACTCACAGATTTGTGTCCATAGATTTGAACACTGTCGTGTTCCTAACAATTCGACCTACGTTGATCCCACAAAATAATGAGAGGTTGACATGAATCGGACGATTCCGAATACATCCATGCGGATAAGTCTTTTTTATTAGCATTGCTCCAATTAAGTATAAAATCTGTATTTTCGCATGGTCGAAATTAACCAGTCTAGTTTTTAACATAATAAAAGGTTTCTACCTGAAATAAACACCTTGAGATTGCAAGAAAACATTTAAACTACATCCATTAAATTGCAATTGCAGGAGAGTGGTGGAATGCTAATATTATCGAGATCGAGGAGCAAGCACTAGCCGACGGGCATGGGCCTAACATTTCTAATGCTTTCACCATCAACGGTTGGCCTGGTGATTTATATAATTGCTCATCAACCGGTGAGTGATATTAACAAAAATTGATTAACAAACAGATATTTTATTCACATTGATATGCTAATCACATATTTGAAATTGCAAAGTGAGAGAGTGAGAAAATACTCCAAAGAGGGAAACTAATATGTAAACAAAACGTGAAATGTACCAGTACATACGACGTTTATACTCAAAGGTGGGAATCAAATTGGTTAGTTATCATCTATCTAGATCAAGAACCCTTCACATTTTGAACATATTCGCATTTTCCCTGTGGTTAGGCACATACAAGCTGAAGGTTGTACAAGGAGAAACGTATCTCTTGCGTATCATCAACGTTGCGCTCTACAGCGAGCTCTTCTTTAAGATAGCGAACCATAAAATGACAATCGTCGCCGTCGATGCTTGTTACACCAATCCAATGGTCACTGACATCATCGTCATATCCCCAGGCCAGACCATAGACGTGCTACTCACTGCCAACCAACCGCTAGCCTCCTATTACATGGCGGCACATTGCTACGACAGCTTGGGAGATGCTTATGATGCAACCACCACCACCGGGATCATTACGTATGAAAACGCCACACCATCATCCCCACTGATGCCGAACCTACCCGCCGTCGACGACACTTCTGCGGCCTTCGAATTCTTTTCCAGTCTAACGAGTCTGGTGAACGGGCCTCACTGGGCACCAGTCCCACTCAAAATCGATGAACAAATGCTTGTGACGGAAGGCTTGGGGCTGGTCCCTTGCGGAGCAAACAATACTTGTGGGGCTCCTTTAGGGCTAGCATTTGCTGCGAGCATGAACAATGAATCTTTCGAGCTCCCTACCAAGTTATCTATGTTAGAAGCGTTTTACTACAATCTGACGGCTGGGATCTACACCACCGATTTTCCTAAATATCCACCAGTGGTGTTCGACTACACGAGTCTAAGCAACAACTTGAATAAGGCGCTCGTGATGACATCAAGGTCAACGAAGGTTACGAAATTGAAGTATAATTCTACGGTTCAGATTGTATTTCAGAACACGGCATTGGTGGGTCAACAGAGCCACCCGATACATTTGCACGGGTTTAACTTTTATGTTTTGGCCCAAGGGTTTGGCAATTACGACCCCGTGAGAGGGCCAAAAATGTTCAATCTCGTCAATCCACAAATACGCAATACCATCGGGGTGCCCGTCGGAGGATGGACCGTCATCAGATTCACGGCAAATAATCCTGGTATGTTTTCACTCTTGTATCTTTTAGCCCGTTGACTTATTTGTTTATTTATATTTTATATAGAATACTCTCTCCGTCCCATATCGTTTACTTGGTATTCAATTTTAGGCTGTTAAAGGTGTAAGTCGAGCTTGTGGTTTTAGGTAAGGTGTGTCTTCTTCCAATGTTCTGTTGGAAGGCGTTGTAAGGTGTATTTTCTTATTTTTTGTCCTCTGCTTGATCACGTAAGCTTTGTGTACTTACAGTGGTTGAGCACCCTCGATGTATCCCTTCGAGTATGATATAAAAGTTTCATTTGCCGAGCAAAAAAAAAAAAAAAACAATAGATTCCACATTTATTTTTTTTATAGGCAAAGAAATATTATTAGAAACTCGATAATGGTTACATCGAGAAAGAAAGAAAGGGCAAGTATCATTGAATGGAAAAAACCAATCCAATCATATGCATGCCAACAATCCCAGAAAAAGAAAAGAAAAAACCTACCAAGAGTTGGAGGAAAAGAGAACAAAAAGAAACAAAAGTTCAGATTTTATGCTTTCTAATGCCTTCCAAATGGCTCCTGAAGTCTTCAACAGACTATGCTGCAAGATTGCATGTCCCTTTAACCCATAATGCCACTCTTAGTTTGATAAGGTTGACCATATCATCAGTATTAGGAATTGAATTCTACGTACATTTATTTGTTAAGACAGTATTGGTTTATTGTGTATAGGTGAGTACTCCAATGGGTTATTTGAAAAGATTGTTATCTCTATACAAAAAAATTCCAAAATCCCGTACAACAAATGTCAAAAAGGAAAACAGCATTTTATTATTTTTGTCAGGATTCAGTCCAGTTTTTGTCCGAATTTAGTCCGATTTCTATTCAGATTTAATCCGGTGGGTTGTTGATTTCCATCGGTTTTTTATGATGTCTTTGATATGGAGCTCTGCTATCCCGAGGCATCTGGTGTCTGGGTACTATAGCTCCACTTATGCCGATCCTTGTTGATAACGGTGTGGAATGAGCGATGGCTCTTACTTAGGCGTTAGACATCAGTTTCGTCTCTTTTTTTTTTTTTTTGCCACTCGTTAAACCTAATATACTCTATCTTAGGGGACGATTCCCATAAGCACTCATCCCCCTCTAATGATCTTTGTTACTGATTACAATTGTGCGATGATAAATATAGATATCACCTACCTCCTATCAATAACTAAATTCCCTAGCTAACTATTTTTTGTTTAAGCGACTCTGTGAGACTTAATTTAGTTATGGACTGTCTAATTAACAATAGGTAATTCACGATCCACCGATTCCAATTATTTATAATTTTAACTATTTTTAATTAATCGGTTGTAAGAAAAAAAAAATTGATCGATGTGAAATAAATTGCCCCTTACAAACTATTAGAATAGCGTGTGTGGATTGCGAAATAGATACTTGTTCATAAGTTTTGAAATTTTGATGGCAAGAGCAGGTGTATGGTTGATGCATTGTCACTTCGATACGCACTTGTCGTGGGGGCTAGCGACTGCTTTTGTTGTCGAGGACGGGCACACACCATCGACTTCTTTGCCTCTTCCTCCACCAGATCTACCCCGTTGTTCGTTGTATGCTAACCAAACAAGATTTTTTATTAAGGGTGGTGATAACGCCAAAACTGTTTTTGATAAGGTCAAAACCTTAGTGCATAGGTTTGGCTCCTTGTCTGCTTTTCTTGTACCATGTTTTATTGTATTTGTGTGGTTTTCTTGTACCATGTGCAGGGTACAACACTTTTATCAAGGAAAATATTAACCTCAGTCTAGTGGCAATGTTAATGTGCAAAAAGTTCAATGATACGTGTATAGATATCCGAGATAATGTGTTGATGTCTGTGGAAAGTAGATTGAAACTCTAAATTTGGATTATCCACTACCTACTGGGCTGACGTTGCCAAAGCCGTTTTATCCAATAAGGGTGCATGGTTTCATGTTAAGCAAATTCTGAGAAATATTCTCATCGTTCTACCCAGCAACAACTAGTTACCCAGGGTTTCCCTCGTACTGTCACAACTTCAGTTGCCACCACCATAAGCTCAGGTTGGGCATTTTGTCAAACACTTGGAATGCAGACAAGAAGAAGCCCAACACAAGAATGATAACTGCTGCATGTCTTGGGCCTATAATGTCGAGCCTACATTACATTATAGGCATTTCCTCACTCACTGAACGGGTAACAGAACACGAAACTACCATTTGGTTTGTAAGCTGAGCCCAACTACAAACCAAAATAGTATTACATCATTTGGTGTATGCTAAAATTTACATCAAATTGTGTGGGACTCATTTTTAAGTTCGATGCGAATTATCAAAGCCGTTTAATTTGTTGGAAAATATTATTTTAAGGGGCACATGCAACAAAAAAAATCTGTTTATTCTAATATCGATAAGAGCTTGATTAGTTTATTCAATTTTTGTCCCTGTGAAATCAGGAGCGAAAATAAATCATCTCCTACCGATGTCCGAATAAACTAATTTTAGTGCCTCGTAAAAACGAGTCCCACGCAGAACCTTAAAAGGAAGCAAACTCCAAAGTGTGAGGCCTTGACCACATGAAAAGTCTACTGCAGCCATGGTTATGTCACCGCCCTACATTGCCAAATATGTTCACCCAAAGCAAATGTAAGTGTTGGGCCCGGAGTGGTCCGACACTAAGCCTCCGTTAAGCTGTCAGAAATAATGTGTTAAAAATAGATTTGAGAGAAAAATGAAGTGAGGTAAAGTAGAAAGAAAATAAATTTTATTTTTTCATGTGTGTTCTCTTGAAAAGAATTTTGCAAGAAAACTGGAATTCCCTCTTTTTTTTGCAAGACCTATTTCGTAGTAAAATGTTTCTAAGCGGGAAAGTTGAAGTTGTGGATCCTACAACTTTCCTGATAACTTCTTTTTTTTTTTGACAAAAGTGAGAGGTATTGTATTGATAAAGCCCAACGGCACTTACACAACGAAATTCATTACAGATAACTTGGACAAAGCCAAACTAATCATCTAACTGATACAAAACGAGAAAGAACGAGACGATTGATGTCTTTCATCCCCAGCCCAGGCATGGCCTGACGCACCTTCTGCTGAGCGGAAAATTCATATATCCTATAGCAGTCTCAAAAAGAGATACATTGCTAACCAAGAAAAAAAGACAACAAGAACCCAGACGATCATATGAACTTCGACCAGAAATGAGCACACTAATGAATTTCTAGCAAACCACTAAAAGATGCATATCAATATATCTTCTTGAGCCCGAACAGTAAACATATCGCCCAAAGGCGAATTTTATTACTCTCACAAGGAGAGACAAAACTCCCACATGGAGAGACAAAACTCCTCCAGATCTTGCTCTAAATCCAGCCGCTCAAAAACCGCCGAACGGATCGCAACCCTTACTGCCTCCACCACTGTTGCCACAAGGGCTCCAGCGACAGATTACATGCGGACAAACGACTCCGGTGACGGCGGAGCCCGCCGAACAGAGAGGGTCAGATCTGAGGGAGGAGAAAACGGAAAAGAAAAAAAACTATAGGGAAGAGGGGGAAGAAAGAGGAGAGCGGATGGAGGAGGAGGGAGAGGGACGCCTCCCCCCCCATGCAGAAAAGCAAGGCGGCTGTGGCTTCTCAAAATCTCCTTAGAGCTCTCAAAACCCTAAGGCCCCGTTCAGTTGCCAGGAAAGTACAGGAAAAGATGGGAAAATCAACTTTCCCATAACTTTTGTAGTGTTCAGTTGGCAGAAAAGTAGTGGGAAACATGTTTTTAAGTTTTCCTGCAAGATTTACTTTCTTGCAAAAGTGATCTTGCCAAAAGCATAGGATTTTGCATCACGGAAAAAGTTTTATCCATTGTGGGGCCAAAATAATTGACAGGTAAGAAAAAAAATGAATGATGCCAATACCAAAAAAATACAAATTAGGTTATTAGAAAGACACTTTGAGATTTACGTAGCAACAATAATTTCGACTACTATGGTGCTTTCTGAGATAATTGTTGTAGAAAAAGATTGGTAGTTTATTTTTTTTGGAAGTATTTATTTATCTTGTCATTAATCTTCAATTTTGTTTTGTACTAACTAATTTTCAGTGAGTTTTTGCATCGGCAACTAATTAAGCACGGTTGTTTAATATTTTTATTTAGTTATCATCTACTTATTTTTTAAACTTTATTTGTACGGTTGATTATCAGATAATGTCAATTTAAATGGGGGATTTGCATGACCATTCAGAATATAGCAAATTGAATAGGGAATTGCAAGTCGATTTTTTCATTTCTTGTTAAGGCTTTGCATTAGATAAAATACATTTTTCGTATGTGTTAATTTTTGAAATATGATAGCCTATTATTTAACTCTCAAAGTTACTTTTATTTAAAATTAGTCATGGGAATAAAAATAAATTTTTTTCTCATAAGTGTCCTTTCCCGACAAATGAACCACTAAACTTTAGTTTTCCTGCCAAAAAAAATTGTCAAATGAACACTCACAAGAAAATAGATTTCTTTTTCCTTTACTTCACTTTACTTAACTTTTCTTGAGAATAATTTTCCGGTATAACATTCCTGGCAACTGAACGGAGCCTAAGAGAGGCGGCTGTCTACTAAAACAGGTTACTGGTCAATGTTTGTCACAGAGTTTTTTAACTTTCCTGATAACTAAACACATAGAAAGTTACAAGAAAATTGATTTCCCATCCTTTTCCATTATTTCTATGCAACTGAACAGGCCTAAGGAATTAAATCTTTCAAAACAAATAAATCCACCGGAAATAAAATCCTTCACAAATTAAAATCCTCTCAATGGAAACAGTTCTCACCTAATAACTTAATTATCCGCAAAATAATTTTGTGTGTTATCTAAAAAGTGAAACCCCAAATATACGATTTGAGATCATGTAACACCTTTTCCCACTTTGATGAATCCTGCTTAATACTCCATTCATCTCATTTTTATTGTCCATTAATTTTTGCAGCAAATTGGTCTAAAGTCCAAAAGAAGAGGTCACAAAATAGATTTAGTCCAGCTTAATTTTCAGTGATGTGTAAAGTCCATTAACAAAAATGTTTTGGAGTTTAAGATCCATGAAAAGACCAAATTGCCTTTAATGAGACAAGGGCCTTGTTTGGCTAACACAAAAAATGTCTTTTTTCATTTAAATTGACTTTAATGAGGCAAGGGCCTTGTTTGGCTTACATAAAAATGTCATTTTTTTTATTTTTTTATTTTGATCGGTGTTACTGGCGTTGACTGGTGTATCTGTTCATTTTTGGTATATCTGTTGATTATTTTTTTATTTTTTGACCGTTGACCAGCATTGACTGGTGTTGACCGACGTATCTGTTCATTTTTGGTGTATCTGTTGATTTTTTTAACCATTGACCGGCATTGATGTTGACCGGTGTATCTGTTCATTTTTGGTGTATCTGTTGTTGATATCTGTATATCTGTATTTTAAATAGAGGTTGTGGTGGTAGAGGTGGTGGTGGAAGTGGAGTTTGTAGATCTATTTTGTTATATCTAATATTGATATACCTGTATCTGTTTTGTATTGGTGTATCTATTTAGGTGTATTGGTATATCTGTATCTGTTTTGTGTTGTATTGGTGTATGTATTTCGGTATATTTATATCTATTTTTTTTTATCCATTGTTGGTATATTTGTATCTATTTTGGTACATCTGTTCTTGATATAATTGTATCTGTTTTGTGTTGGTGTATCTGTTGTGGTATATCTATTATATCTGTTTCGGTGTATCTGTATCTTGTATATTTGTATTTATTTTGTTTTAAGAAATAAAAAAAAGACTTTATTGTGATTGTGGTGGTGGCTGTGGAGTGGTGGTGGTAGACATGGTCGTGGAACTGGAGTGGTGGTGGTGGAGTGATTGTGGAGGTGCTGATGGGTGGTGGTGGTGGATTTGTGGTGGAGGTAGTGGCGTGGTGGTGATGGAGGTGGTGGTAGAGGTAGTGGTAGAAGTGGAGGTTGTGGTGACATGGTGGTGGTAATGGTGACGTCGTGGTGGTAAAAGTGGTGGTTGAGTGGTTGAGGTGGATGTGGAGGTGGTGGCGTGGTGGTGATGGAGTGGTGGTATAGGTGGTGGTGGAAGTGGAGGTTGTGGATTTATTTTGGTATGTCTGTTGTTGATATATCTGTGCTTGATCTGTCGGGTGTTAATAAATTTAGACTAAAAATGCGTCCCAAGCATAGGACTCTCGACCAGTGTAGCACAATAAATCCGGAAGTACCGGAGTCGAACCACAGAGACGGACGGACGGTGCTTAACTTAAATGTGATGAATTCTAGTTTAATCTGGCTCTTAGGTAGCCACCCTTTGTTCGATTGATTGATTGATTGACTAAATTACTAAATTGAATTAATAAACTATGAATTTAAAGGAGAGTACAGCCGTGGGAACCCAGCGTCTGCAACTAGCCTAACCAATATTTACTCGGGACACAATTATTCAATTCACTGATTTCAGAATAAGGGAAGAGGGGGTTCCCAATAAATGCCTACCACATGTCACCAGCCCTCATGCGCACTTGAAATCTGATGATGCCTGGATTTTGTTTATTAGAAAAGGATTCTCTTTCGTATCCCAAAATTGTTGGAAAAATAAATTAATTCGTACCCGAGGTGAAAATATTGATTAAATTAGTCACAGGACGCCTTCGTCCCGTGGCTGCACCCTAAGGAACTACTCACACATGCTTGAAGTAACAGGAAATAAAAACCTAGATCGAAACATGATAATCTATTTTAAAAGAAACGGAAAATAAAAGAGTAGATCCACGTAGAATAATTAATAACGAACAACTTTAATTAATGAAGAAAATCTCAAACGTTACCAGAATCCAAGCGATTGAAGGAAATAGTGCAGAAAACTTAAGAACTGAGAGAAAACAAAACAACGTTAGTGAAAAAGCTGCTACGTAAAAGTCTGGAATGAAAAATCCACCCTAAAACTAAGTCAAAACGGGGTATTTATATTAATCCCATCTAACAAAACAATTAAAATCCTAAAATAAATCGGAATAACCCTAAACGACCCCAAAACGCCGCCGTTTAAAAGGCAATTAAGCCCCTCGGTAGCGCTATAGGGAAATGGGTGTAGCGCTACCGAGCCCCTTATGACGTGTCCTGATGTTGACCAAGCCCTTGGCCGTTGACCTCTTAGCTTTTAGGTAGCGCTATACCCTTTTGGGTATAGCGCTCGCGAACTCTCTGATCTTCTCGAGGGCTTTGCTATTCACTTCTGAGCGCTATACCAATTTCCATGTAGCGCTCATGAACCCTTCACTTCAATACTTAGTCTCCACAGCCCTCTTGCTTTCCGAACTCCATCTTGGCCTTTATGAATACCTCTCATTAGCGCCAAAACATCTCAATTTCCTGCAATTTAAGCACAAACACAAAAACCAACCACGTGCACGCATTAAACGGAAAATGAGAATTAAAGGCCCGTCTAACGCGCTAATTTCCCCTACTTAGGCGCTAAAATCCTATGCATTTCACGCGCCTATCAATCTGTAACTGTTTTGTGTTGGTGTATCTGTTTTGGTGTATTGGTATATCTGTATCTGTTTTGTGTTGTGTTGGTCTATGTGTTTTGGTATATTTATATCTATTTTGTGTATCTATTTTGGTATATTTGTATCTATTTTGGTATATCTGTTGTTGATATAATTGTATCTATTTTGCGTTGGTGTATCTGTTGCGGGTATATATGTAAGTCTTTTGTGTTGGTGTATATGTATATGTATTGATATATCTATATCTTTTTTTTGTTGGTGTATCTATTTTGGTATATCTATATCTATTTTGGTGTATCTATTATTGGTATATTTGTATCTATCTATTTTGGTACATCTGCTATTGATATAACTTTTCACGCAAATCACATAGATACTTGACCTTATCGAAATATCATATAAACATTTGACGTTTTAAAAACACTTATCAATTAAACTCCTACCGTCAACTTCCGTCCAAAAACAAACGAAAAACTTATTTCTCTCTCCAATTTTGCAAGAGAAAAGCCGAAGCAAACCCCAGCAGATATTGTTGATATATTTACATCTGTTTTGGTACATCTGCTGTTGATATATCTGTGTCATTTTTGGGTTGGTGTATCTGTTGTGGTATATCTATTGTATTTATTTTGGTGTATTTGTATATGGTATATCTGTATCTGTTTTGTATTGTGGTGGTGGTGGTGGCGGTAGTGGTGGTGATGGACATGATTTTGGAACTGGAGTGGTGGTGGTGATGGAACAGAGAGGTGGTGGTGGAGTGGTTATAGAGGTGCTGATAGGGTTGGTGGTGGTGTGGTGGAGGTGATAGTGAAGTGGTGTTAGAAGTGGTGGTAGAAGTGGAGGTTGTGGTGGTATGGTGGCGGTGGCGTCGTGTTGGTGGAGTGGTGAAGGTGGGGGTGGAGGTGGTGACGTGGTGGTGATGGAGTGGTGGCATGGTAGGGGTGGAAGTGGATGTGGTGGTTGCGGCATCATAGTGGTGGTGGTAGAAGTAGTGGTTGAGTGGTGGAGGTGGAGGTGAAGGTGAAGGTGATGGAAGTGGAGATTGTGGTGACATGGTGGTAGTGGAAGAGGTAGTTGAGTGGTGGTGGTAGCGGTGGAGGTGATGGCGTGGTAGTGATGGAGTGGTGGTGGTGGTGGAGTGGTGGTAGAGGTAGTGGTAGAAGTGGAGGTTGTGGTGGTATGGTGGTAGTGAAAGTGGTGGTTGACTGGTGAAGGTGGTGGTGGAGGTGGTAGCGTGGTGGTGATGGAGTGGTGGCATGGTGGTGGTGGAAGTGGAGGTTGTGGTGGCATGGTGGTGGTGGTGGCGTCGTAGTTGTGGTGGTGGAAGTGGTGGTTGAGTGGTGGAGGTGGTGGCGTGGTGGTGATGGAGTGGTGGAAGTGGAGGTTGTGGTGGCATGGTGGTGGTGATGGTGGAAGTGGTGGTGGTGGAGGTGGAGGCGGTGGCGTGGTGGTGATGGAGTGTTGGTGGAAGTGGAGATTGTGGTTGCATGGTGGCGGTGGTGGTGGCTGCGTCGTGGTGGTGGTGGAAGTGGTGGAGGTGGAAATAGTGGCTCGGTGGTGGAAGTGGAGGTTGTGGTGGCATGGTGGTGGTGGAAGTGGTGGTTGAGTGGTGGTGATGGCATGGTGGTGGAAGTGGTGGTTGAGTGGTGGAGGTGGAAATAGTGGCGTGGTGGTGATGGCATGGTGGTGGAAGTGGTGGTTGAGTGGTGGAGGTGGAAATAGTGGCGTGGTGGTGATGGAGTGGTGGTGGAAATGGAGGTTGTGGTGGCATGGTGGTGGTGGAAGTGGTGGTTGAGTGGTGGTGGTGGTGGAGATGGAGGTGATGGCATGGTGGTGATGGAATGGTGGTGGTGGAGTGGTGGTAGAGGTGGTGGTAGAAGTGGAGGTTGTGGTGGCATGGTGGTGATGGTGGTGGTGGAAGTGGTGAGGTGGTGGTGGAAGTTGTAGCATGGTGATGCTGGAGTGGTGGCATGGTGGTAGTGAAAGTGGTGGTGGAGGTGGTAGCGTGGTGGTGATGGAGTGGTGGCATGGTGGTATTGGAAGTGGAGGTTGTGGTGGCATGGTGGTGGTGGCGGCGGCGTCGTAGTTGTGGTGGTTGAGTGGTGGAGGTGGTGGCGTGGTGGTGATGGAGTGGTGGAAGTGGAGGTTGTGGTGGCATGGTGGTGGTGATGGTGGAAGTGGTGGTTGAGTGGTGGTGGTGGTGGAGGTGGAGGTGGAGGCGGTGGCATGGTGGTGATGGAGTGTTGGTGGAAGTGAAGATTGTGGTGGCATGGTGGCGGTGGTGGTGGCTGTGTCGTGGTGGTGGTTGAGTGGTGGAGGTGGAAATAATGGCGTGGTGGTGATGGAGTGGTGGTGGAAGTGGAGGTTGTGGTGGCATGGTGCTGGTGGTTGAGTGGTGCTGGTGGTGGAGATGGAGGTGATGGCATGGTGGTGGAAGTGGTGGTTGAGTGGTGGAGGTGGAAATAGTGGCGTGGTGGTGATGGAGTGGTGGTGGAAGTGGAAGTGGAAGTGGAAGTTGTGGTGGCATGGTGGTGGTGGAAGTGGTGGTTGAGTGGTGGTGGTGGTGGAGATGGAGGTGATGGCATGGTGGTGATGGAGTGGTGGTGGTGGTGGTGGAGTGTGGTAGAGGTGGTGGTAGAAATGGAGGTTGTGGTGGCATGGTGGTGATGGTGGTGGTGGAAGTGGTGAGGTGGTGGTTGAGGTGGTAGCATGGTGGCGCTGGAGTGGTGGCATGGTGGTGGTGGAAGTGGAGGTTGTGGTGGCATGGTGGTGGTGGTGGCGGCGGCGGCGTCGTAGTGGTGGTGGTGGAAGTAGTGGTTGAGTGGTGGTGGTGGAGGCGGTGGCGTGGTGGTAGGAGTGGTGGTGGAAGTGGAGGTTGTGGTGGCGGTGGTTGTGGAAGTGGTGGAGTTGGAGATGGTGGCGTGGTAGTTATGGAGTGGTGGTGGAAGTGGAGGTTGTGGTGGCATGGTGGTGGTGGAAGTGGTGGTAGTGGAGGTGGTGGTGGTATTGGAGGTGGTGGTTGAGTGGTGGAAGTGGTGGAGGTGGTGGCGTGGTGGTGGTAGAGGTGGTGGCGTGTTGATGATGGAGTGGTGGTAAAAGTGGTGATGGAAGTGGGGGTTGTGACGGCATGGTGGCGGTGGCGTCGTGGTAGAAGTGGTGGTTGAGTAGTGGAGGTAAAATAAAAAATCAACAGATACACAAAAAATGAACAGATACACCAGTCAACGCTAGTCAACGCCGGTCAACGCTAGTCAACTCCAGTCAATGGACACTATGTAAATTCTGGACATAATGTCCTTTAGACTTTAAGGGAAAATATTTATGTCCTTATTATAGCAAAAAACCTTATAGTATGTCCTCCTACTCAATTTTCCCTAATTTTTGAATTGTGTGTCATTTTTTAAGGTAAATGATATTGGCACTCCAAAAATTGATGCAGGCACTCCAAAACCAGTGTAATTCCAAAACCACTTTCCTTTGTTTTTTGGAGTGCCTCCATCAATTTTTGGAGTGCCAATATCATTTTCCTTTTTTAATTGTTTATATCTTTCAATCTATAATATTTTTCATAATTTTGAAAACTATGTATTATAGAACTAATCAAGATATATCAAACAAAATTCATATTTCATATTTTTCAAGATTCACACTAAAAGATATAGACAAAAGACATAAAAGAGACGAACAGAATAATGGACAATGAAAATGAGACGGAGGGAGTACTTGATATATGCACATAAATGCTTCGCAATTAGTTCTCATTTCTCCTGCGCGCCTAGGTTGTGTTACTGTTTGACACACCGTTCATTCTTTTCTGTTACTCCCTCCTTACTACAAACATTCTATTAACCAGTGGTACAAACATTCTATGTACCCGCAAGTCTGTTTTTAAAGCGGTCACAGAGAGTGACATTGTATAACTAATCTATGAGGCACTCCGGGCTAGGGCTGTAAATGAACCGAGCAGCTCGTGAGGTCGGCTCGGCTCATTATGGCTCAGTTCAGCTCGGTTCGTTTACTAACAAGCCGAGCTCGAGCTCAAGTTTTCGGCTTGGCTTGTTCAACAAAAGCTCGGTTCGATTAAAGAGGCTCGATTAGTAAATAACTCAACTCGGCTCGATAAGGACTTGGCTCGTTAAGGCTCGAGTCAAGCTCGACAAAGCTCGACTCGGCTCGTTTACAGCCCTAACCCGACTCCGGGCCCAACAAATCCTATTCGGTTAATGTGCAAGTTGAAATTATATCCAAAGAACTTAGGGTAAATTTCACTTACCTCCCCTGAGGTTTCTGACAATTACAGACACCTCCTCTCACGTTTCTGAAATTGCACTTACCTCCCCTGTCAGTCTTGTTGGCTAACTTCTGTTAACAGAAAGTGTGAATTTCCATTTCTACCCCTTTATATACCTCCCCTGAGGTTTATAATAATATTAGATACCTCCCCGAAAAAAACAATTTTTTTTTTTTGTAATTGCTTTCACTTCTATTTTTTTCCTTTTTAGTACAACACAAAGAAAGTTGATTGAACATTGAACTAAAGTGTTGTAACCCAAATTAATTATGATGTGCGTACAGTAACCCAAAACACCCTGAATTTTAAAAAATACGTTGAACTAATATACATAACTTAATTGATAAGTGTAATTTCAAAAACTTGATAGTAAAGTCCTTCATCTATAAAGCATGGTTTGTTTTCGAAAATGATATTGGTACCGACGGGGTCGATACTGAAATAGTAGGAACGGCCGCGCCGGACCGTCTCCGGCCACCGGACGGCCAATCCGAGCAGTCCAGAAATTCTAAAAAAAAAAACGAGGGGGCCTACACGAGAATCAACGGCATCCAAGGTGTGTAGGGTGCTCGGATCGAGCACCCTACACACCTGGGATGCCGTTGATTCTCGCGTAGGCCCCCTCATTTTTATTTTTTTATAGGATTTTTAGACTGCTCGGATCGGTCGTCCGGTGGCCGGAGACAGTCCGGCGCGGCCGTCCCTACGATTTTGGTACCGACCCCATCGGTACCAATAGTAGTACTCATTTGTTTTAGTCAATATGCAAAAGAAAAAAAATTTAGCATAGTTTTTTTGAGTTCATTTTCATAATAAAGTTTTTTTTTATCAATGTTAATGTAAAGTGTTTGAAGGTTCATTATTCAATGAATATGTGGCTTAGAAATTCCAAAAGTTCAAGGAAAAAAATTACATGGGAGAAAAAGGAATTTTTGGCTAAAATGTTAACATGTTTTTTTGGGGGTGTAAAAAAAGGCGTATAGGGTTGCAAAATATAATTATTTTAATATGAAGTTATATATTTGAGATTTTTTTATTCTTTGCCAAAAAAAAAATGTGAAGTATCATAAAAAGTAAAGGGACTCTAATTCCTTTGTGTTTATGCCTCGTATGTATGTGGCTTAATAAAAATTCAGAATTTTTTTGAAGCTTTAAAAAAAAATATTTATACATGCATGTTTAAAACCAAATGTCGATATGTGTTTAATTTAACATACAAATGTATTTATGGATATGTAGCATGGAAGATAACATTATAACTAATTTTTTCAATATTTATTAGCTAGACAATTGATTTAGTTTAGAGGAGTAATTAATTATTTATAACATGTATTCACTAGCTAAACATTAAATTAGCATATAAGAAAAAAATATTTAGGACAAGAATTTCAATTAACAAATATATATATTTATGTCATGATATTTATAAGTAAATACAAATAAAGATATGGGTATTTACAAAAATCTTGAAGTTTCATTAAAGAGAAAGGGAAACTAATTCTTTTTTACATTATACAAATGTAATGACTTAAAAAAAAAGTTTAAAATTTTTCCTAAAACTTCATCATTACTTAGTATTGGTTAGTATGAAGATAAAAGTAATTTTATATTAAATTATATTTTGAAATGGCTTAAGCAAAATTGTTGACTCAAGGGTAAAATGAGTAGTATCATAGATGTAATGGATGATGTCAGCAATTTCCGTCATACTTAGTGACGGTCAACTAACGGATGGGGGAATCTGCAGCTGACAACTAAAGCAGAGGGGAGGTAAATGCAATTTTAGAAACCTGAGGGGAGGTGTCTGTAATTGTCAGAAACCTCAGGGGAGGTAAGTGAAATTTGCCCAAGAACTTAAATAAATCCCATAAAATTAGGGGCATTACGATTAAATATGATAAAATGTGGAGCCTTATGTTCAGTCCATTTCCCAATTGGCAATATAGTGGGACATAGTAACGACATTTGCGTTCCTGGGCCCTTGTGCTAGTAGCTTCCCATTGATTGTTGTTATGTTTCAATGTCGAGTAGTTATGTTTTTATGTCCTTTTCTCTTATTAGAAAAATGAGTTTTGATCGAACCCTGGCCTACTAAGATCCGATTGATTTGATTCGTTGGAGGTCTATTCTATGCATCGAGTTTTACAAAGTGAACAAATCCGATCACGTTTTGAGACTAGAGAGACTGTGTCTGTGTAATCAGTGGTGGAGCATGGATGACACTATTTCAGGGTTGTCCAATTGTATTGGTATATTTTATTTTTTTTCATAAAAATATGTAGAGGAATGAACTAAATGTAAAGTCAGGCTTTTGTCCGGTGATTTTTTGTTAATAAAAAATATATGCTTTTTTGTTTTTTTTATCCTAAATAAAAAATATGTGCTTACTACCATTCTACGGTGGTCTTGAAATGAATGCCTTCGAGATACTTGTGGGAGAAAAATCAATGTTGTGTTTGGATGAATTTTTGAGAAATTTTTTAAAAAATTTGTAAGGTTATGAGTGGAGAGAGAAATGAGAGTAATGATTGAAAATAGGATTAATGATTAGAGAGAGAAAGAGAGAGAAATGCGAATATTGGAGATATGTGTGAGTAATAATTGGAAGTATGAGTAATGAGTATTTTTTGAGTTGAGAAATTTTTTTCAAATCACTATCCAAACAAGGCAAAAGTTGTCAGAATATCAATAAGGGCCTAATCCATTTATGTGGATAAAACTTTTTTTTTTTTAAACCAGGGGTGGCACGTGCCACTTCTCTGTTTGTTTGTTTCTCTCGCTAGAATTTGGAAATTGCTCCTTTGGTTAAGCTCACTCCCAAACTACTATGATTTGAGCAAAACACCCCTTTCTTTGGCTCCACTCGAGATTTAAAATTATGATCTGAGCGATTCATGTTATACATTCGGCCAAGGGTGCAAACGAGTTGAGTTTTGTAGTGTTCAAGCTTGGCCCTTAACGAGTCGAGTTCGGTTCATTTCCTAAACGAGCTTTTTATAAACGAGCTGCCGAACGTGTTGATACAAACGAGTCGAGTTTTTGAGTCGTGCCGAGCCGAGCTTTAGAGTATTAAGCTCAGCTCATTTTTTAGGGAGTAGGGACCACCCCCAAGAAGATATATGATAATGAATCGGTTCCGCTAACGGGTGCACTATAGCACCGTTTAACATTGTAAAGTTGTGTAGTATATTATGTACTGTAATCCCTTTCATATTGTCAGGTGTCAATTAACCTTGCCTCTTTTCTACCATCTAGGAAATGATGCACCAGATAAACTCCTATTTGAGAGCTGCACAGATTTACCAAATTTACCCTCTTCTTTTATGTGCACTTGTTTGTCTTTTGGGAAATGAATTTGTCACTCTTTTTTTTTTATTAACGCCACTCTCCTGCAAGTGTATTTTTGCACCAAAAATATGTTTACAGGGGAGTGGCGTTAACAAAAAAGAGAGTGGCAAAATCAGCAGCCTGTCTTTTTTTATTTTCATTTGTTAATGATTTTCTTTTACTCCTAAACTCACCGCCACATCCAATTTCGGCAACTTTGTTTTGCTCTCTTTTTCAATTATTTTTTAATTTCTAATCATAGCCTTCATTTGATTAAATACCGATAACGGTCTATTTTGGCTAAATAATTTTCTAGAAATAATTTTTGTCTTTATTTATTTTTTTTGCATTTGTTAATTTCAAGTTAATATTTTGTGAATTATTAATTCGTCTCGACAAAATGAATGTACGGAGTAAAAGGCAAAAGTTATGCTCAAGATTAAATTTTTTTCGAGTATAGTCAAATAATTCAAAATAGACTGATTTTTAAATTATTTTTTCTTTATTCGAAAAACAATTAATCCTGAATATAATTTTTTGCTTTTTTGATTTTTTCGGCAAGACAAACCAATATTCCAAAAAAAAATAACGCAAAACAAATAAATGCGATTTTTTTTATTAAAGACTAAAAAAATAATCCTCCCAAATTATTTAGCCAAAACAAGCTTCGTTATTTGAGAAGTTGACGAAAAATAATTTGTACGAATATTTAGATATAACGAAACACCCCGATTATATGTACACCAATATGTGTACTAAAAGTATACATTGGACTGTTTGGGACCCACCTCAAGATTCCACACAAATTATTCGACCCGTTCAATTTGTTTTAAATATTTGTTGCTGGTCCCTTCAAAAATCTGCTCAATTGAATATCGGTAACAGCTTAATCAAATTATTCATTTTTTTGTCCTTGCGAATTAAGGGACAAATTATTAGATGAATAAATGAAGCCCTTATTGATATTCAGTTAAATTTTTTTTTTCCAGATTTGAACGTCTCGGATTATTTGTGTGGGATGTCTCCTACGTGTGTTTGTTAAAGCTCTATTTGACACTCAATTGATTTTTTGAAGGGTCATTTAGACCATGTTCGTTTTGGAATTTGGGATTTTGGGTAGAGAGAGAGAGAGAGAATTAAATGAGAGTAATAATTGTGAAAAAAATTATTGGAGACCGTGTGTTGGGAGAGAATCCCAAATCCAAAATTTCAAAACGAATAGGGTCTGGGTCCCACAAAAATAATTCAAATCGCTCATTATTCTTAAACTACTACCTCTGTCCTAATTTAATTGTCTTTTTTTGAAGTTCGTGTCACTTTTCAATTGATTATATTTTGTAATTTATAATATTTTATGTGATTTTAAAAACATTGTATTATAGAACAAATCGAAATCTATCAAACAAGTTTTTTATTGGATATAAAATTCATTACCAATTTAAAAATATAACCTTTTTTTTTATCCTGTTAGAATAGAACTGGGACAAGTAAATTAGGACGGAGAGAGTATATTGTAATGAGTTCCTGCAAAAAAAATTAGTTCAATCCAATATTATAAGGTCTTTTGAAGAATTAATCAATAGTTTTTCAACACCAGAAAAAAAGGTTTTGAAGAATTCTCAGTACAATGGTGAAAAGAAAATAAACTGCGAAGGCGACGAAAAGGAGAAAAAAGACCCGCCAGTTGTTTAATGGTAATTTTGTTATTACTAAGAAAACTAAGGACATATTCGTAAGATATCATTAAAGTGCCTTGTTTAATGTGATCGGACAGCGGGATCCAGATCCTCTCCCCGTATTCCTCTCCAACCATCTACCACAGCTTTTAATCCTGAGCCGCCAGCGCATTAATGAATGGATCGGACGGTAGGGAGTGGTGAAGCTGGCTTTATATCAACCGTTCGATCCATTGATTAATGCGCTGGTGGCTCAGGATTAAAAACTGTGGTAGATGGTTGGAGAGGAATATGGGGAGAGGATCTAGATTCACCACTCCCAACCGTCCGATCCATTCATTAATGCGCTGGCGGCTCAGGATTAAAAGCTTAGATGGTTGGAGACTGGAGAGGAATATGAGGAGAGGATCTAGATCCGATCGGACAGGACTTTGCATTGGGAAGAACTAAAGCTGCCTAGAGGGGCCCACATAACAAAAGTGCCATGAAGGACCAGTTCTATTCTAGAAAGAGTTTACCAATAGAAAAGGGGACTCGGGGGGCCTGTGGTGACCCAAGTCACCACAGGGAAGTAATGCCTCAATACGGTGCCGCTTGCGGCAAGGAGAAATAGTGAAAAAAGGGCTGCAACGTCATGTTTGGTGAAAATGAGAGGAAAAAAAATTTAGTGTTCTAATTTTCAATTCGTTTGAATCAGTGCAAAAATTTTGTTTTTCTTATCATTTTATCCTAAAGGGTCATAATTAATTTTTGACTCTAGGACTCTCGTTTGTTAGTCCTAAGAGATATTTGGTTCTACGACTTTCTTAGGGCTAACCAACGAGAGCCCTAGAGTCAAAAATTAATTACGACCCTTTAGGATAAAATGATCAGGAAAATAAGATCTTCAAACCGGTTCAAACGGATTGAAAATTGGAGCATTGAAATTTTTAACCCTATTTTTTAATATATAAATGGTCTAAAGATTGTTGAAAAATTAAGTGCTCTAATTTTCAATTCGTTTGAACCAGTGCAAAGATCTTGTTTTTCTTATCATTTTATTCTAAAGGGTCATAATTAATTTTTGACTATAGGACTCTCATTTGTTAGTCCTAAGATATATTTGGTTCAATTTTTCAACAATCTTTAGACCATTTATATATTAAAAAATAGGGTTAAAAATTTCAGTGCTCCAATTTTTAATCCGTTTGAACCGGTTTGAAGATCTTATTTTTCTGATCATTTTATCCTAAAAGGTCATAATTAATTTTTGACTCTAGGGCTCTCGTTGGTTAGCCCTAAGAAAATCGTAGAACCAAATATCTCTTAAGACTAACAAACGAGAGTCCTAGAGTCAAAAATTAATATTGACCCTTTAAGATAAAATGATAAAAAAAAAAGATCTTTGCACTGATTCAAACAAATTAAAAATTAAAACACTTAATTTTTTTTATCTCATTTTCACCAAACAGAGCCTTGCAGCCCTTTTTTCCCTAGTTCTTCTTGCCAGGTTTGAATCCAAAATGCATTTCGGGGTTCAACTACCCTTCTTTTTTGCAAACCCTGGTTCAACTACCCTTTGAATTGAAGGCCCATAAATGATGTTGGAGTACATTTTCCATAATGACTAGTATTAAGCCTTATGAATAATATTAATAATACTCCACTGTCCTCATTCTTTTATTCCTCGTTCTATCCCAATCGAATAAAAACTTAATTATAGCTTTTAATTGGTAATACTGTTTATGTGCAATATGAATTTTGTTTGATAGATCTCAATGAGCTCTTTTAAACGATATTTTCAAAATCACCTAAAAGATTATAGATTGCAAGATATAATCAATTGAAAAGTGGCACGGACTCCCAAAAAAGACTCTAGAATTGGGACAGAGGGAGTAGTAGCTCCGAATACAACAAATATATTTCACAATAATCGAAGAATTCAAATTATTGATATATGTTAGATTTCCGGTAAGGTTCCAATAACTAGCTGGTTAGGTGCGGTTGCCTCAAGAATATATTAACTAAGTTTTGGGGTAATTTAGATAAGCGGTTTGGGATAAAGTCTAACCCTCTCCCTTGCATGATTACGTGACGTGAGACCACTGAAGATTTAACTCTGATACCATGTTAGTTTTTTTAAGAGTTCAAACCCAAAATCAATTGGCGATGGGTCAAATAGCCTCTAGAAATATACTAATCAAGCGTGTGAGTGACTTAAATAAGAGATGCGGAATAAAATCTATTAATTTTCGAGCTCATGGTTGGCTATAGTTTTTCTTTTAAAAATATCCCCAAATAGGGTGAGCACGTGTTTGAGACTTTGAGGTCAAGCACGTGGCAGTTACAAAACCAGACAATCCACAACTACCCATGCACCCCACGTTTCACTATCCGAAAATGCTAAGGGTACCGACCAATTGGGTATATACTGGGTGTAGAATTACTACGAGTCCCACATAAATGATTTAATCTGTTAATAAGTTTAAAAAAAAATTTCAAGTGGCCCTTTGCAAAAATTAGCTCAATTAAATATGTGTAAGTACTTAATTGAATCTTCTAATTTTTCATTCAAAAATTACGCCTAATTTTTGAATGAAAAGTTAGAAGATTCAATTAAGTACTTACACATATTTATTTAAGCTGATTTTATGCAAGGCCAATTGAAAAAATATTTTAAAATTTACCAATTGTAGGACCCATTTTGGGGTCTCATGCATGCCAGAACTAGCTTTACGTGCACCTCAATTATTTCCCTCACCAATTCGGTCAAAGGCAAACGATCCACGCATGGAAGATTCACAATAGATTTCTCTCTTATGACGTGGTTCCAAGAAGTTGCCAAGTTTGAAACTGACCCTGTTCGGTTTGGATTTTGAGGGTATTTTTCTAGAGTAATGAGTGGAAATAGATAAGTATTAAAAATATATATTACGGACCGTGTCCAGAGATTTTAAGACCCAAAACGAACAAGTTGTCTGGGTTTATAGCTCATCCCTATTGACACTTAGAGCATCTCCAACAGGAAAGGTCAAAAGTGGAGATGTCAAATTATTTTGAAGGCATATATGGCAATTTGACATCTTCATTTTGACATCATGCTCCACTTCTCCAACCTTTATGTCAAATTATTTTGAAAGCTTATAGTCAAATTTTGAAAATTGGCAGTCTAGAAGGTTGATGTCAAAATTGACATGTTGGGACTTCTCTTCAAAGCCACGTCACCTCCCTTCAAAGCCATGTCACTTTTGGCATGATAGAAAGCATCGTGGTTGGATGGTAACTTAATATCAAAACTAGCCGTTTGAATGTTTACCTTAGCTTTGACATCTCTCATTGGAGATGCTCATCTCCAACTTAACTTCAAATTTGGAGATGTCAAATTTGTTTGAAGGCTTATGGGGTGTTTGGTTAGCTCAATTTCACATTTTCATATTACATTTCACATTTTGATTGTTTGGTTCCTCATTTTGCAAATGTGTTTTGGAGAACACATTTTCCAAACTCTTTCTCATTTTCGGATTTTTCCATTTGAAGTGTTTGGCTCCTCTTTTTTTTTTCCAAGTTTGGGCAAAATGGCTTTGCCCATTTTGCTTATCTAGAGCAGAAGTCAAAAAGTGCTCTAGAGGTGTTATATTCCCATTTTCATTTTCTCTTTTTACGTTCTTTTACGAAAATGCCCTTGAAGAAGTTAGGTGCTGTGGAGGTATTTTGCCCATGTTACGTTCTTTTACGTTCAATAATGCATAAAGCTTCCAGTCATTAAAAGAACAGGTCTATATTGTACAGCATTGCATGCCTAACCATATATTGGTTTATTCAAATGTGAAAAAACAGCTCTTCCATAAACCAACTTCAACCATCTGCTGGTAGTTCCTAATAATAAAGTTTTTGTGATTTTGTTAATCTTATTTGTATTATTTTAGTGATTCCTTAACTTTTAATCGTTCTCTTATTTCTATTAAACTATATAAATATAAATTTCAATTAGTAAAAAACATTATTTATAATATTTTTATACAATAATAAAGAAATATATTCTTACCATAATCCAAAAACCCAAAAAGCTAAGAATGAAAACTCAAAAAGTAGGTTTCCAAACACTCTACCAGATTCAAACTACATTCTGACCAAAAAACCAAAAAGTTGAAAATGAAAAGCCAAAAAGTAGGCTCCCAAACGGCCCCTTACATGGCAATTTGACATGTTAGAATTTGACATCTTCAAAAGGTCTACTCCAACCAACTTGTCAAATTTATTATTTTAGGGAGTTTTGAAGAGTAATACAATGAAATAAAAATTGACATCACATGTCAAATTTGACATGAGAGAGGGAATGTCAAATGACACAAAAGTATTTAATTCAATTAATTCTCTTTTCGGTCCGATCAAAGACAGATCATCTACGTCGGGATTAAGAATTCACAAGAAATTATTTTCTTGCTACCTGCTCTCAAGAATTAAACCCTCGTCAATCACGTGCAGAGCAAACTCACCAACCAACCGGACTACCGCCTCTCTCTCTCCACGTGTTTGGCGTTTGTGTTTTTCTATGTTTTGTGAAAGTTTTTGTCATCAGATTATAAGGGATTTGGGAACAAATTTTACTCCAACTCACATGGAGTCGTTCAGTTATCATTAAATGCTCCAACAAATACTTGTCCTTAATTTCTTACCATCAGGACTACTTCCCTTCTCTATCCCTACCATTTTCTCAATTTTGGGGAGTTAATTTACCCTTAAAAAAGAAATTATACTCTAGCACAACCCGAATTAATGCCCCTTTCTTTGTGAGGAATTCATCTCATTCTCAATCCTCCCCTATAAATTGAGCCTCTGGATCCTTTGTGAAGTGTTGGAAAGCCATTGAGCAACTACAGAGAGAGATAGTGAGCCTGAGATTGTGCGACTAATCTGTATTTCCTCCGTACCCGAAGTCGGGAAACCACGTATATCTTTGTGTCGTGTGTGATTGCGTGTTTGGCGTTACAGCTACAACCTCTATAAAGAGAACACCTCTCTTGTTCTGATTTGGCCATAGAATATTGTTCTTTTGCGTACTTCATATTTATTTGCCATATGGCTCGTCCTATGTTGTTGTTGTTGGCATTTGCTTTGGCCCTGTTTGCTTATTCTTCGGTGGCCTCTGCCGAAATCGTGGAGCACTCTCTTCATGTAAACGAATTTGAATCACTTGTGGCTTTCAGTTTTCGTAATTTCTCATGAATCTGGCTTGTCTGCAGTCTATGTGCGGTCCAAGTTATCGCAACCATCAGATAGTGTTTTTAATGGTTCATATTTGTTTTCAATCATTTACCGGTAACAAAAGACTTTTACTGGTAAAAAAAGATTCAACAAATTTGAACAATTGATTGTCAATATGAACGGTTCAAATTAAACTGCACATTCTTCTCTGCAGTTGACTGCAGAAAAGTTGGATCCATTTCTCATTGCCAAATTCTTCATGTTTTTTCTTTTGTGTAAATCCGTCTATTGCATCTCCATCTTGAGGCCACCTTATATGAAGTGAACTGTGTTTTACATCACAGGAAATCTTATGTCGCTAATCCAATATATTTATAAACGCAAAGTGAAAATCTTGAAACATATACTAATCTCGAGATAAGATTATGCAACTAGCAATGTATTGCACCCGAAGACCTAAATACTTGGAAACAAGTGATCCCCGTATTCCCTGCGTATGTTCTAATTGGGAGTTACATTTAGACATTTAGTCATTAACAGAGCAACTCTACTTTATTTCTGCATACAATGCACTTAAGTGGAGGTGGCAATGGCGGCGGCAGAGTGTTTGTGGTAGTTATGGGTGGTGATTGTAGTGGCGACGGCAGTGGGAGTGATGGTGGTGGTAATGAAGGTGGCAACAGCGATGGTAGTGGCAGAGTAGTGGTGGTGGTAATGGTGATGGCAATGACAATAGTGGTGATGTGGAGGGTAATGGTGGATAAGGAAAGGGTTGAATGGAAGCACTTGAGCTTATGTCTATTGTTAAAGCATTTTTCCAAGGGGTTTATGGCTAATATATTTTCTTGAATCTCTTTACCTTTTTTCCCCATAAATTGAAAATTAATTTTCATTGAACTAGTTCAACTTGTGCCAAATTTTTGATTCAAGAAAATACAAGTTCAAAAAAAAAAAAAGATAAAAAAAAAGAGGAACGGAAGCCTTCCCAACCCAACTATAAACACTCACACGTACATACAAATACATACACATACGTGCCTATTATGCACGTATGCATGTTTTGGAAATGAAGTGTTCATGTAATGTTCAATAATTAAAAGTATTTTTCTTATAAAATTATATTTTCTTCCAGGTGCAAAATCTAGCTATCAGCCCGCTATGCAAGCAACAAGTTATCACCGCAGCGAATGGAAGCCTTCCCGGCCCAACTATACAGGTTCATGAGGGGGACACACTGGTTGTTCATGTCTTTAATAAATCTCCTTACAACCTTACGATTCATTGGTAAGTATTGCTAGTCTACGACTATATATACACTAGCTATCACATGTTTCTGTTACTAGCAATTAGATCGCGTGCGATGCGCACGCGAGTGATTGCCCATTATTTCAAAATCAAAGTTCGAAAATGTATGTGTTAAGGAAATGAATCCCACATTATTTGGGAGTGGAATGGGTGATCACTTAATAACATCTGGGACTTCTCCACTCATTGCCAATTGGTTTTGAGATGGATATAAAGTTTCTACATGGTATCAGAGCGGGACCCATCCCACCCCACATTTTAAAAAATTTATAATCCATACCCCACGATGACAGACCAGCAAAAAAAGGCTGCACGATGATAGGACCCAAAAAGTGGCCACACGTGACAGACCTCAAACGCGACTGCACGTGAGGGGGAATGTTAAGGAAATGAATCCCACATTACTTGGGAGTGGAATGGGTGATCACTTAATAACATCTGAGACTTCTCCACTCATTGCCAATTGATTTTGAGATGGATATAAAGTTTCTACAGTATGACTTTAGTTTTTTTTAGAATGGTCGCATTTGGACCTTTCCTCCCCGAAAAAAAAGTAAAGCCAGTTTCCCACATATTCAAAATATTTGTAATGATTTCTTCTGTTTACAGTATTATTTTGTGGCTGAAATTTCCCTTTGATTAGCAAACCTTTGGTATCAACACAAATCCTTCCCACTTTTTTAAAGATGTTTTTGCCTCGGCAAGCGAACCACTCAAGAGATCTCTTGACTATATTTAGGAGGTGTTTTCACTAACACAAAAAACTAAAAAATTAACACATTTTATTCACAAATAAAAAAGTTTCAACATTTTACCATTTCGTTTCTACTAACAAAAAAGTTGTCAACAACAACTTTTTTTTGTTACAATAACTCTACTCACAAACTCATCAACAACTTATTCATTACTTGAAACAATTTGACATTTCTCAACAACTTATTAACTATCGGAATCACTTAACAACTTCTCAACCACAAATAAAAATCTACAAATTTTTCACTACCAGAAACACCCCCTTACTTGCTACGCCTAAACGTAAAAAGTTTTGTTAAAGGCACATTGGTAAATGAAACAATTCCAATGAGTAATGTTCATGTCCATTTCAACTAGACCAGTTGTGACGAGAATAATTTTGTTCACCCTTATTTAAAAGAGGATCAGTTGTGACTCACGGTTGTGATGGATTCGGTGTGTAAGGAACGGTTCAATTTTAGGATGAGAGAAGTACTCCAGTACATGAAAGTCTCCAGTTATATATAAAAGAGTAATAGAAAATAAAAAGAAGGATTAGAACGTTCTTCACTTACAAAAGTTTACAACTTTACAAAGGTCAAAATAAGCGCACACACACAAAAAAATTCAATTTAGTATTAATTTGGGCTTAAGCCCAAGTGCAGTACTTGTTTTTCCTTCTAGCTAACGTAAGTAATACTATAAGGCCCGAGACTTACGGAATTGCTCTATTAGGTTTCAGGTTCGTAACTTCATAGGTGCTATGAAAATTTCTAGAACCAGTCTAGACTTTTCTCCGACTTTAATAAGTCTCCCCCATTCACGAACAGCCCCATCTATATATATAGAAAATGCTTATAATGATTGGGGGAAAAAATGCTAAAAGTAGCCATCAAGTTGTTTTTCTGATTTCTCTTAATTCTTGCTCCCTCCATCCTCTTTTAAAAGTTCAGTATTAAGGGTCCATTTTTAAAAATTAGTGATTAAAAGTTGGTGCTTTTCTATTTTATTCCTAAAAATATATTCCAATTTGAAAAGTTACTATTGGATAAAAGTATTATGATGATGTTTTCATAGAGAGTAAATATGAGGAGTTGTAACTTTTAGAGTGTAATGATGATGTCTCCATAAAAAGTTAGATTTAAGAAGTGGAACTCTAGAAGGGTATTTTTGTCATCTTATATGAACTTTTTCGACTATGGTCTATATTCTTATCTTGATAATCTTTGTAGGCACGGGATTTTCCAGCTACAGAGTGGATGGGCCGATGGACCTGAATTTGTAACTCAATGCCCAATAGTCCCTGGAAATAATTACACATACAGATTTACCATTACAGGTCAAGAAGGGACTCTTTGGTGGCATGCTCACGCCAATTGGCTTCGCGCAACTGTACATGGGGCACTGATCATCCAACCAAAAAAGGGTCACTCGTACCCGTTCCCAAAACCCGTCGGAGAATTCCCAATTCTTTTGGGTACATTCCAAGCCCTTCTATTTATTCCCAGCCAAAAGTTATCAAACTTCATAGTATATATCCATGAAAGTTCAAATACAGTAGTAATTAACTAGTATATTATAGCATCTGCATTAGACTCTTTATATTTTGAACCAATTTACACCTTAAAATGTGACTGTATTACTTTAGTTATCCACTTTTAAAATATCTACTTCATTAGGCTCTTTAATCTCACTCAGTTTTCAATTAAATATTAATAAAGTGTTCCCCACAGATGAACAGTGCCGAAACGGAGACAAATAAAAGGAGTGGGTGAGATAAAGTACGGATTGGAAACTAATATAAAAACTTTTAACTGATGAACAGTGCCTCTCTTAAGATAAGAGCAAGTACACCAGCATATGGGAAATGCCTTTTTAGCTACTTTGGATAGGAAAAACTCAAAAAGCACACCTGCACCAGCATAGGTAAAAGGTAGCTAAAATTCATTTATGAACAGTTGTACTCTATTTTTACCTATGCATTATTCATACTCCTTTCTTTTTTATTGTTTCTTTCTCTCTCTCCTCCCTCCTTTCTCCTCTCTTTAAACAATAAAGATAATAGAAAATGAGTGAAAAAATATATATTTTAATTGGTGTTAGGTAAAATGAATAGTATTAGTGTAGTTGTGAAAGAAAAAGTTGATAGCTCAAGTAGAATTGTGAACTGTTCACAAGGCAGTATATATATTCACTGGTAAACTTGCTCTAAAGAGGAACTGTTGTATAACTAAAACTTTGGCAAGTGGTCCCCACTAATAAAGAGGCTGATGTGTGGCTGTTTCTTTCATTTTGCCCTTTAGGGCCCGTTTGGATGCCGGCTTAGGAGGGGGGATAACTAATACCCCCATTTATACCTGGGCCCACGGCTTATCCCTCGTTTGGGAAGCCATTTGAGGCTCGATATTGTTTTATCCCATTCTTGGGTAAGACCGGAGAAGGGGGTATACGGGGGTCTTCCCCATGGATAGGGTTTGAGGTATCCATAACTTACACCCCCTAATCCCCCTCAAAAATTGACGATTCCACCCCTCCTTATCCCCCTTCCCTAACCCCTAACCGTTGGTTTTGTTTTTTGGAGCAACAAACAAAAAATAAGAAGAAATAGGAAGACGAAGAAGAACAGTAACAAGAACAGATCGGAGAAAGGACATATCGGAGAAAGGAGGGATCGAACCAGTCATAGCTGTTGCTGTTCCTGTTGCTGCTGCTGCTGCTGCTGCTGCTTCTTCTTCTTCTTCTTCTTCTTCCGCCGCTGCTGCTGTCTCTCACACTCTCTCTCTCTCTCTCTTAAACGGTGACAAATAAAGGAAACGGTGATAAGAATAAAGGAAGAGAAGAATAAGAAAAATGATTGTGTGCATATGAGACCATGTGCTATCATACACCCTCACCAATAATTAATTAAAATGCACACATAATTAAATTATAAATATAAATTAGAGAAATGTATTACAAGTTCGCCACTTTAAAAAAACAAATTAAGAAAAAAAACACTTAAAAACAACAAAGGAAAATAATTATGTGCTTGTGTGACCATGTGTTATCATACACCCCACCCATAATAAATTAACATGCACACATAATTAAATTGTAAATGTAAATTAAAGAAGGGTATTGAAATTCCCCACTTAAAAAAACAAAATTAAAAAGAACACTTTATAAATGATTTTTAATTTATTATGCTTATTAAATTAATTAATTTATGAATAAACTAAATTATTATTGTTTAATTATGAAAAATTAATTAATTTCATTGAATTTTGCACTTTTATATCTAATTTAATACTGTACAAGAGCAAAAGTGTCATTTGACAGCTTTTTACATCATCCACCCTTCCTTATACCCCATATTAATCCTCCATCCAAACGAAGTACTATTTAATCCCCCTTCTCTAATACCTCATCCAAACAACCTACTATTTAATCCCCCTCCATAAACATCACATCAATGTGGGCCCTCCCTTATTAACTAATACCCCCTACTATCTTATCCCCTTATTAACTAATACCCCCAAATCTTTACCCGCATCCAAACGGAGCCTTAAAGTGAAGTACATGGTAATTCTACTCTCATGCTGATGCTCTTAAGCAGTTGTAGATGCAATAAGTCTATCCACACAGATTGTTGCGGGGCCCACCACAGATCCCACACAAACTATCCGAGCCGTTCATTCAATGCAAAACATTTTTTGAAGAGTCCCCCTAAAAAATCATATCAACTCGATACATATAGGTGCTTGATTGAATCATCTAACCTTTCATTACCCGAAAATCTGAATGAAAAATTAGATGATTGGATCAAGCACTTATAAGTATCAGACTGAGCTGATTTTTCTCTACGGATCCTTGAAAAACTTTTTTAAATTTAATGAACGGCTCAGATCGTTGTGTTGGACTCATAATGAGCCCCACACCGTGATTTGTGCACAATTTGTGTGCAAAAATCTGTGTAGCAGCGTTGTTGTACATGTAACCCATGTTATTTAATGAATTAAAAAATAAAGAAGTCTTCCACGCACAGAATTGTGTGTCCCTAACCCTTCGATGGTGGGTCTCACAAATTAATAAATGATTAACATGAATCGGATTTCGGATGTACATCCGTCCACATTATAAAGTCTTTGGAGCATTGCTCCATGTTTAAAATATGTATTTGTACAAGATTGAAACTAACCAGTCTAAGATTAAAAGGTTTTTACATCAAATAAACACATTGAGATTACAAGAAAATATACGAAAATTTAAGAAATCAATTAATTTGTGATTGCAGGAGAGTGGTGGAATGCTAATATCATGGACATCGAGAACCAAGCACTAGGCGACGGGCATGGGCCTAACATTTCCAATGCTTTCACCATCAACGGTCAACCTGGTGATTTATATAATTGCTCATCATTTGGTGAGTGATATTAACAAAAATTGATTTACAGCAGATATTTTATTCAGATTGATATGGTAAAGACATTTTTTAAATTGCAACGTGATGGAGTGACTACTTTGCCTCCAAATGAGAGAATACTCCAATTAAAGGAGCAAACTAATACGTAAATAAAACATGATATGTACCAGCACACTTGAAGTTATACTCAAAATGGTAATTAATTAAATTAGCTACTGATCATCTAGCTAGATCAAGACTCACATTTTTAACCAACGGTGATTTTTCTCTGGTCAGGCACATATAAGTTGAAGGTTGTACAAGAAAAAATATATCTCTTGCGTATCATCAACGTTGCACTCTATAGCGAGCTCTTCTTTAAGATAGCAAACCACACAATGACAGTCGTCGCCGTTGATGCTTGTTACACCAATCCAATGGTCACTGACGTCATCGTCATATCCCCAGGCCAGACCATAGACGTGCTACTCACCGCCGACCAACCACTAGCCTCCTATTACATGGCGGCACATTGCTACGACAGCTTGGGAGAAGCTTATGATGAAACCACCACCACCGCGATCATTACGTATGAAAATGCCACACCATCAACCCCACTGATGCCTAACCTACCCGCCGCCCGTGACACTTCTGCTGCCTTCAAATTCATTTCCAGCCTGACGAGCCTTGTGAACGGGCCTCACTGGGCACCAGTCCCACTCAAAATCGATGAAGAAATGTTTTTGACGGAAGGCTTGGGCATGGTCCCTTGCGGAGCAAACAATACTTGTGGGGCTCCTTTAGGGCTACAATTTGCTGCGAGCATGAACAACGAATCTTTCGAGCTCCCTACCAAGTTGTCAATGCTGGAAGCGTCTTACTATAATTTAACGGCTGGGATCTACACCACCGATTTTCCTAAATCTCCACCGGTGGTGTTCGACTACACGAACACAAGCAACGCCTTGAATACGGCACTAATAATGACGTCGAGGTCAACAAAGGTTACGAAACTGAAGTATAATTCTACGGTTGAGATTGTGTTTCAAAACACGGCGTTGGTTGGTCAACAGAGCCACCCGATACATTTGCACGGGTTTAACTTTTATGTTTTGGCCCAAGGGTTTGGCAATTACGACCCTGTAACTGGGTCAAAAATGTTCAATCTCATCAATCCACAAATACGCAATACCGTCGGAGTGCCCGTTGGAGGATGGACCGTCATTAGATTCACGGCAAATAATCCTGGTATGTTTTTCAATATCGTATCTTTAGATCCATTTAATTTCCATGACTTATTTATTTATTTATATTCAATATTAAATATTCTCTCCGTTCCCATTTTGTTTACTTGGTATTTTATTTTAGCGGAGTGTTTATTTTTCATTGAACATCTTTCAAAAAATAATGACTAATAAGTGAAAGAAGATAAGAAATGGAAGAAAAGAATCTCATTCTTCAACCGACTCTATGATACTTTGTCTACTGCGGGCGAAGGAGAAGCAATAGCTTTAGCACTAATGGACTGTCTAACAGATTCCAACTATTCTTAATTTTTCTTATTTTCAATTTATCAGTTACAAGAAAATATTTAATGTGAATAGAGTGTATAGATTGCAAAATGGATACTTATTCATAAGTTTTTGAAAGTTTGATTGCAAGTGCAGGTGTATGGTTGATGCATTGTCACTTTGATTCACATTTGACGTGGGGCCTAGCAACTGCTTTTGTTGTTGAGGACGGGCCCACTCCATCTACTTCTTTGCCTCCTCCTCCACTAGATCTACCCCTTTGTTCGTCTTATGCTAAGCAAAGAAGATTTTTTAGTAAGGGTGGTGGTAACGCGGAAACTATTTCTGTGTATAAAAGGATTGTATTTGTGTGGTTTGGCTCTTTGCCTGGTTTTCTTGTACCATGTTTTATTGTATTTGCATGGTTTTCTTGTACCTTGTACAAGGTACAATACTCTTCTGCGCTAAAGTTTTGGCATTAATAAAAGGAATTTTCCTGCAGGAAAATGATATTGGCACTCCAAAAATTGATGCAGGCACTCCAAAAAACATGAAAAAGTTGCTTTGGAATTACATTGATTTTGGAGTGCCTGCATCAATTTTTGGAGCGCCAATATCATTTCCCTTTCAGTTTATCATTTTCCTCTTATTAATCAATGAAAACAAACTTTCTGCGTGGTTTGGCTCTTGGCCAGGTTTTCTTGTACCATGTTTTATTGTATTTGTGTGGTTTTCTTGTACCATGTGCAAGGTATAGTACTCTTCTGCGCCAAAGTTTTGGCATTAATCAAAGGAATTTCAGTATTATCATTTTCCTCTTATTAATCAATGAAAACAAACTTTCTGTATGGTTTGGCTCTTCCTGAAAAATTGTGGTCAATGTGGTGTGAGGTGTAAACTTTATGGTTTGAGTGTTTCGCAGAACATTTTCATAGGGTTTTGTTAATATGTGCCCCTAAGGCATATGATAAGGTACACATTTTAATTGTGTGTACCTTATAAAATGTGTAGTGGATAATATAGTGTTAGAGCATCATGCGACTGTGCCTCAAATTCATTGGCCCTTGGTTCCTACTTCCTCGCAAAGTGATAGAGTGACTACTTTGCCTCCAAATGAGAGAATACTCCAATTAATGGACCAAACTAATCTCTATTATAAAACAGAAGGGTGTTGAGACAAGTTGTTGGAACGGCTTAGATTCATTTGATCCAAAGGCTGTAGTGCTGTGGGCAGCATGCCCTCGGAAAAAGGATTCCGTTCCTTTCGCCGTTGCGGCCCTATTTCGAAAAATCGAGGGAGCGCGAGCGCCGGTGGCAAGTGCTCAAAAATACAGAGTCGCCACTTGAGTTTTGAAGGTCCGACACTCAAGGAACCGTATTTCGAAGCATTTGCCGCGCTGTTTGTTTGAAAAAGTTTAAGGAAACCAGCCCGTCATAACCATATCTGGGCTCGGGAGCCAGGTTACGAGAGGGGAAGGGTTTTATGGCACCCCTCTCGCCCAATCCGGAGATCGGTCTCTACTTAGGCATTTTTATGAAAATATTTGTGATTCTTCTTCTTTTTGATCAATTTTAGCCAATTAGGGCGGGGAAACAGTTAATCGGGAATTAAAAACTGAAACAATTTGCAGGATGTGATCAAATAATTGCATGGATAGATGGCATGATGAGTAATAAATGGGATGAAACCTAGAACAGCGATCAGATGCCAAAACTAGGCTCGGGGCAGATTTGCCTTGCAAGATGGCCAACTTGCATACATGAACAAATCTGCATGCAAGTGAACCATCGCGCGAGACACTGGAACCCTCGCGCGAGTGTTGAGATCTCACCACAGTCCTAATTTCATCCCCTTCTGGGCTCTGGAAGGGCCAGTGCACACCCAGGGGGTAAACCAAGCAGTTTATTGAAAGACTGTAAAATACTAATTATTACAGAACACTCCAAACAGGAGCCAAATAAATTGAAACACAACCCCTAAACAGTGGGGGTATCAAAACAGAGGCCAAAGGCCTAGTTGCCCATGCAAGGGCCATTCATGGAAATCACAGAACTGTCGCGCGACATTCCTGACTGGACTTCCAGGAATTGCTTTGCATGCTTGGGGTCCTGAGACAGATTCAGGGGATCCCAAGGGCATTCCAAACTATTTAGAGTAAATAAACTAGCTACTGTATTTGTCTTTGCATGCATAACAGTGATCTAAAAATCAAAATGAAGCACAACAGGTATCAATATATTGCAAAACAGACAAGGGCTAGCCTCCCTTCCCCACGAGGTCCATTCTCTTACTGACACAAGTGTCGCGCGAGTGTGGTGGACCGTCGCGCGAGGGTGTAGCTGCCACGAATTCTTGTAACTCTGCTGGCTTTAGGGCCAGGACATGGTATTAATTACCAGCCTTGGCCCTGTCAGCCCCCCTCAAGGATCGAAACAGAAACAGGTTAAAAGTTATACCTTTGCTTGGAAAGGGTTTGGGAATGGATTGGATTGATTGGTGTGGCCTTGCAACTAAATGTACATTGAAATACTAAGTTGGGAAGATTAGGAAGTGGTTTGGGGGTTAGTAACTTTGTGCTAGCTAGTGTTTGTCTTGTAAAATATTGGTTGAACTTCTTAATCAAATTCTTGGAACCCTTATCATGGAGGATGAAGGGGGGTATTTATAGGGAGAGTGCAAGGGCTAGAAAATGGCCAAACATGGCCTTGGGACCAGCCAACAAGGATGGTCACAACTTGGTTGTGAAGCTAGCCAACAAGGTGGGTGGTTGGTTGGGGGATTGTATGGGCTACAATCTGCCAGAACTCTGTTTAGCTGAGGAAAACGGGGTTCCAGCCCATGGGGACCCATGTGCCAAACAATCATCACAAGTCCAGCTGGATTCTGTGATAGAGACAGGAGGGAACCATCGCGCGAGGGTTTGGAAGTGTCGCGCGAGGGTCAAAAGTCAGCGGTTTGACTTTGACTACACCTGGCAAGCTGAGTGTCGCACGAGGGACACAAAGGCTCGCGCGAGGGTCAACTCTGGCTCTAGGGTTTGACTGAAGGTTCTGAAAGGTTCAAAAGGTTCAAGCAGGGTTCCAAACATTCCAAGCTTAATCCATTCCCAATCCAAGCTCGTTTGATCCGATTTCATCATTGGGGAAACACGAAAATCGTAAAATAAAGTAAAACGATTGGGAGATCCAGATTGGGGTGTCTACAGTAGTCCCTCTTTGACGGCACGCCGAGCACCACTGACTGGTACGGGTAACGTCAAAGATTTCTAGACACCCACCAAATCCGCCCAAAAGCCGATTAAATGGAAAATGCAGACGAATATATAAAAATACCGTGCACCAAGGGGGACTTGAAAATTGGACGAATGGATCGTCGCTGATTGATGATTGGACGGATGGATCGTCGTTGATCTGAAATTGGACGGATGGATCGTCGCTGATTGATGATCGGACGGATGGATCGTCGTTGATTGATGATCGGACGGATAGATCGTCGCTGATTTGAAATTGGTCGGACGGATGGATCGTCATTGTTTTGATTGATCGGACGGATAGATCGTCGCTGATTTGAAATTGGACGGATAGATCGTCATTGATTTGAAATTGGACGGATGGATCGTCGTTGATCTGATGATCGGACGGATGGATCGTCGCTGATCTGAAATTGGACGGATGGATCGTCGCTGATTGATGATCGGACGGATGGATCGTCGTTGATTTGATGATTGGACGGATGGATCGTCGTTGATCTGAAATTGGACGGATGGATCGTCACTGATTGATGATCGGACGGATGGATCGTCGTTGATCTGAAATTGGACGAATGGATCGTCATTGATTTGATTGATCGGACGGATAGATCGTCGCTGATTTGAAATTGGACGGATGGATCGTCGTTGATTTGAAATTGGACGGATAGATCGTCATTGATTTGAAATTGGACGGATGGATCGTCGCTGATTGATTGATCGGACGGATGGATCGTCGCTGATTTGAAATTAGACGGATAGATCGTCATTGATTTGAAATTGGACGGATGGATCGTCGTTGATCTGATGATCGGACGGATGGATCGTCGCTGATTTGATGATCGGACGGATGGATCGTCGTTGATCTGAAATTGGACGGATGGATCGTCATTGATTTGAAATTGGACGGATGGATCGTCGCTGATTGATTGATCGGACGGATGGATCGTCGCTGATTTGAAATTAGACGGATAGATCGTCATTGATTTGAAATTGGACAGATGGATCGTCGCTGATTGATGATCGGACGGATGGATCGTCGTTGATCTGAAATTGGACGGATGGATCGTCGCTGATTGATGATCGGACGGATGGATCGTCATTGATATGATATTGGACGGATGGATCGTCGCTGATTTGAAATTGGACGGATGGATCGTCGCTGATTGATGATCGGACGGATGGATTGTCGCTGATTTGAAATTGGTCGGACGGATGGATCGTCATTGATTTGATTGATCGGACAGATAGATCGTCGCTGATTTGAAATTGGACGGATAGATCGTCATTGATTTGAAATTGGACGGATGGATCGTCGTTGATCTGATGATCGAACGGATGGATCGTCGCTGATTTGAAATTGGACGGATGGATCGTCGCTGATTGATGATCGGACGAATGGATCGTCGTTGATTGCGGGCGGACCACTGCTGGGGGATGTAAAAGTCTTGGGCTTGAAGGCGAGACTTCCCAAAATGGCCCTCAAATCCATTGTACAACATATCAAAAAAAGTCATGGACCCAAAAAGGGAGTAATTGAGACTGGGCCGGCCTTAGAATCTGGATTGGGCTGGAGGCCCAAAGCGAAGTGTCGCGCGACACTTGTTAACCATCGCGCGAGGGTCTTGGGTCAGGGCTTGGATCTGGACAGGCCCAGACCCGGCCCAGATCCGTTCCAAACGTTTAAACGTCGCGGGGACGTTACAGAAACAGTACTCAGACAGTTTCAATAGTTCAGAACTCTCTCAACTCTCAAACCCTCTCTCAAATCTCTCCCAAATCTTCGATTTTGACCACTAAATCAACAAACCCACGCTCACACAATCATCCATGGCAGACCACGGCATTGGAGACGGTGGAGGAGAAGTCATTGATCGACCGGAGGACCGAGGAGATCCAATGGTCGTCGAAACAGGAGATCAACCACCAGTAGAGGCCATCGCAGAGGCCGGTGCAGTGGCGGCGACGGGCGGAGATGGCGAAGGAGGCCACGAACAGGAGGTAGGTGGCGGCCATGAGAGTCGCGCGACAGAGCCGGGGGCTCGCGCGACTGTTGATACAGGGGCCGTGGGCCACAGCGTTAAGCGGCTGGACCCTGGCACGGCTGTAGAAGGGTCAGTAGTGGTTGGAGTGCTTCCAGATGCTGCAGGGGGCAATAGCGGCGGCGAGCACCGTTGCGCGATAGAGGAGGAGCCTCGCGCGACGGTTCAGCCTGGAGGAGATAGTGGCAGCAGTGCTCAGGGTGGTGAGGCTGAACCGAACGGGTCCCCGCCGAGGGACTCGGCGAAGGGCAAAGGCGTTGTAGACGCAGAGGCGGAGGTCACAGAGACTCCAGTTGAGGTCCGAGAGGAGGACATTTTGTTTCGGCCTGCGGTGAGGTCACTGAGTCATAGGCCGATCACAAAGCACGACGTTGCCGAGTACTTAACCGACGAGGCAGTGGCAAAGCTTCTGGAGGACAACCCCCTGATTGGGGAGTTGGTCCTAAAGGCTAGAGGGGATCGTGCCCCGGGCCATTGAGGCTTCAGAGGTCGCAGAGAGGGCCGAGAGAGAGAGAGAGACAGGAGAGAGAGGAGCTCTTGAGAGATGCAGAGGCCGAGGAGAGGGCCAGAGTCGAGGCGCAAGGGCCTAGGGTTACAGCCGTGACGGAGGCGAAGAACACGAGTCGGCCGGGCTTTTCAGCGGAGGCATACGTGCTTCCTACGCCGCACCTTTTTGTGCCGTCGGGCATTGCGGCCCGCGTACCGTCGCAGAGAGACTACGACGACGAGTTGGTGTTGAGAGATCCCCGGGCCCACATTGCAGTGACATGGATGGAGGTATATTCCCAGAAAACACCCTTTGCAATTTGATTTCAATATTTTGCTTTCCATAGTTCAATTTCGATACTTGCTAGAACATGCTTGAACTTAGGATTGTACAGATGACCTGCGAGCCAAAACATGCCCAAAACCATGTACTTCTTGTAACGTACGCCCAGCATGACATAACTTGAACCAACCATCCGTTGCAGACTTCATTGATTACCTAGAACTTGAAAATGAAAACTCTGCATACACGGGAATCTGGAACAGCACACCAAACTCCCAAGTTGAGCCATGGCATAGAACTAAAGCCGAACATGTGTCCTAGGCTTCATTGATTACCTAGAACTTGAAAATGAACTTCCTGTATACTGATGAACCCTTTGCTGCTTGTCTTTGTATCTGAAACAGGCTGGAGCAGAACAGAGGGATATCCGCGGCTTCGGGGGCGCGTGCAAGTCCTTGCAGCTGTACGAGGGGCTGCCGGAGAGAGTGAGGCGGCTGGTGGACGAGGCAGGCTTCGGGGAGTTCATGCGGACTTTGACCCCGACAAGGATTGACCATGCCGTCCTTGTTGCACTTGCTGAGAGGTGGAGGGATATCACCAATACCTTCCACCTACCTCCTGGGGAGATGACGGTGACGCCTGCAGACTTCGCAGCGATCACGGGGTTAAGGGTTGGAGGTGAGCCCATCCCGTTCGACTCGGGGATCCAGGAGGATCGGGCCGCTCTGGAGTGATTTCTGGGCAAGGCGCCCAGGATAGAGAGGGGGATAGCGAGGTACGATCAATTCAAGGACTACCTGAAGAAGGAGGTGACAAGTGATCGGGAGGCGGAGCAGATGGCCCGGGCGTTTCTGCTATACCTGTTTGGTGCCACTCTGTACCCAAACAGGCGAAGTAACGTCCACCTCTCCTACTTGCCAGCGTTGAGGGACTTGAGGACAGCCTCGCGCTTCGACTAGGGTGGAGTTGCTCTCGGGACAGCCTACCACTTCTTTGGCCACTCGTCGAGGACGGGTAAGAGCACGGCCGGCTACTGGAGGGTCTGGGAGGTACGATTCTAACCCTTTATTAAGCACGATTTGATTATGCTCGTCCATTGCTTAGTCTGTGTGGGCTGCAATGCCCGAAAATTTATATCTTTCCCGCTCTTGGAGAAAAAGAATACGAAAGGCTCGCTCTTTTTTGTTTTGTTCTTGGTGCCGCTTTGAAGAGAAATACGCCGTTTGAAGAGTTTGAAGAGTCGCCACCCGGATTTGCGGTATATCACCCGAGAAACCGTTTTGTTTGGAAAACCGTTGGTTGATTTGAAATTGAAAACCAGAGATCAGTTTCAAGGGTTCGGAAGCCATGTTACGAGGGGGGAAGGGTTTTACGGCACCCCCCTCGCCCGATTCGAAATCGGTCTCTACTAAACGTTTGTGGGATTTTTCAAAAGGGGATTTTGTTTCATTAGACCATTTAGCAAGTATGTACAGTTTATAACAGGCAAACAGTGCATGCATGTGCAGTTGTACAGGGGAAAGTGAAGTGATGGAGTAACGGTGAGCAAATGCACAAATGACAGAAAATTGGAGACTGCCACTGACTTCACTCTCGAGCGCTCGGGTACAGTCCCGAGCGCTTGGGAGTTCTGACACACTGATCCTGCAAAATTCGTTAGTACGGACAGAATACAATGCTAAACTGGGAATTGAAATGACATTAAGTACACTACTGGCTCAGCAGAGGACTTGGAAGACTGAGCTAAGCCTTCTATCTTTCAAATCATGCATCCCTGCCTTAACAAAGTTAAATCTATGAATTTAAAAGAGCAACAGGTCACACTAATGCATGCAGAGACCAGATAACACAGTAGACTGGGAAATGGGAAGCAATGGCATGCATACACTCCCGAGCGCCCTGGAACAGTTCCGAGCGCTTGGGAGTGAGCTGCATGTCGGCTTACTCTCAAACAGGAAATGGTTCTGATTTGGCATGCAAAATACCCTTATTTTGATGTTTCCCAAGAGGAGGACATCTTTTAATTTTTGAAAGAAGGCAGTCTTGTTCACACATGAAAACCTTTGAGGAAATGTTTCTGTTCTTAGGGGAAACCATTTTCTGTGCATGCATGTCAATATGAAACCAATTCTTTTAATATTACACCTCGTTCCCAACCTGCCATGTGACAAAGGGGCAAGCATGAGATCTGGGACAGTCCCGAGCGCTCCAAAAGACTCTCGAGCGCTTGGGAGTGTGTCCAGTAAGGGGTTTTATGAAAATATTTTCTTGTGGCCCATTGCTCTTGTTTTTACACTAGGGTCTCCCAACCATGCACCCAGTATTGAAGACTGGGTCAGGCTGAGAGACCCCCCCTCAGAAGGGAAGAACAGCCCTTAAGTTGTGACCAAAGGTAAGAGTTCTACCTTTTCCTTGAACCTTGCTCCTTGGTGTAGCTTTGAAATGTGGATGGAGAGAGGAGAGTGCAAGAGATCAGATGGATATTCTGGATTTCTTGCCCTTTTTCCTTGGTGATTTGCAAAACCCTTTGAAATTTGGAAGAGAGTTTGGAGGTTTTTGGTCTTTGGCTAGAGAGAGAAAAAGAGCAGAGAGTAAGGGTGCTCTGGAATGAAATTTTCGTGCCTCCCCCTTTCTAGCTGAAAACCAGCCATATTTATAGGCAAAACATCAAATGGTTTTTGAAAAATCAAATGGTTTTGGTAAAATATTTCTTTAATAGGTAAACCCTTGGCCTGAAAATCTTCCTACCAGAGGTTGAGTGTGGAATGAGCCATCGGCGGGCTGAAAGTGGCTGTAATGATGATTTGCAAGGTGAGTGGGTGATACAGCCATGCATTGGGCAACAGAAAAGTCTCGAGCGCTTGGGATTACTCCCGAGCGCTTGGGACCTCACTCTCGAGCGCTCGAGAAAGAGCCAGGCCAGGGGTTTTGTGAAACAGTTTGGAGCGCTTGGGATTGCTCCTAAGCGCTTAAAAATGCCTTTTTTACCATTTTTAATACTTCTTCAAATCTATCAAGGAGCAAAGTTCCGATTGGTACCAGGCTTGTTTCAATCCAAAGTCATCATCGGGGAGCCTCCGGGCCACAAGTCAAGGAATTTTGAAAAGTCCAAATTGGGGTTTCTACAGTTGCCCCTCTTTGGGCGACGCTCAGCATCACATCTAGATACGAGTGCCGTCCAAAGATTGAGACAGCCCAATTCGAGCCAAATCAAATCCTCAACTCAAAATCAAATGCAAGTAAAGATACAAACATCTGACGCATGTGGTCACGTCTTTCCAGACTGCCTACGTACCCTTTTCTGTAAGGATCAGACCAGTGTAGTTCTTTGGGGCAAATGCAAACATGCAGACATGCAAGCAAATGATAGAAAGGTGTCCAACAGGACGGCGCCAAATCTATGGCGGGGTAGATCCTGGAGAAAACCGGGGATGAAGGGTGGCGAAGGAAGCTTGAATCTGAAAAGCTTGAATTTTTGGAAGAAATTTGAATTTTAAAAGAAGCTTGAATCTGAAAAGCTTGAATTTTTGGAAGAAGCTTGAAGGAAGCTTGAATCTGAAAAGCTTGAATTTTTGGAAGAAGCTTGAATCTGAAAAGCTTGAATTTTTGGAAAAAGCTTGAATTTTTGGAAGAAGCTTGAATTTTAAAGGAAGCTTGAATCGGAAAAGCTTGAATTTTTGGAAAAAGCTTGAATTTTTGGAAGAAGCTTGAATTTTGGAGGAAGCTTGAATCTGAAATTAAAGGGTGTCCCTCAGGACAATGCCAAATCTATGGCAAGAGATGTGCAGTCATGTTGACGAATATGAAGGAAGAAGGCGACCGTGGGGGGGTAGAGGTTAGAAAGTGAGACCCGCGTTTCGACTTTTGACAACAACGATGATATATTTTTTTTACTTTTATTTTTATGTTTTGAAGAACAAAGGACATGTCTAAGTAACCTTTCTGCTTTACTATTTTCGGTCAGCGGGCTGGCATCTTCAGGACCTTGGGATTTGGGATGGAGTTCGTCTTCGGGTTTGAGCTGGAGCTAGGGCTTGCGCTGGAGCTGGTTTGAGGTTGGCTTTGATCAGGGCTTGAGTTCCGAGCATGCATGCCCCAATCTTGAGGTCGGCTGTACGCTTGCAGTGATTGATGGCATTGGGCTGATGTGCCCCAGTGAGTGACAGTCCTTCGTTCTGATCCTTTTCCTTGCTTCCACTGATAGTTTTGGCAACCAGTTTTGTCTTGAGCAGAAGTGCGGGTTCTTCCACGTATTGGAGTTTCTTTCACAAGTTGGGACCTTAATGACCTTGTGTGAATTTGGACAAGGCATAGATGACTCGAAGGACAAGAAAGACTCTCAATGATGAACAAGACTAGATGAGGAGTTTGATTTGACCGGACGAGACACTTTGATTATTTGAGGATTTAATGTTTGAAATTGTCATGATAAAATCAAGTTTTGAAGATTTTCCCATTTGGGGTTTTGAAATTGTTTTAACTCCATCAAGTGATGCTCATTCAGAATTCTCTTGTTTTGTCAGAACACGAGGATTTTTACCGCGAACCATGCCCCAGGTTGAAATTTTGCAAGATTCTCAAAACGCCTTGGCGCTCCTTCTTGTTTTCTCCTATTGTTCAGGATTTTTGTTATCAAGTTGTGTTTTTTCAATCTGACAGGACTTTATTCGGGTTGTAACGTGGCCAAGGTTTTGGCTTAACAAAGAAAGGATAATAGGCTCAAACTTTTTTTTTTTTTATCTTCTTGGGGTTTCTAGAGCTAGCAGCCATCTTGAATATTTTTGTGCCCTTTTTGCTTTTGACGGGCGCCTTCTTTCATTTGCTTTCCTTCACACTTGTTGTGCCGATGTGTTTGGAACTTTAGTTGATTTTTGAGTTTTCTCTAATTTTTGTTCAATGTTTTGCATCTCAAGTGTGCGTATGCATTTGGCACTTTTGCGCTTTGAATCCCGACGCGCCGATGATGGTCAGGTGTCTGGCACTTTCGTCTTCTTTATTTCACCCCGGTGTGGGGGGTAGCTGTTTAACTGGGTTCTTTCAAAGAAATTGATTCAGGCTCAAAGGGGGTTATCAATGGATATATATCTTCAAGCGTGTGATAAAAGAAAAGAATGTCTTTCTTCATTTTGAATTGCACAACTTTGATAACTGGATCCTAGATGCAATTTAAGAGACTTGTATGCTCTAACTTTTGCCTAGATCACGTTTTGAGGTTTTGATCTAGCGAGCTTTTTCTTGGGCCAAGGCGTTACTTCTTCACAGTGTCAGGGGATGGCCCCATGAAATTCTTCTTCTTGCAAGGGCAAAATACCTCGTGTTTTGAATTTCTCAAATGATGGTGAAAAACAATTTCAAGTTGAGGGATTATCACAAAACACAAGTTTATTATCACAATGACAAACCGACAAAAGATTGACTCGAAAGATTGCGACTAAATTTTGGGATTGACTCATAAGAACATGACCGGGCCTCAGGATAAGGCTGCCTACGTATCCCTCCTGTGAAGGAATCAGGTCATAACGTAGTTCAGACTTGCGAAAACTGACTTTCTTTTGGCTTTTCTTCTTTTCGATTACAAACTCGCATTTTGACAACAAACAGACCTGAAAGCGTGAAAGACTGAAAGTGCAAACTGACTCGAAATCGACTTGAAAAAGACTCGACTCGAAATTCAAAAGTCTTCCCAACTTGTGTGTAATTCCATTCATGGACTGCACTCAAAAACCCTCATCCAGATCTGAGGTCCGGCACTGGGATGGTTCCGTCATCGATCAAGTCTTGGATCTCGTGGCGGAGACGGAAGCAGTTATTGGTGGGATGGCCGGTATGTTGGTGAAAGGCACAATAGACGTTTGGGTTGTGGGACGCCGGGAGCTTTCGAGGTAGGGGAGTTGGCGGGAGCGGCTGGATGAGGCCGGCTTCGAGGAGCTTCTCATAAACTGAGGACAAAGGTACAGGAAAGCGGGAGAAGATCCTTGGTGGGATTTTGCAGCCGGGTTGAGGGTTCATGGTGATGCTGATTGGACCTTCGGTGAAAGCTTTGCTTGTTTCGCAACTGCATAACACTCTTTTGCTCTTGGGGTTGCTCTCATCAATGTGCACACCTTCCCTTTTAGTACCAATTTCAAACAAGGATCCAGTATTCTTATTTGAGTGATTCTTGGCATCATGGAATTCCATCAAGTCTTTGAACATGTCCGAGAGTTTCGCTTTTGAGCATGGCTTGATCCCGGCGGTTGGAGGGTGATAGGTTTGTGGAGTTTCTCCGATCCTGGCTTTATCAGTACTCAATCCCAGACCTGGATTTGACATGATGGAGGTGAGAATGCTAATCAGCCTTTACAAAAGAGCCGTTTGCTCATCCATCTTTCGATTCATTTCTTCTACAGCCCTTCTTAGCTCAATCAGCTCTACTCGTCCTGCCATTTCGAGATAGTTGGAGAAGGTGGTGCGGCTTTGTGTGGGAGGGGTGGCTCAGTGCTGACAGTAAAGCAAAAGGCGAACTCAGAACGTGCCCCTGTTATGACTTATTGAAACATGTGTATAAATAAAAGAGTTGTTAATAACACGTTGTCATCGTCGACTCAAGGAATCTAACTTTACGGGAAGTTCCAACAATCACGGGTAGGTCGGTGTCAGGCAGGTTAAATTCCTCACGTTGGGAATCAGAGCCAATCTCCTTATCTAAGACCATCCGAGACAGAGCAATAAGACTGCTGGAAGATGCACTTAAGGCTAAACTAGAGGGAGCCGTTCGGGCACGGCGAACACCAGAGGTATCCCATACTCCATGGATTTATGGTCTCCTAGACCCTGACTCAAGCAATGACATCCTATGAAGGATTGCCTCGGTCCTCAGAGATTCTTTTGCATGTGTATCCTTTGAGTAGGAATGACAAGATTTGAGAGATATCAAAACAAATTAAGTCTTTAACATTTTTCATTTGAAGTTTCTGTTCTGGTTTCGAAAATCGTTTAGCGTAAATGACATGATACCGTAACCGGGGCGGTGTAAGTGGCACAGCGCCATTAGCCTAAGCGGTGTAAAGTGACTTTGCACTATAACCTGAGTGGCGTGGGTATCACGGCATTGTAGCCTAATTGTTTCGTTAATTTTCATTGAATCCATGATTAAAAATTATATTGAAGACTTAATGAACTTTGATATCCCCAAAACCTCGTCGTTCCAAGGACTAATTAATTTCAACAACGTGCCTTTAAAAAGCACGACTCATCATCGGTCCAGGCAATCCTACACAAGATGCGCAAGCAAGCGCAAAAGTCCTATATGCGACATGAAAGCAAGCATAAGGTGCAAGGTGCGATGTGCAAGGGTGACAAGATTACGGTCTTTCGAAGGTTGCCTAATTCCTCAGAATTTCTTTTAGGGTGTATCCTTTGTTCAGAACGACAAATTCTAAGAGATGTCAAAATGAACTAAGTATTCAACTAGTCCTCGTTCGAAGTTTCAATTTTTGAACTTGGAATAACTTAGTATAGACGACGTGATACCCCAACCATCGTGGTGTCAGTGACACGGTGCCATTAGCCAAGGTGGTGTAAGTAAAGTGGCATCACGGCATCGTTTTCCTTGTTATTCCTTATTCTCCGTCGAAATTTCGATTAGGCATTAGTCAAGGACTTAGTAACATCCTGATTTCCCAAAGTCTCCTTGTTCTAAGGACTCATATAGTTAAACAACGTACACCGGGGTGCACGATTCATCATCGGGATAGGCAACCTTCTACGGACCATGCGAGCGAAAGTTCAGGACTCAAAAAAAATGAACGGACAGCATGACGGCATGACATGGATGAGACGCATGGTGAAATGCAGAAAGCAGTAACATGTAGACAGGATATAGCACATAATCCTACCCTGCAGGTCCCTGTCCTAGTTTGGAAGGTTCTATTGCTTTCTAAACACGTACAAAGGCCGGTTTTGGTTTGAAGTGGGTTCCCCGGACTAGAGTCAAAGTATACCTCCCACTATTGAGCGTACACCCAATAATGGTACAAACGGTAGAGATGACTCATCACGGTCGAGGGTTGCTGAGCATTCCGGGATTCCCCATCACCGGCAAGCCGGGTAGGATTGCCGAAACACAACAGCGAGGTTGCACAAGATATATACATACAAGAAATAAATAATGAAACAAAATCCCTTTTGAAAATCCCACAAACGTTTTTCAAGCCTGGCTCACAAGTTTAATTGATATTCAAGAAAAGCGGGCCGTTTTATCAACAAACCAACTTTTTCTCAAGTATTAATTAAACTAATCCCCAGCGGAGTCGCCACTGTGGGCTGCAATGCCCGAAAATTTATATCTTTCCCGCTCTTGGAGAAAAAGAATACGAAAGGCTCGCTCTTTTTTGTTTTGTTCTTGGTGCCGCTTTGAAAAGAAATACGCCGTTTGAAGAATTTGAAGAGTCGCCACCCGGATTTGCGGTATATCACCCGAGAAACCGTTTTGTTTGGAAAACCGTTGGTTGATTTGAAATTGAAAACCAGAGATCAGTTTCAAGGGTTCGGAAGCCATGTTACGAGGGGGAAGGGTTTTACGGCACCCCCCTCGCCCGATTCGAAATCGGTCTCTACTAAACGTTTGTGGGAGTGCATGCATGTGCAGTTGTACAGGGGAAAGTGAAGTGATGGAGTAACGGTGAGCAAATGCACAAATGACAGAAAATTGGAGACTGCCACTGACTTCACTCTCGAGCGCTCGGGTACAGTCCCGAGCGCTTGGGAGTTCTGACACACTGATCCTGCAAAATTCGTTAGTACGGACAGAATACAATGCTAAACTGGGAATTGAAATGACATTAAGTACACTACTGGCTTAGCAGAGGACTTGGAAGACTGAGCTAAGCCTTCTATCTTTCAAATCATGCATCCCTGCCTTAACAAAGTTAAATCTATGAATTTAAAAGAGCAACAGGTCACACTAATGCATGCAGAGACCAGGTAACACAGTAGACTGGGAAATGGGAAGCAATGGCATGCATACACTCCCGAGCGCCCTGGAACAGTTCCGAGCGCTTGGGAGTGAGCTGCATGTCAGCTTACTCTCAAACAGGAAATGGTTCTGATTTGGCATGCAAAATACCCTTATTTTGATGTTTCCCAAGAGGAGGACATCTTTTAATTTTTGAAAGAAGGCAGTCTTGTTCACACATGAAAACCTGTGAGGAAATGTTTCTGTTCTTAGGGGAAACCATTTTCTGTGCATGCATGTCAATATGAAACCAATTCTTTTAATATTACACCTCGTTCCCAACCTGCCATGTGACAAAGGGGCAAGCATGAGATCTGGGACAGTCCCGAGCGCTCCAGAAGACTCTCGAGCGCTTGGGAGTGTGTCCAGTAAGGGGTTTTATGAAAATATTTTCTTGTGGCCCATTGCTCTTGTTTTTACACTAGGGTCTCCCAACCATGCACCCAGTATTGAAGACTGGGTCAGGCTGAGAGACCCCCCTCAGAAGGGAAGAACAGCCCTTAAGTTGTGACCAAAGGTAAGAGTTCTACCTTTTCCTTGAACCTTGCTCCTTGGTGTAGCTTTGAAATGTGGATGGAGAGAGGAGAGTGCAAGAGATCAGATGGATATTCTGGATTTCTTGCCCTTTTTCCTTGGTGATTTGCAAAACCCTTTGAAATTTGGAAGAGAGTTTGGAGGTTTTTGGTCTTTGGCTAGAGAGAGAAAAAGAGCAGAGAGTAAGGGTGCTCTGGAATGAAATTTTCGTGCCTCCCTTTCTAGCTGAAAACCAGCCATATTTATAGGCAAAACATCAAATGGTTTTTGAAAAATCAAATGGTTTTGGTAAAATATTTCTTTAATAGGTAAACCCTTGGCCTAAAAATCTTCCTACCAGAGGTTGAGTGTGGAATGAGCCATCGGCGGGCTGAAAGTGGCTGTAATGATGATTTGCAAGGTGAGTGGGTGATACAGCCATGCATTGGGCAACAGAAAAGTCTCGAGCGCTTGGGATTACTCCCGAGCGCTTGGGACCTCACTCTCGAGCGCTCGAGAAAGAGCCAGGCCAGGGGTTTTGTGAAACAGTTTGGAGCGCTTGGGATTGCTCCTAAGCGCTTAAAAATGCCTTTTTTACCATTTTTAATACTTCTTCAAATCTATCAAGGAGCAAAGTTCCGATTGGTACCAGGCTTGTTTCAATCCAAAGTCATCATCGGGGAGCCTCCGGGCCACAAGTCAAGGAATTTTGAAAAGTCCAAATTGGGGTGTCTACAGTCTGCTTGACTGTTTCGATTTCAAATACTGTATGCCTTGACTAATGCTTGAACTTGTCTAAACATCGCAGCTTTGGGCCTACGAGGTTTTGCGGATGTATCCGCCGGAGTGCAAGCACCCAGACCTGAGCACTCTCCCTCGCGCGCTGAAGTGGAGCAAGGCAAGTACGGGGAAGAAGGAAGGGAGAGGCGAGCTCAACGCCTTCAGACTGTACTTGGACGAGCTTAGGGCCTCACAGGTATGAACACGTAATCATAGGTATCAGACATGTGTCCATTTCCTTGCTTTAATGCTGTCGCTGAATAATTGTTCGCATCGATTGTTTGCCTTGACTTGCAGGTCAATTGGGATCCCTAGAGGAGAGCGGGACCAGAGCCAGAGTACTGGACCCGGAGCAGGGTTGTCACAGCTAGTAGGGTGTTACTGGAGTCGGCCTTCGATTGGCAGTGGTACTTGGGGGATCGAGTGACGCGCCAATCGCTTGGCTACCCTGAGTTCTGGGTGCCAGGGCAGCTCCCACCTCGAGCTTCACACACGGGAGAGTACACACGGGCTGAGCTGGAGAGGTATACGAGGCCGGATACTGAGCTTGCACGCTACCTGCGTCCTGGTAGGGACTACGCTGTCTACCAGAGAGACTTCCTGGCGGGTCCACTGGGGATCCGTGGCCTGAGAGAGGTGCGAGGGCAGGCTGCAGGGGCTGCTGAGGAGAGGAGAGCAGCCGGAGAGGGACGGAGAGGAGGTGAGAGCCGGGCAAGGCGAGCCCTGAGCGGACCGGCAGTTGGTGGGCTTCCTGCGTTGCTTTGGAGGATTCCCGTGGTTGACAGCCAGGGGAATCCTGCAGAGTTATAGTTAGTGCCTGCGAGGGCGGAGCCCGCTCCTGTGACTATTTCGGTAAGAATCAGCTTTCAATATTGCTTTTGAATTCCAAATACTTGAATTATCTGTTGAATAGCCTGATGAACTTGAATTGCATGCAGGTGCCAACTGAGTGGGTAAACGAGGCCGTTCGACGTATGCTGGCGTTGGAGAATGTGGTGAGAAGGGCGGCGAGCGGCATGCCATTGGAGTTGCAGTACCAGGTGCCGACACCACAACCGACTCAGCCAGCCGTTGTTCAAAGGACCCAGGTATGAAAAATGATACATTCCTGCTTTCGATACATTCCTGCTTCGATAGCTTGATAGACTGTACATGTTTTCAATACAGAAATACAATATGCACAATAGATACTCATGCTTTGCAATGAAATGACAATGCAGGTGCAGGGGAAGATGAACCCTAAGAGGAAAAGTGCGCGAGATCCGCCACCGAAGAAGGTGGCGGCACAGAAACCCACACCTCCGGCCACTACTACGCGGCGACAGACGAGGGGCGTACAGACAACGCGCGCACGCGAGGAGGCAGCTAGGCAAGCCGCGAAGCAAGCTGAGCTTCGGTACCAACTCAAGAAGCGCGAGAAGCCGACATTGGAGGAGCCGAGCCGGCGGAAGCGGCTAGTCTTGGGTCGAACCTCTGAGGACGAGGAAGAAGAGGACGCAGAGGAGGCAGAGGATGAGGAGGAAGGAGAGGATGAGGAGCACTCGTCCACTAGCAGTGGCTCCGACGACTCCATCGATGATCCGGGGTACAGAGACGATCCCCAGGAGCTACGGGATGCTGCAGGTAGCGGTGACGAGCTTTGAGTGTGTAGAGGGCGACGACAAAGGCTCCGTTTACCCTTTCACATACTGATTTTGCTTTTGATTTCGGGCCTGCGTGCCCAAGTAGATAGCTTTTGACAGATACTTTGAGGGCATGCGTGCCTTTTGACTAGCGGGCGCATGTGCCCTGACTTGACTTGGCGTTTTTGACTGGCCGAAGTGCCGTTGATATAGCTGCTGATATGGATAGGTCATGGTTCTTTACAGAAATTTGCATTTTTCAAGTTTGTTGTTTCTCGTTACGAATAAGAGAAAGTAAAACCTGCTACTAACACCAAACTTGCATTGACAACACACCGAGACTACTCACAGACACACATGAGTGTAAAAACTGGCCTAGCTCTGAAAGAAATAGGAAAAGTACCCTAGGATACGGCCAGGATACGAGGATACGAGAAATAATGAAATTTTGAGCATTGATACGCCAAACCTCACAATATTCTGCTAAGGACAAAACTGACGCTCGTGAAAGGTTAACGGCGGTCATCATGACCTGTACCAATCAACGGAACTGAACAAAATGTCCCCAGAAAAGACTTATACCGAAAAACGCACAAAACGACGCAAAATGGCATAAAACGTCCAAGAAAGACTCGATTATGTCCCGGACTGAAACCGACACCTCCACACAGTCACTTAAGGTCTAGGCGACCTGTATGGCATGACCAAAATGGACTAGAGCCTCCATGGCGAGTTTCGACCTCCCGAAATCCCGATTTGAACTTGAAACGGGCCTCCGAGGGTCCAAAATCTTCGTTGAGCACGGCATTCGGAATTCGATGCTTGGATACGGTCACATATGCTCATAATGACTTGCTGGAACCATCAAAAGTACCAAATGACCTTTGGAATGAAAAACAACCAAAATGGATAGTGGCTGTTGGGAATCTGTCAAAGCTGCAGATCAACCATCGCGCGATGGTTTGGATGTGTCGCGCGAGTAACTTCTGTCGCGCGATGATTTAGTAGTTCCAAACACATCGCGCGACGGTCAAATCCTGCTGGGCTGCCTTTGTCTGACCAAATTATTGCCATGGACCTGTTCATTGTTCCACGTCTTGAAAGTTATTCTGGGTTTGCAGAAGGAAGGCTGTTCTTTCATGCAAGGTGGTAGGACACCTAAGCCTTGATCTCACCAACCCCTTGGCTATTTGAAGAAGGGTTTTAAGACATAATGAAGTGTACACCCCTCCACCTTATCTAAAATGGGAGATTCACTAATGGAAGCCATTGATCCTTGGCTAATGAGAGACGAAACCATAAATTGGGCAAGCCCCCGGTCTCGCTGTTTGTCCTCGATTCGGGATCTCCGATTTGCCCGACCATGCGTCGAGCTCTTCCAAGCCGCATTGCCCTTCTGGGACCCCATTGTGCACGTCTTCCGGTTCCGTCAAGACGAGATGTGCCCTACAATAGAAGAATTCCAGGCATACGCGCCAGGGTTCGCCAACCTAGATGTTCCGGCGGTGCCACCCGTTCATGAAGACATGGAGCAAATCTTACGGGCAGAACTCAATATTCCCGAGGCACTAACGGCCAGCATCATTCAGAACGGCGAGCTCAACATCCTTCGCCTAATTGAACTGTATGGCCCCGAGGGTGGCCTGGGAGATTACGTGGGGGAAGCTCACAGACGCTTCGTTTTGTCCATATGCGCACTGGCTGCGTACATGCTGGTTCCTATCGATGGAGGGGTAAATCCCAAATTGGTGAGCATTGCCTTGCAAATGGATAACGGGAAAAACATCATGCCCGTGGTTTTAGCGGAGACGCTCCTGGGCTTAGATATGTTGAAACTTGAGCAAGCCGATTCCTTCAGCGGATGTCCTATCCTGCTCCAGGTAGATTCCTGTTCGACATGCTTTCTTGCATTTTCAGCTTCACCCCAAACACTTAGGCTGTATTTGATTTCTGATTTGTCTTCTGCTCTTGTGCAGCTCTGGCTGGCAGACAAAGTGGGGGTTTTGGAGGAGCCACAGGCTGGTTTTGAAGAGTTCCCCAGGTTTTTGGCCGAAAGGCCGATGTTATTCCCCGACCTGACAGTGGACATATGGTTTGCATTCCTGAACGATCTGCAATCTGAGAACATAGTCTGGAGATGTCTCTGGTTGAACCTTCCAGCGATGACACTTAATTCGGCGGGATACAAAAGAGTGATAATCGCTGGTCTGTCGAGCTTCACGTTTTACGTCCCAGGGCGTACACTCCGACAACTCGGGAGAAGCCAAGGATACAAGCGATACGGAGCGGAAGACTTCGACATCCCCGCATTCACCTCATGGGACTTGCGCTGCTATAGAGACAACTGGGGCGATAGGACGTTGAAGGAACCAATCCCCGAGTTCAGGACATGGCTGGAAAGTCGTTACATAAGGTGGCTCCGCGTTGAAGTCGAAGCAAGACTGAGGGGATATTTCTGAATCCTGTGGGAAAACGAGTTGTAATTAATAAAACCATTAGGCTGAGCTTCTGGCTCCGCTTTTCAATACTCGCTTTGTAAACCGCACGATACTTTGCCCGGCTTGACCGGCTAAATAACAACTTTAAATTATCCGGCCGTTATTCATTCGAGGGACCGAACTCGTCACTGAACGTGTAATTTGAACAAACAACGCTTCGACGTAGTCATAATCACCCATAATGATCTACTGAAAGCATCGGAATTTCAAAACCTGGCCCGAGTCAAAATCCGAAAAATGACCCCAAAAAGACAGTAGCCTGCCTTACTGTTCCCACGTAAATTGAACCATCGCGCGAGTAACTAAACCTATCGCGTGACTTAACACTGTCGCGCGATAGAGATTCCCTATTACAGCTGCCAGCCTTGACTTGTTCAGAAAGCAAAATGTGGCAGGACCTGCCAACAGTTCTGGACGTGCAGGAGGCTCTGGGCCATTGCAAGGGATGTGCCCTTGTCTTCAATGACTAGGGGGACACCTTGCATGGACAACTCATTGCCATGGAAAGTATTCCATCCTTTTGGCCTTATAAAAGCTAGGTAGGTTATCTCCTGCATGATCACAATATCTCCGTAGGGGAAAATCCCAGAAGCTTTGGTCCCTATTGGCAAACAATCTCCCCACATAAATCCGCCCGTGGCTTGACGAGTTCGTTGGAAGCGACTGGCTATGCTTCCGTTCTCACGGGCTGGCCGCCATTCGCTTCCTAAAAAGCATAAGGCTTCGGCCCGAAATCCTGAGAGCAGCTCTCCAGTTCTGGGACCGGGACGTCCATGTGTTCCGATTCGGGGACAACGAGCTGTGTCCGACCGTTGAAGAATTCCAAGTGTATCTCCAAGGCTTTGCTTCGAGCGTGATTGTCGTGCCACCTTACAGTCATCCATAACCTGCTCTACTACTTTACACTCCCTCTTTCCTTTAGCCTTGCAAGGCAAAGATTGATAGAGCAACCTCTAGTTCAATTGCCGGCGGGGCAGCCAGTGTTTGATTTCGTTCTAGAAATCCATGCTTCGCGGTGCTTTAAGTAAAGCGAGAGTGTTAAGTAAGCAATGATGCTTTTTACCAAAAATATACCTTGCAGGCAACGCCATTAGTGCTTGGCTATAAAGACTTAGGGTTAGGGCTTTTAGTTCAAGCCCTAACCCTTCTGCACAGAAAGAGATGTTACAACAACATATACAAGGTGTGAGGAAGAACTTGGAAGTAAAAATGTAAGTAGGTTCCTAGCCTGTAGGTTCCTGTCTTAGTTTGATAAGTTCTATGGCTTTCTAAAACATGCAAGGTTCTGGTAGTCTCAGGGTGCTCCGTTGTCAAAGGGCACCAATCCTCTCACAAGCCCATCATAGGCGGTGATTGGGTGATTTCCTTTTTGATATACCACTAGGTACGAGTGACTGTGGAGTTTGCTGGAACCCCTAACATAGCCCGTGTCATGCCGGGATATTAGGTGAACTCAACGGGTTGCCCGCTCGATGCATATGATAGATGAATTAAACAAGGCATGTATTAGTCTTATGTTGAACTTTCTGGTTATGTCTCTCATATCCCCAGCGGAGTCGCCAAAAACTGTAGACACCTCCCAAACGGGGCATCGCCATACAGATTGATCACGTTTGTTTGCTCGATTGATTGCTTGCTTCGTAAACCAAAATCATGGACATTCCCTTGGCTAGGAACATCGCCACATGATAGCGGTTATCATCAAAACAGATTCGCCACCCAGTTTATTAAAACTGGGAAAACAGATAGAGATTCTGGATACGGGAGCCAAAAGTACAGTAAGGGGAAGGTGTTAGGCACCCCTCTCTGCCCAGCCGTGAGACTGGCCCATAGTTATTCAACATAAGACATATAGATGTTTTATTTAATTCTAACACATAGTCTGTTTAATTAATCCTTTAAACAGTAAGTAAAGTGAGCCAGGACTGTAATTGAAGCATGCATTAGAAACCAAAAGCAAAACAAGCTGTCCCAGGGAGATGGATCCCGCGGCCGGTGAATGGATGTCACGGCCGAGGGATCCTCCTGGTTTGATGTACCGGCCGAGAGATCGAAGCCCCGGTCGGTGTTCTTCCTCACACCAGATTATACGATTAACAGATAATTAGAAAGCTATGATTAAGTATAGGAGCGATAAATAAAACAAACCAGAGGCCGTTGGGCCTCACCACCTTAATCCCTCAGTTGCTTGATTGCTTCGGATTGGATGTGATTGACTGATTTACTTCTCGAAAACCCTAGGGTTAGGGTTTGTACTTCGGGGTTTGATCGTTTGGGATGCGGCTGCCTTCGGAAGGTTAGGGCTTCTATAGAGGGAGTATGTGAGATGATTCCTGCAGAGCTTGGAGGTATGAGATGGAGGAATTGAATGTTACTTTCGGAACCCTAAGGCCTCTTTATATAGGCAATTGATGACTCACTCCGGCCAATCAAATGGCGTGAATCAAAAAAGAATTCTAGGGTTCAAAGATCTCTAGTTGCGATCTATTTCGTAGCCCGAAGCATCGGAAAAAGGCTGCTAGGGTTTTGGTGCGTCGATCAAACGACTGACAGAACATTTCAGAATTCTGGAAAAAGACGATCTGGCGGCCGAGTAATCGATCTTACGGCCGAGGGATTGATCTCTCAGGGAGATTTTTCTAGCAACAGGTTGCTCAGGTGAGGAAATGATGTTAAGGCCGTGAGATCAATGTTACGGCCGACAGATGGATTCTCCTAGGCTTCTGTATTTTCTGTCAAAGGCTATACGGCTCTGGATGGGGTCCTCTAAGTGGCTCAAAGTTCTTACCGAAAGTCCTAAAGTTCTCGAGAAGGCAATCAGCAATCACTGTATCCATTTCATCATCGGGATGGTCCCCAAGGTGGGACTTGAAATAATCGTTAGGCCAAATTGGGGTGTCTACAGTATTCGGAAGAACGTAGTTCCCCTGGTACTTGCTGAAACGCTCATCGGTTTGGATTTGGTGGCCACAGGTCAAACAAATACGTTTGGTGGCAGCCCACTCCTGTTACAGGTAAACTCTCACTCAGCTCACCTTTTTCCGGCTTCCACACAGTCTGTTTTTACCTCAACTCTCGGCTAAGGCTATATGGTAGCTCCTTACTTGTTTTCTTTCGCTCGGGCTTATGTGGCTCCTTACTTGTCTTTTCGCTCATGCAGTTGTGGCTATGTGACAAACTCGGGCTAATCTCGGCTCCTGGAGCGAACTGGCCCCGTCTGCCCGGGCGAATGCACCAAAGGGGAATGCTGTACCCGGAGATGTCTGAGGAGGAGTGGTACACTGTGGGCACACGCCCCAAAAATCCCGTGTTTTAGTGCATGAAATTCTGGGTGCGCCCTTATCTTGCGGAAAGCGCGGCGAAGTGCTTCGCAGATCAGAGAGTCGCCACTCGGGTTTTGCGGTTAGTACCCAAGAAACCGTTCTTTTGAAAATGTTTGGACCACGTCCGTTTGGTTTTGAAAAAAAAGGCTTTTGTAGACTGGGCCGTCGTCACCTTCGATCTTGAGGTTCGGGAGCCAGATTACGAGAGGGGAAGGGTTTTATGGCACCCCCCTCGCCCAGTCCGGAGACCGGTCTCTACTCAGGCGTTTTGTAAAACATTCGCATTTCTCTCTTTATTTGATCATTCTTTTAACCAGTTAGGGCGGGGGAACAGTTAATAGGGATTAAAACTGTAAACAAGTTGCATTTATATACAAAAGATGTAACAAAATGTTTATGGATGATGATGTTTGATCTAAGCAAATATAATAGATTGAGAACAAGCTTCTGTGGTTGTTTTAGACAAGCTAGTGCACGCTGCTTATGCAGTAGTGCACACAGAAGCAAGCCTGCTTGCACTGGCTAAGCCACTGCATGTAGCCATGATCTGCGTGCGCCACCCCACAACTGGCGTGCGCCGGTGAGCCTAAGACCACAGCTTCTGTTCTCCCTCTGGGCTCTGGAAAGGACCAGTGCACACCCAGGACAAACCACGCAGTTAAATATGGATTACTAAGCTATTACAGACAATGTAAAGGGCTTAAAAGCCACCAAATAGACAGAAAACCCCTTAAACAGTGAGGGGAGGATGATCAGAGGCCTGGATGGAAGATCCATGCAAGGGCCAAGCCACTGGGACAACGATAACAGGCGCACGCCACTAAGAAAGAGCCGTACGCCAGTTCTCTCTTGACACCAATGCTTTGGCATTGCACATTCTGGGCTCTGGAATAGGACCAGATGGACCCAGAAGGCCAAACTAAGCAATAAATGTAGATGGAATAGAAAGCAGTTGTAAATACAGAAAGCAGAAGGTTGATTTTAGCATGCAGCAGGGTGATCAAAGCTTAAATAATGCAAGAAAACAATGATCCATGATCCCCACGCCAGTTCTGTGCATACCACCATGACTGGCGTACGGTACATAAGAACTGGCGTGCGCCACTGATCATTGTATACGGTTCTTGAAACCTTGCCAGCATTAGGGCCAGGACTGGTATAGATTACCAGCCTTGACCCTGTCAGCCCCCCTCAGGGGTCAGAACAGAAAGCAGGAGCAAGAGGTATTATACCTTTGCTTGTGAGTTTTGAAAGAGAGCTTGAGCTTTGAGCTTGAAGATGATGATGGATGTGGATGTAGTGAAGGTTATGGACTGTGGAGAGTATGTTCCCTTGCTTGCTCTTTCTATGGAAGAGAAAAGAAGCAAAGGAGAATGAAAAAGAGGACAAAGGGGCTTGAACTCTTTAATGGTGCTAACCAACCCTTTGAACTTGGTAACCCTTTGCAAGAGTGAGAGAGGGGAGTATATATAGGCAAGAGGGCTGATCAGTCTGCCCTTAGGGGCTGTTTGGGTGGCCAAACCTTGGAGGAAGCTCCCATGCATTTAATGCATGGGACTTGGCTTGATGGAGGTGTAGGAGAGAGAGGGACAGTTCTGGCCGAAGCAATGCGCCAGCTGACGTCAGGCGGCTACAAAAACTCCCGCCAAGGGCTGAAAAGGTTGATTTGATTGGTATTTATTGGCGTGCGCCATCGTTGAGTGGCGTGCGCCGATGAGCGGTAATGACCGACACGTGGCGGTGGTTCTCGCGCACGCTAGTCTTCCACCAGCGTACTCCAGCAGGTTTTGTTGAGGCCATTTGGCTCGCTCGAGGGTTCGACAAGGGTTTGAAATGGGTTTGGACAAGGTTCGGGACGCCAAAGCTCAAACTCATCAACCAACTTGGTATGTTCTTGACCTTAATCATCATTGGGGAATCAAAGACCGTAAATAAACTATTCTGGAAAGTCCAAAATAGGGTGTCTACAGATCTCGACCCGCGGAGGTCGAGAGTATTTCTCAAATAACGTCAAAGGCTTTCTAGACACCCTCTCAAGGCTATCCAGAAGAAATAGAAAATGCGGACATGTATTTAAATGTACCGTCCATTGAGAGATCGAAGATGGGCGGACCATCAAAGATCGTTGGAAAAGAGTTTGAACTCCGTTGGAAGATAGGGATGGGTGGACCATCATTGAATGTTGAGGCGGACTCTCCTTGGGAATAATCAGTTGCGGATAGATTAATGCCGCTAGGGGCCGAACCTTCTTCGGCATAAGTAACTCCAACAATCACGGGTAGGTCGCGTCGGGTAGGTTAAATTCCATCTGTTGGGAATCAGAGCCAATCTCCTTATCATGGACCATCCGAGACAGAGCAATAAGACTGCTGGAAGATGCGCTAACGGTTGAGTCGGACGGACAGACCGTCATTGATTCGAGATTGGACAGACAGGCCGTCGTTGAATTTGAGATTGGATTGGACGGACAGACCGTCGTTGAATTGAATTTGGGTTAGACGGACGGACCGTTGTTGAATTGAATTTGCTTGGGGAAATGGTTTAATTGCGGAGCGATGAACGTTGATGGGGACCAAACCTCATTCGGCACACAAGAAGTTCCAACAAATCACGGGCAGGTCGCGTCAGGTAGGTTAAATTCCATCTGCTGGGAATCAGAGCCAATCTCCTTATCATGGACCATCCGAGTCAGAGCAATAAGACTGCTGGAAGATGCGCTAATAGTTGAATTGGACGGACAGGCCGTCGTTGATTTGAAATTGGACAGGAGGACCGTCGTTGATTTTGGACGGTGGGTCATCATTGGGGACGACTCGGGAACCATCGTTGAGTTTGGGACGGTGGGTCATCATTGAGGATGACTCGGGAACCATCGTTGAGTTTGGGACGGTGGGTCATCATTGAGGATGACTCGGGAACCATCGTTGAGTTTGGACGATGGGTCATCATTGAGGATGACTCGGGAACCATCGTTGAATTGGGACGGTGGGTCAACATTGAGGATGACTCGGGAACCATCGTTGAGTTTGGGACGGTGGGTCATCATTGAGGATGACTCGGGAACCATCGTTGAGTTTGGACGATGGGTCATCATTGAGGATGACTCGGGAACCATCGTTGAATTGGGACGGTGGGTCAACATTGAGGATGACTCGGGAACCATCGTTGAGTTTGGACGGTGGGTCATCATTGAGGATGACTCGTTAACCATCGTTGAGTTAGGACGGTGGGTCATCATTGAGGATGACTCGTTAACCATCGTTGAGTTAGGACGGTGGGTCATCATTGAGGATGACTCGTTAACCATCGTTGAGTCGGGACGGTGGGTCATCATTGAGGATGACTCGGGAACCATCGTTGAGTTTGGGACGGTGGGTCATCATTGAGGATGACTCGTTAACCATCGTTGAGTTAGGACGGTGGGTCATCATTGAGGATGACTCGTTAACCATCGTTGAGTCGGGACGGTGGGTCATCATTGAGGATGACTCGGGAACCATCGTTGATTTGGGACGGTGGGTCATCATTGAGGATGACTCGTTAACCATCGTTGATTTGGGACGGTGGGTCATCATTGAGGATGACTCGTTAACCATCGTTGAGTCGGGACGGTGGGTCATCATTGAGGATGACTCGTTAACCATCGTTGAGTGAGTGAACTGACAATATTCTAATCGTCGTTGAAAGATTGAAGAGGATGACATGGCTGATCGTCGTTGATGGATTGAAAGGACGACATGGCTGATCGTCGTTGATGGATTGAAAGGACGACATGGCTGATCGTCGTTGATGACATGGCTGATCGTCGTTGAATGATTGAAAGGACGACATGGCTGATCGTCGTTGAATTTGGACAGGATTGACTATCGTTGAGGCTGGACAGGATTGACTGTCGTTGAGGTTGAAGCTAACCATGACACAGATAGTTCCAGCAATCACGGGTAGGTCGCGTCAGGCAGGTTGAATTCCATCTGTTGGGAATCAGAGCCAATCTCCTTATCAGGGACCATCCGAGGCAGAGCAATAAGACTGTTGGACGATGCGCTACTTGTTGAATGGGACGGGCAGATCGTCGTTGATTTGAAATTGGACGGACAGACCATCGTTGAGTTGGGATTGGATTGGACGGACAGACCGTCGTTGAATTTGAGATTGGACGGGTAGACCGTCGTTGATTCGAAGATTGGACGGACAGACCGTCGTTGATTTGAAGTGGGATGGACAGACTGTCGTTGATTTGGAAATGGACGGGGTCTGCTTGGGGAAGTAGCAAACCGGGATGGAAGCATGGATCAGGGCAACATGGGCTACCTGCCGGGAATGGGCCTCAATGCTGATTTGATTTGATTTGCCAATGCCACAACACTGATGATAGAAATGCCTCAACGCTGGTTTGATTTGACTTGCCAATGCCACAACATTGACTGTAGAAAATGCCTCAACGCTGGTTTGATTTGACTTGCCAATGCCACAACATTGACTGTAGAAAATGCCTCACTGCTGGTTTGGCTTGCTTTGATTTGAAGCGATCTCCTGCTTTTGACATTTGATATACAATATGCAACGATAATATATGCTAAACACATATGTACAAATTGAAAATGCAAGGGCAGACTAGGGCGGCTTCTAGAGAACGGGACGACACAAACGACGACCAGGACAATTTTGACGATCGAGGGCTACCACTGAGCCACCCTTTTGCTTTACTGCTTTGATTTGAGTTGCGGGCCTGCAGGTCCAGGTAGGTAACTTTCGAGTGGGTTAGAGGTTTGCCTGCTTTGATTTGAGGTGCGGGCCTGCGTGCCCAAGTAGATAACTTTTGAGCGGGTTAGAGGTTTGCTGCTTTGATTTGATTTTGCGCTGGGCCAATGTATCCCTCTGTTCTTGACGATTTGCCGCTTGCTTGGACCATGGACGCCGTAGTGGCGTTGTAAAAGTTGCATCATTCTTGGTTCATTGGAGGTAGAGTATAAACCAATTGCTAATATCCAACTTGCATTTGACGAGCGAATCGAGTTGACACACGAGACATACGCACACGTATAGACTGCCTAGCTCGGAAGAATGAGGAAGAAGAGTCCTAGGATACAATGCAGACTCTCCGACGCATGGGCAATAATGAAATTTTGGGCATTAACAGGCCAAAATCCAAAATACCCCTGGATAGGTGAAACTGACACTCACGCACAGTCAAATATGTACAAAGACATGTGCAAATAAATGAAACAGAGGAGAAAGCCTCGGAATGAGCAGTAGACCGAAAAACTAGAAAAATGTCGCAAAGATGGACAAAATACGCAAATGGAAGACTCATATAGGCCCGGACTGAAACCGACACCCCCGCACAGTCACATTAGGCACATATGACCTGCACGGCATAGAAAACTTGGCAAGGGCCCTTAAAACCAATTCCGAGGCACCGAAACCTTGGTTTTAACTTGAAATTCCCACCGGGGTTCAAAATCGTTGTTAGCGTGATGGCTGCCGACTGCCGCCTGCGGCAAGAATTGAAGAAGCGCGCGCAGGTTTGAGACCAACGCGTGTCACTTTGAGAAAACGTGCGTGAGTCTCAAACTAGCGCGCGTGACTGAAAAGCTGCGCAAATTAGACTTCGCTGAACTTAGAATAAACTGTGAGCCCATTGGGGCCTCTAGCATTTCGTTCTGCTTTTGATGCTTTAAATATTTTTTTTAGGGCTTTTGCTCAGCTTTGAAATTGAAGTAGTAGTTTGCAATAAGATTGAAAGACAAAGGGTTCCCCCTTCTGCTTCCGATGAAGCTTGTTCTGTTCTTGACCCTTCTCGACTCTTGATGTGTTACAAAACGACAATCCATGGATCAAATTTATAGAAGATGACCGAGTCTTAAAGAGTGACTGCCTACGTATCCCACATTTGGGGAATCAGGTCAGAACGTAGTTCAGGCTAAGTTTCACTCGTGTGTTTTACCTCTCCTTTTACGCTCTAACTTTTGCCTAGCGCCGCTTTTTTAGGTTTCCGGCCTAGCGAGCTTTCGACTTTTGCCTATTTATTTTTGCCTAGACCACCTCCTTAGGTTTTCGGTCTAGCAGGCCGCTCTAATTTTTGCTCGAAACCGCCCACCCTTGTGGTTTTCGGTCCAACGAGCATCTCTCAGGGAAAAGTAGTTCTTGAATTGATCCAAGTTGACTAGAGTGTTGAATTTGTTGTCGTCGAGATCGATGATCTTTGGCTGCAACCCCAGAAAAGATGGCTTTTGATAATGCAGGGTCCTGACTGCTTCAATTGAAAATGCCTCGCTCCATGCCACTTTTGCGCCTTTTTAATGTGTGCTTGATGGAATGTTGCTAACGCTGTGTTGAACATGGTACGAGGCCTGGAGCCTTCTGAGCTTCCGCTTTCTATCTTGGCATCCGGTGGCAGGGGATTTGATGTTTCCTTATCTCATGATCAACGCCAGGTGCGTCTTTGTGAGACCATGCCAAAACGTTGATGAATTCTTTGACCCTGTCTGATCGGGCACGATGCTCCTTTGGGGGACAGCGTTGAGCCAATTTTGAACCATCCGGGGCACAATGCTCCTTTGGGGGACAGCGTTGAGCCAATTTTAAGTCATCCGGGGGTCTATCTTATCTTTCAAGTTTATTGAAACTACTTCTTCTTTTAATAGGCCGAGCATGCCTTTCGTCTTCCCTTTCGGCGAGGGAACACATTTCCTTGGGGATGACCCAATCGAAATCTATCCCTTCGTCGTCAGGGTCGACACAGTTTATTCAAAAACCAGCAAAGTACTTATAAGCAAGATAGTGCATATTATAACGAAAGCCCCACGGGGTTGCCAAGCACAGCAAAAGACTCGAATTTGAGAATAGAAGCTACGACATGGAGGGCCAAGAGGCACGAACTCCGACTCAGAGCTAGACTAAGACGACTTGACAGATACTGTGTCAGACTCGGACTCAAAAGTGTGCAATGCAAGCTAGACGCGATTTGAAAATGCAACTTTTATTGCTACCCTTTGCTTCCTCACAGAGAGGTGGGATCTAGAGGATGTCAGGCCCAAGCAACAGCACTTCAGCTTCCTCAGCTTCTTTGACCAAACCTACTCAGTGCTCCCATGAACAAGGATCCCCAAATTGTCAGTCCACTCATTTGCTTGATCGATCCGGTCCTCAACCAGTGCTTTCCAGTTTTCAGCCCCGTCTTCTATTCCGCACCCTGCAGCCTCGGATTCAGAAGGGATAAACACAGTTGGTTTGGGTTGAGTTTCTGGGACAATGCAGAGGGTTGGGTTGAGTATGGTGGAGCTCGGGTTGATTTGAGTGGAGGTGGGGTTGATTTGAGTGGAGGTGATAGATATCGGACCAACCAGAGGGTCAGACTTGAGTTGGGACTGCCGTCAGGTTTTGATGGGAGTGGGGGTGGAATAGTGCCATTATCGATGAGATCTTGAACGGCATGTCTGAGGCGATAACATGCATTGGTGGAATGGCCAGGCATTTGATGGTAGGTGCAGAAGTGATTGGGGTTGTGGCTAGCAGGGAGAACCTTGGGCAGTGGAGTTGGGGTTAGAGGCCTGATGGAACCGGCATCGAGAAGCTTCTCGTAAACCGAGGCCAGAGGTGTAGATAAGCATGAGAAGGTCCTTGGCCTGGCTCCGACGACGAGATTGAGGGCTCAAGGTGGAGCCTTTGCTTGCTTTGTACAACACTGCGCCTTCGACAGGTGCATTCTTCTGCCTTTGGGGGTGACTTTGAACAGAGATTCAGCATCCTCTTTTGGGTGAACTCTAACCTCATGGAACTCGGCCAGACTTTTGAACATGTCTCTTGAGCACGGCTTGGTTCCGATCGCGGGAGGGTGACAGGCCTGAAGAGGTTCTTTGACTAGCCCCGGATCCGGCTTTGATATGATGGAGGTGAAAAGGTCAAACAGCCCCTGGACCATAACCATTTGTCTGTCCATTTTGAGACCCAGTTCCTCTACAGCTTTCTTCAACTCAGCCAGCTCTGTTTGTGCTGCCATTTTGGATTGATGATCGAGGAAGGCGATATGGCGGTGAAATAGCCCCGGTAGATGCTCCCAAGCAGGTTTGGCTCTTCTTTTTGGTACTTTCTTTGACGGTGCAGCGCCCAAAGCTTGACAGTAAAGCAATCGAAGGCTTAGGAAGTGTCCCCGCAATAGTTTTATTTGAAAGGATGCAATGTACATGTTGTCGTTGGTGTCCTTCTAGACTCTAGAACTAGCAGGAAATCCATCTCATGACGTTCGAACGCCGCCAAGATCCTCGGATTTCTTTTCGACAGTGTACCTTGAAGGATCGACTAATACTAAGAGATGTCGAAACAGCCTAAGCCTTTGACTATCCCGCTTTCAAGTTTCAATGTTTGAAATGGAACAACTCGGTGTTGACGACATGATATCTGTAACCAAGAGGGCGTAAGCAACTGTGTCGGAGCCTTGAATGGTGTAAGTGTTTAGCACCTTTAACCTGGGTGGTATGAGCATCATGTCATGTCTCCCGTCGTTCTTAGTTTTCTGTTTGAAACCTCGATTGGGTCTAGGCAAGGATTTAGAAAGTCTCGATTTCCCAAAGTCTCGTTGGCCCAAGGAATTGGAAAGTTGATAACGTGCACCATCACGATGCAAGACTCGACATCGGTCCAGGCAGCGCCTAGCAGGCATAAAACGGGTTTGAAAGAGAGACAACCCTAAAAGCCGCCCTAGCATGCCCCTACGCAGAACGGTATGGATGTATGTACAGGCATGCGATATGGAAAGCAGTAACACATAGACAGTTTATGGGGGTTGGATGCAAGTAATCCTACCCTGTGGGTTCCTGTCTTAGTTTGAAAGGTTCTATTGCTTTGTACGCATGGCGAGGCTGGTTTTGGCTTAGAGGGGTTCCTCAGACTAGAGATGTTTTATACCTCCCATCGCAATGCGTGCAGCAGAGCAATGGTCAAACGGTAATACGTCTCATCATCGTCCAAGGTTGTTGGCATTCGAGGACCCGGGCTCCAGTAAACTGTGCCGGTTACCCAAAACACCTCAACGGGGCTGATAGAACACCGATGCAAATGAACGCGCGTCGAAAGAATGATCGAGAGAGGGAAACGCAATGCTTTTTTTTTAAAAAATGCCTTTTGAAGCTTGGCTCACTTCATTAATCGACACTTGGAGGAAACTACATAAGCGAACAATAATAAAAGCCCCAGTGCGGAGTGGTCGGATGTAGAATCCTGTTACGTTACCATTCCGCAGCGCGGAGCGTACTGTTTTGACAGACTTTTGAAAATTGTTCATTCATGTATTAATCTCCAAATGTTGATTAATGTAACTATTCCCCAGCAGAGTCGCCACTGTGGGCACACGCCCCAAAAATCCCGTGTTTTAGTGCATGAAATTCTGGGTGCGCCCTTATCTTGCGGAAAGCGCGGCGAAGTGCTTCGCAGATCAGAGAGTCGCCACTCGGGTTTTGCGGTTAGTACCCAAGAAATCGTTCTTTTGAAAATGTTTGGACCACGTCCGTTTGGTTTTGAAAAAAAAGGCTTTTGTAGACTGGGCCGTCGTCACCTTCGATCTTGAGGTTCGGGAGCCAGATTACGAGAGGGGAATGGCACCCCCCTCGCCCAGTCCGGAGACCGGTCTCTACTCGGGCGTTTTGTAAAACATTCGCATTTCTCTCTTTATTTGATCATTCTTTTAACCAGTTAGGGCGGGGAACAGTTAATAGGGATTAAAACTGTAAACAAGTTGCATTTATATACAAAAGATGTAACAAAATGTTTATGGATGATGATGTTTGATCTAAGCAAATATAATAGATTGAGAACAAGCTTCTGTGGTTGTTTTAGACAAGCTAGTGCACGCTGTTTGTGCAGTAGTGCACACAGAAACAAGCCTGCTTGCACTGGCTAAGCCACTGCATGTAGCCATGATCTGCGTGCGCCACCCCACAACTGGCGTGCGCCGGTGAGCCTAAGACCACAGCTTCTGTTCTCTCTGGGCTCTGGAAAGGACCAGTGCACACCCAGGACAAACCACGCAGTTAAATATGGATTACTAAGCTATTACAGACAATGTAAAGGGCTTAAAAGCCACCAAATAGACAGAAAACCCCTTAAACAGTGAGGGGAGGATGATCAGAGGCCTGGATGGAAGATCCATGCAAGGGCCAAGCCACTGGGACAACGATAACAGGCGCACGCCACTAAGAAAGAGCCGTACGCCAGTTCTCTCTTGACACCAATGCTTTGGCATTGCACATTCTGGGCTCTGGAAGACCAGAGGGACCCCGAAGGCCAAACTAAGCAATAAATGTAGATGGAATAGAAAGCAGTTGTAAATAGAAAGCAGAAGGTTGATTTTAGCATGCAGGTGATCAAAGCTTAAATAATGCAAGAAAACAATGATCCATGATCCCCACGCCGGTTTTGCCATACAGCCATGACTGGCGTAGGTACATAAGAATGGCGTGCGCCACTGATCATTGTATACGGTTCTTGAAACCTTGCCAGATTAGGGCCAGGCGGTATAGATTACAGCCTTGACCTGTCGGCCCCTCGGGGGTCGAACAGAAGCAGGAGCAAGAGGTATTATACCTTTGCTTGTGAGTTTTGAAAGAGAGCTTGAGCTTTGAGCTTGAAGATGATGATGGATGTGGATGTAGTGAAGGTTATGGACTGTGGAGAGTATGTTCCCTTGCTTGCTCTTTCTATGGAAGAGAAAGAAGCAAAGGAGAATGAAAAAGAGGACAAAGGGGCTTGAACTCTTTAATGGTGCTAACCAACCCTTTGAACTTGGTAACCCTTTGCAAGAGTGAGAGAGGGGAGTATATATAGAGGAGAGAGGCTGAGATCAGCCTGCCCTTAGGGGCTGTTTGGGGTGGCCAAACCTTGGAGGAAGCTCCCATGCATTTAATGCATGGGACTTGGCTTGATGGAGGGTGTAGGAGAGAGAGGGACAGTTTCTGGCCGAAGCAATGATCAGAGGCTGTCAGCTGACGTCAGGCGGCTACAAAACTCCCGCCACTGAAAAAGGTTGATTTGATTGGTATTTACCGGCGTGCGCCAGTGACCGGCGATGACTGACATGTGGCAGTGGACCACACGTGGCAGTGGTTTCTGCGCACGCTAGTCTTCCACCAGCATTCAGGGTTTTGTTGAGGCCATTTGGCTCTGGCTTGAGGGTTCGACAAGGGTTTGAAATGGGTTTGGACAAGGTTCGGGACGCTCAAAGCTCAAACTCATCAACCAACTTGGTATGTTCTTGACCTTAATCATCATTGGGGAATCAAAGACCGTAAATAAACTATTCTGGAAAGTCCAAAATAGGGTGTCTACATACACCTTCATGAGAGAGATGTCTCCACGCGAGATCGTCTGGCGGCATGGAGCCCTGAATATCCCGGATATGGCTCTGCACTCTGCAGGTTTCGAGAGAATGGTGATTGCTGGGCTGTCCAGTTTCACGTTTTACATTCCAGGTCGTATCCTGCGGCAGTTAGGCATGAGCCAAGGCCTTCATCGAGCTGGAGTAGAAGATTTCCAGATTCCAGTATTTACGGCCCAACATTTAGCAGGGTATGAGCACAACTGGGGTTTGAGAGAACTCGGAGGAGTGGAAGACGACTTCAGCACAAAACTCAAACGCCGCTATGTAGCATGGTTAAGAGAAGAGGTTGCAAGGAGACAAAACATAGACTGACTCCTGACTCAACTCCAATGATCTAGAATAAATTGTGGACCCGTGAGGGCCTCTTAGCATTTCGTTCTGTTTTTGATGCTTTACTATTTTTCTTAGGGCTCTGCTCAGCCTATGTAATAGAAATAATAGTTTTGAATAAAGGTGAAAGATTTAAGAATTTTCCCCTTTTTGGTCCAAGTGTTGAACGCCACGCCGTTTGAGTGTTGAGGCACGCCCTGGAATAAAAACCCCGGATCGAGTTGATTGATCGTGACCGAATCTCACAGAGAGACTGCCTACGTATCCCAAGCTAGGGAATCAGGTCAAAACGTAGTTCAGGCTAAGGTTCGCTCGTGTGTTTTGGCTCCCCTTTTGCGCTCTAAATTTTGCCAAGAACTGCCTTTGCAGGTTTCCAATCTAGCGAGCTTTGATTGAATGCCTATTTATTTTTGCCTAAACTGCCCCCTTGGGTTTTCAGTCTAGCAGGCTTGCTCTATTTTTTGCTTGGGACCGCCCACCCTTGTGGTTTTCGGCCCAACGAGCTTCTCTCAAGGATAGTAACGTTTAAGTTGATCCAGGTTGACCAGAGTGTTGAACTCTTTGCCGTCTAGATCCATAAGCTGAGCTGCTCCACCCGTGAGGATGGTCTTGATAATGTAAGGCCCTGCGCGCTTCGGGCGGAACTTACCACGTAGATCGAAAATGGGAGCCCGGATTTCCTTCGTGACCATGTCCCCTTCAATCAGATCCCGAGATTTCACTCTCTTGTTGAATGCCCGAGCAATTCTACGCTGATACCCCTGAACATGATACAAGGCACGAAGTCTTCTCTAATCAAAGAGCATAAGTTCAACAAACCTCCCACTAAGCCATTCGGACTCCGTGAGTTCACATTCAGCCATGATCCTCAAAGTTGGTACTTCAAGCTCGATAGGAAGGACAGCTTCCATCCCATAGGCCAGGGAAAAAGGGGTAGCCCCTGTTGATGTTCGAATTGACGTGCGGTACCCCCAAAGAGCTAGAGGCAGTTGCTCGTGCCAGTCCCTGGCGGACTCTGCGGACTTCTTGATGATAGTCTTCTTGTTGGCTGCTTCGACTGCCCCATTCATCTGAGGGCGGTAGACTGTCGAGTGATGAACCTGAATCTTGAACTCTTCGAAGAGTTCCAAAACCCTGCCTTTGAAATGAACTCCATTGTCAGAAACGAATGCCTGCGGAACTCCGTACCGATAAATGATGTTCTTTCGGATGAACTGAGCAACCTGAACCGCCGTCAGGGTCTTGTAAGATTCAGCCTCGACCCATTTGGTGAAGTAATCTATGGCCACCAAAATGAACCGATGCCCGTTTGAAGCAGAAGGCCTGATCATGCCGATAACGTCGATACCCCAAACAGAAAAGGGCCAAGGCGATGTCATGCCAAATAGTTTAGAAGGAGGGACATGCATGAGATTGGTATGGATTTGACACCTATGGCAACGGCGTACATAATCCACACACTGGGACTCCATGGTAGACCAAAAGTAACCCTGTTGTAGGATTTTCCTGGCGAGCATGACCCCGCTCATGTGAGGGCCACAAACTCCTTCGTGAATTTCCTCCATGATTTTGGTGGCCTCCGCACCATTGACACAGAGCTTGTGCATTCCACAGTGAGATCTCCGATATAGTTTCCCGCCACAGATAATGTATTGAGCGGCCAATCTTCGTAGTGCCGCTCGATCCTTCTTAGTGGCGTCGGCCGGAAACTGACCACTTTCGACGAAGTTCCAGATATCATGATACCAGGGTAGGCCGTCATCGACATCGTCGACGGCGTTGACGTACTGATAAGCAAGCAAGTCCCGCTGTTCAATTAGGATAGGGCGAAGCTTGACACCCACTGGAAGCTCGACCATGGAGGCTAGAGTCGCTAGAGCATCAGCAAACTGATTCCTCATCCGAGGGATGTGCGTAAACGTGACTTTGTTGAAATGAGGGATGAGATCCTCCAAATCTTGATGATAAGGTTTCAGCTTGTCTTCCCGAACCTTCCAGTCCCCGTTGGCTTGAGAAACGACAAGGTTGGAATCGCCGATAACCTCGAGCTTTTCCACACCAAGTGTAAGAGCAGCTTCCATGCCAACAATGCAGGCCTCATATTCGGATTGGTTGTTCGTGACATGGAAATTGAGTTTGAACGCGAGCAGAATATGAGCACCATCAGGGGTTATAAGCAAAACCCCAATCCCGTATCCTTCTGATTGGCTGCCCCATCAAAATAAAGAGTCCAGGTGTCTTCGACAACCGCCATCACTCCTTCATCCGGAAATGCAAAATCCGAGTCCTCTGGCCCATTGACAGGATGATCAGCCAGGAATTCAGCGACCGCGCGCCCTTTGACAGATTTCCTAGTGATATATTCGAGGTCAAACTCTACGAACAAAAGCAACCAACGCGCTAGCTTACCAGTAAGCGCGGGCTTCTCAAACAGATACTTGAGAGGATCCATTCGAGAAATCAACTTCACTGGGTAAGCCAGCATGTAGTGTCTTAGTTTCTTGGATGCCCAAACAAGAGCCCAACACGTCTTTCCGAGAGCGGTGTAGCGTTCTTCAGCGCCAACCATCTTCTTACTCAAGTAGTAAATGGCTTTTTCGACTCCCTTTTCTCCCTCTTGAGCCAGCAAACACCCCATAGACGAAGGATTCACAGACAAGTAAAGTATCAAGGGTTTCCCTGGCACTGGTGGCATTAGAACCGGAGGGTTCTGCAGGTAGGTCTGAATGGAGGTGAAAGCCGCTTGGCACTTGTCTGTCCAAACAAACGGAGTATTCTTCTTTAATAGAGGAAACATCGGCTCGCAAGTTAGTGTCAACTTGGCGATGAATCTGCTGATGAACTGTACATTTCCCAAAAAGCTTCGCACCCCCTTTTCAGAATCTGGTGGCTTCATCTCAAGGACTGCTTTGATTTTCGACGGGTCGACCTCAATTCCACGGGAAGTGATCATGAAACCAAGCATCTTGCCCGCTGTAACCCCAAAGGTGCATTTCTGAGGATTTAGATGCATACGAAACTTTCGTAATCTCCCGAAGAACTTCCTAAGCACAGGAATATGACCTTCTCGAGTTTTGGATTTGGCGATCATGTCATCGACGTAGACCTCGACTTCTTTGTGCTTCATGTCATGCAGGATGGTGGTAGCGGCTCGCTGATAAGTAGGCCCGGCATTCTTCAAGCCGAAAGGCATGACCAGATAGCAATAAGTCCCCCATTCAGTGATGAACGTGGTTTTCTCACGGTCCTCGGGTGCCATGAGAATTTGGTTGTAACCAGAAAAGCCATCCATGAACGAGAGCAAAGCGTGCCCCGTAGTGTTATCCACAAGCACATCGATGTGTGGCAAGGGAAAATCGTCTTTGGGGCTCGCTTTGTTCAAGTCCCGGAAATCGACACAAACTCGAATTTGTCCATTTTTCTTAGGAACAGGGACAATGTTGGCCACCCACGTAGGATACTGAGAGACCATGAGAAAGCCAGCGTCAATCTGCTTAGTAACCTCCTATTTAATCTTCTGAACCCAATCTGGCCTCATCCGTCTGAGCTTCTGCTTCATAGGCTTGGTGTCCGGGAACAAAGGGATTCGATGCTCTATAATCTCGGGATCAATATCGGGCATATCTCGGTGCGACCATGCAAAAAAGTCGCTAAACTCGGTAAGCAGCTCTTTGAAATCACGATGCTCCTCTGGGGAAAGCGTGGAGCCCACTTGAACCATTCGGGGATCATTTTCATCTTTCAAATTTATAGAAACTTTTTCTTCTTTTAATGGCTGAGCATGCCTTTCGTCTTCCCTTTCGATGAAGGCGCGGATTTCCTTGGGAATGTCCCCATCGAAATCTATCCCTTCATCGTCAGGGTCGACACAGTTTATATAAAGATCATTGATGTAGGTGGAGAAAAACTGATGGTACCTAGAACAGCGCTGAATCTCCTTACGTCACGTGCTGTTCGGCCGGAACCTTAGTATCTTTGCCTGAACCCTAACCTGTAAAACAGACAAGGGGTGAGCGCACCTTAGCCTCTCGTGGCAAAGGCCCTCCGATGCCTAAGTTAGTATCACGTACTGTCTCAAAACCCTAAAAATCAATAGGAAGTGTGGAATGAATGCAACTTATTGCGTACCTTTTTCCTTCAGGTTTACCTCGTATTTATAGATATGAGCTTGCTTGCTTCTTAAGCATCCTTCTCGTCCCAGGTCTCCTGTCTCGTACAGGAAACCTGGCTCTTCTGGGAATCTCTTACCCAATCAACTGAGATCCCTTCTTCATAGGGTCTCTTCCCACCATAGAACTCATTCCTTAGTAGGACTGTCTTTTGACTCATCTTTATCGTATATCGGGTCTGTCTTACAGGACACTCCTATTGCCTTATCTCTTAAGACAATGTTTCATCAAGTAACTCCATCTGTTCGGCATATGCTCCTACCGAACAGTCTACACTAGTAAATGACTTCTCATGCTATTGGCCCCTTTTGGCCGAACAGGCTGTACCAACTAACGACTTCTCATGTCGTTAGTCCCTTTCAGCCGAACAGATAATCTAATCTGGTGCCCTCTGGATGCACCGGACCTTTCTGCCGCCGTTCATCTTATACGGAGTCCCATATCACTTTCCTCATTACACGGATCTAGAACACCACGTGTTCGGCAACTATTTGCACCTGTTCGGTAACACCTCCCTACAATTGAAATAGTCAGAAGATGTCTCGTTCATTTCACAAGCCCCTGAAGGGTCGCCAAGTACAAAAGAGTCAAACTCGAAATAAAAGCTATGACGTGGAGGGCCAAGAGGCACAAACTCCGACTCAGAGCTAGACTTAGAGGACGGGACAGACTTTGACTCAGACTCAGACTCAGACTCAGACTCAGACTCAGACATGTTGTCAATACAAGTCAGGCGTGGCCTGAAAATGCAATTATTTAAAGAGCCTTTGGCTTTCACAATGAGAGAGGTGGGATCCTCGAGGGCATCGGGCCCGAGCATGAGCACTTCGGCCTCTTCAGCTTCCCCAGCCAAACCCACTTGGGAGAATTCCTGGAACAGCAGCTCCAAATTTCCCTGGTTGATAGATCCCAGCCAGTCGGTCTTGATCTTCACCTGATTAAGCTTCCTCTTGAATTCTTCCTTCGCTGGTTCATCATCACTGCTTGACCAGGTGTCATCAGCAAAAATCTCAAACCCAGGCAACAGCTCCCCGGTTTCGGAATGAACAAAGGGTTCAGCCTACCCAGTGTAAGCGGCATTTCCCATTTCACGTACAAACTTGGGACCGCTGCAGAGGGTCCGAGGTTTTCCCATATATTTCCTCCGCTTGGCATCTTTGGCAGAGGCGATATACCCCAAACCAAAGCGGCTCTCGTTGAAAGGAAAAGTAGGGAACTCCGGGACCCCTTGACGGCGAGAGCCTAAACCAATGCCTGGAAAATAAGACATCCTTCTCATAATGTCCAGCGCGACAGAGCTTATGAGGAAGTTCCTGTCCATATTGATGGCCATTACTGTGCCTGAAGTATCAAAAGAGAAACCCCCAAGATCGACGTCTTCTTCACCGTGTTGAATTCCCAAGACGGGAGTCCCATCCTCCTTGAGCGGGCGGATGCCAGAATCCCCGCAGATGGTTAGAGTACCAGTGGGTAGTCCCAGAATAACCTTTTGGTGGAGGGTAGATGGCACGGCCATGATGTCGGATCGGTGAAGCCATGGTCTACCCAACAGAAGATTGAAAGTTGCAGGATGTAGACACCCCAATTTGGCCTAACGATTATTTCAAGTCCCTCCCGATGATGAAATGGATACAGTGATTGTTGATTGCTTCCTTGAGAACCTTAGGACTTTCGGTAAGAACTTTGAGCCACTTAGAGGACCCAATTCAGAGCCATATAGCCTTTCAGACAGAAATACAGAAGCCTAGGAGAATCCATCTGACGGCCGTAACATCGATCTAACGGCCATAACATCAATCCTTCACCCGAGCAACCTGTTGCCAGCAAAATCTCCCTGAGAGATCAATTCCTCGGCCGCAAGATCTATCCTTCGGCCGAGACATCCATTCCACGGCCGCGACATCCTTTGCTTGGCCGCCAGATCGACCTTTTTCCAGACTCTGGAACGTTCTGTCAGACGTTTGGTTTGATCCAACTACACTACCTTTCCGATGCGTTCGGGCTACGCTCAGAGATTACGACGTAGAGTTAGAGATGCATTGCAATTGCAATTGCCATCTTGTGATTTGATTGGCCGGAGTGAGTCATCCCTATGCCTATATAAAGGAGCCTTTGGGCTCCGAAATAAACACACGAAATGATACACCTACACACTCAATCAAGCCTCAAAGCTCTGCACAAATACTCTCTCAAACCCACTCCTCAAAAGCCCTAACCTCCCTAAGGCAGCCGTCAATCCGGCGATCAAACCCCGAAGTTCAAACCCTAACCCTAAGGTTCTCGATCAAGCAATCAATCAATCACGCACAATCCAAAGCAATCAAGCAACTGAGGGATCAAGGTGGTGAGGCCCAACGGCCTCTGGTTTGCCTTATTCACTGTCCCTTTTTACTAATCGTAACGTTTTGATTTTCTGTTAAATCTTTTTGTCTGGTGTGAGGAAGAACACCGACCAGGGCTTCGATCCCTCGGCCGGTACATCAAACCAGGAGGATCCCTCGGCCGTGACATCAATTCACCGGTCGCGGGATCCATTTCCCTAGGACAGTTTTGTTTGTTTCTTGCTTTTCTATGCATGCTTTTAATTACAGTCCTGGCTCATCTTTATCTATTTAAAGGAATAAATAAACAGACTATGTGTTGGAATTAAACAAAGCATCTATACGTCTTATGTTGAATGATTATGGGCCAGTCTCACGACTGAGCAAAGAGGGGTGCCTAACACCTTCCCCTCATTGTACTTTTGGCTCCCGTATCCAGAATCTCTATCTGTTTTCCTAGTTTTAATAAACTAGGTGGCGACTCTATTTGATGATAACCGTTATCATGTGGCGATGTTCCTAGCCATGGGAATATCCATGATTTTGGTTTATGAAGTGAGCAACCAATTGAGCAAACACAACGTGATCAATCTGTATGGCGATGCCCCGTTTGGGAGGTGTCTACACAGCATTCAATTTAAAAGATTCAACATTCAGTTTTGAATTAAACACTTTTATTAAACATCACCTACTTGCTTTGGATTGGATTTTCAAAATTTGTATTTTGCAAAATTTGTGTACTTGTTTCGGCCGCATGCACATATCACACACTGTTCTCACTATATAGCAGAGCCATTGTCAATAAGAATAGTCGGGACCCAGAGTCCTCGACACTTGACGGTAATATGCAAAGGGCGGTTGTGGTCGACTCCTTCGACTGGCAGATCCTTGTCCGTGAAGGTTACCGTATGCTTGGAGGTTGGAGGGAGGATGAGAGATATCATCGCCTCCGGTGTGACGTCGGCCTGGACTTCAAGGCGGGATAGGGCGTGACACAGCCTCTGACGATGCTCTTTGGACGAACAGATCAGTCCCCAGATAGAAATTGCAGCAGGAATCCGCTCAAGTTGCCGCTGAACTAAATCAGGAATCGGATTGCCAGTTGATACCTCAAGAGGTGCAGACCTTGGGAAAGAGACAGGTTCGTTCCTTTGATTAGCAGGATTGGAAGAATTCCCGGCCTGCAGATTAGCAGGCTGAAAAATCCGTCCACTCTTTGTAACATTGTGAACGTTCCCCAAAGAGGGCATGACTTGAGGGTTTTCCTTCACGTCCCAGAGGTCAGCAGGGACATCTCCCAGTTTGCGCTTTCCTTTGTCAGTAGTTGGTGCAAAGACGGGTACTTCCATGCCTAAACCCAGATCTTCAGCCAGATCTTTCATCAACAAGGAGTCCCAGAAGCTTACGTCTTTCACAGCAGCAACTTCAGCAACAGGTTCCAGATTTGCAATAAAGGGAACATCCCAAAGACCAGTGTCAGCCAGGGTACGATTGACAGCCCAGACTTCATTTCCAACTTGGACATCCACTATGTCGTCCACTTCCCAAAGGTTAACGGGCGGAGCGCGGTCCGTGACCATGATACTACAATACCTGTTGTTGGGGTAAGGCACCTGAGGGCGCGGATTTTCTTCGTCGACAATGTGGGAACAGGGGTCATGGTCAGTGTCGGGATTAGTGTCACAAACCGAATCAAAGACCGAACCAAAGAGGGAAACGTGGTCTCCCAAGGCCCGTGGATCTTCCTGGACGAGTTCATCCTCCACGTAGTGAAGCATGTAGTCCAGCGTGGCATAGCCTTGAAGAGGGTTAGGGTCAACGTCCATGGGAGCAAACCAAGTTGGCTCAGGATCCCAGTAATATTCCGCTTCGGGAACTGGAAGCTCGATTGGGTTGAACAGGTTGTACAAAGAGACGCCATCCAGAGGATCGAGTATGGCCGCTTCATAACCAGCCAACCAGCCATCATACCAGGCTTGATCAAACGGGAGATTTTCGGGTTGTGGAGGAATCCCGCCCATTTCAAAGCTTGACCACTCGTTGAGGAGAGGAGTGGCGTAGTCCCAATTGTCTGCTATGGCCCAGCCAGTAGCTTGCATGTTATTATCCGAGGGAGGCACCCAAGGCTGGTAGGGATCAGGAAACGGGCCAGCGATGGTCGCGTACGAGCTGTCAAGCGACGAGGCAGAGCTGATCTGCACAGCAGGGATTGATTGATGGAAGAGAGAGCTGACAGATTCTTCGGAGATAGGTGATCCAGCTTGTAAAAGCTCTGAAGGTGTGTCTGTGTCAATAACTTGGCCTTCAACCACATGTATATAAGAAATCTCGGTGGGTGATTCGAGCGGGAAAGGCATGACAGGCCTGGGTTGATCGGTTGAGGCTATATAGTCAGTAGGGTTAAATATGGTGGAGCTAGGGTTGATATAAGTGGAGCTGAGGGATATCTGGCTGATATGTGGTACAGTGTTGTGCTTAGGAAGAGAGTTGGCGATGACATTGGGTTTCTGAGGTGGTGGAGGGGTTTCCAGCGTGCCATCGTCAATGAGATCCTGGATCGCATGACGGAGGCGAAAGCAGGAGTCAGTGAGATGACCCGCTCCTTGATGGTAAGCACAGTAAAGGTTGGCTTTGAAGCCGGGTGAAGGGTTCTTGGGTAGAGGAGTTGGATCTAGGGGCTTGAGATGCCCTGATTTGACCAACTTTTCCAAGACCGAGGATAGAGGTGCCTCGATAGCGGAAAAGCTGCGGGGTTGGCTACGAGGCCGGTTGTTCTGCGGAGTCTGGACTTGATTGACATCCGCAATGTGATTAGCAGCGCTGGAGGAAGTGGCGTTGGTGCCGGCGGTTGCCGCATTGGAGTAAGTCCCTGTCCCGAACAGCGCATTTGCGTTTCCAGAATAAGCCCGAGGTTTTGACTTGGTGGCATACAAGGATTCACCCTTTGATAGGATTCCACTCTGTAGAGCATCTTCGATGGCCAGACCAGAGTCGAAGAAGGTTTCAAAGTTAGCGGATGCCTGAGCCAGGACCAACTGCCTAGCATAGTCTGGTTGGAGATTGCGGGAAATAATACGAAGCTGATCCTTCTCGCTCGGGCGATCAGTCATCTGTGCAGCCTTAGCCCTCCACCTTTTGACGAAGTCCGCAAAAAACTCCTTAGCTTCCATCTTGGTGGATTCGAGCTCCCGGGTAGTCATCTTCAGCTGGGAGTTGTAATTGTACTGCGAAATAAACGCAGTCCCAATATCCTCCCAAGTCCTCCTTTTGGCAATGTCGAGTGACAAAAACCAATGGAAAGCAGGGCCTAAAAGAGTCTGAGGAAAGAGCTGTGACATGGCTTCCGGTTCAACGGAAAGGAGTTTCATAGCAGCGTGGTAGCTGTAGAGGTGAGTTCTGGGGTCACCGCTTCCATTGAACTTAGCCAAGTCCGGCATTTTGAACTTTTCGGAAAGTCTGGCATTGGGATATCGGCAAAGGTGATCCAGATCGATCCCTCCGGCACTGATCTTTTCCGTTTTAGCGATGGATTCCTCTAGCTTGGCCATTTTGGCCATGAGTGCGACCACATCCGGGTTCTGAGCTGGTCCTTCTTGGTTTGGAACCAGTCTGCCAATTGCTAGCTCTACAGCGGGCTGCGGCCTTCTCTCGGGGTTTGATTCCGAGCGTACATCTAATTTCGAGGATGAAACCAAGATAGGTTGCTCCTGGTCAGACTCATCGTCCTCGCCTTCTTCCTCGAGAGAGGGTGGAAGGCGAGTGTGGATGAGGTCGTTCAGGCAGGCAATGTTAGCATCGGTCTGAGCTGCCCTCTGCTGCATGGTGGTGATGCTGTCTTGGAGGTTCATGAGCATGGTTTCCAAGGTAAAGGGTTCTGGTTGTGGCAGTTCCATCGTGACAGGTGGTTCAGAGCTGCTTGATGCGGATGCTGGGGTGGTCGGGCGTCCTTCCTGTAAGACTGGCGGTGAACCTTCCTGAGAATCTGACTGTAGAGCAGTCAACAGAGTGTGCGGAGAGTCTTCCGTGGCGACTGACTGGGATTGTGACCTGACAAGCCTTTGAACAGGATTCAGATGCAGACGTTCCCAAGCGGGTTTGGCGACTGGCCTCGATACTTTCCTTGGCGGTGCAATGATTCAGATCTTTGCTTGCAAGGCAAAAGGAGGTTTAATAAGGGTCCTGCAGTAACTTTAATCTAAATAAAAGACTAAAGCGGATGAAGCCAACGTCGTCAGTGTCACCCTAGACTCTAGAACCAGAAGACAAGTCTGTCTCACGACACTTTGGACACTGTTTTAAGCCCTCATAATTCTTTTCGAAGATGTATCCTTGTTTGGAACGAGCGGTCCCAAAGGATGTCAAAAGGAGTCTAAACCTTTGCCCATTTCGATGCTCGAGGTTTCAAGTTTTTTTGAAGCCAGAACGACTTGGTATGAATATCATGATGCCATAACCAGATTGGCGTGAGCAACACTGTGCTATTAGCCGGGCGGTGTAAGTGACGAGGCACTTGTTACCTTTTGGTGTAAGCATCATGGCATTTTACTCCGTGGTTCCTCGTTTTTCGTTTGAAACCCTAAACAGGTACACGGGCAAAGGTGTAGAAAAGCTTCTGATTTCCTAAAATCCCACCGTAAAAGGATTTAAAGATCATAACGTGCACTACTGAGATGCACGACTCCTCATCGGGCCATGACAGTGTCCTACTAAGCCTAAAGACAGAATCGGAACAGATCGAGAACCTAGGAACCATCCTAGACATGCTTCTACGCTGAACGAAATGTATGTACAGTTCATGCGATAAGAAAAAGCAGTAACACATAGGCATTTACGGGGTTAGATGCAAGTAGATCTTAACCTGCGAGTACCTGTCCTAGTTTTGGAGAGTTCTAATGCTTTGTATATGCAAAAGGCCGGTTTTGGTTCGTAACGGGTTCCTCGGACTAGGGCCACAGATATACCTCCCGTTACCCACGTATTCGCAGAGTAACAGTCGAACGGTAGCATGACCCATCATCGTCGAAGGTTGTCGGTCATTCGGGGTCCCCGGGCTCCGGTAAACCGTGCCGGATTGCCAAAACGATCCAACGAGGCTTTTCCCACATCGATGCAAATGAGATGCTAAAATTTTGATAAAAAGAAGAAGAATCACAAAGTCGTAAAAACGCCTTTTCAAATTTGGCTCACTTTATTTAGTCCATCTTTAGAAGAAACTACGCAAGCGAACAATCAGAAAAGCCCCAGATTTGAATGGCCGGACACGAGGTCCTGTTAAATCACCATTCCAACCTTCGGCAGCGCGAAGCTCACCATTTTGACAGGCTTTTAAGGGATTGTTCCCAAGCGTATTAAATCCTAAGTATGAATTAATATTGGTTCGATTTATCCCCAGCAGAGTCGCCACTGTGGGCAGCATGCCCTCGGAAAAAGGATTCCGTTCCTTTCGCCGTTGCGGCCCTATTTCGAAAAATCGAGGGAGCGCGAGCGCCGGTGGCAAGTGCTCAAAAATACAGAGTCGCCACTTGAGTTTTGAAGGTCCGACACTCAAGGAACCGTATTTCGAAGCACCTGCCGCACTGTTTGTTTGAAAAAGTTTAAGGAAACCAGCCCGTCATAACCATATCTGGGTTCGGGAGCCAGGTTACGAGAGGGTAAGGGTTTTATGGCACCCATCTCGCCCAATCCGGAGATCAGTCTCTACTTAGGCATTTTTATGAAAATATTTGTGATTCTTCTTCTTTTTTATCAATTTTAGCCAATTAGGGCGGGGAAACAGTTAATCGGGGATTAAAAACTGTAACAATTTGCAGGATGTGATCAAATAATTGCATGGATAGATGGCATGATGAGTAATAAATGGGATGAAACCTAGAACAGCGATCAGATGCCAAAACTAGGCTCGGGGCAGATTTGCCTTGCAAGATGGCCAACTTGCATGCATGAACAAATCTGCATGCAAGTGAACCATCGCGCGAGACACTGGAACCCTCGCGCGAGTGTTGAGATCTCACCACAGTCCTAATTTCATCCCCTTCTGGGCTCTGGAAGGACCAGTGCACACCCAGGGGCAAACCAAGCAGTTTATTGAAAGACTGTAAAATACTAATTATTACAGAACACTCCAAACAGGAGCCAAATAAATTGAAACACAACCCCTAAACATTGGGGGTATCAAAACAGAGGCCAAAGGCCTAGTTGCCCATGCAAGGGCTATTCATGGAAATCACAGAGCTGTCGTGCGACAGAGAGTGAGTCTCGCGCGACATTCCTGACTGGACTTCCAGGAATTGCTTTGCATGCTTGGGGTCCTGAGACAGATTCAGGGGATCCCAAGGGCATTCCAAACTATTTAGAGTAAATAAACTAGCTACTGTATTTGTCTTTGCATGCATAATAGTGATCTAAAAATCAAAATGAAGCACAACAGGTATCAATATATTGCAAAACAGACAAGGGCTAGCCTACCTTCCTCACGAGGTCCATTCTCTTGCTGACACAAGTGTCGCGCGAGTGTGGTGGACCGTCGCGCGAGGGTGTAGCTGCCACGAATTCTTGTAACTCTGCTGGCTTTAGGGCCAGGACATGGTATTAATTACCAGCCTTGGCCGTGTCAGCCCCCCTCAGGGATCGAAACAGAAACAGGTTAAAAGTTATACCTTTGCTTGGAAAGGGTTTGGGAATGGATTGGATTGATTGGTGTGGCCTTGCAACTAAGTGTACATTGAAACACTAAGTTGGGAAGATTAGGATGTGGTTTGGGGGTTAGTAACTTTGTGCTAGCTAGTGTTTGTCTTGTAAAATATTGGTTGAACTTCTTAATCAAATTCTTGGAACCCTTATCATGGAGGATGAAGGGGGGTATTTATAGGGAGAGTGCAAGGGCTATAAAATGGCCAAACATGGCCTTGGGACCAGCCAACAAGGCTGGTCACAACTTGGTTGTGAAGCTAGCCAACAAGGTAGGTGGTTGGTTGGGGGATTGTATGGGCTACAACCTGCCAGAACTCTGTTCAGCTGAGGAAAATGGGGTTCCAGCCCATGGGGATCCAGCCCATGGGGACCCATGTGCCAAACAATCATCACAAGTCCAGCTGGATTCTGTGATAGGGACAGGAGGGAACCATCGCGCGAGGGTTTGGAAGTGTCGCGCGAGGGTCAAAAGTCAGCGGTTTGACTTTGACTACACCTGGCAAGCTGAGTGTCGCACGAGGGACACAAAGGCTCGCGCAAGGGTCAACTCTGGCTCTAGGGTTTGACTGAAGGTTCTGAAAGGTTCAAAAGGTTCAAGCAGGGTTCCAAGCATTCCAAGCTTAATCCATTCCCAATCCAAGCTCGTTTGATTCGATTTCATCATCGGGGAAACAAGAAAATCGTAAAATAAAGTAAAACGATTGAGAGATTCAGATTGGGGTGTCTACAAGTGCATCCTCCCACTTCCCGACTAAGTGCCATAGTTTTCACCTAAATCACACGATTGCCATCCCTTTCCAACCGGGATGCGTAGTGCCGTAGGCACGGGCTAGCACTAGTACGTAAATAAAAAGTGATATGTACCAGCACACTTGAAGTTATACTCAAAATGGTAATTAATTAAATTAGCTACTGATCATCAAGCTAGATCAAGACTCACATTTTTAACCATCGGTGGATTTTCTCTGGTCAGGCACATATAAGTTGAAGGTTGTACAAGGAAAAACATATCTCTTGCGTATCATCAACGTTGCACTCTATAGCGAGCTCTTCTTTAAGATAGCAAACCACACAATGACAGTTGTCGCCGTTGATGCTTGTTACACCAATCCAATGGTCACTGACGTCATCGTCATATCCCCAGGCCAAACCATAGACGTACTACTCACCGCCGACCAACCACTAGCCTCCTATTACATGGCGGCACATTGCTACGACAGCTTGGGAGAGGCTTATGATGAAACCACCACCACCGGGATCATTACGTATGAAAATGCCACACCATCATTCTATTTACACCCATTTTTGGCCAAAAATCAATAAATGAGTTTGTGGGTTAAAAATGGCCTTGAAGGTCAGTCTTTGGCCTTGAAATGCCTTGTGATCATTAGCCCACGAATTTGGGCCAGTTTGGAAGCCTTTGATTGAGTAGAATTTTATGAAGGCTTGGGTCAAGTTAATGTCTGGACTTCATTATCACAGGCCCAAGCCCAAGATTGGTCAAAGGCTTGTATTGGCCCGCTAAGCCTGAATATCTTTGTCCAGGCCTAGCGCAGTTCCCACAAGTAAGCAAGGCCAACAAATAGGCCCAAATCAGTTAAAGCCTGGGTTTACTCACCAGGCTTGGGCTCAGAAGGCTTACAATGGACTAAGGCCTATCTTGCACCTCAAATTCAGGCCCAAGTATTGGGTGGGCCTGCTTCTTAGAAATATTACATATGGGCCTCAACTAGCAGAAAAAGGCCTTAAGCTGCTCACAAGTAGCTCAAAGGCCTAGAATGTTCTCAATAGGCAGGTCTAGGTAAGCTGCTTACAAGCAGTTTGAGGTCTGGATGGCCACCATCCTTCAGCATGAAGCAAGGCTTGGGACACATGGCAGCCATGCATGGAGACATCCCAAGCAGCTCACAAGCAGCTTAGGCCTGCACAAGCAGCTCAAAGGCCTAGAATGTTCCTGCTGAACAGGTTTGGTTGAGCTGATTAGTGGTGATTGGAAGCAGCTCAAAGTCTGGGCCAATGGGAGCCCGTGCTTTAGCATGAACCAAGATAGGTGGCAGCCATGCACCCCTTAGGGCCGCTGATGGGTGACTCACTCGAGCCTAAACAAGCTGCTCACAAGCAGCTTACCCAGACTTGGTTGGTTTTGCTTCTGGACACTTCTACTCAAAACAGCAGAGTTGGTAGGCCCATGGGAGTTGGAAGGTCCAATAGAATGAAGGAAAGGCCTGAAGAAATCGTGGTGGGCCCAAGAGGAGTCCGTTCAAGCAGTAGCTTGAGTGTTGAAGCAACTCAAAATGGCCTGGAAACAGCAGGAGCTGAAGTTCCTTTTGCCCTTTCTCAGAATTTTATGCAAAGGAGAAGGGTTTCTCAGGCTTTTGCCGTTTTCTTGGAGTGAAAGACACGTTTTGGTCAGAAAGTAGCTCTTCATTGGAGCATTTTGAAGCTGCTCTAGCCCAAACCCTTGCTGGAAGGCCACTTGGCAGCCATGCATTGGAGCTTGTGGAAGCAGCTCAAGGCATGAAGCTCCTATAAATCACAATTCTGGAGGCCTAGCCAAGGGTCCACGACCATCAAGTCCACGGCTTATCCAATTTATCTTTCAATTGTCTTTCAACCATTTTTATCTTTAGGTCCACGACCTCAAAGCTCAAAGCTTATGCATTTCATTTCTATTTCCTTCACTTGTACTCACTTTATAAGTAGTTTAAGTTTCCCTTGTACCCAATCTTCATTAAGCCGTTAATGGAGACCTTTTCATTTCTGTTTTAGTCCTTATTTTACTTTCTTCCCATTTTCTACAACGGTAGGAAATTCTAAAGTCCTTTTCGTTAAGGAAGTCAACGAACCATCACGAGGCCTTACCCTTTAGGCCAAGCACAATCGCTCGAGAGGAGTCGGATTTTGAGGCACGAAGGCCTTAAAAACAATTCGGACAGCAATCTTGTCCTGGCGCGCCCGCAACACCAGGCCGATTTGGTTTGACACTTTTTGTGGAGAACACATTCCCATTGATGCCGAACCTACCCGCCGCAAACGACACTTCTGCGGCCTTCGAATTCTTTTCCAGCCTGACGAGTCTTGTGAACGGGCCTCACTGGGCACCAGTCCCACTCAAAATCGATGAAGAAATGTTTTTGACGGAAGGGTTGGGGTTGGTCCCTTGCAGAGCAAACAATACTTGTGGGGCTCCTTTAGGGCTACAATTTGCTGCGAGCATGAACAACGAATCTTTCGAGCTCCCTACCAAGTTGTAAATGCTGGAAGCGTCTTACTACAATCTAACGGCTGGAATCTACACCACCGATTTTCCTAAATATCCACCGGTGGTGTTCGACTACACGAACACAAGCAACAACTTGAATAAGGCGCTCGTGATGACGTCGAGGTCAACAAAGGTTACGAAACTGAAGTATAATTCTACGGTTGAGATTGTGTTTCAAAACACGGCGTTGGTTGGTGAACAGAGCCACCCGATACATTTGCACGGGTTTAACTTTTATGTTTTGGCCCAAGGGTTTGGCAATTACGACCCTGTAACTGGATCAAAAATGTTCAATCTCTTCAATCCACAAATACGCAATACCGTCGGAGTGCCCATTAGAGGATGGACCGTCATTAGATTCACAGAAAATTACCAGCCGGTCCAATTTTTTGACATCTAATTCCCACTAAGGATGTAAAAGATGTTTAATTACGTGCAAGGATAAACAAAAGTTGAAGTTACCGTTCTACCCTTATTTCATTTATCTTCATATCATGTTTCACACCTGTTCCCCGTCTCTCTCTCTCTCTAGCAAGTTCTAAATCCAAACCCACACCCCATTCCTCAAGGTCCCGTCTACTGCCGCCTCCATACTGGCTCTCCTAACCATGGAAGCTTTCAGCCTACTCAAGTTCTGGCGACTCAACCTGACCGACAATCCTTCGCCCGCCGTCGACCTCGACGCCGACGCCCCCATCCAGCTCGTCGAATCGGACAGCGAGTCCTCCTCCTCCGAGGACTCCGTCTTCGACCTCGAATTCACTCTCTCAGGCCAAGACTCACGCGATGACTCACCCAAAAACAACGACGTTGACTCCGCCTCCGATTTCCTCGAATCTCCCAACGACGGCTTCTGCAAATCTGACCGCAACAACCCGCAACAGACCGCAGCAACACTGCGAAATTTCATTCTATTCGTGGTTAATTTAAGAGAGTCAAAATTGGATAGTGGATGGAAGCAAAAATAACATAAAGCCCTATCGTAGTGCTTTTTCCGGAAATTTCACAATTTCGCAGTGATTTTTTAGAAATTTCGCAGTGTGAAATTTGGAATTTCGTAGTATTTTTTGGAAATTTCGCAGTGTGAAATTTGGAATTTCGCAGTGTGAAATTCGCAGTGCTTCGACAAATTCGCAGTGCAGGAAACAAGCTAAATTACGCCTGGGAGTTGCCTCATGTTCCCTAATCAATATACAGCCAAAACTACTCAAAAATCCACAAAGAAATCGCAAAGATCGATGTTCGGATCCGAATCGATCGGATGGTCAGATGCATCGCCGCAACGCCTCCTTGTGCGAGAGGCTCGAATCGACCGGCCGTGACACCACCAGCCCGCTCAGCGCCCAGATCGAGTCCAGGACCTTATCGCTCAGCAAATCCCCGAAGCTCGACTCGTCATCGGTAACATAATCATAAGTCAAGCAGCACCGCCACTCGTGCATCCGGGTCAGCATCGTCGAGGTGAAGTCGTTCTGTCCCTTGACGTCAAACATACTCCCGAAGTAGAGCAGCTTCACCAAATCTTCTATATCCTGCTCCCTTTCAGACTCCGTGGACGCGAGCGACAAGGATGCTTGGTGGTGGTGGTGCGTGACGGCAAGGTTGATTTCGTCGGCGATGGCGGAGGCGAGGGGGCGCAGAGCTTCTCGAGCTCTTCCATGGCGGCGACGACGTAGGGTCTGGAGCGGAGGAAGCGGTGGATGGGGTTAGAGAGAGAGAGAGAAGAGATAGAGATGGGGTTAATGGGCTGTGTTTTTTATTCCGATTTGAGGGCAATTTTGGTAATTGAATGTTTTTTATACTTGTGCGTTCAAATCTATTTTGAGGTGGACCTGAAGGGAATAACAATCTGTTTTTTAGACCGGCCCGTAAATTGCCCTTAGATTCACGGCAAATAATCCTGGTATGTTTTTCACTATCTTATCTTTAGACCCATTTAATTTCCATGACTTATTTATTTATTTATATTCGATATTAAATATTCTCTCCGTCCCATTTTGTTTACTTGGTATTTTATTTTAGCAGAGTATTTATTTTTCATTGAATATCTTTCAAAAAATAATGACTAATAAGTGAAAGAAGATAAGAAATGGAAGAAAAGAATCTCATTCTTCAACACTCAATAGGGTACATCCTCATGAACCACTGCGCCACTGCGGCTGAAGGAGAAGCAATAGCTTTAGCACTAATGGACTGTCTAACAGATTCCAAGTATTCTTAATTTTTCTTATTTTCAATTTATCAGTTACAAGAAAATATTTAATGTGAAATAAATGGGCCGTTAACTTATGAGAATAGAGTGTATAGATTGCAAAATGGATACTTATTCATAAGTTTTTGAAAGTTTGATTGCAAGTGCAGGTGTATGGTTGATGCATTGTCACTTTGATTCACATTTGTCGTGGGGCCTAGTGATAAGCGCGTAAATGTTCACATTAGCGCCTCCTAATTTATCATTGCTAAGTCTTTTTATTTTATTACTTAGTGTTTTAATGCTTAGTTTGTGTATTGTAGGTGTTTGGAAGCTTAATACGTTAGTTGCCGATCAAAGCGTGAATTGTGCCATATAATTTTTCCTCCATAGCACAGTGGTGTTTGAAGTGAAATAGGTTGCTGAAAATACAACTCACACGTGTATTTGGTGGGCCCAAAAGCAACATTATTTAGACGTGCACTGGATCTTCTAATTAGGCCTAATAATTATTCGCACTACAACAAAAAACACCAATGGTGACACCCTTTGACACTCTTTGGTGACAAAAAATTGATGTTGTCACGGAATATACTCAACAGTGACAAAAAATTTTATTGCTTGTCACCGAAAACCTTTGAGTGACCAGGGTAAATAATGAGGAGATTTGGTGACAAAATATTTGTCACTGAAGGCAAATTTCGGTGACAAGTATAAAGGTGTCACCGAAAGATCCGAATTTTTGCACTCCCGGGCTCCAACTCATTTAGGCGCGCTGTCAAAAAGGCAAAATGAAAATTTTTACAAGCAAAACGACGTCGTTTTGCTTGTCACCAAAACCCAGCCCTAACTTTCCCCCTTCCACGCTGTCTCTCTCCAGTCTCCACTTTTACTCTGCCTCAGACGCCTCTCTCCCTCTCTGCTAGACGACGTACGTCTCTCTCTCTCTCTCTCTCTCTCTCTTTCTCTGCGCTGGTATTGTGTCTCTCTCCCTCTCTTCCTCTCTCCTCCGATTTCAATTTTGTTTTCTCTCACTGTAGCTTTGACTGGTTTCTTCTGTGCATGGAGCCGCCGGCGTCAGAGTCACTCATCAGCGACAATAGGCTCACAATAAGTAGGTTTCCTGCTCCAAAATCTGCCGGCATAGCTCTGGTACTCTCTCTCTCTCTGCTCCAAAATCTACTGTCGATTTCTCTATATTTTGGGGGTTTTCGTCGATACTTGATATAATGAATTTAAATGCCCTAAGTGTGTTTAGAATGATTAAAAATGTTTTGTTCTTCTTATTTTTTGCCCTTATTTTTTTTAATTGGGGTCATAGGGTCATAATTTTTTCGGTTCACTTGATAACCGTCAATACCCAAGCAGAAAGGAATACTACGAACTTTTCTAATTGAAGATGACATTTTCAATAATTCTGCTCGGATTCAGGTATTGCTGAATGGTAAAGTGGTAATATCCCTGAAGGACTTGGTGATTTTATTATTTCATTTCTTATATTGCTTTTTTCAAGACAAAATACTAAGTACTAGCTAAGCGAGAATGGTCCATGTATCAAAAGTAGAAAAGGTACGATTAAGGTTACTTGTGTCATGTCTATTTCCTTCTAGCAACAATTTAATTTGCCTCTACGCTAGAGGATCTTGTTGAGCGTGGGAGGATGCTGTGTACTATCCATCTGAATCTCGACTTGAAGGATGATTGTTCTTCCAAAGGAAAGACTTTTCCAGTTTGGACAATGCGACTATAGGATAACCAAACGTGCTACCAGATTGATTGATATGCCTCCATGATGTAGAAATTAGCTTGTAGACATTCTTTTCTTTCTAAAGTCTTACCATATGGGAGTCACTATATATCTGTGGATGTGTAAAACACTGTTTAGACAATGCGACTATAGGATATCCACATGTTCCTTCTTATTTTTTGCTTTTGGTATCTCTAGTAGATCAGAAAGGGTTGGTGAGTAGTTTGCATTTTCTTGGAAATCCTTGTTCCATTACAATATTACATTAAGCACAATTCACATAGGAATAGAAGATGAAGTTTACGATCTTAACATACATAATCTTTGTCATGTATTCTCTTCTGAAGGCACATGGAAGTTTAACAAAAAGGGACATGAAATTAAGTTTGACAAGTTTCATGTAGTATCAAAAAGTATGGAAGCATCTGTTAGGCCTACTGATTATTGAACTTACGATGACATTTTCTTCTTGATTCTTGTTGGGTTTAGTTTGTGCGCGCACAAATCTGGACACGTATGTGTCCAAAACCGTCCGATACATATGGACGTTTCATGAGGGGCCTCGTGCATTGGACGGTTCCAGACACATCTGTGTGCGGATCTATGGCACTTCTCTGCATGTTGCATTGCTCGTAGTTGCATATGCTTGTGTAACAGAGGCTAGTTAGGTGTCCTGTAATGGTAACACTATTGCTGTGATGGGATACTTGTAGTTAAATTTCAATGCCTTGTGAGTGTATTGTGGTTTTCTTGCTGCTAGCAACTGTCCTTGTGATGTTGGGCAATGAATCTAATTTCTTCTGTCATTAATATCTAAATCAGCCACAATTACTTGTATCTCCTGTTTGTTCTTTTGCAGGTAGTTAATCCATTTACCAAATATCTTTCTAGTAGGAATGACCAGTTTGTGTCGAGGAAGTATCTCTGTTCGCTTTTGGTCTATTACAAGTTTCCTGTTTGATTGGGATGAATCAAGGTAGTCGATGTTTATGAAACTGATCCCTTATCTATTCGTTACATGGGTACCTCGTTATCACTTCACTATTTCTGAACATGGATAGTTGCATTATTGGATAAAATCCTTACTTTGGCTACGGAATTACTTGTATAAATTCTGTGTTGGTGAATACTAGTTCCTGAAAAATCCAACTCCATGCTAACATATTCCCCTGGTCACTATGTAGGCACAAAACTAATAGGAAACATCAGTTGTCTTAAATCTGAATGAAATGGTGTACTTTGTTTCTTGATAGGGTGGGTGCCGAACTGGGATGGCAAAGGTTACTAATGCATATGACCTTCCTGCAAGGTGAGTAGTGGTTTAGCTCTATCAAGTATCGCTTGTAATATGTAGGAATACTTTTTCGAAGTCGCACTGTGCTGATCAAAACAACTAAATCGTCCAAGTATCGTTCTTGTAAAGCTCAATCCTGCACTTACTTTACCTGACCTTGTGCTCTGGAAAACAGGAATTTGATATTGGACTATTTGGATTGAGGAATACAACACTATTAGCTTTCCGTCATCTTATGAGACTTCTCAAGTAAAAGAACTAAGCCAAGTATAATGTGAGCATAGTTACAATAATTGACCGGGTTCTTTTCTACCTAATTTTTTGCACTTGTGCTATATTGAACTTTAGCTTTGAGATTCAATTATGTTCTTTTCTTTTCGGTATCTTGCCTCTTGCTTTTGGTTTTGGTTGTTCTTTGTTGGGAGGAAAGACAAGTGGATTCATATACTGTGGACCATCTGTTGCAGGAGTATTCAACCTATCATATGCTTGTCGGTCAGGGGCCAAGGAGGGAATCAAAGAACTAAAAGTATTGGGCGTACGAACTGTCTCGCAGCAGCAGTACTCGTACAAGATCAGGTGCACATCTAGTAGTCGTTGTTGGTAGAGGTTATTACTTATTAGTCACTTAATCCAACCACGAAAGGCTGAAATGGTCTGGGTATTTACTTGTGTTTTCTTCATCTGAAATTTTTGCTAATCTATGATGGTTTAGTTCATTTTCCATCCCTGATTCCCTTTCCATAATAGGGAATCAGTGGGAGATTGCTGCAACCATGGTGATGGGACCTTATCTAATGAATCAGCTGATGCATGATTTAGGTGTTAGATTGCCAAGAACTCTGCGAATTTTAGATAAACCTCACTCTTTCTCACCTTTTAAGCAGTATTTCTGGGTGTCTCTTTCCTTTCCTGCCTTTTCATACAACGGCAATGGTGTAAAGTGTAAACACACAATGCCTTTGGCATTGCTGTTTTCCATAGAACTGATTTATGTCCTCATTCATGTGTTATTTGTAGGACTTCCAATATGCTTCTCAGGCTCTTTTCTGTCTTCGTTAGGGTGTTCTTGTATTTCTTGCTGCGAAGTCTGGATTTATAAAGGATGCGGAGGATGCTGCTGTGTTCCAGAACTTTATAATTTGTGTTGAGAATGGACGTAAGCAACAAAAATGATGATATGTAAGCAACATTAAGTAGGTGTCCACATCAAGATAATGGATGTAAGCATACAAAAATGATGATATGCTTTTACTTTCCAATTTTATTACTTCATCTGAATCTTCTGATAGTTTTAAAAGTGTGATAAAACTTGAATTAATGTGGTTCATGTGTCGGACACGCGTCTAAAGTGTGTCCGGAGCGTGTCCATGTCTTACACATTTCCGACACCAACACTTAAATTCTGGCGAAGTTTTGTCGCTACGTAGGTTGCATATCATCGATATTATGTAGAATGACATCAAAATCTGGGTTGGATAGCTCGCTTAGTCACTCATGAGTCATGCCATAATTCGTTATAGAACAACATGGAGCAAAATCTCTTTCTTTTTCACAACCTTTCGTAGGCTTGAGATGTTACATAATTGCTTTTTTTTTCTTTTGCAATTTTGTACAGGTAAGGAGATGGAGTTGCTTTTTGGCAGTTTACCAAGATGGAATTGAAGATTTTTTGGTAGTTAAATAGAACACTTGTTTTGAGTTATTTTTGTCATTGGACACACCATGGATATGGATGTTTTATAGTTTTGGTAATACTGTTAAGTTTGAAGTGGTTATTGTTGTAGGATGAATGTTTTGAAGGGTTGTAAAGTTGGATGATGAATGTAGACTTATTGGATATTTGATTTGAATGATATTTTGCTTCTTCGCAATTTAAGTTTTGCTAAGTTGAATTATAAGATACAAAAAAATCTGAAACTTTGTAAGCAGGTGAAAACAATATTTGGTGACAAAAGAGATTGTCACGGTTGTGTGTACTACCACTACTATAGGTTATTGGTGACACACAATTGATTGTCATGGTAGGTACTTTTGGTGACAACATTTGTCACAGAAAAATCTCTCTTCTGTGACAGTTTGTTGCTGTCATTGTTACTTTCCGTGACATAATCATCTTTGTCGCAGAAAACCTCTCTTTCGTGACACCATATTGTTGTCACTGTTACTTTCGGTGACAATTGTGTCACGGAAAATCTGTCTTCCGTGACACCAAATTCTTGTCACTGTTGACAACATTCCGTGACAATTACACAATTTTGTCACCCTTGACTTTCAGTGTCATGGATACAATGACACCTCTTCTTGTGTCACCGAAGATAATAGGTGACAAAATTTGGACTTTTGGTGACAGTTTTACATGTCACCGAATGTGTTTTTTGTTGTAGTGTCGGTATTTCGACTAAGAATGAGCCCGAAGTTTTCAGCAATTGAAGTACACGGCTGGGATTGATAGTAATAACGGGGGCCAATAGGGTTTTAATTGTCGGCACTTCACTTATAAAAGGACGGAACAGTGGGCGCAAGAAGGGGATCGCGCTATCAGAGAACGGGGGCGGAGATCAAGAAGAACGAGGCTGCCGTTCTTTGGTTCGAATGTTATTTAGTTTCTTCCAAGTTTTGTTCCTTTCAAGTTATTTAAAGCTTTGTTCAATTACTCGCATTCCGATAACTAGTTTTAATTTCTGTTTTTAATTAAAGTTATTCGTTTGTTTTTGTTCGGTTTGGATCTCCTGTTTATTTTCCGTATCAAGTATTAGAAGTATGATTCAAATTAGGATTTCTTCTTTTTCATGTATAATGATTAGCGAGTAGTCGTATAGGTAGGGTCGCGGGGTGATTAGCACACCGTGATCAATTTGGGTACTGCTCCTATTTTTAAACAATGGAAGAACGATTTTTGATTGGAAAAATACTTCCCGCGGACGAACTCGGGCATTGTCGGAGCCCATGTGAACGGGGAAATGGGGGTCCAAAACTCATTCTCTGCTGCGCATGGGTATACGGCGACCACAGGGTCTCGCATCTTGCGGGGTACCTTTTTCAATCTTAAATTAAATGTTTTAAAGAACTCCAAACAGAGCAGGTAAATCCAAACTGGTTACGTGTTATGAACCCTACGACCGTACCTCTTTTAATTATTTGAAAAGTACAATCAATTTCTTTAGTTTAGTTAATCTCAATCAAATCGACAAGGGGTGGCTACCTAAGAGCCAGTTTAAATAAGTAACAACCCGAGTTTTTAGTCAGTATACATCACTGTCTCTGTGGATTCGACTCCGGACTTACCGGATATTATGCTATGTCGGTCTCCGCCCTACGCTTGGGGCAATCCATTAATTTAGGACTAGGAAATCGTCAAGCACCTAGCGACTGCTTTTGTTGTTGAGGACGGGCCCACTCCATCTACTTCTTTGCCTCCTCCTCCACCAGATCTATCCCTTTGTTCGTCTTATGCTAAGCAAAGAAGATTTTTTAGTAAGGGTGGTGGTAACGCCGAAACTATTTCTGTGTATAAAAGGATTGTATTTGTGTGGTTTGGCTCTTGGCCTGGTTTTCTTGTACCATGTTTTATTGTATTTGCGTGGTTTTCTTGTACCTTGTACAAGGTACAATACTCTTTTGCGCTAAAGTTTTGGCATTAATAAAAGGAATTTTCTTACAGGAAAATGATATTGGCACTCCAAAAATTGATGCAGACACTCTAAAAAATAAAGAAAAGTGACTTTTTTTGGAGTGCATGCATCAATTTTTAGAGTGCCAATATCATTTTCCTTTCAGTTTATCATTTTCCTCTTATTAATCAAAAACAAACTTTCTGCGTGGTTTGGCTCTTGGCCTGGTTTTCTTGTACCATGTTTTATTGTATTTGTGTGGTTTTCTTATACCATGTGCAAGGTATAGTACTCTTCTGCACCAAAGTTTTGGCATTAATCAAAGGAATTTCAGTATTATCATTTTCCTCTTATTAATCAATGAAAACAAACTTTCTGTGTGGTTTGGCTCTTCCTGTAAAATTGTGGTCAATGTGGTGTGAGGTGTAAACTTTGTGGTTTGAGTGTTTCGTAGAAAATTTTCATAGGGTTTTGTTAATATGTGCCCCTAAGGCATATGATAAGGTACACATTTTAATTGTGTGTACCTTATAAAATGTGTAGTGGATAATAATAGTGTTAGAGCATCACGCGACTGTGCCTCAAATTCATTGGCCCTTTTTTTTTTTTGATCAGCAAAAAGATAGTTTTATTAACTCATAAACACGAAGTTTACAGAGGTAATAGGAGCTTGGATACACCGGCCTGACCATCCAAACCCCTCTTCTCCAAGCCACACGGAGGAACTGAAAAAGGCCCAACAGGCTGAGCCTAAATCAAGAAAAACACCAATTGGGACAAACCTACACCTAAAAGGCCTAAAAGCCCAAATCAAATCAATTCAGCACAAACCTAACCCTAAACCCAACCATTGGCCAGCAGGAATAGAAATGCATTAGCACCTACGTCTGGCGAGATCTAAACCTAGCAGGACCCTGGTGGGCCACCGGGCCCAAACAAACTGGCCCAACCGAAACCCATCACCAAACTGGGCAAAGCCCAAAACCTAAAGCCCAAACACAACCCTACCCTCCTGCCATCAGCAAAAACACCCATCGCCGCCGTCACCCACGCCCACCTCAGAAACACCTCAAGAGAACACAGCCGCCCAAAATGAGCCCCAACCACCGCCCATCACCAACATCTGCCACCGGGATGGGGCCGAACACCAACAGCCACCCAAACCAAACCATACACCACAACCGCCCAGCCACCCAAACGCCACCGCCGCCGCCACACTCCGCCGCCAATCTGCCAAAACAGAAAACACCCAAACCAAATTCATTGGCCCTTGGTTCCTACTTCCTTGTAATGTATGGATAACAAAGGGTCGTTTTGAACCAATAAGTCAAAGTGACATGTTAGTTTGTCTTTATTCAAAAAACAATCGCATTTGTTAATTTTGTATCAAATTTTTGTGGATTATTGTTTCTTCTCGGCATTGTTTCTTCTCGGCGAGAGGAATCGGAAAAATAAAAAATTATTATCAAATTATCATTTTTTTAAATAAAGATAAAAATAAAAATAAATTGAGTTTCAATAATAATTTTTTACTTTTTCGATTTCTTCTGTCGAGACGAATTAATAATTCACAAAAGGTTGGCGCAAAAGTACCAAATACAAATTTTTTTTGTAAATAGATACAAACCAATAAGTCAATTTACAAATATATATATATATATATTATTAATGTACTTAAAGTTATAATATGGGAGTTCAATCCAAAAAAAAAATTTCAAACAAAAAAACAAGGAGTAGTGGAGTTTATGAATCAAAATCTTTCCCATAGTAATGATTCTGAAACAGGGGAAAAAAATAAACGTTTGGTCGAAATGGTTGGGTCAGCCTCAGATATAGCCTTTCCGCCGGGCATGATGAATGGATCGAAGGAGGGGTAGGGAGTAGGGACCGCCCCAAGATGAATTGAAGGACCAGTTCTAGGAATTTCCAATAGAAAAAGGACACTTTCCTAACCATGTTTGAATCCAAAATGCATTTCGTGGTTCAACTACCCTTCTTTTTTGCAAACCTGGTTCAACTACCTTTGAAGGCAAATAAATGATATTGGGAGTACATTTTCCATAATGACTATTAAACCTTATGAATAATATTAATACTCCACCGTCTCCATTCTTTTGTCCTTCGTTCTATCCCAACCGGATAAAAAATTTAATTATAACTTTTAATTGGTAATACTGTTTACGTGCAATATGGATCTTGTTTGATAGATCTCAATGAACTCTTTTAAACGATATTTTCAAAATAACCTAAAAGATTATAGATTGCAAGATATAATCAATTGAAAAGTGGCATGGACTCCCAAAAGGGACTGTAGAATTGGGACGGAGGGAGTAGTAGCTCCGAATACAACAAATATATTTCACAATAATCAAAGAATTCAAATTATTGATATCTGTTAGATTTCTTGTAAGATTCCAATAACCAAATTGGTTACGTGCGGTAGCCTCTAGAATATATTAACTAGGTTTTGGGTAGTTTGGATGAGCGGAGTGGGATAAAGTCTAACCCTCTCTCTCGCATGCAGGCCGGATGCACGTGAAGGTACGAATTGAGGAGAGCTGGAGAACAAGAGATTTGACTCAGGCGACGAAGACTCGATCACGTGACTTGAGACCACTGAGGATCTAGCTCTGATACCATTTTAGTTTCTTTTAAGGGTTCAAACCCAATCCAATTGACAATGGGTCGAATAGCCTCTAAAAATATATATACTACACCTAATTAAGCCTGTGAGTGACTCAAATAAGGGATGTGGAATAAAGTCTAATAATTTTCGTGCTCATGATTGGCTATAGTTTTTCTTTTAAAAATATCCCCAAATAGGTGAGCACGTGTTTGAGACTTTGAGGTCAAGTACGTGGCAGTTACAAAACCAGACAATCCACAACTACCCATGCTCCCCACGTTTCACTCACCATCCGAAAACGCAGAGGGTACCGACCAATTGGGTATTGTGGAATCTACTACGGGTTTCACACAAATAATTTGATCCGTTGATAAAATAATTCAAATAGCCCTTTGCAAAAACCAGCTCAATTAAATATGTGTAAGTACAGAGTATTTAATTGAATCTTCTAATTTTTCTTTCAAAAATTAGGCATAACTTTTGAATGAAAAGTTAGCCTAATTTCTAAATGAAAAGTTAGAAAATTAGATTAAGTACTTACGCATATTTAATTGAGCTGGTTTTATGCGAGCCCAATTGAAAAAATATTTTAAACCTTACCAATTATAGGGCCCACTTTGGGGTCCCATGCACGCCAGAACTAGCTTTGCGTGCACCTCAATTATTTTCCTCACCAATTCGGTCAAAGGCAAACGATCCGCACAGGGAAGATTCACAAGAGATTTCTCTCTTATGACGTGGTTTCTCTCTTATGACGTGGTTCCAAGAAGTTGTCAAGTTTGGAACTGACCCTGTTCAGTTTGGATTTTGAGGGTATTTTTCTAGAGTAATTAGTCAAAATAGATAAGTATAAAAAAAAATATTACGGACCGTGCTCAGAGATTTTAAAATCCAAAATAAACATGGCTTATGAACAGATACAGAAGCAAACAAAGAAATTGGCTATATTTGGCTATAAATCATTGTAAGAAGTCAATCACATTTGTATGGTAGTTCTGTTTAATTCTCTCTCTCTTCTCGATGGTAATGGTTGTCTGGACCAGTTTATGCGCACCTAAATTAATTATCTTTCCGGTCCAGTCAAAGGCAGATCATCTACGTCAGAATTAAGAATTCACGAGAAATTATTTTCTTGCTACCTGATCTCAAGAATTAAACCCTCGTCAATCGCGTGCGGAGCAAACTCACCATGTCCTCCTTACTATCAGGACCACTTCCCTTCACTATCCCTACCATTTTCTCAAATTTGGGGAGTTAATTTACCCTTTAAAAAAAAATATACTCTAGCACAACCCGAATTAATGTCCCTTTCTTTGTGAAAAATTCATCTCATTCTCAATCCTCCCTATAAATTGAGCATCTGGCTCCTTTGTGAAGTGTTGGAAAACCATTGAGCAACTACAGAGAGAGATAGTGAGCCTGAGATTGTGCGACTAATCTGTATTTCCTCCGTACCCGAAGTCAGGAAAGCACGTATATCTTTGTGTCATGTGTGATTGCGTGTTTGGCGTTATAGCTACAACCTCTATAAAGAGAACACCTCTCTTGTTCTGATTTGGCCATAGAATATTGTTCTTTTGCGTACTTCATATTTATTTGCCATATGGCTCGTCCTATGTTGTTGTTGGCATTTGCTTTGGCCCTGTTTGCTTATTCTTCGATGGCCTCTGCCGAAATCGTGGAGCACTCTCTTCATGTAAACAAATTTGAATCACTTGTGGCTTTCAGTTTTCGTAATTTCTCATTAAACCTGGCTTGTCTGCAGTCCATGTGCAGTCCAAGTGATCGCAACCGTCGGATAGTATTTTTAATGGTTCATATTTGTTTTCAATCATTTACCGGTAACAAAAGACTTTTACTGGTAAAAAAAGATTCAACAAATTTGAACAATTGATTGTCAATATGAACTGTTCAAATTGAACTGCACATTCTTCTATGCAGTTGAGTACTGCAGAAAAGCCGGATCCATTTCTCATTGCCCAATTCTTCGTGTTTTTTCTTTTGGGTAATATAAATCCGTCTATTGCATCTCCGTCTTGAGGCCACCTTATATGAAGTGAACTGTGTTTTACATCACAGGAAATTTTATGTCGCTAATCCAATATATTTATAATTGCACAGTGAAAATCTTGAAACATATGCTAATCTCGAGATATTAACTAAGTTTTGGGTAGTATTGCACACGAAGACCTGAATACTTGGAAACAAGTGATCCCTATATTCCCTACGTATGTTCTAATTGGGAATTACATTTAGTCATTAACAGAGCAACTCTACTTTATTTCCGCATACAATGCACTTAAGTGGTGGTGGCAATGGCGGCAGGCGGCAGAGTGTTTGTGGTAGTTATGGGTGGTGATTGTAGTGGTGACGGTAGTGGGAGTGATGGAGGTGGTAATGATAGTGGCAGCAGCGGGGGTAGTGGCAGAGTAGTGGTGGCAGAGTAGTGGTGGTGGTGGTGATGGTGATGGCAATGACAGTGGTGGTGATGTGAAGGGTACGTAGTGGCTGATAAGGAAAGGGTTGAATGGAAGCACTTGAGCTTATGTCTATTGTTAAAGCATTTTTTTTAAGGGGTTTATGGCTAATATATTTTCTTGAATCTTTTTACTTTTTTTCCCATAAATTTAAAATTAATTTTTATCGAACTTGTTCAACTTGTGCCAATTTTTTGACAAATTAGCCATGAAATACACTTTTTAATTCAAGAAAATACAAGTTCAAAAAATGAAAAAAAAAAAAGGAATGGAAGCCTTCCCAGCCCAACTATAAACACCCACACCCACACGTACACACACATACATGCCTATTATGCATGTATGCATGTTTTGGAAACGTAGTGTTCGTGTAATGTTCAATAATTAAAAGTATTTTTTTATAAAATTATATTTTCTTCCAGGTGCAAAATCTAACTATCAGCCCGCTATGCAAGCAACAAGTCATCACCGCCACGAATGGAAGCCTTCCCGGCCCAACTATACAGGTTCATGAGGGGGACACACTGGTTGTTCATGTCTTTAATAAATCTCCTTACAACCTTACGATTCATTGGTAAGTATTACTAGACTACCACATGTTTTTATTACTAGCGACTAGATCGCGTGCAATCGATGCACGCCAGTGATTGCCCAATATTTCAAAATCAAAGTTCGGAAATTTATGAAACTTCCCTTTGGTTAGAAAAAAAATAAAAATTTAATCCAAAATTTATTTTTTTTTTTTTGATAGGCAACAAAATTTTATTAAGAACACTTGGACCTTTTCTCCCCGAAAAAAGTAAAGCCAGTTACCCACTTAATTCAAAATATTTGTAGTAATGATTTCTTCTGTTTATTATTTTGTGGCTGAAATTTCCCTTTGATTAGCAAACCTTTGGTACCGACACAAATCCTTTCCACTTTTTTAAAGATGTTTTGACTGGAGGCGGGGGCTCTGCTGCCTGGTAGGTGCAGCAGGTGCTACCCACACCTCGCAAAATTATTGGTCCCCTTCTTCTTCTTCTGTTTTGATCTGCTGGGCGCCTGGGCCTCTTTTTTGCTCTCCTTCGTCCGCAAAAACAATTCTCATGGGCACAAAAAAAAAAAAAAAAACTGAATTAGACATGTGGTAGTGCATAGGACTGCTAAATGAACCAAGCTACTCGAGTTTGAATTCGCGTTCGTTCGTTAAAAACTTGTTCAAGATTGGTTTGTCACATAAACAAACCAAGCTTAAACAATTTTTTGAAGCTCCTTAAGATTTTAAACCAAGCTTGAACAAGCTACTACTTGGCTCGTTCGGATAATTATGTGTAAAAAGTTCAAGCTACTCAAGATCGACTCGTGTTTGGCTTGATTAAAGCTTGTTTGAGATCGGCCTTGTCTCATAAACAAGCCAAGCTCGAACATATTTTTGAAACTCATCAAAATTTTCAAACCCAGATTAATCAACTACCTACTTGACTCGTTTGCTTCGTTTATCATCCCTAGTAGTGCAAGCATCAAATGACCAAAAAAACAATTCTCATGGGCAAAAAAAAAACTCAATCTCCACCATTAGGTTTCCAATCATAAATATAATTCTTCACAAATTTTTATACGGTTTTTATATTTAAAAATATAGTTAAAAAATTAAGTGCTCTAATTTTCAATCCGTTTGTATTGATACGAATATCTTAATTTTCTAATATTTTATCCTAAACAGTCATAATTAATATTTGTCTCTGGGGCTCTCATAATTAAATATATGCTATTCATTTGGTTCTATGACTCTCTTAGGGCTCTCATATGAGAGCATTAGAGCCAAAAATTAATTACGACCCTTTAGGATAAAAAATATCATAAAAATAAGATTTTTGTACCGGTTCAAACCGATTGAAAATTCGTACCATATGTCTATTCAGTTTTTTTTTTTTTTGTGCCCATGAGAATTGTTTTTTGTGGACAAAAGGAGAGCAAAAAAGAGGCTCAGCAGATCAAAACAGAAGAAGAAGAAGAAGAGGACCAATAGTTTTGCCTCAAAACTGCGTAGTTTTGAGGTGTGGGTAGCGCCTGCTGCTCCTACCAAGCAGCAGAGCCCCCGCCTCCTGTTTCCTTGGCAAGCGAACAACTCAAGATATCTCTTGACAATATTTACTAACGTAAAAAGTTTAGGCGGGGGCTCTGTTTCCTTGGTGTGGGTAGCGCCTGCTGCTCCTACCAGGCAGCAGAGCCCCCGCCTCCTGTTTCATTTACTAACGTAAAAAGTTTTGTTAAGGGCACATTAGTAAATGAAACAATTCCAAAGAGTAATGTTCATGTCCATTTCAACTAGACCAGTTGTGACGAGAATAATTTTGTTCACCCTTAAAAAGGATCAATTGTGATGGTTTCGGTCGTGTAAGGAACGGTTCAATTTTAGGATGAGAGAATTACTCCTGTACATGGAAGTCTCCAGTTGTATATAAATTAACAATAAAAAAATAAATAGAAGGATTAGAACGTTCTTCACTTACAAAAGTAGTAAACAACTTTACATAGGTCAAAATAAGCAAAAAAAATCAATTTAGTCCTAATTTGGGCTTAAGCCCAAGTGCAGTACTTGTTTAACATAAGTAATACTATAAGGTCTGATAGTTACGGAATTGCTCAATTAGGTTTCGGGTTCGTAACTTCATAGGTGCTATGAAAACTTGTAGAACCAGTCTAATATAGGACTTTGCTCCGGCTTTAATAGGTCTTCCCCATTCATGAACAGACCCATTACTGGACTTTTAAAAGAGGATGGACTCTTTCAAGGGTCTTTTTGTCATATTATATGAACATTTTTCAACTGTGGTCTATATTCTTATACCTTTTTGGTTGTTTTCTCTTCAACATTCTAATAATCCTTGTAGGCACGGGGTTTTTCAGCTACGGAGTGGATGGGCCGATGGGCCTGAATTTGTAACTCAATGCCCAATAGTTCCTGGAAATAAATACACATACAAATTTACCATCACAGGTCAAGAAGGGACTCTTTGGTGGCATGCTCACGCCAATTGGCTTCGCGCAACTGTACATGGGGCGTTGATCATCCAACCGAGAAAGGGTCAATCATACCCATTCCCAAAACCCATCGGAGAATTCCCAATTCTTTTGGGTACATTCCAAACCCGTCTATTTATTCCCAGCCAAAAGTTATCAAACTTCATAGTATCTATCCATGATAGTTCACATATAGTAGTAATTAACTAGTCTATTAAGCAGTTGTAGATGCAATAAGTCTATCCACCACAAATCGTACATTGATTTTGTTGTGGGGCCTACCATAGATCCCACACAAACAATCCGAGCCGTTAATTAAATGTAGAATATTTTTTCAAGGGTCCCTGTGAAAAACAGATCAATCCGATATCTATAGGTTCTTGATCCAATCATCTATCTTTTTATTATTCGAAAATTTGAATGAAAAGTTAGATGATTAGATTGAGTACTTATAAGTATCGGATTGAGCTGATTTTTTCGCAAGGACTCTTGAAAAAAATGTTTTACATCTAATGAACGGCGCTCAGATCGTTGTGTTGGATCCCTAATGGACCACACACCGTGATCTGTGCATGATTTGTGTGCAAAAGTTTGTGTAGCAGTGTTGTTGTAGATGTAACCCAGGTTTTGAATTAAAAAATAAAGAAGTCTTGCACGCACAGATATGTGTCCATGGATTCTGACACTAGTGTGTCCCTAACACTAGTGTGTCCCTAACGCGTGCGTCCCACAAAATAATACGACTTCCGTCTCAAAATGTTTGTCCAATCCATAATAAGAGGATTTAAAAATAATATATTTCTTTCAAGAAAAAATTTAAACTTTTTTCATAAATTAAAAGAACTCATCGATATCTAGTGAATTGTTGAAATTTTTTTAATTTTTTCTTGTAAAAATTATATTATTTTTACGTCATCGTTTTGCGGACCGGACAAACAATATGGGACGGAGAGCGTAAGTGGTTAATATGAATTGGATTATTCCGAACACATTCGTGCACATAAAGTCTTTGTAGCATTGCTCCATGCTTAAAATATGTATTTGTACAAGATTGAAACTAACCAGTCTAGTATTAACTGAATAAAAGGTTTTTACATCAAATAAACACATTGAGATTACAAGAAAATATACGAAAATTTAAGAAATCAATTAATTTGTGATTGCAGGAGAGTGGTGGAATGCTAATATCATGGACATCGAGAAGTAAGCACTAGGCGACGGGCATGGGCCTAACGTTTCCGATGCTTTCACCATCAACGGTCAACCTGGTGATCTATATAATTGCTCATTTGGTGAGTGATATTAACAAAAATTGATTTACAATAGATATTTTATTCAGATTGATATGGTAATGACATTTTTTAAATTGCAAAGTGATAGAGTGAACCTATGGTGATTTTTCTCTGGTCAGGCACATATAAGCTGAAGGTTGTACAAGGAAAAACATATCTCTTGCGTATCATCAACGTTGCACTTTATAGCGAGCTCTTCTTTAAGATAGCAAACCACACAATGACAGTCGTCGCCGTCGATGCTTGTTACACCAATCCAATGGTCACTAACGTCATCGTCATATCCCCAGGCCAGACCATAGACGTTCTACTCACCGCCGACCAACCACTAGCCTCCTATTACATGGCGGCACATTGCTACGACAGCTTGGGAGATGCTTATGATGAAACCACCACCACCGTGATCATTACGTATGAAAATGCCACACCATCAACCCCACTGATGCCTAACCTACCCGCCGCCAGTGACACTTCTGCGGCCTTCAAATTCTATTCCAGCCTGACGAGCCTTGTGAACGGGCCTCACTGGGCACCAGTCCCACTCAAAATCGATGAAGAAATGTTTTTGACGGAAGGCTTGGGCATGGTCCCTTGCGGAGCAAACAATACTTGTGGGGCTCCTTTAGGGCTACAATTTGCTGCGAGCATGAACAACGAATCTTTCGAGCTCCCTACCAAGTTGTCAATGCTGGAAGCGTCTTACTACAATCTAACGGCTGGGATCTACACCACCGATTTTCCTAAATATCCATCGGTGGTGTTCGACTACACGAATATAAGCAACAACTTGAATAAGGCGCTCGTGATGACGTCGAGGTCAACAAAGGTTACGAAACTGAAGTATAATTCTACGGTTGAGATTGTGTTTCAAAACACGGTTGGTGAACAGAGCCACCCGATACATTTGCACGGGTACAACTTTTATGTTTTGGCCCAAGGGTTTGGCAATTACAATCCCATAACTGGGCCGAAAGTGTTCAATCTAGTCAATCCGCTGAAACGCAATACCGTCGGAGTGCCTGTTGCAGGGTGGACCGTCATTAGATTTACGGCAAATAACCCTGGTATGTTTTTCAATATCGTATCTTTAGACCCATTTAATTTCCATGACTTATTTATTTATTTATATTCAATATTAAATATTCTATCTGTCCCATTTTGTTTACTTGGTATTTTATTTTAGCGGAGTGTTTATTTTTCATTGAACATCTTTCAAAAAATAATGACTAATAACAAAAGTAGTCATGGGATTTACAAGGGTCAACTCCTTCAATAACAAAAGTAGGAATAACAAACCAAAGTGTGCGATTTATAGGTCTGCCGTTGCAGCTTTAGCATTCTCTGCATCTATCTCTTCAGATGGAGTTATTAACAGAAACAGAATAATTCTGGACGAAGCACAAGCAATTTGAACCTGCAACAAGATCATGGGATTGGGGTATGATGGTGAGGAGGATGAAGTCATAAGCAAATTTGCAGATATGGTAGCTGAAGACTTGGACAGAGTTGACATAGTGACAGGGCAGGCTTAGCTTTCTATTCTTTGCTTCTTGAGGTGAGGCCCTGGCAGAGTGTGTTTTGGTTTTTCGGTGGGAGGGGTGTCTTGGCCTGAGTGGGGGGTGGGGGTGTCTTTGTTTGTGGGTGTGCGGTGTGTTTTGGTTTTGGTGCTGTTTCGTTGGATCCTTTTGGGGGTGGCCCTGTTGGGTGTTGTTCGGATTGATTTCTTGTCAATCCTTGAAGTTTGATTAGCTTTTGATTGTTGTGGTGTAGGGCGTCATATCTCTTTTAATATAATATTTCTTTTTCGCCGTTCCAAAAAAATAATAATAATGACTAATAAGTGAAAGAAGATAAGAAATGGAAGAAAAGAATCTCATTCTTCAACCGACTCTATGATACTTTGTCTACTGCGGCCGAAGGAGAAGCAATAGCTTTAGCACTAATGGACTGTCTAACAGATTCCAACTATTCTTAATTTTTCTTATTTTAAATTAATCAGTTACAAGAAAATATTTAATGTGAATAGAGTGTATAGATTGCAAAATGGATACAAGAAAATATTTAATAAGTTTTTGAAAGTTTGATTGCAAGTGCAGGTGTATGGTTGATGCATTGTCACTTCGATTCGCACTTGTCATGGGGCCTAGCGACTGCTTTTGTTGTTGAGGACGGGCCCACTCCATCTACTTCATTGCCTCCTCCTCCACCAGATCTACCCCTTTGTTCGTCTTATGCTGAGCAAAGAAGATTTTTTAGTAAGGGTGGTGGCAACGCCAAAATTATTTTTGTGCATAAAAGGATTGTATTTGCGTGGTTTGGCTCTTGGCCAGGTTTTCTTGTACCATGTTTTCTTGTATTTGCGTGGTTTTCTTGTACCATGTGCAAGGTACAGTACTCTTCTACGCTAAAGTTTTGGCATTAATCAAAGGAATTTCAGTATTACCATTTTCCTCTTATTAATCAATGAAAACAAACTTTCTGTGTGGTTTGGCTCTTGCACTGCTTTTTTTGTTTTGCTTTGGCTCTTCCTGTAAAATTGTGGTCAATGTTGTGTGAGGTGTAAACTTCGTTGTTTGAGTGTGTCGTAGAACATTTTCATTAGTTAAAAGATGTAAAAAAATAAAATAAATGAAATCAGTACAATATAAAAAGAAATTAAAGCATTAAGAGAGTCTCGGAGAGCGTAAAAATTTTATCAGTAGTATGAGATTGGATTAGGGACTCTAAAAAGTCGGCCCCATTTTGTAAGATTGAAACAATCCAAGCCCACTTCTATACCTCTCTCTCTCATGACTTCTTCCAATTAAGGGCTCATTTGGCTTCAAAAGTTAAATAGTACTCCCTCCGTCCCTTTTTTAGAGTCCAGTATTTTATTTTGAGCTGTCCCTTAATAAGTGTCCATTTTGTAAAGTTAGTGGGTAAAAGTTGATGAATTGTCTATTTTGTTCCTAAAAGTAGATTCCATTTTGAAAAGTTAGTGAGTAAAAGTGTAATGATGATAGGTAAGTAGAGAAAGTGGAGGAAAAAGTTGATGTGAAAGGTATAATGATGATGCCTTTTTAATAAGTTGGAATTACGAAGTAGGACACTTAAAAAGGGACGGAGGGAGTACTTTTTTTTTTGGTCTATATTCAAATTTTTTTCACATTTGTTAGTTTTGCGTCAAACTTTTATGATTTATTGATTCGTCTCGGCGAGAGGAATCGGAAAAGTAAAAAATTTTGATCAAAACTCATACTAATTTTCTTTTAAAAAACAAGAATAAGTAAAAAAAATTGTCTTATTGAATTATTTTTGTCTTTATTCAAAAAATTATGAGTTTCGATCAATTTTTTTTACTTTTCCGATTTATTTCTTCGAGACAAATCAATAAGTCACAAAAGTTTGTTGCAAAACAAACAAATACAAAAAAAAATTCAAATAAAAAAAAAAAAATAAGTCACCCTACTTTTCAATCCAAACCCACCCTAAAGTACTTGATGTACCTCGTTGTTGTGCTTCTCCTCTTACTTCAAACACAGATTTTTGCACACAAATCACGGTGTGTGGGGCCCACACAAATGATCTGAGCCGTTCATTAAATGTAAAACATTTTATCAAAGGCCTTCGCTAAAAATCAGCTCAACGCGATACCTATAAGTGCTCGATCCAATCGTCTATCTTTTAATAGTGAATCGAAGCCTTGGTTCTTGGCGAGGTCGGCTCCCCGATATTCATCCGCATCCAACGGGTCAATGCGTAGTACAATGGTTTGAGAGTGAGGACGAGGCCGATCGAGATAGGAGGGGTGTATCGTGATATGTGCGATGTACAATCAAAACAATAGTACTGTATTTTCGTGTGTCTTCTAGTTGTGGATCTAGAATCGTTAAGAATGAGAGATTGGGGCTACTCCGTATTAAATATGGTCCATGTGATGGCAATCCAAAAGGGGATAAATCTATTTTCAATCATTACTTTCATTTTTTCTCTATATTTCTCTCTAATTATTATCTTTATTTTCAATTATTACTTTACTTCTCTCTACAATCATTACCTATAAATCCAAATTCAAAATACCCAAAACGAACAAGGTCATAGACCCATGTTACTAAGGTCATTGAAGTAGTAGAGTCTTCGAAGTTGGATATCGAGGATGAGGGAGGCAATATGATCCCTTCATCTCCCTTAGATGTGTGTGAGGCAGATGAGGGAGCTCTAAAAGGAGAGGAGGTCATGCTTCATGGCAAGAAAGGATCAATCTGAGGGGCGGAGCCAGACAAGGATCTGGAGAAGGTTTCAAAAGCAATACATCTATAAAGGTTAAGGGCTAAAAAGGCACCAAAGGGACGATTTTGGTTCTCAAATCGTTTGGATCTTTTTAGAGCACAGTGAAAATATGGGAGTATTCGCATGAAAAATTTGATATTTAGGGTGTAGTGATAGATTCTTTGTACTTGGACTTGCCCCTTTAGAAGCATGGGCTTGTCCCAACGGGTGTTTCTGGGCTTGGCTCATTAGGTGTGAGCTTGCTCCAATTGGTGTCCCCTTGGTTGTCTTCTTGCTAACCTCCTGTTTTGGTCTCGGATGGGTATAGAATTATTCTTAGCTTTGTAACTCAGATGGGTCTCAGGTTAGGAATATGATGTTAGCATTCCTAGTTCCTGTTAATCTCTGTAACAATTTCAGTGATTAATACAAAATTTTTGCCTTTCAAAAAAAAGTTAATAGAAAAACCTTTTAGAGGAGAGGTTATAGGCTGAATAGTGTTTTCCGGGGCTGTTTGTGGTTTGGATGGAGTAATTTTCTGGAGGAGAGTTCAGGGAATTGGGTTTTGACTGGTTGGAGGTTGACTGGTTGGAGTAATTTTCTGGAGTAGTTAAGTGCGTGCATGCATGCATGCTGATGATTTGGTTTGAGGATTAGGTTAGGTCTAGGGATTAATTAATATTAATGGTAGTCTCAATCCAAAAATCTAGCAAGATTATAATATGTGTGTGGCTAGTGTTTTATATGGTCCATTTTGCACACGTGACATCCCTTTTTGCATATTGAATTGCATTACCTTCGGCAATTGGGCGATGGTGTTGTGCGTAGCACCGTGCTGCGCACCTTCGAGCCGTTGGATCAGCACCAACCCGAAGTCCTACCTTTGGACTCAAGTGAATGATTGTGAGAGTCATTTGCGGGACGATTACTCTCAGTACATCAGATTTATTCTACGATCCCTTCGTCTCATTTTTTTTTGTCCTTTTTTAATGTTCGGATCAGTTTTCAATCATTTATATCTTTTAATATAAATTTCCAAACAAATACAATATGAATCTTGTTTGTGTGGGAGCGTGATTTATCCTCGAACCTCCTGAACCCTTTCTCGTTGCTTGAACCGTGGAGATCTTGACCGGCGACGCCGTGTACCTGTAAACCGGAGGATGGTGTTCCTCCGGGTAGAAGCTCCGACGATCTAGTTAGAACCGGAGGGAAGGAGAAGAAGAAGTTTGGTAGGAAAAATAGCTTAGGGGGAGAAAAATCCCTGACCTAGAAGGGGTACCTTGCTATTTATAGGCCAAGACTTGGAGTGCTGAGCAAGGTGGAGGTATACTGCACGCGCGCTTGCCACGCTCGGATGACGTCACGTGTCAGAGACACTCAAGTGATTCAGCCCTTCGAGACCTGCAGACCCATGTGGACCCATGTGGGTCAATGTCAGAGACGTCCAGTCGGTTATCAGAGAAGTGAACGTGCTTATCTTTGCTTCTGCTAGCTGAAGCTTCTAGAATGTTCCACAACCGCCTTAGCCGAGGGCTTCTTCCGAACGTATAATACTGCCGAGCATAGTACTCCTTCGTCAAGCGTCTACCAACCCGGACGGGAGAGACACCCATCCAAGTAAATACCTCCTTCGCCGAACGAGAACGTTGCTCGAAGCTCGAAGCTCGGAGGTTCATCTTACGCTCGGTGAACAGTCAGGACGCCAGTTATCGTTCGGTGGGAGACTAGGATGACATGTCACGTTTGACTTTTCTCATACAGACGAACTGAGACAACTGGACTGTGGACCCGGAAGGTTATCCCACTGAACCTTCTGAACCTTTGGATATTTTGGCCCACTACAGTTTGATGGTTCTCGATTAGATCTATAATATAAAGTTTTCAAAATTATGAAAAACTTTATAGATTGGGACATATAAGCATTTAAAAAACAACACGAAAAACGAAAATAGACAAACAAAATGAGACGGAGACAGTATAACTCATTAAAACATGAGTACATAGCTTTTACTTTCTTGGTGAAAATATACTCCGGGCAATGATGTACGGAGTAGTCAAGTTTTGACCATTATATTTTAAAACATAAAACATTCTAAAATTAATGCAGGGCGATAATGTGCTACCTCCTGGCAAAAACTTACTGTAGGATTTTTCTAGGTACGTACAACCTCTATATAAACACCTCTCTTAACCCTTCGTCTACCTTTGAGCTCTCTCTCGATCTCTGTAAAAAAAAACACCTCTCTTGGTTTGATTTTGGCATACAAGATTGTTCCTTTGCGCACTTCATATTGATTTGCCATACATGGCAAGTCCTATGTTGCTGCTGGCATTTGCTTTGGTTCTTTTGGCTTATTCTTCAGTGACCTTTGCCGAAATCGTGGAGCATTCTTTTCACGTAAGTCATTCTTAAACGAATTTGAATCACTTGTGGTACTGGTGGAGTGGTAATTGTGGTGACAGAGGTGGAGTGATGGTGGTGGTGGTGGTGGTGAGGAGTGGAGTGGAGTGGTTGCGTGGTGGTTATGGTTTGGGGGGTTGGAGTGGTGTATGCGCAGTACAAAATTCATAATGCAAAACTCGTTTGATTCATTTTATGAACTCGAAGCATCGTGGTGGAGTGGTAGTCGTGGTTGTAGAGTGATGGTGGGAATGGTGGCGGCGGCGGTGGTGGTGGAGTGATAGTGGTAGTGGTTATAGTGCTAGTGGTAGTGGTAGTGGCCAGGCGGTGGCGGCGGCGGCGGCAATGACAACGGCAAAATGTTTGTGGTAGTTGTGGGTGGTGATTGTAGTGATGACAGTAGTGGGAGGGGTAGTGGTGGTATTAGTGATGATAGTGACAGAGCGATAATGGTAGTGATGGCAATGATTGGCAAGTAGTGTGGAGGGGTAGTGGTGGTTAAGGAAATCGTTCAAAAAGTACTCATATATTCAACTTTTTCCAATGGCAATTCATTACTCTCTTTTTTTTGGGTCAAACGGAAATATAATGGCAATTCATTACTAAAGCTTTTTGAGGGTTTTCCGTTTTTGGCTAATATATTTTCTTGAATAGGGAGTATCATTTACTTTTTCATAAATCGGAAATTTTAATCGATATCATTTAAGTAATTGGTGCAAATTTTTTTGACAAATTATCCACGGAATACGCTTTTTTAATTATTGTATTAAAAAGGAATGGAGTTAGCGAGTACGTACGTCGTAGTACTTTTGTTTTCGCCATAACATGTACATTAAACACCAAATTTACTAGCACCACACCCAAACACGCATCCACATTCACATGAGAAATGGGACGTCCCGCACACACTAGCGATGTCTAGTGTATACGGGACCCACCTCTACAGGTGTACGTCTAATGTGTGTGAGACCCACCTCTGATCATGTGGGTGTGGGTGTGGTTTTAGATCTCATAAAATTAATCTTTCTTTCAGGTGCAAAATTTAATGATCAGCAGGTTGTGCAAGCAGCAAGATATCACCGCCGTGAATGGAAGTCTTCCCGGCCCAACTATACAGGTTCACGAGGGTGACACATTGATCATTCATGTCATCAATAAATCTCCCTACAACCTTACAATTCATTGGTAAATATTACGAGTCTACGACTATATACCATTACCCGCATTTTTCAATTATTAGAACCCCTTGTCTTAACTAATGTAACGTAGCATATATTTCCACCTGGTATTTACTCCATATTTTTCAACTTTTATTCCAAATCGCGTTTTAGTACTCCCTCTGTCCCGATTTGTTTTTCCTCTTTTTGACTTTTTAAAAGCGTTTGACCTCTAAAAAAACTGTCTATAATTTTCAATTCGTAATGTTTTTAATATGCAATATGGATCTTATTTGGTAAATCTCAATTAGTTTTATTATACAAAATCTTCGAAATCATAAAAAAACATTATAAAATGTAAGGTATAAGTATATTTTTGAAAGATACAAATTTTGACAATTGGACAAACAAATTGGGACGGAGGGAGTAGCATTAACATAGCGAGGGCCCTGCCTAACTTTTTGACAGGACTTGGGGATCCGTGCTGGGTTACAAAACACCACCGTTTTTTTTTTTTTAACCCAGTGTTCCCAGATCCACTTGCGTGCACTATGAGACTAAATCCTACGTCCCTCATCATCCTTTGCTAACCCTAAGGATTTTTAGGCATGGGTGGCCTCAAAGATTTTTTCGCAGTATAGGAGAGTCAAACCTGAGACTTCAAGATGGTAAGTCCCTCCGTTTTGGCCGATCACCAACTGCACTACCTCTTGGACGTGTTTTTGTCCCCCAAAAACAACCGTTTTGGACAAAAAAAACTCATCCCTAGGATGAGTTTTGGGCGCCACAAAATAAACCCAATCCGCTAAAGAACAAAGACCTTAACCCATCGTCCCTCAAAACAACAGGACCCTATCTTCTCTCTCTAGAATGAGAACCCCTATCTAGAGCTTTCTTCCTCTTCATAGTTAATTCTATTCGAATTAGAATCTTTTAATTTTCTTTTTTGAACTCAATTTCCAGTTTACCATTGAGGATCTCCTCCACCCAAACCATCAATTTTCCTAATCTATTTGATTCTTTTCCCTAAACCACCTTCGGTACGTAGTAACCACATCCTTGACCAACATTTGGCTTCACCAAAAACAAAATCTCTTCGGGTAGACAAAATATAGGAAGGTTGCAAATTTGGAGAGAGAGAGAGAGAGAGAGAGTGTGTGTGTGTGTGTGTGTCTCTGGTTTTAATGGAGGTTTGGCTTTTGTTAACTGTGTTTGTATGTAGACAAGCATATTCTACACAAGAATTCTGCATATTCTACATAAGAATTTCTCTGTCCAAAACGGTGGTGTTTTGTAGCCCAGCACCTTGGCTCTCACCAGGGTCCCCAAGTCTTTTAGACAACTTCTTAGAACGGTCTTTTACATTGTCTTTTCTTTTAATAGTGTCATTCCCGTTCGATGCACGGGACAAACAATAAATTTTGTGTGAGCTCGATATTTTGTAGCAGAGCCACGCAAATATTTTGTCAGGAACGACGCTAGTTGATCGATAGAAAAGGAACCCGGAGTGTGTGCTGTCCCTCAAGAACAACATGAGTGTTGGGCCAATCCGAGCCATCCATGCTCGGCAATGGACGACTTAGATTGCAACAAATATTAAATCAAATTAAATTACTTCAAAAAAAATTAAATCGAATTAATTTGTAACAAAAAAAATCAAATATTGTACCCGTTCAATGCATGGGATAAAAAAATAATATTGGTTTTTTCAACCCCGTGTATCGAACGGGCACAACGCTAGTGATAAAAAATACAGGAGTAATTTAATTTAATTTTTTTTGTCCCATATTCTTGTAGGCACGGGATTTTCCAGTTACACAGTGCATGGGCGGATGGGCCTGAATATGTAACCCAATGTCCAATACTCCCTGGAAATAAATACACATACAGATTCACCATCACAGGTCAAGAAGGGACCCTTTGGTGGCATGCCCATTCCCAATGGCTTCGCGCAACCGTACATGGAGCACTGATCATCCGACCGAGAAAGAGTTACTCGTACCCGTTTCCAAAACCCTTCGAAGAATTCCCAATTCTTTTGGGTACATTCCAAACCCTTTTATTTATTCCCAGTCAAATTTTATCAAGCTTCATAGTTCATATATCCATGACAGATGACACATACTCCAGTAATTAACTAGTGTATTAAGCAGTTATAAATGTAACTCAAGTTTTGGATTAAAAAATGAAAAATTCTGCACGCACAGATTTGTGTCAATGGAATTGGACATTGCTGTGTCTCTAACCATTCGACGATTCTGAACCCATTCATAAATTAAATCTTTGTACGTAGCGTTGCTTCTTATATATAATCTGTATATCTATGCGGTCGAAATTAACCAATCTAGTATTAACATAATGAAATACCTTGAAATTGCAATATAATATTTGAATATTTAACAGTAATGATCAATGAAATTGCGATTGCAGGAGAATGGTGGAATGCTAATATTATTGACGTCGAGAACCAAGCACTAGCCGATGGGCATGGGCCTAACGTTTCCGATGCCTTCACCATCAACGGTTGGCCTGGTGATCTATATAATTGCTCATCAACTGGTGAGGGGTATATTAACAAAAATTGATTTATATGCTAATGACATTTTTGAAATTGCAAAGTGATAGAGTGAGTACTTTGGTTTAAAATGAGAAAAAAAAACTCCAAAGGGGCAAACTAATATGTGAACAAAACGTGAAATGTACCAGTATATATGACGGGATTTTTTTTTTTTTTTTGAAACGACAAAAATATTATTAAGGACGAACTCGATAATGGGTACATCAAAGGAGAAAGAAGACATTTATATGACGTTTATACTCAAAGGTGGGAATTAAATAGCTTAGTTATCTTCTAGCTAGATTAAGGTCCCCTCAGATTTTGAACATATGTGGATTTTCCTGTGTCTAGGCACATACAAGTTGAAGGTGGTACAAGGAGTAACGTATCTCTTGCGTATCATCAATGTTGCGCTCAACAACGAGCTCTTCTTTAAGATAGCGAACCACACAATGACAGTCGTCGCCGTCGATGCTTGTTACACCAATCCAATGGTCACCGACGTCATTGTCATAACTCCAGGCCAGACCATCGATGTACTACTCACTGCCAACCAACCACCAGCCTCCTATTACATGGCGGCACATGCCTACGACAGCTTGGGAGCCAATTTCGACAAAACAACCACCAGAGGTATCATCACGTATGGAAATGCCGCATCGTCAACCGCTCCGATGCCAACCCTACCTGCCTTCAACGATACTCCTATGGCGTTCAAATTATATTCCAGCCTGACGAGTCTCGTGAATGGGCCTCACTGGGCACCAGTCCCGCTCAAAGTCGACAATTACATGTTTGTGACGGAAGGCTTGAGCGTCGTCCCTTGTGAAGCGAACAATACTTGCGGGGCGCCTTTTGGGCTAGCGTTTGCTGCGAGCATGAACAACGAATCTTTCGAGCTCCCTACCAAGTTATCAATGCTGGAAGCGTTTTACTACAATCTGACGGCTGGGATCTACACCGCCGATTTTCCAAGTTATCCACCAGTGGCGTTTGACTACACAAGTCTAAGCAACAAATTGAATGCGACGCTGATGATGACGTCGAGGTCAACAAGGGTCACGAAATTGAAGTTCAATTCTACGGTTCAAATTGTGTTTCAGAACACGGCATTGTTGGGTCAACAGAGCCACCCGATACACTTACACGGGTTTAACTTTTATGTTTTGGCCCAAGGGTTTGGCAATTACGACGCCGTGACTGGACCTGAAATATTTAATCTCATCAATCCACAAAGACGCAATACCGTCGGAGTGCCTGTTGGAGGGTGGACCGCAATTCGATTTACGGCAAATAATCCTGGTATGTTTTCACTATTGTATCTTTAGACCCATTTAATTGTGCATATGATTCTTTGTCCGGTACAACACTGTCTAACAATAAGTACTTCAACTTCACGATCAACAGATTCCAAGTATTCTTAATTTTTCTTATTTTCAATTTATCAGTTACACGAAAATAAGTAATGTGAAATAAATGGGCCATTAACTTATGAGAATTAATAGCGTGTATATATTGAAAATTTGATTGCAAGTGCAGGTGTATGGTTGATGCATTGTCACTTTGATTCGCATTTGACGTGGGGCCTAGCGACTGCTTTTGTTGTTGAGGACGGGCCCACTCCATCTACTTCTTTGCCTCCTCCTCCACCAGATCTACCCCTTTGTTCGTTTTATGCTAAGCAAAGAAGATTTTTTATTAAGGGCGGTGGTAACGCCAAAACTGTTTTTATTAATGTCAAAACTTTAATGCATAAAAAGATTGCATTTGTGTGGTTTGGCTCTTGGCCTGGTTTTCTTGTACCATGTTTTATTGTATTTGTGTGGCTTTCTTGTACCATGTGCAAGGTACAGTACTCTTCTGGGCTAAAGTTATGGCATTAATAAAAGGAATATTCTGTATTACCATTTACCTCTTATTATTAATCAATGAAAACAAACTTTCAATGATTTTTTTTTGTGTGGTTTGGCTCTTGGACTGCTTTTCTTGTTTTGAGATTGTAGTGTGAGTTGTAAACTTTGTAGTTTGAGTGTTTCATAGATAATTTTCATTCGTTAAAAGATATAAATAAATAAATAAAAAATAGGCTGCTGATTTTGCCACTCCCTTTTTTGTTAACGCCACTCTTCTGCAAGTGTATTTTTATACCAAAAATACATTTGTAGGGAAGTGGCGTTAACAAAAAAAGGAAATGGCAAAATCATTTCCCTAATTAATATGAAATCAGTACAATATGAAAAGCATTGAGAGAGTTTCGAAAAGTGCACAAACTTTCTTGGTAGTATGAGATTGGACTAGGGACTCTAAAAAGCTGGCCCAGTTTTGTAAGACTATACCCGTCCAGGCCCACTCCTATACAAGCGCTATTTTTCTTGGCCCTTTTCTACGTGCTCTCCTAAATTTAACATTAGGTAAATTATCCAACTAGGATCAAACATTACATTGTGGTGCCCAATCCATATAGGATTGATTAATGGTGTGAGGTTCATTACTTTTTGTTAGTTATTTTATAGACAAATGTTGCGATTGGTGACTGGTTGACATGTGCTCTCTCTCACTTGGTGCCACGTGACCGAGTCAATCCGTTCCGTATTGGTGCATCGGAGATTTACTGCTGCCTCTGGCGCGACCCGAGCCAGGATTCCAACCCGGCTGTCCCCCGGACGGATATGGGCCTAATTAGCCTATTGGGCTAAGAGCATTGATCCGGCCCACTACACCTTCCTATTGCTTCTCCTCTTACTTCAAACTACAGGAAGTCTACACACACAGATTTTTGCACACAAATCACGATGTGAGGCCCACACAAACGATCTGAGCCGTTCATTAAATGTAAAACATTTTATCAAAGTCCTTCGCTAAAAATCAGCTCAACGCAATACCTATAAGTGATCGATCCAATCATCTAACTTTTAATAATGAATCGAAGCCTTGGTTCTTGGCGAGGTCGGCTCCCTGATATTCATCCGCATCCAATGGGTCAATGCGAAGTACAATGGTTTGAGAGTGAGGACGAGGCCGATCGAGATAGGAGGGGTGTACCGTGATATATGCGATGTACAATCAAAACAATTATTTTCTTGTGTCTTATAGTTAAGAATGAGAGATTGGGGCTACTCCGTATTAAATATGGTCCATGTGATGGCTATCCAAAAGGGGATAAATCTGCTGGGTTTCGACCCATCTTTTGGTATCAATATTTCTTCTTCTAAGACTAGTATATGATGTTGGATTTGCCCACATTGGTTAATTATTTCCTCCAAAACTAGTATACGAGTCTGGGCGGCCTCTTTACTCTTTTCCAATTGATTTGGAGTTGGATGCTTTAACATGATATCAAAACTAGGATTTCGGAGGCTTTTCTCCTTTGTCTGTGTCATAGTTGCACTTTCTTTCATTGTGATCCACGTGTTCCGGATTCTTTGTTTACCTCTCCACGTGCGAGTCAGGGATCGCACGTGCGGGGGAGTGTTGGATTTGTCCCACATTGGTTAATTATTTCCTCCAAAACTAGTATATGAGCCTGGGCGACCTCTCCACTCTTTGCCAATTAATTTAGAGTTGGATGCTTTTAACAACTGAAGTCAAGAAAAATATTACGAGTGGGGTTGCAAATCTGCAAAATAATAGTTGGTGGGCTATAGTTGACTTGGCAGAAGGTAGAGAGGAGATTGTGGAGTGTGATGAAGGTGATGGGGTGAAAGCTTTGTCTGAGGTGAAAGCTTTCTCTCCAAAATCTTGTCCCCTTGTTTAAACCGGAGGATGATCTTTAGAGCCCCTTCCGTTGGGTATTTTGGTTTTGAATTTGTAATTAGGGCAAAGTACGAATTACCTACTTGAATTTTGTCCGTTTGGCAGATAACCTCCCTGGGTTTCATTAATGAGCATATCGCCTCCCTGTGATTTTGGAGTAAAGTGCTACCGTTGGATTTTCTGTCTATATTAACGGAAAGTAGGGTACACGCACCTTTTTTTTTGTTAGTGGGAAGGGAAAAAAATAGGGAAAATCGAAATTAACTATAAAATGACTATAATAACCTTCTCCTCATCTTCTTCCTTCTCCTCCACTATAAAAGCCACACCCACCACCCAACCCCTTTCTTTATTCCACGAGACTGCCGTCCACCCACTACGATGACCACCGCCACCCAACAACCCCTTTCTTTCTTCCATGTAGTCTCAGAAAATAAAAAACTCAAGGAAATATCAAAATTGTCGTCGTTAATTTGAACAAAAAAGAACCCAGACATTAAGTTGATTTTGATTTCACCTCTGAATTGAAATTAGGGCTTGGAATGACAAGAAGAGATAGAAGATTTCCAGATAAGCAGAGATAAGCCGGGTCTCTACAATTTCAGATTCTCCGTTCCGTCGATCATCGGATCCCTATCCCATTCTCCGTTTCAAATTCTCTACAATTTCACAAAAACCAACGACGACGACGACAGGCCACCGCCGCCGGTAATGCCGAATTAAGAAGAAGGCGGCGAGTCTTCCGACGAGGCAGCACCCAAAACCCTCACCCAACTGTCTCGGCTCCCACCTCGTCAAAACCCAATACGCTACAGTACCTTGTCACCACAGACGAGTACGGCAAGCTCGCTTCGTCTCTCTCTCTGTGGTGTTGTGTACATACGAGCGAAGAAGTCGACGATGGTGACGGCGTTGAGGATGGTAATTCCTTCTGGGTTTTATTTTTGAAGAATCAATTTCGACGACGACGACGATTTGTTGGGTTTTGATTTGTTCTGGGTTAAATCGATTTTGATGAAAACACAGGTGTATGTTTCGATTTCTTCTGGAGAGAGAGAGGGGTCATGCCAATCTGGTTTTCAATTTGTGCCGAGAAACTTCATGCCGGCCAACCGGGCGGTTGACCGCCCCGAACAACAATTTTTGTGTTTTTTTTTAAACAGTGTTTTGGGATTTTTGGGAGTAATGGTAAAAGGGTAGCGTGGTCTTTTTACTCTTGCCGTTAACGGAGTTAGGAGTTGCACTTTACTCCAAAACCACAGGGAGGCGATGTGGTCATTAATAAAACCCATGGAGATTATCTGCCAAACGGACAAAACTCAGGGAGGTAATCCGTACTTTGCCCTTGTAATTAGTATTATTCTATTTTTCTCTCCACTCATTACTCCTATCTCCAGTCATTGCTTTCATTTTTTCTCTCTATTTCTCTTCAATCATTACCCTTATTTCCAATCATTATTCTACTTCTCTCTACATTATTACCTATAAATCCAAATTCAAAATATCCAAAACGAACAAGGTCATAGACCCATGTTACTAAGGTCATTGAAGTAGGAGAGTCTTCAAAGTTGGATATCAAGGATGAGGGAGGCAATATGATCCCTTCATCCCCCTTAGATGTGTGTGAGGCAGATGAGGGAGCTCTAAAAGGAGAGGAGGTCATGCTTCATGGCAAGAAAGGATCAATCTGAGGGGCGGAGCCAGACAAGGATTTGGAGAAAGTTTCAAAAGCAATGCATCTATAAAGGTTGAGGGCTAAAAAGGCACTAAAGGGACGATTTTGGTTCTCAAATTGTTTGGATCTTTTTGGAGCACATAGAAAATATGGGAGTATTCGCATGAAAATTTTGATATTTGGGGTGTAGTGATAGATTCTTTGTACTTGGACTTGCCCCTTTAGAAGCATGGGCTTGTCCGGTTAGCTTCTTGCTAACCTCCGATTTTGGTCTCGGATGGGTATAGGATTATTCTTACTTTCTTAGCTTTGTAACTCAGATGGGTTTCAGGTTAGAAATATGATGCTAGCATTCCTAGTTCCTGTTAATCTCTTTGCCTTAATAAAATTTTCTTTGCCTTTCAAAAAAAAAATGTTTATAGAAAAACTTTTTAGAGGAGAGCGAGGTTATAGGCTGAATAGTGTTTTCCGGGACTGTTTGTGGTTTGGATGGAGTAATTTTCTGCAGGAGAGTTTAGGGAATTGGGTTTTGACTGGTTGGAGGTTGATTGGTAATTAAGTGCACGCATGCATGCTGATGATTTGATTTGACGATTAGGTTAGGTCTAGGGATTAATTAATATTAATGGTAGTCTCGATCCAAAAATCTAGCAAGATTATAATATGTGTGTGGCTAGTGTTTTATGTGGTCCATTTTGCACACGTGACATCCCTTTTTGCATATTGAATTGCATTACCTTTGGCAATTGGGGGATGGTGCTGTGAGTAGCACCATGATGCGTACCTCCGAGTCGTTGAATCGTACATCCGACGGTTCGGATCTCATCTCGGTAATGAACAGTTTTCAATCGTTGGTTGCCGAGATGAGATCTGACGGCTCAGAGGTGTACAACACCAACCCGAAGTCCTACCTTTGGACTCAAGTGAATGATTGTGAGAGTCATTTGCGGGACGATTAATCTTCAGTACATCAGATATATTCTATTCCGTCCATCCCATTTTGTTTGTCATTTTTTAATGTTTGTGTCAGTTTTCAATCACTTATATCTTTTAATATAAATTTCCAAACAAATACAATATGAATCTTATTTAATAGTTCTCAATTAGGTCTATAATACAAAGTTTTCAAAATTATGAAAAACTTTATAGATTGGGACATATAAGCGTTTAAAGAACGATACGAAGAACAAAAATGGACAAACAAAATGAAACGGAGGCAGTATAACTCACTAAAGCATGAGTACATAACTTTCATTTTCTTGGTGAAAATATACGTAAAATTTTTAATTAAAAAATTTCCAAAAATGCAGGGCGCACATGTGCTAGCTCCGGGCAATGATCTACGGAGTATTCAAGTTTTGACCGTTATATTTTAAAACTTGAAATTAAAAAATTCCAAAATTATTGCAGGGCGACATGTGCTAGCTCCTGGCAAAAACTTACTGTAGGATTTTTCATGGTACGCACAACCTCTATATAAACACCTCTCTTAACTCTAGCTTCGTCTACCTTTGAGCTTTCTCTCTCCTCTCTCTCTCTCTCTCTAAAAAAAACACCTCTCTTGGTTTGATTTTGGCATACAAGATTGTTCTTTTGCGCACTTCATATTGATTTGCCATACATGGCAAGTCCTATGTTGCTGTTGGCATTTGCTTTGGTTCTTTTGGCTTATTCTTCAGTGACCTCTGCCGAAATCGTGGAGCATTCTTTTCATGTAAGTCATTCTTAAATGAATTTGAATCACTTGTGGTACTGGTGGAGTGGTAATTGTGGTGACGGAGGTGGAGTGATGGTGGTGGTGGTGGTCATGAGGAGGGGAGTGGTTGCGTGGTGGTGGAGTGGTGGAGTGGTGGTTATGGTTTGGGGGGTTGGAGTGGTGCACGGCGTGGTGTATGCGCAGTACAAAGTTCATAATGCAAAACTCGATCGTTTGGTTCATTTTATGAACTCGAATCATCGTGGTGGAGTGATAGTCATATGGTTGTAGAGTGATGGTGGGAGTGGTGGCGGCAGCAGTGATGATAGAGTGATAGTGGTAGTGGTGGTGGCGGCGGCGGCGGCAAAGTGTTTGTGGTAGTTGTGGGTGGTGATTGTAGTGATGACGGCGATGGGAGTGGTAGTGGTGGTATTAGTGATGGCAACAGTAGTGATAGTGATAGAGCGATAATGATAGTGACGGTAATGATTGGCGGTAGTGTGGAGGGCAGTGGTGGATAAGGAAATGGTTCAATGCAAGTACACATATATTCAACTTTTTCCAATGGAAAATTCATTACTAAGCCCTTGAGTTTTGTCTATTACTAATTAAAGCTTTTTGAGGGTTTTCCGTTTTTGGCTAATATATTTTCTTGAATAGTATCATTTACTTTTTCATAAATTGGAAATTTTAATCGATATCATTTAAGTAATTGGTGCAATTTTTTTTGACAAATTATCCACGGAATACGCTTTTTTAATTATTGTATTAAAAAGGAATGGAGTTAGCGAGTACGTACGTAGCAGTACCTTTGTTTTCGCCATACATGTACATTAAACACCAAATTTACTAGCACCACACCCAAACACGCATCCACACTCACATGAGAAATGGGACGTCTCGCACACACAAGCGGTGCCTAGTGTGTGTGGGACCCACCTCTATAGGTGTCTAATGTGTGTGAGACCCACCTCTCATGTGAGTGTGGGTGTGGTTTTAGAATCATTACACAATGCAGTACGTTTCTCATAAAATTAATCTTTCTTTCAGGTGCAAAATTTAACGATCAGCAGGTTGTGCAAGCAGCAAGATATCATCGTCGTGAATGGAAGTCTTCCCGGCCCAACTATACAAGTTCACGAGGGTGACACATTGATCATTCATGTCATCAATAAATCTCCCTACAACCTTACGATTCATTGGTAAATATTACGAGTCTACGACTATATACCATTACCCGCATTTTTCAATTATTAGAACCCCTTGTCTTAACTAATGTAACGTAGCATATATTTCCACCTGGTATTTACTCCGTATTTTTTAATTTTTATTCCAGAGCGCGTTTTAGTACTCCCTCCGTCCCGATTTGTTTTTCCCCTTTTTGACTTTTTGAAAGCGTTTGACCTCTAAAAAAATTGTCTATAATTTTTAATTCGTAATGCTTTTAATATGCAATATGGATCTTGTTTGGTAGATCCCAAATAATTTTATTATACAAAATCATAAAAAATATTATAAAATGTAAGATATAAGTATATTTTTAAAAGACACGAATTTTGAAAATTGGACAAACAAATTGGGACGGAGGGAGAGTAGCAGTAACATAGCGAGGGCCCCGCCTAACTTTTTGACAGGACTTGGGGATCCGTGTTGGGTTAAAAAACACCACCGTTTTTTTTTTTTTAACACAGAGTGTTCCCGGATCCGCTTGCGTGCACTATGAGACTAATTCCTACGTCCCTCATCTACCATTGCTAACCCTAAGGATTTTTAGGCATGGGTGACCTCAAGGATTTTTTGCAGTACAGGAGAATCGAACTTGGGACCTCGGGATAGAAAGTCCCTCCATCCTGGCCGATCACCAACTGCACTACCTCTTGGGGTGTGTTTTTGTCTCCAAAAAACAACCGTTTTGGACAAAAAACTCATCCCTAGGATGTGTTTGGGCGCCACAAAATAAACCCAATCCCTAAAGAACAAAGGCCTTAACCCATTGTCCCTCAAAACAACAGGACCCTATCTTCTCTCTCTAGAATGAGAACCCCTATCTAGAACTTTCTTCCCCTTCATAGTTAATTCTATATTTCTATTCAAATTAGAATCTTTTAATTTTCTTTTTTGAACTCAATTTCCAGTTTACCATTGAGGATCTCCTCCACCCAAACCATCAATTTTCCTAATCTATTTGATTCTTTTCCCTAAACCACCTTCGGTAGTAACCACATCCTTGACTTTTTTAATACACGCAAACAAATATTCAACATTTGGGCTCCGTTTGTTTGGACGTAAAATGTTTTCTGGTAAAATATTTTATCTATTTTTCGGTATTTGGTTGTGTAAAAAATTAGGAAAGTAAAATATTTTCCATCAATTGGATGAAAATGACTTACCCTTAAATCTTCCGTATTTTATTTTCCGAAATGAACCCGTTGTCTTCTACTGCAATTCTCACTGCTCAGTTTCCTTGATCGTCAGTTCTAATTGCCCACATTCAATTCCAATATTCTCATATCTCTCCACCGGTTAACCCCCCCCCCCCCCACCCCCTCTCTCTCTCTCTCTCTCTCTACACTATTTTGTTGATTTCTGAAAATATTTTCAAGTGCCAACCAAATACCGGAAAATAAAAGTTTGAAGTTTGTTTTCGGAAAAAATATTTTACATAAAAAAAATTTATATTGTAAAACATTTTACATCGAAACAAATGGAGCCTTGGCTTCACCAAAAACAAAATCTCTTCGGGTAGACAAAATAGGAAGGTTGCAAATTTGGAGAGAGAGAGAGTGTGTGTCTGGTTTTAATGGAGGTTTGGCTTTTGTTGGCTGTGTTTGTATGTAGACAAGCATATTCTACATAAGAATTCTGCATAGGGGCAAACTATTTGCAACCACAAATTTCATTTGTGATTGCAAATAGCTTGCCCCTTCTTCATATTCTACATAAGAATTTCTCTGTCCAAAACGGTGGTGTTTTGTAGCCCAGCACCTTGGCTCTCACCAGGGTCCCCAAGTCTTTTAGACAACTTTTTAGAACGGTCTTTTACATTGTCTTTTCTTTTAATAGCGTCATTTTCGTTTGATGCACGAAACAAAACAACAAATTTTGTGTGAGCTCGATATTTTGTAGCGGAGCCACGCAAATATTTTGTCCCGTGCATCGAACAGGAACGACACTAGTTGATAGAAAAGGAACTCGGGGTGCGTGCTGTCCCTCAAGAACAACATGAGTGTTGGGCCAATCCGAGCCATCCATACTCGGCAATAGACGACTCAGATTGCAACAAATATTAAATCAAATTAAATTACTTCAAAAAAAATTAAATCGAATTAATTTGTAACAAAAAAATCAAATATTGTACCCGTTCAATGCATGGGATAAAAAAATAATATTGGTTTTTTTCGACCCCGTGTATCGAACGGGCACAACACTAGTGATAAAAAATATAGGAGTAATTTAAGTATTTTTTTTGTCCCATATTCTTGTAGGCACGGGATTTTCCAGTTACACAGTGCATGGGCGGATGGGCCTGAATATGTAACCCAATGTCCAATACTCCCTGGAAATAAATTCACATACAGATTCACCATCACAGGTCAAGAAGGGACCCTTTGGTGGCATGCACATTCCCAATGGCTTCGAGCAACCGTACATGGGGCACTGATCATCCGACCGAGAAAGAGTTATTCGTACCCGTTTCCAAAACCCTTCGAAGAATTCCCAATTCTTTTGGGTACATTCCAAGCCCTTCTATTTATTCCCAGCCAAAAGTTATCAAACTTCATAGTATATATCCTTGAAAGTTCAAATACAGTAGTAATTAACTAGTATATTAGAGCATCTGCATTAGACTCTTTATATTTTGAACCAATTTACACCTTAAAATGTGACTGTATTACTTTAGTTATCCACTTTTAAAATATCTACTGCATCAGGCTCTTTAATCTTACCCACTTTTCAATTAAATATTAATAAAGTAGTCCCCACATATGAACAGTGCCGAACGGAGACAAATAAAAGGAGTGGGTGAGATAAAGTACGGATTGGAAACTAATATAAAAACTTTTAACTAATGAACAGTGCCTCTCTTAAGATAAAGAGGAATTGTTGTATAACCAAAACTTTGGCAAGTGGTCCCCACTAATAAAGAGGCTGATGTGAGGCTGTTTCTTTCATTTTGCCCTTTAGAGTGAAGTACATGGTAATTTAGCTACTCTCATGCTGATGCTCTTAAGCAGTTGTAGATGCAATAAGTCTATCCACACAGATTGTTGCGGGGTCCATCACGGATCCCACACAAACTATCCGAGCCGTTCATTCAATGAAAAACATTTTTTGAAGAGTCCCCTTAAAAAATCATATTAATCCGATACCTATAGGTGCTTGATTGAATCATCTAATATTTCATTACCCGAAAATCTGAATGAAAAATTAGATGATTGGATCAAGCACTTATAAGTATCGGACTGAGCTGATTTTTCTCTAGGGGACCCTTGAAAAACTTTTTTAAATTTAATGAACGGCTCAGATCGTTGTGTTGGACTCATAATGGGCCCCACACCGTGATTTGTGCACAATTTGTGTGCAAAAATCTGTGTAGCAGCGTTGTTGTACATGTAACCCATGTTATTATGAATTAAAAAATAAAGAAGTCTTGCACGCACATAATTGTGTCCATGGATTCTAACACTAGTGTGTCCTCTGACACTAGTGTGTCCCTAACCATTCGATGTGCGTGGGTCTCACAAATTAATACTAAGTGATTAACATGAATCGGATTTCGGAACACATCCGTGCACATTATAAAGTCTTTGGAGCATTGCTCCATGTTTAAAATATGTATTTGTACAAGATTGAAACTAACCAATCTAAGATTAAAAGGTTTTTACATCAAATAAACACATTGAGATTACAAGAAAATATACGAAAATTTAAGAAATCAATTAATTTGTGATTGCAGGAGAGTGGTGGAATGCTAATATCATGGACATTGAGAACCAAGCACTAGGCGACGGGCATGGGCCTAACACTTCCGATGCTTTCACCATCAACGGTCAACCTGGTGATTTATATAATTGCTCATCATTTGGTGAGTGATATTAACAAAAATTGATTTACAGCAAATATTTTATTCAGATTGATATGGTAAAGACAATTTTTAAATTGCAAAGTGATAGAGTGAACCTATGGTGATTTTTCTTTGGTCAGGCACATATAAGCTGAAGGTTGTACAAGGAAAAACACATCTCTTGCGTATCATCAACGTTGCACTTTATAGCGAGCTCTTCTTTACGATAGCAAACCACACAATGACAGTCGTCGCCGTCGATGCTTGTTACACCAATCCAATGGTCACTGACGTCGTCGTCATATCCCCAGGCCAAACCATAGACGTGCTACTCACCGCCGACCAACCACTAGCCTCCTATTACATGGCGGCACATTGCTACGACAGCTTGGGAGAAGCTTAGGATGAAACCACCACCACCGGGATCATTACGTATGAAAATGCCACACCATCATTCCCACTGATGCCGAACCTACCCGCCGCCAACGACACTTCTGCGGCCTTCAAATTCTTTTCCAGCCTGACGAGCCTTGTGAACGGGCCTCACTGGGCACCAGTCCCACTCAAAATCGATGAAGAAATGTTTTTGACGGAAGGCTTGGGCATGGTCCCTTGCGGAGCAAACAATACTTGTGGGGCTCCTTTAGGGCTACAATTTGCTGCGAGCATGAACAACGAATCTTTTGAGCTCCCTACCAAGTTGTCAATGCTGGAAGCGTCTTACTACAATTTAACGGCTGGGATCTACACCACCGATTTTCCTAAATCTCCACCGGTGGTGTTCGACTACACGAACACAAGCAACGTCTTGAATACGGCGCTCATAATGACGTCGAGGTCAACAAAGGTTACGAAACTGAAGTATAATTCTACGGTTGAGATTGTGTTTCAAAACACGGCGTTGGTTGGTCAACAAAGCCACCCGATACATCTGCACGGGTTTAACTTTTATGTTTTGGCCCAAGGGTTTGGCAATTACGACCCTGTAACTGGGTCAAAAATGTTCAATCTCATCAATCCGCAGAAACGCAATACCTTCGGAGTGCCCGTTGGAGGATGGACCGTCATTAGATTTACGGCAAATAACCCTGGTATGTTTTTCAATATCGTATCTTTAGATCCATTTAATTTCCATGACTTATTTATTTATTTATATTCAATATTAAATATTCTCTCCGTCCCATTTTACTTACTTGATATTTTATTTTAGCGGAGTGTTTATTTTTCATTGAACATCTTTCAAAAAATAATGACTAATAAGTGAAAGAAGATAAGAAATGGAAGAAAAGAATCTCATTCTTCAACCGACTCTATGATACTACTTTGTCCAGTGCAACACTCAATAGGGTACATCCTCATGAACCACTGCGTCACTGCGGCCGAAGGAGAAGCAATAGCTTTAGCACTAATGGACTGTCTAAGAGCATCCGCAATGGGTGTGTTATATTTGTGTATCAAAATGTGTGTTAAGGTGTGTGTTAGGATAAAAAATGGGTCCCACAAGTGTGTGTTAACTTAGGAGTGTGTTAGGATATATATGAGTACCTCAATGGGTTAGTTAGGAATGTGTTAATTCTATAACTTTTACAATGACTATATCTGTATTGAATGAGGCAACCACCCATAACGTTTCTTCCGCTCTGCAATTTTTTCCTTTCTGCCTCCTTGTTCTTGCATGTGATGAAACCATTTTGAGGTATCTTTAAGAATTAGCCAACACCCATACCACTTAAACTGATGACCATTTGTTCTGTAATATAAATCTTTTGCAGCCTCAATCTGGAGAAATAAAAATAAGACTTGAAATTAATCTCCTTTCGATTAAAATGCATAACTAACATTACAGAAAACTTTGGTGGGTTTTTGCCCCTAACGGTAAGTTTTCAAAAAAGAAAATATTGTGAGCATTTATGTTTTATGGTTCAAGGTTGAATTTATGGAGATAGGACCCAATAATTGTTTGTTAGCTTGGTTGCTAAACTTGATAACCATGCTAACACACTACTAGATTTAGCACACTCTAACACACATGCACTGTGGCACAAAAAATACATTTTTGTTTGCTAAGTCTTAGCACACACGATTAACACACTAGTTAGCACACCCATTGTGGATGCTCTAACAGATTCCAACTATTCTTAATTTTTCTTATTTTCAATTTATCAGTTAATATTTAATGTGAATAGAGTGTATAGATTGCAAAATGGATACTTATTCATAAGTTTTTGAAAGTTTGATTGCAAGTGCAGGTGTATGGTTGATGCATTGTCACTTTGATTCGCATTTAACGTGGGGCCTAGCGACTGTTTTTGTTGTTGAGGACGGGCCCACTCCATCTACTTCTTTGCCTCCTCCTCCACCAGATCTACCCCATTGTTCGTTTTATGCTAAGCAAAGAAGATTTTTTATTAGGGGCGGCGGTAACGCCGAAACTGTTTTTATTAATGTCAAAACTTTAGTGCATTTGTGTGGTTTGGCTCTTGGCCTGGTTTTCTTGTACCATGTTTTCTTGTATTTGTTAGGCTTTCTTGTACCATGTGCAAGATACAGAACTCTTCTGGGCTAAAGTTATGGCATTAATAAAAGGAATATTCTGTATTACTACCATTTACCTCTTATTAATCAATGAAAACAAACTTTCAATGATTTTTTTTGTGTGGTTTGGCTCTTCCAGTGAGATTGTGGTGTGAGTTGTAAACTTTGTAGTTTGAGTGTTTCATAGATAATTTTCATTCCTTAAAAGATAATCTGGGCGGTTTCGGGACCCCTAAAAAAAACCTCTAAAAAAACTCCCCAAATTGTAATCTCATAGTTTCCGATCAAATTTTGATGATCCAAGCCACTCAATGTGTTTAAAATGTGATTTTAAGGGTGCCCTCATGAAATTGACAAAAAAAAAACCCGGAATGGCTTGATTTGAGCAGTTTTTTATTGAACCGTTCAATAAAGTTCAATAAAAAACTGTTCGGATGAAGTCCTTCTCGGTCATTCTTTTTTTTTGCTGATTTATCGTGGGTACCTTTAAAATCACGTTCTGATTACATTGAGCAGCTCGGATCATCAAAATTCGATCGAAAACTTTGGAGGGTTTTTTAGGGGTCCTTGGAACCGCATCGAAAGATTTTATATATATATATATATATGAAATCAGTAAAAAGCATTGAGAGAGAGTTTCGAAAAGTACACAAACTTTCTTGGTAGTATGAGATTGGACTAGGGACTCCAAAAAGCTGGCCCAGTTTTGTAAGACTATACCCGTCCAGGCCCACTCCTATACAAGCGCTATTTTTCTTGGCCCTTTTCTACGTGCTCTCCTAAATTTAACATTAGGTAAATTATCCAACTAGGATCAAACATTACATTGTGGTGCCCAATCCATATAGGATTGGTTAATGGTGTGAGGTTCATTACTTTTTGTTAGTTATTTTATAGACAAATTTTGCAATTGGTGACTGGTTGACACGTGTGCTCACTCTCTCTCTGCCACGTGACCGAGCCGATCCGTTCCGTATTGGTGCACCGGAGATTTATTGCAGCCTCTGGCGTGACCCGAGCCAGGATTCCAACCCGGCTGTCCCCCGGACGGCTATGGGCCTAATTAGCCTATTGGGCTAAGAGCATTAATCCGGCCCACTACACCTTCCTATTGCATTTCCAAGGCACCATCTACCTCTCCTCACCACTAGAATTCCCTCCTCACCAACAGTGCTCGTGCGCTCTCCCACCCCAACTGTATCGACCGAATTGAACCTGGATCTCTCCTGTCTCGATCGAGTTCTGCGGTTCGATCTTCTCGCAGGGATCTCGAGTCCAACCACACGTACGGCTATCTAAATTAAAGCTAGCTCGCTCGCCCAAATTTCCCCCCGAATCTCTTCCGTCTCGTTATGTGGTTCTCCCTCTCGGAATCTTGATCAAGTCCAATCATGACTTCATGATCTGGCTCGCTCATGTGAATTTTTAGTCTGTTATTTCCTATATAGTAGAACGCTTCGATGACTGTCAAGGATTTCGTATGCATGTATATATCAAGGTCTTCTTTTGCGACTCCGCTCAATATGATTTTCTCTTTTCAGATTGTTAGATTTTTTGGAGGGTTCCAACCTAAAATCAATTGGCAATAGGTGGAGTAGCTTCTAGATTTTATTAACCAAGCTTGGGTGGCTTAGATGAGCGATGTGGGACAAGTCTAACACTCCCCCTCACGTGCAGCCCGGATGCACGTGGAGTTAACAGATCAGGAGCTGACTGACTGACTCAGGCGATAGAGATGACAGAGACTTTCCCACGCGAGGTGAGGCCACCCAAGACCTAGCTCTGATACCATGTTAGATTTCTTGGAGGGTTCAAACCTAAAATCAATTGGCAATAGGTGGAGTAGCCTTTAGATTTTATTAACCAAGCTTATGTGGCTTAAATGAGCGATGTGGGACAAGTCTAACACAGATATTCAAAACGTGTGCTCACGTGTGTATGCATGTGTGAGTGGAGTACTGATTATTTGATGCTTTTGAAGCATCGTCACGGTTCTTCTCCCTGCCTTACACATTGATGTGAAAGCCACAAACTTGGTAACACACTAATGTGGGGAGCTGAAGAACGCCCTGGAGGCGGTGCCCCGGGAGCAATTGATAATTTTTCGTGTGAGAGAGAGAGAGAGAGAGAGAGAGAGAGAGAGAGAGAGATATATATATATATATATATATACCACCACTTTGAATTTGTCCAATATATATATATATATATACACTAATCTTCTAATGAGAACCTAAAATGAGGACTATCCCATTTCTTCCCTTTCCCGATTGAATTTTGATGATCCAAGCCGCTCAATGTGTTCAGAATGTGATTTTAAGGGTACTTGCGAGAAATCAGCAAAAAAAAATGACCGGGAAGGGCTTGATTTGAGCATTTTTTATTTGAACCGTTCGATAAAAAATAAATAAAAACTGCTCGGATGAAGCCATTCCAGGTCTTTTTTTTTGCTGATTTCTCACGAGTACCCTTAAAATCACGTTCTGAACACATTGAGCGGCTCGGATCATCAAAATTCAATCGGAAAAGAGAGGTCCTCATTTTATTAAAATGAGGTGGTCCTTATTAGAAGGGGACTCATATATATTTTGGACAAATTCAAAGTGGAGTAGTTTTCTTCAAGGCCAAGGGAAAAATTGAAGTAAACGAGCTACCTAACACATAAACTCCAAAATCGATAGCATATATAACACCTCAATCTGCCCAAAAATGACCAACTAACATGTGTCTACTTAGTAACTTTTGAATATAAATATTGCACTAAAACTACTACTAGCTAGTAAAGTCAATCTATCTAATCTCCAAACAAATCATATATAGGTCTAATGTTCATTGGGGTTTTCTTTTTCTTGCCTCATCGATCCAATGGTGCATTGGATTTATTTATTTTTCTTGTTTCTTCTTCTACAAAATGATTGTCCTATGGTGTGGATGGCAATTAACTCTTTTGATATGCTCTCCTCTGCATGGATGCTTTTGTCTCTTTCCTCATCTCCTCGTTGGACCCTTATTGATTTGTCAATTAAAAACATAATATTAGAAATTATCTTTATTTTCAAGATGAGGTGCATGTACAAGCTGTGTAAGCCTCGATATAGTAAAGTAGATACATTATTATGCAAAATATCGTGACCCCGTGTGCCCCAATGTATGTCTACCTTTGAACGTGGCTAAAATGTTTATCAGAACATAATTCCAAGATGAAAAAAAAAAAGAGTCTAGATAAATTAATCTAAGATTAAAGATACTCCTACGTAACAAGAAATTATTTTTAATTTTATCATCAAATTAACATAATGAGCAATAATCAACAACACAACAAATATTGAATTTTTCCAAACCTACGACCGTATCACCACCACATGCATGATGACCACCCCACCATATATAAAAGTACCAAAGCAGATGGGATCTGAAATTAATTAAAGCATAAACAACAAAGGGAATCTAATTATTAAAAATTAAAAAAAAAATACTTACTTCCATCAGCTGTAAACAAAGATAAGTTGGTGGAATGACAACTATAATATGATGCTAGCTAGATTGTTTGAGGAAACAAATTCGGCGGATATTTTTAGTACCAGTTATGTGTCACGAATGTATTGGTAGAAACGTGTTCTATGCATGTAGTACTAAGCACATTCTATTAATGCATTGACATAAAATTGCTCTCAGAAGGAAAATGGAGAGATAACACAATAGATTAACTGGCCCGGATCGGTCGAAGTGCATGTGAACTAGTCTGTACAAAAAGATACTACGAAGAAAAACACAAATTTCATAAATAAAAATGATGGATGATACAATTGGGTTTGCATGGACATTAGGAGTGGAGAAAAGGTCAAAAGTTGACAAATCTTCAGAAGGCTGGAAGTTGATCAAATTAACAAACCAAGATTCCAAGACTTGTTCACACCTTATTTAAGAGTATAATTGCTTGATCGATGGCCAACTCGAGCTGTTACATAACTAATTCAAAGTTTCCATTAACAAATTCAAATTCTGACCCCATTCGTGCTTCTTCTCACGCAATCGCGGCAAAGACTCTGGTTTTTTTTTTTTCTTTCTACCTAACTACAAAACCCTTAGTATATAAACATGTCTCTAAACCTTGTGGAACTGCAGCCAAAAACAGACACAAAATTTGTTAAAAGAGAGAGCAGAGCCTCTTTGTCTTTGTTTTTTCTTCGCGTTTTTTTTCGTACTTTGTGTTTTGATTTGGCAAATATGGCACGTCCGGTGTTGTATTTGGCATGTGCTTTAGCTCTCTTGGCTTTTTCTTCTTCAGTGGCCTCTGCTGAAATTGTGGAGCATTCTTTTCATGTAAGTCTTTCTTAACGCTGAAATACGTAAACCCTAGCTATCAAACGAGAGAAGAGATAGAGAGAGAAACAGATTTTCAGACTTGAGTGAGATAGGAAAATCTTCTGTTTTCAAATGTCTTCGCTACTTTATTCAACAGTCGCACTGTCAAAATCTTGAAACATACAAATCTCGAGATCCGATCGTATGACCAGCAATACATTGGATAGCAAGACATGAATATTTGGGAACATGGGATCTTATTTCTTTCGTCTATGTATAAACCTTATGCATTCATATGCTTTCTCCAGCTGATTGGAAGTGTAAATTTTGATATAGTGTGTCTTTTCTAATTATACTGTATATTTTTTCAGGTGCAAAATTTGACCGTTCACAGGCTGTGCCACCGGCGAGTCATCAACGCTGTGAATGGAGGACTTCCCGGCCCACTAATAAGGGTTCACGAGGGTGACACGCTCGTCGTTCATGTCTTCAATAAAAGTCCCTACAACCTTACAATTCATTGGTACAATTACTATTACCATTTTTTAGGCTTGGGGGACTCTGCTCAAGGACAGCAGAGGTTGCTGCCCGAAGAAATGGCGTCACTTTCTTTGCTTTCAGGGGTCCTTCTTTGTTCTTGCTTAATCCTTGTTTGGCATAGAGAATCCGATATTTATAAAGCTTTTTCAAAATTCGTAAGGCACCCTACAAATTCTGAAAAAGCCTTACAAATATCGGATGAAGATAATTTTCCAAGACCCATAGAAGAACATTTTAAGAATAATGAGCGGTTTAAATCATTTTTGAAGGATCCGAAATGCGTCCACAAAAAATGAATTCGCCCAACGAATTTTGAAAAAGCCTTATCGATCCGCATCAGGCTGAGCTAATTTTTTGCTGAAATTAACTCATGAAAAAACATTTTAAGAATAATAGGCTATTTGAATCATCTTTGCGGGACCCAAAATGGGCCAACAAAAATTCAATTAATCATTAATCTGATTCGCTATGCCAAACCCCTCAGAGCAAAGAAATCGGGCCGTTTTATGTTGACTGACTTAGACCATTAAATTAACATAGCAATTATGAATATTTCCAGCTGGTTTTTATATTAATCGTCAACCGTGTCTTAATAAGTAAATTCAATTTCACGATATTCATGCAGGCACGGAATTTTCCAGTTGCTGAGCGGGTGGGCGGATGGGCCGGAATATGCAACTCAATGTCCCATACGACCTGAACATAGTTATACGTACAAATTCAACATCACCGGACAGGAAGGAACCCTCTGGTGGCACGCCCATGTTCAGTGGCTTCGCGCAACTGTCCATGGAGCTCTGATCATTCACCCTAGAAAGGGTCACTCGTACCCGTTCCCAAAACCCTACGGAGAAATTCCAATTCTTTTGGGTATGTACGAAACCCTTCTTCTCCTGTCAAGTATTAACTGAATAAAAATTTTCTACGTAGAAATTTAAGCTTGGAAGAAATTTAAGTAATTGAAATCTAACAAAAGTCATCCGTTAAATTGTGATTGCAGGAGAATGGTGGAATGCTAATGTTATTGACGTCGAGAACCAAGCATTAGCCACCGGTAACGCTCCTAACACTTCCGATGCTTTCAGCATCAATGGTCAGCCTGGTGATCTATATCCATGCTCGTCAAATAGTGAGTAATATTAACGATTTTATTCGGGATGATTCAATCTCAATTCCCATTTAAGCTATATATAACTCACATGCATTTTGTGTATTTTTCTCTAATTAGACACATACAAGCTGGAAGTTGTATATGGGAAAACATATCTTTTGCGTATCATCAACGCTGCACTCAATAACCAACTCTTCTTCAAGATAGCCAACCACAAAATGACGGTGGTCGCCGTCGACGCCGCTTACACCTCCCCGATGGTCACCGACGTCGTTCTTGTCACGCCCGGCCAAACCACCGACGTACTTATCACCGCCGACCAACCACCGGCCTCCTATTACATGGCGGCGCATCCCTACGCTAGCGCTGCAGGCGCACCCTTCGATAACACAACCACCACTGGAATCATATTTTATGAAAATTCCAAACCGTCAAAGCCACTGATGCCAGCCCTACCGGCTTTCAACGACACTCCAACGGCTTTCAAGTTCAATTCCAATCTTAAAGGGCTTGTGAATGGGCCTCATTGGGCCCCGGTCCCACTCAAAATCGACGAACACATGTTTGTGACCGTGGGCTTGGGCCTGGTCGCTTGCGGATCGAAAAACGCTACCTGTGCGGGCCCGTTGGGGCAGCGATTCGGTGCGAGCATGAACAACGCGTCCTTCCAGTTCCCCACTAAGCTATCAATGTTACAAGCCTTTCACGGCAACGTTGGCGGCGTCTACACGACTGATTTTCCCGATAATCCGCCGCTGGTGTTTAACTACACGGACCCGAACAACACTTTCAACACGTCGATCGTGATGACGACGAAGTCGACCAAAGTTAAGAAGGTCAAGTACGACTCGACGGTTCAGATTGTGTTTCAAAACACGGCGTTTGTGGGGTTGGAGAATCACCCGATTCATTTGCACGGGTTTAACTTCCATGTGTTGGCCCAAGGGTTTGGCAACTACGATGCCGTAAATGCGTCCAAAAAGTTCAATTTCATAAACCCACAAGTTCGTAATACTATTGGAGTGCCCGTGGGAGGGTGGGCCGTAATTAGATTTACGGCAAATAATCCTGGTATGTTTTCTAACTCTATTGGTATCGCTACTTGTTTAATTAATTAATTACTAGTTTATCATTAATTAAGTAACATGATAAACCTGCCAGAGAGTTTTAGTTTTTCCTAATTACAAATCGTTTTCTCATTAAATTAGTAGCCAATAATAACAAATTCGCAGCCAAACAATTTTTATTATCCTTAATTTTACTTCGTTTTCAATTTACGAATGTAGTATATAATTTTGGATACAAAATATCGTGAATGGATAATTATCTAGGGTTTTTGAACAAACGATGAAAAATGTATGCAGGTGTATGGATGCTGCATTGTCATTTGGATGCGCACTTGCCATGGGGCCTAGCCACCGCCATTGTCGTCGAGAACGGGCCCACACCTTCCACAACCTTGCCGCCCCCTCCACCAGATCTACCCCATTGTTAATCTATCGCATTGTTGTACATTTTTCCACCGGATTGGTTTGTTACTGTACATTTGTTATTGTTGTTTTCTCACATCTTCTTTGGTTTCTATTCATGAGGGAGCTAAACTATTAAGTTGTTTTCACTAATCAATAAGTTGTTGAAAAATTTTAAGGCTGTTGAGGGAGAATTGTTTGAAAAATGTTGTTTCCACTGGCTAATAAGCAGTAGACGGGATGCGAAATTTGTTGCTCAGCGTGAACAACTTGTCAAAATGCAATAAATTGTAGCCCATAGTTGGTGGTGGAAACATGGCCTGATTGGTTTCATTCTCGTTTAGTTTTCAGTCTTCTCTTTTTGTTAGTTGAGATATGATGTGTTTCACTTTTGACGTACTTGGTTACATTCCTTGGATCTTAGCTCTGTCGGTCAAGACTCTGTATCTTACTAGTTAGGAGGTCAGGGGTTTGAATCTTTCCACCTGTGTATGGGTGTTATTCCTTTTGTTTGTTGGGATTATTTTTCTTTCTGGTGGGGCTAGTAAATGGGTTCGGCGTATATAATTAACCTTATAGTGATTGTTGATTTATTTGGGATTATTTCTCCCCGTGTTGGGACTATTGTGGAATTGTTTCCGGTTTCATGTAATCGTTATTTATACGTGCTAACGCCCAGCTACCTGTTGGAAGGCAAGCTCATCTTATTATGGGCTGATAAAGATGGGAAACTATGGCCCAGTTTTATTTGGGGCTATTATTATTGTTTCAAAAATGATATTGGTACCTACCAATATCATACCGAAATTGCACTGACGGTATATACACGAAAAATAGGGTGTTTGGATCAAGCACCCTACACACATTGGATGCCGTTGATTCCCGCGAGAGCCCCCTCGTTTTTTTTTTAAAAAAAATTTGGACGGCTCAGATCGACCATCCGATGGCCAAAGACGGCCCGGCGCGGCTGTGGGTGCAATTTCGGTATGGGACCGTCGGTCCCTATAGCAGTACTCTTATTGTTTTTGCAAGTGAAAATTATGTGTAGTTCCCTTTATTTCAGATAACTAAGATTGAAAAATTGTTTCTTCAAATTTTCATATTATCAAATCTAGTTATTATGATTTGTGATTTAATTAATTTTTACCAAAATGGCTCTTTTAAAATCAAAGAAGTAATAAATAAAAAAATTATGTTCGAAGAGTCTCCTAGGAGTATTTGTTGCAAATGACTCTTCAACTTCTCACATGTACCATGAACCATGAAAACAGAATTTGTTGTACAAGTTTCATTACCTTCCTTAAAAAGTCTAATCAATTTTATTGCTCTTTTATTAGTGAAATGGAAAATGATTTTTGCAATGCACTTTTTTATAAAGCGCTCCAAAACTTGTCATTTAGTACTTCAAATTACTATAACACAAGCACTAAAAGATAAATTTTAAAATACGTTTACAGATAAATTAAAGTGCAAAAAAACATTTTCCTTGTGAAATTCATAAATAAAACTATCAGATATGTCGATACGCACAGTTCAAACGATGAAATCAAATCCAATGTTTCTCTCCCATCTTAAAAATAACCATGTTTCTCTCGGAAATATGACATAAATTTCAAGAATGCTATGGACACATACGTCCGTTAACAAATCTAGGCATAGGTGTATCTGAAAATTGTCCGCTGTGTGTGACGCTCATATTCATCGCTGCGACCCGCGTGTACCGGACCATTTCGAATACATCTGCATCTGAATCTGTACACGGACATCTGTATCGGTTGCATTGCTCTTGTAAATTTAGAAGGAAGCAGGGGAAGGAGCAGGGACATGAGCGAGGTGGTCTGATTCAATGGAAATAGGACCAGGAGCAACCCCTGAGCTCAAAAGTTCAACCATTGCACGGCGGGGATTGGTTCTCTGCTTCTCACATAGATCCGGCAAAAATACTCCTGCACGTGTTAAAATATATCATAAGTATCTCTGATATCGTATTCAGGGTGTCCCACTAACTAAATTAAAGTATCTCTGATATCGTATATCAATATGAGATTGTGTTAATTACGTAATTGATAAAAAGTTGTGTAAGGAATTTTGAATGGGGACTTGATGTGGTGTTTTTAACTAGAAGGACAATTCTTTGATTGAAGTAGAAGGAAAATAAGTTTCAAGAAAGGTATGTGTAATGTCATTTTCATAAGTTAATTAATGAAAGCAAAGGATGAAGCACCACAAAAGCAATAGTATTTGATTATCAAACAATGGTGTAAAAAGTGTCTTGTTAATACAAAAAGGTGTTTTTTTGGGTAAGCTTATGCTCACCACGACTAATTTGTAAAGAAACAAACCCATCGTCTACTAACAGATGATCAAAGGACGAAACAATGTTTCGTCTAAAGTGACTTACAAGGGTTGATAACACCGAGAAAATTTTTATTACTCCCTCCGTTCCTAAATGAGAGTCCCTCTTTGGAATTCTAACTTTTTTAGGGGACATGTAATCATTACACCTACTTTCCACCATTACCCCTATATTTTACCTATTTTGCACCATTTGTTTCAAATAAGAGGGACACTTTTGGAATTTTATCAAATTTCCACTTCTATTTTTGGAAAGGGACAATCATTTTGGAACATCCCAAAATGGAATAAGAGACTCTCAATTTGGAACGGAGGGAGTACTTAAAACCCTGAGAGTGAGCAAATTTCTAAATTTCAGATCTTGACCACAGTATAGAAACAAGTTTCGAAAAATAAGGATGGGAGGTGTTCTAAAAAACATGCGGAAACAATTTTCAAGAGGAAAATGCTAAAAAGAGCTCAGTGAGCTTGAGGTTGAAAAAGTGTATTGAAATGCTTGAAAAGGTGTAAAAATGTAAAGAAAAAGTGTAAAAAAATGTATTTGAGTTTACCTTCTCCCGCGGCCAAGTTGAAGTAGAGATCAACAATGTTGGGGCAATTTTGGTAACAACATGGGGAGCAAATCTTGGCGGTGGATTGTGGCTCAAGCAAGGAATCCGACGAGATACCAACCGAGTTCCGATCGACCCCACACGCGCTCACGCACTCGTCGGTCTCGATGTATTCGGCCATCCTCTCCACCACCACCTCCGACGTCCTGCATTGGTATTCCACCTTTCCGTCCTTCGCCGCGTAGTTTTCCAACAAACATCTTTTTCCGGATGATGCGATGGAAAATGAGCAGATGTCTGTTGGCAAGTTCTCACATATAACCTCACCTAAAAACCAACAAAATTAAAAAAAAAATAGGTAAATTAAATTAGCTACCCGAAAACGAAATTTTATCTTGTGATTGTTATAAACAAGGGGGGGAAAGTAACAAAAAATTGTATACAGAATGATGTATCTGAGTTTCGAAATAGCAATTGGTTTCATCATAAGAAACAATTCCTAAAAAGTGTTTGGAAAAAGATAAATTTTCTTTAGAAAACTGCAACTAAAGAAGGCAATCCCTCTATTTCAAACAAAATACAAACGAAACTGATTTTTTTTTTTTTTTTTGCATATTCATAAAAATAAATTTTGGTAAAAAAACATTTCAAAGATGTTTCTCAATTCCTGATCGAGAACTATTTCCTCTAGAAACAAAGGCGTAGGAAAAGAATCAAAAACATGTTTGGTCAATAACCACTTTTCTGTATCAGAAAATCTCCCGTCCAGATGCGGCCTGAAATTTTCACATATATAAAAAAAAATATCAAGTTTTGGTAAAACAGACACGAAATGAAACGGAAATTTGTTTCGTTTTACAAAACAACTTCTAGAAAATGTTCCCAAAAAAATATTTTCTTCAAAAACTAAAGAATGGGAATCATATTTCAAACAAAAAACGTGCAAGCGTTTCTTTGAATACAGATATATTGTGTGTGTAGAGAGAGAGAGTATACGTGTGTACCTAGAGTTCCTTGGAGGAGGAGAGAGGAAGCCAAGAAAAGGATGAATGCCAATTTGGTTGAAGAAGCCATGCTTGGATTTTTTTTGGTGAGGTGAAAATGGGAGATATACTATATAGGTTTGTTTTGGTATTTGGAGAAGAAATGAGGTTGAGAAGTTTGTGTATGAGAGAGAATGGAGGAGGACCCTTGTGTATTTATAGAGAGAGAAAGAGAACCATGATTGCCAGAAAGGGATCAGCTGCCCTATACATAGAGAGCAATAATTAATGTGCTAGTATTATTCTAATCATCATAATCTTATTCGATCTCCCACCAAATATAACGCGTTCTCTAAATTACGAGGACCTTGACTTTTTGACCGTTTTGAAGTTAGGTAACTAATAACTGAGACTAGCTCGATTGGCCAGATTCATTAGAACTTTTGCATCTCACCAAGAGGCTATGAGTTCGAATCTTCTGATTTGCGCGTGGGTGTTATTTTATTTTATTTTTTTCCTAAGCAAGAGAATTTATTAATTTTTAAAAGGATTACAAAAATTAAAAGGATCAAGGGCACACCAGCAAAAAGTCACCCAAGACATAAAGAAAGGCAAGACGCCAACCGAAAAAAAAAAAAGAAAAGAAAGACTAAAGAAAAACCGACCTGAAAGGTTTTTCGTGTGGGTGTTCTTCCCTTGGAAGGTTTTTCCTTCCTTTTTTTGTTTCTACTCTATAATGATCTTATTTTTTGCATTAGTTGAGTTATTGAGTTTGGTTGTCTCATGCACTTTCACAATTGATGCAGTGTCTCGAGTTTGAACTTTGTGCTTTATATATGATTGACCCAAAAAAAGAAGACGTTAAACTCGAAGATGTGGGATTCAGTATGTGCTATGATCAAAAAGTCTAAGAACACACAACTGCGTCCGGAACCGATAAATGCATGCAAGTACTTGGATCCTTGTGCATTTAACGTTTCGAACACGGTTGTGTCCACATGTAATTTTCTTATTACGTGGGGGCCGAAAATGTGGTTTAATTTTCCTGTTGACGCGGTCTGTTTGGGTTGTCTGAAAGATGTCGAAGTTTCCAACGTCCGGCAGCTTCTTCTTCCCCTCGTTTTACATGTCTCTCTCGCTCATTGATCACTAACTTGTTCGATACTTCATATTATCATTGAGCTCAGCTCCAACGGCTAATAATCCTAAGCTACATTGGCTGAGAAGTAGGAGTAATTTTAATTTGTGTTGATATTGTGGGAATAAAATCCTTCATTTCTCTTTTTTTTTTAATTAATTTTTAGGGAAAATGACGTCCCAGGACGTGTTTTGATAAAATAATACCCGCCAAAGACATGCTAAGAACATTTATTAATGCTGAAAATATCCTTGACGGGTATTAATTATCAAAACACATCCTTAACCGTCATTTTCCCTAATTTTTACAATTCACGGTGTATCTTCCGAATTTCAAGAGTTAAAAGAGATGTCCTTCCACAACTTCGTCCAGAATAGGAGAAACACTTCAGTGCCCAACGGGTATTGCCCACGTGGCACCCGTTCGGCGAATTCGAGCGGTCCGATACACTTTTGGACAGCTCGGATTAAAAAACTCTCTCTCCTCTCTCCCAAACACTTTCTCTCTCATTTTCTCTCTTCAAATCTGAGCAGTTAAAATATAAAATGGACGGCTCGGATGGCCGAGCGGGCACCACGTGGTACCCGCTCGGCACTGAAAAATTTCCCCCAGAATAGGCAAGGGTGTAGTTTGGAACGAGTCAGAATGACAAGCTGGTCAAGGGGTCCACAGTGAATTGATAGCAGCACGAGAAAAATACTTTGAAAAGAATTAGGAGTCGGTATGCTGACCGTCCATGTTTTTACGAGTAAAAATAAGGTGAAAGTACATAAATACCCCCTCAATTATCACTAATTCTCGTAAACACCCCCTTGCATTTTTAAAGGGTTCATGGAGACCCCCTCAACTACTAGAAACGAAATAAAGACAAACTCCGTTAACAGAATGGATAAATTGACGAATATACCCTTATTATATTATACTCTTACATGATAATTTCAAAAAAAACCCTGATATTATTTATCCCACCCCTCCCTAGTTCTGGTTCGGGGAGAGAGAGAGGAGGAGGAGGAGGAGAGTGATCGGCGACCACCGCCACTGGCAACGCCACCAACGGAAGGGAAGCTTCGACTCCGGCCATCTCCTTCGATATCACGAAGCTGAGATTCAAACGCTCATATACAGCGCTCAATTTCGATCTTCAACGACTTCAAGCTGTCGATTTCGTGGCGAATTTGAGACGCTTCGGCTCTGTTCGACTCCATGGCTCTTCTCTGCAAGGACTGTGGAAGTTCGCAGGGTTTTGGAATACGGATCACTCGCCCCACGCTACAATGCTTCTCCTGTCATCAACTTCTCGGTGAGTTTCTCGATGGATTCTTGGAATTTTTAATGGTATATATATATAGGCGTATGTATATGTGTGTCGGTTGGATTGAATTTTTGGGTTTCAACTTTAATTTGTTGATTGAATTTGATTTGTGGGTTTAATTTTAAGGTTTTGATTTGGTTCTTAAGTTTGATTTTGTATTTGTGGGTTGAGGTTTGTGGATTGATTTTGCTTTTTCTGTTGAATCAATTTGGTTTGTTTTCTTGTGGAAGGCCACGAATAGAGGGTTTTGCTGGGTTTGTGCAGAGAGAGAGATAGATGATCGATTGATTTGGTGCAAAGGGCATTTTTGTCCAAAAAATGCCCAATTTGCTGACATGTGACCTCCTAGCAAACAGTTCAGAGACGGAAGAGTGTTACTTGGGTAACGGGAATAGGTAAGGGAATCTCCATGGGCGCTTTTAAATGTGAGGGAGTGTTTACGAGAATCAGTGATAGTTGAGAGGGTATTTATGTACTTTTACCTAAAAATAATTTGACTAGGTATTTACTCAAGTAGTACGTATATCTTCGCATGCATGATTTTTTTCAATTAATTTCAGAAAACAAAAAATCGAATCGTCGAGGTGAGACCCTTATTATTAGTGCACCCAATATTGTAAACTGCATGCACCAAGTAGTCCAGATTATCAGCGCTCGGGAAATTGATCTAAAAAATCGACATAAAAAATTCGAACACAGAGGAATATACTGTACAGTGATGGATACACCACTGGATTTACACCATTGCAACTTCTCTCTTAAGTCAAACTTCCACATTCTTCTCTTCTTCTTCTTCTTTTGCTAATCGGGCGTCCAAACCAGTTTGCTAGTCCAGGCCATACGTAAAGTTAATCGCCTAAAATTCTAAGCGTTTGACCTTTGCAAGATTCGGTATTTTGCAAATTGGAACTTCTTAGAGAGTCAAACCCTTCGGTTGCTGTCTCATACCACTCGGCAAATCCTTGGGTAATCGACTTTCACATTTTTTTGATAACAGAATGTCCGGGTTAGTTTAAATTTGCGCGACTAATTTCATAGTCCTGAAATTAACGATCAGACAAACCCGCCCGTAGTTCCAAGGTGTGAAATACTACTTTTTAGAGGTCTTGCAATTTGTAACTTCCACATTCATTGAAGAGATTGTCCCTCTTGGGCCCTTGGCTCAACTCAGTTCTCTCAAGCCGTGGGAGAACTGAAGCTCAAGAAGCCATGAGCCGAAGAAGGATCTACAAATATCAGCTGGACTTGAGGGGTCAACCGTCAACGTCCATTACTACGAAGAAAAAGTCCTACGTGTGTATGGCGGCCTACGGCGTTTGTTCCGTCGTTCACATCAGAAAACGGCCAAACTGCCACGCGTCAAATTCTCCACGGTTTAGCCCGACGTGAGAGAAAAGTCATTTGGGAACAGATTTTTGTTTTGAAGGGCTGTACTCGTTTGGCGTAGAAGAAGCTCAAAACAGCGTTAAGAGTTGAGACGAAGGAGACTGACTTTCAGTCTTGGGTTTTACTTACGGAAACCTATACACATAAGAATGGTTTGGGTTTTGAGCAAGGGCAAGGGCGGAACCAGGAATTTATTCGGCCTTGTGCTAACCCAAAATTTATATGCATGAACCAAAAAGAGGCAAACTCGTACTACTTGTGCGGCTCCATATTGATGTTTGGATGGTCACATGAACACCCCTCAAAAAAAAATTTGTTCATAATATATGTAGAAATTTTACGCCAGCTTTTCTTTTGATCACCCAATACAAAAATATTTGAATATCATGCCCAAAAAATCAATTCACAAATCAATCCAATTTAAATAGCCTAATTACGTTATTTTATATTTGAACACTCACCTCAATATACTATGACACATCCATCAATCTAGATAGTTATTTTTTTTTCATAAACTAAAAAAATTCATTGTTATCTACTCACTTGCCAAAAAATGTGTGAATTTTTTTTTTTACCTAGAATAACTTTGTTGAATTCTTGTGTGGCATAGTGGACAATTTTTGTGGAATTTCTTGATTGCATTATTCATACTCGCACAAGAAACTGTGTTACTTGTGAATATATTGGTGGGTTTATATAAAGAAAATTTCTGAACACCCAATACAAAATCTTGGAGCCACCACTAATCGTATGTAAATATATAAATGTTCAAAAATAAATAAAATAAAAGTACAAAAATGTACACTATTAAACGTACCCTTCAATGTTTCACAGAGTAAAAATCATCTATAAACATACACTATTTAAGTTGTACCCGATGATGTTTGACTGATGGGTTGGGCTGAATGGAACGGTGGGTTGGGTTGAAAACAAAAATTTAGACTGAAATTTTAAAAAAAAAATTTTTTGGGTGTCTTTTGAAAGTACACCTAGGCTATAGCCCATGGGAGCCCTCCCATGGTTCCGCCTTTGAGCAAAGGTGTCTCAAAAAAAAATCAAAATCCGGTAAACCGAACCAGTCTGGACCGAACCGAACCGTGTCTTTTGGACTGGTTCTACGGGTTAATATATGGTCAGGTTTTGATTTTAAAAAAATAAAAACCGATACATTTGGTTTGGTTATTGATTTTTTTTTTTTTACAAACCGTGATTCTAACTGAACCGGAACGGATTTACTAATAATATAGACATATATTGTAACGCCCCGCTTTTTCGGGAACAAAATAAATTAATTTCTTAAGAAAATTTGCTAAACAAATATGATTTTTCAAACTAAAGGTTTAACTATTACAATATCAAGATAGATTTACATATTCGATTCAAAATACATTAACTTCAGAGCTGACTCTAGGCTTGATACGAATCTCAAGCATATTCGATCTCTATTCCTGATATTCTTCTTGTGTTGAACTGTACCATCGTTGAATCCTCTCCATTGAATCCTGCGCCCTCTGGCAAATTGATCGCCGAAGCAATCGATTTACCAGGATACAGACGTATCCGTGAGTGATAAATCACCCAGTAGAATAATCCAACCCAACCACCCCTCTTACATTACAGCTAGCAGATAACCATATATTCTTAATGCAGGAAAGTAAAATAGAAGTATCACACATGAATTTATTCATTTCTGTCCAATAGCCTAACAACAAGAGAAAACTATTCACGCCCAAACCATAACTAGGGTTTGCCTATATTAATCACCACATCAAAATTTCCACTAGACTCCCGTTAGTTCTGTCATCACAAAATTTCACTGGACCACCCGCCAGGTTTTATCAACATAAAATGTCACTGGACCACCGCCAAATTTTATCAACAGAAAATATCTCTGGACTACCCGCCAGGTTTTATCATCACAAAACATCGCTGGACCACCGCCAGGTTTTATCATCAAAATTTATCACTGGAACACACCAGGACTCTCAATTTACCACTGGACTCTCGCCAGGATTCTCGATGTTCCACTGGACTCTCGCCAGGACTCTCAAATTACCACTGGACTCTTGCCAGGACTCTCGATGTTCCACTGGACTCTCGCCAGGACTCTTGATGTTCCACTGGACTCTCGCCAGGACTCTCGATGTTCCACTGAACTCTCACCAGGACTCTTAAATTACCACTGGACTCTCGCCAGGACTCTCGATGTTCCACTGGACTCTCGCCAGGACTCTTAATGTTCCACTGGACTCTCGCCAGGACTCTTAATGTTCCACTGGACTCTCGCCAGGACTCAATGTTCCACTGGACTCTCGCCAGGACTCTCAAATTACCCTCGCCAGGACTCTTAATGTTCCACTGGACTCTCGCCAGGACTCAATGTTCCACTGGACTCTCGCCAGGACTCTCAATTCTCATCACAATCTCATCATATTTCAAAATCACGCCTGCAGGCAATTTAAAACAAAAACCTTCCAATTCATCCATTAACTAACATCGTTTAAGTGATTTCTATTTCGCATACCACCCCATGTCTCTAGGGTCCAATCTAACAGATCAATCAAAGGTTGGAATGATAAATAAGCAATCAGAAAAATAATTGAAATAAACAATAAGCATAAAATCACGTAACCTTTTGAATGGACCGTTGCCCTTAGTTTTGTATGGCCAAGATGTAATTAAATAAATAAGAAACTTTCATCAAATAAAAATAATAATAATAATAATAATAATAATAAGTCTAGGCTTGTATTGATTTTATTTAAGAAAATAGATTGATTAATGATCATAACAAATACAATAAGTAATTAATAACACTAGAATAGGTAGCATGGCTCTAAAAGGAGTTCCACGGTCCTACACAACATGTTCGAGCATCAAAAAGTGGGTCCGGAGGGTTACGGAATTATTTTTAAAATAAAACAATTATTTTTAAAGTGGTCAAAAGTAAGATAAATGGATAATAAATTATTTAATAAATAAAATATGTTGAGATTAACAACATATCCTCTTTAGGATGTAAAGAATTTTAAAAAAATATTTCGGGAATTAATAAAATGGTTTATAAGGTCGCAAAGATTTTTCGTTTGTAAACTTTTACAAGAAATCAAATAAATAATTAATAAATAGATAATAAAATAAAAAAAATATGACATTAACAAGTTATGATCTTTGAGGTGTGGGAAGTCTAGAAAAAATAGATCGGGGGTCGAAAACGATGTTCGGAGGGTCGCAAAGTCGATTCGAACCAAAACAGTCCAAACCGCGAGGTTGGACCGGTCATAGTTCGCGGCCGCAATGTTCGGGGGCCTGGTTCTTGCGGCTGGAGAACCCGAAGGTTGCGGCCGCAAGGTCGCTATCAGAAATCTTTTTTTTTTGGTTTTTCGGCTACGGTTTCGATGCATGGGGCTACGGGGGCGGTTGGGTTAGGCCTAAAAACATCAAATATACTTAGAGGAGTATTTGGATAGGATTATAATACCTCGATTCGGATCGAATTAATTAAAAACGGATCTTGGACTTTTGAAGAAGATGACTTCGGTTTGGGCGAACGGGGAACCTTGGGCTCGAATTGAATGATGTTTGGGGATGCTTAGAGTTGTAGAAGTCGTTTGGAATGATCAATTCGGGTCTCGGTTGGTCGTGGCTACGAGACCCACTTTTCTCTCTCTTTCTTTCTCTCTCTAGAACTCCGTGGATTGGAGTCCGATTTCTCTGCGATTTTTCTCTCTCTATGGACTGGTGGGATGTAGGGAGTGGCGTTGTGTGCCCTAGGGTCGGGGTTATGGGGTATATATAAGAGAATTTTGATGAGGATGAATAAATTGTATTCGAAAAGGTTTCAAACTCTAGGGCTTTGAGATGGACGGGATTATGGACGAAAAATAGGATCAAGGAGGAAGTAGAGATTGAGTAGAAGTAGGAGAGGGAGAGATGGAAGGAATTCTAATCATGTATGGATCTAAAAATAAAATAAAAGAGATAAATAAGATAATATACTTATTTTTTTGTATTTATCTATTAAGGAAAAATAATAATAATTAAGATCTAATAATATTAACGCTATTATTTAAAAAAAAAATTGGGTCGAAAATCCGGGTTGTTACAACCTACCCCCCTTAAAATAATTTCGTCCTCGAAATTAAGATGTAAGTTCTAGTGGAAATAGTCGAGGGTAGTTGGTGTGCATAATATCGTGTCATCCCCAAGTTGATTTCTCGATGTCGCTCCTAAGAATTCAGACAGGTTGGATGGCTTTGCCCTTAGACACACTTCTTGCTATGATCCTTAATCTCCATTGGTTGTTCCTCGAAAGTGACGTTCCCAATTAATGTCGGAATACGTGGAATATGTTGTGGAGTCGCTCCAGTTGTGGCGGCAGTGCTAGACTATATGCTACTTTCCCAATCTTCCCTTAAAATCAAAAAAATATTTTTTTTTTTTTGTAGCGTGGTGATAGTTTCTCTTTCTTTCCCCAAGTCGAACAACTCCTTTTCGTGGTCTAATCTTTAAGAACACGTGTTCTCCAGCCTGAAAGGTCAACGACCTAGTCCTTTTATTAGCGTAGCTTTTTTTTTTTTTTTGTCGGCTCTTCGCAACCTGAAATCATTGGCGAATGGTCTCGTCCTTTTATGTTGTCTTTCGAACTAATTATGATCCTAATAGGCTTGCTTTTCCTAATTTAGTAAAACAAATCGGCGATTGACAGGGTCACCCATACAAAGCTTTGTATGGTGTCATCTTCATGCTGGTTTGATAGTCAAACTTGACTAAAGGCAGATTCGCTCATAGCTTCCTTTGAAGTCCAGGACATAGGTAAGGAGTATGTCTTCTAAGATCTGGATCGTCCTTTCGGATTGTCCGTGTGTTTGCGGATGGAAGGCAACGTTGAGACGAAGATTGGTCCTTAATGCTTCTATAGGCTATCCCAAAAGTTTAACGCGAATCGTGAATCTTGATCATATACAATAGATATAGGTATACTGTGTAACTGCACAATTTCTTGAATGTAGAATCGGTTGGGGGTGTTCATTGAATCCGTCATCCGCATTGGTAAAAGTGAGCGGATTTAGTCAAACAGTTGACTGTCACCCAATGGCAGTGTTCGATTGTGGGGCCTATCACAAAATCCATGGTGATCTGTTCCTACTTCCATCCGGTATAGGTAGTGGTTGTAGGGTCCTACAGTGAAAGCATTTGGTGGTATCTAAATCTTAGATCAATCTTCGAGAATCAAGTCGACCCTCTCAGTTGGTCGAACAAGTCGTCTATTCTCGGTAGAAGATATCGGTTCTTGATAGTGACTTTGTTGAATTGGCGGTAGTCGATACAAAGTCGGAGCGTTCCTTCTTTCTTTTTGACAAATAGTGCAGGAGCTCCCCATGGCGAGATACTAGGTCGGATAAAACCCTTTTCTAAAAGTTCCTGTAGCTGTGTCTTCAACTCTCGTAGTTCTGCTGGAGCCATTTGATACGGGGCCATCGAGATTGGGGCCGTGCCGGGTTGTAGCTCGATGGTGAAATCCAATTCCCTTAGCGGCGGTAATCTTGGCAATTCTCAGGGAACTCGTCCTTGTATTCGTAGATGATGTGAGGAAGCTAAACCCTAACTCCATACGATTTGGTTTTCGAACTTATTAACCATCCAGAGAGCTTATCATGTCACTTTGCTCTGTGTGCATTGGGTGTAGAAAGGTCCTGTCTACCCCCTTAAATGGGTAAGACCTCACTGGTGGAAAATGACTTTTCGCTTTTCTTATCACTTTTGATAATAGTGCGATGGTTGGTCTTTGATCTTGAGGTTCAAGGAATCATTGTTATCGACGTCGGCAATGTTGTCGTTGGCATTAGGGCTATGCGTATTGTCCTTGCTGATGAGGTTGACAAAATGATCGTAGAAAGTGACGTTGTTGACCTTTGGTACTAATCTTGTAACGACTGCTCCATGAGGTTAGGTTTAGGGTCTTGAGGGTTTCTGAGTACCTGGTTCTCGAAATGGAATGCGTGCAACAACGATCTCCTAATGGTCCTACCCTATTTGACCTATTTTAGATTGTTATCTACCTAAAGAAGGGAAATTCATCCTCGACAGGTCTTCTATTTACTGAGTAGCCTCCTTAGACAACACCTTTTTCCTTTATTGTCAAGGTTTGTCTCTTTGTCTTCTTCGTACTGGGATTCTTCGTCTTGTTTGATCGACCAACTAAATTATGAAAGGGAACGGCTGCTCCATCATTTTCATCTGGTTAAAGTCAACGCTGATTTCGTAATTTCTCGGAGTCTGAGTCGCAGCAGGTAAATAAATATTTATATGATATACTTAGGTAGGATATATCATAGTTTAGAGAAGTAAAAGATATCGTAAACGTTTAGCTATTCGGATTTATGCTCTCGGAATATGGTCTACCCAATCTACCCAAGGCCGAGGGTTGAACCTATGCTCTGATACCATTTGTAACGCCCCGCTTTTTCGGGAACAAAATAAATTAATTTCTTAAGAAAATTTGCTAAACAAATATGATTTTTCAAACTAAAGGTTTAACTATTACAATATCAAGATAGATTTACATATTCGATTCAAAATACATTAACTTCAGAGCTGACTCTAGGCTTGATACGAATCTCAAGCATATTCGATCTCTATTCCTGATATTCTTCTTGTGTTGAACTGCACCATCGTTGAATCCTCTCCATTGAATCCTGCGCCCTCTGGCAAATTGATCGCCGAAGCAATCGATTTACCAGGATACAGACGTATCCGTGAGTGATAAATCACCCAGTAGAATAATCCAACCCAACCACCCCTCTTACATTACAGCTAGCAGATAACCATATATTATTAATGCAGGAAAGTAAAATAGAAGTATCACACATGAATTTATTCATTTCTGTCCAATAGCCTAACAACAAGAGAAAACTATTCACGCCCAAACCATAACTAGGGTTTGCCTATATTAATCACCACATCAAAATTTCCACTGGACTCCCGTTAGTTCTGTCATCACAAAATTTCACTGGACCACCCGCCAGGTTTTATCAACATAAAATGTCACTGGACCACCGCCAAATTTTATCAACAGAAAATATCTCTGGACTACCCGCCAGGTTTTATCATCACAAAACATCGCTGGACCACCGCCAGGTTTTATCATCAAAATTTATCACTGGAACACACCAGGACTCTCAATTTACCACTGGACTCTCGCCAGGACTCTCGATGTTCCACTGGACTCTCGCCAGGACTCTCAAATTACCACTGGACTCTTGCCAGGACTCTCGATGTTCCACTGGACTCTCGCCAGGACTCTTGATGTTCCACTGGACTCTCGCCAGGACTCTCGATGTTCCCTGAACTCTCACCAGGACTCTTAAATTACCACTGGACTCTCGCCAGGACTCTCGATGTTCCACTGGACTCTCGCCAGGACTCTTGATGTTCCACTGGACTCTCGCCAGGACTCTTAATGTTCCACTGGACTCTCGCCAGGACTCAATGTTCCACTGGACTCTCGCCAGGACTCTCAATGTTCCACTGGACTCTCGCCAGGACTCTTAATGTTCCACTGGACTCTCGCCAGGACTCAATGTTCCACTGGACTCTCGCTAGGACTCTCAATTCTCATCACAATCTCATCATATTTCAAAATCACGCCTGCAGGCAATTTAAAACAAAAACCTTCCAATTCATCCATTAACTAACATCGTTTAAGTGATTTCTATTTCGCATACCACCCCATGTCTCTAGGGTCCAATCTAACAGATCAATCAAAGGTTGGAATGATAAATAAGCAATCAGAAAAATAATTGAAATAAACAATAAGCATAAAATCACGTAACCTTTTATGAATGGACCGTTGCCCTTAGTTTTGTATGGCCAAGATGTAATTAAATAAATAAGAAACTTTCATCAAATAAAAATAATAATAATAATAATAATAATAAGTCTAGGCTTGTATTAATTTTATTTAAGAAAATAGATTGATTAATGATCATAACAAATACAATAAGTAATTAATAACACTAGAATAGGTAGCATGGCTCTAAAATATGTTGAGATTAACAACATATCATCTTTAGGATGTAAAGAATTTAAAAAAAATATTTCGGGAATTAATAAAATGGTTTATAAGGTCGCAAAGATTTTTCGTTTGTAAACTTTTACAAGAAATCAAATAAATAATTAATAAATAGATAATAAAATAAAAAAAATATGACATTAACAAGTTATGATCTTTGAGGTGTGGGAAGTCTAGAAAAAATAGATCGGGGGTCGAAAACGATGTTCGGAGGGTCGCAAAGTCGATTCGAACCAAAACAGTCCAAACCGCGAGGTTGGACCGGTCATAGTTCGCGGCCGCAATGTTCGGGGGCCTGGTTCTTGCGGCTGGAGAACCCGAAGGTTGCGGCCGCAAGGTCGCTATCAGAAATCTTTTTTTTTTGGTTTTTCGGCTACGGTTTCGATGCATGGGGCTACGGGGGCGGTTGGGTTAGGCCTAAAAACATCAAATATACTTAGAGGAGTATTTGGATAGGATTATAATACCTCGATTCGGATCGAATTAATTAAAAACGGATCTTGGACTTTTGAAGAAGATGACTTCGGTTTGGGCGAACGGGGAACCTTGGGCTCGAATTGAATGATGTTTGGGGATGCTTAGAGTTGTAGAAGTCGTTTGGAATGATCAATTCGGGTCTCGGTTGGTCGTGGCTACGAGTCCCACTTTTCTCTCTCTTTCTTTCTCTCTCTAGAACTCCGTGGATTGGAGTCCGATTTCTCTGCGATTTTTCTCTCTCTATGGACTGGTGGGATGTAGGGAGTGGCGTTGTGTGCCCTAGGGTCGGAGTTATGGGGTATATATAAGAGAATTTTGATGAGGATGAATAAATTGTATTCGAAAAGGTTTCAAACTCTAGGGCTTTGAGATGGACGGGATTATGGACGAAAAATAGGATCAAGGAGGAAGTAGAGATTAAGTAGAAGTAGGAGAGGGAGAGATGGAAGGAATTCTAATCATGTATGCAACTAAAAATAAAATAAAAGAGATAAATAAGATAATATACTTATTTTTTTGTATTTATCTATTAAGGAAAAATAATAATAATTAAGATCTAATAATATTAATGCTATTATTTAAAAAAAAAACTGGGTCGAAAATCCGGGTTGTTACATATATATACTTAAAAAGGTACAGTAATAAAATCATGCCAAAATGAGAAGCATTCAAGGAAAAGAAAATTCCTAAAAATAAAATTAGAAATCAAAATTAAGCCGAAACATAGAAAGTTAATAATTTTAACCAAAACGAAAATATTTGTAATCAAAATTTTATTCTAAAGCAATAAAATAAAAGTATAAAAACATCTAGGGGTGAGCATGGTTCGGATTGGTTCGGTTTTGTAGTAAACCAAGAACCAAACTAATACCTATGGATTATGAATTTGGAGAACCAAACCAACCCACAAAAGGCATAGAACCAAACCAATCCAAACCATATAAATACGGTTCGGTTTCGGTTTAAACCACGGTTTGCTTTGAACTAAATTATCATCTTCAAAAAATATTTAAAGTACTTAAAATTACAAAGATAAATTAAAAGAAAACTTATATTAAAACCAATTCCATTCAAATTATCAAAACACACTAACTTCAACCAACTAATTAAGAGTAGAATACCAATAATTGCCTCAAGTCTTAAACTAAGAAAATGAAATACTAGTAAGTCACTAAATGATCAAACTAATACCATCTATTAAACATCTTAAGATAATTTAACCAAATAAAATGCCAAAGATAATTCCTAAAAACTATTGAATTGAAATAAGGCAGCAAAAGGACAGTGGTAATAATTAAATTATATATAATTGTATTATATGGTTCAGATCGGTTTGGAACCATGACCGTGAATGTGAATCCACAAACCAAACCATATAAAGCGGTTTCAAATTTTTTTAAACCCTGATCAAACCATATTACTAAAAAACCAAACCAATTAAACCTATCGGTTTGGATTAGTTTGGACTGGATTCGCGGACGGATTTTTTGCTCACCCCTAAAAACATCCCACTCTTGTCCTACATCAAGGTTGATGTTTTTCTTGCCTTAATTCCAATAAGTTCAAAATTATTAATCTAGATGACACAAAGAGAGGAGTATAACTCATATAGCTTTCCTCTCCTTTTTATTTTTATTTTTATGTTTACTTGTACACAAATAAAAGTTAAATTTGTGTACATATTTTTAAAATACATGTGAAAGTTTGTAAAAGAATTTGGATCTTCTCTGGTCTGAATGGCATTGTGTCCCTTCTCAGAATTTTCTCAGACCTGCTTTAATGATGGGATGAATCACTTTTAGAACTCAAAAGCATTAATCATGCCAAAAAAATCATACAGTATTAATCACATATCGTTTGATATATATTTGGAACACATCTACCTTGAGAAAAGACATTGCAACATTGGATCAATTCAAATTCTTTGATGAATGTTTGCCGAAAACATGTTAAACAATATTGATCAATAGGAGATTTAAAAAGTTGACGGCCGTAATCATCAAAGTGGACGTGAGAAGAGCAGAAAGACTGACCAACATTACCGTACAACCTCGTCGAGGGGAAAAATTAAGTGGTCTTGGGACAACACTTTTATCTACCACGCATTCTTCAGAGATGCAATACTAAATGTATAGACTCCATAATTATGTGCGATGAATAGATTGTTAGGAAACTACGCGTCGGTGCCAAAAGCCACTAAATAATTATTCCTTTGAGGGACTAGAAACTAGATCTATTACTTAAAAATAATTTTATGTACCCGAAAAGTTTCTCCGAAAATGTTTCCGAAAATAATATTTATGACTGAGATTCATTTTAATATGTGAGACCAATCATCCAAGTGAATCTGAACACTAATTTCTCTTTCGAAGGGAAAATTTTTCAGTGCCGAGCGGGTACCACGTAGTGCCCGCTCGCGCATCCGAGTCGTACTTCATTGTGTGTTTGAACGGCTCAGATTTGGAGAGAGAAAAATGAGAGAGAAAGTGTTGGGGTGAGAGGAAAGAGAGAGTTTTAATCCGAGCCGTCCAAAAGTGTATCGGATGGCATAGATGCGCCGAATGAATACCACGTCGACAATACCCGGCACTGAAAAACTCCTTTCGAAGACATTACTGCCAGCATGGTGATTCTGGCTAATCAGGTTCACACAATTGTCTGCACATGGAAAGATAAGCACTTCCCCCTCCAATCAAAACACATTTGAGAGAGAGAGAGAGAGAGAGAGAGAGAGAGAGAAGACAGCAAAATGGTAGAAGCAATTCAAGCCATTTCCTCACAGAAGATTCTCTTCTCAACCTCTCCACTCTCTCTTTTACCCCACCACCCCTCTGTTTACCTATTTTTTCCTTCGATCGAAATCGACGGAGATTTCGGGAAACAAAGCCAACAACAAAAAGAAAAGGCGAATGCGGCTTGTCTCCACAAACGAATTTGAGGTTCCTTGCCGTATTTCAGGACTTCACCGGAAGAGAAATGACGAATGAATCAAATGCTATTTTTGTTGGTGATGAATCGACTCGTAAAAAAAGACCGTCATCCGCCAATCTTCAAGAACCGAATTGACCCATCGATTGGGCGGAATGGATTGATGGTTTAGTGAAATGGGGTGGAGCGGAAGAAAAATAACAAATGGACTTTGTTATTTTTCCAATGAATCGATCTATCGACACGAGCGACACATCGAATATTCTAATTTATTCTTAGAATATGGATCCTAATCCTAATTATAACCCAGAAGTGGGTTGAGAAGACAAAAATTAACAAAGTTAAGACTTTGATTTCGTTGAAGGGGTTTACAATGAAGCCAATAGAGGCTTTTTATAGAAAAAATGTGCAGGAAATAACTTCCTAACTTCTCACTATTCTTAATCATCTTCCAAGTGTCCAAATAACTTCCCACAAACTCCAAAGTGTGTAGGAGCATGCCACTTGTCCAAATAACTTCTCTTCAACTTCAAAGTGTGTAGGAACAAGCCAAGTGTCCTACATACAAATACAAACAAATAAAAGAAATAAAAACTAGTTATATTATTAATACGAAATAATAAAATAGGAAGCATTCTCATAATCGCTACCTTCCGGTCGATAATCGACAGGCGGTAAATATATGGTACAAACACCCTCCCACCACCACTCCCCCACCACAACCACCACCAGTTCCAACCTCAGAATACGCTGCAATGCAACGGCAGGATCAGCGGCGGCAGAAGAGGGAGAAACCAAAAAACAGAGGAAAAGGAGCGTTTTCGGAATCGAAAGCTTGACAACTTGGCTGTTGAAGCAAGAGCAGTCGGGGAACATAGACGCGGAACTGACCATTGTACTCTCGAGCATTTCGTTGGCTTGTAAGCAGATCGCTTCGCTGCTTCAGAGGTCTAGTATAATTAACCTCACCGGAGCTCAGGGCACTGTCAATGTACAAGGCGAAGATCAGAAGAAACTCGACGTTATCTCCATGTACTCAAACGGCGTAACAGCCGCAACGGATGGTGATGTAAGCTGACGTCAGCTTAGCGGCCAGCTCATCCTACTTAATCTTTAGTTAGTGCGTTTCTGTTAGGGATTCTGTTAGAATGTAAAATGCAGTTTAGTCTGAACTAATGACTCTCTTGATTTCATATAAGTACAGAGCTAGGGCTTGGTTGTATTGTAAGTTTGTAACTTTGAGAATCAATTCAATGAGAAAAGTTACTTCAGTTTACTCTGAGAATCAATTCAATAATAATCCAACAAGGAAAAAAGGTCTCATCTTTAATTCTGCTTTAGGGCCCCCGAAAAGTCAAGGCCGGGTCTGTCTTTAATATACTTGTGAGCCCCTCTTGGGCCATCTCTAGTACTTACTCGATACTTTTCCTCAAATTTGAGTAAAAATCTGAGTAAAAGCTTAAAGGAGTGTATAGATACGAGTGGTACGTTACATATTTTCATATTAAGAATCGAAAGTAAGGTAGATAACACGACATACACACTCTCCGCCGGTTGATTATATAACGAAACAAACTCGATCAATGCTTCTCCGCTTAATTATTTGATACCGGTACACTAGCTTGATCAAGAGAAACAGAAGTGCATCATCAGCGTTTGCCAACCGGGCAGCAACTTACTACCTGCCGGGTATTGTTTGTACTCAAGTGCAGTGGTCTTTACCATCTCGATAGGGAACGGGGTTTTTGGCTTCACCCTAGACCCCGGATATGGGGAGTTCGTCCTAACACACGACGATATGAAGAGAAGCTGAAGAAATACCTCGACCACCTGAAGCAGCCAGGCGCTAACGGGAAGCCCTATTCTGGTCGTTACATAGGCTGCCTTGTCGGTGAAATCCACAGAATGCTGATGTACGGGGTATCTACGGCAACCCCAAGAACGAGAATAGCAAGGATGGGAATCTGAGGCTATTATACGAGTGCGCGCCAATGAGCTATTTAGTGGAACAAGCCGGTGGGAAAGCAACGGATGGCCATCAGAGAATACTAGAAATCAAACCCGAGAAGGTATTTCTTCTCTTCGTATAATCCAGAGAATAGTAAAGGTATAAATACTAGTTATAATCCAACTTCACATGTTTCTTTCGCAGATTCACCAACGTACCCCGATTTTCATTGGCAGCCCGGATGAAATGGATAAATTGGAAAATTACCTGCACTGAGGAGTCTTGATCAGCCGATCGCTGGAATCCTTCTGGTTTGGTATCGCGTGATTCCTATGAGTGTATACATAACCAGCCATTGTATCTCTTTCATTTTTCATTTTTTCACTTGTTTCACTGATCAATTGCGAAGGATGTTTTGGTTACGTTAGAACCTCGATGTCTAGGAATTGGATCGTTATATATCGTGCACCAAGTCCGTTTTTACCTTTACCAGGTCCGTCGGATTTTGGAAGAAATCTTTCCTTTGATGGCTAATGACTGGTATATGTTGACCTTATACCAGATCTCTCTTATTACGATTGCAACGTGGCAATTTGCTATTGATGGTGGACCTCTGCCCAAGTGTGACCGCCAGAGTAAGTGCGCGTTTGCTAGCCCTTGACACCTGATTATCAAAAGAAAAAAGGTTGATCGCGAAAATCGAATCCTAGTTAAATGCAGATAGAAGTGGGCAGTGTCATAGAGAATGCATCTTTTCATGTAGCATGCAACATACAGTACTTATAAGACTAGAACACAAACATAAAATGCTTAGAAGTCCCAAACAATTCTTGCACCTTATGCCTCTGGCCCATCTGGTTGAGCTTAAATCCATCTACAATTCTACATTCAATAGGATGCCTTCTACTTCCTAAAAAAATTGGATGTTTTTGGGTATGAGTGTGGGTACCATGGCTTGAACCCTTGACATGACAAATGACACCACAAGAGTGCCACCGCTAGGGAAATCAAAGTTTTTGTTATGAATGCAATATGTTTATGCTTTCTAAAGAAGAAGGAAAAAGTTGCTTTTGACATGTGGTACCCATTTACGTGCCACGTGGCAAACGAACCTAACTATTCTCAACAGCTCGAGGCTTGACTCGTCAATAAATGCTGGTGGTAACACAGCTCGTTTGTAGCCGATCCGTTCGTTTGTAGAGGCTTGTTCATTAAATGAACCGAGATTGAGCTCGATTATTAGGGCTCAACTTTAACTCGAGAGCTCGAGCTAGACTCGTTTTTAACGGGCCAAACTTGAACACTCCAAAGCTCAACTCGACTCGACTCGTGTACAATGCTAACAAATATGCCCCTTTATCACCATGTGACAATTAACTCGACTCGATTTGTATCTACCATGTGCATGTATAATAAATATTGTGGAAAGATTATCATTAGTAGGTGATTTCTTTTGATTTCGCCACTCTTTTTCTTCTCTTTTTTTTTTATTTCGCCATTCAACTAAGGTGGGTTTGGGCTAACTTTTCATGAATTTTTCAACAAGGTAACATTCGGGCCAAATTTTTAAACCTTATTTTTCAACTCGCTCAAAATGGATCGAAAAATTATAAAAGCATCGACTAAAATTAAATAAGAGTATTTCTTTTTCCTTCTGCGTTCTTGTAAATTTATAAGTCTTAAACTTTTTACTTTTCGTAACTTCTTGTTTAGTTATTCGTTGTATTATTGGGGGTTAATCGTTCGTCTCGACGAGAAGAATCGAAAAAGTATAAAAATATGGACCGATGTTGAAAAAATTCAAATAAGACGGCACTTTAAACAAATAAAAAGCTAGTTGATGCTTTTTTTTTGTTTCCAATAAACATTTTTTCATTTTCGGTCATAATTTTGTACTTTTTAGATTCCTTCTTGAGACGAATAATTAATTCAAAAAATTTCAATCGAAAATCTAACAAAAATTCAGAAAAGAGAAGTTTCACAAGAAAGAGGAATCAAAAAACAACTACTATTATGAGACCCGGCCCAAAATGTTGGAATACAAAACAAGGCCCATTAAAAATGTGGGTTCTGGTTATCCGAAACCAGGAATTGTAACCACTGCAACTTCCAAACCAATTCGGAGCTAAAAACAGAGAGAGAAATATCCATCTCGATTACTCCAAAGAAGAAGAAGAAGATGAAGCCAGGACTTCTCGCGTGGAGTCCTCACCTCCACTTTCTCTCTCTCCCCACTCCTCTCTCTCTCCCCCCCAAACGACTCATTCCGGTCTCCGCAGCCGTGGAGTCCTCCGTCAACGAGCAGTCCCTTTTAACAGCCAGAGAGAGAAGGCAGCTGAGGAACGAGAGGAGGGAGAGCAAGCCCGGCACCAACTGGAAAGAAGAGGTGGAGAACATGCTTGCAGAGAAGCCCAAGGAAAAGAAAGTTCCGTGGAGGGAGAAGCTCAATCTGGACAAGCTCGCTCTGCTGGGCCCCCAGTGGTGGATCGTTAGGGTTTCCAGGGGTTCTGCCCAGTACATTTCTGGAGTACTCGCTAGATCGCTCGCACGAAAGTTCCCTGATGTGGATTTCAAGGTAATTGAATTGGATTGTTGAATTGCTTGATTTTGGGATGATCGGGGACTGGACCGTCCTGTCCTAGGTTTCCGTGGTTCCTTCTCGGTCCTGACCACAATGATCGAAACTGTTCATTTTGTATGACTCCTTGAGATTAGGACCCAAACCATTTTACTTTCATTACCGAGCTGTTCGCGGGCGGCTCGAGTCGAGACTCGATAACTCATTTTTTATTGGTCGATCATTGAAATTATTCATTTTTTATAGCTAGTTGAGATTAGGACTGCAAACCGTTTTAATTTATTACCGAGTTGTTCGGGAGCAGCTCGAGGCTCGACTCCATAGCTTGACTCGATAGTAAACGAGTTGAGCTCGAGCTCAAGTTTTAAGCTTGAGCTCAAGGTTTAAACAAGCTGAGCTTTAGTTACATGTAACTCGGCTCGTTTATAGAGACTCATTTAGTAAACAAATCGAGTTCAAACACCTTCGATAATAAACGAGCTCGAGCTAGGTTAGTTTTGAACGAGTCAAGCTCCAACACCTCAAAAGCTCAGCTCGGGTCCTTTGTAGCCCTAGTTGAGGTCATAAATGTTAAGGATTATCTTTATGGAGTATTAACGATATGTAGTCGAAACACATTTATGTTGCAACAAATTGAGAAAAATGAAGTTCGAAACACGAAATTGGAACTCTTTTTTGGTAACATAAATGTGTTTTTGATGACATGTCAAGGCGATATACGATAAGATTTTGACGTGGTTGATAGGGGGTTTTAGAAAGTGAACGGTTTTGATCATCAAAGAATGGCTCTCGATGGTTTGGACAGGAAGGTCCACTCCCAAAACGGATTGGAGAGGATCCATCCTTGTTTCGAAACCACCAATTCTTATTGGAAGGAAAATGTTGAATCCTGGTTTTATTCTTACCTGTATCCTGGTTTTAGTTTGTTAGAAAGAGTGCGTTTCTGAAGGGTTGTAGGTCTTTTGTGTCTCTGTGTTGATGTGAATTGATTTACATAGATAGAATCAATATTTGGCTCATGTTGTCAAACTGAGAGAAGTATGTTGAGTAGTGCCCCGTTTATTGGCAGAGAAACAGTTTTCCAAAACCCATTTTCTCTATTTTGGTGGTTTGTGTGCTGCAAAATGGAAGTCAATAGAAAATGTTTTCTGTGATCAACGTGAAATGAGTTTGTTTTTTTTGCTAAAAAAATGTTTTCCGAATCAGCACTAATTCCACACCACCACCACTATCGATATTCCTCAACCACCACCCTGCAACCTGCCACAAACACTACCATAGCCGCTAACATCATCATGTTCAGGATTGGGACTTGCTACCAAACAAAAGAGATTGCATTGTGTCAAAAAAGTGTTCCACATAGAACGGTTGTCTCAGAAAAATGAGTTTTTTTGGGTGCGGGGGGGGTTGGTCGGATGTGAAACCAAGGGAGCATAAGTTGGAACTTTAGATGGAAATTTCCAAGAACTATAACAATGCAAGATGTGGGTAATTGAAACTAACACACTAATAATACGAGAGTTGCTTTGATGAGGATAATTAGACGAATGTGTGGTTAAGACAAGGAAAGGAGAATCAATAATAGATCCGTGAGATGGTATGAAGGTTACCTGCTGAGGATATTTTGACGTAGTGGGATGTACACGGATACTATATATCATTTCTCGTAGAAGGAAAAAACTAGATACCGTCCTAGTAGACTAAGAACACCCAATCCGCCATAGAAAACAGAGAAAAACTCTCAAATTTTATCGATATGAATAGATGCTGAATAATATGCATGTAGGCTTACATCCTTATTCGTAAATACAAAAGTAGTTCTGATTCTAGTAGAAATCTAATTAGCTTAATTCCTTCCTAATCTAGGAAATTAAGAACATGATATACTAACAAGAATAGAATATTTGTTCACATAATTTTGAAAATTAACCTAAATCTGAAAATTAAAGACCAATAGAAACGTGCCAAAACAAGCGGCATTAAAATTGAACTTTCCTAAATCAAGTTAAACTAAGATAAGATAAACGAAAACTTGTAAATTCTTGTCGCATACGAGTATGTTCAGAGAGAGCTGATGAATATGGTTTATTCACATACAATGAAGATCAATGGATGTAAAGATAAGAACAGTGATTTCTCTTTAGAACAGTGATTTCTTGGTGGTTGAGAAAATGCTAGGGAGAGAAGAAGACTAAATTGAACCAGGGATTCATAGTAACAAGATGTATGAATCTATTGAATCTAACTGAGCATAAGCCCCTTGACAAAGTGAGAAAGGATATGCTGTAGCCAACTTCATTCAGTGGGACATGTGACTTGGTTTTGTTTTTCCAGGCTATTGATACACAATCCTGTTGGCATAGACACATTTGGCATGGGGTGAATTGGTTATTTATGCCGATATAGTGACTATGTGGCTCGGCTGTAGTTTTAACTTGAATGAATAAGGGCAGATCAAAAAATAACTTGAATGAATAAGGGCACTACATTATGAGAACGCGTTAGATAAGAAAATTTTGTTGCTAAGAACTAAGATTTTACTGGGATCCTACGGTACTTTTGTTGATTAAATAGAGGTGATATTTCTCTTCTTTACCGTATGAACATGTGTGGTCGATTTTTGTCTCTTGTACATTATGATATGTTAGAAATTTAAATGTATGATGTTGAACATGGGATTGCAGTGTTTGAACTGAGAGAACTTTCGGTATTCTTATCTATCTTAATGTTCATTCTCAGGTCTATTTTCCTTCTGTAAATGAGACAAGGAAACTAAAAAATGGATCTCTCTCAGTTAAATCAAAAGCTCTTTATCCTGGCTCTGTGTTTCTGAGGTGTGTATTGAACACGGAGATACATGACTTTGTTCGTGAATGTCGCGGGGTTGGAGGCTTTGTTGCAAACAAGGTCGGAAATACGTAAGCATGTGCTCTCTTTGCAGTGGCATTCTTTGATTTTTGTAGAACTACTTGGTGGTAAATTGTTCATTTTGTTTTGCAAGCTTCTCCAATCTCATGGAGAAGTATTATTAGCAGAGCTGCAGGGCTGGTCCAGTTTTCTGGTTGTCCTGTCCAATCCTGTGCCTCCGCTCACATGGCGGTTCGAGTTGCACACTCCCTTCCCCTTTACATACTATTATCATGTTCTTGTAATGCTCCCTCCTCCACCCAAAACTTTTGGCCCTCTTTCAAAATTCAACATTTTAAATCATTATGCATCAAAAAATATGCAATTTCGAAAATTACCCTTCTTTTTGAAATGCAATGATAGTGCATATTTCGCTCCTCTTTTGTTATTCAATTTCGATATGGGGATGAAGGATAAAAAAGAAAAGAAAATGACTTAATTTTTTCTCATTGACTAGTCAAAATGGACAAAGATTATGAGACATCCAAAAATAGAATAATTCTCGGGACGGAGGGACTAGTAAAAACCAACAAATTGAGGGGAGGGGGGGGGGGGGAAGCGTAATAGGATTATATAACTAGATGAAATATAGTTCGGATTTTTGGGTTGGAACATGTATGTAACCCTCCTTCAATTTCGTAGAACCAAAGTAAACTGTTCCTTTTTGGTGAATCCTTTCTATTTGATCCCCTTCTTCAAGACTTCTATGGTTTGTACAGCACTGTATTTATTGGTTTCCCTGCTGATTATGAGTTTACTAATTTGAATTGGAGCAAGGGACACCTAATTGAATTTGATTTACTTTCTTATTTTTCCCAGTTTCAGATAGCTAATTAGTACTGTTTCTGTTTCGACCGCTATCAATGGTTATACATTTCTAAATCATCCATTATAGTCAATCTCATCAGAAGCGGTTATTCGCATATCTACAGGAAAATGCAGATTAACAAACCCAAGCCATTACCCGCTGTTGAGATGGAAGCAATTTTCCGACAAGAAAAGGATGAACAGGAAAAAGCTGACGAAGCTTTCAAAGAAGAGCAGCAAAGGGAAGAAACCCTTAACCCTGAGAAAATTAATTTAGTTTACACAGACTCTCGATTAACATCCGGAGAATCTACAGAGCCAATTATAGAATCCAAGCCAAAACGGCGATCTAGAAAAACTTCACGGCCTGTAGGTGATCAGTTAACAAAGGAAGGCGATAAGCTGCTTAGACCAGGTTCGACTGTCAGAGTTGTATCTGGGACATTTACAGACTTTGCAGGTGTCCTTGAGAAACTTGATCGTAAGACAAAAAGGGTAAGTCGTCGTTGTCACATTAAACACTTTCAGTTCAACCGATGATATATTATGGAAAGTGTATTATGTATCCAAAATGACCTGAAAGTGTTGAGAATATAAAGCTCAAAGGTAAAATACCAAATCCTCGTGACTGAAGTAATTGGTCTCCATATCTCTATCTTTGTTTAGTTACTTACTTCTCGGGGGATGTATATATCGGTTGTATTCAGGAACTGTCAAGAAACTGATTTAGTTTTTGAAATTGACTTCTTGCAGGCGACTGTTGGACTTGCCTTGTTTGGGAAACAGACATTAGTAGACCTAGATGTCAATGAAATTGTTTTGGAGACCAAGTAATGTATATCTTTTCTCTGCTGATGATTTAAAGTGTAAGTTACCATTCTTGCTAATTCATTTTATATTTACAAATGATGAAGAGTTTCAAGTTTAACATAGTCTCAGAGAGTGGAAGTTAAATAATCCCCATAATGTTGGAGAGAATACTCCCCTTCGTCGTTTCAGGGGTAGAATAGAAAATCAAGCTCCTAAAGGTCTTATATTAGGCTTTTCTACTTTTGAACTGGCATGGGTATGTATGGATGTATGAACTGCCTAAGCAAGAATTCGTGAACAGCGAACTTCAGATATCCACAGCCAAGTAATATTGGATTTTCTCTCTCGGATAGGCTTTGAAAGGAGAAGGGAGGCTGGAATGCTAATTGGTGTCTTTTATTGAACGAACTCTTTTGTCCAGTGCCTAAATACTGAATGGGTTAGTCACCAATCCATGCATCTCCAGGGACTTGAAAAACTGTACAGGCAGTTTTTCGGGCAAATAAGAAGAGGAGGATAAGAGGTGGATAAGTGGATTAGTTAAGAAGGGAAGATTAGCTAAGAAAGAGTTTGTTTGGTAGTTGATATTGGTGGATAAAAGCGGGGGATAAATAAATAATTCGACAAATTACTTGGTTGCCGCTACAAAATAACTAACGAAGTAATTTTGGTAACCCGGATAAGCTAAGGATGGGGTGGAGACCTGGTTTCACTTATCCAGTGCAGGGTCTTGCTTCTCCCACCCGATGAAGCAGTACTCCAGGTCTCCACCCCAACAAACAGGTCCATAGCGCTCGCACTCTTAATCCTTCAAATGCCATGGGCTCGTGCTCTTAATTCTCGCACTGCGCTCGCGCTCTCAATCTTCGCTCTCGCAAATTCTAATAGGTTGGGACGTGTTTTAAAAGATGCTTTCACGCACTTGAACTATGTGACTTAGGGAAGAACATCTTGTAGGATTTGACACTATGCAACCTGTTACTACAATTATCTAGTCATTTGGTTGTAAAGACATGATGCACCAAGTCCCTCCATATACCTTCACATTTTTGTGTAATTTTTTGGAAATATTTCCTTTGCTACTGAGATGTTGATTTTAGACTAGATTGCCCACATGATTATTGTTTATTGCTGGTGGAGCATTGACCAATGTGGGATTTTACCAAGATTGACTCCTAGTTAACAACGTATGAAATAATCTAAATGGTGGGATTTGCATGGAAAATGCATCTTTTCATGTAGCATGCTTCTTCAACTCTTTTAAGTTTATCTTATCTGTTTGTTTTTGCTTGAATTGTAATAAATGGCATGCTTTTAGAGCACCTAAAATGGTTTTAAATTTCAAAAGAAGAGTTGAAGGTGCAAAAGATGGGGAAAAGAATCAGCACCAACTCTGTACTTGTATTATTACAAGCTAGAAAACATGTTCCAGCTGTATAGTGGATTGGTGGTCCCATTCACTTTGTGCTATGCACAGAGATTTCTATGGCTAAATTTTAGTAATTGCTTTTGAGTGTTTTGATGTGCTTTGGTATCTCAAGAATGTCTTTGGAAGATGGATATTCTTGGGAGTTTGTTTGATTGAACGGTTTAAATTTAAACATGGGATTGGATTGAGTCACATAATGCATGTGCCGATATGGGTTTGGGAGCGCTAGCGTAAAAATGTCTTTCAAAAACCTTTCGAACAACCTAAATTTGTCAGTGCGAGAATTGAAAACACGAGCGTAAAGCGAAGATTCAGAGCGGGAACGAATGTCATTTCCAAGGATTATGTGACTATGGATTAGATAACAGCAAAAAAAGAAAAACGTGGAGTTGGATGACCAATCCTAGTGAATACCGATCGGCCCTGGCGACGGATTCTTGAGCTTTTCAACAACGACGATGGAAGCGTCTTGCAGCGATATATGGTTGGAAAAGTTTCGTGATATTGAAAAAGGTCCATGGAAGACCAAGATTCAAACTTTGTTGATTTGGGGAGAAATATGGGACCCAAAGCCATGTGACATAAGAATGGGAGAAAATGTTTCTTCCCTACCAAAATCTGGATTTTTTTTTTTTTGCCAGGATTTGATCTTAATGGGAAAGTTTTTTTTTCCCCTGGGTTTTTTTTTTTTTTTTTTTGTGCATGTTCTTCCAGTGTCTTTTTGTGTTGACTGTACTAAAAAAAAATCTGACCTCCTTTATGAAGTACCTTAGCTTGCTGTGGTCCTGATATCAGTCATACATCCCCACACCATTACTTCTGCATGAGACTCTACCCCCCCCCCCCCCACTAGCAGTCTAGCACTAGTGTGTCATGCTTTTTACTCCCCCATATTTATGAGAAAGTTTACGCTCACTGTTTAACTCTTATTGCTCTCAATCTCATCGTCCAAAAGTGTTTTGAACTGTTTGATTTTAAAAAAAAAATTCCGTGAAAGAGTTTTTTAAAATTCCGGACTATTAATTGCCTAGACAGACGGTGAGATGTTGAGCGGTGGGCGTAGCACCACTATACTTATTATGACTAACTGCATCTTTGCCGATGGAATGTAGAGAACATATATAGTATGTCCGAACTACTTGTATCCAGTATTTGTCATCCGGATATGGACATGGATATAATATCCCCGGATTGTATATCCGCCTAGGGCCGGATACAATAACATCTCCCTCTTATACTTATTATATCTGCATATTCGACTTTTTAGTTACGAACATGCCATCCATCTACTTATATCCATTGCAAAATAAACCAAACGCCCCGCGCATACATATATCATCTTCTATGAATCACTGAAACAAACCATTTATAACATAGTATTTCTTTTGTATATGTCTGGCATTTTATCATATCTTTTCTCATACCATATCAAAAAAAAAAACTAATCCAGTCAGTAAACGGCCTGTAAGGGTCCAAGGGCTCGTTATAAGTCCCACAGTTCGTATTGTATCTATACCCCTATGTTGTTAGACATGAGGAAAACTTTCTATTATACTCTATAGTACCCCCTATGGCCTATGTTGTTGGACATGATGAAAACTTTTTCAATTATTACTGTATTTATTTTTTGGTAACTTAACTTTTTCAATTATTATCACATCAATACGATACTTTTCAAGAATAATTTACCCATGCTTCCAAGATTGACATCCGACCATACTTTTCAATTATTATCACATTAATGTTTCATTTGATGATCCAAATTGTTCATTTTATAGTTCTCATCTTGTAAGCCATCTTTGCCCCCAAAACAATTACTCCGTATATATTAGGTGTTGCATTAGTGTTTTGACACATTGAGGTCTACCAAATGAATGACTCGAACTACTAGATAAAATCACAGTGAGTCCTATTTTGCATCACATGAGAGATGTCACGAGAGATTGGTGCATGAAAGTGATCCTTTACCAAGAGGACTATCCAATCAAAATCATCAACTAATGTTTTCTATCTATCAAATACCTACTCCGTAATTTCATTTCAAATTACAAAAGGGCTTCACATCCCATCGTTTTAACACATTGAAAGTCCTGTTATTTTTCAAAAGCACTCGTTTTTTTGTTTTTGTTTTTGAGGGGGGGTGGGGGGGAGGGAGGGTTGTTGAATCAATTTAAGAACCTAGAACCTCCATTAGTCATTCAAATTTGTGATAAAATTACTTAAAAGAGCTATGCACAAACATATTTTCTCTACAAGAACTAACACTATATATCTAGAATAAAATTATGGTAGGAATGGATAGAGTAATCTTTTGGTATCCGGCAAGTGGAGTAGAGTACAGTTGGTGTTTGCCTCCCTTATATTCTTATGGACATGGGTATGGTTCGATTCCCGTAAACACTCGTCCCTTCTCTTAGTCCCCTAAAAGAATAAATTAGATTTAACGAATGGCAAAAAAAAAACTTTTGGTATCGGTTGGGTGGTTCTCAAAATCAACAAAACGCTGCACTTTGGCTCTGCATTCCATCTTGTCGGAGGTACCTTAGAGTAAGACAAAACCCTCTTCTCTCAAGAACACAACTAGCAGCTAGCCAAAAGCGAAGGTTCCTTAAAAGGGCCATCGCACGGCTTCTCCGCAGTTTGGGTTTTTGCATAGCATTCTTACGTATCGATAAGATGTTAAAAATACCTTTGTGAACGATTTCAACTTTACAAATCGCTCTCTCCGGTCAGGGTTTGGATTCTTCGTTAAATATGTTACAGTGATTCGTCGACATCGATACGCAGGTCCACTTGTTGAGCTGTCAATTGGTTTCTTTTGCAGTTCAGGTTTTAACTTAATACGTACCGATAAGATGTTATAAACACCTTTGAACGATTGCAACGGTACAAATTGCTCTCTCCGGTCGAAAAACGAACCGGGGAGGGAGAGTTGGATTCTTCGTTAAATATATATGTTCCAGTGATTCGTCAGCATCGATACGCAGGTCCACTTGTTGAGCTGTCAACTGGTTTCTTTTGTGTGACAAAAATTTAGAAAAATGTGTACAAATATATGTGCATCTCACGCCTTTGTGTATAAACCAAGAAGACAGGAAAGCACGCGCACGTTAGTTTTTTTCAGTAAATATCTTGCTAAAGTAGGCACGATGCACAACGCATCTTCTTTTCTTTCTTTCTTTTTGTTGTCGGATAAAGGATACGATTATGGGGTGGTGTAGGGGCAGGCATCGTGTTCGTGTCGCGTCATTTTAGATTTTTTTCAATTTTAATCCGACCTGTGTTAGCTTGTTTGTGTTATTGTGTCGTGTTATATTTGTGTTCCGGGTCAAAAATAACTAACTCTAACCCGCTAACTTCGTGTCGTGTACTCGTGTTCTCGTGTCGTATCAGAAATTCCCAGAAGGTGGTGGTGGCCTGGTGGGGTGTATCTACGCCCACTGCGCAATTTAGACGAATCCCCTCTTGGATGGGTTGCCCTTCCCACTAAACTCAACTTTATCTTTTTCTATCCTCAAAGACTCATCAGAGAAAGAACAACTGATTTGCACTAGTTTACGTTTTGCCCCCAAATCTTCTGAGATTTTCTGATTGCACCCACAACTTTTCTCTATACTCACTTTCCTCCCAAAGTACGGTTTCCCCTCCATATGATACGAGTGTACATGCATACGATTATACGAAGCTGAAGTTTAGTTCCTTCCTTTAGAAGCTCTCGAATGCTAATTATTAGTTCTAAACATAAATTGGTGAGCTTGCAGTTGAGCGAGAGTTAGAGCCCGTTCCAGAACACCTTCTTTAAAAAAAAGTATTTATTTCACATTTTTAAACTCAAAAATAATGTAAATGAAAAATAACTTTTCAATTTTTTTTGCACTGTATTAAAGATCTCAATGAGATCTTTCAAACAAGATCCATAGTGCATATTTTTATATTTCAATAAGCCCATCGTTTTTAAGCTTGAAATTGTCTTCTTAAAAAATAAATACTTATTTCGCGTTCCGGAACGGGGCCTTAAACAAATTTATAAGTGCAAACTCTAGGCATTACCTTTTTATAATAAACTTGTTGTCTGTAGGTGCACATACAATTGCATGTAATGCATTATTGAATTTGATCAATGTAACATTTTCCATGAATATCATGAGTCGCGCCTTTCTTGATTGGCTTTGACCCTATGCATTCTTGGGGGAAGGTCGCAAGGTAATTGCATCGTTAATTTTGGGGAGTCAAGCATAAGGACCAAGCTATAAGGTCACATACGACACTTTTTAAAAAACCATTACAAGTAGACTACATTGTTGTATCATGAGTATACATACTAAAATCCCTCATAGAATTAGGCTGCTGATTTAGTGACGTTAACAAAAAAGGGAGTGACAATCATTTCCCTAGAATTAAATGTGGTCTAATTGTAATACGCATTGAATGAAAATTTATTGTTTTTGAACCAAAAAGTAGTTCAACATTAAGAACGAAATAAATATTCACCTAGCTAGCTATCTACATACTCTCCCTTGAATACCTGACAATAGTACAAATTATACAAACATTTATTCATTTTGGTCATACCTAAGGTGTCACATGAACTAGGCCATGAATGTAAAGTGAGAATAGTTGGTGGCCAACAACTGCCAAATTCACCAAAATTAAAGGGTAAAAATCGAGAAGAATCTCATATCATATTCCCTCTGTCAGCAACCACTGAGAGAAAGTGGGAAGCAGTGTGCAGGGTGAAACCATAGTAGTAGTATTTAATTTTCACCAACCTCCAAGCAAACCGACCACCACCACCCATTTCCCCCAAATCCCACTGGTTCTTCTCTCAAACCCTAGAAGTAGTAAAAAAGCTGAATCAGCAGATGGATTTAATCCACAAACTCTAGAGAAATCCACAGCAACAGACGAAGTACAAGAGTTTTCAGCTCAAACCCAGATCGAACATGGCCACACTTTCTCCTTTAAGGTACATCTTAGCCCTTTCTGTACTCGTTCTCTTGTTCAAAACCATATCTGGGTTCTCAAATTCAACCTTTTCTTTCAAGAATTTCGGTAATGGTTCGAACTATGAGTCAAAACTAGCTCTGTATGGTGATGCAAAGGTTGTTAATGGCGGTTCATCCGTTCAAATTACTGGGTTTTCGAGTTTAAGTGCTGGGAGTATCTTTTACAAGAAACCCATTAGGCTTGTTGGCGGAAATCCCATGAAATTCGTGTCGGTTTCGACTCGGTTTACGTTTTCGATTTCCCCTGGAAATGGGGATGGCTTGGCTTTTGTTGTGGTTCCAGTTGGGTTTCCTTTGGGTCTATTTGATGGTGGTTCATTTGGGCTGTTAAGTGGGAACAAAAATAGGACTTTTGGTGTTGAATTTGAGAGATTGATGGATGATAAGAATGGGGACTTGAATGGAACTCATGTTGGGGTTGATGACAGTGGTCTTCTGTCAGTTAAAGTGGGGAATGTTTCTTCTCTCGATTTGGTGCTGAATAGTGGAAAGAAATTGCAAGCTTGGGTTGATTATGAGGCGGGTTCAAAGCGGCTAGAGGTTAGGTTGAGTGAATTAGGCGAAATGAGACCGGTTGATCCATTGCTTTCATACCCAATTGACTTGTCACAAATGTGGAAAGAACGAGAGGTGTTTATAGGGCTAAGCTCATCAAATGGAAATTCTACGCAGAGTTGTAACCTGTATTCATGGAGCTTTAATCTAAGGCATGTTCCGCAATGGATGCATTCGGAGCCGTTGGATCCTAAGGGGTTATCTAACAAAACTGAATATTTGTCGGTTCCTAAGAAGAGTGATTGTCTTTGGAGAATACTTGCTGCACTGATATTTGGTACTGGGTGTGGAGCCTTGGGGGCATTCTTTGCGCTATTTCTTTGGACCATATTTGGGAAAAGGCCGCCTGTGGTGCCGGAAGAATATCCTCCACCGTCTCTGGGATTTGTTGAGTATGAGAAGTTCAAAGTAGTCTTAGATATAGCCGTCGAAGATGGTGGTAACAAGTTGGGTGTTTGATTGGAGTTCTAGTTTGATGTTTTGTTGCTGTAAATTCATGTTCTGTTTTTGGACTTGTATGCTGTGGGGTTTTGTGTGTTGTTGCTGTAATTTGATGATCAATCATCTAAAGTAGTTCTGTTAAATAGTGTTTCTAAATGTTATGATCATTGAAATACAGCATCAATTTGGGTGAATGGAATATCAAGTGGGCAGATTCTGATGACCTGCTACATTTTTTTTTTTTTTTGGTTTGGTAAATAAACCTGCTACATTGTTGTTTCATTTATGCTCATACTTCATAGTTAGTTGTGGAAATTAATTAACAATATCTGCAGATGACTTGGGTAATATCATTGATTGGGCACAAGGCTCGGTTTGGTTTGGTAATCCATGGTTATTGGTATTTTTTGTAATCATATATCCATACATGGAAGCACCCAATCGTACCCTCAGGACTTCTTATGTAATCATCTCTGTCTTTAGCTGTCTACTGTCTCATTGACCAGAACAAGTCATTCTTGATGATATTATGTAAAGATCCAGGAAGAATTCGGTTCCTGGTATTTCCCCAACATTGCTATTTCTTGACTCTTGAAATCTTCTGATTGTTCATTAGCTAATGCTAGTTGTCCCTTCCAAATGTGAATGGTATGTATACTTTGTCGATGCCGTTGCAAGCATCCATCTCTGGCCTTTTGCTTTCTATTGAGTAACAATTGGTTTCACTTCTTTGAAGACTAAGTTCTTAGGTTGCCTTCAGCTCCTAGTAACTTGCCAAGCGGTACACCATAAACCGAGTTAGCATCCCATAACCTGAATAAACCTGCAAAAATTCTCTTCCAAGTTATGTTACATGGACTCTGGTATGAGAGTCGGATGTGCGTATATCTCTTTGTGTTGGATTCATTCAACTTCTTTTCCAAGGAAACCGGGAGACTCCACAACATTGATGTTTACAATGTGTCAGAGAGCAACAATTTATGCTTACCATGTGACCCTCCAACTAAACATTCTGGACCTAGATCTTACACCCTTGTACGAATGTAGAGTATCTGACACGGGTATTTTACGGTGTTTACCCATTTTGAAGGGAATGGATAAAGTCACCAAGGTGCTGGTTTTGGGTCTAGTTGATGTTTTATTCCTCTGAACTCAGGATGTTCTTTTTCAACTTGCTTGTATCTTGTGAAGAACGTCAATTGCTATTCTCTTAACTCTTTACTCTTCAGTGTCATTGCAAAAAGACTCGAAACCATGGTCTCGTGACTCCCGTCTGCATAAGATAAAATCCTTGACTATTATCATGAGGTGTGTTTTAGACAGATCCATGGGACAAAAATTGTTCTGTGACTTTCGGTCGGCCGCCGTCACATGGTGCTCCAAAAACCCCCTCCTCCACACCCTTTGGACACTCACCCGGAGCCTCAAGGGTACTAAAATAGTCATCCGGGGATCTTGTAGTGCGGGCTGCCTTACAGGGTTGTAGTGCACTATTCTCTTCTCTGGAATAGTTTGTTTTCAATTCGGACCGTTAAAAACACTTTTGGACGGCTTGGATAATGCCTTATAGTCCTGTAGTGCACCCCTTCCTACAAGGTTTCCGAATTCCTAAATTAAATAGTCCTTCCCTGGAGACAGCTGCAAAACTGGAATTCACACGTACAATTGTTCGCATTGTTACTACTGGAGTAGTTGATATGCAGATACGTGTGGGGATCAAAAAAGTAGATATGCAGATTGGTTTCCATATGAGTGTTGTCCTCAGGATCATATATACATCTCTAGGAAATCTTAACGCACATATATTGGGACTGAAGTAAATGTCTAACCGCGTGTTACAAGCGTCAAAGAGGGAGCCGTCCGTGCCGAGATGGATCGGCCGCCCGGCATTATCCACTGTCCGTCGTATGAACAGGGTTCATGAGCGCAAAATGAGGGACCAGAAGTACTTTTCCATTCAACGAACTAGTACTAGTTAACGTGGACAACCAACAAGGTTCATCATCACAAACAACGACTTTCTACCACTCCACTTGGGCTTGTCTAATTATTGGCGATAAAAGAATCATAAAAGAAGAAATTAAAGGGAGTGAAAAGAAAGGAAGGTCTTCATTGTCCAACCAACACTCCCTTTAGCCAGAACCCAACCTAGAACATGCAGGGCAGGGTAGGGTAGGGTGGTAACCACCTCCTTCCAACACTTTTACACTCAATGTAGACGGAAGTGAATCTTCTACTTTTTCAGAGGCGTGTGCAGGTGGTCTGATTAGGGATGCAAATGGGAACTGGATTACGGTTTTTTCAAACAAATTGGGCTTCATATCTGCTCTTGAGGCAGAAATTTGGGCACTTATACATGGTCTCAAGATTCTCTTACCGTAACATTACATTGGTGGAGATTGAAACGGATGCCTTGAATGTCATCCATCTTATTAACAATGCTACGAGCACCCATCATTTCTACAATTTGATTGTTGATTGCAGGTTCCGCTTGCACAAGTTGGGTGACCCACTGTTGAGGCATGTCATGAGGGAAGGAAACAAGTGTGCAGATCTCCTAGCACAAGATGCAAGATCACATCTTTTTCTTTATTTATCGTGTCTTTCAATTCCGTTTTGTATTTAGTCCCAATTTTGTGAGGACATGAGAGGTGTTACTTATCCCCGGACCTTGTATTCCATTTCGTAGTTTATCTATTTCTATGTTGAACAACAAAAAAAAAAAAAAAGGGGAAATTTTATTTTTTATGTGTAATGAGGATGAAAATGTTGCCCACATAGAGAGAGAGAGAGAGAGAGATGGGGGAAATGCTAAAGTACCTTCATCTTTATGATGCGCTACATTTATCAATTTGTATTTTTGTGGTAAATATTCTGAAGTAAATTAGGTGTTTTGAAATGTTGCTACAATGTATTATGTATCATACGGTGAAAATGTTGCGCATTCTTATCCCGTGAGGCTAACAAATGCGCCAATGCAATGGCAAGCGATACCCAATCTCGGGGATATGTTTTTATTATCTTTACATCCCGCGTTGTATTGTTAATTTGCTCCATGGAAACACTCTATTGGGGTGGAATACCCCATAGACTTTTAACCCAAATATATACAATTCATTTGCTTTTATTTTACGTCTTTCTTATGGTTAATGTTAATTATTTTTATAGTGAAAAATCAACAGAGTATTAGGTCTAAACCTAGATGAATTAGATCTAAATTTCCACTGTCAACACCGGTCGATGTTGTTATCAACTCCATACCTAATGAGTATAAATTTAAGTTGCAATGAGCATTGAAGGACAATCTCATTATTAATTATTTATTTTAATTAAGAGATGCTACATGTCTCTTATCTTAGTAATATACGGAGTAAAAAATATTGTTACTTTATAAAAGTTAAAAATTTCTCACAAATTGCACATATAAAAATTTAGAACTCCTATTTTGCTTCTTCTTCTTTCTTTTTTCCTTTTTGCATATCTGCCTTGTTGTCTTTGCAATTCAAAAAAAAAAATTTCAGAAAATTCCCTCTAGATTTCCCCTACTTAAAACATTTCACTCTCTATCTCTCTCCACTTATTAACCCTACTATTTTTCAAAAAAAATTCAAAATCCAATCTAAACACAGCATAAATCAGCCATTCTCACAAGTTAAAACCAAAAATAAAGCTCATTAACATGAATAATAAGTACTACTGCATGATGTCTTCAAGAAATAGGACAAAACACAACATAACAATATAACATAACAGCTCCCTTAACAATACTGCTGCTGCTGCATTCCTCTTGCCAGAGACTGGCAACAACAAAATGCTTGCATTATTCCTGAAGCTCTTCTTCTTCATCCTCGTACTCTCCCTCCTCATCGGCAGTCGCGTCCTGATACTGCTGATACTCCGAAACCAAGTCATTCATATTGCTCTCGGCCTCCGTAAACTCCATCTCATCCATGCCTTCCCCAGTATACCAATGCAAGAAAGCCTTCCTCCTAAACATGGCCGTAAACTGCTCGCTCACCCGCCTGAACATTTCCTGAATAGAGGTCGAATTCCCAATAAAAGTCGACGCCATTTTCAACCCAGTCGGAGGAATGTCGCAAACCGTCGATTTCACATTGTTAGGGATCCACTCAACGAAATAGGAGGAGTTCTTGTTCTGGACATTGAGCATTTGCTCATCAACTTCCTTTGTGCTCATTTTGCCCCTGAACATTGCTGACGCGGTCAAGTACCGGCCGTGGCGTGGGTCTGCCGCACACATCATGTTCTTGGAGTCCCACATTTGTTGGGTCAGTTCGGGTACGGTCAGGGCCCGGTACTGCTGGGAACCACGGGACGTGAGAGGGGCGAAACCGACCATGAAGAAGTGGAGACGCGGGAAGGGGATGAGATTCACGGCGAGCTTTCTGAGGTCGGAGTTCAACTGGCCCGGGAATCGTAAGCAGCAAGTGACACCGGACATTGTTGCCGAAATCAGATGGTTCAAATCACCAACTGCACAAACCCAGAAACACAACATAAGATTCCGAAACAGAACAAAACAGAGGCAAAATAGTACGAAGTCAAATTGAGATGAGAAAGGGAAATGGGAAAATTATTACAGCTAGGAGTGGTGAGCTTGAGGGTACGGAAGCAGATGTCATAGAGGGCTTCGTTGTCGAGGACCATGCACTCGTCGGCGTTTTCGACGAGTTGATGGACCGATAGCGTTGCGTTGTAGGGCTCGACGACGGTGTCGGAGACTTTGGGAGAGGGGAAAACAGAGAAAGTGAGCATCATCCGATCTGGGTATTCCTCTCTGATCTTGGAAATCAGAAGGGTTCCCATTCCAGATCCAGTTCCTCCTCCCAATGAATGGCACACCTGAAATCCTGTGAAACCCCCAAGAACAATAGAGATTGAGGTCAACTACAAAGAGTGATTGTGATCTACAAAGAAGGTTTTAAGGTTTTAAAAAACCGTATCAACATCAAGAATTAACCAATCAACTACAAATTGGGATTTGAGTATCTCAAACAATTAAAAACCCATAACCAACATCAGAAATAAGCCGAATTGGTCTTCCTTAGCTTTTTGTGTCGGCAAATTATGTCTTTCGTGAATTATTGAGTCATCTCGTCGAAAAGTATGGCACGATAAAATTTGAATAAAAACAAAACCAAAAATCCCAAAAGGTAAAGAGAAATGGGGCAACTAAAAGCAGAGGATCCAGGAAGAGATAAAAAAAAAAAAAACAAGACATCGGATGTACAAAAAAATGTTACGGCCATAGATGTTCGTTCACAAATCCAGATCCAGAACCAGATTCATTCACAGATCCAGATCCAGAACCAGATCCATTCACAGAAACAGATCGATTCACAGATCTAGATCCAGACACACACAGATGTAACGGGGACCGTCCCATATGTGCGGATCCCATGTTTTAACATCTGGCCCCCATTCGTTAAACGATTCCGGACAATGTCCAGATCTGTGCACGGGCGTTTACGTCGGTAGAGATCTAGTAATTACCCAACTACAAGCATATAAATAGATCTTGAAAATGGGTTCAAAACCCTAATTAGAAACGAATCCGAAAATTACCCAACAACAAACAGTAGAAACTAGGGTTTTAATTCAGAGAACTAACCCTGCAAGCAATCGCAGTTCTCCGCTTCCTTCCTCACCACATCGAGCACCGAGTCAATCAACTCAGCCCCTTCAGTATAATGCCCTTTAGCCCAATTGTTCCCGGCCCCGGACTGCCCAAAAACGAAGTTGTCGGGCCGGAAAATCTGGCCATATGGGCCGGATCGGATGCTGTCCATGGTACCGGGCTCGAGATCCATGAGGATGGCCCGGGGGACGAACCTCCCGGTGCTCGCCTCGTTGTAGTAGACATTGATTCGCTCCAGTTGGATGTCTGTGTCCCCCTGGTACCGGCCGGTGGAGTCGATGCCGTGCTCGGCGCAGACCACTTCCCAGAACTTGGCCCCGATTTGGTTGCCGCATTGGCCCCCTTGGATGTGGAGGATCTCACGCATTTTGGGGTTTTGAGACCGGAAAATGAACGCGAATGGTTCTAGCGAGAGAGTAGGATGTAGAGATAGAGTATAGAGAGAGAGAGAGATGGGAAAAGTGGTGGTGGGGACGAAGGGGATGAGGAGAGAGTTTAATTTAAAGAGATGGGGGTCCCTAACGGCTCGAATTTGAATTTTGAAGGGGGATGGGTTGGATTGTATTGTGGGGAAAAAATTTCAGTGTCGAGTGGTATCACATGGTATCCGTTCACGCATTCGAGCCGTTCATTTCATTTTTGAACTGTTCAGATTTGGAGAGAGAAAAAGTGTTGGATGAGAGGAGAAAGAAAGTTTCAATCCGAATCATCTAAAAGTGTATCGGACGGCTTGAATACACCAAACGAATATCACGTGGATATACCCGCTCAGTATTAAAAAATCTCTCGTGTGGGGACCTTTTCTTGAAACTGATGGAGGGGCAACAACGGTCGAAAGGGTTTGAATGGCAGCTCCCTGGAATTCAAAATCTAGGCTTCGAAAAAATATTTTCCCGGTCAAATGGAAATTGGGAGGAAAAAATTCCATTTACACAATTTTCGAAGTTTTTGAAATGTTTTACCTTTAAAAAAAGGGTTTTCAAATTTTTGAACGAAAAATCTATCCACACAGACTTTCTGGGCACTATCTACCCGTAACAGGTCCCACAAAAATGATTTAAATCGTTCATTAAATTTAAAACAATATTTCAGGGCACTATCTATCCACACAGACTTTCTGGGCACTCTCTACCCATAACAGGTCCCACAAAAACGAATTAAATCGTTCATTAAATTTAAAACAATATTTCAAAGCCCCTCGCGAAAAAATTAGTTCAATCCAATACCTACAGGTGCTTGATCCAAGTCGTTCATTCAGATTTTAGGATCGAACACCTATAGGTATCAAATTAAGCTGATTTATTCACGAGGGACATTGAAAAAATGTTTTAAATTTAATGCATAGATCGGATCATTTTTGCAGGATTCATAGTGGACCACACATAGCGATCTGCGCACGATCTATGCTCAAAAAGTCTGTCAATAACACCTCTGTTTTTTGAAGGGAGGAGAATGATTGGGAATGTGAATCTAAAAAGACTAAAAACAGAAAGTATACACACATAACTTATAAACACAATTGCATCCGAAGCCATATGTCGACCCATGCGTACTGGTTGTTGAGGCTGTATGTCGACCCATGTGTACCAAACAGCCAGTGTCAGATGCAGTTGTATCCAAAACCGTTTGATGCATCTGGACTCATGTGTATCGAATGGTCTCAGACTCGATCATGTCTGTTGTTTTTTAGAGTTGTGTGCATAACATTGCTCCAAATAATATGAAATACTCCAAAGTCCAAATAATAGCGGTTGGAATGAATTCTCAATTTTCACATTTTATCACTTTCATAAACTCCAACTTCCTGGAATACATTGGATAAACTGTTTTGCAAAACAACCAGCACTTTACTTTCAGGGTTTTAGAAGAAGGGATTGTTTCCAACCAATTTCGATATAGCACCCAATTTTCTAAATTTGTCAAGAAAAGAAAAGATTACAAAACAATACGCGGGAATCTAAAGTCGTCTTTTCGTCAAGGACTTGCAAAATTTTCCTTACTATTGTGACTTGTCCTTGCAAAATTTTCTTCGTGGTCTGGACTTCATTTCTTGGCGCTACGTTCTGGGTTCTTTCTCGTGTTCTTGGTCTCTTCCTTCGGTTGCCATGATTTTAAGTCACACAGAAAATACATATTTTTTTTAACAAGAAGTTCATTTATCACACAAAATCACAACAAATTTACGGTACGAAACTATTACAAGAACATTCTAATTAATAGCACATACTTCGGTTAACAGCATCCCACAAAATCATCGACAAGAAGGAATTCGATAGCTGCACTGGAGAAAGTTGATAAGCCAAGCAGACGACAGTTGATAAGCCGAGAGTGCCATAGACATAAGTATATGAAGGAAAGCCTGTTTTAGGCGATTGCAGAAAGGTGATGACACAGATAATAAGCGAAAACAAAAGAAGGCCAAATCATGAGGTGCAAAACAGGGCAACTACATGAACTATCAAATCTAAGAATGTTTTTTTCGCAAAGCTTTTGATTGAAACTCATAGTCCAACTGCAGCTGCATTCAGGCTTTTATACGTGTGTTTCTCATTCCTAACGACCCATTTTTCTACTATACTGGTAAACAAAAATAATAATACTCTAACGAAATGTCTCCAGTGACAATAGCCAAAATCTGTATGGATGCTCGAAAAGTTTCCTGCATCAAATGTAAATTCTTTTCTTCGAAGTCCTCTCTTGAGCCAGATGTGCATCTTCACTCCATATCATTTGGAAATACTCCAATAACTTCACCAACATGAGCAACTCATAAAGATGAAAAGAAATACCACCATACACCAATAATCCACAAGAAAAGGAGGGTAACCAAGTCATTAAATGAAAAATAAAACCACCCACATTTTTTTTTCCATTTGCACTTTGCCTCCGTAGTGTTCAAAACCCAAAAGTGTCAATCCCTGTAATATACTTTCAAACAAATGAAAGCACATTCATACTCACTGTTAGAGTAATACCAATAACCAAAGGCCCTGTTCACAAAAATAAAAAGAAAATACAAGGCAATCACCTGAAGACTATAGTACGGGAACAGTCTCTTGGGTAACATGATTGATCCAACATGTATAGAGTGAAGAAAATAAATTTCACAAGAAAGAAATGCAAGTGCAACCAGCAAAGGACCAAGAGAAAGAACACCATATCGAAATATAACTACAAGGAATTTTTTCCAATTAAAAAGTGAGAATACAGATAAAAGAATCACATTATCAATGCTTCCAAAATCTATGTGTTGGGAGGGAAACAAGAAGCATCTCAGAGTCAATTGTCCCCCATAAGTTTCTTCACTGGCAATCAAAGTGCAAGGATAACAAAAAGGAATAACTCATCATTGATGCCCAAAAAAATCCACCCATGAAGCATAACACATTTGCACACAACATTCCCATCGATGACATTGTAAAGTTTGCAAAGCTCCGAGCATTCAGGAAAAATAGGCCAAACGCATAAATGGTGTCACTCCAACGGATACTAATACAATCACACCCAAATCTAAGAACAACACACTTGCACACTATTGTGTCTTGTTCCTCACAACAATCTATGAGTGTCTTGCTCAGAAAATTTGGTGCAAAGTTGGTATTCAAAATACAGCAGTGCCAAACAAACGCAATCATCAAACAATAAAAGGATATACCGAAATCACATGCACGGTTGACATAATGAATGCAAGACAATGCAGAAAAACCAAATAACTCTTTTGAGGGGGGAAAGCGATCAACGTATCAAGTGTGCTAGACTGGAAATGGATCTCAGAATAATGTTAGCATCTTCAATCCCGGTAAAGGAATTACAGAAAGATAACGCAGTTTAGTCATTAAATCATTGATCCTGTACAAAAGCAATAGTTTAATAATATACAACGCTGAGACCAAAAAAAAAAAAAAAACGAGCTTGCCAATTTCAAAAAAATCAGCACAATCATACATATCATGCAACTACAAAGAAAACTGAGGAGATGCCAGTGTGATTTGAATCCAAAAAACAAAATGCAAAACGATGCTTCTACAAAGACTAACCATTTTTCCTCCCAATCGTACTAAACAAAACACACCACCAAACACTCATAGAATCTACATACTAGTATGTTACGAAATCTAGAAACTAAACCTTGAATTTGAACTGAATGTCATCTCAACAAAAATGAACTAGGGAGACTTCAATTGCTATTGACTGGATTGCCCAGTAGGGCCAATACACAGTGCCAAACGGGGGCAGAAAACGATAACGATAATATAATGATAGTAAAGGTGAATGACCCGTCTCGTAAAGCTGAAAATAAGTAAATCTTAGCGGAATAAGGCCTAAGTCCACCGTCGAATAACAATAAAATGCACTACAAGTTTTTTTTTTTTCGAATAAAAAGGGGAAAATGACTGTATGTTCTAGTGGACATGGATCTCAGCATGGTGTAGCTATCTTCAGTCCCTTTTGAGGGAATTAAAATCAGATAGATAACGCAGTTTTATTCATAACATCATTGATCCTACGCACAAACAACAAACAGCTGCGAAAATTCACAAACAAAACATACAAAATACTAACAAAACAAGATATCAATGATCATCTAATAGGAGCCACGCAAACGACCAGAGAATCCAAAATTGTGATTTGAGGCAATAACTAAATAAATAAGCAAGCAAGTAAATAAATAAATAACGGAGAGGGGTCGATTCAACTCATAATGAAGATGTGAAACATGAAAACTGGTAAAATTGATCGTGGGCAACGAGATCCAATTTCAACAGAGAGAGAAGTTGCGAAGGGTTTCCCCATACTTTATAGTTTATATAGAAGATGAGAGAGAAGAGAAGACGACGACCGCGATTATAGAGCCCTAATTTGGCATTTCAGTCCGTTTGGGTTGGGTAGGCCCATATAGAGCTAAACTGAGCCTACGGTGGGCTTTTTAGCTAAATTGGGCCTTCGGCAGATTTGGTTGGTGCTGTTGTCTGGGCTTCCGGTTTAGTCTCGATCCAGTTTGGGTTGGTCCACGTTTGGGCCGATGTGGGCTCGATTCAAACCTTTCATCTTGTAGCCCTCGCGGAAAAATACATCCGAGTCAAAAATTAAAGGGAAAATGACGGCCAATGACGTGTTTTGATAATTAATACCCGTCAAAGATATGCTGAGAATATTTATTAATACTGAAAATGTTCTTGGCGGGTATTAATTATCAAAACACGTCATGGGCCGTCATTTTCCTAATTAATTTTGATTGATTAAGTGTTGTGACAAGATTGAACATTTTAGAGCTGTTAAAAATTTTAAGCAGAGAAGAAAGGTTTTTTAAGCTCGTTTTATATGCAAAAATTTAATGGTTCATTCACGATGAACAACATTAATCCTTTTCAATAAAAACATTCTCATCTGTATAAATATCAAGTTAGTCTCAATTCATAGATGAACATCAAATTTAACTAATCAAACATCAGTTAAAATCATTTTTATAGACACAAGATAGAGAACCCCACATGATGGGTACAATCAAGGATGGAGCAAGGAAGACAAGTGGTGACATTCGCTATTAGTGGATTTCCAGTTGTGAAGCACGAGCACTATATAAATAGCCTCATGGTGGAACCCAAGGGCCCTGTTGTGCATGTGCTCACTATCTGCTATCGGATCGTGCATCTGACGACTCAGATTTCATCTCAATAATAAAATGGCTCTCAATCGTTCATTGTCGAGATGAGATTCGAACCATCGAATGCACAATCCCACGGCTCGGATCGTGCACAACATGCATGTCCTCGCTTAGTGATGGATGATCTTTAAGCTCAAATAGGAGGTCAGACTGCAACGACGTGCTCATCCTGATCTCATTGCCAACTAGTGCGACGGTGCAATACTAGGTGCAGGATGCCTCGGTGTGCTCAATCGGAATTGGAAACATTGTATTCCGTAATCCTTTCGAGATTCAAGAAAATCCTATCCGCACATTAATTTCCTCATACAGCTAAATCGTGGGCTAACAAAATCCATCCATTACACCCATCCATCATTCAATTAGCGCCACTCATTTAGAAGACTTTCTTACCACTGTCCCACTCCCACCCCTTCCCCAAGCAAGCACCTTCTCGTAATTCAATTTTCCTTATTTTCAATTAAAAAAAAGTGTCTTATCCACGGAGCAGCCGTGAATAAGACATTCACGGGGTGCGTGGTTTGGATCGTTCGTTTTGATTTTAAACCGTCCGAGCTTAAATAAAAAATATTCTCAAAAGAGTTTTAACTTTTCTCCAAAAAAATTAAATTAAAATCCGTACCATCTAAAGCTGGAATGAACGCACACAATTCACCTCCGTAGGCCCATGTTCACGGAAACTCGTTAAAAAGATTATTGTTTGAAAAATCCTCACGTCCAGCCCAGAACCAACCCCCCTCCTCCCTTCCCTATAAAACCAACAAAACCCCATTTCTGCAAAACAAACATATACAATCCCAATCGATCTTCCAATCTCTAAAATCCCTCAAAAATGGGCATGGTTTTCGGAAAAATCTGTGTCGAAACCCCCAAGTACGAGCTCATCAAATCCACCCCCGATTACGAGATCCGAAAGTACCCTCCATCCGTGATCGCTGAGGTCAACTACGACCCGACCCAATTCAAAGGCGACAGGGACGGTGGCTTCGCCGTCCTCGCCAACTACATCGGCGCCTTCGGCAACCCCCAGAACTCCAAGCCGGAAAAAATCGCCATGACGGCGCCGGTGATAACAACAACAACCCACTCGTCGCCGGAGAAGATCGCGATGACCGCTCCGGTGGTGACGAAGAAAGAGGAGGAGAGGGTGACGATGGGGTTTATACTGCCGTCGAAGTATAAGGCGGCGGAGGAGGCGCCGAGGCCGGTGGACGAGAGGGTGGTGGTGAGGGAGGAGGGGGAGAGGAAGTACGCGGTGGCGAGGTTTAGCGGGGCCGCGACGGAGAAGCTGGTGGCGGAGAAGGTGGGGAAGTTGAGGGAGTGGGCGGAGAGAGATGGGTATAAGGTGGTTGGGGCGGAGGTGTTGGGGAGGTATAATCCGCCTTGGACTTTGCCTGCTTTTAGGACTAATGAGGTTATGTTGCCTGTTGAGTGAACTTATTAGAAATTTTCAGGGCCCTGATTTTACGAGATTTTGTGAAACGGTGACTTCACCTGGCACACCGACGTGGTGTCACCGGTCCATTCATGTTCGGCCACGTGTGGCCAAGGTAGGCTTGAAGCTGAGCTGGCGGTGTTGAGTGGTCGGCCAGCTTGGATTTGGAGGCTACCTCAAACACATCGAGTTGAACATGAACAGATCGGTGATACTACGTAAGCACGTCACGTGAGGTCACCGTGTTCTTTAAAATACTTTCCCTTGCGTTTTTTTTGGGTTTTTATTGCGGTGTTTGTACTTAGAAGTTAAAACCTATATAGAGTTTGAATAATAGAGTTGATATGGTGGATAGTGTACTTTTGATGCTTGAAGTTGAATGTATTATTGTGTTTTCATGTTTCCTTTATCTCAATTGCTGTTTTATTTTATTTATGTGAACTCCCATTTGTTGAACACTTTGAACCATTTGGGACAAGTAATTTGCACTTATAAATTATACTACCCCGTTTCAAATTGAGAGTCCATTTTCGGGATTCCTACTATTTAAGGAGACATGCAATGATTACACCTACAATGCATATTATTTTCACCATTATCCTTAGTATATTCTACCTACTTTACAACACTTATATTCAACTTTGAGAGACACTTTTGGAAAATCACCAATTTTTTTCTTCCATTTTTGGAAAATGGTCATCATTTTGGAATAATTCAAAATAGAATAATGGACTCTCAATTTGGAACAGAGGGAGTAATTATCTCCTTGCTCAATCTAACACAGGCAACAGATTATGCACACCATTTAGGGCAGGATTATCGCTAGCAGTTATGAATTAAGCTGGATCAAAAACATATACATCAACCCGCATTTCATCAAAATGGGTTATTTAAACCATCGAGATTTTATGCGGGATGGACTCGCATATTCCGCATGCAAGGATCATCTCTTGTGACCAATTTCACGATGTATTTAACAATTTCATGAAGCAAAATTTGCCCCTAAATGGGTTTTCCAGGACGTTTACATGTCTCCAATTTGGCCATAATGTGATCCGCTACCTGCATTTGCTTCTCTAAAGTTAGCTGTGTTTTTTTGAAGCGGCTAGTTATGGACTGTCCTCTAGACACTACACTAAGGCAAGCCTTGTGGATGAACCTTCTCTTGATCGATATTTGTCTCAACGACTCATCTCTTTCCACAATTTAATATAATACTACTACTACTAGCATTTTGTCCGCTCGATGAACGGGAACGGAAAAAATATACAAGGGATCGAGAATCTTATCGTGTTGCTTGTGCGTTAGTGGCTCAACATGTGTGGCTCTTGAAATTTTCTCCATTCTCTCGCCAATAATTTAGAAAATTTTCACAACAATTAAAAAACAAAGAGAGAAAAAAATATAGTTTTATGCAAAATAAAAGTATATATTTGTTATATCATTGATTGAACTTAGTTTCTTTTTCAGACAAAATAAACTATACGTATTTTATATTTCGTAAAGAATGTAGAATAATGGATAAAAATTTGAAATTTTGAGGAAATTCCATGTAGGGGAGAGATCTAGTTAAGGAGAGAGTTTCCTTCTATTTTAGATAACCTCAGTATCATTTCAATATTCACCCTTTTAGTTCGTCGTGAACATCAACCGCGTTAAAAGACATGTTCATCGGATTATGATTGATATACTCCCAAAACATTTATGTTAAAAGAATAGATTTTCATTCGGTGTTAATATTTAGTTTTTCAGCATAAACGTATCTCCAAAGCATATCAATCCCTTTAGGATTAGGGCAAAGTTCACTTTGATTCCTTGTGGTTTGGGTCATGTGTGAATATACCCCCTATGGTTTAAAGGTGTGCATATAGCCCCATGTGGTTTTAAAAATGTACAGATACACCTCCTGCTGTCATCTTTTTCATTCATATTAACCGACACAACATTAAAAGGCTAGTATGCCCTCATCTGCTCCCTTGATTCTTTTTCTTCCATGTATCTAACCAATCCATCTCATATACCAAAAATTGGATCCAAACTCTTGATATAGTAGAGTTTGACGAGTACTATATCTATATCAAAATTAAAGTCGAACAAAAAATGAAAACCTCATGGTCGAATCGAATTAATTATGAAATTAAAATTTCAAATTTGAATTTACCAAGAATTAGATCACTGAGTTATTAATGCATGATCGAGATGATTTTTTTTACAGAGATGCTCTATTTTTTATTTAATACATTATGAACGACTCAGATTAGATTCTAGAGGCGTAAGAGATACACCTTCGTTAATATGGATGGAAAACATAATGGCAGGGTGTCTATCCGCATATTTTCAAAATCACAGGTAGTTATGTGCTCACTTTTGAACCATAGAGGTGTATTCGCACATGGACAAAATCACAGGGAGTCAAAGTGGACTTTACCCTTAGGATTAACATGATTTTTGACATGAACAATGTTCTCGACAATCTCGACAAAGGTCCCGGCTGGACCCGACTCGTTTGGCAAACCAATTGTGACTCAACCCGATTTATTTGGCTCCTAATTCAAACCGGATAACAGGGTCAAAAATCAGTTCCTTCAGAACTGAGGATAGCTGGTGGAGAAACTGAAAGAAAAGCAGCAATGGATAAACCCTAGCACATGGCAATGGCACCACCACTTCAACTACTTCAATCACCCCTCCTCCTCCATCCCCATCTCCACCTTCATCTCTCTCATCCTTTCTCTCTCCTCCCTCACACCCCCTTCAGAATCTCAACAACCTGCTCAATCCCCCCACCAAAACCTCACAAATTCCGAACCCCCAAACCCCCCAGAGCCTCCGTCAATGCCGACCAGACCACCCCCACAAAACCCACTCGCCGCAAGAAAACCCCCTCCACTTCTTCAACAACTCCGAAACCGAAAACCCGAAAACCCAAAACCCAGAAGGGAACGACTGAACCAAACGAACCATTGGAAACCCAGGAAGAAACAGTAATCACGAAAGACCCAGAACTGATTTGCTGCCTCGGCGGCGCACGGAAGGAGTTCGTGCCCACGGTCCGGGTGGCCGAGGTGCAGATGCACCCGGACATGTACTCACAGTGGAAGATGCTGCAGTGGAAGCCGCCGGTGTTCGCCCGGGCCCCGAGCGGGCCCGCGTCAAACGTGGCGATAGCCCACGTCAGGCTGGGCGGGCGGACGGAGTTCATGGGGAAGGTGGGGAGGGATGGTCTTGGTGAGGAGATGGTTGAGTTGATTGAAAAGGAGAGAGTTGGGACCAGGGGGATGAAGGTTGATGAGAGTGGGAGAACTGGGCGTTCATATATGAGGGTTAAGTTTGATGAGGATGAAGGGAAGGTTAAGGTTGAGACGGTTAGGGAATCGGCTGAGGATTTGTTTGTCAGTTCTGATCTGAACCTTGATGTGCTAAAAGAGGTAATACAGTTGGTTTCTTGTAAATGTTCAATGGTGATTTTTGAGCTTTCCTTTTTGGTTTGACGGTCAGGTCAAGGTGTCTAGGCTAGCTTACTCGCACCCCAACAAATCCCCTCTTCAGTGCAGTCAAAGGCAGGTCATTCTTGCCGGGACTAGGAAATTCACAAGAAATTATTTTCATACGGCCTGCCTCCAAGAATCGAATTTGGTCAATTCTGTTAGGAGCAAACCCACCAACCAACCGGACTAACCATTGGGGCTAGTGATTTTGAGTTGTAGAGTGGATTGTGTTGTTTCATTTTTTTGGTTCTGGAACTTAGAATGTGGTAATTATAACTAGAGGTCCTTCGAGTAGTAGTTGCAAACATGCTCTGTCCTGTGCCTAGTAGTGCTAGCCAATGATGCTTAACTGACGGCCCATCGTATTAGAATATGGTAATCTGAAATGTGTTTTTGCTTGGCGTGTTTGGTGTCGATTCTGCTGCAGACTGGACGACTCAAGTAGTTCAATAGCCAATGTTTTGAGGAATGTTTCTAATGGGATGAAATGATTTGTCATTTTAAATCTTCATCCACTGTTGTTAGAGAAACATATATGTAGCGCTGCAAAACTTAACCTGTGGTCTTTTCGCTCTTCAATCCTAGGGCCTATGTTACGTGTGCTCTTGTAAATGTATGCAAAGTACCGGGTCTATACTCGACCTTTGATAAGGGTCTAAGTTACAAGGGCTCTTGTAAGTTTTAGGTGTATACAAAGTACCGGGGCGTGGGATATGTCCGAGGCACGTACCCAGTTTCTACTTGCCACTTGGTCCTAATTTTTGGTGCATTTAACGAAAGAAGATAGAACATTTCGAATGGTCTAATTTTGAGATATTAGAAGAAAAAGAAGGTTTACGTGGATAGGAAATAAAAGTTTCATATTTATCCTCAGGACCATATGCTTTTCGTACATTTATAAAGAATTTATACGGCAAAATGTTAGTCTGTATTAAACTAATGTTGTGGGTGTATCCCCGTGTCCAAACCTAAATTTTGAACGCATCCCAATCTCCTTAGATTAACTTCAAGCAGGTCCAACATTTAGACACCCACCCGACTGGCACATGACGCTTGTACGGTTGTACCCAAGTCCATGTAACGTAGTTAAGGATCCATAACACTATCCTTGAAGTTGAAGTAGAGATGATTGGCATATGATTTTCTCATTAATTTGGTATGATTGATGTGGACAGCGTTTGACCATGACTGTGAAAGTTAAGAGATACATGAGTTTTGTCAACTGAATGTGTAGTTTTCTTCGTCTAATCTCTTCCAGGCAAGTATGTTGCATTTCAATTCGGAAGCCCTAATGTCTCCTCCTATGCATTCAGCTGTTCTCAAAGCAATCTCATTGTCTAAAAAATTTGGTGGCCTTATATTTTTCGATTTGAATCTGCCCATGCCCTTGTGGAAATCACATGACGTAACTAGGGAATTGATCAAGAGGGCTTGGGAGCAAGCAGACATACTTGAGATGACCAAGTATGAACTAGAATTCCTTCTGGATGAGGGGTACTACTCATGGAGGAGAGGTTACAAGCATCAATACTATGCTGAGAATCACGAGCGAAGCATGGACAGGAGAGATTATTACCACTACACCCGTGAGGAAATCTCCCCACTGTGGCACGATAAGTTGAAGTTCCTATTCGTGACAGATGGAACACTTCGGATTCATTACTATACACCTTCTTTTGATGGTGTGGTGGTTGGAACGGAGGATGTGCTTATAACTCCTATGACTGCTGATAGGACGGGATCTGGTGATGCTGTTGTCGCTGCTATCATTAGGAAGCTGACAACACAACCCGAGATGTTTGAAAATCAAGATGTTTTGGTGAGGCAGCTTCGCTTTGCAATTGCTGCAGGGATTATAGCGCAGTGGACTATTGGTTCTGTGAGAGGGTTACCGACGGCGAGTGCTGCCCAAAATCTGAAAGAACAAGTTTATGCGCCATCAATGTGGTAGAAGGGTAGTTTCATTAAAATCAGTCCACACTGTAATCTCCATTTTGATGTTTGTCTTCTGTCTGTAGCAGTGGTTTAAGATGTATGTATGTAACGAAGAGAGACAGTGTAAATGATGGAGAAATACTTCAGACTGAATTACACATTTTTGTTTCCCCTTTTCATTTTGCTAACTATCGAAATCTGCCATGGCAGTTTGTGTCATTCGAGTACTTCAACTGAACTCAGTTTCGTTGCCTAATTTGATCATTTCAACCCATGTCAACAATGTAATTGAATCAGTTTAAGAAGACAAAGTAAGCAGATTGTTTTCAGTTCTTGGCATTGGTTGAACCTCAGGCGTGTCTGGTCTTTGTGGCCGGCAATTCAGCAGTTAGGTTTTAAATGCCATTTACAGGGGTCCTTGTCATGAACCTTGCCTTAAGCATTTGTTACGATCCTAATGTTCCACATCGACTAAGTATGGGTTTGGTCTTGCGTATATATTGCTATTGGGCAATCTCTGCTTGGAAGCCGAGTTTTTACCCATGAGTTTGTATCAGGCTTCTCGATGTTCCAACTGTTAGACCATTTTGAATTTGAATATATATATACAGAACGGTTCCGGGGACCCCTAAAAAAACTTCTAAAAAAACCCCCAAATCTTAATCTCATAGTTCCCGATCAAATTTTGATGATCCGAGCCGCTCAATGTGTTCAGAATGTGATTTTAAGGATGCCTACGAGAAATTGGCAAAAAAATAACCGGGAAGGGCTTGATTTGAGCAGTTTTTTATTGAACCGTTCAATAAAAACTGTTCTGATGAAGCCTTCCCGGTCATTTTTTTTTGCTGATTTCTTAGGGGGAACCCTTAAAATCACGTTCTGATTACATTGAGCGGCTCGGATCATCAAAATTCGATCGGAAATTTTGGGAAGTTTTTTTAGAGGTTTTTTAAGGGTCCCCGGAACCGCCATCATTCAGATGATGAGGAACTGGAAGTCTGGAACCATATGCAGCTTTGACAATACTTATTCTCTTTGGAAATACACATTTGAAATATTCATCTCCCTTGTGCCATTTTGGTTCAAAGGCACTTTTGTCACTTTCCTGCCAATGAGAATTTCTTCCGATCATGCCTAAAGTCCAGATAGGGTTCGAGAATTTTCTTTTCAACCTAGCTGCATCTCTTTTCAAAAAACGTCTGTGTCTGCCCATTTTTTCTGTTCCATTCTCAATTTTTTGAACATACGAAGTCCCCAATTGGATCAAGTTTAGAATTTTCACAGAGCTGTCCACCGGATGGTAAAACATTCCGAACCATCTTAATTGCCTTTTCCTGCTTCTGTCAAATCTACTAGAAACTTCAAGAAATTGGAAAAGAAGGGAAAAGTTCTTTTATATCCCTTCGATTTTTACCAAAAATTCATTTTGGTTCTTTACCTTTCAATTTCGGCATAAAAATACTTCAACTTTCCAATTTTTTTCAATGTCATCCTTTAGAAGGAATCCATTTTATTTATAGGGACCAACGGCCGCGCCGGGCCGTCTCCGGCCACCGAACAGCCGATTCGAGCCGTCCAAAAATTCTAAAAAAAAAACCGAGGGGGCTAAACCCGGGAATCAACGGCATCCGATATGTGTAGAGTGTTTGATCCAAACACCCTATTTTTCGTGTATATATGTATATATCCCTAAAGGATGACATTGAAAAAATTTGAAAAGCCGAAGTATTTTTATGCCGAAATTGAAAGGTGGAGGATCAAAATGAATTTTTGGTCAAAGTCGAAGGGATATATAAAAGAAATTTTCTCAGAAAAGAAAATTCAAGTGAAGCAACTTAGCTAGGTTTAGGCTACATGTGGCACATGTAATACTAATTGCTTTCCAGTTTTTCAGAACAATCAAAGTTGGTTGGTGTTTAGTTTAGTTTTAGTAGTGGATAGAGAGAAATATAGGGTAATGATCGGACAGAGATAGAGAGAGAAATGAAATTAATAATTAGAGATATAGGGTAATAATTGGAGAAAGATATAGGGTAATGATTGAAAAACAAAACTAAAACTAAAGAAATTTGGCAACCGAACACAGCCAAAAGTTTTGCCATTTTCATGAATTCGCATCTTGAAATATTCATAATGGTTCACAAACTCCACCCTCAACGTTTATTCATGTTAGGCACTTAGGCTCATCAGTTTGTTAATTATTTGCATGTTAGCTTTAAATTCTCTACCAGAAAACTTAATGCCTGTCGCATCATGCTGGATCTTTTAATCTTCTAGTGCCAGGCCGAAAGAAAAGTCCTTACGCCTAATTTCGCCAAATATCATCTTCTTGATAAGGCCGAATCATTTTCTGAATTCGTCTCTATCGTAGAGAGACTAGTTCTTGCTACTCAAACGACAGTACTGTAAGCATCTGGGGGAGCAGACAGTGTTGGGATTTGTCCCACATTGGTTAATTATCTCCTCCAAAACTAGTATATGAGCCTGGGCGGCCTCTCCACTCTTTGCCAATTGGTTTGGAGTTGGATGCTTTAACAGAACTTACCATCGCTTCACCACGACCTCTAACATCTGCTCTTTTTCTTTATTCTTTCTTGGATTCAATTCTGTGAAATTTCTCTGTCATCCTAATAGTATGTACACGTAACGATGATGTTTTGAAATACTTTTCCTAGCAAGAAAATGCAGTAGAAGCATCTAAAGTTCTGTTTGCTTGTAGAAAAGCTTTGAAATGAAAGGAGTACGTAGAAGTTTCAAAATACCGATTACGTAGCGTACTAATTCCCGAGAAAGAAAAAGGGGAGTGATTTTCACACTCCCTTTTTTGATATCCACAACTCCTTTTTTTTTTTTCCTTTTTCTAGCATTGAAAGCGTACGTCTATTTTTCACTAAGAGACAAAAAATGGAGTGTGGATATTAAAAAAAAAAAATGGACCGTAAAAATCAATTCTCAAGAAACAATAAAGAAAAAACTAACTCCACGTAACAGGGAGAATGTACTGTGCCATGTATCCGTTCTGTTCGCGATATCAATCATCTATAACCTTCTTTACCCTTTCCCATATCTACATCAAAACTGAAACTTGCATCTGAAAAAATCAAATCAATCCCGAGACGCCATCGTTGGTTGCCATCATCTCCTGAATGGTGAAAAACCTGTTCCCATGTTTTACAAGCGTTTGAAGCAATGCACTTCATCCACACCTGACCGGCGAAGAAGAATAGGAAATTTCACTATCTTTTTGAAGAAGTTTTTAGACTTGATCTCCGTCTCGGTCTAGGGTCACTGATCTTGTCCTGAGGTTTATTACAGACACAACCCGGAAAAGGGTTGGCGTAGAAATTCTCCTCTAGCTTTGGCGATTCCCCTGGCAATCTAGGATACGGTTCTCCAAGCCTATCCGAGTGCAACTTCTTAACCTCTGAGGAGAATTCTTCCCAAGACACAGTACCCTCATCCAGCTGATCAATCAATCCAACGAAAAGTTGTCTGAAATGGGAAAAAAAAACACACATGTTGTGAATTAATTAGCTCAGAACTTGATAAAGTAGTGCTAGGAAAACAAGGCCTAAGAAGAGGCAATTAGTTTGGAATGCAGGTGATATACCTGTCAGGTTTTATAGTCTTTCGGAACCCTTCAAACCTCCGGTGCCCTTGAACCGCCTTAGCCATGTTCCCATCGTATGTATAAAGAAAAACATCACTTTCTACTGCTACGATGTAATCCAAGGCAGCAAGCCGATTCTGGTACTGCTTAAACGGCTCAAGCTCTTCTTCGGTTGCAAGTGTCGAATGGGAGAAGACATTTGGGTACTCCAAACGGAACGCATCCATGCTGTTACTACCGTAAATTTCCCCTGCGACTATGTATATTGTTGTGGACGACGGATACCCCATGGCCTTAAGGAGTAAGGCTGCCTCCCTCGGGGACATAGGGCATCCTCCTTGGATTCGTCGTTCTTTGCTGTCTATCTCCTTTTCCTTCCAATGCTTTACGCTGTACCTCATGGTACGAAGCTCCTCGTCCTCTGAGGCGGTGAGATTGTTACTGCAACCCGTGAATGCAAGCATATCTTTCTCATATCTGCAAACAAGATTTGTGATCTACTGAGTATTTTTTACTGAGTCACACAAACCAAATCAGCTCTTAATAGGTACCTTAAGTGGAGGGCAACATATGGCTCATTATCATTCCTCAGTCTATCAACCAACTTGTGCCCAAGCTCCTCAATCTCCGGTGTGTACCGGAGAGCATCGTAATTGGCCCGGCACCTGAGCCTCTGTATGGAAGGCGCGAGGTCGTTATTAGTCAGTCGTGAATCGGAGTGAGTGAACTTGATCACCTTGTGCTGTTCCAGCAACCTAACCATGTCTTCTCTATAGTAACTAGCCTGCACATGAAAAAAAAAAAAAAACCATCTAAGAAAACAGTTCCGTCGAAAGAAAGATGAAACCGATTGATGAAAGAGTGGAGATGACTGCTGCACCTTCGACCAGGAAATCGGGGCCTTAGGAAAGGGCTTGATTGCAGCGTGGCTAGGCGGCAAAGACTCGACTACTTCGATATCTTCTCTTAGAACTTCAATGAAGTGCTTCCAATCGAAAATATCCTTAAAATCACTGCATAGGAGAATTGGAAGTTATTGAACCAACATATTGATCAATAAAACGGCGAATTTCGGCTAAACGGAAGGAGGGGGGGAAGTAAGTACCTTGGGTCTGTCCAGAAAGAGTCATGATCAAGAGAAGGAAGAACCAATGTGGCATTCATGATCTTTGCAACAGCAACCATATCACATATCTACCAATACACATCAACAAAGAGGTTCAGCTAAAGACCAAAATCTTGTTCTAAGATTGAAAATTTCATTTGAGCTGATATTGAAGCTTACCCCGGTTCTCATTTGATTCAATCCACCGTTGGCGTGGACTAAAATATAGCCATTGGTTGCAGAACCCGGCGTCCCTAAAAGAACATATCGAACGCGTAAATCAAACGGGTGATCGATTTTAACGAGAATTTTCGTTGACAAAGAAGGAAATGGATGAACGGAGCATACTTATTCGATTCTTCGGCCGAGAAACGCACTGGTAATAGCTATCGCTGTTTGGTTTCGTCCAGATTTCCGGTGTCTGTAAACAAAAGCAGGATGAAAAGGCTAAGCTTTTTCTTGTGTGAACAGAAAAAAAGGCCAAGCTGAGTGGAGAAGAATTGCGGGAATTTTTTTAGTGCCGGGTGGGTACCACGCGGTGTCCGCTCAACTCATCCGAGCCATCCAATGCGTTTTTGGAGGGCTCGGATATGCCGAGCGGATATCACGTGATATAAATTCACCTGGCACCGAAAATTTCTCGAAGAATGGCACGTATTGATGAAAATTCTAAATTAAACAAGTTTGACTTTTGTAGCATTAAACAGCTTTGAATAATATAATTGGATAATGGAATAAGTTACTAAAATAATGCCACGTATGGTTTTTCTGGGCAGTTTCAAGTACAGACTACTAATTTAAAAAACAAAAACTGGGGGAAAAAGGCAAAAAAAAATGTTTTTGTTTCCACCAACATCTTGATTAGAAAAACTCCTAGTCTTGCTCTAATAGTTGAGGCTGAGGACTTGCAGACCCGGCTCAACTAGTGGACGATGAAATTAATCTTCGAGAGGTTAGTCAGCGTGCAAGTAAGCTAATCGAACTTTCCGAGTTACGTACTTCCCGAGTTACGTAAAAATTATCTGGACACGAAAGCTAGTAACGTAAAACTCCAACCGGCGAAAAATGAAGTGATTAGAAAACAAAATCCCAGGAGTTATTAATTATAATTTGTTGGTCAAAAGCACACGTTTTTGCCGCCATTAAAAGTGGGTCAAAAACGGACCAGATGTGAAACCCACTCGTCAACCCCTGATCTCCCTGTTTGGTTACTATAATAAAACACCCAGGAACGTAAAAAGAAAAGAAGGTCCGTCGCCACAAAATTCCTATTCAATAAAGCTTAATATCGTTACAGTTTTATCGGATGTCCCCAAAGAGGACCCCAATCAAGGTCAATACTCCGAAGTTTCCATAAAAAAGTTTGTCTTTTACCATATGGATAGTCCAAAGGTTTCCTCTGTTTTCCAGCAAGCCAAATGCAAGAAGACAGCTGGGGAGAAAAATACTTTTCTCCAATACACGTTTGGGTGTTAAAAAACTCAAACTCAATCAAGCTTAATTTGCGTACTAATTTCGTCGTTAACGGGGAAAAGTTCATAGTTTCCCCAATTGATGTAAAGAATTAATCTTTTACCAAAAAGAGCAGTTTTGACACATTCCCTTATCTTCCTCTGTTTTCTAACAAACCAAACGCAAACCGGCCCGGGTATCTGGTTATTACTATTGAACATGAGGACAAGTGGGGAGAAAATGCTTACTGGGTACTTCTCTAATACCCTGTTTGGGCATTACAAATTCAAACTCAATCAAGCTTGATACTAAACTCTCCCCTAATTGGCGTCCTAAAAAGTTCAAAATTTTCCCTTTCTTTCCCAAGATTTCTCAGAAACCAAACAAACAAATAGGCAAAATAGGCTCTGGGCTTTGGAATGGAGAATCCATTTTCTATGCGTGCTAATGAAATTAAGTAACCAAAAAAAAGAAGAGGTAAAGATGAAAGAGATCAGGAGGAATGCTACGTACACAACTCTCGACCACAACTGACAACTGGGTCCGGGACGGTTCGATGCACATGGATTCACATGCATCGGCTTCGTACCCGATTTTGTCCGGAGTTGTGGTCGAGAGTTGTGTCCGTAGACTTTCTCTCGGGAGGAAGGGAGAAAAATACTTACTTGGTTATTTTCCAATACCCGCTTGGGCATAACAGAACCAGATATTGCCTCGATTTCATTGACAACCCTCTGGGCCATATCCAACTCGTCCCTAAACGTCTGGAGGATCAGCATTCCACTATTCTCTCTCCTCCCCCAATTCTCTCTCCTCTCCCCCCTATCACAACCCACCATTAAAAAAACCTTAAACAGCGCGGAAAGCACCACCACCATCATCAGCGCCGCGAAAATCGGACGGCCCAGCCTCCTCCCCGTGACCAGGCACTGCGCCACCGTGCACGCGCGGATCACCGAGTCGCCAATCTTCGTGCTCTTCTTCGGCAGCAACAAGATGTAATGGTCGTGTTCGAGGTCGTTCAGGGACGAACAATCTGAACCCCGTTCGGCGTCGGCCAAGTCTGGCACGCGGCGGCGGTGGGTGGTGGGGCCGAGGTGTCGTGGGCTGCCGGTGCAGGAGGCGGTGCTAGTGGCGCCAACGGTTGACATTGGCTGAGAGAGAGAGAGAGAGGGGGAGAGGGAATTAAGAACCGTTGCCTTCGTTTTAAGGTGGTGGTGGTGGCGTGTCGCGCCTTTTTTTATTTTATTTCTCTCTCCCTCTCTCTGTATGCAAAGCAAATTGAGATATGTACATATATATTGAGAGAGAGAGAGAGAGAGAGAGAGAGAGAAAGAGAGAGAGAGAGTCACAGGCCACATGGTGGACTGGGAGTCTGGGATGGACTTTAATTGGGGGTAATTTATCTAAGTAATTAGCTAAATTAAAGACATCTGCATCGACTTTAATTGGGGGTAATTTGACTAAGAGCAATGATAAGCGAACGCAACTTTAAAACACACTTCTGCACACAATTGTATCCAGACCATTGAATGCACGTTTGTCCACATGCATCGAATGGTTTCGAACATAATAATAAGATTTTTTGTTATTTTCAATTAGCTAAATTAAAGAAATATAATTAAGATGATTTTTGGGTTTGCTAAGGCTAAAAGAAATATAATTAAGATGATTTTTGGGTTTGCTAAGGCTAAAATTTAACCAACTGGGCTAGTTTAGTTTTTTCTTTTAATTATTCGACTAGCTAGCTCAGTTGATCAAGACGGTTGCATTTCACTAGAGTCTAAGAGTTTGAATCGCCATCTTCGTGTGAGTGTTCTACCCTTAGTGGTCCTTTTTTCATTTTTTCTCTGTTTCTTCTCTATGATGAGTTTATTTCTGGTTTGGTTATCTCGTGAAGTCGTGAACTCTCGCAATTGATGTAGTGTCTTATTTTGTAACTAGTGCTAACCCGTGCCTACGGCACTACGCATCCCGGTTGGAAGGGGATGGCAGTTGTGTGATTTAGGTGAAAATCATGGGCACTTAACCGGGAAGTGGGAGGATGCACTATAGCCTTTGGATCAAACAAATCTGAGCCGTTGCAACAACTTGTCCCCACACCCTTCTGTTTTATAATAGAGATTCATACAAGATGTATATGATCTCTCCTATCTATTGAAAAAAAAGGCTAAAATGTAGAGGTTATTACATACTAATTGGGGCTGATCTATTTAATTAGCTACATTAAAGAAATTTACGTTGACTTTAATTGAGGGTAATCTATCTAATTAGCTAAATCAAAGAAATTGGATTAAGCTGATTTGTAGGGTTTTCTGGGGCCAAAATTAAGGAGCTACTTATTCTTGTTATTGAGGTAACCAATCTAATTAGCTCTAAAGAAATTAAATTAAACTGATATTTAGGGTTTTCGAAGGTTTAAATTGAGGGGTTACTATTAATTTTGCAGGATTAATTCGATTACTCTTCATCAATGAATTCCTTAATTTCTTAGAATTTGAGCTTTCATATATAGAGTTCAATTTACAAGGACAAACCAAATAACTATAGAAGCCAAATTCTTTTTCTAGGGCTTCCGTCTCGTTTGGGAAAAAAGATTATTCGACAAAATCAATAAAATTATAGTGCATTCTTATTTTAACTGTAATATTGTTATAGACAGTATAAATCTTGTTCGATAGATTTCATTTAGTTCTACCAGACAAAAATTTTAAAATCTGAAAACAAATTGAAACTACAAAATAAATAAGCTTGTCTATTTTCATAAATAAATCCCCTTTTATTTGCCACCTTTGTTTGCCGGGGTGAGTATCATTTATAAGAGAAAAATTACTCCGATATGTGCATTCTGTCTATAAACTATGCCAACTTACCCTTTAGGGCCAGTACAAACCAGGGACAGAACCAGGATTTCATAAACTTGGGCGTCGAACTATGAACAACGAGATTTTGAAATTTTACAATTCCCGAATCTAATAGTTTGTTTGGTTTAAATTTTATAGTTCCCGAATCTAATAGTTTATCAAGACCGTGCGCAGACAGAGAAATTGGGTTTTGGGACCCAAAATAAACACATTCGTAAAACATTTAAATGTCTAAATAACACCCAATACAAAATACAATGCTTAAGCATTCTTAACAAACAAAAAAACAACAAATACTAATACTAAAATTTGAAAAAAAAAAAAACTCCGAAACAACACGGGGGCCGTGGCCACCATATGCCCGCATCCCGTCTCTGGTACAAACAGAGTTCTGAATTCAACTAGGAACCTCGCAAGTGGTCGTAGAAATTGATCAATCAGCGCGCAGATTCACCCGGACACTGGAGTTATGAAAAAATTTATCACCGGCGACCATTATATATTAGAAGCGACGTGTACACATACGTAAATCTATACTCTCTCTCTCTCTCATTTGACTTGTAAGTATTTGGAATTAAGGTGAGGATTACGTGGTAAGTGGCAATCTGGACCACACTCTTCGATCGAATAAAAGACTAGGTTATAGTAACTTAATTAGGAGTAATTAAGTACTGTGTTTTATTAATGATAAAATGTTTACCGAAACCAGGAACTTTGAACAATAGAATTTAGAGCCCACTTAGATCCCAAAGCATAATTAAAATGCATTGGTTTTAGATCCGGAGGATGCTAAGCACTTAATAATTGCGTTTAGATTCGAATTAAACTCGATTAATTAGTTCCTATGTAACTGGACACCGCTCCATGCACTCCAGCTTCCGCCGGAGATACTGTCTCCCCGTGTCCCTCATTGCAATTATCTTATTATTTATTTTAATTTTTGGAAATTATTCCGTCCACTTCGATCATTGAAATCATTATTTTTTTTTTCCAATTTTGTCAAGGCAACACATGGTTGGATATTAACCACCACTTTATTATTACTATTTTGCAATATTTATCCAGTATTTTAAAACTGATCAGTTACTCTTTCCATCTCTTTTTGATTGTCCAGATTCGTAATTTCAACTTATTAAAGAGACATCATCATTACATCTATCCCATCAACTTTTACCTCAATTTTCCAAGATTATCCTTTACTTTATCCCTTAACTCTTTATCAATGGCATCTTATATATATATACAAAAATATGGAGTGTTTGATCCGAGCACCTACACACATCGGATGCCATTGATTCTCGCGGAAGCCCACTCGGTTTCTTTTTATAGAATTTTTGGACGGCTCAGATTGGCCGTCCGGTGGCCGGAGTGAGCCCGGCGCGGCGTCGAGATTCCGATCGAGATCCCTTCCCGTTGAGAACTGTTGTTTGTTAAGTACTTATTTTCCATTTTACGAGACATGTCATTCTCTCACAATTATACATCACCTCTAATTCAAAAAAATAAGTAGTAATTAACTTAATTATTTCTCTTAGCCGAACGGGACCTGCTATATATGTATACATTGAAATCAGTTCAATTAGAATTAAACTCAATTAATTAGGTAGCTGTTTCTACGTAACAAAGACACCACTGATCTATACGCTTCAGCTTCCGCAAACCACGTTGATCTTGCTGGTTTTTTGTGAACTTTTATTAATTGAGTCCAACTCGATAGTTGAAAGAAATTATTATACTATTTTTATAGTGTTTCCTAAATAACTGAGCTAGCTAGGGTGTCTAGGTCAAATTGCAATTACATATATTCAGCTATATAGAAAGCTGCTACCCACACAGACAAAACTACACAGATTGTGCACATATTTTTTTTGTGGGGCCAATCACGAGTCTCACACAAATGATCCGAGTAGTTCAGTAAATGTAAAACATCTTTTCAAGAGTTTCAGTAAAAAAATCAGCTAAATCCGATACTTATAGGTTCCCGATCCAATCATTTAACTCTTCATTGAGATTTTCAAGATAATGAAAAGTTAAATGATTTGATTGAGCACTTATAGATATCGGATTGAGTTGATTTTTTACGGAACCCTTAAAAAGAGTGTTCTACATTTAATGAACGGCTCGGATTATCTGTTCATAAAATGTCTGTGTGGACAGACTTTCTGAGCTATATATGCGTTAATGGTACGTGTTGATGAATTCATAAACATGGAGTAATTGGGATCATTGCAATAGAAAGAAAGCCCGCAAATGAGCTAACGGGGGGCCAGAACGATTCTCACTCAGAACGCTGCTACAGGTACAGTAGCGGCTGTACAGCAGCCACGTACAGATCCCGTTTACGCCCGTCTCGGGTCCCGCAAAGACGATCGGAGCCGTTCATTTTGTTCAAAATACTTCATTTATGGTTCCTGTAAAAAATTACCTCAATCCGATATCGGAAATGGTGTTTAAAAATCATCCAACTTTACTTCAAAATTTAGCCTAAATTTTGAAGTAAAGTTGAATGATTTGTAAACACCCTTTCCGATATCGGATTGAGGTGATTTTTTACAGAGACCATAAACGAAGTATTTTGAACAAAATGAGCGGCTCCGATCATTTAGCTGAGCATAATTTCTGGATTAAATTTTTTTTATCTTATTTTTTTTGTTTCTTCTGAACTTTTATTAATTTTGCATCAGAATTTTCTCGGCCTATTTATTCATCTTGACGAGAAACATTTCCAAAATAAAAAATATTACCGAAAAATTTATTTAAAGACAAATAATACTAGAAAACTATAAAAAAAAATCAGATAACAAAATTGGGTCCAACTCTCCCTTCTGCTAAAGAAAATAAGTACTTATTTTTTGAATTAAAGGTGACGTTAGGGGTGTACACGGTCCGGATTGGTCCGGTTTTTTAAAAAATCAGTAACCGGACAATTTCAAACGGTTTTAGAAAATTGGGAACCAGAACCTAACCAATATATGCATGGAACCTAACCAGAACCAAACCGCAAGATCGGTCCGGTTTTGGTTCGGTTTCGGTTCTATCCAGTAAGTATCCAAACACTTATTTACAAAATATGAACTCATAAAATTAAAGAAACAGGAAGATAATCTGCTGGAATAGGAAAGGAAGGAAGAAAATAAAAACTTTCCTAACAAATGAGATTTCATCTCTAAACAAATTAAGTTTAGCAAGGAAAAATATTTAACCTACCAAATTCAAATACATATTTAATTACACACACATATGTATTTCTATATTTATCTTAGATTTAAACGGTCCGGTTCGGTTCTAACCACGGTTCAATAATTGAGAACCAGTAACCGAACCAAAATTAACGGTTCTTATTTTTTGGAACCATAACCTGACCGTAGAACCACAGAACTGGACTATAGGAGGGTTTGGTCCGGATCGGACATATTTTACGGTTCGGACAGTTTTCTTGAACACCCCTAGGTGACGTATTATAAGAGAATGATCTGTTAACGTAAAGCAAAAAATAAAAATCTTAGGAACGGGATTTCCGTTTGATAAAAAAAAATACGAAAATTCAATCCGTGTGGGGTACTGTTAATCTTTGACCACTTCCGATTCTCAAAAGTTCGGTGGTGCGAAGGCTCTCTCCATACATCATTCCATTCGTGTGGAGTGGAGACACGTGTCGTCGATCGAAATGGGCCACGTCTCTCTGCCGTACATACGTCGGTACACTATATATCTCAGTCATTGCCAAACCAAATTACAGGGAAAACTTGGTTGTCACACACACATATAAGTGTGGGGTCCTCCCCCGTAATTTGACCATTGGATTCTCAGAAGTGGACCAACCACCGCCCTCCCTGGCGGAGTCGCGGAGCGGTTCATTTGATGGGGTGTAGTGTGGAATTCGAGCCGTTCATATCAACTATTAATGAACCAGTCTACCCACACAGACAAAAATGCACAGATTGTGCAGGGATTTTTTTGTGGGGCCCACCACGGGTCCCATACAAATGATCCAAGCCGTTTATTAAATGTAAAACACTTTTTCAAGGGTCCCATATGAAAAATCAGCTCAATCCGATACCTATAAGTTCTCGACCCAATCATCTAACTTTTTCATTGAGATTTCAAGAAAATAAAAAGTTAAATAATTGGATCGAGCATCTATAAGTATCGTATTAAGATGATTTTTCACGGGAACCCTTGAAAAAATGTTTTACATTCAATGAACGGCTTAGATCATTTGTGTGGGATCCGTGGTGGGCCCCACAAAAAATCTGTGCATGTAATGTTTGTGTAGACAGACTTTCTGACTATTAATGGTTTTGATTTAATCTCGGCAATGGACAACTTGGATCTGCAGGAGCCGAGACAGGATCTGGACCATTGATTGTCGATATGTAAGGCTCGGATGATGCACTAAATGGGGATAATGGTCCTTTGCATTGTCACGTGTTATTCTTGGACCGTCTTTACCACCTATTGATATAGGCACCTTTCAAAAGAATCCACGGCTCTCATACCAATTTGTACTGAGAACGAGAGAACTAAAGCATTACGTGACAGTACTCTGAAAACATTGAATTGTAGTAACTCACATCTCAGCTGTTTTGGAGCCACTGAGCCACATTATTACATTTATTATTAAAGTCAAATGCTAAAGTCAAATTTTTAATTTTTTTACTTTCTTAACAAATCCTTATCAAAAATTTTTTTTTTGCTAAAGTCAAATTTGCTTCCTATTAGCCATCAACAAAAATATGTAAAAGGTATCTAAATTGCCAAGAAATGTCAAAATCTATCGCACCTCATATATATTTTTTAGGAACTTATATATACTGTACTGTCGTTTGCATGATGTTATTTCCAGTTGACATGCAAGCATCTTGAATCTTATCAAGCATTTATCTCACTTAGTTGGGAGTAATTCCTTGTATGGTTTAGTGACAGAATACAATAATGCCTTCATCCATGTCTAGGTTTTCAAAAGCCCTAATTTTTTAGCAACCCAAATTTGAGGAATAGGGGATTTTTTTTGGAAAGATTATTTTCAGCTTATACTTGAGTTAAGGAAAACTGATCAAATTTGAAAAAATTAAGGCAAACTGATCAAAGAAGAAACTCAAAATTAGGGCAAACTGATTAATAGGAAAGATTCAAGTATAGAGAAAATTAATAGGGCTAATTAGAGAGAGAGAGAGAGGCCTTGGTAGTGTGTCTGCTTTAAAGGTTCTAACCGTGCGAGAGAGAGCCCGACGGTGGTGGAGGTCGCCAGAGTGAGAGCGTTACCTCGAGCAGAGAGAGAGAGGGTCGTCGGCGCGTGGTGGTGGGTGGTCGTCAGCAGGGGCTCATCGGTCGGACCTTGTCGGTCGCGAAGTGGAGGGCGCTGGATGGGGGGGGGGGGGGGGGGGGGTGCGGGGGTCCACGGGATTAGCAGACGTTGAGAGGGGAGGAGAGAAGTTTGCAGCGGGTTTTAAGTTTTAGGGGTGGAATGGATGATTTAATCTCAGCCCTTGAAATGGAGGGTTGAGATGGGCTATTTTTTTAGAGGTTTTTTAAGCGGTTTCCGGAACCGCCCCGATTATATATATTGTAATTGCGGTAAATCTGAAACGGTACCCGGTATTTAACAGGTACCGGTATGTACCATACCAGTAGGAAAACCGATACCCTAGCCGGTACGGTATTCAGAACATTGGTGTGGAATTCAAGCCGTTCATATCAACTATTAATGGTTTTGATTTAATCTCGGCAATGGACAGCTTGGATCTGCATGAGCCAAGACAGGATCTGGACCATTGATTGTCGATATGTACGGCTCGGGTGGTGCACTACATGGGGATAATAGTCCTTTGCATCGTCACGTGTTGTTCCTGGACCGTCTTTACCACCTATTGATATAGGTACCTTTCAAAAGAATCCACGGCTCTCATACCAATTTGTACCGAGGAAGAAAGCACTAAAGCATCACATGACAGTACTCTGAAAACACTGAATTGTAACTCACATCTCAATTAGTAAAGTCCTGTATTTCATTTGGACTATCCCTTAATAAGTGTCTATTTTGTAAAGTTAGTGGGTAAAAGTTAGTACATTATTCATTTTGCCCCTAAAAGTAGATACATTTTGAAAAGTTAGTGAGTAAAAATGTAATGATGATGTCTCCATAGAGGGTAAGTAGAGAAAGTGAAGGTAAAAGTTGATGTGAAATGTGTAATGGTGATATTTTTTTTAATAAGTTGGAGGTACGAAGCGGGACACTTAAAAATGGACAGAAGGAGTAATATGTTTTGGAACCACTGAGCCACATTATTACATTAATTATAAGCTTTTTGGCTTCTGTGCAATCTTAAATTGTGTACTCACTAAAAATCAGTGGCGGACCCATAAATTATTTATAATGAGGGCACGCAATTATTCATAACCTAAAAGAATTTCACCGTCAACTATAATTATACACCATTCCAAAAGTTTTTAAACATATCCACACATATGTATTCTCTGCTAGATTTTTTCACTTGAGTGGTGAAGCGGCAAAATACGTTTTCCAAAATTTTGTTTTAATGTTCTGTTCTATCTTATTCTTTCCTTACTTAATAAAATGACTCAGATTCCCTGCAAGTGCAATTTGCCCACAAGTATATCTCCTCTTGTCAATCCGAACCGTTCAAATGATAGGGCTCGTCATATGATTTGTCCATTAAAAAATCTATGTTGATTAGACTTTAAATTAAAACAACTCTATCGAAATACTTATACTCATAAAAAAATACATGGTCTAACAATTTTTTGCATAAATAAAATGTTCTTATCAAGTTGTTATCAGTGTCCGATCAACTTGATTTTTTAGGTGGACAAATTATTTGACAATCTCTACGTTATATGAATCATCGAGAAAAGATTCACAATTGTGCGAAATATATTTCGCACCTCTAAATCAAACAAAAAAAAATCTTAGTTGAAAAAAATAGTATGAGAGGGTGTGGGGGCACGTGACCCTTAGTAAGTCCGCCTATGCTAAAAATTGTTCCAATTTCAAGGTCGCTACGATAAAACAAAAATCGAAGGTCAAAAATCACATGATATATTCCAATATACCCTTGAAAAATGTAGTACATCTATCACGCACATGTGACATATTCATTTGAGAAGCTAATCAGTCACCTCATATACGTTCGCCTTCCCAACTACTAGATTTTACGCCGTTCATGGTATCAACGAGACTTACAACAATAACAATATCGATGCACTTATCACAAATGCTAAAGTCAAATTTTTTATTTTTTACTTTCTTAACAAATCCTTATCAATTTTTTTTTTTTTTGCTAAAGTCAAATTTGCTTCCTATTAGCCGTCAACAAAAATATGTAAGTAAAAGGTATCTAAATTGCCAAGAAATGTCAAAATCTATCGCACCTCATATATACTTTTTAGAAACTTATATATACTGTACTGTCGTTTGCATGATGTTATTTTCTTTATTTTTTTTTTTACCATCATTCAATGAAGTATTGGCATATAAATATCATAACAAAGAGAGATCCCTGCGTCACTGACAAATTGAAAGTTCAATTTGTCAGCTTTCTACTAATATCCCGTTCTGCTAAATAAGTCAATTGGCTTTTTTTTTTGTCCTTATTCAAATTTTTTTTGTATTTGTTCGTTTATCGTCAATTTTTTGGGGATTATTGTATCGTCATGACAAAAGGAATCTAAAAAGTTAAAAATTACGATCGAAACCTAATTTTTTTGAATAAAGACAAAAATAAGCCAATAAGCCAATTTTTTCGTCTTTATTAAAAAAAAGGATTTCGATCATAATTTTTTACTTTTTAGGTTCTTCTTGTCATGACGATGCAATAATTCCCAAAAAATTGACGATAAACTAACAAATACGAAAAAAATTTAAATAAAGACAAAAAAATAAACCAGTTGGCTTATTTAGCTGAATGAGGTTAATACTATGCTCCTTAAGTTTATTTCGTTTTTACTTCAACCCTCAAAGTATTCTTTTCCTAATATGCTGGAATTTATTCCCTTAATTTGTTTTGGGGTTTTGAATGTGCGTCGAGATTATATTTTTAGATTGGTGCAACAAATGATGTTTAGAGTTTGTTGCGGCAGTGATGGCACACCACGTTGGTGGTGGTAATGTTTAAGAGTTTGTTTCGGCGGTCAAGTGGTGTTGATCGACTTATAGAGTCTGTTGCGGCGGTGATGACGACACACCGCTTTGGTGATGCGGCGGTAAGGTGATGTTGCACCACTCGGGGGTGTGATGACGTTGTGCGTTTGTAGCGGCGATAATGACACACCACTTTGGTGGTGCGGCGGTAAGGTGATGTTGCACCGCCCGGGGTGAAATGATGTTTTGAGTTTGTTGCGGCGATAATGACACGCCGCTTAGGTGGTGATGATGGATGATAGCGAGGCTCTCGAGGTACAGACGAGAGACAAAAAAAAGTCTGTTTTAACAAAAAGGGAAAAAAAAAGAAAAAAGAAAAAAAGAAACAGGTGAACTCATGTACTGCCGGCTTGTCAAGATAAAATTCCGAATCCCCCATTGATCATAGAGCAAAAATGCTAGGGGTACATATGAAATGTACATATTATGTACATATGAGTTTTGTGGGGCCCACCTCGGGTCCCACAAAGATGATTCAAACCGCCCATTATTTTTCAAACATTTTTTTATGGAGCCCTGTAAAAAATCAGCACAACCCGACATCAGTAAGGATTTTTTTTTTGCCCCTACAAATTCAGAAAAAATCCTTACCGATATCGGGTTGAGCTGAGTTTTTACAGGACTCCATAAAAAGATGTTTTAAAAATAATGGGCGGTTCGGATCATTTTTGTGTGACCCGAATTGGACCCTACAAAATTTATATGTACATTGTATGTACATTTCATATGTACCAATAGCAGCACTCATCATAGAGCATAGAGTGTGTTACAAATATTGGTTGGTTAAAATATGGAGTAATTATCGAGTGCTCTTGGAGCATGGGGTCAAGTGGCACTTCAAAGCTAATGACCACACAATTTATGTGGTCCGTACGCTTGATTATCGATCTCACATGATTTTGTGATGGCTAGGAGGTCCTGGAGCACCACTTGGCCTTTCCTCCCGGAGCAGCCAATAAATTCTCCTGAAATGACCCAATTCAAAAATGACCTTGACCTAGCATTGGTCAAAGCACATGTGGATAATTTTTTTTATTAACCAGCTCTCACCCTATTTAGGCATATCAAAATATAACAAAGGCATAAAGGATTAATATACAATCAATGACATAATCATGAAAAGCATTGAACAATTTTTCCAATTTACAAAACTCATTGATGCTAAAAAATGCTTTATTCAATATCGCCGACCAATTACTTTTTTTTTTTTTTGGGTGTGGAAAGTGACCGATAATGAGTTTATAACAAAGTTGTCAATCCCGTACCGTTCAGGATTTACCGCAATTAATATTTTATATATATTTAATATATATCTACCAGGTTGCAAAACCATTTTCGTGAAACAAATGGCAGCAAAAAATTATCCAAAAAGACTCAAAACAAAGTTATGAAACAGATCAAGATTCCATCATGATCTTAATCAAAGAAAATCATATATAAGCCCATAAGTTTCTTTTAATTAGTTTAGAGCCCACAACTTATGTCATAAAAAAAAAAGAGAGAGAAGGTAATTTTGTACCGTCCGGAACACCGGAAAATGTCCGAAACAGACCGGTATCGTCCGGTGCATCCAGTATTGGCCGGAACAGGCCGGTATTTCAACCGGAACGGATCTTGAGTCTTTGTGTTCCATTTAAGTACCGGTACGGTACGTACCGACCGGTACGAAACGGATTTCATAACTTTGGTTTATAATGCAACGGCTCGAAAACAATGCAGTCATGCATGTCGAATGCAGTTTTATACAGATTCATAATTTTTGTGGAAACACTATCATTAATCGGTGCCTTAAGTTTTAGTATGTACTGCATGGCTAGTTGAGAAGTTTAATTTAAACCGAGGCGTGTGATTTCTTGAAAATAGATGATTACTTATGTGGTAGCAAAAATATCTGCTACATACCCTACTGGACTTGTGAAAAAAACCCAACGAATCTAATTGTTCTAACAACAGTAACTTTCGCGGATTAGGAAGAAAAAAAAAAAAACTCGTGGAGAAGGGCGGGCTTGCGCCATTTTTCTTTTCTTTTCTGGAACGCTAGGTCACGAGACCAGAATAACAACGCCGAGGATGTCATAAGAGGTGAAGAAGCCGGCCGCCACGTACGTTCTTAGTTGTACGGTGGGGTTTGAGCTTACATATATTGTTTGTACATGCACATATATGACTTCATTGAAAAGTGATTGTTGGTGTGAGAATGTGACATATATGCAGCAGCGTATAAGTAATGTTTAACAAGTCATATCACATAATAATATGAATGAGAGAGAGAGAGAGAGAGACATCCCGATAGAGTTATTTTTAACTCCAGCAAGCAGTACAATGTTAAAATGTTTTTAAACAATTATTTTTGCACCTTTTTAGCACTTCTATTTTTGTATTTTTTTTTTCAAGAAGGTTTACAGAAGGGACATCCCGATAGAGTAATTTTGTGTATATATTTGGTTGAACTTTAACAATTAAAACGATTTTTTTTCCCCCCGGAAAGTACACAGACAACCACCCTTTTTCCGCGGCAAATTATCTGAACTCCCGGTGCGGCCGCTTCTGCACGAAAGCCTCCTCTAAGTTGATTGCTCAGCAACAATAACAAATGACTTGACGGGCTATAGTAGACTTGCTCTTGCATACTTGCGATGATAGATAGTACTATATATTTTACGTTGTGATTCAAGCAATCGTGATATAGCTTGTGGTTTTTTTTTAATACTCCAGAATCTATTTTCGGCATTTGTGGACAAAGGCCGAATGATCGATCGAATAAGTTCCCATTAGTTTTCTGCTTTTAGAAGCATTGTGTCGTATCATTGAAATTGACTCATCTTTGGACAGTTTTAAAAAGTGGTGCAAATCGTTTTCTAAAAATTTGTCAGCTTCTTGTTCTAAAGTTTCACGAAGGACCACTGGTGACTTGACTTTGTTAAAGTTTCCACGACTTGCATGAATCAGTAGTTCGGCCGGGAGTATCGCCACGTGGTGTTCCAAACCATTTCAGAACCACATGACGGCGCTCATAGATTGTTGAATAATTTTACCTCATCTATTGGGTATTCACTTTACGCAACTTAGGAGGTGGCTCCACGATTCTTGTTTAGGGGTAACAAAAACGTGCATAAAATTATTGTATACAAAACTCTATGTAAAGTAAATACTATTCATTTTGGTTTGAATTTGTTTAAAGCTACGGAAAAGACCCAAAAGATAGTTTGATATGACCCAAAAGACTGTCTTTTTCGTTGTTTTACATAAATTTTTTTTCAATTTTGGTTTCTATTTTATCTTTTTCGATTCCTCTTATCAAAACAAAAAACATGACATAAAAATTGTACCCCAATCTCATAAGAAGTGAAAGAAAACAACCAAAAAGACCATGCGCGAAAGTCCCTAAAAAGTCTGTCCAAACTCACCCTTTGCATTATTAGGGAGCGGGATAATAATTTGACGGAGATGTTTTCCATGTGCAGGTTGGGGCCAATAAGGACTTATATTGATCATGACCCTTTACAATTTAATTCGAATGAAAGTGAAAATTATATAAATGGAGTAGACTAACCATGTTTGACAAATTACTAAAAGGGTAACCTCTTACTGGAATATCAGTACACATGCTGAAGAGGCATTCTGCAATGCCTTAAGATTAATTACTGGTCCATTTGAATCAGAATATGATGATGCTAGTGACCATGATGGGAGTATATTGTGAGTTATGGGGAGGGATATAAAAGAAGTAAGATACTATATGGGATGACATACTCGATGATTCTATGTTTTTTTAAAACTTTCGGATTAGTTTATGCACATTTTGACTAATCTTTATCTTTAGAGCCCAATCTTACCGTCCACCGGCGAGGAGCTTAATTGAACCCGATACACAGGCTGCTTAACATAAAAAGTGCATAATCAACTTAGCGTATGCAATAGTAACCGTAACATGGTTGAGATGGAGGATATGATAGCATAACTACTATGTTGGTGGTAGGTCAGATCTAAGCCTATGATACGTGCTCAACTATGAAATGCGCCTCGAAGCTTCTTTCTTTATGCAATCTGTCGGTGTACATTTGAGGACAAGGATACGAAAAGGAAACCATAGATTGGTGGTGGGTCAAATATACACCGATAATAGGTTTTCTTTCTTTAATACCTAGTGTATCAGTAACCTGTGATCCTGTGATGGCTGTAGCCCAACTACTGTGTCTCTTAGAAGACAACGAGACACCTTCTTCATACAAGTATTCTGGTACTGTATTCAACACCCTTTCTCGATGAACTAATTACCGAGAATGTATAAACATATATATAAGTATAAAGCCTATTTAACCCACATCAGAATCCTTTCCACAACTCACTTCCCCTACTATTGAGCATTATGTGTCGTATGGTTTTCCGGCTGAGGGTTTTCTGCAAAAACTTGGCCTTGATCTCGCACATCTCTAAACATGGACAGAAATGAGTTGAGACCTTCAGAAGAAGCCCCACCTAAGATCCACAGTAGCAAGGAACTAAACGAATTCATGGTCCCCGGGTTGCCACCAGTTTCTGCTTGGCGGAGGTCAGGTTGCCCTGCATCCTGTAGAGGATTGCCGCCAAAACTATCTGAGTTGTCATTCTGTGCTGGTCCTTCAAATCCAGAAAGTAGTGCAGCACCGTTACCGGGTATCACTGGATCTGGCACTCTAGTTTCAGGTCCAGATGTCATGTCCGTATTTTGTGGAACAGGGTGTCTTGTGTTTAATCTAGTGATATGCAAAGTCGATGCAAGAATTGTAGAAGACGTGATGTGGAAATCTGGGTGCTGCTGAAACTGTGACCGGCGGTTCAGAATAAACCTCTGTAAAGCTGGAACCTGAGATGAATTTAGCACAGAAATAACTGGTCTAACCCAAATAAAAGGAAAATAAATAGACTCCTAGACATTATCGAGAAGAGTTAAAAACAATCAACGTTCAGCTGCATCCATCCCCATTATAGAATAGTGTCAACAATCATAAAACTATATTAATGCAAATGGCTCGTTGGCCTTTTACTAAGATTCCTTCAACCAGAAAACTGTTATATAGGAATAAGACAATTAAATGAGGCTGCCATACGTAGCGATATCTTATCCCAAATTAAATAGACAAACCATAACAAAATTTTCCCGAAACCTAATATTCAATAACAGAATCACGAATTGAGCCTTGGAAATTTTCCTTCCAACTTCGATGGATATATACTGTATACGCGTAAGTATATATACATGTGTGTGTATATCAACAATGTATATCAAGCTATCTAAGACTCTCTCTCAGGTGCAACCCTGTCTTGCACGTGGAGATGCAAATTTTCATAGATAAAGCAAACCAGAATACGAAGGGGAGAAGCAAAATGCAAACGAGCACAAATGCAACAGACAGCCTTGAACCCAAAACCTCTTGCAACATAAGCTCTGATACCGTGTTAAGTTACCTGTGGTTTAAAAGCTTAAGCCGTCAGGAAATAGGCCCAACAATGTATATCATGCTATCTACATATAACAATATGTACGAATATACAGAGAGAGAAGTGGAGTAATATGTATTACACACACACACAGAGAACCCTTCGCCTTTGTTTCGTACCCATCCCAAATATCACGGGCATTTTAGGCAGTATACACACTTTGTTAATGGAGTTATGGTTTTAGGAATTACTGATAGTTAAAGGGGTTTGTTAATGGAGTTATGGTTTTAGGAATTACTGATAGTTAAAGGGGTCTTCATGATGGATTTTTTTAGATCAGGGCAGCAAGTGACAATGGATGATAGATGAGGGGTTCTCCATGTTATTTACCCTAGATTATGTTAGACTCATTACAGTCAATGAACCATCAATCCTTGTCAAGGGATCTTTAAAACAATCATGGGATAGACCGTATCGAACTTGTCCAGTATGTAATCTCATGCACAAACAAGCACAGTATATGGATGATTGCACTATTAAATAGCCAATCGACTACTTTGAAAATGACCAGACCACCTTCAGGTGTGGAACATTGTTCCATGAATCAAGAAATGTAGTTCAAAAGAATAGAAACACTAACGGGACAAACGAGTGAAATGGCATGGCAAATTCCAAACCTTTCATACATTAATATGGTAATGGTCGTAAGCAATATGTGTGTATCCTTTATACCAAGAAGACCCTCCAAGATAGGGTCGTTTTTGAGCCCATATGTGCAGGATAAACCCTAAATACCGGCAGCAACACCAGGTACTTGAGTGATTCAAGTATTGCGGGGTCGCACGCAGGATTTCTGTTTTTATGGTTACTCCCGAGAAAAACTTAAACTAATGGTCTACCATAGAAACTTTTGATACATCCCTGTTTGAGCAAAGAGTTATGTGTGAGGGCAACAATCACAAAAACAAAAGATTCCAGCCCATGTCAACTAGCTGTTTCTCGCATCAAAAGTTTGACTTGAATCCGCAAATTGCTTGATAAGAGTTCGGCAGACTACCTGTGATTCTTCTCGAAATTTTGAATTTGATTCACAGATCTGTGAACTAGAGCATTATCCACCAAATTGGGTTTACTTAGGTCCACCCATCACGCAATCCAGCCACAATCTGTAGCAGATCTGAACTATTCGGAATGTATAACTAAGAGAACTTTGTGATAAAAAAAACTCTTAAGGTTCTCACAGGAAGATAACAGTTAACTGCTTGTCTACTGAAGGTACCTCACAAAAACCCTGTAACGCCCCCAATCTTGGGTACGTTAATTAATCATTTTTATTGATAAAACCGACAGTGTCTGGCTCATCATTACATCATTATTCTCACAAGAGTACATTTATTCAATCAAGGGAGGGTACTAAGGTTCCTAACTACAGCTCCACCTGCTCTTCCATCCTATCCAGCTCATCGGCTCCAAAAGCCTCCAAAGTATACAGCTCACCCTGTTCATCTATAAGGTCTGACACATTATACCGGCGTCACCACCAATATAATGTCAGGGTCACCAAAGGCAACACCGTGAGCTACGAAAGCTCAATAGAATAGACCATACCCACAATCCCTTAACTTATAACAAGAAGGTATATAGACAATTACACATGCTCATTCAACAACATAGTTAACAATGACACATCCACATTCACTATCTATCTATCGTTGGTGTCATTATTTTCTGCATTTCTCCTACGCGACTCATCGTAGACCGTGTCACCAATTTCCATTTACAAAACCAAATCAACATTTCAAAAATCCGTTTTTAACACACCCAACCTCGGCTCCGCCGTTCCGGGTTCCCGAGTATCCTCACAATGGTTCCGCCGTCCCGGGTTCTCATTGGCACACATTAGCATTGGCTCCTCTCCACAGATAACCAAGCCACACACCCAACCTCGGTTCCGCCGTTCCGGTCTCCCGAGTATCCTCACAATGGTTCCGCCGTCCCGGGTTCCCATTGGCACACACACACACACAACTCACATAATGACTACCACATTGGTCATTATGTAGTTTCAAAAATATTTTACCAAGTCAACGCCTTTAAACACACCCTAGGTGTCATGTTTCTAACTTTCTCGATTCTCGTGTCTCGTTCTCATGCATAGACTACACGGCAGGACTTCTTATAACAAAATCATAAATCATTCATTGTAATCTTGAAACTAAACTAGCAAGATCATCCAACTCTATATTAGATAGTATGCTCACTTTATCACATCATCATGCTCAACATTTAATCATTCAAGGTAAAGTATAGTGCCACATGGACGGACACCTTTGGAGTGGTAAACCACTTATGCTTTATCAGCAACAAGTAAGACAAGTATTCACGTATACGTGCTCATAATCATTCTAAGATCAAAATACGAATACTTAAAGTTATAGGAAAATCCTACATGATCATACAACTACTTATACTAAGAATTAGAGCGTATGGAATAATCTACATTTGATTCATCAACGTAACTTTATACACATACTATTTATACTTAGGGTAGGGATAAGATGATTCTACCGTTCTTCTTGGCGGTAGTGACGACTACGGAGTAAAGATGGTACGTCGGCTATCGGACGGAGTAACTTCCTACGTTAAGCTTCCGGTAGCTTCGAAAGAGAAAGGTTTCTCTCGAAACTAGATCTTGACTAACACTACTAGACTTTTTGGATCGAAAGGGTGGTCAAGTGACGGTTTAGTGGCGGCTTAGGATGAGTTTCTTGAAGAACTTGAGAAGAACTTCAAAAACAAGCAAAGAACAAGCAAGAACACTAGGCTTTCTAGAGAGAGAAGTTGAAGTATGAGAGGTGTGAGTTGAATGGTGAGAATGGGGTCCTATTTATAGGCAAAACCTTGGCTCTCTCTCCTCCCTCTTGGCCGGCCTCTCTCTCCCTCTTTGTCCAATGGATTTTGCTCCATTATCTTGTCATTTCAAGCCTTGAAAAAACACAAAGATCTTCTCCTTTCTTTACTTCCATTCTAGGACAAGTTTAGGTTATTCTAATGGGTTTCTAGTCTTGTCTAGTACTTAGGAGATTGGCTTGGATATGAAAGTGTAAGAAAGACTAGATTTGGTGGTCCTTGATGATGTAAGAAGTTGGCCAAAGAAGGTTGACTAGATTGAGTGAGTACACTTGCACACACATCACTCTTTCTCCCTCTCCCTCTCCCGGCCTTTCTCTCTCTCTCTTCCTAGTACAATGGATATATATATATGTGTGTGTGTGTGTGTGTGTGTAAGGACAAAGGTTGGTGGTTTGACTTAAGAAAGTATAAGGAATTAAGGATTGTGTTGTAAGAAATCTTGTACTTCCAATATCTACCTCACATCTTCCATATCTCTCCTTCTACAAGTACAAGTACTTATATAGATATATATCTAGGGTTTGGTAGAAGAAAGTCTAAGGTACTTGTACATCAATCTCCCTCTTTCTCCTATCTCTCTCTCCCTCTCTCCTATCTCTCTCTCGGCCTCTCTCCCTCCCTCTCTCGGCTTTCTCTCTCTCTCTCTCTCTCTCTCTCTCTCACCCTTGTTTAATATATATATGTATATATGATCAAGCACACAAAAGTACACAAGTACTACAAGATCTTCCTAGATTTCTAAGTCAAAATTTCCTATTAAACTATGTCAAATTGGCACATGTCTCATTATAAAACTATATTAGGGTACATAGAATCCTAGGGTAAGATATCCATATCTATTCTTTAAGTATTAGGCACATGGTGGATCTAGGAAGCAAATAAACTAATAAGACCAAGTACTTTGGCTTGACTTGACTTGACCTTATTATCCAATGAATAACAATTCTCCTAACATTTATTATCCAATGGTCAAAGATGGAAAGTACTATGCTTGCACAATATATATATATATATATATATATATATATATATATATTAAGTATATTAACACATGGTGAATCTATTAAACTAATAAACCTTGTACTTGGTAGCAAGACTAACCTTATTGACCAATGGGTGATATTTTCCCTAACTTCTATGGACCAATGGATAAAGATGGGAAGTACTATACTAGAATAATATATATATATATATATATACACACACACACACTTTCAAGCATGTGTACATAAGCCTATATATAAGTGTACTTTGAACAATCTAATAAAATAACCTTGGTGGGAAAACCTATTGTCCAATGGATAAAGATTTCCCTAACTTTTATCGTCCAATGGATAAAGGCCAAGGATGACTTTGGTCCAAAGGGTTCCTTTAGGGTTTGGAAAGGTTCAAAAGGTTCAACTAGGGTTGGATTTTGGAAGTGCAATTGGTAGTTAGGTTACCTCAATGAATCGGTTAGAAGCTAACTAGGCTTGCTAAGTAGGGTTTCCAGCCAAGAAAGGAAATTCTAAGAATTCTCAATTAGAAGGAAAATATATACTACACACTTGTCTTTAGAAAATGACTAGATAGCTCGGAGTGAGGAAATCTAATTATGACGGATTATTCAAAAGCGATTCAAGATTTCATCAAAAGGTTTTCGAAAACAACGAGATTTTTATTCGTTAAAAATCGGAGTTGTTACAAACCCATACCTAGAAAATGTGCTCAAAAAAAGCTACATACGTTATGCTCATAATTCTGATGCTGTAAAAGAAATTATTTTAACCTCAAATCGGTTCCAGAAGTAGAGGATGAGATGCTGCATAAATGATGCAGTGGTGGAGAGAGCCAAGTACGAAAAACCTGGGAAATAATTAGAGTATCAGTATATTGAGATTAAAAACCCATTCTGAACTTTGAGAAAGGTAGGTCACCGAACCATACCATAAGTATAAGAAAAGAAATATATATGGAACACCAGAAAATAGAGCAAAAAGAAGCGAGGAAAAAACTTCATGGATATTGGTGTGCGGACACTGCAAATCAAATAGCAATCACCATTAGTTAAGATCATACACAAGCACAAATTTCGAACTTTCATGAGCCACTTTCCCAGTAGATGGCAAATAATATGCAGTTGCTATTGGTCAAACTACATGATGCTTTGAAATTTGGACTTGCATCAATCACTCACACACACACAAACCTGATCAGAGTGAATAGTTCACACAACCAGACGAGAATTAAAACCATGAAAGCCAACAGCTGGTCGTCATAAAACTCAAAGAGAAAAAACAGGATGCCGATCATAATCTGCAGAAACCAAGCGCACACTATTTCAATTGAGAACAATTATGAGGATAAAAATGAATGATGCACGAATGGAGGCCACGGGAGAATACCTATTGGTTCTACGACTTCCAACACATTTTTTTTAAACACATTGGCATTTAATATTTAGAGAGACACACAGTACGCTTACTGGTACGAACACAAGGGATTCAATAACATGCACAAAGATCAGCTGGAATGTAGGAAGCCGATGTCGAGCATGGTGTTGAAGCTGCACTGCAGTAATTTGAGAACACGTGAGAATGAACTGTATATCAAGGAAGTGTCAAGTCACCAATTGACCAAACAAGCTTATACTTTTTAGCAAAATGGGAACACATCAGTATATCAATTTATCTAACACCATCCCTAACATTCAACCCCATCTTGCACGTGGAAAAATATGCATAAAGAGCAAAATGATGCGCATGGAGCGTAGGATTCCAATTGACCACCTGATGTAGGACAAAAAGTTAAGTGTGTCCCTAATTACTACTATCAGATAGGAGAAACGGGGCCAAAAATGGGTTGTTCTGGATCTGCACCCATGAATAGTAATTAGGGCCACTTTATGCAGAAGCAGAAGTAAAATCACTCCAAGAAGCCTCAGGCATCACAGTATCACACCTAGGGTTTGATTGCATCAGGCAATCTATAATATTCTCTCTTAGTTTAGAAGCATTACATTGCATATCAGCATATATACACTTGGAGACTTCCTGAATGAATAGACTAACACTTTGGCTTTAAGAAAAACAATACTAGTAAATCCTTAACACTTTCTAAAACATATATCCTATGAAGGATATCAGAATAAAAAAACAAAATACGTAAGTTGACCCATTAACAAACCAACGAGTGACCCTACAGCCCATTGTCCAGAAACAAAAAAAAAATTACGAAAATAAGCATTAGTTTAAGGGTGTGGTTAATGCGACAGACAACTTTTTTTGATGTCACAACAGTTACTTTGATTTCACGATTTTGCCCTCTCTCTCTCTCTCTCATGTGCTCTGTAACTCTTGTCCATTGCCCTTCCAATACTAACATCCACAACAATGTACAAAACCTCATGGACATAGATTTTTCTTGCAAGACCTCATAGACAGATTATTCTTGCAAGACAAAAGTAGCAAAGGACATCCAATGAACACCTCAGACCCACGAGGAAAGAAATCTTGTCGTTAGAATGACTTGATCCAAAAACATTGGTAAGAGAGGGAAGTGGCATCGCGTACCCGCAACCAGACAGAAGGGAGACACGCCAACAACAGGCTAATACACCTAAGACTAGTCTAGCCGCCCAGTGCCCTTGCATGCAGACCAAACATTTCAACAGCCCACTCCATGCAGTGGTCATATAGTTACACCCTACTATTAGTGTTGGGCAACAAATCAATTAACATGCTAAGGATAGATTGAAACTATTGCACAAATTCATACATAGGAATATTATTGTTCACATAAGCAAACAAATCAACTTTTTTACAACATTCAACAAAACTAACCAGTGAACTTCAGCATGCGAGTTTGCGTCTCTCTCAAGGTAAATGAAACTGACATTGTAGTTGTGAAGAAAACAAAAAGTGACATCATAAGGACACCACACTTTGTCACAAGATAATCTGCAAAAATGCAATGGAAAGTGTGAACGGAAAGATGAATTGCAAAGTGCAAAAAAAGTAGAATGCTTATTCACCCTAAAATACTCATACCCCAAACAACACAAATGTGCAATTATTGGGAGATCACTAATTCTTTTACGCTTAAGACAGAGCATAGTTGTGTTGACTTTAGTCAAGTTACAACTAAACAACAGTCTCTACATAAGATTGATGCCGAGACGCAACTATAACATTACAATCTAGACACCATAACTTCCAGCATGCACGGGAAAAAAAGCAATGCAGTAAATAATTAAATCAGATGATTACCAAGTATTTAAGGGTGAATAAGCATACGGCTCCTCAGCCCGAAAGCCTGAAGGGGGAGTATGCTGGGAGGGTATGTCGACTTCGCTCCTTATTGGTCCCTATTGTAACCTAAATATACCTGTATAGCTACTTATTGACCTTTCACAATTACTTAATTTTCCAGATATCAAGAAAATATCACATTTTAAAGTCCACTTTCTGTTCATAATCTTGATTCCTCTTAATAATCATTCAGGCAATCGACATCGATTTGTCACTGTCTGTGTTTAATCATTCAGGCGTTCTGTTCATAGTATTCGTACTTCACTGAGTTCAGTTTCTTGTTTGTACTGTGCAAGATCAAACCAGAGATAGATCTCTCAAATAAAACCCTAGTTTCGTCATGTTGGGTAGTTACGTTTGAAAGGAAAAGTACTGATATCTATGTTAAAGGTGTTATCATTGGTTCTGGGATTCAGCTTCCAACAATGAGCAGTATGACCTAAAATTAAAAACCAAGTACATTGAGTAATCAACAATTGCAGACCAACTAGGAGTGCGCTACGACTTTTAATTCTTCTGAAACTAGGACTAGCTTTAATCTCCATGAACAGCATTCCGTAGGTTATTACAGCACTTCAGCATTATCTGGTCACTGCTTCAGTAACAAGAAAGAGAGTCGAATTGCGCAGTGAACAATTGGAATCCAAATCATCCACTTGACTAGAATCAGTTGGCAACAGAAGTTAAACAAAAATAAAATAAAAGAAAGAAACGCTCAACAGCAATGTGAAAGCTAATTTCCAGAGATAATAATAAGCCATTTTAGATGTATTATTGGACATTCAGCACATTAAAGAAAGTAGGGAAACGACGAAGATAAATGGCCATAAGTCAACAAACCTCCAAACTTGGCAGAACTTTCTGGTTGCTCATGTGCATAAGTAAGATTGTAGAACTCCTTCGTTTGATAATTATAAAGGAAACCTGCTTGCATTTAAAGAAATAAACATATATGTACATATTTTGATGTATAAAATATGTAAGAAACCCAAATTAGGCACTAATGCAAAAACACTGCAGAATGAAATATATAAAAATATATTAGAGACCCAAAATAAGCACTAATACAAAAACACTGCAGAATGAATATTGCTCTACCTATTCAACACAAATACTTTACAGCCTGTTCAACACTACTAGCATCATTTTAAGACATCAACCACGTGCAATACTTCATATTCACATTGTCAAGCACTGAAGACTTAATTAATTTGTAAACACATCATGGTAGAGAACCGTAAAATTGGATGCATCCATTTTGCTCAGAAAGGTAGGGAAAATCAGAGGCAAACAAACAGACAGAAGCCTAGCGGCCAACACAGAAACAAATCGAGTGTAAACAACTTTAAGTAAACCCATTGTAACTTCACCTACTTACATGAAAGGTGGCCACATGTAGCTGCCATATAAACCAAGTCATATGAAGTATTTTCATGGTTTCAAACTAAGGAATTTGTGATCATTTTCTGTGGGAATGAATACATTATTATACAATGGAATTTGTCAGGACTCAGGAGATATATGGTTCTGTTAGAGAGTGACGGTAACTTAGTCCTTTCGTATCATGTACTCACCCCTATATATATGTGTATAAATAAGTTGGTTGGTAAGCAAAACTATCTTACAATTACACGTCCTGATATCTCATTTGCAGTTAGTTAGTATGGTGAGTCAATTTATGACTGCTCCTTGTCTTCTACATTGGGAGGTGGTTATTAGAATTGTGAAATATCCCAAGGCTCATCCAAGATGTGGTCTATTTTATTGAGTTAGTGGACACTTATGTGTTGAGGATGCCACTGATTCCGATTGGGCCGGAGGACCATTTGACAGGAGATCTACTACAAAATATTTCCTTGGTAGAAATCTTGTCAATTTAAGGAGTAAGAAGCAAACAGTGGTTGCACAGTCTCCTACAGAAGCAGGGTATAGAGTCATGGCTCAGACGACATGTGAGATTATATGGATGCGTTTGTTTCTAAAGGAGATAGAATTTAGTGTGCAATTGTGGCATCTCAAACCTGGTATCAAAGAAGAGACTGGATCTCAGTTTGTTGGCCCTGCATTTCTTGAAGCTGAAGTAACTGGCCTATAGGGGTAGATAGATACCGGCCTTGTAATGGTTTGTGAAAGTTTAATTGTCAGTAATCATATTAGTAGACACCACAATTTGCTTTTGTAAAGGTTGATGAAATTGTTGCTAAGGTTGAGTATACGTGATACGTCATCTGAAAACACTAAATTGATGTTTTCCGCTAACTTTATCACCTATTTTGATATGATGCATCTGTAATAAAACTTATACGGATAGTTTCAGGAGTATAACTTAGAACCCCTTTTTACGTATAGTTTCAGGAGTATAATTTAGAACTCCTTTTTACGGATAGTTTCAGGAGTATAACTTAGAACCCCTTTTTTGGATCCTTCTCACATCAATACCGTGACTGAGTGAAAGATTCAGTATGTTCAGTGTGTAAAAAAGTTCTCAATACCTTGACCAGGAGAACTCAACAGACTATTCATTAAAATAGTGTCATATCCAACAAGTCTGTTTATGAGAAGTTGCTGCCACCTAGACAAGAAAAATTACCACGTGAAAGATGTCAATTGTCATTGCTATATTAGTCAAAACAACAAGGACAAATTTCAAAGATTAATAAAATTTCTTTTGCTGTTCAAAAAAAAAAATAACCAAAACAACAAGGACAAAGAAAAAAAGAAATGATATCAGTGTTATGCGGCTTATGCCAACAAGCAAATAAATAAGACTCAGTATAGTGCAGGAAAAGTTTAATTCTGCGATCTATACCAAATGGTCAGACAAATTCAACAACTATCAATCTTTTAATATATTAGATTACCATTTAAACAAAGTTTGTTGAAATTTATGACGTGATAACGAGAGAGCTCTGATGTTTTCAAAACAGTCTGGGTAAATCTGGAAAAAACAAGTAACTTGCTACTTGCCAGAGAAGTTAAAAGGGTAAACCATGAGATGATAGAATTTTCAGCAGATATATAAACGTAACCTGTTCCCAAAGCAGGAATGCCGAGCTGATATGCTAATGTTAACCGTACGTATGTTGTGCCGAGACCTGGCTCCTTCAGGCAATAAGAAGTAACCCTGCATGACAAACCAACACAAACACCAAAATATACAAAGAGACCTCCCAAGCATGACAGATATCATCAACCTCAACAGAAAATGAACAAACAAGGCAACCTGACCTTCTCCATAGTGTATAAATAAGTTGGTTCAAAAGCTTTGCTTTTCTTTTCAAGCCACTGCACTGATGAATAAACCAAAACGTAAGAAGGAAGATCAGAAATTTTATAATAGATAGGAAAACCTGCATTGTAGATCATACAAAGCATTTGCTATGACAACCACAAAGTAGAGAAAACAAACAATCAAAACAATGACACAAATAGCTACGTGGTTCCAATCATGCCTAAGCTTTCACGTACTCCATGGGCGAAGAGCGAGAGAAGATTCACAATGAACGAGGAGAGATTACAAAGAGCCGCCTATATCTGTCACTCTCGAAGAAGCACCAAACCATATTCAGGGACAAATCTATGGTGAAATCTAAAATGGTGCAAACCCTCATGGAACCCAAAGAGATAACCATAAATCCTGAAATCAATCCCCCAAGACAAAAGGCACACAATCTCCACAATGATACCCAAAGGAAACTCTCCAAGATGGGTATCCAAAGGAGCCTCACCATAATGGACTCAAAAGGGACAAACCCTAAAACTCCCCAAATTTCCTATTAATAAGGAAAGCCTTGAACTAGTCAAACAAGGAAGTTGTCAAGTTCTAACATCAAAATATCAACAGGGGCACATCTGCCAGGAATCAAGACTACGCGATTTGTATAGCTGGAAGACAATACTCCCTCCATCATAATTTGTTTGTCCAATTTGAGGAATACAACTTTTAAAGAGAACACAATCAAAATGCATCTTTAGATACCCAACTTTCCAAAAGTTACCTCTCCAACTTTTTCAAAAAGACGTCTTTTAAGGGACAAAAAGTGAATTCTGTAGCTTTTGGTCCATTAGCCTTTCAAAGTACACAAATATTATGGGACAAGCATAAGTCAAAAAGTAGACAAACGTATTGCGACGGAGGGAGCAACATTGAAATCAAGTGCTAGTGACCTCCCAAAATCCTATAGCTATCCAAGTTTTAACTAATCTGTCACATGCAACAATGTCAAAATCATAAATTTGATAAGTATGCCATAAGGTATAAAGGCACCAAGTACAAAGATAAAGGCAAAAGAAAGAACTACAACCCTTCACGAAACTAAGTTCTCTAGTTTAAAATTTTTAAAGAGACAGAGGATTCAAAACATATGCCTATCAACCAAAATGAATAATGTCCATCGCAGGCGATCAAAGTCTGATAAAGTCACTTCCAAGAATTCCAAATGTATGCAGATGCTCTTTCTCCAAATGCACCACATAAGATATTAGGACACTACCATCAAAGCCTTCAGGAGTCTCTGAACCCTACACCCGTACAAGCAATATGCATACACAAGTTAAACCAACCCTTGCAGTCCAGATGAAGCCAACAATAGACTAAACTATGGTAGTAGTACTGGTACGCATCAGCGTACTTGATTTGAGCATGTCTCAAGTCTAAACATGTTATCATACTCCTATCCGGATGAAAATTTCGTTATCATAGTTTTGGAACTCCCGCTATGAAGGAAGAGACCTTCGCTTCAAAGAGCATAGGATTGACATAGGCCCAGCAATATTTTAGAACAGTCAACATAGAGGATAGGTGCAAAAAGAAGCACTCTTCTACTGTCTTGGTCAATAGAGGCTCAATTACATGCGGTGTTGTAGGACGCACTATAATGAATTATATTGGGCTACTAGTGGTCGAGATTAATGGGTTGTTCATATTGGGCTGTATTTAAGCAAGAATAATGGACATATGGGCTGTTAAGGTGCTGAGAACAGTTTGTAAACAGTGCCTGAGGGTGGGTTGGCTTTTGGAAAACCTTGGGGCTTCGTGGGTCCCAACTTGGACCTCAGCACCAAATGCCACCACAACATCTCAAGAGAACGTTCAACGGTGACAACGACCTCAAAAGGCTATCTATTTATGATGTAGCGTGTCAAATAAAAAAAGAATACTACAATTGGTATGGAATACGCTTTAAACATGATGAAAAATGATGCGCAGAAAGAACCTCAATTTACCTGCATACGAGTTAAGCATGTCTAAGTGAAGTATACGCAGCCATTTGGGAATATCAAGATTCAAATGTATACCTGCAATATCCTGCATTCAAATTGTTCAATTTCAGACAATAGCGCTTCATGTTGTGAGACATCACATAACAGATCACCTTGTAAAATCAGCTACAATCTAACGGCTTGTTTGGCGGGCGGATAAGGTTTTGGGGAAGAAGGGTGGACAGGGGGTGGATATGTTACAAAGGGAGAATTAGAAAAGGAGGGATTGACTAAGAAGGGGTTTGTTTGGTAGTTGAAATGGATGGACAAGAGTGGTTGGATAAAGAAATAATTAGAGAGTTTATTTAGTTGCTCCTTCGTGAAGTGTGCAAAGCAGAAACATGTTGACGAAGTGGACTACCACGAATCTTCTTGATGGTTATAATTCACTTGTGCACCCAATAGCTAGATAGTACGCAGAACCAAGGGGTTTTTATGCAATTCTATATATACCAACAAAACAACTTGAGCACCTGCATTAGTAAATACTCCCTCCGTCCCAAAATGTTGGTCCAGTATTGCATTTTGGGTTGTCCGAAATGTTAGTCCCTTAAGAATAATCAAGGTACTTAATTTGATAACTTTACAATTTTACCCTTCCTTTTTTGATATGATGAGAACCATTCTAATGCAAAGTGGGGTAATGATTAAGGGCCAAATTGGAAAGACAAAAACAAATATGTGTAATGATTATGTATTGAAAAGAAGTTGGAATCCCAAAGTGGCCCTAACATTTTGGGAGGGAGGGAGTATCTCGAATGCCTAAGGCATTGTGTTCTAATGCTCAGGAGGTGAGGCATTGAGGCATAAGCATTTCCAATTTAATGTTAAAGTTGAGAAATATGTAAGCATTTCGAACTTAATTATGAAGTTATAAAGACGCAAAAATATTTAAAAACCATAGAATGATAATAACATTAACTAGATATTATAAAAGTTCCTCTAATGCTGGACACATCTATATATGATTAAAACAAGTTGTACATAAAAGCTCACCTAAATAGAACCATGCAATCAAACCTCATTACATTAACAAGCTAAACCTATACTCATATCTCACCTCTATTTCGTGCATTATGTTAAAGCATAGCATCCTACTCAAAACCAATTGACAATGAGTGGAGAGGCCGCCTAGGCTCATATAATAGTCTTGGAGAAGATAATCAACCGATGTGGAACAAACTCCAACACTCCCCTGCACGTGCGACCCCCGACTCACAAGTGGAGAGATAAACAAGCGATCCATAACACATGGATCACAACAAACAATGGTGCACTTATGGCACAAACAAGGGGGAACAAATTCTCCGAAACCCTAGCTCTGATACCATGTTAAAGCATCCACCCAATTGGCAATGAGGGGAGAGGCCGTCCAAGCTCATATACTAGGTCTTGGGTGGCCTCACCTTGCGTGGTCAAGTTTTTGTCGCCTGAGTCAATCGCCTCACATCATCGATTCATACCTCCACATGCATCTAAGCTGCACGTGAGGGAGAGAGTTAAACTTTATCCCACATTGCTCTTCTAAGCCACCCAAACTTAGTTAATATATTCTAGAGGTTACTCCACCTATTGCCAATTGGCTTTGAAACGGATATAAAGTTCCCACATGGTATAAGAGCTAGGTTTTCAAAGGCTTTTCCCCTTTGTTTGTGCCATAGTTGCTCTTTGTTTCGTTGTGATCCGTATTGTTCCGGATCCTTTGTTGACCTCTCCATGTGCGAGTCAGAGGGTTGCACGTGCGGGGGAGTATTGGAATTTGCTCCACGTCGATTAATTATCACCTCGAAAACTAGTATATGAGTCTAGGCGGCCTCTCCCCTCATAGCCAATTGGTTCTGAGTTGGATGTTTTAAGGATTAATGGCTACAAAACATATGCTTACTTGTCCTCTTTCTAGCCTTTGGCTCGATATCTTGGTCACACCCCTCTCTCTCTCCTCACCCAAGTAATTAACTTCTACTCCCTCCACCCCAATTTGTTTGCTCATTACAGGAATTGACTCGAAGTCTTTGAGTTGAAAAGTGTTTAGATTTCCAAAAATTAGCCTTTAGAAAAATACAATAACTTTAATTAGTTGTAAACTAAAAGGGTATAATTAGAACTTTGCCCTTCTAGTGATTTCTAATTATGGAAAATTGCAAACAATTTGGGACATCCCAAAAAAGAAACATGAGCAAACAAAATGGGACGAAGGGAGTATAACCTACCAGGTAGGTACTCTCTATCGACATAATTAGAAAGCCGGCAAAGGAAGATCAAGAGTGAACATAAATAGACCAAAGAAGCTTATATCTCACCTAACATGAATTATTTAAAAAAACGCAAAAGATACTGCTTCGGCCAACCCTCCACGAACACAGCAGGCCCATTGATGCAACAGAGTAATCATAACATGCAACGCTATATACTCGAAATGACTAAGATTGACTTTATAATTGCATAGCACAGATCAATATCTGAACAACTGCCAATCAATCATACCTTTAGACTATGATTTAAATTTTAAACCCTTTAAAAACAAAGACTATGATTTAAACGTGTTTTACAATTCAACATCCTGTTTATTTCTTATGTAATCCAGATTGCTAATCCTATATAAGCTATTAATTCTGCCTCATAAACTACACATACAACTCTGCAATCCGCTCAAGCTTCAAGAATTATGGAAGCTTACACAATCGACAGAGGTAATAATACCTCCATTTCAATACCAAACATTTTTCTTGTTGACTAAGATTGTTGTACATGGAACATTGCGAGATATCACCTGACAACCACAACCACCAATTATTGGAACTCTGTTTCATGTCTACCCCAAAAATGTTTATCTAGACAAAAAATCATAGAACAAAATTCTATCCAATTCTCTGTCATATCATGTCTACCCCAACAATATTTATCTAGACAAAAAATCATAGAACTTTACATGGTAAAAAAGAACAATAATACATTAGAATCAATAATGGCATGAACCATGTCACCAGACAACCAAACTACCTGTTGTATTCCTAGCAGGCTGCAAAAGAGCCATGGCTTATGCATAATCGGGTTCATTTTAAAGATATGCGGACTAACAGGATAGTGCAGTAATATAAAGTAGATCATGATTACAAATTACAAACTTCCATGAGTCCAATGAGTGGCCTGTCAAGTTTTGAGTTCTGACCTCGAAAGTATGAACAAAGTACTAAAGAAATCAATGGTAAGAAAAAGAGCAGTTGTGAGTCCAGAAGGAGTAATAAAAAATACAGGAACTTATAACTTTGAGAATATAAAAGGCCAAGTGTAATCCAAACAACAGAATCATAAGAACAGATTGAAGTGGAGAGAATATATTCGATAAGGAGAAAACTTTGATGACAAAAAGTAAGACATTTTGCCATGCATTTGTAAGATTCAGCTTCTATTAAAAACAGAACCTTTCTGATTTTCTTACCCATAAACCTCGAAGGATTCGCTTTCCATGTCTCCAGCAGAAAGATAAACGTCCATCCCACTTTCTGTAGATACGGAATACCACTGCTTTAAATGACTCCTTGGCTGATATGGGAAACCTAAAACGTGACTCCTCTTTGTTGATTTTAGGGACTCCATCATCAATTGCAGGATTGGAGCTTTCACCACTAGTAGAAACTTCTGCGTGGGGTTCAACGATATCATAATCGCTCTTCCAGGATTTCATTGCCAATTTGCCCTTCTTCGCACCAGAACCAATCCAGTTCAACCAAAACTCTGTAGCCAAAAAGGTCAATTCATCTCCATCTTCAACTTTCAGATTTTCGGACTCAGATTCCTTGACACAAACATCTATCACCTCATATTGAGACTCATTCTGTGACCACAAGCCAGCACTGGTAATCTACACCGAAGAACCAAAGATACCAACAATAAACATGTATATGTAAGGAACGTGTGAAACAACCCCAATACTTCCAAAGTACAAAACAGTCTGCAATACAAAATTAGCAGGGCTTCCACCAAAACAAGTGCAAGGGATCTGTTCGACCCTAACTTTTGAATAGCTTACATGAGTCATTGCGCAAACTTGGTTTAGCACCAACCAGCAAATTAAATCATCTATGACAATTGCAAATAAAAGACAAGCTCCGCTACCCCTAGTACAATGTGTGGGTGGGGGTGTCAGGATGTGTACAAGAGGAAGACTATACTACTGATATTCAACTTATATCCAAGAGAAAACACACAAAAAAGCACTTCAAAATTCAAACCAAGTATCATCGATTTCCCACGACCAATGTGCAATGGCAAGTAAAAAACAAGCTATTCAATTTCATCTGGATTGAAATACAGAATCGAATACTAAAGGACAGAATCGAAGTCATAATTAGGGACTACGTACCTAACAATAAGAAGACTAATATAGTGAATAGTAACTAAAAATAGATATGAGCATAACACATTCTGTAGGTCTTTTTTATGTTAACCAAAACGGAAAAAGGTGGAAATGGAGAAGCCAAAAAGTTCCTCTCCCCTACTTCTGACTTTTATTCTCTAAAGTCTGTTTTTGAAAATGCATTTTGAGAGAATACATTCTCACATTTTCAACCAAACACCCAAAATCGAAAACTAACAATCTGATAATGCAATAATCCAAAAAATTTTGGCTCCCAAACTCCCTCTTGAAATCATGTTATATTGATTTAGATCACATTGATGTGACAATTGTTAATCATCATATGCATGTCTCCTTGTTCACTAACTTCCCTTGAAAACTGAACTTAGGTCACCTCTTCTCACACTTCATCAGTTTGGACAGTTAGGTTGGTTGCCTTTAAAACAAAAGATAGCAAAGGTTTTCTAATGGCACTTCAGACACCACGCTTGGTGGTCAGTTGAATATTTGTTCACATAAAATCTCACGTGGCCATCATTGAATATTCCATGAGAAAATCCTTCATGGCAGGACTGAGGATCAACTCATCCATAGAGGATCCTAAAGGGGAATGGGCGGATCCTAAAGGGGAATGGGCTGACTTGTAGCCGGTTAGTGGTAGAAAGAGTGGTTAATCCACGACAGTGGCTCTAGAATTGAACAAGAGTAACGAACAATAAAAACAGCTAACTTTATGACGTGTTATTGAGATTACAAACTTTACTAACTTGTAATCCCCCATCCATTGGGGGGGTACTGTTATTGTCCTTGTTTATTTCTTTACTGTACTATCTGGAACATTGAGTTGTTTCTTCCATCTAAACCCCGTTATAGATGTCAAATCTCTACCCATATTTTTTTATAAGTTAAATGGTGATTAGTACTAAGAAACTCTGTCACCAAGTATGATTTTGGGTTACGTAACATTCAGTATACTTCCAATTTTCACAATCTCAATTACTTTCTCACTATCTAACAAACTGGGATTGTTACTAGAATAGGTAATCATATATTCCTACGATGATGCAATACGAAAGAGAACCCATATATATAAACCTACATTGATGCAAATACCATAACAATAGCACCACGATACACAATTGCATATACTCACACAATTACACATACATTCTCCAGACATTATTGACGTAACGCAACCGTGTATATCTGCCATTATGACCGGTACGTGATACATAACAGGCATATCAGCCGATATGTGGGTGATTTTTCGAATCGCCGGTATTTTTCACCACATCTGAAACAGCTTTCCGAAAACCCATTCCATAACTGCCAGTTTTTAAAAACCCCTGTCCTTGCTTATATTGATGCTTCTTAGCTTTCCTCTTCCCCATGAAAGGATTAATGTCTGCTAATAAAACCCCTATTTACCACTAAATTAAATAGATTCAAGAAATAGATAAACCTGCAGTAAAAAATACTGTATTAGAGCGATGCTAATACTACACTTTCATCGGACAATGGCTCTCCAGGTTAACTCTTACCTCCAACCATCTCCGAAACCCATTATAAAGAAGTCGTAAGCAGACAATAAGATTATAAGAGAACTGAAGTTACAGTAACAATATCCTCACATACCTTAATCTGAATAAGCTGGGCTTCAGTTGTTTCAACACCAGTGAGCTCACTTGAACAACCCGGCTTCAATCATAAAAATCAATTAAGGTCTAAAGACATTCTCGGTAAAGGGAAAGATTAGATATATATTAATATGATAACTGACTTAAAAAGTAATGTCCCCAATGATACGACCTAAACAAAACAAATATGTAGAATCCTGGATGTTGCAAGTCCTGGCATTCAACCACTGGTAATCAATTCTTTTATCTATAGCTAAGGCATCTTATTTGTAAACGAAACTTCCGCAGTTATTTGACAAGTATTCAGTACTTCTTGCCTTAAACACCTTCTAATGACATTTTCTTGTTATATTCTATAGAAACAACAATACCAGCAGCATAGTAGCAAAAAGAAGTGCCATACCGAAGCCGGGCACATTCTCTATGCAAATTACAACTTACCCAACGACATGACAGTTGACACTTGACCAAGAAAAACAGTTGTTCACAATCAGAGCAGGGTTTTACATTTGTTCTGCAGCCAAATTGTAATTCAAAGAAACTGTTTTTTTTTATAAGCGGACGTGATGTACAAAAAATCAAATCGAACCCAACGTAAAGAAGGACTCAAGCAGGAAGTGAAAGGAAAGGATAGGGTGTGATTGATACCTGCTGCACATAGTTGGCGTGCATGACGACCAGAATACAGAAGAGAGTGATGGCTACGAATAGGTACACATATTCCAAAGTTGCTCTGATTCTCGGCGTCAGCATCTGCGAGAACCGTTCTTGCACCCGAATAAATGTCTGTTCTGGATCCATCTCTCTCTCTCTCTCTCTCTCTCTCTCTCTCTCTCTCTCTCTCTCTTCAGGTCTCGGACAGAAGTGCTGGGCCAAAATTGCCATAATCAATCAATCAATCCATCAACAAAAACGACAAACAGACGGAGAGACGAAGATAGAGAGAGAAGAGACGTCGGTCGTACCTGTTGTCATCGTCGCCGGAGTTGCTGACCTGTGTTCGATCAACATTGATTTTGGGGTCGTGCTGATTCTCAACTGTATAAAATTAGGGCGGACACGTATAAATTCTTTTTTATCATCCGTATAAATACTGAGTAGTTCTTTTCTTCTTCTTTTTTATCACGATTCATCCAACGTGAAAAATATAGGAGTAATAAAAAATACTTAGTTATATTTGATTATGATGAGAATACTTATAGTAGTTCTTTATGGAGGAAATGTATCACGGCCATCCGATTGTTAATGAAACTCGCGATACATCTCTTTAAAACCTTATACACGGAGCTCACGACGGTTCGGATGTTAATGAAACCTCCTCCAAAAAATTTCATTAATACAGTGTTTTGAACGATCGCAATACACCTCCGTAAAACCTTATTCATAGAGCTTCGTGAAAACTTCCGTTTGATCGGGAAAAAAAAAATAGAGCTTCGTGAATAATATTTTCTCACTCTTGTGACGATTATATATCATTAAGTGATAAATAAAATTTATTATTTTTTAGTAAAAAATCATTACTTAATGGAATTATTACTCCTTAAAAAGCAATAAAAACTATATTATGTGATTTATGTCAGGTCCCGTGATCCTCATCCCCTACCATCTGGTACCTATTTCCATGTACTGCCAAAACCGACAAGTATTTGAACCTCAGTAAGTCTACTGGTACAGCAAAAGGGTACAGATTTTGCGTATAGATTAATTGTGGGGTTCACTATAGGTTCCACATAAATGATTCGAGCAGTTCATTAAATGTAAAATATTTTTTCAAGGGCCCTTGCGAAAAATCATCTCAATCCGATACTTATAGGTACTCAATCCAATCATCTAACTTTTGATTTAGATTCCAAGATAATGAAACATTATATGATTGGATTGAGCACCTATAAGTATCGGATCGAACTGATTTTAAGCGTAGGCCCTTGAAAAACCGTTTTACATTTAATGAACAGTTTGAATCATTTGTGTGGGACCCGTATTAATGAACAAATCTGTACGCAAAATCTATACCCTTTTGTTGTACCAATAGACTTACTGTTTGAACTAGAACAGAAATAGAAGGATAAGTGTAATCAATTTTGTGCGAAAACGGTATGTACCGGTCGGTGAGGAACGGAATTTAAAACCTAGGTCAACAGTGGGTAACCGTCTTTCAAAATTTGAACGCAAATGAATGGCTACATCTGATACAATTTCTCATCCACCCAAACCTAATCTCGGCCATCAAAATGTTTTTAATCAATCTGAGCCAGTAAATCGATCCTCTTAAAGACCTGTTTCATAGAACGACAAATGAGAAATGAAACCATTCACCTCCCTTTGATTTCGCATTTGGAAGATAATTGTTCAACTAGACTTCCACTGTTAACTTATTCACGGAGCCGCTGTAAACAATTTGTTAGTTGGGATAAATCTGAACAGTCTAACGCGGGATTCACCTCCGTAAACATTTTTTCCACGGAAAGCTTAAAAAAGTTTTTCGCTTTTAACGGGTTTTCTAATCTGAAGAAAGAATTTGGGCAGCAACCTTCTTTTCATAATCTTAATCACATAGTACATCCATATGTAGCCTAACAAACGAAGAACAAAGTAAACACTCTGATCACTCCACGTAAACAATTCCAGAAAATCACTTTGTCTTGTATGTTTCATCTGTGTGCATTGCCAATCTATACCTTCTTTTCTCTTTCCCCCTATCTACATCAAAAACTAAAATTCGCGTCTGAAAAAATCACAATGATCGATCTCCTGGAGGCGTTCCTGGGCCCTATTTGCCCGCTAGTATCTCTTGAACGGTGAATAACCCGTTCTCATATTTTAAACACGTTTGAAGCAATGCGCTTCGTCTACACCTCACCGGGGGGAATAGGAAGCACTATCTTTGTGAAGCAACTCTTAGACTTGGTCGATCCGGTGGAGCCTAGCGTCGCTGATTTCGTCCTGAGATCTATTGCAAACACAACCCGGAAAAGGGTTTGCGTAAAAATTCTCCTCTAGTCTTGGTGATTCACCAGGCATCCTAAGATATGGTGCTCCAAGCCTATCCGAGTGCCACTTCTTAACCTCCGAAGAGAGCTCTTCCCAAGATATGGTACCATCATCCAGCTGATCAATCAATCTAACAAAAAGTTGTCTGAAATGGCAAAAAACACACATGTTGTGAATTAGCTCAGAACTTGATTAAGTATTGCTAGTAAAAGAAGGCCTAAGAGGCAGTTAGTTTGGAATGCAGGTGAGAAAAGAAAAGAAAGAGGATGATGCTATGGTGTCCCCGGTCATTTTGGGGACACCGTAATTTTTGGCATAACTTCATCATTATAAGCATAACTAAAATCCATTACAAGCATAACAGAACCCAAACAAGGCATAACCAAGAAATATCCAAAAAACCAACTAAGGCATAACCAAACCCAACCAAGGCATAACAAACAAGTTATGCATTGCTATGGTTCTGTTATGCTTGTAATGAGTTTTGGTTATGCTTATAATGGTTTTGTTATGCCAAAAGTTACGGTGTCCTCAAAATGACCGGGGACACCGAAGTCATTCCTCAAGAAGTAATTGATGTTTCTCACCATATAACGTCACTTTTGGGAAGAAATAGAATGCAGTATAATATGTGATTTATTTCTCTTCATTACCTTCCATTTCTTACAATCCAAACAAGTCAGAAAATCCCTCAAACCAAATGGGCAGTAAGAGAATGTACCTGTCGGGATTAATAGTCTTCCGGAATCCTTCAAACCTCCGGTGCCCTTGAACCGCCTTTGCCATATTGCCATCATATGTGTAAAGGAAAACATCACTTTCGAGTGCTACGATGTAATCTAAGGCAGCAAGTCGATTCTGGTACTGCTTAAACGGCTCAAGCTCTTCTTTTGTTGCGAGTGTGGAATGGGAGAAAATGTTTGGGTATTCCGAACGGAATGCATCCATGCTATTACTGCCATAAATTTCCCCCGCAACAATGTATATCGTTGTGGAGGATGGATACCCCATGGCCTTGAGGAATAAGGCTGCCTCCCTTGGGATCATAGGGCATCTCCCTTGGAGCCGTCGTTCTTTGCTGTCTATCTTCTTTTCTTTCCAGTGCGAGACATGGTATCTCATAGTACGGAGCTCCTCCGCTTCTGATGCAGTGAGATTGTGGCTGCAGCCGGTGAACGCAAGCATGTCTTTCTCATATCTGCAAACAAGATCGATCTACTGAGTCGCTCAATCAATCGATTAGTAACGATCCCTTAACTATATTTGGGGACGAGATTAGGAAAGAAAAGAAACGAGTGCTTTTCCTCGCGGCCATTCATATTTATCGATCAGTAAAGAAGTAGATCGTGTGACTAAACATCTAACCAGATTCTTTTTTATCACCAAATCTCACCATATCTTCTGAGAAACTTATCTGGCGAAATAAGAGATTTCGCTAAGTTCTCTTTCTCTCCCATTCCCACCATTTTCTACCGTATCTCATCCAATTTATAAACCACGGAGTTCTCTATTTTCATTTCTTTCTATTTCTCACCAATTCACACAAACCAAAAACCGGTTGTCAAATAGGTACCTTAAGTGGAGGGCAACACGCGGCTCGTTCTTATTCCTCAGTCTATCTACCAATTTGTGTCCAAGCTCCTCAATCTCGGATGTGTATCTTAGCGCATCATAGCTGGCGCGACATCTGAGCCTTTGTAAGGTTGTCGCGAGGCCATTGTTCGCGAGTCGTGAATTGGTACGAGTGAACTTGATCACCTTGTGTTGTTTCAACAGCTGAAGCATCCCTCCGCTGTAGTAACTAGCCTGCACATGATAAAACCATCTAAGATCGAGACAAGGTCCAAAAGAGAGTTGAAATCGATCGATGTGCTATGGACGATAAATTCTTGACCTGGGACCAAGAAACAGGGGTAATAAGAAGGGGCTTGATCGCATGGTGGCTAAGCGGCAATGATTCGATTATGTCTATGTCGTCTTTTAAAACCTCCACAAAGTGCTTCCAATCGAAAATATCCTTAAAATCACTGCATACAAGCATCGGAAATTTATCAAACGATACATCGAGAACGAACAGAGAAATCTTTGGAAAACAAAAGGAAAGGGGTAAAGTAAGAACCTTGGGTCTCTCCAAAAAGATGCATGATCAAGAGAAGGAAGAACCAGTGTGGCATTCATAATCTTTGCAACGGCAACCATATCGCATATCTGGAAATCCATCATCAACAAAGAGTTTAAGAACATGACTTGAACATGTCATTCGAGCTGATATTGAAGCTTACCCCGATTCTCATTTGATTCAACCCGCCATTGGCGTGAACTAAGATATAGCCATTGGTTCCAGAACCCGTCCCTATATGAAAATTTTGAAAGCGTAAATCAGATAATGATCGATCTCAATGAGAACTATCGTTGACGAAGGGGGAAATGGATAACTGCGGAGCATACTTATTTGAGTCTTCGGCCGAGCAATGCACTGATAGTAGCTATCGCTGATTGGTTTCGTCCAGATTTCCGGTCTCTGTAAACAAAAGCAAGATGCAAAGGCTAGGCTGACTGGAAAAGTATAACATACAAAATTTTACTTCTTTTTCTTTTCCAATAACCGGATATCCGAGTCAGCTTACGCGCACCTCAACTAATTTCGGAGCCCATAAGGTAACGACCGGGCATAACCTCCAGTGGCCCCAAGGTTTGAAATGTTTGGCCTTCGTAGGAATGGAACCTGTGACCTTTTGGTGAAGGAGCAATGATTGCTTTCTTACAACCACTTGGCCAAACCCCTTGGAGTTGAATACCGATGACTACAAAATGGGGATTTAGGGGCATTTTTCCAACACTGCCTTATCAAGTTATTAACAAGGCACCACCTCCTAAAGTGCCCCATTTGATTCTCCAAAATACTAATACTTCATGTCTTCATCAACTTGTATAGGAATATTAATATCAATGTAATTATGGGCAAGACATGCATAATATTATACAACCCATTATAGAATGTTTTTGCAAGATCAAAGCCAAATGAATATTGAATTTCCTAATCACTGATTCTACTTTCTATGCTTAAAAAGTCCAAGATTATTACTATTTCTGTACAGTTAAGTATAAGGCCATCCACAGTAGTATAATAAAAAAAGAATAACCAAAAGTTGACACACCAACTTTTGATTATTCTCTTAAGAGGTTGTTAAGTTTAACAATATTGAGCTTCACAATGGTCACTTATAGTCCATAACCAAAATAAGGGGTCTACTACAATTTCTCTCTCTCCCTCCCTCTGTTTCTCGTCATTTGCTTCCCTCCATTTACGTTTTTTTTTTTGCAAAAATATATCGATTCCCTCTTTTAATTTTGGGGAAAAATCGGTGATTTTCTTCCCTCCTATTATGAATTTTTTTGGAGAAAAAAAAATAAAAACGGGAAAAAAGAGTGAAATACCTTAATTCAGCGACAATGGGTTAAATTGTAGATAATCGAGAGATATGAGCTTCACTTTTGAAGGGAAAGAAAGAGAAATATAGTTTGTGGGTGAAGTGAAGAAGATATAGAGTAAGCGAAGAAGAGAAGAAGAAAATACCAGTTGAAACACGCGTGTATACAAATTTTGGAACTAGTTAACTTATGTGGTGTGGGGTCCACAAATTTTGATTATTGAAAAAGATTGCTAGTTTTAGTTATCCAAAACCCAAAATTTGATTATTTCTAAGGATGTTGCTAAGTTTGATTATACCATTGTGAGTCATTTTTTGCACCAACATTGTTAACTTTAAAAATAATTGACTTTTAATTATACCATTGTGGATGGCTTAAGCTCTTTATTTATTCGTACATGTCCAATAAGAAGGAAATAAAATTTTACATAAGCAGAAGTAAACATCATGCCAGTAACAATTTGTGTTTCTTCTTCTATCAGTAGCAAATACACATCCCATTTAGTTTTTTTCACGTTGACGGGTCTTGTCTTTTCGTGTTCGTGTCAAAATGGATGGTCGACTCAAACCCTCTTAACTCCTTGTCGTTTTTTGTCATGTTAAACGAAGTTTCCCTAAAGAAGTCTTGCGTTCCCTTTTATTCCCTCTGTTTTCTAACAAAAAGGCAAAAGCATGCAAAGACAAGTTTGGAGAAAATACTTACTGGGTAGTTTTCCAATACCCGTTTGGGCATAACAGACTCGTCTCTCCTCTCCCAACCACTTTCCTCCACCATTAAAAGAACGTTAACAGAAAACACCACCACCATCATCAACGCCGCGAAAATCGAACGGCCCAGTTTCCTCCCCGAAACCAGCCATTGCGCTATCGTCCGCGCGCGGAGAACGGAGTCATTTATCTTCGTGCCCTTTTTCGGCAAGAACAGAAAGTGACGGACGCAGCCATGACCGGCCCATTTGCTGTTGTCTAAATCTGGAACGCGGCGGTGGGTGGCGGGCCCCTGGTGTCTGGGATTGCCGGTGCATGAGGAGGTGGTGGTGGCGCCACCGTTTGACATTGGCCGTCAGTCAAACAACAGAGAGAGAGAGAGAGAGAGCAGCTGCTTTGTGTTTTAAGGTGGTAGAGTTGTGTGGCGTTTGTCTCTCTCTCTCCGTATATATAGGCAAAAAAACAACAATGCTACTCACACAATAATTCAAACACAATAACTTACACAATCTCTCACATACATGTGGGCCCCACACATAGTAGTTTGTGTAGAGCCCACATGTATGTGAAAGGTTGTGTAAATTGTTGTGTGAGTATTATTTTTGGCAAAACATATTGAGATATATGTGTCATTTTTAAGAGAAACTTTTATGGTATCCCCTCCGGTCCGTTTCTCATTTTCCGGCCATTTTCCGCTCACATTTTGATAACCAGCTTCATTCATTTTGTAAAGTTCGGTGAGAATCTTATTCATACCAAAAATCGTGCTCATTGGACTTTATTTGATACATGATCAGCACACGTGAAAATCGCAAACAAACCAAAATTGGGTTCCGATTCAGTGTATTTTTTGACCCAGTTTTGATTTTCTTCAATTTTCACGTGTGCCGATCATATATCTACTAAAGTTCGATGAACATAATTTTTGGTATGATTAAGGTTCTCGCCGAATTCTACAAAATGAACGGAGCCGATCATCCAAATGTGATCGGAAAATGGCCAGAAAATGCGAAACGGACCAGAGGGGATACCAACACCCTTGATATCCCCGGTATACATAAAAGTTTCTCCATTTTTAAAATAAAATAAAAACCACTTGGGTTTTTGGCTTCTGTTTTTTTTTTTGTCTTTATTTAAAGTTTTTTGAGTTTATTAGTGTTCCACCAAATTTTCGTGGTTTATTGATTCGTCTCGATGACAGAAATTAAAAGTAAAGTAAAAAACTATGACAAAAAACCATTTTTTTTTTTTTAAAGTTCAAAAAGCTGAACTTCTGGAATTGACGAGTGGACTTGAATTTCGCCAATAATCATAGCAAATTATGATCTCAACAGGCAATATAGCAAGGGTGGGCTTGCTGTAAAAATTTCAAGAATAATGTTATTGCACCCATTTGGACTATTTTCGCATAATTTTGATTTTTCAATTTTTTCTCCTGAAGGATGAGAGCAGAGAGGATAAATTAGATGGGATGGGTGAGGTGGTAAGATTGGTTGAAGGCTTAAAGATAAACTTCTTGTCAAATTTTGTCAAAACTTCGCCTTAAATTTAGCTATCCATGGAAAATGTACATTTTCCATCTTTTTTGTTAAATTTTGACAATGACAAGGGATTCAACATGCCAGCGGACTTGCTCAAGATACCTGCAGTTAGGGGTGACAAATTGAACCCAAATCCACTAAGAAATCCAAACCCACCTATTAAAAAATAGACCCAACCCAACCTATTTATTAGTTTGGTTAAAATGAGTCCAAACCTATCTAACCCATTTATTATTGGGTCTTGATTGGGCTTCAATTGGGTCAATTTAAATGCCTAATGGGTCATGAACATTACCCCCAAAAAAATAACTTAGGCTCCGTTTGTTTCGATGTAAAATATTTTACAATGTAAAATATTTTCCATGTAAAATATTTTTTCAGAAAATAAATTTCAAACTTTTATTTTCCGGTGTTTGGTTGGTACTTGAAAATATTTTCAGAAATCAACAAAATAGTGTAGGAGAGAGGGGGAGGGGCCTTAAATGGTAGAGATATTTGAGAATATTGGAGTTGAACGTGGGTCAGGACTGGCGATCGAAGAAACTGAGCAGTAATAATTGCAATAGAAGGCAGTGGGTTTATTTCGGAAAATAACTTACAAAAGATTTTTAAAGGTAAGTCATTTTCATCTAATTAATGGAAAATGTTTTACATGTAAAATGTTTTCCTCATTTTTTACACAACCGAACACCGGAAAATAGGTAAAACATTTTACCGGAAAACATTTTACGCCCAAACAAACAGAGCCTTAATTTGTGACGTCCAACTAACTACACCACGAAACCGCTTGCTTCCCTAACTCGTAAACAATCCCCCTCTCTCTCTCTCTCTCTCTCTCTTCCCCATCGAAACCTCTACCAAGTCAAAAATAAAAAAATAAAAAATGTCGAACCTGGACAGATCAATGTCAACTCTTCATCAGTAGGAGATTTACGGTAAAACTTCTCCATGGGGGAGAAGAGAGTGTCCATTCATAACTTAATTTGTGACGTCTACGTTTATGGTAATTCGTTAATTGCTCCTCCTTCTTCCCTCCCCCTTTCTCTCTCTACCGACTGATGTTTCTCTCTCTCCCTCCCTCTGAAACTTCCCTCACTTTTTGCTTCTGTTTCCTTTTTTTTTTTTTCTTAATAACAGCTTTCGTCTTTCTTTTCATTGACTTGGAGAAGGAAAACCAAAACGGTGATTCACGAAAGAGTGCTGCTATGGGTACATACAAAATGTACATACAATGTACATATAGATTTTGTGAGGCTCAAATCGGGTCCTACAAAAATGATTCAAACCGTCCATTATTTTTAAAACATATTTTTATGGAGCCCTGTAAAAAATCAGCTCAACCCGATATCGGTAAGGATTTTTTCTGAATTTGTGGGGGCGAAAACTACTCGTCGCCCCCACAAATTCAGAAAAAATCCTTACCGATATCGGGTTAAGCTGATTTTTTACAGGGCTCCATAAAAATATGTTTTAAAAATAATGGGCGGTTCGAATCATCTTTGTGGGACCCGATTTGAGCCCCACAAAATCTATATGTATATTGTATGTACATTTTGTATGTACCCTTAGCATTTTTGTTCACGAAACATGTAAAATAGATGTGTAAAATTATTAAGGCAAACTAGAGGTTGGGGCATACGTAGGGGTGTAAACGAGCCGAGCCGAGCCGAGCTTCAGCGAGCTCGAGCTCGGCTCGTCTACTTAACGAGCCAAATACTTGAGCTCGAGCTCGGCTCGAGCCTTAATGAGCCGAGCCCTTAACGAGCCGAGCTTAGTAATTTACTAAACGAGCCTCTCTTAATCGAGCCGAGCCTCCTTTAACGAGCCGAGTTTTTGTCAAACGAGCCGGATACTCGAGCTCGAGCTCGGCTCGTTTATTAAACGAGTCGAGCCGAGCCTTAACGAGCCGAGCTCGCGAGTAGCTCGGCTCACTTACAGCCCTAGGCACACGCGATGAGTGTGCAAGTCGGATTTTCACAACATTTTTGTAAAAATGCCTCTCACTTATCGTTTGTTCAAATTTTCATAAATGTTGTGAAAATTCGACTTGCATACGCATCGCGTATACCCCGGCCTCTAGCATTAACCTATTTGTGATAGATAAACAACAATTAAATTTTTCAAAAAATCAATCGAATTGTTATATATTGTAGTAACAATTAACATGTATATACATATCTAAAATTTGAGCTTTTTCTTATTTTGTCCGTGTTTGAATTTTTTCTAAATTTTTAGTTTCTCGTCAAACGATCATGCCAAAAAAAATGAACGAAGAAAAATAGAAAACAATAAATCCAAAAGTAGGTAAATGAATGAGTACAATAAAGAGCTATGGGTTGTAGATGAAGGTACAAACCTATTCAAAGTTCTTGGCATTTGGCAGATTTCTTCAAAAAAATGGTCCATCTGGCTCTCTCTTTTTCATGTCAGGCGCTATTTGGTAGTTTTTTTTCTATGAAACTAACCGGTAAAGTTGAACTATTAAATGGACGGAACAGTTGAAGGAAAAAAGGGGTGTATTGAGGACATCTGGTTCAATCAAACAATTGTCAAAATTCGACCTGCACACACATTGTGCACGCCCGGTCGACACATAAAAGAAAAGATACAATACCAAATAAAATTATATAGAGTTTTAAATCCCAATTAATTAGGATCTGTCTCTCTCTCTTTATAAACTCAATACTAATTCAGTATGATTCCAAACCATCACCCTAAAACGCTACTGCTAAGTAATAAACTCTAAATCCAAAAACTATAAGTGACAGAGAGAACATAAAGGTAGTTTCAATTCTCACTTACAATTCATAAAATGGCAAACCAAATATAAATATGTGTCTACAGGAAAGAGTAAACTGGAAAAATAAGTAAATACAATAAAGGATTACATTAAATGGGAGGACATTTGCAAAAAAAAAAAAGAAGTAATAATTACCGACCAACGTTGACCTTTCACTTTTCATTTCGCTTTTTTTACTCTCCAATCTCAAGCAACTCCCTTTTTAGGGGAAAAAAACAGCTGTGCTATTGGTATAGAATTTTTTTTGTACTAGCATATACATACTCTTTTTGGGCCTGTTACAGGTTCCAAAAAAATGATCGGAACAGCTTATTTTATTTAAAATATTTTATTTACTGTTCTAACAAAAATTAAACTTAATCCAATGTCATAAAGGACATTTAAGAAACTTCCAACTTTGTTTCAAAATTGAATTCTAAAGCAAAGTTGGACGTTTCGTAAATGCACTTACTGATATCAGATTGAGCTTATTTTTTGTGAGGACTATAAATAAAGTATTTTAAACAAAGATTTTCTATATGTACCCTTATCATTTCCTTAAAAAAAAAAAACGAAAAACAATTCCTACACATTTTTTTACACAAACATTGCACAGATGTTTTGTAGGGCTCACTTTTTTTTTTTTTTGGGGGGGGGGAGGGGGTCATACGGTATACATTAGCGGAATTAGAGGAGTTAGTAAGTTAACAGGTTAATCCGAAGGGGGCCCAAAGGCTGTCCATAATCCTGAACCCCAAACGCTTCCCCCGCGGGGCTCGAACCTACCCCTCCACTGGGGAAGCAATTCCTCACACCAACTGCGTTGCAGTGGGTTTGGCGTGGGGCCCACTCTGGGTCTCACAAAATGGACGAAATAATAGTGTACAAAAATAACTTGACGCAAAACTAAAAAAAGGAAAAAAAATTGAATAATGACAAAAAATTAAGTGCTCCAATTTTCAATCCGTTTGAATTGGTGCAAAGATCTTATTTTTTTGTCATATTATTTTAAAGAGTCATAATTAATTGTTGTCTCTAGGACTATCATAATTAAGTATCTGCTTTTTCTTCTTCTTTTTTGTCTCTAGGGCTCTTATAACTTATTTCTTCGTTTTGTGTGTTTTGTTTAATTTTTTTGAATTTTTGTTAGATTCGCGTGATTTTTTTTTGAATTAATCCTCCGTCTCAACGAGAGGACTCTAAAAGAGTACAAAATTATGACCAAAAACAAAAAAAAATCACTAAAAAAGAAAAAAGTATCAAACAACTGTCTTTTAGAGCTTAAATGCCGTCTTATTTGAATTTTTTCACCATCGGTTCATATTTTTATACTTTTCTGATTCGTCTCGACGAGACGAACGATTAACTCCTAAAATTACGTCGAAAAGCTAAACAATAAGTTACTAAGAGTAAAAAATAACGAAATAAGTTCCAAACTTGTAAGTTTAAAAGAACGCAGCCGAAGTCGACGAGTTCATAAGCAAAACGGTGAAAAAAAAATGGAGGAGAAATGGCGCCTGAATGGGGAAAAAAAAGACCCGCCCAATTTTAGTTTAATGGTTGTTTTGTAATTAATTACAAAACTAAGGACAAATTTATAAAATATCTAAAAGTGCAGTGTGTGATGTCATTGTTCAGGAGTTTTCATCGGGAAGAATCCCAAAACTGGTTAAAGGTACAACAATCTTGATGTTAAAGGGTGCAATATAGCACCCATTAGCCCGGACCGAATTATTAAAAGTTCACAAAACATAAAAAAAAAATTAGTTAATGTCACGTCGAGGTACTGTAAAATCGGGTCCAATTTATCGTAATCAATTAGTTAATATGTTGGTTGTCTTTTTGACTTGTTTTTGTCTTTATTCAAAAAATTATGAGTTTCGATCAAAAAAATTTACTTTTTCGACTCCTCTCTTTAAGACGAATCAATAAGTCACAAAATTTTGACGCAAATAAACAAATGCAAAAAAAAATCAAATAAAGACAAAAAAAAAAGAGTTAACTTTTTAATCCAAACCCACCCTAGGAAAAAAAGAATGAAAGAACATGGAAAGAAAAGAGATGGGAAATGACGTACTTTTACTCTTTTTTTTCTTACACTTTCTTTCCTTGAATAATTTCAGCAGAATCTCCATTTGGTTCAATAATTTTAGTATATAGTGGTATTATGGTAATTTTAGTATGCAAGGGTAATTTGGTCATTTAAATGTACAAGGTTGATACGGTCATTTTAGTGTATATGGGTATTTTAGTCATTATTAATTTTAATTGGGTTAATAGACGGGTCGGGTTTGATTTCAAATAAATGGGTTGTGTTGGGTATGGGTAATTGAGCTCCTAACACACTAATAACTTACCCAATTTGACCCAAACCCGCCCATTTGACTCCCCTACCTGCACCCATATTTTGCTACTATATGATATACAAGCAACAATGAGCTCATGATAGGAATTTTTTTAAACTCGTAATTTATTTTTAAGCATTTGTGCCAAGTAAAAGGCCGAATTATCGGCTCAATATAAGTGCATTGATAGCCATATTTTGCCCTGCGACAGAAGCAACAATGAACTTTTCTCATTATTGGAATTTTTCTAACTCAGAATCTATTTTTAATTATTTGTGGACCCCGATTAAAAGGCCGAATTATCGAAGTAGTATATGTTAATTCTTTTAGTATTGTCAATCGTGTCGTATGAATGAAAGTGACCCGATCTTCTGATCCCCGTCCCATTTTTTACAGGAAAAATGTAGTGACATATCTGGCCTCGTTCTCTAAAAAAAACCGACCGACCATTACCGAGCACAGACGGCCTAGATGGGCCCAACACGCATGACCCCAATTCCTAAAAAGAGCCTTAAAACAAGCAAGCAAGATTATTTTATTCCACCAAAGCTGAGGAAAATGTAAAACAGGAACCAATTTTTCCAACAAACGGTACAAAAACAAGCAGAAGCCTGAAACGAATTATACTGGAGTACTTCATAAGAAAGAAAAACTGTTACTGCCGATAAATCACCAGAGTGCCATCGCGTAATTCTCTAATACTCCTCGACTTGGAGATGGAAAAGCCGATCAATTATACTTTCAACCAATCCAAACAAGGGCAGAGTCCCCAGCAAAACCTAGCTGGGTAGTACTCCTTCAAGTATACCTCTCTGCTAAAACCAATGATATAGAAACTGAAAGGCCGTTTACGATCAACCATAGTGACACGTGTCACCGGGACAACAGAGATCGTATGCCTCTCGCATATCACGCGGGCAGTAGGTGGCACTGGGGCCCTTTCGGCAAGTACTTCGGAGGAGAACTTGTTTAGGAAGAATGAATCTGCGAAAAAGGCGGGAGTACACTGATAGGCTTGAGTGTTGCATAACTGGACCCCTTTGGCTCTGTGGAAGACATCGTCTGGAACTGAGGCAGCTCCACTAGTTGCACTTACTTTTCGAGTAGCGACAGTCTTCCTGCAAAGGAGGGAAAAGGAATTACATCCTTAAACCAAGGTATGATATCGAATCATCAATAGGAATATACAGACAAGAGATATATATCTGCATTTCTATATCTGCACATGCATAAATATATACAACTGGAAATAAGGCACCAACAATAATTTGTACTGTCCTCACCGAAGGAAGAAAACTCTCAGGCCTTGACTGAAGGAATTCTCGAAAGACAACCTAGGGTAGGTTAGTGGCTGCGATATGTGATAGCATATTGTTATTTGTTGCTAAGGAACCAGATCATTAGAACCAATACGTCCCATAGGCAAAGATGCAGAGGAAATCACTATACAGAGGATAGTGCAATGAGCCGGCTATTTATTGTTACTCTCATCAGAAACATTAGACCTCCAAAATAGGCCGCGAGGCTTAGGTTGGCTTATAAGAGAAGAAACCGAATAATACCAAACAGGGTCATAATAGGCCTACTATGGTGAAGCAGGCAACTCATGGGGGGAGGGTTGCCAATTTGTTAGGTATATAAATAATAAAGTTACCCCTTTCTCTAACAGCTTAAGCTTCTAGATGAGATGGCGAATAACAATCTAATACGGTATCAGAGCAAGCAATATATACTGTGTTCAAATCTAACCACCAACCTGATGATGAAATATTTGCACATGTTTAACCCGCTTATGGAGGAGAACCTAACTACACATGAGGGGGCATGTTAAGGGTATAAATAATAAAGTTACCCCTTTCTCTAAGGGCTTAAGCTTCTAGATGAGATGGTGGTTAACAATCTAATAGTGTCATGTGCAGAAACTAGGTTTGAATTTGAGACACTTGGAACCCCACAACACCCAGCATATAATGATATGTAGGTAATGCAGTGAACAGTCTGAACCAAAATCCGGCCAACCCACTATTTACTCGGTCAACAAGAGGAGGCATGCCATTTTTCACACTCCAGCCAATCACAATTTGGACCTCTAGCAAGGAAGTGCCCAAGGCCAAACTCCAGTTTAACTTAAGTTTTTCCTGACGACTCTAAAGGAAAAGGACAAATCTGAAGGATTATATTACTTGACAAATCAGTTCAAAGAACTTAATGTCTCTCCCCGAGAATTTTAGCTAAGATAAGAGAAAATGATATAGACAAATTCTGCAACAGTCACTATTTCCAGATTTCGCAAAATAACTTCTGCAAAGCTAAGAAAGACCATAACTAGGGCATTAATTCTATATCATCCTACCGAACATGTGGAAGTTGATCTATTGAAGCTCATCTCTATTTCCTTTCATCTCATCATTTTAATTTGGGTTGTTGAGGTTTGAAGTTTTAGGCTCATTCCTAAAATTTGGTTTACTTGATGGCTTTTCCTGCTTTATGGCCATGCAGGTACTGTTTCATCAGAAAACAAAGCATACATACCATCTAACTATGGCGATATTGCGCTTTAAGAGAGAACCGCTGCCTTTACATGTCTGACATTTAATCAGCCCACGAGATCCGCAGGTTGCACAAGGGATCTTTCCCTTGCCATCACACTTCACACATCTGCAGGGACAAAACCATCCAATAAATTATGTTACACCCGATTCAGATATCAACATGATCTAAGATCTAACTACTAATCAGGCTCTATCGTCGACCAAGAAGCAACTGATTCATGAATAAGAGATTGCTTCCACATTCATGAATAAGGTAATTAATAGCTCTATGGAAAATTAAAAGCTCACATTGAATCAGATCCATCCTTATGAGCACGCAGACCCCTCCCATAACAGGCAGGACACTGCAACATCTGATTTTCCTTGTAAAATCCAGGTTGATTTTCCTTGTAAAATCCAGGTTCTTGATCTGCATTGCAAGTGGAACATACAATATTCCCTCGTCCTGTACAACCTACAAACAAGCTAAGGCCGCATCAGGAATCAACAATCCTGACTGCTGTAATATAAACACGTGTACTCATAAGAAGAAAATGCATGTTACGGCTTTTAGTATGATAAGAATACTGACAAAGATAACCAAAGTGAACATAGTCTCGTATTGCTAGGGTATGGAATGGGTGATCGCTTAATATACATGAGGGATCTCTCCACCTAATAGCTTAAGCTTTTTGGGTTGGATTCAATGTTTCTATATGCTATCAGAGCAAGGCACAACTCATCCCCCACTTTGGAGGAAAAACACCACATCCTATGATGATTTTTTTCTATTGATATCTCACGAGTCACGATGTCCGGGCCAGCATACATGCACCTCGACTAATCCCTGGGCCAATCCCACCAACCACTAAGCAGGAGGCCATATAAAGCCGGAGCAAAGCTCTGCTTAGACTGGCCCCATAAGAGAGCACCCGGGGGTTTTGAACTTGAGAGCTAAACTTGGGGGATGTTAGAACATAGTCTCACACTGCTTGGTATTGCATTTATGGTCGCTCAATATACATGAGGGACACATCTCCACCTAATAGCTTAAGCTTTTGGATTGGACTCAAAGTTTCTACAATTAGTGGCAGTAGGAATATGGCTTAAACGAATGTCAAAATGTCAAAATTCCATCAACCTAACTGTAGAAAGCCCAATATTGCTTACGAGTTAACCCTTACCTGAGCATTTCTCAATAGCTTCAGAATGAGGAATCTTGGATCGCGATTCTTTGTGAGGTGTAAATAAAACAGGGAATTCAGACCTTAAATCCAACTCCCAGATTGCAAGTTCAGGACCCTTATCCTCTCCGTCAACGTTGCCACCAAGGAATGGCTCTATTTCCGTAACTGTTTCCCTCTCCTCAATAAAAGTCTCTAAAGTTCCAACATAGACATTGCAGTCTTCCACTGCCTGAATTTTCCAGGTTCGAGCTGGACGACTTCCCCAACAGCAACGATGGCCAACATGATCAATAAGCAATTCTCGTATTTCAACCTCATCCAGTACTTGCCTACACAAACAGGTCAAGAATCAAATGTTCATGCAGCTAGATAAACTGGTGCAAGAAAATTAATGGCTAAAGCCACTAAACTGTAAATGCAATCCCATACAGCAGGCAGGCCCATCATTCATAAGCAAGCCAAAGATAGATACATGCCAGAATCAGTCCATTTACAGTTTTTCCAAAACTCCAACTAAGCAATTCCACTAAATCTCCATGACACAGCCATGTACTTCTTTCTTTCGTTTTTTTTCTTACCATTATTCTGTGTGATTGTAGAGCTAAGTGACCACCATCATAAAAGCAAAACGGATATGCAAGACACCTAGCATAGTCTGCCTTGTATCTTTCATTTGGCTAAAGCAACATATGTGCAATGTTAAGCAGAAAATAGCCACAAGATAAAAACTGCATGATCATGTTATAACTCAAAGTCACCAAACAAAAAAAAGAAGCTATAAATCCAATTAACCACTGAATAATTCCTTGGAAAAGGAATGTTCCTGAACCTCACCTCTGAAATTCATTAGTTCCACCATAATCTCCTCCGTATCCACCCGGATAAACGATATTTTGCTCTGCAAGATGTGGATTGCATTTCATTAGCCATACGGCTCAATAAAAAATGGCAATTGCAGGGAAGCAAACAATGAAGCTATGCAGTAGCCCGAGTTGATCATCATGCATTCTAATCATAAACACATACTGAAATTTTTGAAACTAAACAAAAGATAACATTGTGAAAGCTAGCAGCATGAATCAGACCACTTCCAAATTATTCATGTAAAACCTGGTGGCCTTACCAGCTTTACAATGCTGGAAAACTACTTCACAAGTCAAAATTGGCTAAAATTTCATTTATGACTTCCATGTCTAACTAAGCTATGCCACACATTATCCTTGATTGAACTAAAGGTTAATCCAGCTCAAGCAAAAAAGAAGCAGGTCAGTTTTTTGCAAGACTGCCAATATGAGTACTTTTACTTGTTTTAGACTTGGGTTATGTTAGCATAATATTATGCTACAATAGTTTGGAGATTTTATTATTATGTTTCCTGTTTCGCCTAGGTTATTATTCATGCTTCCTAGTTACCCTAGGTTTTCTTGTTATGCATGTTTCCTTAGTTTGTTTAGGTTTGTCACTTAGTTTTTTAGTCTAATTAAAGGCATGCTAAGACTATGTTATGAATATGAATGAAAGCTAGGTTCTTGATAATTACTTTTCTAACAGGTTTAGGTTATCGGCAGAGCAATGCGAACATAACCCCGAGATGCAAATTACAAGCAAGTCGAAAAACTCCTTCATAATTCCCTTCTTTCTTTTGTTTCGCTAGAGTACGAAAGCACAACCACATCCGAATCTTACTTCTCTTGTTCCAGCTCATCAGTATCATACTTTATAGACTTATAGATCTTGCATGACTTAAACAGAAACTCCCCAGCTCCATGAAACCTATTAACATAACTCTCTAGTTTCCTAGCAATGTAGGAGCCCCATCATAAAACTGTAAAGGGGAAAAATTAGAACTTCCTTCTGAGTTTTGCAGTGAGCAAGTCCTTTTTATTTTTGAGAGATAACCAGGAAATAGATTAGGGACATATTTACTGTAGACCTACGAACGCAGTAGTCAAGAAGAGTGACATAATAGTAGTGGATAGTCGGGCTAAGGGAAGAGGCGGACTAGACTAACACTGGATGCCTTGATACAGAAGGACATGAGCTTACTAAATCTAAGTGAACATGTAGGCCTAGACAGAGCTCAATGGAAAAACATGATTCATGTAACCGACTCCAATTAATTGGGACAAGGCTCGGTTTGGTTTGGTTAGGTGTGCCCGCCAACTTAGGCGCACCTCGACTAATTGTGGGATCATAAGCCCACCGTCCACTAGCAAGGCCCCATCGTGAGATCATAAATCCACCATCCGCTAGCAAGGGCCCCACTTGAAGCCGGAGCAAATGCTCCATATGAACCGGCCCCAAAGGAGTTGATAAAGCTTTGCAGGGGTGCAGAGTTTTTAACATAATCCTGTTTAAGTGTATCCATGACTGCGCTCATACATATCGAATACATTGTATAGCATTGGGAACGAATTGAATTAGGAATTTACCACTAGGATCAGGTTCGGGGGAGCTGATCAAGGGGGCGTGAAGAGAAGGAGGGTAGTATCGATCGGAAGAAGAAGCAGTAGCAGCAGCAGATCGAATCTCGTCGACGCTGACTTCGGTTCCGGGCGGAGAAGTCGTCTTAATCACGGAACCTGCCCTCCCCAGGTACTGATACGAACTCAGCCTCTCGAGGCTCCCTCTCTCCTCGCTCTTCCCTGCTTCACAATCAAAATTCCCAAAAATTCACTCATAATTGGACACCCACAGATTAATCACGAACGAAAGAAACGTATTGGGGAGATGGGAAAAAGAAGAAGAAGAAGAATCAAGCGTGTGAACTGAAAAATGCGACGTACCAGTGAGCAAAGGCTCCTCCTCGATTTTGTTTTCTTGTTCCATTTTCTCGCCGGTGAGAGAAAATGGAGATCAATTATGAATGAAGTGATGAATTAATGGAGGTCGGGGAGTGAATATATACACCATAACATATATCTCAAGGGAATTCTTCGCACCGACAACTCTTGGCAGCCTCTCGCTTGAGAGTGTGAAAAGCTGTGTGGGAGGGGTTATCGGGATTAGTCCGAGGTGCGCACAAAGTTGGCCCGGAAGCAATAATTCTTGGGGCCACCTCATTTCACGCGCAAGTATGTGAAACGGCTTTCTCGTAATAATTAGTTTGAGATGCGCGCAAACTTACCCTGAACACCCTGCCTACACAAAAAAAACAAAAAAATACATATACATATATGTCAAAATATCAACCGAATTTTTCCTTAGTCGTTAAGGAAACAAATCAGATTACAGTACTACTCCCTCCGTCCAATAATGTTTGGCATTTTCAGGAATGCGTGCCATTTTTAAATTGCATATATCTTTTAATCCATAATATTTTAGACGATTTTTTGAACTTTGTTTAATAGAACAAATTAAACTCTATCAAATAAGATCCATATTGCTTATAAAAAACATTATGGGTTAAAAGATATAGTTAATTTTTTCATAAGGTTGAAATAGTGAAAGTGCCAAACTTTATGGGACGGAGGGAGTAGTAAATATGTGAAACGGCTCTTGGGGTTGTAGGATCCGAGGAGCACGCAAAGTTAGTCCGGAAGCAACAACTCTCGGAGCCACCTCACTTCACGCGTAAGCATGTGAAACGGTTGTGAGAGAAGCCGTATGGATTAGTCCGAGATGCATGCAAACTGGCCCTGGACATCCTGCATTACACACACAAAAAACACATACAGTTATGTCAAAATATCACCCGAATTTTTCCTTAGTCGTTAAGGAAACAAATCAGATTACAGTACTAGTAATTAGTAAATCTAATGGAAATTGAGGATGTGTATTTTGTCTTTGAGATATCACAATGGGTCCACGCGCTGAGATGTGTTGAGTTTTTACAGGCAATGCCGCAAAGGAAGAAGGCGACCTTAGCCCAGGCGGGCCCGATCCAGATCCTCTGCACATTCCCTCTCCCCACATCTACCACACATTTGCACCAAATTCTGCCAACACATTAATGAATCAATCCAATGGCTCAGATTAAAACAAGGGCATTGCTATTTGCAGCCACTTATTTCCTGAATGTAGCATGTATATAATATGGTACACACCTGTTTATAATATGGTACACAGACTACGTTCAGAAAATTTGTGGCTGCAAATAGCAAGGCCCTAAAACGGGCATTGCTATTTGCAGCCACTTATTTCCTGAATATAGCCTGTATATAATATGGTACACACCTGTTTTTAAGGACTTGGCTTCTCGACGGTTTCCTTATGGGGACTGCACCATGTAGTTGGGCAAATAATGTCTCGTATCAACTTTATTCATATGATCGGAACCGTTCATGTCGTAGAGCTCGTTGAGAACTTCAACCATGTCAAAAATCATGCTAATCGGAAACTGTTAAATACCTGATCCGAGTGTCTTTTTACTTTAATGAATTAGATTTGATGGGTTTGATCCAGTGTGGCAATATCCATTTTCAGAAACATAAACGTGATCTGATAAGGTATTAAACAGTTTTCAATTAATATGATTTTTGATGTGATTGAAGTTCTCGACGAGCTTTACGACATAAACAATTCTGATCATGAAAATAAAGTTGATATGAGACTTTTATTCGTCCAACTGCATGGTACAGTCCCCATAAGAGGACTGCCGAGAAGCTAGGTCGTTTTTTTTTTTTTTGGTAAGTAAATTTTATTTCACTAAAAAACCGCCCAAGAAGCTAAAAAATCTCACAGGGGCATACCCCTGGTCCAACTATACACCAAACCAAAGAAAAACAAAAGCTATCTACAATTATTTATCCCAAAAATTCGAGAATCAAGAAGCCAATCCTTATACAACCCCCTATTTTGGGCATAGAACGTCACCGTACTCCAAGAACTGAGCTTGGCACGAATAACATCAAAAATTTCATTAGTAACCTCAGGAGACCTGCCCTGGAATATCCTGGCATTCTCCCCATAAGAAGTAAACAGAAGCAATCAATAACAGCTTGTAAATGGTGTTTCTAAACCCTTTTACTTGCATAACTCTGCACAGCCCAAGCAACTTCTTGAGATAAAGGCAAGACAACCCTGTGAATACCATTACGGGTCAGAATTTGCTTCCATATGTCAGAAGATAAGTGGCACGCAAAAAAGAGGTGATCATGTGACTCCACACCATCCATACACAGCACACACTGAGTGCTCATAGCTGCACCCCAACTAAACAACCTATCTCTAGTGGATAGCCTGCCTAGAATGGCAAGCCATTCTATAAAACTCCAACGAGGCACTCCTTGCCTAACCAGACCAAGCTATACCAAGGCTGGATAGGATTGCGCTTTCAACACGCCTCCCAAGCAGATTTCACCGAGAAGGAGCCATTAGCAGTTAGGGTCCACACAACCTTATCACAATCAGATAGATGTGGCAATCTCAACCCATATTTTTTTAACCCGCCCAATCCGCCCACTTATAACCCAACCCAACCCGCTCATATTATATAATGGGTTTAGATGTGTTAAAAATGGGTTCAATATCTCTATTATAAAACAGAAGGGTGTGGGGACAAGTTGTTGGAACGGCTTAGATTCATTTGATCCAAAGACTGTAGTGCATCCTTGCACTTCCCAGTTAAGTGTCCATGATTTTCACCTAAATCACACAACTGCCATCCCCTTCCAATCGGGATGCGTAGTGCCGTAGGCACGGGCTTGCACTAGTGGGTTGATATTAAAAGACCCAAATAAAATCTAAAATTTTCGAATGTCTGCATTTCACGTACTGGTATTAATTCACGTATGTCGGCTTTTCAATCCCTCTCGGCTCTCGTTAAAAAATTTGGAAAGATTGGATAAAAAATGAAAAGATTGGATCGAGCACCTGCACATGTTAGATTGAGCTGATTATTCACTGACTCACTTGATATTTTTTTAAACTATTGAACGGCTTGAATATCTGTGCGGAGCTTGGAGTGGGCCCCGCGTGCGGTTGGTGGTGTTATATATGGTCATTTTCTGACTTTTTGTAGCAGTTTCCGTTCGTGTATCCCCACGCAGTACTAGTTTCACGGGGGAAAAAAAGAAGAAGGGAAAACGGGTCGGGTCGGGTTTGGGTTTGGCTTGACCCATATTTGATCCGACATGTTTCAACCCGTTTACTATTTGACCCATATTTGACCCGTGATCCGTTTCAACCCGTCCAAACCCACGCTCATTTGCCACCTCTACAATCAGAGGTGGAAGGCAAAATTTTTTCAGGAGTATTCCGTATAATGCTCAATACAGCTCTCTGTTCCTTATCCTTGGCCACTTCCATTGTCCTTGATCAATAATAGAAGCAACTTTAGCACGCAAAGCAAGGCCCCGATTAGTCATCACAGCCTTCCCAAATTGCTGGTATAACACTCCTAGAGGTGCCAATTATCGGTCCAAAGGAAAGTATCATTACCATTGCCAATGATGTACCTGATCCCACTTTGGCTGCATTACCCAAGAAGCCTCGCTAGGACATTGAATCCCCATGAACTCTGTCATTTTAAGGATATAAACATGTACCCATTTAACCCGTAGATTATCTGTTTTTTGGCTAAGAGCCCATGCCGCGCGCAAGGATTCAGAGAGAGAATTTATTGGACCAAAACGAACCAGCGAAGATCATCAAAGAAGGAAGGTATGGTTCTTCCCGCACCCAACCTCGCCCCTGTCTCTCTCTCTCTCAATTCTCTATCTTCTGCGCACATATCTAACGTTAAGGTTGAGTGGCAAACGTCTCTGGTTCTCGGGTTATCGAACAAGGAATTGGGAGTTTCTCTGTGAATTTTGTCTTCGGTGATATATATGTTCGTGTGTATGGTGTATAGATATATGTATTTACATGTCTTCCTTCTCTCTCTCTCTCTCTCTCTCTCTCTCTGCACAAACACACTCACGCACCTCTTTTCATCACAATAAACCGGAATTTCCTGAAGCAAGAATTAACGGTGTTGGGTGTTGCTAATGCTATCTGGGTGTTGTTTTTCGCTTCTTGACATGAATCTGTTTGTTTCACGCATTATGTTGTGAAAACTAGCCATTATCCGAGCCTGCGCAAGCTTTGGCATAAAACCTTGCTAAATTATTAGTTGCATGTCAGAAAATTAGTCGTACATACATTCTCCGAGTCTGAAGCTATGCTTCCCCTTTTTTTGTATTCTTTAATCTTTAGAATGCAAGGTTATTAGTTTTATTAAGTGATGGTAGATTTCTGTAACCCTCCATTGTCCATTTTTTGATGTTATCTCTAGGAGTAAGAGAATTTGCTAGCAGCCTGGCACTAATGACAGTTTCATAACCAAATCAAACCAAACCAATCCGAGCCTTATATCCCAATCACTTGGGGTCGGCTACATGAATCTTTTTTCTCCATTGAGCTCTGTCAAGGGTCGCTTATTCACACAAACCTACTATACTCAAATCTTTACGCACCACAGCATCTAATGTTAATTTAGGTCTATCCCTCCCCGTAGCATTGCTATCCAAAGCTATCCTATCTGCTCTCTTTACTACTGCATCTCCTGGTCTACGGTAGACATGTCCAAACCACCTTATCCTATTCTCCCTCAACTTCTCTTCTATAGGTGTTATACTTACCATCTCACGAACCGTTTCATTTCTAATCCTGTCTTGTTTAGTCTTACCACACATACACCTCAACATTCTCATTTCCGCTACACTAATCACAGTTTCATGAATTGCTTTTTTTTTTGGCAAGGGTGGACATGAATGTTGCCCAAACTCACAAATGGTTTGCTTGGCTACCTGTACTTCCTTTTTGTTAAAGTCGACCTTACCAAATTACCTTTAGTCTTTGCTTGCGCCGGACCTTTTAGCCTGGGGTCCAAAAAGTCTTTATTACCGCCTTATCAATTCAGGGATTCTCACAGGTCCATTTCTTTTCACCCTGTCTTATTCCAAGTCTGCGACCATCCACTCTCGCTCTAGGGTTGTGGATCATCACCGTTAATCATGGTGTCTACATCAGGTACGTCTCTCTTGGCTTATTTTCCTTTTGCTTATAGGCGTACGCTTGTGATTCAAACTACACTTTTTTGTTATCTCAATGATGCTATTTCTTTCTTTTCCTTGTGGTTAAGATATCCTAGCATATGTTTCTTCATTGAATTCCCTTTATCCTTGATATTTTTTTTTTTTGGTGCCGTTGTCCTTTTCAACGGTCTATATTTGTCTGTAAATTGTCGGTGTTCTGTCGATGTGAAAAGAAACTAGATTTTTGGTGATGATCTTTTCGATGTGTAGTGTGTGTGATTTAGTTTTGCTGCTTCTATTAGCGGTGAGAAAGGAGGTCTCTTAGGCCATCCACAGTGGTATAATCAAAAGTGAATAACCAAAAGTTGACACATCAGCTTTTGATTATTCATTTAAGATGTTGCTAAACTCAACAATGTTGAGATCCACAATGGTCACTTTTAGTCCATAACCGAAATAAGGGGTCCACTACAATTTCACTCTCTCGCTCTCTCCCCCTCTGTTTCAAACATATGTTGTTCTTCCTAGTGTTCTCTATCAAAACAACACCGGAACTTTTTTTTTCCTATTCTTGTAGCCTATCTAACCAAACTAATATTACAAATTAATCCACCACTCTCTTAAATCTTCCAAAAAAATTTAGTATGTGTTCTTGAATTTGGGAAAAAAATGTAAGGTTCTTCATATACTCAATCACGGGAGGAATGCGGATCAAAAAAAAAAATCACAGGGGAGGAACGAAAAAGGAATAAAATATAGACGGAAAAGAAGAGTGAAATACCTTAATCTGACAACAATGAGTTGAATTGTAGATGAATGAGAGATATGAGCTTCACTTTTGGAGAGAAAGAAAGAGAAATGGTACTCTGTGGGTGAAGTGAAGAAGATATAGAGCAGGCAAAGAAGAGAAGAAGAAAATACCAGTTGAAACATGCATGTATACAAATTTTAGAACCAATTAACTTATGTGGTGTGGGATTCACAAATTTTGATTATTGAAAAAGGTTGTTAGTTTTGGTTATCCAAAGCCCAAAATTTGATTATTTCTAAGGATGTTGCTAAGTTTGATTATACTGCTGTGAGCCATTTTTTACACCAACATTGTTAACTTTAAAAATAATTAGTTTTTGATTATACTACTGTGGATGGCCTTAAGAGGTTGTACTTGTAGAATTGCTGAGTAGGATCAGATGATGGACATTTTGCGGGAAGGTAGTGGAGAAGGTTGGATGTATCCATCACTTGGCAAGCGGGGATGGTGTGACCCTCCCTAAATCCAAGGAAGGACGTCCTTTAGGCCTTTTATTGAGAAAAATATTGCTTTGATTGGTAAGTCCTTATGAAGGTTTCCATTAGAACATGATTCTTTCTTGCCTACAATTGGTTGAAAAGAAACTGTTGGTTTCATTCTATTAGTTCGGGCTCTGCTATAGGGGCAAGGGAACTTATCGCTCCCACTGAAATCCATTTCACATGGCCTTTCAGGTAGGGGTGATCCGGTCCGGTCCGGTTTTGGCCTATTTTTGGGACCGAACAGGTTATCCGGTTTGGAGAATTTGGAAACCAGAACCAGTCGGAACCAGTCGAAACAAGACTGGTCTGGTTTCAATCGGTTCGACCGGTTTCGGTCCGGTTTGGCCGGTTTATTCGGTTTCCCTTCACGGCATCAGTCAACAGCACAACAACAAGCAACAAAGCCGTAATCTGTGACACAAACACACACACAGAGGAACCTCGGTGGTCGACGGTCGTCGTTCGTCATGGTGGGAGTTACCTTGTTAATGGTGAGAGAGGAATCTCGCATTTTGGGGCTTGTACCTGGTTAGGCTGAGTTCTAGCCAAAATTGATTTGGTTGATGCTTGAACTTGGTGATTGGGAGTGTAGATCTTGGGGTTTGATGAGTTTGGTGGAGAGATTTATACGATTTGAGGGATTTGGGTATGAGATTTGAGAGGGTGTGTGTAAAAGATGTGGGTATGGCTTTTAAGATTTTATTAAACTCACCTAGATATGTAATAAATATAATTATTCTACTCATACATCACAAACGGATGGGTAGCCCAGTGGTGAAGCTACTTTGTTAGCATGCAGGTCTTGGGTTCGTGTGTAATACCGGACAGGTCCGGTTTGGTTCGGTTTGTAAGCCAAGAAAACCGGAAACCGAACCGGTTTAAAAAATCAGGAAAATCACAAACCAGAACCGGACTAGATTTGAAAAAATCGGTTTAAAAAAACCGCTCCCGTCCGGTTTTCCGGTTTAAGATACCAGCCCTAATTTCAGGGTTCTTGAACTTTGCCCGGTTTGTTGTATGTGACAGGTGAATCCTGTCGTTCTTGGAAGGGTGCTCTCAGATTCTTGGGATTTGGAATTTTTTTAGAAATATATAGTAGAATGAGACTCGAGCACTCAGTCGTTAACATTCATGATGATGCTTGATTCTCGAACAATCCTTATGGTAAAAGTGTGCTGGTCTCTTGACTCTTCCGTCCTCATGCATCATTTCAATCCCTTGTTGGTATTCCAAACGTACCAAATTTTTCCTCCCGAAGGTTAAATGTTGTTAAGGTTTGCTTCGTTGCGTTGACTCATAGGAAATTGGATATGGATTTTACCATTTGAAAGAGTAGACCGTAGGCCGATTTGTTCTTTTAAACCCTCAATGGTGCCTCATTATGTATGAGGGGCCAAGAAAAGCATGGATCACTTGTTCTTGCACTGCCATTTGACAAGAGTTGGTAGATTTTGGTTAGGGTTTGATTTTTCGTTCCAATATATTCCTTTTGTCTGCTGCATACTGAGTTTTGAATTTGGTTATGATTTTCAGACACAAGATCGAGAGAAGTTTAAGACAGTATCTAATCATGCCAAGTACAGAATGGAGGGTGTCAAGGAGAGGTATGGCAAGGCAGCTACTGAGGAAGTTGAATATGAAGAAGGAGAAGTTGAATATGATCGTGCTGGTGGTGTCATAAATTGCCGGGTAAATTGAGTGAGAATATGACTCATGGAGTTTTTTTTTCTTGCGTTGCCTTTTTGTTACGGAGTACTTTTTCTGGTTACTCAAGTTGACGGCCATTTGGTTGCACGTTTTAGATATTTTTCAGTAGCTCAGCTGCACATGACCCCTCAAATATGAAATAGTTGAAGTATGAGCAAGGTAAGAGGGGTGTTTTGTAAGGCAAAAATATAAATCATTTTAAGGTTTAGGAGTAGCTTGAATTGGATGCTAGGATTGTTTGCCATGTACACCGAACACCAAAGATTTCTAGGAGAAGGGAATGCCGAAATTGACATTAGAACCAATGAATATGGTAATGATAATTTGTAGTTGTCCCTTGTGGATCGGGATGTTGGGATGATTCAAGAGTAAATAGGCTGGTTGAACAAGTTTTATTTTATTTGTTCACAATGCACTTGGAAAACAGATACAGTATTTAGGAACAATGTAAGAGCCCATGCTTTCAGTAGCTTTTGACTGACACCTCACACTGGAGAAAATATCAAATAATTGCAAGTTTTTACTGCTACCCCAACCATGGACATGGAAACATTGTGGATTTTCCGGGGTCGCGTTCAAGTTATACATTACAGTGCCAGATTATTACTTATCTTCTAGCTTTTACGAATTTATATATGGACCTAAACTGCTCAGTGGTATGTCACATGCAGGAGACGGTCGTTCCTACGAGGGGGGATGACACGTCCTTTGTGATCAACAATAGGAGGTACACGCATCTATGGAGGTACTTTTGGCTGGATGAATACAGTTGCGGTAAAGGCTGCATTGAATGTGCTGCTCGAATTGGAAATCCCCGTGAAGGGATTCCCGAAGGTTTGCTGTCACGCTTATGATTATGATTTAATGTAACTTAAACTGAATTAGCTGAAAGTTACCAAAGTGAAGGTTGATTTAAGAGTGCAATTCAATGAAAACTTTTAGGATGTGTGTGTGTGCACGCGTGCGCTTTTGGGCATGCGGTTGCTAGCTGGGCTCCAGAATTCTTATCATATGTCCAAGCCACGCATAGTCAACCCGTGACCTAAATTATGGAGCCGATATTTGATCTAGTGGCACGTGACTGTCACATTAAGAATCTTAGACATCTTCTTGTGTAATATATTTCTACTTATGTTGGGTAGAAACCAGGGACTGTTAAGGATGCTTCAACGCAAGGTACTGGTGCTCTTTGGTATGCTGCTATAGGCTCTAGTTAGGACCGAGATATGAACCAACATAAACGACTGGGCTGGAGGCTATGTGTATGCCATTGCTACTCATGTTCTGGTGTTTATATCTTCCTTTTTAACATAAGAATGTTGGCATGTCTGCATGGTATTTGGGTCTAACACTCTTCTTATGAAAGCAGAGATGCCTCGACTTATTGGAAAAAAGGAGAAAGATTTTGCCGCGATAGTTGCTTTGGAAAAGGAGTTGCTGTTTGCCGACCTGAAGTCGTATCTAGAAAAAGTAAAGGTAGATTTGTGGTGTTCTATTTTATCCTCTTGCTTTTCTGCAATACCCTTCTGCCACTCCTTTCTAGCGGCTATTGGATGCACATGTCTTGGATTTGGATGCAAGGGGGAGGGGTGATAGTAATTTCTCAAAATTGTTCCTTTAAAACATTCTTTTTGAAGCCATTGGCTGTGCTGTGATACATTGGAAATGCAAATCTAGATTTTGTGACTAGCTTACATTTAAAAAAAGAAGAAGTTATTAGACCTGTTTGAGGATCAATGGCTATCGGGCCGAGTTGGGCTTCAGCTTTCTTGGTGTATTACTATTTGTTAGATGAGGTGAGAATGTAATATATGTTCTTTAATTTTGTATTATAGAGTAACATGTTTAACTCAGGATGTTTGTTCTGAATAGAAGGATAAAATGAGAGAAGAGGGAATTGAAAGGATTCGCAAACATGACTCGGCACTCGGCGGAATGATGTGGTTTGTCTGTCTTTGTTTTCCAGATCGCTCCTTCTTGTTTTGTGGCTCAATTCTTAATGGTGTTTTATGCGGTTTCTTGTTTTTTCATCTTGATCTTCTTTTTCCCCTCTTTTGGCAGGTTATTCCCGAGGAGATGGAGGCCTACAGGATGGAGATTCGACATGCCTAATCAAACAAAGACATATTAATGTACCTACTTATTAGTACGTGGTTTTTTTTTGTTTTTTTTGCTGAGCAAAAAAAAAAAAAAAAACTCTTCTATTAATTTGAGGCTTTGTTTGGTTCTCTTCTCTAAAATATTTTCTTCAAAATTTTTTACTGTTTCGTTGTCCGTGTTTAAAGTTACGTTAATATGTCTAAATCTTTTAGACCAATAAACCAACACTTCTTTTCTTTTTTTTTTGATCCACAATAAACCAACACTTGTTACTTCAAAATTAACAAGTGGGCCTTTTAGACCTATAAACCATCACAAGTTTATTACTCAAAAATTAGTATTGAAAGTCATCCAATCTATCACCACACTTGTTCTCCCAAAATCTTTTTTTTTTCTATAACCGAATATCCGAGCCAATTTGCGCGCACCAAAAATTCGGACAAAATCTTGTTCCCCTAAAATTTTTATTTCGTCACGGCTGAATTTAAATTTTAGAGCCGCCCTGCTAAGTTCCAATCTTGAAGTGCTATTATTAGGAACCTTGCTACTGGTACAGATTTTTTTGTGGGGCCCACTACAGGTCCCACACAAGTGATTCGAGCCGTTCATTATGTTTAAAACATTTTTTCAAGTGCCCCCGCGAAAAATCAGCTCAATCCGACACCTATAAGTGCTTGATCTAATCATTTAACTTTTCATTCGGGTTTTTAGAGAATGAAAAGTTAGACGATTAGATCAAGCACTTATGGGTGTTGGATTGAGCTGTTTTTCACAGGAACACTTGAAAAAATGTTTTAAACCTAATGAACGGCTCGGATCACTTGTGTGGGACCCATAGTGGACTCCACAAAAAAATCTGTGCACAGATTAGTACCAGTAGACTTTTTGTATAATTAGCATGCCTTATGCGTACTATGGTTTTCTAACGAACAACATTTAATGCGTACTATGTTGTTGGTTTTCTAACCAACAACATTTAATTGGTCTAGTTTGCACATTTGTTTCACATCAGAGGAAAAAGAAAGCAGCAACCCGATGTTGATGGTAGTTGGGAACTTTTTTTTTTTTTTGGCCAATAAGATAAGCGATTCATTGATAAACAGTACGAAAGGAAAGAACATCAAAGGGCATATTCATCTTTGGACAAAGGCGTAGATAGCCAAACCGGTGGATAGGCCTCCCAAGTGGAGACACTTACACAACCATACTTGCTAGAAAGTGAGCCAACAACATTTCCACTTACGTTTAACAAAACTAAACTCACACACCCAAAAGTCACATGCCAATCGGGGACCAACGTTGGACTACATTCTGCGGTTCCGGATCCCTCTCCGTTCCCAACTGGTCCTTGCACGCTAGGTTAACTTCCACCACATGATCACACACGGCCGGAAAAATGAGGCATTATTTCTGTAGTTGGGAACTTGGCAGTTATCGTTATTCAAATCCATAGAAGCATTAAGAAGAAAATTAGTCAAGCTAAGACGAAGTAAATCATGGTCCATATCTCTTGTATCTGTTACACGATCTTGGGTAGAACTCAATCCCAAAAGCTAGCTCTTGAAGTGAGGGTGCGCACCCTCACGCTTATATTCTTCATATTACTTTGGTACCCAAGCGACGTGGAACTTCGCTTCACAATATCTTGTGTAATTCCTCTCCTTCTCAAAGTCTAGTCTTATTTATTTCCAACAAAAACTCCGTTTAGTTGGCTTTTGTTTCAATTATCATGTATAACCATTTCATTTTCAATTAATTTAAAACCACATTTATTTTGCGTGTACATTTACTTATACCGTATAAGTATGTGGAAGTGAAAATTTCTTTCACATGAGTCCCCCATCGGAAAAATGAAGAAGTGGAATATATACAAGAGAATCCTCTATAAGTAGAGCTCTCAGCCCACAACCTTGTCAGCTTGGTTCCCACGCGAGTTTCGAGCTCAAACGAGCCGAACTTGAGCTACGATAGAAGATGGTGAGCCGAGCTCGAGCCCACCTATTTTGTAAGTGAGTGAATGACAGCAAAGGGGTAGCAAGTGAATGTATCAAAATACAGACAGAATACAATGTAATAGTGGCCCAGGGCCAGCTCTGAGATTTCGGAGGCCTAAGACGATTCTCGAAAATGAGGCCCTTAATATCCTATCACTTAACGTGTAATTCCGTATTCGTCAGTTCGTTAGGTTTGTTTGCAATGAGAATTATCGTTTAAAGGGAAAAAGATGCATCCATGTTAATGATGCACTCACCACACTGAATAATTTTTCCAAAGATCAGCGATTCCGACATCCTGTGATCCAACTTTATTTTCGCCTTATGTTTTTTCCTCCTTTCCATTTTTATTGGGTCATTGGGTCTTATGTAAAACATATTCATGGGTTAAAAAATGGACCCTATAGCAACACATATATACTAGGTGCTAAAAACAAGTGAAGGCCCTAATTTTTGGACATTTTTGGGAGCTTAAGGCTTGTGCCTCATGGGCCTTAGCCCAGAGCCGGCCACGCTTGGAGCCTTGGAGGCATGAAAGGAAGCCACTACAAAGAAGCTCTAAGAACCGCGAAGGAAGCTTCAAGCCCATATTGGTCATGGGTTGACAGGAAAAGAATTTAAAGAACTAATCTCCTGTGGTTTCTCGGTAGCTCAAGAGTAGAATAAGTGTCAAGGCCACCTGACATGCTTCCCACCAAGACATGGAAATTTTTCTGAAACTATCTAGAGTTCTCTAGAGCAACGTGGAAGCTCTAAAGAACTTCTAGAACCATCTCTTAGAATAATTTGGAGTGTTGTATATAATTCTAGACTTGTGTAATATTTGCATAGAATTCTAGAGTAGAGTAGTTGAGAAATTTCTAGAGAATGTTCTAGACTTCTCACTTGGTGTATAAATAGGCGAGGGTCTCATTTTCCTAAATCACTTGAAAGCTTTGAACTTCACGTTCATAGTGAAAAGCTCTTTTTCTCTCTACAAACTTCTCATTCTCCTATTCTTCCATCCTTTGGTTTACTTAGATGCAAGCAAAGGTGGACGTAGGATCGTGGTGAATTATGCTAGAAAATGAGAACTTGTTTGTCTTTCTTGTAGGATCGTGGTGAGTCAATCCCTGTCGACTTGTTCAATTTTACAGTTGAGCTGGTCCGCTGGTGCAAACCATCCAGCTTGTGTTTGGGGGCATGTGGGTAATTGGCCTCAGGTACAAGCGATTGTTTTGTAAAATTCATTTTCCCTTCTTTGTAGCAATTTTTTATTAATCTATTGGTATTATTGATCTCTTAGGTCTTCATGGTGGAAACGGAATATCTGAAGAGCAGCACCATAGTGGTTAGGGCACCAGAGATGATAGTATGTTGCTCCAGTGTTAGAATGCACGATATGTTGTTGGTTATGTCTATCTATACACGTGCAAATCCAGCCGCATTGCGACGGTGATGTTCACGTTACAACCTCCACTGGACTAACATGCTCCGGTTTCAATCCCTCTCCTCGATCTACGGTTTTCTTCACTCTTGCCCCCGTTCGAGTACCTCCGAACAAAACTATCACCGTCGTCGGATGGCGGTTAGGGCTTGGGAATCGGGGTTGGTTCTCTTGTTGGTGTTCAGGAGGCTAGCGTAGGCCGAGCCCATTAGGGTTCCGTTCGCTCCCGTTTGTGCTGCAAAATCGGTGTTGTTGGGGCTTGGAGAATCTTCGAGGTGTCCGAGGAATGGATATGAATCTGTGTTTAAATATTGCATTTTTGTTTTTGATAGTTTAAGTGGTTAGCAAAAACTTGCGCAGCTGCAAAACAAGAGAATGTAGATAAGCAAAAATATTGAATTTTTGATTTGTACATAAAGGAGAACGCAGATAAGCAAAAAGATTGTAATTATTTATGGCTGGAACCGGATTCTGTATAGTTGAATTATTGCAAAGAATTTTGGTTGATTATCTCGACAATCAATGATTTAGATTTGGCAGTATCTTACTATTGGAATTGTGAATATCTTGCCGGTAAGATGCTGACAAGTTTGGACCATTAAAAATACTTTGGGACGGTCGATTCTCTAAGCGTACTATGATCCTATGTGATATTTCTTATTGCCATTTTACACTCGTCTTACTTTTTTAGTCCATTACCATAATACTATCTTGACAATTCAAGTTGTTCATATTATGGATATTGGATAGTAATGATAATTGCATGCATGCAAAATATCGATTTGATCAGATATCAATGGACACTTCACTGGAATATTTTTTTCCGTTGACAAAAAGATGGTTCGACATATTTACTCTTCTTTTTTTCAAAAAAAAAAATACAATGCATTTACAAGTTTTTTTTTTTTTTGGGTGCAATGGAATGGATACGAAACTATTATAAAACTCAGTACATCGAGGGAGAACGCAAATAAGCAAAAACATGCGCAGCTGCAAAACAAAGTAAAGGAGAAAACAAAACATGATCAATATTTTCGAAGAGCTAAGAAATGTGAACGGTTGCGAAATTGAACAAACCAGGCCGTCAAATGGATAGGAGGGAGATATAATGCGCATGGCGGCGCAGGAGCAAGTGCGAGTACGAGAGCGCAAGTGTGAGCGTGAAAAGCGTCTTTTAAAAATATCTCAAATAATTAAAATTCGTGAGTGTGAAAATAGAAGCGTAAAACGCGAGCGAACGCCATCTTTTCGCGAACGCCATTATTAGGAGTATTAAAGGATCATGTGCCTTTGAATGGGAGGATCCCTTGTCTTGTCAAAAATACTGCACTTTATACGTGGACGAATGTGCAAAAAAGTAGAACTTTAGTGAACTCCACATGTCGAGATATAACTCTTCCCAACTACCACAACTATCCTCTTCACATCAGCAGGTCTTATAAATTTAGGTTTTTTTAAGCGCATCGTTTTTAAGCTTGAAATTGTCTTCTTAAAAAATAAGTGTTTATTTCGCGTTCAGGGACGGGGCCTTATTCATTATCCGCCATATATTTGTACAATGTCCAGTACTAAATGAATAAATCTCACGTAAATGCGTGAGGAATAAGAGTGTTAGAATACTACGTGACGGTGCTCAGCACCCACCAAATTGAGTACTACTACCCGTACCGACCAAAATGAGACCGAAATCGTACCGACGGCCTCGGCCGGCCGTCTCCGGCCACCGGACGGCCGATCCGAGCCGTCCAAAAATTCTAAAAAAAAAAACCGAGGGGGCCTACGCGGGAATCAACGGCATCCGATGTGTGTAGGTGCGTGGATCAAGCACCCTATTTTTCGTGTATATATGTAAGCACCCTATTTTTCGTGTATATATGTATGCATATATACACGAAAAATAGGGTGCTTGATCCACGCACCTACACACATCGGATGCCGTTGATTCCCGCGTAGGCCCCCTCGGTTTTTTTTTTTAGAATTTTTGGACGGCTCGGATCGGCCGTCCGGTGGCCGGAGATGGCCGGCCGAGGCCGTCGGTACGATTTCGGTCTCATTTTGGTCGGTCCTCGTATCTTTTCTGCACCAAATTACTCTAATATGGAGTAGTACTTTTGGATGGAGTGATTTTACGAGAACAGAAATGAATAGTTGTGGTTTTTTAAAAAATTACTCAAAGAAATATTAAAGTAATATTTTGATTTACTCTTTTTTTTTTCTCCAACTTCCTCACCAAAGGGTTGTAGTGGTGCTATTCACACAGACAAAAGGTGCATAGATCGTGCACAGATATCGATGTGGGGCTCATTATGGATTCCATTCAAACAATCCAAACTGTTCATTAAATTTAAAACAAATTTTCAAGGGCTCTCACGAAAAATCAACTCAATCAGATACCAATAAATATTCGATCTAATCATTTAACTTTTCATTCAACTTCACACCTGAAAAAACTTATATGATTAGATAAGTACTTCTAAGTATCGGATTGAACTGATTTTTCACGGGAGTTTTTGGAAAAATATTTTAAATTTAATGAACGGCTCGAATCTTTTGTATGGGACCCGTAGTAGAACCCACATCAATATCTGTGCACGATCTGTGCACCCTTTGTCTGTGTCGACAGACTTACGCTTTTGTAAGAGCTAAAATAGAGCAGTAAAATACTATATATGTGCGTATGCATGTACCGTGACTGATCTCATACTCTCTCATTCTGCACTTGGTCTAACAGACACCTCCTGAAGAACAGTGAAAACCAATCAAGAATTAGAAGTCCTTAACCACGAAGGTGATCTTCGATGTCCTGTTTATCAGCGGTAAGACCCAGTTTCTCCCTTATGCTAATTTCCTTCTCATCGATCGATGAATACTTAGTTATTACCAGAAAAAGGCAGCACTTTGGTTACTAGGTCGAGATGCGTGTACATTTGTAGCGCGATATATATGAATGATTTCTTGTTGTCACTGTTGTGAAATGGGAAAAGGCCAATCAGAAATGCTAAAGGTACATCATCTGTACCAGCGTGCACAAATCAGCTTTGGGTCCGTTTTAGTTTTTTAAAAAAATGATCAGAGTCGCTCATTTTGTTTAAAATATCTTGTTTACCCTCCCTTCAAAACATAAATTCAATCCAATATTGGTAAAGGTGTTTTCAAAACATTCAACTTTGCTTTAGAATTCAGGCTTGAATTCTGGGGCAAAGTTAGATGTTTTGTAGACGCTCTAATCGATACTGGATTGAGCTTATTTTTTGTAGAGACCGTAAACAAAGTATTTGAAACAAAATGAGCGGCTCCGATCATTTTTTTAGAGCCCAAAACGGGCCCAAAAATGATTTGTATGTGTTGGTACAGATTATTCATCTGTACCAATAGCACCTCTGAATGCCAATTGTTTACATATCTAGACTGAAGCAAGGTTGATAAAAGACTCAAGCTACTCGAGTTTGAGCTCGTGTTTGCTCGTTCTAGATTGGTTTGCTACATAAATAAATCTAGATTGGTTTGCTACATAAATAAATCGAGCTTGTACTTAAGCTTTCAAATCAGTCTTGAACAAGGTACTATTTGGCTTGTTCAGTTTATGATGTCTATAAAAATTAAGCTAGTTGAGATTGGGTCGTGATTGGCTCCATAAAAGTTCATTTGAGATCGATTTTCTTGACTTGGCTTCAATCTTGAACAATTCACTACTCGGCTTGTTTATCGACTCTAGACGGAAAACGATGAGCGCAGTGTTTTGTCTTCAAGGCGAATGAGTATAAACTTCTTTCAATGGTTATGATTCGGTTAGCTGTTCGATTTGTTGATAAATCAGTTGTCGAGCTATTCGATTGTGTTTCACATGATTTGAAGAGTCAGGTCTGGTTGATCTTTATTGCAACTGTGATTGGTTTTGTTTTAGCAGCTTCTTGATAGATTATTGGACGTAATCAACGAGAATGAACTAATTTCAGACCATGATTCGGTAGTTTGAAGTTCTGTTTAGTTACTGGTGTATTGAACTGCACATAATTCAGCTATTTATTAGATTGGCCAAGTGCCAAATTTTGTGTATTTTGTTTTGAACTCGTTAGGGCTTGTAGATTAAAGCATCTTGTCACAAACTGCCATCGTATTAATCTTCTGTTTGCATGGGTCTGCATGTTTAGAAGGTGAGATGCTTTTGTTTAAATTGTTTCCGTATGGCTTTTAGATAGTTGAGAATCTTGAGAGGCTTCAATTTTTTTCTCCAGTTGTAGGTATGTGTATACTTGGATCTGTCAGTTTCTGTCCCATGTTCAATAGTCAATACTTTTTGCTGCATGGGAAATGATTTCAAGCTTGGTTTAGGTTGTAAGTAGGCACACTAATTCATGGGTACCTTAACTAGTTGTTTCTCTTCTTATTTATCAAAAGAACAAAAACTAGTTTTTTTCTCTTCTTTGTTGTGTAGTTACTTGTAGGGGGTAAGACTTTGTCAATTTGTTTAAGTAGTTTCTTCAATCGGCAATCATTACCCAAGCTTGAGTAAAAGAATCATTTAGTGTATGGAGAACTCCTGTGGGCAAACTCAAGCCTAAGCACAAATGTGGTTAAAAGGTTCATCAATGGCATTAAAATTCGAAAGACATAAATAGCCTTCAAAGATTTGAGCCTCCATTGATTTGAGTATAAAGTTGAGCAAAACTCTAGTTGGTATAAGGTATGAGTCAAGGAGTGGAGTGAGTTTTAAGGAGATTGTACTTAAATTTTGAGTTTGACTGTTTGAGAGGAAAAAAAGTTAAGGGTTTGAGATGCTTACAAGGGAAAATGCCTTTGCTTTGTTCTTTCCCTAAGATTTTTTTCTTATGCTTGAAGTTTCTGATTGTGCAATGCATAAGCAAACAATTAGTGCTCTATTGTTTTGCGATCTTTCTGCTATATCAACTTATCAAGGGACTTGACTTCAATAGATGGGGCACAACAAAAAGTCTTAATTATTTCTAGCCCAGGTTGTTTTCACAACGCTCCTCAATAGTCGTCAGCCCATATCTGTGTAGTTTATACCGCTCAAAAGTTCAAATTGAACTCAAATGATAATTGCTGAACAAGTACTCACATGGTGTATCTGTTTATTTGGTGAAGGATGGAGATAATTGCATGAGGGATAACCCTTTCTTTGAAAAGGCATTTTGAAGAAGCTTTCCCTGTTCTTCTGCTTCCTAGGGCAAACAATGAAACCAATGTGGTTTTGGGCCTTCCTAGTATGCGTGCTACTTAGTTTTGGGGAAACTCTATCAGCATCCATGTACTTGATTGGCCTTGGAAGTTATGACATAACAGGACCAGCTGCAGATGTGAATATGATGGGATATGCAAATACGGAACAAACTACTTCTGGACTTCACTTCAGGTTGCGAGCTCGTACATTTATTGTGGCAGAACCTCAAGGAAACCGTGTAGTATTTGTGAATCTTGATGCCTGCATGGGTTCACAGCTTGTTACGTTGAAAGTTCTCGAAAGGTTGAAATCAAGGTATATAAATCTCATTGCGTCTTTGGTGACACCTTGATTTTTTTTTATATATGTATAAGTAACAGAATAGAAGGATATGCCCTTCGGGGTCTTCATAGCATTTTTATGGCTGAAAGCTCTTTTCAGTTGATCTATCTGATTTTCATAGTGATTCATCATTTGGAAATAGAAATAATCCGAGGTGTCAAATTGTTTCAGTTAGTTGGGTTCAAGTTTTTCATTTACTTGCAGAGTTGTCCGGGTATTATCTCTTATTGAGTGATCTTTTGTTACTTCCTTTTTGAAGGTACGGTGACTTGTATGGTGAACAGAATGTTGCTATCAGTGGCACTCACACTCATGCTGGGCCTGGTGGTTATCTCCAATATGTGGTATATCTTGTAACATCTCTTGGATTTGTACGCCAATCCTTTGACGTCATTGTTGATGGGATTGAGAAAAGCATCATAGAAGCTCATGACAATCTTCGCCCAGGGTCGATTTTTATAAATAAAGGTAAGTAAGTTTATTTATGATTCAAGTAATCTTTCCTTTACTTTTTCTATTCTATTGTGCATCCATACAATTTTTCCCCTTTTTTTATCGTTGCTATGCTAATCCCTTATCCTGATTTCTCAGGAGAGCTCTTGGATGCTGGTGTAAACCGTAGCCCAAGTGCATATCTCAGCAATCCAGTGACTGAGCGGAGTAAATATAAGTACAATGTTGATAAAGAAATGACTCTTTTGAAATTTGTAGACGATGAGTGGGGCCCAATCGGTAGTTTCAATTGGTTTGCAACACATGGAACTTCTATGAGCCGTACAAATTCATTGATTAGTGGTGACAATAAAGGAGCTGCTGCGCGATTTATGGAGGATTGGTATGAGAAAAAAACTTCTGAGAATGAACTTGGAAGTTCAAATACTGAGAAATTTGAAGCCATCAGGATCCCGCGAAGAGTGTCCAGCGTAATTCCTAACCTTCATGAATACCGTAAGTTAAACACCTTTTTGTTGTTGGAATTACATGGTTATTTTACTAGCTTTGGGGAGGAGGTTGATTTACATCCACAAAATTGTTTTTGGAATGACAAGGTCTGGTTAATGTACCTATATCCAAGCAACATTATCCAGACTGACAGTTCCAGCTATAACAGTTACTTTTTGTAACAACCTGTGCATATTCTATGCATTTCCCTTCTATTCACTAACCACCCTAGATTCTGGTTCCAACTTGAGAAGTACATATAGAAAGCATGAAATGACTGAAAAATTGCATTACTTGGTTCTTTACTTAGATCTTGCCTTACAGGTAAGGAGTTGATGGAACTTGCATCGTCCTTCCAGTCTTCTCCTGGAAAAGCCACAACAAAAATTTCAAGTGTTGCAAGAAGGGTCAGAAGAGCCCTTAGGCAAGCTGACAAGCCTCAATTTGTATCTGCGTTCTGTCAGTCAAATGTTGGCGATGTAAGCCCCAATGTACTTGGTGCATTTTGTTTAGACACTGGGGCGCCATGTGATTTCAATCACAGTACCTGCAATGGGAAAAACGAATTGTGCTATGGCCGGGGTCCAGGGTACATACTATTGGAACCTTTTCAAGTTTTTTGAGAGTTGAGACATAGCACTTGCGTATTCGGTATTATGCAGACTTAAACATTTATACATCATTTATGTGGCAGGTACCCTGACGAATTTGAAAGTACACGTATCATAGGAGAAAGGCAATTCAAAAAAAATGTGCAACTTTTTAATACAGCATCTGAGCAATTAAAAGGGAAGGTCAGCTACAAACACGAACATGTAAACTTCTCTAACCTTGAGGTCACGATCCCCAAGGTAGGAGGGGGTTATGAAAAGGTGAAAACATGTCCTGCTGCAATGGGCTTTGCTTTTGCTGCAGGAACCACTGATGGACCTGGAGCTTTTGATTTCCAGCAAGGAGATGATAAAGTAAGTCAAGTTTCCAGTGCATAAGCAAACCTTTCAATTCAATCATAAACTCCGTAGTGTGTCAAACGCGTATGAATTCTGTTTTCTGGATATTGCTTCAGGGAAATGCCTTTTGGAGACTGGTGAGGGATGTACTAAAAAACCCAACCGAGGAACAGGTCAAGTGTCAGCATCCAAAGCCTATTCTGCTTGATACTGGTGAAATGAAGGAGCCATATGATTGGGCGGTGAGTTACGGTAACTCCTTTGTCCTTATAACGTTGTAATGTCTATAGAAGCTAAAGTTGGAAACTTCTAGTCTTTGGACTTCTCGAAGAATGGAGATGTGGAAGGAAGATTTTTTTGTTTTTACTTGTTACACATGTGATTGTTTATGTGGTTATTTATATGGTTATTGTACCGAGAAAGAACCAAAGCTATAATAATAACTTACAATTCGTATCTTTTTTAGGATATAATAATATGAACAAGGGTTTTATGATGTTAAATTTATCTATTACTACTATCCTTTGGTTTAGAATAATATAAATTAACCTCAAAGTAAGTTTTTAAAACTAGGAGTTGAACCTTGCTGTGTCCCATCTGTTCTAACTTGAGACACTTATATCCCAGCATGTCCCGCATAAGTTCCACTTTGGCCCTTTCTTGCCTGACACGCATCGGGGGCCAATTAGGCGTGTCAGTGCTTCATAGGTCTGAACTCTGAACTATTCCACAGTGAGCAATTTGGCCAAGCATTTGTTTCTACTAAGATAGGTTGATCGAAGTACTGACAAACATATTTACAATGTTCTATTTTGCAGCCCTCGATACTTCCAGTTCAAATATTGCGTGTGGGACAACTTGTCATTCTCAGCGTACCTGGAGGTTAATCCAGTCCTCTTCTCTTGCTACTGACTTTACCACTCTAATTCTGCTACTTTTTAACGTTCCCACCACATTAGCAGCTTCATTGCTGGAAATTGTGCATAACTGGAATCCTTCCAGTAATTTACCGAGTCAATCTGGTCTTTACATGTTCCCCTTATTACCTTAATTTGTAATGTCTGCCCCTTGCAGAGTTCACAACCATGGCTGGTAGACGCCTCCGAGAAGCTGTTAAGATGGTTCTGACTTCTGGACGCAATGGTGAATTCAACAGCAATGTCCATGTTGTTATTGCAGGACTTACAAATGCGTATTCACAGTATGTGACCACTTTTGAGGAGTATCAGGTGCAGCGCTACGAGGTCTGTTGTTTCAAATTCTCCAAAACAATTTTTACATCAGATATAGAAGACAAAAGATAAAGGAAAAAAAAAAAAAAAAACCTCATGTGCATGTTTTGTCAGTTCAACCGCATGGTTTCAAACTTTCAACTGACGTGTAAATCGAACCAAACCAGACTAAACCTTTTTGGCTTAATCAATCAGAGTCGGATAAATCTTTTTTTGTCAGACTCCTTTGTCAAATAGGCTATGCTTCAGTTAAATTCACAAATGCACATCTTTATCACTTGCAACATCCACTGTCAGTTAAATTTGAAGTGAGTTGTGTCTGAAAACAATCTTTTCTCAATGACAAGGACGGGTTTGATTTTCAGGGAGCATCTACTCTCTATGGTCCACACACACTCGATGCCTACATTCAGGAGTTCAGAAAACTATCTATGGCTCTTATCAATGGTCAAGCTGTCGAAGCTGGCCCACAACCCCCAGATCTCCTTGACAAGCAAATCAGCTTACTTACACCAGTAGTTGTCGACACAACCCCCTTAGGTGTGAACTTCGGCGATGTTAAAATCGACGTCCCTTCAAATTCCACATTCAAGAGGGGAGACATGGTTACAGTCACTTTCTGGACTGGTTGCCCAAGAAACGACCTCATGACTGAGGGCACATTCGCATTGGTTGAAATTCTCCAAGGAAAAGAGGAATGGATTCCAGAATACGACGACGATGACTTCTGTTTGCGTTTTAAGTGGTCAAGGCCTGCTAAACTAAGTCCCAGAAGCTATGCAACTATAGAATGGAGAATTCCGGCTCGTGCAGTTTCAGGTGTGTATCGGATAAGGCATTTTGGTGCTTCTAAGGGTCTTCTTGGCTCAATCCAGCATTTCACAGGTTCGTCTAGTGCCTTTGCAGTAGCATAAGAAATGCAGTAGTGAATTCTTTTTCTTTCTTTCTTTTTTTGAATTTCTGTTGTGTTAAAAGTGATGTTAGATGACTATGGTTTTAGCATCAAAGAGGCAGTCTGAGTCAAGTATGGTATTGGGAATGAAAAGGAAAATAGTGCAATGGAAAAGAGAATAATAATATACCCTTGTTGGGCTGAAACACTACATTTGTTATGTCTGTAGACCAAAAAACTAAGACCCTTAAAACCAATAAATTAGAGGGTATTATTGGTTACATAGATTGTCCTTGTTGGAACTTTCCTTGTGAGATGTGCCTAAAGGTGATTGACTAAATGAGTAAAAATCTGAAGCCTGAATCTGAAAATTAAGGTCAAAGTGTGCCTAATTACGAATCTAGCTATGACTTTTGCCCTTTGTGTCTGGTTGATACTCTACCAATCCTCGAACCAACGACCTGTGGGTTCGATTGCCACTTAATAGCCAACAAGCAAACAAGAGGATTGGTGACCTTTGTATCTTTGCACATACTGCAAAGTTGGTCACATGAAACAAAGAACATGAGACGTAGTGAAGTTGGCGACATTTTCGGAATCATTTATTCGATGAGTGTTTAATTTGGATCGAACAAGTTTTAAACGAACACCGGATTTGTGATATTTTTAGTTATGTATAGTCCAATTTAAGGGTCATATCTGATAAAATAAACGTGCTCTGGAAGTATTTATCAAGGAAAATTTTAAAATCAGCCCAATGGGCTGACAATAATAAGTATGTGAATGTGTATTAAAGGGTATAAAAAGTACACAGAAATACGTGTTTTTTTTTGTCTTCTAATGTACTTATCGTCAACTCAGTGGGCTGACAATAGCAAGACCGATTTATCAATGCGCATATACAGCTAGCAGCAGGGCAATAATAGATCTTCTTTTTGTTATCATAGGGCAATATCATATCAATGGAAGCTTATTTGAAATTCTCACTTTATGGCTCTTTTTGACACATGACTTAGTACGGCATATGTCATTTTCATTAAGTCATTGGCAGATGTCATTTTCATGATTTTTCATTACCGTCCAAAACACCCGGATGCAAAAACTGGACCAAACTGGTCCGGAGCGACTGGACGGGATCCTTCCCCGAGGTACACCTAAATCATTTGTTGGAGCGACAATGTTTATGAAAAAGTCTAGTAACACGACGTCCGTTTACACCATGTCTATATGGCAGCATTCCGTCAGTGAGTGAATGCAAAGATGAACACTTGCGATTCACACACTCAACGAACCAGACAATACCTCATCGACATATTGTGGAACTTGTTGTGCAACATGTTGCTTTACTAGATTTTTTTTTTCTTTATACATTTGTACCTTTTGCACTGTATTTTGGCATTAAAGGGTGATTTGGATTAAAAAGTGGAACAGTAACTTTTTTTGGGGGGGTCTTTATTCAAAAAAAATTCGCATTCGTTAGTTTTGCATCAAACTTTTGTAACTTATTGATTCGTTTCAGTGAGAGGAATCGGAAAGTAAAAAAATTTGATCAAAACTCATAATTTTTAAAAAAAAGACAGATAAGTAAAAAAAGTTGTCTTATTGACTTATTTTTGTCTTTATTCAATAAATTATGAGTTTCGATCAAAATTTTTATCTTTTCCGATTCCTCTCGTCGAGACAAATCAATAAGTTACAAAAGTTTGACACGAAACAAACAAATGCAAAAAAAATTTTGAATAAGGACTAAAAAATAAGTCACTCAACTTTTTAACATGAACTCTTCTAGTGTACTACATTACAAATTGAAAACGGTTTTACTAACCTTGGTCTACTAGGCAGTGGATAATCCATACTTAATGTCAAACAAAGTTAGGTGTTTTAATGTACTTTTCACAAGCAGATAAAAAAAAAAGGTACTTTCCACAAATTAAATATTGCAATTTTTCCCAGATATCTACATATCTTTCACAGATATCAATGCACTTTTTGCACATTAACCATTGTCACTGGGTCGAGATTAGCATTTTCCAATTAAATATAATAACTCAGGGCCTCTGGTTAATAGTGTCGGCCCGAATACGATACGATTTTAAGAGGCCGTGTTAGCGTCAACCTACCTGAGACGTTTAAGTTAACATGTGCTTTGACACGAATTCGGGAAAAAAACAAGAAATCGAAAAGACAGACAGGCATTGACATCAGCCCTTCCCATCGTACTCCAACATTTCGATGTGATTAATGTACTGACTGTGATTCTGAGAACGTGGTTTGTCGGACTATAATAATGTCATGAATTTTCAAGAGTTAGATGTTTTTGTAAATTAGTAATGAAAGTTACATTTATCACATCAGGCAGGACCATTAATTACGATTTTAGCAACCGAAGTTGCCAGGAGACAAGGGATTGAAAACTACTACTACAAGTGATAAATTAGAATGCCTCTCTCTCTCTCTCTCTCTCTCTCATGATTTTTGGACATCTAAAAGAGTGGTGCTATGTGCACCGACCAAAATCATGCCGACGGCCGCGCCGGGCCGTCTCCGGCCACTGGACGGCCGATCCGAGCCGTTCAAAATTTTTTTTAAAAAAGAATGAGAGGGTATATACACGAAAAATAGGGTGTTTAGATCAAGCACCCTACACACATCGGATGCCGTTGATTCCCGCGTAGGCATATCCATATATACACGAAAAATAAGGTGTTTAGATCAAGCACCCTACACATATCGGATGCCGTTGATTCCTACGTGGACCCTCCTCTTGTTCTTTTTTTTTAAAAAAATTGGACGGCTTAGATCGGCTGTCCGGTGGCCGAAGACGGCCCGGCGCGACCGTCGGTACGATTTCCCTACATGGCCGTCGGTACCTATATCTTTATCGCATCTAAAAATGGGCAAACTATCAATTTCTAAAACCAAACCAAAAAAGAAAAAGAAATCGTGCTAAGTGTAAATTATTTTTCCCTTTTTGAACATGGAGGTCAAGATCTGTGATGTAGGGGTTGACTCCTTCGTAAGGTCTCAATTTCAAAAATAAAAACAGATTTCAAATAACAAAAGAAAAAAATATGTATAGTCACCATCTCTTCCCAAGTTCCAATTCGGATCCATTGTTTAAATGGATTGGAGATGGCTTCTCGGCAGTTGGGGAAACTCAACTGCTGCGTGCGGTTCGTCCTTTTTAAGGCTTGCTTTGGGTCTTTTTTGACGATTTAAATCGTTCACTTTGTAGAGCTCGTCGAGAGCTATAAGCACACAAAAAACATTGTCTTCATCAGATGTTGATCCATGTATTTTTGGAGCACATTTCCCTTGGGTAAAATGGACTCAGCAACACTGAATCAAATCCAATTCTATTTGGTTTTTCCAAGAAAAATGTGCTCCAAAAAGATATGGATTGATATCCAATGAAAATATTTTTTTGTATGGTTAAAGTTCTCGACGAGCTCTACAAAGTGAACGACGGCACAATCCTTAAAAAGTCGAACTGCATGCAGCAGTTGGATTTCCTCAACTGCCGAGAAGCCATCTCCAAATGGATTATATAAAGCTGATTTATATTACTAAACAAATCAGAAAAGGCAAAAAAGGAAAACTACTCCCACACAAATCAGTTGATTAAAATAAACCCCCCCAAAAAAAGACGATTAAAATATACTCCGCTGTGGCCGGCGCAGGAGTGGAGCTGTTCCCAGTCTCGGATTCTTGTCGGAATTATCTTAGGGAAATGTTTTCTGTAGGCAATAAATTTTGAGAAAGAACCTGTTGTTGACAAGTCGAGAAATTGTAGAAAAATATCAAGTTATTTTCACTAACCAATAAACTGTAGATAGGTATGTGAGTGAAAATTTGTTGAAAAATGTCAAGTGAAAACCACTAACTTATTGCTAAATGTCAGGTTGTTTCCACTAACCAATAACTTGCTGCTCGATGTAAATAACAAGATAAAATGTCATAACTTGTTGCCCAAAATTGTTAGTGGAAACATGATCTTAATAATCAGTCTCATTCATATTGTAGTTCTAGTTGAAATGTTGCAGTGTGGTTTCAAATCAAGTTAATTGGACATCAATTAGTATACAATCGGAACAAAAACACAAATTATAATTGGATTCTGAGCACACTAGATTCGAACCCAGCAAATTCAGCTTTGAGTTATTTTTTAGCTCGAATTGCATATTGGTATTCAATTAACATGGTTTTAAATCACACTTAAGCATAATGGGAGGGGCTTGGTAGAATACATGAAAAAAAAACACATGAAACTCTCCATGAATGTATCCTATTATTTTCCATAATATGAACCGATTTGTATTGAAATAAGAGCAGCAAAAGACCCAAAAAGACAAAAAAAAACTGCTAAAAAGTCTAATTCATTGCTTAATATATAATGCAGATGTGACGTATTAAATAAGATTTATCACAATTTTATTTGACTATTTCAACAATAGAATTCATCGGATATCGATATGTATTAATTAAACAATATTTTATCTTTGAAATAATGAACTGTCAAACTCATACTCTGGCCGTTTCATAGCTCTTAAAATAAACATTTTTAATCAAAGACGTACCAATATTCGATTATGTGTTTTTTTTAATTATAGATGAAGTACACGCCGACATCTACAAATTGAAGGGGTTGAAATGATCGGAAGATATTAATAATCAAAACACGTCCTGAACATGGAGGTCAAGATCTGTGATTTAGGGGTTGGCTCCTTCGTAAGGTCTCAATTTCAAAAATAAAAATAGATTTCAAATAACAAAAGAAAAAAATACTACCTTCGTCCCAAAATGTTTGTCCGGTTCGCAAAACAAGGATTCAAAAATAATGCATTTCTTTCAAGAAAAAATTCAAACTTTTTTCATAAATTACAAGAACTTATCGATATATAGTGAATTGTTAAAAAAATATTCAAATTTTCTTGCAAAATTGTATAATTTTTACATTCTCGTTTTGCAGACCGGACAAACATATGGAACTGCTGCGTGCAGTTCGTCCTTTTTAAGGCTTGCGTTGGGTCTTTTTTGACAATCTAAATCATTCACTTTGTAGAGCTCGTTGAGAGCTATAAGCACACACAAAAAATTTGTCTTCATCGGATGTCGATCCATATATTTTTGGAGCACATTCCCTTGGGTAAAATGGACTCAGCAACACTGAATCAAATCCAATTCTATTCTGTTTTTCCAAGAAAAATGTGCTCCAAAAAGATATAGATCGATATCCGATGAAAACGTTTTTTTTGTGTGGTTAAAGCTCTCGACGAGCTCTACAAAGTGAACGATTTAGATCATCAAAAAAACCTGGTACAATCCTTAAAAACTCGAACTGCATGCAGCAGTTGGATTTCCCCAGCTGCCGAGAAGTCATCTCCAAATGGATTATATAAAGCTGATTTATATTACTAAACAAATCAGAAAAAGGCAAAAATGGAAAACTACTCCCATACAAATCAGTTGATTAAAATATACCCCCTACAAAAAAAACCGATTAAAATATACTCCGCTGTGGCCGGCGCAGGAATGGAGCTGTTCCCAGTCTCGGATTCTTGTCGGATTTATCTTAAGGAAATGTTTTCGGTAGGCAATAAATTTTGAGAAAGAACTTGTTGTTGACAAGTCGTATTATTTTCCATAGTATGAACAGATTATATTGAAATAAGTGCAGCAAAAGACCCAAAAAGACAAAAAAGCTGCTAAAAAGTCTAATTCGTTGCTTAATATATAATGCAGATGTGACGTATCAAATAAGATTTATCACAATTTTATTTGAATATTCCAACAATAGAATAGATCCGACATCGATATGTATTAATTAAATAATATTTTATATTTTGAACAATGAATTGTCAAACTTATACTCTGGCAGTTCATAGCTCTTACAATAAATATTATTTAATAAAAGATGTTCGATTATGTGGATTTTGTTTTTTATAGATGAAGTACACGCCAACATTTACAAATTGAAGGGCTTGAATGATCGGAAGAAATCATAGTGAATCATATATTTGCGTAAAATTTGATAGTTTAGATTAGGATTAACGAATAATTTTTTTTTTTTTGCATAAAATTAATGATCATTTAAGAAATCGTCTCAATAGTTGGCTGGTAAAAAATAAAATAAAAAATACTTCTCTAGCCTTACTATACGACTACACCCACAACTATGGAGTCTTTTTTTTATTTACTCCCCATACAACTCAGAGTTTGGTCCTGTGGTCTTGGCTTGTGATTTAGAGATTTGCTTTTTCTAAAATCTCAGGTTTAATTTTTCTTGCTAGCAACTCTTGAGACATGGGAACAGCTGTGAGAGGGGTTGTAGGGAATTAATCCGAGGAATGAGCAAGCTGACCAATTTTCCTTGTCAGCAACTCTTGAGGCATGAGAACGACTGTGAGATGGGTTGTAGGAAATTAATCCGAGGAATGCGCAAGCTGACCCGAGACATACTGCATTACCAAAAAGAAATCTATGGAAGCCACGTTCTGCTAAATTTTTTATTTTTTAAGTACTTATTTTCTGTTTCACGAGAATATATCATTTTCTCATAATATATCACATTTAATTTAAAAAATAAATACTTATTTTCCTTAACGTATTTTCCTTAACAGAACGGGGCGGAGTCTATATACAACTATACCCACAAAACAATTTAATGTGCGATCTTGTTGGGAACTTTAGGAAAATCGCTTGTCGGTGCCGAGAAAGCACCCGATAATTTCCACTACAGCACCACTCATGAAACTGGTGTGACTCACCCCGTCGTCACACACGACAGGTACATTCCCACAACCACCACCACCGCCGCCGTCACCGTCCTCACAACAGTTCCCGTCGCCTCCCCACTCTCTCTCTCCTACCTCCAGATCCCCCAACCCCTTCCACACCCACTGCCCCAAAAAGGAGCCCTAAACACCCGATGAAATCCTCGAGCCGGTGGTCGACGATCGGGCTCGTGACGGCGTGGTACGCGTCCAACATCGGAGTCCTGCTCCTGAACAAGTACCTCCTCAGCAACTACGGCTTCAAGTACCCGATCTTCCTCACCATGTGCCACATGACCGCCTGCTCCCTGCTCTCCTACGTCGCCATCGTGTGGATGCGCCTGGTGCCGCTGCAGGCGATCCGGTCCCGGGTCCAGTTCGCCAAGATCGCGACCCTCAGCCTCGTGTTCTGCACGTCCGTCGTCAGCGGGAACGTCTCGCTGAGGTACCTCCCCGTGTCGTTTAACCAGGCCGTGGGGGCCACGACGCCGTTCTTCACCGCGGTTTTCGCGTACCTGATGACGGTGAAGAGGGAGGCCTGGCTCACGTACTTGACGCTCTTGCCTGTTGTTACCGGGGTTGTTATTGCCAGTGGGGTAAACTCCTTTTCCTATATTTCAATTTTTTTTTTTTTTGCGTGTTGTGAATTGGGCTATTTTGGATATTCTTCGAGCTTGGTTGTTGTCATTGGGGAAGAATTGGTTGTTGAAGTGGCAGAGATGCAGGATTTAAACTTAGCGAGGGCCGAACCTTTTTTCTTTAAACTCAGTTGTTCAGGTCAGCATACATGAACCTTGACTAATCTTGAGAGACCAATCCCACCGCCCACTTGCGGGGGTCCCAATTAAAGCCAGAGCAAAGCTCTACATGGACTGCCCCCAAAGGAATTGATAGGTTTGGGAATTGATAGCACATAAGAGGTTTCGAACTTGAGACTTTAGGAGGAAGCAAACCCCTAAATCTCAAAGCCTTGACCACTAGGCCAATCCCTTGGGGAACAGTGGGACAACATGCCAGCGTGAAAGCGTCTTTTAAAATATCTCGAAGTACTAAAGTTTGCAAGATAGAGGATTGAGAATGTGAGCGCAGAGAGAGGATTGGAGTGGAGGGCCTTAGTTAAGGATTTCGTGACTAAGGCCCGAACCACATCATGGATGTACATTGATTTATGAGCAGCATATTCCATAGGTGAATATGGGTACTTGTTAGGTTCGACTTTCGAGGACAAAACGAGATTCTGTTTTATATGTAGCCCCACTTAATTTACACACAATGGATGATAACTTGAAATTTTATGGTGTTTATTCCACAAAAATATAGGAATTTGAAGATTTTGTTTTCACCCAAGGAACTTGCTGGGGCCAATCTCAAAGGACTTCTTCAAAAACTAGTATAACTGGTGGAGTTATTTGGAGATGTCAAGGGGCACGGGCATCCCCGGCACGTCTTGTGTTTGCCCCTGGGTGGTTGGAATCTGTTTGAATTGCAGAGTTTATTCACTCTTCTTATGGAACCAACTCTTCTTGGGCAAAGAATTAATTGGGTTTTAATGGTTTTGAATGTGATGCAGCTTGCATAACTAGTAAATTGGAGGGCTTCCTTCCTTGGTTTTAAGTTGTTTTTTGTGTTTTTTGATTCCGTAATTCTTAAATCTATGTTTTGCATATGATTTTCACTCCTTGGAAAAGGTGCTTTTGTAATTCTTCATGTTTGGTGTGAAACTGAAGAATAATGAACTATAAAGAAAATGTATTCGGTTTATCTCATTTTTTTTTTTGCTTTCTGTCTATACTACTCTTATCTTTATGGGAAATGGGGATGGTGTTGAGGTTTAGAAAACATCTTCAATTTATCAGTGTGGTATCACTAACATCTTTGAAGGTTAGGACCTTTTTGTGGAAATGAGGTCTAAAAAGTTTTGGGCCGTGGCCAATAATGCATCTAAGAACCTCCTAGATGTATTGATATTGCACATGCTTCAAAATATTGATATGGCTCCTACGCATACGTGTCCATGTTCGGTAGTTCAGAAAAGCAATGGAAGCGGTTAGGACTTCAGTTAGGGGCCTAGAGCCTAAGAGCATGTGCATTGTAGTAATATTGTGTTGTATGATGAAAAAGTCGGACCCTATTCTGTGTGGTAAGTGTTTGTAAATTTAGAGAGAGTAGATGGGTGCTGAATTAGATCTGTTGAAGTATATATTTTAATTGGACATATTTACAAAATACTTTCTCTCCAACTCCCTCTCTCTCCCTCTCCAAAGTCCAAGCTGATCTAGGCAGTTGGCATTTGGTAAGCACCTTAACAAATGAATTCTTTTAGCTAGCTAAGAAAGACTTCGATTTCCTTGCTAACTTCTTACTGTCAGCTAGCTTCTGATTTTGCATCACTCTTTCTAAAAGCTCTGATGTATAAGCTCTAAGTTAGTCACCTGTCATGATTAACCCCCTTTTGCTGAAGGTTAATGGGGTTTATGAATAGGGGTTTCGGTTGGTTTAGGAAAACCTCGAAGTAGGACGGTGGTAGGTGACGTACGGCTGCAGGGAAAAGACAGTGGTGGCAGCTAGATCTAGGATTGTGGTGGTTTAGGGTTAGGGTAAAGGTGGGGCTCTGATACCATGTTGTTTGGAAGGATAGGAAAAGTGTATAGGGTGTTAATTAACCCTAACACATAAATAGCTTCATTTATATTATGTTGAGACCCATTACATAACATGATTATCCGATGTGGGACTAAAACTATTCTAACAGATCACAACTACAGGCTATAGCTCATTGATTTTAATCAACCTTCTGTTGTGAGAGAGAGAGAGAGAGAGAGAGAGAGAGAGTCAAATCTCATTGAAAACTATAGTAATGTTTGCTCCAGTAGGGGCCGGAGCTTAGTTGTCACCTGTCATTTATCATTTACCAATCCAACATGTCTTCTACCAACTAATCCATATGGGCTAGAGTGCGAGACGCCGAGACCTTAGTTGCACGAAGCGGGAGTGGGAGCGCGGGAATATAGAAGCTCCCAAGGTTGGGAGCGTAAAAGGAACATTTACATAGATGATGACAATAATGTAGCATAGAATATACACTTCAAAAGTACAATCATTTTAGGGAGTAAAAATATGTGCCAATTCCACCATATTCCATAAGTGTAGGAATATGTGGTTTTCTTTTCAAGATATCATGACTTGGGTTAGATATATTAGTTCATCAAAGGCTAATTAATAATGCCAAGAGATAAATCCATGCTTTTCTATACAAGGATTGTACAAAAGCTCCCATCTTCATAAGGAGCGTGCTGGAGCGGGCTCCCGTCAAGCTCCTTAGTTGGGAGTGCAAAGATTGCGCTCCTAAGGTGGGAGCGCCACCACTTTAGAAGCTCCCTGCAACTAAGGGCGAGACAGATTATGCTGCCATGATTCACCCATTCCTATGGCTATTCCTTTAATATTTCTGGCTCATAGGAGTATTTGTTGGATACTTCACCAAAGTGTTACCAGTTAGCGCATAAGTACTGTGACTAAGCGGTTGTAGCTCACTCGATATGATCGTACGAGATCACAGTTCACCCAAGAACTGTGAACAGGCATTGAGGATTGGATGTGTGGAAGAGAGCCACATTTATAGCTAGTCATCCCTTGGTGAAGATGAATGCTTCCATAACAATGACTTTAAATGACAAGCATTGTCAATATGGGATTGTTGAGATTTTGAGTGTGGGTCATTCCTGTGTAAAACCGGTGATGAGATTTGAGTTCATGTTTGCATAAGCAGGTTTGGACTGAGACACAATATCCAGTTCTTTGTTTCCCTTTTTTATTTCCTTCGAAACTGATGATATCATGAATAGACGGTCTTGGAATGTTTCAAAAGGTACCGCTAATGTTGTCTTATTACCTCTTTGTTGTGTGTTTCAGGGTGAACCAAGTTTTCATCTATTTGGTTTTATAGTGTGCGTTGGTGCTACGGCTGCAAGGGCATTAAAGTCAGTGCTTCAAGGGATTTTGCTGTCCTCTGAAGGGTAAGGACTACTTTTGTTCTTTATTTTTACCAAATTTTAGAGATCTTGGGGCCATTATTTTTAGTACGCAACTATCTATCTACTTGTCTTACTAAAAACTCAGACTGTACGTATTGTTATTGTTCTCCAGGGAAAAGCTGAATTCTATGAACCTTCTGCTGTACATGGCACCAATGGCTGTGGTATTTTTACTTCCTGCGACACTGCTTATGGAGGAAAATGTGGTTGGGATCACGATAGCTCTTGCCAGAAATGATATCAAAATAGTATGGTATCTACTATTCAATTCTGCCTTGGCATATTTTGTAAACTTGACCAATTTCTTGGTCACTAAAAGCACCAGCGCTTTGACTCTCCAGGTATGCCACATTGTCCCAGAAAATCTTCTCTTGGGTTATAGTTTCATACTTTCATATTATGTGTATGTTGTGCGGTCATTTTAGTGAAATTCATAAAGGACATGGGACTTCGTAAGCACGTTGATGACCTAAGCTAATTTAGTAACTTTGTGTTCGTCATTGTTACTTTATCAATCTATATGAGGACCACTTCTACTGTTCAGTGTAAATTTTCAAGTCCTTGTATAGCAAAGGCAAGGCCTAAGACTATGAATAATGGTTTACTGTTAAGTCATCCAAGGAATGGCAACGGGGCGGATATTAGGATATCCGTACTGGTGTACCCGATATCCGAAAATTCTTACCTACCTGAATCCGACCAGATGCCCGTTGGAGATTTGGTAACCTATCCCATAACGTACCCAACAGGGTTCCCGGAACCGAACGGGTAACTGTATCATTGCCCAAAGCACTAAGATACCTTCCATCTGCCTCAGGCCATCAAATATTCCTCCTCATTCCAATTGTGTTTCCGCTTTACCGATGTGGGACTCATATTATCAAACTCCTTTTTTTATACTTTCCTCTCCAATGGTGAATGATGATTTCTCTGAAGGTGAATCATCAGTTTCTTCTCTCTTTTCTAAATCCTCTCTGTTTGTGGGACTCATATTTGAAATCGATTCCAGTTTTTTCGCGATTGTCTCAAAACTGCTTATATCTCTTCAAATTAACTCAACAAAAAGACAGATTAAACCATAGAAACGGAATCAGTCCAACAAATTAGATTAAAAAAATGATACAAATTGAAACTAGCCCCTCTAGATCTCATTCTTCCCCCATTGACGCTGATTCTGTTCAGCTTCTTAAGCTTGTCCGTGGTTATAACACCTGTGATTTTGATTTGTATTTGAGCTCATAATCGTTAATGGAGAAAGTGCAGGTGCTGTTTACTACGCCTTTAATTTTGGGGGGAAATGGTTTTACACAGATTCTACACAGAAACCCTATATCTGCGATCATCTTCTACTCATCTTCTATTCCGGTTTGGTTCGGTTTGGGTAACAGATAAAACCATAACCGAACCGATAGCCAATCGGTTATCCATGGCCTCTACCATAACCATACGCACACGGGAAAAAAATTGGTTATGGTTTGAGGAAAAGAGAGCGGTTCTGTTCGGGTACCCATCGGTTCGGTATATATTGCCAATTTGCCATCCCTAAGTCATCCATTCAAAGTACCTTGATCAGTTATTCACCCTAGTGACCAGACAAGTTTTCATGTTAATCTGATGACGTTCTGTGTGCGCATTTGACCCATGATGTTCATCTCATGCATGGGATTATGATCTGTTGGTCTAGTCTTTGTGCTAGAACTAGCAAAATCTCCACATATAGTTGCTGTTGGTAGCTAGTTGAATGTTATAGTTATAGCATGAACAGTTGATTTTACCCTCTTGTGCTGTAAATTTTTGTTTGATGCAGTTTAGACACCGTCACACCACTACTAATATACCCCACAATGCAGAAACAGAATTTCCTTATCCATTCCTATTTGATGACTGTGTTGCACTAAAATCAGTCTGGAAAGTAATAAAGGATCAAGAAAGAAATTAGTTAAATTGTAATTAGTACAGGAAAACCCAATCCCGCAACGGAAAAAAGGCCATATAAATATGAAATTCTAAGATTGATGCAGTTTAGACACCGTCACACCACTACTAATATACCCCACAATGCAGGAACAGAATTTCCTTATCCATTCCTATTTGATGACTGTGTTGCACTAAAATCAGTCTGGAAAGTTAAATTGTAATTAGTACAGGAAAACCCAATCCCGCAACGGAAAAAAGGCCATATAAATATGAAATTCTAAGATTGAGCTTGGAACCTAAGACTGGTTAGTCAACATGTACTCTCAGAAATTGAGAATAACTTACAAAGGATGTGCTAGATTTGTCTTCAGAGGAATTCTCAATGCAAGTGGCTTTTATGTTATTTTGTTGATGTTAGTGATAGTTTCTATAGGTATCCACTCTATTACTAACAAATCAGCAAGGAGAACTGTAGGTTTAAAATAAAAACTTATTGTCAATATCTTACCTTTTCCTCTCTTTTTTTTTCTTTTGTTAAATCAAGTTTTGAATTGCTGTTAGCGCTTCAGTTTGGTCCTACAGGTAATTATTTTAGGAGCTGCATGTGACATGTTCTTGAGTTACGACATAGAGTTGTGTTTTGCTTTGAAAAATCTTAAAATCTGTGTGTTGTTACCATACAAAAAAACTAAGGAAAAGTACTGAAAATTACCCATCTTCTATGTGGTGACTATATGATCTACACCCATACCGCTAGAAATAGCTAGATGGTTATATGCAAGCTCCTCAAATTCTGCTTCAATAAGGATTGTTGAGGTTGAAAATCGCTTCTCTCTCATGATTGTGTCAGAGTGCTTGCGAGAACTGACTGTGACACCTTTAAGTTATTGTCAAGGAAGTGCATGTAGTGACAATATTGGACATGGGTTATATAAGTCTACGAGGGTTTGAAAACCAGCTGTCAATAGAGGAAGTATTTGTGTCTGTATAGCAGGAATAGTGGATAATAGGAGGATCAGAGGTAAGTGAAGGGTGGGAGGCAGCTGATTGATGAGATCCAGTCAGCTGATTATTTTTTTTTGTTTTGGATATGCTGATTGATAAGATCCTTAATCTTAGTAGATACTTGATTTGTTGGTTTCTAAATCATCAAGTATTTATAGGGGTTTCTAAATCATCAAGTATTTATAGGGTCTTATCCAACTTCCAGACGGATGGACATACTAGAGGATGTGCACACACGATGCTTGTGCTATGAACATCTCATGATTATATACAAAAAAAAAAAGAAAAAAAAAAGGAGTTGGGAGGATATGACTTGATGTGGGAAGTGTTGAATTTTTTGCACACTTGATTGTTGTATGGTGTGAAGTAAAAGTAGGCTGAACTTGGTTAACGAGAAATGTTGAATTCAGTTTTGATGAGACAGAGAAACCACTTCTTGACTTTGAGAGTAAAATCGAGTTTACATCACTGGAGGTCCCTTTTTTCTTAACCTCAAATTTGTTCTTCCCTTCCACTTCACCTAAAAAATGCACAAGCGGACTGGGATGTGAACCTTTCTGTTCGCTCCTTGCCATTTGCATACTCTTCGATCCTTTTCGGAACCAAACCCTTGCGACCTTTATGGCTAATGCAGCTGGAGGGCTGCGTCCAATTTGTTTTGCTTTGCTTATAGTGTTGAAAAGTTGCATCGTTGGTAGAAGTTGAACTTCAACATTTGTAGTTCCAATTTCCATATGCAATTTAGGATTTCTGGTTGAGTTGTGCTTGAATGAGGAAATGCCACTGAGTGCCCATTTGTTTGACCAGATATAAGCATCGGATTTGGTATCTTTAACCTTGTCACTATTAGTGGCGTTGTCAAACATACGGACAGTCTGTTCTATGTTCTCCCACAAATGAGCATCTTTGCTGACATTTGACCTGTTGTTTGAACTCTTCGACTTAGATGTTAAACCCGTGAATGCTTTTTCCAGGTACTGGGAAATGCAAAAGGTGCTGTTGCCGTTGTTATCTCCATTCTAATATTCAAGAACCCAGTCTCAGTAACAGGGATGCTGGGCTACGTGCTTACAGTCATCGGAGTTATCCTATACAGTGAAGCAAAGAAGAGAAGCAAATGAGACCCTGGACTTTTTACATTATTTTTTCTCGTCACACGCCTTTCGAAAGCCATGCTCGTAACGCATGCTCGAGCTCAATCATTGTTTTGTTTTTTATCCGTTTCAGTTCGAAATGGAAAGGTGGGAGTTTCTGCCTGTTATATCGATGGACCGGTGCTTCAAAGTGGAGAAATATCCATGGAAAGAGCTTATAGGTCTACCTCCTTCCAGGTGGGGTCAATTTCGGCCCTTATTTTTGGGTGGACTCTGACTCAAACCAAATTTCTCTCTCTCTCTCTCTCTCTCTCTCTCTCTCTCTCTCTCTCAAACTAGTACTAGTGCCATTTTTTTTGTGAAATCATGGAAGGTAACAAGATATCTATAGAATTGCATTGCCATCAAAGATTGAATTATACTGTTGTAGAAACTATGTATACTGTTTATCATTGATTCAATGTACATGAGAAAAATGCTCCTTTCGTTCCCCCTTTTGTTCTTTCTTGCCACAAAATCGGTAATACTGTACTAGTATAAGATACACGGTGTTGATTGGCTGTCGCATATTTATCGCCGTTCTGCCTTCACTTGAACGAGTTATATTTTTCCATAGATGCAAAACGGGACCTATTATGGTCTCATTTTGTGTCGGATCAAATGAGAGGATCCTTTTAACTCCCCTTGACCTGCATTCATTTTTGCACTAAAAGTAAAAATTGTGTCCTTTGAATTTTCTCCATAGCCTGGTTTGTTTTTTTTTGAGAGGTAAAAGTGTGGAATCAGAATGTTTTATATGGAGCGACCTATTATGAACTTGATTAAGCTTTGTTACTTTGTCATCTAAAGAACAAAAATGCTGAACCATTAGTAACCTTATTGGTCCCCTGGTGCTATGGTGACATGCTTCCCACATGGGAAAATTACACGTTGCAAGAGCGATGCCATGTTGTACTCCACGGGTTTTTTCCACTACACACCACGTGATGGTCCATGGGCTTTTTTCATCACGCCAAGTGTGGTGGAAAAAGCTCGTAGAGCACCATGTGGCGGCACTCCATGAGCACTGAATAATTACTCTCCACATGGCTGATGGCCCAGTGTTCCCTTAAAGCATTCTCTTTCATATATTGGTATAAAATCCTCTGGGATTTGCCACTCCAGTTGCTTCTCTGTCTTTTTATCCTACTGTGATTCCAATAAATTGAGGAAAGTATCCTACGCACACCCTACTCTACATCGGTTGAGAACATGAAATTGGAAGTTAGACAAGCTTGCAGGTGTGGCCTTGATCATGAAAATGGTTGGGTGGTCCTGGCACCGTCACTGTCACGTGGTACTCCAACTCCCTGTACAATCACACTTTGTGTGGGACGAAAGACTCGGTATATTAATTTCTCACATATGTACAGTAATTAGCATTTCTTGATCTTTATCTGCCATCTTATATTCGCAAATTAAGAATTACAGTATGACAGTAAAGTTAATTATTAGAGCATCTCCACTTCTTCACAAAATTCTTATTCAAACTCAAATTTTAGTAAACCCCAAACCACCCCCCAAAAAAAATATATATATCCATCTCTACTCCTTATCTAAACCCATACCAAATTTCGGTTTGACTCAAAATTTTCACCAAATTTGGTTTGAACTCAAATCCTTCACCAAATTTCCAGGTGGTGGTTCCTAGTGGTAGCAAGTTTGCCTACCCATTTTGAGTTCTACCAATTTTCTCACTCAAATTTGGGGAGACTCAAATCCATACCTATTTTTTTCAAACCCTTTTTTCACTCTCATTAATTACACGTGTGTCACTCATTAATTACAAGTGTGCCATTCAATAATAGATTTGGATAAAAATATGAATTTTGCATCGGGGATGTCTTATCCATATCAAACTTTTCACTCAAATCTCTACCCAAATTTAGGTGAAAAAAAGGATAAAGGATTGAAGATGCTCTTGTTACAATTAAGGCCATGTTTCCAAACATTTGTTGGCGACAACTTATGATATTTTACCAAGTTGTTGACACACTTGTGACATTTTTACCAAGTTATTCACACTTAGCATCTCCAACAGCGTTGGAGCCTCCGCTGTTGGAGAATTTCGCTTATTACCCGAGAAGAAGCCCTAAATCCCACTCCCAGTAGCCTCGCTCCAAACTCGCGAGTTTGAAGGGATGCTACTGTAGCTCGCTTGGTCCAGCGAGGTTTTGTGGCTCGCTTGCTCTGAATTCCTCTCTCCCTCTCTCTCTCTCTGCTACAGCCTTGTCGTCCACGGTCATCGTTGGGCTCCTCATCATCGTCTACCAGCATCGTCGTCTACGGCGTCCGCCGTCATCTTTGATCGTCATCGTCATCGACCTCGTTGACTACCAGCGTCATCGTCTACATTGCCTACCCCGTCGCCGTCGGCCGCCGTCTACGATCATCGGAGAACATATCTTCCTCGTCGGAGTCATCGCTCCCTGCCTTTGTGGGTATGAAGTTCAATCTGTGGGTTTGGAAGGGAATCGGTTGGTTTGGGGTTGATTTTCAATTGGTGGGTTTGAAACGGATTTCAATCGTTGGGATTGATAGGTGTTTGTGATTTCGAATTTTGTATGTAGTTTTGTGTATGGATGTGTATGTATATAGAACAGAAGAAGTCGATTACCACATCCAACATTTGGAGTTCTGTTCTGAAAGTGTGAGCCGGAGAAACAGAGAGAAAATTTGTGGGAGAGAGAGAATGGGTTTTGGGTCTTTTTATTTTTTATTTTTTATCAAAAGAAGTTTTGCTTAGGCTATTGGGAGCTCTATGGATTTAGTGGCTAGCCATAACGAAAAATTACATTTTTCCTTGCTTAAATAGCTGGTGACTGCTGGAGATGCTCTTGGCATTTTACCTTTGTCTGCTCGTATAAAAACGCATGCTTCTTCGCTAGCATTCCGAATTTCCGAGCCCCCCTCTCTCTCTCTGGAATAGTCCAATGGCAGCAGATCACAACAAGAAATCGAATATTTCCTTCGCAGGAATGTGGGCAGGTGGCGGGATTGCTGCTTGCCTCGCCGAGGTATCGTTTCTACTGCTTAGTCGCCCGTCATTTTTTGTCCACGATTTATACTCATCGAATTTTTTGATGACTGTACCCTGGACTGTGAAGTTCAATTTCTTGAACGGTTCCATGAGTTTTAGTTTCCAAGGTCGGTGAATTAGTGGTGATTTCGGAATGATTGTCTATGAATTTTTCCCCCTCTAGTGGTTGGTAGGATTGGTCCTAGGATGAGTCTAGTCGAGGTGCGCATAAGCTGGCCGATACACCTGGTTATCAAATTACGTATGTATGAATTTCTTGCATGCACGCATGGATTTTGCTTATCAAGGTCGAGGGATTAGTGGTGATTTCGGTTTGATTTGTGTGGAATCGTTTTTTTTGTTTTAATTCCTACGCAATATTATGAGGTTATGTAGGTACGGGTCGTTTGTCAACCGAATTAGTTTTGGGAGGATATAGTATGAGGGGAGATATGATAAAAGAGCGGATATATATATGTATGTATAGGGGGATATGATATAGATGGTTTGTTTAAGTAATTCATAGAAGAGAGATATTCATAGAGTCTGAGCTTCATTCTTGAGTTTTTTTTCTCTCTCCCTTCTGGAATAGTCTAATGGCAGATCACAAATCCAATATATCCTTCACCTGTAGCGCATTTGCTGAGGTATCGTTTCTATTGCTTATTTGCCGTCTTTGTTTGTCCCCAATTTCTTGTGCTCTTATACTCTACTAATTTTGATAACTGTACCCTGGACTCTGAAGTTTTGTTTCTTCAACAGTTTCATGAATTATAGTTTTCAAGGTCGGTGAATTAGTGGTGATTGTATATGAATCATCTGTCTGAATTCTGAAATGCTTTGGGTTCGTGCCATTGCAGCCAAATACCTTCGCAGATATACTTTCATGCAGGCTGAGGCTTTCCCCTGCAAGTGGATGGAAGGACTGGTCCTAGGATTAGTTGAGGTGCGTGTAAGCTGGCTGAGACACTTGAGTTATCAATAATATGTATGTATGAGTTTCTTGCATTCATGTAAGGATTTTGCTTATTAGGGTCGGGGATTAGTGGTGTTTCAGATTGATTTGTGAATGATTGTATATGAATTTTGCCCCTGTTAGTGGATGGTTGGATTGGTCCCAGGATTAGTCTAATCGAGGTGTGCTTAAGTTGGCCGGGACACTTGATTTATCAATAGTATGCATGTATGAATTTCTTGCATTCACGTATGGATTTTGCTTATCAAGGTTGGGGGATTAGTGGTGATTTCGGATTGGTTTGTGTATAATTTGGATTTTTGTTTGTTTTAATTCCTACATAAATTTAATACTATGAGGTTATGTAGGTAGGGTTTATCAGAAAATAGGAAATGGTTACGTAGGTTGGATGAAGAATTTATGCAACAGAACTACCTGGATGGTTATGCCATTATAGTTTTTTTGTTTTTATTGCGAAAGTTAGTATTGTTAGAATAGTTAGATTAACACCTTGGAGGAGGAGTTGAACACCTGACCTCCTTTCTCCCTAGCACTTAAGTGTACCCCTAATGCCGTTGGGCAAAAGGCCTCTTGGCTGGTAAAGTTATATAGTTAAAGTGTCCCCGGAGTTACATAAATTGGTTCTAAGCCTCAATTCTAGCTGGATGTAAGAGCTGTGATGTATGATTTTCATGGGATGACTACTCATTAATTGTCTTTTCGTGCCAAAATAGGATAGACTTCCGTCGATGTCCATTAATAGGGAACCTACACATCCAGGTCCAGCCCAAAAGAACATAACTTCCCTAGTCCCTACATAGTTTTTTCCCGATAATAACCGCATAGTTCACACACTTTCACTGTAAAATTCTCACACAGGTCAGGGGCAAAACAGTCAACACAGGCCCAAAAAGACATACACGTCCATGAAAAACTGGAGTGTCCACAAATCAGGACCTGGTAAAATTGCCAAGAAAAAAGTTAATTTTACAAATTTGAAGGGAACATTGGTGAGAAAACTAAATTGACTCTGACCAAGTACAGGTTTTAAGCATGTGTTAACTTTGGAACCAGTTTCAAATTCTTTAGTCATCCTGATTATGACAGTAAAGATTAATGGGTTCCTTAAATGATACACCTTGTTTTACAGGTACTTGATTTAATATGTTTTCCTACTATGGTCTGATCCGAATACTTTTGAGTTTTTGACCTTGTGCAGCAGTGGACTACTCCATGGGAAACTGCTAAGGTTAGGCTTCAGCTACCTGGATTACATTGTCAATTCCTATTTGGAGGTCTAAGAATTGGGATGTACGAACATGTATGTTTTGTATCTCTTTCCTATGCTTGACCAAGTTCCTCATGCTCTTTGTACTGGCGAAGTCGCAGGTTTTTTCACATGATTTTTTGTATCAACAGGTTAAGGCCTTCTATGTCGGTGATAATTTTGTTGGGGACGTTCCTTTGTCCAAGAAAGTACTTGCCGCGCTTACTACGGGTGAGAGTATGTGGTATATGTTTCGCTTTTGCATGGTTATGTACGAAATTTGTGTAACTTGTGCTAGTTACCTCTTGTAGATGCGAGCAGAATTTAGATCATATGTGGGATATTTTATTCATGTACCGATACCTTTTCTGCTTTTTGATATCAAGTGGATGCTTGTACTTCAAATAGGTGCTCTTGCAACTACAATTGCCCTACTGATCTCGTGGAAGTCAGACATTCTGGTGCACTGAATGCTTATTCTGCTTTTGTGAGAAAGGTCAAAATTTTCAATTCCACTCTACCACTCACCTCTCCTCCCAAGAAAATCTAATGCCTATTAGTGTAGTGCTTTTACCTAATTTAAGAAATTTAGATTTATAATGTAGGCAGGAGTTGGGGCTGTTGCCTGAAACGCAATTATAAATGCTGCTGAACTAGCTAGCTATGATCAAGTGAAGGAGGTAATGCACCCTTAGAAGTTCCAGTGTTAATTCCTCCGTTCTTTTTCTTTTTGTTTTTGTAACTTTATTATGTGCTTATAAGCTATGTCCTGAAGCCCACATTTTCATCACCATGCAGACATTTCTGAAGATTCTCGGGTTCACAGATAATGTTGTTACTCGTTTATTATCTGGTTTGGGGGCTGGCTTTTTCGCAGTCTGTATTGGCTCTCCAGTATGCGTGGTATGTTATTCTCAAGTTTACATATTTTTCTGGTTGCTTGAGGAGATCCTTTTGTTAGTCCCCTGATGTTGGAGGAATTTAGGGTGAGGATTGAGGACATGTAGCACGTCGATAGTCAGTTGAGAACCTTCCTCATATCTGTGATTGTGTGTTTATGTACTGCAACTGTCATCAATTAGTGCTCTTTTGCATTTTTCTTGTATGACCATATCCATAGAGCACTGTAACTTCTACTCATGGTTGCATGTTGACTGATGCGGAAGCATCATGAGGTCCTGTTCGACAAATATACTAAAAACTAGAAGCTCTTATACCATGTGTGGATGAGAGAGTATGATTTTGGATGAAAACCTAGTCCCAACTTAGAAAGTCATCTTGACATAATAGTTCACATAAGTTGATTGTTTTGTCATTGTATTTTCGTTATGTTCTTAACATTATGATGAAGAACGGAAATATGAAGAATATAAATTAATTATGCAATATTTTGAGTTTATTGTTTTGTTAGGAAATTCCGTTTTAGTTGCCGCTTGTTTTGGCAACCTTATATTTCTTTCTAGTATTTGATTTCCTAGTCAAAGTAAAACTTTTCGTTTTTGGTAATTTTCATTAATTAATTGATTCGGCTTCCTTTTTGGACGAATTAATTAGGGTTATGGTTTTCTATCTATTTAATAAGCTGAAAGTCTAAGGGCTATGGGGAGTTGTTTATGATTGAATTAATGAAAATTGAGAGTTTATCTCTATATGTGTTTGTGTTTCAAAGGGAGAACCTTTAACATAAGCAAGTTCGTGATCTCTTCTTGCAACTAGTTTCGTAAAAGGAGGCTGCGCTGTAGCACATTGTTTTATAGAACCTGTACAGTTGCTAGTTTTCGAGAGGTAAGATAAATAGGCATTTGTATGTTTGTTGTCTCCTAGTTTCGCGTGGTGAAGAGAGATTAAACGACCTTAAATGACTTATGTTGCGATCAGTCTTGCAAGTTGTCTAGTTTTGCATAATTGCACGATAAATTGGAGGATTTGCCAACTACATAAGTCAGTGCACGCCTGCACGGACATTAACACTATGGTTTCAGATCATGATCAGATTCATGCAGGTGGATTTTGCATTATGTCAGTTTTAGTTTCAAGAGTTCTCATATCTCAATTCAAACCAAGTTAAAATAGAAGTCGATAGTTTGTCTGATTGAATATGGTCTTGCAATCATGTGGAACATTATGTACGTTTTATTACCTTAAATGGGTAATGTAGGTTATTTTCCAAAAATTTCCGATCTCCTCTGGTAGCTATTTGATGTTACTGAATGCGTTTAATTCTAAAACAGTAGAATGTAGGTTGACTCAGATTTTGCTTCCTTGAAAGTATACTTGGATTGAGTCTAGGCCTTACTGTTGTGGCTTATGGAGGCAACTTTGCACGATGTAATGGTGCAGGTTAAGTCAAGAATGATGGGGGATTCTTCTGCATACAAAAATATGCTTGATTGTTTTGTCAAGACTTTGAAGAATGACGCAAGTTTGTTATTTTTTCACCATGTTTTACTGCATTTTCCCTCTCCAACAGTTCTCATCATTATGTATGGAAGAATTTTATTGTGGGGTGGTGCTCACTCTTCTCTACTAAACCTCACTCTCTAAATCTAGATTACTTTGACATGATCTGCTAGCCCTCTTCTCTCTCTACCAGTCACTGCACATGTAGCAAATGGTTAGTGCCTACCAGCCAAAGGTGGGTGGGGGCACTCCAATGATTAAGTTAGTTCCAGTTTAAGAAGAGGAAACTGAACTTAGTCGGGCCTGTTAGGGTTTATAATGGTGGTATTTATAGAGGAATAACTACCTTGAGGATCAAGCTGGAGGGGAGCATGCTCTCCTCGTGCCGAGTGACATCACCGACCACCTACTCCCGCCCTGAACACAGAGCCAGGGTGCTGTCGAGCTACGTGTGCGTATCAGATTGGTCCCGGTTTGATGATCGCCGAAAGTTTTACCCTCGCCCAGGTGGGGACCGCACCACGTGGCAATGCTGGGTGGTGGCACTTGGCGGGACCGTTCACGCACTGTGGCGAGTTTGTTGTATTCCATTTGTCCACGCCACGTGGCCAAGCCAGACTGGTGCCACGTGGATGGATTGATCCGTTCCGTACCTGAGTGCCTATGGTTTGCTGCAGTTCCTGGTCATGATCCAGTTCAGGGCTCCGACCTGGCTGTCCCCTAAATGGGTAGGGAATCCCTATGCTCCCTATCCTTATCCCTTGCATGAGGGCTTAGGGGGCCAAGGGCCTATCAGGCCCATTGCTATGATTAATGTTCCGGCCCACTACAGTTATCATGTGGGAAAATGTTCTGTTTTGGAAGATCTATTCTTCTTGTAATTTTCGTTTTTCGCATAATAAAATGTTGAGAATGAGGATTTTATTTTTTCTCAAAGTACATACTGGTTTAAGAAGTATTCTTATCACAATTAGATTGCCAGAAAAAGAATCACTGCCTTTTGGCATCGCTGTATGCTTATCTAATAGTAGAAAAAGAGAGTATACGTAATCTGCAGTTCAGTTTGTACCCATCAACGTATATCCTCATGCACTAACAGAGAGATTGAACTAATTTCCATATGTGGTTAAATATAGGAATGACAACGGGGCGGATTGGGACGGATATGGGTATATCTGAACCCGAAACCAAAACGCTACCCAACTCTGCCCCGAAACCCAAACGGGAAGAGGAGAAACTATCCATAACCGGAGCAAATGGGGTTCGGGTAAATAACCGAACTGAATGGGTAACTGAATGGCATCCCAGATTTATACAGTACACAACAACAAAACATTCAACCACATTTGATCCTCTGCATCTTCCACAATAATATCCTTATCCATCCTTCTCTCGGCCCATCAGTGAACAATTTCACCATGAAAAGAATCAAGTGGGAGTGAGAGAAAAAGGGAGCATCCACATCAAAAGATATTATAGTGATGTTAGGAGAAGCCAGAAACTTATTGTCGCAAAAGTAGCTCTTGTGGAGGGTGAACAGAAAAGGGCAAGCGATTTCAAAGTTTGTGGTATCAGATCTAAGCACTATTCGTCTCAGACAGTCATACTGTGGGCTGGTGGTTCGAAACGAAGGGGTAGTTAAATTGAAAATGAAGAGAGAGATGATCGACGAACAACGGAGGGGTGAGGCCGTGACTCGTGAGGGGTTGCAGAGGAGAGGAGGGGGTGGGTTTGGGGTGTGGCTGCGTGGAGTGCCCAATGATTCTTGTGAACCCTAAAATCGCAGAAGTGTTTATATATAAATATTTATATATAAAGGGTACTTTTGTAATTTACATATTTCAGTTCGGATTGGGTATCAGGTCTGTTCCCGTAACAGCTAATCCATATCCGAACTGACACCTGATCGGTTATCCATGTCCTCCACCATAACCATACCCATTGGTTCGGTCGAGATTGCCATCCCTAGTTAAATATCATCCCTAGTTTCAGGCCTACTTTAACACCATAAAAGCATACTAGAAACCATATAGTGGAATGGCTTTCTTCTGATTTGCTTTTAGTTAATAATCAAAATTGATGGGCTATTTTTACTCTTTTTATCCAGCATTTTATGATAAGTCTTGAAAGTGAAAAATGTTGATTCTCAACTGCGTCACCCTCACAACTTTCTATGGTTTGCAGGGGCCTTTCGCTTTCTACGAGGGCTTTATCCCGAATTTTGGACGGTTAGGATCTCGGACTGTGATCATGTTTCTAACCTTGGAGCAGGTAAAAACTACATACTTAAACGACCACAGTGTTGTAGCTTGTTTCACTTCTGTTTGGCAGAAATTTTACTCAACTGTCAACTAAACTGTGTGGTTTTGGAAGTCAAAAGATTTCAGACAGGATAAATATACCACTTATGAATACTTGGAATCACAATTTCTTTCTTGTAAGACACTGAGATATAGACATTCATAGCCACATAGTTAATTTTCGATGTGTCTGCTTTTAGTATGGCCTGATTCTTGATGTTATGCTTCTTCTCAATTTGTTCTTCTTTCTCGTGACAGGCTAAGAAGTTCCTTAGAAGTATCGAGTCGAGTCACCTTGAGATTAGAGGATAGACAACGAAGCCTAGTAAACATTTTCTAGGTGGATTTGCATCCAGATCCGGCGGATTTCAAAAGCAGATTAAGAACTTACTTGCCCCTGTGGTGGTTAACTTATTGAATCCATTTCTTTTATAAACTGGTCCTAGAAGAAAAACAATAGGAAAGATTCTATCAGCTTGGATGATTTCATTTACTGTTCTTGTTATGGTAGGCCTTGAGCATGTTTAGTTCACCTATATTCCTTCTCTCATTGAATTTAACTAAAATTACCATCTGAGGCTGTATTCAACTTCCCTTCCCAAAGAAGAAATCTTACACAAAATAAAGTAGGAGATTTGTATCCCCAGTCTTGTTCGGATTCGGGATTCGGGATTCCAGTCTTATTGTGTGGTGGAAAAAGCTCGTGGAGCACCACCTGGCGGCACTGCATGAGCACTGAATAATCACTCTTCACATGGCTGATGGCCCAGTTCTCTCCAAAGCATCCACTTTCACATATTGGTGGTATACATTCCTCTGGGATCTGCCACTCCAGTTGCTTCATTTTTTTTTATCCTACTGTGATTCCAATAAATTGTAGAAAGTATCCTACTGTGATTCCAATAAATTGTAGAAAGTATCCTACTCTGATTCCATAAACCCCTCTCTCTCTCTCTCTCTCTCTCTCTCTCTCTCTCTCTCTCTCTCTCTCTCTCTCTACGTATAATAATCATCTATATCTATCTGCTTGTAAAAAAACACATGCTTCCTCGCTAACATAGAATCCGAGCTTCATTCTTGAGTTTTTTTTTTCCTTCTCTGTCTTCTGGGATAGTCTAATGGCGGATCACGATACGAAATCGAACATTTCCTTCGCCAGAATGTTCGCCAGTAGCGCATTTGCTACTTGCTTCGCCGAGGTATCGTTTCTATTTGCTTATTTGCCCGTCTTTGTTTGTCCCTGATTTCTTGTGCTCTTATCATAATTCATAACTGTACCCTGGACTCTGAAGTTTTAGTTTCTTGAACGGTTTCATGAATTATAGTTTTTGGGAAAATAACGGTACATGACGTGTTTTGATAATTAATATCCGTCAAGGACATTTTCAGCATTAACAAATGTTCTCAATATGTCCTTGGAGGGTATTAATTATCAAAACACGTCCTTGGCCGTCATTTTCCCTATAGTTTTCGAGGTTGGTCCGTTGGTGGATTAGTAGTGGTGATTGTATATGAATTTTGCCCCCGCTAGTGGATGGAGTGGATGGAAGGATTAATTGGTCCCAGGATTAGTCTAGTCGAGGTGCGTGTAAGCTTGCCGGGACATTGAGTTACGAACTTATGAATAATATATACATGTATGAGTTTCTTGCATTCATGTAGGGATTTTGCTTATCAAGGTCGGGGGATTAGTGGTGATTTCGGATTGATTTGTGAATGATTGTATATGAATTTTGCCCCCGCTAGTGGATGGTAGGATTGGTCCCATAATTAGTTTAGTCGAGATGCGCATAAGCTAGCCGGGACACTTGAGTTATCAATAATATATATGTATGAATTTCTTGCATATTCACCCACATGGCCCTATTGTTCTTTGTGAAGGCATCCACTTTCATTTATTGGTATACAATGCTGTGGGATCTTCCTGCTCCAGTTGCTTCACTGTCTTTTATCCTAATGTACTAAAGGCCTGTTTGGATGGGGTATTGTGAAGGGGTATTGTGATATACCCCCTTTTAGTCCGTGGGCCCAGCCTTAAGACCTCGTTTGGGAAGCAAAATGGATGGGGTATTAGCTAAGCCCCGGATTAGATTGTACCCCCTAATACCCCCGGAGGGGGTATTATTTATGGGGAGGTTCTGGGGCCTGTTTGGATGGGGTATTGTGAAGGGGTATTGTGATATACCCCTTTTAGTCCGTGGGCCCAGCCTTAAGACCTCGTTTGGGAAGCAAAATGGAGGGGGTATTATTTATGGGGAGGTTCTGGGGTGTTATTACATAACACTCCCGGATAATACCCCATCTCTCTTCCATTTCAACTACAAAGCAACTTTATCCCCCCATTTTATCCCTCATCCAAATCAAGTATTATTTAGTACCCCCTCCATAAACATCACATCAATGTGGGCCATCCCTTATTAACCAATACCCCCTACTATCCAATCCCCCCTTTTTACATAATACCTCAAAATCTAATCTCGCATCCAAACGGACCCTAAATTCCAATAAAGTGTAGAAAGTATCCTACGCATACACCACTCTACATTGGTTGAGAACATGAAATCAATATTTTGAGTAGGGGTGTTCAAGAAAATCACCCGAACCATAAAATCAGTCCGATCCGGACCGAACCGTTCTATTTGGTCTGGTTCTGCGGTTCTACGGTCAGGTTATGGTTCCAAAAAAAACAAGAACCGTTAATTTTGGTTCGAACCGAACCGGACCGTTTAAAACTAAGATAAATATAGAAATACATATGTGTGTAATTAAATATGTATTTAAATTTGGTAGGTTAATTTTTTCCTTACTAAACTTAATTTATTTGGAGATGAAATCTCATTTGTTAGAAAAGCTTTTATTTTCTTCATTCCTTTCCTATTCTAGCCGATATTAGGACACCTTGTGGCTATGTCCCAGGCAACTACTTTAATACGGAGTATGAAATTTCTCAATATCTTTGTACATGGCATGAAGATTATTTGGAACTGGTATAGAGTGGGTTCGCTAATCCACGTATAATCAAACGTGAGGGAAAATTACTACTCCCCCCGGAACCCACCCCCAAAATGATAAATAATCCCTCCGTCCCAAAATATTTGTTCGGTCCGTAAAACGGAGTATTAAAAATAATAGTATAATTTTTGTAAGAAAAATCAAAAGTTTTTTAACAACTTACTAGATATCAATGAGTATTTTTAATTTATGAAAAAAGTTTGAATTTTTTCTTGAAAAAATTGCATTATTTTTAACACTCCGTTTTGCTGACCGGACAAGTATTTTGGGACGGAGGGAGTATCTACCAAATCATCTTTGACAAATTAAGAATTACAAAATCACCCTTTCCATTTATGTGATGAGTCTGATGACTAGGAACCGTCTCATTTGAGTAATTTTTCTCATGTTTTCTTCCCAAAATTTAGAGAGAGTTGCAGTCTGATTTAATTACTCGTATTAATCTTGACCTATGTACCATATTCCCAATATTAAGTTTAAAAATTGCACATGTGGCCACGTTGGTGTACCAATCCCATTTGTCCAAATGACTCGATTGTTCCAACAACCAAAAAGGATACAGAAAGTCTACACACACAGACAATCTGTGCACAGATTTTGTGTGGGGCCCACTATGGATCCCACACAAATCATCCGAGCTGTTCATTAAATGTAAAATATTTTTTCAAGGGTCCCCGCAAAAAATAAGCTCAATCCGATACCTATAGGTTCTAGATCCAACTATATAACTTTTTATTATCCGGAAATCTAAATGAAAAGTTAGATGGTTGGATGAAGCACCTATAGGTTTCGGATTGAGCTTATTTTTAATGGGGACCTTGAAAAAATGTTTTACATTTAATGAACGGCTCGGATGATTTGTGTGGGACCCGTGGTGAGCCCCCACAACAAAATCTGTGCACAGATTGCTGTGTGTAGCAGGACTAAAAAATATAGGAAATCTACCATCGCAATCCCATTTCCAAAATTTGCCACTTCGGCGTGACGTGTCTCTCCACCATTCGACCAACTTCAGATATTGCAGCAAATGCAGAAGAAAACAAACCGTAGGTAATCCGAACCCACGGAGGCAACCAACGAATAAATGGCGGGGTGACGATCGACGCAGCACGGAACGAATGCAAGACCCAATTGCGCCACCACCCTTTTTCTACTTTGCTTTTCCCGAGATTCCATAAACCCTCTCTCTCTCTCTCTCTCTCTCTCTCTCTCTATACGTATAATAATCATCTATATCTATCTGCTTGTATAAGAAGACATGCTTCATCGCTAACATAGAGTCCGAGCTTCATTCTTGAGGTTTTTTTTTTCCCTCTCTCTTTCTCTCTTCTGGAATAGTCTAATGGCGGATCACAATACGAAATCAAACATTTCCTTCGCCGGAACGTTCGCCAGTAGCGCATTTGCTGCTTGCTTCGCCGAGGTATCGTTTCTATTTGCTTATTTGCCCGTCTTTGTTTGTCCCCGATTTCTTGTGCTCTTTATACTCTGCTAATTTTGATAACTGTACCCTGGACTCTGAAGTTTAGTTTCTTTAACGGTTTCATGAATTATACTCCCGGCTCGATTTGTTTGTCCACTTTTTTACTTTTAAGTGTCCAAAAGGTTTGTTCATTTGACATCAATTTTCCCTTTTTGCCCTTTCTTTTGTGGAATAAAGTAAATTTTTGGAAAAAATTGCGGGTAAATGTGGAAAGTTGAATCTTTTTAGGTGTAATCATTGTGTTTCTTAAAAAAGTTGGATTTTCAAGATTGGACAAATAAATTGGGACAGAGGGGAGTAGTTTTCAAGGTCGGTGAATTAGCAGTGATTGTATATGAATTTTGCCCCCGCTAGTGGATGAAAGGATTGGTCCTAGAATTAGTCGTGGTGTGTGTAAGCTGGCCGGAACACTTGAGTTATCAATAGTATATATGTACGGATTTCTTGCATTCATGGAGGGATTTTGCTTATCAAGGTCGGGGGATTATTGGTGATTTCGGATTGATTTGTGAATGATTGTATATGAATTTTGCCCCCACTAGTGGATAGTAGGATTCGTCCCAGAATTAGTCTAGTCGAGGTGTGCGTAAGCTGGCCGGGACACTTGAGTTATCGATAATATATATGTACGGATTTCTTGCATTCACGTATGGATTTTGCTTATCAGGGTTGGGGGATTAATGGTGATTTTGGATTGATTTGAGTATAATTCGTATTTTTGTTTGTTTTAATTCCTACATAATACTATGAGGTTATGTAGGTAGGGTTTATCAGAAAATAGGAAACGGTTACGTAGGTTGAATGAAGAATTTAAGCAGCAGAACTACCTGGATGGTTATGTCATTATAATTTTTTGTTCTTATCGCGAAAGTTAGTATTGTTAGAATAGTTAGATTAACACCTTGGAGGAGGAGTTCAACTCCTCCTTTCTCCCTAGCACTTAAGTGTACCCTAATGGCGTTGGGCCAAAGGCCTCTTGGCTGGTAAAGTTATATAGTAAATGTGTCCCCAGTGTTACATAAATTGCGCCTCAATTCTAGCCGGATGTAAGAGTTGTGATGTATGATTTTCATGGGATGACTACTCATTAATTGTCTTTTCGTGCCAAAATAGGATAGACTTTCGTCGATGTCCAATATTAGCGAACCTACACATCCAGTTCCAGCCCAAAAGATCATAACTTCCCTACATAGTTTTTTCCGATAATAACCCCATAGTTCACACACTCAATGTAAAGTTCTCGCATAGGTCAGCGGGAAAACAGTCAACACAGGCCCAAAAAAGACATAAACGTCCATGAAAAACTGAAGTGTCCACAAATCAGGACCTGTTGGTTGTAAAATTGCCAAGAAAAAAGTTAAATTCTACAAATTTGAAGTGAACATTGTTGAGAAAACTAAATTGCTTTGACTAAGTACAGGTTTTAAGCATTTGTTAACTTTTGGAACGAGTTTTAAATTTCGTACTTGTTGGAGTTTGTCCCACATCGGTTAATTATCTCCTCCAAAACTAGTATATGAGCCTGGGCGGCCTCTCCACTCTTTGCCAATTGGTTTGGAGTTGGATGCTTTAACATGGTATCAGAGCTAGAGTTTCGGAGAATTTGTTCCCCCTTTGTGTCATAAGTGCACCGTTGTTTGTTGTTATGGATCGTTTGTTTACCTCTCCACGTGCGAGTCGGGGGTTGCATGTGCGGGGGAGTGTTGGAGTTTGTCCCACATCGGTTAACTATCTCCTCCAAAACTAGTATATGAGCCTAGGCGGCCTCTCCACTCTTTGCCAATTGGTTTGGAGTTGGATGCTTTAACAGTACTCATCCTTATTATGACAGTAAAGATTAATATGTTCCTTAAATGATACACCTTGTTTTACGTGTACTTGATTTAATAAGTTTTCCTACTATAGTCTGATCCGCATAATTTTGACCTTGTGCAGCTGTGTACTATTCCATTGGACACTGCTAAGGTTAGGCTTCAGCTCCAAAAGAAAGCAGTTGCAGGGGATGCATTAACTTTACCAAAATATAAGGGAATGTTGGGTACAGTTGCTACTATTGCGAGAGAAGAAGGCCTAGCTTCTCTCTGGAAAGGCATTGTACCTGGATTACATCGTCAATGCCTATTTGGAGGTCTAAGAATTGGGATGTATGAACCTGTATGTTACGTATCTATTTCCTATGCTCGACCAAGTTACTCATGCTCTTTGTACTGGCAAAGTCGCAGGTTTTTTCACATGATTTTTTGTATCAACAGGTTAAGGCCTTCTATGTCGGTGATAATTTTGTTGGGGACGTTCCTTTGTCCAAGAAAGTACTTGCTGCATTTACTACTGGTGAGAATATGTGGTAGATGTTTCGCTTTTGCATCTTTTTGCATGGTTATGTACAAAATTTGTGTAACTTGTGCTAGTTACCTCTTGTAGATGCGCGCAGAATTTAGATCATTTGTGGGATATTTTATTCTGGTACCGATACCTTTTCTGCTTTTTAATATCAAGTGGATGCTTGTACTTCAAATAGGTGCTCTTGCAATTACAATTGCAAACCCTACTGATCTAGTGAAAGTCAGACTCCAAGCTGAAGGAAAATTGCCTCCTGGTGTGCCAAGGCGGTATTCTGGTGCACTGAATGCTTATTCTACTATTCTGAGACAGGTCAAAATTTTCAATTCCACTCTTCCACTCCTCCCAAGAAAATCTAATGCCTATTGGTGTGGTGCTTTTACCTAATTTAAGAAATCTGGATTTATAATTTAGGAAGGAGTTGGGGCTCTATGGACTGGGCTTGGGCCTAACGTTGCCCGAAACGCAATTATAAATGCTGCTGAACTAGCTAGCTATGATCAAGTGAAGGAGGTAATGCACCCTTAGAAGTTCCAGTGTTAACTCCTCCTTCTTTCTTTTTCTTTTTTTTTTTTGTAACTCTATTATGTGCTTGTAAGCTATGTCCTGAAGCCCACTTTTCCATCACCATGCAGACAATTCTAAAGATTCCCGGGTTCACGGATAATGTTGTTACTCATTTATTTTCTGGTTTGGGGGCTGGCTTTTTCGCAGTCTGTATTGGCTCTCCAGTTGACGTGGTATGTTATTCTCAAGTTTCAATATTTTTTCTGGTTGCTGGAGGAGATCCTTTTGTTAGTCCGCTGGTGTTTGAAGAACTTAGGGTGAGGATTGAGGACATGTAGCACGTTGATAGTCAGTTGAGAACCTTCCTCATATCTGTGATTGTGTGTTTATCTACTGCAACTGTCATCATTTAGTGCTCTTCTGCATTTTCCTTTTATGACCGTATCCATATAGCACTGTAACTTCTGCTCATGGTTGCATATTGACTGATATGGAAGCATCATGAGGTCCCGTTAGACAAATGTACTAAAAAAACCAGAAGCTCTTTTACCATGTGTGGATGAGAGAGTATGATTTCGGATGAAAACCTAGTCTCAACTTAGAAAGTCATCTTGACATAATAGTTCACATAAGTTGATCATTTTGTCATTGTATTTTCGTTATCTTCTTAACATAGTTTTATAGAACCTGTACAGTTGCTAGTTTTCGAGAGGTAAGGTAAATAGGCGTTAGTATGGTTTGTTGTCTCCTAATTTCGGGTGGCGAAGAGATTAAATGACTCATGGTGCGATCAGTCTTGCAAGTTGTCTAGTTTTGCATAATTGCATGATAAATTGGAGGATTTGCCAACTATATAAGTCCGTGCACAGATATTAGCATTATGGTTTCAAATCATGATCAGATTCATGCAGGTGGATTTTGCATTATGTCAGTTTTAGTTTCAAGAGTTCTGATGTCTCAATTCAAACCAAGTTAAAATAGAAGTAGATAGTTTGTCTGATGGAATGGTCTTGCAATCATGTGGAACATTATGTACTTTTCATTACCTTAAATAGGTAATGTAGGCTATTTTCCAAAAAATACTGAACTCCTCTGGTTGCTATTTGATGTTACTGAATGCGTTTAATTCTAAAACAGTAGAATGGAGGTTAGCTCAGATTTTACTTCCTTGAAAGTATACTTGGATTGAGACTAGGTCTTACTACTGCTGTGGCTTATGGATGCAACTTCGCACAATGTAATGGTGCAGGTTAAGTCGAGAATGATGGGGGATTCTTCTGCATACAAAAATACGCTTGATTGTTTTGTGAAGACTTTGAAGAATGACGTAAGTTTGTCATTTTTTCACCATGTTTTACTGCATTTTCCCTCTCCCACAGTTCTCATCATTATGTATGGAAGAATGTTATCATGTGGGAAAATGTTCTGTTTTTGAAGATCTATTCTTCTTGTAATTTTCTTTTTTCATATAATAAAATGTTGAGAATGAGGATTTTATTTTATCTCAAAGTACACACCGGTTTAAGAAGTATTCTTATCACAATTAGATTGCCAGAAAAAGAATCTCTGCCTATTGCATCGCTGCATGCTTATCTAATAAAAGAAAGAGTATACGTAATCTGCAGTTCAGTTTGTGCCCATCAACATACATCCTCATGCACTAACAGATAGAGTGAGCTAATTTCCATATGTGGTTAAATATCATCCCTAGTTTCAGGCCTCCTTTTTTTTTTTGATCCGCCAAATCGCCCCTCGGGCGTTTCAGGCCTACTTTAACACCATAAAAAAAGCATACAAGAAACCCTATTTTAATATAGTGGAATGGCTATCTTCTGATTTGCTTTTAGTTAATAATCAAAATTGATGGGCTATTTTTACTCTTTTTATCCAGCATTTTATGATAATCTGTCTTGAAAGTGAAAAATGTTGATTCTCAACTGCGTTACCCTCGTAACTTTCTCTGGTTTGCAGGGGCCTTTGGCTTTCTACAAGGGCTTTATCCCGAATTTTGGACGGTTAGGATCTTGGAATGTGATCATGTTTCTAACCTTGGAGCAGGTAAAAACTACTCGTACAAACTTAAGCGACCACAGTGTTCTAGCTTGCTTCACTTCTGTTTGGCAGAAATTTTACTTGACTGTCAACTAAACTGTGGTTTTGGAAGCCAAAAGATTTCAGACAGGATAAATATACCACTTATGAATACTTGGAATCACAATTTCTTTCTTGTAAGACACTGAGATAACATTCATAGCCACATAGTGTCCGCTTTTAGTATAGCTTGGTTCTTGATGTTATGCTGCTTCTCAATTTGTTCTTCTTTCTTGTGACAGGCTAAGAAGTTCGTTAGAAGTATCGAGTCACCTTGAGATTAGAGGATAGACAACAAAGCCTTGTGAGGAAACATTTTCTAGGAGGATTTGCATCCAGAACCGGCAGATGTCAAAAGCAGAATAAGAACTTATCTGCCCCAGTGGTGGTTATTGAATCCATTTCTCTTATAATAAAGGGGTCCTAGCAATAGGAAAGATTCTATCAGGCTTCAGCTTGGATGATTTCATTTACTGTTCTTGTTATGGTAGGCCTTGAGCATGTTTTGTCACCTATGTTTTGTTCTTGTTATGGCCTTGAGCATGTTTTGTCCATCTGAGGCTGTATTCAACTTCCCTTCCCAAAGATGAAACCTTACACAATATAGTAGGGAAACTTTACGTCAAGCTCCCAAGTGGGGTATGAGAGCATGATGCTCCCATCGAATATGGACTCTTAGATAGAAAAATATGTAAACCAGGGCTGTTAGATCAAAACAACCCACCAAAAAGTAAGGTAGTTTTGCTAAAAACAAGATAGTTTTACTATTTTTCTACCAAAAATCGGAATATTACTTGCGACAAAAATAGGATTTATATACGTACTATTTACTAAGGCAACACTTACTATATTATATGGTTTGTATGGCAACCCATACAATCTAATGCTTAGAAACAATTGGGAGCATCATGCTCCCAAACCGGTCGGGGGCATCATAAGCCCTTGTATCATTAGTCTTATTGTTTGGTCCCTGAAGAAAACTACATGAAAATGAAAAAAAGAAATAAAAGGCATCGATGGGAGGACTGTAGATTGACATGAATTGTGTTGGAGAAATGTTTCCAAAAATTTATGTCGTGATTTTCTTTTTGATAACAACTCAATTGTTAGAAGGGGCGAGCTATTTGCAACCACAAATTTTCTGAACGTAGCCTGTTATAAACCATGGTGAACAGTGCATTTGCATTGTAGAACAGGCTACGTTCATGAAATTTGTGGTTGCAAATAGCTTGCCTCTTGTTAGAAAGTGTAAGAGGATTAACCATAAAAGGCCTTTCAATCTGCTTACAAAAAAGAATTTCAGACATTGGTCGTCTGGATGTGTCCTATGAAATTAGGAATTCGGGGGGTGTAGAGGTGACTGTTAAGTACCTTATATTGTCTTCTTTTTCTTTTTTTTTGATCCGCTAAGTACCTTATATATTTAGGGCTGTTACGAACCCGATCGGACCGAAAAAGATCGAAAAAACCGACCGATCGGTTCGGTCTTCGGTCGGTCTAGGAGCTTTTTTTGGTGGTTCGGGGTGGACCGAACCGAACCGAACCTAGGTCGGTTTGGTCTCGGTTTCTGAAAATCTATACGGACCAAACCGAACCGAACCGAATGCGGACCGAACCGACCGAACCGACCGAGGACCAAACCGAACCGAATGCGGACCGAACCGACCGAACCGACCGAGGACCAAACCGAACCGAACCGACCGAACCATATATATTATATATATTTCTATAAATTGTTTTATTCTTCTGGCTCTTACTGTTTTGAATTGTTAACTTCAAACAAAATTTTGAATTACGCTAACAACAATTACATAATCAAACAAAATTTTGAATTGTTAACTTTCGGCTCTTACTGTTTTTTTTTTTAGAATTTCATTGCTTGATTTATTCATGTTTTTGCAAAATTTTCCAATCGATTGCTCTCTCTGTTCTAAATTACTTTAACTCCTCTAAGTTATATACACTAGTGTAGAAGATATTTCCAATCGATTGAAAAAAAAAAGGAGGAAGAGTACTTGTGAAAGTTGTAACTGTCATGCCTGTTGACTGTTGTATGTTATTTTTTTTCAATTGGTGTTTGGGAAAAAAAAAAAACCAAGTACAATGGCCAAAATATGGGTGAAAAAATGGTCCAAACATGGGTGATTAACTTAAGGTTGAAAATTGCCCAAATATGGGTGAGAAAACATGTGAAAATGGCCCAAACATGACCCGTAATCTATTGTTAGTTTTTAAAAATGGACCAAATGGCCCAACTAAGGCCCATTTCAGGCGGACCGAAATCCCCGAAATCCCCGACAGAACCGAACTCACCCGAACCGAACCGAACCGAAATTAATACCGGTCGGAATCGGTCCCCGGATTATATACCCCGAACCCGATCGGGGTGCGACAAATCCACCCCGAACCGAACCGAACCGACCGAATAACACCCCTACTTATATTGTCCAAACGGGGATTGGACAACTTTATGATCTCTAGATTGTTCTATCCCTTCTTCTTCTTCTCTCTCTCTCACTCTTGAGTTCTCTCTCGGTTTCAACTTACCCTTATTTACCTAATTATTAAACTCTTCTTTTTTTTGGTTAACGGCACTCCCCTAAAAGTGCATTTTTGGTGCAAAAATACACTTGTAAGAGAGTGCCGTTAATAAAAAAGAGAGTGGCAAAATCATTGCCTTTATTAAATATAAAAAATAAGCAAGAGACATCAAATAAGACAGAATTGTTTGAGAGTGCAATTTTTTGTCACCCAAAAACTTGGGTGAACATTATTGAGTTTTGTAGAGCTTGATTGTTTAAGTTAATTTTGCAAATAAATTATCTCAATCACAGTTCGTTGAATATTTGATCAAATAACTCTTGTTTTGATTCCAAATTTTAGACCCAAAATTGAATATTTTTGATCAAGTACTTATCTTTATCATTGGACTTTATTTTTGTGAGAAAAGAAAGTAACTAGAAAATCAAGCCCTACAAAATGAACAATTCCAATTATCAAAATTGAGTTCCGTATTGACGCCACACAAAGTGAGTAATGTTCACCCACTGTTTGAGGGACCGGGGGGGCGTGCTGTGTGCCTTGTGTGTGTGCACATCCGGACCGTTGTCCGTTGATCTCGACAATCAATGGTCCGGATTGCACGCTGCTGTACGTAATCTCAACCATTTGGTTATCCGGACCATTGATTGCCGAGATCAACGGTCCGGACTAAACAAAATTATAACTAGCTTATACTTTACTTATTTGCGCACTATCGTTGGTGATGGTAAACTAACTTATCTGGTTAGGGGGTAATTCTTTTTGAATAAATCAACAAGATTTGATTCATATTATTTCACTTTTATGATTACCTAGGGATGACAAAGTGAACCGAACCGATGGGTATCCGAACCGTAACCGAAATTTTCCCCCGAATCATAACCGAAAAATTTCCCGTGTGTATGGGTATGGTTGAGGCCTTGGATAACCGAACGGGTATCGGTTCGGTTATGGTTTGTCTGATACCCGAACCGAAACCCGATCAGATCCGAAATGGTTTAATTACAAAAATGCCCCTCTATATATATACATACATATACTACCAGTTTTAGGGTTATTTCTCATTTTCAATTTTTACAGAGCAGCGCGTCTCTCTCTCCCCGCAATTACTCTGTACTTCCTCACCCACCTCCACGCCGTCCACACCAGTGGCTCTCGAATCACGGCCAACCTCTTCCCCTTCAAGTTCCCTGGATTCAAGCTCTCTCTGGTTCATGTTCCTCGAGATCGGTCAATTGCACTCCATCTCTCTAGTATCTCCGACCACCGGATCTGTTACCACCGTCGATGTCATGGGCTTTGACTCTCACCACTGCCCCGGTACGCTCTCGGTCAGGCTTTTCGGTTCTGTTTTCATCTTGCTTCTGTTGCTCACCAATTGTTTGAGCATGAAAATTGAAATATTTCGGCAAAAACCTAGTGTATTTACTAGGGTAATCTACCCTAGTAAAGGATGTCTCTGAAAATTGAAATATTTTGGCAAAAACCTAGTGTATTTACTAAAAAACAATAAATAAGCAATTAACTTAAAAAAACAATAAATCCTCAAATTAAACATGACCCAATCTGATTTGGACCCAGACCCGCGGCCCGGTACCAAACGGCAGAGAGCCAGAGAACAAACCACACCCACCCCCTCCCCACGCCCAAATTAACCAACACTTGTCGCCGTCCCTCCCGGAGCGAAAACCACCGGCTGCGGCGGACGATCGGAGATTCGCTCAGGTTCAGAATTCGATACAAATCTCACTTTTCTGAAGGTATCTTCCAATCGGAACAGCAATATATGTAGGTAATGCACTAGCAATATATGTATTAAGAGTATCTTTACACTTATATCGATGTTCTCGTTTATTCGATAGATTGTTACGGTATTGCGATGTGAATATTCGTAGGGCTTTCTAAAAGTTTTTGGATTCTTAGCCCCGTGCTTCTCTAGGTATCGGAATCTTTTGGTTCAATTAATTTTTAGTTGTGAAGAGATATCTGTGTCTCGATTGGTGTTCATCTTTGTTTCTATTGGTTTCTGTTAGAATACCTAACTTGAAGAAACGTGTGTGTGTGCCAGTTTTTGTCTTTATTGTGGTGGGATGATCGTTTGAATTCGATTGATGTGGGACTAGTGTAAATTTTTTTTTGATAACCACAAGTCTGGGCCCGCTTACGCGAACTTCGACTAATGTTGAGGGACCAGAAATCCACCGTCCACTAGCAGAGGCCCACTTGAAGCCGGAGCAAATGCACCTTATGGACTGGCCCCAAAGGGGTTTTGAACCTGAGACCTTAGGAGAGAGCAAAAGAGCAAAGCCTTGACCACTAGGCCAACCCCTTGGGGTTGACTAGTAGTTCTCAGCACTGTTAATTCAATAAGATCCCTTCGGAATTCGGATCACCTTGTTCAATACACATGATTCGGTGTTGCTGCACGTCAACATTGCTTCTCAACTTTCTAATGATTGTTTTGAGTTTTGGGTCGTCTTGTTATTTGGGGTAGGGACTGTTTGTTGTCTTTTCAGTGGCACTGGATGTTTGGGTAGAGTTCTGGGTAATTTGGCTGCTTATTTTGAATCTAAAGGTTATTTCCAATTTTCTGGGTCCTTAACTCTTGTAAGTTGCAAGTATGTTTGAGAGTGTCTCTAGAGCATCTATGTCCTTTGACAGATTGTTGTATAAATAAAGTCTGAATGTTGTTTTGTGTTGTCTTTTTCTTTATTCTAAAAATTTGTTTGTCAAACATTTTAAGAAGAGCTATTAGCCACACAGGCATGGTGGTATGATCAAAGTCATGATTTGGTTAGGTGACAAAAAACTAGTTTTGTGGGGTTTGGGTTACTACACAGCCTTTCCGACTTTTATCACTAATTCTTTAGGTAGTGAGTGGGGTTGGGGGTTCTCTTGATTACCACAGATTGCTGCATTCAGATTGCCACCAGCTGCCAGCATCAGGAAGGTGCTTTCTAGGATTCAGTCATGACCAGATAAGCTACTCTGAGTAGATCAAAATTGATCAGTGTTGTTTTGTTCAGTGTCCAAGTGTAAGAGAGTTCCACCTTTATTATGCTGCCTAAGAAGACCAGGAAGGAGATATATGAGTATCCTTGGAGCTTTCTTGTGGGGAGGAACTGTCTAAATAGTAAATACTTCAAGGGAAAAAATATGCTGCTATTCTGTTTGTGTCCCTAAAAAAAGAAGCGCGGTTGGGTTTTAAGAAGTTGCTGAAGTGGAATAAGGCTTCAATGTTGATGCATCTTTGGCCATATGTAAGAAACCTGGTACTTTGTGGATCAAATGGGTCCATAACCTTGTAGCGAAGTTGCCACCATATTCTTCTTGGCCTTTGAGGAAGATCTTTAAGTTGAGATCACAGGCTGGGAGTTCTTTAAGAACAATGTTGGAAATGGGCAGGGGACTTTTCTAGGGTTAGGCATTTGGCATCCCGTAGGACCCATGTACAAAACTTACGGAGAATGGGTGATTTCCAACTAGGGATGGCAACGGTGCGGTTTGGTTATTGGCAAAACCAAAACATATGTGCAAAACCAAAATCATAACCAAAACTGGCAGTTTTCTTTTTTTCGGTAAACAAACGGCGGTTTTCCTTTTATCTAAACCATAAAAAAGTGGGGATTGGGATGTGCATACAAATATGATGTGTTTTGGTGCCCTGGACAGCGGAAGTTCCTCGTGAATTCGCTCCAGTGAATCCAAAACGCGAAGCACGTCGCCATCTGCCACCTAATGTAGTGGATTAGGTTATTCGGGTTCAGTATGAAATTCCTTTCTGCTCTAGTCGCAAGTGTGGGTTGTTGGGTTTTGAAGTGTATTTTCTGCTACGTTAGGGTGAGTACTGGTGTGGATGCTTTACAATTCCTCTGCTATGGATAGTATGAATATTGCTATTCACGTGCTTTGGAGGATCAAATCCAAACATTGTCTAACTAGGAGACACATGCTGTAGTTGTGTAGTTGGAGATATAGTTGATTTAAATTTCAAGAAATTATATATCTTTGATTAAATGTCTTGTTTTTTATCCTTTAGCACTACCTCATTAGAAGGCTTGAAGCTGATTTTTTTCCCCGGTTAGCAGAGTGAAAAAGGGGAATCAGTTCTATGAAGATGCTTCAGATCCGGCTTAGAAGTGTTCAATCCATTGAAGGGGCCTCTGGGGGAAAGAACGTGCCAGTGGAAACTGTGACAGTTACATGTCCTGACCACCTAATCCTTGCAGATCTTCCTGTGGCGAAGGGCCTTGGCTCAGCGACTGCTACATCACTTGTTAAGACTGTCGGTCGCAGGTCCCGTCGCCAGCTTGGCGAGCGAGTTCATTTTTGTGTCCGCTGTGATTTTCCTATTGCAATATATGGACGCCTGGTAGGTCAATTAACTCTTTCACTACCTGGCTTAAGCATGATTCTTTTTTTATTTTGTTCTCCTCAGGCTAATTTTTTTTTTTTTTTTAAATTTTGCATTTTGGAGTAAGTTGAATAGTTTTAAGGTGAGCTCCATTTTTCATCAAGATTGCTGTGACATTTGGAATTGGAGTGGTAAAAGAAAATACTTTTGTCCTTAAGTATCTCCCTTCGTAAGGATAATCTTGAACATGCGGCTTCTCTAGATCTTGATCTTGTGAAACTGGAAACTCAAAATTGTATTCGAGTTTAGCTGTCCCTTCATGACCATCCGCAATTATACATCACAAACTCCTTATACAAACGATTTTTTAACAGGCTCAACATACAAATGATATTTCAACCTTGTAGTGAACTAGAGAGGAACTGTGTCTCACTGATTCATGCATTAGCAGTTGTATGTTCTTTTTCTCGATGATAAATGGATTAACCTAGTTTATGTTCTTGCAGAGCCCTTGTGACCATGCCTTCTGTCTTGATTGTGCAAGGAGCGATTCCATCTGCTATCTGTAAGGCCATGCCCAGTATCTTCTTTCTTGTTGTCATCTATGTTTTGTTATTGATGGAGAAACATTCATTCCAGATGCAAGACTTCTTTGTTGTCATTTGTGTTTTATTCTTGATGAGGATAATTGTTTTGAGAATCATTCCTTCCAGATGCAAGATTTCTTATATTCCTTGCACAATTGCTTCCTTAATGATTTGTCTGCAGTTTATGAATTTAGGTTCTCTGCTTAATGAAACCATCAATAGTTTTGATTTTTCATTTGAACTCCTTGCAAAGAGATTGGTGAGTAATCTAACCAAGTGCATATTGTGCTTCCGGTTACACAGCTGTGACGAACGCATCCAAAAGATTCAGACTATCAAAATGATGGAGGGCATCTTCATCTGTGCTGCTCCTCATTGTCTCAAGTCCTTCCTAAAGAAAACCGAATTCGAATCTCACATTCATGGGACCCACGCCGACCTTCTCCAGCGCAACATAGAGAAAGAGGACGGAGGAAATGATTCGGAAGCTGCCAGTGCCAGACAGCCTACACCCTCTGAGTCCACTGCCCGAGCGCCCCCAAGGCAAGTATTCTCTCCTAGGGACCCACAACCTAGGGAGCCACCACTACCCAGGCCAATCATGCAACCAAAGCAGCAGACCTCATCATTTTTCGGTCAAGTTCAAAATCAGTCAGAAACCCCTTTCCCTGATTACCCTCCGATGCATGGCCATCCGCCACCTACTTTTGCAGTGCCAATTAATTCAAATCCGGTTGTGGGTCCCCCTCCATTTGGTTACTCTCCTTTTCCACCCGAAGGAGGTCTTCAATTCTACGGTAGCCCCTACGAGATTGCACGGCCAGATTCAGCACCAGAAGTAGGAGCAGAACAGGGGTCGCTTTTGGGTTTTCCACCGGGTCAAGCTGCAGGAGCAAATTTCTCGGATGGTTTTCCGCGGCCCTGGATTATGGGGCCTACAGGTCAAGGAATGGTGGATGGTTTTCAAGTAAGGCCTGTGTTCTTTCAGGGGGATTATGGGCCAAATATGGGAGTTTTGGCTTCAAATATGGTTCCACCTTCTTCGACGAATAAGGTGGTGGAACAGGTCCAGGGTGGAAGTGGTGTGGACCCAAGGGATGGGAAAGGTATATTAGCACCACAGCCTTTGCCATTTCCTCCGCTGCCTCCACTGCCAGGTCCACATCATTTATTGCAACCCAATCGAGATAAGTCGTACTCGGATCATGACATGGGCCGCGATGGGAGAGAGTTTGGGTGGCAGCATGAGGTGCATGAGAACTTTGGAAGTGGCCAGGATTAGTGATTCAATTGGCCTCTCTTTGCTCTACTGTTTCGTCTTGGTCTTGAATTTATGCTGGATTTTATATTCGTTTAAATGGTCTGAATAACTTTTATATAACACTTTCCTTCTGTTTTGGCTAGTTTGCTGTCGCTTGAGTACCAAATAGTCAAATACCCTAGAAGCAACACACTGAAGTTTTATAGTTCATAGTATGGTTTCTATTGGCTATGTTCACCCGGGGGAGAGAGATCCAGCTTCAAGAACTAATGAATGGTCCTAACATGCACAAATGTATCACTCTCCAGGAATTTCAATTGCACAATTGTTCACCATGGTAAGAATTGCTTCTTTTCTTTTCTTTTTTGAACGGCAAAAACAGAATTTATTAATTAAATGTAGGAGGTACAAGGATTTAAAGGGACTAAAGTAAAAGGCAACACAACGAGGGCATAACATCCTAACGAGGTTGGTACCCTACCCCCGATAAAAGAGACAGCTAATACAATTAACCAAAATAAACCCATTCGACATTCAGTCGAACAAAATTCAGTAGAAAACCAGATCAGTCTTCAGTAGAATCCAGTCCAAGAATCAGCATTTGTAGCACCCCAGAAAGTAGCAGCAGTAGCATAAGAGAAGCAGACCAGTAACAGCAGCACACATCATTTTGGGGATCAACTGGTGAAAGTTCTAAGGAAGATCTCCGATGATGTAGAGGGATAACCCTGAGAGATCCATATTCAGTCGAAAATGCACCCTTAAAGTTCTTAGGGTGTCAAGATGATCCTACAACTTCAGACAATGTTTCTTTGTGAGAATGGAGGCATTGTTGTTAGCTTTCGATGAAGAGTTCTCAACTGCTACAAAATCATATTCCACTTTTAAGTATAAACTGAAGCAATAGCTGCAGCATATAAGCTTTACATTAATCATTTTTTCATTATGATGAGGAGGTAGACCATTGCCCATGAGAAATGTGTACTATATAAGGGCAAGTCATGAAGTTGGACCAGAAAGAACAACAAAACCAAAACATTGCGCTGATAAAAAGACAGTTATCATGCATGCAATTCATCAAACTGGACATTAAAGCAAACGGAATATTTACGTGCAAGAAGAACCTGATCTCCTGATATTGCTTTTTATACAACCTCTATATTCTCTTTTTCTGGTGTGGCAACAAAAGGATGAATGATTTTATGTGGGAGGGGTCAGAGACCTTAACATATCCAAGGCTAAGGATAGCCATGGGGGACAATCACCCCTCCAGCATGTCATCCCAACCTCTAATAGGGAATGCTTAGCCATGAATTGGCTACCCCATTACAATCACATTTTACATGAAAGAAAAAACAAGATGAAAAATGGGTAGCAAGCTGGATGCAATCCAGGAATAGACTCGCAGTCTGCATACAATGTAGTACCAGTGAGCGCTTGAACCACCTGCTTTGCATTGCCTTCCACAATGACCTGAGATATATTCCACTGCAAGGCTGTCTCGAAAGCCTACCGAAAGCCCCTGGCTTCAATGATGCGCGGAGAGAATGAACCTTTAAATCAACACATAGCAGCCCCTATAACCGTCCATATCCCTTGTGAAAAGTTCCACACCCCCAGTGCCATTCTGTGAGTCTATCGCACCGTCTACATTGATTTTTACGACCCTGCTAGGAGGGGGCTGCCAGTTCTGTGTTTGGATAGGGGGGAGGGTATAACTCCCCACCCACAAACTTGGATACAGCAATGTATTCTGTCCAAGACCACAATGCTTTAGCGATTGATTCTGGGGTCCACTGTAGGCGATCAAAGACTATATTGTTTTGCCTCTTCCATAAAAACCAGCATACAGTAGCTGCATATGCTCATGACAAGCTTCAACCTAGTCTAATACATTGGAATTAGTCATGTACAGGGAAAGTTGAGCACTGCTCAATACAGACGGGTGCTGGGACGACTTCAATGGTAATGCAGGATTTGGAGGGCTCTTCAGGGATTGCATAGGCACTTGGATACTGGCTATTATGGGAACTAACAAGTGGTTCTAGTCTCGAGTCAGAGTTAAGGGTGATATACTGAGGTCTCACAATCATATTGGAGGAAAGCGTTCAAGATGTCACAATTTAAACTAATTCGCTTGGAGCAGTTAATCTCATGAATGGGAGTCCTGCTACCAACCATCAACATGCTCCCCTTATTTACCTGCAAGTAATAAAGAAAAAGTCACACATATACACAACGTTTGTACGTCCTTAGAGTTACTCCCTGTTACAACTTCTAATTTTTGGTGATGAACTCCTCTGCTAAATGGAGTACAATCTTTTCTAGTTTCTAACTTTCAACTTCAAGATATTGCTTTTAACAGTTTTCCACAAGCGTTTACTTGTTGCACAAAATGTTTTCATAAGATATAACCCAAGCGCATAAGTTTACCATCACCGGCCTGAATTGGTCTAAACAATTTAAATGAGAGAACAAGGGCCTCAAAAAGTCTTCCTACTCAAACATCAATACAAACACCTGGTGGGCTAACAAGGGAGCAAAATGGTTAAGATGAAGAATCTCAACACTAAAGAGCATATTTCAAAATAACACCCAAACAAAAAGGAAAGTAGTTCTATGACATGCAAATTGCTAATAGAAGCGCAACACAAACCATAAGAATTTCAATCAATAACAAACTTATAAACTTCACATAAACATTCCTGCCAGTTCAAATTCTTACCCAGATAACGTCTCCGAAGCTGGACTGGAAGTGATACAAATGGAGCCTCTGGATTAAGAATCCTTACGATGGAATATGCTAGATGGCCTGAACTCTAGTATTCTCTTGATACAGACTCCAATTTAAGGCCATCCAATTCTGAATTGGTGATAGCTCAAGGACTTTTTTTTTTTTTTTGGGGTGAAGCTCAAGAACTAATTGTAACTTCTGTGGAAAGAGGAGGTGCATCATGCATCCCATTTTCCAGCTCCATGGTGTTTTTATCTCTTATTGGATTAGGATTGATTAACTTGTTTTCTTTGTCTTTAAATATGAGGCAGTGCTCGCTCAACACCATTTTTATTTCACAAAATGAAGAGATTTTATGTTCAGTTTCAATCAAACATATAATACAAGAGTAGAAGAACATGAACCAGAGGCAGAACATATGCTCCTTGTATTGTTACAATCGTCAAGACGAAGGATTTCAATCGCTCCTATTACTTCGTTATTGCTGAAATCGATTTCCCACCAGGAAACGTGCCATGATCATAAACCTCCTAATCTCAATGTTGATATATCCATGCTTGAGCTATCCATCAACTGTATAATAATGTCAAATTAATCCATTCATTTGAAATCCAAATCTATCCAAACAAAGCCTAAAAGGTAAATGACTGATCTTCAACCAATAATAGCAATGGGTTGAATACAGGCATTCCCATACAAGTAGTCACTGAACACAAAACACCCTCAAACAAAGAGAACAAGATAATTACGATCACTGATCTTGAATCCAGATAGAATTTTGGGTCCGACCCAGATCGAAAATTTCCTAATTTAAACAATAATGTGTATAGAGATGAATACATACAGAGGGAGAATTGAAAGGAACCAGGCTCGCATTTTGTACTGTCAATAGGATTGGGAGAAAAGCAAATGCTCGAGCAAAATTTTTTTTTTTTTTTTTTTGCGAAAATGGGTTCCAATTCAGTGTTTCACACATTATTTCTTCCAATATTCCACAGTATAAATGTGTCGAGAAAATTGACCAATCGATATCGGATGGATCTAATTTTTTTCTAGATTGATGAAATCAATGAGTTGTAAGACTTAAACAGTTTCGATTATTAAAAAACGTCCGGAAAGACATACAAAATTGGGTCTCAAATGCAGGAATCCGTTTAGGAGAGCAATTTCAATTTGTTTTCGAAAATGGGATCCGATTCAGTGTTTCATGCTTTATTTCTTCCAATATTCCACCATGTAGATTTGATTGGAAAGTGTATCAATCGGTACTCGATGGAACTAATTTTTTTCAAGATTGATAACTTTAATGTCTTCTAAAACGTGAACAGTATCGATCATTAAAATAGGTTCGAAAAGACGTTAAAATTTAGGCTTAAAGGAAGAAATCCGTTTATGAGGCACTTCTCAGGTCTGACATGCGAAGTTAAGGTAAACGCAAACACGTGTCTCGAAGATGCGAGTCTTCCATTTGGAAAAAGCTCGCCTCCTGAAGACGTCTGAGCAACGACATCGTTTAAACTAAAAACAAGTAATGCGGGTGTACAAAACGCGAGTTACACTTCTCAAATACATCCTGCGAAGTGCCAAGGAGAAGGCTCCTCTCCCGTTTTTGGCAATTTTCGAACTTATTTTGGAATCACTTTGATCATCTGATTTGTCCACATTGCAGAAATTATCATTTTAATTAATCATATGAAATATCGAGTTCATCGGACACCTACTCATATTTAATCGGAGAAGAAATGTTTCAAAAAAAAATGAATAAAGTTGAGCTGGGCACACTTGATTACAACCTTGTAAAGGTGAGTTTGATTACCGCAATTTTTGGCAATTTTTTTTACCTTAATTTCGAATCAATTTGATGATCCGATTCGTCTAAATTGTAGAGCTTGTTAATTAAAATAATTATGTCAAATTACAAGTCGATTGAGGGTCTACTGCTATTTAATCGAAAAAGATATATCTCAAAAAAAATTAAAAAAAAGAAAGTTGGGCACACTTGATCACAACCTCCTCGCTTTTGGTTGTAGACCGGTATATCCGTTGCAAATCCAAGTCGACCTTCTCAGGTACAATGGGGGGTTGGTTGTTGTATCGAGTTCACTTTCAATTGGCGTGCAATCTAATAGCTTTTCGGGTTTTGATTTATATGGCTTACGGTATTAGAAATTGATGCAAGGTATATGCCTCCTACGTGTTTGACATTTGGCTTCTGAAGGAAGTAGTTTTTCGGTCTATGGTTCTTTCTTTCATCTGAACTGTTCAGGGCAATTGAGGTTCATATGACTTGGAATTTCATGCATGAATGAGAAAGTTTTGGTTGATCCAACCATGCTTAAACCCATAAGTGGTAAAACTTTGGCACTGCAAAAACACAAAGAGCTAAAGAATTGTACTATGACGAGACTGCTAAGTATTTCTACCATAAACATCGATTGTACTATGATGGATTAGCATTTTCTATCATGAACAAAAGGATTGAATCTTTCTGAGACTGCTAAGTATTTCTTTTAGAATTAAGCTCTAGTCTGTGTTTATCTTTCATTTAAAGAGCTAAAGAATTGTACTATGATTTTAGCTTACTTCAGACATTAATGCCATTGTGAACTGAGTTGTATCCTGGATCATTAGTCACTTAAACCACTGACGAAAACTTTCCTTGGATTGGTACTTTGAAGTGAAGCAGAGGAAGAAAAGGCATACCGTTTAGTATGTCCCTCTTAGGGTGCAATGTTTTACTTGGATGGCTCAGCTGGGACGGTTAAAAACTGCTGACTTCTTACTAAGATTGGGAATCATTCAAGAGGATGAAGAGACAATTTGTGAATTCTGTGGAGAAGAATTGGAAACTCCTAATGACATCCTACTGCTGTGTAAACATGTGTGGCAGGTATGGTCATCCATCATCAGTTGGTGGGGAGCTAAATGGGTAACTCCACCATCAGTCCCATTTTTGTTGAAGTGGTGGCTTGGAAGGAAGCTATCTCCAAACACTTATCCAGAATTGCATACCTCTTGCAACCATGTGGTCAATCTGGAAAATGCGAAATGAGTGGCTCTTTCAGAACATAGAACCGAATTGGATTGAGGTGGTGGAGCTCATCAAAATATGAATTGCCTTTTGGGTAAAAGCAAAATGGGTGGATTGTGTTTACTCTATCAATGATTTCTCTTTCAGGATGGGGAGCATACTGGATGCTATCTAATCTATCTCTCGATCTAGCTGTGCGTCTGTTGTGATTTTTGGGGCGGATTGTGATTCTTAGTGAGCTTGACATAAATGAGTCTGCCTTTTGGTTTTGGTTTAGTGGGTTCTTCTTGGATATGAGTCTTGATCTTTGGTCTTTTGGACTTAATCTTTGTGGGTTTGGGCTCGGGCGAGTCTGCATTATGATTGAGTCTGGTGCATCTCTAGTTTTTGCGTCTGCTGTTTTCTGTTTATCTCTAAATTGTGTCTGCAGATTTTTGTTTGGTCTGTTTGTTTCTATGTTGTTGATCTCATGGTGGTTTCCTAAAGTTTATGATGGTTGGGTCTGTTTATTTTTCCATTTGGGTCAGGTGTGTCAATTCTAAGTACTACTTTGGGGAGTTTTTTGGGGTTTGTCATTAGTCTCTATTGTCATTTGCCATCCCTGCCTATGCTTGGATATAATGCATATGATGGGGCTACCCTCCCTTTGATGCTTGTTCTTTGGAGGATTCTCTGCAAATCCCACCTATGTTGCAGATAATGGGGCTTCGCTGCCTTTGATGCTTCATTTGGTGGCTTGAAGATGCTACTTTGGTCTGCTGGATCCAATCAATTGTGGATGCTTATGAAGATTTTTTCTGCAACTGCTGCTGATACAATATGGTGCCAGTCCGATCTACTTCGGCTGCTACTATGGTCAATCAATCAACTTTTGGGATGCAAACTGAAGGTACAGTACCTACAATGACTTTGTCTATTGGAACTAATCAAACCTTGAATCTGGACATTTTCCAGATCAATGCTGGTGTTCTTGTACCTACTGTGGTGCTGCTGTTGTTGTAGTTGTTTTTTGTTTTTTGTTTTTAAAATGGGTAAGCCAACTAAAGCTAATCTGGTATGCTTTGGAATAAGGGTGAATGCACTAATACTACTGCTGTTGTGTTTCTGGATTAGAAGGTGCTATTTTTAGGGGAAGCCTCTTTAGTTTGAAACTCTGTAAGGCTATTGCTGCTGTTGTTTTGGACCTTTCCTCATGTTTGAGCTTTTCTTTCCTTTTGCTTGATTTCAGTTGGTATCTTGCCTTGTAATCGTTCTTGGGTCTCGAGTGCCATATGATTGTCGAGGGGTGGGATGTCATCCCCTTGTCATGATGCTTTCCTATCCCTTTTAATCATTGTATCCTTTTACATTTGATTAGGAGTAAAAAAGATTCGTTGTTCATAAAATAAAATAAAAACAAAAATAAAACCAGATGAAACCTTTCTTGAAATACAAATGTATATGACTCCAAAAACTTGTCAAATCTGAATCAGGTATGTCACCTGCCATTTTTTTCTAGTCACAGGTCCAAATCAATTTCTGTGAATAAACATGATTATACACAAGGGAATGAATCATTCTGGAATAACTGGAATCTCCTGCCTGAACGAGGCTTAACACAACTTTATCACGCTGTCCTTGACACTTCTCAATAAAAAAAAAAAAGCAAGCACATGAGAAAAGAAAAGAAAACCAAAATGCTCAGCTTAGTTTCTGCTTCTTGAAAATCCACTTTCGAACCACCCTACCGAGAGACTACGCATAAAATGAGTTCCCTGGAACCCGTTAGTAAATATCTATCCCATTAAGTGCCAGAACAGGAAGTATAATGAGAAGGCCTGCCATGAAAGAATACATGATCATGAAAATGGAAATCGTACCCATGGGAGTAAAGTTGAAGATGACTAAAAGCAGGAGGAAGGACTGGTTCTTGGAATTTATTAACTGCCAATCTCAAAGAATGGGGCATACGCTTTTTAAATATGAACATTCCATTCGGAAACAAACAATACTTATAGTTTCTTGTTGTTTCCTTCTTAAATATATTGGACAGATCACATGGCGTGTCTCATACGTGTCTCGTGTGTCCCCGCATGTCGCGTGTCCCTGAAGTCCTAGAAACTAAGATGTCGACAGACGTGAAAGCTTATCACATGTCAAAATACGAGTTCACCGAAGACTGCATCAAAGAGTTATGTGAAGAATGATCAGACACGACGAATCTCCTTGTTATAAAACATATCCATTTTGCAAGTTCGTTTAGTGAATAGCACAATCATCTTGTACCTGGAACTACTTTTTTTCAAGTACAATAAAACAATCACCCAATCAATACATGTTCAACTCATACAATTACAAAAGCATTGTATTGTTCTCTGCATACAGATATAATTCCTGAAAACCCCCAAACCTAGATGTTCAACTCACACAATTATAAAAGCATTGTATCTCTCTCGTAATGCAGATATAACTTCCAAAACTCGTCAAATCTGAAACAGGTAGAGCACCTGCTGTTTTTTCTAGTCACAATTCCAAATCAATCTCTGTTAAGAGACATGATTAAAAAAAATGAACCATTCCGGAACAATTGGAATCTCCTGCCTGAACGAGGCTTAGCGCAACTTTATCACACCGTCCTCAACACTCCTCAGCGCAAAAGCAAGTACACGACAAAAGAAAACAAAAGGGTCAGCTTAGTTTCTGCTTCTCAAAGTCGAAAATCCACTTTCGAACCCTACCAAGATACTCCACATCAAATTTCACACACAACTGCTGCAGTTCTCTGCAACCCATTAGTATATATCTATCTATATCGTCTTCATACTTCTCATAGAGTGCCGGAATGGTTAGAATAACAAGAAGGCCTGCCACAAAGAGATACACTATCGTGAAAATGAGCATCATTCCAAGGTAATGAAGTTGAGGATAAGTAAAATCAGGTGGAAAGACTTGGTTCTTGTAATCTTATTCAGTACCAATCTCAAAAAATGGGTCATGAGTAATGACTCATATGCTTATATACCTGTACAAATGGAAATCAAGACAAAGTCAAAACTTACTGGTGTAGCCCAAGGTAAGGAAATCAGTGAAGCCCCCTACGACAGAAAGTACACACAAATATGCAGCAACTCTGAAAAACATTCTTGTGTCCTTTCCTAGAGCAATATCCTTGGATGTCGAGAGCAATGCATTGGTGCGACTGTGAATAAAATCTGCTATTTCGTTTACCACTTCTCCTGAGAGACACAAATCTGGTAGTGGTGGAGGCGGTCTGTGGAGGTACAAAAATAAGCAGTTCAACCACTGATGACATCATGTCATTTAGCCTCAAGATTCTAATACATATTTAGATTCCAACAACTTATATGACTACCGAGGAAGACCTCAGATGATCCAGGGACCTGTTTGAGACATCCATATTCAATTTCAATCAAACACAAACAGTTGCTACAGGCTCGAAATGATCTTACAACTTTGGATAGAGTTTCTTGTGAGAATTAAACAATTCTTTGTAGCTTTTAAAATAGAGTTCCTAAGTGTCAAATCGATACAGTAATAACTGCAGCGTTAAAGCTTTAAATTTTATGATCTATTCCTAACCAAACGTGTACAATGAACAACGACAGTTATCATGCAAATGATCAAGTTGGATCTCAGAGCAACACTGAACCTTCATAGCTATTTACGTGTGTTGTCCGCCTCATACTGAAACTACATTGATCAACATCTCATTTTCATACCTGAAAAGTTCTTTTTACCTTGTTATCACACAAATGAGATAGTGATGATGCTATTGGGGACTTCTTATTAAGATTCTTCATGACAAATTATGCTAGAGGGGCTTAAACTCCTAAGTCCTAATATTCGCTTTGATACAGCCTCCAAATTCATGCCATCCAATTCCGAATTGGTGATAGCTCAAGGACTAGTTTTACTTTCTATAGAATTCATTGTTTCAATAACTCACATGCCATTTTCCAACTCCATCTTATTTGACCGAGTATTACCAAACATGTTTTCTTTCTCTTTGTACACAAGGTGGTGCTCGCTCAACATCATTTTAATTTCACAAAAAGTATTGAACATCCAAACAGTTAAAGAGTTTCGAAGTACCCATGTAAACCTCAGCAGAAATTTATAATTAAGGTAATGAAATCCATTTTTCAATTTAACCACCCAAGTCATATTTTAAAGAGTGAACAATGAACGAATTACTAGGGAATCCAATGAAAATCGAAATGTTAGAGCAAAAGGAAGACTTAATGGATCAAAACTTAAAATCTAAATCATATGGGGTCATGAGTAGAGCCCACAACTAATTATCTTGAATTGCTTTAGTTAAGGCAGACATTAGTATTAACAAACACCAGTCTGCAAGTACAGCAAAGAAGCATAAAACATCACGTATCATTGAAGGTTACCGGTTTAGAAGTTCTGCAGATTTGGCCCAGAGGAAAAGAATGACAAGTAGGAGCAATAGAACACTAGAGACAAGTGATAGAAGTGTATAGCCAGATTTCTCAAACACCAACCAAACAGCAAGAGTCACTAACAGAATTCCCACTGTAAGTTTTTTTGTCCTCCACAACATCACATCTGCAACTGTTGGACAAAAGAAACTTAAGGCTCCATATGGATAGACATCCAATTCGAATGAAGAGATTTTTTGTTCAGTTTGAACATATATATAAAACTAGAGTAGAAAACGGACCAGAGATACATAATATGATCCTTGTACTAACACAATCATCAAAATGAAGGATTTTTTAAATCACTCGTTCAATCATGATAAACCTCCCAAACTAAAATGTTGAAACTCATATCTAAGCTATCAAATCAAAATTTGAGCTTTGTCTAATCACTTCGTTTCAAATCCTTATCCGTCAAAACGGAGCCTAATCTAAAACAGCTCAAGCCTTAAAAACAAAACAAACTATAAGAATTAAGGACAAGTCTGGGTCTAGACTCATAATCCACTAGTCATTGGATAAAGGAGACCCTTGCTAGAATAACAACACAATTAACTTCTGTCAGTCAATAAAGAATCAAACACAGTAATCAGGCTATGGAACCACCAAATCAAATTATGATGGCTGATCCTGAACTCGGATAAAAAATTTACTCTGACCCAGATCAAAGATTTTCCTAATTTAAACATAAACTTGAATAGAGAAAAATACAGAGTGGAAATGGAGAAGAGATTAGTGTTATATGCTTACCAAGTCCTCCCCCAAGGATCTCATGAACAGTTCTCTGCCTGTTAAACAATCGATCCGACGAACCCATTTTCTTGAAATTAAGTACAATCAGGACTCCAGACCAAAAGAAAGGTTTAATCAAAACCCAAAAAATTTAAATGCGATGGCGTCTATGAACAATCAAATAGAACAGTTTCTATGCTGATCCACAGCCTCGTAAAGTTGATGATAAACATATACTCCTACAAATTTACAGACACCGAAGCTTCCTTTTGAGAAAGTAAAGCGCAGTTTTCTTCTGTAAAGCTTTCTATCCAACTGTTTTCTAGTATGGGGTATATACATATATGAGAATGATCGATTGTAGATACATATAAAACGTATAAGAACATACAGGGATTTATATAGATGAATGGGGGAAAGTGGGGTTTAGTAATTAGTGGTTTTGGGGTTCCAGCCTAAAAGGTTGAAAACCCAACTCATGGTTTTCCCTTCTTCTCCTTTTTCTTTTCTACAAAGTAGTGCAATTTCCTAGCATATATACGTAATCATACACACATTGAAACATAGGGGAGAGAGAGAGGGAATGGTCGGCATATGGGGCCATGGGCTTTCGTTATTTTACCTTTCATGCTAGGTGTTTGGAGGATAAAGTTGACATTGGACAATTTTAATTCTATTCTATAAAGGGGGGCGTGGGAATACCCGATGGCCGATGTAATAGTAGCTCTCCCTTGGACGTGATCATAGGGAGTTCAGGTTCGGTGTGGCTCAAAAGAGATCAAAAGGTTATTGCAACTACTGCCAATCAAAGGGCTAGTGAAATACAGTTCGATTTCGCACAAAGTCTAAGAATGCATCGTTAACATGTCTTGAAGTTTGGACCTCTTAACCACCCAAATCACTTGGGAGTAAGCCCTCAACCAGGCTACCGCATTGGTGTTTAACTGTTTATTATGGCTTATCTAAGATTTTCTTTAGTTTCTAAAATTTCAGGGTGATTTCATACATCTGTCAAATTACGCTTCATTGATACGTAAAATATGTACGATAGCTAGTATATAACAACTTTGGACTTAATTTGACAATCCAAGAATTGATGAAATTCTGCCCTTTTTTCTCTCATTCATTGCTCGCTCTTCATTTTCTAATGGATCCAATACAAACCAAACTCAATTGTTACATCGCCAACCACTAGACAAATCATCTACCATCTCTCTAGTTTCGCAGCACAACTTTTACCAGCCCGTAGGTTTTGCTCATAAAAATCTCTCTCTCTCTCTCTCTCTCTCTCTCTCTCTCTATATATATATATATATATATATATATATTTATCTGATTCAATATTAAGTTCAAGTGACAATCCATATTTCTCCAATATATAGAGACCTCAAGTGAGAGGTCTACTGAGTTTTGTGTGTATTATAAACAGATCTATCAAATCTGGATGGGTATTCCTGAAATGAAATCCCAACTGGGAAGAGGAATACAAATAACCAAGCTTTCTGGTAACAAAAAGGAGGGGAAAAAACCCCAAGTGTAGTGGAACGATCATTATTTTCAAAATTTATGATTTTACAGTGTTTAATTGAACAAGAAAAGGAGGGTAAAAAGGAAATTAATATCTAAAAATGTATAAAACTACTGCACACCCTCTGGAACTTGAACACACGATGTAAAGTTCACGATGCGAGCCGGAGATCGAACTCTCCGGAGATCAAGACTTGCCGGAAATTACAGAACGTCGCGTAAAACCTACAAAGGTTTCTTCTCGCTCACATTTTCTTCACTTGTAGTTTTGTTTTCATTTTCTGAGGTGCCAACTTCAGCACTGGCCGCTTCTGGGGCTGGGGCTGGGGCTGGGGCTGGGGCTGGCGCTGGGGAGGAATCCATCAAGCTAGCTGCTATTGCAGCTTTCAAATCCTCATCTTCTGCTTCCAAAAGCATTTCCGCTTCCCCAAACTGACTCGAAGGATCTGAAATCTCTCGATTTTGACGGGTCCCGTGAGTAGGCCTCTGACCGGAGTTGCACGATTTAGTTATCCTCTCTGCATCTTCGGGTAAAAGCCACTGTCCGTAACCATTGGAAGCATCTGAGGATGTGATGGGGCATTCCTTGGGGAAATTTCCCCTCACAAGGAAAATGCTCCAGCCGAAGCCCTTAAGAGTGTCAAGATATGCAGAGAGGTAAAACTTGGATAGGTGCTCGGGGGCTGCGTAGAGACTATCAAAGTTGTACCACTCTCCGTTCACTTTCCTGATACAGAACCAATGGTCCTGTAAATGACAAATAAAAGCGTTTTCAAGTTCCGGGTCAATCTGAGCCGGTTCAGCAACAGGACTGTTGAGCGGAATGACTTGTAGGTCCCACACCTCCAATGCTTTTTCCAAAACCTGCAACCAGAATTTTTGTATTACCCTAGTCAATAACGGGCTGATATATAATCGGCGCAGAAAAGAACAAACAGCAACCATTTGATTTATCCAACAGAAGAGACATTTCTCTAACACAGTTTAACTACATTAAAGAGAGGTATTGGGGTTCCAACCATATCTGACAATCACCCAAAAAAACAGTTCCCTGCACCTGATAGAACGAGAGAAGTGCTTCGTTCATTTTTCACGTGGTCAGAGGGGAGAGGGTGAAGGGAGGAGGGGTGTCAATATCTGATATCCCAGCTCTAAAAACACTAAAATGCCATTTCCCAAAAAATAAAACCGTAATAGAATGCAAAATCAATAGCATAGGCCTACCAATACTCCAATCACAAAAGCATGCAAGCTACTCAGACCATGGGTCTTTACTATGAAAACAAAAGCAGCCCAGTATGACCACCGACCCTATTTTCCTTTGCAACATATCCTTCACTTGTCCCTATAGCCAGTACAAAATTGGAAGCTTAACAGATTTGCTACTCTTTTATGACATTCCAAACTTACCCTCACGTCACAGCCCAACTTAAGAAATAACCGGCCATGATACACAAAGCCTTAGCTCATATACCCATAGAACACGAATGCCATTCTGTAACACCCGTCCTACATCGAAAAATTTCATGGGTAGTCTTGGTACACAAGTAGAAGTAATGAACCCAAATGATATATCTCCTTGGATAGTATTTCGGGGTGAGCTAATTTTGAGTTCATGGCTCATACTTATAATTAGATCAAAAAACTTTCAACCTGGGACGAGGTTGTTTTAACCTTGTGCTCCCAAGTGGTAAGGCATGAGTCATTAGTGACCTTCCAAATTTGGACCTTACAAGAAGGGGCGTAAGAGGCTGCAAACCTTTAAGCTTTCATAATCCATCCATAACTATGCTGTTTCCATAGACTCAAATTAGGCCTAAAAAACTGTAATTTCCAAGTTACCTTTATCAAATCTGTCCTTGTATCGTATTACACTAAAGCAGTTTAACAAGATTTCCCAATCTGTTACGCTAACAAGTTAAAGAATGCTAACAATTTGAATTCTGCATTTTTCTTGTTAAATATTTGAAACTGTGCATTAACCTTAGTCATTAACCCACTGAATCATATCAAATCGTACAACTCAAATAGTGAATCATATGGTTCAAACAACTATATGACCTTATCTAACTCGCCTCTTACATACACTTCCCTGAAGTCGTGCACCCGATAATTAAGTTTTTGTAGCTTTTGGGTATTAGCATCATCCAATAAATAAATCCCACATCGATCAATTACGGAATTTCCATCTAAGGAAGCAGTGCAACTATAACTGACAAAACCGACTGAAAAAATCGGGGTTCGGTCGGTTTGAGTGAGGGTTTGCCAGTTTGGCCAGTTTTGATGTACCCCTTGTGAATACTCCACCGGAATGAAATGTTCTAGGAAAATAGAACTTTTCTATTTTCTGTTCGCTACGGGTTACCTTGAAATTACCCGACCCTGACCAAAACTGGACCGACTCTATTGAGAATGTCCATTTTTTCACTCGTAGGTTTTAATCTCAGCCATCCTTACCCCAATCCAACCCTACTTATATTAATATTAAGTTAACCTAAAACGGCAGACCTCCCTCCCTCCATCAAGAGGAAATTGAAGAACAGACAAAGAAGATATCAAGGGTGCAAATGCTTCTTAGATCCATTTCCAAAACCTAGTGATGAGCGATGCTAAAAAAACACCCCTAATGATGTTTCTGTTGCTTCAGAACTTGGTGAGTAGATCTGTCAGCTTTTTCTTTGTTTTTGTTTTTTTTGAAAAGTTTGTTTTTGTTGATGCTAGTGTTTGATTCTAACTGAGAAATGCTCTCATGTGATTATCATTTTTTGTTACTGATGGAAGATGAAGCCCACCCACGTGCCCCGAAATCCCGGCCGGACTGAACCCCCCAAACCGGTTTCGGTCTCTCGATTAGTTTGATTAGGGTCAGTATTATAATTATCCAGCCCAAACTGATCGGTTCGGTGCTACATACCCCAAAACCCGACGGACCATACCGACCACACCACACCCCTATTATAATCAATATGCTATAACCCACAAAAATATAAACTACTAGAAATAAATGAACAAAGATATGCACAAACCTCAGAATCAGTTACGCGTACTGCCACAACCCTATAGCACTGATCCCACAAAACCTAACACTTCAGTTAACACCCCAACACTTAAAATCATGCCAACACAAACAAGACTTGCATGTTTATGTAGTTCAGGGGGGCTTCAACTGAGATGATGAAGCAATGTGTGATTCCCACATCTATTAGGACAAAGTCTTTGTATATATTAAATGAGAGAAGCACTCATGCTCTTCCAAACACTTGGGCCTGCTACTTCATGGTTCAAACTCGGGTAGTTGGGCAGTTGGGCTGCTAGTTGATTATTGCACTGTTTTTTGAACAAAAACTCAAATTCAAGCAACACATTTTTATGTGTATACCATTGATAACATAGGTCTAGTTTGGTTCCCTCAGATCAACTTTTGTTCCAAAATCGGGAAAACTACAAAAGTTGGTTTTAAAATAGAGAATCAACAAAAATCCGTTGGATATAGGGTTCTATAAAAACCTACACTGATCCATATTTCCCAGCCCCTGAAGTTTTGACTCCACTATTCATAAAGAAAGTTACCAATTTACCAAAGTTCAACTAAATTAAGCTCTGACTCAATGACTGTACAAAGCAACCAAAACAGTGGAATTAGAATCAGGAACTCCTATCCACAAATTTCCAACACCATTTAATTTTGAAAAAACTACTGAAAGATCCTTTGTGCATGTAGGTAACAAAAATTGAAACCTCAAGATTTCGCAAAGAATTCACTGACTTATGCCTTGTTTGGATGCCAATTTGAAAAAAAAAAATCCAACTCAAAAAACACTCATTACCCCCAATTCCAATCATTAATCTCATTTCTCTCTCCCCTCTCCAATCATTCTCATTTCTCTCTCTACTCATTACCCCTATCTCTAAAGTCTAATCATTACCCTATTTTCTCTCTCCACTCATTACCCAAAAATCAAACTCAAAAATTTTCAAAACATCATCCAAACAAGGTATTAACTGCTGGAGCAGAAAGGTTATTGAATTCATGCATTCTCAGTCAACGACCATATTAACGGGGTAGTTTCCCGAAAGTGCTAAAAGTACTAAAGGAATCAACAGAATTAACTGCTGGAGCAGAAAAGTTATCAAACTTATGCATTCTCAGTGACGATATCAAAAAATAAGTTCTTAATCCTGAAATGTCCTCAAAACATTTTTACAGATATTACCAAACTCAGAACCAAAAATACTAAACTTCACATCAAATTGAAACCTAAAGATTTGCCAAAGAATTTACTGAATAAACTACTGGAGCAGGAAAATTCTATAACTTATGCCTTGTCAGTGATGATAAAAAGAACAAAGATACCTGTAAAAACCTCAAGTGTCATTCTCAAACCAGTTTAGTTTGTACAGATATTACCAAACTCAGAACCAAAAAATATTGAAACCTCCAGATTTGCCTAAGAATTTACTGCTGGAGCATAACAGCTATCTTGATCAAATCAATTAGAATCTGATTGAAGCACAGATACAGATACGGATACAACACGATACGGCAAAATGTAAAAACTAGGATACGGATACGTCGGGGATACAGCTGTGCAACTTATTTATTGTTATAATTATTAGTCTCCTACCAGGCATAAGAAGTCAAAAGTTGTTAATTTGCCAATACCAAGCATTAAGCACATGTCCAAGACAAGTGACAAAAGTCATTCCAAACAAAGAAAACCTAACAAAAACTAATACAAAGCATCCAACATCCAATACATGCCAAAAGTCCAAAACGAGAGGTTAAAGTCCCCAAAGAGGAGCTTCTTCTTCATTCGTGTGATTGCTACTACCGCTCGTGGAACCTAAACTTCCAGTTCAAAAACTGCCCATGCTAAAAATGAACAACAAATAAACACATTCAGCAAGTATCAATTCCAGACCAATCAAGAGAGGGGGGGAGGAAGAGAGAGTACGATGAATCGAGAGAGAGAGAGAGGGAGGGAGGGGGAGAGAGAGAGAGAGAGAGAGAGAGAGAACCTCGCAGAAGGAATCGATTTAGGTTTGGACTTTGTAGGTGTCTAGCCTGTCGAGTCGTCGAAAGGTCCTGCCTTCAATCTCAATTCTCCGGATAAGTCGTATAGCATATATTAGGGTTTCTATACACTTTCCCCCTTAAAGTTTCTACTTTTTCAACTTAAATCTGTAAAAAAAATCATTTTTGACCCCGCCGTATCCTAAAACATATCTGGACATATCCCACGCGTATCGCTCACGTATCCGAAACGTATCCGAAAATAAAAACATTTAATTTAATTACAGGATACTTATTTGCCATATCCAATACATATCGGGGCGTATCAGGCGCGTATCCGTATCCGGGAAGTATCCGATACCTATACATGACTAGTTTCGGAGTATCCGTGCTTCATAGCTCAAAACAAGGATTCATACTCAAAAGTCATATCTCAAGTTGAATAACTCTCAAATAGCTCAAAGTAAAATCTTTTACGCATTTCATTTAATTTATACATCCTCAGTGAAGATATTCAAGCAAATATGTGAATAACTCTCAAATGACCTTCTCAAACTATATGCTACAGTCTACAGATATTACCAAACTCAAAATCAAAAAACACTAAACCTCACATCCAATTGAAACCTCAAGATTTGCCAAAGAATTTACAGAATTAACAGCTGGTGCAGAAAAGTTATTATTTTTATGCAATCCAAGTGAAGTGTTTAATCCCCTAGTCGCAAATCCTTTAATAGTGCCCTGCATCCCGCTCTCCGTCCTCTCCCTGCCTTCTTGCTCTCAATCCTTACTCTAGCAAATTTTAGTACTTTGGAATTTAAAAGATGCTTTCACGCTCGCGCTCATGGATTATGTGATTTAGTTTAATCTTTAAATGTCCTTCTCAAAACATATTGTACAGATATTACCAAACTCAGAACCAAAAAACACTAAAACCTCGCATCCAATTGAAACCTCGAGATTTGCCAAAGAAATTACAGAATGAGCAGAAAAGTCATCATTTTTATGCATTCCCGGTGAAAGTGTTTAATCCCCTAGGTCACACAATCCTTCAATAGGGCCCTCCCTTCCGCTCTCTGTCCTCTCTCTGCCTTATTGCTCTCAATCCTCGCTCTGGCCAATCTTAGTGCTTTGGATTATCTTTAAAAGAAGCTTCTATGCTCGTGCGTGTGCACGCGCGTGTGCATTATGTGACACAGTTCAATCCTCAAATGTCCTCCTCAAACTAGTTTGCAACCAAAAAGTACTAAAACTCCACTTCGAAACCTCGAAATCACCAAAGGATTTCCTGAATGAACTACTGGAGCAGAAAAGTTAACAAATCTATGCAATCTAAGTGATGACATTCAAGAAAATACGTCTTTAATCCTCAAATGCTCTGCTCATAAATATTCTAACCAAACCAAGAACTAAAAATTCACATCAAATTGAACAAAACAAAAGAAAACGCGAAACATAAGTAGTGAGGTGGGGGAACAAAACCTGAATACTGAAATCGCCGTCGAGGGAGACGTTGTGAGATTCCTCGGGGACGAGGCCGGCGCCAGAGCCGCCTTCGAGCATCATCTGACGCTCCTTGCAATCGAGATCGGAGGCGAGAGCGGCCAAATCGAATTCCGAGAAGAAGGGACCCTGTAACACCGTGTTCACGCAATGCACCGCGCACAGCTTCGACTCTTGTACCTCGTGGTACAACATCCCTCCGTTGCTCGGAACTTCCATTCCTTCTCTCTCTCTCTCTCTCTCTAAAAGGAAACCCCTCAAACCCTAGAATCACAACCCTCTATATTCTGTGCTCTGGACCAAAAGAAAATGTTAACTTCAGCTTCGGTTGCCAGAACGTGAAGGAAAGTATTTAGTAAAAAACAACTGGGATTCGGTTATTGGCGTTTTTTTCCCTTTTTTGTTTTGGGCGTTTATCTCATTTTGAAGTTATGGGTTTTGTTCGGAAATTGATTTTCACGCTCCCTTTTTTATCTAAATGAATTACTTTTTATGTTTTGTAGTGACGGGAAACTACGTGATTTCCCTTTTTTCCATGTGAAAGGAAAAATATATGAAGGGTAATTTTATAATTCTACAAGAATGAAGACAAAAAATGGAGTGCACTTGAACAAAAAAGGAGCGTGAAAATCACTTTCATTTCTTTCTCACATTTTACTGGTTTTGGAAGGCAATTTTAGAATCTATTTTGCGAACGTATTACTCCCTCCGTTTCAAAAAAGATTTTCAAATCTGCAAAATGGAACTTCAAGGTTTAGCAAGAAAAATCAAAATTTTGTTTGACAAGTTAGAAGAACTCATTAATACTTACTAGTAAATAGCGGGAAAAACTTTATTTTACAATCTTGTTTTGCGGATCGAACAATATTTTTGGAGGCAGAGAGTACAAAATTTGAATCGGAGTATGAAAGAATTCATAAATTAATCAATGAAATAACCCTCTATGAGAACATGCAACTATGCAAGAAGTGTTAGTTGTTAATGCTATTTCAGTGAGACTTGACTATTACAACTCGTTTGGTACGCGAGAAGAAAAGAGACGGGGAGAGAGTTCAATGTCTCCCTCGTTTAGAAGGGTAACAAGGTGAGAAAGAGTGAGAGACGAAGGGAGACCAGAACCCCTCCCAAGCCCAGTTCCGTTTCTCGCCAAAAGTGGCGAGATTCTGTGAGAAAGGGGAGCATGTGGTCCACCCCCTCGTCGGATCGTCGTCGGACGAGTGGCTGTGCGTCGCCGGAGAAGAGAGAGAGAGTACCAGGTTTGCCGGAGAAGAGGGAGAGAGTTTCAGCTCGCCGAAGAGTCGCTGGAAAGAGACTAGTCACCTATAAGAATTTCCTTTCTCACTGTTATTTGGATGGGAGAGTGAGAAATCACACCCCTTTCTTTTCTTTTTTCACTAATAAGGATTAAGGGAGAACATTTACCCCTTTTTTTTCTTTTCTCACCCCTTTTTTTTTTTCTTTGGACGAAAAAACCCTTTGAATCTCAATACAACATTTACGCGCTCCCTCCCGCAAAAACAACTCGATATATTTTTATCTAAATATACTTTTATAAAATCTGAGTATAATTTAAAAATCTATTAATTAGAACCGACACGTGTGAGGATATCTGTTTCTTTCCAAGAAAATGTAAAGATATTTGTTTCTTAAGATTAATTTAAATCTAACAAGCACGGTAAAATCCTAATTACGTTAGTACATCATATGAAGGGAAAAAAATTGATCTAAACACTAGTTCCAGTAATGGAGAAATTTTTCGGTGTTGGGTGAATATATCCCACATGGTACCCGCTCGGCACATCCGGATCGTTCAATACACTTTTGGACTGCTTGGATTGAAACTCTCTCTTTCCTCTCATCCTAACACTTTTTCTTTCTCCAAATCCAAGCCGTCCCAATAATGGCTGTATTTTCACGTGTTACTTTCAGATTGCAGCTCTTAGAGAGTTGAATTTTGTCGATTCCATAGTTTATTTATTGCTCTGGAGTAGTAGTACTAACCAATGATGTGGGACAAATTTTAATGTCTCTCACATGGAACATGAGAGACAACTATGGATCCACTCCAATTTTTTAATTTGAACTAGACGAGACAATCCAAAATCTCGATCTTTCATTGCTGGAATTAATGGTTCAGACTTGGTTAGAGAACTCTTACCGGTAAAAGTCTCTAAGCAAATCCGAAATTGTACCACCTCCGATCAAAAATCCGGACCGAAGAGAATCGGAACCCTTCCTTCTTATTGATAGTTTAGAGAGAAAAGTGAGCCGCATGATATATTTTTACTCATTTGCCGCAAGTATTACGTAAACAACTTACCCAATAAGGTATTGCGAGCTCCTAGTTCAGTTGGCATTACCCACCGTCTTCTTCAGTAGAGGACTAGGTTCGAGCCCCGCGAGGGGCAATTGGTCGGGGTTCAGAGCTATTGGCAGCCTCTGGACTTTCTAACTCTCCTCTAACCCCCGCAGATGTATACAATATTGGCAAAACAAAAAATAAGGTATTGTGAAAACAACTCATGTGATACTCTAAAAATGCACCTCACAATTTCATCTGTGCCATGTTAATAGTGTAGCTTATTTCTTGCACCTTATGGGAAAATATAATCCAATCCAAACAAGTTGAATATGGCTGATCATTGAGAAGAGAAGCTGGATTAAAAAGAGCCAGTTTCCTTTCCTTTGAGCTTGTCCAACAACAATCCAAAAAAAACCCAGGGAAAATTTGCAACTTCTGTCACCCTACTTCGAAAGCAAAATTGCATCAATACCTTGCTTCTGTGAATGTGTTTCGTCTACGACCCGATGATTCCGCCAATTCTATTCTGGATGAAACTGTGGAGGTTACCACCGTATCCTCTCCCGTTAGACTCCAAGCACTAGTTCTCAGACAAGTAGATCATAGTGGTTCTTCCCACTGTACAAGAGCCTCACCACTTTCCTTGGTTTCTTCCCTTTTTTTGAACCCTTGCTGAACTCAGTTCCATATTCTGCAATGGGAATAAAACCAGACCCCAGTCCGCCTCTTGCATGCTACAATTTGATAAATAAAACAGATTATTGTGCTCAAACTATAAAAATCAGTATGTTATCGCTGAAGAAAATCATCCACCAAAACCAAGAATGCAAGGCAAAGAACCAAAAGCATGAAAATCTCTCTCCCTCTATCAACAGAGAAAACGTTATTCTGTGAATGCTCACCATGCCCCTTCCACTTTCTTTTCCATTGGAATATGTAACAATGAAGATTCATCTCTTTTCTCACCACTTCTCATCTCATTTCGCTATCCAAATAAGTGAGGATTTTCTCACCCTTTGTCACAATCCAAAGGGATTGTTAGTATGATCCAACTCAGAAAAATTCTCTAGGCACTATGCTCTCCTCAAACCAATCATTGATTTCTTACAAACTGGATACAATTGTATGCGAAAGAATGTGTCAACCAAATCAGCAACAATTTTTAAACATGACATAATAGGTAAAAGCCTGACACCTTGGAAGTTGCATCAAGAAATGGAACTCAACAGAAGCCCAGACTTGACAAAAATTCAGTTCAAGAAATCTATTTCCCAAATTGTGCTGATTTAAACATATCAAAGTGAAGTGAGTTGCTCGACAATAAAGTACCTCATGTTCTGGTATGTATACTGTGATCGGCTGGCAACACAACTTCGACAGCACCTAACGGAGAACGTGACCATTCATCACCATATAAAATTAAGCCATTATATACACAGTGAACTCAACAAAATAGTGTATGATATTGTCAAACATGATGCAAGAAAATACCTGCATTTAAGATTCAACACCATTCTTTTGGGGGTTTTGTATGGGAAGTGGAACATTAAGATCTTGGTCTTTCTTTTGTTCTATTCCAAGAGCAAAGAACTGAAGAAGAGGAAACATTCATGCCTGTCCTAATGTTTAAAAGTACTTTCAGAAATATCGAAAAGAATTATTTGCAGAATACTCGATTATAGCGACCACTGACCACTACATTTGTTTGAAAACACGTTTTTAGGTTCCTAGGAGTCAACCAATTTATATTTTCTTTAGCACCGAATTTTACTGTTACATATAAATACGTTTCCATCTTCATAGAAAAACATTCCTAATGGGGCTTCCCCAAAATTATTTTACACTACATAAACCAAACAATGAGTCATTCTTGTTCCATAGTTTTCCATCCCATTTATTGGTTATGCTATACACTTCGTCAACCTCATGGTACTACTCATGAAGTATGTGAGAAAACAGCATCTTGTCATGGCCAAATTTCAAATTCTAGTTTTAAGGGGTAATGAATGTTATGTGACGGAGTCAAGCAAGTCTCTCTCAAGAAAAGATGCTTTCGCACAAAATCTCCAAGCACTGTTTGTTTTCTCCACCTTCCATTCCTTTTGGCACCAACACCACCACTTCTTCTGCAATATATTTGCCTTCGTGGGAAAAGAAAAAGGACACAAGGGATGCACAATACTCATCAACCCACAAATAAAGGATGCCCATGACTTAAATTCAACTTCTTCTCCAACCTTATTCTTTTTAAATCAGGCAAGAAGGACAAATCAGGTATTACCTCTTTTTTAAATCCTTATTTGAACCTCAAAAGTAAATGGAAGAGTGTCAATGAAAAAGTGTGAAACACACCAATTAAGCTACCATTTTGCACAATAATAAACCTTAATTCCAACAAGGCAACAACTATAATCCATCTCCAGTGGGCTCTTTGCAATATCATTGGTCAAGTTCAAGGGACCATCAGAAAAAAAGAAAAAGTAAATGAATGATGAAAAAAAGGTCGAATGTGTCTTAATCATCAGATACTAACCAGCAGTTCTGACTCTCCTCCCCAGAAATCAGGTCGTCCAATGCGTTGGCAGTAACTAGACAAGATTTTACAAGAATGCAATGAACAGCTTCCAATAGTTAGAATTACATGAATCGCAATAAGAAAAACAACAGAATTTTTGCAACAGTTGCCAAGTTATAGGCCTCACCGTTTCAAAGACTCATCAACAGTAATTGCAATCAAGGCCTCTTCATGCTTAAAGCGTTCATTTTCATTATCACAGATAACTTCTTTTACAGCCATCCGTAGTTCATCTGCGTGTATGTGTGTCAGTGAGTTTTGCATATATTTTTGCGATCTAACCACAAATCTTTGAAACAAGCAGCCCATACGGTGACTCAAGAGATTGGAAAACATTTCCGCCAAATAACAGAAAATTATATTATAAAAGCAAACCTAAGCAGAAATCATCACATCATGTAGCAAAACAGGGAAAGGAGAAGGAAGAAGGGAAAATACGAAACTTCGTAAATGAGAAGGTATTGCAGTTCTACAGGTCCAATTATAAACACAGGGTAAGACTGTTGAGAATCTTAGCTGGCTAAATTCCTACTTCCCTTGTTTTGCAGTTAAATGACTGGATCAAAAGTCGTCAATGCAAAATAACAAAACCAAGCAAGAAAGAAGCAAATAGTGGGAGCAGGGGGTAGTCATCACATTAATGGAATAGCTCAAAAGACTACGTATGCAATAATTAAAAATAAGTTCTCTCTCCTTCGAAGTAAACGCATACAAGCAGTGATTCTATAGCAAGAATACCTTCCATAATTTGAAAACCACCACAATCATTCAACCACAGCAACAATCAAAGAGAAGTATTAAAGCATGCAACTGGGTGAAATTGCGCAAATGGAAGCTCCATAATAATTATATCATTGACAATCCTGTTGGAACTGAAACAAATGAAAGTAAAATGTGCATGGCCTAAATGCATACCTGCATTTTCTCTCTCTTCCCTAGGATCAAGTGTGACCCCTTTGTTCAGAGACATTCCTTTGACCTGATTTCAGTAAAGTCATAATTGAAGTAGAAACGCATACAAATGTAACTCCAGATTCTGGACAATCAATAGAAGTTCAGTGCTCGGAGATGAGAATACCAAAAGCAGTAGATTACATTAATATACACAGTAAATTATTCACGTGTCTATGCTGTGATGCAGTAACTAACGTTAGAAAACATGAACAAAAATACAAGTTAATGGTCAAACAAAAATAAAATGTGAAGGAAGATGGACAATTGTTCTAATACAAGGAAATGGGTAAATCAGTGGATCAGAATAAACTACACGAGAGATGATATAAATTAATGCTCTCTTGTTACTAGCAAAACTTTGTTCCGAGCCAGTGTATCTACATTTCCAAATCTAATGGAAACAGTATTTATTATCCAATAAAAAGATGAAAAGCCAAGTAGCATTCAGTACCTTTTGAGGAAGAGTAGTAATCAGTGAACTATATTTTTCAGTCAATTCCTCCTATATTTCTGTCAACTCAAGACAATTATGGCCTTATTAGTATTGAGGTGATCTAAGCCATTAGAGTGTAACTTCTATTGTCCGCATGAATATTCATTTACCGCATGCTTATAGTTATAACTACAACTACTTTTTCATAACCATGTCATTTGTTATTCCATGGTTTAAACCATTGTTTTAATTTTTTTTAACCAAATAAGGAATTAAGCACTGTTCCTCAATCATATTTCAGACAATTTTCCATCTGCTAATTTGCCCAATCATGACCTCCAATCATTACACACGAGTTTTGCTCCCAGTGAAATTGGTAGAAAGTTTTAAAGGGCGTTGAGTACAGTCAGGATAGTCAGATCATGGCTTCACTCTACAGATGAAATGACATCACACATGTTTACCATCATTAGAATCAGAAATGACCATGAGACTGCAAAAACCAACGCCAATACCCATGCAATTAGGGTGGATGAAAAGAGAAACCCCTCAATACCAATGCCCGAAAAAGACATCGTCCATCACCAGTGACTTTCTGAACTGAATAGTGCTCGAGCTTCTTCATGGCTGGTGAACCTCCTCCTCTAGAAAACACAATCACAGCAGACACACTTTTGGTAAATTTGAATGGTTATAATCTCTAATTTCAAGCATTTCTTAGTACTGTAAGCACCTTTTAATCATAGTCTAAAAAAAGTCAGAAACTTTTTGGGTAAATTTGACCATGGTTATAATCTCTAATTTCAAGGATTTCTTAGTACTGTAAGCACCTTTTACTCGTAGCCTTAAAATTGTAGTCTACCAACAGCATGGAGATTTCCTACTACAAAGCTTTACTGGGTAAGTTTCTAGCACAAATTTGACACCAAAAAAGAAGTAAATCCTGACTGAAAGAGGTAGATTGCATGCATAATACATCAGAAATAACATCAAAATGCATGCACCGAAGATGACTCATCCAGCATATCACTCATATTCATACTTATAGCCCTATTTAATAGGTAGGACTACTAATGATAGACAATCTTATACAAGAAGTAATCCCACCGCACTAATAATGAGGGGATTATCTATACCACAATCCCAAGATTATCTAATGCTTCGTGGCATTTATTATCCAATGAATAAGCAATCTCGCGTCAATTGTTGCATTCAAATTCCAAAAATACACTCCAAATGGGACTTATAAGAGCATCTCCAGCCCTGTACTCAGATGTTGAAGGATTTCAATGTCCACCGTCACTACCGCTGCTCCTCACCACCGTCTGCCGCCGCTAATCAGGTCTTCCTATTTTCTGCGGCTCCTCCAATACAACCAGCAGATCCAACAACCACCACACCACCGCCAACCGGCAACTTTCATAGACTCTCGATCGTACTTCTATTATCTTTGCCGGAAACTTGTGCACCTCCCGTGACCACCAAAAACCGCTGACCAACACCAGAAAACACCACGACCACCACCCCTCACCACCAGAAAATAGCCATTAGAAATATGGGTTCGGGTCTCTCTTGATTTGATGGGACAAAAGGGTCTCCTTTGATTTCCTATGAGAAAGGGTAAAGGATTGGAGCTGATTTTTTGGGGGTAATACTCAGATTATGAATCTAAGTTTAGGTTTGAGTAAGGGCTATAGATGCTCGAAGAGTAAAAGCTTATACTTAAATTTGGTATAGTTAAATTTGAATCTCCAGCCCTTGCCTATACTTAAATTCCAATATGAGCAAAAAATTAAGTAAAAGCTTCATTCGGTATGAAGCACTCCAATGACATACTCAAATCTAAGCATAAATTTGAATAAAAGCTTCATCAATAGCAAAGCTGTAAATTTGAGAAGCACCAAATAGCCATTTACAATTTAAGTAAATATCTGAGCACAAATAAGTTGGTATAGGTTTGAGTCAAGGGTTGGAGTGAGCTTTAGGGAGCTTTACTCAAGATTTGGGTTTAAATTAAAGAAAGGGTAAGGGCTGGGGATGCATTGCTCTAACACAATCCCATATCGAATCCAGCCAGTTATAGAACACCACACAATGTTGGAGTACTATTTGCCCAGATAAAACAAGTTTTAGAACTATGGTCTTCAAAAAATTGCTTAGAATTCACTGAAATATTGAAATGTGCTAATCAGAACAAGGTTTCCAAGACTTTAAGTTAACAAACACGGAAAGCCCAAAAATAAAACCTATTAGAAATGGGTGTGCGGACAAGTAAGACTACTTTTTCCTGATAACCGGGTGTGTCCATGCCAGTTTGCGTGCACCTCGATTAATCCTGGGATTGTGAAGTTAACGACCGAGCAAACCTCCAATAACCCAAGGTTTGGTATGTTTGCTGTAACCCGGAGAGAGTTAAAGGACAAGGAAGACTTACGGAGATGGTCCGATTCGAGCGAAGAACCGATGGGCGGTGTTTCTGAAAAATGGGGTGGAGTTGGAAATTGAAAGCAAAGGAGGGGAGATGAACTCGAACTCGGCGAGTCCGTGTCTCAGCTGCTCGAGCAAAGTCTGTGAAAAAACACACAAAAGGGTTGTTAGTATTAGAGACAAATGGAAAACTGAATTGGGACTGAGAATCTACATCATACACGTTACCATTGGAGGGATTGGCCGCCATGAAAATGTACAGAAGTTACTGCGAGAGAGAAACCAGCCGGGAAACAGAAAGGGAGGGATGACGGGAGATAAGGAAATGCGTATTGTCACAGCAACGTCTTGGGTCTTCTTTTTCTTTTCTATTTTTTCAATATTATTAGTTTTGCGAGAAATTAAATTACCTGTTTGGCTAAATAAGTTAAGTGGTTTATTTTTTTATCTTTATTCAATTTTTTTTTTGTATTTATTAGTTTTGCATCATTTTTTTTGGAGATTATTGTATCTCCATGACGAGAGGAATCTAAAAAATAAAAAATTATGATCGAAATCCAATTTTTTTAATAAAGACGAAAAAATTGGCTTATTTTTGTCTTTATTCAAAAAAATTAGGTTTCAATTGAAATTTTTTACTTTTTAGTTTCCTCTCGTCATGGAGATGTAATAATCTCCAAAAAATTGACGCAAAACTAATAAATACGAAAAAAAAATTGAATAAGGACAAAAAAATAAGTCACTTGGCTTATTAAGCCGAACGGGGAGATTTCGGGAGAAAAGAAAAGGGAAGGAGGGAGAACTCAATCTCTCCTCCGTTTGGATGATCCACAAGGCGAGAGAGGGTGAGAAAGGGCGAGAGACGAGAACCCCCTCAAAGCTTGTTTATGTTTCTCGCCACTTTTTGGCGTGATTCTGTGAGAAAGGAGAAGAGAGAGGCGAGTGGGGAGCGTGAGTGAGAGTAGATCTCACTCGCTCAACTTCCGGCAGCACGTGCGAGCTACAACAGCGTCTTTTCGTCGTCGGAACAGTGGATGTGCGGTCACCGGAGAAGAGAGAGGAGAGTTCCCGGTCGTCGGAGAAGAGAGAGGAGAGTTTCAGGTCGCCGGAGATGGGAGTGAGAGTTTGATTTCTCACGTGTATTTGGATGGATTTGTGAGAAACCACACCCCTTTCTTTTCTTCTCTCACTAATAAGGGAGACCACTCCCCTTTCTTCCCTTTCTCACCTGGGCAGCCAAAGGGGCTGTAAGGATTTTGATGTCTTGGTGTTGAAAAGGATTTCGATGCGTTGGTGTTGAAATTTGAAATACTTGCAATATTTGTAGGGATCACAATGGGACAGATCGGATCCGGATTTTTCAGTCCCAGTTCCCGCCCCATTCATACTGGCTGGAGTCGGCCGGGGAAAATTGGATAAATGTTTTGGGGTAGGGAATAATCGGGTTCTATTCACCGTTTCCATAATAAAACAAAATGTTAACGAGTCATGAGGGTTGAAAAGAGAAAAACAAGGAAAATAAAAAGGGTGCTGATTTTGCCACTCCCTTTTTTGTTAACGGCACTCCCCTGCAAGTATATTTTTGGTGCAAAAATACACTTGCAGGGGAGTGCCGTTAACAAAAAAGAGAGTGGCAAAATCATTTTCCAATAAAGAAATGGATAACTAATTTTATCAAAAGAAATAAATTGATAAGCACTAATTTATCATTTGGTATTAAGCAATACTAGGAACACAAATTTAAAATACAACTCAAGATGTAACTACATCAAGAACTGTTCGATGCACGCAAGCCAACATATCGGACAGCTCCAAGCTCCAAACACAGTTGATACTCTTTCTCGGTTGTGATTTGTATGTCTATGTCTACTTGAATTTTGGTTGCCTCAAAATGCATATAAACTTCAAAACGTGAATTTACTCAAAACTCCATGCAGCCTATAAAAAAGAAACTCAAACTCGAAGCAATTCCTCTTTTTCTCTTTATTTGTGAATTTAAGTAGTAATATCTCCAACATGTCAAATGGCATTCTTTTGAAAGGAAAGCTTTGAAAGATTGATAATCATACTTCCTTACGGGAGAAATATTTCTTTTCAAATCGGACAACACAAATTGTGACAGAAGTACCAACGAATATGATCATAGGGGAACAAAAAAGGCCCAACACCAACAACTATACAATTGGAAGCAGCACATGCAGAAGCTTACATGCGTAGGAATGAAGATCAGTATACAGGACAAAAATACACCATGTTTACCAGGTATGGTAACAAGCCTCCGAAGTCCGAACCCTAATCCTATAATCAGCTTAACAAGAAACCGTCCCAGCTCACCGTCCCACACCTCAAAGCTACGACACGTGTCCCTCTTACCACAAACCAAAAGATCACACCACACCCAATCCCACCGAAGTCTGAACACCGAGAGAAGCAAAATAAACACAACGAAACAATTAAAACTGTTCATGGAAAATTTGCACCGTCTTCAAATATTTTGTTTGCCAGGAGAACACTAACAAAAGCAAAAGCATTAACACAACAAAATCCACAAACGTTCAAAAGCTAAACAACAATATTAGCAGTCTGCCAACCAGAAAACAAGAGCCGTAAAATACACCCGTTACCAAAACGTCGGTAGATCTCACGGCACGGAACATGTAGAATGAGTTACTTTGAGTCACCATTTGAGTCGATGATAATAAAATGTGGCTACCATTCTAGGCCAACCAAAACTTTTGGAAAATAAGGAGTAAGATGTGTATCAGTACTCAGAAGGAGATATAACATCATCAATCTTCAGAATCATCTTGACAACTTGGGTTGCTAGCAATATCTGCTGCTGCTTCCCAATTAGTGTCTCGAAGACATTTTGCTCACGCATGTCATTCGTGCCAACATCATTGCAGTCTATTCCACACCAGGGATTGTTCTCCTGCATATGAATCCAACATGATGCTTGGTGAAATAGAATTACAGAGAGAGATCCTAAGGCTTCGTCTCGGATTGTCTTTAAAAGCTAAAAAAAAAGAGTCAACTAATATTGTTTAAGATGACTTTTGGCATTCTTTGTAGGTTGGGCTAATTTTGGCTTTTATTAGAGATGCCAGTTGACTTTTTCAGCGGAAATCCAACCTATTTAGAGATGCCAGATGAAGCTAAAGTTGCTATTGACCTCGCTAAAGGAAGCAATCATGTCCAAAATATACCTTAATTTGCTGAGATTTCACAGCAGATAATGTTTCGATGGGTTGGAGACCACTGTTCTCCGCGAGTGCCATTGGGATAGAGTCTAAAGCATCTGCAAATGCCCTGATTGCATACTGCAGAGAGAAGGAAAAAAGTATCAGCTCTAACTGCATGATGGGTAAGCAAGATAAAGAAATAACCTCCATAAAGTCATACCTGTTCAACCCCTGGATGTCTATCAGCAGCTGCTTCCACGGCAAGAGAACAAGAAATTTCAGCCGCACCACCGCCATACACAATAGAGTTGTTGCGAATGAGATTCCGAGCCACACACAAAGCATCGTGGATACTTCGCTTGGTTTCTTCTATCATCATTTTGTTACCTAATGCATCAAACAAGTACCAGAATCTAGTAAAAGGAAATCTGGGTATGGCCAACCTCGTTCTTTCGCATTTTAAAAAGATAAAGGATAGCTTTTCCTTCTCTTACTCTAATAATTTTCATCATTTTCATTTTTTGTTCAAATATTGACTGTACTTCACTAACGGAGTGAGAAGACACATCACAGTACCAGTCATCACTCCCTTATGGAAAAACAATAACAGATGTAAATAGCCCTCTTTTGTTCAATTAAGGGAATAGATTCTATCCAAACTCGTTCCTGAAAACATTCAATCAAACAGAATGGCCATAACATGAAACAGCAAGTGGCAAATTATAACACATGATCATTCATCGCCATTTTTAAGTTGTGACTCCTGCTTAATGAATTTTCAGATTGGATGAGTTGCCGAAACCCGCATTGGGATTGAATGGCACCTAGGAATCGGAACACATGGTTACTAGAAGAGTTGAACAACTAATCCAACTAGTCTTCTTATTAATAATTATGTTCTCATATTTTTCCCTCTCAATCTTTTTCCTTCTTGCACAGTGTAAAAGAAAAAACAAATATCAACTACTGCCGTCACAAGTACCGGAGATAATAACAAAATATTGAAATGTGCAAAAATGTTCTCCATTTTGCTTAAGAACAAGATATGAAATCAAAAATTAGGTTTGTAAAAAAAAATTAATGAAATCTGGTTTTCCCAATCCTATTCAATAGGCAATGGCAGACCTCACAAGTCACAACAACCAATTACAAATATCAGTTTCCACTTTCCAGAAAGAATAGTAGAAGGCAAAATGATTTCGCATTCCTAGACATCAACGTATAACATGACAGATGAAGACAGGCCGTCATTTTTGTTTATTAGCAGATGAAGATACTGTACATGTAATCATGATACAAAACAAAGCAACAACCAAACTCACAAAGCATGGGTATGATCTTAATTAGTACTTACTAGCATCTACTAAGAGCACATATAACCCGTTTGTCCAGATAAATAATGGTGACATTCACCTCCTCTCAACATTTACTTGAAGAGAAAAGGCAAATAGGATTCATCAACTTACCACCACGAATGAATATGGTTACGGCCCTCGAATTTGCACAATGTTCGATATAAATCATTCGATCTTTCGTGGTTCCAAATGATTTTTCCCGCACCAAACCAGCCTGTACGGACAAGCCAAATAGGATATCAGTGTTTCATGACCAAAGCACTACTAAAGGAATCGAAATCATCGATCCAAAACACAAAACATCAAGCAACCCAAAAATAAAAAATAATAATAATAATTGTTGCAGGGAAATACTCAGCACAAGCACTTCCAACAAGTGCCAACATGAAGAAATGGCATATTAATAGCTCTCAAGGGAAAATATAGAAGAATGAATCTACCGTACATATCACGTTACAAGTGCAGCAAAAGACAAACGAAATAATCCCATGAGCAATATGGTTCACAGACAGCACAAATTCATCATGAACATGTCATATGAAAGAATTGAAGCACAAGACGCAGTTCCAGTTGGTGATCGCATGAATTTGTGCAACTCTGTGCACAAGGAGGAAAAGTGGGAAAGGATGAGGAGCCTTGGCAGCTGGACTACAACCCAGGACTCTTGAGCTTCCATGACCCCAACTTACAACACTAAATTCCATATGTTGTACAAAGGTTTTCCTTCCTTGTTCCTTATTTTCTTTGCTCTATAATGACACTCATAGTTACCAGAAAAAGTCTGTTAGGGGGCGTTCCACTTTCCCTTCTTTTTTAAAAAGTACTTTTTCTTCAATTTTCAAACTCAAATATAATGAAAATGAAAAATAATTTTTTAATTTTTTTTGCACCGAATAAAAGATTTCAATGAGATCTATCAAACAAGATCCATATTGGTAGGAAAATTATTTGCGTAAATATATGATTTTTGAGCTTGAAATTACCTTCTTTTTCTAAAAGTTGCTTTTTTGAGAAACCGGAACTAGTCTTCTAATTCTATCATGTTGAATGATGATGGCAGGTAACATAGTTGTCAAGGGCGAAAGGCGCACCAAGGCGCAAAGTTCTATTGGGCCTGAGGCAAGAGGCGCAAGGCGAGGCGCACGCCTTTTTGAAGAGAGGCGCAACTATGCAAAAAAATAATTATTTCTGAAAATAATTGTGTTATGTGTGCTTTTTTGAAAAAAAACTCGCTTTTTTGTGTTCTTTTTCTGAAAAAAGCACGCTTTTTTGAAAGAAAGCGTGTTTTTTCCTTGTCGTTTTTTTGCGCTTTTTGCTCGCTTTTTTCAAGTCGCCTCGCCTGGGGTCAGCAAGGCGCTGGGGGTGCGCCTCGCCTCGCCTTGGGCCTAGGCGCACGCCTAAGCGCGCCTTTGACAACTATGGCAGGTAACTGCATTTTCCAAAATAAATACTAGTAAAATAAGTTGAAAGAAATCTATCATAGTTAGTGAATGCAAGGTGACCTTGTTCGTAAGCAAATAATATATCCTACCTCTAGCTAGTCCGCCTATTCAGATTATGCCAAAACTTTAGCTATTGCAATGAAGACTAACAATTGTGCAAGTGGAGAAAGATAGGTAACTTCTGTGAGGTACAATAGGTTCCAACGTTCTTGTAGCTAATCAAAAGTAAATTCATCAAGAGTAATATCAAAGTATGACTTTAGGGGAAAATATTCTAGGTTCTTAGTGTTTTACAATTCACATGTCATGGCCAACAACTTATCAAAACAAAAATCAATCACATGGCCAACAAAGGAACACTATTTTTCATCAGCAAACACGAGGATGTTTCTGTTTGAAGGTACAAGTAACATGAAAACTACCAGTGTGTTAAGTATGCAACTAAAGCCAGCCGGCCCATACCCATATTTTCAGGTGGGGGACAAACAAAATATATCACAGAACAAAAAAAAAAACCACAAAAACTGATATAGAAGAATGAGGAGAAAACACAAAGTACCTTGCCTAGCTTTTCAGGGGTCAACTCTTGGAACCTTGGCACAATCCTCCCACCTACAAGTCACCAATAGAACAATTGTCGGTACTAAGGGTAACATAATAGGAGGAACAGAATAGACAGCAAGCAATGTCTGAAAAGCAAATTCACTGCAAACCTGTGGCTATTGCTATCAGCTCCAGCTCTACACCACCAACCCATCGGACTGCAGGCAAGTTCCTATGCATTAACAAGTGATTTGCTTCATCATCAAAACCCCATTGGCAGATGACCAAGGTAGCACCAACATCCTACATGTAAGGCAGAAAAGTTGCAATGACACAGCTTCTCATGTACCAAAATGGGAAAATAATAAGGGGGACTCGCTTTGAATAGTACCTAGATATCATAAACTTGCAGAAACACATACTACTAAGATGAGTTTGTTGCACTATATTGAGGAACAACATGATAATTATGCGTGATGATTACAATCCAAAAGGAATCTTTGATTCAAGTTTCTTAAACACAGCTACCATAAGCTGCATATACATGTAATGGGGATTATGAGTACAACTACTCAGAGACGTACACAAACATATGCAGAAGATCAATGCCACAATCCATAAGCAAACAAAATCGGATGATGCATATATACACCACATTTTACGAGTACAAACCTACCTTGCATTTCTGAACCATGTCATCAAAGTACTTCTGCTCTTGCTCACGTAAATTCTGGAACTTTTCGACTGTGTCAATGTCAACCTTATGCTTTGTCTTTGGCTTTGGTGGCTCAAATGGGCAAGTCAAGATTGCAATTTTCGCATCCTCAATATGCTTTGGCATCTGTGGATGGCTCATATCTTTGTCAACAATAATTCCTTTTATTAGCTCGGTATCCTCCAATTTCCCACCTACTTTTCCCTCCACTTTAATTAGCTCCAAGTTAACATCCCTCCTCTCTAAATCTGCAACTGCCACAACTGCATTCACAGCAATTTCTGCCAAACTGCGCTTGCATCTATTCACACTGCAACATAAAGTATTTCTCATTTAGCTTGATAATTCAAACTGAACAGAATTAAATGCGGTATTGAGATAAACAAAAATATACTCTCTCCATTCGATTTTGTGTCATGGTTGACATGACAGTTTAAATGAAAAGCAACTTTGTATGATGACTCTAGAAAAAATCACCATGTGATATGAATTATCAAGAAAAAAAAGTAACAAGAGCAACTCATGATTAACTTTCATTTGTCTTAATCCACGGACATCATGGAACTTCAAGACACTAACAGACATATAATGGGGTAAACATAGTAATCATTTGGAGGAGTAACACCAACGGCACAATCAGATCATCGTAGTTACTACTTACACATAATGTCCCTCACCTTTCCATGTTATACAAAGTGAAAGATTAACGCTGATGCTATTTTGACTTCTTTTACAGATGCTTAATACCATCATTTGAGAGCATTTTGGAGCATGCTAATAAATACAATAAAAATCAAATTAACGTAACCATGCAATTCGGAGCATTTTTTCCTACAGTAACTGGGAGCATGAAGACTAACCAGAATTGCAATAATCTGTTCGTGATTCTCACAAGATAAAGCAACTAGAATGAACATAAAAACAGCAAGGTCCAAAGATATATCATAAAGCACAGGGCAGCACAAACAAACCACACAACACACTGTTGGAAAATAACATAACACAAGTATTGCACTCGCTATGGACGAAAGACAGTAAGGGAATAGCAGTGTGATTCTTACATCTTCGAAGATAAAGTAGTCATGCAAGTTTGAACCAAAGGCTCTATGTTCGAGGCACTAAATTCAAACTTATTTGCAATCCGTTCCAAATGTTCAACAGCTATCCTGGAAGCCATTTCATAGCCCTCTGCTATACGAATAGGATGAATACCACGCTCTAGGAGCCGCTCAGCCTGTTCCAGAAGTGCACCAGCCATCACAACAACTCCCGTTGTTCCATCACCAATTTCATAGTCTTGACTTCGTGACAATTCGACCATCAGTTTTGCAATTTGATTGTCAACATCCATCTGCTCCAATATAGTTGCACCATCATTTGCTGACATTATAGGAGTAAAAGGTGAGTGAAGATCATAATTCAAAGATAAACGAGGGAGTTTATTTGACAAAAACAACATGATCTCTTCTAGTTGCATGTGCCAAAGTGTGCATATGTAATATAATTACTACGCATTCACCATAAGGAGTTGCCAATCTCAATAAAAAGAAATCAAGCAAGGTAGGACAATGACTACAACACACAAATCTATGAGCGTCAGATTGGGTGTCATGTCGACATTCAAAATGTAGATCCAATAGGAGCAAAAAAATAAAAGGCTTATACAGTATAATAGTCACAAACAGTTGAGGGTGGTTGATGACATTCCGAAGCTTAATGTAACAGGTGGAATCTATTGCACTTGTACGCACTAATCAGCAGAAGGACCAGAATTGCCACTTCATGCGCATCCTCGATCAAAGTATCAAACCCATGTTCACTAGTTAAATCTTTGATATGTCAATGACTCAATGGCCAACCACATACCAGGTGCATGTTAAGAAGCCACATCCATTGCTCATATATGGCCATCAGGCCTCCCTCAGTTAGTTTCAACCAATTTTTCCCTCAAATTAGTAAGCTGAGGACACACACAACTAGGAGCTCCTATCATACCGCCCCAAAATAAGAGTAGAAATTGCTTCACTTTCTTTTGCAAATCCTCGATGACACTGCACAACTATTGTGACATTTCATGTTTACTTGACCTTCTCTCTGTTATCTATACGAGAGAAACCTTCGACATAGAACTCTAAAAATGGCTCATAGATTGTCACCATTCTTGTTCCTTCTTTGAACTTCCATCCTGATAAAAGCTGAGAATAGTAAAGCTTCACCAAGTAAAACCTCACATAAAAGCCAACACCTTTAGTGTGTGTTTGGAACTTGTGGAAAAGAAAACCAAGGAAAGAAAAGTTAAAAAAAATTCTCTACCATTGTTGAGTACGAGAGAAAGGGGGAGAAAATAACAGATTCTAGTATTGTGAATAGTTAAATTTTCCTCTCATTTTTCTCCATTTTCTTTTCTATCGCTTTCCTTAAGTTCGAAACAGCTTTTCCAACAAAAGTTCATCATGAAGTCGAACCTTATTCATCATAAAACAAAGAAAATACATTACACACATGAAGCTAAATTTTTCAACGCGTAATTTATGACATCCCCTGACGATATCAGATGTAGTAAATCTTCACATTTACAATAAAATTCATTCCATTTCCTTCCATCTCACTTGCTCCTGCAGATCCACAAATTAACTTCAAATAGCTACCAATCATTACACAACCCACAAACAATTTCAAATTCAAAGACGAAGACGAAGAAGCAAAACTTTTACCCCAGTATTAGAACTTTGTTACAGTACCAAAACCCTAGTGAATTGGAACTAACAAAGCATCTGGACTTTCACTTCACCAAACATATCTAGAAAATGGACAATTCATATGGAGAGAGAGAGAGAGGTGAACTTGATTTTGTAGGCGAGAAACCTTCGTGATGGTAGTCTAAACATTTTATTTATTGTGGCCATTCTTGTTCGTTCTCTAAAGTTCCATTCAGATAATAAGCTGAATATAGAGCTTCACCAAGTTAAACCTCACAAACAAGCCGAAAAACTGTATTCCAATAAATGTTCATCACAAAGTCGAACCTTCCCGATAAAATAAAATAAAAAAACGAACCTTTTTCAGCATATACTGAAAAATATACATCATGCATAAGAAGCTGGATTTTTTTTATTTCGAAACACAGCTTTATCTTCCAATAAAAGTTCATCATGAAGTTGAACCTTTTTCATCATAAAATGAAGAAAATACATCATACACACGAAGCTGAATATTCAAACGCATAATTAAGGACATCCCCGGCCGATATCAGAATAAGTAAATCTGCATTTTTGCAAGAAAAATTCATTCCATTTCCTTCTGTCTCACTTGCAACTGCAGATCCACAAGTAAACTTCAAATACAAACCAAAGTCATCAAACAGAATGAAAGATCAAAAGAAAAAAAAAAATCAAAACTTATACCTCAGTAACTGTATACCTTCATTAACAGTGCCAAAACCCTAGCGAATTGGAACTAACAAAGCATCTGGACTCTCATTTCATCAAACATATCTAGTCTTCATTAACTGTAGTACTGTACCAAACCCTAACAATTGGAACTAACAACGCATCTGGACTGTCATTTCATCAAACAAAAACATACTGAGATCAAACAGTCTAGTCATACGGAGAGAGAGAGAGAGAGAGAGAGAGAGAGAGAGAGAGGGCGTACTGATGGTGACTTCGCCATCGGGGCTCTGGAGCATCTTGTCCATGCCCTTGGGGCCGAGGGAGGTGCGTAGGATGCGAGCCACGGCTTTTCCAGCCGAAATGTTGGATTTCTGAGCGTCGATTCCCCTAAGCCTCGTTTTCTGCTCCTGCTCCCTTAGTATTATGAACGGCCTCCCATACTCGTCGAAAGCCAACGCCATCACTGTGTGTTCTGTCCACTCTCCTCCGCCGCCGAGACGACTGAGATCGGTATCGAGAGAGAAAGAGAGAAGAGTATCGGACAACAACTAGAAGGTGTCAGATATAGCAATACTCGCAAGCCCTAAACCCTCCCGCTTCTTTAGCTGAAGAAGAGTGTTTTTAAAGTAATCCGAGCAACACAGCTTTAAAACACAACTCGAAAGTCGAAACGCACAGCATCTGGAATGGTTCGATGCACGTGAGCCCACGTATATCCCCCAACCATTGAACACAATTGTGCCCATCAGACCACTATAAACACTTTTTGTTGGGTATTTAACCTTAGAGTATGGCTTATCCACGTCGCTTGATCTCAGTGGTCCGTTTTCGGTATTTACAGTCTGGATTTTAATAAAACTTTTTTCGAACCATTCAATACACTTTGGACAAGCGTGATTCATCCGGAAAGCTCCGTGAAATAGTTTTTTTTTTAAACCTTATTATGTTGTAGTAGGGGTGGTGATGACGCTCTTAGGGTGGTTGTGCTTTCAGCAACGTAGCAAACTGGCCTAGTATCCACCAATATTTTTGCACTACAATTATTTGGCTTTTGTGAAGTTCATACTTGAAATTTTTTGTCAAAAGTTACGTTGTTTTCACTAAATTAAAACATCTACACATTTTCTTCTATTAACCCAACACATTGTCCATAACTTTTAGGCCCTGTTTTATTGGAGGGATTGGAAAATGAGGGCTCGTTTGGAAGCAATTTTGTGAAGGGGTATAACTTATCCCCTATAAGACCGTGTGGGCCCCTTCTTATTCCCTGGTTTGGGAACCCAAAAATCAAGGGTTCTTTGTTTATCCCCCTCTTGTGTAAGACTCGCCAATACCCCTACAGGGGGTATTATTTATCGGTGAGTTTTGGGGTGTTATTAGTTAATACCCCTGGATAAGGCTGAAATAATACCCTCTCCTTCTCCATTTCAACTACTACAAAATAACATTATCCCCCATTTTATCTCTCATTTAAACCAAGCACTATTCTATCCTCCATTTTTAATACCTCGTCCAAACCAACTACTGTTTAATCCTCCTTCATAAACATCACATCAATGTAGGTCATCCCATATTAACCAATACCCCATACTATTTTATTCCTCTTCATAAATAATACCTCCAATCCTTATCCCATATTGAAACGAGCCCCGAGGGATAAGTTAATACCATGGGATTAGCTAATATTGGGGGTCCTATTTATTTATTTTTAATCTCAAGAGGGGTCTAAATGTTTTTTTTTATTTTTTTATTTTTATATCTCAAGAGGATAAGCTAATACTATGAGATTAGCTATACTTTGTTTGGTTGTAAGAGGATAAAGGATGGGATAAAATTTTGAGTAGTAATATCGGCCGTTAGATCGAAGTAGCAAGATTATCCGAAGGTAAGTCAGTCCCGGGATTATTAATCCGGTAGGGGGATACAATAGTGAGCCATATGAGGGATTATTGGACTCATTTAACCATAATTCAATCCCACCCCACTTGTAATTCAATCCCACCCCACTTGTTTGTTTTACCCATGGGACAATCTCTTACAAGGTAGGCCTCGTGCGTTTTCTACTAATCCAATCCCATCTTCAATCCTCCCAATCAAACAGGCCCTTAGGTTAATGGAAACAACTTGACTATAAAGAGCTATAAGAAGTAGTCCACAACTTCTAGCTTAGCAGAAACGCCCCCTAATCATATAATCCTTCAAAATGTCATTCTTTTCCGCTCTCAATTCTCACTCTGCATTCGCACTCTCATTCCTCGCTAAGTCGCTCTCACAAATTTTAGTAGCTTAAAAGGTTTTTCAAAGATGTTTGCACACTCGCACTCGCCCTCCTGCTCACATTCACTGTGACTTAGCAGCAAACGCTTTCTTTTTATTTTTACCTCAATAACGAGACCAGAGGGAAAGGGGAACCATGCAACGTACTCCAACACCAGCCAGAAAGAACGCTTCATCTACTAAGCCAACCCATTGGCTTCCCCGGCAGTAAGGCTCCGAGCAAGAGCATGTTTTAGGTGAGTATTTCAAGAAGAAAAAGATGTACTCTCTCTCTCTCTTGTATAATTTGTTTCTCTACTTTCTTATCTGTCGTTGTCCCAAAATGCGTGTCCCTTCGAATCGTGAATTTATTCGAACTCTATGCAACCGAACGGGAAATTTTAATTTTTCTTAAATCGGACAAACAAATTGAAACAGAAATACCAGCAAAATATAACTCACCAACTGTTCAACCAAACACCACCAAGTTACCAACTAAACAATTGGAATCAGCACATGCACAAGCTAATACTTGGGAATGAAGATTGGTGAACAGGACAAAAATATACTCATGTTTTCCAGGTATGTAAACAAGCCTCCGAACCCAAATCCTACAATCATCAGATTAACAAAAGAACAAAAACGGCCACGCCCCTCGAACCTCTGGCCCTTGTATCGATGCACTCGGTCTCAAAACAATACTTGTTTTTTTTTTTAGATTTTTGCCACATGGTACGACTGAGAGCGCGCTGTGGTTGCAGGCAGGAGTTTTGGGTACGGAGGATTCATGCACAACAAAAAATATAGTGAGGTGGGAAGAAAACACCTCTGAATTACGTGCGAGGCAAGTTATCACTAGAAGATGTTCCCGCCGTGTCCCTCAACTTCCAATCCGTGGGAGTCGCCTGAGGCAAGTATCTTCCTCTTCCAAGGCCTGGCATCGAAGGAGAAGGAGACGGGGATTGATTGCGTCGCCAGGCATTGGTTGTGCTACCCGCAGAGTCTCGCCACCATCTATCCACCCCGTGCTGCCCACTGTGGCCAGACCGTCCATCCCCGTGCTGAACAAACGGAGCCGCAGATGGTTGTACGTTCGGCCTCTGTTCAAAGTTTCTATTTTCCACAAAGTTGTTTCTAAATGTCCTATAATTGGCACTACTGCCTGATTGAGCTCTTCCACGACAGTTGATTAATCCTCTTTGTGAATCTGATATCCTAAGATTCTCCATGCCTCTGGATTCATATTGACCAAAACTCGATGATTTCCACTTGTCAGTGTTATTATATGATCCTCGATATGCATTTTGTACTCGTGAATCGTGACTGAAACTTGGACCTCTAGTTTCGCCCCATGAAGTAGAGGAAGACACGGTGACTTTCCCACCACGTCCAGCTTCAAAGTTTCTAGAACACTCGCTACGCGAATTGGAATCAGAAGAATTGCTCTCCAGCATTCCTCTGCCACGACCCCAGCCAGAACCAGCACCTTTACGCATCTCCCCAGTAAATGACTTCGGTGAATCAGAAGAATTGTTCTCCGGCATTCCTCTGCCACGACCCCAGCCAGTACCAGCACCTTTATGTATCTCCCCAACAAATGGCTTCGCTGAGCTAGAATTTGCTCCATCGGTTGCATTTCTGTTTGAGCATCGATATTGTGGCCTGGCAAAAGATATAGGTTATATAGATCGGTGACGTAGAATTGAATAGGAAACAGACCACCAACAAACCATTCCACAAAAGAGGTCATGGAAAACCTGGTACGACTTGGCTTGTTTCCGTGGAACTCATGCCAGAGTTCCATTTCTGCAATATCATCTTTGAAAATCATCTGGCCAAAAACATTATACGAAGTGTCTCGGAAAATTAAAATTAGAAAAAAAGAAAAAGAAAAAGGAGAGAGAACAAAGATGTAGCAAGAAATGAATCGAGACTGACGATATGGATTTTATGCTCTACCCAACAAACTAACTCCTATGCGATTTTATTACCGAAGCCCAAATAATTGATGATGCACCATAACTTATCATGTTTGGTTATCAGATCATTGTAGATGGGTTGAGAACTGAAAATTTCAGTTATCTTTTGCTAGGATACGGAAAAATGACCAACACTGATCAAGTTGAAATGATAGTATACCTTCTCAGGGATGTTGACACCCTCGAGGGGGCGAGGAAAGTGTTGAGAGCCATTAGGCAACTCGTAACACACGCATCTGCAAAACAGGATGGTAAATTAATTCGACAGCGATGAACAAGAGAATTGTAGGAATTGGGTAGAGTTGTGATTTACGTACAGGATGTTATTTTCTTCGGATTCCTTGCAATCCTCCCGCCGGTTGGATTCAGCTAAATCAAAATCCTTTCGAGGACTTATAAAGCCACTCATTCCGCTGCTGGAGAAGAGACCAAATTGAACAGTTAGTTGGCGGTTACATGAATCCAAATGAAATTTGAAACTTAAACTACAAACCTCTCACCATATTACAAGAAGAGCTGTACAAGATATGCTTGATTTGGATTTCATCTTTAAGATATTTTTAGGCTGCTGATTTTGCCACTCCCTTTTTTTGTTAACGCCACCCCCTGCAAGTGTATTTTTGGTGCAAAAATACACTTGCAGGAAAGTGGCGTTAACAAAAAAGGGAGTGGCAAAATCATTTCCCTATTTTTAAGTTGCACACAAAGCTATAACTTATGTATCTCACTATCTTGCTAAACAAATATAACACTCCCATCCATCCGGCATCGCAAAAGTTTTGTCTGGTACGCAACACGAGAACTTAAAAACAAATTTGTGGAAGTTACTAGATATCAATCAGTACATTTAAATTTGTGGAAAGAAGTTCAAACCTTTTTTTGCCAATAACGAACTCTTTTTAGGTTCTCATTTTGCAAACCGGACAATGTTTTTGGGATGGAAGTATCAAACACAACAAAGAGGCTGATTCAGCTGGGGAAAGAACTTTGAACCAATGTCATGCCTCAGGAAAAAGCCTCTAAGATCAACCACCTTACCTCAAATCAGTATCAATGGGTTGTCTCCCCTCGTGCAGTTTCTCATACAAGGAAACGATTTGAGATCCTAGCTCTTGCTTAGAGCTCACATACAGAACATCAAACTTGGTCGAGTTCCTTTCAACTTCATCGTCCTATGAATCATCAATAAAGCTCAACGCAAATCGCAAAATTAAGGATAAACTTCATGAAACACGTAGAAGACTATCAGGAAATGTTTTGTACCTGTAATTCTTGTTCTAAGATTTTGGTATGACACAGGAGGCGTTCTTCCGCAATAAAAGGAAGCTTGCAAATGGCCTACGAAGGACGAAAAATATTTGAGGTATCTCATAGATTTCCATAATTCGTCATGTGTAACTTAGGGACAGTGACTGTCTGGTTATAATAAAATAATCCAAAACTAGAGTGAAGAGAGAAAAATGACAAGAAATATAAGAAAACCTGCCACGTGAAGCGTTTTCCTTCTTCATCCAATTCAAAATCTGTTCATCGAATACGTGATCAGAAACACGAGGAAATAGAACAAACTCAACAAAGCCATTTTTGTCTAAAAACTCACAACACCAATCTAATTCGACGCAAAAAAGGGCTTACCAGAAGGATAAAAATCAATGAGGTCTGACTCCTCACTATTCATGAGTGCTTTGTAGGATCTCGGAAGCGCATGACCACTGTACATATGTAACATATCATTTCTCACTAATCTCAATTTGCCAAATTACTGAAATAATGTATGAAAATCTCAAAATCAAAGAAACCAAGCCTGAAATTACCTTCTTGGTGGCAAAACAGCCATCAGCTGATCAAAAGGCTTGAATTGTGAACCTTTTTGAAAGTTCACTTTAACTTGCGATAGACCCCTTAAGTCTGACGCAAAGGGACCATAATGGTACGGATAGAACCTAATATATTCATTTTCATCTAGTCAGTGAAATAGAAAAAAGGCGAACCAATCGTATTCGTAAATGTATTGAAAAAATTGTTACCAGTTCCACGATGGAACGCCAGAAAAGTAATATAGAAGGACCCAACATAGCCCTTCAGTATACTTCTGGACCTACACATAGTCAACCGAATAGACTTCATCAGTGTAATCGGAAACTGTTGATTCACATGCATTAACAGATTTAGTTGATTCAATGACATACAACTTCTTTCCTGGTTCTTTCCCTATCCTCTTTAGTTTCTGCATCAAATTTCTCCTTGTAGTACCTCTCGCGCCAACCTACCGTACCCAGCTTCACCTGTGTAATAGTTTCACCACTCAAGTCAATAAACTGCTAAGATAAAGTAACACTGCTGCAGAGAAAACCAAAAAAAAAAAAAAAGGAAAAACAAAATTCGAAAGGGTGGTATTACTTTGTCCAGCGCAAAACTTCCATTTTTGAAGAGGTCTGACCTGTCCCGAGTGTACTTCTTCAGCTTCTGTTTCAATTCCTTCATATTTTGTAGAGCCTGTAATACCAGGAGACATGTGGTAAGTGAATTATGAGAGAACTGAACAATGAGAGAACGGAAAATAGAATTCAAAATTGATCCATCATAGAATTGTTCAATTTATTCTAGTTTGTTGTCCCTCGTAATTCATAAAAGAGTAATGAGTCTAATTTTTACATCCAGTGTATGACAGTCATATCACCTAGTACTAAGACATTACGCTAGGCACCAATATTTCTTCTTGTGTAAGTCTTCAATAGTCTTGTACATATAATTCTTTTGTTAATGATAAATTTATGTTCAAATCACCTACCTCCAATTTATAACGTGTATCCGATGATTCAGAGTTCTCTATTTCTGCAACCTCAAAACTTTTAGAGGTATGATCTTTTCCATCTGCTGATGCATAATGACTAAGTTTTATTTCAGTACCAGTTTCTTGCTCTTGCTCTTCTTCTACCTGAACAGCACATAAATTTCCATTTAGCACCAAGTTGAAGAAACAAAGAAGTATACATAGAGGCGTATGTCTCAAACAATCAATTCTCAAGTAACTCTAGGCTGTAGACAACAATCGCTACGCACCTTATTTTTACATTCTTCCATGAGGCGCCTGAGCCTACGCTCTCGAATTTCTGTTCTCTTCTTGAATATTCTATCCTCGTATGCTCCAACCGATAGTATAAATTTTTCAACTCTTTTCAATTTCACATAACTTGCTTTCTTTTCCCCCGCCTGTGTAAAAAACACATCAACGGTGAGGTTCTCTAATGCTTCCAACTTGACTATGGTAGACTTAAATGAAGCTAAATGTATCATTACCCTTTGCATATCCACTAGATAGCCTCCCAAATTTTTGAACTCCTGCTTATATACATGCATCAGCAAGTTGATACCGCCCTATAAGGAGAGTACAAAACCCATTAAAAAGTGTCACATTGCTTTAAAATACACGTGGCGTGTTAAATTTAAACATGGTCAGATGATAAAAAGAACCTCATGTATTTCCAACGTTGGCATGTGGGGTAAAAAATCGTTTCCCGTGAAGAAACAAATGAAGATGAAATCATCGATTAGTCGCTCAAGATCAATCTCCATGTTCTCAGGAGGATCCACAATTTTCATGTCAAGCTCCAGATATTCGCGGAGCAACCATACATGTAAAAACTACAAAAGTAGGAGGAAACAGAATCAGAACATAGAACATGTATGGCACTGGTTTGGTCCAGTCAAAGATAAAGCGATAGCAATACCTGATATGGTGTACGCTTTGGTGCACGATAAGCAGCCAAAGCTGCATTTTCTCTAGCTGAATGATTCTGTTCATATGAACTAGGTTTTGCCTTAAAACGGGTAGTATCAACGGGTAACTGAACTAGGACATCCTATAAAATTTACCAAAAAGAAGAGAAAGCTCATAAGAAAACCACCAAATAGACTAATTCTTTTTCAAGCAAATATAAAGTTACCCCTCCCCTAAGAGCTTAAGTTAAGATTGTAAATAGCGACGAGTTTAATGATTTACACTGTACTGTAATATATCATGCCTCCATTTAAAAACCTCAGCTTTTCAGATGTGTTAGTGTCTAACAATCTAACCAACGCTTGTATCTCTAATGTCGAAATCTCTCGTATAGTTTTGGCCTAAGAAAAAACAATTCCCATTGAAACAAAAGAATGCCAATGGATTATAATCAACTTATACCTCTCTCAGTATAGAAAAATGCACTTCATGTGTGGCCAAGGCCAGCATAATCAAATCTGCATCCTGTATGTTGATGTACCATTTATGTAAGATAAAGGGGTAAAAGGAATAAATTTGAAATTCTAAAACCAATAAGCCATAGAGAAACTTCACACCAGCCCGTAAAGACAGTGGCGTGTGTTTGGATTGTAACCAGGTGAGGCACGCTGAAGCCGAATGAACATCATTATCTTGTGCTCCCCTTCGCCAGGAACATTGGCATCCGACAGAATTACCTAATGATATACCAACAACCATACATACTAAGGAAAATGTTAAAGGGGAATCGAGCTGTTATATGTACAAAAGATGAGACGAGGACAAAATAATCCAACCTTGACATCCTTCCAAGCAGCATTTTTTAAAAGGCGCTGATCAATATAGTATTGAAGAGACTTTGACAGTTCATGCATAAAAACTGTTCCCGGGGTGATGATGTTGGAATCGGAAGTTTCAGATTCCTGTTTTGGAAACAGTGGTTTCCCTTCGATTTCGAACTGCCTCCTCAACCTTCTTTCCTCGGCTTCCTAGATAAAAAAATAATCAGGAAATATCAATACCATTAAAAATACAATAGTCCAAAATCATCTACATTACAAGAATTGAGAAAAGAAAATCCACCGCAATTTCATTGTCCTTCGACGTACGGAAACGTCTTGACCGTTGCTGATTCATCTTCGCCCTCGGGGCTACACCGTCTGCATGAACATCAAATTAGAATAAGTTAGTACCAAAGCCACACAAATCACAGTTATCATAGTTCTCCTTTCACCTGCAGAAGTTGTTCTCATTAATTTCCTGGGTTCTACTTGCCTTGGAGAGTAATGAATACACAAAAATGGTCTAGATGATGATTTCTAAAGAAAAATGAAAAGAAAGAAAAGCAAAATTTACCATTTCATTTAATGATTGAAGTGGGAAGGACAGTTTCAAAATCAATACTTGAAGAACGAAAACGCTAGTAGGAATGTAGTTAGAGTCCATTTCCTATGGGCACAAAAACAGAAACATTCACAGTAGGTAGCACAATATCTGGACCCAGGCAATTGCGAGTGTTCTGTTCTGTGCACCTAGCATTTCTCGGACTCATCTCAGGTCCAGCCTGTGATGGGACTCCCGTCCAGTTTTGAGCTTTCGCGGGTCTGTTCCAAGCTGAATGCCGAAGACAGGGAAATTTGTTTGGAAACTCCAACCATGCACAAACGCATTTCGTCAATAGAGCAAACAATGTCCGAGCAAATGATTATTGGCATGGATGATTTTCTCGGCAAGCTCAACACAATGGGCTCCGATCATATTTTCAGGATCAGGCCAGACCCACAAAAAGAAGCCCAAACTTGGCAGGACTGGACCTGAGCTCAGTCCACATTTCCCTTTGCTGCATGGTTCTGGCATTGAAACCACACCGTCGGGCTATGTACTCCGTAGTTTGTTTCTTCTTCTTTTGCCTCAAACTTTAATTCTTCCATGGATATATTAACATGAGTACTTTTCATTGGAAAGAGAGGAAACAAACAATCATAAATGAAGAAGAGATCTCACCAATGGCCAAAAACAATAGCTTTTTAGGCCTAACAATCGCAAAAAGCCGATCAATGTATTCATACATATTGTCAAACACTTCTTGGAACGTCGTTGGAGGTGAAGTCTGAAAAATAAACACGAATATAAATCACATAGGAGTAATAGAACATCTTCTAAAGGAAGCAAAGAACTTAGTTTCCGTTAATGCTTGGGTTACCACATGGTGAGTTAACATGGTGTCACCAATATATTCATGCTCGGTCTTGTGGGCCTGAGGCGAGCTCGAGGCCAAGATGGCCGGCCCCCATGTCAGGCACACGCAATTGATGACACCACGTCAACCCGCCATGCAGCATCACCGTTTCACAAAATACTTTCTCGTAATTGATCATATACTCTTCACACCCCAAATCATTCCTAAGTCCTAACTCAGGTAGAAGGTTCATTCAGGTTCGAACCCAGAATGAAATGATCTTAAAAGAAATGCTACAATACACACCCTTATTTAGATGTGTTAGTATAACATATGCACCTTATTTAGATGTGTTAGTATAACATATGCACCCAAAGTGTAATGATTTATAGAGAAAATGTTATGAATCATATAACTGAAAAGTTGCGATTTTAGTATATAAATAGTAAAAGTCGAGAGACGCACCAAAATATTATGATTCTAGTAAAAACGTTATAGAATCCTAAGGGCTTGTTTTGTTCGGTTGAAGGTTTTTGAATTTGAATTATGAATTTGTAATGATTAGGGTAAGGAGATAGGGTATTGGAATAATAATTGGAGAGAAATAGAGATAAAAATGAAAATAGTCGTTGAAGATAAAGATAATGAGTGGATGTTGGAGTAGGGTAATAATTTAGAGTCTAAATCCTCAATCCTCAACCGAAAAAGCCCTTAACGTCACAAATTCTATTGCTGAAAAGTTACCATGTTTTAGTATAAAAATTACGAGATACACCAAAATATTACTCCATTCGTTCCAAATTGAGAGTAGGAATTCCAATTATTTAAGGAGACAGGCAATGATTACACCACAATGCCTATTATTTCCACTATTACCCCTATATTCTATCTATTTTATAACATTTATATTCACATTTGAGGACACTTTTAGAAAATTACCAAATTTTAAGGATCGTCATTTTGGAACAACCCAAAATAAAAAAAATGGACTCTCAATTTAAAACGGAGAGAATACTATGAATCAAATGTTCCATTTTTTTGTTGAAAGATTACGAGTTTTAGAATACAAAAGTTACAAAACACACCAAAATATTATAAATGAATCATACAATAAATATGCATATGGTACACACTTTCAAATGATGTATATGGTAGACTTTCTCCCGTGAACTACGAAAATGGGAGTAGTTATATAGCGAAGAGAAACTGGAGAGGTGAAAATGAAGGGGTAGTACGTAGTAATTACGTACATGATCCTCCTCCTCCTCGGGGTGAAAGCACGGGTGGATAATACCGTTCATGTCGAGATAGAGGTTATCAAACTCTGGCCCATTAGGGTCAGTAGTACTCTCTCCTTCTCCTTCAACGGCGTCTACTACTATCTTTGGGTATTTATCCACTAGCCACCGGTAGAATGACGGCACCCCCATCTCTCTCTCTCTCTCTGTGGGAGTGTGTTCAGTTCACAGAGCTCACAAAGTACAGACAGTCGCACAGGGGAGTTGAAGTAAAAAGAGAAATCAATTTTTTACCAGAAGATCTAGCGTCCGTGTATACATATATATATAGTAGATAGATGTAATAATGTGTAGAGAGAGAGAGAGAGGAGAGAGAGTAATGCGGATGAGAAGGACGGGGGATTCCAAGCAAGCGTCACGCGTGCGGGCTTTTCAACTGGAGAGGCGCTTGGAAATGATGAGGGAACTGAGCAGCTAGCTTTAAAGTTTGGCGGTTAAACTCGTCGTCATCATCATCGTTTCAGGCAGGGCCGGCTGAAAACTTTCAAGGGCCTAAAGCGAACACCTATAACGGGGCTTTCATAAATTTTTCAAAAAGAAAAAAGAAGGCAATTTAACAAATATATCTAAGACAGAAATCTAATTGTTATCTAATATAATCCCCAAGCAAAAAAAGTTAAACTTAAAAAAACATCCAATTGAAAAAATTATGATCATTTTTTAGGTGAATGTGAAGTAAATAGAGTTTAGAGACCCTACCAGAGTTAGTTTACGAATTAGTTGAAGTCCATTGCAGGCAGCACATTAAGACAACTCCCTCATGAAAAGCAAACAAGTAATGAGGGATATGAGTATTTGTTTCCAATCCACAGGATATAAATCCCCAAGTAGTTCAGGCTTTGGAAAATTATTAATTTTTAGCTATTGAGTTCTCTCCCAATTCAGTTGTGGGCCTTCAATCCCATGCAATTTATTAGTAGTAGACCAATAGTATATAAGGACAACCAAAGTTTAGGGGCCTATTTTGGGCTACAAATGGGGGGCCAGAAGCTCTTGCTTCCTTGGCTTACCCCATGAGCCGGAGCTGGTTTCAGGATTCTTTTGTTTTTTATTGGTTTGATTGTCGGTCTCGATAAATTTTTCCGATATCACGTGGTATTCACTCGGCACATCCAAGTCGTCCGATATATTTTTTAGATAGCTCAAATTAAAACATTCTCTTTCCTCTCACCCCTCCTCTTTCACTCGGCACCCAAAAATTTCTCGTCGGTCTAAATCTAGTGGAGTAGTCCTATTCCAAAACACCTTCTTAAATAAAAAATAAATACTTATTTCACATTTTCAAACTCAAAAATAATGTAAACGAAAAATAATTTTTCTATTTTATTTGCATCGTTCAAAAAAGATAATGAGATCTATCAAATAAGATTCATATTGCTAGAAAAATTATTTGCGTAAACACATTTTTTTTTAACTTGAAATTGCTTTCTTAAAAAATACTAAGTACTTATAATGGGTTTTGGAACGAGGTGGCCCCGTTCTTCATTCTCAAATAAGGACTTAAAAAATAAGGACCTATTTTCTAACATAAAAATAAGGGGAATTTGCACTTACACCCCTTGTACTATCACCGATTTGCACATACACCCCCTGTACTCCAAATTTAGGCACTTACACCCATTGTACTTTGGACTGAAGTGCAACTGTTAAAAATTCCATTAAAATGGATGGAAAAGCTATTGGCGGGAGATTTCCCTCCAAAATGAGGAAAAAAATGTCCAAACTAACCCTAATAGCCATTTATAAGCTCTGTCAAACTCTCATTCCCAAAAACAGAGCATCCAAACCCCTCTCTTCCCCTAACCCACTCTCTCTAGTCTATTATTATCAACAGAAAATAGCAACATCTAGCACTATATCTCATGTCTAATCAGTCCCAAAACATCTGCAAATGTAGCAACACAAACACCCAGCAGCACAGAAAAAATGGACTTACACTGTCCAAATCCACAACATAAATGGCCAGCAATAACAAAAAAAAAACCATACTTCAAATGCAGATATTCAGTTTGAACTACTTCAAAGTCATTTTGTAACATAGAGGCTTTTGTTTAAGAAAAGAGCTCAGTTTGAACCACTTGGTATTGAATATCTGCATTTGAAGTATGTTTTTTTTTTTTTTGGGGTCATTGCTGACCATTTATGTTGTGGAGTTGGATAGTGTAAGTCCATTTTTTTTTACTGTGCTGCTAGGTGTTTGTGTTGCTACATTTGCAGATGTTTTGGGACTGATTAGACATGGATGTTGTTTTTTTTGTTGATAATAATAAACTAGAGAGAGAGTGGGTTAGGGGAAGAGAGGGGTTTGGATGCTCTGTTTTTGGGAATGAGAGTTTGACAGAGCTTATAAATAGCTATTAGGGTTAGTTTGGACATTTTTTTTCTCGTTTTGGAGGGAAATCTCCCGCCAATAGCTTTTCCATCAATTTTAACGGAATTTTTAACAGTTGCACTTTAGTCCAAAGTACAAGGGGTGTAAGTGCCTAAATTTGAAGTACATGGGGTGTATGTGCAAATCGATGATAGTACAAGGGGTGTAAGTGCAAATTTTTCAATTTTTTTTTACAGGGTTTGATAGATCTATAAAACTAGATCCACATTGCATTTTTTTTTCCCAATAAGCCTATTATTTTTAAGCTTGAAAATTACAAATAAGTACTTATTTTTTAAAGTGGTAATCCGGAACGAGGCATAAGTTTTACAGAGCTGTCGTGCTTTTGAGCGTGAACTGGTATCCTGGTCCGTCGTGTTAGGCCTCGTTCCGGATTACCCCTTTCAAAAATAAGTACTTATTTAATTAAAAAAAATGAGTTGTGTGAATAGTGGGTATTTTTGAACTAAATACCAGAAATACTGTTTAGTCAATAGCGTGAAGCCGTGAACTCATATTTGGTTGTGCCAGTAGTAAAAAAAAAGGGTACTCTTGCTCTTCCCTTCTTTTTTTTTTGGTCAAACGGAACATCGAATATATTAAACCAGAGCGGAAACAAGCATCAGAGGTGCTGATAAGTTAGAGTGCATGCAACACGACCTAAATAGAAAGGGAGAGAGAGAAAAAAAAAAAACCTAGTCAAGGATCTGCCTAATATTTAGGCAGTCTCGAAGTAGGTACTCCCTAATGGAAATAGGGGCTTGATCAAGGACAACAAAATGATCATTCTGCTCGGCACCCATTCTAGCGAGGTGGTCCGCGCATTGATTTGCTGCTCTATAGATATAAGTGAGCTTGGACTCAGTCTGATGTAGAAACATCTTGGCATCATTGATGATTATGCTTTGCGAATGATGTCCTGCATTTCCCGCATTGATGAGATTAACAGCTATAAGTGAATCAGACTCAATATCCACATTCGTCAATCCTCACTCGATGATGATAGTAAGCCCCCTATAGATACTCCATAGCTCTGCTGCCGTGCTCGATTCCGCATTCTCTTGCTCTTCCCTTCGACATGATATCACCTATAGTATATGTTAATGACTTGATTAATTTGAACACACTAATATTCCTGTTTTGAATTTTTTAATGAAAATGTCTAATACATGCTACCTAATCCCAACAAACAAATTTGACTGCTGATATTGATTCTTGACCAGATCTTGATACTCGAACCCCTCCCTATTGGCTCCAATTACTTTAGCAAATTGAAACACTTCTGAAGGGAAAAAACTTCAGTGCCGAGCGGGTACCACATGATGTCCGCTCGTGCATCCGAGTCGTCCATTACGTGTTTGAACGGCTCAGATTTGAAGAGAGAAAAATGAGAGAAAGTGTTGGGATGAGAGGAGAGAGAGGGTTTCAATCCGAGCCGTCTAAAAGTGTATCGGACGGCTCGGATGCACCCAACGGGTACCACGTAGGATATACCCGCTCGGCACTGAAAAATCGCTCCTTCTGAACGGGTGATTTCCAGCCCTCAAGATCCTCCGTACCCAAATTTGAGTGTACCATGTGGGTTTCAGTCGCGGGATTATGAATACCAAGTGAGTTTCAGTTGCAAAATCATGAAGCTCAAAACATGATCCTGCAGGTGAAACTTTTAGTATATGGGTACGCCCAATTTTGGAATTTTGGATATAGAGGACCTCTGGTAGATTTTAAGCACCCGGGCAGCGCACTTGGTGCTTACCACATGGGATCTGTAAAATTGTAGACTTTGTTTCGGGGCTCGGTGCGCCGCCAATCGGGACTCGGTGCACCACTTGGCGGCGCTTAGGAGCAACCGGGCAAGTCCAACCAGGAGGCCCTATAGGAAAATTATTCAATGGTGGTAGAAAACCGCCATGTGGTGCCTCAAACTCTTTATCCATTACATATATGCGTGGTCCTGATAACACACTGTTTTTTGAACCAAACTCGGAAATTTCGATTACTCAAAATTCGCAAAGGGCCACAAACGCCAAATCGAAACCCGTCGATAGAAACAAACCTACAATAATCAGCAATCATTCTACCACCACACCCAAATACACACCCACACTCACAATAGGGGTAGAGCCCGCATACACTACACACCCAGTATATATGGGACCCACCCTTATTGTGAGTATGATTGTGTATTTTGGTGTGGTGTTAGAATTATTGTAATAATCAGATTATCGATATAGTTTGGATGAAAATACACCGAGAGTGACCCGATAATCCGTACCCTGGGCATCATGGGCCAAACCAATAACCCGTACCCGATACCAGTACCAGTGTGTTGAGCTCGCGATCCAACTGTGTTAAATTCCCTCTTTAACGGCCAAACCGAAAACACACACTCTCTCTCTCTCTCTCTCTCTCTCTCTCTCTCTCTCTCTTTCAGCACATAAGAATTATCGCCACTTGTTCTTCTTCTTTATTCTCTCTCTCTCTCTCTCTCTCTCTCTCTGTGTGTGCTTAATAATCAGGGGCAAAACAATGAATGAAGTTTAGGCTTTCCTTTGGAAATGATCTCCAGCTACTGATTTGGTGCTCGTCGAATGCGATCCGTAAGTCTCCTGATTCTATCCGAGGTTCATTTTTTTTGTTTGCCGAGAAAATGAAATGAGATCACTGGACTTATCTGCTTATGTTTTGTTTCGCTAAGCAAAAATTGGAGCTTCGAATATTTCGATTCCTTTAGGTTTGCATTTTCTTAGCAAATACCCGAGTATTAGGCTCGGTTTGGACGTAATTACTGTTTAATTTTGATAAGAAGTTGTTAACAGGTAAAAAGCTGGAGTGAATAATGGATTAAATGTAGAACAGATGTATTATAGGGATCCATGTTGAACTGCAATCCTGGATTTCATACGGCCCCTCGTATAGAGTAATTTTCAAATCCATCATGATAAAGCTCCCAACTGAACGTTGAAATTATTGTGAACTACTATCAAGTAATAAAATAGCTCTATTATCATTGGACAATAATGCGAAATCTGTTGGTTTTAACTTTTAAGGGGGTGCTTGGGTGCTCCAACTTTAGATTATGCATTGTGCATGTTGCTCATTCGGTCAAAAATGCATGTTGTGAAATGAACGGGAGAATGCAGAATACAAAACTCACCTGCGGATGAGCTTTTTGGATTTTGATTTTATTCGCCACACAATACCCTTCTTAAACATTCTACACATACCATTCAAGCAATTTTACACATTCTTATTATAAGCCAAAAATCTATAATTTACATTCAAGACTTTCAAAATCTAAAAAGTAACTAGCTACCAAACACCATCCATGTGGTCACATCTATAGCAGCGGAGCCTTACTTGTATTACTTATTTCGGAACATCTTTTTCCTTTTTGCAGTGGTATATTTTGTTTCATGCGTTTAATTGACAACTTGTTTGGTGGAATTATAATACAGAATTTGGAGAATGCCTTCAGTTTCTCATCCTCCACTAACGTTTACCTGGAACTTGGCTACCGGAATTTCGGCTTCGGATCTCCTTCATTGCTCGAGTAATGGTGTTGTTGGTGTGCCTTTGAAATCTCTAGGGAGGGCTCAATTTGGTGCAACAACAAGGGATTTTGCACTCTCTGCGAAGAAAAGAAAGGGAAAGAAGTACGAGGATCCAATTCCATGGTCTAATGTGGATCCTAATGATGATGGTGAAATACTGCGTGCTATCTCACCTTTCAAGCCTTTGAAGGAGGAGCAAAAGCCAGTTATTTTGGATTTTGAGAAGCCTCTAGTGAATCTGCAAAAGAAGATAATGGAGGTACACCCTCTAGAGAAATATAATCTAGTACTTAGTTGACAAGTGACAACATGCAGAGGTTCGCCCTGAAATGGTAATTCTGTTTGGTGCAGGTACAGAAGATGGCGAATGAAACTGGTCTGGATTTTACTGGTGAAATGAAGTTGCTTGAAGAAAAGTACCAACAGGTTTGACATTGCTGCATGCCCCATTCCACACATCTCTCTTGAGTTTGAAGCTCTGTGCTTTGACATTTTTCCATTGGTAATTTAGATAATGGCTTGGCAACATAGAAACTTGGCAAATTAATACTGGAGAGTGGGTATCAGATGAGCATGTTATCCTAACTTCAATTTGCTTTCAGGACATTGTCCAGACTCTAGTTGTTTGATTATTCTCTGACCCTCCTCTTAAAATGCCAAAATAGTTTCATGAAAGACCTTGTACCTGGCTACCTGCTAGTCCTATCCTCGTATCAGACAAAGTGGGTAGGCTTGCATCATTTTAAGTATCCTACAAGTCTACAACGGTACTCTCCCAGATCTTTTTGTTGATTGCTAGTGGTCTTCAAGTTTGAGACATTAATTTCTTTAGTATGAGATATGCTAGTGCTGTAAATTGTTGTGTACAAATTTGTCCATGAGGGAGCATGAGGTCTGCTTTTTTGGGCACTCTATTGTTGTTGCGTGCTTCTAATCCATATTGGTGATTTGAAACCTTGTAAGCCATTGTCCAACCGAACTTCAATGACCTACAAAAATCACGAATTCTTTAAAGAAGAAGACTTTCAACTATTCTAACTACATCTTTCTCAGTACATTTATAAACTTTATATGATGTCTCCCCCATTGTTTATTTCAGGCTCTAAAGGATCTGTATTCAGGCCTGGAGCCAATAGAGAGAGTACATATTGCTCGGCATCCTCACAGACCAACTACGCTTGATCATGTGTTCGATATTACGGAAAATTTTGTATAGTGCTCGTGATCTCTCTACCTTGTCAATTTTCAATTCCAGAAAACCATTCACTTCAGATTGTAGTACTAAAAAAAAATCCGCTCCTTACTTGTAATTTATCTTTCTTTACTTCCAGTTTATAGAGTTTCACGGCGATCGTGCCGGTTATGATGATCCTGCTATTGTCACTGGTCTTGGACGTATAGATGGACGAAATTACATGTTCATGGGCCATCAAAAGGGTAGAAATGCGAAGGAGAGCATTCAGCGCAATTTCGGGATGCCAACTACACATGGGTATGTGTTTTAGAGATGTGAATTTCTATTTACAAGATAGTTTTGATATAAAAATAAATAAAACTTCTTAAGATCCCATGAGGTCTAGAGTGGCATGGAAAAGAAAGGAAAATTTTGTAGTTAACGAGAATAATAAAAGTTCTCTGCAGATTTTGTCAGAATTTAAGTCGACCTGAAATCTAATTTTGACTGTAACTGCAATCATTATCTAACAGTAATTGCTCTTCGTCAGTTACCGCAAGGCACTGCGTATGATGTATCAAGCTAATCAACGTGGAATTCCAATTATTACTTTCATTGACACTCCGGGGGCATTCACAAACCTAAAATGCGAGGTACTAAACCAAGTATGTTGGTAGTAGTATCATCAAGCTGGTGCAATTTTCTCGATTATGGCTTACCAAATTGCTTGCTTTACCTGGATGCAGGGTGATGCTATAGCTCAAAACTTAAGAACCATGTTTGGTCTTAGGGTACCAATTATTTCCATCGTCATTGGGGAAGGTGGTTCTGGTGGCGTGTTGCCCTTTGGCTGTGCTAATAAATTGTTAATGCTCCAAAATGCAGTTTTTGCTGTTGCCAGGTAATTTTGGATTGGGAGTTTTTCAGTTGCAGCGTTTTGAATTGGGCAAGTTTACTGGTAGATTTAGTGCTTTTTGTGATGTTTCACTGACTGCATGCTAGCTGTATCTGAATTATGTGGTGCATTAACCCGTGTTTTGGAGGTCATTAGTTTCAAGGCTTATGACAAGTAAAGGACCTTTCAAGTTACTTTTCAATTAGTCCCATTGTCGTCAGACATAAAGTGGCTGTTAAAAAACAGTTGAACTTAAACTCGCCATTTTGTTTAGTACACTTGTCTACACTTTACATTGCATATGGGTTGATTACAAAGATACCCCTTTTCCCCCCACTTTTTTAATGTTTCGTTGACCGTTTATGAAGGATAATTTTGGCAAAGTAAGAAGTATTCAAAGTGGGCATGCATTTCTGACATCCTAAAGGGAATGATGGACAAACAGAAAGGGACGGAGGGAGAAAACTCTAGGAAGTCAATGAGAGGATGTGGAAGCTAAAACGAGAAGTAGAATTTTCTACATGACCATGCTTACATCCGGAAAAAAAAAAATTATGTGAAAACCATATGCTTGTCCTCACATGAGATTAGGACCCATCCGTAATTAACATCTGCTTGCCAGTTGTCTTTTTCATGTACCTCTTGCAAGGTTCAGAACTCACTCTCTGTGATACCATGAGAACCCTCAGCTTAGTCCCCCATCGGTGGGCTGAGGAGTATATATGACACCACATAGCTACTACCAAGTAACTTGGGCTTAAACATTTTGGGTGCTCCAACAAGTTATTGGGCCAGTAGGAGGTGGGTCATTACAAGAGGTATCAGAGCACAGTTCAGGTCTACATGATAGAGGCCACCTCTGGGATCTTGTAAGAGCCTGATGATGAGCTGTATAGAGTTGAGTGTCACACCATGGCTACCAGGAAAAGGTTTGCCAATGGAATGAGAACGTTGCATCACAGTGTGTGTGACTGTGAGAACCCTCAACCTCGTCCCACATCGGTAGGCTAAGGAAAGTTCAAGGGCTGTATGTAACACCATGTAGCAAATACCTAAAACGTGGGCTTTAGTATTTTGTAGAGGTGGGAAACGGTTGGGTTAAAATGGGTCATGGGTTGAATATGGAGGGATTGAGTATGGGTCGATAAATGATAATAGTTGGGTTCAATATGGGCAGGTCGAATATGGGTCGGGTCATACCCATGAAACCTTACCCCACCCATTTGTTTATAAAAAAAAATAGCAAAAGCGTAATAATATACTTTTGCATCTAATCTTCCTCCCAATTTTCTCAGCACCAAGCAAAGACCCCCAAAATTTAATCCCAAAGAAGTGAACTTTTAAGTATCAAAATTCACTTTGGAAGCGAAATAAGACAATATTCTATAATCGATTGAAAACCACAAACCCTATTTGTATAAGGAATAGCAATCGAGTTAAAATTACACTCCGCATTCAACCTGATCAAGCTAATTCAGTCAACCAAATCAACAAAACCCCATAGAATATGGAGTTGCATTAGATTAGATTTCAACACAGAGAGAGAGAGAGAGAGAGAGAGAGAGAGAGAGAAATTGCACACCATAATTTCATCATTCCTTTTTCTTCTCTAAAAAAAAGGGCTGTTCTCGAATTCTCTCTTTCTCTCTCTAGACTTTGTTTATATCATTCCATATTTAACTTTACCCAGAGTAGGGATGTCAATATCACCCAAACCGTTGGTTAACTGAACCGTACCGAACTGATTGGTGCACTTTTTAACCAAATTTTTAACCGTGAATCTTTATATATATTCTCTAATATACTTAAATACACCCATATATACCCTTATTTTGTTGTCTTAACAATGAATATTTAGCGTCTTCGAACGTATTAGGTTGTTGTCTTTTTCGATATTTTGTTGTTGGACAATGATTTTTGATGTCTTTGAACCACTGGTGTAATAGTGTATTAGTTTGTTGGCTTTTTTGGATATTTTGTGTCTTTAACTCTAGTAAAAAATTTGAATACCGGTTTCGGTGAAAAACCGTAATGAACCGGTAACTGTGGTTTTGGTTATGGTTTAGATAAAATAAAAACCTCCAGTTTTGGTTATGGTTTTGGTTTTAGGTATCTATTTCGATTTTGGTTTTGCCAATAACCGAACTGCAACTTTGCCGTAACCGATGATGATGTGGCAGCTCTGAGGAAGTGCTCGTAGGCCTAGGGTTGTGTTAGATTGTATAGGCTATCATGTAATGAGACATGTCTCAGTAGGTTAGATGGTTTTAGCTAGGGTGCTATTTGTTAGATTCTTTGTACAAAAGGGCTCTTTTGTCATTTGTATTGTAGGGTTGTATATATTCCCCTTTTCTCTGTTAATGAAATCAGATGAGATATTTCTCACGCTCAATTCTTTCTCTCTCTAAATTCGTTCATGGTATCAAAGCATAACGATCTAGGGCACCAGATCTTTTTCCCACCTGGACTCTCGCCGACTACCGGCGACTTCCGGCGAACTTCGGCAAACCCAGGTTGTTCTCGTTTGAGATCTCTCTACCTCCGATTGGACTCGTTCTGAGTGTTTTTTCTGGTGCCGATTGGGTATTTTTTTCTGCTGCCTATTGCTTCCAAGATCTGGTATGTGCTCGTTTTTATGTTTGTTGCTGTTGATCATCTCTGTAAGCTTCCGCTACCGCCTCTTTGCTTCTGAAAGTGACTGGGCCTGGTTATCCGAGGTCCCTTTTTCATGTGTTTCGAAGCCTGTGGTTAGTTTACTCGTAACCCACTATTTAGGGGGCGTTTGCTGCACTTGAACAGTGATCCCGGCCCTTTTCTGACAGTACAACGTCTGTTGTGTATTGTTTCGGTATTATTTGACGTTACTCGGTTGTGTTTTGTATTGTTCAGTTGTGAAAATTCTGTTTTTCGGCAGTCCACAGTTTGTTTTTTTGAGCCTTCAATATGTCAGAGGAGAATCCATTTTCAAAGGAAGAAACTAGTAAGTCTAGTTCAAACAGTGGAATGGGTTATAGTCCTTTTCTTGACAACACTCCGATGGATATCTGCCGCATCAAGTTAGATGGTTCCAATTATCTACTTTGGTCGCGTGCGTTTACATTGGCTATCACCACTAAGGGTCTCCTACACTACCTTACTGAGAATGTGGTGAAACCCACGGAGGGACCAGATCTCACAAAATGGACCAATCATAATGCCTTGGTCTTGACATGGTTGTTTAACTCGATGTCTCCTACTATTCAAAATAGCTTTATGTATCTTGATACGCCAAAGCAGGTTTGGGATGCCGTGGCAGAGACTTATTCTCAGAAAGGGAATGACGCCCAAATTTTTGGGTTGAGGAAGAAGCTCAAGGCCGTGGTGCAAAATAATCGACCAGTTGCTGACTATTATGCAGAGATCATGGGGCTCTGGCAAGCACTTGATTTTTATCAAAGTTATCGTCCTGTTTGTGCTACTGATGCTGCGACTTTCCAACAAATGGTTGGGAAAGATCGTGTTTATGACTTTATGGCAGGTCTTGATGTGGATTATGATCAGCACCGTGGGCATGTGCTGAGTCGTACCCCTCTTCCCTCTCTTGGCGAGGCTTATGCAAGTATTCAGCAAGAGGAGACTCGCAGAAATTCTATGGCTCCTCCCTTGATGGCATCCACTCCAGATCACTCAGCCTTGGTATCTATTCCTTTCCCACGAGATGGTAAAACAGGACAGAACCAGTTGAAGGCCAAAGGTGTTTCGGTTGATCGAGCCTCACTCCATTGTGACTATTGTGATAAAAATGGTCATACCAGGGAATACTGTTGGAAGTTACATGGTAAACCTAACTCACGGGGACACCGAGGTGGTCGTAGTGGTGGTTCTGTGCGCTCTTATGCCAATGCCACAGAGTCTGCTGGTGACTCCATATCTGATACTTGTGATTCTTTTTCTCCCGAAGAGATGCAAGTTCTCAGGCGGCTAATGAGTAACCAAGGTCCTCCATCCTCTATGGCTTCTAATTCCACTACTTCCTCCCACTCTGCCAACTCAGGTATACAAGCTCATATTTCTCCAGCTTCTATCTTTATTCCTTGGATAATCGATTCTGGTGCCACGGACCATATGACAGGTTGCTCATCCTTTTTTGATTCCTACTCTACTTGCTCCGGTAAGGACAAAGTACGAGTAGCTGATGGATCCCTATCTGCTATTTCAGGGAAAGGTTCCATTCGCTGCTCACCTACCTTACCTCTTTCTTCCGTTCTCCATGTTCCAAATTTTACTACTAATCTTATATCTGTTAGTAGTCTCACACAATCGTTGAATTGTTCAGTGACATTTTTTCCCACTCATTGTGTCTTTCAGGAACTGGGAACAGGAAAGACGATTGGTACTGGTAGAGCTCAGGATGGCCTGTATTTTTTGGAGTCTGTGCCTTGTCCTTCTTTTACACCCTTATCATTGGGTCATGCCCTTGAGGCGGATACGAGTTCAGCTCTTCCTCTATTGCATCAGTGGCACCGTAGACTTGGCCACCCTTCTTTTGGTATTTTAGAGAAACTTTTCCCTACTTTAACTAAACGATGTTCTAGAAGTAGGTTCTTTTGTGAAGCTTGTGAACTTGCAAAACATAGACGTTCCTTTTATGCTCCTGTTCATCAGAGAAGTGCTTCTCCTTTTATGGTTGTCCACACTGATGTATGGGGTCCTTCTCCCATTACCTCTAATTCTGGTTATCGCTATTTTGTTACCTTTATTGATTGTCATTCTCGTATAACTTGGGTGTATCTACTTCGAGCAAAAAGTGAAGTTTTCTCATGCTTCCAGTCATTTCATAAGATGGTGCACACACAATTTGATACCAACATCAAGATACTTCGTTGTGACAATGGGACTGAATATATGAACGGTCCCTTCAAGTCATATCTTGATGGCCATGGTATTCTTTTCCAAACCACTTGTGTAGATACTCCGCAGCAAAATGGAGTTGCGGAAAGGAAGAACCGGCATCTGGCTGAGGTCCCTCGCTCTCTTATGATTACTATGAATGTTCCTAAAAATTTTTGTTGCGAGGCTATCCTTACATCCTCTTATCTTATTAATCGAATGCCATCCAGTGTTCTTCAATTCCGGACTCCCTTGGATTTCCTTCCTGGTAACTTTCGGGTCTCTACTCTTCCTCCTAAGATTTTTGGTTGTGTTTGTTATGTGCATGCTCCTCACCACCCCGGTGGAAAGTTAGATCCTAAAGCTCGTAAATGCGTTTTTCTTGGCTACTCCCCCACTCAAAAGGGGTATCATTGCTATGACCCTCTTTCTCGAAAGAAATTTGTTTCAATGGATGTCACCTTTTGGGAACACCAACCCTTTTACCCTCTCTCGTCCCCATCTCTTCAGGGGGAGAGTTCTAGAGGGGAAGAGATGTTGACATCTTGTGGTTTTGATTTGTGGTCATTTCCCCAAACTGTTGGTGAGGGGGAGAATGTTGGTACAGGGGAGAACATTGGTGAGGGGGAGGAGGCTTCTCCTAGCCTTAGTAATCCTGAAGGGGAGAGAGAGGAACCTGAATCTGGAGAAAGAATAATGCCAGATGCAAGAGAAAGATTGGACAGACCTGAGTTAAAAACTTTCACTCGCAAGAAAAAGGGCCAACTTGGTGCATTACCACAGTACCAATCATCATCACCAGTTCTAGTTCCTGACGCTTCAGCTGAGTCTTCTGGTAAATCTCCTTCCTCTATATCCCTTCCTTTTGATGATCTTGATGTGCCTATTGCTCATAGAAAGCCAATTCGAACACATAAAGTGCCGGCTCGATTATGTACCCAACATTCCATTTCGCAATTTGTTTCATATTCTCGTCTGTCACCTTCGTACTCTACCTTTCTTTCTTCTCTTTCTTCTATACCTATTCCACAGGGTTGGAAGGAAGCTTTTGCAATTCCTAAGTGGAATGAAGCTATGGTAGAGGAGATGAAGGCCTTGAAGAAAAATGGCACTGGGAGTTAGTGTCTCTTCCTCGGGAAAAGAATGCAGTGGGATGTAAATGGGTGTTCACGGTTAAGCATAAAGCTGATGGCACTGTTGAGAGGTACAAGGCAAGATTGGTTGCCAAAGGCTATACTCGGACATATGGCATTGACTATGAGGAAACCTTTGCTCCAGTGGCCAAGATGAACTCTATTCGCACCTTGTTGTCCTGTGCTGCTACTCTAAACTGGCCACTTCAACAGTTTGATGTGAAGAATGCTTTTCTTCATGGTGATTTGGAAGAAGAGGTGTATATGGATATACCACCTGGTTTCTTCCCCTGCCACTGAGGGCAAGGTGTGTAGGTTGAAGAAGGCCCTCTATGGTTTGAAACAATCACCAAGAGCGTGGTTTGACAGATTTCTCAAGGCCATGTTGAGACTTGGATACACGCAGAGTCATGCTGATCATACTATGTTCACCAAGAGGAGTGATGGTAAGATTGCCATCCTTATAGTTTATGTGGATGACATAATTATGACAGGTGATGATGTGAATGAGCTTCAGAGGCTTAAAGTTCTTCTTGCCAAGGAATTTGAAATTAAGGAGCTGGGGGCGATGCAATACTTTCTTGGCATGGAGGGGGCTAGATCCGAGAAAGGGATCTTCATTTCCCAAAGGAAATATATTCTTGACCTCTTGGAGGAGACAGGGATGCTGGGGTGCAAGCCCGCTGACACTCCTATTGAGGTCAATCATCATCTTGGCAGTGTGGGAGAGCATGCAGATAAGGAAAGATATCAGAGACTTGTGGGTCGTCTGATATACTTATCTCACACACGTCCAGATATTTCTTATGCGGTGGGAGTGGTTAGTCAATTTATGCATGACCCTCGTTCTTCTCACCTTGATGCTGTTTATCGTATCTTGAGGTACCTAAAATCCTCTCCAGGCAAAGGTATTTTGTTTTCAAACCATGGTCATTTGAGGTTGGAATCCTTCACTGATGCAGACTAGGCAGCAATTGATGATAGACGTTCTACCTCGGGCTATTGCACTTTCCTTGGTGGGAATTTAGTTACGTGGAGAAGCAAAAAGCAATCCGTGGTAGCGAGGTCAAGTGCAGAAGCCGAGTATAGAGCCATGGCACATGGTGTTTGTGAGCTTTTATGGCTTCAAACCTTTTTGCATGATTTGGGAATTGCTGATCACGGTTCTATGAAGCTGTACTGTGATAACAAGGCTGCTATCAATATCGCTCATAACCCTGTTCAACATGATCGGACAAAGCATATAGAGATTGATAGACACTTTATCAAAGAGAAGCTGAACAGTGGTGTAATATGCATGCCTTATGTGAAATCCGAGGACCAATTAGCTGATGTGTTTACTAAAGGTCTTAGTAGTAAGGTGTTTCATCGTATCCTCTCCAAGTTGGGCATGATTAATATCTATGCACCAACTTGAGGGGGAGTGTTAGATTGTATAGGCTATCATGTAATGAGACATGTCTCAGTAGGTTAGATGGTTTTAGCTAGGGTGCTATTTGTTAGATTCTTTGTACAAAAGGGCTCTTTTGTCATTTGTATTGTAGGGTTGTATATATTCCCCTTTTCTCTGTTAATGAAATCAGATGAGATATTTCTCACGCTCAATTCTTTCTCTCTCTAAATTCGTTCAGGTTGTCCAAGCGGGGCACGACGGACCATACAGACTTCTTTTTTTTGGTTTTCCCTCTCACCCACAGTCCTAAGACTTCTAACCCATTTTAAACCTACTTAAACCCATTTATATATGGGTTAATGTGGATTTACCCATTTATGACCCAAAATACAATATGGGTGGGTTCATGGGTCAGGTTGAAAATTGCCACTTCTAGTATTTTGAGTCATGTTGCTAGGCTCCAACAAGTAATTGGACCAATAGGAGGTAGGTCGTAAGAGATATCATCACAATCGCAGGAATTTTTATCAGGTGTAGTTAACAAAGACCCAGAATCTAATCCTCTTGTTGTAGCTGTGTTGCCTATTCCTGAGCAGCTGATTATGTCCACTTCGTGAACTTGAACTTCTACGTTAATGCCATTTTTTTCCCTGTACTCTGCCCTTCCCTTGATACACATTGTATCATAGATTCTATTTTTCATTCATATACTGGATGTTTTCTCTTTTCTCTGGTACAGCCCAGAAGCATGTGGTTCAACTTTATACAAAAGTGCCAAAGAGTCTCCAAAGGTGTGTCAAATTGCCCTATTTGGCTTGTCAAGGATATTAAAGGCATACTTTGAAATAAATGAAAGAAAAAGATATTCAACAAATTAACCGAACTGTCCATTTGTGCAGGCTGCTAAGAAGATTAGGATAACTGCACAAGAATTGTGCGAGCTAAAGATTGCCGATGGAATCATACAGGTGACAGTCTTATCCACCTTAATACCATCTCTGTACAACAGAAAAAGAAGATAGAAAAATAGTAAGCAATAAACCAAAAACAAATCCTTCTAGTGGTCCTGACAACCATCCCATGCATGCTGCAGTTAATAGATTCAAAATTGTACAGGCTAATGCTTTTGTGTTGTGTATTTACATGATTTGGTTCTCTATACAACTTTCGTCGACATTAGATACGTCCAATTAATGTCGCTTGGTCTGTTTTGTGCTGTTTGCCTTTGTAACAATTAATCAGCATTCCAACTCATTGTACTCTGATTTTCTTTGCAACGACAAACTGTCTTCCGTTGATCTGCTTTTGCGGTTTGCTTAGTGGAACTCTTGGACTTCCTGCAGGAGCCACTTGGTGGGGCTCATGCTGATTCACACTTAACGTCACAAAGAATAAAATCTGCAATCACTGAAACAATGGATGTGAGTATTCTGCCATTATTTCCTCTACCCTGCTCATTGTTTGGATCAAAATCCTAACACTTGTTTGGTTATATAGGAGCTCTTAAAGATGGACACACAAGAGTTGCTACAACAACGCAGGTTGAAGTTCCGAAATATTTGCCTGTACCAAGAGGGAATTCCTGTGCCGATAAAAAAAGAAGAGGGAATTCCAGTATATCCAAAAAGGAGAGTCACTGTGAGAAGGAGAGAGAAACCCACTCTTGATGAAAAGATAGAAAAAGTCATTCCAATAAATGATAAAGAAAAACCTATTTCTAAGAAAAAGGAAGGAAAACCTATTCTCAAACGTGGAAAGACTTCGGCCGTGGCATTAGAGGGTGAGGTTGAAAGACTAAAACAACAAATTCTGAATGCCACTCAGTCGTCTACTGATGCTCTAGAGTTGGATCTGAATGAAATGATAAGTAAGCTGAAAGAAGAAGTTAAACGTGAATTTTCCAAAGCAGCTAAATTCATGGGCTTGAAGGACAACATCATGATGCTTCGGAAAGAATTTGCAAAAGCAAGGAATTCAAAGGACCAGCCCGTAAATCTTGCCATAAAGGATAAGATGGTGAAGCTTGTGGATGAGTTCAATCAAGGATTGCATGCAGCTCCTAATTACGAAAGCCTGAAATATAAGCTTGACATGTTGAATGAATTGTCTGAAGCCAAGAATCTTTCTGAGAAGAATGCAAAACAAGATACACTACGAAAGGAACTCGGTCATAAACTCATTAAGGAGTTGAAGTTGGGCATGGAGGAACTCCACAGAGAAATTAACCATGTAGCTGAAGGTGTTGCCAATTCATCAGATCTGATGAACAAGATTAAGGAGGTGAAGTTGGTGGTAGAAAAGGCAGGAAGAACTCCTCCGGATTTGGAGTCAAAAAATAAGATTTGGGCTCTGGAACGAGAAATGAAACGGAGTATTGCTGAGGCTATAAACTCCTCCGGATTGAAAGAGAAGCATGAGAAGCTGGAGGCGGAGATTGAGGAGCAGATTTCTGAAGCCATTGGATCAAATAGAGGGTTGAATGGGAGTTTGGTTAAAGGAAATATGGAAGAACTGATTCCAAGGGTGATGAAGCAGAAGCGTCTGAGGTCAATTGAACAGCAAACCACAGCGTAGCTTAATGTAAGTTCATCCATTGCCATCACTAATCATTTTTTTTGGTTTAAGCATGCATCTAGTTCTTGGTTTTAACTTACTTATTTGAAGGTACTGCAAGGTTTTTCTACCTCTAAAGTTGCAAATGAGTAATAAAGAATAAAACGTCGTTTAAATTTAAACTGATCAATACCCCGCACATGATTCTGTGGATTTCTCCGTGAATGACTCACCTTGGAATGGCCCGAAGGAGAATCCATTGTTTGGAATTTTGCCAACCCCTCAACCTTATTATGTGTTTGGATTGTGGCTTTCTGCATGGATTTATGAACGGAAAAATTAACTGGTAGGGAAACCAAAGATTAAAAAAAAAAAAAAAAAAACTCAACTTCTTCACTTCATTTTCGTCTTCTCTTTTCCTCGTCACGAATCCCTCAGCAGATTCGTAATTCAAACACAGCCTTGGTGAAAACTTGAAGGGATTCAGATGTCATTCACGTACCAGGGATTTTCAAAGGGCTGTGATATATACTACGGAGTAGATGCCAACCCCTCAACCTTATTAGTATACTAGGTTTCTTCTTCGTGCACAGCACGAATGGTTTGCCCGTTGAAGAGAGCGTGTTAGGAAACGGTAGATTCACCTTCGTGCACAGCACGAATGTATGCCCGTCAAAGGGAATAAGTTTTGATATAGGCTAGATATGTCTTGTTTGTAATTTTAGAGCTGGAAGCAATAGAAGAGTATGAAAATAGCTAGGATTATATATTACATAGTTTGATCAAAATAGCAAAAGTATTAGATGATTTACATACATACCACATAGAGCGTAAGTCTCTGAACTTATTTCACCAATTCCAACAGTTGTATGGTGAAATCTTTTTCCAGAATTTGGTTTTATTCTTGTTCGATTAAAGGAAAGGGAACTTGACAACAAATTTTGTTGCTTTGGGTTAATTTTCGTTACACTTGCAGTAAGAATTTGATACGCTTTCGTCTCTTAACTACATGGGCAATTAGTTTTGGGTTAAACGGTTTCAAAAAATGGATGAACAAAAACTACGATTATTCCGATAAATTAATATCTCCTTATTTACATTTTAAATCCAAATTGTTATGTATTTAATTATTAAATAATTACTACATAAACTATGATTATTGCGATAAATTTATTAATCGCACAATTTTTCTACACATGAATTTCAATACCACAATCCACCATAACTTCTCATCTATGCAACAATTAAACCATCCAATTTAATATGCCAAAAACTTTTCCATACAAATAGGACTAAAAGTTAATGGAAACAGAACTAAACATTAATTAATAAATAAAATTTAGGTCACCATCTACATCAAAAATTAAGTTTCGGTACTATTTCCATTAAAATGCAGATTAAGGTTTTGGGTTTTCGAAAAACTACCTCAAACGCGATTCTAAGCTCGGGTAAGTGTTGCACGGTATTCGTAGATCGCTGTGGTGGTTCCGAAATCTTGAGGCGGCATCCTGTGGTGCCCGTGGCAGCGGCGTGGGTGTGAAACCCACTGTTGGTGGCGGTTCGGCGGAGAGCCGAAGGATGGAAGAGATGGTGGTGAGGCCAAGAGGAGGAGGTGACGGGTGGTGGAGCTTGGTGGTATGGGGAGAGTAAGGTGGTGGTGCCACGGAGGAGAGGGGAGGTGGGTGTTTTGGGCTGGAGGTGACGGTGGAGGCGAGGAGGGGCATTATTGAAAATGGCATCCCTGGGCAATTGGTAAAATGAACGAAATTAAAGGGCAAAATTGTCCCAAATTAAAAATGGCAGGCCAAAATCTAGGCAAACTGTGGCGCATTATAAAACCTAGGCAAACTGTAAATTGTCTAAAATCGAGGGGCAAAATTTGTAATTGAGAATTTGGCAAGGCTGGACAATGTGTAAAATGGGCCAAATCAAAGGGTAAATTGGTCCCAAATTGAAAAATGGTAGGCCAAAAACTCCTTCTTATTATATAATGCTTGGGAAAAAAATAATAATAAAAAAAAAAACCTTTGGAATATAATAGTAATAGAATAAAAATAATAAAGTAAAATAATAATATAAAACCTTTGGATCTTGTAAATTTTTCGAAATCGGGGGGCAAAATTGTAAAGGAGAATTTGGCATGGCATGGGCAATTGGTAAAATGGGTGAAATTAAAGGGTAAATTGGTCCGAAATTGGAAAATGGTAGGCCAAAAACCCCTTCTTATTATATAACTAGGTTTCTCGTTCGTGCAAGGCACGAATGCCATGCCCGTTGAAGGGAAGAAGTTATGGTTGAGGGCAGTAATTTTTTTGGGTTTTTACTTCAAATTTGTTCTAGCTGTATTTGGATCAGGGATTGGGTAAGTAGCAGGAAAAGGAAATAAAAAAAGTTACTAAATGTGAGAGCTCGGAGCAAAAGATCCTGCAACTTTGCCCTTTTCCATTACCCTGCCCAAATCCTTAATCCAATCATAGCCTTAGTGTTTCTTTTTCTTTCTTATTTAAACAAGCTTATATATACAAGCTCAGAGTAGCTGGTTACATGCAGTGGAAGGATTTGCTGCAAACTAAACAAGCGTATATGTACAATTAATTATGAAGAATTGCATTTCATGCTCTCTTTCCGGTACTCCCAAATGTACAATTAATTATGAAGAATTGCATTTCATGCTCTCTTTCCGGTACTCCCAAACAACTCGGGGGAGTTTAGTACAGACAACACTTTCCAAACCAAGGATACTATCCATATTAGAATTAAACTGAGCTACACTTTTAACTTTGCGCACAAACATGTACCTCTTAAAATCGTTAATCTCTTGATCGTCAATTTTTTGGAACCCAATGCACCACACAGCAGCACCAGCCTGTGGAAACAAATTCAGCAACTTTAGGGTCTATATGAGAAAAGTAGAAATATGATATTTGGTCAAGGAAACGTATCTACGCTGGAATCAATACAAAGAGTAGAAGGAAGCGGTTTACAAAATGAATGGAATTGTATGTCTCCTACCAGACAATGTGGTATTCATACTCATATTAGCGCAATTCTTTTGCTATAACGGAGAAAGCACCATGAGAAATGTGGTATTATGATCTTTCGCAATCAATTTGCCAAATGCGGTCCTATCTACATCTCAGTAATCAGAACTTCATACATAAAGCTCAATGCAAAAGATACCATAGCCATAAAGGACCAATTACAAATGCACAAAGTAGAGAAGCACTCCTGCTATGGCATTGTGGCATATGACGTTTCTGTGAAAAAGCCATTGAGGCTTAGATTACTTAAGCACGCCTTCTAAACAGAACAAAACACAATAAAAAAATTTGGGAAATAAGAATTTTTAGTAAATGTGATGTCCATGCCAAAGCCTTATGTATCTTTCTTTTCTTTGGTGGGAAACTGGAACTAACCAAGTTCAGCATGTAAAAATTGTCGGAAGAGAGACTCTCTCATATCTGACAGAGGAGAAATTGGCGGGAAGAAAATGTAACCTTAACCACTCACAATAGAATTTTGTCGCAAAAGGTAGTCTTCAAGGTAGAGAATCATGGATGCACCTCCAGCAAAGTTCAAACTAACTGTTGGAAATACTTCAAAGATACTGCAGATATAAAGTCACCCGTCATAAATATGAGTTGAATATAAGGAGTAAGCATGTAGAGCAATTAAGATGTTATACAGTGAAATAGACTTGGATGTGGTTAGATAACACTGATTTCAGCTGGAAACAACAAAGCATATGGATGACTGCGAAATAGTCGATGTAATCTACAGAGAGGAAAGAGCAATTAAAGTTATAATTGCATTGTCATAAGTTCATAACTACAACACAGAACATATTTAAAAAAAAATTCCAGACATTGGTTGACAATCACATTACCAAACATTTAATCAATCGCTCTATCGTGATTTACACCACTAACAGAAGGATCAAAGGCTTCTTCAGCTATGTATGCCAAGGTTTTTCTAGAATTGACAATGGTTTCTTTGTTACTTAGCATTAGCAAAGACTGATGAATCTATGCCTAATGTCTGCCCATTGATGGAAATGCTTTCCGGGTTCAAATTACAGTGTGGCCTAAGATTAGACGTTGAAAGGAATGAAGCCAATGAAAAGATCATATAGCTTCTGATCTTCAACGTTTTATGAGTAATCATCATAATGGGAGATATGAAGCCCCTAACATTGTTCATATGAACTGAAAGGAACTGAAGCGGAGTTCTTTAACAGGTGGTGAACTCATGCCAGAGCACACAAAACAAATAAATATTCCCTCGAGGAAGGTCCCCGTTGTAACTTATAATCGGGCAGTAACCTTCTGCCTCCCTGATATATGTACAGCCTGACAACTACGTCGTGTTCTTTAACCTTCGCGTCGCCTGATACCATCCACTATCCTCCCACAAGGGTCAGTGTTATTTTGAAAACAACTGATCTAGTATCCACCGATTCTGTCATGATATAATTCATCAGAAGCCTTTTTTACAAGTGGGATCCTGAAGCGCATTATTGAACATTATTATTTATGACACTGGCAACATACAAGCAATTTAGCTGCAGAAATTAGTGTATAGATCTACATAGCATCGCATATAATTGTATCAGGTTTCCCTTTTTTCAGTCATTGACTGCACAATGATCAACCAATATCTTCTACCAAGCTTTAACGAACTAAGGATTGCAATAGCATTATTGACAGATAACAAATATTGGCAGTTAAACAATCAGATAATGATATCAGCAGATAATAAAAGTATGGGCGGGAAAGAACGCTACAATAGCATTATTGACAGACTTCACAACAGATTGGGAATTTGGAATAGAAAAGAAGGGTAAACTAACTGAAGTACCACGCGGTCCCCAATCTTCTAGCTCTAAGCCAGTGAGATTTTCAGAGAATGCCTGCCAATAAACAGTAGCTTCAATATAGCTAAATCCAATTAATTCTAACTACCAACAATTCAGTTGAACCATATGATGATGCTCGAAATGAAGCTTGGTAGAAAATGGTATCTATATTAGGCAAATTGAGAATTTCCCAGCCCAATCCATAACGATTAGTAATCACCAAATGCGCAAACACGCAATTACGTTTTTTTTATAAGAAATTTATTAACAAAAAGAGATGAAGAATGAATATTAGTAATTTCTTCAATGATTTGACTATGTATAAGATAGAGAGAGAGAGAAGTTGATACTGCAATCGGAAACTGGAGGAGCATGGGGTGGTCTGTCGTCTTCTCGACACCAGAAAACCCAACCGCTGACGTGGGTTTCGCTGATGGCGTCCTCCAATCGAGACCAGTTGAGCTTCGTCAAAATCTTCAGGAAACTCTTCTCTCTCCACAACGCTACCAAAGCCCTAATCAATCAAATCGTAATCTAAAATTAGGGGTTTCGAAGATTGGGGGATTTCAACAATTATGCCATTCGATGAAATCCAAACCCAACCTACTCGAAGATAGGGGGATTTCACATCTATTGGAACAAAATACCCAATGCTATTTAGAGGAACCCGAAAATTACGAATTATCAAAACCCAAAGAAACCCCAATCAGTAGGACCATGGTATACAACAATAGTTTTGGCAATTAATTGAAAAAAAAAAACTTTTCTCACCCTGAACCTCAGCACTTCGACCCAGACTTTAAGATCATACACCAGCCAACAGGGTTCGACATCGACACCACGCTAGGAAACCGATCGCCTGTGGGCTGGCGTCGGTGAGGGCTCCGGTGGTGGTGAGAGAGAGGTGGCGTCGACGGTGGTCGGTGGTGGATCTATTGTCTGCGTCGGCACAGTGAGCAGAGAGAGAGTGCACGCGATTTGTGATGAGATCGTGCGGCCATGGTAGTCGTCATCTCGCAGCAGATTCAAGAGAGAGACAGTGACGGAGTAAAATCCTACCGAACCAACCACAAGTTCAATGCAAGGCACATAGCCAAAGCACCACCAGAAAACCTACGCAACCCAAACCGCGAAAAGCACAGACAAGACGCAAGTACGGAAGACGGAAAACGAGAAAACGGGAATATAATAGCGAAAACAATTACCTACAAGCGGAGGCAAGCACGGAGAAACTCGAAATCACCCAAGAACTCTTCCCTCTCTCTCTCGCTGTTCTCCTCTGAAGAACCAGAAGATGAAGGATTCTCCTCTGAAAAAGGAGGAGGAAAGGACAGGGGGGAGACGTGGCCTAATAACGTTCACGGATTCTGGTTCAAACTAAAAAGACGGAAATACCCACCTCCCTAAGTGTGCACTGTTTGCAATCGAGGGGCAAATTCGTCCTAAATTGAAAAGATGACCTCCGAAGAACTGCTCCTTTATATATAGGAGGAGGAAATCTCTTGCATTTTTTCAGGCCAGTCTGAATTCAATCTTCGGGTAAGATCCTCCACCTCCCTGAGTAGGGGTGACAAAGAAACATGACAAAGATAAAGTCACAGACTCACAACAGTATATGAATGTGTAAAGTAAATATTTATATTTATTTTTCATTCACTTCAACCACATAAGAAAGCTGATTCAGGTTATCAAGTCCTTTGAACGAATAAGGCTTAAGGCACAACATAATAGAAAAGGAATGATAGAAGGGCACTAACCAAGGTATTGGGATCAAAGGCTTGCTATAGTTGGTTTGATTAATTGACTTAAGATTTGACTTTGTTATTAGTGTTTTCTAACAAGCCAATGTTTCAACAGGAAACACAGAAAATCCACTTATGCTGGCATGGGAAGATAATTTGAAATTCAGCGTTCAACTCATGTACCATACGGAAATCATCCCAGCCTTCACCAAACTCGCAATTAAAATATTGCCGAATGCCTCACGGCAATCTCCGGAAACAATAGGAAACTGTAATTTTGCACTCAACAGTACAGCATAAATTAAAATGGAGCACAAGTAACAGGATTAACAAAGAACATACCTCAGCATGATTAGCAGGAGGAACATACTTTAAGTACCAGCAATGACCCGCACCTATATGCAAACGTTACATAAACAACAATCAGGAAAACATATAAGCAACTTTGCTAGTAATTATGCATTAATTGGAATCATTAAACATTAAACAAATAAGAACAAACATAACAGACATCTATGGTAACTAAATCTAAGAAATTATAATCCAGCTTTACGTTCTTCGCTATACCCTACAAATGAATGGTACACAATGCCATCCAACCACAAACCCAGTTGGCAGCTAAAATTCCATTCAACCACAGTACCCAAAAGAAAAATCTCATAGTAATCTCCCAGGAAAAAGTCAAAAGGTTCATAGGTCATGTGGTTTCTTCTCACCTCCGGCAGTTTCCAGATAAAAAGGGCTGCCCTTGAAGACAAGTAAGAGGCATTGCCAACATGAACCCAACAGGAAAATGGAACATGCACCACCATTTTACAACAGACGAATGGAACTTAAAATCACGCAGAACACATGCAGACAATATCAACATTATATATGACGTACATACATTTCCCAGCATTTTGTCCAAATTCAGAGCAAACCAGATGAAATATAATTAAAATCTCAACCCATAGAAAATGCAATTTCCATGTGAGCAGCTAAGTCACAACAAAGAGGAAACCAAAACACACCTTGTCATAAAAAAAAATGTAACCAGCAAGCACCACATGGAGACCCAAAATATTCTCAAACACAAACGGTAAACGCGATCCACCAAAAGGTACACATTTTCCACAGCCAAAATCGAGGAGGGGGGGAGGGGCAGTTGAAAAAATCGAGCAAAATGGGTATCCCATGAACCCATCCTTTTATTGTAAGGGGAGGAAAAAAATCCAAACTAAAACTGACACTGGTAATAGGCTAGTTAGTACAAACCATGACTGATGCATCAATTTAATGCTAGGCTTGATGCCTCGACGAAACTAATTACATCATTAACATGAATGAATTGATGCATCTACTTAAAGTCTGATGGTTGCCAAAAAAATCTACAACAGCATATGGATTACTGCTACAAATTCTGCACTGACAGCATAACTGATGCATCCCAGTAAAAAAAATTATGTAAAACTAAAACCCACAGATGAAGGATTGTTATCAGTAACAATGATCATTTGAATTTATCATAGTGCCATAAGAACACTCTAAAGTGCTTTGTGTTGCACACTTTAAACAGACCTTATGCGGTGGAAACTTGGTAGATACATGAACGAATCTTTATAGGTGGAATCAAATAATCACGATGCATACTTCGGAGAGAAACCTGGGTTTTATATGCATACTAATAAATTATCTGAACGACAGGGTTCCAGAAATCCTAAGTGAAGTTTCATAGGAGTGCCATGTATGTAGCCCACAAGTGAATCAGAAATATGAGAACTCTAGAATTCAAGAAGCTGAATAAAAATGAAAAATCAGAGATCTTACTTCTATGAAACTTCACCGTGAAGTAGAATTCCCATATCTGAGATAGAAAGAGATAGAGATATAGTTAGAGAAAGAGGTTAAGGGGAAAAAAATTGATAACCAAGAAGTTTCGGTAGACCCAGGTGTAAAGGGCTCTCACAGTGACGTCTTCCAACAGTCCAACTTCTCGTCTCTAACTCTTAACTGGCGCGGCGATTACAAACCACCGGTCCACCATCAAGCCTCTTGGCTGAGTTGGCTCTCGCAACCGATTCTGTCTCACCGCCCGCCGGAACAGGTCTGAGTTTTCTTGTTCATATCAATCGGTATCAAATCAACAAACAAAATAGAAAATCAAACAAAAGCATATAAAACCCATCGTCGAGAGGTCGAGAGAGATACCAGTTAATCGGCGATCAAAGCTTTGACGATCTTCGTTCTTCAAAGCGAAAGGAGAGGATGAGAGAGAGAGAGAGAGGGGTGGGGGATGACGAGAGGGGGTATTGCTCGCAGTGCTGTGTATTACGTACGACGAGGTAGGGAGAGTAAAGTGGAGAAAATACTTGGACGGGAGAAGACCACGTCTACTCCCACAGGAACAAACGGCGCAGATGCAACGCGCATCCCACGGAGCCCGCAGATCACGCCACCTAGCACACCAGCGGAAAAGACCGAACTGCCCAAGTGTGCAAGGCTGCACTGTTTGCAATCGGGGGGTAAATTCGCCCGAAATTGGAAAATGGGCATCCGGAAAACTCCTCCTTTATATTCTGGAGGAGGACATTTGGAAAAACCTTTGGATCTTGTAAATTTTTCGAAATCGAGGGGCAAAATTGTAAAGGAGAATTTGGCATGGCATGGGCAATTGGTAAAATGGGTGAAATTAAAGGGCAAATTGGTCCGAAATTGGAAAATGGTAGGCCAAAAACCCCTTCTTATTATATAACCTTTGGAAACCTTTGGATAATAAAAAAACCTTTGGAATATAATAGTAATAGAATAATAATAATAAAGTAAAATAATAATATAAAACCTTTGGATCTTGTAAATTTTTCGAAATCGAGGGGCAAAATTGTAAAGAAGAATTTGGCATGGCATGGGCAATTGGTAAAATTGGTGAAATTAAAGGGTAAATTGGTCCGAAAGTGAAAAATGGTAGGCCAAAAATCCCTTCTTATTATATAACCTTTGGAAACCTTTGGATAATAAAAAAACCTTTGGAATATAATAGTAATAGAATAATAATAATAAAGTAAAATAATAATATAAAACCTTTGGATCTTATAAATTTTTCGAAATCGAGAGGCAAAATTGTAAAGGAGAATTTGGCATGGCATGGCATGGCATGGGCAATTGGTAAAATGGGTGAAATTAAAGGGTAAATTGGTCCGAAATTGGAAAATGGTTGGCCAAAAACCCTTTCTCTTATTATATAACCTTTGGATATAAAACCTTTGGATCTTGTAAAATTTTCGAAATCGAGGGGCAAAATTGTAAAGGAGAATTTGGCATGGCATGGGCAATTGGTAAAATGGGTGAAACTAAAGGGTAAATTGGTCCGAAATTGAAAAATGGTAGGCCAAAAACCCTTTCTTATTATATAACCTTTGGATATAAGCCTGTGAATGTGGTTTTGTCATACTGTGGATATTGCTACTTCTTTTGGTGGTTTATTATAGCGACGAGGCTAGTGACCGTCTCATGCAAGTTTTCTCTCTTTCGTACAGGTGATTATGTTTTACGAATAGATCAGGGAATTGATATTTCCAACCTTTATTCATCTTTGCATCGTCTGGAAACAGAGTCTGCAAGGTTTTGCATTTGCACCAACGTGAGACGGCGAGGACGGACATTTTCAATTTCAGGTGTACATGCAGGGAAAAAAAAGTTTATTGAACTTAGAATACTTCAGGGGTCAAGCCTCAATAATTTGATAATTTGTTGACAAATCCTACTGATCATAAAGGTGATTAAAACAAATCCTACTAATAAAAGGGATTTTTTGAAATTTGGAGAGACTGAGGTCATCCCTGCCCAGTTGCTCCTCAGTTCATCCGTCCGAGAGAGAGAGAGAGAGAGAGAAGAACGTAACGTTCTTTTTGCTTATTTTTAAACTGGATTTTTTCCTTATTTTAACCAGATAATCTTCTGGCCGTTTCTTTCTTCTATTTGTTTTAGCTTATTTCTTCTATTATTTTTTTGGGTTGGCTTTGGTAGATTGTGTTTTTTCTTTAATTGGTCGACGGACAGCTGTTGTATAAATTATGGGAGTGCAAATGTAATCTTTTTTTGACAATAGAGAAAAACTTCATAGATAAAAGAGTCATTACATCTCATAGTTCAATACAACCCAAAGCACAAGGCTCAAAGAAACAAAAGAATACATCAAGCATAACAAAAGATACAATCTTCCAAAGCAAAAGAACAATAAGAAAATCATCCGGTGTCAAAAGGATAAGAAGTGTCCACTTCTGAATGGATCCTGGAAGATGCCGCAAACTTAGCCAAAAAATATGCTTGATGTAATCTGCTATGGTCACATAGGGATAAGCTGCAGAAATGAACATACTGCACAAGGAAGCAAAAATCAAAAAACAAGGGGGCTGCAATGGCTGGGATCTCCTTAATGCTTCTCAACTGGTAAAAAAGAGAAGAATCATTAGTATAGATGTGAATATGCAACATATTTCTATGTAGAGCCCAACTCACTGCCTCAATTAAAGGGAGAATAGAGGCGCAGTCTTTTGGAGAGGAAGAGCTTCTGAAAATAGAGCCCACAGTCCTGGACTGAACCCTAAATGTAATACCCACACCACATTTGTTGCGCTGCATATTAAAAGCATGGGCACAAAAAATATCCAAAACTGGATCATCGCAATTGCATAAACAAGGAGAAGCATGAAAAGTATGCATTTCAGGATGGGAAGGATTACAAGTTCCAGGGGAAAGTTTTCCAAAAAAGGGGACTGACGTGGTTGAATGGTTCCTGGAAGGTTTCAGAGATGTAAAAGCTTGGTTGATGGATTGAGTGAGGTGGTTTGCATGAGTGAGAACTTGGGAGGGGGATGGAAAAATAGACTAAAAAACAGCCTTGTTCCTTGCCAACCAGATACACCAAAGAGTACACGAAATTTTAGAGAAAAAACTCCTACTGTGAAGTGACATTATGTGACCCATATTGTGTAACCAGCCTAACCAGAAAGAAATAGAGTGATTTGGAGTTGAAGGAATGAGAATTCCCAAATCTGATCCAAACCAAATAGGTCTAACAAAGTCACATTGAAGGAACAGATGGACAAGGCTCTCAGAGTGATGTTTGCAAAGAGTGCAAACAGAAGTCCCTTGCCAACCTCTTCTGACTAGCAGGTCCCCTACTGGCAAACACTCATGACTTAACTGCCAAAGGAAAAATTGGATCTTGTGGGGGATAGGAAGTGACCAAATGAAATTCCAGGTGGGATTAGGCCAGAAACTATGAACCAGATTTGGTGATGTGGAGTGGTTATGGTGGGATTTAATAGCTAGGAGTAGGGAGTAAGCAGAACTAACAGAAAAGTCTCCATTTTTTGTGAATCCCCAGATGAATCTGTCTTCAAAGTCAAATTGGGATAGAGGCATGGACAAGATAAGAGATACAATATCAGAGGGAAAAAGGGATGACACAAGTTGACCATCTGAAGAGCAGGATATCGATAATCAGGGGAAAAAAAATTATCGAAATGGCTTGTACCGTTTTTCATTTCATGGTTCACAGCACTAATCTCTCTCTCTCTCTCTCTCTGACAGAATTTGATCAAACAATAAATGGGAAGCATTTTTACAAAAACGTTATGAAAATCCGACTTGCACACGCATCGCGTGTGCCCCGGCCTCTAGTATTTGTTATTAGAACATGATGAACTCCGAAAATGAAGTGGCACGACTTCGTTAGAACCACAGAATTTAGCCGGAGTTACTTTGCATGCATCTGCTTGGTGAATGTCATTAACCTGTACCAAAGCACCAAATAGGATATCAACGAAATATTGCTCAACATTCCTTGAGAAAATAAGCTGAATGCCTTTGACCATATAAACCGAAGCATACAACAGCAAAACACAACAGCAACAAATTACGTACCGACATGTATTTCTCCCACAGAGGCAAAGAGCAGTAAGCTGAAAGCAAATTTTGACAGAAGAAGACATTAAGACAAACACCTGGTAGACAATAGAGAGAAAGAGAGAGTACCCTTAATTTTCAAAACTCTCTTCACCGCAGGTATGAACTTTCGAATCTGAAATAGGAAATAAAAACATTCTGAAATAAGTGAAAACAAAAAGAAAAGCTATCAATCAGCCAAGTAAATTTTGGTTTCCGCTACCTTTTGCTTTCGCAAATTGTATAGATTTCACCAATTCAGTCAGAACAAATTGCAAATACGGAATTAAAGGACTAAACAGATTCATCAGTTAAACAAAACCGGTTAATGAAAGCAGCAATTCAAAAATGTCTAGGAATGGGACGTGGAAAGCATGCGTGGTCCTGCCCATTAACCCAAACTGGACATTTTCCAATGCGATTACTTACGGATTGAAGAACTTACCGTGGCTTAGCCGACGATCACGACGACGAAGGACGTCTTCAGATGCTTGCAACTTCGGGGTAGGAGAAAAAGGTGTACAAAACACACAACTCCAAAGCCGTTCAAGTTTTCAACGCATGAATGGGTATGGGGAGCGGTTGAGAGAGAGAGAGACGTGGGGGTGTGGGGGAGTGGCGGTTGAGGGGAGAGAGAGACTGGAAGGTAGCGTGAAAGGAAGAGAAGGCGCTGGTCATCAGTCGTGGATGGGAAGGGTTTTTTTTCCTCACAATTAATTGTTTTTTTTGTATGTGTATTTTTTTAAGAGGGTATTTTTGGAAATGAAAAAGCATGACAAAAAGGGGAGACACCAAAGGGGTGCTCTCCCTTTATATATTAGAATAGATTTCTGAGTTTGGTTTAAAAAAAATCGCTGATTTTGCCATTTCTTTTTTTTAAACGTCACTCCCCTGTAAGTGTATTTTTGCACCAAAAATATATTTGCAGGGGAGTGACATTAACAATAAAAAAGAGTGGCAAAATCAATTCAAAAAAAAAAAACCCTTCAATTTGGCATGTTTTCAATGTATTTAATGTAGTAGTAAAGTATTAAGCCTTCTGATAGAAAAGTGATAGAAAAGTGAACTGATTCATCAGAAATCTCATTATACTCCTACTCGAGGTTCTGAATTTCGTACCGGTTAAAGTACCGTTTTTGCAAATAAACTTCCAAATTTTAAACAGTTGAAATTGCGCGGAACTGTCTCTATGAAATTATATCAATAATCCAAGTACAAAATCATTTCATTGAAATCCACACATTGACAATATCAAGAAAAAATGCGGATAAAAAAGAGCACCTCCAATCCAAATTCCAATCTCCTCAATATACAAATGGAATAACAGCTTTCCTGTTCTTGGGATAATCCTCCCCAAACTTCTCCAAATACCACTTGTGATTCGCACGTGCCCTGGGCACCAAGTTGGCACACGTGTAAAGAAAAAACCCGACCCCGGCCCAAGACCAAGTCATCAAGGCCCAGCCCAACCACTCCACCACCTCCCCGAAATAATTCGGGCAGCTCACCACCTCAAACCACCCTCCCCTGGGCACCCTATACCCCCCGCCCTCCCCCTTCAGCCACAACAAAGCCATGTCCGCCGTCACGTTCGTCGCCATACCGCCTGCGAAAACCGCCAACCCGCCGGCAAACCGCCACCAGAACCACCCGTCGCTCCCGTAGTCGGCGTAGTGAGACACCCACCTGACTTGGAGGTAGGAATTCAAGAGGTTGAACGCGAAGGCCATTGCGGCGATGGTGACCGGGAAACCGCCGGTGGGTTTCCGGTCGTGGGTTCTGAAGTGGATCTTGAGTGGGTATATGATGGCGCGGTGGAGGTAGTGGAGGAGGAAGAGGGAGATTAGGGTTTGGGCTCTTGGGTTGGAGTGGTGTCGGCCCAGAGGGTAGAGGAGGAGGGTTAGCCAGAGGGTGGGGCTTTCCATGAGGAACCAGGCGAGGGGTGGGTAGATGGTGGGGCCCCACCCCGGACGGCGGTGCTTGCCGTAGGGGGCCTGGAGGAAGAGGAGAGAGAGGGCGGTGGGGGGGCCGGAGAGGAGGAGAGAGAGGAGGCTGTAGTGGAAGAGGGTTTGGTCCGAGGACATGGTGGTTTGTTTTTGGATTTGTGAGGAGAGAGGACTTTTTTGAGTGAGATGTAGATCTCTGTACTTAAATAAAAATGGAATAAATATGTATTTGTGGTTAAATAATCACGCCTGCTTTAATGTACTAATTGAATTTTCATGGAGGGAGAAAAACTTTTTGGAGCTTTCCGTGAATAGTATTGTTTACGGAGGTGAATCTCGAGTGTCCTGTCCAAAGTGTTTTGTACGGTCCGGATTTTAATGAAACTTTTTCAGAGAAGAGTTTATGGAAGAGTTAAACTCTTTTCCGGAAAAATTTCATTAAACTCTTCTCCGAAAAAAGTTTCATTTAAATCCAGACCGTTCAAAATCGAAATAGACGGCCAAGATCGCGCGAATCTGTCCGTGAATAAGTCTATCTCTTCTTAGAGAATAGAGAGAAAGTAAAGCACATCAATCAATTAAAGGCCTGTTTGTTGGAGGCATAAGCCTCCCGGATAAGGAAGAACCCATATAAGTTTATCGCGGGCCTACCCATATCCTGAGTTTGTTTGCACAAGCACGCCCGGATAAGCTATACAGATGAGTTAAGGAACCCGTATGAGCGGCCCGGATCATAATTGTGGGTCCATAATGAGCCCACAAAACAGACATATGGAGGGACATGGACGGATGAGGTATGAAGAGGAGCTCATGCCGGGTTCCTATTGTTACACTTGTATTCCTAGAGAAACTGTGGAATTCGGTTAAATAGACGACAAGCAAATACCATCCAAAAATTGGCAAATTTCGTGTCTATCTCAACATATCCACCTCAATCGGATACAAATATGTGGGAAGAAGATGTTAATAAATTTCACCAAGGCAAATGCTTGAACCACAGTTGAACAAAGAAAAACAACAGCTTCAAAGCTGTTTGTAAGTCTACCAATGACAAAGGGTGCTTCTATGGGGTGTCAAGGTCTCCAAATTCTTAACTGTGAGTTTGAACTTCTTCATCTCTCTGCGACTTGTTTCGTACAGATAAATGCACGAATTCGTACCAGTACCAGTGAACATCAAAACTTCACCATTTCTTATACTGCCGAGAGGAACAAGTTTGCTGAGATTAGGGAAACCATTTTCGTGATTTTTGCACGATGAAGAATCAGTCGATGTCGTATATTTTGTCGACTCTGCTAGAATGCTGTCCTGCTTGAACCAATCTTGACCATGGAAATCTCCCAGAATCCAGATATCAATTTGAGTAGGGGGAAACATTGTGTGCCAAAGCAAGATTCCCATCAAACTCCATCAAATGATACTTGTGCCTGTTTATTGCCTTGCCACAACCAGCAGGAAGCCGCATCTTGAAGAATTTTTCCTCGCTTACATCCATAGAGATAAAAGTAGTCATCTGAATCGACAAACCAGTGCATAAATCGCTCATTTGTCAATATTGGGTCGCTCCAGTAGAAATCGAGGTCGAAGGGCCGCTCATGATGTGCGTCCTTCCACGGCCCACAAACACGTTTCCATTCGTTATCAGAACCGCCTATTGTAAATATCTCGAAACCAAACAAATCAGCATAAACGTGCACCACTTTGTACTTTTTGGTACGAGAATCATATCCCAACGCTACCCCGCAACGTAGGTGTGGACTATCTGAAGGACATTTAGGGAGTGTTACACAGCACTTGGTCACAAGATTCATGGCTTCTAGCACCCCTGGTTTTTTTACATCGCTTACTAAAAGCAAACCATTACAGCTGCGGAAATGAAATCACTCGTCGAGATCATTCCTTTCCATGCTTTACACACTAGCCGGAAATCTTCGTGAAGGTGTCTTGCTGCCACTTTAACAAGAATGTCATAGATGATACCTTCGGGAAGATAAGGGAAGTACTTCACTTCTTTGCTCTTGATGTTGCTCGCGGATGTATCCTTGGTCTTTTCCGTGACATCAAATTCTTCCGGAACGAATTCAGAGTCACCAATTTCAGCGAGTGCGTTCCACATCTTGCCGGGTTTCAGCCGTAGTTCTCAGAAGAAGAAAAAAAAAAGCTAAATTTGGTCGGCTAATCTGCCTGCACATACAAAATGGTTGAATGGTCTTCAAAATGAAGTATAAGCATCATAAGAATACACGAGGTAAATTGGTTGACTATAAATTCACATAGGAAAGAACTTAGTAAAATCTGCAACTTCAATGAGTTTGCCAAGCCGCATCCTGCAAAGCGGCCGGCAACTCGGTAATCAATGACTCGGACCTTAACCGAGCAAGGGATGGGTCAGATTTGTATGCGCTAAGATTCGATCTGAGCCGTCCGTGCCGAGATGAACGACCGAATTGGCCGCTCGGAGCTGCTCGACAGCATCCCTGGGTCCGTCCTCAAAGGACCTAAGTCCTAACTTAATCAAGATCAGGTCTAAATGCAAATTTATTCTTAATGGGGTTAGATAATTAACACCCTATGTTATGCCAGGGTCTAGAACTATCACGATTATCACAATACAAACATTAAGCGGAAACTAAATAAACAAGAACGGCGTACCCGGATCCAATAATGCGGAACTTGAGCGATCCAGTGATTAATTGGAGCAACCATAATTGTACTAGAGCATTAAGCCCTAGGTGGAGACGAGTTTCTCTCCCTTACCTTTCTTTCTAGTGGTTTAGTATATCACGTTAAATTGATGGGACCTAGACGCTCTTTTATTGGCAGGGAGAAGACTGTTTCCTTAATGAACATTATACTCACTTCCCATCAAGGGAGAAGACCGGTTTCCTTAATGAACATTATACTCACTTCTCATCAAAGTAGAGTCTATTTAGAAAACAACTTTTCTATTTGACCAATAGAATAAAATGAATATATGGAGAATTCTATTAAACTCATAATCAATATGCGCCATACAAAAATGACTAAATTACAAGTCTTACACTAAAGCCCCATCAGATCAATTTCTAAAGTTTATATGCTTTTATAGTAAATTTGAACTGCAGCAATAATGTCAATCAAAGGGAAACTCAACCATGGTAGTCAATAGTTTTCACATTCAATGCCTATTTTATTTTTTGAGTGCCAAAATTATTTTCCATCCAATAAATATATGCGTAACATAACTCTCGATGGTGTGCAAAAAAAAAAAAAAAGAGCCGAAATATACAGAAACATACGAATTTGTATAGGTATGTGTGTGCCCTGTATTGGCAAATACAGAGAGAGAGAGAGAGAGAGAGAGAGGCTCACCGATGCCGATTGAGGAGAGTCGGGCACAGTGGGAAGGTATAATAATCGCATTCATAAATCAACAGAGATGAGTTTATTTATTCTCCTGTAGTGGTTTCAGAGTTCGATTGTGAGTAACTCCTCCAATTCTGGAAAAAAAAAAAAGAAAAAAGAACAGTAGTAGTCGATATTTTAAGGGTCTAAAAGGGGAGGAGTTTTTCGGTGCCGAGCGGGTATTGCCGACGTGGCACCTGCTCGGCGCATCTCAGCCGTTCGATTCACTTTTGAACGGCTCGGATTAAAACCCTCTCTCTCCTCTCACTCCAACACTTTCTCTCTCCTTTTTCTCTCTCTAAATCTGAGCCGTTCAAACACAAAATGGACGGCTCAGATGCACAAGCGGGCACCACGTGGTACCCGCTCGGCACTGAAAAATTTTCCCTAAAAGGGGGTGTTTGGGAGCCTGCATTTTGACTTTTTTATTTTTAACTTTTTGGTTTTTTGAATTATGGTCAGAATATATTTTGAATCTGGTAGAGCGTTTGGATGATATGTGCAAAATGTATTTTGCAACAGAAATAGTGTTTGAGAGACATGTAGTAATAAAAATGAATTATGAGTTGATTTTTTATCATGTTGTCCTTGGTTCTTTATTATTGTATTATAATGTCTGAACAATATTTTTAAAAGATATACTTGTGTCCCATATTTGAAAATCTCCACTATAATTTCATTCGGCTAATTAGAAAAAATAAAATATTACCTACCAACTAAAGGCCCCCAAAAAACAATTAGCCTCGTTTGATAACAGTGATAGATGGATGGGATTCGTAAGGATATGGGATTAGGATTGGGATTCGTAAGGAGATGGGATTGGTAATGAGAAGGGATTGATAATGAGTATGTTTGTTTGGGATGGGATTAGATGATGGGATTATTAATATCATGTTTGTTTGAGATGGGATTAGATGATGGGATTGGATTGATAGAAGAAATTGGTAATGAGAAGGGATTTGTAATGAGAAGGAGATGGGATTGGACTATTAATACCAAGTCCCACGGGGTATTTGTAATACCCCCTAATCTCCGGCTTGCTAGTCCCTTGGATTCGTAATCCTAACTCATTTTTGGTTACCAAACAAAGTATTGGTAATCCCTTGGGATTGATAGTCCAATCCCAAGGCCGAATCCGGTTAACAAACGGGGCCTAAGTTGCAATATCTATTAACTCAAATCCATAAAGGCCAAAAAAATAAAAGACTATGAAAAACAATGTATTGTAAAAAGTTGTCAAGAAACGAAAGGATAATAAAAATACAACTTAAACATTAGCAACCAAATTAATGATTTCAAACTGGAAGCACAAATTAATGTATCAAGCACAAATTAAGTGGAGGGTGAAATGGTCTTTCAAGAATTGGGGTAAAATGAGCAAGAATGTGAAAATGCAAAAAGGACCTCCAGGGCTAGTTTTCACTTCTCTTCTCTAAAGCTGAGTTTTGAGAAGTCATTCTCCAAAATGGGTTCTCTCATGTGCCAGCCAAACAACAAAAATGTAAAAAGTTAAAAATGCAAAAGGTGAAAAAAAAGGTGGGGGCGGGAGTGTTTGGGAGCCAATTTTTTGGCTTTTCATTTTTGGCTTTTTGGCTTTTGGGATTATGATCAGAATGTATTTTGTATTTGGTAGAGTGTTTGGATGATATGTGCAGAATGCATTTTGCAATAGGAGTAGTGTTTGGAAGATATGAAATGAAAATGAATTATGGATTAGTTTTTTACTATGTTGCCCCCGCCAACTATTTCTACGGGTACGTGGCCCTCCCTCTATCAATGCTCCCACCTACCAGTACCGTTCTTCTCCTTTACTTCTTTTCTTTTCTTCTTTTGGTCAACACAACACAACACACACACAGGACTGAGAGAGAGAGAGAGAGCAGCGTGTGAGAGAGGTAGAGAGAGAGGGGAGTCCGGCCACCACTACCTCCTCATCACCACCTTCAACCGGCCACCATCACCTCCTCCATAACCACCGCCACCACGCTCACCCCACCACCGGTTCCCACCACCAACCGAGATCCCCACCCGCGCGCCACCACCACCCGTATGGCCGTATGTGAGAACTGGCAAAGTGGGAATTATCCCAAAAGAGAGAGGGTAGCCTTGTCTTTTTGGCATGGCTGGATTCCAAAATGGGAAAATGGGAATTGAAAAAACTCATTTTACCAGATTTTTCATTTTGTTTTAGAAACAAGAAATTGGAAAATCCATTTTATCCAAAATCCATTTTCCCTCTTCCTATCAAACACCCAAAATCCAAAAATGGGAATTGGAAAATGTAAAACCAGGCCTGGAAACACCAATACATACGAAGTACTGTTTTTCTAATTTCTAAAAAAATAGTCGTTTACGTGCATAAGCTGTCATCACATGGGCTCGGTAACCACTTCGGCTGACATCAGGTATGATGTATTTAGCATGGCGGTTAGGTACACGCGGATGAGCTGGCACCAGGGGCCGGGGTTGGCCGAACATCGAGAGTTAAGGGTGTGTGTAAACTGACTCGAACACCCTGAGTTATAGTAAAAAGAAAAGTGACTTTTGTAAAAGAGTACTGCTTTGAGTACCGACGGTGGGTGTAGGAAAATCATACCGACGGCCGCGCTGGACCGTCTCCGGCCACCAGACGGCCGATCCGAGCAGTCCAAAAATTCAAAAAAAAAAAACTGGGTGGGTTACGCGGGAATTAACGGCATCCGCTATGTGTAGGGTGTTTGATCTAAACACCCTATTTTTCGTATATATATGTATATCATTTTCGTTTGTAAAATGGTAAATTAGGGAATTCTATCAATATTGATTATACATCTCACTTTTCATGAGGAGGTATAATAAATTTAAAGCTTTCTAACTACTGCCAGATGAGCATTAATTGGCATTTTCCTTGAAAGCTATGAGGAGTGAAATTGAATGTGAGATCACCGTGATATTATTGTGGATTGATTTTGCTTAGATTACACACAAGATTACGTACTTTGGAAAGAGTTTAAAAAGTTAATGTCTGACATAAATAGATCATTAATTAAATATCTATGCATTGAGGTTTAGAACACATACAAATGTACGGCATAAAACAAGTGGAGTCAGTGGTCGTTTAACAAGTCAAGTTTCAGTAGTTTAGCGTTGTACTATTAATGTAATTTTACATTTACATAATAATACAATTATGCTGCTACATTCTCTCTCTCTCTCTCTCATAAAAAAGTGCACATGAGAGATTACATAATCAAAAGAAAAGAAAAGAAAAAGTGTTTAACCAAAAAAATGATGAAAAATCTCACTTGATAGTTGACTTATTTTCAGTATTGGCGAACTTTTGGAAATTTCGGTCAAAATATATGACTCTCTCGTTGGATGCCGAAAATATAAAAAGTTACGAAAAACATAGATCGAAACCATATTATTTGACTGGATAAAGAGTTTTTTTTGTGTGTTGCTATTTACACCAAATATTGGTATTTTAATTTGTAGGATAATAGATGATGAATGTTTGGATTGTGAGTTAAACCAAATGAAAAGACGAAATACTTTTGATTTGAATGAAATTCCTCAGGAAGACGAAAATATAGAATCCGGTGAAAGTATCGAAGAGATGAACAATTTAGTGGAAAAATGACTTTCAACCTTTTCCTGGACAATATTTTCTCAGTGAAGAGGAGGCTTTCATTTTTTATAAAAATTATGCCAATCGAAATGGTTTTGCCATCCAAAAAGGCCGATTCATCACAAAAAATGGAAAAGTTAAAAGGTGAAACTTTTTTTGCCACCGTGAAAGAAAGACGCCTTCGAAAATTATGGACCCTTCCAAAGAACAACGTAACAAACTATCAATGAAATGTGGATGTCAAGCACATATGCGTATCAAATTACGAAAGTCTTCTTGTATTTGTGAAAAAAAAACGATTTTACGACTTCTTGGCTTGTTCAAAACCATTAAACAGTGGTTGAACCATTACTACGTGTCCGGAGAAGGTTAGTTTTTTTTCCGATCATTGTTTTGATGTAGTTGACCCAACTGATCGAGCATCTTTCTCATATCACCAAATCGATAAGTAGTTTCCTCTCCTTGTAGCTGACCAAAAAAAGAATTCTTTTGTATTGTACGTAATCTTTTTATTTGCACTGAAAATCTTTCACCTACTTAATTTTTACTAAAAGGAAATGAGGGTAATATTGTCATTAAAAAATGGTATTACAAACATTTATGGGTAGTTTATAAATTAGTGGTGAAAAATAATGTTTTGTGAGTACCCATAAACGCAACTCATGGATTAAGAATATTTATTGCACCTAGAGCATTTAAGAAACCCGTAAACTAGTGTCCCAAACTTATGCCCCAAGGGCACCCATTAGCGGGACCGTTTTGACAATAACTATTTAGTGTATTTGAACATTTGGTATACTAGCTTGTTGGCTTTCATAGATTTTTTTTGTTGAATATATTGTGTCTTTTTAACTCAAATAACTAAAAAAAAATAGATATGAAAATGAACATAAGAACAAGTTCATACCTTTGTAATGTCCTTAGGAAAAGAAATGTAACGAGCTTGAGAACACAATTTGTAACAACTTGACCTTGAGAACACGGTAATTTTTTTTGGTTTGAAACCGCCGCTCCTAGGCCCACCCACGGCGGCCGGGCAACACCCGGTTTGGCACCCAAGAGCACCTTGTAGCATTTGCCTTGTCAAAATAACATAACAGGTAGGTAGTTAGGTAATTATATTTCGGTTAAGTTACGGTTACGATTCAGTTCAGCTATCACCTAACACCGAAATCGTAACCCAACCGGCCGGTTTTTAAAATTCAAAATAACCAAAACCAAACCAAGGTTAAAATTTCAGTTAAAAATCGCATCAAACAATTTGGTACGGTTCGGACGGGGTTGCCATTCCTGCAACCTAATCTTAATTAGATCTGGTAAAAAGCAAAAAGACCCACATTTAAGGCAGTACCCTTATGCCAAGTATTAGCTACTCCGTATTAGGCTTGATGCAATCGCACCACGTGGCACCAATCCCCATCTCGTATTTATACGACTTTATTAAACCAACTCGTTTCTCCCCTGCCCAATTGACCATTTTACCCCCTCTTCCCGCCGCCGCCGCCGCTGCCGTCCCATCTCGAGGCCGCGGCCTTCTCTCTCTCCCCCCTCCGCCGGTACTCCCCACTTCCCAAACCCCCGTAAATCATTTTCATATGGAGCAAATAACTTTAAAATAGGAGTAATTCTGAACACAAATATTTCAGAAGCCGTTCGATGCAACTGTGTCCTATATGCATATAAGTACAGTGGAACGGTTCCGCGGACAACTAATTAAACACTCAAAAAAACCCATTAATCTCAATCTCATAGTTTTCGATCAAATTTGTATGATCCGAACCGTTCAATGTGTGCAGAATGTGATTTTAAGGGTGCCCGCGAGAAATTAGCAAAAAATATGACCGAAAAGTGCTTGTTATGAGCAGTTTTTAAATGAACCGTTCATCAAATCTAAGCTAAAAACTACTCAGATCAAGCTCTTCCCGGTCTTTTTTTTGCTGATTTCACGGGGTACCTTTAAAATCATGTTCTGATCACATTGAGTGGCTCAGATCATTAAAATTTGATTAGGAAGTATGAGGTGTTTTTTTTAGGTGTCTAATATGTTATTCCTAAAACCAGCCCCGAAGTACAGTCGTGTTCAGAGCGTCGCTAGACTTTTCGTATATTCTATATTTATGAGCAAATAACTTTAAAATACAACTCCAAACACAAAATAGTATATCCGAAGCCGATCGATGCACCTATGCCCTATGTTCATCCGGATACAGTTGCGTTCAGAGCGGCCCTAGACTTTTTGTATATAATATATGTATAATTATATATACGCATGTATGTATGTATAGTGTTTGTTTGTTTTTTTAAGAGTTTTCTCTCTCATTTTCTTTCTTTTCGTTCCTCTCGTGTGATTTTGATTCATTAACTTCTCCGACTTCCATTCTCATAACCAGTCGTTGTCATGGATTTGATAAACAAATAAAAACTCCTACTCCTATTTGATCTCTCTCTCTCTCTCTCCCTCTCTCTCTCTCTAGGGTTTTTAGTCGAACTCCTGTACTTACTCAACGACACAGTCGAAGATACAAGTACACCATAAACCCCTATCTCTATAGATTTCACCTAATTGTACGAAAAAAAATAAATTTCTGGTTTCCTTTTTCGCGCTTTAAAAATAATTGTTGAAAGGCGTCGAGTTTCTAACTGCTGCTCGGCACGCATGTGGAAGCTCCGGTGCGAATTCGTGGTCGTTTGCATTGCCAATTGAGGTTTGAATTTTGAACTCTTGCTATACTTTTTTCCGGCGTTTCGCTTTTCCCAAGATTTTGTGTGCTAATTCGTACTACAGTGAAGTCGGTGCATGAGAAGAACTAGCGCACACACTTACAGACCTGCGGCAGTAGGGTTTTGCTTTCTGTTAGGTTGTTTGAGTAAATGAAAGAGAAACAAGTGAAAATTGATGTCGTGCATGTTAGGTTTTCGCTAGTTCGGACCTTAAAAATCGAGAATTGGGGTGGATTGTGGCTGTTATTAGGACTATTTGGTTCGGCGGGATACGGATTAATGCTTTCTGTTTCTCTGCGACCGTTTTATTTGTCCGTTGGTTGCTTATGTTTCCTTGCGAATAATTGAACGATTACTGCTGTCGCATTGATTACGCGATTCTGTTGATAAAATTTTGGGAAGTCCTAGTGCTTTCGATTTTGTGATTTGGCATTCTTATTCCGCTCACGCGAGGCTTCCATTTGGTTTTATTAGTGAAAAGTGTGTGGGTTTGGGGGCGGGGTTTGTTGCTTTCGTCACGAGGAGATATGAGTCCTCTACTTGTCAAGTACTAAAATTGGTACTTTTTGGTACGGTGCTATTAAGCTGATTACACGGGGCTTCGATTTGATTTGTTCATCTGAATGGAGAGTAATTGCTGCCATGGGAGTGGAAAATTGTGAATATACACTTTATATCGCCATTATGTCGATTGGATTTTATGCTATCTTTTCTTTGTCAGCTCATTCATTTCTGTTGCCTTTTCCGTAACGATTGCTTAGTGTACTTTTCCCGCCAATTGTAGAAAGTTGTTGGCTTTGTCGGTTTCTCAAGCTTGACAAACATACTTTTAACATTTTATTTTTTGCTTGGGTTAGGTAGTAAGTTCCATATTTTTTGGAAAAAGTTCCATATTTGTTGGAGATTTTGATGTTACTGAAATAACAGCATAGCAGTGCACTGGCAAATGTTGTTTGGCGCAAGTTAAATGATTGCCAGCATGGACCTAAATGCCTTGCCTCAGCCAGAAGAAGACGAAGACCCTTTTGAGCCACCGTTTGAAGAAGTAACTGCACCAGAGCATAAAATAGGACATGTAGAGCATATAGAGTCTGCTGTTGAAATCGCCCGTCGGGTACTTCACTTTCTCTTCTGATGTAATTATGCATTTGATTTAAAGATTACATTTATTGTTATCAGGACCTGCTTCTAAATTTTTCCTGGAGGTTGCTTTCTTCATGTTATCTGGTATTCATCTGGCCCTGGTAGTTTATGTAGGTATTTTAGACATGTTATGGAAGCAGAATAGTTCCAATGTTTCCCATAGTACTTAAAGAACGCATCCTTTGTTCTTTCTCTATCTCTCTGTTTTTTGATAGTCATCTTGGCTTTTGGAATGAATCTTTTTGGCCTGTCGTCTAATTCTTATGATTCATAATTATAGCCATTTATAAGCCACTATTTATTCTCCATTGCTCCCTCAGCTGTAGTTCATTGTAGACTTGTAGGTTTTATTATGGGAAGCTTTTAGGGAAAAAATGTAAGTTTCTTTCCTGATTGTATCTACATACCTTTTTATTCTATTCGGGTTGCTACTCATGAAGCAATGCCCTTGACCGTAGTAAAGGGTACAGTTCGACACGATAAGAAAATTCAAGTTAAAATATATCTTGTAGATGAAAGTTTTTGTTCTTCAGAAGGAAAAGGCTAAGATAGAGTTGATTTTGGAAACAGAATGCAAGGTGCAGGAGTCGAATGTTAATATGAAATAGTAAAGGCTCCGTTGCATTTCAAGTCTCAGTACAATATGTATGTATTTGCTAGATTTTGTCAAAAAGATTAAAGATCTTTGTAGTTCCTAGTTGCTACATATTTTATATACGACATGCCAACATTATGACTATGTTACATTGATAAGAAATTTTGGGGCAATGATATTGTACCCTAGCTTTGAGTTATCTATTTGTTGTTGCCCTTCTTTGGTTGACTTGGTTTTTTTCTACTTGGTTTTAATGTTAATTCCCTCTCCTCTAAGTTCGGGTTTGGCATCATTATAACTGGACATCATTGGGTGCCGGGTTTGAAATGCTAGGGAAGCGTCTTTTATCAGTGTTCTATCAGGTCCAGCCAAAGATGTGTGCTGAATTCAATATGAAACACCTATTTGAGGCCTTGGAGTAGGTAGGTGCACAAGAGGGCGATAGCTAAAGGAGATTTTTACACCTTTGTGGTGGATCATCAATAAGAATCAAGAGGATAGATAAGAAATATAGCAAAACAACTAAAGAAGGAAGAAAGATATATTTATATTCTTTCAGCCCTATTAGGAGTCTTGAAATAACTTGAAAAGTAATACCAAGACCTAGAACTACCAGCATGGATAACTATTCAAGTAACCTGGTGATGTCCTAGAAAGAGAAAAGACAACTAATTCTTGTTAAGCAACTCAATTGTCATGCAGATGACTTTAAAACTAGTACTAGGCTCATGTACATATGATTCGTTAACGTCTTGACATCACACAATGGACAAGAATAAACAACTATAATTGAGGAAAAGAATTGTTGCTATGTGTTTACTGATAGTTTCGCTTCTGCTTTGTTTGCTCTTGCTTAATGAATTAGGTTCCGTGGCTTGATTATTTTCTCTTTTGATTTGTTTTTCTTTTTTGGAATTTCCTCATTCTGCAATTCTATGATGCAAGATCCCAGTCCTCGAACGAAGTGTTTTTCTTATGCATTAATGTTTTGCTAATAGGAGGGTTAGACATCACCTCTCCATCCCTGAATTTCTTCTTTCTCATTTTTTCAACTTTTCTGGGCGAAACTAGACACACCTGTTTGTTATGCTATTCTTTTCAGTGTCAGATTAACATTTCTGATACATGGGGGCTAGTCCGGATTATGTATATTTTTTTTCATGGGTCGATATGTTGTATGATACTCGATGCTGTTTGCTTCTTATATTAGGAGCGTGAAGAAAGACGTCAGCGACTCAAAAGAGAACGCCCAGATGACAGACCAACTCATGCACCTCAGCCACTTATATATGATCAAATGTACGAGAAAAACCATAGACCTTATGACAGAAATAAGCTTCCCCCTGGTAAGATTTGTCAATTTGATATGCTCTGGGTTCATGGGATTGATCTGATGTAAACGGAAAAAGGTTTCGGCATTTCGCTCATACAAGTTACTTCTGTTATTGCATCTGCTAGTGCTGAAAGAACAATGGTTTTCTATTGTGGCTGTTTGCTGCATCTGCATACTTGACAATATGACATGATAATTTTCCTGCCTTTTAGTTTCAATCACGTAGATTAAAATCTAGCATGTGCTGTATTTGAAGTTTTGAACCCAGCTTTGGGTCTGAGTTTTAATTTTTGTTGGACGATTTACAGTCATGGCTTTAGCGGCTTAGCCTACTTGATGTCCAGTCCACTATTTTCTCTGGTCAAGAGTTCCTCATTTCCTCTTAACACATTGGTATGTAGGATTGTGGAATGGGGTAATGGAATTCTTGCAGGCCCCTATCTATTTGGAACGGTGAATAAATGTGTGAATTTGAGAACTGGTTTGCTATGTTACATCGACTCTGGAGTCTCCAGTTTAGGGCGCCGAACCCATGTCGATGCAACACTGATGCCGGATCCTGGAAACCTCTGGTTGGATATGACATAGTTTTGGAGATTGGGTTACTGTTCCAGAGAAGGAGAAAGGGAAGGAGGAGGAGGTTGGGCTTCAAATAAGCTCAGTCCACCCAATAAATTATTAGGTTGGCTTTTAAAAAACCAATTTTTTGAGCCATTAAAGTGAACCAATTGTTTAAGTAGGCAATATGTATGTACGTAGTGTCTACAAATATAGATACAGTGCTAATGCCGAAATGAGTAGAACTTGGTCTCCCGCCGTGTCCGTTGCTGGGTGGCGCGGTTCTTGCCTAATGGCTTGGGTGAGCTTTTGCGGCAGGGGGTGGTTGGACGTTATTCTCCATGGGTTGACCGGTGGTGGTTCTGTGGTGTGTGGAGGCGTTTTGCTGGTTGTTTCTGTCTGTAACGGTGGTCGGCGGCTGCGTGTTTAAATTTAACAGAAATGTAGGGGTAGGTTTAGGTTTCTTGGCTGGGCTTATATTGTTGTGTTTGGGCGTTTTAGGCCCACTGATGTATAGGGCTTTGCCCTTTTAGGTGTGTTTGGGCTTGTCCCAATTGGCTGTATTGTCCAACTTTTTGTTGGATTCCGCTCTCCATTTCCCCTTAATAAAATGTTACTTTTGCCGATTAAAAAAACTAAGGAAAAAAACTGAATTGCATTTGGGAGTTGTTAACTTTAAAGTAAATGATTGGTTGCGTAATGTGTCTTGAAAACATATATAAAATTTGATTTTACATTGCATACATCACACATGCTATATCCCATTCTGTGTCGTAATATTTAGCCTAGGCGACATAGATGTCCACCCAATCATGTCTTATGTTTGTGTGTTGTCCCTTGTTCATGGTTACAGGAGGGGATGATATGTGTTCCTGGTATTATTAGGTTCTATTTCCATGCCTGTATACTAATGATATGATATTCCCACCCAATCATGTCATATGCTAGTGTGTCCATTGTTCATTGTCACAAGAGGGGATGATGATATGTGTTCCTGCCTTCCTGGTAACGCAAGTTCTATTTTCATATACTCGTACTGACGAAGTGTATACATCGTAGTCATATCTATAGGTAGTCATATCTATTGGCATTCGTTCTTGATTTAGATACCGTGTATATTCTACGTACTTTTTGTGGCTTGCTGTCACACACACTCCAGAATCATATGTACCATTATAGTAGATGTCCTCACTCAGTAAAGGGGAATTTCCGAGCAATCATAAATTGTATATTGTTATTGTTAGGATGTGTTGGTTTGAAAAGTGTTGAGGGCTCCGATTTAGTTATCTTGCTGTTAAACAAGCAGAACTTCTTTTACATTGAGTATTTAAATGATTAGCCCTGGGAGAAGTCTCATTTCCTGCATTTTAGTTTCTTAAATCTTTGCATTTGGTACAAAGTCAGAGGCTAATGACAAAATTGAAGGTTTTCTATCAGAGGTCATTGATGCTGAAATTTGATCTGGGATCTTCGGTAGTTGTGTACTTAAAAAAAATCAAGATTTCAAATTAAGGTCCTTCCTGAGGAGAGATGATTTGCTCTAGGAGCATGCCCCAAACCCCCTTCCAGCCACACGTGTGGAACCTATGCACTTGGTGGTAGTTCCCACACTAATGTGTGGCTAGGAGAGATGTTTGGGGTGCGCCCCAGGTGCACTGAATAAATTCCTTGTTGGGTGAAGTTTGCACATTTGGGAGATATGGCGCTACCTTATATCCACAACAGGTTGATTGCTGAGGCTTTCCTATTAATGGAATAATTCTGCCCTTTTCACATCATCTTATTCTTGGCTCTGTTCTTCCTCGAGTTTATCTTCTCGAAATTGTTTAGTGTTGCATGCAAATGGTGTCTCCATTTTGGTTCATGTATTTGTAGTTGTTAGCTGCCAAAAAATTTAAAATTCTAGTGTTATAGATTCTAATTGGCTTACGATACCATTTTTCGTTATCATCTCTTTTGTTATTTCCCATAAGTTTTTGTCCTTCATATCACAGGTTGGTTGGGTTGTCCTGCATTTGGCCAGGAAATAGGTTGCATGATTCCTTCTAAAGTTCCGCTTAGCGAATCCTTCAATAACTCTGTTCCTCCTGGAAAAAGATACTCTTTCAAGCAAGTGATTCATCAACAGAGAGTTTTGGGGAGAAAAGTAAGCAATGTTGTCCTTTCTTATCTTGGTTTTGCAAATCTAAGTTGTCACGTAATTTCTAACGTCAAGTGTCTTTCTCCTTTCTTTTTTGTTTAGAATAATTGGTCCCCATGTAACTTAGATCATCAGAAGTGGGAATTATTCCCTTTAGATGTTCAATGAGAGTTTCTATTTCAGCAGAAGAGTCTAACTAGTGACTATATTTGTATCCAATGTATTGATTTTTCAACCTTGAGGGGCTTCTAAACAAAGGAAAGAAGGGTCATAGTATTACTTACTAATATTTGATTCAAGATGCCTGGCATGTGAAATGAAGGATCTAACTTGGGGTGATAGAAGCAGCATGCTAACCAGTCATGATATTCGCAAGCAATCCCTTCTAGGAAGCACTCTGAAGCAGTCTCTGACTTCATAAGTAATATGTTACTGCTATTTGAAACCCTTTCTAGGAGATTGACCTTCTTTTTCCTTTCTTATTTCCTTTCAGCTTCTTAGGACTTCGGTACTGAAGAGGTTGGGATGTTGGGGTAGTTGAGGTAGAAGAATTTTTGAGAAAGAAGAGACTTCCCAGTTCCCGCATGAAGTCCAAACGGGTCATGTTGAAGTCTTTTATTGACTTCCTGATAGTTTTATGCAAGGTCGTTCTATGTAGGGGTCTTCCATATGCGCTGGTTATTTTGAAAGAGAAAATCGTGTCATAGATGTGTATTTATACCTAAAAATTAGCATCATGGATGCAATAGTAAATCTTTCAGATAAACTTAAGATGCATCTTGTTGACAAGTTTTTTCTTTTTGGGCCTATTTAGTATAAAAAAGTTAGCTTTTGTTGCTTACTGGGAGTTAAAATCTAAATTTCCTTCACTGATGTTTCCAGCTTGGTTTAGTGATCGATCTTACAAATACTAGTCGTTACTATTCAGCATCAGATTGGAAGAAAGAAGGTATTAAGTATGTTAAGGTGGGCAGTGGTCTACTTAGTCAAGTTTTTTCCTTGTTATGATTTCTGAAAATTGAAAATGAAGTCTGTCTGACCTTTAACAATTGTTGTGGTGTTCAGATTCAGTGCAAAGGGCGTGATTCTGTACCTGACAATGAGGCTGTAAATTGCTTCGTTTATGAGGTAATTTTTCGGTATGACGCATCTATTATATTTTTAGCTCTATGGTTTGGTGAGGTTTGCCAGCTTTGACCATTTTCTCATATTTTTCCTTGACTGCGGATGACACTGTTACGAGGAGTGAGTTAGTAGAGGGAGAGAACATATATAATGTGTGAAGTATTGAGTTATTAATTGTGTCATAGATTTTGTGTTCAGCTGATAGTGACACTTGTCAACATGGGGTGATAGAGGGCTTATGCTTTATATACCAGAGAACTAAAAGTTGAACTCTGTTATGCTTTGTTATTCTGATGTTTTGTGTCAAATAAATTTGTGTCTGCGTTTTTTCAGATTGCACAATTTGTCTCCCGTCAGAAGCACTCGAAGAAATATGTTCTTGTCCATTGCACACATGGGCATAACCGAACAGGGTATATGATTGTTCATTATCTCATGCGGTCACTATCCATGTCTGTCACACAGGTCAGTTTTTTTTTTCCATATTTTTGTTTGGACTTTGGTTTTTTGTTTCGCAGAAGCATTATACTTTGGAGTTATTTGGCTCTGGTGATGCAGGCAATTAGGTGTTTTGCTGATGCCCGCCCGCCAGGAATCTACAAACCAGACTATGTTGATGCCTTATACAACTTCTATCATGAAAGAAAGCCGGAAATGGCTGTTTGCCCTTCAACTCCGGAGTGGAAAAGATCTTGTGATCTTGATCTTAATGGTGAAGCGATGCCGGATGAGGATGACGATGGAGATTCTACTGCTCCTTTGCATGTACCTATCTACTGCATTATTTACATTGGTTTCCAGTTCATCATATCTGTTTCACACATTTGTAGGCAGATTTGATCTGAAATGCATCTATCCACGACATTCTTTAATTGTTATCTTTTTTGCACTGTTTAGCATAGATGTTTCCAAGATTGGCCTTTGAGGCAAGAAGTTGGCTTTCCAGATTTTGTGTTTCTTTTTGCCTCTACATTTCATTAACAGTTGAAAGTACATTGTCCATGCATAAGCACAGGCTTCGGTCTGTATTCAATTGGGGCATCCTTCTTTCTAAGTTTGTAATAGAAGTATAATGGATTGCTGGGCCCTAGTGTTGGTTATCGGCTACACACTCCAGCTGCCTCCTTTTGAGCTAGTCAAGCAGGCATTGAACACAGACTAAGACTCTCATTCCACTTTGACACCAATTCTTGCACTTGGGGGCCCATTTCCTCTTAAATGGGTTTGCATGGTTGACTCACTCCTAACTGCAACTAAATCTGCTTCTATATCCGTATCTTACCATAGTGAGGTAAACCAGCTGGCACTTGTGGACTCAGGGGCGGCATCAAGTAGGAATAGTGTCGCAGACCCTACGGTGGTAACACCCTACACCTATTTTTTTTTTGCTAAGCAACACCCTACTCCTATTACCGGGGTCTTCCGAGTAAGATTTGTAACATGTCCACAGGGACTTTGTCACACCCGATGTCCTGCATTAACTTTCCCTGTTCCAGCTCCAACTTCCCTAGCTCACCCTTTGATTATTTCCGTACATGACTTATTTGGTAATATATGATACATGACTTATTTGGTAATATATGATACGATATTTCAAATAACCAGTTTCAACCCTTTTCGTTCTTTCAAGATAGTATATTTCAAGATTGTCTATGTCTCTTGTACTTTTGGAAATCTGTGTGATTGGAATGGGAGGTAATTCTTTTGCGCTCCAGTCTTAACATGTCTTTGATTTTTCAGGAGAATAATGAGGTAGATGCGGTCGATGCGGTAATGACAAATGATGATGTTTTGGGAGATATTATACCTTCCGACCAGCAAGAGGCATTGCGGCAGTTCTGCTATCAAGCACTGAAATTGGGTACAGGGGTAGGAATTCCAAAAGCATCACTTCCATTTTTTATATTTGGGTTCATTTACACTCACATTATCTCTCTATTTTTTGGTGAGTTTTTAAGAAATCCTGATTATGGTACATGTTTAATAAGTATCTTTTTGAAGATGAAGTTTGAGTTCTAGATTTTACAGCAGGATTAAAAATTTAGAGTTGATTCTTCTTACTTGGGCTATATTTATCTTTCCTGTATCAGTTAAGAGGAAACTCGCAATTTCCAGGTTCACACCCAGTTTCACTTAACAGGTACAAGTCTTTTCGCCCTCAACAATGATTATGGAAAGTTAGTGCTGGTATTCTGTTAATTCAGTGATATCAGTGTATGTTATTAGTTAAGCTTCTTAAAGTGTCATGGCCAATTTGTGTTTCCGTCTTGGCATCTCGGTGCATTGAGTCTGGGCGTTTTTATCTTTGATGAAGTTGGTAAAAATCGTTGGGTATAAGATGAGGTCTCACTCATGAGGCTTCAAGTTTTCAATGCACCATTTGGAGGGGATTGTCTTGAAGGCTGCAACGGAAGCCACACTGTAGTCGGTTGGATAAGTGAACAACGTAAGATTTTTAAGTCTAAGTATTGTCATTACTTTTTGAACTAAGACCTACTTTTGGCAAGAATGAAATCCCTCCATAAGGTGTTCTCATGTGAAGGTTTCGTTCGGTGGTTTTGAACAAGCCATGTATATTAGCATAATACATGCAAGCATTTTTGTTGATGCTGTACGTATGCTACGATGAAATATTTCACTGTATGCTTGTTTGATGTGGCCAATCCACACTTTCTTAGTTAAAGAGCTGTAAAAAACACCCTCTTCGTATCTGATGTCTAATCTCTAATCTAGATAGTTGTATGTTGAAAAGCACTTAAAACCAATACCCCTCTTGCTGTCAGAGGGCTTGAGGTTCTTTCTATCAAAGGCTTTCATGTATCTGTATAAAGATATTGGTCTTGATTTGAGTACAAATGCGGCCATGTGATTGTGGTTATTGTGAGCTAAACCGAAAGGCTAGAGGAGCCCTGAAAGTAATCCAGAATAACCAATGAGATAATGAAGGCTCGGGTCGCCGAAGAGGGTTGGAGAGAACCCAAGGCAGATCCTAGTCCTAGAAAGAGAGAGAGCGGCAGTAGAGGGAGACCAAGAGATTCGTATGGATGCCTAGAGATAAGGGGGTTAGGTTACGAACAACCTGTTATGATAACGCAAGTGCCCTTAAATGAGGGGGAGACACCCCCGAAGGACGACTAGTCAAGGGGTACGTGCCACGTGATCAAGCTGAGGTCAACCTCTATGGCATGGACTAGACCTAGTATCACAATTCACAAGTCAAAGGTTATTGGAGCTGAAGCTAGTTGACAAAGGCCAGGTGGCTAGATAGAAGGTAGGTAGAGCCATGCGATGTCTAGACCATAGGCCTGATGTTCTATTGATTAGAGGTCAGTGGTACGAGGGGCTTTGTATCATGCGACCTTGGGGGCCGCATGACTGTCAAGTGGTAGGTAAGGGTTGACTTCTCAGGTTTCAATGGGTAGGTACTAAGACGCCCGGACACGAATACAGGATACGGACATGACGTGACACGGACACAGACATGTCATTTCTCTGAAAATTAGGACACGGACACATCGGAGACACGTCAATTGTAAAGTGTGTTTGTATTATAGAGGTAAGTTATGATTTCATATAAACGTCGGAGACATTTTAATGTGTCCTTAGCATGTTTCAAGAGTGTTGCCAACATGTTCTAGAGTATCCACAATGCGAAACTAAAAGAAATATAGTAAAATCATTAGACAAGTATTTAGGCATGTTCAATACGTGTCCGGAGAGTGTTGTATCATGTCCGTGATTGACACATGTTGGACACGGATACGTGAGGCCGGTAGACGTGTCCGTGCTTCTTAGGGTACGTATGATACGAATCTCAAGGAAGGTTAACCTTCGGTCAGCAAATCTGTCTCTCTAAGACTTGTCTAAGATGTAACTCTTTAGTAGAGTTCAGACCTTCAGACAACCCCTTAAGTTCAAGCCTCCATTCCACGATCTTCCTTCGGTCCCGAGCGACTTGGGCCCTACCTCAAACCCAAGTATGAGCCGTCGACCTCAGGAGTGGGTTGTCTCATTCATTAACTTAAATGATCTAACAAATTTTTTCTGATGTGAGCATGTTGAGCAGTGTTCTAAATGTCGGCCGCCTAGGCGGCGCCTAGGCGCTTGGAGGTACCCCGCCGCCACGCCAATACCCCTTGGCGTTTGATTTGGCGCCCAGGGAGATTTGGCGGTTTTTGGTGGCCGCCTAGGCGGACTTGGCGGCCTTATCGGGCTTGGCGGCCTTGGCGGATTTGGCGGCCCTTGGCGGGCTCGGCGGCGTCTTTGGAGGCCTAAATTGTATACTATTAACCTAAAAGGGCTAGGATCAAAAGTACAAAAACTAAAAGGACTTATTCTGTAATTTTACAAAATCATATCTATATATATTACAATTACATTTACCTCCCCATTCAACACTCCACGCTCCAGAGCTTCAGAGGCGGGAGGAGACGAAACAAAGTGAAGAACTCCTGTCGATCAGAGCTCCAGTCGACACCATTGTCTCTCTCTCTCTCTCTCTCCTGCCGGTATGTCTCTCTCTCTCTTGCTCTCTCTCTCTTGGCTCTCTTCAGTTCAGTCTCGCTCTCTCTCTCGGCTCTCTGAGTAGAGCTTCAGTCTCTCTCTCTCTCACTCTCTCTCCCTGTCACTCTCTCTCTCTCTCTCTGCTCTCTGAGTTTGATTGGATAATAGTGTGTTAAAAATTTAAAAAAAAAAAAAAAAACTGCCGAATTGCTTGGCGCCCGCCTAGGCGGCTTGGCGCTTGGAGGTGGGTCTCCGCCCTACTAGCGCCAAGCGCCATTTAGAACATTGATGTTGAGTATGATGTTTTATTCATACATCCAGGAAAGTATGAATCAGGTTTGTTGTTAGATCACCAATTGTCAAGCATAGTTATTCAATGGCCTCCAAAATGTGTATCAAGAATTGAATACTCTTCCTCATGTGCAACCTTGTCTTGCACGTGGAAATGCAAATCACAGGGTATGACTTGAACGCCAATCCTTGCCCAACCCATGTTTTGATACCATGTTACATCATCGGTTGTCCACAAAGCCAAAGTACACTTCTTATGTATGTAGTATTTTCATCATTGAATTTTCAATCCTGGGTTTAGTCTCTCTGTATACTATTATGTGACAAATATTTCCGGCTTGCAGGGACAACCTACAGTTGTTAAGGCAACGCTATTATTATGCAACATGGAAAGCGGATGGAACACGATACATGATGCTAATTACCATGGATGGTTGTTACTTAATTGATAGAAATTTTAGTTTCCGAAGGGTCCAGATGAGATTTCCTTGCAAAAGCGGCAATGAAGTACGTATGCGTCTCTGCTTAGGAAGGTTTTTGGCCTTTGAAGCATTTTTAATAGCATTTTCCTTGTTGATGATCATCAATCTGATGTAATTACAATCTTCTTTGAAGGCTTTAGCTGAGAAGACTCACCACTATACTTTACTTGATGGGGAGATGATAATTGATACTTTGCCAGACTCACAGAAGCAGGAAAGAAGATACCTGATTTACGATCTCATGGCTGTTAATCACGTCTCTGTTGTAGAGGTTAGAACATGAATTCAGATCCTATTTGATGCAATCAAGGATGCTTCTAAATCTTATTCTTGCATGAATGTGTTATAACATTCTTTGCCTAAGTTACTCTCTGACAAACTTTTGATAGACGTTACTTGTATTTTGATGATCCGTGAGAGATGGCACTGGCAGTGCTATTTTAGTGTCTGAATTTGGCAATCATGTCTGCTAACCCGCTTGTGTCCAATTGGATTAACTGCGCATGCACTGGGTAGATATTTCATACTGTAGTTAGTTCTCTCTCTGTTTTGCTGACATGTAAAGTTACAGTGTTCACTTATGCAGTAGTTCCGTTAACCTTATGCCATAGTGATTGAAGCCATCATCCTCTGATGGTCGATAGACTATGCTAGATAAGTTAGATGGGTTTTTTTATTTTTATAGAATTTATATCATTTTTTTAATACTTAACGCAAGAGATGTAACATGCATGGCTTAGTTACGTGAGTGATAATACTTCATGGCATAAATTTCACCATTTCTCTTATACATTGGGAAGCGATTGGTAAAAGCAATATGTAACCCTTAACTTCATGCAGTATTGTATGGTTCTTATCCCATCATTGAAGCCTTGTGTTTTAGTGATTTTAAAATTCTTCGACAATTATGTGATTAGCAAATCTTTGCAGCGGCCCTTTAATGAACGGTGGAAAATGCTTGAGAGAGAAGTGATTGAACCTCGGAACCACGAACGCCAACATATATACCAGAGTAGAAATCCGCATTACAGATATGACTTGGAACCATTCAGGGTAAGTTTTGAGTACACAGACAAGTGTTTATGACTAAGTTGATTTCTCAACTGGGAATGGCTATTGATTGGCTTCAGTGATTTATCAGGTTAGGAGAAAGGATTTTTGGTTGCTCTCTACTGTTAACAAGCTTTTGAAGGAATTCATTCCAAGGCTTTCACATGAGGCAGACGGTCTCATTTTTCAGGTACTTGAGGTTTACATGAAGTGATACGTGCATGAAAGTCAATAGCTGCTAATATAATGAAGTTTTGCTGGTCCATGCTTCTTCATTACCTTGAAATATAAAGTTGTTGTCCAAACATTTTTATTTGCCAAATGTCTGTGGGTGTGCAAAATACTGATATTTACTTCATACATATGGAAGTAATAAGTACTGCTGGATTTGATTTTACCTAATATTCACGAGATAGTTTCTTAGTGGCTTGTTTAGTTTATTGAGTTATCTTTTTCTCCTTGTTTCAGGGCTGGGATGACCCCTATGTTCCACGAACGCATGAAGGCCTCTTAAAGTGGAAATATCCCGAAATGAACTCAGTTGACTTTCTGTTTGAGGTTGTATTTACAACTTAGAATTGATGCTACCTAGAATTGGTGTCTTTCTGTATCCTATTTCTCCCCCTTTCTTTGAACTAAAAACTTTGTTTTCCATACCTACTTGTCTTAACAGAGGGTTGATGATCGCCAGCAACTGTTTTTGCATGAACGAGGGAAGAAGAAGCTGATGGAAGGGAACAGAGTCAAATTTAGTGGTTGGTGGATTTCTCCCTGTTCTATATCCTTTTTTCCTTTTGCTTTGGATTGTCAACAAAATTGCCTGCAGTTTTTGAGCATTCATTGCTGTTAAAATTTGATGCTCTTAAAATACCACAAATGCATATTAATATGGCTAGAAGAGTAGCAACTAAAACAAATTGGTGCTGAACATGAAACTTATGTATTGAACTGTTATGAAGGTAATGATCAGTCAAGTATCCATTATATGTCTATTCCCTTTAATCTTTTTGTCTCAAGTACTGAGGTTAAGGTTTGAATTCGCATGGGAAAGTTGGTACCTTGTAAAGAATTTGGTACTTTATAGCTGGATGTATTATTGCGGAATGAAGTGGAATCTGTTAAGTTGCTTGAGAATCCACTTTGGAGCTGGAGTCTACATAGAAGTCAACTCAGGATCACATGGTGTCATGGCTTCTATTTAGAGTCCCCCCCCCCTCTTTGCAATAGTGTGCGCTGCTACAAACATATCATGTTTCTCTGCACATCTTGCCCATCTGTGATCGAAGTTGGCTTTTAAAGTGTTCTTTTATCTAACTAGTTGTTGCCTATAGGCATGTTTTTCATTAAACAGCTCTCTAAGGAACTTAGAAATTTTATATAGTGGATCAACATGCTTACAAAAGTCTTAAAACACAATATATACATTCGATTGCCCAGTTCAGTTGTCACAGCTTGCACTCGTTTGAGTCTTGGAAGCATTTCCTCTTTCATGCTGCTGAATTTTTTTTTGGGAGGGGTGCTCTTTCTTTCAAGTCCCTTGAAGTCATTACCATTTGGTTGCTTCATTTATTTCATGTATGTTAGGAAAAACAACTTCCAGACTTCAAAGTATTACATTTACGATTAAGGGGGCTTGTAGCTTTTATTAAAGATGAGTTTGTATCAACTATGAAATATGTTGGGCTTGATATCTTCATTTTTATTCCGAGACTCTGGCACTTGGTTTTTTTTTGATCGGTACCGGCAATCGGTGTTACTATTTTCTTTGATTGCTTTTCTGGTCCTATGTTTCTAAGTTGGTTGAACATTCCTTCGATTTTAGTTTTTCATTTTTCGGTAAAAGGAGATATCACTGAAAATCAACAAATATAGTACAAAGGATAGACTTCAACAAACAAAACAAGAAACTAGGTTATTTAATTTGGTCGTTCATTTACTTGATTTACTTGCAAATGGTTTGCAGATGATTCTGATCCTGCCTCTTTCTCGGGGAAGATCATCGAATGTTCATGGGTTTCAGAGGAAGACATGTGGGTCTGTATGCGTGTAAGGACAGATAAAGCTACTCCGAATGATTTCAATACCTACAAGAAGGTTCTCTTCATTGCCCTCACCCGCTAGCAGTTGTTTTTCTCAAATTCATTTGACATAAACAAAGGTGCTTTTGGGTTGTAACAGGTGATGCGAAGCATAAGGGATAATATAACCGAGGAAGTGTTGTTGAATGAGATTCATGAGATTATTCGCCTTCCGATGTATGCTGATAGGATACGTAATGATAGCAAGGCCCATCACCACTCTAATACAGCTCGGCGTAGGTGAGAAGCAAATGAGGAACAACCGTAGTCAAGATATTGAAGACTGGTTTTACGGCCATATTTTCAGAAACAGTCACCAAGATTAGGATGTAATTACCAATTAGGTACCTTAGTTAGATAGCCTTGTAACGTGTGCTACGCTGGTGAGATGTATGATCCAGCTGGTGCACTTTAGTCAGTAGTCCTTGATGTTAGGCCTCTTGGGACTTTTCTTTTTAATACTAGCGATAGGATCAGTGTGTACATAACTAGCATTATCAAGTTCTTCTCTTCTTTTACTTAGTTGTCTGTAAGTTGTCTAAAAAGTTAGCCATTTTCAAGAGCCTAAGCTTCATTAAGAAGTTTTCGCACACCTTCCACCTGTGAATATAATTCCGACGAAACTCCAAGTAGATTCTCCTATTTTACCGTTGTCTAAACTTCTCTGGAAAAGAGTAACTGCTGCTGCTCCTTTCTTTCAGTGTCTTATCTAATTTGCTCGCGACCTGTCTGGACATTTTAGATTGGTTTAAGGTTATGGTGAATGATCGAGTATAAGAGGGATTTGGATGAAGTGATATATTTGCTTGTGTTATTTCTGGATTATGGTGAGGGTAGCAATGGTGAATTTGTCAGTGGGTTGGATTAGCATCTTGTGTAAAGAATGAGTATCGAAGACTATCGATAAATTTTTTATTTTGAGGGCGTATATTGCGCGGGACAATGTAATGCAATGAAGATTTGCCTTTTGTTTTGCTATAACTAGTGGTCAACCTGTACAATGTATGAAAATTGAAAATTAATAAAATAAAAAGATTTACGGGCATGTTTGTTCTAAGGCCCCGTTTGATAACAGTGATAGATGGATAAGATTCGTAAGGAGGTGAGATTAGGATTGAGATTGGTAGTGAGAAGTGATTGTTAATGGGAAGGGATTGATAATGAGTATGTTTGTTTGGGATGAGATTATTAATATCATGTTTGTTTGAAATGAGATTAGATGATGAGATTGAATTGATAGAAGAAATTGGTAATGAAAAGGGATTGGTAATGAGAAAGGGTTGGGATTGGATTATGAATGTCAAGTCCCAATGGGCATTGCTAATATCTCCTAAAGTCCGGCTTCCTCATCCTGTGGGATTCACAATCCGGAGCCATTTGTGTTGTCAAACAAGGAATTAATAGTCCGAAGGGACTATTAGTCCAATCCAAGTTATCAAACGGGGCTTTGATATATTTGACTTGGGGTAACATCACCAATTGGGCTGCGTTTTGCTATACTTACCAACATTTTTCTCCACCAAAATTAAATCCAGAGTCCAATAATGTTACATACGCAACTTAGTAACCACAACTATTGTGTATAAGAGTCCAAGAAGAAAAACGCATAAACAAAAAGGCAGGCAGTTGTGGCTTGTTGCGGTAAAAAATTATGTCTCGAAAGTATTTTCCGCCTGAAGCAAATAGAGCGCTGAGCGCATCTGTATAAAAAGTATAAATCTATGAACCGGTATGAAATATAGACACAGATAATAAGAAGTTTAAAAATACGAATGCAAATCAACAAAAAAATAATTAAAATGTGGACAATATTTTTACAAGGTGTTGCAGTAAATTTGAGGCAATGATTTCCACACCACAAATGCTAATCGCAAGGACGGATTTGCAGGGAATCATCATTTCGGATTCCAGAAAAATCTAGAAAAATATCCATAAATTTTTGAATATTATTTTATGGGGTCCTGTAAAAAATCAGCTTCTACGGATACTGCTCAAGTTGCCCCTATGAATCCAAAAGTAATACTTACCAATATCCGCTGGAGCTGATTTTTTACAGGGCCCCATAAAATAATATTCAAAAATTTATGGATATTTTTCTAGATTTTTTTAAGACCCGGAATGCGCCCAAACATACTTTTCCTTGCGTGATTCCCTGCAACCATTCCCTGCGAATAGCAGGGCTCTTTTCACACCCCGCGTTTATCCATTGGCATTCTTTTTTTGTCCATATTTTTATTCATCGGCATTCTTTTTGTTATTCATGTAATGTATGATTTTCATGCTCTTCTTTTTTTTTATATCGATTATATTGTTTTAGGAGTAACTTTTATTAATGAGAAAGTAGTACTAAATTCCCGAAGGGGAGGAGTTTTTCAGTGCCGGGCGGGTATTGCCGACGTGGCACCCGCTCGGCGCATCTCAACCGTCCGATTCACTTTTGGACGGTTCGGATTGAAACCCTCTCTCTCCTTCCACCCCAACACTTTCTCTCTCTAAATCTGGATCGTTCAAACACGAAATGGACGGCTCGGATGCACGAGCGGGCACCACGTGGTACCCGCTCGGCACTGAAAATTTTTCCCACGAAGGGGCATATGTTGTGCAGAGTTGTAAACTGACTGTGGTGCATTACCAGGAGACTCCCTCTCTCTCCGAGATCTCCCCCTCTCTCTCTCTCTCTCTCTCTCCACACCGATCCCTACAGAAACCCCAGCAAGGGTTTTTCATCTCAACTTATACGAATCGAATCACAACAAATTGATAAAAAAAACTAGGCCTCTGGGCTTAATCTGATCCACCATTTCAACAAATCGCGACGATCTTATGAGGAAGACTAGCGTTTTCTTGATTTGCTTCTTCGCCGTTGCTGCTTCCTCGTGCTTCGTCCGCGGCGTCTCGGAATCGGATACGGACGAGACGAAGAAGAACAAGTTTCGGGAGCGAGAGGCTTCCGACGATTCACTTGGCTACCCTAACCTGTAAGTTCTATGCTTCATAATATATCAGACAGAGTTTTTTTTTTTTTGGTCTGTTTGGCTGCTGAGAAAAGAAAAGGTTGAAAAAAATGAAGTAAAAATTCGGTATGGGCAGGATTTGTAGTTAGCGGGGCCCGAACTACTTGTATTTCTACATTGATAGCAAAAATTATCTCCTCATACTACTTACATGCTAGATCTGGAGAAGAGACGAAATGGTGCATTTATACGTAGCCGTAAGCGACCCAAGAAAAATCATAACTTGGCAATTTAGAGGGCTTTTCCACACGACACATAGATAGGGATTTGGAGAACCTTTTCACCCAAGCGACTTGCAGGGGCCAATTCCACAGAAATTTTCGTAATTAAGCTGAAAAACTAGTACAACTAACGAGAATGTTTAGATTTTTGCAAGGGCACGGGCACCCCGACATCCCCTTGTGTCCACCTTGGGTGTGAGGCATGTGGGGAGTGGTTGAATTGACTTCCTTGATTTGGAATTCGAATTTGAAAAAGTAGGGATAAGCTGTAATTCCGTTGTTTTTTTGATCAAGTTTAGTGATGATTTATTATATTCATATTGAACTAGGCAGGAAACGTGGAAAATGAATTGTTTATGTTATGGTGTAGATAGGTTGGATGTAGTGGTGGACGCAAGATTTATACTCAGCGGAATTCCAAATTCGTGTAATTATGAATTGAAAATAAAAAGCATACTATGTAAGAGCATCTCCTGCCCTTACTCAATATTTACCCACATTTGAGTAAAATTTAGATTAAAAGCTTCATTTGATATGGAGCACTCCAATGGGTAAAGTTAAATGAAAACATAAGTTTGAGTAAAAGCTTCATTAATGGCATAGTTGTAAAATTGAGTGGGAGGAATAGCCTTGAGTAAAACTCAATTTGATATGGGTGTGAGTCAAGGGTTGGAGTGGGTTTTTTGGGGTTTTACTCAGATTTTGGTTCTGAGTTTAAAATTGAGTAAGGGCTGAAGATGGTCTAAGTATATATTTTTACTTGTTAGGTATGAGAAAGAGACAATATTTTGTATAGGCGTAGCCACTGATTAATTTTATAAATAAGACCAACAAATAGTTGACAACTTTGAATGTTAGGGGTTTTCCCCCCACATATATAATAATTTTAAGAAAAAATTTAACCCAAAAGGACTTGAAAAACTAGCATAATTAATGAGAATATTTAGAGTAGTGCGGGGGACCGGGCACCCCCTTGGGCCCGCCACTGGTTGGGTTGTTTTAAATTTAATTGTGTGTGAGTTAGTTGCATGGCTTCAAGGTGTGATTGTTATACTTAATGTAATTGTGGGTTTGTGTAGGGACGAGGATGAATTGTTGAATACTCAATGTCCACAAAATTTGGAGTTGAGATGGCAGACAGAAGTTAGTTCTAGCATATATGCGACCCCATTGATAGCTGATATAAACAGGTGAGAAGAAGATGATAAAGTTTCCTTTCAAGCATTTTATTTGACAAGTTTTGATTGATTATTTATGCGATCTTACATATGTTTTTTCCATTCATTTAATTGGTTTTTTGCCTCTTCATTTGTTTTAGTATAAGTTTCTGATTTTCACGAAACAAATCTAGGAATAGACGACCAATTTTTTTTATCATAACCATTAGAGTTAGTTAAGAAAGCATTTTGATGTAACCCAAAACCTCCCGCAGTTTGTTGGTATGGATCTACTACGAGTTGTTTGTTATGCTTGCTTATTACATGAGAAAATTAACTATTACAAGCTAAATTAAACCAGGCACCATAATAATGAACGACTACAAGAGCTACAAGCTAATGTTGGACCCATGACCTATAGGCTTTAGTACTTCTTGTTGCATCTGCGTGAGCCGTGCACCATTCCTCGCACTTAATTAACCACACATTAGCTCCTTAACCTGCTAAGCTCGTCTTTTGAACCCATCAGGATGTTTTAAACCCTTGAATAGTTATTTGATTGCTTACGGGAAAATCGATCTTTAGTTTGGTAATATATGGTTTTGCTTATGTTCTACAAGCTTATTTTGGTCCTCCAATATTTCCATTCTCGATGGAATTACCCAGGGTGAACAAAACAGGAAACATCGCATCAGCATTCTCCACTAGCATACATCAAGATGCTTCTAGGACCTCTCTTAATTGGCCTTGTCCCCGCTAGAACATCTACTACCAAACTTTGGAAAGGATTTGGCCGGGCTTTCTGGCACAAGAAGGCCACTTGAGCAGCTATAGTTCGAAGTGGTCCTTTGAGGCTACGCTCGACGGACACCTATCTTGGCCTACTTTCACTGATTGGACCTTTCTCATCTTTGTTTGCAGTTACACTGGTTATAAATAACTCGACATGTCAAAACATATAACAGCTGAATTTGGCAGTTTTAACTCAAAGTATTTTCTTATGGCATTGTTTTAACATGTTCCTTACTAAGACACATCCAAGCTTAAAGAGAAGTACCCTTTAAAAGATGGGATCCGTAAGAGAAACCATCAATCTCCATTGAATTAAAAGTGTATATAGGGACTGTTATTTTTACTAAACTAAAGCATTATGTGAAAACCTGCTTTTTTCCTTGACTATCACTTTCATTAATCAAGGATTCAAACTGGTTTATGTTCGCGCACAATCTTCTTCGTCTTCTATCGTTTTCTCATTCTTTCCTTTTCCTAGTTTTTGGTACGTATTTGACTATCATACTCTTGTTTTATATGTCAGTGATGGAAAGCTTGACATTGTTATTCCCTCTTTTGTTCACTACTTGGATGTCTTGGAAGGTTCTGATGGAGATAAAATGCCAGGTATGGCTTGTGTAAGCCTGTGTTATGGTTTTAATTTTCCTGCTTAATGCATCGTGGTGACTGAATTTATTCAGCTAACTGGTTTCTATTCTAGTGAGGAGTAGAATCTTGTGGGAAGTGTTAACTATTTGTTGTCTTTTGGGTCTTTGTATGAACTTCTTTTAATGAGATTCTTTTGTTTTTTGTTTCTGGAGATTGGAGAGCAGTGTGTGATATATAACTTGATTCCTTTGTTTTGTTCGTATTGTGGTGGCTTGCGGTCCTTCAATTATTTTGGACTCTTCCTTTTTCTCTTTATGAAATATCTATTTGTTGCTGGTAGTGAAAAAGGAGAGAGAGGCATTAAGGAACATTTATATGTTCTGTTGAGTAGTTTTACCCTCTATGGAGAACATTTTATCACTTAAAACATAATTCATCAGGGTGGCCTGCTTTTCATCAGTCTACTGTACATTCTAGTCCCCTCCTATACGATATTGACAAGGATGGCGTGAGAGAAATAGCTCTGGCTACTTACAATGGAGAGGTGCTGTTTTTCAGGTACTTTTCTATTTTAATTCGAGTGGTTAGTTGTTTTCGGTATCAAAGAGTTACTGTAATTGAGTTCCAATGTATGTAGAATGAAGAGCAGTTCAAGTTATTCTTGTGTAGGGTTTCTGGCTACATGATGTCAGATAAATTAGTGATACCCCGGTTGAAAGTGAAACAAGATTGGTATGTGGGTTTACATCCAGACCCAGTAGATCGTTCTCATCCAGATGTCCATGATGACCTACTCGTCCAGGAGGCTCTTATGAATTCAATGAATCGTAAGTCATCTTCGGCAAATATGCCCTAATGTATATGCAATTATTTGTTCTTTAATTCAATTCTTAGCTTTTGTCTTTGTCAGATAATTTGCATCTGTTCTGTCTCATCATCTGAGATGTCAGTATAATATTGACTTGGTAATTTTTAATGCAGTTTGATGAATTTGCTTGGTATCAGGCTATGTTGGTACATATTAAGAACAAAGTCCATGCAGTTTTTAGTTTCGATTTTATTATGAGTTTCATTGTTTATAATATAGTGGACCGTCTTTCATTTGAATCACGAGTTGAATATCTCATAACACACATCACGTTTTATTTACTTGATTTTGATGCAAGTGAAGATGAACACTTTAAAGGCTTGTTCGCGTTTCCTCTAGATAGAACTATAAAAGAAAATTTGTGATGGTTTAGTTCTTTTCTTTTGAGATTTTGTTGCAGGTCTAACTATTTGAAACTTCAAAGACATTTAAGTCTTAGACATGCCCAGAGACTCTTTACTAGGATGCAGGCGTCCTGGTGATATCATTGGTTAATAGGTGCCGATTGCAGTCTTTTTCTCATGGTTGGTTCTTGTATTTGTTAACAAATGTTTAGTGATTGATGCTTTCATAGAGTTTCATGGAAGCCAGCAATCCCCGTTTCTATCTTTTCATTGGGTGCAAGATTGCTATTGAACTCGTAAATGAGGATCATATGAAGTGCACTTCTTCTATTCAAGACTAAATCAGGAACTGTTGGGTACCTTTGTAGAGACTAATGGAAGTCAAACTGGATCAAGCACCTCAAATTCAACAGCAACAGAAGCTCAGGCTCACACAGTGGATGCAACCGATGTAGGGAAGCAAGAGAAGAAGAACGGTAGTCATGTCGAAGCAGAAATTAAGTTGCCAAGCATGGAGAATAGTACTTTAGACTCTAGATCAGCAGAACCCATCAAGGAAGGGAATGCAACTAATAGTAGAAGACGCCTTCTTGAAGATGGTGCCTCAAAAGGGTCTGACGTGAGTGGTTCTGATTCCAAAGCTAATGATAATAGAGATGTTCATGAAGCAACTGTGGAGAATGATAAAGGTTTGGAGGCAGATGCTGATTCGTCTTTTGAGTTATTTCGAGATAGCGAGGAGCTGGCTGATGAGTATAATTATGATTATGATGACTATGTGGATGAATCCTTGTGGGGAGATGAGGAGTGGAAGGAAGCACAACATGAAATTGTGGAAAATTTTGTGAACGTCGACGCACATATCTTGTGCACTCCTGTAAGTGTATTGGAAGATGGAACTTTACATTAAAGATGCTTAAAAAATGATTGTGAGGCATGATTGAAGTGTTCTTTCTTGTTTTCATCAGGTAATTGCCGACATTGATAATGATGGGGTCTCGGAGATGATTGTTGCGGTGTCTTACTTTTTTGATCATGAGTGAGCTCCCCTCCTTTAACTATGTAATGCTTTTCTTTGCATTCTGCTATGTCATTCCTGGCTGGTTAGATTTTATTTCGTTTAGGCAACTTGCAACTTCTGATGTGCCCAAGCAGGTCTTTTATATGATTTATTAGAACTTAGTTATAGGATATGGGAAATTTTCTTTTAAATCAAATTCCTCTAGTTTTTGGGTTTTTGAAGTGTTCCTGTGGTCCATTTTATGGGTTAGGGTACAAGGATCTCATTTTCTATCTTATTGGCATAACTTGAGCTAAAAAAGTTTTGACGTGAGAGCATACATTTTAGAGATTTTCAAATAAAACTGAGTGGATTTTTTTATCTGTAGTCCTCAGGTAGCTCATTGTCCAGCTTATTTCCCAAACCCATTTACTTCGGCATGCAGGTTTCCTTCTGATTTGACTTAACTGGAGCTCAAAAAGTGATCGGCTATGTACAGAGACTATTTAACCTAGTCTGAGTGGTTTTGGAACATAGTCCTAAAGTAGCACATTTCCTAAACTGTCAAATTGTGAATCGAATTGAGAATAGATTAACCCTTTTCCGAATCGTGAATCGTAACGATTCTGTACAAATTTCATAAATACGTCAGAAAATGTATCTATGCATCTACATGTTCAAGATACATTGTAAAATTGTAAAATTATTGATTGATGATCACATGTTCCAAGCCTCTAATAGGAAAGACACTTGTACATAATAGGAAAATAAATACTATAGTGAAATGGATGTGTGCATATATAGATGTTAAAGATTCGTTATACAAATGAAAGCTTGGCCTTAATAGTATATGATCTTTCTTATATTCTTGCTTTTCCGCAAAAGTAGTTCCATATTAGTCGACAGTTGTGATAAACCTCAATTCACCTATAGATTCGTATCGTTTCGGCGTGAATCGTGAATTGAATCTCGAATGGTACGATTCACCATCAATTTCATATAAACCTTGATTCACCTCTAGATTCATATCGTTTTTGTTTTTGCGTGACTCGTGAATCGAATTGTGAATTGTGCGATTTTGACAACTATGCCTAAACCCCATATAGTTCAAAATTAGTGCTTCTTTTAATTATGACTTTTGATGAAATTATACATCTCTCTTCTTTTTTGCCCGCTATTACTGCTCACTAAAAGCATGTTTACATCGTGCTTTCATCTGAAAGAGTGTTCTGTGGGCATGCCTTCATTGGAAAAAAAAAAACAGATGTTGGAAGCACAGTTTTCCTATGAGGCGTGGTTTTTGAGACCTGTTTTTATCGAACTACTAGGGGTTGGGATAATACGCCGGACGTTTCTTAGTTTGGGATGAACCTATGAAGTGTAAAAATGACGCAGCGGAATTCACAAGAGACTAGTTAGCGTACTAGTCCAAACGAGATAAACAACTCGTTGCAACGAGCAAATCTTGCGCACAAGAAAGAAAGACGAAAGTCTGAATATTATTGATGAAAAGTTGCATAAACCATAGGTTACAAACCCTTATATAGGCCGGAACCCCAGAAACCCTAAAAATAAACTTGGAAAATAAAAAGTCTCAGAATTTGGGGCTTTTCCTAAAATTGAAAACGGGAAAGAAAAACAAGACTTTCCCAAAAAGAATCAACGTAAAAGGAATTACAGTCTAAGAGTTATTAAGGAAACAAATCTTTCCTAAAACGGCAAAATAACGCAATTGAAGGCCTAAACGAAGGAATTAGGCCGAAAAAACCAGGGCTCACACACTTAGGGTAGTGAGCCTTGACTGGAGCGCGAAAATAAGTCAACCCACCAAGTTTGGGCCTATTCCGAGCTCGTCCGAATTTTGCCAAATTGGGTAATCTAAAATTAAACACCGTTTGGACTTCCGGGGCTTGGCTTGGTCCAGCTGATCATGGAATTGGGCCTCCACGTGTTCTACATCAAAAAACAACTTCGGTTTGTGAAACTCTGGGCTTGTTTCATGTCACCAAGTATAATGCTTTTCACTGCTTAATGGGCTTGGGTATTGACTTTCAACGGAATGAAACCTAGCTCGGTCGTAAACCTAGTTGATTGTATCAGAAGGGAAATTCTTCTGCAGTTGTTTTATTTATTTATTATTTTATCCTTCATTTCATAAAAGGCATTATCAGGTAGTTGAGATAAGCTTAGTTAACTCCTTTGGTCGATTTCCTTTGTCAAAAGATTAGTTCAAGTTTTGAAAATGCTATTAACTGCAAATGCTAGACTTAGTGTATGAACTGATTATGCTTCTCTTCTGCTGATATTAGTGAGATGCTTCAAAAATTTTGTTTGTTTCCATTGTAAATTCCATTTTCTTTTCTCTCGCTGCAAATAATGGCAGAAGACGACTTTGTGTGCCGTGTTTTTCAACTAACTAATTATAAGTGGCCAGGTACTATGACAACCCTGAGCATTTAAAGGAACTCGGTGGAATTGAGATTGGGAAATATGTAGCTGGTGGTATTGTCGTTTTCAATCTCGAGACAAAGCAAGTTAAATGGAGTGTACAGCTAGATCTAAGTACGGATACTGAAAAATTTCGTGCATATGTATATTCTTCCCCAACTGTTGTCGATTTGGATGGTGATGGGAACTTGGACATTCTCGTCGGAACTTCTTATGGCTTGTTCTATGTTTTGGATCACAAGGGTAATCACCCAGACTACTTCTACTGCATCATTATTTTCTTATTCTAGACTTAATGCTTGTAGTATGGTCTAAATATTTCTCCAGAGGTTTTTCTGTTACTATGTTTACGACGATGTCAGAGATCTGCATATTGTTCAGTAGTATTAATGCTTGACAATAACTACCACAAATAATGTTGCCCTTATCCAATGCAAGGGCTCCTCGTTTCCTTTTTTTTTTTTTTTGCATCTGAACAAACAGACCCTCTAATTTCTCGGTCTTTAAGAAAATATTCTCCATGCTTGTTGAGCTTGAGCATACTAGAGTGCACCACCTTGCCCACTGACTGCTAGGTCTAAGGATGGCTAGTTCCTGGTGCTTGTCATTTCTTCTAAGCCAACTGTCTTTGGGTTCAATTTAGTTCACAGATACTTTTCAGAATGAGAGTTGTGATACCGAAGAGAAAATTCACGGAGATAACTAATTGAGTTGACACCTTGTGTTGTTCGTTTAGTGTTGAATTGGCATACGTGGCACTTGCCAAAAGATTGATGTAGCGGATGGATGGTTTTGTAACTGCCTATGTAGCACGCACATAGACACGGACATGGACACAGATATGGGCACGGGACATGAGAATTCTATAAAAATGGGGACATTGATTGTCAGCCACAACGGGGGACACGGCAATATTAATCGCATATGATATAAAAATGTGTATATTTTTTCCGTGCTTAAGACATGTATATTGTTACATACTTGGGCTCTATTCTCCTAAACTTTTTGTCTAAAACATTTTTCGGTATTTTTTGAACTTTTTGTAGAGCTTTTCGTCCCAATTTATGTGGTTAATCATTCGACTCAACGAGAGGAATCAGATAAATATAAAAATGTGGGCCGATTTAAAAAAAAATCATATAAGACGACACTTTAGACAAAAAAAAGACAGCTGTTTGATATATTTTTTTCATCTTTAGCGGACTTGTTTTTGCTTTTGTTCATAATTTTGCAATTTTCAGACTCCTCTTGTCGATATGGATAATTAATCCAAAAAATATGATGCGAATCAAACAAAAATTCAGAGAAGACAAATATAACTTACAAAACGAAATACGCAAAAAAGGTTAAAGAATGGAGCTGCCATGTCCCCTGCCAAAATATAAACTTAATTTAAGGGACACGCCACTTGACGTGTCCTATACATTTTACTGCGTGTCCCTGTGTCCTGACAGGGATACTGTGACCTATTGGAGTGTTGGTGCTTCATAGGTAACCGCGTTTGATACTTGGATATGTTCCATTCTTTTTAGTGATCGGGGTGCTGATGTATCTGCACTGATTCAGGCAAGGTGAGGGAACACTTTCCTCTTGAAATGGCTGAAATTCAAGGAGCTGTAGTTGCAGCTGATATCAATGATGATGGCAAGATTGAATTGGTCACTACCGATGTACATGGAAATATTGCTGCGTGGACTGCTCAAGGAAAAGAAATTTGGGAAACACATATCAAAAGTCTTGTTCCACAGGTAAGATGTAGTATCTTATTCCCTTTAATTTGGTTGCTGTGTGGATTGGTAATTTGAAACCATAAAAGTGATCTCACGCACATTATCCGCATCCTTAATAAATACTTTTGTTCTCCTAAGGGACCCAGCATCGGTGATGTAGACGGGGATGGCCGTACTGAAGTTGTAGTCCCAACACTGTCGGGGAACATATATGTTCTAAGTGGCATGGATGGATCGGTTGTACGTCCTTATCCCTATAGAACTCATGGGAGAGTGATGAATCAAGTTCTTCTAGTTGACTTGAGCAAACGTGGGGAGAAAAAGAAGGGTCTGACTTTGGTTACTACGTCGTTTGATGGTTACTTGTACCTGATAGATGGACCCACATCATGTGCTGATGTAGTGGACATTGGTGAAACTTCGTAAGATCCTTTCAATCCTTTAATCACCTCAACACATTAACTCTTCTATTTTAGATCTGAAACTCAGCTGAAATTTGAAATGTTAACATGACAGATATAGCATGGTATTGGCAGAAAATGTTGATGGTGGAGATGATCTCGACCTTGTCGTGACAACAATGAACGGCAACGTTTTCTGTTTCTCCACCCCAGCTCCACATCATCCCATCAAGGCAGAACGGAACTTTTTTCTGATTTGTTCTTGTTATAATCACATCCATAGTAACTTCATGTATAAGTGGATTATAAGTTTTTGTACATTTTCAGGCATGGAGAGCACATAATCAGGGACGGAACAACGTTGCTAATCGCTTCAATCGTGAAGGGGTTTATATTTCGCCTTCTTCCAGAGCTTTCCGTGATGAAGAAGGCAAGAGTTTCTGGGTTGAAATTGAGATTGTAGACAGATACAGGATTCCATCTGGGTCCCAAGCTCCATATAATGTCACTGTAAGATGTACCCTCCTACCTTGGTAAATTTTGTCAGTTTTATCTCCTATAACAACTGATTCTCTTAAGACTCCTCCAATCTCTCACTTCTTTTGCCCCACCCCGGTCTCATAATGGTGATTTGAACTGTTTATCCCATTGGCCCTTCCGAGAAGAACGTAGCTGTGTTTTAAAATGGATGGCAAATTTGATTTCAAACTAAGCAATCTGTTGAGGAAAACAAAACACAATTTGTGCTTGTGTCTGTTGAAATCAAGATTATGTTTTTGCATAGATAGTCTAGCTGGACTTACGAGATGAATGGTTGACGTTAATGTCTGGAATGGGCAAAAAGAAAGGCAAACGATTTGAGGAGTCTTCAGTGGAGCTGAAGCCCATTTGGTTAATCTTTCCATTTATCTGATAATTTTATGTTGCTTGAAAAAAATGTAGACAACCTTGTTAGTTCCGGGCAACTTCCAAGGAGAGAGAACGATAAAGCAAAACCAGATATTTGATCATGATGGAAAATTCAAGATTAAACTTCCAACAGTGGGAGTAAGGACCACCGGAACAGTTTTGGTGGAGATGGTTGACAAGAACGGAGTATATTTCTCAGATGAGTTCTCCCTCACATTCCATATGCACTACTACAAATTATTGAAGTGGCTTCTTGTCCTCCCTATGCTTGCCATGTTTGGCGTGCTTGTTATCCTTCGTCCGCAAGAGGCCATGCCATTGCCCTCATTTTCACGAAACACTGACTTGTGATAATTAGCGCGTCACAGATTCAATCACAGAATTGCCAAACCTCATGGAATACATGCATGTGTTGACCAGTGCCCGAATCATCGAATAGGAAAATGAGAAACATTGCACGAAACGTTTGCATCGCACAGAGGAAGTGAATGAGGTCATGTTGGTTGAAACAGGTCTGAATTGAGATTCGAATATACCATGTTAAACCTGTTGTAATGTTTTCGGACCTAGCGAGTTCTTTGTTCACCATTTTTTGCGTTGTCCAATGTAATTTTACTTTTTTGACCGATTGTGAGGTATAATCTGAGGAAGAAAAATGATATTTATTTACTCTGTGATGTCTCCAGCAATTTTTTGTTTGAAGTTTCTCAATTAATTTCTCTGGGTTCATGGTTTGGCCCTGAATAGTTTTCAAGTAGCAGGTCAGCTTAATGAATTGAACTGAAGACATAATATTGTACATTCCACTGAACCATCACAGGCTTAGCTGAAGTATGGGCAACCTTGACATCATCTCTCGAAAGCTTTGTAACTGCCGCATACTGAAACATTTGATTACATCCAAAATTTCTAAGCTTCACAAAAACCTCAACTGTCTCCATACAAAGCAAGGCTTGCACAAGACTCGGACAATCCGTGAGAACCTCAACTCTGGAGTACCTCTTACTAGAAGCCCAACGCAAGGCATTAAGAACCACCGAAGCCTCCGCTATCATGGCGGAAGTAGGCAAAAACCCTTCTAACTTCCTACTCCTGGGCAAAAGTCTCCTTAGACAGAGTGCACCAAGCCGCTGGGTTGGGCTCCCATCCTGTTTAGTTTTTTCCAATGCGTGGACAAGATCACAACAATCCCTTTTAAGATCCATGGCTTACTTGTTGCCACACATAGACCAACCAAACTCACACTTGTTCTTTCTTTTTTTCTTTTTCGATCTTAAACACACTCTTCAACAATCACTATTTTACTCCCGCCAGTAACTGATACACCTGTTATGTAGAGGTTTTGGGGTATTAATTTCCCTAGAGATGATGTTAATGTAGGCATTTTGTATTTTCTTTGATTTGATTTCTCTCTCCATCCCAAACATCACTCGATTGCCATACACCAGATTGCCCACATGACGCGCTGCGGCCAACCAATATGGGGCCGACTTAGGCCAACCCAAAGACCACTCCTTTACGGCCCCTTTGGATGGAGTGATTTCAAGAGAAAATAAAAGAAATGGTTTTGGTTTCTAGTCAAATCACTCATTTGGATTGACTATTCTTGTGAGTTGTGAGAAATGGAGAGAAAAGTTCAAAAATATGTTTTGATTGGCTCATTCCCTTTCTTATTTCACCCTTTCTTACCATCCAAAGGGGCTGTTAACGACATTAGATAGGATCACCAACATAGAAGTCTAGCCCAAAGATTGGAAGCCCGGCTGGCATAACCTCTGGCCTCTTGGCAGCTTCACAAGCAAGCAAAACAGAGAGAGGCTCAATTCTATACAACACCTTCCACAAAAACAATGCCACCTTCCTCCATACATCCACTGATCCACACCACCATCATTCCAGCCCGTATGCTCCTTGAGCGAAGCAAAAAACAGTCCTAGAGGTGGCAAATAGACGGGTTCGGAACGGGTTTGAGCAGATTGAAATGGATTATGGGTTGAATATGGACAATACTCCCTCGTCCCTAAATAAGTGTTCGGTGCGCAAACCTAGGCCTTTAAAAAATGCATTTGTTTCGTTAAAAAAAATCAATTTTTTTTCACAAATCAATAGATGGCAATAGGTTCTATTAGATTGTGGAAAAAAAATAGATTTTTTAACGAAAAACATGCATCTTTTGTAAGGCCTAATTTTGCGCGCCGGACACTTATTTAGGGACGGAGGGAGTAATAGATATGGACCGGTCAAATATGTGTCGAGTCATACACTTAGTCACATAATCCTTCAAAATATCCGGCGCTTGGGCTCTTCCTCGCACTGAGTTCGCATTCTCAATCCTCGCTATCGCGGATTTTAGTAGGTTGCGATGTGTTTCAAAAAAGCTTTTAGGCTCCGACAAGCAAATTATGTGACTTAGGTCGTACTCATAAAACCCGACCCAACCTGTTCCCCCTTACTTTTAAATTTTCCATTCAACCATTCTTAGGCTTTGCAATTAGGGAAAATGGAAGAAAGGAAAAGAAAAGACAATGGGGAAATGAGAGAAAAATGAGGGAGAAAATTTACTACTATTCACTAAATTTGAAAATTTTATTTTCTTCTCTCTTTCTCTTCCGACCAAACTGACCAAACAATAGAAGGGGAATTTTTCCTTCCCCTCTATAATAAGAACCAGTTGGGGCATATTTTCGCTAGCCAATTTTAGGCTTATTTGGACAATTGTGCCCCTCAATTGTTGGGCTGTTGTTCTTGGCCAGATAGGCAACATTGTCATTTGGCTTCCTCCACTTACCTGGTTATGTGGCATGATGGGGTGAAGGAGATTTGAGTCGTGAGGGGTTTTGTACTCACCGAACGAATTTCATAGACCTGAGACTGAGACCACCACTCCGTTTCTTCTTCTTCTTGGATCGGAGAATCCTCTCTCTCTCTCTCTCTCTCTCTCTCATTCGATTCTGACTTTGCAGTATCTCTCTCTCTAAAGCCCTAAACTGAAGGCCGCTCGATTTCACTAATTGGATACGTATAAACACCTGTCTGTGTGTATATGTAGATGGAAATAGAGGGACAAAATTGTTGGACTGCAGCAAAGAGCATCGGCAATACGCCACCGTTTGAATCACAAAAAAGTAGAGAAGAAATGGGCCAACAGTTGCTGATCTACTACTATTCTAAAGGTAATTTTTTTGAGTTCTTTTCCCATGATTTAGGCTGGATTTGAGTTGTCATTCAAGTGGGTTTTGTGTATTTTCGGTGGCTTGGTGAAGAAGAAGGTAAAACGGAAAAATGGAATGAAAATTGAGTGACTTTTGTTAATTGATTTGTGTATAGAGATTTATTTAGGACATCGATTATAAGTTTTCCATGTCTTTTTTGTATGCAATTTGTCGTGCATGTGTGATTTTGTCCCTTTGTTCCCAAATTCTGTATCTAATTTCGCTTGCATGTGTAATTTTGTCCATTTGTTTCCAAATTATGTACCTAATTTTTTGTCCCTTTGTTCCCAAATTATGTACCTAATTTCGCCTGCATGATTGATTCTAGAAATCTTGCATGTTTAAATTTTTGCATTGACCGGCGGGATGTTTTTATGTGCCTACTCCCACTCTATCCTCCTCTCTGTGAACACAAATATTCTGTTTTTTTTTGCTGTTACAAATATTCTGAATTTATTTCCTTCGATTTCGGTAGTAACAGTTGTTCTTGAGCAGGAATATGAAACGACATCGAGGTTTCTCAATCTATAATGTGTTGCATCCTGACTTAGTTTTGATGGGATGCTAAGGAGGTGTTTGTGGGTCCTGCGGAGCAGATCTTTCTGTTGGGCTTCTGCTCGCGTCCAACGCTCAAATCGATGGCTCGTGCTCCTCCTGAGAAGGTTTGGCTCCGTTTTCGATGGCTTTTTCCGATTTATATTCTTCACTGCGGTTTGCATGTTGTTTTGTTTCGCTATTGTGGTTGCAAATTTTTTTTAGGGTTTGTTGGTTGTCAATCGGACACATTTGGTGCAAGTTTTGAGGGGGTCGTATCTGAATTTGGATTTTCAAATTGCATCTTAGCAGTTAGCATGCATAATTTTCAAATATCCAAGAAATCTTTTCCTGATCATTCCAGAGAGGGTGTGCCGGTGGTTTTTTGTGTTTATTTTCTTCTCAAGAGTAACTTTTTGGGCCTCTCTTTGTGTTTGAGGAGTGTCACGGCATGCGATTTGCCTGTTATTGTTTACAGCGCTGTGGCTGGAGCGGTTTTATTTGTTGTCACTTGCCGATCGGGGTTTTCATGCCATCCCTATGTGTTTATTCATGCGTGATTACTTTTGTTTGGCATGCTTGTGTCTATTGTGTTCTTATAATCTGTATTTATGCTTGTGGTCGTGGATGATGAGGACGACGACAACAGCCATGACGACGATAATGATGACAGCGACGACGATGAAGAAAGGGTATTTTTCCCAGTTACTTTTTTCCCCTCTTTTTCTTTTACCTCTTGTGGTTCTTCTGTTGCTATAGATCCAACGAATATGAATAATAAAAGTAAAAGAAATCGAATGACAAATAACAAGGGGGACACAAAGAACCTGATATGTGTCTTTGGTCTTTATTAATTATTTCGTACTTGTGGTTTTTCCTGGTGTGGGTTATTAGAAACATTAAGGTTTTGAAGTTTTTAGTACCTATCAATAACTGATTGCTGCTGCATTAGAGGTTTGTATTAGTATGATGAATTTCCATTGATTAAGTATTGGAACCCTAAAATATGACACACTCTACTTGTTTAGGACTTAGGAGTGAATGAGTTCTTTGTTTTTGTTCAGGTTTGTGAAAGATTTTGAAGTTTTTAGTACCGATTAACACCTGATTGCTGCAGCATCAGAGGATATTAACCAGTACGTGTTCCTCTCCATCGCTGATTGGATGCTCAAAACTTGATTGCTTGGGTCATTATAAGTACAATAATTTTTCTTATATTTTTGCTCTCTAATCATTTTCTCCGTCCTGATTTTTTCTAGAGCTTTCTATGTTTCTAATAAGCATGAAGTTTGCGTAAAAATGGGTACGGAGACAGCAAAGAAGAAGAATTTTTGTAAGGACCCGTAATTTCAGAAATTATTAAAAGGTTTATTCGATATTAGAAATTGAAGGAAAATATGAAATTTGCTGAGTTTATTTGATTTGGGGTCAATATGAGAGGATTGTTAGTGGAGGGAGTGCAAGTGTGAGTTGTGTGTGTGTGAGTATATATGTGATGATATGTGTGTGTAGAGGAATCCCAAATCTCACACTCTCTCATCCCTCCCGATCTCTCTCTCTCTCGGCTCCACTCTCTCTCCCTCTCGCTCTTGCTCTCAACCAAAAACCCATCAAAATCACTTGAAACCTACACAAATCAACCTCCAATTTGTCTTCTCTACGTGATTCAAGTCTTAAATTTCGTGGGTCAAGCTCGGGGAAGGAGGAATCGGTTGGTTTCGAAGTTTCCGGAGTCTAGGGCTTGGGAAATCTTGGGGTTTTGCTCTCCAAACGTGAGGTAGGGATTTCTTACTCTCTCTATATGTTTATGAGTTGATTTTGTACCTTGATTTGTGCCTATGATTGTCGATGTTGTTGTTGTAGTGGTTGTTGTTGAACCCTTGAACTTCTGTAGAAAATCTGCTCGAACTGATCTGGTATCGATACCATTTTGCCAGGTATCGATACCTTTATGTTTCAACTCAGAAAATCACTTGTTATCGATACCATTTGTCCTAGGTATCGATACCCTTACGTCTGGAAAGCTTCTTGGTCAAATGATATCGATACCATTTGACTAGGTATCGATACCTTTGGCTTAGGAACAGTTTTTCAGCTTTGTTCTAAACTTCATCTTTTTAATCCCCGGTCACTTCTAACACATCTAAAACACTTTTAAACCATCTCTATGTTTGGTTGCTCGTCCTTTGATGATTCATTGATCGTTTCCTTTCCCAAGACACTCGTAAAGCTTAACTTTGATAACGTTGGAGATGAATAGAATATCGTAAGGTTGCTTAGGAGTACCGTAGGCAATGCGAGGCGTTCTGATGAGTGTATTTGGTAGGTGTGAGCTGGTCTAGCGATCCGAAGGGTAACTTAGTAACTCGTCCCCTCATGAGTCATCTCCTTGAACCTATTCATCTTGCATCCTTAATATCGGTACAAGCGGGTTGTATGCCATAGAGTTACTTTGGGTTGGCAAGTTATTTAGAGTATGGTGACATACGTGGGGAATGGTATGTGTTTGTTCATTAGCCAATGTTAATGTTATGATATAGCTGATTGTTTAGAATGCTTGAAGTGAAATCGATGTTGAGAATGAACTGTTTGAGATGATATAATAACTCGTGTCCTCACGACCCGTCGAATCTTTCAATCCTTTGGGCACTCGTCCTATGAGGTTTAAGCGTAGAAACAAATGGATAGAGTATTGTAGGATTATATATATATGGGCTTAATAAGCTATGTAAGATGCAAATAGGTAAACTAATGAAAAGGCATGAACTTGTACATTTGGGAAGTTATGTAATGGTTGATTGAAGTTTTGTGGTACGACCGATAGATTGATGATGAAGTTGATTATAAAATGATGACAATTATGAAAGATGTAAGAGGTAACCCAAGTGGTCGCTATTGAGGGAATAGACTCAGGGTGACCCTACGCTCGAGGGAACTAGACTCGAGGTGACCCAAATGATTATTATTATTGAGAGAATAGACTCGGGGTGACCCTACGCTCGAGGGAACTAGACCCGAGGTGACCCAAATGATTATTATTATTGAGAGAATAGACTCGGGGTGACCCTACGCTCGAGGGAACTAGACCCGAGGTGACCCGGGTGATTGTAAATGGGAAATGCCTGATTAAAAGAAAGGAAAGGTTTTGCAATAAAGGGATTTGGTGATGGTAAATGTGAACACGAGAAAGATTGTGGTATCATACGAAGAATAATAAGATGATTTGGAATGACTTATAGACGAGTGTGGATTGACGTGAGTTTATTAATGTATTTAGTCTGAGAAGTAAACGGTTAATGACATTTAGGTGAAGTCTAGAATCCCTCGATTGTAGCTTGCAGCTTGTTGGTAATCATTTAGACTTTGGGCTATCCGTCAATACTCACTCAATCATGGTGCATGATTCATCTCATTTTCATATAGTTTGAGCATAGAATTCTCTACTGGGCACGTGTTTTGCTCAACCCTTCTATCACTTTCAGGTACGGACCAAGATGGTGGCATGAAGTGTTGTGCATACATGACTTCAATTCCTTTTGAAAGCTGACACCAAGGAATTATCCAACATCTTTTATTGACCCTATTTTGGAAGATGTAATGTAGTTCAACACATTTTAATTTGACCACGGATATTTGTAATACTCGTAACTCATTTAACCTTCGTACTTGTAACATTTGGGCCTCGGAGCCAATGATGTAATCTTTTGAAAACTCGTGGACGAGAAGGTACAGTTATGGAAGTAGAAACGTTAAACTCTTTTGGGTACCGTATGGTTATTGTGAAGTTTTATTTATGGAAATTATTTATATTTATTTTTAAAATCGAGAGCGTGACAATTTTCGTTAAATCCTTTGTAAGGTTAGATTGATTTATATGTTGTTTTTTTTACAATATCATTATCTTCTTCTTCTTTTTTGTCTTATTTTTATGATTGGGATTAGTGTAGGTCTTCTTTTATTTTGAGAACTGAAAGTGAGTTTTTCTTACTTCTTGTTTTAAAGGGTTGTAACAAGATTTGCAAGTTGAGGTGAGTTTTTTAAGTTCTCTTTACAATATCTATCTTGATACAAATTTTTTGCTTGTTAGTAGTTGTCTATTGCCATTAAACTTGTCGGCTGAGTTTATTCTACTAAAAGCTTTGTTGATGTAAGAGTGAAACTACAGTATTGTTAGGTTTTGGAAAATTTAAATGAAGGTTTTTCTTTTTTTAAATGAGCAAAAGCATAAACATTAGAGTAGACAATGCCGCCCAATTTGGAAATGAGGAAAAAGTAGTAAGTCAACAAAGAACTAGAGGGTACATCTTTGGCAAAACCGGATTAACTATTAAGTGTGTTTGCGAGGATTTTTTTTTCTTCCAAATTTTGAGATTATAGCTTTTCAAAATAAGTTTGGAGTGTTTGTTAAAAGTTATAGATAACGGATTCTTGGATCTTATGCCTCCGTTTGTTTTGGAATTTTGGATTTGAATTTGCAAGTAATGAGTGTAGAGAGAAATAGAATAATGATTGAAAATAAGAGTAATGATTTTAGAAAGATAAAAAAAATGAGAGTAATGATTGGAGAGAAATAAGATAATTATTAGAATCCAAAATCCTTAAAAGAACGGAGTCTGAAAAGCTAAAAAAAAGAACTAAATTCTCAAAATCCCAAATCTGGATTTAGGTAGTTTTTGGAATTACGTATGTAACATGAATTATCAAAAAATGAATGAAATTTTCATAATCTCGCAACTGTAACAACACAAGTTTTTCAACTTCTGCTAAAATTCGGAATTTAAAATTTACATCAATAGCTAAAATCTAATATCTGACAAGTTTCTCAACTTCTTCTAAAAATCGGAATCTAAAATCTGCAAAAGAATTTGAAAGTAAATCTAAAATCTGTATCCACTTCTCTCGCAAACACGCCCTAATTTTGACACTCCTCTTATATGCATCTTCCTATCTTTTTGTTGTGAACATTCAATGTTATTTTTGGTATTTAGAAGATAATGTACTCCAATGAATAATGTTGAAGACAAAATACATTAAAAAACCAAACGAAAATAGGTTACAAGAACATTAATAATTTTATGTTCGAATCATATCATTTGATTGCGCCCTACACCCCTATAGTGGCAGTGTTTAATTGTACTCCCTTGTTCCTCTTTATACTCCCGGTTCCTCTTTATACTCCCTTGTTCCCGAAATGTAGTGGCAGTGTTTAATTGTACCTGAATGATGCATGCAACATATATGATGGGTTAACCCACATAATAGCTTTCACAAGGTCCCCAATCTCTATTGGACTTTGGAAAGACACTGCCAATTGAATTTGCAAACAATAAGAATATATGGCCACAATATTACTGCATAAAAAGTCAATCAAATAGCTTTCTCCCTTGCATGGTAAAACAAGAAGAAAGAGTTGATGAACTTATTAAGTAACATATACTATGTCAACAAAAATTGATACAAAGTGCTAGCTCTTGGTATCCTCTCTAGACCTTGTCCAAGTCAGCTAGCCCTAGTTGGACTATCTAACAAAATTTACATGAATTTTGAGAGAGAGAGAGATTTTATTATCCTTCCAAAAATGGGGGCCAGGGGAATGGCCATTTTACAGTGTAGCAACCAGAGCAACAGCAAACTGTGAAACTGCCATGAAAATCCACCCAAAAAATTACGGCCTGTAGACCTGCTTGAGAAGGGATGTGCCAAATTTCTTTTTTTTTTTTCCCAAATTGCTCTAAAACTGTTGGTATTTACCAGAAACATTTCACACCAAGAGATTGGCGTCCAAGATTTCCATGTTTGGTCAGGTGACTACAAGATTTCACGCAAAAGACTGACTACAAGATTCCCATGCAACTAGCGTTTATGCCTGTTTGATGCACGGGATAAAAAAATCATATTGATTTTTTTCGGCCTCGTGTATTGATATCGGGCACAATGCTAGTTGATAAAAAAATAATTTAATATTTTTCTGATCCTTTATTTGATGCACGTTAGCATTAGTCTCATTTTATGCATTAACAGACAAATGTGTGGTGGAAAATGAATTTGGAGCACAACGTGACGTTACTCCAGAAGCATAGAATGATTTTTTTCCTCTATATTCAACCCCCACATCTCTCTCTCTCTCTCTCTCTCTCTCTCTCTCTCTCTCTATTTTTATAAACAAAAGAAATCCAAATATCTAGAAAATTAGGATTGGGGGTTTGGATGTTTTTGAAGGCAAAACACATTTGCTTAGTAGATAGATTTGTTTTTAGCACTTGCTGCTCTTGTCTTTTTGGATCTTTAAGGTGAGTGTGCTGTTTCATTGAAGTACCAAACTAATATTTAACTTATTCTTTTTGCCACAAATGTTAAAATATTTTGACAATTGTGGATATGGATCAAGTTACTTGAAACATGTTTTTATTTCAAGAACATGCCATAGCTATAATGCTTGTTGGATTTGTTTTCTTCTTGATGTACACAAGAAGGGTATAAATTGTATGTTTGCTGTACACAAACAGAATATATAAATTGTTGGAAATTTCTTGTTCACAGGGTCACGGTACCTTCATAACTTCTGGTTGCGAGGGAAGCAACCCTATGGCTTCTTGAAAAGTTGTTTACCTTAAAGTTTGTGAAAAGAATATGTTTCTTGCCTTGTATGATTGTAAGCTTCACTAAATCCATATTTGCTCTTGTAAATTGTTTTTATGCTTTCCGCTTGAATCAAACAGTGAGTCACTAACCATTTTAGGTAAATGAGGTAGAGTTTTGGTCCACTACTGGTCTGACGAGCTTTGGGAGTTGAGATGGAAGTTGACTTGGAGTCCTTTTTGGACTTTTTTTAATGGGTAAATTGAGTAGGAGGACATACTATAAGGGTTTTTGCTATAATAAGGACATAAATATTTTCCTCTAAAGTTTAAAGGACATTCTGTCAAAGATTTACAAATAACCCCTCCTAAAGTTGACCGGCGTTGACCAAGATTGACCGGCGTTGACCAAGATTGACCGGCGTTGAAAGTGCCTAAAACCCTAGGGTACTCTATGAAAGTGCCTAAAATCTTAGGGGTACCCTATATATGAAAGTGTCTAAAACCCTAGGGTACCATATGAAAGTGCCTAAAATCTTAGGGTACCCTATATATTAAAGTGCCTAAAACCCTAGGGTACCGTATGAAAGTGCCTAAACCGCTAAAACCCTATAATAGGAAAATGCACCCTAAAATCCTATCAAAGTGCCTAAAAGTCTAGGGTACCCAATGAAAGTGCCTAAAAGCCTAGGGTACCCTATGAAAGTGCAACAAGATCGAAAAACACAAAAAAATACATATTTTGTGTTAGCCAAACAAGGTCCTTGTCTCATTAAAGGCAATTTGGTCTTTTCACGGACCTTAAACTCTAAAATATTTTCATTAATGGACTTTACACATCACTGAAACTTAAGCTGGACTAAATCTACTTTGGGATCTCTTCTTTTAGACTTTAGACCAATTTGCTGTTCTTTAATTTGTAAATAACTTTTAAAGTACCTATTTTCAAAAATAATTTACAATTTTGCAATATTTTGAATAAGAAATAGAGGTGAAAATATTACGGATGAACCCAAATCGACGGAAAAAATGGATTGATATTTTCAATATTCGGTTGGTTTAAACCCGATACCAGTTGGTTTCGGCTTTGGAATAAAACAAATTGAAATTTTTGGTTCAGTCTCGGTCACGTAACTTTTCACTCCGAACTCGGCCGAATTGGACTGAAACCTTAAATCGAAAAGGGACCAAACCAACCTGAAAGGGTAGACCGAACCGGAACGTAATATTTATATACTTTTTACTCATGAATAAAGAAAACGGGAATTTTTAGACCGGCTCCAAAAATTAGGTTCGGATCTAATTTAGTCCCGCCCAAAATATTCTCTACCCGCTATAGTCCCAGCGCATCATTGTGGACAAAAATACCCCTTGCAGGCCAAAACACGCATTAGCACACGGAGCTAGAGAGCATCTAGTATAGGAAAATTATCCAATGCTCCATGAGCTTTGCTGCACCATTAAAACATTGTTTAAATTTTAAAAAGTCATATCTTTTGTTGTAGATATTTATTTAAAAAAAATTACATTTTTGGAACTTACTTGACGATATTTTACTGAACAAGATTCATATTGAATATGAAATTATGTAAGATTAAAAAAATACCCTTTGCTATGAGAACTCTCTATGAGAATTGAACTGTTTCTATGAGAATTGTCTTTATGAGAACTATCTTTATAAGAACTGTTTCTATGAGAACTGGCTATGAGAACTATGTCTATGAGAACTGGACACAGTTTTCATAAAAAATACACAATTCACCACACTAAAATACACAGTTCTTATGGATAATACACAGTTCTCATAGAAAATATGCAATTCTCATAGACAGTTCTCATGAACAATATACAGTTTTCATAAAAAATACACAGTTCTCATAAAAAATTCTACACATTATTTTTGAGTTGTTTTTGTCTTGCTTACGAGGTTTCGCCTTCTCTAGCTCAACACTGAATTGTTTCTCCTCTATGATTTACAACTTACGGATCTAAATATTCAATATCTACTAACAAATTGTGAAGTGCAAATGAGAATTGTTTTGTGTTCAGCCGACAATCTCATGGACAATACATCGTTTTCATGAAAAATACACAATTTTCATAAAAAAAATACATAGTTCTCATAGAAAATACACAATTCTCATAGACAGTTCTCATGAATAGCACACAATTCTCATAGAAAATACACACAAACAAAAATTGAACAAAAAAAAAAGTAATCAAAATCAAATATAGTTAGAAATATTCAAATCCTAAAAATTCACCTAATTAATGGATCAACTCGAAAAGCAAAAATGATCGAGATCACCGAGTGAAGCATTACTCGAGAAAGTGGTTGAGGAGTGGGTTGTCTCTGGAGTAATTTGAATTCGTAGCCATTTGGCTCTTTCACGACGCCAGCGACACTTTCAAAACTTGCCACCACCGTTGACGAGCATCCTCTAAAAATAGTCGTCGTTGTTGCCGCTAAGGGCGGCGACGGATTTAGATCTTGACTCGAAAACTGTGTATGATGGTGGTACAACGCGGTTGGGTTTGAGCCTTCGCGATTGTCGACGAAATCCTAAAAATTGATCTTGATTCAAGGAGAAGGCCTCCTTCAGGTTCTCGAGGACCGTGTCGGAGTCGATGTGGCCGTTGTTGTCGCCGTCAACCTCCTGGATCGTGGAGGACACCTTGTCGGGGGCTTGGACCGCTTGGATGAAGGCGTGTGTGAACAATGAGAGTTACGAATGAGAGAGCGAGAGAGAGAGAGCAGATTCCATTATAGAGAGAGAATGGAGCTGAGGAAATTATCCTAGGAGGAGTCGATTTGGGCAAAAATGTCTTAATGTAACATAACTGAGCCTATCTAGGTTCGAAAATAATATTTAGGGAAAAAAATTGAAATGGTCCCTGTAGTTTAGTGTTTGTGTCAACTTGGTCCCTGTAGTTTGAATTGGCTCGATTTACACTCTGTAGTTTCCATTTTGTTCCAATTTGGTCCAATTACTAACTGTAGTTAGCTTCCGTTAACCCTAAACACAAATGGGTCCCTTTTCTAGTGAATTATCGAACCCTTTCTTCTCTAACCTCGTAGATCTAAAGCCTTTTTCTGAAAAGCAAAACAGAATCAATCTTTTCTAAAAATCGGGTTTTCTGGCCCGTGTTCTTTTTTCTAAAATACTTGAACTATTCTTCCGATATTCAAGAGGTGATCAGGCACACCTAAAATCTATGCCCGGTGGAGGCTCTAAGTTTTTTTCTAAACCCCTTTTGTGGCCCGAACCACAGCCAGACCTGATTCTCCTTTACCCGGAGATATGTAGGCAGTTTGATGAAAGCTTCGTCCCTTTTTAAAATAAAACCCACTTCCTTTTCTAAAATTCAAACATTTTTCAAAAATATCCGAATCTCTTTTATAGAACACAAAACTCCTCATTTTTTCTTTCTTTTCAAGAATCACATCGCAATTCATAGGAATCGGATCACTTATCCAGGCCCTAATCCCTCTCGCTCCTTCCCCCCGAAGGCGAACGAGAACGTTTCGGTCCAAGGTAAAATCTCAGGCGCGACAAATAGAGAATGGAACAATGAGGCTATGTGTTTTGGTTCAGAGGTATATTAGGGCAAGAGGAGAATGACAGATTACAGTTTTAACCTTAGAAAAGGGGCTCATTCCTGTCTGTGGTTAACGGAGTCTAACGACAGTTAGTAATTGGACCAAGTTGGAACAAAATAAAAACTACATAGTGTAAATCGAGCCAATTCAAACTGGAGAGACCAAGTTGACACAAACACTAAACTACAAGGACCATTTCGATTTTTTTCCATAATATTTAAGATTGGGATCAAAATAAATCTAAAAAAGAGGACTGGTCTCTAGTTTCCCATAGAGCGGACCCATGAATTTGGCCCAAATAGGCCTAATAAATTTTCTAGAAAATTAGAGGCCGGTCCTATTTTTTAGGTTTGGTTTGATCCCAACCCTGAAATATTTTACCGAAGCTGGAAGGCTCGGATCTCGGATCTATTGCGTACTGACTTTTGTGCCCCTCAGCCTCACATTCTCTCTATTCTGCTCCTTTTCAACCCACCTTGTAGAGAGAGAGAGAGAGAGAGAGAGACGATCACAGATGTGGAAGCAATGGACTTCAAGCTGGAGGACGACGATCTGATGGACGAGGACGGCGCCGTCGACGCCGACGCGGCTACCACGAACCACCGATGGAGCAGCGCCGACCACCGCCGCCGTTGCCGTCTCCTGTCCGACAAGAATTGGCGTTCTTGCCACCGTTTCTTGCCGCCTTCGGTATCTCCGCGACCTTTCTTCTCATTGTGGTAGTCTCCCATTAAAATCTGGTTGTCTCCCATTGAGATCCAGATTTTCACATAGCTCCAGATGTTGTAATCGAACTCGATGACGACGAAATTGAACTTGATGACAACCGACGTCGGCGGCGACATGAAGATTTTGGATGTCGATCGCAACTTTCAGATTCTCCTCCTTCATCTCTAAGCTCTCTTATTTGTGCGATTCAGATATCTGCTTCAGGTTTGTGATGATAGATTACTTGGGCGTAAAAGTCGGATGGAAATCTCAAAATTGTCAGAAAATTCACGTTGTAGCATCTGATTCTCAATTTGCGATTATTTTCTCTCTTTGTAAAAGGAATTTTCATCGGATTCTCTCTTAAAACTCCATTTCTCTCTTAAAACTCCATTTCTCTCTATTGTGGAGAAAAGAAGCATGAACAGAAGACTACAAAGTCTATGTCGGTTCAGTCATCAATTTCCACGCTCAATTAGGAAAAAGAGGATTGCAAGCAAGGTTCCTTTTTAGTGAATTATGTGTGTTTTAGTGAATTGTGTGTGTTTTTTTTATGAGAATTGTGTATTTTTATATGAGAACTGTGTATTTTATATGAGAACTGTGTATTTTTCTATGAGAATTATGTATTTTAGGTGAGAACTGTCTATAAGAATTGTATATTTTCTATGAGAACTGTGTATTTTTTTTTATGAGAAGTGTGTATTGTCCATGAGAACTGGCAGTTCTCATAAACGTGACTATGAGGATTGACAGTTCACATAGCCAAAGGTATTTTTATTTGTGTGTGTATTTTCTTTGAGAATTGTGTATTTTCCTACTAGAACTATGTATTTTCTACTAGCACTGTGTATTTTTCTATGAGAACTATGTATTTTGTATGAGAATTGTCTATGAGAACTAGTTCACATAGTCAGTTCACATAATCTAGCTCTTTTAACCAGTTCACAAAGCTAGTTCTCTATGAGAACAGTCAGTTCTCATAGAATTAACTATGAGAATTGGCAATTCACATAACCAATTCTCATAACTCAGTTCACATAGCCAGTTCTCAATGAGAACAGAGCAGTTCTCATAGAATTGATTATGAGACTTGGCAGTTAAAAATTCAATTCTAAATTAATTTATTTCCTATGTGAACTATTACTTTTTTACTTCGATTACTTTTTTAAGGCATGGCGGTGAGAAAATTTATATCTATATTTGATTTTGATTACCTTTTTGTTTTTGTAAATTTTTTGTTCGTGTGTGTAACGACCCGAATTTTTGCTCCTATTTTTTTTCAATTAGAAATTTATATTTTGAATTTTTTTTAAAATTGACTAGTATCCGACAATATATATATTTTTTTACCCATATGTTTTAATGATCCAAAATTTTTAATAAGTTAAATTATAATTCTATTCAAAAATTATTTCCTTATAAAGTTAGTTAATTAATTATAGATTGAACTCTATATTGGTTTAAATCGAATTATCAAAATTTCTTATACGCGTGTGGTGTGCCACATACACCATAATATTTTCCACCACCCCTTTATCAAAAAAATTCGGCTCTCTCATCTCCCCCAGCCGACTTCTCTCTCTCTCTCTCTGAGAGTAGTCTCTACTTCCTCCTTGATCGTATATTCATCGTTATCTCATCCATCTCAAAGCCCAAGAGATAGAAATTTTATTAATACAATCTTATCCCCTTCCTCCTTGCACCCCACTCCACCCATCTCTATAAATACCTTTCTCCCTCTCCGAAATTCAGAACAAAAAAGAAAAGAAAAGAAAGAAAGCTCGGAAATTCCGTTCATGGAGGAAACTAGTGGATTTCTCGGATTTTGCCCACACCCATCACCAAACCAAGTTACGCACCTCCTAGAATGTTCCTCGGCATCACCGGACCATTCCCTACTCACCCACAACAGTCCTTGAAGTTCCCAGCCGCTGTAATCTTTTCCATGAGTCCGAAACCGATCGCCGTATTTTTTTACAATTGAATTCGAGATATTATAATCCTTCTCCTATCTCTCCCTAAGTATATTAATGCTTTAATATGTTAACGGTAATTAAAAAGAAACAAAATCGGCGTAGGACGGACGGGAACCCAGTCGTCGTATACTACTGTTGTTGGAAATTTGAAGATGATGACACAGATATTACAGTTACACCCCTGAGGTTATCCAGCATGTGATAGCAGCCCAAATATTAGTAAACCCGCACTGAAATTACAGTCAACCCCCCTAGCTATTCAAGTGCAGTGATTTCGATCCAAAATGTATTAATAACGTATTTACTTTAATTCCTGTGTTTCCACTTCAGAAATTCGGACTATAACAATTTTTGTCCTTTTGTTATTATAATGTGAGGAAATCATGATTAGTTTTGTTAATAACATTAACAAGTTAAGTTAATTCACTTGTTTAATAAAATTGCTCGCACATTTAAGATTGTATGGGCATCGGCCTAGTCATAAAATACTAAGGGATTATTTACTCGCACAATATCAATTGCTATGTTGGCTTTCACATAGAAACGTATCATGTTTATTGATTATAGATTCATGATTGTTGTATTTGTTGGATCAGTCTTAGATTCGCTTGGTGGTTTCAGTGAGAAATTATGTAGACGTTGTTATGGTTAATGGAAAATGAAAATAGATGAAAGGTTGTGGGCTTAGCAGGACCTCTGGGGTAGCCTGACAGGACCTCAGGTATTGAGGGTAGCCTAGCAGGACTTTGAGGGCAGCCTGAAAGACCCGGTGTAGCTAGGGTGGCCAAGCAGGACCTCTGGGGTAGCCTGACAGGACCTCAAGTATTGAGGGTAGCCTAGCAGGACCTTGGGGGCAGCCTGATGGACCTGGAATTGTGAGGATAGTCTACTAGTACCTCATGATATTGAAGATATCAGGACGTTTAAAATATGTTCATTGAAATACTGAGTTCGTAAGGCGATGGATACTATGGTGCAGGAATGATTATGAAATGTGAGATTCAAAGGCTTGCTAATGGATTTACTTATGTAATGCTTGTCGTTCTATTATTTTCATATGAATTGTGATAAAACCTAGCGGAGGTCTAGCGATATTTTGTGACAGTAAAACCTGGCGGGTAGTCCAGAGATGTTTTCTATTGATAAAACCTGGCGGTGGTCCAGTGATGTTTTGCGATGATAAAACCTAGCGGAGGTCTAGCGATATTTTGTGACAGTAAAACCTGGCAGTGGTCCAGAGATGTCTTGTGATGATAAAACCTGGCGGTGGTCCAGTGATGTTTTATGTTGATAAAACCTGGCAAGTAGTCCAGTGAAATTTTGTGATGACAGAACTGACGAGAGTCCAGTAGTAATTTTGATGTGGTGATTAAGATAGGTATACCCTAGTTATGGTCTGACGTGATTAGTTTTCTCTTGTTGTTAGACTATTGGACAGGAATGAATAAATTCATGTGTGATACTTCTATTTTATTTTCTTGCATTGATAATATATGGTTATCTGCTAGCTGTAATGTAAGAGGGGTGGTTGGGTTGGATTATTCTACTGGGTGATTTATCACTCACGGATACGTCTGTATCCTGGTAAATCGATTGCTTCGGCGATCAATTTGCCAGAGGGCGCAGGATTCAATGGAGAGGATTTGACGATGGTGCAGTTCGACACGGAAAGAATATCAGGAATGGAGATCGAGTATGCTTGGGATCCGTATCAAGCCTAGAGTCGGCTCTGAAGTTAATGTATTTTGAATCAATAAATCTATCTTGAGATTGTAATAGCGAAACCTTTATTTTGGAAATTCTATTTATTTAGCAAAATGTTCTTAAAGAATTATTTATTTTGCTCCCGGAAAATCGGGGCGTTACAGTGTGTGTATTTTCTATGAGAACTGTGTGTTGTTCACAAGAACTGTCTATGAGAACTGTGTATTTTTCTATGAAAACTGCGTATTTTTTATGATAACTGTATATTGTTCATGAGAATTATCTATTAGAACCGTGTATTTTCTATGAGAACTATACATTTTTTTATGAGAACTGTATATTTTAGTGTATGGTAAGACTATGTGAACTGTATATTTTTCAGTTCACGTAGTCTAATTCTCATAACCAGTTCACAAAAGCTAGTTCTCTATGAGAACAATCACTTCTCATAGACAATTCTCATAGAACTGACTTTGAAAACTGACAGTTCTCATAGAACTGACTACGAGAATTGGCAGTTCTCATAGCTAGTTCTCATAGCTCAGTTCACATAGCTAGTTCTTTATGGGAACTTAGTAGTTCTCATAAAGAACTGGCTATGAGACTTGACAATTCTCATAGCCAGTTCACATATCTAAGGGTATTTTTGTCGGAAATAATGTGATTCAGGAATTGATTCTAAAAATATAGCTTTCATAGCCTCAGTTCTCATAGCCATAGTTCAGGGGTGTTTTTGTCCAAAATAATATGTTAACTCGGGCTATATGAACTGGCGGGGATATTTTTGTCCGAAATATTATGTTAACTAGCTATGAGAATTGACAGTTCTCATAGCCAGTTCACATAGCTAAGAGTATTTTTGTCCGAAATAATATGGGTAAAGAGTTGATTCTAAAAATATTAATTTTACTAAAAATGGACATGTACACAAAAAGTTAAGAAGAATGGGCAAAATGGTAAAAATGCATGAAAAATTAAGAAAAATGACTGAAATAAAGAAGGAATATTTTTATCAGGACTAAATTAAGTCCAAACCTACTTTTTGGGGCCGGCCTAAAAATTTCTGTGGGGAAGGGCGGAAATCATACCTTTTTTAGGCTCAATAGAGTAATGACATTTTTTAATTTGGCCCAACTAGGCTCCTTTTCAGTCAACCTGAAATCCTCAACCGGACCAACCCCATCCCGAACTAATACCGATCTCTTTACAAAAATTGGTCGGGATTGGTACTGGAAATGTAACGCCCCGATTTTCTAAGGAATTTCGGGCGCATTACTCTTAAAATATGCTGAATTTTACAAACTTCTAGGCCTCTATTTATCCTTATACAAAATTTACAATTTCAAAATAATACAAAATCTATGTACATTTATTTAACAAAAGCAACTCCAGAGCGACTCTAGTTTTGACACGAATTCCAAGCAACGTTGGCCCAGACTCCGTTCCAGGGGATCGCCGAAGCAAACGATTTGCCAGGATACAAACGTTTCCTGAGTGATAATTCATTAAGTAGAAATCCTAAAACCCAATACCACAATATGCAAATCAACAATATAACAATTCACAGGAGATACAGAATAACAACACATTGTCTTTTTCTTTACTATCCGTTGTCTTACATTAAATCTAAGGATCCTCTCCACAAGGTCCTTTCCTCCCACATCCACTAACTACAACCGTCTCATGGGTCCACCCTTCCTCTTGCTTGTCCTGCACTATGTATCTAGTATGTTCTCACTTAAGACCATAACAGGAGGATCGAGTCATCCCATGACGTATCGTACATTAGGGTCGCACCATTCCTAAGCCACTAACTATGACCGGGCCCCGCAGGTAACCCATTTCAATCCAGGGCCCAACAGGTCACCCTTGCCATCGCTATGGCCCAAGTCACAATTCCACAATTTCACAACTCCAACCCTTCACCATTTTTCTATTAACTCAGCATCGTCTATGTGAAATCTACAGATAATCATAATGATAGTTGAAATAAATATCAAGTATAAAATTTCACGTAACAATCAACATTTCATTATCAACAGTGATTTCACAATCAAACAATTGTTGGAACGATTCTCACAGGGCATAAGACTAATTATTCAACATAACAGGACTGAAATTTAATAGAAACGGGACTAAACAGTAATTATTAATTAAAAACAGGTTACCACCTTCAGCAAACTTTAAGCTTTAGTCCTATAATCCATTAAAACGCAGATTAAGTTATGGGTTTCCGGAAAACTACCTCATACGCGATTCCGAGCCCGGGTAAGTGTTGTACGGTGTCCATAGATCGCCGTGGTGGCTCCGAAAATTCAAGGCGGCGTCTGGCGGTATTCCGACGGGGCCGTGGCAGCGGTGTGCCCACGAAACTCACGGCACACACACCCACGGCCACAACTCTCTCTCTCACTGATTGAGGTGGGGTACGGCAGTCCGGGGGTGGTGGGTACAGGTCGGAGGAGGTGGAGAAGTCCGGTGGTGGGGAGAGGAGGTGGCTGCCGTGAGAGTTGGTGGCGGTTATGGTGGTGGCTGCTATGGAGGAGGTGGTGGTGACCGGAGGAGAAGAGCCGAGGAGGTGTGGCAGGAGAAGGAGGAGGTGGTTGTGTTGGTGTTCTCGGCAGGTGGTAATGATGGCAACCGAGGGAGGTGGTACGGGGTGCGGGTGGCGGCGGGTGGTCTTGGTGGTGGTGCCGAGAGGTGCTCTCCCTCTCTGCCGAGATAAAAGATGAAGTGGGGTGGATGATTTTTGTAGAGATAAGAGTGGGGGTAATTGTTGGAGCGTGGGAGGATAAGTATGGAGGTGGTAGAGTGTGAGAGGGAAGTAGATGCTTAGTTTGAAGTAGATGCTTAGTTCGAATAGGATTCTAGTTAGAGTTTAGATAAGAATGATAAGAGATGAGTATGGATGAATGTATATCTAAAGTATATATTTCAAATACATTTAAATGGGTAATATCAATTATACACGAAATCATGTATTTTAATTATTCCATCTAATTAGTCATTGAATTAAGAATTTAACATTATAAATTTTTATAAAAAAAATAGGGCAAAAATCCGGGTCGTTACAGGAAATGCATGCCCAAAAATGAATCGGTCCTGGAAAAATTAACCCCGAACCATTCGAACCTAAACCGATTCCATCCCTACTAAGGTTGCGTTCTTGGAAACTTGTAAATTTGAAACTTATTTCAGTATTTTTTTTACTTTTTGTAACCCTTTGTTTAAATTTTCACCATAATTTTTGGGTTACTCGTTCGTTTCGATGAGACGAATCAAAAAAATATAAAATATGGACAAATGTTGAAAAAATTCAAATAAGACGGCACTTTAGACAAATAAGATAGCTGTTTAATACTTTTTTCGTCTTTAGTGAATTTTTTTTTTGCTTTTGATCATAATTTTATACTTTTTAGACTCCTCTCATCAAGACGAATGATTAATTCAAAAAATATCACGTGAATTTAACAAAAATTTTAAAAAAAATGAACAAAACACACAAAAATCCAAATAAGGCGGCATTTTAAATAAATAAGACAACTGTTTAATACTTTTTTTTTTTGTCTTTAGTGATTTTTTTTTGGCTTTTCGTCGTACGGGGCGATTCCGGAAACCGCTTAAAAAACCTCACGCTGCAGACTTCTCCTCCCCTCTCAACCCCGCCCCCCCCCCCCAAGCGCCCTCCACTCCGCGACCGACGAGGTCCGACCAACGAGCCCCTGCCGACGACCACCCACCACCACGCGACCACGCACCGACGACCCTCTCTCTCTGCTCGATGTAACGCTTTCCCTCCGGCGACCTCCACCACCGTCGGGCCCTCTCTCGCACGGTTAGAACCTTCAAAGCAGACACACTACCAAGGTCTCTCTCTCTCTCTCTCTCTCTCTCTAATTAGCCCTATTAATCTTCTCTATACTTGAATCTTTCCTATTAATCAGTTTGCCCAAATTTTGAGTTTCTTCTTTGATCAGTTTGCCTTAATTTTTTCAATTTTGATCAGTTTTCCTTAAGTATAAGCTGAAAAGAATCATTCCGAAAAAAATCCCCTATTTCTCAAATTTGGGTTGCTAAAAAATTAGGGCTTTTGAAAACCTGGATATGAAAAAAGGCATTATTGTATTCTGTCACTAAACCATACAAGGAATGACATTGTTTAGATATTGATGCCCTTCTCTCCCTATTAACAACCGCCCTTAAGGCGGTTGCTAGCATCTTTTGTATTGTATTGGTAAAAAAGTACAAGGTTAATCCAACTCCATTCCAAAATATCCAACACAAGACCACATGCTCATAATTTATTTGCTTAACGAAATTTTGTACTATGCGTGAAAAAACCCTAAATTTGAATTGAACAGTTACTTCCAACGACGTCTGGCTCTGGGCAAAAGCCTAGCAACCTGCCACCAAAAAAATACTCAAAGGCCTGCCCCTAGATGTTGATACTTTAACTTAGTAGAATCATGTTTCAAGCATCTACACTGCCCATTGAAAACAACAAATGGGGAGAGAGAGAGAGGTACCTGTTCTTTGTCGTTGCCGAGCGCGTTCGATTATGGGGGTTGGGGGGTTTCCGATTCTGGTCGATTATAGTACTACTGGGCCGATTCGGTTTTATTCAGGGTTTGTTTGGAACTCATATAGAAAGGAAAGAAAAAAGAAATGATAGACATGGAGTAATTTTTTCACATTTTTCTGTCTTTATATTAAGAATTTAATTTCCTTTTCTTCACATGCGGGGCGCTGCTGTCTGGCAGCAGCTTGCGGCTATGCCCGAGCTGCGGGTCCACTTCAGTCTCGCTCCGATGATTGAAAGCGTTCACTTCATAGAGCTCGTCGAGTAGAACAACAATGCAAAAAATCAGCTCAATTGGATATCATTAAGTGCTTGATTGGAACACATATAACTCTCGGTCCATAGGTTATAGTGGATTTGATCTAGTGTTTCGGATCCATTCTTTTCAAGATAAAAAGGTTCCGATCAGGCACTTAATGATATCCAATTGAGCTGATTTTTTGAATTATCGTTCTACTCAACAAACTCTACGAAGTGAACGCTTTCGATCATCGAAGCGAGACTGAAGTGGACCCGCAGCTCGGGCACAGCCGCAAGCTGCTGCCAGACAGCAGCGCCCCGCATGTGAAGAAAAGGAAATTAAATTCTTAATATAAAGACAGAAAAATGTGAAAAAATTACTCCATGTCTGTCATTTCTTTTTTCTTTTCTTTCTATATGTGTTCCAAACAAACCCTGAATAAAACCGAATTGGCCCAGTAGTACTATAATCGACCAGAATCGGAAACCCCCCAACCCCCATAATCGAACGCGCTCGGCAACGACAAAGAACAGGTACCTCTCTCCCTCTCCCCGTTTGTTGTTTTCCATGGGCAGTGTAGATGCTTGAAACATGATTCTACTAAGTTAAAGTATCAACATCTAGGGGCAGGCCTTTGAGTATTTTTTTGGTGGCAGGTTGCTAGGCTTTTGCCCAGAGCCGGACGTCGTTGGAAGTAACTGTTCAATTCAAATTTAGGGTTTTTTCACGCATGGTACAAAATTTCGTTAAGCAAATAAATTATGAGTATGTGGTCTTGTGTTGGATATTCAAATTTTTGGAATGGAGTTGGATTAACCTTGTACTTTTTTACCAATACAAAAGATGCTAGCAACCGCCTTAAGGGCGGTTGTTAATAGGGAGAGAAGGGCATCAATATCTGAACAATGTCAGTGGCGGGACGCATTTTTTGTGTCTAGCAGGGGACCCATCACATGTATTTTCATATTGATAATAAAAGTATATATTGCTACTTGCGAGGTCCGAAGAAAGAGATGATATTATGTGTATGTGCGCAACTATCGGATAATTTTATACATGCAATCTAAAAAATGATTGATAACTTGAAATTTTGGGAATTTTTACCCCCCACGTATAGAAATTTTAAGAAATTTCTACTAGGATACTGAAATGTTGGATTAACTCTTGTTGTCACAGTTTATCGAAGCTTGTTGGGGTTTTATTCAACCATGATTTACACGGCAATAGACACCTTCTACCTAACTGACGAGCAGCTGCAGGATTCACCTTCAAGGAAAGATGGCATAGACGAAACAACCGAGACAACCCTCAGGATTTACGGTTGCGACCTCATCCAGGAAAGCGGCATTTTACTAAGACTGTATCCTTTTTATTGGTGGTGTTGTCGTTGTTGTTATTGCTGCTGTTTTTATTTATTGGTGCTGTTTTTATTTAGGTCCTCAGGGTAGTCTTATGCTCTTAGAAGTTCAAAAGACCAAAAGGAAAAAAGTGCATTGCTCTCATGCTTGTCTGTAAAGTCAGTTATTCGCCTTACATATACAAGTATCACTTAACATTAGACTTGTCGATAATTTCTTGGCTGTGTTACTAGAACTTGCCCAAATCCACAACCAGGAGCTTTTGAATTGGCATTAATGCAGTACGTTATGTCCTTACCAATATTTGGCTGGTGTTTTCCTTTAATCTTATGCTCTACAGACCTCAAGCTGTAATGGCAACTGGTCAGGTTCTGTTTCATCGCTTTTACTGCAAGAAATCATTTGTTCGCTTTAATGTGAAGGTGTAGTTCTATTTTCTTTGGTTGCCCAATTTTTATTTGAAACAACAGTTTATGTAGATGCTTTCTGTCATTGAATCTGATTTTATTTGCTCACAGAGAGTTGCTGCTAGTTGTGTTTGGCTTGCATCAAAGCTTGAGGAAAGTCCTAGAAAAGCAAGACAGGTACTCATTGTTTTCCACAGAATGGAGTGTAGGAGGGAGAACTTACCGGTAGAGCATTTGGACCCGTTTTCCAAGGTTAGCTTTTCTTCTCATTGTACTAGGTCATTGGCTTATTTATGTACACACAAAACATGAATCTGCTTGGCTATTTAGTAACACAGTAACTACTCAATGGGAATTCAATTCCTCTTTTTCTCTTTCTTTTCCTTCGTTTTGGTGATGATTTGAATACTTTAATTAGACTAACTCGCAAAGCCTGATGTCTATTTTCTAAATCAAGTTGTAATATTTGGTTTGGGTCTTGCCTGTTGACAGAAATATGCAGAGTTGAAGATGGACCTGAATAGAACAGAGAGGCATCTATTGAAGGAGATGGGTTTCATCTGCCATGTTGAACATCCTCATAAATTTATATCAAACTATCTTGCAGTCCTAGAGACACCCCCAGAACTGAGACAAGAAGCTTGGAATCTTGCAAACGACAGGTAATTTTCTGCATATATTTTAGAAATTTAGAGTTAGATACTTCAATTGGTGCCCGTAATTTGAAAGCTTAGCATGTTTTTTTGATGATTCAATGGTGTATGCCCTTCGTATATTAAAGACTAGATAACCTATGGTTCATACTTTATTTATGTATGAGCAAAGCTCCAACATTGGTTTAGAAACACTTTATATTTGCTTGCTTGCTAACTTATCAATTTTTTAGAGAGAGCAAAAGAAATGTCCATTTGTTTTGGTGAGGTGACTGTTTTCATGGAGAGAGGCTCATGCTTACGTGTAGCGGTTGCTTGAAACTGCACAGAGTAAAAGCTTAATGGCTGTTTGCTAAATTGAAATCTACGCAGCAAATTTTAGTGCCAGGACTTGAACTGTCGCTCCCGGGTCCGAGACTCAAGCCCGTGAAGGCGAATAGGTGATAATAGATAACCAAATGTTCCACATTGGGTAAAATGGGGTCCACACTTTTGTAAATTGTGTCTTAACACCTAACATTCTACTCAGCAAATATTCTTTGCAAATGTCAACACCTTTGGAGAAGGCGTCAACACTTCTGGTCAGAGCCAAAAATCAACACTACATAGTTTGCACTACAAATGAGCATAGTTGTTAAAGGCGGGCGCAGGGTTAGCACCTTGACCAAGCCCAGGCGAGGAGCCTTCAATGATGCACGGCCAAGGCACGCCTAGGCAAGAAAGGCGAGAAAAGGCGCGCCTCTTTCAATTTCAATCATAGCCATAGGATCAAAGCTAGGTTAAACGTATTACCTTCAATCCTTCGGCCTTGACTTCAGTCGATCGTAAATCTCTCATCTCGATCTCCAGAAATGAAAATAGCACAGGTATCATCTCGTCATCAGTCATCTTCTCGTCATCAGTCGATCTTCTCTATCCTCTCATCTCTTCTCTTTCGATCATCAGTCAATCTTCTCTCTTTGCGTGTATAGTCGACATATTTATACTAAATATGAAAACAAAAAGTTTTTTTTAAAGTGTTTTCAAACAAAAATAGGTGTGTGTATGTTTGTGTGTACATAAGATTATAATGCATATGAAAACGAAAAAAGCATTTTTTTTAATGTTTTTCAGAAACAGAAAACTTTGTATGTTTATTTATTTATTTATGTGTATTAGGCTATATATTATTGGTGTATGCTATTTTTCCTTTTTTTTTTTTTTCCTCCTAGGTGCGCCTCGGTGCACTTCTTGCCCTTAACAAGAAATCAAGTCCAATGGTCTTGAAATTTCGTAGAGATATACAACTACGAGTTTACTTTATGAACATGGAATTACGAAAAGGAAGGTGCCTAAACCCATATTTTTATCCAAAGAGTGAGAAGGGGTCTAATCTAGACCTATTTTCGACCTAAAAGACATCCCCTGCAATTTGAATCCAAATGAAGCCCTTAATATTCGAGAAAAAGCTACATAAAGGCTCATCTACAATATGCATTCTAGAAATTTCAAAAATATTAAGTTGAACTTCAAGTAACCATGTGATTACAACGTAGGGCTAAATTTGAGAATTTGACATGTAGTGTCCATAAGTAAACTAAAGCTTACAAAACAATTAAAGAACCCAGAACATAGAGTTGAAAATAGGGTCAACTTGTTAGACTTGTTTTAAAATGCTTCCACAAGTTGGCTTCCAAGCCCTGCAACATTTCCAAATCAAGCTTCAATGCATCTAGATTTGCATATCCAAAAACACATCTGTAAGTAGATACTCATTAAGCCTTCAAAAAGTTATCAGAATTAGGGATTGACTTCCTCAAGCCCAAGGGTCATCTTTAACACCTGTAAAAGTTTGGATTCCAACAACATGAGTCTAACCTCGATAGGAATTAAGATAAGGGTGCAAACAAGAAATTTGCATTGCAAATTTTCTCTGATTTGCATTGAGGCGCCTCATGCCTATATAGTAGATTTGAGAAATGAACTCAATAGCAATATCTCAAATCCATGTTTCCAACTCATATTTCAAATCCTAACATGATTAGAGCAAATTTTACTTGAATTTGGAGTGAACATCGATATTTTATGCATCTATATAATCCCTCTATCCTAAGCTTTGGTCTATCTTTGGGGAATCCTAGTATTTAAGGATCCATAATAATTGCATTTTAAAAGTTGCAAGTTTTTTAGAATGGCCTTTTGGAAATCTTGGATCACATTCAACAATCAATGCACATAACACATAATAGCATATTTGAAACCCTTCACGACAGTGGTCTCATAAACTTCAATGCTATACCCTTCACTCTCCTCAATGGTTTGTCATTTGGAGTCTTGGAGGTTGATGCATCATGAAGCTTGTTGACATTGTTAATCAAGTGATTTTCGTAGATTGGCAAGGATTGAATCAAATGCATGGAACTGAACTTTGTTGAGTCCTTATTGGATTGCTTTCACCAATGTCCCAAAAGTCGGCTATACGCTAGGCGGCCACCCAACCCCACCCAACCCCTGGATATTAGGGTCTAGGCATTGATTTGGCATTTTGTACATTATTCGAGAACTAGTTGGGGATTAATCGACTAGGCGGCGATTAGTCGGCTAGTAGGCCGGTTTATTCGTAATGTTTAAAAGCTTTATGGTTAAATGTGTAATATTGAAAAAGATAGGGAGTCAAGTTTTATTTAAATGAAACCCAAATATGTTTCACATAGTGATATACGTAATATGTTCGCCTCTCTGTTTTAAATATGAACAATTCAAACCCTAGTCCCTAAATCAGTTAATCATTCGTGTGTGTTTGTGTAAGTACTTAATTTTATTTTGTTTTTGAACTTTGAACATCGAACTTCGGCTTTGTCTATTTGACTAGTTATTTGTTACTAATCATTTAAGGTTGCTACTTTAGTCTTTATTCTTTTTTTCCTAGTCTTATGTCATTTCTTACTTGATCTTTGGGGGAAGTGGGGAGATTTTAAAAAATACATCCATTGAAAATAGATATAGTTACTTGATATATAATTATCTGTACCAGTAATTCTATGAAAACCCGCCTGAATAGAACCATATCTCTAAATTACATCCATTGAAACACGGTTGTTACTTGATTGTTCTAAATTTGGGAGCTTATTTTATAGTCCAATATTTTCTTTCATTTTTCTTTTTTGAGCAGTTTGCGCACGACATTATGTGTGCGGTTCAAGAGTGAAGTTGTGGCCTGTGGGGTTGTATATGCTGCTGCCAGGAGATTCCAAGTGCCACTCCCTGAGAATCCTCCATGGTGGAAGGCTTTTGATGCAGACAAATCTGGTATTAATGAAGTTTGCAGAGTTCTGGCCCATCTGTATAACCTTCCTAAGGCTAAATACATACCTGTCTGTAAGGATGGGGAATCATTTACGACATCTAATAAATCATGGGATTCTCCATCTCAGCCAGTTCCAAAGGTAAGCTCTCTTTCAAAAAATTCCAGTAACCCTGCAGTGGTGAATGTGTGAAAAGTGCATGATGTGTGAAATATATACCGAAATTAGTCGGATGTGCATTAGTATTCGTAAGATGTGTATTGAAGATCTAATTTCTTGGAACTATGTGTATTACCTGATATTCAAATAAATGAATGCCAAGCGTGCTTGAAGGGGGAGAAAAAATAAAGTTTAAGAAAATTACATTCTGTGGTGGCGTGATTCCATTTGCTATTTTTCTTACAGCTTCATGGTTACTTGCTATGAAGCACCAACACTCTTACACGCGACACGCTGGAGACACGTTATGTGTCCATAATTATAATATTCTTTTACGGGACACTCTGGGGATGCATATTGGGACACAGCATAGTGATTTTTAGAAACTTCAAAAGCTTTTCCAGGGTAAGATATTCTATAACTTCATAAGTGTAATATAAAACATATGTGTGTGTGTATAGGCATACAACACCGGTTGATAATGCATGTCCAAAGCTAAATATTTAGTGGTTACTATGTATGTTTGCATATCACAAGAATTTTAGAAAAATAAACGTCGTGACCCCTGCGGTGTCTGTGTCCCCATTTTTTGGAATTGTCATGTCTCGTATCTATGTTTGTGTCCGTATCCATGCTGCATAGGTTACTTGCCACGCTACTCAGCTCTCGCTGTAAGAAAATGGGGATCAAAGAAAGTTTGGTTTGTAATTGAAGTTTTTACCTCATTCTTCTCTTGTTTAGGAAGGTTTGCTGAGTGACCCACCTGCAAATACTGATGCCGGTACTCCCAAGACAGCTCTGGCTGCAACTAATCTGGAATCTGGCGGGTCCAAGGGTGCAATTATAAAAGCGGCACTTGACAAGTTGAAAGCGTCTAAGAAGAGTGGCGATGATTCTGAAAGCGTGCCTATTGGGGGAGAGGCAAGAGAAGAGCCCGTGCCGAAATCAAAGTCTGAGCATAGGACAGAAGCAAGTGGGGAGCGGAACAAGGAGAGGGATAGGGAAAAGGAAAGGGACAGGGACAGAGACCGGGAGAGGGAAAAGGAGAGACTAAAGGTCAGGGAACGTGATAGAGGAAGGGATTCTGATAGGGAACGAGAGCGAGATGATTCCGAAAGAGACAGAGACAAAGTCAAGGAAAGAGGTTACCGCTCCAAGGACAAAGGAAAGGACTCAGGTTTGTTATCGATTTTTGACAGCTATCACCAATCACTGTAGTTATAATTCTATGGAGGTTCTTGTGGTGCAATCATTTTACTTTCTTATAGGTCACGTTCCCGTCTGATGGAAGCATTGGATTGGACTATAAATCAAACGGGACCATAAATCCCACATTTGATTGTAACTTTTATGGCTAGGATCAATAATCCATCAGCTATTATATTTCACAAACCATTATTTAGCCCGTCATTACTGATCCTCTAGGACTAGTTATCCTATGAGTTTACATATCATTTCACTATCAGTCCAGTCACACAAACAGGGTCCTAATGTAACTTGTGTATCTGATCTGTCATCTTAATAATTCAGGAGGGCATTCAGACAAATCAAAGCATCATTCATCTCGAGGTTAGTACTTAATTTTGATTAAATCTTTGACTGAGCAAGTATGTTTAGTTAAAATATTTTAAGCACTGAGTTCCAGCTTCTGCAGATCGCGACTACCATGGTTCCTCTTATTCAAGGGAGAAGGATCGTCACAGACATCATTAATAAGCTTGAAACCTGATTTCGAGGTGTGCCTCTTTACCATTGCATAATGCTGTTGTATATGATGTAGTTTGCTGAAGTTGTAAGTCCATTTTAATGGAAATTGAGCATTGGGAACTTCTGTTGAGTAACAAGTCATTCTGTTAAAGCTTGAAACCTGGTTTTATTTGAGTAATTTTGTTTTGGCATTAACCATTCTCAAAAAGAATTGATGGGCGCATGGATCCCTATATGTCAGTGGAGTCTCCCTCCCTGCTTCCCCTTCTCTTCAATGGAAACTGTTGTTGGATATACGTGGATTTTTGAGTTAAATTGGATTCTGTTTTATCCGCTTTTTGGCTATATGACAAAAGTCGTATTGCACTATTCTTTTGGTTTTCAAATCTAATCCAAAAGCTATTAGAGAAATCAACATGTTCAGTCTTAGTATGCCGATCTACTGGGTTATTTCCGGGTGCCGATATAAGTGTTCTGTACTGATTTGATTTGATTTGATGAACTGATATGAAAAGGAGAATGGTGGGAAATTACAACTAGTACTTCCATATTCAGATCTGTCCCTTGTTTGCCGATCAAGAGGACTTGAAATGGAATTTGGTCACACTCAATTTTGCAGAGTAGATGATTTTTAGTTGTGGACTGGCTTGATATGATGAACTAATTGGTACCCGAATCTTGTAAGTTTACAACTAATGCACGGTTTTCCAAATCTGTGCGGTTGTCAGTTGAATATTTTTGCTGACCAATTGAGGACTAGAAAAAGAAATGCAGGATATGTTTTTTGGGCTTGAAATTTGGTCACTCAATTTTGCAAAAAAGGGTTTGTAGTGGCATACTCGAATGTTCCATAACATATTGGTTTGTATTAGTGGTCTATGATATGTACTGCTCTTAGATACTTTTAACAGTTCCGCAGGAGGAAATGTAAAAACTTAACTAGTACATTCCCAAGAGTTTTTCGTCGTATATATGGGGATGTAATTGAAGGGGCCTGTGGAAAAGGATACGCTCGGGGTTTCAAAACACATTCCCTCCTCGATTTCCCATATGATTTGTGGGGTGTGGGTGTGTGTTTGATCGGCTGTGTGGGGTGAGAGTTGGAGTAGTAGTTTCATCAAACTGCTTAAAATGGTGGTACGTTAAACGTTTGGTGGGAAGTCCGATATGGGACTCAGGAAGTAGGGAGGAAGCTGGTTCGAAGGTTGCATTGCATTCTTTGTGAGGGATGAATCACATGGGGGGCTTTACGTAGGTTTTTGAGTATAGTGGTTAATCTTTTATGTATGTGCAGAAGGATTGAAGAATAGGTTTCACACTTACTCATCTGCTATGAGTTTGTTTGTTGAGGGTTCTTTGGTGCATGGTTCTTGCAGGGTTTAGGTAGTTATTTTAGGAAGAGTGGAAGTGTTTTGTTGGGCTGGAGCAGCGGTTGTAGTTAATGGGATGTGAACCCATGTCAAATGCATGGAAGTACAGGTGCTTGTCACTCGGCTACCACTCGCCGCGGTACACTTGATAATCTTTTTGGTTCCTTAAATGCGTAACGTGTGGTATCCTTGTCTTTTTGGTTTTGGGAGCTTGCTATGGTTTTGATCTCCTTTCTTGTGTATGCCTTTTAGCTTGTTTCTTTTTCTGTATCTAATTTCTTATCACTGAATTGCATTTGGGCGTGTGATTCTACTTGTTCTGCGCTAAAGTTGGGCTTGTAGTTGTCGAATCCCTTGTTCTGCAAACTCCATTTTTGAAACAGAAAATGGGGAAGATGATAAGAAAAACTCTGTATGTCGATTTTCTGGCATCCCTGTCCTATACCTTATTTTCTGTTCCCTTCGCTATTCTTTTTCGCCACTGAAAGAGACATACTCTTTCTTAAATACAAGGGAAAGAGAATGAAGATCACCTCAACCGCTCATATGGGGCTTGAATCGACAACCTCTGCATGGAAAGAATGGTACAATGCTACTCCAGTTACCAAAGTGCCCCTAGTTTAAAGCGTAAATTGTTCTTCCTAAGTCATATTGGACTCCATTTTTTTTCTCTTCATGTAGCTCTCTTCTCTCCACAAACATAGGAGAAAGGGAGAGATTGAAAAGTGAAGAATTTCATAGACTGGGGGAGTCAGAATCTTTTGGCCGGAACTGGTTATATGACAACATAAATCTCAGGTTCGCATTTGCAATATACAGACCAGTTTTAGAGCAACAATTGCAAGAAGCCACAAAAGCACGCATGCCCAAAAAAAAAAAAAACAGCTTCTGCTAGAGAAAAAAATCCTAAAGCATTTTAATATATGGACAATTATTCTACAGCATCTTAAAACAAACTTGAAATATTTTACAGCATTTTAAAACAAACTTGAAATATTATTTGCTAGATCAACTAGTGTTTCTCCTTCCTAACCATTTACAGTTGTTTTCTTTCCTTTCCTTTTCACTCCCTCTCTTGTGTATGTAGTATATGTTGTATGTAGCCCTATCTCAATACCTTTGTCGCTTCCAGACAAGATATCAACCAAGGCTTTATGAGAAATGAGATTTTGCTCACTCCAATTTTGAAAGATCTTTTTAGGGATCAACTAGACCACGTATGGATGATGTTGAGGAGGAGCTGTAGCTGCTACAGTAACAGTTTGTGGTATGATCTCTCGAGTCCGCATGTAAGTCAAGAACTGACCAGGGAGCTCTTCCAACAGAACCTGAACAATGGATATCTGCCCACCTGCAGGGAAAAAAAAAAAAAAGGAAGAAAATTTGTTGGCAACACTGAAGCTAGAAGTGTAAACACAGAAGGCAACTAGACTGAAAAAAGTTTCTTAATTCTAACAGAGCTAAACACGATCGGAGAAGACTTTTTTTACTTTACCTACTCATATTTCACTCAACCCCATACCAATCCTCTCTATTCTCATCTCTATTCTTATAAAATACTATTAAAATATTATCCCCTCTCCTCTCTGCCTCACGCAGAAAATCAAACCCAGAAATTGACCCAAAATCAATTAACCCAACTATTGAACTGATCAAATCAGAAGAAGCCGCTTGAAAAACTCTGCCCGAAACAAACTCCTCCAGATCCTGATCGTAGAGAAACAAACTCTCGTCCTAAGGTTCAAGATTTTCAGATGAGAATTGATGCAGAGAACTTCTAAGGTTGAAGATTTTCACTCCCATGGATAATCTCTGCAAATCAGAAGAAGAACGTTCCATAAAGGCAAAGAGACAAAGTAAGGATGATGACAGATTTTCAATACTTGGAGAATCCAAATTTTTCTATCAAAATCAAACCCAGAAATAAGAGGAAGAGTTGATTCAAAATCTGGAAGTTCATAGTGAATGAGCTCCGGATGAGAGAAGCCACTGTCGGCTCTGAGCTAAGCCAAGTAAGGCGGCGGACTTAAGCCCCCGAAATTTGGCCAAAAATTAGGGCCCCTATACCTAGGTACGTAATATATATTTAATTAGTGGCTTCCAATTACCAGAGGAGATAGCTAGCCAAGTGGTAAGTTTAAGTCTTGATATCCAACAGATTCAAGGTTCAATTCTCAGCCCAAACAACTCTCAACTTTTTTTCCCCTTCTTTTGTTTTCCTTGAGGTTTATTATTATTATTTTTAAAGAAACATAGGGCTACTGTTTTAGAAGTTTGACTTAGGCCCTGAGAGAAGAATACAACATCATTTGAGAGAAAGAGAATAAAATAATCAAAACAAGTGGGATACAGATGAATAGTACCTCGACAAAAATACCGAGGTTTTGTGGCAGTAGCAATTTTACCTACCCTTAATTGAGGTGGGTGTAGAGCCCGTTTTATGAACTTGCCTAGGTAAAATAGATAAAATGGCTTTTTACCTATTCTGATGTACATGATCTTATACCTGAAAAACAAACACACCACACACTGCGCGCGCGCAGGCACACACAGAGAGAGAGAGAGAGAGAGAGAGAGAGAGAGAGAGAGAGAGAGAGAGAGAGAGAGAGAGAGAGAGAGAGAGAGAGAGAGAGAGATTGTATTTGGTTTGGTAAGGAAAACTTGCATCTTGTGAATTTCTGTAAGGACCCTTTTCAGGAGAGGAAATGAAGCTACTACGTCTCTTTTTACGAAAGGAAAAACATAAGAACCTGTTCAAGTTATGATACATTGGGACATGGTATCTTGTGAATTTCCGTGGATTTGAAAATCAACTTGGACTACAAATTCATGGGAACCACCTATTAAACTACAAACTTTCGCAGTTACGTAGCCGACCCCAATTAATTGAGACTTAAGGCTAGGTTTGGTTTGGTTATAAACTGTGTGTGATGGAAAGCCCAGCAAAAAATTGGAATCTATGATATATGCTGGGACATGGTATTATTATTATTATTTTTTTGAATTCTTCAAATTCGTCTGATGCTATTATTATATTTCGATTCTATTGTATGTGGGCACTAGTCAGGTAAGGTAACCATGCTTACATTCAATCCAATTGGATCCAACTCTAACACCTTCTGTACTCCGGCAGACTTAACCAAAGGCAATGTTAATGTCATCGTTCACAGTGGAAATTTTGATGCTATCAGCGCTAATCAACCAGTGCATGTGAAAACGTTCAAGTATGGGGTTTCAATTATGCCCACATTAGACAAAAAAAGTCATAAAATGGACCTGATTTTCAGAACACACTACCATGCATGTGTAGAAGTGTTGAGTCTGCATGTGCATGTGCGTGCGAAAACATTGCAGTGATGCACAAATAAATATGATCATTAGCCAATCACTTTATGTACCCAGCCAAAGAAAGTAAAGGCAGGTAAAGAACTGATTTTGTGCTATAAGTTATATTCCAGTCATCTGTCGATGCCAAGATGGGGAAAAATAGGCATGAACTCACCATGCACTTCACGCATTGGAACAAACTGTACAATGTCTCGTGTAGCTATCCGTCCCATAGAACTCTCTAATCTTTGTCCGTTGTCAGCATCAAGGATCTGCAAGATAACAAGAATTATAACACACCAAATCATGAAGACAACTTTTAGGAACTGTAACATAGAAATGGTGACAAAAGGTAATGTAGGGATTTAAGTACAGAAAGAAGTTCGGACCTCCATTTGTGTAAAATCTGCACCACCAACTCCAACAATAAGAACTGAGAGGGGTAGATCAGGATGCCCGCACCAAAGCATTTTTAGTTTCTTGGAGATCAGTAAGGACGCCATCCTATAAAGACATGAAACATTTTATTACCTAGAGAAAGAACAAAAAAAAAAAAAAATAGTAGGGAAAAGGAGATTTAGATTGTTTAATCCGTACTGTTATAATAAGCAATACAAAATACTTGCTATTGGTAGAGGAGACGGAATGACCGGCGATATCTGCAGCTGTGTTGATCACTTGGCCGAACAAAGTGGGGCCAGCAAGAGTAACATTGCGCAAAGCACTAGCATAAGCAGCCATGATCCCTTCTACTCCTTCAACCTGAAAAAGGCGAATTGACCATTTTCTTTACTGAACTGCTCATACTAAACAATATCAGTATTAGTAATTATTATCCACAAGAATCAGTCACTGAAATGAGATATAGAAGGCAATATACTGACTGAAAATCACGATTACCTTCCCACGTGAGTATGGTTTTCCAATGTATGCAACAGTATTGCTCAAAAGAAGAGAAAGAAAGAAACAGCAGGACAATGCGAGCAGACTCAGTGATGCACCTCGGGGAATTACAGAATGAAAAGATATGTGACGAGATATCTTCTTACTAGCAATTCAAAAAGGTTTAGCCCTTCCCTATTAGGCTGGCTCAAGGCAAATTACAAAGAAATCAAAAGAACTTTGCCATAGGCTTAGTCTATAACACACACACACACACAGAGAAAAAACCCTACATGCATGATACTCTGATTTCCAAATTCTCAGGTCCACGGAAATTGTCTGTGATATAGTGACAACGACTAGCCGACAACAATTATCGTGAAGAGATCTCTGAAATGCTATCCAAAGTAGGCACGTGAGGGATGAAGATTAAGAAACTAATTGGCACATGAGAGCAATACCCTAGCTACACAAATCCTCTCAACCAACCAGTCTAATAGTTCACTTCGTCATGTCTTCAGCGGAATATGCCAGAAGTACAGGGAGATAAGATGGTACAGTACACACGCCGCTTCAGAGCTGCACAGTCCACTCTGGAAGAACAACCGGGACCCACAGTATCTATTATAGGCAACTCACTCGGTAAAGAAGAGGACTTACCATAATAACTACTTACACAAACTACAAACATGGAACTAAGTAAAACACTACGAGGACAGAGAACCACCAAACAATTCACCAGAGTCTTATTTAGAATTTAAAATCAACCACAAAAAATGGTCTTCTTCAATCGACAACAATATAACTGCTTTACTTTCCCTATTCTCCAAGTGCTACATATTATCCTTTTCTGATACGTACTCTAGAGTATCTTTAGTAGTAGTAGAATTTGGGCATCCCGTGTGTTAAAGCATCCAACTCAAAACCAATTGGCAAACAGTGGAGAGGCCGCCCAGGCTCATATACTAGTTTTGGAGGAGATAATTACCGATGTGGGACAAACTCCAACACCTTGTACTAACTTGAAACATGTAAAGTTAAAAAAAAAAATACATAGCAATAAGTTAGTTTTGGACTGAAAGCAATGAGCAAACTGATGAAACATAGCAACAACTCATAAAGATATGAAAACACGAGGCAGTAATTAAAAGAAAAACAGCACAACATTTCTTAATAAAAGCAAGAGTGCTTTACCTCAAAGCTACCTGCACTTCCATTCAAGTCAAAACAATGTGATACTAAACCGTCATATGTCCTTCCGCCAAAGCCCCAAGCAGGAAAGCGCCTATCTGAATCATAAAATTGTATAACCTCCCCAACCTCCATTATGGCCTGCAATGAGTTCAGTCAAATGACTCAAATTATTTACAGAACATATCAATGTATAAATATTTCTTACGACAATGCACAAATCAAAAAGGATGCACATAACACAACTATCAAGTCACTTCGGAGGTTAATTTCCTAACAACACGGTAAAACAACTAGGTCTAAGAGCATTCCCTCTTGTATTTTTATATTTTCGTAGTCTTCAGATAACTATTGTTTTCATATTCAACAAGAGGTCTCTTCTCCCTTTTTCATATGGAAGGAAACTACTCTTGATACTGTATTCTGATATGTTCTACTTCCAAATAGAAAGCTCATTAGGAGAAGGGGTGGCACCCAAAACACTACTTAAACCATGCCAGTGATGCCACTAGGAGGGGCAGTTTCCCTATTAGAGATTGATTTGATCTGATCGCGGCGAAAAGTAATGTGGGACTACAATTTTTCTTGCTTCAACTAATTTATTCACACTGCAGGAAGTTTCCAATTGCCATCTGACTGGAAGTGGGGCAATAGTTCTGCTAATTAAGCCTGAGAAAATTTGGGTGGTTCATGAAGAAAAGATGACCGCTAATTTGAGGTGTTAGAATTAGCATGAGAAGACCAGAAGCTATCCATAGCTCTGGCCCCCTAAAGGGCTAGCCCCCTGTGGGGCGGGGGAAATGTTTGCTCATTGATTCAACACTAACTTGAATCAAAAAGCGAACCAAAAATCATAAAGATATTTATGCTGCTTCATTTCATATTGGAGTGATCTACTTGTACTTAGGTATGAATATATTAGTTCTTGCTTTCTATCCAAATTATTTGTAATTTACACCCTGTATCAGTCTTTCATTGAATTGAGCTATCGCAATGGGAAAAGAATTGAAATTTAGTCTTTGACGATATTAATTAGGGGACAATTCAAAATAAAATAATTATATTTTTTGCAATCAAAATCGATTTCTACAACGGGCATGATAGATGTGCTTTGCATGTCGCGATGCACCTAGTTCTTTAATAAGTTCCAAACGGAGCCTTAAATTTCCACAAAGGAAAATGATATTGGGATTCCAAAAATTGATGAAGGTACTCCAAAAAATAAAGGAAAGCGATTACATGAAATGCACTTCTTTTATGCACGGCTAATTCTGGAACTGTTGGGTAGATTGTATTTCGTTTAGGCAACTTGCGACTTCTGATGTGCCCACACAGCTCTTTTATATTTTTACTCAGAACTTCCTCCTATCCTTCAGCAGTTATAGGATATGGGTAGTCCACGGCTTAAATTTTTTCTTTTAAATCCAATTCCTCTAGTATTTGAGCTTTTATAGTGTCCCTGTGGTCCATTGTATGGGTTAGGGTACAAGGATCTCATGTTCTATTTTTTTGACATAACTTAAGCTTAAATTTTTTTACATGAGCGCATACGTTTTAGAGACTTTTCAAGTAAAACTGAGTGGATTTTTTTATCTGTAGTCCTAAGGTAGCTCATTGTCCAGTCTATTTCCCAAACCCATTTACTTCGGCATGCAGGTTTCATTGTTGTTTGACGTAACTGGAGCTCAAAAAGCCGAGAAAAAAAAAACTGGAGCTCAAAAAATGAGCGGCTACGTACAGAGACTAGTTAACCGAATCTGGGTGGGTTTTGAACTTAGTCCTAAAGTAGCACATTTGCTTACCTGTTCCCTAAACCCCATATAGTTCAACATAAGCGTGTTTTCGGAACACAAGTTTGAATGAAATCGTGTGTCTATTTCTTCTTTTTTTCCGCTATTACCTCTCACTTAAAGCATGTTTAAATTGTGCTTCCATCTCCAAGAGTTTTTTTGGGCATGCCTTCATTGGGGGGGAAAAAAAAAAAACCATAGGAAGCACAGTTTTCCTTGTAAAAGGCGTGATGTTTTGAGACCTGTTTTCATCAAAGTTCAAACTACTAGGGGTTTGGAGAATATGCCAAACTTTTGTTTGGGGATGAACCTATGAAGTGTAAAAACAACTTCCGTTTGTTGGAACTCTAGGCTTGTGTAAATTCACCAAATATAATGCTTTTCACTGCTTAATTGGCTTGGGTGTTGACTTTCAACATAATGAAATCTAGCGCAGTCGTAAACCTAGTTGAGTGTATCAGAAGGGAAATTCTTCTGCACTTCTTTGTTATTATTTTTTCCTTCATAAACAGCATTGTCAGGTAGTTGAGATGAGCTTAGCTAACTCCTTTGGTCGATTTCCTTTGTCAAAAGATTAGTTCAAGTTTTGAAAATGCTATTAACTGCAAATGCTAGACTTAGTGTATGAACTAAATAAGCTTCTCTTCTGCTGATATTAGTGAGATGCTTCAAAATTTTCATTTGTCCCATTGTGAATTCCATTTTCTTTTCTCTTGCTGCAAATAAAGGCAAAAGACGATTTTGTCTGCCATGTTTTTCAACTGACTAATTGTAAGTGGCCAGGTACTACTATGACAACCCTGAGCATTTAAAGGAACTCGGTGGAATTGAGATTGGAAAATATGTAGCTGGTGGTATTGTCGTTTTCAATCTCGATACAAAGCAAGTTAAATGGAGTGTACAGCTAGATCTAAGCACGGATACTGGAAAATTTCGTGCCTATATATTATCTTCCCCGACTGTTGTCGATTTGGATGGTGATGGGAACTTGGACATTCTTGTCGGAACTTCTTATGGATTGTTCTACGTTTTGGATCACAAGGGTAATCACACGGACTGCTGCTACCGTTTCATTATTTTCTTATTCTAGAGCTACTTGCAGTATGGTCTAAATCTGCCCCGAGGTTTTTCTCTCACTATGTATGCGGTGATGTAGGTGATCTGCCTATTGTTCACTACTAATGCTTAACAACTACCACAAATCGTGATGCCCTTATCCAATGCAAGGGCAACTCGTTTCCTGATTTTTTTCGCATCTGAACAAGGAGAGCCAATAATTTCTGGGTCTTTCGGAAAATATTCTCCATGTTTGTTGAGCTTGAACGTATTAGAGTACACCACCTTGTCCACTGACTGCTAGGTCTATGGATGTTCCTGGTGCTTGTCAATTCTTCAAAACCAACTGTCTTTGGGTTCAAGTTTAGCTCACAGATACTTTTCAGAATGAGAGTTGTGTGGCCAAAAAGAAAATCCACATCAATAATTAATTGAATAAAGTTGACACAATGCGTCTTTCATTTAGTGTTAAATTGGCATACATGGCACTTGCAAAAAGATTAATGTCGTGAATGGATAGTTTTCTAACTGCTTTTGAATACTTGGGAGTTGGGATATGTTTCATTCTTTTTGGCAATCGGGTTGCTGATATATCTACACCGATTCAGGTAAGGTGAGGGAAAACTTTCCTCTTGAAATGGCTGAAATTCAAGGAGCTGTAGTTGCAGCTGATATCAATGACGATGGCAAGATTGAATTAGTCACTACCGATGTACATGGAAATGTTGCTGCGTGGACTGCACAAGGAAAGGAAATTTGGGAAACACATATCAAAAGTCTTGTTCCACGGGTAAGATGTAGCTAGCATCTTATTTCCTTTAATTTGGTTGCAGTGTGGATTGTTAAGTTTAAACCATAAAAGTGATCGATCTCACGTGCATTTATCTGTGTCGTTAGTAAATACTAAATACTTTTGTTCTTCTAAGGGACCCAGCATTGGTGATGTAGACGGGGATGGCCGTACTGAAGTTGTAGTCCCAACACTGTCGGGGAACATATATGTTCTTAGTGGCATGGATGGATCGGTTGTACGTCCTTATCCCTATAGAACTCATGGGAGAGTGATGAATCAAGTTCTTCTAGTTGACTTGAGCAAACGTGGGGAGAAAAAGAAGGGTCTGACTTTGGTTTCTACGTCGTTTGATGGTTACTTGTACCTGATAGATGGACCCACATCATGTGCTGATGTAGTGTACATTGGTGAAACTTCGTAAGATCCTTTCAATCCTTTAATCACTTAAACACATCAACTCTTCTATTTGTGATCTGAAACTCAGCTGAAATTTGAAATGTTAACATTACAGATCTAGCATGGTATTTGGCAGACAATGTTGACGGTGGAGATGATCTCGACCTTGTTGTGACAACAATGAACGGAAATGTTTTCTGTTTCTCCACCCCAGCTCCACATCATCCCCTCAAGGCAGAACAGAATGTTTATCTGACTTGTTCTTGTTATAATGACATCCATAGTAACTTCATTTATGAGTGGAGTATAAGTTTTTGTACATTTTCAGGCATGGAGAGCACATAATCAGGGACGGAATAACGTTGCTAATCGCTTCAATCGTGAAGGGATTTATATTTCGCCTTCTTCCAGAGCTTTCCGTGATGAAGGCGGCAAGAGTTTCTGGGTTGAAATTGAGATTGTAGACAGATACAGGATTCCATCTGGGTCCCAAGCGCCTTATAATATCACTGTAAGATGTACCCTCCTACCTCGGTAAATTTTGTCGGTTTTAGCTCCTATAAAGACTGACTCTCTTGAGACTCCTCCAACCTCACTTCTTTTGCCCCACCCCGGTCTCATAATGGTGATTTGAACTGTTTATCCCGTAGGCCCTTCCGAAAAGCTGTTGAACAAATTGTGTTTTGTTTTTTAAAATGGACGGCAAATTTGATTTCAAGCTTAAGCAATCCTGTTGTGGAAAACAAAACACGATTTGTGCTTGTGTCTGTTGAAATCAAGATTATGTTATTGCATAGATAGTCTGGCTGGACTTACGAGATGAATGGTTGACATTAATGTCCGGAATGGGGCAAAAAGAAAAGCAAACGATTTGAGGAGTCTTGAGTAGGGCTGAAGCCCATTTGGTTTATCTTTCCTATTATCTGATAATTTTTATGTTGCTCGAAAACAATGTAGACAACCTTGTTAGTTCCGGGCAACTTCCAAGGAGAGACAACGATAAAGCAAAACCAGATATTTGATCGCGCTGGAAAATTCAGGATTAAACTTCCAACAGTGGGAGTAAGGACCAGGGGAACAGTTTTGGTGGAGATGGTTGACAAGAACGGAGTATATTTCTCCGATGAGTTCTCCCTCACTTTCCATATGGACTACTACAAATTGTGGAAGTGGCTTCTCCTCCTCCCTATGCTTTGGATGTTTGGCGTGCTTGTTATCCTTCGTCCGCAAGAGGCCATGCCATTGCCCTCATTTTCACGAAACACCGACTTGTGATAGTTAGCTCGTCGCAGTTCCAATCACATAATTGCCATTGCCAAAACCTCATGGAATACATGTCTGTATAATGACCAGTGCCCGAATCATCTTACAGGCAGGAAGATGATAAACGTTGCATGGAATGTTTGCATTGAACAGAGGGAGCAGATGAGTTCATGCTGGCTGAAACAGGTCCGAATTTGATATTCGAAGATACCATGTCGAACCCATTGTATGTTTTCAGACCTAGTGATTTCTTTGTTCGCCATTTTCTGCGTTGTCCGATGTAATTTTTCTTTTTTGACCTATTGCGAGGTATAATCTGAGGGGAAAAAAGATGTTTATTGACTGTGTGAGGTCGCCTCGAGCAAATGTTTTGAAGTTTTTCGACAAGGGTGGAATTATTTTCGGGTTTCATGGTTAGGCCCTGAGTAGTTTTCAAGTAGAGGATCAGCTCAATGAATCGAACTTAATGGAGTTTTTACAAGGTACCGAAAAGTCCAAGCAAATACACGAAAATTAAACTAACATAGAAAAAAAAAGAAATGTTGCAGAAAACCAGCCGGTGTTGGTACCCGGGACGTCCCATAATGCGCGGGCTGGTGCTGGTATGATCTCGTGCGAGAGAGCGAGCGTGAATCCGTCTTTTAAAAACCTCCTAAACAATTAAAATTGGTGAGTGCGAGAATTGAGAGGACGGCCGTAGATTGCGAGCGGGAGTGAAAGTCATTTTGAAAGATTAATGTGACGAAGATTGGTACACATCGATTCAGGCTTGACAATGTGGACAAAAAGCCTGGTTATTGTATAAATTCATGATGAAGATTTTTCATGAATGATCCGATATGGGCATCTGAATCCGAACCCAATTGGAAAATGACGGCCAAAGACGTATTTTGATAATTAATAGCTGTCAAGAACATGCTGAGAATATTTGCTAATAATGAAAATGTCCTTGGCGGGTATTAATTATCAAAACACGTCATGGACCGTCATTTTTCCTACTGATTATCGGATTGGCGTTATATCGTTTTTTTTTTTTATCAGATCCGGATTGGATCAGGTTTATTGACGGGCCTTAATTCCTCCATTGGGCCAGGCCTAAATTCCTTCTGTGGGACCCAAAGTTCAATCCCATTTCGAAAACTCGCAACGTACACTGGATTTTGCACTGATTTCCCGCCCTATATATCGCTCCCTCCACTGATCCAGTGAAGTCAGCTTCTCTCTCTCTCTCTCTCTCTCTCTCTCTCTCCGGTTAGGGCTTCCCATCAAGGATGAAACGAAATCGCAAGCTCAAGAAACCAGACACGTCTTCCAAGGTACATTCGTATCATCTTGGAACACAGTCTCTCCCCTGCATTTAAAACCCTAGCCACTTCCTAGCACTTCAATACGCTAAAGTATTTGCTTGAATCCACGGCAACATTGTTCCTATAACTTCACCAATGCAATTCCCACTGTTTGTTTTGGTTTGTAGCTAATTTTGAAAGAAGTGATTGGATCAATGGACTTTTGCCTAAATTAATTTTTTTCTAAACGTAAACGATTTAAAGTGAATTTTTATTTATCTTTTTTTCAGTATTTGTAGGATTAATTGTTCCACTCGTCAAGAGGAAATTGAAAAGTTTAAAAATATAGAGAAAAGTAGAAAAAGTTCATATAATGACACGGAAGATAACTTTTTTGAACTATTACCATCTTTAATCGATTACAAGTTTTTTTTTTTTTGTGAATTTTTTCGGAATTAATTGTTTTTATTGACGAGAGCAAACGGAATAGTAGAAAAGTATAGACTCAAGTTAGCTCATACAAAAACAACACGAAAGACATTTTTTTTGAATTTTTTTCCGTATTTGGCGAACTTTTTAATTTTTGACCTTTTAAAGATTAATACAAAAAATTTGACCTTTTAAAGATTAATACAAAATTTTTGACCCGAATCTAAAAAAAGACTAACAAAAAAGAGTGAAAAAGAACCCCTAAATTTTGGCCAAAGTGGACCGACACTCAATTCACTGATGTACTTGCTTGAATATTCATCTAAGTAGACGGCTACATTGTTGATATAGCTTCACAATGTGATTGTCAACTGTTTGTTTCGGTTTTGCAGCTGATTTTGAAAGAAGTCATTGGATTGACTACGAAGAATGCGAATGGATTGGCTTCGAATACTTTCAGCCCGAACTGCGTTTATGTGGCGGGGTGTGTTGTGGTGGTTTACAATGTGGAAATGGACACCCAATCCCACTTCATGGTGTCCAATAGAATGCCAAAGCCGTTGAGCTGTGTTTCCATTTCCAAGGATGGGTGCTTTGTTGCGGCTGGAGAGGTAGGATTGTATTGTTCATCTAGGATTTATTGAGTTGGGTTGAATGGTAGATGTTCAATCTTATCTTATGAACAACAAAAATTTGACTTAGCTGTGTCAGTTTTCTTGGGTTTGGGGTGATTAAACTTGAAGAAAATTAGAGGACTTTGTTGCGTGCACCTACTGTAACTATGAAGTTTTTACATGTGAAAATGATGTCAATAGAAATAAGAGGCCTACTTATACAGAGAGTAACATAGGTAGGCCTTTCAAAAGTATACAGTTGCAGTTGATATCACTGTGGTGGAGTGCTGGAAGAATAGTTTACTGACCTCTTCCTTTTCAGTGTATTTTCATATTGTTCGCCTGAATTTGTTTAACATAATGTTGCAGTCAGGCCATCAGCCTGCAGTGCTAGTATGGAACTGCACGAGCATGGCTTTATTATCTGAACTGAAAAGCCATCAATATGGAGTGACGTGTACTGGTTTCTCACCTGACGGTTAGTTTAAACAGTCAGTTGGATCTTCCACACTTGCAATATGTTTTCGTTATACTTCTTGCTCCTTGTGGAAATGCCATCATGATGATGATGTCTCCATCTTTTTTTATCCTTTTGTTAATGAAGCTTCTTATCCTTCCTTTACAGGCAAATATCTAGTTTCTGTTGGATTTTCTCAAGATGGATACATTTGCCTCTGGGATTGGCGAAATGGGGTGTTAGTTACAAAGGTTAAAGCGTGTTCATCTTGTTCTTCTGTTGAATCGGTTTGCTTCTCATCAGATGCAAAATTCATTGTGACTGCTGGGAAGAAGCATCTGAAGTTATGGAAAGTTGGGATATCGATAAGACCTCGTGCAAATGTTGGGGTCAAGTCTTTGGTTATGCATGGGAAGCCCATGAATATCGGTTTCCAGAAAGGATACTCATTCATAGCTGTTACATCTCCCTTTTTGATTAACAGTGGCCTTGTTAGCGGTGATCAGGCTGGTGAAAATTTACCTTTCTATGGATTGACCGATACAGGTGGCTTAGATTTCGTTTCTATATATTTGTTGTGTTTTAGATATTTCATGTCTTTAAATACTCTTTCTTTCATTTACAGGTGTTTTATGCCTTCTAAATTCTGGGTTGTCTATACGAAATTCAGTGGACTTGAAGGTACATGTAACATATGATTGCTAATCCAATCAAGTAGTTGATACGAAGGCCAATTGTTAAAGTATCTAACTCAAAACAAATTGCCAATGAGTGGAGAGGCCGCCCCGGCTCATGTACTAGTTTTGGAGGTTATAACTTGTTGTTTAGGAAGGAAAAGTGTGTAGGGTATTGTGTTGACTAACCCTAACACAATCAACTCTTATTTATATAATGAGAAATCATAACATAAGACTACATTAACCAATGTGGGACTACTAGCAATACTATATTCTAACACTCCCCCTCAAGCTGGAGACTCTCTAGCTTGTTACATATCAACCAACGAAACAATTACCTCAACTACTAACAGCAATAACGAAAAACAACCAACTTGTTAAAATAATGGAACAACATTCAATAGTAATGACCAACGAACGACTTCAACCAACGAAACGACTTCAACAAATGAAACAACTTCAACAACCAACCAACTTCAACGACTTCAACTTCAACGATTTCAATGACTTCAACGACCAACAAACAAATTTAACGACCAACGAACGAATTCAACGACCAATGAATCAACGAACGAATCCAACGACCAACGACCAACGAACGAATTTCAAAGACCAACGAATCAACGAACGAATTCAACGACCAACGAGCGAATTCAACGACCAACGAACAACGAACCAATTTCACCTACCAACTTCAACGACCAACAAAACCAATTTCAACTACCAACTTCAACAACCAATAACAACCAACTTCAATTACCAACCAACAACCACCAACTTCAACGAAATATACGACAAGACAAGATATGTTACCACGCTCACCAAAAGCATGGCCAAAAACCCGACTAGGAAACCCAGAATTATGACCATGTCCACGACTGAATGAAGAACCAACAGCAACAGAGATAGCGGAAGTAGAATCAGATTTCATTACAAATATATCACCGGGCAAGAAACTAGCAATCGACCAACAGATCAACCCAACATCATCAATAACCAAGACCCAGAACCTCAAAGTAGCAGATTACCACTTTAAACCAATAATATAATTGAACGAAAGCCGTCTACTGACTAAAACAGCAAGAGTCGCTGATGAACAGTAACGGCAATGAACATTATCAATGCGAACAGTAATTTGCGAACAGTATGCAATGAACAGTAATTGGTGAGCTGTGATTATGGCAATAGATTTCAATGGAAGGGATTAAGGTTAGGACAGAGGCTAAGATTAGGGTTGTGATTTTAGGGTTGTGGAGGTTTGGGATTATTGGTAGTAGATTTAGGTTTTCATGGTGAGATGATGATGGCGGTAGAGGGTGGCAGCTAGGGTTTTGTATATCTAAGGTGGATGGTGAACCCGCTCTGATACCATGTTGTTTAGGAAGGAAAAGTGTGTAGGGAATTGTGTTAACTAACCCTAACGCAATCAACTCTTATTTATATAATGAGAAATTATAACATAAGACTACATTAACCAATGTGGGACTAATAGCAATACTATATTCTAACAAATCAATGTGGGACAAGCCGTACTAGCCAAATGGTTACGGGCTTAGTGCTGGTGGAACGGTGGTTGTAGTTTCTGTTTAACTTGAGCTCTTTTGCAACTTCTAGAAGGTGAACCTGTCCGCATAATCTATGCATGTCACAAGCTATTTATTTTCTTTATCTGGCTATAGATACTGGTACTCATGCCATGAGTTGCAGTGTTGCGTACAAACCATGAATTGCAAAGTGGGAAGTGAAACTGTTACATGGGAATCATTGTCTTTTCTTTTTTGTTCTTTCAGTAGTAAAGTGTTCACTTACTGTTCTTCTAAGATGAATAAGAAATAAAAGTGAAAACAACATATAGGGTGCCTGAATCTGATCACGAATCATGATTATGCTGCTAATTAATGGGGTAAAACACTACGATGTGTTGTGTATCTTGAGGAATTCGTTGTGCTTGTAGTTGCATCCTCAGGTTTCTCAGTATAGCAGTTTTTGCAATTATGGCGTCCAAAACTGGATGCTAAGACAAAGTGATACAAATATGATTATTTACCTGACATAAATGGAATATTTTGGAGCCCCTCTTGCCTGCAACTATCAAGTTGTCATAGCTCCTGTCTCCTGAAATGTACCGAGATAACGTGCTGCAAACCTCTTCAGGATATCATTCTCATGATGGCTGTTACCTGCTATTTCAATAATTTGTGGCACCTACTGTTCAGGTTAATAAAGCTTTTGCACTAACTGCATCCAACAAGTTGATTGCTTGTGCATGCAATGATGGAGTCGTAAAACTCTTCACCATCGAGTTCCTTAAATATTCTGGAAGTTTACAATACACTGAGGCGAAAAGACGTGGGACGGCAGACAATAAAGAGTGCCACGAAAAAACCAGCAAAAAAGAACTTCAGTCGTTGTCCACTCTTCCTCATGCACTTGCTTGTCAATTCTCGACCTCCGAAAAGCTTGGTTAGTTAGCTGTCGTCATAGTTGGATTCACCTTTTACCTATGGTCATTGATTAATGTCTTTGTTCACAGTGGTTGTCTACGGAGACCACAGTCTGTACATATGGGACATTCGTGATGTAGACAAGGTGATTGCTTATATCTTGGTATTTCTCACCCATTACGTGTTTCTCAATATGGTCTTGGCTTCCTTTACCATCCGCCCTTTCTCTGGATTTCTGATTGGCTTATTAGTCCCCCCCCCCCCCCCCAAAAAAAAAAATCCAGGCTACCAGGTGTTGTGTTCTAGTTTCACACAGTGCATGCATATGGGATATTAAGAATCTTCCCTGTGAAAACATGCATGATTCATCTCTGGCATGTGCGGCTAGAGGTTGTTCGGGTGGTGTTTCTTTTGCAACATGTTCAGCCGATGGTACCATAAGGTTTTGGGATCTTGCATTGCAACTTGTTACCTCCGTGAATGACCCAACTCTTGCTACAAGCCACAAATTTCTATTGACTAAGCAGGATAAAGCTACATGTTTAGGTAATCACTGTGTTGCAAAGCCTTTACAGGGGCATGGATTTATATGTCATCTGTACAAGTATATGTACGCTAAATATGCTGCTGTTAGATTATAGCTGTTCTCAGTTCTTTGATGTGTTTCTATTTCCATCTGCAGTTAGCGCTGGAGTTTTTGAACGAGATTCTGTGGAGCTAGGAAATAGCACTCCTGGGTTGCGGTCAATGGCAATTAGTTCAGATGGACAATACCTGGCTGCTGGAGATTGCCAGGGTAACCTCCATATCTATAACATACACACGTCTGAGTATATCTGTTTTCAGGTAAATGTAGGCACGTATCTGAAATGCCAAAATATCTGCCATGTTAAACACTGACAACATGACGGACATGGGGTTTGATTTTTCTCATTCTATGTGCTTTCAAGTCTACACAAATGACCAGTAGTGTTGGGGATTATATGACAGGATACTCATGATGCTGAAATCTTGTCATTAAGCTTTAGTTCATCAAGCAAGACGAACGCTAAATCTGGAAAGAGTTTAGAAAGCCGTTACTTTCTTGCTTCTGGGGGACGAGATCGGATGATTCGTCTTTATGATGTCAAAAGGTTAGGTAGTAACCCGTTAGAGATTTTCAGGTGTAGAATGTATCTTTCAATTCACCAATTATAGTTGTTTTCTCCAGGAATTTTGATGTCATTGGAAGTGCCGATGATCATTCAGCTGCTGTCACATCTGTAAATCTGACTAGCAATGGCTGTAAAATTCTAAGTTGTAGTGCTGATAGGTGAGTTCCTTTAAAAAAAGGTTCAAGTTGTAGTAGGGGTAGGTGATTCTTATACAGCAAGATTGTTCTTGGAAAGTTTCGTAAGCCCTTTGATTGAAAGAGAATAAATGGTATTTTGATGTTCCTTAGAATGATCGCCAAGGCCTCTTCTAACTTCCAAACAGAAGAAAGAGAAACCACTTGAAGAAACAGGGCGTAACCTAATGAATCCAAGCCAGCTTGAATTGAATTTACTATTTAGATGAAGCCTATACTCTTCCTCCCAGCAACTGTGTTGGTTAACTTGTTGAATTCAACAGATAACTTGGTTCAAATTTTTATTGTGTTGTCTTGTGAAACTGGCTGCCTCTGATCCAATGTTCCGACACATCTTATCACTGCAGTTTCTATAAGGCCAATGGCACGCTTCATTTCCAAGTGCAGTCTGACTACATTTATGTGATGTTTACATGTCTGTTTCTTGTTGTAGGACTCTGGTTCATGACGTAGCTATAACAGAAAGCGATTGTATTATTTGTGATCTTTATCATCAAATGGAAACTTATGGCACTGTCTGTGACATGGCTGTAGATCCTACTATGGAGATTGCTGTCACAGTGGGGCAGGTAAAAGGACATTTTTAAGTAAACAAAGTGTCAATTTCCTTGACTGTCTTCTACTACTAGCTATAACACTGGTCATCTCTTGTGCACCATAGAAACTGAATCGAGGCTGGTAGTCTGGCCTTGCAATGTAACAGAAGTATATAATGAAATTTCTTGTATAGTGGCTGTTACTTGGGGCTAATGAGTAAGTTCCACTGACAGGATAAGAAGATAAATGCATTAAAAATTGCTACTGGGAAGCTTATTAGATCATTTAAGCAAGAGGGCAATTTGGGAGACCCAGTAAAGGTGAGCTACGTAAGTATAGTTAGCTGAGCATGATTATACCTTCATCACGATGATCTAATGCTGTTACAAACTTTTTTGATAGGTAAATGTGGATCCAAGCTGCAGTTTTTTGGTTTGCTCTTACTCAAACAGGTCAATTTGCATTTATGACTTATTTACTGGGGAGATTGTTGCTCGAGCAGCGGGGCATGGTGAAGTTGTAACTGGCCTTATTTTTGTTCCTGACTGCAAGCACATTATTTCTGTGAGTTATTACCAAAATGTTCTGTTTATTTATGTGACTTATGCTGTATTGCATCTATGTCATGATAGACTTACCTACTTTTTTGATAAACTTAACTACTTACAGGCCATCCCTGGTTATACGTGCCCTACTGCCCTTAAGGTGACATGTCATCTAAGGTTTCACACTGTTCTTCTTGTCGAGTTTAAGAACCAATTTACAATTGGAAAATCATTGATAGGTTGAACTATATTGGCCAAAAGAGACCTACAAGTTGCATTGTCATTGGACTGTAAAAACTGGGGCCACCATTCCCAATAAAGTGCCGCCACCTCAGTTGGTTCGCAAGTAGAAATTTTGGTCCAGAAAGCTTCAGTCTCTGGTATAAGGAATCCAACAGCTGTAAAACAATATCCCTGCTGTTTAGCCCCCATACTTGTCGAATTTCATTCAGACGTTCATTTCTGTTTTTTCAGGGAAAATGAGCAAATCTAGGATGCTTCTTTGTTTGCGCTTGCTTCTGCCCCTTCTGTCATCATTAATGCTTCATGATATTTCAAAATATTCAGGTTGCTGGTGATGGTTGTATTTTTGTTTGGCAAGTGCCTATTCCTTTGTCTTCAAAGATGCTGCAAAAAATTAAGGAAAAGTCCATGCCATTTACTCCAACAAGTGTTGTTCAGCCTGTATCTTTTAGTGGAATCAAGTTTCATGAAGAGGATGACCACAAGTGCAAAATCCGTCCCGAAGAAGTGATACTGCCGGAATGCTCCAAAACATTAAGTCAAAAACATTTTTATCAAAGAGTCAGTCTTCCAGAGACTTCAGCATTTAAGTTTAGCATTTCCAGACTCCCCAGGTGGGCACAGGCCAAAGTACCTAGTCCGCGGGTCATGCCTATAGATTCAGACTATACCTCATCCCAGGTAATCCTAAATGAGAACATGTCCAAAGATTAAAAACAAGTAATTTAGTTGGTAAGGTGTCACTTAAAATTCTCGAATCTTCCCACTTATGTTATTTGTTTTAACTCTTTTTCTTGAGACTGTTGAGTTGCCTCAGGATTCTCAAAAAAACTGATTTTAAAACGTTCTCCATCCCCACTCCCAGAAGGAATTCTGTACGGTCAATAAAGTTTCATGCACAACCTTGTTCTCCAAATTTTAACAGTAATCCCCATTTTGTGGACTCCTACTTGGCAACACTTGTACCTTCCCTCAATGAAGTCTTTAGATGCCTTATTCTTCTCAACCAGACTATTTAAACTTCTTGAGCTTTTGTGTGGGAGAAAAATGACAGCTACCAACTAAATTTCTGATAGTGGTTTAATGTACTGCCTAGGGTCTTAACGTCTATTGATCCTGAAAAGATTAACATGCTCTGCATATTTGAGGTTCTGATTTATCTCTATTCTCCTCACTTTCGATATTGATACCAGCAAGCTGGACTGAAAGTGTTCTCTCCCCTGCCCTCGGTTGGCAGTCATAGGGGCCCTGACGTTCAAACTCCGTCTACACATGGCGTCAAAGGAAATGAGCCATTTCTCGGTAGCATGTCGAGATATTCATCTGACAATGATACTACTGGCCATGGTTCTCGAATGCCCCAAGAAACCTATAGGTGAGCTTTCATTAATTTTGTGAGCTGATTTTTGTTCTGTGAATGCATAGTTCTTTAGTTCATGTTCTCATGGTTTCACTTTTTTAATTCAGGAAGAGCTTTGCTTTGGACAGGCGTTGGTTCACCATTCACACCGTTTGCTTGGATTTACTAAATTCCCCAGAGGTTTGGGACACGAAAGAAATGAAAACGCCAGTGACAGTTCGAAGTATGTGCAAGGCAAAACTGTTATTTTAAAATCATGTCGTTTCTATCTTATGCACTAATGGAAGCAAGAAGCATGAAGAAGGGAGACGTTGACTATATCAAGTTTCAAACTAAGTTTCATAGCTTGATGATTCATGATGTGCTCATTTAATTATTCCTTTTGTGAACAACCAGAAGTGCCCTTCCTTCTCTCTGACTAGCTTTGTTATGCAACATGTTCCTGTGCTATAAATAAATAAGTGGTTGGTTAGCTTCAAAATTTTCGTGCACATACTGCCCAGATGCTTTGTCAGGCCTGATTTAGGGTTAATACATGAGTTAGTGGCTGGCCTTGGTACAGTTTTTATTTATTTATTTTTATTTTTTATCCCCGCTGGCCTTGGTACAGTTGCTCTTCGTTTTACATACTCTTTAATGGTAGCCATTGAAATTGTGCTGCCATGCGAAACTGCATTATAAGTTTGTTGGTAATGACATTGCAGTTCTTGCCTACGGGAAGTAACAAGTCTATAAAATCAATAACATAGCGAGGTATCCCTGTTTCTTCCAAGCATTGAAACTAACGTTTTGGTACACAATCAACTGACTTTGTTTCTGTTGGGGATCGGGGGAGTCAAACGCACACAACACAGAGACAAGAATTTACGTGGTTCGGCTGGAATGCCCGCTCCACAAAGAAAACACAAATGTACAATAATATTTGGAGGAGATCACAACACTCTCAGAGTCTCAAGTCTCAGCTCACTTTCTCACTCTTGCACTCCGGTTCTCACTATCTATGTAACAGCCTTACACTACCACACTTTACCAAGGGTACTAAGATTAGATTATCTAGGCCAAAGCGGGTGGAGCGTGTAGCCTTCAACTGATGGACATGGCACACCGACCAAAACCTCCTTCAATGTCCCGTAGCTGCTGCAGCTCTGTATCTTTTTTCTGTTGCTGTGCTTCTTATTAATCCAGGCTTCTAGAAGATGATTTTTGGCTTACCAATAATCCACAGTTTCTGATTAATCGTGTTGCCTTACCATGATTAAAATGCACAATGACTGGGAGAGCAAAGTAGATAAAAACCTAGTCCTGACTCCTGAGCAGTGCAGGCAAAGACAATATATAACTGTCAGTTATTAGAGATCGTAGGGGAATTTATTTCATTCCTTCTATCCTGTCTTAATCGTGCAGTAATTGTTTTCATGCAGACAAAGACCTAGCTGTGGAGATGACAAGTGATATCGAGGTTATTGAAGTCTCATCCAGGGATCCTGATGAGAATAATTTGGAGGAATCTGCTTTTGGGCTTAGTAATCATGTTGATGCGAAAGTTGCCTCTTTAACAGAACAAGCTAGACGAAACAATCCTGGTTCAGCAAGCCATAACAGTGACCGATTCGAGATAGATAATGCTTGTGCATGCCAGGAGGTAGCCGTTTTAGAAGTCTCAGAATCATTTCAGTCAGAAACAACTGAAAATGCAGTACAGGCAACGATAAACGTCAACGCCTCATGCATACGATCTCGAGAAAAGGATCCATTTAAGCAGAACCTTGGCCATTCGTCAGCAAAGATTGAGGTAGGCAGTGTCCTTGCATAGGTGATCAACCTTCTCTAGATAGTAACTTGAGGAAGTATAATACTCACTCACTATTTGAGGTTGCAGGATGCATCCAAATATGTTCCCTTGCTATGAGGGTTAAAACGAACAACTCCGAGATAGTTTTCTTAACTGGAAGAACTACATTTCTGTTTCAACCCCCAATTGGAACTTAGAAGTTGATGCGGTAAATTACTTGTCAACTGCTAATCAAAATTGCTTTAACTTATACTTGGGTAGCTTCAGCCATTTCTCCTAAACCAGTAATTTTATGAATAATAGTTCAAAGTTTAGGTATGTAGTATTGGTCTGCGTTTCCTTTAATCTGAAGTTCTGCGGTTACATGTTTGTTTTCCTCTGTAATTCTAGCCATAGATGGATTAAACAACACCCCAAAGAGCTGTGCAAATTTTTTTTTTTGGGGTCCAAAATGGCTATTGATGTGAAGTCAGATTATTATGTGTGCTTAGTTTTGTGTTTATGCTTCATGGGAGATGACCTATTAGTTACATAAACATTGCACGAAGTCTATCTTTATGTGTTTTCTGTGTTTAGACAGGGGAAAGGAAGTTGTCAGCAAGGAGAAGCTACTCGGGACAATTCATTCTGCGACAGGACCTTCTTAGAGGCCATGAAAATCTTTTTGAAACACCCATTAGGGATTTTGGTGGAGAAAGTATGAAACAGGAAAAAGAATCAACCTCGCGTGTTATGTTGGGGGACCTTTCAGTTCTGGTCCACGAAGAATCTCAAATGATAGAGACTTCTGAACAGGTATGTCCATTTTCCATGATTACCATGAAGCCATCGGCAGCTTTACTTTCTAAATTGAATATCCTGGAGGAACAATCAGACAAGCATAACAAAATTAAGAACTAATGTTGAATCAAGACATCGTTGAGATAATCATATATGGTCTTTTAAGCTTTGTACTTCGGGTCCATTTAGTTTGTCAAGTTTTCAAACTCTCCATGCATGAACGAATTTAGAGAGAGAGAGAATTGAGCGTGAGAATTCCTCTTCTTACTTTCATTAACAGAGAAAAGGGAATATATACAGCCCTACAATACAAATGACTAAAGTGCCCTTATGTACAAAGAATTTAACAAATAACACCCTAGCTAATACAAACTGACCAAATGAGACATGTCTCATTACATGTTGCTGATACAATCTAACACTCCCCCTCAAGTTGGTGCATAGATATTAATCATGCCCAACTTGAAGAGGATATGGTGGAACACCTTATTACTAAGACCTTTAGTAAACACATCAGCTAATTGGTCCTCGGATCTCACATAAGGCATGCATATTACACCACTGCTCAGCTTCTCTTTGATAAAGTGTCTATCAATCTCTATATGCTTTGTCCGATCATGTTGAACAGGGTTATGAGCGATATTGATAGCAGCCTTGTTATCACAATACAGCTTCATAGGACTGTGATCAACAATTCCCAAATCATGCAAAAAGGTTTGAAGCCATAAAAGCTCACAAACACCATGTGCCATGGCTCTGTACTCAGCTTCTGCACTTGACCTCGCTACCACAGATTGCTTTTTGCTTCTCCACGTAACTAAATTCCCACCAAGGAAAGTGCAATAGCCAGAGGTAGAACGTCTATCATCAATAGATCCTGCCCAGTCTGCATCAGTGAAGGATTCCAACCTCAAATGACCATGGTTTGAAAACAAAATTCCTTTGCCTGGAGAGGATTTTAGGTACCTCAAGATACGATAAACATCAAGGTGAGAAGAACGAGGGTCATGCATAAATTGACTGACAACTCCCACCGCATAAGAAATATCTGGACGTGTGTGAGATAAATATATCAGACGACCCACAAGTCTCTGATATCTTTCCTTATCCGCATGCTCTCCCACGCTGCCAAGATGATGATTGACCTCAATAGGAGTGTCAGCGGGCTTGCACCCCAGCATCCCAGTCTCCTCCAAGAGGTCAAGAATATATTTTCTTTGGGAAATGAAGATCCCTTTCTCAGATCTAGCCACCTCCATGCCAAGAAAGTATTGCATCGCCCCCAGCTCCTTAATTTCAAATTCCTTGGCAAGAAGAACTTTAAGCATCTGAAGCTCATTCACATCATCACCTGTCATAATTATGTCATCCACATAAACTATAAGGATGGCAATCTTACCATCACTCCTCTTGGTGAACATAGTATGATCAGCATGACTCTGCGTGTACCCAAATCTCAACATGGCCTTGAGAAATCTATCAAACCACGCTCTAGGTGATTGTTTCAAGCCATAGAGAGCGTTCTTCAACCTACACACCTTGCCCTTAGTGGTAGGGGAAGAAAAACCAGATGGTATATCCATATACACCTCTTCTTCCAAATCACCATGAAGAAAAGCATTCTTCACATCAAACTGTTGTAGTGGCCAGTTTCGAGTAGCAGCACAAGACAACAAGGTGCGGATAGAGTTCATTTTGGCCACTGGAGCAAAGGTTTCTTCATAGTCAATGCCATATGTCTGAGTATAGCCTTTGGCAACCAATCTTGCCTTGTATCTCTCAATAGTGCCATCAGCTTTATGCTTAACCGTGAACACCCATTTACATCCCACTGCATTCTTTCCCGGAGGAAGAGACACTAACTCCCAGGTGCCATTTTTCTTCAAGGCCTTCATCTCCTCTACCATAGCCTCTTTCCACTTAGGAGTTTCAAAAGCTTCCTTCCAACCCTGTGGAATAGGTATAGAAGAAAGAGAAGACAGAAAAGTAGAGTACGAAGGTGACAGACGGGAATATGAAACAAATTGCGAAATGGAATGTTGGGTACATAATCGAGCCGGCACTTTATGTGTTCGAACTGGCTTCCTATGAGCAATAGGCACATCAAGATCATCAAAAGGAAGAGATATAGAGGAAGGAGAATTACCGGAAGACTCAGCTGAAGCGTCAGGAACTGGGACTGGTGATGATGATTGGTACTGTGGTAATGCACCAGGTTGGCCCTTTTTCTTGCGAGTGAAAGTTTGTAAATCAGGTCTGTCCAATCTTTCTCTTGCATCCGGCATTATTCTTTCTCCAGATTCAGGTTCCTCTCTCTCCCCTTCAGGATTACTAAGGCTGGGAGATGCCTCCTCCCCCTCACCAATGTTCTCCCCTGTAACAACATTCTCCCTCTCACCAACAGTTGGGGGAGAGTACCACAACTCAAAATCACAAGGTGTCAACATCTCTTCCTCTCTAGAACTCTCCCCCTGAAGAGATGGGGACGAGAGAGGGTAGAAGGGTTGGTGTTCCCAAAAGGTGACATCCATTGAAACAAATTTCTTTCGAGAAAGAGGGTCATAGCAATGATACCCCTTTTGAGTGGGAGAGTAGCCAAGGAAAATGCATTTACGAGCTTTAGGATCTAACTTTCCACCGGGGTGATGAGGAGCATGCACATAACAAACACAACCAAAAACCTTAGGAGGAAGAGTAGAGACCCGAAAGTTACCAGAAAGGAAATCCAAGGGAGTCCGGAATTGAAGAACACTGGATGGCATTCGATTAATAAAATAAAAGGCTGTAAGGATGGCCTCGCCCCAAAAATGTTTAGGAACATTCATAGTAAACATAAGAGAACGAGCCACCTCAACAAGATGCCGGTTCTTCCTTTCCGCAACTCCATTTTGTTGCGGTGTACCCACACAAGTAGTTTGGAAAAGAATGCCATTGCCATCAAGATATGACTTGAAGGGACCGTTCATATATTCGGTCCCATTGTCACAACGAAGTATCTTGATGTTGGTATCAAATTGTGTGTGCACCATCTTATGAAAAGACTGAAAGCATGAGAAAACTTCATTTTTTGCTCGGAGTAGATACACCCAAGTTATACGAGAATGACAATCAATAAAGGTAACAAAATAGCGATAACCAGAAATAGAGGTAATGGGGGAAGGACCCCAGACATCAGTATGGACAACCATAAAAGGAGAAGCACTCCTCTGATGAACAGGAGCATAGAAGGAACGTCTATGTTTTGCAAGTTCACAGGCTTCACAAAAGAACCTACTTCTAGAACACCGTTTAGTTAAAGTAGGAAAAAGTTTCTCTAAAATACCAAAAGAAGGGTGGCCAAGTCTACGGTGCCACTGATGCAATAGAGGAAGAGCTGAACCCGTATCCGCCTCAAGGGCATGACCCAAGGGTGAGGGTGTAAGAGATGAACAAGGCACAGACTCCAAAAAATACAGGCCATCCTGAGCTCTACCAGTACCAATCGTCTTTCCTGTTCCCAGTTCCTGAAAGACACAATGAGTGGGAAAAAATGTTACCGAACAATTCAAAGATTGTGTGAGACTACTAACAGATATAAGATTAGTAGTAAAATTTGGAACATGGAGAACGGAAGAAATAGGTAAGGTAGGTGAGTAGTGAATGGAACCTTTCCCTGAAATAGCAGACAGGGATCCATCAGCCACTCGAACTTTGTCCTTACCAGAGCATGTAGAGTAGGAGTCAAAGAAGGATGAGCAACCTGTCATATGATCCGTAGCACCGGAATCTATTATCCAAGGAAGAGAAGAAGTGGCGGTATATGCACTAGGTTGGATACCTGTGTGAGCAAAGGAGGTAGTGGAAATAGAAGCTATGGAAGACAGAGTATCAAGCTTAGCCAGTAGGCACCTGAGAGTTTGTAACTCCCCCTGAGAAAGAGTACCAACAGGAATATTCTTGTGATCCTCCGACATACCGTCAATTGCCAAATAGCTCGAAACAATCCCTTATGTATAGTGCAGAACGGTACCCAACAGTGGCAGAGGAAGGCAAATACAATCCAAACAGCTCCCAAACAGGGACTACGAAATTGCCCTAACAATAAACTGCAAACCCCGAATACATAGAGGCACAAACCCTTCAGACTATATTGCAAGTTATAGATGAAGTCCAAAAATCCTCTTGTATGTTCAAAAAAAGTCGACTCACGGGCAATCAAAAGAGCCCAGCGAACTACTACTCAAACAGCTCAGCAAAAGCAACACCAAACTGATCGAAAATGGCAATAAAACACCCCCTAAATAGTGGGTTACGAGTAAACTAACCACAGGCTTCGAAACACATGAAAAAGGGACCTCGGATAACCAGGCCCAGTCACTTTCAGAAGCAAAGAGGCGGTAGCGGAAGCTTACAGAGATGATCAACAGCAACAAACATAAAAGACGAGCACATACCAGATCTTGGAAGCAATAGGCAGCAGAAAAAATACCCAATCGGCACCAGAAAACACCCAAAACGAGTCCAACCGGAGGTAGAAAGACCTCAAACGAGAACAACCTGGGTTCGCCGAAGTTCGCCGGAGGTCGCCGGTAGTCGGCGAGAGTCCAGGTGGGAAAAGATCTGGTGCCCTAGATCGTGATGCTCTGATACCATGAACGAATTTAGAGAGAGAGAGAATTGAGCGTGAGAATTCCTCTTCTTACTTTCATTAACAGAGAAAAGGGAATATATACAGCCCTACAATACAAATGACTAAAGTGCCCTTATGTACAAAGAATTTAACAAATAACACCCTAGCTAATACAAACTGACCAAATGAGACATGTCTCATTACATGTTGCTGATACAATCTAACAATGCATTATTGAGGAAGTGAGAATAATCAGTTTTAGATTTTCATTTCCCTTGGTACTACCCTAGGTTGGCTCTTTTTATTTGAACCATCTTAACAGATTTGAATAATTATAATTCTTTGGGTAACACTTGTGTTTTGGAGGAAGTCATTTTAAGATCACCATGATTACAGGACCCGAAGAACTTGATGCCACAATTGGTGGGGTCACATAGCGTTCTCTCGCTAAGCGATTCGGTCGATTCCTCATCAGGTTACATTTCCGGTAACTTGGAATCTAGTTTTGAGGACTTTGAGAAGCAGAATACAATCATCGCATGTAAAGAAGCCTTGCTCAATTTGGAGACAGCAGCTGATAATCTATTCCAGCTATTTTGTAGATTAGGAACTCTGGAAAACGGAGAAGAGATTACAAGAGTATCTGAGGCTCAGTTATACAGTGAGGCTACTGAGATCCTTCCATCAATAGCAAAGAAAGTTCATGCAGTGGCCAAACTAGTACAATCTACCAACAATCCCAGAGGGGAAACTGAAATGGACGTTTCAAGATTTGAACCTTTATTAGGAACGTTTGCCGAGAGTATATCTCAAAGGGTTGTAGAAATACTGAAGAACAACTGCAGCACTCTCTGACATGATTAAAATCAACCACTTGTACGTGTACAGTGTCTTGATAGATTATTGCGCTACCATTCAAGGGACGCTCGCTCTGATTTCACAAAGGATTACTACAAACGACAAGACAGTAAGAAGACATATTCAGGTACTTTTCTTCTGATAAGTGGAACTGTAATGGATTTGTTTTGGTTAGAGATGAAGATTCTTGCTTTAAAGAGGTTACCAGAAAGAGGACTAGTATTACAGCAGTTGATGTTGGAAAAACAGTATATGCATGAACACCATCTGTTGGAATTTTGAAAGTACAAATTACAAATTAGAGAAGTACTGAAGGTGGAAATGTATACCCAGTACTGAAAATACCCAGAAAACAAGCTAATACCTAAGGAGAAATCCGTGGCAAATTACAATGCTATGACACCATAATATTCCTCATTGTTAGAAACTTACAAGGTAATGTTTTCCACATTTACCATTAGTCTTCTGGGTTGCAATATGCTCTCATTTCTTTCCCAAATTCATCATGTCAGTTTTTGCACGTGGGGTAAAAAATTCTGGCCCAATTTCTGACCTCTTCCTGCCTAGTAGGCAGCTTTCATTGCTACAAAGCACGAGTAAATAGACAGAGCCCAACCTACATAGCCTAATATGTAAAACCCAGTCTGGATAGTGCTTTTTGGGCCCAATGGAGCCCAAACTCCACTGAAATGAATACCAAAATATATCAATGTATTCCCCAATATCTATTATGGAAACCCAGTCTGGGTAGTGCTTGCTGGGCCCAATGGAGCCCTCAGTTTCTCATGGAAATAGAGAAATGAATACCCATGTTTTGGTAGCATGCACTGAATTCAACAGGGCTGGGCTCCATATCTATGAAAGAAATCTCCCCAAAAGAAAGTTAGCAAAAATTGGATCTTTCCTGTTCGAACTCACCCTTTTCTCTTTCATCTACATCCTTTCCAACTCCCAACTCATTGGCCTCTCCACTCCTACTTTAGCAGTAAAAAGGAAAAGGGGAAAGAAAAGCAATGTCCATCTATGCTTTTTCCCTATCCCTTCAGCCTTGATAACCATATTACACTGATGATTTTCATGCAGTTTTCTAGTATAAAAACTGTACAAAAGCTCTTTTTCCCTTTAATTTTTGTAATTTCAAGGCATGTCTGCGAACAATGCTGTTCTCCAAAAATATTATAATAGCATACCTTAAGATCTGTTGGAATTTTGTAAATCCCTAAGAAGGTTTGCCTAGAAGTTACCTTCTTGCCTGTCTTTCTTTAGTAACGTGCCAAACTCTACATTCTTTCTTGGGATTCCTTCCCTGTACATGTATAATATATCATATAGCCTTTCATTATGTTTTATGTAGTTGTAACGGTAAGGCCATGTGGTATCATAAGAGCTACTCCATTTGTACTGATCTTAGAATCTTAAGACTTAGATTAAACCGGAAATCATATCAAGTTTGGCTGGAAGGGATAAAAAGGTCATTTTGCATTGCTTTGTGGCACATTCAGTTGGATTCCTCTTCTTTCCACATGCATAAAGAATTTGAAACAGTAATGCCATGTAAATGGAAGCTATATTACTGTTTCCTATTGAGGTAAGATGTGAACAAGGTTTTGAATAGGCATGTTGGGTTCAAAATTAAGACTTTTTTGTCCATGTGGTGGGCTGTCCATTCACTAGTTCTTTACTCGTAAAAAAGTCACTTATTTATTTGCACTATTATGTGGGTGGGGTAAAGGACTCAATTGGATAGTCCTTTTGCATTCATTTATATATCTTTGGAATGATGGGGCTCCCCTTTTTCATTTTCTTTACCCCTACACCTGCATTTGCATACTGATTTTTCTTTTTGTTTATTGCCCCCAAACAATGGAACCAGGTCATAGTTCTATTAGAATCAGATTAGAACATCTTTGTCATAAGCATATTGTTTGGGTAATTATGGACATTGATGTTCTGAGGTCTATTACAAGACAACATTATTTGACATAATTGCTTAAGCAAAAAATTTGGAATCTGGGTGCGCGCGTGCGTTCTTTTCTTCAAATTATGCCATTTAGATGCTAATCTGATTATTTTTTTGGGTCACAGTAACATGATCTCAAATGCTTAAAAAAATTGCATTCATGCTCTTTGATGTAGTTGCTTTCCATTTGTGATTGCACCGTGGATACGGTACATGGCTTTTTCTTAGATAGGAAATTTGTAATTTACTAGAGAGTTTCATAGTTTTAAGGAAGAACAGAACATTTAAATAAGGGGGAAAAGGGTGCCCTCCAAACCATGATTGTCATCCCATTAATGGACCCCATTACCATGTGCTAATTGTCTTTGGAGCTCCATTTTTGGTAATGCACTAGGATAAGCAAAACCTTTCTCCTTTTCTCTCACCTGTCTCATGTGATACACCCCTTTGTTTACTTTTTGTTTACACGCACCTCGACTAATTCTTTCCATGGTCCGGTCAAAGGTAGGCCATCCAAGCTAGGACTGGGAGATTAACAAGAAATTTCTTCTTTGTGACTTGACCCCAATTGGGACAACAATTGGGGGGCTTAAGGGATAAAGTTATGATATAAAGGAGCATGACATCTCATAATCACTCCAGTATTGGTGGCATGGCATCCTCATATTACCATGGGGATCTTATCACTGTCATTTGTCTTGTACTATATAACTATTTCCATGTTTCATATTTGTAGAGACAGTGTTCTTGTTTAAATGCTTAAAGTGTATTTCCTCTTGTTCCTTTCATGTAGAAGATGACAAAAGAGTAAAGAAAGGAAGGAAAGCTCATTCTCACTGCAATAAGATCAGAAGGCAAAACCCTACTGCTCTCTGACCATAAGAATCTGCAGTTCATAAAGAATTAGAAGGGAAAGCTTTAAAATATTGCCACAGATTTAAATAGTGACATAATCTTAGGCTTTGCATGCTTGTAACAGTACCAAAGATATGTCCAAATGTTACTTTGTCACAATATATTAGTATTCTTTAAATTGGATCTGACATAAAGAGTATTTGGTGTGAATTTCCCACACATGGTCCTATGACTGAATCCTGCAATAATTTCAAATGGTATTTGATATATTGAACATGGACACCAAAATCAAAGAACAAAAGTATAACCATACTACATTATGAGCTTTCTTTAGTGGGATTGGTTTGCCCTTTTTGACATGAATATTAAACCCAAGTATAGGTCTCATAAGTAGGTTTTTACTTTGTAGAGCATTAAGGTATCTCTAGATCCTTTACGAAAAAAGAAAAAAAAATGTATCTCTAGGGTAAAGTCATTTGTGTTGCTTTGGTATTCAGTTTATGTCTTACATAAATAATGATCAATAAATGTGAAGTAATTTCTGTTTTGCCTAGGGAAGTTCAAGGATGCTCTTGTATCATTATCATGTTTAAGTCTCAACTCGAGTGTAATCCTTTCATGTAGGGTCCATACATAAACCACGTCTCAACTCGAGTTTTATTTGGTCCATGCGTGGGTCCCAACACTTTTATATCGGTGTTTTTCAACTACGGAAATTAGTTTTTCCGGTGTTTATAGTACTGTCCTTTAAATTTGGTTTTAACTTTCTGTGGAAAAATTCCTGTTTGATGCAATAATGAATGAAATATGGCCATAACTATGTCTCTATTTGATAGTGACTACTGTGGTGAACAAATCACCAAATCAAATCTTGTTATGGTGATCAAAAATTTGGAACATGGAAAATGATTCTCTGAAAACAGCATTTGTGTCTACATGCGTTATGCATATAATGTTTTTTTTCTAGTGGAAAACAAAGATGAGGTTGATTAGATAGGAATGGCCCACATATAGATAGTGGGGGGAGAATTTTTGTCTCAAATCTTTATATCCCACTAGACAGTCTTAAATCAGCTTTGAATTTAGGAGTTATTTGATCAAAAAAACAAACAAAACTATAGAAAGACAAACCCCCTGGAGTGAGAAAATCTGGTAGAAAGGGAAAGAGGGACAAAGATTGAATCTTTGTATGCATAAAATACAGGAAAGGTAAAGGTTGATGACAGGAGATCACTTTATGCCTCATGCTCTCTCTCTCTCTCTCTCTCTCTCTCTCTCTCTCTCTCTCATGTATATTGGGTCATTGTTTCATTCCATGCACAAATACATATGTTACATGTCAAGGCATGACCTCAATCCCCACCAACCAAACCAAAGGCCCCATCAAAGTATTTCTCACACCTATCTTTTTTATTTTTATTCAGATAAGGTTACACTCATTGTTTTAATAGTTCACTTTTCACCCATGAAAAGAATAGCATTACGATTTTATGAAAATTATAATGCATAAAGAATCTAAATGATAAAAAAAAAAAAGTGAAAGATTTAAAGAAAGTCCTTTCTTTTGGCACCATAAGGTGAAATGACTAAAATTCCTTGTATCTTTGTGCTTAAATGCATTCATAGGCATTGGATCTGTTGCACTTTGATGGGCTCCATCAAAATCTCATCTCTATAATCAATACATCCAATTCATAGATCATCTAGCAAAAATAGTGGAGTACTAAATTGATCAGAAATCACTAGACAAGATCAACTAATATATTATAGAAAAGTAGATGGTTAGTATGACTAAAAAGCTACTATAAAATAAATTTGTCTTGATCATGTTTATCAGTGTCCGAAAACTTGCAAATGTAGTGTTTGATGAATTTTATGAATTTCAAACGGTTCAGATCACGACAAATAGAATACAGTATGCAAAATAATCCCATACTGCGTTAGCGACTTAGCATACTATAGTACATAGTCCATGGGCTAACTTTTTGCCATTGTCTTTTTGGTTGTTTCTCTAAATTGTTACTTAGATTTTGGTATAATTTTTACATCACATTGGTCTCGGAATTGTGTAAGAATATAGCCCGAAATTGAAAAAAAATTCACTAAAGACGACGTTAAAGATAACAAAAGATAGTTTTTTTTTTCGAATATGGTCTATCTATTGTCTTTAGCATCGTTTTGTATGATAGTTTTTTTTCCAACTTTAGTCCATACATTATACTTTTCCGATTCCAGACAAACGATTTCACATGAAAAATACATCCAAATCTAAAAAAAATTAAGAGAAAATAACTAAAAAAATACAGTAAGATAGTTTTTTTTCGATTTTGGTCTATATATTGTCTTTAGTATCGTTTTGTATGATAGTTTTTTTCCAACTTTGGTCCATATATTATACTTTTCGATTCCAAACAAACAATTTCACGTGAAAAATACATCCAAATCTAAAAAAAATTAAGAGAAAATAACTAAAAAAATACAGTAAAAAATGAAGGCAAAAAGTTAGTTCAAATGGGCCCTAACCCTTGTCCTTTTCTCTCCCTCCCCCATGTCCATGTGAACAATGGGAGTTTAATGGGCCCCCGTGATTCTGCAACCGAAAGAAGTGGGCCCGACAGGCCGGGCGTTTGACGTTTGAAGCCGGCGGCCTGATCTCGTGAATCAGCGGCGGGTCTGATCCGACCAAGGTTAGCCCATCATCCATCAGGTTCGCATTTATTCACGCCGAAGGAACCAATTGTTAGAGGTTCAAACAAGTCGAGGCGAGCTTTGTAAAAGTTCGGATCATTTGCAGACTACCCAAAAGAAAATCGAAAAGTCTAAGCACACAAATAAAGTAGGAACAAATTTTACACAGATTGCAATGTGAGACCCATTACGGATTCTACAGAAACGATTCGAGCCATTCATTAAATTCAAAATATTTTTTCAAGGGCTCTCGCAAAAAATTTGCTCTATAAGATACATGTAAGTGCTCGATTAAATCATATAACTTTTCATCCAGATTTCACATAACTTTTCGTTCAGATTTGGATTTGAATGAAAAGTTATATGATTTAATCGAGCAATTACATGTATCTCATGGAGCTGATTTTCGGCGATGGCACTCGAAAAAATATTTTGAAGTTAATGAATGACTCGAATTATTTGGAGTACTACTACCCGTACCGACCAAAAAGAGATCGAAATCGTACCGACAGCCTCGGCCGGCCTTCTCCGGCCACCGGACGGCCGATCCGAGCCGTCCAAAAATTCTAAAAAAAAAACCGAGGGGGCCTACGCGGGAATCAATGGCATCCGATGTGTGTAGGTGCGTGGATCAAGCACCCTATTTTTCGTGTATATATGTACACATACATGTATCGGCCGTCCGGTGGCCGGAGAAGGCCGGCCGAGGCCGTCGGTACGATTTCGGTCTCTTTTTGGTCGGTCCTCATATCTTTTCCGAATTATTTGTATGGAATACGTAGTGAGACCCACATCGATATCTGTGTAAAATACTCCGTATGTTAGTACTACTTTATCTGCGTGGATGGTACAGCTCAAAGAAAATGATCAGATACTATAGGAAGAGTATACACAGACGTGTATATTCGTACATGCACGGTCTGGGGGCTATAAATATTCTGTGCGGTGATTCGTGAGAAACCACGTGTATGTGGGCCACCAAATGATGTGTCTGAAAACTAGTGGAGTAATAAATAAGAGTATGTCTGAGTCCCTCTTCTCGCACCCCCCCTGACACACACACCCCCATCCGGCCCCACCACCTTTCCCCCCCCTTTCCCCCCTTGCCCCTCCTCCCCTCTTTTTCGGTTTTTGATTTTTTTTTTTACTTTTATTAGTTTTATTTTGTTTTACTTTTAAGACTTTACTGTTTTTTTTTTTTTTACTTTTACTAGTTTTTTTTTTATACTTTTAAAAGACTTTAATTACTGTTTTAGTTTTTTTAAAAATTTTACTAGTTTTTTTTTCTTTCTTTTAAAAGACTTTAATTACTGTTTTTTTTTACTTTTACTAGTTTTTTTGGTTTTACTTTTAAAAGACTTCTTCCTATAATTTTAATTAATAAATGAATAATTAAAACATAACTTATACTAACATAACTTGTACTAATTTTAATTAATAAATGAATAAGTAAAGCATAACTTATACTAACATAACTTGTACTAATTTCGTCGAAGAGTGAAAATACATGAAAATTCAATTTCTAATCAATGTTTCCACCAAATTCTGCTCCTGCCCCTCTTGGTCTTGTATCCATTATTTCTCCCCACAAACGAATTCGTGTTCCATAACGAGCAGCCCATCTTTTAGCTTGTTCTGATGCATTGTTCCACCACCATGTTGGGTAGGGTGGTACAGGTAATGAGGCTGCAAGAAAAGTTGCACAAAGTGATTGTTCCCAACACGGGCAATAGCTATTTCAACGCGCTCTTCGACTGGAACTGGAGGGGATCTCAATGGGAAATGAGTAAAACAAGATGAAGGAATCGGATCAAATGTATGCAGAACAAGGTTGTATGCCGAAGCGATGACAACTCCCATGCTCATAGCGTCCATCCAATGCCCCCGTGGTGCCGAAGCTTCAAAGTAACTTAAAGACTGTATTAACTGGTTTGCCCAACCTATTTCTGGATATAGCGCATCGTATAGATCCATATTTTGTTTAATCTCATTAATGAGATCTATTCGAACTTGAGCCCAACCATCTTCAGTATTTCCTAAATGAGCGGCTATCGCCCTGAATCCACAATGACCGTCACCTTGGACGTCATTAATGTGAGAAATGTAATGCTGATAAGCCCGAGGTAAATACTGAATGTAGTTGGTAGGGATGGGTGGAACTGAAAATTGAGCATGGTTCGCTTGAGTGTTGCGAACTCTCGCGCCCCTCCCACGTCTCCTAGATTCGACCCCAGATGACGAAGTGGATGCTTCTGTAAAGGAAGGAATGCGTCGTCCACTTTGCTCCTCTCTACCAGTAGGTCGACCTCTATGAGCCGTGTTATACGCTGGGCCTCGAACTGTGCTCTGAGATGGATCCGTCATATCGATAATCCTGTCTATCATGTGCTCTCGCGTAGATCGATCCATTCCTTGCAATCTCTCCATAACTTCATATGTTCTGTCCGGTCGTTCTCCCTCGTCATTCACAATGGGCGCGCGCATGGACAACCTAGTCCAATGATCGTGGATACTCTGAATCGGAATTGGCATGGAGTACCAACGGTAATATGCAAGATCATGTCTGCATGGCAATCCGTGCGTAATTTTTATTGTACAGTCGCACAACCCGAACTGGAGGTAGGATGAATCTTCAGCGAATTGTAGCTGATCATTGATGAGCTCCATTGCCTCCAATGAAATGCGAGTTCTTACTTGTTGAAAAAGTTCGTCACGTATTTGCCAATGGCGGGGGATGTTGATAGATTTCTGAAATGACTTCCGAATCTCTCCGAACTGATTTTCCAACATCTTGTCTATTGTCCCAAAAGCTTTTTGTAAGGATGACATGGTACCCTTCAAATATAGCTTTAGCCTCGCATGTGCGGACTCTGCCCTGTAATATAATAATGAACTGTGTTTAAATACGAAAGTTACAGAAATATTCTTTAATGTAGTAGAATAATGTACGTAATTGAAATAGTAAAGGTAACAATGCATAAAGTGATTATACCTCTGGCTTGAATTGCTTCCGAGGTGCATACATGTATTTGTCCACGCTGCCACAAACCTATCTCTGTACGGCCTTATCCATGTATTGGCAAGGTAATGTAAGAGTTGCGGGTGTTGTTTATAGTCATCGCACATGGCATTCCACTTCTGATTGAAAGACGCTTCGGTTGTTGAATTAATAAGCGAGTGCCATGAGATGTTAAAGTCATTAAACAACGGACCAAGGACCCCTCTGCAGTGCTTTATTATGCACTGGTTGATGTGCCAAATGCAAAGGATGTGACGTGCCGAGGGGAAACATGCTTCAATGGCGCTAAGAAGCGCCAAATCCCGATCTGTAACAAACACCGATGGCAACAATGCCCCCTTTCCAAGCATCCATTTCTTTAAGGTACTCAAGGCCCATATCAGGTTCTCTACCCTCTCATTTGTAAGATGTGCAAACATGAGAGAGTAAGTGCACATTGTGGATGTGATACCCACAACCTCCAGTAGTGGTAACCGGTACTCGTTGGTCTTATATGTGGCATCAATGACCAATACGGACGGAAAATTCACAGATAAGTCTAGGCTTTCAGGATGAACCCAAACAATATCTGTGATTTCGTTGGTGTATGGATTTGTACGATATTCATGGAGGTATCCTTTCTCTATTAGTTGATTCAAGACAAACTGAGTAGGACTTAGACCGCCTAGTTCTGATATGTTATCTGTATATTTGAGGTTGTATATGGACTGAGCACATGTAGTGTTTAACGGGTTTTTTTCTTTAAAACACTAAGAATTTCACGAGGCACGGTGTTGTTCGCCATGTCACGCACAATTTCTTTCTCCTCTGGTGTTAGCCTTGACGGGTACTCATGCCCATCAAAATATTCTGCTGTTTCATGGTTATGGAGACCATATTCAACCCTTACACCCCACATGACACCCACTAGAGGTATTGGTATACCTCGCAGCTCAAATGGGCACTCGCATTTTTTTGTCCCAGTATTCTTTTGCGAGGATTGCCCTTCAACTGCTTTCTTTGCCGATCTATACTTTCCACTTCTTTCACAACTAAGAATGCACTTTGGCAGCTTGCCACCAATTAAACTAGCAGATTTCTTAGTAACAATAACAATACCATTTTCCCTACCGACTTTCCGCACCCAAGCTATCATGTCGTCTCTACTTTGAAAAATCTATAAATAAGAAAAAAGAATATGTATAAGTGCAACATGATCTAGTCTAATATGCATAATTTCTGTACTTTTAAATTAAATAACTAATATGCATAAGAACAACGGTAAATAACTAACCTCGTTAGTTGTGAATTCGGGTGTATAATTACGAAAATTGTGGGAGACGCCCTCCCCACTAGGAACATCATTCTCAACGGACCAACTATCTGAAAATGAGCAGTTGTAGCCATCCATAATGTTCTTCTACGTTTTACGAAATCGGTGTGGAAAAGGAGGGAGGAGCCGTGACAGAGGAAGAGAGAGAGAGAGATAGATGATGGAAAGAGGTGATGCTGGAGGGACAAGCAGGGAGAAGGAGGAGATGGGAAGAAGATGGTGATTTTGGAAGGATAATGCTGGACATATAAGGATAAGGGGTGATGGATGAATGATTGTAGTTAAAGATAAGAAGATAACAAAAAATCTGAATGTGTGGTTGTAATTGAAGATATGAAGATAAGAAGATAAAAGGAAATCTGAATAAGGGGTTAGAAATAAAATAGATAAAAGATATAAATAAATACAAAATTAATAAATTCAATAACATAAAAGAATTATAAAATTTAAAAAAAAAAGAAATTTACTCACATATATAATATTAAATAATTTAAAAATACATATAAAGAGTAAAAAAATAAGTGTTCCGATTTTTAATTCGTTTGAACCGGTGCAAAGATCTTATTTTTCTTATCATTTCATCCTAAATGGTCGTAATGAATTTTTGGCTCTAAGGCCTTTCAATGAGCACCCTAAGAGAGACCTGAAACTAAATAAAGTGCCTTAGGGTACTTGTTGAAAGGCCTTCGAGCCAAAAATTCATGATGACAATTAAATATCAAATGATAAAAAAAAAGATCTTTGCTCTGATTCAACCGGATTGAAAATTGGAACACTTAAATAATTTTAAATAAATAAAAGTGAAAAAAGATATAAAAGTTATTAAGTAAATAAATAAAAAATAAGAAAATGGGTGAATTATTGCCGGGGGGTAAAATGGTCCGGGGGGGTGGGGTCCGGGGGGCGCGCGCGTCAGGTGGTGTCAGGGGGGCGCGAGAAGAGAATTGCCTAATGATGTGTTTAAAAACAATGCCCCCTAGTGTGTCGACGGTAGACCTCACACTAATGTGTAGTCCAAATTCATACGGATAACCCTATTGTTGAGGATTGTTCTTCTCAACAAAGGGCTCCGAATTTTCGGGTCGTCCTTTTGGGCATTTTCTGATGATTAAAAAAAAGTTTCTAAACATGGGTTGGAAGGCACAACCACATGCATATCATACGCAAGAATAAATTATATACACCAGTCGTCTAAATATTTCTTTCTTTCAAATCAATTATATTGCGCCACGTCGTCAAAACATTGGTCGCAATTAATAGAACATTGGCGGTGTAAATAATTTAATCTCAGCATACATATATGTGGAAAACACAATACTAAACTGCGTGCAGGGCCGGTCCTAGGCATAGACCCACCAGGCAGTTCCTAGGGCCTCCTTTTTTGGGCCAAATAATTGGGCTCCCAAAAACGGGTATATAATAATAAATGTTTATGTATGTGAATTATTTTGCAAGTAGACATATGTAGCACAGTGGTGAGGTGTGCGTACGTTAAGTGTAGCAGCACGAGTTCGAATTCCGATGCCTTCGGTTTTTATCACAAAGTTTTCGAACTTCTGTATTTGGAGTCTCGAACTCTTGGCCTGTGAATCTAAATACCGGTACGAGCAGTCGAGCACTTTGCCACTGAGCTACATGTGTACCCTTGTTTATTACTCTCTCCGTCCCTTTTTAAATGTCCTGCTTCGTAACTCCAACTTATTAAAAAGACATCATCATTGTACCTTTCACATCAACTTTTTCCTCCACTTTCCCTACTTACCCATTATCATTACACTTTTACTCACTAACTTTTCAAAATGGAATCTACTTTTAGGGACAAAATAGACAATGCACCAACTTTTACCCACTAACTTTACAAAATAGACACTTATTAAGGGACAGCCCAAAATGGAATACTGGACTGTAATAAAGGGACGGAGGGAGTATATCGAATAACATATACATATACTAAAAACTGAGATGCCCCATTTTCAAACCTTGCCTAGGGCCTCGAAAATCTCAGGGTTGGGCCTGACTGTGTGTATGTATGCAAACATATATATATTGAGCGAAGGAGTTTGATCAAGTGTACATAACAAAGAAACTACATGGCTTGTCCCCAAGAAGTCGGAAGTTCGAAACTCGCGAAAGCTAAAAACGTTCCAAACCTTGAAGCAACTGAAAAGTTAATTTATCCTGTTAATAACTTTGGGGTCCCGGACGCTTGAGTTATAAAATGTAAACGCAGTTTATTACTCCTACAAACATCAATAATATACAATCCAGAGACATATCGGCAAATGCTAGTAGTAATAAAAACAGTACGTGGGCAGTAGAATTCTATGCTCAATCACATGCTAATTAGTACGGAACTCAAAAGAAGACACCAAAAGGCAGTTAATGCTATAGGACCATTGAGCTTCAAGAAGGATTTAATTTACTAACACTGTAGACACTCTAATCTGAACTTTACAAATTAGTTTACTTGCGGTATTTGTAACGATCCGTTCCATCTTTGTACAATACTATCCGCTTTGGACGCCCAAAGTCCATAGACTTCCCAGTAGGTCATCTATCCCTGGACTACCCCAGAATGAGCACGTTTAACTGTGAAGTTCCTATGCACTTTGGCCCGCCCTCACGGCTTTAAAAGGCCTTGTACAAGTAGGAGAGATCTTTTCTTATAAACCATGACTTGCCCCCTCCCGTCTGGATGGAGCCTGCTATCCTGCAGTACCGCCGGCCACCGGAAAGCGGGGTGTCACATGATACCCTTTTAACCTTAATCAAACCTAACCAGAACCCTACTGGCTTGCGCATGTGTCCTTTCCGCTCGCGTTGGTTTATTTAGCACCTGTCGGCTTTGACTGGCGTGCGTAGATCCACGACCCACGCGCACTGGTTAAAGTTACGATCGACCTTTTAGTTTCCATTAATGAAATTATTTCCATTAATGGAATACTTGGAATACTTTCCATTAATGGAGGGTTTTCATTTATGGAAGGTGATTGCCCTGTAAATACCCCCTCACTCTTCCTTCCAAAGGGTTACAAAAAAAAGATACAAGTCAAGGTTTCTAACTTTTGTTCATCTCTTTATTCATTGAAAGAGATACAAAGGTCATTCAAACCAAGCTTCTAACTTACTACTTGTCTTTCATCCATCAACACTTCTATCCTTCAAACATCCTCCATTTATCCTTTCAACTCAAGCTCAATCATTTTTTCAAACCTAAAACTAAAGGTATACACCTTTGTACTGTTTTCTTGTTCTGATTCCTGAGGGGGGCTGACATGGTCAAGGCTGGTAATCAATACCAAGTCCTGACCCTAAAGCTAGCAAGGTTTCAAAAACCGTTTCTGCATGCGCGCACCGGTCCATAGCACGTGCGTGCCACTTCGTGGCTGCATGCGCATATCTTGCGCGGGGACTGAAAATCCTGTGTTTTATGTTTTTAGCTGTATATAGGCCACTGTAAGCATGCTAATAATCAGTCTACTACTTTCATTGGCTAAAACTGCTAGTTTTACTTCAATACTTATATCTGCTGCAATGGAATACCCATAGGGTCTTTCTGGATATGTCCCAAAACCCAGAAACATGTAGAACCAAGCATTGATTTGTTGACTCCAACCTGCGCGCAGCAATGGTCTACCCGCGCGCGCACGTTCAGTCTTGACCAGTGAGTGGCCTTTGCATGGATAACTAGGCTTTGGCCCTTGTTTTATTCCCCACACTGTTTTATGGGGTGCTTATTCATTTGGTGGCATTGTAGCCCATTCACACAGCCTGTAACTGTATATAAGCTTCCATATGAAACTGTTTGATTTGTCCTGGGTGTGCATTGGTCCTTCCAGAGCTCAGAGGATTGGGAATAAGAGCTGTGAGCTTAAGCTTACTGGCGCGCGCGGGTGCTGGTGTAGCGCGCGTAGGTTGGGTCAGCATGCAGTGACTTGATCAGTGCATGTTGATTTCTTCATACGCACGACACTCCAAAACAGTGGCCTTCCAATCTGTTTAAACTTCCATAGGAGTTTCTTTTCATCCTATACTAATTGTATTAATAAGCGAGCATGACATCTATCACATCCTGCAAACTCGTTATAATTTTAATCCCCTTAAACTGTTCCCCTACTCTAACCGGCTAAAAATTGATTAATGAGAAAGAATCGCAAACATTTTACAAATACTCAAGTAGAGACCGATCTCTGGATTGAGTTAGAGGGGTGCCTTAAAACCCTTACCATCTCGTAACCTGGCTCTCGAACCTCAGATATCGACGGACTAGTCTACAAACCTTTTCCAATTAAAATAACGTAGCAAGCGTTTCAAGTTCGGTTCCTTGGGTGGCGGACTTTCAAACCCAAGTAGCGACTCTGAATTGAGCGTTTCGCCACGCTTTTCCAAAAAGAGTGCACCCGATTAGTACAAGTTTTAGGGGCGTGTGCACACAAACACATGCGAACACTTTCATGTACAATGAAAGTATGGTGGTGGAATGGGAGATGCTGCCAAGCATTTTTCTATACAGCGGTGTAGAATGGTCGATTTGGTTCAACCGCTTATCTTGAGAATCGACGACTCAGATCTTAGCCGAGCAATAGACGATTTAGATTTGTATACATTTAGATTCAATTCGAACCGTCTGTACTAAGATGAATGGCCAGATTGACCACTCTGCACTTACTCAGTAGCGAGCTGCTTGGCAGCATCCCCAGGTATACGTTGAAAAAAAGGACCTTCAACCCCCACTATTTATTTATACACATAAATATACTTCTGATTTTGTAGGATACTTTTAATTGTGTTTACTGTTTGGATCATGATTCATGAGCCATGGAGATGTTTCAAAAAAAAAAAAAAAGGGGCAATGGAGTTGGTGTAATGGTTATGTAGAAAAAAGGAAAATGAGAAATCTTGAGTGTATTGTGTATACATATAGAATTCAATTAATGGACAAGAATTTAGTTTTAATTTTTGATCGCGTAAATGACTGCCCACCGGGTGGTGATCGCGCCAACAAACTGTCAATCGAACAATTTTTGTAAGTTACAAATAATTGTCAAAAAATTAGTACTTGAATTAATACACCTTTATGTGGCATGTGTTTTGTGCATGAAATTCATCTTTCATGAGTGGCTTGCTTTTCTTTTAATTCCCTTGTAATTTTTGTTTGGGGGATAAAAAGCTGTTTCATGCTTCATGCTATTTCCCTTTCCTGGACCGACTCCCCAGGAGACACTGGTTGGACATATTAGGCGATTTTTTCCTCACTTTTATTGACAAATCTCTTTTCCTGTTTCTAATCACACTCTTATCCAATTTCTATTTTGTTCTCCCATGCATATACCATATGTAAAGATATATCTGTATTTATGTATTTTGCCTGTATGGCGAAACTTAATTGGCTAGGACTCGGCGCGGAACAAACCGAAGAGAGGATCGATTGCCTGGGTGTCGGGCATCTTCGTGATTGCCTATGTGTTAAGTCTTATGTTTTTGCTACTTTCTTTTGTTTAAACCTCTGTGTTGGTTGATCTATGAATTTCTGAAGTACTAAAAAAAAGTAAGAAAGCAACTTACTTGGCTATGATTTCGTTTAGTTCGCTTATTTATTTGCGTAAACTAGAAAATAAAGAAAACACCAAATGCATAAAAGTCATTTGACAACTGGATTGTTTTTTTTTTTTTTATTTGCTTTATTCTAGATGATGAGTGAATTATCTTATTTTTACTTACAAGCAAATAAGTTAAAGAAAACCAAATGAATCGCACGTGAAGAGTCCGAATTAAACCCCAAATATGAAATACCTGGCTTGGCTTTGAACTAAATTTTTATAAATCTAAAGATTTATTAAGTTAATCATAGCTTTAATTTTGTCGTTATTAGTAGGCCAAGAGTTCAATTATTATTTCTTTTCGGTGCTTAAGCTTTTCTCGTGTAATTAGTAGGCCAAGAGTTCCACATATTCTTCCCAGGCACGGCATCCAGACCTTGTCAACTCTGTGAGAGAATATTACCCTGTCACCAGGGCTGGCTTTGAGATTCTCGGGGCCTAAAACGAATTTATGAGGGAAAAAAAATATTCATATGAGGAAAAAAAAAAAGGCCCTAAAATTTGAACCATGTACCTCTTAGATAAAGGAACTAAGCTTTTCCACTAGGACTAACTTATTTGTTATATAAGTGCTAGATTAAATATATACTACATATCCGGTTATACCTATCTGGGGCCCTAATTTTGATCCAAAATTCGGGGGTTTAAGTCCTCCGCCTTACTCGTCTCGGCTCAAAGCCGGCCTTGCCTGTCACACTGCACCATTATTTGTAAGAAATTTTATTGCACCTATGCCGGGACCAAAATTACGGTCTCACCACGCGCGTGTGGTGTGGATAGTATTAAGAGTATGTTTAGCCTTAATTTATTGGGACTTTGAGGCTCGAACTTGAACATTGTCTAACTAAATCTGTGTTTTCAATCACTGAACCAACTCCTCGAGGCTCTAGCATCATTGGTGGAGTATTTGTTTGCTTAATAGATGGGTTTGACATTCGACAACAAAAGGAAGTACAACTTGACCCAAAACTATATTAACATTTAAAAAAAATTATTTTCAAAACGAGTATAGTTAACTATGCTCGCGAACACTCTGAGGCTCGGTTTGTAAATGCTTGTTTAGTACCTTGAAGCTTTTTTTTAAGGCTCGTGTGGTAAACGAGCCGAGTTTGATACTCTAAGTCCAGACTCGTGCTTCTTTATTTATTGCGTTTATTATCTTGCATAATCACATAGATTAGGGTTTGATTAAATTAGTTGGTTAATTTAATTTGTTCACCATAATAGTAAATCGCGAGGTGATCCGATCTTGGTTTTTCAGATTTCAAATGAAAAAAAGCTCAGACTTAAATGTGAGGCTTGTTTGGTAACCAAGATGAGCCTGAACACTTCAAAGCTCGTCTCGTTTACATCTCTGCGAAAAGACCAAGCCAAATCCAGCCGAGAATCTTATACTGTACTTCCCTTTTCATTCACCAACCAAGGGCATTCTTAAATGCGAGGAAACTGACAACGACGTCGTATCGTAGGGCTGTCGCTGTTACCATCACCACCGTCTTCCACCGTTTTTTGCCTTAGGTGGAAAAAAAAAAACATAACAGCCCCACAACTTACACGAATCCCATCATTTTGACGGAAAATAAACAAAAAGAAAGGCCGAGAAAACAAAAAGAAAAAGAGAAAAGGTTGTCCATGCATTTTTAAATGTTCTCATATTCATTAAATCTCATGTTCAAGAACTGGGTCTTCGTTGGTGTGTCGCATTGCTATTTTTTTGGTCATGGTGACGTGGTTAGATTTTTTTTTTTGTTTTCATTCATAGCATTGTCTATTTCTTTTCATGCTTGTTATGTTCTTTGTCATTCCATGACAAAAAGGGGGAGTAGGAATTCTTGTTTATCTAATCCTTGATTTTGTTTGAGTTGTGATTGCAGCGGATTAACGACTTAGGGATACGGTATTTTTTTTGTATTATATGGCGTGATTTACCTTTTGCTTTTTTTCCCTCTCTCTCGATAGGAATCTTTGAAATTCTGAACCCAAATCCCCCAAAAATGTTATTAAAATGGCCACCATTTGGAACATGTAAAGTAATAAAACTACATTTTATTTGATCAATTCCATGAGAGATTTGATGAGATCTTAATATCTATACACTTACTTAATCTCTCTCAAGGTGGTTTGTTCATCTTCTACATTATGCCGAGTTCTTTGAAGGAGTTCAAAGGCGATTGGAGGTTGGTCTAAAGGAGGTGTCCTGCGTAGATCAAATATTCGAGCTTGATTTCAAATGAAAAAAAGCTCAGACTTAAATGTGAGGCTTGTTTGGTAACCAAGATGAGCCTGAACACTTCAAAGCTCGTCTCGTTTACATCTCTGCGAAAAGACCAAGCCAAATCCAGCCGAGAATCTTATACTGTACTTCCCTTTTCATTCACCAACCAAGGGCATTCTTAAATGCGAGGAAACTGACATCATTTTGACGGAAAATAAACAAAAAGAAAGGCCGAGAAAACAAAAAGAAAAAGAGAAAAAGCAAATGAAAAAAGAAAGAAAGCGAAATGTGATTATTAAAAAAAAAAGAAGGAAAAAAAAAAATCTTTGAAATTCTGAACCCAAATCCCCCAAAAATGTTATTAAAATGGCCACCATTTGGAACATGTAAAGTAATAAAACTACATTTTATTTGATCGCAATGGAAAGCCCTAGGCCTGGTTGCACCAAAAATACACTTACAGAGGAGTGACATTAACAAAAAAAGGAAGTGACATAATCAGTAGCCTATAATAACCTTTTAATAAGAATGCAAAAGTAAACGGTGGCAAGCTAGACAAGCTTAGTACAACTCTAGTTTTTTTTTGGTAAACCAGGAACATAACAATAACTAATTAAGAGTCATACAATAGTCTAGGGTACTCGACCCCATTTCGTTCATCGCAAAGATGCGAAATAATACAATCTGGAGCAACATCAAAAATATGAAAGTCTAAACCATCATTGAAATCCATATTAGCTAATAAGTCCGCACACTTGTTTCCTTCGCGGTAAACATGATCGATCTTTTCCACTCCCAGCTGCCTCATCAAGTACCTGCAATTATGGATAATATTACTCAAGCTGTGTCGCGGTTGAGTTGGTCCCATAATGAGTTGGATGGCTGCCAAAGCATCCCAATCGATAGGAGGATATAAGGAAAGGGGGTGCTGCGATTCGCAGCGATAAGACTCGAACCCATGTATTTTACCCTTTGCCAAGTCATTTTGGAGAAAATCAAATGCAAGGCCGGCTTAGAGGATAGGCGAGGGAAGCATGCGCTTTGGGCCCCAAAAAAATCCTAAAAATAAGGGCCCAAAAAATTCTAGGACCCCTATATATATATATATGGCCCCCCCAAAAAATTGCTCTAAGTCTCCTTTACACAAAACAGGCCCAGTTGGAATTTAGGAACCATAAAATAGGCCCAATGGTGGAATACACTGATTATCAACTCTCATAGGCCATAACCCATTAGGGTACGTTTGGTTCGATAGAATGAAATAAACAATGGAATGGAATTGACAATGCATGGAATGGAATTGAGAAGATTAATTTTCAAAGGATGGATTTTGAGATATTGTAATGGTTATATTTTTTTGAGATAACTATATACTTATATTTTGTAATGGTAAATCTTTTGTAATAGTTTTTTTTATGAAACTCTTCGTAAACCAACTTTTGTATGAAAAAATATAGGGAGACCTCATTTAAGAGATTCGCTTCCGGCCTCTTGTAATGATAAATCTTTTGTAATAGTTTTTTTTATGAAACTCTTTGTAGACCAACTTTTGTATGAAAAATATAGGGAGGTCTCATTTAAGAGGTTCGCTTTCGGCCTCCAAAACTTATGAACCGGCCTTGATCAAACGAGTCTCAATGTGAACAAACGAGTCCCTAATGTGAAATCAAATCAGTTTAAATGGTGATAAACAAACCAAAAGGGCGAAAAAAACACAAGGAAAATAGTAATGTGAAGGCTTGTCATTGGCGGGTTACCATGTAAAAAAGAAACTAAAAAGGGGGTAAAGTCGGCACTAAAAAATCTATCGTAGAGAAGTAAAGCATCCCGACCTCAACGGAAAAGCGGAAAAAAGAGTAAAAGCGTTTCCCTTTCCTTTCTTTATATTTTCCCCTCTTTCCTTTCTCTCGAATTCCCTCCTCTCTCTCTCTCTCTCTCTCCGACCCTCTCTCTCTCCTCAGTTCTCACTCTCACTGTCCCAACGGAACCCAAAGCTCCAACAACCCCCTCACTCCTCTCACTCTCACTCTCACTCTCACTCTTGCTCTCGCTCTAACTCACCTCTCTCTCTCTCTCTCTCTCTCTCTCATTGTGTCTGTGTGTGTTTCAATAGTCAGTGGAATTAATGCAGTAACATGAGCAGGAGAGTGGGGAGCATTGAATTTAACTACCACCGGTTATGAATCCCACCACCGAACAACCACCACCGCCACCGCAGCCATTGCTACCCCACCGCTCATCCTTCAGCTGTGACCGCCACCCCACCGAGCAGTTCACCGGCTTCTGCCCCTCATGCCTCTGCGAACGCCTCACCTCGCTAGATCCCTCCTCCGCTGCCGCCTCCTCCTCCTCCCGCCGTCCCTCCAACGCCTCCCTCGCCGCCACTTCCTCCACCGCCGCCAACGCCCTTAAAGCCATCTTCCGCCTCCCCACCTCCACCGGCGACCTCAACAACAACAAAAGCAACGTCAAAAGTACGAATAACAAGAACAAGAACGCAGCGGCAGCGTCTGCTTCTAATACTTCTCTGTTTCCCGAGCTGCGCAGGACGCAGTCGTTTTCAGCGTCGAAGAACGAGGGTTTCTCCGGGGTGTTCGAGCCCCAGCGGCACTCCTGCGACGTCAGGGGCCGGAACACGCTCTGGTCCCTCTTCAACCTCGACGACGAGAGGAAGAACGGCGACCACCGCCCGGTCGAGGTCGAGGCCCGGAACTCCGTCTCCTCCGCCGTCGCCGCTCCCGTCCTCGAGTCCAAAGAAGAAGACGAAGAAGAAGAGGAAGAAGAAGAAGAAGAACAGTACATCGACGTCGATTCCGACAATGAGGACGAAATCAGGGTATCTCATGTTTCCAACCACGACGAAATCAGGGTTTCCAGTTGTTCCAACCACGATGGAATTAGGATCTCCAACTATTCCAACCACGATGGAGTTAGGGTCTCCAATTGTTCCAACCACGACGGGATTAGGATCTCCAATTATTCCAACCACGACGGAATTAGGGTTTCCACTAGTTCCAACCACGATGGGGTTAGGATTTCCAATTTTTCCAACCTCGATGGAACTAGGATCTCCAATTATTCCAACCACGATGAGATTAGGGTTCCAAGAGAGGCAAATGCTGTTGAAGAAATGGGAGTTGGGGAAGGAGAAATCGTCGAGGAGGAGAATTTTAATGAGGAAATAAAGACTATGAAGGATCACATAGATTTGGATTCACAGGCGAAGAAGAAAATGGGAGGGAATTTCACGCTGTGGTCGGCGGCATCGGTGTTCAGCAAGAAATGGCACAACTGGAGGCAGAAGCAGAAGAAGATGAAGCAGCGGAAGAACAACGACGCCGCATTGCCGGTGGACAAGCCGATCTCGCGGCAGTTCCGGGAGACCCAGTCGGAGGTGGCGGACTACGGGTTCGGCCGGCGGTCGTGCGACACCGATCCGCGGTTCTCGCTCGACGCCGGCCGGATCTCGTTCGACGACCCTAGGTACTCGTTTGACGAGCCTAGGGCTTCTTGGGACGGGTACTTGATCGGCGGGAGCCGGGGGAATTTCTCCCGGCTCCCACCGATACTCTCGGTGGTGGAGGATTCTCCTGTGGTTCATGTTGCTAGGTCTGATGCTCACATTCCGGTTGAACAGCCCAGGAATAGTAATTGTGGAAATGGGGATGTAGTTGTTCCTGGTGGGACGGAGCAAACAAGGGAGTACTATTCAGACTCGTCCTCGCGGCGGAGGAAGAGTTTAGACCGGTCTAGTTCGATAAGGAAGACAGCAGCGGCAGTGGTGGCGGAAATCGACGAATTGAAGGGTGTTTCAAATGCTAAAGTGACGCCCGCGACCGTTGATTTGGTGGGTGAGAGAGAGTTGAGGCATTTGAATTCGATTTCGTTGAGAGACGACTGTTCGGAGACGTTTGAATTGGGTTTCAGGGATAATGGTTCGGTAGTCGGAAATGGTGGGAATGGAGAAGAAAAGGGGTCGAAGAAGTCTCGCCGGTGGAGGGCGTGGAACATATGGGGGTTTATACACAGGCGAAATGGAGGCACTAAAGATGAAGATGATGAGAGGTATAAATACAATGGTAGGGGAAATGGGGTGGAGAGATCATTATCAGAGTCTTGGCAAGAGCTGAGGAGGGGGGAAAGCAATGGTGAAGTGAAAATTGGGGGTTTTAATAGAAGGGTATTTCGAAGTAATAGCAGTGTGAGCTCGAGGAATTCGTATAGCATGGGGGGATCATTTGGAAATGTGAGAAACCCTAGTGTTGAGACGAATGGAAACGGGAAAAAGAGGAGAGAGGACCTTGGTTTGGAGAGGAATCGGAGCGCTAGGTATTCGCCAAACCATGTCGATAACGGGCTTTTGAGGTTTTACTTGACACCGATGAGGAGCAGCAGTCGAAGAGGGGGATTGGGGAAGAGTAAATCGAATAATACACATTCAATCACGAGGACTTGGTTGCGAATGTATTGATAAAACCCAAGGTCCAGATGTGTTTCTTTGGTTTAGTTTTTTAGTTTGCTGCATTTGTTGTGTAAGCACACTTGCCTATCTATGTATTATTGGTGGTTGGTTTAGATAAGAGGTTACCTTGCATTTTGAATAGCATGCTTCTTTAATAACAGCTAAAAAATCTATCTTAATTTTGTCTCTGATCACACTGTTGTTGTTGTCTTGTGCATTTGAATGGTTTTTGCCTTCTTTGTAATGAGTGTTTGTGTTCTCAGAGAGTGGGTGAGATATGCTTGCTTTTGAAAGACCCCATTTTGGTCACATCTGTTGTCTTGCACAGTTGCTTAGTGGTGAATGCTGAAAGGCATTGTTCAGGGAATGTCCACCGGGAAATGTCTGGTGTATTGTGTTGTCTGTTGTTAGAATGGTTGTGGTATCGCTCAAACGACATCATTTTTTCCAGGATGTCGTCTAAAGGCCACCTGGTTGTTACGAGCTAATCAATTTGTCATATCAGTTGCATAGCATCCTGATTGCAGATTTTAGTGAGAAACAGGAAGTTGATGTATCCTCATTCACAGTCTGTTTGGATGGACGGTTTTGGTGAGAAAAGAAAGGATTATGGTTTCCCACCAAAGATCTCACCATCTCTCTCCTGTTTTATTCATCCACGGAAGTGAGACTAGATTATGGTTTCTCATAAAATGTCCGACCATAGCTCGCATCTCTTATTCATCCAAACAAGTGAAAGAGTCTCACTGATTTGCTTTTCTCACCAAAACCCTCTATCAAAACGGATTGGAAGACCTATTTTCCATCCCACCATGGGGTTTCCATTCCACCTGACTTCTTGTTTTTTTACTTTAATTGTAAATTACACTTATTAAGTACGTACTTGTTGGTACTTCCAGTTTCTAGATTTCACTTACCCATCTTGGCGGCATAGTTGCAGTTTAAGGTGCGTTTCTGCTATATTATTGGATTACAGGCTAATGACAATAGTCAAGTTGTTTTCGCGTAGTGGTATTTTAGTTGATGTATGCGAGGAGAATGACTTGTCTAGAAATCGGTGAAAACATGGGTTTTAGTCCATTTAGTTTAGCAGAAACGCCCCCTAAGTCTGCTTACCTTTGATGAAAGGAGGACTCTCGAATCGATTGGGTGTTTATCAATGATTGAAGAAGGGCTACGAAAAGCCAAATTTATGGGTGTTGATTGAGCAAGAAAGCAGATTCTGTGAACAAAGCACATTTGGATCTTTATGATGTTGGGAGCTGGATATCAAGCCAAGGACCTGTTAATGTCATGTCTCTGCTTGTCTCAGTTGTGATCTTATGAGAAATGTCCGGTCCCTGTTCTAGTTCGACAGATGAATCGATTCGGGTGAAGCAGGGGGGATACAATGATCCAAAAGCTTGTTGATAATATCCGTACAAGGGAAGATACAAATACACAATGCCAAAAACATGGGACTGACAGACTAATGGAAAAGACCTACTGAATCAGGGCAATGAAGAAGTATGTTTCCGAAGAGATCAGTTCTTGTTCGCATCATTTGTCTCCTTTGCATCTCCTTGTATGTATTATTGTTCTGTACCCTGTTACTTGAATCGGTTAACGAAGAGCAGATCAATTGCGGATTTTGTTCATCAGTAGTTTAGTACAGTTTTGGTTCCTTGTAAATGAGTATGCTCAACTTTTACTACAAAAATATGATCGGGACAGAGATCCAGACACATGTGCTTAGAGTTGTCTGATGCGTATGGGTCCTAATGCATCGGTTGGGATCAATGTGCATGAGAATACTTGCGACACATGTGTCCGTAGATTGCTACTACTAAAACAGTTATATCGATCTAATGCAGAATTTTAACTGCTGTTTATGCTGCTACATCCGTTCATTCTTCATTGATCTGGTTTTTTTTTTCTTTTTGATCCGCGTTCATTGATCTGTTACTATCGTCTGTTTTATGATGTTCTTTGAGTGTAAAGGATTAGAGGCAGTCCTTTCTAGCTGTCCTTTCCCAATCTTTATTTTATTTTTTTCGCACTTCTTTTTCGGAAAAAAATTCAAGGGCATCTTTCGGCGTGCGAGAGAATTTGAATTACTGTGTTGTCCTTTGGTTTCATTTCTCGTAACAAGCCTTTCAAAAGAATGGATGTGTGTGCCTTCAAAGTGCAGTGAAAAGAGGCCGAGGAGAAATTTTCTGCAGTGAACTGATAATTTGTTCTATAGAAGTCCCTTTCATCAACAAAATGTGCAGAATTGTTTCCCAATAAATAGAAAATTGGATTCCACTCAAGTCTCTTTCAAGAACAAAAAAATTTGCACAGCTTATGTGAGGAGCCAGTGCTTCCCAATTTGAATGCGATAGTATCCTAGGGTGTGTTTGGAACTTAGAGAAAGAAATGGGCAGAAAGAGAAAGTTATAAAAAATTTCCTTCCGTTGTTCGGTTTTTAGAGAAAGAGTAAGGAAAGTTTAAAAAACAAGTTCAATATTTCTTCTTGACTTTCCATCTAGTTTTGCTCTTTATTATTCCCTCTTCTTTTCTCCTCCCCTCCCCAAGTTCCAAACCGATCTTTTGTGAAGGAAGTATTAAAAACCCATGTGTGAAATCAAGAAAGTGAAAAGCACTTAGAGGCCATTTACAGTCTAAAAAAATTGCACTAGTAGGAAAACAAAAGGAACTTTGACCAAGAAAGCCACAAAGAAGTCGTTTAAACACAAGCTGGCACAAAACCCATCAGCCAAACAGAGAAAACTCAAAGCCTAGCAATGATTATTTCCAAAGAAAATGAGGTTTTCTTTTTTTTGTTGTATCAGGAAATCAAAGGAATCAAACAGATCAACATAATAATTCAATTAGCTTGAGCACATGTGTTTGTCTTTTTTCCCTATATGTGCAAAAGCTCTATGATCAAAACATACTTGGCACTAAAGTCAAAAAGTTACAAGGAAAACAGCCCAACATGCTCCTTCATGAGGAGATATAAGGGAGAAAGAAGGAAAAGAAAAAGATAAAAAGAGGCTCATAATCCAATGCCTAGGGGATGTCAAGGAAAAGACAGGACGCGGCTTCTCTGTAGAGAGTCCCTGCAGTTGCATCGCAGCCGTTTATCTTTGCATCTAACGGTCCAAATTTAGGCAATAGTTTTAGCAAGGGAATAGTCTCGGGCTTTAATAGAACAAGTAAGCTGTTCGAGTTAAGAAGAGTTTTTCTTTTTTTTTTTTTATAATCTCGACCGTTAAAAATACCATCCGACAGTTGCGATCACTTGAACCGTATGACAAGCCAAATTCAAGATAAAATGGGCCTCAAAATTCAATTTTGTAAAACTCAAGTCTCAAGGTACCGAGTCACTTTACGCAGATCTCAATTAATTTTTCGGAGACCAATTATCTCACCTGCATCAGCCATTTAAAGCCGGAGCATATTTCATATGAACTGGTCACGTAAAGAGTTGACAACACTTAAGAGGTTTCAAACACGAGCACTAAGAGGAATTAAACCTTTAAGTCTCTCATAACTTTCTTTTTGATAAACCAATTAAGTCTCATAACTTGACTATCTTGAGTAAGCTGAAAACATACTTTTGACAAATAACTTTCACTAACATGTGACATTTTGCTTCAGGCATCTTGGGCAGCAGTAGTTTGAAGATGTTATTAATGGCATCAAACATACACACTTTTTTTTTTGGGGTCTAAAAAACCAGTAAAGCTTGGATCTTGGATTTGTCAGGTGTCCGGACCAGTTTGCGCGCACCTCAACTAACCCCCCTCAAAGTTAATAGAATCTGAGAGGTTTCGAACACAGGATGTTAGGAGGGAGCACCTCGATGGCTTACGACCACGATAAACGTGCATTACTTAACACAACTCTTAGTGGACGTAACGCACATCGGATGATCAACTACGTAAAATATCGCACTCTTGTGAATATATTCTACTTTAACACAACTCTTACTGTATTCTGTTTTGTATGCAGTAGATAGATCCTGTGGTGAACGTTCTGCAAATTCCTAACGCAGAAGTTTTAACAACCTTGCAAAGATTTGAAGCTCGCCATCAGAGGTAAGGGTCATCATTTAGCCCGAAGGCCCGCGGCCCGTTTGAAGTCCGTACGACCCGCGGCCCGGCCGAGCCCGTCCAACGGGCGGGCTAGCCTAGCCTGTAGTTTTCAATGGGCGGGCTTAGGCCTAAGTACTTTTGCTTGACCCGCTCGTTGGCCCGCTCGTGAGGCCCGTCTGACAGCCCACCCATTATACTAATTTATTATTCTCCACTTTAGTCCACTACCACCAACTATACTAGTAATTTATTATGCTCTACTAAGCAAATAAAGAAAAAAAGTTCACTTACCGAGAAAGAGAAACGAAAGTCTGGTCTTGAAAGACTAGAGAGGTGCGTGGGGTGCTCTATGCATTTGTGGTTGGTTGTAGAAGCCTTGTCGGCTGGATGAGTTCTTTTTATGCTCCCAATGTATATAATATATACGTACAATATATAATGCCTGCGGGCGGACTTGGATAGTGACTTGACGGGCTGTGTCGGTCCGGTCCGGTCCGATGATGACCCTTAATCAGAGGTAGAATTAGTTCAATACATGGACAACTTGTTCAGAACAAGTAGTCCCTTTGATTGGATTGTTCCTCTCGGTCTACCGTGGTGTAGCCAATGGCCTTTTAGTCCAGCCTTCCCCACGAATCGCACATCTTTAGAATTTCCTAGTGCACTTTATAGAGAGAGAGAGACTTTCTCTCCAATCATGCATCACGTGCCCGGCTTGTGCCCCTCGAACGGCCTCGTGTCCATGACGTCATCACGTAACAGTCTCCATCCTTTCAAGATGTCATGCATGACGATTGCTGTTCCCCACGTGACCAAGCAATGCCACGGGGGCATCCACGTGGCACCAATCTCCTCAAATGGACCAAGTTGGTTGGGCCTGACCCTGACATTTCAGCCCATTGGCCATAATCAGTTGGCCCCCACACTCGCCCTTCCACAAGGTGGGCCTTTCGGCCTCAAAGTATTGGGAAAATGATGGTCCAGGACGTATTTTGATAATTAATACCCGCCAAGGACATGCTGAGAACATTTGTTAATACTGAAAATATCCTTGGCGGGTATTAATTATCAAAATATGTCATTGACGGTCATTTTTCCTGAAGTATTCCATATTCCGTTTGGGACCTGTACAGGCTTGTAATCACTCAGCCCAATCGGACGGAGTGATGGACTTGGGCGCATTCACCGTCTTCGGCCCAATAGGTACCATTCGGCCCCATCACACATTGCAAAAAGGCTTATGAAGCAAGCTGGGAATCCAATCCCATAATGGGTTTGGGCCTTGATAAGAATGCTGATATCATCCATATCTTAGTCACTTTTTTTTTTTAATCAGCAAAAATAAATTTTATTAACTCATAACACGAAATATAGAAATAATAGGGGCTTGGGTACACCGGCCTGACCACCCAAGATCGGATGATCCTCTTCTCCTAACCACACGGAGAAAATTGATTTAGACCCAACAGGCTGAGCTCAAATCAGGAGGAAAACCCCTAAAAAACCCAAACGGTTGGAAAGGAACCAACCCAACCCAAAACAAACCCAATACACCATAAAGGGCCAAGCCCAACACTTAAAACCCAACCCATACCCAAACCCTAACCCTAGCAGACAGACCCCATCACCTTCCACCATTGCCGCCGCAGATCCAACAAGCAACACAGCCGCCCAAACACATCCTACCACCACCCGCCGCCATCTGTCGCCACCGTCGCTTGCAATGATATGATTAGTGGCTTATGCAAATGTAACAGCTGTTCAGGAAAAATCTACATAATCTTAGGAATATCTCTCGCATTATCTCACAGAAATCATCCCGCAATGAAAGAGAAGGGAAGATCTTTACGCATATCGGGAGGAAAATTCGTCTTCTTCAAGACGGAGATCAAGAGATTAGAGAGCACTATCCTTTGATCCTCTAGAACTAGGGTTGCAAACGAATCGAGCGGCTCGCAGCTCGGCTCATTAGTGGCTCATTCAAGCTCGGCTTGGTAGTTAAACGAACGAGCTCGAGCCGATTTTCTCAGCTCATTTACTAGGATAAGCTCGGCTCGAGAACCGGGATATATATACTTAATTTTAGGGTTTTTATTGTTATTTAATAATTTGTTCTTTTCGTTTTCATTTTCCAGTCAATCAAGGGAGGCGAGAGCACACGTACACCAGTACACCCCCGCTCCATAGGAAAATGAAAGATATTCACCTTCACAATCAAAATATTTTTGGTTGTATGAGGCATATGCAAGGATATATACACATTTTTCGTTGGTCCGTTGAGACTCGTGAACAAGCTCAAGCTCGAGTCAAGCCAAGGCCCGATCGGCTCGAGCTCGACTCATTAAGTTTTCACTGAGCTGGAGCTCGAGCTCGGGTTCGTTAAAAACTTAATAAACAAGCTTGAACACGGTAAAACTCGGCTCGGCTCGTTTGCAGCCCTATCTAGAACATATATAAGCCCCTTCAAATAAAAGGAACTTGCAAAGAAATGACCTCGGGGAGACGGCCCCTCTACAAAAATACATCTCTGATCTCCCTTCTCATCACGGAAATAACGAAATCAATGATCGAGATTAAGCTCACAAAATATTAGTATTGGAAAACCACTACTCTATAGAAAAAATTCATCATGCCAATTTAAGTAGATCACATAATTAAATTGACGACATGACTGATCAAGTCTAAGATCACATTGCATGACTGATTGATGCTAATTCGCCACGGTTCTCTCTTTGTTAACAGGTCGATTTTGGCCGCAGAAAATTACAATGACATCAAAAGTTTGACGCCAAATTAAACTTCGAAGAAATACAACGACGTGGAGCTAGGGGGAAACATTATTCGGTGATCCAACAGCAATGCTATAAGAATAAGATCAAGGTGTTGTACCGGTGGACGGACTGACCGGCTTCTTATATGTGTACCACTTAGCAACCAAGAGATAAACTCCCAAATTCAGCACACTCAACAAAGCCAAAAGCCAGAAGAAGTAATCCAAATGCCCATAGTTCAAGTTATCAGGTATCCAACCAGCCTTCCCATGTCTGGTACTCAAATCAGTGACCACATTCACAAGCAACGAGCTCAAGTAGTTCCCGAGCGCAACCGTGGCTAGCGACAGGGCCGAACAGAGGCTTCTCATCGCATCCGGAGCGTGCTCATAGAAAAACTCTAGCTGCCCGATAAACGTAAAAACCTCAGCACACCCGATAACGAAATACTGCGGAACTTGCCAGAAGACCAAAATGGGTACGTGCTCGAGTTCATAAAAATCATGCTCCCAAACCATTCTGTGGGGGGCTGAAATCACCCATGACCCTTCTTCCCCTTGTTGAATGGTGAGGGTGCTCGCCAAGTCTGGAGAGGTTTTCGCCTAACCTGGAGAGGTTTCTACCGAGCCCGGGAAGGTTCCCACCGAGCCTGGGGAGGTTCCCACCGAGCCTGAGGAGGTTGCCACCGAGCTTGGGGAGGTGGCTGCCGAGCTTAGGGAGGTGGCTGCCGAGTTTAGGGAGGTCACCACCGAGCTTGGGAAGGTTGCTACCAAGCTTGGAGAGGAGCTTACCGAGCCATGGAATGGAGCTTGCCGAGCACTGGGAGGTGGCCACCGAGCTTCACCGAGCTTAGGGAGATGGCCACCGAGCTTGGGGAGGAGCTTGTCGAGCCATGGAGGTCTCCACCGAGCCTGGAGAGGTTGCCACCGAGCCCGGGGAGATTCCCACCGAGCCTGGTACCTACAAACCGGAGGGGGGTGTACCTCCGGGGAGAAGTTCCGACGACCTAGTTAGTAGGTGAAAGAGAGAGAAGAGAGTATGCTTTTTAGGGAGAATAGTATGAAGAAGAAGGATCCTCAACCTGGGAGGAGTGGTCCTCTATTTATAGGAAAACCTTGGAGTGCTGAACCGGTAGGCGGTACACCCACGTGTATCGTACTGTTCGGATGACAACACATGTCAAGAGATCTGCTTTATCACACATGTCCTCCACCTGTTCAATAGAACCTTCTAGAAGCTTCTAAATCGACTTTGGATATTTGTTAGATCTTTTAGGGAGTAGAATTCAGCCGAACGTTAGGGAAATGATCGCCTAACGTGAGGGACATGACCGCTGAACGTTAGGAAAATGACATTCGAACGTTAGGAACGTTAGGGAAAAGACATCCGAACGTTAGGAACGTTAGGGAAAAAACATCCGAACGCTAGGGAAATGACCAGCTAACGTTAGGGAAAGATCACCTAACGTTAGGGAAACGACCAGCTAACGTTAGGGAAAGATCACCTAACGTTAGGAAAATGACCAGCTAACGTTAGGGAAAGATCTCCGAATGTCAGGGAAGTTAGGAAAACGACTTCCGAACGTTAGGGAAAGACCGCCTAACGTTAGGTAAAAGACATCCGAACGCTAGGGAAATGTCAGCCAAGCGTTAGGAACTTTAGGGAAAAGACATCCGAGCCCGGGGAGGTTGCCACCGAGCTTGGCTACCGAGCCCGGGGAGTTTACCTCCGAATCAGGTGCTTCCTGTAGCTTCAGATGCGAATGGATCCATAGAGTGACGTGTCCATAGCAAAAAGTGAATTGGTCCGTGACCCTTTTGGATGTTCAGAAATTATGGATATTTCGGCCCACTACACATTCTCAACCGGACGAGTTCTAAAGTTCCCGCGGCCAGCATGGCGAAAACGGAGATAACCAGCCCGACCGCTATCCGCTGGAGCTGAGTGAACCCGTTTCTGTGGCCCGTGAGTTTCCTGGCGAAGGGCACGATGACTCGGTCGTAGACCGGGACCCAGAAGATGACGCTCACGTGTCGAAGAGGGAGAGGGAGGCCGGGGGGATTTGGAGCGAGGAGGTCATGTGGAGGTCCATCGTGTTGCCCTGGAGGACGAATAAGGTGCCCATCTGGCTGTAGACTGTGGTGAATATGATGCCTGTGGCTAAAATTGGGAGTAATCTGATTATGGATTTGAGTTCTTCGACTTGGGTTACGGTGCAGAGTCTCCAGGCATCGATTGAGCCTTTGATTCGATCGGATTGTGTCTCCACTGCTGCCTTGTCGAAGAAACTGATCATCAGCAGAAAAAAGAGCATTAGTTGGTTTTTGGTGCATATATCAGCTAATGTCAAACTTCCCTGGTATCAACTCGACAGCCATTCCAGTTTTTATGGGAGGACTGATGGGAACATCTTTAAGAAACAGAGAATAAATACTCAACGAGGTGCGCAATCTCACTCGTTTATCTCGGCAATCAATGTTTGAGATATGTTTTTAAAATTTGACCGGTAATAAATATCTTTGACCGGTAATAGTTTGTTTTCAATCCAGATCGTCCAAAAACACTTTTGGACGGGTGAAATTGAGCACCGTAAAACTTATTCATGGCTCCTCCGTTTTTAAGTTACTAGTTTCAAAGGGGTAACGGATGGGACGCAAAAAAGTGGAGGTCCGAGGAGCAAAGAGAGTAATTCCACATTGCTTGGGTATGAAATGAGAGATCATTTAAGACCAATTTGGCAAATAAATCAAATGATTTTTGCACTTGTTAGTTTCGCGTGAAATTCTTGGTGGATTATTGGCTCTTCTCAACGGGAAGAATGGAAAAAGTGGAAAATTATGACCGAAACTCAAAATTGAGACATAAGGCTAACATGTGACATTTTGCTTCAGGCATCTTGAGCAGCAGTAGTTTGAAGATGTTATTAATGGCATCAAACATACACACACTTCTTTTTGGGGTCTAAAAAACCAGTAAAGCTTGGATCTTGAATTTGTCAAGAAAATGAAAATGGAAGGAAAAATTAATTCGCAAGAAAACATCACGCGTACGCAAATTTCCATCAATCAAACGGATAACTGCAGACAACCAATAGAACAAGAGGAGAAAATCCTAAACCTAAAATATAAGCCTTATTTGTCAATCCTGATTTAATTAAAAAAAAAAAAAACTGTCCAAGATAAGCTACATAACCAAATTTTGTATAGTTAGATTAATAGCACGGATCTTTAATTTACAGTGTCTACTATCATGGGATGAAGTTTTTCTTTTTTATTTGTGAATCCTGAATCATTGCGAACAACAACTATTACTATAAGTTCCGTTCCGCTAAAGGATATAGTTGTCCATGCACCTCAATGAGTTTTTTTCCTTCTTATAATCACGTGTCCGGATCAGTTTGCGCGCACCTCGACTAACCCCCCTCAAAGTTAATAGAATCTGAGAGGTTTCAAACATGGGATATTAGGAGGGAGCACCTCGATGGCTTACGACCCTGATAAACGTGCATTACGTTCTGCAAATTCCTAACGCAGAAGTTTTAACAACCTTGTAAAGATTTGAAGCTCACCATCAGAGGTAGAATTAGTTCAATACATGGACAACTTGTTCAGAACAAGTAGTCCCTTTGATTGGATTGTTCCTCTCCGTCTACCGCGGTGTAGCCAATGGCCTTTTAGTCCAGCCTTCCCCTCGAATCGCACATCTTTAGAATTTCCTAGTGCACTTGAGAGAGAGAGAGAGTTTCTCCCCAATCATGCATCACGTGCCCAGCTCGTGTCATCACGACGTAACAGTTTCCATTCTTTTAAGATGTCATGCATGACGATTGCTGTTCGCCACGTGACCAAGCAATGCCACCGGGGGCATCCACGTGGCACCGATCTCCTCAAATGGACCAAGTTGGTTGGGCCTGACCCTGACATTTCAGCCCATTGGCCGTAATCAGTTGCCCCACACTCGCCCTTCCACGAGGTGGGCCTTTCAGCCACAAAGTATTGGGAAAAATGACGGCCCAAGACGTGTTTTGATAATAAATACCCGTCAAGGACATACTGAGAATATTTTTTAATGCTGAAAATATCTTTAACGGGTATTAATTATGAAAACATGTCATTGGCCGTCATTTTCCTCAAAATATTCCACATACCGTTTGGGACCTGTACAGGCTTGTAATCACTCAGCCCAATCGGACGGAGTGATGGACTTGGGCTCATTCACCGTCTTTGGCCCAATAGGTACCATTCGGGCCATCACACATTGCAAAACAAGAGGCTTATGACGCAAGCTGGGAATCCAATCCCATAATGGGTTTGGGCCGTGATAAGAATGCTGATATCATCCATATCTTTAGTCACTTTTTTTTTAATCAGAAAAAATAAATTTTATTAACTCATAATACGAAGTACAGAAATAATAAGGGCTTGGGTATACCAGCCTGACTACCCAAGATCCTCTTCTCCTAACCACACGGAGAAAACTGATTTAGGTTCAACAGGCTGAACCCAAACCAGGAGGAAAAACCCTGAAAAACCTAAACGGTTGGAAAGGAACCAACCCAACCCAAAACAAACCCAATACACCAAAAAAGGCCAAGGCCAACACCTAAAACCTAACCCATACCTAAGCCCTAACCCTAGCAGACAGACCCATCACCTTCCACCGCCGCCGCGCGCGCCTACCAACAGAAACACAGCCACGTACACATCCAATCGCCGCTGCAGATCCAACAAGCAACACAGCCGCCCAAACACATCCTACCACCTCCCGCCGCCACCGTCGCTTGCAATGATATGATTAGTGGCTTATGCAAATGTCACGCCCTCGATTTTCAACATAAATAAACAATAAATTTTAAATAAAAGTCTCTCGCATTTCATTAATAATACCCAAAAGAGTCTTCCACCTGTTTAATTTACAAATCGAGTCCCCAAGACTAAATAAAGTACAACTTGGCACACCGGCCTAAAGTTAAACTTAAGTACGAGTACAAACGAGTTTTCTTTAAACTTACAAACGGTTTAGTCAACTAGATTCAGAGGTTCTCAATCTACAATGCCACTTTTAACAAAAGAGGGGTCATTACAAGACGATTAAGTACTTCATGAAATTAGCTTCCAAAAATATCTTCCACATTGACCACATGATGCAATGCAAGCTACCGCCCAGCTTTGAAACCTGAAAAGAAGGATTTTGTTGAGCTACACTAGCCCAGTAGGTAATTTCATACTCAAGTAATAAGAAAATGCGATGAAATATGCGCCCAACGAGAGTGAGACTTAACAAACAAACATAAGATGCAAGAGGGGTTACCAAGATGAACAACCAAAATTTAGACTTCGGGATTTCGGACATCTTAGAGATAACCATAACTATCCACATGTCAACTAGAAGTAGTATTAGGACTCATATCAATCAAACAAACAACAACAATAGTTCAGCCATACAACAACGTTTCAAATGAATTCCACAACCACTTCCTCTTTTCATACCATCCACCAAGGGGTCTCATTTCATGAAACTTTCCTTTTAGATTTCCAAAACGATTTAGAGAAAACTCAGGACCATCACAGGTTAAGCTCCGTTGATTCGAGCTTGAATGCCGGAGTCCGTTGAATTGTGCCCAAATACCGGATCCGTTGATTCGCTCAAGAATACCGGAGGATTTTTATCCAAAATCCTCTTTTCAAAACTTGAATTACTTTCTTTAAAAAAAAAAAAACCTTAATAGGATCAACCACTTATTTCCCTTCTCAACAGTCGCAAACTCAATCAACCAACAATACGAATATCAACACAAACTTCCGAGTGAATTATGATTCTCTTAATCATGTGAGACATTCAACTGTGTTACCACCCCTTGCGTCACATTGAATTCTCTCCACTTGGGTTTCCGCTTTACCACCCCTTGCGTTGCGGGCCCTCTAGAGTCTCCGCATTACCACACCTTGCGTTGCAGGACCCTCAATTCAGAATTCACAAATCACGTAAACGTAAAAGCATTATCAATCCGTATATAAGCGAACATCACTTTCCAAACTCACAGTCGTTCTTACATCATTATCCATGTATACCAAACTCATAAGCACACCCATTGCACATTGATAAATACTTTAAGCCCACGTTATTCATTAAAGTCTATCACGACGCCCTACGTCACGTATCGAATCTACAAAGACTCTACGACACACCACCCATTAGGTTCCTAACGGAAAACATAGAAAACGAGGACACGAGTCACAACACCACCCATAGGATCACTAGACAAACTCACGTCTACTCGTAACATTCACCACTTATCCCCTTATAGCCCACGGTACTCCAATCAACCTTACGGTATATTCTCCAACCAACGAAACTAATATTATACTCTAATGAGTGCTAAGAGACAAGACCGAATAACGAGCCATTAGGACACAAGCAACCATACTCAAGAGTGACTTAAACATATTCTAATCATATAGGGAGTCATAACACGGAACCAAAATAACCTTAGGAGTAGCCGCAAACATCGACCGACTGACACACCTCTACTCAAATGATCATAACTTTCAGTGTACTAAGAGTTTAAAGGTGATTCCGGTGGCAAACGAAAGCTAACTTCAAGACCTTCGAATCGATATAAAATTTTCATGAAAAGGACATCGGACGAGGAAGTTATGGCTGTTCAAAGTTGGGCTGAAACCTAAAAACGGGCTGAAATTCCCAGATTCGACCGAAACGCAAAACCCAACCTCAAGCACGAAACAAAACACGATCTAGGTACATAAACTTCACATAAACGCATAACAAGAGTAAGAAATCCCTACCACAATGGGTTTTGAGCAAAACCCTAAATCCACCAAATGGCTTTAGCCCTAATTTTCCAAGAACAAGCTTCTCCCAAGTTTTGCTACAAGATCTAGGGTAAATGAAACCCAAAAACAAGATAAACAAGCAAGGATCAACAAGAGATTGAGAGGAGAGAGAGAAAAACGTGATTGAGAGCCTAAAAGTATGAATAAGAACACAAGACTTACCCATTGTTCACCAAATGCGAGAATCGTGCGAATTTGAGATAGGAATCCTTTGGATCTTGATGATTTGAGGTAGAAATCAAGAGATTTGAGTGAGATTAGAGTTGGGTAGGTGAGAGAGGGTTTTGAGATCTAATTTCGTGGTCCATGGGTGTGAGAAATGACATAAGGAGGTATTTATAGTGGTCCAAAAAGCGTGCTGAAAATCTGCAGAAAACGCATCATGTACCGGTACGGGGAAAAGGCTGTACCGGTTCATGAACCTTCAAACTGTCAAAAACCACAACTTCTGGACACCATGTACCGGTACGGGGAAAAGGCTGTACCGGTTCATGCTGGACAGAAAAAAAAGAATTTTCCAACGGACACCGAAACGAACCCGACTTGGTACCAACACTTACGAACATCAATACAACACCAAAACTAACATTTTATTATTCTACGAGAGTCCGATACACACCCGGATACGTATCTCCGTACACCCCTGCTTGCCCGACCAAAGTATGTCGCAGTAAAGAGTGCCCCAAGCGTAGGGCTAGGTCGGTTGTAGCATAATAAACTCGGAAGTCCGAGGTCGAATCCACAGGGAGCCAATGGAGCTAGGCTGGAGGTTTGATTTACGATGGGTTTTTAGCGTTAGGACCGCCAACCTTTAGATTTGGCGTTGAGACGGCCAACTTTTGAGTGATGGAAATTCTCTCTACCTCCTAACTTTAATTGAAAGCGAAGATTGACTAGAAATTAAAAGCGGCAAGGTCTAGGGGTTTATTCCGCCCATAACTTAGGTCGTTCAATACTTCTCTTTGATAACTCAAGTGAGAGTCATTGTCATTTGATCTCACTCGGAAGATTTAACCATGAAAATCAAGTTTCACTCATACAACGGGGTTTGAAAATGGAAAGGAACTCATTTAGGCATTTTATCAAACACATAGAGTGCCATGGTTCTAAGCATTGGGTGTGCCAAGGAGACTTGTCTATACCCAATCAAAGAAATTAACAACCCTAAGTTTAGACCAAAAATTAGAGTTCAACAAGTTCTTTGAGACATTTTGGCAAACACCTAGAGTGACATAGCTCCAAGCATTATATGTGGCAAGAGATCAAGTCCTTGCCTACACATAATCAAAGAGGTTAACAACCCTAGGTTTTGTTACATAAAAATGAACTTAATCCATTCACAAACCACATTAAGCACAAGAAATGAGAGAAGCCATTAAACTACCTAAATCATGGGGTAGAAATCACCCAATGACCAAGCCTAAATCACTACTCACCCATAGTGGGTGTAAACACAAGGCAAAACATAGAGAGAAATGAAAACATGGATGAAACTTGAAATAAAAGCTAGATTAATGAAGAACACAAGTATACTTACAACATTAATGAAGAAAAAAGCCCCAAAACCTTAGCAATTCTCCTCCTTTGAAGAGAGAAGGAGAGCTAGAGAAGAGAGGAGAAGAGGGAGGTAGAGAGAGAAAGTGAAAAAGTAGTAATACCCTAAAATCGGGCTAAGGGTGGTATATATACCCTCTTTACAAAAAAATTACAAAAATGCCACCGAAATGTCCGCGCAGGAGTGAGGGATCGATCCCTAAACATTGGGGGATCGATCCCTGAGCTTTCTGGATGCTGCAGGAGCTGAAAGGGAGGGGGGATCGATCCCTAAACATTGGGGGATCGATCCCTGAGCTTGTTGGATTCTGCAGACACATTTTCAACTTCGCGGGCTCGCTCCGGACACTCCCGAACTCGGTTTTGGGTGTTTTTTGAACCGTTGGAAAGCTTGTTGAGTCTACTTTCTAACCCAAGTGGTTTGGATCAAAAGTAATTTTTACATCAAAAGTTATGCTGATTCTACCCTCAGCTGGTCGGAAAATGAGTTGCTTTGGGTAACATCCTTGCATCTCCCTCACTTCCCTTGATCCTTGGACATCCCGAGTACGCTTCAAAGCTTCTTTTCATGACTTTTGGGACTCGGTCGCGGAGCACCATGTGGTCTTGGGTACTTGGATACACTCGGGGCTATCCATGGCCTTCAAATGCGCCTTATTCACACGATTTACCTGAAAACGCCAAAAACACTCCTTTTGTGCAATATCGTTCAAATCAAGCAAGTTACGCACGTGAGTGACAAAATAGAGAGAGATAAGCCCTGTTATTTACACTACTGAGGGCTTATCAACCCCCACAACATACGAGCGATTTTACTAGCAATACAACTAATTGACGAAATAAACGATTTCTGAAATTAAAACAAATTTGCGAGTCTCTACAGCAAATGTAACAGCTGTTCAGGAAAATCTACATAATCTTAGGAATATCTCTCGCATTATCTCACCGAAATCATCCCGCAATGAAAGAGAAGGGAAGATCTTTACGCATATCGGGAGGAAAATTCGTCTTCTTCAAGACGGAGATCAAGAGATTAGAGATCAGCACTATCCTTTGATCCTCTAGAACATAAGCCCCTTCAAATAAAAGGAGCTTGCAAAGAAATGACCTCGGGAAGACGGCTAAATCAAACCAAATTGAGCCTTATGTCTCAATTACTTGGGGTCGGTTATATGAATCCTTTTATTTTATTGAGTACTGTCAAAAGCCACTTGTTTACACAAACCAACTATACTCATATCTTTGCGCACAACATCTAATGTCAATTTAGGTCTACCTCTCCCCGTAGCATTGCTACCCAAAACTATTCTATCCGCCCTCTTAATTACTGCATTTCCTGATTTATGGTAGATATGCCCAAACCATCTTAGCCTATTTTCCCTCAACTTCTCTTTCTCTTCTATGAGTGTTACACCTACCATCTCACGAACCGTTTCATTTCTAATCCTGTCTTGTCTAGTCTAGTCTTACTACACATTCATCTCAACATTCTCATTTCCGCTACACTCGGAAAGACGGCACCTCTACAAAAGTACTACGGAAATAACGAAATCAATGATGGAGATTAAACTCACAAAATATTAGTATTGGAAAACCACTACTCTATAGAAAAAATTCATCATGCCAATTTAAGTAGATCACATAATTAAATTGACAGCATGACTGATCAAGTCTAAGATCACATTGCATGACTGATTGATGCTAATTCGCCACGGTTCTCTCTTGGTTAACAGGTCGATTTTGGCCGCAGAAAATTACAATGACATCAAAAGTTTGATGCCAAATTAAACTTCGAAAAAATACGACGACGTGAAGCTAGGGGGAACATTATTTGGTGATCCAACAGCAATGCTATAAGATCAAGGTGTTGTACCGGTGGACGGACGGACCGGCTTCTTATATGTGTACCACTTAGCAACCAAGAGATAAACTCCCAAATTCAGCACACTCAACAAAGCCAAAAGCCAGAAGAAGTAATCCAAATGCCCATAGTTCAAGTTATCAGGTATCCAACCAGCCTTCCCATGTCTAGTACTCAAATCAGTGACCACATTCACAAGCAACGAGCTCAAGTAGTTCCCGAGCGCGACCGTGGCTAGCGACAGGGCCGAACAGAGGCTTCTCATCGCATCCGGAGCCTGCTCATAGAAAAACTCCAGCTGCCCGATAAAGGTAAAAACCTCGGCACACCCGATAACGAAATACTGCGGAACTTGCCAGAAGACCGAAATGGGTACGTGCTCGAGTTCATAAAAATCATGCTCCCGAACCATTCTCAACCGGACGAGTTCTAAAGTGCCCGCGGCCAGCATGGCGAAAACGGAGATAACCAGCCCGACCGCTATCCGCTGGAGCTGAGTGAACCCGTTTCTGTGGCCCGTGAGTTTCCTGGCGAAGGGCACGATAACTCGGTCGTAGACCGGGACCCAGAAGATGACGCTCACGGTGTCGAAGAGGGAGAGGGAGGCCGGGGGGATTTGGAACGAGGAGGTCATGTGGAGGTCCATCGTGTTGCCCTGAAGGACGAATAAGGTGCCCATCTGGCTGTAGACTGTGGTGAATATGATGCCTGTGGCTAAGATTGGGAGTAATCTGATTATGGATTTGAGTTCTTCGACTTGGGTTACGGTGCAGAGTCTCCAGGCATCGATTGAGCCTTTGATTCGATCGGATTGTGTCTCCACTGCTGCCTTGTCGAAGAAACTGATCATCAGCAGAAAAAAAAGCATTATTAGTTGGTTTTTGGTGCATATATCAGCTAATTTTAAACTTCCCTGGTATCAACTCGACAGCCATTCCAGTTTTTATGGGAGGACTGATGGGAACATCTTTATGAAACAGAGAATAAATACTCACGGAGGAGCGCAATCTCACTCGTTTGTCTCGGCAATCAATGTTTGAGATATATTTTTAAAATTTGACCGGTAATAAATATCTTTGACCAATAATAGTTTGTTTTTAATCTAGATCGTTCAAAACACTTTTGAAAGGGTGAGATTGAGCTCTGTAAAACTTATTCACGGCTCCTCCGTTTTTAAGTTATTAGTTTCAAAAGGGTAACGGATGGGACGCAAAAAAGTGGAGTTCCGAGGAGCAAAGAGAGAGTAATTCCACGCTGGTTGCTTGGGTATGAAATGATAGATCATTTAAGATCAATTTGGCAAATAAGTCAAATGATTTTTTTTTATTTATTTTTTTTAAAAATTTTTTTGCACTTATTAGTTTCGCGTGAAATTCTTGGTGGATTATTGGGTTCTTTTCGACGGGAAGAATGGAAAAAGTGGAAAATTATGACCGAAACTCAAAATTTCACGGGTAAGACAAAAATAAGCCAAAAAGTCATACTTTTTGCTCATACTACTTCCGTCTCAAAAAGGATGACAATTTTTGAAATTTGTGCTATTTTTCATTACTTATATCTTTCAATCTATAATATTTTTCATTAGTTTGAAAACTTTGTATATTAGAATTAATTGACAACTTTCAAACAAGATCCATATTGCATATTTTTTGAGATTCATACTGAAAAATATAAAGAATTGAAATTGACACGAATATCAAAAATTGTCATCCAATTTGGGACTAACTTTTTACTTTTTTGATTTCTCTCGTCGACACGAATCAATAATTCACAAAAATTTGACCCAACACCAATAAATATGAAACCAAAATTAAATAGAGACAAAAAAAAGAAGCCAAATCATCTTGGCTCGGATGTAAAGTTTTCACATGATATAGCCCATTCCATCCAAAACTTTACATCCAACCCAAAATAATTGGTAGTGAACAGAAATACCTTGTGAAGCCCACAAGATAGAGTATTGTTACCTTAGTTGTTCAGTGTGATCAAGCTTGCGGCTTCCTTTAACAACACATTCTCCCTCCACAACCTCATACAGAAAAGACTTATCGTCCGGGACTCGAACCCGGGCCTTCCTAAACGAAGCAACCACCACCTGACAAATCCGGGTCAACGGACTCCCGCCGGGTCTCTGGTTCCGGTACAGCCTCGTACCCGAAAAGAAACTCACGACAGCCGCTGCCATCGCCACTGCCGGGATACCGAAACCCCATCCCCACCCCACATTGGTCTGTATCCAAACGAGCACGGTAGAGGCCACGAGCGCGCCTATGTTGATTGACAAGTAGAACCAGTTGAAGAATGAGCTCTTGCTTTTCTTCTCTGTCTCGTCGGAATCGTCGAATTGGTCGGCACCGAAGGGCGAAACGCAGGGTTTGATCCCTCCGGTGCCGAGGGCAATTAGGTAGAGTCCCATGTAGAAAATCCCGGCCTGGAAGCCTGTTGGGTGGCATACGTTTTGCGAGTCGCATTCCGGTTTTAGGCCGTGCAGAGATGCAGATAGTGTTAATAGTGTCATCCCCTGTATCAATATCAGATTTTCCATTAGCGAAATAAACTGACACATGCACTACCGGTACGGTAAGTGCATATGTTAGTTTATTTTTTATTTTTTTATGGTTAAGATGCCGGTTTTTCTACTAGTACCGTACATACTGGTAAGGTACCGGTGAGATACCGGATATTCCATTTGGTTAGAAAATTAAATATAACATATACATTTATTAGGAAGAAAACTCCATTTATTAAAAGTAGTCCGGTGGCCAATACTCATGACCGGAACCGTCCTGTATTGACCGGCACTTTAAAAGTAGTCCGATACTGTTCGATATTGACGATACTGACCGGTATCGATAGGTATTGGTTTGAATTGGATTTGGAAACCCCTGTAGTGCAGGAGTGCACTACAGGGACTGCAGTGCAGATCACAGCCGTCCGAGAGTGTTTTCAACAATCCGAATTTAAAAACACGTTTGGACAGCTATGATGTGCACTACATGGTGCTCTGTAGGATCCCCGGATCCGATTTGAAAGAGACTTACGAAGACGTAGATGATGGAGAAAGTAGCAATGGTCCAGTATCTTCCCAAGTAGGCATCTGCTAGAAAAGCTCCAAGCAAAGGGGTGACATAGCAGGTGCCAGACCAATTTGTGACATTGCTGACTGCTGCAACACTGGTCTGGTTCAATTGAAACTTGAGATAATTCACTAGATTTGTGTTGATCCCGTAGTAGGCCAATCTTTCGCAGCATTCATTTCCTGGATTCAGAAAAATGCTGTGAGTTTTCGCTATCTTATTGTACATGTGATGTCTTATTTATCTGAATTTCAATTTGGTAAGGATGTGTAAAGATATTTGGAAACCATTGGCGCTGATAAACGAACCAAACTACTCGAGTTCGAGCTCGAGTTAAAACTTGTTTAAAATCGGTTAATTGCTACATTAACAAACCAAGTTTGTACATGATGATGTCTTATTTAAGAAAAAAAAAACAAACTATTTTTAAAAATGAAACTATTTTTTACGTGGTCTTGAATTATTTGTATTGAACTAATTTTGTGACGTTAAAAAAAAAGCGATTTTTTTTTGGCCGAATTTGTATTGAACTAATTTTGTGACGTTAAAAAAAATACTTTTTTTTCCTTTTTGAATATAATTTGTTTAGTTTTGCTAATTTTTTGAAATGTCATTTGTCTTGGCGAAAAAATCTTAAACCTAATTATGACTAAAAGAGAGAGAAATTCACTAAGACGAAAAAAATCCAAAACAAACAGATTCTCCAAATTCTATCTTTTTACCTTTTTCTGAATGATTTGAAATTTGACATAAAAAAATAAGTACTTAAAAAATAAGAATTTTAGCGGAACAGGGCCGGCCTGCCAACATTCACCTTATGGAAAAATGACAGATTATGTGTATGATATTCATAATCCGAACTGTCACTTTGGTAACGGATGTGAAAAGATATTTGAAAACCATTTGCGCTGATAAATGAACCAAACTACTCAAGTTCGAGCTCGTGTTAAAACTTGTTCAAATTAAAATCGGTTAATTACTACATTAACAAACCCAAGTTTGAACAAATTTTTGAAACTTCTCAAACAGATGAACTACCACTCAACTCGTTCACTTATGATACATATAAAAATTCAAGCTATTCGAGAGGAGGACATACCTAGAATATAAGGGCAAGCTTTCCAGCTTCCAGTTTCCTTCTTAATGGCTGGATTCTTGCGGAAATCAGTTGTCCCATCTTTTGCGTACTTACCTGCTTCTTCCATTGTTGTTCGCATTCACCTTCTCTCTCTCTCTCTCTCTCTCTCTCTCTCTCTCCCGTGTGGGGAGGGTACGTAGCTAGGCGCTTGAGCTCACTAGAGCCAAGAACTTCTCAACACATTTATGCATGAGGAAATCAATAAAGCATGATATTTTATGCCCATTAAGAGCAAGTACATCAATATAACTAGGTGAAATAACTAGTTAAAACGTACTTTTTGGTATTTTACCTACCCAAATTTCCTCCCATTTTACAGCAATGCTCTGTATCCATGTCTGTATTCTATAAACTATTGTATATAATGCCTGCCACCTGTAAACTAGTGATCGATGGTGTGAACGTGAAGAAGCAAAGAAGAGAAACAAAAGAGAGAAAAAAATATTATAAAAAGGGATTCCTAGTAAACAGTTCCTCAGGATAAATATCGAGGTGTAGTTGCGAAAGGTACTTTACCTATCCTTTTAGCTAACTGGTGTAGGCCAGTTTTATGTCAATTTACTAGGTAAAATACCTAGAAGAGGCGTTTGGAGAATCTCGTGTACATGCTCTAATAGTAGACTATAGACACGAGCAATTTAGTGTAGCTACATTCACAAAATGTGAAATTCAATGGAGTTGGCTCTTAAAGTCTTAACTTTGTCAATTAGTATTAAAGAGTCAGCAAGCAAGGAAGCAAGAAAAGTCAACTTTCAAGAATGGCACACGACTCGATAAGATTAATGTTTCGATATCCAGAGAGAGAGAGAGAGAGAGAGAGAGAGAGAGAGAATAAATGCAGATTACAGGAGTAGCAAATGTGAGTAGGAGTAGTTGTGTTTCTGGGGCACATCTTCTGAGAAACATGAATTTAATGCCAAAAAAGGAAAACTTATCTCACTGAGAGTAGTCCAATTTTTTTGGCTGAATATCCATGCCAGCTTGCACGTACCTTGACTAATTTTGAAGTTTTGAAGCTAACAACTGGACAAACTCTCTAGTGGCTCAAAGGTTTGAATGTTAAGTCTCCGTGAAATTCTATTGTATGACCATAATGGTTGATAAGCACTTATTTACTTTCTATTACTTCTTGGCCAAAAACACCTTGCTGCGCACAATATTGATTTGGAAGTATGAAAGAGTTTAATGGTTTTGTTAATATGTGCCTCAGGGGCATATGATAGTAGTCATTAAATGATTACTAACTAAACCTACTTGTATAGATTGTCGTGAAAGTATAAATATGTTAGGTAGTATTGGACTAAGAGAGAAACTATTTTTTAGAGAGACCAAATTACCCTTTTGTTTTTCCCTCTGTGCTATCCTTTCACTTGCCTTCCATTTTATAGCCCTTTCGACTCCCTCATGTATTTGAGAAACAAACGAGGGTATTCCAAAGAGCAATAAGTAATTGTTTAGTCCGTTTAATTATAAGCAAGAAGAAAAAACCCAATATAATACATATGCTCCAAAAAGTATTGATTATTCTAATAGACCAATTTTATAAAAAGTCCCCAAGCAAAAGATTTATACATAAATTGACTTATTATTTATGTAGTTCAGCAATGTTTTAGTCTTTACTCTTTTCCTATTGTGTTTTCTCCCATCAAACAAATTAGTTATGTAAATTTTTTTGACTGAATCAATCAAACGTTACTTTCTTTTCTAATAATAAAAAAAAAAAATTCTTGACCGAAAGTTTAAAAAAACAAAAAAGACGAAAAGTAGATCAATTAATTAGTTAAGACAATCTAAACTCACTCTTTAGCCTATAATAAAGTTTGAACAGATAAATTTTCTACTGATAAAGAGAAGTTGTTAGGTCTCACTCAATAGCCAGTCATTTTTTTTCATGGGTTTATATTAGTCAAGTAATTTGTTGATTTTTTTTTCAAAAACTCATGGAGAACCCCCCGCAAACTATTACTATCTCAAATAGGCTTCATGCCTCGTCAACTTTTCTATTACATGCTCCAAAAAAAAAAAAAAAAATCTTTAGGAGTATTACATTTGTTTTCCGCTGAGTATTTATTTCTCTTAAAACATTTGCCAATACATGGATGTTAAAGGTAGGGGCATTTCTGTCTAGTAACAGAAAAAGTTTATCTTCCCAATTAAAAGCACAATTTAATACTCTTGCCGTATCATTACTTTCCCCATGAAAGTTGATTAATTTGGATAATTAATGTGTTCTTATCATATGCCTTAAATATACATTAATGACTATTATCATATGCCACTGGGGCACATATTAACAAAACCCTACCCGAATATAGCACCACTTAAAGCTATAAGACGTGATGCCCCTAACCACTAAATAATTTCTCCTTTTGGTATTGGTTATTCATAGAAGGAAAAAAAGGGTTATCAAAAAGACACTTTCGTTGATTTTATTGCTGGGGTGTCATCTTGGGTGTATCGGACTTAGCGGGTGTTTCCGGTAGTGAAAAATTTGTGGATTTTTATTTGTGGTTGACAAGTTGTTAGGTGTTTCCGGTAGTGAATAAGTTGTTGAGATAAGCTTGGTTAATACTATAATCTAGAGGTTACTCCACCTATTGCCAATTGGTTTTAGGTCGAAACCCTCTAAGAAATCTAACACCGGTAGTGAATAAGTTATTGATGGATTTGTGAGTAGATTTACAAAAAGAGTTTTTGTTGACAATCTTTTTGTTAGTGGAAACGAGATAGTAACATACGAGTACAGTAGAGATACGTAACATCCACATTTGTTTTTTTTTTTTTTTTTTAAGAAGCAAATACTACCAGAAAAGATAAGATTCATATTTGGGAAAATGATGGTCAATGACGTGTTTTGATAATTAATGCCCGCCAATGATATTTTCAGCATTAACAAATGTTCTTAGCATGTTCTTGGCGGATATTAATTATCAAAACACGTTCTGGGCCTTCATTTTCCCTTGATATTTTGGCCCATAGAATGCAGTATGGTGGCCCACCAAGTTCGTGCATCGTAGCCCACTCATTTTGGGACTTATTGGGTCCGTAGAATTGGACTGGGCTTGAGAGTTATTCTTGGATCACAACTCGTCGAACGCTTTTTTTTTTTTGAGAGACAATATATAGAATGTTAGTAGGAGTTATTCCTGTTGTTAGTGCTTACAATGAGAGTCGAGCACTTTCACGAGGACTCGAAGGGAGAGTAATAAACCAACTATGTACACTAGGTTTGGTGTTACACGAGGATTTTTTTTAATGGGTTTTACTTAAGTTCCCAGATAAATTTTTATTTTGCAGGCTTCGAAAATGACAGTTGTGCAGAGTTGGACTTGGCAATATCAAGTCCAACCCATTCCACAAGTTCCATTATTGTCACTAAACTATATTAGTGACAAAAAAAAAAAAATTATTGTCACAAAAATATCATTACGGAAGTGTATCTAAAGATATTGAGGGACAAACATAAAAAGTTGTTACTATAGACTCTGTGGGGACTTGTAGAAAGAAGTGGAAAAAATGAGAAAATTTTAAAAAAAATTCCTTTTCTTGTTTGGTTCTTAAAGAAAAGAAGGGAAAATTTCAAATATTAATTCAACTTTCTTCCGGATTTTTCTCTAATTTTCTTCTCAATTACTCTAGTATTTCTATTCTTTTTCATAGGTTCCAAATAGAGCTTTAATTAGTTTCATTGAGAAGGTAATTTTTTTCCCGAATGTCGGTAATGAAAGAGAAATGAACTGTTCCTAGTCTTTAAGCGCATTTGGAAGCAACCAACAAACCAACAGCACGGGCAGAGTAGTTGCATAATCAGCGCTGGTTACTGAAGCATGGGCCCTTCGAATAGCTTGTGGGACGGCCGTTGACACGGGAGTTTCGAAGGCAATTTTCGGTCGTGTTCTTATTGGCTGCCACTACAGCAAGAATGATCTTTGTGGGAATATCGGCTATGGTGGTAGACATAAAGAAGTGGGCTTTGAAAAAGAATTGGACCTTTGTCTGGACTGTTAGAGAGCAGAATACAGCAGCACATTGGTTAGCTCCTGCTCCCTCGTTCAAATCTAACCGGATAAAAAATGAGTAAGTATATCTTTAAATTAGTAATGAATTTTATATTCAATATGGATCTTGTTTGAAAGATCTCGATTAATTATATAGGATAATGTTTTCAAAATTACATAAAATATTATAAAAATTTCAAGATATAATTGATTGAAAAAGTGGCACAAACTCCCCAAAAGAACTACTCCGTATTAATTTCGTACGGAGGGAGTAGGTAGTTCCTTAGATGGTAGGTCTAGTTGTTCATCAGGTTGTATTCCGCCTAATTTCACCAAACTTCTTTTGAAAGATTGTACTCCTTAATACGTTCGTTTCAACGATCGACTTATCAAAAAAGAAAAAAAACAAAAACAAACCAACAGCATACTATGGCAGAATTTTCCTTAAATAGTATTTCTACCTATATATCGTTAAGAAAAAAAGAAAGTGCTCCATGTGGGAGTCAAACCCATGTCAGCAAAACTTTCAGTACATGTTGACCAACTAGAGCTTCCCTTTTACAATATGTTCGTCAAAAGATATATATAGCAATAATATATATCATCAAATTTTCTTTTTTTAGTTGCCCTAGCCCGGAGGTTGTCCAAGCCTGAGAGCTTGCGGGGCTTACCGCGGGGCAGGCCCTGACCCCAATCGCATTCCCCTATTGTCCTCCTTTAATTAGATTTTTTTGATATTTAGTAACTTTTACCCCTTGTTTTTTCCTCTGAAAAAGGAAATTTTTCAAAGACATTCTAAATTGAATATTAAATAATGAAGAAAGTTGATAACTTTTAATTGAGTTTTTTTTTCCTTTACAAATACTCGGAATGATTATCTTTTTAAAACCAGTCACAAGGTACAAATAAATTTCTTAAATTAAGCTTCTTGTAAAAAAAAAATCGGGCATGCCAGCCTATACAGAGCTATCCTCCCAACTCTAATTGGGCTCTCGGTAGTGGACGGTGTGATTGGTTCTGTATGATTACTCGATCCGTGTAAACTGGCTCGAATACCTAAATTGTGTATGTATATATAAAGGGTGTGAATGAAAAAGAAGAAGAAGAAGAAGAGTATAGATGCCATTAATTTGGTTGAGGAGTATACCAACTTACCCACCGTTGGTTTAATCGTAGCTTTGAAATAAATAATCCATGATGCCTTTTTTCAGCATATTATAAGACGTACACCTGATACATGACATGCATGAAAGCCATTTCGCAACCACAAATTTAATTTAATTTAATTTCACTTTTAAAACTCATAATCCTCATCAGTCTAATATCTGAAATTCAATCATACAACTGACAATGGAACAATTAACCTGGCAATATATTTAGCAAAAACATTCTACAACAGTCATGTTCCTTAACCAATTCAAATCTTTGTAATCTTGCTTTCGAATGTACGTGTTGAGAATGTAAATGATTTAAGTCACTCTTCTGTCTAACGTTTAAAATTTTCGATGATATACGTAGTTGATGACTAGCTTAAAAGGTAAATAGATAGATATCCCGCATTTGAAAACCTTACTGTCTGCTTGATGATTAAAATATTTGCATGTGTTTAGTCTGCCAATAGAATTAATACATCTGGCTATACACGTAGGGGCGTGTTGAAGGGAAAGAAAATCGAAGGGCTGAAGGGTAGGTTAAGTGATGCGAGTTGCAGCACTAGGGGAGTACAATACTCTTTGAAACTCTTTCGATGCATTTGCTTTTCCTATTGTCTAGTTTCCATATAATTGGCATCTTTATGATTATTGGAGACTTTCTTTTGCCGTTAAAAAAAGAGAGAGAATTTGAAAGGTGCTTTAATTTCGTAGTTGTAGTACTGTTTGCTGAAAGAGAAAATCTTTTTCACGGAGGAGCCATGAATAAGGTTTTTGCAGTACCCACTAATCCTTTGACACATCAGCCAAATTGTTGTCCTTTAACTACCGTTCAAAATTCAATTGTTGTAATTCTTTTATTTATTTGGAATCTTGTATAGCAGAAATTTGATTATGATAGCTTTAGAAACAAAAATAATTATGACATTTTAAGATAAAATGATCAGAAAAATAAGATCTTTGCACCGGTTCAAACGAATTGAAAACTGGAGTACTTAAATATTTAATTCGTTTGAACCGGTGCGAAGATATTATTTTTCCGATCATTTTATCCAAAAGGGTCATAATTAATTTTTGTCTTTAGAGCTATCATTTTATCCAGGACTCTTGCATCTCACTACGAGGTCAAGAGTTCGAGTCTTTCCACCTGTGTGTGAGTGTTCTTATCCTAGATGGCTTTTTCTTTCATTCTTTCTACCCTATAATGAGCTTATTTCTTGTATTGGTTGAGTTATTGAGCTTGGTTGTCTCATGGACTCTCATAATTGATGTAGTGTCCCGGGTTTGTACTCTGTACTTCTGATGTAAAATGATCTCTTCTATCGATTGAAAAAAAAAAGTGGCAACAATTTGGCTGTGTCAAAGGTTAGTGGGTGCTGCAAAAACCTTATTTGAAGTATCGATACCCATGATATTTACAAATAAATATATGTACCCCAGGGTACCATGAGTGTTGTCTACATGGTACTATCGACAAATTAATGGCTGCTACACAAATACTGCATATGTTTGGTTCATTTTTAAGCAAGTACTGAATGCAAGTGAACACCAAATTCCATTGACTTGTGTTTTAATTGGAATGTTCCAACAGCAATTGATAGTAACACAATAAATTCTAGGTACTCAAATTTTTTCAATTTCACGATGAGTTATCTCAAGAATAGAAAATTACGCTCCTCTCACATGGGGTGAGACCTACATATACATGGAACTTATCCCACGTGAGAAAGCGTTACAAATAATTGTTGTATGCAAAGAAAATTCAAATACCCCGAGACACGAGCGGACAAAAAAAAAAAAGGAACAAGATCACTAACTATAATTAATTTCAACCAATTAAAAACCACATATTTTTCTTCCTAATAAGGGGCAGTAACCAAATTAGGTGGATAAGGAACACAATAACTTAATTTCCAAAACACATATTTGGTTCGAGGGGGAAAAACCTACTTTATGTAAAATGCAAGAAACCAGTGGGAATCAGACTCTGATCAGGTTGATTTTTTCTTAATTAGAAGTCTTGATTTCGAAGGGTTTTTCTATTCACCTAACCAAAGAAAAATGACATTGCAGCCAATATTGGTGACCCCATACCATCACCTATATAAGGTTGCGTTGGCCAGTCCATAGCTAAGTGTAACTAGCTGCGAGACATCAGAGCTGACAGAAAAATACAACACATTCCACAAAGAGAGAGAGAGAGAGAGAGAGAGAGTGTGTGTGTAACTAGCTACCAGACATCAGAGCTTACAGAAAACTACAACACATTCCACAAAAAGAGAGAGAGAGAGAGAGAGAGAGAGAGAGAGAGAGAGAGAGAGAGAGAGAGAGAGAGAGAGAGAGAGAGAGAGAGAGAGAGAGAGAGAGAGAGAGAGAGAGATGGAGTCTTGGATTCGAGTCTTGATATTAGTTGCATGTTTGTTTCCAGCATTGGTTGAGTGCAGGGTTCGGCACTACAAGTTCAATGTAAGTACTCCATCAGTTTTGATAGCTTTGTTCTTGTGTTGAATTTAAGAAGTTCTGTAGACAAGTTTTGTGCCTGATGCATGATAATTGTCAAGTAAGCAAGATGAGGAGTTGGCCTGCAGGTAGTTAAAACACTCCCTTACAATGTCGTAGCGTACGTCTCGTGTGTCGTTTGCATGCAAGGGGAGTATTAAACAGTGGTACGAGAAGTGTGACAGTAACGATAAAGTGGTAGTAGCAGTATTGATTGATATGTAGCGGGAAATGGGTGTGGTGGTTGTAAACTTTTTAAAATTATTTTTGGCACCGGAAAACTTGTCATAGCATTAGAGTATCGGCTATGAGTGGGTGAAAAATCATATGCGAAGCGGTACGTATCAAAAATTGATCGTACATGCAATTTCTTGGTATCACCAGTATAATAGAGTGTAACGCTGTAACGGATCGGAGGGCCGAAAAGCTGATATGTTGAGTTCAACTTATCGAACTGCAAATTTCTTTCTCCAAATCCACATTAGCCTAAGTATTTTGTATCCGGAAAAAGTATACTCCTAGGTGGAGGGACCTTCGAATGGTAGTTCAGAACGTACAAGTGAGCTAGGCGTCTTAGCCAGTTAACAAGTCTTTGGGCCGGAAGAACTAAAAATTTGTCCGATCGTTAAATTCAGATGTTTTGGTGGGTAACCTGTGCAGGTGGTGATGAGGAACACGAGTCGGCTGTGCTCGACAAAGTCCATTGTCACCGTCAATGGCCGGTTTCCGGGGCCGACTCTCACCGCCAGAGAAGGTGATACAGTTCTCGTCAAGGTCGTTAACCACGTCAAATACAACGTCTCTATCCATTGGTAAGATATCTCCAAAATCACCCTATCATGTCCCCACTTAATTACCAAAAAACCAACCTACCAAATAACATAATTCGGGACAATATGGTCATTTTGCATTTCATTATCCACTTCTGCAACCGCCTGGTACGCGATTCACTCTCTTCGTCCATGGGTGTTTGTTGCGGCAAAACTATTTTTTTTTTGGGTAATGAAGAGTGTCTCGATGAACCAGACTAATCTATTAGTGAATATATAATGAAAACATAAGTGAAAATTATCAAGAGCTTCGTCCAGACAAATAACGATGCCACTATGAAGATGCATGGTTAATAGGAACAGTTATATATCTCTGTGTTAACGTTGCTAGCGAAAATTCATATTTTATCTTGTATAGGCATGGTATCCGACAACTCCGAACTGGATGGGCCGACGGACCAGCATACATCACGCAATGCCCGATCCAGCCAAGTCAAAGCTATGTGTACAATTTCACCATTACGGGCCAACGAGGCACACTTCTTTGGCACGCGCACATCCTGTGGCTGAGGGCGACGGTCCACGGTGCCCTAGTCATACTGCCTAAGCGGGGCGTACCGTACCCGTTTCCCAAGCCCCATAGTGAAGTGGTCGTCATATTAGGTGAGCTCAAAACAGCTAATGATTCGAATCCTGCTTCTAGTTGTTGGAGTAAAATCATTTGTAACTCAAATTTGAAGTGGCTTTTGATGATTGAAATATTGCAGCCGAATGGTGGAAATCGGACACTGAGGCTGTGATCAACGAAGCACTGAAATCGGGTTTGGCCCCGAATGTATCGGATGCTCATACCATTAACGGACATCCAGGACCCGTATCCGCCTGCCCCTCACAAGGTACTTACAATGAAAAAAGCGCGCTTTTTTGATTGATTTGAAAGAAGCGCCCTTTTTTTTGCGCCTGGTCACTTTTCTCGCCTTGTAGTTTATTTTTGCACTTTTTACTCGCCTTTTTCAAGTCGCCTCGCCTGGGGGTCAACAAGGCGCTCGAGGCTACACCTCGCCTCGCCTTGCGCCTAGGCACGCCTTTGACAACTACGATCACGACCTTCGTAGTTTGACCCTAGCAATTTCAAACAGATAACTAATGTAACACTTATTTTGGGACTCTCTTTCATATGCAGCCGGATTCACATTGAGTGTACAAAGGGGCAAAACCTACTTGCTGCGCCTAATCAACGCTGCCCTCAATGAAGAGCTCTTCTTCAAAATCGCGGGACACAAGCTCACTGTCGTCGAAGTCGACGCCACCTACGTAAAGCCCTTCAAGATCGACACCATCGTCATCGCCCCCGGCCAAACCACCAATGTCATCGTATCGGCCGACCAGAACTCCGGGAAGTACGCGTTGTCGGCCTCCCCCTTTATGGACGCTCCGATCACCGTCGACAACGTTACAGCTACCGCCACCCTCCACTACTCGGGCACCCTTTCCAGTAGCCCCACCACCTTCGCCACCCCGCCTCCCAAGAACGCCACCGCAATCGCCAACAACTTTATCGACTCCTTAAAAAGTTTGAATTCCAAGAAATACCCGGCCCAAGTCCCGATAAAGGTAGATCACTCGCTTTTATTTGCTGTCGGGCTCGGGGTTAACCCGTGCCCGAGTTGTAAAGCGGGCAATGGGAGCCGTGTTGTGGCTAGTGTTAACAATGTCACGTTCGTCATGCCCACCACTGCTCTGCTTCAAGCACATATTTTCAAGATCAAGGGAGTTTTCACCACCGATTTTCCCGGTAATCCGCCGAATCCTTTCAACTACACGGGCGCTGCGCCAACCAATTTATCGACGAAAAACGGGACGAAGGTTTATCGACTGGCTTATAACGATACGGTCCAAGTTGTTCTGCAAGATACCGGCATTATAGCCCCGGAAAACCACCCTGTCCATTTGCACGGGTTTAATTTCTTCGCGGTTGGGAAGGGTTTAGGGAATTATAACGCGAAAAATGACCCGAAAAAATTCAACCTTGTCGATCCGGTCGAGAGGAACACAATTGGAGTACCGTCCGGCGGATGGATAGCTATCAGATTCCGCGGGGACAATCCAGGTACTAAACTAACCAGATCCTTTTTTTGTCTTCGTTTAATTTCTTTGCAAGAAACTTTCCCTTCTCCAAAAAAAAAACCCGTTTCTTTCGGTAAATACGCAGGTGTCTGGTTTCTGCATTGCCACTTGGAAGTGCACACAACGTGGGGGCTGAAGATGGCATTTTTGGTGGACAATGGAAAAGGCCCTAAGGAGTCTGTTCTGCCACCTCCAAAAGATCTTCCAAAATGTTAGCACTGGCTAATAAAGAGCTTTTGCTACATATATATATATACAGATCAGGGTGATTTGGAGGATCAAAGGGAAGATGGAGAGAAAAAGAAACATTGATCAAAGTAGATCAACAGGTTGGCTAACAGAAAAGGATGAAAACACAGGAAGAAGGTTAATAAGAACCGGGCGGAGAAATCGGATTGTTTCCCGAGCAAAAGAAAATAATTTGTTCAAGTTTGTTTCAATGATTTTGAGAGCAGTTTAGCGATTGTAGCGATTGTTCTTGATTGTAGTGACAAAATTTGTGGTGATTGTACCAATTTTTTGTTGTAAAATATATGTATTGGAATTGAAATCTGAAGTCTGTCTCATTGTTGTTATGCATAACACACATGTGATAAGTGAACGCGTAATACGATGGAAGGGGGAGGGAAACACGGGGGAAGAGAGGGGGGACGCATTGTGGTCAGGTTTTCTATCCCGAAATTTATGTGCGCCGTTGTTTCGGTTCATTTTCAATCACGGCGTAGTAGGAAAGTCTTTAAAAAAATGACAATCTCAATCTTGCTGCTGAAAATGCACACGAACGTGACCCGGCTCCCGGAAACATTTTCTTCCTCCTACTCTGTCTTCTTTACAGGCGTTTGAAAGAGTTGTGAAATGCTAGTTCAAGCCCAAGCTCACATTTTTTGCAACTTGGGCCAAGATTTTCTTCCTCTTTATTGGGTCAAGGGCCCAAGCTAACTGGATGCTGTAAACAAAAAAAAAAAAAGTAGGGAAGCCCTGTTTGGATTTGGAAAGATTAAATCAAAATAGCCCAACAAGGCAACAAACTTATAGTACTACGTTTCTAAAGTAGTTCTCTAACTTCAAATAATTCCAATCTTTGTGCCACAACTTTCTTACCTCTAGGCTCTGAGTAAACTTCTTCTGTTATTATCCATTTCTTTTCTTTCTAGGTTCCGGAGACCCTTAAAAAAACCTCTAAAAAACTCCCCCAAATCATAATCTCATAGCTCCCGATCAAATTTTGATGATTCAGGCCGCTCAATGTGTTCAGAACGTGATTTTAAGGGTGTAATTTAAGAAATTGGCACAAAAAATAACCGAGAAAGGCTTGATTTGAGCAGTTTTTTATTGAACCGTTTAATAAAGTTCAATAAAAAACTATTCGGATGAAGCTCTTCTCGATCTTTTTTTTGCTGATTTCCCGCAAATACCTTTAAAATCATGTTTGATTATATTGAACGGCTCGGATCATCAAAATTCGATCGGAAACTTGGGAGGATTTTTTTAAGGGTCCCCGGAACAGCCCTGAAATAAACTATAAGCTATATAAGCAAACTAGCCATTTTAACCCCACAAGTTGGAATATTAATCGAGGTCTGATCTCTCTTAAGTCTCAGGTTCGAAACATTTTAGGTGTTATCAATTTTTATGGGGCCATTCGATACGGAGTTTTGTTTCGACTTTAATTGGGTTCTTCGGTAGAGCACGACGGAATTGATCCCTTAGAAATCGATCGACGTGTGCGCAAACTGATCGAGACCCTTTTTGCATCCCTATAAAAATTTAGCTCCGTCGGATATCAATAAATGCTTGATTAATTTTACGCCCGATATGCTGACAAGAAATTGAGTATAGAATTGATCAAGTCTTTACCGATATCCGACGAAACACGACTTTTTTTTTTTTTTTTTTAGCTCAGCGAAAACGCCCCCGAATAATTACGCCAATTTTGGGTGGGGTCATTAGCGGAAATTTTCAACTAAATTTAATGCTTTTGGTATAGTTGTACCGTCTGCCCACATGATGAGTGATGCACTCAACCATATGATGAGCTTTTCGAAAAGGAACAAGAGGAATCTTTCCGTTTAGGGAAAGCCACACTTTATTGAGATAATCATTTACATTCCCAAAACAAACCATAGGTAGAGTCAGACTTCGAGACATTAAATTAATTCACATTTCCTAAGGTGGGGAAAATTATTCGACCATTAGAATTAGAGATTTATATGAATCCAATCTAATAGAGGTTGAGTGAAAATACTATTTTTTCCCCTTTTGTTGTCTGTCTTTCGTAATTCAGTATTTCAAATCTGTCCCGAGTCCAAATTTAATCGTCCATGAAAACACGAAGGTTTTTAATTTGCAAAATGTTTATATACATATTCCATGCAAAAAAAAAAAAAAATCTCTTATGATAGCTAGCTTGTGGAGACAAAAAGGGTACGTAATATTAAAAATTCTAATCACTTTTTATTTGAGTTTGGATTCATTATACAATAGAACTCCTATGTTTTCTTAAAAAATTAAAATTTAAAAAGGAATATCATATCTGGGCAGAAAGAGCTGATCGACGATTGTTATAACTAATACGTGCTGATAGAAACTCTCCCTAGCTTCTACATACGCATGTACGCACACCGTATTTAAAAAATTGACCACATCTAGTATATTAACCAATGAAAAATAAAGTTTGAACCAATATAAAATAATTAGAAGATCGACGTGTCGAATTTGGACTGGTTGAAAGTTATAAGTTCGGCAATGGAAATAATTTTTTTTTTGTGTCCAAACCAATCCTGGCTCCACATGACCTCATTATTGTAACTTGTGCTGCATTATGTTAAGTGCAACCGTTCAGTTGAAATATTTAAAAAGAAATATTATTTTTTGGGTTCATGTGGAGTGACAATGAAGGGAACAAGAAAACAAGGGGGAAATATTAATTTGTTTAATTTTTTTTTTTTAAAAAGAAGCTTTTTTGTGGGGAAAGACAGAGTAAACAACCAACCACTGCAATAGGTTGGAGGTGGAGCCAACTACTATTCAGTATAATTTAACAATACTTTCAACCAATGAAAGCAACCTTTCCATTTCTTTTTTCATTGAATAGCACAAAACAAATTAAAATGGAAAAAAAAGGGAATTGATATTCACACTCCATTTTTTTGTTATTCACCCTTCTTTTTTTGTCTTGTAGCAAAAAAAAAAAAATACATCTAAAAAACAAAAAAAAGGGAGTGTGGATAACAAAAAAGGGAGTGTTAATATCAATTTAAAAAAAAAAATGAAGAAAATTGGGACAAAGATCGCCAACTTCAAGGGCCATTTACTTCTCACATGTATTTTCTTTTTAAATTCTCTAAGCTAAAAGGTTAGAGGGGCAATAGACGTAACTCTATCTCTTGGGCGTGTTCATAGAGAACTCCAAATCCGTGACAGATCGATGTCAGAAAGGATCAGTTACCTTTAGGCTAGGGCAGAGCTAACAAGTGTCATTAGACCTTACTTCATTTGATTTTTCAATAAGGAGTACCACGCACAATATTTGCTATTTTGACCCCCACAATAGAGCTCCTAGCTATATCTGTCATAAATTAATATTGTTTAAGTTTTTGGCCTTATTCTGGCTCTACCCCTGCCTATAGGTTTTACCTCCCACCAAAACGCGAGCAGAACAAAACGTCTCCAAGGACTGGGGCATGGGGCCTGCTCCGATCTTACTCCGATTGATCGGAAATGTTCACTTTGTAGAGCTCGTCAAGTTTAACAAGTACGCAAAAAAAAACTAGCTTTAACTACTTTTCCAAGTCTTCTTACTAGCAATGTGGCATACTCATATGCATTTATTCCCAATGAGCTCCATCTATACCTTGCATGATGTATCAAAGCTATGGTAATTAGGTATTAGTTTATTGTCATGTTAACCTAATCCTCAGGTGTGTAATCTAGGTTTTCGTTAATGACGACATTGATATATACCCTGAAGCCCTTCTTAATTTAATCCTAGTACAATATTGATCGATGGGGTCTCGATCATTTTTAAGAATTAAAACGCATGCAAACCCTAGTTAACTTCCACTAACCTCGGAGCTTAATTTATACCGCAACTTGGAACTACCTCAAATACTTTTCATTTAAACATTCATCATGGCCAAAACCCAAAAAAAACCAAAAAAAAAAAACCATGGGCCAAAGATATAAACCAATGAGGGGCTCGTTAAGCGGTTGAAACTCAAGTCTTAGTTGGACAAAGCGTAGGTTTGACTTTCCATAACCCTTTATTGGTGCTAACTACTCCATCCGTCTCGATTTGTTTGTCCTCTTTTTGACTTATACATGTCCCAAATTGATTGTCCAATTTCAAAATTAATGGCTTAGATTATGTAAGTTTTCAAATTAATGGATTAATTTGGTTTCCTTAATAAGTTGGAAACCCAAGATTGGACAAACAAATCGGGATAGAGGGAGTACTAAACATACTCTTAACATCATTCACACGTTGTGATCGATACTTTTATCTTCGGTCCTAATATATGTGCGGTGGAGTCCGGCCTTTAGTGATAGTGGTTTGGTGTGACGGGGCAATACTCCCTAGCGGAGATGACGGGGTACGATACGTCGATATATAACTGCACTTTATTTTTAGCACCAAAAAAAATCATGGTCAATAATCAAGGGAAAAAATTATAAAGACTACCCATTATCCAAACAAACAAAACAACTCCATTGCAAGTAGTGATCAGTTTATAAATTGGATTTCCTACCTTTCTTTTGTTTTTGTTTTTTAATTTGGCCCCCCAACCAAAAAAAAAGAAGAAGTTAATTGATTTGTGTGACCGTTTTGTTACTATATTTGGCCGTCGTAAATAAATTCTAATGTACTGCTTAGTTTGCAAAAATGATTTTGAAAATGAACAGAAAGGTCATTCATTAGCTTAACTCCAATGCACAATATTAATTCATTCACCTAAATTGATGAATGGTGATTCCACTTGAAATATGAATCATGTTATTTTTAAGAAAATAAAACAAGGGTCTTCTAGAGGAATGACAATTCCATTAGTTCCAAAATCATTCCTAAACTTCCTCTAGTCACATCCATGAGTAAATCGGTAGTCTCTGCAGCTGTTATTTTTGCAGCCTTTTATTTTATTTTCTTCTTCTTATTTTTTGTTCAGACCTTTTGGGTCTTATGTTGTATTTGTTGTTTTTTACGCTTATGGGCCATGAAATTTGTAAATGATTTTATCATGTAAGTTGCATTTTCTATTAAAAAAAAAAAAAAACTCCATTCCTAGACCTAAGGACTGAAAGGGCATTTCATCATAGCATTCAGTCACATGTCAGGATTTAATTGGGCATAACTACCCCTTACCATTATGGACCACCTGATAATTTATGAGCAAGATTATCAACCTCCCTCATTCAATATAGAATTAATTCAGTTATGGGTGAGAAGAATGATGATAATAAAAATATAGCTAGAGGACACCTGCCTTGATTTGAGCCTGGTAAGTCAACTATATTTAAACTCTCCTCCTTCCATTGTGTTTGTACTTTAGCACTGCAAAACTAAGGTTCATTAAACTAATCAGTGCCCTAACCACAAGAGATTAAAAAGGCAACCAAGTCAGTGGATGATGGGATTAGTGTTAATCCCACTTTGGATTTAATTTGTCCTTCAATTTTCCCTACTTAAAATTATACAAGTAGAAAAACCTAGCAATTAGGGATGAAGGCATTGCTAGAAATAGGCGATGAAAGGGCAACTAGGTGTGGGAAAAAAAATTTAGAAATTTGAGGGAAAAAAAAAGAAATAGATTTAAAAGTCAATGCAATGTTTTCAGTGCGCAGATAACAAGGAGTCAAGGGTCACATTACTCTGCCTGAATTTTTTATAACGATTATGGAGCTCCAATAAATTTATTCTATATTTCATTTGTTTTGTAAAAGAATACCTTGAATACGCTGGTTACTGTTCGAACTTATCAAACTAGTACTCCTATAAACTTTGAAGTTTATAATGTTTGATAGGACATCAGGTTTTTAATGTCAATTTATAAGTTCAATCTACTGATTATATGTTATAATTTGATTTTCTTTGGTGGTTAGGATTTTTTTTTTTTATCGGCAAAAGAAACGATTTTATTAACTCGAAAGGGGTACATCGAGGGGAGAAAACAAGAGTGAGGCAACACTTACTCACCCACACAACAAAGATTTTGGTGGGGTTATTAACTCTAGGATTTTTAATTTCTTCATGATCAGCAGAATATATATACTCCAGTTTTTATTGGAATTCAATTTTAATTTTGGTGGGGTTATGATGCTTGATTGTGATCAATTTATTACCACTTCCCATATTTCTATCTGCTTGAGGGAGGGATGCTATGTAATTTCTAATGTTTGACAAAGCGCACTAGAACCCTTCAAACGAAACGAAAAAACCAACTGGCGTGTGGGTGTTCTTCCCTTAATATGCTTTTCATTATTTCTTTATTTCTACCCTATATAGGCTTGTTTCTTGTATTGGTTGTGTTGTTAGGTTTGGTTGTCTCATGGACTCTCACAATTGATGTAGTGTCCCGGATTTGTATTTTGTACTTCATATATGATGTAAATGATCTCTTCTATCATTTGAAAAAAAAAACCAAGAACGAAAAGGAGGGGGCTCCCCTCAAGTTCCCCATTGGATTGGATCGCACGGGATGCAGTCTGACCATTTCTGGCCTCATTTCAGAGCCAGTTTGGTGATCAGACTCGTTTGTATTGTAGAAATTACTAATAACAACGAATATGTAAAAATTCAAGTTGATTGGAAGATTTCAAGTGAATTGGCCACACTAGATCACAACTGGAAGAACCCATTTTTTAACACATAAATGTGTTCCATTTAGGTATAAATTGGTATCTGATCAACTAAATTTTTTAAGGAGTTGCTCTTATCAACAAATTTTGAAATATGAATGAGTCCGATCATCAAAGTAAGTCCGGAATAAGGTTGAAAATTGGCGGACTGCATCCCTTGCAGTCCAATAGGCAACATGAGTGAAACTGCCTCCGAAAGAAAAAGAGTTTCTAGAGAGACAGTGATTTTTAACAAACGTACTAATAAATTTAAATTGCCTAGCTATCATATCTCCGGATTTGGTAGTTTAACTGAAAGAGTAACATTTATTATCACTCACTGCTGCAGCTTGCTCAATTTCTGACATGAATAGATAACTGAAAGAATCAATAATTAAGTGTGAAGAAGACTAACCACCCTTCATGATTAAACTAGCAAAATAATGGATGCAAAGCTAGGTAGTGCTTTTGGCTAACTTTTTGGCATCTGTGATTTTGATTGTTTTCCGTTATAACTTTCACTCCTAGATTTGGTATAATTCCAATTTTTACATCACATCGTTTATCTTGATAGGAGGAATCGAGAAAACATAAAAGTATAAACCAAAATTGAAAATAGTTCACTAAAGATGACCAAAAAAGACTGTATGGTGATTTTCTTTCAACTTTGGTCTACATTTTTATATTTTTCATTTTGCTGATTCTCCTCGATCGTTGAGTTGAACGATGCAACGTAAAAATATTATTCAAATCTAGGACTCACTCTGTTCCTAATTGTTAGTCCCTTTTGAGAATTCTAACTTTTTAAGATGCAATAATTAAACTTTAATTCAAATTTCAAGGTGTTATTTCCTTTATTTATCATCCCTTATTCTAAATCAATTGAAGAAGATAATAGATATGCATGAGGATAGTTTCGAAAAATTGTCATTTTTAGATTCTTGACTTTCCAGAAGGGACAAATATTTTGGAACATCACAAAATAGAATGGGAACTAACAATTTGGAACAGAATGAGTAAAAGTTAGAGAAAACAACCAAAAAGAGGGTAAAAAATTAGGCCAAAGGGGCCTTAGCATCAATAACCACAACTTATGAATTTCCCATTTCTAAAGTTTTTCTTAATTCTGAACCAAAATCATCATTTATAACCTTAGGTCACATGACAATACTGTTAACCAAAACCCCATTTTAGATTTTACAACTATTTTGCACACATTTTTGCTTCCAAGAAAGGTGACATAGAATTTTTTTGATATCTCAGGGTGTTCGAGCCAACTTAGCGCATCTCGACTAATTCCTGAGAAAACTATATACCTATATACGTATGATCTAGCCCCATTAGATAGCGTCCGGGAGGTTTTGACTATTTATTTAAAACTAGAGGAAAATAAAAGAAATCCTAGGGAAAATAATTAGGTAGAAGGTGGTTTTCCACCTCTTTTGTTTCCACATCCTTTCCTCTCTTTTATGTTTCTGTCATCGCATACTATTTTCTTTCTCTTATTTCCAAAATCAAGCAAGAGAAATAATTTTCTTTACAAAATCAAAATAAGAAAGAGAAGATATATACCTTCTCTCTCTCTCTCTCTCTCTCATTTTTCCTTTTATTTTTTCCTTCTATATAAAATTTCTCTCACCATCTCTCTCTTTTAGTTTTCCATCATTAATATTTCCTTTTTCTTTTGCTCAAGTTCCAAACAAAACTTCAGTGACAGCCATTGCCAGAAACTCAATGCTAGATGTCAACACACAAACAGTCAACCACTAGAGAATCACCAAACTCCATCATTTTCTGATTATTTTTTTCCCAATCACAACAATACCCATTTGGATCTGGTTCAGTAATGACAGATTGTCCTCCTTAGTTTTCCATTGGGCAGCCGCTCTCCATCTCTCTCTCTCTCTCTCTCTCTCTCTCTCTCCCATACAATTAAGGAACAATTCTTGAGCACCAGCCCCCACAAGCACCACCTAACCAATCAAAACTCAACAGCGTTCTTCTGTCTCCCTCTTCACTCTCTTGTCCTCCTTCTTCCCTATAGATCTCTGTATTACTCCTATGACTCTTACATATACTACACCATCAAACAAGTACAGTAACTTCCACTGGCCTAATTCCTATTGACTCTCTCTGTTTTACTCTGTTTTTCTCATCTGTTTCCCTCTTGTCTTGAACCCTTTTTGATTCTTTTGTGCATATGTTACAATATCCTCCATCAAAAAGGGGAACTTTTTCATGGGTATTTTGAGAACTGTTCATTTCTTCTGTTATATCCATCTGGGTTGTGTTCCTTTTTGATCCTCTCTCTTTAGATCTTGCACAGAGCTCATAGGTCTATCTTTTTTTTTTTGCTTTTTTGGCTGAGTAGTTCATAGGCCTGTCGTTCACAATCAAGATCTTTTTTTTCCTGTAAGTTTCTTTAAATTTCCCTCGGAATTGGAAAGGTGGGCCTCCTTTAGATTCCTCCCACCTCATGCTAATGTCAAGAAACTTGTCATATTCCCTTCAAATGCTTCTTTTTGGCCATCAAAACCTCCCCTTCTTCGCATTTCCTCTCTAAGACTTCATCTAGAGAGAGAGAGAGAGAGAGAGGGAGGGAGAATGTCCTTCTAGCCTTCTAGCTATACCAACCAACTGAACACTATAATTCCCAGCGAACAATGAATAGAGGAATGGAAATTCTAACCCCATCATCATCATACATAAGGAATTCAAACTGGTTGTTTGAAGAGAGCAAAGGAACAAGATGGACGCCAGAAGAGAACAAGAGGTTCGAAAACGCGCTCGCGTTATTCGACAAGGACACGCCGGAGAGGTGGTACAATGTGGCGGCGATGATCCCGGGAAAGACGGTGAGCGACGTGATCAGGCAGTATCAGGAACTGGAAGAGGATGTGAGTGACATAGAGGCTGGATTGATTCCTATTCCTGGGTATAACACCAGCTCTTTCACTCTGGAGTGGGCGAATAGTAGTGAAACCTGTGATGGGTTTAAGGAAATCTACAGCCCCGGCGGAAAGCGGAGGCCGACGGATCAGGAGAGGAAGAAAGGTGTGCCCTGGACGGAGGAGGAGCACAGGTAATAGAGTTTATTTTTTTCCCAAATTCACATAGCATTTGTATTTGTAACTTACTTTTACAGTTTACCCTCGGGTTGACATATAGTGATAGTCACCTGACAATCGGACCTTAGAAATCTTTAGTCTGAGATTTGACTCTCGCCAACATGTTATTAATTCTTTTGTTGGGCTATTCGATGTATGAAGTTTTAGTGCCCCATTAGTAGACAATGGGATTAATCTTCTCAGGATTAGACCGGATGCAGAGTTAAAAAAAAAAAAAAAACTATCTTTACTATTGCCTCAACTGGAGCTATAATACATGGTTTTCTTTTCCTTTTTTTTTTACGACGAAGAAATGTGGTTTGTATTGATACAATCAGATACAAACTGCACGGCTCATAGGCCTATAAGTTCGAACAACTGATAAGCTAAAAAGATATAGCCTTCAAAATGCCCACAGGCCCGGAAAAACAAGAAACAAAGCAGAATACAAAAATAAAAGTCGATATTATCTACAATATTTGTGTCGATATGTCATTTTTTTGGCCTCACAAGATCTATTAGATAACACCTAGAAAGTTTCGAACATGAGACCTAGGAGAGAGCAAATTCACAAGTCCCAAGTCTTGTGCATTAGATCTCTCAATAGTGCATTTGCATGAACAAAAAAGTTGCACTGGTCCAAATCAATATTGAACCACAGTTTCGAACCGATCATATTGCATCTGCATGCATAACATAGTTTAGGAAATTGAAGGTTTCGGGTGAAATTATTCCGGAAGCACCGCCACGTGGTGCTTCGTACCACTCCACAACCACACATTCTAGTTGGGTCCACGACTAAGTGTATGGACCCCACATAAATATGTGATTCTGAAATACTCTGGAGCACCGCCAAGTTTTAGGGCACAAGGTTTCTTGAATGGTGTTTCTTGTATAGCTGATGAGACAATTAGAAGGAAAAAGAGTTCCAATATTTGAAGCTGTGACTACACATCTAGATAACCATGAATCCAGCAGTGATTTGGTAGTTTCATGTGCGTTCATTCAACCATAGAATAGTTGATCAGATAAAAATAGTTTCTATAGATAAATTTTGAATCTAAATTTTAAAAATGGTTGGTCTTGGTGTCTTTTTCTCCTTCAGGCAGTTTCTAATGGGACTTAAAAAGTACGGCAAAGGGGACTGGAGAAACATCTCGCGCAATTTCGTGACCAGCCGGACGCCCACTCAGGTGGCTAGTCATGCTCAGAAGTACTTCATCCGGCAGCATTCAGGAGGGAAAGACAAGAGGAGATCGAGCATCCACGACATCACCACCGTCAACCTTGCAGAATCAAAATCCCATCCGCCGGATAACAACAGACCTCCCTCACCGGATCCCTCTCCCACCGTGATTCACCCACGACAGCACTCAAGCATGAGTGGCATGGCCACAACGCTATATAGTTGGAACCCAACAAATGGCAGCCTGTTATCGCTTTATGGACCTCACATTGGAGCTTATAATCCAGCTTTTCAAATGGATTCAACGCAATTTCAATGATCGCAAGCAGATGCATGGAAGCAGCCTAGCTAGTTCTCAAGGCTTGTGTGAGTGTGTTGATGAAGACATGACTGATCATATCATGGGGATTAGACTTGTGGAACGATCGGTAAAAGAAAGAGGGTAAATTATGTAGGAGTGAAGTCTTAGTTGATTCCAACTCAGGTGTTCAAATTGTGTTTTAAGGGAATGTGAGAGTAGGCCCTTTGGCATGGTAAAAATTGTCATTGTGGGTAATATACAGGCATCCGTGAGATATGTTTCTTATTGGGTGTAATTTCTCGACGTTGTTCGTATTATTGTTCACTGTGATTCCTGATGAATTCTTACTATGATTTAGTCATCAAGAATTCTTTCAAATCCTTTTGTGGTACTATTATTCATGAGTCAAGTTTGTATCAGTTTGCCTAGTATCCGTCTTTCGGGGATCTTTTAACTTAGTCATCCATAGATCTCACTTTGACACCTATATTTGTTGTATTTCCAAAGAAGTTGGATGAATGCTAATCACACACAAGGAATCATTTTGCGCTCTCTACAAGCATCAGAAACCGAACCGGGGGCGGTAGATTCCAGTAGTGTAGAAGGTGACATCGTCGATCATGAGATTCCAAGTCCAAATCTGCGGACGGGCGGTAGATTCCAGTAGTGTAGAAGGTGACATCGTCGATCATGAGATTCCAAGTCCAAATCTGCGGACGCGAAATAGAATTTCTGGTATTGGCACGGTATAATGGCTTTCCACAGCTGCATGTTTGGCATCTCTTGGTATGTTCCTCCTCCCACCATGGATGGATGCTTATCTTTGTAATAATAAATCAGGATGTCCGGATCAGTTTACGCGGACTTCGACTAGTTCTGAGTGATTTTGCATGCTTATTTGACTGAAGTTGACAAGTGACAGTGGTGCCTAAGATCCACTAACTTCAGCATCTTATACTTCATTCCATCTCTTTTTTGCTTTGTTCTCTTCTTGAGGATGACAATACCTCTTTTTCACTTTGTGTTTTAGTAGATATTTTTCAAGATTGGGGAAAGAGAATCCTCTAGCTAGACATTACAGTCAATTCCAAAATTAATGAAGCATTGAATATATGAACAAGTGTAGCTATTTCAACCGTATGGGTGATAGACAAATTGTTAAAGCAGGTCGACTTAAACGTCCGCTCTTTTCCATGCAGTCGCAAGGTTGAACCTGCTTGCGATAGTAGTCCAGGTGCTGTAAGAGAGAAATTGTTATGCTTGAGCCTTGGTGGGGTGGTGCCGTGGTGGAAACCTATGAGTCACGGATCTCTTACATGATCCGTCACTGATTTGAAATTTCTATGATAACGCCCAAGGATCGATGCAGTTACGCGATTGCCTAGCTAGCCTCCACCTTTTTGCTTAGGAAAAAAATAAAAGTGTAGATTTCTGCTTTTCCTTTTTGGCTGTTCTTTTTTTTCTTTTAATTTCTTTTCCTTTCCCTTAATACCTTACTGGTTAAGACATTCTGAACCACTAATCTTGGAGCTAATGGAGACTTCCATTTCAAGAGATTCTAGTTTACCAGTCTTGATTCTTGAAAGCACCATGATTCATTATCTAGTGCTTCTTTAGTGTGTCATTACCATCTACAAAAACGCATGATGAGGTCCCAAGTGTTCACCAAACCCCATACTCTTTTCATAATCCTCTTTATTAGGCAAAGGTATCCAGTGGAAAGATCACATCTGTTGAGGTTCTTCCCAGCCGGTCCTATGGGAGTGGACTTCTTCCCTCCAAGTCCCAATGCACAAATCAAACAAGAATGCATGTCTGATTAGGTCCTGGCCATATATTTTTTCCGAGAATACCCTTTCATCTCTCATTGTCCTCTCTCTCCTCATTTTTCCTCCCTTTTATTTTTTTTAAATTTATATATTTACTTTCTTAAAAACATTGATAATTTTTAATTGTTAATTAGCAGTATTTTCAATCTAAATCTTAATTTTAACTGTTAATTACTAGTGTTTTTAATTTCCAAACTCTAATTTTAACGTCACTCCGATCTTGGATTTCCAAGTCAAAACCCAGTGCCGGCTTAGAGCAAAGGCGAGGGAAGCCTATGCTTCCGGCCCCCGAAAAAAATTAAAAACGAGGGCCCCCAAATTTTTAGGATTCCTATATATATATATATATGGTCCAAAAAAAATTACACTAGCCTCCTTTACACAAAATAAGGCCCAATTGAAATTTAGGAGCCACAAAATGGCCCAAATTGTGGAATTATTCATTAGAAACCCTAACACGTTAAAAAAGAAAAAAAAACAAATAAGGGTCGGCAGAATATTACTTGCACACAGAACTGACGGGAATAGAAAAAAAAGATCAAAAAAGAAAGAGAAAGCTTTTGGATTTTTGTTTGATTTGAACCGTTTGGATTCTGTCGAGGATGAAGCGTTGATGTCCTCTTGTGCCAATCTTGAGGATCTCTTGAAAAGTGGTGAGTTTTCTGATATTGATGGGAGGGATTTATTTTCAGAATTAAAAGTTTTGAAGAATGTTTTGCCAAAAGATAAAAGAAAGCCAATTGATGTGTTGAATTACTTGAAGACATTGGATGGTTGTTTTTCGAATGCATGGATTGCATATAGAATATTGTTGACTATACCGGTTACAGTTGCATCGGGGGAAAGAAGCTTTTCAAAGTTGAAATTGATTAAAAATTATCTTCGGCCAATCATGTCTCAAGAAAGATTAAATGGATTGGCTATGTTGTCTCGAGAAAGAGTTGGTGAAGCAACTTGACTATGGAGACTTAATCAGTACGTTTGCAGCAAAAAGTGCGAGAAGAATAATTTTCAAATGATGGATTTTGAGGTATTGTAATAGTTGCATTTTTTTGGGAATAATTATATGTTTTATTTTGTAATGGTAAATCTTTTGTATTGGTTTTTTTTTTATGACTCTTTGTAGACCACTTTTGTATGAAAAATATAGGGTGGCCTCATTCAAGAGGTTCGCTTCCGGCCTCCAAAACTTATGAGCCGGCCTTGTCAAAACCGGTTCAAACTTTCTTACTCCCTCCGTCCCTTTATTACAGTCCAGTATTCCATTTTGGGCTGTCCCTTAATAAGTGTCCATATTGTAAAGTTAGTGGGTAAAAGTTGGTGAGTTGTCTATTTTGTCCCTAAAAGTAGATTCCATTTTGGAAAGTTAGTGAGTAAAAGTGTAATGATGATGGGTAAGTAAAGAAAGTGGAGGAAAAAGTTGATGTGAAAGGTATAATGATGATGTCTTTTTAATAAGTTGGAGTTACGAAGCGGGACATTTAAAAAGGGACGGAGGGAGTATCATACACACTTATACGTACATCTCCATGACCAGATCTTGAAAATCTGCCACAATCACAAAAATGGGCCACCTGAGCCTCCCCTCCTCCAAATGCAACCCTCGCCAGTGGCGCCTCCTCAACCTCATCTCCGTCGCTTCTTCTCCGTCGTCCTATTGTTCTTCCTCCTCGTCTTCACCCCGCTCGGCGACTCCCTCGCGGCGTTAGGCCAGCAGGCGCTGCTCCGCTCGTCCTCCGATCTGAGGCAGCGCGGCCGCCTCGTGGCGCTGGTGGAGTCGGGACACCAGCAGACCATCGAGTGCTGCCCCACCAATGCCGTCGACCACATGCTGTGCGAGGATCCGAGGCGAAACAGTCAGTTGAGTAGGGAGATGAATTTTTACGGGCTGTTCAAGCCTGATGGAACGCAGGCGCACAGTCTCGGACTAGCAAGAGTCAACGTCGTGAGGGACGCGAGGAGAGGGCGGCGGTGGTGGGTGGCGGCAGTGGTGGTGGAGGGAACGGCGGCGGTGGTTGGAGGGATGGGCGGTGGTAACTGGAGGAGAGAGAGAGAGAGAGAGAGAGAGAGAGAGAGAGAGAGAGAGAGGGAGGGGGTGGGCTGCATTCATCTGATTTGAAACCCTAAATGATGAGTTTTGTTCATTTGTTGCTATTTAAAGTGGGATAAAAAAGTAAAATCACATCCACAGGACTCCGTAGGCATTGCACTTTTACCCATAGGACTTGGTGGGCTATGGAATCCAATATTAGGACCGGTCCAGAATTATCTCCTGCATTCAATCCCAAGGCTTTGGATCGGTAGCGCGGGTGGGTTAAAGATTCTCCCATTGCTGGGGAAAGATCTCAAGTTGACCTTACATTAATTTCTATGGTAATTTCCAAAGATATTTTAAAATTATGTGGTGATCATCAAATGCATTCTCATAAATAAACCTTTCTTTTGTTGCTGTCAATTATTAGTCGTAAAATCAGTGTGGTGTGTGCTACACCAACTATCATGGAAAAGCCCTTGTGCCAACCCTACACACATTGTTTTCGGTCCTCCCCACTAAAACAAAAGAATTCAAGGAAACATCACAATTCCTATGAATTTTTTTCACGGGGGAAAAAAAAAAAAAAATGCCCCACTTTTCTTTTTCAAAAGAACAAGCTTTTTGCAACTTGCACACTCTGTTCACTTTATTCTAGTTCTGATGTGCTCCTCAAGTGCATGTAGACCACTTGCACTCTTGGTGTTTTCTTCTCTGCTGTCTGTGTGTGCTTATAGCTAGATGTTGATACCTTGCTTCACAATGATTCCAAACAAGTGTGTGGGGGTTCGATTTGACGGGATCTTGACCGTGGTTCGGATCAGATTTCTTCCTCCGTAGCTCCGCACACCTTCCGCCGGACCTGCAACAAGTCACTAGGGCTATTGTTGCCCAATGACCCTCTGACGATCAAGTTAGATCTAGGGAGAAGTGTATAAGTCTAGGGTTAGGATAGAATGACATACCTTGCTAGGTGAGTATCCTTTCGTATTTATAGACATTGGTTTACTTGGCCTTCAAGCTAGCGTGGGGAGGGTACGCTCGGGTAACCGCCTCGGGTGACGTCATATGTGACGAATGGGATAAGGCGGTTACGGAGCACATGACCAGGTCAGATCCCAATGATTACGCTTGCTGCACAATCCTAATGGGTTTCCCCCCGGCGTAACCGTTTCCTCCAGGCGGCTCTGGGAACTCTGGACCGGACACGCTCCGGGCTCCTGCACCATGACGGAGCCTCCACCGAGGCCATCACTCTGTGCACTCTATCGAGCTGTGTACCAAGCCCTTCCCGAGTCTTCATCAAGTCGTGGGCTGGTTTCCCCTACGGGACCTCGGTTCACCATGGCTCGGTGAGATGACCGCGAAACTGGAGCCACTACAAAGTGCATTGATAATAACCCTTGTTAGGGATTCATGTGGGGTTAGTATTGGCATACTAATCGGATCGAACTACGCGCTCAATCTCAGCAACACGCAAGAAAAATAGGATCTTGGAACACTATGAATCACAGAAAATAAACCAAAGAAAATGAAGGAGAGAAAAGAGAAAAAAAACACATAGATGTACGAGATATTCGACAACTGTCTAGTCCTTGAGACCAACATCAGTTCAGCACTATGATCAATGAAGGAGACCCTCAAAATCTCTCCATACGTAGTAGTACAACAGCTTTTCTCTACGTATAGTACACATATCATATGTAGTATTCGATTGATTTATGATTACAATTTTCCTGCTGGCACAAGTTGGCTGAACTAGCAATTATTTATTTTTAAGAAAAAAAAGTGCCAAAGACAAGTTTGTATTAATCTGTAATAGTTGGGCCCATTAGCCAATAGTGTCATTAGGTTGCTGATCAAGATGAGCAATTTCATGCAAAACAACCTTGGGAAATTTTAAAAATTATGCACGAAAGAATTTTTTGTTTTGATCCCTGTTTCTCCACAAAAAGTGTCAAAACCAAATCGGCTTGGGGTTGCGGGCGTGCCAAGATTGGATTGCAGTCCAAATTTGTATCAAGGTCTGGATGCCTCAATCTGACTTCTGTAAGACGATTGCGTACTACCTAAGGGGTGAGGCCGTATGTGGTTCGTGGTTTGCCTTAATGAAAAGGACTTAAAAATTTCCTAATCGTTGTTAGAAAATGGAAAGAAAAGTAGAATAAGGCCTAAAACGAAATTAAAGGGACTTCATTAACAGTTTAACAAAGTCTGGTTACAAGGAAATGAAAGGAAATAAAATCTAGGCTGGGCTAGATTGGACAGAAAAGTAAAGACGTTTGCTGGAAATGTAAAGATAATTGAAATGTAATTTGAATAAGCCTTGGGCTTGTTTGGTCGCGGACCCTTACCAAGGCCTCTAAAACTGTGATTTATAGGAGCTACAGGCCTTGAGCTGCTTCAAAATACTCCAATGCATGGCTGCCATGTGGCCTTCTAGCAGAGGCTTGGGCTTGAGCAGCTTCGAAATGCTCCAATGAGGGGCTACTCCTTGAACAAAATGTGCCTTTTACTCCAAGAAAACGGCAAAGGCCTGAGAAATCCTTCTTCCTTGTATAAAACTTTGTAAAATTGCAAAAAGAATTTCAGTTCCTGCAGCATCCAGGCCATTTGAGCTGCTTCAACACTCAAGCTACTGCTTGAATGGACTCCTTCCGGGCCCACCACAGCTGAAGACCAATACTTCTCCAGGCATTCCTACCATTTTATTGGGCCTTGCACCTCTTGTGGGCCCTCAAATCCTTTGAACTTGACTCCTTATGGAAGAATGATCGAGAAACAAAAGATCAAGCAGACTTGGGTGAGCTGCTTGCTTAGGTTTGTAAGAGTCATTCACTAGCATCTCCAAGGGTTGCATGTACGCCACCTGTTCTTAGCTTTGCTTCATGATGAAGAATGGGGTCCCACCGGTTCAGACCTTTAAGGCCTTTTCCTACCAAAATATGTGATGTTTTTAAATAAATAGGCCTATCTATTACTTGGGCCTGAAACTCAATGTGAAAAGTGAGCATTCGTCCATTGTAAGTCTTTTGAGCCCAAGCCTGGTGAAAAAAACCCAGGCCTCAACTAATTTGGATCTATTCATAGGCCTTGTTGCCTCTCAGAACTGGGTTAGGCCTGGATAATATTCTCGGGCCAATTCAAGTCTTTAGCCAGTCTTGGGCTTAGGCCTGTGATAACAAGATTTTAGACATTACCTTGGCCCAGCCCTTTGCAAAATTTCATTCAACCAGTGGCTTCCATCCTGGCCCAATCTCGTGGGCCACCGATTGTGAGGCTTTCCGAGGCCAGTTGGCCACCCTTAAACTCATAAATTTATTTTCTGATTTTTGGCAAAAAAATGGGTGTAAACAATCCCCAAATTTTGCGACATTTTTAGGATGGAGGAAGTAGTTCCATTAGTTGATTTGCTTGGGTGAAACATTAATGAGAAGGGGCGATCATATAATGTAGCTTCATTCCATAGGCGCCGCATGACGTACCTACCAACGGGATTTTCACCCACTATGGAAATGTTTAGTTGTGGCTACCTGTCTTGATTAGGGGCGTTTTGCGAATTATCCACTATCTAGAGGAGGATAACCCGTCACCATAGCCCCAATAAGGTGGAAGTGGAACCAAATGCCCTCTTACACAGTATCTGGTTCAAGGGCCCTACAACCCGCAAGCGGCATTCGAACAGTAGCTAATACTGGACCACTGCATACTGGATCACTTCTTGATTTATTGGCCCATAATAATATTTTATTATTGGGCCAGTGGGAGAAGGCCCAAGAGTTGTTCGGAAAAAAGACAGGTGAAGGCCCAAGATGATCTGGACTGGACCACTGTTATCTGAGATTTTTCGGACATTAAATTTATTGATCAAAAGCATAAGGCTACAGGCTACAGGCTATGTTAGTGGTTTTTCGCCCTTCCGATACCTTCTTCACCCTTTCGGACATCAAATTTATTGATCAAAGCATAAGGCTACAAACTACGTAAGCGGTTTTTTGCCCTTCCAATACCTTCTACACCCGGTATACCCCTGCCATAAAAAATTCACACTCGTACCGGCCGATTTCCGCTATGTATCGATTGAGATCCGATTTTTTGCCCTCTTCACGGATGCTATGGCCGCTATGTGACCACTATGGCTGCTTCAGGAGCTCTGATGCCGAAAATAATTTTAACGATTGCCACACGATCGATTCGCGCTACGTGTCATTCGGTACTCTCGCTACTGCTATTTAAAACCTTAGTCCTGTCCCTCGGATTAACCACCGCATTCCTAGCATGTCAAATGGTCCTTGGCACTATGGTTGAGCACCCTTATCATTCCTCTCCCTTCAATTTCACATGTTGTAAAGAGCAGCAGCTACAGACAGTTTGAGGATATCAGACCTTAATGAAGGCTTCATAGCCTGCTGAATAGCTCCACTTCAACTCAGCATGCCAAAGATCAGGTCTTCTTTGTATCTGGTTTAATTCTTTGCAGGATAGATGACCAAACATATCTAGAGGAATCACATTTTTTAAAAATAAGTGTCAATACATGGCCCTCTTCTTCCTGATTTATACAAATTAAACATAGCCAACAGGAAAAGACTAAAATACACACCCCTTATTTGGGTGTGTATCATATGCACCCCCAAAATGTTATGAATTATAGAGAAAATGTTACGAATCGTATTGTTAAAAAGTTACGAATCGTATAAAGGTTACGAGATATATACCAAAATGTTATTTATCATAATGAAAATGTTACGAATCGTACTGCTGAAAGGTTATTAGTTCTAGAACAAAAGTTACGAAACACACTAAAATGTTATGAATAAATCATAAAATAGGTGCATATGGTACACACTTTTAAGGGGTGTGTATTGTAGATTTTCCCTAGTCAATATCCTCAATTACCCCCCATTCTGTAGGAAAAGCACGACCATGGAATGAAAGCCCAGTTGTGCATATTGCCCTAAAACTAGACCATTTATGTCATGGAACACAAGCTCTCTTACAAGCTTGATAGATTCCCAAGCTGATTAATTAGTAATGGAACACAACCACTCTATAGGGCATGTAACCTGAGGCTGCAGAGGCTCTGGAGTTTGCTCGATTATACGGTGCACACCAATTCATTTACTCACTGACCAATTTCATATCCCGTTGTGTATTATAGTTGCCCGGTCGCTCACTTCAGCAACCCATAATTAGTCGAGGTATGCGCAAGCTGACCCAGACATCTAGTTATTTAAAAAAAAAAAAACCCTTCGCATATTGACAAGGATGTACCAATATTATGGACCACCTCTTCCTCGAACTTCTGGTACAAGGGTCCCAATGGTTACCAATTATCTGTCCATCCACAGGAAGGTATTATAGGTATATATCCTTTCCATCTCTCTTATCGTAGATTTTGATCAAAGGCTGCCCTAAGCTTTGAGTTTCATTTCTTTCTTTGGGGACCTAGAGCAGTCATTTGGGAATCTTCACACTCCGTTAAGAAAACTATAAGAATCGTAAATTGTGAGAGGTGCAATAAATACATACTGGTATTAAAATTTGTCCTTCGTAATATGGTTTGATCTTTCTTCGCAAAATTTGTTCTATTTTTTTTATTGATCGTCCGTCTCGATGAGACTAAAAGTAAAAAAAAAAATGATGAAAAACAAGAAAAAAAAATGCCTAACAATTGTTTTTTATTTTTATTTTTATCTACAATTCTACAGTACCGTCTTATTTTTTTATTTTTTTGATTTCTCCTGTCAAACAAAATTTATCCCAGAAATTAGTCATGGCCGCAAAGAATTACTCATAGCCACGAAGAATTACACTTGGCCGCGTAGAATTACTAATGACCGCATAGAATTACTCATGGCCGCATAGAATTACACTTGGCCGCGTAATGCTGAGCAGCCAAGTGTAATTCTGAGCGGCCAAGTGCAATTCTACGCGGCCAAGAGTAATTCTGCTCGGCCAACTGTAATTCGACGCGGCCAAGTGTAATTATACGCGGCCAAGAGTAATTCTGCTCGGCCAAGTGTAATTCTACGCGGCTAAATTGAAGAAACCCGGTCGGGATCGGGTAGGCATTACCCTGTTTCGGTTCCCGCCCCGAACCCCCCAGAAATTATTTTATGCATAAAAATTTATTTTTATTCTTGCATTTTTACCCTTACAACTTAGGTCGGGTAGGCATTACCCTGTCCCGGTTCCCGCCCCGAACCCCCCAGAAATTATTTTATGCATAAAAATCTATTTTTATTCTTGCATTTTTACCCTTACAACTTAAATAACACACAAAATTTAAACTATTTCTTCCATTTTGCTTTTAGATACTGTAGTAGATTTTGGTTAAGTTGCAATAATTATTTCGTGAAAGTTTATTATTTGTGCTCACTTATTTTGGAGTCTATCTAGAACATATTTTGTTAATAGAAAAAAAGGAGTAGGGCGGAACAGGTAAATCCGGTACCCGATAGGGGCGGGGGTACCCTTTCATTACCTGGTCGAGTTTTGGGGCGGGGCTAAGCTTTTGGGTCGCAATATGGCAAAACCCACCCTTCCCCGTTGCCATTCCTAGCTACAGGCTAGCTACAGCAGAACCAGAGGGGAATTCCCCTCAACCCTACAAAACATCTAGCATAGTAAACAAACAAATCAATCAAAACTGATCCATGAAACAAATGTAAAAACACATCTGACCAAGACTGCTAAACTACTTCTCCCTTTAACATGTTCTAGGATAGACCCCAAACTCTGCAAATCTGCTTGTTATTATTCTGAGTGACCTATTCGTTCCTCCAGGAGCTTAGTCTGTCCCATAGATTTAAATACCGGCCACTACGTAGGCGATTTTTTGCCCCTCCGATACCTTCTACACCCTGTATACCCCTGCCACAAAAATATTCACACTCGTATCGGCCGATTTCTGCTACGTATCGCTTTAGATCCGATTTTTTGCCCCTTCACGGCTACTACGGCCGCTACGTACCAGAAGTTTGCCCCAAAACTTGACCATTTATGTCATGGAACACAAGCTCTTACCAGTTTAGCAGATTCCCAAGCTGATTTAGTAGTGTAAATTCTACCTGGAGATGGTAGCCACACCACTCTCTCGAACATGTAACCTAAGGCCGCAGAGACTCTGGAGTTTGCTCTCTATTATATGCTACACACCTATCCATTTACCTGACCAAATTTCGTATCCCATTGTGTATTATAGTTGCCTGGTCGTAAACTTCAGTGCTCCGGAATTAGTCGAGTTACGCGTAAGCTGACCCAAATAAACGATTACTAAAAAAAAAAAACCCTTTTGCATATTTACAAGGATGTACAAATATTACGGATCCATCTCTTCCTCAAACTTCTGGTACTATAAGGGTCCCAATGGTTACCAATTATCTGTCCATAGGAAGGCATTTTTCCATCTCTTTATCGTATATTTGATCAAAGGCTGCCCTAAAGCTTTTGAGTTTCATTTGATTTTTTTGGAGACCAAGAGCAGTCATTTTTGAATGATCTTCACACTCCGTTAAGAAAACTGAATTGTAAATTGTGAGAGGTGCAATAAATACTGGTATTAAAATTCATCCTTCGTAATATGTTTTGATCTTTCTTTGTCAAAACTTTACGTCCATCTCAAAACCAATTGATAATGAATGGAGAGGTCTCAAACGTTATTAAGCGATCACCCATTACTCTCCCAAACAATGAGGGACTATATTTTCCTTAACATCCCCCCCTCACGGCAGCCGCGTCTGAGGTCGATCTGTCACGTGTAGCCTCTTTTTCGGATCTATCATCATGCAGCCTTTTTTTACTTGTATGTCATCATGGGGTGTGAATCGTAAATTTTTAAAACGTTAGGTGAAATGGACCCTGCTTTGATACCGTATGGAATCTTTATATCCATCTAAAAACGTATTATAGCTTACGCAGTTGATCGGATCAGATAGCGCTCCGCGCAACCAACCAAACCCGGCACACCGAATTCCATGCTGATCAACACTTTGATTAGCCACATGCAAAAGTGTCTTGTGTTTTTTCTGGTAAAAAAAAGGTATTCTTAGTTTCAGATAATGTTTAATTGTAAATTTGGAAGCCACAATACAAAAGAAATGCAGCACCATTATACGTTCAATCTAAATTTCATGAATTGAATGCACAATAAAATTCATATTTTGACTTTTGGCTTGGAGAAAGCAAAAAAGAAAGTTATACGTACTCAGTAAGGGAAATTTCAAAAATTATGCACGAAAGAATTTTTCGTTTTGATCCCCAAATTTTGCGACATTTTTAGGACGGAGGAAGTAGTTCCATTAGTTGATTTACTTGGGTGAAACATTAATGAGAAGGGGCAATCATATAATGTAGCTATCTTCCATAGGCGCCGCATGACGTACGTACCAACGGGATTTTCACCCATTATGGAAATTTTTAGTTGTGGCTAACTGTCTCGATTAGGAGCGTTTTGCGAATTATCCACTATCTAGAGGAGGACCACTGCATACTGGATCACTTCTTGATTTATCGGCCCATAATAATATTTTACTATTGGGCCAGTGGGACAAGGCCCAAGAGTTGTTCGGATAAAAGACGGGTGAAGGCCCAAGATGATCTGGATTAGACCACTGTTATGTGAGATTTTTCGGACATTAAATTTATTGATCAAAAGCATAAGGCTACAGGCAACGTAAGCGGTTTTTTGCCCTTCCGATACCTTGTACGCCCTTTCGGACATCATAGTTATTGATCAAAGCATAAGGCTACAAACTACGTAATCGGTTTTTTGCCCTTTCGATACCTTCTACACCTGGTACGTATACTCCTATCATAAAAAATTTACACTCGTATCAGCCGATTTCCGCTATGTATCGATTGAGATTCGATTTATTTGCCCTCTTCACGGATGCTACGGCCGCTATGTGACCACTATGGCCGCTTCAGGAGCTCTGAAAGCAGAAAATAATTTTAACGATTGCCATATGATCGATTCGCGCTACGTGTCATTCGGTACTCTCGCTACTGCTATTTAAAACCTTGGTATGTCCCTCTGATATAACCACCACATTCCTAGCATGTCAAATGGTCCTTGGCACTATGGTTGAACACCCTTATCATTCCTCTCCCTTCAATTCCACATGTTGTAAAGAGCAGCAGCTATAGACAGTTTGTGTGTATTATAGTTGTCTAGTTGCTCACTTCAGCGACCCAAAATTAGTCGAGGTATGCACAAGCTGACCCAGACATCTAGTTATTTTAAAAAAAAGCCTTTGCATATCGACAAGGATGTACCAATATTATGGACCACCTCTTCCTCGAACTTCTGGTATAAGGGTCCCAATGGTTATCAACTATCTGTCCATCCATAGGAAGGTATTATAGGTATATATCCTTTCCATCTCTCTTATCGTAGATTTTGATCAAAGGCTGCCCTAAGCTTTGAGTTTCATTTCTTTCTTTGGGGACCTAGAACAGTCATTTGGGAATCTTCACACTCCGTTAAGAAAACTAAGAATAGTAAATTGTGAGAGGTGCAATTAATACATACTGGTATTGTTAAATTATCCAATTCCAAATCAATTGGCAAAGAGTGAAGAGGCCGTCCAAACTCATATACTAGTTTTGGAGGAGATAATTAACCGATGTGGAACAAACTCCAACACTCTCCCGCACGTGCGACCCCCGACTTGCATGTGGAGAGGTAAACAAAGAATCCGGAACACACGGATCACAATGAAAGAAAGTGCAACTATGGCACAGACAAATGGGAAAAGCCTCTGAAACCCTAACTTTGATACCATGTTAAAGCATCCAACTCCAAACCAAGTGATCACCCATTCCACTTCCAAGCAATGTGAGATTTTATTTCCTTAATTAACATCCCCCCTCACGTGCAGCCGCGTTTGAGGTCTATTATGTGTGGCCACTTTTTGGGTCCTATTATCGTGCAGGGCTAGTCTGTCATCGTGGGGTGTAGATTGTAAATTTTTAAAATGTCGGGTGGAACAGGCCCCGCTCTGATACCATGTAGAAACTTTATGTCCATCTCAAAATCAATTGGCTAAGAGTGGAGAGGCAGCCCAGGCTCATATACTAGTTTTGTAGGAGATAATTAACCGATGTGGGACAAACTCCAACAGGTCTTAAAATTCGTCCTTCGTAATATGGTTTGATCTTTCTTCGTAAAATTTGTTCTATTTTTTTATTAATCGTTTGTCTCGATGAGAACAAAAGTAAAAAAAAAATATGATGAAAAACAAGAAAAAAATGCCTAACAATTTTTTTAATCTACAGTACCATCTTATATGTATTTTTTAACTTTGGTCCATTTTTTTTTTTTTTTGATTTCTCCTGTCAAACGAAATTTATTCCAGAAATTAGTCATGGCCGTAAAGAATTACTCATAGTCGCGAAGAATTACTCATAGCCGCAAAGAATTACACTTAGCCGCGTAGAATTACTGATGGCCGCATAGAATTACACTTGGCCGCGTAGAATTACTCATGGCCGCATAGAATTACTCATGTCCTTGTAGAATTACTCTTGGCCGCAAAGAATTATTCTTGGCCGCGTATAATTATTCTTGGCCGCGTATAATTACACTTGGCTGCATATAATTACTCTTGGCCACATAGAATTACACTTGGCCGCGTCGAATTACACTTGGCCGAGCAGAATTAGTCTTGGCCGCGTAGAATTGCACTTGGCCGTTTAGAATTACACTTGGCCGCGTAATTATAGGCGGCCAAGTGTTATTCTGTGTGGCCAAGTGAAATTTTACGCAGCCAAAGGTAATTCTGCTCTGCCAAGTCGAATTCTACGCGGCTAAATTGAAGAAACCCGGTCAGGGAAAAATTGAAGAAACCTGGTCGAGGTCGAGTAGGCATTACCCCGTCCCGGTGCCCGCCCCGAACCCCCAAGAAATTATTTTTTGCATAAAAATCTATTTTTATTCTTGCATTTTTACCCTTACAATTTAAATAACACATAAAATTTAAACTATTTCTTCCATTTTGCTTTTAGATAGTAGATTTTGGTTAAGTTGCAATAATTATTTTGTGAAAGTTTATTATTTGTGCTCACTTATTTTGGAGTCTATCTAGAACATATTTTCTTAATAAATAAAAAAAAGGAGTAGGGCGGAACGGGACGAGACAGATAAACCGGATACCAAATAGGGGCGGGGTACCCTTTCATTACCCGGTCGAGTTTTGGGGCGGGGCTAATCTTTTGGGTCACAATATGGCAAAACCCGCCCCCCCCATTGCCATTCCTAGCTACAGGCTAGCTACAGCAGAACCAGAGGGGAATTCCCCTAAACCCTACAAAACATCTAGCATAGAAAACAAACAAATCAATCAAAAGTACTGATCCATGAAACAAATGTAAAAACACATCCTACCAAGACTGCTAAACTACTTCTCCCTTTAACATGTTCTAGGATAGACCCCAAGCTCTGCAAATCTGCTTGTTATTATCCTGAGTGACCTATTCGTTCCTCCAGGAACTTAGTCTGTCCCATAGATTTAAATACCGGCCACTATGTAGGCGATTTTTTGCCCCTCCGATACCTTCTACACCCTGTATACCCCTGTCACAAAAATATTCACATTCGTATCGGCCGATTTCTGCTACGTATCTCTTTAGATCTGATTTTTTGCCCTCTTCACGGCTACTACGGCCGCTACGTGACCACTATGGCCCCTTTAGGTTTTCTGGCGCCGAAAATTGTTTTAAAAATTCACGATGGCTACACCTGATTCGCACTACATGTCATCCGGTACTCTCGCTATTGCTATTTAAAACCTTGGTCCGTCACTCGTATTAACCACCCTTATCATTCCTCTCCCTCCATATTTTGCAAAGAGTAGCAGCTACAGACATTTTGAGGATATCAGACCTTAATGGAAGGCTTCCTAGCTAGTCTGCTGAATAGCCCCACTTCAACTCAGCATGCCAGGCAAAGATCTGGTCTTCTTAGTATCTGGCTTAATTCTTTGCAGGATAGATGACCATACATATCTAGAGGAATCACATCTTTAAAAATAAGTGTCAATGGCCCTCGATCTCCCTGATTATACAAAACATAGCCAACATCCTCAATTACTCCCCATTCTGTAGGAAAAGCACAACCATGGAATGAAAGCCCAGTTGTGCATATTGCCCCAAAACTTGACCATTTATGTCATGGAACACAAGCTCTTACAAGTTTAGCAGATTCCCAAGCTGATTTAGTAGTGTAAATTCTACTTGGAGATGGTAGCCACACCACTCTCTCGAACATGTAACCTAAGGCCGCAGAGACTCTGGAGTTTGCTCTCTATTACTGTATATGCTACACACCTATTCATTTACCTGACCAAATTTCCTATCCCATTGTGTATTATAGTTGCCTGGTCGTAAACTTCAGCGCTCCGGAATTAGTCGAGTTAAGTGTAAGCTGACCCAAATAAACGATTATTAAAAAAAAAACCTTTTGCATATTTACAAGGATGTACAAATATTACGGATCCACCTCTTCCTCAAACTTCTGGTACTATAATAAGTGTCCCAATGGTTACCAATTATCTGTCTGTCCATTGGAAGGCATTTTTCCATCTCTTTATCGTATATTTGATCAAAGGCTGCCCTAAAGCTTTTGAGTTTCATTTGATTTCTTGGAGACCAAGAGCAGTCATTTTGGAATGATCTTCACACTCCGTTAAGAAAACTGAATTGTAAATTGTGAGAGGTGCAATAAATACTGGTATTAAAATTCATCCTTCGTAATATGTTTTGATCTTTCTTTGTCAAAACTTTACGTCCATCTCAAAACCAATTAATAATGAATGGAGAGGTCTCAAACGTTATTAAGCGATCACTCATTCCTCTCCCAAACAATGTGGGACTATATTTTCCTTAACATCCCCCCTCACGTGCAGCCGCGTTTGAGGTTGATCTGTTACGTGTAGCCTCTTTTTCGGATCTATCATCGTGCAGCTTTTTTTTCTGGTCTGTCATCACGGGGTGTGAGATTGTAAATTTTTAAAACGAGAGATTAAATGGGTCCTGCTTTGATACCGTATGGAAACTTTATATCCATCTCAAAACTAATTATAACTTACGCAGTTGATTGGATCAGATAGCGCTCCGCGCAAACAACCAAAACCCGGCACACCAAATTCCATGCTGATCAACACTTTGGAGGTATATAATAATATATACTAAAGTGGAGACTGGAGCTAGACTATATCAGTAGGGTTTGTTTTTCGTGTCTCATGCATTGTACGGGATAATGGTCCTGATCATATGACAAGAAAAATATGATTAAAATTACCAAGAATTTGGGTGATGATGATCCTTAATTTAATTATAATTGATTAGCACTAAGCTCCAATGATTATATATAATTAATAAGCTAGTATCATGGCTAGGGTTATGCAACTTTGAACTACTTTACGATACTTAAAACCATGGGTGCTCGCTCGATCGAGAGAAAGGACCAATCAATTGGGGTGCAAATGAGCTGAACTTTAGGGTGTTTGAACTCGGCTCGTTTTGAACTTAGAGAGTTCGATGAGCTTGAATCAAGTAGTATGTAGAACTCGAGCTCGGTTCGAGTACTTATAAGCGAGTCTCTATAGATGAGCTGAGCTTATTTACTTGAGCGGAAAAATATATGGCTAGCTCCAGCTTGGCTCGTTCGTTAAATGAGCCAAAAATTGTATCCGACCTTGGCTCGTTTATTAAATGACCAGAGCCGCTATCGAGCTAATTATCCTTGATGTTCGCGGGCATCTTGGTTTGTTTTTGCAGCCGTACCAATCATTGAAGAACTCTTTCGGAGCATAATCTACATGATCTCTAAAGCTGCCAAGCGGGGTGCTTTGTAGCAGTGCCGAGCGGTCGATTCTGCCGTTCATCTCGGTACGGACGGGTCGGATCACATAAAAATATAAACCATCCGTTGTCGATTGCCGAAATGAACGGCCGAATCGGCCACTCGGTACCGTTGCCAAGCACCGCGCTTTCACCGTGATTGGTTAAGCACCGGCTCTTTAATTCTCTCCTCCTCCAATCGTTATGTTGTTTTTCAATGGACAGACAACTCCCTAATTGATTAGATTAAGATCACACGTAAAACCTAATCAGAGTAGGTTTAGAATAGGAGAGAATTACGACCAGCTTTAAAATAAATAATCCAGTGATTGTGCCCCTCCCACTATCGAATCCAAACAACTAAAACAGAGTGTACACTCATCTTCAGTCTTCGTACCACACCCCACACATAAAGCGATTCGCATATCTATGTGGCGTCCTGATCGTTAATTTCAAATCCCCAGAATTAATCGAGGTGCGCGCAAGCTATTCCGGACATGTTGTCAAACGAATCAATACTGCGTTTTACCCGTAAAGTTATCTGAATCACTTTTAGTTCATTTTCCGCCACTCATGAAATTATACGATCGCCGATTAAGATAAATTCTTACCATAATATCTGTTTGTGACTCAGAGTTAGCGATGAAGTCCACTAAAACGAATTAACAAATACCCAACCGGCCTATTGCTAGGTCACTAGTGAACTACTCTATTAGCATACTAAATCTGACCAAATTGAGTTTATTTCAATTTCAATTTCCGTTACATCAAACGGGGAAAGCGTGGAAGAAAACAGTGATACTGCTGCTATTCCTAATCCTCTTTTGTTGATTTGAAGAGGGTTATTGAATTGAGGTTGCCTTATTCACAGAGGGTCCGGTCCGTAAAAGAGGTTTCTGCGCTGCCCCATTTCGCCATTCGTCTCGGTAATCGATGGTCCGGATTTTAAATAAACTATTCACGCGAATAATTTATTTAAAATCTGGACCGCCCAAAACACTTTTGGACAAGTAAAATTATTTGCCTTCGTGAAAACCTTATTTTACGGAGCCTCCGCAAAGAAGTTGTTCCGTATTGAATTTGGAGGATACCTTATCTCCAAACCATATGCATGTACCACATATTATAGGCCGAATCCAAAATGAATCCAACTTTTTCGAGTTTTGTTTCACCGTTGTCCCATCTGGGATTGTCGGATATCTGTCGCATTGTGGATTTTTGCCAATGCAAACTACCTTCATCCTTGAATGCGCGAACCGATCATTTGAATTATTCATTTTGTAGAGTTTTTTAAGTGCTTTATTTGCATAAAATAATCAAATGATTGGATAATTGGTATAGTCACATGATCAGACAATATATACTTTTTGACAAAGGAACAGTTTATTTGCATAAAATAATCAAATGATTGGATAATTGGTATAGTTCACATGATCAGACAATATATACTAACCAATTCACCTAAAAGCAATTGTGGTTAGGAGAAGACATAATTTAATCTTTTAAAGGGCATGAGACGCTTCGCAATGCTGCCCATACAGCACCGACAGGTGGAAGTGATTAGTCCTCCCTACGCTGATGCTGCGCCAATAGGGGGTCCTCGAGCGCAGGATAAATGCTGGCCCCTATAAATTAAGCCAACAAAGTATGCTTCGGAGACCGAACTTTAAGATGAATCTGTCTTGATCATGTAGGTATGGATGTCCGAGCTAGTAAACTTGATTTTGTACAATAAAGTGCCTATCAAATTCTATAGAATGAATGGCTCTAATTATGATGACATGACAAAGGGCTTCACAGTGATGCACTATAACCCCGTAATGCATTTGGCGCACTGTAAGGACCGCGGTACTCAATCGGACATGATTCAACTTGGATTTTGAGTATTTTTGCCAGTTTTCCCATCTGGTATTGTCGGATTTCTGTTCCATATTATGGAATATTTATGCCAAGAGGAACTATCTTTATTGGGTACAAACAGGAACACGTAGGACAGAAATGTGAGACCAAAGTGGCTTTACATGATAACAGCCATAATGGGTCTCTGTGCCAAACTTGTTTGGTTGTCTAGAAAATAATCTTAGAGATTGTCTGAGAAAGAAAATGCAAGACCAGCTTGGCTTTTCATCACAAAGCCATAATGGCATAAAGGGTCAATTTTCACATGATTTTCAAGCTGGCCTACTAATTCTAGCCTGAGAATTGGCGAAAAGATAGAATCATAGACGTGGCCAAATTCTGTACTATCTTTTCCCGATAACTTGGTTATTCAGTGTGAAGGACCGATTAAGGTCTCGTTCGGCTAAATAAGTTAAGTGGTTTATTTTTTTGTCCTTATTCAATTTTTTTTTGTATTTGTTAGTTTTGCATCAATTTTTTTGGGGATTATTGCATCTCCATGACGAGAGAAATCGAAAAAGTAAAAAATTATGATCGAAATCCAATTTTTTTTAATAAAGACGAAAAAATTGGCTTATTGGCTTATTTTTGTCTTTATTCAAAAAAATTAGGTTTCGATCGAATTTTTTTACTTTTTAGATTCCTCTCGTTATGGAGATGCAATAATCCCCAAAAAATTGACGCAAAGCTAACAAATATGAATTTTTTTTGAATAAGGACAATCAATGGTGTATTCTTCCCTGGAAGAGTTTTTTTAAAATCCAGACCGTCCAAAATACTTTAAGACGGTGAGACTGAGCGCTGCTGCACGCGCGCTACTGTGTTTTACTCTCAACAATCCCCTCTGCTTCCCTTAAAACTAGGTATTCTTGACAAATAATTTACTCATCAAAAAGCAACAAATAATAGAAATTTCAAATAACAAGTAGTAAATATATACATGATAGACCTGGCCAGTCAAAAATTCTGGTTGCTGCTCCTACATGCATCCCACCTTATTCCATTAAGGTCATGATCTATGAAATTTCCATTGGATGATGATATCGGGTATAATACTATATCCTCTGAGTATTGACTCTTCTTAACCAAGTGGTGAAGTGAGGGAAACTAGCTAACATGCATGCATGCATTCAATCAAAGTGCAATTCATTGAATCTAGGTATATATATATATATATATATCAACTTGTCAGTTATCATCTTCAAAAAAAAACTTGTCAGTTATCCATTCTGAGAAGGGAAAAACTTCTTTACGGAGCAACCCGTAAACAAAGTTTATAGCGCTCAATCGCGCGCGTCCAAAAGTGTTTTGGATGGTTGAGATTGCGCGGAACCGTGAATAAGTTTCTCTCTACTGAAAAAGGTTAACCTGAGAGAGAGAGATGTAATTTTGTGGATTCATGTTTTCTATCCTGAGAGAGAGAGAGATATATATATATATATATATATATATATATATGTAATTTTGTGGATTCATGTTTTCATATCCTACTTCTTTTTGTTGTTTTGTGGGGGATATTCCTATCTGTAATTGTTGTTTTGTAGACTGTTTTCATATCCTCCACTTCAATACCAACTCTACACCAAGATATCCACTACGACCCTGTTGCACTCATTTTGTACTTTCTTCATCGCTTTCCAAAAAAAAAAAAAAAACATGTATTTTCGAGTGTATCATCTAAACCGTCTTATTTGGTCTGGCTCTGGTTAGGTTCCACGAAAATATTGATTAGGTTTTGGTTCCCGATTTTCTGGAACCGTTTGGAATGGTTCGATTACTGATTTTTTAGAGAACTGGACCAATTCAGACCATGTGCACCCTTGTATGTGTGTGTTTTGTCATTTTCTTGGCCAATGACCCTTTATGTAATTGTGCATAAAGCTTTACCAATCCAGTGTTATCCGAACCAATAGAATAAATTTAGCTAGTAATCATAAACACCATATTACTACTTTGAAATGAAAACAGATTTCACTGATTAAACAGAGCAGAGCAGATTACTAACGGTGAAATAACAAATTGAAAATGACATATATAGCAGGACGAGGCCAGCTCGTGTACTTCAAAAATGAATATGATGTCCTTCAAACAGATTCCCCCGTCATCGTTGGTGTGCTTAAGTCTTTGGATTTCTCTTTTTTTTTGTTTCGTTTGCTTTGGGTTTTGGTGATTTTGTTTCTCTCCAGTTAATGGGAGTTTTCCCTCCCCTTTGTGGGGTTAATTTCCGATGCCGTTCATCGGTGGTCTTTGCCGAAGTAGAGGGATTGTGATGCTCTCTTTGTTTGGAGGTCGGTCATTAATGTAGTGACCGTATTGCTGGCAAAGCCTTGTTTGTGAGGCTCTAGTGGATGATCTTGGATAGTTAGACCCCTTGTTTGGTTACTTACTCCTTAGGGAAAATATATATCCAACTTCGTTGATCTATTCGGCTGTTTAATTATGTGATACAACTCCTATCATTTTGGGAAAAAAAAAAAAAAAAAAGCAGCTATTAGAGGAGAGCTGCTAATGGTACAACAAAACCTGTACAACAGCCATGTACATATGGTTTTTGCGCCCGTCTCGGGTCCGGCAAAGATGATCGGAGCCGCTCATTTTGTTCAAAACATATTGTTTAGGGCTCCTGTAAAAAATCATCTCAATTCGATATCGGTAAGAGTGTTTACAAATCATCCAATTTACTTCAGAAACCATCTGTACAGGTTTTTTTTACCTCTATCTTTACTGCTATTAGAGGGTGGAAAAGTGAGCAATCCAGTGGATGAGTACAAGACCAAATGAAAAGACGTAGGCATATTTCTATTTTTCAAATATTCTCTCTTTCTTTCTTCGTCCAGGGAAGAAGAAAGAGAGAGAGAAAACGACGAAGAAACTATTAATCTACAGCTAAGTGGGAAGTTTCCCTTTTTGTATTTTGTTTTTTCCTTGTATTTTCTTGAACCTTTTGGTCATTTGACTAAGTGGGAAGTTAGCACACCGCCAGACCAGATTTCCATTTTCTTAATAAGAGCTATTGGAAACTTTTTGGCATTTTCTTTTGTCTCCTATAATATCCCTGGCCATTGTGAAAATAAATGGATAGGGTCCAGATGCTCTTCGGTCCAAATTTTAGAATGGATGAGACAGTCCAGATCGAGATCGTTCATTGGCATAATCAATGGTTTGGATTTATTTAAGAACTCTTCTAGGTACGAGAGTTAGAGATTTTTACCTCTAAGTACAGAAAAGTGAAACTTAATTCCTATTAAGAAGAGATGAAATACTTAATTACACTAGGTTCACTTTTACAAAAATACATTTACCATTAATAGAAGTGTCACCCTAGGGTTTTAGGGTTTAGGTTTAGGCGCTTTCATAGAGCCCTGGGGTTTAGGTTTAGGCACTTTCATAGGGATTTTAAGGTGCAATTTCCTATTATAGGATTTTAACAGTTTAGACACTTTCATAGGGTATCCTAGGGGTTTATGCATTTTTATAGGGTACCCTAGGGGTTAAGTACTTTCATAAGGTACCCTAGGATTTAGGATTTTAGACACTTTCATAGGGTTTCAGTGTTTCATTACTTAGAGGAGACTTAGTGGGAATTATTTTCTATTTTCTGGACCTAGAGGTAAAAAGCCCGAAGAGTTAACTCTAACTTTTCGGCTTTCGTTAATTTATTGTTTGTTGTGTTTTGGTTGGCATCTTGCCTTCTTATGGTTTTGGTTCTCGGGTGGCTGGTATGCCTGTGATCCTTTTAATCTTTATAATCCTTTTCAAAAATTTTAAAAAAAAAATTGGAACCAATTCCAAACGGATAACTAGAAAGCCCACTCTCTTGGCATCCACCTGTACTAATTTGGATATCTGTAAGGGCTCGATCAATTTTAATTCCTGAACTTGCAGGAACAAAATTCCAATGAATTTATAAAACCCTCGTGGATATCCAAATGTATGCGTTGATTTTCTACAGAGACTGTTAGACAAATTGAAAGCCGATCATTACTGTGGAACTCCGAATGGATTTCATACAATCTGGTGTATATTTGATGTACACCGGACAATGTACCCTGCTTTTAGCCCATTAGCTATGTAAAATAGGCTCAAGAATGTCCGAGTACATAGACAGTCTTGTTGGGTTTCGTCTCGGTATGTCGGGACAATCTCAGCAAATCCCATCCGGACGGTCGGTCCTACTTTCCGATGTACGTGCATCTCAGCAAATCCCATCCGGACGGACGGTCCTGTTTTCTAACGTGTGGCTCTTGGTTTACAGTTTCGACGGTGGTAAAGCCCGTTCGAAATGTCGGCAATGCGACGAGAAGCGCTTAAGACATGTTTTGTACTAGGTTTTTTTTTGGGGGTTTCATAACCTAATTAGGATATGTTTTGGTTAGGCAGGTCCTCCCCGTTCTCTTGAACTTTATTTAAATAAGAGAATTTTGTTATTATTTGAATTTTTTTCGCATTTGTTAGTTTTGCGCTAAATTTTTTTGCATTATTGATTCGTCTTGACGGAAGGAATCGGAAAAGTGAACTTTTTTTTTTTACTTTTACCCAAGTATTTTGAGAAATAACCACAACTACTTTTTAGCAAAAAAAATGATATTTTTGAGCTAAAAAATAGTTATAGTTATTTCTCAAAATACTTGGGTAAAAGTAAAAAAAAATTATTTTTCTGATTCCTCACGTCGAGACGAATCAATAATCCACAAAAGTTTGGCGCAAAACAAACAAATGCGGAAAAAATTCAAATAAGACCAAATTTTTAGATTTAAGTTAGATTAAAGAGAACAGGATTGTATGTAATGGGGCCTCTTATTTGGAGTGAGAGCAAATATATAGGAGGGTTTTGGTTGAAGTTTGAGAGAGTTTTTGCTTCTGTTTTTGGCCATGGGAGTTTTGGATAGAAGGATTTTTGCAGAACTTCTTCGTTGTAGTTCAAGTATTTGTTTGTCATGGACTTTGGGTTGGTACTATGCAGTGAGGTGCACAATATCGTACTGTGCTACGCACCTCCGAACCGTCGGATCGTGCATCTGACGGCTCGGATATCATCTCGGCAACCAAGAGCCGTTCATTGCTAAGATGAGATTTGAGCCGTTGGATGCACGATCTGACGGCTCAGAAGTGCGCAATACGGTAATGTGTACACCACTGCACAGTACCATCCCCCAATTCGTTTGCCATTTGTTTAATGAAGCCAGTGACCTCGCTCATGAAGTAGGTTTATATCCCAAAGTTAGCAGAACCGTAAATATGTGGCTCTCTCCTTTTGTTTGACAATAGGTCATTAGTAGAGTAGTCTATTGATATACTATGATGTTAATTTGGGCCGTCCAACAGACTTTTGAAATGTCCGAATGAACTGCTCGGATATCATGTGGGCACTACTACATTGTACCCACTTAGCACCCAAAAATTTATCGGTGTTTGCCAACGTGAGTATAACCGTGGCGTTCGGTACGTTATGCATAACGTCACTTTCGACACCAATGATTTTTCATAAAAAAAATTGGCAAATATTTTCTACGTTACAAGGAGATGATGCCAAGGGGATAAAAGTTCCTCAGGTACATGAACTTGGGCACATTGTTTTTTGACTCGCCGTCCAGCACATGATAAAACCTTTTGTCCATTTGCCCCTAGTAGGCCCCTATGTGTTAACAAATTGCCAACACAGCCCAATTAATGATCGGATGAGCTTAAGTGCGTGTTTTCGGTGGATTTTTAATGAGCAAAATAAAATTAATAATTAAAAACCAAAGCAATTGATCATAAATAGACTAAACCCATGTGGTTTTTATTTGACCCCATGTGGTTTTTATTTAAATAATAATAATAACATATGCTCTTTTTAGGAGACCAATTCTACCGTTCTCTACCCCATGTGATTTTAGTGTAGCTTATTTTCATGGCAACAAGATCCTCCACTAGAAGATATTGCCCCCTCGGTGGATGTAGAAGCATCAGCGTGTAATTATAAAAAGAAGCGCTTTAAAGGGTCACAATCCTATTACCAAAATTACTGCGGGACATGTGCCCGTTGCTGAGGGGCGATTCAGCCTTGTTCTCTTCCCTTTTTAAAAAGTATTTTTCAAAAAATTCCCCCTAAATTCTCCCTACTTCCAACATTTCTCTCTCTATTTCTCTCCACTTATTACCCTTACTATTTTTCAAAAAAGTTTTCAAATATCAAACCAAACACAGCAGGGGTTCCCAAATTTCCTTTTAGATTAGGCCCTTCATATATTCTGTAGGGTGTTATTATCGTACTAGGTATAAAAAAAATTAGCTCATTATGAATAAACTCAAGCAAATTAAAAAGAGTGATATTTAACCGATACTCCGTAACAATGCCTTGTATGGCTATCCCAAAACTCAGTACACTCTTAGGAAAAGGCTAGGAATCACGAAACCTGCCCACGATTCAAAACACGATAAGAAAGGAAAAGATAGAGTGCAGTCAGAACCACATACCAGAAGGTGCAGAAATTACAGCTCAGACCATAAATTCTATTAATTTCAAACAAATTACAGTACCCTTTATACATTTAACCAGAACTTCTGTATAACAACAGTTAGGACCCCTGTCCTTTGTATCTTTCTTCTGTATCTTTACTTCCGCATTTAGATTTAATCAATTTAACCAGTATCCCCAATACAATTGGTATCAGAGCCATCAGTACTATTTGTTAATTCAAGTAGCCAGATTAAAGATCCTTAGATTATTGTTGTTTAGTTTATTGTTTGTTATTAGTTTAGTTTTTGTTATGGTTGTTTAGTTTATTGTTTGTTATTAGTTTAGTTTTTGTTATGATCAATGATTTATTAGGAACAATTAGTCCTAGTTTAAGTGAAATCAGATCTCAACAGTCTAAACAGAATATTCAAATTAAAACAGGTTTCCAGTTAGTAGAACAACTTAATAATAGCCTAGATAAAAAATTTAGCCTAGAAGTTAAAGGCAATATAGTAACCAGAAGCCAGTTTATAGAATTCTCAGAAAAATCTCTTGAGCATACCACTCAGATATTAGAAACTCTTAATAGATCTAGATCTAATAAACAGTCAGAAAATTTAGACTATTTTAAAGAGTTACATTCAGAAATTTTAAGGAGAATTAGTAAATTAGAAGAAAAACAGCTTATAATATCAGATAAATTACCCTGCAAACAGGATATAATAGATCTGACCAGTAAGTTAGATACTACCCAACCAAAGGACATAGAAACAGAAACTAGAAATTTAGTTGAAAATCTTAAGATAGAAGTAGACAGAATAAAACAGAATTCAATTCAGGTCAAAACAGAACTAGACAGTAAACTAAGAAAAATAGAAATCATTTTAGAAGAAGTTAAGAAATTAGCCAATGGGGAATGAATAGTTGTGATAATTTATTTTATAAATTAGCATTAGAAAATTCAGGAAGAATTCAACCAGATCCTATTGGATTATCCAGTTTCAAGCCAACAGGAAAAACTGACGAAACACTTATCAAGCAAAATAACACAATTATAGAACTTTTGATAAGTCTTAGCCATAGGATAGCAGAAGTATCAGAGAGATTAGACCAGTTATCTATCAAAGTAGATAAGCTCCAGGAAGATAAAGCTTAGAAGCCCTAACCTCTAAAATAAACCAGATTAGTTTATCAGCCTCAACAGGACATTTAGAGCCCAAAAGATCCAAAAGATCTTTACAAAATCATACCTTTTATTATAACATATTTGGTACTCCAGACCCAAACAAAGGTAAGAAACCAGAAATTCCTCAGTCATCTCAATCTTCAGAAACCTAATAATGGCATCCAGTAGTAAAACCAAAGTTAGTGGAATTCCTTTACTCGATAAAATATTTGGAAAACAGCCAGTAGAAGAAAATAGAATAGAAGGACTTATAGATCTAGATATCCAGTTAGATCGATTCAGAAATCACAGTCTAGAATTATTAAGTCCAGCAGTGTTGTATAGATCACAGAATTTCTTTAATAGAGGTGTTCGAACTTACAATAGTTATCATGAAAAACCAGTTAGTGTTGTAACAGAGGATCAGACAGAGATCTTAGAAATGATCACCCCAAGAAGCTTCAATGAGCTTAAACAGTTAAAGTTAGGACTTATTCACCTAGGTTTGATTACCATAGGAATCAAAGGTTTAGCTAGGCAAGAGTTAGGAACTAAAGTATTAGTCATGATTTTTGATCAAAGATTCACAAACCAGGAACAAGCTTTAATAGGAAGCATGGAATTAGATATGAACAGTAATTGCCAAATTGTTTATTGCGTACCAGATTTCCAAATGAAATTAGACGAATTTTATCAGTACATTCGTATAGCTATTAAGACAAAGGGATATCACATGATCCCTGAAATGCATAATCTTTTAGTTTGTGTTAATTTTGTAGGAAAATTAAGTAATCATAGTAATACCAGGTATAAGCTTAGAACAGACCAAGCTTTCAAAGCTTTAGGAACCAGAGGTATTCAAGTCATAGAAGCCAAGAAACGAGATTCAGAAATGTTAGCAGGACTCGAATGGAAAGTCACAAATTTATTGCCCAAGCAACAACTTAGGCCCAGCAGTAACAGTTTTTATACCAACAGTTTAGGAGAAGTTAATCTTAGATTCAGTAATTATGTCTCAGCAGGTAGACATTCAGATGTAGGTAGCTCTATTCACACAGAATTTGCCAAGAATTCGGATGTAGAAACAGAGTATATGTACATGGCATATGAACAACCTCAGTTTACACTAGATCAGCTGGTTAAATTCAGCGAATCTGACATAATCAGATTAAAAGAACTTTTAGAACCAATTTACAGACCAGATTTAGATTATTATGATTATCAGATCTTAGAAGGATACTATACCCAGAAACTTGAGTACGAACATCCGGAATTAGATGACAGTTCCAAGTTCCAAAGACAATATTTATTACAAAATGATATATTTGTCTTAGAAGAAAAATTTATGGAATATGATCCTAGTAGGAAAAACAATCTTTCAGTTGAAGATATGTTTTGCCACTCAGATCCCAGATCTAAATATTTTCAACCACCAGTTGAGAATATAGAAAACCATATGGTAGAAGTCAAAATGGAAACATATGACAATACACCACCAGTACTCCCAAATCAGGTATATGAAATGGGAAACATTCCAATCAGCAGATCTAGAATTGAGCCGTCAGCCCAAGAACTAGAATACAGAACCCATGGAAAGAGATTGCCAGTAGATAGAGATATATCACTCATGGCACAGGCAGGCACAGGATTAATGCTTGATATTGCAGCATTTGATCCCCAATTCCATAAAGCAGTTATAGACAGATGGGAACAAGCCCTAGTCAGAAAACTTTTGGAAATGACCAATTGGCACTCTTCAGTAGAGATGTGGTCATATTGTGAGTCATTTTTAGGAGACACAGCAAAAGGGGTTATAGAAGCCTATAAGAGAGATTTTGAACCCCAATATGCAACTTTAGTAGCCCAAGGACCAAATGTTTATAATTTTACCAGTTTAGTCAAGACATTGATAATAGGAGCAGATCCTAATAGAGGAAATACAACATACCAGAATGTAGCAATAAGACAGTTAGAACAGCTTAAGTTACATAAATGGAAATACATAGTCAATTTTTGCAATGACTTTATAGCCCTTGCATCACAAACAGGTAGAGCATTAGACTCAGAAATCAGTAACAAATTCTTTAGGAAACTTCCAGGCCCATTAGGAGAAGAAATATGGGAAAAATGGAAAGCTACAAATGGAGATGAAAACCAGCATCTAGGAATAGGTCCTAGAATCCAATTTGTATTTGCAGTACTTAGAGACAAGTGCACCACACTTGAAATCCAGAAAGGTATAAAGAAAAACAAGTTGAATTTTTGTAGCCAAGTCATATATACTCCACAACAGTATGGATACGGCAAAGAAAAGAAAAAGAAAAACAAATTTTATAAATACCAGAAGAAAGCCAATAAGTATAATAGAAAAATAGCCCAGACAAAAGGAAAGTATAACTATAGTTACCAGAAACATGGTTATTATCCCAGAAAGAAATATAGGAGGAGCCAATCCTACAAGCAAACACCTAGTAAACAACAGTTTAGGCCAAAACCTAAAAAACATTTTAGGAAGAAAGTCCAGTCAACTCAAAATCGTAAATGTAAATGTTTTATATGTGATTCAGAAGATCATCTAGCCAACAGATGCCCTAATAAAGGGAAAAACCAGAAAACCACAGAAAAAGCAAATCTTATAGCAGAATTAGAAGATTTCGATAATATTGAGTTTATAGAAATGAGATTAGAAGATAGTGATACAGAATCAATATACAGTCTAATCAGTACAGAACCAGAAGAAATAAATTTCTTAGAAGAATTAGACAGTGATAGCAGCAGTAGTTCAGAAGATGAACTTTTCAGTTATATACCAGAATATAATTTTATGATTAAAAGTTCCAGCATAGAGTGTATACACCAGTGGCAACATAATATAGGTCAAGATAGTGAACCTTGCTCAGAATGCAATGGTTACCCTTTTAGGTTATTTAGAAGCATATGTGACATTTGTAAGAAAAATGTTTGTAAATTTTGTCTTAAGAAGAACCATCAGATAGACAGAGATTTGATAGAGTTAAGTGGCAGTATACAACAACCAGTGTTGAATCAAAGTTCAAAATTAGCCCTTCAGGAAGCTAAGTTAGAGGCAGCCACAGTTAGGTTAGATTTAGATCGAACCAAATTCCAATTTGAAAAACAGATCAGTGAGTTAGAAAAGAAAATAGAAATCTTGACGATAGAAATAGAAACATATAGGATAGAAAATAGCAGATTGAAAAATCAGTTGTATGAGAAAAACCGACCCTTAAAACAACTAGAAACTATTGAAACCATAGAAGACCACTGTAACATTATAGAATCAGTAAATAGAATAGGAGAAAATAGTCTTATTGAAATAAATTGTGAGATTTTATTACCAGCCAGAGGTAAAAGCCCAGGGCAAGTTATAGAACTTAAGGCCATGATAGATACAGGAGCCAGTAAGAGTCACATTAGCCGTGATCTTATACCAGTCGACCATTATACCAAACCAGGTTATATAGCCAGAGCTGATCTCATGAACAATACTAGTATTGTTTACGACACATGTCTTATGAATAGCAGCATCAGATTTACCAACAGACTTCAGCAGCAGTACACCTACCCATTACCCATGGTATGGATAGGAGACATTAACCACAGCTATAAGTTTATCTTAGGATTAAACTTTATAGACAGTATGAATGGAAGCATCACATTTAGCAAACACTTTGTGACGTTTCACAAACGTAGTTTACAAGTAGAGACATTACATGCCCAGAATTTAGAATCAGAGTTGTCAGCTAAGCGTGTTGGAACCATAAAAGAAACAAAAAAACAACAAATAACAGAAGAAAATAAGATAGTAAAAGAGAAAGTAGAAAAGTCTTTAGAAGATATTCCTTTTTCAGATACACATTTAGACTCATATGTAGAAACTATAGATGATACAGTTGAAACAGAAGTAGAATGGCTAATGGAAGAAAAAGAACAGTTAATCCAGATAGAATATGATCTAATAGACTTTGAACAAATAGAACACTCTTTGTCGGTTCTTGATCGCAAAAAGAAAAGAACAGACAGAGAAAGATTAGAAGAATTAATTAGGTTAGCAGAAGAAACCCAAATTCTAGGAGAAAATCCAATCAAACATTGGAATAAAAACAAAACTCTAGCACACTTAGAAATTATTAACCCAGATTTTAAGATTAGCACTCAGAAAATTGTATACAGTCCGTTAGATATAGAAGAATTTAAGAAACAGACTAAAGAATTGTTAGATCTTAAAGTTATAAGAGAAAGTACCAGTCCACACAGAAGTTCAGCCTTTATGGTAAGAAACCATACAGAAATCAAAAGAGACAAAGCGCGAATGGTCATAAACTATAAGCGTCTTAATGACAATATCCAAATAGATAGTTATGACATACCCAGTAAAGAAAAGCTTATTAATAGTATCCAGGATGCAATAATCTTTAGCAAGTTTGATTGCAAATCAGGATTTTGGCAGATTATGTTGGACCAGTCCAGTATACCATGGACAGCATTCACATGTCCTCAGGGATGTTATGAATGGATTGTTATGCCTTTTGGTTTAAAGACAGCACCCAGTATTTTCCAAAGGAAAATGGATAGTATATTCAAAAAATATCACTCTTTTATCCTTGTTTATATTGATGATATTCTTGTTTTCAGCAAGACACAGGAAGAACACTATAGACATCTTAGGATAGTATTTCAGATATTTATAGATAATGGTTTGATTATTAGTAAAAAGAAAATGGAATTGTGTAAAGAATACATAGAATATTTAGGAGTAAGAATAGGAAAAGGAAAAATCCAGTTACAACCACACATTGCACAGAAGATTTTAGAATTTGCAGATAAGATAGAAGATAAAAAGAAACTCCAGTCATTTTTAGGAACCTTGAATTATGCTAGGCCATACATAAAAGATCTCAGCAAAATCATAGGACCTTTGTATAGTAAAACAACTCCAACAGGTCAGAAATATTTCAACCAGCAAGACATAGATCTTGACAGAAAAATCAAAGAGATTTGTAAAAATTTATTAGAGCTAGAATTACCATTAGAACCAGACTACATAGTAATAGAAGTAGATGCCAGTGAAAAAGGATGGGAAGCAATACTCCTTAGCAAACCTACCAAATACTCTGCAAAATCTACAGAAAAGATTTGTAGATATGCCAGCGGAAAATATAGAGAAAAGGGGAATTTAGCCAGTATAGATTGTGAAATATTAGGAGTTATTAACGCCATTAATAGCTTCAAATTATGGTTGTTCAAACCCTTCACAGTTAGAACAGATTGTGAAGCAATTGTTAAATTCCATAAGCTTCTCAATGAGAAAAAGATCAGTAATAGAAGATGGCTTAATTTTGTTGATACAATAACAGGAAATGGTTATACAGTAGAATTTGAACATATTAAAGGAAAAGAAAATACTTTAGCAGATTATTTGTCCAGAGAAATAAATGCTAATATCCTTAGTTTTACAGATGGCATCCTCGAGCAATGCAACCAGTATTATCAGAACAGATCAGAGGTTTCTAACCTTTGGGAGCATAACTCTCAGAGTATTTCCTGAACAATCCAGATCCAAGTTCAGGTACCTCATTCATAATATCAGTGAGGAACAGAAGTGTCTTTTAGATAATCTCTGGGACTCTCACAAAGATGTTCCTAAATTCTTAGCTTGTTTAAATGCTTTAAATATCTTCTTTAACCAGCAAAATAGGTCAAGCCCAACAAAAAGATTTTCATTTTATTGTGTTGCAGTAGGCCGTGTTCCGGGAATTTATTCCTATTGGCCAGAAGTTTTAAAACAAGTGGATGGAATCCCTTCTTCAACATGGAAAGGTTTTCATACATTTGCAGAAGCAAACTAATGGGCCAATCGTGCCATTGGGAATAATTTTTACATCTCAGAATCAACCAGGAGATTAAACAATCAATTAGTCTTTGAGACTGCAGGTTTTGAAAACAACCAAGCTTTCAACCAGTCATTTTCTCAACAAATAAATTTTTGTAGTCATTGCGAAACAATGACCAAGAGTTTTAGGATTTTAAATAAGAGAAATCAGGATATTGAACAAGCCAATCAACAATTGATTAACAACCAGAGAAGGCTTGAAGAAGAAATAACAACTCTCAAAATGAAGTTGTTAAATTCAGAAAAAGAGCTCAAAAAAGTTAGAGACCCTTTTACCCCACTGGTAAAAGCGAGAAAACCATCTTCCCCACTGGAAGATGAAGAAAGAAGTGAGTGGAGTAAGGAATATGGTCCGAAGGAGCTTTTACAAGCTAAAGCAACTACCTTTCTTTCTAAATTTCCTCCAGATGTTATTCACCATATTAGACATTTAGCCAGAGAAGATAGGGTCCACTTTCAAGAATTCTTATTCTCAGAACTAGTCAAGATCAACCAGAATACAGGTTGTATCCCAGGACTCACCATTACTTGGAAAACTCTTTATCTACAAGATAAAGATACTGTCCCATGTCCAAAAATCAAACCTACTTGCATCCAGGGACCATTGGAACGAATAGCCTGTACATGCCAACTCATATACAGTATCCCAATGACCAACATTGACATGAAGCAGTTCAAACCTTTTACTCTTATCATTAAGGGAAAAGAGGTAGAAATTACAGAAGTTACTCTCTTGGATTTTGGATATGTTCAACAAATCATATTCTATGATCCAGAAGATACTAACAGATTTGGAAGAAAAATTGCAGCTTGTGTTCTTAATGCTATGGCAGATCAAGGTACAGCAGTTGAAGCAATTGTGGAATCAAAATTTCCAGAATGGACACCTACAGGACAACTCATCCCTGCTTACCACAACATCCATATCAACACAAACCCTGCAAACATGATCCTCAGAAGAATTTATCATTGTGACAATGATGAACCATGGATTTGCGAAACAAATTCAATTAGGAAACAGATCAGACATGCCATTGCTTTTACCATAGCCGAAGGATTCCATTATGATAATCTATACACCTATGGCAAGGCACCTCTAATATGTGAGGACTCATTTCAAAAAATTAGGTCCAATGATCATCTCCCAGAATTAAAATTTCAGTTTGAAACAGGATTTGATAATTTAGTCAGATATTACATTCACCAGAAGAACCAAGAAGATGTAATGATAAGAGGAGGAGATCCAAATGATCTATCTGACTTATCTCTGAATAATGAAGATGACGAAGACTATGACTTTGATGACGAAGCCATCCAAAATCTCAATAATGCAATGGAAGGATAAGCATCAAAGACAAAGTATCCCACCATAATTGACAGCAACACTATCATCACATGGGTCGATACTTTATCAGCAAAAGTAGTTTGGAAGCACTTGCCGAAAGTAAAAAGCAATTAACTACTTTGACTGTTCCAACCACTTTCCACCAGCAAAATTCAACCACCCTTGGACATATCTGCAGATTTCAAATAATGAAGACCCTGCTTTTTCAAAAAAAGGTTGAAAGATGTGACGATGCGGGCCAGTGATCACGCGGCATCTACTTTTCTTTTTGAAAAACCGGACCTCTTTTCTTAATAGGTTACCAGTCATTTTGTTGTTTGATGTCTATAAATAGAGTCAAGTCTTTCAGTTATAGACACGACTCTCCTAGCATTTTGAGCACTTGCTATCTGTAAGCATTTTGTTGCAATTGTAATTGGTCGAGTCAATCTTCAGCAATGAAGTCTTTGTAATCAGCAGCTTTCAGCAGTAATATAGTAAGTTTCTGTTTCTCTCCAGTTCTTATTGTTCTTTAGGGACTCCCGAAAGGGAACACCCCCATGATCATAAATAGCATTAATACTGTATGAGTTATGTGTTTGTATTACCCAAAAATTTTTTAATCCAGTTTTCATACATCACTAATACCCCAAAATTCAGTTTTTAAAGAAAGAAATGACTTCAGGCCTTCAAACCATAAAGCCTTCTTAAGTCTAACCCGTTTTGCCAAAAGATGGAGTTGAGGGAACAATATTCGGGGGTAGGTTAAAAAGGAAAATAAGAAATTTCTTTGGATAAAAATTTTGACACATAAGAGGTAAGGGATAATGAAAAGAAAGATTAATCAATGGGTAATATAATATATAATTTTGTATACAGTATCTAGATTATTTTAAACAGCTTGTCTGGATCATGTGGTGGTAAGTACCGAGTAGGACTCACAAATATTTCGTTATAAGCTTTTATCTTTTGCATGAATGAACAAAGAGGAACATATTTTAATTTACATTCGTAGAATAGAAGAAGAAATATTCACTAAAAACCTCTTGATAGATAGACTTTTAAATACAACCTTATATACAAACAGACCTCGATCTAGTAGCGTCCTTACTAGATTCATAGGAAAAGAACAGGATAAGCTTAGGGAATTAGAGCAACAGTTAGCTGAAGCACAACTTCAGTACAGAAAGGCAAAACCATTCCAAAATTAGGATCAAAACTGTAATAACAGAAAAATAAAGTAGTAAAGTGCAATTAGTACACATAAGTTACACCAAAAGTCAGTAAGATTTACTACACAGAATTATAACCTAGACCAATCAGATTGATCGGGATATTCGTGGTCTGAATCTTCGTGATCTGTAGCATCACTCCAATACAATATTATGAGCATAGATATCGTCTGGTAGATGTTTTTTTTTTTCTTTTCTTACAAGTCGACTGGTAGATGTTAATATCAGCACACTTGGATTTTGGGGGAAGTAATATTGGAGAAATAATTGTTAAAGAGGGTGGTAGCCCAGCTGGCCTGGGTGATGGGGCTTGAGTGTCTTTCCCTCCACGTGCACTCGAGTTCGAGCCCTTCCAGTGGCAAAAAAATGTATATGCACTGGAGGGACGCGTGGAGGGCCCTATGGTCACGCCCAAGGGGGGTTGCTACGCCGGTTGCCCCCTCCTGCCCTTTTTGATTTTCAAAAAAAAAATTTGTTAAAGAGGGGGACAACACGAAAAATTGTTAGGTTCTCCTAGAGCATCGCGAAGTAGTAGTGTCACAACATACTTCTCTATCATACATTCGTGTGGGGTCCAAGATTTAATGTAGACACTATACATGAATGTTTACGGACGATGGTGCTGAGTAAGCCTGTCAATGAATTGGATCCAATCCGAAAAATTCGAACCGAATCTGATAATCCGGTAAGCAAACTACTAATCGCACCCCCCATGTCGTGTCAGGCCCCCCTGACACGGCCCGAGCTTCCCCCTTTTACCCCCACCCCTGACACGCGCTCTCTCTCTCTCTCTCTCTTGTTGTAAAAATTTAAATGTTAATAACTTTTTTTTCATGTTTTTTTTAATAAATTTTATATTTTTGAAATCTACTCAACGAAACCTATCAAACGAGCCTAATATTGATGGTGAAATAATGTAAAACGGAAAAATTATATTTTTGTGGTAGTTTAATATTGACTAAGTAATGAAGATAGATCTGCCGGGACGACAGTTTCATATTCATATTCATATTCAATATTAGACTTGTTTGATAGATTTCGTTGAGTAGATTTCAAAAATATAAAATTTATTTAAAAAAATACGTGATTTCAACCTTTTTAGACAGTTTATATATTAAAAAAATATGGTTATAAAATTAAGTGTTCCAAAATTCAATCCGTTTGAACCGGTGGAAAGATTTTATTTTTCTGATCATTCTAACTTAAATGGTCATAATTAAATTTTTACTCTAGGGCTCTCATTGATTAACTCTAAGAGATATTTGATTGTACGACTTTCTTAGAGATAATGAACGAGAATTCTAGAGTCAAAATTTAATTATGACCATTTAGAATAAAATGATCTAGAAAACTAAAATATTTCCATCTTTTCAAACGGATTTAAATTTAGAACACTTAATTTTGTTAACATTTTTAGACAGTTTATATATTAAAAAATATAGTTAAAAAATTAAGTGTTCCAAATTTCAATCCGTTTGAACTGGTGGAAAGATTTTAGTTTCCTAATCATTTTATCCTAAATGGCCACAATTAAATTTTGACTCTAGGGCTTTCGTTGATTAGCCCTAAGAGATATTTGATTCTGCGAGGTCAAAAATTCATCATGACCATTGAAGATAAAATGATAAAAAAGACAAGATCTTTCCACCGATTCAACCGGATTGAAAATCGGAACACTAAAATAATTTTAAATAAATAAAAAAGAAAAAAGATACAGAGTATAAACATTATTAATTAAATAGAGAAAAAATAACAAAAAAATAGGTTCTGGTATTTTTGGGATAAAAAGGTTTAAAAAAAGGTTAAAAAATTAAGTGCAGCATTGGTTGAAAGTTGCAAACAATACTTGAGAGATACCATGTACTCACTTCAAACATCTTTTCAGAAAATAGAAAAGATGTTGACCAGTCAGTTCGGAGATATTCAGGAGTCGTTTCAGAAATCTCTCAACATTCCACGACACATACATCTACATGAAGGTATTTATAGTGAATTCAGATGTCGCATTTCATTACAGGCAATGAACTTGATCCATAAGTAGGCACAACGCACTGATAACGAAGCCGGTCTTTGTTTTTGTAAGATCAAAAGAACACACGGATTGCCATGCTTTCACGATATTGCACTTTACCATTCCGTGGACAGACCAATTCTGCTAAACTCTATCCACCCTCACTGGAGTACGTTGTTCATGCATGCCCAGAGGCATACTGATGAGGGAGCACGATCCGACAGGGCAGCTCAACTTATTGAAAGATTAAATGAAATGGATTCCGACAGTCGAGAGTCTATGATGGACAGGTTTCTCGATATGACGGATCCATCTTGATGCACAGTTCGACCCTCAGCATACAACACAGAACACATGGGTCAACCTACAGGCAGAGATGAGCAGAATAGAGGTCGCATACCTTCCTTCACAGCATCCACTTCAGAATCTTGGGCCTCATGTATTCCAACATCGTGAAGGAGCAATGGGAGGGATCACCTCGTTCAGAAATTTCCTCCGTAGTATCAGCATTATATTTCCCACTGTGTTGACGTTCGACCTGACGGTCATTGTGGCTTCAGAGCGATAGCTGCACAAATCTATGGTTCTGAAGATGAATGGGCTCAAGTACGACAGGACCTTATCCAAGAGATTGAACAAAATTCGGTCATGTACGATCAGCTTTATCCAGAACGTAATTATGTATCCCATGTGCTACAAAGACTTCGTTGCTTCCAGCCATCGGCACCAGAGGATCATTGGATGGATTCTATATCATTGGGACTTGTCATCGCATCAACGTACGACGTTTTACTGTATACATTCGATATGATTGCTTCGAGTTGTCTCACTCACTTACCGTTGAGCTCCCATCCAGTTCCACTTGCAGCACGTACACATATAGCTATTGGCCGTGTTAATGGCAATCACTTCGTGCAAGTTTTCCTATACCGTCATTACCCTGTACCACCCATCATCATATGGTGGAGGCCAAATGCATCAAATGAAGCACACGGATGAGCTCATCCTTATGAAGCACACCTCCAATTGTGGTACGAAGTAATGCAGATAGATCCGCCGGGACGACAACCACAATTTGGCGGAAATATTGACTAAATTTGTGTATTTATTTATGTTCATGTATTGGTTCTATATACTCAATTATAATTAAATGAAGTTTGATTTTCAGTTGGCATTATTGACTGTTCAGAGAAATATAAAATAAATTTAAGTGACTTCAACATACATAATTTACTTGAAAACTCAAAAATAGAAGTTTAAAAAAATGAAGGAAAAAAACAAAAACAAACAGATAATATATTGGGCCCAAAATAATAATTTAATTTAGACACATTATTTTATATTCAATATTAGACTTGTTTGATAGGTTTTGTTGAGTAGATTTCAAAAATATAAAATTTATTTAAAAAAATACGTGATTTCAACCCCTTTAGAAAATTTATATATTAAAAAATATAGTTAAAAAATTAAGTGTTTCAAATTTCAATCCGTTTGAATCGGTGGAAAGATTTTATTTTTCTGATCATTTTATCCTAAATGGTCATAATTAAATTTTGACTCTAGGGCTCTCCTTGATTAATCCTAAGAGATATTTGATTTTACGACTTTCTTAGGGTTAATCAACGAGAGCCCTAGAGTCAAAATTTAATTATGACCATTTAAGACAAAATGATCAGAAAATTAAAATCTTTCCACCGGTTCAAACAGATTGAAATTTAGAATACTTAATTTTTCACCCTCTTTAGACAGTTTAAACCACCACAAAAATATAGTTTTTCCGTTTTACATTATTTCACCATCAATATTAGGCTCGTTTGATAGGTTTCGTTGAGTAGATTTAAAAAATATAAAATTTATTAAAAAAAATACGTGAAAAAAAAGTTATTAGCATTTAAAATTTTATAACAAAAAATAAAATAAAAGAGAGAGACAGCGGGGAGAGAGAGAGAGAGCATGGGGAGCCGGGGGTAAAACAGGAAATTGAAGGGGGCCCGTGTCAGGAGAGGCCTGACACGGGGGTGCGATTAACAGCCCTCGTCCGGTAATCCAAATACGGATTGAATTAAATCCTTTATCAATATGATCCGAACTTTATTTTTTTTAAAAATAATTTAATTTTTTTATTTTGAAAAAAAAAAGTTTAAAAAGTTTTATTTTTATTTTAAATTTTTTTTGGAAAATAATTTTTTTTGAAAAAAAATTGTATTTTTGAAATTTTTTCTTTTGCTAAAATTTTTGAAGTAAAAAAGTTTTCGGATCAGATTCGAATTTTCCGATCGGATATCCGATTTACGGATTCGGATTACTACTATCGGATTTATGAAATTTAGATTCAGATTGAATTTGAGCGTTATCGAATTCAGATTTGTTGGATTCAAATTCAATCCGGTCCATTGACTGACCTAGTGTTGAGGCACCACGTGACGACAACATCTCAAGTTGACCGAATAATTACTCAGAAAACACGCGTAAAGCATGGTCTTTTTTTAGTAATAATTGCTAGTATTCTGAAACTCAAAAAACCCTTAAATCTTACATCACTATGGCCCCCGAAGTTAGACTAAAAAAAGATCAATTTAATGCAGCACGTTTAACTTGCTCTATACTTATTACCACCTTCCTGGCAAATACATAATGATTATGCGCTAGGTGTGTGTTTCTACCCACTTTCTGGGAAAAAGTTAAAATCAGCTTTGGGGGGACCGCGTCTAGAGGGTTTTTTTTTTATAATCCAAATGTGTGGGCTAACTTGTGCGCATCTGGCCTAATTTTGGGCGTCCAATCCCACCGTCCACTTGGGTGGAGCCCAATTAAAATCAGAACAAAACTCCGTACGAACTCACTAAAAGAATTGATAACGCCTGAGATGTTCCAAACTAGCTTGAGATCTTAGACCATGCATGCAGTCATGGGCGGTCCCAGTATAGGGCAAGTGGGGTCACTTGACCCCCCTGAGTTCCAAAATACCCCTTGAGCAAGTATAGTTTTGAGGAGTATTTTATAATTTTGCCCCAAGAGGTTCACATTCTTGCCCTGAAGATCCCACGAAATTTATAATTCTTGCCTTCTTTAATTGTGACGTTATTTAAAGAACTCAATATTTTTTCTCTCTCCACAAAGTCTACGAGTCTATAAACTTTTACTTTATAGTCTGCTCTTGTATCTCTCTCTCTCAAGACAAAAGCAAGCAGTCTTTCTAGATGAAAGCTAGGTCAGACAATTACTAATTAATGTAAAAAAGCTTGGGTATGGTAATTTCTACTCTTTGTTTTTTTGTTTTCGTATTTAATTCAATTTCTTATCCAATTTTTACGTACAAAAAATAAATTACATTTGTTATAGATATTTGATTCCACTGCAATTAAATTCTAGGTCAGCCCCTGCATTCAGTACTATATATACCTTGGAAATACTTTGACCTATTTCTATGATTGTTGGACAAAAGCAATACACAAGGGAGTACTACACGATTGTCGTTATGCATCATATTTGAGTATCATCCAATGTAACGATTTACAAGAACTCGAACCTCCATACGCGCTAAAATGATTCATGTAATTGTGTCAAAGCAAGTTAAGATCAAAGAGGATATGAACTTGGAAAAAAAATTAATACATGTACGATAATGTAGTCTAACACAGACTAAACCTTAAACACTTTAGCCTTGAGGAGTCCGATACCTAGGCAGTCAACAATAATCACCACCAGATCCTCTGCTTGTTCTGCACACATTGAACGGTTCGGATCATAAAAATTTGATCGGAAACTATGAAATTGAGATTTGGGGTATTTTTTTAGGTGTTTATTTGAGTGTCCCTTGAACCGTTCCGTGTGTATATATATATATATATATATAAATACTATAAATGCATTTTATGCAAAATTGTTCGGATCAAGCCCTTCCCGGTCATTTTTTTGGCGATTCCTCGCAGATACTCTTAAAATCACGTTCTGAATACATTGAGCGGCTCGGATCGTCGCAATTCGATCGGAAAAGGGGAGTCCCGTACCCTTACGGTAAGACCGTAAATGATCCCTCATAGGATCTTGCCTGTATATATATATATATATATATATATATGTGTGTGTGTGTGGGGGGGGGGGGGGTGGGCGGCTCCAGTGCGCGTCGAAAGCCTTCTTGAGTCTTCAACTAGAGCTCGGCGAGGGTGTCAGTCTGGAGTGCCTTAAGTGAGTCCGACTCCACTTTCACATGCTGCTAGCCTTCCTCCAAAATTATGGTCATACCTCTGTAAATGGCCCAGATTTCTGCCTCCATGCTAGAGCTGCGCGCATGAAAGCTTCCCATAGTAGCCTAACCACCCAATCGCACTCCCGAAATATCCCTCTAAATCCAACATGCGTTTGAAATTAATATCTGTGGATATTTTTGGAATTAATATTGTGAATCAACCTTAATTTTGAGTCCATACCAAAAGGCATTCTCCACTCCTCCTCCATAGATAAAATAGATAGATACCCCCCAATAAATCCTGGGCCCCAATAGATTGAAAAATGGATAAATCAGAATCATTAGATAAAAAATTACTAAAAAAAACAAGGTGGTTTTATGTTTTTCCTAAAAAAAAAGAAGAAAAACCAGTTTACTTACCATCTACCCAAGCCCGTCCACCGTGACAGTGAGAGTTGAGAAATTTTGAGGAAGATGGAGAAGAGATTAGAATGGAAAGGGAGAGCCCTGCTTTTATCTTTGAATGTGTCTTGACCTGAGAAGGGAAATGGAAATAACGACAAAGGAAAAAAGCAGAACAGAATTGGAGAAGGGGAAAAAAGAGCCGTTGCAGTGTTAACACCTGCACTGGCACGTGGCCCCAAGTCCCCAAACACACAAAACAATGGCAGAAAAACAATGGGCAGAAAAGTGGTTTGCCATTCGGCATGCCATGTGCATGTGTGCTTAAAAGTGGGTTTGTGTGATTAATGGGCCATCCGGGCGGGCTATCGGGCGGGCTCACGGGTGGGCCGATGGGCGGGCTAAGCTTAAATTTCGAACACTTACCATGAGTGGAATTGAACCAATGGTTGAGATTGAATAAGAGAGATCCAACAGTTAAAAAAATGAGGGTATGAATGCCAACAAAACCGGACTGGGACATCATAGGCGTATCCATATCTTTTTTTTAATCCTAGATACATACCAAGAATGCAACAGTTTGCCCTTTGGGCATTTTTGCGGATTAAAAAAAAAAGAATGCAACAGTTTGATATCAAGTCAAGATAGAAAAGTACATTGGCAACTACCCAGGAATGTCCCCTTACTCCCCCAGGTGCATGAATCTAATTCACACCCCATCATCTATATAAACCCCACAACACTAACATCCCCAAACTCACTCCCAAAACACACCCATTTCATCTCTTGTATTACTTCAAAAAAAAAACACACACCACTAAATCATCAGAAAAAAAGATGCCTTCTTCTTCGGTATCCATAATCTCCAAATGCACAATTTCCCCAGACCACAAATCCCCAACCAAGAAGACCCTAAAACTCTCTGTCTCTGACCTCCCCATGCTCTCCTGCCAATACATCCAAAAGGGCGTTTTGCTCTCACGCCCATCGATATCGCTCCCTATCGATTCCCTCATCTCCCTCCTCAAACTCTCTCTGTCCACAACCCTCTCTCACTTCCCCGCCCTCGCCGGCCACCTCACCACCGACCCCGCCGGCCACGTCTACATAACCTGTGATGACTCCGGCGTCGAATTTATCCAGGCTAGAGCGAAACACCTGTTCATCGACGACATTTTAAGCCCTCTCGATGTTCCCGTTTGCTTCCGAGAGTTCTTTGCGTTCGACAGTACTCTCAGCTATTCCGGCCACTACAAGCCCTTGGCTGCTGCGCAGGTAACCAACCACATGACTGGCATAAAATTTTACTAATTCAAAGTTTATTTCCATAACCTATTCTTTTTACTGCACTTAGGTGGTGTTCCAGTACAAGTTCTTTTTGTAAAAGTTCTTTTTTTTTCAAATTTTATAATGAAAATGAAAAATAATTTTTTAATTTTTTTTGCACCGTATAAAAGATCACAATGAGATCTATCAAACAAGTTTCATATTGGTAGAAAAATTATTTGCGTAAACACATGATTTTTAAGCTTGAAATTACATTCATTGGAGAAAAAAAGAACTTTTAAAGAAAGTGGAACACCAAATACAACTACACAACTCTTGAGCCTAACCATTCCGATCTATGTCGTCATGCGGTATGGTATGTATACTAATTACTCCACCATTTATCCGTACCTGAAGGCACTTCTCCACATACCACAGCACGGATACGAACCAATACCGATGTTGTATCGTCAACGTCGCGGCAATTCAAGTACTCCACTCCTTCTAATATGTAATTTGGAGTGCTAAACTTATGCAATGCTACATTGTTCATCACACGTCTAACCGAAGAAGGAAATTAAATCTTCTCTTAAAGAGATAAGGTACCTCAAGATAAAAAATATAAGTTATATATTCAATTCTATCTCCCACCCAAATATACAAATAAAGAGATAGTCAAGCCATGATGACTATCCAAAGTGTATACATGTGTAAGTCATATGAGCATCCAATTGCCCAATCAGGGAATGTCCGTAAGGAGAAAGAAGTCATTTCAAAATGAAAATTTACTATGCAATTATCCGAAAAATAGTGTTCCTTCTAAGGAGGCAGGATCCCCTGTCCCAAAAACTTGTGCCGAGGGGTTTTCCAACGGGAAGATTTAAAACATTAAAAAAAAAATAAAAATCACACAATTCAATGACAGGAAATCCCATCAGCACAGAAACACAGGGTTTTCGGAATTGAGGAGATTGAACCCCTTCTAAGATACGTATATAGTTTGAAAACAATAGATAGAATTGATGCACATGATTATTCGTCGAAATGCACATAAACTAGCTTACATATGTCTTAGTTAAAAAAAACACACACACACACACGGAATACACCAAAATATTTGAACCGTGACTTGTGGATGACTTTTGGTAAAGTCTTGCCTGACCAAATTTCCCTGGCTCCATCGACGCAGGTAACCGAGATCGGCGACGGAATCTTCATCGGCCTGACCGTCAACCACGCCGTCACAGACGGCACCTCCTTCTGGAACTTCTTCAACACCTTCGCCGAGATCACCAAAGGCGCCACCAAAACCATCTCCAAGGCGCCAAGCTTCCGCCGCGACACCGTCTTCGACTCCCCCGCCGTCCTCCGCTTCCCCAAGGGCGGCCCGTCGGCCACATTCTCCGGCGACGAGCCGCTGCGCGAGCGCATCTTCCACTTCACCAGAGAATCCATCCTCAAACTCAAACTCAAAGCCAACCAAAACCTAATCGCAAACGGCGTCACCGACAGAAAGGTAACGGAGTTATTCAAAACCGGCAAGATCAATCCAACAGCCGAGATCTCATCATTCCAATCCCTCTGCGCTCAGCTATGGCGGTCAGTCACGCGCGCGAGGAATCTAGAGAAGGGTAAAGCGACGACGTTTCGAATGGCGGTTAACTGTCGCCATCGGCTGGAGCCTCGGCTGGAGCCGCTGTACTTCGGCAACGCGATCCAGAGCATCCCGACCGTTGCTTTGGCGGGAGATGTTTTGTCTAACGATTTGCACTGGAGCGCGGATCTGCTGCACCAGAACGTGGTGGCGCACGACGACGCTACGGTGCGCCGTGGGGTGGAGGACTGGGAGAGTAACCCTAGGTTGTTTCCGCTGGGGAATTCCGACGGTGCGTCGATCACGATGGGGAGTTCTCCGAGGTTCCCGATGTATGATAATGATTTCGGGTGGGGCCGGCCGGTGGCGGTGAGGAGTGGGAAGGCGAATAAGTTCGACGGGAAGATATCGGCGTTTCCGGGGAGGGAGGGAGGTGGGAGCGTAGATTTGGAGGTGGTTTTGGCGCCGGCGACTTTGGCGGGGGTAGAGAGGGATGTGGAGTTTATGCAGTACGTGTCTTGAATTGGTGACGTGGCAAGGGGATCGGATCCTCTCCGGTTTGGGTTTTGGACCAGAGAAAACAGTCCAAAACTGGACCGTGCGTTAGGAAATTCAATGATTTTGATCTGTTCAGAGACTCTTTGCGTAAATAATTCAATTCTTCCGGTAAAGAGTCTCTTAACGGAACCGAATCATAGATTTCAATACTATGGTTCAGATTGCGACTGTCTCCTCAAAATCAAAACTTAAATTAGAGAGGATCTGTTCCTCTGGCAAGAGCAGAGTGGTGATGTGGATAAGTCAAGGTGAAAATTTTAACTGTCTGTAACTCTGTTTTTCTTGTGTAATTTTAACTGTGGGATTGAATACTAATCTCCTCTCGAGTAGGGATTTTTGTGTAATCCTGCAACTGACATTACACGGGAGCCGAGGTACGGGATACAGCCCGGAAAGAGGTTAAGAAATGGACGGCTGTGATGGTGATTTGTGGAACGGATTGGAGTTTTGGTAAGCGACGAGTTTGTCCTCGTTGGCATGTGTTTGGACTTTTTAGGACCAGTTGGTAGTTCACTAGTCGTTTGTACTATTTCCCTCATTTTCCACGTCGCTGTTAATAAGGAATCTTGAACAATTGAAATTGCAAATCTTTTAGGCTTGTTCGGTTTGAGTTTTGAGGGAAATTTTAAAGCATAATGAATGGAGAGGTGACATATTCAAAAAAAAAAAAAAAAAAATGAATGGAGAGAGAGGCGAAAAAGGCTGCGGCTGGGTCACAACAAGAAGGAGAACACGGTTGAGAACACAAGGAACAAGAGCAAAAGAAATACAGTAAGAGAATAAATTCAAGAAATAAGTACTCCATTTGCAAGCGATACTACTATGATTGTTATGGATTCTAGTCAAATGGTTCGTTTGTTTCTATTTATGCATGGAGTTTCATCCTTAATGCGCTAGTACGACTAATCTAGTACTCCCTCAGTCCCTCCGTCCCAATTTGTTCTGCTCTTATTCCTTTTTGGGATGTTCTAAAATGATACGCTTGTTTCAAAACTTTTCATTTTTTAGATATCCAGATTACCATTTTACCTCTCATTTAAGAAGAAATTTGTTCCCTCCCAAATCCAAAATTTAAACATGGTTAAAGGAAAATGGAGCAAATGGCCGGCAAAACATTGAATTTGGCTCCATTCTCTTCATGACATGACAAGAGAGTACTTTTGAATTTGGTGGGTTCAATTTTTTTTTTGTACAAAATTTTAGTAATATTTTCTCAAAAAGATAAAATGGTAAAATTGATCAAAAGTCAATGTAAATACAATGTTTCCTTAAATTTTGTGAAAGTCAAAATAGGCGGAACAAATTGGGACAGAGGGATTAATTAGTTCCTACATGTAAAAATTCAGATGGGACTCAAATGAGGGTGATAAAGATAAGTAAAAAAAAGAAAAAGTTAACAAAATATCCTCACTACTAATTTACGCCAAAGAATATGATGTAGGCCGATATTTTAATTATTTAAGAAATATAGGAATTTTAGTTTATTATTTTGCAATTAGTATTTTATTAGGAATCTTTTCGTTTTAGCATAAATTGCCTAGGATATTGGGTTTTCTTAATTAGGTTGATTCTATTTCCTCTTTATTGTTTTCTTGCTCTCTAAGATGTAGATTTAGTTTTCCCTTATTTAGGTTTCCTTTTTAGTATTTCTAGTTTATTATAAATTGAGTCGTAAGCCTTAGGACTAAGGAAGTTGTTTATTGATTAATGAAAAATGAGATTATTTCTTATTATTGTGTGTTCATAGAGGAAGTATATCTAGTTCATACTTGTTCGTGATTGTCCTTGTACGTTGCGCGTTCTTCTATTCCAACACGCCTCCTTGCATTAGGATATCTCGTTAATTGAGTTGACCGGACACGTCTCCCAAGTTGGCCGACACGTTGAGGTCTCAAATGATAACGTGAAAGATTGTTGTATGCCACAAGGAAGGTGAAAGGGTGTACGTCTATTCGCTGAGACAGCTAAGGAACATCAACGCTATATATTTCCAAAACATTTTGGATGGACGTTCTTCAGCTTTCGCTTCTTTCATCAGTTATCACTTCCCACGCTCTTATCTCATAAAAAATGGTTAACAGATTCCCAGAAACACAAAAAAGGAAGAAGAAAAAAAATCGGAAAAAACAAACATAAGTAAATGTTACGTACTGTGCCAATTAGGGCGTAAGCTACAGGCCAGGCGGCCACCAAGGGAGGTGAAGCAAGGTAGTTAGCCGGCCCTTGTCAGGAGATGAATACGACAGTCAAAATCCTGGCCCCCAGAAACCATGGCAGCGGCAACAATGTCGGCAGAATAAGACCACATCAAATTTAGATGGACATTGACAGTTAACTTTTGAATCCTGTAACAGGTAAAGCAATTCATACCTTTGGAGTAGATATTTTGAAACAAGGAGTCCAGGACATGGGGCAAGACTAGTTTTTATCATGGGTTGACCCGGCGAATTATCGTTTAAGCACATGGTAAAACTGGATAATTCTAGAGTTTGGGAGATGGAAAGCTCGATCGGCAAAATTGCTCTATAAATAGAGCTATTTATGTTGTACTCACTTTGGTAATACAATGAAAAAGCAATTCTAAAAAGCTTTAATTAACACCTTTGAGTTTATTTCATCAATAATCCCTCCTTTCTTTAAAATTCCACTTCTCTTGTACAATTTCTTTCAAAATCTAACTAAGCACCCCAACAGACCAAGACTGACCAGCAGACCCAAATCCAAAGCCTTTTTCGCAAGCTCCGTAGGCTGCCCGTGGAACAAAGAATTTGCCACTTTGGTTTCAAGAAAAGAATGCCAGTCGGCCTTTATTTCTTTCAACGAAACCCGATCATGAGCTTTGTCGATAAGAGTGTACATTTAGATATACAATAATAAAAAATAGCATGGTTGGTGAGAGGTTGGGCGGCTTCGGCCACCCAAAGGTTTTTTGAAGATGAACACAAACGGGAGCAAATTTGAAGGTAAGAATGGTGTCATTAGTGGCGTGGGGTAGTTTTAAGGGACCATTTAGGTGAACTTAGGGGGATTTCTTTACAAAATTGAAAAAACATAAATACCCCATTAGAAACGGATAGTCTGGAGCTCTTGATTTGATTGGTGACGGAGGAGGAGGGACAAAGTACTCACCACCTTTCGCAAGGTGTTGATCCTTGCGGGTCACCTCAGTGAGGGGGTGCGGGCGCTTCGGTTGGAAGCGCGGACATCTCGGGAGCAGGTGTGGAGAAGGAAGAGCATTCCTAGCGAGGGGGTGCGGATTCGATCTCAGTTGATCAACAGTCATCCACTTTGGGTGGAGGCCGGAGGGGGTGATTGTTGGGGTCCACCCATAGTGGTGGGGTTCATTGTGTAATACCCTTTGTTTGTGATGGATATTTTTGGTATTTCCTTGGAGTCTCTTATGTATAGGGATGATAATTTTAATCGAAAAACCGACCGAACCGAACAATTTTTGCTTAATTCGGTCGGTTTTAGTTTTGAGTCGGTTCGGTTCGGTTTTGGTTTTTCCGAACCGAGAGTTATACTTTTAATCCGACCGAACCGAACCGATATCATCCCTACTTATGTATCTCTTGTACCCTAGTGTAGGGGGGTGTGTGTGGCTGACTTTTTAGAGAGATAAGGAGAAAGAGACAAGAGAGAGGAAAGGATAGAGGGTTAGGGTGTGTGTGGCTTGAGTTGCTTGTGTGCTTGCTTGGTGGTGTTTTTAGGCGTTATCCAACAAATCAGAAACGCATATATTTTTACAAAAAAGCCGAGTGTAACTTGGGATTAATTTGTTCGTGCCCAAAGGCAATTACCTGTACGAAAATACTGTACTAAACAAATTTCTCATGAGTGCTAAAGTTCTCATCTACCAACTAAATGAAGCTTTCAACATATCATCTACCAACTGACAAGACTCTGAATTTGTAGAAGCCTTCTCTTTGATAAAATAAAATAAAAAAAAAACCTTGGAAGATTTCAGTTCTATCTGTACAAATTAAAGCTTTATAAATGCCAAAGATGTGCATGCGATACTTGATAAGACAGTGTATGATGGTTGAAAAACATTTGTTGAATCATACAAAGAATGGAACATCTGGGTTTTGGTTGCAGTCGGGAAAATTCTCTCACTGAAGGAATTAATCAACAAAAAGAGGGATCAATGACATACTTAAGCTGCATTTAGTTCGGGGTTAGCATGGGAACTTGCAAGAATACTAAACTCTAAACAATGGGGTTCATTTTACTTTAAGGGGTTTTGGCGCCGACGACGATGGCGGCGGGGTGGAGAGGGATGTGGAGTTTATATATGCAGTAGAGCACAGTGGTGATGTGGATAAGTCGGGAGGAAAACTACGACCACAACTCCAGACACAACCGCGTTTGGAGCCGTTCGATGCACATGAGTTTACCATGTATTGAATGACTCTATACGCAGTTGTGTCCGGAATTGCGGTTGAGAGTTGTGTTTGTGGACTTGGGGATAAGTCAAGGTGAGAAGATATTGCGGGGAAGGAGGTGTGTACCGAAAATGTCTGTAATTCTGTCTGTGAAATTTCGACCGTACGATTGAACACTGTTCTTCTCTCGAGAAGAGTTTGTTGGTGTTTACTTCTTTTCTCCAGTTGTTTTGTTTGCAACATGTGGGGGGTTAATTCCACTTAATTCCTTGTTGGAGCGGTGTGGGGGCTCGTCGAGTCTGGAGAGATTTCTGCCGAGCGTAAGGAGGTGTTTGCCGAGCAATGGAGGTTGCCACCGAGGAGTGATAAACTGAGCCCGAGATGGTTGCCGAGCTTGGTACCGAGCCATGAGAGGCGTTTTGCCGAGGAGTGAGATGCCGAGCCGAGGAAGGTTGCCGAGCTTGGTACCTGCAAACCGGAGGGGGTTCCTCCGGGTAGAGCCTCCGACGAGCTAGTTAGTACCCGGAGAAGGTAAAACGAAACATAAAGCAAAGAATATAAGGCGTTTATGTAGGAGAGGAGTGAGAGAGGTGTTGTGTACCTTAGGTGAGGGGTGGAGCCTTGCTTATATAGAGAAAAGTGGTGAAACTTAGTGCCGAAGTAAAGGCTATTAGTGGAAAGTTTCTATAAATGGAAAGTTGCTATAAATAGGAAGGTTGCTATTAATAGAAAGCTTCTAGAAACTTCTAGAATGTCGTGACTTGCCGTGTCCATGTACCGAGAAATAGCAAAACGTTCCGAGCAATAGCGAGCGACCGTATATTTTACCAAAAAATAAAGATGTTTGCCGAGCTGTGAAGTACTCCGAGCAACATAAAGATCCTCTGAGCAATATAAAGAACTGCCGAACGATACTAAGAACTGCCGAACGATAATAAGAACTGCCGAGCGATATAAAGATCTGCCGAGCGATACTAAGAACTGCCGAACGATAATAAGAACTGCCGAGCGTACTTTAAGAAAAACGTTCGGTAATACTCGTAGGATTTAATATTTGTTGACATCGTTTCGGCCCTTTTAGACTTTATGAACTGAGGGAAATTTGGCCCCTTACACAACACAAATGAAGTGAAATGGTTCGTGAGACACAAACGTATTATACTCATATCTTTGCGCCCCACAGTATCTAATGTCAATTTAGGTCTACCTCTTTCCGTAGCATTACTATCCAAAACTATCCTATCCGCTCTTTTAACTATTGCATCTCCTGGTCTAGGGTAGACATGCCCAAACCACATTAGTCTATTTTCTCTCAACTTCTCTTCTATGGGTGCTACACCTACCATCACACGAACCATTTCATTTCTAATCATGTCTCGTCTAGTCTTACCACACACGACGGCTGCGACATATTTTTGACAGCAGAATATTTTTTCGAGCACGCAGCAGTGAACGAAGAATGGGACGCAGCAGACGCAAAACGGGGGATGCGATCAAGATGTTTTCTCCAAACATTATATGCTCGGTTTGGTTTGGTTTGGTTAACACAAATGAAGTCCTCGGATAATCCCAATTTTTCATTAAAAAAAGACCAAGTATGTTACAGACAGTACTAATGCAATAAACAATCAGCTTCCCCTGTTTGTTACACTGAGATTACATTCAAATCAATGAATTCCCCTAGATGCTTGACCACAACCCAAAAGATATCAATCAATACGTCCGACGCAAGCAAAAACAATTGAATAGGCATCCCACAAGGCCTTTGAAATCCCTACACTATTTTTTCTGATTTTCACACGATGGCTGTGGCATATTTTTGACAACAGAATCTTTTTTCGAGCACGCAGCAGTAATCGAAGAACGGAACGCAGCAGATGCAAAACGGGGGCTGCGATCAAGACGTTTTCTCCAAACATTACATGCTCGGTTTGGTTAACGCAAATGAAGTCCTCGAATAATCCCAATTTTTCATTAAAAAAGACCAGGTATGTTACAGACAAAGTACTAATGTAATAAACAATCAGCTTCCCCTGTTTATTACACTGAGATTACATTCAAATCAACGAATTCCCCTTCAAATCAATGAATTCCCCTAGATGCTTGACCACAACCCAACAGATATCAATCAATACGTCCGACAAAAACAATTGAACAGGCATCCCACAAGGCCTTTGAAATCCCCACACTATTTTTTTCTGATTTCACACGACGGCTGCAGCATATTTTTGACAGCAGAATCTTTTTTCGAGCACGCAGCAATGATCGAAGAACGGGACGCAGCAGACGCAAAACGGGGGCTACGATCAAGACGTTTTCTCCAAACATTACATGCTCGGTTTGGTTAACACAAATGAAGTCCTCGAATAATCCCAATTTTTCATTGAAAGAAGACCAGGTATGTTACAGACAAAGTACTAATGCAATAAACAATCAGCTTCCCCTGTTTATTACACTGAGATTACATTCAAATCAATGAATTCCCCTTCAAATCAATGAATTCCCCAAGATGCTTGACCACAACACAACAGATATCAATCAATACGTCCGACGCAAGCAAAAACAATTGAACAGGCATCCCACAAGGCCTTTGAAATCCCCACACTATTTTTTCCTGATTTTAGAACCCAGGTTTTTCGATCTGTACATATCATCAGTAGCTGACTTCGGGAGCTTGGAAAATACGCTTGAAAAGCCACTGGAAAGGTCTCAGAAGCTGCGCTCTCTTTTTCCTCCAAAACCAAATGGCAGCATTATACTGCTCGTTGCGGATCGTCCGGGTGGCAGCCCTCCAGTCGTACTTCTCCATCTCTTCGCGCGCAGCTTTTCCAATGGTTTCTCTTAGTTCAACATCATGCAACAATGGCTTCAATTTGTTCACGCAGTCGTCAATATCTCCTGGACTAAAGCAAAACCCAGTTTTACCCTCATGCTCCTCTGGAATTATGTCTATGAGTCCTCCTGCGCGTGCTGCGACCACAGGAAGTCCCGATGACATGGCCTCTAAAACGACGAGCCCGAGTGTTTCTGATTCTGAAGGCATCACGAAAACATCTCCGCTGGCGTATGCCTGAGAGAGCTCCTCACCTCCCAACATCCCTGTGAATACCGCTGGCATGCCACTAAACAGCTTTTCAAGATCCTCCCTGCCAAAAACCAACCATACTAGATATTTTGAACGAAAGTAAATATAGGTGACCATCATTGATGCAAAGTTGAACAATTTAGTCATCGTTTTTATCAAAAGCAGTAAACCGGGCAAGCTTAATTTTTGACTTAAAGATAATCTAGCATAAAACTGGGTGACAGTTTCTAAACTGCAGTTGACAATCAGAGTACCATTTTTCCAAATTTGCCGGCACATTGGCAACGACACCTCAGAAGCAGTTTAATAACGTAGAACAAATATGTACAGATCGTTTCCTTTGTAAACTCTATAGCTTTTGGAAGATCATGGGCAATAAGTAGTCTATGCGACTATTGGGTATACCAGGTTTGGAAAGAAGTCTCAGGATTTCTAGATCTAGCACCCTAAAGCATGTTGCAAAACTTTGTCCATTCATTATACTCAATTACATGATCCAGATTCCAGGAGACTAATTGGTGGCTTTCGGTACAACCCAAAGACTTCATAGAGAATCATAATAACTATGCAGATGCTGCAATCAGTTACCTGTATGGCCCATCTCCGACAAAAGCAATTCGTGCCTCTGGAAGCTTGTCCATGACACTGTTCAATCACACATCCCAATCGTCAATGGTTACAGTTGAATACTAACTACGAAGCAATCCACAAAAGTGCAGTGCTTGCTTATTGTAAACAAAGGAGAGTGCAACAATGATTTCAAAATTGCTGATCCGTGTAAAATGTCAAAAGTACAACTTTCATGATCGGCTGATCTCAGAGAAATGGCGCTAAAGAATGAGGAAAGGATTTGACAGGCATTAGGCACTCTAAAGTTCAAGCATCATTCTGTTGGAGATATAAGAGGAGTACCTTTTGAGCAAATCTAAACTCTTCTCAACACCTAGTCGCCCAACGTGGACTATCAATGGCTTCTCGGGCTCGCCATTGCTGATTCAAAAAGTACATCATAATATTATCAGAAGTAACACATATTATGTGGCAAATGAAACTGCAAGGAATGAAGAAAGGTCCTACCTTAATCTTATCCGCATTTCGTGAGAACGATATTGGGGATGGAAGCTTTCAGAATCAACACCCTTATTCCAGAGACGAATTTTATTACCTGAAGACAGACAAAACAAAGAATCAATACGTATTCAGCTGAAGTGCCATTTGTACAAAATGAGCATATACTACTGTCAGAAAAAACGCCAAATACCACCAAAATACATCTGAATCAGAGGCAAAAATGGAAAGTTCACTGTAATTACATTGACCGAGTTACCAACTAAGCAAGAAATATTCATTCACCTGCTGTTACTCTAGCTGCTTCCAGCTCCTTTGCAAGGGCAGCTGATGGCACTAGTGTAAGGTCAGCTGCCCTATGAAGAAATTCTGTTGAGAAAAGATCACAAATAAAAATTACAAGCTGACCGATAAGAAAGCTGGAACCAGCGTCAAGTATTGAAAATTCACTTACTTATAACCAACCACATAGGTGCGACCAACCAACTAAAGGTATATCTTGGTATGTATCTGCAGGGCAAAAAAGGAAGTCAGGCTTAACGAAAATAAAACTCGAAATTCAAATTTCTGACAATGCTATGGCTTTGTAATGAAATGTTACTGCAGGGTTTTCTACCAAACATTTCTTCTTCCTTTTTTTGCGTTTGGGGCTATCTACTAGTAGAAGAAAGATTAATTTAATGAAAAGCATGTGAAGAAGTCTATAAGCAAAATGAGCTGGGGTATTACTTACACTGGTACATGCGTGTGATAAGACATCACTAAAGGCACACATAATAGTTTCGCGATAATGAGAGCGCCGAATACCTACAGAAACAGAAACACAAACTGTCAATGACACAGAAGAAGAAAATTATTCGTTCATCAAAGACTTAAGGGAACGGTCGATTTTATAATCAAGCATGAAGAAGAGGAGCAATTGCAAGAATATGATACTCACCATAATACCGGGTGATGATGCATGTATGATATCAGGCTTAAAATTGGCAACCTCTGAGATTATTCTAGGGCTTAGCGCTAAGGAGAGAGGAACCTTCTGGTACCAGGGACAGGGGAAGCTGCAAAATACAGATTGACATTATCAGAAAACACCTACATTTGTAGTTACTGACCATTGGCCAAAGAGTACAATGCATCTGCTCGACACTGTGTATTCGAATTTGGAACTCATAAATTGGTACAGAACTTTTACTTCACCTTGACAGCACAGGAAAAGAAACTTTGAAGCAATAAGATGCAGTGAGAACCAAAAAAAGAAGTATGAGGACAGTGTTATAACAAGAATTTGGGAATAATTTGGGAATTACAACCTTCGAGATCCAATCAATTTCGCTCCATAAAATTCCTGGGGAACTCCTTCATGAGTTGTCACAACCATCACCTACAACAGGTGTCCCAAAGCTATTTTATCACTTATCAAGTAAAGATATTGGTAAAAATGGCTAAAATAAAAGTCCAAACAGTTAATTTGTAAACCATATCAGGTGAGGGAAGTCAAAAGAATGGCTTTGGCTGAGTAATGCTGACAAGTTTAATCCATTCTTTGAGAAAAGACCATCTCCCAACATGAAAACATGGAGTCACTAAAAGTTTGACTTGATTAAAAAAAATAACCGAGAAAGAGGTAGAGTTCAGACAAGCATGATTTGTTTGTCAATTGACACCTTTCAAAAGTCAAAACAAAAAACATACTGCAGCTAAACAAAATAAAATTCTTGAGCTTCTTTAGCTTAACATGCGGTTAAACAAGAACCAAAAGGCTTGGAACTCAGCTCACGTAGTCAAGAACTAAAAGGCTCTTCTTCTAGACATCACCACTGCGATCAAATAAAATTTTGGAAAAAGACAGGAATGTACCTCATCTCCCATTTCCCGCAGATACCTAATGAAATTCTGGAACCGATTCTTGTACCCAGAAACATAACTGCATAATCGATAGAAAACGGGAAAAAGTTAAAGAACAGTCACCAATAACAACTTTTACTCTACTCATAAAGGTCATTTCAACAGTGAAAAATGGCATCTAAAATGCTTATTAATAGAAAAAGAAGATTAATTGGCACTAAAAAAATATTTCTGGTGACCACATTCCAATATATCCTGCTTCATATAAAAACTTCAAGGCTCTACTTTTTTTGCACAATTTCTGCTGTGTTTGGATGGGTTTTTGAGAATTTTTTAGTTCGGTTTTTGGGGTAATGAGTGGAGAGAGAAATAGGGTAATGATTGGAGATAGGGGTAATGAGTGGAGAGAGATAGAGAGATAAATGAAAATAATGATTGGAGAGTGGAGAGAGAAATGAGAGTAATGATTGGAAGTAGGAGTAATGAGTGTTTTTTGAGTTGAGAAATTTTTTTCAAAAACCAAAACCAAACAAAGCATGATCTTATGAAAAACTTCAAAGAGGAGAGAAAACGAAAGGGAGAGGACGTCATAAGCAACAATATATTGAACTCAAGGTTGGCTCATGTACCCAGCATGAGTTTGTAAATTTTACACGAGTGTGACCCAAGAGTTGAATTGTTATTAGTTGGGTATTTGGTGCCATTTTAATGGAGTATAATCAGGATATTCTACTTGACAGAAACAAACTGAAAGACGAGGTGACATTTGGAGATATTATCAAGTGTTCGGCAGCAGAAATTAACAAAGTTTGCACATCATCAAACATAACGTAGGTTGAAAAGGGATTGCAAGAAGCGGACAATGAAACAGAAATACAAAAAAAAACACATTGGAAAACATCAACGGCACCAGTGTGTCATGAGAATCACATCAGAAATGAATATTTTAATTAGTTAAACTAAGCACATATTGAATTGAATTCGTAAAAATAGGTAGCAAGAGATATAGGCAACTCAAGATGCTTATAGTTAATCAAAAGATCAGGCGAAAAGCAAACAGCAACTTTATGAAATCTACACCAATAACGTCAAAAAGTTTATGTAGGCAATGCATCACGGCTGCAGTATAAAACCACCCAGCACCGTGATGAATTTGCGATGAAGTCGCTTAGCTTGTGCTGAATTTGTTGGTCATTCTGTTGTTTATTTGTATTACATGGCATCTTGACTTCAGGAATTTATTTTATCTTTAAGTCGCTTTCCTATAGTTTGGATTTTACTCTGAGGAGCTGTCTCTACAAAGAATTTAAGGATTGTTATTGGTTATGCTTAAACATAAGTTAGCCGGCAGATTATCTGTTGTTTTCATGCTTTTAGTTTTCAGAATTTGTTGTGACAGAGCCATGTTTGAACTTGCAAGTATCACACTTATGGTACAAAGGACACGCTAGGGTTCGCATACAAGTCATGAATTTTCATAATTCCACGCATCAAATACATCAGCTGAATCAGAAAGCTGACCAAGTCATGGATACAACTACAACTCTGTGAGACAAAATAGAAAGCGAGTATCTGTTGCAGGTAAACCTACAATGATTCTCAGAAATCAAAATCCAAGAACATCAAAGCTAATCAATATTTTTTTCAGCCACACAGTTATTTTTTGCCCATATGGAAAAATTAGAAGGTATGCTTATGAGATGAATAGAATTTATTTATACCAAAACCATTGACCAACCAATGTCATTCGAAACCCGACTTATAAGGCACTAAAATCCATATCAACAACAGCCGGCAGGATGCGTTGCTAGAACTTCCTTTTACAAGCACGAAAAGCTAACTCACCAAGGTTTTTTAACATATTCAGAATCTAGATTAACACCAAGCCAATTACTGTTCTAACTGACAACTCATAAAAGCACAACACCAAATGAATACATCATATCCACAAACGCCCATTGCTCAACCTCATACCACTAAAAAAAACCCATCAAGCACAAAGAAAAATGAAACCATCAAAAATAAAAAATAGTCAACTTGACAAACATCAACAAGCAAGCAATTACCCAACTAGGTCCCCATTATCTGGACTTATAACATAAGGAAACATAAAAGGGAGACTTATCCAAAAAAAACCCCCCCTCATATTTACAGTTTTTGAGCTCTAGGACAAGCACCTTTTGCAATCAAATATAAGGACAAATGTGCCAATGAAAGTGCCTAAAACCTTAGGGTACCCTATATATGAAAGTGCCTAAAACCGTTCGGTACCCTATGAAAGTGTATAAACTACTAAAACCCTATAATAGGAAAGTGCACCCTAAAACTCTATGAAAGTACCTAAACATGGTTCGGCCTTATGGCTAAAAAACTCAAAAAATTGAAGGACCTCCACTGAAAACTATTTTATTGGCGTCTTTCCCCTAAATGAAAACTATTTTACCGCCCTTATGGCTAATTTTCCCAACATAAAACCATCTAAATCAAAAAGCACCTCAAAATCAACAAACACCCATAGCTCAACCTCATACCACCAAATTCAACCCATCAAACACAAAGAACAATGAAACCATCTAAATTCAAATCTTCAAATTGACTAGCAACATCAGACAAGCAAGCAATTACCCAACTGGGTCCTCGGCCATGTTTCCACTAACAGTTTTCAGCAACAACTTATGGCATTTTACCAAGTTGTTCACATTAATCAACAAGTTATTGGTTAATGGAAACAACTTGACATTTGGCAACTTATTGGTTAGTGAAAACAACTAAGGACTTGTCAACAAAAACAAAATCTCCTTAACTTATTCCCTACGGGAAACAGTGATTATTTGGACTTATAGCTCAACCTCATACAACTAAATTCAAATCATTGAACACAAAGAAACATAAAACAATCTAAATCAAACAAGAAAGCAATTACCCAAATGGGTCTCCATTATTTAGGCTTAAAAGCAACACAAAGGTTCCGCATTTATGTATACATAACTAATTCAACAGTAGAATAAGGGACTCACGCAAAGGGGGAGGGCTCAACAAAGAGAGCAATACGTCGAGGCTTAGAACTGATTTCTGATTCGAGCAAAGGAGGCGGGTTTTCCTCCTCGTCATCCCTGAAGTCACTAATGGTCATGTTGTTAGACGCAACACTAGTCCTCTGAATCAAACCCACACTACTGGGTCTCTTACACATCAAACAAACGGCAATGGGTTGTGGTTTTTGAGGGGAAAAACAAGAGTTTTTGAGAGGAATGGGTGGTTTGGATGAAGATGGAGAGGAAGCAGAGGAGGAAAATGGGGAGAGAGCAGGATTTACAAAGAGAGAAGTGGACATGATGATTATAATTGCTGAGGCTATATGTATGGGGGATGACTTGTAGGGGGAGAGGTGTGAGTTGGGTATTTGTTTGAATTCGGGTGCGTGTGGGATTTGGAGAGAGATAGGGAGGCGGGGCTAGGAAGGAATCAAAGGCCATGGGGACTCATCTCAAATGGATATTCTTTCCAGAGGGGCTGGAATAATTTGAGGTATTGAAAGTATATGCTGGTTTTCCAGTGGGGACGGGAGGCTTTCAAGTGCATTTTTGTTGTACGGTGGGGACACACTAATTGTAGATCCTAGAAGTCCAAACGTGAAGTATTTCATGGGAAAAATGTTCATTGTTATCTTCTAAGTCACACAATGCGTGTCTTACGTATGCGTGCGGAAGCAAGAATCTGGGTGGAAGCGTGAATTGTTTTCAGAGAATATTTTAAACTAGTACTAAAATTAGCAAGAATGAGGATTGAGAACGCAAGCGTAGAGCGAGAAATGAGACCAGTAGCGAAAGGTACTATTGAAAAATTATATGACTAAGGGCCCACACTCCTCACACATCCGCTGTAAATTGTGTGGATTTTACAGAAATGTAGGAGAATAATTTCCAAAGGCACTAGACAGCTGATATTACTAATGTTTGGGGAATTTTTCTTTAGTTTTCATCAAAATTTTTGGATTTACTTATTTATCTGTAACTTCGAGAAAAATCGAAAAAGGATAAAAATAAGAGTCAAAATTGGAAAGGATTCAAATTAGACGAAATTTGTTTCAAACTTTTTCATCTTCAGTGAATTTAGCTTGTCAAATCTAATAACTAATGGGGGAATTTAGCTCGTCCAATCCAATAATTAATAGGCGATTTTTATTTCACGTCAAAACTTATGTACCAAAAATTTGGTATACCCATGTATTAGTGTGTTTTTAGCCATTGAATTATGCATAGAAACAGAAGTACAGAGAAATTTGGGTACAGAGAACTTAAACTCTTTTTATTTACCTATTTAATCGTTTGCATTGCGCAGCCCCGTGTTGTGCACGGAAAATTGCTGCCGCTCCGGTCTTGCTCCGACGATCGGAAACATTCACTTCGTAGAGCTTGTTGAGTAGAACAATTGTACCAAAAATCAGCTTGATCGGATATCATTAAGTGCCTCATCCGAACATTATTATCTTGAAATTATTAAAGTGTACCAAAAAAAACAGTGGATTTTATCTAGTGTTTCAGATAATGTTCGGATGAGGCACTTAATGATATCCAATCGAGCTGATTTTTGGTACATTTGTTCTACTCGACGAACTCTACGAAGTGAACGATTCTGATTATCCAAGCGAGACCAGAGCGGCGACGATTTGCCGTGCACAGTACGCTGCGCAGCACCGCCCTCCGGTCCGACGAGTTTATGTAATTATCTTGTTTTTCGGTGTAAACTGGTGTCTTATACTCCCTCCGTCCCTTTTTAAATGTCCTGCTTCGTAACTCCAACTTATTAAAAAGATATCATCATTATACCTTTCACATCAACTTTTTCCTCCACTTTCCCTACTTACCCATCATCATTACAATTTTACTCACTAACTTTTCAAAATGGAATCTACTTTTAGGGACAAAATAGACAATTCACCAACTTTTACCCACTAACTTTACAAAATGGACACTTATTAAGGGACAGCCCAAAATGGAATACTGGACTGTAATAAAGGGACGGAGGGAGTATTTAACTCTACAGTACATTTGGCGTATTGTGAGCCCTAGCCCTACTTGGGCAAAAAATGTATAAAAAATTGGTCTAGAGTCCACTATAGCATGTTTCTAACCCACTAAGTCCACTCATATGTATTTGGTAAGGCATAAAGTCCATTGCATTTAAAAAGGGAAATAGTGCTTGACAGATTTACCCTTTCATTCAAATCCCATCCGTTTAGCCCATTATCCCCCATTATTCCTTATACGTTTGAAATCACGCAAAATTCTCGGGAAATAACAGTTACGTTGGATCAGTTTCGTATCTAACGTTATTGTACTTATATAACGTTATATAACATTGTATATTCTGCTTTATAGAGTTACATCTTGATCTGTTGAATTTTTTTTGAGTTTCGCTGCACAAAAACTCTCATATAACATTATATTTTCACTTTATTAAATTGGTCCGCGCAGCGGCCTCAATGACTTGCTTCTAGTAACAATAATACACACAAAAAAACGTTATACATGAGATTTTGTCTTTTCTAACTCTAAAAAAATAAAAAGAGGAGATCTCGTAACTTCTTTCCCTTCGTCGCCGTCGCCTTCTTCACAGTCGACTTCACAGGTAACTTAATACTCTTCACCCCTTGAACAACTACACAAATAACAGCCTTTAACAAAATTAGTATATAACCAATATTGATATAACCATATATACTATCAATCGAATCCCTAACTTAGTTCAACCATACCATACTGGATCAAAGATTGATATAACCACATATACTCGCAATCAAAACCCTATATTAACTAAACCAATACGTAACCGATTAGAGTTTGATATAACCATCTATACTCGCAATCGAAACCCTAACTTAATCTAGCCAAACCATTCATATAACCATATATATGAGGAGAAACATACGTAGTGTATCAATAGCAACGTAGGATCACACACAGTTTACATTCGCAAACTATAACAAAATTCGAATATAACCAACCTTTATATAACCATATATACAAGCAATCAAATCCATAACTTAATTCAACCATACCCTAATGGATCAAAGATTGATATAAGCACATATACTCACAATCAAAACTCTATCTTAACTTAACCAATACCTAACCGATCAGAGTTTGATATAACCATATCTACTCGCAATCAAAACCCTAACTTAACTTAGACAAACCATTTATATAACCATATATACGATGGAAAACACAAACTGCTCCAGAGCAGGGTCTGTGTACGAAACCCTCAATCACAGGGGCAAATAACTTAGGGATATAACCTTATATACTCGTAATCAAAACCCTAAATAACTTAGCCAAACCATTCATATAACCATATATATGAAGAGAAACATACCTAGTGTATCGGTTGCAACGTAGGATCTGACGGCGATGGAGAAACGAAGGCGAAGAATGGCAACTAGCGCCACGGCGACGGCGTTCGACTGAAACAGGGGCGAATCAAAGGCGACTAGGGCGACGGAGACGAATGTTGGTGAACGGGTGCGACCGTTGGTACAGTTGGTGAACGAACGCGATTGACGCCGATGACGAAGAAGGTCGACGACGAAGAAGACGAGGAAGGGCCGACGACGAAGAAGACGAAGAAGGGCCGACGAGACAATGAGATCGTCGTCTCCGTTTTTTTCCTCTCAATCTGGTTTGTTTTGGAAATGGGGGAGGGGGGACTGGGGAGGGGTTTTATAAGGGGATGAAATGGATATGTTTGACAGGGAGTAAAAAATGGAAATTGAGGAAAAAACGGGGTAATATTTTTTTTGAAATCAGGGGTATATTAGACTAATCAGAGTTATTATATCCTTACTAATAGATTAGTGGACTTAGGGGGTTATAGAATTTAAAAGTGGACTTAGTGGGTTTGGAAAGTGGTATAGTGGACCTGTGAAAAATTCTCCCAACAAAAATGTATCCCGAGTACACCTTTTTCACATTTTCTACTTTTATAAAACTTGAGAAGATCATTTAATGCAAAAAACACATAATATTGATGGCATGCATTTCAATATTCAATTAATCTGTTTTTTAATTGAAAAGTATCTTTGTGTAGAACACTAGACGAACGGATTGAATCGGTGAGCCCGGAACCTTTCGATTTTACTGTGAATTGCAAATTTTGAATTTTAGACAAAATTTACATTCACCTGAGATTTGCTCAATGGGATTTCGTAAAAGAGAGTCGTGGTGCAAAATTGGTTTGATTTTGGGTAGACTACGGCATAGATTTTTTTATTTTTCGAAGAAGACAAATTATTAATTCTTTGTCAAGTATCAAAAATTACGGTGTTTTTTTTTTTTCCCCCGAGAACGGCAAATAAAACAATATGGGAGAAAAACATTACTACCACTGTCTCATGAAATTGTTTGTGGGCATGACAGCCCCACAGTCCACCCTTGATCTACCCACCCTTCATCTCTGTCATCTATATTCAAAATGAAAGCTTCCTATATAAAAATATGTACATAAGAATAGCAACACATTGATTTAGAAGGCCCATTATATAGTGGAGTGGCCTTTTCATGATAATGGGATTCGAAGATTAGCTAGGGCGGTAAAAGAATCGAGCTGTTAGTTTGTTTGTGAGCAATTTTATGTTAGTAAAAGATTGTTTCGAATAAGTTTGCGGACACAAGAATATACTCCAAGAATGTGAAATCCTATTTATATAATACGAACTACAAGATCCGACAAATCCTCATCAAAGGGAGAGGGCTCTCATAGGATAAGTGCAAACTTACCCCAAGAATGTGATTTCATTAAATAAGTTAACCAGAAGTAGTGTTACCATCCGGGTATTAAATTTGCCTTTTCTATTGGAGATTATAAATTCATTCCACTGGCGGTGGAGATTTTCCACCGCCTCCATTGTGGACTCCACTGTGCGGGGACTTCGGGTTGGTGCTGCTGTAGTGAGGTGTACAGCACCGTGCTGCACACCTCTGAGCCATTGGATTGTGCATTCGACGGCTCGAATCTCATCTCGGCAACCAACGATCGAGAGCCGTTTATTACCGAGATGAGATTCGAGCCGTCGGATATACGATATGACAGCTCGGAGGTGTGCAGAACGTATGGTGCTGTGCACACCACTGCACAACAACATCCCCTAATTCACTATGCAATTAATGTTACATTATAATCCAAATTGTTTATCTTGTAGGTCTACAGTGTAGTATATTAACGCAAAAAAATCAACTTGATTGAATATCGATAGATTTATTAAAAGTTGAATTTTAGTTTATAAAATAGATGGCCTGATCTTGTCAAGTTAAATTGTCCATGACCATCCATTTTATAAACCAAAATTTGAATTTTGATACACCTATCGATGTTCGGTGAAGCTAATTTTTGAATGAGAATACTACTCTGCGGGCTTTACAAGATGAACAGTCCAGATCGCCAATTAATGCATCGTGGGGCCCAAAAAAATGGTGGTGGTCCTAGTGGAAAACCCATAGTTTCTGCCGCCGGCGGAAGAAATTTAGGTGTGTTCCACTAATAAAAATAAATACTTATTTTTTAAATTACAGATGATGTATTTTAAAAGAATGATCTATCTCATCAAGCGAGAAATAAGTACTTAAAAAATAAAAACCTTAACGGGACGGGTTACCCCAAAACTCTCGTTCAAAACCTATACCAAACAACACCTTAGCTTTTGCTTGCGAAATACTCCTCCTATTTGCTTATCTATAACGAAGAACAAGAGTGTCACCCAATGGGGAAGCCTTCCAATCCAAATGTTGCGTCTCCTAATAACCAAAGATACTTCCATAATCCTATATTCATTGACTTGATTTTTCCTTCCATTTTTTTCCTTTATTATTGGTTCCAAGTATGAGCTAGTTCAAATTTCCCATAAAGACCATTTTCCATGGATCCCTTAATCTACGCAACTATCATAATCCTTAGAATCAAGATTACGTTAACTTCTTGGCTCTTGCCAATTGAAACCCAAGAGTTTCCCTCCTGATCAAGGGTCTGAGACTTGCGGATTTTCTTCTGGGAAGGCAATTTTATTTATTTATTAATTTCTGAAATTGTTTCAGAGATTAACAAGAATGATGGCATCATATTCATAACCTGAGACCCATCTGAGTTATAAAGTTAAGAATAATCCTATGTCTATCCGAGACCCAAACCCGAGGTTTTTTTTTGTGTGTGGGTAAATTAGCTTGAAATTAAAAAAAGGATAACCGAATGTACATGTTTACAAGGGGCATACCCCAAGCAAACAAAAGCAAATAAAAAAAACTAGAAAAATCTAAACTAAGCAAAAGAGATATCTAATGACGCTCAAAGCACACTTCAAAGAAGCAACACAACTCTAAAAGGCAAGCCTCAACCACCTAATCTCCAACTACCTAAGCTCTCGAAGCCTTTAACATTTTTATCTTCTCGTGAAGCTTCATTTTATTTTCACCTTGAGAGGATGAAGATTCCCCTACCAACGGATTCGGGTCATGCCAAGGCCCTACGAAGTCGCCTTCCAAAGGAATCCTTGGAGGCTTTCGGAAACGTGTAGACCGACGGGGAGCCACATGAACCTCTTGTTCTTTACTAGCCCGACTGTGGATGGGAACAATCGGAGAAGTATAAGACACTTGGTCCGTCACATATGAATAATCATTAGTGTTACACGACTTCCAAACCCGAGGTTAGGAAGAAGCCAACCAAGACCCATTGGGACATGTCCAAACTTAATGGGCCAAGCCCAGAAACATCTTTTGGGACAAGCCCATACACCTGAAGGGCTTGAGACTTATGGGTTTTGTCTCTCTTAACGTCTCGAAATTCTTGCCTTTTAGGTGCTAACAGCTCTTTGTGGCTAGTCCTTGCATGGTTTGCACCAAATTTAATTGGGTCCCTCACTTTTTTCAAAATCAATCGAGGTACGGGTAAGTTAGTTCGATCCGGACACCTGAATATTAAAAAAAAAAGAAGAGACTTCTTGGCGGTTGCAAATTACTGGTGCGTCTGTCCCAAGCCAAAACTTTTTTTGTTTTCTTTGAGTATTGTTCTTTGTGGCCTAAAACTTGGAGTACGTAAATATCTTAGGATCAGACATAAGATATTCGATTGAATATCCTCTAGCTTTAATGTATTTGTCTAGTGGGTCATTTTAAAAATCACTTTATTCGTCTAAACCTGTATGAGTATCTTTTGAGACATCATTAATTAGATGAATAATTGAATAACCCATCAGTGTCATGAGAATATGTTATTTTTGGAATTTTCAGGGGTTGATTCCGTTGACGAACCGAGCCAGGCCGGAATGAGTCCAGATCCCTCTTACGTACATTTTTAAAATTATTTTACGCTCTCGTTTCAATCCTCGATCTCTTGAATCTTAGTCGCTTTAGATATATTTCAAAGGGTGCTTTCAAACTCTCTTGCTCGGGGTCACGCGCATATATAACTGGGTGACTGGGATTGGGGAGGTGTGGGGATTTTACTAACTAAATTTGTGGGGATATATATATATATATATGGATTTATTATTGTAGATTTACTTTAATTTCCACCTGCAAGTTATTAATTTCGTTCTTAATAACACTTAAAAAAAGATCGATCTACTTTTAAAGGACTATGATGACGAATATTCGACGCCTTATTTTATTTATTATATAATAAGAATGTATTATCTCTTCTCTTACATAATCGAAGCTAGTTGAAACATCAATCATCAATTTTTAGTAGTTGATCATACAATCCAAACTTTTTTTTTTTTTTTCTATTTATGATACTTGGGAATTTTTTTTAGTAAACTCATAGTTGATTGAGGCTCGATTTTGCTAAAAATTAAATAACATTCCAAATTATGGGCTTATTGACTTATTCAGCCAATAAGCCAAATTAAATAAGTAAACTCATTCTTCCTGTGTTTAGCAAATAACTCAAATTGACAAGATTATTGGTCTTCAATAATAAAAAAAATCGAGGATTTTTTTTTTGAAAAGCAAAAGGAATGTCATTAATCAATGTAAAGGTTACATGGATTAATAGGAGCAAGTGCACGACGGCATCACAACGAAAGAATAACATCCTAACAATGTTGGCTTCTTATCCTCACGATAATGATATGCACAAGTTTGCCCAAATAGCTAATTTTAGCATTCATAATAAAGTGACAATTTTAAAGTATATATGTATTTTAATAATCAGCTACTTAGGCAAACTTGTGCACCCCGATTATATGCATTAAAACAAAATTATCACATGTTCTCCATTTATTTTTCTATATTAACTCTACGCGCGTGTACAAGTTTCAGGGACCAAAAATATACAAATGCAATGTGAGGGTGCATATTTTGTACTACACAAATAATTGGAGACGCTGGGAGAGTGGGGGAAAACCTTGGTTAGGTTACAGTTAGGATTTTTAGGAAAAAATCAAAGAAACGCATAAGAATGGGGGAGACTTGAACTCACCCTCGATCTCTAGGTCACAATCCCAACACCTTACCACTACAACAAAGAATGCTACTTGCATTTATTCCAACATATATTACATATATATACAAAACTCAGATTTTTTTTATAAAGGGTGTGGGGGCACGTGACCCCACATGCCCCAAGGTGGGTCCGCCCTGCTTGTTCCTATCATGTGGAATTAATCCAAGTGGTTATTGTGGTTTGAGAAGATTGATGTATTAATTATAACCCCCACATCAAACTGAAAAGAACACAAGAATGTACCTAAAAGTTTAGTTCAAGTAATAGAAAGAATAAAAATACGTACTTTATAAGTAAAAGCGTCTAGTTTTTTACTCTCATCAAACGGGACACGATAGTCTTTTGGGTCAGGAAGCGAGAGTTGTCATCGTCAACTTTTGCACGGAGAACTTGTATCTGATCGGACTAGAGTGAAGATTAGTTGAGGTGCACATAAAGTGACTCGAACATCCTTTAACGGTGAAACACCAAAAAAACACGAACACAAGAACATTAGTGGGCTTGTGTTAAGAAAAAGCTTGCCTCATAACAATTTGTCCATTTCATGGTCCACTATAAAAGTTGGCAAAGCCTGATGGGCCTTCCTCGGCTGATTAATTTATCCACTTTGGGAGGAGTTACCCGAAAAATGCTACCTAGGGATGACAAGTCTAGGACTGCAAGCTCGAATCGAGCTCGAATATGTTGGCTCGAGCTCGGCTCGCCTAATTCGGAGACACTAATGCTCAGTGCGTGTAAAAGTCGAAGCGCTGGACTCTTTCTTTATACTGGTACAGTGGGTATGAGTTTTTAAGAACTTCCGATGTGGGACTCATATTTTTTCCCTCACAATGAAAAAGTTACCTCAAGACTTGTCCCACATCGGTAAAAGATGTGCAAGGGTATTGTACTCCCCTATAAAACTAAGCAGGAGACTTACGTTCCTGAGTTGTGGACGTGGGTGCATAACCACGTTGCAACACGTGGAAAGTAAAATCAAAAGTTGTGGATATTCAAAACATAAATACAGTTCATATGTATAATTATATACATATATGTATGTATTCGAGCTCACGAGCTCATCCGAGTTGAGCATCAAGTTGCTCGAGCTCGTTCGTTTATTTGATGAATCGAGTTCGAACGAGTTGCAGCCCTAATGACAACCGCCCAACGGAACGGATCGGGGTGGATATTGCTATCTCCGCTTCCCAACTTATTTTTCGTCCCCTTTATCGTCCTGATTTCAGACCGGGGATTTTTAGTGCCCGCCATCCCCACGCAAATTTTTTTTTTGGGTGGGAATGGTGTACACTAAAAAGCTGTCAAAATCTCGCAACATTTTCTTGGATTTTAGAGATGCTGTGACTTGCTGAGTTGTCACTTTAAATTTTCCTTTTCAAATAAAACAAAAGGAAAAAAATCGAAAAGGTCCTTATAGTCTAGTGTTTGTCTCAACTTGGTCCCTGCAGTTTGAATTGACTCGATTTACACTCTGTAGTTTTCATTTTGTTCCAACTTGGTCCAATTACTAACTGCCGTTAGACTCCGTTAACTCCAGACAAGAATGGGCCCCCTTTTCTAGGGTTAAAACCGTAATCTTTCATTCTCCTCTTGCCCTAATATACCTCTGAACCAAAACACATAGCCTCATTGTTCCATTCTCTTTTTTTTTTTCACGGCTTCCATTCTCCATTTGTCGCGCTCGAGATTTTACCTTCGACTGAAACGTGTCTCGTTCGCCTTCGGGGGGAAGGAGCGAGAAGGATTAGAGCCTGGATAAGTGATCCAATTCCTATGGATTGCGACGTGGTTCTTGAAAAGAAGGGAAAAATGAGGAGTTTTGTGTTTTATAAAAGAGGTTTGGATATTTTTGAAAAATGTTTGAATTTTAGAAAATGAAGTGGGTTTTATTTTAAAAAGGGACCGAGTTTTCATCAAGCTGCCTACATATCTCCGGGTAAAGGAGAATCAGGTCCGGCTGTGGTTCGGGCCACAAAAAGGAGTTTAGAATAAAACTTAGAGTCTCCACCGAGCATAGAGTTTAGGTGTGCCTGGTCACCTCTTGAATATCGGAAGAATAGTTCAAGTATTTTAGTAAAAAGAACACGGGCCGGAGAACTTAGCTTTAGAAAAGATTGACTCCATTTTGCTTTTCAGGAAAACGCTTTAGGTCTGCGAGGTTAGAGAAGAAAGGGTTTTTGTAATTCACTAGAAAATGGACCCATTTGTATCAAGGGTTAACGGAGGCTAACGACAGTTAGTAATTGGACCAAATTGGAACAAAATGGAAACTACAGAGTGTAAATCGAACCAATTCAAACTACAGGGACCAAGTTGACACAAATACTAATCTACAGGGACCATTTCAGATTTTTTCCCTAAAACAAACTACTAACATTCAGTGTTCTCTTAAATGAATTTCCCCTCGCACAAACTCTCCCGTTCCACTTCAATCCGTCGAACTCGAAGCTGATCAAGGTGAGGATCGCTGGCAATCAAATCTATTTTGTGTGGCTATCGGCACCGGCAATTGACGAATGATTACCTCTTTATCTCTCTCAAATAGAAATTATCTGATCGCGAACGGACAATCTATTTAGTAGGTCGGATAATTTCATAGTACATACTTTTGTGCGCGGGAAAAAAAATATCGCTGGAAAAAAGCATTTTCGGTTTATAAATGTTAACCACCAAAAACAGCATCGATTTGGATTTTTTTTATTATTTATTTAAAAAATCAGTTTGAGAGATGAACTGATCGAACGGAGCCATTATAGTCTTTCACAACTCTAGAATCCTTAATCAGCTCAAATGGAGATCAATTATTATTTTATTTATTTTTTATGATAATCCTAGTGTGTCCGGACACACGCGCACCACTATCAATTCAGACATCTAGTCCCACCGCCTAATTGCAGGGAGCCCGGCCGATTAAAGCCTGAGAAAATTATAAAGCTTCGAATATGGACTCGCCCTAAAGGAGAGTTGATAGAACCTAAGAGGTTTTGAAGATGAGAGTTTAGGAGGGAGAAAGCTCCTAAGTCTCAGACTCTTAGGCTTTGACCTTCAGATCGACCAGCCCTTGTTTCGATCTCTATTTTTTTTTTACCGGTAATGATACGGATTGGGTGCTTCTTAAGAAAGTATGAACCAAAACAAAACTAAGCAAACCACGAATTCCTGAATCGTAAAGGAAAGACGGCTAGCTCATTAACTCATAGCTCTAACCCCCTGCAAAAAGCCTGGAGTCACCCCACGGTAGGCCACCACATGCGGTGGGCATAACATTGTTGAACCCCCTGCTAAGGGACGTTAATTTAGCTCAATTATTAGATAGCCATTATAAGAAATTAAGAATATTAATGCAGAAAGTCCAAACCTTCCATTATCAGGTGCTTGTCTATCAAGCTACAATATTACCTTAAATTGACTTTCATAGTTGCAAAGCCTTCACTCCAAATTGCTTAATTGAATTAAGTTATATTCCCATAGATTCCCAAACAATGACTCCTTCGATGTACCAGAATAAAACCTTTTGTTTTGTTACATTTTGTACACTACAAGAAAAACGGGATTTGCCAGCGGCCAAAAAAGTTGGCAAATGTGTCACAAAGCGCTGCTATAGACCTTTATGTCATATACCAGCGCTTAAATAAAACGCTGGTGCACGACCGCCGCAATAGCACTGTACCAGCGCTTTTTGTGGGCGTTGGTATAGATTAATTTTTACCAGCGCTTTGTTTCCCAGCGCTTTATAGCGCTGGCATAGACCCCCTTTACCGGTAACATGCTATAGACGTGCTAAACGCTGGCAAATGAAATTTGTTTCTAAACGCTGGTTCGAAACCCGATAACATGCTGTAGACGTTCTAAACGCTGGTAAATGATGGGCCTATTCCAGCGCTTTTGCTTGGGCGCTGGGAAAGGGTCGGTCTATTCCAGCACTTTTGGTTTGAGTGCTGGGAAATCCCCATTCTAGCAGCGGCTAGAAAAAGTGCTGGTATAGACCACCTGTTGTAGCACTTTTTGCAAGTGCTGATAGAAAAAGCGCCAGTGTTGATCAAATTTCTTGTAGTGGTAATTACATAATTGAACTTTCTTCACTTGTTGTAACCACGATAGATTACCAACCCCCATTCCTCAAAAAGGAAAAAAAATTGTAGTCTTATATGAACAAAAACAAATTATACTAATTTATCGAGTAATAATGACTTGGAGTGACGGATACAGAAATCTCACACTGTAAGAGCACACTAACAATTACTATTAAATTATTATTAAAGGCAATTACAATGAGATGATACTGAAGTTTGACATCGACTATTAACCACAAAAAATTATCGATCGAGGATACTTTGTACAAAAGTACATATAGATTGATCATTTTACAGTTTCTAAAATTCATTTTACCATCCTCAACAGGGTTTTAGAATGAGATTGTTCTATTAATGACTTTCTTTTGAAGTAATTTAGATAATTCATGTAAAAAAACAAATGAAGTTGGGAATTATATGCTGCAATTAATTTAGTTAAGTACTTGCAGAATTACAAAAAAAAAAAAAAAAGAAGACCGTCGTCGTAGTAAAACTTTTAATTTTGAGTGGAACATGTGATCTCACCTGCCCGGGTGCCTGCCCATGGTCACTTGGATGGATTATCAAATACATAGTGCTATAATTGTATGCGAGTAGAAAAGAAAGTTCTACATAATTTTGAACCAAACGATGCAATTCAATATCGATTAAAAAACAAATAATATACTAATTAAAAAATATACTATGACCCCTCAATTGAAAAAAATGTCATCCACGTCACTTTAAATGCATTACAGACCCAGAACCAGTCCTGAGTTAAAGCTCGAGATGCGGCAACTTTAGGGTTCTGAAAATATGGAATGTTAGGAGCCTCTCCTACTTTAGTACTTCTTATAATAATCTAACTAAAAATAGTCCCACCTTTAATTCTCACACTTATCTACTATTGAGACTTACCAAGTTACCATGCATGCAATTACTTCTACAATTACTCCCACTTGGCCACAACTTGTCTAGAAAAATAGTGGGTGATTTGGGAATAGTGGTTGATCCCAAATCACTATGAAAATTTTGCCACCATCTCCCATTTTCTCTCCCACCAACGTTTATTATAGAATTTACCAATGTGAGTGGTGTACGAAGTTGATAAATTCCACTTGAGTATTAGGGCACTGTGGTCATTATACCTACTCCATCCATTACTTTCAAGTGGAGATGACTTGTCTATGAAGTATGAAGAAATGGTTGAGGTGGAGTTCTTGAAAAATTTTGGAGCTAAAAGTCCTAAGTTCACTCATTCTCCTGAACAAGCACACACCACTTGTGAAATGTCAAAAATGCTCCCCTTATTTCCCTACAAACCCTAACCCTATATGTGGAGAACAAGATGGCCAACCATGACAACGACAACGATGACATTGACGTTGAATAGTCATCCGATATGGGATTTGCGGAGATTTTTTTTTTCATTTCAAATTCTTATGAACGATGCACGTAGTGTTGTAATAGAACTAATAGATGACCCTATTTTAAATTATGTGTTCACAATATATATTTTATGAGGGGTGAAATGGTAAATTTATGCCGACGGTTTTTTCAACCGTTGCGAAAAAAATCGTTGGGAGATCCTAAATTTCTTGTAGTGTACGGTGTGGCAGCCACAAAGGGTTGGGGTTGACAAGATTGCATCAATGTGGATAACTTTTCAAAATGGGAAGGACAATATTGGAATTGTGTGTGTCTAAGCCAATTAATTAAGTTTTTAGGAGAAATAAATTTAGAAGAACAGCCGATCTAAACTTATTTACAAATAAGTTCCAAAAAGTCAAAAAATATGTTTAGATCCTATTTTAAGATTACAAGAACGCCACCTATTTCAAGTTGTGAAACACATACACGTTCAAAATTTCAAACTCCCCCATTTTCCCAAGTCTCCCACCGGCGATTATTAGAGGATTCATAATGAGATAAGCAAAAGTGAATAATCAAAACTTGCAACATCAGATTTTGATTATTCATTTAGATGTTGCTAAAGTTAGCAATATTGTCAAGTCTCACATTGGTTATTTGTTGCCCCTGTTCCTTCATTTTCAAACTTTTTCCTTTCATTTCATGCCTATGTCATCCCTCCAGAGGTGATCTTGATACACCACCAGATGGGTATCTCAAAACGTTCATTACAGATTCACCATTCTCAAAAACTTCCCATGGATTACAGAAACCCAAATCAAGGAATTTATGTGCTCTCTTTAGCCAAATGTACATGAAAAAGGACTTTAGCCGAATGTACATGAAAAAGGAATAAAAAATAAATAAAAAAGGAAAAGAAGAGTGAAGATGGGTACCTAAATTAGGCGACGGTGTGATGAATTACTATTGATCGAGAGAGACGACCTTCAATTTTGAGAGATAGAAAGAGAAAGCAACAGTGAGAATGAAGAGGAAAGAGGAGAGAGCTAGGGAAGGTGCATTGAGACATGCACTCAGTTTTTCAACCGACCAATTAAACCGCGCATGTGTCACAATAGGAGGCCTTCGAGTTGTAGTAACTTGTGTAAAGTGGGGTCCACTAAATTTGACTATTGACAAAATATTGCTAGTTTTGATTATCCAAATGTCCAAATTTGATTATTGGTTAAGAGGTTAAATTTGATTATTCCAATATGAGAGCATCTACAGTGGCCTAATCAAAATCAAAATGTTATTAAGGTTACCAATATTTGCTCAAAAAAATGCTCACATTAGAATAACCAAACTTAACAGCCTCTTAACAACTAATCAAATTTTGACCATTGGATAACCAAAGCTAGCAACCATTTGTCAATAATCAAATTTAGTGAACCCCACATATTTTCAATCAAATACACTCATCATTACACAAAAAACTTTATCTCTCATCCATTTTCACACACACACTCTCTCTCTCTTTCTTTTTCAACCATATTGTCAAAAAATTATTTCAAAAAATAGATTTTTTTTAAAACAAATTTACACAACTGTTTTTTCAAAAAAAAAAATTTTTTTTTTGAAAAACTGTTTTCTTTTTTTGAAAACTTTTTTTTTCAGAAAATGATTTTGAAAATTTGTTTTGGGAAAATTACTTTGTATTTCTAATAAATAATTTTTATTAGTTTGAAAATTATTAAAATAAATTTTTTCTATATTAATAGTTTTTATTTTTTTGTAGTTTTGAAAAAGTGATGTGACAAATTTTAGTTATCCAATTTTGATTATACTATTGTAGACATCTACATTGCTAACCTTAACAACCTCTTAAAATTTAAATAGATAATCAAAAGATAATATGATAACTTTTAATTATTCAATTTTTATTAGTCTACTACAGATGCTCTGAGCGTACTTTTTTGAGCAAACATTACAAACTTTGACGGCCCTTTAATTTTGATTATTCCATTGTAGATGCTATAATAGCTCTTATGAAAAGTGTATAGAGTTTCCTAGTTGAACTTTTTAATTTTGAGTGACCCACGTGCCCTGATAAGCACCCGATAATGCAATGAAGGGTGCCCTAGTTGTCTAGTGTTAGTTAATTTTATTGCCTATTTAGTTATTTTTAATTACTTTTGCACGTAAGGTAGTTTACCTTATTTTGTAGGTAAACCGTGTAATAAGGGAATCTTAAAGCTTAAAGCAAGCCGGAGGCGTCCAAAACTCAAAGGTGACAAAGCAAAGAAGACATTGGGGCCAAAGAATCAAGCATTGAAGACCCGACGGGTGGTCAAGGACGTTGGAAGTCAAGCCGGAGGCCGGAAGCTGAAAAGCCCAAGCATTTGAATCCAGTATCAATACGCCATTTTGTAGTATCGATACTGGTTGGTTTTCTGCGACCCAGTAGTGATGGACGAAAGTGATCTGGTATCGATACTCCATTCCATTGTATCGATACCAAGTACCCACGTGGCAGATTTCTAGAGCATCTTTTTAGGATATTCTGTGCGCGTACCATGGAGAATATAAAAGCCCGTGATGTCATTGTACCAAACAAGTAGAATAACTTTTGTATTGCATTTTTAGATATAGATCTAGGATTTTGAAATTGTTCTAATTGTTCTTGAGTGTTCTTCATTTTCAGTTCTTACTTTTTTATTTTCTGCTATTATTAGTTAGCTTTTGGTACTCTAGCCTTTATTAAAGTTGTTCTCAATTACCCGATCTATCTTTCTATCTAATTTTCTTCTAGTGTTGTGTTTACAATTAGGGAAAAATTCAAAAAAACCCCTGAACTTTGAACTCAATGTCAAATAGGCACCTGAACTTAAATAAACTTCAATTGAACACCTGAACTTTCACTCCGTTATCAACACCAAAACGGGAACGTTTTTGTTAAATAAAAAATACTTACCACCAGTTTGCAATCCTATGAAGCAGAAACGTGATTATGAGAGCCTTAGAGACAAAATTTGATTATGTCTCTTTAGAATAATATGATCAGAATAATAAAATCTTCACACCCGTTCAAACGGATTAAAAATTGGAGCACTTAATTTTTTAACCATATTTTTTAATATATAAACGGTCCCAAAAAATTAAGTGCTCAAATTTTCACTCCGTTCGAATCGATGCAAAGATCTTTTTATTCTTATCATATTATTCTAAAGGGTCGTAATTCATTTTTATCTCTAAGGCTCTCATATTAAGTATGTGTTCTTTATTTAGGACCCTATGGAGCAGAAATGTGATTATGAGCACTTAATTTTTTATGAGCACTTAAATATCTTTGTACTGATTCAAAACGGAGTGAAAATTTGAGCACTTAATTTTTTAGGACCGTTTATATATTAAAAAATATGATTAAAAAATTAAGTGCTCCAATTTTTAATCCGTTTGAACGGGTGTGAAGATTTTATTATTCTGATCATATTATTCTAAAGAGACATAATCAAATTTTGTCTCTAAGGCTCTCATAATCACGTTTCTGCTTCATAGGATTGCAAACTGGTGGTAAGTTTTTTTTTTTAACTGTGCCGTTAACGATCCGAGACGGCAGGGGGGTAAATTGATAACGGAGTGAAAGTTCAGGTGTTCAATTGAAGTTTATTTAAGTTCAGGTGCCTATTTGACATTGAGTTCAAAGTTCAGGGGTTTTTTTGAATTTTTCCCTTACAATTATGCTAGCTAGATTTTTACTTGCTTCTATCTTCTTAGATATGAGTGAGTAGATTTTTAAGGTTGGGTCATGGGGTGATTAGCACCCCATGGCTTGAGTAAAAATTGCATTTTTTTACCAAAAAGTTTGAATCTTTGGTTCGAAAATTGATGTGTAGTTCGGGTTTGTTTGTCAAATTGCTAAGGTGTTAACCTCATTGATCATGTGTAGGTAAGAGTATCGCCTACTTATCACACATGATGCTTGGAGCTCTGTCGCTCGAAGCGTTTGCTAAATAAATTCTAGAGCTAGCTTGATAATCGAACCATTCTATCTTCCGGGTTAAGAGTCTTAGTTGAGCATCTTAAACCGCGTATTTGGGTGAAAAATGTAGTTTTACTTGAGTCGTGGGTGTTAGTGATTCCTAGACCTAACCTGCTTTTATCCTAGTTTATTCCTATTTAATTTAGCCTTTTTACTTTCCACCGCATACGTAAAACAAAGTTGGCTGCCTGAAAGCCGAAAACCTTGCTTATATCTACAAATCCAGTATAGCCGTATAATTATTCCCGTGGGTACGATCCCGGTCTTCCAAATTATTATGTTTCAATTGGACGCTTATACCTTACGCTTGGGGTGGTCTTATTGGATATATCGACGAACGAAGCATGCCCCACACTTAAGTTTGCCCTTAGTGACCTGGATGGATTATCTAAAACATAGTGCTATATATATGTGGGGGAAAAAAAATACTGGTTCTACATAATTTTGAGCCAAATGATGCGCGTTTATTTTGAAAATAAAACACTATTATTATACCTCAATCTAGTAATGCACTACAATTGAAGTGCGTGTAAACTTGTTTTCTGAGTTATAAATAATAAAAAAAAACTCAATCTTTCCTACTATTGCTAGTACTTACTGACCACAAGGGAAAATTTTTATTTACGGAGGTTCCATAAATAAAATTTTCTGAATCCAATCTCGGCCGTTCAAAAGTATTTTGGATGATTCAGATTAAAAATAAACTATTAACGGCAAGAGATATTTATTACCGGTCAAATATTAAAAACATATGTCAACTGTTAATTGCCGATCGAAACAGACGGGTGAAATTGCACGTTTTCCGTGAACAACTTATTCACGGCTCCTCCGTGAATAAGTTTCTATCATTACTTAAACCAAATTGATTGGCGACAACTTGTATTGGAATACTAGTGGTTAACCCTAAATCGTGAAACACACAAGTGAAAACTTTTCCAGCATCCCCCATTTTTGCTCCCACCAACGTTTATTATAGAATTAACAATTGTAAGTGATGTGCAAATAGATAAGTTTCACTACTTGAGCACCAAGGGCACTTTGGTCATTATATTTTCTCTTTGTCTCGACCTTTCCAAATGCCACCTTCACTATAAATACCAAAGCAAAACCAGAACAAGGAGACATTGAGACAGAAATTCAAAGTTCTTCACGATCATGAGTTCCCAAGAAAATCAAATGGGTCTTTTTGTTCATGTCGTTCTCTTTTGTGTGTCGGTATTTGCTTTCGAAAATGCCCGAGCCAAACCTCCGCAAGCAGCTGCTGCTAGCTCCCAGTCTCGCTCTCTTTACTCGTTCGGAGACTCTTTCGTTGATCCTGGAAACAATGATTACATACCAACCAATGCTACGAGCAACTTCCCCCCTTACGGTAACGATTATCCAGGCAAAATTGCTACCGGAAGGTTTTCGAACGGGCTATTGTTCCCTGATCTTCTCGGTGGGTTTTAGAACGGTTTTATTTCATCGATTAGTTTCACACACAAAATTCATGGACAAGATGTGGATTTTTATGCTCATTTTGTTGTGTTTTATTGATATGCAGCAAAATACTTGGGTGCTCCAACGTACCAGCTTCCATACTTGGTACAACGAAAATTTGTTTATCTGGAATCGGTGACGGCAATTAGTTTCGCCTCCGCCACTAGTGGATTTGACCCATCCACTGCCAACAAAACCGTCTCTCTCTCTCTCTCGTACATATTTGAACACGCAGTCCAAAAAATCAGCAAACAAATCAGTCAAATGTGTAAACATTAACCCAATCAAAAGCCAATAACAAAATCAACCATATTGTAATATTCTGTATATTTTGCTATTTTTGGGTGGCGTTGTTGATATCAATATATAAATTTTTGCTTATATGTAATTGTGGTTAGATCACAAACGAAGCGAGTTGCTCACGAGCAACTAGAGGATCGGCTTGGCTTGACTCGTTTATAAGCTTTGCTGAGCTCAAGCTTGAGTTTTTGGATTGTTTAGTAAATGAGCTGAACTCAACACTCTAAAGCTCGTCTCAGATCGAAAAAGTTAGGCTCGTTTGTATGGGCTTGGCTCGCTTATAGAGGTTCGTTTAGTGGATGGTGAGTTTATATATGGTCCCTCATAATTAGTCGAGGTGTGCCAGACACCTGGTTACCAAAAAACACACAGTATTTCTGTTTTGGAGAACATCATACGATTTGCTCCAAGAATATTGAGTAGATATACGAAAGTGGTGCCCTCAAGCATGTCTTCTTGCCAAACACCCATGTTATTGTGGGTATTTCCCATCTGCTTGTACATATTACCACAAGTCTCTCCAATCACTGGAAGAAAACGTGGTTTTCCCGACATTAGTACTGCCGGCATTTCTAAATCGCTGCTAAAGATGGCTTTTACCACCGTTTTCCAAAAGCGTTGTCTAGCATATGTTCAAGACAGCTGGAATAACATTGATCAGACTTTTATCGGCGTTTTCTGAAAAATGTCGCCTTAACTTTCCACTGGCGCTTTTTAAATGCCTTCAACATACAATGATGCAAGCATGATCACCGACGTTTGAAGAAATGCCACAAAAACCTTTACTGGCTTTTGTCGGGCCTTTTGTGTCGTGTTACAAACGCTTGGAAAAGTAATTCCTTTTGTTGTGAAAACTATTGACATTGTGACTAGAATAACTAATTTCAAGCTTAATTTTCCATCCATGCCGGCTTTGTTTCAGAAAGCAATCCAAATGAGGCAGCAGCTGCAGTATTTCGAAGAGTACAAAGCCAAACTCGAGAAGGAAATTGGAAGCAAGCAAGCCCAACAACAGATCAAGGAAGCAGTCTTTTACATCAACGCTGGATCAGAAGATTTTGCTCTCAATTATTTTCAGGATGGCAACGGTCTGCCGTCAATCCCTCTCCCAGAATATGAACGTTTATTGTTGAATCTTACACAACAATTTATACAGGTTTGTGTCCGCGCGACACCCACTGTATTGGAAAACATAACAAGTACTACAACATATCAAATCGTATATATATACTCCCTCCGTTCCATATTGAGAATTCCACTTTCTCTCTCTTGCCATTTTTCAAATTAAAAAAATCAACTACTTCCATATATAAATTTTTGAATTTTTTCGTACCGTATTACAGATCTCGATTAGTACTTTAATTTGGTGCGAAAAAATTCGGAAAATTATACACGGAAGTAGTAGAATTTTTTATTTGAAAAATGACATGACTTTTTATAGTGGACTCTCAATATGGAACAGAGGGAGTATAATATAGAGGACGTAGCGGCCAATTAGCTTGAGTATATTCTACCATTCTCCAAGAATAACTCATCCTGTCTCAAATATCTTTTTCAATGCATCTAGCAATGCACGATAAAAACAGTCGATAAGACATATATACTCAAGTTTTCTTTTTCTTAACTCGCATGCAGGGATTGTGGGACGAAGGGGCTCGAAGATTTGCAGTAAATGGTCTACCACCCTTGGGTTGCATCCCAATTGGTATTACTAACCTTCCTCCAAATCCGAAGGATTTACAGGCCGTCTCTAATGGCGAACGCAAATGCCTGAAGTATGTGAATGATGTATCGGAAGAATTCAATTCTCTTCTCCAGAAGTTGTTGGTGGACCTGCAGAGTAAATTATCAGAAACAAAGATCGCTTACATTGACTTTGAAGAATCACTACTCGACGCGATACAAAACCCGAATGATTTTGGTTAGTACAAAATGAATAGAGCTTCCTAAGGATCAGTAATAATGGAAGAAAGTGAAGTGAATGAAATGGGGGAAAAAAATTATGGATTCATTGTTTTCTGCATGCATGCATCTAGCCATCTACTTGCATGGGAAGAACGAAAAATTGGCAACAATTTTTTTAAAAAATTATTCCATTCTATATGTTGAATAATTATAAACTAAACCCTCTGATTTACGCAAAATTTGTTTTGTTACAGAGTTATTTAACCGACTTGTAAATAAATAGTTGCTTATTATGCGAAAATTTGAATTCTCATCCTAATCAAACACATTAAAAAAAAAAAAAAGTTTGTCTTTTTACCATTCCATCTCTTTTAACATGTTCTTGCAATCACATATATGGAGCCTAAGGAACATGAAGATTATCCAAAACAAAATAATTCTGTTTAAATGGGGTTTACTTTACAGGTTTTAGTGAGGTGAGCAAGGGTTGCTGCGGGACAGGACTTTTTGAAATAGGAATATACTGCAATGAAACGACTCCAATTTGTAATGATTCCTCCAAGTACGTATTTTGGGACGCGGCACACCCAACAGAGAAGACGTATAAACTCATCTTCACAAGCAACCTCCCAGCCATTGAAGCAATAATTGGGAGCTAATAATTTCAATTTTCTTGGTCGAATTTCCCACGGATGCTAGCTGTCTTAATAGGCATATAATTAAATAACGTGGATGTTTAAATAAATGCAACTGCAATTGGCGTAATGGTAATATCCTGAGATTGATGAAGCTTCAAGAAATTACATTAGAATGTCTTGAAATCGATAGGGAATTGAAGGCATTAAATTTAAGTACTCTCCACAAAAGAATGATTTCTCTCAATTACTCTACATTAATTTTTTTTATTAAGAAAAGGTAATTAGTTTTTAAATATTATTGTAATCGTTACCATGATTAAAGGGACTATAGCACATCGGCCACAACATGAGGAAAGAGGATAAATCCCACCGAGATTGACACCCTAGCTACCCCCACTACGGTCACATATATGTCACTCAAGCTCCCAATGCTGTGTTTGGATGAGTTTTTGAGAAATTTTTTCTGAGAGTAATGAATAATAAATAGGGGTAATGAGTGGAGAGAAATAGAGAGAGAAATGAGAATAATGATTGGAGATAGAGGTAATTAGTGGAAAGTAATGATTGAAAGTAGAGGTAATGAGTATTTTTTGAGTTTGAATTTTTTTTTCAAAAAAGGAAACAAACAAGGCACAAGAGATTACAAGCAAGAGGAATAAAAACAAAAAATCAATAAAATACAACAAAGGAGAAAACTGCCCCAAAAGACCAAGCAACCCTTGTACAGGTATTACCGAGGTGAACAAGGGTTGCTGCGGGACTGGATTAAACGAAATTGGGATACTCTGCAATCAAACAACCCCAGTTTGTGTAGATGCGTCGACCAAGTATGTGTTCTGGGATGCAGCGCACCCAACTCAAAAAACATACAGTATGAAATAATTTTCAACAGTAATGTTGCAGCCATTGATGAAATCATTTGGAGCTAAATTCTGATCATCCTTGTTTAAATTTCACGCGAGTACACGTGTTTATAGGCATACTGAGAATTTAGATAATTTGCGATTTCGCAACTGCAGTGGAATAATGTAATCTGTTTTATCTATCAGAATCAAGAAATATATCATGTTGGTTAAGCTTCAGGAAAATGCATTGGATTTGTTTGTCTTGATTTGAAAGAGAAGATGCAAAAATGTACTCTGGAAAACAAATGATTTTCTCCATCCAACGTTTATAGTTTCAGAATTCCTCGGGCTTGTTTAATGCTAGAGAAATGAAAGGAACATAAAGATTTAAAACACACATTCGAACACAGCTGCAATTGGAACCGTCCGATACACACATGCACATATGAATCGAATGGGTCCGAGTTACACTATTGTGTGTGAATCTGTGTTCCTAAACGTTCCTTCCCCGGCCTTTCAATTAACAAATAGCGTTTCATGAAAAACTCAACACATTCACAATCACATACAATTATTAAGTAAATGTGAAATAGTCTTCGGCAATTACTCTTAAACCAAGAAGATTCGAACCAATTCAAAAGAACGAGAAAGTGGGAAAACAATGACGAAGACGATTTGAACAAAACAATGACGAAGACGATCTGGTGGCTGCTAATGGAGGTGGTTTTGTGGTTGTGGGTGCAGAGGCGGCGGCGGCGGCTGCGGTTTGGCGCCGTGGATGAAGCTGTTAGGAGACTAGGGTTTTAGGTGTTTGGTTGGGCTGTTGCTGTTGGTTTGGGTGTTGTGTAGCCTTCCCCGTTAAATTATAATTCAAGGGGTGACAATCGTACACATTCAAATATATGTGGGGTGTTCTGTAGCATTTCCCAATTATATTTACTATGATTGCTTATAGCCACGATGGGTTACCTTAAAAAAGAAGGTAATGCTATAAGAAAAGGGTTACACAATCATTTGACGAGAAGCAAAACAAGGAGTCGTCATTGAGAAGACCTTCACAGTTTTTACTATCATGAGTTCCCAACTTCGTTTGATTGCCAGTTTAGAGATAAAAAAAAAGTTTCATAGTTTTGCATATTTTTTCGTCTTCAGTTAATTTCTATAAAATTTCACAATTTTTTTAGTGGGCTTGTCTTAAGAAAAAGCTTGCCTCACAACAATTTGTCCATTATGAAAGTTGGCAAAGCCTTATGGGCCTTTCCTCGGCTGATTAATATATCCACTTTGGGAGGAGTGACTGACTCCAGAATCAAGTTACCCGAAACAGATGCTACCTAGGGATGGCAACGGCCCAACGGAACGGGTCGGGGTGGATATTTCTATCTCCGTTTCCAAACTTATCTTTCGTCTCCGTTCTTTTCCCGATTTCAGACCGGGGAGTTTTAGTGCCCACCATCCCCACCCCAAATTTTTTTTTTTTTTGGGTAGGGACGGTGCACACTAAAAGCTGTCAAAGTCTCGCATCATTTTCTTGGGGTTTTAAGGAGGCTGTGACTTGTTGAGTTGTCACTTTAAATTTTCTTTTTCTTACAAAACAAACTATAACATTCTGTGTTCTCTTAAATGTATTTCCCCTCGTACATGCAAACTCTCCCATTCGACTTCAATACGTCGAACTCGAAAGCTGATCAAGGTGAGGATCGCCGGCAATCAAATCTATTTTGTGCGGATATCGACACTGGCAATTGACGAATGATTACCTCTTTATCACTCTCTTGAATAGAAATTATCCGACCGCCCACGAGCAATCAATTCATAGTACGTACTTTGAGCGCAGGAAAAAAAAATGATTGGAAAAAGTATTTTCGGTGTGTAAATGTTTACCACCAAAACCAGCATCGATTTGGATTTTATTTATTTAAATACAGAATCAGTTTGAGAGATGAACTGATCGGAGCCATTATAGTCTTTGACAACCCTAGAATCCTTGCCAAAACAGCTAAATCAGCTCAAATGGAGATCAATTATTATTATTAATTTTTATGGATAATATTCTGGGCACCCCTACTAATCCGGACGTTCAGTCCCATCGCCCACTTGCGGAGAGCACGATTAAAGCTGGAGAAAATTATAAAGCTCCCGATTATGGACTCATCCTAAAGGAGAGTTGATAGAACCTAGGAAGTTTCGAAGATGAAAGCTAGGAAGGAGCAAACTCCCGAGTCTTAGATTCTCAGGTCTTGACACTAGACCAACCCTTAGGGTACGTTAATGGTGCTCAATTATTAGATAGACATGATAAGAATAATGGAGAATGTCTAAACCTTCCATTATCAGGTGCTTGTCTATCAAGCTACGTTACGCAGGACCTTAATTGACTTTCATAGTTGCAAAACCTTCACTCCAAAATGCTTAATTCCCATAGATTCCTAATCAACCCCGTTCCGCTAAGATTCTTATTTTCTTAAGTACTTATTTTTCGTTTTACGAGATAAGTCATTATCTCACTATATATCAACTTTAATTAAAAAATAAGTACTTATTTCTCTTAAAGAAATGGGCCTGACTCATTCAATGTACCAGAATAAAACTTTTTGTTTTGTTTCATTTTGTTACGTACTTGAACTTTTTTCACTTGTTGTAACGATAGATTACCAACCTCCACTCCTCAGAAAGAAAAAAATGTAATGTTAATATGAACAAAAACAAATTATAGTAATTCATCGAGTAATGATTTGGAGCGGCGGATACAGAAATCTAACACAGTAAGAGCACACTATATATCAATTATTAAATCGAGCATAATAATTGTATGTTAGTAAGAAAAAAAGTTCTACAGAATTTTGAACCAATCGATGCAATTTAATATCGATTAAAAAACAAACAATATACTAATTAAAAGATATACTATGACCCCTCAATTGAAAAAGATGTCATCTTCACATCACTTTAAATGCATTACAAACCAAGAACCGGCGGTCCTGAGCTAAAGTTCGAGGTGCGGCAGCTGTAGGTTCCGAAAATAGCGAATGTTAGGAGCCTCTCCTACTTTAGTATACTTCTTATACTGTGTCTCCTTGCTTGAGTCCCTTCTCGATTGGAAATTCAGATTTCGGTGAGCCATTAATTAGGATTGAGCGAGATGCAGTCGTTACACAGGTCTTCATTCATGAGATCCATATTCGACCACAACCCATCTTGTTTAGCATGTTGAACAGAAAGGACCAGTTTAACACTATCGAATGCTTTCGCAAAATCAAGTTAGAGAATCAAACCTTTTTGTCCATTCTTTTTCCAACTGTCAATGATTTCATTAGCAATTAGGATCCCATCCAGAATTTGTGTTCCACACAAGAATGCAGCCTGAGTTTCTCCAACAAGAGATGGTAGCACTTTCTTAAATCTGTTTGCAAGCACCTTTGAAAGCAATTTATACAGCCATCCATGTCACTCTGTTACCAGCAGTGTAATGGCTAAGGGTGTCCAACTCAGCGATTTCAGTGAGCAAATTGACATATTTAGACGGCAAGGGCTTAATTGAATAACAACCCTTAGTTTACGTGTCTAATTGAACTGTAAGAAGATGGGAATGTCTATTAGATATTAAGGTTAATGTTTTGGAGGTATTTCGAAATTTCCCCTCGAAATCGTGATACACACAAGTGAAATTTTTTCCAACATACCCTCATTTTCCTCCCACCAACATTTATTATATAGAATTAATCATTCTAGTGGTGAATAAATAGATAAAACTGAAACTCAGTTGAGCACTAAGGGCACTTTGGGAGGCGGTTTTACTAGGGTTTCAGGGGTTCAAGCGAACCCCTTGGGTTCAAAAAATGTACTAAAATTTTACATATTTTTGCATATAATTTTATGTTTCTTTCATATAGCTCAATAAAACACGAGGAAATAAAAGTTTACTTAAGTTTGGTAGTAAGTAGATCATATAGCTCAACAAAATAAAATAAACTAGACTCGATAAGTTTTCTACTAAAATAAACATTTTATTTCATTTAGTATGTCGTATGCACAGATTTATATACATTTTTGTTACCGCTGAGCTAAAATCCTACAGCCGCTCTTGTACTTTGGTCATCCCGTTTCTTTGTCTCATCCTTGCCACCTTTATTATAAATACCGAACTAAAACCCGAACAAGGAGACATTGAGACAGAAATTCACAGTTTTACCCTATCATGAGTTCCCAAAAACATCAAATGTGTCTTTTCTTTCAGGTTGTTCTCTTTAGTGTGTGGATATTAGCTTTTGAAAATGCTGACGCCCAACGGTTCCAATTAGCTAATACTAGCTCCATGTGTTGCTCTCTTTACTCGTTCGGAGACTCTTTTGTGGATCCCGGAAACAATAACTACATAGCAACCGATGCGAGGAGCAATTTCCCCCCTTACGGGAATGATTTTCCAGGCCAAAACGCCACCGGAAGGTTTTCAAACGGGCTGTTGTTCCCTGATTTTCTTGGTGGGTTTTTGAAATAGTTTTATTTCATCGATTATTTTTACCGAAAAATTCAACGTAATGAGTTGGAAATTTGTGTGCTAATTGTCTGTGTGTTTTGCAGCATATTACTTGGGTTCTGAAAAGTACCAGCTTGCTTACCTGGGACGAGAACTTGATTTCGAGGAGAATGTGACTGCAATTAGTTTTGCCTCCGCCGGCAGTGGATACGATCCTGCCACTTCCAGCAAAACCGTCTCTCTCTCTCTCTCTCCACAACTTGATATTTCTCAACAACTTATTCATTCTTGCAAACAACTTATTTCACATCCATGCCGGGGCTCTGTTTCAGGAAGCAATCCCACTGTCGCAGCAGCTGCAATTTTTCAAAGAGTACAAAGCCGATCTCCGGAACACTGTTGGAAAGAACCGAGCCAATAGTCAGATCAAGGCAGCCGTCTTTTACGTCCATGCTGGATCAGCAGATTTCGCTTTGAATTATTTTCGCGATCCTTTCAGTTATTTCGATGATGTCAACGGTTCCAAGACATCGTCTCCTCTCCCGGAGTATGAAAATTTCCTTCTGAAACGTGTACAACGATTTATACAGGTTTGTATCCAACACCCATTGTAATGGGAAGCATAAAGAGTACAACACAGTGAATCATAGTACAGTGGCGGAAATAGGATTTGTGCTCAGCAGGAGCCCGCTGCCTGTAGGAATTTGTCCCACATCGGTTAATTATCTCCTCCAAAATTAGTATATGAGCCTGGGCGGCCTCTCCACTCTTTACCAATTGATTTGGAGTTGGATGCTTTAACATGGTATCAGAGCTAGAGTTTCGGAGAATTTGTTCCCCCTTGTTTGTATCATAAGTGCACCGTTGTTTGTTGTGATCCAAGTGTTATAGATCATTTATTTGCCTCTCCACCTGCGAGTCTGGGGTCACACGTGCGAGGGAGTGTAGGAATTTGTCCCACATCGGTTAATTATCTCCTCCAAAACTAGTATAGGGTTTCGGAGAATTTGTTCCCCCTTATTTGTGCCATAAGCACTGCCGGCTCTGGGCTAAGGCCCAAGCCTTAAGCCCCCCAAAAATGTCAAAAAATATGGCCTCCACTTATTTTTAGGACCAAGTATATATGTGTTGTTTTAGGGCCCAATTTTAAATCCAATAAGACATTTTATACTTAAACCCCAATGACCCAAAAAAATGGAACACGGAATGCAGGAAAAAACAAAAGAAAAAAAACAGAAAGGAGGAGTAAAAGGTGAAAGGTTACGGGATCGCCAAAAATCTCTGGGGCCCTTCAAAATTATTTAGTGTGGTGGGTGTCTGGATGCGTTTTTTTCCCCCCTTAAACGCTACTACTCTGGTATTTCTCATTACAAACAAATACTATATCCGAATCAAAATTATTCAGTGTGATCGAATTTTTATTGGATTTTCGTTTAAAATTATTAAGGACCTCATTTTCGAAGATCGTCTTAGGCCTTCAAAATCTCAGAGCCGGCCCTGGCCATAAGTGCACCGTTGTTTGTTGCAATCCAATATTATGGATCCTTTGTTTGCCTCTTCACGTGCGAGTCGGGGATCGCATGTGCGGGGGAGTGTAGGAATTTATCCCACATCGGTTAATTATCTCCTCCAAAACTAGTATATGAGTCTGGACGGCCTTTCCACTCTTTGCCAATTAGTTTGGAGTTGGATGTTTTAACGCTACCCGCATCACATGTTTTAACTTGTACCAAAGGGTTTCTAAAAACTAATTCGTTTTGCTTTTAGGCTCCATTCTTGTAAACTTGTTTCTTCTTCGATCATTTCATGTGTTTTGGTATGTTTTTTGAATTTTTGTTAGATTTGTGATATATTTTTTGGATTAATTATCCAATTCAACGAGATGAGTCTAAAAAGTGCAAAATTATCACCATAAGCAAAAAAAAGTTCACTAAAGAGTATAGACGAAAAAAATACATCAACAAGCTTCTTTTTTTTTTTTTGTCTCAAGTGTCGTCTTCTATGAACTTTTTTCATCACCGGTTCACGTTTTACCAAACGAGCTTAAATGAGCCTAGAACTCGAGCTCAAACTCAGCTCATTTGTAAACGAGCAGAGCCAAGCTATTTTACTTAACGAGCCTGGTGAAAAATGTGCCGAGCTTTTGAATGTTGAGCTCAGCTGGTTAAGTAAACAAGCCTAAAACACGAGCTTAAACTCGACTCGTTTACTAACAACCATTGCCTTACCAAGCCGAGCCACGAACTGCTCACGAGCAACTCGGTTCGTTTGCAGCCCTAAGCATAGCGGCCAATTAGCTTGAGTGTATCCCATACCATTCTCCAAAAGCTCATCCTGTCTCCAATATCTTCAGTACTACATATTGATGTTTTCGTTTGTTAACTCGCATGCAGGGATTATGGGTCCAAGGGGCTCGAAATTTTGCAGTAAGTGGTCTACCGCCCTTGGGCTGCATCCCGATTGGCATCACTAGCCTTCCTCGAAATCCAAAGAATTCAAAAGCTGTCCAAAACCGCGACCGCAAATGCCTTGAACGTGTGAACGACGTATCGGAAGAATTCAATTCTTTGCTCGTGGTGAAATTGCAGGAACTGCAGAGCAAATTCCCGGAAACGAATATCGCTTACATTGACTTCGAAGTACCACTACTCGACGCGATACAAGACCCAAATAGTTACGGTTAGTACGAAACGAATAGAGTTTCCTAAGGAGCATGAAGATCCCAAACTGAATTATTCTGTTGAATTGGGTTTTACAGGTTTTAATGAGGTGAACAAGGGTTAGCCAGCACATATATATGTGACTGGGTACAGCTCAGCACACTTAGACTAACCAACTAACTAATTACCAAACTAACAGAGATACAACTTAACTACCACTAATCAACTTGCTTAATCTCTCTTAATGACTCTTGCTAACATGTTGTGGGACAGGACTTACTGAAACAGGACTATACTGCAATGAAATGACTCCGATTTGTGCTGACGCCTCGCAGTACGTGTTTTGGGATGCAGTACACCCAACGGAGACGACGTATGAAATCATCTTCGCGAGCAACCTTGACGCCATTAATGAATTAATTGGGAACTAATAATATTATCCTGGTCAAATCTCCCACGGATGCTGTCTTAATAAGCATATATGAATAAGGTGGATGATTTAAATAAATTTGTACGTGGACACCTTTTCTACCACTGCAGTTGGAGTCTGTAATATTATATCTGTCATCTCTCAAAGTCATGAAATAATAATACCAGCTTGATCAAGCTTCAAGAAAATATATTACTAATGTTAATTTACTTATATTTTTCGATCTATAATGTTTTCTATGATTTAGATTATTTTGTTTATCAAATGAGATCTATTGCATGAAAAAATATCATACCTTTTGAACATATATAAATAATGTTTTGAGAAGACCAGATTAATAAAAGTGGACAAAAAATTTTGGGGCAAAGGGAGTATGAAAAATGTACGAAAGTACGTAATTGACTCCAGAATCAAGTTACCCGAAACAGATGCTACCTAGGGATGGCAACAGCCAAACGGAACGGATCGGGGTGGATATTGCTATCTCCATTTCCAAACTTACTTTTGTCTCCGTTCTTGTCCCGATTTCAGACCGAGGCGTTTTAGTGCCCGCCATCCCCACCCCAAATTTTTTTTGGGTAGGGATGGTGCGCGCTAAAAGCTGTCAAAGTCTAGTATTATTTTCTTGGGGTTTTAGGGAGGCTGTGACTTGTTGAGTTGTCACTTTAAATTTTCTTTTTCATACAAAACAAACTATAACATTCTGTGTTCTCTTAAATGTATTTCCCCTCGTACAAACTCTCCCGTTCGACTTCAATACGTCGAACTCGAAAGCTGATCAAGGTGGGGATTGTCGGCAATCAAATCTATTTTGTGCGGCTATCGACACCGGCAATTGACGAAAGATTACCTCTTTATCACTCTCTCGAATAGAAATTATCCGACCGCCCACGAGCAATCAATTTAGTCAGTCGAATAATTTCATAGTACGTACTTTGAGCGCAGGAAAAAAAAATGATTGGAAAAAATATTTTCGGTGTGTAAATGTTAACCACCAAAACCAGCATCGATTTGGATTTTATTTATTTAAATACAGAATCAGTTTGAGAGATGAACTGATCGGAGCCATTATAGTCTTTGACAACCCTAGAATCCTTGCCAAAACAGCTAAATCAGCTCAAATGGAGATCAATTATTATTATTAATTTTTATGGATAATATTCTGGGCACCCCTACTAATCCGGACGTTCAGTCCCATCGCCCACTTGCGGAGAGCACGATTAAAGCTGGAGAAAATTATAAAGCTCCCGATTATGGACTCATCCTAAAGGAGAGTTGATAGAACCTAGGAAGTTTCGAAGATGAAAGCTAGGAAGGAGCAAACTCCCGAGTCTTAGATTCTCAGGTCTTGACACTAGACCACCCCTTAGGGTACGTTAATGGTGCTCAATTATTAGATAGACATGATAAGAATAATGGAGAATGTCTAAACCTTCCATTATCAGGTGCTTGTCTATCAAGCTACATTACGCAGGACCTTAATTAATAATTGACTTTCATAGTTGCAAAACCGTCACTCCAAAATGCTTAATTCCCATAGATTCCCAATCAACCCCGTTCCGCTAAGATTCTTATTTTCTTAAGTACTTATTTTTCGTTTTACGAGATAAGTCATTATCTCACTATACATCAACTTTAATTAAAAAATAAATACTTATTTCCCTTAAAGAAACGGGCCTGACTCATTCAATGTACCAGAATAAAACTTTTTGTTTTGTTTCATTTTGTTACGTACTTGAACTTTTTTCACTTGTTGTAACGATAGATTACCAACCCCCACTCCTCAGAAAGAAAAAAATGTAATGTTAATATGAACAAAAATAAATTATAGTAATTCATCGAGTAATGATTTGGAGTGGCGGATACAGAAATCTAACACAGTAAGAGCACACTATATATCAATTATTAAATCGAGCATAATAATTGTATGTTAGTAAGAAAAAAAGTTCTACATAATTTTGAACCAATCGATGCAATTTATTATCGATTAAAAAACAAACAATATACTAATTAAAAGATATACTATGACCCCTCAATTGAAAAAAATGTCATCTTCACATCACTTTAAATGCATTACAAACCAAGAATCGGCGGTCCTGAGCTAAAATTCGAGATGCGGCAGCTATAGGTTCCGAAAATAGCGAATGTTAGGAGCCTCTCCTACTTTAGTATACTTCTTATAATAATTTAACTAAAAAGGGTCCCATCTTTAATTTCGCTTTAGGCCTGAAAAATCCTGTACAGACCTCTCTTTCTTCTTCTTTTTCCACACTTTTCTACTATTGAGACTTACCAAGTTACCATGCAATTACTTCTACTAATAACTTGTCTAGAAAAAATAGTGGTTGATCCCAAATCACCAGTGAAAATATTGCCAGCATCTCCCATTTTCTCCCCCACCAACGTTTATTATGGAATTTACCAATGTGAGTGGTGTACGAAGTTGATAAACCCCACTTGGAGTTCTAAGGGCACTTTGGTCATAATATTTCTTGGTTTCATTTTGCCAACTTCACTATAAATTCCTAAGCGAAAACAGATCGAACAACAAGTCATTGAGACAGAAACATTACAGTTTTCGGTAGAATGGGTTCACATGATATGTGTCTTTTTGTTCATGTTTTTCTCTTTCTTGTGTACGCATTTGCTTCTGATCAATATTCCCAAGCCCAACGCGCACAAGCTCCTAGCTTCATGTTTCGCTCTCTTTACTCGTTCGGAGACTCTTTCGTTGATCCCGGAAATAATGACTACATACCAACATTTGCTAGGAGCAATTCCCCCCCTTACGGTAATGATTTTCCGGAACGAATTGCCACCGGAAGGTTTTCAAACGGGCTGTTGTTCCCCGATTTTCTTGGTGGGTTTTTCGAAATGGTTTAAATTCTCTGATTATTTTTGTCGAAAAATTTTGTTTAATGCATTTATGTGGTAATTTTGTTGTGTTTCTTTTTTTTGTTTGGGAGTGCAGCATACTACATCGGTGTTGAGACTTACCAGCTTCCGTACTTGGGCCCATATATTGATCTTCAAGACTCAGTGACCGCAATCAGTTTCGCCTCCGCCACCAGCGGATTTGATCCAAACACCGCCAACAAGACCGTCTCTCTCTCTCTCTCTTTCTCTCTCTCAATCCGGCTTAATCCGCACTCGAAATCGCCAAAAAAATTCAACCGCCCTTTGATTTTGAGGCTACGCGGATTGGCTAAAATATGATTGCAATTACTAAATCCCTATGTGATTTTTTATATATTTTTCAGAATGCAATCCAAATGTGGGTGCAGCTGGACTACTTCAAAAAGTACAAAGCCAGACTCCAGAAGAAAATGGGGAAGAAGAAAGCCAATAATCAAATCAACCAAGCCCTGTTTTACGTCAACGCCGGATCAGACGATTTTGCTTTCACTTATTTTCAGGATGGCGCCCGCGGGCAAACGACACAAAGTCCTCGTGAATATGAGCAATTCTTGCTGCCTTTTATACTGCAATTCTTACAGGTATTAGGCTTTGTTTGGTTGGCATTTTAGTTTAGTTTAGTTTTGGTAATGGATGGAGGGAGAAATAAGATAATGATTAGAGAGAGAGGTAATGATTGGAGAGAGATAGATAGAGAAATAAAATTAATAATTGAAGATATATTGTAATAATTGGAAAAGGATATAGAATAATAATTGAAAAACAAAATTAAAACAAAAGTAAAATGGCAACCGAACAAAACCACTGTTGCAAGGGAGGGAGACAACGTCGCTAGGCTAAAAACAAAAATGGGTCGGGCTAAACATATATGGACTGAAAATTTACATATAAATTTTTTGACAAAAGTACATAAACACCCCCTCAACTATAACTTTTTTCTACAAAGACCCCATCACATTTAAAATTGCCCATACAGACCCTCTTAACTTCTGGAAACGAAAAAAATGCTAACTCTGCTAACGGAATGGAGGAAATGACTAAGATACCCTTTTTGTAAGGCAAAAGTATATAAACACCCTCTCAACTATCACTTTGTTTCATGGAGACCCCTTAACATTTATATTATATCCTTATTCTATCAATCGTTGTTCTAATCGTTTTATTTTTGTTTTATACAATTTCTTTTTCCATTCATCAATCATTTTAAAGAGAATTTCTGTATATAACCCTAAAATTGCATCTTCACTTATTTCATCCATAAAAGATTAGATTCCACCAAAAATAACTCAAAAACCGTGGCGCCGCGGTGGTTCTTTTGCTGACAAGAAATGAGAAGGGAAGAAGAGGAGGGAAAGGAGAGAGGTGTGGGAGAAGAGAAGTGGAGGAAAATGGTAGTGGCAACCGGCTGCTGCATTGTTTTTCTCATCTTTTTTTTTTTGTAACTTGTTTGGGTTCTTTAGAGAGAGAGAGAGAGAGAGAGAGAGTATGTATTGGAGGAGAGAGAAAAGGAAGGTCGCCGGAGTGGAACAAAACTAGTGGTTAGTTGGTGAGGGTATAGAGAGAGAATAGCTTAGATAGAGAGGGAGAGATTACCTGTTGTTGAGAGGGGGAGGAGAGATTACCTATGCTGATTTTGGGTTTTGATTGAAGGCTGTTTGTAGAGTCAGAAAGAGAAGGGTTAGAGGAGGTGTATGTATGTAATGCAACAAGGGTATTTTTGTCTGATTTATGGATGAGGGGGTTCATCACAAACGGTTTTGAGACGGATGAGTGTCACTTGGGTAACGGAGATTAGTTGAGGGGGTCTGTATGGGTAATTTTAAATGTAAGGGGGTCTCCATAGGACAAGTGATAGTTGAAGGGGTATTTATGTACTTTCGCCAATTTTATTTTTTTTTTTTCAGAGCTCACCTGGGCTACAGCCTATGGCAGCCCATACGTGGTTCCGCTCTTGAGCAATACCACATGACCTAACATAACATAGTTCCTTTGTTCCGACTGCGAAAACGCAAAAAATTGAATTTTCCGAATTTTCCTTTTGTTATCTATCTTACAGGGATTATTGGACCAAGGGGCTAAAAAAATCGCGGTAAATGGTCTCCCACCGTTGGGTTGCATCCCTGTTGGTATCACTCTGCTTCCTAAAAATCCAACAAAATCTCAAGTTGACAGTAGTCCGAGGAAACGCAAGTGTCTCGATTATGTGAATGACATATCGAAAGATTTCAACGCTTTGCTCCGGGAGGCTTTGGAGGAACTGCAGAGTCAATCGCCGAAAACAAAGATTACCTACATCGACTTTGAAGAACCGCTGCTCCGAATTATACAGAACCCATTTGATTACGGTTAGTATACGAAAATGCATAAAATTTCATAAGGAATACGAAAATCGATATCTATCTCTCTGTTGGAAGTGATTTTACATGCAATTCAAGATTCCCGTCAAACTTTAAATGAAAAGTATAAACACACATAAGTTAAAGGCCCCGTTCCGCTAACTAACCAAAATAAGTACTTATTATTCAGCTTGTTGAAAAGGGTTTTCCTCTCTTACAGGTTTTACCGAGGTGAGCAAGGGTTGCTGCGGGACTGGACTTTTCGAGATTGGGATACTCTGCAACCAAACAACTCCAATGTGCGCAGATGCGTCCAAGTACGTGTTCTGGGATGCAGCGCACCCAACTGAAAGGGCATATGAAATAATTTTCGACAGCAATGTTGCAGCCATTGATGAAATCATTGGGAGCTAAATTCTGATCATCCTTGTCGATCGAATTTTAAACACACGAGCACAAGTGTTTATAAGCACATAAATATTACCAAGAATTTAAATAATTTGCGATTCCGCAAGTGCAGTGGGATAATGTAACCTGTTATCTATCAGAATCAAGAAATATCATGTTGGTTAAGCTTCAGGAAAATGGGGAAAATTTCTTTTATATTCCTTCGACTTTGACCGAAAATTCATTTTGGTCATTCACCTTTCAATTTCGGCATAAAAATACTTCGACTTTCCAATTTTTTTCAATGTCATCCTTTAGAAGGAATCCGTTTTCTTTTAGTCCTACTATAGGGACCAACGGCGGCACCAGGCCGTCTCCGGCCACCGGACGGCCGATCCGAGCCGTCCAAAAATTCTAAAAAAAAAAAGAGGGGGCCAACACGGGAATCAACGGCATCCGATGTGTGTAGGTTGCTTGATCCAAATATCCTATTTTTCGTGTGTGTGTATATATATATATATATCCCTAAAGGATAACATTGGAAAAAAATTGAAAAGTCGAAGTATTTTTATGCCGAAATTGAAAGGTGAAAGACCAAAATGAATTTTTGGTCAAAATCGAATAAATGCTTGCACAACTTTTTGGCAACTGCAATTGACGTAATGGTATATGTTTCACTCCCTCAAAATCATGAAATTAACAATATCAGCTTGATCGATGTAGCTTCAATAAAATGCATTAGAATGTGTTTCCCTCGAAAAAGCAAACATCTGGACAATCATAATTAGTTCCATAACCAACACAACGGTAGCGTCGTGCACGTAGCATTTTTGTTAGCCAATTGCTTTGAACCTTGCCAAGTGTCCCATGAACTTCAAAAACTAACTTCCATGATGCCCATGACTTGAACCCTTTTATCTCCAATTAATTCCAATGATATTTCGGCTACACCGAAAATTCCGTGGAGCCAAACACAACGTGGCGGCTTTTTAGTGGGCGGTCATTTTTTTAGTACAAACAGAATGTCTTGAATTCGATAGGGAAGACATTGAATTCGTAGAAAGCCTTGAGGAAAGGTAAACAAAGGCCCAAGCCCATTAACTTGACACAAATTATGAATATCGGAGTGTTCAGGTCAGTTTATGTGTAGTTTGATTAATGAGACTCTCCACCTTCCACTAGCAGTAGGGTCGTTTAAAGCTCGAGTGACTATACGAATCGGCTCCACAAGAATTGAATGAATAGAACCATTAAAACAAAGGGCCAAGACTTTGACGGTCTTGTAAACAATTAGTGATTTGGTGTTACGATCCTACCTAGATTATGTTGCTAAAACTATCATGAGAAAATCAGATGCCCAAAACAGAGAACATAAAAATGTAGCCGCAATTTTCTATAGTGCTTGCATAAATATGAAAACAAATGTTCTACACAATGAAAGACACATCTCTTTAGTTTAAAAAATACACAGAGGGTAGTATGCCGCAATTTTCTATATATAGTACTTGCATAATTATGAAAAATTGCGATACGGCTCTTGTGTACATTGCGGTATGTACATAAATTTACAAACTATTTTGGTTAACTACGAAAATATTTGGTATTCCTTAAAAATTATATACTATATTTTTAATCGTTATGTAGTTACTGGAGAACTTTCTTTTTCTCTTGGTCGTAAAAATTACTAATTAATGAAGTGTTTTAGTGTATTAGGAAAAGTCTTTCAAACTAGATAATTATGCCCTTGTAATGAAAGCAAAATAATGCATGGTATGCCTAAAACAGATCATAGTTTAATTGTTCTATCTTTTTTTGTCTAGTTAAAATTTTTCCATCTTTTTTGTCTAGTTTAATTTTTCTTTTTCGGCATCTGTAAAGGAAGGAATCTATGCCAAATATTTTGCTCATCTTTGTGTCATTCTGAGTTAATCAATGCGTGCATGTATGTATCAATTGATACCATGATCAATATGATTTAGATACGATATATCTTTTCAACAAGTTTAAAAATAAACGGTTCTGAACATCCAAGTGGACATCGACAAGACCCACAAACGAAACTTACATGTACGGTTTAGTCTCGTTTTGCACGGAAGAGGAGCTAGGACAAAATATATAGATATCGAGTATATATAGCTTGCGTTGTTTTTTATCCAACTATGGTTATGAAGAATATTAGTTTGTAGCTTATGTAGAATATTACTACTAGCTAGTTTAGGTCCGGTAGGTACCAGCTATAGGTCCGGCCCCCATGAAATCGGTGTCCTGAGAGAATTTTTTAAGTTTAAAACTTGACAACTTTTTAGAGCCAGTTGACCGCAAGAGAGAAATCTCTTGTGAATCTCCTAGTCCGGACATGAATGATCTACCTTTGATTGGATCAGGAAGGGGTACAATCAATCAAGCATAGAGTCTAATACAAGCTAGAAAGAAACAATGCTATCTTTCACAAACTAAGTAATGTAGAACAAGTAGAGGCTCAATTTCATGATCAATTGGACCGATCGAAGCCTCGGAAGCCCAAACGATGCTTAATTACAAATTACCCAATTTGGCAAAGTTTGGACGAGCTTCGATTGGGCCCAAATTTGGTTGGCTGGCTTATTTTTGCGTTGCGGTCAATGCACACCACCTAAGTTGTGACTGGTGGTGTTTTTCAGCCTAATTCCTTCACTTAAATCTCCAATTGGACATTTTTGCCGTTTTAGTAAATATTTGTTTCGTTAATAACTCTTAGCGTATAATTCCGTAGAAGTTTATTTTTTTTGGAAAGTCTTGTTTTTCTTTTCTTTTTCCAATTTTATTATTTTCCCCAAATTTTGGAAATTTTCATTTTTTAGTTAGGGTTACGCATTTTTCCTATAAAAGGGGTTGTAAGTTATAACCTAATGTTTAAGCAACTTTTTATCAATAATATTCAAACTTGGTCTCTTTCTCTCGTGGACTGGAGTTTATCATTCATTCGATTAGTACGCAACTAATCTCTTTGTTAATTCCGCTGCGTCACTGAGAGACTTATGAGAATCTAATATTGGATTATTAGGACCATTATTAGATTCTATATATGACTGATGGCTGATGCTATAAACAGTCACACGTCCCTCAAGCTCCCAAGAGATTACAAGCTAGGTTGGCAAGAAGCCAGCTTAACAGAACCAAAACCAAGCATATATGCGAAAGAGGGCATAAGCTAGAGGAATAAACTGAAGAGAGCCAAGGTAATGTGAACGGAGCCATACGGTCTTTGACAACTCTTACAATCCTTACCAAAACAGTCAAGGATATAGCTAGGGTGCTTTTTTTATCAACTCCTCTCTGGACTCCAGTACCAACTCAAAGTTAGTTAGAGGGAATGCTGATATAGAAGATTCTGTAGGTAGCCTCAGTTGTATAAATAGGGGTTTTCCTCTCATTACTTTGTAACGAAATATTGATTTGTGTAGTGTACAACAAGAGAGTTCTCATCTTTATATTCAAAATCTGTCAAGACAAACTCTTGCAAGAGCTCCATGAGTTCCCTGATTAACCGTCGAGTGTCCGTCTTTGTCCTGTTTCTCGTCAGTACCACTACAAAAAAAAATTGCCTATGCCGGCGTTTGAAAAACGCCGGGAATGACCCGAAAAACGCCGGAAAAAGTTTTAGCGGCGTTTTTGCAAACGCCGGGATGCCAATGTCGGCTTAGGTTTCTGGCGTTTAAAAAACATCGGCAAAGATCTTTGGTGGCGTTTTTTGAAAAACGTCGGGATTGATTCATGAGTAAAAATTGCCCTTTTGGCGACGTTTTCCCAAAAACGCCGGGAAAAGTCACCTATGCCGGTGTTTTTTAAAACGCTGCTTTAAAAAGCATCGGCAAAACCACTTTTTCTTGTAATGTACGGTGTGGGTACTTGCTCCTGAAAATGCCCGAGCCCAACACTTGCAATTATCCCCTAGCCTCAAGTCTCGCTCGCTGTACTCGTTAGGAGACTCTTTCGTCGACCCGGGAAACAACAACTACATCCCGATGTACGCGAAGAGCAATTTCCCTCCTTACGGAAGCAATTTCCCGGACCGAATTGCCACCGGAGGTTCTCGAACGGGCTGTTGGTCCCCGATTTTCTGGGTGAGTTTTTGTAATGTTTTTAATACGTACATTGTATTTGTTGAAAGATTTTGTGTATTCTGGATTTTTTGTGCTAATTTTGTTAAAACAAATTTGTGGTATTGCAGCATATTACTTGGGTGTCAAGGGGTACCAGCGCCTGTACTTGGGACCCAATATCGATCTCGACAACTCGGCCACTAGCGGATTCGACCCCCAGACTGCCAATATGACTCTCTATCTCTCTCTCTCTCATTTGTACATTTTTCAATAGTGATTTCTGTATTTCTATATTTTTCAGAGAGCAATCCAAATTGTGGAGCAGTTCAACTATTTTAAAAAGTACAAAGTCAAGCTCCAAAAGAAGGTTGGAAGGAAGAACAATGGAAGTGTTACTAACAAAATGGGCTATGGCAACGGTTGTGCCAACATATAGCGACGTTTCATTAGGCAATCAGAAATTACCCTCTCCCAACGGTTATAGGCGTCGCTAAACCAACCGTCACTAAAAAAAATATATGTACCAATGCTCGATAAAACCGTTGCTATACCTCTACAGCGACGGATATATTGCAACAGTTTGGCCGATGGTTCTCCAACCGTTGGTATAGCCTAAACGGGTCTATACCGACGGTTTTTGGGTTCTTCGGCAACTCTTACGACCGTTAGAACGATTTTCTTGTAGTTGGGAAATTTTTAATAACTATGAGCTCAATTTTTTTTTTGTTTTTTTTGTAAATAACTAAATTCTATGCCAATATTTTGAGAAATTTTACAAGTGAGTGGGGTCAAGTGACATAGACAGTATATCATTTGCACGAATCTGCCAAGTCATGATCGACGTTACCAAGCATCAAGCTTTGCTTAAATTGTGTAAGATATCTACGTAGGCTATACTCTATATGTCAAAGTCTTTCCCCAAATTTGAGACAGTAAAGAAAGTGTATTAGTGGGTATTGTTTTGGAAAACATGGCACGGGCACAACAACGGCACGAAAAAAGCACACGCACAGAAAAAGCATAGGCACGAAAAAAGTACGAAAAAAGCACAACAACAGCACGAAAAAAGCACTTGCACAGAAAAAGCACAGGCATGGAAAAAGTATGAAAAAAGCACGGGCATGAAACAACATGAGTAAATATAATGGGACAAGCTATTGTATTAATTATTTTCTAATATTTTGTATAAATTACTTTCAACAATTAATAATTTTCTGATGAAAATGGACCCTTCTCCAAGTTACAACTATGCCACCGAGTATTTTTAGACTTTGCTTTGATTGGATTCATTTTGGCTTTTTATTTATCTTTGGATGAGCTTTTTTGGGGGGTATATACTACATAGGACTACTACATATTTTGGAGGCCTAAAAATCTGCCAGTTTTGGGGGCCTAAAGCCATGGCACCTTGGGCTTTAGCCCCATGTCAACCTTGTTCACAGGCCAAATTGCCACCGGAAAGTTTTCAAACGGGCTATTGATCCCTGATTTTCTTGGTATGTATTTTAAACGTGCTGCTTAATTTGTAGATTGTCTTCGTTGTAAAATTTTGTATAGTGGAATGTGGATTTTTCGTGCTAATTTTGTTATGTTTTATCTTTTTAATTGCAGCATATTAATTGCAGCATATTAATTGGGTGTGAAGGGGTACCACCATCCTTATTTGGACCATAGATTTCAAAGAGTCAATTACGGCACGCAAATAGTTTTGCATCAGCCACGAGCGGATTCAACCCACAGACCGCCAATAAGACTCTCTCTCTCATTTACATTAATTTTTACATTTTCAGATAATGATTTCTAAGTGATCATTGAATCGCGGAACCAACATGTTATTGTACTTGACATGGATATATTGAGTGTTTAACCTAGTACCTATGTGTAAATATGATTGTTGTTACTAATCCAAGCTGTTATTTCTATATTTTTCAGAAAGCAATCCAAATGGTGGAGCAGTTGAACTATTTCAAAAAGTACAAATACAAACTCCATAAGAAAGTTGGAAGGAAGAAAGCTAAAGAACAGATAAAGAAAGCCCTGTTTTACATGAGCCCCGGCTCGGATGACCTTGCTTTCACTTATTTTTAAGATGGCAATGGTGGGCAAAGGACATAGACTCCTCAAGAATATGAGCAATCCTTGGTGGCTTTGAAACTACCGTTTTTACAGGTTTTCGAACCTAAACCATTTCAATTTCGATTTGTTAAAAGAGATTGTGGAGAAAGCCAAACAATAAAAGGTTTAAAATTCTCTTTGTGACTTCCCAAAGGATAACAAAATCTCTTTTTGTTGTTGTTGAAAAAAAAATTCCGTGCAAGATTCGTGCAAGATCTGTGCATATAATCTGTACCCATAGTGAATTTGGGTTTGTTTTTCACCGGAATTGCAGGAAGAAAAAGAGGCGTGTTTGTAGCATCGGAGTGAGTGAGATGACTGTTTATACAATGTAATATGCAATGCATGAAATGGATTATCAGGTTGATTTAGCTTCGGGAAAATGCATTAGATTCATTTGTCTTGATTCGAAGGAGATCAAAAAATAAAATTACGTACTCACTTTAGAAAAGAATGACTAATTGACTTATCTCCAGTAGTAATTATTATACTTATTTCCTCTTCCGCGCCTTCTTGGATGAAATGTATTTTGACCTCTTTCATCCTTGTTGGATGAATTTCTGAAATTGCTTTCTCCTCTACCACGGCCTCGTCCTCCGCGGCCACGTCCATCGCGTCCTCCACCTCGACCTCTTTGACTTTGCTCTTGCCTTCCTTCTTTTTCCTTCAAGGAAAGTTTTGTTTGTAGCACTTGCTCCAACGACTCTTGCTTCTTCTTGTTATGTCGTTCTTCATGGGCTTGCAACGATCCCATGAGTGTGTCAACTACCAATGTGTCTAAATCTTTAGACTCTTCAATGGCTACAACAGTCTATGGAACAGAGGATTTTTTCTACCACGCGATTATCCTTCAAATCATCGTCGTACCTTCGTAAATTATTCACAATAGTCAAAACTCTTGTGAAATAATTTGAAACCAATTCGGACTCCTTCATCTTCAAAGCTTCAAATTCACCTCTTAATGTTTAGAGGCGAACTTTCTTCACCTTCTCAACTCCACCATGGGAAGTTTGGAGGATCACCCATGCTTCCCGGGAAGTTGTTGCTTTGGCAATCTTTTACAACAAAGCATCGTCCAAACATTAGTGGATGAGTGAAAGAGCTCTCTGATCCTTCTTCTTCGTCACCGCCAAAGCATCCCTTTGGACTTGAGTCAAAGTAGCTACATCTTCTGGTTGTGTAAAGCCTGTATCAACAAGCTCCCACAAGTCTTGCGATCCAAGAATCGCTTTCATGCGGATACACCAATTCTCGTAGTTGTCTTAGGTGAACCAGGGCATTTGAAATGGAATCAGTCCATTACCAGTAGCCATCTCTCTCTCTCTGACTCTAAGAGCCTAGCTCTAATACCACTTTGTTGGAGGCAAGAGCGCACACACACAACTCTCAATATGAAGAAGATGATAATTCCAGAGAACACTTGGAATACTTTTATTCACTCATACTTGAAAACAGGATTACATGCAAATTTATATTAAACACAACATGTAACCCTCTACACTCTTAATAGGAACGTTTCACAATCCTGACTCCATTACTCTTGTAACTCTCATATAACTTCCACTATCAAAATATGAAATGACACAAGGGAAATATATAAAAAAAATTGGTCTAGGATCCACTATAGCATGTTTCTAACCCACTAAGTCCACTAATATGTATTTGGTAAGGCATAAAGTCCACTGCATTTAAAAAGGAAAATAGTGCCTGACAGATTTACCCTTTCATTCAAATCCCATCCGTTTAGCCCATTATCCCCCATTATCACCTATACGTTTGAAATCACGCAAAATTCTCGGGAAATAACAGTTACGTTGGATCAGTTTCGTATCTAACGTTATTTTACTTATATAACGTTATATAACATTGTATATTCTGCTTTGTAGAGTTACATCTTGATCTCAACTGCTTTGTTGAATTTTTTTTGAGTTTTGCTGCACAAAAACTTTCATATAACATTATATTTTCACTTTATTGAATTGGTCCGCGCAGCGGCTTCAATGACTTGCTTCTAGTAACAATAATACACACAAAAAAACGTAATACATGTGACAAAAAATAATCATATAACCTTATAACGTTATACATGAGATTTTGTCCTTTCTAACTCTAAAAAAAGAAAAAGAGGAGATCTCGTAACTTTTTTCCATTATATTTTCACTTTATTGAATTGGTCCGCGCAGCGGCCTCAATGACTTGCTTCTAGTAACAATAATACACAAAAAAAAAAACGTTATACATGAGATTTTGTCCTTTCTAACTCTATAAAAATAAAAAGAGGAGATCTCGTAACTTCTTTCCCTTCGTCGCCGTCGCCTTCTTCTTCACAGTCGACTTCACAGGTAACTTAATACTCTTCACCCCTTGAACAACTGCAAAAATAACAGCATTTAACAAAATTAGTATGTAACCAACATTGATATAACCATATATACTATCAATCGAATCCCTAACTTAATTCAACCAGACCATACTGGATCAAAGATTGATATAACCACATATACTCGCAATCAAAACCCTATCTCAACTAAACCAATACGTAACCGATTAGAGTTTGATATAACCATCTATACTCGCAATCGAAACCCTAACTTAATCTAGCCAAACCATTCATATAACCATATATACGAGGAGAAACATACGTAGTGTATCAATAGCAATGTAGGATCACACACAGTTTACATTCGCAAACTATAACAAAATTCGAATATATATAACCAACCTTTATATAACCATATATACAAGCAATCAAATCCATAACTTAATTCAACCATAGCATACCGGATCAAAGATTGATATAAGCACATATACTCACAACCAAAACCTTATCTTAACTTAACCAATACCTAACCGATCAGAGTTTGATATAACCATATCTACTCGCAATCAAAACCCTAACTTAACTTAGACAAAACCATTTATATAACCATATATACGATGGAAAACATAAACTGTTCAGAGCAGGGTCTGTGTATGAAACCCTCAATCACAGGGGCAAATAACTTAGGGATATAACCTTATATACTCGCAAATAACAAAATGATATATGTAAACAACCAAAAAGAGAATATATAACGTCATATAATGTTACGCTATAACATTTAACATTACAATGTTATATGTTATAACCTAATGTTATATGTTTACATTTGAACTCATATATATATGTATTATGTATAAGCACAGACCTGAACATATAACCATATATATTACTCAACAGCAGCTTAACAAAAGTACAAAAAACATTTCAAAGCCAGCAAAAAAACCAGTTAACCCTACTCTGTTGTCCATTACCTATATTGAATTGGTCCGCGCAGCGGCCTAACAGATCTGAGTATATAACCATATATGTTACCTAACAGCAACTAACGAAAGTACAAAAAATAAAACCCTAACAGATCTTAACATATAACCATATATGTTTCCAACAGCAGGTAAACAAAAGTTCAACATACAAAACCCTAACAGATAGGCAAGAGCAGACATGGGATTGGACTGCAAAACACCAACCTAGCAAATATACATAACCATATATACCCAAAGTTCACTTTTAGTTTTTCTTAGAAACATACCGAATGGATCGAAGCAAACGGAGGAGATTGACGGCAACGGGGATGAACCGAAGGGTTTCGACAGTGACAAAGATGCAGAATGACGGAGATGAATCGAACGAAATCAGAGATTGATTGACGGCGACGAGGATGTGAAACAAAGGTGAACAACTGGGACAAGGATTTGACGGCGACGGCGACTGTTGGTGAACGAGGGCCATTGTTGGTGGACGATGGAGATCGGCTGACGACGACAACAAAGAACGCCAGTGATCGAGGAATGGAGTCTCGGTTTTTTCTCTCTGGTTCGTTTTGAAAAAGTCTGGTTCGTTTGTTTTTCTCTCAGTCTGGGGGGAGGGGGGGGAGCGGGGAGGGGTTTTATAATGGGAAAGATTTTTTCAGATTAGGGTTTTTTTGAAATGGCTGAAAAATGGGCTGAAAAAATGGGGCAAAACGTTTTTAAAAAAGTAGGGGTATATTAGACTAATTAGGATTATTATATCCTTATTAATAGGTTAGTGGACTTAGGGGGTTATAGAATTTAGAAGTGGACTTATGGGGTTTGGAAAGTGGTATAGTGGACCTGGGAAAAATTCTCCCGGAAATATAACTCCCTATTTATTTATTAAAACAAGTTTATTTTTCCAACATTGGGTTGCATCCCCATTGTTATTTCTCTGACTCCTACAAATCCACCATTTGCCACTCGGAGCCAGTGCAAGTGTGTCGATTATGTGAATGTTATAGTGAAAGATTTCAACGCTTTGCTCAGGGAAGCACTGGACCAACTGCAGCGTAAATGGCCCGAAACAAAGATTGCCTACATCGACTTCGAAGAACCTCTACTCCAAGTTATACAAAACCCAGATGAATACGGTATTGTACAATCCTTCATAAAATTTCTTAAGGAACGAGAATTATAGTCTTTTCAGTCTATCTCTATATAACGTAATATGTCAGCTATGGAAGTTATGAAATGGAGCATCACTGATACAATTACTGATACAACAGTATTGTAATATTATTTTATTCTGATATTAGTATTTGGGGTTTCACTGATACAACTTCCAAACTCAAAGGGGTGTCTTTGATATTTTTGAAATGTGAGTGGTGTCTGTATTAAAAGCCAGGGGTGTCGCTGATTTTTAACCTAGAAAAGATCATCAAAAAACGTAGTACACGGCAAGGGATTATTAGAACTGTCATGAGTATGTATGGTGATCCGAAATGTTTTCCAAACTTGATCATTACGTACACTTAGTATTAGATTTTGTCTTGATTCGAATGAGAAGAAACAAAACAAAATTACCTTAAATAGAATTAGGTTCAGGGTTACGATTAGATACACAACTTTCTTTGGGTATTTGCTTCTGTATCTTCGAATCACAAATTGGGGTTTTCTCCGGTCTCCACCTACGGAGATCTTTGGAGTCGCTGCAAAGCTAGGGTTTTGGTTCGGGTACGGATGCTGAGAGAGGAGTCCATGAGCGCCATCTCTCCTGATGTTTGTTGCATTGCAACATGCATGTCTAATGAGTTAGTGATGGAAGTTGAACCTTCTGCCTTTCCTCTTCTTATCCAAGGGACTTTTGGCTCTTGCATAAAACTATAGCATATTTTTGGTTATATAAAATATTAAAATTATGACTGGTACACTCGATCGAAAACAGTAAAACCCAGTTAAATCAGCGGATTCCACTAGAGAAACAAGTACGAGAATTGAGTAATCTCACGAGTCACGAGTCACACCCCCTTGAAAAAGATGAACAAAATAGTTTTTTTATTTCTTTTTCCCCGACAGTCAAGGGCGTCCAGACCTTATTACTTGCACGTCAACTAATCCTCTTCTCGACTTGGTCTAAAACATCCATGCCGGGACTAGGATATCTATAAAAAAAAAAAAATACTATCTTGCGGCTTGACTCCAAAAATTAAACTTTGGTCAATTGGATAGAGAGCAAACACACCAACCAATCGAGCTAACCCTAGACCTGTGTAGAAATAGTTGGTAGAATAAAGCAGACTATTCGAGCACCTCTCGAAATTTGTACCCACTCCAGGTTGGGACTTGTGAGATTAAGAGGAAAGATAGTTTGATCGTGTCTATCGCAAATGAGAAGGCAATCTCTCCATCACTCCATTAGATTTTTTATATTAAGCACTCCTACTACACATTTGCACCTAAAAATTAAATGAAGAGAAATAGATTCCAATGAATCGAGATTAAGGCATTTGGTTGGGGTAACCACTGAAACAAATCCTCTACTCTTTCTCTAAAACCTTCTCTCTATATGCTTGTGAATGCATGTATTCTTTTCGAACCAAATTAATCAATCAAGTCAGTAAAGAAAGCATGTTGCCAATCACTCTAGGTGGTATGGTTGGTGTACATGTTGTTTTGGAAAATGTGGCACGGGCACAACAACGGCACAGAAAAAGCACAGGCACAGAAAAAAGCACCGGCACGTAACAACATGAGTAAATATAATGGGACAAGCTGTTATATTTATTTTCTAATATTTTGTGTAAATTACTTTGAACGATTAATAACCTCCTTGGTCAATGGTCTTTATTGTGGAAAACCTTATTCCAATTAGTAAGATGATTTTTTTTGATAAAAATAAACCCTTTAGTTCTTCAATTTTCAACTATGCCACCGAGTATTTTTGGGCCTTGCTTTGATTGGATGCATTTTGAGCCTTTATTTTATCTTTGGATGGACTTTTTTGGGGGTATGTACTACATAGGACTACTACATATTTTGGGTACCTAAAAATCTGTCATTTTTTGGAGCCTAAAGCCATGGCAACCTTGGGGCTTTAGCCCAACGCCGACCCTGTTCCCAGGCCAAATTGCCACTGGAAGGTTTTCAAATGGGCTATTGATCCCTGATTTTCTTGGAATGTATTTTAAACGTACTGCTTAATTCGTAGATTGTCTTCGTTGTAAAATTTTATATAATGAACAGGTACCAACCTCCTTATTTGGGCCATAGATTTCAATGAGTCACAATTACGGCAGTTAGTTTTGCATCAGCCACGAGGAGATTTGACCCACGGACCAGCAATAAGACTCTCTCTCTCATTTGCATGAATTTTTACATTTTCGATAATGATTCGCAAGTGTAAATATGATTGTTGTTACTAATCCAAGCTGTTATTTCTATATTTTGAAAGCAATCCAAATGGTGGAGCAGTTGAACTATTTCAAAAAGTACAAGCCAAACTCCAAAAGAAAGTTGGAAGGAAGAAAGCTAAAGAACAGATAAAGAAAGCCCTGTTTTACGTGAGCGCCGGCTCAGCTTTCACTTATTTTCAAGATGGCAATGGTGGGCTAAGGACACAGACTCCTCAAGAATATGAGCAATTCTTGTTGGCTTTGATACTGCCGTTTTTATAGGTTTTTGAAGAAACCATTTCAATTCTGATTTGTAAAAAGAGATTGTGGATAACACCAAACAATAAAAGGTTTAAAATTCTCTTTGCGACTTCCCAAAGGATAATAAAATCTCTTTTTGTTGTTGAAAAAAAAATCCCGTGCAAGATTCGTGCAAGATCTGTGCATATAATCTGTACCCATAGCGAATTTGGGTTTGTTTTTCACCGGAATTGGAGGAAGAAAAAGAGGCGCGTTTGTAGCATCAGAGAGAGTGAGACGACTGTTTATACAATGTAATATGCAATGCATGAAATGGATTATCAGGTCGACTTAGCTTTTGGAAAATGCATTAGATTCATTTGTCTTGATTCGAAGGAGATCAAAAACCAAAATTACGTACTCACTTTGGAAAAGAATGACTAATTGACTTATCTCCAGTAGTAATTAATCACCAAAAATGTTTCATCTCTAATTCTCAAAATTAAACAATAACAGGTTTAAAATTCTGAGTTTGCATGTTTTTTCCCCTAATTTCTCGGCTACCATACAGAGCACCTATTGAAAATGAGACCTCTACAAACCAAATGGTTTGTCTGCAAATATAGTTCACAAGGTCAAATCTCAGACAAGCCAAATGTTTCGAACCTCAAGTTTAGAAGATTTGCACCATCGTTAACTTCAAATTCTCGAGATTAATCGAGGTGTGCAAACAAACACAGACATTTGATTATCAAAAAAAAGTAAACAAATGATAATTTGGAGACAAATGGAGTATAACTCATATTTGTTACGAATCCAATCTTTGCTTTCTTTGCCAATTTATTTATTGCAAAGGAAGAAAGAGACATTAATTCATGTCTTCATTCTCAATCATGGGCATCTGATTACGGAGAGCGCAGGTGAAAGCTCACTGGGGGGCTCTTTGACTACAACCTTGAATTTGACCGGCTCGCCTTTAGTTATAAGTTTGCCGTCATTCACCAAGCATAAATTGCCAACTATCAAAAAGATTTTAGGGTCTGCCTGCGCTGAAATCGCAGAGAAGCCGACGCAGTTCAGTACGACATCCGTCTGTGGACATTTGCATGTGTTGCTTATAACAACATCCCATTCCGGTAGCCCTCCCACCACACGCCCGGTCTTCGTGACACTTGCAGTGATTGAAGATGGCTTACAACGTTTTGCAAAACCTGCATATATATCACATAATTTAATGAGAAACAGTTTTGCCTAATATAATTTATTATTATGTTTTAAATAGTCTCATTTTCATCTTTTGTAAATTTTTATTAATTTTAAGGCAAAAATGTTGGATTTGTATCGACGAGAAATCTATTAAAAATTAGTGTATGATCAAACGGTTAAAAATTCATACTAAAGACAAAAAAAAAAAAACATAATCCTTAAGAAACAGTTTTTTTTTTTTTAATTATCTTATCCTATATGGATTTTTTGAGCTTTAGTTTGATCATGGTCTGTTTGACTTTTTAAAATCTTTCTCCTAACGAATTAATATTCCCAAAAAAATCTGACAAAAAACAAAAATAAATTTCATCTAAGAAGAAGATATGCAAAAATAAATAAGTTATGCCAAACCTCCAACGCGCGCACACAATATAAAGTCGTACTAGCCAAAAAAATTTCGCCCCCATAATCCATCCCGGGAATAGTCTCCGACTCTCCGCCTTCAATTTTTCAAATCCAATTTGATTTATAATTTATATATCCGTCTACGTGTGAAAGAAAGAAAGATAAGAATTATAACATGGTAACGCAACTCATATGGCCAAAAATTAGAAAACAAAATAAAGCCTTCGTGGAGTACTCAATTGTAACAAAACCAAAATATTTGTATGAAAACCTTCGTGGAGTACTCAATTTATGGAAACTTTTCTTTGCTGATAAAAAAAAAAAAACAAAATCGAAATACTATTTGGAACTGGACGACTAACCTTGCACCGTGATTAAAAGAAGAACCAAAAGGAAACACAAAGCCTTTTGTGATGCCATTTTAGCTTTTGTTAGGGGTACTGGTTTGTGAGCTTTCTTGTTTGCTATGTCAATATTTATAGGCAGACTGGAAACAAACTGTGATCATGAGAATCCTTTCTGTTAAGCAAATTCATTTGCTCTCTTTAATTGCTTAACTCAGATTAGGCAACAGGTTACTTTGTTTTTCTATATATCTGGGCAAAGATTTTGTGTGGTTTCAAGATTTTAGATTTTGTCAATATTTATAAGAGGAGGACTAGAAACTAGGGGTGAGCATGGTCCGGATTGGTTCGGTTTTATAGTAAACCAAAAACCAAACCAATACCTACGGATTATAAATTTACAGAACCAAACCAACCCACAGTAGGCATAGAACGAAACCAATCCAATCCAATAAACTACGGTTCGGTTTCGGTTTTAACCACGGTTTGCTTTGAACTAAGCTATCTTCTTCAAAAAATATTTGAAGTACTTAAAATTACGAAGATAAATTAAAACAGTTTATATTAAAATCAATTTCATTCAAATTACCATAACAAACTAACATCAACCAACTAATTTAATAGTAGAGTACCAACATTTGCCTCAAACTAATAAAATGAAATACTGGTAAGTCACTAAAATAAACCAACTAAGAATATCATCTACTAAACATCTTAAGATAGTTTAATCAAAAAAAAGGTCAAAGATAATTTCTAAAACTATAGAATTGAAATGAGGCAGCAAAATGGCAGTAGCAGTACCATTGTAGTAACCAACTTATTTTATATTACATATATATATATATATATATATATATATTATACGGTTCGGATCGGTTTGGAACCATAACCGTGAACATGAATCCACAAACCAAGCCATATAATGCGGTTTCTAATTTTTTTAAACCATGACCAAACCATGCTACTAAAAAACCGAACCAAATCTTTCGGTTTGGACTGGATTCACAGTTTGACGGATTTTTTGCTCACCCCTACTAGAAACTGTCATGAGAATCCTTTCTTTGCAGTAAATTTATTTACTCTCTTTAATCGCTTAACTCGATTAGGCAACAGGTTACTTGTTTTTCTTTCGGATATAACTGAAATATTCAGGAAATTTAATATAATTCTACAAAATCAAGTGGAAGCCCGTGCCCCGCAGACCCCCACTTGTATCCGTCCCTGCCCGTAAGAATATATGAAATCGGCATTTGTTAATGCAATTTTTGGTTTTATACCATATATTGCCTCTGAGAAAATGGAAGCTAGTGGTAGAGCGTGTGAAAGTATGGCCCCATTTCGTTACAGGAAATAAGTACTTATTTTTTAGTTAAAGGTGATGTATTGTGAGAGTTTGACCTGTCTCGTAAAGCGAGAAATAAGCACTTACAAAATAAGAACCTTAACTGAACGGGACCTAATTATGATGACAAACATAATAAATAAGAGAGAAACTTATTCACGGCGGAGCCGTGAACAAGTTATTCACGGATCCACGCAATCTCAACCATCCGTTTTGGCAATCAATGGTTCGGATTTTAAAAAAACTATTCGCTAGAATAGTGAATAATTTTTTAAAATATGAACTGTCCAAAACACTTTTGGATACGCGCAATTGAGCATAGTAAACTTTGTTTACGATTTGCTCCGTACAGAAGTTTTTCTCAATAAATAAAACTCTGTGAGACGGACCGTGCCGATAAACTTTTATATATCCCAAGTATAGGAGGGGTCTTGGTATCCCCTTCCGGTCCTTTTGCAAGGTTTTACTGAGTTGAACAAGGGTTGCTGCGGGACTGGGCTTACAGAAATCAGAATAAGGTGCAATCAAACGACTACAGTTTGTGTTGATGTGTCCGAGTACGTCTTCTGGGATGCAGCACACTCGACTGAGAAGACATATGAAATCATTTACAAAAGCAATGTCGATGTCATTGACGAACTCATTTGGAGCTAAGAAGCCCATATATAATCCGGATAATTTAAATAATTTTGCGAATTATGCAACTGCAGGGGAATGTATAATGTAATATGTCAGCTATGAAAGTTATGAAATGGAGTATCACTGATACAATTACTGATACAACAGTGAAATATTATTTTATTCTGACATTAGTATTTGCCTATTTGGGGTTTCACTGATACAACTTCCAAACTCCTGGGGGTGTTTGATATTTTTGAAATGTGAGTGGTGGCTGTAACTTTTTATCAAAAGTCAGGGGTGTCGCGAACACTTAGCATGTACACAAGGGTAGGTAAATCCATCTTTATAGTCATTTTACCTAATCAAAACCAAAAAAACAATTTGAACTAGCCTCTGGAAATACTAAGAGCAAGTTTATCAGTTGTAATGTAAAAATGCTTGAGAACAGTGTAATTTTTTCATTTTACCTACTCACATCACTTTCAATACCACATCAATACTATCTATTTTACCTATTTTTTATTAAAATATTATTACTTTTTTCTTTTCTTCTTCTTTATCACTGTTAAAGTACAAATGGGGAAGAGAGAGGGAGAGAGAGAGTTGTCAAGAAACTAATAAAAAAGCACATACCTGGTGAATAGTGCGTAGCTATTTTTAGCTACCCAAAAATGAAAATGTATTTTACAGTTGTGTTTTGCTAATCTGGTGCAGGAGTGTTTTTGGGTTTTCCTTCTCTACTTTGACTAATTTTACACATATACCTCATCTGGTGGTGTTGATGCTCTAAGGTATTTTACCTTTTTGGAAAATGCTTTTGTATAAGTAGAGAGCAACTATTCACTAGCAAAATATTAAAATATTCTTCTTCTTCTCTCTCCTCCCTACCACTCCCTCATTCTCTCTCTACTCTCTCTGTCTTTCTCTTTTTTTAGTATATTTTATAAGGATGAAGATGTATAATAGAGATGATTGGTGTGGGGTTGAGAAAGATTTGAGTAGGTAAAATGAAAAAAGTGGATTATTGGGTAAGTAAAATACCTTTTAGTGATGTACATGCTCTTATTAGATTAGATTTTGTCTTGATTCAAAAGAGAAGAAGCCTTCAACAAGGGTTGCTGTGGGACAGGACTCACTGAAACAGGACTATCGTGCAATGAAACGACTCCGATTTGTGCTGACGCCTCGTAGTACGTGTTTTGGGATGCAGTACACCCAACAGAGACGACGTATGAAATCATCTTCGCGAGCAACCTTGACGCCATTAATGAAATAATTGGGAACTAATAATATTATCCTGGTCAAATCTCCCACAGATGCTGTCTTAATAAGCATATATGAATAAGGTGGATGATTTAAATAAATTTGTACGTGGACACCTTTTCTACCACTGCAGTTGGAGTCTGTAATATTATATGTGTCATCTCTCAAAGTCCTGAAATAATATCAGCTTCATCAAGCTTCAAGAAAATATACTAATGTTAATTTACTTATATTTTTCGATCTATAATGTTTTCTATGATTTAGATTATTTTGTTTATCAAATGAGATCTATTGCATGAAAAAATATCATACCTTTTGAACATATATAAATAATGTTTTGAGAAGACCAGATTAATAAAAGTGGACAAAAAAATTTGGGGGTATGAAAAATGTACGAAAGTAATACTCGCACTTCTTTACTTGCAATTTTAAATCCTCATAAAATGTGCTTGTGGAAATCCACAAAAATTAGGTATTCTTGTGCTTAATTAGCTTTTAACGAAATTTATCGACAATCGCATACCACCATCCATTACATACCACCGCCACTATTACAGTTCCTTTCGATGGAGTGATTTCAAAAGAAAAGAAAAGAAAGTTTTTTGATTTCTAGTCAAATCACTCATTTGGATTGACTATTTTGATGAGAAATGGAGAGAAAAGTACAAAAATGAAATGTTTTGATTGGCTTCTCCCCTTTTCACCCAATCTCACCAAAAAATGGTGAGATTTTGTGAGAAAGAGCTCCCATTTCTTATCACACCCTTTCTCACCATCCAAATGGGCTGTTAATGCTACCACCGCCACCGTCTTTATGTACGTTGGCACCACCATCATCACCACCACTCCAATATTGCTACCATCATCGGCACCACTCCACTATCACCACCACCACCATAACCACTCCAACCATCCTTGCCATCACAATCACTATGTCGTCATCACCCAACAGAGAAGACCAATGAAATCATCTTCACAAGCAACCTTCCACCCATTGATGACCTAATTGGGAACTAATTTCAATTATCCTGGTTTATCTCCCACGAATCCTGTCTTAATAAGCATATAAATAACGTGGATGATTTAAATAAAGTTGGGCACATCTTTTCTGCAACTGCAGTTGGAGTAATGTTATTCTCATCTCTCAAAATCATTAAAACAATATCAGCTTGATCAAGCTTCAAGAAAATGCACTACAATGTCTTGAATTCGGAAGAGAAGACAAGCAGACAAGCCCGAATTATACAGAGGAGCATTGAAACGCGAGGGTGCTTAACAAGGATAGCAATTTAGCTTAATGTAATGAATAACAAAATAAAAACTCCAGACAATACCAGGACAAAAATCTCAGAACCAGGGAAAACAAGGAAACTTACACAACTGTAGCGATTACTGCAGCGCATTGGCCGCGCAGTCATGCGAAAAGCATGAACAAGGTTTTGCTGATCCAAACTACAGAGCGGAAAACTGGTGGAGGAAAGGGAAGTGCGGTGATCGCTACTGAGGCAACGGACTCCGAAGTCCACATGGGCATATACTGAACCAGATTTTGGGGCCAACCAGCACTCTGCCTAGAGCCTTCAATTAATGTATGAGGGGAGATATCTTCAAAGATAATGCTTTACTGAGATGGTATCTGTCATCTTGTTCTGAAGTTTAAGGCTAAAATTCATTTATCGGAAACAGCGAGCCAAATGGACTGCTATCATCGAGGTTGGATCACTGCCCGTTTACTAAAAAAGGTTCCGCAACAATGAATGAATGAACCCAGGTCATAACTTCATCTCATACCACCACAGAAACAAAGTTTCCTCCAGAAGTCATAGCATCGCAAATCAAATCAGACTCTGCACTCGCTTTCTTTCGTCATTAATAAGAAATAATCATTACAAGTATATTTAGAAAGCTTCACCACAACTATAGGAAGACTGCAGAGCATTGGCAGCATAGTCACATGAAAAGCATGAACAAGGTTGTGCTGATCCAAACTACAGAGAGGAAAACAGGTGGAGGAAAGGGAAAGTGCGGTGGCCACTACGGACGCAATGGACTCCAAAGTCCCCATGGCCTATTCTGCACCGACTTTGGGGCAAATCAGCACCCTTGCCAGTGCCTTCAATTCCGTCTACGAGTGGAAATATCTTCAATCATCTAACTCAACTGAACAATGCCTTACATGATATCTGTCATCTTGTTCTGAGGTGAAAGGGTAAAATTCATCTGTTGGAAAGAGGGAGCCAAATTGATAGCTATCATCTCAGTTGGACCATTGCCCATTTACTAAAAAAGATCAGGCCACAATGATGGGATGAACCCAGGTCATGACTTCATCTCAGACACCACAGAAACGAAGTTCGGGAGTCAAAGCAATGCAAATCAAATCACACATTGCACTTGCTTTCTTTTGTCATTCATATGAAACGATCAAATACGAGTATCAATTGAAGGCTTGGCCATTACATCAAACTAAATAACCACAATATTGCTAACTAATTCTCGCAGGGAGCACAAAATTCTTCAAATATTTGATTTCATCTTATTGACTCATAATATGAAAACAACACCTCAAGCAAGTTCAATAGATTAATCCAAGTTTCTTCAAAAATTACCGTAACACGTATCAAATCAGAGCTACACAACACAAATATTCTTGCACTTGCACTTGCCTTCTCTCTGGTCTTCGTGAGATGCTCACCTATGTGATCTGAGCTTGAGCAATTGTGCGCCTACAATACACCGGGATCTGAAAGCGATGAATATCCTTCTCAAAGAAGCCGTGGAAATTCCAATCACGTAATTGGCCAAGTACCTCGTCTGTCATACTCCGCACGAGCCCAATCAAACTTCCCGAGCCCATTTCGTTTCAGGATCAGGAAACTGAAACTGCACCTGAAAAACTCGAACTTTCCCACACCTCAATCCCTTCAACACCTTCTCTACAAACAAACAGCCTCTCCCCACCGCCTTCGATTTGACTGATCACCCCTCTCTCTAAATCACTCAACTTATCAACATAATTCTTCCTGTATGACTCTTCACTAAACCTACTTTCTCTCTCTACATTTTCTTCTCTCTCCACCACTCTAGACCATACCTCCAACTCACCATTTCTCCCCACAAACACCTGATTCCTATAACAATGCACCACACTATTGCCATTGCCGCTTCCTCCAGTGTTTCTCAAACTAGGGTTCTTATCCACCAAATACACCCACGGATCTTTCCCTAACTTACGCAAATCCGCCACCGCCAAATCCCCCGATTTCGAACAGAGCTTGAATACAACCGACTCGTACGCGTCGACCGCCACGTTGGCGAACGAGTCCCCGAACCGGCTGCTCCGGCCTGAGCCCGGCTCGTTCGTCTCCCAGACGATCGAGCCGGACCTCGGGTCCCACAACCGTATATAACCGGCGAAACCGAACGCGCTCGACGTCACCGAGCTCCCAAAAACCAGCCCGTTTTCCGGCAAGTACGTCAGCTTCGTGGCCACCGTCGTCTTCGTCGAGCTCCCCGTCTGCCGGCCGAACTCCGACGAAACTTTTAAGGTCGATTTATCAAACGCCAAAACACAATTCTCTTTCTGGTGACAATCAAAAGCAGCAAAGATCGAGTCAGTCGAGTCAGTAATTGCGGTGACTCGGGCCTTATAAACCCTAGGATCCGACGGGTCGGTCCATTCGCAGGACCCGACCCGCCGACCGCTCGCCAAGCTGTAGAAGTGGATCCCACTGGCGTTTTCCGATCCGACGGCTGCTACCACCGGCAAAACTCGCTTTATCGAGGTGACGTCGTTTAGGTGAGTACGGATGGTAAAAGAGTGGGACAAATTGGAGTCATAGCAAGATACCTGGCCGCCGTGGGCGATGAGGACAGATCCGTCGTCGTTTGTGGTGAAGCAGGAAACGACGCCGTCGGAGTGAGGGGTGATGGTGGAGACTAGGGAGGCGTCGATGCCGTTCAAGGGGGGTGGTGCGGTGGCTGATTTGAGGAGGGGTTCGATGCCGTAGTAGGAGGCTTCGTCGAGGAGTTCTTGCTTGGTGAAGAGGCGGAGGGCGGTGGAGGGGAGGCGGTTGGAGCGGAGGAGAGAGAGGAGGAGAGAGAAGATTTCGGGGTCGCGGTCGATGAAGACCGGGTCGGATTGGGTGGCGGGCCGGTTGGAGAGGGCGGCGAGGAGGGAGTCGGGGCCGCCGGATTGGAGGGTGGAGACGGTGGTGGAGAAGAGCTTGCCGCCGACGTTGAGCTTGATTCGGTCGGAGGGGTGGGGGTGGAGGGTAGTTTCGGGATTTGGGTCTTCCATTTTGCGGACACCGTGTTTGCGGTAAACGAATTGATGGGCTGTAGTACGTTTTATTCTTTTATTAACCAGGTATTCATATCATACTTTAAAATTATAGGATGACAAAATTCGATTTGCTTTTTTTAAGAGAAAAAAAAAGGGTAATAAAAAATGGAAAGTGACTTCTACACTCCCATTTTTACCACATACACTCTTTTTTTTGTCATTATTTGGTTTGAATTTACTCTATTGCCCTTTAATGTGTAAAAAAGTGAACTTATAAAAGGGTAAAAAGGTAAATTCATATGAATAAGGACAAAAAAGGAGTGTATGTAGTAAAAAGGAGAGTGTAGAAGTCAATTCCCTAAAAAATAAGACTTCAAACTTCTCTTCCATTTAGAGTTTACGCCAGAAAAGAAAACAAAAATGCTATGGGTACATATGAATTGTACATATCAATATATCATGTACAAATGAGTTTTGTGGGGTCCACCTCGGGTCCCATAAAGATGATTCGAACCGCCCATTATTTTTCAAACATTTTTTTATAGAGCCCTGTAAAAAATCAGCACAACCTGATATCGGTAAGGATTTTTTCTGAAAGAAAAAATCCTTACCGATATCGGGTTGAGCTGATTTTTTACAGGGCTCCATAAAAATATGTTTTAAAAATAATGGGCGGTTCGGATCATCTTTGTGGGACCCGATTTGAGCCCCACAAAATCTATATGTACATTTTATATGTACCAATAGCATCACTCGAAAGAAAACGCAAGTTATATTGATACAAATCTGATAGAAATTGTGTGGCCTATAGCCCCAAAAAAAAACAAATACAACAAAATAAGAACAAAAAAATACAGAAACAACAAGAACAAAAAAACAAAAAGGGAAAGCCGTTTAGCTCCGATGTTGGACCCAACACTCCGCTCGCGGAGGTGGGTGGAGGATCGCCACCAGATTTGCACAGGGTCTGCATCTTGACGCCTTCATCGTAGGGTTAAGAATTTTCGACACGACACGAATCCGGCATGAAATTAGCGGGTTAGGGTCAGTTATTTCAAAAGTATTTCGGTTCTTTTTTCGAGCATTACTGGCGGGTTGTGTTTTCTCGAGTAACGAGGCCAAACGGCCAAGGATTGCTCGAGTGGTCTTGATAGCATCGTGCCTTGGCTGCCAGCATCGGGTGGCCACGGCTCCCCAAGAGAGGAAGACCACAACCCCTATAGTAGCAAAATGAGCCTATGTCCTTGTGGCACGAAAAAAACATGACTTTATATGAGAAATCATAATAGGGTTTTTTTTTAGCAACACAGCTCATTTTTTGAGCTTTTGGTTACAAAGGCAATCGCATGGGAAAGTTGGAGTAGAGTCCTTTTGGTTACAAAAGGCAATCGCCAACTGTACTAATTCTTATCGTAATTTGGGTCTATTTTGACTTCCAAAACTAGTGGACTGGGGCGAGCTGCTGTCCCTTCAAGGCACCGTTTCGGATTTACCGCAACTACAATATATATAATAATTATATATAATTATAACTCAAAAAAATTCTCATACTATGCTATTCATCATAAAATACATACATTAAGAATTTTGCATACATACCGTTTCGGATTCACATACATACTATGTGAATTTTGCAGTCTTAATGTATGTATTTTATGATGAATAGCATAGTATGAGAATTTTTTTGAGTTATAATTATATATAATTATTATATATATTGTAGTTGCGGTAAATCCGAAACGGTATTCAGAACATTGATCGTGCTACAAAATTCTTGGTTGGAGCTGGTGAAGTAGCAGAGAGATTTGTAGAAATCTTACCTACGAACGTTCTGCCAATAAAAGGAGGAAAAGAGAAATTGGGGATTGTGCTGTGCAGTAGGCTGCACGGCACGAATGCCGTCCGTTCAGCAATTCAACGGACCCAAAGTAATTTCTTTGATCAGCTGAGACCCAACCCAAGGTTATTGATGGGAAGATGACTTTTAAAAGTGCGAAACTATAAGGTGTACACACCTTGTTCGGTTCCTAGTTTTGTTTTGTTTTTGTTTTGTTTTTCAATCATTACCCTTTTTTTTTTCAATCATTACCTTATTTCTCCAATTATTACTTTCTCATCTCTCTCTATCTCTTTCCAATCATTACCCCTATCTTTAATCATTACCATATTTCTCTCTCCACCCACTACCAAAACTAAACTAAACTAAACTCTCAACCAAACAAAGTTATCTGGAGATTACGAACATATGAAAAATAAAAGTAACCGAAAATGCGAGGGGAAAACTATATATTGTTCAATATTTCTGGAAAGACCACCGATTTGTTTCATAATTAGTATTATGATTTTGATTAGTCATAGGCACAGCCTTTTCCTTCTTTTTTTTTACGACGTCGTGGATATAGTTATCCTATCAATTTAATTACTTCGCGAAAAGTTTAGTGCAACTTGGACTAAATTCCTATTTTTTATACGACCTATATATTTCCGTGCATTTGTATTATATTTTTTTGTCATAAATATTTAAGATTTCAAATTTGTCCTGACAAATAAAATCAGATGAATAAAAAAGCATAAACCTAATTTGAAGACGAAAGACCAAATAATCTAAGACATTGTCTATTTTGAATTATTTCTGTCTTTAATGAACTTGGTTTAGCTTATCTTATGGTCACAAAATTAATTATAGTTCTAGATTCTTCCTGTTAACACAAATAGGAAGGAAAGATAATATAAATCTTACCATACACAGAAAGGCCTAAAAGATGCCTTGCTAGTTTGATGATGGTTCTGAGAGTAGGGCCTATACAGTAAGGCCCGAGATCTCATGTGCCGAAAAATGGTGAGTTTCTGTGCCGAGTACATTTTCGGTCATTGGATCACACAATAATATTTTTATTTTTTTTGCCAAAACCGATAACAAAAAATATTGGAGTATTACGCATCAAAACATCAAGCAGAGCTCCCATCCCTTAATAAGGGATCAAGAATCCACACAGGAGGGAACTCAGTTCAAAAACTACACCACTCACCCACTAAACCCTTATAAGCCAAAACATGTGCTACATTATTAGAGCGCCTAGAGAAAGAAAAAAAATACAGCTATGAAAATCCCTCCCTAATGCCCTCACATCATTCAGAACAACGAGCACATCTTGACTAACTTCAATTTGGCCACTGAGCATATTGATTATAGAAAATCACACAATCTAACGGTCCAAATACACTCAACACATGAACAGACCATTTTTCGGCATAGAAAATCTCGGGCCATACATTAAAGCCCCCGATGTTTCATCTGGACTGTCCAGAAACCTTGTCCTTGGCTTTCAATTCAGCAAAAATAAAGGGTCCTCCCGATTGAAGCAAAGGACCCTTTTGAGTTGGAATGAGCTGTCATGATTTATGGACGTGGGCCATGTAGTCCTTAGAATAGGGGATGGGCCGTGTAGTCCTAATCGAAATTTATCAAGATTCATATTCGGATAAATAAAATAAAAAACCAAAATTCATATTGCATAGAAAAAGTATTACGGAATACCAATTAAAAAATATAGTAACAAATTTACTATCCGATCAAGATGGAACGAAAGACTAAAAAATAGAGACAGAAAGAATATTAAAAAATAGAAAGGGATTCAGTTTGGACAATTTGGGCAATTCAGTTGCCCACTAGGCAACCCTAAGAATTACATAGTAAAATAAACTACTAGTACTTGTAGTCTATTACCAAACAACAACTAATAACAAAAAACAAACACTGATTGAATGCACATGGGTTTGTGCAGTCGTACATTGTGAATCCACTTAGATCTTTTTCTCGATTCATCAGGGCTTGAGAAACCTCCGTTGCCTTATAGCGTTCATAACATGACTTTGGCAGCCGATGAACCTCATTTTTTGAACGGATGACCTTTAATGTATCCTACGAGTTGAACGTTTGGATCATTGATGTAGTCTCGGAAGTCGACAAAAAGAGAGCCTTCTTCATGGAACCTGAGCAATTGGGTCGATCAGCATTCAGCAGGGCTTTGGAATAAGGCCTTGGCCTGACTGTGGCTTAGAAATAATAACAAAGAACTTGTCCCTATAGCATTTACCCAACAATAATTCCAATTTGTACATATAAAAATAGAAATATTCATATGACATTTGTTATTACAGAAAATTAAATACATATAATCACGATAAACATTATTCTATTTCATCAAGTTTCCAAATATACCGAGGGGGGGGAAAATGCAAATTAAATGAGAAACAATTAAGGGAAAACACTTTTAAATTTCACATTCTCGAAATTCTTTTTCAGGCTTTCTCTTTATTCTCCTTCTCCTTCTCCTTTTTCGCCACGACCGTTCCGTCCGTACCGGCCATCATAGCGTACTTATCCTTCCTAGTGAGATTCGTGCACTCGAACCCCAAGGTCCCCGCGAGCACCCTCTGGATATAATTCGCGACGTCAATCGCCGATTTCCCGCCTTTGCAAGTCAATTCAACCGGCAATTGGTTCAAGAAAGTGATCTCGTACGTAGGCCTCGGGTTCATGAACACGAAGTAGGGATCCAAGAACTTATGCCCCCTCGCCGTCGTCCCGTAAAACACGCTCTGCCTCGCGTTAATCGCGACGGGCACGATCCTGTCCGTGAGCTCCGCAAACAGCGCGCTAAACCTCAACAAAAAGGGCTCCCTACAAGTAGTCCCTTCCGGGCATATCACCAAGTCGCCTTCCTTCAACAGCCGCTTGATATTCTCCGCGTCTTTCTCCCTCTCCCTCGACAACGCCACCGTTTTGATGGGCGAAATCATCTCCGAAAACTTACTTATGCTATACGTGACGCAACTGATCTTCCTCCCCAGGGCAACGGCGGTAACCACCGGATCTAGCACGGTCCGGTGGTTGCAAACAAAGAGTACACCACTCTGGCCTTCCTTGGGGGCAGGGGGAGGGGTGCCCTTAACAATGAGTTTGATCCCTAGTATCTTGTAGTTGTACCAAACTATTTTTTCGGGCAAGGGTATGTTGAGATATACCCTTAGGATTGAGAGGATTATGCCTATGGGCATCCATAGAAATGATAAGAGGGCAATTAGAGGGGTAGGCCTTTGGACCAAACGGCCCTCGTGAAATATGACTGGGCTTAGAAGCTTGTTTCTTGGTAGGGGCTCACATTTTGTTCTTGGCACCATGTATCCTTCCTGCAATATTTTGATAATAAGATTTGTTAGTTTGGAGTGATAAGTAGATTTCTTTTGATGCAAGATCTTCTAATTAATTGGCTGAAAAACGAAATTTTATTTATTTTCTGAGAAAATCTAGCATTAGTAATTAATTCTAACAATACGAATTCGCAAACACGCTAATATCCTTGCGACCGCCATATACAATCCGGAACGAAAACTAGGCTCCGTTCACTGTCAAGAAATCGGTGCCGGCGGAATTTTTTTTCCCGCTTAATTGGGATCATTTGACGAAAAAGAAATTTGTCAGAAAGTAAAAAAAAGAAGCAATAGTTTAATTGTATAGGGAACTAGTACGAAAGCAAGATTCTTGAAAAATCTTGTGTTGTTTGCAGGATGCGTTACGAGAAAACAACTGATCCTAGCTAGTTGAAAATTTGGAAATGGGGTCCTAGCTAACTACAACTTTCTTGCTAATTGAACAGCTAAAAATGCGGAAAAGTCGGAATTCATTGCAATTGCATGGGGCCTAACGGATCGATCGTTTAGTCGACTGAATCAAAAAAAATCTTCTATGATATTGATCTTGCATATCAATAGATTTGTAATGACGTGATACATTTTTCTTTTGATGTATAGACCCATAAAATATTAAGACTTCGTAAAATATAAGATCTTGCAATGAAATATCATCATAAAATTTTAATCTGGGGTTAAAATTTCGTAACCAAAGAACAAACACTCAAGATCAGAAGCTCAACGACAATTTCTAATCTGGGGAAAAAGGACCAAAACTTTCTTTAGGTAATTAATAAGGATTGATCTCATCATCTTTAACTGAATGGATCGAGATCCTCTGTGAGGATTTTCATCCGACCCGGACCGTCCAAGGAGGAAATTAATGGTCCGAATTAAAAACGAGCTCTTCCAGAAAAAAAGTTGATCGACAAGAATTATGTTTCTTAAACTATTCTTTCTCTTTCTTTTTTGATTCTAAAAAAAGGTGAGCAGGACGACTGACGTACTTGACCCCCTTGTAGGTGACCACAAGGGAACCAATTTGCCCTGAAATGTCCAGATTTGAGCCATAGCTGACAAGCGCTGAGAAGGAAATATTAGTCTTTCACCACGTCGCGGAACCTGTCACTAGAACCCCACCCAAATTCAGCTGTTCTTTCTTGACTTACCTATATATAATGTCTTGATATAGAGGGTACATTAATTAGTCCAATTAAGGCTATGTAGAAAGTAGAGGGGAAAATTAGGTTGGGTCATGAAGGATGCATGTTCGATAGGGTCAGCTGTCTTCTTCCCTATAGGTAAAAACCTTAAAACCTACTCCCTCCGTGCCATTTTCTTTGGATTTTGTTTTATGTTCGTGTCATTTTTAAAACTCTTTTATCTTCCAGCATGAATCTTCAAAAATATACAATATGGATCTTATTTGATAATTCTCGATTAGATCTATAATACAAAGTTTTTAAAATTATGAAAAGTATTATAAATTGGGAGATATAAGAGTTTAAAAAACGGCACAAATATCGAAAAAGACCAAAGAAAATAGGACGGAAGGAGTAGAAACCAATTAATGGAAGAGAGGAAACTTTTCATAAATGGTCCAATTTTTAGGTACTCCCCCGCAAACAAAAGATAGCTATCATACAATGTGAGTCACTCGTTACCTCCTAATCGCTGAACAGAAGTGTATGATAATTTGTCGTTACGTATATAGTCGGAGTACCACGAAGGTAACGCCACATGGTACGCCGTTAGGTAATTAAATATATGTAACCTCCATGTGGACTTTAATAGTAAGATTTGAAATCACTTGAAATGCTAATAAATGGTTCTGACCTGTAAGTACTTGGCATGCATGGATAGAGAGAGAGAGAGAGAGAGAGAGAGAGAGAGAGAGAGAGAGAGAGAGAGAGAGAGGTGACCATAATACTTGACTCATGGACAATGCATTGTGCCATAAAAGCTCTTCAACAACCAAACAACAATTCAAACAATCCAAAGAAGATCATAATCCCTTCTTAAACTAAAAAGCAACCTAATCAGAATCTCAAAATTTAAACACGTTTTAGTTCGTCTAGATGCCACCATGATCATAAAAGGCTTCACCAACCCTATCAACAGAATTTAATTAAAGACAATGCAGAGAGAGAGAGAGAGAGAGAGATTTTAAGTATACAATATATTTTGCATGATACAATAATGTGACAAAATCTACTTCACACAACAATGTTCACATAATTTTGCACGATATGTCAAATACTATTTCGCTGTCGGTCGAAAAATAACAACACGAGACCGCATAACATTGGCATGGCGTGTTGTGCATAATGTTGTGTTCGTATACTTACCAAAAAAAGGAGAGAGAGAGAGAGAGAGAGAGAGAGAGAGAGAGAGAGAGAGAGAGAGTTGAACGTACCTTGCAAACGGACATGAAATCATAGTCAGTCTCTCTGTCCCCCAACCCCAAATCGGGAAACTCTCCGCTGAATTCTCTCTCCACTGCCGCCCTCTTGTGTTCTCCGACCAGAACACCCGGTTTCCTAGCAAACCCGGTCGCCCTCCCGGATTTCGAAACCTCCAATTCCGTCCCGATCACCTTGTCAGCCCCCAAAAAGTTCTTGCAGAAGTGCTCCACCATGATCCTCGGGTTCGCTGTGACGACGTACCGCTTCCCGAAGGAATTGAACACCTTCCACGTCCGCGGGTGCACGTCCTCGGAGTAGAACTTGGGCAGGACCGACCTCGAGACGAGCTCGATGTCGCGGATTTTCAGCCCCGCGAAGGATATGAAGACGAACGTCTGGATCGCGGCGGATTCGGATACGAACAGGTAGGTGAAGTAGACGAAGGGGACCGATAGTAAGAGGACGAGTGCCCGTAGCAGGCTACCGGCTTCGAGAGCGATGAGCATGAAGTAAGGGAAAGCGCTTCTCGATACGAGGAGGGTGCCGTCTAGGTCGGCCGCGACGGTTTGGTTTGATCTCCCGTCGGTGCTGCATTTCGAGATAGGCGGGAAGCGGCAGGGAGCACCCATGGTGATGGGTGCTAGCTAGAGAGAGAAGAGGGAGGAGAGAGAGAGAGGGGTTTGTGTGTGTGTGTTTTTTTTTATTGAGTTTGAGTGTGTTATGTCAAGGAGATGAGGGGGAGAGGGGGGGGGGGTTTAAAAAGGATTGAGAGAGATGTGTGTGGGGTTTGTTTGTATTGCAATTAGCATGGGTAAGTATTTGTTGGTGTCTCGTTACTCGAATCAGTTTACGCCTATCTCGATTAATTTCTTGTCAAACTATTGTTTTTATTCTTGGGAAATTTTTAAATAGTGTGAAAATCAATTACTCCGTACTAGCATCTCACTCTATTGTTACATATATATGTGGCTGAGAGAGAGAGTGGTAATGAGGGAAGACTTCTATGGTTTTATTGTTGTTCGTTGTTTGACGTTTAAATTAGGTTAGCTGTAAATTAGAGAGAGAGAGAGAGAGAGAGAGAGAGAGAGACATCTAAAAGTGGTTGAAAATTTATAGAAATTTCGGCAGTTCAAAAAAAAGAAAAGGTGGTTGAAGGTCGTTACCAACGCCTACAACACATTCAATTAGCCTTCTTTTTAGTTTCTTGGCGCCGTACCATTATGGCTTGTTTTTGCTTTGGTTAAGCTTTGCATTTGGATTGGCTAGGCTCTTATCACGGCGTAACTTTATTATTTGGTTTTTTATAACCGGATGTTCGGGTCAGTTTGTACATAACTTAACTAATTCTAGGAGGGCCCTGAAGTTGACAGCCAGACAAGCGCCCTGGAGTAGCCCCGCGGTTTCGGAATGTTTGGCCTTCACGCGGGATTTGAACATGCTAACTTTATTATTAGATTTAGTTGCCTTTTTTCTTGCTCCTTTTGGTTTGTTTTCACATTCAAAAATTATTAAAAAACAAAGATTGTTGTTTTATAGACTTTTTTTTATTTTTGTTAATTTCGCTCATATTTTTTTTAAAACTATTTATTCGTCTAGATTCTAAATACTAGTATTAAAAAATCATGACTAAGAGTGTGTTCTACTAACTAAAATAAGTATTTTTTTGAATTAAAAGTGATGTATTGTGAGAGAATGACATGTCTCGTAAGACGGAAAATAAGTACTTACAAAATAAGAATCTTAGCAGAATAGAGCTTAAATTTTTTAAAATTTCACTAAGATAAAAATAATCTTAAATAGATAGTTCTTTTTTGTATCATTATTTTTTCGTGAATTTTTTCAAGCTTGATTTATTTATTTTCCTAACTCCTCTTATCGAGACAAAATAATGACTCAATGCTGGACGTGTTAAGAAAGGGCTAAAATTTGCTAAAAACTAATTGAATAATACATTAAGTTAGACAAAACCCCTGGCTAGGCTTTCTAATTTCTTTTTAAGCTCTTGGTATGCTTATTGAATAAAAATCTATTGCCAACAAAATCATTAACCATAGTATGTTGCGTGTGGTGTTGTTCTTCTTTTCACCTCAATAGTATGTTGCACGTAGTTCCATGGTACTCATCACATGAGTTCATTCCAAATGCATGGGAGATTTAACGATTTATTGTTGCATATGCACATGGAGGAGTCGATAAGCGTGTGACGTTTATTTTGCATTTCAGATCACCTGTACGAGAAAGTGTTTATATCCTCTATTTCAATACTTGTGTACAATCGTGCGGCTGTGATTGCATGAGAAGAGAGGAAGGTACTTGTGCGCGCGCATTCGAGCCGCTAAAATTGCACGAGAACAGAGGTAAGGAGGAAAATTTGTGTAATCTTGCGACAAAATTGCACAAAAGTAGAGGTACATACATTTTTTCGGTTCAAAACATTTGACCTCTATTTTGATCAAATGCCGCTATTTGTCGGGAGTACTCAGATAAAATGGACCTAGATGGGATTGGCATTAACATAAGGGGTTGCACAATCTAAAATTGAATTCGAAAAAACATAGGCCTCGGTTAATTTGGAGGAAAAAAAAAAAAAAAACTAGTTGAATAAAGAGAACAATCAATGCAGATATAGATCAAACTAAAAGATGTTAAGAATAGCGTACATTTTTTATTTTTCTTGATAACAACTGTTAAGGGACAGTCGGAAATAGAATACTGGACTCTAATAAAACCTCATTCCCCATGTTCGGTTGAATTTGTTTTACGGTCCTGCTAATAGGTGCCCCTGGGGCATCAGTTTAGGAGCAATTAATGATGTAATTTGAAGTTAATGATGTTTAGGGGCACCTCTTTAATTGTAATTAGTAATGTTTTATCTTGTTCAACGAATTTCTACACATTAAAATTTTGCTTACTTGGAAGCACTTCGTTGATTCTGTCACTACAAGAAAAATCACATTGGGTGACGAGTGAAAATCGTCACAAATTGCATATTTTTCGTCACAAATAGTAAAGGTGACGAAAAAATAATTGTCGACTAAAGGTTGTCGAGGATTCCTCCCTGGTGACGAAATCCGTTTTTCGTCACCCATAGTGCCTTTTGACGACGAAAAAATTCGTCATGGAAAAATCACTTGGTGACGGAAAAAATTCGTCACCAATTGTGCTTTTTATGACGAAACATTTCATCACCGTTGCCATAATTATTTGTCACCCATTTTCAATTTCGTCACTAATTGTGGCAAATAATTGATCAAGTCAAGCACATAGGCGACAAAAATAAAATTCGTCACCGAAGGATTTAATTAAAAAAATTAATGAAAAATAATAAAGGTGACAAAATATTTTGTCACCTAAAATTACAAATTAAAGACAATCAATGACAAAAGATTGTCGATCACCTACACTCTTCTTACAATACAATATTATCCTGTTCATTTCAATACTCAGACAAACAAATAAATTATACATTACCCCATATATAATAGCCAACATATCTTCATAAACCAATATAATCATGTCCAAATTAGACATCCATTAACCATGAAAACTAGGTACTTTACACCAAAATGTCCATCCACCCATAGGGTCTAAAGCATCAATGTCCCCATGAAAAAAACATGAAAGGTAGACCATACCATATATGTTCATCATAATTCGGTAGCATCATTAAAATAAAAAAAGTAAGACTCGAAACTTCAACCAAAAAGGAGTCTTCATAGAAGCATATATCCAAAAAAGAAGACTCGGAACTTCATCCAAAAAAAGAGTCTTCGTAGAAGCATATATCCAAACAAAAAGTCTTCATAGTAGAGCGTATATATACCATCTTCCTCGCTACCAAACTTATGCATATTCAATCTGCACACATGAAAAATAGGATAAAGTATTTTGATCATGATGTTAATAGAACACAAAACATTATGTAAACTCTACAATATACAAATGAAACAACAAGTGAGGACCTAACTCTAAATACAACACCAGTATCACGACCTTAAACAAGGAAAAGTTCACCGCATGGGATGATTAATGCACAGAACCAAACTTTTAAAGAGACAAAAAGCCTCATACTCTTGTATAACTTGGTCGCCTTTTTATCTGTAAAGTGTATGTCTAACAGCCATGTTTAATTGATCCAATGGTATAGTCAGATTCTAAGCATAGTTGTGCTATTATTGGCAAATATTTGTGGGAGCTTTACCCATGCCCGTTTGAAAAATTAAGGCCCATACTTATAATCCTACTGTATTTAAATGCAGAATGTAGAATAATAAAAGGATTGTTATGTCAAGCTACAAGATTTTATACACCTAAGGAGTTGTGTCCCCATATATGTCGTGTCTCTGCCGTAAAAAGGTGGAAACCCCTCTATTTTGGGACCTAAATGCAGAATGTAGAATAATAAAAGGATTGTTATGTCAAGCTACAAGATTTTATACACCTAAGGAGTTGTGTCCCCATATATGTCTTGTCCCCGCCGTAAAGAGGTGGAAACCCCTCTGTTTTGGGACCTAAATGCAGAATATAGAATAATAAAAGGATTGTTATGTCAAGCTACAAGATTTTATACACCTAAGGAGTTGTGTCCCCATATATGTCGTGTCCCCGCCGTAAAGAGGTGGAAACCCCTCTGTTTTGGGACACGACGGATCAGCAAACCCCAAACCAAATATCAGCATCAGATGGAAAAGTCCCATGATTAGCATCAACAACTACATCAGATCTCTATAGATGAAGATATACCACGGCAGTAATAGCAGAGCAAAACCAGAGCAGTAAGAGTCCAAAACCAAAGCAATAGCCCAGAAAGTCCATGATTATCAGCTACAACAGAAACCAAGTTGGACAGTGTCAAACATTAGGTTTCTTGAAGGAAAACCACAACAGTAAGAGTCCAAAACCAAAGCAATAATAGCCCAGAAACTCCATGATTATCAGCTACAACAGAAACCAGAAACCAAGCTGGACAGTGTCAAACATTAGGTTTCTTGAAGGAAAACCACAACAGCAAACAGCATAGCAATACCAAAGCAAGAGGAATACAACATAAACTATTTGTTTCTTGATTGACTATTTGTGTCTGTCCATCTATTTTGGATAGACTTATAGGATGTAGAGATAGTTAACATCAAACCAGAGAACATAAAAACTATCATAATCTCTATAAACAGAAAACATATGCTTAAAAAGGGCACACAAAAAGGCAGAAAACCAAACCAACAAAAATATATAGCCCACTCCAGCCCAGTTTTCTCATGATGAATTTAAATAGGGAAAGCATGATGTACTAACCAGCAAGTCGTTAACCGGTGAATCCTTGGTGTTTAAGAAACACCATAACACTAGCCAAAGTCCTCCAATGTTCCTCTTTTGCCTCTACTAGCTCGTCTGTCTTATTGTTTGCTGCTTCATTTCCTTCCACTTGCTCTTGAAGAAGAGCAGTACATGTCCGACTACCGCCAATTAATGATGCCACACTGCTTCATTTCCTTCCACTTGCCCGACTACCGCCAAGCGCCATTTAGAACATTGATTTATTATACGTGTATATACATAAACATATTTGTCCACCAATATATCTCCCTAAAGCTACAGCTTCATACTCCTTAAGTAAATCCACTGTAAGTGAAGGTGTTTTCTCACTTACACCTTCCAATTGTAACCTGTTATAAAATTCTAAATGCTAGATGGAAATCTTTGTAATAAGTCACCATATTTCTCTTGATACTCTCAATTTTGAGATACCTACTATGTCCCGTGCAGTTATTCTGGATTCATCATTGACGTTTAATCATCTGATTACATGAAATCCTATTTGCATCTTAATAACGCATAAACATCACTCTAGTAACATCAACAATTGCCATAATTAAAGTACATAGGTTCTGAAAAAGGGTGGACAGTTGAGCTACATCCACATCAAAGGATATAAAAACCTGAAAACAAAAACAACTTAAAATTAACACACTAAGATAATATGGATATATAAGCAGCAAGAAATATACCAAGGGTGTATAGAGGCAGAAGTTTAAGCGCCTCTGGAAGGATAAGTTGTCCAGCTGACGAAACTGTAGCACAAAATTTGCGATATGAATGCAGGAAGTAGTTCAAAGGTTTGTCACTTGTTCCCTGACTTGTGGAAGTGGACTGGAAGGGATTTCGTTCGCCACTACAGGTTAGATTATATAAATGATAAACATTCATCAGTATTCTTCGGTCATATAAAGTTATAATGTGAAAAAGGAAAAATAGCTGGAAAAGGAGGTGCTCCCTAACCAATCAACTGAAAAAAGTACTCTCACAGTAAAGGATCCAGAGCAAACCTTGCTTCAAGAAACAAGCAAATTGTGGGTCTAAGTCAGCTGAGCGGAACAGATTACTTAGCAAAGTTGTCCACGGTAGAGATAAGGCAGACACTCCTATTCTTCTTTGGCCATACACAGTTGTGTAAAGAAAAGCACACTGGAAAATAATATGCAAAAAGGGATCAAACGACAACCATTTTACATTTGTAACAAAGAAGGTCAGATGTCCAATAAGAGAGTCAGTACGAGGACAAGAAAGCTGGATAAGGTTTGCTATAAACAAGTCGAAATACTTCTACCTGAAAAGCGCATTCTGAGCCATCCTGCAGTTTGTCATCATGTTTCAAAGTTACCATTATAGTTTTGTCACAATCAATCTGCACAAGGGGTAACTACTTAGGAGGGGCAAATTCCATACCATTGAGTGAACCAAAATCAACTTAACACCATCAAAAATTACGAAACAGCAATTAGAAAAAAGACGAGTAGTGAGAAGAGCTCGGTCATAACACCAAGATTACACCAACTACTTTCCAGCAAGATAAACATTATGGTAAGTTGCAAAACTCAAAAACAGTTCATGCAAAAAGTGTACATACTGCACAACAATGAAAAGCATGGTTCACACTGACCCATATTGACACTGATCCGCACCGCAGATTGTTGTTTATATGAGCAACTAAATTAGAGGACCAAACCAATATTGATTAAAATGGACAGGACAAAATGCCAATGTTTGGACAAAAACAATCCTACACCAATCGATGCACCATTGACAGACAACGGTAGCTGTACTGCAAGAAGAAACCCACACTTCCCATTATTTAGACATTCTTAATTCCTAGTGCCACAAACTGCCCAATTGTGCAGCCATCAGACTGAGCTCCCAACGAGACTCGTATGACATTTAGATCGCCTTCCTTTTTCCTTTTTCCTATTTTTTTCTTTTCAAATGAGGTGTGAACCCTATAATCCAACCCATAGTGGCACCTCAAAAAAAAAAAAGTCTGATGAGTAAGAAAATAAAACGTCAAAATATAAAAGACCTATACACCCCTCTATACCCCAAAAATATCTACCATGTCTAAAACTGACACAAAGTAGGGTTGCACTCTCTTGAATCCCAACTAAACAAAGTAGAAATCAAAAGGCTCTTAATTTTAATCTAAAGTATCTCCTTCCCATCAAATTATATTTGATTCCTATATCTCCAAATTGACCACATCAAGCACGGTGGGATCATAACAGCATAACCCATAGCTTCCGTCTTCTTTTAGCCACTCTAGCCCCATACCATTCTTGGAGGAGCTCCACCACCGTCACCAGAAAAAACCACGACATGCCCCACTAAACAAGAACAGCATTCCAAATCTTCTTAGCGGCCAGACAATGAATAAACAAAATGCGCCACTAACTCTCCATCTCTCAAGCACATGGAACACCGATTCACCATAACCATCTGACGCCTTATAAGATTATCTATGGTAAGAATCTCATCCTTGGCTGCACAACAAACAAAAAAAGAAACCTTAGTAGGCGCTCGAGTACCCCAAATAGCTTTCCAGGGAAAGGAATTATTTGCTTCTCCAACCAAAACTAGGCAGAGCTAAGGATATAGAAATAGGGGAAAAGGGTTTGAAAGGGTAGTTCTCAGAGCACTCTGATGGATTTAATTAGGATAATTACAGGATAGGTTCAACAACCCAAGCCATTCCTTCCCTCATCGGTACTAAGATATTTGCTATAGGTTTTCCTCCCGAGGAGTGCAACTCTCTAAAGATCACCCTTTTATCCACCATGAAATAAACTCTTCCCCTGCCCTTTCACACTTCTTTGAACTATCTTCAGTGCTAGAGCAACTAATAACATTCTTTGGACAGTACGGGTGCTTGCGACCTTTATGTGTGTTGCAATAAGAAAACCCCAAGCGTAGGGTTAGGTCGGTTGAAAGCATAATAAAACCCGGAAGTCCGGGATCGATTCCACAGGGAGCGCGTCCAAATAGTTAACTTCGGAGATCAGCGAATGTCGAGAGTTTTAACGTTAGGGCCGCCAACCAAATTCGGCGTTGAGACGGCCAACTGACTGATTTTGGGAAAATGACTACTTAACCTAACTACGGCTTTTTAACTGGAGATTAACTAAAGATTAGGTTAAAGGATAACTAACACCCATAACTCAAGAGCACCCTTGTTCCTCTCTTCCGAAATGACTGGTAAACAGATTAGGGTTTCGGGAACATTTTGACAAACGCTCGGAAAGACATAGCCCTAAGCATCACGCGTGGCAAGAAATCGAAACCCTTGCCTACGAATGATCAAAGGGGTTAACATCTCCAAGCTTTGCTACGTAAAAATACCCTAAAACATGTTTACTATTTGAAATGAATTTTAGAGAGAGAAGAACAAGAAATACCCTTGGTTACGGGATGTTAATCATCCCATAACCTAATCTTGCTACACTACTCACACATAATCAAGGGAGAAGTGAAATGAACAAGGGTAAGGAGAGGGAAAAACGAAATCATGCTCAAAGTAGAAATAAACACTTGATTGATGAAGAACCCAAGTTAACTTACAACTTTAATGAAGAGCAACCACCCTAAACCCACCAATCAATGCTCCATTAATGAGTATTTGAGAGTTGGAGAAGAGATTGAGGTAGAGAGAGAAAGAGCTAGCTTAAAAATGATTCAAGATGACCTAAAAACGTGTAAAGGGGTTTATATAGTACCCCTTTTTAGTTACAAAAGAAAAAGAAAAAGAAAATAGAAATCTGCAGAAACTGGGGAATGTCTACCGGTAGACATTGGCCATCTACCGGTAGAACAGCTACGTGGCAAAAACTGAGGCTGCTTTGACTGAATTTCTACCGGTAGACATTGGCCGATTCAAATTGATGCAGAATGATGGCCTCACTGATCTGGGATTGAACCGGTAGACATTGAATGTCTACCGGTAGACATTGTATTCTGCCAGCTTACTATCAGCAGCTCATTGCAGGCTTGGTTCCGGGGTTCCACGACAATCCCCAAGCTTCGGAATCGCTCCGATGGGAGCCCTCGGATCACCGAACGTTTGTTGGAGCGAAACTTGGCTTTAATCAAGCCTTATTCACAAGAAAAACCTGTAATCACCAAAAACGCACCTTTCGCGCAATATCAATCAAAAACAAGGAGTTATGCGCGTGAGCGTGGCAAAAAATGAGCGAGATAAGCCCGATTATTTACACTATCACGGGCTTATCACACCCCCCTACTTAGACTTTGCTAGTCCCTAGCAAACGATGTAAAGCTCAAGGAAGACTACCAAATCTTCCCATTTGATCAAAAGGTACGAAACATATGCTTAAAATTTCAAAAGAGCAAGGGTTACAATAAACTTCATCAGACAGTGCAACAACTTATCCCAATCAACATGCCATGAACTATATCTATCAGACTTACGCAAGTGAAACACGTGAGTAAGCTGAGCAAAGCGAGCTTCGATTCCAGTCCTCACAAGGGTAACACTCCAAAATAATTACAACCCTCAAACAAAGCAAACGTATCCCATGCTTAGGTACAAAAGGCTAAAGCGAAACAGGGCCCAAACAGTTACGCTAGCAGTCAAAGGAAGGCTCAAGAAGAAAATGAAGCAACGACATGCAAGAGCAGACATAACTAACAGTAATAAAAAGATTCCGAAAAGCATTGCAAAGAGGCACCAGTGTACTTGACATCAACTAAGGACTTTGAGGCATGTAAAGAGTTCGGTTCGTCATAGAAAAAAGGATAAGCAACATGGTTACCGGTCTATGCTAGCTCGGTATACTACCCCACGACCGGAACCACAAAAATACGAATGCCCCCAATTAAAACCTTCAGTTCGACACAACCAAACTAAAGACAGAAAATTAAAACAGACTCGATAAGCAAAAACAAGACTCTACCACCGACTCGATAAATAAAAACAAGAGTTACTCCAAAGTCCACCACTACCACATACTACCACCAACACCATCACTGAGCTCCAGGGCCAAAAGCACGCTCGAACATCCCCGGATCATACTGCTGCTCCACCTCCTGAATTTCATCCTCATTGAGCTCATCCTCCGAGTACTCAGGGCTACGGTGCTCACCAATAGCCCTGTCCGTTGTGAACTCCGCAGGGGGCTCATACCGCTTCCCCGACTGCTCAGCCATCTGCTCATAATAGAAGCTTGCCTTGTGGTCTGCCCTCCTTTGGTCCTCCTGAACCTCCGCCGTTCGGCACAAAAGCTGACACAAAAGCCTTTTCAACGTTGACCCTTTCTTCTTTGGGGCAGAGCTAGAAGGCACATTGGACGGATCAGCCTGAGGGTCCCCTTGGGCTTGAGCTTGGGCCTGGGCACGGGCCTCCCTCATTTTCATTACATTCGTCCTGCTCTTATTCTCCGACGTGGCATTGATGATGCCCGAAGAGCTAGGGTCAAGCCTTTGGTTGTCCAGGGTGAGGCCATTGGCTAAGCACAGCTGGGTGATCATGGCGGGAAAGGGGAAGTTCAAACCTTTTCTGTATTCATGTTTGAATTGGACGAGCTGGTCGAAAATCCATTGGGCAAAGTCCATGGTCTCATTTGGATTCATGAACACGTAGAGCAACTCCAATTCATGCTCATACGGGGTTTTCTCCATACCGCGGGGGAACAGGTTGTAGTGCAGGACCTTATTCATGGTCCTGTATGCGTCCTTTAAATCACCCCCTATCTCGGAACGAATCCCATCCTCAAAAACCTCAGGGTAAATCACGCTCATATCCATCAACTCCCCACCAGGCCGAGGAAAGGTGATGGTTTCCTCATCCGGCCTAGTATTGCCCAGGTATTCAGCAATAACATTGGGGGTCACTACTATGTCAACACCACCCACAGTGGTCTCAATACTAGCATTAGCAATATCGTACTTCATACGAGAAAAGAAGTCTACGACCCAATTTTTAACATACCCCTCAACTTTCTTGAAAAAGTGCTTCATACCTTTGTCCCGGATGATTTGAATGTAGGCATTTTCGGCCAAGCTGTGCTCGCAAACCTGTCGCTCGCAAGTTACCTTTCGCCCATTGAGTGTGTTCACCCACTCCATGTGCTTTTTCCTCTCACCCTCCTCCTTTCTCTTCTTCCTCCGTTCCTCATTCTGATCACTGGAGGAGCCCTCGCCCCTTTTCCTTGTAGACATGTTAATCACTTTCCTTCCCCCCTCAGCCTTTGACCGATCGTATGTACGCATTGCGCTTGACATGGTGCAGAGATTTTCAGCCTTCAACAGTCAATCAATCAGAATCCACAGAGATATAAGCCCGAAATTCAAACAATCAACAGCAGTCACAATCCAGACACCAAACAGAATTCAGAATTCGGGGCTCACGCTATCCAAAAATGTGGAAATGGGGTTAGGTTCTTTTCGGTTTCCAGTGGGGGTTTTCAAGACAGTTCCGAACAGGTGTTAGGGTTTTGGGTCGAGAACTGTAGAAGTTGGGGGGTAGGATTTCGAATGGAAAGTAGACAGGAAGAGATGAGAGATACCTGGGTTTTCAGAGGCAGAAACGTGCGATCTCGGCTCGTCCTGGTGAGACCAGGAGTTGATCCTTGGAGATTAGTGTTGGAACTTGTAGATTCTTGAGAGATTCGAAGGAATTTGATGGAGGGTTTGGGTGAGGTACGGTGGTGGAGAGGAAGAGGGTAGGGTTTCGTGGGTTTTGGAGGGGTTAAAGAGAGAAAGAAAGGTTTAATCTGAGGTTGGGACCAAAAAAAAGAACCTACGGGGCCCTTTATACTGTTCTCGGACTGGTGCGATCTATCGGTAGACATTGAGTCTCTACCGGTAGACATTCCAACTCGGCCAACTGATGGTTCCACTGATTACGAATTGAACCGGTAGACATTGAATGTCTACCGGTAGACATTGCAAAGACCTGAAATCTGCAGACTTGCCCAGAACACTTCCCAACTTCCACATCCCACACCAGATAAGCTTCCGACCTAAAATCACAGCCCCGACCATCCTCCAACCCACCGGTATCCTAAGTTTAACAAGGAAATGGGTCTGGACACAGCTCAAACAAGGATCGAGGGTGATGATAAGTGGTTTAATCATAAAAGTAATGCCTTGTATCATTTTTTCAAACAAACCTTAGCCTCGTTTGCAATGCATGACCGGAATCAAAATTACCTAAGTATGTACAAGAGAAGAAAAGGTCTAAACTACTGGTACGAGAAACAAGGACACATGGGATACCACAAAATGAATCTCCACTCTGTATGCTTAACCGACTCAAATGCACTTTGGAGATGTGATACACACAGTTCATGTATATGCATCCGGGATGAGTTGCACAAATTTTCAATGGTGTAAACACACCGAACCCTTGCTACTTACGAACACAGACTGAGCATATGCTAAGTAACTCCATATAAGGGAAGATATCGCAAAAAATTTTAAAATTCTACGCAAAAACGAAAACATAAAGCATAAATGTAAACTCCCCCCCCCAACTTGAAATGAGCAGCGCCCTCGATGCACAAAGACGTAAAATAAGGAGATGGGGACAAAAGAATGTACCGACGGGGTGGAATGTCAACCACCCGATACCTCGACCAAGTTGAAGGATTTTGCGCCATTGTCACCGTCCGTCCGTAGCAAAGCTTCCAAAGCTCATTCCTGCAATCAGGCTTAAGAACCAACGAATCGGGAGACAAAAGACATTAGTACCGCCGGCTCGTGATAGCCCGGCACAAAAATCATTATGTACAAGTTAATAAACCACCGAATCGTCACGTGATTAAACGGGTACTACTATTCTCCCCATGTTTCGCTTAAGGTGTCGCAAAGCAAAAGAGACAACACCCTAGGCGAAACACAGGTGGCTATACCGGACCACAAAAGATTTGCCCTTACGAACCGGAGCTGGGTACACGACTTATTTGAATAGCGGCGTGCGAAGCTATAAACCCAAGTCAATGATGGGTACCCCCGAAGAGGCCGGGCCTTCCAAACAATTAAGTCCAGAAGTACGCAAAAGCTCCCCGTGAAAACATTTTTAGAACATTTCAAACCAACAGATTATCAACATAGACCGGATTCGTTAACTCTTCATCCGTATTCTCCACCGCAAAGTTTTCTAAAAATGGTTTTAGCCGTTGACCATTGACCTTGGAAATATAACCACTTGCGGGGTCCAAAATTTCAACCGCCCGTGTGGAAAAACTTTATGCACAACATGGGGGCCCTCCCAACGGGATCTCAATTTTCCGGGAAAAACATGGAGTCTAGAGTTATACAACAACACCTTTTGACCTTCCTCAAAATTTTTCCTTTGGATGGTCTTATCATGAAAAGCTTTGACTTTGGATTTATAAATGTCAGTGTTATCATACGCATCCCTCCTGATTTCCTCAAGCTCACTGAGTTGGAGTTTACGGTGAGCACCGGCATCGGGCAAACGGTAGTTCAAAGATTTAATAGCCCAATATGCCTTGTGTTCCAACTCAACCGGGAGATGACACGCCTTACCGTAGACAAGCCGATAGGGCGAAGCGCCCAACACGGTCTTATACGCGGTCCGGTATGCCCACAAAGCATCGGACAAACGTTGTGACCAATCTTTCCGGTTTGGATTAACGGTTTTTTCTAAGATATGCTTTACCTCACGGTTGGCGAGCTCGGCTTGGCCGTTGGTCTGCGGGTGATAGGCGGTGGAGACCTTGTGAGTAATTCCGTACTTCCTCATGAGGGCTTCGAAAGAGCGGTTGCAAAAGTGGGTGCCTTGGTCGCTTATGATGGCTCGGGGCATCCCAAACCGCGACAAGATATGCTCCTTGAGAAAATTGACCACCACCTTGGAATCATTGGTGCGAGTGGCAACGGCTTCAACCCACTTGGACACATAGTCCACCGCCAAGAGAATATAGAGGAAACCGCCAGAATTTGGAAATGGGCCCATGAAGTCAATTCCCCAACAATCGAACACTTCCACAACTAGGATATTGGTGAGGGGCATCATATTCCTCCGAGTCACCGCACCTAGTTTTTGGCATTGCTCACATGCGCAGCAAAATGCATAAGCATCCTTGTGAAGGTTCGGCCAATAGAATCCGCATTGAAGAATTTTGGCAATGGTCTTCTTATGAGAGAAATGACCGCCACACGCTTCGGTATGGCAAAATGAGAGAATCCCTTGGTGATCTTCGTCGGGCACGCACTGCCTAATGAGTTGATCCGAGCAATATTTGAATAGATAAGGATCATCAAAGAAAAATCTTTTCACCTCACTAAGGAATAGCCGTCGATCTTGTGGGGTCCAATGGTTCGGAATTCGCCCGGTGACGAGATAATTTACGATGTCGGCATACCATGGGCAACTAGACACGGCGAAAAGTTGTTCATCCGGAAATGTATCAACAATCGGGAGCTTTGAAGAAGAATCCCCGAATTCAAGACGGGACAAATGATCCGCTACGACGTTCTCCACCCCCTTTTTATCCTTGATTGTGATATTGAACTCTTGGAGCAACAAAATCCATCGGATTAACCGTGCTTTCGCATCTTGCTTCGTGAAGAGGTATTTCAAAGCGGCATGATCAGTGTAGACAATAATGGGGGATCCCACCAAATACGACCGGAATTTGTCTAAGGCAAAGACGACGGCAAGCAACTCTTTTTCCGTGGTGGAATAGTTCATTTGAGCCTCATTCAGGGTTTTGCTCGCATAATAGATGACGTATGGATTCTTGTCTTTCCTTTGCCCGAGAACCGCCCCTACCGCATAGTCGCTAGCATCACACATGAGCTCAAATGGCAAACTCCAATCCGGTGTTTGCACAATGGGGGGAGAGATGAGGCTAGACTTCAACTTTTTGAACGCTTCTTCACAAGCCGGGGTCCACTCAAACGGGGCATCCTTAGAGAGAAGGTGGCACAACGGCCTGGAGATTGCACTGAAGTCCTTGATAAAACGCCGATAAAACCCGGCATGCCCGAGGAAGGAGCGGATATCCTTAACACATTTAGGGGTCGGGAGGGTGGCGATAAGATCGATCTTGGCCTTGTCCACTTCAATCCCCTTTTCCGATACAATGTGGCCCAAAACGATACCGTTAGTCACCATGAAGTGACATTTCTCCCAATTGAGCACCAAGTTTTTCTCTTCACACCTCGCCAATACCCTCTCCAAGTTTTCCAAGCAAGCTTCGAATGAATCGCCGAACACCGAGAAGTCATCCATAAAAACCTCGACGATCTTCTCGATCATATCACTGAAAATGCCCATCATACACCGTGAGAAGGTTCCGGGCGCATTGCATAAGCCGAACGGCATGCGACGATAAGCGAACGTTCCAAACGGGCAAGTGAACGTCGTTTTCTCTTGATCGGCTAAGGCGACCTCAATCTGGTTATACCCCGAATATCCGTCCAAGAAGCAATAATAGGCGTGCCCTGCAACCCGTTCCAATATTTGATCAATGAAAGGCAGAGGAAAGTGATCTTTCCGAGTGCTAGCATTAAGCTTCCTGTAATCGATACATACACGCCATCCGGTTGTGACTCGGGTAGGAACTAACTCGTTGTTGGCGTTGGGCATCACGGTGATGCCGGATTTCTTGGGGACCACTTGGATAGGACTAACCCACTTGCTATCGGCGATCGGATAGATAATTCCCACGTCTAAGAGTTTCAAAACCTCCGCTTTCACCACATCTTTCATTATGGGATTCAAACGGCGTTGTGGTTGGCGAGAAGGTTTGACGTCATCTTCGAGGGCAATGTGGTGGGAACATATTGTAGCGTCGATCCCTTTGATATCCGCGATAGTCCAACCAATAGCTTTAGTATGCCGCTTCAAAAGTTCAAGAAGTTGGGATTCTTGCAAGCCGTCGAGAGAGGAAGAGATCACCACCGGGTAAGTTTCAGTTGCACCCAAGAAAGCATATTTCAATGTATCCGGGAGGACCTTCAACTCGAGTTTTGGTGGTTGGATACTCGAGGGAAGGGTCTTGCACTCAAGAGGAGGCAACTCTTCAAATTTAGGAGACCATAAGTCTGTCCCGCAAACATCGGCCATATCAAGCAAAGAGCACAAATACTCCACCTCCGGTGAGTCTAAGAATGTTGCTTCTTCGGTGGTAAGACACACCTCCAAAGGATCCTTGCATAACACATTGTCCACATGTTCTTGAACCAATGAATTGATAAGATTGACTTCATGGATGCACTCATCGTCCCCCATTTGACTTCCGATATTGAAAACGTTCACCTCCATTTTCATATTGCCAAAGGTAAGGTTGAGCAAACCACTCCGACAATGGATAACGGCATCGGCCGTGGCTAGGAATGGACGCCCAAGAATGACCGGAGTTGATGTTGCCGCTTGAGAGGAGGGAACCGGGCAAACATCTAACACGACGAAGTCCACGGGATAGATAAAATTATCAACTTGAACAAGCACATCCTCCACCACTCCACGAGGAACTCTAATGCTTCTATCGGCCAATTGCAACGTCACCGGTGTTGGCCGCATCTCTCCCAAGCCAAGTTGTTCATAAACCGAGTACGGAAGCAAGTTCACACTAGCTCCCAAATCTAGGAGAGCTTTCTCAATCTTCTTGTCGCCAATGGTGAGTGAGATGGTTGGACAACCCGGGTTCTTGTACTTCGGAACCGCATTGGTTTGGATAATAGAGCTCACTTGCTCCGTCAAGAAAACCCTCTTTTGAACATTCAACTTACGCTTTTGAGTGCATAAGTCTTTGAGAAATTTGGCATACGTAGGAATTTGCTTGACCGCATCCACCAACGGTATATTGATTCTCACTTGCTTGAACAACTCATAAATCTCGGCATTGGTGTTGGCATGGGCCGGCGCCTTCAACCTTTGGGGAAACGGGGCCGGTATTTGAGAAACGGGGGCCGTTGGTTCTTTTTCTTGAGATTTTTCCGGTTGCTCACCAACGGGAGAAGGCTCCGAGGTTGGTGAGTCAATAGGATGATCCGGAACTTGCACAATGCTTGGTGTCACCCGTGGCTTGATAAGCTTGGGAGGAATAGTCTTGTCAACTTCCTTGCCACTCCGCAATGTTGTAATGGACTTGGATTGCTCGGGACTAGGCACCGAAGAGCTTCCACAAAATGTTGTCCTTGCGGATTTACTTGGGTTTGAGTCGAAAGTTTCCCCCTCTCTTGTTGAAGCAACCCCACCGTGTTATTCAATTTGACCATTTGTTTGTTGATTTCCCCCAATGCTTGAGTGGTTTGGTCATTGAGGGTTGCATGACTTTGGACGAAAGAAGACATAATATCCTCCCATGACCGCTTGGGAGGTTGGAATTGATTTGGCATTGGCCCATGAGGAGGTCCCGGCGGTGCAAACCCCGGTGGTTGTTGGTTATGGGGAAACCTCGGCGCTCCTTGGGATTGGGGAGGCCGGAATGCTTGTTGTTGAGGTTGTTGATGTTGTGGAACTTGGGGGACTTGTTGAGGTCCGGGAGGTTGCGGGTCAGTCCACCGGAAATTTGGATGAAACTTCCATGCCGCATTATATGTTGAAGAATAAGGGTCAAGCCGTTGATTAACGGCATTGACCTCCACTGGACATGGACCCGTTCCTTGGAGAATATCTTTGACGGCAGGGAGCATTTGGCAATCTCCCGTGGCGTGCCCTGAAACATCACAGATAAAACAAAATTCTTCCACCTTGCCCACCGAAGCCACCCCCGCCACTTTATTAAGTTGTAAATTTTCGATTTGGCGGGAGAGCTGGGCGACTTTGTGGGCAAGGTCATGTTGTTCATTGAGTTGAAATTTTCCGGGATTGCTCGATCCCGAATTAAGCATGTTTCTCTCGGAGGGTTCCGAGCAATCCCAGGATTGCGTTTTCTCCGCCAACTCCTCGAAATAGTCCCACGCTGCACTAGGAGTTTTGGCCATAACTCCACCCTCGACCATGCTATCCATAAGAAGTCTAGTACTCGGAAAGCATCCCTTTAACAAAATTTCCACTTTTTGAAAGGGTTCGAAGCCATGGTGGGGAATGGAGTTAAGCAAATCCTTAAACCTTTCCCAATACTGGTAAAACGATTCCCCCTCCTTCTGCTTAAAAGTTTGGATTTGATTTATAAGCTCTTTCGTGAGATGAGGGGGAAAGAATTTTTTGTAGAAAGCCTTTGATAAATCTGCCCAATTCGCCAAAGATTGGGGCCTCATATTATTCAACCAAAGTTTGGCTTTGTCCTTGACAGAAAACGGGAAAAGTTTAAGTTTTGCTGACTCTAACTGGGCAGGCGTAGAAACTATTGTCGACACCATTTCCTCGAATGCCCGCATATGCGTGTACGGGCATTCCTTATCTTTTCAGTAAAATGAAGGCATTGAGTTTAGGTGATGCATTTTCACCGTAAAATTATTCGCCTCAGTTGCGGCCGGAAGAACTATGGTAGGGGCCGGCGTAGTACGTGCCGGATTCAGATAATCACTCATAGTTCTTTCGGCCGCGCCCGGGTTGCCTCCAGCACCATTGCCTGCCATTGTTTCTCTCGGAGGGGATCTTATTACAAAAGGAGTTCTTATGGGTGGTGGTGTCCTTGCCCTAACCCGACGAGGGGTTTTGGGACGAGGAGGAGAAAAGGACCGGTGAAGCCTTTTAGATTTAGGACTCCGAAAGGCTCCCCGGTGACCACCGCGCATACACTTAGAATCCTTCCCAGAGAAACAACAGTTGACAAAGCAAAATTAAGCAGACAAGAGGGGCTAGGCCGCCACCTCCTAACAACAGCAACAATGAGGGGCTATGCCGCTGCCTCGAAAAGTAAATGCAGAAAGTAAAAAGGCAGTTTATACTTACACTAGCTTCGTTAAACCTCAGGTTAGAGACACGCTCAGGTTAGAGGTATCCACCAGTTTAAGCATAAACTACGCAAAGCAAAAGTTAAGCGAGATACTTACAGTGGTTTGGCGAACCTCCAATAAGCTATAAAAGAAAGCGCTCCCCAGCAACGGCGCCAAAAATGCTTGCGACCTTAATGTGTGTTGCAATAAGAAAACCCCAAGCGTAGGGTCAGGTCGGTTGAAAGCATAATAAAACCCCGAAGTCCGGGATCGATTCCACAGGGAGCGCGTCCAAATAGTTAACTTCGGAGATCAGCGAATGTCGAGAGTTTTAGCGTTAGAGCCGCCAACCAAATTCGGCGTTGAGACGGCCAACTGACTGATTTTGGGAAAATGACTACTTAACCTAACTACGGCTTTTTAACTGGAGATTAACTAAAGATTAGGTTAAAGGATAACTAACACCCATAACTCAAGAGCACCCTTGTTCCTCTCTTTCGAAATGACTGGTAAACAGATTAGGGTTTCGGGAACATTTTGACAAACGCTCGGAAAGACATAGCCCTAAGCATCACGTGGCAAGAAATCGAAACCCTCGCCTACGAATGATCAAAGGGGTTAACATCTCCAAGCTTTGCTACGTAAAAATACCCTAAAACATGTTTACTCTTTGAAAATGAATTTTAGAGAGAGAAGAACAAGAAATACCCTTGGTTACGGGATGTTAATCATCCCATAACCTAATCTTGCTACACTACTCACACATAATCAAGGGAGAAGTGAAATGAACAAGGGTAAGGAGAGGGAAAAATGAAATCATGCTCAAAGTAGAAATAAACACTTGATTGATGAAGAACCCAAGTTAACTTACAACTTTAATGAAGAGCAACCACCCTAAACCCACCAATCAATGCTCCATTAATGAGTATTTGAGAGTTGGAGAAGAGATTGAGGTAGAGAGAGAAAGAGCTAGCTTAAAAATGATCCAAGATGACCTAAAAACGTGTAAAGGGGTTTATATAGTACCCCTTTTTAGTTACAAAAGAAAAAGAAAAAGAAAATAGAAATCTGCAGAAACTGGGGAATGTCTACCGGTAGACATTGGCCATCTACCGGTAGAATGGCTACGTGGCAAAAACTGAGGCTGCTTTGACTGAATTTCTACCGGTAGACATTGATCTCTACCGGTAGACATTGGCCGATTCAAATTGATGCAGAATGATGGCCTCACTGATCTGGGATTGAACCGGTAGACATTGAATGTCTACCGGTAGACATTGTATTCTGCCAGCTTACTATCAGCAGCTCATTGCAGGCTTGGTTCCGGGGTTCCACGACAATCCCCAAGCTCCGGAATCGCTCCGATGGGAGCCCTCGGATCACCAAACGTTTGTTGGAGCGAAACTTGGCTTTAATCAAGCCTTATTCACAAGAAAAACCTGTAATCACCAAAAACGCACCTTTCGCGCAATATCAATCAAAAACAAGGAGTTATGCGCGTGAGCGTGGCAAAAAATGAGCGAGATAAGCCCGGTTATTTACACTATCATGGGCTTATCAGCGGGTATATTAGCCAAAGGAGGGAGGGAGGGAGAGAGAGAGAGAGAGAGTCGATGTACCTCAGCTATCGCATGCAGCAAGAGAGAGAGAGAGAGGCTAGCAGGGATTTGGGGATTTCATTTCAGCGCCAGAGATGGATTTGGTTGTACTACGCTTAATATTGAACAGATTATTGAACCACTGCTAAACCTTCCCCCAATTTTCGAAACCCTAATTTCTAAACGACCAAACAAAGTCCCAAAGCCGAACCGAGAATCTTAGTCCAGAACCTATACATACGTAACGCTCCGAGAGAGAGAGATGCACCTCAGCTATGGAGTATCCACCACCTGAGGGCATACGCAGGCAGGAGCTAAGAGCGCGAGAGGAAGAGAAGGGAAGGGATTGGGCGTTTTCTTTTGGGGAATTCAATTTCAGCGCCGAAGTAATCAATTAATCGGCAAAATAAAATTTTGGATCCCAAAAATAATTAAGCACCCTCGTATCGCTCCGTAGGAACAAATTCTAAACTTAATCAGTTAATTATATTTTAATAATTGTTGATCTGAACCATTAGGATTCCACGTGTCACTGATTTCATCATTATCACCACAATTGAAAATCATCGGATATCGACAACCGCCTAATCGAATAACATTTAATGCATCCGAGGCATTAAAGTATTAGATTGCAACACCGGCCCCCAGCTGAGTCTTTTTTCTCGATCGGAGCTTTCCATCTTTTACATATGATGGAGTACATTATTTCATACCAAAAATAAAGTTAATCGAGTATCGCTACACAATTGATCGGACAAAAAAACTCATTTTGTTGACGACATTGTGTCTCGATAAAGAATTTTCTAAATCTGATCGACACAAAAATTTGAAAAAAAATTTAACCAAAAACGAAAACAAGAGCAACGGTCTGGATCGTCATAATTGTGTCATAGTTGAATGGCTACCGTACGTTCAAATACAACACAAGATTTAGTTTGTTAACAATTACACTGAACGTATAGAATTCAAAGGTCATTACCAACTCAATTTTTACAATGGTTGATCTGAACCGTTAGGATTTCACGTCTCATTGATTCCATTGTTGTCACCAAAAACGAAAATCATCGGATATCGGCGACCACTTGATCGGACAATATTTGATGCATCTCGAGGCATTAAAGTATTAGATTGCAAGACTTGACCTCCACCAAAGCCTTTATTTTTCAATCCGAACCGTCTATCTTTTACATACTACGGAGTTCATCATTCGTACCGAGAATGAAGTTGATTAGGGATCACTACACGTTTGATCAGACGATAACTATCATCCAAAAAATAAAATTGCGTCCCAATCAAGGAGCTTTTTAAACCTGATCGAGCCAAAGTTTTACGATAATGATTTAATCAATAAGCACAAAGAAATCAATGGCCTCGACTGTTTAAATAGTTTTGTTTTATTGAGATCCACTCAAATTTCTTGTAGTGGATAAACACCCCCACCCACTAAAACCCACCCAAAAAAATTCCCTCTTTAATGGACGACAAAAAAGAATTCCTCATCCAAAGTCTTTCCTTTTGTGAGGAACTATTTCGTCACGTAATGGTTGCAAGTATTTGTGCAACGTATGGAGGAAATGGATTAGTGACGAAACTTATTTTTTCGTCACCTTATATTTTTTTGTCCACCCCTTTGCTCACGAAATTTATTTTTTCGTCACTGATTAGATATTTTTGGTGACAAAATAAAATTTCCTCACCTTAAATTTGTCTACCTTCTTAATTGGTGACGAAAAAATATTTTCTTCACAAAATAGGCATATTTGGAAACGAAATTTACTTTCCTCACCAACATTTCGTCACGTATTCTCATTTTTCTTGTAGTGTGTTAGGCATTAATTGCATCATCTTGGCTGCCAACATTACCCTTTAGAATAGCTTTTGTTTTAGAAGCCAAAATAATAAGTAGGAGTATGATATACGAAAAATTGGTTTGGAAAGATGCTCTATTTAAGTCAACTCAAATTCAGGTGGCGTTCCGCTAAGAGATTTTTGGATTTTTTTGGGTTTTTTTTGTTTTTGTTTTTATTCAAAAAAAATTTGCATTTGTTAGTTTTGCGACAAATTTTTGTTGATTATTGATTTGTTTTGACGAGAGAAATCAAAAAAGTAAAAATTGAATAACTTTTTTCCAAAAAATCGGCTTTATCTTGGATATTTCAAAAAAAAATTGGGTAAAAGTCATTACTTTTCCATTTTTTTTCTTTACTTTAACATGTTGAATATGGATCTTATGTTACAGGTATTGCAAATATCTTTTAAATAATAACAATTTTATGAGGCTATAAATATCACATACACATTAGATGAATAAAATAGGTTTGGAAAATGTGAATAGTGAATTGGAGGAACAATCCTATCTTCTCTTCTTTTTCTCTCCCAACTTAGACGAAGGGTGAGATTTTATTTTTACAAAAAAAGAAGAAGTCAAGTTTTATGTTACTGCAATATGCTATGGTATTGACTTTTTTATTTGAAATCGAAATGTGAAGCATTCATTATCATGGAAAAAACCTTCAAGCAAGGGTATAGTTGGTACTTAAAATTATTTCTACCGTGACAATTAATGAAAGTTGGTGGAGCTAATAAGTCATTGCATGGGAACAAGAAACTAGCATTAACCATTAACAATAAATTGCACTTGATCAAATGCCCTAGGGGCATTCCTTAGCATTTGCCTTTGTCTTATTTCCAGTTGGCCAAGTACTCTGTTTTGAAGTGGGCGACGATTTGGTTACAAAGATAAGTACTCCCTCCGTCCCTATTTAATTGTCCACTACGGTTTTGTATGTATTTTCAACGGCTTATATCTCTCGATATATATTACTAAAAATATGCAATATGGATCTCGTTTGATAGAGTTCAATTTATTCTATAAGACAATGATCATTTAAAAAACATAAAACATAATATACGTCGAGAGATATAAATCGTTAAAAATACACGCAAAACCGTAGTGAACAATTAAATAGGTACGGAGGAGGGAGTAATTAAATTCGAACCCACCAAGAAAAAGCAACCATTAATGTACACGACGTATATATGTACCTAAAGGTCCAGAAAGAGTAATTCTACGATGAGGCAAGTAATTAAAGGCCAATTAATATAAGGAAGGGAAACAAATTTTGGATTCAAAGGGACTTGAATCAAATATTAACTAGGTATTTAATGCTTCGTGGGAAGATGCTGGAATTAATTTTGTTAGATTTCTTCGAGGATTCCGACCTAAAATCAATTCAATAAAAAAAATCTCTCATATCTAACATGGTAGATCAGAGTTAGGTCTTGGGTGGCCTTACTTCTGATGGGAAAGTCTTTGTCGGCCGAGTCAATCGCTCAGCTCTTGGATCTCCTGATTTGTCACCTCCACGTGCATCCGATCTGTGTGTGAGGAGGAGTGTTAGACTTGTCTCATATTGCTCATTTAAGCCACCCAAACCTAATTAATATATTTTTAGAAAATAATATAGGTACCGACGGGGGCGTAGGGAAATCATACCGACGGTCGAGCCAGGTCATCTCCGGCCACCGGACGGCAGATCCGAGCCATCCAAAAATTCTTTAAAAAAAAACCGAGGGGGCCTCACGCGGGAATCAATGGCATCCGATGTGTGTAGGGTGTTTGATCTAAACACTCTATTTTTCGTGTATATTTGGATAAAAGTAAAAAAAATATTTCCTTTTTCGATCCGTCTCGTCGAGACGAATCAATAAGTCACAAAAGTTCGGCATAGAACTAACTAGTGCAAAAAAAAAATTCAAATAAAGACAACATAGAAAAAGTGAAAAAAAAAACAATAAATCTAGGTACACTACATCCAACCACTACACCATCCACTACATGTGTTTGTAGAGCCCACTCCGGGTCCCAAAAAAATACAGAAAAATATTCATAAGTCTTAAAATAATATATTATGGGGCCTTGTAAAAAATCAACTCCAAAAAATATCGGTAAATATTATTTCTTGATTCGTAGGGGCGAAACTGTGCAGTTGAGCAGTTTCGCCCCTACAAATCAAGAAATAATACTTACCGATATCCATTGGAGCTGATTTTTTACATGGCCCAATAAAATATTATTCTAAAATTTATGAACATTTTTCTGTATTTTTTTGAGACCCGGGATGAGCCCCATAAAAAATATAGTAGATGATGTAGTGAATGGATGGTAGTGTATGTAACAGACGGGCCACGGAATGCAGTACGTTTCTTCAAAAGAAGAGTTGTGATGATAAGGAGAATCGAGAAACTTTCACACGAACTTTCTTTTTAACCAATTTCACCTTGACATGCAAATGGTGTATGGTACTATATATATAGTACAAAATTCCATTCCCCATGTTCGTTCCTAAAAAGAAAAAGGAGGCGTATTCTCTGCAGTCCAAGAGTCCCTGCAGTCAAATCACAGACGTTTATCTTTGCATCCAACGGTCTAAACTTTAAAAAAAAAATTCCAGGGAAAAGTTAAACTCTGAAAAAAAAAAATATTTAGATCTCGATCGTTAAAAATACCATCCAACAATTAGAGGCTGTGTTGGCGGCTTCATTTTTGCCTTTTCATTTTCCCATTTTCAAGTCCTTGTTGTTTGGCTGGGAATTGCAAAATGGGTTTTTGAAGAATGAGTAGTTCTCCTTTTCTAATATAAGGACTAAAGTTAAGAGTCCGTTTCAAATTTTCAAATAAGTACTTAAAAAATAAGGACGTATTTTCAAGCTTAAAAATAATAGGCTTATAAAAATAAATTTTTAATTTTTTTTTGCAAATTTGATAGATTTTATCTATCAAATAAGATCCATATTGCATATTTTTTATTTTAGTAAACCTATTATTTTTAAGCTTAAAAATTGTAAATAAGCAAGGAGGTAGGTCTCAACAAAAGAAAAGGGAGGTTTCAAAAGGGTACTGTTATGTGTACATATGTAATGTACATACCATGTATATATGGATTTTGTGAGGCACACCTTCTCGGATCTCATAAAGATGATTAAAACATTTTTATATGGAGTTCTGTAAAAAACCAGCTCAACCCGATATCGGTAAGAATTTTTCTGAATTTTTAGGCGCACAACTGAGCAATTAAGTAGTTTCGCCCTCACAAATTCAGAAAAAATCTTTACCGATATCGGATTGAGATAATTTTTTACAGGGCTCTATAAAATAATATTTTAGAAATAATGGGCAGTTTGAATCATTTTTGTGGGACCCGAGGTGGACCCCACAAAACTCATATGTGTACATAGTATGTACAAGCTCATATATACCCATAGCTTTTTCCTTCAAGATAAGGAAAGAATGTGAGATTTTAATTTTAAAAAAAGCTATTTTGTATGTTTGTTGAAAATTCTTATCAACTACTGTAGATTTAAAATTCTAAGAATTCCTAGAAGCTGATAAATTGTCTAAAATCTAGTAATTTCAAAGAATTGAAACTGGGCTTTGAGGTGCTTTTTGAATAACATTTCAGATTTTGAGTATTGCAAAAACTTATTTTCACTTTTTTGCAGCAAGGATTACCGACTTTTACGTACTGCAGTTTAATCGTAATTTTACAATTTTAGCAAAAAAGTTCATCTTCTAAAAACTGGTCACACAGTGCTATCACGAACACCACATGATAAATTTGCCTGTTTTTTTTTTCTAACTTAATAAATGCAAGCCAACTAATTGGGTATTTAAATTTACTTATTTTGAATTTTCCCTATCGGCTAGTATACTCTAGCTCCATCACATGCACTGTCATGTAAATTAATGTAGATATTTTAGGCTAAACAATATTTTCATGAGGCCAGCTTGCAAGTTGGCTGTTGATCTGCATGGTGTGGATCTCGGTCATCAATTTTCGGATCTACTTCGATGATTGAACGTGTTCATATTGTAGAGTTTGTTGAAATAAGAACAACCAGATAAACAGAAAAGGCGATCAAATACCGATCCATACCTAAACAAATCACATTTATCTGCTAAAAAATGGGCTCTTCACATTATGATCTAGCGCGGTCAATTCATTTTTTCGGAAAATATCTAAAATGGGGCAAAAAATGGAAGGTCAATCGCGGACTTGAGAGAGAAGCTGCCTCCTATTTTTAACTACTTTAGAACTGCCTTTACAAATTTTTCAACATCAACCAACTCCACTCCAAACTCATTTTTGTCTCTAATCTTTTATCTTGCTCGTGAAGAAAGAATTTACTTGGAAGCAATCGAAACCCCTGTAAATGGGCCATATACTTTCTGGAAAATCTAGTGGATATATTGTGGTTGAGGTTTGGAGCTCTCTGTCGAGCACTGCCCATTGTTTTGGATCAACTGTAGAGAAGCGTGTGCGGTTCAGTCTAAATCGTTCAGATTTGTTGAAATTTTTACTGATTTTAAGTACATTCTTACCGGTAAGAATGTGAAAACAAATCTAGACCGTTAAAAATACCATCCGATAATTGCGATCACTTAGATCGCACCTCTCAAACTACAGACAAGCCAGATTCCTTTTCCCCTCTCCTTAAATATCCATAAGCTGTTGCCAACGAGTTCCCACGTGCATGTGATAAGCTTGTGGCTAAGCCATAGCCACAGAGTTGTTGGCTCATTGAATTTTAATATTAATAGAACCACGTGCAGGGATCCCTCCTCTCTCATACTCTGATCTGAATATGCTCACATTAATGGAGCTTACACTGTAGGAGTACTATTTAGGAGTTGTTTGGACAAAAAAGCCAATAAGCCAAACAAGCAAATGGCTCTCCAGCAAAAAATAAGCCAATAAGCCATGCTTTCCTACAAAAAATAAGCCAATAAGCGAGGCTTAATTATTTAGCCGAACGCCCCTTTAGTTTTACTCTCTATAAAAAGTGAATTTTTTGGTCAAATGCTCTTCGGGGACCCTTTGGGTTGTTCTTCTAAATAAGTCATTTTGGCTTATTTTTTGTTCTTATTCAAATTTTTTTCGTATCACTTGGCTTATCATCATTTTTTTGGAGATTATTGCATCCTCATGATAGGAGGAATCTAAAAAGTAAAAAAATTTGATCGAAATCCAATTTTTTTTGAATAAAGACGAAAAAAGTGACTTATCGGCTTATTTTCGTCTTTATTCAAAAAAAATTGGATTTCGATCAAAAAATTTTACTTTTTAGATTCCTCTTGTCATGAGGATGCAATAATCCCCAAAAAAATGATGATAAGCCAAGTGATACGAAAAAAATTTGAATAAGGACAAAAAATAAGCCAAAGTGGCTTATTTAGAAGAACAACTTATTCACTATGAATACATCATTTGGCGTATACTGAATGTACATCGATATACGTATAGACTGATTTTTTTTTACAGAAACTCTTTATTCATATTTTTTTCCCCTGATAATCAGGTAGCGGGTGAGTTTGTGTGAACTTCAACTAATCCTGAGGAACCATAAATTCGCTGTTCACTAGCGGGGGCCCCACTTAAAACCAGAGTAAATGCTTTTCTTGGACTGACCCAAATGAAATTGATAACACCTGAGAGATTTTCAAACCTATAGAAACCTAAGAAGAGAGCAACCCCTTAATTACAAGGCCTTGACCACCGAGGCAATCCCGGGGGTTTGCAAGAACTCTTAAAGCATTATTTTTAAACCAATTAAAGGGCTACGACCATGAGTACTGTAACATACCAAATGGCACCTTTTTCTGGGCTCTTTCATCATTTCATTTTCTTTGTCAAATATGTAAACTTGGTACTAGTGCAACCTTTTTCTGCATGCCCCAATGAATCACGTACACAATGGTTTTCTCAGTGTCTTGTTATATATATCACAAAAGAATAGAACATATATAGTAGGGGCCGGATTAGATATATGTGAGGCCTGGCCCCTAGGCAATTCTGGAGTCTCAATTAAGGAGTGAGAACTCCAATCATAGAGAAAGAATTTAGGACTTCCACCAAACTTGGTTGGAAGAAGTTGGGTGGTCTCCCACATTTTCAGAAGTTAGTAATGAACAGAGGGATACTGATGGATCAATATTTTCTTGTGGACATGCAGAGAACCGGCCTACCCTAGTGGACCTCCTTGCAAAACGACATGGAAGAGCCCCATACCTTCGGTTTCTTAATTTAGAGCAGCATCTCCGACATGGACTGGAGTTGGGATATTCTCATACGTAACCTCGATATATATATATATATATATGGGGCGGTTTAAGGGACATCTAAAAAAACACCCCAAATCTCAATCTCATTGTTCCCGATCAAATTTTGATGATCCGAGCTGCTCAATGTGTGTAGAATGTGATTTTAGGGGTACTTACGAGAAATTGGCAAAACAAAATACCGGGAAGTGCTTGTTTTGAGCAGTTTTTAATTGAACCGTTCATAAAATCTGAACTAAAAACTGCTCAGATCAAGCCCTTTCCGGTCATATTTTTTGCTGATTTCACGCGGGTACCTTAAAAAACACGTTCTGATCACATTGAGCGGTTCATATCATCAAAATTTCATTGGAAACTATGAGATGTTTTTTTAGATATTTTTATATATATATTGAAACATGTACACATGATCTAATCCGTATTTGCTAAAGGAGAATTGCATGCGTATTACTAGTACAAATTTTGCAGAAACTGACTGTCCATTTTCGCAGTGGTTAACGTGCAAAAAAGTATCTCTATACACAAAGTATATTCGTATTTGCAAAAATGTGTGTCGAAATTCTAACTCCTTTAGTGTTTAAGTGGATATCACTCCCTTGATAATTTAGGGAGTTCACGATTCGTGATTTTCTAAATATTAGGCAACTATTAGATTGAGTAGGTCATCTTTATTTTGGTCTGTAGCTATTATTTGCTTATGCTCGCACTTCTCCTGCAAAAAACCTCTTCTCCCGTTTAGTTAATCTATTAATTTTTGAAGTAGCAAAAAAAATCTTTCTATCATCTAAATTTGGTACAGTTGAAAACATATCAATGGTACCTCTAAAATGAGACTAAAATTCATAAGATAAAAATATGTGCATTAATTTGGATTGGTTTAGGCAGTGGCAGATCCAGAAATTTCGGACAGGTGGGTCACTTTTTAATTATAAACTTAATAAAAATACCCACAATCTAATATAAAAAGATTATGCGTTCAAAAAAATATGACGAGAAAAAAAATGAATGTACTATTTTGATCTAGCACAAGACCTTACCACTTGATCTGGCAGCCCATTATACTTTATTTTGGGTAGTTTTATATATAATACTTTCTATTTTGATTCACACAAAAAAAACCCCGATAATTTCAGGTGGGTCATGTGACCCATCTGTGTCTACATTGGATCTGCCCCTGGATTTAGGTGCTGGTGTTGTTCTGAATAGTTAAATGTTCCATATAATTGGATGAAATGCAGACCATGGCAAAGTGTTGGGATTCAATTAAGCATATGTTAATTATTACTAATTGAATTATTTTGGAATGTTAGTTACTTTTTGTATTTACAATACATATATAAAAAGCCCTAGCAATATCGCAGAATAGGGTATAGTTTATGTTAACTTTTTTGTATTATTCTATCATCACATTGAACTTACGACCCGACAATCAGGCGAATAATGCTTTGTGGGATAAAGAAGAACGGTGGATAAGAGGTGAATATGGTATAACGGAGGTTTTGGTAGGTATAATTGATATGGGTGGATAAGAGTAGGTGGATAAAGAAAGAATGTGAGAAATTACTTAGTCGCCCTTATATAATCTCAAAAACATTTGGAGGGTTTGGGGGGGCACGTCGGTAATTCTCCACATCCGGATAAGCTACCAATGGTGTGTGGGATGGGAGAAGCTAAGAAATTGCGATTGTCTTAGTCTCTCTGAAGAATAAGCAATCTGGGTGTTAAGGGCGGATCAAACATCAGATAAAGACCCACTCTTCTGAGCTTATCGTGGCCCCACCCTTATCCCACCCTCTTCTCCCTCTAACAAACAGGCCCTAATAGCGAAAACTGTCGATAGACTCGATACAGCCTAGGTGGCTCAATCACATGAATTTTGTGTTATTTGTTCATTTGTTTTTCGTTTCTGCATTCACATCTTTTATATCCTGTCGGGAGCTCCGTTTAATATCGAGAATGCTCTCTGGCTCGAACACTTGAGTTGTCAAAAAAATATTGAGCATGCCCTGAATTTTAGTCTACGGACATTCTTATGGGGGTGGCTTATTACAGCTACAACCGCAATCAAGCTGAAATATCTCGTGATCAATTTAGAGGTGGAGACAAAACTTTTACTATACATTTATTCAGTTGTCTTCATATTACTCCAAAGGGTACAACTATTGTGGTCCTGGGGAGGCCTGGGGAGGCCCAGCCAATTACTAAAACCTTTTGTGTAATTTACACCTTATTATAAAGGCCTTATGTGACAGCCTACTCGCCGGTTAAGGGGGGCAGGTCACAATTTATAAGGAATGATCCATCCTACTTGTATAAGGCCTTTTAAAGCCGTGAGGGCGGGCCAAAGAACGTAGGAACTTCACAGCTAAGCGTGCTCATCCTGGAGTAGTCCAGGGATGGGTGACCCTACTGGGAAGTCTATGGTCTTTGGGCGTCTAAAGCGGACAATATTGTACAAAGATGGATGGGATCGTTGTAGGCACGCGACCGCACCGGCTCGGGCCCGTATAGGGTGCCGTGTGCGGGGCGGGGCGTGACAAGTGGTATCAGAGCTCAACCCTGGGCAAAGTGGTGAGTAGGATGCGCTCTGCTACCACGGACCCTAGGGGAGGGTTGCTAGGCACTGTGTAACGAGGACGTTACACCTCTAAGGGGGTAGATTGTGACAGCCTACTCGCCGATTAAGGGGGGGCAGGTCACAATTTATAAGGCCTGTATAGGGTGCCGTGTGCGGGGCGGGGTGTGACACCTTAGTTGAATCTAAAAGTCTAACTATGGTGGACTTCGGGTTGGTGCTGTGTAGTGAGGTGCACAACACCGTTTTGCGCACCTCTGAGTCGTCGAATGTGCATCCGACGGCTCGGATCTCATCTCAGCAATCAACAATTGAGAGCCGTTCATTGCCAAGATGAGATCCGAGTCGTCGGATGCACAATCCGACGGCTCAGAGGTGAGCAGGACGGTGCTGCGCACACCACTACACAATTCCATCCCCCGATTGAACTGTGGTACACCATTTGGTGTGTAGTCCTTCAATTTGTTTACAATTAAATTTTATAGATTCTTAAAAAAAAAATTCAGCTCATTCAAATATTGGTAGGGACTTGATCAATTTATTCACTTTTCTTGTATCAGCGACGAAAATCGATCAAGTCACCGATATCCAAATGAGGTTATTATTTACAAGGACTCTTAGAAACATGTTTCAAACAAACTAAACGACTCCGACTATTTGTGCAGGATTCCGAGGTGGGTCCCACACAATCCGGTATACTTGTGGCTCACCAATTGGTGAACCCATAGTTTTTTTTTTTCTTTTTCAATTTAAATTCGTTTTTTAACTGGCCCTAATATCGTGATTTTTATGAAAAACTATTTTTTTTTTTTTTTGGTTGTACTTTCAAAAAATTTGTTTCCCTCACATTTTAGAGGTTTTGGTCTTTAATTCCAAGTTTTGAGAAATAGTAGGAGTAGTATCCATTTTTCGTGTGCTTTCCAATTAAGGCAATAGCCAATAAGAATGTTTGGCCACGCTTTACACCAAAGGTCCTTTTCCGGAAAGTACCCATATTTTTGCACTATTCCCTTTGCGGGATATGGACAACATAACTATTTAGATCAAGCACTTATCGATATGCGTTTGAGCTGAATTTTTGCAGGGTCACCTATTTTAGCAATTTAAACAAAGTGAACGGTTTGAATCATCACAGTGAGGCCCGGAACAGAAGTGTGATAAAGTACGTGTCAAATGTAGTGTCCTTTGAACGCTCTCTTATATATATATACTCCTCTCGTTTTTGGATTCCTACAGAAAGAGGATGAAAAATAGCGAAATGAACTCAATTTTCCTCCTATTTTCTCTCCAACTTTCTCTCTTAATTATATTCTTCATTTCTTTTTCTTTCTACAAGTTTCAAATAGGGCATTAACTATTCTCTTAAGAAACGAACAGACGAACACTATTAGCTAGTTGGTTCGATTTTACAACCAACAAAAATTTCTAAGGACGGATCATCGGAGGTTTGCATTATTGTTGTCTTCAGCGCTCCAACATTAGTTGAGCTGCGTTTAAGTTGGCCGAAACACACAAATTTAAGCACTAGCCTTTTTCGTTCATAGCTCTGCACACAAAAAGTTTACGTATTTAGAACTAAATTAGAATAAAATTGCTCTTTTTGTTTGCAAAAGGAAATTAGAAGTTCCTATTTTTCAATTTTTTAGGATTTTTCATTTTTTCAGTAAGCATTAATTTGGATACGAATCTTTTTTGTTTATTTAGCTTAGCCCTTCAGACTTGGATAATAAAATTTAGGGAAGTGAGACGGAGACCTTAGCGACCCTTGTGTACTTGTGGTAGGTTTGGCCCTGATACTATTTGTCATTGCGAACTTAGGGGTTGTTCTTCTAAAAAAGTCATTTGGCTTTCCCGCCAAATTTTTTGTCCTTATTCAATTTTTTTTTGCAATTTGTGGCTTATTGTCAATTTTTTGGGGATTATTGCTTCGTTATGACGAGAGGAATCTAAAAAGTAAAAAATTTTGGTCGAAATCCAAATTTTTTTTGAATAAAGACGAAAAAAGTGGCTTTCCCGCCAATTTTCGTCGAAATTCAAAAAAAAATGGATTTCGACCAAAAAATTTTACTTTTTAGATTCCTCTCGTCATAACGAAGCAATAATCCCCAAAAAATGACAATAAGCCACAAAATGCAAAAAAAATTTGAATAAGGATAAAAAATAAGCCACTTTGGCTTATTTATCCGAACAACCCCTTAATCGAGATGCGTGTATGATATCCTAGTCAAAACACCCTATTAATACCCTATTAATTATCACAACAAGAAGATAGACCAATACGAAGCCGGCCTCTAATTAATACTCCACTCCAATCAACCTATTAATACCCTATTAATTATCACAACAAGAAGATAGACCAATACGAAGCCGGCCTCTAATTAATACTCCACTCCAATCAACAAGGACTGAACAGACTGAAGAATTAGGAGTACAAGCATTTATGAGGAATTTTTCGGTGCCGAGCGGGTATTGCCCACGTGACATCAGCTCGGCGAATCCGAGCCGTCCGATACACTTTTGGACGGCTCGGATTAAAACCCTATCTCTCCTAACCTCTCCCCCAAACACTTTCTCTCTCCAAATCTGAGCCGTTAAAAAATAAAAATGGACGGCTCGAATGGCCGAGCGGGCACCACATGGTACCTGCTCGGCACTGAAATTTTTTCCAGCATTTATATATAGTCTCACCTACTTAATCGGTCTGTTTTTCTCCCTTTCCTTAAATACAAGTGTAATTATAAGGGACTTTGATGATCTTAGCAATCACTTTCCTACAAAAACACCATGACCCATCATCAAACCTAATATTGGGTGGAGAATAATGAGAATAGATGACTTAACCCAATCGTACTACTATCATGGCTTGCATTAATGCCCAGCCGATCGAAAGAAAATTAATCAACCATCCTCTCAGAGATTATTATTATTATTATTATTATTAACAGATTAATTAATTGAGATGGTGCCCCTAGACTCAGACTGAACATTGAAGTGAGATGGGGACATGGAATTTAATATGTTGTTAGGGGGCCTGTTTGGTCTTTTTTTTATCACGAGCGGTACAAGAATATAAATATGTAGATTACACTGAATGGGATATTAGGTCACAATCGTACGAAGCCCAAGTGATATTAATGGAACAAACTAAGGGTGAATTCCTTACCCAAAAAAGTAATAATAATAGCTAAGGGCAAATTACCAAAATCACTTCCGGGGTTTTTGCAAGTTATAGATTTTTTTGAAGATTATTTATAGATTATTTCCTCACGTTTGAGAAATTTAACTACCTCATGTGTCACATAAAAAATTACCCTTATGCAGCCGCTTGAAAATTCGGCGAAATTTGTCTGATTTGTCGATTACAATGGACTGCACTCTCCTTTAATAGCTTGTGAATGGCTACAGAGGTGTGAAAATAGCTTTTGCAGACTAAAAAAACAGACAATTTTCCCTATTATTATCAGGATTTGATGATATCGTACAGATTTCGTCGAATTTCCTAACGACTACATCACGACAAGAGAGTAATTTGTTATACATGGGGTATTTTCTAATTTTCAATCATTAGGAGACAACCTGTAATTTCTAAGAACCTCAAGGGTGTTTTTGGTAATTTACCCAACTAAACAAATAACCCTCATTCGTGAGAAGAAATAATCAATCTTTGTTTCCGTAAGGATTAACTCCTTCACCTCCCCTAAAGAAGTATACAAGGGTGTCCACATGAGCTAATTAGTCTGTTTGATATTTTTTCTTCTGGAATTGGGAAATGTTTATATTTAAAGGGGTATTAAATTGGGATGTTCATGTTCCTTGGTAGAACTAACTTTTGTCATATTTAGGCCTTTTGGGGTGTTTACTTGGTTGGTATTGTCACGCCCCAAATCCGGGAGCATGACCGGCCATGCACCATGAAGCAATCATGGGACACGAAGCCTAATTAAAAAATATTTTTTAACAACTTGAAACAAATAAAGAAAAAACTGGATATTTTATTACAATAAAATGCGCGACTCCAAGCCAATATTTTCCTTAACCAAATGACACGATATCCGATATTCCAATCTCCAAATTCCACAATGAACTACCAATAAATAAAAGTGCGGAAGCTGTTTGACAATAGAAAATAAATAAAAATGCAGACACCCTAGAGGTCCAAACTCAAAGTCATGACAACACCGCAGAGTCCACTACAATGCCCCATGCACTAACCTGAAAATAAATGTGGAATAAATCCGTCAGCTGACGAGCTCAGTGAATAGTTAAGTATGCTAGGGTAAAGAATATAACGTGGCATACTTTTAAATGAACGATAACTGAGGGTTCCAAGAAATGGTTTCAAATAATGAGGGTCGATGGTTCAACAATTCATATCAACGAATTAAATAACAAACAACAAAGTCAATGGCTCACAAAAGGTATCGACGAGATGAATCACTGTTTCACAAGAACAATCTGGATAACAATAACATGCCTTTTATACCAATAGGTCTGCTCAATAATCTCAGAACGATGAACCACAATAAACGGAAATCCAAACCAAGGTGGGAACCATATCTTCCAATTACCAAGTACCAAATATCAACTGCCAAATATTTTCTCAGGGCATAGCCCGTTGGATCCAACACCGTACTTAGAGTCACCACAGGATGGCGCCTGGGACCTTTTCCCTAAGCCGATCCGGAATACAGTCACAGGGTATTTCACAAGTCTTTTCCCTATCCGTTGAGCACTAGAGTCAAAGGGTATTTCACAAGTCTTTTCCCTAGCGGCCAAAATCACCACGATATTTCACGGGTCTTTTCCTTGGACTTTCACAAATATAAAACATAATCCATGGTCCCAAACACATAAGAACAACGGCGAACCGGAGTCACCTGACCGGCCAGGATTATTCCCCGTGTCGTTGCAGAGTCACAATAATATTATGGAGTCAATAGATCAACGACAACAAAAATAAGGGCAATCAATCAATCATAATTCTATCAATGAACCTTGTATGCCAAAGGGGTACGTCAAGGGTCAACAAACAAGAGTACAATGAATAAGGATAATCTTTATCGAATCAACGATTAAACGAACTGTCAAGAAAAGATAGGCTCAAGAGGATTCCAAGAAAGGGATCACATGTTTAACCACTCACCTCGATTGGATAGATAAATCACGAAAAGCTATATTGCTCGAGTACTATGCTAGTCTGAACAAAAAGAATGCATGTACGGAAATCAATTCAATGAAAACGGCTACCCTGGTTACCACTGAAACTAATAACAATATAATTATTACTAATATTGATCCTCCTTAAGTTAACTCCAGGAACAACCTTATGGGTTAATCTCTCAATTCTCTCATCTCGACACACGCACACACTGCACATGCATACAGGTTCATAATATACTTATATATATACATATTAACACATGCACGCACCTCTCGATCTCTCTCCTCGCCACTAAATCCATAATTCTATGCATATCTATAACTATAAACAATATACCCAGGAGAAAAGAGATGATGAAAACATTAAGCTTACCCGACGATTCACTGATTCGGAAACTACCGACCAACTCTCAACTGCGGCGGCTCTTTCACGCTCTCCTCCCCAACGTATGGAATAAAATAACCCTACTTCTGAAACGTTTCCTCACCCTAATAAACTGCCCACGTTCAAACTTAAAACTTATCTTGTCTAATTACACAATCAACCCGACATTATTCTTCTTTTTTTTTTTTTATATTAGTAAGAAGTTCGAAAAAGAAAAATGAAAGATTTAATTATTTGTGTCAAAAATATTCACTCCGTTTGGTTCATCATTTTGAGAGTAACTTTTAACTCTCGGCATAGTTTTCAATAAATTTCTCTCTCTATCTCTCTCCACTCATTACCACTCAACTCTCAAAAATAACTTTCTAAAACCTTAACCAAACAAAGTGATTATTATTATTATATATTTTTTTAACTGAAAAAGTGGGATGTCAAAGGTATCTTGTCAATCAAGGATTGGGTCTCGGACAGGCAGTCGTTGCCTCTCTCCTTGTTCCCGTTAGTCTTTGTAATCTCTTTCAAAGATTAATTAAAACTCTTTTTTTGCTGTTAAAAAAAAACTTTTGTCATATTTCTGTTTGTCTATGTAGAAGAACTAACTTTTGTCGGCCCAATAATTTACTCATGGACCGAACATAGGGCTTTGGTTGAGAGTTTGGGCCCGATACATACGTTGGGCCAGTTTAAATTGACCAAGCCCAGTTATTAGCCCATGCTTCAAGGCTGTTAAGTTTCCACAACCTATTTGGATGGTGAGAAATTGTGAGATAAGAAAAGGAAACTGATTTTTGCGCTCCACTTTTTACTGATGGCGCTCCAATTTTAACTTGAAGTTACTAATAACTTTATGAACATGCAAAGTGGAGCGCCATCAGTAAAAAGTGAAGCGCAAATATCAGTTTCCTAAGAAAAAATGGAGTCTTTTATCACCAAGTGGTGAGATTGGGTGAGAAAGAGGAAGATGGCCAATCAAAAGATTATTTTTTGAATCATTCTCTTTAATTCTCACCAAAATGCTCAATCTAAATGAAATGACTTCATAAAAAATCATAACTCTTTCCTTTCTTTTCTCGTAAAATCCATCTATCCAAAGGAGCTATAAGAGCATCTTCTATCAAATTCTAAAAACTCTAAAGTAAAGAATGGATATGATATATTGAGGGGAATTTTGAAATTTGTTTTTTCAAATTGGCATTCGTGCTCTCAATTTTTGCTCTGCACTCACGCTCTCAATTCTTATACTCACGAATTGTAGTTGTTCAAGATGCTTTCATGATGGTGCTCTCACACCTGCATCCGCATTATTTGACTTAGTTATGTAGCTAAGAGCATCTCCAACCCATCTCCATTTGGCCACCAAAACTCCATTTTGGAGAATCCATGCCCTCCAACCCATCTCCATTTGGGGTTTCCATTTTGGAGACTCAATTCTCATTCTCCATATTTGGAGGATCACCTCCCAAATGGAGACCAATCTCCATTTCTCTCATTCACTAATAATATTCTATTTACTTTTTTGCTAGAATTTCGTCAATTACATTTAACTTTTAAATTACGCATCCATTTTCTACATAATTGGTATTATTAGAAAGACAATAATATTACCTTCAAGATGAATCTAATATTAAGTATATGTAAATGCATTTTGAAATAACATCAAATGTAAATTCAAACAATTTAAACTCATAATATTATTTTTTTTGTCGTTTACACTATCTTATCATTATATTGGTTTGAATAATGAGTTGAAATGAGAAAAAAAAACATGCATCTAATGAAAAGGAGGGAAAAAAACAATATCGAAAATAAATGGAGGAAGACTTGGGGGAGTTTTAAAGGTAAAAAATGAAGAATTGAGTTGGAGTTGTTGATTCTTCAAAATATATTTTTGAGTAAAATATATTTTTTTGTGTCTATAGAGAAAGAGTGAGAGTCGAACTCGCGAACTGTTAGATTCGTTTACGGCCTCAATGAGAGATGGGTTGGAGATGCTCTGAGGTCGGAAAGTGATCGCACCCGCACACCTTCTTCCTTCCCCTTTCCCTTCTTTCTCCCCTCAACAAATGGGTAGGGTTTTAAATTACCCACCAGGTGCCCTTTAAACAAGGTCGGAACTGTGGTCCCTGGACCAAGGGTTTTCCTTTCTCTCCTTCTTCAATGGGAACTAGGGTTTTACCGTACCAAATCCAAGAACTAGGGTTTTACCGTACCAAATCCAAGAACAACGGCGTACTCAAAATTCACCTGTGCGCATCGATCAGTAAACCCAAGAAGCAGCAGCAGCGGATATGGCGAGTAGCCAATCCACTATAGCAAAGGTGCCGTTCCATGTACCCATTGAAATAGCGATTGAAATCTTGTCAAGATTTTTTTTTTTTTTTGGGTAACTTAGCTTGAAATAGAAAAAAGAATGACCGAATATACAGCTTACAAGGGGCAAATCCCAGGAGGAAAAAAAAAAAAAGGAACAAAAATCTAAAACCTAAATAAACTATAGCAGATATTCAAAAACGCTCAAAACACCATTCAGAAAGGCAACTCAAAGGATATGGAGTCCTGAACAATCATCTCTCACACAAGAAACTAGATCATTTTGTCTCTTGAAGCCTTCAACATCTTTATTTTCTCTTTAAGCTTTCTTCTAGTTTCACGTCTAGCGGGCGTAGGTGATGTGGAATCACCCACCACCTGATGAGGTCCAATGAAATCGCCTTCCAAAGGGATCCTTGGAGGCTCTCGAAAACGCGTTGATCGACGGAGAGCCGCGGGAGGAAGCTCTTGTTGATTGTTTCCCCGAGCTTGGACAACAGGAGTAGAGACACAAGATACAGGATAACGCCCAACTGGAGTAGGCACAATTGCTATAGAAGAAGCACATAAAGAAGAAGAGATGACCAAAGGAGTTCTTTGCGCTTTCTTCCTCTTCACCTCGACCCATTCCCCTTTATCTCCATCTACTCTCTCTATTGTAGCTTGCTTTTGAATAACCGGGACTACTTGTCCTACTCGCTCCTTGGCAACGCACTCTTGAACAATCGAGCCCTCCTGTCTTACTGTCTCTTTGGCTTGCCACACTTGAGAAGGAGGAGCCTGAGGCTTGACTACTCAAGCACTAGTAGAATGGCCAAAAATTTTGCAAATGTGACAAGCTTGAGGTTTCCAAGGAACCTCAACTCTAATCTCATACGGCTCACCGTAACCCAAATTTACAACGAAGGACTTGGAGATCTCCTTATCCGCATCCACTTCAATACAGACACGAGCAAACATCAACCGGCTATGATCTTGGGTGAAATTATCAAGGTAGAGAGGGTTACCAATATAACTAGCACTATAACTCAATCCATCTTCGGTCCATGATTCAAGGGGAACATTGTAGAGTTTAACCCATACCGGAACACTAGAGAAGGCGCCTTTAGTAAGATGCATTCCAGGATGCCACTTTTTAATCACAATGTGTTTGCCCCCACAGAAGTATGGACCATTCTCAAGAATGTAGTCTAGAGCTGCTGCGTCTCTAAAGTTGAACACGAAAAAACCATTGTCTAGAGTGACAACATCCTCGGCGTCAGTTTTCCATACCCGTTGAGCCCAATATCTAACTTGAAAGTAGGATAGACGTTTGTCAACGAAGCAGCCCACAATTGCATTTTTCCATTTCAAGGCTCCGTTTTCAGAAATTGTAGTCGGAATCATGACTTGACCATTCTCATACACAATTGGAAACTTCTTAAGGTGTTTACCGAGTTTTCCATTTTTTACTAAAATCTTTCGATTTGTCCAAGCATTTAGATTAGCTTTGCCTTCTGATTCCACGCTCGGAGCAGAGAAGGGACCCTTGTCTCTATTGGGGGAAAAATTAATTTTGTCACCCGTACTCCTAATCGGACCCTGAAGAGGTGTCATGGACCCATGGTCACTCTACCCGTGAAATCTCTCCTCCGATTCAAATCCGTGTGCAAAACCTGGTACGCTCTCATCAAAAGCCCTCATTTTGTATCCAAACACCTCACCCAGTCCACTCTCAACCCCAGTCCCACTTTCAGCTCTCTCCTTGTATCCATTGTCAACACCAACAACAATCACTCGTCCTTGCTGCACTTGAACCATCCATTTCATGAGCATACAGCTCTTGATTTCCCTTTCTTGACCGAGTGGGAATATTTCAGCATTGTGGGTAATTGTAATGGCTTATTTTGTTTTTACAATAAGTGTGAGCATCCTGTGATTCTTTGCAATCCCGCAACCAGAGATTTTCGCCCAATTTCCAATGACGTATGGTGGGACATTACAAATATTGCATTTGGGTTTGGTTTCCATCCCAGTGCTAATGATTACAAGTTGATTAGGATTGTGTCTTGGGTGTGTACCCTTGACGAGACATTCTTTGTCCAAACTGATATGTACGAAATGGGCAGCAATAAGTGGAGAGAAATTGAAGCTAAAATGCCTTCGGTTTTTGGCGAGGAGGTTGTTGAAGCTGTGGAATATGAGATTTTGGGATGCAATACTTCAGCTTTTCTCAATGGGGTTTTCTATTGGGAGGCAACTGTTTCAGTAAGTGATGAAGTGATTGTTGTGTCGTTCGACATGGATAATGAGGTTTTCCAGATAATAAGAACGCCACATTGTTTGGGTGGGGTTCGGGAGGAAATAATTCCCCTTACCAAATTTGTGCAGCTAAAGGATAAACTCTGCTTGATTGATTATCATGACAACAGATGCCTTGATGTGTGGGTGTTGAACGAAAATGAGAAGTCTTGGACTTACCAATTCAACATTGGATGTTTTCCAAGAATTGAGAATATTGTGAGACGTGGGGACTTTGGGAGAATTATGCTTGTTGGATGTGCGAAAAATGGCTATCTGATAGTAAGGGTCCTTTTGGAACCTGGTGATGGAAAGTTATTTTTGTATGATCCAAAGAGCCAAGAAACTAAGAATCTTCTGGCTTTTGATCAGGTTCGACATCCAAGACAAATTTGTTTGTACACGGAGACCCTGGTTCCAACATAACGAAAACAATGAAGGCAAAAATGCCAGTGAAGTTGTGCTTAACGAGAACAAAAAGAAACAGAGGAATCTATGAATTCATGTATGAGACTCAGGTATCAGTCGTTCTTTTAAATAGTTCCTTTGTTCATCAATATTTTAGTTGATTTAGTTAACTATGTGTCGAAGTAGTCGCTTTCAAAACTGGTCTAATATACTCGTATTTACCACATTATGTGCTACCTTTGTGAGCCAGAAAATAGTTTCCTTCGAATGATTATGTAAAAGTGTATATTATGTGGTACTCAAACTATATATTTTGGAGCTGTGTTTCAGTGAACTAGCATCTGCAAAATGAACAATTGGCGTCTGCACGTTTTTGTTTCTCATGAGCATAAATTTTGTCAGTTTTGTTTTGTCGGTGTTTTAAAAGGCCTGAGGCGCATTGAAGCGGCAAGGGCCCCTGGAGCCTAAGTGATGAAGCAGAACACCTGAGTGAAGTGGAGAGCACATTGGGAAAAGAATTGTTAATACTTCATCAAGTGACCAAACAATCACCCCATACCTCTAATATGACATCTATTTGATTGAAAACCATGTATCATAAGACAAGTATCATTCTTTGAAGTCCTACATTTAGAACTTAATCATCTTACATAGCAATCAAATAACAATGTACTGTATGAAATAGCAACAAAAAAAACATAATATTCATCCATCCATCAAAAAACATAATATCCGACGTAGTATGAGAGTTCTAGTTTCTGGAAAGCCTGTATTGTGACTACTTGTTACAAAAAGCTGATCACTCTCAACTCTTATTTATCCCCTTCTTTGGTAAATTTGAACCTTGCCATTTTTGCCATGCTCTCATATTTACCACAATGATGTGCTCCATTGATGAGCTTGAAAGGAGTTTCCTTCGAATGATTATGCCATCTGACTTTAGGCTGAGTGATTCAAGATCCTCACGTGACCGCTCATGTGATGTGAAATGGGATCAGCTTCGGACGATCGAATTTGATGATCTGAACTGTACTTGTAAATCTCCATGTGTATGAGGTCTCAAAATCTTAATTGTTTGACATGGTACTACAAGTCTCCATGTTTTGGAGCCATGTTTCCAGTGATGTAGGATTTGCGATTTGGTGCCCGCACATTTGTGTTTCTTTGGAACATAATTTTTTTGTTTTGCTTCTTTGGTATGACAATGTAGTTGTATAACTTGTATCCTTATTTGTGACTGCACTTTTCTTTTCCTTTTTTTTCTTTTTTTTTTCCCCCCCTCTTATTGTGGGGTTTTTCAATGGAGTCTAAATCAAGTAGTTCACTTTGATGTTTTTGTCTCTCCGTTATTTAGTAACGTGTCCATTGCCCCAAAACTGCTATCCAATTCAAATGTGTTAATGTAAATTTGCAAGGATCCTGTGAAAAATATTTCTTCATATATGGGCTCGCTTGATTGTATTGGTAATTCTGTAATTGTATTCAGTTGTGGTTCACTGGTCTTCATGATTGATGCAACTGGTATTGTGTCCATTATCTGGCGATGTAGAAATGATCATTTTCTCGAATGGCTGAGAGAGTGGGGTTTCGTGGTAGCCGAGGTTGTTTTTGCAGCTTGATCTACGAGCCCTTTGGTAGCTGAAGCAGTGGCAACAAGAGAGGGGCTGCAGTTTGCTGCATTTCTGGGCTTCGATAAGGCCGCGCCAGACAAGAATAACTACAAAAATCAGCCTCTACTTAAGTTTCCATCTATAAATGATCATATTTGCTCATTCTGGATGGAGTTGTTCGTTGTTAGTACATCTTTAGATCTTCGAGATGATCCATACATCATTAAAAGTCGATGATATTTGCATCGCTTGTTGGAAAATATTACTCCATAATCATAATTTCCCATAGTAAGAGACACTCCATTTAAACTTTCAATTCAAACGTTTTAAAAAAATATATTCTAGACCGCTCGTATTATAGCCAAAAAATGGATTCTTTTCCGCATTTGTCCGGAACAATTGCTAGAGGTGTCTCACAAGTGTGGATCTCCCAAAAATACTCTTACGAGTAAGAGTATGATGAGTTGTGAGAATAATGTTGATTGTTTGGAACAATCCCATTCCTTATGGCCCCATTCTCCCTAACCTTTTTTTCTCTCTGTTTTGAGTGTTATGTTCGTATTTTTTGAATTTTCGTTAAATTTGAGTCATATTTTTTGAATTAATCATCTGTCTCAACGTGAAATGTCTAAAAGTAAATAAATTATGACCAAAAAAAAAAAGTGTTCACTAAGGAAAGTAAAATATACTCCCCAACCAACTGTTTTTTTTTTTTTTTTTTATGAAATGTCGTCCAACATGAATTTTTTTTTTTAATGTCTGTTCACATTTTTATATTTTTTGAATTCTCTCAGTTTGACAAATAATTAAGTCTAAAAATTACGACAAAAAATTAAAGAAAGAGTTACGAAAATAAAAAAAATACCGAAAAAACATTATACAATACCAGTAGTAGGAAGAATGGAGCCCATGTGCCCTTCAACGAAGGTTGAAAACTGCACCGTGGGTTTTGCATTTTCCTTCTTCTTTACGGGAACTAGGGTTTTTAATACTCTTCAAAAACCCAGAAAAATGGAGTCTGGACCTTTCGCAATTGGCTGAGTAAATTGATTAAGAAGAAGAAGAAGAAGAAGCTATGGCGGGTGGCCGATCTAATGAAGCAAGGGCGAAAATCCATGTGCCCATTGAAATAGAGATTGAGATCTTATCAAGACTGCCCGTGAAATCTCTCCTCCGATTCAAATCCGTGTGCAAAGCCTGGTACGCTCTCATCAAAAGCCCTGATTTCATTTCCCAACACCTAACCCAGTCCACTCTCAACCCCTCTCTCCTTGTATCCACTGTCGGCCCTCATTACTACCCGTCCTTGCTGCACTCGAACTATCCATTTGATGAACACACAAATCTTCGTTTCCCTTTCTTGACTAACTGGAGAGATATCCACATTGTGGGTAATTGTAATGGCTTATTTTGTTTTTACTACAAGGAATATTGTCCTCTGATTCTTTGCAACCCCGCGACCAGAGACTTTCGCAAAATTCCCAATGACGTATGGTGGCATATTTCGAATGTTGCTTTTGGGTTTGGTTTCCATAACAGTGCTAATGATTACGAGTTGATTAGGATTGTGACTTCGGAGTGTTTTAACCCTGCCGGGAAATTCTTTGTCCAAATTGATATTTACGAAATGGGCAGTGATAACTGGAGACGAATTGAAGATACGATGCCTCCCTTTTCCGGTGAGGAGTTTGATGATGCTGTGGAATTCTATGAGATTGAGATTGTGGATTATGAGATTTGTGGATCCTCTGCTTCAGCCTTTCTCAATGGAGTTTTCTATTGGGTGGCAAGTGTTTCAGTAAGCGGTGAAGTTATTGTTGTGTCGTTTGACATGGGTGATGAGGTTTTCGAGATAATAAGACCACCACATTGTTTGGATGGGGTTCAGGTTCGGGGTGAATTTCCATCCAACCAATTTAGGCAGCTAAAGGATAAACTCTGTATGATTGATTATCATGACAAGAGATGCCTTGATGTGTGGGTGTTGGATGAAAATGAGAGGTCGTGGACTAACCAATTCAAAATTGGATCTTTTCCAAGAATTGAGAATATTGTGAGTCATGGGCAATTTTGGAGAATCAAACTAGTTGGATTTGCAAAAAATGGTGATATGATTTTTTTTGAATGGCCAAAAAAAAGTAGTGATCTGATATTAATGCTGGACCTTAAGGAAACTGGTTATGGAAAGTTACTTTTGTACGATCCAAAGAGCCAAGAAACTATGAATCTTCTGGCTTTTGATCAGGTTCGACATCCACATCAAATTTGTTTGTACACGGAGACCCTGGTTCCAATATACTAACGAAAACAATGAAGACAAAAATGCCAGTGAAGTCGTGCTTAACAAGAACAAAATGAAACAAAGGAAGCTATGGAATTCTTGTATGAGACTCAGGTATCGGTCGTGCTTTTAAATAGTTTCTTTGTTTACAATGAAGAATATTCCTTTTCAACAAGATCTGCATCCGTATTTATATTTAAATGTATGTGGACACCCTACTTCCGGTCAAGAGAAACAATGAATCTTGAGAACCACTGAACATATGGGTAACGAGAAGAAAAAGAAGTAGCGACCGCAGCATTGAACTTGTGGAGCCTGATAGGTCAGTGTTTTGAATGCTTTCTCTGTTCATATTTATTTGCATTAGTTTAACTCTGCCTCAAAACAGTGGGTTCTGTTACCTAGTTTAAAGTTCCCTACTGTAACTACGTTGACGTGTTTGTTCATGAGCAACAGAACTGTTTGTTCCGAGTGGATGTGTACTCTGCATGAGATGGAATGAATTAATTTTCTCAACACTTTTTCTCTCGATGACAGTTTTTTTTTTTTTTTTTTCGAATGGGTGATTGTTGACCGTAATATTTTCCAATTCAACTTATCATCTTCCATGTAAATTATCTTTTGTTGGTTGAGCTCAATGCTTGAGCTTTTGGTGCATGCCCATCAGTATTTATTGTTTGGTACGAAAAGGGGTAATGGTGCCCCTGGCTTCACCCTCTTTAGTTCTTGATGAGGGGTGTTTGTTGTTCCAATAAATTTTAAATCCTGTGAATTTCCTTCAATGTGTTTAGAGTGCATTACTTAATACCAATTCTTCACCAAAAAGTTGTACGGCCGTGGAAGAGACTCATGTTGAAGCATAGCTACGCCACGTGATTATGAGGCACTGCTTGCAAGAGGATGCCCAGTGGAAGTAGTGTTGATTACCAATTTGGCATTTCACTTTCTGAGTTTTTAGATGGTATATTTCAAAATTTCTTGCTGTGCAAGAAGGGAACCCGACGGTTTGAGCTTATGTTTGCCAAAAGCTAATTAGAAGTGTTCATATTTTTCTCGCCTCCTTCAATTGAGATTTCAAATTGTTTTAACTGAGTACTGTGTAATTTGACTTGGTTGAGCATGTAATGCTGGAGTCTCTCTTTCAAGTCTCGTATGTAGCATTGGTGCAGAGCATTGCTGTTTCTTTGGAATGTAAATATGCAGGCTCTCCTCTCTACTTCTGTTATTAGAATGGTTTATGCATATTGGTACCCCTAGCTGCTGATTTTTACGCTTAATGAGCGTTTCTAGACAAAACCGGGATACTGAAACTTCTCTTTGATATTCACGTTCTCTTTCTGTGTATATTCCGCAATACAACAATCCATTGCCCTCAAACCTTGTCCTAAGAAAAGCTTAGGCCGGAATGTCGATTGCTTACTCGCCTGTAGGGAAAACATTTTCGTTTTCCATTACATGATAGGAGTACTACTTTTTTTCCCTTAGTGTGGGGAAAGAAAACTGTGCCGTTCCTTTTGATTTGGGTGGTGAGGTGTTTGGGGAGAAAATTGTGCCAATTCACAGCGGATACGAGTCGAAACTCACCGTTTCGAAAGTAAATCACTTGCGTTGTTTTTACTGCATTACAATGATTGCTGGAGAGGATTTGAGATGTGGGTGTTGAGTGGCTGCGAAGCTGAGCGATTGTGGATGAAGCAATCGACAATGCGGCCCATTTCGAGAATTTGGAGTTGGGATGAATTTGGGGAAAATGGTGACATGGTGCTAAAAGATGGTGAAATGTTCTGTTTTGACATGACCCAGTTATACCCAGGATATCACGAGCCTTCCGAAGCTCGTTAACGAGTTAAACCAAGCTTGAATAAACTATTAGTACTCGGCTTGTTGGACTTATGACGAATAAAAAATTCGAGCTACTCGAGGTCAGCTCAATAAAAGCTCGTTTGGGATAGGCTCGTCTCATGAACAAGCTAAATTTGAACATATTTTTAGAGTTTGTTAAGTTTTCAAGTAAAGCTTTTATTGAGCTGATCAACCACCCGTTTGGCTCATTTATCAGCCCTATGTAGTAACAAGTGAAGTAGCTTGCATTCGGTAAGCCTAAACTTTTCAGTATTGGACCGTTCAATTGCAATATACTTGTGGACCAATACTGAAAAGTTTAGGTTTACTGAATGCAAGCTACTTCACTTGATCGCCCATGATACATGAGTTGAACTCCTCCAAATATGATTTTTGATTGGTGCATTCTCTAGTTCATTTCGGATAAACCGAATATTGAGTCTCAAATCAATTTGAATACACTACATCAATCAATTTGGGTCCACTACATAATCCGGTTATCGGAACAAACTAGCTTTTGAAGTCGAAAAAAGATCTGAAATAAGTTGGGCCAATTTAACCCACCAATGAAAAAGCACCGAAGAATTAGTAATATAATGGCACATAGTATTGGCGATATATCTCACCTCCTTAAGGCCGTATAACAGTCATCAATGCATTTCTAACATTTTCCCAAAAAAAAAAAAAAGGGCCGTGTAACGGACTTTGTTAACGGAAAATTATTACGTTTTTTGGCACCGCCATGTGGTGTTTTGACCCTCTTTTCTACCATGAATTCATGTTGGGTTCTTGGGATCCGACCAAGTGTATGAACACCACATTATTAATATTAATATTTTTTAAAGAGAGGGTAAAACCCAACATTATTTTTAGAAAGGGAAATCTAACGACGTCCCATATTATGGATTCTGGGTTTCTATAATGATGCGGATCAAAAAAAATAATCCTATAGTCCTATGTGCCCATCCACCGAGGTTGAAAATGGGAACCTGGGTTTTGCGGGAAATTTTTCAATGACGAGCGGGTACCACGTGGAGCCTGCTCGTGCATTCGAGTTGTCCATTTCATGTTTGAACGGTTCAAATTTAGAGAGAGACAAAGGAAAGAGAAAGTGTTGGGGTGAGAGGAGAGAGAGAGTTTCAATCCGAGCCGTCCAAAAGTGAATCGGATGGCTCAGATGCGCTGAGCGGATGCCACGTCGGCAATACCCGCTCGGCAATGAAATACTCCTCGGGTTTTGCATTTTCCTTCTTCTTCAATGGGAACTAGGGTTTTTACTGCTCTTCAGAACCGAAGAAAAATGGAGACCGGACTTTCCGCAATTGGCTGTGTAAATTGATCAGTAAGGAGAAGAAGAGTAGGAAGCTATGGCGAGTATCCAATCAACTGCAAGGGCGCAAATCCATGTGCCCATTGAAATAGCTGTCGAAATCTTATCAAGATTGCCCGTGAAATCTCTCCTCCGATTCAAATCCGTGTGCAAAACCTGGTACGCTCTCATCAATACCCCTCATTTTGTATCCAAACACCTCACCCAGTCCACTCTCAACCCCAGTCCCACTTTCAGCTCCCTCCTTGTATCCACTAGCGACACCAGCAACAATCACTCGTCATTGCTTCACTTGAACCATCCATTTCATGAGCATACAGCTCTTGATTTCCCTTTCTTGACCGAGTGGGAGGATTTCTGCATTGTGGGTAATTGTAATGGCTTATTATGTTTTTATAAGTGTGACTATCCTGTGATTCTTTGCAATCCCGCGACCAGAGATTTTTGCCGAATTTCCAATGATGTATGGTGGGACCATACGAATGTTGCTTTTGGGTTTGGTTTCCATCCCAGTGCTAATGATTACAAGTTGATTAGGATAGTGTCTTGGGTGTGTACCCCTGACGGGAAATTCTTTGTCCAAACTGAGATGTTCGAAATGGGCAGCAATAAATGGAGAGGAATTGAAGCTAAAATGCCTTCGGTTTATGGCAAGGAGGTTGTTGATGCTGTGGAATATGAGATTTTGGGATGCTATACTTCAGCTTTTCTCAATGGGGTTTTCTATTGGGAGGCAACTGTTTCAGTAAGTGATGAAGTGATTGTTGTGTCGTTCGACATGGATAATGAGGTTTTCCAGATAATAAGAACGCCACATACTTTGGGTGGGGTTCGGGTTCGGGAGGAAATTATTTCCCTCACCAAATTTGTGCAGCTAAAGGATAAACTCTGCTTGATTGATTATCATGACGAGAGATGCCTTGATGTGTGGGTGTTGAACGAAAATGAGAAGTCTTGGACCAACCAATTCAAAATTGGATGTTTTCCAAGAATTGAGAATTTGGTGGCACGAGGGGAATTTTGGAGAATTAGACTAGTTGGATGTATGAAAAATGGTGATCTGATAGTGGAGGTCCTTTTGGAACCTGGTGATGGAAAGTTATTTTTGTATGATCTGAAGAGCCAAGAAACTAAGAATCTTTGGGCTTTTGATCAGGTTCGACATCTGTGTCAGATTTGTTTGTACACGGAGACCCTTGTTCCAGTATAACGAAAACAATGAAGATAAAAATGGCAGTGAAGTCGTGCTTAAGGAGAACAAAATGAAACAAAGGAAGCTATGAATTCATGTATAAGACTCAGGTATCAGTTGTGCTTTTAAATAGTTTCTTTGTTCATGAATATCTCTGTACACTTTTTTTTGTTTAAGGCTCCGTTTGTTTCGATGTAAAATGTTTTTCATGTAAATTATTTTTTCAGAAAACAAATTTCAAACTTTTATTTTTCTGTGTTTGGTTGGCACATGAAAATTATTTTCAGAAAAGGACAAAATAATGTAGAGAGAGAGAGAAAGGGCTTAAATGGTGGAGAGATTTGAAAATATTAGAATTGAACGTTGGTCAAAACTAACGATCGAAGAAATTGAGCATTGAGGATTATAGTAGAAGGCAACGGGTTCATTTCGGAAAATAACTTACGGAAGATTTGAGGGTAAGTCATTTTCATCCAATTGATGAAAAATGTTTTCCTTATTTTTTACACAATCAAACACCGAAAAATAGGTAAAACATTTTACCGGAAAATATTTTACGCCCAAACAAATGGATCCTAAATTAGGATAATCTTTTATCTGGGTCAGAGACAAAAGTCTTTTGTCTGGATTCAGGATCAGTGAACATAAATTTGATTTGGTAGTTTAGAGCCTAATTACTATGCTCATTCTTTATTATCATAATTTGATGGAATTTATCTAGGTTAGAGCCCGATTACTTTGCTCAAATCTTTATTAACTGATAGAAGTTAATTATCTTGTTCTTTTATTTGAATGAGGGTCTATTGAGTAGTGGACTATGAAGCACGGACACTTCTAGAGGTCGAAGTATCGCAGTGTCGGGACACGGCAGAGACACACGGGGACACGTATGGGACACGTGGCGTGTCCCATAATTTAATTTAAATTTTTTACGGGGACACGGGGGACACTAATGGGGACACGACAGGGGCAAACTGTAATTTTTTTTTAAAAAATTTGGGGGTCAAACTGTAATTTTTTTAAAAAAATTTGGGGCCAAATTATAATTTTTTAAAAATTTCAGGGTGTCAAACTAAAATTATTTATTTATTTATATAAATAAATATACACGTGGCGTGTCCCATGCCGTGTCCGTGTTCCCATTTTTTTAGAATTCCCGTGTTTCTGTGTCCGTGTCCGTGCATCATAGGTAGTGGATTATGAAACGGAATTTTCCTTAGTTGTTTTAGTTTGTTTTGTGTTTGAGACTGGAATTGTTCCCCCCCCTTTTTTTGCCAATATTTTATACATCAGTGGGGGTTAGCGGGGGAAGTTAGTGAGTTAGTCCACAGGGGCTCCAGAAGCTGTTCATAGGACCATAGCCCTGAACCCCAAACGTCTCTTCTGGGGCTCGAACCCTGGTCTCCCTTGTGGGAAGACCAGGAGATGACTGCTGGAATTGTTCATTGACTACTTCTATAGGAAATTAGGCATGGTTGTGGGGGAAACACAAACAATTTGGAAAAGAAGGATGCACAATTATTGGAATGATGTATGCAACTCATTCCATAGAGAGTGAAATTAGGCATTGAGCTCACTCATGTGCGCCGTGGTTTAACTGAAAGTTCTTTTGACTGTAACTGAAGTACAAATGCTGAAGTGGACGTGGTACTTTGAATCCTCTTTTAACTGTTTAGATGTGCAAAAACATTTTCGAAATTAAAATGGTATAGAACGAGCACCACCTCTTATTCAAAGACAAAAAATAACTTTAAAACACCATGGAGTTGGAAAATAAAGTCCCTGAGCGATAACCAATTGAGAATTGGACAGCCTGAAATTGGAGTCTGTATGAAGAGAATACTAGAGTTTAGGCCATCTAGCATATTCTATCATAAAGATTCTTAACCCAGAGGCTCCATTCATATCATGTTTATTTTGTTTCTGTGGTAATAAGATAGAAGTAACTTCTTCCATTCCGTAGAAAGCGAGACTTAGATCAAGTAGTTCAATATGAGACGGAGTATGCATGTAAGTAGCTATTACAGTGTAATTATGGGCTATTACAGTGTAATTATGCTTTAAGGTCCAACTTCATGATTTGCATGACAACTTGCCATTGTAGCATGGTTATGTTATGGTATATCGTCTACGTTCTGATTATTTAAATTTAACTTTTTTTTAATTACATGCTGCAGTTATTGCTTTATAGATTGGCATTAAATGGAGCCAGATTTTGCACTTAGGTATTCTATTCCAGAAGCTACCAATAATGGTTTCATTCTCCCCAAAAACTGTATCCAATGTTGCACGATCATTTTGATACTGTTGGAACTTCAAAAGATTGTGTTTGATTGATTATGGAACTCTCAAAATTATCCCTGCATCATCTGAGGTCGTCCTCAGAAGTTCTGTCAGAGCATCCCCATTGTAATAAGCAAATGGGTGTGGATAAGCAAATTTAATAACAATGCTCAAAAAACACCCCACATTGTAATGAGCAAAGTTATAAGTCTTTTAGCAAATAATCAAATTTCACCCATTCCATAACCAAACTTAACAATTTTTACCAATAACCAAAACTCAATAACCAAACTCAAAACACCCCACATTGGAATCGTCTCATCAAGACGAATAATTTGGTGTGGTCGGGTGCGTGATTGAAACTCGTTTGCGATTGGACAAATGTGCATTGTGTATTGTGGGGTTTTTTTTTTTGTTAGGGATGCAAAAATAACCAATGTAGAGGTAGAGGTTATTAAGTTTGACTATGGACTAAATGGATAATCAAATGCTGATGTGGCACATTTTGGTTATTGGTTTTGATTATTACCATTGCGGATGCTCTCAGTTGTTTCAAGCTTACAAATATATTCAAGATTAAATGACATGAATACATTATCAATCTTATATTTGCTGACGATTCTTTGAATTTTATTTTTTTGGCAGGGTAGTGGGAGAAGATTGTGCAGTGGTGAACCAAATTTGGATCATATAGGCAAGCATCTGGCCAGCTAGTGAATATCCACAAATCCTCAATTCTATTCAGCTTGAACACAACAGTAGAAAGAAGAATGGAGTGCTGAAAACTTCTGGGATTTGGTACTTGTTAGGAGGAAAGAAAATACTTGGGGTTTTCTTACATCATCGGAACATCCAAGAGGGCAGCGTTGATGTACATCAAGGAAAGCTGGAAAGGGTGTTGAGCAAAAATCAAAGGGTTGAAAGGGAAACTCCTGAATCCTGCTGGAAAAGTGGTTTTAGCCAAATCAGTCCTCTTAGCGCTGCCCACTTATCCTATGACCTGTGTTAAAATTCCTCTCGGCATGTTTAAGATGTAGAATGCAATTATTTCTCAATTCTTTTGGAGTGGAGCTAACGACACAAGGAAAATTCACTGCATTGGATGGGGGAAATTGACGGATGTTAAAGGTAAGGGTACTGGACTGGGTTTCAGGGACTTAGAAGCCTTTAACTTAGGCAACCTTTGAGCAAACCTTGTTAGGGTATTTTTGGGCCTTTGAACCAGCAAAAAGATTAAAGTCTTTGCAAGATGCAAAAAACTTTTTGTACAAATAAAAAATACTAAAGTTTTTGAACAAGAAAGTTTCTTGTCATTTACTTACAATTAGGTTAGCCCAAACAAATTGTCTTCTACTCGAAGACATTTTTTGCAAAATAAGCAAAAGACCGTTAAAAGTTTGTCCAAAGGCACCCTTAGCTATGCTTGCTATGCAAGGATGGAGGTTGTTGGTGGGTGAGGATTTACTTTTCTTCAAGGTTTTGAAAGCCAAATATTTCCCCAACTGTACTTTTTTGGAAGCACAACCAAGTCAAGCGGCTTCATGGGCTTGGCAAATTTTCTTGGCCAGTAAGGAAGTGGTGGAAAAAGATTGGAAATTGCAAGTAGCGAATGGTGTGCAAATTAAAGTTTAGGGGGAGCCTTGGCTTGGTGACCCTTTATTTCCTAAAATCTTAACTCCAAACCCATGGATAGTAGATGCAACGTAGTCAGTTACCTTATTGATGTGGATCGTATGGGATGGAATGGAATGAGGAGTTGATTGAAGTCCTGATCCAGCGTCATGTTGAGCAGATTCTCAGTATTCCACTAGGTACAAATGGGGTGCAAGACAAACGGATATGGGCAGGGACCTCGGATGGAAAATTCTCAGTGTAATCAGCCTATGTTATTGCGAAGGAAGCTGGGCATAGAAACAGAAACGAGGAACAAGGAGAAACAAGTGGTGGTGGTGATGACGAAGGTGAATGGAAGAGGATATGGCATATTAAAGCCCCAATGAAGGTAAAAAAATTCTTTGGCTGAAGTATAAAGGATATTCTTCCAGTTAACAAGGCTTTAGCGTATAAACGAATCCCAGTTGATAGTATGTGTATTGTGTGTGGTATGCATCCTGAGACTACATCGCGGATTTTGTTGAACTGTGATAGAGCAAGTGGTTAAAGTTTGGCTGTTGTCCCCATTTCGATTAGGCCTGAACTCATGGTGAATAACCAGTTAGGGGAGCTTTTGAATCACTTGGGATCAGAAATCATGAAGAGGAGAAAGAGAAGATGTTGGGCTGTTTGCCATAATCTGCTGGTTTTTTGGAAAGCTCATAATGATTGGGTGTTCAAGAAAGCTTGGTTAGAAGAAACAAAGATCAAAGCGAATGTGTTGGATGAATTCGATGAGTTCTCTCATGTGCATTTGAAGAAAGCGGCTGAGCCAAAAAAACCGAGCAATGAATCAGTCTAAGAGCAGAAGCTTTTCCAATTGGCAGTGCTACAGCGGCAGACATGGTCAGAGCATTGTTCAGATGCTGCAAGGATGGATTAGTGCCAAGGCCAGCTTGGATCATCAGAGACGGTCTTAATTTACTTCATTTTCTTCTGTCTTGTTGTTTTGATTTTGTTTCTCGCAATTGTAATGGGTGGCTCATGACTCATGAGATAGCTAAATATGCCCTATCCTCTTAGACTTATATGTCCTGGCAAGGAGATTTTTCAAGCTGGGTTCATAGAGGCTACTCTGGAAGTTTCTCTTTCGAAGTAATGAATAATACTGTACTATCACCGATTGGCCAAAAAAAAAGAAAAAAGAGAATACAATGTCATAAATGGTTGAGCTTCTTCTTTTAATTCGACAGACCACCTCCACCGCCACCAGATTTGTATCTCTCAGAGGAAGCGGTAAATGAAATAGCCGGTTTCATTAGCAGTCACATCGATGCATTGCTCCCAACATCCAAGGATTTTGCTCTAGGAAAGGACACTAGGATGTTTTCCAAAGTTGCTGCATATCTAATGTCTACTTTTTGCCGCAGAGGGGTTCACTTGTTTCCTTACCTTGGGCTACCCCTGTATGTTTGGACTGTGTTAAAAGGATGGAAAAAAAACAGGATATTTCATCAAAGATACAATTCAAAATCATCAACTATATCTCCAACTACAGAACTGCAGCTTGTGTCTCCGAGATATTGTCTTTTACCTTGTTTGGATGAACTTTTAGAAAGTTATTTTTGAGAGTTGAGTGGTAATGAGTGGAGAGAGATAGAGAGAGAAATTTATTGAAAACTGTGCCGAGAGTAAAAGTTACTCTCAAAATGCTCATCCAAACAAGGTGACTACCAATTGCATATTCACATTCTGACTAAGAGACATTCGTACTATCTGTGGCTCAGGAATTGTAAAGCATCCGAACTTCGGGAAAAGAAAAACGAGCAGTTTACACTATAGTAGATACCACCCCACTGGCTCCAGTACTCACCCAAACAATTAAAGCAGAAAAAACAGTTCAAGGCCCACATAAAAATTGCGGTAGGAAATAGCCTTGGGTTTCACGTAACGATGCCTTAGGACCACTCAATAGTTACTCGACTGATAACATGTTGCAATTGGGGATTTTTTAGGGATTGAGCCGAGAAACGCACAATTCAGAAACACCTCTCCTGTATTTAAAATTTTGAATATTTATATTTTTTTAAAAAAAAAGAGGGTAAAAACCAACATTATTTTTAGAAAGAGAAATCTAACGACCGCCCATATCACTGCCCTGTGCCCGTCAACCGAGGCTGAAAACTGGAACCTGGGTTTTGCATTTTCCTTCTTCTTCAATGGGAACTAGGGTTCTTATTACTCTTCAGAACCGAAGAAAAATGGAGAATGGACTTTCAGCAATTGGCTGTGTAAATTGATCAGTAAGAAGAAGAGTAGGAAGCTATGGCGAGTAGCCAATCCACTGTAAGAGCGCAAATCCATGTGCCCATTGAAATAGCTATCGAAATCTTATCAAGATTGCCCGTGAAATCTCTTCTCCGATTCAAATCCGTGTGCAAAACCTGGTACGCTCTCATCAAAACCCCTCATTTTGTATCCAAACACCTCACCCACTCCACTCTCAACCCCAGTCCCACTTTCAGCTCTCTCCTTGTATCCACTAGCAACACCAACACCAATCGCTCGTCATTGCTTCACTTGAACCATCCATTTCATGAGCATACAGCTCTTGATTTCCCTTTCTTGACCGAGTGGAAATATTTCTGCACTGTGGGTAGTTGTAATGGCTTATTTTGTTTTTACTATGAGTGTGAGTATCCTGTGATTCTATGCAATCCCGCGACCAGAGATTTTCGCCGAATTTCCAATGATGTATGGTGGGACCACACGAATGTTGCTTTTGGGTTTGGTTTCCATCCCAGTGCTAATGATTACAAGTTGATTAGGATTGTGTCTTGGGTGTGTACCTTTGACGAGACATTCTTTGTCCAAACTGATATGTACGAAATGGGCAGCGATAAGTGGAGAGGAATTGAAGCTAAAATGCCTTCGGTTTCTGGCAAGGAGGTTGTTGATGCTGTGGAATATGAGATTTCGGGATGCTGTACTTCGGCTTTTCTCAATGGGGTTTTCTATTGGGAGGCAACTGTTTCAGTAAGTGATGAAGTGATAGTTGTGTCGTTTGACATGGATAATGAGGTTTTCCAGATAATAAGAACACCTCATTGTTTGGGTGGGGTTCGGGTCCAAGAATTATTTCCCCTTACCGGATTCGTGCAACTAAAGGATAAACTCTGCTTGATTGATTATCATGGCGAGAGATGCCTTGATGTGTGGGTGTTGAACGAAAATGAGAAGTCTTGGACTTACCAATTCAACATTGGATGTTTTCCAAGAATCGAGAATTTGGTGACATGTGGGGAATTTTGGAGAATTAGACTAGTTGGATGTATGAAAAATGGTGATCTGATAATGCAGATCCTTCTGGAACCTGGTGATGGAAAGTTATTTTTGTATGATCCGAAGAGCCAAGAAACTAAGAATCTCTTGGCTTTTGATCAGGTTCAACGTCCGGGTCAGATTTGTTTATACACGGAGACCCTGGTTCCAGTATAACGAAAACAATGAAGATAAAAATGCCAGTGAAGTCATACTTAAGGAGAACAAAATGAAACAAAGGATGCTATGAACTCATGTATGAGACTCAGGTATCAGTCGTGCTTTTAAATAGTTTCTTTGATCATGAATATTTTGGTTGATTAAGTTAACTATGTGTCAAAGTAGTTGCTTTCGAAACTGGTCTAAAATACTCGTATTTACTACATCAGGTGCTACCTTTATGAGCCAGAAAACAGTTTCCTCCGAATGACTATGCAATTTGACTTTAGGTTGAGTATGTTATTTGAGATTTCGAGATTGTTTATTTTATTAGGTAGTAGTAATGGTGTCTATATTTTGGAGCTATGTTTCAGTGAAGTAGCATCTTTGGACTGGTCAATTGGCACCTGCATGTTTTTGTTTCTCATGAGCATTAATTTTGTCGGTTTTGTTTTGCTTCCTTTGGTATGGGAACATAGCTTTAGCCGCATCTGTGGCTGTACATTTTTAATTCCTAGGGTAGTGTTTGGCATTTTCAAAGGCCTGAGGCGCATTGAAGCGGCAAGGGCCCCTGGAGCCTAAGTGATGAAGCCTGAAGCGTGGCGCACACCTGAGTGGAGTAGAGCACATTGGAAAAAAGAGTTGAATATACTTCTTCAAGTGACCAAAATCACCCCAGTCCCCATACATCTAATATGACATCTATTTGATTGAAAAACAACATATATCATAGGGCAAGAAGTCAAGTACCATACTTTGAAGTCCTAAAGTTAGAACTAAATCATCTTAAATAGAAATCGACTAAGAAAATATGAAATACCAATAACAAAACATAGTATCCATCCATACATCAGAAACTAAGGTTTCAATGTTTAGCTTAAACATGATAAACAAATAGGAGGATAGTAGCGGTTTAATCATGCCCGGAGACCATCCAAATCACCAATAGCTTCATCTTCTTCATCATCCCCTTTCATCTTCTTCTTCTCCTTCATCTTAATCTCCATCTTCCCACTCTACTTGTTCCTATTCATCATCCTCATCTAATGGAGAAGAGTTTAAAGCTCTATGCAGAAGAGGGAAGCCGCAGATAGAAAAAACAGAGGGGCTTTTACAGAATCCAAATTTTCAGCTATGGTCTGGTTCATTGGCCCTCATTAAGGGCTGGATAGACTTAAAAATTGGACGACTGCTAGTAAATATAATGATATTGTAAGTGGATACTTAACCGCTTGTTTCATGCTCTTTGCGTTTAGGCCCTGAGATGCACTTTTTGCGTCTCAATTGCGCTTTGCCACCCCGCCTCTCTTTACTTCACGCCTAGGCACGTTTTTAAAACAGTTTTTAGGTGAAGTATAATCCAAGAAGTATGTTCTTGTTATCTCATCTGTTATGTAATACCATTAATTGCGCCCAAACAGTTTGTTATCTTCGTGCCTGATTCTTTTAGCTGCATTTGTCAAGGATAAGTTCGCCGGAGTGTCGTTTACTATGAAACTAGTCAATGGTAACATCTTTTACGATGACATGTTCCACTTTCTAGCTATTCATGGCTAATGCAATGTTAACAACCTACCTGATATCTGTTTAATATAGTCACATCTTTAACTTTTAAGCCATGAAATGAGAAATATCAAAGTGAAACAGAAAGGAGTCGAAAGGTGTCATTTTTGTGACTCGACGCCTTGTTAATTGTGCCATTTTGAAAACAAGCTAACATGAGAAATTGTCTTTGGCATTATCACCACCCTTGCTTTATGTTTACAAACAGCAGCGTATGTTTCTATGAGGTGGCAGTATTTAATCACATCTAACTTGATCTTTTTTCTGTAATTTAAAAAAAAATAAAAAACTTGATCTATCAGTCTATGTGATCATTTTGGACCATAGTTGAATTTTATCATAATATTAGGGTTGTAGAGGCTAGAAATTGCTCTGTAGATTAAGGTGGAAGGTGGAGAGTAAAGAGAAAACCTTGGGGAAATAAAAAACCTATTGTCATTATTTGTTGAAGGGAAAGCTACTCGATCTTATCACTTACAGATTTTACTCTTAACTCTTGCTTATCCCAACTTTTGCTAATTTTTTAGGTTACCATTTTAGCCATGTTTGTCTTATGTTTTTTCAATCAACAAAATTTGTGATGCGTAAAACTTGGTTTCTCTTGTGCGAAGTTGATATGGAGCCTTACCCCAGCTTTAATGGGACCCCCCACAAGTGGACGGTGGGATTAGTCCCCAAATTAGTTGGGCCATTTGACTGGATAACTGGTTATCGGAGAAAAACATTTCTCTCGTGGTTTGTTTGTTGCTAGGGCAGTATTTCGGCCTTGTAGGCATATGATAAGACTGAAGTTATTGGACGTTTTGCTGATACTTTGATGGGCAATTTCAGCATTTTCAACGTTGTTATATTCTCGTCGATTGCTCAAATTAACATTTGATTTGCAGCATCAAGTTGGTGTCTCAGCTTCCTAATGTGCAACCAGCTCACCTCTTTTGCAAAGGAAGATCTTCAATATGTTATGTACCCAGATCAGCTATGTATCCTCCTCCCGTGTTTTTTCTCCCTTTCCGTATTATCGTCTTCGTACTCTTGCTGCTACTTTAATGTTGTTACTGTAATTGACCCGCAAAAAAGAAAAAAGACGATTAATACGTTGTTGCATTGAAGTCTCTTTGATTACCTGGATTAGGTTGGAAACAGAAAAGAACGTAGCTTTTGGTGAGTTGGATTTATATTGTGTTACAACCGCCAAGTAATTCGACCAAATAAAATATGCCTTGGGAAATTCTTGCAACGTTCAAAAAAATTCCCGAAACCTTCAAAATATGCTCATTTAAGTGCAGCTAGAAAAATCATCTTCTATGTAGTAGAAGGCCAAAAGAATTTTCCCAAAACCTTCAAAATATACTCTGTAACTGCAGCTAGAAAAATATTCTTTTATGCTGTTGAAGGCTTTGTGCAAAAATGGTTCTGTAAAATGTTTGGGTATCGCCCAATTCTACGCAATCTCATGACCCGACAGTTTATGGAAAGTCCGCATACAAATGGTCGGGTAAGAAATACAGCTTGTCGATCGCTTTTGGGGTTGGGTTTAATCGCAGCGCTTTTGTAAGAAACACATACAAATGAAGTATATGTGTTTCTGTTTATGTCTGTCCGAATTTAGTTTCTATAGGGTATCAGAAATTTTCAGCGTTGTACCTTAATGAGTGTTTGAGCAAAGGTCTAGTATTATGATCCCGGCAAATTTTCAAATCAAGGCCAGTGAAGGGAGATTTCTTTTTAGCACGGGTTAGTTCACAACTTAAAGTATGACCAACACTATTAAGCCACTCCTAGTGTTGTAATGTTCTCAGTTGCTTTTCTTGCTACAACTTTGTTAGCAGGGGAGGTATAATGCCTTGAAAACCTGTAAAAGAAGAAAACAATAAGTACGACATCGTCTCGGCTCATCATGGTGTGAAGTACTTTTTTTCATTTTGCCCTCACTAACAAGTTCGCCGGTCTTCACCCGTTTGGCTACATGGTTTCAATTCTGTTGATTACCTTATCCAGAGCCAGAGGCAACCAAATGCACTCCAACCGCTCAATGAGTACGGAATTTAGTTGAGAAGGAGATTATTTATTTGTCTGCTTCATTTGACTCTTGGTCAAGCATGGAAAATAATGCACCTTTGGTTGAAAAGGATATTATTGTCTGCTTCATTTGACTCAAATTTCTCTCAAATTTTTTCTGCATAAAGACACGGTACTTGTTGCTTTCCATGGTGTTACTGTTACAATAGCGTACGAGGCCCGAAATCTAGAGTCCAAAGCATTGTCAAGCATTTTATCTTTTTTCAAAAATTTCTGCATAAAAAGACACAGCACTCGACTACTCGTTGCTTTCCATGGTGTCACAATAGCGTAAGAGGCCTGGAATTTAGACTCTGAAGCATTGTACGATTTTTGCCAACCGAACTTGATTATGGCCAGCCTCCCCCTGTCCAAAATTTAGGACCCTCTATATATCCGGCTTCTACTTACGAAAACTGCTATTATTGTTTGTCAATAATTAAAAAATGGCACTACTATTTACGGAAATGCAACTTATCACCCCAATATAATAAGACCCCTTTCTACCATATCCCACTCCTATTATTATCCCCCAACACCCCTTCAAAACTTATCCCGCTTACAAACGGGTCGCAGGGGTTTGAAATTACTGCTTAGAATATTCAAATTGAGAATTCGGGTGATTGGATCATAATGTCTTATCAACATGAATCTGCTATTCGACCATTGGTTTAAACATGATTTCCTTTAAGTCTTTACAAGAAAGACTTACTCATTTGTCTGCTTCCAAATCTTCCCCATTTAATCTTCTAGTTGAACGGATGACATGCAAGGAATTGAAGAGAGGAGAAAATTTTTCACAGCGTCGCTTTACACTTAACAGTCAACTTTTCTCTTCACATTTCTACAAAAAATATTCAAATAATGCAAGTGGACCCCCGATAAACAGCGTCACCCTCCAATCTAAATCTTGGCTCTGCCATTGACCGTATGCCAACTCCTTAGAATTGTTCATGCTTTTTGAGCATGACATTACTCAATTGTAAAACTTACGTACTTCACTTGATCTAAAAACGCATAGTCAGAAAGATTCTACTGATGAAAAGAAAATAGCTACTTGATCTACTTTGCTGCTATGCCGAGAAAAGTTTCTTAACCCTTAATGCATTTTCTTTCTTCTCTTTCACTGAATCACTCTTCTTCTACGGGTTTGAAATCACTTAATTCTTAGAATATTTGGAAGTGCAAATTAATTGGGTGATTGTAGCATAAAGTCTCACAGGATGGATCTAGACATGATTTCCCTTTGTCTGTTTTACTGTGCAGAAGTCTATCCAAGTCTTCTCATTTCTCTTTTTCCTCATTTACTGAGAAAAGTTTTGTCGATTCCTTCATAATCATCTAGCGCAATGGATGTGACTTGACTCAGAAAATAACAAAAAAAGAAGAAGATAGGATTTGAATCGACTCCAACCATTCACGAGGGTTGAGCATGAATTGTGAGAAGTAATGAGTGCACTTTAAGTTGAAAAAATACCTCTCCTAGGTCGGCCCTCTTGTGCTAAAATCCAACTAATTGCGTCCCTAAATGCGTGGTTTAGGAGCTTCAATTCTTTAACACACATGATACTTTATGCATGTTCAAGATGACTTGGACTAAAGTATCATGTATACTTATAGAAATAGTATCTCTCTGCTACCAATACTTTCACGGATATGAACGTATTTTTTTCTAATATCGATGGATCTTTTACTCACCATCCACCGCCCAAGGTTGTGGTTAGCATTTTCCATCATAAAAATTAAGGACAAACAAAGTTCTTCTAGATGGTTCGTAAATGACAAGCGAATAAAGGTGATAAATCTTGACATGTCATAGCAACAATACTATAGTGATAATTAACTCAGGTGTATGGGACATATTAAACGCACCTTGATCAATTTTGAAGGATTAATCTCACGGTTTACTGACAGAGGTCATAAAAGTCGAAGAAAATGCCCCATATGATCGATCTGACCACAAAGCAGTAATGAATAGCACAGACCTATGGATTTAGTTAGTGTCATTGGCAATTATTGACCATGGTAAGATACAAATGGTCACCTCCAATTTTGTGTGGAGTGGAGAGATCCCATGCACATGGATAGACTGGCCTTTCAAAGAAAAACGTGGTTAGAAAGAAGGTGATGACATCAAACAAGTGATGTCATGGAGATGAGGTGGTCTAGGTTGGGCTATAGCCCAGGCGAGGTTAACAAAAGTTAAAAATTTTATATGTAACCAATCAATTTTAGTCTATCTCATTTTATTTTTGTAGCCCAACTCATCATATCTGATTATCTACATTGAAATAGAATTGTTGAAAATATGGACACATATTCGATTATAAATTATTTCTACCTTCTAAAACAACATATGACACAATTTCAGTATGGTACCACTTCAATTTGTACTTTTCTTTTGCTTATTTTTAAACATTTACTTATTTTTGTACAAGTTTTCTGGACATTAATTACAAAAATATTTTTGTTCACATATGCATATATATTAATTTAATAATTTTTGGATTAGTCCAGGACAAATTAGATTCTTGATTCCGCCCTTGGTGGGATGGCTTTTTACCCAAGAAGTGAGGAAGAAAAGTCTTCCGGCGGTTGAAACTTTAAACAGCAACGTCCTCCTTTATTAGAAATAAGATCCCTCAAGTTTTTGTATATTATAAACCTGGTCCCTAAATCTCTTCCTCCTTTATAAAAAGAGGCTTCGGATTCTAGTTCTATTTATCGAGAAATTGACAAGGCTATTATTGTAAAGAGTATCTGACTATGTCTAACTAAGAGGTTTGGTAGGGTACATAAAATCCATCCTTGAAAGTGTACATAAAAGGGAAATGGACGGTTCGGTGTGGGTTATATCCATAGCTAGCTAGTAGTTTAAAAAAAAAAATGGTGGAGGATAGTCATGACATTTCAGAAACTTGAGAAGAGGTTATTGCAACTAAAGTGATCGGAGAAATATACCCTAGGTTTTTTTTTTTTTGCTCGGCAATATACCCTAGTTGATGTGGTATTTTTTGGTAGGCCTCTTGCCAGGGTTTGGGTTTCGAGTGGCGTATGACGTACATTGTGCCCGAGATCCGTATAATCTTTGTATTTTTTTTAAAGATTAATAAAATCTTTTTACCCTTTCAAGGAAAAAAATACCCTAGTTAAAATGAAAAAGTAGTTGAGGAGAAGTTTCGAGGACCTTAATGACGAGATTCATTTCGAGTAGACCCCAAGACAGCTAGGTAAACCTACACATTTGTTTGAAATAACAGAAAGTCTACTGCCACCGCACCAAAATTCTATCTAGACAGTTTTTTCTGTAGATAGCAGAGTGCACCTATTGAACTGTGAGTGTTTAGCTATATATCCCACGAGAGGGTCTGTTTTTAGCTCAAACCCAAATAAGAAAAAATCCCAAACCATTTTCACAAAACACTACCACCAAGTATAATCACAACTACTTCTTGATTTCTGATCAAAAGGAAATCCACCCAACTGAAATGAGCCAAGGGGAGAAGGACTGTGAGGAGTGCCTAACATCGACCATCAGTGCGAAACTCCATGAAGGTGCCCAGAAAGCCGAATCCTTGTTCTCATCAGCTTGCATTTACAGGGTGCCCGAAGAGCTTCGTAAGCTGAATGCAAGCGCCTACACCCCTCGGCTCATCGCTATCGGCCCTCTTCATCGGAATGACAATCATCTCCAAACGCCTATGCAACAAGTCAAAATGAGCTACGCAAATCACCTACTTTGTCGATTGACCGAAGGATTAGAAGGATTAGAGGATCGGGAGCAAAAAAGGCTCTCATTGTTACAAGAATGTGTAGCTGAAATGAAGTTGTCCATAGATGATGCGAAGAAATGCTATGCAGAAGAAGTGACGCTGGATGTGGAAATGATGTTGGTTGATGGTTGCTTCATCCTTGAACTTCTCTACAGAAACCGTTTGATCCTCGAATCCAATTCGTCTATCGGTAATATTGACTCATCTCATCCAATAGTAGGTTCAGACAATGGAGACCCAAAGGTAAGGAAGTTTAGAGCATCTCCATTTGAAATTGTGAAAAATGTTTGTTAAAAGTGTGCGCGCGCGTTATATGACAAAAAATGTTAAAAAGTGGGGCAAAAAATATGTGTACCTTATCAGTTATTAGTAGTAATTAAGATCTTTGCGAAGAATTTTGGAAAATTATGCACAGAATTACTTTTATTTTGTATATAAAGAAGAAGAAAATAAATAATTTTCGTCGCTCAAAACCATGTTTAAATGGAAAAAGTTACGAGACCTCTGCTCCTTAATTAGGGCTCAAGATTGAACTCGACTTCTTGTTTAAGACACATAATACTGATCCCCACCCAAACCAATTTGCATTTCAAGTACTAAACTGAAGTATTTAATTAAGGTTCACATGTTTTTGTTAGTGTTAATTGTGGTTCTCTTTACTTATATTAGTGTTGTAGTATCTAAGCTTTTTTAAGCAAGTTTCTTTGTTTTGTTTATAGACACGCCATGTTTTTTTGTTTAAATCTGTATATTATATATATGGTGTAGGAGACAATGACTGCTTCTACTGAACCACAACTACAGACAATGGCAGCTTCTACTTCTACTGAACCACAACTACAGACAATTACAGCTTCTACTGAAGGAATTTTGGTACGTTGATTTTCCAAGATTAACTTGATCAAGAATCAATCTTTAGTATCTTTGCGATCATATTATTCAATGACACAAGTACTATCCATGTCGCACGGTACCATTTTCTATAATTATTTTCTATAATTTAATCTGCTCAAAATGAAGATTTTCTTACTTCTTATAGAGAATCTCCAACTCAACATCCTCCATTCTCACGGAAATGTGATCCATTTGCGAGGAAAAATAATTTTGTATCTCGATTCCGTTGTGTTAGACTACTTTTGTTGAAGTGTAATGACAATTGCAAATAATTTTAGCGATAAACTAGGATGTACGAACTTAATTAGTAGGAGTAGTAATTTTTCATTTCAAAAATTAAGCAGGGTCTACAAACAGCAGATCCTATTCTTGGTAACCGTTTGACATCCAGCGCCTTACATCATGACTTGCTACTCCTAGAGAACCAGATTCCATACTTAGTACTTAAGAAATTGTTCTTGCTCACTGTGGGTCAGATCCCGAGTGGGCTGAATCGTCTTTCGCTCACCTGTTATCTCGTTCTCTACTTTGGCAAGAAGATGAGACCAGAAGGGAATTCCACTGAAGAAGAAGTTCCAAGTCGTCCTGCTAATCATCACTACCTTCATATCCTCCATAAAGTACATGATGGTTACCTTCCTCCTGATCAAACGGGAAAGATCATTAATTACGAAATCATGCCTTCTGCAACACAACTCGTCTATGCAGGAGTCAAGTTTGTACGCGGTAACGAAGAAGACGATCTGTTCAAGGTCAAGTTCAACAAACCCAAAGGCCCATTTTGGTGCTGCCGCAGGGCTAGTTTTGAAATCCCAACACTTGTAATGGAAGACTGGACGGAGTCATTCCTCAGGAACCTCATTGCCTTTGAACAGTGTCGCCCTGGCGTTCCGCAGCACTTTACGTCCTATGCAATACTCATGGACATGCTCGTGGACTCTGATAAAGACGTCCAAGTGCTCGAGAAGGCCGGAGTCTTGCGAAACTTGTTGGGTGCTAGCGGGGACGCTACCAATCTATTCAACAACATATGCAAGGAAATTGTACTGGGAGAGTTCTTCTTTGCTGACATCTGCAACAGAGCTCACAAGTATAGGAGGAGTTTTTGGCCGAAGAACATTGCAAACGTGCGACGCCAATATTTTGCTTCTCCGTGGGCGTTCATAGCTTTCTGTTTGGCCTTCTGCGCTGTTGGCATTACCATTACTCAATTCCTCCGCAGTTTCAGCAGGCCTTCAATTAATAACTGCGGATGATCATGAACCTTTTGTCATGTTTCCAAGTAGAATTGTAAGATCAGTATGTCTAAGCTGGGAATGTTGCGATTGTATATATGGCTATAGAAAAAGATCGAGTAAGTTTGCCTGTTTCCTTGATAAGTCTTGTCTTTGTAGCCCAGTGATAGTATCGATCATTTTCTCTTCATCGTTTGTGTTCTAGCAAATTTAGCTATTCATACAGAATTATTCGAGTCCGGTTCGTTGATATTGGGATACGTGAATTCTTATAGATCCATCCTCTGAAGGAACTGGATGTGAGGATTTTGTGAAGAACTTGAAGAATTTCGTGATTCTGTTCTTGAAGAAATTCATGATTCAGTTCTGTTTGGTATTTGGAGTGTTCAGGACCGAACCGATCGGTTCGGACCCGACCAAAAAAAAAAAGGACCAAAATCGGTTTGGGGTGGTTCTTTTTTTTTTTTTTTTTCCCCCATAGTTTATACACCAATAGGTTAGTTCACAAGAATTCATTCAGAGGCTGTTCAGAGTCTTGAACCCCACCCTCGTCCCTCGCGTGGCTCAAACTCTTGTCTTTAATGAGGGAGGAGGGTGAGCATACCAACTTGACAAGCTTGGTTTGCTCGTTCGGGGTGGTTTGGTCTGGTCGGTTTTTTCGGTCCAATATTAAAATTGAAATAGACGGTTGAGATTAAGATGGACGGCTGAGATTTATTGGTTTCTTTTTGGGTTGAAGATGGACTTTGATTGATCCGTCCAAATCCGTTTGGTTTTGGGGTAATTTTGCCTAGTTTGTGCATTGTGGTGGTTGTAGTCGTGTTCCATAACCAGAAGAAGACGAGGAGGGGGAGGTATGGCGTGTAGCAAATCCACCGCGGCAAGGATGACGTTCCATCTGCCGATTGAGATGACGACTGATATCCTATCGAGATTGCCAGTGAAATCCCTCTTGCGATTCAAATCCGTATGCAAAAACTGGTATGCTCTCATCGAAACCCCTGATTTTATCGCCACTCATCTTCAAACCCATTTCGCTCTCAATTCCGCCTCTCTCCTTGTACAGTAACAACTTACAATCGCGAAACCCGAAACTTTGCCATGTCTTTGTCTTTCCAACGATGGGTTCAGTGGCCCAATCGATTTCCCATTTTTAACTGACTCGTACTTCAAATGGGACCCGACTAGGATTGCGGCAAGGATGGGACCAGGGGGTCTAGTGGCGGCCGCCGTCACGACAAGAATTTTAGAAAATATAATTATTATATGTGGAAAAAAAAATTTATCCCCAACTTATATAGTTTCGCCACTGCTAGGTTTTTTTCCTTATTTTTTATTATATGCTAAGTCATAAATCTTCTATTATTTTTTTTTAAGAAAGGAGACCCAAAAAAGTATTCTAAATATAAATTCAATGGGCCAAAGTGAAATAATATAAATGATGATGTATAATTAAGAAAAAAAAACTCTACATTCTAACCCTAAAATAACTTAACCTAAAAAATTAAGGGAATTTAATTATAATGTCACTCTCCAAATTTATAATGTCACTCCCAAAAGAGAATGCAGTTATCAATTTGGGAAATCTATATAGGGCTCTGGGAAGTGATATTATAAATTTGGGGAGTGACATTATCTTTGTGCATACCGATACTCTAGACTATCAATGAAGGAAGAAGCATGGTAATATGCGCACATAAATTGAATTGGGTCTCTAGGCCTCCCCTAGCTCTCTGATATCATTTGGCTTTAATTTGGGAGCATGGTTTCTCAGCAAAACAGGTATAGGGGGGCTACTTTTTAAGTTGTATTCTGAGAGCAGCCACTTTGTGCATATTGTCAAAGGTTAGGTCTGTCTCCAATCCTCCATCGCCCATACTCCCAATTATTGAGGACTATATGGGTTCTGTTGTTGTTGTTGTTGGAGTGGCATTATCGATACCCAAAATTAAAGTTAGTCTTTTTTCATACTTCATGTGCAAATGAAAAACATCATTTACTATAGTTTTTGTTAAGTTATTTTAATTTTTTTCTGGAGCCGATGACTATTAATATCGTAATGCATCTTTTTTATTTTTTTAGTATACATTTCGCCACTGCTAAGGTATTTTCTTGGTTCCGTCCTTGAATTGCGGGTATCTGTAATGGTCTGGTTTGCATTTATATATATCGCTTTGGATATCCCTTGATTATATGCAATCCCTCCACCAGAAAGTTTCGGGAAGTTCCGAGGAATTGGTTGGATGGGAATGGTTCCAAGGGCTGTATATCTGTTGAGCGGGTTAGTTTTGGGTTTGGCTTCCATCCCAGTGCAAATGATTACAAGTTGATTAGGATTGCAGTTTATTATTGTCGTCCTTTGGCTTTGTTTGCTTGCCAAAGGACACAGAATTCCCACACAATTAAAAAAGAATGAACTCTTTGGCAGAGGACACAGAATGGAAGGATAAACTTGCTTTGGTAATTTATTCTTGTGACCAAAGCCTTGATGGGTGGGTGTTGAATGAAGACCAGAGTTCTTGGACTAACCAAATTAAAGTTGAATCTGTTCCAAGGGTTTCCAAGAATATGGGAACTGGGGAAGTTGGTAAAATTAGAGTGGTTGAATAAACAACAACTGACTGTCCGGTTGACCAATATTACCCTCTCCTAGTCTTCCTTTGTATGAGTACTAGGCTTCTCTCTCTCTCTCTCTCTCTCTCTCTCTCTCTCTCTCCAATGCATCTTCATACAAGCCCATGGCAATGAGGGGAAATATGAATAGATATTGTAACTTATTGTATTCTTCTATTAACGGAGCCGTATATACTGGTAAGTGATTTGGTTAGAATAATCCCACCCAAAATCCAGATATTGGAATGCTTTCAGAAATGATATTGGGACCGACGAGTTTTAGACCGAATCCGACGCGTGTAAGGTGCCCGATCTAAACACCCCATTTTCGTATATATATGCACACATGCATATATATACGAAAATGGGGTGTTTAGATCGGGCACCTTACACGCGTCGGATGCCGTTGATTCTCGCGTAGACCCCCTCGTTTTTTTTTTTTAGAATTTTTGAACGGCTCGGATCGGCCGTCCGGTGGCCGGAGTGGGCCCGGCGAGCCGATCGGTACGATTTCGGTCTAAAACTCGTCGGTACCAATAGTGGTACTCGAATGCTTTAGCGTTTCACACATGTATGAAACGCTACCTCTTTTAATGGTTGTTCATCGTAGTGGATGCGTGCCTTACAGGAGGGATATTTTTTGTTGTTTCATGTTACTGGAGTACCTTCTTTATGACTCAGAAACTTCACTATTTTCCAGTCTCGAATGTCTATCTATCGATTTCTCCAAATTCAAAATCTCAAAACCCACACCCCAGTTTTGTAGGACCTGTACCTCATAGTTTTCTATGGTAACTGGGTGTCTGTGCTAGTTCCCGCGCAACTTGACTAATCTCGAGATCTTAGGATCAACAACTGGACAAGCCTTCATTTTATTTGTTTGAGAATGCCCTGCAAAGTTCACAATTCCTTATTTATTTACTTTTTGGTTGGGTTTATTTGAGATGTTAAACAACGAAACACTTAAGTGAATGTGTGAGCATGTGTGACACTAGCATTAATATTCTTTGGAAAAAGTTATAGAAACACAAGTTTTAGAAGAAAAAGAAACACCAAACATGGCTAACACATTTTACATGGGTGTTGTCTTCATTGTGGTGGTGTTAGGATACCCTCCTTGATACATTTTGCATTTTCAGACTTTGACTCTTTGGTTGGCAAATGCAGAATTCATTTCATCATAATACATTTTGAAAAATTGAAAGATAGAGACAACCGAGAAGCAGGCAGAGCAGTTTTTTAAATTCTCATTTAGCATTCACTCCCTTTTCTTCATTATTTAGATGATTGGTTGGTCATAACTTTTTACAAAAAGGCAACATAAGTAAACAGAGAACAAATCATGAACTATTTTTTCACATTGTATAATACTCCAAGACTATTACGGATTCATAATTGTTCCACCAATATCATTCAAATAGACACATAATTTTATTTTAATTGTAGTATAATCCAAAAAATTTAATTGACAGTCGAATCCAGAATGTATATTATTTAAGCAAAAAAAGTTATATACACAACATTCAACCCATACAAGTGTAGAACCCGGTTCCCAACACTCTCACATAGGTGTGGAACTCACGTGTGGGTCCCACACTTAGTTACATAATCTTTCAAAATGTCATGTGCTTCCACTCTCAATCCACACATTGCACTCACGCACTCAATTCTTGCTCTCGTGGTTATGATTGGTGTTGTGGTTGAATGTTGTGCACGTAGCATTGTTTGAAGGAAAAAAAAAAACCTCCAAACACCCCTTGTATGCCTTTGGGGAAGGGGATGGGTCAAAGCCCTACTCCAGGGCCTGGTCTGGAACCATCCGAACCACATTTCATGCCCGATAGTCCGATACACAACATTGAATCCTTTTTTTTCGAATGGCAATTTTTTTTTATTTTATTAATCTTGAAGTTATTACAACACTAATAGGAGTAAGGAAATCGTATCAAAGAACAATTTTGTCCAAATCGAGACTCAAACCAAAGATTGGCCAAAAACCAATCAAACCAAAGATTGACCCCAAAAAAAAAACAATGGACAAAGCCACCTCCCAAACACCCTATGTGGTAGGGGTGTGCAAAAAACCTGCAGACCCAACCTGACCCGAAGGGTCTCGGGTGGGGTTGAACATATGGTTCGGACGGGTGCAGATTTACTTTCGGTTAAAAATCAGATTTCGATTCGGGTTGGTGCGTTCCTTACTCGTAGGGTCGGACCCGGCCCGACCCGAAGTAAAGAATCCGGCTCGTGGACGGTTCTTACCACCTGTTCGGTTCGGTTTGCAGGCCTAAATATGCTTACTCGACCATGGTCGGGTCGGGTTTAGGGTCAAAACCGACCCATCCGACCCATGCACTCCCCTACTATGTGGGTCTAAAAAACCCGGAATGAACAAATACAGCACCACATTGAACCCGCAACAACAAAAGGGTTCTACTTTACCAACTACAAGGGAGATAGACCGACTGATTGTTCAGTCGAATTTCGAAGAAGAAGAGCACGAGGAGGATTGGAGCTATGGTGAGTGGCCAATCCACCGAGGCAAGGCCGCTGTTCCATCTGCCGTTTGAGATAACCATTGAAATCCTATCAAGATTGCCCGTGAAATCCCTCTTGCGTTTCAAATCCGTTTGCAAAGACTGGTACGCTCTCGTGGAAACCCCTGATTTTATCTCCAAACATCTCCTAACCCACTCCACTCCCAATCGCACCTCTCTCCTTGTAACCACTTACAATCGTGAAACCCAAAACTATGCCATGTCTTTAGTAGTTGACGATGGGTTAAGTACTGGCCCTATCAATCTCGATTTCCCATTTCTGAATAGGAGGAATTATCTTCCCATTGGCCAACAGACTGGGACTAATTATTTTTATATTGGGGGTATCTGTAATGGTTTAGTTTGCATAAATTTGTCTCGCTTTGGATATCCATTGATTCTATGCAATCCCTCGACCAGAAAGTTTCGGGAAATTCCGAATTCCAATTGGAATGGGTTCAATGAGAATGGTTACTATGGCTATACAAATGTTAATTGGGTTAGTTTCGGGTTTGGCTTCCATTCCAGTGCTATGGATTACAAGTTGATTAGGATTGTGTATTATGCTAGTCCTACGAGGGAAGACAACGTCCGAGCTGATTTGTATGTGATGAGTACTGATACTTGGAGAGAAATTGATGTTAATAAGCTTTCGTTGTTTTTTGAGGAGTACGACTTCGTGCAAATTCTTGAAAATTCTGCTTCAGTAGTCTTGAATGGAATTTTCTATTGGCCGGCAAAATTACTCCCAATTAATGAAGTGCTTCTTATGTCCTTCGACATGGGTGATGAGGTGTTCCGAAAAATAAGAACACCAGAGTGTTTGGATAGGCCTTGGGATGATATTAGCTGGCAATTTAGGGCATTAAATGATGAACTTGCTCTAGTTGTTTCTCGTGATAAAAGGGGTTTAGACGTGTGGGTGTTGAATGAAAACGAGAGTTCTTGGACTAACCAAGTTAAAGTTGGATCTTCTCCAAGGATCGCCCGCAATTTAGGAAGTGGAGAAGTTTGGGGAATGACAGTGGTGGGATGTGCAAAAAATGGTAAATTTTGGGTGACTGACCATAAGGCAGGATCTCATGATTTATATCTCCTTTCATATGATCCAAAGGCCCAGGAAACTATGGATCTTTATTTTGGTCAAGTTCCGCGTCCATCTTCTTTTTATTTGTATGCCGAGACCCTGCTTCCAGTCATGCAACCCAATGAAGTCATTCTTAACTAGAAGAACAACAAAAGGAACCGTTGAATTCATGGAAGTGGCTCATGTGTGAGATGCATTTTTGAATGCTGTTTGTTCACGCTTATTTTAGTTGTGCTACTTTAACTGTCCAATGGACCAATATTGCACTATCCTAGTCTCCCTTTGTATGAGTCACTATCACAATGTGTATTCTTTCCCAAGTTAGGAATTACTGTTTTAGAGATGAGATGAGGATAACAAGGGTTTTATTGCTGACCTTAAGAAGGAATAACAAATAGGCTTCTCTCACTCCGTTGAGAATGCATCTTTATACAAGCCCGCGGAAATGAAGGAAAATATGAATATATGTTGTCACTTATTGTAATCTTTTATTAACCGAGTCGTATATATTGGTTGGATACTTGGTTAGATTAATCCCACCCAGATATTGGAATGTTTTAGTGTTTCTCGTATGTATGAGGCACAATGTGAGAGGGAGTAATGTAGATAAGTATACATCTTCCGTTCAATGGTGGCACCATGTGTCGTCGTCAAATAATGTCACAGACTACTAACAAGCTCCAAATGGGGCCTGTGGGAATCAACCTGCGGGCTATGTGGGCAAGGGCGGAACTAGGTTTTGTTTCGGGTGCCAAGCCCGAGTCCTTTCCACTCCCCCTCACTACCTCTTTTAATGGCTGCTCATCATAGTGCATTAAACACCCAAAATTTAGATTGTTTCATGTTACCTTAGTTTTTATGCCTCGAAACTTCAGTTGTCAGTTTCCCACATCAGTTTTTAGTATACTAACTCTAAAAGTGCATTTCCGACAAGGTTGTAAGCAATAAGAAATTTTATCCATTGTACCTAGAAAAGATAACCGGTGGCAAAACATCAATGAAGGGTTGAGTTTGGCAAAATGCTATTTAGACGAAACATAGAGTCAAGTTATACAGTGATGTGTATAAATATGACAGAGGCAGAATATTTTCCATGTCTGTCAAGAGTGGACTCGTGAAAAAGATTTCAGTTTAGGGGGTGCCAATGTGAGGAGTTGAACTCGTATTCTAAAGGTATAAATGCAGGGGTGAATGAAAGGGTGGGTGGTGCCGTGGCACACCCGCTATATAAGCTAGGTCTGCCCTTGTATGTGGGATACAATGCCAGTGCATACTATTCATTAATTTGCTTCACTTCCATTGTGATACTACAATACTGGTGCATACTATACATGAATTTGCTTCATTTCGATTGGTGTCACGGCCTAAAGTCGTTTGAGTTCCTCAAGTTTTAAGGGTGTAAGGGGGCAGCTATTTCAATGGTAAACATTGGGAGGTAAGGTTGGTCTCCACTCCTCTCACGCCCATTCCCAATCGGTATTACATGAGTATTGTTATTGTCATTGTTGTCGCTATATGGTCATGCGACTATTTTCTTCTGTTGGTCTTGCTCTTACAAAGTTTTAACAGCTCTGTAAACATGTATATCAGTAGTCAGATAACCTGATGGCTAAAGATGTTGCGACAATGGTTTGTTTCTCAACGAGAGTCTGCCATATCTAGGGCTGTAAACGAACCGCATCGAGCCGAACCCTGTTAAGTTCGGCTCGAGTTCGTTAAGGTACTAGCTCGGCTCGAGTTCGATTCGAGCCTGAACAACTCGGCTCGAGTTCGGCTCGGGTTCGATTCGAACCTGAACATCTTGGCTCGAGTTTGGCTCGTTAAACTCAAACGAATGGAGCCGAGCCGAATCTAAGCTCGAATTGAGCTCGTCAAGACTCGGGTTTGGTTCAGCTTGGCTCATTAAACTCAAGCGAACCCAAACTCTCATTGATCGTATAGAATTTGGGAGAAAAATAAGTATTGAATTATATATACAACCTTAAATTTTTTTATATTTACAAATAGACCCCTATTGAATTATTAATTAAATTTAAGTATAGGTTCGCGAGCCTAACCGAGCCGAATACCGTTAGGCTCAAGTTCGGCTCATTTACGGAACGAGTCTAGAATTGAGGTTCAGGTTCAATTCGTTTAGCAAACGAATCGAACTCGAACGAGCTCTTGCCGAACCGAGTCTCGAACAGTTCGCGAACGGCTCAGTTCATTTACAGCCCTAGCCATATCTATGACAGTCAACGACCTTGGAGCCTATATTTCATGTGAATTACATTCAAATATCATTTCATTGTTGTCGCATCCCCATTGGTGTTTCTTTGGAGCTTAAATATGCAAGTATTCAGCTGATCGAGCTTATTTATTAGGACGTTCAAATATCATGGACATTCAAATATCCTTGTGGAAATCACATTGCGGGCTGTGTGGTATAGGCAAGGGTGGAATCAGGTTTTGTTTCGGGTGCTAAGCCTGATTTACACTACCTCTTTTAATGGTTGTTCATCGTAGTGGATGCATGCCTTAAACTTTTAGGAGGGATAAACAGTACCCAAAATGTAGATTGTTTCATGTTACCTTCCTTTTTTATGCCTCGAAACTTCATTTATCAGTTTCCAACGTCAATTTTTGCAATAAGTCTCTAAAAAGTGGATTAATAGTCTCGAATGTCTATCTATCGATATTTCCAAATTGAAAATCTGAAAACCCACACCCCAGCTTTGTAGGACCTGTACCTCATACTTCGTGCACCTTGACTAATCTCGAGGTCTTGAGGTTAGCAACTGGGCAAGCCTTTATTTTTATCTATTTGAGCGTGCCCAGCAAAGTTCACAATTCCTTATTTTATTTATTTGAGATGTTAAACAACGAAACACTTGAGTGAATGTGTGAGCATGTGTGACGCTAGCATTAATACTCTTGGGACAAAGTTATAGAAACGCAATTTTTAGAAGAAAAAAAAGGAAACACCAAACAAGGCTGTTCATTTTACATGGGGGGCGTCTTTTCGTATTGTGGTGGTGTTAGGATCCTTATTGCATTTTGCATTTTCAGACTTTTTTTACTCTCTTTGGTTGGCAAGTGCAGAATTCATTTCGTCATAATACATTTTGAAAAATTGGAGAAGCAGCTGCAGAGGAGTTTTTGAAATTCTCATTTGGCATTCTCAAAGCATCTACAAACCAAAATAAATACTTCACTCATTTTTCTTCATTTAGATGTTTGGTTGGTCATAACTTTTAAAAAAGGCAACAGAGTAAACAGAGAACAAATCATGAACTATTTTTCACATCTATATAATAAAACAGAGCGGTTTTTAAATCTTATACATAACCAATGGTCCAGATTTATCTTCATGCCTACATAAATCTCCACCATTCATTCTACATTCCTTTTAAGTTTTAACGTTTCCCTTATATGGAATTAGACTAAACATATTTCCCCCCTCTTTTTTCAAATTAATTTCAGACAAAAGAAACCTTCAATTGATTTGATTTTTTCTAGATCTTCATAGCAAAGGTAAAAACGAAAAAAATCAGGGTCCTAATATGCTAAATGTATGTATACCATATATGGAGAAGTAAAGATTGAGTTTACTCTTATGAAATTTTCGAAATACACTAATTTACGTACTTTCTTTGCTTCCTATCATGTAAAAGATTTTTTATTTACTCAACTTTAAATTCTTTCTATATTTTTTTGAACTTCGAATGGAGAAGAGGTTGTTGAATTCCCCATATTTTGGACCCTTGAACATATGATCGATTTTCAAAGTCTACCAAATTTGCCCTGAATGGATGAAATTTACGTACATATGCAAGACCTAAATCATTTTTTAGGTTTAGACCACCCTATTTTAGGCAAATCATTCAAAACAATAGTCTAAAATCCAAAAAATATTCTACTGGTACTTTTTCTTTCCAAAAGCAAAATTATGTTAGATAGATGCATACAATTATATTTGCTCGAGAATTATATTAGGCAGAACTTAGAAGCAAACCAATTATATGGATGAACGAATCCATCCACAGGTATAGGTATATACATTCCTCGCGTCATTTGTGGTTTTTTAAGCTATTGTTATTCTATAGTTTCTAAGGCCTATGATGGTTCTTTCTTTGTCTTTCACGCATTTTTTATGTTTGCGCCTCCAATCCCTCTCATGTTGGTTAGTGCATGTTTTCAATTTTAAAAAAAATGAAAATATGATAACTTCATTGTTTCTGTATTTTTGGTATAGTACTTCTCCAAAAATATATTACACCGAGATAAACATTTTACCCATAGTGTAGCATGAGGATTGATGGGCTATAATTTGATCGTAACTGAGTGGTCAATTGGTTTTGGGTTGAGTGTTCAATTCTTTTTGGGCTAGGTGTTCAAGAGTATGAGAATTTGGTGTTCATTGATATTTGGGTTGGGTGTTTCAAAGAAAGGTTAACTCATAGTAATTTTTAAATGTATCCTAAGAAAAAAAAATATTTCTTGGGTGTTTGTGTGACCATGCTTCTTAAGCTACACAGCCGCCTTTGTCAATAGATATGTTGAGTTATTTTTTTTTCGCATAGTTGGATTTGTTAGACAGAGGGTTGATATATTGCACGCGAATTCAATATCTATTTGCATATATTGATTGTCCGAGCCGTGCCTTCAGGTACGGGCATACGCTAGTCTATATTATAAAACAGAGCGGTTTTTTGTCTACCTATACAAACAAAGCATGTCTCTAGCTGTCGGATCGAAATTCCAATCTGTTACAACTGTTGGATTGAATCATTGATTCTAACCTGTTAACAAGCCTCACGTCTGTCTACCCGTTGCTGTGTAATCCAACCTGTTTTCAATAGGTTATTGTCGCTTCTGTCTTCCTCTCTCCCTCCATAGTTATGGTCTTTAAATCTCTCTCTCTCTCTCTCTCTCTCTCTCTCTCTCTCTCTCTCTCTCTCTCTCTCTCTCTCTCTCTCTCTCTCTCTCTCTCTCTCTCTCTCCCAGAACCCACTCCTCGATGCACAACGAAACACTCAGTGGCCACCAACTCATCCAACGTTTCGGGTTGGAGCCCCCCCTCAATTCGTCGCCGATTGATCGCCTAAATCTCTGTACACATCTTCTCTATATCCACGAAAAAATCCATTTGATTCTCTCTTTCTGGTAAGAACCCCCATCCTCAATTTCGCCCTAGACTAGGGTTTTACTAAATTGCTGTTTAATCTTCAAAACAAAGGAAAAACATAAGGAAAAAAATATGATTACTAGGCTTGGTGTTTAAATTGTTGTTTAATCCACGACAAAGTTTAGTGTATTGAAGTTTCAGCCTTTGATTGGTGTATTGATGTGTTAGTTCTAGAGGTTCAATAATACGATTATCAGCTTTGTTGTATGTGAGTTCTCCATGTCATGGCCTGTGTATAGCCAATTTCTGAAGCTTGGTATTATATGGGTTCTTAATGTCTGAATCCTGACAAAAAACTTTCAGTTCTTTATGTCATGGCCTCTTGGTTTATGCATTAAAAGTTTTGATATAGATTTTACTCTTTTTTGTCAGAAAGGCTGAAGCAATGGCTAAGGAAAACACAAAAGGGAATAGTCGTAGCTAAGGGGAAAAAAAGATAACCATTGCAGGGAAGGTAAAAGAAAATTCATGTCCAATGGTATTTGATAAATAAAAAAACTCAAAAAGAAACAGGTTTCCATAAAAAAAAGAAAAAAAAGAAAAAAAGAGAAACAGGGCAATGATCAATTTACTCCAGCTGTTTCCAAAAACGTGTCGCGGCCGTGCCTTTAAATTGTGTTTAGAATGCGTTGAAGACACAGGCATCCACTATCTATATTACTCCTATAAAACAGAGCGGTTTTTAACCAAAATGTCTATGCATACAAACAAAACAGCCTCTACAATCGTTTGATCGTGCTTCATGTTAACTTTGTAGTCATCGGATCGAATGAATATTTTCTAATGTATAAACCTACAATAATGTAAACGTTCTGCTAGCATTAAAGAGGATTTCCTTTTAAGTTTTACACGTTAATGGGAGAAACTAAACATATTGCCCTTTCTTTTCCAACTGTTGGATTGAATAATTGATTCTAACCTGTTAACAAGTCTCACGTCTGTCTACCCGTTGCTGTGTAATCCAACCTGTTTTCAATAGGTTATAGTCGCTTCGGTCTTCCTCTCTCCCTCCATAGTTACGGTCTTTAAATCTCTCTCTCTCTCCCAGAACCCACTCCTCGATGCACAACGAAACACTCAATGGCCACCAACTCATCCGACGTTTCGGGTTGGGGCCCCCCTCAATTCGTCGCCGATTGATCGCCTAAATCTCTATACACATCTTCTCTATATCCACGAAAAAATCCATTTGATTCTCTCTTTCTGGTAAGAACCCCCCATCCTCAATTTCGCCCTAGACTAGGGTTTTACTAAATTGCTGTTTAATCTTCAAAACAAAGGAAAAACATAAGGAAAAAAATATGATTACTAGGCTTGGTGTTTAAATTGTTCTTTAATCCACGGCAAAGTTTAGTGTATTGAAGTTTCAACCTTTGATTGGTGTATTGATGTGTTAGTTCTAGAGGTTCAATAAAACGATTATCAGCTTTGTTGTATGTGAGTTCTCCATGTCATGGCCTGTGTATAGCCAATTTCTGAAGCTTGGTATTATATGGGTTTTTAATGTCTGAATCCTGACAAAAAACTTTCAGTTCTTTATGTCATGGCCTCTTGGTTTATGCATTAAAAGTTTTGATATAGATTTTACTCTTTTTTGTCAGAAAGGCTGAAGCAATGGCTAAGGAAAACACAACAGGGAATAGTCGCAGCTAAGGGGAAAAAAAAGATAACCATTGCAGGGAAGGTAAAAGAAAATTCATGTCCAATGATCAATTTACTCCAGTTGTTTCCAAAAACATGTCGCGGCCGTGCCTTTAAATTGTGTTTAGAATGCGTTGAAGACACAAGCATCCACTATCTATATTATAAAACAGTGCGGTTTTTAACCAAAATGTCTATGCATACAAACAAAATAGCCTCTACAACCGTTTGATCGTGCTTCATGTTAACTTTGTAATCGTCGGATCGAATGAATATTTTCTAATGTATAAACCTACAATAATGTAAATGTTTTGCTAGCATTAAAGAGGATTTCCTTTTAAGTTTTACACGTTAATGGGAGAAACTAAACATATTGCCCTTTCTTTTCCAATTGATTTTGATTTAATTTGTTCCCTTTTCCTAAACCTAATTCAGTATTAATTTTATATCCTATATGACTTCCTAAATAAGTTTAAGTTCAAATTTTATTGGCCAAAGAAATGCCATAATTAATTGATTCCATGATTTGGACATCTATAATAATTGATTTCAAATTGACCAAAGTATTTACTCAGACCACCACTCCGAATGAACAACTACTGTGCTATCAATAGCATCTTCGACTTATTCGTTGAACCTCATGTTCGATCAATCTCTTTATTTATCTCACTGTTTGTTCTAATTTTGAGTTTTGTTTCTTTTTCTTTTTAGCTTAAATGGTGGGAAAGCTTTTTCACTGTAAGCGTTTATTGTTCAATTAAAGGAGGGTTGATAACTCTTATGAAAAGGTTATATCATTACCATTTTTTTTTCAAATTCTTTCTACGCTAGAAGCAGGCAAGTTTCATGACCTCTCTCTACGTTGATTTACCTTTGGCGAAGTGCACAGCTTTAGCGGCGGCGTTATCCGTGAGGTTTATTCTCGATTTCTCTAACTCCCTCACTGATTCCCTCTCTGTGACGGCGTTGTCCATGAGATTTGTGTCCGAAGTCTCTAATAAAAGTGGGGTTTGATACTTCATTTAAATTGCACTTAGAATGAGTTGCGTCGTGCCTTCAGACACGGGCATCCACTAGTGTGTGTGTGTGTGTGTATATATATATATCTATTATAAAATACAATGGTGTGGGGACAAGTTGTTGCAATGACTGAGATTTATTTGATCCAATGACTGATATGTATTCTCCAACTCTCTTTTTTTTTTTGATCGGCAAAAAAAAATTTCATTAACTCATAACACGAAGTATAGAGATAATAGGAGTTTGGGTACACCGGCCTGACCACCCAAGATCCTCTTCTCCAAACCACACAGAGGAAACTGATTTAGGCCCAACAGGCTGAGCCCAAATCAGGAGGAAAAACCCTAAAAATCCAAAGGTTGGTAAGAAACCAACCCAACACCCATTGGGACAAAGCCCAGAACACCTATTGGGACAACCCCAAAACACCTATTGGGTCAAACCCACCTAAGAGGCCAAAGCCCAAACATCCCAAAAGAGTCTAAAATACTCAAATCAATACATAACCAGCTCAAAAAATGGGCCCAGCCCAGCCCAAACACCTCTTCCTAACCCTAGCTCCTGCACAGACCAGCCACCACCACTAGAAACGTCCAACCGCCGACCATCTTCCCCAGGTACAGCCACCCCACCTGCAAAAACCAAAACAGAACCACAAAAGAAACAGCCAGACGCCAGAGAGCAGTGATGATCATTGCCGTCAGTCTCATTCGCCGGAAACCCGAGAACCCCGCCAAGAAGCCGCCATTTCGACCCTTACAAACGGCCGGAGAAAACCTGCAAACAAGACACGAAGCGCCGCCGTGCACCACCCAACCGGAATCACCCATTGAGCACTTAGGTAAAACCCAAATCTGTGGCCACCCATCGCACCATTCGCGAGCCCCACTGCCGTTGGGCCAAACCGGATTCGCTCAGGAGAGAATCGGCCAGAGGCCGCGCTATCCAGGCCTCCCCCAGCCCGGCGACCACACCACGCCGTTAGGCACTACCGGTGACACCAAGTGTGAAAGACCAGCGGTTGATCGGAGCAAAGGGAGGCGAGGTGGGAAAGATGCAAACGACAGGAAGAACAGCGAAAGTGGAGATCGGTAAAAGAGAAAGGGAGAGGGGAAAAAGAGAGCCCGGGGGGAGGAGGGAAGGAGGCGGCGCCTCCCCCCCCCCCCAGGCGGAAAGATTCTATAGATGAAGTTAGAGAGAGAAAGTTTTAGAGAGAAGCAAGAGCGTTTCTTAATCTATATATTAGTGTTGGTTATTCTCCAACTCTCTTAAGAAAGTGTCCACAATCTTTCAAATATTTCACAAAAATGTCATCTCTTCTTTTTACCCAGCTTCTGTTGTTTGGGTCCCCCCCCCCCCCTCCCTCTTTACCCCTCTACAGCTCCTGTCATCTTTCGAATCCCCACCGAGGTCTGCAAATCCCGTCGAAAGCTGGGCCAAGAAACATTCCTTTGGAATTCCAGCGAAATCTTTCGAATCTTTCAGTACCAGCGACGAAATCAAGTCCCGTCTGGAGCTGGTTGAAGAAAGCTGCGTGGAAGGTGGGCCAAGAAACCTCCGTGAAAGCAAAGGTAATGGGTCTAACAAAGAAACCATTTTTTGAAAGCCGTGTGAAAGCATCTATTGCGATTTTTTGGTGTTTGTTTCTTTCCAGGGTGCAAGTAGTGTTTATTTGTAAATCAGCATGTAAATTTCAATCTAGCTGTTGTTCCGGGTGGAATTTGTGCCTTTTTATGGAGTATATTTTGCAATCTGCACGAGTGTTCAAGAAATTTGAGTGTGGGTGTGTTGTTAAATGTTACACATAATCCAAATTTGTTATTTTGACTCCTCTTGACGTTCCGTTTTGAATGATAGTTTAGTAGTGTCGTCCGCGCTCAGGTCCATGTGTTTTCATACCCTTCTTTTCTTTGCACGAAATGTTCATCACCTTCTTTTTCTTTTTCTCCCTTCCTTTTTCTGTTATCATCGGGTTGCCCGTGCCTACATGGGTAGAAATTGATGCAAGTCTTGGCAGACATTGAACTTCAGAATAATAACTCCATGGATACATAATTTTTCATAAATTGAACTTCAGAACAATATCTCTGTTTTGATAACAGAGTTCTTTGTACCAGGTTAATTTTCAGCAATTTGAGCCACTATCAAGATTCAAAGGGTAATTCCAATTCTAATCGAGGTGGGTAGTGCCGTAGGTACGGGCAAGCACTAGTATATATATATAGGGGAACATTCCGGGGACACAAAAAAGACACTCCATCTCAACCATTGAAGCCAATGGCTGAGATTAGAAGTTCACAAAGAATTATTATGGCCACAAAGAATTACTCATAGCCACAAAGAATTACTCTTGGCCTCAAAAAATTACATTTGGTCACATTTGGCTGCAAAAAAATTACTCGTGGCCGCAATGAATTACTCGTGGCAAAAAGAATTACTCTTGGCTGAGAATTACTTTTAGCCGCATTAAATTGCACTTGGCCGCATTGAATTGTATTTGAACGCATCGAATTGCACTTGGCTGTATCAAATTACTTTTGGCCGCATCGAATTGCACTTGGCCGCGAAGAATTACTTCTGGCCGCCAAGAATTACATTTGACAACATCGAATTGCTCTTGGCTGCTACGAATTACCCTTGGCCACATCGAATTGCACTTGGCCGCATCGAATTGCACTTGGCCGTATCGAATTACTTTATGGTCTCACAATTCCTTGCGGCCAAGTGCAATTCTTTGCGGCCAAGAGTAATTCGTAGCGGCCAAGAGTAATTCTTCGTGGCAGGAGTAATTCTTCGTGGCCAGGATTAATTCGATGCTGCCAAGAGTAATTTGTAGCGGCCAGAAGTAATATTTTGCAGCCATGAGTAATTTTTCGCGGCCAGGAGTAATTTTTTGCGGCCAACAGTAATTCTTTGAGTCAGATTCTTTTTTTTTTAACTAATAGGTAAGAGAACAAAATTGTTGTTCAATACAACTTGAGCATTGGTTTAGATGATTTGGAATTTCATGATCTGTCTGGAATTGAAGATTGCAAGTTTTTTGTTGGAGCCTTTTGGGTAGACAGAGTTTCAAACTCTACTCCTTACTTGGTTATATGTAATCTTGGAACTATTTTGCTTTTCTATTTTTCTAGGTCAGTTAAGAAAACAAGTGCGATAGAGAAGTGTCACTTTTGAGTGAGTGGGACGTTAAAAAATTGAATTCGAGTTGGAATCCGGTATAATTATACATTCTTAATATCTCTGATGCTATCCCTGAATGCAACTAACGGAATTAAATAAATTTGGTAACATTTGTTGTGTGAGATGCTCTTACAGCTTCATAATTAGATGATCAAAAAAAAAAAAGCTTCCTAATTTATTTCCCCAAAATCATTCAAATATATGCATCACTTATTTTGATCACAATTCAAAGTTTATACTGAATTATATAATTCACATTCCAATCCAGAATCTATAGTCTTAAACTAAAAACGATGATTCATAAAATAAAAAATACCATCAGGGTGGTAGCCCAGTTGGCACAGGTGATGGGGCTTAAGTGCCTCTCCCTCCACGTGCACTCGGGTTCGAGCCCCTCCAGCTGCAAAAAAATATATATGAGTTGGAGGGACGCGTGGAGGGCCCTGTGCCAGCTGTGCGCCTAGGTGGTGCTGTGGTCACGCCCAAGGGGGGTTGCTACGCCGGTCGCCCCCTCCTCTACCCTTTTTCCAGTTCAAAAAAAAAATAAAAAATAAAAAATAAAAAAAAACAAACAAACAAAAAACAAAAAACACTCCCACACGCCCTTTGTCTGCCATTGAGAAAGGGGATGGGTCAAAGCCCAACTCCATGGGCCTGTTCCTGAAACATCCGAACCGTATTTCATGCCCGATGGTACACAATAGCCGCAACAAGGGTTCCACTAACTGACTCCAAGGCCGAATTCTGAAGAAGAAGAAGAAAGACGAGGAGGAGCTATGGCAAGGGCGACGTTCCATCTGCCGTTTGAGATAACCATTGAAATCCTCTCAAGATTGCCAGTGAAATCCCTCTTGCGATTCCAATCTGTATGCAAAACATGGTACGCTCTCATCAAAACCCCTAGTTTTATTTCCAAACATCTTCTAACTCACTCCCCTCTCAATTCCACCTCTCTCCTCCTAACCAAATACGATCCTGAAACCCAAAAATACGCCATGTCTTTAGTAAATGATGATGGGTTTAGTAATGACCCTGTCAATCTCGATTTCCCGTTCATCAATAGGAGGAATGATCTTCCCATTGGGGTACAGACTAGGATGAATTATCTTTCCATTGGGGGTATATGCAATGGTTTAGCTTGTATAAGTTTGTCTGGATACCCCTTGATTCTTTGCAATCCCTCCGCGAGAAAGTTTTGGGAAATTCCAAATTCGGAATGGAATTGGTTGGGTGAGAATAGTCACAATTGCCAAATGTATGTTAAGCGGGAAAGTTTTGGGTTTGGCTTCCATCGCAGTGCTCATGATTACAAGCTGATTAGAATTGTGTCTTATGTTACTACTTCCATTCAAGGTGATGTTATTGTTTCCATTGAAGATCATATCCGAGCTGATCTGTATGCGATGAGCACTGATACTTGGACAGAAATTGATGTTAATAAGCTTTCTTTGGTCTTTGGGAAGATCAATGACGTTCTGCACGACGTGCTCATCGTTGGATGTTCTGCTTCAGCAGTCTTGAATGGAGTTTTCTATTGGCCGGCAAGTGTACTCTCGACTTGTCAAGTGGTTGTTATGTCCTTTGACATGGGTGATGAGGTGTTCAGGAAAATAAGAACACCAGAGTGTTTGGATATGACTTGGAATAAAGCTAACTGGAAATTTACGGAATCAAATGATAAACTTGCTTTGCTTGTTTCTGCTGATGAAAGGACCTTTGATGTTTGGGTGCTGAATGAAAACGAGTTTTTGTGGACTAACCAAGTTAAACTTGGATTCGAAGCTAAACTGGGATCTTTTCCATGGCTTGCAAGTTATAGGGGAAATGGGGAAGATGCTGAAAATACAGTGGTGGGAGGTTGGAAAGATGGTGAATTGTTAGTGACAGAGCATAAAGCTTCTGGTGATTAAAGTTCTTTTTGTATGATACGAAAACCCGGAAAACTAAGGATCTTTGTTTTGGTCATGTTCCACATGAATCTTTTGTTTATTTGTGTGCGGGAACCTTACTTCCAGTCATGCAAGCCAATGAAGTAGTGCTCAACCAGAAGAACGAGAAAAGAAAGCATTGAATTCTTGGAATTTACTACGGTGCGATATTTATTTTTATTATGTTTCCACTGTTCGTTTTTGTTTCAGTTACGGTAGCTTAACAATGCCTCAAAGTAGTCTCTTTTGAAAACTAACGTAAACTACTGTTTTGCTAGTGCTATGTTGTGTTCCATGTATGACCTTGAAAGCACTTTCTTTCAAATATGTAATATACAAGCGAATTGCCCGTGCCTACGGCACCCTCTCAAATTTTACACGTACAATTTTCTGGATTGTGATAAACTCTTCCCAAAAATCAAACCTTGTAGAACTACCATAGATTTTTGGTCAAACCTACAATAAAAAAATTCAAATGAAAAACAAAAGAAACTAAAAGGTCTAACAGTTCAACTCCCACCTCGCAATTATTAATCTAGGCTAAGACTGCAACAAAAAGATTCAGAATCATAGTCTAATCCCCATTTCAATCAAGAGTTGCATATAAAATGGTTCTTTGGAGAGAAGGAATAAAAACCCAACACATCACAATTAAAAACCGAACATTATGTGACTTCACACTAACCAATCCTTCTAGTTCTACCATAACATAGACCGACTGCCGATCCAAATAAATAAAAATAGACGCTGACAAGTAGAACTCTACTTACACCCAGGCAACATCAAAGGGGCTTTGTACAGCTACATCAAGGTTGTGCGGTTAAGTTGAGCTCCTGCGTTAGTTCGTATTCCTCTCTCGTTGCACTTTGTAAATCTTTTGATCCATACCAAATTGATAGATTTAGTCACTGTTTTTTGATTAATGATATTTGTCTCGAAGCCGTTTCCATGTTAGCGCTGTTTTCTCTTTTAGTGCTATTGTGTTGCCTGGGGTTACTTATGTCGCTGTGGAGAATGATTAATTTGGTTAGAATTGGAATCAAAACTGGTGTATTCCATAGTCCTATTCACTCTCCCCTCTAATCATATTATTATGATCGGTGTTTTCAAGCATTTGTGCTTTTGTTCAGGTTGGCTTTTATTACTTCTGTACTTTCCTTTTGGTTCAGCACAACCAGTTATATAGATTCTGCTTAGCCCATTTCATGCGAACTAAAATCTTCTGTACATGGTTTGTCTCTGTACCTCTACTCAAGCGCGATTTAAGCCGTAGGATTGCACAAAAGACTCTTCGGGCAAAAAGTCTTTTGTGCAATCATGCCGCTGAAATTGCACAAGAACAGAGGTGTAGACAAAGTTCGGTACAAGGGACCTGAGGTGATTTCATTCGGCTCTTCATATTTTGATAGGCTGTTGTCTGGAGTTGGATTTCTTGCTTCCCATTTCACAGCATGCCAATTGTAATTGTATTCTCCTAGATTGTTTAAATCACCCTTTGATTTGCAAGCATCAAAGGAAGTGTCTAAGTTTTCCATAGACATAAATATCTAAGGTCCCACGGGATTATGTGCCACCAACTCGTCCTTTTGGCAAACGAAGCTTTTCAATACTATTTTTCATGCACCCACATTGGTTATAATCTTTTTGAGCTTTTTTCTTTCTATGCATACAAGTTTGGTGGGACCCTTAAATTTTACTCCCTCCATCCCCATTTTATTTGCTTGTTATTAGGAATACAACTTCATAGGAGCTGCTTTTATAATTCTTCAGATTTTCACAATTAACCTTGAGATTTCGAACTTGCTATGGAGTCAAACCCTTTACTTTTAAACCTCGGGGGGTAAATTCGAAGTCTACCCTCTTTTGGTTGCTAATTGTAGAAATGAAGCACCAATTTGGGACGGCTCAAAATGGAAACATTAGCAAACAAAAATGGGATAGAGGAAGTATCTAGTTGTATTAGAAAGGATGGTTTTCCAGGAAACAATATGAAAATGGCATTGCTACAGCAGGGGGTCTGATCCGAGACTCCCATGGAAGGTGGATTAAAGGTTTTCAAAACTATATTGGGGCTAGTAATAGCATGGGAGCCGAGATGTGGACTCCTTGTGACGGTTTAAACATGGCAGCTGATCTCAATCTTAACAATTTACAAGTGGAAACTGATGCCAGTCTTGTCGTTGTAGCTTTAAATTCTCACAGTGATGTTTCTTATGCGTTAAGTTCTATTATTTGTGAATGCAGGACCCTATTGACCCGATGCCATGTTTCGGAGATTTGCCAAGTTTGCCGAGAGGAGAATGGAATTGCAGATTTATTAGTTAAGAGCAGAATAGAAGTGCAGATTTATTAGCTAAGGATACTTCTAATCTTAGTTCTTTCAGTTGTAATGTTGTGAGTACGCCGTCCCTTCTTTTATGTTGCAACATCTTCATGATGATGCTGTAGGGGTTAAATACCCCAGAATCTCTTATGTTTAGTTTTCCATGAGTCCCTCTTTGCGCTAAAAAAAAAAGTATTAGAAAGGATGTATAAAATGTGTTTCTTAGAGCGAGTCTACTTGTTAGTGTTAAAATGGCGGCGTTGAATTTTTTTTTTTGATTGACTACAGTGCTATTTTTTCAACAATGATAAAGTTATTCCATCAGTGCGTGCAATGTCAATTTGGTAGAATTACGTTTCTCGGTTTTGGTGATGGTACTCTTTTCCCTTTTTAAAGGTGTTGTGGCAAGTTTGACAGTGCCAAATCTAATACTCCCTCCGTCCCTTTTTTATAGTCCGGTATTTCATTTTGGGCTGTCCCTTAATAAGTGTCCATTTTGTAAAGTTAGTGGGTAAAAGTTGGTGAATTTTCCATTTTGCCCCTAAAAGTAGATTCCATTTTGAAAAGTTAGTGAGTAAAAGTGTAATGATGATGGATAAGTAGGGAAAGTGGAGGAAAAAGTTGATGTGAAAGGTATAATGATGATGTCTTTTTAATAAGTTGGAATTACGAAGCAGGACACTTAAAAAGGGACGGAGGGAGTAAGAAAGATGACATTTGTCAAAATGTCACACTGAATTCGGCGCAAAATTGATAAGGATTTTATCTTTTTTCTACCATTTCTTAGCGCTTTTTGGTAAGTGTATCATTTTATAACCAAACAAACACAAACAAACACGGGAAAAACAGCATGTCTAACAAATTATTCAAAACAACCAACAGACATATTATCCTAAGATTTTAGATGTTCCATTTCCTGCGTAGCTCTTCATTTTCTTGAGATTTATGAGAGTTTTTCCAAGAACTGACATTAACCCTAGCATTTCATTTCATCCCAATTTGATATAGAGCTGCTGCAAAAGCTAATTTATGCAGCCAAGAGGCCTTTGGCCTAACAGCATCAAGGGGGTGCAATTAGGTGCTAAGAATAAGAAGGTCAATAGTTCAATCCCTTGAAGATGCTAATTTAACTATTCTGACAATACTGACTTACACAAATCAGATTTAAAAGCACCTCCACGGCAGAATGCAATTGTCCAGTTAAGTTCAAAACTCTAATCCCCAGGCCTTCTTTGAACAGACACCTCCTTGGAATGTTTTCCCAAATAACAGTAGAGAACCCGCATGCAAGTAAAACTTAACAAAGAACACAGGCAGGCTTCTTCCCCCAAAGTTTACATCTCTTAACGTCACCCCAGTTTGAAAACATTTTTTAGCTTAGACAAACCATTTGGCACATAGGTGTGCTTTTTTGACAAATCAGATCATCCCAGATATTATATATAAGAAAGATATAGTACAATAAAAGCGGACACGACCGGTCCGAAAATACAGAAAACAACGAACAAAATTAAAATACAACAAACAAACAAACCAAAACAAAACAAAACAAAGAAAAGAAAAGCCGCCTAGAGCCAAGACGTTGCAGTTGGACCCGTCGTGCACTTGTTCTTACAGCATCTCTTTTATGTGTGGGGATGCCGAATTTTTTAAAGGCATCTCTGACCAAAGATGTCAAATATGACACGGCATGCCAAACGGATGAATTGGCATTGAACCAACTCCAACCAAGATGTCAATTGCTTAGCTATTACTACCGTCGTGTTCATTAGATGCACAGGATGACATAGAATATAAAATTAAGAACAATTAAGAACTTATTGTGCGAGTTGAATTAAAACCCGTCTTTGGAAAAATTAAAATTCTATGCAACCTGTTCATGAAAGTATGATTTTCAGTGAGTAAAATTAATCCCGGCTTCAAAAATAAATGAACTCAAATTAACCTCCCAAACTCCACCCAATTTTGAAGAAATAAATGAAGATGTAATATTTCCCTCTCTGAACAAAATAGGGAGATTTCCACTATAGACAATTTATAAATTATAACCCCACAAGTCCACCTAATAGTTTTGTAAAACCACAAGTCCATACAATCTAAACCCTAAGGTATCCTATGAAAGTGCCTAAAACCCTAAATCCTATGAAAGTGTCTAAACCACTAAAACCCTATAATATGAAAATGCACCTAAAATCCTATAAAAGTGCCTAAACCCTAGGGTACCCTATCCTATAATAAAAAAGTGCACACTAAAATCTTATGAAAGTACCTAAATCCTAGGGTACCTTACCCTACTCTAGGGTATCCTAAAATAGACTTGAAACCTTACAAAATTAATAGGTGGATTTGTGGGCTTATGAAGTTCATATAATAGACCTAAGACTAATGTTCTAAAGAAAATAAGTCAATTAAGGATTTGAAAATCTAAAACTTATTGCTTGCAATGACTTTTTTTTTTTTCCAATCTTTCCCCAATTTTGAAAAGAAAAAAAATGAGAAAGTCATAATAATTATAAAAGGGCACTTAAGTGGGGGAAAAATTAGGATAAGTAGTAATAGTAGGATGTGCAGGGAAAAGGATGTGAATTTGTTAAATTCAAATTGGTAATTGGTACTGCTTTGCTTGTGGGGAAGGGAATCGATCAAAGCCCAACTCCATGGATCCGGCCCGGATTCATCCGACCCATATATATAGCCACCATTTTTGAAAAAGAGCTACTTTTACCAATTCCGATTTCCGAGTTAAAAATAGACGGGAGATGAGCAGCAGTTTTGTGGGTCAGTTGTATAATCAGGAGTAAATTGTTTTGAAGAAGAAGAAGAAGAAGGCAAGGCAAGCAGTAGCCATGGGGGGCAGCCAATCCACTGTACCAAGGGTGACGTTCCATCTGCCGTTGGAGATAACGATCGAAATCCTATCGAGATTGCCAGTGAAATCCCTCTTGCGATTCAAATCCGTATGCAAAACCTGGTACGCTCTCATCGAAACCCCTGATTTCATTTCCAAGCATCTTCAAACCCATTCCGCTCTCAATTCCGCCTCTCTCCTAGTAACCACTTACAATCGCGAAACCAAAAACTGTGTCATGTCCTTGGTAATAAACGATGGGTTTAATAATGGTCCTATCAATTGTTGGGTCACGCCCAAGATCTCACCAATGAAGCACGAACACATACTCAAGCCATTGTGATGAGAGAAACACACACAAATTGAGAAGGAAAAATTTCACTATTGTCTCCACTACAATAGTTACAAAAAACCTCTCAAAACACTCTCCACCTCTTTTTTGTCTCTCATGCTCTCTCCACAAATTATCCCTACTCTTTTATACCACAAGAGTTAGGGCTACACACCTCATGCAAAAGTACAATAATAACCCCCAAAAAACATACAAAATAAAAACCCACCCACTAGGGGTGGACCCCAACAATCACCCCCTCCACCCCGAGTGGGTGATCGCCGATCAAGCCAAGCTATGCACCCCCTCCACCGGGGTACCCTCCATGCACCCCCTCCAATGGGTGTCTCGCACCCCTCACACGAGGTGCTCCACAAGGATCAACAAACCCTTCAAGCTTGTACAATCCGCCAACCATCCTCCCCTCAAGTATGTAGCGCTCCCCCTCGCGTACGTGAAGAACACCATCTCTAGCCGAGAAGCTATACCCCTTCTCATTAAGCACCCCAAGAGAGATTAGGTTCTTCCTCACGCTCGGCACGTGTCGAACGTCCGTCAACCTCACATGCTTTCCATTTGGCAAACGGAACCTCACTATCCCTTTGCCCACAACACGACTCCTCGAGCCATTCGCCATCCAAACGGTTCCCCCATCGACCGCCTCATAACTCCAAAACTCCTCTTTGTCCCCGCAAACATGGAATGAGCACCCAGAGTCTAGTACCCAATCCTTCTCCCCACAATCTGTAGAATCCTCCACCGCAACCATAAGCTCACCATCCGAACCATACACCACCATTGTACCATCCTTCGGTTGGCATTTGAGCTCGGGACAATCCCTCATCATATGCCCCTCTTCCTTGCAATAATGGCAAGGGAATCCACGACCCCCCGCCTCCTTAAACTTGAGACAATTCCGTATAGTATGCCCCTCCTCATGGCAATGAAAGCAAGTAACTTGGCCATCCCCGTGGCCACGACCTCCACCTCGGCCGCCACGTCCACTTTCACCGTATCCTCGACCTCCACGTTGACCGCCACCTTTATGCCCATTTCCTCTTCCTTGGTTCTTTCCTCTTCCTCCGCTTGCGACCAATGCTTGCCCATCCTCATTTGGTTCCCATTTGCCCTCATTTCGCCGTGCTTCCTCATTGAACAAGGCCTCTTTAACCATTGACATTGAAACCTTACCCTCCGGTGCCGAATTGCCAAGAGAAATCACGAGCATATCCCAATCCTCATGTAGGGAACTAAGCAATAGTAGGGCTTGCAATTCATCGTCAAGCTTCAATCCCGCACTACCAAGTTGATTAACCAAGTTTTGGAACTCACTAGAATGTGCCGCAACCGATTTCCCACTCCTCAACTTCAAATTCACTAACCTCCTCATCAATAATGCCTTATTTCGAGAAGTTTTCGTTTGATACATGTCCTCTAATTTTTTCCACAATACATAGGCATCGGTCTCCTCGGATACGTGGTAAAACACCTCCTCCGAAATAAATTGCCGGATCTAACCTAACGTCCTCCGATTTAATTTCCTCCAATCATCCGCATTTGTTCCCGTTGGTTTAACCCCCAAATAATCCAACGGATCATACATATCCTTCCATGACAACAAATCCACCATTCGTGGCTTCCAAATAGCATAATTTGAAGACGTTAAGTGAACCATACTAGTCATACTCGAATCCGACATCTTACTTAATCCACAATAAGCAAGATTCAACAAAATAATGAGCCCACAATGCTCCAAAGTCCACAAAAGTAAAAAAAAACGTGCAAAAAACCACTGAAAATTGCACTTACAGCACTTTCTGAGCCGAACCAGTCAAAATAGACCCCGTAGATAGATCCGGAACGTTGAAAATAATCAAAATCGACTATTTATTCACGTAAAACGGAGTTGTATAGCCTCCAAAAACGCGAAAAAACCTTTTGAACCCCCTCTGACCCGCGGCTGACCCCTTTGACCCGCGTCTGACCCGTCTGACCTTCTTCTCTGACCTTCAGAGTTGACCGCGAGTTACTGTTCACGCACAACTTTGACCGGCTTTTGCCGCCACCTCGGACGTCCCCCGGCGACGATCTTGGTACCCCCGGACTCCTCTCGACGAGAGGAATCCAAATCCGTGCTCAAAAAATACTTTCGAGCAACACCCGAACTGGGTCTTCCTGGATTCCGACTCACCTTTTGCCGCCGCCCTTCAAACGTGATTTCCGGCCACGTCCGTGCTCCTCTCACGACGTGCTACCCCAAACCTTGCTCCTCTCTTCAAGACGAACACAACCCCGTGCTCAGATCTTGAATCCAACCACTTTCGACTCGGACCTCCTCTTCCCAGCCTAACAATGGCCGAACCGTACTTTTCCGGTGAACCTCCGCTCTGATACCACTGTTGGGTCACGCCCAAGATCTCACCAATGAAGCACGAACACACACTCAAGCCATTGTGATGAGAGAAACACACACAAATTGAGAAGGAAAAATTTCACTATTGTCTCCACTACAATAGTTACAAAAAACCTCTCAAAACGCTCTCCACCTCTTTTTTGTCTCTCATGCTCTCTCCACAAATTATCCCTACCCTTTTATACCACAAGAGTTAGGGCTACACACCTCATGCAAAAGTACAATAATTACCCCCAAAAAATATACAAAATAAAAACCCACCCACTAGGGGTGGACCCCAACAATCACCCCCTCCACCCCGAGTGGGTGATCGCCGATCAAGCCAAGCTATGCACCCCCTCCACCGGGGTACCCTCCATGCACCCCCTCCAATGGGTGTCTCGCACCCCTCACACGAGGTGCTCCACAAGGATCAACAAACCCTTCAAGCTTGTACAATCCGCCAACCATCCTCCCCTCAAGTATGTCGCGCTCCCCCTCGCGTACGTGAAGAACACCATCTCTAGCCGAGAAGCTATACCCCTTCTCATCAAGCACCCCAAGAGAGATTAGGTTCTTCCTCACGCTCGGCACGTGTCGAACGTCCGTCATCAATCTCTATTTCCCATCTTTGAAAACGAGGAGTTATCTTTCCGTTGGGGGTATCTGTCATGGTCTTGTTTGCGTTAGTGTTTCTCGGTATGGATTTCCCTTGATTCTATGCAATCCCGCAACTAGACAGTTTCGAGAAATCCCGGGTGCCGAATGGCAATGGGCACACATTCCGGATCACAATGTGTTGTTAAAAGTTAAGCGAATCAGTTTTGGGTTTGGCTTCCATCCCAGCACTAATGATTACAAGTTGATTAGGATTGTGTATTATGCTAGTCCTATCAGGAGACACAACATCCGAGCTGATCTGTATGTGATGAGCACTGATACGTGGACAAAAATTGATCCTAATACGCTTTCATTGTTCGTGGGGGAGGAGGATGAATTTGGGGAGGGTAACGACTTCGTGCTCGTGGAGATTTTTGTATCTTCTGCTTCAGCGGTCCTGAGTGGAGTTTTCTATTGGCCGGCACGTGTAGCCTCAACTAATGAATTGATTGTTGTGTCCTTCGACATGGGTGATGAGGTGTTCAGAGAAATAAGAACACCATCATGTTTGAATGAAACTTGGTCTGCAACGAACTGGCGATTGACGGAATTAAATGATAAACTTGCTCTGTTTATTTTACCTTGTGACAGATACTTTGATGTGTGGGACCTGTGGGTGTTGAATGAAAGTGAGAGTTCTTGGACTAACCAAGTTAAAGTTCGATTTTCTCCAAGGATTGCAAGTACTGTGGGAAATGGGGAACTTGGTGAATTAACAGTGGTGGGATGTGCAAAAAATGGTCAATTGTTCGTGACTTACCGTACAATATCTGGTGATTACCGCGATTTAAATGTCTTTTTGTATGATCCAAAGACCCGGAAAACTGTGGATCTTTATTTTGCTCAGGTTGCGTATGCGCCACATGTTTACTTGTACGAGGGCACACTGCTTCCGCTCGTGCAACCCAATGAAGTCATGGAAGTAGAAGAGGAAGCATTGAATTAATGGAACTGGCTCATGTGAGTAGCTGTTTTGAATGCCTTGTCTGTTCAGTGTTCCCGCTTATTTTAGTTGTGCTATTTAAAAATGCCTCAAAGGTTTCTCTGTTATGTGGGTAATATATCTTTGACCCTTGATTTCTACAACATTGACTGCTATATTTTGGATCCTATGTTCAGGTTTCAAGTGATGTTTCATCATTTGAGTTTCTTGTATCATCGGGTGAGCATAACGTTTGGACCATTCTTCTCTTTGGTTTTCCAACTATTAACTTCTATGTTTACTCTTTAATTTCTCACTTCTCTCCCGTGTTAATTTTGAATGGATGCAGGTGCAATACTCGTGCCTAATATGTAGGAAATAACTGTTAATGTGATTGAATGATGTGCAGTATTTGAGTTGTGTTTGAATTGTATGCTAGTGCAATAGTGGCTCCAGATGAGCTCTCTTCTATGTTTACCACTTAGGTTCTCTATTGTGCAATATTTGAATTATGACATATCAGCTATTGATTTTCAAAAATGAGTAATTTGATCATCCCTATTGTGCATTGCTTATGCTATAGATTTGAGTGAAGAAAGCAAGGAAATGAGCACCTAAGTTGAATTGGGTCTCCAGGCTTGTTCTCTTTGATGTTCTCTCTGATGTCTTTCGGCTTTGATTTGGAGTCATGATTCAACAACATAATGTCCCGTGACTTGATGGTCTAGGGGGCGCTATTTCAGTGATAAAACATTCCTAAGAGATTTGTGCATATATTGTCAAAAGTTAGGTCTCTCTCCAGTCCTCCCCTGTCCATGCCCTCATCGAATGGGGAGCATATGAGTACTCTTATTGTTGTAGTTATTTGATCATCCCTAAGGTATTACAATCAGCCAATACACAGCTGCTTGGTCTGTAGAAAGATGATATTGAAACCTCTATAGGCCAAGTAAACAGCTTTCAGTTATTTGATCATCCCTAAGGTATTTTTCTCTTTTTCTTTTTCTGCTAGAGTTGGGACCTTTTCTTTTTCTTCTCCTTTTTTTGTCCGTGGAGTGTATCCCTTCTTTCGAGTGAAGGAGAGTAAAATTCAAGTTCAAAGCATTTTGGTTATTGAGAATAGCTGGGAAGATGTACTTAGGCCATTGCTCAAGGAGCAATGGGTGCAGAAGCTGATCTGAGGCACAGACGAACACTAACTGTCAAACTAAGGAACGATCAAGACGATAAACCAAGTCTACCATTATGAAGAAAAGAAGACTACGAAAGTTGAAGTCATACGTTTTCAACGATTGAAGGTTCTTTGGGAAGGGGATACTGGTGGAATGTCAAGAAATGCTTTACTTTTTTCTTGTGATGATGCCGTGGTTGACTGCTTACTAGTTACTGCTATATTTTGGAGCTATTGTTGTTCCATGCAAATAGAATTTTCAACTCTTGTTGCATACCTTCTGATAATTCTTTGAGCATAAATGCACTTGTCTTTCTCCTTTCTTTGGTTTGAGAAACTGTTTCTATTGGCATCTATTGCTGCAGGTTTTCTGCTATTGATGAGGGGTCTTTCAAAGAATTCTAAATCCTAGCGATTTGCTTCGACTTATGATTTGTTGGGTTTTACCTATTCTTCTAGTACACGTGCACGTGCATCGCAGTTTCTTTGAACTATAAAGATGCATTGCTTGGTTTGGCTTACTTCACAATTACTTAAAGAGAAAGTTGTGCCACTGACTCACAATTACCTTGTGTCAATTAATGAGTAATCTGATCATCACAGGGATATGACAATGAGTAATTGATAGTTGCTTAGCCTGTAGAATGATGATAGTTGAAATTATACGGACTGGTCAGCATTCACCAAAGTTGAAACGCTTTGTTCCGATCTAAGTTACATAATGCGCGAGCAGATGCGGAAGCGCGAGCGTGAAAGCGTCTTTCAAAAATCATCCAAACAACTATAATTCGTGAGTGCGAGAATTAAGAGCGCGAGCGCAAAGCAAGGATTGAGAACGCAAGCGAAACTCATTTTGAACGATTATGTGACTAGGGTTCCGACACATGAAATCTTATCGGTGGTTTGTTTGTGATTGGAGTTGGAGTTTTTCAAGTGCTTTAATTGTTTAATCATCAACAAAATGGCTTAGTTACCCATAAAAAAAAAAAAGCCTGTCTCAATAAGTATTACTGTCAGATAAGGTTGTGCACGATCCGGATCGATTCGGATACTTAGAAATTCAAGGATCGAATCGCAAGTTATTGTTCTAAGAAAAATGTAATCTGTGTCCGAACCAAAAGTTTTACGGTCCGGTTCTAAACCAATTCAAGAGTCACAGGTAACTTCTAGTTTTTATTCACGGATTACATATAAATTTCACATTTCTAATAGTGCAGCAAACTCATTCCTAATTCTTAATAGTGTAGCAAATAACAACAAAAACCCAAAATGAAAGGGAAAAAACAACAAAATTCTTGCATAATGTAGCAAGGGAATTTTACCAGCTAAACCGCTAAGTTTTTAATTTTGCGGCCAAGAAAATTAGTCCTAAAAATTAAGGAGGAAAAAAACAACTTCCGTAAAGGACTAATTATTCCATGCCCTTGGGGTACCACACTTTGTAGTGGACCCACACAAATGTATGGTTAAAAAAAAATTAGGGCACCACGTGGCAGCAAAAAAAGAGTTTGGAGCATGACAGTGTCTCATACATTGAATAATTTTTGGGAAATTTATAGAAATTGTTCTCTTAGTTTCACCCAAGTCTTATTTTTGTCCTCCAAGTATCAATTGAAATACTTTTGACCTTCAAGTTTGGTTTTTGTACCGAGTTGGTCCAACTGATAACCACTTTGTTTGGTTTAACATTCATCTCACTCTCATCTCTACACGTTTCTCAATATCTTTTTCTCTCTATCTCTCTCCACTCATTACCACTCAACTCTCAAAAATAACTTTCTAAAAGCTCAACCAAACAAAGCGGTCTGTCAGCTAAACTGGATGGAAAAAATCAAATTGAAGGTAGACGTCATCAATTAGACCAACTTGGTACGAACTGCAACATCCAAACTGCAATCAATCTGATTTTTTTCCGTCCAGTTTGATTGACAAGAAATTATCAATTGGACCAATTTATTACGAAAATTAAACTTAAAGGTCAAAAAGAATTATAATTGATACTTGAAAGACGAAAATGAGACTCGGATAAAACTAGTAGACCATTTATATAAATTTTCCATAATTTATTCATATGAAACCTGTAGGTTCCGTTCGGCTACTTTCCCAAATCCAAGAACTGTGCGAAATTCGGTGGATGTAAAAGAGGAAGAAAGAAGAAGAAGAGAAGCTATGGAGGGTAGCCAATCCACTGTAAGAAGGGCGACGTTCCATCTGCCGTTGGAGATAGCGATTGAAATCCTATCGAGGTTACCAGTGAAATCCCTCTTGCGATTCAAATCCGTTTGCAAAACCTGGTACGCTCTCATCAAAACCCCTAGTTTTATTTCCAAACATCTTCTGATCCAATCCACTCTAAATTCCACCTCTCTCCTAGTAACCACTTGTTGCTATGGTGATAAAACCCCAAAGTATGCGACGTCTTTACTTTCCAACGATGGGTTCAGTGGCCCTATCGATTTTCCGTTTTCAACTCCCAAGAATTATCATTCCATTTCGGGCCCGACTGAGGGGACGTGTTTTAGGGTTGTGGGTATCTGTAACGGTTTAGTTTGCATAAGTCTATCGCGCTTTGGATTTCCCTTGATTCTATGCAATCCCTCCACCAGACAGTTTCAAGAAATTCCGGATGCCGAATGGAATTGGGTCGATGAGAATAACTATGTTTACAGGGTTAGTTATGGGTTTGGCTTCCATCCCAGTGCTAATGATTACAAGTTGATTAGGATTGTGCTTTATCTTAATACCGTGTTTGAAGAAAATATCGGAGCTGATCTGTATGTGATGAGCACTGGTACTTGGACGAAAATTGATGTTACCAAGCTTTCGTTGTTCTTTGGGGTGATGAATGAATTGTGGGAGTATGATAACATCGTGCGAATTGATGGTGGTTCTGCTTCAGCAGTCTTGAATGGAGTTTTCTATTGGCCGGCACGTGTAGGCCCGAATGTAGTCCCGACTGATCAAGTGGTTGTTATGTCCTTCGACATGGGTAATGAGGTGTTTAGAAAAATAAGAACACCGGAGTGTTTGGGTGGGACTTGGGATGAAATTTACTGGCAATTTACGGAACTAGATGATAAACTTGCTCTTGTTGTTTCTCATCAGAAAATTGGCTTTGATGTGTGGGTGTTGAATGAAAACGAGAGTTCTTGGACTAACCAAATGAAAGGTGTATCTCTTCCAATTCCAAGGATTGCAAGTGATATGGGAAATGGGGAAGATGTTGAAAGTACAGTGGTGGGAGGTGGGAATAATGGTGAATTGTTAGTGACTCAGCATTATGTTTCTGGTGATATAAAACTCGTTTCGTATGATACAAAGACCCAGCAGACTAAGGATCTTTGTTTTGGTCATGTTCAGTATGAATCTGGTCTTTATTTGTATGCGGGGACCCTACTTCCAGTCATGCAAGCCAATGAAGTCGTGCTCAACTAGAAGAACGAGAAAAGGGGGCATTGAGTTCGGGGAATCTACTCATCGGGAGTGATTAGCTATTTCTTATGTTTCTTTCTCTGGTCATGTTCAATTTAGTTGTGGCAGCTTAACTATATGCACGAAGTAGTCTCTTTTGAAAACTAACTGAAACTACCTTTTTGTTACTGCTATATATGTTGTGTTCCATGTACGACTCCAAAAGTACTTTCTTTTGAATATGTAATATATCTTTGGATTGTGATTTTGGCACTTCAAAAATTGATGGAGGGGCTCCAAAACTGAACTATATTGATACGCAAAACGACGTCGTTTTGGAGCCCCTCCATCAATTTTTGGAGTGCTAAAATCAATTTCCTATATCTTTATAGGTGGAATGTGTAATTGACTTTCATCAATGGTGATAGTTTTAATTTCTGCATGTGATCCTTAATCCCTTTACTGTTGAGTGCTATATTTTGGAGCCTATGTTTCAACTTTGAAGTGATGGATCATTGGGTGCATTAAGATTTTTATGTTTTTCTGGAGTACATATGTGCAGCTCTTCTGTTCTCCATTTTTGTTATGAGCATGTCTTTGTATTTACTTATGGCTTCACTATCTTTAATGGCTACCGAAAGACCAAGGGTCGCTGAATTTACTACAGAAAAACACAGAATTTTTGTGGAGCATCGAACATTTGTTGGAGAATTTACTCTTTTGATTTTGTATTACTCACTCTGAACTTGGATTTTTTTTTGGGTAGTCGGTTGCTTTTTGATGTGTGGGTTGGCATAGAGGAAAAAACAAGGCATAAAAGTAGCGCAAATGCTTTTGATCATGTTTGTTTCCCAGAATATATTTAGAGGAATGAATACCATGAGTCCATGACTGAGTTAGAAGCATCTCCTATCCAATACCATCGAATCCTCGCTTTGAGATGATCAAAGTAGTTGGTTTTATTCCATAAACAAATTTGGAGCATTAACCTGTTCATACCAACTCTAAAAGAAGGGGATAAGTAAATACCGTGCCATTATTGCAGATTCAATTGTCATAGGATTATTGGTGGTATGTTTGCTTAGGCCCTAAAGGAGAAGAGATGTTTTTACCAGTTTTTCACTTTGCTCTTAACTCCTGCAGTGCATATGTTGTTTTGTACCTTACCTTTTGAACCGTTATTTTGTTTGCTTGTTCAATCAATAACTTGTATGGTAAAGTTTTATCGACCGTTTGCCTTTGATTATGTAAGAAGTACCATTTGCAGTATTCAAATTGTGTTCCATATGAGCTATTTACATTGAAAAATCTATAATCTGATCATCCCGGGGATACCACAACCAGCTAACAGAGATAGAAATTGCATAGCCATGGCCGGTAGAAAGATGATAGTGGAAAATATATGGGCGGGCCTTGTAAGAAACTCATAGTAGCATTCAACCAGTTGAACACTCTTTCTTCCCCCCTCCTCTCGAGTTGAGCCCTTCAAGCACGAGAAGGAAACGACAATTAAAGTTCGAAGCAGTTTGGGCTGATGGGAGAGCCTTTTGCCCGTGAGGATGTTAAAAGCATATGGTTGGAATTAAAAAATAATAATCGTGAATGATGCAAACCACTAAATTGTGTAAATGTTGATATAAACTTAATGAAACTTGGAGGAGAAGGAAATTTTACAATTTGCTTGTTATGTTGAAAGATTATTCTGAAAGCTCTTAAAGTAAGCAGCTTTCAGGTTCAACCAGTTTCACTCTTCTCTCTCTTCTTGTTCTTTCTTATGCTGTGTTTGGATGAGTTTTTGATAAATTTTTAAAAAAATTTGTAGGGTTATGAGTGGAGAGAGAAATGAGAGTAATGATTGGAAGTAGAGTTAATAATTGGAAAGAGATAGAGAGAGAAATGAGAATAATGATTGGAGATATGGGTGAGAAATGATTGGAAATAGAAGTAATAAATGTTGAATTTTTTTTTTTCAAATAGCAATCCAAACAAAGCATTATTTACGAGTTGAGTTTTGTTCACCCTCCAGGGTGAACATTACCTTCCTTCCTATTGGTTGAAATGATGTGGATTACACCACAAAGTGTGTGGATCCTACCATGAAGTGATGTCATGCTTACCAAAATGTGTATTACATGGGTGGAACACACACAATTTCAACCAATAAAAGAGTGGAACGGTGGGTAATGTTCACTCTCCGAAGGTGAACAAAATTGCACTCATTATTTACGGAACATGGACATTTGTTTGGATCTAGGTTTAGATTTCGGCTTTTGATTTGTATCTTTGATTATGGGGTTTCGACTTTTGCCCTTTGTATTTCTTCAGATTCGTTAGTGGTTGGCTGTTGGTTGTGGGAAATCTGTGCATGGTTTCTTTCGATCTGTTGTGTTCAAGGTTTGGTTTCTCTTTTTTGTCGCTAGTTTTTATTTCTTGAGAATAGCATGAATGTACGTTCCTCTAGTTGGTCGTCCAAATTGTGACATCTAAATTATTTACCTTTCCTTACAAGTTTTGTCTGTCATCCCCCAGCATTTTCCCCCTTGATCATGTACACTATAATAATTCATTTGAAGAGTTTACTTCTGTCCGCCATATGTTGTTGATAGTTCAGGAAAATTAATTTGGATGCTCCTCGATCTCTCAGTAGTGATATTTTGCAGGGTTTGCCGTCTTTTCTATTGCATTTTTTTCGTTGGGATCCTCTGATTTTTTGATCTTGTCAATCTGTTCTTGATGCAAATGGGCGTCCTTAGAGATGAGAGTCGTGTCCTGAATTTTATGTTTATTGGTTGGGTCTATACTTTGTTATGTACTTCCTCCGTTCCAAAATGAGAGTCCCTTGTTCCATTTTGAGATGTTCCAAAATGATTGTCTAATTCCAAAAATGGAAGTGAAAATTTGATAAAATTTCAAAAGTGTCCCTCTTATTTGAATACAAATGGTGCAAAATAGGTAGAATATAAGGGTAATGGTAGAAAGTAGGTGTAATGATTACATGTCCCCTAAAAAAATTGGAATTCCAAAGAGGGACTCTCATCTAGGAACGGATGGAGTATTTTCTAAACGTCTTAGGTGGCGTTCCACTCTTTAAAAAAGAAGGTTTTGAAAAGAAGAAGGTAATTTCAAGGTAAAAAATCATGTGTTGACGCAAATAATTTTCCTATCAATATGGACCTTGTTTGATAGATCTGAGATCTTTTAAACGGTACAAAAACATTTGAAGTTATATTTGAATTTGAAATTACATTCTTCTTGAAAAAGAAGGTTTTGGGAGAAAGCAGAATGGGGTCTTAGACAGTGGAGACTTGGTTTATCGTTGTGTGAAGGAGCATGTGATTTCTATTTATACAGTCTTATTTTCTTGCTGCTATTAGTTACAGTGTTCATTAGTTTACCTTTGAATCAGAAAAGTATAAAACTCTGAACCGATGTTTGAAAAAGTTCATATAACGATTTTGACAAAAAGAAAGCTATTTTGTACTAGTGTGTGAATTTTTTTTTATCATAGTTTTTTTTGTTTTTTAACTCTTCTTGTCAAGATTGATTATTAATCTAATTGATTTTGTAAACTGGACTGTCCAGTGAGGAGAAACTTTTTTTTGTATACCGGGGATACCAACACTCTTGGTATTCCCTTCTGTTTGTTTTTAATTTTTCGGCCATTTTTCGATCACATTTGGATGATCGATTCCGTTCATTTTGTAAAGTTTGGAGAGAACCTTAAACATTCAGAAAATCGTGTTCATCGAATTTTTGTAGATACATAATTGGCACACATGAAAATTGAAGAAAACCAAAATTGGATCCAAAATCACACTGAATCAGAACCCAGTTTTGTTTTTTTTTTTTTGCAATTTTCACTTGTGCAGATCATGTATTTATTAAATTCCGATGAACACGAATTTTGGTATGATTATGGTACTCGTCAAACTCTACAAAATAAACGGAGTTGATCATCCAAGTGTGATCGGAAAATGGCCGAAAAATTGAAAACGGACTGAAGGGAATACGTGTTGGTATCCCGGTATACAAAAAAGTTTCTCGTCCAGTGAGTCTACGGAAGTACTCCAATCGCTAACAGCGGTGTACAACATTGCTCAGTCAAGTTTCGAAGAACAAGAAGAAAAGGAGGGAGGAACTATGGCGGGTAGCCAATCCACTGCATCAAGGACGACGTTCCATCTACCGTTGGAGATAACGATCGAAATCCTATCGAGATTGCCGGTGAAAACCCTCTTGCGATTCAAATCCGTATGCAAAAACTGGTACGCTCTCATCGAAACCCCTGATTTTATCTCCAAACATCTTCAAACCCACTCCACTCCGAATTCCACCTCTCTCCTCTTAACCAAATACAATCATAATACCCAAAACTACGCCATGTCTTTGCTTTCCAACGATGGGTCCAGCGGCCCAATCGATTTCCCATTTTTAACTCCCAAGAATTACAATTCCATTCGGGACCTGACTCAGAGGCATTATATTTCCTTTCTTGGGGAACGGACTAGGAAGGATTTTTCCATTGCGGGTGTCTGTAATGGTCTGGTCTGCTTTAATTTGTCTCGCTTTGGGTTTCCCTTGATTCTATGCAATCCCTCCACCAGAGAGTTTCAGGAAATTCCGAACTCCGAATGGAATTGGTTGGATGAGAATGGTTTCAATGGCTTTATACGTGTTAGGCAGGCTAGTTTTGGGTTTGGCTTCCATCCCAGTGCTAATGACTACAAGTTGATTAGGATTGTGTTTCATTCTACTCCTATAAAGGAAGACAATATCCGAGCCGATTTGTATGTCATGAGCACCGATACTTGGACAGAAATTGATGTTAATAAGCTCTCGTTGTTCTTTGGGGAGATGGATGAGTTTGGGGAGAAATATATCGAAGTGGAAATTGGTGGATCTTCTGCTTCGGCAGTCTTGAATGGAGTTTTCTATTGGCCGGCATGTGTATTCCCGACTGATCAAATGGTTGTTATGTCCTTCGATTTGGGTGATGAGGTGTTTCGAAAAATAAGAACACCGGAGTGCTTGGATAGGACTTGGGATGACACTAATTGGAAATTTATGGAATTTGATGATAAACTAGCTCTGGTTGTTTCTCCCGTTGAAAGGGGCTTTGATGTGTGGGTGTTGAATGAAAAGGAGAGTTCTTGGACTAAGCAAGTTAAAGTTGGATCTTTACCTAGGATTGCAACTGTAGATGGTGATAATACAGTGGTGGGAGGTGGGAAAAATAGTGAATTGTTAGTGACTGAGCATAAATTTTCTCGTGATTTAAAGCTCTTTTCGTATGACACAAAGACCGGGGAGGCTAAGGATCTTTTTTTTGGTCATGCTCCATATCAATCCTTTGTTTATTTGTGTGCGGGAACCCTACTTCCAGTCATGCAAGCCAACAAAGTCGCGCTCAACTAGAAGAACCAAAAGAAGGAATCATTGAGTTTGTGGAATTGACTTAGCTCTGATTATCTGTTTTTCTAGGTTTCTTTGTTTCTTTCACTGTTCATGTTTATTTTTGTTGTGGTCGCTTAGCTATGCTCAAAGTAGTCTCTTATGAAAACTAACTTAATACTACCCTTTTGTGCTATGTTGTGTTCCATGTATGACCCTGAAAGTACTTGTTTTCGAATATGTATATCTTAGAAGGATGTGTAATTGACTTCAGCAATGGGGATAATTTTAGGATGTGTTCATCTTTCAAGTGATGTGTCATTGTGTGAGCATAAAATGTTTTGGTATTGGTGCATTCAGATTGTTTTGTTTTTCTGGAATACAAATATGCAGGTCTTCTTTTCTCCTTGTTTGTTGTTTTGGCAAAGGTCTCCTTGTTTGTTATGAGCATGGGTTTAAATTTACCTATGACTTCACTATCTTTAATCGCTTTGAAATACCAAGGTTCGCTGAATTTATCATAGCAAAACACGGAATTTGAGTGGAGCGTTGAGCATTTGTTGGAGAACATCCTCTTTTGAATTTTTATATTACTCATTCTGAACTTGGATTTTCTTATGGGTAGTCGGTTGGTTTTCGATGTGTGGGTTGGTATGGATGAAAAAACAAGGCAGAAAAGGAGCAAAAATGCTTTTGATCATGTTTGTTTCCCAGAATATATTTAGAGGTACGAGTATCACGACTGAGTTAGAAGCATCTCCAACCCAATACCATCGAATCCTCTATTTGAGAGGATCAAAGTAGTTTGTTTTACTCCATAAGTGAATTTGGAGCATTAACTTGTTCATACCAACTCTGAAAGGAAGGGGATTAGTAAATACCGTGTGATTATTCATGATTCAATTGTCGTAGAATTATCGGTGGTGTGTTTGCTTAGGCTAAAGGAGAAAAGTTGTTCTACCAGTTTTCCGCTTTGCTCTCAACTACTACTTATACTATGTTTTTTCAACCAGTAACTTACGGAGTATATGTTTACCGCTTCTGATTTCTCCTGTGTGTGTTTTGATTTTTCATGCCACTGCAAAACTCGTGCCAAATAGGTATGGTATAGAGTTTTATAGACTGTTTGTCTTGTACATTATGTAAGAAGTACCATGTGCAGTATTCAACTTGTGTTCTATATGAGCTATTAACATTGAAAAATACGTAATTTGTGGTAATTGGTTAGCCTGTAGAAAGATGATAGTGTCCAATACATGGGCATAGTAAGAAACTTTTACCATTGAACCGGTTCCGCCCTAGGTGCCTTTCTCCTTGTACCTTGTTGCTTCTACTATCTTCACCGCTGCTTTAGGTGGTTCTGCAACTTGAGCAACTGGCACTGGAACTTCAAAACCATTTGGGTGAAGTTCCCCTATTATAGGACGGCTAGGTTTGGAACCGTCAAGCATGACATGATCTACACAATAAGAGGAAGCCTAGAGTTGAAGCCTTCTTCCATATTTTGCCGATTAGAGTTGAGTCCTTCGTTTGTGAGATCGAAAAGACTTTTAAAGTTCGAAGCAGTTTGGGTTGATGGGAGAGTCGTGAGCCTATGAGGATGCTAAAAGCTTATGGTTGCCGGTTGAAATACAAACTTTTCGGCGAATGATGCAAACCACTGAATTATGTGCATGTTGAGATAAACTTAATGAAACTTGGAGGAAAAGGAAATTTGGCTATGCCAAGAAACATACATGTGAGCTTAAGAGGCTCAGAAACATACATGTGACCAATTCAGCCAGCCTTATATACATATGATGTTTACGTGCATTTTTATAAATACCCAAGGGAAATGATTTTGTCACTCCCTTTTCTGTTAACGGCACTCCCCTGCAAGTATAAATACACCAAAAATACACTTGCAGTGAAGTGCAGTTAGCAAAAAAGGGAGTGACAAAATCAACAGCCATACCTAAGACAAGTTCTCAAAAATATTTGCCGACTGCTCATCAAAGGATAAAACGACAGGTGGAGGGATGCAATAAAAAAGAATTTACAGGCAAAATGATGTGCTAACTTGTGCTCTTTTACTCATATAAGTAACAAGAAAATTACTTATGTTTTTTAAATAAAAAGTAACCAACACTCCAAACTTTCTTTGGGGTACTTCTATAATTAAGATTTTGAAAAGCTAAAAACAAAACAAAAAAATCTCAAAATTTCAAAGTTGTGTTTGAGTATCTTTTGGATTCTGCAATATAAATTCAAAGTTGTGCTAAGTGTGGGTATTTTCTTATACCAAACCCATACTGAAATTGCCCAAATGGTTTAAAATATGGGGAAATGAAGGGAAAAGGGAAGAAAGTTAAAAAAAAAATTCCTTTTCCTTGCTTGGTTTTGAGAGAAAGCAAAGTTGTCAATCCCGTACGGCCAACGTTCCGTTTTTTCCGGATTTACCGTAATTAATATTTTATATATATTTAATATTTATCTACCAGGTTGCAAAACCTTTTTCGTGAAACAAATGGCAACAAAAAATTATCCAAAAAAACTCAAAACAAAGTTATGAAACATATCAGGATTCCATCGTGACCTTAATCGAAGAAAATCATATATAAGCCCTTAAGTATCTTTTAATTAGTTTAGAGCCCACAACTTATGTCATAAAAAAAGAGAGAGAAGGTAATTTTGTACCGTCCGGAACACTGGAAAATGTCCGAATCAGACCGGTATCGTTCGGTACATTCGGTATTGGCCTGAACAGGTCGGTATTTCAACCGGAACGGATCTTGAGTCTTTGTGTTCTGTTTAAGTATCGATACGAAATAGATTTCACAACTTTGAGAGAAAGAGAAGAGAAAATGGCAAAATAGAATTACGAGAATAGTAAAATTCTCTACTTAATTATTTTCCCTCGTCTTTCCCTTTCTTTCCGCAATTTCCAAACATGGTATATTAGAGCATCTCCAACAGCCACACCATTTTTCTAGCCATTTTGGTGAGAAAAAGGGTGATAGCTAGCCACTAAATTTGTGGACAATCCAACAGTCTCTTCAAACACCATAGCCATTTAGAAAAAAATAATAAACCACCTTGGTGGGTCCCTCCACTAACCCCAAACAAAAACAAACACACTTTTATCTCTATCACCATCTCTGCCTCCACCTCCAGTATGCCATTGTTACTCTCTCTCTCAAACACACACTCTCAAACCCATCGACCCTTTGCCTCTCTCACACACACGCATCCCTTCTCACCCATTTCCAGATTTTCTTCCTCTAGACACCGGCGATTGGTCCGCACCGCCAGCGATCGGAAGACCCCAACCGGGAAACCCACAAGTGAAAAAAACCCACAACCCAGCACCGACCTCCGATCTGTCTTTCGACCATGAGGCTGCAGCGGAGAGAGAGAGAGAGAGAGAAAAGACAGCCAAGCGAGGCAGAAAAACCTCGCCCAACCGGGCGAGGTACTGTAGCTCCTAAGCAGACAGGCGAGGCTGGAGCGACTCTTCTGGGTTTGTGATTTCACAGTTTTCTCGCCATTTTCGTCAAATTTCGAGCTGGAGCGAGGCTCCTGGAGATGCTCTAAGAAAGGAAAAACTATCTCCATTTTTTACAAGATATCGCTGCGGCCCATATTTACTTGCCCAACGAACAAAGTAGAAGAAGGAAGAAGAAGAGAAGCTATGGAGGGGGGTAGCCAATCCACTGAAGCAACGGGGACGTTCCATCTGCCGTCGGAGATAGCAATTGAAATCCTATCGAGATTGCCAGTGAAATCCCTCTTGCGATTCCAATCCGTTTGCAAAACCTGGTACGCTCTCATCAAAACCCCTAGTTTTATTGCAAAGCATCTTCTGACCCACACCACTCACAATTCCCCCTCTCTCCTAACAGTCACTTACTTCTACGGTCATAAAACTCGAAACTATGCCATATCTTTACTTTCCGACGATGGGCTCAGTGGCCCAATCGATTTCCCGCCTTTAACTCTCAAGAATTATGATTCGGTTTCGGGCCCGACTGAGGGGAACTATCTTAGGGTTGTGGGTATCTGTAATGGTTTGGTTTGCATAAGTCTATCTCGCTTTGGATATCCCTTGTTTCTATGCAATCCCTCTACCAGACAGTTTCGGGAAATTCCGGGTGCCGAATGGAATTGGGTAGAAGAGAATATGCACCATGTTGAGCAGGTTAGTTTCGGATTTGGCTTCCATTCCAGTGCTAATGATTACAAGTTGATTAGGATTGTGCTTTATACTAATACTATGTATGACGAAGATATCCGAGCTGATCTGTATGTGATGAGCACTGGTACTTGGACGACAATTGATGTTAGCAAGCTTTCGTTGGTCTTTGGGGAGATGAATGAATATGGGGGGTATGATAACATCGTGCGAATTGATGGTTGTTCTGCGTCAACAGTCTTGAATGGAGTTCTCTATTGGCCGGCTCTTGTACACCTGAGTACACGTGCAATCACTGATCAAGTGGTTGTTGTGTCCTTCGACATGGGTAATGAGGTGTTTAGAAGAATAAGAACACCGGAGTGTTTTGATGGGACTTGGGATGAAATTTACTGGCAATTTACCGAGTTAAATGATAAACTTGCTCTCGTTGTTTCTCGTCATGAAAGTGGCTTTGATGTGTGGGTGTTGAATGAAAACGAGAGTTCTTGGACTAACCAAATCAAAGGTGTATCTGTTCCAAGGATTGCAAGTGATATGGCATATGGGGAAGATGGTGAAAGTACAGTGGTGGGAGGTAGGAATAATGGTGAATTGCTAGTGGCTGAGCATAAAGTTTCTGGCGATTTAAAGCTCTTTTCTTATGATACAAAGACCCATCAAACTAAGGATCTTTGTTTTGGTCATGTTCGGTATGAATCTTGTCTTTATTTGTATGCGGGGACCCTACTTCCAGTCATGCAAGCCAATGAAGTCGTGCTCAACTAGAAGGACAAGAAAAGGGGGCATTGAGTTCGCGGAATCTATTAGGAGCGATTAGCTGTTTCTTATGATTGTTTCTCTGTTCACGTTTATTTTAGTTGCGGCAGCTTAACGATGCACGAAGTAGTCTCTTACTTGAACTACCTTTTTGTTACTGCTTAAAATGTATCATTGGGTAAGCTTAAAATGTATCGGTGTTGGTGCATTAAGATTTTTATGTTTTTCTGGAGTACGAATGTGCAGGTCTTCTGTTCTCCTTTCTGTTATGAGCAGGTCTTCGTATTTACTTATTGCTTCACCATCTTTAGAGGCTACCGAAAGACCAACGTTCGCTGAATTATTTACTGTAGAAAAACACGGAATTTATGTGGAGCATCGAACATTTGTTGGAGAATTAGTAATCGGCGATTAGTCGGCGCAAAACAATTAGTCGGATCTCATCGGATAGGCTCTGTTAGCAATTAATCGCCGATTAATTTTGATTTTTTTAACACTGGGAAAATATTGGGCGGGCCTTGTTAGAAACTTGATGGGAGAGCCTTGTGCCTGTGAGGATGTTAAAAAGCTTATGGTTGGATTACAGATTTTTTCGCAAATGATGCAGCCCACTAAATTGTGTAAATGTTGAGATAGAGTTAATGAAACTTGGAGGAGAAGGAAATTTGGCAGATGCTGATCGTGCCCGTTCATTCGTAGATTCAACGATTTAGATTTTCTCCAGCACTCTTACTTGTAAGAATTAACTCTTACCGGTCAAAGCTTAAAAGTACATCTAAACCATTAATTGCAGTAAATAAACTTACGGTCACGATCAAAACTGTCTCCTCCGGCTCTGATCCAAAACATGAATGGGAGAGGATCCAGATCCAAATTTGGCAATGCTCAGAAACATACATGTGAGCTTAGAAGCAACTCGGGTTCTTTCTTCTTTTTTTTTTTAACACAACATAACATAATGTCATTTTAACCATCCAAAATATTACGCAATCGGCTCCGAGCAATACCGTGGGCACTCCTCAGAACTCGAGGGGCCTGGTCCGGGTCTCCGACCCTCATTTCATGCCCGATATATAGTGTATATGCATTGAAGCTGCAACAAGGATTCTGTTTTACCAGAGTGCACACCGCCCGCTAGCCCGCTGTGCTTGCTCAACCAAGCCCATTTATTTAAGGGCTTACAAATACGTATTTAGGCCATCAGGCTGGGTTTGGTAGAAATTTTAAAGCTCGTTTAGTTAATGGGATGAGTTTGAGAACATCTCTTAAAATCAAGCCCCGCTCGTATAAAATAAAGAAATTGGTATGCATTATATATTGGGAATTACGGATCAAAAAAATACAAGGAGAAGGGAAAATAAAATTCCAGAAATGAGCAAAATTCGTCTACTTTAATCGCCATTTCAAGCCAAAAAGAAGAAGAAGAAGAGATATGGCGGGTGGCCGATCCACTGTGGCAAGGGCGACCTACCATCTACCGTTGGAGATAGCGATTGAAATCCTATCGAGGTTGCCAGTGAAATCCCTCTTGCGATTCAAATCCGTTTGCAAAACATGGTACGAGCTGATGAAAGCCCCTGATTTTATTTCCAAGCATCTTCAAACCCAGGCCACTCTCAATTCCACCTCTCTACTTGTAACCACTTACACTGGTAAAACCAAAAACTTTGCCATCTCTTTTCTTCCCAACGACGGGTTCAGTGGCCCAATCGATTCCCCATTTTTCACTGGCGAGAATTATGATATTGGGGGTATCTGTAATGGTCTAGTTTGCATAAGTCCATGTCGCTATGGATATAACATGATTCTATGTAATCCCTCCACCAGACAGTTTCGAGAAATTCCCCTATGTGCGTATGAATACGAGTTTAGACGTTTAATGATGGTTAGTGTTGGGTTTGGCTTCCATCCCAGTGCTAATGATTACAAGTTGATTAAGATTGTGCTTTATTCTACTCCTATCAGGTCATACAATGTCCGAGCTGATTTGTATGCGATGAGCACTGGTACTTGGAGAGAGATTGATGTTAATAAGCTTTCGTCGTTTTTTGGGGAGATGAATGAATTGGGGGAGTCTGATAACATCGTGGTAATTGATGATTTTTCAGCTTCAGCGGTCTTGAATGGAGTTTTCTACTGGCCGGCATGTGTACTCGGGACTGATAAAGTGCTTGTTATGTCGTTCGACATGGGTAATGAGGTGTTTAGAAAAATAAAAACACCAGAGTGATTGGATGGGACTTGGGATCTTACGGAATTAGATGATAAACTTGCTCTGGTTGTTTCTCCTGATGAAAGGGGCTTTGATGTGTGGGTGTTGAATGAAAACGAGAGTTCTTGGACTAACCAGGTTAAAGGTGCATCTTTTCCAAGGATTGCAAGTGATACGAGAAATAGGGAAAGAACAGTGGTGGTAGGTGGGAAAAATGGTGAACTGTTAGTGACTAAGCATAAAGTTTCTGGTGATTTAAAGCTCTTTTCATATGATACAAAGACCCGGCAAACTAAGGATCTTTGGTTTGGTCACGTTCGGTATAAATCTCGTGTTTATTTGTATGCGGGGACCGGGACCCTAGTTCCAGTAACGCAAGCCAATGAAGTCGTTCTCAACTAGAAGAACAAGAAAAGCAAGCATTGAATTCGCGGAATTCTCAGGTGTGATAACTCTTTCTCTGTTCACTTTAATTTTAGTTGTGGTAGCTTAACTATGCACGAACTAGTCCCTTTTAGAAACTAACTTTAACTACCCGTTGGTTACTGCTATCTTTTGTTCCATGTATGACTCCGAAAGTACTTTCTTTCAAATACATAATATATGTTATGGGTGGAATGTGTAATTGACTTCAGCAATGGAGATAATTTTTGTTTTTGCCTCTGATCCTTAATTGCTATACTGTTGAGTGCTATATTTTGGAGCCAATGTTTCAAACTTTAATTGATGTATCATTGGGTGAGCGCAATGCTTTGGTATTGTCGCATTCAGATTGTTTTCTTCTTCTGGAGTACAAATGTGCAGGTCTTGTTTTCTCCTTGTTTGTTATGAGCATGTATTCATATTGGACTTATGGCTTCAGTATCTTTAATGGCTACCAAAAGACAAATGTTCACTGAATTTATTGCAGAAAAACACAGAATTTACGTGGAGCGTTGAGCATTTGTTGGAGAATGTCCTCTTTTGTATTTGTATGTGTATTACTCGTTCTGAACTTGGTTTTTTATATGGGATGACGTGTCGGTTGCTTTTGTTGTGTGGGTTGGTTTGGAGGGAAAAATAAGGCATAAAAGCAGCCCCAAATGCTTTTGACAGTACTTGTTTCCAAGAATTATATTTAGAGGGATGAATACAACTGAGTTAGGAGCATCTCTCACCCAATACCTCTAATCCTCTATTAAGAGGATCGAAATAGTCTATTTTAAATTGGCATTGGAGCATTGTCCTATACTCCTATTCATACCAGCTCTAAAGGAAGGGGATAACTAAGTACCTTGGGATGATTGCTGATATTAGATTTGTCATAGAATTATTGCATGGTAGCATGTTGTTTAGGTAGAATTATTGAATAGTCTCTTCAATTACTTTTATGTTAACCCCTTGTGTTCAGTCATGTGTTCGTTAATAGGTATGGAAGAGTTTATTGACTGTTTGTCGTTGATCCTGTTAGAAATACCATGTGCAGTATTCTAATTGTGTTCTGTATGGGCTATTAACATTGAAAAATATGTAATTCGATCATCCCAGTTATACGATAACCAGTCCCTATATAATTGCTTAGCCTGTAGAAAGATGATTGTGAAAACTTTATGGGCCTGGTAAGAAGCTTTTAGTATTCAACCAGTTTAACTTTTTTTTTCTTTTTTCTTCTTTTCCCACCTAAAGTTGAGCCTTTTTCCCTTTTTTTTTTTTTTTTGTAGTATTAGAGTTGAGGCTTCATTTGCGAGAACGAAAGGATAATTGAAGTTTGAAGCAGTTTGGATTGATGGGAGAGCCGTGACTCGTGAGCCCTTGAGGATGTTGAAAGCTTTTGGTTGGAATACAATTTTTTTCGGGAATGATGCAAACCACTAAATTGAATAAATGATGAGACAAACTTAATGAAACCACCTTCCCCTGGTGGCCACGATGTAGCACTTAAAACCGTTCAGTAATTCGTTCCGACACATGGAATCTAATATGTGGCTCGTTATGACAGGAGTGGGGAGTTTTTCGAGTGCTTTAATTTTATAATAATAAAGAAAACGGCTTAGCGACACGTTAAATATAAGTCATCTCGACAATGCTAGTGCCACTTTGGCTGAAGTTTTGCGGGGCACTCCACTTGAAGCATATGGTGTGGCGTGGGGGTGGGGTGCCTTTAGAATTCCAGTGCGTAGTTTTAATAAAAATATAAGACTTGAACTCCAAGCACACCTTAAGTCCGGCTTCTGCTCCTCTAACCTCCTTGTGCCTAGGCTGCAAACGAGTCGAATCAAACCGAACTTTAGGATGTTTAGGTTCGTTCATTAAGTTTATTTTAGCTGCGGTGTGTATGATTCCAAATGGTGTTGGTGCATTAAGATCTTCATGCCTTCTGGAGTACAGATGTGCAGGTCTTCTATTCTCCTTTTTGTTATGAGCATGTCTTCATATTTACTTATGGCTTCCCCATCTTTAATGGCTACCGAAAGACCAAGGTTCACGGAATTTACCATAGAAAAACACAGAATTTATGTGGAGCATCGATCCAACATTTGTTGGAGAATTTACTCTTTTGATTTTGTATTACTCACTCCGAACTTGGATTTTTTTTTGGATAGTTGGTTGCTTTTTGATGTGTGGATTGGTATGGAGGGAAAAAAAACAAGGCACAAAAGTAGCGCAAATGATTTTGATCAGAGCCGGCTTAGAGGATAGGCGAGAGAAGCATGCGCTTCGGACCCCCCCAAAAGGCTAAAAATAAAGGCCCAAAAAATTCTAGGACCCCTATATATATGTGTATATATGGCCCTAAAAAAACATTGCTCTAAGTCTTCTTTACACAAAATAGGCCCAATTGAAATTTAGGAGCCACAAAATAGGCCCAACGGTGGAATACACTGATTATCAACTCCCCTAGGCCATAATCCATTAGGGTATGTTTGGTTCGATAAAATGGAATTGACAATGCATGAAATTGAATTGAGAAGATTAATTTTCAAAGGATGGATTTTGAGATATTGTAATGGTTTCATTTTTTTGAAATAACTATATGCTTATATTTTGTAATGGTAAATCTTTTGTGATTTTTTTTATGAAACTCTTTTTAGACCAACTTTTATATGAAAAATATAGGGAGACCTCATTCAAGAAGTTTGCTTCCGGCCTCCAAAACTTATGAGCCGGCCCTGATTTTGATCATGTTTGTTTACCAGAATATATTTGGAGGAATGAATACCATGAGTCCATGACGGAGTTAGAAGCATCTCCAACCCAATACCATTGAATCCTCTAGCGGAGAGGATAGAGTAGTGTTGACCGGCCGCTTCTATTCTCATTTCTCTCCTGTGTGTTTTGATTTTCGATGCCACTGCAATACTCGTGCCAAATAGGTAGGGTAAAGTTTTATCGACGGTTTCCATTTTTTGATTATGGCACTCATTTTTGTGTCTTTTAGTAGAAAAAATACACACAAAAGGTTTACTAAAAGACGGAAAATGGAGTGCCATAAAAAAAAAAAAAAAGGAGTGTGTTAATCATTTCCCTTTAGTGGTTTGCATCATTTGCGAAAAAAAAATTGTATTCCAACCATAAGGTTTTAACATCCTCAGAGGCACAAGGGAACTCGGGAGGTGCTGTGCGGCACTGTGCTCTACAGCTCCGGACCGTTGATCTCGGCAATTAACGGTCCATATTTGTTCGGTGTTGTGCATAATCTCAACCATCTAACTTTGTGACAAATCCGAACCGTTTATTGCCGAGATGAACGGCTCAAAGCTGCATAGCATGTGCACAGTGCCGCGCATCACGCTCCCCCAGTTCGGCACAAGGCTATCCCATCAACCCAACGTCCCAAACTGCTTCGAACTTTAATTGTCCTTTCCTTCTCATCTTTCTACAGGCCGTGGCTAAGCAATTACAATCTCTAGTAGGTGATTGTGGCATCCCCGTGATGATCACATTACATATTCTTCAATGTAAATAGCTCATGGAACACAATTTGAATACTGCACATGGCCGGCGTCCTGATCGTGACCGTCCATTGGTAGATTCAATGGTTCAGATTTTCTCATACACTATTACTGGTAACTCGGTAAGAATTACTCACTTTTACTGGTTAAAGTTTAAAAATACATCTAAACTATTAATTGCAGCAAATGAACGGTCACGATCAGAAGTGTCTTCCTGTCAAAAACATGAACCGGAGAGGACCCGGATCCAAATTTGGCAATGCTCAGAAATGTACATGTGAGCTTAAGAAGCAACTCGGGTACAAGCAAGTCTTTTTTTTTTTTAACCCTCCAAAATACTTCTACACAAGCGGCTCCGAGCAATACTGTGGGCACTCCTCAGAACTCGAGGGGCCTGGTCCGGGTCTCCGACCCACGTTTCATGCCCGATATATATACTGTACACGGATTGAAGGTGCAACAGGAATTCTATTATTCTACTTTACTAGAGTGCACGCAGCCCGCCTTGCTCGCTCAACCAAGCCTGTTTATTTAAGGGTTTGGGACAGGTATTTAGGCCATCGGGTTTGGTTCGGCAGAGATTTTAAGCTCATTTATTTAATGGGATGAGTTTGAGAATATCTCTTAAAATCAAGCCCGACCCGTGTAAAATAAAGATGTCGATATGCATTATATAGTTATACTATCGAAAAACGGAAAAAGTATTATGAAGGGTAAAAAAGTCTACTACTATATAGTTATATCTACAATGTACCTTTTTTTTAATGGTGGATACATATACGTATATTTTTTGGTCTTCGTGGTTGTGAACTCTAATTTATAATAATAGGGAACATTAATTTATTTTGGATACTACACCTTTTGAAAAATAATGGGTTTGTAGGGGTGATAAACGAGCCAAATGATCTAAGCAGGTAGCTGGTTAAGCTTGGTTTGATAACTTAATGAGCTCCAATCAAGCCAAACCTGAGCCGTTCTCAAGTAGCTTGAATTTCTTTATACGCAATAAGCCAAGCGAGCCGAGTAGTAGCTCGTTAAAGCTTGGTTTGAAATCTTAATAAGCTTCCAAATGATGTTCAACCTTAGTTTGATTATCTAACAAACAAATCTTAAACAAACTTCTAACGTATGAACATGAGCTCAGACTCGAGTAGCTTGGTTCGTTTAGCAGCTTCAAGGCTACTTGGACGGGCATGAAAAATGAAACTCTAAGGGTCTGTTTGATTAGCGAGAAAAATATAATGAAAATTGAAAAGGATAGAAAGTGAAGTGAAAGAAAAGAAAAGGAAAATGTTTTTTTTTTCTCACATCTGTTTAATTAGGATGAAAATTTTGCAAGAAAATAATAAAGAAAATAAAATATCATTGTTTGAAAAGGAGTAAAGTTGCCCAAATTAAAAGAGAAAAGGTGGAGGGAAGAGGGTAAAAAGAGAAGTTAGAGTTGTTATTGTTGATTTTCTCGAGAAAATAAAATTTCCCTGTACATTTTGTGAGAAAAAGTGAGGCAAACTCTTAAGTTTTGGAGGGTTGTACGAGAAAATTCATTTTCTAACACTTTCTAGAATATTCTTGTTAAATGAACACACAAAAAAAAAATTATGTTTTTTTTCTTGCATTTTCTACCATTATCTTGCTAATCAAACGGATCCTAAGAGTATCGGGCTTCGAAATATATAAATGAATCCCAATTTACTAAAGAGTTGGGTTTAGACATGCATAGGTCTCGTGATTATCTAGTAAGCCCGATACGAACCCGGCCCAGTCGCGATGTTTGTGCACCACGGGCACCCTCAATCCCTACTTGTTTAGAATATGGGCAGCAGTTTTGAATCGGGTAATCGATCAGAACTAGGACTAGCAGTAAATTGCTTAGTCGAAGAAGAAGAAGAAGAAGAAGAAGAAGAAGAAGAAAGAGATATGGCGAGTGGCCAATCTACTGTGGCAAGGGCGACTTTCCCTCTGCCGATTGAGATAACGATTGAGATCCTATCGAGGTTGCCAGTGAAATCCCTCTTGCAATTCAAATCCGTATGCAAAAACTGGTACGCTCTCATCGAAACCCCTTATTTTCTTTCCAAGCTTCGCCGAACCCACCCCACTCTCAGTTCCATCTCTCTCCTTGTAACCGCTCGCTTGACTGAAACTCAAGGCTATGCAATGTCTTTAGTTAACGATGGGTGTGGCAACGGCCCTATCGATCTTGATTTCCCATTTTTGAATGGAAAGTATTATCTTTCCATTGCGGGTATCTGTAATGGTCTGGTTTGCATTAATTTATCTTACTTTGGATATCCCTTAGTTATATGCAATCCCTCGACCAAACAGCTTCGGGAAATTTCGAATTCTGCATGGAATTGGTTGGATGAGAGTTACGATGGCAAATTCTATGTTAAGCGGGAATGTTTTGGGTTTGGCTTCCATCCCAGTGCTAATGATTACAAGTTGATTAGGATTTTGTTTTATTCTATTGTTAGTAGTAAGGGCAATATCCGAGTGGTGATGAAAAAACATAATAAACACAATATCCGAGCTGATCTGTATTCGATGAGCACTGATACTTGGACAGAAATTGATGTTAATAAGCTTTCTTTGTTCTTCGGGGAGATCAATGTTCGTTGGGAGCGTCATGGCTATGTTTTTGGGGAGTATGCTGACTTGGTGCAGATTGTTGGATCTTCTGCTTCAGCGGTCTTGAATGGAGTTTTCTATTGGCCGGCACGTGAAGTCCCAACTAATCGATTGATAGTTATGTCCTTCGACATGGGTGATGAGGTGTTCAGAAAAATAAGAGCACCAGCTTGTTTCGATGGAAATTGGAATGAAAAGGAGACTAACTGGCGATTTACGGAATTGAAGGATAATCTTGCTTTGTTTGTTTATCCTAATGACAAATGCCTTGACGTGTGGGTGTTAAATGAAGATCAGAGTTCTTGGACAAACCCATTTAAAGTTGAATCTTTTTCAAGGATTGACAATAATATGGGAAGTGGGCAAAGTGGTGAAATGACAGTGTTGGGATTTGCGAAAAATGGTGAATTGGTAGTGACTGACCGTAAGGTATCTGGTGATTTAAAGCTGTTTTTGTATGATCCAAAGACAAGGGAAACTACGGATCTTTATTTTGGTCAGGTTCCGTATCCATCTTCTATTTTTCTGTTCGAGGGGACCCTCTTTCCAGTCACGCGACCCAATGAAATCTTGCTTAACTTGAAGAGCTAGAAAAGGAAGCATTGAATTCATGGAAGTGACTCATGTGAGTTGCTGTTTAGAATGCCTTGTCTGTTCACACTTTTTTTGTTGTGCTGGTAAGTAGTCTCTTTTGAATATGCAATAGATGTTTTGACCCTTGATTTCTCTCTAATGTTGACTGCTATATTTTGGATCATATATTCCAACTTTCAAGTTATGTGTCATTATTGAACAATTCTTTGCTTTGGTTTTGCATCGTGTAACTTGTATGTTTACCACGTAACTTCTCTCCCGTGTTACTTCTGAACCGATGCTAGTGCAATGCTCGAGCCCAATATGTAGCAAAAAGCTATTAATGTGGTTGAATTGAGTGCAGTATTTTAGTTGTTTTGATTGGTATGCTAGTGCGATACTCGGACCAAGTGATGTCTCTTTTATGTTTACTCCTTAAGTTATCTTGGATCTCCTGTGCAGTAGTTGTATTATGTTCATATGAGCTGTATATTAATGTTGAAAAACCAGTAATTTGATCATCCCAGGGAGTATGACAATCTGCCTTCACGCAATTTGCTTGGTGTGTAGGAAGATGATACTGAAACTCTACAGGCCTAGTAAGCAGCTTTCAGAATTCAATCAGTTGTTCTCTTCTCTCTCTTCTTCTTCTTTCTTATTCTGCTAGAGGTTTTTTTTTTGAACCGCTAAAGAAATCTTTCATTCATATAAAACCATCCTTACAGAGAATAGGAAAAAGAGACAAAGGTGGAACAGCCACCCAATTACAAGATAGGGAATTCCTAAGAGCTAGAGCTGCCACCTCGTGGGCAACCTTGTTAGCGGACCTGCGGACCTAGTTGAAAAGGATGCCACCCTTCTCCACAAAGGCGCGAATATCAAGGACTTATAGAGTTCATGTTGGAAGTTTATTCTGCTACTAGAGTTGCCCTTCATGTTTTATATGCATAGAGTTGAGCCCTTAGTTCGAAGTATTTTGGGTTGATGAGGATAGCTGCGAAGATGTATTAGGCTATTAGATAAGGGCTGGAAATCAAATTTGGGGAATGACACAAACACATAATTGATTAGGTTGGTTTGTTCATGATCGTACATGTAAACCTAAGGAGCAATTGGGTGCAGACTGCAGAGGCAGACAAGAGGCAGGGGAGGACTATATCCATCAAGCTAAGGAAATTATCAATATGGTAAACCAACCGTGGCTTTGAAAAAGGAAAGTTTTGGCGGCTTGGGTGACTGACGGTGCGTTCTATTGGTGTGCTGTGTTCCATTTACGAGCTACTTCTCTCCTTAGCTTGGTAAAGACGCCTCCCTTGGGTGATCCATGCTTCCTTCTATGATCCCCATTCGAGTTAACTTTCTTACTTTGTTATTTCAATTGATAAAGACGACTCCCTTGTGTGATCCATGTTTCCTGCAGCCGTGTTATGAATGTTTGAGCGAGTTTCTCCGAGTTTTTTTCCCTACGGGTTGGGATGAAACTCGCGTGCATTCCTCCATGGCCACCGGTTTGTTGCAGTATGACTTGAAGCTCTTATTCTTAAAGAACTTTTTTTTTTTTTTTTGAAACAACAAAAATTTTATTAGGGATAAACTCGACAATGGGTACATGAAAAAGAAAGGGGGAAAAGGAGAGGGGAAAGAGAGAAGAGACAAACTCCAAACTACCGATACCAAATACAGCAAGATTTATAATCAAAAAACAATTTACTCGTCATTTCTTCCGTGTATTTGTATCCTCTCCAAACCTTCCATTTTAATAGCATCCAGTAGGGTAATCAGAGGATTGATTGGAAGGCCGGAACCAGCAAGACCTTATTAGCAGAAAATACCCATCAAGACAGATCAGAGCACATCCGCCAATATCAATCGACCTCATATATGAAACAGCCATCAGCACCAACATCAAAAAACCTCAGTATCCAACATCAGCTGATGGATAAAGCTAGAAGCACCAGGAATCTCAGTATCCACATGCACTGCACCATTGGTAATCGCCTCTGTATTCCATCCTTGTATTAGGCGTAGATAAGATACACACAGTCTTATCTTACCAAAGAACCACAGAAGCCATCACAGACTGTTGATAAAACTGGAATACATTATCATACATTGTAATCTCAGAATCAGCATCAGATTTCCAGCATCCAAGTTCTTGAAGAACTTCTTGATTTGAGTGATTGTGCTTTCGAGTGGTCATGGACTATACAATCAACAATACAACCAGTTTCTGGAAATTGGATCCCCGTGGGGTTTGGGGAAACTTCAAAGGTTGTATTAGAAGATGGAGACAGCAATCCATTAATGATATTTAGAAGGATGAATACGACTGAGTTAGGAGCATCTCTAACCCAATACCTCTAATCCTATATTAAGAGGATCGAAATAGTCTGTTTTATTTTAAATTTGGCATTGGAGCATTGTCCTATTCATACAAAGCTCTAAAGAACGGGGGTAAGCAACTTCCTTGGGATGATTACTTAGATTAGATTTGTCGTAGAATTACTGGTAGTGTGTTGTTTAGGTCGCGCTAAAGGAGAAAACATGGTATATCGGTTCACTCCTGCTACATGCTATATAGGTATGGAAGAGTTTTATTGACTGTTTGTCATTGATCCTGTTAGAAATACCATGTGCAGTATTGCAACTGTGTTTAGTATGGGCTATTACATATTCAAGGTTAGAATTCCAGTGCGTAGTTTTAATAAAAATATAAGACTTGAACTCCAAGCATGCCTTATGTCGGGCTTGTGCCCCTCTAACCTCCTTGTGCCTAGGCTGCAAACGAGTCGAATCAAGCCAAACTTTAGGATGTTTATGTTCCTTCATTAAGTTTATTTTAGCTGCTGCATTTATGATTCCAAAAGTATATTCTTTTGCATGTGTAATATATCTTATAGGTGGAATGTGTAATTGACTTCAGCAATGGTGATATTTCATTTTGGAGCCTATATTTTGGAGCCTATGTTTCAACTTTGAAGTGAAAGTCCTCTGAGGGGACTAGGCGCCGACTAGTCAATTGCCTAGATTTAATCTAGGCGTTGGACCACCGTCTAATGCCTAGGCAGAGAGTAGTCGGCCTAAGCGGCTGACGTTTAGAACACTGTGTAGCACTTAAAACTGCTCAACAATTTGTTCTGACACATGGAAGCTAATATGTGGCTCGTTGTGATAGGAGTGGGGAGTTTTTCGAGTGCTTTAATTAGTTGTCTAGTAATAAAGAAAACAGCTTAGTGACACGTTAATAAATATAAGTCATCTCGACAATGTTGTGTTTACGCTAGTGATTAATTTATGCAGCATAATTTTTTGGTTTTATCCTTATTTAATTTTTTTTTGCGTTTGTTGATTTTATGCCAAACTTTTATATGATATGGGTTTGTCTCGACGAGAAGAATCGAAAAAGTAAAAAATTATGACTCTTACACAAGTATTCTGAGGAAATATCCAAAGAAAAGCTTAAAAAGTCAGTTTTTGGAGGATATTTCCCAAAATACTTGTGTAAAAGTCATAATTTTTTACTTTTCTGATTTCTCTCGTCGAGACGAACCTATATTACGTAAAAGTTTGGTGTAAAACTAACAAACACGATAAAAATTTGAATAAGGACACAACTAAAAATTAAGTTGTGGTGTATAAGTTAATCACTCGTGTGAACAGAGCAGTGCCACTTGGCTGAAGTTTTGCGAGGATACTCCAATGCTAAACTCAGTCTTCAATTGAGAAAGTACTTTCAACACTAAAAGCATATGGTGTGGCATGAAAGTTAAGAGGTGCTAGCAAAAGTATTGTTTTGCACTGTTTAATACTAGTTAGTTTACCTATCCCTTGGTGTACATGCTTTAACGAGTCGAATCCAGCTGAAACTTTTAGGATGTTTAGGTTCGCTCATTAAGTTTTTGAGCGAACTCGAGGCTAGCTCGAACTCAATGAAAATTTGACTAGCCAAGCTCGAGTTGAGCTTTCCTAAGTTTGAGTCAAACTCGAATTTGTTCACGAACCTTAACGAGTTAAATATGTTTGATATTTATACTTTTATACAGGTTCTAGAACTGCAAATAAAATTCTTATTTTGTACTACGTAAGTAAGTTCATACATATACAATGACATATTAAAATCTAAGTTTATACTCCAGTACTTTGAAAAGTTTATAAATGTAGAAGTTACAAAATTTTCATCATGTACATGTAAAAATCTTTACATATTCAAGGTTATATGTAAAATTTTGTAAGATATATATATATATATATATATATACACACACACACACACACACACACTCTCTCGGCTCGCGAGCCTAAAATTTAGGTTCAGGCTCGATTCGTTTAGCATCCGAATCAAAAGCGTTTATCGAGTTAAGCCTTAAATAGTTCACGAACGGCTCAGTTCATTTGCAACCCTAGTTGTACCCTTCTAACCTCCTTTAATGTTGGGTGCTTGTGGTCCCAAGTGGCTATCGTGAAAACCCATCCATCGTCGGGCAAGGTGCCCAAATTATGCCCCACTTTTGGTATCCACGTTGTACCAAACCATCAACTGGCCCAAGTGGGTTGGGCCTGGTCCTAGGTTGTTCGGCCCATAGGCTCTTATCTTGATCTTTGCCCTTATAATCCATTCAAGCCTACACATTGTGGCAGCCCATCATTACAAAATAGTAGGCTTGGGCCCATCTTTCCGTGTTCGGTCCAACGAGGCCTTATTCAGCCCACCACACTGGGTGAATTCATCCAAGACACTTAAGGGGGCGTTTGGCAACCCCATTTTCCACTTTTCATCTCTTTTCCACTTATGGGTGTTTGGCAGCCTCCTTCGAAAACACACTTTAGCAAAATGGATTCTCCATTTTCAGAGTTAGAGAGCAACAGTGGAAAGCAGGGGGGAGAGGAGTTTTCTTACGTCTCATTTTTTTTTCCACTTTTTTCACTTTGGTTAACAAAAAGACCTACAGAATGTATTCTTCTGCACATATCTCTCAAATACTAATCACGTTGCGAAACACATTCTGCACATATCTCACAAACACTCTACCATATCCAAATCGCATTCTGACCAAAATTTAAAAAGCCAAAAAGTCAACAACCAAAATCCAGAAAGCCAAAAAAGTAGTATTTGGCTCGTGAAATTGGAATGCATGAGTGTTTTTGCCACCTCTAACCTCAACACTCTGGTAATTCAAACATTCAATCATGCATTTCATCACTGGTGAAATGCATGATTGAATGTTTGATCCCATCATCACCCACAGAAAGAGGAGGTGGGAAAATATTCCACTCAGAAAAAGCAATTTCTTGCTGTTGACCTTTATTTCGGAATCTCTCGTTTCTTCTGGTAGTACAAAAAACTTTCAAAATGGTATCCTGTGGATTTCTTCAATGTCTGCCACAAACCCCTCTGCAAACCCGTTCGTGCGTGCGTATGGGTTATGGCACAAGAAGGCAAGGGAACCAACACACTCACGTGGGATGTGGGGTTTGTGCACTTTGTCGATCGTGAGTTCTGGAAAGAGGTGTTATCGGCGTCATGTGACGGTTCTCTAGGAGCACCCAATCGAAATGTCAAAAGTTGCCCACAAATTCGATGGTTCTAATAAACCAAAGGGCCATTATTTCACGAGCTTAAACAGTGTAAATAGGGGTGATATCGGTTTCGGCATATTTTTCGGTCGAAACTGGTTATCCGGTTTGAGATTTTTAGAAACCGGAACCGGTTGAGATAATGCGGTCCGATTTCGATTGAGTCAACCGGTTCCGGTCCGGTTTATCCGGTTTTCATTCACGGGACATATTTTGGGCTCAATACATCAAAAATCCACAATTCAACCCACAAAATATCAACCAAAAATCCATAATTCAACCCCTTTTTTTGGGCCAAACAAAAAAGGACCAATTTTGAACCCAATACATAAAAAAACCCATAAAAATATAATTAAGCCCATAAAAATAGTTTTTATATATATATATATGGGGTTGATTTTATATAATAATATATATATATTAGACCAATATACATATATATAACCGGTCCGGTTTCGACCGGTTTCTAAAACACATAAACCGGATCGAAATTTTTTTTCCGGTTTATAAAATTTTATAAACCGGAACCGAATCGAAAATTTTCAACCGGTTTAAAAATCCGGTCCGGTCCGGTTTTTCCGGTTTCGATCGATTTTCCGGTTTGAACAAACAGCCCTAAGTGTAAATGATCCCTTTGCACACAGTTCGCAGTAAATATTGGGACTCAAAACCTAAACCCTACCTCTACGCACGGTTCCTAATAAATTTTCTCTTTATATCTCTCTCTCTACTCCACTCATTGTTCCAAAAATCTCCCTTAAAATCTAAACCGAACAAACCCGGTTTCGGGACTGCAAGGAGTTTTTCTATAGAAGGATTTTGTTAGGCACAAGGGGCCTAACAAATCGATTTCAGAGAGTTTCTTTGTTTGTTTTAGGTTTCGAAACCCTTTCGCACGGTGCTTAATGAATTTTTTTTATCGATCTCTCTGCACTCATTACCCCCAAGAACCTCCCTTAAATTCCAAATTGAATATTTCTAAGATTCCATAGTCTTTTGTCATAGGACGGAACTCGACAGGACGCGATGTGCACGAGGGGCCCCTCTTCTATTGTCCGTCCATCGATTTCTCTAAAGTTATTGAATTCTTTACTGTCAAAGGTTCATCATCAGGAGAGTGTCACCGACTCACCTCACACCCAATAAGCATAAAACGCTTGACAAGGTCGTGTTTTGCTAATAGGTTATCTTTTAAACTCGAGTTTATGCTTGACAAGCAAAAACTCGAGTCTGAGCTCGTGTTAGATTGTTAAAAACTTGTTCAAGATTGGTTTGTTAAACGTGAATAAACCAGATTTGAACGTTTTTTTGAAGTTCGTTAAGATTTCAAGTTAAGCTTTGAAAAAACTACTACTCGACTCGTTCAGCTTAATCGAAGATCGTTTGAGATCGGCTCATCTCATAAACATGCTAAGCTTGAATATATTTTCGAAGCACGTTAAGTTATCAAATCAAGCTTAATCAACCACACACACCTACTTGGCTCGTTTGACTTGTTTATCACCCTAATCCTTTGTGGCTCTGAAAAATCCACACTTTATATCTCCCAAGTGTTAGGATCGTTCCGGTCCACTTTTTTGGACAACCAAACACAACCTTAAGAATGCAACAACGTCTTAGACCACGTAAGTGGCACCAGGGTTCAAGTAGGGTTGTGGTGGGCTACCCTTTCACAGCTAAACCCAAGCCCAATACCACATATGGCCTGGGTGGCAACTGGCAAGTCAAGTTGAAGGATAGACAAATATTGATCCAATCCCAAAATGACCCAGATCTTCCATATCAAAGTGGGTCCCTAGTGGCTAGTAGGGTATATATATTAGGACCTTATATACATGGATCCCACCTTAACCAGCAACCATCCATCAAGGGCTACCCTTTGGCAGTGGCCCCTCAATCCTTATTTGGGTCAGGTTCTCTCTTGAAATTATTTAGAAGATAGGATCTTTTGAAATTTAGATACGATCTCGTGTGACCATCTCGATAATTAATGATCAAAGTCTTACTGTAAAGGATTTCCTTTTTCTTCAAAAAGATCAGTCTTTCAACCAAACTAAACCACTAATTATATATTTTCTGAGACGGTCGATATTCCACAGACTACTCTCTCTAGTCTAATACTAAATGCAGAAACGCTAGGTTCATTTAGACGTACCCTGTTTTGGTTCATTTAGACTTATCCTGTTCTGATGCATCGGAACAGGGTACATCCAAAATTTGGGGGCAAAGGATATGCCCCCGTTAGTTGAAGTTTAACCCAAAAATTCCAAAACTGAAATCTAACTAAAACAAACCAACAATGCTATAGACACGCCTACCGATCGACCACTCCTCTCTGATCACATATGTTTGGTTTTCCCCCACAATTAAATGTGTGGGGCTGACATACATGCATGTGAGAGAAGAATGGTCGGGGAGTGGTTAGTAGAAATGTACGTAGCATGGTTGAAAACCCAAACATACCCTGTGTTTAACCTTCTTTTGTGTGTGTGTGAGAGAGAGAGAATTAAATGTACCATTTCTTTGAAAGACTATAAAATGAACCCAAAAATTCAAAGACTGATTGAAAGATTGATTGAAAACTGAATTATGGTATTTTCCCACTGAGCTTGAATTTGGTGGAGTCTAATGGAGCTTTCTCACTAGTCGCCACCACAACCCACCTAATTTTCATTATTCGGAGATAGTGATACGTTTGGAAATTCTATCATCTTAGCTGCAAAGATAAGAGACACACTCCCCAATGCAGGTGAAACTTGCACCCTGCAAGTTGGAATGTGAATTGAGACAGCACTATATGCAGCTAGTAAATTCGAATCGAATAATTGGACGCCACGTGATGGTACCATGTGATAATATCAATCACAGAATTGTAAGAGATCTGATGTCGCGATAAGTAAGATAACTGGGTCGGCCGGGACGGTTGGGTTAGTGGAAAACAATAATTACCAACCCAAATTTTGTTGTAGGCCGTTTTTATCTGCCAATAACACTAATTGAGATGGTGTCATCGGTACTTAAGGTATCTTCATCATGACATGTCTAGATTTTAAGCTAAACCTAGCTCACACTTCCCTGAGTTAGTTCCCCTCTCCAAGAATTCATTGATGGATCTATATGCATGTTCATAATTAGTCAAGGTACTCCAATTTGTTAATAATTCTATGTACCCACCCAACTTACACCGAAAAGGAAAATTAATAGACCATTAATTTCCCTTTTCGAAATAATTTCGGGATAAGTTTAGGGTATGTAGCCTTGCTCTTAATTCCGGATACCATTTTCGGATTTCGTGTTATAGATATTGCTAAGTATTAATGCTTATAGTTATATGTAGAAATTAAGCTCAAAGCATTCATCCAACATTAAAACATATACTTAACAATAATACTAGTAGTGATTATAAAGATCATATAGTACGTAGTACTATATATTAGTAAGAGATGATGAAAACTAGAAACTTTTCAGTACAAAAGATTTTATTATGGAATTACCTCCTAGAAAAATAAATAAACAAATAAAATACAGTATGAGCCATCCGCCGATGCTCGTATCAACCGGTATTTCTCGGTATGGCTGGTGCTGACCAATATTTGAACCAGAATAAAACTAGAGGGTAAGTTCCTGATCTAATGAAGAAACGTTACATACCAACCAACGATATTAACAACCTTGATTAGTAAAAATAAAAAAAGTCTCCCACCCCCGCCGAAGATTTGCAAGTAGTTCAATTATCACATTAGGTTGGGATCCTCTCCGGTCCCTTTTATGGATTGTAAGGTCCTCTTGGGACATTTTGTAGACCCTTTTTTATGCTACTTCGATGATCAGTTTCTATTCATCTTTTAGAGCTCATCAGGAATACCAACCATGCATTTCAAAAATCATGTTGATCGGTTATCAATCAATGCATACTCGCAACACACTTGTCTTGGGATAGATGGTTTCTAATTCAGTTTGCCAATCTGATTCTTCCAAGATAAATATGTTCCAAAGTTTGTTGATTGATATCCAATCAACTTATACTCCGTATTTTCTTTGGCATAGTTGATACAGTACCTGACGAGACCTAAAAGATGAAAGGTCCCGATCATCGAACTGGGGATGGTGCTGTGCTGCAACGTGCACAACACGGTGTTGTGCACATCCAAACGATCCGTTCGGCAATCCAATGGCTCAAATCTCATGTCCACCATCCGAGCATCGGAGCCGTTCATTGCCGAGATAAAATCTGAACTGTTGAATTACCGAATGGACGGCCCGGATGTGTATAGCATCGTGCACAGCACAGGATTCATCGAAGTGTACGGAGCCAAAAAAACCCTAAAAATGGCAGTAACAAAGACCATCCGGTAGGGACTGGCAGGGGATCCTAATCCTTACCACCCATAACAATTAACAGTGAATCATGAACGTTAATAAAGAAATCACGTTGTAATCACAACGCATGCAGTCCGTATAAGCACGTTAGTTGCATAATTAGTAAAGGTTTATTATGAAGTGATTAATCATTAATCCACAACTATAATACCAACTAGCAGTATGCTTGTAATATCGTATCTATATATCCGGGAATTATAATACCAACTAGCACTGCATAGTCAAGCTTTATTATGAAGTAATTAATCATTAATCCACAACTGTAATACCAACTAGCACTGCTTGTAATAACGTATCTATCCGGTAACTACCTCATAATTTTGACAACTAATCAGTTGTTTGGATTAACTTATGCGCTCATCAACTGATTTTTGAGGCCCGATCTCACTGCCCCCATTTGCGGAGAGCCCAATTAAAGCCGCAGCAAAGCTTCTCATGGGCTCGGCCCCCAAAAGAGTTGATAACACCGGGAAAGGAGGGGAGCAAGTGTCCAAGTCTCAGGCCTTGACCACCGAGCCAACCTCTTAGGTTTGACGTCGAAATTGATTACTCTGCACAATAATTAAACTGTGCAAGCACATGTGATTAGCATATGAACCAGAACACTGATTTGATGCAATTATTAAGCTTAAGCTCGAATTTTTAATCGAACGACAGGTTTCCGTTAACAAGATAAAATGGATAATGATTTATTTGAATCCGACACATGTACAGTTGGTTTATGATATTCCTGTTGGATGATCTAGCAATTAAGTTGGTCTCTGAGGTATATTAATTGATTTCCTTAATTAATTAAATTTTATTTCTGAAACCCTATCTAGAATTAAAACACATGTATTTTTAATAATAGTTTAATATTCCTGATGAAAAGGCTGTGAGTACATACACGTAGATACATACATCGTGTACATACGCGTTTCGGACCCATATCGGGTCTTAAAAAAATAATCTGAGCCGCTCGTTTTATTCAAATGGTTTGTTTAGGATTTCTGTAAAAAATAAACTCAATCTAATATTAGTAAATATGTTTACAAGAGATCTAACTTTGCTTCATAATCCAGGTCTAGTTTATGAAGAAAAGTTGGATGTTTTGTAGTATGTCTTTACCGATTTCGGATAGAGTTTATTTTTTACAAGAGCCCTAGCCCCTAAACAACCCATTTTGAATAAAATGAACGGCACATATCAATTTTTTAGGACCTGAGATGGGTCAAAAATACGTATGTACGTGATGTATGTACCTATGTATATGTACCTCTAGCAAAGCTCTATTCCTGACAATAGAATAGGAAACAATTTGCATGTTTCTTTATTTAATTACATGAAGTGTACTAACAAGTTTTGGGTTTTGCCAGTTTGGAAGTAAAACATCATTTTCAAGCATTTGCTAATTGGGTTAGTCGATGTGAATGTACAATTTAATCATTTTCTAATTTTAATTTGTTGAAACATTTTGTCCCAAATGAAAGCGAAATCTTCGAAACCCACATAATAAAAAAGATTATTTAGTAACTTTTGTCCACAAAATATCCCTACCTACAGAAAAGAAATACTCATTATATTTGTGATTCTGTCCTATATTGCTAGTTTTGTAGGGAAAATTTAACTTTTTTTAGGATACATACAATTAATATATGTCTCCTTAAAAGATATGATTGACTCCAACATTGACCTCAACTTATCTCCTTAATAGTATTTTTTTAGGTGTTAGCTTGTTAAAATCTAAAAATATCAATCTTTAACTTTTAAGAGAGGAATATTAGTGTTAAGAGACATCCAAAAATAAAATAATGAACAAGTAATACCATAAAGAGTCCCAGCAAATGGGTAGTTGAATTGGCCCTCAATATTAGTCGAGGTGAGTTTAAGCTGACCTAGACACTTAAATTTTTTTTTTTTGACAAAAAACACTTTGAATTATCAAAACAATAATTATCATCGACAGAAATTGAAATCACATTTCATGCCTCATGGATTAACAGTTTTTTTTTTTTTTGCGGATCAAAAAAAAAAAGATTAACAGTTTTGAAAAAAAAATCATCTCTCTCTCTCTCTCTCTCTCTCATACTAATATACTATTAATCCAAACATTTAAGCACGTACCACAGTTGCCAACTTGCTGGTGGTTCTCACTAATCACTATTTGTTCTTATTACGGCAAGAGTTTAAGCTACTCCTAATAAGTACCATAAGCCAGACAGTAAAAAGTCAACTTTTGCAATGCACGTCTCTCTCTGTAAATTGCTATGAGATCCGTTCGGCAAAAAAAGTCAACACAATTTAATAAGGGGAATTCTATTAATAAGTGCACAGATTCGAACAACACAAGTGTGATATGTATCACCCGAACAGTTCAAAACACATTTGTGTTCTTATTGATCAGTGCGCATGAATATGCTTCCATACACTCTCTCTTAATAATTCAATATTTTCACAAGGAATTCGACATGTATAATTGCACATATACTCACATTGGTATTGGGAGAAACACGGAATGGGGGTTACTGCTGCAATGCACCATGTAGTAAGGCCGATCCGGCCATATATCTCGACACCAACGGCTCAGACTTAATCCAAGCTCCTACAAATGAAAATCCGAGCGGTCTATTGCCGAGATAGACAGCTGGACCGGATCGGCCGGAGGATGCACTACAGCACCCCCCAGTTTCGAGAAAAACACACACACTCTGCATGATGTAGTGTGTGTGTTGTATCCTAATGCATGTGAGTCGTGACTATGCGTGTAAGTGTTTGTATATATTGTGTGTACGTACACAAAGACTTATTTCATGGTAAAATCATTGTTCTACTCTACATACCGAAATCAATTCATTTTCCAATTAAAACTGTTGACCATAGAGATCACTATTACTCTATATAGGGATGTCCCTGTATGTGTTCTGGTAAGTTTGAATTAACATCTCAGTTTTGCCCGTGCATGTCAGTATTAGCAATGTTTAATTTCTTGCACAAAGATTAAGAAATTAATAATGTTTTTGGTGTCTGAATTTTACTTAAACAAACAATAAATCATGCTTGAGAAAAGGGGCAGTGAACTGTCAAGAAACTATGAATTGAGGGAAAAGAGAAAAGTCAATGTTTTATTTATTATAAGCATATGATTTATACTCGAAATTGGTAGCTGCTGGGTACTTAATAAAATATTTTTAAGTTGACCGAGAAAGATTATGTAGTGGTAATTACCAAAAGGTTGCTTCGCTTTGGTGAAAATCGAAAATAGACTTTGTCGGTGCTGTTTTCCTCCAGGGGGGATTTTTTTCTTAGTGGCGACACAATCGGTGGCGTCGCCGCCGTCGGCGGTTGTGGAACCTAGGCAGCGCTAAAAAAAAATTTCTCTCTCTCTCTCTCAACCCAGAAAACTATGGGTACCATTTGAGTGAGTGAGTTTGGTCTGGTATTTGGAAGTTTCTGGTCTGTTTGCTTTAAAATGGTTCATCGATAAGCCTGCGAATCTGCCTCGGAGTTCCACGTGAATGATTGGAATCGTTTAATTCGTCAAAAACAAGATTCTAAGAGTTGCTTGTGAAAACTCAGCTTAGTCGTCGGTAAGAGCGTAATCAAAATCTTTCCACCCTGTTTGGTTGTTATTTTACTTTTGTTTTAGTTTTGTTTTTCAATCATTACCTTATATCTTTCTCCAATCATCACCCTATATCTCAAATTATTAATTTTATTTTTCTCTCTATCTTTCTTCAATCATTACTCCTCTCTCCAATCATTACCCTATTTCTCTCTCCACCCACTACCAAAACTAAACTAAACTAAAATGTCAACCAAACAAAGTATTTTTTACTGGTATCCAGCTGAGCTGATTTTTTTCTCGCAACCCTCGTAAAAAATGGTTTAAACAAAATTGAATCGATTCGATTATTATTGTGAGACCCTGAATGGGTCCCACACAAGGCGGTATACATTTGTTGTACATTACCCATTAGTCAGGCTCGACTTTTAATTAACCCCCCTCCTCTCACTTATCTTTACTCTTTATTGATGGTTCTAAAACAGAGTGACAAATATTATGAACTTTTTTAGCATGTGTAATTATTGCGCATTTAATTTGAAGTCAAGGATTACAGAAATCATGTCCCAAGATTGTAAGTTGTTTTTTTTGAGTAATGCACGGTGTTCCGGGTCAGTTTGCGTGCACCTCTGATTAATCTCTACAGCCCCTCCCACAGCCGTTTCACACGCTTACGCGTGAGGTAAAATGGCCCCAAGAATTATTAGCAAAGAGAATCAAACACGAGACCTTAAGATGGACCTAGATTTTAAGTTACACCAACCCATTCAAAAGGAGATTCCAAAGTTCAGATAAACTAAGGAAAAGTAAAAAAGAAAAGTAGCCATGTTATAAAGTGGAAAAACTCTTGCTCTACACAACTTTTTTTTTTCCCCCCCATCCCTTTACTTATCCAGATCATCATATCATGATTAATATTTCTTTCCAAAAACAAAAATTAACCTATGCTTTTTATTAAGAGATATGGAAGCCCCCACAAGTTTTCACCTTTTCTTTCCACCCATCCCCTCTGTAACCTTCTTCTCCTTGTATAATCATTACTATATCCCAACTTAGTGCCATTCATTTATGCAAAACAAATCACCCCCTTTCCTTCAATGTTGTCATGCTGATGTAGTTGGGTTTTTTAGGAAAGCCTATATACAAACATGGCACATTTGATTTTTTTTCGCCACCGACGTTAGTGGATTAATGAGTTAAATTAATTTCCCATGCCGAGAAAAGATGATACGGCCGTCGCTCCCACAACAAGAAATTACTCATTCGGCGACCAAATATTGCGACTAATGAAATACACATTGAGATCCCAGGATGGATCGCCGCTGGTTGCATTGGAAGGTGATGCAGCAGAGGCTGCCGCGCGATACCCATATCATATTGTTAGCCCGAACCTACCCTAGATATATAAGTCGTTCTTGGAACAATGTAGTAATGTTTGACGCTCTTTCATTTGTTTCGAAACAAGAGCTTCTCGACACAAGACACTCATCGTGTGGATAACTAACTGTCATGTGATTAGATCTCACATTGCCTAGGCACATCATGTGGAAATCCATCACTTGCCTTGTTTAATTGTTGATCACATAGCCTAGCTCGGCCAAACCAAAACCTAGTCTTATTATGGTACTCCGACCATAGTACTCTTGGTTGGATAGTGATATTGCCCCATGTGAGCCTTGGCTTTGTTAAAATCCGTCCAAGATATATGACGTTTATTTTTAAACTGGGTCGGTTTTATATTTGGACGCATATTTGATACTGTACTAATAATTTGACACATTTGACTCTGAACATGCCGATGGGACCAATAATACCATTCTTTTGAAGCCCAAATTTCTCAAAGAAGAAATGCAATTTCACAAATATAATTATTGATTAAATTAGATGCTTATAAGTAAATGTAATTGCAACCTAACTTGGTATCTAACAATTTAGGTATATGTTTCGTTCTTGGAAAGAGTAGAGTTGAGAGGGAGAGAATCCGAGATTTGGTTCTGGACTTGATCTCTCCTCTCCTTTCTCTCGTTTTGTGGATTTGGGTTGAGATCTTCTCTCTTTTTCTAGTGAGAGTTTAGATCTCCCCGTTTCCCTCTATTTTTGGGTCAATCTCCACCAATCTGTGGTGGATCTGGAGTTCCGGCGTCTGATGATTCTCGGAGGCGGTGGCGGTGTTCCAGCAGTAGCAGTAGCTAGTGGCACTGGTGATGATAGTGCGACGACGGCGGGCTTGGTGCTTTTCGCAGGATACAGATCTGAATTTTCCAAAACGCAGTCTTGAGTGAACTCGTGGGTTTTCTACCACTGTTACTTCTTTTCTCTCTTTTTTTGCGGCTTTTGAATTTTATTTTTTCCCGATTGTTTTTCTTGTATTTTCGAACCGATAGTGCCCTTTGTACATTTTATGATGAATGCAATATGTTTGTGCTCCTACAAAAACAATTTAGGTATAGCTAGCTTGATGCATGGTATGAATCCTATGAGGAGGGTAGGGAATTAAGATAATGACTTGATAGGTTCCTGAAAATAATTTGCAGACCTCATGTAATGTCGGTTTCAAGGGGGGCCTATAAAACTGGTTGCTATACCTTATCCCAATTCACTTTATTTGTGCCCTAGTCTTTTATCACCAATAATTGTAAACTAGTAGTACTAAGAGCATCCAAAGTGGAATAACCAAAACTATAAGGGTTTCTAAAGTTAAATGTTCCTTAAAAAAAGTGCTCATTTTGGCATAACAAACTTAACAATCTCTTAGCAACTCATCAAATTTTGGCCATTGGATAATCAAAACTAGCAACTTTTTGCCAATAACCAAAATATTCTCTCTCTCTCTCTCTCTCTCTCTCTCTCTCTCTCTCAACAATGTTTCTAAGAAAAACATTTTTAATGTAAGTTTTTTTTCAAAACAAGTTAAACTGTTTTTTATTAAAAACTATTTTTTTCCTTCAAAAACTGTAATTTAAAAAAAAACAGTATTTTTTTCAAAAACTATATTTTTTTAAAAAAATTTGAAAAAGTGTTTTTTCAAAATAAAAGTTTTCAAAAAATTAATTTCTATTTTTAATAACCTGTTTTTATTAGTTTGAAAACTATTTTAAAAAAATTGTTTTTTATAGTGACAATTTTTAGATTTTTATAGGTTGAAAAGGTAATATGATAAATTTTGATAATTCAATGTTGATTATACTACTGTGGACATCTACATTACTAACCTTAGCAACCCCTTAAATGGAAAATCAAACTTTTGATTATCCAATTTTGATTAGTCCACTGTGGATGCTCTAATATTCTTCTTAAGCTACAAAATTAACACAAGCTTGCAATGCTAAACTCGGCTTCGATCAATTTGATTTTTTGTGGGTTCTATTCCGGCCCACTTAAATAATTGTAATCGTTCATATTTGAAAACTCGTCGAGAATAACTATCATAGCCAGTTTATGTTGATCGCATTGATCACTTAACACACGAACGTAACATAATTATTGTTGATCTAGAGATGAATGAGTTTCGATCTAGCATGTCAATCTAAATCTTACAAGATAAGTGCGCCCCAATCGAATTAACCGCTATCTGATCAATCTAATTTTTACTCCTAACTCGTTGATTTTTTTTCGAAGAACTCTGACAAATGAACAATTCTGGTCATCCTAGTAGACTTAGATAAGGTCAAAAATAGACCCAATTAGGTCGAGTCCCAAAGAGAGGATAGATATCGCAATTACAATCTTTAAGGTATCTTGACTTATTTCAAATCACGATATTGAGAAAAATATTGCAATTAGATGCTTGATGGAAGAGCCCTATTTGAGGAGAAAGTCTTCAATTGAAAGGGTACGGTGCACCTTGTTATTTTCAAGCATCTATCTATGGCAACTATGAAATGCTTTTGTCAATAATTGCACTGCATACATTTGATGAACTCAGAATGACATAAAGATGATCAGAGATTTAGCATAGATTCCATTACAAATGCTGAAAAAAACAATCCAAACAAGACGGAAAGAAGAAAAAAAAAGAAAAAGAAAAAAGAGAACAAAAAATAAAACTTACTTTTAATTTTAGGACAAACAAATACAGCCTAATTAATCACAAGGGCTTTTTAGGTTTGGATAAAGGTGCTGGACGAAGTAAGGCAGAGGCAGTGGTGGTCTGGTGACGAATTAGGTCGGCTGGTCTGAGTGTGTGGTCATGCCCTTCGGAAGTGAAAGTTGTCATCGAAGATATTCGCCGAGAACTTGTTCGGTTAAGGATTTGTGATTTTCTTTAATTTTATTCATGGATTGGCGAATGTAGTCGTCACATTTTGGCAACTTCAGGTTTGTGAGGTTCTGGTATTCGTATTTAGAAAACTAGACCTCTTAATTGGTTATTGGATCCTCTGTGGAACGATAATCGTCTTCTTTGATGTACTAATATGCTTTTTTCTTTTCTTTTTTCGGTCAAACGGAAAATCTCGTATACTTTTTTCATCAATGAAAGTTCTATGCTGACAAAAAAATCACAACCGCATCTACATAGTATTAAAGAAGATGAACCACCCAAAAGGGCCCATTGCTTAAACCTAGCTAGGTGGATTGTCTATTTTGAAACACTTTTCCTAATACTCGAAAACACTTTGGTACGTACTTATTTTTGGCTAGAAAAGGAGGAAAAGGAAAAAGAAAGTGCTCCAATATCTACGTAGCTATCAAAATTAACAAATGTTTTCGTAGTTAACCCAAATTAGATGGTAATATTTATGCACCATACGTACCCTACACATCCATTAATCTTAGCCGCAATTGCGTCACTAATTAATACGTACTACAAAAAATCGTAGTAAAAAAAAAAGGTGAGAATTAATCGAAAATGAAAATTACGTAACACAAGTGCCGTACGTACAAAGTTTGTAACTAACAAAATATAAATGAATCTATTTTTCTACGCTATTCATTAATCCGTAACTATAGTAAGAAAGCACTTAACGTTGTTAGAAAAAAAGTACGTAAGATTACTGTGCATGGTGTGTACCATAGCTTTCTCGATCGTGAAATAGTACCGGAATTAATTTCACTCATTATCCGTGATGCGTCCCATAATCTTAGAAAATACTCTAAGGATTGGGACTGCGAACGACAAGTTCCACAAACGGTATAGAGACATTGGGAATAATAAAGGAGATCATCCATCACATTTGGGAACAGGACCACAAGGGGGAGGCATCATAGTATTTAATTCTCAACCATATATTGGTTTAAGGCTTAATCTCTTCTCATGTGGACCAATTACCTGCCCCATGATAATTAAGGTTTTTATACCCCTTGAAAATGACCTTTGTTTTGATACTTTGAATGTCTGTTTTTGAGAAAGAAAATAACTTCACGGATTATGATCAAAATAATGGTCTACATAAAAAAACTACAAATTGTTGGGTTACATTGAGGTCAATCGGAGCCACTCTTGTGGGTGGTGGTGGCTAGAACTCTAGAGAATACGAAAGCGAAACCAAAAAAACAATCGAATAATAATATTTACGGTGTTCTCCCAACTCAAATTGTTGGGCTGCAAGCTACATCCACAGTCGGAGCTCCCCTAATACTGTAGTATATATATTGCAGTGAAAATACCGAAAGTACCCTTAAAAAAAACAACACCAATTAGGCTCCGTGCTAGTTGATAATTAATGATAACTCAGCTTATTTTGTCAAAAAATCTCAAATTGCTTAAGATGTGTAGCAAACGAGCCTTTCAAAAAGCAAAGCAAAGCTGGTTTGCTTATTTCTTTCTTCTTTTTCCTTTTGAAAAATCCCAACTTGGGCTTCCCTTTCTGAAAATAAAACTCTTATGCCACTACAATCTTAAAACTATAGATTATAGTAGGATTTATATTAGAGAATTAAGATGCCAAAGCAGTAATCGCGGGACCCATGTGAAGGGTAAGGATGGAAACATGTCCTAGTTTTTATAGAAATCCTTTAGCCACCCCCCTTCTAAAATATCCCACTAATCATTGCTTCTCCCACTAATTAAAGATATCAACTTGGTTTGACAGAGTCCAAATGGCAATCTCTCATTGGTTGATACCACCTCACCCCTTTCACTATTATAGTCAACCACAAACTGGAAAGGGACTCACTCCGATTCCTTAACTAGTAAAGTGAGTAAAATTAGAGAACTCCATTTGAACCCAAAAGAATTCTCTCTAACCCTATTTCCTCCTCACACCCAATTAAAAATAAAATCCAATATCAATATACCATGGTACCTTTGTCCGCAAAAGAAATTCTAAACCAAGTGTTCTCTGCACTCACGCAACAACCACCATCAACCACCATTTGCAAACTCTTCACCACGCTAATCTATTCTACAGTATTTGTTTCACCCCAACAAACAAGCATCGGTATTAGTTGTTGTCCCTAATTCAGTCTAATAGTTTTGGCGGAATGATCAGTTCATATGATTGCTACATTTGGATTGAAAGGATTTGTTTTGTGACATTTGAATAGAATATATCTTTAGAGACAAGGTGAAGTCACTACGATGAGAATCTTCCTTCAAACCACTCTGTCTCCCTTGTTCACTTCATGCTCGTAACTCAGGGTTTGTTCAGGTTCAGAAATCTGTTGAAGATGAGGGCATTTTCAGGAACAAATTATATTTTCAAGATGGGTGCAAAAGAAATTTGGGGCTAAAGAGATTTGCTTAATTTGGGTTCAAATAGACTGACTCTTAAAATTAAGAAAGAAGCAAAACACATAGGGGTAGTTTTGGAAAGGACAGTTGGAGAAGATGTGAATTGGATAGTGGAGGGATTACTGGGTGGAGGTAGGCGGGACCACAGGGGAACCCTCCACCGAGCCGACAAAAATCCCCGTTTAAACGGGGAAACGTGGGGGCGTTCTTTTTTTAATTTAATTATTTTAAGTATAAACTTTTTTGTTTGTTTTTATTAAGGAAAAAAGAGAATGTGAGTTACAGGATTTTAGTATCTATCTTTTTTGTCATTGACCACTTTGGCGTTAAAGCTACCCTGAAAGCCCCCACCACGGCGGCTCTCACTCCCACTACCACCCGTTTTTGCTGCCGTGGCGCCACCCTTTGGAGTAGCCTTTTAAGTACGAGGAGTTTCAAGTTACTTTTCCCCTTGTTACGTTTTTTTGACAATATTTCTTTTTCCTAAGCCCGAGGCGGTCCAATTTTTCCCCTTCTCGACGGGAGTAATGTAAAACACAAACAAATTATTACAAACTTACTAAATACGAAAACAACATAAACCACGCATGTTTTTTCCCCCCATAATTTATGTCCATACTCCATAGTGAAATTTTCACAACCTTGATTCGTATTTTATTATTATCCTGACTTCTCTTGATGATGTGAATACAAAATCTAATACAAAAGTTGGTGAAAAGTTTTAAAAAGATCATATAAAACAGTCTATCAGAAAATATTCAATAATACAATTAGTCCAAAATCGACCCATAATACTAATATACTATCTCTGTCCCAATTTATTTGTCTAATTTAGTATGTCAGATCTCTCAAAAAAAATCTAGATCTTTCTACACATAACAGGATCTTGATAAAGTAAATAAACCATCATAACTAATTGAGAAAGTTAAGAAAATTCCATCAAAATTAAACAAGTAAGTATGATCAATTGTTTTTATTTTATTTTATTTTATTTTTTTGTAGCTTTTGGCCATGTAATAGTGATGGGGTAGGCCACATTGAGCCGTGGGTGGAAAAAGGGGTATCTTTTTTTCTCCCAATTACAAGCCGGCTTGGGGAGGTGGGGTTCAGGGTTTGATGACGCGCGTGATTTTTCTTTTAAAAGCGTGCCTAAAAACATTCGTGGCGGGTCCGCTATTATGGCTCGGCTTAGAAAAAGCTGCGCCGAGCTCAACTTCACTATGCCAAAGAAACTCAAGAAAAAGCTGCGCCGTGCCCAAAAACGTTTTTTTTTTATTGTCAGCCACTAGACTGGCAATAATAAGCACATAAGAAGCTAAGTAAAATACGTATTTCTATATACTTCTTACACCTTTAATAAATATTTAACATTTGCTACTAGCATTTGTGCTCATTCGATGCACGGTGTGCTACCCTGAATTTTTTTTCACCACACGTCTTTCGATGCATAAAGTGAGACCAATGTTAGCTTGCATCGAACACTGGATCGAAAAAAATATTAACTATATTTTTTATCATCTAACGTTGTGCCTGTTCGATGCACGAAACAAAAAAATAATTTGTGCGAACTCAACACTTTGTAATGAGAACCACACAAACATATAGTGGCCGGAAAGATAAGTTGGGCCACCACATAAAAATGTCACTAGAGCTTTGAATTATTTTTGGGAATTGATTTCAATTCTCCTAAAATCTCTCCCCCTCTCCAGGTTCTCTCTCTCTCTCTCTCTCTCTCTCTCTCTCTCCCCCAATTTAAACAAATTAAAATAAAATCAAAACTCTAGAAAATTAGGGATGGAGGTTTGGAGGATTGGTAGGTCTAATTACATTCCTATAGGATATTGATAGCTAGACTAGATACATTGTCAGCTCATTAGGTTGATTTTAGAATTTTCCATACTCTCTCTCTCCCAATTTAAACAAATTAAAATAAAATCAAAACTCTAGAAAATTAGGGATGGAGGTTTGGAGGATTGGTAGGCCTAAACACATTCCTATAGGATATTGATAGCTAGACTAGAGTCACTAGACACATTGTCAGCTCATTAGACTGATTTTAAAATTTTTCATACAAAAATTAAAGGGATTTATTCTTGCACTCCTTTTTGGTTTTTTTTTTTTATCTATTTTTTCGTAAAAGATTTAACCACTGGAATTAAGAGTATAAATTCTCATTATGAAATAAGAAAATGAGTGCGGATAAAAAAATCAAGAGTGCAAAAGATTTAGCGTAGTTTTTTTATTTTTATTTTTATGAACTTATAACTAGCATAGTTGAAATGCAATTACATGCAGCAAAAATATTAAGAGAATTCTTGCGATCAACCTTAGAGAGGTAGAAAGAATAAGACTCTATTTAGGCATACAAGATTGGGAAAGAAATCGCATGGAGTAATTTGAAATTTTGTACAGCTTTAATTTTAGGTTATCATTTTCGTGATCTGAAACACTAATCATGTAGAGCTTGTTAGATATACCCTTGATAAAACCTACTGTATTTATGTCAATCGACAAAACATATATATATATATATATATATATATATATAGAGAGAGAGAGAGAGAGAGAGAGAGAGAGAGAGAGAGAGAGAGAGAGAGAGAGATAAAAACAAATCGATAAGAGTTTATTAAATTGCTTTTTTTGGAAAAAAAATAAGTGGTAAGTGCAATTTTGAGAATCGCATTGAATGGTTCTGACCTAATTTTTGCCTGAATTATTTGTTCGAGGGTCTCAACTACGGACTCAATCGAGCAAACATAATACTAATTTTTTTCTGTCACACCAACAATAATAGAAGTAATTTCAACTTACTACACATGAAGGGAAATGGGGGGGGGTCCAAAAAATAATCCAACTGTAACGGCTAGTTTTCATGGTCTATAGATAACTATTCAGATCCTGTGCAATCTTCTTCATGGGGAAGATGTGGTAAAGGGGTAATGATATAACTGAAGGTAGGATTCGGATCTTACATATTTATTGGCCCCTTCCAAAAAACAGAAAAGAAAAGTGTGTATATATATATATATATATATATATATATATATATATATATATATATTAGGTAGGGATTATTCAGTGCTTTGAAATACCGTCATGTGGTGCTCCAGAATTTTCTTGATCACCACACATTTACATGCAAAACATACACTTAATCATGGCCTTTACTGGCAGCAGAGCCGGCTTATAGAGCCAAGGCGAGGGAAGCCTACGCTTCCGGCCCACGAAAAAAATTAAAAACGAGGGCCCTCAAATTTTTAGGATTCCAATATATAGATATATATATGTATGCATATATGGTCCAAAAAAAATTGCACTAGCCTCCTCTACACAAAATAGGCCCAATTGAAATTTAGGAACCACAAAATAGGCCCAAATTGTGGAATTATTCATTAGAAACACTAACGCGTTAAAAAAGAAAAAAAAAATAACAGTTCCTCCAAAGCATGTCAAAGTTGAAATTGATCAAAAATTAGGCCCAAATCGGGGGAAAGAAGCTTTTCAAAGTTGAAATTGATCAAAAATTATCTTCGGTCAACCATGTCCCAAGAAAGATTAAATGGATTGGCTATGTTGTCTATCGAGAAGGAGTTGGTGAAACAGCGTGACTATGGAGACTTAATCAGTACGTTTGCAGCAAAAAGTGCGAGAAGAATAATTTTCAAATGATGGATTTTGAGGTATTATAATAGTTGCATTTTTTTGGGGATAATTATATGCAGCAAAAAGTGCGAGAAGAATAATTTTCAAATGATGGATTTTGAGGTATTGTAATAGTTGCATTTTTTTGGGGATAATTATATGCTTCTATTTTGTAATGGTAAATCTTTTGTATTGGTTTTTTTTTTTTATGACTCTTTGTAGACCACTTTTATATGAAAAATATAGGGTGGTCTCATTCAAGAGGTTCGCTTTCGGCCTTCAAAACTTTTGAGCCGGCCCCGACTGGCAGTGCTCCAAGACCAACCAAACCGAACCAAGCATTGGAATCGGTTGCAGGGAACTTATTTTTCTACTGAGCTCTGTCCAAGACTATCTGTTTACTTAGATCCACTAATCCCAAACCCTTTCATATCACGGCATCCAACATCCAGATCTAACGAGACTTCTGCATGCTGCTGTCAGCTACCTCACACAAACCCTCCTCCTTATCTGGAATTGAGACCGGCTGTTAAAAAAGATGAACTCTAAGCACGGCACAGACGGTGCTCCAGAAACACTCAATAATAATTCATCGAATCTGAAGTGGCCTGAGAAAAAAGATCACTGGAGCCTCCACCGGTCCACCCAATTAATGTGGATCCAAACTTCAACACTTTTGTTTCTAAAATCCTATCTCCAAATTAATTTAAATATTTGAGCAGCAGAGAACTTAATTATTGGTAGAAAATTTGTGATTTTGTTTGACTAACATTAGTAAATGAAGGAGACCAATTGGTTAATTAAAGTCAACTACATATTTGAAATTTGTTTCCACAGTTTTCAGGTCTATAGAAGGCAGGCTATATCAACCTGTATTTTGAAATGGAAGGTAGACAAACTAAATGAAATTAGAAGAAATTTTAATAACGTTCCACATTAATACATTATTCCTTTCTCGTGATGGTTGTGATTTTTTTGGCACCCGACTCATATCTTAGGACTCGGTTTTTTCTCCCGTTTGGGTTTGGACGGGAAGAAGCAGTGACATTTCAACTTTCCATATTGACAATGAATTATTTGGATTTTTTTAGTGTTTCGTAAAAATACTTAGGATTAGGTATTCATCTTGACAATGAGTAAAAATACTTAGGATTAGGTATTCATCTTGACAATGAGAATTAAAAGAAGATATAATGCTATATATCAAAATTGAAAAAATTGAACAAATTCGTCTTTTGTTAATTTTTAATCGTAACTATATATATATATATATATTTTGGTTTTATTCTCAAGACAAATGTACTCTCATTCTATTGGGGTCAAGTATCTGAACAATTGGAGTCAGGTATCTGAATCCGTCTTTTATACTGAACTCTATTGAGAGTTTTATGTTCAATGATATCTACCGATCTTAAATCCTAACAAACTATCGCCTCAGTTTAAATTTTTGTTTATCATTACGTTTATTCATGCTACCATCTACTACGGTAACCATCATTTTCTCATTGCATCTCTTATCGATTGCTCGCCATCTCAATATTTTCATTTAAACTACACTCATCTTAGCAAAACACTCTGTGCCGCATAACATGGCCATTATTTGCGGTGAGTATAGAATTTCTCCTTCTATTGGTGCTATACTAATTCTGTTGTTTTCTTAATGCTAATCATTAATCATTATTGAGCCGTTAAGACAAATTAGGCCTATAAAAAGAAGCTCCACGGCTAATGTATCTAGTCTTTACAGATCAAGACCCTGTTTCTCTCTCTCTCTCTCTCTCTCTATATATATCAAGCCAAGCCCCAAGAATCGAATCAGAAGTGGAATATAGTTATCTCTCTCTCTCTCTCTCTCTCATTTCGGTGCGTAATAAATAGGATCAAAAAGTGGTGCTTTATTGCCACTCTTTGCTCATACCAATACTATGGAAAACAGTTTTCTGTAGCTATTGCTGCTTTTGAGGCCTGTATCGCCGCCTTCCGAAGGTTATTTCGGCCACAGCCTTTCTCCTCTGCACAACTTTAAAGGAAATCAGTGGGGGGATTGTTAAATTAAAGGCCGCATTTAAGTCGTGTAGTTGTGGTTCTGTCATTTTCTACAGCTGCTGCTGCAGAGCTCTTGGAATTTACTTCTCTCTCTCTCTCTCTCTCTCTGCCAAATCTTGGAATGAAGAATTTCAACACTCTGTTTTAACCGGGATCCTCTGCTTCCAAAAGAGATCTGGGTTTCACGAAGAAGACTCCTCAAGTACAAGGTATAATCAAGTAGTACTACAATACTACCTGGATTTTAATTGATTGTTCTTTGTTCCTTCTTGTTTTTCTCTAGAACTCCATTTTGGGTTTTTGCTTTTTGTTTTTGTTTTGGTGGATTAGAGTAGAGGACTAGTGATTTTGTTGACAGCGAAATTCCAATATTCTAAAAATCGCCAGAGCTAATCGGGCTGAAAAGCAGCACCTAGCGCAGACTAGTTGGCGCCGACTAGCTAGCGCCTAGGTGGGGACTAGTCGGCCGACTTTTAGAACCCTGCGAAATACTCTGTTTCCCTTCTAAGTTTCTAGTGTTGTAAATCGATGTTTTTGTCTCATTGGGTGTCTTTTTGTGTGTGTGTTTGTTTGTGTGTTTCAGATCTGGGAGTGGGCTTTAGAGGGAATCGAAGATAATGATGGGTCAGATACAAGCAGAGGAATCCATGGTGTACACCAATAACGAGACCGAAGCCAATGGAAGTCTAGAGCTAGAAAAACATGGAGGAGACGAAAGGGAAGAAGATCGTTCCGCTTTCGGTGTCAAGAGCTTCCTGTGGCATGGTGGCTCTGCTTGGGACGCTTGGTTCAGCTGTGCTTCCAATCAAGTATATAATTTCTTACCCATCAAAAATACATACTCCATACATATATGCATACATTATATACACGTACATGTATATGTGTATAAACACTTTTGAACGATCGATATTACCCGGACTAATGCTTACAGTCCAAACCCGGATTGTATGCGTACGTCTGGTAATATTCACTGTTGGAAAGTGTGTGATTGTCCAAAATTTATGATAAGATTCTTATGTCTGATAGAGCCACTTACCTTTCAAAATCCTTTATAATAAGTCTGTATTATTGATTTCCGAGATGGATAGCGGGACGATCGCTCCTAGCAATCAGGATTTTGAATGCGGAAAAGGGACATTTTTTTTGAAATTTTTGTTATGGTTTTGTTTGCAGGTAGCACAGGTGCTGTTAACATTGCCGTACTCATTTTCGCAACTGGGAATGCCATCAGGGATTGTGTTTCAGGTATTCTATGGACTAATGGGAAGCTGGACGGCGTACCTCATCAGTGTCCTCTACATTGAGTACCGTAACCGGAAGGAGAAAGAGAATGTCAGCTTCAAGAACCATGTCATTCAGGTTAGTAACTCGTTCTCTCGGTTCTCATTGTCGTCAATTTTGGCCGCCTCAGCCTCACGTGTAAGAGTGTGAAATGGCCGTTCGAGGGGCTAAAGATTAGTTCGAGGGACGCGAAAGCCGACCCCGGAAACCCCCCCTCTCTCGTTTTGATAAACAAACCACCGACTAAAATCTCTCCTCTCTTTCCTTGTGATTCATATTTCAGTGGTTTGAAGTGCTTGATGGGTTACTGGGTCCTTACTGGAAAGCAGTGGGTCTAGCATTCAACTGTACTTTCCTTCTATTCGGATCTGTTATACAGCTCATTGCTTGTGCAAGGTAAAGGCTCATTTATTTCTTTATCCTTATATAGTACTTTGGCCAACTGTGGATGAGTTCCAAAATTTCTCTACACTGATCTATTTTGCCTGTATCGGTATTTCGGTAGGTAAGATTTTCTTCATCCGTTACGGTGTTTTGGTGCATTATTCTTCATCGAATCGTGTAACGATTTTCTTAGAGATTTCATATGATTAAATGCAATGAAACACCGATGTATGCAAAATCCAATACGAAATACAACCAAAATTAACAAGTTGTATGTGTTTCGTAGCTGCTCAGACCAATTTAGTTGTTCTCGAGTTTATTTAAATTTTCAGCGGAGTCCTATTTATAGGTCGTTAGGTATCCTATCTGTTGTCGCATAACGAGATTTTGAACCTAGTTGCTTTTCTTTTCGACTAGTATTATGGAGTTTTGAGTGATTTTTATTTTGTTGGGAACAGTAACATATACTACATAAATGACAAGCTTGACAAGAGGACATGGACGTACATATTTGGAGCATGCTGTGCGACCACTGTGTTCGTGCCCTCGTTTCACAACTACCGGATTTGGTCATTTCTTGGCCTCGGGATGACTACCTACACTGCCTGGTACCTCACCGTAGCTTCCGCGATTCATGGCCAGGTATTCGTATCTTCCCATCTTACGAACATTTACGTTGGGAGTAAAATAAAAATGATTACTGTTGTTTTAGCTTGGTAGCTGGATATTCTCGAAGAGCTTTACAAAAATTAACGATTCTGATCATCAAAGTTGGGCGGAAAAGGGCCCACTTATGGTCAAACTAGACGTTGGAGAGGATCAATCTCCTATTCTATTATTGTTTGGTTTTGGGGGCGGATTTTATTTCGGCATATTTCCAACCGAACATATTTTAAAGTTATAGGTTCCCATATGATTTTCAAATTTGATTATTTTGCAATTTTAACAATTACTTAGAATTTCACGGTCTAGCTTAACCTCCGACCATTGGGCGGAGGTTAATATGCTAATAATTTTAAACAAATTCGGATATCAATATTCTCTCCGTCCCGATTTGTTTGTCTAATTTCGAATTTCCAACTTATTAAGGAAATAAAATCTAATCTATTAATTTGAAAATTCACATAATCTGATCCATGGATTATAAAATTGAACAGTCAATTTGGGACATGCTTAGGTCAAAAAGGGGACAAACAAATCGGGACGGAGGGAGTACAATTTAGGCCATAAAACACTAAAACTCAACTTCTCCAAAATTAGATTTTTAGAAACCTTTCATAATATATACAAAAATTATTGAGCAATACTAAAAATTCTTTTGCTATAGGTTCCTGATGTGAAACACTCAGCTCCAACAAAGGCAGTGCTGTATTTCACCGGCGCCACCAATATTCTGTATACCTTCGGTGGACATGCTGTCACTGTGTAAGCTTTTTTCACTACTTTTTTGATAAAATTATTTAATATTTGGACCGTATTGTTATCTTCTTCTTCTTGTTCTTCTTGTTTCTAAGCTGCTTCTCCTGCGCAGCTTTTGCCGGCCACCTTGGGGTCTGGGTTTCAGACCCCAGACAGAACCATAGAAAACTACATTCATTTGTTCCCCTTGGGAATTAAACTTGGCTTTAGTTGACTACGCCAAAATAATACTGGTATTAAAATCGTATTTAAAGATGTATGTGAGGTGAAAAATTGCGTGTGTATAAACCGGTTCCCTCTGCGTTTCAGCTTGTTTCTAATTCGCAGACTGATTCACATTCGTTACGACCGATGCTTGAACATCGCAGTGGGTGTGATTTAGGCCCTTTTCAAAGTGTTTTTTTTTTATTTTTTGGTTAAAAATAATTTCTAAAAATTCATGACCGAGTATGAAATGTGATACCCAACTATGATCACCAAAAAAGATTTATTTACCACTTCTCGCAGAGCTCAAATGTTTCCAATTTATTTGGCCTCTTCCGGTATTTTAGGTATTTTAGTGCGTATCGAATCATTCATTGAATTACGTGAAAATCTTCCCATCTCCCGGAATCCTCTCATAATCCAATGATTGAAAATAGAACCGAATTCAAATACATACAAAACAGAGTACAGAGGATCGGAGGGGATCCTTAAACAGTCATTAGTGTTAGCACATAGATACATATAATCATTGTGGTTTACCATTTCGATGATTGTTCTTGACACTTTGCTTTAGTTTCGTGTAGTATTAATTATTCATGGTCACCACTGGAATCCTATGCCCATGCCTAGAAAGTGTCTTGGGTCTTTCAAATCATTACACGTGGTTTCTACCAGTTGTCAAAAGGCCGGCAGCTCCATTATTATTGGAATCTTTTCCCCTTTATCTCTCCTGATTTTAATCTAAACTCCTACTTGGAGTGAGTCGCTAGGCGCTAGTCGGGCAGAAAATGGAACTAGTCAGCCGCCTAGCGCCTAGGCGGAGACTAGGTGCCTAACTGATTGGCTGTCTAATCTAGGCGTCGGATCACCGCCTAGTGCCTACACGGGGACTAATCGGCCTAGGCGGCCGCTTTTTAGAACACTGAAATGGACTATAGGCTAATGACAATAGTTATGTGAAGAGTATGACTTGTCTAAAAATCAATGAAAACATGAGCTTTACTCGATTTAGTTTAGTGGAAACGAAAGTTATTTGGAATCTCGTTAACAATTTACTTGTGTTTGAGTATATAAATAAAGAAACACTGGATTTACTGCCAGTAAAAACAAGAACATTCTAATTGAGATGGTGATGGGAATTTTTGCAGGGAAATTATGCACGCGATGTGGAAACCCAGGAAATTCAAGTACATTTACTTAATGGCCACGCTCTACGTTTTCACACTGACACTCCCGTCGGCTTCCACCGTGTACTGGGCATTCGGCGACCGACTATTGAACCACTCCAATGCCTTCGCTCTCCTCCCCAGGACCCGTTGGCGTGACGCTGCCGTTATCCTAATGCTCATTCACCAGGTCTGATAACCATGTTTTCTCGTTAAATCTATTTTTCCCAACAGAAAGAGTTGTGATTTTTCAAATTTTTTTTTTTTGGGGGGGTCCTCTTGCCTATGAATTTTATTTCATCACCTTTTCATGCATGTGACATAAAGTGATTGCATTGTCAAATTATGCCCATCGACCTCTTTTTTTTCAACTTTTTCTATGTCCGTAAAACTGTCCTTTCGGAAAAAGTGTTTTTGGTTTGATTATTATTATTATTATTTTTTGGTACTTCGGAATATTTTGGTTCGATTATTATCATATCAGTATAACACCAATTAGGTCGTAAGTATGGCCGTATGGGCAGGGCCAGCGGAGGTTCTATGTATTTACTTCGTTATTATCAATGAATTTCTTACTCTTCCACCAAAAAAAAAAAGGGGCGACAAAGGTCCTCGCCTCAACAAATTTTTTTTTGTAATTGGAAAAATTCATGCATATAATTTTACTACAAATTTAAGTAGTTTTTGTTCGGTTCAGTATGCACGCATGGTAGTTAACTATTGTATTAACATCTCTCGAAATTTCGTTCTTCAGTTTGTCGAAACCGTTTGATATATCCTAGAAGAATCAATGTTAAAAGTCTAATTTGAAATCAAAATCTTGACTCCGTTCCTGTACGCGACTGTCGCTAAATGGGTGTTTCGGGTTTTGCTGGGCATGCTGCAGTTTATAACATTCGGGTTCGCCTGTACGCCTCTTTACTTCGTGTGGGAAAAGGTGATTGGAATGCACGACACGAGAAGCATTTGCTTGAGGGCGTTGGCTAGGCTTCCAGTGGTGGTACCGATATGGTTTCTGGCCATTATCTTCCCCTTCTTTGGGCCCATTAACTCTGCTGTTGGTGCCCTACTTGTTACTTTCACTGTCTACATCATCCCTGCTCTTGCCCATATGCTCACTTATAGGAAGGCCTCTGCCCGCCAGGTATTTCTCTCTCTCTCTCTCTCTCTCTCATACTGTCATCCTATCTTTTGTCCTGGTCCATCTATTCGACAAAGGATCATCTCACATGATGATTTGGACCCTCAAGGAGCTGCAAACGGCTGGTTAAGTCTCGGCTCGTTCAGTGAGCGAGCCCACTCGGAAGCTCGTCCCGGCTTGGATCGGAAAAACTCAGCTCGTTTCGTTTAGTTAATGAACCGTATGTGCTCGGCTCGTTTACAGCAAAGCTTGGCTCGTTTACACCCCTTCAAACAACTTACCATAAATGATTTATTGTTGGTATCATAATCTGTGAGGCTTTTATGTGCATCTCAATTTTCTGGAATGCCCTTTAATGATTCTTTACACAGAGAGAGAGAGAGAGAGAGAGAGAGAGTACAAGCTTACAAGAGCATTAATGGCTTGGGTTCGGATATAGGTGGCCTGTCTTTTTCATTTCAGTTACAATTATATGCTGGAGTCCCTATTGTTGTAGTATTATGTTGAGATCATGAGCTGTCTTCATATATATATATTTTTTTTGGTCAAACGAAATTTCAGCTGTCTTCATTGTTGAATCTTGTCTTACCATATTTCCTCAATAAGCGCGCGTGAGCGTAAAACGTCTTTCAAAAATATCCCACAGTACTACTAAAATTTGGTAGAGCAAAAATCAAGAGCCGCGGTCCTAGGAAGGCTCCCGAGCGAGAGTGAAAGATTTTGCCGGAGGGATTAGACGGACCTAGGCCGTAACAAAACACTCACTGAATTAATACTGGATTTCTTGACTCAATTGCAGAACGCAGCAGAGAAGCCTCCTGTTTTCCTGCCCAGCTGGGCGGCCATGTACGTGGTGAACATCTTCATCGTGGTCTGGGTTCTGGTGGTGGGCTTCGGGTTCGGCGGATGGGCTAGCGTGACCAACTTTGTGCAGCAGGTTGACACATTCGGGCTCTTTGCCAAGTGCTACCAATGCAATCCCCCATCCCCGTCGCCACCGTCGAAACCCTGAGCCGATCATCGACTCGCTACAAACTCGACCGAGTTCAAAAACCAAAACTCAGTACACCCCCCCTTCCCCACCTCTCCATATTTTGTATCATAACATGGGGAGGTAGCAACATTTCCCCTTCCATGTGATGTGTGTGTTGGATTCCCCTTTTTTCCCTTTTCTTTTTTCTCTTTTTTTTTTTGGGTTTAATATTCCAGATAATTAATTAATATAATGTATTGATTTGTGGTGATTCCTTTGCTATTAAACAATAGGCTAATTAAATCATTATTTGTACTTGAAGCTTGTAATGTCATTATTACTTTCATGTTTTCCAGAGTATATATATAAATACTAGTACAACTTTTGAAATATATACACACAATATAGTATTATGTGGCATGTGGGCTCAAATACTATTAAAGGCGGATGCTGAAATTAATTTCTTGAAAGACCCTTTTGACCTAATTAGATTCTCTTTGGATGGGTGGGCCGTGGGACCCGCCCCAGTGACCACATGGGCTGCACGCTTTTTTCGACCCAACTGGAAAAAAACATGCATGAATCTCTCATTATGAAGCTCCAATGGGGTGTCAAACTTTATAGTTCTAAAAATGGCATGGTTCTTCCATCTTTGGTTCCGAATATTTTGAACCATAATATTTCCTTGCCAGATCACGAAAATTCAATTGCTTTCCATCAATCCACCAACAAAATTTTGCTGAAAGATGGGTAGAAGAACCTTGCTGGAATCAGAATTCTTGAAATTTATAGTGATTTGGTTGAATAGAAGAAGATCGAGGAAATGAATCTGCCTAGTGGATGTGTGTGTGTAGAGAGAGAGAGAGAGAGAGAGAGAGAGATTGTTGTCGAGCTTTGTTCGATTTGGAGGTGGTTCAGATTCTAATTGCGTTAGATTCTGGGGGTGTTCGATTTGGGAGTGGTTCTGAGACACAGTAAAAAAAGAAAAGAAAAGAAAAGAAGTGGGTCTCTTTTCTCTTTTTGATGTGTATCAAAAAATTAGTAAAAGAATAGTGAGTCTCTTTAAATTAGTGCGGTTGAGCGATTGGAAAATCAGAACGATTTTTTTTTTTTTTATTGAACGATCCAAGCGTTAGTGCCAAAATGAGAAGGTAGATGGTTGAATGGGGGTCGAGAAGGTACGAAAAAATGAGATGGAGGAAAAGTTAATTCAATTTTGAACCATTCTTAGAATTTAATCATCGGAGAGGCAGTGCCGAAATTTAACAGAAGAACACTCTTTTTAGTGTCAAATTTTTGCCGCGGCCGTAACCACTGGTTTGCGATAACTCTTGTATAAGAGGTCAGGCCGGACTATGTATCGAAAGAGCCCGTTTATGATAGCAGGCCAAACCCACCAAACAGGGCCTAAAATTAATGAGATTAATAATAATATGGGAAAAATTCAAAATACCCCCCAACTTTTACACCAAAATTCAATTAGACTTCCAACCTTTTAAAAATTTTAATTTTACTCCCAATGTTATTCCGTTAATCAAAACGCCCCATTTTCGTTCGAATGACTAACGGATTTCGTTAAAGACTCTGTTAAATGTCGTCCCGATCGAATTTTGATGATCCGAGCCGCTCAATGTGATTAGAACGTGATTTTAAGAGTACCCTCTAGAAATCAACAAAAAAAATGACCGGGAAGGGCTTCAATAAAAAACTGTTCAGATGAAGTCCTTCCTGGTCATTTTTTTTGCTGATTTCTAGTGGGTACCCTTAAAATCACATTCTAATCACATTGAGCGGCTCGAATCATCGAAATTCGATCAGAAAAGGGGACGTGCAGACCAAAGCAAAATCCGGACGTCCAGACTTGAACAAAATCCGGATCGATCTGCACCTCCCCTTTCCCAATCGAATTTCGATGATCCGAGCTGCTCAATATGTTCAAAATGTGATTTTAAGGGTACCTGCGAGAAATCAGCAAAACAAAATGATCGGAAAAGGCTTCATCTAAACTATTTTTTATTGAACTATTCATATGTTCGAAGTACGTTTAATCTAGATTGTAAGAATTTAAAGCAAACACTTAGAGCAAGTATATCAGATTAGGCAAAAATTGAGCCAAAATTGCCCATGAACAGTGCACATTTTTCCTTTTAACTACCCATATCTCTTTCAATACTACACCAATACTATTTATTTTACCTATTCTCTATTAAAATAATACTTTCTTTTTCTTTTTCTTCTTTTCTTTTCACTTTTTTTCTTCTTGTGACAGGAGAGAAAGAGAGGCTAGAAGAGAGAGAAAATAATATTAAATTTATAAATGGTGAATAGTTCTTAGGTAATTTTACCTAAGCCCTGTTGCAAAATTTATTTTACCTAACCTAAAAAGGAGCTATTGCTAACCTGGTGCAATGCACATTTTTGGTTTTTGGTTAGGTAAAATACCTAAGATGCTATTTTACCTAATCTAGTGTACATGCTCTAATATGTAACCCCCTCTTACAGATATGTAGTGTAATCCGATACTTATGTTTAGTCAAACAAACGGGTCAAAGAGCTAAGACTAAGACGTTTTTCATTGTATTGTAAAACCGCGATAAGACGATTTGTATAGCTGTTGCGTTTGATTATTCGAAAATATATTGACTAAAAAAACACAAAAAAGAGATGAAAACAAAGAATAAATCTAGCTGATTCCCTGTATTTACCCCCATTGAAATGTAAAGAATTAAGTTGGCAATGGAATTATATAGGGAAATGATTTTGCCACACCATTTTTTGATAATGCCACACTCTGCAAGTGTATTTTTGCACCAAAAAATACACTTGCAGGGTGTGTCATTATCAAAAAATGATGTGGCAAAATCACTATCCATTATATATTGAGTAAATTTTTCTTTATATGGGTGGATGTGGCTTTCTTTTGTAAATGAACTGAGCACCTCATGAGCTTGGATCTTTAATACCCGACTCGGCTCAACTAGTTTAGTAAACGAGCCGAGTTCGAGTTTTTGACTCATTTTGTAAACGAGCCGAGCACTCGGTTCATTCGACAAAGGCTCAACTCGTTAAGGGAGGCTCAGCTCGATTAAAGAGGTTCGTTTTGTAAATGACTAACCTCAGCTCCATAAGGGCTTGGCTCGAGCCGAGCTGGAGCTCGACAAAGCTCGGCTCGGCTCATTTACAACCTTGCTTCTAACTCATTCTAAGTGTGTGTAATAAGGAATGGATCCCTAGTAATGCAATTCTTATTGTGGCCCATTTACGTATTGGGCTTAGGCCTTCATATAGAAGTGGCCAGTCCAGAAGTATGGCAACAAAAGCCCAACCTTAAGTAGATTAGAATTATTCTGTTTGTTTGACGGAGTTATTAGTGAAGGCCGAAGGGATATGACATATATAAATATAGTGCATTTTTAATCTGGGTTAGTAGTGGAGCCGCCTCTACCCACATGAGGAGGGGTCAACTGGGCTAGAGTCCATTGGCAGGGTGGCCATGGTTTTTTTTTTTTTTTGCTTGACAAAAGAAATTTTGTCAATTTCTAAAAAGATGCAAAGATTAGGCAGGGTGACCATGTTTTTTTTTTTTTTCCGGTAAACCAGGTACATTAATTAGAAAATTTAAGAGTCATACAAGAGTCTAGGGTATTCCACCCCATTTGAGTCTTCGCATAGTTGGGAATTAATACAAACTGGAGCAACATCAAATAAATGAAAGTCTAAAGCATCATCAAAAGACATATTAGCTAGTAAGTCGGCACATTTGTTTCCTTCACGGTAGACATGGTCAATCTTCTCCACTCCCAGCTGTCTCATCAGGCATCTGCAATCATGTATGAGATTATTTGCACTCTTTCAGGGACTGAACCGGAATTTGAAATCATTGACGGTCATATTTTTGTTCTTCTAGTTTCTACGGAACGTTTCCAAAAAATTAAAGAATATTTCAAGATATTCTTGGTATATATGATAACTAGCGCATGCCCGTGCTTTCGAAGAATGAGGCATTATAACTGGCTTTGACCGTCTTTAGCAAGGTTTGGACAACTGCCCGTGCCTAAAGACAACACCCACATAACTTGATCCCAACACAAACCGATTTCTAAGTAATGGAAACCATATCACGTAATCTAGAATTCAACAACTCCATCGAGAGTTAGCCACACTTGAAACAAAATAAATTACAAACATCCAAACATAATGTGATTGCATGTCTAACAAATCATATACAATAGTAATTATAAAATCAGACTCAGTACCAGCGAGCAACTCATCTCTGTCCTCTAACTTATTAAAACACAGTTAACTGTAATACATTTCAAACCTGAAGGCACGACTCAAACAATCAACACTGACAAACTAATAGTGGGCTCGCGTGCAATATCTCAATCCCTGTCCAACAATTCTAACTATGAAAAAAGCATATTCATTTATCTGGTTAATTACTAATTACTTGATTCGGCAAATAAAGAAAAAATAATTTATTAATCCCTAACTTGTGCATAGAGCAAATTAAAAGCACGTAAAACCTCATAAAATTCAGAGTTATCCTGAATCTTTAATTGGATATAAGCTGTAAAAGGCATACGGGAATAGAAAATGATACCCAAAAAACTTGTAGCATCATTTTGAATTGTACCTTTCCAGCCAATGTGGGTTAAAAATGACCAAAGTTGATCAAAAAATTACCCACGCATAACTTTTACACATGATCGATTCAATTATAAGATGCATAAGATTATGAATCCGATTATGACTAAAAAGTAATTGTGTTTCAACAAAAGTATCCATGGATTTATCCAATAGAGGCAATAGCAAGTCTGAAAATACAAACCAAACCCTTATTTCAAAGCCAATGAAAAATGAAAGATTTTCAATCCCCATACATATCTGTGGAAATTATTTTGGATAGACGATCTATGTCCAAAACTAAGTCTTGGCAAGCCCAGCAAAACCCATGTCTTACGATTAGCAATAAAATCGGTTTGGAACCGGTCTGTTTTTCACTTTTCGCACCGAACCGTTCAAGTCTGTTTTTTAAACTCTTGCACCTGCACCGACCATTTTGTGGAAGTAACGGTTCAATTCGGTGTATGCTTGGAACAGTTTGGTTCGGTCAGCTCAATCATTTTTAAAAAAAATCAGTCGGATTCATAATAGACTATAAAGGAAAAAACTTCATTTTCAAAGCAGAATTGGGGGTGCCGGGTGGGGTTGGGGAAAGGATGCTCAAAATAGCCATGAATAACAGTAGCTCAAACAACAACTACCCTAGAATCAAACAAAATGAATAGAAAGAACCAACCCATAATTAAATTTTTTGGTGGAAACTAACTTTCCATAATGCAAAAAACCAACCCATAAATTGCTGTGACAAATAACAAAGAAAAGAGGAAAAAGTTAATGACCAAATGAATGTGAATTAAATCAATTGCATACGGAAGTTCAAAAAAAGTGAGATGGACATAACAGAATCAATAACTTTTTATATCATTTGGCTAACTCAACGGTTTAAAGTTGAATTGGAAATAACAATAAATTTAAGGTCCCTACAACTAAATAACTTGTGTTAAACGTCTCCATTTGACAACTCCTTGATTTACCTCCAGTTGACAACTTCTTGATTTACCCACACGTGGAATTGTATATGGTTGTAGGTATCGAAAATTATCCTAGAGAGATGTGCCTGAAGTATGCGACCCTTCCAATAGATGTGCCATGTTATCAATGAAAAAGAAATAAATGATGATATGATGAGTGCTTTAAAGGAGAGAACTTATCTGAAGTATAGTTATGGATCTTTGATCGAGCTTCTCAAATGATGATCATCGTCTCTGAGAAAATGCATGTTAGATCAATCATTAGGGAGGGTATGAAATAATAAGAACTTGGATGTACACTGTATAGTATTAATAGAGATCAATCAAAATGAAGAGTTGAGCCATGAACTAATCAAAGTGTTAACAGATAAATAAAAGCATTCACATTCGAAAAATGATGAAAAACCACATAATTTCTATTTGGAAAGCTTTAGTGTATAATGATGAACGATGAACGATAAAAAGAGGATTTATTGGGACTTGAGAGGAAAACTTTGTGTGGGCTCTCGCAATATTCATTATCAAAAAAGTATCTTATAAATCTTCATGCAATTTTCCGAAAAATTTATGTTTCCAAGTTGGGATTCTAATAAAAAATATATACTCTAAATTAATTAGCATGTGGTTTGGCTTTATAATCCAGGTTAGCTAATTTTATTTTATTTTTGTCTTTACTCAATGTATTTTCACATTTGTCAGTTTTGTGTTAATTTCTGTGAATTATTAGTTTGTCTTGAATGGAGAAATCGGAAGAGTAAAATTATGATCCACATTTAAATTTTTTTGAAAATAAGTTAAGAAGACAGAAAAAATTTAATTTTGGATCATAATTTTTTACTTTTTGATTTCTCTTATCGAGACGCACCAATAGTCTACAAATTTGACATCCATCCCATATTATATAGATTTCCATTATTTTTATTTCAAATTTTGGCTGATTATAGCATTAGGATTAGTCACAAATTTCCGGAATATTATTAGTCAATAAAAGAATGAGTTAAGATTAGGATTAGGATTAGTCAATAAAAGAAAGGCATGATTGATTTAATTTCCGGAATATAGCATTAGGATTATACAATTTTGGCTGATTATACAATTTTCGAAATATACAATTTTGGCAGATTATAGCATTAGGATTAGGATAACTCCATTAGTTATAGATTACCATAATTAGTCACTAATTTCCGAAATATTAGGCATGATTGATTCAAAGTCATGTAAAAGGATTCAAAGGCATGTATATTTCCAATCCAACGGTTGAAAAATATGTACCAATCCAACGGTGAAAAATATGTATAGCTCTTCCATATTATATAGAATATAGATAGATAGATGCAACAGTAAACTACCACATACTAAAACCGCATTGTTTTAACTTAGTTTTAGAAATATAATGTACGTCATTGTCCTTGTTCCTATTGTCTTTATAACAATTTCAATGATTAATGAAATTTTTCCCTTTCAAAAAAAAAAAAAAAAACCCGTTGAAAACTTGGAGTGTTGAGAACATCAAGTTTGGTCGGTAATTTGAACATGAGTACAATTCTGCTCCCTCCGTCCTATTTTATTAGTCTCAGTTGTTTTTCAATTTTTTGAGGGGACATGTGTTTAACGCATCTCTCCTTCAGAAGTTGGTTTAAATTTTCATTATTGTCCTCTTTTAATTCTCACTTTTAAATTTATCTTTCGACATTTTTGAGGGATAGATTGGGAAATCTAAACACTTTTTTAGCGATTGGGTTTGGTCATTTATTTTAAGTCTTTTCAGGGACATTTTCGGAAGGAAAAAGTGTGGGAAACACTTCCTGGTTTTTTTTTTTTAAAGTAGTAGTAGTAGATTTACATTACGAAAACGTTTGTGTGTAAAGAGGAAATTGAGGTGGAGTTTTTTTTTCAAACCTTACCAACATTATAAATTAACCTATTTTATATTCCCGCCGTCCCTAAATAAGAATCTGGCGCGCAAACCTAGACCTTTAAAAAAATGCATTTGTTTTTTCGTTAAAAAAATCAAATTTTTTTCACAAATGAATAGATAGTAATGAGTTCTATTAGATTGTGAAAAAAATTAAGATTTTTTAACGAAAAACATGCATCTTTTGAAAGGCCTAGATTTGCGCGTCGGACACTTATTTAATGACGGAGGGAGTAATGTTGAGACATGCACTTATCGTGTACTTTATTATAAACTAATTAATCTATTTTACTGTCGGTCATATTTCCACAAATTTAAGATTAATTTAATCCTTATTCTGGACACGCGCGTTTTGCCGCCATGTTAAAAAATGCAAAATCAACCACAGAATTCACTCAACTAATTTTGTTTGGTGACATGACATTTACCACTAATTTAAACTATATATTTAAAATTTCGCTACATAAAGACACAAACCTCATGACGAACCAATGTTAAGGTTCCAAAAGCAATGTCATCAGTTGCTATACAATGAATTATGGCAACAACTTTTGGGGTCACCTCAACCCCACGCGTAAGCGAGTCAAACGATTGTGGGATTTCTTTGGAGTGATTCACGGGCTGCGAGACGAATAAGAGGAGTTGCCAGCTCATCTCCCTACAGCCTCCCTGCTGCCCAGACAGGTAGTCATGTACCCTTTGTTGCATCCTAAATGATACTCCTGGTACAAGGTTTCTAACAGACATGGCAGTAAAATGTTGGCAATTACGAACTTTTCGTTAATTTAAGAGAAATGATTTTGTCACTCTCTAGTTTGTTAACGCTACTCCCCTGTAAGTGTATTTTTGCACCAAAAATACACTCGCAAGGGAGTGGTGTCGACAAAAAAAGGAGTGGCAAAATCAGCGACCTAATTTAAGCAAGAAAAATTTAGGTCAGAACTCAGATGTCTTAAGATTACCATCAATCACGTAAAGATAGGTGTGCCACTCACAATTTTATCAAGTAAAAATTCATTTTTTATAAAATCGTTTTTTTAGGCTTTATCTTGAATATTCCAAAAATATTTGGGTAAAAGTAAATTTTTTATACTTTTTCCAATCATCTCGTCAAGGCAGATCAATAACTCACAAACGTTTGGCGTAAAACTAACAAACGCGAAAATAATTCGAAAAAAGACAAAACAGAAAAAAGCTCTGAAAAACTAAAGAGAACAGGGCCTAATTATTGACAATAGAAAGATACAAATAGTCGGCTTTCCATTTTGATATGTTGTGGAGTGATTCACGCGGTTAATTTTAGTCTTTTCCTAAAGTCGTGGTTAGGGAAAAACGGGGAAATAATACTCCCTACAAAAGACCAAAAAAAAAGTTGTTCTCTACCTGCTTCCTAGTTTAGGTCCTGTTCAGTTGCCAGAAAAGTACAGGAAATGATGGGAAGATTAACTTTCCCATAACTTTCCTAGTGTTCAGTTGGCAGGAAAATTCTAGGACTTACCAATTTAAGTTTTCCTGCAGGAATTACTTTCCTGCAAAAGTGATCCTGTAAAAAACACAGGATTTTGCGTCGCGGGAAAAGGAAAATGAGTGAACACTCACAAAATTTCCCCGAAAGTTTCTTTTTCCTGACAAATGAACAACTAAACCTTAATTTTTCTTTCAAAATTCTTTTGTCAAATGAACACTCACAGGAAATAATTTTCTTTTTCTTTTACTTCACCTCACTTCACTTTTTCTGGGAACCAATTTTCCACACAACTTTCTCGACAACTGAACGGAGCCTAAATCTACTGCCTAATGTGACGACTTAACAAAAGAGGTCATTGAAGTGAGGTATGGAGAAAACTAACCACTTAAGCACAAAATTTTACAGCCGCCTCTCTCAGGGTTTTGAGAGCTCTAAGGAGATTTTGAGAAGCCACAGCCGCCTTGCTTTTTTGCTTGGGGGGAGACGTCCCTTTCCCTCCTCCATCCGCTCTCCTCTTTCTTCCCCCTCTTCCCTATAGTTTTTTTTTCTTTTCGTTTTCTCCTCCCTTAGATCTGACCCTCTCTGTTCGGCGGGCTCCGCCGTCACCGGAGCCGTTTGTCCGCATGTAATCCGTCGCCGAAGCCCTTGTGGCAGTAGTGGTGGAGGCAGTGAGGGTTGCGATCCGTTCGGCGGTTTTTGGGCGACTTGATTTAAAGCAAGATCTGGAGGAGTTTTGTCTCTCCATGTGGGAGTTTTGTCTTTCCTTGTGAGAGTTTTGTCTCTCCTTGTGAGAATAATAAAATTCGCCTTTGGGCGATTTGTTTACTGTTCGGCCTCAAGAAAATTAATATGCATCTTTTGGTGGTTTGCTAGAAATTCATTAGTGTGCTCATTTCTGGTCGAAGTTCATCTGATCGTCTGGGTTCTTGTTGTCTTTTTTTCTTGGCTAGCAATGTACGGAGTATCTCTTTTTGAGACTGCTATAGGATATATGAATTTTCCGCTTAGCAGAAGGTGCGTCAGGTCATGCCTGGGTTAGGGATGAAAGACATCAATCGCCTCGTTTTTTCTCGTTTTGTATCAGTTAGATGATTAATTTGATTTTGTCCAAGTTATCTGTAATGAATTTCGTTGTGTAAGTGCCGTTAGGCTTTATCAATACAATACCTCTCACTTTTGTCAAAAAAAGAAGAAGAAGTGAGGTATGGATGGCCTCATGAAGAAATTTTGTTTTCTTTTGAGTATTTGGTCCGACGGGATGCCGACTACTTAACAGTCCTGTCACAACAAGACAAGGTCAGTCTATACACGAGACTTTGCTTCGTCTTTAAATATGCTCTCCACTAGTAGATAAGTGAAGGTGCCCGTGAGCTTGTTCGGACGTTTTTAAGTAAAAATAAAAAAATCATAACAAAAATCTTCCTCAAAACTCAAACCAAATCCTTGGAAAGATGAAATAAATTGGACCAAATGGATGTCACTAACCATCAGGGTGGTAGCCCAGTTGGCACAGATGATGGGGCTTAAGTGCCTCTCCCTCCACGTGCACTCGGGTTCGAGCCCCTTCAGCTGCAAAAAAAAAAAATGAGTTGGAGGGATGCGTGTAGGCCTATGATCACGCCCAAGGGGGATTGCTACGCCGGTCCCCTCCTCTACCCTTTTGTTTATCAAAAAAAAAAAATGGATGTCGCTAAGATTTGCCTTTTCGTCCCCTTGGGCCTTGTCTATGATCTGACAACTTTTCTTATTTAAAACGTTGCATATCAACAGTCAACAGCGGCAAATATGCAGAAAATTTGTTTATGGAAAACGTATAAAATTTATGTTCTATGAAATTTATTTCATTCCCACAACATTAAAGTAAAAATTTCAGATCAGATTTCGGTTTGTTCTGCTAAATAAGCCAAGTGGTTTATTTTTTTTGTCCTTATTCAAATTTTTTTCGTATTTATTAGTTTTGCGTCAATTTTTTTGAGAATTATTACATCTCCATGACGAGAGAAATCTAAAAAGTAAATTTTTTTGATTGAAGTCTAATTTTTTTTTTAATAAAGTCGAAAAAATTGGCTTCTTCCACCATCAATCAATCACTAATAAGCACAATGATAATAATAACGAAAATAATATTAAACTTAATAATAATTCAAAAAGGGTCTCACAACATTAAAGTCAAAGTTTCAGATCAGATCTGAAATTTCGAGTATACGTCGTCAATCAATAATAAGAACAATGATATAATAAGGAAAACAACACTAATAATGATAATAATAAACTTAATAATAATAACAAATGCGAAGAAAGCTCACGGCTGTTCCACAAGAAAACTCATAAGGTACATCTTTGTTTACTACTTTTTCCCTCCACACTTTTTCTTTTCTTTGTTTACTGTAGTTTTCCACACTTTTTGTTTGTTTGTTTACTGCAGTTTTACAGAATGGTCTAATCTAATTTTATTGGGTGTAGGTGATTCCACTACTATTTCACCTCTGTCTGATTTGTGCAAACCACAGGTATTTTAGATTCCTACATTTCTATTGTGATCTGATTCCTTTTAATATTCCTGTTTACATTGAACTCCTCTTTTCAGAACAAAAATAAATAAATGCATTTCTTTTGGTTTCCTACGTTTCCAAAACAATGAAGTGGGTTTTCCTTTGTTAGCTTCACATTACAGTCTGAGCCGAGGCGAGACCTCAAATACGTCTGTAATTTCTTCTATTCCTTGCCCGTCCAACCATTAGCACCTGCCTCGACGGAAGAAGTGCGGTCGGCGGACATGGATTGGTCCGCTTATTTTTTCAAAATTTTCCCCTAATTTTTTGAATGAAAAATAATGCATTTATTTAACGGCTTAGGCTTAGGGACAGAGGGAGTATTTTTGTAACACTAGAGGCCGGGGCACACGTGACGCGTGTGTAAGTCGAATTTTCACAACATTTTTGTTAAAATGCTTCCCACTTATTGTTTGATCAAATTTTCATAAATGTTGTGAAAATTCGATTTGCACACGTATCGCGTGTGCCCCGACCTCTAGTATAGATAATGGCAGCATGGGTTCTTAATTTGCATGCTCAAACCCAGAACAATACTTAAGGTGGTGTTCCACTTTAAGAAAAAGTGCTTTTTTTTCAAACGGAGGTAATTTCAAGCCCAAAAATCATGTGTTTACGCAAATAATTTTTCTATCAATATGAATCTTGTTTGATAGATCTCATTAAGATCTTTTAAACGGTGCAAAAAAAATTGAAAAAATATTTTTCATTTTCATTATATTTGAGTTTGAAATTACTTCCGTTTAAAAAAAAATCACTTTTTCTTAAAGTGGAACACCACCTAGCCATTTTTCACCCACAACACTACACCAAAACAAAGACGTACAGTTCTTTTTGATATCAATTTTTTTTTTTGTTTTGTTGATCGGCTTCTTTTTGATATCATTAATCAAAGCGACTCCACTCAACTGAAATGAGTGAAGGAGGGGACGACGACGATGAGCAGTTTTACTCGGTGAGTGAAGGGGTTGAATCATTTTGGGTTGAATCATTATTCTCCTTGTCAATAGTAGGTGTCGTTCCGGATGCGCAGTAAAAGAAACATTAGGAAAATGAAGGTTTTTTAAGCTTAAAAATCATGTGTTTACGCAAATAATTTTCCTACCAATATAGATCTTGTTTGATATATCTCATTGAGATTTTTTAAACGGTGTAAAAAAAATTAATTTTTTTATTTTCATTATATTTGAGGTTGAAAAACCTTCCTTTTTCTAAAATTTATTTTACTGCGCATCCGAAACGGCACCTAAGTCCATTCCTGCTGTCCATTGATTTACTGTCCCAAGATTCTGTAGGATCCATTAACTCCTCCCTTGTTTGAATTGGTAGCTCCACCCGATTCTGTCCTTTTGTCTCCGCTGGTTTCGTAGAAATTGAATCCACCTGTTCCTTGTCGTGCTTTGTGGGATCCCCATGCAAATTAACGTTCCTGCCTCCCATTAAATCATTATCATGTTGGAGTTTTTCAAAATAAAATTGGATTTTAGTTTGAATTTTTTAAAAGGTACTGAATGAAATTTTTTGTAAAAGGTTACTGTACCTTTTTACGTGAGTTGTGAATGTATATTAATAGTTATAACACCCATTAAATTAGAGTGTCTTCGTTTGAGAAAGATGTGATTGTTATGAAGGGATGTGAAACACGGGGTGCCTCCAAGAGGCATAATCCTTCCTAATTAATTGTTTAAAAGGTGCCTACTAATAGGCATGATCCTTTCTAACTGGTGTCTTCAAAGGACATGATCATTCCTTATGGTTGTTTACTAGAGACACAACATTTCACACAAGGGTGCCTATAAATCTATAAATAGGCCATTTGTAAAGTCATTCGATGGATCGGAAAATTCCAGTTTGGATAGCTCTCACTCCGCACACCCTCTTCCTAGAAATGGCAAATTGATATTCTGTTATTTCTCAAAGTAGAGTATCAGTTCTTGGTTCTTTTACATTTACTTTAGCGGATATTCTGTCTGTCTTCGTTTGTGCAAACGCAGACAGAAAGAACCAAGAGTTCGGATTCTATTTATCTCGAAGGCGGATTTGCTGTAACCCTGTGCACACCTTTTGGTGGGGGCAAATACCGTCTTTAGTAGAGCGTTCTCCTAACGTGACTTGAATGCTTCTACCGTTCCAAGTTTGAAGAGACGACGCCATCACTTTCATCATATTGAAGACCGGATTTCCAACATATCATCCTTGTTCGTCGGAGCTTCTAACCGGAGGAACATCCCCCTCCGGTTTGTAGGTACACAGGCCATCGTTCCATCCCCCATCGTTCAACAGAAGGAAGAAAAGGGTTCAAGGTTGTTTCAGCCCCACATATTTCTGTCATCAAATGAATGCATTGCCTTTACCGGCACGTGAATGATTGATCTTAAACAAGTTGGTGGACATAAACAAGTAGGTAACAAAGAACAATAAAAAAAAACAAGTAGGTGGACCAGTGGTGCTCCCATTGACTCAGATTAGCTTGCACGTTCTAATGCACCTAATACTGAGAACAAAATTAAGATAATTATATACAGTGACAATATGAAAATGCTGAACCATAAAAAAATGGTGGTCCTCCTCAAATCAAATGGTGGTCTTACATGTGAGAATACAAATGCATAGGGAATGCATAAATGACATGTGGACCAACTGGCCTTGTTTGTTGGGAAAATTCAAAACTCTCGAACACGGCCTCTAATAAATTTTATATCTATCTATCTCCTCTCTACTCATTACTTTCAAAAATTTCCTTCAAAACCTAAAACGAACAGGGTGCGTGTGGCCAATTTGCCGACCCCATATGGGTGTTCTATATCGATTTCACACAAATTAAACGACCACACAAATTCAGAGATCTGATTAGAGAAAGTTTCTGGATTTAAATTCCAGGAAAAAATTTCATTTCAAATATCACCAAGAAGGATATAGTTAAAATTTCATGTTCTGTATACCTAAAGAGTACATTATGCACAATTAAAATCGGATAAGCTTTCTATCAACACTTTTTAAGTAAAACACAAAAAAAAAAAAACAGTTTTTTGAATAGAAAATTTCATTTATCTGCCAACACTGTCTATAATTTCAAAGCACTACCCTACAATACAATTGCTTCTTGATTTCATTCATAAAGAGCAATCTCACTCAACTGAAATGAGTCAGGGGGGGAATAACTATGAGGAAGCTCTTCAACTCCTTCCAATGACCATCTCTGCAAAAATCAGTGAAGGTGCCGGAAAAACAGAATCCATGTCAACTGGTTGCCTTTACAGGGTGCCCGAAGAGCTTCGAAAGCTGAATGAAAGCGCCTACACCCCTCGCCTCATCGCTATTGGCCCTCTCCATCAGGATGACAAACACCTCCAGACGCCTATGCAGCAAGTCAAAAAGAGCTACGCAAATCACCTACTTCATCGACTGACTGAAGGTATGGAGGATCCGGGACTAGCCGAGCGGACAAAGTTCACGTTGTTACAAGAATGTGCAGCTGAAATGAAGATGTCGATGGACGAGGCACAGAAATGCTACACGGAAGATGTTACGCTGGATGAGGAAATGATGTTGGTCGATGGTTGCTTCATCCTCGAACTGCTCTACAGATTCTACGAGTCAAAGAACATACCCAAATTAGAAGAAGAACAAGAAAAGCCCATCAGAGCGTCTACATCATCTTCACCACTTTTGTCACCCCATTTACAGGTACCTTCGACAAGACTTTACGCAGAGAAGCTAATAAGGAGAGAGGAAGAGTGAGTCATATTTCTTCTTCTTTTTTTTTTTTGATGGGACAGAGGAAGTAATAGTTTGATTATATTGGGATGCATCATAGTATCTATTATCAAACAATTACTAAGATAAACTCCAACATACAGATTTTATCAGTAATATTGAGTTTCAGAAAGCAGATGGAAAACAATAATTTTGAAGAGAACTTATATAGTGTATTGTTTGAGTGAAGTGTCTCACTTAAACTTTTTGTCTTGGGCCTCAAATAGAATGACTAGAAGGCAGAGGCCTCTGGGAGGAGAGATAGAAATGAAAATCAGCAGCGGAACAAGAACTAGCGACCCTATTTTTGATAGCAAGCTGACTACAACTACCGTCCAGAACGACTTGCTACTCCTCGAGAACCAGATCCCTTTCTTTGTGCTTGAGAAATTGTTCCGACTCACTGTGGATCGGATCCCGAATAATCGTCCCCATATGTTTTCCCTCACCTATTACGTCTCTCTCTACTTTGGCAACATAATGAGTCCAGAAGAAAGTTCCACAAATAGTAGCGCGGCGGCTACTAGTTGTGGTTCGCCTAGTGACACTGTCCTTTGGATTTCTGGCAACAAAATCATGAAAAGTTCTGAAGAAGATGAAGTTCTAACTAATGCTAGTTACTATCACATCCTTCATAAAATACATGAGGATTACCGTCCACATAATCCAGCTGATCAGATAGAAAACAAAGAACTTAGCGAATTCATGCCTTGTGCATCAGAGCTCGACTATGCAGGAGTCAAGTTTGTGCACGGTACAGGAAAAGATCTATTGGAGGTCAAGTTTACTGAACCTAAAGGCCCATTCTGGTGGTGTCAGAGGGCCCACTTTGAAATCCCAACTCTACCGATATGCGACCCCACAGAGCCATTCCTCAGAAACCTCATCGCCTTCGAACAGTGTTACCCGGGGGTTTCACAGCACTTCACGTCCTATGCATTCCTCATGGGCATGCTCGTGAACTCTGACAAAGACGTGGAGTTGCTCAAAAAGGCTGGAGTCCTGCACAACTATTTGGGTGGTAGCGAGGACTCCACCGACCTTTTTGACAACCTGTGCAAGGAAGTTGTTCTAGGGGAGTTCTTTTTCGCCGACACGTGCAACAGAGCCATAGAGTATAGTGAGCGTTTTTGGCAGAAGAACTTGAGAGGCATTAAAAGAACGTACTTTGATCATCCATGGACGCTCATAGCTTTCTGTCTGAGCATTATCCCTTTTGGCATGATACTGGTTTCGCTCTTGTCAAGAGTTTCCTTTAATTAACGCGGATAATCATGAATGTGAGCAAATGCACTTCTCATTGATGTTTTTGTGTATTTGTTGACCCATATATTGATGTTCCTTATTTATTTAGGACTCTGATTTCGATGTTTTGTCTTGTGGTTTTGGCTATTCGGATGTAGTTGGTTTTGGTAAATACTTTTTTGGATGTTAATTGCAAGCGCATTTTGGATTAGTTTCTGGATATCGATCTCGGATGAATAGTCATGACATCTGCGTTCTTGCTTAAGTAGGAGTCATTACAAGTATGGATGAGGCTAATGCAGACTTTTTGGATTGCCTCAGGAGCTAAGTCCCATATTGCGCCTACGTGTGCGGGTGCTAGAGCGTGAAAACCTCCCAAACAACTACAATTTGTGAGTGCGAGAATTGAGAGCGGGAGCAAATAACCATTTGGAAGGATTACGTGACTAAGCTCAGGAGTCCACGAATCTCTCTCAATTTTTTTTTTCTTGGTGAACCAGACATTTCATAACAAACCAATGAAACTAGGCCGAGTCGATAATACGATAAACTAAAAAGGAACTAAGATTAAATGCATTTTTTTGCTAAAATATCCGCGCTTATCTATCCGCTTTCCCGCCACACTTGATTGAGTACTTGTAAGTAAAATTGGATTCCAAGACTTCAAATTTTCTAAAAAATAGGGAGATTGAAAGATTTCTTACCAGGGGACTAAGAGGACTCGACCTTGAAGCCCGAGTGAAGTTCTGCAGAGGAAGCTGTGGCCAAAAGTCGCCAATTTTCTCTGAATCCGTTTCGACTTTCTAGTTCGGACAAAACCCTAGAATAGAGCGTGGGAGATTTTTACTCCGTAAAAAAAAAGAACAGTAGAAGATGTTTTGGACTTGAAATGGAGGTGGATAGGCCCAATTCGGCCCAACATTTCCAAAACGGCCAGGTGCGGCTATAGAACGTTGCAAAAATTGCGGCCAAGTGCAAAAGTTCGCGGTCATGTGCAAAACGTTGCGGCCAAGTGTTAAAAAGCTCGCGGCCAAGTGCAAAAGTTTGCGGCCATGTGCAAAACTTCCCGACCATGTGCAAAAATTCGTGGCCATGTGCAAAGGTTCGCGGCCATGTGCAATTCTTTGCAGACAAGTGTAAAAGTTTGCGGCCAAGTTGCAAAAGTTTGCGGCCAAGTTCGTGGCCATGTGCAATAGTTCACGGTCATGTGCAATAGTATGCGGCCAAGTGTAAGCGTCCGTGGCAATGTGCATAAGTTTGCGGCCAAGTGCAAAAATTTGCGGCTTTGTTCAAAGTTCACGTTGTTACAAGAATGTGCAGCTGAAATGAAGATGTCAGTAGACAAGGCACAGAAATGCTGTGCAGAAGACGTTATGCTGGATGAGGAAATGATGTTGGTCGATGGTTGCTTCATCCTTGAGCATCTCTACATATTCTACGAGTCAAAGAACATACCCAAAGAAGAAGATCGAACAAGAAGAAAAGCCTATCGGAGAATCTACATCATCTTCACCTCTTTTGTCTCCCCATTTACAGGTACCTTCAACAAGACTTTATGCAGACAAGCTAACAAGGAGAGAGGAAGAGAGATCAGTAATATATAGTAACAAGCAAAAACTTCTACAACACAGAATAACACATTCAATGGAGCACTCATTCACGCTCTATAGTAACAAGCACTAGCATATAAAACTAGGTCACACTTTATAAAAAAAAAAAAAAATCGGAAATTCATTAAACTTAACCAACAGAGTAACTGTACACGGCATAAGCATCAAATTGCTAAACATAACACAACAGTGCCATCTAGGATAAAAACTTAGGCAAGCAGAGACCCAGCCCCCAAAATATCCTCTTCGGATAAGGGGCTTTGACGCTTTGTGGCTGCAGGGATATCATAATTAGTTATAACTAAACTCTCATCTTGTTCTGCTCCAATGCGGAATAAGCACGCTGTCTGTGCTTTGATTTGCCAATCTGGGAATGTGAGAGATTGTTTCAACTCACAGTGGATCGGATCCCGAATAATCGCTCCCATAAGGGGCATACCCCCGAACCAAAAAAATCAACGAAAGCGTTAATTGAGAAGAACTTGAGAGGCGTTAAAAGAATGTACTTTGATCATCCATGGACGTTCATAGCTTTCTGTCTGGGCCTTATCCCTCTTGGGCATGGTCGGCTCTGGGCTAAGGTCCATGAGGCCAAGCCTTAAGCCCTCCCCCCCAAAAAAATATCCAAAACTACAGTCTCCACTTGTTTTTAGTACCTAGTATATATGTGTTGCTATATGGCTCATTTTAACTCATGAATATGTTTTACATCAGACCCAATGGCCAAGTGAAAATGGAACCGAGGAAAAAACAAAAAGTGAGAGTAAAGTTTGATCACAGGGTTGATCTCTGGGAGAATTATTCATAGTGCATCATAGATGCATTTTTTCCCCTTAAACGATAATTCTCATTGCAAACAAACCCAACAAATTGACAAAGAAGGAATTACACGATAAGTGATAGGATATTAAGGGCCTCATTTTTGAAGATCGTCTAAGGCCTCCGAAATTTCAGAGCCGGCCCTGCCTCTGGGCATGACAGTGGTTTTGCTCTCGTCAAGAGTTTCCTTTAATTAATGCGGATAATCATGAATTTGAGCAAACATATGCACTTCTCAATGATTTCGATTAATTTTTGTCTTGTGGTTTTGGATATTCGGATGTAGTTGGGTTTGGTAAATATTTCTTTGGATGTTAATCGCAAGCAAGCGCATTTTGGATTAGTTTCTGGATATCGATTTTTGGATTAGCTAGCTTCTGGATATCGATCTCGGATGAACAGCTATGGTTTGGATGTGTCCGGATACCATTGGGATTTGTTTTGTTGGAATGATGAGATATATTGTTTAATTCATGTTTTCTGGAGTTTGGATGGTACAAGTGAAGACGTTAACTGTCAGCAAAAAAAGAATTTAAGTTTTGATATGTAAATGTGTGACACCATCTAGAGTTCAATTCTTCGGTTGGTTGGCATGCATAATACAGGCTGAGGTAAAACATCTGCGTTCTTGATTAAGTAGGAGTCATTACAAGTACGGATGAGGCTAATGCCGACTTTTTTTGATTGACTCAGGTGCTAATTAAGTCACATATTGTGCGTACTGGTGTGGGTGCGAGAGCGTAAAGCGGCTTTCAAGTTGGAAGGACTAGTGGCAAGGCACGTGCGTTGCACAGGAGTAAAGGAACCCAAGTCCCTCTCTCTTTCCCATTAATTCTTTTTAACAATCGTTTAGTTTGACAGGAGCAATGGCATATCTAATTTTTACTTATTCCATACCCAATTAATGGGAATCATTTGTGCAACGAGAACCATCTACTTGTCTCTTTGTTTTCCATTCTTTTTTAAGAATCATTTAGTTCCACAGGAGTAAAGGAACCTAAGTCCCTCTCTCTTTTCCATTAGTTCTTTTTAAGAATCGTTTAATTAGTTTCACAGGAGCAAAGGCATATCTAATTTTTACTTATTCCATACCCATTAGGAATCATTTGTGCAACAAGCTACCTTCTTAATTGATTGAACGGACTTTTTTCTTTGTTACTTTCTCTAGCTCTAGGGAAGCTAGCTTGTTATTGACCGCATCAAATTACTTTTGGCCGCATCAAATTGTTTTCCATTCTTTAAAGAATTGTTTAGTTCCAGGAGCAAAGACATATCTAATTTTTACTTATTCCATACCCAACAGGAATTATTTAATTGATCTCTTTAATTGTTTTCCATTCTTTTAAAGAATCGTTTAGTTCCACAGGAGTAAAGGAACCTAAGTCCCTCTCTCTTTTAGAAGCATTTGTGCAATATGGCGCATTATGCTTATTCCGCAACCTAACCTCTTAAATAGGTTCACACTCCAAGCATAGGGATAGGTCGTTGAGAGCATATAAACCGGAAGACCAGAATCGTTCCCACAGAGAAATCTTCTTTAGCGAATTCGGAATAGATGTAGCGTAAGAGTTGGGGCGTTCAAGCGGCCAACTTTGGTGTTTGATTCAAATGACGATATTAAACTTGGAAATAAACTAGATTAAGATGGTCGAGTCAAAGGGATTGACTTACCAAAGGGATTGACTTACCCGCAACTTAGCCATCAAACGGTTTCTTCATCTAACTCATGAGTGGACCGAAACCGTCCGGATTCCACTAGAAGAATTAAAAGCTGAAGACTACTAGTAACTTAACTCAAAGCTCTGATTCAAATTGAACTCATTTAACACAAGTGAGAGACGAAAAAAGATCGTTCGCACGCGTAGGATTATTCAAGCACGTAGCATAAGGCAATAGACTTCATGATCAAAGAAGCCACCGACCCCATGATCAATGCTAGACATCATAGGTATAATTCATTCAAAACCTTGAGATTGAGCTAAAGTTAAAAGAAACCATTTGAACGACTAATCCATAGGGTGAACCTCACCCCATGACCAAACCTATATACTACTCACTCATAGCAAAAAGACTAGAAAATATGCTAGGAAATGAAAACATGATTCACCGATAAAAGCTAAAATAAACTGGATTTATATAGAGATCCAACTTATAGCTACAACATTAACACTTGAGAATTAATCATCCAACCATAACTTACTTGAGTTGTTGCGGAATTCAATGCAAAAGCTTAAAAGAAATAACTATGGAGCTCTTAAACATAAAAGACTTAAAGTGTCAAAGATTACATAATGGCCAATAATGGCTTACAAAGCTATTTATAGGCCAAAACAATCAGCCAAAAGGTCCCTAAAATATCCCAAAATCATGCATAAAGTGGAAACTTTCCATAAATGGAAGGTTGAAATGTTCAGCACAAAAAACTGGTTGAAAGGCAAAGGTACCGGTACCTACAAAACATGGTATCGGTACCAATCCAACTGTCTTCAATATCAGCAACATGGTACCGGTACCAAGAAAATGAGGTACCGATACCTCTACCTGTTATTTGCAGATCTGGTTTAGCTTGGGCTCCAAGCTTTGTGGTGACCCGACGGCCATGCGATGCTTGATTTCTTGACCAACGGGACTTGGCGTAAGTGTGCCTTGAGCACTTGGACTCTCGGATACCCTCGAGGGCCATCCTCGATGCATTAGGCTTGCTTTTCAAAACCTTGGCACGCTTCGTGACATTCTTGACCAACGGCCGTCCACCGGGGCTTCTTGCAACACCGTTAGGCTTTGGTGACAATGAAATGAGTACCGGCGGGCACTTAGACACTTGGTTTCATCCCGGAACGTCGCTTGGCATTAAAAACCGCCTTATTAGCACATTTGATCTGAAATACTCACAAAAATACCTTACGTGCATTATCGAATAGAAACGATGACTTAAACAAATAAAAGCCACAAGAGAGAGGATTTAAGCCCCAAGATTATACGATCTTGGGTGCTAATCACATTACAAAATGTGACGCCATACTTTCATGATTCCGATGTTTGGAAGTGATAACAATAGGAATGTAATGCCATACTTTCATGATTCCCATGTTTGGAAGAAAGAGGAATAGAAATGTGATTCTGGTGACACATCCAACTAGGATTCACATTCCCAGATTGAGTAGGAATCTGATCAATTCCTTACTCCATGATAATCTTTGATTTCTGGCTTAATCAACAAAAAAAAGGAAATGTTGACTTTGATGAATTTCCAAAATAATTGTTTCTTACGTAAGATTACTGCATTGATACAAACACAAGAATAAAATTACTTTAGGCATTATATTCCGAGGAATTAAATTCCTAGTAATCATATTCCTATCCCTTCTTGCTTTCCTTAAAGTGGATTGGCATGTTGGAAGGATGGACGAAACCATTTTTGTTGAAATATTCAAATACCCTTGTTTGCATGCTGAGGGTGTTTTGGTAGATTTGCATGCTCTGACTGGTGGCTCAGGCAGATTTGGGTGTGCAGATTGTAGTTTTTTTATTTACTTTAATGGGTTTTCAGACTTTTCATGTTTTCCTTCCATGACCTTTTTTCGTTCTTTGGTTTACGATTTGGGTTTTGGTGTGGGGGTGTTTTGGTAAAGTCATGCACCTACTTTCTGTTCATCTCCCCAACGAATCAGTTTAAAATCTGATTTCTTCTGCCAAATCTTGAATGACAAATCTCTTGCTATATCTTTTTAATCATCTCTCTGTCTGTCTGTCTCTATGTATATATATTGCACACACACATACACAAACAGAGAGAGAACCAAGCTGGAGAAGGTGAAGAAGACGTGGAGGAAACAAAAAAAGATCGAGATTACCTCTGGCGAGGAACTTCGATGGATGAAATCTTCAATTGATCTCCTCTTCATGCATCTATTTCTCTGTCTCTCTCGCTCCCTCTTGAATCGGCAGTCGAGATTAATCTTCACATCGGACTTCGAGTGAGAGCTGAGAAAGATGAGAGAGATAGAGAGCCTCTCCAATCGGACTTGGTGTGAGAGAGGAGAGCTCTCTGATCTGTGTAGTGCCATCATCGGAAAGAGTTGAGCATTTTATGCAGATATATATATATATATATATATATATATATATATATTTGTGTTTTGGGGGTGGGTGCGAGGAAGTGACCTTTGTGGTGCAGGTGTTCCGACGTTGATGGTGTCGGCTTCGGTGGCAGAGAGAGAGAATGGCTCCGGTGGCGGAGAGAGAGAGAGATGGTTGCAGATGGCTGGATGGGGAGAGTAAAGTAAGAGAGAGAGTCAGATGGGGTTCCACTGTTGCAGATGGGAGTGTAGGGTTCAGATCCCATCCATCCAGATCCTCTCCCCAGCTTTTTCTCCCCATATCTACCCCATCTTTTCACCACAACTTGCCACCACATTAATGAGCTCATCCAACGGCTAGGATTAAAACGCAGCCCCTCCTTTAGTGAAACGACGTCGTCCCATTAATGGCTCCAAACCGGCAGATAACTTTTCTCTCTTTCCTCCGTTATCTCTTTGACGCCATCGAAAAATTTCCCCAACACAGAGAAGAAACATCGCCCCTGCTCCTCCATGTGATACCGTCCGGTGACTCTGGTTCAATAAGTCCGACAACTCCGGTGCAATTATTCCGGCGACTCTGATCCAATGATAACATGCCGACTCTGGTACGATTTTGACCTCTCTCGATTTGATTTTGTTTTGGTTTGTGTTTGTTATGGAAAATTAGGGTTTTGTTTGGACTGTAATTTGATTCGATTTTAGGAAGAGAGATTTTGACAAAAGCATTCCTTGTGTGGTACATTTGCACTTTCTTGATGTAACTTTCTTCTTTATGAGATGAATTAATCCAATTGTAATTCCTGGATTTAGAAGAATTTCATAAGCGGCTGATTCAGAGTCAAATTCCATACCTATAACAGATTTTGGTTGAATATCATCCACCCCAGGAACACCCATCTCTGCAGGAACATCTACCATCTCTTCCATCTTTGATCAGTTGAACATAAATTACTTACAATACTTGCCAAAAAAAAAATACTTACAGTAGAGAGAGAGAGAGAAGGGGGTTGGGAAATTTTTCGATGGCGTTAAAAGAGAAAACGGAGGAAAGTGAGAAAAGTTATCTGCCGGTTTGGAGCCATTAATGGGATGACGTCGTTTCACTAAAGGAGGGGCTGCGTTTTAATCCTAGCCGTTGGATGAGCTCATTAATGTGGTGGCAAGTTGTGGTGAAAAGATGGGGTAGATATGGGGAGAAAAAGCTGGGGAGAGGATCTGGATCCATCCAGTAATACTATCCATTGTGATCCTCCATTTAATGGATGGGATATTCACTCTGAGAAATCCAAGATGCCATGTCCAATCTTAGTTTTGCTCTCAAACGGCACTTACGGCACTACCAATTTGCTAACGGAAAAGCCCCATTCAACGTGAAAAAAATATTCTTAAATTCGCATGATTTTGTGGGGCCTATTTCGGGTCCCACGAAAATGATTCGAACCGCAAGTTATTTTTAAAATTTTTTTTATGGATTCTTGTAAAAAATTAGCTCAACCCAATATCTGTAAAGGCTTTTTCAGTATTCGTAGGGGCCCTACGAATTCTGAAACACCCAACGAATCTTGAAAGAACCCTCATCGATATCGAATTAAGCTAATTTTTTTTCAGAAACTCATAAATAAATTTTTAAAAATAACTTGCGATTTGAATCTTTGTATGACCCATAATGGACCTTGCAAAAATTAAAAAAAAACATTGCCAACTTAATGGGTACCAAACAGAGAGTAAACAACTTCATTTTTTTTTTGCAGGGTTCACTACGGGTCCTACAAAGATTCAAATCGCAAGTTATTTTTTTAAATTTATTTATGGATTTCTGAAAAAAATTAACTCAATTCAATATCGATAAGGTCTCTTTTAGAATTCATAGGGCTCTACGAACACTGAAAATGCGTTGAATTGAGATAAATTTTTGCAAGAACACATGATAAAAAAATTTAAGAATAACTTTCGTTTGAATCATCTTTGTGGGACCCAAAATAGGCCCCACAAAATCATGCCCATTTAAGAATTTTTTTTTTGACGTCAATTGGGGCTTTCTCGTTACCAAAGGTAGTGCCGTTTGTGAGCATAACTAAGATTGGATGTGGCATCATGGGGTTCCTTGGATTTCTCTAAGTAAATCTCAGCTATTAAATGGACCACAATGGATGGTAGGAAACTGGATGGGATCTAAACCCGGGAGTGTAAAGTAAAGAGAGAGAGTCTGGAAATGAAACTGGATTCCACGTTGCCCACTCCACTTCTCTTTTAACTTTTTCTTAACTCTATTACTTCACCCCCTTCTATTCCCTTTCCCTTAGAAATGAACAAGGGTTTGTGCCCGTTTGATGCACAGGACAAAAAAAATCACATTAGTGTTTTTCGGTCATGTGAATCGGGCGCCCACAACACCAGTTGATAAAAAAGATAGGTTAATTTTTTTTCCATTCACGTTCGATGCACGCTAGCAGTGTTCCCAATCTATGTATTGACGTGTGGTGGAGAATGAGTTTAGGGCACAACGTGACGGTGCTCCATGTGCGTAGAATAATTTTTCCTCTATAATACATCCTCTTCCCACGTCTCTCTCCCCCCCTATTTTTATAAACAAACGAAATTCAAAAATCTAGAAAATTAGAATTGAAAATTTGGATGCTTTTGAAGGCAAAACACATTTGCTTAGTATATAGATAGATAGATAGATAGATAGATAGACCAGAATATGGCCAAAACTTCCCACGATGCCTAGGTTCATCTAATTAACACCAATTCTATTCTCTTGATTAGGGGTGCACACGGTCTGGATTGGTCTGATTTTCTAGAAAATCAGTAACCGGACAATTTCAAACGGTTCTAAAAAATTGAGAACCAAAACCTAACTAATATATGCGTGAAACCTAACCAGAACCAAACCGCAAGACTGATCCGATTTTGGTTTGGTTTCGATTCTATCCAATTAGCATCCAAACACTTATTCATATGAACTCATAAAATTAAAATTTAAAGCACCATAGGTAAAATAAAAATTTAAAATTTTATTAAGAACTTCCCTAACAAATAATGTAAGGTTTCTTCTCAAAATAAATTAACTTTAGCAAGGAAAAGATTAACCTACCAAATTCAGGTACATAACTAATTACACACACATATATGTATTTTTACATATATTAGTTCTAAACAGTCCGGTTTGGTTCTAACCACGGTTCTCTAATTGAGAACCAATAACTGAACCAAAATTAACGATTTTTCATTCAGACCGTCGAAAACTCTTTTGGACGCACGCGATTTAGCATCGTAAATCTTTTTTACGGGATACTCCGTAAAGAAATTTTCCCCTGTGAAGAATGCAACGGCTTTTCATTGTTCTTATGATTATATATGTAGCACGCACGATGCTAATGAATTAATGATAATACAACTGTTTAATCTAACGGGTCCTCGTCATACCAATTTATATTGACTCGGCTTGTCACCGGTTTATTCTTTCGTAAAATTTCATATGAAGTGCAGAATTTTTTTCACTTTGTACGGTGAAAAAAATGAGAAATTCACAATAAGCTATATAAAATCAGGAATTCACTTTTGCACGATGAACATATAATTGTGACTTCAATGTATTGAGAAAACTACGAAGTTCTCATTATATATGTACAGCAAAACTAAAGAAAATCAAAGATTCGTTATATGGCTAAAAATAAGATGGTGAAAAATATTACTACCAATGGGTAAGTTCTTTATTGGACAAAGGTTTGTTTTTAAAACCGGGCCGGTGAGCGAACCAATAAAAAGACCAGGTGAACGGGTCACTGGTTCAACTGCGGCCGAATCGAAGTTAAACCGTGTTGTCGTAATTAAATTTAAAAATATTAATTTTATAAAATTAATTAAATAAAAAATGTAACAATCCACAAGGTAATATCAATAGTGTTTGAAATGTACATATCTTTCACTATTTTGAAGTGAAAGATGAGGAGTAACTTCAAAAAAGTTGCATTCAGAATTTTTCACTCTATCCCACATCGCCTGTGAGTTGAACAAAGGCAATCCCCCTTTTCCGCCGCCCCCTACCCCTCTTCTTTGTTTCCAAAGTTTTCAGAGGCGAAAACACAAGGCGAGGCGCTTGACCCTCCATGGGGCGAGGCGTATGTCCCAAGGCATTGAGGCGTAAGCCTTTTTATTTTTATTTTTTTACATAATTAAAAAATAAAATAACTTAAAAATACAAAAATGTGCATTTCATAAAAGATAGATTTATACAAAAAGATAGCATAAAGTAGATTATCAGTTAATGACTTATTATTACCTTATCAATTAATAACTAACTGAGAAACCCTATAACACCACTTTATTAGTTATTAAATTTTTATCTTATTAACTTATCACTTTATTATTAGTTATTAACAACGCACATCCGTTCGTCACATAGTAAAGGAAAACAGAGCACAACTCTTTAATTAAAGAAAAATAGAGCACAACTGTAGATGATGATCGACTTTAACAAGGCAAAGAGGGGGGGGGGGAGACATCAGTTCGTCACTTAGTAAAGGAAAACAGAGCGCAACTCTTTAAAGAATAAAGGAAAACAAAGCACAACTCTTTAATTAAAGGAAAACAGAGCACAACTGTAGACGATGATCGACTTTAACAAGGCAAAGAGGGGGGGAGGGGGTGTTTGAATTACGAAATTATCAAAATTAGATTAGGAAAATTTCTCTCCTGAGGCTTACGCCTCACCTATCGGGGCGTAAAAGGGGACTGAGGCGTACACCTCAATGTGCCTAAGGAAATTAGGCGATTGTCTTTGTGGTTCACCGCCTAAATTTTCACGCCCTGAGGCGTTTTGGCATTGCCTCACTGCCCCAACGCCTCGAGGTGAGCCCAGAAAACGCCTTTGAAAACACTGTTTGTTTCCCCTTTTTCCTTCTCTTCCTCCATCTCTACCTCTCAGTCCCCCCTCTCCTTCGAGCTCTCTCGCTTCTCCGGTCTCTCTCTTGTCTCTCCTCTCCTGTCAAGGTTGTGAGATGGTTGAGACTCTCTCCTTTGGGAGTTGAGATTTTCCACTCTCCCCTCCATTTTTAAACTCAGGAACTAGATCTGAGGTTCTAGATCAGGTTTTTCTTGGAATCAGCGTACCGGTGACGAAGACGGCGTCTGCAGCGGCTTCTGCCTTCAGCCTGCGGCGGGACGAGTTCGAGTTCCAGTCCGTCTCTCAACTTCGGCTTCTCCAACCCCTTCTCATGAGTGTGATTCACGGATCCGACTTCGTCTTGGTTCCAGGCGGCTTTTCCTTTGTTTTGTTTTTTGTTGTTTTTTTGTTTGTTGTTTCTGTTTTTCGGGATCGGTAGTGTCCATTTTTGTATTGTACTGTATTTTCTTATCTTTAATATATCTGCATTGATCTTGTTCGTCAAAAAAACTTTGTAAAAAGTTAGCAAAGCCTATGGGAGACGTACAGCGGTGCAGCCTTTCCTCTTTACACCATGGATAGCTGGCACGCATGGGTCAGAGCTAGCAGAAAATGTTAGCGTAAAGTTTAAGCAAATCAGTTCAAAGTTAAATTTCCCAACGGTTTGACTGACCCGCTTCCAGTTTTAGGGAGTCACCGGTTGAACAGTCGGAACGGTTCAAATTAAAGAGGTTGAATGAACCATCAACTCGGCCGGTCCGGTTTTTCACAACATTGGTTGGAACTTAATACAGAGTATTGCCGGATTGGTTGAATGAACCATCAAACGGTTCTAATTCCTTCTTTCTTTTTTATCCGAAATAACATAATTACTTTGAAGCTCGATATAACATAATTATTTTGTAGTAATAATACTATAATAGATGTCCACTAACAAGCATAAATCCGTGGTGGTGTTGTGTTTTCTGAATGATTGCATGACAAAAGACGAAGAATATGTGAATACTAATTTCAAATAGTTTTAATCAGGACAGCTAGCTTTTTGAAGTTCCAACAAAAAAATAAATTTAAACAATTCATTTTTTTTTACCACATTGTTTCTCATCATCTATTAAGCTTGACTCGAACTATTATTTCTCATAGAAGTAAGAACTATAGGCTTTAACCAAAGGCCCCTCCATGAATTTTTTAATCAACCCACAATTTTCTTTCTTCTTTTTCCTAAATGCGCAAGTTGTCACTCATCTCCTCCCCAAATCCTCTAGGATAGAGTAGATTATGTTTAATGATGAAAAAAAAAACCCTCATAACCTATTGCCCATATTTTTCTCTCTCTGTCTCTCTTTCTCAAGTCTAAATAAGAACTCTATAGTTAATATGGCACTTGTATTCTTTGCTTTCAAGACTTCGGTTGAATACCTTTCTGTAAGATTGCTTTATTTCCTTCTTCAGAGAAACTCTCTTTAAATAGCTACATGAAACTCTAAAGTCTTCTAGGTGTGTTCTGCTTTTACTCCTTAAAAAATAAGTACTTATTTGTAATTTTGAAGCTTAAAAATAATAGACTTACTAAAATTAAAAAATATGCAATATGGATCTTGTTTGATAGACTTCGATGAGATCTATCAAACCCTGCAAAAAAAATTGAAAAATTATTTTCGTAAACCTATTATTTTTAAGTTTGAAAATAGATCCTTACTTATTTGAGAATTTGGATCAGGGCTTGCCATTCCAGCGTATATGTAATTTATGCCAAAGATAACCTCTTAATTTACGGCTTCAACAACCATATCTCATTACCGAATATCACTTTAACATCTGCAAGTTATTTGTCTGTGATACACAAAGTCAACATATGTGTATGCACCATTAAATCGTATCTTTGTATGCCAAATCAAAAATTACATCAGAGTAGATTCTCAGATAATTGAGAATCTCCTTTTAACTGATTTCCCACAATTCCAATATGGGTAATTAAAATTTGAACCTGCATATCTCAAATTGGGTGAGAAAAATAATAAATATAGGTGAGAATAAAATTCTCATAAAAAATTCTATGAAAAACAATAAGGTACGGCATGGACCTATGATTGAACTTAGAGAGAGAGGAGAAGCAAAAATAGAGTGCTTTCTGTTCTTCAACGAAAACAAAAGGGTGGCCTTCTCCCTTACTAGAAGGCTATTATCCGGCCTTCCTAGAGGCCTTGCCCGCCAAAGTATATCAAATCCTATTTGACCTCCTATTAAGACATTCATATGCGTTCAAAAGATGGATCCGAATCTTCTGTGAGAATTTCCCTGTGAGGATCTTGTGAGGGTTTTGCTGTGGGCTTGACAACACACTAATGAAGAGATCTAATGGTCCACAACAACTTTCTTTAGAAAAGAAAAAACGGCGCTGTTTTACTGGATAAAAATCTAACATTTTCTTCTTCCGTTTTTTCCTTCCATTATCTTCTTCTTCTCTGTTTGTGTGCATGTGATGGTTTTAATAGTAGTATATATTCGGTGAGTTTTTGGGTGTTTTTTCTTTGAGGTTCAATAATATTATTTTTGGTCTTTCATTCTGAAGTGTTATGCTATGCAAATTTTTTTCGCATTTTTCTTGTCGTTATGCTTTTTATGGTTGGTTTGCTTTATAATATTTGAGTTCACCAAAAAAAAAAAAATGCATCACGACGAGAAGAATTGAACAAATAAAATATTATGCTTGAAACACAATTTGTTTTGAATGAGGACAATAAATCAAAAGGACAAATCTTCTGAGTTTTTTTGTCTTTATTAAAAAATTGAGTTTCCATAATAGACATGAAACTAACAAATGTGAAAAAAGATTGGAAAAAGAAAAAAATTAAACTAATTGGCTTATTTATCCAAGCTAGACCTTGTTTTTTGAGCCAAACAAGTAAGTTTGATAATGTTCAAGTTTGAGATTGAAAAATCAGGGTTCCCTAACAATATGTAAAAAACCCTAACAGTATGAGTGGGAATCACAAAATAATACTACCAATAGAAACTATGTGAACAATCAAACCCACAATGCAGAGATATACGTGAAAAACCCCAGAATGGATAAAAACCATGGGAAGAAATCAAATCACTATAATCATTGTACAGTTACAGATATACCTATCCAAACGAAGTAAATCCTCACAACGTTCTAAGTATCACCTTCCGAGTCACACGTACACCGCACCCAGTAATCTTGATTGCCAAAAGCCTTGAGTCCACAAGCCCTCCAAAAAACCCAATCAAAATTCTCCTTTGGAATCATTCTAAAGTAGAACTGTTGCTTCGATTTTTTGCTCCTGCCGCCGCACGTTGCCTTTTACTTAATCACCGTATATGCATATTCAGTATATGTGGCCACACCCCATCTTACTGTCCCTTTTTCCTTTTTATATGGCTTAGTCAAACCCTAGGAGGAAAAACACACGTCTATAAATAGATCCCTTTTTTTTTTTTTGCAAACAATGCTTTTCAATTAGAACAATTGGTGCCGATTGATAACCGGGTTGATCCGTCTTCGCCAAAATTCATCTTGCTGTAGCCGACCTCCTTTTATCCAATACGCTCACTCTCGATTACAAATAATAATAATTCCTTCAACTCTAATCCTATACAGACTCACTAGCTTATTAAAAATAATAAAATTACAACTCGATATAAAATATGTGTTTTGTCGAACGGAGTTGCCAATATAATTAAGACCCCGGAATTTGGTCTTTACAATCTTCCCCTTTGGCACTTCCATGACAAAACACACTACATTGAAAAACTAACAAACTAAGATCGAGTTGTAGAGGAGCTGCAAGCAAAACTGAACGTCCAAACATATTAGAACAATAGGCAACCTACTCCCCCTTTCATCATTCTCCCCCTTTTTGACATGAAGTGACAAAGGGTGAATAGGATAAATAAGAAATTTAAGCGAAGCACAAATAATAGCATAAATAACATGACAGTTAAATTCAAGCACTCAAAACTCAATAAAACAAAATTAAACTAAATGCTAAAAGAAAATGAGAAATGTGAATATACGAGCATGAGATAGTTTTAGCACAAGTATTATATCATGAGATGAGATGAAAAAGACATCAAAATTTTAAGGCACCGTTTAATGATACAACACCATGCAAGGTAGAAGGAATGTAACACACCATGATCATCGAGATGTGAAGAAAGTGTGTGTGTGTATCTATGACCAAAACATTCAGCAACTCAAAATAGGGCCAAGATGCTCAAGTGCTTAGGTTTATCTAGTAACTCCCCCTCAACAAGATACACCTCTCTAGGTTTGACATACAAGTCACAGATAATTAATCACAAGCTTCCCCTCAACAACATGCGGTTGTTTAATAAGTAATCAATAGAAAATCAGCCGTATTTTTACTTTTACCCCACCGCTGTTTGACGCGAATATTGAGAGTAAGAATACCTTATACCCAATACCCGGTTACAAAGCAAATGGTCCAACACGGTGCCTTCTCAAGGTCTATCCATTTTTTGACGCGAACACTCAGAGGGAGCATACCTCACCCCAATTGTCCGGTTACTCAATGAATGCCCGGATAAGCAAAATCCAAGATATATATTTTCTTTTCCTTTTTTTTTCTTTTTACTTTTTAGAATAAACGAGGGCTCTATCAATAGAAACCAAACAAAGGTGATCATGGCTCAAAGAAGACACAAGATAAAACAAAGCATATAAGAAGAGTAATCCCTATTTGAGAAACTGACCAATAGCCATGAATGAGTGTACATAATGTCGAATACTCATGATTTATTAACATTCGAACATACTTGCAGTGAGAATACCATTGTAGACACCCCAATTCGGACCTCGAAGGGTCTTTGATCGCCCCGATGATGAAATAAAGGAAACAAAGCCTTTGTGAGCTTGAATGAAGTATTCCTCCAGCATCCGCAGCCCAAACCAAACCATCAGCCCAGAATAGCCCAAAAACTCAAAAGCCCAGAGAAAGCCCAAAAAGCCCTGGACTGAACCTAAAGTACCGTGCGCAACACTTCTACACCGCACGGCGTATCGAAATTTAATACGCCGCACGCAGTCATGAGGTTAACCGCACGGCATTTTGGATAAAGTTCTGACTGGCTCAGAAAGCTGTAGGCCACGCCCATTTGAGCCACAGCTGCAATACGGCTCAGCCGAAAGAACACTTCTGGCCCGCCCAGAAAATGCCTCCAACTTTTGAAATTCAAAATCCAAGGCTCTTGCCTATAAATACACCCCTCCACTCAAGGAAAAAGGGCCCTTGATCACCATTATACCCTTTCTCTCTCTTCTTGCTTTCACACCCACTTTCCCATTTCCAAGTCTTGAGAATGTTGCTTTCAAAAGACATTCTCTAGGCCTCTTGCTCCATTTTTCTCCTCACCATTGAAGTTAATCCCTTACTAACTTTGAGGTCCCAACTACCCAATATACCCATCTATTACACACATCTACACTTCTACTTTCTTTTTCCACCTTCCGGCGCCCATTCACCTTCATCAAAGCTCATTCAAGCTCCAGATCCAAGGTAAAAATCAAGTTTCCTTGGGCTAGGCTCTGTCCTGGCCCTGAGGGGACCTTTCTATTTTCAGGCTTGACTCTTTTGGTTGAGATCTGACCCAAAACCTCTTTTTCAAAATAAAACCAGAGTTCTGTACGAAGGTGTTCTACGCCGTGCGGCTCTTTATAGCGTCGCACGGCGTAGTATACCAATACGCACGGCATTTCGAAAGAACACTTTTTTTTTTATCAGACTGTCTGGATCGCGATCGTCCGTTGTTGGGTCTTTTCTGTATACCAAAAGTTGTCTCAGAATGAGACCATTTCTACAAGCCATGTTTTAAACTCCATAGATCTTTCCAAAACAAGCAAACGAATAAAAAAATGGTTTTCCCTTCATGGTTTGAAAGAATGGTGTAGATCTGAGATGATCTGACGGTTGTGAGTCGTCTGAGGCTTTAAAATAAAACCGTGTGATGTAATGGTACACCGTGCGAAGCTTTACAAAACTATAAAAGTTTGGTATCAGGATTGGAACCACGCACGGCATATTGGTTAGCCGCGCGCTACAAGCCGATATGCCGTCTGACGGAGGGAAATGATTCAGACAGTTCATTTCCATGTTTTCCCTGTTTATATCATCGCCATGTCATCTATGTCATCTCTGTACAGCAAGCACCACTAGCACGGCAACGTGTGATGATCTATCTTGTTTCCCTTTCCCTTTATGTGTTTTCAAGGTTTTCCGAGTTGTATTAATCCCCCCATTTAAAATGCTTAGTAGAGACCGGATTTCACCGGGCGAGCGGGGTGCTTTTCAACAAAACCTTCCCCGTTCGTAACCTGGCTCCCGGATCCAAAATCTCAAACAGTTTCGCTAGGTCAAAAGGCCTTTTCTCTTCAAAACAAAACCCCTCTCGGTTCCTCGGATCATCCATCTCAAAAATCCGGGTGGCGACTCTGTCACGAATCGCACCGCTTCGGGCGCGGGAGCCCACAGTGGCGACTCTGCTGGGACTTTTATTCAAAACTTCTTTTTTTAAAAAAAACAAAAAACATAAAGAAGTGTTGAATAATCAAGAGGGCCAAACTTGAAAGGCATTTTACTTGGGGGACTTAATGCAATTTGGAGAACTTAACTTTTTTTACACTTTGCACCGCACAAGCCTCGCTAGTGTGTTTCGGCTATCTTGCCCGGTTTACCACTGACAAGCTCTCCCGAAATGCCTAACAACCCTCGACTATGATGGGCCATTGTGCTGTTCGACCATTGTCTTGCAATACACTCGACATGGGGTAGTACATCTTAGCTCTAGTCCGGGGAACCCCTCTCAAACCAAAATCGGCCTTTGCACTTGTACATAACCATAGTACTTTCCCAACTAAGACAGGAACCCATGGCTAGGACTTATGTGATATATCCTGTTTATGTGTACTTCTTTGTACATACATATCATTCACGCATCATTGCATCTTGCAGGCTAGAGGACTAGGCTCCTGTAGAATTCCTTAGGACTCTCCGGTCAGTTTAGGAGACTATAAATCCATGGAGGTTGCGATACCTCCGGTGTTTGCCGTGCCCGAACGGCTCCCTTGACATGGGATTAACCTTGGAAGTGTGCGTATTTGGATTCTGACGTTCACATTGCTCTGTCTCGGATGGTCAAGATAAGGAGATTGGCTCTGGTTCCGAAAACGATCGAAATTTAACCTGCCTGACAGCACCTACCCGGATCGTTAGAAATCTTCTGTACAAATACCCCAAGTGAAACTCAAGTCACGGTAGGTTCTAGGACCTAGAAGACACGTAGAAGGTAGGACAGACACTCGGGGTGGATTTTGGGTTGTTCCCTTTTGCTTTGCTACAAGTTCAGAAGCATTGGACACCTGCAAAAAGAAGAGGCTTTACCCAATTGGTTTCGTCCATTTCGAAGATTGGTCCACGTAGATACCCTGGAAGAAACCCAACTGGTTGAGGTCCACATAGAGCAGGAAGGCCAGTCGTCATTAGCAGTTTCGCTAAGCCCAGCAATACAGGAGCCTTCGTCACTTGAAAATCTCTTACCCATGGCTGACCAAGGAAACGGGATAGAAGAGATTAGGCAGAACATGGCTACTATGGATGCTCAGTTTAGGCAATCCCTTGCTGGGATGGATGCGCAACTCAAAGCTTTGGTTGCATCCATGAAAGGCGACATGAACATGATAATGGAAACCATGCAAGAGGTTTGCGACAAGCTTTTGGTTAAGACCGATGTACCTAAGGAAGAAACGCCATCCAAGGACGCGCCAGCAATTGATCCTAATATGGCCGCCCTTATGGTTAAAATCGGGAAGTTGGAAGAATCAATGCAAGAAAGCAAGCGATTAGGAAGAGGAGAGATTGACATGAACAAATTGTGCCTGTTCCCCAACGCGAAGTTACCAGAAAAGTTTAAGGGTGTAGATTTCGCAAAGTTTGACGGTACCGGAGATCCAAAAGCTCACCTCCAAGGGTATGTTGGTTCACTCACCATGAGAGGAATCGAGAAGGAGGCCATGGCCCAACTATTCCATGAATCTTTGTCAGGGCCTGCTTTGCAATAGTTTCTTACCCTAGAACCCTCTAAGAAAAGGACTTGGGAAGATATTGAGACGGCATTTGTAGCTCAATACGATTTCAATGTCGATCTAAAGATGACCACAAGGGAACTAGAAAGCACCAAGATGGGTGAGAAGGAAGGCTTCGCCGACTTTGTGAAACGTTGGAGGGCTAAGGCCACTCAGATGCAAAGCAAACCAGATTTAAAGGAACAGATAAGGATCATCAACAAGAATCTCCCAAACTCTTTTGCTCCATACATGGTCCTCTCTCAGGCAGCCCCGAATTTTGAAACTTTTTATGACTCAAACCTGGCTGTAGAAGAAGCACTGCGGGATGGAACATTAGAAAGGAAGGAACCAGCAGCAAAGCCCAAAAGGGTATATTCAGGGAACAGCAATGTCCTCTATGGGAATTCCAATCAGGCTGGAACTTCATCCGCCAAACCGGCAGAAGTGAACCAAATTTCAGAAAAACCAAAGTCCCAACAAAGAGCCTTTACCCAATTCAATACTCCTAGATCCCCCTACTCAAAAAGCTCACTGAAGTAGGAGTGCTGAATCCCATTCCGCCACCACAGAACATTCCACCCAATCTAAATCAAAACGTCTACTGCGATTTCCACCAAATGCATGGCCACACCACTGATAACTGTATCCGTCTCCGTCATGAGATTCAAAACCTCATCGACAATAAAGTCATTGATACCCCTCCTTCCGACAAACCAAACACCATGACAAATCCCTTGCCACAGCATAATACCCCATTCCATATCAACCAAATCACCCAAGACAAAAGCCAAGACTTTGATCCTACCTCCTTCATCATCCCTGATATCGAACCGAAACCTGTCGTGGAAGTTCCCGAAGAAATTGCCCTCTGTTACCTTTGGGATTGGGGAGATTTGATTGCCGATTGGGAAGAGTTTGAAGTCGCTAATTTCCAGGGAGATGTAAATCCATTCTTTGAGCCAGGATGGGAAGTTGATTGGCAAAACATTTATGCTGACCCTCTTGACGGATTTTCTTTGAATATGATGTTCAACTTGCCTGAGATGCCTGAATGGGAGTGGAACCCAATCCCGGATGAGTACCAACTTTTGACCTGGAATGATCCTTTGGATACCTTCTCCGTACCCATGTTGTTTGCAGAAGAATACCAACCACTGGCGGTGATCTACGACTGGCCTGAACCGGTTCCGTTTCGACCAGACTTCTCCCACCTCCTAGATCTCATAGCCAACGACCCATACAACAACGTGGGTCTTGCTCCATGCCCAGAACCGCCAGGTCCCGAAGAAGATGTGGCTAGTAATGAGTTCAACCCAATGGACTACATGGTCGATGAAGTTAAGTCAGAGTCATCGGTCACCTTCCCAAAAGATGCTGATGTTGCCATGATGAACTTGTGGGAAGATGAACCAGGTGCTAAGACGAACCTATGGGGTGATACGGATATCATCAACATAAAAGTGGGGAACGAAGAATGGACTGTAAATAGGACGGTAGTAGAAGCCCGAGGATCTGTGGGAGGACCTGTGGGAGGACCTGGTTATCGCTGACCTGGCCGCCAATCTCCAAGACACTACCATTGGAAACAAGCGCAAGGCCCTTGCGGATTTGTGGAATGAAGAGTCCAAGTACCAACAGATTGGTCAATTAACCAGGAGCGGTCGAATATACCAACCCCCTAATCTTCAAATCGGAGAATCCTCCAACCCTCCAGCACCACTGACCAAAGAACCTTCCAACCCGTTTGTGACCCCAATCAAAGATACTTTTCAACCCTTTGCCCCGCCAGTTAAAGAACCCTCACGCCCTGAGAAAGACCCAGAAAGAATGATCAAGCGCCAACTCGAACAGACTCCAGCCAAAATGTCTGTTTGGGACGTGCTTGTTCATTCCACCCGCCATCGCGAAGGATTCATCCAAGCTCTCTCTCACCTAAAAGTCCTCTCCGCCATAACCTGACGAACTTGTGGCACTCATCAAAACCATACCCGTTAAACATGCTATCACCTTCACTGATCGAGATTTGCCCGCTGATGGAACTGATCACAATCGGCCACTCCATATCACTCTGAAATGCCACGGAAAATGGGTACCGGTAATCCTCATTGACAACGGGTCGGTCGGCAATCAATGTCTGCCCACTTCGTGTCACTTATTGCCTGGGATACAAAAATAGTGATTTCTCTCCATCAGAAGTCAAAGTTCGGGCATAGGACAACACCCGTCGGGATGTAACTGGCACTCTCATGCTTCCTATGACCTTTGGGCCCTACCAAACAGATGTGGAATTCCATGTGGTAAACATTCCCGCATCCTTCAACCTATTACTGGGTAGACCTTGGCTGCATCGACCTGATATCATGGCAGTTCCTTCAACACTCCACCAGAAAGTTAGACTGGGACTAGAAACTGGGATGCTCACCATTCACGGTGATTCTGGGATTCGTGCTCCTGTGGAAGACAATGTCCCGCTTTTGGAGATACAACATGGGGAAGAGGACGTTGCTTTGGGTGGTTTCTCTCTTGACACCTCTCCTTCTATTTTCACTGTCAAGATTGATGATGATTTCGTCGTTAGTAATGTTGCCATAAAAATAATAAAGAGAATGTCCTACATGCCAGGATTGGGACTAGGAAAGAATCTTCAGGGGCCAGCCCAGTTTGAAGATCCAGGAACTTTAACTCGCATAACAGGAGTGGGGTACCACCCTTCCGAGGATAGGAGGGAAAAGAAAGGAGACAGGCTGGAAGATTATTTTGTCAAAGAAAAGACAAAACAGATTTATCAAGGGCAGCCGGAACCGTTTTGGGACAAAGAAACCAATACCTTCCTACCAGGATTTGAGATATTCGCCAATGATGTCTGGCCTGAAAGTGATGAAGAACCAGAAGCAATAATCAAACCAGTAGATGCCACAGATTGGGTTGAAACTCTTGCCTGCGGTAGCTTGGCGACCTTATTCGAGGAGATGAACCATTGGGTATAGTTGTGGAAGCAGAAGTGCAGATGCTGGGGCAGGAAGCCCCCGAAGACCCAACTTCACTCATCATGGATGCCGCTGGAGATTATAAGAATTGGACTTTCATACTGAGTGCAACCAGTCATGAGTCTGAATCTGAAACTGAGTCCTTTGAGTCTTCCGAGTCTTCTGAGTCTTCTGAGTCTGTTGAGTCTGAGTCGGCGCCTCTTGGCCCAACTCCTCAGAGTCTGTATTTCGAGTTTGAATCCACCCGTGTGTACGGTGCCCTCGAGGCCTATGCTAATGATGAAATAAATGAATCTGATTCCGCTTATTTCCCTGATTTTGAAATAAATTGTGTCGACCCCAATGATGAAGAGATCGATTTCGAAGGGGAAATCCCTGAAGAAATTCGGTCCCTAATCGAAAGGGAAGACGAAAGGCATGCTCAGCCTGTAAAAGAAAAAGTTGTTTCAATAAATTTGAGGGACGAAGGGAATCCCCGAATGGTCCAGATCGGTTCCGCGCTGTCAGAAGACGAGCGTCAGGCTCTTATGGAGTTGTTAAAAGAATTCGAAGACGTTTTCGCATGGTCGCACGCTGATATGCCCGGAATTGATCCTGAAATCGTGGAACATCGGATTCCCCTTCACCCTGACGCGAAACCGGTAAAACAAAAACTGAGACGCATGAGGCCCGACTGGGTGCTCAAAATAAAAGAGGAAGTGACTAAACAAATCAATGCTGGGTTCTTAATGGTAACTAAATACCCTCAGTGGGTTGCTAACATCGTTCCCGTCCCAAAGAAGGATGGCAAAATCAGGGTCTGTGTAGACTTCAGGGACTTAAACAAAGCCAGCCCCAAGGATGACTTCCCTCTGCCCCACATCGACGTGCTAGTAGATAACACCGCGGGACATGCCTTACTTTCCTTCATGGACGACTTCTCAGGATAAAACCAGATTCTCATGGCCCCGGAAGACCGAGAGAAGACCACGTTCATTACCGAGTGGGGAACCTATTGCTATCGGGTCATGCCTTTCGGGCTAAAAAACGCAGGTTCCACTTATCAACGAGCTGCTATAACCTTGTTGCATGATATGATCCATAAAGAAATGGAGGTTTACGTTGACGACATGATCGTTAAGGCAAAAGAGTGAGAACGTCACCTGCCCGCGTTGAGAAAGTTCTTCGAAAGGATAAGGAAGTACAGGATGCGTCTCAACCCTGCTAAATGTACGTTCGGAGTCACTACAGGAAAAATGCTCGGATTCATGATCACCACTCGCGGCATCGAAATCGATCCATCAAAGATTAAGGCCATTCTGGAAATGGAGCCACCACGGACAGAGAAAGACGTAAGGAGTTTCCTTGGCAAAATACAGTTCATCAGCCGGTTTATCGCAAAACTGACTTCAACATGCGAACCCATATTCCGTTTGCTCAAGAAAGGAACACCCTTTGCATGGAATGACAAATGTCAGCAAGCTTTCGAGGCCATCAAAGCCTATCTAAGGAATCCACCAATCTTAATGCCGCCAGAACCAGGAAAACCTTTGATCCTATACTTGTCAGTCACCCCGTCTTCCATGGGGTGTATGCTGGCACAGGAAGGAGACGATGGAGTTGAAAGGGCCGTCTATTACCTCAGTAAAAAGATGGTTGGGTCTGAAGAACGTTATATTCCATTGGAAAAGACGTGTTGGGCGCTTGTCTGGGCCTCCAGAAAGTTAAGACATTACATGTTGGCCTATTCGGTAAGATTGATATCCCGAATGGATCCTCTGAAGTACTTGTTCAAAAAGCCAGCACTCACAGGAAGGATGGCACGATGGCTATTGATGCTGGAAATACGTCAGCAGAAAGTCAGTAAAAGGAAGAGCTGTCGCTGAATTTTTGGCTGACTGCCCGGTCGAAGGAAAAGAAGATGCTGAATTTGAGTTCCCGGACGAAGGCATATTGACCATAGTTGAGGACGTGTGGCAGTTGTATTTCGACGGAGCAGCCAATCAGAGAGGATTCGGAATTGGTGTGCTACTAATTTCACCGGATGGGTCGCATATCCCGCTTGCATTCAAGCTCAACTTTGAGGTCACCAATAATCAGGCGGAATACGAAGCTTGCATTGTCGGCATGGAAGCAGCCATTGAAATCGGTGTAGAAAAATTGGAAGTCGTGGGAGATTCCAACCTGGTCGTTTCTCAAGCAAATGGTGATTGGAAGGTTAGGGAAGAGAAGTTAAAGCCATATCATCAAGATCTCGAAGATCTCATTCCCCATTTTAGCAAAGTAACTTTCACCCATGTCCCGAGACTCAGGAATCAGTTCACTGATGCCTTGGCAACATTAGCCTCCATGGTCAAAATCCCTATCGGTGTGAAGTTAAGGCCAATTATGATCGAGCAAAGGGATACCCCGGTATACCAACATGTCATGGCCATCAACGAGCCCGAAGACGGTCACCCTTGGTTTTATGATATCTGGAGATTCGTGGAAAGAGGAGAATACCCCTCTGAAGCAAGCAAGAAGGACAGGATCGCCCTTCGGAAAATGGCAGCCCAGTACATCATTTGTGGAGGAAATCTATATCGAAGGTCTCACTGTGGAACCCACAAGCTGTGTATTCATGGTGAGGAGGCCAAGAGGGTGATGGAGGAAGTCCACGAAGGAGTATGCGGTCCTCATATGAACGGCATGATGCTTGCCAAAAAGGTTTTGAGACAAGGCTACTTCTGGTCCACTATAGAGACGGAATGTGTGGAATATGTACGACGTTGTTATAAGTGCCAAATTCACGCTAACCTCACGCATGTTCCACCACATGAGTTGCAGCAAGCGACCTCGCCATGGCCTTTCTCGACGTGGGGTATTGATGTCATTGGAAGGATTGTGCCAGCAGCTTCTAACGGCCACAAGTTCATCCTGGTGGCTATCGATTACTTCACGAAATGGGTAGAAGCGGCCTCATATGCAACCCTGACCACGGTTCAAGTCGCACACTTTATCAAGCAAAACGTTATTTATCGGTATGGGGTCCCGCAAGCATTCGTGTCCGACAATGGGGTGCATTTCAAAGGCCGAGCAAGGGAAGTCTTGGAGGAATTCCAGATCCAAGTACACAAGTCAACAACCTATCGACCGCAGACCAATGGGGCCGTGGAGGCGGCCAACAAAATAATCAAAACCATCCTGGAAAAGACTATTCAATCTGCAAGGGATTGGCATGAACGACTACCTTTGGCATTGTGGGGATACCGCACGTCTGTGCGTACGCCAACGGGAGCAACTCCGTACTCTTTGGTTTATGGAATGGAGGCCGTACTTCCCATAGAATTAGAGGTGCCATCCCTCCGGACTATGATCGAATGCGATGTATAAGAGGCAGATTGGCTGAGCAACCGGTTTGAAGAACTTATGTTGTTTGATGAACGTCGTTTAAGGGCACTTTACCACATTCAAGGATATCAAAGGAGAATTGCACGTGCATTTAATAAGAAAGTAAAGCCCAGGGACCTGGCAGAAGGCGACATGATTCTGAAGGAGATACGAGCCCCAATCTATGATCCACGAGGAAAGTTCCGACCGAAATGGTCTGGGCCGTATATTATCAAGACTATCCTATCTGGAGGAGCTACACAACTCATCGATCTGGACGGAAACGAATTCTCGACTCTAGTCAACATGGATCAACTCAAGCGCTACTACCCCTGAGAGAAGCTCGCTGGGCTGAAAACTGCAAGGGCAGCCAGTTCCAGGCAAAAATTAGAGCAAAAGGCCCGCTAGGATGGAAACCCGCAAGGGCATCTTAAGCAAAAGTTAAGGCATACAATGAACGAGCTCGCTAGACCGAAAACCCGAAAGGGCGGTACTAGGCAAAAATTAGAGCGCAAAAGGAGAGTGTTAAAACCAGAGCGAACCCTATCCTTGAACTACGTCATGACCTGATTCCTTCATCAAAAGGATACGTAGGGAGTCTCACTATGGGACTCAGTCACGATCAATCAAAACAAAAATCCAGGTTGACAGAATCCAAAAAGGCAGAATCAGAGAGGGGGAGACCCTCTATAATTCACTTTATTAAGATAACTGCTTCTAATACATAAGGCTGAGCATGATCTTCGAAAATAAAAACGCAATACAATAAAAGGAGGTCCATGATTTATTCGATAATCAGGGTAGTAAGATCGAGTCAGTTTCCTTGGACACCCGCCCTTGCAGCAATGTCCCTCCTGAGCCATTTCCTGTAACTCCCACGCACTGCCACAGAGGGGTAAGGATGAGCATCGGTCACCTCACGAGACCTCCAGAATCGCTGATAGTTGCAAAGAACCGAATGGCGGAAGAAAGGCATAACTACATCCACCAGGATCTCTGTAGGAACCTCCTGTCTCAAACCAAGCTGACGCTGAATCCGATAGGGGATGCAGAAGGTAAAAGCCTCCAGCCCAGGAAGAACCACCCACTGGGGACCCATATAATGAACAGTCATGGGCAGAAGATCAAGCCAAGAGCTTCTCCAGGAGATAGTCTCGGCCTGTTGACACTTGAAGAAGGTGACCCACTCGGAAACGCGCCTGTCCGCAAATTCGAAGCACCGAGAGGAAAGTAACCTAGCCCCATATGCCAAGTTGCCAGGAGGGAGAGTCAGTATGTTCACCTTGTCGCACAGCCAAATCTGCCCAAGAGAGAAAACAAGTAAGAAACCATAGGAGGCCAAGCCCAGCATTAAAGAAAATGGGAAGAGCTGAAAAGAGGGAAGATGAGGAGAAAACTAACCTGCAAGAGAAGGGGGCTTGGATTATTATGGACATGTGTCCTCAACTTGATCTCCTTTTTACATGAGTCAACCAACGCAATAAAAGAGGAATGCTTAGGCTAAGTGGAAAAAAAGGTGAAAGAAGAGGAGTACAGAGAGAATTAGAGTGAGCTGGGATACGTGGAGAAGAGAAGGCTGAAAGGCAGAGAGAGGGGAACGAAATTGAACTTATGGTTCGACCGTGAGAGCCTTGGTTAGAGCTTCAGCTGGAGATTTCAATATAAAAAATTATGTAAATTTTTAAGGAAGTGGGGATTGGCTTTCTCAATAATTGTTAGTTATTTATATTGGGTTGGGAGCGTAAACATCTGAATTGATTTATCTTGGTCGTGGTGGTTGAGGATTTGGATTGTTACAGTCGGTATAAGATTTTAGGGAATAAGTCTTACATGAGATCAGATAGGTGGTGAGAGAGAGTGAGAAGGTTAAGAGAGGAGAAGGGATCTAGGGTGCAAATTCCGGATTAGTATTTGGTAAGGGCGTAGTACTCCTTATTTTCGTCTTAATGTTTTTTCTCTTGAAAAGAAAAACCTAAGACTGGTATCTTGAATACTCAACATGCATTTTTCTATTTATCAAGACCTGGTAAAGCTATTGGGAACAAGATTAGGAATTTAAAGGGGACTTACCAGTATGTGAGGGTGGAGGGTTAGTGTTTATTATAATTCCATTCGTAAACATCAGAGCCTCGTGCTGTGTTCTATTTAGTTTTTAAAAAGAATTTTTCAAAAAATTCCCCTTAGGTTCCCCCTACTTCCAACATTTCTATCTCCACTTATTACCCCTACTATTTTTCAAAAAAAATTTCAAAAATCAAACCAAACACAACATCGGTTATTTGGGTATGGAGACATTTGAATTAAGGTATTGGTTGGGTTGATTTTTAATGTTGTATTTTAAATCATTGTATATGTTTAAGCGGATCGGTAATTTTGTAACTTTGTTAGCTTTAAGGCTTCTTATCTTAGGTGGGGTGAGTGGGATTTCTGGACACTTGGTTGCTGTCCTTATTAGCTAAAATGGATCTATTATTTGGTAGTATTTATTTGTGCCTATAGATGGGGTTATATGAAATTCTCTTCGGTTACACAGGCCATGCAACTTTTGATCTACACATATCTAAATTCTATATAAAGAACTCAATCTTTAAAAAAAAAAATATGTATGTGTTAGTCTCTATAAAATGCCACATAAGATCATAATATGTGAACCTTGTAAAAAAATTAAGTGCTCCAATTTTCTATCTGTTTGAACTGATGCGAAGGTCTTATTTTTCTGATCAATTTATACTAAAGGGTCATAATTAATTTTTATCTCTAAGGCTTTCATAATCAAGTATTTGCTTTATAGGGTCCCAAATAAGGCTTTATGTGACATTTTCTGTCCAAATTTCTAATTTCCGTTATCCATTGGACTAAGTAGTTAATGGTATGATAGTTGAGGGGATGAAATCATCAAATTGATAGTTATGGACTAAGTAGAGAAAATGTGCATAGTTTAGGGGAGAAAAAGAAAAAGAAAAACTTTATAACACTTATATATATATTCACCTTTGAGGGACAAAATAAATTCCTTTTACGAAACTACAACGTTGTTGGAGCATTAGAGAATAAAATAAATTCCTTACTTAGAAAAACACCATGTTCTTCAAATATTGAAGTAGAATGGTTAGCATCATGCAAATATATTTACTGTGACTTTGTGTTGTATTTGTGTTGGTGTTTCAATATAGAGATGAAGTGTAAAATGAAGGCGAACTCATAACCTCGATGTGAATGAGAGGGAAAGAGAAACGTTGTTGTTAATGAAGAGTGTTCAGCTATTCATGGTGGCCTTGGTAGCGACAAATTAAATATTTCAGTTAATAGCTATTGAAAGGGCTCATTTGAGAAGCTGAAAGAACAGGAGGTTGATTTCATACGTTGTATGAAAAAAGATACTGAAATGTGGTCGCCGATCAATAAAACTCTAATGAAATTGTTGACCTAGAAAATGAAAGGTAAACCTCTCGGCTTGCAGAAAGAAATGGAGGGAGATTTGTGGAGCCGTATGCAAGCAGGTGATTCCTATGAAATGAATGAAAGTGATACGTTTGAATAGAGTTGATCTGCTTAGAATCAAAAATAGTAGTGCAGTTGAAATTATGGCCAATGTAAGCGACGAAGCCATTTAGGCTTGATTTGGCCAAAATATCTCTTTAAAGTATGATCTTGCGTTTAAGTAGGGTCATTGATGATAAGCCATAGCTTTTGTACCTGCTCTGTATAAGCGATTTTTCAAATTACTTTAGTGGATTTTTGGAATTTCATTGTTTTTCCTTTGTGGCCCGTATTGCCATTTTGTTCTTTGCTATGTTGTCCGTTTACAGAGGTTTTTGTGGTAATTTCACCGTCTTTGCCCTGTGTCTTTGCCAACATGTGCTAGCCTAATCAGATATATTGCAGTCAATGATGATCAGAGATTGCAATCTGCACACATATCTTTTGATACATACATATGTGGTACATGTGTAGTTAATGCTAAATTTATAGGGATGAAATCTATTGCACTGAAACATGGAGATGGTGTTTGGCACCCCACATTATCCTTTTGGTAATTGATTTATCACGCTCCAACTTTTATAACTACACTCTTTCTGATTTTTTTGGGCTCATAATTTTCAGAAGTGACAACAAGGAACACCGGAGCTATAATTCCCTTTGGATTTACAAAAAACAAAAAGCCAAGAGGGATTAGACATATTCACAAAAAGAAGGGTCCGCAGTAGGAAAAGAGACTATTTCATCATCACAATAAAAGAAAATATCAGAGACCATTGCGGTATAAGCAAATAGAGATACGAAGTTACATTTATTATCTTGCATTGGTATGTCATTTGTGTTTGCTTTTATACTGGCAATTACTTGCAGGTCATTGTTGCTGCGTTTGCTTGTGATCAGGAGGAGTATAGTGTGGTTCTAATAACTCGTTTTGCTCACAAGGTCTAGCCAAAATTCCTTTTGAATTTGAGCTCTATTATTTGCTGTTGTATTTAGTAGTGTAACATACTTCAATTGGTTAGTCAATTGATTAAGAGAAGCATCTATGAATCACTTTGGGGCCTTTGGGCTATTGGATGAAAAGGTTACTGCGTTTGTTGTAACTTCATTGCAAGCATGATGCTTTCTATGCAAATCTAATTTTTTGTAGTCTACAAACATCCTCTATTACCAATAATAACTCACCCCATGTTATAAGGCTTCCTATAGTAGTTCTAATTTAAACTCCACAAAAATGCCAACACGGCATCGCTCGACTATAATTCATTGCTATATTGGGAAAAATATCAAACGCATTGAACATATTACTCAACTTCGCGCGCTCCCACAAAATAGTGCATCAATAAATTGTTCCTATATATATATCAAATACAATCTGCATTCTGCACAATGCTTTAAAACTCACTATCGCCACCGCATTCCTCAAATTTATAATGTCGTACCGACGTGCGTAGCGCGTCGGCATCGCACTAGTTCATATTAAAGAAAGTTCCTAAGAATATGATTCATAATAATCATATTCCTATTCCTATCGAAGATTTCTGTCATACAAACATAGCCTAAAAGAAAACAACTTAAAGATAATCAATTGAAAAGGAAAACAAATAAATGTGAGGTAAAAAATGTTTAGTTACTGGCCATAAGAATGGAGGTTTGTATTATGAAGTATTGAACATTCGAGTTGGAATGTAACATAGTCTCATCTTAAATAAATTATCCATTCTATCCAACTACTCTACTCGATTGTTGTAATTACCACAAAGTGTTAGTTATCGTTTTAATATATATACACACCAGCCTTCATATAAGGGCGACCTTATTCAGCCAAATGAGGACCTCCCCTTTCCCGATCAAATTTTGATGATCCGAGCCGTTCAATGTGTTCAGAACATGATTTTAAGAGTTCTCGCAAAAAATCAGCCAAAAATGTGACCAGGAAGTGCTTCATACGAGCAGTTTTTTTCCTATTTGATCATAGAAGGCAATATTTACATAGAGCTAGATACATTGGCTAAAAAGTGAGGGTAGAGTGGTATGGATTTATTAAAAGAATATTCTCCATATCTTTTAAAAAAGAAATGATCTGATAACTATAAAGTTAGCATGAAGTGATCTAACGATTGTAGAGGTTGCTCTGTTTTATAATATAGATATGTTCCACCACTTCAAAGAAAAAGAAAGAAACAACATTTTCAAAATATGAAAGCATTTGATAGGGAAAAGCTACAATACATATCTATATTTAGGTTTGGATGATATGCACATCTTTGAATCATTTTGAATTCATAAATATACAATATTTGGTATGAAATTTACAATATTTGTATGCTGATTCATAACAGTTGCATAGAAATTCAATATAAGCATTTAAATGTTCAAAACATCAAGATAAAATTTCATAAAACAAATTTCTTATGCTTAATACGGTGTGTTAATCTTAGTAAGTGAATGCTCAAATTTACACTCTTATTTCCCCTCTCTACTCTCTCTCTCTCTAGAATCCTTAGCCGCCTCAAATTTGGGTTTAGGGTTTCGGGGGGAGGCTCCCCCCGGTCTTTTTCCCCTCTTCTCTCTCTCCTCTAGCTCCCCTCTCTCTCCATCCTTCCTTCCCGTCCTTCTCAGCCCTTGTTCTTGCCCTCTGATTTGAGGATTTTCGTGGTGTGCGACCGGCTTGGAGGACTGAGCCTTTTGGCTAGAGTTCCTCCTTCAGCTCGGCTCCCTCCGAGCCTTTCAGATTGGTTGGTGGCGATGGCGGTGGTGTGGGGTGATTAGGGTTTGGGGTTAATAATGGAGGAGGAGGTGAAGGGGTTTAGTTTTTATGCTGTTTTTTCTTTTTCTGTTTTGCTTCTCTGGCTTGTCCGGATTTCTCCGACTAGTGTTTCCCAGTTCGGCTTGTTACCAGTCCAGGGTTCCCTCGGATTTGGTGGGTTGAGGCGGTGGGCGAATAACTCTCGTGGGGCTTGACTTCGGAGCAGGTGGTATAAGGGCCGGGGCTTAGCCCTGGAGCCTGGGTTCTACAATTTTCAGCCGTGGGTTTTACCCTGGTGATTTGAAGAGGCCGAAGAGTTTTTGCAGTTATCGGGCACCGTGAAGTCGTGGTTTGATCGGAGTTTTAGCCCAGGAGGATTTCTACCTCGATCTCCATGCTCGGAGCCTTGCGTGTCAGCGGAGGCTTGGCATTTTAATGAAATGTGTTTTCGGATAAAAAAAAGAAGAAGCTCAAATTGTGTAATTAAAGTGGCTGTTAGTGAGTCCACATATACATAGATATGTACACATTGTACCCACCCACTTAATTTTCTCCCCTCCACCCACCTCTGTTTTTGAACATGGCAAATTTCGTTGAAAGCCCGAGGGCATAACAAGCGATATCATCATCACATAATACAAGAATTAACCAAAATTACCGTTCATCTAGAAAAGAGCATGTGAACATTGCAGACCAAAAAATAAGTTTGGATATTTGGTTAGTCATGGATGTGGTAGTAGACGATTCCTGAGGAAAACCCCATCTCAAATCATAGGAGAAAAGCCCATTTGAAATCCATTGCTATACTTTAACCATTCCTTCAACCAAGGATTGGAGAGCTTCAAAAGTGGCTGTTGGATTGTTTTTTTTTTTTTGTTTTTGTTCAAAGACATTTGGAGCCTGTTCGGTTTGGGTTTTGAAAGAGGCTTTTTAAGAGTAATGAGTGAAGACAGATAGATAGATAGAGAAAATTTATTAGGAACCGTGCAATGCAATAACCCTGCAATCATAGTTTTAAATCTCGGTATCGGTCGCCGTCTCGGTATCGGTCGCGGTGTATCGGTATCGGGACGTATCGGTGATACGTCGCGGGAATCGGGTGTCGCGGTCGTGAATTTTTAAAAATCATCAGCAACATGTATAAAACTTGAAAAATATACTTTTGCCCCCAACATTGGCTTAAATTATCACATTTTAATTAATTTAAGACATGTAATAGCCCATTCTCTTCATGTGAAATATCCGATAATTTATCAAAACCCGCAAGTCAATAAGATTTTACAAATATGAGAAAAATGCAACATTATGAGTTTCGATATAATTGACATAAACAGCAAAAGTAAGATGATTTTAAGTCATAAAAAAATGCTTTGTTTTTTTTTTTTTTTGCTTAAAAGCCTAGTAGCCTATCAGAAAAAACAGAAGATGATGGTATTGATGCTCTGGGAAAAACTGAAAAAGCCTGCCGAAAAAAAAAAAATTTTTTTTTTTTTTGCCGAACTGGTACGGACCGATACGTATCGGCCCCGAATCGGTTACGGACCGATACGTATCGGGTATCGGCCGATACGGCTGTGAATTCCAATCTTTCCGATATATCGGCTCGTATCCAAATCGAGGACCCCAAATCCCGGTACGTATCGGCCGAAACGGTACGTCTCGGCCGAGAGTTAAAACTATGCCTGCAATGCACTAACCCTGCAATGCACTCATTGAAAGGATTTAATCAACATTGCAGCAATAACTGTATGATCCATATGAATCCATAACATAGTTATGCGTCAGTTACAACTGACCATTTATCTATTATTACGTACATGGCAAACTATGACATAGAAGCCTCTCTCTTAACTAGATATAACATGAGGTTTTTCCCCAATTTGTTATATGATCTCTGGGAGTTTGAGGAAGGCATCTCTCAGCTGCTGAGCTCCGTTCTGCATATTTTCGCGAACAGCGTTCAGCTCGGTATTTGATTCGTTGAGGAGCTTTAGAAGATCGATGGTCTGATCTGCCTCGATTGCAGATTCAACGGTAAGTGCTTTCTTCAGCAATTCCGTCAAGCGTTGGCGAATAATCGGACCTAGATTGTTCTTGAGTTGCTTATAGGCTTCTGGTTCTACCGTTAATGGGCATTCAAATGTTGAGGGAGGACATCGGCGCTGGAACCACTCTCATGCATTCAGAAAATAAACAAGAAACAAATTCACATTTACCTTGTCATTATGAAAGATATCCAGATTTCATAGGGCAACCAAAGAAGGAAAAAAAACAATAGAATTCATAGACTGGCCTGCCATTGTTGGGGATGCAAACAACTTTCAGCAATAGAGTTCAGCAACAAAGTTTCGCGACCCGTTCAGAGGGTTCCGCGGTAGATGGTCCGCTTCCAGCACGGAGAGTTCCGCGACAGGTAGGCACGCGGTCAAGCTCGCGACAGGCAAGCTCGCGGCCGGGATGGGCGGTGGGCCGCGGCCCAAGTTGGTTGGAGGGGTCTAGCTGTCACATAGGGTTTGCTTATAAATATTAGTTGCTATATTCATTATTTCTTGAACGAGTGCACAGAGAGAGAGAGAAAATTTCTAGAGAGGGTTTCTGTCACACCCCAAAAATGAGAAGTGACCGACCGTGAACCATGAGGTTAATCCACGGAACACGCAGCCTGAATAAATCAAAGTAACCGAAAATCAAATGATCGCTTTTTCATTATTAATCAAATCAAAAGCCAAATGTGTCTCAATCATAAACATGGGGCACAACCATCCCATGAACCAAATAATATCCAGTGATCCAACAATAATAAAAAGAATTTTGTTATCTGACAATTGTTTTCAATGCGGAAGCGTTTATTAAAATAAAATTAGAATGAGACACCCTAAGGAGGTCAACCAAAATAAATCCCCGAGATGCTGCCAGAGTTCTTGCCTAACTCTCTAACTAGCCTGAAAGAGAAGTTGGAATAAATCCGTCAGCTGACGAGCTCAGTGAATAGCAAGTATGTATAATAAATAAAGTTGAAAGCGGGGATTAAAATAATTTACCATTAAATCATAATTTGGCATACGAGGTGTCCAGTAGGATAATAAATTAATCAATGAAACATTTAACCAATAAATATTCTTGGTGGTGATCACAACATTAACTCCATCAACAATGGGGAACCACAATCAAACAAACAGTACCATGGCCAAAATAAATCTCATCAAAATTGGATCCAATATCGAACTTAGAGTCACCAGGGTTGGCAGCCCATGGTACTTTTCACTACAAGAAAAATGAAAATTGGTGACAAAAAAGTGGCGACGAAATTTAATTTTGTCACTAAATGAGTATATTTGGCGACGAAAAAATAAATTCGTCACTGTTTTGACAACTTCCGTGACGATATAATTTTGTCACCAATTAAACCTATTTAGTGACGAAAAAAATATTTTCGTCACCAAAGGTACCCATTTGGCGACGAAATACATTTTTCGTCGCCGAAAGCTTAAAAAAGGTGACGAAATTATTTTTCGTCACCAAAAATAATCATTTGGGGACAAAAAATATATTTCGTCGCCAAATGAGACCAATTTAGTAAGGAAATATTTTTTTCGTCACCAAATGCTTAACTTTGGTGACGAAAAATATATTTCGTCGTCAAACGGGTGCCTTTTGTGACGAAATTTATGAATTGCGCTTTGTCACTAAATGTATTTTGGACATAACTCTTTACTAAAAATTCCGATTGAGATAATTCAAATTGGGTTTGAACAATAACTCAATTGCCTACAACTTTCATGTTTATCAAAATTGCTAATTTTAATGTTTAAAGGTTTAAAATTACATTCGAAATATATTTTCATGTTAAACATATATGTTATATATTAGACATTTCAAATATTTATTGAAAATCGTGTGTGGTGCAGTTGGTCGGAGCTTATGCAAAAAACTCAAGAGACTCGGGTTCGAAACCCAGTAGGAGCAAGAATGAAGGATATTTTTTCCATATGAAAACGTCTTTTGCAACAAAAAATTTCGTCACCGATTTCTTATATTGGTGACGAATTTTTTCGTCGCCGAAAGGAATAATTGGTGACAAAAAATTTCGTCATAAAAAAGAACAATAGGTGAGGAAAAAAATTTCGTCACCAATTATTCACTTTTTGGTGACAAAATATTTCGTCATCAAAAGGCATTATAGGTGACGAAAAATAGATTTCGTCACCAGGTAGGAATCCTCGACAACCTTTAGTCGACAAATTTTTTTTCGTCACCTATATTATTTGTGACGAAAAACATGCAATTTGTGACGACTTTCATTCGTCACCCAACGTAATTTTTCTTGTAGTGTTTCCCTAAGACGATCCGGCGAAAGAAAGCCGTTGAGCATTAGGGTCACCGGTCTAACACGGTCTTTTCCCCAATGGCCAGGGTCACCAACACGAGAAGGAATAAGTTCCCTGGACTTCCGAAATAAATGTTCATATTAATATCCACCAAGATCTCACCAAAAAGAATATTATCAATTGATCTCAGAAAATTCATCGCATGCCAATTTATAGAACAACTTATAAATAGTTTTGAGTCTCCAAATAACATTCATATAAATTTCCGAAGGAAAATACTTTTAAGGGACACAGGAAACTTTCGAATATACGTAACATACTTAACTACTCACCTGGGTCCAAAAGTAATGCAATCGAACAACGCAAAACGAGCCTAACCTGAACCAAGAATCATAGAGCAATATTATCACTAACTGAATTCGGACTAATGTAAAATTAGAATTAACCAATTCTAGAACTAACTCACTGAAGCCACCAGAACCGTACAAAACCTAAACTTTAATTTTCAACTCCAACAACATGCCTCCCATGCAGCCACCTATTTCCCTTCCAAAAATCAATTTGTCCACACACCACATGTACCTATAACACGTACACAATCAAGGCCCAAGGCCATTTGGTTCCCTTCCCCACTGTGAATAACCAATATCATAGCCCCACACTTGGCCATTATTTCCCACGCCAAGCACAACACTCGATCGACACACGATCTCACCCATTTTACACAAACCATGACAGCACATGCACGCCACCACCCAACTCACAACACACAATCACCGAGCCTCGAACACCCTCTCTCTCGTTCTGTCTCCCAACACACTCACAACCACAAATAAAATCCAATATATAAATTCTCTACCAGTGCTCAATTCATGAACCCGATGTTTTCTTAAAAGAGGAAACAAAGAGAGACGAAGAACGAAATTACGTCAAGTGAACCCAGCGGAAATCTCCTCCGGCTGCAGCAGCTCTCTCTCAAAAAGTTCTCTCAATCTCTTATCACAAACGTTCTCTCCAAATAAAAACCCTACACGGTAAACATAACTCCTAACTTTGTAAAACTACCCACTACTCCCTATATTATAGCTATATAGCCAACTAACGTATTCTAAATAAGATTGACTAACCAAATAATTTAATAATTAGACTTGTGCCCTCAAATTAATAATAACGCACATAGTAACTATATTGCGCAGAAAAGAAAATTGCTAATTAGGACCCACACCATAAAACTCCCAATTAATAAACGGCCAAAATAATTAATAAAATAAATAAAATTTCTAGGCCGTAACAGTTTCTAGTGAGAGAAAGTGCAAGAGAAAATTTTTCTCAGAGAGAAATGAGAAGAGTTGTAATCTTTGGTTTTCTTTCGTTCATAGTGGACTGGTGTGGCTCTCGGGGACGTAGGCAAGTTGCCAAACCTCGTATATCTGTGTGTTCTATTTTTCTGTTCCTCTTTCTCTTCCTTTTTCTCTGGTTTGTTTTCTGTGACGATAGTATTCCAAAATCTTGAGTGTTTTTGTTTGTTGTGAGTTGAGCGCGAGGCTCCGATTTCCCAACAGCCATATCATTGTGTATGGATTTTCTTGTACAGCATTACCCTCGTTAGTTTGGTTTTCATCACGAGCGTCTGCCGGGGCAGAAGGCCTAAACCCATATGTAACCTCTATGTCGGAGTTTGAATCATCTGAAAAACAAAATATATATTACAGAGAAAATCATTAGCCGTCAAATATTTCACGCCAAGGAACTTTTGAAAAGGAACAAAATAATTTATTTGAGTCACTGTTAGATTGTTAATCTCCGACCCATCTAAAAGCGCCTTAAGCTATTAGAACGAGGGGCAACGTTATTATTTATATTCTCAACACGAATCCTACATGAAAATCAAGACAACACTGATCAATTAGCATTTGGAAACCTGAAGATTATAAACAAAGCTGGTATCATATAAGAACTATCCAAAACTGAACTGAAAGACGAACAGAGCTGGACCTCACCCGGATTGACAGCGACGTTGTTACTCCAATTGGCCATAGTTGAAGGGAAATTGGCCAGTAGGAGTAGGAGGAGGAGAAGGCAGTGGTAGTAGTTGAGGTGGCGGAGGTATTCCATTTTACCCTTTCAGGTGTTCTTTCAAGGTTTGAGGGGCTTGGCTTATACTGAGACAAGGTCAGTAGTGAGGGACTGATATTTCAACCAGTCACAGACCACAAGTATAAGTAGAATTTCGGGTTTTGGGTACCGAAGGGTGCAAGATCCAACTTACGCGTACCTCGACTAAAACTTGGGAGACCAATCCCTCCATTTAGTAGCATGAGCTAGCCCATTTAAAGTAAAAAAATGAAGAAGAAAAGGTCGTAAATAAAATGACCTTACAAGAGTTGATAGCACTTAAAAGGTTTTGAACCTGCAACCTAGCTAGGAGGAAAACAAATCCTTGAGTCGCAACCCTGGTCCCCTTTGGTTACAAGAGTAATTAGTTGATTGTCACTTGTTAATGTTGTTGAGCAGTAAGTTTCAATGGGGGCACTGCAAAATTGAAGGTGACCATTTGTACCTTTCTGTTTTTTTTTTCTCAACAAAGATAAAAAAAATTATTAATCAAAGGATGAAAAAAAATACAATAAAAAAATATCCCATATGGTCAATCGTCAATAATTACCGATGACACTTAACCAAGGCCCTGATCAGGCAATGAATGTGATGGTTAGAGCATCTCCAGCTAGCAGAGATAACAAACACCAAACTAGTATAATTCAACTTTCAAATCCACCTTCTCTATCCACAAATTTGTTACCTCCCACCAACCTTGAAACACCAAATTTATAATATTCTATTCTTTTTGTATTTACCTTTTTTTTTCTCTTTTTAATGTTGGGTTTGCATTTACTTTTTGGTGAAGAAAAATGTTACCATTGATTTTATAATTGAAAGTGAATAATATAGTAATTTTTTTTAACAGAATTAATTGGCGCACAGAACTTACAATCTAATGTGTAGGAGTAATTATTATTCAGTGGGGGAAGAGAGAGAGAGAGACACACTGCACGCGAGCTTATGCCCAATACAACCGTGAGTTTGCCCCTCAGAATACTTCAGTCTATCGATAAATGAGAAAAAATATCCTACTCACATAAATGTTCTTAGTAAAAGTTCAGAAGTACAAATTAAAAAAATATTACTCCTTATGTTCCCAAATAATAGTCAAGTAGTTTATTTTGAGATGTCCTTTAATAAGTGTCTATTTTAAAAAATTAATGGGTAAAAATGTATACAATTATTATTTTGTCCTTTTGAAAAATTAATGGCTAAAGAGTTAGTAATAGGTAAAAGTGGAGGATAATGATGAAAAGTGAAAGTAAAAGTTAATGTGAAATATATAATGATGATGTTTCCTTAAGGGAGTATCACTTAAAAATGGACGAAATGAATAATAGCAATATTTCACGAGAGCTATTTTGTTCACACTTGCCTAATTGGATGCATAAGGGTAACTTCACTTACATTTAGTGAGCCATGTTACGGATCCTGATTTGATGATTAAAATCTTTTAGTATTTTGTATAAAATGATTTGTTAGAAAATTATAAAAAATTAGCTCAATTGGGTAGCAGTAAGTGCTTAATCAAATTTTTTAATTCTTGGGAGTAGAATATCTGGTCCGTTACACTGAAATTTAAAAATGTTGTGTTTCTATTTGAAAAATTCAAACTTTTTTTTATATAGTTTAAAGAACCCGTTGATATCTAGTATCTTGTTGGAAAAAATTAAATTTTTTGAACCAAAATGCGTTGTTTCCGGCTCTCATTTGGGTGGACCAGATGATCCTTTTAGGACAAAAGGAGTATTTAATACCAAAAAAGTACACGTGTTCTAAATTTAAGCAATTCATTTGTTTGATACTTTATGTTAACTGTCCTAATAAGTATGAGTTTTTTTTAACCTAATTCTGAATTTTTTTTGATTGAAGTGCGTGTAGGATGTACCTCAGTAACTGGCTACTTTGCTGTAGTTATGTGATGTTTGAGAAAATTAACAGAAGAATAAACTTTTTTTTTTATAAGTAACAGAAGAATAAACTTATTACTACTATAATTAATTTTGTACGGGATAAATGAAATTACTAATTAATTACTAGGAAATTAGTAATTTCTTAAATGATACTTATTTTCTATATATTAAACTGTGAGCCTTCTATATATAGATGGCCGGAGTCTGTGCTTAGCTCAAACCCAAATAGAAAATCCAAAACCATTATCACCCAAACCTCACCCACCCAACTGAAATGAGTGAAGGAGAGAATGACTATGCGAAGGATCTTCCGCAGCTATACACCGTCGCTGGAAAAATCTATGAAGGTACCCAGAAATCTGAATCCTTCTTCTCCTCAGCTTGTATTTACAGGGTGCCCGAAGATCTTCGGAAGCTGAACGAAAGTGCCTACACCCCTCGCCTTATCGCTATCGGCCCTCTTCACCGAGAAGATAAACACCTCCAAACACCCTTGCAACACGTCAAACTAAGCTACACAAATTACCTACTCTCTCGACTGACCCCAAGAATGGAGGACCAGCAGGAATTAACCGCAGGAATGGAGGAGGAATTAGCAAAGCAGAAAAAGCTCACGGTTCTACAGAAATGTTTAGCGGAATTGAAGACATTGGTACACGATGCAAAGAAATGCTACGCAGAAGAAGTTACACTGGATGAGGAAACGATGTTGATCGATGGTTGTTTCATCCTCGAATTTCTCTACAGATATCGCATCCGAACCCAAACGGTAATTAAGGAAGCTAAAAGCATCAGATCTTTTATCAGTTGATGAAACTTACTCTTGTTTTTTTCCCCCTCCCTCAATTGCTACTTTTAGCATCTTTTTAAGTAGCTCAATTAAAATACTCTTTCATACTATGTAACATGCTTTATACGTGAAGGTCAATAATAACATTCCCTTTCGGGGGTGTGGTGGCATATGATTTGTCAATACTAATATTTTGAAATTCTAGTTTTTAAAAGGGATTATTCCCTTTATACTTCCTCGTGAAGTACAATTAAGTGTAATCTACCTGTGCAAACGAATATTATTTCTCCCCAATTACTAGAAAAGGCGATAATGTGTTTTTTCTCACCCACAGAGTAAAGTTGGTGAGGAATTAATTAATTTCCACGTTAATCATTTGCTTTAATTTCAAAAACGCGGGAAAAGTTTTTTCCTCACCTTATGAGTACAATTTGCGTGGAACAAAAACATATAATCCACAAAATCTATGTTTCATCAAAGAAAGGATACAATATATTTGCAGTGAAATGTACTTTCCTTGCTAATTTTTTTAATAAACCAAACCCCCCCCCCCAAAAAAAAAAAAAAAAAATCCTTCGCCAAACGTGTACCATTTGCAAGGAAAAAGAAATTTGTCCCTAGATTTCTTCGCGTTAGCTAGGCTTCTTTTGTTGAAGTTGTAAGTATCAAATTAATCCAAATAATTTGTTAGATAAATCAAGCTATAAAATTTAATTAATGATTTTGTATTTCAAAAAGCAGGTACCACAATCAGATCCTATTTTTTGTAACAGTTTGACCCGCTACAAAGTGCAAAAAGACTTGGTACTTCTTGAGAACCAGATTCCTTTCTTTGTGCTTGAGAAATTGTTTCGTCTCATTGTCGATCAGATCCCTAATCGTCTGAACAATGACTGGTCGCTCCCCGATTATGTGGGGTGGTGCTATAGGGAACGGATGAGTCCACTCCCAAATTCAGACAACAGTAGTAGTATTAGCGCCAAAACTAGGTGTTCGCCCCGTGACTGTGTCCTATGGATTTTTGGCGACAAATGGGTAAACTCTACAACAAAAGAAGGAAAAGAAGAAGAAGACCGTAATGCTAAGTACTATCATATCCTCCATAACCGACATGATGGTTGCCTAACTTGCCTTCCTAATGATCTAAAAGAACAGAAAAAATTTAATTATAGAGAAATGCCTTCGGCATCAGAACTCGTCTATGCAGGAGTCAAGTTTGTTCCCGATCCAGGAAACAATCTGTTCAAGTTCAAGTTCACTGAACCTAAAGGCCTATTTTGGTGGTGTCGTAGGGCTCGTTTCGAAATCCCACCACTCGCGATATACAACAGCACGGAGTCATACTTCAGGAACTTCATTGCCTTTGAACAGTGCTGCCTTGGCGTTACGCGGCACGTTTCGTCCTACGCGGGCGTCATGGACACGCTCGTGAACACCGATAAAGATATTCAAGTGCTCGAAAAAGCCGGAGTCCTGAGGAACCACTTGGGTGCCACCCAGGACGCCACCGATCTATTCAACAACCTGTGCAAGGAAATTGTTTTTGGAGATTACTTCCTTGACACGTGCAGCAAGGCCACCGAGTATAGCAAGCGTTTTTGGCCGAAGAATATGGCGCACGTGAGACGCACGTATTTTGATTCTCCGTGGACGTTCATAGCTTTCGTTGTCGGCTTCATTGCTTTTGTCATATCCTTGGTTGGATTCGTCCGCGATTCCATTAAAAAAGGCTAATGTAGCTGTTAAGAAACGAAGAGATCTGATGGGGTTAATAAATCAAGTGGGTCAAAAATTGGGTGTTCATATACATATATTGATGGTGTAGTAGGAAGTAGTATTGTACGTGCATCTATAACTAGTGTGTTTGTGTGATGTATATTGAGAGAGAGACACAGAGAGAGAGAGAGAGCTAGCTGTGGTATCGCCTTTGGGAGATTCCATTCCTCGATCCCCTATTGTTTGTGTGTGTGATCAAATGTGTGTTGTATTATTTATTTTTATGTGTTGTATTATTTTGGAAGAAGTGGTAATAATAATATGGGTGTTATGTAATTATAATCTCTTATTTCCCTTCGGATAATCATCAACATTTTGCCATGTTCTTTGTAGAAATATGATAGATGAGATTCACTTAGCTTTGTGTCCTCTCTGTTCTTTGTACCTTGAAACCCATCAGCACTTATTTCTTCATTGCCATTTTTCTTGGAGTGTTTGGTCAATAATTCTAGATTGGTGGAAAATCAAATGGGTTTGTCCAGTTTCGGTACCATCTCTAGCTCGCTGGTGGTTTGCAAATGGGTTTACCAGGTTGGAGAAACACATTTGGGAGGCTTGCTTCTAAGCAACGTTATGGTCCCTATGGTTGGTAAGGAATGACTACATTTTCAACAACTCAACAAAACAAGCCTGGGAAGTGGGAGAGGTAGTGAAAGCAAGGGTCGCAATGTGGATGAAGGCAAAGTTCAATATCAAGGTCTACACCGTGGAGGAGTTCAAGGTCTTTTTAGATGGAATCCGAAAACTAAGATTGTAAGGTAGTTAATTTACTGGTGTGCCATCCAACTATCTGTTGGATGCGTGTGTATTTTTGGGTGTATCCTTTGGTGTTTCAAAGCTCTGTGAGCTAGGTGTCTTCCCTCGATGTACCCCTTCGAGTAATATAAAATTGTTCCGTTTTGCCGAGCAAAAAAAAAACATTTTGCCATGTTTTTCAAGTAGAATTGGAAGAGTATCTCTAAGGGAATGTTTCTCATCAGTGGATGGCTATAATCTATAATGAAAGAGATCCAAATTTGTGTCCGGATGGTTTCACTTGCATTTTTAAAAGGGATTATTCCCTTTATACTTCCTCGTGAAGTACAATTAAGTGTAATCTACCTGTGCAAACGAATATTATTTCTCCCCAATTACTAGAAAAGGCGATCAAATGTGTTTTTTCTCATCCACAGAGTAAAGTTGGTGAGGAATTAACTAATTTCCGCATTAATCATTTGCTTTAATTTCAAAAACGCGGGAAAAGTTTTTTCCCTCGTTAGTCAAGTTTTTTCCTCACCTTATGAGTACAATTTGCGTGGAACAAAAACATATAATCCACAAAATCTATGTTTCATCATCGAAAGGATACAATATATTTGCGGAGAAATGTACTTTCCTTGCTAGTTTTTTTAATAAACCCCCCCCCCCCCCCCAAATAAAAAATCCTTCGCCAAACGTGTACCATTTGCAAGGAAAAAAAAATTTGTCCCTAGATTTCGTCGCGTTAGCTAGGCTTCTTGAAGTTGTAAGTATCAAATTAATCCAAATAATTTGTTAGATAAACCAGGTTATACAAATTTAATTAATGATTTTGCATTTCAAAAAGCAGGTACCACAAACAGATCCTATTTTTTTGTAACAGTTTGATCTTCTACAAAGTGCAAAAAGACTTTGTACTTCTTGAGAACCAGATTCCTTTCTTTGTGCTTGAGAAATTGTTTCGTCTCATTGTTGATCAGATCCCGAATCGTCTGAATAATAACTGGTCGCTCCGCGATTATGTGGGATGGTGCTATAGGGAACGGATGAGTCCACTCCCAAATTCAGACAACAGTAGTAGTATTAGCGCCAAAACTAGGTGTTCGCCCCGTGACTGTGTCCTATGGATTTTTGGCGACAAATTGGTAAACTCTACAACAAAAGAAGGAAAAAAAGAAGAAGAAGAAGGAGAAGACCGTAATGCTAAGTACTATCATATCCTCCATAACCTACATGATGGTCGCCTAACTTGCCTTCCTCATGATCTAACAGAACAGAAAAAATTTAATTATAGAGAAATGCCTTCGGCATCAGAACTCGTCTATGCAGGAGTCAAGTTTGTTCCCGATCCAAGAAATAATCTGTTCAAGTTTAAGTTCACCGAATGTAGGGGTTCGATTAATCGGGACCTTGACTGTGGTATCAGGCTAGGTTCCTTCCTCCGCTGCTCCGTTCTTCTGTCGCCTGACCTGCAACAAGTCACTAGGGCTTTGGCTGCCTAGTGACCCTCCGATGATTAAGTTAGATCTCAGGGAAGGTGTTTAGGTCTAGGGTTAGGATGGTATTGCGTACCTTTCTCAGGTGTGTATCACTTCGTATTTATAGACCTAGGTTTGCTTGGTCTTCACGCTAGCGCGTGGTGAGTACGCTCGGGTAACCGCCTCGGGTGACGTCACATATGACATGGGGGGCGAGGTGGTTACGGAGCACATGGGACAGATCTCAATGATTGTGCCAGCTGCCTGGGGGGCATGATCCCCATAGGTCCCACTCGTGGAAACCGTTACCGCCTGGAAGCTTCTGGGAGCTCGGGGGCATCCAGTGAACCGATGCTCCGAAGTCAATAATAACCGAAGCCCAGGCAACGACCGAGGTGCCTCCCGAAGAGAGCTAGTCAGAGGACCTCGGCCCGTACCCTAGCCGCTGGTTTAGGATTTGCACCCCGGTTACCGAGCCTATAACCTAGGGCCTTACAATAGCCCCTCAACTTCCGGAGTGCCATTCTGGTCTTCGGGGAGTTGATTCCTCTGACGGACTAGCGCGATCGGGCTTTTAACCGATGAAATGCTCTGGAGAAGAACCGAGCGGCCTTTGCGAGAGCCGAGCCGCCTGCTTCTGCCCTAGGAGCCACGTGTCAGTCATCGCCGAAATGAGTGACATCATACGTCGCCTCGGCACGTGAAATGCCGGTTGATTGGTACGAAACGTCCTTTCAGGGCACGTGTCGAGGCGTGAATGGCTCGGTACGCGGCGCACCTGACCTCGGTTCAGAGCTCTGATTGCTGACCGCTTGATGAAGGCACGCGTCGAAGATCCAACGGTTCGGTTGGCGACGCTTCGTTTCCCGCGCGACTCCTCGTACGCTCCACTATAAATTCAGAGCCTTTAGAGAGAGAAAGCTACTCAAACCTTCTGACGCCGTCGAACCGCCGCCGCCGTGTTTTGCAAACTTCGGATCGCTATTTCGAGCACTTTGGCAGCAGATCTCCTCTCCAGATTCGGGTATGTTGATCTTTGTCAATCAACCTTCAAGTTTTAGTACTTTTCTTCTCGTTTTTCAAAGTTTTCTGAGCGCATTGGGGCGGGAACGCCACTTGCAACCGTCTGGTGCGCGGCGGCGCTGGCGCCCGCCGCTGCTGTTCTTGTTCTTCCCGAGGCCCACATTCTTCCCGAGGCCTAGATTCTTCCCGAGGCCTATCTTCAACCTTTGGACAAATGAAAAGTGCAATAGTCCCCCGAGGACCCTTTCCGAGGAGGGAAGAGTCTTTAAGAGTGACCGAGGACCGTAGATTCCGAAGAGTGAGGACCATCTCGCTCCGAGCGCTAGGACCTTTTGCTCTCCCCTAGGCATATAGCTAACGGGTTTTGCACATTGTAGACACCCCAATTTAGGCTTTTCAAAATTCCTTGACTTGTGGCTCGGAGGCTCCCCGATGATGGCTTTGGATTGAAACAAGCCTGGTATCGATCGGAACATTGCTCCTTGGAAGATTGAAGAAGGATTAAAAATGGTTAAAAATGTTTTCAAGCGCTTGGGAGCAATCCTAAGCGCTCAAAACTATTTCACAAAACCTCTGGCCTGGCTCTTTCTCGAGCGCTCGAGAGTGAGGTCCCGAGCGCTCGAGAGTGAGGTCCCAAGCGCTCGGGAGTAATCCCAAGCGCTCGAGACTCTTCTGTTGCCCAATGCATGGCTGTATCACCCACTCACTTTGCAAATCATCATTACAGCCACTTTCAGCCCGCCGATGGCTCATTCCACACTCAACCTCTGGTAGGAAGATATTCAGGCCAAAGATTTACCCATTAAACAAATGTTTTATCAAAACCATTTGATTTTCAAAAACCATTGGATGTTTTGCCTATAAATATGCCTGGCTTTTCAGTTAGGGAAGAGGAGGAGAGGAGACCACGAAATTATCAGCCCAGAGCACCCTTAATCTCTGCTCTCTTTCTCTCTCTAGCCAAAGATCAAAAACCTCCAAACTCTCTTCCAAATTTCAAAGGTTTTGCAAAATCACCAAGGAAAAGGGCAAGAAATCCAGATTACCCATCTGATCTCTTGCACTCTCCTCACTCCGCCCACATTTCAAAGGCACACCAAGGAGCAAGGTTCAAGGAAAAGGTAGAACTCTTACCTTTGATCATAACTAAAGGGCTGTTCTTCCCTTCTGAGGGGGGTCTCTCAGCCTGACCCAGTCTTCAATACTGGGTGCATGGTTGGGAGACCCTAGTGTAAAAACAAGAGCAATGGGGCACAAGAAAATATTTTCACAAAACCCTTACTGGAACTACTCCCAAGCGCTCGAGAGTGCTCCTGAGCGCTCGGGACTGTTCCAGGTCTCATGCATGGCCCCCTTTGTGACACAGTAAGTTGGAAATGATGTGTTGATCTTAAATGAATGGTTTCGTTTTGGCATGCATGCACAGAAAGCCATTTTTCCTCAAAATAGAACCATTTTCTTACAAAGATTTCATGGAAGAGCAAGGCTCCTTTTGTTTAAAGTTAAAAGAATCAGTCATTTCAGAGAAACATAAAAACAAGGGCCTTTGCATGTCAAGATGGAACCATTTCCTGTTTGAGAGTAAGCTGGTATGCAGCTCACTCCCAAGCGCTCAGAACCATTCTAGAGCGCTCGGGAGAGCATGCATGTCATTGCTTCCCATTTCTCAGCCTGCTGTGTTACCTGGTCTCTGCATGCATTAGTGTGGCCTGTTGCTCTTTTAAATTTGTAGATCTAGCCTTGTTAAGGCAGGGATGCATGATTTGAAAGGTTGAAGGCTTAGCTTGGTCTTTTAAGTCCTCTGCTGAGCCAGTAGTGTGCTTTATATTCATTTCAGTTCCTATTTTAGCATTGTATCCTGTCTGTGCTAACAAAGCTTGCAGGTTGATCAGAGCTCCCAAGCGCTCGGGACTTCTCTCGGGCGCTCGAGAATGAAGTCAGTGACAGATCCTCAGTTTCTGTAATCATGCATTTTGCTCACTTTCATCTAATCATCCACTGTACAACTGCACATGCATGCAATTCTTACCTGTTATAACTGTGGATACTTGCTAAATGATCTAATGAAACAAAATCCCCTTTTGAAAAATCCCACAAACGTTTAGTAGAGACCGATCTCGAATCGGGCGAGGGGGGTGCCGTAAAACCCTTCCCCCTTCGTAACATGGCTTCCGAACCCTTGAAACTGATCTCTGGTTTTCAACTTCAAATCAATTGGTTTTCCAAACGAAACGGTTTCTCGGATGATATACCGCAAATCTGGGTGGCGACTCTTCAAATCAAACCAAAACGACTCTTCAAACGGTGTATTTCTCTTCAAAGCGGCACCAAGAACAAAACAAAAAGAGCGACATTCGTATTTTTCTTCTTCGAGAGCGGGAAAAATATAATTTTCGGGCATAGCAGCCCACAGTGGCCACTCTGCTGGGGAGAAGTTTAATTAATACTTGAGAAAAGTTGGTTTGTTGATAAAACGGCCCGCTTTTCTTGAATGTCAGTTAAACTGGTGAGCCAGGCTTGAAAAACGTTTGTGGGATTTTCAAAAGGGATTTTGTTTCATTATTTATTTATTGTATGTATATATCTTGTGCAACCCCGCTGTTGTGTTTCGGCAATCCTACCCGGCTTGCCGGTGATGGGGAATCCCGGAATGCTCAGCAACCCTCGACCGTGATGAGTCATCTCTACCGTTTGTACCATTATTGGGTGTACGCTCAATAGTGGGAGGTATACTTTGACTCTAGTCCGGGGAACCCTCTTCAAGCCAAAACCAGCCTTTGTACATGTTTAGAAAGCAATAGAACCTTCCAAACTAGGACAGGAATCCGCAGGGTAGGATTATATGCTATATCCTGCCTATATGTTACTGCTTTCTGCATCTCACCATGCATCTCATTCATATCATGCCGTCATGCTGTCCGTCCAATTTCGTGTCATAATCTCACTCGCACGGTCTGTAGAAGGTTGCCGAGGCCTGATGATGAATCGTGCACCCCGGTGTACGTTGTTTAACTACATGAGTCCTTAGAACAAGGAGACTTTGGGAAATCAGGATGTTACTAAGTCCTTGACTAATGCCTAATCGAAATTTCAACGGAGAACGAAGAATAACAAGGAAAACAGCGCCGTGATGCCACTTTACTTACACCACCTTGGCTAATGACACAGTGTCACTGACACCACGATGGTTGGGGTATCACGCCGTCTATACTAAGTTATTCCAAGTTCAAAATTGAGACTTCGAATGAGAACTAGTTGAATACTTAGTTCATTTTGACATCTCTTAGAATTTGTCGTTCTGAACGAAGGATACACCCTAAAAGAAATTCTGAGAAATTAGGCAACCTTCGAAAGACCGTAATCTCATCACGCTTGCACATCGCACCTTGCATCTTACGCTTGCTTTCATGGCGCATATAGAACTCCTACGCTTGCTTGCGCATCTTGTTTAGGATCGCCTTGACCAATGATGAGTCGTGCTTTTTGAAGGCACGTTGTTGAAATTAATTAGTCCTTGGAATGACGAGGTTTTAGGGATATCAAAATTCGTTAAGTCTTCTATACATTTTTCAATCATGGATTCAATGAAAATTAACAAAACAATTAGGCTACAATGTCGAGATACCCACACCACCCAGGCTAATGGCGCCATGCCACTTACGCCGCCCCAGTTACGGTATCATGTCATTTACGCTAAACGGTTTTTGAAACCAGAACAGAAACTTCAAGTGAAAAATATTAAAGGCTTAATTTCTCTTGATGTCTCTCAAGTCTTGTCATTCCTAATCAAAGGATACACATTCAAAAGAATCTCTGAGGACTAAGGCAATCCTTCATAGGATGTCATTTCTTGAGTCAGGGTCTAGGAGACCATAAATCCATGGAGTTTGGGATAACTCCGGTGTTCGCCGTGCCCGAACGGCTCCCTTTAGTTTAGCCTTAGGTGCATCTTCCAGCAGTCTTATTGCTCTGTCTCGGATGGTCTTAGATAAGGAGATTGGCTTTGATTCCCAGCGTGCGGAATTTAACCAGCCTGACACCGACCTACCCGTGACTGTTGGAACTATCCGCAAAGTTCGATCCCTTGAGTCGACGATGACAACGCGTGAATGACGATTCTTTTATTAAATACACATTTTTCAATAAATCATAACAGGGGCACATTCTGAGTCCGCTCTTTACTTTACTGTCAGCACTGGGCCACCCATTCTACACAAAGCCATACCACCTTCTCCGACCACCTCGAAATGACAGGGCAAACAGAGCTGGTTGAGCTGAAAAGGGCTGTAGACGAAATGAGTCAGAAAATGGATAAGCTGACAGCTCTATTGCAAGGGCTGATTGACGTTTTCACCTCCGCCATGTCAAATCCAGATCTGGGACTAAATGCTGGTGAAGCCAGGATCAAAGAAACCCCACAAACCTATCACCCTCCAACCGCCGGGATCAAGCCATGCTCAAAAGCGAAACTCTCGGACATGTTCAAAGACTTGATGGAATTCCATGATGCCAAGAATCGCTCAAATAAGAATACTGGATCCTTGTTTGAAACTGGTACTAAAAGGGAAGGTGTGCACATTGATGAGAGCAACCCCAAGAGCAAAAGAGTGTTATGCAGTTGCGAAGCAAGCAAAGCTTTCACCAAAGGTCCAATCAGCATCCCCATGAACCCTCAACCCGGCTGCAAAATCCCACCAAGGATCTTCTCCCGCTTTCCTGTACCTTTATCCTCAGTTTATTAGAAGCTCCTCGAAGCCGGCCTCATCCAGCCGCTCCCGCCAACTCCCCTACCTCGAAAGCTCCCGGCGTCCCACAACCCAAACGTCCATTGTGCCTTTCACCAATATACCGGCCATCCCACCAATAACTGCTTCCGTCTCCGCCACGAGATCCAAGATCTCATCGACAACGGTACCATCACAGTGCCCGGCCACAGATTTGGAGGAGGATTTTGAGTGCAGTCAATCCACGAATGGAACTTCTCACGAGTTTGGGAAGCTTTTGAGTTTCAAGTCAAGTCTTAGTCTTTCAATTTCGAGTCAGTTTGTATCGTCAGTCTTTCAGGCTTTCGTGTCGGTACGTTTTCAAATTCGAGTTTGTAGTAAAAAAAAAATGAAAGACCAAAAAGAGAGTCAGTTTCGTAGGTCTGAACTACGTTATGACCTGATTCCTTTGCAAGAAGGATACGTAGGCAGCCTTATCCCGAGGCCCGGTCATGTTCTTTCGAGTCGATCCCAAAATTTGGTCATTTTCATTAGAGTCGGTCCCAAAATTCTGTCAGTCCTGTCTTTCTAAGTCAATGTCAAACCTCTTGAGTCGAAATTGTGATAATAAACTCGTGTTTTGTGATAATCCCTTAACTTGGAATTGTTTTTCACCGTCAATTGAGAAATTAAGACACGAGGTATTTTGCCTTTGCGAGAAGAAGAATTTCATGGGACCATTCCCTGACGCCGTGAAGAAGCAACGCCTTGGCCCAAGAAAAAGCTCGCTAGATCAAAACCTCAAAATGTGATCTAGGCAAAAGTTAGAGCACACAAATCTCTTAGACTGCATCTAGGATCCAGTTATCAAAGTTGTGCAATTCAAAATGAAGAAAGGCATTCTTTTCTTTTATCACACGCTTGAAGATATATATCCATTGATAACCCCCTTTGAGCCTAAATCAATTTCTTTGAAAGAACCCAGCTAGGCAGCTATCCCCCACACTGGGGTGAAATAAAGAAGACGAAAGTGCCAGACACCTGACCATCATCGGCGCGTCAGGATTCAAAGCGCAAAAGTGCCAAATGCATACGCACACTTGAGATGCAAAACATTGAAGAAAAATTAGAGAAAACTCAAAAATCAACTAAAGTTCCAAACACATCGGCACAACAAGTGTGAAGGAAAGCAAATGAAAGAAGGTGCCCGTCAAAAGCAAAAAGGGCACAAAAATATTCAAGATGGCTGCTAGCTCTCGGAACCCCAAGAAAATGAAAAATGTTGAGCCTATTATCCTTTCTTTGTTAACCCGAACCTTGGCCACGTTACAACCCCTAATAAAGTCCTTTCAGATTGGAAAACACAACTGGATAATAAAACATCCTAGACAATAGGAGAAAACAAGAAGGAGCACCAAGGCATTTCATGAATCCTGTAACGTCCGAGCTGGGGCATTTTCTAAAGCCATGGGTTGTCATCAGCAACCTGGGGCATGGTTCGCGGTAAAAGTCCTCGTGTTTTGCCAAAACATTTCAAAGCCTCGAATGGGAAAATCATCAAAACTTGATTTTATCATGACAATTTCAAACATTAAATCCTCAAATAATCAAAGTGTCTCGTCCGGTCAAATCAAACTCCTCATCCAGTCTTGTTCATCATTGAGAGTCTTTCTTGTCCTTCGAGTCATCTATGCCTTGTCCAAATTCACACAAGGTCATTAAGGTCCCAACTTGTGAAAGAAACTCCAATACGTGGAAGAACCCGCACTTCTGCTCAAGACAAAATTGGTTGCCAAAACTATCAGTGGAAGCAAGGAAAAGGATCAGAACGAAGGACTGTCACTCACTGGGGCACATCAGCCCAATGCCATCAATCACTGCAAGCGTACAGCCGACCTCAAGATTGGGGCATGAATGCTTGGAACTCAAGCCCTGATCAAAGCCAACCTCAAACCAGCTCCAGCACAAGCCCAAAGACGAACTCCATCCCAAATCCCAAGATCCTGAGAATACCGGTCCATTGGCCAAAAGACAACAAAGCAGAAAGGGTACTCGGACATGTCCATTGTTGTTTTTCAAAACTAAAAATCATCAGTGTTGTCAAAAGTCGAAACACGGGTCTCACTTTCTAACCACGACCCCCCACGGTCGCCTTCTTCCTTCATATTCGTCAACATGACTGCACATCTCTTGCCATAGATTTGGCATTGTCCTGAGGGACACCCTTTAATTTCAGATTCAAGCTTCCTCCAAAATTCAAGCTTCTTCCAAAAATTCAAGCTTTTTCCAAAAATTCAAGCTTTTCAGATTCAAGCTTCTTTTAAAAATTTAAGCTTTTTCCAAAAATTCAAGCTTCTTCCAAAAATTCAAGCTTTTCAGATTCAAGCTTCTTCCAAAAATTCAAGCTTTTTCCAAAAATTCAAGCTTTTTCCAAAAATTCAAGCTTTTCAGATTCAAGCTTCTTTTAAAATTCAAGCTTCTTCCAAAAATTCAAGCTTTTCAGATTCAAGCTTCATTCGCCACCCTTCATCCCCGGTTTTCTCCAGGATCTACCCCGCCATAGATTTGGCGCTGTCCTGAGTGACACCTTTCTATCATTTGCTTGCATGTCTGCATGTTTGCATTTGCCCCAAAGAACTACGCTGGTCTGATCCTTGCAGAAAAGGGTACGTAGGCAGTCTGAAAAGACGCGACCACATGCATCAGATGTTTGTATCTTTACTTGCATTTGATTTCGAGTTGAGGATTTGATTTGGCTCGAATTGGGCTGTCTCAATCTTTGGACGGCGCTCGTATCTAGATGTGATGCTGAGCGTCGCCCAAAGAGGGGCAACTGTAGACACCCCAATTTAGGCTTTTCAAAATTCCTTGACTTGTGGCTCGGAGGCTCCCCGATGATGACTTTGGATTGAAACAAGCCTGGTATCGATCGGAACATTGCTCCTTGGAAGATTGAAGAAGGATTAAAATGGTTAAAAATGTTTTCAAGCGCTTGGGAGCAATCCTAAGCGCTCAAAACTATTTCACAAAACCTCTGGCCTGGCTCTTTCTCGAGCGCTCGAGAGTGAGGTCCCAAGCGCTCGGGAGTAATCCCAAGCGCTCGAGACTCTTCTGTTGCCCAATGCATGGCTGTATCACCCACTCACTTTGCAAATCATCATTACAGCCACTTTCAGCCCGCCGATGGCTCATTCCACACTCAACCTCTGGTAGGAAGATATTCAGGCCAAAGATTTACCCATTGAACAAATGTTTTATCAAAACCATTTGATTTTCAAAAACCATTGGATGTTTTGCCTATAAATATGCCTGGCTTTTCAGTTAGGGAAGAGGAGGAGAGGAGACCACGAAATTATCAGCCCAGAGCACCCTTAATCTCTGCTCTCTTTCTCTCTCTAGCCAAAGATCAAAAACCTCCAAACTCTCTTCCAAATTTCAAAGGTTTTGCAAAATCACCAAGGAAAAGGGCAAGAAATCCAGATTACCCATATGATCTCTTGCACTCTCCTCACTCCGCCCACATTTCAAAGGCACACCAAGGAGCAAGGTTCAAGGAAAAGGTAGAACTCTTACCTTTGATCATAACTAAAGGGCTGTTCTTCCCTTTTGAGGGGCTCAGCCTGACCCAGTCTTCAATACTGGGTGCATGGTTAGGGAGACCCTAGTGTAAAAACAAGAGCAATGGGGCACAAGAAAATATTTTCACAAAACCCTTACTGGAACTACTCCCAAGCGCTCGAGAGTGCTCCTGAGCGCTCGGGACTGTTCCAGGTCTCATGCATGGCCCCTTTTGTGACACAGTAAGTTGGAAATGATGTGTTGATCTTAAATGAATGGTTTCGTTTTGGCATGCATGCACAGAAAGCCATTTTTCCTCAAAATAGAACCATTTTCTTACAAAGATTTCATGGAAGAGCAAGGCTCCTTTTGTTTAAAGTTAAAAGAATCAGTCATTTCAGAGAAACATAAAAACAAGGGCCTTTGCATGTCAAGATGGAACCATTTCCTGTTTGAGAGGCGCTTGGGACCGCTCCCAAGCGCTCGAGAACCAGACAAGGCGCTCGGGAGTGCATGCATGTCATTGCTTCCCATTTCCCACTCTGCTGTTCTAGTCTCTGCATGCATTAGTGTGGCTGTTGCTCTTTTAAATTTGTAGATCTAGCCTTGTTAAGGCGAGGATGCATGATTTGAAAGGTTGAAGGCTTAGCTTGGTCTTTTAAGTCCTCTGTGAGCCAGTAGTGTGCTTTATATTCATTTCCAGTTCCTATTTTAGCATTGTATCCTGTGTCTGTGCTAACAAAGCTTGCAGTTGGTAGAGCTCCCAAGCGCTCGGGACTTCTCTCGGGCGCTCGAGAGTGAAGTCAGTACAGATCCTCAGCTTCCGTAATCATGCATTTTGCTCACTTTCATCCAATCATCCACTGTACAACTGCACATGCATGCAATTCTTACCTGTTATAACTGTGGATACTTGCTAAATGATCTAATGAAACAAAATCCCCTTTTGAAAAATCCCACAAACGTTTAGTAGAGACCGATCTCGAATCGGGCGAGGGGGGTGCCGTAAAACCCTTCCCCCTTCGTAACATGGCTTCCGAACCCTTGAAACTGATCTCTGGTTTTCAACTTCAAATCAATTGGTTTTCCAAACGAAACGGTTTCTCGGATGATATACCGCAAATCTGGGTGGCGACTCTTCAAATCAAACCAAAACGACTCTTCAAACGGCGTATTTCTCTTCAAAGCGGCACCAAGAACAAAACAAAAAGAGCGACATTCGTATTTTTCTTTTTCGAGAGCGGGAAAAATATAATTTTCGGGCATAGCAGCCCACACACATTTTCCTTGTTTTCTTGGTCAGGGGCGAATGGTCATTGAACTCTCCTCGGACAGCTCCAGTAGTTCCGACGATCCTTTGGTAGACGTCATCTTTCAAGAGCTCTGGAGGGAGAGGTTTTACCGAATCCCGGTCGACCAGATTGAACCTGCCAACCCTAACCGAGCCCCTCGTGAGATTACTTCACTTGACCCTTGGGAGATGGAGGACCCGAGTACGTCGGACCACGGGCCGAGGCCGTTCGGAAATGCGCCCGAGGAAATCCAGGGACGCCGAAGACCGATGAGGCCCTGCACGTTTAAGAATAAATACTTCACCAGGGATCCCGCAGCTTACGCCGAGTTCAAGAGGCTCTACAGCATCCCTCCTGACGTTGAGGTTCGGTTGCTAGAAGATACCGACCCAAAGAAACTTCCGCACTGGTCAGGGGAGTTGATCTTCCCTCTGATGGCCATATGCGAGGGGGGCATCAGGTTTCCCCTCCACCAGTTCGTACGTCGGGTGCTCCGGACCCTCAACCTTACCTCTTCCCAGCTTACGGTGAATTCATACCGAATTATTACCAGTATCATCGAGCTGAGGAGGAAATTTAACCTGGTTTTCGGTATTGAGGAGCTCTTCGGTGTCTACCTTCTGGGGTTAACCGGGGCCACAACCGACACTAGCTCTCCTGCAGATCAGGGAATGACACATTCTTGATCGATCACCTACCGGACTCCGAGGAGTGGGCGAGTATCTATGTCTCGGTCACCGGGAACTTCATGTTCGGGCCCGGGGAGACCATAGATATAGTCACCACGGTCCCATTTGAGACTGGAACTCCTGGTCGGTAACTTACTCTTCGGGAGAGAGTTTATTTTAAGAAACGCTTTTTCTTGTAAATTTGTACTGATTTCTCCATGTTTTGACGACCTTTTGCAGCCGAAGGTACCGTTCAGGAGCTTCGGGAGAGAGCCATCCGTTCTCGGATAACCGCCGCCTACGCAATCCCAATCACCAACCGTTACGCCCCTCAGCTCCTCGGTTACGTCCCTTCGTACACCAGTTACTTAAAGAAGAAGCCGAGGAAGCAAGGGGTGTCGAAGGCAGGACGAGGGGGAGGACGAGGACGAGGACGAGGACGTAGGGGAGACGGAGGAGCGGGGAGAGGTGGCCGAGGAAACGCTTCTGGGTCCGAAGGTAGCTGCTCCGAGCCTCTAGGTATCGTAAGAGAGGCTGTTGACCGAGAGACGCCTGAGAGGACCGGACTGAGCGACGAGATGTTGGAACATGGAGCTCGGGAGGTGCTAAACCTCAGACGGCGGCCGTCAAGAGGCCGAGGCCGAGGCTCAGCCACCAGTACCCCTGGTGCTGGGACCTCGGGGATGACCCCTCTCTCTCCGCAGGAGCCCCCGGCGAAGAGGACTCGGCACGAGGGTGAAGGTAGCGCCCGTGGTAAGGAGAAGGAAACTTCTCGGATTACCGAGAGGGAGGAGAGGGCGGAGGAGCAGGGCCGAGGGTCTGCAGAGGGGACTGAGGGGGGAACCTGGGTCCCCACCACGGAGGTGCCCTGGGCCCCGGAATTTTGCCACTACGCCGGGCGCCAGATCCACCACGCGGACAGCGTGTCTAACCTCGGTACAGCGTACGGGATGCTCCGAGGCTGCATTCTTCCTAGGGACGCCAGGGCTGTCCAAGGGTTGACCGAGGACATTACTGCTGAGATAGCACAGACCCTTTTCACTGTAAGTTTATTACTCTTCACTTTATTGTTGACTGCTAAGTCCATACTTGTGATTCTTCTTCGGTTTTCTGCTCGCAGGCTGGTGCTCGGGCTTTGGCTGTAAACGACCGATGCAAAAATCAAGAGCGAGAGATGAGTGAGCTGAATAAGGCTCTTGAGCAGAGAGAGGACGATCTGAAGGTGGCTCGGGAGGCCTGCGATCTTTATCTTGCAGACTTTCAAAGGTGCGACCGGGAGAGGGTGGCAGCCGAAGCCCGAGTTGCAAAGGCCGAGGAGGATGTCACCACTTTGAGGGTTACCCGAGCAACCGAGGTTGAAGCTGCTAAGAACAGGGGCTATGACGAAGGTTGGGTCGCAGCCGGGGTGGAATACCAGAAGCAGGTTCGGGAGATTGAGGCCGAGCTTTACAGGGATCGTTTCGTGGACGGGCTTCGGTTTGGTCACGAGACTCTTTTGAGTAAGCTTGATCTCCCAGCCGATTCTGAACTCCGGGTCCTCCCCGAGGTGCCGCCCGAAGAGATTGTAGTGCCCGAGGAGGAAGAAGAGGAGGGCGAGCAGGTGCCAAACCCCGATGCGGGTATTCAGACTGCTTCTGTTGTAGTTGCTTCAACCGAGGATGGTGCCCAGACCGCTCCTGCTGTCGTTGCTCCAACCGAGGATGGTGCTCAGACCCCTCAGCCCCTAAATGCTTAGGACTTTGGCTTTTTTCTTTTGTTTCACACTTGGCTGGACGGTTCCGAACATTTGGATTTTACCGCTCCAGGGTTTGTAAATGTTTTTTTTTGCTAAGTAGGTACCGAACAGATAACCGAAGCATTGTTGGGCTTTAAACTTGCAATCTTCTTTACTGCTTTTGAATGAATGGTTTCTTTCGTTTCAATGCTTTGTTTATTTTTGAAATGCTCGAATGGTTTTATGCTTGTAACCGAAGGGAGCCTCATGCCCCTGCTTCTGTTGAAATGCTGTGGAATATCAGCAGATTTTAGCCGAAGCATTAATTCGAGGAGGTCTTCAAAAATTTATTCCAAACCTAAGTAAGGCAGAATATAGGAGTGAGTAAGTTAAAATGAAGCAAAGTAGTTAGCAATTTTTGAATTTTGCATGCCCCTGCTTTGTTTTAACTGACGCCGAGCCGAAAGGAGTAAACCGAAGCAACTCATTGGGGCGCAGTGATTTAGATTAGGGCTAGGGTCCTGAAGCGGGAATGGCGTCGGCCATGACTTCGGAACGTAGCGAACCTAAATAGCGTGACTTATTGGGGGGGATCGGTGTAAGGGGCTCGGGATTAATACCGAGTGTCCTTATCGCTGACGTCCGAAAGTCTGAAACGACCGAAAAAGGCCGTGGTGACTTGGTGAGGGATCTGTCCGAGGAATATCCCGCGGAGGACAGTCCCTGAAGTCAGGATAAAACGGTTCACGCAACGGCGGACCGAGTACGAAAAGTAAGTGACAAGATTTAGACTAGTGATAAACAAGAGATTCTCATTAAAAAACTGTCGTAGAATCAGGCCATTACAAGAGTAGTTTGGTTCCTATCATATTTGGACAAGAAACGAAAATTGTTCGAATAAATAAGTCCGAAGAGGCCGAAGCCTGGCTACCCATAGAATTTCTTCAGGTTATTGGCGTTCCAGGTCTTGGCGATTGGGGAACCGTCTAACTTCTCCAGCTTGTAGTTTCCCGATTCGAGGTGTTTTAGGACTCGGAAGGGGCCTTCCCAATTAGGCATCAACTTCCTCTTTTTGGACTTGTCCACCACCTTTTTCCAGACAAGGTCGTCCGGTTTGAATGACCGAAGGCGGACGCTTCGGTTGTAGCCCTTGGCAACCTCTTGCTGATAAGATGCTAGTTTGATCCTTGCATTCTCTCGTTCTTCCTCGGCCAGATCGAGGTCCAAAGCAATGTTCTCATCATTGACCGCCTCGTCGAAATCTTCGGTTCGGATCGTCGGGAGCCCGACCTGGAGGGGAATTACAGCTTCCATTCCAAATGCCAGGGAGAAGGGGGTTCGGCCGGTAGATCGCCGAGGCGTTGTACGGTAGCCCCAGAGTACCCGAGGGAGCTCTTCGGCCCATTTGCCCCGGCGTGATTCGAGCCGGCGTTTGAGTCCTGATGAGATTGCTTTGTTTGCAGCTTCGGCCTGCCCGTTTCCCTGGGGGTAGTATGGGGTGGAAGTGTCCCATTTGATGCCAAATTCATCCAGGAGCACTCGGTACTTTTTACCGGTGAACTGGCTGCCGTTGTCGGTTAAGATGGCGAAGGGTACACCGAAGCGAGAAATTATATTTCGCCACACGAAGCGCATGTTGTCCGACTCTTCAACCGTGACCAGTGGTTCGGCCTCAACCCACTTAGAAAAATAGTCGGTGGCGGTTAAGAGGAACTTGAATCCTCCAGGAGCGACGGGTAGTTTGCCGACGATGTCCATGCCCCACTGGGAGAAGGGCCAGGGGCTGGTGAGGGGGCTTAGATCCTGAGCTGGCTGATGTATAATGGGAGCAAACATTTGACACTTCTGGCAACGCTTCACAAATTCTTCAGAGTCCTTCTTCATTGTTGGCCACCAGTATCCTTGGGTAATTGCTTGGTGGGCGATGGAGCGTCCACCGGAGTGGCAACCGCTGTCACCGGCGTGCAGCTCCTCGATGATCCCGGGGACCTGATGGGGGTGTGCAACCAATAAATAGGGGCCGGTGAACGACCGTCGGTAGAGCTTTCCATTGGGGTTGAGCCAGAAAAGGGCGGCCTTGTTGCGGAGTCGGTGGGCGTCCTTCTTGTCGGTTGGTAATGTGTCGTCGCGTAGGTAGCCGATGATCTCATCCATCCAGCTCGGACCAAGCTCTACGTTTAATATCTCATGACTGAGTACTTCAAGCTCGAAGCTAGGTTTGTCGATGGAGCTAAAGGAGATGGAGCGTTGTCCCGAAGCGGCGTAGGCCGTAGCGAGTCCGGCGAGGGCGTCGGCATGAGCGTTTTGGTCTCTCGGGATGTGTTCGACGCGGATAGCTCTGAAGTTTTTGAGTAACCAAACAGCAGAGCTCAGGTAAGTACGCATCCGGTCGTCCCGAGCCTCGTACTCCTCGGAGAGCTGGTTGACAACCAACTGTGAATCGCTGTAGAGGACGAGTTCCTCAATTCCAAGGGCTTCGGCAGTCTTGAGTCCAAAGATGAGCGCCTCATATTCAGCCTCGTTGTTAGAGGCCGGAAAGTTGATGGAGATAGAGCTTTCGTGTAAGATACCGGAGGGAGAAAGAAGTACGATTCCAGCCCCGGCGCCTCGGCTGTTGGAGGCGCCATCAACATACATTTTCCATACATCGCCATGGAAGAGCTTCCAGGCGGTGCTGGGATTTGCTTGGAGGACGGCTTCGGGGCGGGGGGCTGGATTTGAAGCGAGGACGTCGGTCGGCGTCAGCTCAGCGATAAAGTCGGCGAGTGCCTGGGCTTTAATCGCCGTCCTTGGTTGAAAGTGGATCTCGTAGTTGGCAAGTTCGACGGCCCATTGAGAGATTCGGTTGGAAAGGTCGGCTTTTCGGAGGAGAGACTTGAGAGGATACTCGGTCAATACGATAATGCGGTGGGATTGGAAGTACGGTGCGAGCTTCCGAGACGCGGAGACGAGGGCGAGAACAAGCTTTTCCAATGGAAGATAGCGTGTCTCGGCAGGTGTCATCGTCTTGCTAGAATAATAAATAGGCTGATGGTCGCGCCCCTCCTGTCGGACGAGGACCGAGCTTATGGCGTGCGCCGAGACAGCGAGATAAATGAACAGGTCTTCCTGGTCCCGAGGAGTGACGAGGAGAGGGGCTTTGGAGAGGTAGTCTTTCAGCTGTTGCAGGGCCCGGTCGCACTCGTCGGTCCAGCTGAAGCTGCGTCGGCTCCCCTTCAGGAGGGCAAAGAACGGTTTGCATTTGTCGGAAGATCGGCTAATAAATCTGTTGAGGGCGGCGGCCATGCCGGTTAGACGCTGCACATCTCTCTTGTTGTGGGGGGCCGAGAGTTTTTCGATTGCTGTGAGCTGTGCGGGGTCGGCCTCAATACCTCGGCGGGAGACAAGATGCCCGAGGAACTTGCCAGAGCTCACACCGAAGGCACACTTCTCGGCGTTAAGACGAAGCTTGTGCGTCTTGAGAATCTCGAATGCCTCGGCGAGGTGGGTGAGATGGTCGCCGGCCATCATGCTTTTAACCACCATGTCGTCGATGTAGGCCATCATAGTATCTCCCAGCAGACGTTCGAACATCTTGGTTATCATCCTTTGGAAGGTTGCTCCGGCGTTTTTGAGGCCGAAGGGCATGACAAGATAACCGAAGATTCCGTGGGGGGTAATGAAGGCCGTGTTCTCGACGTCGCCGTCGCTCATGGCGATTTGATGGTAGCCCCGGTAGGCATCCATGAAGCTAAGTCGGGCGTGGCCAGCCGTGGCATCGACGAGCTGATCTATTCAGGGAAGGGGGAAGAAATCCTTCGGGCAGGCGTCGTTGAGGTTTGAATAATCAACACAGACTCGCCATTTCCCGTTTTTCTTTTTGACCACCACAGTGTTGGCCAACCACTTAGGGTACTGCACTTCTCGTATGGCTCCCGCGTTTAGGAGTCGGTTGACCTCGTCGATAACGGCATCGGAATGGACCGGGGAAGAGCGCTGAGCTTTCTGGATGACCGGACGCTTGGTTCGGTCGATGTTGAGCTCGTGGCAGATGAATTTTGGATCGACCCCGGGCATTTCGTAGGGGGTCCAAGCAAAATCTTCAATGTTGCTCTTGAGGAAGTTCACCATGTCATTCCGTTCGGTTTCCGAGAGTGAGGAACCGATAAGGAAGAAACGGGAACCATCCTCGGTTAGAGGGACGGTAACAAGATCTTCAACTGCCTTTTCGTCGGCGGGCCTCCCGACGTCTTCGAGAACCGGAGCCTCTGGTACTTCGATGAAGTTCACCCTGGAGGTCTGTTTGCTGCTTCGGACAGCATTGATGTAGCAGCGTTTGGCGGCGGTTTGGTCGCCGTACAGATCTTCCTGTCGTCCGTTGGCACCGATGAACCGGACCACCTGGTGATAAGTAGAGGCAACAGCCTTTAACTTATGGAGCCAGGTGCGGCCAACGATGGCATTATAGGGGCTTGGGACGTCGACTACGACGAACTCTATATCGAGCACGACCGAGTCGGAGCGGACGGGTAGGGTGATCAAACTGACGGGCCAGACCGGAGCTTCGTTGAAACCTATGAGGGGGACCTCGGAGGGACGGAGATCGGCGTCAGAGAGCTTCAAATCTTTAAACAAGGAGTAGTACATAACCTCGGCCGAGCTCCCCTGATCCACGAGGACACGTCGGACGTTGAAGGTACCTATGCGCATTGTGACCACGAGGGCGTCGTTGTGTGGAAGTTGGATGCGCGCAAGGTCCTTCTCGGTGAACGTGATAGTCCATTTCGATTCGTCGTCGGTTCGGGGAGGTTTGGGCTCGGGACCGACGAGCATGACCTGCTTAGATGAGGATGCGTCGTTCAACTTGGCGCGAATTATACGGGCGGCTTCGGAGTTGAGAGGGCCGTGGATAACATTAATCGTCTGGATCTCCTCTTCGGCTCTTGTTTCGGCATTCTGCGCCCGTGCTCTCATTTTTTCTTGATCGATGAAGTTGTTGAGGTGGCCACCGAGGACAAGCTGCTCCAGGTAGGCCTTGAAGGGCCTGCAAGCGGTTGTAAAGTGACCTTGTTCGTTGTGGTAGCTACATCGGACTATCGGGTTTTTGATTTTCCCATTCTCGGTACCGAGTTTTTGGTTGGGGAAGGAGAAAAAGGGTTGATCCTTTACTTGGTCGATAATCCTTTAGATAGGCATAGTAAAGACGGTTTTTTCTGCGCTGAAGTCTCCTTGCTTCGGTGCCCTCCTCGGAGATTGTTTGATGTTGTTGACTTGTTTCTTCGGTGTTGAGGCCGAGGCGGGAGCCGGAGCTGACACCGGGGTAAACGATGCCTTGGAGCTCGGAGGCTTCCCCATGCCCCTTTCTGCTTTGGTTTCGATAAGCTGGCACCAACCTTCGATCCGAGTCATGAGATCCTTCATGGAATTTGGCTTGTGCCGAGCGAGATCATCGTAAACCTGCTCGTCCTAGGCGGTTAGGCCGAGCTTGAAACCGCGGGCGGAGATGACACCGTCGCATCCTTCGATTTCGTTGAACAGCTCCCAGTAGCGACCGGCGTATTGGCGGAGCGTTTCGTCGGTCCGCTTTCGTAGGGCGAGAAGAGAGCCTATCTCTTTTTCATGCTTGTTGCTCGTGACAAACCGAGCCATAAAGGCGTCACACAGAGAATCGAAGGAAGAGATCGATCTGGCAGGAAGTTGGTTGAACCAAGTTAGGCCCAGGTTGCCGAGGCTGGCGGGGAAGACCTTACAGAGGAAGGCGTCGTCCGAAGGTTCATTGCGAAGGAAAAGAGACATGACCAGCTTGTACTGAACCAGATGAGTGTATGCCTCGGTTTTACCGTCGTACTTTGCAAATTTGGGTTGGGTGAAGCCCTTCGGGGGGTGACCGAGTCAATATCCCTAACGAAAGGGGAGGTCGTGAGTCTCTCGAGACGGGCGTCCCGGTGGGGTCGGATCGAACGGTCGAGAGTTCCCTGACCGTTGGGGAGATCTTTCGTACTCTCTTCGCTTCGGTTGGGAGTTCCCTGACCGTTGGGGAGATCTTTCGTACCGTTGCTTCTTGTAGCTATCTCGAGCGTAGGGCTCGAGGCGCTCAGTATTTTGGCTTCCGCCACCAAGCCTTTTGTAACCATTTTTGGGGTGGTGGACGGGTGGACTCTTTGAACGAGGGCCCTTGTATCGCTCACGATACCCTTTTGTTTGGAACTCCAAGAGGGCGTTGTTTTCGTTAGCAAAACTTGGGGTGGTCTCCCGGAGGCGTTCCTTGGATATGATTGGGTGGGTGGAGGAGGCGGAGACGCTTCCGCCACCAAGCCTTTCGAAGGCGGATCGCTTCCCTCGAGGACCCTTTGGATTAGGAGAGCGGGAGCGTTTCCTTCGTTCAACGTCCCTTTCGTTACGAGCCTCACCAGTTGGTTCGAGACGGTCTTTGATTCCTGGTGGTTCGAGGCGGTCCTTGACCGAAGGACGGGATCGGTGTTCGACCATCTGTCCTCCGTCACGGCTGCGGGGAGGGCTGTGGTGGCTTCGTCTTCCGCCACGGCCTTCTGAGGAATGAGACGGGGACATTTGGAGGAGGTGTTTGATCTCCGCCAACTCATCTCGGACGCTTCTGTCGCGCTCCACCACTGTCGTGAGGTCGTCGATCTTCCGCTCCAGGTGGCGGATGTAGGATTGCAGTTCGGCCGGAGCCCCTGCCTCCTGAGTCGAAGTCCCTGCTCTGAGTCCGACGAACATGTGGGCCTTTCCAGGAGCGCCTGTTCCGCCGGACGCCGGGTCCCCGAGATCTCCGGGGCCGAAGGGGGTCTCGGCGCGATGTGCATCATTGATTTCCACCATGGTTGGATTGAAGAGCTTTGATCGGAACCTTTGTGAGGAAGGAAGTGATTGAATGAAGAACAGCTAGGCTCCCCAGCAGAGTCGCCAATTATAGGGGTTCGATTAATCGGGACCTTGACTGTGGTATCAGGCTAGGTTCCTTCCTCCGCTGCTCCGTTCTTCCGTCGCCTGACCTGCAACAAGTCACTAGGGCTTTGGCTGCCCAGTGACCCTCCGATGATTAAGTTATATCTCAGGGAAGGTGTTTAGGTCTAGGGTTAGGATGGTATTGCGTACCTTTCTCAGGTGTGTATCACTTCGTATTTATAGACCTAGGTTTGCTTGGTCTTCACGCTAGCGCGTGGTGAGTACGCTCGGGTAACCGCCTCGGGTGACGTCACATATGACATGGGGGGCGAGGTGGTTACGGAGCACATGGGACAGATCTCAATGATTGTGCCAGCTGCCTGGGGGGTATGATCCCCATAGGTCCCACTCGTGGAAACCGTTACCGCCTGGAAGCTTCTGGGAGCTCGGGGGCATCCAGTGAACCGATGCTCCGAAGTCGATATTAACCGAAGCCCAGGCAACGACCGAGGTGCCTCCCGAAGAGAGCTAGTCAGAGGACCTCGGCCCGTACCCTAGCCGCTGGTTTAGGATTTGCACCCCGGTTACCGAGCCTATAACCGAGGGCCCTACACCGAACCTAAAGGCCTAGGTGGTGTCGTAGGGCTCGTTTCGAAATCCCACCACTCGCTATATACAACAGCATGGAGTCATACCTCAGGAACCTCGATCATTGCCCTTGAACAGTGCTGCCCTGGCGTTACGCGGCACGTTTCGTCCTACGCGAGCATCATGGACACGCTCGTGAACACCGATAAAGATATCCAAGTGCTCGAAAAGGCCGGAGTCCTGAGGAACCACTTGGGTGCCACCTAGGACGCCACCGATTTATTCAACAACCTGTGCAAGGAAATCGTTTTTGGAGATGACTTCCTTGAGACGTGCACGGAAGCCACCAAGTATATAGCAAGCGTTGTTGGCCGAAGAATATGGCATACGTGAGGCGCACGTATCTTGCTTCTCCGTGGACCTTTTTTTTGATCGGCAAACGGATTTTTTATTAAACTCGAAGGGGTACATCGATGAGGAAACCAAAAGTACAAAGATCTATCCAACCAAAGTTGGATAAAACACCTTCATATATTCACTCTACAGCTTCTCCGTGGACCTTCATAGCTTTCGGTGTTGGCTTCATTGCTTTCGGCGTTAGCTTCATTGCTTTTGTCATATCCTTGGTTGGATTCGTCCGCGATTTCATTAAAAAAGGCTAATGTAGCTGTTAAGAAACGAAGAGATCTGATGGGGTTGATAAATCAAGAGGGTCAAAATTTGGGTGTGCATATACATATATTGATGGTGTAGTTGGAAGTAGTATTGTGCATCTATAACTATATAGTGTGTTTGTGTGATGTGTATATTGAGAGAGAGAGAGAGCTGTGGTATCCCCTTTTGTGGGTTTCCATTCCTCCCTCCATTGTTTATGACTTTATGTGTGCGAGGTTGAGAGTGAGTATGTGATCATATGTGTTGTGTTACTACTTTTTTATTTGATAACTGTGTGTTGTATTCTTTTGAAAGTGATAATACTATGAGAGTTCTGTGAAAATTCTAATCTCTAATTCCCCTTAGGATGATCATGAACAACATTTTGTCATGGTTAGAATATTGAGAGTATCTCTCAGGGAATTTGTTTCTGATTAGTGGATGGCTATAATGAAAGAGATGCAAATTTGTGTCCAGATAGTTCCCAACAGTTCCAAACACAGTTGTGTCCAGGTCTGTAATTTAAAGTCGTGCTTGTAAACTTCTTGTTGTGCTGATTTGTTCAACCTGTCCAAGCGCAATTGCTCCATTTGGCTTTGCTTCAACATCGTATCTGAGTTTGCATGCGAGTTCGAAACCTGTTAAGGTGAAGTTCTATATGTTTGTTAGCCCAAAAAAATTGCAAATTCAAACTTCCAAACAGTCATTGACATGCTTGGACGTCAGATCCTTTCCAGTTTCTATTGGGTCCAATTCAAGCATGAAAATTTGATACCATGGTCCTGGTGATCTCTACATAGTTACCAGCAGCCGCCGGCTATAATTACTTGCTCAAACCCAGATAATCCTCTACCATCTCCATCCAAAACACTATCAAATATAACAAAGATATTGTTTGTTGATTTCTGTGATGAAAAGCAATTCCACCCAACAGAAATGGAGTCGAAACTCGCCAAAACAAAAATATGAGTCAAGCAAATGAATATGAGCAGGCTTTTCAGAGTTGAAAAAATAGGTGAAAGTGCACAGAGAATGAATTTTTTTTTTTGATAACTTAGGTGACTAGGCAAACTCATGTTGGGAAAAATGCGATACAACCGGCAATTCCATAGTACAAATTCCATTACGGTAGATAGACAAATAACAGATTACAAGTTGCATGTACAGAATATGAAAAATACAGAAATATGTACATCGAACTGAGCCCTGAATCAGTCTCCTTAAAACAGATTCGCCGCCTCACTGTTGGGTGTTGGAGGTTGACCGGCGTCTGTCTCCCAGGATAGAACGGTTAGACCACGGCTATCGGAACACCACCGGAAAGCGGCAATGGCGAACTGAATGCTACGTCTGCCTCTCTCTCACACAAGAACGACTTCTGAATATACTTGGAGTATTTTGTGAACTTGTATAGAATCCAATACGGGACTGCCCTATTTATACACCTCTGGAAGGTTTTGTAACATCTAGAAATGAATTTCGGCCTTCAACTCACAGCCTTGAATAGGGTAATTCAATATACGAAACTGCCAGAGTGAATTGGTGATTGAAATCTGTTATAAACCACACTTTTATGGGGCAATAACTTGCTGAAAACTGCTGGAAATTAGAGGAAGTCATCCAGGTACAATGAACCCGAAATCGAGACCCTTCGGTTGCCTCGGTGACCCTCCGTGTGCCCCAATTTCCATTCACTAATCTGGAAATTTTCCAACAACTTACTCACATCTCGACGAATTCTAGAGATCCCATCCCACCGTCCACTTGTGGGGAGTCCAATTAAAGCAAGAACAAAGCTCCATTTGGACTACCACGCACCAAGGTCGTTGCCATGCGACACACTTATGACAGAGTATTGAACAAAAAGGAGAACATTTGGATGCTTAATTGACCTATTCTGCAAACAAACATTCAAACTATAGGATGATCCAGAAATAACCTAACAGAAACATTGCGAGGACAGGTAATGAAGTATAGCAAACAATTTACAGTACAATTGGGTTGACTCAAGCTTTTGCACAAAAGAAAAATGCCCTATCTCTCTCAAACTAACAAGCCACTTACATTTTTAAGTCATCTATAGTACAAACTCAACAACATACCTTAGGTTAATAGCTTTTCACAAAGAGAATCATATACAGAATGCAACTACTCTCCCTTTCTCAAGCAGCAACAACTAAACCCTTGGGAGCAGCAACAGCGGCCTGCTGAGAATTGTTGGCTGCAACCGGAGGTGACGGCCCCGCTTTGCCATCTTTTTCAGTTTCTGATGAAGGTGGTGGTGGTGGCAGATTCATGTGGTGTGGTGGATTATGCTTGAGCTTCTCGAGTATATGGTGCATCCTTGAAAGATCGGTTGGCTTGCCCGGTTCGGGGCCCTGGATCACAGCAATGGAAGGCTGCTTTGCTTTCTCCTTTTTTCCTCTCTTCTCTATTGTTGGTACTTCGTTGGGGATGAGATCTGTACGTAATTGCTTTCCAGTAACTCTTGTTAGCTTCTCCGTTGTTAGCTTCTCCGTGGAACATCTCTTGTTTTTCCAAAAACAGCTCCAATAGAAGAGAAGTTTTTTTGAAAGGCGAAAGAAATTATTTGATAGTCAAAAAGGGCGAAATGGAGAGAGAGAGAGAGGGGCGAAATCCAACAGAGGAACTCGACGGTTTTTGTGGATAATCTCCCAATCGAAATTCGTAAGGGTTTCGTCTACAACTTATTTTCAAGATTTGGAAGGGTTAGGGATTGCTATATCCCAAATAAGAAAAGCAGATCTACGGGTCAGAGATTCGGATTCGTAAGGTTTGAAAGCAGCAAAGAAGCGTTTCAAGCCGTCGACACAACAAATAGGGCATGGATTTGGGGTAGAGATCTGGTAGTAAACATAGCGAAATATTTGAAGCAGCAGGATAGCCATCAAACTCAGACTCAATCTCGTATCAATCAGGTAACCCTAGGAGTGGGAGGAACCAATCTCAAGAATCAAAGGAAGCCCAGACCTCCAGGTATTAAAGGTACAGCAACAGAATATGGGAAAGAGTTAGTTGTATTTCAGAAAGAACAGCAGATACAAAAGGGTTACTCACATCTGAAGAAAAGTAGTGATAGGGGCAAGGAGGTGTGGAGGAGGAAAGAGGTATCGGAGTCTAGCAAGCAAGGGGGAAATAGAAGTGAGACAATCAAAGAAGATGAAAGGAAACATGAAGGAAACACCATAAACATCCTAGCAGCGGGAAATGGTTGGCTAAATAGGAGCGCAGTAGGCAAATTAAGAAGACTAATCTCAATTCAAGATCTGGAAAGAATTTTGAAGAAGGAAAAACTGGAAAATGTGCAGTTTAAACCCATGGGAGGAAGGTATGTGATCATAACGTTCCCAAGTGAAGATATGAGAAAAGAAGCTCTGCAAGAAAAATGGTTCGAGCTTTGGTTCGAAGAGGTTAGTCCATGGAATGGTGAGGCAGCAAAGAAAGAGAGATTTGTATGGATTGCATGCTACGGAATGCCTTTAAATGCTTGGAATGTTCAGTCTTTCAAAGCAATTGGTAGTACTTGGGGTAGCTTTATTGAAGTTGACAAAGATACCTTAAAGGAAGTATCATATGCTAAAGGCAGAGTTTTAATTGCTTCGAAAAATTCCAACAAGATTGAAGGGGAGGTTTAGGTAGTTGTAAATGGAAGAAAATACTGTGTTCAAGTGGTTGAGGAAGAAACTTTCAGAACCGTAGTTTCAACAGAATCTACTGTAATTTCAGAAGCAGAGGTAAAAGATGATGAGGTGGATAACACAGGTGATGACAGGGATGCCAGCAAAGACAAGGAAGAAGATTTAGTGGATGACGTGGAAAGGCAGAGGAAGGAGCATCCGTTTGACAAGGCAGAGGAAGCTGAAAAGTTTGTGGAAGATGAAAGGTTGGAGAAGGGTGATAATGGCAGCCACAAATCAGTTTTGGGGAAGGAACCAAATGTAGAAAAGTCACTACTACAAAAAGAGACAGTTGGGGATATGGCAGCCACAAACCAACGTAATAATGGTTCAGAGGAGAGATTAAATGAAGAACGTAGCAACTCGGTTCAGGGTTTGGATTCTATTGTCCAAGACTCCCAAAGCCCATTGAATGAAGAATGCTTGGAATCTATTAATAACGGTAGCCAAGTTCAGAACATAGAAGCCCACGAAGGTAATGAGCGACAACAAGAAAGGGAGAGAGTAAATGAAGATGCCAGTAGCCATGCAGTGTATGTTTCTAATGCCAGTGTCAGAGCCTCCCAAGTACAGAGCATTAATCTCCATGTGGATTTAAATCCAAGTGCCATTAGGAAAAGCATCAGAAGTCAACATCTTGAAGCAGCTTTGAGTACTGAAGGGGATGAAATTGATGGATACATCATTGCATCTCAGGAGCAGGAATAGACTTTCGTGGACAAGGAGCTGCAGAATACAATCATAGCAGGTAATAATCTTGGTATAAAATTTAGAGATGATGGAATATTAAGAATGAAGAAGATGATAGAAAATGAGGCAAAAGTTCTGAAAGCATCTCTGAAAAATAACTCATTTGCCCCTTTCATGAGGGATCAATAATCTTCTTAAGTGTGCAATAAGTCAAAGGCTTTAATGAAGATCATTTCTTGGAATATAAGGGGTATAGGAAGTTCACTTAAAAAATGGTTTGTTTCTAAAATTATCAGAGAAAGAAGCCCTGATGTTTTGTTTTTGCAAGAGACTAAAGTAGAGAGTTTTGAAAGGTCCACTGTTCAAAGAATTTGGGGTTCTTCGGAAGTTGATTATGCCGAGTCTGGGGCTATTGGCATGTCCGGGGGAGTTTTAATAATTTGGAATCCAGAAAGTTTTAAACCAAGAGAAGTCACAACTCATAGGAATTTTGTTATGTTGACTGGGAGCTTAGTAGGTTTGGAGTGTGTCATTGTCAATGTTTATGCACCAAATGAAGCAGCAAGCAAACGGGATTTATGGAATGAACTGCTTTAGTTGAAGTCGAGGTATCAAATCCCATGGTGCATTGGAGGAGACTTTAATGAGATTAAGGCTATGTGTGAGAGATCAGGATGTAATAGAGTGGATAGAAACATGAGGGTGTTCAAAGAGTTTATTAATCAAACACAATTAAAGGACTTACCAATGATGGGGAGGCAATTCACTTGGACCAACTTTCAGGATAATGCTATACACAACAGGATTGATAGATTCCTAGTTTCTGTAGAATTTCTGGAAAACTTTAATCTGGTGCTATGGGGATTACCAAGGCCAATATCTGATCATGCTCCCATCATGTTATCTGATAACAACTGGAACTGGGGACCAAAACCTTTTAGGTTCATGGATGATTGGTTATCTAATCCAAAGTGTTTGCAAATAGCCAAGGAAGCATGGGAAACCACATCAACGTATGGATGGGCCGGCTGTCAAATTGTCAAGAAATCAAAAGAAATTAAAGATTTGGAATAAAAAGGAGTTTGGGGATATGAATATCAGATTGAAAGAGTTACAAGAAAAACTACATCAATTTGACTTGGTCAGCGAAACGAGGAAACTGAATGCTAATGAGAGGAACCAAAGAAGTGAGGTGAGAGGGGAAGCAATGAAATGCTCAAGATTGGTTGAATGCATCTGGAGACAGAAATCTAGAATCAACTGGTTAAAGCTTGGAGATAGAAATACCAGATTTTTCCAACTTTCAGCCAACAATAGATTTAAGAAGAACCTCCTTTGTTCCATTAAGATGGATGGTAGATTGTTGGAGGAACCTGGTTTAATCAAAATGGCAGCTGTGGAATATTTCAAGGGAGTGTTTACAGAAGATGTGGCAAACAGATCTGAATTGGAAGGTCCTTTCAAGAGAGTATTGAATCCGGAAGAAGTGAAATTACTGGAGAAGCAATTTGAGGAAGAGGAGATTGTTGCAGCTATCAAGGATTGCAATAGTCTGAAAGCACCCGGCCCATATGGTTTTAACTTTTCCTATGTTAAAAAGGCATGGAGTTTTATGAAACAGGACATCATTGCCTTCTTTGCAGAGTTCTACGAGCATGGAAACCTTGCCAGAGGTATTAACTGTACCTTTATTGCTTTGATAGCCAAAAAAGATGGTGCAAATTGCTTTAGTGACTTTAGACCTATTAGTATGGTAGGTTTCGTTTATAAAATTTTGGCAAAAGTCCTAGCCAACAGACTAAGACAAGTGTTACCTACCATAATAGGAGAATCACAAGCAGCTTTTATTGGAGGGAAGCAAATCCTAGATGGAGTTTTCATTGCAAACGAAATTATTGACTGTTGGAAAAAGGGCAAATCTGGTGGTTTGATCTTAAAGTTAGACTTTGAGAAAGCCTACGATTGTGTTAACTGGAATTTCCTTCTGGACTTGATGAAAAAATTGGGTTGTGGATCAAAATGGAGCAAATGGATCCACCAGTGCATATCCTCTACGTCGTTGTCAATATTAATAAATGGGTCAGCAACTGATGAAGTGTTTCCTCAAAAAGGTCTTCGACAAGGAGATCCTCTTTCACCATTCCTATTTAATATTGTGGTGGAAGCTTTCAACATCTTGATGGAAAGAGCAAAGGAGGAGGGTTCAATCAAAGGAATTCAGGTTGGGTCAGACGGGATCAATATTTCACATCTTCAATTTGCTGACGACACTGTTCTGTTCTGCAATAATGATCTTGCTGAAATTCTTAGTATTAAAAGAATATTAAGAGGTTTTCAGGAGATGTCAGGTCTTAAGATCAATATGTCCAAGAGCATGCTATGTGGGGTACGTATCCAGGATCAAACTGTTGAAAAGTTGGCCCTCGTCATAGGCTGTAAAAGTGGAAAACTTCCCATGAAGTACCTTGGCTTTCCTCTTGGAGCCAACCCAAGGAGGATTCAAACATGGACACCAGTTATTGAGAAAGTTGAAAAAGCTCTGAAGGCTTGGAGAAGAAGTACTATGTCCACAAGTGGTAGGCTCACCCTTTTGATCTCAAACATGAGCAGTCTTCCCATTTACTATATGTCCTTATTCAAGATGCCAGCTGCAGTTGCGAATAAGATTGAAAGATTGCAAAGGAGTTTTTTATGGGGTGAGTCAGAGGAGAAAAGGAAATTACATTTGATAAGATAGGAGCAATTATCAAAAAACAGGAAATATGGTGGATTGGGGATAAAGAGGCTCTTGGAACATAATGTGGCTCTGCTTGCTAGATGGTGGTGGAGATTTACTAGGGAGAAGGATGCTCTATGGGTCAAAGTAGTTTTGAGCAAATATAAACTGGATAAAAACACTTGGCTACCTCAATTACCAACCAAAGGAAAATCATCCATAGTATGGAAGGATATCTGCTCTGTAGGAAGCTTATGTGCTGACATGGGAGATTGTATAGTCAAAGGTTTTGTTTTCAAGGTGATTTCAGGAAGAAACATCAAATTTTGGAAGGACAAATGGTTGGGGGAGGAGAGTCTAAAAACAGTTTTCCCAAGACTTTACAGGATTTCAACCCAACAGGAAGCTGTAATAGCAGATATGGTGGATGAACGTAATCAAGATAATTGGGATTTTCATTTCACAAGACTTCTACGAGATATGGAAAAAGAGCAGTTATTGATTCTTGTCCAATTGTTGAGTGTTGTACAACTACAAGATGACCAAGAGGATTGTATACAATGGAAATGGAGTAGAAACCTCAATTTTTCAGTGAAATCTGCATACTCTAAGTGGGAGGAACAAAAGTTCAGCGAGGAAAAAGAGTTATTTGCAGTTTGGAAAAACATCTGCCCACCAAAGGTAGAACTTTTTGCATGGATGGCAGTGCAGGAATGTATTTCAGCTAGATCTGTTTTGGTGAGAAGAGGGATTCTCAATTCTGAACTTGGCTACTGCCCTGTTTGCAACACTGAGGAGGAAACACCAAACCATCTTCTTCTCTTATGTAATGGAGCTAGGAGGGTTTGGAATGATATGATGGCATGGTGGCACATTGCTTGGGTTTGTCCTCCAACCTTGAAAACCCTTTTCTTGTATTGGGATGACTCTGCTTTCAAGAATTTTGAAAAAGTTTGCTGGCAAGCCACTTTCTACGCAGCTGTCTGGACTATCTGGTTGTGTAGGAATGATACAGTCTTCAAGAATAAAGCTTGGGAGGTAGAAGAAGTTGTGGATTTGGTTAAAACCAGAGTGGCATTATGGATAAAAGGCAAGTTTAATCTCCATGAGTACTCTGTCGAAGATTTCAAGTGGAACTTGGATGGTATCAGGAAACTGAACATGTAGATGACTCCCTCTGTTCTTCTTTGGGCTGCTTTGGGCTTGGGGGGTGGGTGGGTAGGTGGTAGGGTGTTTGGGCAGGTTTGGGGTTGTAGTGCTGTCTCTTTTTTTTTGGTCTTTTGGTTTTGTTTTATTTTGTTTGTGGTTCGGTGCTGGGGTACTTTTGGTGTTTTGTCTAGTTCCTTAGGGGTTCTGTGTTTCTGAGTTTTTTGTGCTCGGTTGGGGTAGTTCTAGGTTTTCTCTTTTTGTCTTGGTCTGTTTTTGTCTTCTCTTGAGTCTGGAGTCGGTTTGGGTCAGAATGGTGTGTATTTCCTCAGAGTCTGTTTCCCCTTTAAGCTTTTTGGGTTTTGTGCTAGATATTCTAGCTTAGCTGTCTCCTCTTGCCAACTCCTATGTATTGGGAGGGCTAAGAGGCCTTTAGTGTTAAAAAAGCTTGGTCAACTGTCAAGATGATGCCCAATTCTTGAGGCCAGTTTCTGCTGTAGTCTCTCATTCCAACTCCTAGCTAAGGGAGGGCTATGAGTGTTTGTTTATAACTGGAACTTTAACTCTTTTCAACTCCTAAGTCTTGGGAGGGCTAAGAGTCAATTTGGAGATGTGGAAATTTTCATGTTTGATGCCACCGGATCAGACTTGAAAGATCTGTCAATTACTCTTTCAATACTAGTATGATGTTGAAATGGCTGGGAATAGGTTGGTCTGATATGCTCTGATAAAGTTAATGATTAGTGACTGAGGTTACCTTGCTGCTGTTGGACAGGTCATGTCTGCTTGTGCTGGAAATATTAAAGGGACTCTGTGATACCTTTATTACTCACCCTGTTTGAGGTTAGCTGTCTATGTCTGATATTGGTGCTTAATGATGATGTATCAAGAGGTAGTTTGACCTTCAATCTTGTCTCACTCTTTTCAACTCCCTCACCTGGGAGGGCTAAGAGTCTTTGGAAGAAGCTGAAACTAAGTTGAGTCTCCCGTTTACGGATCTTGCTGGAAATCTATCTGAAGGACTTCTGCTGATCTAACATAGAGGGTTGGAACTGACTCCTTTTGATCCCAAGCTGATGGGATGAAAAGCTATCTATGGTAATGGATATACTTGCTATGCTATTGCTGAGTCTGATTTCAATGGACGAAGTTTTGGCTGTCATTGTTTCTACTGCGCTATTGCTGAAAGTTTGCTGTTTTGGAGGCCTCTCTCTGGTCTGGAGGGCATGCTGATTCCTAATGGTCTGTTTCAAAGTTTGAAAGCACCCCCAGGGCGGAGACATGATGCTGATATTGCTTTCTCATTTGGATTGAATGTGATGTTTCTTGGGCCATCTCACCTCTGGGCTCATTCAATATCCGTTGAATGTATTTTTTTCTCTTTCTTTTCTTTCTTTTGTTGGCCTCTTACGGTACCTCATTCTCTGTGGTCCGCAAGTGGTCGCCCCTCGATGTATCCTTTGTCGAGTTTCTAATAAAATCTTGTTGCTTATCAAAAAAAAAAACAGCTCCAATATGGATCCAAGTCAGGAAAACAAAGATGTGGCATATGGGCTTACATTTCAAGATTTGATTATATCTAAGTATTCAAGATTTCAAAGTTGCTGGGGAACTAAATTTAGTTCAGAACTCAAACATTCTCTCTGTGTATATGCACTAGATAGCGACACAGACACTCATGGTGGTGAAAGAGGCCAGAGGTCAACTGCTCAATGAAGTCCGTAAAAAATGCTCAGACAATCTAAATTTCACGTGCTTTAAATGCCTACATAGTACCAGCAAGTGGTTAGCTGCTTGGTGGTGGGGCAAAACCTACTCTTCTGCGCTTAGAGCTAAGGGTGTCAAATGGACGGGTTTGGGCCAAAATGGACAAGTTGTAAGTGGGTTGGGGCTTTAATGGGTCATTGACCCATTTAGACCCATTAATTATGAGTTCAATTACCCATACCCAACCCGACCCATTTATTTAAAATCAAGCCCGACCCGCACACTAACCCAATTACATAGGAGTACTAGTACATGCCCGTGCCTAAAGGCACGGCTCAAACGATTAGTACACATAAATCAATACTGGACTCACATGCAATATATCAACCCCTGCCCAACGAATCTAACTATGTAGAAAATCATAACCCAAGCATATTCATTGACTTATTTAACTTGAATCATCAATAAAGAACAAACAATTTTCTAATCCCTAGCAATTGTGTCCGTGCCTGAAGACACGATGCCACATGTTCTTAATAAATGAGCCCATGCCTGAAGGCACTTATTAAAACACTACAACACGAAAGGCTTGTAGCGAGGATTTAGTTTCCTTGCAAAACAGCTGATTTCCTCGCAAAATGTATTTGCGAGGAAAAAAAATTCCTCGCAAAAAGGCTGTCGCAAAAAGAATTTGCGAGGAAAAAAAATTCCTCGCTTATTCTAACACAATTAGCGAGGAATTTTTTCCTCGCTATAGTTTTTCCTCACCAGACTATTGCAATGTTTACAAAATAGGCGAGGAAATTTTTCCTCGCTAATTATAGTTTAGGCGAGGAAATTTTTCCTCGCTAAAACTCTTAAAACTAAAAACAAGATAATTCTCCAGCTCCTTTGCCCTTTGCTTCCGCGCGAATTCGAACCGTGGCCTCCTGTATGGAGGCATTCACTCCATCCATCACACCAACTTCCTTTCCAGTTCTAACCTTTGCCTTTTTTATATATAAACCTTTTGTACATCTTTTCATCTCTCTAAATTTGTTTCTTTAAACATTTCTCTCTAATTTTTGTCCGTTCGCAGTGTTTATTTAAACTTGTTTTTTAAATCTTTAATATTATTCGCTTTTATTGAATTTTTTTATAATTTAATGTTTTGTTATATATCTTTAATAAATCGTTATACCTTTCTAAATTTGTTTATTTTATACTTAGTTTTAATTCTCTCTAAGTTTAGTAACCTTTTGTAGTGCCTAAATTAGTTTGAGCACTTTAAATTTCTGCAAATACGATATTTTTTTTTGGTGGGTTAATCTGTTCTTACTGTGTATATGTGTCCATAACAATTTTAACTCAACTACAATATTACAATAGTAATAATTTGTTATGTTTCTTTTTAAATGGGGTTAACCTTACATATTTTGAAAATAGATTAGTGTCGATCTAACTTTGAGATATTTTGAAAATACATTTCGCAATTATTAAGTACTTTTATCTTTTGTTTAGCTTTTTATTAAATTTTTATGTATGAATTAATAATCAGTTATCTCTATGAAAAGCAATCCATATATCTCATTCTTTTTCTGAAAATCACATATCATTCATCCACAAACTTATAATCTCTATGTCCAGTCCTTTTTTTGGGTTTATAATAGTCAAAAGAACAATACGATAGAATTGATGAATGGACTCTGTTACCTAGAGTGTTCTATTCCTTGGGTATTTATATACAAATACGGTTACAAGTGATAAGCTTTACAAAAGATAAACATACAAGTGATAAGCTTTACAAAAGATATTGCAAATGATAAAATAAGATAACCACTGAAATGGCTAACATTATCAGTACTTCTTTTCTTGATCAACTGATTTGCACTGATTGGTTGACATCCCCTCGCAAGCTGATGGTCGAGGCATGACCTTCAGATTGAAACGCAGTGTCCGAAAGCGGGAAGACGCAAGTCCTTTTGTAAAAATATCGGCAATTTGATCATTGGTGCTAATATATTGGACAGTTAAATCACCCCGAGCGACTTTGTCAATAATGTTTGTATTCAAACAATAAATTTTAGTACAATTTGAACATACTGACATTGTTAACAATTAATTTCAGATGGGGAAAAGTGAATTCATATAATTCGTAAGAAAGATATTTTTTATTTCATCAATTCAATGCGATTGGCGAGGAAACAATTTTTTTCCGTTTATCACATTTTTATTTTAATAAATTTGCTAATGATATTGAACTATGTAGTTGATTATCCCTTACCATCGTGATATTAAAAATACATGAACATAATTAATAATGACTTACATATAAAAAATTTAATGAGTCCTAAAAAAGGTGACAAAATATTTCTTCGCAAAAGGGTTACATTTAGCGAGGAAAACAGATTTCCTCGCAAAAGGGTTACATTTGGCGAGGAAATAATAATTTCCTCGCTAAATGTAACTTTTTAGCGACGAAATTGAATTTCCTCGTAGATTGTGTACTTTTAGCGACGAAATCTATTTTCCTCGCCATATTTCCTCGCAATAGGCCTTCCGTTTTGTAGTGAAAAGCATTAACTAATGAAAAGGTTTCTTGCACTATCAATAATAAAATTGCCTACTCTCAACCAAAGATATTATTTAAGGAATCAAAACCGTTTCGAAGCTGCTATTCAAATCACAAAGCATTCACTAAGTCAATCAAAAGAGTTTTCAATATCACTAAAAATTATTGCATGAAGTACATAGTGGGGGCCTACCCACCAAAATTCGAAGCCACCATAGTTGATGTAGCACTTAACAGCTACCAACAAAAATGATACTAATGGTAGCCAATAGTATAAAAAGAAAAAGAAGATAGAATGGGAGTCATTCAGAAGACCCAAACGATTAGGAAGAGAATATTCAATAGTATGACCTCCACCACCACTCTCCATCTCTAGATACCTGCATATCGAATCTAAACGTTGGTGCAACGGTATTAAATAGAGTAATTTGAGTATTGTTTAAAAAAATTTGTTCAGAAACGCAACAAAACACTACTGAGAATACTTCTTGCTCAACTCTGAGGACTCCCTCAAAAAGCACGATCATCACCTCCTTCCTGCTATCATGGAAATTAAGTAAAAAACAATTTATCAAAAATAATTAGGAACTATAGCTGAAATTGAAAATAAGTACAGAGTTATGGAAACAATGTTATAGAATCGTTGGTTTTTTAGGGTTTTTCCTCCTGGTTTGGGCTCAGCCTGTTGGGCCTAAATCGGTTTTCTCCGTGTGGTTAGGAGAAGAAGGTCTTAGGTGGTCAGGCCGGTGTACCCAAGCCCCTATTATCTCTGTACTTCGTGTTATGAGTTAATGAAATTCATTTTTTCTGATAAAAAAAAAAACCAATGTTATAGAATTTGACGGAATGAATGAAAACTCACATTTCTTGAAGATTCAATATTTGCTCTAACATGATCAAGGACATAACAAATGAATTTTACTCCACCACAAAACTTTTTAAATTTTATAATTCACCTTGTCGTGTCCCCGGCTTGTCCACTATTAAAAATATTAAAATCTAATGGACATGTATGTGTTCCCAACGTGTTACGTGTCTTCAGAGTGTCCGATACGGATACATCGATTTCTAGGAGTGTTGGTGCTTTATAGCGTTTCCCCAAACCAAATCAGGTACCTACACCAATAAATCTGGTAACTTCCAACAACCTATTCAACTAAGCCATACCCTACAGATATACAAAACTTGATTTTTAGTAGGTTAACCATGAACCACATTACACCACTATGATTGCATTCCGCATGAAAACTATAGGAAATGCCCAAAAAGATAAATGTCCAATACCTATGAAGCACCGACGACATTACACCGGACTTAGATTGTTCTTGAGTTGCTTATAGGCTTCTGGTTCTACCGTTAATGGGCATGCATTCAAATGCTGAGGGAGGACATCGGCACTGGAACCACTCTCCTGCATTCAGAAAATAAACAAGAAACAATTTCACATTTACGGATGATGCTATGGTGTCCCCGGTCATTTTGGGGACACCGTAATTTTTGGCATAATTTCACCATTATGAGCATAACTAAAACCCATTACAAACATAACAGAACCCAAACAAGACATAACCAAGGAATAACCAAAAACCAACTAAGGCATAACAAACAAGTTATGCCTTGCTATGGTTCTATTATACTTGTAATGAGTTTTTGTCATGCTCATAATGATTTTGTTATGCCAAAAGTTATGATGTTCTCAAAATGACCGGGGACACCGAAGTCATTAAAGATATCGAGATTTCATAGGGCAACCAAAGAAGGAAAAAAAACCAATAGAATTCATAGACTGGCCATATCATTGTGTACGGATTTTCTTGTACAGCATTACCCTTGTTAGTTTGGTCTTCATCACGAGCGTCTGCCGGAGCAGGAGCCCTGAACCCATATGTAACCTCTATGTCGGAGTATGAATCATCTGAAAAACAAAATATTACAGAGAAACATCATTTAGCCGTCAAATATTTCACGTCAAATGTTGGGGGTATAGTTTTGTGTTCATCTTTACCAACTTTTCACTAAAGTGGTTAACAATGTCAATCCTGTACGACACGGTTTTAGCAATGATGGGTTAGTGTCAAGATATACGACATGTTTAACTGCCCGTGGGGTAACTTTATAGCTACAAGCCCAACCACGTAGGTCTATCTTATTCATTTTGTTTGTGGTTTGGTTTCTCGGTTTGATTTTTCAGATATGTTTGGTTTGTTGTTTTTCTCAGTATCATGGTCATCAATCATCGTCGTGTTGCGGTTGGGTCATTCGGGCCCGCCGCACAACATAGATTTATAGAAATCACAAGTCACCTAAGGAATGAAAGCAAGACTTGCCTTGTCATTCTGTACCAATATTCTTGTATGGCATTACCTTTTGTGGGTTGGTCTTGATGAGGCAAGTAGGAGCAGTGCCCAGAGGAGCGAAAGGAACTGGACGCTGCCTGTGTTGTTCTGCCGGACCTGAAAAACAAAATTCTTAGTCATACTTACAGAGAAACATCACTGTCCATCACCGCTTTCATGCTAAAAGACTTGGAAAGGAATCGAAAGGATAGGAAAAAAGTCTAAGTCACAGTTATCTTATAGAATAAACCCTGCTTGAATAGAAAGGAAACGAAAAAAAATCCGAGTCACGATTACCTTAGAACAACGAAGAGTAATGAAAGGCTAGTATCCTATTGGAACTATCCAAAATCAGTTGAAAGACAAACATGCCTTAGCACCCGAAGGGCGATGAAGGTATGTCAATATTCTGTGATCCCATGGGTCGACACAGCTACTTTGCATGGTTGGTTTGTCCATACGGGACTTTATTTGGACCCTCCGTTGCTAAACAGTGGGATCGATCTCCAAATTAGTCGTGACATGTCAATGAAGGAAAAAATTTGATAAATCAGAGTTGGATCTTCTTCCTTTTTTTTCTCGGTGAGAAAGGTACTAGCAAATCAGAGTTGGATCTTACACCCATCATCTTAAACATAGAAAACAGGGAGCCTTGAATTCAGAGTTGGGTCGTGAGAAAGGTACTAGCAAATCAGAGTTGGGTCGTGACACATCCAACAAAAAGGCAAAAATTGATAAATTCAGAGTTGGAGCTTACCCGCATCCCCAGAGCCAATCCAATTCGCCATAGTAAATGGTAAACAAGCTAATACGAGCAGGAGGAGAAGGAGGTGGTGGTCGTTAGGAGCCTTGAATTCCATTTTATCGTTTCAGATTTTTTTCGTTCTGATATGATAAAGGAGCTGTGGGCTAATACTGCTACAAGGCAAATTGTAGTGATGGCCTTGTATAAATATAGATCTCTCTACGAGTCCCCGTAGTTGGATATTACCATGGCTTACGTAATTATTGAGCGGGAGACTTAGCCAAAAATCTCTCATATTTATATTTTTTGAGCTTAAGGACAAACATATTTTGAAATCAAATATAAGAACAAACACCTTTTGCAATCAAATACAAAGACAAATGTGTTGCACGATTACTCAAAAACATTTTTTGCAAAACAAGGGAAAATTTACTAATAACTGAATGTTAGTGAAAGTGCTTAAAACCTTAGGGTACTCTATGAAAGTACTTTAGCCCCTGGTTAACATATGAAAGTGTCTAAACTATTAAAATCCTATAATAGAAAAGTGCACCCTAAAATCTTATGAAAGTACCTAGACCCTAGGCTACCCTACCCTAAAGTATCCTAGGTACCCTAAAAATGAGAATTCATGCAAACTATAGGGACTATTTGCAAAATATACCCTAGCAATAATGCACGGATGAAAATGGATGATCCCTCTATATATAGGTAATGCAAGCAGGGGGATCTTTGCATACTCAAACCCAGAACCAGCCTAAGTCCATTTCACCCGAAAAAATACTACCCAAAACAAGACTTTGCTTTCTTGATTTCAAAAAACGATATAAAATGAGTGACGATAAGACGGCTTTCAATGATTACCTTGAAAAAGTTCGACTTGATTCCGAAAAAATCTTTAACTTGTTCTCACGGGCTCGCACTACAACAAAAATTACATTTTACAGCGTTCGAAAAACGCTATTGAATGTCATAGATAGCGTTTTAGCGAACGCTGTATTAGCCGATGCTGTTAAAAAGTCAAGACTTTTAATAGCGTTTTTTGAACGCTGTCTTAGATAAACTTTTAATAGCGTTTTTTAAACGCTATCTTAGATAAACTTTTAATAGCGTTTTTTGAACGCTGTCTTAGATAAACTTTTAATAGCGTTTTTTAAATGCTGTCTTAGATAAGCTTTTAATAGCATTTTTTGCATGCTAATTTTGAGATTCTTACAATATCGTGTTTGTCATTGCACCACCCATTTAATATTGTTTTTTATTACATTCAACACCAATTATAAAACAATTATTAGGAAAACACGAATATAATCTAAAACTTCAATGTTGCCAATGTAATTAACCAAATTCATTCAATCGGGCAAGTATTCATTACATCAGCTTTCGAAACAACTTGAAAACACAAATTACATGGAATGGTTGCAAGAATTACAATGGATTCATATGTACCCAAGTGTCCAATGTTACCAAAGGCAGCCATAAACAAGCTAACCAACATATTACTTGAAAATTTTCTATGTTGCAGGCTTGTTGAAATTGATGCAATCTTCGAGCAATTTAGTCTCTCTTTCCTCCCAAAGCCAAGCACGTGGAATTGATGCAATCTTCTTGATTCCCTGTGGTACAAAATTTGGATCAATAGATGGGTATAGAATAAGCTCATGATTCGCGAAAGTATTCATACTATAAAAGCACAAGCATTATTAAATAAGTGGATCACTACCTATCCTCCATTTCAACCTTTTTTGTAGCAAGATATTGGTTTAACACATAACTCCTCTCACCCTATTAATTTGTATCTCAACCGAACCAAACCAATACCCTATTAATTTGGTCTATCTTTAGTTGCATGATTCTAAAACAGTAAACAAAATATCTAGTTATGGAAGAGGGCTCCCCGTTTTTGCACATGGTTACCAATACACTTAGTTTTACTTGCTAATAGGAAGTATATAAGAAACTGTGACAATGAACTAAAACAATGTAGATACTACCATCTCACTTCTCAGCAGTGCATATACCTCACGGCTTAGAGTATGCCGATCTGCTTCTTTCTCATTCCTTGAAACCACTAGTCTTGAAAATAGAGGAGGAACAAACCTTTGGGTGAAAGACAGAACGAACTCAAGATTGAAACCCTAGCACAGCAGCAATCGATCCTGAGCGAGCAGAAAAACCAGAAGAATAGTCGATCATTAGGGTGTGAAGGTTATTGAAAACTAGAGGAGAGGAACAAACCACTAAAAAGGAAGTTAAAAGATTAGCTCCAAGATAGAGCATTACATACCTCAACAACGGAGACATTAACATTCAAGTTAAGCTGCAAACTAGACTTCAGTATTGCTGCTCTTCCTGGGCAAAGTTAAAAGATGGCAACTATCTTGGGTAAGTAAAATAAAAAACACACACACATAGAAGTTCAGTTTGCACAACAAAAGCATATGTTATACTACCTAAAAAAACTGCTCATAACTTGCATATAAGCTGCCAAAGGAAATTAGAACATTACAGTATATTATTCATGCGATCCATGTGGTTGCACGTGCTATCCATGTGGTTGCCCAAACCGGTCGCCGAAGATTTAGGAAAAACCTATAAGACGGAGGGAAAAACAAAACTAGGTTAAAACATGAAAAGAAAGAGTTAATGTTAAGTGATGTTGGGACATAGAGCAAGGAGCAGCTTTGAATCTTTGATAGAGTTCCCGGGAACACATTTCAGATCATACCAATGCCACTGATTGAGTTTCCATTTTTTTCTCTAGACTCGAATGTAATTGGAACTAAAATGAGAAACATGCCCACTTAGATCTAACAGGTTGAAGCAACTGCAACAACAGATGCATCAGGGATCTCTGATCCAAGCACTAGAGAAAGCATTCACAACCCTTTGAACGTTGAAGAAATAGCACGACTCTCAAACAAGTAAAACACTTACGGTGCTCTTGCACTTATAGGCAACGCCTACCAAAGAACAAAAGCAAGCATCAATTCCATAACCAAAGCATTTAACAAACTTCAAAGTTGAAGCGGTAAGAGCAAGCACAGCATCATGAGAAAGTCGAACTGATGCAATGTGTATATTTGGTAGCCGTGGACAGCTCCTACCCAGACCATCCACCATGGCAGTAAGATCAATCAGTGCTGTCATTTTCTTGACGTGAAAAATCCAGTGAAATCTCCTTCAATTTGGGACAGCTGAAACCTACGAATCAGGACAATGGATGGGATTGTTAAAAATAATGCCTTGTGTCTTTATTGCAATGCTTTATGTTTTTGTTAGTTTTGTAATTGGTTGAAGTGTGGTGTCCATTGTGTAAAGTGTGTCCATTATGTAAAGAGCTTTGCTCTAGTATTTAAGATGAAAAGTGTGAGATTGCAGAAAAGAGAGTGAGCTGCCCATTTGCTCCAAAAACGTGAGATCCAGAGCAGCCCCATTTGCCTTTGTTTTCTTTTCCCCTGCTTTCCAGAGAAAGCCTTCTCTCCTCCCCTGTTTCTGCCGACAGCTTAGACAGTCCATTTACTTGTTCTTTTCGATTTATTCTCCACTAAAATGCAACAATAGCTTGGGGAATTCCAACAGGGATTAGTTAATCTAGTGCACCACATGATAGGAGTGCAGGCATATCAAAAGCACAACCATAAAAACACCATGACGGGCATAATAGAACTAACCATCTTAGAAAGACAGTGAATTTATGAGATAATTCAAAATGTGTCGAAACCATATTACAACTTTCAATAACAAGTAAAGTAATATATATGTCCATTCCATAAACAGGAATTACTTGGATATAAGTATTAAAGTGATTACCAAAAACCACTAGGAGTCTAGGATACAACTCGATCATAGCATTTTTTTTTAAAACGCTGTTAAATTATGCTATGAAAACTCATGTTTGTTGTAGTGTGAGAGTATGCTGGAGGATTTCTAATCGAGTATGGGATTCCATATAGAACTTCTCAAATGATAAGAAAGTAAACACACACTGAACTGCTTCTCGTAAATCATACCAGTCACCACAAAAGAAGAATCAAACTACTGGTTTTCATTGGAGACTTTCACTCCAATACTTAGCAAGAAGCGGTAGCCATTTTTCGCTCAACAAACAAATTAGACCAGCCAGGGAGTGTCTCAACCAAACTGTGGAATTAGAAATGTGTATAACTCGATTTCGCTTCCACAAGTTAACGAATCAAGCTTCACTTGCCCTTATTCCTTGGTCAAAAGAAAAAAGGAAAAAAAAGACGAGAAAAGAACAAAGAAGAAAAAAGACAGGGAGCCATCCAAAAAATTGTTGGGCAGAAATAAACTTACTTTATAGATTCTCTACCAAAATGAAGAACTTTAACAACGAACCACTCATCTTTCTCAGAATCATCTGTCACCCTAGCTGCTACCTGAAAAATACAGTAGATGTTAGAAACACAATGCAATGGCATCCAGGAAAATAAGTTACATTGAGACAGCCAGAACCCGGCTTGGCGATGATTAAATGCCGTTGAATGTTAAGCCTATTATTTTTCCCTTTCAACAGGATGATAAGAAGTAATTAAGAACTATTAGTCATATTGTTCATGCATAATAAAAGAAAACCCAGTAGGGAAAAATTGGAAGTCAGACCTCATGGGTGTATCTTTTGAGCAACACGTATGACCCTTCGAACAACGAGATATGCAATCTTGAAGGTTGTTCAATGTACGTGGTTGGAAGCCTCTCTCGTACACCACTTGCCGCCATGCACTAAAAGCAAAAGACAACATCAGAAATCAAAGAAAGCTGGCTTTAGAGAAGCAAAATATATGAATAAATAATGAAGATTTTACTAAGTTAATCTACCTTCACATAAGGATAGTCCAATCCAGAAACTCAAACCCTCGGCATTATCCATGGGGAACATATTGTGAAGTTTCTCCAAAAGACTAGTGAAACTCATTAATCTATAGTTGTCTAAAAAAGTATTTTCTATTACCTATTTAAATGCATCCAATCTTTGTCCACTATGTTAACACCAAGCTTGTTTCCTGATATCATACAATCATACATGTAATATATTGAACCAAGGCTAAGTTTAGGGCCCGCAACAAAACCACAACAGTAATATACTGATCTCAGGCTACAGACATGATGAGTTACATATCGAACAAAACCGCAGCAATATGAATTGTTAGAGTCGTTGAGAATGGCCAAAGGGAACTAAAATGACAGACTTGAGAATATTCGTTCATTTTCCTCTGACTCGTTGCAAAAGTTGAAAGAATAAGGAATGATAAATCCTAGAGGCAAAGGTCATCACCTGATTAAAATTGAAAATATATGGAAAACAAATAGGAATAAGTAGCCACAGATTCAAAGTAGGTCACATGCTTAAACTGATCAAAGAAAAATCACTTTAGGGACACTAGACATATCACTGGTTCAAACACATTGAGCATGCAGTTTAGCTAAATATGCTATCAAGGACATAATCACTTTCCTTATCAAGTAATGGAACCATAACCACTAAAGTCGTCAACGAACAACCCTAGCCCCCAAAATTCTTTATAGAGCTCTAGTTTATAAATAGCATCGATATCATTGAGGGAATAGTAGACCACCAGAATCTAAACAAGTCCAACCCATATGCTCAATCTAACACATTCAATGAAGAGAACAAAATACACTACCAACTCCGAATAGGGATTTTTGAGACAAAGAGCAAGTAGTTTGGAATGAATCAACACAAAAGCCCTAAAATCCAGAATCACAAACGCCCAAAATCACTTTGAACAAAAAAACCCTAATTTCTACTCCGTAATAAACAATGTAGAATCACAAACTCCCAAAATCCAACCCTAAAATTGCTTAACCGTACATATATATGTCAGTCAAATAGTAAAGATAATCGTTTTTGAAGTGGCTGGGTTTGCGCATGTTTGAATGTTTCTCACTCTACAACTGGATTTGTGGCTGGATTGGCTTAATCGTACATGATCGAAAGCTTCTCACTCTAATTTCGAAGTGGCTGAGTTTGTGCGATGGTTCAATCTGCTGGTGGATGGGAGTTCGATGGTGGGAGATCAGAGAGAGAGAGAGAGAGAGAGGAGCAAACCCTTTTAGATCAGATTATTATTGAAAAAATAGTGGACAAGGACCAAACCTTTGGGTGGAACACAGAACGAAGTGGGTAGAAAACAGCGATGCCCCTTCTCTCCGAGAAAATGGTGTAGATTTTCCGGCGACTGCAGCGTGGAGGGAGGAGGCGGTACTGGTTGTGACGCCGAAAGGGATCGTCTTCGTGAGGTTGTTCGAGGATGAGATTGATAAGCTCAGGGCACCATTTTCTTCCCAAATCGATTGGAATTTCAGAGAGGGAGAGAGTTAGGGTTTGAAATTGAAACGAGGAAGAGAGAGAAGAGTTTTCCCACAAAGTGATTTTGGCGTCTTTTATTTCCCCCCAAGTGATTGAACGCTGTAATCTAGTAAAATGAAACGCTATTAGAAACTTCCGCTTCCTACAGTAATGTGAACGCTATTTTAACCTCAAAATACAGCTCTATTATAGCATTTAAAAAAAAACGCTATAAGTTTTTGCTATTAAAACTCAAATTTGTTGTAGTGTCGCATTTACAAGGTGCCCGAAGGTCTTCGTAAGCTGAACGAAAGCGCCTACATCCCTCGCATCATCGCTATCGGCCCTCTTCACTGGAATGAAAAACACCTCCAAACTCCTATGCGAGGCATCAAAAGGCATTACATCAATTGCCTATTTGATCGACTGACCAAAGACAGCGTGACAAAGAGCTCGCTGCTGGAACAATGTCTGAACAAAATGAAGGACAAGAAGTTCGTAGGTGAGGTAAAGGAATTCTACGCCAAAGAATTCACGGTGAATGACGATGACCTGTTGAACAAAACGAACGAGAAGGAGTTCGTAGACAAGGCAAAGAAATACTACACCGAAGAAGTAGCGGTGAATGACGCTGCCAAGTTGAACAAAACGAAGGAGAAGGAGTTCGTAGACAAGGCCAAGAAATACTACGACAAAGAAGTCATGACGACGGTGAATGACGATGACATGTCAGAAATAATGTTGGAGGACGGTTGCTTCATCCTTGAAGTTCTCTACGCCTCCCACACTAATGGCAACTCAAAGGTACGAGAAATTTTTGAGTGTCGGATGGGTATCACGTCACCCGGCTGATATGGTGCCCGAGCAACACATCCGAGCCGTCCAAAAGTGTATTGGACGGATCGGATTGAACCACTTTATCTCCTCTCACCTCAACACTCTTTCTCCTCTTTCTCTCTCCAAATCTGAGTTGTCCGAAACCGAAATTGATAGCCCGGATTCACTGAGTGGGCACCACGTGGTACCCGCTCGGCACTGAAAATCTTCTCCAAAGGTACACAATATGTTTTTATCAAAAACTTGAACAAAAAATATTAACCTAAAAAATAGTGGCTATGTTCGTTTAGATACTTTGGAAATTTTTGTTTTGGTAGTGGGTGGAGAGAGAAATAGGATAATGATTGGAGAGAGGTTAATATATCATTATCAGGAATTTGATAAATAACAATAATAGTTTATTTATACATGCTCATACTAAGAGGTGCATTTAGATGCTAAAAGTAAAAGGAGGTCACGAGTTCAACTACTCTTCCAATATGTTAAGTTAGCATAGCCTCTACTAGCAAGGACACCAAGGCAGCCACTGAGCTAAAACAATGGAGGATTGGTACGATACATGAACCCCGGTCCATGAAAGTGTCGATGAAAGGAAATGAATGATTGAAATTTATAGTTCTATGAATCTGAACCATTCATTAGGATTTGCATATTGCCTCACATATGTTACACTTGCGAAAATTTTCAAAATACACCCCAAACTTTCAACTCAATATCTAATACACAAACTCTATAAACCTTCAATTACTGAGTTGTTACTAGATTAGGCCAATTATTTACATCTCTCGGGGGGAAAACCCCGAAGCATGATGGGTTATGGGATGAAGCTTCTTGTTTGCTCTTCGATTCATTCTTTCTGTTCAGCCTCTCTCTATTTGCTTCAGCAAAGAAAGCCATGGCCCATGAGCTATATATATGATTCTATTATCAACTAAATCGAAACCCTAGGCTCTAATCTGAAAGCCAAAACCTCAATTATTTGGGGCAAAATTTATTACTATTTTGGTAGATTATGGTTTTTTTTTTTATTGTCGGTGTTTTTGGAATCGTAGATTGAGGAACTTGATTCGGTTGTGCATTTACGAGTCATAACTAATCGATTGCATTATAAGAGGAGTTTTTTTTTATTTTTTAATGTTTTTATGCACTACAAGAAAAAGCACATTTGGCGACTAATCATTTCGTTGCCAAAAGACTCAAATTTAGTCGCCGAATCTATGCTGCCACTAAATATTTTAGTTGCTGCGTTGGTTGCCTATGGCTTGTAACAAAAGGTATTTGGCGACCAAATGCAAGAAGTCGCCAAAAGTGTATGCTTCTGCGATCAAGAAGCTTTAGTAGCCCAATATCATTACTCGCCAAAAGTCACTACAAGAAAAAGTATATTCAGTGACGAAAAAGTGGCAAAATTTTGTCTCTAAATGAATATATTTGGCGATGAAAAAATAAATTCGTTACTGTTTTGACAACTTCCACGACCAAATTATTTTGTCACCAATTACAACTATTTAGCAACAAAAAAGATATTTTCGTCACCAAAGGTACCTAGCTATTTGGCGACGAAATAAAATTTTCGTCACCGAAAGAGTAAAAAAGGTGGCAAAATTATTTTCCGTCGCCAAAGATAATTATATATTGGGAGACGAAAAAAGTATTTCGTCACCAAATTGGTCTCATTTGGCGACGAAATAATTTTTTTGTCACCAAATTGTTATCCTTGGCAACAAAAAATAATTTCGTCTTGTTTCTTACGCTTTCAATGATGAAAAATTTATTTCGTCGACTAAAGGATACCTTTGGTGACGAAATTTATGAATTATACTGTCACCAAATATATTTCAGGCATAACTCTTGCTTAGAACTCTGATTGAGATAATCTAAATTGAATTTGAACAATAACACAAAGAGCTAAAACTTTCATGTTTATCAAAATTGCTAATTTTAATATTTAAATGTTCAAAATGCCGTTTGAAATATATTTTAACAATTGGTTAATTCACACAGAATACCCAAAAGTTGGTGTAAAAGAGAACACTTTTATAATTTCATTAATCATCAAAAACTGAATAGTCCTAAGATTTACAACTCAATTTATAGTAGAAGAAACCCTACACACTAGAAAATAAATAAAAAGGAAACTCTAAAATAATAATCGAGCTGTTCTTCTTGACCAAGTCATTCTTAAAATGAAACTAAATAAACTAGAACACTTATTTCTAAAATTGCAAGATTAATAAGAAAAACTTAATATTCTATTTCTTAAAATAATTTAATCTTTTCATTCTGCATCAGTATCTCAACAACGATCCATATATCCATGCATCCCAAGAAACTATCGATATATCCAAAACAAGTTTCAAACAGATATACAAAACAAACTTGATTCATCAAGTCTTCAATATGATAGAAACGTGCGTAATCCATATCTAGATTAATCTCATAATCCAGCCATCATTAAACTATCCAAATCACACTTATTGAGTCCAATGAGTGGGATTTGGACTCATTAAAGAACTAATTGAACTCATTAAAGGACTAATTAGTTCGTTAAATGACTAATTGGACTCAATAGGTGGAATTTGAATAGTTTAAGAACGAAATAAGTGATTTTGGTAGTTCAAGAATGAAGTAGAAAAATGGGTGTCTTATAAAAGTCTATTGGTCAAAACAATACAAATTTCGTATATTCTTTTACTATTTGGATGCTTCCAACGAAATTAGTTCTACCTAAAAGATCATTATTAGGATCAATATATCAATATATCTTATTTTTTTAGAAAAAATAAACCCCAAGTTCTTATTTTTTAAGTACTTATTTTCTGCTTTACGAGATATATCATTCTTTCGCAATAAATTACCTTAAATTCAAGAATAAATACTTATTCAAAAAATATGTACTTATTTTTCTTAACAGAACGGGACCTAAGTGTACATTTATTTTGGAAAGGGCCTCACTAAACTTTTTTATCTTATGCCTCAGATTGGCGTTCAGCAGCCTGTTACGGGAAGAGATCCTATTTTGGATATCATCTTGACCCGCAACTTCGTCAAACTGGACTTGCTACTCCTCGAGAACCAGATTCCCTTCTTTGTGCTTGAGGAGTTGTTCAAACTCACAGTAGCTAAGATCCCCGAAAACAAGTTATCACTCACTGATTATGTCCATGAGTACTTCGGCGAAATTATGAGTCCAGAAGGCAAAAATAGTGGTAGCAACACGAAAACTGGTTGTTCGCCCAGCGATTGTGCCCTTTGGGTCAACTGAATTGAACAAGTGTCAGGGAAAGCTAAAGAGTACTATCATATTCTCCATTTTCTACACGATAGTTACCTTCCAGGTAAGAATCGTCGAATCAACCAGAATTCCACGGGGGTTCCTCTCACTTCGCCTTTGCGTTGCCCTCTTTTGTTGCCCCGCTGCACCCCGCCAAAAGAAAAAATTACAGGAAGGCAGTTTGGTGAATTACAGCTTTCTGCATTAGACCTCGACTATGCAGGAGTCAAGTTTGCAGTTGCACCCGATAGGGAAAATAATCAATTTAACATCAACTTCAACGAACCTCAAAGCATATTCAGCTGGTTGTTTTGCGGTGCCAAATTTGAAATCCCAACTCTCCATATACACGACCCCACGGAGTCATTCTTTAGAAACCTCATTGCCCTTGAACAGTGTTGCCCCGGGGTTGAGCCGTACTTCACATCATACGCAAAGCTCATGGACATGTTAATTAGCTCTAAGGAAGACGTCAAAGTGCTTAAAGGAAAAAAAGTTATACGTAACCACTTGGGCACGGACAAGGACGTCGCTGATCTGTTCAACAAGCTGTGCAAGGAAGTTGTATTAGTGGACTTCTATTTCAAAGACCAGTGCCAAGATGCATACAAGTATAGTCAGCATTGCTGGCCGTGGTTTTGGGCACAGTGCAAACGTAGGTACTTTAAGTCTCCATGGGGGTTCATCGGTTTCATTGTGGCCATTATCGCTTTCGGAATAACAGTTACTAATTTCGCTCGCAGTTTCCTTAAATAAATGCCGGTGTAGCTATAAAGAAGTGTTAAGTGTTGAAATAGTAAGCATGATTCTCACGTTTGGGAACTGTTCTTTTGGAAGCTTGATACTGATAAGCTTCAAATGATACTGATAAGCTTCAAAGCAAGTGGAAGGATTTAGTCAAAGATCAGATGAAGACTTTTGCCATAACGTATTTGATTTTGTGAGTGTTTCAATAAATGTAAAGCTTATCAATTAAGTGTGTAGCTTTGCCTATAAATAGGCTAGTAATTCATATTGTAAAAGTATGAGAGTTGAGTGAGAGAAAGAAAGAGACGTGAGTGAGAAGTTTGTAATTGTTTGTGTGCTTTATCAATAAAAAGTGTGCTTACTATTGTGTATGAGAAATCTCCTCCTCTCATCAGTGATACTTATTGCTTCCGCTTTCCCACAATTCGCATCAGAGCACGGGTGACGAACCCTGCTTTCAGCTGCCATTTCCGACGAGGACAGAGAGCTTCCGTTCACGGGTCATAAATCGAATCTGTCAAAAATCGATTTTGATCTCAGAACCAACTTCAGCTTGACGAGACGAAGACGGCGGTGCAAGCCCGACGACGAACCGACGGGTGGACTATACACGCCTCCTGAAATTGCGAGTGTGAGATCTATTCTGTTCGACCCGAGGAAGAAGTCCAGTAAAGTTGAGGAGAAAAATAATTGTGTTCCATTCGTTCCAAAGAAAAAAGGGTAAATTACAGTTAACCCCTTCTAACTATGCCTCGGTGACACTTAACCCCCTCTAACTATTATTTTTGGCACTTAACCCCCTCTAACTAACTGAAATTCAAACGGTCATAACTTCTTCGTCTGAAATCGAAAACATGCAAATTATATATCAATTTCGAGGTCTTGAAGTCAGCTTTCTAATGACACCAAAATCACATCATGATTCAAAGCACACGAAAAGTTATGATCAAAACGGTCTTTCTGTCTACCAGCTCTTACTCTTTTGATCATAACTTTCTGTGTGCTTTGAATCGTGATGTGATTTTGGTGTCATTAGAAAGCTGACTTCAAGATCTCGAAATCAATATATATAATTTGCATGTTTTCGATTTTGGACGAAGAAGTTATGATCGTTTGAAGTTATGACCGTTTGAATTTCAGTTAGTTAAAGGGGGTTAAGTGCCAAAAATAATAGTTATAGGGGGTTAAGTGTCACCGAGACATAGTTAGAGGGGGTTAACTGTAATTTACCCTAGGAAAAAAAAAGGAACAGACTTTGTTTCCTCCGCTGCCGAGGAAAAATCGAAGACGCACTACAAGAAATTTGGGATCTCGCAACGGTTCAAAAAACCGTCGGTATAGATGGTGTTTAGCAACGGTTTACAAAACGTTACTAGAAACAGGACTATAGCAACGGTTTTCATGCAACCGTTATTAGATTACAAGACTATAGCAACGGTTTTTTTATAACCGTTACTAAAAATCGGACTATAGCAACGGTTTTCTATAACCGTTACTAAAAACCGGACTATAGCAATGGTTTTTCAATAACCGTTGCTAAAAACCTGACTATAGCAATGGTTTTCCAATAACCGTTGCTAAAAATTATTTTTTGAAAATTTGTTAAAAGCCATTTAAAAAAAAAATTTGTGTTAAAAAACAGTTTTTTTTTTTTAAATTGTTAAAAGCCGTTTAAAAAAAACAATTTTTTGTGTTAAAACACTTTAAAAAAAAGTTTTTTGTAAATACTGTTTTTTTTAAAGTTTCTGGAAAAAAAATAATTTAAAAATAATTTTCTGGAAACATTGTTGAGAAAGAGAAAAAGTTTTTATGTAATGATGGGTGTATTTGATTAAAAAAATGTGGAGACCATTAGTTTTGATTATTCAAAAGCCAAAATTTGATTTGATTAAGAGGTTGCTAAGTTTGGTTATTACAATGTGAGCACTTTTTTGATCAAATATTGCTAACTTTAACAACTTTTTGGTTTTGATTATCACATTATGGATGCTCTAATGACAGTTCGCATAATATAAATATTAGTTGTTCCTTAATAATGCACAAGTGCTGGGCTAGCCCAGCTGGTATGCACTCGCGCACGCATACGCGAGGTCCTGGGTTCGATTCCCAGGAGAAGCAAAATTGTGTTGTGCCTTCCATGCGCCACGCGAGCGACACGTCAGCGACACGTGGCCGCCACGCAAGTGTCATGGCGACACGTGGAATCCACGTCAGCGGCCACGTGGCTGCCATGTCATATTTTACCCCAGATTTTAAAAAAAAAAAAACTTGCCTTAGCAACAACGGTTACAAGCGTTGCTAAAGGAACCGTTACTAAAAAAAAATCTGTACCAACGCTCGTCAAAACCGTTGCTATACCCTACAGCAACGGATATATTGCAACAGTTTGACCAACCGTTGGTATAGCCTAAATGGGTCTCTACCAACGGTTTTTCGGCTTTTTGGCAACGCTTTCGACCGTTGCTATAGAACGATTTTCTTGTAGTGACGACTCGAACGCTGTGAAACTCAAGTTAATCCGGATCTCAAACTGAAGTTTATTGCAAGTTTGGATATTTGTCTATTCACTCTATTAATGTTGCACATGTCTTCACATGAGAAGAAGATTTGGGAAAATTCACGCAGAGCATTAAAGGGGCCTAATTATATAGTGAGGTACAACTGCAGTCAACCCCTGCATATTTTGATAGCCAGTCAAAGCCCAAAAGTTTTCAAAAGTTTTACTTTGAACCCCCCAAACGAGATAGTGACGTGAGACGTGTCCCAAGGCACGTTACAGATGAGATATTGATCACGTGATGACCGTTGCCACAAGCAATTTAGACGGTGTTTTTGACGGTGTAAGCTCAAATGGCTAAAAAACTAATTTCTTTACGCTACCACGTTTGGGGAAAGAGAAATATGAGAATTAGAGCATCCAGATGCGAGTGCTCTTGGAATCCCAAGAGCTATGGGATTCGGTAGATGTGGGATATGTTGAGTATTCCAGAGAGGAAGAAGCGAAGCTTGTAGACGCACAAAAAGCAACGCTTCGTGAAGCGCGAAAGAAGGATAAACGGGCGCTGTTGTTAATCTACCAAGGGGTAGAAAATGAGAATTTTGAGAAGATCTCTATTGCTGCCACTGCCAAAGAAGCATGGGATATCCTTTGAAATGCCAATCGAGGGATTGAGAGGACGATTCAGGTACGACTTTAACTATTGCGAAGAGAGTTTGAAGCATTGCAGATGGAGGACGATGAGACCATATCATTGTATTTCATGAAGACGTTGACGATCGTGAACCAGATGAGAAAATATGGGGAGAAGTTAGACGGTGTTCGAGTGATGGAGAAAATACTTCGTTTGCTAAGTACGAAGTTTGAAAATGTTGTAGTTGCCATTGAGGAATCCAAATATCTCAATAATATGACGATTGACGAGTTGATGGCAACCTTAGAGATCCATGAGCAACGAATCAACCGGAGGACGTCTTGGACTTCCCCAGAACAAGCTCTACAGATGAGATTGATGTTAATGAGAAATGAAGAAGAGCAAAGGGAGACGTTACATAGAGGAAGAGGACGAGGACGTGGACGAGTTAGTGGAGGTAGAGGTGACCAAGAGATGGTGCAACAAGGACAAGGCAGAAGACCAGGGCAAGGTCAAGGACGAGGACAAGGACAAGGACAAGGACAAGGACAAGGACAAGGCAGAGGCTTTGATGTGAGCCAGGTAAAATGCTACAATTGCAATGACTACGGTCATTTGAGTAGGGACTGCACTATAGACGTTTAGTGCTTTAATTGTCTTAAGTACGGTCACTACAGTTACGACTGTACAGAGGAAGAATATGGAGGGGTTTATGAGCAAACAAATATTGCGGAGACAGGTGAATCAATGTTACTCAAAACAGATGTAATCTTAGCCAAAGAAGAGGAGAGATTCGACGCTGAAGGAATCAAGCTTAAGGTGGATGTTGAAATAGTAAGCATGATTCCCATATTTGGGAACTGTACTTTTGGAGGCTTGGTACTGATAAGCTTCAAAGCAAGTGAAAGGATTTAGTCAAAGATCAGATTAAGACTTTTGGCATAACGTATTTGATTTTGTGAGTGTTTCAATAAATGTAAGCTTATCAATTAAGTGTGTAGCTTTGCCTATAAATAGGCTTATAATTTATATTGTAAAAGTATGGGAGTTGAGTGAGAGAAAGAAAGAGAGACGTGAGTGAGAGGTTTGTAATTGTTTGTGTGCTTTATCAATAAAAAGTATGCTTACTATTGTGTGTGAGAAATCTCCTCCTCTCATCAGTGATACCTATCACTTCCGCTTTCCAACATTAAGTGTTCCTCTCTTCTTTGACGTAAAATATCTATTTTTATATTAGTGGTATCATTTTGTCACTACCTTTAGTGTTCTAGCTGTTGAATATTAAGCTTGATTGGAATGAGGAAAATGTGTGGTTACTATTTCACAAGAGATCCTTCTAGATTCAAAGTAACACCGATCAACTCTCCAAGGTTCGTGAATTTATAGTTTGACACCCCAAACTCAAATTTTGCCTCGAACGTAACGTATATCTAATTATATAGAAAAAAGGTCTAGATACACACAAGGGTCCCACGTCACTCCGACACAAGTACACGTGGCAACTGACAACCAATTAAAATAATAATAATGAAAATTGGGTCTTTACGAACATATTCCGCTTCACAAGTTGAAAGTGTGATAATAGGTTGCTTCTTTGAACTCCATGCAAATGCCGTCTCTACCATGAAAAAAACAAACCCGACAGTACTTTTTCTATCATTCATCTCCGCCCCAATTGCTATCACAATAACCCACTAGCTTGGAATCGCTAGAAAAATAATACATCAACCCAAAATCAAGAGTACCTTTAAGATAATGTAGTATCCTCTTCGCCGCTTTGAAATGGGTCACAGTAGGAGCTTCCATATAGCGACTTACAAGTCTAACACCAAAAAGAATATCCGGCCGGGTGCATCTAAGATATCTCAAACTCCCAACAAGACTCTTGAAAAGAGTAGAATCCACCTTCTCACCATCAACAAATTTTGTTAATTTTATTCCATCTTCAACAGGAGTGCCCACCGGCTTGCAATCTTCCATCCTGAACTGTTTGAGAATTTCTTTAGTATAACCTTCTTGAGATATAAAAATACCTCCATCCATTTGCTTCACCTCAATGCCAAGATAATATGCCATGAGTCCAATATCCGTCATCTCGAATTCCTTAGTCATTGCTTTCTTCAATTCTTCAAAACACCTTAAGATTATTCCCTGTGAAAATCAAATCATCCACATACAAGCAAGCAAAGAGCACATCTCCATTTTCTTTCACCTTTGCATAGAGAGCATGTTCATGGGGACACTTGGTGAAACCATGAGCTTGAAAATAGCAATCAAGTCTACTAGTGATTTTATGTACAAAGTAGAGCGCTTGCGTACATAAGTGAAGCGTGAAAATCAATTTCCTAAATCAACCCATGTTTGGCGATATACTTGACGAAGTGACACCATGTAATTGGTTATCCAGATTAATTTGCCTAGTCTCATCTGACTAAACTACATGTTGCCAGGCAAAATGCTTATTGGCGAAATGCATAGCCAAATGACTCTCCAGTTGGAGACGAAAATTGTACTTATGCCATTTAAAATATAGCCAAAAGGACTCTATTGAGATGAACCGACATGATGAATATATGACGATAGTCAACATTAAAAATTGAGGATGTAAAAATCACATTTCCCCATTCAGAAAACAATACTCCATTCCGGAGTGCAATTTTGTTCACCCTCCTTAAAAGAGAGTGAACATTACCCTCCGTCCTATTGGTTGAAATGGTGTGGATCCCACTACAAAATGATGTCATGCTTACCATGCAATACACTTTTTGGTAAGCATGATATCACTTTGTGATGGGATTCACATCATTTCAACCAATAGGAAAGAAGGTAATGTTCGCCCTCTTAAGTGGAGGGTGAACAAAACTCAACTCCTCCATTCGGCCCAAAATTTAGTTCCTTTTTAAAATTCTGACTCTTTAAGGAGATAACCATTTAATGCACCTTAAGTCAAATTAAAATGCTCTGGCTGCGTTCTCTCTTAAAAACTTAACTTAAACTTAACTTAAATTTGATAATTTTGTCCTTATTTAATTTTTTTTTTCACATTTGTTAGTTTTGCTCCAAACTCTTGTGGATTATTGATTCGTCTCGATAAGAGGAATTGGAAAAGTAATTTTTTTTTTTACTTTTACCCAAGTATTTTGAGAAATAATCATTTTTTAGCTCAAGAAGTCATTTTTTTTTGCTAAAAGGTGGTTATTTCTCAAAATACTTGGGTTAAAGTAAAAAAAAATTTACTTTTCTAATTTCTCTCGTCGAGACGAATCGATAAACCATAAAAATTTGGTGCAAAACTAACAAATGCAAAAAAAATAAGGACAAAATCCCCAAATTTAAGTTAAGTTTAAGTTAAGTGATCATAAGAACGCAGCCTCTTATTACCAAAGTAGTCTCTACCTTTCAAAGTGTTCATAACCACCTATGAATCTTTTGTTTGAAAAATTACAAAGATTTTTCCTCCGACATTTCAAAGTGAACATGTATTATGGACATCTTAGGCTCCGTTCTTGTAAATTTATGGAGTATTTTTTAATTTTTGCAACTTGTTGATGAGCTTTTCGTCATAATTTTTAGGATTGATCATTCGTTTCGACGAGAGGAATTAGAAAACTATAAAAATGTGGACCGATATTAAAAAAAGCTTTATATCAGATGACAATTTAGACGGAAAAAACAATTGTTTGGGATTAAGTTTTTTTTGTCTTCAGTGACTTTTTTTTTTGCTTCTAGCTAGTAATACTTTTTGTACTTTTTATACTCATCTCTTCGAGACGGATGATTAATCCAAAAAATACCCACGAATCTAACAAAAATTCAGAAAAGACGAATAGAACACACAAAATTAAATGAGAAAGATGAAAAAGTTTACAATTAGAATGAAGCCTTAAACATGAAAAGATGGACTAAAAGTATTGGACGGATGGAGTACTAGTTTGATACGTGCTTCTCTTATTGGGATGCCTCATAGTATCGATTAAAATTTTGTCAGGTAAACTAGGAAATACAAATTAATGTAATTTTGAGTTTCTGAAGCCTGATCGAAAGCATTAATAATTTTGAACGAAACTTAGGGTATGTTTGGTTCAATGGAATCAACGTTGAAATGGAATGGTCATTCCATGGAATACTTATTCCCATGTTTGGTTCACCATTAAACGATAGTAGAATGATAATTCCAAATAGAATCACTATTCATCTTAGTAAAGAAATTGTCATTCCACTAAAAACAACAAAGGAATTGTCATTCAATTTCTTTGCCACAACAAAATTATTAGTGCCACTCAAAAATTTACTATTGTCATACCAAAAATTACTATTTTCACTCCAAAAACTACTATTGCCACACCATTTCATTACGGATGAGAATGGCTATTCCTAAGTACAACCAAACTTGAGAATGGAAATGATATTTCAATCTCATTTCCTCCAATTCCATTCCAACCTCAATTCCATTCCATTGTCAATGATCTATTTCATCGAACCAAACATACCCTTATAGTGTTAATTGAGCGAAGTATCTCACATAAACTTTTTGCCTTAGGCCTCGAATGGAATGACCAGAATGCTGAGCCCTCTGGTATTGCAACTTGAGACAGAAGCCACAGAAGTAGTTGGGTTTGGTAAATATTTCTTTGGATGTTAATCGCAAGCGCATTTTGGATTAGTTTCTGGATATCGATTTTTTGATTAGCTAGCTTCTGGATATTGATCTCGGATGAACAGCTATATATGGTTTGGATGTGTCCGGATACCATTGGGATTTGTTTTGTTGGAATGATGAGATATATTGTTTAATTCATGTTTTCTCGAGTTTGGATGGTACAAGTACTGAAGATGTTAACTGTCAGGAAAAAAAGAACTTAAGTTTCGATATGTAAATGTGTGGCTCCATCTAGAGTTCAATTCTTTGGTTGGTTGGCATGCATAATACAGGCTGAGGTAAAACATATGCGTTCTTGATTAAGTAGGAGTCATTACAAGTATGGATGAGTCTAATGCAGACTTTTTGGATTGACTCAGGAGCTAATTAAGTCCATATTGCGCGTGCGTTTGCGGATGCGAGAGCGCAAGCGTAAGCGTGAAAGTGGCTTTCAAAAACCTCCCAAACAACTACAATTCACGAGCATTGCACAGGAGTAAAGGAACCCAAGTCCCTCTCTATTTTTGAAGCATTTGTGCAATGTCAAGCTGAGTTGGTATGATAGAATCCTAAGTCTCTTTCTTTTCCATTAATTCTTTTTAAGAATCGTTTAGTTTGACAGGAGCAAAGGCATATCTAATTTTTACTTATTCCATACCCAATTAATAGGAATCATTTGTGCAACGAGAACCATGATCTACTTATCTCTTTGTTTTCCATTCTTTTTTAAGAATCATTTAGTTCCACAGGAGTAAAGGCATTTGTGCAATATCAGGGTATGATAGAATCCTAAGTCCCTTTGTTTTCCATTAATTCTTTTTAAGAATCGTTTAATTAGTTTCACAGGAGCAAAGGCATATCTAATTTTTACTTATTCCATACCCAATAGGAATCATTTGTGCAACAAGCTACCTTCTTACTTGATTGAACGGACTCTTCTCTTTGTTACTTCCTCTGGCTCAAGGGAAGCTACCTCGTTATTGGCCGCATTGAATTGCACTTGGCCGCATCGAATTTAACTTGGTCGCATTGAATCAAATTGCACTTGACCGCATCGAATTGCACTTGGCCGCGTTGAATTACATTTGGCCGCATTGAATTACATTTGGCCGCGTCGAATTACCTATGGCCGCATTGAATTGCTTTTGGCTGCATCAAATTGCAGCTGAGTGCAATTCGATGCGGCCGAAAGCAATTCAATGCGGCCAAGTGCAATTCGATGCGGCCAAATACAATTCGATGCGGTCAAAAGCAATTCGTTGCGGCCAAGTGCTATTCCATGCGGCCAAAAACAATTCATTGCGGCCAAGTGCAATTCAATGGGGCCAAATGTAATTCGTTGCGGCCAAGAGCAATTTGATGTGGCCAAGTGTAATTCAATGCGGTCAAAAGTAATTCGATGAGGCCAAGTGCAATTCGATCCGATCAAGTGTAATTCAATGCGGCCAGGTGCAATTCCATGCGGAGAAAAGTAATTCTCGGCCAAGAGTAATTCTTTGTGGCCAATAGTAATTCTTCACGACCAGGAGTAATTTTTCATGGCTAAGAGTAATTCTTCGCGGTAGGAGTAATTCTTCGTGGTCAGGAGTAGTATATTGCGGTTATGAGTAATTCTTCGCGGCCAGGAGTAATTCTTTGCGGTCAATAGTAATTGTTCTCGTTAGATTCTTTTTCTTTTTAACTAATAGGTAAGAGAACAAAATTATTATTGGGAGAAAGAAATTTTTTTTAATTCATGGTTATTTGTAATGCTCCTCTTGCATGAAGTGAGACCATACGCATATATATCCGGGACTCACCCCATGTAAGATGGCGTTAAAAATAACCGTTGTATCCTCACACAAAAATTTCGAAAAAGTGAGATTTGATATTTCATTTAAACTAGCTATGTTTAGAAAGTATTGCACAGCAATTACTAGTTGGTATATATGACAGAATCCCAAGTACCTATCTTTTCCATTCTTTCTAAGAATCGTTTTATTTCACAGGAGCAAAGGCATATCTAATTTTACTTATTCCATATGTACCCAACACGAATCATTTGTGCAACAGGAATCATCTATTTCTCTCTGTTTTCCATTCTTTTTAAGAATCGTTTAGTTCCACAGGAGTGAAGGAACCCAAGTCCCTCTCTCTTTTTAGAAGCATTTGTGCAATATCAAGTTGAATTTGTATGATAGAATTCTAAGTCCCTTTCTTTTCCATTCTTTTTAAGAATCGTTTAGTTCCAGGAGCAAAGACATATCTAATTTTTACTTATTCCATACGCAACAGGAATTAATTTTGCAACAGCTATCATCTAATTATTGATCTCTTTTGTTTTCCATTCATTTAAAGAATCGTTTAGTTAAACAGGAGTAAAGGAACCTAAACCTCTCTCTTTTAGAAGCATTTGTGCAATATGGCGCATTACAAAATGTGATGCCATACTTTCATGATTCTGATGTTTGAAAGTGACAACAATAGGAATGTAATGCCATACTTTCATGATTCCCACGTTTGGAAGAAAGTGGAATAGAAATGTGATTCTGGTGACACATCCAACCAGGATTCACATTCCCAGATTGAGTGGGAATCTGATCAATTCCTTACCCCATGGTAATCTTTGATTTCTGGCTTAATCAACAAAAAAAGGAAATGCTGACTTTGATGAATTTCCAAAATAATTGTTTCTTGCATAAGATTACTGCATTAATACAAACACAATAATAAAATTACTTTAGGCATTATATTTCTAGGAATTAAATTCCTAGTAATCATATACCTATTCATATTAACGAAAGTTCCTAAGAATATAATTCCTAATAATCATATTCCTATTCCTATTGAAGATTCCGGTCATGCAAACATAGACTAAGAGGAAACAACTTAAAGATAATCAATTGAAAAGGAAAACAAATAAATGTGAGGTAAAAAATGTTTAGTTACTGGCCATAAGGATGGAGGTTTGTATTATGAAGTATTCTCCTGATCGAACGGCTATAACCTATTGAACATTCGAGTTGGAATGTAATATAGTCTCATCTTAAATAAATTATCCATTTATCCAACTACTCTACTCGATTGTTGTAATCATCACAAAGTGTCAGTTATCGTTTTAGTATATATACACACCAGCCTTCACATAAGGGCGACCTTATTTAGCAAAATGAGGACCTTCCCTTTTCCAATCAAATTTCGATGATCCGAGCCGTTCAATGTGTTCAGAACGTGATTTTAAGGGTTTTCGCGAGAAATCAGCCAAAAATATGACCGGAAAGTGCTTCATTCAAGCAGTTTTTTTTTCCTATTTGATCATAGAAGGCAATATTTACATAGAGCTAGATACATTGGCTAAAAAGTGAGGGTAGAGTGGTATGGATTTATTAAAAGAATATTCTTTATATCTTTTAAAAAAGAAATGATTTGATAACTACAAAGTTAGAATGAAGTGATCCAACGATTGTAGAGGTTGCTCTATTTTATAATATAGATATGTTCCACCAATTCAAAGAAAAAGAAAGAAACAACATTTTCAAAATATGAAAGCATTTGATAGGGAAAAGCTACACATATCTATTTTTAGGTTTGGATGATATGCACATCTTAATCATTTTGAATTCATAAATATACAATATTTGGTATGAAATTCACAATATTTGTATGCTGATTCATAACAGTTGCATAGAAATTCAATATAAGTATTTAAATGTTCAAAACATCAAGACAATTCATAAAACAAATATCTTATGCTAAATATGGTGTGTTAATCTTAGTAAGTGAATGCTCAAATTGTGTAATTAAAGTGACTGTTAGTGAGTCCACATATACATAGATATGTACACATTGTACCCACCCACTTAATTTTCTCCCCTCCACCCAACTCTGTTTTTGAACATGGCAAATTTCGTTGAAAGCCCGAGGGCATAACAAGCGATATCATCGTCGCATAATACAAGAATTAACCAAAATTACCGTTCATCTAGAAACGAGCATGTGAACATTGCAAACTCAAATGACATACAGTGCAAAGCAGACCAAAAAATAAGTTTGGATATGTGGTAGTAGAGGATTCCTGAGGAAAACCCCATCTCAAATCATAGGAGAAAAGCCCAATTGAAATCCAATATTGCTAAATTTTAACCATTCCTTCAACCAAGGATTGGAGAGCTTCAAAAGTGGCTGTTGAATTGCTTTTTTGTTTTCGTTCAAAGACATTTTGAGCCTGTCCGGTTTGGGTTTTTTGGGAGGCTTTTTAAGAGTAATGAGTGGAGACAGATAGATAGAGAAAATTTATTAGGGACCGTGCGCAGAGATTTTGAGACACCCCAAACAAACAAGCCCTTGGCGTCCCGTTTTGGAAGAACTGGATCACTAACCCTGCAATGCACTCATTGAAAGGATTTAATCAACATTGCAGCAATAACTGTATGATCCATATGAATCCATAACATAGTTATGCGTCAGTTACAACCGACCATTTATCTATTATTACACGGCAAACTATGACATAGAGGCCTCTCTCTTTACTAGATATAACATGAGGTTTTTCCCCAATTTGTTACATGATCATGATCTCTGGGAGTTTGAGGAACGCATCTCTCAGCTGCTGAGCTCCGTTCTGCATATTTTCGCGAACAGCGTTCAGCTCGGTATTTGATTCGTTGAGGAGCTTTAGAAGATCGATGGTCTGAGCTGCCTCGATTGCAGATTCAACGGTAAGTGCTTTCTTCAGCAATTCCGTCAAGCGTTGGCGAATAACCGGACCTAGATTGGTCTTGAGTTGCTTATAGGTTTCTGGTTCTACCGTTAATGGGCATTCAAATGCTGAGGGAGGACATCGGCACTGGAACCACTCTCCTGCATTCAGAAAATAAACAAGAAACAAATTCACATTTACCTTGTCATTAATTATGAAAGATATCCAGATTTCATAGGGCAACCAAAGAAGGGAAAAAAACAATAGAATTCATAGACTGGCCGGCCTATCATTGTGTACGGATTTTCTTGTACAGCATTACCCTTGTTAGTTTGGTCTTCATCATGAGCGTCTGCCGGAGCAGGAGGCCTGAACCCATACGTAACCTCTATGTAGTTGTTTGAATCATCTGAAAAACACAATATCACAGAGAAACATCATTAGCCGTCAAATATTTCACGCCAAGGAACTTTTGAAAAGGAACGAAATAATCTATCTAAGTCACTGTTAGATTATTAATTACCAACTCATCTTAAAGCTTAAGTTGTTAGAGAGAGGGGCAACGTTATTATTTATATTCTCAACATGAATCCTACATGAAAATCAAGACAACGCTGATCAATTGGCATTTGGAAACATGAAGATTATAAACAAAGCTGGTATCATAAAAGAACTATCCAAAACTGAACGGAAAGACGAACAGAGTTGGACCTTACCCGGATTGACAGCGACGTTGTTCCTCCAATTGGCCATAGTTGACGGGATATTGGCCAGTAGGAGTAGGAGGAGGAGAAGGCAGAGGTGGTGGTGGTAGTAGTTGAGGTGGCGGAGGTATTCCATTTTACCCTTTCAGATGTTCTTTCAAGGTTTGAGGGGCTTGGCAAATACCGAGACAAGGTCAGTAGTGCGGGACTGATATTTCAACCAGTCACAGACCACAAGTATAAGTAGAATTTCTGGTTTTGGGTGACGAAGCGTGCAAGATCCAGCTTACGCGTACCTCGACTAATTAAAACTTGGGAGACCAATCCCTCCGTTCACTAGCATGAGCTAGCCCATTTAAAGTAAGAAAAAAAGAAAAGAAAAGGTCGTAGATAAAATGACCTTACAAAAGTTGATAGCACTTGGGAGGTTTTGAACCTGAAACCTAACTAGGAGGAAAACAAAACCCTGAGTCACAAACCTGGTGCATTCGGGCCTTCCAAAAGTATTTTTGATGGCCTAGATTTAGAGAAGGTGTTTTTGTTTTTTTGTTTTTAAGAAACACCCCTTTAAATCTGGGCTGTCAAAAATACTTTTGGATGGCTCGGATGTACCAAATGGACCAAACTGATCCGTAGCCAAATTAACCGGATCCAATCCCGAAAACTTGATGAGGAGAGGTTTCAAGAAATTTATTGTTAATGGAAAAATACATTTGAGTAGGCCCCACAACAACTCATTAGATGGTAAATTCTGGGCACTTTCTGGGTAAATAAGTAGCACAGTGCACCAATTAAACTGTGAGCCCCCCTCCATATATAGATCTCAGGAGGGGCCTGTCTTTATCTCAAACCCAAAAACGAAAATCCAAAACCATTTTCACCCAAAACACTACCACCAAGTCTAACACAACTGCTTCTTGATTACATTGACCAAAAGCAATTCCACTTAATTGAAATGAGTCAAGGGGAGAATGATTATGAGAAGGCTCTTCAGAGCCTTACATCGACCATCGGAAACAATATCAGTGAAGGTGCCAAGAAAGCCGATTCCTTCTTCTCTTCAGCTTGCATTTATAGGGTGCCTGAAGAGCTTCGTAAGCTGAAGGAAAGCGCCTACACCCCTCGACTTATTGCCATCGGCCCTCTTCACCGTAAGGACAAACACCTCCAAACACCCATGCAACATGTCAAAATGAGCTACACGAATTACCTACTTTGTCGACTGACTGAAGGAATGGATGCGGAATCAGCAGCGCAGAGAAAGTTCATGGTGCTACAAGACTGTTTAGCGGAAATAAAGACATCGTTAGATGATGCAAAGAAATGCTACGCAGAAGGGGTTGCACTGGATGAGGAAATGATGTTGGTTGACGGTTGTTTCATCCTTGAAGTTCTCTACAAATTCTACGAAAAGAACATACCCAAGGAAGAAGGAAAAAAGCCTTTTAGTACTGGAGGAGACAATGGCAACTCTAAGGTAAGGAAACTCAGAGCATCTGCATCAGCTCTTTCCTCACCTCTTTAAAGGGCATCTTTTTGCTGATCACAAAACTTGATCTTTTTTAATTTTCCCTCCATTGTTACTTCAATTTAGCATCGTTTTTAAGTAGCAACTTCATACTAATGTAAGCTTATATTTGAAGATACAGGCAGCGAAGCCAACAAGAAGAGAGAAAGAGAGTGACGAGGGAGAGATACCGCCACAGGTAGTATTACATGCTTAATACTCCATCTGTCCCAAATTGCTAGTCCCTTAATTTTGGGCAATCGTGCCACTTAAAAAATTGTTTATATCTCACAATCTATAATGTTTTATATAATTTCAAAAACATCATATTATAGAACTAATTGAAATCAATCAAATAAGACCAATATCGGCTATAGAAAGTCTAACAAATTAAAAGATATAGATAATTTTTTGAGAGGTCCTAAATAGTGAAAAGGGACAGGTAATTTGGGACGGAAGAGTACTCTTTATCAACTTTTTTTTCTTCTTTTTTCTGTCCTTTCTTATAGTTCTATAACTTATACACTATAAATTTAATAAAACCTACTCCCTCCGTCCCTTTATTATAGTCCAGTATTTCATTTTGGACTGTCCTTTAATAAGTGTCCATTTTGTAAAGTTAGTGGGTAAAAATTGGTGAATTATCTATTTTGTCCCTAAAAGTAAATTCCATTTTGAAAAGTTAGTGAGTAAAAGTGTAATGATGATGGGTAAATAGGGAAAGTGGAGGAAAAAGTTGATGTAAAAGGTATAATGATGATGTCTTTTTAATAAGTTGGAGTTACGAAGCAGGACACTTAGAAAGGGACGGAGGGAGTATAAAATACAACATAACACTTCCAATATAGCACTCATTCATGCCCTACGATACCAAATCCTTAACACAAAAATTGGATATTGCATTTACTTTTTTGTCGTTTAGTGCACATTCTCGAAGAAAAATATATATGTTTGTCACATGTTTGAACAGACTCTGCTGCCTCGAGGAGAGGACAGAATCAAAGGCAGCGGCAGGCAAAAACCAAAAGATCCTATTTTTGGTAGCATTTTGACTGCCAACACTGTCCAGCTCGACTTGCTACTCCTCGAGAACCAGATTCCATTCTTTGTGCTTGAGAGATTGTTCCGACTCACGGTGGATCAGATCCAGATTGGGACAAATTGTCCCCGTAAGTTTTCGCTCGCCGATTATGTCTCTTTCTACTTTCAGAACTTGATGACTCCAGAAGGAAATTCCACCAACAGAACTTTTGGTCCTCCTTGTGACTGGGTCCTTTGGGTTTCTGGCAACCAAATGGTAAATTCTAAACAAGAAGTACGTGGTTACGCTAATTACCTCCATATCCTCCATAAAATACATCAGGATTACCGTCCTCGTGATCAAGCAGAAAAGAAAGTACGTAATGAACTCATGCCTCCGGCCTCCGAACTAGACTATGCAGGCATCAAGTTCGTACCTGGTACAGGAGACGATCTATTCGAGTTCAAGTTCACCGAACCTGAAGGCCCATTTTGGTGGTGCCGTAGGGCTCGTTTCGAAATCCCAACCCTTGGAATATACGATCCCACTGAGTCATTCCTCAGGAACCTCATCGCCTTTGAACAATGCCTCCCTGGTGTTTCGCAGCACTTCACGTCCTACGCATACCTCATGGACATGCTCGTGAACTCTGATAAAGACGTCCAAGTGCTTGAAAAGGCCGGAGTGGTGCATAACTACTTGGGTGCCAGCGAGGAAGCCGCCAACCTATTCAACAAGCTATGCACGGAAGCTGCACTAGGAGAGTTCCTTTTCGCTGACCCGTGCAACAAAGCGGCCAAGTATAGCAAGCGTTGCTGGCCGAAGAATATGGCAGACGTGAGACGCACATATTTTGCTAACCCGTGGACGTTCATAGCTTTCTGCTTGGCCTTCATTGCTTTTGGCATAACGATTACTGAGTTTGTATTCCTTTTCATCTATAAATAAACGCGGACGATCAGGAGCGCTTCATCATGTTTCCAAGTAGACTTGTAGCAATATCTCCAAGGGAATGTGTCTGAATGTATATATGGCTATGATAAAATTAAGAGTAAGTTTGCCTGTGTCCCTGATATGCAAGTTTAATAAAAAGAGTAAGTTTGCCTTTTTCCTTGATATATGTCTGTCTTTCTAGCCCAGTGATCATATCATTTTCTCCTTAGCGTTAGTGTTCTGGAAAATTTAGCTATTAGTAATACAGGACTATATTAGCGTTTGTGCTCGGTTTTCTCTTTCAGATTTAGATAGTTTTGGCTGTTTCTTTGTTTGTGATTGGTGTGCGGATATCTTTGGGTTGGTGTATTTGGTTTGGTTTTGGTGTTTTGGTCTCCGGTTGCTTGTTTGGGGTTGAGGCTCGCGAGGTTCTTGGCTGTTTTCAGATCGGTTTTTTTCTGGCTTTTTCGGTTTTCCGGTTGGCGTCTTGCCTTCTTTTAGGTCTTAGGTGGCTTTTTGTTGGTGTGCCCTTGATCCTTTTAATCTTTGTAATCCTTTATAAAGATTAAAAAATTCTTTTGCTCAACAAAAAAAAATAAAAATACAGGACTATATGAAGTCCGGTTTGTTATTGAGATGGGTGAATTCTGAATTTCTTACAGATCCGTCCTTTCGTAGTAACTGGACATCGTCACAGAGAGGATTTCTCAGGCTCCTGCTCGAATCAGAAAAACCAATTGATTGTATGAAACTAAACCTTATAAAATGTAACTAGCCAGTCTTATTGTTTACCAGTTGTGCAAATTTGCTCAACCTGCTCATTTGGCTTTGCTTCAACATCGGGCTCGTGTCCATGGAAGGATTTTGGAGCAAATGCTTGAGTCTGAAACCTTTCAAGGTGATGTTCTATATGTTTGTTTGCGCAACTAAAATTACGAATTTAGAAGTTCCCGAATAGCCATTGACATGCTTGGTCAGCCCTTTCCAGTTTCAATCGGTTCCAATTCAGGCATATATGAATTTGATACCACGGTCATGGTAATCTATGTGTAGATACCAGCAGCAGGCTGCAATTACTTACTCAAACCCATATAAGTTATATAATGCTAAAGCATTTCCAACCGAAAGCGCTTAACAACACTCCTTTTAGATCCATTTTTAAAAGTACGTTGAGTGAGATTACCCGTATAATTTTTAAAACTATAATGTGAAACTACTGTAATATTGTAAATAAGTTTGGAACGTAAATAGGATGGTCGACCGGCCTCATCCGTCTATCAGTGAATAGCATATTACATCAATAAAATGGCTAAGGATGAAGCCTATATATAGATCCACACCGATGCCAGAAAAGAGGGTAGGCTCAAAAACCATTTTTTTTACACAAAGCAGTAGTACCCCACTCGCTATAAAGTGTTGGAAATGAACCGTGCTATTCGGATCAAAAAAAAAAAAAAAACCTTGCTATTGACACAGCAAATTTGTGCACAAATTGTATTTTGGGGTCCATTACGGGTCCCACACTAATGATCCAAGCTGTTCATCATGTTTAAAACATTTTTTTCAGGGCTCCCGTGAAAATTCATCTCAATCCGATGCTTATAGATGCTCAATTTAATCATCTAACTTTTCATTTCAATTTCAGGATAATGAAAAATTAGATGATTGAATTGAGCATCTATAGGGATCGAATTGAGATTATTTTTTGCTGGGGCCCTTGAAAAAATGTTTTAAACATGATGAACGACTTGGATCATTTGTGTGAGATCCATAATGGGCCCCACAATGCAATCTTTGCAAGATCTGTGCACAGATTTGCCGTGTCCACATACTTTCCGAAACAGAAAAACGTAGAAGATAAAGTGAGGAAAAAAGGAGCTTTGTGTGGATTCTGTTTCGGAGGTGAAAAGAAGCTCGGATTTGTGAAAGAATGTTCAGTTTTTTTAGTGCCCAGATAAGTTCGTTCACTGTTGTAATTTCCTGTTCTGTTTTGTTGCTGAGAATTGCATGTTCGTAGCTTGATAATGTGCTGAAAGAAAGTTCAGTTTTTTCAGTGTCCAGATATGTTCGTTCACTGCTGTGATTTCCTGCTCAGCTGCTCTGTTTTGTTGCTGAAAACTCATGTTTGTAGCTTGATACTGTTATGAAAATCTGATCTGTTACTGCTGCATTTTCTGCTGCGTTTTGTCCTGTTCAAAGACTGTTCTCAAGTGATATTTGGGTGTTGTTTGAATTCTTATTCCCCCCAACATATCGCACATCGCTCGTTGATTTCCTCCATTAATCACAGTAAAATGGCAACAGCGGAAACGAAGAGTCACTCGAATGACAACGAGGAGGCTCGTCAAAGGCTTGACAGTAGTAATTCTGCCCCTCTGGAAACGAGTGCACACTCATCAAAGGACAATGAAGTGAGTGAGTCTGGTACTGTCGATACGTCGGGTATTGAATGGCTTCGAAGATTTACTGCCCCGCTGAGAATGACACGCAACAAGGGCGGCAGCGTGGAGCTTCCAGCTAAAAGGCCCGACAGGAAAAAGGCTGTCGAAGCGCTTGCTGGCGATTTCCTCGTAGGTTTTTCTAATACCTTTGGTCTGCCTTCTGCTTCCATTTACAAGGTGCCCAAAGAGCTTAGTAAGCTCAAGGAAGGCGCCTACACCCCTCGACTCATCCCTATCGGCCCCCTTCACATCAACGAGGAACACCTGCAATCACGGGTGATAGGTGATGTCAAAGCCAAGTATGCCCATTACCTCTTACATAGAAGGTCTTGCGTCGCTGAAATACCGGACAACACTTTTGCGCAACGGGACTATCGCTTAAAGATCCTGGATGAATGTTATGAAGAAATAGAAAACTTGGAAGAGCGATCCCACAAATGCTACGCGGAGTACGTCGTCGAAGAGCTCACACCAGAAAGGATGTTGGTCGACGGATTTTTCGTCCTTGAACTTCTCTTCAGGTACTATCTTTATAAGTATCCAGAAGAGCATGATGGAACAGGGGAGTTCGACACTGAAGATAGCAAGGTACTATTGCAATTATGTTACTTTTAAAAAATTCCCGAGATCCGTTTAATCTTTGTATCCCTTCTCAAAGATTAATAAAATATTGTCACATCAAAAAATTGTTGTAAAGATGTCATTAAAAGTGTGTAGCCGAAGGTATATTGCGAGAACTATTTACAAAGGCGTGACTAATAGCTGTCCGGTATCGTCTGGTACTGACCGGGTTTGTAACAGGATGATGCTTATATCGTCAACATGCAGACTCGAGCCACCGTCCAACACGACTTGCTATGTCTAGGGAACCAGCTTCCCTACTTCGTGCTCCAGAAATTGTTTGAAATCACTGTGGACAAGTTTCAGAAACAGAACCACAACCGGACTCTCTCGGAGTATGTCCTTTTGTACCTGGGCAAAAAGATGAGTGCAAAACCTGATAAAAACACAAAAACAAACACTAGTACTAGTAGGGCGACCGATTGTTGTTTCCCCGGAGTTGAAGAGTGTGTCCTTTCAATTTCCGGCGACACAACAGAAGAAGGCGACCCTAGAGTGACAAAGAAGCGAGAGGCAGAGCATAAACATATTCTCCATGTTGTACTTGATAATTACCTTAGTTTCGATGAACCGAATGAAAGAGGTAGCGGGCTACCAATCATGCTTTGTGCATCAGAGCTTGAATTTGCAGGAGTCAAGTTTGTGGCCCAAACTGGTGAAGACCTATGCAAGGTCGAGTTCGGAAAGAACCCACGCCCTTGCGGGTGGTTTCGTAGAGCTGAGTTTGAAATCCCAAAGCTGACCGTAGACGATGCCACTGAGCCATTCCTTAGAAACCTCATTACTTTCGAACAGTGTTGTCCCGATGTTCCGAATAATGTCACGTCCTTTGTATTCCTTATGGGATTGCTCGTTAACACAGAAAAAGATGTCCAAGTGCTCACAAAAGCTGAAATCATCCATAATCTTTTGGGCACCGACCAAGATGCCGCAGATCTCTTCAACAACCTCTGCAAGGAAGTTGTACCAGGGGAATTCCCGTTTGCTCAAACATGCAGGGAAACCGTCGAGTACAGCAAGCTTTGTTGGCCGACGAATATTGCACATGTGAGACGCACGCATTTTGCGTCTCCATGGACATTCATGGCCTTCTGTGTTGGTTTTACTGCTTTTGGAATCGGCGTTACACAGTTCATCCTCAGCTTCCTCTAACAAATTGTGTGGGATTATCAAGTCTTCGGTAATGTTCGTATGAAATGTGTGATTTTTGTGTTAGATCTAAGGATGTGGTGGTTGTTCTTAATTTTGTGCGAAAGTACAATTATCTAAAATTTCTATCAGTATGTTATATCTTAAAAGTTTGACCAACCTTTTAAGTAGTCATCATTGTTGGTAAATGGTAAGCTTGATTGTAAAACTGCGAGTTTCCTCGTGTTATATCTAGCGCATGCCTGTGCCTGAATGCACGATTCGGTCATATTGGTATTTAATTTTGTCTTGAGTGTTTTAGCAATGCGTGAGCACAAAATGAAATGAAAATTTTTATTTTGGGCCAAGACCAATCAATATGTAATCAGATGCTTTTGAACAAAGCAACAAAAAGGTCAATAAACAAACACCAAACCTACACTTTTCTAGCTTGAAGTGACAAATAAATCCCCGAGGAACAGTCTTGCTAAGTTAACTACTTTACGTAGCCGCAATGATACCATAAAACACTAGCCCATATAGGAGAAACTCACACCATAAAGGTGACAATCATACCTTTTCTGCAAGTATGCCGTCTATGAAGTTGATTTGTTGTGGTTTTTGCTGCTGTGCTACTGCTCTTGTTACTCTTGGGTCTCAAGTTTGGGCAAGTTTGGCTGTCATTTCTGCTGCTAATGGGCTCTTGTTCATTTTATGCTGCTGCTACTGCCTTCTTTGGGGCCAAGTTCTGTTGCTGTTCTTTTTGCCTTAAGAGGTGTTTCAAGCTACTGGTGTGGTTTATGCAGTTTGAAGGTGTCAAATGGTTTTCTGCAGCTGCTGCAATTTCCATCGAAGGCATCAAACCACTCAGGTGGTTCACAAACAAAGGAACATAAGGATGCAAAAATCATCAATATCCAAAAAGAATCATGTATAACCGAGAAAGTGTGTTATTAAAACGCAGAACGCTCGTCACAATTCTTCATCCTAAATCAATAAATGAGCCCTGTTATTGACTACCCTTGACACCCTACTCAAATCTGCCTTTGAATGTAAGCTTCAAGAGAATCCACCCATTCTTCTTCTTCTTCTTCTTCTTTTCCTGTAAGAGAAACGTGTAGTAAGCGTTTTTGTTAATTATAATCTAGGTAATAGCAATGTTGACGTCAGCTTATACAATTCAAGCAATATTAAACGCAGGAAGAAGAAGAAGTAGCAAAGAAGATCAAGAATTAACACATTGAATTAATCAATTAACAAATTTCAGACAAGGAGATTGAGAATCGACTTGCATCAATGGCCAATCCAAAAATGTACATCTGAAACTTTGTAGTCGTTCCTCCAATGTACAACCAGTGCTTTATTGCATTTTTATCTGATAAAATTTGGTATAAAAGAAGGGCAAATTTTCGTAGTCGTCCCTGTAGTTTTATGATTGTCTCACTTTCGTCCCTCTAGTTTCAATTGTCTCAATTTTCGTCCCTGTAATTTGTTTTACGTTCCAAATTGGTAAAATCGTTAACACCGTTAATGAACTAACGGAAAAATATGATTAAAAAATTAAGTGCTCCAATTTTCAATCCGGTTGAACCGGTGCGAAGATCTTATTTTTTTGATCATTTTATCTTAGATGGTCGTAATGAATTTTTGGCTCTAAAGCCTTTCACCGAGCACCCAAAGACTCCTTATTTAGTTTCAGGGCTCTCTTAGGGTGCTCATTGAAAGGCCTTAGAGCCAAAAATCTATTATGACCATTTAAGATAAAATGATCAGAAAAATAAGATATTCGCACATGTTCAAACGGAATGAGCACCCTAAGGGAGCCTTGAAACTAAATAAGGAGTGTTCGGGTGCTCATTGAAATGCCTTAGAACCAAAAATTCATTACGACCATGTAGGATAAAATGATCAAAAAAATAAGATTTTCGCACCGGTTCAACCGGATTGAAAATTGGAGCACTTAATTTTTTAATCATATTTTTCCGTCAGTTTCGTTAACGGTGTTAACGATTTTACCAATTTGAAACGTAAAACAAATTACAGGGACGAAAATTGAGACAATTGAAACTAGAGGGACGAAAGTGAAACAACCGTAAAACTACAGGGACGGCTACGAAAATTTGCCCATAAAAGAAGGGTGCGACTATTTGCAGCCCCGTATTTTCTCCCTTAGCCCATTAAAAATTTTCAATTACCGAAATAAGTTTCGACAGTTAGTTACCGAAATTAAAATACATTTTCGACAGTTAGTTACTGAAATTGATATACATTTTTAGCATCCAATTACCGAAATATATGTTTTTTGTGCATTTCCGACATGTAGTTACCGAAATATAATCTTATTTTCAACAGTTATTTACCGAAATGTATGTTCGACAGTTGTTTACCGAAGATTGAACATAATTTCTATATATAGTTACCGAAATATAATTTTCGAAAATTTTTAACGGACTATTGGAGAAAATATGCAGCTGCGAATAGTCGCCCCCTAAAAGAATTCACCAGTTACAAGCAGGCCATATACATATACTACGACCTATAGAGTAGAACGTATATCATTTGCTCAAACCACGTGTCTTTTACTTCGTGGCTTCCATTGTGGCCTTTTTATCAAACAGGTGGTGAGCACTCCTTTGTTGCTATTTCACTCAAGTTATAAATAGGAAGTGAATTTCTTCCCTGGATTCATCTTTTGCTCCTCTATATTTCCTTTATAAATTACTGAATTTATCTTGTCTCTCTATTCCAAGGTGCGAGAGAGAAAAATTGGATTTCGTTTTTTGCGTGTTATAGGAGGTAAACGGTTTGGATCATAGTTTTAGACTTGAGATGTGGACGTGCAAATATGGGAGTATGGAGGGCTACGGTTTCAAGAGGAATTGATCCCGATAAGTTTTCAACCAAAATAAATATTCTTGTTGTATGTATAGTTTGTTGTTTTTTTGGTGAACCAGACATTTCATAACAAACTAATCAAAGACAGGGGTGGTTGACCCCTTCAGCATCATCACTTAATTGACTAACTAAGATACTAGATCGAGTCGATAATACGATATAAACTGAAAGGAAACAAGATTAAATGCATTTTTAGCTAAAAATATCCGCACTTATCTATTCGCTTCCCGCCACACTTGATTGATTATCCGAGCATTGCATTGTGCCATCAGAGTCCTGCAAATCACGGATTAGAACGCTCAAATCATGGCAATGATCTTGATTGCTATTAATCAGTCCAATATTGTATCCCGCATCCACTTCCACTTCCACTTCCAAATCAGGACTTCTGAGTAGAGATCCACAGCCAATTTAAGCCCATCCCTATGAGTTTCCACAGTGCTATAATAAAAAGTAAAAGATTTTTAAAGTAAACAATGTTGAGGTAAAATATGACTTATAATGCTATAATCAAACTTAAAAACCTTCTTAAAATAATATAATCTTGGGCTTTGAATAACCAAAACTAGCAACATTTGGACAATAACTAAATTTAATAGACCTTATATATTCTCAATCAAATACACCAATCATTATACAAAAATGTTCTATATCTCTTCCCTTTTCCTTTCTCTCTTTCTTTTCGAACAATATTTTCGAAACAAAAAAATATTTTACTAAAAAATTGTTTTTTAAGAAAACAGCTTTTCAATAATAGTTTCAAAAACTATTTTCTATTTCTAGTAAATAGTTTTATTAGTTTCAAAACTATTTTTAAAAAAAATTATTTTCTACTGTTCAGAGCTTTTAGTTGTTTTTAGTTTGAAAAGATGATGTGACAAATTTTGGTTATCCAATTTTGATTATGCTATTGTAGATATCTACATTGCTAATCTTAGTAATTTCTTAAATGAATAATCAAAAGTTGATGTGACAACTTTTGGTTATCAATTTTTGATTATAGCATTGTGGATACCCTAAGAGCCCACATTTCTGCTCCGAAAACTAGTTCTGGATCCTATCTTCCTTTGGAATCCCTTGACCCAGTTTCCTTCTTAGTCCCGGCGCAAAAGTCCTCCGGTAGTAATTAGCCCTTCTGCTGGAATTTGGGCCGGTCCTAGACCAAATCGGGTTGCCTATATGGGCATGATCCGGTGACGCATTAGTTAGAGAGTTCCATCTTGTCTTAGAGATAAGATAGGAGAAGTTGAACTAATTCTAATCTTTTAGGATTAGAAGACTTCTAAAACATCTAGGATGCTCTCTCTCTATTTATTTCCTGCAGGATGTTCATAGAGTAAACACAAGAATATAGAACATACGCTGATCAAACAAAGAATATAGAACATAATATACACCAGAGGTATACAAAAAAGATATAGAGTTCTGAGAAACTCTCTCTCTCTCTTCGATAGTTCTCTCTCTACCATTAAAGAGCAATCTGAACTTTTGCACTGTGGAATAGAGGGTGATACTCGATCCTCGTAGTATAACTCCATCGCAGGAATTTGTCGCTGATTTGGTACGTGATCGAGAGTTTGTAATCCATCCACACCAAGGTCCGGTTCAGTTAAAGTTTGCAAGGTAACCCAAACCACCCGCTTCCGCACTATTGTAATATTTTTCTGACACCTTCTTTGCTGCAAGCTCCATCCACATTCCCGTTCAACTAAATAAGCCAACTAGCTTTTTTTTTCCTTATTAAAAAAATCCGTATTTTTTAGTTTTTCGTCAATTTTTTGGGGATTATTGCATCGTCATTACGAGAGGAATCTAGAAAGTAAAAAATTATGATCGAAATCCAATTTTGTTTGAATAAAAACGAAAAAATTGGCTTATTGGCTTATTTTTGTCTTTATTTAAAAAAATTAGGTTTCGATTGTAATTTTTTACTTTTTTGATTCCTGTTGTCATGACCATGCAATAATCTCCAAAAAATTGACGAAAAACTAACAAATACAAAAAAAATTGAATAAGGACAAAAAAATAAGTCAATTGGCTTATTTAGCTGAACGGGGAATTTCAATTTGCCTCCCGGCGGGTGGGGGAGGTCATCTGATGAGATTTGAATGCCTGAATCATGTTGTTTTTGTATTATAGATTTTAATGCTATATTTCTTGTTTAGGCTAGGTTAATATTTATGTTTCCTTATTATTCATGTTTTTTTCTTGGTTGGTTTCTTAGTCACCAAGCCCTGCCGCCTATATAAAGGCATGTTAGGGTTATGATTTCTAATAAAAAAACAACTTCCTCAGAGCTTGGGGGCACTCCTTGAATTCATCAGCCATGTGGGAATTTGCCACTAGCTCTAGTATGAGATTAAATTCTTTGCACCGTCAGTGTAAACATTTGTTTTCTCTACATCAATTATATTGCGTCACGTCGCCATGATTTATTGATTGGGACCACTATTTTGCAATGTGCGCAATGTAATTGATTTGGAGGAAACAAATGTGTACACCGACAGTGTAAAGAATTTATTTATATATTCATGTCCATTCGTAGTCTCTGTCCATCGCAATAATTTTGTGTATACAAGTGGTGTTAAGGCTCCGTTTGTTTGGGTATAAAATATTTTACCTATTTTTCGGTATTTGGTTGTGTAAAAAAATGAAAAAATCCATTAATTAAATGAAAATGACTTACCCTTAAATTTTCCGTAAGTTATTTTCCAAAATGAACCTGCTGCCTTCTATGACAATTCTCAATGCTCAGTTTCCTCAATCATCAGTCATGATCCACATTTAATTCTAATATTCTCAGATCTCTACAGTTTAAGCCCCCCTCTAGATCTCTTTCTACACTATTTTGTTGATTTTTGAAAATATTTTCAAGTGCCAACCAAATACCAGAAAATAAGAATTTGAAATTTGTTTTCTAAAAAAATATTTTACATTGTTTAACATCGAAACAAACGGAGCCTAAATCAATATTGTTTTTATAAGAAATGAATCCCTCAACAAAAATTTTACGAGACAATAGAAATCAATATTGTTTTAATTCACGACTTCGAAAAACGTAGCGGTCTCGGAGATATGGCCATAAATATCGGACAGTATTATAAATAGGTAGATAACGGTATCGGAGATCTAAAATCCTGTTTCGTGACAACTAATACAACATGTAACGACCTTGATTTAAAACCTCTTCTGTGGTCCCCTTGGTCAGAACAATACAATACTCCCTCCGTCCCTTTTTTAGAGTCTAGTATTTTATTTTGGGCTGTTCCTTAATAAGTGTCCATTTTGTAAAGTTTGTGCATTTTTCATTTTGCGCTTAAAAGTAGATTTCATTTTGGAAAGTTAGTGAGTAAAAGTGTAGTGATGATGTCTCTATAGAGGGTAAGTATGGAAAGTGGAGATAAAAGTTGATATGAAATGTGTAATGATGACATCTCCTTAATAAGTTAGAATTACGAAACAGGACACTTCAAAAAAGACCGAGGGAGTACTACTCAATTCGTAGATTCTTCTCTTATTGGGATCGATCCCCTTTGGCATTTCTACTCAGAATCGGTTATGTTGCAAATATTCAAAACAATTTGTAAGAGATATATATGCTTGGATACAAAATTTAGTAAGTAAACTTTAAGCAAAGCAAACAAAGCATAAGCATTTCAAAAAGCAGAAAACTTTAAGATAGTCCCCGCTGTCCCGGGCGTGAGTTCCATGGCATAATGGACAGTCCTTTTTGCAGTCAGGATAAAAGCTGAGACTTCAACTTAAGAAAGTAAATGACCAAAATAGCTCTCCAACTTTATCCTGTATGGGCCTCCTTTACTTAAGTAGTATTTGTAAAAGTCATCTAATTTTCGCGCTCCAAGAAAGATTGGAGGCGCTACAAACTTGTCTCCTTCTATCATTCAAAATAATCTGTTGCATTTGCAGCCCAAAACCAAATCAAGAACCACTTTGCACATGATTGTGTGGGCACTTAGAAGTCCCGTAAAAACGATTCGAACCGTTCGAAAATTATAAAATAATTTTTTAATTGATCTTAAAAATTATAAAATAAGATAGACGATCTGATTCAAACCGTTCAAGATTATATTAGAGTTTAGGATCTTGAATTCTGAATGAAAAATGGAACAAATTAGATCAATTACTTAAAAAAATCCAACTATGCTAAATTTTTCAAGATTAATCAAAAAAATATTTTATAATTTTTGAACTGTTCGGATCGTTTGTGCGGGACTTCTAAGTGGGTCCCGCACAATCATGTACAAAATGGTTCTTGATTTGGTTTTGGGCAATGGTGGAAGGAAACAAGTTTGGAGCGCCTCCGGTCTTTCTTGGAGCACCGAAATCAAATTCCTTTGTAAAACTTTATTCTTCTTTACCACAGACCACTAGGCGCCGCCCGCTGGTGGTGGACCCCTCTCCTCTACATCTTTCCCCTTTTTCCTTTCACTACGTGAACAAACCCTCTCTCCCCCATTAACCCTTTTAAAAGAGACTGAATATTACCTTCTTTTTTATTGATTGAAATGGTGTAAATCGCACTCATATAATACACCTTTTAGTAAGTATGACATTTTTTTTTTGGTCAAACGGAATAGAAGCATAGCATTACTTTGTGGTGAGATACAACTTACATTTTTTACTTTTAGAAAAAATGCACATTTTTTTTAAGCAAGCGATATTGCAACTTACACCATGTTCCACCAACACTTTTTTTTACTTTTAGAAAAAAATGCACATTTAATTTTTTTTTACTTTTTTGATTCACTATAAGAAATTTCGGATCTCCCAACGGTTGTTTTAGTAACGGTTGAAAAAACCGTCGGTACAGATGGTGTGTAGCAATGATTTGCAAAACATTACTAGAAACATGACTATAGCAATGGTTTTCATGCAACCGTTACTAGATTACAAGACTATAGCAACGATTTTCCATAACCGTTACTAAAAACCGGACTATAGCGACGGTTTCCAATAACCATTACTATAAATTGGACTATAGCAACGGTTTTTCATTAACCGTTACTATAAACTGGACTATAGCAATGGTTTTCAATAACCGTTACTATAAACCGGATTTAAAAAAAAAGGATTAAAAAATTCCGGTTAGTATAGTATAAATATTAAAAGGTGTATGATTTTACACAAGTTATGGGCTAGCACAGTTGGTTCACGCATGTGCGCGCACACGCGAGGTCGGCGGTTCGATTCTCAAGAGGAGCAAGATTATTTCGCCCGCGTGGCGGGCGCCACGTCAGCACCACGCGGGTGCCATGTAGGCTACCACATCAACGCCACGCGGGCGACATGTGGCTGCCACGTCAGTGCCACGAGGAGGCTTACGTCACACAGTGGTTGGTTTTTTTTTTACAAAAAAGAAAATTGCCTTTAGCAACGGTTATAAGCTTTGCTAATGAAACCGTTAGTAAAAAAAAAAATCTGTACCAACGCTCGTCAAAACCGTTGCTATATGTCACGCCCTCAAATTTGAACATAATTATTAATAACTTGTCATAAAAGAAAATTCTCCCAATAGTATTTATACATAACTCCATCAAAAGGTTTTCCAAACTCATTTCACCGAAACATAAATAGTTCAAGATGATATTACAGTACATGGGACTCCAGCCCAAAACTTTCAGATTTTAATTATAGATACACCTTCCAAAAAAAAAAATTTATTTTACTATGATGCTAAGGTAACTTCCCTTCAACCTAACTTTCAACGAATATCTGACCCTACACCAAGCACTCCTTGCTATTGCTTCTCGTCTGCACCTGAAAAAGAAAGATTGAGCTACACTAGCCCAGTAGAAAAATCTCTAACTAACTTTATGTGCTAATGAGAGGATGAGCACCAAAAAAAATATATTTTATTAAGAGCAAACTCCTTTAACCAAAAGTAGAACATACAACTCAATCCTTACTTTAGAAAAATATAGAACTTTTCTTCATTCACACCAACACTCTCACATAAACACGCACATGCACCCACTTCCATCTTAAGTAAACTCAGGTTGTCATTACCAAGCTCAAAACATATTACTACCTTCACATTTTAATGACTTAGAGACAACTCTGTATTCCTTAATCAACCAATTTCTCTTTCTTAACCCACCTTGCTAATCACATTCGCATCTAAGTTGACACAATACACATAAGGAAGCAAAATATAATGTGCACAAGGACATTTCAAACAAAGCCTCAACGTGTCCTCAGAGAACTCACACGTCCACCTAATTTAGTCTTTTCAAACTTAAGTTCAGGTTTTATCGTGTCCTCCCTCGTATCCCTTTTTATTCTGCCTTTTTGGTTTTCCTCTCATCGTCAACACACATGAGTTATCCACCTACACGCACATGCATACCGTTCAATCAAATCTCCAATTTATCATTATAAGTTTAAATTGCAATTCCAATGTAATTCTTCCACAATAGCTATTAATTATCACATATATGGCATCAAACATGCCTCCATACCAACAAATTTCTACACCAATCCCAATACATCAAGCCACTATAATTTAGGAAATCTATAAGAAAAAAAGGAAAGCAAACTTCAACACATCAAATCATTCAAGATACTAATTCAAATTAAAAGTTCATAGTTTCTCACATGAGTGCTCCGTTCTTTCTAAACTCCATATTTTAAAAATCAATACTCGCCACATTTTGTGTTACCTCCCTTGCATTCTAGTGAAATCACCTATTTATTCGGTCTCTGCGTTTTCACCCCTAGCATTGCAATAATTTCCCCATCCCAATTTCTCAATTTCATCTATTTAGTCTCATCAACCAAACAACCTTATAATCAAACACACATTCCCCTTTAAATCCGATACTAAAAAATAACAAGATCCTCCGTTTCCATTTTGTTAACGTATTTCGATTTCATTTCCGGGCATTAGGGACCCCTTGCGTCCCACATTCATTCCGGCATCATACCTTACGGTAGATCCGTGGCTTTCCTGTGCACTTCCGGGCATTAGGGACCCCGTGCGTCCCATTTTCATTCCGGCATCACACCTTACGGCCTTACGGTGGATCTGTGGCTTTCTTGTGCACTTCCGGGCATTAGGGACCCCGTGCATCCCATTTCCGGCATCACACTTTACGGTGGATCCGTGGCTTCCTTATTACCATCCAATTATCCGCCATGTCACTCATGTAGTGTCACATATTCTCATTAAATAAGCAATTCCATTATCCAACATTTCTCTAATTCTCACACCTAGCAAAACAAGCATACCAGACCCACCTATGGATACAACAAATAACGAGGAAAAACTATTCATTTTTCTCTATGCATCAGATAACATCAACGTCAAGTCATTTTCTGTCATATCAATGCTCCAACAGTACATGTTCCTTATATTTCACAAGTTCTCACGTATCCTTGTTTCAATATACGTATATACATAGCAACCGTTACACTTCTCACTTTCTATTTCATCAACAAACTAATCGGTAGTCAATAACGTAACCCAATGTGTCAATCAATCCCATAAGAACTCAATCCCATAAAAGTAAGTCTATTCAATCAAAGTCTAAGTAGGCCATCCATTTCACTACGCATAGTTTCATTCTCATGTAACTAACTCAAAACTATAGAAAAGAAACATTTTAAACAATACACAATGTTAACTGTAACACCCAATTCCTTTCCCTTTTTTTTTTTTTCAGAAAATTTCCAGCAGGGGTATCGATACCCCATTTTCAAGTATCGATACCAGCGCAGTTTCGGTCCAGAGAGAAAAAGTGGTATCGATACCATCTCCATAGGTATGGATACCCACATGATTTTTCAGCACACAAATCCCAGATTTCGGACAGATTTCGACAAACAACAACGGAAGATTAAACACAATAAACTACACCCAATCGACACATAGACATATAAAGAGAGAAGAGAAATCCCTACTTCAAGAGTTTTGAACAAAACCCTAAGATCCAAGCCAAGCCCTAGGTTGTTTTGGTTGAAACCCATCGAGAATGATCTCCTCCAAGCTTGAGCACATAACCTCTGAGCTTAAATCGTTAGAACACAGTAGTTTAGGTTTGGGTTTACAAGGATTTTGAGTGGAGTGGAGGATTCATGGGTGAGAGAGAGAGAACGCGAGAGAGACGAGAGAGAGAGGGAGTATACGGTGGTGAAAAGAAAAAGGGAAAGTGATTTTTCCCTGGTCCAGAATTTGGGTTATAAAAGGGGATATCACACTACACCCCAATAACTATCTATACATCTCCTCAACTCCCACATGTTACAAGTTTATGCACTAAGGCCCAAAACGGCACCAATTTATGACAGAATCAACTTTAAAGGTTTATCATTGGCCACAAACAAGTGGATCCCAAAATATTTTGCACATTAAATATCGTAAACACACTTCAAGATTTATAAAGTAAAAGTGCATTTTTTTCTCTAAAAGTAGAATGATTCTTAGCTGATATTTTTACAGAGATTATTAAACAAATTTAGCGTCTCTGATCATTAATATGAGATTCCGATGTCACACAACAAATATTTTAAGCAAATAAGCCAAGTGGTTTGTTTTTTTGTCTTTATTTAATTTTTTCCGCATATGTTAGTTTTGCGTCATTTATTTTTACATTATTGGTTCGTTTTCCGAGAAGAATAAAAAAAGTAAAACATTATGATTGAAACTCATAATTTTTTTCAATAAAAACCAAAAATCGAGATGAATCAATAATTCACACAAAATTAATAAAAGCGAACAAATTTTGAATAAGCCAAGTGGTTTTTTTTTCCAGCATCGCATGCCAAAACACCCCTTAAAGTGCTATCAATTACTTTCGAGTAGTTTCTCCACAAAAAAAAAACTACTTTGGAGTAATCCATATAGAGTTTTGCTCTATTTTAATTGCGAATCCTGTAATAGAGCGATGTGATCGATCTCCTAGAATTAGTTGAGGAACGTGTAAGCTGGCTCGGACTTCTCCGTTCTCTTGAACTTAACTTAAATCTGAAAATTGTCTTTATTTGAATTTTTTTCGCATTTGTTAGTTTTGCGCCAAACTTTTGTAGATTATTGATTCGTCTTGACGAGAGGAATTTGAAAAGTATTTTTTTTTTTACTATTACCCAAGTATTTTGAGGAATAATTACTTTTTAGTGCAGATAAAAAACTACTTTTTAGCCAAAAAAAGAGACTTTTTCGGCTAAAAAATAGTTGGTTCTCAAAATACTTGGGTAAAAGTTAAAAAAAAAATTACTTTTCCGATTTCTTTCTTTGAGAAGAATCAATAACCTACAAAAGTTTGGTACAAACCTAACAAACACGAAAAAAAAATCTAATAAAGACAAAATTCTCAAATTTAAGTTAAGTTTAAATTAAGTTCAAAAGAACAGAGTAGTAGATCTTAATTAAATAGTAGAATTTTCAAAAAAAAACGGGAAATGATTTTGCTACTTCCTTTTTTGTTAACGCCACTTCCCTGCAAATATATTTTTGGTGCAAAAATGTACTTACAGGAGAGTGGCGTTAACAAAAAAAAAGATGGTAAAATCAGCAGCCAAAAAAAATAGCAGAATGTAAAGAAAGCTTCTTTTTTTTCATTGGTGGGGAAGCTGCCATTTGGAGGGAAAGCTTCTTCGGCACGAGAATTGGAAGTCAAAATTAGGGGAAATGCATAAGGCCAATATGGTCATTGTGCTTAACTTGTCAGGCATGCATTAAATAGCAGAAGGTAGGACTCTCTTTAAATGCGCGTGAATAGCACTAACGTCGGAGCCCTTTGGGCTGATTTGCATTCCCCAAAGGCTAATGCTAAAATCCGCCTAGAAGGCGGAGGATTGTGTACTACACGCGCATCAATAAAGCGCCAGTTGTCGGACACGCTCAATAAAATTGCTTTACAGCTATTGAGAGTCCTGCTTTTTCGATTGACATGTGGATCAAATTACAAAACTAACCCTTTACCTTTGAATTGAGAATCTCGAGAATTACCGCCATGCGTCCACGGCTCCACTTCACCTCAGGAGTCAGGGACCCATCTAAACAGAGGTAAAGACAATTCATGAATATAAAATTTCAAAACTAATTATGGAGTCCACACCCCGTTTCTACTAATAAAAATCACAAAAAAATTTAACGCATTTTATCATCTTATTTTTATTAACAAAAAAATATTAAAAACTTAACGCATTTTACCAAGTGGTTTCCACTAACAAAATTTTTTTTACCTAATCAATAATTTTTTCACTCACACATCCAGCAAAAACTTTTTTCACTACCGGAAATAACTTGACATTTCTCAATAACTTATTCATTATCGAAAACACCTAACAACTTTTCAACCTTAAATAAAAATTTACAAATTTTTCACTACTAGAAACACCCTCTAATAGGCGCCGCTTCGATTTTTAGAAAAAAATTTTTTATTTAAATTTTTTCGTTAGCCTAACTTTTGTAGTATTGGAAAAATAAAAATTTATGATTTTTACCTAAATATTTTTAAAAATATTCAAAATAAAGTCAGCTTTTTGGAATTTTTGGACTTTATCGATATTTTCAAAAATATTAGGGTAAAAGTCATTATTTTGTACTATTTTTTATCCCTTTCGTTGAGCGAATTAATAATCCACCAAAGTTTGTCACAAAACTAGCTAGCAAACGAAAAGAAAAAAAAATTGAAAAAGAACAAAAACAAAAACAAAAAACCAAAAATCCTCGGCGGAATGCCATCTTAATGTGAGTGAGTTTGTGTGTCTGTACTATAATTTAACCTTAAAAATACTAAGGAAGGAATAATTTGTTTGACGGAACAGAAAAAGGATAAAGGGTAGACTTGTGATAAAGGGTAAACTTGTCATGTAAAAGAGCCTTAAATGCCATGGAGTGTTATGCTGAAAGGACAGTGACTTTTTCCGCAGGTAATTACCTTCTCCCAAGTCCCAAGAGAGAGAAACAATAAAGTATTGTATGCACCAAAATTTATGCTCTGCCACTGGGCGGAGAATAGAACGACCCTTCTCCAAATTGTATGTAATTCATTTTGCAGTTCGTACAATTTTCTACCGATAACCCTTATCGAATTTTTTTACAATAATTCTACCACCACATCCATTTACACATCCATTCACACACCCTCACTCACAATAAGGGTGGGACCCACACACATTGGGTGTGTAGTATGTGCGGGCTCCACCCTTGTTGTGAAGGTGGGTGTGTGGATGGGTGTGTAAATGGGTGTGGTGGTAGAAGGACTCTTTTTTTTTATAGTACCACTGAGCAATTTTTTGAGTTTTTTCACGAGAGAATTCCATGCGCCACATATTTCGAGACAACCATCGCTCAAGATAGAAGCATTGAGAGAGTCTCGAGAAGTGCACAATAGTCTCTTTAGGGCAAGTTTACCAGCATAGATAAACCCCTAAAACAAGTTATTTTACCTATCCAAAAGGAGAAAATCAGGTTGCAACGGATTAGGTAAAAAGGAAGGCAAAATCCATTTGCTACAGTTGTTAGCTTCTTTTACCTCATTACTATTCACAAGGTACTCTATATTTTATTGTTTCCTCCCCCCCTCTCTCTCTCAACTGTATTTTTGTGGAAAGAGAAAAAAAAAGAAAAAGAAAAAACAGTATTTTAATAGATGGATAGGTAAAATAGATAGTGTTGGTGTAGTTATAAAAAAAAGTTGATAGCTAAAATAGAATTAGAAACTGTTCACATGGTAATTTACCTTTACACCGGTAAACTTGCTCTTAGAGCAAGTACACTAGATGAGCAAAAATACATTTTTTGCTATTTTCCTAAGAGAAACATAAAAAATAGTCTACACCAAATGAGCTAAAAGAGGAGCTAAAATGTATTTGTGAATAGTTGTTCTCTATTTTTACCTATGCACTATTCATACTCCTTTCTTTTTTTATTTTTTCTTTCTCTCTCTCCTGCCTCCTTTTTCCTCTCTTTAAACAATAAAGATAATAAAAAAATGAGTGAAAAATATATATTTTAATTGGAGTTAGGTAAAATAGATAATATTGGTGTAGTGTTGAGAGAGATGTGAGTAGGTAAAATGAAAAAAATACACTGTTAATTAACATTTTTACATTTTCATTGATGTACATGCTCTTAGAACATACCCTAGTGACTCTGTGAAGGAGCCCTGTTAGCTAGCAACAATACCTGTCCATGTAACAGAAGACAGCAAAAAGGCTCCAAGCTATTTACCCAAAAAAAAAAAAAAAAGGGCTCCAAGCCCAAATTGCACACAGCTGTAAATGATTCTCATTTCAGTTGTGTTTTCATTTTAGTTGTATTTCCCGCTCATTTGTACTTGTATTTCAGTTGTGGGTTTCTTGACTGGTAGGGATAGCCAGCTCAGCAATCCATGTAAGGATCTTGTGATCCAATGAGAGCTTCAGGTGAGTGAGCTATAAAGTACAGTGTGTTTCTCTTCACCTCAAACCCAGAACAATCTTTAAGTCCGTTTCACCAAAAAAAAAAAAAAAAACACTACGTACCCAAACCAAGGCAATTGCTTTCTCGATTGCATTGGTCAAAAAATGATATTTATATTAAGGAAATAGAGACTCATATTACTTGGGAGTGGAATGAGTGATCACTTAATAACATTTGGAATCTCTCCACTCATTGCTAATTGGTTTTGAGATGGATATAAAGTTTCTACATAATATCAGAGCGGGGTCTGTTCCACCCCCCACATTTAAAAAAAACATTACAATCCACACATCATGATGACAGACCAGCAAAAAGGCTGCACGATGATAGGACCCAAAAGTGGCCACACGTGATAGACCTCAAAACGCGGCTACACGTGAGGAGGGATGTTAAGGAAACAGAGACTTACATTGCTTGAAAGTAAAATAAGTTATCACTTAATAACATTTAGGACCTCTGCACTCATTGCTAATTGATTTTGAGATGAATATAAAATTTCTACAATTTCCACTCAACTAAAATGAGTCAAGGTGGTAATGACGATAAGCAGGCTCCCAAGATTTGTACAAAGACCATTGGCGAAAAGTTGAACGATGGTATCGAGAAAATCAAATCCTTGTACTCTTTCTCGCAAGAGTACAACGATGGTGCCCGAAGATACAAGGATTTGAACGAATGCGCCTACGTCCCTCGCCTAATTGCTATCGGCCCTCTTCACCGGAAGGGCGAACACCTCCAAAAACCTGTGCAAGACGTCAAAATGTATTATGCCAATCGCCTGTGTCTCCGACTGACCGAAGAAATAGTTGACTCGAAAATTAGGGATGAGAAAAAAGACGAGTTGATACAAGAATGTGGGGAGAGAATGAAGAAGTGCTCAGTCAAGGCCAGGAAATATGACGTACAAGGAGAAGTCACCCTGGTGGACATGGCCAAGAAATACTACGCAGAAGAATTAGAGCTGAATGACGACGAGATGGTGGAAATGATATTGGTCGATGGTTGCTTCATCCTCCAACTTCTCTACGTCTACTACCATACCAATTATTGTCAGGTATGAACTGGTCATAATAACATAACCCGCAGGGATATTCCCCCAAGGGAATTTCACGTCTGTCTCTCCTCTTTGCTCTCTTTTCAAAAAGTAGTTACTTATGACTGGAGAGCTTGATACCAAATCGAGCTTTTATCCAAATATTTACTCAGATTTGAGTAAATATTTGGGTAAGGAGGGGAGATGTTCCAAAAGAACACACAAACTAAACTCAACTCATTAATTTCTCAAAAAAAAATGAGAATATTATTTTCGTAAAATGTAAACTTTTTGTTTCCGGTTCAGGACTCGAGTAGCATTCCACAGCCTATCAATGGAGGAAAGGGTGGCAACAAAAGCAACCACAAGGGCTGCGAATAACCAAGGGCATATCCTATTTGTGATAGCATTTGGACAGCCAACATCGTTAGACACGATTGTAGGTGCGGTCAAAATTATTAATTTTTGACTCAAAAGAAGACCGTTTGACTCACCAATTGGCTGAGGGCACGTGTCAACAGGACCCACGCGATAGAGAAACGAGCTTTGGTCAAATCTTGACCTTGAAAAGACGGTTGACCACCCAATCACAAAAGAACATGTGGACAAATCTTGGAGAAGTATCCGTGGAAGATGTCTGTGGGGGAGCAACCTCCGCGGGATAGAATCTTTAGCCCGCGGAAGTCCGGCAAAGCTTGCGGAAGGAATACAAGCCCCACTACTAGAGCGGCCTCCGCAGCGGAAGACCGTGGATAGAGTCCCGCGAGTTGCTGTGGTTTCAGAATTACAAGAGAGGGATTTAGTTAAAGAATGGGTCAATTTTAGAAATTGTCCCTCTAGTTTGCGTGCAATCTCAATTTCGTCTCTCTAGTATTAATTGTATCATTTTTTACCTTGTAGTTTATATTTTGTCTCAATTTGGTCCTTCTCATTGACGGTGTTATTAGAACTAACGAAACTCTGGGGCAAAATTGACATTTCACTCGTAGAGGGATGAAATTGAGACAAAATGCAAACTAGAAGGACTGTTTTAAAAATTTTACATTTTATTTATGATTTTGCAATGACAAACTCATACCTAATATCTTTCTCACCTTAATTATTTTTCTTTGCTTGAATAATCAAAATATATTAGGGAAATAAAAAACATTATTTTAGAATATAATACAGATAATATTATGAAATTCGAAAAGAATCCCTTAGTTAAATAACTTTGCATTGGGTTTTTTCTTTCGATGGATTTATCTTGATTTTTACAATTCCATTATGTTCTTTTTTACGCTATAAGAAAAAAAAAGTTTCGTAATAAAATGTTTCATCTCAACTTTTTCCTTATTCACCAAAAAAAAAAAAAAACCTTTATTTCCGCTATTAGCTAGAAAGAAAGAAAAATGTTTCATATAAAGATTAACAAAGTGTTTCATAACAATTTTTTTTTTGTAATCGCATAGAAAAGAACATATATAACGGGATTGTAAAAATTAAGATCATCCATTGGAAAAAATCGATGCAAAGATATTTAACTAAGAGATGCTTTTCGAATTTCATAATATTATCTGTAATATATTTGAAAATAATTTTTTTAATTTTCTCAATACATTTTGATTATTCGATCAGAGAAAGATTTTAGGTGTGAGTTTTTCTTTGGAAAACTAAAAAAATGTAAATTTTCTAAAATAGTCCCTCTTGTTTGTATTTTGTCTCAATTTCGTCCCTCTAAGAGCGAAATGTCAATTTTGTCCACGAGTTCCGTTAGTTTTAATAACGCCGTCAATGAGAGGGACCAAATTGAGACAAAATATAAACTATAAGGTTAAAAGTGACACAATTAATACTATAGGGATGGAATTGTGATTGCGCGAAAACTAGAGGGACTATTTCTAAAATTAACCCTAAAGAATCTCTAGAGTTTCATCCGAGCCATAAGGCAGGGTCCGGAAGGGCTCCGCGGCAAGAGAACGATCGCCGCGGGTCGCGACCTTGCTTCAGCGGGAATGAGAGAGATTCTTGTGTCTTGGTGGCTTGAGAAGGAGGTTGCATCATGAAGATCAGACTCTTCCGCGGGAAGAACCCGCGAGAGACTGCGTTTTCCCCAAGACCCAGAGGTGCAGGAGGGACGCGTGTAGGGTTTTTATAGAAGCGTCGTCATGGGCCTGACCTAGGCCCAGGTGCCCTATAAATACCCCTGACATCCCCCTGGTTTGATAGAGTTGACTTTTTCTAAAGAGAGAAAGTGGTGAGTACTGAATTTGAATAAGGAGAACATTGTTCTCTAGAGAAAAGGTGATCTCATCCATTCAATCTAGAAAAGCCAGTTACTGCCCCCTCGGAAGAAAACAAGGGACACGCTGCATTTGTCTATTCTGTACCTCTTGCTCCTTCTCTCACCCCACAAGATTACCCCTCCTTTCTCCTCACTAATTATCAACCAATCGCACATCTCCGGCTCACATGCAAGCGCACCTTAGCGGAAACCCAACTAGAGATTCTGGGTTCGATCCCTAGCAGAGTCGCCTAATGTAGGTAATTAGGTCAATTTTCCCAACGATGAGAATTGAATATATGTTTGTCGCGTGGAAGATCAATACTTCTCATATGCTAGCCTTTGCCTTCTGATCCAATCTCCCTTTGCAGAGATCTAATAATTGCATAAAGACACCGATGCTAGCTCGATCAAGGACACTTTGACGCTCAATTCAAACTCAACTGATCAATAAAGTATTAGGGTAGGTGGATAGAACGCATATATATATATATATATCTCTTTATGATTACATCGTGTAACTTTACAAGATGGATGACTTGCTCTCCAAGTAGCAAATCTAGGTCACCAAAAGATTCTCCTAAAAGCCAAATAAAAAGAAGGGAAAATTTCAAAATAGCACCTGACCTTTCACACAAATCACACATAGGCACCTAACATTTTAAAATTATCAAAAAAACACCTGACCTATTTAAAAACCCATCAATTTCCCACCCGCCGTTAACTTCTCATCCAAAACTAACGGAAATGTTGAAAATGTGCATTTTGGCGCGAATAAGAAGAATGGTCCCACATGACATCATCTTTGGTAACCCTATCTGCCTTTATACCCTCATCGACTAAAAATAAATACTCCCCCGTCCGAAATATTTATCCGGTCCGCAAAACGAGGACAAAAAAACAATGCATTTCTTTTAAGAAAAATTGTAAACTTTTTTCATAAATTAAAAGAACTCGTCGAGATCTAGTAAATTGTTGAAAAAAATTTAAATTTTTCTTGCAAAACTTGAATTATTTTTACGTCCTCGATTTGCGGACCGGACAAATATTTTGGGACGGAGGTAGTAAGTTATTAATTGACTATCCCTACAAAAAATAACCTTCCCATGACTTATTTTTTGTCTTTATTAAAAAAAAAATTGTATTTGTTAGTTTAGCGTCAAAACGAATCAATAAGTCACCAAAATTACTTAACTTTTCAATTCAAACCCACCCAAAATAAGAAATCAAGCTTAATTTAGTAATTAAATATCAATAACTATGCAGCCAAACAAGATTACTCTGTATTAAACAAAGGAAAAGGCAAAAATAAAAAACATAGAATAGTCATGGGTAGGTGTGAAAAGTGACGACAAAGAAAGAAAGTAGTTGTTCAAAATGAAGACAAAGAATGGTAGGTGTAAAAAATGTTAAGACAAATGAATGTTGTCCCATTTTCAACATTTCCGTTAGTTTTGGATGGGAAGTTAACGCACTACAAGAAATTTGGGATCTCGCAACGGTTTTTTTAGCAACGGTTCAAAAAACCGTCGGTATAGATGGTGTTTAGCAACGGTTTACAAAACGTTACTAGAAACAGGACTATAGCAACGGTTTTTCATAACCGTTACTAAAAACCGGACTATAGCAACAATTTTCCAATAACCGTTGCTAAAAACCTGACTATAGCAACGGTTTTCCAATAACCGTTGCTATAAATTATTTTTTGAAAATTTGTTAAAAGCCATTTAAAAAAAAATGTGTTAAAAAACAGTTTTTTTTAAAAAAAATTGTTAAAAGCCGTTTAAAAAAAAACAATTTTTTGTGTTAAAACACTTTAAAAAAAAGTTTTTTGTAAATACTGTTTTTTTTAAAGTTTCTGGAAAAAAAAATAATTTAAAAATAATTTTCTGGAAACATTGTTGAGAAAGAGAAAAAGTTTTTATGTAATGATGGGTGTATTTGATTAAAAAAATGTGGAGACCATTAGATTTGATTATTGGCAAAAAAGTTGCTAGTTTTGATTATTCAAAAGCCAAAATTTGATTTGATTAAGAGGTTGCTAAGTTTGGTTATTACAATGTGAGCACTTTTTTGATCAAATATTGCTAACTTTAACAATTTTTTGGTTTTGATTATCACATTATGGATGCTCTAATGACAGTTCGCATAATATAAATATTAGTTGTTCCTTAATAATGCACAAGTGCTGGGCTAGCCCAGCTGGTATGCACTCGCGCGCGCATACGCGAGGTCCTGGGTTCGATTCCCAGGAGATGCAAAATTGTGTTGCCTTCCATGCGACACGCGGGCGACACGCGAGCGACATGCAGGCGCCACACGAGCGACGCGGCGCCGCCACGTCAGCGACACGTGGCCGCCACGCAAGGGTCATGGCGACACATGGAATCCACGTCAACGGCCACGTGGCTGCCATGTCATATTTTACCCCAGATTTAAAAAAAAAAAAAACTTGCCTTTAGCAACGGTTACAAGCGTTGCTAAAGGAACCGTTACTATAAAAAAATCTGTACCAACGCTCGTCAAAACCGTTGCTATACCCTACAGCAACGGATATATTGCAACGGTTTGACCAACCGTTGGTATAGCCTAAATGGGTCTCTACCAACGGTTTTTCGGCTTTTTGGCAACGCTTTCGACCGTTGCTATAGAACGATTTTCTTGTAGTGACGGCGGGTGGAAAATTGATGAGTTTTTAAATAGGTCAGGTGTTTTTTTGATAATTTTAAAAGGTCAGATGCCTATGTGTGATTTGTGTGAAAGGTCAAGTGCTATTTTGAAATTTTCCCTAAAAAGAATTAAAGTAGGGTTGTTTCAAGATCCTATGATACTAGAATGATCATTTTATTTTTCCAGGTTTTTAAAATTTTTGGGTGGTGCTTTTTTTTTTTGGATAAAGACATTTTTTGCTTTGCGTAGATGTCTTTTTCTTTTCTCTCTCTTTTGGTAATTCAATTGTAATTTGGGGTCATCCAGCTTTTATCTCTCTTCTATTTCCTTGTCTTCTGCTCAGGTATTTCCTTCAAATCAAGCACAAAATTTATTCAAGTCCAAGTTTTAGAGGCTTTAGAGATGAGAAATGCCTCAATTGAAACGAATGGTGAAGCCCAGATGGCACGTGTGGCACCCGGACGTACAAGAGAAAATCGAAAGCAAAAATACCTCTATTCAAGTTTCTCATCTGAAACGAGTCAATGGGGTGAGGATGACGAGAAGGCTCTTGAGATTCATACATCCTGGTTCCGTAATACTATCGCTGTAGGTGCCCAGAGAACCAAATCGTCGTTCTCTTCTGCTTGCATGTTCAAGGTGCCCGAAAATCTTCGTAATCAGAACTCTAGCGCCTACACTCCTCACCTCATCTCTATCGGCCCCAATAACCGGTTGGTCGGAAGAACTATGCAACACGTCAAGTTGTACTATGCCGATAACCTATTTCTTCGACTGACTGAAAGAATAGTGGATCCGAAAGAATCCGAAAAAAAAGAATTTGAGGAGCTAAAAGAATGTTTGAGAGAAATGAAGAAGTAGCTAGACGATGCCCAGAAATGCTACCCAGAAGAGGATCGGGTCGTTGAGCTGACTAAGGAAATGATGGTGGTCGATGGTTGCTTCATTCTTGAACTTCTCTACAAATACTATGGCCTTATGAAAGCTGACGGTAAAAAAACTATCGGTGGTGGAGATAGTGGCAACTCAAAGGTAAAAAAGCTTTGGGCGTAGGATTCCTGATCATTTGTTTCTTATCTTTGTGTCTATGCACGTAGTACATGAATATAACCCACAAATCACGATATTCAAACAAGAAATTGAGAGGGTAAAAATCTATTATTGTTGTTCTTGGTCAAAAAATAAAAAACAAATTTCATACATTCTTCTCGTATTCTAATGCGTCATTAGCCCTCATAATTCTTATTTTTTTCCTTAAACAATCTCTATTAATTTGAATTAATGTTTACCATTATATTGAATTGAATGAACCAGTCATAATATCAAAGTCCGAACAAGGCTGCCGTTATTAATGGGTGCAATCCGGAGAGTGGTTTGGTCGCTTTCAATTGATGGGATCTGCTCGCTCGTTGCTGGTGGCTAGACTCGGTTGTGATTATCTTGTGATGCATTAGTTTAGGCTGGGTAATAAGTTTTAGCTGTAGTCTTATGTGTACTGAGATAGGTCGGTTAGTATTTGAGGTGGTGGTTTGTGTGCTGTTTTTGCTTTCGTCTTGTTTGTTCTTGTTTTTGTTTAGTTCTAGCTTTGGGCCGCACACACATTTCCCACATGCTCGACACTATGTTCCGTTCTTTAGGTCCTTGTCGACCTTCGCTGGTCATCGGCGTTTCTAGGCCTTATGTTGGCCTTTATCTTCCGACGATAGCATAGGTGTTGTGTATTTTGTGTTTTGCGGATCAGTACACTGTGTTCTGCTCCTTAGGCCCTAGTTTGGTCTTCGCTCGTCGCTGGCGTGTCTTCATTATTATAATGGCGACAGCACAGTTGTACCTTTCACTTTATTATTATATATCAATGCATTTCTATTATGTTCCCAAAAAAAAAATCCGAACAACTTGTCAGGTAAAGCTGGAAATTTAATTAGAAATTTTGCATTTCAAAAAGCAGGAAACAATACTTTATAAGAACAGTGGACTATTAATTCAGCAAAGGGCCTCACTAAAACTTTTTTGTCTTAGGCCTCGAGTAGCATTCAGCAGCCTCATGAAGGAGAAGGTACCAGCAAAAGCAGCGAACAAGAAATGGCAGATCCTATTTTTGATAACATTTTGACAGAGAACATTATAAAACATGACTTACTACTACTAGAGAACCAGATTCCTTTCTTTGTGCTTGAGAAATTATTCGAACTCACTGTGGAAAAGATTCCGAACCGTCCCCATAAGTGTTCACTCACCGATTATGTCCTTTTTTACTTTCGCGATGTGGTGAGTCCAGAAGCCAATTCCACAAATAGTGACTGTGTCATTCACATTTCCGGCGAAGGAGAACACTCAGGTGGGAAAACAAAACACTACTTTCATATTCTGCATTTACTACACGATAATTACCTTCCTAGTGAGTCCTCGACTACGCAGGAATCTGGCCAGAAAATAAAACAAAAAACAAAATTCAGTGAATTCACTCTTTCTGCATCAAACCTTGAATACGCGGGAGTCAAGTTTAAACCCCTCTCGGGAAACAACCTGTTCGACGTCAAATTCGATGAACAAAAAGGCCTATCCTGGTGGTGCCGTAGGGCCAGTTTTGCAATCCCAATTGTCGTTATACACGACGCCACAGAGCCATTCCTCAGAAACCTCATTGCCTTTGAACAGTGTTGCCCTGGGGTTTCGCAGCACTTCACGTCCTATGCATTCCTCATGGACATGTTAATTAACTCCGGGAACGACGTCCAAGTTCTTAAAGATGCCAAGGTTATGTATAGCTACTTGGGCGCTGACGAGGACATCTCAAATCTCTTCAACAGGCTGTGCAAGGAGGTTGTAGTAGAAGACTTTTATTTTGCCGACACTTGCAGCAGAGCATTCAAGTATAGCGAGTATGGTTGGCCGAAGATCTTGGCATACTTGAAACGTACGTATTTTGCCTCTCCATGGGCATTCATAGGTTTCTGTTTGGCCTTCGTCGCTTTTGGCATGTCGGTTACTCAATTTGTCTTTAGTTTCCTTCAATAAGCACCGATGTTCATGAACTTTGTATTATGTTTCAACATGGGCGGAACCAGTATAGGGCAAGCGGGGTCATTTGACCCTGCTGAGTTCCAAAATACCTTTAGAGCAGGTACAGTTTTGAGGAGTATTTTGTAATTTTGCCCCAAAAGATATGTAATTTTACCCCAAAAGATATATTTTTGCCCAGAAGGTCTCACAAAATTACATGTGTTGTAGATATTTGACCCCACTGTAACTAAATCCTGAGTCCGCCCCTGTGTTTCAACTAGAATTGTGAGAGTATCACTAAAGGAATGTTTATGAATAAACATTCATAGGTTTCTGTTTGGCCTTCATCGCTTATGAATGCTGTAATAACGTAATAAGTTTGCCCGTCTCCTTGAAATATCTATCTTTGTAGCCCAATGATACTACTATTGTCTCCTTTTCATTAACGTCCTAGCAAATTTTTTTATTGGGATAGGTGAATTCTTATAGATTCATTGTCTAACATAGTCAAATAAATAATTCTCAGACGCTGACATGAATTAAAATAACCAAATGGATCCATATGAAAATCAGTCTTATAAAATGTAACCAAGAGTCTTATAGGGTACATATTGTCCAAATTTGTCCAACCTGTTCAAGTGCATGCAGCAGCTTGATTTGGATTTGCTTCAACATCTGATAGCAGACCTAGGAAAGATTTTGGAGTAATTGCTTGAGCTTAAAACCTTTGTTTGTGAAATTCTATATGTTTTTTTAGGGCAACTAAAACTGCAAAGCCAAACTTACAAATTGTCGTCCTCTCAGTTTCTATTGGGTCTCACAAGGCCAGCTGAAACTAAAGCAAATGAAGCACTTGCTTTAGGTCTCACCACTTCTCAAACTTATAAAAGGTTCAGATTGTCGGCACAAGCACGACACTGTTGAACACATCCAATTTTATGAAACTAGGCAATTGTTCATTAGTGTTCCATTGCACAAGTAAATAGACTAATTATGAAGAACAAGACCATAAAAAAAGAAAGATGAAGAACAAGATTTGACATCTATGTCCTACCGATTTCCTAGCAAAGATCAACAGTTCTTTTTGAGGGGATTCAATTGATTCATAAACTTAAGTGGGTTCAGTTTTTGTTAGGGTTTTTTTTTTTGGCTCAAATGATTGAAGTGGAGCTGTAGAGGTCTTGGTCAACATTGGTAAGTAAGCATTCAATATGCTGGGATGTGAATGTTCTAAGCTTAATTGGGATGCAATTATGCAAAATATGGAGGATGTCATTACCGTTGGGGCTTCAATATTAAAGACTCACAGCTTGGCTAATATTGGAGGCAATCAATCAATCTCTGCAAGTTAAATCAACTGATTGGTTTGATAAAAATGGATCTCACACTTGAACGTGAGAGAGGTTCTTCTATTTATGATGATGATTACAAAGATAGAACATAACAACATACAAGATAAGTATACATTTGAATTGAACCTATCCAAGAGGCTACTAACAAACTGATAACATAAATGGCTAACAAACTGATAACAGAAATGTTTATCATAATATGCCCCCTCAAACTGATGGCGCACGGGAAGTGAGCGTCAGTTTGTCACGGAGAAAAATGAACCGGGGTGAAGACAAGCCTTTGGTCAGAACATCGGCTATTTGATCCTTGCTGGAAATAAACCGGACGAGGAGATCTTTGCGAGCAACCTTATCGCGGACAAAATGAAAATCAATTTCCACATGTTTTGTACGAGCATGCATAACCGGATTAGCAGTAAGATAGGTGGCGCCAACATTGTCACACCAAAGTGTAGGAGCCAAAGGCAAAGATATACCAAGCTCAAATAATAGAGACTGAAACCAAGATAGCTCAGCCGCAGTATCAGCTAAAGCTTTGTATTCTGATTCAGTAGAAGACCGGGCAACCGTACGTTGTTTTCGAGAGGACCAAGAGACAAGATTGGTGCCCAGAAAAATGGCATAGCCGCCGGTGGAGCGACGGTCATCCACACAACCCGCCCAATCAGCATCTGAAAAGGCTTCTAAATGCAGTCGAGAATGGCGAGAGAAAAACAAGCCATGATTTATTGTGTTTTTGAGATACCGAAGGATACGTTTGACAGCTGTCCAATGCTCGTCGATTGGGGAATGCATGAATTAACAGGCTTTGTTAACCGCAAAAGCAATGTCGGGTCGCATTAGCATTAGGTACTGAAGGGCGCCCACAACTTGGCGATATGGGGACGGGTCAGTAAGGGGTTTTCCACCATGTTTAGAAAGTTTTGTGGTGGGAGAAAAGGGAGTGAGGACAGGCTTGGAGGAGTGCATACCAGTTTTTGACAGCAGGTCAAGAATGTAGCGGCGTTGACATAGGTGGAGCCCGGCCGAAGTTGAATGAGCTTCGATGCCCAAAAAATAATGCAGGGAGCCAAGGTCTTTGAGGGCGAACTCAGAATGGAGAGTAGAAATGAGTCGAGAGATGGACGGAGGATGATTACTTGTGATCAAGATATCATCGACATAAATGAGTATGTATAGCCGAATGGTGGAGCGCCGGTAAATAAACAAAGACGCATCAGATTTAGCTGCAAGGAAACCATGGGAGAGGAGAAAGGTTGAGAGACGAGTAAACCATGCACGAGGAGCTTGTTTTAGGCCATAGAGAGAACGATGTAACTTGCAAACAAAATCATGCTTTGTCAAATCAACAAACCCGGGTGGTTGAGTCATGTACACGGGTTCGTCAAGGAAACCATTGAGAAAGGCATTGTTCACATCAAGTTGATGAATAGGCCAATGAAGGGAAGTCGCAATCGAAAGAACAGTGCGAATTGTGGTTGGTTTGACAACGGGACTAAAAGTTTCAGAGTAATCGACACCCGGTTGTTGATGAAATCCTTTTGCAACAAGACGGGCTTTGTAACGATCAACACTACCATCGGGTTTTCTTTTAATACGATAAACCCATTTACACCCGACGATATTGTGAGCATGGGATGGAGGAACCAAAGTCCATGTCCCATTTTGAAGTAGGGCTGAAATCTCATTACTCATAGCATGGCGCCATTCATGGGACTTGGAGGCTGTGGTGTAGGACGTGGGTTCGGTAATTGGGGAGATGGAATGAGGAACATTAGAGGTGTGCGAGAGAGCTTTTGGTTGCATTGACCTTCGAACCATTGGATGAGGATTAGGTTTGGATTTAAGGGTTGGAGGATTTGGTGGAGTTTTATCTGGAGATTGGTTAAGATCAATTACGAGATTAATGCCCAGGGGAGGTTCAGATAAACGCTGAAATCGGGAATTTGTAGAAGGAGAGTTTGAGTTAGTATTTAGATGAGGTGAGGGAGAGGAAGAGGTTGGTTGGGCAGGAGTAAGAGGAATTTGAGTGGTAGTAGAATTCTGTAATGGGATGGACGTGGTTGAATTTTGTGATGGGGAAGAGATTGTGTGCTGGACAACGCCCCAAGGAGAGCATGGGGGTGGGACCACGGGTGGGGACCCAAGAATAGAATCACCAGAAAATGGGAAGGTATGCTCGTCAAAGCGGACATGACGCGCGATGTATATACGACCAGTGCTACGATCATAGCAACGATACCCATGATGAGAAGGACTATAACCGAGAAAAATACATGGAGTAGATCGGAATGACATTTTGTGGCGGTTATAGGGTCTCAAAAATGGGTAACATAAGCACCCAAACACCTTTAAAAAATTATAATCAGGTTTCTTATTAAAGAGACATTCAAAAGGTGAGAGGCCATTGGAGACAAGTGAGGGAAGACGATTAATAAGAAAAACCGCAGTCTCAAAAGCGAAGTGCCAAAATTTTTGTGGCACAGAAGCATGAGCAAGTAAAGCCAACCCAGTTTCAACAACATGACGATTACGTCGCTCAATTTTCCCATTCTGTTCATGTGTGTGAGGACAAGGGAGACGATGAATAATGCCATATTTTTGAAAGAATTTTGGCAGAGTGCGAAATTCCCCACCCCAATCTGTTTGGACCTGTTTGATAGTGGTTGAAAATTGGCGTTCAACCATTGCTTGAAAATGAAGAAAAACTTGGAACACATCAGATTTGAGTGCAATTGGAAAACACCATAAATATTTGGAATAAACATCAAGAAAAAGAACAAAGTAACGATGTCCATTCAGTGAAGTAACAGGAGCGGGTCCCCAAACATCACTAAAAATAAGATCTAGTGGAGCTTTACTAACAGACTGCGTTACAGGTAATGACAAACAACACGACTTCCCTAACTGACAAGCATGACAAATAGACTGCCGTTTATTTGACGAACATGGCAATTTATTTTGGACAAGAACTTGACGGAAAACACGATGATGAGGGTGACCAAGACGACGATGCCAGCTCACAGAATCAACCTTTTCAGAGATATGAGCAGATGGATGAATTGGTGTGGAGGTGGAGAACTTGTAAAGTCCAGATTCAGTTTCCCCGCGGAACAACGTTTTCTTGGTGACCTGATCCTTGATTAAAAAATAAGAGGGATGAAATTCAAAGAAAACACCGTTATCCTTGGTAAATTGAGAAACCGAAAGAAGAGATTTAGTAAGTAAGGGAACATGAAGAATATTAAATAAGCGAAAGGAAGAAGAAGGGGTTTGAAGAGTGGTGGTACCAATTTGATGGATGGGTAACCCCTTACCATTCCCTACTTGTAGCTGATCACTGCCAAGGTAATTCTCATGATGAGTAAGAGACATAAGGTCTGGTGTAGCATGATGAGTTGCACCAGTGTCAGGAAACAAATCCGCAAAAGGAGCAGGAGCGGAATTGTATGAAGCCAAGTGAGCAGAAGGCGGCGCGGTATGGTTGTAGCGCTGGTTGCATGAGAGAGCTGTATGATTTGCACCATTGCAAATTTGGCACCGCTGGTGGGAATCAGTAGAGTGATAACGGCGGGACTCATGGGAAAAGTGACGAGCATCACCACGAGAATCATTCGGGCGGTAGCCTTGGTTACGCCCGCGACCACGACCGCGATCATTGCAACCACGTCCTCGATAGCCACCATTAGGAGAGGCATTGCGTTGCACAAAATTAGTCTGGGGAGAAGCTTCGGTGCTATCGAAGACCGAAAGAGAGGCAAAGCCAATTGAGTGCATGAGCTCGTGACTAAGAAGCAAGCTATGCAATTCGGAGTAAGGAAGGGACGGATGATTTGCAAGTGTTGGGAGCAGATTTTGGAATGTAGAATTGAGGCCTTTGAAAATGTAAAGGTTGAAGTCTTGTAAGGAGAGAGGACGACCCGCAGCATTCAACTCATCATAAAGACCCTTGGCTTTCTGAAGATATTGGGTAACGGAGAGCTCGCCTTGCTTGATGTTCTGAAGATGAAGATGGAGTTGGAGTATTCGAGTGTTTGACGGAGAAGCAAGGGCGGACTCAAGTGTTGTCCAGATTTCCCGAGATGTCGTGGCACCGACAATAAGAGGAATAACATCCTCCGTCAGAGAGGAAATCAAGAGGCTCATTAGCAATTGATCTTGATCAAACCAAATTTGGAAATCAGGATTTGGAATAGCAGCACCATTGGACGAAATGGTGCGTGGTGGACACGGATTGGTGCCGTCAGCATAGCCCAGCAAATGTTGTCCACGGAGAAAAGGAGTGATTTGTGTCTTCCAGAACAAATAATTTGTGTGAGTAAGTTTGAGAGAAAGAAAGTGATGAGCATTTGGAAATAAGGAAGATTTGTTGGTAGAGGTAACTTCTCCAACAGTCTGAGAGGTAGAAGAAGAAGAGGTAGCGGAAGTCATGATTAACCAGTGCTCTGATACCAAGTTAAATCAACTGATTGGTTTGATAAAAATGGATCTCACACTTGAACGTGAGAGAGGTTCTTCTATTTATGATGATGATTACAAAGATAGAACATAACAACATACAAGATAAGTATACATTTGAATTGAACCTATCCAAGAGGCTACTAACAAACTGATAACATAAATGGCTAACAAACTGATAACAGAAATGTTTATCATAATACTGCATCTACACATGTGTAATCTATGGTGCTTGTCCCAATGGGTGTTTTCTTAGTTGGCTTCTTGCTAATCTCGGATATGAGTCTCGGATTTTTTGGCACAGGATTGTTCTTAGTTTAGGGATATGCTGCCGTTCAAGTCCTTGTTCCTTTAATGATTGTAACAATCTCAAAGATTAATAAATTTTTGCCTTTAAAAAAAATACATGTAAGCCATGTATGCATACTGTAGTGTACATAGAGATAATAAGGGTGGCCTTTTATCGTATCGTAAGTTGTTCTTTGGGTGGTGAGAGTTGGTCTACAAGGAGTTGGGTGCTGTAATTTAGCTCCGTTTACTTGTACTTGTTATTTCTCACATAGATGTGGACCCCGGTCACGTAGATGATTTCCATTGCACATCACAGTGCCAATTTGCATAATCAAGAGAAACCAATCATAGCATTAAGATGAAAGGTTAAAGAAGAGAAAGGGAAGCAGGAGAGAAATAAACTCACGCTGAGTCCCGGACCGAATGAGAAATTGAAAACTCACTAGAAAAAACCGTATCACTAAAGTCTCTATATACCGACCAACATTGCATTCAGGCCACCCTCCTAAGCAATATTTAATGTGAAACTATTGTAATATTGTAAATAATAAGTTTGGAACGTAAATAGGATGGTCAACCAGCCTCATCCATCTGTCGATGCATATATTTCTGGGGTGCATGATGTCCCCTGCGTGTTGTCTCCATTCGAGCCGTCCATACTCAGCAACGGACGACTCAGATTGTATATTGGCCGAACAGATCTCCGCCACCCATTGTTGTTCGACTGAGATGCAATCTGAATCGTCCGTTGCCAAGCACGAACGACCCAGATTGGCCCAACACGCATGCTGGGCCTATATAAGGATGAAGCCTATATATACATCCACACCGGCCCTAGAAAGAGGGTGGGCTCACAAACCATTTTTACACAAAGCAGTAGTACCCCACTCGCTATAAAGTGTTGGAAATATGTAAACCCAATTTGGATATTTTCTTTTCTTATTTTTTGGGGGGCTTTCATGTAATATCTTTATATTTTTGTACTTAGTTTGTAGCTTGATAATGTGCTGAAAATCTGATTTGTTACCTTTGCGTTTTCTGCTGCGTTTTGTCCTATTTAAAGACTGTTCTCAAGTGATATTTGGGTTGTTGTAACGGAATGTTATGAATGCGCACTAAGAACGAGAAAAGAAAACTAAACAAGAAATCACAAGACACAAGATATATGTGGTTCCCCAAGATGGGTACGTCCACGGGCGAGAAGAGAGAGGATTCATTAACCAACGTGAAGAAGAGATATGAAGAGCCGGCTGTAATCTGTAACTCTAGAGAGGCAACAATATGAGAGAGAGCCCACCTAAAAGATAATAAGGATAAAACCTTAGAAGTCCCCCAAAACCCTATTTATAATAGGATACAAAAAACGGAAACAATATAATTAACCAATGTGGGACAAAAGAATACAAGGCATTTCCAACAACTCTCCACCTTAACTTGAATTCCATTGATCCAAATCACCAAATATAGCTTTCCACTTCTAACCTCTCACTCGCCAAATGCCCTCGAGGGGCGATCAACTTCAAATGCCAAGCAAGCCCAAACAAAGCTTGAACTTGGTAACCGGAATTGGTTTCGTCAACAAGGTTACCTGCCGTACCCACTTTCTTCACCTCAACTTTGCTTCTGTGAGATGATATCCCGAACGAAGTGATATCTGACATCGATATGCTTGGTCCTCTCATGATAAATCAGATTTTTAGTCAAATATATAGTACTCTGCGAATCACAAAATACTGAAATCACACTCTGTGAAAGACCAAGCTCACAAAGCAAACCTCTCATCCACAATGCCTCCTTCACACCTTCAGCAATGGCCATATACTTCGCTTCCATTGTAGACAACGCGACTGTAGCTTGTAAAGTAGCTTTCCAACTAATGGCACTTCCGGACAGAGTAAAAACATAACCTGTCAGAGACCTTCTCTTATCGTGGTCACCGGCAAAATCTGAATTAACATAACCAACAGCATGATCACCAGAATTGGCAACCCCAAACAGTAAACCAACACCCACAGTTCCGCGCAAATACCGTAGTATCCATTTCACAGCCTCCCAATATGTTTTTCCTAGACGCCCCATATAACGATTAACGACACTAACTGCATGTAAAATATTAGGACGAGTACATACCATGGTGTACATAAGGCTCCCAACTGCGCACGAATATGAAACTTGAGGCATATACTTCTCCTCATCCTCCGACTGTGGTGATAACTCCACTGAAAGCCGAAAATGTGCTGCCAAATGGATACTGACTGGCTTCGAATTCTGCATGGCAAACTGCTCAAACACTTTGAGAATATAAGACTTCTAATTCAAAAATAATTTGCTAGCTACTCGATCTCTACAAATCTCCATACCCAAAATATGTTTTGCTACACCCAAATCTTTCATCTCAAATTCACCACCTAACTATTGTTTCAACCTGTTGATTTCTGATACACTCTTGACAGCAATAAGCATATCATAAAAATACAACAGTAGATAAACAAATGAACCATCTGAAAGTTTTCAAAAATACACACAACTGTTATACTCACTCCTAGAATACGATTGGCTTATCATAAAAGTATCAAACCGCTTATACCACTACCTAGGTGATTGTTTGAGGCCATACAATGACTTACGAAGTAAACACACGTGATCCTCCTTACCAGAAACAACAAATCCCTCAAGGTGACACATATAAATCTGTTCCCCAAGCTCCCCATGCAAAAATGCAGTTTTGACATCAAGTTGCTCCAACTCAAGATTATAACATGCAACAATAGCAAGTAAAATGCGAATAGAACTATGTTTTACAATTGGTGAAAATACCTCATTGTAGTCAACACCCTCCTTCTGGCTGTATCTTTTCTCCACTAGCCGAGCTTTGAACCGAGCATCTTCTACCCCTGGAATAACTAGTTTGCGCTTGAAGACCCACTTGCAGCCAACAATTCTCTTCCCTTTCAGCGGTTCTACTAACTCCAATGTCTGATTCTTCTGAAGAGACTCAATCTCTTCATTCATAGCAACAGACCACTGTGCAGACTCAATGCTCAAAAGAGCTTTCGTATAGCTGGAAGGCTCCTCATACTCAACTGTTTCAGCAACTGATAAAGTATAGGCCACCATCTTAGAATAAGCCGAATACCTTTTAGGAGGCCGAATCTCCCTCCTTGGCCTATCTTTAGAAATAGTGTGTGGTTGTTCAACTAACACATCAACCTCTGTGTCTGAACTCTTGAACTCCTATTCAATTGGCTGTTCAATGTCTTTCTTCCCTAAGTTGGAAGAGTCACTGAAAAACTCTACCTGCTTTGGAACACTCTGTTCTTGAACTGTATCCTTAACCTCTTTAGACCTCTTAATCATAGAGTTTTCATCAAACGTAACATCTCTACTGATCAAAAACTTTGAATCTTCAGGATACCACAATTTGTACCCTTTCACACATGTCTGATAATCCAAGAAAATACACTTCTTGGCATGTGGCTCTAACTTACCCTCATTCACATGAGCATAAGCTGGACACCCAACACACGCATCATAGAGTAATTAGCTTGATGACCTGACCATACCTGAAAATGAGTCTTACACTCAATAGCAGTCGACGGAGACCTGTTCACCAAATAGCATATCGTGGAAATGGCTTCAACCTGAAATTCCTTGCTCAACCCGGCATTGGACAACATACAACGTGCCTTCTCCAAAAGAGTCATGTTCATCCGTTCAGCCACACCATTCTACTGAGGGGTTTTCTTCACTGTGTAATGCCTCACAATGCTCTCATCACTGCAGAACCTATCAAACACGCCAAGACAAAACTCCATACCATTGTCAGTTCTCAAACGTTTTATTTTCTTACCAGTCTGATTATCAATCAAAGTTTTAAACTATTTGAATGTATTAAACGCATCACTCTTATATTTCAACATATATACCCAAGCCTTACGAGAGAAATCATCGATATACTCATAAATTACCGTAGACCACCTTTATAAGTTACCTCTGCAGGACCCCAAAGATCAATGTGATTATAATCCACCGTGCCTTTGGTGCGATGAACAGCTACATTGAATTTCACCTTGCACTGCTTGCTGAATTGTAGACACCCCAATTTGAACTTATTAATCATCTTTAATTTGTGGCCTTGAGGCTCCCCGATGATGAAATGGAATCAAAACAGGACTTGGCTAAAGCTTGAATGATGTTTCTTGGTCTTTTTCAAAATTAAAACCTTTTTTTCCCGATACCCTGAGGGTAAAATGGGCACACATTTCAGTGTACAAAATATCCTTGAATGAAACTAATTGAGTTAGAAAGGGAAGGCAAGGCTTTCCAACGCTTTAAAAAACACTCAAAACTGAGTTTGGGAGTGTCCGTGGTGCCTCTCTGAAGTTGGGCAGCAGCTCTTGAGCACCCAGGACCACCGAAAGCACTTTCGAGCTCTCAGGAGTGATGGTCCTGAGCGCTTAAGATCACTTTTGAGCACTCAGTTCTACTGACAGCCGCACAATGGATGAAGAGCCTTTCCACTCATTTGATTTGAATGAATTTTGACTGAACTTTCAACCTGAAATACTCAGTCATACACCCAGGCCTGCTTAAGGCAGCAGTGGATGCAATCATCACATTTTTCCCCCTCAAAGCATATGAGGGGGGCCACGAAATTTCTCTTTCAAAGCTCCCTTGTTTTATGAAAAGGCTCTCCCTCTCTCTAAATTACTTCAAAATCTCTTTCAAAAATAAAAAAACAATCTCAAGAAAAGTCCTAGAAAAATATGAGAGCTTAACCATAATCAAGCTCTTGTTTTTCTTTGATTCTCCAGTCCATTCCAAGCAACAAAATCATCCAGAAAGCATAGTCCAAGTCAAGAAAAGGTATAACACTTGGTTTTTCCAAGTTATTTCTTGTTTTTCCACTTCTGAGGGAGATCAGGAGCTCATACTAGTTCCCCATACTGGTTGTGAGCCCATCTGATCTTGGTTTAAGAACAAGAGCAAGAGGAATACAAAGAAACAAACTTTCAATTTTGGGCACTGTATTCACTCTCGAGCGCTCGGGACCACTCCTGAGCGCTCAGGAGTGCTGTTGTCACCAAAACCCTGTTTTGTCACCAAATATCGCTTTTCCTGTATTTCAGTAGGTATTGGGTGTGCGCTGGTCCTTTCAGAGCTTAGTTAGTTTTATTTTCAATTGTAAGGAAGCGAAGCTCGGATGGTTAGGACCAGTTCTTAGCTGTTTAAGCCCTTTGCTGAGCACTGGTGCATATTACTCCCTCCGTCCCATAATATTTGTCCGGTCCGCAAAACAAGGACGTAAAAATAATATGTTTTTTGCAAGAAAAATTCAAATTTTTTTCAACAATTCATTAGATATCGATGAGTTCTTGTAATTTATGAAAAAAGTTTGAATTTTTTATTGAAAGAAATGCATTATTTTTTAGTCCTCGTTTTGCGGACCGGACAAATATTATGGGACGGAGGGAGTAGTAGTTATGTTTTACTGTTTTAAGTATCGTATTGCATCTGTTCTAACCAAGGTTTGCAGGGTGGCTCAACAGAGCTCCTGAGCGCTCAGGAGTGTAGTCCCGAGCGCTCAGCAGTGGTTCCAGTGGCAGTAATTGATTTTCTGTCATTTTTCACTTTGTATCATTTCATTATCATTTATTGTACACTGGCACATGCATGCACCCTTTATTTGATATACTTGTGGATACCTGCTAGCTGCTTTTATGAAACAAAATGTTTTTGATAAAATCCCACAAATGTTGAGTAGAGACCGATCTCGTATTGGACAAGAGGGGTGCCGCAAAATCTTTCCCCTCTCGTAACGTGGCTTCCAAACTCGCTCGAAACAATCTCTGGTTTTCAACTTCAAACAATTATTTTAATCAAAACGGTTTCTCGGGTGGCGAACCACAAATTCGGGTGGCGACTCTTCAAATTTTCAAATCAAAACATATTTTTCGGGCCGCCTTGTTCCACCCGGGGTTGTGGTAGCCCACACGTATACACACTGCTCATAAAAATCCCACTTCTCAGTTTTCTGGCCACATAGCAAACCCTGTTTGCTCAAAACTGTCATCCGTCGCTCGCTCATATGCCCAAGGCGCATATGCCACAAACGAGTCAAGTCTGAATTTGAAACCTTTGATGAAGCAACCGTTGCTGCAACACCTAAAACTGTATTGCCCTGAAGTGTACAAAGGTTACCACGCTTCTGACCCTCCATCAGTACCAATGCACCCTTCGAGACTTTCAAAACTCCACCTTCACCGAGGAATTTGCAACCATGAGAATGAAGAGTACCCAGGGAGATAAGATTTTTTCTTTAAATGCGGAATATGTCGAATCTCAGATAAAGTCCTAACAATACTGTCATGCATCCTAAGCTGAATTGTTCCAGAACCAACAGTTTTACAGGCCATGTTATTGCCCATCAAAACTGTACCACCATCGACCACCTCATAAGTAGAAAATCACTCTCTATGTGGATACATGTGGTATGAACATCCAGAATCCACTTAGTATTAGAGCGAGATTCACCCACTGTAACTGTTAACACATTATCTGACTCTTCTAAACTTTCAGCAATTTTAACAATTACTTTACCCCCTTTCTGGTCTTCTTTATCTTTCTCATTGAGTTTTAAACAGTCTTTTTTCCAGTGCCCAAGTTTCTTGCAATAATTGCACTTTCCGTTTTTCTTACCTGATGACCTGGATCTTCCCCTATTACTTGACTCCTCTCTTTCTGCTGTTCTTCCCTTAACAAACAAACCCTCTGCATGCGCATCACCCTCACCTGACACCTTTTTCCTTAATTCTTTTGAATAAAGGCTGGCCTTAACATCCTGTATGGATATTGTGTCTTTGCCATACAATAGGGTTGTAACAAAGTGCTCATACGAAAGCGGTAAAGAACATAGCAAAATTAGGGCTTGGTCCTCATCCTCAATTTTACTATCAATATTTTTCAGATCCATGATAATATGATTAAACTCGTCTAAATGATCCTTAACAGGTGTACCTTCTCGCATACGAAACGTATAAAGACGTTGTTTGAGATATAATCTGTTGGTGAGCGACTTCGTCATATATATGCCTTCCAACTTCAGCCAAATACCCGCTGCTGAAGTTTCTTATTCCACCTTGCGAAAAACATCATCTGCCGGACTCAACTGAATAGAACTTAGAGCTTTGGCATTTGTATCATCTCAATCTTCCTCTTTGATTCCAGAACTCGTCTTGCCTTACAAAGCCTTGTGCAATCCTTGTTGGGTTAACAGAGCCTTCATTTTTACTCTCCAAAGACTGAAACTACTGTTCTGCGCATTAAACTTCGCAATCTCGAATTTAGCCGCCATAACCACAACCAGAAACGATATCCTAGTTTTTGAACTTGAGGCTCTGATACCAGTTTGTTGTAACGGAATATTATGAACGCGAACTAAGAACGAGAAAAGAAAACTAAACAAGAAATCACAAGACACAAGATATAAGTGGTTCCCCAAGATGGGTACGTTCACGGGCGAGGAGAGAGAGGATTCACTAACCAACGTGAAAAAAAATACAAAGAACTGGCTGTAATCCATAACTCTCGAGAGACCACAATATGAGAGAGAGCCCACCCAAAAGATAATAAGGATGAAACCTTAGAAGTCCCCCAAAGCCCTATTTATGATGCAATACAAAAAAGTGAACAACATAATTAACCAAGTGGGACAAAAGAATACAAGGCATTCCCAACATGGGTGTTGCTTGAATTCTTATTCCCCCCAACATAAAGAACATCCCTCGTTGATTACCTCCATTAATTAATCACAGTAAAATGGCAACAGTGGAAATGAAGAGACACTCGAATGACGACGAGGAGGCTCGTGATCAAAGGCTCGATAGTAATTCTGCCCCACCGGAAACGAGTACTCACTCAAAGGACAACGAAGTGAATGATCAGTCGAGTGTCGATACGTCAGGTATCGAATGGCTTCGAAGATTTACTGCCCCGCTGAGAATGACACGCAACAAGGGCGGCAACGTGGAGCTTCCAGCTAAAAGGCCTGACCGGAAAACGGCTGTCCAAGCACTTGCCGGTGATTTCCTTGTAGGTTTTGCTAATACCCATGGTCTGCCTTCTACTTCCATTTATAAGGTTCCCAAAGAGCTTAGTAAGCTCAAGGAAGGTGCCTACACCCCTCGACTCATCCCTATCTTCCCTCTTCACATCTACGAGGAACACCTGCAATCGCGGGTGATAGGTGCTATCAAAGCCTAGTATGCCTTTTACCTCTTACATAGAACGTCTTGCGGCGCTAGATTACCAGACCCTTTCCAGCGACGGGACTATCGCTTAAAGGTCCTGTACAAATGTTTTGAAGAAGTAGAAAACTTGGAAGAGCGATCCCATAAATGTGTTTACACCATATTTCACCGCCTGTCGATGATCGACCGAAAGGTAGCAATTATGATAATGCTTCCTATTTTATAATTTCGTATTAATAATATAACTAGTTTTTATTTCTTTTATTTGTTTGTATTTTAATGACGTGCAGGACACTTGACATGCTCCTACACATTTGGAAGTTAAAAGAACACTTGGTATACTCCTACACATCCGGAAGTTAAAGGAAAGTGGGAAGTTATTTTGACAAGTGGAAGTAAAGGATTGAATGAAGACTAGTGGAGAAGTTAGCCAGGAAGTTATTTCCTACACGTTTGTTGTTTTCTATAAATAGTCTTTTAAGACTTCATTGTAAATTCTCTCCAACAAATCAAAGTCTATCTTTATTTGTTCTTAATTTTTGTCTTACTAACTCAATTTTGGGTTATAATTAGGATCTTCGATGTATCGCTCCTAGCGATAGATCGATTGTTGAAGATTGATGGAAGAATCTCTTCCATTCTTCTTCAACTTGTAAACTAGATTCTCTCTCACCTCTAGTGTCGATTTCGTTCTTGAAGAGCGGCATGCCTAGCATCAACGATTTTCTTTTACGTGTCGGCACACTTCTCTCTTACTATCAATTTCACATTTGACTCGACTGCCATTTCTCTTCCGGTGAAATCCTGAAATATGGCGTGGAACCACGGGTCCCCCTTTGGAGACAAGCCGCCTTCGCCCTATATTTTTTGTTGTTGACATTGTTTCCCGAAATCTCTGCTGATTTCGATCAAGGGAAAAATTGATAAACAAAATGCTATGCGGAGTACATCGTCGAAGAGCTCACACCAGAAAGGATGTTGCTCGATGGATTCTTCATCCTCGAACTTCTCTTCAGGTACTATTTCACAAGTATCCAGAAGAGCATGATGGACAAGGGGAGTTCGAAACAGAAGATAGCAAGGTACTATTGCAATTATATTACTTTTAAAAAACATTTCAAAATCCGTTTAATCTTGGTATCCTTACTCAAAGATTAATAAAATCTTTTTAGCCAATCAAAAAGAAAAGAACATTTACTTATAGCTGCACACAAAAATTGTCACGTTGACAAATTTTTGTAAAGATGTAATTAAAAGTGTGTAGCTAAAGGTATATTGCGACAACTATTTACAAAGGCATAACTAATAGTCGTCCGGTATCGTCCGTTACCGACCAGTATTGTCCGGTACTTGAAGAAAAAAATAAAAATCTAAAAGTAGTCTGGTATCATCCGGTATTGGCCGGTACTGACCGGTATCTCTGGAATCGGCCGCTACCGACTGATATTTTAGCCGGAACAAAATTATAGTTGTAGGGTACCAGATTTGGACAATAGTCACAATACCACTACGCACTGGCCAGTACCACTACGTACTAGCCGGTACGGTACGGGATTCATAACATTGAGTGATAATTGATGACTCATTGAGTTTACTAATATTGATGGAGTAATAATTTGGGGTATCTCAAATATAACGCAGAATTTTAAAAACTAATTGCAATCTATTCAACCACAATTCCAATTTCAATGATATACTATTCTACTCATGCAATATTGATATGCAAAACTAAAAATAAAGAGAGTAGGGAAGAGAGAATCAAACGCATGGATTTATAGTGGTTCGGTCCGCAACTTCACAGCCTAGTCCACTCCCCAAGTGTCCAACTCGGGATTTGCTGCACTATCTCCAATAGTTACAATCTTCTAGCTTCGCGGGTGCCAGACAATCTTTACAGCGAGCAATCTATCCCCAATCGATCCGACTAATTTTGACTCCGGTGCTAGTCACATCTAACCCAACTAGTTTTGACTCCGGTGCTAGTAACACCTAACCACCAAGTGATTTTCTCTCCAAAACCACTCACAAAAAATAATCACTCACAAGAGTATGAATAAGGGTGTACAATCCCTTTTACAATGGAGATCAAACTAAGCACTCTCACACAAGTGTATAGATATCCAAATAAAGAATCTGAGTATTGAGAGATTTAATCAGTATGTGTCTTGGAGTATTTTTCGTGAAGCTCTCCTCTTCATCCCTTTAATCTTCCGTGGCCTTATATATCCCCTTGAACCAATGAACATGGAAGCACCACTTCATATTTGGAAATCAATTACACAATACCGTCCTTTTCCACACTAGCCGTTAGGAACCCATTTAGGTAGCCATATTACACTTGACTTGTTCCCATCATTTAGCGGTTAGAGATAATTCTTCTAGTCAACAAAAATGTAGCCAATCAAATATCTAGTTTCCATTTCTTTGCCACTGAAATGCAAGCCATTTGTAACTTGGAAGGTCCATTAGCCGTTGGAAATATAAAATCATGCAACCAATAATTCTATCCATTTGAATCAATCTCTAGCCAATTAAGTTAGGAGAAGATTTGTCCTTAATCTTCCTCCTTTCAATTTATCTTGGCTATTGAAGAGAGTGATTTGGTGTAGCAATGTTTCCAGTGTATTTCAACCAAATCCTACAAAATAAACATGAATTCAAATGAGTACCAAATATCACAATATTAATTATATTTCAATTCCAATATGTTTTGTTATCATCAAAATCAATAAGGTATTCTATAGAAACCTTTGGGCTAACACTTACATCGTCAACATGCAGACTCGGGCCACCGTCCAACACGACTTGCTATGCCTAGGGAACCAGCTTCCCTACTTCGTGCTCCAGAAATTGTTTGAACTCACTGTGGATAAGTTTCAGAAACAGAGCCACAAACGGACTCTCTCGGAGTACGTCCTTTTGTACCTGGGCAAAAAGATGAGTCCAAAACCTGATAAAAACACAAAAACAAACACTACTACTAGGGCAACCGATTGTTGTTTCCCCCGAGTTGAAGAGTGTGTCCTTTCAATTAATGGCGACGCAAAAGAAGGCAGCGACCCTAGAGCGACAAAGAAGCGTGAGACAGAGCACAAGCATATTCTCCATGTTGTTCATGATAATTACCTTAGTTTCGAAGAACCGAAAGAGAGAGGTAGCGTGCTACCGATCATGCCTTGTGCATCAGAACTCGATTTTGCAGGAGTCAAGTTTGTAGCCCAAACTGGTGAAGAGCTCTACAAGGTCGAGTTCGGAAAGAAACCACGCCCTTGCGGGTGGTTTCGTAGAGCTGAGTTTGAAATCCCAAAGCTGACAGTAGACGATACCACCAAGCCCTTACTTAGAAACCTCATTGCTTTGGAATAGTGTTGTCCCGATGTTCCGAATCATGTCACGTCCTTTGCATTCCTTATGGGATTGCTCGTTAACACAGAAAAAGATGTCCAAGTGCTCACAAAAGCTGAAATCATCCATAATCTTTTGGGCACCGACCAAGATGCCGCAGATCTCTTCAACAACCTCTGCAAGGAAGTTGTACCAGGGGAATTCCCGTTTGCTCAAACATGCGGGGAAGCCATCGAGTACAGCAAGCTTTGTTGGCCGACGAATATTGCACATGTGAGACGCACGTATTTTGCGTCTCCATGGACATTCATCGCCTTCTGTGTTGGTTTTATTGCTTTTGGAATTGGCGTTACACAGTTCATCTTCAGCTTCCTCTGACAAATTGTGTGGGATTATCGAGTCTTCTGTAATGTTCGTATGAAATGTGTGATTTTTGTGTTAGATCTAAGTATGTGGTGGTTGTTCTTAATTTTGTGCGAAAGTACAATTATCTAAAATTTCCATCAATATGTCATATCTTAAAAGTTTGATCAACCTTTTAAGTAGTCATCATTGTTGGTAAATAGTAAGCTTGACTGTAAAATTGCGAGTTTCCTCATGTCATATTTAGCGCATGCCAGTGCCTGAATGCACAACTCGACCATATTGGTATTTAATTTTGTCTTGAGTGTTTTAGCAATGCGTGAGCACAAAATGAAATGAAAATTTTTATTTTGGGCCAAGACCAATCAATTTGTAATCAGATGCTTTTGAACAAAGCAACAAAAAGGTCAATAAACAAACTCCAAACCTACACTTTTCTAGCTTGAAGTGACAAATAAATCCCTGAGGAACAGTCTTGCTAAGTTAACTACTTTACGTAGCCGCAATGATACCATAAAACACTAGCCCATATAGGAGAAACTCACACCATAAAGGTGACAATCATACCTTTTCTCTGCAAGTATGCCGTTTATGAAGTTGATCTGTTGTGGTTTCTTGCTGCTGTGCTGCTGCTCTTGTTACTCTTGGGTCTCAAGTTTGGGCAAGTTTGGCTATCATTTCTGCTGCTAATGGGCTCTTGTTCATTTTATGCTGCTGCTACTGCCTTCTTTGGTGGCAAGTTCTGCTGCTGTTCTTTTTGCCTTAAGAGGTGTTTCAAGTTACTGATGTGGTTTATGCAGTTTGAAGGTGTCAAATGGTTTTCTGCAGCTGCTGCGATTTCCATCAAAGGCATCTAACCACTCTGGTGGTTTACAAACAAAGGAACATAAGGATGAAAAATCATCAAATCCAAAAAAATCGTGCATAACCAAGAAAGCAAGTTATTAAAACGCAGAACGCTCGGCACAATTCTACATCCTAAATCAATAATTGAGCCCTGCTATTGACTACCCTTGACACCCTGCTCAAATCTGCCTTTGAATGTAAGCTTCAAGAGAATCCACCCATTCTTCTTTCTTTTCTTTTTTTCTATAAGAGAAACGTGTAGTAAGCGTTTTTGTTAATTATAATCTACGCAATAGCAATGTTGAGGTCAGCTTATAACACAATTCAAGCAAATATTAAACGCAGAAAGAAGAAGAAGCAGAAAAGAAGATCAAAAATTAACACATTGAATTAATCAATTAACAAATTTCAGACAAGGAGATTGAGAATCGACTTGCATCAATGGCCGAAAATGTAAATCTAAAACTTTGTAGTCGTTCCTCCAATGTACAACCAGTGCTTTATTGTACATTTTTATCTGATTATTTGGTATAAAAGAATTCACCAGTTACAAGCAGGCCACATACATATACTACGACCTATAACATATATATATATATATATCATTAGCTCAAACCACATATCTTTTACTTCATGGCTTCCATTGTGGCATTTTTGTCAAACAGGTGGTGAGCACTCCTTTGTTGCTATTTCATTCGAGTTATAAATAGGAAGTGAATTTCTTCCCTGCTTTCATCTTTTGCTCCTCTATATTTCCTTTATAAATTACTGAATTTATCTTGTCTCTCTATTCGAAGGTGCAAGAGAGAAAAATTGGATTTCGTTTTTTGCGTGTTCTACGAGGTAAATGGTTCATATCATAGTTTTAGACCTGAGATGTGGACGCACGAAAATGGGAGTATGGAGGGATGTGGTTTCGTGAGGAATTTATCCCGATTGGAAGCGTAGTTTGATCCCGATATGTCTCCAACGAAAATAAATATCATTCTTGTATATACAGTTTGTTGTATGCAAAATTAATTGTATATATTTTTGTCATCCTAAGCCAAGCAAGCCTGACCTCGTAGGCTACATTAGGCCACAAGTTTAATATGGGATTTCTAAAAGGGTTTACTAGAGGGGGTTAAAAATAACAAGCTAGGTAATAACATAAAACTATTAAAAAGGGTATTTCTAGCTGCTTCCTAAATGATTATGGCAGTGAAAAGTTGGTGGTGATATATATATATATATATATATATATATATATAGGGACGGTTCCAGGGACATTTAAAAAAATATCTAAAAAAATACTCCAAATCTCAATCTCATAGTTCCCGATCAAATTTTGATCATCCGAGCCGCTCAATGTGTGCAGAATGTGATTTTAAGGGTACTCACGAGAAATCAGCAAAAAAAATTACCGGGAAGTGCTTGTTTTGAGCAGTTTTTTAGATGTTTTTATAGATGTTCCCGGAACCGCCCCGTATATATATATATAGGGCACTTCTAATGCGGGCGTCCGCATTCAAGCAAGCTGCAGACTTTGCCTTTCCCGATCGAATTTCGATGATCCGAGCCGCTCAATGTGTTCAGAACGTGATTTTAAGGGTACTCGCGAGAAATCAACAAAAAAAAAAGATCGGGAAGGGCTTCATCCGAGCAGTATTTGTTTATTTTTTATTGAACAGTTCAAATAAAAACTGCTCAAATCAAGCCCTTTCCGGTCATCTTTTTTTTCGATTTCTCGCGGGTACCCTTAAAATCACGTTCTGAAAACATTGAACGGTTCGGATCATCAAAATTCAATCGGAAAAGGGAAGAAATGGGGTGGTCCGCAACTTACTTGAATGCGGGCACCCGCACTAGAAGTGCTCTGTATGTATATATATGTATATCGGGACGGTTCCGGGGACAACTAATTAGACACCTAAAAAAACACCTCATAGTTTCCGATTAAATTTTAATGATCCGAGTCGCTCAATGTGATCAGAACGTGATTTTAAGGGTACTCGCGAGAAATCAGCAAAAAAAAAAAGACCAGGAAGGGCTTGATCTGAGCAGTTTTTAGCTTAGATTTGATGAACAGTTCAATTAAAAACTGCTCAAAACAAGCACTTTCCGGTTAATTTTTTTGCTAATTTCTTGCGGGCCCCCTTAAAATCACATTCTGCACACATTAAGCTGTTCGGATCATAAAAATTTGATCGGGAACTATGAGATTTAGATTTGGGGTGTTTTTTTAGGTGTTTAATTGGTTGTCCGCAGAATTGTCCCACACACACATATATATATATATATATATATATATATATATATATATATATATATTGCTAAAACGATAACAGGTGATAGTAGATTCAAAAAATAGTACATTAAAAAGAAATTTCATCCCTATATAAACAAGGGATTAAGAAACTACGCAGAAGGGGACTCAGTCTATAAACTACACCCAACTCCAACTTAATCCACCACTCCAGATAGACGGAGTACTGCAGAAAATAATTAAAAACACCCATATAGGGGTGATAGAAGCCCCACAAATGAGGAGAAATGCCACACAAGGGACACAAAAATCAGAAAAAAGAGAAAAATCGGTAACGGAACCAGACAGAGTCCGCCATACTGGAGCAGACTTCATCCATCCACCTAGATCTCCCATTTCGACAGGGGAGGACGCCTTCGACGACCACGATCTGCAAGGCACTACCTCCAAAAGTTGTCGGACTGTACGGCGGAAGAGGCGGAGGAGGGGCGACGAATGGTGGTTTGGTGAGGAGGATGATGGGGGTAAAGGGGGATGGAGAGAAAACTTCAGAGATCAAGAATCGGAAGATGGAAAAACCCCATGAGAGGGAGAAATCCCTCTCCTCCCGTCACCCATTGGGACGTAAAACCCTAGGGGGAGGGGGAGGAGGGAGATAGGGGGCGGTGGCTATTTTAGGGTTAGAGAGTTAGAGGTGAAGAGAGACGTGTTGGTGGTGATTAACTTTTGGTTAATTTAAGAGAGAAATTCAGGCCAGATGCATGTCTCGACACAAACCATCAATCAAGTAAAGATAGGCGGCTTAGATAGCCAATTGTGGCCACATATGCTATGTTTGGTAACACTATCACTTTTCTGTTTCCTGTTTTCTATTTGCTGAAATGAGTTTTTACTTTTCCTAAAAAAAAGTGAAAGCAGAAAATATGTTTGTGTCAACCTGTTTTTTTTTTAAAAAAATCAAATTTTGAAACCAATTTTTACTTTTTCTAAAATGGTATTTCTTGCAATTTCTCCCCTAGTTTCCAAACTATACAGGAGAGAGAGAGAGAGAGAGAGAGAGAGAGAGAGAGAGAGAGAAAGAATCATCCTAGCCTTTGCAATCATGTTAGAGAGAGAGAGAGAATCATTCTAGCCTTTGCAATCATGTTAGAAACAAATTCCATACTTGATATTCTGAAAGAAAGGGTCGCAGGTAGATAGACTAGGCATAGCCGGCTTAGAGGGGAAGCCGAAGAAGGGTTGCTTCTGGCCCCCAATTTTTTTAGCCCAAAGAGGGCTCCAAAAAATACAATTTTTTAGTGTTAAATAATAAGAAGTTTCAATTGCCTTGCTTCGAGTAACAACTTTCTGGTTATGTGGCAGCTTAGGCTCTTTGGATGTTTTAAAAACTGGATTCGAATCTCCACCCCTTAGTTTTCCTCAATATTTTGCAAAATTTTGTTCGAAGATGAGGAGATAAATGGCCCCCCTATTACGACTTTCGCTTCGGGCCCAAATATCTTTGAGGCGACACTGAGTCCGGTGATTGGGTTCTTCTTTCCTAGGCCGAAGTTATAGTATCAACTTTCATAAAATGATGGCTTCGTAAGCCCAACGTATCCCTTCCGGCCTCCTCTCATCTCTAAGTTAAGAGAGTATATATATAGATGAAATATACATGAAATTTTCTAATTCCAAAGTCGGTCTTTTATTGACTATAAGGTTTTTCTCCTTTTATAAGCACGCGTATATGGCCGGTACTGGCCCTGCATAAGAAAAAAAACAAATACATGCATTAAGGAGAGAGAGAGAATCTTCAATGCCTGGGTTTGAGAGAGAGAAGAAGAGGAAATGAAAAAAGACCTCCAAGAAATTATAGTGGAGCAGCCTGTTTTTTGTTTCTAAAAATAGTGAAAGTTGAGTTTTGTTACTTTCTCAAATTAGGAAAATAGTGAAAGTGATTTCTAGAATTTGAAAGTAGGAGTAGTGCACCAAACAAACTTTCGAAGTTAACTTTTGAAAATGAAAACAGAAAATAAAATGGCTACCAAACATGACCATAATATTTCACACTTATCCTAGCTAGATAGGTATTCTATATGATTAGTATTCCAACCTCCCAAACAACTACAATTTGTTAGTGCGAGAATTGAGAGCGCGAACAAAAAGCCATTTGAAAGGATTAGTGACTGAGCTCAGAAGTCCATGGATTTTTTTTTTGTTGGTGAATCAGACATTTCATAATTAACAAACTCAGAAAGCCGTTCCGCTTTCTCCCAAAATCTTATTTTTCAAAAAGACAGTAATTTCAAACTCAAATATAACAAAAATGAAAAATAATTTTTCAAATTTTTTTGCATCGTTTAAAAGATCTCAGTGAGATCTATCAAACAAGATCCATATTAATAGAAAAATTATTTACGTAAACACATGATTTTTACCTTGAAATTATCTTCTTTTTAAAAAACCTACTTTTTCCAAAAAGTGGAACGGGTAAAAATTAAATGCATTTTTTTGCTAAAATATCCGCACTTATCTATTCGCTTCCCGCCACACTTGATTGATTATCCGAACATTGCATTGTGCCATCAGAGTCCCGCGATCACGGGTTAGAACGCTCAAATCATGGCAATGATCTTGATTGCTATTAATCAGTTCGATATTGTATCCCGCATCCACTTCCAAATCAGTTCTAACTTCTAAGTATAGATCCACAGCCAATTTAAGCCCATCCCTAGCTAAGAGCCCGCATTTCTGCTCCGAAACTAGTTCTGGATCCTATCTTCCTTTGGAATCTCCTAGCCTTGTGAGCGCAGCTGCCCGGAGTGGGGCGCCCGGCGCTCGCGTGACCGAGCATGTATGCGTAGACTTTACTGAAAACACGATGACTGACACAAAACACTGTCAAATACTTTCAATTAAGCAAGTACTCGACAAAACTCAGAGTCGCCACTTGGTTCAGATCCAAGAACCATGAATGACTTTTATAGAAAGGCTTGATCCTTGCATCACCACAGACGGGTCCGAGGGCTAAGGTACCGAGTGGGAATGTGTTATGCACCCACTTCGTCCAATCCGATGATTGGCCTCTACTCATCGCCATTGATTCAATTCATATATATTCTAAATGCACGAGACTCAAGCAAAAGGATAGTGATGCAAGGAGACATATGAACTACAGAAATGAACATGTAACAAAAAAATCACAAACGATATAGGTTTAGAGAAACATTCTCTAAACTCTTTTTCATTCAAGAATAATCAATAACTGTCTTGTTCCGAAGGCTTACAACTTATTAAATAGGTAAAGAAACCCTAACCCTAATTGATTCGCCCAAAAACGAAAGCCGAATCAATTAGTAACGAAAATTACCATAAACAAAAAAATTCAGAATAATTGCAAAATTCGAAAATAGAGAAAATTCCAAGACTTCTCCCAAAAGATTAACGACTTAATTCGGATTTTTCTTACCCAAGTTATTAGCAAGTCAAATCTTTGCTTAAACGTCAAATTTGAGTTTTCGAAGGCCTAAACAGCATCGAACGGCCGAAAAGCATTGTTGATCATCTCCCGAAAGAAAATGAGAGATAGTGAGAGAGAGAGAGATGGGAGAAGAAAAGTCAAAGAATTAAAGGAGAGTGTGACAATTCATAATTTCTTTAGTCGAGGAGAAACTAAAGAGATGATAGTTACCTTTCCCTTGCCTTTCCTTTTGTTATGTTGTGTTTCGGGAGTGAGGCTCCGTTCCACTCAGTTTTTTATTTTTTAAGGATTTATTTTTTTATTTTATGAGATAGATAGTTTTTTTTTTAATATATCACTTTTAATTTAAAAAATAAGTACTTATTTTAATTACCGAAACATGTGGTTTGATCTTTCAAAAAAAACGAAAGCAAAAAAGGAGATATGAAATCACACAGAAGACAAACAAAGTTGCCATCACAGATGTGATGTCATGAAATGAGTTATGCATGACCTCACGATCAAAAAATCCTTCCGGCAGTGAAAACTTAAACAGCAGCCTAATCCTTCATTACAAATCAGATCCCTCAAGTATATACTATTCGAGTCGGAAAATTGTAATTCATTTTGCAGTTCGTACAATTTTCAACCGATAACCCTAATCGAATTTTTTTTTAATACCAGTGAGCAATTTTTTGAGTTGTTTAGGAGAAAATTTCATGACCCATATATTTCGAGACAACCATCACTCAACCCGAATAAAGATTAAAACAGGATAAACGAACATTAGAAAGATAGAAGCATTGAGAGAGTCTCGAAAAGGGCACAATAATCTCTTTAGAGCATACCCTAGCGGCTCTGTAAAGGAGCTCTGTTAGCAACAATACCTGTCCTAACAAAGGACAGCAAAAAGGCACCAAGCCCACGTACACAGCTGTAAATGATTCTCATTTCAGTTGTGTTTTCATTTTAGTTGTATTTCTCGCTCATTTTAGTTGTATTTCAGTTGTGTGTTTCTTAACTGGTAGTAGGGATAGCCAGCTCAGCAATCCATGTAAGGATCTTGTGATCCAATGAGAGCTTGAGGTGAGTGAGCTATAAAGTAGTGTTTCTCTTGTCTGTATTCAATTCAACAGATGATAATGAAAAGCTTCAATAGATTTCTCTGTCTCTAGAAATAGATTTTGGTATCAGAGTCGGGCCCATTTCACTTCTTATTTTAAAAATTTACAATTCACACCCTACGATGACAGACAACAAAAAGACTGCACGATGATAGACCCGAAAAGATGTTACGCGTGACAAATCATAAATACGACTGTACGTGAAGAGGGATACTAAGAATATATAGTTCCACATTGCTTGGGACCCACCTTCACTCCCACCCCCAATATTTTCACTTGCACATGCATACATGGGAGGGTGTGCCCCAACAGCTAGTATGACAAAACTTCTACAATGCTCCATAGTAGTATGGGAGTATGATAAACCCATTAAATATGGACCCTTAGATTGAAAAGTAGGTAAATTACGGCATTTAGATCAAAATCACTCAAAAAAATAGGGTGATTTTGCTAAAAACGGTATGATGTCAAGAATTTTTACCAAAAAAACGTAATATTATTTACCATAGAAACAAATTTTATATATCATTCGTTAAGGCAACACTTACTGTGTTACATGGCTGCACTTCCTTAAGAAACACTTGCTATACTTTGTTGAAAACACTTACCATAGAATAAGAAAAAAAACGACTTGAAAGCATGAGCATGCTCTCAAACCACTTGGAAGCATCATAGCCGAAGCCTATAGTATAAATAAGGCCAGTATTGGATCTTTGCATGCTAAAAACCCAGAACAATCTTTATGTCCGTTTCACCCAAAAAAAATAAAAAATAAAAAACACTACGTACCCAAATCAAGACAACTGCTTTCTCGATTGCATTGATCAAAAAACGATATTTCCACTCAACTAAAATGAGTCAAGGGGGTAATGACGACAAGAAGGCTCCCAAGATTCTTACAAAGACCCTTGGCGAAAAGTTCAACGATGGTACCGGGAAAATCAAATCCTTGTACTCTTTCGCTCGCATTTATAAGGTGCCCGAAGATCTTCGGAAGCTGAACGAATGCGCCTACGTTCCTCGCCTCATTGCTATCGGTCCTCTTCACCGGAAGGACGAACACCTCCAAAAATCTATGCAAGACGTCAAAATGGATTACGCCAATCGCCTGTTTCTCCGACTGACCGAAGGAATAGCTGACTCGAAAGTTAGGGATGAGAAAAAAGACGAGTTGATACAAGAATGTGGGGAGAAAATGAAGGCTGAGAAATATGACGCACAAGGAGAAGTCACCCTGGTGGACATGGCCAAGAAATACTACGCAGAAGAATTAGATCTGAGTGACGACGAGATGATGGAAATGATGTTGGTCGATGGTTGCTTCATCCTCGAACTTCTCTACGTCTACTACCATACCAATTATTGTCAGGTATATATGAACTGGTCATAATAACAAAACCCACGGGGATATTCCCCCGAGGGGAACTCTCTTACCCACATATACAATACAAAAAGTAGTTATTTATGACCGGTGAGTTTGATACCAAATCAAGTTTTTATCCAAATATTTACTCAAATTTGAGTAAATATATACTCGTATATTGGTAAGGAGCGGAGATGCTTTTAAAGAATACGCAAACCAAACTCAACTCCAGCGAAATTTGATTCGTAATTTTGCATTTCAAAAAGTAGGAAACAATTACTGTGTTTGGTTTGCAATTTTGAGATAAAAAGTTTTTATAGATTTACGCATTTTTTCGTCTTTAGTAAATTATTTTAACATTTTGATAAACTCTTTTACTTTTTAAATAGATGTACACTATGTATATCCAAAAAGTACAAAATAAGTAAAAAAAAAATTGACAAAAAATCACTAAAGACGAAAAAACACTGAAATAATCAAAAATTTTAGAGAGATTATTTCTGAGAGAAGAACCAAATAAAGTGAATATATTTCTTAAATAAATGAGAATATTCTTTTTCGTAAACTGCAAACTTTTTCTCTCAGGTTCATAAGGATTCGAGTAGCATTCTGCAACCTATTAATGGAGGAAAGGGTGGCAGCAAAAGCCTCGGCAGGGGCTACGAACAACCGAGGGCAGATCCTATTTGCGATAGCATCTTGACAGCCAACATCATCAGACACGACTTGATGCTTCTCGAGAATCAAATTCCTTTCTTTGTGCTCGAGCATTTGTTCCAACACACAGTGGCTAAGATCCCCACCGTGGATCAGACCACGCGGTGTTGCCCTGAGCTGTCGCTGGAAGGTTATGTCCGTTCATACTTTTCGAAGTTTCTGAGTCTCGGAGACGGGCAATCTAGCGATCACTGTATCCTCTCGGTTTGTGGTTCTACGAAAGAATTTGAACAGGGAAAGACAGAGTACTATCATATTCTACACTTAATACACAGTAGTTACATTCCTGGTTATGAAGAAGGACAAGAAACTGAACTCGGAATCCAACTAGATTCCACAATGCATTGCGAATTAACGCTCTCTGCATCGGACCTCCACTACGCTGGAGTCAAGTTTGTACCCACTAACACTAAGAAGCTATTCGACGTCAAGTTCATCAATGAAGGCATAGGCTGTTGCTGGTGTCGTACTCTTGCGTTTCAAATCCCGAACATCTATATACGCAAGACCACAGAGTCATTCCTCAGGAACGTCATTGCCTTGGAACAGTGTTCCCCCAGGGTTCCGCGATACTTCACGTCCTACGCGAAGCTCATGGACATGTTCATCAACTCCGAGGAAGACGTCCGAGTGCTTAAAAATGACGAAGTCATACATAACTACTTGAGCACGGACAAGGACGTCTGTGATCTATTTAACAAGCTGTGCAAGGAAGTTGTACTGGAGGACTTCCATTTCTATAAGGATTGCCAAGGGGCATCCAAGTTTAATATGCGTTGGCGGACGAGGGCTGTGAGATATGTGACACGCCTGTTCGTTGCTTCTCCCTGGCCGGCCCTTGCTTTCTTCTTGGGCATCGCCACTTTTTCGATAGCGGTTTATCAATTTGGTTCCTCAATTAATCGCGCGCGGCATCATCGATGATCATTGGCATTGTCCGTGTTTCAGTTTCGACTAGAACTGCTACAAACATCGCGTATCAGAAGGATTAAAATCCGAATTGCACCTCCTTCGGATTATTATTATTATTATTTTTTGTTTCTGGGTTAACTATGGCATGTTTGTCTGCTTTCCCCTTTCTCAATGTACCTTATCGAGCCTAATAAAACCCTTATTTTCATGCTGAGCAAATAAAAATGTTGTTTATTTTTCAACTAGATTTTGCTGTGAGAATTGCCTGTATTTCTAAATGTATAGTTCATATTTCTAAATGTATAGTTCTAAAGTAATGCATGAGTGTGACAACCTATGAAGACGTCATCTATCCTTCAATGTAAAACTTAAATAAGGCATCCAAAATTATAAGTACTAATGGCTTTACAACCATAACAATCTGTAACAACCACCATCTTTAGTCTCAGTATAACATCCCATGCATGGGTACATCAGTAAACGGACAATTCCTTGTACTGAGTGAAAATTAGACTGAGTTGTAGATGTACTCAACTTTAGATTTGGAAAACCATGTAAAAATTAAATTAGCATGCATTTGCTTATTGCATTTTTTACTTGATCGCACATCATCTGCGTATTGTTTTGGCCAGTTTCTCAACAACTTAGAACAACTGGAAAACAAGAGAAACTGTTTTTCAAAGCCCAATAAGTCATGACGGGTCACCTTCAACTTGTTTGAAAACAGGGGATGAAAATGACAAAAACGTTAGTTGTTGTAGTCTTGTAGATGCTTTTGAAAGTAGAAGGCTCAAACATACTCACTTTGTTTGGTTGAGGTTTATTTTAGAAAGTTATTTTTGAGAGTTGAGTGGTAATGAGTGGAGAGAGATAAAGAGAGAAATTTATAGAAAACTGCACCGAGAGTTAAAAGTTACTCTCAAAATAGTGAACCAAGTGGAGTAAGATAAGGCAATGAACTGCTTTTTGTCATTGATTTTCGGGAAAAAATTCCAAACCACACATGTTAATTCAATACCACTATAGATAAAGTAGTCTGGTCCCTCACAAAGGCAACTTTGCAACACACTAATTAATTCAGGGACAAAGACCAGCATTGAACTTGAGAAGGTCCAAATTTGTGAAGAGAAGTTTTTATAAATATGAAATAAATTTTTTTTTTTTGTGTGTGGAGAAATAGAAAGAAATTCCCATGAGCTTAACAGTTTAAAAGATAAACAACCCAAAATATAAAGCTACAATGCTTAGGGAGGAGCAGCCGCACTAGCTCTCTATTTACAAAATGGATCACTAGCTCTATTACAAAGCGGGTTAATTCTTGTAACTGTTGTGTGATGCACAAAGCTTATTAGCACCCACCTAGCAAAACATTGGGCTTGATGTACATCCTTGCACTCTATCTTGATAATGCTGCAAAAAGAGAGCTTCGAGATCGAGTGGCCAAAAGAGTGCGCAACAAAATTTGTCAGAAAAGTGACATCAAACGGAATATTCAAGTCCTAGGATTTAGTAATTGATTTTCATAAACTTAAGTGGGTTCAGTTTTTATTAGGTTTTTTTGGCACATATGATTGAAGTGGAGCTGTAGAGGTCTTCGTCAACACTGGTAAGTAAGCATTCAATAGGCAGCTGGGATGTGAATGTTTCGAAGCCTAATTAATTGGGATGCAAAATATGGCTGGATGTCATTATCGTTGGGCCCTCAATATTAAATACTCACAGCTTGGCTCTTTAATACTGGAGGCAATCAATCAATCTCTGCTTCTATACACGTAACGTAAGCCATGCATGCATACCGAAGTGTAGAGAGAGAAGTAATAAGGGTGGCCTTTTATCCTTATCATAAGTTGGTCTTTGGGTGGTGAGAGTTGGTCTACAAGGAGTTGGGTTCTGTAATTTAGCTTCATTTACTTATTATTTCTCACATAGATGATGTTAAAGTATCCACCTCAAAACAAACTCGCAATGAGTGGAGAGATCGCCCAGACTCATACAGGGCCGACTGAAAAGTTTTAGAGGACTGAAGCGAACCTCTTAAATGAGGTCTCCCTATATTTTTTATACAAAAATGGTTTATAAAAAATCTCATAAAAAAAACCATTACAAAAGAGTAATTCCACTATTATATAAAAAAAAAAAACATTACAAAACCATTAAAAAACCATTACTCCTCGTGCGTTTCTTTTTTTTTTTTAATCGTCCCAGTGTTTCTAATAAGTAATTCTACCGTTTTGGCCTATTTTGTGGCTCCTAAATTTCAATTGGGTATATTTTGTGTAAAGGAGGCTTATGCAAAAAATATTTGGGCCATATATACATACATATATATATAGGGATTCTAGAATTTTGAGGGCCCTCGTTTTAAACATTTTTTTGGGGCTCGAAGCACGTACTTCCTTGGCCTCTCCCTTTAGCCGGCCCTAGGCTCATATACTAGTTTTTTGGAGGAGATAATTAACCGACATGAGACAATTTCCAACACTCCCACTCACGTGCGACTCCCGACTCGCACGTGGAGAGGTTAACAAAGGATCTAGAACACGCAACTTACAACGAAACAAAGTGCAACTAAGACACAAATAAAAGAAAAATCCTTCGAAAATCTAGCTCGCATACCATATTGGTACTTTTTCTACATCCAGTGGGTTCCATTCTTACTTTTGGCAGCTTTCATATGGTATTAGGTAGAAGGAAATGTAAAAGCAACCCCCTGGGGTTTTGATCAGTCTTTTAGTGTGGGGTGCACAAAGCTTGTTAGTGTCCGCCTAACAAGACAATGAGCTTGATGTACATCCTTTCGCTCTGCCTTTGTAATCCTGCAAACAGAGAGCTTCGAGATCGCATTGCCAATAGTGCTCAACAAAAATTTGTCAGAAAAGTAACTTAAAAAGGGATATTGTTGAAGTCCAAGGACTTAGTTAATGTCACTGTTAGGGTATTTTGACCACAGTAAGGTACAAATGGTCACCTTCAATTTCGTAGATAAAAACATACAAGGTCTTGTTGACGATCGCCCACCAAGTGACGGATAATATGTACTGTATGTATTATCACATAAGTTGGAATCGCTGTAACATCTCGCCAATAACAATACTTTCACGAATATTAAGATATTTTTTCAAATATCTATATTTTATTATCCATCGACCCGAGGATTGTGTTTAACATTTTTCATCGTACAAAGGACAAACAAAGATAAAGTTCTTCTAGCTGATAACCAAGTGTGTTGAGCTAATCATGAAGGTGATGAATATTCTTGACATACTTATCAATAGTATGGGATATTGTTCATATTAGTACAATAGATCCTTCAACTAGACGATGGACTTTTTCCTTTTTTAACAACTCAGGCGTTTGGGACAAATAATTAAGTGCATCTCGACTAATTTTGGAGGACCAACTCGACCTTTCACTGATGAATGCCTCATTAAAACTGGAGAAAATTTCACGAATGGACTGACTACCAAACAGTTGAAAGCACAAGCCTTAAGGACTTAATTAAGTGTCATTGAAACCCAAAAAAGAACTTCCTAGCCCTAGCCGCCTCCCTCCCCGTAGGGTTTCCACCCTATGATGGGCGGGGGGAGGGGGGCGTTCTTCATTAGCGTTTCCTCTGCCTCCTCTATTACATCTTCGTCGACCTCCCTTCATTGTCCTCTTTTCACCGCCTCCTTTTCGTCTCGCCTCCCTTTGGCAGCTGCCATCGAACAGATTCTCGTGCGTGACTTCTTTCCCGACATCCTAAAGCTCCGAGATCACCTCGACTGACTCAAAGTCGTTCGCAGCCGGGACCCATCTAGATCCAATCGTGACATCTTGCTATATTTGTTCCGGCGACCAGAGGGGTCGGGTTGCATAGTCCAGAGTCATGAGGTTGCAGAATAATGTCCGATCTGGAGTTGATTTGGAGAAGAGAAGGTTGGGTTGTGTGATCCGGCACTGCCGGTGGATTTCTTTTTTCTTTCTAGTTTTCTGCTGGGATGTTCCGCTTGCGGGTGTTTCTCTCCTTTGGGGATCTTCCTAACCCTTTTGGGTGTAGTGTGTTTTTCTTTCTTTAATGTTTGTAGTGTGAGTTTTGTGTGAGGTGTTGTACCTCAGTGGTCTTTGTTAGGAGTTTGGGATGTAGGTCTTTTCTCGTCGGAGCTTATCCACCTGTGCTTGACGATTTTCTGGTCCTAAATTAATGGGTTGCTCTAAGCGTAGGGCGGAGACCGATGCAGCAAAATATCTGGTAAGACCGGAGTCTAATCCACAGAGACAGCGATGTGTACTGACTAAAAACTCGGGTTTTACTAATTTAACGGGCTCTTAAGTAGCCACCCCTTGTCGTTTTGATTGAGATTAACTAAAACCTACGAAATTGATTGTTCTTTTCAAATAATTAAAAAGAGGTACGGTTGTAAGGTTCATAGCACCCGTAACCAGTCCGGATTAACCTGCTCTGTTTGGAGTTCTTATAAACATTTAACTTTAGATTGGAAAAGATACACCGCAAGATGCGAGACCCTATGGTCGCCGTTTACCCGTGCGCAGCGAAGAATGAGTTTTGGAACCCATTCGATCTCCTGTTCACATCGGCTCTGATAATGCCCGGGTTCGTATACGGGAAGTATTTTTCCAATCCAAAATCGTTTTTTCATTGTTTGAAAATAGAGCAGAGCCCGAACTAGCCACGGTGTGCTAATTACCCGGCGACTCTACCTGTATGACTACTTACTAATCATTAAGTAAGAAACAAAAGAAACCCTAGATTGCATCATGCTTAGAATGAAAAATAAACAAAAGATTATAGCTAAAATAAGATCCACGAGCAACTTTAATTAAGAACAAAATGTAATACAAGTTACCGAAAGGTGCGTTCTTGAACAAAACTTGAAATTTCAAAGGAAAGAGCTCTGGAAAGAAAAGAACATAAGGAAAAACTGCTAATTAAAAGTTCGAACCCTAAAAACGGAGTTTTTCCGGGGTCTTTTTACAAGACCCTGTAGACACCCCAATTTGGCCTAATAATTATTTCAAGTCCCACCTTGGGACCATCCCGATGATGAAATGGATACAGTGATTGCTGATTGCCTTCTCGAGAACCTTAGGACTTTCGGTAAGAACTTTGAGCCACTTAGAGGACCCAATTCAGAGCCATACAGCCTTTCAAACAGAAAATATAGAAGCCTAGGAGAATCCATCTGTCGGCCGTAACATCGATCTAACGGCCTTAACGTCATTTCCTCACCCGAGCAACCTGTTGCTTGTAAAATCTCCCTGAGAGATCAATCTCTCGGCCGCAACATCCATTCCTCGGCCGTGTGATTATTACTCGGCCGCCAGATTATCCATTTTCTAGACTCTGGAACATTCTGTCAGACGTTCGATCCAACTACACGACCTTCCCGATGCGTTCGGGCCACGTTCAGAGATTGCGACGAAGAGTTTGAATTGCATTGCAATCGTGCCATTTGATTGGCCGGAGTGAGTCACCAATTGCCTATATAAAGGGCCTTTGGACTCCGAAAATAAACACACGAAATTCATAAGTAAAATCACTCACCCAAGCTCCGATACTCTGTCAAAATACTCTCTCAAAACCTCTCTTCAAAAGCCCTAACCTCCCGAAGGTAGCCATCAATCCAGCAATCAAACCCCGAAGTTCAAACCCTAACCCTAGGGTTTTCCGAGGAGCAATCAGTCAATCACACCTAATCCAAAGCAATCAAGCAACTGAGGGATCAAGGTGGTGAGGCCCAACGGCCTCTGGTTTGTTTTACTTATCGCATTTACAATTAATCGTAGCATTTAATCATCTACTAACTGTGTGGCCCGTGATCCTTTGGTCCTCGATCCTTCGTTGGTGACTCGATGATGGGTAAGCTTTCTCCTCCTAGCCTGCACAAGGAACGCACGACTAAGGCCTGGCCGGGGTTTGTCCCGGCAAGGCCCTCCGGCGAGAGGATGAGTATAGCGCAGAGAGGAAGCAGAAAGCTTTTGAGAGAGTAATTGTGAGTATTGAGTAGCGTGTACCTGTTAGGGTTACTATCACTGGATATTTATAGGGCCTCCTGGCTTGCTCTCCAAGTACGATCGCGTGCCTTCCACGAGCCAAGTGACGTCACAGTGACATCAAGGAATAGATCTGGTAACCGTTTTCAGGGCTGAGCTGGCACACCCATGTGCGCCCATGATCATCTTCTGTTATAACCGCCTCCGCATATGGGGGACGCGTGACTCAGCAGCCAGCCGTGCGCCGTGCTCCGCAGGTGGCCGAGCACGTGTCTTGACGGGTGGCCGAACCCAGCGTTCGGCTGAGACCCACATGTGGCCGAGCTTGACATGTGGCCGAACACGGCGGCGACCCGTGGGAAGGAGTCTGATGAATGAGCCGGCCTCCGGTGGGTGGCCGAGCTTGAGAAGTTCTTCGAAGGTGGCCGAACGTGGGCAACGGTAATCGTCCGTCGGTAAGACGAATCAATGCCCGCTCCTGTACCTCGATTGTAGCCGAACGTGGAATGACGTACGGCCATCGTCTTCGGTCGCGGCCTACTTTTCGGTGGGCTCGAATCATTTGGTTTGGTCCGCTACAATAGCCCCTCAATCTTCACCGACGCCGAGCACGAGGTGGGGATTGATAATGAACTTGACCGAACCCAACCAACGGCCGAACGTGGTGGCGACCCGCGGAAAGGATTCTAACGAAGGAGCCATCCTCCAGAGGGCGGCCGAGCTCAAGGAATTCTCCGAAGGTGGCCGAACATGAGAAACGTCAGACGACCGTCCGCTTCAGCACGTGTTGGTAGCACGTGACTTGGCGGGTGGCCGAGCCCCACATGTGGCCGAACATGGTGGCGACTCGCGAAAAGGATTCTAACGAAGGAGCCATCCTCCAGAGGGCGGCCGAGCTCAAGGAATTCTCCGAAGGTGGCCGAACATGAGAGACGTCAGACGACCGTCCGCTTCAGCACGTGACTTGGCGGGTGGCCGAGCCCCACATGTGGCCGAACATGGTGGCGACTCGCGAAAAGGATTCTAACGAATGAGCCCTCCTCCAGAGGGCGGCCGAGCTCAAGGAATTCTCCGAAGGTGGCCGAACGTGAAAGACGTCAGACGACCGTCCGCTTCAGCACGTGACTTGGTTGGCAGCACGTGACTTGGCGGGTGGCCGAGCCCCACATGTGGCCGAGCCCCACATGTGGCCGAACATGGTGGGGGATTTGCAGGGAGGATCCCAATGAAGGAGCCAACCTCCAGAGGATGGGCGAGCTTGAGGATGTCTACGATGGTGGCCGAACCTGAGGGACGTCAGGTGACCGTCGGCAAGATGTATCTGTGCCAAGCCCACGTACCTTGGTTGTAGCCGAACGGGGAACTACGTACGGCCAACGCCTTCGGTCGCGGCCTACTCATCAGTGGGCTCGAACCATTTGGCTTGGTCCGCTACAATAGCCCCTCAATCTTCGCCGACGGCGAGCATGTGGTGAAGATTGATACTGAGCTTGAGTGAATGTTTCCATGCCTTAGAAATTTTTGATGGCTTTGATTGTTTGAGTGGTAGTTATCCGTAGCCCCCACTTTGGTCTGGGGTCGGCTAAGTAGTTGAATGTCTGATATGTTGTGGTGAATGCCAAGCCTTGACCAAAGTAGAAATGTGATCCGTCGAACATGGGTGGATGCCTTGTGCCCCTTTTAATATTTGTTGGGGAGGTGGCAAAGATGGCAAATCCTGACTGAAGGGATGAGGCCACTTGAGAGTTGTCAAGTGTTTGTGGGTGGTTTGCTCGCCAAAGCGCGAGTGTAACCTTTCGGTGGCCGACCATAACGTCTTGCCAAGCCGAGCCGAAGCCTGTGTTTCATCAGAGATGTGTGTTTTAGGCTCGGCGGACCATATGTCCGTTTTTTGCTTCTTTGGGCGGCGATGGTGGCCGAAGCAAGAGGCTGAAGAGCCGTTTGTGGGTGTGACCGAAGTCATCATTTGTGTTTGGCAGATGTGCCGAGGGTGAGCTATTTGAGTAAGCCTTGCAGGTCACCGGGTCGAACTTCGTGAATTTGGGTAGATGAAAAGTGGATTCTGGCGGCGTGTTGATGATGTGGGAGGTGAAGGGAGAGACGCTGAAATCCTTCAGTTGTCTTTCAAAACCTGGGCGCAGCGGTTTGCCGTGCTCGTCCGTCTTCGATCTCTTGGAATCCCTTTCCTTGTGTTCTTTCGCCGACGTCTTCTCGGCTTCTCTTCGCCGAAGCTTGTCTCGCAGGTCCGTTGCTGTTTGGCGTGGGCCGTCGACGATTTTGTCCTTGTTGCGACGGGACTTGTTCTCATCGTTCGCGCCCTCAAAGTGTACGCCTTTCCCGTTGCGCCGAGCGTGGTGCTCGTCGTCCTTGTTTTCAATCGGGATGTTCCCTAGGCGTTCGGAGACATGGGGTCTGGTCCGTGCAGAGTCTCGGCTACGGTGCAAGGCCGTTGTGCGAGAGAACTCTGCACGACCAGTCAAGTACGTGCTTGTAAACGACTCGGTATCCCTTGTCCTGGTTCCGTCGTGATGGCTTCTAGAACGATGTGTTCCAGATACGGTGGGTTGCTTGTAGAGGATGATTTCTCTGGCGTCGCCCGGTGCTGGAGTGAAGCCTAGGCGGTCTTTCACGGATCCGCGTTGGCCTCCCTCGTTCTGACGCCCTTGTGGTGGTGGAGGTGGAGGGGGTGGAGTTTGCATGCCTTTTCCTCCGCCTCTGCCTCCGCCAGATCTTGATGCGGCAGGGGTGGCGTCCTGCTGCATGTGTTGCTTCATTTGGGCCACCTCTTCCCTTAGAGCGGCCAGTTCATTGTCGCGTTCATCGTCGCGACGCTGCAACAGGCGGATGTACGCCGAAGTTACGTCGTCTGAGACGTCGTCTGAGACGGGCGAGGGAGAGGGACATGTGCCTTTCGAGGGTTGGCGTGGAATTGACGTTTCCACCTGCGTCTTTGGCCCCCGAAACGGTTGCGTTTGCTAGATCTCTGCCCATGGTAGGTGATTTGGTGGTTGTTTTACGAAGGAGTGAGGGGGGTATGGAGGATGAGAGAGCCGTTTAGATCAGAAGTGTTTCACGTCAGGTTCACCAATTGTGTGGCCCGTGATCCTTTGGTCCTCGATCCTTCGTTGGTGACTCGATGATGGGTAAGCTTTCTCCTCCTAGCCTGCACAAGGAACGCACGACTAAGGCCTGGCCGGGGTTTGTCCCGGCAAGGCCCTCCGGCGAGAGGATGAGTATAGCGCAGAGAGGAAGCAGAAATCTTTTGAGAGAGTAATTGTGAGTATTGAGTAGCGTGTACCTGTTAGGGTTACTATCACTGGATATTTATAGGGCCTCCTGGCTTGCTCTCCAAGTACGATCGCGTGCCTTCCACGAGCCAAGTGACGTCACAGTGACATCAAGGAATAGATCTGGTAACCGTTTTCAGGGCTGAGCTGGCACACCCATGTGCGCCCATGATCATCTTCTGTTATAACCGCCTCTGCACGTAGGATGACGCGTGACTCAGTAGCCAGCCGTCGTCGGCAGCCAGCCGTGCTCCGCAGGTGGCCGAGCACGTGTCTTGACGGGTGGCCGAACCCAGCGTTCGGCTGAGACCCACATGTGGCCGAGCTTGACATGTGGCCGAACACGGCGGCGACCCGTGGGAAGGAGTCTGATGAATGAGCCGGCCTCCGGTGGGTGGCCGAGCTTGAGAAGTTCTTCGAAGGTGGCCGAACGTGGGCAACGGTAATCGTCCGTCGGTAAGACGAATCAATGCCCGCTCCTGTACCTCGATTGTAGCCGAACGTGGAATGACGTACGGCCATCGTCTTCGGTCGCGGCCTACTTTTCGGTGAGCTCGAATCATTTGGTTTGGTCCGCTACACTAACATTTCTGTCTGGTGTGAGGAAGAACACCGACCGGGGCTTCGATCCCTCGGCCGGTACATAAAACCAGGAGGATCCCTCGGCCGTGACATCCATTCACCGGCCGCGGGTTCCATTCCCCTGGGACAGCTTTTCTTTGTTCTGCTTTCTGATACATGCTTTATTTATCGCGTTGGCTCACCTTATTCACTGTTTAAAGGCTTAATTAAACAGATTATGTGTTAGAATTAAACAAAGCATCTACATGTCTTATGTTGAATAACTATGGGCCAGTCTCACGGCTGGGCAGAGAGGGGTGCCTAACACCTTCCCCTTACTGTACTTTTGGCTCCCGTACCCAGAATCTCTATCTATTTTCCCAGTTTTAATAAACTGGGTGGCGACTCTGTTTTGATGACAACCGCTATCGTGTGGCAATGTTCCTAGCCATGGGAATGTCCACGATCTTGGTTTACAAAGCAAGCAACCAATCGAGCAAACAAGTGTGATCAATCTGTATGGCGATGCCCTGTCTGGGAGGTGTCTATAGTTTTTGGCAACTCTGCTGGGGATATGAGAGCCATAACCAGAAAGTTCAACATAAGACTAATACATGCCTTGTCTTATTCACTTATCATATGCATCGAGCGGGCAACCCGTTGAGTTCACCTGATATCCCGGCATGACACGGGCTATGTTGGGGGTTCCAGCAAACTCCACAGTCACTCGTACCTAGTGGTATATCAAAAAGGGAATCACCCAATCATCGCCTATGATGGGCTGGTGAGAGGATCGGTGCCCTTTGACAACGGATCACCCTGAGACTACCAAAACCTTGCATGTTGTAGAAAGCCATAGAACTTATCAAACTAAGACAGGAACCTACAGGCTAGGAACCTACTTGCATTTTCACTTCTAAGTTCTTCCTCACACCTTGTACCATCTGTTGTTGTAATTAACTCTTTCTGTGCAGAACGGTTGGGATTTTCAGCCCAAATCATAACCCTGTACGAGCCAAGTACTGATCTTCAGGTATTCTACTTTTCAAGCAGGTACAATAAGTAAATCAAAGAAGCAATCACAGCCAACTTTATACTTTTATAACACCTGAAGCTACGCCAAACAGAGGTCTCTGCAACCATTTCGTTTGTCGTCCTCATCAGCCAAAACACCCTCACCACAACGATCCCAACTGCTTCCGAAAATTTCCCGGTCATCCCCTCAACAGACCCCGTCATTTACTAAATCCCAAACTTCGTCAAGCAAACCTTCTACCCTCATGGCAGACAACGACGCCACTATTGCCGACCTTCAAGCCCAAATTACTGCGCTGCTAGCAGAAAAGGCAGCTAGAGATGCTGAGGATGATGTAAGATCAATGGAAGACGAGAATCCCCATAAAGTGATATTGGCAGAAAGTCCCGAATTGACCAAACAAGTCAGGGAAATCAAACAAGCCTTGGCCCGTTCACAAGGGAACCAAATTCTGGATTTCGAAGGACTTTGCCTCTTTCCAGAATCCAAACTGCCTGAGAATTTCAAAATGCCAAATATCGAGAAGTTCAATGGAATTGGCAATCCTACCAGTCATGTTCGCCACGTTATCAATACCCTGAAGCCAATGGGCTTGAATGATGAGCTTATCGCTCAATTATTCCAAAGGACTCTCACCGGAAGCGCCCTCGACTGGTTCCTCACTCTGGAATTTGTGCACTATCAAACTTGGCTGGAAATTGCCAACGCTTTTGTCGAGCAGTACACATACAATGTCCAAATTGAGTTAACCACTCGAGACTTAGAAATGACCAAACAAGAATCCAATGAGGACTTTGCTACCTTTGTGGCAAGATGGAGGGAAAAGGCTGCCAAGATGAAGAATCGCCCCTCCAAGGAAGATCAAGTAAGGATAGTTGTCAAGAACCTGCAACCCAAATATCTTAGGCACATCTATACACAGGCTATCACTGATTTCAAACGCTTGCATGCCACTGGGTTGCAAATCGAAGATGGTATCAAACTAGGACTCATTGGGAAAGAAGAGGCCACTCATCCACCTAAGAAAACCTTCTCCAGCCGTACATCTCACGCCTCCGTGAACGCCCTTGGCACATCCTTGCCTCAAGACCCTTTCCAAACTAGCCCATCCCGAAGCTCAAATCGACCCCGCCGTAATTTTGGTCCTCTTTACATGACCTTATCCCAAGCTTTGACCATTCTCAGCCGTCAAGGGCATCTCAAACCTTTAAACAAACCGCTTCCTCAGCCACCCTATGGTCCAAACCATGATCCAAACAAACAATGTGCTTACCACCAACACCCCGGGCACGAAATAGACAATTGCATGCGTCTTCGTCACGACATTCAAGATCTTATTGATAGTCGAACCATAAAACCTCCAAAACCTGATGGGCAAGCCAACCCACTCCCTACCCATAATGCTGAGCCGCCACCTCGAAATATCAATCTCATAAATCTATCTCACAATTCCACATACAATCCTAGCCAATACATTGTTCAAGGCAACCAAGCCAAGCCAACCTTTACCTTTCCAGAGGAGGATGAATGTTTCATGATGAAGGAGGAAGAAAACAATGAGTCCGATCAATCGGAAGTGATCGATCCCAACATGTCTGACAAAAGTAATGAAGAAGAACAAGCAAAGGGGAAAATGACTTTGACGAAATGGAAGGAGAATACAATGATCCACTCGATGGAATCTCCTTAGCATCACTATTCAATCAAGTGGAAATAGCTGAAGACTACACAATCAATAAGGAGGAAGAAAGGATGATGAAAACCTAGACCAACACTTCCGTTTGGGGACTACTCATGTCTCAAAGAAGTAGCCACCAGTGAAGATGGATCCAGTTCAAAGGCCCTGTTTGGCAAAGAAGAGGGTGAAAAAGAGTATAAAGTTGCGAAAGGCAAAGGTTTTGAAAACGACCTTGAAATGCTATAATAGCTAAGAAGTCATAACATGGCAAAGAATATTAAACATTGCTTTTATCAAGCTAAAACATGTTTTGAGCCCCTGCTTGGGCATTTAATTTCTACCAAGTGAATTCCTGTTTCATCCTCTAGACTATGCTTATTCAATGATTTATTTCCTAAATTGCAATTACCAATACACTATAGTCTCTTTGCCAAACAAGGGAAATTTCAAGGAATCAAGTTCCTTGTGTCGCTGACAAAAAGGAAGGAAAGGATTAACTCTAGTTGTTTAAGAAACTAGGTTTTTATCAAAACTTAGAAAGAAGACACTATCTCCGTGAGAACACTTAGGGTTAGCTCGCTCATTATGAAGGTAGAAACACAAGGGAGATTTAGAAAAATATCTCCATTAAATTCCTCTCCGAAACGCAGAAACCCTCTTGAGAGAAGTGTTCGTTGGATAACCTGAAAACCCAAGCAAAAGTAAGAGCAAAGCCTGCTAGGGCAAGAAAATGCAAAAATGCAGCCTAGGCAAAAGTTAAGGCATTCAAAGAAAAGCTCGCTAGGGACTCAACCTCCATTAGGTAACCTAGGCAAAATCAAGAGCATGTGAGAAGAAAAACCAAGAGTGAAAACCCAACCTCAAAGGTAATGATTTCGGAACTACGTAAAAGGCCTGATTCCCTGATTGGGATACGTAGGCAATCTCGCATTGAGATGCGGCCCAAACATTTGGAGAGAAGGAAAAACATCAACAGATTTGTACTCAATGATAGGCATAGGTAACCCTGCGTATTGAGCTCGCAAAAGATGAGTATGCTTTTCTCGAAGAATTGACAATAGCCATAGATACGAGAATTATAGTTCATCCATTTTAATCTAAAGGTCATTGACGCAATAAACAAGATGCCTCGAAAGCTCTCGAATTTGGCATTCAGACTATGGAATATGGCAAAAGCAAAAGGCGAAAATCAAAACCAAGCATAAGAAGGAAGAGAAAAGGGGATGCCACTTGGCCAAAGCAAAATTTACCTTTGGAAAATCAAAGTAACAGCCGAAGAATTGATACATCGGCCACAATATCGAACAATCAATTCTTCGGCCAGTACTCCATTTCGCACAGATTACTGTCTATCAGTAAACGTTTATTCAAAAAGCCATGTTCTCACTTTCACATGCATATCTTAAAGCATTTAGGGATACGAAAAGCTCTTTTCATTCCATAAACAAAAGTTGGTTACAAAACTCTTTCGCTGTGGTTGCTTTTACTATACAATTTCTGTTTGTCTCTTCTACTAACTATGGACAGGAAAAGAGAAAATCCTAAAAACTAGTCATGGCGGCGCCTCTGAGACGGTCTCTGAGATGGGGACTTCTCGTTGGTCCCCACATCCTCCCCACCAGCAGTCAGTGCTCCCTCAGCCTCAAGCTACAGCCAAAAAAGATACAAACATTCAGATTCGAGGGATGATATCAAGCAAATGAAATTCATGAAAGAGAGTCGTACCTCGAGGATCCTACGGTGCTGTCTCCTAACCAAAGCCTCTGCACTCTGATAGGCACGAAGCCATCCCTGCACTATCTCAGCAGGCACCTACAAAAACAAACCAAGCATCTCAAATACAGGAATGACAGCAAGGAAAGCAAAGTTCAGAAATAGGGTGATACCTATGAAACCCCAGCTGGCAGCGTATAAAGCTGGCTCACGCAAGGAGTAAGGGCCAAGCGCTCCTCCTCCCCATCGTCAGAATGGAAGGAAACAAAAGAAGGGGCTCGCGACCAAACAGGAGCAACAGGGGGAGCTACAACTACTGAAACTAAGTAAAGACGGCAGTACTCCATGTAGTCTCCTGCCTGAAGAAGTAAACCTACCCAGTCTCTGATCCGAGCATTCTTCAAATCTTCCTTAGACATCGAAGAAGTAGACCTCATCGATGTTGGAGGAAGAGGAGGAACAAGCTGAAGCGCCTCAGCACGTGGGCGCCACTGACTAGCCACTCGATCGCCTAAGTACCAGGCTCGGCAAAATGGACCCTCAAGTAAGCTACGGGTCCGGTCCAAGACTCTACAACGTGCCAGAGGGGCATCCTCTGGTACACCACCCCAAGGGTCAAACCGTACCTACAAAGCAAGGACAAATCAGCCCCAACACAAGAATATGGAAGTCTAAAGGACAAGAAGTACAAAGAAAAAGGTACCTGATCGACCATCAGTCGGTCCAAAACTCGCCGCCACTCGGGAAGACTCAAAACTGGCGACCGCGGCCTCCGTTGCCCCACTAGCCATCGCTCAAAGTGAGGTATACAGTCTGCGCCTCCGTGTCTAGTCTCAGGGGAAAACTGGAGAAGGTGCTCAAAAGCCCAGAGCTGAAAACCAAAACAAGTTTAAATACTAGAAGAAGTCAAAACAGGAAAGGAAGCAAAAATACATACCTCGAGCACCCGATGATGACCGCTAAGTATGGGACTCTTGTCCCGTGAGCAAGCCCCTAAATTGCCATACAAATTGGCCAAAGCAGACGAGCCCCAGTCAAACTCTTTAACAACCTCCAAACGCTGCAAAGGAGCCAGAAACTGTGTGTGTACCGAGCCATCCTTGTTGGCAAACAATGTTTGCTCAAGAAGGTAAAGAAGGAAGGCCCGCGTCAATTGCTCAACACTCACCTAGGTCAGGATGTCAGCCACCATGAAAGTCTTGCTTAGCCAAGCAAGATCGATATGACCCCGAGACGAACAGGGGGCACCTTGCCCAGAAACTACTCCAAAGCACCCTCTCGCTCCCAAAGCCTAGGGTGAAGAGAAATTCCGCCTACCCGCAGACCAGTTAGCAAAGAGAAGTCACCCGGAGTGATAGTCATCTCGCCAGCAGAAGGAAAATGGAAGATATTGGTGGTATCCCACCACCTCTCAACCAGTGACGTCATCAACGACCAGTCCATCTTCGGAATATTGAGGCCCAGGATGAATGCCTCAAAGCCAGCAGCACGAACCAATTCCCGAGCCTGCTCTGGCAGCGTCAAAAACCACCTGTGCACTTCCTTGCCTCCACCACGAGCCTTCAGCCTCCTATTTCTCTGCCAAAGACGAAAATGGAGTTAATCTCATGACTGCATAAACAAAAGAAATGCTAAGGGGCATCAAATTGACGTTTTAAAGCATGCATTGCCTAGACAGGGGGCACGGTTATTTTAGTTTCTTTAAACAAAAACAAATTCAACCCAAACACGGGTCCCTCTCATTTGTGCCCCTAGCTAAAAGGAATTTCATCCCACAAATAAGAAATTCATTCCTAAACTCATGCAAAGATTTTTGAACTCCGAACTAAAGTAAACTTTTTACTTTTCAGGAAAGCTTACCGGCACATTGAGAACGCTTAGGTGCAACTCAGGTTCCCGGCGAACCACCTCGGCCCCTGGGCCACCTACAGGAGGCCGGTACTGCAGAAAACCACCAAAGCCCAGCCTACGCGAAGAAAGAACGTAGGTAGCAGCGTCAAACAAGCCGGGCTCCTCAATCGCTTCCTCATCAAAAGACGAATACTCGCACCTACATGGAGGGTGCAAGGACGAACCCGCAACATCTGAAGATGGTGTGGCCATCACGTCCGAACCTAAAGGGAAAGAAAACCAACGGTTCCAAGAACCGGCAACAACGGCAACAGCAGCAGTGGCTGGAGGGGATAGTCGCCGGAAATAACGATGGCCGATGATGGTGGAAAAAGGACGGCGGCGAGCGGTGGTGGTCGTCGGATGAGAGGAACGGAGAAGAATAAGAGAGGAGGAGGAGAAAAGATTAAATGGGCCGTGAAATCGATTAAACCGAACTTAAATCGATTTTCTGACTTTTGGCTATCTCACGGCCGAGACATCGATTCCTCAGCCGAGACATCAATCATTCGGCCGAGAGATCAATCTCCTGGTCCCCTAATCAATTTTCGTCGGCAACATCAGTTCATGCTCAGTGCACTAACTCAATGCCATTATGGATTCTGGGTCCTCGACCAACAGAATAACCTTGGAGGCATCCCTGATGCCAATACAACATGATCAAAACTAGCCTTGGGGGCTTGCCCAAGCATCGAAAATCTCTCTCCACAAACTGCTGGCCATAAGCTCTTGCTACAGCAAATCAAGACATTTAGCAGCTCTGCTAATCACCACTATCAAAGAACTCAACAGCTCTGTGCCCATGTTCACCCCCATCAACTCACTCAGCGGCTCTATGCCTATGCTCACTGTCACTCAGTGGCTCTACGCCCGCGCCCATTATCATAAGCGGCTCTACGCCCGTGATTCATCGTATTCACTCACTCAACAGGCTCTAAGCCCAATCACTATCTTGCCACCTCCAGCAGCCATACAACCATCAAACTCACATAGCGGCTCTGCACCTATACTCACTATCACTCAGCGGCTTTGCGCCCATCATTCAGCGGCTCGAAGCCCATTACCGAATTCACCAGTTTGCTCAACAAGCTCAAAGCCATAACAGTTATCTCAACGGCTCCACGCGTGCTTAGTCACTCAAACGGCTCTATTCCCGTATTCACAAACTAAGCGGCTCTACGCCTCAAACCCATTATCAACAGGCTCTACGCCTGTAATCACTCGACCCAGCGGCTCTACGCCCGTATTCACTCACTCAGCGGCTTTAAGCCCTCAACTCAGCAGCTTTAGGCTCGCTATCACAAGCTCGGCGGCTCCAAGCCCATTATCTCAACTGGCGCAAAGCCCGTAACAACCAACTCGGCGGCTCCAAGCCCATTATCTCAACTGGCTCGAAGCCGTAAATAAGCAAATCTCAACAGGCTCTACGCCACCCCAACAATCAAGCCATCTATTCTCAGGCTCTACGCCTGAATGCTCAAAATCTAACATTTTGAATGCTTGAAGCTCTTCAAATGCCCAACCACTGTGTACTGGATGCTCAAGTTCTACACTTGAATGCTCAAGCTCTACGCTTGGATGCCTAACCACTGCGTACTGGACGCTCAAAGCCTGTACTTTGAATGCTCAGATTCTGCCGTCCGAATGCTCGAGCGCTACGCTCTGAATGCTCAAGTCCGGAACTTGATAGAAGCTCTAAGCTTAAAACAAACACACACGCACGGGCCCGTGCACATTTACATCAATTGCATCACCATTATCACATCGAGTCTGCATCATCATATCTGTTCACATCTAACAAACCATCATCATACATATACACTCTGCATACCTCTCATGAAACAGGTCAACCCTGCAATCAACCGGCTCTACGCCTCGGTTTTATTGATCGATCCAGCGCCTCGATCCTTTGGCTCTACGCCAACACTTATGATGGGAAAGCTCCGTGCACAGACCATCAGAATACAACCAGCTCTACGCTTCGGTTCAAATCATGTCAAGCTCTAAGCTCTGACACCTCAAGCTCTCGCCTTATGTTCAAATACCAGCTCCGCGCTTCGGTTCTATCAAGCTCAAAGCTCCGATCTCATCAGGCCCTCGCCTCATGACCACAGCAGGCTCCACGCCTCAATTTTATCGCTTCAGGCCCTCGCCTCATGACCACAACAGGCTCTACGCCTTAGTTCTAATCACCCCAGGCCCTTGCCTTGTGACTACGACCGGCTCTGCGCCTCGGTTCCACCACGTCAGAAACTATCCAGGCTCTCGCCTCCTGACTACAACCGGTTCCGTGCCTCGGTTTCCTCATCCCCAAAGCTCCGTGCTCTAGTTACCGGCCCTGCGCCCCCCTATATCTCAAAACAACCGGCATTCAATTCATCCCCAGCAGATGGTTTGGATTCCACCCCATTACATCAATTCCTTCCAGATCATTTGCAAGGATAGGCTACTCTACCGAGCTCCTCTCAGTCAAAGTAAGGATGATCAAGAAAAGCAAACGCACCTGCCGTGTACTGATCTACCCCGAAATACTAAGGAAGCTCTCCGCAAAAATCCCCCCGGCAGCCCCGCGCTCTTTCAACTATCTTCCGTCAAAACCCTAGCTCAGTCTAGGTACGTTGCACTACGGCTTTTTAAGCCCAAAGGTACGTCTTCTTTCTCTAACCCTCCAAACTTTTTATTTTTCTTTATTGCCCGAACTACGATTGGTCTGAATTTCCCTTGTGGAATACGTAGGTAGCCTCCCGGCCCGACCATAACAAAACCTTTTTCGAAAACCCATTGGAATAGTGGTTGGACCAAATTGAGTTGCTTTTTACAGCTTTGACTATTACTCAAACATGTCTCGCGATCCGTCTGAGCTCAGTCAAAGAGGGGCATCTGTAGACACCCCAATTTAGCCTAACGATTATATCAAGTCCCACCTTGGGACCATCCCGATGATGAAATGGATACAGTGATTGCTGATTGCCTTCTCGAGAACCCTAGGACTTTCGGTAAGAACTTTGAGCCACTTAGAGGACCCAATTCAGAGCCATACAGCCTTTCAGACAGAAAATACAGAAGCCTAGGAGAATCCATCTGTTGGCCGTAACATCGATCTAACGGCCTTAACATCATTTTCTCACCCGAGCAACCTGTTGCTAGTAAAATCTCCCTGAGAGTTCAATCTCTCGGCCGCAAGATCCATCCTTCGGCCGCAACATCCATTCCTCGGCCGTGTGATCTATTACTCGACCGCCAGATTGTCCTTTTTCCGGACTCTGGAACGTTCTGTCAGACGTTTGATCCAACTACACTACCTTCCCGATGCGTTCGGGCCACGTTCAGAGATTGCGACGAAAAGTTTGAATTGCATTACAATTGCAATTGCAATCGTGTCATTTGATTGGCCGGAGTGAGTCACCAATTGCCTATATAAAGGGCCTTTGGACTCCGAAAATAAACACACGAAATTCATAAGTAAAATCACTCACCCAAGCTCCGATACTCTGTCAAAATACTATCTCAAAACCTCTCTTCAAAAGCCCTAACCTCCCGAAGGTAGCCATCAATCCAGCAATCAAACCCCGAAGTTCAAACCCTAACCCTAGGGTTTTTCGAGGAGCAATCAGTCAATCACACCTAATCCAAAGCAATCAAGCAACTGAGGGATCAAGGTGGTGAGGCCCAACGGCCTCTGGTTTGTTTTACTTATCGCATTTACAATTAATCGTAGCATTTAATCATCTGCTAACATTTCTGTCTGGTGTGAGGAAGAACACCGACCGGGGCTTCGATCCCTCGGCCGGTACATAAAACCAGGAGGATCCCTCGGCCGTGACATCCATTCACCGGTCGCGGGTTCCATTCCCCTGGGACAACTTTGCTTTGTTCTGCTTTCTGATACATGCTTTATTTATCGCACTGGCTCACCTTATTCACTGTTTAAAGGCTTAATTAAACAGATTATGTGTTAGAATTAAACAAAGCATCTACATGTCTTATGTTGAATAACTATGGGCCAGTCTCACGGCTGGGCAGAGAGGGGTGCCTAACACCTTCCCCTTACTGTACTTTTGGCTCCCGTACCCAGAATCTCTATCTATTTTTTCAGTTTTAATAAACTGGGTGGCGACTCTGTTTTGATGACAACCGCTATCGTGTGGCGATGTTCCTAGCCATGGGAATGTCAACGATCTTGGTTTACAAAGCAAGCAACCAATCGAGCAAACAAGTGTGATCAATCTGTATGGCGATCCCCCGTCTGGGAGGTGTCTACAGACCCCAATTATTCGGAATTAAAGAAAATCGACGAAACAAATTTTCCCCGCTGAGACCCTCGGTATCGATACAGTTCAGGACTATATCGATACCCATAACTCTGTTAGCCCACTGGAGCACTCTGTAGTGATACAGCTGAGAGCTGTATCGATACTGCCTCTATTAGTGGCTAACTCTCGAGCGTTGCATGGAACTTGGCCACCTGACACTCCAATAACGTCACCAGATGCCACACGCATTAGCTTGACTCCCTGGCGACATTACAAACTGGCCTCGAGGTCACGCATTCCGACCTTGGCGCAAAATCCGCCTTATTACCTGTGAAAATAATAAAAACACAAAACCAGAACAAAGCACGACATCAAGTGAAAAATGGAATAAAACGCGCCTCTAATGCGCTAATTCGCCCTACTTAGGCGCTCATACCTACGATATCACATGCCTATCAACCTGGTTGGCTGTTCTCTCCTCTCTCTTTTTTCCAATCAGTAGAAGAGATCATTACATCATGTATGAAGTACAAAGTACAAACCACGAGACACTACATCTATTGTGTGAGAGTCCACGAGATAACTCACTCTAACAACTGAACCAATAGGATAAATAACCGCATCAAAGGGAAAACAATCATTATAATCCCAACTCAACTACAAGCCCCATTAATAGGAGAAATAATCCCAACAAATTCAAAGAAAAGACCCACACGCTAGTGGAAAAACTCAAACTTCTGATCTCTTCGTGAGATGCAAGAATTCTGACCAACTAAACTAGCCTCAAATGATTGACTATTCTCTCATTCTCCAATGAAAAATATACCACCCTTTAATGATCTCTTTTTGGTTATCAATGAAATTTTGAACTTTTGAAAAAAAAAATTATTGTCATTGGCAATTATTGACCATGTTAGGTACAAATTAATGGTCACCTTTAATTTTGATGGCTACCCGTTTGGCATGCTGTGGACGAGTGGTTGACATTGATAGACCTCTCCAAGAAAAATATGTGGTTAGAAATTAAATAAAGGGAATGACATCATGCAAAAGACAAATTAATAAGGCAATTAATGAAGCTGATGCCATGAAAATGAGGTGTGGATGACCTCCTCCATTTTATTAGAATGGTTTTGCTAACCTCTGTTTACTGGCGGAGCATAATATGCACATAATTCTAAACAAGTTCGAATATGAAATGTATATCTCACGGATATTAATATATTTTTACAAGTATCAATACACATTTTTCGGATATTAATGTATTTTTTATCTATTATCCTACATCATTTGAGCAGAAGTTAGAATAATCCTTATTCGAAATCAGAAAATCAGGTCCTCAGACTATCGTACGCTGTAGATTTTGTCCCTAAATCTTTCTTTATGTACAGAGACCTCATCGTAAGGAGTAAAAAAAAATTCGACACCAGTATGAATTGTTTCTGAAGAACCTTTCTTAAACATAGGTATTAATCCATTCTTGCACATTAAAATTACAAAAAAGGAATATTCAAAAGGATATATGTGATTAAACAACTACATTTCTCTTAAGAGTAGCCTTTCCGTCACCCTTATACGTGCACTAGAAGTTTATGAACAACAGTCCGGATTCAGTCAGGATCCCGGATTTGGACTTTGGTGCAGATCTTGCTCTCAAGCGTTGGATTGTGTTATCAATGTTTCGGATCCGCAGACGATCTGTCCGCGCGAACAAATATCCGTTCACGCGAACAAATTGTCCGTGAATCCCAACAATTCAAAACACAATCCAATGGTTGAGAAAGAAGTCCGCACCAAAGCCCAAATCCAGGATCCCTAATTGGATTTGGACGGTTATTAACAATACCCACCGGACATAAGTCCAACAATCAGACTATCTGGGTGTTTGCAAAAAATTATTTTGAAATTTTTTTAGATTCTATATTTTAAAAATCAATTTAGAATGTTTGTCAAAAATTCTATGTAACTGATTTTTAGAATCTAAAGATTTCGAGATACTGTAAAAGGAAAGAAATTCTAAAAATTTCAAAACTGGATTTTGGTAGCCTTTTAGATTCTACAGCACATATTCTAAGAAACTAAATGAAATTCTCACAATATCACAACTTCAACAACTATGTTCCTCCACCTTTATTAAAATCCAGAATCTAAAATCTATAGGAGAATCTAAAACTAAAAGTTAAAATCTGTATCCACATTGCAAACAACCCTATGTCCAACTACCAGTCCCATTAAGCTACAAATAAGGACATGTTTTCTTTTTGGTAAATCAGGCATCTGGGATAGAATATAGATTAAGCACAACTCAACTAATCTTGGAATTTTGGCCAGTGTTTAATAACAAAGAACTCATTAAAGCCAGAGAAAATGTCAATGAAGCAGTGGATGATGGATTCAATTTTGATGCCTGCCTCTTTGATATGTTGTGTGATGCTAGCGCATTGATTGCCTAGGAACCAGCTAGAATAATTTCTCTGTCTTCGTTTATATATCCATGGGAATCACTCCCCAGTACAAATTGAAGGGGTAGGCATCAAAATTGAAGGGGGCCATTTGTAACTTTTTTTTTTTAATTACCCATGACGAAATACAAAGAAAGTTTTTCAAGCTAGCTGGTTCGCAAATAGAACTAAATGTAGTAATGCATAAAAATACTACTTTTTGTCTTTTTTCTTCCATATTCCCACTGTATTTCCTCAAAAGAATAAAATAAGCAGCTTTTCTAGTACAATTTATTGCCAATTTTGTTGGTTAATTGACATGTGTATGATGGAGCCCATGCAATAAGCTACAACGGGTAAGAAAAAACGGAATAAATAGGGCAAAATCATAGTTGTTAACACATAGATGCTTCCTGAATGATCGATAAGGCCTCTAATAGAAGGCAATAAAATGTTGACAATGAACAGATTTTGGTTGTTTGTTATTTTTTCAAAAATAACTTTCAACTAATAACATTAATTCAGGGACAGAATGTGATTTGAACTTGAAAAGTGTTAAATTTGTGAAGAGAATTAGTGTCGACACCATAGTAACACAAAGAGTCACCTTGAATTTTGATACCTCCTCTTTGATCATATGTTGAGGAAGAACAAGCTAGAACAAGTTTGTTTGTCTCTTGTATGATTTTATGCCCTTTTTTGTGTAGCCTCATTTTTCACTCCAAAGGTTTAAACACGTGTATCATTCGGCCGCAACCTATTGGAGCAGTTGAATTTGTTTCAAATATTTTTTGAGGGTGCTTACAAAAATCAACTTAGTCAGGTTTTTGTAAGTGTTTGATCAATTCATTTAATTTGTAGTCTCAAAATTACCGGGGGCCAAAAAATTGAATGAATTGCTTATGTTCTTATTGATGACCAAAAAATATTTTACAGCCGAACAAACAGAGTCCTACTGTCTTTAAACTCGAGAATTAAGGTTCAACTTAGTCAGGTTTCTGTAAGTATATTATTTGTATGTTATGTAGACTATTAATGGTGAATTTATATAAAGTTCGTAAAAATGTTAATTGTGTAGGTAGCAGTTTTCTAAAGAATTTGATGTTGCTGTGACTTTGACGAATTTTCGCACATAGTTCCCGAACTTGCAATTTTTTATGGGATTTTAACTGAGCATACCTGTACATGTCTTAGAACCTGTGTTAAAATCTCGTAATTTTATTCGAACTATAGAAATTATTAAAAATGTTTTACTAAGCTGCTCTGAATTGTTACACAGTGCTGACCACACCGTCACACCTTATGGAAATGACCATAACTCGGCCTAGGAAACTCAAAAACACTTTCCGCTTGTTGGGTTAGAAACTAGACACATAGAGCTTCTAAAATATATGAGCCACATGCCCTAATTAGTTCTGAGCAATAACAGATTTCAGTTTGAAGTAGGCCAATAATCTGTTTCTTTGTATTGACTGCACGTTTTTGGTATGTTTGTTATCTATTTAAAAAGAATTACTTACCAAGATCAGAAAATTATGAAACTTTAATACGAAGCTCCTATTAGTGTCTAAGGTTTGTGGTAAAAATCTTGTAGTAAAACGGATGAACACGCTATTTTTAATAAATTGTTAAAGATTGTCTACCAGGAAGCTCTGTTTTTCCTGTAGAACAGGTTGTTTCTTTTTAAATCTGGAGAAAATGTATCTAACTTTTGAACCTCTTCTTTTTACAGTAGACCTATTGGCGTTGTGAAACTTTGAGCGCTGGTTTGAACGATTTTTGGAGTTATAATGAATTAGTTATGAATTTTCTACTAAAACATGACAGATATGAACGATTTTGAGATTTCTAGGTTAAAATTACTTGGAAGCATGAAATTACTTGCACCATATGAATTGGTAGCCTTTTAGATTCTACAGCACATATTCTAAGAAACTAAATGAAATTCTCACAATATCACAACTTCAACAACTATGTTCCTCAACCTTTATTAAAATCCAGAATCTAAAATCTATAGGAGAATACATTGATCATGATACTTAGGAAATTACTAATGAACTTACTTGATTGGATGATCGTAAAATCTCACATTCATTTCGATTCTACATGTTACTTCTGTTCAATATAGCTATTAATGTATCATGAATGTATGGACTGTGACTCGATAGTCTCTATTGTTATCGTTACGTGTAATGCTGCGTGAACTTAGAATTGGACAGTAGGTACGCTGGGGGTATTCATGGCAGAATTTAAATTGAATAGGCGTTAATAGAGCAAGTGTCTCCAATTGATTGGAGATTGTGCAAGTGTCTCCAAGTGATTGGAGATTGTGCGCTGTATGTGAAATTTTTGGGAGGATTGTGTTGTATGTGTATCCAGTGGCGGACCCAGAATTTACGCAAGGTGGAGGCACAAACCTTTAAGAAAAAAATAAAATAAAACACGATTATGTCGAACAAAATAAAAACATCCCTCATTGAGTTGAAAAAACAAGTAAGTAAATAAAGACCAATTTTCTCAAACAATCAATAGATACATCAAGAACTCTAATCTGTTTGCAAAAAGAATTAATAGAAAGTCGAAACAACAATTAAGATTGACGATATGTTCCGATATAGGAGTAATTTCTAGATTAACATTTTTTTAAAGTTCTAAACTAACATTAAAACCTTCAAATTTCAAGTTGCAAAACTCAATTTGAATAGAAATTATTGGGTGGCTCAGAGGCACTGGATAATTTTTCCTTATGGAGGTGTGTGTAGGGAGAGAGAAGGGAAAAAAGAGTAAATGTCTAAGTCCAATCAAAACACATTACCCGAAATAGGTTTTACATGGAGAGTAAAACACATAACAGCTGGGAAAAACACCACAACTGGGAGACGATGGGTGGGGGCATGTGACCCCACGTGCCTCACCTTAGGTCTGCCCCTGTGTGTATCCCCGTGCGTTGATACAAATTTCCAAGGAGTGTTGCTGTATGTGCATCCCGAGGAGTGTTGTTGTATGTGCATCCTCATGGTTGTATGTGCATCCGAAGGAATTGTGCTATATGTGAAATATCCTAAGGAGGGAGAATGATACAAGAGATGGTAGATGAGATGGTACACGAGAACAAGATATATGATTCGGTTTTGAGATTGGGATTCTGGTTATGACAGTCATGATTAACTTCGGTGGGACCTTTACCTCTTGCCATGGAAATAAGTGAATTTGCTAGGTAAATATCTTAGATGCACTCACTTAGGACCCCATTATTGGACAACAAGAGAGAACTTAATCATGGGACAGTCATAGTTGGAAATATTGGGAGGAAAAGATTCTTGAAGGAGGAGAATTGTATAAACTGTTTAAAGACAAGAAAAATTCATAAAAGGCTACTTGTTACTGCAATTTTATTAAAAATTTAAAGACATGAAAAATTCGTAAAAAGCTACTTGTTACTGCAATTTTATTAAATTCTCATTTGTGTCTCCATGGACATTCATTGCTTTCTGTGTTGGTTTTATTGCTTTTGGAATCGGCGTTATACAATTCATCCTCAGCTGACACATTGTGTGGGATTATCAATTCTTCTGTAATTTTCATATGAAATGTGTGATTTTTGTGTTAGATCTAATTATGCGGTGGTTGTTCTTAATTTTGTGCGAAAGTACAATTATCTAAAATTTCCATCAATATGTTATATCTTAAAAGTTCGATCAACCTTTTAAGTAGTCATCATTGTTGGTGAATGGTAAGCTTGACTGTAAAACAGTGAGTTTCCTCGTGTTATACCTAGCGCATGCCTATGCTTGAATGCACGACTCGACCATATTGGTATTTAATTTTGTCTTGAGTGTTTTAGCAATGCGTGAGCACAAAATGAAACGAAATTTTTTATTTTGGGCCAATTAAGACCAATCAATTTGTAATCAGATGCTTTTGAACAAAGCAACAAAAAGGTCAATAAACAAACACCAAACCACACTTTTCTAGCTTGAAGTGACAAATAAATCCCCGAGGAACAATCTTGTTAAGTTAACTACTTTACATAGCCGCAATGATACAATAAAACACTAGCCCATATAGGAGAAACTCACACCATAAAGGTGATAATCATACCTTTTCGGCAAAATATGCCGTCTATGAAGTTGATTTGTTGTGGTTTTTTGCTGCTGTGCTGTTGGTCTTGTTACTCTTGGGTCTCAAGTTTGGGCAAGTTTGGCTGTCATTTCTGCTGCTAATGGGCTCTTGTTCATTTTATGCTGCTGCTACTGCGTTCTTTGGGGCCAAGTTCTGCTGCTGTTCTTTTTGCCTTAAGAGGTGTTTCAACTTTCAAGCTACTGGTGTGGTTTATGCAGTTTGAAGGTGTCAAATGGTTTTCTGCAGCTGCTGCAATTTCCATCAAAGGCTTAAACCACTCAGGTGGTTCACAAACAAAGGAATATAAGAATGCAAAAATCATCAATATCCAAAAAAAATCATGTATAATCGAGAAAGCGTGTTATTAAAACGCAGAACGCTCGTCTCAATTCTTCATCCTAAATCAATAATTGAGCCCTGTTATTGACTATCCTTGACACCCTACTCAAATCTGCCTTTGAATGTAAGCTTCAAGAGAATCCACCCATTCTTCTTCTTCTTCTTCTTTTCCTATAAGAGAAATGTGTAGTAAGCATTTTTGTTAATTATAATCTAGGTAATAGCAATGTTGAGGTCAGCTTATAATACAATTCAAGCAATATTAAACGCAGAAAGAAGAAGAAGTAGCAAAGAAGATCAAGAATTAACACATTGAATAAATCAATTAACAAATTTCAGACAAGGAGATTGAGAATCGACTTGCATCAATGGCCAATCCAAAAATGTACATCTTAAACTTTGTAGTCGTTCCTCCAACGTACAACCAGTGCTTTATTGTACATTTTGATCTGATAATTTGGTATAAAAGAATTCACCAGTTACAAGCAGGCCACATACATATACTACGACCTATAACATATATATATATCATTAGCTTAAACCACATATCTTTTACTTCATGGCTTCCATTGTGGCCTTTTTGTCAAACAGGTGGTGAGCACTCCTTTGTTGCTATTTCATTCAAGTTATAAATAGGAAGTGAATTTCTTCCCTGCTTTCATCTTTTGCTCCTCTATATCTCCTTTATAAATTACTGAATTTATCTTGTCTCTCTATTCCAAGGTGCGAGAGAGAAAAATTGGAAAAATCGGATTTTGTTTTTTGCGTGTTATACGAGGTAAACGGTTCAGATAATAGTTTTAGACCTGAGATGTGGGCACGCAAAAATGGGAGTATGGAGGGCTATGGTTTCCAGAGGAATTGATCCCGATTGGAAGTGTAGTTTGATCACGATAAGTTTTCAACCAAAATAAATATTCTTGTAGTATGTATAGTTTGTTGTTTTTTTGGTGAACCAGACATTTCATAACAAACTAATCAAAGACAGGGGTGGTTGACCCCTTCAGCATCATCACTTAATTGACTAACTAAGATACTAGATCGAGTCGATAATACGATATAAACTGAAAGGAAACAAGATTAAATGCATTTTTAGCTAAAAATATCCGCGCTTATCTATTCGCTTCTCCCGCCACTCTTGATTGATTATCCGAGCATTGCATTGTGCCATCAGAGTCCTGCAAATCACGGATTAGAACATTCAAATCATGGAAATGATCTTGATTGCTATTAATCAGTTCAATATTGTATCCCGCATCCACTTCCAAATCAGTACTTCTGAGTAGAGATCCACAGCCAATTTAAGCCCATCCCTAAGAGCCCACATTTCTGCTCCGAAAACTAGTTCTGGATCCTATCTTCCTTTGGAATCCCTTGACCCAGTTTCCTTCTGAGTCCCGGCGCAAAAGTCCTCCGGTAGTAATTAGCCCTTCTTTGCTGCAAGCTCCATCCACATTTAATTTCAATTTGCCTCCCGGTGGGTGGGGGAGGTCATCCGATGAGAATTGAATGCCTGAATCATGTTGCTTTTGTATTCTAGATTTCAATACTATATTTCCTGTTTAGGCTAGGTTAATATTTATGTTTCCTTATTATTCATGTTTTCATGTTAGTTAGTTTCTTAGTCACCAAGTTCTGTCGCCTAAATAAAGGCATGTTAAAGTTATGGTTTTTAGCAAAAAAAACAACTCTCTCAGAGCCTGGGGGCACTCCCTGAATTCATCAGCCAAGTGGGAATTTGTCCCAGGATATTGTCTTTCTCACATTGAGAGAAAAGCAAGAGAAGCAAAAAGTTCACGTGAATCAATTAGAGAAGTTTGCTGGAGAATCCGATTTGGAGCCTAATTTCTGGTTCTTGCCCTTTCGGGTTGCATGCTATTGTAAGTTGCTCGCAGCCATATCTAAGATGGCGGATCTTCTTCATTTCATTGTTATTCAAATGGAGGCCTTAGTAGAAAGAATCACAGAGATTTGGAGTTGCTTGGCGAGCTAGAGCTCCAAGAACAGCTCAACAGTGACCTCTGTCTTTTCAAGAAAGATGTGAATTCTTCTCTACACTCCCTTGAAAAGATAACTTTGATCAAGTCCCTTTCGATCCATGTTTGAAAGAGAAGAGAAGGAGGTATATCATCAAATGCAGGTGTGTACATTGTTGACATTGATGAGATTGGAAGTTCGTTCCTCTACCACTCGAACAAAGTGACTGAAAAGTTCTGGGCTAAGAAGGTAGAGAAGTAAGAGCCAAATGGCTCTTTGCCAAAGCGCCGTAAGATTTTGCATTAGGGTCTGTTCTTCTAAATAAGCCACTTGGCTTATTTTTGTTTTCATTTAAATTTTTTTCGCATTTGTTAGTTTTTTATTAATTTTTTGGGGATTATTACTTCGTCATGACAAGAGAAATCTAAAAAGTAAAAAATTACGATCGAAATCTAATTTTTTTAAATAAAGACAAAAATAAGCCAATAAGTCAATTTTTTCGTCTTTATTAAAAAAAAAGGATTTCGATCGTAGTTTTTTACTTTTTAGATTCCTCTGGTTATGAAGAAGCAATAATCTCCAAAAAATTGACCAAAAATTAACAAATACGAAAAAAATTTGAATAAAAAAAAAAGAAGAAGAAGCCAAGTAACTTATTTAAAAGAAGCAATAATCTCCGTTTATCTCATGTTGAACGGACCCTCACTAAAGAAACGACACCTCACCCAAACAGAAATTCCTCTCACTCTCACACATGCAACCTCCCTCATGTGATCACAGCTCCCTCTCCTTCTACCTTGTCCTTCGTCCAGCAGCAACCATTGTCCATCGAGCCCCATACAGCCTTACCCAACCGGAATTTCTGGCGACACACATGTACCTTCCCTCACCTAATCAAGCCCCTTCCCTTCCCGTTTCTTCCGAAGCATCACGTTCCAAATTGAACCAGAACTTGGTCCCTTCCCCTTACCCAACCGCCATCGATCTAGACCAATTGCCGAGATCCGTCGGCTATTGCCTCCCCTTTTCTCCCTTCTCAGTCGATTGCCCCTTCCTGATTAAAGACCCAGACAGAAATTCAATTACAAATTAACTTCAATATTTATAGCAGAATAATTCATCTGAGGCTTTGATAGGGATTTATGAAATGCATTTCTCAACTTGGAACTCTCATTTTAATGGATGAATGATGGAGTTTCGTGGCAAAACAATTGCGTTCTTTTTTGATACTTGATAGCCCAGGGTGTATGCAATCTCAAACACACTGGACGTACAATATACATGGAGAAATAGTAGATCCCAACTTACGGGTCAGTTCGTTGTTTACTGAGAATCCATGCAGGTAAAATCCCTTAATCAATCCCATATGTTCAGTGATCCCTAAAATTTCATGAAAATTAAGAGCTTCTTTTCCCAATTTATTGGCACGTGTTGAGAAATAGTCGGAGAAGAATGAGCGTTGGGGAAGGGGATGAAAGATGGAGTGGGGTTTTCAGTGGAGGCGTTGGCTGTCGGCGGTGTTGCTCGGTGGTCGCCGTTGACAAGAGGATGGGGGAGCAAGTAGTGTTAGGATTAAACTCGGAGGCACTCAAGAACCGAGATTCAAAACGCAACCACAATCGCAACCAATGGAAGTACGATGAAAAATAAAATAAAGAGAAACACACAAGAATTACGTGGTTCGGCAAAACATGCCTACTCCACAGAGAGAATCCCGTTCTTTCACTATGAGAGAATTAGTACAAGAGAACACCCGAGTTTGAAAAAATCTAAACCCAACCCCTTATACACCCACTCTCACCAAGTACAAGATTTGACTTACACTTGCACACACTGTTTTTCTCTTACCTCTCTATATTGCCGAAAAACACTTCTCATACCATTTTACATGTGACTCACATGGCAGGGAGGAAATCAGCCAACACCAGCATCACTTTGGTTCTAGAGACAAAAAAACCATGTGCAAGACTTTAATTATTCTGGAATTTGAACCATCCCAACAAGTAGATGGAAAGGGAGCTAATCACATGAGGGAGACTGCATGTGTGTGAGAGAGAGAGAGAGGAATTTCTGTTTGGGTGAGGTGTTGTCAATTTAGGGGGGGTGTTCCGTTCAACAATGGTGAACGGAGGGGCCGTGTAGAATATGATCTCTAAAAGAATTAGTTCGGTACTTCAGTGGGAGAATCCTTCAAATCGCATGAATTTCAATCATCTTGTTTGGTTCTTATCTCATCTCATTTTTTTCTCTACATATTTCTTAATACATTTTTTTTCTTTATCTCTCTCCCTTTATTACCACTCATTACATTAAAAATAATTTTAAAAAATAAGAACCAAATAAGATGAACTGGCGTTGTAAAAACGTCGGCTTGTTTTCCACTGACTTAACGCCTCAAACTAACGGAGGCACACACGTAAACCTCGTTCTGTCATTCCATCGGGCACAGCGTGAACCTAGGGCTTCGAGACTCGGTCCACATTCTCTCTTCCTCCCTTGAGAATTCTGAACTTCGCTCCTCCCTCTCTCCGATCGAGAAATGTGAAGATCAAGAGGTTTTCTACAATCTGAATCGCAGAGTTTTTTTCATTTTTTTTCATTGGAAATCAAACGAAAAGCCCTAATTTCTCTTCCTCCCTCTCTCACGTTTTCATTAGAATCTCTCTTCGGTGAAAATCGAACTAGGTTTTTTGCAATCTCTCTTCAGTGAAAAGCCCTAATTTCAATAATTTCTCACGTGTTTTTCACGTTCATCAGGAATCTCGTTCATCAAGAAGATGTAGATGCAATTGAAGCTCAGAGACCAAAGCTTTTGCTTCTCGTTCATTAGGAAAGTTTGAAGCGCCACAGGTATTAAATTGCTCAAGCTTTTGTTATCACGAATTAATACGCACATGAGTCAGCATACACTTGGATATTATTAGAACTTTTGTGATTTTTTTCCTCTTTTTGCTTCCCAGTCGACCATTTCCTGGTGAGTTCTCGATCGATTATGTTCATTGTTTGAATTTTCTTTGTTGCAATGGTAGTTGAGAACTAGGGTTTATTTTTGGAGTATGAGATCGATTTTTGGAGGAGTCAGTCCACATTTTTGATGTTTATTTTTGTGTGATTTGAAGTCAAGTTGTTTGATACTGTGATGCTTGTTTTTTCATGTGAAAAAAAAACAGTTGACAAACACAAATGGATAAAGGGTGGATAAGTCTTCCTAGGTTGCATCCAGCATACATTCAAGGAGTGAAGGATTTTGTAAAGTATGCATGTGGAATCAATCCTAATTCAAATGAAATCATGTGTCCGTGTAAGAAGTGCAGAAATGTCAAATTAGTAAAAAAGGAGGTACTAGGTGAACATTTAATGATTGATGGGTTTCTACCTAGTTACACGTGTTGGATCTTTCATGGCGAATTTGTAGCATCTCCTGTAGCTCGTACTGAGGATAAAGGGCAGAGTGACTCATACGAGGGTGATGAAATGCATGAACTGCTCTATGATGCCTTTGGAATTCCCCCATTTGTTCCTCCTACAGATGACACGATAGGTTCTAGTAGTAACTACGGTCCAGATGAGAAAACAAAAAAATTCTTTAGTTTGTTGAAGGAAGCTGAAAGAGAGTTGTATCCTAGGTGTTCAAAGTTTTCAACCTTGTCATTCATTGTTCGGCTTCTTCATATAAAGACCCTTTCTGGTTGGACTGACAAGTCTTTCACAATGTTGCTTGAGCTACTGAAGGAGGCATTCCCTGAGGGTGACACATTACCCAAGTCCTTTTACGCAACTAGAGTTCTCCTTAAGGGCTTGGGTCTCGATTACCACAAGGTAGATGCATGTCCAAAAGATTGTTCATTGTATTGGAAAGATACCGCTGATAGGGATAATTGCATAGTGTGTCATCATCCTAGATACAAACAATTTGAGAAAGAGGAGATTGAAGCTAAGAAGAAGCAAAAAAAGATCCCACACAAGATTGTTAGATACTTCCCGTTGATTCCAAGCCTTCAAAGATTGTTCATGACAGCTGAAACAGCTTCATTGATGAAATGGCATGCAGCTGGCCGAACTAATGACAGAAAAATGAGACATCCTGCTGATACTCCTGTTTGGAAACACTATGATAATCTGTATCCAGACTTTGCTTGTGAGCCTCGCAATGTTAGACTTGGTTTAGCAAGTGATGGATTCAATCCGTTCAAGTCAATGAGTATATCTTACAGTGTTTGGCCAGTGATTCTAACGCCATACAATTTGCCACCGTGGTTGTGCATGAAGCAACCATATATGTTTCTGACCTTGCTCATTGATGGACCTAATGGGCCTGGAGATAAAATTGATACATATTTGCGCCTTGTGGCAGATGAGCTAAAGCTATTGTGGGAAATTGGTGTGGACACCTATGATGCAGAAAGTAACCAAATGTTTCGGATGCGTGCATTATTCCTATGGACAATGAATGATTTTCCTGCCCTTGCAATGTTGTCGGGATGGAGCACAAAAGGTGCTCTAGCTTGTCCTCCTTGTAATGTGCAAACTCGGCATCGGTACTTGCGTAATAGTCGAAAGATGTGTTACATGGGGCATCGACGATGGTTGAGTATGGACCACAAATTTCGAAAAGATGCCGCATCTTTTGATGGAACAGTTGAATATGACTCATTTCCTACTCGACTATCAGGGACTGATGTTTTGAAACAATTGGGATCTAGGTTTGATAACAAATTGGTGGAGAATCTAAAGTCTACTAAGAGGCGGAGAACTGAAAAAGGGGATGACAAAGTGGCTGATAATTGGAAGAAGAAGAGTATTTTCTTTGAATTGGTTACTTGGGAGTTTAACTTGATTCGCCATAATATTGATCTAATGCATAATGAGAAGAATGTTTGTGATAATATATTGTGGACAATATTGGACGTGGATGGAAAGGGAAAGGACCATTTAAATGCTCGACGTGACATGGTAGATATTGGAATGCGAAAGGCACTTCACCCCATAATTGCTGGTAATAATAAGTTTTATCTGCCACATGCATGCTTTGCCATGGATAGTAGAGAGAAAACTTTGTTTTTAACGATGTTGAAGAACCTCAAAGTGCCAGATGGTTATGCATCCAATATTTCACGTTGTGTCAATCTCAAAAAAGGCACCCTCTTCGGGTTGAAAAGTCATGATAGTCATATACTAATGCAACAACTACTTCCGGTGGCGGTGAGAAATCTTTTGCCTAAACATGTGGCAAAACCTCTGATTGATTTGAGCAATTTCTATAGCCGAATATGCTCAAAAACACTAGAAGTGGAGGAACTTGACAGTCTACAATCCCAAATTGCACTTACACTTTGCCAACTTGAGAGAATTTTCCCTCCATCCTTTTTTGACATTATGGAGCACTTACCCATTCATTTGGTTGAGGAGGCCAAGATTGCGGGCCCAGTGCAGTACCGGTGGATGTACTTTGTAGAGAGGTTCTATTCTAAACTTTTTTTTTTTTGTCTTTCATGTCATATCAATGCTTTATTTTGAATCCCAAGTGTCCATCTATTTACTTGTAGGTATCTTAGGACACTTAAGTCCTATGTGCGTAGTAAAAGCAATCCAGAAGGTTCTATTGCTCAAGGATACTTGGTCGAAGAATGTATGACATTTTGCGCGAGGTACTTGCATGGTGTTGAGTCAAAGTTGCATCGACCAGTAAGGAATAATGATGTGAGTGATAACCCGGAGGTCTTAATGGGTCGTGGTTTAGGAAAAGGAAAAGGATTTGTGCTAAATACCACATCACGAGTACAAGCTCATCGATATGTGTTATCTAACTCAATTGCAATTGTCCCTTATCGGGAGTAAGTGCCTCTATACCCCCAATTTAATTGTCTCTTTCTTTTTCTGATCCAATTGTAATGCTAATGCACTTTAAACTTACGTTGATTGTCTAGGGAACATCGTAAATTAATTAGAAGGACACATCGTCGTCTCAACGATTATGATGTTGATCGCTGCCATAACGAGGAATTTCCCAAATGGTTCAAATCTCATGTATGTTACACTTACTATAGGATTCTTTGGAATTTCCCAAATGATTTAGCTAACTTTAAAATTTGTTACTCTTTTAACAAACAGGTTGAACAATTGCTCATTGCTGGTATAGAGTTATCAGATGAGATTAAAATTTTGGCTATGGGGCCTAGTGATAAGGCCAATAGATATAGCGGGTACCTGATTAATGGCGCCAAGTACCATACAAAGAGTCGTGAGCTAAGAAGAAAAACTCAAAATAGTGGGATTATGGTGAAAGCAAATACATGTAGCTATGCAAGTGCTAAGGACATGAATCCTGTGGAGGGTGAGGTGACGTACTACGGATATGTGACAGATATTGTTGAATTGTACTACTCATATGATCGTAGGTATGTGTTATTCATGTGCGATTGGATTGATAATAACAAGGGACTCAAGCATGATGATTTTGGCTTCACACTTGTTAATTTCAAGCATCTATTATATACGAAGAATCAAGAGCGGGATGAACCATTTGTCTTAGCATCTCAGGCACAACAAATCTTCTATATTCAAGATCCCATCGATGATGACTGGAATGTAGTAGTCAAGATGAAACCTAGGGACTTGTACGAGGTGTGTGGCGAACAACCAGTTGGTGAAGCAACTATGGAGGGGTTTGTCCATGAAGATGTACATGCAAGTCTACTCTTCTCTGAGGGAGACGTGAACTGGGTTAGGCAAGGGTTGAATGGAGTCATTGTTGATGAAGCAACTATGGATGCTGAATTGGATGCTGAATTAGATGCTGATATGGAGTCTTAGTTCTGGATGGAAGTTGCATATTTATGTTTATTTATTTATATTACAGTTATCATCTAGTGAAAAATGATCATGAGTATGATGGGAACAAGGCCTTGTTACTATATTGAGTTGAAAGCTGGTTATGTTGGTACTTTGTTGGAATTACAGATGGGTTAATTTTACATTTGAATATGGTAGGTTGATCGCTCCAAATGAATAGTGTCCTGTTAATTGTACACTTGAATATGCATGTTGATTTTTGTCGTCCAGGGTATTATGTCAAAACGAATCTCACAGACTCGATGCTCTGCCTCTGAAAGTTCTTCTAGTGAGACTGAGCAGTCAGGTTCGGAAAGTTCTAGTGAGACTGAGCAGTCAGGTTCTTCAAGTTCTTCAAGTCTGGATGATAGTCCTTATAACATACCTGATCCACCAGCAACATGGTACCCCCTTGGAAGTCTTCCTGCTAAGAGACCCGATCATAGCTCGGCTTCAATTGGTAAGTCAAAATAAGCTAGCTAGCTAGTCCCCTTATTTCAGTAGACTTCTTTTCCTTGTGCTACTGCATACCTTTGTCACAGTTTTGGTCACAAGCTCCTCTACTGCTACTTAATTTCTTTTCCTTATTTGATGAGCATAGCTTCTAGTTCATCCGAACCCACACAAAGGCAAACAAGAGGCCCAACATGGATGCATGGTGATTGGAATCCTGGTGGTGGAATGTTACATATAGTTCCCAATGAGTTAAACCAAACAGTTGAAGGACATACACCTCTTGCTTCTCATTTGGGTGTTTTAGCTCGCGATGGAAGTCTTTTACCACTCACTTATAAAAGCTGGCATTATGTTCCAAAAGAAAACAAAGAGCGAATTTGGAGGGAGCTAAAGGTGACACAAATGAGATTTTTGTCTGCACAAATTAGCTTTTTGTTTTTGTTCAACTCAGATGAATGTTGAAGACAACTTGGTTATTATCTTACCCCATGATGCAGGCAAATACCGATGCAGATGATTCTATGAAGCGAACGTTAATGTCTTCAACGGGGAAGAAATGGAGATAGTGGAAATGTACAGTAAAAAAGACACATTATAGAGCCTTTACTAATGATGCAGAGAGGTTAGCTCATCGACCTGAAAGGGTACACGAGCATCAGTGGCGAGCCTTGGTCTACTATTGGGGCACTCGGAAAGCACGGAAGAAAGCCAAGAAGAATAAACGAATTCGGAAGAAAAAGACACTGCATCACAGAACAGGGAGAAAGCCATTTGCTGTTGTTCGAGTAGAGGTATCAATAACTTTTCCTTTTGTTGCGAAACACAAATAATCTATTCCATACTTACTAACTAATTACTGCATACCTAATTGCAGGAGACAAAAAGGAACAACGGGGTTCCCGTAAGTCGCTTGCAGGTGTGGAAGGCTGCGTACTTGAAAGAGGGCTCGTTGGCAAGTGATGCGGTTAATGAGGTTATGGTATGTATTAGTGTCCTTTTGATTCTGCGGTTAATTGTTTTTTTTATGGAATTCTGTTAGTGATATGGTGGATTTGAATTGAATATTTTGGAGCATCTTGCAAGCTATACAAATTGGACTCGAGAATCTGGAAACTTGTTTGATTCGTACTTTTTTTCTTCTTCTGTCAGAACATCTCCAATGGGGATGGAAATGACTATGGATGGAAAATGACTATGCGTTTATCCTTTTATTTTATGTGGTGTTTGTAGACGCAAATGACGGAGCTCTCGACGCAAATGGAGGGATCTTCTAATGAATCCACGTGCATAGACGAGGATATCTTTGTAAAAGTTATGGGCCCTGAGCAACCTGGTCGTGTTCGAACATTTGGATTAGGCCCTTCTATCAAAGATGTCTTTGGAGGTGGATATCGGCGATCACAAGAGCAAACCCATATATTTCAAGCACAAATGCAAGAGCAGTTTCAATTGTACCGGGTCCAATTTGAGACACAAATGAAAGAGATGATGGAGATGCAAATGGCTGCTATGCGTACACAAATGGATGCTACTATTCAATCGCAAGCCGCTACCATTCAAGCTCAGCAAACAAGGATGGAGTATTTGGAGTCTCAATTGGTGACCAGGGGAGGGCCTGCTGCACGTGAGGCTGCTTGGGGTCACCACCCAATGTCACGACCGCAACAAAACTCGCACGAGTTTACCTCCTCGTCGAGTCACCAAAAGGTGAGTGATATGCCCAACATGTACTTTCTGTTTTTTTTTTCTTCTTTTGTGGGTGAGTTATTAATCAATACCCTTGTCAAGCTGTATCCCGTTTAAGCAGATTAATAACCTTAGAGTAAAATTGCGTGCGTGTATCACATAAGCAGAGGTTATTTAAGCAGGAGCCGTGGTTCTTTCTTTCTTTCTTTTTTTCCAGCTAGCTGGGGTTATGATGAAAGGATCTGGAAATGATTATGTTCATATAGCATTATCCAAATGCCTGTTAAGAGCTAGCAGACTATTAGATATCCAAATGTCTTTATGCATGAATGAACATAAAAGCTGCCTGAACTGACAATTCTTGTTTGTGTGTAGGTTGCCCAATCAAAGACAAAGAGCAAGAGCAAGAGCAAAAGGAGGCCTCATATCTAAACTGCCTCTTGTTTTTTTGGTTTTGTTTGTGTCTTGTTTCTTTTGTGTCCTGTTTGGAGGGCTAAGAGATCTGGATTTTGCTGCTGCAATCTGTGCTGCTGTATTATTATTCTATGAGGTAGATTATTGCTGATATGTTTTGATAGATTGATGGCTGAAAGATTATGAGGATGGATGGATTGGTTGCAATTACATTGATGATTTCGGGTAGCAGTTGATATTTATGGCCTCTGGATGTTAGTTGTGGAATTTTAAAAAAAAGCACATCATTTCGGTTGAAGTTTGGTTTTTAAACATTTTTTTGGTTCAAACATTTACCTACAGGTTTTTAAATGGAAATTTACTGGGCTAAATAAGGGATTTTGGGCCCAGATTTTGTGGGCTTTTTTAAAACTTGATTCCGGCGTTTTTGGCAAAAACGTTGGCGTAATACGTCATAATGATGTCACCGTAACGGACGGACGCCAAATGTTAACGGCTGAACCTTTTAGACGGCGTTTTTAAAAACGCCGGCAGAACTCCTACCTCGGCGTTTTTTAAGCGCCGGAAATATAAGGCCGACGGCCACATCCCCGACGTTTGGTATAAAACGCCGGTGAATATTTGGCGGCGTTTAACAGGACTCTAACGGCGTTATTCAAGCGCCGGCACACGTATTATTCCTTGTAGTGACTTCTGATGTGATTGCATGAGGTAGTGGTTGACAGTTAGTTGGGTGATGATTGATGAAGACGGAGAAAAGCTGATGATTTTTATTTTTATATGGAGAAATATGGTGAGAACAATGGACTTGTTCGTTTAGTACATTTGGGTATTTTAGTTTTGATAGTGAATGAAGATAGAAATAGGATAATGATTGGAGAAAGATAGAGAGATAAATGAAATTAATAATTGAAGAAATAGGATAATAATTAGAAAAAAAATATAGGATAATGATTGAAAAACAAAATTAAAACAAAGTAAAATGCTAAATGAACAAGGCCAATACTTTCTTCACCAATCTATCTCTTGCACTGCACTGATTGACAACACCTTCATTAAATCCAATGCTTCTCCATAGAAAATAAGGAAATTGATATTTGCGCTCCACTTTTTATTAATGGCGTTCCACTTTTTTCAGTAACTTCACATTAAAATTGGAACGTCATCAGTAAAAAGTAGAGCGCGAAAATCAGCTTCCGAAAATAAATGTGGAAAGCTTGTTGGTTGTGTTTTCGCTTTTAATTCTCGCTCTTACGGATTTTAGTAGTTTTAGGATGCATTTCAAATAAACTTTCACAATTGCATTTTCGCACCCGCATGCGAACTATGTGATTTAGATTTGCTCTCTAGGTACACTCGACCGGATAGTCGGATATATTTGTGAGTTCCTTCCCGTCGTGTCGTTTGAAAAAGCAAATGTCTATCTATCTGATGAACTTTCCCGCAACCTGGTGAGAGGTGGTTGTCTAGGTACAGGTTAAAGCAGCGGCCTACTTCTGATGTGATTGCATGAGGTAGACAACGATGAAACCATGTGCCGAAGATGACTGCTATTGCAAAGTCGCATAATCCTGTCATACTAACCTAGCTTTAGTCCTAACCAATTTTTTATTGTTCTTTAGCATTGGATATGATCATAGAATTTCAGTTCGAGCCGGAAGTGCATGAAGAGCACTACAAGAAAAAACACATTATGCGACAAAACATTTTAGTCAGTGAAAGCTACCATTCGGCTACCAAAGGATTTTGGTTGCCGAAACAATCAATTGCAACAAAAATATTAGTCAGAAAAGAGAAAAATTATATATTATATCATAATAAACTTAAATATTTTATACCATCATACATCATATTTTTCGTTTGATTTTTTGGCTACCAACATGCGATAAACTTGATGTTTTGTAGGGATCATATAATCAATAGCATCTACAAAATGTATGGATCAAATGAAAATAACATGCCATTTAGGGGCTCATAATCAAAGTATATTAGAGTGTATTACATTTGCAGCATTTAATGTGTGTCAAATATTTGGCTACCAACATGCGATGAACTTGATGTTTTGTAGGGATCACCTAATCAATAACATCTACAAAATGTACGGATCAGATGAAAATAACATCGTTTATGGGTCCATAATTAGAGGTTTAACAAAGTGCACTACCTTTAGTGAATATAATAATTGCCGATCATGTGGTTATAGCTATCTAATCAAGTCCATATTTTTCATGACTAGTATGCTCGACAGACACTACAAATTGAAAGGGTCCGATGATGGAATTTTTGTTATGATTAAAAATTATATAGTTGTAGTTCTTCTAATTATTCCTGACATTTCTAAATTAAAGTTTAAGAAGGAAATATCGAGATATTGTTGATATGCCAATAGCTAGATCACTCCACAAGTGCGAGGATTTAGTTATTATCATGGGTAAGTATTGGCCAAAGTAAGGTTCGAATGGTCACTTTCAACATTGCCCCTGTCTTTTGCATGATTGGTCTAACCACGTTTTTGGTCTAGCTGGTTTTCACCCTACGTAGCTTCTGAAGATGACATTTACGGTTCAGATTATGGCAGATCTGCTTTTCCAAGCCTTAAAGATGACCAAAGGGCTAAGGGTCATGCATTTAGTGTAATGATTGATCCAATTGCCATCTCAAGAGTGGTGCATGTTTCGATCTTTTGAGTGGTTTTTTTCATCTTGAAGATTTGGGTGTGGCGTTTCCTTTTGGAATTTTGTCTTGATTGGCATCTTGTTATCATCATTTTATTTTTCTTTCTGATTCCTATAGGCATATGATTGTCGGAGTGATGACGTGCCTTCTTTGATATGCTCTTACTCCATTTTTTATGCCTTGTGCTTATAAATATTTCTAATATTTGTAATTCGTTTACAAAGATTAATAAAAAAAAATTTGGCTGTTCAAAAAAGAATATCTACATATATATGATAAAAGGATGGAGCCAAAGGGACAAGTCAATTTCAAAAATGCTATTACCACATTGAAAAAAAATATTTTATATCCAAATTACATAGACCTGCCACAGATTTTCGCGAGCTCTATTTTAAATTACTGTTATGCTTCTAATGACAAATATAAATAAAGCGTGATTCAAAAGTTCAAAACTATCTCAATTTTTGTATAACCATGATATTTCTTTAATAAAAAGGGATATAACATTAATTTAGTGTCATCCTTTTCACAATTTTTAGATTGCAAGTTAGCTTTGAGGGTTGATAGTACATTCATAGAATCATAGTGTTGATGTTTCAAAAGGTTACTCAACAAGTCTTTGTTTTTTTTCCTCCGAGATACATGCATGTCCTAGATAAAAAGTCATGTTATTTTTTACTTCGTCGACTACCCACTTTTTACTTTCACACTCCAATAACCCTCTAGATTGTTCTCCATATTTCTTTTTGAACTTCTATTATTCTCTATGTTTGTAGTAAAGTATTATGAAATATGGGGTTGGAATTGTGTGAGTGGGAGAGAGAGAGAAGAAGAAGAAAAGTCGGATAATTAACGAAGAGAGAGTGTGTGCTTAGCACTCTACATTAAAGTTCTAATTTTTTAAATATTTATTTTTTGTTTTACGAAACAGATCATTCTCTTACAATATATTACCTGTAATTCAAAAAAAGAGCTCACAAAACTAGAGTTAGTGGAATACATCCTTAAACTCTCCAAAGGTGGAGAGGAACTGTAGCAAAACTAAAGTACGGAGGAGAATATCTAGCTAGCCTGGTGCAAGTTATATATATATATATATGCATGTGAGTGCCTCTCCATTTTTGGTGAACTTTTGCAAGTGGAGAGCCTTTTGCATATGCTCTTTGAGCATCTGTACGTACAAGGCTGTGAAAACCTTCTTCTTCTTTTTTTTTTTGGGCAGACAGAAATATATGAAAACCTTCTTCGATCAAAGGTATGATGTATAGCCAGTGAGATCGTTCTTGAAAATCAAGACGCACAAGCCTCGCTTATAAGGCTCTCTAAATTATAGAAAATGAACAGATCCTCTGCTCCATTTCCCATTTTAGGGTGTGTTCTACTTGCTGGGAATTTGGTGGGTGGGGCTGTCGCCCGGGTTCATCGGACCCTTGGTCCGCCCATGCCTATTGAAAAAAATCAAACAAGACCATCACATAATAACATAAAATCTTGTTGCTTATCAAAAAAAAAAAACAGAAACACAAAATCCATGAATTTCGCATAATTTTGGCCACCAACAAAGCAAGATATAATTTTCAAAATAATACTAATAACAATAATACTAGGGACAAAGACCTTGACTCTGACGTGGTATAAGTCCTCAATCCAAAGGAGGACCAAGACGACTTCCAAAGTCTTGGTCTTTGAGGACAATGAGATATTTTTAGTACACAAAAGCACTTGTAAATTTTTGGATTTTCCCATTATTATCAATATAGGATGATAAGCTTAGTTGCACAAAGCATAGAAGCAAAATTGAAGCTGGTGTGGAAGAGCGAGAGGATATAGAAACATCTAAGTTAATAGCCTCTATACAAGCGTTATTTTACACACATATATATATATATATATATATACACACACAAAATGAGCTTCTTGTGAAGACCTTATAAATAAGCTCCTTAAATGCGGACCTCCCCATTTCTCTCATTTCCTGATTGAATTTCGATGATCCGAGCCGCTCAATGTGATCAGAACATGATTTTAAGTGTACCCACAAGAAATCGGCAAAAAAATGACCGGGAAGGGTTTGATTTGAGCAGGTTTTTTTTGAACCATTCAATCGAAAACTGTTCAGATGAAGCTCTTCCTGGCTATTTTTTTTGATGATTTCTCGCGGGGATCCTTAAAATCACGTTCTGATCACATTGAGCGGCTCGGATCATTGAAATTTGATTGGGATCTATGAGGTCCGCACTTAAGCTAAGTAGGGGATCCCTATACAGCAGAAAATATATGTTCCAAGACTATTATTTTGCCACTAGCCCTAGTATATATATTCATGTCCATTCGTAGTCTCTGTCCATCGCAATAATTTTGTGTATACGAGTGGTGTTAAGGCTCTGTTTGCTTGGGCATAAAATATTTTTCGGTAAAATATTTTACCTATTTTTTGGTATTTGGTTGTGTAAAAAATGAGGAAAACATTTTATGTGCAAAATATTTTCCATTAATCGGATGAAAATGACTTACTCTTTCTGTAAGTTATTTTCCGAAATGAACCTGCTGCCTTCTATGACAATTCTCACCGCTCACTTTCCTCAATCATCAGTCCTGACCCACATTCAATTCTAATATTCTCAGATCTCTACGTTTAAGCCCCCATCTAGATCTCTCTCTACACTATTTTGTTGATTTCTGAAAATATTTTAAAGTGCTAACCAAACACCAGAAAATAAAAGTTTGAAATTTGTTTTCTGAAAAAATATTTTACATCGAAACAAACAGAGCCTAAATTAATATTGTTTTTATAAGAAAAGAATCCCTCAACAAAAAATTTACGAGACAATAGAAATCAATATTGTTTTAAATCACGGCTTCGAAAAACGTAGCGATCTCGGCGATATGTCCATATATATTAGACAGTATTATAAATAGGTAGATAACGGTATCGGAGATCCAAAATTCCGTTTCGTGACAACTAATACAATATGTAACGACCTTAATTTAAAATCTGATCTGTGGTCCCCTTGGTCAGAACAATACAGTACTACTCAATTCGTAGATTCTTCTCTTATTGGGATCGATCCCCCTTGGCATTTCTACTCAGGATCAGTTATGTTGCAAATATTCAAAACAATTTGTAAGATATATATCCTTGGATACAAAAAATTAAGTAATTAAGCCTTTTAAAAAGCAGAAAACTTTAAGACAGAACGGACCTTATAACCTTATAGTGTAATAGTAATTACTTTAGTGAAAAGGCCCACAAAGAAGAATTGAGACGCCACTGGGAGGAGATCAGGAGCATCAAAAGCAGCAGCAAGCGAAAAAGTGCGGACCCTTTCTTCGATAGCATTTTGACTACCTACATTGTCCAACCAATGTTTTAAATAACGGTATAGGACACGTAATGGTAACGGTTGAGGTGTAACGACAGTATTGAACACCACTTGCTACTATTTGAGAACTAGATTCCCGTCTTTGTGATTGAGAAATTGTTGCGCCATACGGTCGATCAGATCCCAAATTTGTCCTATTAGGCCCCGTTCCAGAAACCTTCTTAAAAAATAAGCAGCTTATTTCACATTTTCAAACTAAAAAATAATGTAAATGAAAAATAATTTTTTAATTTTTTTTGCACCGTATTAAAGATCTCAAAGAGATCTATCAAACAAGATCCATAGTGGTAGGAAAATTATTTGCGTAAGCACATAATTTTTGAGCTTGAAATTACCTTCTTAAAAAATAAGTACTTATTTGGAGTTGCGGAACGGAGCCTTAGTATTTTGCCAACATGATGAGTCCAGAAGGCACTTCCATGTATACTTTGGTCTTGTGGAAACAAATTGGCTAATTCTAAAGCAGAAGAAAAAAGTCCCTAGAAAAGCTAACTATACTAGCATATTCTCCATATACACAATGATCAATATTAAAGCATCCGACTCCAAACCAATTGGCAAATATTAGAGGGGCCGCCCAGGCTCATATACTAGTTTTAGAAGAGATCCGGAACACATGGATCACAATGAAAGAAAGTGTATGAGCTTGGGTGGCCTCTCCACTCTTTGCCAATTGGTTTGGAGTCGGATGCTTTAACATGGTATTAGAGCTAGGGCTTCGGAGGCTTTTTCCCTTTGTTTGTGCCATAGTTGCACTTTATTTCATTGTGATCCGTGTTCTGGATCTTTTGTTGACCTCTCCACGTGCGAGTCAGGGGTTGCACGTGCGGGAGAGTATTGGGATTTGTCCCACATCGGTTAAATATCTCCTCCAAAACTTGTATATGAGCTTGGACGACCTCTTCACTCTTTGCCAATTGATTTGGAGTTGGATGCTCTAACACTTTCTTCCTCATCAAATATTGTGAAGGAGCCCTGTTAGCAACAATGCCTGTCCTTGTAACAAAGGACAGCAGAAAGGCTCCAAGCCCAAATTGCACACAGCAAATGATTCTCGTTTCAGTTGTGTTTTCTTTTTAGTTGTATTTCCCGCTCATTTGTACTTGTATTTCAGTTGTGTGTTTCTTTTTTTTAATCGGCAAAAGAAAATTTTATTAAACTCAAAAAGGGTACATCGAGTAAAAGGGAAGGGAGAACCAGAAAGTTCAACCCAACCCTACAAAGATAAACAAAGACAAGGTAAATAAACGAAAAGTACACCCAAATACTCCTAAATAATGAGACGTCTAGCACCATCAAGATTTCTTTTAATATCTTCCACCGCATACACCTTGATATCAAATCTGATTTTGATCCATAAAGCTGCCCTTGACTGGTAGTAGGGATAGTTGTGTGTTTCTTGACTGGTAGTAGGGATAGCCAGCTCAGCAATCCATGCAAGGATCTTGTGATCAAATGAGAGCTTGATGTGAGTGAACTATAAAGTAGTGTTTCTCTTCTCTGTATTCAATTCAACAGATGATAATGAATGGGAAATCATACTGCCAAAATCGTTTTTGTTGGTGCCAAAATTCAAATGCATAAAAGTTATGTACATTGCAAATTGAAAGGGTCCGATGATGGAATTTTTGTTATGATTAAAAATTATATAGTTTTAGTTCTTCTAATTATTCCTAACATTATATTTTTAAATTAAAGTTTAAGAAGGAAATATCGAGATATTGTTTATATGCCAATAGCTAGATCACTCCACAAGTGCGAGGATTTAGTTATTATCATGGGTAAGTATTGACCAAAGTAAGGTTCGAATGGTCACTTTCAACATTGCCCCTGTCTTTTGCATGATTCATCCCCTTTTTTCAAAAAACCACTCCTTTTGTCCTGAAAGGTCTAGCTGGTTTTCACCCTACGTAGCTTCTGAAGATGACATTTACGGTTCAGATTATGGCAGATCTGCTTTTCCAAGCCTTAAAGATGACCAAAGGACCAAGGGTCATGCATTTAGTGTAATGATTGATCCAATTGCCATCTCAAGAGTGGTGCATGTTTCGATCTTTTGAGTGGTTTTTTTCATGTTGAGATTTGGGTGTGGCGTTTCCTTTTGGAATTTTGTCTTGATTGGCATCTTTTTATCATCAGGTTTTTTTTTTTTTTTTTTCTTCTGATTCTTAGCGGCATATGATTTCGGAGTGATGGCGTGCCTTCTTTGATATGCTCTTACTCCATTTTTTATGCCTTGTGCTTATAAATATTTCTAATGTTTGTAATTCGTTTACAAAAATATTTTCAGAAATCAACAAAATAATGTAGAGAGAGAGATGGGGAGCTTAAACGGTGGAGAGATATGAGATTATCGGAATTGAACGTGGGTCGGGACTGACGATCGAGAAAACTGAGCAGTGAGAATTGCAGTAGAAGGCAGTGGGTTCATTTATGAAAATAACTTACGGAAGATTTAAGGGTAAGTCATTTTCATCCAATTGATGGAAAATGTTTTACATGTAAAATATTTTCCTCATTTTTTACACAACCAAACACCGGAAAATAGGTAAAACATTTTACCGGAAAACATTTTACGTCCAAACAAACGGAGCCTTAGTGGCATATGATTGTCGGAGTGATGGCGTGCCTTCTTTGATATGCTCTTACTCCATTTTTATTGCCTTGTGCTTATAAATATTTCTAATGTTTGTAATTCGTTTACAAAGATTATTAAAAAAAATTTGGCTGTTCAAAAAAGAATATCTACATATATATGATAAAAGGATGGAGCCAGAGGGACAAGTCAATTTCAAAAATGCTATTACCACATTGAAAAAATATATTTTATATCCAAATTACATAGACCTGCCACCGATTTTCGTGAGCTCTTTTTTAAATTACTGTTATGCTTTTAATGACAAATATAAATAAAGCGTGATTCAAAAGTTCAAAACTATCTCAATTTTTGTAACCATGATATTTCTTTAATAAAAAGGGATATAACATTAATTTAGTGTCATCCTTTTCACAACTTTTAGATTGCAAGTTAGCTTTGAGGGTTGATAGTACATTCATAGTGTTGATATTTCAAAAGGTTACTCAACAAGTCTTTGTTTTTTTTCCTCCGAGATACATGCATGTCCAAGGACTTAAAAGCATGTACACGAATGAATAATCAAAATACCTAGATAAAAAGTCATGTTATTTTTTACTTCGTCGACTGCTCACTTTTTACTTTCACACTCCAACAACCCTCTAGATTGTTCTCCATATTTCTTTTTGAACTTCTATTATTCTCTATATTTGTAGTAAAGTATTATGAAATATGGGGTTGGAATTGTGTGAGTGGGAGAGAGTCAGAGAGAGAAGAAGAAGAAAAGTCGGATAATTAACGAAGAGAGAGTGTGTGCTTAGCACTCTACATTAAAGTTCTTATTTTTTAAATATTTATTTTTTGTTTTACGAGACAGATCATTCTCTCACAATACATTACATGTAATTCAAAAAAAGAGCTCACAAAACTAGAGTTAGTGGAATACATCCTTAAACTCTCCAAAGGTGGAGAGGAACTGTAGCAAAACTAAAGTACAGAGGAGAATATCTAGCTAGCCTGGTGCAAGTTATATATATTAATATATATATATATATGCATGTGAGTGCCTCTCCATTTTTGGTGAACTTTTGCAAGTGGAGAGCCTTTTGCATATGCTCTTTGAGCATCTGTACGTACAAGGCTGTGAAAACCTTCTTCTTCTTCTTCTTTTTTTTTTTGGGCAGACAGAAATATATGAAAACCTTCTTCGATCAAAGGTGTGATGTATAGCCAGTGAGATCGATCTTGAAAACCAAGACGCACAAGCCTCGCTTATAAGGCTCTCTAAATTATAGAAAATGAACAGGTCCTCTGCTCCATTTTCCATTTTAGGGTGTGTTCCACTAGCTGGGAATCTGGTGGGTAGGGCTATTGCCCGGGTTCAGTGGACCCTTGGTCTGCCCTTGCCTATTGAAAAAAATCGAACAAAGATCATGAATTTCGCATAATTTTGGCCACCAACAAAGCAAGATATAATTTTCAAAATAATAATAATAATAATAATAATAACAAAGCAAGATATAACAATAATACTAGGGACAAAGACCTTGACCCTAACGTGGTATAAGTCCTCAATCCAAAGGGAGACCAAGACGACTTCCAAAGTCTTGGTCTTTGAGGACAATGAGATATTTTTAGTACACAACTGCACTTGTAAATTTTTGGATTTTCCTATTATTATCAATATAGGATGATAAGCTTAGTTGCACAAAGCATAGAAGCAAAATTGAAGCTGGTGTGGGGGAGCGAGAGGATAAAGAAACATCTAAGTTAATAGCCTCTATACGAGCGATAATTTACATAATATATATATATATACACACACACAGTGAGCTTCTTGTGAGTACCTTAAATAAGCTCCTTAAGTGTAGTCCTCCTCATTTCTCTCATTTCCTGATTGAATTTCGATGATCCGAGCTGCTCAATGTGATCAGAACATGATTTTAAGAGTACCCGCAGGAAATCGGCAAAAAAATGACCAGGAAGGGTTTGATTTGAGCAGTTTGTTTTTGAACCGTTCAATAGAAAACTGTTCGGATGAAGCCCTTCCTGGCCATTTTTTTTGACGATTTCTCGCGAGGACCCTTAAAATCACGTTCTGATCACATTGAACGGCTCGGATCATTTGAAATTCGATTGGGATCTATGAGGTCCGCACTTAGGAGCAGTGTCCGAACTGGCCACGGTGTACTAATCACCCCGCGACCCTACCTATACGACTACTCACTAGTCAGTGTGCATAAAATAGAAGAAACCCTAATTTGATTCATGCTTCTATTACTGGAAAAAGAAAATAAACGAAAGATAACAACTGATTAAATAACAACAAACAATTTTAATTAAGAACAGAAATTGAAACGAGTTACCGGAAGGTGTGTTCTTGAACAAAACTTGAAAACTTCAAAAGAAAAGAGCTCTGGAAGAAAAAGAACGTAAGAAAAAGCTGCTACGTAAAAGTTCGAACCCTAAAATCGGAGTTCCGGGTGTATTTATACGAACCCCAAATATTCGGAATTAAAAAGAAAATAAAATAAAACGACGAAACAAAATAATGCATCGATACTGCAAAGGGTAGTATTGACACACGTGACACTGTTCACTCTTGGACCACTTTGTTACTTCATTGTATTGATACCGAAAATATGTAGTGGCCAGCATTCGATTATTGCATGGGTTTTAACCACTTGATGTTTAAACGACGTCACCCGACGTTCACGCTTCCACTTTGGCATCCCGGCAACGTACGAACCGGCCTCGAGATCACTCATTCCAACCTTGGCGCTAAAACCGCCTTATTACCTGTAAAAATAATAAACACACAAAATCAGAACAAAGCACGGCATCAAGTGAAAAATGGAATAAAACACGCCTCTAATGCGCTAATTCGCCCTACTTAGGCGCTCATATCTATGATATCACACGCCTATCGGTATGTTGTTTCAACAAGCAGAAAAAATTAAAAGATTTCCGTATTGGACGAAGGCACGATAGTGCATGTCTCCCTTGTTTTTTTGGGTAGTTAATTAAAAATTTTACAGGAAAACAAAACTCAGGCCCATGGCCGAACAAAAATGATCAATACACAAAGAAAACAAAGGAACATGAATCAAAGCCAACCATAACTCCTGTGCGTACAGATTATGCCTGGGGAAATATTCCAATCAGAGCACAGCAACCTATTTTCATCAGACTTGCGCAGTTTCCTCCATGAACTTACATAAGTTCACATAAGTTCTGATGTCAGACTGTATTGAGCAAATAACCTGGGATATGTGAAAGAAATTTCTCATGCAAACCTCGAACATTGCCTGGAAATGTTATGGATGAAAAGAGAAGCGTTCATATATACATTTGTGCAATCACATTCGAAACCGAGGATGGCTTAAACGCACTCCAAGAAAAAGTATATTCAGTTACGAAAAAGTGTTGTTTCATCGCTAAATGAGTATATTTGGCAACGAAAAAAATAAATTCATCACTGTTTCGACAACTGCCACGACGATATTACTTCGCCACCTAACTATTTAGCGACGAAATACAATTTTCGTCGCCAAAAGCGTAAATAAGGAGACAAAATTATTTTTCATCACCAAATGGTTATCTTTGGCCTCCATTTGGCGATGAAAAAAAATTTTGTCTCCCTTTTTTGCGCTTTTAATGTATTTCGTCGCCAAATAGATAATTTATGTGTGGCCCGATCTGAATTTTCGAAGTCGTCTCCGGATAGTGAGGAATTGACCACTCAACTCGGAGTTTCTCAAGCAAATGAAGGGGGGTTGGTTCCTTTTGTTGACTCGGCGGTTATTTTTGACTCTCAAAATTCACTAAAAGCATCACAAGTGGAGGGATTAAACTTAATAGTTGACTTGAACCAAAAGAAAGGTAGTTGGGGCTGTACCACTCAGTCTTTGAAGTATTGTCAAAAAAGAGATGAGCAGAGATCGTCTTTTGATGCCATCTTGAAGTTGAGAAGAGGAGTGAGGAGAGAAAAATTAAAAAAAGAAATATCTCGCGGAGATTGAGGCTAAGTTCGATAAATTGAATCATAGAAAGAAGAAGGGCCCTTATTCCTCTTTGTTTATTAAGGAAGCTCGCAAGATGTTAGATATTGGTTCAAAGTTGGGCATTGAAGTAAAAGGTAGGAGGAACTATTATTTGAAGAGTGTAGACACCCCAATTTGGACTTATTAATCATCCTTAATTTGTGCCCTTAAGGCTCCCCGATGATGAAACAAAATCAAAACAGGCCTTGGCTAAAGCTTGAACGATGCCTTTTGGACTTTTACAAACCAAAACCATCATTTTTCCCGACACCTTGAGGGTAAAATGGGCACACATTTCAGCTTATAAAATATGTTTGAATGAAATCAATTGGGTTAGAAAGAGGACTCAACGAGCTTTTCCACGCTTCAAAAAACACCTAAAATAGAGTTCGGAAGTGTCTGTGGCGCCATTCTGAATTTGGACAGACACTCCTGAGCGCTCGGGACCACTCTTGAGCGCTCGGGAGCTCTGACAGACCAATGCATGTTGAGCTTGACCATTGACCATGGCTTTTTCAGGTTTTCAAACCTGAATGTAGCAGAGGCCTGCCTGAGCCAGCAGAGCATCTCATCATGGCATTTTTCCTCCCAAAATCATTTTCCATTTCATTTTCTTTTAATTTTCAAAATTCAAACATGTTTTTCCCTCCTATAAATGCCCCCATTGTGCTAGCATTCAAGGACCATGAAATTTCTCTCTCAAAGCTCCCTTATTTTCTGAAAAGGCTCTCCCTCTCTCTAAATTACTTCAAAATCTCTTTCAAAAAATCAAAAACAATCTCAAGAAAAGTCATAGAAAAATCTGAGAGCTTAATCATAATCAAGCTCTTATTTTTCTGTGATTTTTTCAGTTCTTTCCAAGCAAAAAATCATCCAAAAAGCATAGTTCAAGTAAAAAAAAAAGGGTATAAACTTGACCTTTTTTTAAGTTATTCACTATTTTCCCATTTCTGAGGGGATCAGGGGCTTATACTAGTTCTTTATATTGGTTGTGAGTTCTTTAGTCTTAGTTTAACAACAAGAGCAAGAGAAACGCAAAAATTATTTTTTATTTTTTAATTAATTTTTTTTTGGGGGGGGGGGGGGGCATCACTCTTGAGCGCTCGGGACCATTCCTGAGCACTCAAGAGTGCTGTACCAACTGATGCAGCGCAGCCTCCTTTTACGAAATTAGTTGCAAGAAGAGATCACGAACTTGCTTATGTTAAAGATTCTCTCTTTGAAACACAAACACGAATAGAGATAAAACTCTCAATTTTTCATTAATTCAATATCAAAAGCCCCTGTCCCTGAGGCTTACAATGAATATAAATAGAGCGATAGAAACCCTAACAACTTAGGAAACAATTAGGGCTGAGAATCGGTCCCTAATCGCAGAAAATACGAAAATTACCAAAAACGGAAAATCCTACCTTGACTGGAAAATCAAATACTAGGAAGTAATATAAGGTTGCCAAAACAAGCGGCAACTAAAACAGAATTTCCTATCAAAAGTTATTAGCAATTTAAATATTATCAAAAAGGGTTTAGTGAATATTCACTAAATCTCATCTCAAAAGGAAACAGGAAATTAGTGAATATTCACTAATTTAGAACTAGTGAAACCAGTGAACATTCTGCCGTTGTCACTCCGCCTTCAGTTTGGTTTGGGCTGTGCTCGGACCGAATCTGATGTAGAGCGGGTCGCGTCCACGTTCCTCGAGCGACTGGACCGAGCACAGCCCAAACCAAACTGGAGGCGGGGTGACAACGGCCGAATGCTGGTTTCACTAGTTCTAAATTTGTGAATATTCACTAATTCTAAAATAGTTACTAATATTCACTAATGTCCTGTTTCCTTTTGAGAGGAGATTTAGTGAATATTAACTAAATCCTTTTTATTTAGATTGCTAATAACTTTTGATAGGAAATTCTGTTTTAGTTGCCGCTTGTTTTGGCAACCTTAGATTTCTTCCTAGTATTTGATTTTCAGCCCTAATTGTTTCCTTTGTTTCCTAAGTTGTTAGGGTTTCTATCGCCCTATTTATATTCATTGTAAGCCTTAGGGACAACAGCTTTTGATATTGAATTAATAAAAACCGAGATTTATCTCAAATTGTTTGTTCAAAGAGGGAGTACCTCTGGCTCAAACATTGTTCGTGTATTTTTTGCAAACAATTTCGTAAAAGGAGGCTGCACTGCATCAGCTGCAGCCCACTAAAAACTTTGTTTTGCTATTATTTATTTCATTTTTAGTAATCTTGTAGATATTGGGTGTGTACTGGTCCTTCTAGAGCCCAGTTAGATTTGTTTTTTGTCTGCAATGAGACAAAACTTGGATATTCAAGACCTGTTCTTGTTTGTTTGAGTTTGATGCTGAGCAAACATGCCGAAATGCATGCTATTATAATCCATCCTTTTTGTATCCACGTATTTTGTTTATCGTCAAAAGTGTTAAAATCTATTTGTAGGAGATAAGAGGTCCCGAGCGCTCAGGACTACTCTTGAGTGCTCAAGAAGGTTTCCAGTAGCTTTTATTTATTTTTGGTGACTAAATATTTCATCATCAGAAGACAGTATCTATTTTTCATCACCAAGTGGAAATTCTCGACAACTTAGTTGACAATTTTTTTTCGTCACCCATACTATTTGTGACGAAAAATACATGTAATCTATGACAACTTTCATTAATTTATTATATTGACGCCTCGAATTTGAAGACATTAATTTAATAACAATAATAAAAAATTGTTATTATATTTGTTAGATTTTATTCCAAATTGCTCATTTAAACCACACAAGCTTGGTTAATAGTATACTAGTGCTAGCCCGTGCCTACGGCACTACGCAACCCAGTTGGAACGGGATGGCAGTTGTGTGATTTAGATGAAAATCATGGACACTTAACCGGGAAGTGGAAGGATGCACTACAGCCTTTGGATCAAATGAATCTAAGCCGTTCCAACAACTTGTCCCCACACCTTTCTGTTTTATAATAGAGAAGATATTCTAAGGTTATTTAACCTAGCTATTGCCAATTTATTTTAGATTAGAATCCTTCAAAAAAAATCTAACAATATTATAATGAAAATTATTACTATTACTTTTGATGATAGTAGTAATTAATAATAACAACAAAACACCGATGAAAATGGATGAGCCCTCTATATATAGCCAGTGCCAGCAGGGGGTCTTTGCATTCTCAAACGCAGAAAAATCTTAAGCCCCTCTTCACCCCGAAAAACACACTACCCAAATCACGACAAATTGCTTTGTCGATTACATGGAGGATCCAAATCAATCCTTCGACCCAACTTCCTTCCCTCTTACAAATACAATTGGCAAAGAACTCCATAAATCTTTCCAGAAAACTACCAAATCCTTGTTCTCCGCTCGCATTTACAGGGTGCCTAATGATCTTCGTGAGCTCAACAAAAGCGCCTACATCCCTCGTATCATCTCTATCGGCCCTCTTCACTGGAAAGAAAAACACCTCCCAACACCCATGCAAGACATCAAAAAGTATTACGCCTATTACCTATTTACTCGAGTGACGGAACGAATGAACAGTGACGTCCAAAAACGCAAGAAAAAAACAGAGTTGCTGCAGGAATGTGTGGGAAAAATGAAGCAGTGCTTAGAAAGGGCCAAGAAATTCTACGCAGAAGAACTAAAGCTGAATGACGACGAGATGGTGGAAATGATGTTGGTCGATGGTTGCTTCATCCTTGAACTTCTCTACGCCTCCAAAGCAGCAGAAGAAAAGACAACAAATGGAAGAGACAGTGGCAACCCAAAGGTACGAATAGAGCGTCCTACACGTCCCTGAGCTTGGGCACCTCCACCATGGGGCAAAAAACAATTATAAACCCAACAAAAAAAAAATTTATAACCTAAAAAAGATAGTTAAAGTACAATGACTTAATTGAAAATTTTGTTTCAACAAAACTTAACAAAAAAATTACTTTGAATCAAATCGTGCTCATCATAAAGTATCATAACAGAGGTTACATTTTGTTTTTGTTTTTTGTTTTTTATGTAATTCAAGCAACCTTGATTTTACTTTTTTGACTTATATGTCTTTTTTATTTTTATGACTTAATAGTAAATGAACAACCAGGCTTCAAGTCGGGTTTGGGTAACTCAAACATCGGGCCTCATTGGACATGAAATTAAAGTTAAGGGCTTCGCTAGGCCTAGGAGTCAAATCATGTGTTTCTAATATTGTACTTAGAATTAGGCTTCTCTGGTCTGAGATTGAACTGCAGAGAGCTGTTGGTGTTGTCTCAGTCGTCCAAAACTATTTTTAATAGGTCAGATTTGTAGAAAAAATCTTCTCGGGAAGAATCTCTATAAAATCTAGATCATTGATTGTAAGGATGAACGATCGAGATTCGGCTGCACCATCTTCTCTGCAGTCCAACTCCTGAAACATCAAGTCCTTATATCTATTCATCTAGTGGCAGAGCCAAGATTTTGATTTGGAAATGACACTTAAAAACATCAATATATGTACTAGATATCAAAAAAGGTATGCCTGTTCGAAAATTGGCAAATCATAATACCCAAAATGTACATATTTTCACATATTAATCATCTATCACAATATATTCAATACCCAAAAAAATACACGTGTTAAATGGTTAGCTCTTCAGATTATAATACGCAACTTATTTTCATTGGTTAATCATCTACATACTTAATAACCCGTATAATACACATGTTATATGATTTACGAAATTAAATTTTATACACTGCCGGTGTAAACATTTTTTCTCTCCAAATCAATTAGATTGCACCACATCGTCATGTTCTACTAATTGAGATCACTGTTTTGACATGTGACGCAATCTAATTGATTTGGTGAGAAAAAATGTTTACACCGGCAGAGTATACAATTTAATCTCATGATTAACTATTTATATATAATACCGAAAAAGCATATTTCTTTCATAGGTTAATCAACCTAAAAAAATGTACATGTGTTCTGCGAATTAACTAACTCTGTTAATTTTTTTTTTCATATTTTTTGGTCAAACGATCATACCATAGATTAATCTAAAAAGCAATAGCCGACCAGATGTATCAACATTACAGATAAAGAAACAAGGTAAACAGATGCCAAAACGAGATAACTAACTCTGTTATTGTTTCTGTTTCTGCAATACAGATCGAACTACTCTTTTTCTTTTAGGAAAATTAGCCATAAGAACGGTAAAAAATCTATCTATGTTCTTTTGTCGAGACAATATGAATTTCATTTTATTCGCGTAATTATAAATGTCTATCTGATAGAAATCATAATATGACATTCGAATCATGAAAGTAAATAGATGGTCTAGATTCACTGCACTGTGAATCTGGACCATTCATTTACTTTCATGGACACTTTCATGATTCGGATGTCATGGAGTGTACCAATTCTCATATTTTTTTTAGTAAAATTTATTTAATAATTCCTAACCTTCTTTAGAAATTCATAACATTTGTCGAAATTTCATAAACGATAAAACTCAGACATACCTCGGTAGAACTCAGTAAATTCGGTAGAACTCAGATGAACTTGCCAAATAGAAATGGTGGAAATCCATTGGATCTTGGCAAATTATAGCGGAGATGAGAAATAAACTCAGATTCACATTCTTTATTTCTTTTTTCTAAAAGGTTAACTATGGTTAAGTTTAGACAGTGTGTGGCCCATAAGATGATAAGATTCATAAGAACCAATAAAGTGGAGGTATTATTCACCCTCTTTTGTGGGGAGTGAATAAATTTGAACAATTTGTGAGGTAAACCTGGATGTATATATATACGAATTCGATTACAGTGTTGCATTCCAAAAACCAGGAAACAATTCCTTTTTTTGAAAAAAATATGTATATTCTATTTGCATAAGCATCACTTTAAACTTTTTGTCTTAGCTAGGCATCGAGTAGCATTCAGAAGCCAACTGATGGAGGAGAGGATGGCAGCAAAAGCAGCAGCGGTGGCAAACTACCATGGGCAAACCCTGTTATCGATAACATTTTGACTGCCAACATGATCAAACAAGACTTGATCCTCCTCGAGAACCAAATTCCTTTCTTCGTGCTTGAGGAGTTGTTCGAACTCATAGTGGATAAGATCCCCGAGAAAAACAAGTTACCACTCACCAAGTATGTCCTTGAGTACTTTGGCAACATTTGGTCTCCAAATGTTGAAACTAGAAGTACAAAGACGAAAACTTCTTGTTGTTTGCCTGATGAATGCGTCCTTTGCGTTTATGAAGAAAATGAAAAGGGAGAAAAAGAGTCGGGGAAAGCTAATGTCTTCTATCATATTCTCCATTTCCTACACGAGCATTACCGTCCTAGTAAAATGAAGAACCTCTCAAAAGAAAAGAATGGTGAAGTAGAGGTTTCTGCATCAGAACTCCACTATGCAGGAGTCAAGTTTGTCTCTGTTGAGGCCCTTGAGGGAGACATTAATCTGTTTGACGTCAATTTCAGAGAACCTAAATTCCTATTTTGGGGGTTTTTTAGTGCCAGATTTGAAATCCCGACTCTTGATATAGATGGCCCCACAGAGCCACTCCTTAGAAACCTAATTGCCTTGGAACAGTGTTGCCCTGCTGTTGACCAGTACTACACGTCCTACGCAAAGTTCATGGACATTTTAATTAGCTCAGAGGAAGACGTCAAAGTGCTTAAAAAAGCCAAAGTGATACGCAACCACTTGGGCAAGGACAAGGACGTCTGTTGTCTGTTCAACAAGCTGTGCAACGAAGTTGTAATAGGGAAGTTCTATTTCGAAGACAAGTGCCAAAAGGCATACAAGTATAGTCAGCATCGGTGGCCGAAGTGGAGGGCGTACTGGAAACGTACGTACGTTGAATCTCCATGGGGGATCGTAGCTTTCTCTGTGGGCATTATTGTCTTTGGAGTGGCGGTTGCTAACTGCATTCGTGGATTCCTTAAATAAACGCCAGTGATCATGAACTTTATCTGTGTTTATAATTGCTATGAAGATTGTCTATCTGAATGTGTAGCTATAAAGAAGTGTCAAGTGTGCCTTTCTTCTTCATCGACGTAAGATATGTACTTGTCAATCAACAGTGTCATTCTGTCATTACCTTTTAGTGTTCTAGCTGTTGAAAATTGAGCTTGAAATAAGAGCTCGTGAGAATTCGTGAGAGTGATTCCAATTGAGTTTGTGTGTGTAATTGATGCCTCTCCAACCAACAGTTTCTTTGCACCCAACGGTAGCGAATTTAGCTCTAGATACAAGAACTATTCGAGTCCGTTTGCTGTTATTTGGATTGATGAATTCTTACAGATATATATATATCCTGTGAAGGAACTGGACAGAATCAAAGTCAGAGTTTATTGTTCCAGCTCCTACAGAAATAAGAAAAACTAAATGGATCTGTAAGAAATGGTAAAGGTCAGCGTAGCATTATCGAAATACATCCAATTTATGTAGCTAGACAATCATTCATCTACTAGTTAGTCTCTCATTACACAAGTAAATGGACTGATGAAGAACGATGTTATGCGGTAAAACAAAAGAAAAATAACCGAGAGATCATCACTAACACGACACCCGATATCTTTGTCTTTCGCGATTTTTAGTAACATGATAAACATGATCGAGTACACGGATAAATCAAGCACAACACCGCTAACTTGCAAAATAAAAAGAAACCAAAACCCAGACAAAAGAGGAAAGGCAAAGAGTAGAAAGGAAGGAGCTAGGAGAAAAAAATCGCCCAGAAAACCGAAAACTCCCTCTTCATAAGCCAGAGGATTGCAGACAGCCAATCCATTGACGTCAATTACGGGCCGAAACCCGCTAAGGTTAGGATAATCCCGGGATGCCACTCGACGGGGGTAGCGGATGTCACTCGACGCTACTAATTGCGGATGCCACTCGACGCGACCAAGTCGCACAATTGATTGTAGGAGGAATTCTCAACTCCAAGCAAGAAATTATACTTGCATGCAAATTAATATTTTCATAAACTCGAACTCTTCCCTTTCATTTCATTAGATCAACTATTTATAGGCATTACAAAGATTGCACTCCCAATACTTAATAAAGATTAGACGATTTTCTAGATAGACCTTTCAAATACTTAGATGACCCTTCAACTACCTGCAAAATGATAAAGGAAATTCTGGCACTCAAAACAATGAGGGGAGACATCCTAATTTATAGGATTATAAGCACCTAATCATAAGAGCCATGTCATTCACTCAAAATAAAAGGTCACACCTTTTAGAAAAAAGAATTATATAAAAGTTCCAACACAATCAAAGTTATCAAAGTTCCAACACAATCATGTTTAAAATGTGCACAAAGATAGTGTTTTCAATCCATATAGTTTAGCGTGGATAAAATTAGAGAGAGCAGGAGAGAGGGAGAAGCTGAAATTCAGAATTGGGAGTTGAGAGTGTGATTTCAGCTGAAATTCAGAGTCGTTTTGTCCTTTGAGGTGGCCTCGGATGGGTATTCTCCTTTTTCCAGGAATTTCTTCACGTCTTCGTACCATGGCTTACCATCGTCCTCACCTTCCTCGATGAAGGTGCATTCGCATGCTGGTTTGACCTTTTGTTCGATCATGAGAGGCTGCATTGTGAATCCCAGGGGTATTTCGACCATAGATGCTAATGTTGCCAGTGCATCTACAAATCTATTGCTCACTAGGGGAGTGTGCGTGAAGATAACGGAATCGAATTGTGGAATTAGATCTTCCAGCACAGAGTGATATAGTTTCAGCGTGTCTTCCTTGACCTTCCAGTCTCCTCTTGCTTGAGATACCACCAGGTTTGAATTCCCAATGACTTCTACCCTTTTTGCCCCTAGTTCCAGGGCTGCCTCCATTCCAGCAATACAGGCCTCGTATTTAGCTTGGTTGTTGGTGACTTCAAACCTCAGTTTATACGACAAAGGGATATGGGAGTCGTTTGGGGAAACTAGCAACACCCCTATGCCATATCCACATTGGTTTGATACTCCATCAAAGTAAAATTTCCAGGTGTCGTCTAAGAGACATAAGATGTCCTTGTCGGGAAACATGAAGTCTTCTGCCTCGGCTTTTGTCACAGGATGATCTGCCAAGAATTCTGCCACAGCTCTTCCCTTTACTGATTTCCTTGTCATGTATTTGAGGTCGAATTCTGCTAGCAGCAATAACCACCTAGCTAGCTTTCCGATAAGTGCTAGCTTTTCGAAAAGATATTTGATTGGGTCTAAACGAGAAACCAGCACCACCGGGTGTGCTAACAGGTAGTGCCTTAGTTTCTTTGTGGCCCATACTAGCCCCCAACAGGTTTTCTCGAGGGGAGTGTACCTTGTTTCATAGTCCATCATTTTTTTGCTGAGGTAGTATATGGCGCACTCTACTTTGGCGTCGTTCTCTTGCGCTAGCATGCATCCCATGGATGTGTCTGTTACTGAGAGATACATAATTAATGGCTTCCCAGGGATGGGTAACGACAGTATAGGTGGATTCTGAAGATATTCTTTGATTGCCTCAAACGCCTGCTGACAGTCTTGGCTCTATTCAAAATCAGTATCTTTCTTTAGTAGCTTGAAAAGGGGTTCGCAAGTAGCTGTGAGCTTGGAAATGAACCTGCTGATGAACTGCACCTTCCCCAAGAAACTCCTTACCTCCTTTTCTGTCCTAGGAGGCGATATTTCCATGATAGCCTGTATCTTGGAAGGGTCTACCTCGATTCCTCTTTGAGTGATGAGAAACCCCAACATTTTTCCAGCTGTTACCCCAAAAGTGCATTTTTGAGGGTTAAGACGTAGTTTGTATTGCCTAATCCTCTCAAAGAACTTTTGAAGCGCTTCATGGTGTCCTTCCCTTTCCTTTGATTTGACTATCATATCGTCGACATATACCTCGACCTCTTTGTGCATCATGTCGTGCAGTAGTGTTGTTGCCATCCTCTGATAAGTGGCTCCAGCATTCTTCAACCCAAATGGCATCACTCGGTAGCAGTAGGTTCCCCAAGGCGTAGTGAATGTGGTTTTCTCTCTATCCTCAGGAGACATAAGAATTTGATTATACCCAAAAAATCCATCCATGAAGGATAGCAATGCATGGCCTGCGGTGTTGTCTACTAGCTCGTCTATGTGAGGTAATGGGAAGTCATCATTTGGATTGGCTTTGTTGAGATCTGTTGGAACTTAAGTGTATTTTCTCTAGTCCCACATTGGGAAGTTACAAAACTTCTTTCTACTTTAAATGATGTTGCACACTAATGAGTTTGTAAAAGAGGACTCAAGGAGAAGTCTCGCGCGCTCAGGAAAATGGGCGGCAATTTGGAAAACTGATTCGGAAACCAGTTAACCGGGTGTGCGTCACGAGTTATTCGCGCAGGGGGGGTGCAAATCCGGGATTTGAGCCTCGCGCACACACACGGTTAAACCCACGTTTTGCCAAATTTCTGAAACGTTTTTTTTCAGTCAATCAAATCTTTTCGAAATGAAATTCTTGGGCTTTGGTTCGTGTGAAAAGCGTGTGCTAAATCAAAGGAACGAGATTTGATTTGATTTGGTGGCCTAATGGAAAAACGTTTTTAAAACATGTGCATAATCAGCGATTTTTTTAGCTGATTAAGGGATGATTTCGGATTGATTATAAAACATGTGCTAAATCAATGCTTTGATTTGATTTACGTTTCCGAAATCAGCCCAGTCCGCACCTATAAATTGAGCACTTCGGAATCAGTTTTAACACACCAAAAACCAACTCTCTCTTCCTCCCCTAAAAACGTTTTCTGAGTTCGAGCAGTAGGTCGATTGTGTTCTTGTTTTCGGTTTTTCTTCCGTACAGAGAAAACCGAGCAGAGGTACAGAATTCTGGGCTGATTTATCCTGGAGACGGCGAGGCATTCACGAACTGCTTGCACAACCGCGAAACGTCTTAAAGAGAGCGACCTAGTCCGCGACTCAACCCAGCAGTAGTTCTACAATCTGGTATTCCGTATTTCAATAGCATCATCTCGAGGTAATCCGTTCTTGTTTTACAGCAGTTAATTACAACAATTTTAAGACGTTACAATCTGCCATGGATTCTCAAAACAAGATTTCGGTTACCACCATTGATATCAACAAACCTTTTCGCTTTGAGGGGCTGCACTTTAAACGTTGGAAGGCTAAGATGTTTTTCTTTCTTACGACCCAAAAACTTGCTGCATATTGTGATTCAACTAAACTTGTTGCTGCGAATCCCCCTACTACTGAAAACACTAAAGAGATTTCAAAATGGACCAACGAGGATTTTTTGTGCAAGAACTACATTATGAATGCTTTGACTGATGAGCTTTACGATTACTATTCCACTTTTGATACTGCTAAAGGACTTTGGGATGCCCTCCAGAAAAAGTATGATACCGAAGAGGCTGGGACTAAGAAATATGATGTTAGTCGTTACTTGAAGTTTTCTATGATTGATGAAAAATCCGTGGTTTCCCAGGCTCACGATTTACAGAAAATTGCACATGAAATAGTTTCCGAGGGCATGTCTATTTGTGAACAATTTCAGGTTGTTGTTCTTATTGATAAATTGCCTCCTACTTGGAAAGATTTTAAAAGGATCTCCGTCACAAGTCAAAAGATTTTTCTATGGAAAGTTTGATTGTTAGGCTCCGTGTTGAGGAGGAGGCTCGGAAACAGGATCAGAAGGATGAGGTTCTCTTTGTTGCAAACAAAAGGAACCATAGCTCGGCGGTGCTCAAGCCGAGAGGAGGGATTGCGAAGCCAAATCAGAACCAGAACAGAAGACTGAATCAGTGAACAAGAAGTTACCCCCTTCTGGAGGCCAGGCTCGAAACACGGACTCTGTCCAATTTGTGTGTTACAATTGTAACAAGCCTGGCCATATGGCAAGAAATTGCAAGAACCCCAGGCGTCGCGCTCCACAGGCGAACCTGGTGGATGGAGAACCACTAGTGGCTATGATATCAGAAATCAATCTGATAAGTGGTTCAGAAGGGTGGTGGATAGACACTGACGCCTCTCGCCATGTCTATTATGATCGCTCCTTGTTCAAGAAGTATTCTGAGGCTGATGATAAGAAAGTGCTGTTGGGAGACTCCCACACCACTAAGGTTCTTGGTACTGGTGAGGTGGATCTCAAATTCACTTCTGGAAGGACTGTCACTCTGAAGGAAGTCCTGCACACTCCAGAAATGAGGAAGAATCTTGTATCCGGCTACCTCCTCAACAAGGCCGGATTTACCCAGACTATAGGAGCAGATCAATATACTCTTACTAAAAATGGCATGTTTGTTGGAAAGGGTTATGCATCTGATGGCATGTTTAAACTTACTATTGATATGAATAAAACTGCATCTTCTTCTTACATTGTTTGTTCTGTTAATATGTGGCATGCTAGACTTTGTCATGTTAACAAGAAACTGATTAAGAATATGAGCAACTTAGGTTTTATCCCTAATATTTCCTTAAATGATTTTGATAAATGTGAATCATGTAGCAAGGCTAAGATTACAAAGAAACCTCATAAATCAATTCTTAAGGAAACCGAATTGCTAGAGTTGATTCATACCGATATGTGTGAGTTAGATGGAGTTCTCACTAGAAATGCACATCGATATTTTATCACATTTATTGATGATCATTCAAATTATACCTCAGTTTATTTGATGAAACATAAGAGTGAAGCATTTGACATGTTTAAAATCTTTCTTAATGAGGTTGAGAACCAGTTTAATAGAAAGATTAAGAGACTCCGTAGTGATAGAGGCACTGAGTATGATTCGAATGAGTTCATTGCATTTTATAACTCTACTGGTATAATACATGAGAAAACTGCTCCATACTCACCCGAAATGAATGGAAAAGCAGAACGCAAGAATCGAACCTTATGTGAACTTGTAGTTGCGATTATGCTAAGTTCGGGTGCAGCTTCACATTGGTGGGGTGAAATTCTGTTGACTGTATGTTATGTTTTGAATAGAATTCCTAATTCTAAATCTTTAATTTCACCTTATGAATTGTGGAAAAACAAGAAGCCCAATGTGTCATATTTTAAAGTTTGGGGCTGTTTAGCATATGTTCGTATTCCTGACCCGAAAAGGTCAAAACTTGCAAGTAGAGCTTATGAATGCGCCTTTATTGGTTATGCTGTGAACAGTAAAGCATATAAATTCTTCGATATTAACAATAGGGTGATCGTAGAATCTATAGATGCTGATTTTTACGAAGAAAAATTCCCCTTTAAATCTAGAAATAGTGGGGGCGCTGAATCTAGTAGTAGCGTGCCTAGATTAGAAGAACCTAGAAACGAGAACTCTAGCGACACTGAGATTGAACCAAGGAGGAGCAAGAGAGCTCGAATCGCTAAGGACTTTGGTCCTGACTTTGCATTCTCTATAGAAGAGGACCCCACTACTGTTAATGAGGCTTTGACTTCCCCAGATGCTGATTTTTGGCAAGAAGCCATAAATGACGAAATGGACTCATTGGATACTAATAGAACTTGGGAATTAGTAGACCTACCACAACGCTGCAAAGCTATAGGTTGCAAATGGGTGCTTAAAAAGAAATTGAAACCTGATGGTTCTGTGGATAAATATAAAGCTAGACTCGTAGCTAAGAGATATAATTACTTTGACTGTAAACCTGCTTGCACTCCTTTTGATCCAAGTATTAAATTGTTTAAGAACACTGGAGACAGTGTTAGACAATCTGAGTATGCTAGTATAATTGGTAGTCTTCGTTATGCTTGTGATTGCACGAGACCAGATATTGCTTATGCAGTGGGGGTATTATGCAGGTTTACTAGCAGGCCAGGAATGGAGCATTGGTTTGCTATTGAGAGGCTCATGCGGTATCTGAAAAGAACCATGAACCTTGGATTACACTATCAGAAGTTTCCCGCTGTTTTAGAGGGATACAGTGATGCCGATTGGAACACCCTTTCGGATGACTCCAAAGCAACCAGTGGGTATGTGTTCAACATAGCAGGAGGTGCAGTCTCTTGGAAGTCCAAGAAACAAACAATTTTGGCACAATCCACTATGGAGTCTGAGATGATAGCGCTAGCTGTGGCTAGTGAGGAGGCAGCTTGGTTGAGAAACCTCCTGTCAGAGATTCCCTTATGGGAAAAATCGATACCGGCCATACTAATCCATTGCGATAGTACCGCGGCTATTGCAAAAGTTCAGAATCGTTTTTACAACGATAAGAAACGACAAATACGTCGTAAGCACAGCACAGTTAGAGATTTGCTAACAAAAGGGGCTGTTAGAGTGGATTATGTACGGTCAGCTGAGAACCTGGCTGATCCTTTGACGAAAGGATTAGCTCGGGAGAAGGTGTGGGACACCTCGAAAGGGATGGGGCTAAAGCCCATTGAGAAATGAGTCACTTGTGATGGATACCCAACCTATAGACTGGAGATCCCAAGAAATAGGTTCAAAGGGAAAAACGAGTTACATGGTGATATGGTAAGAATCATGCTATAAGGAGTTACACTCCAAGTCCATCCCTAAGAAGCATGACATCCTGTAGCGAAAGAGGTTGTGTTTAACACTTAATGAGTTCTATAGCTCTATGTGGAGTGGAGTACCTAGACTACAGGAGTACTCTTGATAGACTCACCTATATGAATGTTGAAGTGTGGCCGCTTCTTGAGAGAATTTGGGCAAATTCTCTAGGTCATTCATGAAACTGGGATATAAGCACATTGCCATAAAGTGCTGGCTTTAAACATTACACATTAGTAGAGTTGTGTGTGTAGTGCTCTCAGACTTAGAGTTCAAGATCACAAGTCACTCTAGTTACTATCTGAAGCATTATTACTATGTAATGGTTCAAGTCGAAAGACACCTTTACTTATGCACAGCTTTATACCTTTGCTCGAATAATTTGTTTTTAAAAATACAAGTGGGGGATTGTTGGAACTTAAGTGTATTTTCTCTAGTCCCACATTGGGAAGTTACAAAACTTCTTTCTACTTTAAATGATGTTGCACACTAATGAGTTTGTAAAAGAGGACTCAAGGAGAAGTCTCGCGCGCTCAGGAAAATGGGCGGCAATTTGGAAAACTGATTCGGAAACCAGTTAACCGGGTGTGCGTCACGAGTTATTATCGCAGGGGGCGTGCAAATCCGGGATATGAGCCTCGCGCACACACACAGTTAAACCCACGATATGCCAAATTTATCAAACGTATTTTTTTCAGTCAATCAAAACTTTTCGAAATAGAAATTCTTGCTGGTCAAGAACGTGATTAAACGTGTGCTAAATCAAAGGAACGAGATTTGATTTGATTTCATCTGATTAAGGGAAAAACGTTTTTAAAACATGTGCATAATCAGCGGGATTTGATTAGCTACTGATTAAGGGATGATTTCGGATTGATTATAAAACATGTGCTAAATCAATGCTTTGATTTGATTTACGTTTCAGAAATCAGTCCGCACCTATAAATTGAGCACTTCGAAATCAGTTTTAACACACCAAAAACCAACTCTCTCTTCCTCCCCTAAAAACGTTTTCTGAGTTCGAGCAGTAGGTCGATTGTGTTCTTGTTTTCGGTTTTTCTTCCGTACAGAGAAAACCGAGCAGAGGTACAGAATTCTGGGCTGATTTATCCTGGAGACGGCGAGGCATTCATGAACTGCTTGCACAATCTGGGCAGAGCCGCGAAACGTCTTAAAGAGAGCGACCTAGTCCGCGACTCAACCCAGCAGTAGTTCTAACAATCTGGTATTCCGTATTTCAATAGCATCATCTCGAGGTAATCCGTTCTTGTTTTACAGCAGTTAATTACAACAAGATCTCGAAAATCTACACAGATCCTGATTCCTCCAGTTTTCTTTGGTACGGGAACGATGTTGGCTACCCATTGTGGATATTCGGTGACTATGAAAAAACCGGTGTTGATTTGCTTAGTGACTTCTTTTTTTATCTTTAAGACCCAATCAGGGCGCATACGTCTCAGTTTTTGTTTAACTGATTTTGCCTCAGGATGAAGGGGAATTTTATGCTGAACAATTTCAAGATTTATTCCAGGCATGTTCTCGTAAGACCAAGCAAAAATATCTTTGTATTTTTTTTAGCAAAATGATTAGTTTTTCACTTTCTTGAGGGGATAGTGTTGAACCAATTTTAACCATTTTGGGCTCGTTTTCAGAGCCTATATTTGCTGCGATTATTTCCTCAGAAAAAGGTTTAGCGTGCCTTTCTTCTTCTCTCTCGATGAATTCTAGAATTTCTTTTGGAATTTCTTCCTCAAAATTTGGTTTGTCGGAATCCATGCAATTGATTATAGGCAAAGTGAAATACTCTAAATCTTCCTTCTCATTGCTAAGATTGTCAAAAGACATTTCAGAGTCAAACTCATAGTAAATGTTATGCCTTGGTATTTTGACCAGGTTATACCGAAAGATCACCATGGCAGTTAGAAACAAAGCCATCATTCAATTAATTAGAGTGCAACGGTCCAAAGCTAATACCCTCCAAGCGGTGCAACACTTCAAAATTAGTTAAAAAACGATCGAAAGTACCAAGCCATGCTCAATTTCTAATTAAAAAAAAAAAACATACAGCAACAACACCATGTAATAGCAACAAAACTAGAAAACACACTTAGTGCACATGTGGACCAATGAAGATTACAAATTAAATCAAACTTGAGAAGTGAATTTCACCAACTGGACACTTATGCATCCACGCGCGTGCACAACCAACCAAATTAATAGGGTTTTGTCTAGGTATAATCAAAGAAAACCTGTCCATTACTACCCGATAGGCTTAGTTCAAAATGATTTAAAAACCATTTCTGAAACGTAAACTCGAATATGTTATTATTAACTAAAGCACTAAAATTGCATATTGCATTAAACAAATTCAAACCAGTGCCGTAACCATTCACACCCACTTGTATCACCAGAACGGGTACATGGACCGGCACCATCGTGAATAGTCCGATCACGATCGACGACAGCGATTGGACAATCCTAACCGGCACACCATTTTGAGGGCATCAAAAGAACCCGTGTGAGTTACCCGTCACACGTATGCCCCGTGGCTTCCATTTAGTGATATGTCACTACCAAGTCTCCTGGTAATTGGATGAGCCAGAAACACAATGTCTAAATTGTACATGTTCTTTCACAATTGTCCGTAACACGCAAATTAAACTTATGTGCCTAGATATCATGCCCACGTAAAGATACAAATTTGAGTTTGCATTTCAAATACTATAGTCTATAGGCATGACAAAAATGAGTTTATGGTGTACCTTTCACCTTGAGGGAAAATAATAAAAAGTTTACGGCTCACTGAAAGACGCAGCTCCGGAAGTTAATTATTTATTAACCCTTTTGCCTTAAGTCTCCAATCGCATCTATCCGTCTTTGTCTTAAGGACCCATAACGTAATCAATCCACTTTCATCTTTGGAAATATCGTCTTAAGATTGTTGGTGCAAAATCGTCATAGCCGATGAAAGTGGATAAACAGAGATGCTTCAAGTCACGTTACAATGTCGCTATCCTTGAGACGATATTCGCCCCCACCAATTCGAGAGAATTCGGTGTGCACTGGATTACAACGAAGCCGCCTCCAAGATAAAATGAAGCCCAGTCTCAAACATTGTCTAACTGCGTTATGCACAAACGAAGAAATACCCAAATACCTTCGGATTTTGCAAGCCCGCCAAATAATTCTAGAGAGAAATAACAATTAGAGTTGATCTAATTTTCGTCCCTCCAATTTGTAGAACCCCTTGCCCTTATATAGGCACGAATCATGACTGTTAGCCAAAGATCGCATCTCTTGAATTAATCCCAATAGTCATGTCTATTTATAATGGCCATGTCTATTCATGCGATCTTAATAGTCATACCTTTTGATTAGATCATGTCTATTCATTTAACCTAAATAGACTCATCTTTTGCCTTTAAATCCAATAATCATGTCCATTCATATATCAAGAATAGACACACCTTTTGGATTAAAACCGTTCACCAATATTCAAATTTAATATCCATTAAATATTTTGGAAATGTTCCAACACATATATATCCAATGAAGTCGTAAATCACCATGCAAGTGAGAGATCAAGATCGAAATTTTATGAGAAGAGGAAACAGAAAACACGAATAAGCTGTTATTGCAGCGAAATTCGTGAAGTCTATAAAGCCTGAATGAAAAAGGAGGTCAATAGATAAGGCGTATTCAGGTATTTAAACAAACCGGTTGCATAAGCAAGCAGAAATGAAGTTGAAGCATACTATATATATCTCACACTAGATATTCATTCAACCAAACCAAACACCAAAATGGTTTCTACTTTCTAGACATCTTTAGTCATTACAGTTCATTACATAAAACTACGCTTATCCCATTAGAAATTAGGAAAAGAAATAAGGTTACTTATCGTCTTATCGCGTTACAAAGAAGTAAGAACTACGCTTTACCCTTTGATTTTATGTAGACCTACACTATATCCCATTATTAAGGTCAAATACTAAAATTGGCAAAAAAAAGATTTAACAATACTGAGAATTATTTATATAATCCCTTCCTGTCTCCCTAAAGGAGGATTGGTAGATTGACGAAACCATTTTCTTGAAATACTTAAATGCCCTTGTTTGCATGCGGTGAGTGTATGGTTGGGTAGTGTTGCTGAGGTTGTTTTGGTAGTTTTGCAGCCTCTGACTGGTGTTTGGGGTGTGCAGACCTTGGCTATTTTTTTTTTACTTTAATGGGTTTTTGGACTTTCCATGTTTTCCTTTCACGTCCTTTTTTCCTTCTTCGGTTCATGCTTTGAGTTTAGGTATGGGGGTGCTTTGGTAAAGTCATGCACCTGCTCTCTCTTCCTCTCCCCAAAGAGTCAGAACCGAATCTAATTTTTTCTGTAAAATATCAGAATCAAATCTGATCTCTCTCTCTCTCTCTCTCTATCTATATATATATATATATATATATATATATATATATATCTATCTATATATCACACACACATACACAAACAGAGAGAGAACCAAGCCGGAGAAGGTGAAGAGAGAGAGAACTCGAGAGAACTCGAGAGAACAGAGAGAGAGACGTACCAGGAGGCATCGTCTCCAATGAAACACAGTTCGGAAGTAGTCCATCTCCGACGAAACAGCTCGGAAGTAGTCCATCGTCTCTGAAAACTCGTCCTTGTATGCGATCGGCACAGCCAGGTTCGGCCTATCATCTTGCTGGACCGAAGTTACGTACGGCCACTCCGGTCGAAGGCTCAGAAGGACTCTCATAGATCTATCGACTGCTCAGTAGGAGAGAATATATTCCGAGTAGAAGAGCATGAACTCCGATCAGTGCAGCGCCGTGGCCCAAATCGCCGCCATAGATGAGAGACGGACGATGAGAGACGGTGAGAGATAGTGTGAGATCGAGAGAGAGATCTGTGGGGGCGGGTGTCGGTGGGTGAGAGAAAGAGACATGGGTGGTCCGGCGTTGGTGGTGTCGCCTCTGGTGTTGGAGAGAGAGAGCGAGAGAGATGTGAGTTGCAAATGATGAGGGGAGGAGAGTAAAGTTAGAGTGAGAGAGAGAGTGTGGAAAATAGGTTTTGCTGTGTAAAAGAAAAAAACAAACCGAAAAAAGAAAGGCAGAGAAAAAAAAAAAAGAACAAAAATGAATGGGCCCACTGGAGTTAAAGAAATGGGCAAGACTTTGGTCAAAATAGGTGGGGGTTTAGTGGTGCTCTGTGCACGTGTGCTATGCTCCGGGAGCTTCTCGGCAAATAGTAGTATATCATTTGTTGCCATGTATTTAAGGGTGTGTTCCAGAACACGTAACTGGAGTCACGTACGGCCACTCCGGTCGAAGGCTCAGCGAGACTCTCATTAGATTTATCGATTGCTCAGTAGGAGAGAATATGGTCCGCGTACGGAACTTGTAACAATCCGAGAGACGGTGAGAGATAGAGTGAGATCAAGAGAGAGATCTGTGGGTGTGGGTGTGGGGGTGGGTGTCGGTGGGTGAGAGAAAGAGACATTGGTGGTGTGGCGATGTTGGTGGTGTCGGCTCCGGTGGTGGAGAGAGTTACAGATGAGGAGAGTAAAGTTAGAGAGAGAGTTGGGTGAATTTATTGAGATAAGAGAGTATTTTTTTTTTTTTTAACCTCTGTCGAGATAGAGACTGTCTTGGTCAATATGAATTCTAAGAGCAACATTGTTAGTAGTATTTTACTTGAGGGAATGAGTTAAATAATTTGAGATGCGGTAGTAAATAATTCTTTGGCCTATTTCTGGCCCAAAAATATTATCGGAATCGTCTATTTTGTCGAGTTCGTCGAGAATTTTAACTTTGTAAAAATTCATATTGATCGGATACCGATCAATACTTGATCCAACAAAAAATGGGTGATTCGGCCCAACAACAAATCAAAGGTCTCTCGACAGCATTTACAATTTACTCACAGGATACACCAAAAAATCAACGGTCCATTTTCTGCATTTTACTCTCCCTTGACAGCATAACCCAACTTTTTTGCATTTTACTCTCCTTATTGCTTGATCAACCAATAAGAACTTGCTGATAAAAACAAAAACTAAAAAGAACTTCAACTAAAGATTTTTAGGACTTTTTTTTTGTTGTTTTTATTTAAAAAAACGCGTTTGTTAGTTTTGAATCTCACTTTTTACTTTTATCCAAATATTTTGGAAAATATCCACTCTTTAGCAAAAAAAAGTCAAATTTTTATTTTTTTTGCTAAAAAAAATGGTTATTTTCCAAAATATTTGGTAAAAGTAAAAAAACCTGACTTGTCTCTTCAAGACGAATTAATAATTCATAAAAGTTTAGCACAAAATTAACAAACGCGATTTTTCTTTGAACAAAGACAAAAAATGCTAAAAGAAAAAATGCTTAGTGGAACAGGGTCTAAGAACTCTACTATGCGTAACTTGTACTGACACTGTACGGATCGTCATGCGAGATCCAATTTTGGGTCCCATACGAATGATCCAAGCCGTTAATTAATTCTTAAACTTGAATATGGGGTTGATGTGGACCGTTGATCTAGCATTAAGGAAAGTAAAGTAAAATGAAAATAAGTTGGGTTATGCTGTCATGGGGAGAAAACTTAGAAATTGGATTGATGTGGGCCATTGATTTTTGCTTGGGCAATCCTAGCCAAAAAAGGGACAACAATGGACTTTTGAATACTGGAGGGGAGATGAACTCGGAAATAGGATGGTTTTTTTGATCCACGGGAATTGGGGGTTGAGAGAGTTGCATTTCAGAAAATTGATTTTAGGGTAAGTGGTACTCATGCAGCACATACGAGCTGTTAAAAAATGCAATTGACGGCTAGGATTGAAAGGTACCGAACAAATTAAACCAAAAAAAAAAGGAGAAAAAAATTGTTTCAATATGATCTATCAATTGCATTGTGCTGCATTAATATCACGTGGTATCTGATTTGCAAACAGAATTCCTCCAGCTTGAGAGAGTTGAATTCCTCCAAACAGAGTTGATTTGCAAAAAAACACAACCATGTGATCACCCTTATATTTTTGTTCAACAACAGCTATAATTGAAATTTGAAACCACGAAACAGCAAAGCCCCAACAAAAAACTATGTTCATTATTGTCGATAGGTAATTTTGTTTTTTCAATACCCATGTAATTGTGTTTTCTTTATTATTATATATTGTCGTTAGGTAGTATATATCCAAAAACATGCTGAGTGGACCCAAGATTTCGGGAAAAAAAATCAAAGTGACCCAATCTCGTCCAAAAAAAAAAAAAAAATCAAAGCCCCAAACAAAAACTAAAAATTATGTTAATCATCATCGATAGGTAATTTGTTTTGTTAATGTCCACGTAATTTGTTTTTTTTATATTGTCAATAGGTAGAATCCAAATGCATGATGAGTTGGTCCAAGATTTCAGAAAAAAATCAAACTCACCAAACATGCAGTTAGAGTTTTTACCATGCGGTGTTGTGTCATTCAAGTTTATCTCTCTTAGTACTGTAACGGTACACCCCCTCGGATGAAGTTGATCATGCACTCCTATCGGGTGACATTATAAAAAAATCCACGGTTGATAAAGAAGAGTTGATTAGAAATAAGTATTTGATTAAAAAATACCTTCACGAATAAGCTTTTCGTTGCGTAAGATCCCTAATCTAACATGGCGTGCTTCTTTAGACGGTTCAGTATCGGTATGGCATACAAATAATGGCCGTTTTCGATTGCGTCAAGCAACATTTGGATTAACATTCTCATTGTTTGTCTTGTAAACGAGACTCAATAAAACGAAGATATGGACCAAAAAAATGAAAAAAAAAAACAAATGAAAAAGACTAGATTCGGAAACAGCGGTGTGAATAACCAACTAACTTGAAATGGGTTGAAGTAGCGGTATCGACGATGGTAAAAAGGTCGAGGAGAGAGAGCGGGCGCGGTGAAATACTTTTAGTTCTTTTTCAATCGGACTTGATGTGAGAGAGGAAAGCTCTCTCATTTGTGCAATGCCATCGTCGGAGAGATTTGAGCATTTTATGCAGAGAGAGTTGGGGTGGGGTGGGGTGGGTGTCGGTGGGTGAGAGAAAGAGACCTTGGTGGTGCGGCGACGTTGATGGTGTTCCGGCGTTGGTGGTGATGGATCCGGTGGTGGCGACGATAGAGAATGGGTGGTGTATTTTGAAGAAGAGAGAGAGAGAGATGTGGTTGCAGATAGGAGAGCAAAGTTAGAGAGAGAGTCTAGAAAAGGGGAGCTAAAAGAGTAGTGGTGCGTGGTGGTCGGTGTGCATTTTTGTTTTGTTTTCGTTTTTTTCCCCTCACTTTTTTCCCTCTCCCCACTTTTTTTAATCCAGCTTCCCCTTTTTCAGTTTTTATCGAATTCTTTTGCTGATAATCTATTGAGGATGCAGACAACTTTCAGCAACAGAGATTCGCGACCTGTGCAGAGGGTTCCGCGGTAGGTGGTCCGTGACCAGCGCAAGGAGTTCCGCGACAGGTAGGTACGCAGTCAGGCTCACGCCAGGTAGCGCGCGACAGGCAGGCTTGCGGCCGGGATGGGCCGTGGGCCGCGGCCCAAGTTCGTTGGAGGGGTCCAGCTGTCACTTAAGGTTTGCCTATAAATATTAGTTACTGTATTCATTATTTTTTGAGCAGTTTGCTAGAGAGACTGTACAAAGAGAGAGTGCAAGAGAAAACTTTCCTTAGAGAGGAAAGAGAAGACTTGTGGTCTTTAGTTTTCTCGGTTCATAGTGGACTGGTGTGGCTCTCGGGGACGTAGACAAGTTGCCGAACCTCGTATATCTGTGTGTTCTATTTTTTTGTTCCTCTTTCTCTGGTTTATTTTCTGTGACGATATTATCCCAAGATCCTGAAGTGTTTTCGTTCGTTGTGAGTCAAGCACGAGGCTCCGATTTCCCAACAACTGGTATCAGAGCCGCGATTGCGGTAAGGGTGTTCAACAGTTTTCCGATTGAAACTTTTGGGCAGTCCGAATTTCCGAGGGAGCTATGGATTCAGAAGAAGGGAAATCGAAGATCGAGAAGTTCGATGGTTCGAATTTTGCCTTCCGGAAGATGCAGATGGATGACTATCTGTACTGGAAGGATCTTTATCAGTCGTTGCTGGGTAAAGAAAAGAGGAAGAAACCAAGAGAGTGTAACGAAGAATGGGACGTTCTTGATTGGAAGGCGATGGGGCTGATCCGGTTGTCACTCTCGAAGTCTGTCGTGCACAATATACTGAAAGAAAAAACCGCGTTCGACCTGATGGATGCGCCTCAGAGATGTATGAACAGCCGTCCGCGGCAAACAAAGTGCACTTGATGAAGATATTGTTTAACTTCGAGATGCCTGAAGGAGGTTCGTTTATGAAGCATCTCAGCGAGTTCAATACAATAGTGGACCAATTGATCTCTATTGGTATTGAATTCGACGACGAGGTTCAAGCCTTGTTGATCCTGTCTCAGTTGCTAGAGAGCTGGCAGGATACAGTTACCCCGGTGAGTAACTTGGCTGGGAAGTTGAAGCTTTTGGGCAGTCTGAATTTCCGAGGGAGCTATGGGTTCACAAGAAGGGAAATCGAAGATCGAGAGGTTCGATGGTTCAAATTTTACTTTCTGGAAGATACAGATGGAGGACTATCTGTACCAGAAGGATCTTTATCGGCCGTTGCTGGGTAAAGAAAAGGGGAAGAAACCAGGAGAGTGTAACGAAGAATGAGATGTTCTTGATCAGAAGGCGATGGGGCTAATCTGGTTGTCACTCTCGAAGTCTGTCACGCAAAATATACTGAAAGAAAAAATCGCGTCCGACCTGATGGACACGCTCGCGGAGATGTATGAACAGCCATCCGCGGCAAATAAGGTGCACTTGATGAAGAAATTGTTCAACTTCGAGATGCCTGAAGGAGTTTCGTTTATGAAGCATCTCAGCGAGTTCAATACAATAGTGGACCAGTTGATCTCTGTTGGTATTGAATTCGACGACGAGGTTCAAACCTTGTTGATCCTGTCTCAGTTGCTAGAGAGCTGGCAGGATACAGTTACCCTGGTGAGTAACTCAGCTGGGAAGGAGAAACTCAAACTGAATGATATAGCCAGTTTGATTCTGATTGAGGAAGTTAGAAGGAAATCGCTCGAGGGAGTGTCAGGCTCTAGCGGTTCAGATTCAGCTCTAAGTTTTGAGCAGAGGGGCAGAAGCCAGGCTAGGGGTGGTCAGAACCAAAACAAAAGCCAGTCGAAGTCGTGCGGCAAGAAGTCCCGCGGCAAAACACAAGTACGCGATATTAAGGGTGAATGTTGGAACTGTGGCCAGGCGGGTCACATGTCTTCAGTTTGCAAAGCTTCGAAGAAGAATAATGGTGACCAGAAGGCTCACATTGTGCAAGATGCACTTATTCTGTCAATGGACAGTATCGCTAGGTCATGGGTGATTGACTTGGGTGCCTCATTTCGCGCGACTGCTAGCAAGGGGGTCTGAAGAACTATGTAGCAGGCGACTTCGGGCAAGTATATTTGGGCCATGATGAGCCATGTAGTATTGTGGGTATGGGTTATGTGCAGATTGAAACGCAAGGGTTTAGATGGTGTTTGAAGGATGTCAAACACGTCCCACAGTTAAAGCGCAATCTTGTTTCAATTGGGCAACTGGGAGCAGCGGGCTATACCTCAACATTCACAGGAGATGCGTGGAAAGGTCTGCAACGGTACTGTGGTGATAGCGCGTGGAAAGAAAGTAGGTACTCTCTATTTAACTTCACATGGGAGTCATTCACTTGCCATCGCGGAGGGACTCGCTGGGGTGGTCCTGCGCAAGGACCGCGAGGGTCTCGCGGGGGTGGTACCATGCGAGGGTAGGCTCGTGGAAGGTCTGCGGCCAGAGATCCAAGTGAGTTCAAGTTTGTGGCACGACAGGTTGGGACATATGAGTGAGAAGGGGATGAAGGTTCTACAGATACAGGGGAAGCTGCCAGTTGAGTCAGTGGATTTCGACATGTGCGAAGACTGTATCTTCAGCAAGCAGAGGCGGGTTAGTTTCCAGAAAAGTGTCAGACCTCCCAAGCCAAACAAGTTGGAGCTTGTTCATACAGACATATGGGGTCCCACGCCAGTGCATTCTTTTGGCGGGTCGAGATACTTTGTTACTTTCATCGATGATCACTCAAGGAAAGTAAGGGTCTACTTCATGAAATACAAGTCAGAGGTATCCGAAATTTTCATGAAGTGGAAAGCCAAAGTAGAGAACGAGACAGACTTGAAGGTGAAGTGTATGAGGTCAGACAATGGGGGAGAGTATGAACTTGAAGAGTACAAGAAAGCCTGTGCTCTATTCGGGATTTGTTTAGAGAAGACTCTTCTAGGAACTCCGCAGCAGAATGGCATAGCGGAGCGGATGAACAGAACTCTGACAGAGCGTGCATGGAGCATGCGGATACACGCAGGGTTGCACAAGCAGTTTTGGGCAGACGCGATCAGTACTGCAGCATACTTGATCAACCATGGGCCATCAGTTCCATTGAACTTTGGAATACCGGAGGAGGTTTGGAGCGGTAAAGAGGTAAATTTTTCACACTTGAAAGTTTTCGGTTGTGTTGCTTATGTCCACCTCAGCGACAAAGTCAGAGACAAGCTAGATGTTAAGTTACTGAAGTGCACGTTCATTGGGTATGGCGGCGATGAGTTTGGTTATTGTCTCTAGGAAGAGAAAAACCGAAAGATAATTAGAAGCTGGATGTCATATTCAACGAGTCAGTGCTGTACAAGGACGAGGATAGCAAACAATGTAGTGGGAGTTCTACTGAGGATCGCGAAGGTTCTGCCGCGGAAGTTCCTGCAGGGGTGGTCAAGCGAGAGGATCGCGAGTCACCTGAGTACTTTAGTTTGGAGGATCTTCCAGAAAGCAGTGAGGATGAGTCGGGATTTAACCAGGTGGATGAGGTAGTCTCGCGAACAGAGTCAAGGGCAGTTCTAGAGACAAGATCTAGCTCACCAGCTACCACGGTAAGGAGATCAACTAGGGTAGCCAAACCTAATCTGAAATACCTTTTGTCGCTGTATTATTTGCTTTTGACAGATAGCGAGGAACCGTTTTGCTATGACGAGGCTTTAGAGGTCAGTGACGCTGTGAAATGGGAACGTGCTATGCAAGAGGAGATGGATTCTCTCCACTCGAATGTGACTTAGGAGTTGGCGAAGCTTCCTGCAGGGAAGAAGGCGCTACAAAACAAGTGGGTATACCGCGTCAAACAGGAGAGCGACGGCAGCAAGAGGTTTAAGGCCAGATTAGTTGTGGAGGGCTTTCAACAGAAAGAATGGGTTGATTTCACAAAGATTTTTTTTCCCAGTTGTGAAGCTGACCACTATCAGAGTGGTATTGAGTTTGGTGGCGACTGAAAATCTTTACCTTGAGCAGTTGGATGTTAAAACTGCATTTTTTCATGGTGACTTGGATGAAGAAATCTACATGAAGCAGCCTGTTGGCTTCATTGAGAAGAGCAAGGAAGAGATGGTGTGCAGACTTAAAAAGAGTTTGTATGGGTTGAAACAGGCTCCTCGACAGTGGTATAAGAAGTTTGACAGTTTCATGCAGCGCAACAGCTACACAAGGTGCCACGCAGATCACTATTGCTACCTTAAACGATGTAAGGCGAGCTATATAATTTTACTACTCTACGTAGATGATATGCTTGTAGCGGGGTCCTGTTTGCGCGAGATAAATAGGTTGAAGCAACAGTTGGCAGCAGAGTTTGCTATGAAAGATTTGGGTGCAGCGAAGCAGATACTTGGAATGAGGATCAACAGGGACAAAACTCAAAGGTCTTGAAGTTGAGTCAAACTGAGTATATTGAACAGGTTCTTGAAAGGTTCAATATGCAGAACGCCAAGGCAGTTGGCGCGCCTCTGGAAAGTCAGTTTAGACTTTCTAATTTATCTCTGGTTTATTTTCTCTGGTATATTTTCTATGATGATAGTATCCCAAGATCCTGAAGCGTTTTTGTTCGTTGTGAGTCGAGTGCGAAACTCCGATTTCCCAACATAATCATCCGAGAGAGATTACTTTTGCACTCTCTCAACTTACCCCTATATTAAATAAAAAAAAATACCCCTCCATGGAAAGAAAAAGGAAAATATCTACTGCTCCCATTATCAAGAGATAGAGTAGTTGGGTTTTGGCCATGTAATTTCTTTTTTATTGATAATCGCAATGTGGTATTATGATGGCTTTTTTCCTTGAGCCATGAATTTGGTTTGTGGTTAGTGTCGAAGCTGGGGACAACAGAAAGAGTGCAAGCTTTTTTTGGGTTTTTTAATCCGCAAAAGGAGCGGTAAAAAAAAAATCCGCAAAAGGACAAGTTTTGGGTAGTGCAATTTTTGTATGGCATGCGTGGAAAATGAGAAAATTTTCAATGGTGCCTGCTCGGTGTATCCGAGCCGTCTATTTCAGTTTTGGATGGCTCAGATTTGGAGAGAGAAAGTGTTGATGTGAGATGAGAGAGAGTGTTTTAATTTGGGCCGTTCAATACACTTTTAGACAGCCTGAATGTATGGCTCGGGCATCAGGTCAATCTGGTGACGTGATACTCACCCGACGCCCAAAAATTCATCGTGGAGAAGAAATAACTAATAAGGCGAGAGCTGGTCAGTGAAAGTGGATAAGCGTGCGTGGGTACAGTGCTCTATGTGTAGAATCTTTGGGTACTATACGTTTACCCATTAGTGAGTAGAGCTTATTTTGGATCCCATAAATTAATTTAAGCTATTCATTATTTTTAAAATTATTTGCTTAGTTGCCCTCGGTGAATTAACTCAATCGGATAATTGTAAGTTTGATTAGGGCGTATTTGGCCTAATAAGTCAAATGGCTTATATTTTTGGGTCATTATTTAAACTTTTTCGCAATTTTTTAGTTTTTAATATTATTACTTCTTCATGACTAGAGGAATCTCAAAAGTAAAAATTATAATCGAAACCTAGATCTTTTGAATAAAGTAAAAAACGAGTCAATAAGTTGATTTTTTTGTCTTCATTCAAAAAAATCTGGGTTTCGATCATAACACAAGGGGTACTAATCATTTACTTTTGTATGAAAAAATACAAAGGGTACTAATCATTTGCTTACCTGCCCTCGATTGTATAGTAATGGTGTAGCGTTGGTGGAATGGTGGAAGTGGTGGTGTTGTGGTGGCAGCGGCAGCAACATGGTAGTGGTGGTGGGCTAGAGCGATGGGGGTGGTGGTAGTAGTGGTGGTGGTGGCGATGGAGTGTTGGAAGTGGTGGTGGTGGCGGTGGTGGAGTGGTAGTGGGAATGATGGTAGTGGTGTAGTGGTTGTAGTAGTGGTAGATTGATGGTGAAGGTGCTAAAGTGGTAGTGGTGGAGTTGCTAAAGTGGTGGTGGTGGTGGCAGTGGCAGTGGCGCGATGGTTGTGCAATGGTAGCGTTGTAGTGGTGACAGCGCCATGACAATGGTGGTGGTGGAGTGGTGAAGGTGGTAAAGTGTTTATGAGAGTAATGGTGGTGGTATAGCGGTGGTGGTGGTGTGTTAATAGTGATGGCGGTAAAATGGTAGTGGAGTAGTGGTGGTGGTGGTGGTGGTGGTGGTGAAGTGGTGGAGGTGGTAGTAGAGTAGTAGTGGTGGTGGATTGATGGTGGCGGTGTTGAAGTGGTGGCAGCGGCGGCGGTGATGGCGGTTGAGTGATGGTGGTGTAATGGTGGGAGTGAGTGATAGCGGGGAAGTGATAGTTATGCAATGGTGGACGTTGTTGTGGTGGGCTAGAGTGGTATTGGTGTAGCGGTGATGGAATGGTGGAAGTGGTGGTGGATTGATGGTGATGGTGGTGAAGTGGTAGTGGAGTGGTGGTGGAGTGGTAGTGGAGTCGTGGTGGTGGTGGTGGTGGTGGTGGTGGTGGAGTGGTTGTAGGAGTGGCGTTGTAGTAGTGGTGGAGCGATTGTAGGGGTGGTGGTAGTGGTGGTGGGAGGAGCTGTGATGGTGGTATGATGGTTGAATTGAGAAATAGGAGGTGCTAACGGAAAGGGTGAGAATAAGAACCAAATTGTTCGGTTCAGTTATTTACTAAATTAAATCTAAACCAAATGTTGTTAATGAAATGTCTTCTTCTCTTGTTATGGTTTGGGTAACAATAAATCAAAGACTTTAGTTAACCTAAAAGAACAAATAATTGATCTTATATGTTTACACTCACTTAAATTTCGTTACTAAGTATAATAAAATAGTCAGCTTCAATCTTTGGACAAATAAAACTACAAAGTCTTATTCTATAACCACAAGATACATCTTTCAATACTTTAAAAAAAAAAAATTGTGTTTGAAATTTCATGTCAACTAAATTTTCCTCTGCCATTGGGTTTCATTATTACCCCCTACGTCTCATTTACTTTGTCTAAAATTCCTCCTTTTTTGGTCCCAAAAAAGATTGTCCATTTAAAAAGACAAAGGTACAAACTTTTAAATTTTCCCATTTTACCCTTCTCCCAAATTTGACATTTGAAAGGAGGAAGTTTGAATTTTAAATTTAATGTACTTTTTTTTACCGGAATATCAATCCCATGTTCTGACTCCAATTTTGAGAATGATCAGAAAAATTCAAATTGGGGCAGACTTTTGTGCCTTGTTGGAGCCATAAATAGGTTTCCATCAACTCCTAAAAATCACTCAAGGGTGTTATTGGAATTGTGAAATTTTGAAAACATAATCATGATGTTTCCTTAAATTTGTAGTATTTCGAGATTGGATAATGAAAATGGAACGGAAGAAGTAATTATAAGGTACTAAAGTTATACAGCTTACTTAAGCAATCAAGAAAGTTAGACAACTAAGAAATTTACTCAAATTTCATTTTCTTGAGAAAAATAGTGTCACAAATATAAATGTCACAAAACTTAACGTCAAAACTTTTCAAAGATGGACATCTTACTTATGTTTGTATGAAAATTTAAATTACATATTAGAACACACTTTGGTTAACACCTATTCCAGGTAAGATTAAACATTTAATTTGAAAATGTTTCAGAAAATTACCTCTAAGTACAGAAAAGTGACACTTAATTCCCATTAAGGAGAGATGAAATACTTAATTACCACTAAGTCCACTTTTACAAAAATACATTTAACATTAATGGAAGTGTCACCTTAGGGTTTTAGGGTATGCTAGGGTATAATGGTACCCTAATGGGTACCCTAAAATCTTAGGATACCCTAGGATTTTAGAGTTTTAGGGTACCCTAGGGTTTTAGGGCACTTTAAGATTTTAGGTTTTAGGATACCCTAGGGTTTAGGTTTAGGCACTTTCATAGGAGTTTTAGGGTGCACTTTCCTATTATTGGGTTTTAGCGGTTTAGGCACTTTCATTGAGTACCCTCGGATTTTAGGCACTTTTATAGGGTACCCTAAGATTTAGGCACTTTCATAGGGTGCCCTAGGGGTTAGGCACTTTTAGTATTTATGGTTTTAGACACTTTCATAGGGTTTTAGTGTTTCATTAATTATAGGAGACTTGGTGGGAATTACTTTCTATTTTCTGGACCTAGAGGTAAATTGCCCAAAATGTTTTCGCAATATTACATCAATATAAAGGTGGTTACCAATTCACTTTGTATAGTTGTGTGCGAGCATATGATCTCTATGAAAAGAACGAAAGTGATACATTTCAAATAAGATTGATTTGAGTCAATATAGCTATCTAATATGAGTATTATTTTTCAATCAATATAATCAATACGAAAAACAAACCCGGCGCGCAAGGCGCGCCGGCATCTGACTAGTAATAATAATATCTCACAGTCTGGCTTGGTTAATTCACGGTTTTGAAATGAAAATCCATGGACTGAACTGCGAGTCACGGTTTTCTGATTTTTTAATCCGTGTCCGGACCATTAATCCACGGACAAAATCCAAAAGGTATGGATCAGTTCGGTCCGGACTGGTTTCATAGTTCACCGGATTTTTTGAGCAGCCTTATATTTGGGGAGTGCAAAAATCACTCCAAAAAAAAAGGGATGAAATCACACAAAGACAGACAAAGTTGCTCTCTAGTTGCTTCCTAAAATGATAAGGCTATGAATGCTTTGATATCGCAGATGTGATGTCATGATGAAATGAGTTATGCATGACCACGATCAAAAGCCAAATCAGATCCCTCAAGCATATAAGTATTTGTATAGCAGATATTTGGTTCCTATATTAAATCTTCCTTTATAGATAGAGGCTTCGATTAATTTCTAGTTTTATCCACCAATAATCTTCCTTGGAATGTGATGCTCTTATCTGATGCTGTTGGAATGTGATGCTCAAACCTGATGCTCATGCTGTTGGAATGTGATGCTCCATTACTTTCTGCTGTTTTGTGGAGTGTGCCTAAACAATGCACTTCCAATCTCATTTCTGCTCTCTGAAGATGATAAAAGAATTTAAGGCTAGATCATATGGTGCTGCTTTGGTTCGTTTGAAGCTTCTTTTCTGGTATTGGAACAGGAGGCGCTCCGATTCTGATGCTGATGCTTTCCATGATGTGTTGCTCTCTGAAGAAGCTGACTGTTATGTTTCATTTGATGCTGCTCTGGATTGATTTCTGATGATATTAATTGGACCGTTGATGCCGCTTGTGGTGTAATGGTCTCTAAGTTTTGGCTGGTTGTGATCTATTGTACCCTTTGGCTGTTGAGAACCAAGTTATATCTCCTGTTTTTCTTTCAGCAAGGGTCATCAATAATAATAATAAACATACGCGGATGAAAATGGATGAGCCCTCAGATCCAGAGACCCTGTAGTGAGCGATTCCAACTGTCCAAAAGTATTTTAAACAGTCCGGATTAAAAAACAACCTTGTAGTGACTTTGCTCATTACAGGGTTCCCGGATCACCCTCTATATATAGATAAGGCCAGCATGGGTTCTTTGCATGCTAAAACCCAGAACAATCCTAAGTCCGTTTCACCCAAAAAAAAACAAAAACAAAAACACTATGTACCCAAATCAAGTCAGTTGTTTTCTCTATTGCATTGATCAAAAAACGATATTTCCACTCAACTAAAATGAGTCAAGGGGGTAATGACGATAAGCAGGCTCCCAAGATTCTTACAAAGACCATTGGCGAAAAGTTCAACGATGGTACCAGGAAAATCAAATCCTTGTACTCTTTCGCTCGCATTTACAAGGTGCCCGAAGATCTTCGAAAGCTGAACGAATGCGCCTACGTCCCTCGCCTCATTGCTATCGGCCCTCTTCACCGGAAGGACGAACACCTCCAAAAACCTATACAACACGTCAAAATGGATTACGCCAATCGCCTGTTGTTTCTCCGACTGACCGAAGGAATAGCTGACTCGAAAATTAGGGATGAGAAAAAAGACGAGTTGATACAAGAATGTGCGGAGAAAATGAAGAAGTGCACAGTCAAGGCCAAGAAATATGACGCACAAGGAGAAGCCACCCTAGTGAACATGGCCAGGAAATACTACGCAGAAGAATTAGAGCTGAATGACGACGAGATGGTGGAAATGATGTTGGTCGATGGTTGCTTCATCCTCGAACTTCTCTACGTCTACTACCATACCAATTATTGTCAGGTAACATGAACTGGCCATAATAACAAAACCCATGGGGATATTCCCTCAAGGGGAATTTCACTTCTCTCTCTCCTCTATTTTCTCTCTCTTACCCACATATACAATATAAAAAGTAGATATTTATGGCCGGAGAGTTTGATACCAAAGCAAACTTTTATCCAAATATTTACTCAGATTTTAGTAAATATTTGGGTAAGAAGCGAAGATGCTTTTAATTAAAGAATACACAAACCAAACTCAACTCCAGCAAAATTTGATTCGTAATTTTCCATTCCAAAAAGCAGGAAACAATACATTTCTTAAGTAAATGGAAACATTCTTTTTCGTAAAATGCAAACTTTTTGTCTCAGGTTCGTAAGGACTCGAGTAGCATTCCGCAGCCTATTAATGGAGGAAAGGGTGGCAACAAAAGCAACCGCAAGGGCTGCGAACCACTAAGGGCAGATCCTATTTGCGATAGCATTTTGACAACCAACATCGTCAGACACGACTTGATGCTCCTCGAGAACCAAATTCCTTTCTTTGTGCTCGAACATTTGTTCCAACTCACAGTAGCTAAGATCCCCACCGTGGATCAGACCACGGGGTGTTGCCCTGAGTTGTCGCTGGAAGGTTATGTCCGTTCGTACTTTTCGAAGTTTCTGAGTAGTCTCGAAGGCGGACAATCTAGCGGTAGCAAGCCGGAAACTAGTTGTTGTTTGGCTAGCGATCACTGTATCCTCTCGGTTTGTGGTTCCACAAATGAACTTGAACAGGGAAAGACAGAGTTAGGGAAAGCTAATGACTACTATCACATTCTACACTTAATACACAGGAGTTACATTCCTGGCGGCGAAGGAGAAGACCATGGAATCCAACTAAATTCCAAAAAGCATTGCGAATTAATGCTCTCTGCATCGGACCTCCACTACGCAGGAGTCAAGTTCGTACCCACTACGGATCTACTCAAGGTCAAGTTCATCAACAAAGGCATAAGCTGTTGGCAGTGTCGTACCCTCGCGTTTCGAATCCCGACCATCTATATAGGCAAGACCACGGAGTCGTTCCTTCGAAATGTCATTGCCCTGGAACAGTGTTCCACCAGGGTTCCGCGATACTTCACGTCCTACGCGAAGCTCATGGACATGTTCATCAACTCCGAGGAAGACGTCCGAGTGCTTAAAAAAATGACAAAGTCATACATAACTACTTGAGCACGGACGAGGACGTCCGTGATCTATTCAACAAGCTGTGCAAGGAAGTTGTACTGGAGGACTTCCATTTCGACATAGACTGCCGAGAGGCATCCGAGTTTAATATGCGTTGGCGGACGAGGGCTGTGAGATACGTGACTCGCCTGTTCGTTGCTTCTCCCTGGCCAGCCCTTGCCTTCTTCATGGGCATTGTCACTTTTGCGATAGCGATTTATCAATTTGGTTACGCGATTCGTGCACGGTATCGCCGATGATCATTAGCATTGTCCGTGTTTCAGTTTCAACTTGAACTGCAACCGACATCGCGTATCAGAAGGATTAAAATCTGAATTGCATCTCCTTCGGATGTTTTTTCCGTTTCTGGGTTAGCTTTGGCATGTTTGTCTGCTTTTCCCTTTCTCGATGTACCCTATCGAGCCTAACAAAATCCTTATTTTCGTGCTGAGCAAATAAAAATGTCATTTATGTTTCAACTAGAATTTGCTGTTAGAATTGCCCGTATTTCCAAATGTATAGTTCATATATCCCCAGAAGGAACTAGAGTACCTTTCAGTGATAGAGATAATTTTTGATAAGTCATGACAGGTCACCTTCAATTTGTTTGAAAACAGGGGATGAAAATGACAAAAACGTAGTTGTTTTAGATGCTTTCGAAGGCTCAAACATATTGTAAGGCAATGAACTGCTTTTTGCAACTCGTTTTCGGGAAAAAAAATTCCAAACCGCACATGTTAATTTCGAGACCGCTATAGATAAAGTAATCTGGTCCCTCACGAAGGCAACTTTGCAGCACACTAATTAATTCAGGGACAAAGACAAGCATTAAACTCGAGAAGGTTCAAATTTGTGAAGAGAAATTTGTATAAACATGAAATAAAAAATTTAGGTTTTTTTTTTTTTGGAGAAATACAAAGAAATTCCCATGAGCATAACAGTTTGCAAGATAAACAATCCAAAATATAACAATGCTTAGGGAGGAGCAGCCGCACTAGCTCTCTATTACACTACGTACCCAAAGCAAGGCAATTGCTTTCTCGATTGAATTGATCAAAAAACGATATTTCGTTTTTTTTTTATCCGCAAAAAAAAAAAGAATATTTCCGCTCAGCAAAAATGAGTCAAGGGGGTAATGACGATAAGCAGGCTCCCAAGATTCTTACAAAGACCATTGGCGAAAAGTTCAACGATGGTACTGAGAAAATCAAATCTTTGTACTCTTTCGCTCACATTTACAAGGTGCCCAAAGATCTTCGAAAGCTGAACGAAAGGGCCTACGTCCCTCGCCTCATTGCTATCGGCCCTCTTCACCAGAAGGATGAACACCTCCAAAAACCTATGCAAGACGTCAAAATGGATTATGCCAATTAATCGCCTGTTTCTTTGGCTGACCAAAGGAATAGTGGATCCGAAAATTAGGGATGAGAAAAAAGACAAGTTGATACATGAATGTGCGGAAAAAATGAAGAAGTGCACAGTCAACGCCGAGAAATATAATGCAGAAGAAGAAGTCACCCTCGTGGACAAGGCCAAGAAATACTACGCAGAAGAATTAAACCTGAATGACGACGATATGGTGCATGGAAATGATGTTGGTCGATGGTTGCTTCATCCTCGAACTTCTCTACGTCTCCTACCATACAAATCATTGTCAGGTATGAATTGGTCATAATAACAAAACCCTCCAATTTTTCAGATAAATCGGGATATATATATATATATATATATATACACACACACAACCATTTGGGATCCTAATCTTCTATGAGGATTTCCCTACGAGGATCTTGTGAGGCTTTTCATGTGGAAGTATTGCTACGGTACTACCTCATTAATGGAAGGATCCAATGGTGGTTAGCATAACACTCCTTTTCTTACAACAAAACGACGCCGATTAGAAAGCCAAACCCCAAACTGAGGGAAAACGGAGAAGCTCTTGACTTTAATTACACCTCATTTCTTCTTTTGCTAATCTAAGAAAAATAACTCTAATAGTTTGCTCATTAGACCTCCTTTCTTGCTTCTCTTTCACGTACACTCCCAGACCAAACCAAAACCCTCAAAAATTGGCTTATTGACTTATTTTCGTCTTTATTCACAAAAAATTGAATTTCGATCGTAATTTTTTTACTTTTTAGATTCCTCTCGTCATAATGAAGCAATAATTCCTAAAAAATTGACAATAAGCCAAAAAATGCAAAAAAAAATTGAATAAGGACAAAAAATAAGCCACTTTGGCTTATTTGTCCAAACACCCCCTAAGATATTTGCATCAATATTTGGCTAAAATTAGTAGTTGCTTTGGTACAAAGTTGAACAGAATTAGAACTTTTTGAATCGCAAAAATCGATCGGGGCCTGATTTTTGCAAATCTAAAGAAAAGAACTCTTATATTTTGCTCATACAAACGATTGAGGGTCATGACATTGGAATCCAACTCTCTCTCTCTCTCCAACTCTCTCTCTTCTCTCTGCTCTCTTTTTTCTCTATTACCCACAATGATACAATACACAGAATAGATACATATGTGTATTTCTTCTTGTAAAAGTGTAGCAGGCCGAGTCAGATGGCTCGGGCTGCACCGAGCGTAATACTGAGCCGCAGGACCGACGGTCCATCTTTACTCCGAGGCAATGCTAACAACGCATCGGCGTACCGACGGTCTTAACTCCCTCACGGTGACGCCGACGTAGCCTCGGCTTACCCACGGTCCAAATTTGACCCAAAGAGATATCTACCCGCCTCGGCTTACCGAGGGATGAACGTTTCCTCCTGATATCTTTCACGGCCAACATCTTCTCGGCTAGCCGACTCTTTGACTGTCGGCTCACATTCGGCTTTGAACGGATGTGGGGGCCATGATCCTTTCTCATTCACGTGGAAGTGCTACCGTGGCGTGGCCATGATGACGATAGTGACGTCAGCCGAGCGGTTACCAGGTTGATGGTACCACGTGAAGGGGCCAGCTCACTCGCCAAACGGTTACGAAATCCTAAAAGGTGACGTAGAGGGTACGTCAGACGACACGTGGCGGGCATGCGTACGATCTTGGAGATCAAGCTGGACGTTCCCTATAAATACACTGTTATGCCTCCTGAAAGAGGTACGTGAAAACACAACTCTGAAAACCCTAGCTCTCGATCTTTTCTCCCATCTTTGCAAGTGTTCTGATTCTTGCACCGGAGGACCATCCCGGAGAACCTCCGGTGTGGTCTTTAGTCGTGCCTCGTTTTGCAGGATCGAGGAAGACTGAGAGCGAGATCTAAACCCCAGAGCAAAGGTGATCGAACCATCCAGAAAGGAGCCCCACAAAAAGGCATCTTAAACTTTTTGTCTCAGGCCTCGAGTAGCATTTCGCAGCCTATTAATGGAGGAGAGGGTGGCGGCAAAAGCAATAGCACGGGCTGTGAAAAAACAAGGGTGGATCCTATTTTCGATAGCATTTTGACTGCCACCCTCGTCAAACAAGACTTGATAGTTGATACTCCTCGAGAACCAAATTCCTTTCTTTGTGCTTGAGCATTTGTTCAAACTCACAGTGGCTACGATCCCCATGGATCAGACCACGGGGTGTCCCCAGCCTACGTTATCACTCGCAGATTATGTCCGTTCGTACTTTTCAAAATTTTTGAGCCTCGAAGGCAAACCATATAGTGGTATCAAGCCGAAAACTAGTTGTTCTTTGCCTAGTGATCACTGTATCCTTTCGGTTTGTGGTTCCACAAAAGAAATTGAACAGGGAAAAACAGAGTCAGGGAAAGCTAATGACTACTACCATATTCTACATTTCTTACACAGCAGTTACATTCCTGGCAAACAAGGAAAAGAAAATGAACATGGAGGCAACAAACGAAATTCCACTTTGCATAGTGAACTGACGCTTTCTGCATCAGACCTGCACTACGCAGGAGTCGAATTTGTACCCAGTAAGGATCTATTCGACGTGGAGTTCATAAACGAAGGCATATTCGGGTGCAGAACTCTTGAATTTCGAATCCCGGCTATCTACATACGCAACACCACAGAGTCATTCCTGAGAAACGTCATTGCCTTAGAACAGTGTTCCCCCGGGGTTCCACGATACTTCACGTCCTACGCGAAGCTCATGGACATGTTCATTAACTCTGAAGAAGACGTCCGAGTGCTTATAAATAAAAAAGTTATACATAACTACTTGAGCACGGACAAGGACGTCTGCGATCTGTTTAACAAGCTGTGCAAGGAAGTTGTACTAGAGGACTTCCATTTCGACGACGAGTGCAGAAAGGCTTCCAGATATAATAATGATTGGTGGACGAGGACGGTGAAATACGTGACACGTCTGTTCGTTGCTTCTCCCTGGCCGGTCATTGGTTTCTTCATGGGCATTGTCACTTTCGCGATAGCGGTTTATCAATTCAGTTACTCAATTCACGCGCGGTTTCGCCGATGATCATTAGCATTGACCATGTTTCAGGTTCAACGACAACTGCTTTGTATGAACATCGTGTATCAGAAGGATTAAATTCCGAATATGCTTCTCCTTTGGATGTTTGTTTTTCTCTCATCCAAATAGTGTTTTGAACTTCAAATCACAAACATGTACCACCTTCTCAACCAAAGAAATATCTCTCTCTAGCGACTCAAATCCAACTTTACCTGTAACAACTTGCTCCATTTTTGTACAATATTATCCGTTTTGGACACCCAAAGCCCATAGACTTGATGTCACGCATCCCTGGACTACCCCAGGATGAGCACGCTTAACTTTAAAGTTCCTATGCACTTTGACCCGTCATCACGGCTTTAAAAGACCTTGTACAAGTAAGAGAGATCTTTTTCTTATAAACCATGACTTGCCCCCTCTCGTCCGAACGGAGCCTGCTATCCTGCAGTACTGCCGGCCACCGGAAAGCAGGGTGTCGCGTCACATTACCCTACAAAGCCCCTAAGTATTTTGATGCTAATTGGATAGAATCCGAACCGAACCAAAACTGAACCGGTCTTGCGATTTGGTTTTGGTTAGGTTCGGGGTTCCAAACATATAATATTGGTTAGGCTTTGGTTCCCAATTTTCTAAAACCATTTGGACTAGTCCAATTACTAGTTTAATTTCTAGATCAGAACCAGACCAATTCAAACAGTGTACACCCTTAACCACTGGCATGCTCAAGGCCTAATCTGTATGAGAGTAACAACAAAGAGTCCACCACATCACTTGAATCCAATTAATGAATGACTCACACTACTACAATATTGTTAAAAGATGACGCTTCAAAAAGTGAAAAGATGTCAGTTTTTGAAAAAACCGTAATTAAAAAGATTGCAATAGAGATAAATAATGTCAGTCATCTAAAAAAGTGTGATATAATATATTTATGATGTCACTTTCTAAAATAGTGACATAACTATTCGTTCTTTTTAATATCAGTTTCTCTTAAACTGTGATCTAATATATTTATGATGTCACTTTGTAAAATGGTGACATAACTTTTCTTTCTTTTTAATGTCAGTTTCTCCTAAATTGTGATCTAATATATTTATGATGTCACTTTATAAAATAATGACATAATTATTCTTTCTTTTTAATGTCAGTTTCTCCTAAACTGTGATCTAATATATTTATGATGTCACTTTGTAAAATAGTGACATAACTATTCTTTCTTTTTAATGTCAGTTTCTTCTAAATTGTGATCTAATAAATTTATAATGTCACTTTGTAAAATAGTGACATAACTATTCTTTTTAATGTCGGTTTCTCCTTATAAGTGATATTGAAAGAACAAAAATTTATTTTTGGAGAAAACGGCGCCATCTATGAGCGTCGTTGCTTTGAATTCTCAAATCGGGAGCTGGTCGTTACATATGGTATCAGAGCCTGTATCAACCGAAAATGTGAGACAGAATCTCGATCCCATAAGAGAACGTATGATCCTAAGTGGGGGAGATTGTGATGCCCTGCCCCTGGGGAGTTGCAGGTAGTGGTCAACCGACCTAAGGGCAGTTGGGACCCGTGCGAGGGGCTGTCGGATTAGTGACCAGAAGGGTCAATCGAGGGTAGTCCCACATCACTTGATGAAGTGTAAGTTGTATGCTATAAATAATATATCGTTATCCTATCTTGTACAAAGACTTTTAAAGCTATGAGGGTGCCAAAGCCAATTGAAACTTTATAGTTAAGCGTGCTCGCACTAGAGTAATTCCGGGATGGGTGGCCTCATTGGAAGGTGCTTCGTTCTCGATATATATCCAAAGAGATCACCCCAATCGTAGGGTATAAATGTCCAATTGAAGCATAATAAATCCGGAAGTCCGGGATCGTACCCAAGGGATAAATAATACGGCTTGATGGATTGTAGATGCAAGTATGGTTTCCGGCTTTTAGTCAGCCAACTTGATTTTTCGTATGCGTTGGAAAGTAAAAAGGCTAAATTAAACGAGAATAAACTAGATAAAAAGAAGGTTAGGTCTAGGAATCACTAGCGCCCACGACTCAAGCAAAACCACATTTTTCACCCCAATACACGGTTTAACCCGGAAGATAAGATGGTTCGAAAATTAAGCTAGCTATAGAATTTATTTAGCAAACACCTCGAGCGTCAGAGCTCCAAGCATCATGTGTGGTAAGTAGGCGAAGCTCTTACCTACACATAATCAAGGAGGTTATCACCTCGGTAATTTGACAAACAAATCCAAGCCCCACATCAATTTCCAAAACAAAGTTGCAAACTTTTTGGTGAAAATTGTAATTTTTACTCAAGCCATGGGGTGCTAATCACCCCATGACCCAACCTTATGAAATTACTCACACATATCTATGGAGATAAGAGTAAGCAAAAATCTACTTAGCATAAGTGTAAACACAAGCCTAAGAGAAAATTAGATATAAAGATAGATCGGGAGAAAATGAACAACTTTAATAAAGTCGAGAGTATCAAAAGTTAACTAATAAGAGCAGAAAATAAAAAAGTAAGAGCTGAAAATGAAGAACACTCAAGAACACGAAGAACAATTTGAAATCTAAGTCTAGATCTAAAAATGCGTTCAAATCTACTTTACTACGTGTTTGTACAAAATGACATCATAGGGTATTTATAGGCCCAAGGACGCGCTCAGAATATTCCCCAAAAGATCCAAAGATGCCCCCCATAAGCCCTCGGTACCGATGGCAAAGCCCTTAAAATGCTGATAAGCTGCTCGGTACCGATGTCAATCGTCTTGCCATCGATGCCTAGATGGTTATGGCTGCTGGCTGAGATAAGGGCTCGGCATCGATGGCAATATATTTACCCATCGATGCCGAGATGGTTAGTGGCCAGCGCCTGTCTTGCTCGGGCTGCGTCTTGCTTTGCCTTGGCCATTGCTCGGGCCATGCTTGGGAACGGGCCACGCCTTGCTCGCTCATGCCTTGCCTTGGCCAGGCAGCCTGCCTTGCTTTGCCTTGGCTGCTGCTTTGGTTTTGCTCGAGCCATCGGGCCGCACCTGCCTTGGCGTCGGGTTGTCTTGGCTTGAGGTTGTCTTTGGCTCTTAAAATCCCTTTATTGGGTGATTTACCTACAAAACAAGACTAGCATACTCTACGAGCAAAAGCAATTAAAAGCAACTAATTAGGTGATAAAATAAACTAAAACTAACTACTAGCGCACCATTTATTACATTCTCGGGTGCTTATCAGAAGGTTTGATGGGGTTTGGTGTTTAAAGCGGACAATATTATACAGGGCGGGAGCGGGTCGTTACAAAAGTTGATGGCTTTAAAGCACTTTAATGACATTTCACAACTGTCATCTTTTACTTTCAATTACGTTTATAAAGTGTCACCTTTATAGATATTAATGATAGTTTCAAACCGTCATTTTAAGATTTAATGACGTTTCACAACTGTCGTCTTTTACTTTCAATTACGTTTATAAAGCGTCATCTTTATAGATATTAATTAATGACAGTTTCAAACCGTCATTTTAAGATTCAGACTTTTAATGACAGCTCCATAGATGACAGTTTCAAAACTGTCATCTTTCATGTTTAATGACACTTTTAAACTGTCATCTTCTACGATTATTGTAGTAGTGTCATATCCACTTAAAGGCTAAGTCTTAGAAATGGTGAGTCACCCAATTGTATATGAAAGTACTCAAACACTTTTTCTATTTATGAGATGTGGGACTTAACGTTTACACATGTTCTAACACTTAATGAGCTTAAAATCATGCATGAAAGCTCGAAACTTCATAACCTTAAGCTCATGATTGGAAGCTCGAGATTAGCTTATATATTTTACAAGTTATGTCAAGCTTATCACGAACATAAAACTTCAAGCTGGAGCAAAGTTTGCACAATTGTCTAAAAAAGTTCTCAACCTCGAGCCAAGCTCGAGCACGTTTAACAAGGAGTCGAGCCAAGCTTGAACAATACTGTACTTGACTTGTTTGGCTCGATTAACACCCCTAATCCTAAGCTTAAAAATATTGATGACATGCTAATAATATGATCTAGCTAGTTTATTGGAAATATACATATATTTACGTGTACACATTATGCGCCCCTTGAAAAGAGCCTAAATAAATGAATTTGGCACAAGTCTTGAATTCGTAGCTTGTGTATAACGACTCATAAAATTTGAACATAAGTTGATCATAACATTTGTATGATGGATTTTTGTCGTGATGGTATCAAGTTTTGAATAATTGTTATGGATTTTTATTCAAATACGAATTTGATAAAATTATGAATTCCTATACAAAATGTAATGAATATACAGTGATTTAAGGGGCACATACATGCTAATGTGAAACACGACTTGTAAAATGAGAAAGGCTATATTACACATCTTCAAGAAACAACATTTCGAGACCACCATATTTTTTTTTTTTTGATAGGCAAAATAATTTTATTTAGAAATCTTAATAAAGGGTACATCAAGATGGGGGAAGGGGAGGAGGAAGGGGAATCTAACTAAGGAATGGATGAAAAAAAAAAACCGGTTTGGAAAAAATCCAAACACTCCCAATATGGGCGAGGCCCCAAGAAATACAAACACAAATCAACATATGGGCCTGACCAAAATAGACTAAGCCCAAAACCTAGTCTGCCCACAGCTAGGGCTATAAGTGAGCCGAGCTACTCGCGAGCTCGGCTCGGCTCGTTTACTAGCTCGAGCTCGAGTATTCGGCTCATTAAGGGAGGCTCTACTCGATTAAAGAGGCTCGTTTAGTAAATGACTAAGCTCGACTCGTTAAGGCTCGAGCCGAACTCGAGCTCGCCGAAACTCGGCTCGTTTACACCCCTACCCACAGCCACACCTAAACCCTAACACAGACAACCACCAACCGCCACCTACAAAAGCAGACTCCCACCGCCAAAAGCCACCACCACCAGCCACCCCCGCCACCAAAACAACACCTAAGAAGCGAGGCCCATAGGAAACATAGGCCCCGCCCCAAACATCAAAGCCCATAGGGTACTATTTACACCATAATTTAGCAAATTAGTCAATATTGATCGACTAGGTCAAATCGTGACACGTGTCAATAGTATTCTGACTAGTTTGAGCATAATTTATACATGTCGAAGAATCGAACGGACTGATCGACAATTAAAAACGTGTTTTCATAACCTGGGACACATGTCAGATGGTGGAGAGCAAGTAGATCGTGGGTGAGACAGTTGATGAAGGCAATTGAAAAAGGCGTGCACAATATGGCAATAACTACCTGTCTCAGAACGTGGAGAAAGAAGAGGAAGGACAAGAGAAATAACCGCTTGATTCAAATTTAAAGAGGGAATTTTGTCAAGTGTTTGAATTTCAAGTGGAGAAGACAGCCTATAAATACAAGAACAAAAGACATTTACAAGACCCATGCAATCGCTCAAAGGCTTTTACTTTTTTTGCTCTAGGAGTAGCTTGTAATGTAACCGTCTACTCAACTGTGTTTACATTATCGATCGAATAAAGTCCATTTGTTATTTTTCTTTCATTTCCATTCACTTCATTACGTTTGCTTCTAGAGAAGTCCTAAAATACAGTAAGGATCAAACTCCACCACCACAAACATTCACATTCCAGTACTTAAAATATTTCTCTGTCGATCATCGACCAGTAAGTAAAACAAAAGACAAACAATTTTGGCGTGCCATTACTTCCAAATTAGTAATGTGGCCCTCCTTCTAGTGCCAAAATTGTTTGTCTTTTGTTCTACTTACTTGCTATCGATGATCGACAGAGAAATATTCTAAGTACTGGAATGTGGATGTTTGTGGTGGTGGAGTTCGGTTCCTTGCCGTATTTCAGGACTTCTCTGGAAGCAAACGTAATAAAGTGAATGGAAATGGAAGAAGAATAACAAATGGACTTTATTATTCTTCAAATTAGAAGTCAATCAACAATGTAAACACAGTCGAGTAGACGGTTACGTTACAAGTTACTCCTAGAGCAAGAAAAGTAAAGTATAGATAAAAAGTAGAAGCCTTTGGGCGATTGTGTGGGGCTTCTAAATGTCTTTTGTCCTTGTATTTATAGGCTGTCTTCTCGACTTGAAATTCAACTTGACAAAGTTCCCTCTTTAAATTTGAATCAAGCAATTACTTCTCTTGTCCTTCCTCTTCTTTCTCCACGTTCTAAGATAGGTAGTTATTGCCATATTGTGCACACCTTTTTCAACTCCCTTCATCGACTGTCTCACCCACGATCTGCTTGCTCTCCACCATTTGACATGTGTCCCAGGTTATGAAAACACGTTTTTAATTGTCGATCAGTTTGTTCGATTCTTTGACATGCATAAATTATGCTCAAACTAGTCCGAATACTGTTGGCACGTGTCACGATTTTACCTAGTCGATCATATTGACTAAATTTGCTAAATTATGATATAAACAGGTACATAGGTTAAGCCCAAAGCAGCAAACCCCAACCCTCCCGGAACCCGATCGCCGGCCAAACACCCCGACACTGTCAGACCAGCCCCGAACCGAAACCACCAAATGACTGCAAGCAAGCCCTTTTCCAGGAGCCCCCGTGTCCAACCGAAGACCCAAAAACGAACTCCGAGACACCGTCGTTTCGACTTCCATAAACGATCTGAGCCAACCGACCACAGTGGTACCAATCAACTTCAGGACGCCGCTAGCTAGCTGCCGCCACCCACGAACCTTGAGCCGGAAAAAAGCACTTGAACCGTGAGACCACCATTGATCAAGTTAAGTCAGGTTCCCCACAGAGACTATCTTGACAACATAGGATCTCAGACTAATTCGGGGACAGAGTCAAGATTTGAACTCGAGAAGCTCTAAGATTGTGAAGTGATACAGGGCGCCTTATGAACAACAGAACAATTGCACAACAAAGATAGACACAAACTATAAAAGTTAGAGAAATGCTCTCTAAACTCTTTTTCATTCAATAATAATCAATAACTCCTTTTAATGTCACCCTACAATCCATCTTATACTAAAAAAACTAGGACCGAAAAGGAAACATTAAAAGAGGAAGCTAAATCCTGGTAAATTAAAAATTGTTTAATTAATTACCAAAATCAAAAGATTTGAGTTATTCCAATTTTTTTTATAGGAGTTATTCCCAAATTTGATTACGAGAGAATAAAAGAAACTTACCAAAACAGACATCACTTAATCACAATCTTCTACAAGAATTTATAGCCAAAATAATGAAAACTAAATATTCTATTTCTTAAATAATTAATATAATATTTCTGTTCTGCATCATGAAGAGAATTTTCATAGGCTATATTTTTCAACTTTTAGTTGGAATTCCTTTCTCCTATTCCTTTTAATAAAATGCTACTTTTGTCAATAAAAAAAAACTTATATTTAAAAATTTGTTGTCGTTCTTCTAATTATTCCTGACATTTCTAAAAATTTAAGAAGGAAATATCGAGATATTGCTGATATGCAAATTAATAGATCACTCCACAAGTGCAAAGACTTAGACTTAGTTATTATGGGTAACTTTTGACCAAAGTAGGGAAAAGCCACCGGTCCAAATCTGAGACGACTCCGTCAACTTCCACGACAAGAATGGAAACTCCCATTTGGTGCCATTACAAGGTACAAAGCCATGCCTCTGCAAGAAGCCACCACCCTTTCCACACCGTTAAAAGCATGGGTCGGCAAATGTTGTTCAGATGTAAAGACAGCAGATGCTTTGGGAAGACAGATCTCCATAACAAATATAATGATAAACCTGTGGATATCAACCATAACCGGATAAAATTTGGATGAAACCGGAATAAATCCGGACATAATCGGCATAAAACCGGACAGAACACACAAAAAAGAAAAGAAAAAACCGGTCAAAGAAAATCCTTCGGCCGCCGCCTCCCCAACTCGCTGCCACACTTCGCCCAATCTCAAACCGAAACAGCCCCACCGCCATCCCTACCACACCGGATCTGAAGTTGACAGGGTGGCGCCGAGCTGGGAACACCACAAAAATCAGATGTCAGCTCGATCCACCCAGTCGGAGAATAGCTCCAACTGCAGACTCGAAGCTCGGAGAAGAAAGAGCCAGACGGGAGAGTGAGGGATGAGGAGGGAAAAGGAAGGAGAGAGCCGGGGAGGAGGAGAGAGAAAGAACCGGATGGTGCTGGCGGAACAAATCCATTAATGGGAGGGACATCCCCCTCTCGCCGCTCCAAATAGGGTGGAAACCCTAGGAGGAGGAGGAGGGGAAGGAGGATGGAAGGAAAAGGCGGCTAGGGTTCAAATGGTCACCTTCAACATTGCTTGTCTTTTGCATTATTTGTCCCCTTCTTTCATAATAACCACTCCTTTTGTCCTGAAAGCTTCTTCACCGTAGCTTTCTGAAGATGACATTTACGGTTCATATTTCATGGCCTACCTATAATAGATACCTGCCATAATATACAGATCATGGCAGATCTGCTTTTGCAGGCCTTTTTTTTTTTTTTTTTGCAGGCCTTAAGATGACGAAAGGGCTAAGGGTCATGCTTCTCAGTATGATGATTGATCCTTGCCGTCTCAAGAGTGGTGTTTCTTTTGACTGGTTTTTCCCAAGGTTGAGGTTTGGGTGTGGCGTTTCCTTTTGGAATTTTGTCTTGGTTGGCATCTTGTCATCCTCGGGTTATTTTTTTTCCCTTCTGGTTCCTAGCAGCTAGCGGCATACGATTGTTGGAGTGATGGCGTGCCTTCTTTGGTGGGTATGCTCTTGCTCCATTTTTATGCCTTATGCTTATTAATATTTCGAATATTAGTAATTCATTTACAAAGATTAATACAATTCTTTTTGTCTGGCCAAAAAAAAAAAATCTACAAATATATCATAAAAGGATGGAGCCAGAGGGACAAGTCAATTTCAAAAATGCTATAGGGAGTGATAGCAGTGTTTGGCTCTCTGGCTGGTTGATGATGGGGGTTTTGTGTAGAGTCTGAGGTTCGCTTTGGATTTTGGCTGTTTTTTGTTGGTTTTTGTGGTTTTTTGGTATTCAGTTGGCATCTTGCCTTCTTCTAGATCTCGGGTGGCTTAGTGCCGGTGTGCCCTTGATCCTTTTAATCTGTGTAATCTTTGATAAAGATTAACAAATTCTTTTTGCTTAGCAAAAACAAAAAAAGTCAATTTCAAAAATGCTATCATTACATTGAAAAAAAAAACTATATCCAAATTATATGGATCTGCCACCGATCGATTTTTGTGAGCTCTCTCTTAAGTTACTGTTCTGCTTTTAATGACAAATATAAATAAAACGTGATTTAAAAGTTTAAAACTATCTAAATTTTTTGTATAACCATGATAATTCTTTAATGGAACGGGATAACATCAAATTATTGTCATCCTTTTCACAATTTTTGGATTGCAAGTTAGCTTTGAGGGTTGATAATACATTCATAGTGTTGATATTTCAATAGGTGTACATGAATTTATTTCGCCTACACACTTTTTACTTTCACATGCACTCCAACAACCCTCTCTATTATTCTCCATATTTCTTTTTGAACTTCTATTATTCTATATATTTGTATTAAAGTACTACTGAAATATGGGGTTGGAATTGTGTGAGTGGGAGAAAGAGAGAGAAAGAAGAAGAAAAATCGGAGAATTAAAGAAGAGAGATTGTGTGCCTAATACTCTACATTAAGATTTTTTTATTTCTTAATTACTTATTTCTTACTTTACGGGACAGATCATTATCTTATAATACATTACCTATAATTCAAAAAATAAATATTTATTTAAAAAATACTTATTTTAGTTAGTAGAAAACATCCTTAAACTCTCCAAAGGTGGAGAGGAACTGTAACAAAACTAAAGTACAGAGGAGAATATCTAGCTAGCCTGGTGCAACTTATATATACGCATGTGAGTGCCTCTCCATTTTTGGTAAACTTTTGCAAGTGGAGAGCCTTGTGCATATGCTCTTTGAGCATTCTTATTTAGCCAGGGATTGATCTTGAAAATCAAGACGCACAAGCCTCGCTTATAGGCTCTCTAAATTATAGAAAATGAACAGGTCCTCTGTTCCATTTCCCATTTTAGGGTGTGTTCTACTAGCTAGGAATCTGGTGGGTAGGGCTATCGTCCGGATTCATCCAACCCTCGGTCTGCCCTTGCCTATTGACAAAAATCGAACAAGACCATCACATAACAACAGAAACACAAAAATCCATGAATTTTTCATAATTTTGGCCACCAACAAAGCAAGATATAATTTTCAAAAAAGAAAAAGAAAAAAACAGAGCAAGATATAACAATAATACTAGGGACAAAGACCTTGACCCTGATGTGGGACCAAGAAGACTTCCAAAGTCTTGCTCTCTGAGGACAATGATCGAGATATATTTTTAATACACATGCAGGAGTAGATGATACATGGGACCTAGAGAAACTAATCACACATCAAATGAAATGTCATGGACCTTCAGAGGAATTAGTTTTCAACACCACTGCACTCGTAAATTTTCGGATTTTCCCATTATTAGCAATATTATCGGACGATAAGCTTAGTTGCACGAAGCAGGAGCAATTAAAATTGAAGCTGGTGTGGGGGAGCGAGAGGATATAGAAGAATCTAAGTTGTTAATAGCCTCAATAGGAGCGTTAATTTACATAATTATATCATATATATAGCTGAAAATATATATTCCAAGATTATTATTTTGCCACTAGCCCTAGTATATATATATATATATTCATGTCCATTCATAGTCTTTGTCCATCGCAATAATTTTGTGTATACAAACAAGTGGTGTTAAATCAATATTGTTTTTAAAAATGAATCCCTCAACAAAAAAATTTCGAGACAATAGAAATCAATATTGTTATAATTCGCGGCCTCAAAAAAATGTAGTAGTATCGGCGATATGGCCATATATATCGGACAATATTATAAATAGGTAGATAACGGTATCGGAGGTCCAAAATCCCATTTCGTGACAACTAAAGTTAGTAAGTAATTAAGCCTTTCAAAAAGCAAAAAACTTTAAGACAGAACGGACCTTATAACCTTATAGTGTAATAATTACTTTAGTGAAAAGGCCCACAAAGAAGAATTGAGACGCCACTGGGAGGAGAGGAGCATCAAAAGCAGCAGCCAGCGAAAAAGAGCGGACCCTTTCTTCGATAGCATTTTGACTACCTACATTGTCCAACCAAGGTTTTAAATAACGGTATAGAACACATAATGATAACGGTCGAGGTGTAACAACAGTATTGAACACGACTTACTATTCTATGAGAACTAGATATTCCCGTCTTTGTGATTGAGAAATTGTTGCGCCACACGGTCGATTAGATCCCAAATTTGTCCGTATTAGTTTGTCCTATTAGTATTTTGTCAACATGATGAGTCCGAAGGCACTTCCATGTATACTTTGGTCTTGTGGAAACAAATTGGCTAATTCTAAGCAGAAGAAAGAAGTCCCTAGGAAAGCTAGCTAACTACTAGCATATTCTCCATATACACAATGATCACTTTCTTCCACATCAAATAATGTAGAAGGAGCGTAGTGAATAATTCATGACTTCTGCATCATACATCGACTACGCCGAAGTCAAGTTTGTGCCCGGTTCGGAAAAAAACCCTAATCAAGGTCAAGCTCAGTGAACCTGAAGGCCCATTTTGGTAGTGTCATCGAACTCGATTCGAAATCCCGACCCTCGGGCAATAGAGCATTCATTAGATACATGTCCATGGACTTAGAGCATTTACGTACACCAACGAATAACAAAAATACCTAGGTTGCAGATCAAAAAACAAAAAAACAAAAATACCTAGGTTAAAAGTGTAATTTCAATTTCGCCTACCCACTTTTTACTTTCACCCTCCAACAATATTATTCTCCATCCTTTTTTGAACTGCTAGTTTTTCAGTGCCGAGCGGGTATTGCCGACGTGGGATCCGCTCGGCGCGTCTGAGCCGTTTGATACACTTTTGGACGGCTCGGATTGAAACATTTTCTCTCCTCTTACCCCAACACTTTCTCTCTCATTTTTTTCTCTCTAAATCTGAACCGTTCAAACACGTAATGGACGGCTCGGATTCTCGAGCGGACACCACGCGGTACCCTCTCGGCACTGGGAATTTTTCCCTATTCTCTATATAGTGTTATGAAATATGGTGTTGGAATTGTGTGCGTGCGTGAAAGAGAGAGATGGGAGAAGAAAAGTCAAAGAATTAAAGGAGAGTGTGACAATTAATAAATTTATTTGTCGAGGAGAAACTAAAGAGATAATACGGAGTAGTTGCCTTTCCCTTTTGGTGCCTTCGCTTTTGATATGTTAGTGTTTGGGGAGCGAGGCTCCGTTCTGCTAAGATTTTTTATTTTTTGAAGTTTTTATTTTTTGTTTTATGAGACAATTTATTTTCTTATAATAAATTATCTTTAATTTAAAAAATAAATATTTATTTTAATTATTAAAACACATCCTGCATAACGTGGTTGGATCTTTCCAAAAAATCGAAATTGTGGTCAGCAAAAAAGGGGATATAAAATCAAACAAAAGACAAAAAAAAGTTGCCATCACAAATGTGATGTCATGAAATGAGTTATGCATGACCTCACGATCAGAAGCCTTTAGGCAGTGAAAACTTACACAGCAGCATAATCATTCATTACAAATCAGATCCCTCAAAGTATATATTCAAGTCGTAAAATTGTAATTCATTTTGCAGTTCGTACAATTTCTACGGATAACCCTTATCGAATTTTTTTATACCACTGAGCAATTTTTTGAGTTTTTTTACGAGAAAATTCCATGCTCCCCATATTTCGAGACAACCATCACTCAACCCGAATAAAGATTAAGATAGGACAAATGTACATTAGAAAGATAGAAGCATTGAGAGAGTCTCGAAAAGTTCACAATAATCTTTTTAGAGCATACCCTAGCGGGTCTGTAAAGGAGCCCTGTTAGCAACAGTACCTGTCCTTGTAACAAAGGACAGCAAAAAGGCTCCAAGCCCAAATTGCACAAAGCTGTAAATGATTTTCATTTCAGTTGTGTTTTCATTTTAGTTGCATTTCCTGCGCATTTGTGCTTGTATTTCAGTTGTGTTTCTTGACTGTGGTAGTAGGGATAGCCAGCTCAGCAATCCATGTAAGGATCTTGTGATCCAATGAGAGCTTCAGGTGAGTGAGCAATAAAGTAGTGTCTCTCTTCTCTGTGTTGAGTGTGTTCAATTCAATAGATTTCTCTGTCTCTAGAAATAGATTTTTCATAGATTTTGGTATCAAGCTGTGCCCATTTCACTCGTTAATTTAAAAATTTACAATTCACACCCCACGATGACAGGCACCAAAAAGGCTGCACGTTGATAGACTCAAAAAGAGGCTATACGTGACAAATCTCAAATACGACTATACGTAAGGAAAGATTCTAAGAATATATAATTTCACATTGCTTGGGACACACCTTCACTCCGACCCCCAATATTTTCACTTGCACCTGCACACATGGGAGGGTGTGCCCCAACCGCTGGTATGACAAAACTTCTATAATGCTCCCTAGTAGTATGGGAATATAATAATTCCATTAAATATGGAGACATGATTTTGTCACTCTCTTTTTTGATAACGCCACTCCCCTATAAATGTATTTTTTGCACCATAAATACACTTGCACGAGAGTAGCGTTAATGAAAAAGAAAGTGACAAAATCAGCAGCCTAAATATGGACTCTTAAATTGAAAAGTAGGTAAATTACAACCTTTATATCAAAATCACTACCAAAAAATAGGGTGAGATTTTCCTAAAAATGATATGGTTTTAAGAATTTTTGACCAAAAAAACATAATATTGCTTCCCGCAGAAATAAATTTTATAATCTATTCCTTAAGACAAAACTTAATATGTTACATGAAAATACTTTCTTAAAAAATACTTACTATACTTGTTGAAAACACTTACCGCCTTACTAGCAATACTTACTATGTAATAAAAAAAAACACAATTTAGGAGCATGATACTCCCAAACCACTTGGAAGCATCATAGCTGGAGTATAAGATAAGGCCAGTATGGGTTCTTTGCATACTAAAACCCAGAACAATCTTAAAGTCCCTTTCACCAAAAACAAAAACTACACTACGTACAAGGCAATTGCCTTCTCGATTGCATTGATCGAAAGACGAGATTTCCACCAACTAAAATGAGTCAAGGGGGTAAAGACGATAAGCAGGCTCCCAAGATTCTAACAAAGACCATTGGCCAAAAGTTCAACGATGGTACCGAGAAGATCAAATCCCTGTACTCTTTCGCTCGCATTTACAAGGTGCCCGAAGATCTTCGAACACTGAACGAATGCGCCTACACCCCTCGCCTCATTGCTATCGGCCCTCTTTACCAGAAGGGCGAACACCTCCAAAAACCTATGCAAGACGTCAAAATGGATTACGCCAATCGCCTGTTTCTCCGACTGACCATAGGAATGGCGGATCCGGATGAGAAAAAAGACAAGTTGATACAAGAATGTGTGGAAGAAATGAAGAAGCGCACAGTCAAGGCCAAGAAATATAACGCGGAAGGAGAAGTCACCCTGGTGGACATGGCCAAGAAATACTACGCAGAAGAATTAAAGCTGGACGACGACGAGATGGTGGAAATGATGTTGGTCGATGGTTGCTTCATCCTCGAACTTCTCTATGTCTACTACCATACCAATTATTGTCAGGTATGAACGAACTGGTCATAATATCAAAACCCACGGGGATATTCCCCAAGGGGAATTTCACATCTCTCTCCTCTTTCTCTCTCTTTTTTTTTTTTCTCTTACCCACACGTTTACAATACAAAAAGAAGATACTCATGACTGGAGAGCTTTTTTTTGAACGGCTAAATTTTTTTTACTACTCCCTCCGTTCTAAATTAATAGTCCGGTTCGGTCTTCAATTCATTTTTTAAAATGTTAATATCTTTCAATCTATAATAAATTTTATGTGCAATATGGATCTCATATGATAGATCTCAATTAGTTCTATTATACAAAATTTTTAAAATCTTTTTAGACATTATAGATTGAAAGATATTAACAATTTAAAAGTTGCGTTGGAGACCGAACCAAACTATTAATTTGGAACGGAGAGAGTATTAGTCTTTGAAAGATTACAAAAGCACAAGGAGAGAGGCACCAAAGTGCCCAATCTGAGATCTAATCTCTAGATTGGCAAGATGCTAACCTAGAAAACACTCGGTACAAGGCCAACACATAAAAGGCCTATATGCTTAAATAAATCATTTAAGTCAAATGGGACACAACCCAAAACCCTTAAAAGGCCTGAAAGCCCAAATAGAAAGGGACAAGGCTAATAATTAAGCCCAAAAAAACATCCTAACCCTAACAACAACAACACCGTCGCCATCCAATCACGCACTGCCGCAACCACCACGCAACACAACCTCCGTAGTGCCGCCAACCAACACCACAAAGAGGCCAATTAGAGATTCACCACCACCATCAGAAAACCCGATGACACCAGAGAACCACCAACTCCCCCGCTGCCTCACAAGCCGTTAGGCCAAGTACCGATCGAAACCCAGGAGAAATAACCGGTGGAGACGCGCAAGTCTCGCCCCCAAAAGCTGTAGTGGGCGACCTGGCCCTAGGCACAAAATCGAAGACTCGATCCAATAGAAAAAACCCCAGCGATCGAATGCTACAACGGAGAACGAAACCCAGTAGCGAAGGAGAAGTGGAATCTCAATGCAATGGGAGAAGCAGTTAGTGAATGACGAACAACAACAAGAGAAAAGGGTTAGGGAGCCGACAGAAAATAGGGTGAGATCCGCTGACGGAAACACTCCACCGTGAAGCATCCGACACACCATGAACCCGCTGTATGTCATCGGTCCCAAAAACAGACAGAGGGTGGCACGACAACGAATGTCTCACCGCCAAATCTGCCGTTATTCATCATCAAGTACTTGCAAAAAAAAAAGAAGAAGAAAGAAACAAGAGAAGAAAGAGCCCGGGGGAGGAGGGTGGAGGCCACCTCCCCTAGGCAGAGGAGCCGAAGATGAAGGGGAGAGGTCAGGATTTTTAGAGAGAAGGGCTTTCGTCTAGAGAGAGAAGAAAACAAATTATGACTGGAGAACTTGATACCAAATCAAGCTTGTATCCAAATATTTACTCAAATTTGAGTAAATATTAGTAAATTTGAGTAAATATTTGGGTAAGGAGCGGAGATGCTCTTAAAGAATACACACACCAAACTCAGCTACACACTTAGATCTCAACCCGGCCCCAACTTCAAATACTTCGAGAAAAACACCCCAACTCTCCATTTTCTGGCTTAGCCCACTCCCATCTCCCTATTTACTCCTTAATTTGTCTCCACCATGGAGTTTACAACTCCAGCAAAATTTGATTCGTAATTTTGCATTCCAAAAAAGTAGGAAACAATTAGAATTCTTCAACAAAAAAAAATATGAGAATATTCTTTTCGTAAATTGTGAACTTTTTTTGTCTCAGGTTCAAGACTCGAGTAGCATTCCGCAGCCTACTAATGGAGGAAAGAGTGGCAGCAAAAGCAACGGCAGGGGCTGCGAACAACCAAGGGGCTGCGAACAACCAAGGGCAGATCCTATTTGCGATAGCATTTTGACAGCCAACATCGTTAGACACGACCTGATGCTCCTCGAGAACCAGATTCCTTTTTTTGTGCTTGAACATTTGTTCGATTTCACGGTGGCTAAGATCCCGGTGGATCGGACCACGGGGTGTCCCCCTAAGTTGTTGCTTGAAGATTATGTCCGTTCGTACTTTTCGAAGTTTTTGAGTCTCGAAGGCGGACAATCTAGCGATACCCAACTGAAAACTAGCTGTTGTTCGGCTAGCGATCACTGTATCCTTTCGGTTTGTGGTCCTAAGGAAGAAATTAAACAGGGAAAAACAGAGTCAGGGAAAGCTAATGACTACTATCACATTCTGCACTTAATACACAGTAGTTACATTCCCGGCAAAGAAGATGAAGAAACCGAACTTGGAATCGAACTAAATTCCACAAAGCATTGCGAACTAACGCTCTCTGCATCGGACCTCCACTACGCAGGAGTCAAGTTCGTACCCACTACGGATCTACTCAAGGTCGAGTTCATCAATAAAGGCATAGGCTGTTGGCGGTGCCGTACCCTCGCGTTCCGAATCCCAACCATCTACATACGCAAGACCACGGAGTCGTTCCTCAGGAACGTCATTGCCTTGGAACAGTGTTCCCCCAGGGTTCCACGATACTTCACGTCCTACGCGAAGCTCATGGACATGTTCATTAACTCCGAGGAAGACGTCCGAGTGCTTAAAAAGGATGGAGTCATACATAATTACTTGAGCACGGACGAGGACGTCCGTGATCTGTTCAACAAGCTGTGCAAGGAAGTTGTACTGGAGGACTTCCATTTCTATAAGGATTGCCGAGTGGCATCCAGGTTTAATATGCGTTGGCAGACGAGGGCTGTGAGATACGTGACTCGCTTGTTCATTGCTAATCCCTGGCCGGCCCTTGCTTTCTTCATCGGCATTGCTGGTTTTGCGATAGCGTTTTATCAATTTGGTTATACAATTCACGCGTGGGTTCGTCGATGATCATTAACATTGTCCGTGTTTCAGTTTCAACTAGAACTGCTACAAACATCGCGTATCAGAAGGATTAAAATCTGAATTGCATCTTCTTCGGATTTTTTATTTTTTTTCCTGTTTTTGGGTTAGCTGTGGCATTTTTGTCTGCTTTCGCCTTACTCAATATACCCTATCGAGCCTAATAAAACCCTTAAATTTGTGCTGAGCAAATAAAAATGTTGTTTATGTTTCAACTAGATTTGCTGTGAGAATTGCCCGTATTTCTAAATGCATATATAGTTCATATATCCTCGGAAGGAACTGGACTTATAAGTGATAGAGATAATTTTTGCCTCTCCTACACGAATCTGAAAAATCAAAAGGGATCTGTAGAAATGCTAGCTAATTTAGAGTAGTTAATTAACTGGTTGAGTATAAATTCTTGATCCAATCTGCTAATTGTTCGTCCAGAATCATGATCTTGAAATCACAAACGTGTACAAAGCCCAATGTTTGAAATTTCCCAAATAGTGTTCTGTACTTCAAATCACAAACATGTACCGCCTTCTCGCGTGAAGACATATCTCTCTCTCTAGCTACTCAAATCCAATCTAGCGACTCAAATCCAATTTTCCGTGTAGTATATCAATCCACACGCATCACTTTAGCTCATTAATTAGGGAGGGATTTAAATACCGTGGATCGATGTTCTAACAACTACAAACCCACAAAACGAAGATTAAAAGGTACTTTTTTTAACAGCAAAAAAAGATTAATTTTTGAAATAAGTAACCACTACAAAAAAAAAAAAATGTGTTGACTTATGGGGTATGGTGGCTCCCATCCTCATATTTGAGCTTTGGCTCATTTGGAAAATCTTTAAGATTTGGCTCAATCCACTTTGTGGACTTTTTGGAAGTTCTCTGGATTATGAAAATTCCAGGCATGGGTTTTGCATTGAATGATTCTCGCATGGCCATGAATAGTGAAGTTTGCGTAGCCTATAAATTGGGAGCTTTGCTCCGTGTTTTGGGTATCTCAGTGTGTGTGAGATCCCGTGATCAATTTGAATATGTTTGAATATGAATATGAATATGAATAGAGAGAGTATAGTGAGTTGAGAGAATTTCTTGTAAAGTTTGTATCCATATCAGAATATGAATTTGTTTCTGTTATCCGTAAATGTACCCGATTTTGAGGAACCACGTATATTTTGTGTTTGTGTATGTTTCGTGTGTGTTTGGTTTTAATCCTTGGGGCACAACACTATATAGTGACAATATTGCAAGTTGTCATAGAAAGTGGTTATTTTGAGACAATTTTAAATATTGTCACTAAAATTAAGTATTTAGTGACAATCTTGTCATGTCAGAAAGAAAGCGTCACTAAAAGTTAGTCGGGGAAAATTGGGTGCCACCTTTAATTAGTGACAAGAATTTTGTGGCAAAATAAGAGAGTGTCACACAAGGTCACCAATTGTGACAAAACCACCACCTTGTCACTAATTCTACATTTTAGTAACGGCATCTTCTTCTGTCACAAATTTTCTTTTAAGGAATTATTTTACTAAAGTAATGCCTGAGTGTGACAACCTATGAAGACCTCATCTATCCTTCAATGTAAAACTTAAATAAGGCATCCAAAATTATAAGTACTAATGGCTTTACAACCATATATAACAATCTGTAACAACCACCATCTTTTGCCTCAGGAGCATGTCAAGGGCACCTAGTATAACATCCCATGCATGGGTATGTCAGTAAACGTACAATTCCTTGTAGTGAGTGAAAATTAGAATGAGCTGTAGATGCACTCAACTTTAGATTTGGGAAACCATGTAAAAATTAAATTAGCATGCATTTGCTTATTGCATTTTTTACTTTATTGCTCATGATCGCGCATCTTCTGTGTATTGTTTTGGCTAGTTTCTCAACAACTTAGAACGGCTGGAAAACAAGTGAAATTGCTTTTCAGAGCCTAATAAGTCATGACGGATCACCTTCAACTTGTTTGAAAACAGAGGATGAAAATGACAAAAACGTAGTTGTTGTAGTCTTGCATGTAGATGCTTTCGAAAGTAGAAGGCTCAAACATACTGTAAGGCAATGAACTGCTTTTTGTCATTTGTTTTTGGAAAAAAATTCCAAACCGCACATGTTAATTTCGAGACCACTGTAGATAAAGTAGTATGGTCCCTCACGAAGGCAACTTTGCAACACCCTAATTAATTCAGGGACAAAGACAAGCATTGAACTCGAGAAGGTCCAAATTTGTGAAGAGAAGTTTTTATAAACATGAAATAAATTTTTTTTTTGTGGAGAAATAGAAAGAAATTTCCATGAGCTTAACAGTTTAAAAGATAAACAACCCAAAATATAAAGCTACAATGCTTAGGGAGGAGTGTTGCTAACTTTTCTGGTTTCTATCAATCGATGGGGATGATTCAATCGATCACGGGACAGAAATTCGACGAGACAGAAATTAATGCATTGTCTTTGTATTTTATTTGGACCAAGTTTATGTGTAATTGGGCTAAGTATTACTCACTCCGTCCCCTTTTTAAAGTCCAATATTCCATTTTTGGCTGTCCCTTAATAAGTGTCCATTTTGTAAAGTTAGTGTGTAAAAGTTGGTACATTTTCTATTTTGCCCCTAAAAGTAGATTCCATTTTAAAAAGTTAGTGAGTAAAAGTGTAATGATGATGTCTCCATAAAGGGTAAGTAGGGAAAATGGAAGTAAAAGTTGATGTGAAAGGTGTAATGATGATGTTTTCTTAATAAGTTGGAATTACGAAGTAGGACACTTAAAAAGGGATGGATGGAGTATTTTCTATTGGGCTAGTTCCTTTTGTCTTGTTATGGGCCAAATGTTACAGTAAGCCCAACGTTTGCCGTGTTTCAGGACTTCTTTGGAAGCAAACGTTGTGATATGGAATGAAATGGGATGGAATTGAAGACTTGACAAAAGAGACTTTTATTGAATCTCCAAGTAGAAGCACAGAATTGATAGGGTGTAGCCTGATTGACGGAGTACAAGTTACTTAATAATTAATCCTACTCCTAAAAAAAAAAAAAGATAAAAAGGCCTGTTGGCGTTGTTTGTGTGTCCCTCACAATGAGGCCTAAAAAGGCTATTTATAGGAAAACAAATATGCGCAAGAAATAACTTCCCAACTTCTTCATTCTCCTTTGCTTCCACTTGTCCAAATAACTTCCCACTAACATCAAAATGTGTAAGAGCATGCCAAGTGTTCTTTTCAACCTCCAAGTGTGTAGGACAATGCCATGTGTCTTTTCAACCTCCAAGTAAATAGAGATACGCCAAGTGTCCTGCACATGTTATTAAAATACAAATACAAATACTAATAATAATAAAATAGGTTACATTCCCATAATCGCCATCTTTCGGTCGATCATCGACAGGTGGTGAATATATGGTACAAACAATGCCCCCCCTTATTCATTTGGGTGAAGTGTTAACGTAACCCTAGTGAATAATGTAACTAGTTTTAAATCACCCCTCTATCGATATCGATGGGTGATAACCTTTTATGGTGTAAACATTTGCCCCCCAACTCATTTGGGAAAACCAAATAATACAGGGCAACCATCAATTTTCACATATTTTTCAAAGGATTCTTTTGGCTCGAAAACATGATTACAGTTTATAATCAAGGGTAATTACTACAAGAACCATGATGCCAAATAGGTTGTAAGCCTTGTGAATTATATATGATCGACAGAATAATGTTCCTATCGACAGGAGCATAACCTGCTATCCATGGCTAAACAAATTGATTTCTTTTTCTGTCGATATCCAAACAAATTGGGTAAAGATTGTCAGCCTTGGGTAATCGGAAAATTCAGAGCAAAAGGCATCAACATACTGGCCACTTTACTGCCATTGGTGGTTGTAAAGCCAATTTCCTTCCGATCCAAAACCAACACGTATCAGTACATTGGTCCTTTTGGTGGCCATAATCTTCAACAAATGGCTTAATTTGGCCAAACGAAGTGAATGGGTACCGGATCCATTTATTTTGTTTGGCCTTCTCACTGATCGATAGAGATTTTTCGGCCTTCTTTGAAAAATTTAACTGTTCAAACCTTCCATGTAAGGCTTAATGTTTCAACATCCCAAGCCATTTTGTTTTACCAATTTGGCTTTTTAAAGATGAATTTGCCTCCATGCAAATTCCATATCAAAAGAGGGCTATTTCGCATTTCATACTTGGCCACATATGTTTTGATTTTCTTGTAAAATCTGGAACGAAAAAATTAAGGGCAAATTTTATAAATGGTCCCTCTAGTTTGCATGAGTTCTCATATTCATCCCTTGAATATTAATTGTATCAAATTTAATCCTATAGTTTTCATTCCGTCTCAATTTCGTCCCTCTTCCTGACGCTGTCAATGAAACAAACGGAATTGAGGGGCAAAATTGTCATTTGCTCTCATAGAGGGACTAAATTGAGATTTTATGTAAACCAGAGGGACTGTTTCTAAAATTTTACATTTTTCTTTCGTTTTTTGCAAATAAAATTAAAAAAAGACCATAAGTAATGTATTTGACAACTGAATTATTTTTTATTGGGTAATCAAACTATATTTAAAAAATTTGTATTTATATTTCAATACATATTAGAAAAATATTAGAAAATACACAAATCAACTCCTTAGCTAATGTCTTTGTATCATGTTCTTATAATCTCCTTATTTTATTTAATCCGATAAAAAAATGTTCAAAATCCGTGTTTATTTGTTATATGAGTGATCTTATGAGTAAGTCCCAAAATAAATACACTTATACCTATGTTTTAATGTATTTGATCTCTTAATATTCAATAGTGTTTTTTATTGCTTAATTAAACACAATTACAAGATTTCTAAATACTACTAAACTTTTTCTTTTTAATCACGTGACAAAGAAAATAACGAGATTGAAAAATTCAATTGAAAAAAGATACAATACCAAGACATTTAACATAGGGGTTATTTTTTGATTTCTCTCATATTTTTTGTGATATATATAATAAAAACTTTAAAAAATTTCAACATATTTTGATTATTCAATATAAAATGGGATGAGAAATATATTACATATGATGTATTTTAAATTTATTTGCAAAAACAAAAATAAAAAATAAAATTGTGGAAATAGTCCCTCTAGTTTGCATGAAATCTCAATTTAGTCCCTCTGTGAGGAGAAATGACAATTTTGTCCTCCAATTCCGTTTGTTTCATTAACGCCGTAAGCGAGAGGGACGAAATTGACACAAAATGTAAATTATAGGGCTAAAATTAACACAATTTATACAAGAGGGACGAAAATGAGAATTCATGCAAACTAGAGGGACCATTTGTAAATTACAAATGGTCCCTCTAGTTTGGCCAAATATAAGAGCGAGCCATTTTCATTATTGGCTTATGTTTCTCCTCCACATCCTTAAAACAATATGGACGTGTGTATAAATATAAGCCATTAATATTTTGTTTTATCGGAAAACAAACTGTTCAAAAAATGAACTTGAAGAATCTTTTGCCTCATTGAAAGGCAAAACCTTCCAGAACCACAGTTATGGCTTTCTATATTTTAATGTTCACGGCTATAAAGCCCACAGGTTGCTTGAATTAATGTTCAACCTTTATAAACGACAGATCTTAGCAAGAGGCAAAGACAAAATTGATTACACTTTGAAGCAAAAAGTCACAGTGCCCCTGTTGAAATTTCAATGCACGATTGGAAACAGTTTTGGTTCTTTTCTGATGTAAACCATTGAGAATTAGCCAACGAATGGCTTTTCTTTGCATGAATAAATTGTCGAGCCTTGCGAGGCTTTTATTAATATTTGATCTTGCTTCTTCCAGAGATCATCCATATATGCAAACAGACTCAAGAATTGGCCAATATAACCATTATCCATTTCGATCTGTCGGTTCTTTTCTTTTTCTAGAAGATTCAAGAGTTGGCCAACATATGGCCGTTATTCCATTTTCGCAAAATGTTCAAGCCTTACACTCAAGGCTTTCATTTCCACATTTGAGTTTTGCCATCACTTCCAATTTAGTGATGGTGCGTATAAAACTGTGGCCAATTTGGCCATTTATATTTGCCCAAAATTGTAGAAAAGCAATGAACATTATCTACACATCTTAACCACTATTGGGCATATTTCAACCAAAAGGAATACAGATACCAATATGGATGACTTCTGAAAAATCCATACCTCTTACGAATACTGTTGATCAACAATCGAACAAATGGTTCTGGGACCCTTGTGGTTGACGTGTAGTGTTCCATAGGAGGCACATATCAGCTTTGACTAGTACCAAATCCAGGCGGTACATTGAAACCAGTGGGAATGTTTCCATTTTGGCTATTACCATATTGACTTCCAATTCCATTACTTCCACTAGTATTTAGAACTGGTTGACAAAAATTCATTGGCCTTGTTGGGCTAGGCCTAGGTTGACTGGACCGTAATGGAATTCTATTCGCTCCATTCAGAGGTTCAAAAGTAGGATTAGTATATACCTATTAAGGATGTCCCCCTGGCATATCTGAAGTTTCTGGAGTTTTCCTATCGTTAGGCAAACCACTGGAAGAAGGAATTTCTCCTTGTCCTGGTACAATCAACTTTAGTAGTAGAGTCAAAAGTTCTTGGGCTAAGTCTTCTTGTGGATTTACCAAAACGTAAGTCATAACCCAAACCAATTGGTGTGTCATTACTTCCAAATTAGTAATGTGGCCGTCCTTCTAGCGCCAAAAATTGTTGCTAACTTTTCTGGTTTCTATCAATCGATGGGGATGATTCAAACGACGGAACAGAAATTGGTGTTTGTTGGAATGTGGGTGGTTTGTGAAGTGGAGTTTGGTTCTTTGCCGTGTTTCAGGACTTCTTTGGAAGCAAACGTTGTGATATGGAATGAAATGGGATGGAATTGAAGACTTAACAAAAGAGACTTTTATTGAATCTCCAAGTAGAAGCACAAAATCGATAGGGCGTAGCCTGATCGACGGAGTACAAGTTACTTAATGATTAATCCTACTCCTAGAAAAGAAAAGATAAAAGGCCTGTTGGCGTTGTTTGTGTGTCCCTTACAATGAGGTCTAAAAAGGCTATTTATAGGAAAACAAATATGCGCAGGAAATAACTTCCCAACTTCTTCAATACTCTTCATTCTCCTTTGCTTCCACTTGTCCAAATAACTTCCCACTAACATCAAAATGTATAGGAGCATGCCAAGTGTCTTTTCAACCTCCAAGTGTGTAGAACAATGCCATGTGTCTTTTCAACCTCCAAGTAAATAGAGATATGCCAAGTGTCCTGCACATGTTATTAAAATACAAATACAAATACTAATAATAATAAAATAGGTTATATTCCCATAATCGCCATCTTTCGGTCGATCATTGACAGGCGGTGAATATATGGTACAAACAAGGAGCAGCCGCACTAGCTCTCTATTACAAAATGGATCACTAGCTCTATTACAAAGCGGGTTAATTCTTATAACTGTTGTCAGTGTTGTGTGATGCACAAAGCTTGTTAGCACCCGCCTAGCAATACAATGGGCTACATCCTTGCACTCTACCTTGGTAATCCTGCAAAAAGAGAGCTTTGAGATCGAGTGGCCAAAAGAGTGCGCAACAAACTTTGTCAGAAAAGTGACATCAAACGGAATATTCAAGTCCGTGGATTTAAGTAATTGATTTTCAAAAACTTCAGTGGGTTCAAATTTTTTTAGGTTTTTTTGGCTCATATGATTGAAGTGGAACTGTAGAGGTCTTGGTCAACATGGGTAAGTAAGCATTCAATAGGCTGGGATGTTAATGTTTCGAAGCTTGGGATGCAAAATATGGCTGGATTTCACTATCGTTGGGCCTTCAATATTAAAGACTCACAGCTTGGCTTAATACGGGAGGCAATCAATCAATCTCTGCTTCTATACAGGAAAGCCATGTATGCATACCGAAGTGTGGAGGATTTTAGGTGGAGGATTTATTCGGTTTATTCGGTGGAGGATTTTAGGAGCTTTCTAGGTGGAATCCGTAAGTTGAAACTTTAAGTTTGTCTTGAGGTGTTATCTCATCCAACTTTCCGTTGGATGATTTTTCTTCTTTCTTGTTTTGTTTTTGAGGTGTGGTGAGCAAGTTTGACTCACTGTTGTTTTCTTCTACTCGATGTACCCATTTCGAGCTAATAAAAATTTTTCATTTGCCGAGCAAAAAAAAAAGTGTGGAGAGAGAAGTAATAAGGGTGGCCTTTTGTCCTTATCAAAAGTTGTTCTTTGGGTGGTGAGAGTTGGTCTACAAGGAGTTGGGTTCTGTAATTTAGCTTCATTTACTTATTATTTCTCACATAGACGATGTTAAAGCATCCACCTCAAAACAAACTCGTAATGAGTGGAGAGACCACCTAGACTCATACAGGGCCGGCTCAAAAATTTTGGAAGCCGGAAGCGAATCTCTTAAATGAGGCCTCCCTATTTTTTTTTATACAAAAATGGTCTACAAAAAGTCTCATAAAAAAACCCATTACAAAAGAGTAATTCCACCATTATAATAAAAAAAAAACCATTACTCCTCAGGCGATTCTTTTCTTCTTCTTCTTTTTTTGATCGTCCTAGTGTTTCTAATGAGTAATTCTACCGTCTGGGCCTATTTTGTGGCTCCTAAATTTCAATTGGACATATTTTGTGTAAAGGAGGTGATAGGCGCACAATATCATAGATATAAGCGCCTAAGTAGGGCAAGTTAGCGCATTAGATGCGCGGTTTATCTCATTTTTCCACTTGATGCCGCTTTTTCCTTGGTTTTTGTGTTCTTGGTTAATTTTAGGAAATAAGGCGGTTGTGTCGCCAAGCATGGTTGGCGAAGTGAGGGAATCATTGGACGTGCGTGCGTGGCAAGAGAATTCAGTCAAGGCGAGCATGAAAGGGCTTGGATTCCCACGAAAAGAACGCGTATTGATACTAGGAATGTTAGTATTGATACGGATGAGTTAAAACTTGTCCAGGGGAATTCGTATCAATACTGAGCTTGTTAGTATCGATGCTTTTGTTAGCATATGCATATCAATACAGCATTTGTTAGTATTGATACGCGTCCGTTAACTCCGGAATTCCCTTTTCCCGTCTCTATTTTGGAATTACTTGGTTGGGAGGTAGGATTAGTATAAATACTTAACAGTTTTAGTTTATTAGGTTACGATTTTTTTTAAGCACTGCTTAGCTTTTGGAGATTTTGGATTCAAAGTTTTGTTCTTGAGTTTTCTTGTTCTTCCATTCAGAATACATCATTCAGAGATTCGTTTCAGGTTTTCTTATTTATTAAAGTCTTTTGTTCTCCTTTATTTGTTTTGAATCTTTGGTTCCCGTTATTTAATTTTATAAATTTTAAGAAGCATGATTAATTCTAGAGTTTTATTCCTTTTATTTTTATCAATGAGTGAGTAGTCGTATAGGTAGGGTCGCGGGGTGATTAGCACGCCATGATCAGTTCGGGCACTGCTCCTGTTTTCAAACAATGAAAAAAGTAATTTTAGGTTAATAAGAACATTCGTTAGACGAACCCGGGGCATCGTCGGAGCCCATGTGAACGGGGGAATGGGGGTCCAAAACTCATTCTTCGCTGCGCATGGGTATACGGCGACCATAAAGGTTCGCATCTTTTGGGATATCTTTTCCAAACTAAAGTTAAATGTTTTTAAGAACGCTGAATGGAGCAGGCTAATCCGGACTGGTTACGAATGCTATGAACTCTACGACCGTACCTCCTTTTAATTATCTGAATAGTACAATCAATTTCTTTGTTTTAGTTGATCTCTCAATCAAACCGACAAAGGGTGGCTACCTAAGAGCCGTTTAAACTATAATAACCCGAGTTTTTAGTCAACTCACGTTTCAGTCTCTGTGGATTCGACTCCGGACTTACCGGATATTGTGCTACGTCGGTCTCTGCCCTACGCTTGGGGCAACCCATTATTTTAGGACTAGGAAATCGTCAAGCAGGAGGCTTAGTTCAAAAAAAATTTGGGCCATACATACATACATATATATATATAGGGATCCTATAATTTTGAGGGCTTTCGTTCTAAACATTTTTTGGGGGATCGAAGCACGTGCTTCCTTGGCCTCTCCCTTTAGCCGGCCCTGGGCTCATATACTAGATTTTTGGAGGAGATAATTCACCGACGTGGGACAATTTCCAACACTCTCCCTCATGTGCAACTCCCGACTCACACGTGGAGAGGTTAACAAAAGGATCCAGAACACATGGCTCACAATAAAATAAAGTGCAACTATGACACAAATAAAAAAAAAAGCCTCTGAAAATCTAGCTTTGATACCATATTGGTACTTTTTCTACATCCAGTGAGTTCCATTCTTCCTTTTGGCAGCTTTCCTATGGTATTAGGTAGAAGGAAAATGTAAAAGCAACCCCTGGGATTTTGATCAGTAGAAAGTGTAAAAATGCGTACTGAAGCGTGTGAAAGAGTATTGAAAATTATAAAAGTATATATAATGTTTTCTTTGTCATTTTCTTCGGCTTTTTTGACATTTTCTTAGACGAATTAACAGCCCATTGGACTTTTTCGATTACCATATATCCCTAAAAGTGTAAAAGGTATATATTGGAGTGTGTTAATTCTTTTCTTTTTGTTATCTCATCCAATGTTTGGGCACGGCCGGCCTGACATTGCCAGGCCTAAGACGAGTTTCGAAGAAGGGATCATGCATGTTTTAGAAAACCCACTGATGAAAGATATTGCCTACAACGTATTCATTATATGAAGTTTGTGATGACCCTTTCATATGAAAATGAATAGCGACACCACTAGAAAAATAAATAAAGATCTTGGTCATCTAGTGTGGTCTTTGATTTTTAATCTCGCATTCAAAACCATAGTATATCAAGGTGTAACTAAAAGTCCATAGCTTTTAACGACGGGATAGAACTGTGATTAAAACTCATTAAACATGTGACTAAAATGGTAAAAACCGTGATTAAAAATGATAAAATCGTGACCTTTAACAACTTAACATCTTCGTTTTATTGTAAAACCGTGGTTGTTTAGAGAGAAATAATCTCAGTTTTTGGACCTTTAAACATTAAAATTAATATATATATATATATTTCAAATGTCATTTTGAACCTTTAAACATTAAAATTAGCAATTTTGATAAATATGAAAGTTGTAACCCTTTGTTTTATTGTTCAAACCCAATTTGAATTATCTCTATTGAAGTTCTAAACAAAGAGTTATGCTTCAAATATATTTGGCAACAAAACGCAAACTTCATAAATTTTTTCACCAAAGGTACCCATTTGGTGACGAAATACATTTTCATCGCCGAAGGCACCTCATTTGGCTACAAAATATTTTTTGTAGCACAGTTGAGAGAGAGAGGAACGAAAATGGAGAACGGAATTTTGAAGTCGATCATGACATTTGTTCAAGGGTATCGCGCGTGGAGTCGATTAAGGGGTAAGAGAGTTTCAACTTTTTCTATATGAGAGTTTTCATCTCAGTAAATAAAAAAACGTGATGTATTCTCTAACAACAACCATCTTTTGTCTCACCTCATCTCAATAGCATGTCAAGCGCACCTGGTATGACATCCCATGCATGGATACGCCAGTAAGTGTACTATTCCTTGTAGTGAGTGAAAACAAGAATGAGCCGTAGATGCACTCAACTTTAGAGTTGGAAAACCATGTAAAAATTAGTGTGTGTTTGCTGATTGCATTTTTTACTTGATTGTTCATCGCGCATCATATGCGTATTGTTTCGGCCAATTTCTCAACAGCTGAGAACAGCTGGAAAACAAGTGAAACTGCTTTTCGGAGCCCTATAAGTCACCTTCAATTTATTTGAAAACAGCGGATAAAAATGACAAAAACGTAGTTATTGTAGATGCTTTCGAAAGTAGAATTCGGCCTCAAACATACTGTAAGCTTTTCGTCAATTATTGTTTTGAACAAAACTTCAAATCACACGTCATTCGAGACCACTGTCGATAAAGTAAAGTCAGACCACTCACAAAGGCAACTTTGCAACACTAGTGACCTTGTTCGGTTTTAAATTTTGAATTCTAATCAGTATTCTATTTTTTTCAATCATTACTCTCATTTTTTTCTCTATCTCTTTCCAATTAGTACCTATATTTCTAATCATTACTCTATTTTTCTCTATACTCATTATCTGCAAACCCAAATCCAAAATCCCAAAACAAACGGGGTCATTTCACACTAATTCAGGGACAGAGACAAACATTGAACTCGAGAAGATTCAAATTTGTGAAGAGAATTATTTGTAAACATGAAATAATTTTTTTTTTTTGAGAAACATAAAGAAATTCGTATATAAGCATAACAGTTTACACGATAAACAACCCAAAATATAGACCTACAATGATTAGGGAGGAGCTGCACTAGCACTATTAAAAAATGGATCACCAGCTCGATCTATTACAAAGCGGGTTAATTCGTGTAAGTGTGTGGTGCACAAAGCTTGTTAGTGTCCGCCTAACAAGACAATGAGTTTGATGTACATCCTTCGCTCTGCCTTTGTAATCCTGCAAAAAAGAGAGCTTCGAGATCACATTCCCAAGAGTGGTCAACAAAAATTTGTCAAAAAAGTAATATAAAAGGGGATATTGTTGAAGTCCAAGGACTTAGTTAATGTCACTGTCAGGGTAATTTTGACCGTAGTAAGGTACAAATGGTCACCTTCAATTTCGTAGATAAAAACATACAAAGGTCTTGCTGACGATCACCCACCAAGTGATGGATAATATGTACTGTATATATTGTCACATAAGTTGGAATCGCTGTAACATCTCGCCAACAACAATACTTTCACGAATATTAAGATATTTTTTCGAATATCTATATTTTATTATCCATCGCCTCGAGGATTGTGTTTAACATTTTTCATCGTACAAAGGACAAACAAAGATAAAAGTTCTTCTAGCTGATAACAAAGTGTGTTAAGCTAATCATGAAGGTGATGATTCTCGACATACTTATCGATAGTATGGGATCGATATTGTTCACATTAGTACAATAGATCCTTCAACTAGACGAAGGACTTTTTCCTTTTTTGACAACTCAGGCGTTTGGGACAAATAATTAAGCGCATCTCGACTAATTTTCACTACAACAAAATAGGTCAAAGACGAGGAAATTTTTTTGTCGGCAATTACATGATTTTCGTCGCCAAACTAATTACCGACGAAAAATTTCATCGTCCCCGTTCGTCGTTTTTTGTTGGACGAGAAAGACCCCTGACAACGATTTTTTTTTCGTCGGCCTTTTTTGGTTTTGGCGACGAATTTTTTCGTCGTCTATTTCGATTTTGGGCGACGAAACTTTTTCGTCGGCGTTGGTTTTTTTTGGCGACGAAATTTTTCGTCGGCGATTGTGTTTGCAACGAAAAAAAACTTCCACCCTTATGCTCTCTTTTTTTGCTCCCAGTGGGTTTCGAACTCATGACCTTGCGCCTATAATGACCAAGCCCTTACCACTACACCAATACACAATCTATTACTAGAAGGCTAATATTTATTATATATACTATTTCTAATTCGCTTTTTTTTTCCCGAAACCACCACCACCACCGTGCCTCCACCACCACCACAATCACCACTCCGCCGCCGCCACCACCACCACCACAATCACCACTCCACCACCACCACCACCACAATCACCATTCCACCACCACAGCAACAATCACCGCAACCACCACCACCACCATTCCTACAAATCCACCCAGGCCACCCCACCACGCCGCCACCGCCGCCAATGGATAACTATCGAAATTTTTTAAACTAAACTATGTATAATATATATTACCTTTTTATGATTAAATTTTAAACTAAACTATGTATATTTTATTTAATATGTATATTTCTATTTATTTTTTATGCCAAATAATATATAAAAATTATAAAATAATCAGCCGAAAAATTCGGTCAATGCCGACGAATTCCAAAATTTTGACGCTAAAAGCCAACCTTTGTCGACGAATTTTTTTCCCTCGCTAAATAGCTCCCCTAAGACGACGAATTTTGAATTCCTCGCTAAAAAGCTGCCCTATGACGACGAATTTGGGATTTTCTCGCCAAAAATTTGCATTTGGCGACGAAATTATTTTCGTCGCCAAAAACTATGCCTTCGATGACGAATTTTTTTCCGTAGCCAATAGCGCCCCTTTGGCGACGAAAATAACTTTCGTCGCTAATTTTCGTCGCCATAGACCAACTTTGTTGTAGTGTTTGGAGGACCAACTTGGCCGTTCACTGATGAATGCCTCATTAAAACTGGAAAAAATTTCACGAATGGACTGACTACCAAACAATTGAAAGCACAAACTTGACTTAATTAAGTGTCATTGAAACCCAAAAAAGAACTTCCTAGCCCTAGCCGCCTCCCTCCTCCCCTCCCTCCCCGTAGGGTTTCCGCCCTATGATAGGCGGGGGGAGGGGGGCGTTCTTCATTAGCGTTTCCTCCACCACTTCTTTTACATCTCCGTCGACCTCCCTTCATCGTCCTCTTTTCACCGCCTCCTTTCCGTCTCGCCTCCCTTTGGCCGCTGCCATCAGACAGATTCTCGTGCGCGACTTCTTTCCCGACATCCCAAAGCTTCGAGATCACCTCAACCGACTCAAAGCCGTTCGCAGCCAGGACCCGTCTAGATCCAATCGTGACATCTTGCTATATTTGTTCCGGCCACCAGGGGGGTCGAGTTGCACAGTCCACACTACAACAAATCTGACTTTTGGCGACAAGAATTGGCGACACACCCAAAAATACGTCGCCGTTGGGTATGTATTGGCGACACACTTTGATGTCGCCAATAATTTTCACCTTCGGCGACAAGGATTGGCGACACAACAAAAATGTGTCGCCGTTGGATATGTATTGGCGACACATTTTGATGTCGCCAAAAGTCTTCACATTCGGCGACGCGAGGTGCGTCGCCGTTGGATATGTATTGGCGACACACTTTGATATCACCAACAGTCTTCACATTCGGCGACACAAATCGCATCGCCAAAGGGCTAATTTTTTGGCGGGATATTTGGCGTCAACAATCTTCGCAATTGGCGACGCGAAGTGCGTCGCCGTTGGGTATGAAGTTTTTCATCGGTACGGAAATTCATTATTAGAATGATATATTATGTTCGATCAAATAAGTAACAATAAGAGATTTACTTCATTTTTTATAGAAAGGATTTGATCCCTCTTATGTAAAAGATTGACGGTTCTGATTTTAAAAAATAGTTCAAGTGGCCCTCGAGTTATGCACTATAGGATTTTAATGCCTCTAGAACTACCGAATATGTTACGATCATGTAGTTTCCGAGATCAGTTATCACCGATTTTGACGAGAATGATATAATTGACAAGACGTTAAATCCTAATGGTGTAGATTGATCATTCGAAAAAATGAGTCAGCAACTACGTACCATTAGAATATATACATTCAATTTACTTATTTCTAAACCAATGTCTTATGCTATAGTCTAATGTACAGTAGCCAGACGACTGCAACACAATCACGACGATCGATATTGTTCATTTTGTTATGGTTAGTATTTTAATCATTCTCGTAAATTTTTAGGTCTATCGGGTTATGAAAGCCCCTTCATCGGGATGCAGATTCATTATTAGAATGATATTTTACATCCGATCAAGTATGTGATGATAAGAGATTTACTTCATTCTTGGCAGAAATGGTTTAATCCTTCTTATTTATAAGATAGACGGTTCCGATTTAAAAAAAAAGTTCAAGAAGCCCTCAAGTTGTACACTGTAGGACTTTAATGCCTCAGGAACCACCAAATGTGTTATGATCATATAGTTTCTGACATCTGATTATGACTAATTTTGGCGAGAATGATATAATTGATAAGACGTTAAATCCCAAAGGTTTAGATCGATCATTTAAAAAAATAGCTGACCACTACCTTTAAAAGATATACATTGAATTTATTTATTTCTAAACCAAGGTCTTGTACGTGCTAATCATTCTTGTAAATTTTTGGGTCTATCGGACCGACCCGACCCGACCCGAAGGGTTTCGGGCGGGGTCGAACATGTGGTTCGGACGAGTGCGGGTTCAGTTTCTGTTAAAAATCAATTTTCGGTTCGGGGTCCTAGTTGGTGCATTCTTTACTCGTGGGCTCGGACCCGACCCGACCAATCCGAAGGCTAAACCCGACCCGACGTAAAGAATCGGGATCGCGGACGGTTCTTACCCCTGTTCGGTTCGGTCTGCGGGCCTAAAATATTGTTACCCGACATGGTCGGGTTCGGGTTCGGGTTTCGGGCCAAAACCGACCCGCTCGACCCGTGCACAACCCTAGTTTAAAGGTTCAAAATCACGTTTGATTCAACTTTAATTGTTATTTTAATGTTAAATATATACTATATATATTAGATATTCCGAATATATAACGAAAAGTGTGTGTAGTGCAGTTGGTTGGAGCCTTGCGCCCAAAGGCTTGTGTAATTGGATGACCCGGGTTCAAAACCCAGGAGGAGCAAGAAAATTGTATTTTTTCATCAAGTAACCTTTCGGCGACGCAACAACTGGTGTCGCCAATAGGCTACCTTTTGGCGACGCAAAACACGTCGGCAAAGCTGTAATACATTTCCCATATCAACCATACTTTTGCCGACGCAAGGCATGTCGCCAAATCTATTACCTTTTGGCGACGAAGGTGTTCGTGTCGGCAAATACTATTGCCGACATAGCAACGCCGACGACATGCCAACGCAAGGACTTGCGTCGCCAAAACCCTTTGCCGACGCAAATAAGCCTTTGCCAACATACTATTGTGCGTCGCCAAAACCGAATTTTGTTGTAGTGCCAGAGTCATGAGGTTGCAAAACAAGGTCCGATCTGGAGTTGATTTGGAGAAGGGAAGGTTGGGTTGTGTGATCCGCCACCGCCAGTGGATTTCTTTTTTCTTTCTAGTTTTCTGTTGTGATGTTCCACTTGCGGGTGTTTCTCTCCTTTGGGGGTCTTCCTAACCCTTTTGGGTGTAGTGTGTTTTTCTTTCTTTAATGTTTTTAATGTTGGTAGTGTGAGTTTTGTGTGAGGTATTGTACCTCGGTGGTCTTTGTCATGAGTTTGAGGTGTAGGTGTTTTCTCGTCGGAGCTTATCCACCTGGTTGGCTGTTCTCTCCTCTTTTTTTCCAATCAGTTGGAGAGATCATTACATTATGTATGAAATATATATAAAGTACAAACCACGGGACACTACATCTATTGTGTGAGAGTCCATGAGATAACTCAGCCCAACAACTGAACCAATAGGATAAATAAGCGCATCAAAGGGAAAACAATCACTATAATCCCAACTCAACTACAAGCCCCATTAATAAGAGAAATAATCCCAACAAAATCAAAGAAAAGACCTTCACTCATGTGGAAAAACTTAAACTTCTGATCTCTTAGTGAGATGCAAAAATTCTGACCAACTAAACTAGCCACAATTGGTTGGCTATTCTCTCGTTGTCCAATGAAAAATATACTACCCTTTAATGTTCTCTTTTTGGTTATCAATGAAATTTGAACTTTTGAAAAAATAAATAAATATTGTCATTGGCAATTATTGACCATGTTAGGTAATACAAATTAATGGTCACCTTTAATTTTGATGACTACCCGTTTGTCTTTCTTTGTCTTCGTTTGTACTCCGTATATCCACGTGAATCACTCCTGGAGTACATACTGAAGGGGTAGGCATCAAAATTGTTGGGGACCATTTGTAATTTTTTTTTTTAAATACAAAGAAAGTTATTCAAGCTAGCTGGTTCCTAAATAGAGCTAAATGTAGTAACGCATAAAAATACTAATTTTTGTCTTTTTTCTTCCATATTACCATTGTACTTCCTCAAAAGAATAAAATAAGTAGCTTTTCTAGTACAATTTATTGCCAATTTTGTTGGTTAATTGACATGTCTATGATGGAGCCCAATAAGCTACAACGGGTAAGAAAAAACAGAATAAATAAGACAAAATCATAGTTGTTAACACATAGTTGCTTCCTGATGAATGATGAGGCCTCTAATAGAAGGCAATAAAATGTTGACAGTGAACAGATTTTGGTTGTTTGTTATTTTTTCAAAAATAACTTTCAACTAATAACATTAATTCAAGGACAGAATGTGATTTGAACTCGAGAAGTGTTAAATTTGTGAAGAGAATTAGTGACCATAGTAACACAAAGGGTCACCTTGAATTTTGATGCCTCCCCTTTGAATTTTGATGCCTCCCCTTTGATCATATGTTGAGGAAGAACAAGCTAGAACAAGTTTGTTTGTCTCTTGTATGATTTTAAGCCCTTTTTGTGTAGCCTCATTTTTCACTCCAAAGGTTTAAACACGTGAATCATTCGGTCGCAACCAGTTGGAGCAGTTGAATTTGTTTCAAATATTTTTTGAGGGTGCTTACAAAAACCAACTTAGTCAGGTTTCTATAAGTGTTTGATCAATTCATTTAATTTGTAGTCTCAAAATTACTAGGGGCCAAAAAATTGAATGAATTGATTATGTTCTTACTGATGACCAAAAAATATTTTACAGCTGAACAAACGGAGTCCTACTATCTTTTATTTTTGCCTCTCATATTTTTTCTGATAAGTCAGGTATCCGGACCAATTTACAGGCATCTTGATCAATTTTAGGGGCTCAGTCTTATAGCCCACTTGCGAAGAATCCAATTAAAACTAGAGCAAAGCTACAAACGTATGATGTAATATCCCAACATTTTTAATAAACAAAAATTTCGTGATATTATTTCCAAAATCATTTACTTTGTTAATAATCTGTTTATTTAATTAAATTGATTAATTAGTTAATAAGTTAATTAGTTTGATTAAATTCAAATCGGGTCTATTAATATTTGCATAAAAATTAATTTTGACCAACGAGATTTTTCTTCCGTAAACCAAGACTGTAGTTAGTCTCAAAATATTTTGTTTAGTTTATGGTAATATTTTCAAAATTTTCCAAAACGGAAATTCGGACTTCCGATCACCGCGGAGTTCATTTTCGCGTCTGCAGATATACTTCCTTCACAATTTCTTTCTACTCTGATAAGCACCCAATAATGCGTATTCTTGGTGCTTAAGTCCTCTAGTATGTTGTGTTTGTACATATATGTTGTCGTTTTTATGCGTTATTGCACGTAAGGTTTGTTTGAGGATGTTTCAGGTAAAACGTGCTAATAAGGCGGTTTTGAACGCCAAGGAATGCTTCGGATGCAACCAAGAGCTCAAGGCCACGTGCCACCATGTTGTGGTGCTCGAAGAGTGATCATGAAGAGATGGTTTGGAGGTTGTTCGGGTCGCCCAAGGGTCAAGGGAATTGAAGGACATGTGAGGTTTTTACCAAAGCAATGCATCTTCCGACCAGCTGAGGGTAGATCTGTCATAACTTTTGATATACAAAGTACTTTTGATCCAAACCACTTGGATTAGAAAGTAGACTCGTCAAGCTTTCCAACGGTTCAAAGAACACCTTAATCCGAGTTCGGGAGTGTCCGGAGCGAGCCCGTGAAGTTTCCCAAAAAAATCTGTCAAAAAGGTACCGATACCTCAAAAATAAGATACCGGTACCATGTTGCTAAAATGGCCAACAGTTGGATTGGTACCGATACCTCAATTTTGAGGTACCGGTACCTTGTCCCTTCGTCCAGCAGCTTTTGGCAGACTTTTTCAACCTTCCTTTTATGGAAAGTTTCCACTTTTGGCATGTCTTTGGGATATTTTAGGGGCCTTTTTGTCCACTTTTTGGCTGATTTTGTAAGGCCTATAAATAGGCTTGTATGCCATTTATGGAATGGATGGTCATTTCTAGTCTTTTAGGCCTAAGCTTTCTTTTTGTTTTCTAGGATTTCCATTGTTAGTCTTTCAAGCTTTTCTTGTCATTTCCTTCAAGAACTACTCAAGGTACTTATTTCCCGTTAATTTCTCGTTTGTTAATGTTGTAGCCACTAGTGAGATCTCTATATAAATCAAGTTTATTTCCGTTTTTATCGGCTAAGCATGTTTTCAATATTCCCTAGCATAATTTCTAGTCTTTTTGCTATGAGTGAGTAGTTAATCGGTTTGGTCATGGGGTTAGGTTTGCTCCATGGATTAGTCGTTTAAATGGTTTCGTTTAAACTTTAGCTCAATCTCAAGGTTTTGAATGAATTAAACCCATGATTTATAGCTTTGATCATAGGGTCGGTGGCTTCTTTGATCATTGGAGTCTATCGCCTTATGCTACGTGCTTGCTAATCTTATGCGTGCGAACGATCCTTTTTCGTCTCTCACTTGCATTAAATGAGTTCAGTTTGAATTAGAGCTTTGAGTTGAGTTACAAGTAGTCTTCAGCTTTTAATTCTTCTAGTGGAATCCGGACGGTTTCGGTCCACACATGAGTTAGATGAAGAAACCGTTTTATGGCTAAGTCGTGGGTAAATCAATCCCTTTGACTCGACCATCTTAATCTAGTTTATTTCCAAGCTTAATTTCGTCAATCGAATCAAACACCAAAGTTGGCCGCTTGAAAGCCGAAACTCTTTACTCAACATCTCTTCTGAATTCGCTGAAGAAGATTTCTCTGTGGGAACGATACGGTCTTCCAGTTTATATGCTTTCAACGACCTAGCCCTATGCTCGGGTGCAAGCCTTTCTAAGAGGTTAGGTTGCGGAACGAAGCAAATTTTGGCGCCGTTGCCGGGGAATTCTTATTTTAGCTTATTTGGAGGTTTGACAAACCATTGTAAGTATCCCGTTTTATTTTATTTTGTGCAACTTATACATAGTCTTGCGGATACATCTAACCGATCTTCATATCAACTTGAGGTGTAACGAAGCTAGCTTAAGTATCAATTGTCTTTTCTTTTATTGTTTATATATCGTGGTGGTGGCTTAACCCCATGGAACTGTTTTGAGAGAGGTGGCGGCATAACCCCTTTAGCCTGTTTACTTTATGTCTTATCTATCTAATAGAATGGCGGCGGCAAATGGGGAAATAGTCCCCATGACTATGTGGGAATACTCTTATCCGGATCATGCTTATCCATCTTCTTGCATCGTTGCTCCCACCGCTCCTGCCGTCAATGTATTTAGGATACAAATGAAATTTTCCAATTTGTTGCCCCGCTTCCATGGCATGGAGCACGGACACCCTTACAAACATGTTGCACTTTTCAAGGACAAACTTGGTACCCTTGGTGCCATTGTGAAATCAGAGTCCGCGTGGGTGACATTCTTTTCTCTCTCTTTAAGGGATGATGCCAAAACTTGGCTCAATTCCTTGAACCCTCAATCTGTGCTAACTTGGGTTGATTTGATAAATGAATTCTACAAAAATTTCCTTCCCATTTCCAATTGGCTAGATCGCAAGAAACAAATTCAAACCTTTGTTGAAAGAGAGAATGAGTCATTTTATGCATGTTGGGGAAGATACAAGGACTTGCTCAATGCGGTCCCGCATCATGGCTATGATAATTTCCAAATTGCTAACTATTTTTATGAGAGACTTTCTCAAAAGAGTCATGCTTTCATAGATGTGTTGTGCGAAGGAAAACTGTTTGATAAAAACCCCGCTGAAGCCTTCAATTTCTTTGATCGATTGGCTCAAACTTTGCACTCTCGGATTTTTGTTAAACATTGTCTAGAGTCCAATTCAAATGCCATGCATGAGGAAAGTGAGTCACCGATTTTTGTTAACAATTTTGCACAAACCAACTTGGATGCCATGGAACAAAAAATTGCGCCATTTAACTTTGTTGGAAGCATTGGTTTAGATTTTGATGACTCCTCGGAGTCTGGATGGGGTGATGAGTTAACTATCCACTGTTCTCCTCTTGAGAAATCTATCTTTATTGAAGAATCAGATTCGGAATCCGAAAACTCCTTAGAGTTTGGAGGGAATGATGAGCTTCACAGTCAATGTTCCCCCCTTGAGTCCTCCCCTCCCCTTGAATTTTTGCCTATGTGTGAGGCTCCGCAGGAGAAACATCTCATAGCTGAAGAGATGGAAGTGGATGAGACCAATAATGGGTCTCCTACGTGTGAGGAACCGGCTATTGTGATGGGCATGATAGATCAAGTGTCCTCTCCTTGTGGTATCTACCCATTGGGAAAATTACTCACTATTAAGGAAATGGACGAGGAGGTGGATTATTTTTACTCTTTGTTAGGAGAGAGAGACCAAAAGATTAAGACCAACTGTTGGTCTCCTACTTGTGCGAAGCAAGACTTCGTTGGAGTCGAATTCATTGAGGAACCTTTTATGGACTCCTTGTGGGAAGAGCAAGATAATGCATATGAGACCAAGAGTAGGTCTCCTACTCTTGAGAATTCGAATCTTGTTGGCGTAGAACAAATTGATTTTCTAGGTGTTGATAATTTTAATATGGTTTACCATCTATTTTTACAGAAACTCATCACCAACTTGAAGGTTAATCTGGATTGGCATATACACTTGGTGGAACGTAATTTTTTTAAACGAATTCGGCAAATGCTTTACTCTAAATATCTTTTCTTGTGGAATGGCCGAGTTCAATTTTTGGCAAAGCGTGCATTGTGGAGTGCTATGTTCATTTTATTAGCTCTTGTTGGCCTGATAAATGTTCGGAGACCGCGTTTGGCTGAACGAACATAAACTCTTTCTTTTTTCTCCTTCTCTTTTTCTCTTTTCTTTTTCTCTTTTGATGGTCTGGTATAGCCACCCGTTTCTTGCTTGGGAAATGGGAAGAAAAGTATGACTCGTTCAATCGCGTGAAGAGTTAGTTGGAAGGTACGTCTACTCCCTCTCTTGTATTTCATTTCTATTGTCTTCATGCTATGAGGACATAGCATCGTTTAAGTTGGGGGGAGGGATATATATGTTTTTGAGACTTGTCTCATTTTTCTGCTTTTGGTAAAATTTTCAACTTTTTTTGTGCAATCTTCCCTTGTTAGTAAGGATTTCGCATGCTAGATACTTTAATTATGCTCAATTGTGTTAATAATGGCAAGAGTCATGTATCCCATCGAATTCGATTGTGTGTTTTAATCTATGTCATATGCATATACATGAACATTGATGAACAAGTTGAGCCTAAAAGTCAAGTCAAGTAGTGTGCATCGCTAGAGTGGAGATTCACTTTGAAGCATCCCATGCTTTTTGTTCTCATTTCCTGCACTTGCGTAAATAATACCTTTTGTTCATTCTTGAGTAGTGTATATATCTTTCATGCATCTTGTTGGAGTTGTTGGCGTACGAAAGAAATGATTCAAGGCATTTTTGTTTGATTAAACCACATAAGAGTCTCCTCGTCCTTGTTTTGAACCATAGGCCGAGTCTCTTCCATTGTTCAAACCTAGGTAACCGGATGTTTGGAAGGTTGTGTGTCAAAAGTTTTCAATGCTTCAAGGAGGTTTGGGGGTGGTGTGAATGTGATAGAAGTGGTTGGGATGTAAAAAGGAGAAGAATGGTATGTGATTCCCTATCTCTCCTCTCCCACTACAAAATCTAGAGTCCCAAATTTTCATCTCCCTCTCCAAAGCTTTCAAATTTGGCTTCAATCTTTCTCACTACAAATCTCAATTCAAATGACCCTATTCCTCAAAAAAAGAAAATCATAGAAATGCTATAAAGAGCAAAAGCATATTCGAAAGAGGGTTGAATACTATGATGAGAGGATTGGTAGCATACATTCCGGATGAGAAAGAGTCCGATGGAAAGGGGGAGCTCGATGCTCAATACCAAGAGGAGCCAGATGAGGATGATGTCTACGTGTGGTGGAGTCGGTGGTAGTAGTTTTTCTTTTTTCGTCGTAATTTTGTTTGATGTTTGGCCGATATGTGGCCATGTCTTGGGTAGTTTAGGGTCGGTAGTGGCGAAGGGTAGATAAACCATGCAAGTATATGGCCACTACATTTTTGTAGTCCCTCTCTCTTTGTATCCAAGGTCGTTATAAGCTAATAAAGTCCTCTGTTGATCTTTTGTACGCTAATTAACTCCGTTTGATGCATGGTCGATATCTATTACTACTTAAGTTTGATATTCCTAGTCTTTCCATACTTGTCAATAATTAGTTTTTTTGTCGTTCTAAGCGCCCTTTTGATAGCATGCATAGCTTTTTGTCTCTGGCTATTGCATTTTCTCGCTAGCGCTTGTCATGGGATGTAATCTCGTATCTTAATGTGTGAAAAGTCGAATAAGAGCGTATCCTTGTGAGTTTTGGATTTGAAACTCGTTATGGTGCATGCATGCTTGACTACTCTAATATGGCATAGTTTGTTAATCCTAGTTCACGACATGTTTGTGACTAGATTGCATGTGACTTAGTTTAAAGGGGTGTTTTGGACTCTTGCCAAGTTGTAGTTATTGAGTATAGTTTTTGTATCTTGAATTTCGGGAAGGTTGCATAGCTGATGTTTTGGTTTAGTTTGCTAGGGACTAGCAAAGTTCAAGTTGGGGGGTGTGATAAGCACCCAATAATGCGTATTCTTGGTGCTTAAGTCCTCTAGTATGTTGTGTTTGTACATATATGTTGTCGTTTTTATGCGTTATTGCACGTAAGGTTTGTTTGAGGATGTTTCAGGTAAAACGTGCTAATAAGGCGGTTTTGAACGCCAAGGAATGCTTCGGATGCAACCAAGAGCTCAAGGCCACGTGCCACCACGTTGTGGTGCTCGAAGAGTCATGAAGAGATGGTTTGGAGGTTGTTCGGGTCGCCCAAGGGTCAAGGCTAGGGAATTGAAGGACATGTGAGGTTTTTACCAAAGCAATGCATCTTCCGACCAGCTGAGGGTAGATCTGTCATAACTTTTGATATACAAAGTACTTTTGATCCAAACCACTTGGATTAGAAAGTAGACTAGTCAAGCTTTCCAACGGTTCAAAGAACACCTTAATCCGAGTTCGGGAGTGTCCGGAGCGAGCCCGTGAAGTTTCCCAAAAAAATCTGTCAAAAAGGTACCGATACCTCAAAAACAAGGTACCGGTACCATGTTGCTAAAATGGTCAACAGTTGGATTGGTACCGATACCTCAATTTTGAGGTACCGGTACCTTGTCCCTTCGTCCAGCAGCTTTTGGCAGACTTTTTCAACCTTCCTTTTATGGAAAGTTTCCACTTTTGGCATGTCTTTGGGATATTTTAGGGGCCTTTTTGTCCACTTTTTGGCTGATTTTGTAAGGCCTATAAATAGGCTTGTATGCCATTTATGGAATGGACGGCCATTTCTAGTCTTTTAGGCCTAAGCTTTCTTTTTGCTTTCTAGGATTTCCATTGTTAGTCTTTCAAGCTTTTCTTGTCATTTCCTTCAAGAACTACTCAAGGTACTTATTTCCCGTTAATTTCTCGTTTGTTAATGTTGTAGCCACTAGTGAGATCTCTATATAAATCAAGTTTATTTCCGTTTTTATCGGCTAAGCATGTTTTCATTCCCTAGCATAATTTCTAGTCTTTTTGCTATGAGTGAGTAGTTAATCGGTTTGGTCATGGGGTTAGGTTTGCTCCATGGATTAGTCGTTTAAATGGTTTCGTTTAAACTTTAGCTCAATCTCAAGGTTTTGAATGAATTAAACCCATGATTTATAGCTTTGATCATAGGGTCGGTGGCTTCTTTGATCAATGGAGTCTATCGCCTTATGCTACGTGCTTGCTAATCTTATGCGTGCGAACGATCCTTTTTCGTCTCTCACTTGCATTAAATGAGTTCAGTTTGAATTAGAGTTTTGAGTTGAGTTACAAGTAGTCTTCAGCTTTTAATTCTTCTAGTGGAATCCGGACGGTTTCGGTCCACACATGAGTTAGATGAAGAAACCGTTTTATGGCTAAGTCGTGGGTAAATCAATCCCTTTGACTCGACCATCTTAATCTAGTTTATTTCCAAGCTTAATTTCGTCAATCGAATCAAACACCAAAGTTGGCCGCTTGAAAGCCGAAATTCTTTACTCAACATCTATTCTGAATTCGCTGAAGAAGATTTCTCTGTGGGAACGATCTGGTCTTCCGGTTTATATGCTTTCAACGACCTAGCCCTATGCTCGGGTGCAAGCCTTTCTAAGAAGTTAGGTTGCGGAACGAAGCATACTCCAGCCCATCCCTCTGCCTCCCTTTATCAGTGATACACATATACACCTCCTCCACCCACGAAATTTTACACACATACACCCCCTCCACTGTCATCTCTTCTTCCTCAAGCTCCATTTCACTCCATTCTTGCTACCTATCTTATTTTTCACTCCAAATCCAAATTCCAAGGTAGGTATCTCTTATTCCACTCTCCCTAAGTATATTATTTGTATGTTATGTAGACTATTAATGGTGAATTTATATTAAGTTCGTAAAAATGTTGATTGTGTAGGTAGCAGTTTTCTAAGGAATTTGATGTTGCTGTGACTTTGACGAATTTTCGCACATAGTTCCCGAACTTGCAATTTTTTATGGGATTTTAACTGAGCATACCTGTACATGCATGTCTTAGAACCTGTGTTAAAATCTCCTAATTTTATTCGAACTACAGAAATTACTAAAAATGTTTTACTAAGCTGCTCTGAATTGTTATACAGTGCTGACGACACCGTCACACCTTACGGAAACGACCATAACTCGGCCTAGAAAACTCGAAAACACTTTCCGCTTGTTGGGTTGGAAACTAGACACATAGAGCTTCAAAAATATATGAGCCACATGCCCTAATTAGTTCTGAGCAATAACAGATTTCAGTTTGAAGTAGGCCAATTATCTGTTTCTTGTATCGACTGCAAGTTTTTGGTATGTTTGTTATCTATTTAAAAAAAAATACTTACCAAGATCAGAAAATTATGAAACTTTAATACGAAGCTCCTATTAGTGTCTAAGGTTTGTGGTAAAAATCTTGTAGTAAAACGGATGAACACGCTGTTTTAATAAATTGTTAAAGATTGTCTGCCAGGAAGCTCTGTTTTTCCTGTAGAACAGGTTGTTTCTTTTTAAATCTGGAGAAAATTTATCTAACTTTTGAACCTCTTCTTTTTACAGTAGATACCTATTGACGTTGCGAAACTTTGAGCGCTGGTTTGAACATTTTTTGGAGTTATAATAAATTAGTTATGAATTTTCTACTAAAACATGGCAGATATGAACGATTTTGAGATTTCTAGGTTAAAATTACTTGGAAGCATGAAATTTATAAAAAAAACCGTGCACCATTCATTGATTATGATACTTAGGCTCTGTTTGTTTGACCGTAAAATGTTTTACCCATTTTCACTGTTTGGTTGCACAAAATATGAGTAAAATGTTTTACGAGTAAAATATTTTCTCTCAATTAAAATAAAATAACTTACTGACAAAAACTCCGTAAGTTAATTTACCGTTTCGATGATCTGCCCTTGGCCTCAAACCCAACCAAATTCGTTCCCCTCCCTCACATGAATTCCTCTCTGGCTCTCTCCCATCCACATGAGAGGTGCTTTTCCCCCTGACATTTTCTTTCTTTCCAGTTTGATTTTTTTTCTCTTTATTTCCTTTTCTTTCTTTCCAGTTTGAATCTTTTTCTTTTTCTTTTTTTAATTTTCAATTATTTTCTTTATTTTTGTTCTTTTCCCATTTACCTCCCTTATTTTTTTTGGTTAACTCAAATTCTATTTTCAATTAAAATTGACTTTATACTTAATAAATTTATATTATTTTAATTAGTTAATTAATTTGTCTTAACAATGAATAATAAAAATAATTTCTAATGAACAATAATAAATTTAAACAAAATTTCATTTTATTATAATTGAGTACATATTGTGAAAACATGAAAATACATAAAAACACAAATTCTAATCAATATTTCCTCCAAATGCTACTCCTGGCGCGCTTATACCCATTACTTTGTACCACAATTGCAAACGTGTTCCATAACCAGCAGCCCATTACTTCGTACAACAATTGTAAGGTTTCTAGAGAGAAAAGTTGGAGAGATTGAAGGTGTGAGTTGAATGGCTTGACAAAGGGTCCTATTTATAGGAAAATGAGGACCTCTCTCCCCACCCCATATGGCCGGCCCCCCCTCTTTCCTTTCTATGGTTTATTTGCTCCATGGTCATGTCCAATCCAATTTTAAGCATGCTAAAGCCTTCCCCTCTCTTGTCATTCTATCCTAGGTGCAAGACTATGTGATTATGTAGGCTAGTATGCATGTATACCTAGAAAATCTAGGAAAGACTACTTGTAAGACAATTAATAGGTTCAAGTCTAATTCTAGGCTTTGTAAAGTAATTGAGATGAAAAAAAAGTGTTTCAATTGATCATGTTTATCCGACTGTTTTTTTTTCCTTTTTTTTTCCTTTATAGATTAAAAAATACAGTTACAAAAATAAGTGTTCCAATTTTCAATCTGTTTGAACCGGTGCAAAAATGTTATTTTTCTGATCATTTAATTCAAAATGGTTGTTATAAATTTTTCGCTCTAAGGCCTTTCAATGGGCACCCTAAGAGAGCTCTAAAACTAAATAAGGAATCTTAGGGTGCTCGTTGAAAGGCATTAGAGCCAAAAATTTACTATGATCATTTAGGATGAAATGGTCAGAAAAATAACATTTTTGTACCGGTTCAAACGGATTGAAAATTGAAACACTTATTTTTGTACACCGTTTATATATTAAAAAGGGAAATTTATGCAAATGGTCCTCCTAATTTCACCCAAGTCTCATTTTCATCCTCCAAGTATCAATTACAACTTTTTTGACCTTCAAGTTTGGTTTCCGTACCAAATTGGTCCAGTTGATAACTTCTGTTAGTCAAACTGGACGGAAAAAATCAGATTGATGGCAGTTTGGACATTGCAGTTCGTACCAAGTTTTTTGTCCAATTAATGACATCTGCCATCAATTTGACTTGTTCTGTCCAATTTGGCTGACATATGTTATCAATTGGACCAATTTGGTACGAAAATCAAACTTGAAGGTGAAAAGAGTTGCAATTGATACTTGGAGGACAAAAATGAGACTCTGGTGAAACTAGGTGGACAATTTCTATAAATTTCCCTATTAAAAAATATAGTTAAAAATTATGTATTTCAATTTTTTAGTTAAAAAATATAGTTGAAACACAAAGTCCTCCTTTTATAGCCTCCAGAAATAACATTTTTGGCATACGAATCAATATTTTTAGACCAGCCGATCGCTGCCTTATCTTGGCACACGAATCAACATTTTTGATACTTGTCTTTTGTTCACACTCTAAGCATGAGGTGTAAGCATTGCCTCTAATGAATCCGATTGTTTTTTTTTTCTTTTTTTCCTATAAACATATTAAAAAATATAGTTAAAAAAAATAAGTGTTTCAATTTTTAATCCATTTGAACCGGTGCAAAGATATTATTTTTCTGATCATTTTATCCTAAATGGTCGTAATAAATTTTTGGCTCCAAAGCTTTTCAATGGACACCTTAAGAGAGTTTTGAAACTAAATAATGAATCTTAGGGTGTTTGTTGAAAGGGCTTAGAACAAAAAATTCATTATGACCATTTAGAATAAAATGATCAAAAAAATACGATCTTCTCTCCTGATTCAACTGAATTGAAAATTGAAATACTTAATTCTTGAATTATATTTTTTAATATATAAAGGGTGTATTTATAGAAATTAAATAAATAAGATATAAGTAATTAAATAAATAAAGAAATTAAAAAGTGGAGGTACTTTGGGGGTAGTCCGGGAAAACCGGTGCGGGGCCCGGGGGGGGGGGGGGGGGGGGGAAGGGGGCCGGGAAGCAATTTGCCATCATGCACTTTCATCACCTGAAGCCAATTTTAGATAAATTATTGCATTTGTCTTCTTTGTGTGGCCCATCATGACTCTCTCTGACGTGTACAATGTACATATTCTTACCTACACTCGAATATACTCCAAATCCTCTTATTAATCGATGGGGGTAAAAATAATTGCATTGGAAAAGTATTTTAATTACAACTACCAACCAAACATCGGAAAGCAAAAATAAAGACTTTACTTTTGGAAAAATTATTTTACATGAAAAATGTTTTCAGGCGTAAAACATTTTACGTCGAAACAAACGGAGCCTTAGGAAATTACTAATGAACTTACTTGATTGGATGATCGGAAAATCTCACATTCATTTCGATTCTACATGTTACTTCTGTTCAATTGCTGTTAATGTATCATGAATGCTATGGACTGTGACTCGATTGTTATTGTTACTTGCAATGCTACGTGAACTTAGAATTGGACAGTAGGTACACTAGGGGTATTCGTAGCCGAATTTAAATTGAATAGGCGTTACTAGAGCAAGTGTCACCAAGTGATTGGAGATTGTGCACTGTATGCGAGATTTTTGGGAGGATTGTGTTGTATGTGTATCCCCGTGTGTTGATACAAATTCTCGAGGAGTGTTGCTGTATGTGCATCCCGAAGAGTGTTGCTGTATGTGCATCCTCATGCCGTCATGCGTTGTATGTGCATCCGAAGGAATATAATTGTGCTGTATGTGCAATATCCTAAGGGGGAGAATGAGTTGATACAAGAGATGGTAGACGAGATGATTCGGTTTTGAGATTGGGATTCTGGTTATGACAGTCATAATTAACTTCGTTGGGACCTTTACCTATTGCCCTGGAAATAAGTGAATTTGCTAGGTAATTAAATAACTTAGATACACTCACTTAATTAGGACCCTATTGCAGGACAACAAGAGGGAATTTAATCATGGGACAGTCATAGTTGAAAATATTGGGAGGAAAAGATTCTTGAAGGAGGAGAATCGTATAAATTGTTTTAAAGACAAAAAAAAATTCATAAAAGGCTACTTGTTACTGCAATTTTATTAAATGCTCATTTTTCGTATTTTGGCATGTTATTACTTGTATGTTATGGGTTAATGGGTTTGGGGATATCTACTGGGTGAATTATCACCCACAGATACATTTGTATCCCAGTAAATCGGTTGTTTCGGCGTTCAATTTGCCAAAGGGTGCATGATTCAATGGTGGAACAGTTTGACGCAGGAGGTATACCAGGGGTATAGACCGAGTATGTTTGGGATCTGTATCGAGACTAGAGTCACTCTGGAGATGTTTAAATAAAATGTTAGATTTTTGTATTATTTTGAAAATGTAAATTTTGTTTAAAGACAAATAGGGACCTAGAAGTTTGTAAAATTCAGGGTATTTTTAGAGTAATGCTTCCGAATTTTCTTAGAAAATCAAGGCGTTACATATGAACTGCTCCCAAAGTAGGTGATAGTACCTGGAAGGTTACGAACATGAGACCTTAGGGAAAACAAACCGCTAACTCCAATGCCTTGACCATCAGGCCAATCCCTTAATATGAAAGTATTACCTTTGTCAAAAGTGTTACCCAAAATATTAAAAAAAGTATGTGGGAAAAATCAAGAAAAGGCCAAAGCTGACTTTTTGGACTTTTTATTAGATATTTTCATAAACACTCTTGTACAAGTCATAATTTTTCACTTTTTCGATTCCTATTATCGAGACGAATTCCAATAATACGTAAAATTTTGGCGCAAAACTAGCAAACACGAAAAAAATTTGAATAAGGATAAAACAAAAAAGTTATTTTCCACAACTTTTAAATTAGTTGCCCGGCCCAAATTACATGCACAAGGCACCTCTAATAATTTACGGGGTTGAATCCCACCGTCCACTAACGCAAAACCCCATTAAATTAACCGAAACAAAGTCGATCTGTTGACTTTGGATGGCTCCACCCTCCTGTAGCTAGCACACCAGAAGAGACTTTGGGTGCAAAGCCTGCACTTTCCTGTTCCCAGACTTCTTCAGCCAGCCAAAGAAGTAAATGAGTTTTGGCTCATCTGGAGGAAGCCAGCCCAAAATCTCTCTTTGGATCTAAGCCGAGATTTTTGATAGACATGGAGTAATTGCATTAAAGACTTTGTGGCAAATCGTGGGTAATGAATAGGTTCTCCTCTGGCTGTAAAAGGAGACCCCTGGCTTTTGTATTGCTATCTCTCTTGGGTGAGAGACATGTATCTCTCTTGAGTGAGAGATCAGAGAGGAGAGTGAGGCAGTGTAGAGAGAGTAGAGCAGTGTGAGGGCTCCTCCTTTTGGAGGGAGGGAGCTGAGCTCCTCCTATGAGGTTCTGTCAAAAACAGAATGAGAGAGCATCTGAAAATCAGAGAGTTTGTGAGTGAGTGTGAGTTCGAGTGATTTTGTAATCCTCCTCCTCCTTTATAATAGAAATCCGGCTGCCTCCTCTCGTGAACGTATCCGATTTTGGGGAATCACGTAAATTATTTCTCTGTTTGTATGTGTGTGTTTGTGTTCTTGGCTTGATCGTTTGTTTCCGCAACAAAGTCCACTAGGAACTCTGGGCGATTTTGAACTGCCGGGAAGCCTTCCCCTATAAATACTTACAGACTCCACAAGACACCAGGATCCAACCCTTCGATCAGACTCTTCATTGGCACTGAGAGAGTCTAAGATTTCCAACGGTGAACAACTCTCTCTCTCTCTCTCTCTCTCTCTCCCTCTCTCTCTCATACATATGCATATATGAGATATATAAAGTGTGCCGATGAAGGTTGTACTAGATTTTTTAAAATCTCTTTTGGAAAACAAGGTTGTAATAGAATATTGTGTGAAAGTGCAGGGGGCATGATTAGTGGTGAAGAAGGATGGATATCTTTGGGGCCATGGGGAGGGAAAGATGGTGTATATTCGACTTACAAGGTTGAGGGGCCTATAATACAGATAACTATTCGTTACGGAGATGTTATTGACTCAATTTTATTCGAAAGCAAAAGCTACGACGACGTTGTTATAGGAAGCTCCATGAAAATTGGCGGTACCGGTGGCGGTGCGCTTGCGAAGGTGTAGCCCTCTTTAGCTTGTCCAGAGATAGATGTATTGGATCCATCCGATGCAAGTGGTTCCCACAAACATCGGACGGTTCCCGACACCTTTGTGTTCAAATTTGTGCATTTTTCGTTTTTGTCAAAAGCATTTTTTTAAAATATTCTATGACCTTCATTGTCAAGATGAGTAGGCAAGGGAACTAGCTAGTAATTAAGTTATTAACCACAAACTACAATAATTTCATACGACTTTTATCTTTATTTTTTTATGCGTCCCAAACAAAGTCCTAATATATACTTGCACTTGTTTAGTTCTGCATCGACATTGCAGTAGAGCAACTCTCGTCCGTAAGCCTGACGTACAAAGACTACTATGGACGTGTGGTAATCAAATCTCTCTGTTTTGAAACAAATATTGGGAACAAATATGGGCCTTTTGGTTCAGAATCGGGTGCTTCTTCTGTGTCCATTCCAATAGAAGGTCGACTCATAGTTGGATTCCATGGACGTGGTGGAAGCTTCCTTGATGCTTTTGGTATATTTGTGGCACCCAAGGTCACCTTCTATCCTCTCTATTGTTCTCTTATCCAGTTAGTAAATCAAATTTCTCATGCTCATTTTCTCTCTCATAAGTTTGTTACGTAGGAGAATAGGGTCTCTAAAGATTTCGTTTTCATGATCCAAACTTCCATTTTTAAGATTCTTGATATGGAATTTATTCATTTATAAAGATCACAGGAAAAAAATACTCATTTCTCACTGGATCGTGTCGTTATCTTACCAAAAATATAGTTCAAAACATTCACTAAGACAATGTTAGTCTATACGAGACTTTGCTCGGACTTTGAATAGGCTTCCCACTAGTAGATGGTGAGATTGGTCTCTCAAAGATAAGTGACGGTGTTCGTAAGCTGATCTAGATGCTCTAAGATAAAAAATAATAATAATCATAACAGTATATCCCCGCTGCTCTAACTAAAAAGAATTGCTGAAAAAAAAAAAACTAAAAAGAACTAAATAGGACCAAATGGATGTCATTTAATTCTTGTAAACTTTTTTTTATTTATCATTTTGTGTGTTTTATTCATCTTTTTAGAAATTTTGTTAGATTCATGTGATATTTTTTGGATTTATCACTTGTCTCGATAAAAAGAATCTAAAAAAAGCACAAAATTATGACCAAAAAGGCAAAAAAAAATTCACAAAAGACAAAAACATAATATTGAAACAACCGTGTTTTTTGTCTAAAGTGTTATCTAATATGAACTTTTTTCAACATCGGCCCATATTTTTATACTTTTCTGATTTCTCTGATCGAGACGAATTGATTAACCCCAAAAATTATGACGAAAAACTCAACAAGAAGTTAAGGCAAATATCCAGAAAATTTGTTCAGGCAAATTGTCTAAACTATAGTATGTTCTATAAAATTTATTTTAAAAAGGGTTCCACAACATCTAACTCGAAATTTAACATGAAATTTCACATTTTGATTACTGCCGTCAACAACAACAATAATAATAGACCGATGAAAATGGATGAGCCCCCTCTCTCTCTCTATATATATACAAAAAATCTTTATTACGGAGCTTTCTATGAATAATTGTTTATGGAGCTCAATTTGCATGCGTCCAAAGTGTATTGGACGGTCCGGATTTTAGAACACTATTCGCGCGAAGAGTTTAACTCTCGTGCGAAATATGTTTCTAAAATCCGAACCGTCCAATGCCTAAACGGACTGTTGAGATCACGGCTCCTCCAAATCGGGGCCGGTCCTCCAAGCCATTTTCACCCAAAACAGTACCCCAACACAAAGTCGATTTCTTCTTGATTTCATGAATGAAGGTGGAGAATGACGATGATCAGCTTTCTCAGAGCCTCGGTGACCCCGATTTGGAGGCCTGCGAGCACGCACCAGCTAGACCCGAAGGATTCCCCAGACTTTGGCGTAGAGTAGTATTGCAGGAACCCGAGCGTACAAGAAAACTAAATCAATACCAATTCCTTCCCTCACGCGATGACTCAACTGAAATGAGTCGAGGGGACGAGGACAGCGAGAATGCTCTTAAGAGTCATACATCCGGCATCCATAATACTATCACTCTAGGGGCCCAGAAAACCATATCGTTGTTCTCGTCTGCTTGCATGTGCAGAGTGCCTGAAAATCTTCGTAATCAGAACTCCAGCGCCTACACCCCTCACCTCATCTCTATCGGCCCTTATCATCATCACATAGAAACACCAATGCAACACATCAAGTTGTACTACGCCAACAACCTATTTCTTCGACTGACCCAAGGAACAGTACTACCGGATCGGAAAGAATCCGAAAAAAAAGAATTCGAGGTGCTAAAAGAATGTGTGACAGAAATCAAGAGGTTGGTAGATGATGCCGCGAAAAGCTACCCAGATGACGTTTCGCTGAACGAGGAAATGATGGTGGTCGACGGTTGCTTCATTCTTGAGCTTCTCTACAAATACTATGGCCTTATGAAAGCTGACGAAAAAAAAACTATCGATGGTGGAGATAGTGGCAACTCTAAGGTAAAAAAACTATCTATACATGTAGTACATGAATATAACCCACGAATCGTGATATTCAAACAAAAACTTGAGAGGGTTAAAATCTTTTTATGTAGTCCTCGGTCAAAAATAATAAATAGCAGTATACAAATTTCATACATCCTTCTCGTATTTTGAGAGTCTGGATCCCCTTCCGGATAGGGGCCTGTCTCACCCCTCTCGGCCGTTGATCTTACAAATCAACAGCTAAGATGGGCCGAACATTTTTTTCTCAAAACGATATCGTTTTGGAGCAAAAAGTGCTCGACCAATCTCAGCCGTTGATTTGCGAAATCAATGGCCGAGAGGGGGTCGAACAGCCCTATTCGGAAAGGGGTCGGACAGGGGATCTCGTGCCGTATTTTGATGCCTCAGAACCTCGTAGTACTTAATTTTTTTCCAAGAAAACATCTCTATTAGAATAAATGTTAACCATTATATAGTGAATTCAATGAACCAGTCATAATATCAAAGTCCAAACAACTTGTCAGGTAAAGCTGGATGTAAAAATTTAAATAGAAGTTTTGCATTTCAAAAAGCAAGAAACAATACTTTTGAAAATAAAAACACTTAATGGACTATTAATTACGGCCTCACTAAAACTTTTTTTGTCTTAGGCCTCGAGTAGCATTCAGCAGCCTCGTGAAGGAGAACATGCCAGCAAAAGCAGCGAACAAGAAATGGCAGATCCAATTTTTGATAGCATTTTGACAGAAAGCATCATCAAACACGACTTACTACTACTCGAGAACCAAATTCCTTTCTTTGTGCTTGAGAAATTGTTCAAACTCACTGTGGAAAAGATCCCGAACTATCCCCACAAGTGTTCACTCACCGATTACATCCTTTTTTACTTTCGCGACGTGATGAGTCCAGAAGGCAACTCCACAAACAGTGGTGGCGCGACGACAACTAGTTCTTCACCTAATGACTGTGTTCTTCACGTTTCCGGCGAAGGAGAACAGCCAGCTGGGAAAGCAAAACACTACTATCATATTCTGCATTTACTACACGAGAATTACCTTCCTCGTGAGACCTCGACTGCACAGAAAACAAAACAAAAAACAAAATTCAGTGAATTCACCCTGTCTGCATCAAACCTTGAATACGCAGGAGTCCAGTTTAAACCCCTCTCGGGAAACAACCAATTCGACGTCAAATTCGATGAAGACGAAGGCCTATCCTGGTGGTGCCGTAGGGCCAGTTTTGCAATCCCAGCTCTCCGTATACACGACTCCACAGAGCCATTCCTCAGAAACCTCATTGCTTTTGAACAGTGTGTCCCTGGCGTTTCGCAGCACTTCACATCCTACGCATTCCTCATGGACATGTTAATCAACTCTGAGAAAGACGTCCAAGTGCTTAAAGATGCCAAGGTTATGTATTGTTACTTGGGCGCAGACGAGGACATCTCAAATCTGTTCAACAAGCTGTGCAAGGATGTTGTAGTAGAAAACTTTTATTTTGCCGACACTTGCAGCAGAGCGTCCAAGTATAGCGAGTATGGCTGGCCAAAGATTTTGGCATACTTCAAACGTACGTATTTTACCTCTCCGTGGGCATTCATAGGTTTCTGTTTGGCCTTCATCGCTTTTGGCATGTCGGTCACTCAATTTGTCTTTAGTTTCTTTCAATAAACGCTGATGATCATGAAGTTTGTATTATGTTTCAACTAGAATTGTAAGAGTTTTATAAATAAATTGCTGTAATAAAGTAATAAGTTTGCCCGTCTCCTTGAAACATCTATCTTTGTAGCCTAATGATACTATTATTTTCTCCTTTCCATTAACGTCCTAGCAAATTTTGTTACTGGCATAGGTGAATTCTTATAGATCCGTTGTCTAAAGGAACTGGAAATAGTCAAATAAAGAATTCTCAAATGCTGACATGAATCAAAATAACAAAATGGACCTATATGAAAATTAGTCTTGTGAAATGTAACCAACCATTATAGGGTACATAATTTCCAAATTTGTCCATCTTGTTCAAGCGCAGCCCCTTGATATATTAGTTGATTTGGATTTTCTTCAACATATGATCGCGGACCTAGGAAAGATTTTGGAGCAATTGCTTGAGCTTAAAACCTTGGTGGGTGAAATTATATATGTTTTTTAGCGCAACTGAAACTGCTAATCAAACTTACAAACAAGGCCAGCTGAAACTAAAGCAAATGAAGCACTTGCTTTAGGCCTCACCACTTCTCAATCACATTTAACAAATCAAATTTTATGAAACTTGGCAATCGTTCATTAGTGTTCCATGGCACAAGTAAATAGACTGATGAAGAACAAGACCATATAGAAAGAAAATATGAAGAACAAGATCTGACATCTATGTCCTTATCGATTTTCTAGCAAGATCGATCATCATTTCTTTTCCGAGGGGATTCAATTGATTTTCATAAACTTAAGTGGTTTCAATTTTTGTTAGGTTTTTTGGCTCAAATGATTGAAGTGGAGCTGTGGAGGTATTCAATAGGCTGGGATGTGAATGTTTCGAAGCCTAATTGGGATGCAAAATATGGCTGGATGTCATTATCGTTGGGCCTTCAATATTAAAGACTCACAGCTTGGCTAATACTGGAGGCAATCAATCAATCTCTGCATCTATTCATGTTAGCCTTTATGCATACTGAAGTGTATGGCCTTTTATCCTATATTTGCATAATCAAGAGAAACCAATCATAGCAGAAAGAGGAAAGGTAAAAGAAGAGAGAGGAGAGAAATAAACTCACCCCGAGTCCCGGACCAAATGAGAAGTTGACTTTTTTTTTTTTTTTTCTAAAAAGGTTATTTTTCAAAATATTCGGGTAAAAGTAAAAAAAAAAACTTTTCCGATTCTTCTTGTAACAAATGCAAAAAAAAATTTCAAATAAGGACAAAATTCTCTGATTTAAGTTAAGTTCATAAGAACGTAGCCTCACTGAATTAAAAGAACCCTATCACCGAAGTCTCTACAAACCGCCATTGCATTTAGGCCACCCTCCCAGCCTAATTATTACCTAATCACTCAACTTCCTGATCACTATCTGCGAGAAGAAGATCGAACTATAATGTTACCATGTTCTCTAAGATTTATTTCTGTGTTTCTTTTTCAAACTGGGCTTTATATCATTCATGTTGAAATTCCTGTTTTGCTACCTAACCAATTAAAGCAAGAGAAATAGGAATTGAAAAATAACGATGAACACCGGATATACGTGGAAAAACCCTAAATGGGCAAAAACCACGGGAAGGAATCAAACACTATAAAAAAACATTGTACGGTTACAATCGAACTTACTACACAATTGAGAATCCTCACAATTGACTCAAGAACGATAGCCGAATCCTCGTTCACCGTACCCAGTGCTTGACCGCCGCCGCCTCGAATCCTCAAGCCTTCCGATTACCCTACCAGAAATCCACTTGAACAAACTCAACCACAGAGATTGAATGTAACTTGTACCTCTTGGAGAATACTTGAGAGAGTATAGATCAATGGATCATTTAACAACTCCAAGATACAGAGATCACGTAGGTTTTCTTTCGGCTGCTCTCGTTACTGTCGTGCCCTACAAACATTAAGAGGAAAAGAGTATTTATATGCCCATTTTTTTTTTTCGTCAGACTCAGTCGACCCGTGTTGTGTTTCGGTTGACCCACTTCACAATTCCACGCGAGCCAATTCTAAATAGTTGGTTTCGATGGATGCCCGATTGACTACTCGGTTGACCGAATTTTCTCTTGAAATTTGCCTTTCCAAAATAAGACTTCATCACCTCAAACCAAACCACTCTACTTCAATTACAAAAATGATTCATTCCACTCTAATCCTATACAGACTCGCTAGCTTAGGAAAATAAAAAATACAACTCGATAAATTAAGAATGGGATACAAAGAAAAATGCGTTTTGTCAATAGAATTGCCAACTAAAAAATAGTACCGCTTTTTGGAGCTAACAATCTCCCCCTTTGGCACTTCCATGACAAAACACACTACAAGAATAAAGTACCGTATCCCAAAAGCGTTAATGCCGCTGCAACCACAACTCAAACAAAAACAAGGATTAGATAACACAATTCCTTCTCCCCCTTTTTGTCTTGGAAGGACAAAGGATGAGTGGAAGAACATCCATAAGCCCTGCACATGACTAATACGCAATATGGTAAATGGGGAATTAAGACCAGAAACAAAAAAACCACAAACTAGAACAACTAATATTCAGAATACATAAATCACTGAAGTCCAAATCAATATCCAAATACCATAACAAAAACCAAAAATACTAAGTCATAGAAGAGCAAATAAACCATCCTGATCTGTTGTTATGACCGACTACCGATTGATAAACCGACTGACCTGTTGTTCCATTAATAAAAAAAAAAACCAAAGACTGATGCTAGACAATGCATGCTTAACATAAAAGAACTAAGAAGAGAAAAAAATAACTTGTTGACAAGACTACCAATATGAACTTAAGTAAAATTCAGAGCAACAAAGGCAACTCATCCGCTCTTATCACAATCATTAACAACCATCAACATAGACATAAAAATCAAAACATGAACAAACGGCGTAACGTCTCAACATAGAGATATCGAGAGGATGAATGTAACATAAAACATGGCCGAATGTCAAAGTGTGTGTGTGAATCACGGAAATCATATCAAGCTCAATTCAACAAAGAGATAGGTTCTCATGTACACTTGGAGTTTCAAGACGACTCCCCCTCAAGAAGTCAAACCGAGCTAGGTCCTCAGTGTGGTTCAATAAGAAAAAACAAACTCCCCCTCAGAAGCACATTATTTTTCTTTTTCTTTTTCTTTTCTTTTTTTTTTCTCTTTGTATAATCAGACAAATGAAATTCTTTCTTACCCCACTGCCGTTTGACGCGAACGCTCAGAGGGAGATTACCTCACCCCAATTGCCCGGTTACTAAGCAAGTGGTCCAACAAGCATACCTTCACAAGGTCTATCCACCTTTTTACGCGAACGCTTAGAGGGAGAATACCTCACTCCAATTGCCCGGTTATTCAATGAACGCCCGGATAGGTAAAGAATAAACTGATACCAGATAGGCGCTTTCAGGAGAGAGGAGCAAGTAAAGCGAAAACATCACAAAGGGAATGGTAGCCATAGGTCAATCTCAAAGGGGGATGAGCACAAGAACATAGCCACGCACATGAGACTAACCGCATGTGAAAAGGGACAATCTAGTATTTCCGTGAGATGGTGGAAAACACACGTCCATGTAGTATGCAACACTCATCATCTAAATGCATCTAAGATAGAGAAAACACATCGGATGCTCATGCCTTATCCAGAATGTTTATGCTCATGGAAGATTAATGAAAGCAATTCAATAGAGAATGCAGCCCCCAAAAAAAATCTTTTTTTTTTTTTGGAATTTTTGTTAGGAATTTTTTTTATTTTTTTTTGTTTTACTAATCATATTAAACATATAAAGATGACTGACAAGAAAGAAAGAAAAAAAAATAGGATACTAAAAAATAGAAGCAATAAAACTAAATAAATGACTCAACACATAGTTCTAGGAATACGTTAAGGATTGAAAATCAAACTAGACTTTGAGCACAAAAGCAAGCTTCAAAAGGTGAGGTCTACTTCTCCAGATGGTTCAATGTCATCTAGAGTGGTGATAGACAAATTCGTATAAGGTCTCAAATTTGACCTTGGCACCCAAATAGGTCTAATCTTGATCTTCTCAGTTTTTCCTACCTTTTTAAGCACGTGTTTAGGGTTCACATTCATCTTCTTTCCATGTGGACTCACCCTATGGCTAGGCCTATTAAAACCATTATCAGAACGATAATATCTACCCCCATTATTATTAACATGATGATATTGGGGTGGAACAATAGGAAACCCATGGAGTTCAAAACAATTAGGTCGAATATGACCCTTCACTCCACAAAAATGACAAGTAGGAACAAACTTGTCTAGACAATGTGAAAATCCTACGTGTGTGCGAGAAGCATGTGCCATATGTAATTTCTTACAATGAGGTCTAATGTGGCCTTTGATGTGGCAGTAATGACATGTGGGACTGACCTTTTCATTGCTTGTCTTATTAACATCTTGTACCTTCTTTACATTATTACAAACAATAGGAATAGTAGGAGGTTTAGATATTACCTTCTTAGGCTTTATTTCGTTGACTTCACCTCCATTCTGCTTAGGTGGTGACTCTCCAAGATAGCCAAGGCCTGACTTGTCACCAAATGGTTTTTGCATAAGAAGCATGTCATCCAAAGCTTTTGAACCTGCATTGAAACGCTCAAATATACCATTAGCATTTGCAAGTTCAATTTCAAGCCGGGAATTTTGATCCGTCAAGACATTGTTTTTCTCTTTCAATGCCTCAACCTCCTTCTTGAGCATGTCTCTTTCTTTGTTGACAGAAACTAACACCCCTTTTTGATCGTTAAACTCATTCTGCACTTTTCCCAACTCTTCCTTAACCTCCTTATTTTTTAATCCCAACTTTTGGTTAATCTTACTGATCTTCATGCTTTCTTGGTACAGCTGATCATACTTTTCCCTTAACACTTGACTGTCCTTTAAATCAACTCCTTCATCGTCATCACTATCATCTGAAGATTCCGAATCACTAGTTTGTGAACATAAAGATGTCACAAAAGCCATGAAGTTTCCCTTTTCTTCTAGTTCTTGCACAGACGTGTCAGAATTGCTGTCATCATCCCAAGTCAGATTTGCCTTGAAACTTGTACTCTTTTTGAGCTTGTTGGCACATTCATGAGCTAGATGCCCATAGCCATGACACTCATAGCATTTTGGCCCTGATGGTGGACCTTTCATTCCCTTTCCTTTAGTATTCATATTCTCAGTAGATTTTTGTTTAAAAAGTCTTTTTAGATTCTTTGTGAGTAAAGCCAAGGTTTCATCATTGGTGTCATTATCGCTTCCTGAATCTCTATTTTCTCTTTGAGAACTAGAAAAAGCAATTGTTTTTTCCAAAAGTTTTGTTTTTGGTTTGTGAGATTCTGAAAGCAACATATCTGCTTCAAAAGTTTGAAGGATACCAACAACCTCTTCAACAGTTTTTTCTTTTAGTTTTCGTTTACCTTCCAGCATAATAACCTTAGTTTTAAATCTTTCAGGCAATGACCTCAAAATTTTTTTAATAACACGAAAAGATTGAATAGGCTCACCAAGTGTTTCGCAGCGGTTGACAATAGAGATCAATTTGGAGTAAAATTCATTAAATGTCTCCTCTTCTTCCATCCTGATAGTTTCAAACTCGGTAGTAAGACGTTGTAGCTTAGACTGTTTAACCACATCAGTTCCTTCATGGCAAGTAACCAAAATATCCAATGCTTCCTTTGCAATTTCACAATTTGCAATTTTTTGGTGCTCATTCTCATCCACAGCACCGAACAAGATATCCAATGCGCGATTATTTGCCTGTAGTTCTGCCTTTTCTGAAGCCGATAACTCAGAATCAGATTTATAGACTTCTTTATCGTCTACTTTCTTGGTAGGACACTTATAGCCATTGACACAAGAGTTCCAGATTTCTACGTCCGCCGACCTCATGATTGCTTTTATCCTTGATTTCCAATAATCAAAGTTCTCACTATTCAGAATAGGCATACGGCTACGGGGGTGATTCATGTTTGTGTACATGTTCATCGTGAGTAATAGATCCGCTCTAGGAAGAACTTCCTACAGAATATGAGCGACCCGCTTTGATACCAATTGAAATTCCTGTTTTGCTACCTAACCAATTAAAGCAAGAGAAATAGGAATTGAAAAATAACGATGAACACCGGATATACGTGGAAAAACCCTAAATGGGCAAAAACCACGGGAAGGAATCAAACACTATAAAAAAACATTGTACGGTTACAATCGAACTTACTACACAATTGAGAATCCTCACAATTGACTCAAGAACGATAGCCGAATCCTCGTTCACCGTACCCAGTGCTTGACCGCCGCCGCCTCGAATCCTCAAGCCTTCCGATTACCCTACCAGAAATCCACTTGAACAAACTCAACCACAGAGATTGAATGTAACTTGTACCTCTTGGAGAATACTTGAGAGAGTATAGATCAATGGATCATTTAACAACTCCAAGATACAGAGATCACGTAGGTTTTCTTTCGGCTGCTCTCGTTACTGTCGTGCCCTACAAACATTAAGAGGAAAAGAGTATTTATATGCCCATTTTTTTTTTTTCCGTCAGACTCAGTCGACCCGTGTTGTGTTTCGGTTGACCCACTTCACAATTCCACGCGAGCCAATTCTAAATAGTTGGTTTCGATGGATGCCCGATTGACTACTCGGTTGACCGAATTTTCTCTTGAAATTTGCCTTTCCAAAATAAGACTTCATCACCTCAAACCAAACCACTCTACTTCAATTACAAAAATGATTCATTCCACTCTAATCCTATACAGACTCGCTAGCTTAGGAAAATAAAAAATACAACTCGATAAATTAAGAATGGGATACAAAGAAAAATGCGTTTTGTCAATAGAATTGCCAACTAAAAAATAGTACCGCTTTTTGGAGCTAACACATGTTTCCTAGTAAATCTATGTTTCCTTGTTATGCATGTTTTCCTAATTTGCTTAGGTTTCTTCGTCAACAACTCTTGTAACCATAGGCAAAGGGATATAGAGACAAGGGTGGGCAACCGACCCCACTAGCTGTCAAATTTTCATAGAGATATGTATAATTTTTATCCCATTTTTACTAATTTGACCCCACTTTGAAATTTATTTTTGCTCCAGCCCATAGAAGGGTTTCGTAGTTAGGGAAAAAAGAGTCAAAATAGAATCTCCACCACAAAATTCCATCATGGATGTGCATTATAGTGAGGAATTTTTCAATTTGATAGGAAATAGTGACCTTTTTTCGAAGATGATCGAGACCTGAAAAGATATGGTATATACTCGATTTATAGGCTTCTTACTTTGGCCCTTATTTTACCGGTTGCTAATACCATGGTAGAGAGAGTATTTTCCGCTATGAAGATTATTGATAGGCGCGTGATATCATAGATATGAGTGCCTAAGTAGGGCGAATTAGCGCGTTAGTGGCGCGTTTTATTCCATTATCCACTTGATGCCGTGCTTTCCTTTGTTTTGTGTTTTTGTTATTTTCATAAAGAATAAGGCGGATTTTACGCCAAGATTGGATTGCGAGGCCTTGAGGTCGGTTTGGACGTCGTCATGGGAAGTCGAGGCGAAAGCGTGAGGCATCGGGTGACGTCGGGTAGCCAAAGCCCATGCAAAGCTCGGCGGCACCATTAACGTCGTCGGTATCGATACTTTGATACCCAGTATCGATACAAAGCAGTGCAAAAGTGATCCAGAGTTGAACAGAGAGATGGGTATCGATACTATCATTACCAGTATCGATACCGAGTGGCTCAGCGGGAATCTTCAATGTTTCGTCGTTTTCTTTCCTTTTCTAATTATTTCCGAATATTTGGTGTCACGCCCTCGATTTTCAACATAAACAATAATAACATTTGATAATTAAATGCCTCACCGAAATTACAATTTATAACCCAAAAGGTGATTCGGTCCCCAAATCCACAAACTTGCTCAATACTTAAAGAGTTTCACAATAGAAAATACAATACAACGCAGTTTAGTTTACAAAGATAGCCAAAAGCTTCCGAAAATAGTTTTGAACAACAACATCAGCATGCACTCCAAGCATTCCATGACAGTGACCTGCAATAAACCTGAAAATGATAGGTTGAGCTACACTAGCCCAGTAGAGAAATCTATACACAAGTTATAGGAAAACATGCCAAGTTATGCACCAAGAGTGAGTGAGAAAAGACTGATATACCCAAAGTTTACATGGCTACCAACGAGCAACTCCCTGTGACCAAAGGGTTTTAGACAATTCTATATACTATGCCTATCACTTCGCACACCATACAAATGTCACTAACGTTCCCACATCAAACACGTTTAACCAATCTTTAGTTTATCAATTGATACTTCACTTCACATCCATCTCTACATTCGTTCTCATTTCACAATCTTTTGCGTTTATCATTTCATCACCAAACCCCGTTTCTTGTTAAACGATCATCTTTCCTTTCCTTTCTTTTCATCAGATTTTTCCCATCAAGGAACGTTAGGGTCACCTCGGGTCTATTTCCCTCGAGCGCAGGGTCACCCCGAGTCTATTCCCTCACTTATCATAATAATCAGTTGGGTCACCTCGGGTCTATCCCCTCGAGCGTAGGGTCACCCCGAGTCTTTTCCCTCAATAACAATAACCATATGGGTCACCTCGGGTCTATCCCCTCGAGCGTAGGGTCACCCCGAGTCTATTCCCTCAATAACGACCCCTTGGGTCACCTCTCACACTTTCATTATCGTCAACATCTCATAATCAATCTCATCATCAATCTATCGGTCATTACTTAACTCTACAGACGTACATGCTCGTGTCTTTTCATTAGTTTACAAATCCGCATCCTACATAACGTATTGAGCCTATACGTATAATCCCACAATACTCTACTCATTTCCTTTCTACGCTTAAACCTCATTGGACGAGTCAAGAGGACTCAGGTTATAATATCATCCCAAACAATTCTTCACAACCTCGGTTTCACTTTAAGCATCCTAAATAATCTACCAATCCACCACATCGGTTACATTTCAAACGTTCCAAATCGTCAACCATAACACTTCTTCGACTAATAAAATAATACACGCCATTTCCTTTAATTATACCCCAAGTAACGTACGAACCCGTCACCATCCTACGACATACCCCTCACTAACACCGACACCTAAACCTCATGGAACGAGTACCAAAGGAACTAACGGGAAACAACAAAACGATTCTTGAGAATATGGATTTTGAACCTACTTTTCAAACCACTAGACAACACCCATCTATCCATTCACACTCACCACGAGCCTCACATAACCCACGACTTCCTTATACGGTCTTACGATACATCCCCCGTTGACAATGATACTAACGTTACGTCTTACGAGTGCCCCGAGAACGAAAACACTAATGAGTCAATAGAGATCGAACAATCGAGTTTAGAAATGGTCTAAAGACGTTTAAGAGGTGTTGGAAGTGATCAGGGGTCAAAACAATGGGTTTCGGAATAAAACAATGAAAACTGTAAATAAGCTCACCGTATCGATACGGGAAAAATCTGTATCGATACGGATAGGCTTCGAGGCAGATCAGAGAGTGTTGTATCGATACGGGTTTTAGGCCGTATCGATACAGGATGCTTTCGAGCAGATTTTCTGCAGATTTTTGAAGTTTCAACTACAACATCAATCAACAATCTAAAGCATGATCAAGGCACTAACCCAACACGTAAACATATATCAAGCGCAAGAAATCCCTACCTCGATTATCAAAGTCGAACACACGAGATTCTCCGAGCCCTAGACTCCAAAATTGACACCGAGAGCAATACACCTCCTCCGAGCCCTAGCCAACGAAGCACGAGCCCCAAAACACGGGTAGAAAAAGGATTGGAGGTTGATTGCTATTGGGTTTTGAGTTTGGAGGTTGAATTTTGGTGGAGGAGCATGAGAGAGGGAGAGGAGCCGAGAGAGGGAGAGACGCCGGTGAGAGAGGGAGGAGAAAAAATAATTCTCTACTCTCTCACCCTCCTATATATACCCAAATATCTACTAATTACACTTTACACCCCTCTAATTGCAATACTATCGCTCAAACCCCAAATCACATATCACACATTTCAAATTTTCCTCAATTTCTAATATCAAATAACCCTTTAAATAATTTCCAAAATTAGGGTCCTTACATTTGGGGTTTGTATAAATTCCCCTCTAAACTCCGTTTTTAGGGTTCGCGCTTTTAGGTAGCAGCTTCCCTTTTTTCCGTTCTTCTTTCCAGAGCTATTTTCTTTCAAGCTTTCAAGTTTTGTTCAGATCTTCGCATTCCGGTAACTCGTATTAATATTTGTTCTTCATTAAAATTGTTCGTTGTTATTTGTACAATTGATTTTTCTTGTTTCTTGTTCATTCCAAGTAATAGAAGCATGATGCAAGTTAGAATCTCTTTTGTTTTTCTTTCAATAATGAGTGAGTAGTCGTATAGGTAGGGTCGCGGGGTGATTAGCACACCGTGATCAGTTCGGGTACTGCTCCTGTTTTCAAACAATGAAAAGAGTAATTTTAGGTTAATAAGAACATTCGTTAGACGAACCCGGGGCATCGTCGGAGCCCATGTGAACGGGGGAATGGGGGTCCAAAACTCATTCTTCGCTGCGCATGGGTATACGGCGACCATAAAGGTTCGCATCTTTCGGGGTATCTTTTCCAAACTAAAGTTAAATGTTTTTAAGAACGCCAATGGAGCAGGCTAATCCGTACTGGTTACGAGTGCTATGAAACCTTCGACCGTACCTCCTTTTAATTATCTGAATAGTTAATCAATTTCTTGTTTTAGTTTATCTCTCAACCAAACCAACAAGGGGTGGCTACCAAAGAGCCGTTTCAAATTCTACAACCCGAGGTTCCACAGCACACACTTCACCGTCCTTAGTGGATTCGACTCCGGTCTTACCGGATATTGTGCTATATTGGTCTCCGCCCTACGCTTGGGGCAACCCATAATTTTAGGACTAAGAAATCGTCAAGCAATTATAAAGAGTAGGCTTCGAAAATCGTGACCAATAGATACATGATAGTTTGATTGTGTATATAGATAAAGATATTTTTGAAACCATTACAAACGAGACTATCATCCATCGTTTCCAAAATATGAAAAGTCGTCGAGGTCAATTGTAAATCAAAGCTACATTTTGTTATTAATATATACAGTATCTACTTTTTATTAACTTGTTAATTCTAATTGTTTCTTTCAATTAGTAACTAGAAAAGTGAACTACACAGTACACATATATAGTTCAATTTTTCGACCCCACTTATTGAAAATCTTGGCACCGCCACTGCTTGTAACTAGGGCTGTAAACGAACCGAATCGAGCCGAACCATGTTAAGTTCGGCTTGGGTTCGTTAAGGTACTAGTCTGGCTCGAGTTCGATTCGAGCTTGAACAACTTGGCTCGAGTTTCGGCTTGTTAAATTTTTTTCAAGGCGCGGGTTCGGCTCGGTTGGGTTCGTTAAGGTACTAGTCTGGCTCGAGTTCGGCTCGGGTTCGATTTGAACCTGAACATCTTGGCTCGAGTTTGGCTCGTTAAACTCAAACGAATCGAGCCACCCGAATCTAAGCTCGAATTGAGCTCATCAAGACTCGGGTTTGGTTAGGCTCGGCTCAGTAAACCCAAACTCTCTCATTGATCGTATAGAATTTGGGAAAAAAAATAAGTATTGAATTATATATACAACCTTTAAAAAATTTATATTTACAAATAGACCCCTATCGAATTATTAATTAAATTTAAGTATAAGTTTGCGAGCCTAACCGAGCCGAATACCGTTAGGCTCAGGTTTGGCTCATTTACAGAACGAGCCTAGAAAACCCAAACTCGGCTCATTAAACTCAAGCAAACCCGAACTCTCTCATTGATCGTATAGAATTTGGGAAAAAAATAAGTATTGAATTATGTATACAACCTTAAAAAATTTTATATTTACAAATAGACCCCTATGGAATTATTAATTAAATTTAAGTATAAGTTCGCAAGCCTAACCGAGCCGAATACCGCTAGGCTCAGGTTTGGCTCATTTACGGAACGAGCCTATAATTGAGGTTCAGGTTCAGTTCGTTTATCAGACGAATCGAACTCGAACGAGCTCTTGCCGAACCGAGTCTCGAAGACTCGAACAGTTCGCGAACAGCTCAGTTCATTTACAACCCTACTTGTAACCTATATACAGACATGCTAGGATTATGTTTTAAACACACATCAATGAAAGCAATATTTTTTTGTCAATCCATATGTTAGACTAGGATCTCCGATCATTGTTCTCTAAAATAGTCATAGGAGTGACGTATCCTATCCCAAAATCGAAAAGCAAAAAGAGAAACTAACTTGAAAAAATGAAAAAGCAAAGTTTGAAATTGAGGATTGCTAATAGTAATCAATTATACATTCAAGATGTGAATGGTTTCACTGGTTTGGTACTTTTTCTACATCCAGTGACTTCCGTTCTTACTTTTGGCAGCTTTCATAAGGCATTAGGTAGAAGGAAAAATGTATAAGCAACCAACTGGGATTTTGTTTAGTCTTAGAAGTGTACAAATGAGTATAGAAGTCCGTGAAATTGTATTGAAAACTATGAAAAGTATATAGAGTGCGTTTTTCTTGTCATTTTCTTTCGTTTTTTTGGTCATTTTCTTCGGCTTATTAACAGTCTATTGGACTTTTTCGATTACTATATATCCCTAAAAGTGTAAAAGTAGGGCTGTTTAAGAAAAATCGAGAACCGTGAAACCAGATCGAACCGATCCGTGATCACTTTTGGATTAGATCCGTGGATTAATGGTTCAGACACGGATTTGAAAATTAATAAACCGTGAGATATGGTTCGGTCCACGGATTTTCAATATGAAACCGTGGATTAACCGAACCGAACCGTGAAATAAAAAAAAATATATATATATATATATGTGTGTGTGTGTGTGTGTGTGTGTGTGTGTAATATTTAGTAAATAATTATAAGTTTTACCAATTGTCACAATTTTTTCTTAATGTGATACTATATTGTAACAATATATAACCTCATGGGATAAACTGTAACCTCACGGGGTAAACTGTATTTCATTGGGGGGTGGGGGGGAATTCATGTATGTTGTGTTGTACCAATTTGGAATTCTGGATAATATTTGTGTATTTTAGCTCATTTGGTTGCTACCTTGCTGAATGTAATGGCAGTTTGTAATACTTGTTTTTTTGTTGGCAAGAATTTGATTTTTTTTTGTTGGATTTGCAATTTAGTGATTATGAAATCTAATCCGTGCATAAAATTGAACCGCACCGAACTGTGACTTACGGATTGGATAGGAATTGAACCTAGGACTTTTGGTCCGGATACGGATTGTATTTTCTAAAAACTGTGACTCGCGAATTATGATTGGATTCATAGCAATCCGATCCCATCCAGACCACGGACAGCCCTATGTAAAAGGTGTATATTGGAGTGTGTTAATTCTTTTTGTTATCGCATCCAATATATGTAGACGAGTTTCGAAGAAGGATCATCATGTTTTAGAAAACCCACTCATGAAAGATATATTGTCTACAACGTTTTCATTATTTGAAGTTAGTGACGGCCCTTTTCAAAAGAAAATGAATAGCGACGGCCCAACATTAATTATATATTTGGGCTCAGTTTAAGGGCCAGAGTTATTGACAGAAAGACACGTTTAAGTTCAATTTGGGCTTCCAGCCTAATCCATGCTGGACGTACGGCAGGCCAAGGGCCCAGTGGGAGTTTTACGGGCCGATACTGAATGCACCATTTTTAGGTTATACATTGCTAAATTCTGAGACAAAGGGTTTTTTTCCCCCCCAAATATTGTACTCCATCCATCCCAATTTGTTTGTCTATTTTTGGGATTTCAACTTTTTTAGAGAACATAATGATTACTCTTAAAAAGATTGGCTTTTCCAAAAATACCCCTCACTTTTTAGCATTAGATGAGAATGCACATTTTCCCACGCGCAATACTTTTAAAAGAGAAGGGGCATTAATGGAACTTATATGAGTCAATTTCAAATTGGACAAATAATTTGGGACAGAGGGAATATACATCAATGGGGTGTTACCAAAAAATTAATATGTTAACAACTAAAGGGGGTGATTGAAGTCTCTCCATAGCCTCAACCCCCAGACTTCCCCTTACAAGACAAGATGTACAACCAGATAGGTTAAGAGTCACATGTAGACGAAGGTTAATGGTAGTGAAATGATGGCTTTATATTTCAATAGATCACTCTACAAGTCCAACTACTTGGATACTTTGATGTGTTTCGTAATTATTGATCTAGGAAGATAATCGTCACTTTCAATTTTAATGCCTACACATTTGGAATATTGGAGAGTGGTCCACGTGGTGGGACCTTTCCAAACAAAAAAGACTAAAGAGGGTATACATTAGTTGGGGTTTAGCGGAAAATGAATATGTCTCCCCCACTTGATGTACCCTTTGTCAAGTGTTCTTAATAAAACTTTTGTTGCCTATCAAAAAAAAAAAAAAAACCAAAGAGGGTTTGAAGTTACTCTCTATAGACTCGAACCTCATACCTTCCCTTGCAAGACAAGAGGTACAATCAGATCGATTAAGGGGGTGTTCCGGTTGCTTAAAAAAGGAACTTATAGAAAATGAAGGTAATTTCAAGCTCAAAAATTATGTGTTTACGCAAATAATTTTCTATCAATATGGATCTTATTTGATAGATCTCATTGAGATCTTTTAAACGGTGTAAAAAAAATTAAAAAATTATTTTTCATTTTCATTATATTTAAGCTTGAAATTACCTTTTTTTTGAAAAGGAAGGTTTAAAAAGAAAGCAGAATGGGACCTAAGAGGCACATCGAGACAAAGGTTAATGGTAGTGAATCGATGGCCTTATATTTCAGTAGATCACTTTACATGTCCAACTACTTGGATAATTTCATGTGTTTCGTAATTATTGGACTAGGAAGAAGGAAGATAATGGTCACTTTCAATTTTGATGCCTACACCTTTGGAATATTGCAGAGTGATCTACGTGGCTAGACCTTTCCAAACAAAATTGGCTAAAAGAGGGCATACATCAGTAGGGGATTAGCGAAAAATTAATATGTTAATAACCAAAGGGGATTTGATGTCTCTCTCCATAGATTCGAACACCAAAACTCGTAAAGTAATCCATGTGGATGGACATTTCCAAGGCAAAAGAAAAAAGCTAAGACTAAAGAGGGTATACGTACATCAGTGGGGTGTTAGCGAGAAATTAGTATATTAAAGGGGATTTGAAGTCTCTACATAGACTCGAACCTCAGACCTCCCATTGCAAGACAAGAGGTATAATCAGATGGATTAATAGTCACATTGAGACAAAGATTAATGGTAGTGAAATGATGACCTTATATTTCAATAGATCACTCTTCAAGTCCAACTACTTGGATACTTTCATGTGTTTCGTAATTATTAACCTAGGAAGATAATGGTCACATTCAATTTTGATAACTACACCTTTGAAATATTGCAGAGTGATCACGTGGCTGGACCTTTCCAAACAAAAAAAAGATTAAAGCGGACATGCATGGGTTAGCAAAAAATTAATATGTTAACAATCAAAGGGGATTCAAAGTCTCTCCATAGACTCGAACCACAGACCTTTCATTGTGAAATAAAAGGTACAATAAGATGGATTAAGAACCACATCTAGACATGGGTTAATGGAAGTGAAATGATGGGCTTATATTTCAATAGATCACTCTACAAGTCCAACTACTGAGATACTTTCATGTGTTTTGTAATTATTGACCTAGGAGGATAATGGTCTCTTTCAATTTAATTTTATGCCTACACCTTTGGAATATTGCAGGGTGATCACGTGGCTGGACCTTTCCAAACAAAAAAGACATAAGAGGGATACAAGAAAAAATCGTTCTTAAAAAATGAACGATATATTCCGATTGTTTTTGTTGGACCCGTGATTAGTTTTTTGTGCGCGCTTTTAACATTGAAAAAAATGAAGTTGTTCTAGGTAATTTCTAGCGAATGATTAGGAAAGACTGTGATCACATCACGCGTATCACATCACACGCGTGATGTCGTGATTCATGAGAACAACGGCAACCTCCTCAGTTACAACGGATCAGGCCTCTCGTGTTTTGATGTCATAGAACTGGTTCTTGAATCTTCCTCTATAAACGAATAGGACCTCAATTTCTAATTTCATTCAACAAAAAAGAGCTAGAGCTCCGGTACTAATTTGTAAAGAGTGAAGAGAAACATTATAAGCAATATTTCTTCTAAATTTAATTAGTTCCTTAAGCTCAATCCCTTGATAAACAGTCGTCAAAAATGTGCTACAATATATTTTATTTCTGGTGTTTGCCATTGGCTATAATTATTTACCAATGACCAATGTTTGGCTAATTGTCTTGAGGAAAAAACTTCATACCACATATTTCGAGACCATCCTCAATCAAACGAAGATAATAATCATAGACAAATATATATAATTGCCACTCTTGTCCATGAAAATTACTCAAAAACTAATCCAAATGGATGTGATTGAACAACTAATTTTCTTTTAAGGTTAGCCTTTCCGTCACCCTTACTAGAATTTCATGACCAATTATCTTTTTTTTTGTTACGAGCGAGCGATAGAAGAATAGAAGTATATATATTTGATTTTCATGAAAATAGACATAGCCCATATCAGATTAACCCCAACTAATATCCCCTTGAAGGGGCCAAATAAGAAAATCAAGAACCCCAATTAAAAGGGAAGGAATAATCAATATTTGCTTGTGAAAAGGATTGTCCTTCTACCTCCCATCTAGAAGTGTAATTGAATGGTCAACAGAGCTAACCCTGTTCGTTAAAAAAGATTTTAATATATTTAACACGATACATATGTGATTGTTGTTATTGCCTCTATGAAGCCTGATACCGTATAATTTGTAATTTGATGACTATTTTGGATTTAGCCTAGACTGTGGTTATCACAGCTGTAATTAAGATGAAAATCCTAGATCACAAATACATGCAATACCTAGCCGTTGTAACTTGTAACTTGTGCTCCATATATTTCTCATTCGACAAAAGTTAAAACAAACTAGAATGAGAGTAGATGTACTCAACTTTAGAGTTGGAAAACCATGTAAAAACTAGCATGCATTTTCGGATTGCATTTTTTACTTGATTGCTCATCGTGTATCATATGTGTATTGTTTTGGCCAATAAAGCTGCAACGCAATTTGTTAGAATAGCTGGACAACAAGTGAAACTAATTTTCGGGGCCCAATAAGTCATAATTGGTCACCTTCAATTTGTTTGAAAACAGGGATAAAAATGACAAAAATATAGTTGTTGTAACAGGGACATTGTTAAAGTCCAAGGACTTAGCTAGTGTCACTATCAAGGTAATTATTGACCGTAGTAAGGTACAAATGGTCACCTTTAATTTGGGTGCCTACCCTTTGACATATGTGGAGCAATTCATGTGATTAGAATTTCCAAATAAAAAAAATATAGATGTGGTTTCGGAGCCCAATAAGTCATAATTGGTCACTTTCAATTTGTTTGAAAACAGGGGATAAAAATGACAAAAACATAGTTGTTGTAACAGGGACATTGTTAAAGTTCAAGGACTTAGCTAGTGTCACTATCAGGGTAATTATTGACCGTAGTAAGATACAAATGGTCACCTTCAATTTGGGTGCCTACCCTTTGACATATGTGGAGCGATTCACGTGATTAGATCTTTCCAAAAAAAAAAAAAAGATGTGGTTTCGGAGCCCAATAAGTCATAATTGGTCACCTTCAATTTGTTTGAAAACAGGGGATAAAAATAACAAAAAACATAGTTGTTGTAACAGGGACATTATTAAAGTCCAAGGATATAGCTAGTGTCACTATCAGGGTAATTATTGACCGTAGTAAGGTACAAATGGTCACCTTCAATTTGGGTGCCTACCCTTTGACATATGTGGAGCGATTCACGTGATAAGAACTTTAAAAAAAAAGAAAAAGAAAGAGATGTGGTTAGAAAAAAGAAGAAGATAAAATCATACAAGGGTCTTGGTGTGGATAATGTGTATCATGGCACATAAGGGTATCCACAATGGGACAATAAGAAACAGATAACCAAAATTAAAGTTGCCAAATCGGGTTTTGATTATTCATATTCATTTAAGATTTTGTTAAAGTTAGTAATATAGAGATCTACAATGGTATATATAATCAAAAAATTGTTAGTTTTGGTTATCCAAAACCCAAAATTTGATTATTTTTAAGGTTGCAAATTTGATTATTTCTTAGGGCATCCGTAATTTAATAATCAAAAGTGAATAATTAAAACTTGCCAAGTCAACTTTTGATTATTCATTTAGAGGGTTCCTAAAGTTAGCATTGTGAAGTCCCACATTGTTACTTTTGATTATTCAAATGCCAAAATTTGATTATTGGTTAGGATGTTGCTAACTTTGATTATTACAATGTGAGCACTTTTTTAAGCACACATTACTAACTTAATTTAGCAATCTTTTGATTTTGATTATTACAATATGGATGCTCGTAGGAGATTGCTACTTTTGATTGTATTATTGTAAGCCATATTTTGCATAGTATTGTTAACTTTAGCAACCTATTACTTTTGATTATGTCATTGTGGATATCCTAAATTGGAATCGCTGTAACATCTCGCCAATAACAATACGTTCACAAATATTAGCACATTTTTTTTCCGTGTATGGCATCTTTTTTTATCCACCGCCAAAAGGATTGTATTTAATATTTTACAAAGGACCAACGAAGATAAAGTTCTTCTAGCTGGTTCGTAAGGCAATGAAGGTGAAGAATCTCGACATGCTATACCAATAGTACGAGATATTTGTTCATAGCAATGCAGTCATATCTGTAACTGTAATCGCACATGTTCTTCGTAGTATCTAATTACGGATCCAAACGCGTCAATGTGCCACCTTCAATTTATTAGAAAAAATGGGATAAAAATGACAAAATGTATGAAATTGTCTTAAATGCTTCCGAAATGACAAGGCATCTAATAGATGGCCGGCGTTATGATTTTGGCATGAAGAACTATGAGTTGTTGTTTTTTTTCTCTTCGGGAAAAAATTTCCAATTCACTTATGCTTTGAGACCAAAGTCTAATGACAGATCTGAGGAGCGGATGTCCCCAAACGATTATTCTACCCATTGTAATTTCTAAACTATTTTGGTACTAAAATATATATTTTTTAAAAATTAGAATTGTGTCAGTCCGCCTGCCCAATACCATTTAACAATTCAACTCCAGCCCAAGAAAGATTTCGTTGGGAAAATAATTACTTTTTAGCAACCTTCTAATTTGTGCAATATGTTTGTTGTTTTGATCAACAATATATATATATATATATATATATATACGGGGTGATTCTGGGGACAACTAATTAGTCATTTAAAAAAATACCTCATAGTTTTCGATCAAATTTTAATGATCCGAGCCGCTCAATGTGATCAGAACGTGATTTTAAGGGTACCCACAAGAAATTAGCAAAAAAAGGACTACGAAGGGCTTGATCTGAGCAGTTTTTAGCTTAGATTTGATGAACAGTTTAATTAAAAATTGCTCAAAACAAGCATTTTCTGGTCATATTTTATGATAATTTCCCGCGGGCACCCTTAAAATCACATTTTGCACATATTGAACGGTTCGGATCATAAAAATTTGATCGGGAACTATGAGATTGACATTTGGAGTGTTTTTTTAGGTGTTTAATTGGTTGTCTACGGAACCGCTCTATATATATATATATGAGTCCTGCTATAGGGACCGACCAACCCTACTGAAATCGTACCGACGATTGCCGCTAGGTCGTCTTCAGCCACCGGACGGCCGATCTGAGCCGTCCAAAAGTTCTAAAAAAAAAAATATAGAGGGGGCACCCACGGGAATCAATGGCATCCGATGTGTATAGGGTGCTTGATCCAAATACCCTATTTTTCGTGTATATATGTATAAACAACCTAAAATATAAAGCTACAATGATTAGGTCGGAGCAGCAATAGCTCTATCACAAAATAGATCACTATAGCTCTATTACAAAACAGGTTAATTCCTGTATAACTGCTGTGTCTGTGTGATGCACAAAGCTTGTTAGCGCCTGCGGCCCACCTAGCAAGATTGTGGGGTTGATGTACTTCGAGATTTACTACTACGGAGAACAAATTAAATTAACCAACTAATTTAATCAAACCCTAATCTATGTGATTATGCAAGATAATAAACGCAATAAATAAAGAAGCAGGCATCACACAGAGATATACTTGGAAAACCCCAAGACGGGGAAAAAACCACGGGAGGGAAGAGAGCACTATACACAAAACGCAGAAACAGAGAGTTCTTACAACCACGCTATGACTCCTCAATATTGGCTAAGAATCTCTTTGCTGACTCCTCATGAACCACTCTAATAAATACTCCTTCGTATTCGACTCCTCGAATATTTGATCTACGCAGGACTCCTCCTTTAGACCAACCTCCAATCGCCTTTGAACTCCTTCAAAGAACTCAGCATGATGTAGAAGATGAACAAACCACCTTAAGAGAGATTATGTAAGTGTATAGATCTTAAGATCTCATCAAATCTCTCAAGGAATCGACCCACAAATTATTCCAGTGAATCTCACGAAATTTTCTCTTAAAACTTTGTGGCTGCCGTCCTCTTTTATTCTGAAAGCATAACATGCTTTAAATAGATTTTCCTGACCTAGCATGGCATGCTTGAGCGGTCATTTAATGCTCTATGAATTTCGCTTGTCCGCCGCAGGAATACAAACAAGGGCACTTCGGTTGAGGCTTTGATTACTAGCTAAACTTCTACCCCAACACTAAAATAACTAACTAGCCACTACATAGGGTTTCAATTACATACAAACGTCACGGAATTAGCCAACCACAAATAAGGAACTTACAATCTCCCCCTTTGTCAATTCCGAGACAAAACTAAATCAACTAACAATTGAAAATCCTATCCACTGAAATCGAGAGACCAAATAGCCCCATACCTACATGCAAGAGCACATGAAACACGAAAACCAACACTGTGGAACTAATTAAGCATTAGCACCAAGACATTTCTCCCCCTTTTTGTCACGGAATAACAAAGATCATAGCACGCATAAAAAGACACCTTAAAAGAGATAGTTAACGACCAACACTCAAGTACCAGGAACAGTCAAGATATCAAAAGCATAACTTAATTATGAATGCAAACATACGACTAACGACGTTCCCATGACAAAATTAATTAAAAAAATGCAACACACCAACGAGGACTCAGTTCCCGGACATGAGATTTAATGAATATGAGAACATTTAAAAAATGCATGGACAACCTCTTTTGAAACCAACCCACGGATTCATTTAGAAGATAAATGTGCCATGAGACATGAATAGGTGACAAATGGTGAGTGTGTGAACCACTTCATAAGCTAATCAGATTAACATTCAAGTGCCTTGATTTCGCATGTAACTCTGGGCTGTCAAATTGTCTCCCCCTCACGAAGTCAAACCAAGCAATCATAGATACACATTTTGTGCCAAAGAACGATCACAACTCCCCCTCAACCAATGAATACTCTCTCCATTTTATATTTTTTATGTAACCATCAAAAGTGTGTTTCTCTTTTACCCCACTGCCGTTTGACGCGAACGTTCAGATTGGATAGAGCCGAATGGATCCGGTTACTAGGCAAGTGGTCCAATACGAATGCCTTCACAAGGTCAATCCACCTTTTGACGCGAACACTCACTACTTACTGAGGCAAAAGGCCCGGTTACTCAGTGAATGCCCGGATAAGCATTATCAACTCAAACATAACATACATAATTTTTTTTTGTTTCTTTTCATAGCATGGCATATGGAACGTTGTATCCCAAAACAAAATTGATATGCTAAACGGTCAATCGCGGAGGGAGTACAGAAGACAGAGGAGCAAAGTTCATGGGAAGGGACAAGCCTCTATAAGAAATCTGGCTATCTTTGACGTGTAAAAAAGTGGAAATCACAGAGCCATGGATCAAGACACACTTAACTTTCTAATGCATCACATGAATGAAATCATCCAAGACATCCATGCACTAACAAATATGCTCATATGCCTAAAACCCATAGTAAACAACTGAAGACTCACAAGCATGCTCATTGTAAACAAGAAAAATCTTTTTTTAAAAAATGATTTTAAAGACTTTTTTTTTTTTGGATTTTCATAAGTATTGCATAAATGAAAACCAACAACACTAAACAAATGAAGCTAGATAAGAAAAACAGGAATACGCAAAAAAAAAAAATAAATAAATAATGACTCAACCATAGCTCTAGGTATTAGATAAAAAAAAAAAAGCAAATTAACCTAGACTATAGACACGATACCAAGCATTAAAAAACAAGGTCAATGCCTCGGATGATTCAGCGTCATCTAGTGGATTGGAAGGCAATTTTACAGGATGTCTCAAATCTGACCTCCTTACCCAAATAGGTCTAGTCCGAATACTAACTGATTTTTCTTTGACGTTACTGTGCACATTATGATTACCACCATTCTGATTAACATTAGTGTTGTTACGGTGAATGTGATGATTTGTAGGATAACCATAAAGTTGAAAACAGTTAGGGCGAATATGACCTTTCACACCACAATAGTGATACACAGGAATAAATTTACTAGCAGTAGACCTTTGAATATATCTAGGCATTTTGACAAACATTCGAGGCTTAGCATTATTCTGAATAGGTTTAGCTTTTACCTCGTTATGCTGAGTTTGAGATATTTTGGCACTTACTGGGACTTTTACTACAACCTTCATACTCTTTTCATGTATCTTTTCTTCTTTTTCTGGACGTGAAAAAGAGGCCTGATACCCAAGTCCTGATCGGTCGCTGGTTGGTCTTTGAATATCAAGAATCTCATTTAATACTTTAGACCCAGCATTGAAACGCTTAAAAACATCAGCATTTTTAAGTTCAGAATTCAACTTGTTTATTTTAACTTCTAAAGATTTGTTTAATTCAACAAGATTGTTTTCTTTCTCTTGAAAATCACAAACTGTTTTTTTCAACACTTCACATTCATCATTACTAGATTTCAAAGAGACTTCCAACTCTCTTATCTTGATTTGATCCTTCTCCAAGTCTTGTGTGAGATTAACAACATTTTTCTCACTAGATTCAACTTTACTCACCAGCTTAACATTCATGCGAGATATTTTCAGACTCTTCAAATAAAGTTTGTTGTAGTCATCTTTCAATGTCTCAAAATCTAAAGTCTCATTCACCTCCTCTTCCTCACTATCATCTTCAGAGTTAGACGATGCACACTCAAAAGATGCAACAAAAGCAACAACATTCTCATTATCACTACTGCTTTCCTCTTTGAGATAATCAGAACTACTAGAGTCACTATCATCATCCCAAGTCTTAACATTCAAGACTTTATTGTTCTTTCTATTTCCACAATCTTGAGCAATATGCCCATAGCCTTAACATTCATAACACCGAGGACCCGAGGATTGACCTTTTCTAATTTTCTTCTCTTTATCTTTGGAAGAATCAAAATTAATTTTTCAACTGCCTTTATCTTTTGACTCCTTTTTAGAAGATCTCATAGTAAAATTTCCTTTTTGAAAAGCCTTCTGGAATTTTTTAGTAAAGAGAGCCATAGCTTTAGTATCATACTCAACATTATTGCAGTCTGAATCAGAATCATCAACTTGAGTACTCTTAAAAGCAATCGACTTAGCCGAAGTTTTAGTTTTATCATTCACAGAGTCATACTGCAATATGTCTGCTTCATAAGTTTGAAGGAGTCTGACAATTTCTTCAACAGACATGTTAGGAAGCTTTTTCTTACCCTGAAGCATGGTGACTTTAGTTCGAAAACGTTTAGGTAGGGATCTTAAAATCTTTTTAACAACTTTAAAATCAGACATAGGCTCACCAGGGTAAAGCTCATGTTGACAATGGCATTAAGTCTCGCATAAAACTCATTGAAGGATTCATCTTCCTGCATCCTAATCAACTCGAAGTCAGTAGTGACCCTTTGAAGTTTGGATTGCTTAACAGTGTCAGTTCCCTCATGAGTAGTAACCAAAATATCCCAAGCTTCTTTAGCAATTTCACAATTACATATGCGAGAAAATTCATTAAGATCAACAGCAGAAAATATCGCATTAATCGCTCGATCATTAGCATGACGAGCAGCTTTCTCAACGTTGTTAAGCTCAGATTTAGGGATTATCTTCCCTTCAAGCGTAACCGTGGGTATTGTGTAACCCGTAAGACAAGTAGTCCAAACACCACTATCAATAGCTTTTAAGTAGGCTCTCATCCTAGCTTTCCAATAATCAAAATTATTACCATCAAGCATAGGCGGACAAGGAGTGGAGTTATTTATCTCCATAACAGTAAATCAATGTTCAGATTTTTGAAAAAGTTTTCTTTTTTAAAAAAAAAACTTTGATTAACCCGCTCTGATACCAATTGAAAAACCAAGATCGGATCACTTCGAGATTTACTACTACGGAGAACAAATTAAATTAACCAACTAATTTAATCAAACCCTAATCTATGTGATTATGCAAGATAATAAACGCAATAAATAAAGAAGCAGGCATCACACAGAGATATACGTGGAAAACCCTAAGACGGGGAAAAAACCATGGGAGGGAAGAGAGCACTATACGCAAAACGCAGAAACAGAGAGTTCTTACAACCACGCTATGACTCCTCAATATTGGCTAAGAATCTCTTTGCTGACTCCTCATGAACTGCTCTAATAAATACTCCTTCGTATTCGACTCCTCGAATATTTGATCTACGCAGGACTCCTCCTTTAGACCAACCTCCAATCGCCTTTGAACTCCTTCAAAGAACTCGGCATGATGTAGAAGATGAACAAACCACCTTAAGAGAGAATATGTAAGTGTATAGATCTTAAGATCTCATCAAATCTCTCAAGGAATCGACCCACAAATTATTCCAGTGAATCTCACGAAATTTTTCTCTTAAAACTTTGTGGCTACCGTCCACTTTTATTCTGAAAGCATAACATGCTTTAAATAGATTTTCCTGACCTAGCATGGCATGCTTGAGTGGTCATTTAATGCTCTATGAATTTCGCTTGTCTGCCGCAGGAATACAAACAAGGGCACTTCGGTTGAGGCTCTGATTACTAGCTAAACTTCTACCCCAACACTAGAATAACTAACTAGCGATTACATAGGGTTTCAATTACACAAAAACGTCACGGAATTAGCCAACCACAAATAAGGAACTTACAATGTACATCCTTGCACTCTACCTTGGAAATCCTGCAAAAAGAGAGATTCGAGATCGCATGGCCAAGAGTGCGCAACAGAAATATTTCAGAAAAGTGACATAGAATGGGATAGTGTTAATTAAGTCCAAGGACTTACTTAATGTCATGGTCGGGATAATTAATAATTATTGACTGTAGTATAAGGTACAAATGGTCACCTTCAATTATTGAACCCTACGACCGTACCTCCTTTAATTATTTTAAAAGTTCAATCAATTTCTAGTTTTTAGTTAATCTCTAAATCAAACCAACAAGGGGTGGCTACCTAAGAGCCGTTTCAAATTCTACGACCCGAGGTTCCATAGCACACACTTCACCGTCCTTAGTGGATTCGACTCCGGTCTTACCGGATATTGTGCTATATCGGTCTCCGCCCTACGCTTGGGGCAACCCATTATTTTAGGACTAGGAAATCGTCAAGCATTCTTGGCGCCGTTGCCGGGGACGGTAATGTGTGTTAAGAATTCAGGTAGTTATTTTTTAAATGGGCTCTTAGGTAGCCACCCCTTGTCGATTTGATTGAGATTAACTAAACTTATGAAATTATTTAACTTTTTAAATAATTAAAAGGAGGTACGGTCGTAGGGTTCATAACACTCGTAACCAGTCCGGAGTAACCTGCTCTGTTAGAGTTCTTAAAAACGTTAATTTTAAGATTGCAAAAGATACCCCGCAAGATGCGAGACCCTATGGTCGCCGTATACCCATGCGCAGCGAAGAACGAGTTTTGTTCCCCCATTCCACCGTTCACATGGGCTCCGGCGATGCCCAGGTTCGTCTCACGAATGTTCTCAATTAACCTAAAATCACTTTTTTTTTCATTGTTTGAAAATAGGAGCAGTGTCCGAACTGGCCACAGTGTGCTAATCACCCCGCGACCCTACCAATATGACTACTCACTCATTATTGAAAGAGAAACAAAAGAAATCCTAATTTGAATCATGCTTCTATTACTGGAAAAAGGAAAATAAACGAAAGATAACAACTAATTGAATAACAACGAACAACTTTAATAAAGGACAAAAATCAATACGAGTTACCGGAGTGCGAAGATCTGAACAAAACTTTAAAAACTTGAAAGGAAAAGCTCTGGAACGGAAAGAACGAAAAAAATAAAGCTGCTACGTAAAAGTTCGACCCTAAAAACGAAGTTTGGGGGTATTTATACAAGTCCCCAAATAAAAAAGGAATAAAGAATAAAGAAAGAATAAAATGAACGACGAAAACGAAAATATCCCGCTGATGCCGTTGTGGACTTCGGTATCGATACATGAAATGGGAGTATCGATACAATTTTGTCTGTTCAACCGTGGACCACTTTGCACCATATTGTATCGATACTTAAAATAATAGTATCGATACCGATGGCATAACAGCCAGCTCTCAATCCTTACGTGGGATTTGGCCACCGGATGTCACCCAACGCCTCACACTTCCGCCTTGACTTCTCATGACGACATCCAAACCGGTCTCAAGGCCTCGCAATCCAATCTTGGTGCAAAATCCGCCTTATTACCTACAAAAATAATAAAAACGCCGATAGAAACCAGCGTGACCGAGGAAAGACCGAATGTCTTTTACAGACCTTGGAGTGGGAAGATTTGCAATCAAATCGATCTTCGCCTTGTCCACCTCAATACCCTTGGATGAGAAAATGTGTCCCAGCACAATTCCTTGGGTGACCATGAAGTGGCACTTCTCCCAGTTAAGCACAAGTTGCTTCTCCTCGCACCGTTCCAAGACTTTCTTCAAGTTCCCGAGGCATTCGTCAAACGAATCCCCAAAAACTGAAAAGTCATCCATAAACACCTCCACAATCTTCTCTACCATGTCGACCTTGAAAAGGTTCCGGGAGCGTTACACAAGCCAAAGGGCTTGCGACGGTAGGCAAACGTTCCATAAGGACACGTGAATGTGGTCTTTTCCTGATCCTCCATGGCTACCTCTATCTGATTGTAGCCAGAGTACCCATCCAGGAAGCAATAGAAAGCACGACCAGCCACCCTCTCCAGAATTTGATCAATGAATGGGAGAGGGAAATGGTCTTTCCGGGTGCTCGCATTGAGCTTCCGGTAATCGATGCACACTCGCCACCCGGTTTGAACACGGGTCGGCACTAGTTCTCCCTCGCCGTTTCTCACGACGGTTACTCCAGCCTTCTTAGGCACCACTTTCACCGGGCTCACCCACTCACTATGGGCTATCGGGTAAATAATACCCGCATCTAAGAGTTTAAGCACCTCAGCCCAAACCACCTCCTTCATATTGGGGTTCAGACGACGCTGAGGTTGCCTAGAAGGCTTCACATCCTCATCAAGAAAAATGCGGTGTGTACACACCGTTGGATTAATACCTCGCAAATCTGCTATCGTCCATCCTATTGCGCCCACGTGCTCTCTCAGCAGGGTAAGCAACTTAGCCTCTTGATCCGCCTCGAGAGATGAGGAGATCACAACCGGAAAAGTATCATCGCCTTTAAGGAATGCATACTTAAGTGTGTCCGGCAGAGGCTTTAACTCTGGTTTAGGCGGCTGGACAGACGATGGGAGAGCTTTAGGAAGTGGGGCGCCCAGTGGCTCAAGAACAGGGTTCCAAGCAACGCCACACACATCCTCTACTACCAGCATCTCCATCAAACTCCCTACCTCTGGAGAATCTAAGAATGACGCCTCATCGGCGATAAGGGCTATCTCCAGAGGATCCTTGTATAACATACTATCGACATGCTCTTGCACTAGTGTGTCGATCAAACTCACCTCATACACCTCCTCGTCATCCTCAACCCGACTATCCACATTAAAAACATTCACCTCCATTTTCAAGTCCCCAAACGACAATTGGACTTGCCCAGTTTTGCAATTCATGACAGCACTGGAGGTGGCCAGAAAAGGACGGCCAAGGATGATAGGAGTCTTCTCAAAGACCTCCGGTATTGGGCAAGTATCCAGGACAATGAAGTCGACTGGAAAGAGAAACTCGCCCACTTGAATCAAAATATCTTCCACCACTCCCTTGGGAATTCTCACACTCCGATCAGCCAACTGTAGCGTGACCGGTGTGGCTCTCAGGTCGCCTAAGCCAAGCTTCAAGTATACCGAATATGGGAGCAAATTGACACTCGCTCCCAAATCTAGTAAAGCCTTATCAAATTTCTGGCCTGCGATAGCTATAGGGATGGTGGGACAACCAGGGTCTTTACACTTGGTGGGGATCTCAGCCTGGAGAATGGAGCTCACTTGCTCCGTCAGAAGCACTTTGTTCTGACTCTTGGTTCTCCGCTTAGACGTACATAGATCCTTCAAAACCTTCGCAAACTAAGGAATGGCATCAATGGCTTCCATCAAAGAGATAGGAAACTGAACTTTCTTGAACAACTCAAGCATTTGAAAGTTCACATTGACTTTGGGCTTCGCCACCAAGCGATTTGGATATGGAGCAACGGGTGGCGACGGAGTCGTGGGGACTGCAGGCGCAGGTACCACCACTTCATGAGACTCCGCATCTCTCTCTTCCTCAGGGACACTTCCTAGGTCTGGAATGGCTATTGGCACAGATATCGGTACCGGGGGTGGCACCGATTTTTGCTTAAGAGGTAAGTCCTTGTTGATCACCTTCCCACTTCTGAGCGTGGTGATCGCCTTAGCCTCCTCTAGGCTAGGATCCGAACTACTTGGGCCAGAAAAATCACCCACATAATGCGTACCGGCGGCATTGATTAGAGGTTGAGAAGGAAACTTTCCTTTCTCATGTTGGGCTTGTCCAACTGCCGCCGTTAACTGGGTCAATTGGGTCCTAATGTCACTAATTGCCAGCTTGGTCTGCTCAGTAAAGCTAATCTGAGACTGCATGAGAGTCTTCAACATCTCATCAGTCTGCTTATCCCGTGGGGGATGGTTAATGCCAGGGGGTGATCCAAAAGATGAAGGACTAAACCTCTGCTGCTGCTGAGGTGGGTAACGGAATTGGGTCATTGGGCCTTAAGAAGACTGGAATGGCTGGACTGACTGCTCAGGTGGTGCCTGGGGTTGCACTGGGGCTTTTTGGTCCCTCCAACTCAAAAGTGGGTTATGGACCCACCCTGGATTGTAGGTATTAGAATATGGATCCCAACGCTGGTTAAGCGCGTTCACCTCAGCCTGGTTACTATGGTATGCATCTTTCACAATGGGAAACGCGGGGCAAGCAGTGACTAAATGCCCCGGACACTCACACAAAGCACACACCTCCTCAACTCTCATCTCATTCACCTGATGGACTTGCTTAAGTTTCAAGTCCTCTAACTGTTTGTTCATCTTGTCCAGCTGGGACTGGAGGTTGTGTTCTCTCACACTCGAAGGAAATATGCCGGACCCACTGGGTCCTTGAGCAGCCATAGCCCTATCACCGAGGTCAGAAGGTTCCCAACTCCGGTGTTTCTCGGCCAACTCATCAAGAAAATCCCACGCATCATCTGGGGACTTGTCGAGGAAATCTGCCTCCTTACAGAGGTACTCAATTTGTTGGACCGTGGCAACATTCAAGCCCAAATAGAAAAATGACACCAACTGGTGTTTCACGAACCCATGATGCGGTAAGGACAACAGCAAGTCCTTGAACCGCTCCCAGCACCTTAAAAACGACTCGCCCTCTTTCTGCTTATACGACTGGATTTGGCGAGTCAGGTACTTCGACTTACTTTCCGAGAAATATTTCTTGTAAAATATATCTCGGACAGCAGCCCACGTCCTCAGAGACTGGGCTTTTTGCATACGTAACCACTTATCCGCATTGTCCCTAAGTGAAGGGGGAAAAAGCCTAAGGCAAGCATTCTCCCACTGAGCATTGGTGGCAAGGGTGCTCACCAACTGCTCGAAGCAACGGATATGGTTGTACGGATCCTCATTCTCCTTCCCGTAGAACAGGGGAAGGGCATTATGCGTACCTGGCTTGATGGTGAAAGCGTTACGTGCTTCCACTGTCTCTATTGGTAGAACTATTGGACTGAGAGGAGTGGTCCTCTCAGGATGCATGTGCGCACGCATCGACATCGGTGGATCTGCCATTGGTGGCTCGATTACTAAGTTCACAAAAAGGCCACCGATATCGAAAGACTCACCACCAAAATATTCTTCCTCCACGGTTAATTTCGGAACGCTCTCAATGACTAAAATAAAAATAAAATCTAACGACCCGAATTCTCAACACACATTACCGTCCCCGGCAAAGGCGCCAAAAATGCTTGACGATTTCCTAGTCCTAAAATAATGGGTTGCCCCAAGCGTAGGGCGGAGACCGATATAGCACAATATCCGGTAAGACCGGAGTCGAATCCACTAAGGACGGTGAAGTGTGTGCTGTGGAAACTCGGGTTGTAAGATTTGAAACGGCTCTTAGGTAGCCACCCCTTGTTGGTTTGATTAAGAGATTAACTAGAAACTAGAAATTGATTGAACTTTTAAAAATAATTAAAGGAGGTACGGTCGTAGGGTTCATAACACTCGTAACCAGTCCGGATTAGCCTGCTCCATTCAATGTTCTTAAAAACTCTTAACTTTAGTTTAGAAAAGATACCCCGAAAGATGCGAACCTTTATGGTCGCCGTATACCCATGCGCAGCGAAGAACGAGTTTTGTTCCCCCATTCCCCCGTTCACATGGGCTCCGGCGATGCCCCGGGTTCGTCCAACGAATGTTCTAATTAACCTAAAATTACTTTTTCCATTATTTAAAAGCAGGAGCAGTACCCGAACTGATCACGGTGTGCTAATCACCCCGCGACCCTACCTATACGACTACTCACTCATTATTGAAAGAGAAACAAAAGAAACCCTAATTTGAATCATGCTTCTATTACTTGGAAAGAGAAATAAATAAGAAAAACCAATTACTTGAATATCAACGAACAACTTTAATTAAGAACGAAAACTGAAACGAGTTACCGGAATGCGAAGATCTGAACAAAACTTGAAATAACTTGAAGGTAAGAGCTCTAGAAAGAAAGAACGGTAAAAGAAAGCTGCTACGTAAAATAATCCGACCCTAAAAACGGAGTTAAAAGGGGAATAAATACAAACCTCTTAAATTCGGAAATAAATGGAAAAGGAAATAAAATGACGAAACATTGAAAACCCCGCTAAAGCCCTCGGTATCGATACTACCCAGGGGGGTATCGATACCCAACTCTCTGATCAACTTCGGATTCATTTTGCATTACTTTGTATCGATACAGGGGAGAGCTGTATCGATACCGAGCCCGTTAATGCGTGCCGCCGAGCCTTGCATGGAATTGGCCACCCGACATCACCCGACGCTTCATGCTTCCACTTTGACCTCCCATGTCGACGTCCAAAACGACCTCAAGGCCTCCCATCCAATCTTGGCGTAAAAACCGCCTTATTACCTATGAAAATAACAAAAACACAAAACAAAGGAAAGCACGACATCAAGTGGATAATGGAATAAAACGCGCCTCTAACGCGCTAATTTGCCCTACTTAGGCTCTCATATCTATGATATCACGCGCCTATCACTTGGGATTATTTTGCAAGAGAGAGATGAGTGCTTGGGATGAAACCGAGAGAGAGATGGGTGGTTGGGAGTAATTGAAGAGAGAGAGAGGATGGAATGTACAGACACACATTTGACATTTTTTCCGTCCCTTTTTCTTTTTTTCTTTTCTGGCTGTCTCAATCACATATTTTTACATTTTAACTCAAAATTTTCAATCCAAAATTGCCATCCAAACACAATGGACGTTGTTCTAGCTAGTTTCTAGTGAATGATGAGGAAATAAAGGCTGTGATCACATCAGATGGCACATGCGTGAAGTCATTACTCATGAGAATGAGGTATAGATGACTCTTGGGAGTTGTGAACCGACTAAAGTTTTCAGGCAGTGAAAAGTGAAAAACAACGGCAACCTCCTCCATTATTACCTATCAGGCCTCTCGTGGTTTGATATCATAAAACTGGTCCTTGAATTTTCCTCTATGAATAAATATATAGGACTTCAATTTCTAATTCCATTCATCCAAAAAAGAGCTAGAGCTCCAATTGTAATTTGTAAAGAATGAAGAGAAACATTACAAGCAATATTTTTTTCTAAAATTTGATTAGTTACTTAAGCTCAATCCCTTGATAACTAGTCTTTGAAAAACGCTATATTTTAAGGAAAGTGGCTTTAGAATTATACTAATTTTAGAGTACTTGTATCAATTTTTGGAGTGCGAATATCATTTTCCTAGGAAAAAACTTCATGCCACATATTTCGAGATCATCCTCAACTAAACAAAGATAATGATTATAGATAAATATTGTCACTCTTGTCCATGAAAAATACGTAAAAACAAAATCCAAATGGATGTGATTGAACAACAAAATTTCTCTTAAGATTAGCCTTCCCGTCACTCTTATACACTAGAATTCCATGACCAATACATTTTTTTTATTACGAGCGAGCATAGAAGACTAGAAGTATATATTTGATTTTCATGAAAATAGACATAGCCCACCATCAGATTAACCCCAACTAATAGTTTCTTGAAGGGGCCAAATAAGAAAATCAAGAACCCCAATTAAAGTGAAAAATGGAGCTCAAGTTTAGAAAATTTTCAATTAATTTATTCAACACGTTGCATATGTGATTGTTGTTATTGCCTCTATGAAGCCTGCTACAATATAGTTTGCAATTTGGGAACAATTAATTCCAGATTTAATCTAGACGTACAGTCGTTATCACAGCTGTAATTGTGATGAAAATCCTAGATCACAAATACATACTACCACCTAGCCGTTGTAACTTGTGCTCCATTTTTCATTCGACAAAAGTGAAAACTAGAATGAGATGTAGATGTACTCAACCTAAGAGTTGGAAAACCATGTAAAAATTAGCGTGCATATACTGATTGCATTTTTTTCTTGATTGCTCATCGCGCATCATATGTGCATTGTTTTGGCCGATTTATTAACAGTTGCAGCGCAATTTGTTAGAACAGCTGGAAAATGAGTGAAATTGCTTTAGCCCAATAAGTCATAACAGGTCACCTTCCATTTGTTTGAAAACAGGGGATAAAAATGACAAAAACATAGTTGTTACAGATGCTTTCGAACGTAGCCAGCTAGAAAGCCTTAAACATAGTTCAAGGCAATGAACAGCTTTTTGTCATTTTTTTTTGCGAAAAAATTACCAAATCACACATGTTTCGATACCACGTACTGTCGATAAAGTCAAGTCAGGTCCCTCATGAAGGCAACTTTGCAACACTAGGATTTCACACTTAATTCAGGGACAGAGACAAACATTGAACTCAAGAAGGTTGAAATTTGTGAAGAGAATTTTTTCTAAACATTTTTTTAGAAACAGAGAAATTAATTCATTTAAGCATAACAGTTTACAAGATAAACAACTCAAAATATAAAGCTACAATGATTAGGTCGGAGCAGCACTAGCTCTATTACAAAATACTAGATTACTCTATTACAAAACAGGTTAATTCCTGCAACTGCTGTGCCTGTGTGGTGCACAAGGCTTGTTAGCACCCGCCTATAGTAAGATAATGGGCTTGATGTACATCCTTGTGCTCTACCTTGGTAATCCTGCAAAAAGAGAGATTCGAGATCGCATGGCCAAGAGTGCGCAACAAAAATATTTTAGAAAAGTGACATAAAACTGGATATTATTGAAGTCCAAGGACTTAGTTAATGTCATCGCTGTCACTTTGTCAAGGTAATTTTGACCGTAGTACAAGTTACAAATGGACATCTTCAATGTTGATGCCTACCCCTTTTGTCATATTGTGGAGTGATTCACGTGGTTAGACCTTTCAAAGAAAAAAGAAAAAAAAAGATGTGGTTAGAAAAAATTAGATAAAGTCTAGTGCTAACGATCGCCCACCAAGTGGTGGATAATATGTATATAATGCCACACAAGTTGGAATCGCTGTAATATCTCGCCAAAAATAGTACTTTCACTGATGAACGCCTCATTAAAACGGTAGAAAATTTAACGACCGGACAAACTACCAAATAGTTGAAAGCACAAGCCTAAGGACTTAGGCCTTGTTTGGCTAAATAATCCATCTTTGATTATTTTTTGTTCTTATTCAATTTTTATTTTTTTTTGCATTTGTTAGATTTTCATCAATTTTTTGAGGATTATTGCTTCGTCATGATAAAAGGAATCTAAAAAGTAAAAAATTATAATCAAAATCCATTTTTTTAACATAGACGAAAAAATTGGATTATTTTTGTCTTTATTCAAAAAAATTGGATTTGTTAGTTTTTCGTCAATTTTTTGAGGATTACTATTTCGTCATGATGAAAGAAAATTAAAAATAAAAAATTACGGTGTCATTGGCAATTATTGGGAAAAAATTTCAGAGCCAGGTGGGTACCACATGGTGCCCACTCGGCACATCCGAGCCGTCCATTGCGTTTTTGGACGGCTTGGATTTGGTGAGAGAAAGTATTGGGGGGAGAGAAGAGAGATCGATAAGGTTTCAATCCGAGCCGTCCAAAAGTGTATTAGACGGTCCGTATGTGCTGAGCGGATATCACGTGGGATATACCCACTCGGCACCGAAACATTATTGACCATGTAAGGTACAAATGGTCCCCTTAAATCAATTTAGTTGCCTACCCCTTTGGTATGTTGTGGAGTGATTCACATGGATCAATAGGAAAAATACTAGATAAGGCACTGAAGCAGCTGATGCCATGGAAATGAGGTGTGGATGACCTCCTCCTTTATTAGAAAAATAAGAAAATCAGGTACCTCAATTTGGATGCCTACCCCTTTGGTATTTTGATGCCTGTGTTTGTCATATAATATGACTTTACCCTTTTTTCTAACCACGTTTTTTCCCTTCCTTGAAAGGTCTAACCATCACATTAATTGGGGATGGCCTCACTAAGATAAGTCTTTTGGGCCATGAGAAATTAGGATTGGGGATTCCTGCAGTGGCTGGCATTACAGGGCGTGTAGGGCGGTTGATCCAGCCATTCATTTTGGTACCGATGGCTCGGATTTAATCCGTACTCTTATTGATCCGAGCCGTCCATTGTTTGGATTAAAATCCGAGTTGTCCATTGTCTAGATGGACGGCCCGGATGTGCCCTACAGGGCCTGTAGGGCAACCCGCCCTACAGAATCCCCGAATCCGAGAAATTAGGCCACCCTGGCCGATCTTTTTGTTATACTGTAATATTTTTGGCACGATTTTTTTTTTTTGTTGTTTTTTCATGTCTTTTGGGCCATGAGAAAAGATAAGTTCATGTCTTTTTTTCGTACGATTTTTTTTGTTTTTGTAATATTTTTGTTTTTTCATGTCTTACATAAGTTCTGATGTCAGACTGTATTGAGCAAATAACCTGGGATATGTGAAAGAAATTGGACATTTTTTTTTATAGTGCATTATCTTTATTATTGTACGAAGGGAGTAAAAGAGAATTTTACGAATGACTAGATTCCCGTTCGGAGATCTTCATTCCCCCAATGGAGGAATTGAAGGTTAAAAAAGTTTTCTAATTGGATATTGGAGCGGCAACATGGTTGGGATGGGTTTGAGATTCGGGAATGAAGATAATGATTTCCACCATGCTCCGCCGCACTCCTATCCCTAATCATATAAGAAAATATGACACATGATTAGGAGCGCACTTTGGTGCTAGGAGAAAAGATATATGTCACAAATTTAACTCCTCTTTCAAGACAATAATTTAACAATTCTAACAATACAGATTTTTGTCGTGGCTAATTATTGACCCTAATACGAAACAAATGGTCGGTTTTCAGCTATGATGCCTTTCCTTTAAATATGCTATGGAGTGATTCACGAGGTTAGACCTTTCCAAAAAAAAAAACGTGGTTGGTAGAAAAAAAAGGAATAAAATTATTGGGCAATTGCTGTGATGACATCAGAGAAAAAATGTCATGAAAATGATGTGTTGATGACCTCACTAAGAAAAGACTTTTGGACCATGAGAAATTAGGCCACCTTATATGTGGTTAGTATAATTATATTTGTTAGACTTTATCCAAAATTACTCATTTAAGCCGTCAAAATTTGGTTAATAGTGTGTGTGTCTATATATATATATATATATATATATATACTCCCTCCGTCCCAATTTGTTTGTCCGCTTTTTGACTTTTAAGTGTCCCAAAATATTTGTCCAATATGAGTTTGACTTGTTAAAATTTGGTTAATAGTGTGTGGAACAGTTGTACCTTATATGTGATTTTGATTTCATTTCAGTTTATTTTTTGTGATTTTGGTACCTAGAGCAGTGCTGAATCTCCTTACTTCACGTGCTGTCCAACCGGAACCCTAATACCTTCGCCTGAACCCTAACCTGTAAAACAGACAAGGGGTGAGCGCACCTCTGCCTCTCGTGGCAAAGGCCCTCCGATGCCTAAGTTAGTATCTCGTACTGTATCCAAAACCCTAATTATCAGTAGGAAAGTGTAGAATCAATGCAACTTATTGCGTAACTCTTTTCTCCAGGTTTATCTCGTATTTATAGACATGAGTATGCTTGCTTTCCAAGCACCCTTTGCGTCCAGATCTCCTGCCTCGTGTAGGAATCCTGGTTCTTTTGGGGATCTCTTGCCAAATCAACCGAGATCCCTTTCTCATAGGGTCTCTTCTCACCATAGAACTCTTCCCTTGATAGGACTGTTTCTTTACTGTATATTGGGTTCGTCTTACAGAACACCCCTATTGTCTTATCTCTTAAAACAACGTTTCATCAAGTAACTCCATCTGTTCGGCATATGCCCCTACCGAACAGACTGCACAAGTGAATGACTTCTCATGTCACTGGCCCACTTCAGCCGAACAGACTGTCTTTAACTAATGACTTCTCATGTCATTAGTCCCTTTCAGCCGAACAGATAATCTAATCTGGTGCCTTCTCATCACACCGGACTCTTACCGCCGCCGTCCATCTTATATGGAGTCCCATATCACTTTTCTCATTACACGTGTCTGGCATACCATGTGTTCGGTTACTTTCTATACCTGTTCGGGAACACCTCCCTACAAAACTAATGTATCTCAAGAGTACCACCACCATGGTAAGTATAAGCCACCAACAATGAGCAAACCCAAACAGATGTGAGTCTAGTAAATCCCACCGTATCGATCTAGCTAGTCCCTTGAACAACCTCAGCCGTAGACCGTGATCAAAGGCAGCCAAACCGCTGGCCGGATCACGTCCAATACCGTTTAACAATTCAACTCCAGCCCAAGAATGATTTTTTTGGGAAAATAATTTCATTTTTAGCAACCTTTTAATTTGTGCAATTAATGCCATTTTGATTTTTAAAATTATCAGGGATGCTCGAAATTGTATGCAGATTTAGAAATAGATGATCGTATTTAGTAATTGAATAGGTCGATTTTTTTGTTGTTATGATCAGCACTTTTTCTTAGATCTCAATTGAATCAGAACTCAGCTATATTATTCTTGAATTTTGGACTTAGTATCTTTAGTGACGATTGATATACGATGTCAATATACGACGTCAATGGAGTTGAATTTCGGACTTAGTATCAACAGTTGCAGCGCAACTTGTTAGAACAACTGGAAACAAGTGGAACTGCTTTTCAAAGCCCAATAAGCCATATTGGGTTCCCTTCAATTTGTTTGAAAACAGGGGATTAAAATGACAAAAACATAGTTGTTGTAGATGCTTTTCAAAAGTGGAAGCTACGGTAAGGCAATTAATGGACAATTTTTTGTCATTCGTTTTTGGAAAAAATTCCAAATCACACATTGCCGTTTCGAGACCACTGTCAATGAAGTAAAGTCCAGTACCACATTAGGATTTCACACTTATTTAGGGACAGAGACCTGTATTGAACTTGAGAAGGGTTAAATTTGTGAAGAGAATTTTTTGTAAACATGAACTGAAATTTTAAATATAATGCGCTAAAGTATTTTATTTTTTGATCTCAAAATTTTACTTCATTTCATAGGAGACCAGCAATTTGGGACAGAGAGTATTTCACTTGAATTTGGGACATGTTTTTTCGTAAGTGTTGTAGATATGCCCCCAGAACGATAAGGCCTCCAACAGATGGCAATAAAATGTTGGCAATGAACAAGTTTTATTTGTTTGTTTTCAATAATCATATTATTACATATATTTTGGGACCATTGTTGTCCTACCTATAATTCAAATCTTATCTAAATGGGTGATACAGTCAATATGTATTACCCATTTTCATCAAGATTTGGCCGTCACAACAACTCAACCATTTAAATTTATTATGGGTCCCATGGATTGCTGGGTTATAAATGGGGGTGGTGACTTTTTTTGTTTCGTGACAAGACACGTTTCCATTAGAAAATTACCAACGTTAGTCATATGTACCAAGATACTACTACTACTATATATCTATTCGAATGAAGTGTTCCCACATGGCTTATAATCTGGGAATCTTTGGAGATTTCTTCCACTTCTTGTAATTAATTAAATTTTCTCTTAAGACAGGTCGCGCCCACACCAATTCTGAATAATCGAAAGATGCAAATAACCCCTTAAGTTTTGATGAAGACACAATTTTAAGAATATATACCTATACCCGCATTTTAATTTAATATTTTCTAGAGATCTCAAAATTTTTTAGAATATCATGGCTAGAAGTATTTTGTTTCGTGAATTCTTTTGATTTGAATTTCCCTTTTTTTTTTTTCAATCGGTAGAAATTTTATTACTCAAAATCACGAAGGAGAATCTGAATTGGCTTCTCTCATCACCCATCCCGGGAATTCGCTAGTCCAAGTGAGAGGAGAGCTAGAAGATAGGACATACTTGGCTATTGAGTGAGCCACCCTATTACAAGTTCAGTAAATTGGGCTAGAGTCCACAAGCGGTGGGCTATTGGGACATTTAATCCAGGTAATATTTTTATCACATTCCGAATCCATTGTTTCAAAACTGCTACAGTCTTAAGTCCAATAAAGGACAAAAATACCCCAAATAAGTATGATCGTGTTTTTTTCCTCCTGTGCGCGTGCCCTTCTCTCTCGCGTTGCATGCCCTCCTCTCTGCGTCGTTGTCCATCTCTCTCTACTGTGCAACAGCTACCAATTCAAGAACAGGCCTAGTACCCCCCCCCCCCCCCCCCCCTATATATAATATAGTAGTATATAAATATATTGGGGTGGGTTTACCAAAAATATATATATATATATTGGGGGTACTGTAGCATACTACGTAGGCTTAACAACTTAGTACATAGCATGTGGATTCTGGACCCCTCTCTCTCTCTCTCTCTCTCTCTCTCTCATCTCCACTCATCAAAAGAAAGTAGGGCTTCTAAATTCACCTCCCAAACTACCCTTTACACTCACTATTGAATTTTGTCACTTGTCCATTTTTTATGGACGACAACAATAAATTAAGACAATTAACATTATTTGTTAGGCTTCATTCCTTTGCAGTTCTTATTTTTCAAGTACTTTTTCTTTACGAGACAAGTCATTCTCACATAATACATCACTTTTAATTTTAAAACTTCATCTATATCTTTTTAAATAGAATAATAGTGAAACTTTATTGTTTTTTTTTAAGTCATCAAATTTTTTTTTAGATATAATGTTATTTGTGTGTGTTTTTTGAAAAAAATTCAAAGATTAGACTAGCATAATAACATTACATGTTGCGTTATTCTGGAGAGAAAAAGGAATAAATTGGCACATATAACTATATCTGTTAGTTTTTTTGAAATAATTAACAGTATAGATTTGGAAAAATAACTATATCTGTCACTTTATTGCAGTGAACTGAGTACAAATTTCGCAGATAGAACATTATTTGTTGATATTTTGGGTATAATAAACAATATAGATTGGACAAATAACTACATCTGTTAGTTTTCTTGCAATTATTTAGAGTACAGATTTCGCAAAAATAACCTTATCTATTGGTATTTTGTGATCTAAAGAGAAATTTGTGGATTTTATTGATATTATACCAAGTAAAGAAACAAAAAAATTGGTATAAATAGAGGTATGTTTTAATTTGGTGTCACATATAAAGAACATATATAAGGTTATATGTGTGTTTTTCCTATCACACAGATAACATAATCTGCGTGTTTTTTTATATTAAAATAATAAAGTAACATATATGAAGTTATATGTCTCTCTTTTTTGTCACACTTAAAGTTATTTGTGTGTATTTACTTGTATGACAAAGTAATACATAAGGTTATTTATTTATTTTATTATTACACTCAAATAAAAAATTATGCACGGGTCTAAAAATTGTAGCTTCTACGTGGATTACATAGCATGGCTTTAAGTTACCTCTTTTTTCGAAAAAAAAACAAATAAAGCTAGCACTAAAAATACTAGTGCATGCCACCTACCCTCCACATTGAAATACTCATTTCTTATTGCTTAAAGCACGTGATGGTCCCTTTTTCGCAAGAAGCTCAGACTTTGACCCCTCTCTCTCTCTCTCTACTTTCTATTTTCTGCCGGCCTTTCTCTAACTTCTACAAGAGAGCTACCAACACCGATCACCTACACACGCTAGAGGTGAAACTAAAAAGAAGCTTAAAGAAAAAATAAAGATGTTGAAGGCTTCAAGAGACAAAATGATCTAATTTCTTGTGTGAGAGATGATTGTTAAGGACTCCATGTCCTTTGTGTTGCCTTCTTGAAGGGTGTTTTGAGCGTTATTGAATATCTGCTATAGCTTATTTAGACTTTAGATTTTTGCTCTTTTTTTTTTCCTCCTGGGGTATACCCCTTGTAGGCTGTATATTCGGTTAACCTTTTTTCTATTTCAAGCTAAGTTACCCAAAAAAAAAACACCGATCACCATTCTTTCCAGCATGCTTCTACCCCACGCCGCTTAGACCCAGATTCCACTGTCCTTCCCCATGCATGGAGATGGCGATGGAAAATTCACCGGCGTCGGTCGCGGAAGGTTGTCGCTGGAAACAACGGAACTCTCCACCCGAATTCTTTGAAACTCCGACCACCACCTCCGGTCTTGGCATTGCCAGCGCCACTGCCATGCCTGAACACCCTCCGCGCCGACGCTTTGTTGAAATTTGTTTAATTTGGGTTCGTGTGCGTCTTTTTTTCTGGGCTTCCCTCCCTTTTGTTCCGTTCAGGGCATTTTTGGGAAAATGGGAGCCAAATGTCCTGGCGGCTGAATGGAAAATATTCATGTCCTAATTCCATCATAAATCCCTGTACTATGTCCTTCTGACCAAAGCTCCCTTACAAGTTTGAGAAACAAAATTAAAAGAAACAACATGTAAGCAATTAAGTAAAACAATAGTACTATCCCTGATGATAACAGGGATTGGTGTTTGAATAATAAAAAACTGAGAATATTCTCAAAATCGCATGTCCGCAAAGAGAGATATATAGTATCTCTCACTATGCCGACAATAGCATTTATTGGCAGTAACAAAAGCGTCGGTAAAGAGTGTTATTACCGGTGATAATAAAAAACCGCCGCAAAAGTAATTATTAATAGCGGGAATAAAATCCCCGATAAAGATGACTATTAATGGCGATAAGAAAAAAACGATAATGGCAGTAGATAATATAGAATATTATTATTTTTCAAATAAAACAAAAAGTTTCATGTAGCCGAGTGGTTAAGTGCTCGGGCTACTATTCAACGGGTTGCTGCAGGTTTGAATCTCAACCACTACAATTTTTATCTGAAAAATCTTTAGCAGTAGTCGTAATACCGCCGCTAATAGTATATGAAACATTTACTGGCGGTAAATTACAGCCGTTATTTCTTTCACGACACTTGCTTTGCCAACAGTATAAATTCTAACGTTATTACTGTCGGAAATACTTTTATCGGCGATTTTGGGACTATTCCAACGGTTATTTAATGTTGCTAAAGCCAAAATTTGACATATAGTGTCTAGTTTAGACATGTTGTAACTATCTTGTGCCTATAATCCCTCTTCCGTGCAACCCAGATGCACGTGGGTATGAATTGAGGAGACGCAGAGATTTGACTCGAGTGACGGTGACCCGACCACGTGAGGTGAGATCATCCAACAACTATCTCTAATATCATGTTAGATTTCCTTACGGTCCAACCTACCACCAATTGACAATGGATTGAGTAGCCTCTACAATATATTAACCAAGTTTGTATGGCTTGAATAAGCGACGCGGAGTAAAATTTTAACTTTTTTTTGTCACCACGTTATAATATAATTTTATTTTTTTGGGAGGTCAACCACGTGAATCACACCACAAGAATTTTCAAAGGGGTACCTAGGTGTCAAAATCAAAGGTGACCATTTGTACACAGTACTTGGTAAACTGTTCGGATGAATACATTTTCGGTATTTTTTTTTGCCAATTTCATCCGAATATCTTTAAAATCACATTCTGATTACATTGAACAGCTCGGATCATCGAAATTCAATCGGAAAAGGCGAGAAATGGAGAGGTTTGCATTTTAACTAAAAAGAGGACCACTTCATGTGAAACAGACTGTATATATATATAATGACTGGGAAAGACTTCATCTGAACAATTTTTTATTGAACGGTTCAAATAAAAACTGCTCAAATCAAGCTTTTTCCGGTCATTTTTTTGACTGATTTCTCGCGAGTACCCTTAAAATCATATTCTGAACATATTGAGCGGTTCGGATCATCGAAATTCGATAGAAAAAGGGGGGCCCGCATTTTAAAAGGTCCTCATTTGAAACAAACCTTGTATATATACAGAAAATTTCAAATGAGAACCTCTTAAAATGTGGATTCCTGTTTCCTAATCGAATTTTGATAATCTGAGCCGTTTAATATGTTCAGAACGTGATTTTAAGGAAACCCGGGAGAAATTGGCAAAAAAAAAAAAAACTGCTCAAAACAAGTATTTCCCGATCATATTTGTTTGCTGATTTATTCGGAAAGACCCTTAAAATCACATTCTGCACATTGTGAATGGTTCGGATTATCAAAATTTGTTCGAAAAAAAGGAGATCTGTACCGTAAGAAAAATCAGGGATCCCTTATAAGATCCGTGGTATATATATCTTTATAGTAACGATGGCCTCAGTAGTAGTAGTAACCCAAAACCCGCATATATATATATATATATTATATATCAGATCATCAAAGAAGAAATCTGAAACGATGATAAGGGTGGGCCTTTCAAAAACAACGATGATACGGATGGCCTCAGCAGTAATCCGAAGCCCGCTTTTCATATCATCACAGAATAAATCTGAAAATATGAAAGTGTTTACAAGGCTCCTACTGACCACCACCTCCTCTGTCGTCCCCTCCTACTCGAATTCGCATATCCCGTTTACTGCGGTCAAAACTAGGTTGATGTCGACGGTAACCACCGACGGTTATCAAGCGGGTAAGCTCCCAATTCTGTCAGTTTTTCCTTCTTTGAGTTACAACTTGATATTCGACATGAACACACGGGCAGGCCTGGGCAGTACCACGCCTAGGTCCCCAGTTTTGGGCCCAAAATTGGGGCCCCGCGCTAAGTCATAGAACAATTACAAACATTTCGTATACATGTATATCGTATTCAAATTTCTGGTCATGATATGGCAACATGGTTCTGCGGTAAGTATGCTCAACTGCTATCTAAGTTTCTGAGTTCAACACATGCTACAATTCAGCGTTGCCGTCATTTGAAGTTGGGTTAGTTCTGTGGTGTTTTTGGCTCAGACTATTTTCCGTTCCTTTTCTTTTCCCTTGCCATGAAATAATTAATTGATGGATCTATAGCGATGTTTCTCGATCTGTTGATCGTTTTACTAAACAGTTTATTTTTCAGAACCATCGGAGGTCCACAATAAGCTGGATAAATCTGGGTTCGGGGTACGTGCTCCTAGTTGTCAAGACCAAAGTGACAATGGTAACGCTATGTACTACAAGTCATACGGCAAGTCTGGCTTTTCATTCCTTAATAATTACGTGATTGTGATTTCAATTAGGTGGTTTTTGTTTTTCTTTTGGCTTAGCCCAAAAAAAGAAAAAAAAAAAAAAAGGGGTACATTCGGCTGAAAAAATGTATCGTGTCGCCAGATGCACAGTTTCGGGGACGAAATATATCGCCGCCAAATGGTCACTGGTCACTTTAGGCAACGAAGTACATCACCTCCATTCTAGGGCTAATCACTTTTTATAAGCGTTATGCATATTGAATACAATGTACAAAACCATAATATATACTACTCCCTCCGTCCCATTTTTATTGTCCTTTTTTTTATGTTCGTGTCAGTTTTCAATCGCTTATATCTTCCAATGTGAATCTCAAAAAATATGCAATATGGATCTTATTTGATAGATTTCAATTTGTTCTATAATACAAAAATGTCAAAATCGTGAAAAATTATTATAGATTGAAAGATATACGCAATAGACACAAAAGTGACAAAAGAAATAATGGACAATGAAAATAGAACGGAGGGAGTATTAGATTTATTTACTTTAAAACCATTCATAAACGGTGGCGACGCCACACTTTGTATAGTGGGGTCAGATGACCCGGCCCCAAGGAGGGAAAAAAAAAATACAATAATTATACCGAATTTTTTTTTTCCCAAACTAACAAATGAACCTTTGGGTGTGGTTCTCAAATGCCCGTTTTTGCCGGTATGTCCGTGATCCTTTAAATCTTTGTAGTCCTTGAGAGGAGTGTGTTTTCTGGTATTGGTCCTGTGGCTGCTTTGTGTGGTGTTTGGTCTACGTTTGCTTTGTTTCTATTGCTGGTTGTATGTTGTTGGGGTCTGCTACTCTATTTACTGTCTTTCGGTTGTTCCATGTAGTGGTGTGATTGTGGGTTTTGGCTGTTCATGTCTGTTGTTGCTGCTCTTAGTCTTTATAAAAGGTCTATTTTTTTAATCGGCAAAAATAATTTCATTCATCACAAGAATTTAAGATGAAATCAGTATAATACAGTAGGAATAGATTTCTCTTTTATTGGTGGAAGTGTTATGGCAGCTCTTGCGATTTAGGTAGAGTTGATTCCTACTTTTGGTTGCTTCTGTTAGGCTTCAGGATTTTAGGTTCTTGTGCCTCTTGCTTTGGTTGAGGTGTGTCTGATTTTCATTCAACTTTGTGTTGGATGTTTTTTTCTTTGTTTTTTGGTTTTGGGTCTTTCACTCTTCTTCATGTATCAATATCATGAAGCGGGTGTTTTGCCCCTCTTTTCTTCCTTGATGTACCCTTTGTCGAGTTTATAATAAATTTTTACCATTTCAAAACTTTTATAAAGATTTTTGCTTATCAACCGAAAATTCGTCCTATGAAATGTATTTTCTCCTCTCTTCATATTTGGGCATAATTTTTAATTTAAAACATCCCCTAAACTACCACATTGGGCTCTTTTTTTCTTTCTTTCTGTCTCACCACATTGGGCGTCTTTGATAAACTCTCCCATGAATGCTTGACAGCTTGGTATTCTGTGTTTGTATTTCTGGTGCTCTCATCCTTGAACAAAAGCTTTTTGTTGAAATATACTATATTTAGATGTGCTGCAGCTTTTTATTGTGTGTGTGTATATATACACATAGATGTACGATAATATATACGTTCATATATAATTTCTTTAACATACATGCATGTATTTACGAAGTATACTTTTTATACGGGTGTTTGCATGCATGCTGGTTAATTTTGCTTGATTGAAGTACTGCTGATACAGCGGATCGGGTATGATACAACCTTATTTCAACCAATCTGCTAAATTCAAATTGATTGGTGTGGAACATTTACTTGTAGGGGCTTCTGATGATGGAGTTACAGCAAATTGGAAAGATTCAGAAAATTCTGAAAGGCCAACTATAAAAGAATGCAATCGTACTTTGGATGAGATGCAGCTTCTCGACATGAGTGATCCACTATATGCAGTTGCATGTAGCATATTTTGCGAGAGTAAGGCGCACAGGGAGCAATGGATGTTGTTACGTGAGAAACCAAAAGAAGTTATAAAGAACTGGATAGAGATGAATGGGAAAAAACTAAGAATGCTATAAACTAATTAAGATGCTACAGATAATTGTGATATCAACATGCTGTTACATCTAGTAAATAAGCATGTTGATTTGTACGTGGAATAACGTTGTTTAAGGTTATTTTATCTTATTTTCGATCATGTTATGGTGGATCTCGATCTAGATTTCAATAAGTTTTTGTTTACTACTTGATGGATTTGCTTGCAAGAGTTTCCTCATCATTAAGTGTACTAAATGTTATGCAGTTGATATTTTATGATAGTTTGCTGTCTTCTTTGTTATATGTTGGCCATCGTGTCATATATAGTATGCTGTTTCAACAAGCAGAAGACTGTATATATTAATTAAAGGTTATCGATCACACTTAAATTTAACTACCAAAAAAATTAAAAGATTTCCGTATTGGACGAAGGGACGATAGTGCTTATATATGTCTCCCTTTTTTCTTTTTTTCTTTTTTTTTTGGGGGGGGTGGGGGTGGTTAATCAAAATTTTTACAGGAGCAAAGGGGCATCCCCCAGAATAACAAAACTCAGGCCCATGGCCGAACAAAAATGATCAATACACAAAGAAAACAAAGGAACATGAATCAAAGCCAACCATAACTCCTGTCCGTACAGATTATGCCTGAGGAAATATTCCAATCAGAGCACAGCAACCTATTTTCATCAGACTTGCGCAGTTTCCTCCATGAACTTACATAAGTTCTGATGTCAGACTGTATTGAGCAAATAACCTGGGATATGTGAAAGAAATTGGACATTTTTTTTTATAGTGCATTATCTTTATTATTGTACGAAGGGAGTAAAAGAGAAATTTACGAATGACTAGATCCCCGTTCGGAGATCTTCATTCCCCCGATGTAGGAATGGAAGGTTAAAAAAGTTTTCTAATTGGATATCGGAGCGGCAACATGGTTGGGATGGGTTTGAGATTCGGGAATGAAGATAATGATTTCCACCATGCTCCGCCGCACTCCTATCCCTAATCATATAAGAAAATATGACACATGATTAGGAGCGTACTTTGGTGCTAGGAGAAAAGATATATGTTACAAATTTAACTTCTCTTTCAAGACAATAATTTAACAATTCTAACAATACAGATTTATGTCGTGGCTAATTATTGACCCTAATACGAAACAAATGGTCGGTTTTCAGCTTTGATGCCTTTCCTTTAAATATGCTATGGAGTGATTCACGAGGTTAGACCTTTCCAAAAAAAAAAAACGTGGTTGGTAGAAAAAAAGGGAATAAAATTATTGGGCAATTGCTGTGATGACATCAGAGAAAAGATGTCATGAAAATGATGTGTTGATGACCTCACTAAGAAAAGACTTTTGGACCATGAGAAATTAGGCCACCTTATATGTGGTTAGTATAATTATATTTGTTAGACTTTATCCAAAATTACTCATTTAAGCCATCAAAATTTGGTTAATAGTGTGTGTGTCTATATATATATATATATACTCCCTCCGTCCCAATTTGTTTGTCCGCTTTTTGACTTTTAAGTGTCCCAAAATATTTGTCCAATATGAGTTTGACTTGTTAAAATTTGGTTAATAGTGTGTGGAACAGTTGTACCTTATATGCGATTTTGATTTCATTTCAGTTTATTTTTTGTGATTTTGGTACCTAGAACAGTGCTGAATCTCCTTACTTTACGTGCTGTCCAACCGGAACCCTAATACCTTCGCCTGAACCCTAACCTGTAAAACAGACAAGGGGTGAGCGCACCTCTGCCTCTCGTGGCAAAGGCCCTCCGATACCGAAGTTAGTATCTCGTACTGTATCCAAAACCCTAATTATCAGTAGGAAAGTGTAGAATCAATGCAACTTATTGCGTAACTCTTTTCTCCAGGTTTATCTCGTATTTATAGACATGAGTATGCTTGCTTTCCAAGCACCCTTTGTGTCCATATCTCCTGCCTCGTGTAGGAATCCTGGTTCTTTTGGGGATCTCTTGCCAAATCAACCGAGATCCCTTTCTCATAGGGTCTCTTCTCATCATAGAACTCTTCCCTTGATAGGACTGTTTTTTTACTGTATATTGGGTTCGTCTTACAGAACACCCCTATTGCCTTATCTCTTAAAACAACGTTTCATCAAGTAACTCCATCTGTTCGGCATATGCCCCTACCGAACAGACTGCACAAGTGAATGACTTCTCATGTCACTGGCCCACTTCAGTCGAACAGACTGTCTTTAACTAATGACTTCTCATGTCATTAGTCCCTTTCAGCCGAACATATAATCTAATCTGGTGCCTTCTCATCACACCGGACTCTTACCGCCGCCGTCCATCTTATATGGAGTCCCATATCACTTTTGTCATTACACGTGTCTGGCATACCACGTGTTCGGTTACTTTCTATACCTGTTCGGGAACACCTCCCTACAAAACTAATGTATCTCAAGAGTACCACCACCATGGTAAGTATAAGCCACCAACAATGAGCAAACCCAAACAGATGTGAGTCTAGTAAATCCCACCGTATCGATCTAGCTAGTCCCTTGAACAACCTCAGCCGTAGACCGTGATCAAAGGCAGCCAAACCGCTGGCCGGATCACGTCCAATACCGTTTAACAATTCAACTCCAGCCCAAGAATGATTTTTTTGGGAAAATAATTTCATTTTTAGCAACCTTTTAATTTGTGCAATTAATGCCATTTTGATTTTTAAAATTATCAGGGATGCTCGAAATTGTATGCAGATTTATAAATAGATGATCGTATTTAGTAATTGAATAGGTCGATTTTTTTGTTGTTATGATCAACACTTTTTCTTAGATCTCAATTGAATCAGAACTCAGCTATATTATTCTTGAATTTTGGACTTAGAATCTTTAGTGACGATTGATATACGATGTCAATATACGACGTCAATGGAGTTGAATTTCGGACTTAGTATCAACAGTTGCAGCGCAACTTGTTAGAACAACTGGAAACAAGTGGAACTGCTTTTCAAAGCCCAATAAGCCATATTGGGTCCCCTTCAATTTGTTTGAAAACAGGGGATTAAAATGACAAAAACATAGTTGTTGTAGATGCTTTTCAAAAGTGGAAGCTACGGTAAGGCAATTAATGGACAATTTTTTGTCATTCGTTTTTGGAAAAAATTCCAAATCACACATTGCCGTTTCGAGACCACTGTCAATGAAGTAAAGTCCAGTACCACATTAGGATTTCACACTTATTTAGGGACAGAGACCTGTATTGAACTTGAGAAGGGTTAAATTTGTGAAGAGAATTTTTGGTAAACATGAACTGAAATTTTAAATATAATGCGCTAAAGTATTTTATTTTTTGATCTCAAAATTTTACTCCATTTCATACGAGACTAGCAATTTGGGACAGAGAGTATTTCACTTGAATTTGGGACATGTTTTTTCGTAAGTGTTGTAGATATGCCCCCAGAACGATAAGGCCTCCAACAGATGGCAATAAAATGTTGGCAATGAACAAGTTTTATTTGTTTGTTTTCAATAATCATATTATTACATATATTTTGGGACCATTGTTGTCAAGACAATAATTTAACTATTCTAACAATACAGATTTTTGTCGTGGCTAATTATTGACCTTAATACGAAACAAATGGTCGCTTTTCAGCTTTGATGCCTTTCCTTTAAATATGCTATGGAGTGATTCACGAGGTTAGACTTTTCCAAAAAAAAAAATACATGGTTGGTAGAAAAAAAAAGGAATAAAATTATTGGGCAATTGCTGTGTTGACATCAGAGGAAAGATGTCTGAAAATGATGTGTTGATGGCCTCACTAAGATAAGTCTTTTGGGCCATGAGAAATTAGGATTGGGGATTCCTGCAGTGGCTGGCATTACAGGGCGTGTAGGGCGGTTGATCCAGCCATTCATTTTGGTACCGACGGCTCGGATTTAATCCGTACTCTTATTGATCCGAGCCGTCCATTTTTTGGATTAAAATCCGAGTTGTCCATTGTCTAGATGGACGGCCCGGATGTGCCCTACAGGGCCTGTAGGGCATCCCGCCCTACAGAATCCCCGAATCCGAGAAATTAGGCCACCCTGGCCGATCTTTTTGTTATACTGTAATATTTTTGGCACGATTTTTTTTTGTTGTTGTTTTTTCATGTCTTTTGGGCCATGAGAAAAGATAAGTTCATGTCTTTTTTTCGTACGATTTTTTTTGTTGTTGTAATATTTTTGTTTTTTCATGTCTTACATAAGTTCTGATGTCAGACTGTATTGAGCAAATAACCTGGGATATGTGAAAGAAATTGGACATTTTTTTTATAGTGCATTATCTTTATTATTGTACGAAGGGAGTAAAAGAGAATTTTACGAATGACTAGATCCCCGTTCGGAGATCTTCATTCCCCCGATGTAGGAATTGAAGGTTAAAAAAGTTTTCTAATTGGATATTGGAGCGGCAACATGGTTGGGATGGGTTTGAGATTCGGGAATGAAGATAATGATTTCCACCATGCTCCGCCGCACTCCTATCCCTAATCATATAAGAAAATATGACACATGATTAGGAGCGCACTTTGGTGCTAGGAGAAAAGATATATGTCACAAATTTAACTCCTCTTTCAAGACAATAATTTAACATTTCTAACAATACAGATTTTTGTCGTGGCTAATTAATGTCCCTAATACGAAAAAAATGGTCGGTTTTCAGCTTTGATGCCTTTCCTTTAAATATGCTATGGAGTGATTCACGAGGTTAGACCTTTCCAAAAAAAAAAACGTGGTTGGTAGAAAAAAAAGGGAATAAAATTATTGGGCAATTGCTGTGATGACATCAGAGAAAAGATGTCATGAAAATGATGTGTGGATGACCTCACTAAGAAAAGACTTTTGGACCATGAGAAATTAGGCCACCTTATATGTTGTTAGTATAATTATATTTGTTAGACTTTATCCAAAATTACTCATTTAAGCCATCAAAATTTGGCTAATAGTGTGTGCGTCTATCTCTATTATAAAACAGAAGGGTGTGGGGACAAGTTGTTGGAACGGCTTAGATTCATTTGATCCAAAGGCTGTAGTGCATCCTCCCACTTCCCGGTTAAGTGCCCATGGTTTTCACCTAAATCACACAACTGCCATCCCTTTCCAACCGGGATGCATAGTGCCGTAGGCACGGGCTAACCCTAGTATATATATATATCGGAGTAATACGATATACATATAAAGTTACTGTCAATTAATTTTAGGTTTGAATCCACCAAGAAATCTAACAATATTATAAGAATTATTACTGTTACTATTATGATGATCGTAGTAATAGTATGTTGTAACAACAATACACCGATGAAAATGGATGAGCCCTCTATATATAGCTAATGCCTGCAGGGGATCTTTGCATTCTCAAACGCAGAACAATCTTAAGCCCCTTTTCACCCCAGAAACACACTACCCAAATCACGACAAATTGATTTGTCGATTTCATGGGTCCAAAGCAATCCTTTGACCCAATCCGTCTTAGAGATACCATTGGCGAAGAACTCTTTGAATCTGCCCTGAAAATTGACGAATCCTTGTTCTCCGCTCGCATTTACAGGGTGCCTGAAGATCTTCGTGAGCTCAACAAAAGCGCTTACATCCCTCGTATCATCTCTATCGGCCCTCTTCACTACAAAGAAGCACACCTCCAAACACCTATGCAAGACGTCAAAAAGTATTACGCCTATTACCTATTTACTCGAGTGACGAAAGGAATGAACAGTGACAACCAAAAAGAGGAGGGAAAAAAAAAGGTGCTGCTGGAATGTGTGGAAAAAATGCAGCACTGCGTAAACAGGGTAAAGAAATTCTACGCAGAAGAACTAAACCTGAATGACGACAAGATGGTGGAAATGATGTTGATCGATGGTTGCTTCATCCTTGAACTTCTCTACGCCTGGTGTAAGAAGACAAAAGGAAGAGACAGTGACAACCCAAAGGTACGTACGAATAGATCCGGCCCTAGGGTAAGTTCCACACGTCCCTGGGCTTGGGCACCTCCACCATGGGGCCAAAAAAAATTTATAAACCCAACAAAAAAACAGATTTATAAACCTAAAAAAACTAGTTAAAGTACAATGACTTAATTGAAAATTTTGTTTTAACAAAAAATTATTTTGAATCAAAATCGTGCTCATCATAAAGTATCATAATAGAGGTTAAATTTTGATTTTTTTTTATGTAATTAAAGCAACCTTGATTTTACTTTTTTGACTTGTATGTCTTTTTTATTTTTATGACTTAATAATAAATGGACAACCAGACTTCAAGTCAGGTTTGGGTAACTCAAACATCTGGCTTCATTGGACATGAAATTAAGGTTATGGGCTTGGCTAGGAGTCAAATCATGTGTTTCTAATATTGTACTTAGAACTAGTCTGAGATTGAACTGCAGAGAGCTGTTGGTGTTGTTTTTGTCATCCAAAAATATTTTTAATAGGTCAGATTTGAAGAAAAAATCTTCTCGGAAAGAATCTCTATAAAATCTAGATCATTGATGACACTTAAAAACATCAATATATGTACTAGATATCAAAAAAGGTATGCCTGTTCGAAAATTGGCAAATCATAATACGCAAAATGTACATATTTTCACATATTAATCATTTAGCACAATATATTTAATACCCCCAAAATACACGTGTTATATGGTTAGCTCTTCAGATTATAATACCCAACTCATTTTCATAGGTTAATCATAGTTAATATCCCGTATAATACACATGTTATATGATTAACAAAATTAAATTATATATACTCCGTATACACTGCTGGTGTAAATATTTTTTTTCTCCAAATCAATTAGATTGCACCACATCACCATGTTCTACTAATTGAGATCACTGTTTTGACATGTGATGGTATCTAATTGATTTGGAGGAAGATAATGTTTACACCGTTAGTGTGTATAATTTAATCTCATGATTAACTATTCATATATAATACCGAAAAAGTACACTTTTTCATAGGTTAATCAAACTAAAAAAATGTACATGTGTTCTGCGAATTTACTGACTCTGTGATGTTTTATTTTTTATTTCATATTTTTTGGTCAAACGATCATACCATAGATTAAGGTAAAAAGTAACAGCCGACCAAATGTATCAACATTACAGATAAAGAAACAAGGTAAACAGATGCCAAAACGAGATAACTAACTCTGTTATTGTTTCTGTTTCTGCAATACAGATCGGACTAGTCTTTTATCTTTTGGGAAAATTAGTCATAAGGATGGTAAAATAGTTTTCCTTTAAGTGAAGGACATCAGCAAAATAGTTTTTAGTGAATATCTTTCAATTTTTTTGAGTTTTTTAGCCATAAGTGCACTCTAAGTTTCATAGGGTTTTTAGGGTGCACTTAGAGCATCCGCAATGTAATAATCAAAAGTGAATAATCAAAACTTGCCACGGCAACTTTTAATTATTCATTTAGAGGATTGCTAAAGTTAGAAATGTGAAGTCCTACATTATTACTTTTGATTATTCAAATGTCCAAATTTGATTATTGGTAAGGAGGTTGCTAATTTTGATTATTATAATGTGAGCACTTTTTTAAGCACATATTGCTAACTTTAGCAATATTTTAATTTTGATTATTACATTGTGGATGCTCACAGTGGTATAATCAAAACTAAAATATTGCTAAGATTAGCAACATTTGCTCAGAAATAAACTCACAGTGGAATAATCAGACTTAGCAATCTCTTAGCAGCTCATCAAATTTTGGCCCTTGGATAATCAAAACTAACAACTTTTTGCCAATAATCAAATTTAGTTGTCTCCGTATTTTCTTAATCAAGTACACCATCATTACACAAAAATATTCTCTCTTCCATTTTCAACATATTTCTAAGAAAAATATTTTTAAAAAAAGTTTTTATTTTTTTTGCAAAAACTTTTTTTTTCAAAACTAATTTTTATTTATTTTTTTGCTAAAACAGTTTTTTAATTATTATTTTTCAAAAACTGTTCTTTTTTAAAATAATCTTTTTTTCAAAAACTATTTTTTTATTCAAAAACCTTTTCTTTTTTTTTTTAACTTTTTCCCGAAAACTGTTTTTTTTTAAATCAAAGTTTTCAAAAATCTATTTTCTCTTTTTCTAATAACCTGTTTTTATTAGTTTGAAACCTATTTAAAAAAAATTGTTTTCTATGTTCACAATTTTTAGATTTTTATAAATTGAAAATGTGTTGTGGCAAATTTTGGTTATTCAAATTTGATTGTACCATTGTGGATCTCTACATTGCTAACCTTAGCAACCCCATAAATGCATAACCAAAAAATAAAGTGGCAACTTTTGATTATTGATTTTTGGTTATTCCACTGTGGATGCTCTTATGGCCTAAATAAAAGAATATGAACCACAGAGCCAGATAGGTAACATAAAATTGAAAAAAAAAAAGGGGGGGAAATTTATCTCTGTTCCTTGGTCAAAACAATATGAATTTCGTTTTATTTGCGTAATTATAAATGTCTATCTGATAGAAATCATAATATGTCATCCGGACCATGAAAGTAAATAGATGGTCCAAATTCACTGCACTGTAAATCTGGACCACCCACTGTGAATCTGAATCATTCATTTACTTTCATGGACACTTTCATGGACCGGATGTCATGGATTGTACCAATTCTCATAATTTTTCGTAAATTTTATTCAATAATTCCTAACCTTCTACAAAAATTCATAACATTTGTTGAAATTTCATAAACGACAAAACTCAGACATACCTTGGTTGAACTCAGCAAATCCGGTTGAACTCAAATGAACTTGCCAAAAAAAAAATGGTGGAAATTAATCAATTGGAACTCGGCAAATTATAGTGGAGATGAGAAATAATTTTGGGCAAATGCTATACTTGATCTATTAATTAAACTCACTTTCTTTAATTATTTCTATTTTTTAAAGGTTAACAACGATGGTTAAGGTTAGAGCGTAGGGCCCATAAGATAATAAGAGCCAGTAAAGTAGGGGGTTCACCCTCTTTTGTGGGGGGAGTGAACAAATTCAGACTCTATAAATGTACAAAATGAATCCATCATAATACTAAAATTTTAACCAATGTAACTTTGGTTCCTTTTAAGGGGTGTGTATTGTAACACTTCCCCCTTTTAATCTATGTAACTTCAGTTTGTTTTTTTTCTCGGCAAAAGAAAATTTTATTAAACTCGTAGAGGGTACATCGAGTAGAAGGGAAGGGAGAACCAGAAAGTTCACCACAACCTTAAAAAGACAAGGAAAGTTACACCTGAAGACACCTAAATAGTGAGCCTTCTAACACCGTCAAATTTTCTTTTGATATCTTCTACCGTATACACCTTTACATCAAATTTAGCTTTGATCCACAATGTTGCCCTTGTTTTGATTAGCTCTTCCACTTGATTGCGGTCCATATCTTTGTTGTTAAAAATAGCGTCATTCCTTGCAATCCAAATAGGCCATAGAGTTGCATAGAAGCAACATTCTCAAAGATGTTTCTTCAAGTATTTATAAGTTCGGTTCGTTTTGATTAATAAAATTTTTTTTGCTGATAAAAAAAAAAAAAACCAAATCCGAACAATTTGTGAGGTAAACCTGGATATGTATACAAATTTGATTTAGAAATGTTGCATTCCAAAAACCAGGAAACAATACATTTTTTGAAAAAAAATAAGTGTATAGTCTAGTATTTGCATAAGGCGTCACTTTAAACTTCTTGTCTTAGCCAGGCATGGAGTAGCGTTCAGAAGCCTATTGATGGAGGAGAGGATGGCAGCAAAAGCAGCAGCAGCAGCAGCGGCGGTGGCGGCCACGAACAATCAGGGGCAGATGCTCGGTTTGATCCTATCATCAATAACATTTTGACTGCCAACATGATCAAACAAGACTTGATCCTCCTCGAGAACCAGATTCCTTTCTTTGTGCTTGAGGAGTTGTTCAAAGTCATAGTGGATAAGATCCCCGAGAAAAACAATTTATCATCACTCACCGAGTATGTCGTTTTGTACTTTGACGGCATTATGAGACCAGAAGTTGAAAATAGTGATCATAGCAAGACGAAAACTTCTTGTTGTTTGTCTGATGACTGTGTCCTCTGGGTTTATGATTCTACAAAAGAAACTGAAGAGGGAAAAAAAGAGTCGAGCAAAGCTAATGACTACTACTATCATATTCTCCATTTCCTACACGAGTATTACCTTCCAAGTGATAAAAGGGAAAATAAGGAACTCGTAGAAGAAAAAACAGAAAAGAAGTTCAGTGGATTGGAGGTTTCTGCATCAGACCTCGACTTTGCAGGAGTCAAATTCGTATCTGTTGAGGGAAACATTAATCTATTTGACGTCAATTTCAAAGAACCTGAAGGCCCATTTTGGTGGTTTTGTCCAGCCAGATTTGAAATCCCGGCTCTTGTTGTACATGACCCCACAGAGCCACTCCTTAGAAACCTCATTGCCTTGGAACAGTGTTGCCCTGGGGTTCGGCGGTACTTCACATCCTACGCAAAGTTCATGGACATGTTAATTAGCTCTGAGGAAGACGTCAAAGTTCTTACAAAAGCCAAAGTCATATGCAACCACTTGGGAGCGGACAAGGACATATCTGATCTGTTCAACAAGCTATGCAAGGAAGTTGTAACAGAGGAGTTCTATTTCAAAGACCAGTACCAACATGCATACAGTTATAGTAACCATAGGTGGCCGAAGTTGATGGCACACTGGAACCGTTCGTACTTTTCTTCTCCATGGAGGTTCAGAGCTGTTTGTGTGACCATTATCGTTTTTGGCATGGGGCTTACTCAATTCATCCGCAGTTTCCTTTAAATAAATGCCAATGATCACGAACCTATCAGTGTTTCAACTATTAGTTGCTGTGAAGATTGTCTATCTGAAGGGAGTTACTTGATTGAGTTAGGGATTGAAAGCTACCGAAGTCTCCGACTCACTTCCCCTATCTATTTCTATATATAAGTATGTGAGTTACTTGTAGTCTGTGTGTAAGAAATAAGAGTGAGTGAGTGAGGAATAAAGAAACAGAGTGAAACGTGAGAACCCAACTGTTAAGAGTTTGTGAGCTTAATTTGTCAGTTTGAGTGAAAGATTGTAATATATATGTTTTCTCTATAACTGGTCGAGCAATAATATGTACGTGCGTTTGTGTGTGTAATTGATACCTCTCCCACCAGCAAATTTTTTTTGCACCCAACACTAGCGAACTCTGCTCTTGATACTGGACCATTCAAGTCCTTTTGCTATTATTGGGATCGGTGAATTCTTATACTAGCTTGTAGATATATCCTCCCAAGGAACTAGACAATCATGCATAATGAAACAAACGACAAATAGAAAGATACATCAAGAACAAGATGTCTGATACTTCTGTCTTTTAACGATTTTCTGCCAAGATCATAAATTCTGATTAAGTGGATCAAATAGCTTTAATCTTAAGTGGGTTCCAATTTATCAGTTGTGTCAATCAAAAGCTAAAAACACTATTGCGGGAGAATGACAGGTCTTGTAAAGCTGGAATAAGTACTTATTTCATCCGTTCCAAAATGAGAGTCCACTTTCATTTTTTTTATGTTATTTTTATCTTGTTTATATCTTTCATTTTGTAATATTTTTTTATGATTTTAAAAAAATATACAGTCATTTAGTGGCCTCCAAGTGGTCATTTAGTCCTTCTTTAGCAGCCATGGAGTTATGGCTTTGTCTGGCATGCAGAATGAATAGATGGTTTGCTTGCCCTTATAAGGAGATCCTCTGTCTCCTTGTATTAGTATCTCTCTTGAGTGGGAGACCTGTGAGATTAGCTATGTACCAGAGTGTGGTGAGGTGAGAGGCCTCATTTGTAAAGCTCCACCTATCTGAAAATAGCTTTGATTCTTCCGTGGAGTACCCGATTTTGGAAAATCACGTAATTCTGTGTGTGTGTATTTTGGCTTTGGTTTGATCCACTCCAGGCACAACATACACACCATCTGGTTTGTGTTCTAGATTTTGAAGGAGAGACGTCGACGCCATTGTCCCAATCAAGAAGACCGTTTTCCCAACAAAGAATAGTATTATGGAGTCGACAAAAACAAGAAAGAAAACCACAAAGGTAAATCTTGCGTGAAGGAAGAATAGTTTCATGCCAGAGTTGAGTCAGACCTCTTACGTTGGTATTAGAACCAGGGTCATCGAAAACTCCACGAGGGCAATGGATTGCGCCCGTTCTTACAAAAACAATAAACTTTCTATGTTTAAAATACACAAATTTGGAGCTTGTTGTTTTCCATAGTGGGTTTTCTTTCCTGCGGCTTGATGTTGCTTAGGGTCCGATCCTTTTAATCTTTGTATTTTATTTTCAAAAATTAATAATAAAAAAAGGAAATTTTGGAACTCAAAACAATGAGGGGAGAGGGATGGCAACGGGGCGGATCGGAGGTGTCGGGGGAAATCGGGGAGGTGTCGGGGTCGGGGGAAAATCGGGTCTCCATTCACCATAATAATTTGACTAGTTTTGTTCTTTTTAGAGTGTTTTGAAAAAAAAACAAGATATTGATGATTGATGAGAGTTAAAAAAAAATAGAAATAAAAATAACAAAAACATAAATTAGTGTTTTAATAATTGGTATATTGCCCTTATTATATCAAAACAATGAAATTTATTTAGACATGTACATACAAAAATATAAATATCTATAATCGGGTTCGGATCAGGTCAAAACGGGGCGGGAGAAGCAAATACCATACCCGCCCCATTTGCCTATCGGATCGGGGAATACCCGCTCAGATCGGGGCGAGCAGGTCGGAGATGGGGACGGATCGGAGGTAATTGCCATCCCTACCGAGACATCCTAATTCATAGGATTATAAACACCTGTTCATAAGAGCCATGTCCTTCGCTCAAAATAAAAGGTGACACCTTTTAGACAAAAGCGATATATATACAAAACTAAAAGTCACACTCGTTAGTAAAAGACATGTTTCCCATATTAATACATCTTTTAATTTCTAAAACTTATCATCAAAGTTCCAACACAATCATCTTTAAAATGTGCACAAAGATGGTGTTTTTCCATCCATATATTTTAGTGTGGATAAAATTAGAGAGAGCAGGAGGGAGGGAGGGAGAAGCTGAAATTCAGAATTGGGAGTTGGGAGTGTGATTTGGTCTTAGCCTCTTATGGATGGTTCCAGTTCCAATAAATCAAAAGTCTTGCACATGGTTGTTTGCCTCTGGAATACCGAAGTGTTAGCTGGTTCTTCTTTTGCCGTGTGTGACCTTCCATCTTCTTGCTGGGAACACATTTTGCGTGTCTCTGTCTCCTTTTTTTTTTCTTTTTTTTTATCGTACTTCCATTGGTTGCAATTGTGATTGTGTTTTAATTTCTGTTCTTTAGGTGCATCCGCGTTTAATTATTCCAACATTCACCCCATAAGTTTTTTGTCTTCAGAATAACATTAAAATACCAGTTGTTTCCAGTAAAATACCAATGCTTCTAAAGGGTTTAGACAAGATGTTGTCTTCAGAATGTAGACAAGATGTCGAAAATACCAAATATATCATTTAGACAATACGGTGAGCTCATTTGAAAGCATTTGTGTTCAAAATTGGTGAATTCATTCGAAAGCATTTGTTTTCAAAATCGGTGATATTGACCTGCTGCGTTGTCAGACTTAATTTTATATCGCTCATCTAAGCCACTCAAGCTTGGTTAATATATTCCAGAGGTTACTTCACCTATTGCCAATTGGTATGTGTAGGTGAGAGTAATGTAACAGAACGGATCCTTAGAATTATTTCCAGGTAACGGAACCCTTCTTGTGAATCTTGTGGCCCATTTTTAGGATTGGTCTTCGGCCTACAAGTGCCATTTCGCGAGGAAGTCTGTGGATGCCACAAGTGCTACGAATTGATTGACCAACACAATTGTTTCTTTTTTTGGGTCAATCGATACGCTTTATTCATTACGCAATTGTAGAAACATCCAACTGAGCCCAGATAGGGAAATTCAGCCCCCTCCCAAGTCGGGACAAACAAGAGATAAGACATACTTAGATATCAAGGTATAAAGATAAAGTATCATGAATTATAACATCCAAATTGGCTCTAATCAAGCTCCTTCCTTGCAGCATTCGAACGATCTACTAAGCATCACCTTCCAAAAATAACATTGTTGCTTCCAAAATTCTGCAAACTAGTCACTGCCATATGAAATATTCCCATCACAGGAAGTCGACGATTCAAAACGCACATTTTGTATACTCCGCAACGGAAAATATTTACGCAAAAGTTCACGTTGATGCAACATTAGGTTCATATGGACGGTAAATAAGATAATAAACATAAGATTTTTCGTTCTGCAAAAGGAAATGTAAATATGAGTTTTTCACGAGTCGATCACTGCCCATTTAAATTGATTTCTTACAGAGGAGATATTATTCTCCTTAATTGCAAGGAGATGAATATATAGTTTGAATCACTGATATGGTCTCAGAGGAGTTTAATCCAAGGTATTACTTTCATTTTTCTGTTTTCCATCTTCGGATTAATTAAAGGCCACTGATTTTCGCGCTCCAAGGTTTACTGCAGGCGCTTGTTTACACCATATTTAAGACCCATGTTGATCGACTGGCTCAATTGTTGACACGTGTTGTCACAATTAAGGGAAACAAGAGGCGTACAACCAGGGGTCCAAATGGACTAGTCGACGGTTACAGAAATAATAAAATCACGTGTTTGATGACAAGTTACAAGCAGATCGTGGATAGGAGCATTTGACAAGAGCAGTTAAGGAAAATGATCACAATGGATCGTGTATCCAGACTATGAAGAAACCGCTCGGTCAAGAACGTGGAGAAGAAAGAGGAGATAACCGCTTGATTCAAATCGTTGGAGGGAAATCTGCCGGATTTGAATTTCAAGTCGAAGTGAGGCCTATAAATACAAGAAGAGAAGACAAATTCAACCCCCCACTCAATCGCCCAAAGGCTTCTACTTTTTATCTGTACTTTACATTTCCTGCACTAGGAGTAGCTTGTATCTTAAAACCGTCTTCTCGATTGTGTATCCATAGTCGATTGACTTCTACTTTGAGGAATAATAAAGTCCATTTTGTTATTCTTCTTCCATTTCCATTCACTGCATTGAGTTTGCTTCCAGAGAAGTCCTGAAATACGACAGGGAACCAAACTCCACCACCACAAACATCCACATTCCAGCACTCACACCAATCCCAGTCGATTCGTCGACTAAGAGAAAAAATAGACAAACAAGTTTTGGCGCTAGAAGGAGGGCTACTTACTAATTTGGAAGTAATGGCTCCAACCACAAGAAAGCAAGGAGACCGACCGACAGAGTCTCAGAACGAGGGCTTCGAAGTCCCGAATGATTCGGTGCATCCTGAACAAAGGATGCCAGAGAATAGCCAAGGAAATGGCTCAAATCTACATGTTAATGTGCAAAGCCTTTCTAGGCAGCTGGCACAAGTTTTGTCTAATCCGGAGGACGAAGCAGCGCAGGAGTTGATTACTCTATTGCGAAGGGTAGTTGCACCTCCATCTGTGATAGGTGTCGACGCCAACGGAGTGGTTCATGAGCAAGTGAATCCCGATGATATGCCTAGACAGGTTTCTCAACAGGTATATTCGAATCCCACATTTGAATCAAACTTGAATATGCACAATCAACCATTCCTGGGACCAACTGCTTTAAGGTCTACAGTGAGGCCGACTAGTTTTTATCAAAATATCCCATCTGCGTATGAAACTGGGAATATGAGCGGATATGGCCAAAATGTTAATTTCAGTCATGGTCAGAGTCCCCAAAATGGTCTCACAGGGAATCATACTGTGAACAACGGTCCGTACGCATATAGTATGGCGCCTAACGTGCCAAGTAATGGCAATTATGCGAATCAAACTGCACAAACTTTGCCAAATAATGGCAACAACAATGGCTCATATGTGCAAGCGACGCCAAATATTGGCAGTGGAAATGGACAAAATATGCCTTTTACACAACCATATGTAACACAGAATGTTCCAAATGCTCTTAGGGGCCTAGATCTTATGAATATTCATAGGGTACAGGATCCCGTGAATCTTAATAGAGCTCAGGAACCCATGAACGTTAATAGAGCCCAAATAATGGAAGTTATTCAAGATATGTATGGTCCAGGGTTACGTAGAGTGGAGAAACCAATGTTTAAAAAGCCATACCCACGATGGGTTGATGGTGTTCCTTTGCCACGGAATTACAAAATCCCTGAATTGTCACTTTTTAGTGGCACAGAAAACCAATCGACAATAGAACACGTGGGCAGATTTTGCCTTCAATTAGGGGAACTTGGTTCAGATGATGTTTTAAAATTGAAGTTGTTTCCTCATTCCTTAACAAAAACAGCTTTCACATGGTTTATAAGTTTGCCTGCTAACTCTATCCATACTTGGCAAGATATGGAAGAGCAATTTCATGCACAATATTTTAGGCACGAACCAGAGGTCTCAATTGCTGACTTGGCTAAATTGAAACAAAAGCCAACTGAAACAGCAGAGCAGTTCTTGACCAGATTTAAAAGGTTGAGAAATCAATGCCACTGTAATGTACCAAAAACTGAAATAGTTCGCATAGCCCAAGATGGGCTTGAGTTCAATTTTAAAAAGCAGTTTAATGGATCTAATTTCAAAGATCTGTTTGAACTTTCTATGAGAGCTTCTCAGTTTGAGGCAATCCTTCAAGAAGAAGAACAGTTGAAAAACACATCTTTGGGAACATATTACCAAGATGTAGAGGGAGATATTGAAATCGATGTAGCACAAGTCATTGGCAAGAATCCTATAGTTTGTGACACATTGATTTAGACTGAGAAACCAATGAACATGCCTTCATCTCAACCCAATAGGCGTGGGGGGCAAGCAAACTATAGGCAATACTCTTTTGATTTGGCACAAGCAGATCCAATTTTTGATGAACTACTGAAACAAAAGTTTATCACTTTAAGTCCTGGACATATTCTCCCCTCTGATAAAGAAAGAAAAGGGAAGGAATATTGTAAGTGGCACAATTCATTTCGGCATAATACTAACAATTGAGTAACATTTCAGAATTGTGTGCAGGATTTGATTCAAAAGGGACTGCTGCAGTACGCCAAAGGTGACAAAGAACCAATGGGTATTGATTCAAACCATTTTCCAAAGGTTGAAGTGAACATGGTAACTGCCAGCCTGTCTAAAAGGTTGGGGTCTACAGTCGAAAAGAAAAAAAGAGAAGATGAAAACCAAATGGAGACTGATGATGAATTAGCAAAGTCCCATTTCTTGAGATTCCCAAATGATTACCTCTGTATTCGGTGTGGACATGAAGTCGAGTATGGGGAAGCAGTCATGATGGAAAAAGAGCAGAAGAATGCATTCTCCAAATCTGGGATAAGGTTTAACACCATGGGTGGAAATGACCTCCAGATATATGTTGGGGCAAAGCTAATTTACGAGGGAATAGATCCAGGGCTCTTCAACAGGATAGAGTCAGAGCATTGTTATGGACCAGATGATGGACCATTCTTGTTCAGAGGGAATCCAGTGGTGCCTGCAAGGCCCGGAGTGCCTTCTCGCCAAGATTTGGAAGCAGTGGGATATCAATTTCCCAGTCGAGGGAGATACCCCAACCACAGAGGAGTGGGTCCTAGAAGATGAATGGGACCCAGAGGTGGAGGCCCCTATGGATATGGGGGCATCAGCCCAGAATAGTGATGCCACCAAACCAAAGTCATGAAGAGTGGAGTACACTTAGCCATCCCAAGTTTCCTGCAGAAGGCTGGTATACTAAGGTGTCAACTTCACAGAAGAGAAGACTTCAGAGGAAGTTTGCAGCTCGAGCATATGGCGACCCTTGGGATCATTTCTTTGAACCCAGGGGAAGAGTGGAACCTGCCAAAGTTCCGAACATGGTGTGGACTCGAGAGCAAGGGGAGTCCAGTGTACCAAAGCAAGCAGTTCCCGGTCTTGGGGGGCAAGACAGCAACCACGAGGCTTCATCTAAGTCGAATGCTCAACCAAAAGGGAAGAAAGAATTGAAACAGAGTTTGAAGAAAAAGATGGAGGAATTCCAGAAGCTGATAGAAGCTGATGATGATGATCTCCTTGATGAAGGGTCAGAACAAGAAGACCTTATCAAAGATACCACTCCATCTCCACAACAATCCGCAACATTTGGAGAAAATCTGGCCGCAATACAATTCGGGTCAGTACCTATTAATTTCCAATGCAACATGATTTTAGTTTTCCCCAAACATTTTAGGGCAAAGCCAAACCAGCCTATGGAATTGGTAGGTGATGTAGAGGATACCACCCAATCGACTGTGAAAATAGCAGATGAAGAAGAGCACTCTCATTCACAGTTAATTAAGATTGAAACGGATAAAAGGGGAAACAAAGTTGTGGTCCTTAGATCCCCTGATGATGCCTCAACAAGGCATTTGAAACCATTGTATGTCAAGGTCCACATGAATGGCCAGCCTATCTCAAAAGTGCTAGTCGATAATGGGGCAGTAGTGAATATTTTGCCTTCTCGAATGATGAAGTTGTTAAACAAAACTAGCGATGACTTAATCCCAACAGAAGTCACCGTTGGTAACTTTGCCGGAGGTTGTTCTCCTGCTAAAAGAGTTATATCTTTGCAACTACAACTTGGGGCAAGAAAAATGAATGCAACATTTTTTGTAGTCGATTCGTCATCCAACTATAACGCCTTGTTAGGCAGATATTGGATTCATATAAATGTTTGTGTGCCATCTTCTTTGCACCAGGCTTTGATCTGTCTGAAGCATGGAGAAACAGCAGGAATGGAGGTCTTTTGGGCAGACCAACATCCCTTCAAGCCGAAACCAACAACGTCGAAGCAGACCTCTACAAGGAATATCTTTGGCCGTTGAAGATAGAAGACTCTAAAGTGAAGTCCACTGGAGTCGGTGTAACCGAAAGTCAGTTCCTTACTTATGTTAAGGAAGGACTCCAGGAGTTAAGTAAGGATTTCGTTAGGCCTAACACCATTTCAAGGCCTACTGAGAAAAAACCACTAGTTTTTAATGTTTAGAAACCTATCGAATGTAGGAATGGAAGAGTTGGCTTCTGTCAAAGCCACTTTCAAAAGATTGTTTTCTTTTCTAGTCGATAGGAAATTACAGGCGAATGAGCCTATTTCTTGTAATTAGGCTGAGTGTGTCTTTGACGACAGTCCACTAACGATGAAGGAGTTAGGATTGGCAGACTTGAAGCCTGCACCAGCTAAGTTAGATGATGATAGGGCTCAGGTTAAGGACCCTACGGAGGAAGTAAATCTAGGAACTATGGAAGATCCTAGGATCACGTATGTTAACGCTACTTTACCTGATGAAATAAAGGAAAGGTTTAAGTGTTTGTTGCTTGAGTTCAAAGACTGTTTTGCTTGAAATTATGATGAAATGCCAGGTTTAGACAGAACATTAGTTGAACATAAAATACCTATAAAAGAAAATTATGTACCTTTCAAACAGGCACCAAGAAGGATGAAGGATGATGTTCTTCCTCAAGTCAAAAAGGAAATGGAACGTTTATTTGAAGCAAAATTCATTCGACCAGTGAAGTATGTTGAATGGGTATCAAATGTGATCCCAGTCTTGAAAAAGAATGGGAAGGTTAGAGTTTGTGTCGCCTTTAGAGATGTTAACACGGCATCACCTAAAGATGAATATCCAATGCCTATAGCTGACTTACTAGTCGATGCAACAGTTGGTTATCAAATGCTGTCCTTTATGGACGGTAACGCTGGTTATAATCAAGTTTATATAGCAGAAGAAGATACCCACAAAACAGCATTCAGATGTCCCGGATATATAGGGACATTCGAATGGGTAGTCATGGCTTTTGGTTTAAAGAATGCAGGTGCAACTTTCCAAAGAGTCATGAACTTAATTTTTCATGATTTCCTTCATAAATTCCTGGAAGTTTATATTGATGATGTTGTAGTCAAATCAAATTCAGTCGATGAGCATTTGCAACATCTCAGACAAACTTTAGAAAGGATGAGGCACTATAATTTGAAGATGAATCCATTAAAATGTGCATTTAGGGTTACAGCAGGAAACTTCTTAGGATTCCTAATTCATCAGAAAGGAATTGAAATTGATAAAACCAAGGCTGATGCTATTTTAAAAGCTCAACCTCCAACCAACAAAGAGGAACTTCAACAGTTCTTGGGAAAAATTAATTTCCTACGTAGGTTCATTGCCAATCTATCTGGGAAAACAACGGCTTTTCCCCATTGTTAAAACTGAAGTCAGAAAAAGATTTCAAATGGGAACTAGAACATCAAAAAGCATTTGAAGTATTGAAGCAATCATTGGTAACACCTCCGGTTTTGATGCCTCCAGTAAATGGAAAGCCATTGAAGTTGTACATTTCGGCAACTCACCGATCGATTGCAAGCTTACTGGCTTAGGATAACGAACAGGGCCGAGAACAGTCGATATATTACCTGAGTAGAAGGTTGAATGACTGTGAAACAAAATATTCTTCTGTTGAGAAGATTTGTTTGGCTTTATACTTTTCGGCGATTAAATTAAGACACTATTTATTGCCAGCAAAAATACAGATTATTTCTCAAACAGATATAGTAAAATATATCTTGTCTAGACCCATTTTAAGGGGTAGACAGGGGAAATGGATCTTGGCTCTAGTCGAGTATGATTTTGAATACGTGCCTCAGAAGGCGGTTAAAGGGCAGGCGTTGGCTGATTTTGTAGCCAAGCATCCAAATCTGCCTTTAGAGGAAGATACTTTTGAAATACATTTAGTTGAGTTGAAACCATGGGATTTATCCTTTGATGGATCAAAAACAGACAATGGAGTTGGAGCTGGCATAGTTCTAACATCACCGAAAGGAGAAATGTTTCAGTTCTCTTTCCAACTAGATGAAAATAGAGTGCTAACAAATAACCAAGCGGAATACGAAGCCTTAATTATAGGTTTGGAAATAGCAAAGGAGTTAAATATACGACATTTGAAAGTTTCTGGAGACTCGCAGTTGATCATTCGACAAATCACCGGACAATACAAATGTTATCATCCCTTGTTGAATTTGCAATTGGGAAAAGTCAAACACCTTGCTCAGGAGTTTGACGAGATCCATTTTCACCATATAATGAGACTGCATAATAGTGAAGCCAATCAAATGGCCCAAACAGCTCAGGAGTAAAAATTTCTGAAGGTGTTAATGAGAAAGTAATCAGAGTTCAGAAGAGATTTCTACATTTTTCAATAGAAAGGGAAGAAATTCAGAGGGATGTATTGATTATTGATATCTCTGAGGACTGGATGGTGCCGATAAAGAATTATTTGGCAAATCCTAACGTGAAGACAGATAGAACGGTTAGGTGTAGATTAGTAAATTACGTCCTTTTAGGAGGTGATTTATACAGGAAAACATCTGATGGTCTACTATTGTTATGTGTTAGTAAGGCCCAGTCGATGAAAATAATGGGAGAAATCCATGAAGGGACTTGTGGCGCCCATCAAGCTGGAGATAAAATGAGATGGCTGATAAAAAGGCACGGATATTATTGGCCAACCATTAGGGTCGATTGTATCCGATATGCCAAAGGGTGTCAGCAATGCCAAAAGCATGGAACAATTCAAAGGGTACCAGCTCATCAATTGCAATCGATTATAAAGCCTTGGCCATTTAGAGGTTGGGCTATTGATATGATAGGTGAAATTCACCCAGCTTCTTCATTACAACATCAATTTGTTATTGTGGCAACTAACTACTTTACTAAGTGGACAGAAGCAATACCTTTAAAAGGTGTTTCACAAAAACAAGTTATCGATTTCATTGAGGAATATATTCTGTGTAGATTTGGAATTCCTGAAACTATTACTGTTGATCAGGCTTCTATATTCAATGGTAGAGAGGTCGTTCAGTTTGCACAAAAGTATGGGATACAGATTTTGAACTCGACTCCTTATTACACTCAAGCAAATGGGCAAGTCGAGTCGACTAATAAGATTATTAAGAATACTCTGTCGAAAGTAATCGACGATAATCCAAGAGAATGGCACGATCTCTTGCCCAGGGTGTTATGGGCATATAGGACATCACAAAGAACCAGTACCAAAGTAACTCCTTTTGAGTTAGTTTACGGACATGCAGCGGTTCTGCCAGTCGAAATAAATGTACAATCGATGAGAGTGGCACGACATTACGATCCAAGTTTACAGTATGAGGAGGCAATGTATTTGGATATCGACGGGCTAGAAGAGAAAAGAATGGATCCCCTGAATCAAATGCAAGCTCAAAAGAAAAGGCTGGAAAGATCTTACAATAAAAAGGTTAAAGAAAAATCTTTTGCAGTTGGAGATCTAGTTTGGAAAACGATTCTCCCAATCGATTCGAAGAAAAAGAAAGGAAAATATGGAAAATGGTCACCGACTTGGGAAGGCCCTTTTCGTGTTGTTAAGATACTACGAGCGGGTGCTTATCATTTAGAATCGATCAAAAGGGTTATGCATGACAGATCTATAAAAGGTAAATACCTAAAGCAGTATTTTCCTTCTGTTTGGGAGAACATGATCTAAAAAGCATTCTTATAAAAGTCCAAAGAAGGACAACATTACATATTACGGAGCCAAAGTTGGCCCAGGATAAAGCAAAAGGTCCCAAGGGGATCAAAACAACAAAAGGAAAAGATCCCAAAAAGGATCTAACGAAAAGATTCCAAGAGGAATCTATCAAAAGAAAAGATCTCAAGTGAGATCTAAAAAGAAAATACTAAAAACCTACTGACATCGAAGGAACCCCACAGAAAGAAGGCCTATTTTTTAGGCCATTCCCTCCACTGGCCAGAGGTGCCAGCAGCAGAGGACCGGATGTCAGCAGGATCGACTGGACGAACAGGACCGTCGAAGGAGTCCCAGGTGCCCACTAAAACTTTGAGGGCAGCCTCCATCTTTTCCACATGCAGGGCCATGCCTTCCACTCTATCGTGGATGGCTTGGATCTTCCTCTTACACTCGTTGTGATCCTCCATTAGGACCCACGAGAGCTCACCAGCTAATTGTTTTATGTGAGCTGGAGTTATCTGAGTAAAGAGAGGAGAGGGAAGATTGGACTCTGGTTTAGACGCCATTGCAAGAGATGGAAGAAATACTTGGGTAAGTAAGCCTAAAAACCAAAGGTTAGCTTTTATAGACCCAAGGAGATCTGCAGACGTGAAGAAGTGGGCAGTTTTCCCGAGGGAAACCCAAGAGACGTGGCAGTTAAGGGAGTAATATACGCCCTCTTTCTAATTAAAATAATGAAGATTTGGCGGCCACAGTCATTATGACTTGAGTTCAGATTAACAATGGCCATTAAACCCAACCGTCAGTGATTACTGTGCTTGTTCCCTAAAAGTAGAGGAAACGTCATCATGGCTTATGTCATAAAAGTCATTATTGTGGTAAATCCATATTTTAAAAAATATTAAGGACAAGATTCTGATATTATGTAGCACATTCGTTGTATACAAATATCAAGTGCTGGCCAACAGTTGTTTCATATTTCGCCTGATTGGAAAGGCAATACAGCATGAAGTCACGAAAGTTATGCCTACTAACAAAGGCATCAAAATTTTCATCGTCAAAACTAACAAGTTTGTACTAAGAAACTAATCGACTATTACAAAAGTCAGTTGTTTAGGAAAAAAGACTTGAAAGTTTCCCATTTTGCTAGTATTTCGTCTCGTTTGAAGTAGTTCCTCTGCAAATCCTCCATTGCAGCAGAAACATGTACTGAGGCACCCTTCCCTTCTTCGGCTATACGCTTGAAATCCTTGTCAAGCTGGCTGACCATCCCAAGAAGGCGTTCCTTTTCAGTCTGAAGCTAGCCCAGTCGATATAACAAATGTTGCTCTTCCTGATCGATTGTCAAAAGTTTCGACTTTAAAGACGAAGCCTCATTATGCATTGACGATAACGTGGACGTGACATTGGACAAATTGCCAATTAACGCTTGCTTCTGCTTGATCTCTCCTTGATAATAGCGAAAGAGACTAACGTTGTCATTCAGGGAAGATGCAAAATTATCCAATGCAATATGTTCCTTAAGAGGAAACACATGCCTTTGAGCAAGAGACTCAACACAAGACATGAATTCAGTAGACTTGGTTGTCACCAATTCCTCGAAAGGAAATTTCAAGAAATCAAAGAACCCCTGGATTTCTTTCTGAATTTCCTCACTGTATTGGAGAAAAGTAAAGGAGCTTGATTCAGATACCTCGGTTAAAGATCGAAAGGTTTGGGAGGTCGACCTGATCTTTTCCATCAGATGGTCCAGAAAATTGCTTGAAGAAGTAGCTTGGACTGAACCTTCTGTTCCTATGAGATGGACTCCAACCTTGTTCACTGAACGAGGAGATGCATTAATAGCAGTATTGGTTGGAACAGTCACCAGAGCTGGAATATTGGCAGGTTCTGGAACAGTCTGGTTGTCAAGGGGAACAGTTCGAATGCCAGTAGGGCTAGAAGCTACACCCTCAAGATCTTGGTCACCCACCGAAAAAGGAGCAGTCTGATTTTCTCCTATATTCACAGGACTCTCTATGGGTCCCTCTTCCAAATTTCTCTCAATGGGTTGTGTCTGAAGAGTTTCATGTTGACCTTCCAGGATAGGCGAATCCATTGTTGGAGTCTTCCCAACATCTTCCCCATGCCCCTCTTGTCGATTCAGATCAATGTCCTGAGTTTGGGAAGGAATTGAAGGGTCAACAACAGGTGGAGTTTTCTCTACATTTGAGAGTTCTGGTTCGATAGCTTGAAGGACTGGTCCATGATGGACTGCAAAGTCAATGCCTGGTTGAACGTTACTCTTGTCAAAGTCAGAGCCAGTAGGGACTGAAATAAAACCTTCAGTCACCTGCAAAAATGAGTCATCCTGCAGCAAAGGGCTCTCCTGAAATAAAGGATTCTCTTGCATTTCTGGCATTCCTTGAGCTTGATCTAAGGAGCCTGAAATAGCCGTCTCAACATACTCGAAATGATAAATTGCCAGTTCAGTATCAACTGTCTCCCCTGGGGAAAGGGGAGGTTTCTGAATCTGTGATGATTTAGAAGAGTTTTCTTCCTCTTCTGCTTCCTCAAAGGTATCCACAATCTTGGTACCTTTGTTTTTCTGTAAGTAAAAGGAGGTTTTGAGGATATAGATGCTCACGAAAAGAGAATTACAAATCGATGTTATGTAGGAAATTGCAACATTATTGGGGTAATGTACCTTCTTAGTCTGTCCTCTCTTTGATTGCTTCTTTGGGTTGGGAGGTGCATCAATTGTGACCTGTCTTGTAGGTCTTTCTGAAATTGAAAGGCTTGAAGTCTTCTGCGTCAAACCACTCTTTTTGATCCTGGGAGTTTTCCTGATTGGTTCTGACTGCTTATCCTCAGTAGTCCTTGATTTCCTCTTCCTGGTGTTGCTACTTGGCACCGCTGATATAGGAAGAACTTCTCCTGCGTGAGATACGATAGCTTTGGAAGCTTCTGTCTCATCAAGCAGTCGAGCTGATTCCTCTGTCAAGAAAGTGACGTCAGATAAAGGAAAATAGATAGCAAAATGAGCACATAATGTATTGTCTTGACTTACCAGCTTTGTCTTGAATAAATTTGTATTCTGGATCAAGCTTGTAGAGACAGTCAGGTAGTGGGGCATTCAGGTATATGACTTTCATAGTCGACCACCATTCCTCAAAAGTAGTAGAAGTCCCAATATTGATCTTGAAGTCATAGAGCTGGAAAGCCTTCACTCGATGGTGAAAATTGTCAACCATCAGAGAGATCAATTTGGAGTCTTTCATCTTAATAGCTAGCCTGCTAGAGGCCAGCTCAGTAATCTCTGGATGAACGAAAGGCATGGGAATGCCTTGTACTAGACCAAATTGTCTGGCAAACTGACAAGGGGAATAGTTCTCGAAGCTACAATTCCCAAAAGGAGTGTTGTTTAAAGCAAAGCCGACTGGAATGAGTCGTGGGAGAAGAATACTGGCCCAAAACAAACGTTTGGAGGCTGCCATTTTCTCTGTAACCTGAGGAGAGGCAACTGGAAGGTCTTCAAAGTATAGCTTTATTCTTTCAGAAGCATATTCAAATTTATCGAATGGAAAGAATATAGGCCAGTTTTCCTTCTTGTCTTCGTAGAAGAAAGTGAAATATCTTTGGAAAGATGTTTCCTCCGTACAAGTAAGGAAACCAAGAAGATATTCAGCATAACTACGACACAGAACTATAGTTTCATCTTCCCTAAGAGGATTCTTCAATTTGGGAACAAGCTGAGGGAAGTAGGCATATAGCCAAGCTTGGAGTATCCAAAAGGGACCACCACAGGAGTCTACAATTTTCTTGTCAACAAAGGTGAACATCCCTCTGTATAGGGAACCTAGAACAAATGGGGCTAGGGCTAACCTTTTCACTTGAGCCAAACAAATGGCCAAATTGAGGTATTCTTTGGTAACCCTAAGTCCTGGGACTGCCAAAAGAAATCTGCAAATCCAAAAAAGATAGAATGCCACCTTCTCATGAAAGCTAGGGGCAGATGATTTCGGCTTGAAATATGTCTTTAGCCATTTTGAGTAACTTTCCCCAGACGTCGGAACAATAAAGGGGGGCTCATATGGATCAGGAGTTAGTAAAGCATTTACCTCACGGCCTAAAGAGGAGAGGCCGGTAAGGTGAGAGATATCTAAAATGGTGGGAGCTAACATACCACAATGGAGAATCAAAGCATTGGACGACTTAGACCAGAAACAGGCTGCAGCAGCTAAGAGTTCAGAGTTCATTTCTAAGGGGAATTGCGAAAGCTCGATTGTCTCACGGATTCCCATTGTTTTCCAATCTGGAAGAACAAATTTCGTCATGCGCTTGACCCAATCTTCCCATCCTAACTCAACAGTGTAGGGCCAGGAACGAAGACAAGTGCTCTTACCCCAACCAGACCATTCAAGCGACGAGTGTTGAAGAAGAAGTGGATCACGCTCCACCACGGGGTAGACTTCTGGAATGCCATCTGGAACGATTGATGGAAAAATCGGACCCAAGGTACAGCGAGAGCTAACGCTCTCGTCAGGAATCAAAACTTGGGCGTGCTGGGTCGCCTCACCGCAGAAAGAGTCTGGGAAGTGAGGAACATCCTTCATCGTCGGCTCGATGGATTGATTTTCAGCAGGAACATCAGGAATCTTCGATTTCGTCTTTGGAGCCATGAGAGGTTCAATGATTTCGAGGATTCAAAGTAAAGAAAATGTCGTGCACTCGTGCCCTAAAAATTCAAAGTACTCTGCTTTATATAGGCGGGGAATACTAAGGGATTATTTACCAAAGTTAACTTTTAACTCAGGTAAATAGGGGGGCATTGTTTACACCATATTTTAGACCCATGTTGATCGACTGGCTCAATTGTTGACACGTGTTGTCACAATTAAGGGAAACAAGAGGCATACAACCAGGGGTCCAAATGGACTAGTCGACGGTCACAGAAATAATAAAATCACGTGTTTGATGACAAGTTACAAGCAAATCGTGGATAGGAGCATTTGACAAGAGCAGTTAAGGAAAATGATCACAATGGATCGTGTATCCAAACTATGAAGAAACCGCTCGGTCAAGAACGTGGAGAAGAAAGAGGAGATAACCGCTTGATTCAAATCGTTGGAGGGAAATCTGCCGGATTTGAATTTCAAGTCGAAGTGAGGCCTATAAATATAAGAAGAGAAGACAAATTCAACCCCCCACTCAATCGCCCAAAGGCTTCTACTTTTTATCTGTACTTTACATTTCCTGCACTAGGAGTAGCTTGTATCTTAAAACCGTCTTCTCGATCGTGTATCCATAGTCGATTGACTTCTACTTTGAGGAATAATAAAGTCCATTTTGTTATTCTTCTTCCATTTCCATTCACTGCATTGAGTTTGCTTCCAAAGAAGTCCTGAAATACGGCAGGGAACCAAACTCCACCACCACAAACATCCACATTCTAGCACTCACACCAATCCCAGTCGATTCATCGACTAAGAGAAAAAATAGACAAACAGCGCTCCACCTTTTTGTTTTTACACTGTGATGTTGTTGGTAACATCACAGTGTAAAAACAAAATACACTGTGATGTTGCCAGCAACATCACAGTATAAAAACAAAAAGGTGGAGCGCCTGCAGTAAATCTTGGAGCGCGAAAATCAGTATCCTAATTAAAAATATGCATGGATTAATAATAGGGGACTCACTGATGCCTGCCCCTTTGATATGTTGTGTGATGCTAGCTAGAGCACTAATTCATTGCCTTCATTTAGGAACTGGCCATGAAGGTCTTATGATTTTGCCCTTTTTTCTTATGATATATAGTACTCCTATGCAGTTGGTCAATGAACTTTGAAGGCAGTGAAAGGTCCCCTTTCGCAGCAGTATCTAGGAACATGAATTCAGTCAGAACTGGTGCTATTGCTCGTGGTGCCGACGGTAAGTATCGGTATGCCGTATGCTACTAACTACACACCCCAAAATCAATTCATCTCGAATTGTGGAAGCTCTTGCAATTCGGGATGGATTGAAACTGGGAATTGCCCTTAACCTTACACGGGTGTCCTTCGAGTCTGTAGACACCCTATTTTGGACTTTCCAGAATAGTTTATTTACGGTCTTTGATTCCCCGATGATGATTAAGGTCAAGAACATCCCGAGTTTGTGAATGAGTTTGAGCTTTGAGCGTCCTGAATCTCATCCGAACCCTTTTCAAACCCTTGTCGAACCCTCAAGCCAGAACCAAATGGCCTCAGCAAAACCCTACTGGAGTACGCTGGTTCTTGACTAGAGTGCGCAGGAAGCCCTGCCACGTGTTAGTCATCGCCAGTTACTGGCGCACGCCACTCAACAAGGGGCGCACGTCAGTCAATGCCAGTCAAATCAACCTTTTTCAGCCAGAAGCGCGGGACTTTTGGCAACCACCCGACGTCAGCCACAGTTCCCCTGATGATTATCTCGTCCTGGGCTGTTCCCTCTACCACTACATCACCTCTCAAGCCAAGTCCCATGCATTAAATGCATGGGAGGCTCCCCCATTTTGCCAAGCCAAACCAAACAGCCCCTAAGAGCCAACTGATCAGCCCCCTTTGCCTATATATACTCCCCTCTCTCACTCTTACAAGGGTTACCAAGTTCAAAAGGGGTTAAGCACCATTAAAGAAGTTCAAGCCCTTTGTCTTCTTCTCCATTACCAACCTTTGCTTCCTTTCTCTTCCATAGAAAGAGTAAGCAAGGGAATACTTTCCATAGTCCATAACCTTCACCACATTCTTATCCACCATCATCTTCAAGCTCAAAACTCAAGCTCTCTCTCAAAACTCACAAGCAAAGGTATAACACCTTCTGTTTCTGCTTTCTGTTCTGACCCCTGAGGGGGGCTAGCAGGGTCAAGGCTGGTAATCTATACCAGTCCTGGCCCTAATGCTGGCAAGGTTTCAAAACCGTGCATGATGATCAGGTGGCGCACGCCAGTTCTATATGCCGTACGCCAGTCATGGTTATATAGCAAAACTGGCATGGGGATCACCGATCATCATTCTTCTTATTTCATTACTATCTGATCACCTTGATGCATGCTAAAATCAACCTCTTGCTTTCTGTATCTTAGAGTAACTTTCTCTTCCCTCTGTATTATTGCTTAGTTTGGCCTCTGGGATCCTTCTGGTCATGTTCCAGAGCCCAGATGATGCAAAGTCAAAGCAGTGGAACCCATTGACAACTGGCGTACGTTCGTTACTTAGTGGCGTACGGCAGTGGTGGCGGTTCCAGTGGCTTGGCCTTGCATGGATCTTTCATCTAGGCCTTTGATCTTCATCCCCTCACTGTTTAAGGGGATTTCTGTTCATTTGGTGGCTTCTAAGCCCTTATTCCTGTCTGTAATAATTTATTGTCCATATTCAACTGCGTGGTTTGTCCTGGGTGTGCACTGGTCCATTCCAGAGCCCAGAGGATTGAGAATAGAAGCTGTGGTATTGGGTTCACCGGCGCACGCCAGTTGTGGGTGGCGCACGCAGGTCCTGGCTGCATGCAGTGGTTAATCCAGTGCATACATGCTTGTTTCTGCGTGTACCATTGTACAGCCAGTGTGAGCTAGTTTGTCTGAAACATCCACAAAAGCTTGTTCTCAATCTATTATTTTTGTCTAGATTAAACATCAAACATCCATAAATATTTTGCCATATTTTTGTACATAAACTGCAAATGTGTTACAGTTTTAATCCCCATTAACTGTTCCCCCGCCCTAACTGGCTAAGAAAATGATCAAATAAAGAGAGAAATGCAAATGTTTTATAAAATGCCTGAGTAGAGACCGATCTCCGGATTGGGCGAGAGGGGGTGCCATAAAACCCTTCCCCTCTCGTAACCTGGCTCCCGAACCTTAGATTTCAAAGGTGACGACGGACCAGTCTACAAGCCTTTTTCAAGCTCAAACAAGTGCAATCCAAAACGTTTTCGAAACCACGGTTTCTTGGGTGCTTTCCACAAAACCCGAGAGGCGACTCTCTGATCTGCGAAGCACTTCGCCGCGCTTTCCGCGAGATAGGGCGCACCCGGAATTTTCTTGCACTAAAATGCGGAGATTTTTGGGGCGTGTGCCCACAGTCTGATGCGGAGGCAATTGTGAAAAGTTGCTCGGCCTCGCGAGCCCTCCTTCTGACATTGCGGTGCTTACGCATGATTGTCTTGTTTTGAAGAGTCAATTTATTTTTTGTGATTTTGATTTCATTAAACGTGAATGTAATCGGGATGCACATATTTGTGCTTAGAAAGCCCTTTTCTAATGGTTGGTCCGGTCTGTGAACTTCTATTTTGCCCCCATAGAATTCCCAGTTGTCTGCTAGAGATGAATAAATTTCTTCACCTTTAACAGAAAAAAAAAAAAAAGTAAAGAAAGGTCCCCTTCAATCTTATGGTTTTACCCTTTTTCTAATCACTTTTTTTCCCTGAAAGATCTAACAGGCCATCGCATTAATTGCGCCTTTGTCATTTGGAAAGCAGCTACCGCAACTTCGTTTGTCTTCGATTATCCACGTGAATCACTACCCAACATACTGAAGGGGCAGGCATCAAAATTGAATTAAGGGGACCATTTGTAACTTACCATGCTCAATTATTACCCATGACAAAATTAATACTCCCTCCGTCCCTTTATTACAGTCCAGTATTCCATTTTGGGCTGTCCCTTAATAAGTGTCCATTTTGTAAAATTAGTGGGTAAAAGTTGGTGAATTGTCTATTTTGTCCCTAAAAATAGATTCCATTTTGAAAAGTTAGTGAGTAAAAGTGTAATGATGATGGGTAAGTAGGAGAAGTGGAGGAAAAAGTTGATGTGAAAGGTATAATGATAATATTTTTTTAATAAGTTGGAATTACGAAGCAAGACATTTAAAAAGGGACGGAGGGAGTACAAACAAATAAAGATTTTCAAGCAATAGAACTAAATGTGAGGTAAATTGTAGTGATAGGTTGAGCTGGTTGCGCGTCTTTGTATGACGCTCCTTGGCCGATGTGTTACTACAGGAATTCTTTTTTGTATCATTATCTTTAATGGTATGTAAACTCATTTTTTTGCTGATTAATATATATATATATATATATATATATATATATATATATACACACTCCCCTTCATATACGGACGCCCTTACTGAGCTAAAATGCGGACGTTGCTTTTACGCCGTTGGATCTCATCCAACGGCGCAGATTAAAAGGGGGAGCTCGCGGGTAAAAATAGCCATGGGTCGGGTAATTTGGTTCTCGGGTCATACTAGGTCGGGTCAAACAAGCCCCCCCTCTCCCCCTCATTCAGACGCGTTCCACACAGGGGAAGAGAGAGAGAGAGAGAGAGAGAGAAAGAAGAGGAGAAGACGATTGACGATTTCGAACGAAGAAGAGGATCGGCGACGAACGTAGATGAACACGAATACAACCATGGTATCTCTCCCTTTATCTCTCCCTCTCTCTCGATTTCCCCCCTCGATTTTCCCCTAGCAAGCAGAAACCCTAACACAAAGCTGTGTTCTTGTGAAGTAGAAACCCTAACAAATAGAACACGAATTCTTCCTCTGTAATACCAGATACAACAAGCTATCTCTATCTTGTGAAGGAGAAGAACGTACGACGACCACCAGATTAGGGCTCCATTTCAAGGTATCTTTCTCTCTCTTTTCGGATCTGTTTTTTTGTTTTTTGGATTTAGGGTTTGTTCGATTTACCAGCAAATGGCACAGAAATTAGGGTTGTGAAATTGGGTTAGGGTTTGTGTTTTTTTTTTCTTTTCCAGTTGTGGTTTTTTACGAGTTAGGGTTTCTTTGGAGTTAGATTTTTCAAAAATTGGTAATTTAAAGTTGTACAAAATTGGTATTGATTGATATTATGCTTTGTGAAACCAGATATGGAGATGGATCGACAAGAAGAAAGCGTTATGCCACCATCGACCGACCATCAACCAAGGTCTGTCTCTCTCTCTCTTTGGGTTAAAAAATTGGTTAAAAATTAGGGAAAAATACAATTGTGTGATTGAATGCGAAGTTGATCAAGTTCTAGCAGAAAGAATAACGACAATGTAATCGTTAGGAAGGGGTATTGTTGTTACAAAGAAGGGGTGGGGGTCCAAAAAATTACTCTGGATTTGTTAATTGTAAGTTTTCATGTTTAATATGTTTAGTTCTTTATTTTGGACGTTTGTTGAGTAGTATGGCATTGAATTAGCAATATTAGGTGGTTAAAAGTGCTGTTTGCATACACCAATATTAGGCTTTATCATTTTTGCTTGCTTTTATTTGCAAGTTGTGCATTGGATTGCTTCTAATTTGGTGGTCAGTTTCATGTTTGCAAGAAAAAACAAGTCCAAGTGAACTGAAGCCTAAGAACAATGAATCAGTAATGATAGAAGTTGGAGGACGTCCTCCCATAGCTTCAAGCCATGTCTCAAACAACCATACAAACGTCGCCTCTGTCTCATCTTGTAAAAGTGCACATCCAAACTGTATCGACTGCATGTGGTGGTTAACCCCCGTAAATGGTGCGAAAGGCATATCATACTTGTTTGTTCGATAGGTTGTGTCAAATGTAACTACATCACCAAAGTAATGGTATGCCATGCGAGATCGCGAGTCCACCCAAAAAAAATTCACTGCCCTCCCATTTTCATCGCATTGAATTGCATAAAAAAAATTGTGGATTCTCTGCTTGCCTTTTCCTAAAGTAGATGAGGACGGATTGTGCATCCCCGCCATCTAACTCTCTATGCCTCACATTCCTCAAGTGATTATAGAAATCTCTATTATCAAAGCCAATGTGTTCGCCACCAAAAATAGAAGTAACTTTAGAAACTACCAAATTTTCTCTGTGAAAAATCTCGGTCAAATCCTTAACTGCTTTAGGCATGTGTCGATTTGACTTCATTCTCATCCTCTTAGATGGAGTCACTAATGGGTGATTGTGAGCATCGCTGAAAACCGTTACTTTCCATTTGCTACTCCATTTGTCATATTTAATATGCAAACGAGCCTTGCATCCACATCTAACAGTTGAACAACTTCTAGCTCTTTTCTTCGGTATGACTTTCTCATCCTCCTCTGTCTCATAATTTTCCTCCCGGACCTCCATGACACCATCGTTCTCAATCTGCGCAACATATTTTCCTTCTTTTGCGCAGACAAATTGCATACCGGCCAGTCACTTCATTGGATCGATTTTGTCCTTTGCATGAAGTCCGAGTACGAATCCAAAAACCATTTTGTCTACCATAATCTTCATAATACTTTCGTGCTTGTTCAATTGATTCAAAAGATATCCCACTTAATGGTGCTTCTAACCTTTTATCCACTTCGAAATCATCTAAGTCAAAAGGTTCTTCCATTGAGCACACACTGCCAATAAAGTATTGCTTTCAATGTTATCCCAATAAACTACACCATGTGCTAATAAACTAAATTATTACTATTAATGTAATCCCAATAAGCTACACCATATGCTAATAAAGTAGATTATTGCTTTCAAGGTAACCCTAATAAAGTACAACATATGCCAATAAACTACATTATTACTTATGTGCAATGATAGGAACTAAAATAAACAAAGCTCCCTTATTCAGAATTGAATTTTCTTTTACATCAGTGGCATCCTTAAGGATGACAAGAACAATGAACAACATAAATGCAAGTACCAAGTTAAACTAGAAATTGGTAAACTAGCATATATTTTCATTAGGAGGCCCAAGTTAGAAATGAAAAAAATTATACACCAGATTTTCAACAAGAGTGTGCTTTCAGAAATCAACACAGCGTATCTTTCAAAAAAAAAAACCTAATCGGCACCAAGTATGGATGATTTCCTTTTCTAATAGTATTACTACAGTATTATTTTATTGTTGGCCGGTAATTATGGATGATCTTCTTTCTAATCACAACATTAGTCGGTCGTATACTTCAAACAAAAATTTATGGGCACAAGAGGACTCTTCAGTCGTAAGTTAAATATGGTAGTGTTGAAATCAGGGAAACCGTATATCCTTCAAACAAAAATTTATGGGCACCGTATCCTTCTATTTGAAACAAGAAATCACTAAGAATTACCTCACCAAGAATTAGGGCTTGGATTGGGGATTTTCAGAAACGCGTGAGAGAGAGAGAGAGAGAGAGAGAGACAATTGCCGAAAATCCAAAGCACTCAAGCAGATTCGATTTCTCGCCGGAGGCCGGAAGTTTAGCAGTCGTCGACGGTGGGAGTTTTCGTGAGGGAGCAACGTAGAGAGAGAGAACGGTGGAGAGAGAGAAGAGATCACGTGAGAAGAGAAAAGGGGGCAAGAGAGAGAGAGAGTGTAGTCTTTTTACTTTTAATCCTAGCCATCCAAAGCAACGGCTGAGATTTAGTGTCAAAAGTATTGGCAAAGTTATTGTCTCTAGATCCCTCCCCATATATATATAGAACTAAATGTAGGAATGCATAAAAATACTACTACTTTTTTTCTACAATATTACCACTGTTCTTCCTCAAAATAAAATAAGTAGCTTTTCTCTTACAATTTATTGCCAATTTTGTTGGTTAATTGTCATGTCTATGTTGGAGCCCAATAAGCTACAACGGGTAGGTAAAAGGGAATAAATAAGACAAAATCATAGTTGTCATTTGTCAACACATAGATATATATATATATATATATATATATATATGCTTCCTGAATGATAAGGCCTCTAATAGACGGCAATAAAATGTGGCAATGAACAAGTTTTGGTTGTTTGTTTTCATTAATAATTTCCAATTCACATATATTTGGGGACCATTGTTGTCTTTTGTATGATCTTATCCCCTTTTTTTTCTAACCACATTTTAACCTGAAAGGTTTAAACACGTGCCTCACTCCGCAACATCTATATCAAAGGAAAAAAAAAAAACAACTATGGGTACACCAAAATGTATACTGGATTGTGCGCGACCCACTTGAGGATTACACACAAATAATTGGAGCCATTCAATTTGTTTGAAATATTTTTTTAAGGGTGCTCACAATAATTAGCTCAGTCAGGTATTATTAAGGACACACTCGATCAATTAGTTTAATTTTGAGTCCCTAAATTCATTGAGGCCAAAAATTGAAGGAATTGATTAAACTCTTATTGATGTCTGACTGAGTAAATATTTACAGGGATCTTAAAAAAAATACTATTTTACACAAATTGAAAAGCTGTAGTCATTTGTATGAGATCCAGAGATGGATTTCACTTGTGTGTTTCGCACGACAAATTAAAGACATACAGAAATTATTTTAGCCCGTCATTTATTTGGGATCTCGATGTAGGTTTCCTCATTTCCGACCTCACCAAGAGGTGACGAAGAAAACTTTTGGTGCAGCGAAATAGCGACCTCATCATCAATGGGTGTTGAAATCCATTTATCTTCTGAACATGATGTTTAGGGTACATATTTCATGTCTCTTATCTATAAATGGGTAATACAGTTGCTACGTATCACCCATTTTCATCAAAATTTGGCCGTCACGACGACTCAACCATTTAAATTTTGCAATCTGGTTCCACTACAACCAAAATTGTGTCATAAATTTTCTTTTGAAGAGTACTCAAATATGAATTTATTATCAGTTTTTTTTTTTGCATAAAACTGGACAGTACTAAACAAAAGTACCAATTTTGAGGGGTTCAAATTTCAAAATGTTTGGAAGAAGGTGGTGGTGTGGGAATTGAGCAATAATGGGCAAATTTTTTATTTTTTATTTGAAACGGCAACAAATTTATTGACGAAATCTTGATAAAGGATACATCAAGATGGGGGGAGGGGAGGGGAATCCAAGTATCCAACCATTTGGTTGGATGAAATGAAAAACACCCAATGGGTCAAAGCCCAAAAACACCTATGGGCAATAATCGATAAACTTGTAGCGTGTTGTTTTAATTTGGGTAGTGAGGAGGGAAAGGGGAATCGATCAACTGGGGCTAGCTCAGTTGGTCAGGACTCTTGCATCTTACTAGGAGGTCAAGAGTTTGAGTCTTTCCACCTGCGTCTGGGTGTTTGGGTTTTTTCTCCCCTTAATGGGACTTGTAGTTGAGTTGGGCTTATAGTAATTGTGGTCTCTTTGATGTGTTTATTTATCCTATTGGTTCAGTTGTTAGCCTTGATTATCCAGTGGACTCTCACACAATGGATGTAGTGTCCCGTGATTTGTACTTTGTACTTCATACATGATGTAATGATCTCTTCTACCGATTGGGAAAAAAAAAAAAAAAAGAGAAAGGGGCGTGTGAACAAAAAATTTCAAAAGAGTAGGGGGTGAAATAGAATTTCTCTTGGCAAAGCCGAAAACCGTTTCAAAATGTTTGGAAGAAGGTGGTGGTGTGGGTATTGAGCAATAATGGGCAATTTTTTTATTTTTTATTTTGAAATGGCATCAAATTAATTATTGAGGAAATCTTGATAAATGATATATCAAGATGGAGGGAGGGGAGAGGAATCCAAATATCCAACCTTTTGGTTGGATGAAATAAAAAACACCCAATGGGACTTGTATAGTTGAGTTGGGCTTATAGTGATTGTACGTGGCCGCTTTGATGTGTTTATTTATCCTGTTGGTTCAGTTGTTGGACTTGGTTATCTAGTGGACTCTCACACAATGGATGTAGTGTCCCGTGATTTGTACTTTGTATTTTATACATGATGTAATGATCTCTCCTACTGATTAGAAAAAAAAAAAAAAGAGGAGAGAAAGGGGCGTGTGAACAAAAAATTTCAAAAGAGTAGGGGGTGAAATAGAATTTCTCTTCGCAAAGCCCAAAACCATTTTCACCCAATACACTATCAACAAGTATAGCACAACTGCTTCTTGCTTTCATTGATAAAAAGCAATTCCACTTAACCGCAATGAGTCAAGGGGAGAATGATTATGAGAAGGCTCTTCAGAGCCTCACATCGACGATCGGAAACAATATCAGTGAAGGTGCCAAGAAAGCCGATTCTTTATTCTCTTTCGCTTGCATTTACAGGGTGCCCAGAGAGTTTCGTAAGCTGAAGGAAAGCGCCTACACCCCTCGACTCATTGCTATCGGCCCTCTCCACCAAAATGACGAACACCTCCAGACACCCGTGCAAGACATCAAAAAGAGCTACACGAATTACCTACTCTGTCGACTGACCGCAAGAACGCCAGAGGAATCAGAAGATGAGTATAAGTCCACGGTGTTACAAGAATGTGTGAAGGAAATGAAGGACTGTGTAGACAAGGCCAGGAAATGCTACGCAGTAGAATTAGATCTGAGCGACGACCATATGTTAGAAATGATGTTGGTCGATGGTTGCTTCATCCTTGAACTTCTCTACGGATCCTTCCACGAATCCAAATACATACCCAAAGAAGCAAAGAACATACCCAAAGAAAAAGGACAAGAAGGAAATGGAGCATCTACATCATCAGATCTCTCGACACCCCTTTTACAGGTACAATTAGACAATAGCATAACAAAAACCTTCTACAATACTCACTCATTCCCAAAGTGTTTGTCCGGTCTGCAAGTTGATGACTTAAAAAATACACAACTTTTTTTTTTGGAAGAATTCAACAATGTTCTAGGTATATGAGTTCTTTAAATTTATGAAAATAAATTGAACTTTTTCTTGAAAATAATGTATTATTTTTTAGTTTTCCTTCTATACCGGAAAATTATTTTGAAACAGAGGGAGTATATTATAACAAATTCAATGTAGCAATCATTCATGCACGCTCTGCAATAACAAATACTGGCATATAAAACTAGGTCACACTCCCCTTTTGTCATATTACATTCTCAATGAGTATTTGTGGATGCAATTAATTAGGTGCTCTCTTAGGACTTCATTTTTTTTCCCTAATGCTCTAGCTGTACATCTCCAATGGCATAACCAAAATTGAATAATCAAAATTTGTCATCTCATCTTTTGATTATTCATTTAAAGAGTTGCTAAGATTAGAAATATGAAATCACACAATGGTTATTTAGTCTATAAACAAAAACTCATTTTTAGTAGAGCGAGATAGAGAAAGTTGAAAATAAATGTAAGTGGGTGGATTCATTGATAGTGATGGGAGATGAGAGAAAGAGAGAGAAAAGAAAAAGAGTGTATGGTCTCCATTAAATTTGGTTAATCAAAGAAAAAATGTTACTAATTTTGTTTATTTAAAGGTTAAAATTTGGTTAAGTGGTTCCTAAGTTTTGTTATACCATTGCATGTGAGCCGCTTTTCCACGTTGCTGACTTTAAAAATCTTTTAGTTTTGGTTGTCGGTGTAACACTCCGTCCCACATCGGAAATCTACATGGATGATCTTGGGTATATATCAAACCTTGTGGACTACTACTATTACCTTGGGCTTAAGCTTTTGGGCCATGTGATGTGCTTGTGGATCAAAATCAAGGTATTGGGCCAGTAGTCTGCTTGGGGCGTTACAGGTGGTATCAAAGCAATCCATGTACACGACCATATGGGCCTTGTTGTTTGATTAGTATCGGTTATTATAGTGCTCAACCCATCGCGAGGGCGCGAGTCTATAAAGTTGGGGAGATTACACCGGAAGTCTACGTACATGGATGATCTTGGGCATATAACAAATCTTGTGGGTTACTACTAGTACCTTGGGCTTAAGCTTTTGGACCATGTGGTGTGGCTTGTGAATCAAAATCAAGATATTGGGCCAGTAGTCTGCTTGGGGCGTTACAGTCGGACCGTTTTTTCACCATCTCTTCTAAAATAATTGGTGTCCGGGAGAGCTTCAATTAAGTCTTATGGCATTCGACATCGCACTCGCAAATCTGTTTTTAGAGTAATCGCAAGGAGTGACATTGTATAACCAAATCCATGGGGGCACTCTGAGCCCAATATTGGTTATGTTATTGGAGATCCTCCTAGAGCTTCTCCAACACTATTGACCATTTTACGCATACCCAACAAAAAGAACATAAAAATACAATTTTGTATTTTACTTAAAGCAAGTTTATCAGTGGGTACGTAGGTATACTACCTTGTGAACAGTTCACAAATCTATTTTAGTTATCAACTTTTTCTTTCACAATTACACCAACACAATCCATTTTACCTATCGTCTATTAAAATCTTTTTTTTCCCTTTTCCAATATTAAAAATAAAGAGAGGAGAAAGGAGGGAGGAGAGAGAGAAAGAAACAATAAAAAAAGAAAATAGTATGAACAGTGCTTAGGTAAAAATGACTATATATGAACTGTTCACAAATGTGTTCTACCCCCTCTTTTACCTAATCTGGTGCAACTATGTTTTTGTGATTTTTCTCTCCAAAATAGAGAAAAGGGCATTTTACATTCTCTGATGTACTTGCTGTTAGTCACTTTTTATATATATGCTCAAACATTACTATCTATTTTGCCTAGTAAAATACATAAAGAGATAAATCAACCCATGTTTGGCGAGATACTTGATGAAGTGACACCGTGTAATTGGTTAACGAGATTTGCCTAGTCTCATCTGACTAACTACATGTTGCCTGCAGGCAAAATGCTTATAGGCGAAATGCCTAGCCAAATGACTCTCCTTTTTTTTGTTTTTTTTTTTGTTTTGATAGGCAAATGACTCTCCTGTTGGAGACGAAAATTGTAGTACTTATAGAACCCTGCTAACCACAAATACATCTGTGCACAGATTTTGTTGTGGGACCCATCACAGGTCCCACACAAATGATCCAATCCGTTCATTAGATGTAAAATATTTTTTCAAGGGTCCCCGTAAAAAATCAGCTCAATCTAATACCTATAGGTGCTCAATCTAATCATCTAAATTTTCATTCAGATTTTCAGGTAATGAAAAGTTAAATGATTAGATCAAGCACCGAAAGGTATTGGATTGAGCTGATATTTTACGGGAACCGTTGAAAAAATGTTTTATATTTAATGAACGGCTCGGATCATTTATGTGGGACCCGTGGTGGACTCCACAACAAAATCTGTGCACAATCTATGCACAGATTGTCTGTGTGGACAGATTTATCGGTACTTATATATGCCAGTTAAAATAGCCAAAAGGCCCCATTTACCTAGCCTCTTGGAGATGAACCATTAAAAGTGTAAAAATCTAACATTATTGTTTGTTGTAAATGTCAACATTAAAAATTGAGGAAACGTGCCGAGAAAAAAATAATAATAATTGAGGAAACGTAAGATGTAAAATTCTGGACCCATATTGAAAAAAACTGGTGTTTGGGATTTTTTTTTTTTTTGTCTTCAGTGACCTTTTTTTTTGCTTTTCGTAATAATTTTTTATTTTACACTCATCTCTTCGAAACAGATGATTAGTCCAAAAAATATGGTACGACTCTAACAAAAATTTAGAAAAGAGGAATAGAACACACAAAACGAGAAATATGAAAAAGTTTACAAGTATGAAGCCTTAACATGAAAAGATGTACTAAAAGTATGGGACGGATGGAGTACTAGTTTGATACGTGCTTCTCTTATCATGAGATGCCTCATAGTATCTGTTCAAACAATTCTGTCATGTAAACTAGGAAATACAAATTTAAAATGTAATTTTGAGTTTCAGAAGCCTGATCAAAAGCATTAATAATTTTGAACGAAACTTATAGTGTTAATTGAGCGAAGTGTCGTCTCACATAAACTTTTTGCCTTAGGCCTCGAATGGAATGACCAGAATGCAGAGCCCTCTGGCATTGCAACTTGAGACAGAAGCCACAGAAGTACTGCTACATGAGAGTGAAATCAAAATCAGCAGCGGGCAGGAAAATACCGACCCTATTTGGGCTGCCAACACCATCCAACACGACTTGCTACTCCTGGAGAACCAGATTCCTTTCTTTGTGCTCGAGAAATTGTTCCGACTCACTGTCGATCGGATCCAGAATAATCGTCCCCGTAAGTTTTCCCTCCACGACTACGTCTTTCACTACTTCGGCAACATAGTGAGTCCAGAAGAAAACTCCACAAGCAGTGGTGGCGCGACGGCACCAACTACTTCTGGTTCGCCTAGTGACAGCACTGTCCTTCGGATTTCTCTCGACGACCAAATGAAAAGTTCCGAAGAAGATGGAGTTCTAACTAGTAATGCGCAAAGGTACTACTATCATATTCTCCATAAACTACATGAGTATTGCCGTCCACAAACAGAACAAGCAAAGGAGAAAGGACTTATCGAAATCATGCCTTGTGCATCAGAGCTCGTCTATGCAGCAGTCAAGTTCGAACCCATTCCAGGAAGAGATCTATTCAAGGCCGAGTTCAGCGATCCCAAAGGCCCGTTCTGGTGGTGGCAGACGGCCCGTTTCAAAATTCCTGTTCTAGAGATATACGACAACACGGAGCTATTCCTCAGAAACCTCATTGCCTTCGAACAGTGCTGCCCTAAGGTTTCGCAGCACTTCACATCCTACGCGCTCCTCATGGACATGCTCGTGAACTCCGGGAGAGACATCCAGTTGCTCGAAAGGGCCGGGGTCATGCGTAACCATTTGGGTGCTAGAGCGGACGCCACCAACCTATTCAACAACCTGTGCAAGGGAGTTGTTCTAGATGAGTTCTTCTTCGCCGACATGTGCAGCAAAGCCACGGCGTATAGTAAGCGTCGTTGGCCGAAGAATTTGGCACACATTCGAAGAACATACTTGTCTTCTCCATGGAGTTTCATAGCTTTCTGTGTGGCCTTCATCGCTTTTGGCATACAGATTGTTACGTTTGTCCAGAGTTTCCTTTAATTAACGAGGATAATCATGAATACCACCAGCAAATGCAGTACTTCACATTGATGTTTTTGTGTATTAATTTGTTGACACATTGGTGATAGGGACGTTGATTATGTTAAAAGTAATGCCTTGTTTATTTTTGTATTTTGGGCTTTAGTGTTAGTTTATGTATGTGGGCTATGTATGTTGGGAATGACTTCGGTGTCCCCGGTCATTTTGGGGACACCGTAACTTTTGGCATAACAAAACCATTATGAGTATAACCAAAACCCATTGCAAGCATAACAGAACTTTAACAAGGCATAACTTGTTTGTTATGTCTTGGTTTGGTTTGGTTATGCCTTGATTGGTTTTTTGGATATTCATTGGTTATGCCTTGTTTGGGTTCTGTTATGCTTGTAATGGGTTTTATTATGCAAATAATGGTGAAGTTATGCCAAAAATTACGGTGTCCCCAAAATGACCGGGGACATATGTATGTTTGTATGTGGGTCAAGTTATATTTCGTTGTACTATTTTGGTTGGGCTCTTAGAAGCAAAGTGCTAGTGTTGGCCTTAGTCCAATATAGTGGCTATATAAAATAAAAAATGCTATGCTCGCGACCGTTGTGTTGGTTGTGCAATGAAGCCGACAGAGAAAGCTATGAACGTCCACGGAGAAGCAAAATACGTGGGTCTTAGGTTTGCCATATTATTCAGCCAAAAACGCTTGCTATACTCAGTGGCTTTGCGGCACGTGTCACGGAAGTATGCTCCTGACACGATTCCCTTGCATAGGTTGTTGAATAGATCGGCAACATCCTCGTTGGCACCCAAGTGGTTCCTCAGGACTCCGGCCTTTTCGAGCACCTGGATATCTTTATCAGTGTTCACGAGCACGTCCATGACGCTCGCGCAGGAAGAAACGTGCCGTGAGACGTCAGGGCAGCTCTGTTCAAGGGCAATGAAGTTCCTGAGTAACGACTCCGTGCGGTCAACTAGCGCTTGTGGTGGGATTTCAAAACGAGCCCTATGACACCACCAGAATAGGCCTGTAGGTTCAGTGAACTAGAACTTGAACAGATCGTTTCCTGCATTGGGAACAAACTTGACTCCTGCATAGACGAGTTGTGATGCCGAAGGCATTTCTCTGTAACTGAATTTGGCAGTACAGTGATCATTAATATTACCACTTTGAACTTCTTCTTCTTCTGCTACTGCTGAACTTAAAACCCTAAGGACACAGTCACTGGGCGATCACCAAGTACTTTTGGTGCTATCACTGTTGTTGGAATTTCGTGCGGGGCTCATCCTTTTCCTTTTGAAATAGCAACACCGCACATAACCGGTGAGCGACCACTTCTCGTAGTGAAGATGATTCTGGATCTCACTCACTGTGAGTGGGAACAATTTCTCAAACACAAAGAAAGGAATCTGGTTCTCGAGGAGTACCAAGTCGTTTCGCACTTTGGAGACAGTCAAATTGTTACCAAATATAGGATCTGTTTCTGGTCCCTACTTTTTGAAATGCAAAATCATTATTTCAATTTGTATAGCCTGGTTTATCTGACAAACTATTTGGATTAATTTGATACTCTGTACTGTTACACAAATTCGGACACTTCGCATTTCCTTTATGACATTAGGAAAGCTTTTGTTATTTACATCGGAAGAAGGGGTAGAAGAACACAAGAGCTTGGGAATATCCATGCCCTTCAGTCTGAGGCTCAAGAAGAAATCCCCTTGCTAGTATTGCACAACACAAGACCCTACTTAAACCTCAATAAGCTGTCAAGAACTCTACAGTTACGCGTTACGGACTGTGATTCGCGTCTTATGTTACCCTCGGCACTTCTTGCTCGTACGAGATTACGAACAATTTTCTTAGTTACAGTGGAGGAGGAAAACAAGAAATGAAACAGAACACAGGTTGTGGGAATTTGGAGAAAATTCCAAAGCCCTTAAGTCTGGAGCTTATTGTAGCAAAGAGAAAATGTATCAACTTTTGTCTGAGTGAAAGAATCCTAATCAATTTACAATCTGCTACTTTTTTTCACAACAAACAAGCCCCCACTTAGCCAATTCAGCTTGTGTGCTTTGTATGCCTAAGAACTGTATATGTCTTTGCAAATAACGCAGTTACTAGAAATCAATCTTCCTATAATGCTTCCCTCTTCAATTCTCAATCTACTACTCTCCTTATTCCACAAGTGAACTCCATAACTCACCCCACCTAGTTGAGCCAGTTTCGCTTCCACCCATTTGGAATTAGCCCGAGTCACCGGCTTGGCGAAAAGCCCGGCTATCCTGGTCCAATCCACCGGGTAGAACGCCATACGCGGCAATACTGTGAAGTTACAATCTTGTCCTTTCGGCGTTCTCTCCACCACTCTGGAAACCAAGTACGGTCCATTGTGCCCCCATCTGTTTCCGTTGAAAGTGGACGTGAATTCCTCCATGAACTTGTGCAGGAGCGTGTGATTCTTGTCGAAAACAAGAACAGCGTTGTTGAGTCTTGTCCAGTTACCGAATGCATCAACGCTTTGTGCTCCGATCGAATTCCTTAACCCCGAGAAGTCCTTCAAAACGATGAAATCAGTGTCTAAATAAACCCCGCCGTACTTGTACAAAACCGCGAGCCTGATCAGGTTCGACAGATTCTGCGCCAACGAAACTTCGCCCGGGTCTGTTTTGCCCCTCTTGAATTCATCGAACCATGATTCAGCCGGGGTGTCTTTGAACAAAAATGGCAACTCTGGCGTCACTGCAGTGACCCTAAACCCAAAACCAAGAAGTGGTTTCAAGATTTCATACCCGAGAGCAGAGTCCATACTTCTTGACAGTATCACCAAGCACCCGTTTGGGTTGGACTTGAATAGGCTTTCCAAAGCAAGAATCTCTCTTCCTGAAAACGCCCTCGCGGGGGAAATCCACGTCATGAAGAACTGAGTCCGGCACCGATCATGGCCGAAAAACTCCCGGATTCTTTCATCGAATTGCCTGCTCAACCTTGTGGACTTGAATATGTTGAAATTAGGCAGCTTTCTCTTTAACCAGTCAATTCTTTCTTGATTGGTTACGTTGAACGGAGCCAACAAATCAGTATGATGATCTAAATCTTCACTGCCTTTGGCTTCTTGATCAACCTCTTCTCTCACCGAAACTAGCAGTTCATGGGTCGAAATTTTCCTCAATTTTTGTGGGTTTTCAAGGGTACTACGGAGCCCCTGGGGACTTCTTGTGGTGTCAAGAACAACTGAGTGGAGAGAGAGATTGGAGATGACGCTATTGGAAAATACGATGAGAAAGAAAACCGCGGCGAAGGAGAAGATGGGTATTTTGGCCAGGCCAAGAATCTGAGAATCAAACATTTTCACAGAATTAGAGAAAAGGGATGAGAAAAAGGCATGGGTTTAATGGAGAATCCATCAAATTCATTGGCTTTTAAGCTAAAGATTTCAATCTCCCACTAAACCCTTGGGAATTCCTTGAGAGAGAGAGAGAGAGAATTTTCTAATCCTTGCCTTTTTTCCTCCTTTGATTCTTCTAAACGTGTTTCCGGGGGCAGACCTGTAGACTTTTCTTTCCGGGCAGAATTGTGGTCTAATTTGGCTGATTCGGGTTATTTAAGAGAGAGAAATTTCTGTTCTCTTGGTTTTATGCCAGGGTGGGTACGTTGTTTAATATCGTTATGGTCCTTGAGAATGCTCTATGTTTCCACTTTCAGTTTTCGTTCTGCGCTTGTTCTTTCAATTATCGCTCTCGTGAATTTTAATTGTTTGAAATGTTTGAACAAAGACGCTTTCATGTCCGCGCTCACGCTTTTGCTTATGAACTAACACGCGAATTATTTGCCTTGTGTCGTAACTTTATTGCCATCTTTCTGGAGCCATTTCGAAAATCGGAATTAATGTTTATCTTTTAAGGCTAGTCGGTAAAATTAGCTCTATAAAAAAATTGTGTTCGATTGAGTAATCATCTTTTAGAGCTAGAACATTTCCTCTACCAAAAAAAAAATCCTGTTGAACATGACTGAAAGACACTTGTGTTGAGAGAAAAAAGATCCTATACGCATGTCTATTTTTTTAAGACAAAGAGTTTTCTAAAATCACATCAATCCTTATTTGCTATCATAATTTTTGACAAGGTTGATGTCTCGATAAGATCTTCAAAATCAACGATTCTGATCACCAAAATAAACCGGTAGGACCCTCACATATGACCCAGAAGCACGGTTGAATCATTTGTAGGGTGTCAACGGACCAGTGCGGGACCGATATGCTTCTCAACATGAGGCGCAACTCTCGAGCTAAGTACAATATTGAAAACAGAAAAGGAGTTCGAGATTTCTTAGAACTAACAAAAGTAAGATGACAAATATCAAAAATTAATGGACATTTTCTTATTTTCCTCCATTTTTCTTCTTTGCATTGAACTAAAGGTTCCGTTTGTTTTATAGTAAAATATTTTATAATGTAAAATATTTTCCATGAAAAATGTTTTTTCTGAAAACAAACTTCAAACTTTTATTTTCCAGTGTTTAGTTGGCACTTGAAAATATTTTTAGAAATCAACAAAATAGTGTAGAGGCCAGAGGGCTTAAACGATGGAGAGATCTTAGAATATTGGAATTGAACGTGGGTGACGATCGAAAAAACTGAGCAGTGAGAATTGCAGTAGAAGTCAGCGAGTTCATTTCAAAAAATAACTTACAGAAGATTTAAGAGTAAGTTGTTTTCATTCAATTAATAAAAAATGTTTTACATGTAAAATGTTTTCTTCATTTTTTATACAACCAAACACAGGATAATATGTAAAATATTTTACCGAAAAATATTTTACGCCCAAACAAACAGAGCCTAAAATGTCATGCATTCCTCGTACGCTTGAAGCCTTGAATTAATACGAGTTTTTCGGTACTTCAAAAAAAGAAGTTTATGAATAGTTGCTATATATCTCTTCAGAGCTTACGGCCGCTTCTATAACTAAACATTCATCAGAGGTAGACTACAGTGTAGTCACTACACGTACGTTTTCTTTCATCAGCCAACATTTTGGTTGATTGGGTTTGTGAGATCTGATTCAGTCTTCATGCGATTATGTATGTGTATGTTGGGCCAAACCAGGAGTAGTTGATCGGCAATGCACATCAAGCACTGTGGAATCCAACTCCTTCGATACAGAGTAAGCCTGTCAATGGGTCGGATCAGATAAGACTCAAATCCGATCCAAACCCAATAAGACTCGAATCCGATAGTGGTAATCCAATTCGAAAACTTTTTTACTTCAAAAAATTTTAGCAGAAAATATAATTTTTTTCGAAAAAAATACTTTCCAAAAAAAAATTTAAAATAAAAATACAACTTCTTAAACATTTTTTTTTTCAAAATAAAAAATTTACAATTTTTAAAAAAATAAAGTTCGGATCAGATTGATAACGGATTTAATCTGATCCGATCTGAATTCGATACGATCCGTATTTGGATTATCGATTCGGATTATCGGATCAACGTTATCGAATTCGGATCGAATTTTTCAGATCAGATCCGAATCAGATCCAGTCCATTGACAGGCCTAATACGGAGTAGTTGATTAACGAGCATGTCATCAAGGGAAAAAGGGGCCAAACCTTGACAATTAATCTTCGAGGCGCGAGCTATGAAGCTTCCATCTAGGGAAGAAAACATTTTGTAGGGTCCCACATTCCTTCAATGGAGGAAAAAAAAAGGCTTACAATGGCTTTTAAGTTTTTGGAAAAATCTTTTAACAGAGCTTCTGTGAATATGGGTTTATGCGTTACGGAGGTGAATCGCATGCGTCCGTTCCGATTTTGGATGGTCCAGATTTAAATGAAACTTTTTCAGAGAAGAGTTTTCTTCTCCGGAAAAGTTTCATTTAAATCCGAACTGTCCAAAACCGAAACGGACGACTCAGATCGCACGCCTCTGTGAATGTCTTATTCACGGCTACTCCACAATCTCGAAGTTTTTTAGTAACTCAAAGTGTCTGAATCAATCCGCGTACATCTCAATTGCATTGGCTTTAAAAACAAATTATGATATTTTTGACTTTTTGAGCAGTAGGAAAAAATTAGTGACCAAGATAATGAGTATAGAATAAAGTCATAGGTGATGGGGGAATGTGGGTCAGGGAAATAATTAATGGAGCATAGGCATCATACAGCGTGGCCTCAGATGTCTGAAAGTGCAAATGTCATTTTCCCTCTTTGATAATTCCCCCTTTTCCATGCGATTTGCATAGCGTGTCCAGTGCCTAAGTGGGGTTGATTTGTATGGTCAATTGCCCTCGAAATCATTGAAATTTAGAATTGGTTTCAACACCCCCATTTTGTTTATGGCAACTAATTAAAAACAATGCCATGAACCACAGATGTCCATGCACAGATTCTGATACAAATTTGTTCGGAGCCGTCTGTGGGTCTCATTGGGTAAATATGGAGCTGTCTGCATGCATCAGACAATTCCGGACAAAGATATTCGGACGGAAATCTAGGTCCATTGTTGATCAAAACTAGCAGAGCATGCAGATGGGATTAGACAAGAAACTTTTACATAATTTTCAGAACACAATTTGTCAATTACACAGAGGGGTAATATTGTCTTTCCAAACACTATAGCATAAGGTCCACTTTATCATTTTCAAACATCGGGACTTTGTCGTTGTCTTTCCAAACACTATAGCAAAAGGTGCGCTTTATCATTTTCAAACATCGGGACTTTGTCGTGGAGTAGTTTAGACGTTATTTACTTTAACATACATAATAATGGAGGCGCCGCCTCCTCTCCTCCTCCCCCCGGGCGTCTCCGATCTGATCTAGGCGCCTCCTCTTCTCGACGGCGATAGGGACGTGGCGGCCAAGTTTGTCGTCGGATGAGGCAAAGTGAAAGCCCATGGCTTCCCATATGGTGGCTAGCGGCGATGTTTCTGGTGGCGGATGGAAGCGGAGGATCAGCAGTGGTGAAACAGCGGAGGAGCAGCAGCGGTGTTGATGCGGAGGAGATGTAACGCCCCGATTTTCGGACACGTTAATTTAATCATTTCTAATTGATTTAATAATCCATAAAACTGATTTAAGAAATAAAATTTTATTTAAACAGAGTTTGGCAGCGGAAATCTCAAATACTAAATTCAAAAAAATTTTAATTGTCTTACAACTGGACAAAAATAAAACGGAGTTTGACAAATGTAATAACACTTTTGGAAATTCAAATAACAGAGTACTTCAAATTAACAGAGCTTCTAAGGGTTAGACATCCAAGACTCAACAAACTCCCCTTCCTCAGCTGGGAGGTCTTCACCTTGATTCTGATCATCTCGAAGAGGGTTCTGTTCTTCGGTCTCCGAATTACCTGGCATGAAACGCCAGCCCAACGGCACAATGATGAGTTTTGAAACTCAGTAGATAATCTCAACCCTACTAACCCCTTACTCTACAGTTAGCAGTTCAACAATACAACAATTGATAATACACAGAAGGTACAGAATAATAGCACATCATCTTTTTTCCTTTACTATCCGTCAACTTACATGAAATCTAAGGATCATCTCCACGAGATCCTTTCCTCCCACATCCACTAACTACAACCGTCTCATGGGTCCACCCTTCCTCTTGCTTGTCTTGCACCAGGGTCCTAGGTGAGCGCATCTAAGTTATGTACCGAGTATGTTCTCACTTAAAACCATAACAGGAGGATTGAGTCATCCCATGACGTATCGTACATTAGGGTCGCACCATTCCTAAGCCACTAACTATGACCGTGTCATGGGACAATCCCCCTTGCTGGCCTTGCAAGGCACGATTACCCTTTGGAACTTCCCATGGCGTACCATACGTTAGGGTCACCACAATAGCATCACCGGGCCCCGCAGGTAACCCATTCAACACAGGGCCCCACAGGTTACCCTTGCCATCACCATGGCTCAAAACACAATCCACAACTCACACTTTCAACACTTTACCATTTTCCATTTACTTATCATCGTCTACATAATTCACTATTCGTAACCACCCAGTGAACCTAGGTCCATTCTAGCACGTACAACATGATACAAACAATAACAACTCAATTCATAACATAATACATTTCAATGAGATAAAAGTACATATCAAATAATATTGTGCGAGTAAGTAAACACAAAAATATTTTATGATTGGGCCGATGCCCTTAAGGTTTCGTTGAACAAGTAAATAAATTATAGTTTTTATTAATTTCAAAGGTGCCGTTAGTGATTTCGTAGGCTTAGCTTTGATAACGTACTGGAATAATTTCAAAAGGTTGATCCATTTCGGCATCCTACGGTATCAAAATCTAAGGTGTAATTTATAAATTTACATTTGTAAAACTCTAATATTTAATTGGTACTCTAAAATAAAAATAATAACCTGTTATCGTATAAAAATACCACGGTCCTTCTGATACTATGTTTGTGTAAATCTTTCGTTTCTATTATTTCTTTTTATTTTATATTTCTTCCTTTTCTTTTATTAAACTTAAAACCTAACTCTTATTTTATCACTTTACATAATTATTAAAATTTATCCATTACTTTACCTACAACAAGTATAGCTACTAACATTTCCAACTACTGTAAACATTAGACTTAACAGAGAGCAAATAATTATGCAATATGTTTGACTCACAGTTCTATACACTACGAGTTAACCCACTAGTAGCATAAAACGAAATGAAAAATAATGAGAAGGGTCAAATTCTTACACAAGTGTAACAAGAAGGGGCATAGTGTAATATTAGTATCAATTTTAAAAGTTCTAACGTTTATGAACAGTAACTCGTCGGAAAACAGAGGATTTTCAAATTTCATAGTTTTGACGCGCGCGGGTACGATTTCCTTCATAAGAACTCATTAAAATCAATATATAGGGATTAAATATACTTAGGAGAGAGTAGAGGAGCGATTATTCTACCTCGATTCCTGCCGAAAAAGCAGCTAACGGTATTCGGGACGGTTTCGGTAAAACGGGAAAGACAACGATGTAACGGGACGCCGAGACTGACTTCGGGTAATTGAGGATTGGTTCGGAGATGCTTGGGTCGTTCTAGAAGATGGGCAGTCGGGATGGGTGCTCGGATAAATGTAGGATCGAAACTGACTTTTACTTTCTCTCTCTGAACCACCATTGTTGCAGCTCAAAAATATCTCTTTCTCTCCTTTTTTTTGCTACTGGATTCAGTTGTATGAGTGTGAGGTTTTGTGTGTAATCTCGGGTTAAATTCCATGTGGTGTTATATATGGAGGAGTGAGTCATGAGGAGGGAGAGGGATGGTTTGATGGAGTAATGGAGGAGGTGGTGTGGCTGGAATTTTCGTGGGATAAGGATGGCGGCCGAAGATAAGGGGAAGGGAGTGGTGGTTCGGCTGGAGAGAGAGAATTGGAGAGATAAGGGAGAGGAGTGCCAAGAAAATAGGACGAGATGGGAACATGAGCCATAATCTGTGGGTTTTCAAATTTAATTAGATTGGATGTGTATGTACATGGATGGAAAGAATGCCATATGAAGAGAGTGAGAGATTACACAACTTGCAAAGGGGTGAGAGAGGACCTAATTTTCGACTAATTAGACAGAGGTGTAGTAGTAGTTGGGTTCTCTCCGGATAAAACTTTAACTAGGATTCCTAGGAGTAGTTAGAAAGAATAATGGAAAATCATGGATGTATGTATATGGAGGGGGAAGATAAGCATGGATACATATCTATACACATATACAGTTACAAGTTAATTAAAATTTTGCTAAACAAATTTTATTCACGAAAAATTAATCTAGGTTTTTGTTTAATCTAATTACACTTTTAAATAATTAATCGATTGCGATAGACTATTTGATTAAAAATTATTTCTTTATTTGAAAAAAAATAGGGCAAAAATCCGGGTCTTTACAACATATCCCCCTTAAATCAATTTCGTCCTCGAAATTAGATCATGTCTCTTGTACTGATCAATCGCTAATCGTTATTGTAGATGATGTCAAATAGCTTTTAGGGTTACTCCCTTTTTGCTGAGGTTGGCTGATAACTCAAAATAAGTGAATAATCTTATCTTGTACGTTCTTCTCTCTAAGATGGAATCTATACTAATGGCTTTCAAAATTGCAGCGATGGGAAGATAAAAAGTTTCTCTTAAGATAAGTAGACTTACTCTGACAAGGTTCTGCAAAAATGGTTATAGCAAGGACAAGCGAGAAAGGAAAAAAAAAATGAACTAAATATTTGTATTAATCTTCATCGGCCAAACATGTTTCAAAACTAGTATCTAATTCTAGTTGGGGGTCCGAATGTATAGATATGCAAATGGCTCAATAGGTCTCCAACAATAGGATAAGTTACAGATGTTTCAAGAATTGGATATTATCATTCAAGAGAAAATACACAACTCAAGGAAGAGTAGCGTCACAAATACATATAAGGGTTCAGAAATTCGGAACTCTAGGTAAAAAAAAATTTGGATTTACAATTATAAAACTTGGAAGGACGGATGCCAAAAGTATCGAGGGGGGGTGACGACGATGAGATATTTCTATACAACCAGTACTTGATCAATGAGAAATTCACAAAGCTTGTACCAATGGTCCTATAATTGAGTAGACTGTTGAGATAGCAAGGATGAGATCCGACCAATTAAAAAGAATTTGCAATAGGAGAATCCTTAGAAATTCACAACTAACAAAAGAGAAGTGGCATGAGACTCGGAGTGAAAATTTCAACGAATTTAAGCTCTTGGGTTTGTACTTGAATGGGGGAAAAAAAAATGCTTCAAAAGGAATCTCATAGAAAAGAATCAAGAGAGGTTGAAAATATTGAATAGTGATAATATAGTCAATTGACTAAGGAAGAGGATTAGATGAATGTACAGTCGTCAATCTCCTCTTCTATCCCCCTAAAAAGAATAGAACCTCAGCGCAAGAGAACGTTCACTATCTTCTCGGATGTTCATGACGTCGAGCACTTCCTCGATCTTCTGATCTATGTGGATGCCACGTCGGCTCAATTTGCATAGAATATAGGTGGTTGGTGATTGCAGATCATAGACAACATCATGCTTTATTCATCGGTCTACAACTTTGAGAAGCCTACAATGCTCGAGGTTTGGGTGTCCAAAATAGTTGTGGTGATGACGGCTACTAGAAGCTGTTGATCTTGCAGATTCTTGATATCGCGTTAGGGTTGTAAGGGTGGCAGCGTTGCGGTCAATGTTAACGTCTTGATCATTGGTTCCAGCACTAATTCTTGTGGCGAGGGATTTCTTACTATTTGGTTCTCCATAGGTATCGTGTGTAAGAATTTTGAAAATCGCAATAATAAAATTTTGGTTCCAAGAGTAAGGACAGCCAAATGATTTTTTTTTTTAAACAAAATTATATGACAATGAAGTATAACTAGCTAGTTCCTAGACAGATATACAATAGTTAGTCACATAACACATAAAATATAAACGTTAGTCAAAATGTAGAGCCTATGTTTTCTCACGATACGTTCCCACAATGAACCTACCTTATTCGGCCTATTTTCAATCAGTATCTACTCGTGGAAGGAAAGTTTTATTTTTATTTTTATACTAAATAGCCTCGTCCGACAGTACCTTCTCCTTCACTAGGGGCTTGTCTCTTCGTCTTCATACTTTGGACTATTCATCTCGGTTGGTTGGCTAACCAAATACAATAAGAGCGGTTCCTCTATCATTTTCTTCATATCGGAGTCAACGTTGATTGCATACCTCCTCAGAGTCTAAATTGCAACAGCTAATAAAATATTTATATGCTACTTAGGTATGATGTCGCTGAGTTACAAAAGTATAAATAAGATAAACGTTTAACTATCTAGACTTACGCTCTCAGAAAATGATCTACCCAATCTACCCAAGGCCGAGGGTTTGAACCTAAAGCTCTGATACCATGTTGTAACGCCCCGATTTTCGGACACGTTAATTTAATCATTTCTAATTGATTTAATAATCCATAAAACTGATTTAAGAAATAAAATTTTATTTAAACAGAGTTTGGCAGCGGAAATCTCAAATACTAAATTCAAAAAAATTTTAATTGTCTTACAACTGGACAAAAATAAAACGGAGTTTGACAAATGTAATAACACTTTTGGAAATTCAAATAACAGAGTACTTCAAATTAACAGAGCTTCTAAGGGTTAGACATCCAAGACTCAACAAACTCCCCTTCCTCAGCTGGGAGGTCTTCACCTTGATTCTGATCATCTCGAAGAGGGTTCTGTTCTTCGGTCTCCGAATTACCTGGCATGAAACGCCAGCCCAACGGCACAATGATGAGTTTTGAAACTCAGTAGATAATCTCAACCCTACTAACCCCTTACTCTACAGTTAGCAGTTCAACAATACAACAATTGATAATACACAGAAGGTACAGAATAATAGCACATCATCTTTTTTCCTTTACTATCCGTCAACTTACATGAAATCTAAGGATCATCTCCACGAGATCCTTTCCTCCCACATCCACTAACTACAACCGTCTCATGGGTCCACCCTTCCTCTTGCTTGTCCTGCACCAGGGTCCTAGGTGAGCGCATCTAAGTTATGTACCGAGTATGTTCTCACTTAAAACCATAACAGGAGGATTGAGTCATCCCATGACGTATCGTACATTAGGGTCGCACCATTCCTAAGCCACTAACTATGACCGTGTCATGGGACAATCCCCCTTGCTGGCCTTGCAAGGCACGATTACCCTTTGGAACTTCCCATGGCGTACCATACGTTAGGGTCACCACAATGTCATCAATCCAGGGCCCCGCAGGTAACCCATTCAACACAGGGCCCCACAGGTTACCCTTGCCATCATCATGGCTCAAAACACAATCCACAACTCACACTTTCAACACTTTACCATTTTCCATTTACTTATCATCGTCTACATAATTCACTATTCGTAACCACCCAGTGAACCTAGGTCCATTCTGCACGTACAACATGATACAAACAATAACAACTCAATTCATAACATAATACATTTCAATGAGATAAAAAGTACATATCAAATAATATTGTGCGAGTAAGTAAACACAAAAATATTTTATGATTGGGCCGATGCCCTTAAGGTTTCGTTGAACAAGTAAATAAATTATAGTTTTTATTAATTTCAAAGGTGCCGTTAGTGATTTCGTAGGCTTAGCTTTGATAACGTACTGGAATAATTTCAAAAGGTTGATCCATTTCGGCATCCTACGGTATCAAAATCTAAGGTGTAATTTATAAATTTACATTTGTAAAACTCTAATATTTAATTGGTACTCTAAAATAAAAATAATAACCTGTTATCGTATAAAAATACCACGGTCCTTCTGATACTATGTTTGTGTAAATCTTTCGTTTCTATTATTTCTTTTTATTTTATATTTCTTCCTTTTCTTTTATTAAACTTAAAACCTAACTCTTATTTTATCACTTTACATAATTATTAAAATTTATCCATTACTTTACCTACAACAAGTATAGCTACTAACATTTCCAACTACTGTAAACATTAGACTTAACAGAGAGCAAATAATTATGCAATATGTTTGACTCACAGTTCTATACACTACGAGTTAACCCACTAGTAGCATAAAACGAAATGAAAAATAATGAGAAGGGTCAAATTCTTACACAAGTGTAACAAGAAGGGGCATAGTGTAATATTAGTATCAATTTTAAAAGTTCTAACGTTTATGAACAGTAACTCGTCGGAAAACAGAGGATTTTCAAATTTCATAGTTTTGACGCGCGCGGGTACGATTTCCTTCATAAGAACTCATTAAAATCAATATATAGGGATTAAATATACTTAGGAGAGAGTAGAGGAGCGATTATTCTACCTCGATTCCTGCCGAAAAAGCAGCTAACGGTATTCGGGACGGTTTCGGTAAAACGGGAAAGACAACGATGTAACGGGACGCCGAGACTGACTTCGGGTAATTGAGGATTGGTTCGGAGATGCTTGGGTCGTTCTAGAAGATGGGCAGTCGGGATGGGTGCTCGGATAAATGTAGGATCGAAACTGACTTTTACTTTCTCTCTCTGAACCACCATTGTTGCAGCTCAAAAATATCTCTTTCTCTCCTTTTTTTTGCTACTGGATTCAGTTGTATGAGTGTGAGGTTTTGTGTGTAATCTCGGGTTAAATTCCATGTGGTGTTATATATGGAGGAGTGAGTCATGAGGAGGGAGAGGGATGGTTTGATGGAGTAATGGAGGAGGTGGTGTGGCTGGAATTTTCGTGGGATAAGGATGGCGGCCGAAGATAAGGGGAAGGGAGTGGTGGTTCGGCTGGAGAGAGAGAATTGGAGAGATAAGGGAGAGGAGTGCCAAGAAAATAGGACGAGATGGGAACATGAGCCATAATCTGTGGGTTTTCAAATTTAATTAGATTGGATGTGTATGTACATGGATGGAAAGAATGCCATATGAAGAGAGTGAGAGATTACACAACTTGCAAAGGGGTGAGAGAGGACCTAATTTTCGACTAATTAGACAGAGGTGTAGTAGTAGTTGGGTTCTCTCCGGATAAAACTTTAACTAGGATTCCTAGGAGTAGTTAGAAAGAATAATGGAAAATCATGGATGTATGTATATGGAGGGGGAAGATAAGCATGGATACATATCTATACACATATACAGTTACAAGTTAATTAAAATTTTGCTAAACAAATTTTATTCACGAAAAATTAATCTAGGTTTTTGTTTAATCTAATTACACTTTTAAATAATTAATCGATTGCGATAGACTATTTGATTAAAAATTATTTCTTTATTTGAAAAAAATAGGGCAAAAATCCGGGTCTTTACAGGAGAAGCGGCGGCTTGTAGCGGAGATGCAGACTTTGGAGGCGAGGGGAACTGATGGGTGGCGTTTTGGAGGCGGAGGAGCAGTGGAGACGAAGGGGCAGCGGTGTCGTAGCGGAGGAGCAGCAGTGGGTTTTGATCCGGAGGAGCAGCTGCGGCGGCAGGTAGCGGAACGGCGATGATGCAGAGGGTTTGCAGCGGTGATGATGTGGTGCGGTAGCGGCGGCAAGCAGCGGAGGAGTACCAAAGGTGATAAGGCAGTGCAGAGGTGGACGAGGTGGGGTTAGGCGTTTGGGGTTTCTGGTAGGCCCATTTGACGGTAGCAGGTTGGTGGATGCTTAGAGGCGGCGGGCGCAAGGTGTGGCGGAAGGACAGAGGAGCAGCAGTTAGTTTTTGTTTGGCCGTGGAAGCTTGGGGAGGTGGCGATTGGCGGCGTGGCGGTGGTTCGGCATTGGCGTATGGAAGTGCTCAGTCTCTGGTTTCCTTAACCGTTTGTGAGGACCGAATCGCCATCTCCTCGGCGGTTTTTCTGGGATTCCAATTGCTCGCGGGGTTCGCGTCGACTGTTGGATTACTTGCTGGTCGACTGTTTGGTGGCAGTTTTGGTCGGTGGTGGTGGCGTTGGGGCAGAGGTGGGTGTTGGCGGTTCGGGCTGGTGAAGGTGGTTGGGTTTCTGTGGTGGGTTGCGGAGGAGGAGGCTGGGGTGTTGGTGGTTAGGTATGGCTTGGGCTGGTGGCAGCGGCTGTGCTTTGATTTTTGCGGGTGTTGAATTGGTTTGGGCTTAGGGTTTGTTTTGGCTTTTAATTTGGGCCAGGCCCATGTAGCTTCTAGGTTTTTATATTTTGGGGCCTGGTCCTTTAGGTGTCGGTGGGCTTTGACCCATCTTTTTCTTTTCTTTTTTCCATTTGTCAAGTGTTCTTAATAAAACTTTTGTTGCCTATCAAAAAAAAACATACATAATAATAATTTTCCCAAAATGACTGCATTGTTTTCCCCTCGTTTTTGTGGGGAATTTGGAAATTTTCGTTTTACAATGAATTTTATAGTTGGAGAGAGAAAGATTTAGAGACTAGAGGACCCCTCAATGTCCATCTGCACCTAACTTTTTTAGTTTCTATTTATCTATTGTTGGAACATTTTCAAAATATTTAATGGATATAAATGTAATTATTGATGAACGGGTTTAAACCAAGAGGCGTATCTATTTAGGGTAAATGAATATACGAGAACATTGGATTTAAGCATAAAATGTGTGTCTATTCAGGCTAAATGAATATGCGTGATAGAACCAAAAAAATCAAGTTTCAGCTAAATGAATATGCGTGATAGAACATTGGATCATAATTAAATTTTGTCACTAAAGCTTTTATAATCAAGTTTCAGCTCCATAGAGTCCCAAATAATCATTTTCCAACCAACTGCATATGTGCATGTGTGGAGTGAATTGCTGAGTTGTCATGATTTCATTGGCCTGGCGGATATTTAATTTCATTCTACACGGACTCTCCGTGTAGAATTTATTCTCTTTCTATTGCTCTAAGTGTTAAAGGTCTGACACTATACATTACACGTTACATATTAAAACTTGATGAGCCATTTCATTTTCATTTTCTTATCTACGAATATTTCATTAGCAAAAGAATCCTAATGAGATGGACAATTATGTCAGCATCAAACATATATTCAAGTCCCTTTCACTTTTGAGTTTTGATTTTCTTGCGCATAGGTCAAAAAAAAGCAAACTACCCCCTTAAAAAAAATTCAACTGCGCACTGCACCCTCTCTCGTTCTCCAATCTCTTTTCATTGCTCTCTCGAGAAAGAGACATCACGTTTAGTACTTATTAGCGTTTGTGCCCGTTCGATGCACGGGATCAACGTTACGTGGTACCTCAAATTTAATTTCCACCACACATGTTTTTCGGTGTATAAAGTGAGACCAAAGCTAACTTGCATCGAACACGGGACCGAAAAAAATATTAAACTGTCTTTTTTATCATCTAGCGTTGTGCCCGTTCGATGCAAGGAACAAAAAAACAATTTGTGCGAGCTCGACACTTTGTAGTGAGAACCACACACACGTGTGATGGAGAGATAAGTTAGGCCACCACTTAAAAATGTCATTGGAGCATTGAATGGAGGTTTGGAGGTTTAAAATTTTTGTCTGATCCAACGGCCGAAAACACACTCGACACAGGGGTGCACCATTTTTCGGCATAGAGGATCTCGGGCCTAAAGGGGAAATCCCACAGGATGTGGGCCATACCCTTCCTAATCTTGAAATCTTTTATGGAGGCATGAATAACTTGACTGGGTCAATACCTGCTTCCTTGTCCACTGCCACTGGGCTTCAGTTGGTTGATTTTTCACAGAATATGCTTCCTTAAGTTTGGGAATCTTGAATGGTTCGATACATTTCAACTTTGATGATAATGAACTTAGAAATGGGAAAATGGGTGGCCTAAATTTTATTGATTACTTGAGTAATTGTACTAGTTTGGAAGTGTTGAGATTGGCAAGAAATCAGTTTCGTGGAGAATTGCCAACCTTCCAACTAACCTCCAAACTCTTACTTTGGGTTCAAATATGTTACATGGAAACATTCCCAGTGAGATAGGAAACCTTGTCAATTTGACCCTTTTCGCGCTGGAGCATAACTGCTTGAATGGAAGCATTTCCGACAGTGAGGGGAAGCTTCGAGAATTAAGCTGTATTATGACAGTTTTCTTATTACTAGTATTTATCTTGCTAAAGCTCCAATCTCTCCGGCTTTTTTAGCAAAAACTTTGGATCGGTAAATTCGCCATTTTGGAATGCAAGTGTACCATATCTCGAAACATGCCGTTCAAAATGCAAATTAGCTACGGTATTAGAGTTTTCTGGCAACATAGATTGTGTGTGGGCCAATACGAAACAGATATCCATCATAACCATTTTAGTCAGCTAGAGCTTCGATTGGACTGATTATGCATGGTGTTCGAAATTAACACTTTTATGTTTCACGATGCTGTAGCCTCTAGCCTGAACAGTGGTACTTGTTCTGAGTGTTCTGTTCCTCATTTCAAAGTTCTTGGACAGTATTAGTCACTAGTTTCCAAGTGATCAAAAAGAACCCTAGCAACCAAGTTGCTTGTTCTTTTTATTCAGCAAGTTGAATCGATGAAGATGATGACCACCGGAACATACGAAGTAGGCAACAGGAAAAAAAAAAAGTGAATTTGTAGACATGAGAATCGTCATTCTCTGTTATATACATTGCAAGATCTTTATCCACTTCATTTCATTTAACAACAATAGTACAATTGCATTGGAGACAGAAGCTATAAAAAAAACTATCTAACCTATGGTGTTGTTCTCTCATTCTTCTTCTTAGATCTTTGAAATGAATCTCTGATTGCATACATTTTGTTCACGACGATGTTCATTGGCATTCGTGCCCTTGGTAGTGAAGCAGAACACGAAAGTCCAATTTTCAGCACTGAAACCATGCAATCCATTACAGTTTCACTTGTAGAAATAGTGTTCTGTGAATCATGATCACTGATGATAGCTCTGTCTTCATTTTTCACTTCTTCGTTCTCAACATAAACCTTGTTTCCTTCTTCTTCCCAGAGCACTGATCGGTCTACTATTTCCATCACGCCTTCAGGCAAAGCCGTTGCAACAAAGCTGTGAATGCTTAGTCCGTCTTTGAATTTATCATCGGTTGGTCTCTTTCCTGTAAACATCTCCAGTAAGAGAATCCCATAACTGTAAACATCGCCTAGTGTGGTTACTCGACCCCCCATACCACTTTCTGAAATTTTGAAGAAGCAAAAGAACTTGTCATGAAGGTACAATAACTACACAGCAATTATGCAATTGGGTTATCAGTAACTAATCCTAACCAAATGGAACAAACATAATACCTGGAGCAATGTACCCAATGGAACCCTTCAGCACCACAGATAAGTTTTGGTTCTTGGAAAGATGATTTGATGCTTCCACAAGAAAACTTGCTAATCCAAAGTCACCGACATGAGCTGTCATATCATCATCCAAAAGGACGTTGCTTGGCTTTAGGTCACAATGCACAATCGGTATGTCACAATGATGATGGAGATATTCCAATGCACAAGCAATGTCTATGGCGATGTTCAGTCTCTGAACAAAGTTCAAACTCTTAGTTTTGTTTTGCTCACCGTGTCCTGGATGCAACCATTGCTCCAGGCTTCCATTGGACATGAACTCGAGTACTAGAGCTTTGAATTCATTGCCTTGTTGATCAACGCTTGAACAGATGCTTACAATCTTAAGGAGATTTCGATGCCGTATACTCTCCAAAGCATTGCATTCATCCATAAAACTCTTGGAAGCGCCTTTTTTTTTAAGGTTCAGTACTTTGACAGCTACAATTGCACCATCACTACCAAGAATTCCTTTGTATACAGAACCAAAACTACCTGAACCGATCAAATTGTCCTCAGAAAATCCGTTAGTTGACTTAAAAAGCTCTGAGTAAGAAATTCCCCATTGCCAAATGCTTGTCGAGTTTGCATTTGAAGCCGTCTTGGTTGATTTTTTAATCACATAACAAGCAGCCAAAGAGCACAAAAACATGGTCAAAACGATTGCAGCAGTAACCGGGATAACTACTTTGGGGCGAAGAAATTTTCTTGATGATTTTGTGTGTACTCGAGAACATAAAGGTAAATGCAAGTCCGAAACACCTCCACACAGCTTATTATTCCCAAGGATTGAAATTGCGCTGACATTACTAAAAATCCCTTCAAGTGGCACTTGGCCGTCAAAATTATTGAATGAGAGATCAAGTTTCTTAAGAAGCAAAAGCTTCCCCAGAAATTCCGGAATTTGTCCGGACAAGTTATTGTGCGAAAAATCTACGTCTTGTAAACCTCTTAAAGCTTGCAAAGATTCAGGAATTTTTCCTTGTAGGAAATTACCCTCCAAAAGCAGGCGCTCCAAACTAAGACAGCTGCTAATACTATTAGGAATTTCACCAGACAATTTGTTCCCTGAAACATCAAGCTCCATGATATTTATCAAGTTACCCACTTCAAATGGCAAAGAACCAGTCAAAGAATTATTAGACAAGACCAGAGATATCGAAAGCGAAGAGAGACCAATGATTTCTTTCGGTATGGTGCCACTGAGGTTGTTACTACTAAGGTTCATTACCTGCAGTTTACTGCAACTTCCAAGGCTTGGAGGAATACTTCCTTCCAGCCTATTCTCCTCCATAAAGAGCCTCGTTAACAATGTCAAGTTACCGAGAGAGGATGGAATCAGCCCCGAAAATCTGTTGACATTCAAATATAATCCGGCTAGTTGTCGAAGCGTTCCAACACCCTCAGGAATACTACCATTCAAGTAGTTCCCTTCCAACCCCAAAAGGGTCAAATTCACGAGGTTTCCTACCCCATTAGGAATGCTCCCATATAACATATTAGAACCCAGAGTAAGTCTTTGGAGAGTGGTTGAAAGGTTGGCAATGGAGTTAGGCAATTTCCCACCAAACTGATTTCTTCCCAATCCCAAAACCTCTAAACTTGTCCAATTAGCCAAATATTCCAGAAAATTTAGGTCACCAATTTTACCACTTCCAAGTTTATTATCATCGAAGTTGAAATGATTCATACCTTGCAAGATTCCTAAACTTCTTGGCAATGTCCCAGTAAGACTATTTTGAGCAAAATCAACCAACGTAAGGCCGGAAGCATTTGATAAGGAAACCGGTATTGGTCCTGTGAAATTGTTTAAGCCCCCAGCAAATATTTCAAGATTAGGAAGGGTAAGTCCTACATCTGATGGGAGTTTCCCTTGTAACTTGTTCTGAACAACATTAAAGAAGTACAAGGAGGAAATATTGTAGATTGACAAAGGAACCGTACCCGAAATCCCATTTTGGGAAACTTGAAAAAAGCCTAAAGCGGGTAGAAGTCCAATTTGTTCCGGTATGGTTCCTTGTAGGCTATTTTGCATGAGCGAAAGAATGTAGAGAGACGAAAGGTTTCCGATGGAAGCTGGGATTACTCCAGATAGATTGTTGCTCTCAGCTACTAGATAAACCAACTTGGAAAGTGAGCCGAGTTGCTCTGGAATTTGCCCAACAAGCTGATTTTTCGTCGCACGAAAAATCGTGAGCTCTCTACATTGACTGATATTACTTGGGATTTTCCCAGAGAAAGAATTGTAAGACAAATTGAGATGTTGCAGCCGGATTAAGCGGCCAATTTCTTGAGGAATTTCGCCTTGGAAATTGTTGTGTTTCAGATTGAATCCAGTGAGGAAAGTGAGATTTCCTATAGAAGGTGGAATGGAGCCAGACAGATTCTGTGATTCCAAGTTAAAAACCATTACTCTTCCATTGGTGGGATTGCATTCAACACCTACCCAATTGCCGAGCGGGCACGGGCCACATCGTGCCGAGCACACATCTCGGCCGTCCAAACGTGTTTTGAACGGTCCAAATCTGTTTGGGCATGAGGCGGTGTTTTGGTAATTTTACACTAAAAAATTATCCAAACAGATCTAGGCCGTCCACAACACATTTGGACAGCTGAGATGGTGCTCGGCACCACATGGCCTGTGCCCACCCGGCACTGAAAAACTTCTCCAGATCTGTTTGGGCATGAGGCGGTGTTTTGATAATTTTACACTAAAAAAATACTCAAACAGATCTGGACCGTCCAAAACATGTTTGGACGGCCGAGATGAGGCTTGGCACCACATGGCCTGTGCCAACCCAACACTGACAAACTTCTCCAATGAAAGAGTTTGGTGGCAGTATTGAGCATTTAAAGAGCTAGGGTAGTTTGATTTTCTGAAACAACTCCAAAAGCATGTGGGTTCCAATTTGAAAAGAAGCTCAACTTGATGGGAAAGAACTCAAGATTGAAAGGGACATGGATGTTGATTTCTTGTCATCTCATTTTACTTTCCAGCTGTTAAAATGTTACTCCCTCCGTCCCATAAAGTTTGGCATTTTCAGGAATGCGTGCCATTTTTAAATTGCTTATATCTTTCAATCTATAATGTCTTAGGCAATTTTTTTAACTTTGTTTAATAGAACAAATTAAAATCTATCAAACAAGATCCATATTGCATATGAAAAACATTACGGATTAAAAGATATAGTTAATTTTTTCATAGGGCTGGAATAGTAAAAGTGCCAAACTTTATGGGACGGAGGGAGTACAACGAATGAGAGGCTCAACATTTGTTGCAATTAAGCCCAAAGAGAACTTCAAGGTTTTGGAGCCCAAATATAAGAGTAGCCCAAAAAGTAAAGTCCAAGATGAATTATAGAGACTTTGACTTACAAATGTCTAGCTTTCAGAAGAAGCCCAAATATAAGAGTAGCCCAAGATGAATTATAAAACCATCCTTGGAATAGTATAAATAGAGGACGAGCCCAGCCATTTTGTATCAACAAAAAATCAAACAAACTGTACTCCCTTCTCTCATAATACAAAATGTTGTATCTTTACCTATTCCAATCAGCTTCCTTCAACTCTCTCCTTGCTTCCAACAGTTAACAAATATATAAAAAAAAATTGGTCTAGGGTCCACTATAGAGAACTTGTAAACCAGTTAGTCCACTTCTAATGTTTGTAACCCCTCCAGTCCACTAATATAGTTTAGTAAGACTTTTAGTCCACTTCTTTTAAAAAAGAAATTAAACCACGACAAAAATGCCCTTTTATATAAAATTGTCATATAGAGAGTAACCTTAAACCAGAAACAGATCTGGATCACAGCCTCCTCTCCCTCTCTCTCTCTCTCTCCCTCCCTCCCTCCCTCCGACGCTCAAAAACTCCAAACCCTTGACTGTTCTCCCACCAAACTCTCCACGCAACACCAAATAAATCTCGGATCGTATATCCCTACCCCCTATGGCCCTATCCCACCGAACCTACACTATCCTATCTAGTCGCCCTGTTGATTTTCTGCAATCTTGATGAAGAAGGTCGGTGAGGGGATTGGGCAGTCTTGATGGACCATCGACATGCGTCATAGATGGTTGGCTCCGGCGGTGGGTTGCGGTGATCGGCTCCGGTGGTGGGTGGCAGATGGTGGTGGAAATGATCCCCAACCACATGCACCAGATTGGAGCTCTTCATCGGGAACTGCTACACCTTTCTATCAGTGGCCCTTTAGATGCAATTTTATGTTCTTTCTTGTTCAAACGAAATGAGTTTGTGTTTGACTTGGTACAGGTGTAGATCTGTGAACTCTTTTATGTAGTTTGCTATCTTCTTCCCCTTTTGATTAGTGTTGTTGTTCTAGTGGTAGTATTTGAAATGATGGTGAGCTTAGTGGTTTCTCTCTATATGGCAGTTTTTGTTAATGTATTATCAAACATAAGGCAAAAATGCAGTTTGTGACATATAAATTTAAATGTGCATTTTTTCAACATGTAGAGAACATATTTGGCATGGTACAAAATTCAGATATATACATATAATATTATATGTGCTTGTGTTGACAAAAAATACGTTTCAGATATTAATAGATAACCTTATATATCTCAGATTTATCTTTGTTTTTGACAACTTACAAAAGACAGATTGGGACATATAAGATTATATGTGCACTTTTGTTGATGTAGTATCAAACATATGACAAGAACGCAGATTGAGACATATAACCTTATATGTTAAGGTGTGGTGGGTTCAAGAAGGGAATGACTCAAAACAGGTGAGAGAGAGAGAGAGAGAGAGAGAGAGAGAGAGAGAGAGAGAGAGAGAGAGAGAGAGAGAGAGAGAGAGAGAGAGAGAGAGAGAAAGAAATTTTTGTCACACATATAACCTTATATGTTAAGGGGTGACGGGTTCAAGAAGGGAAGAACTCAAAACAGGAATAAAAAAAAGGAAATAGAAATTTTCGTCACACATATAACGTTATATGTTGGCGTGGTGGCGGTGGCGGTGGGTGTGGTTGTAGCAAGATCGAAAAAAATGGAAAAATATATTTTTTGTGTTAGCCAAATAAGTCCCTTGTTTCTTTTACATAGGATAGTTTTGTCATTGGAATTATTAGTGGACTAGATGGGTTAAAAACTTTAGAAGTGGACTAGTGGGGTTAGAAACATGCTATAGTGGACCTCCCAAAAATTAAATCTATCTAACAATATAAAATTAACTCCTTTGATGACAACAATGAGTCCGGCTCCTCTCCAATCCATAGGGAATTGGAGGATCCTCCAATTCCAATTTAATGGTCAAGATTACCCTAGTAACTCAAACCTCAAAGCTCATATGGTATTCTACGAGCACCCAATTATTCCTCAAATATTTCTCAATCACATAAGCGTAGGTCTTCCCTCCCCCTTTCTTTTTGAACGGTGAAAAAAATTCATTAATTTTCGAAGTTGTTACAAAAAATTCATTAATTTTTTTAACGGCGTCTTCTCTTCCTGTTAAACCTACCTCTGAAAAACTTTTTTTGTATTGCTCATGGGGATTTTTTTCGACCGATATCATATAGCTCATGAGAAATTTTTACTAATATTATATCAGTAAATTTTTTTTCTTTCAACATGATTTTTTCCACTGATATTATCTTATTATGTAGCTCATGAGATTTTTTTTTATAGAAACTAGGGTATTTCCACATGTGCTTCGCACTGTGTCGTGTGCTCATTAATATAATTGTTCTTGTATATAAGAAAGTTGAAATTAAGATTCAGTTATGGAAATTAGAAAGAAATCGTAAGAGTAAGTAATTGAACGTAAGATAATTTTTACAAAAAAATTGTTTTAGAAGAAATGCAAAAGGAGTTCTTTGATTAACCCTGTGAATCTGAGTGTTATTTGAACTTGCACCTGTTATTAAAGTTACGATATGAAATTTTACTAATGTTTGGAATTTGGTAAATTGGTGTCTGAAATGTGACAACTGGAGAATATTTGGGGAATAATAGGGTGCCCGTAAAATACTATCTGAGCTTTAGGGCTCGAAATACTAGAGTAATCCTGACCATTGAATTGGAATTGGAGAATCCTTCAATTTCCTATGGATTGAAAAGGAGCTGGACTCCACAGCAATAGCCAACAAAAACGACTCCGTCAAATTTGTTTTAGATTTTTCCCTATTTAGTCCGAAGATCCAGCAATCTGGTTAGCAACTCACTGAGATCCTCTGGATCTGACTCTTCAACCGGCAGCAAGTCTTCCAAAACAATCCTCCCACTAATTCCATTGCATTCCCTGTGGCTTCGACCTCAGACTTCCGAGTTATTATGCAACAATCGACCTAGCCCTACACTTGACAAGCAGAAATACAGTACGAGAAAAGTTGGAGTGTTCAAATGTGTAACTTAAAATCACTTTACATTATTGTGCGGGATTTTAAAAAGAAAAAGCAATACACTTATCTTGTTTCCTATTACAAAGGCTTGGGCAAAGTACCTATATGGCTAGTCATATTTTACAAGATTCAGTTCCCCATTTGGTTTTTCTAACTCATGTAGGAGTCGGAGAAATCCTATCTGTGACTATGTCCAGTTCCTTCAGAGGAAGGATCTACAAGAATTCACGTATCGCAATATCAACAAACCGGACTTGAAAAAGGCAAACTAGTGTTTTATTATAGTTATACATTCAGATACATGTGCTCTGAGATATTCTTATGAGTCTACTCGGAAACATGACAAAATGTTCATGATCGTCCGCATTTTTTTTTTCGGTAAAGGTACTTTTCATTGAACAGCCCAAGCAAATACACAAAGCCAATTGAGAAAAGGATACAAGAGGTCATGCAAGACCCAACAGAGAAAAAAACAGAGCCAAAACAGCAGGCTCAGAGCAACATCAAAACACAACTGTGTACAGCAAAAATAACCAAAGAAGCTAAAGGATCCACTGGGCCAATGTTCCACGCCCTGCAAATCTCCCTGTTTTTCCTGAGTGTCTTTCACATTCCTCCAAGACAGCATCGCATCTCTAATTGAATTACAGATTTCAGCACTAGCAAAGCCAGAGTCCATACTTTTCTGCTGGAAAATTCGAGCATTTCGTTCTTCCCATATACCATAAGCTGCTGTTTACTGAGATCACTTAATCTTTCTCAACCTCTTTCTCCTCCTCTTTTATGGTGTGATAATGTTTCTGCTATCTCTCTAGCATCTAATCCTGTATTTCATGCACGCACAAAGCATGTTGAGGTGGATTTCCATTTTATTAGAGAAAAGGTGCTTCATCATCAGCTTCTCATCAAGCATGTTCCTTCTCAATATCAAGTGGCAGATATTTTTACGAAACCCCTGACCATTTCTCGTTTTCAGTTTCTTAGAACCAAACTAATGCTGTCGCCTCTTCCAGCATTAGTTTGCGGGGGTGTGTTAAGTGATCTCAGTAAACACCTCCCCACTACTTCAACTGCTACAACTGGATGCACTAAAGATGACATCAGTACTACTTCACCTGATAGTTAGCGTACTGTATAAGCCAAGTGGTGTAGTGTTATACATTTGATTGTATTGTATATAATAGATTGGGAAAATTTCAAAATACCCCCCAACCTTTACACCAAAATTCAATTAGACTCCCAACCTTTTAAAAACTTCAATTTTACTCCCAACGTTATCTTCCGTTAATCAAAATGCCCCCTTCCGTCTGAATGACTAACGGATTTCGTTAAAAGCTCCGTTAAATATTGTCCCGATCGAATTTCCATGATCCGAGCCGTTCAATGTGTTCAAAACGTTATTTTAAGGGTCCATTGAAGAAATTAGCAAAAAAAATGACCGGAAAGGGCTTCATCTGAACAGTTTTTTATTGAATTGTTCAAATCAAGCCCTTCCTGATCATTTTTTTACTGGTTTCTCGCGGGTACCCTTAAAATCACGTTCTAATCACATTGAGCGGCTCGGATCATCAAAATTCGATTGGAAAAGGGGAGGTGCAGATCGATCCGGATTTTGTTCAAGTCCGGACGTCCGGATTTTGCTTAGGTCTGCACCTCCCCTTTTTCGATCGAATTTCGATGATCCGAACCGCTCAATGTGATTAGAACGTGATTTTAAGGGTACCCGCGAGAAATCAGCAAAAAGAATGACCGGGAAAGGCTTGATTTGAGCAATTTTTTTATTGAACTATTCAATAAAAAACTGTTCAGATGAAGCCCTTCCCGGTAATTTTTTTTGCTGATTTCTCGTGAGTATCTTTAAAATCACGTTTTGAACACATTGAGCGGCTCGGATCATCGAAATTCGATCGAGACAATATTTAACGGAGTTTTTAACGAAATCCGTTAGTCATTTGGACGGAGGGGGGCATTTTGATTAACGGAAGATAACATTGGGAGTAAAATTGAAGTTTTTAAAAGATTGGGAGTCTAATTAATTTTGGTGTAAAGGTTGGGAGGTATTTTGAAATTTTCCCATAATAGATTAGTGATTCTATGGAGATTAGGGGTTTTCTTACTGTATTCAAGATTGGGGATTTCTCGTTGTATTCAAGATTGTAATTCTAGAGTTCTGATTGAATGAAATCAAAGAGGAAATCATCTGTTTCAGTTTATTCTCAGCTGCAGCAGATAGATATAGCTTAAGCATACTTTTTCTCAGGCGATTCCCATTAGAGTGCAGGTTAAACCAAATCATCTCTTCATCCCATTGCATAGGGTTCCTACGCACTTGATTTCGCTTCAACACATCTCCCCGGACAGCACTAGAATAAGGACAATATAAAACAGGTGGTTGTGTGTCTCCACATTACCACTATTGCACAGCACACATGAAGCATCAGCAACTATACCCCAAGCCATCAATTGATCGGTTTTTATTTAGTTGAAACTTCATGCGAATTGAACAACAGTAATGGCGAAAAGGATGAAGGCCAAACAGAAGGCTATGAACGCCCACGGAGAAGCAAAATACTGGCATTCCACATGCGCCATGTTCCTCGGCCAACAACACTTGTTGTACTTGGTGGCTCTGTTGCACGTGTCGGCAAAGTAGAACTCTTGTAGCGAAACTTCCTTGCACAGCGTGTTGAACAAATGGGTGGCGTCCTCGCTGGAACCCAAGTAGTTATGCACAACTCCGGCCTTTTCGAGTTCCTGGACGTCTTTATCAGAGTTCACAAGCATGTTCATGAGGTATGCGTAAGATGTGAAGTCCTGCGAAACACCAGGGCAGCACTGTTCGAAGGCAATGAGGTTCCTGAGGAATGACTCGGTGGGATCGTATATTCCAAGTGGTGGGATTTCGAAATGAGCCCTGCGAAACCACCATAACGGGCCTTCTGGTTCAGTGAACTTGACCTTGAACAGATTGTCTCCCGTACCGGGTACAAACTTCACTCCTGCGTAGGCAAGTTCTGATGCTGAAGGCATGATTTCACTAAGTTCCTTTTTTTCTTTTTGAGCACGAGGACGGTAATAATCATGTAGTTTATGGAGGATATGATAGCATTTATCATTACCATCTGGAACTTCTCTTTCAGGTTTGGAATCATTCATTTTGATGTCCAAAACCCAAAGGACACAGTCACGAGGCAAACAACAATTTTCAGCGGCACGATTGTTGATGGAACTTCCTGCTGGACTCATCAAGTTGGCAAAGTAGTCATACACATAAGGGGAGAGCAACGAGTTCTTGTGGATCCGAGCCACCGTGAGTTCGAACAAATGCTCAAGCACAAAGAAAGGAATCTGGTTCTCGAAGAGCAGCAAGTCGTGTAGCACAGTGCTGGCAGTTGAATCTCTACCAAAAATAGGATCTGCTATCATTTGTCCCTGCTTTTTGAAATGCAAAATTACTAATTTGATCTTTATATCCTTGATTATTTGAAATCAATTTGAGACTACAACAAAAATAGCCTCGCGACGAAATCTACCAATTTAGGGAGAAAAGAAGATCAAGTTTTGCCAATTGACAAAGCCAGCAAAAATACATCTCTAAAGATGGTGATGTAGTCCAGATGCTCTAAATTTCCATACCTCTAAGTACACGGTCTTGTTCCTGAATTTGTAGAGAACTTCAAGGATGAAGCAACCATCCACCACCATCATTTCCTTATCGAGTAGATCCCCATCGCTAATGTCATCATCTGCATAGCATTTATTCGCATCGTCTTTCCACATCTTCATTTGCTCTACGCATTCTTGTAACACCTCCGTGAACTCTTTCTTCTCAACTGATCCCACCCGACGAAGTAGGGAATTCGCGTAGCTCATCTTGACTTGTTGCATGGGTGATCTCAGGAGATGATGTTTCCGGTGATACGGGCCTATAGAGATGAGGCGTGGGGCGTAGGCGCTTCTCTTCAGGGCACGGAGCTCTGCAGGCACCCTGTAAATGCAAGCTGAAGAGGAGAAGGATTCGGTTTTCTGGGCAGCTTGTCCAAGCTTCTCACTGAATTCCTGAAGCTTTTGCTGATCATCTCCCCCTTGACTCGTATCCGTCGGGTGGAATTGCTTGTGGTAAATGAAAGAGGAGAAGGATTTGATTATATGGGAAGCTTCAACAAATTTCTGAGAGATCGAGGTCCTGAAGGTTTACATGGACATTTCCCCATTGAGTACTCATTTCAGTTGGGTGGAACTGCTTCTGGTCAATGAAAGGGGAGACGATTTCGGTTTTCTGGGAAGCCTCACCGAGTTTCTTACTTTCCTGAAGGTTTTCTTGGCTCATTTCAGTTGGTTGGAATCCAATCAAAGGGGTTAAGCATTCAATTTTCTCCGGAGTCTCATGACTCTCCCCTTGACTCATTTCAGTTGGGCGGATATTGCTTCAATGAAATCAAGAAGCAGTTGTGTTATACTTGGTGGCAGTGTGTTGGGTTTGAGATATAAAGACACAACCCATGCTGGGATCTATATATAGAGAGGGCTCACAGAGAAGAGTGAGTAATGTTCATCCATTATTAGGTGGGTGAAAAAAAAAAAAAGTACTCCTAAACTTGGAAACACTCAATCGTTAATCATAATGTAACACTAATACGCAAACCACTATGGCATCGCAAACAACCATTAAGTCGCGCGTCATTGAGATGTTTTCAGTGGTTGGCTATCACCGAAGTTTTTGTTTTAATAGTGCCCCCAGTGCTAAATATTCCTGGCTACGCCACTCTCAAAGAGTCACAGTTTAATATTAGTGCACTCTGCTTCTCAGGCAATGATTGTGATGACATCGCACAAGTGATTTTTTATTTTTTTTGGGTAAATGTGTCATTTTTTAACCAACCAAACTGAAAAAGCACAAGGGTGCAAAACCCACGATACAGATTGCTTTACACAAAAGAAAAGCATACTACTACAATCTAGCAAACAACTATACTAACTCCTCGTTAGAGATTTGCAGATCCAAAAACTCTGGTAGAGATGTTCCAATGAGCACAGAGTCTTTGGTTTTCCAAAGAATTGGGGAACTGATTCCAAGTACAGACTCTTAGTCTTATATTGTCATCAATACACGCTAAGACTGCACTTGAATTCCTGGGCCTGCCTTCAAAAATTCTGGAATTACGCTCAAGCCAAATGAAGTATACCCCAGCAGCTAATGCCAATTTGAACATTAAAGAGCTGAATGTCTTACTTCTACAAAAACCACAAGCATCATTCAGTTCTAAATCCCACGTATATGCCCTTCTTTGGATCTAAAATCTGAGTAGGATAGGCTCCCAAATACACGTAGAAAAAGAACAGTCAAAGAACAAGTGTTGAATAGATTCGGCACTCTCGGATCATAGCACACAAACAGGGTCTACCTCCATTCCCCATCATAGAAGACGGTCCTTAGTATACAGCCTCTTAAGACAAGCTAGCCAAAGGATAAAGGACTATTTAGACACATTTTTTGAAAACCAAACAACAGTAGCCCATTGAGTTTCTTCTCCTTTATTTCTTATAGCCTCCCATGTGTGCTTGGTAGTATACTGCTCTGTAGGGAAAACAGTCCATACAACTTCATCAGCTTTATCAGATTGAGGAACAACAGAGCTAGGAATGGAGTGTTGTATCTGATGAATCACAGAATTTCACGATCTGGGCCAGTGCCATTCCCCATTCTAAATTATAGTACTAACAGTAGCGGAAATAGATCTTCCAAGGGTAGAAATAAGTCTTGCATCGAAAAGTTTGTAAAGGGGACCACTAGGGTGCCAATTGTCAAGGCAAAGGAAAGTACCTTGTCCATCCCCAATAATCTGTTTCACAAAGTTCTGGGGCATAAGTTTTCTGATGGTCCATGAACAGTCATAAGGGGTCCTTATATACCAAAAGTTCTGATCCCTAATGACAAAGGTATGTACCCATTTCACCCATAAAGTGTCTTCTTTGTTACATAAAGGCCCACAAGTGCCTCATCATAGTAGCATTATTCCAAATAGTAAGAGACTTTAACCCCAGTCCACCTTCAACATCGCACAAGTGATGTTATGGAAAGGAGGTATGGATGAATTCACCCAAGAAACCAATTATTGGGTTACTAATAACCTTTACGGATTATAACTAAATCTATACCTATAGAATTGGAAGAAGCAGTCGATGATGCATGGTTTGATTCTTTAGGGATCATAACTAAATCTATACTATATAGTATTGCAGGAGGAGTTTTTGTAAGGTCGGCTCTGAATGTGATAACTGATAAGTGACAAGAATTTATTTAGTTGTGAGATTCAAGTTTTGAAGTGATACATGTGATCACAAGTCTTTTACAAAAAATTTAAAATTTTAAACTCGATCGCTCTATCTCATTAAAAGCCATAAAATTATGAGAACATCTCGCTAACATACTAGTAAATCCTGCCTGAATGAAAGCTTGAAATCGGTATTCAACAAATAAAAGTGGAAAAACTTTTTACCAAAAATGCCACACGCACAACCGTTGTGTTGGTCGTGCGTGTAATTCTGACCGTCCAGATGTATTTGGACGGTCTAGATTTTAAAAAAACTCTTCCAGGGAAAAGTTTAACTTTTCTGGGGAAGAGTTTGAGCGAATCCTGGCCATTTATTACAGCAATGGACGCCTAGAGATTGGTTGTGTGTTGTGTTTTACACAACCGTTGTGTGTAATGAAGGAAGAAATTTAGTTTATACTGCCTCAAAACCTGATGAATAAGAATTCTATCTCTTACGGTTTAGATTGCAACAAAAGAGAGCTATATTGACCATTACAAGACTGAGGCAAAAAAAAAAAAACCCCATCTATAAAACTCTAAAAGGAAAATCAATAAAACATAAGCAAAACTAGACAATATTCACTGTTATGTAAATTTACATTTATTCCTTAGCTTGCCTTATTTTCGTGACGTCCTTCGTAATTTTAACGGTGAGGAAATCATTGACATTCAATTTGTGGTTCCTTCTCCGAGTTGTTTAAAGAAAACGATGTGTCTTTAATTTCCTGGATATTTTTTCGTATACTAAATTAACATTCTAGATATTTTCATTTCAATTTTAATGTATTTTTATTGGGTTGAGTTGTACGAAACTGCAAAATGATGTTGTATCTATGGTAACAGGGGATCTGCTTAATGAATGTTATCCTTGAAAGATCCATGTATCATCATTGCAATTACTTTTGATCGGCCACCAATGAGGGTTTGGTCCAGTGGCGGAAACTCAGACTCGGTTGAACAATGCTTCGATTTGAGTCCTCGTAACTCTTTATTGGAGCTAAACGTGTACATACTCTTAATATCACTTGTATAAGCTGAGACCTTGACACAGGTGCCCGTGGAGTCCCTTATAAAATAGTAGTGTGACCGGATAATATTTCCTGACAGAATTAATGCAGGTCATAAACCCCAGAAAGTTGCTTTTGATTGCCAGCATAAAAATTCCCGTGCAGTCCCATGTAATGCATGGGTTATTGCTAGTTTGCCAGTGTTGTGTGGTTGTGCCTAGTCATATTTGGCGAAGAACAACAGCTCTGGGCGGCCATTACTGCTGCTCACAGATGTCATCAAAATCATTGCCTTAATCATTTAGGAAGTAGCTAGAACAACGTTGTCTTGTCTTTTTTCTAACCACAAAAACAAAGTTGAAACAGACCAGGACTTGTCGAGTGATAGATTGACTTATCAATAATGAGCCCTTCTACACCCACCACCGACGGTGGCCATAACGACCTGTCAGTGGCTATAATAACCATAGAGTGACAGGCACGTGGGGCCCACTATGGCCATAACGATCTGTTGTGTGGTTCCTTACACTTGATGATGGTGGGCGTGATGACTAGTTTGGGGGATATGCTATCCACCCTCCATATCATCCTCGCAAACAATCTGCATGAAGAGTTTAATCGTCATCATTGATCACACATCCGAAGCATTCTTTCCCAGCGCTCCCTGTACCTATGCCTGGTATGTAAGGATACCAAAAACAGTACACAAAGAAAGTAAGATGCATTTGTACTCCATATAATACATGCTTCAAATAGAATGCATCATTTGCAAGTGCAACCCTCTGGTTTTGGACGGGTCGTTTGAGAGTATGTTCATTCAGGTAATGTAAATTAACACAACTAGTACGGACAAACGAACGTTAAAAAAGCAAAACACCGGGGAAGAAAACTAACATACTGATATCATCTCCTATTCCTCTTCTTAAATCTAAGAAACAAGTCTCTAATGGCATGCAATTTCTTTGCGACAATGTTCATTGGAATCCGTTCACTAGGTAGTGAATCAGAACATGAAAGTCCAATTCTCAGCACTGAAACCATGCAGTCCAATACCATTCCACTTCTAGCACTACTGCTCTGGGGATCTCCATCATTGATTATAGATCTTTCTTCCATTCTCCCGTCTTGGTTATCACGATCAACCTCCTCCTCCTCTTCCAAGAGCAATGATCGGTCTACTATTTCCCTAACACGTTCAGGCAAACCCATTGAAACAAAGTCGCAAATACTGAGTCCATCTTTGAAGATGTCATCAGTTGGTCTCTTTCCAGTAAACATCTCCAACAAGAGAATTCCGTAGCTGTAAACATCTCCTAGCGTGGACACTTGGGACCCCATACCATTTTCTGAAAGGAAGAAAATAGGAAAATAATTACTAGTGTAGTACAACCAGAATTATGCTGTGGGTTATCAGTAAATAGAAATCAATGGCAGCAAGATTGAATAAACAAGATACCTGGAGCAATGTATCCAATAGAACCCTTTAGCCCCACAGATATGTTTTGCTCATTCGAAAGATCATTCGCTGCTTGAATAAGAAACCTTGCCAATCCAAAGTCGCCGACATGGGCTGTCATATCATAATCCAACAGCACATTGCTGGGCTTTAGGTCACAGTGCACGATTGGTATCTCGCAATGATGATGGAGATATTCCAATGCAGAAGCAACGTCAATAGCTATGTTCAATCTTTGGATAAATTTTAGACTCCTATTAGCTTCATTTTCCTCATCAGGTCCCGGATGGAGCCACTGTTCTAGGCTTCCGTTGCACATGAACTCGAGTACTAGAGCTTTGAAGTCATTACCTTGTTGATCAACACTCGAACACGTGCTTATGATCTTAAGGAGATTCCGATGTCGTATATTCCTCAAAGCATTGCATTCATCCATGAAACTCTTGGAAGCACCTTGCTTTTCAAGATTTAGTACTTTGACAGATACAACTGCACCATCACCGCCAAGAATTCCTTTGTACACAGAACCAAAACTACCTGTACCAATCAAATTTTCCTCAGAAAACCCATTGGTTGACATGGCAAGTTCCGTGTAAGAAATTCCCCTCTGCCAATCCTGTGTGCAGAATGCAGCAAAAGATTTCTTGTTTGATTTTCTAATCACATAACAAGCAGCCAAAGAGCACAGGAGTACGCCCAAAATAACACAAGTAGTTACAGATATAACTACATTGGGGGCAAGTAATTTCCTTGATGATTTCTTGTCAACTTGAGAACAAAAAGGCAAATGCAAGTCTGAAATGCCTCCACATAGCTTATTATTCCCGACTATAGAAATTGCGCTGAAATTTCCAAAAATCCCTTCAATTGGAATTTGGCCCTCCAAATTGTTGAAAGAAAGATCGAGTTTCTTGAGCAACAAAAGCTTCCCGAGAAACTCTGGGATATGCCCGGACAAATTATTGCGTGAAAAATCTAACACTCCTAAACCTCTTAAAGCTTTCAATGATTCGGGAATTGTTCCTTGTAGGAAATTACCACCCAAATTCAAGCGCTCCAAACTTATACAACGGCTGAGACTGCTAGGAATTTCACCTGACAATTTGTTATCGGAAAGATCAAGCTCCATGATGTTAAACAAGTTACCCACTTCAAATGGCAAAGAACCAGTGAAAGAATTATGAGACAAGACCAGAGATATCGAAAGCGAAGAGAGACCAATGATTTCTTTCGGTATGGGGCCACTCAGTTTGTTACTACTAAGGTTCATTACCTGCAGTTTACTGCAACTTCCAAGGCTTGGAGGAATACTTCCTTCTAGCCTATTCTCCTCCATAAAGAGCCTCGTTAACGATGTCAAGTTACCGAGAGAAGATGGAATCTGCCCCGAAAATCTGTTGACATGCAAAGTTAATAGCGCTAGTTGCTGAAGCGTTCCAACCCCAACGGGAATACTACCATTCAAGTAGTTCCCTTCCAACCCCAAATTGATCAAATTCACAAGGTTTCCTACCCCATTAGGAATGCTTCCATATAACATATTAGAACCCAGAGTAAGTCTTTGGAGAGTGGTTGAAAGGTTGGCAATGGAGTTGGGCAATTTCCCACCAAACTGATTTCCTTCCAATCCCAAAACCTCTAAACTTGTCCAATTAGCCAAATATTCCAGAAAATTTAGGCCACCCATTTTACCACTTCCAAGTTTATTATCATCAAAGTTGAAACGATACAAACCTTGCAAGATTCCTAAACTTCTTGGCAGTGTCCCGGTAAGACTATTTTGAGCAAAATCAACCAACATAAGGCCCGAAGCATTTGATAAGGAAACCGGAATTGGTCCTGTGAAATTGTTTACGCCCCCAGCAAATGTTTCAAGATTAGGAAGGGTATGGCCTACATCTGGTGGGAGTTTCCCTTGCAAATTGTTTTGAGCAACATTAAAGAAGTACAAGGAGGAAATATTGTAGATTGACAAAGGAACCGTACCCGAAATCCCATTTTGGGAAACTTGGAAAATGCCTAAACCGGATAGAAGACCAATTTGTTCCGGTATAGTTCCTTGTAGGCTATTTTGCATCAGCGAAAGAAGGTGGAGAGACGAAAGGTTTCCAATGGAAGCTGGGATTATTCCAGATAGATTGTTGATGTCAACTGCTAGAAAAACCAACTTGGAAAGTGAGCCGAGTTGCTCTGGAATTTGCCCAACAAGCATATTTTTTGTCACATGAAAAATCGTGAGCTCTCTGCATTGACTGATATTACTTGGGATTTTCCCAGAAAATGAATTGTAAGACAAATTGAGATGTTGCAGCCGGATTAGGCGGCCGATTTCTTGAGGAATTTCGCCTTGGAAATTGTTGTCTTTCAGATTGATTCCAGCGAGGAATGTGAGGTTTCCTATAGAAGGTGGAATGGAGCCAAACAGATTTTGTGATTCCAAGTTCAAAATCATGACTCTTCCATTAGTAGGATTGCATTTAACACCTATCCAACGGCAGAAATGAAGGGAATCATTCCAAGAGGGCATGATTTGGAATGGGTCTTGACTTATGTGATTCTTGAAATCGAGTAAAGCAATTCTATCAGTCTCATTGCCAGAAGTACCGGAAGCTATTGCAGATTCCAGGCCTGATATCAAAAGCACAAGAAGAATTCGGGAAAAGAGATAAGAAGGCTCCATTGTGTTTGTTTCGAATGAAGTTCTGATGTCAGGACTAAATGCAATATGTATTTGTCAAGTCTTTGCCCAGATAATTTATTATGGGGTTGTTCAGTCTTTCCTATAGAGTATTTCTTAAGCAATGAAAGTGATTGGTTGAAGTACTTTTGAGTGTTTAAAGAAGGTAGTTTGATTTTCTGAAACAACTCTACAAGCACGTGGGATCCAATTTGAAAACAAGCTCAATTTGATGGAAAGAGTTCAAAATTGAAAGGGACATGGATGTTGATTGTTACTCTTTGGCTGCTAAAATGTTTTTTAAGGAAAGAGAGGATCAGCATTTGTTGGTACAAAAATAATAAGTCTACAACCACACCTAAACAGATACCCATTTACACACTCACACACAGCACATTAATTGGATGTGATTGTAGCATTCTTGGGTACAAAAATGCATAAAAGTTTTTTGAAAATAAGTTTTTGAGATGAAAAAGTTGTACAGAGTTATTATTTTTCTCTTTAGTCAACTATTTTATAAAAAAAAATCGAACTTTTTACTTTTTCGGTACATCTAGTCTACGCACACTTTGTTCAAAGACTGAACATCGCCAAAGACGTTGCTTGTGCACTAGAATATCTCCATCATCATTGCGAGATACCGATTGTGCCACTGTGAATTTGATGATACGACAGCCCATGTCAGTGACTTTGGATTAGCATGTTTTCTTATGGAAGCATCGAACCACCTTTCCCAGAACGAAAACTTATCTCTGGAGCTAAAGGTTCCTATTAGGTACATTGCTCCATGTATGTTGTCTGTTCAATTTGGTTTCAATTAGTTTCTAACAAGTAACAGTGTATTTTCCTAACTGTACTTTTTTCCTTTTCTTTCTTCAATTTGGAAAATGGTATGGGAGGCCAAGTGACCACACTAGAAGATGGTTACAGTTCTCCTATCATCTTATTGGAGATGTTTACCGGAAAAAGACCAACCGAAGATATATTCAAAGATAGGCTAAGCGTTCTCGATTTGCAACAAACCAAATAGATTTTCATTATGAACGAATTTAGAGAGAGAAAGAATTGAGCGTGAGAAATATCTCATCTGATTTCATTAACAGAGAAAAGGGGAATATATACAACCCTACAATACAAATGACAAAAGAGCCCTTTTGTACAAAGAATCTAACAAATAGCACCCTAGCTAAAACCATCTAACCTACTGAGACATGTCTCATTACATGATAGCCTATACAATCTAACACTCCCCCTCAAGTTGGTGCATAGATATTAATCATGCCCAACTTGGAGAGGATACGATGAAACACCTTACTACTAAGACCTTTAGTAAACACATCAGCTAATTGGTCCTCGGATTTCACATAAGGCATGCATATTACACCACTGTTCAGCTTCTCTTTGATAAAGTGTCTATCAATCTCTATATGCTTTGTCCGATCATGTTGAACAGGGTTATGAGCGATATTGATAGCAGCCTTGTTATCACAGTACAGCTTCATAGAACTGTGATCAGCAATTCCCAAATCATGCAAAAAGGTTTGAAGCCATAAAAGCTCACAAACACCATGTGCCATGGCTCTATACTCAGCTTCTGCACTTGACCTCGCTACCACAGATTGCTTTTTGCTTCTCCACGTAACTAAATTCCCACCAAGGAAAGTGCAATAGCCAGAGGTAGAACGTCTATCATCAATTGATCCTGCCCAGTCTGCATCAGTGAAGGATTCTAACCTCAAATGCCCATGGTTTGAAAACAAAATACCTTTGCCTGGAGAGGATTTTAGGTACCTCAAGATACGATAAACAGCATCAAGGTGAGAAGAACGAGGGTCATGCATAAATTGACTAACCACTCCCACCGCATAAGAAATATCTGGACGTGTGTGAGATAAGTATATCAGACGACCCACAAGTCTCTGATATCTTTCCTTATCCGCATGCTCTCCCACGCTGCCAAGATGATGATTGACCTCAATAGGAGTGTCAGCGGGCTTGCACCCCAGCATCCCTGTCTCCTCCAAGAGGTCAAGAATATATTTCCTTTGGGAAATGAAGATCCCTTTCTCAGATCTAGCCACCTCCATGCCAAGGAAATATTGCATCGCCCCCAGCTCCTTAATTTCAAATTCCTTGGCAAGAAGAACTTTAAGCATCTGAAGCTCATTCACATCATCACCTGTCATAATTATGTCATCCACATAAACTATAAGGATGGCAATCTTACCATCACTCCTCTTGGTGAACATAGTATGATCAGCATGACTCTGCGTGTATCCAAGTCTCAACATGGCCTTGAGAAATCTGTCAAACCACGCTCTTGGTGATTGTTTCAAACCATAGAGGGCCTTCTTCAACCTACACACCTTGCCCTCAGTGGTAGGGGAAGAAAACCAGGTGGTATATCCATATACACCTCTTCTTCCAAATCACCATGAAGAAAAGCATTCTTCACATCAAACTGTTGAAGTGGCCAGTTTAGAGTAGCAGCACAGGACAACAAGGTGCGAATAGAGTTCATCTTGGCCACTGGAGCAAAGGTTTCCTCATAGTCAATGCCATATGTTTGAGTATAGCCTTTGGCAACCAATCTTGCCTTGTACCTCTCAACAGTGCCATCAGCTTTATGCTTAACCGTGAACACCCATTTACATCCCACTGCATTCTTTCCCCGAGGAAGAGACACTAACTCCCAGGTGCCATTTTTCTTCAAGGCCTTCATCTCCTCTACCATAGCTTCATTCCACTTAGGAATTGCAAAAGCTTCCTTCCAACCCTGTGGAATAGGTATAGAAGAAAGAGAAGAAAGAAAGGTAGAGTACGAAGGTGACAGACGAGAATATGAAACAAATTGCGAAATGGAATGTTGGGTACATAATCGAGCCGGCACTTTATGTGTTCGAACTGGCTTTCTATGAGCAATAGGCACATCAAGATCATCAAAAGGAAGGGATATAGAGGAAGGAGATTTACCAGAAGACTCAGCTGAAGCGTCAGGAACTGGAACTGGTGGTGATGATTGGTACTGTGGTAATGCACCAGGTTGGCCCTTTTTCTTGCGAGTGAAAGTTTTTAACTCAGGTCTGTCCAATCTTTCTCTTGCATCTGGCATTATTCTTTCTCCAGATTCAGGTTCCTCTCTCTCCCCTTCAGGATTACTAAGGCTAGGAGAAGTCTCCTCCCCCTCACCAATGTTCTCCCCTGTACCAACATTCTCCCCCTCACCAACAGTTGGGGGAAATGACCACAAATCAAAACCACAAGATGTCAACATCTCTTCCCCTTTAGAACTCTCCCCCTGAAGAGATGGGGATGAGAGAGGGTAAAAGGGTTGGTGTTCCCAAAAGGTGACATCCATTGAAACAAATTTCTTTCGAGAAAGAGGGTCATAGCAATGATACCCCTTTTGAGTGGGGGAGTAGACAAGAAAAACGCATTTACGAGCTTTAGGATCTAACTTTCCACCGGGGTGGTGAGGAGCATGCACATAACAAACACAACCAAAAATCTTAGGAGGAAGAGTAGAGACCCGAAAGTTACCAGGAAGGAAATCCAAGGGAGTCCGGAATTGAAGAACACTGGATGGCATTCGATTAATAAGATAAGAGGCTGTAAGGATAGCCTCGCCCCAAAAATGTTTAGGAACATTCATAGTAAACATAAGAGAGCGAGCAGATGCCGGTTCTTCCTTTCCGCAACTCCATTTTGCTGCGGAGTATCTACACAAGTGGTTTGGAAAAGAATACCATGGCCATCAAGATATGACTTGAAGGGACCGTTCATATATTCAGTCCCATTGTCACAACGAAGTATCTTGATGTTGGTATCAAATTGTGTGTGCACCATCTTATGAAATGACAGGAAGCATGAGAAAACTTCACTTTTTGCTCGAAGTAGATACACCCAAGTTATACGAGAATGACAATCAATAAAGGTAACAAAATAGCGATAACCAGAATTAGAGGTAATGGGAGAAGGACCCCATACATCAGTGTGGACAACCATAAAAGGAGAAGCACTTCTCTGATGAATAGGAGCATAAAAGGAACGTCTATGTTTTGCAAGTTCACAAGCTTCACAAAAGAACCTACTTCTAGAACATCGTTTAGTTAAAGTAGGGAAAAGTTTCTCTAAAATACCAAAAGAAGGGTGGCCAAGTCTACGGTGCCACTGATGCAATAGAGGAAGAGCTGAACTCGTATCCGCCTCAAGGGCATGACCCAATGATAAGGGTGTAAAAGAAGGACAAGGCACAGACTCCAAAAAATACAGGCCATCCTGAGCTCTACCGGTACCAATCGTCTTTCCTGTTCCCAGTTCCTGAAAGACACAATGAGTGGGAAAAAATGTCACTGAACAATTCAAAGATTGTGTGAGACTACTAACAGATATAAGATTAGTAGTAAAATTTGGAACATGGAGAACGGAAGAAAGAGGTAAGGTAGGTGAGCAGCGAATGGAACCTTTCCCTGAAATAGCAGATAGGGATCCATCAGCTACTCGTACTTTGTCCTTACCAGAGCAAGTAGAGTAGGAATCAAAAAAGCAACAGCAACATGTCAAATCGTCCGTGGCACCCGAATCGATTATCCAAGGAATAGAGATAGAAGCTGGAGAAATATGAGCTTGTATACCTGAGTTGGCAGAGTGGGAGGAAGTAGTGGAATTAGAAGCCATAGAGGATGGAGGACCTTGGTTACTCATTAGCCGCCTGAGAACTTGCATCTCTTCGGGAGAAAAAGAATCACAAGTATCAGATATGGAGTCACCAGCAGACTCTGTGGCATTGGCATAAGAGCGCACAGAACCACCACTACGACCACCTCGGTGTCCCCGTGAGTTAGGTTTACCATGTAACTTCCAACAGTATTCCCTGGTATGACCATTTTTATCACAATAGTCACAATAGAGTGAGGCTCGATCAACCGAAACACCTTTGGCCTTCAACTGGTTCTGTCCTGTTTTACCATCTCGTGGGAAAGGAATAGATACCAAGGCTGAGTGATCTGGAGTGGATGCCATCAAGGGAGGAGCCATAGAATTTCTGCGAGTCTCCTCTTGCTGAATACTTGCATAAGCCTCGCCAAGAGAGGGAAGAGGGGTACGACTCAGCACATGCCCACGGTGCTGATCATAATCCCCATCAAGACCTGCCATAAAGTCATAAACACGATCTTTCCCAACCATTTGTTGGAAAGTCGCAGCATCAGTAGCACAAACAGGACGATAACTTTGATAAAAATCAAGTGCTTGCCAGAGCCCCATGATCTCTGCATAATAGTCAGCAACTGGTCGATTATTTTGCACCACGGCCTTGAGCTTCTTCCTCAACCCAAAAATTTGGGCGTCATTCCCTTTCTGAGAATAAGTCTCTGCCACGGCATCCCAAACCTGCTTTGGCGTATCAAGATACATAAAGCTATTTTGAATAGTAGGAGACATCGAGTTAAACAACCATGTCAAGACCAAGGCATTATGATTGGTCCATTTTGTGAGATCTGGTCCCTCCGTGGGTTTCACCACATTCTCAGTAAGGTAGTGTAGGAGACCCTTAGTGGTGATAGCCAATGTAAACGCACGCGACCAAAGTAGATAATTGGAACCATCTAACTTGATGCGGCAGATATCCATCGGAGTGTTGTCAAGAAAAGGACTATAACCCATTCCACTGTTTGAACTAGACTTACTAGTTTCTTCCTTTGAAAATGGATTCTCCTCTGACATATTGAAGGCTCAAAAACAAACTGTGGACTGCCGAAAAACAGAATTTTCACAACTGAACAATACAAAACACAACCGAGTAACGTCAAATAATACCGAAACAATACACAACAGACGTTGTACTGTCAGAAAAGGGCCGGGATCACTGTTCAAGTGCAGCAAACGCCCCCTAAATAGTGGGTTACGAGTAAACTAACCACAGGCTTCGAAACACATGAAAAAGGGACCTCGGATAACCAGGCCCAGTCACTTTCAGAAGCAAAGAGGCGGTAGCGGAAGCTTACAGAGATGATCAACAGCAACAAACATAAAAACGAGCACATACCAGATCTTGGAAGCAATAGGCAGCAGAAAAAAATACCCAATCGGCACCAGAAAAAACACTCAGAACGAGTCCAATCGGAGGTAGAGAGATCTCAAACGAGAACAACCTGGGTTTGCCGAAGTTCGCCGGAAGTCGCCGGTAGTCGGCGAGAGTCCAGGTGGGAAAAAGATCTGGTGCCCTAGATCGTTATGCTCTGATACCATGAACGAATTTAGAGAGAGAAAGAATTGAGCGTGAGAAATATCTCATCTGATTTCATTAACAGAGAAAAGGGGAATATATACAACCCTACAATACAAATGACAAAAGAGCCCTTTTGTACAAAGAATCTAACAAATAGCACCCTAGCTAAAACCATCTAACCTACTGAGACATGTCTCATTACATGATAGCCTATACAATCTAACACATTAGACCCTTACCAAGAATACACTCAAACTCAAAAAAAAACGTACGCAAAGGCTGCTTGATAAGCTTTCCTAATTTTGTATCCTTCAGTCTCGACTCATCTGCTTTAGGTTTGTGCAATGAACAATTACGAAGGATGGCCTCAGTATTCGTATGAGAGAGACGAAGGAGTACTTAGTTGGTATATTAGAGCATGAAACAACTAACAACACAAAACTATGAAATTCAACAATATATTCCTAGTGGCAATGTTGTTGGGTTTTAGCCCAGCCCCGGCCGGCAGTTCATCCCTTGTGATTCAGCCATATCCTCTCAGGAAGCAAAACTGGTTTTCTTTTCCCCCTTCTACTAGTTCATTTACATCTTAACCTTCTGCAAGATATCCAACAAACTGCAAGTTTTCCCTGCTCATATTGAAAGAATGAAATACGAAAAAACGCAGTGTGAGCCCAAAGGTTTCCTTGGAATACCTTATTGATTTTGATGATAACAAAACATATTTTTATTAAAGAAGAAATATAATTATTATTATGATATGTGATATTGATTTGAGTAAATGTTTAATTTGTAGGATTTGATCAAGACAAGGGAAGAGTTTACATCAAATCACTATCTTCAATAGTCAAGATTTAAATTATAAGGAGGAAGATTAAGGACAAATCTTTTCCTAATTTTTAATCGGCTACAAGGGATTTTATGAAAATCAAATATTAATTAAGGAGGAACATAGAAGATTACTTGGAGCTTAATTATGTCTAACGGCTAAATGATGGGAACAAGTCAAGTGGAGTATGGCTTCCTAATGGGTTCAACGGCTAGTACACAAAAGGAATGGATTTGTGTGGACTTGGATATGTTTCCAATCAAAGGCATAATGTATCAGAATATTTCCAATTGTGATTGCATGCTTCCAACATTCATATGTTGAAGACTATATACAAGGCCAAGCAAGAAAAAAGGGATAGATCGACAAGAGAGCTTCACGGAAATACTCTAAGGAATACACCAATCTCTCAATACTTAACTCTTCATCTTGATATCTATACACTTGTGTGAGAGAGCTCTTATTTTGATCTTTATTGTAAAAGGGATTGTACACCCTTGTTTATATTCTTGAGAGAGATCGATTATCTTTTTGTGAGTGGTTTTGGAGAGAAAATCACTTGGAGTTAGGTGTTACTAGCACCGGAGTCAAAACTAGTTGGGTTAGGTGTGACTAGCACCGGAGTCAAAATTAGTCGGAGCGATTGGGGATAGATTGCTCGTTGTAAAGGTTGTCTAGCACCCGCGAAGCTAGAAGATTGTAACTATTGGAGATAGTGCAGCAAATCCCAAGTTGGACACTTGGGGAGTGGACTAGGCCGTGAAGTTGCTGACCAAACCACTATAAATCCTTGCGTTCGATTCTCTCTTCCCTACTCTCTTTACTTTCAGTTTTGCATATCTATAACGCATGAGTAGATTGATATATTATTGAATAACGAGTTGTGGTAGAATATCTTGAATAATTAGTCAATTAGTTTTTAAATTCCGCATTATATTTGAGATACCCAATTCACCCCCCCCTCTTGGGTTGCTATTTGGACCAACACGCAGTTTACATGAATATCTCATCCAATTACCAGCTAGATCGAAACTTTTCAATTAAGGAAGTAAAACCTCAGCTGATCGATTAAGCCGACACCGTTACAGGTGGGCAGGACAACTTTTTAGTTTTTTTTTTTTTTTGAAGAGGTCAATTTCATTTAAGACAAAGTCAACGCATTACATCAGAATCGAGAAGGAATTGTAACGTGGGCGGAATACAACCCGAAGAGAAAATACATTTCCTACTAAGACAATTTGTGGCCAGCCAATGCGCAACTTTATTGTTTTCTCTACAACACCAAACAAATGACCAATGCCTAGAGGTAGCCCACTCTTTGATGTCCTCCACAATAGCTCTAATCTCCCATGGTCTAGAAAAATTGAAGTCCTTGAAACAATTGATAAGTTCCAGGTAGTCCGACTCAAAGATTGCTTCAGAAATGTCCAATTCCATTGCTACGTTGCAAGCTATTCTAAGAGCCCAAGCTTCAATGCTAATAGCCGAAGTTGCGATTGTTCTTCCCATACAAGAAAATTGAGCTGTTCCACCACTATCTCTCGCGATAATGTCAAAGGCAGCCAAGCTGCGGAAGGATTTAAAAGCTCCATCAATATTGAATTTCACAACAGGGGAGGGGGGAGGGGTCCATCTATTCTCCCTAGCCTGCCGTGTGGTACTAATTTTAGGACACTTTTTAGTTACTGATATAGAATCGAATCAAGAGTAAAGTGAAATACAGGCCATCAAATGATTAAACTATGACTGATGGCCGGCAAACAAAAATTAACCACAGCCAAAGCTTCCAGATTCCAATGTTATGCTTCGTTTCTACAGGTAAAGTATTAGCGAGCAAGATGCTATGTTAACAAATGGTCTAATTGACATTGCAAGATGGCATTGCCACGTCGAGTGACCTTGCCATGGGGTGGTTCCTATGTTACAAAAAAAAAAAAAAACTGTAAGATTCTAAAATCTTCCAAACCAGAATTCATTATACATGTTACCTAATAAATTATAAACATCTGTTTCGTTTACAAGTATTCGTCCTGATAATTTGTTTTTAAATGATTCATGGTCCGTGAGGCGTGAGTATACAGACATCATCACATCAATCGTTTAGCTTTTCGGCTTCAAATTAGTTGTAGTTGCAGATTAATAGGTGTAAAAACAACACCAACACCAACAGATAAAGATTAGTTCAAGTGACCATGAAATCCGATATAAACATAATCCTTGTGAAACTAATAATGGACCAAAAAGTCTATATACAGAACTTTAAACGGCAACTCCGGACACAACTGTGTCCGAAGCCGTTCGATGCGTCTGAAGAACCTATGTTTGTGTCCGGACTTGTGGTGGGCACTGGCAGGATTCTATCATGTGCTATAACTAGTGGACATCAGCGATTCAGCGGACTGGTTTTGAGTTGGCGCGAAAATAATGGAAGATTTGAAAGGACCTGTTACAATGGCAGTTCATTCCGTTTGAGCGTGATGAAAATCCAGAACGTCCTTTCCTGCTGAACAACCATTCTCTCTCTCTCTCTCTCGGAGTGAATTTTGTTCCATAATGGTATATTGGGTTTGATCCAGTGAAGCCAAATCTATTTTCATTAAAATAAATAAATTCAACCTGATCATCTCCGATTACGTATCAATCAGCAATCGATTACTCTGGTCTTCCACATGGATTAACGACTTGACAAGCTCTACCACTTGAACAATTCCGATTAAGGAAAAAAACGGGGAATGAGTTCGCAATTGACCGATTACAAGACTCAGTCTGGAGCTTCAGCAGTTGCGACGTTGTTTATTAAACTTCGCGTGTTCAAGATGCGATATCTCAATCAAACCAGGCAGACATCATCTCCAGTTCTCGAAATGCGAGGTTGCTTCAGACCGAACTCATGTACGATCGGCCATTTATATAATCTCTCTCTGTATACAGATTATATTTCACTAAATTATTCGTTCACAAACAGAAATGGCGTGGATACTTGTGTATACATACTATGTTTGTGAGGGAAACCTATTTCGTACCGGCCAGTACACAATCTGGGGTACCAAAACCGCAAATATCCTAGTGAATTACAATTTGAAATTCACGTTTTGAGAAATGGTACGCCTTTTTTTTGAACTCCAGATATGGTACACCTATGTTCCAAAATGATGAATTTAGCGAACCAAAACAAAAGCTGGAGAAATAATAAAAAACTTTTCATTATACTTCTCGAAATCTGTTTTGTATGTCTTATTGGACAAATAATACTACCCTATTTTATTTTGTTTGGTGTTGATCCTTCCCAAACAAGTACTACATTTTTATTATTGTTATAAATTTATCGAAGCAAGCTTCTATGTTCCCGCTTCCTCAAACTGATACTTCGAAGAACATGAAAACCGAGAACTGAATCCTTCCTCAGAAAAATTCTCTCTCTCTATGCCATTTAGTCATTCCATTCTTTCTAGTTAATTTTTCCCGTTTCCATACTCCTTTCTCAGAAAAGGGGAGAGATTCAGAGTTTCTAAAAGCCTTCACGGAGACTGAAACATTTTGAAAGCCTACTAGCCCGGATATACCATCCGGGCGGATGAGTAATCCCCTCCTCATGCAGTGGAAAACACCGGATGATGGTGGGGACAATGACTAATTCGAGAAAAATGCTATCCACCCTCCATATCTTCCTCGCAAACAATCTGTGAAGAGTTTAATCGTCATCATTGATCACACATCCGTAGCATTCTTTCCCAGTGCCTGTAACTATGCATGATAATTAATTTATTTGTGCCTATGATTCAGGGCCACCCATGCCATACTTGGAACTCCAACAATTGACTTCATAAGAATGCCAAATACAGTACACAAAGAAAAGTACGATGCATTTATTCTCTATATTAATACATGCTTCAAACGGGCAACATTTACAAGGGCAACCCTCTGGTTTGGATTTTCATACAGGTAAGGTATTTAAACACAACTAGTACGGACAAATAAACGCTAATTAAAAAAGCAAACACTGGTGAAGAAAACCAACATACGGATATCATTTCCTATTCCTCTTCTGAAATCTAATAAACGAGTCTCTGATGGCATGCATTTTGTTCACGACAATGTTCATTGGAATCCGTTCACTAGGTAGTGAATCAGAACATGTAAGTCCAAGTCTCAGCACTGAAACCATGCAGTCCAAAACCATTCCACTTCTAGCATTACAGCAATGATTGATTATAGCAATTTCTTCCATTCTCCCGTCTTTGTAATCATGATCACCCTCCCCCTCCTCCTCTTCCAAGAGCAATGATCGGTCTGCTATTTCCCTGGCATGTTCAAGCAAACCCATTGAAACAAAGTCGCAAATACTGAGTCCATCTTTGAAGATGTCATCAGTTGGTCTCTTTCCGGTAAACATCTCCAACAAGAGAATCCCGTAGCTGTAAACATCTCCTAGTGTAGACACTTGGGCCCCCGTACCATTTTCTGGAAGGAAGAAAATAGAAAAATGATTACAATGGTAGTACAACCAGAATTATGCAATGGGTTATCAGTAAATAGTAGTCAATGGCAGCAAGAATGAATAAACAAGATACCTGGAGCAATGTATCCAATAGAACCCTTTAGCCCCGCAGATAAGTTTTGCCCATTCGAAAGATCATTCGCTGCTTGAATAAGAAACCTTGCCAATCCAAAGTCGCCGACATGGGCTGTCATATCATAATCCAATAAGACATTGCTGGGCTTTAGGTCACAGTGCACGATTGGTATCTCGCAATGATGATGGAGATATTCCAATGCAGAAGCAACGTCAATAGCTATGTTCAATCTTTGGATAAATTTTAGACTCTTATTAGCTTCATTTTCCTCATCAGGTCCTGGATGGAGCCACTGTTCTAGGCTTCCATTGCACATGAACTCGAGTACTAGAGCTTTGAAGTCATTACCTTGTTGATCAACACTCGAACACGTGCTTATGATCTTAAGGAGATTCCTATGTCGTATATTCCTCAAAGCATTGCATTCATCCATGAAACTCTTGGAAGCACCTTGCTTTTCAAGATTTAGTATTTTGACAGATACAACTGCACCATCACCGCCAAGTATTCCTTTGTACACAGAACCAAAACTACCTGTACCAATCAAATTTTCCTCAGAAAACCCATTGGTTGACATAGCAAGTTCCGTGTAAGAAATTCCCCGCTGCCAATCCTGTGTGGAGAATGCAGCTAAAGATTTTTTGTTTGATTTTCTAATCACATAACAAGCAGCCAAAGAGCACAGGAGTATGCCCAAAATAACACAAGTAGTTACAGGTATAACTACATTGGGGACAAGAAATTTTCTTGATGATTTCTTGTCAACTTGAGAACATAAAGGCAAATGCAAGTCTGAAATGCCTTCACATAGCTTATTATTCCCGACTATAGAAATTGCACTGAAATTTCCAAAAATCCCTTCAATTGGCACTTGGCCCTCCAAATTGTTGAAAGAAAGATCGAGTTTCTTGAGCAACAAAAGCTTCCCAAGAAACTCTGGGATATGCCCGGACAAATTATTGCGTGAAAAATCTAACTCTCCTAAACCTCTTAAACCTTTTAGTGATTCGGGAATTGTTCCTTGTAGGAAATTACCACCCAAATTCAAGCGCTCCAAACTTATACAACGGCTGAGACTGCTAGGGATTTCACCCGACAATTTGTTATCGGAAAGATCAAGCTCCATGACGTTAAACAAGTTACCCACTTCAAATGGCAAAGAACCAGTGAAAGAATTATGAGACAAGACCAGAGATATCGAAAGCGAAGAGAGACCAATGATTTCTTTCGGTATGGGGCCACTCAGTTTGTTACTACTAAGGTTCATTACCTGCAGTTTACTGCAACTTCCAAGGCTTGGAGGAATACTTCGTTCCAGCCTATTCTCCTCCATAAAGAGCCTCGTTAACGATGTCAAGTTACCGAGAGAGGATGGAATCAGCCCCGAAAATCTGTTGACATTCAAATATAATCCGGCTAGTTGTCGAAGCGTTCCAACACCCTCAGGAATACTACCATTCAAGTAGTTCCCTTCCAACCCCAAAAGGCTCAAATTCACGAGGTTTCCTACCCCATTAGGAATGCTCCCATATAACATATTAGAACCCAGAGTAAGTCTTTGGAGAGTGGTTGAAAGGTTGGCAATGGAATTGGGCAATTTCCCACCAAACTGATTTCTTCCCAATCCCAAAACCTCTAAACTTGTCCAATTAGCCAAATATTCCAGAAAATTTTGGTCACCAATTTTACCACTTCCAAGTTTATTATCGGGAAAAATTCAAAAAAACCCCTGAACTTTGAACTCAATGTCAAATAGGCACCTGAACTTAAATAAACTTCAATTAAACACCTGAACTTTCACTCCGTTATCAATTTACCCCCTGCCGTCTCAATCCGTGACTTGTCGTTAACGGCACAGTTAAAAAAAAAAAACTTACCACCAGTTTGCAATCCAATGAAGCAGAAACGTGATTATGAGAGCCTTAGGGACAAAATTTGATTATGTTTCAATAGAATAATATGATCAGAATAATAAGATCTTCACACCCGTTCAAACGGATTAAAAATTGGAGCACTTAATTTTTTAACCATATTTTTTAATATATAAATGGTCTCAAAAAAAATTAAGTGCTCAAATTTTCACTCCGTTCAAATCGGTGCAAAGATCTTTTTATTCTTATCATATTATTCTAAAGAGTCGTAATTCATTTTTATCTCTAAGGCTCTCATATTAAGTATGTGTTCTTTTTTGAGGACCCTCTGGAGCGGACATGTGATTATGTGCCCTTATTTTTATGAGCACTTAATTTTTTATGAGCACTTAAATATCTTTGTACTGATTCAAAACGGAGTGAAAATTTGAGCACTTAATTTTTTATGACCGTTTATATATTAAAAAATATGATTAAAAAATTAAGTGCTTCAATTTTTAATTCGTTTGAACGGGTGTGAAGATCTTATTATTCTAATCATATTATTATAAAGAGACATAATCAAATTTTGTCTCTAAGGCTCTCATAATCACGTTTCTGCTCCATAGGATTGCAAACTAGTGGTATGAATTTTTTATTTAACCAAAACGTTGCCATTTTGGTGTGTGGGTAAGGGCTGATGTGCCTTTGGGGCAGCAGAGCCCCCGGGTCCGGGTAATAAGTGGAGAGAGATAGAGAGAGAAATGTTGGAAGTAGGGGGAATTTTTTTAAAAATTCTTTTTGAAAATTTGAGTACTTAATTTTTTTAGACCGTTTATATATTAAAAAATATGGTTAAAAAATTAAGTGCTCCAATTTTTAATCCGTTTGAACGGGTGTGAAGATCTTATTATTCTGATCATATTATTCTAAAGAGACATAATCAAATTTTGTCTCTAAGGCTCTCATAATCACGTTTCTGCTTCATAGGATTGCAAACTGGTGGTAAGTTTTTTTTTTTTAACTGTGCCGTTAACGACAAGTCACGGATTAAGACGGCAGGGGGTAAATTGATAACGGAGTGAAAGTTCAGGTGTTCAATTGAAGTTTATTTAAGTTCAGGTGCCTATTTGACATTGAGTTCAAAGTTCAGGGGTTTTTTTGAATTTTTCCCTTTATTATCATCAAAGTTGAAATGATTCATACCTTGCTAGATTCCTAAACTTCTTGGCAATGTCCCAGTAAGACTATTTTGAGCAAAATCAACCAACGTAAGGCCGGAAGCATTTGATAAGGAAACCGGTATTGGTCCTGTGAAATTGTTTAAGCCCCCAGCAAATATTTCAAGATTAGGAAGGGTAAGTCCTACATCTGATGGGAGTTTCCCTTGTAACTTGTTCTGAACAACATTAAAGAAGTACAAGGAGGAAATATTGTAGATTGACAAAGGAACCGTACCCGAAATCCCATTTTGGGAAACTTGAAAAAAGCCTAAAGCTGGTAGAAGTCCAATTTGTTCCGGTATGGTTCCTTGTAGGCTATTTTGCATGAGCGAAAGAATGTAGAGAGACGAAAGGTTTCCGATGGAAGCTGGGATTACTCCAGATAGATTGTTGCTCTCAGCTACTAGATAAACCAACTTGGAAAGTGAGCCGAGTTGCTCTGGAATTTGCCTAACAAGCTGATTTTTCGTCGCACGAAAAATCGTGAGCTCTCTACATTGACTGATATTACTTGGTATTTTCCCAGAGAATGAATTGTAAGACAAATTGAGATGTTGCAGCCAGATTAAGCGGCCGATTTCTTGAGGAATTTCGCCTTGGAAATTGTTGTGTCTCAGATTGAATCCAGTGAGGAAAGTGAGATTTCCTATAGAAGGTGGAATGGAGCCAGACAGATTCTGTGATTCAAAGTTAAAAACCATTACTCTTCCATTGGTGGGATTGCATTCAACCCCTACCCAATTGCAGAGCTGAATGGAATCATTCCAAGAGGGCATGATTTGAAATGGGTCTTGAGTTATGTGTTTCTTGAAATCAAGTAAAGCAATTCTATCAGTCTCATTGCCAGAAGAACTACCGGAAGCTATTGCAGATTGCAGGCCTGATATCAAAAGCAAAAGAAGAATTCTGGGAAAGAGATAAGAAGGCTCCATTGTGTGAGTTTATAATGGAAGTCCTGATGTAAGGATCACTAAATGCAATATGTATAAACAAACTTGTGGACGATGGAATCACTTTTTATCAATGAGTAAGAGATATTTGTTTAGTGTCTGGACCCAGATAATTTATTATGGGGTTGTTAAGTCTTCCTATAGATACGTAAGTATTTCTTAAGCAATGAGGAGAAATTTTTCAATGCCAAGCGGGCACAGGCCACGTGGTGCCGAGCATGCATCTCGGCCGTCCAAATGTGTTTTGGACAGCCCAGATCTGTTTGGGCATGAGGCGGTGTTTTGATAATTTTACACTAAAAAAATACTCAAACAGATCTGGACCGTCCAAAACATGTTTGGACGGCCGAGATGAGGCTTGGCACCACATGGCCTGTGCCAACCCAACACTGACAAACTTCTCCAATGAAAGAGTTTGGTGGCAGTATTGAGCATTTAAAGAGCTAGGGTAGTTTGATTTTCTGAAACAACTCCAAAAGCATGTGGGTTCCAATTTGAAAAGAAGCTCAACTTGATGGGAAAGAACTCAAGATTGAAAGGGACATGGATGTTGATTTCTTGTCATCTCATTTTACTTTCCAGCTGCTAAAATGTTACAACGAATGAGAGGCTCAACATTTGTTGCAATTAAGCCCAAAGAGAACTTCAAGGTTTTGGAGCCCAAATATAAGAGTAGCCCAAAAAGTAAAGTACAAGATGAATTATTGAGACTTGACTTACAAATATCTAGCTTTCAGAAGAAGCCTTAGAATGTACTATCTCTTGTAGTAAATATAGAGGGACTAAAACCATCCTTGGAATAGTATAAATAGAGGATGAGTCTAGCCATTTTGTATCAACAAAAAAATCAAACTAATTGTACTCCTTTCTCTCATACTCCGTAATACAAAATGTTGCATCTTTACATATTCCAATCAGCTTCCTTCAACTCTCTCCTTGCATCCAACAGTTAACAAAATATAATGGCTTAGAACTGCAATGGCGTAACTTCTTACGAGTATGACGAGGCATAATAGACTAGAAAACTTCAAAATTAAATCTAGCTAGCCAACAAAAATGACCCCGTCAAATTTGTTTTAGATTTTTCCTTATTTAGTCCGAAGACCCAGCAATCTGGTTCGCAACCCACTGAGATCCTCTGGATCTGACTCTTCAACGGGCAGCAAGTCTTCCAAAACAATCCTCCAACTAGTTCCATTGCATTCCCTGTGGCTTCGACCTTAGACTTCCGAGTCATTATGCATTCCCTGTGGCTTGGGGCAACCTATTCGACAACACACTTAGGTCCGGCAAGCAGAAATACAGTACGAGAAAAGTTGGAGTGTTCAAATGTGTAACTTAAAATCAATACACTTATCTTGTTTCCTATTACAAAGTCTTGGGCAAAGTACCTATATGGCTAGTCATATTTTACAAGATTCAGTTCCCCATTTGGTTTTTCTAACTCATGTAGGAGTCGGAGAAATCCTATCTGTGACTATGTGACCATGTCAAGTTCCTATCTGTGAAAAGTCGGAGAAATCCTATCTGTGACTATGTCCAGTTCCTTCAGAGGAAGGATCTATAAGAATTCACGTATCACAATATCAAAACACATCCTGGGCCGTCATTTTCTCTTTTATTATAGTTATACATTCAGATTATTGTGCTCTGAGATATTCTTACGAGTCTACTTGGAAACATGACTAAATGTTCATGATCATCCGCATTCTTTTTTTCCGGTAAAGGTACTTTTCATTGAACAGCCCAAGCAAATACACAAAGCCAATCGAGAAAAGGATACAAGAGGTCATGCAAGACCCAACGGAGAAAAAAACAGAGCCAAAACAGCAGGCTCAGAGCAACATCAAAACACAACTCTTTACAACAAAAATAACCAAAGATGCTAAAGTATCTCCCTGCAAATCTCCCTGTTTTCCTGAGTGTCTTTCACATTCCTCCAAGACAGCATATCATCTCTAATTGAATTACAGATTTTAGCACTAGCAAAGCCAGAGTCCATACTTTTCTGCTGGAAAATTCGACTATTTCGTTCTCCCCATATACCATAAGCTGCAGCAGATAGATATAGCTTAAGCATACTTTTTCTCAGGCGATTCCCATTAGAGTGCAGGTTAAACCAAATCATCTACGCACTTGATTTCGCTTCAGCACATCTCCCCAGACAGCACTAGAATGAGGACAATATAAAACAGGTGGTTGTGTGTCTCCACATTACCACTATTGCACAGCACACATGAAGCATCAGCAACTATACCTCCGCATTTATTTTGTTGAAACTTTGTACGAATTGAACAACGGTAATGGCGAAAAGGATGAAGGCCAAACAGAAGGCTGTGAATGCCCACGGAGAAGCAAAATACTTGCGTTCCACGTGCGCCATGTTCCTCGGCCAACAACGCTTGCTGTACTTGGTGGCTCTGTTGCACGTGTCGGCGAAGTAGAACTCTTGTAGCGAAACTTCCTTGCACAGCGTGTTGAACAAATGGGTGGCGTCCTCGCTGGAACCCAAGTAGTTATGCACAACTCCGGCCTTTTCGAGTTCCTGGACATCTTTATCGGAGTTCACGAGCATGTTCATGAGGTATGCGTAAGACGTGAAGTCCTGTGAAACACCAGGGCAGCACTGTTCGAAGGCAATGAGGTTCCTGTCTTCCTGAGGAATGACTTGATGGGATCGTATATTACAAGTGGTGGGATTTCGAAATGAGCCCTGCGAAACCACCATAACGGGCCTTCTGGTTCAGTGAACTTGACCTTGAACAGATTGTGTCCGGTACCGGGTACAAACTTCACTCCCGCGTAGGCAAGTTCTGATGCAGAAGGCATGATTTCACTAAGTTCCTTTTTTTCTTTTTGAGCACGAGGACGGTAATAATCATGTAATTTATGAAGGATATGGTAGCATTTATCATTACCATCTGGAACTTCTCTTTCAGGTTTGGAATCATTCATTTTGATGTCCAAAACCCAATGGACACAGTCACGAGGCGAACAACAATTTTCAGAGGCACGATTGTTGATGGAACTTCCTGCTGGACTCATCAAGTTGGCAAAGTAGTCATACACATAAGGGGGAGAGCAACGAGTTCTTGTGGATCCGAGCCACCGTGAGTTCGAACAAATGCTCAAGCACAAAGAAAGGAATCCGGTTCTCGAAGAGCAGCAAGTCGTGTAGCACAGTGCTGGCAGTTGAATCTCTACCGAAAATAGGATCTGCTGTCATTTGTCCCTGCTTTTTGAAATGCAAAATTACTAATTTGATCTTTATATCCTTGATTATTTGAAATCAATTTGAGACTACAACAAAAATAGCCTCGCGACGAAATCTACCAATTTAGGGAGAAAAGAAGATCAAGTTTTGCCAATTGACAAAGCCAGCAAAAATACATCTCTAAAGATGGTGATGTAGTCTAGATGCTCTAAATTTCCATACCTCTTAAGTACACGGTCTTGTTCCTGAATTTGTAGAGAACTTCAAGGATGAAGCAACCATCCACCACCATCATTTCCTCATCGAGTAGATCCCCATCGCTAATGTCATCATCTGCATAGCATTTATTCGCATCGTCTTTCCACATCTTCATTCGCTCTACGCATTCTCGTAACACCTCCGTGAACTCTTTCTTCTCAACTGATCCCACCCGACGAAGTAGGGAATTCGCGTAGCTCATCTTGACTTGTTGCATGGGTGATCTCAGGAGATGATGTTTCCGGTGATACGGGCCTATAGAGATGAGGCGTGGGGCGTAGGCGCTTCTCTTCAGGGCACGGAGCTTTGCAGGCACCCTGTAAATGCAAGCTGAAGAGGAGAATGATTCGGTTTTCTGGGCAGCTTGTCCAAGCTTCTCACTGAATTCCTGAAGCTTTTGCTGATCATCTCCCCCTGGACTCGTATCTTTCGGGTGGAATTGCTTGTGGTAAATGAAAGAGGAGAAGGATTTGATTATATGGGAAGCTTCAACAAATTTCTGACTGAGGTCCTGAAGGTTTACATGGACATTTCCCCATTGAGTACTCGTTTCAGTTGGGTGGAACTGCTTCTGGTCAATGAAAGGGGAGACAATTTCGGTTTTCTGGAAAGCCTCACCGAGTTTCTTACTTTCCTGAAGGTTTTCTTGGCTTGTTTCAGTTGGCTGGAAGCCAATCAAAGGGGTTAAGCATTCGATTTTCTCAGGAGGCTCATGACTCTCCCCTTGACTCATTTCAGTTGGGCGGATATTGCTTCAATGAAATCAAGAAGCAGTTGTGTTATATACTTGGTGGTAGTTTCTTGGGTTTGAGCTATAAACACAGAACCCTCCTGGGATCTATATAGAGAGAGGGCTCACAGAGCAGTGATTAATGTTCACCCATTATTAGGTGGGTGGAAAAAAATAGTACTCCTAAACTTGGAAACACTCGGTCGTTTATCATAATGTAACACTAACACGGAAACCACTATGGCATCACGAACAACCATTAAGTCACGGGTCATTGAGATGTTTTCAGTGGTTGGCTATCACCGAAGTTTTTGTTTTAATATATGCCCCCAGTGCTGAATATTCCTGACTACGCCACTGTCATGATGGAGTCACAGTTTAATATTGGTGCACTCTACTTCTCAGCCAATGATTGGCTGATTGTGATGACATCTGTAGTGGCCCGGACTAAAGGGCTCGAGCCGACTCCGAGGCACGGCCTACCAAGCACCTCGGGTTGGTCCCAGGCGTCTGCCGAAGTGTTGCTCCGGGCAGTGCCCACGGTGCTCGGGCAACGGGAGAGACACCGCTCGGTGGGATCCTGCACGATGTCTTACCATGCTTCGGGCATTGACCCCTGTCCTTTTGTACCCGGATGCTTGGTCACGTACGACAAAGCCCGAGGCGGGCACCACGCGAAGGCGATGATGCATGGTTTGATTCTTTAGGGATTAGGGCCTGTTTGGATAGGGTGAAAAGAAGAGGGGAAAATTAAGAGGGGGTGAAAAGTGAGGGCCCCAGCGTTATTACCCCGTTTGGCAGGTGTATTTCGTTCCCCTCTTATGTTTTACCCCCTCATCGTTTTGGCCAGTTCTAGGGTTTCTGCGGTCTTAGATTTGGGCTGGTCTTGACCTCCCCAAAATTAATCCGGCTGTAGAGGGGTGATTTTGGGACGAATATACCCCTCGTTATCCCCTTTTCCCATCCCCAGGCCTCGTCGTTTCCCATTTCTGTTGCCGCCCTTTCTGGTCTGTGGAAGATTAGGGTTTTGGTGGCGATTTGGTCGATTTGTGCGTCTGCGAACTCAGGTATTGCTTCATTTCGCCATGTACGCTTTCTCACGGCCTCATCTTCATCTCCCGATCTTGGTTTTGTCAGATGTGTTTGTGTGTGTGTACGCGATTTGGTGGCGATTTCGTCGATTTGTGCCTCTGTTTTCGTGTACGCGATATGGTTCGCATAGCTGGAAAAAAATAACAGGTCCATTTGTGTGTTTTTGTTCGTGATTTTTGTACGGTATATGGGTTGTTCAGGGTGATCAGTTTGTGTGTGATTTTTGTGGGTTGATTTTCATCTTCCTTGGGTTATCCAGCCCTGCCATGAGTACTTGCATTTGTTTATATTTTCGGTTGATCTTTTCAATGCTGGTGAGACGCATGAGGGAAAACAGAAAATTTGATGGAAAAAACCATCGAATCTTTGCTGCAGAAAATGATGGATTTATGAGATACGTAAGTTATTTGCTTTTGAAAATCCTTGGAACAGAGAAATTGTAACAGGTCGTTCAGATTGTGAGTTATGTGTTCTGCATGTCTTATTTCACTTCATAATACTATCTAGTATCTAATACGCACCATAAAAACCAAATGAAATAGCTGAAATAGTAAATCGATGAAAGGCCTAAAATATATGTATATATATACACACACTCTATACGTATATAGTATATAACGATGAAATGCCTAAAATAGTATATATAAGCACAGAACCGTTGTACGTTTCATAGGTTTCAATCTTTATGATTATGCTTCATAACGGATATGTATAAAAGTATTGGTAAGTTGGCAGTGTAATACAAATCGATATGTACTAACTTGAATTATAGTAAAAGTATTGGTAAGTTGGCAGTGTAATACTATAGTTAGTTTTTGTCATTGTGAAAGAGTAGTTAAAACATTATTTGTGCAGATTCTAGGTTAGGAATAATATTTTGTGGCTTAGTTATGTGTATTTGTAAGCACCATATTAGGTTTTGTGACCCCCGTTACCTTTTTCATGCATGAAATTCCCAAATCACTGAAAATAAAAGAAAAACTTGTAACAGAACAGAAATAACAGCTTATATAGTATGTGTGTGTGGTCTAAATTGCATGAAGCCCTTTTTAGGTGTTTTACTATGGCAAGATTAAACAGAACGGAAATAAGGAGAAGAGAAGAGAAAGAGGCATTCATCGCGTTAAACATGTACATTCGTGCTTCGATGGGTGTGTTTCGGCTTTATTGCTTCATAGTGTCGACGGCCCATTATCCCCGTCCAGAATTGTCTCCAAATCCAAACTACTACCAGACCCAAGTAGATGCCGTGAATAGGCTCGTGAATGGTAATGAAGTTGATTGCCACGAGCAGTTGAGGGTAAATAGGCATACATTTTTTAGGTTGTGCTGTCTACTACGAGGTGTTGGGTTAGGAGACTCGCGCAATATTTGTCTTGAGGAGAGGGTAGCCATTTTTTTGTATATCCTCGGTCACCATACAAAACAGAGGCGTACTAAATTGCAGTTTTGGAGATCAATTGAAACTGTAAGCAGACATTTCAATGTCGTACTCCAAGGTGTGTTGCGTCTGTTCGACATGCTCCTAGTAAGGCCTGAGCCCGTACCTCCTAACTACCACGACAGTAGATGGACTTGGTTTCAGGTAAACTTCATTTCAATTGGTTGTAAATCTTCCATATGGTTTTCTCTACTCCACCACATCGAGATAGTTGCAATAATGTATTTCTTTTGTCGTAGAATTGTCTCGGGGCATTGGACGGGACGTATGTGCCAGTTAATCCCCCCGCCGTTGACAGGCCACGCTATAGGTCAAGGAAGGGTGAGATTGCCACAAACGTTTTAGGTGTATGTAGTCGAGACCTAAAGTTTGTCTTCGTCTTGTCTGGTTGGGAAGGGTCGGCCACTAACTCTAGGATCCTGGCGAACGCCATTTCAAGACCCGATGGTTTCAAAGTCCCCCGTGGTATGTGCCAATTCCTTAGTTCACCTTCCTTGCACTCAATTCCTAGTATGAACCCTTCCTTATGCCTTAACTTCCATTTCGTACAGGACATTACTATCTTGTTGATGCCGGATACCAAAATGCCGAGGGTTTTCTAGCACCATACCGCGGGCAACGATATCACATTAACATATGGAGGCAAGGTCATATGCCGACTACGAAAGAGGAGTACTTCAACATGAAGCACTCCGCTGCTAGGAATGTGATTGAGAGAAGCTTTGGTGTGTTGAAGATGCGGTTTGCAATATTGAGGTCTCACTCGTATTACCCCATTAGGACTCAAACACGTATCGTCACAGCATGTTGCCTTGTCCATAACCTTATCAAAAGAGAGATGCCCAACGATCCCATTGAGAACGAGTACACGGCATGGGAACGTGACCACATACACGAGGTCGAGGCAGATGATCACATCACTACCATAGAGACTTCCAATCAATGGACCGGGGAGAGGGATGCGTTGGCTACAGCCATGTACAACCATTGGCTAGGAAATGGTGGGGGACAAGAGATTTTCCCACCATGACGAAGTTTGTTTAGTGTATTTGTAATAAGTATTTCAAGAACTTTTATGATGTAAACATTCTAATTGCGGTTTGCATAACTTTTATGATGTAACCATTCTATTTGAACAATATTGTAGTAACTTCATCGTAATTCAATTCCGGTTCGTAATTCATAATAGACTTGTTAAGTAATCCTTTATTGTCCATCTTAACATCCATTTTCAGCACTGGATACCCAAGACCAAAATGGTGTGCCTACAAGAAAGGCTACAAAGCCGCGTAGGCCGTGGAGGAAACACAAAGAGGATGCCCTCATCAATTGCATGATGACTGAAATTTGTGATAGATGGAGGGCGGAGAATGGGTTCAAACCCGGGTTCTTCACCCTACTTGAGAAAGAGATGGAGAAGGTCATGCCGGAAAGTAAAATTAAGGCCTCCCCCCACATTGACTCCAAAGTCAAGTATTCGAGACAAACATATGCGAAATTATGTGACGTTCTCAAACTTAGTGGCTTTGGGTGGGACCATGTCAACAAAAGAATTGACGTGGATGATGAGGTGTGGAAAATCTACGAAGAGGTTACTTCAAATGCTTTAACGTAATAAGTTATATGTTAAGGCATTGGATCGTGTACTAAACTTGTAATGTTCGTGTAGGCGTCCCCGAAGAAGGCAAAAGAGATTGGTGGGAAGCGTTTCCCTTACTTTGAAGATTGGGAATTCCTCTTCGGAAAGGATAGGGCCAACGGGGAAGGAGCGGAGGTTCCTTCGGAAATGGCGCGAACGCCACAAAATGAAAACGATATCCCAAATGAACAAATTGAGGAGAATGAGGATTGCTACTATCCATACTTCGGTGAAGAATTTCATCACAACCCCACAAGTGGACTCACGGGGATTGATAATGAAATTCCTTTGGGATCGACACCTCCACTCTCCACACCTCCACTCTCCACGCCTCCGGTCTCCACACCTCCGGCCTCCACGACTTCTAACTCCGCACATCGTACGTCACTCCCGACGTCCACTCCCCGGACCTCCACACCTTCGGCCTCCACGACTTCAAACTCGGCACGTCGTACGTCACTCCCGACGTCCATTCCCCGGACCTCCACTCCTCCGGCCAACTCCGGAACTCAAAAGGGGAAGAAGAGGACACGGATGGGTGATGTGGGATCCCTTGCTGCAAGCATGGAGGTGTGGCTCGAAAAGAGTGATAGCCATATGGAGAAAATGACCGACGCAATGGGTTATTCGAACAAATTATCCGCTCGCCGCACACAAGTGCCTCTTGAGCTTGAGAAGCTTGACCTTACCGATACCCAACGATTTAGGTTAGGTGCCATCATTTGTGCGGCTGAGGAAAGGTTGGACCTATTCTATGGCATCAAAGAGCATCAAAAACAAGCGTGGGTTGAGGCCGTCCTGGATGGTCTCATCTTTGGTCCCGTTTAACTGTGAGGGGGAAGAAGTACAACTATTGGAAACAAGTTTTTTGTAGTGGCATGATCTTTAACTCTTATACGTATGGCCCATTTTTTGAAGTGGCCAATCGAAGCACTCCTATACATGTGGTCGCTTGTAAATTTAAGAGCCTTTTGTTCTACAAACAATGGTAGATAGCTCTTGTAATGTAATGTACGTATGGTGTCCAAACATTGGTACAATTAGGCTTTTGTACTGCTAAAACAATGTCTGTACGTAGTTTGATGGTCGTTCAGTTTATGGAAATGCATGTTAAGGCTTACTCATGTTGCATTGTACTTATGTTGTGGGAATAAACTGTTTGCATGGTTCTGTTTCACTGCTGCAGGTTTTGGGTGGCTATGATGAATCATTTCTGAGCCAAATGGGTTCAGTATTGTGCCTGCATATTGGTTCTTTTTGTTCATGCATGTGATGGCCACTATTGGTGGGTTAAAGCTGCAGGTTTTGGCCACTGTAGGTAGGTTAAAGCTGCAGGTTTTGACCACTGTAGGTAGGTTAAAGCTGCAGGTTTTTGCCACTGTACGTAGGTTAAAGCTGCAGGTTTTGACCACTGGTTTCTATATGTTTGTGTGTGTGCCCGTGATAAAATTAATCTGCACAGAAACTGAACCAAAACCTGCACTGCTTGTGTTTTATGGCTGCATGTCTGGATTCCTAATTTCTGCCTGTATGAGGAAGCCAAAACCTGCAGTTTTAAGTGAGTGGCTGTGATGTGAAGCCAAAACCTGAAACCTGTATGTGTAAGTGAGTGGCTGTGAGGAAAATTGCATAAGACACAATGGGGACTTAGGCGGGGCAACATGAGAGGGTCATTTGGCAACTCATGTTGCAGCCTAGTTCCCTCAACAAGTTGTGGACAACTCTGAGCCCAATGCCTTAATTATGTGCACAATTTGGTTCATTTAGTGTGCAGGTTTTGGTTCTGTTAGTGTGCAGGATTATGGTTCAGTTTCTGTGCAGTTTTTGGTTCAGTTAGTGTGCAGGTTTTGGTTCAGTTACTGTGCAGGTTTTGGTTCAGTTTCTGTGAAGGTTTTGGTTAAAGTTAGTGTGCAGGATTATGGTTCAGTTTCTGTGCAGTTTCTGTGCAGTTTTGGTTCAGTTAGTGTGCAGGTTTTGGTTCAGTTAGTGTGCAGGTTTTGGTTCAGTTTCTGTGAAGGTTTTGGTTCAAGTTAGTGTGTAGAATTAGGTTTAGTGTTCTGTGCAGAATTTGGTTGATTTAGTGTGCAGAATTTGGTTCAGTTAGTGTGCAGGTTTTGGTTCAGTTTCTGTGAAGGTTTTGGTTCAAGTTAGTGTGCAGAATTTGGTTTACTGTTCTGTGCAGAATTTGGTTCAGTTAGTGTGCAGGTTTTGGTTCAGTTTCTGTGCAGGTTTTGGTTCAATTTTGGTTCTGTTATGCCTCTCCTCATCTGTCTGCTAGAGTTTTGGTTCATTTTTTCCTCTGCTTGTCTGTTTCGTTCTGTTTTGGATCAGTTACTCCAAATGTGGGTTAGAGCTGCAGGTTTTGGCCACATTTGGTAGGTTAAAGCTGCAGGTTTTGGCCACTTTTTGTGGGAACTGCTGTCTAGTTAGTGGAGAATTGCTGTGATGAATTCTGTGCAGGTTTTGGGTTGATTTAGTGTGCAGAATTTGGTTCAGTTTCTTTCAAGGTTTTGGGTCAGTGTTGGTTCAGTTTGGGCTCTGCTTGTTCTCTGCATTTCTTTGTTCTCTGCATTTTTGGATTTGAGAGACCAAAACCTGTATGTGTAACTAACTGGCTGTGATGAAAATTGCATACGACACAATGGGGACTTAGGCGGGGCAACATGAGAGGGTCATTTGGCAACTCATGTTGCAGCCTAGTTCCCTCAACAAGTGGTGTACAAATCTGAGCCCAATGCCTTAATTATGTGCAGAATTTGGTTGAGTTAGTGTGCAGGTTTTGGTTAAGTTTCTCTGCAGATTTTGGTTCAGTTTTGTGCATAGGTTCTGTTTGTGCTCTAAAACTGCAGTGCTTGGTTCAGTTTTCTGGTTCTGTTTGTGCTCTAAAAGTGCAGTGCTTGGTTCAGTTTCCTGGTTCAGTTTGTGCTTTACAACTGCAGAAGTTGGTTCAGTTTGCTGCATGTTTTGGACACTGTTGTTGGGTTAAATCTGCAGGTTTTTGCCACTGATTTATGTGTCCGACCATGTGTGTGTGTCTGGCCGTGATGAACAAAAAACCTGCACAGAAACTGAACGGAAACCTGCACTGCTTGTGTTCTTTGTTTGGGTGGCTATGATGAAATCTTTCTGAGCCACAAAGTCTAAGGCTTTGGGTTCAATTTCTGTGCAGGTTTTGGGTTCAGTTTCTGTGTTGGTTTTGGTTCAGTTTCTACGGCTTTGGTGCCTGCATTTCTGAGTTTGGTGAGCATGTTTTCGTGCCTCTGTTCATGTGTGTGTGTGTGTGGCTGTGATGAAAATTTAAGAACACCCGTCGGGGACTTAGGCGGGGCAACATGAGAGGGTCATTTGGCAACTCATGTTGCAGCCTAGTGCCTTGCAATAGTTGTGTAAAAATCTGAGCCACATGTTTGAAGCTATTAGACTACAAAAGTCCTCATATCCATGGCTACATTGTTACTTGTGTCCTACTCTGTGTTCTAAGTGTGTCAATTGGCGATGATGAAATTTGAGCCAAATGCATTTATTTTGGTTTTCAGGTCTTTATTAGCGAATAAGAGGCATGTGATGGTTTATTCATTAGATATTGGGAGGTAATCCTCCTGATCTTTTTTGAATAACCCCTCATATGTCTCTCGATGATCAACGGAGACTTAGAATGTTATTTTCGAATAGATTACGGCCATCTTTTATCGTAAAGTTTGTGGTGACTTATAATGTTGTTTTCGAATAGATTACCCAATGACAGGTGAAGGAAAAGACTATTATTGGGTGGTTTTCGTTGGGCATGTGCCGGGCATCTATACAAGTTGGGAAGAAGCTCAACTCCAAGTGAATGGATACTCAGGAAGCATGGCGAAAAGGTACAAGACATTCGATGCAGCCGAAGAAGCATTGCTAAAGTTTCACGAGGAGAGCTACGCCCTGAAGAAGTTGGAAGGCAAAAATTTCACATCCACAAGTGCATTGTGAGTTGAACATCAAACCAATAGGTGCAAGACGTTTGTTGTATTTTTTTTCTTAGGTTTCGTAGGTTGTATTTTGTTGGCACTTATTCTCGATTCCGAATGAAGTTCTACGTTGCAAGATTATGTAAAATTAACACATTATGAACGCAGACAAGTTCTAATATATTTTAAATGAAGACGTTCCAACATTACATTCCAACATCATTAATTAACAGATACGACAAATGACACAACATCCATAGGTAATGCTATTTATTTGGAAAGCCATCTTGACCTACTCCTCGGGCTCCTCGGGAGGGGGAATAAAGCAAACACGCCAATCATCGAACAGTGGAAATTGAACATCTCTTGCCTCCCTAGCTTGTTTGTTAACCTAAGTCAAAATGGAAAAAATAAGAACAAAAAATAATTTCACCTATAAAAAGAATTAAAACACTTTATTAAGGCTTACTTGGAGGAATGCAGCCCAAACGTCGTCTTCAGCCACCACCTTGTTTTGACTTGCATCCCATTCAAACCCGGGATGCTCAAGTAGGTTCACAATGATGAAGCAAGTACGGCGCCACTTCTTTATCTTTGCTTCAATATGCCATTCCTCAATGCCAGCATCGGAAAAATCACTGTCCGTGAAACGTTTCAAGTATCTCGCGTAATGCGAACGAAAGTGTCCATCCGCGGTGGTCCACAATTGGGACTCCACCATTGATTTCAGTATCGAAATCAACTGGGTCTCCTCACCCTGGACCCATTGTGACGAGGAGGCGGACGATCAGCCATACAACAAAAATGAAATGTGAGACTTGTTTTGTAATTGAAATTTGTGAATGAGTTTGACAATGAATCAACTTGCTAATTATAAGCAAAATTTACCAAGCCAACAACCACATATCCACCATTCAATAACATATCCATCATTCACCATTCAACCAACTTTTACTCTCATTCTAACCCAAAATCATACTTTCCATTCAAACCTACCATAATTTGTCTTTTCTTTTTCAAAAAATTCACTTTCCAAATTAATTGAAAAATAAATACACCATTCATTACAAAAACGTTTTTTAATATAAATTTTTCATAATATACATTTTTTTTTTCATTTCATTTTTTATACTTTCAATTTTCCCAAATTCATTAAATATATTGATTTTTTAATTAAATATACTTATGTTCATACATAATCAAATTTCACACTGCACATGGGCAAAATAGTCATTTGACAGCTTTTCCCATCATCCACCCCTTCTTATCCCCCCCATTCTATACACCATCCAAACAACGTCAAATTTTATCCCCCTATTTAATACCCCATCCAAACAACATACTATTTTTCCCCCCTCCATAAACATCAAATCGATGTGGGCCAACCCATCAAAATTAATACCCCCTACTATCTTATCCCCCCTTCATATTTTTTACCCCCGATTTTTCCCCCGCATCCAAACGAGCCCTTATAACTAAATCTACACTGTATAGTATTGCAGGAGGAGTTTTTGTGAGGACGGCTCTGAATGTGACAAGAATATTCATTTATTTGTGAGATTCAAGTTTTGAAGTGATACAAGTGACATCTTATTTGGCACAATTCACAAGTCCTTTACAAAAATTTAAAATTCTAAACTTGCTCTATCCCATTAACAGCCATAAAATTATGAGAACATCTGCAAACATACTAGCGAATCCCTGTGCCTGAATCAAAGCTCGAAATTGATATTCAACAGATTAAAGAGGAAAAACTTTACCTCATGTTCTCAGGTTTTGTTTCCCCATAAGTAGGCCTGTCAACTGGCCGGATCCGATAAGACTTGGATCCGATCCGATAAGACTCGGATCCGATAGTGGTAATCCGAATCCGATCCGAAAAAATTGAATCCGATCCGAAAACTTTTTTACTTCAAAAATTTTAGCAAAAAAAAATTTATTTTCCAATAAAAAATAAATATTTTAAAATAAAAAATTTAAAATAAAAATACAACTTCTTAAACATTTTTTTTTCAAAATAAAAAATTTACTATTTTTTTTAAATAATTTAAATAATTTATAAAAAGTTTAAAAAAAATAAAGTTCGGATTCGGATTGATAACGGATTTAATCCGATCCAAATCTGATCCGATCCGAATCCGGATCATCGGATCGACGTTATCGGATTCGGATTCGGATCGGATTTTTCGGATCCGATCCATTGACAGGCCTACCCGCAAGCGTGCATCGGCAAATCCTTTCCTTGATAGGCCCTTTAATCTCTTCTTGATGAACTTTCCTTGATCGGCCCTTAATCTCTTCTTGATTAGGGGGCGACTATTCGCAATCCCGTATTTTCTCTCATAGCCCATTAAAAATTTTCGAAGATTATATTTCGGTAATTACATGTCGAAAATATGTTCAACCTTTGGTAAACAACTGCCGAACATACATTTCGGTAAATAGTTGTTGAAAACAAGATTATATTTCGGTAACTACATGTCGGAAATGTATACAACAAAAACAAGAAACATATATTTCGGTAATTGGATGCTGAAAATGTATCTCAATTTCGGTAACTAACTGTCGAAACATATTTTGATAGTTGGAAATTTTTAATGGGCTAATGAAGAAAATACGGGGCTGTGAATAGCCGCACCCCCTTGATTAATCAACGGTACTTAAGAGAGCTGTTACTTGCACCCCCGTGTCAGGCCCCTCCTGACACGGGCCCCCTTCAAATTCCCATTTTACCCCCGATTCCCCATGCTTTCTCTCTCTCTTCCCACTGTCTCTCTCTTTTATTTTATTTTTTGTTACAAAATTTTAAATGTTAATAACTTTTTTTTCACGTAATTTTTTTTAATAAATTTTATATTTTTGAAATCTACTCAACCAAACCTATCAAACGAGCCTAATATTGATGGTAAAATAATGTAAAACGGAAAAACTATATTTTTGTGGTAGTTTAAACTGTCTAAAGAGGTTGAAAAATTAAGTGTTCTAAATTTTAATCTGTTTGAACCGGTGGAAAGATTTTAATTTTTTGATCATTTTGTCCTAAATGGTCATAATTAAATTTTGACTCTAGAACTTCCGTTGATTAACCCTAAAAAAGTCGTAGAATCAAATATCTCTTTCAATAAGACTCTCGACTGTCGAGAAACCTGTCCATCATAGACTCTCGACTGTCGGAATCCATTTCATTTAATCTTTCAATAAGCCGAGCTGCCCTGTCGGATCGTGCTCCCTCGTCAGTATGCCTCTGGGCGTGCATGGACAACATACTCCAATGAGGGTGGATAGAGCTTAGCGGAATTGGTCTGTCCACAGAACGATAAAGTGCAATATCGTGAAAGCATGGCAATCCGTGTGTCCTTTTGATCTTACAAAAGCAAAGGCCGGCTTCGTTATTAGTGCATTGTGCCTGCTTATGGATCAAGTTCATTGCCTGTAATGAAATGCGGCCTCTGATTTCACTATAAATGCCTTCATGTAGATGTATGTGTCGTGAAATATTGAGAGATTTCTAGAACGATCCTTGAATATCTCCGAACTGACTGGTCAACATCTTTTTTATTTTCTAAAAAATGTTTGAACGCCTGCATCTTCAACGGCCAACTGGCCAACTGTTACAACTTTCAACCAATGGTGCTGTCACACCCCAAAATGAGAAGTGACCGGCCATGATCCACAAGACCAAAACTTGTAGAACATGTAGCCTAAAAAGAAATTTTACAAAAACTCCCAAGTAAAAATCCACCAATAGCCAACCATTTTTATTTATTCAGAACATCCACAACCAATAAATTCCACAAAAAGAATGGGTACAAAATCCCATGAACCCAATAATCTCCAGTGATCCAACAGTAATAAAAGAATCTGGATGTCTGACAAAATGATTCAATGCGGAAGCGATAAAATAAAACAATAAGCTAGGATGAGACACCCTAAGGAGGTCAACAAACGAAATCCCCAAGATGCCGCCAGAGTCCGTGCCTATATTCCCAACTTTCCTGAAAAAGAAGTTGGAATAAATCCGTCAGCTGACGAGCTCAGTGAGTAGTAAAGCATGTATAATAATACAGTTCCAAAACATGGCTAAAAATAGATTATTATGTTAACATATTTTGGCATACGAAGGCGTGCATCAAACCAACAAATAAGGCCATAAATCATTTACCAAATAGTCTCAATGGTGATCACAATCCAAACTCCAACAACAATGGGGAACCACAACCAATACCAAATAGTACCAAATGCCAGTGAATAAATGTCCCAAAATTGGATCCAATATCGAAACTTAGAGTCACCACGAGTAGGCAGCCCATGGAACTTTTCCCTAAGAACGATCCGGTCAAAAACAACCGTTGAGCATTAGGGTCACCGGCCTAATCCGGTTTCTTCCCTAATGGCCAGAGTCACCCGCACACAGAGGATTAATTTCCCTGGACTTCCAAAATATGTTCCCATCAATATCCACAAAGTTCTTACCAAAAGTTTATTCGAACAACAAATGGTTTCACCGATGCCGCATGCCAGTTTAATATGATCAAATATAAACAATATGTGTTTCCAATTTCAATCATAAAATTTCCAAAACAAGAATTTTAAGGAACACGGGGAAGTTCGAAAATACATAACATGCTTAACTACTCACCTGGGTCCAAAAGTAATGCAAGTCGAACACGCAAAACGAGACTATCCTGTACAAAAATAGAGCATACAAGTAACTAACTAATTTAAATATAATACTGACGACAGAAACTAGGAACACCACTGCTATAAAATTTCCCAAACCTAAACATGCCTTAAGTTTCCTAATCCAACAGTAACCACCAAAAATCCACCTAGCCACAAGCCCCTCCCAGATAATCACCTTGTTCACTAATAAATTACGTATAAGGCATATCTAACTATATCAGTCCAAAACCAATTATAGAGCAACTTCAAAATCCTTTCTTCATATCACCACCTCTTCACACAAATCCTCACGCACAGCCACGCACACAAATCACCTCCAAACTCCATGGTCCAATAGAATGATAGAAGAAAATAATTCTCGCAGAGAACTTTGCCCAAAACTCGAACGAAATCCATTTATCCCATCATTAACTCCACTAATCTACTCCCCCAATAAACCCAAGTTTTTCCATGACTGTGCATCTGTGCCGACCAACGGAAAAGAAAGAAACAGATTAAGAATTTAGCATTACCTCAGAAGATCACCCTAGATTCAATTGTACGGCTCTTTCTTCTTCTTCTTCTCTTTTTTTTTCTTTTTCCTCAGCGCTTAACTCCAAAGTAGAACCCTAATCAGCGTATAAACATGAGGCTTTAAGTAGTACTCTTAAAATCACCCACTACTCACGTTGTACCCTAAATTATAGCTAACTAATTAATTAGAATTTATGTAAACACATAGCAATATAAATTTACTTAATCTGACTTGCTATGAAATTCAATAATCCAACACGAACCACTAATTACCCAAAATCAATCTCATACTCCGAAGATTACAATCGTGACAAAAATACCCATAGCACTCGCAAAATAATTATTTGGAACCTAACCAGAACATACATATAATAAATGGCTACGTAATTAATTAAATATATAAAAATGCTCGGGCGTAACAGGTGCAATTAATTTTTTCCCAACTTTCAACCTTAATTTTTTAACCTTTTTATCCCAAAAATACGATAACCGATTTTTTGTTATTTTTTTATTTAATTAATAATGTTTATACTTTGTATCTTTTTTCTTTTTTATTTATTTAAAATTATTTTAATGTTCCGATTTGTAATCCGGTTCAATCGGTGGAAAGATCTTGTTTTTTTATCATTTTATTTTAAATGGTCATAATGAACTTTTGACCTCGTAAAATCAAATATCTCTTAGGGTTTATCAACGAGAGTCCTAAACTCAAAATTTAATTATGACCATTTAGGATAAAATGATTAGGAAACTAAAATCTTTCCACCGGTTCAAGCGGATTGAAATTTGGAACACTTGATTTTTTAACTATATTTTTTAATATATAAACTGTCTAAAAAGGTTTTAAAAAATTAAGTGTTCCAAATTTCAATCCGTTTGAACGGGTGAAATATTTTAGTTTTGTGATCATTTTATCCTAAATGGTCATAATTAAATTTTGACTCTAGAGCTCTCGTTAATTAACCCTAAGAGATATTTAATTCTACGATTTTCTTAGGGTTAATCAACGATAGCCCTAGAGTTTAAATTTAATTATGACCATTTAGGATAAAATGATCACAAAACTAATATCTTTCCAACGGTTTAAAATGATTGAAATTTGGAACACATTTTTCAACCTCTTTAGACAGTTTAAACTACGTACAAAATATAATTTTTCCGTTTTATGTTATTTCACCATCAATATTAGGCTTGTTTAATAGGTTTTGTTGAGTAGATTTCAAAAATATAAAATTTATTAAACAAAAATATGTGAAAAAAAAGTTATTAGCATTTAAAATTTTATAACAAATAAATCAAATAAAAGAGAGCGAGAGAGTGCTGAGAGAGCCAGAGAGAGAGAGAGAGGGGGTAAAAAAGAGGAAAGGAGGCCGGTGTCAGGGGGCCTGACACCGGGGGGGATTAGTAGTTTGCGTACTTAATTGAATCAAAACCTAATGAAGGAAGAAATTTAATTAGTTTATACTGCCTCAAAACCTGATGAATAGAAATTCTATCTTACGGCTTAGATTGCAACAAATTAAAAAAAAGCCCCAATCTATAAAACTCAAAAAGGAAAATCAATAAAACATAAGCAAAACTAGACAATATTCACTGTTATGTAAATTTACATTTATTCCTTAGCTTGCCTTATTTTCGTGACGTCCTTCGTAATTTTAAAGGTGAGGAAATCATTGACATTCAATTTGTGGTTCCTTCTCCGAGTTGTTTAAAGAAAACGATGTGTCTTTAATTTCCTGGATATTGTTTTCGTATAATAAATACATTCTAGATATTTTCATTTCAATTTTAAGAGGAAAGTCCACTTTCACCCCCTGTGGTTATCGCCATGTGCGGATATCCCCCTTATGGTTCAAAACTGACCACATAACCTACCTGTGGTTTTGAAAATGTGCGGATAAATCCCCTGCCGTCATATTTTCATCCATATTAACGGACACAACATTAAAATACCGTTATACCCCCATCACGTCCCTTGATTCTTCTTCTTTTTTAAATCTAACCACACCATCCCGTATACCAAAAATTGAATCCAAACCATTGATATTGTAAATTTTGACGAGTACTACGTCTATGCCAAAATTCAAGTCAATCTAAAATGAAAAGCTCATGGTCAAATCGATTTTATTATGAAATTAAAATTTCAAATTTGAATTTACTAAAAATTAGATCACTGGGTTATTGATGCCTGATCGAGATGATTTTTTACAGAGATACTCTATTTTTTATTTAATACATTATGAATGACTTAGATTACATTCTAGAGGTGTGTGAGATACACATCCGTTAATATGGATGGAAAACATGACGGCAGGGGATCTATCCGCACATTTTCAAAACCACAGGTAGGTTATGTGGTCAGTATCCGCACATGACGATAACCACAAGGGGTGAAAGTGGACTTTCCTCCAATTTTAATGTATTATATTGGGTTGAGTTGTACGAAACTGCAAAATGATGTTGTATCTATGGTGAAAGGGGATCTGCTTAATGAATGTTATCCTTGAAAGATCCATGTATCATCATTGCAATTACTTTTGATCGGCCACCGATGAGGGTTTGGTCCAGTGGCGGAAACTCAGACTCGGTTGAATAATGCTTCGATTTGAGTCCTCATAACTCTTTATTGGAGCTAAACGCACATATTAAGATCACTTGAATAAGCTGAGACTTTAGCTTTGGTTCCGACACAGGTGCCCGTGGAGTCCCTTATGAAAATAGTAGTGTGACGGGACAATATTTCCTGACAGGATTAATGCAGGTCATAAACCCCAGAAAGTTGCTTTTGATCCGACAGATCGTTATGGCCACCATCGGTGGTGGGTGCAGAAGGGCTCATTATTGATACGTCAATCTATCACTCGACAAGTCCTGGTCTGTTTCAACTTTGTCAATCTATCACTCGACAACGTTGTTCTTCGCCAAATATGACTAGGCACAACCACACAACACTGCCAAACTAGAAATAACCCATGCATTACACGGGACTGCACGGGAATTTTTAAGCTGGCAACAACCAGAGAGTGACAGGCACGTGGGGCCCACTATGGTCATAATGACCTGTTGTGTGGTTGCTCACACTAGATGATGGTGGGCGCGATGACTAGTTCGGGGGATATGCTACCCACCCTCCATATCTTCCTCGCAAACAATCTCCATGAAGAGCTTAATCGTCATCATTGATCACACATCCGAAGCATTCTTTCCCAGCGCTCCCTGTACCTATGCCTGGTATGTAAGGATACCAAAAACAGTACACAAAGAAAGTAAGATGCATTTATACTCCATATAATACATGCTTCAAATAGAATGCATCATTTGCAAGTGCAACCCTCTGGTTTTGGACGGGTCGTTTGAGAGTATGTTCATTCAGGTAATGTAAATTAACACAACTAGTACGGACAAACGAACGTTAAAAAAGCAAACACCGGGGAAGAAAACTAACATACTGATATCATCTCCTATTCCTCTTCTTAAATCTAAGAAACAAGTCTCTAATGGCATGCAATTTCTTTGCGACAATGTTCATTGGAATCCGTTCACTAGGTAGTGAATCAGAACATGAAAGTCCAATTCTCAGCACTGAAACCATGCAGTCCAATACCATTCCACTTCTAGCACTACTGCTCTGGGGATCTCCATCATTGATTATAGATCTTTCTTCCATTCTCCCGTCTTGGTTATCACGATCAACCTCCTCCTCCTCTTCCAAGAGCAATGATCGGTCTACTATTTCCCTAACACGTTCAGGCAAACCCATTGAAACAAAGTCGCAAATACTGAGTCCATCTTTGAAGATGTCATCAGTTGGTCTCTTTCCAGTAAACATCTCCAACAAGAGAATCCTGTAGCTGTAAACATCTCCTAGCGTGGACACTTGGGACCCCATACCATTTTCTGAAAGGAAGAAAATAGGAAAATAATTACAAGTGTAGTACAACCAGAATTATGCTGTGGGTTATCAGTAAATAGAAATCAATGGCAGCAAGATTGAATAAACAAGATACCTGGAGCAATGTATCCAATAGAACCCTTTAGCCCCACAGATATGTTTTGCTCATTCGAAAGATCATTCGCTGCTTGAATAAGAAACCTTGCCAATCCAAAGTCGCCGACATGGGCTGTCATATCATAATCCAACAGCACATTGCTGGGCTTTAGGTCACAGTGCACGATTGGTATCTCGCAATGATGATGGAGATATTCCAATGCAGAAGCAACGTCAATAGCTATGTTCAATCTTTGGATAAATTTTAGACTCCTATTAGCTTCATTTTCCTCATCAGGTCCCGGATGGAGCCACTGTTCTAGGCTTCCGTTGCACATGAACTCGAGTACTAGAGCTTTGAAGTCATTACCTTGTTGATCAACACTCGAACACGTGCTTATGATCTTAAGGAGATTCCGATGTCGTATATTCCTCAAAGCATTGCATTCATCCATGAAACTCTTGGAAGCACCTTGCTTTTCAAGATTTAGTACTTTGACAGATACAACTGCACCATCACCGCCAAGAATTCCTTTGTACACAGAACCAAAACTACCTGTACCAATCAAATTTTCCTCAGAAAACCCATTGGTTGACATAGCAAGTTCCGTGTAAGAAATTCCCCGCTGCCAATCCTGTGTGGAGAATGCAGCTAAAGATTTCTTGTTTGATTTTCTAATCACATAACAAGCAGTCAAAGAGCACAGGAGTACGCCCAAAATAACACAAGTAGTTACAGATATAACTACATTGGGAGCAAGAAATTTTCTCGATGATTTCTTGTCAACTTGAGAACAAAAAGGCAAATGCAAGTCTGAAATGCCTCCACATAGCTTATTATTCCCGACTATAGAAATTGCGCTGAAATTTCCAAAAATCCCTTCAATTGGAATTTGGCCCTCCAAATTGTTGAAAGAAAGATCGAGTTTCTTGAGCAACAAAAGCTTCCCAAGAAACTCTGGGATATGCCCGGACAAATTATTGCGTGAAAAATCTAACTCTCCTAAACCTCTTAAAGCTTTCAGTGATTCGGGAATTGTTCCTTGTAGGAAATTACCACCCAAATTCAAACGCTCCAAACTTATACAACGGCTGAGACTGCTAGGAATTTCACCCGACAATTTGTTAACGGAAAGATCAAGCTCCATGATGTTAAACAAGTTACCCACTTCAAATGGCAAAGAACCAGTGAAAGAATTATGAGACAAGACCAGAGATATCGAAAGCGAAGAGAGACCAATGATTTCTTTCGGTATGGGGCCACTCAGTTTGTTACTACTAAGGTTCATTACCTGCAGTTTACTGCAACTTCCAAGGCTTGGAGGAATACTTCCTTCTAGCCTATTCTCCTCCACAAAGAGCCTCGTTAACGATGTCAAGTTACTGAGGGAGGATGGAATCAGCCCCGAAAATCTGTTGACTTTCAAATCTAATACTGCTAATTGTCGAAGCGTTCCAACACCATCGGGAATACTTCCATTCAAGTAGTTCCCGTCCAACTCCAAAAGGGTCAAATTCACGAGGTTTCCTACCCCATTAGGAATGCTCCCATATAACATTTTTTTTTTTGATCGGCAAAAGATGAATTTTATTAAAATGGGGAAAGGGGGAGGGGATCCAACAAAATGTTGGAAGATACATCACAAGGGCAAAGCCCAAATCACCCAACGGTCTACAAGGGTCCAAATCTAATAAGACAATAAAGCCCGACCCAAACCAGATAAAACAACAAACAGCACCAGAACAGCCAAACCCGGTCCAAACCTGGACCGGCCCACCCTACCCATCCCACAGAACCCTAACTACTACGGCCACTCCACCCGTACAAACCACCGGCGATCCGCCTCGCCGTTAAGCCGAGCCAATCTCTCCCGGATGTAGAGATCGGCGGCAGAGCAAACCGGCCTACAGAGAAGCAACCGCAGCAGTCAAGGTTAGGGGAACAACCACCACCGACAGCCGTACCACTCCAGCAACACCCCAGCAACACAGACTCCAAACGGCACAAGCAGCAACCCAGAAGCAGCGATATGGCAGTCCCTCGCCCGATTGAAAGCTCCGAATGATCGCCGACCGGACTTCGGCACACAAAGCGATCAGAACCCTCAGCCATGGGGGCTGTATCCACCCCACCACCACCGGATAGAGACCCACACCGATTGACGCCCCATCTTCACCGATCTTTTGAAATATGAACACCTGCAAAACAAACATTAGAGAAAAAGACTAGCTACACCAAACCCCCACACCACCGCTCACGCCGCCCACCAACACCGCCAGATCCAGAACCGCCAGACCCACCTCCAAACGGCCACCGAACTCGAGCCACCCTACGTCGCTAGACAGCCGGAGGAAGCCAGGGAGACCACCGGTAGGAGGCGACGGCAGCCGCCTCACCCTCCACACAGAGGAGGGCGGCGGCCCGAGAAAGAGCAGGAGAGAGGAAAAGTAAAGGGATCGAAACTGGAAGGAGAGAGGAGAGAGGAGAGAGAGATTGCGGGAGGGAGAGGAAAGAGGAGACCGGGGGAGGAGGGAGGAGCGCCTCCCCCCCCCGGTGGCGGCGGCGGCTGCAAGGAGCCCTAGGTTTAGAGAGAGAGAGAGAGAAAAAGTTAGAGAGAGTTCTGTTGTGTTTCAGATTGAATCCAGTGAGGAAAGTGAGATTTCCTACGGAAGGTGGAATGGAGCCAAACAGATTTTGTGATTCCAAGTTCAAAATCGTGACTCTTCCATTGGTAGGATTGCATTTAACACCTATCCAATGGCAGAAATGAAGGGAATCATTCCAAGAGGGCATGATTTGAAATGGGTCTTGAGTTATGTGATTCTTGAAATCAAGTAAAGCAATTCTATCAGTCTCATTGCCAGAAGTACTACCGGAAGCTATTGCAGATTCCAGGCCTGATATCAAAAGCACAAGAAGAATTCGGGAAAAGAGATGAGAAGGCTCCATTGTGTTTGTTTCGAATGAACTTTGTGATATGTATAAACAAATTTGTGAACTGAGGAAAAATAATAGTCCTTTGTGATGTCTCTTTCTTGGCCCAGATAATTTGTTAGTTGGTTGGAATGACTGAGAGAGGTACTTGGTTTCGAGTATTCCTAGAGATATTTTTTAAGCAATGAAAGAGGTTGGTGGTGCAGTTGAGTTTCAATGCGTACCTTGATTTTTCTGAAAGTCCTAATGTAAGATTGTGAAACCTCAGCAATCACTTTCACAGTTACATCCATTGAAGGAGGCTGGGTGGTCACCATTTTCCTTTTAAAAGTACCCATTCAGACTAGCTGTTAGAATTTGAAGTTTCATGTAATTTCAAAATGTGCCAGAAAAAAAAAAGAAAAAAAAAGAAAAAGGCCAGCTTAATCTTAGGAGGCAGAGGAGCTAGCAGAGACAAGGGTTGTGATCCAATGAATAGTATCCTCTTTCCTGACTAACTGATTTCTTGTCATAGTGCACTTCTTTTGGTCAAAGTCATTTTATACTGACTGGTGGAAGATCCACTATAGCATGTTTGTAATTTCATTAGTCTACTTTTAAAGTTTCTAACCTCTCTAGTCCACTAGCCTAATAAAACTATTCGTAGGACAACAATACACATTCTATATAACTACAGAACTACTCATAAAGAGAGGACCCCTAACAAAAAATCTCCCAAAACATTTGTAGATATGGAGCACTCCTCTCTCTCTCTCTTCAATTGTTCAACCCCCGTACGGCTCCCAGAGGAAGACAAATCGATCTACCACAGAACCGACGACTTCATGATGTCACGCGGCTGTCACGATTGTGATTGTCACACCCCAAATCCGGGAGCATGTCCAGCCATGTACCATGAAACAATTATGGGACACAAAGTCTAATTAAAAATATTTTTAGCAACTTGAAACAAGTAAAAACTATATATTTTATTAAAGCAAATGTGCAAACCCAAAACCAATATTTTTTCATAGCAAGATGGCCACAATATCCGATATTCTCCAACTCCAAATTCCACATGAACTGCCAATAAATAAAAGTGCTGAAGCTAATAAATAAAAGTACGGAAGCTTTTTGACAATGGAAAAGACATAAAAATGTAGATGTCCTAGAGGTCCAAACAGAAGGTCCCGACAATGCCACAGAGTCCATTACAATGCTCCATGTACTATCCTGGAAAAAAAGGTAGAATAAATCCGTCAGCTGACGAGCTCAGTGAGTAGTTAAACATGCTAGGATAAAGAATACAACGTGGCATACTTCCAACAAAAGATTATTGTGGGCTCCAAAGAAATGGTTGATAGGCGCGTAAATGTTCACATTAGCGCCCCCTAATTTATCTTTGTTAAGTCTTTTTAATATTGTTACTCGGAATTTAATGCTTAATTTTTGTGTTGTAGGTAGTTGGAGGGTTTGATACAAAAAAGCGCAAAGTTAGAATATTAAATGGTGTTTGAAGCTGGACCATTTGAAGGTTAATATGGAGTGAGGAGTTTATGCACTAAACTTAAGTACTCCAGTATACGGCATGAGTACTGGCAAACATAACTTGCAAATCAATTGGTAGGCCCAATGTTTATTACTCCATGGTTGATTAACTGGTGGGGCAAAGTGAAAGAATAGGGCCTAAGCCAATATTGGAATAGGCAGTTAATGTGGCCCACGGTTGATTAACTTCATGGCTGATTAATTCTCGGCAGCTAATGTGGCCCACGGCTTACAAGGACAGCAGAGGAATAGGGTTTTATTTTATTAAGAGGCAACAGCTTATAAAAGGAAAAAAAGAACAGACGGCGGGGCATCACGACTTTTCCTTTGTTCTGTAGTTTAGTTTTCGTTGGAGTTCTTTTTCCTTTCAAGTTTTGAAGCTCTGTTTAATTACTCGCATTCCGGTAACTTATTTTAATTTCCGTTTTTAATAAAAGTTGTTCGTTTGTTCTTGTTTGGTTTGGATCTCTTGTTCATTTTCTTTGTCCAGTATTAGAAGCATGATTAATTCTAGGGTTTTATTCCTTTTATTTTTAATAATGAATGAGTAGTTTTTCTGAGGTTTGGTCGCTGGGTAAAGGCGCGTCGCGACCCAATTAGGATTCGTCTCGCAATTTTTCCGTTCATTGATTTAATTAAATAATCTTAGTTGGTGAAAACTACGTTCGTTGGACGAATCCGAGGCATTGTCGGGACTCATGTGAGTGGGAACGGGGGACCAAAACCTGTTCGCCGCTGTGTACGGGACCGGCAACCTTAGGACTCGCATCCTTCGGAGTTTCCAAATTCTCCCTAATTTTAACCGTTTTTAGAACTTTGAAAAGCGAGCGGATTCTGATTGGGTAGCGAGCGCCGGATTCCCGATAACCGTGCCTCTCTTTTTGATTATTTGAGCAAGTTATTTGTTAGTATTAGTTAATTAATCAACTAAAAGACAAGGGGTGGCTACCTAAGAGCCAGTTTAATCATTAACAACCCGAGTTTTTAAGCAACACACATCACCGTCTCTGTGGATTCGACTCCGGACTTACCGGATATTATGCTACGTCGGTCTCAGCCCTACGCTTGGGGCAACCCATTATTTTAGGTCTAGGAATCGGTCAAGCATTTTTGGCGCCGTTGCCGGGGACGGTAATGTGTGTTAAGAATTCGGGTAGTTATTTTTTTATTTTTAATTCTTTATTTTTTTTTAATTGTTAAAAAAAAAAATGGCTCATTTTGCTAGGTGCTATGGAGGTTATGCAAACCAATTTGATCTTCCTATATTTTATGGTTTGGCCTCAGAAAATCCTTTTACGCATGTTCATAAACTTGAGGAGGTTTTTGCTAGCGATGAAGTGGCTCTTTTACATGTATTCCCAGCATCTTTGCGTGGTAGTGCTCAAGATTGGTTTAATTTTTTGAGTCCAAAATTGACATGGCTTGAGATTGTGATACAGTTTTTCAAAACTTTCAATCCCTCATATGAGACTCATATGCTTTTGCAAGAACTATCACATTTCTCTCAACAAGATGATGAGTCTTTGTCACAGTGTTGGGAGCGATTTAAAAATTGCGTATTCTCTTGGTCGAGTTTTAATTGTGAGCTTGGCAGTCTTCTGGTTATCTTTTGTCGTAGTTTAAATCCTAAGCCATGCCAGGTGGATTTTAGGTCTACTGATGAATTCCTTGATAAAAACCCTGAAGATGCTTGGGATTACTTAGATGAATTAACCCAAAAGCTCCAATTTTGTGAGTTGACTGAAAGTTCTGAGGATACCAATTCTTGTGGGAGGGAAAAAGAGGAAATAGAGCCGCCTTATTTTGATCAATTAGCTGATTCTCTTTCTTGCAATCAAGTTGAAAATTTTCAAGTGAGTAATTCTTGTGTATTAGAAGATGAAACAACAGAGCCACTTGGAACTAACAAAATAGTTGGTTCACCTGAAGTGCAACAGTCTTCTCGAGAGCATTCTAGTACACTTGAGATGGATTTTCATGACGCGACTCCTGAGGAGTCGTTGCCAATAAATGTGCAAAGTCCATTTGTTCTTGATGATCAAATATCCCCAGCCATAGATGTTGATGTCATCACTCCTATTGAGCATCCACCATTGCAAAAGTTTGTTAAGTTAGAACAAATTGATTTTCTTGGTGTTGATAATTTTAATGTGGTTTATCATCCATTTTTCTTAAAATTCATCAACAACTTGAAAGTTAATTTGGTTGGGAATATGCAATTGGTAGAATTTAAATTTCAAACGCGGCTAAGGCAATTAAGATATTCTAAGTATTTGGTTTTGTGGCATGGTCGCGTACAATTTTTAACGGAATGCTTGAAGTGGGGTGAGATGTTGATTTTGATTGCTCTTCGTAGTGTGATGAATGGTTGGATTTCACGTGATGGGAGTGAATGTCATTAACTTTTTGTATAGTTTTTTTTTTTCCTTCTTAGATTAGCTACTTTTATTTTATTTTATTTTTGAGGACTAACATTGCAGGATGCTTCGTTCAAGTTGGGGGGTCTTCTTCCCGCAATATTATTTCTTGCATAGTTCTCCGTTGCGAGGTGATACCTTTCCCTTCTTTTTCTTTTATGTCCTATTTTTGTTCTTGCATTCAATGAGGACATTGAATAGTTCAAGTTGGGGGGAGGGATCACTTTGTTCTTTATTTTGTTAGATTCTATATAAAAAAAAGAGGAAAAAAAAATTTTGAAAATTAAAAAGTTTGAAAAAATACTTGTTGGATCTTTTCTACTTGAGACTTGGAGATTGCGATGTTTACTTGTTGGTTGCTTGTGCTGAGAATCTGTAGGCATTCCTTGAATATTTATGTTGCATGGTAGTTCTTTTGCTAACTTGGCGATAGAAATTTATCCTGGCATAAACTCTTAGCATCTTTGCACTGCACATTTCTTGGACCTTGACTGCTTGTGAGTTGTGACTTGAGTGCTTTCAATGGCTAGATTAGTGGAGACTTATGCCCATGTGAGCTTTAGTGCCTTACCTTTCTTTGGAGTGGTGTCACATAAACTCTTCGTTTGTCGTAAAAAAAAGAAGAAGGCTTAATCGTTGTTGATCTCATTATCTTTTGTCTTCAAGTGTTGAGACTTAATATATGCCTGTTATTTTATACTTTGGGTTTGGACCATTACTTGGTTGTATTGCCCCTAGGAGAGGATAATAGGCCATCTTTGCTAATTGAGCCGGTTCGTTTCTTTTTCTTAAATACTTATCCTTGCGAGCCCCATTGAGCCTCTTGCATGAGCCTTTTTCTTGTTAAGCTTCACCAACCATATTGTGTCTTGAGAATGACAAGTTAATCACGTGAGGGTTAATTTTGAAGAGAATGGAGGAAGTGTATTTGAGAAAAATGTGCTTGAATTGTGGTGTGTTCTTCCCCAATGTTAAAAATTGAGAAAATAGCAAAAAAGAAAAAAAAATAGAACTTGAATAAAAAGGGGGAAGACATCCATACATTTGTTTGAAGAAAGAAGCGTGTGAACTTCATAGGGGAATTTTGTGAAGGGTGAAAAATAAGAGGCGGAGTTGAAAAGAATGATAAGAGGGTGCATATTGTTATACTTGCCCTATGTTGTTTTAGCCTATTCTTTAGACACTTGCTTATGATTTATCCTAACCTTTGAAGTATTTTTCCTTACCCAACGACATAACCAAATAAAAGCCCTATTTGATCTTAGGGGCAATGGGTTGTGGATCGATGGATAGATAGTCTTTAATGCTTGACATTCCTTTCATGAGATCATGTGTCTACCTTAAAAAGCTTTCTCTTCATGTCTAAAGTGTGCAGGGTACTCTGATTCTTTATTGCATAACTTCCGCCCGCACACTTTGAGAGTTTATTGAATGCACCTTGTTTCGAGCGTTTTCTTTTGTTGAGTGCATGACACGGTGAGAATTGAAGTCGAGACTCGGTCCGGAGAGAGTACTTGATTGTGGTTCACTTGTGGTTAAGGTCCTTGCTCACACACGCTAAGCATGGGTGCCATGATTTATTTCTATGTTTTGATAGCCTCCAGAACTATTTTTCGCATATGCTATATTCTTGGCATTGGCATATCAATGAGTTGCATTGCAGGTTTTTGGGTTACAAGTAAAGGGATCCGCGGTGTTTTGTGGGTGATCACTGCTGAAAACCCTCACGAGACTTCACTCGTCCTACCGGGGCCGCCTGGGGGTTTAAAAGAACTATCAATTTTAATTTATTTTCTTTAGTTGCTTTTTGATTTCTTTGCTCGGGACTAGCAAAGTGTAAGTTGGGGGGTGTGATAGGCGCGTAAATGTTCACATTAGCGCCCCCTAATTTATCTTTGTTAAGTCTTTTTAATATTGTTACTCGGAATTTAATGCTTAATTTTTGTGTTGTAGGTAGTTGGAGGGTTTGATACAAAAAAGCGCAAAGTTAGAATATTAAATGGTGTTTGAAGCTGGACCATTTGAAGGTTAATATGGAGTGAGGAGTTTATGCACTAAACTTAAGTACTCCAGTATACGGCATGAGTACTGGCAAACATAACTTGCAAATCAATTGGTAGGCCCAATGTTTATTACTCCATGGTTGATTAACTGGTGGGGCAAAGTGAAAGAATAGGGCCTAAGCCAATATTGGAATAGGCAGTTAATGTGGCCCACGGTTGATTAACTTCATGACTGATTAATTCTCGGCAGCTAATGTGGCCCACGGCTTACAAGGACAGTAGAGGAATAGGGTTTTATTTTATTAAGAGGCAACAGCTTATAAAAGGAAAAAAAGAACAGACGGCGGGGCATCACGACTTTTCCTTTGTTCTGTAGTTTAGTTTTCGTTGGAGTTCTTTTTCCTTTCAAGTTTTGAAGCTCTGTTTAATTACTCGCATTCCGGTAACTTATTTTAATTTCTGTTTTTAATAAAAGTTGTTCGTTTGTTCTTGTTTGGTTTGGATCTCTTGTTCATTTTCTTTGTCCAGTATTAGAAGCATGATTAATTCTAGGGTTTTATTCCTTTTATTTTTAATAATGAATGAGTAGTTTTTCTGAGGTTTGGTCGCTGGGTAAAGGCGCGTCGCGACCCAATTAGGATTCGTCTCGCAATTTTTCCGTTCATTGATTTAATTAAATAATCTTAGTTGGTGAAAACTACGTTCGTTGGACGAATCCGAGGCATTGTCGGGACTCATGTGAGTGGGAACGGGGGATCAAAACCTGTTCGCCGCTGTGTACGGGACCGGCAACCTTAGGACTCGCATCCTTCGGAGTTTCCAAATTCTCCCTAATTGTAACCGTTTTTAGAACTTTGAAAAGCGAGCGGATTCTGATTGGGTAGCGAGCGCCGGATTCCCGATGACCTTGCCTCTCTTTTTGATTATTTGAGCAAGTTATTTGTTAGTATTAGTTAATTAATCAACTAAAAGACAAGGGGTGGCTACCTAAGAGCCAGTTTAATCATTAACAACCCGAGTTTTTAAGCAACACACATCACCGTCTCTGTGGATTCGACTCCGGACTTACCGGATATTATGCTACGTCGGTCTCAGCCCTACGCTTGGGGCAACCCATTATTTTAGGTCTAGGAATCGGTCAAGCAATGGTTTCAAATAATGAAGGTTGATGGTCCAACGAATATTATCAACAAACTGAATATTGAACAAAGAGATCAACAGCTCAACAAAAAGTATCCACAAGATGAATAATAGATTAACGAATAGCAACAATAATAATTGAATCACCACAATAAGGGAAATATTTTGCCACTCCCTTTTTTTTTTAACAGCACTCCTCTTCAAGTGTATTTTTGCACTAAAAATACACTTGCAGGGGAGTGCCGTTAACAAAAAAGGGAGTGGCAAAATCAGCAGCCCACAATTATTATACCAAACAATGTGTCAAATAATATCCGAAAGACGAACAACGGAAACGGAAGTATAAACCAGTATAAACCAGAGTGGGAACCATAACTGCCAATTTCCAATTACGTACCAATTACCAAATGCCAAATATTTTCTCAGGGCTTAGTCCGTTGGATCCAACACCGTACTTAGAATCATCACAGGATGGCACTTGGGACCTTTTCTCTAAGCCGATCCGGAATAGGGTCACAGGATATTTCACAAGTCTTTTCCCTATCCGTTGAGCACTAGAGTCACAGGGTATTTCACAAGTCTTTTTCCTAGCGGCCAAAGTCACCACGATATTTCACGGGTCTTTTCCTTGGACTTTCACAAATTAATATAAACATAATCCATGGTCCCAAACACACACAACAACGGTGAACTGGAGTCACCTGCACTAGGATTATTCCCCGTGTCATTGCATAGTCACAATAATATGATGGAGTCAACGAATCGACGACAGCAAAAATAAGGGCAATCGATCAATCACAAATATACTCAAATAACCTTGTATGCCCAAGGGTACGCCAATTGTCAATAATCATGAGAGCAACGAATAAAAATATTATAAATTTGGTGTTTCAAGGTTGGTGGGAGGTAACAAATTTGTAGATATAGAGAAAGTGAATTTGAAAATTGGATTCTACTAGTGTTTGGTGTTGGTTACCTCTGCTAGAGATGCTCTAACCATCACATTCATTACCTTTGTCATTCGTTTATCCACGTGAATCACTCCCCTAAAAGAACTCCTTGCTCCATTGTGTTTGTGTTTGTTTCGAATGAAGTCCTGATGTCAGGACTAAGGCTCCGTTTGTTTTGATGTAAAATATTCTACAATGTAAAATAGTTTTCATGTAAAATGATTTTGCGTGAAATGTTTGTTTTTACTTGTGTTTTCCGTTGTTTGGTTGGAGTTAAAAATATTTGTAAATGATTTTGACTAATCACAATTGAAGAGAGAGAAGTATAGAGACTTTGTAGAGAGACACAGAAATTGATATGGAGAGAGAGAGAGAGGGAGAGAGGGAGAGATTCCTCCTGTTGGTGGACCATTGGGGTCCAATTTCGGAAAGGGAAACAGCTATATAGCTACTGGACACATCCCAAACTTCATGTCCAGACAAAGGGAAAACAACTTACCGTTATTTCCTAGGTAAGTCATTTTACGCTGAATGGTGGAAAATAATTTACACCGGAAAATATTTTCCTTGTTCCTTGTCCACCAAACACCGAAAAATAGGTAAAACATTTTTGTGGAAAATATTTTACGTTGAAACAAACGGAGCCTAAATACAAAATATATTTGTCAAGTCTTTGCCCACAGATAATTTATTATGGGGTTGTTCAGTCTTTCCTATAGAGTATTTTCTGAAACACCTGCAAGCGTATGGGTTCCAATTTGAAAACAAGCTCAACTTGATGGAAAGAGTTCAAAATTGAAAGGGACGTAAATGTTGAGTGTTACTCTTTAATTTGGCTGCTAAAATGTTGCAAGCAAAGAGAGGATCAGCATTTGTTGGTACACAAATAATAAGTCTACAACCACACCAAACACATGTCCATTTAGACAGTCACACACAACTCATTTGGGTGTGGTTGCAGTATTCTTGGATACAAAAATGTTGTAACGAACGCTATGAATGCAAGCTAAGAACGAGAAATTGAATACTAAACAAGAAATCACAAAGACACAAGATATACGTGGTTCCCCAAGATGGGTACGTCCACGGGCGAGGAGAGAGAGGATTCACTAACCAACGTGAAGAAGAGATACAAAGAGCCGGCTGTAATCCGTAACTCTAGAAAGGCCACAATATGAGAGCCCAAAAGATAATCTATAGAAGTCCCCCAAAAGCCTTATTTATAATAGGCTACAAAAATGGGAACAACATAATTAACCAATGTGGGACTAAAGAATACAAGGCATTCCCAACAATTCTCCACCTTGACTTGAATTCCACTGAACCAAATCACCAAATATAGCTCTCCCCTTCTAACCCCTCACTCGCCAAATGCCCCCGAGGGGCAATCAACTGCAAATACCAAGCAAGCCCAAGCAATGCTTGAACTTGGCAACCGGAACCGGTTTAGTCAACATATCTGCTGGGTTATCTGCTGTACCCACTTTCTTCACCTCAACTTGCTTCTGTGAGATGATATCCCGAACGAAGTGATACCTGACATCGATATGCTTGGTCCTCTCATGATACATCAGATTTTTAGTCAAATGTATAGCACTCTGCGAATCACAAAATACTGAACTCACACCCTGTGCAAGACCAAGCTCACAAAGCAAACCTCTCATCCATAATGCCTCCTTCACAGCTTCAGCAATGGCCATATACTCCGCTTCTGTTGTAGACAGCGCGACTGTAGCCTGTAAAGTAGCTTTCCAACTAATGGCACTTCCGGACAGAATAAAGACATAACCTGTCAAAGACCTCCTCTTATCGTGGTCACCGGCAAAATCCGAATCAACATAACCAACAGCATGATCACCAGAATTGGCAACCCCAAACAATAGACCAACACCTGCAGTTCCGCACAAATACCGTAGTATCCATTTCACAGCCTCCCAATGTGCCTTTCCTGGACGCCCCATATAACGACTAACGACACTAACTGCATGTGAAATATCAGGACGAGTACATACCATGGCATACATAAGGCTCCCAACTGCGCACGAATATGGAACCTGAGACATCCACTTCTCCTCATCCTCCGACTGTGGTGACAACTCAACTGAAAGTCGAAAGTGTGCTGCCAAAGGGGTACTGACTGGCTTCGAGTTCTCATTGTAGTCAACACCCTCTTTTTGGCTGTATCCTTTCGCCACTAGCCGAGCTTTGAACCGAGCGTCTTCTACCCCTGGAATACCTGGTTTGCGCTTGAAGACCCACTTGCACCCAACAATCCTCTTCCCTTTCAGCGGTTCTACTAACTCCCATGTCTGATTCTTCTGAAGAGACTCAATCTCCTCATTCATAGCAACAAACCACTGTGCAGACTCAGTGCTCGAAACAGCTTCCGTATAGCTTGAAGGCTCCTCATACTCAACTGTCTCAGCAACTGATAAAGCATAGGCCACCATCTCAGAATAAGCCGAATACCTTTCAGGAGGCCGAATCTCCCTCCTTGGCCTATCTTTAGCAATAGTGCGTGGTTGCTCAACTAACGCATCAACCTTTGTGTCTGAACTCTTGAACTCCTCTTCAATTGGCTTCTCAATGTGCTTCTTCCCTGAGTCGAAAGATTCACTCAAAAACTCCACCTGCTTTGGAACACTCTGTTCCTGAACTGTATCATCAACCTCAAACGGAGTCTTACACTCAATAGCAGTCGACGGAGACCTGTTCACCAAATAGCATGTCGTGGAAACGGCTTCAGCCCAAAATTCTTTGCCCAATCCTGAATTGGACAACACACAACGTGCCTTCTCCAAAAGAGTCCTGTTCATTCGTTCAGCCACACCATTCTGCTGAGGGGTTTTTCTCACTGTGTGATGCCTCACAATGCCCTCATCACTGCAGAACCTATCAAACTCGCCAAGACAAAACTCCATACCATTGTCAGTTCTCAAACGTTTTATTTTCTTACCAGTCTGATTCTCAATCAAAGTTTTAAACTGTTTGAATGTATTAAAGGCGTCACTTTTATGTTTCAACATATACACCCAAACCTTATGAGAGAAATCATCGATAATACTCATAAAATAGCGAAAACCACCTTTAGAAGTTACCTCTGCGGGACCCCAAAGATCTGAGTGAAAATAATCCATTGTGCCTTTGGTGCGATGAACAGCTGTACTGAATTTCACCCTGCACTGCTTGCCGTAGACACAATACTCACAGAAATCCAGCTTCTCAGTTTTCTGGCCACATAGCAAACCCTGTTTGCTCAAAACTGTCATCCCCCTCTCGCTCATATGCCCAAGGCGCATATGCCACAAACGAGTCAAGTCTGAATCTGAAACCTTGGATGAAGCAACCGTTGCTGCAGCACCTAGAACTGTCCTGGAGTGTATAGAGGTTACCACGCTTCTGACCCTTCATCAGTACCAATGCACCCCTCAAGACTTTCAAAACTCCACCTTCACCGAGGAATTTGCAACCATGAGAATCAAGAGCACCCAGGGATATAAGATTTTTCTTCAAATCTGGAACATGTCGAACCTCAGATAAAGTCCTAACAATACCGTCATGCATCCTAAGCTGAATCGTTCCTGAACCAACAGTCTTACAGGCCATGTTGTTACCCATCAAAACTGTACCACCATTGACCGCCTCATAAGTAGAAAACCACTCTCTATGCGGACACATGTGGTATGAACATCCATAATCCATAATCCACTCGGTATTAGAGCGAGAATCGCCCTCTGTAACTGATAACACATTATCTGACTCATCTGAACTTTCAGCAATTCCAGCAATTACTTTACCCCCTTTCTGGTCTTCTTTTTCTTTCTCCTTGAGTTTTAAACAGTCTTTTTTCCAGTGCCCGGATTTCTTGCAATAATTGCACTTTCCTTTCTTCTTACCTGATGATCTGGATCTTCCCCTATTACTCGACTCCTCCCTTTCTGTTGTTCTTCCCCTAACAAACAAACCCTCCGCATGTGCATCACCCTCACCTGACACTTTTTTTCTTAATTCTTTCGAATAAAGGCTGGCCTTAACATCCTCCATGGATATCGTGTCTTTGCCATACAATAGGGTTGTAACAAAGTGCTCATACGAAAGTGGTAAAGAACATAGCAAAATTAGGGCTTGGTCCTCATCCTCAATTTTACTATCAATATTTTTCAGATCCATAATAATACTATTGAACTCGTCTAAATGATCCTTAACAGGTATACCTTCTCGCATACGAAACGTATAAAGACGTTGTTTGAGATATAACTGTAGGGAGATATTCCCGAACAAGGCCAAACAGGGCCCGAACACGTGCTGAAGTTTCTTCTTCCACCTCGCGAAGAACATCATCTGCCAGACTCAACTGAATAGAACTCAGAGCTTTGGCATCCGTATCATCCCAATCTTCCTCTTTGATTCCAGAACTAGTCTTGCCTGACAAAGCCTTGTGCAATCCTTGTTGGGTTAACAGAGCCTTCATCTTTACTCTCCAAAGACTGAAACTGCTGCTCTGCCCATCAAACTTCGCAATCTCGAATTTAGCCGCCATAGCCACAATCGGAAACGAAACCCTAGTTTTTGCAACCTAAGGCTCTGATACCAGTTTGTTGTAACGAACGCTATGAATGCAAGCTAAGAACGAGAAATTGAATACTAAACAAGAAATCACAAAGACACAAGATATACGTGGTTCCCCAAGATGGGTACGTCCACGGGCGAGGAGAGAGAGGATTCACTAACCAACGTGAAGAAGAGATACAAAGAGCCGGCTGTAATCCGTAACTCTAGAAAGGCCACAATATGAGAGCCCAAAAGATAATTTATAGAAGTCCCCCAAAAGCCTTATTTATAATAGGCTACAAAAATGGGAACAACATAATTAACCAATGTGGGACTAAAGAATACAAGGCATTCCCAACAATGCATAACATTTTTGAAAATAAAATTTTGAGATGAAAAAGTTATGTAGAGTTTCGTTCTATTTTTCTCTTTAGTCATCTAATTAAAAAAAAAAAATTCAATCTTTCTACTTTTTCTGTACATCTCGTCTGCGCACACTTGAAAAGTGAAAAAGAATAAAAGTTATCTGAAAATGGGAAAAGTTAGGGAACTTTAACTTCACATTTTAACTTTTTGACTTGCTTTTGAATATTTTTTTTATTTTTATTGAATTTTTTAGAATTTCTCTAAAAAATAATTTTAAAAATACAAAAAAATATCCATAATTTTTAAAGTAATTTTTTATTGAATCCTGTGAAAAATCAGCTCCAACAACAAATATCAGTAGGTATGTCTTCTGAATTCTTAAGAGCAAAATAGAGAGAGAAAGTAGAGATACTCGTAGGGGCCAACACTGGATGATGGTGGGGCTGATGTGCCCATGAGATATACTATCAACCCTCCGTATCTACCTTGCAAATTAAAACACCTGTGAAGAGTTTAATCGTCATCATTTATCACACATCCGAAGCATTCTTTCCCAGTGCCTTTATATGTGCCTATGATGCAGGGCCACCCATGCTATACCTGGAACTCCAACAATTGACTTCATAAGGATACCAAATACAGTACACAAAGAAAAGTAAGATGCATTTATTCTATATATTGATACATGCTTCAAACAGAATGCCACATTTGCCAGTGCAACCCTTTGGTTTTGGATTTTCGTACAGGTAAGGTAATTTAACACATCTAGTATGGACAAATAAACGTTAAAAAGGCAAACACTGGGGAAGAAAACCAACATACAGTACATACTGATATCATTTCATATTCCTATTCCGAAATCTAAGAAACGAGTCTCCGATGGCATGCATTTTCTTCGCGACAATGTTCATTTGAATCCGTTCACTAGGTAGTGAATCAGAACATGAAAGTCCAATTCTCAGCACTGAAACCATGCAATCCAATACCATTCCACTTCTAGCATTACTGCTCTGGGGATCTCCATCGCTGCTCATTGTAATTCTTTCTTCCATTCTCCCGTCTTGGTTATCATGATCAACCTTCTCCTCCTACTGCTCTTCCAAGAGCAATGATCGGTCTACTATTTCCCTAACGCATTCTAGCAAAACCCATTGAAACAAAGTCGCAAATACTGAGCCCATCTTTGAAGATGTCATCAGTTGGTTTCTTTCCGGTAAACATCTCCAACAAGAAAATCCCGTAGCTATAAACATCTCCTAGTGTGGACAGTGGACACTTGGGTTTTTCACTGATTTGGACCTACCTCTGGTCCCATCGTGCTTTAGACTTTCCCTCGGGCCACACAGACTTAGCCATGGATTTATCCATGGAATGTGAATCTGGGCTTCTTACAAAACGAAGAAACCTCTGGCCCGTCGACAAGGTTTCTTGAGTTTGGACCCGCTGCGTAATAATAAAAATTTGGACATTAATTAAGCCCAATCTGGAATATTAATATAACCCAAGGATTCTTATTTTGGTTTGGTCACACTAGATCACCATGGTCCAATCGAATTGAATCGGGCCCAATAGTCCACTGCTTAAATTTTGGCCGAAATTGGGTATAAAGACATACCCCATGTGGGATTACATATCGCGTGATGTTTAATGACGGCCGTTTTTGTTTTTTTTAACCAAATACCGGATATGCGGTCAGCTCTGATATTAATTCAATTCGACGCTCATATCTGGTCAAACGAATGAACGATAATGTAGATTATTCTTTTATACTGTGTGAGACGTACTTATGGTCCACATATATTAAATTCCGAATATGTTATGTCTTCGTGTCATGATGTGTCTGGTGCCAATACAACACTTATCCATCTATGGTCTCTACAAATAAAAGTCTTCGAACAAGCTTTCACACACGAGCTTGTATTTGCGGATTAATTTATTGGAGTTTAGTTAAAATAAGAACAAAATCACGTATAAACTAACTCTATTGAAATTGATAATACCCACACAATTTCAAAAACAGCAAATTCATAAGTTTCGGCCTTTCCTAGGACTGAAATTTCTCTGTTTCCTTAACAATTAGAATAAGAATCCTCCAATTCCTATCACAGTAGAGGAATCTTTTACTGGTCCAAGTATTATAAGGAGGAGCTGTCTGGTTGATATTCTTGAAAAGGAGCTGGATTCTCTTCAGTCCATCAAATGTACTCCACAATCCAGTTCAAAGCAATTTTGTGTCCTTTCAGGGCGCACCTTGATAATCGAAATCGTTTATTTTTTAGAGATCATTGAGATTACCAACCACAAGCGACAATTACGATGATCAGATATCATTCTATATGATTTCAAAACACAAATTATCTTAAAATGAAATGATTCCATAGTTGTGTGGTGATCGAAACTCTCGTCAATAGGAGGGAAGTTCTCCTACTCATCCCATCATTTTTAGACGGTGGCAACTCGGATCTGGTGTTTTTGGATCTGGGATGCTTGGCCTTCAGATCCGATCGGCCTTAGCGACAAATCTTTGGGTTCCTCAAAAGCAACGGTGGTGACGTCTAGCAGTAGCGACTGCGTTAGGATGAAGGGGTGGTGAAATTCAGTGACGGACATGATTTCTCCTCCAGCCACATCCACAAGCGAACCAGTGGTCTACTCTAACACAACGGCAGCTAGTTTTTGGCGGATTTTTGTTTTTGTTTGTTTTTCTTATTACTGCTTGTTTTTGTTATTTTTTTTTGGTCAAGCGGAAATTACTTGTTTTTTTTTATTGATCAGACAATTTGGATGTTTTGTAGTATGTACTATTTGGTTATGAATATAAGGTGTTTGGCCTAATAAGGGAAATAACTTATTTTTGTCCTTATTCAATTTTTTTTTTGCATTTTTTAATTTTTCATCAATTTTTTGTGTGTAGATTATTGCTTCCTCATGACGAGAGGAATCTAAAAAATAGTAAAAAATTACGATCGAAATTCAATATTTTTTTTTGAATAAAGACGAAAAAAATTGTAATAATTTTTTTTATTACGATCGAAACCTAAATTATTTTATTGCAACTTTCTCGCCTTTATTAAAAAAAATTTGGATTTCGATCGTCAATTTTTACTTTTTAAATTCCCCTCGAAAGTAATAATTCACAAAAAAATTTTGATAAAAAACTAACAAATACAAATTTTTTTAAATAAAGATGAAAAAATAAGTTATTTAACTTATTAGGCCAAATGATACCTAAGTTTGCGTATCCTTAAAAAAAAAAAAAATTCCAATCAAATCTCGACACGAGAGAATCTACTGTAATTCCTATTAACTTTCCCAAAATATTTTGATGCCTTCGTCACCTTTCAGGCTTCTCCAATTTTCTTTGCCCATTCCAAGTTGGAGAAATTTCCACGCAATTGCTTGCGTAATTGCTTTCTAGTGGTTCTCATCAATCACGTCAGACCACTAGTCTCCCGCGAGACACAAGCAGACAACTGGAGGAAACTTCGCGTACACAGCCGGACAACGAAAGCAATTATTAGTACGAGTCGAAAAACCCATGTCGTCTTTCGCCGCCGCGACTCCCCCGTTCGACGACGACGCCGGCAGCAGCAGCAGCTACGCCGAATCGCGCCGGTTCGACTCGTTCTCCAACTTCGCCGACGGCGAGTCCGCTGCGGATGACGGGCTCTCGCCGGGAAGGAACGGCGACGGTGGGTTTGCGGGGTCGAACGGGCCGATTCTGCCGCCGCCGGCGGAGATGGAGTCGGAGGAGGGGTTTGCACTCACGGAGTGGCGCAGGTACCTTGCTCTCTGACTGCCGCTGTTCATAAATACGTACAGCCGCGGTAGCATAATTTGTATTTATCGAGGCTCGAATCTAATTTATTTTTATTTCTACCTTAGTAACAAAAATAATAATACTGTACTATTTAGTATTTCGTACTAGTTCCAATAGATTGTCCGATCCGCAAAACGATAACTTAGATGCATATTAGTTGAAAAAAGTTGGAATTTTTTGCCGCCAGTTACTAGATGTCGATGAATTCTTCTAATTTACTGAGAAAAGTTTGAATTTTTCTGGACAAGAATTGATTTTAAGTTCTCATTGCGACGGAGAGAGCATGTATTCTTGCTAGGTTAGGAAGAGACAAGATTGTACATGTACGAGTCGTTCTGATTTTATTTTATCACAGAGTAGCAGATGCATAATTAGTATTTTGGGGCTCGACTAGATGTATTTACATATTGACTGCAAAGATTATACTGTATCATAAGTATATACGTCGTTCTCATTTCATTTTATGCCCAAAAAATGGTTGTAAATAAAAATTTTAGGTGTCTTTTTGACATATATAGGGAAGTTGGGGAGTTTTGTCAAACAAAAGGAACTTGAAAGCGATTCTATATAATTTTTTCTACATTAAGCTGTAACATTAGTATAACTAGTACTCTAGTAGGGATATTTGGATGTTTGCAGGGCCGGACACTCCCGCACCCACACCTAGCAGTTGATTTACTTGGTGATTGCGGATTAAATGAGTTTGATTTCATTGGTTTCTTGGTTTTCTTGCTGCTGAATTCGTAGTCTACACTGGAGATTTTGGCAAATTCGGGTTGAATTTTGAGGACTGATGCACATAATACCCTATTACAAAACAATTTGCACTTTGACATGTTAATGTTTTGTAGTTTCATAAGATTTTATTGAACAAACCCCCTTGGGAACAAGAAAACAGGGGCAAGCCCAAGAGTACATCAAACAGAAAAAAACAAAGATTACACACACCCAAGCATTACAAAGCTAGAAGAAAGAGAACTACTAACAAACATCGAACAACGACAAAACCAAGCCATCAAGGCCACAATACAACAGCACAGCCCAAACTTAGGCATTAAAGACCATCAAAAACCTTGAAGGGGATATTCCAAGCCAGACACAAATACTGGTTGGTGGCTGTCTTCTTAATATGCTTCCAAGAACTCACATATCATCGCAAATCAGTCAACACTCGGCATCCATGCCCTCAGACTTGTGTTGAAAAATCTTAGAGTTTCTCTGTTTCCAGATATAGTAGATAGTAGTTGCCAAAGATAACTTGTATAGAACCTGAGGAAGATCATCCCCTTTCAAAGTATTCTTTATCTAATCCAATTCCTGAGCCAGAACACCAGGAGTTCTTGAAACATTGTTCTTAGCCATCACCTGCCTCCAGCCCTCCACAATCGAGTAGAGTAAGGATAGGTAAAAAAAGGTGTTCATGGCTCTCAGGGGCATTACGACACTGAACACACCGATTGGTACCAATTAAACCCCAATTTTGAATTCTGTCCACGGTAAATCGTCTCCCCCACACAGCCATCCATTGGATGATACCCCATTTTGGAACATGATGCTTGAACCAAATAATCTTGCACCATGGAACTGTAGACCAACGGTGTCTCAAGGCCTGCCAAGTAGACTGGATGGAAAACATACCAGTTGCAGTCAAAGACCAGGAAACATAATCCTCTTGAGTTGAGGAGGGCAACTCGATTATATGTTTGTATAACTGCACCTCTTTCTCTTGGATTTTGTTCTCCAAATTCTTGTGATTGTGAAGTGTAAACACAATAATCACTTCACAGTACAGAGCGCTTTCCTCTGAACTCAGTTATCTGTTGTGTGGTGTCCGTTAAAACTAGCACAATATTTTAACCAATAATGCACAGATAATACATGCAAGTAGGATAGGTAAACGAACCAAGCCACTCGTGTTTGACTTGGTAACAGCAAGTTCGAGATCGGTTTGTTACCTTTAACAAATAAAACTTTAAATCTGTAAAGCTCATTAAGCTTTCAAACCTGCTACTCCGCTGTTTAGCTTATGTAGTATGGAAAATGCAAGCTACTCAAGATTGACTCGGGTTCGGCTCGATTGACTTTCATTTGAGACTGGCTCCTCTAATTAGCAAGCCAAGCTTGGACATATTTTTGAGACTCATTATAGTTTCAAAACAAACTTGAATGCTCGGCTCGCTTATAAGTCCCACTCCTACATTTAAATATTAATGTTGTACTTGTCTTGAAGTATCGATATGTGATACTTTACACATATATGATCTCAGAGTTGATTGTGGGTGTTTTCTCGGATTGTGAGTGAACGTGCAGACTGAATGCAATTCGATTGGAGGAGAAGGAGAAGAGGGAGAAAGAACTGTTAAGAGAAATAATCGAGCAAGCTGAAGAGTACAAAACTGAGTTCTACAGTAGGCGGAAGCTTGCATGTGAGAACAACAAAGTTGCCAACAGGGAAAAGGAGAAGGTAATATAAAAAGGGGGAAGTAGAGAATTATCAGATTGCCTTGCACTTTTTTATACGGTTTTTGTTCTCTTGCTTGTAGTTGGGATTGTGGCAGTAGAATTTAGTATTATGTGTTTGGTACTAAGGCATCGATGTCTTGGATTTGCCTACGTGGAGGGATCCTTATTAACTTGTCCCTTTTTATTTTTTATGATGCTGCAACCTTAGTATTTTGACAATAATGACTTGACTAGAATTCAAGCTTCATGAATGTCTATCGAGCAGGTTGTTATGGAGTTAGTCTTTTTTCGACAATTTATGAGCAGTTTCGTCCTCTAAAATAGAGCATCTTAGTACAAATTTGGGAATATGGAAGTTCTGTGGCTCCAATTTTAAGGTGGATTCCCTGCTGCCAAAAAAAATCTCATCTAAGAAATGCCAAATATTGTATATGCTAGCTAGTCGGGTCAAATGGAATTGATTGTGTTCTTTAATCCTGTAGCGTATGAGGAAACGCTAGTTTACAAAGAGAATTTTAAAAGCAGTTTTTATGTCACCAAGCGAATAGGCGACGTAGAGAAATTGCTCCATTGATTAAACATCCATGGGGATTAGTTTCACTTTGGATCTTATGAATGTATGTCTTGTGGTGAAATGAACTCAGAGCTGTAGAATTGGGCATTTGTTTCGGCTCGCTAGAGTACAATTTGATGGCATATTGTTAGCACGTAAACGTACCTGTGGTTTTTTTATTTTATTTTTAATAGCTGGCTTTCTACATCAGAGTTTGAACGCCACAAAACCTGAGCCACAAAGAATTCATCAAATAATGAAAATCTAATTGGTGACTGAATTTGCTGTGAGATACTGCGATGTCATTCTGCACTATGCCTGGGATTTTTTTGGTTATACGAAGGATATGCAGATTGGCTACTCTACATACCTGTCAGAGGATTGCCCTCAGCACCACGCAACCATCCGATATCCCACTGTGTGCTCTAAGCACCAAAGAGTAGGTTTTGGTCCACCAAGCAGCTAACCACTTGCTGGTACTGTGTAGGCATTTAAAGCACGTGAGATTTAGATTGTTGGAGCATTTTTTACGGACTTTATTGAGCAGTTGACCTCTGGCCTCTTACACCACCATTAGTGTCTGCGTTGCTATCTACTGCATATGCACAAAGAGAATGTTTGAGTGAATGTTTGAGTTCTGGACTAAATTATTCCCCTGCAACTTTGAAACCTAATACTCGGATATAATCAAATCTTGAAATGTAAGCCCATGCCACATCTTTGTTTTCCTGACTTGGATCCATATTGCAGCTGTTTTTGGAAAAACAAGAGACGTTCCACGGAGAAGCTAACAAGAGTTACTGGAAAGCAATTGCAGAGCTCATCCCCAACGAAGTGCCAACAATAGAGAAGAGAGGAAAAAAGGAGAAAGCAAAGCAGCCTTCCATTGCTGTGATCCAGGGTCCCAAACCGGGCAAGCCAACCGATCTTTCAAGGATGCGCCATATACTCGTGAAGCTCAAGCATAATCCACCACCCCACATGAATCCGCCACCACCACAACCTTCATCAGAAACCGAAAAAGATGGCAAAGCGGGGCCGTCACCTCCGGTTGCAGCCAACAATTCTCAGCAGACCGCTGTTGTAGCTCCCAAGGGTTTAGTTGTTGCTTGAGAAAGGGAGAGTAGTTGCATGCTGTATATGATTCTCTTTGTGAAAAGCTATTAACCTAAAGTATGTTGTTGAGTTTGTACCATAGATGACTTAAAAATGTAAGTGGCTTGTTAGTTTGAGAGAGAGATAGGGCATTTTTCTTTTGTGCAAAAGCTTGAGTCAACCCTATTGTATTGTAAATTGTTTGCTATGTTTCATTACCTCTGTCCTCGCAATATTTCTGTTAGGTTTGTTACTGGATCATCCTTTAGTTTGAATATAATTATTTGCAGAATAGGTCAATTGAGGATCCAAATGTTCTCCTTTTTGTTCATTACTCTGTCATAAGTGTGTTGCCTAACGACGACCTTGGTGGTAGTGCAGAAGGAGCTTTGCTCAGGCTTTCATTGGACTTCCCGCAGGTGGACGGTGGGATTGGGCCTCCAGGATTAATCGAGGTGCAAACCTTAACCTATTTTTTCATCGACTCTGAAAAGCATGCTCATATTCATTCGTTCGACTCCTATTTTTTTGTTTTGGCGAGTTTCGACTCCATTTCTGTTGGTTGGAATTGCTTTTCATCACGGAAATCAACAAACAATATCTTTGTTATACTTGGGTAGTGTTTTGGATGGAAATGGAAGAGGATTATCTGGGTTTGAGCTAGTAATGACAGCCGGCTGCTGGTAAGCATGTCAATGATTGTTTGGGAGTTTGAATTTGCAATTTTTATTGAGCTAACAAACATACATAACTTCACCTCGAAAGGTTTCGAACTCATGCAAACGCGGATAAGATGTTGAAGCAATTAAAGCCAAATGGAACTATTGCCCTTGAACAGGTTGAGCAATCTGCACAACAAAAAAGTTACAAGCACGACTTTAAAACACACAACTGTGTCCGAAACCGTTGGATGCAAGTGGAACCGTCCGGACACAAATTTCCATCTCTTTCATTATAGATTATAGCCATCCACTGATCAGAAACATTCCCTTAGAGATACTTTTCCAATAATACTTGAAAAGCATGTCAATGATTGTTTGGGAAATAAGAGATTAGAATTACATAACACCCATATTATTTCCACTTCTTCCAAAATAATACAACACATAAAAATAAATAAGACAACACACATTTGATCACACACACAAACAATAGGGGAGGAATGGAAACTCCCAAAGGCTATCCCACAGCTCTCTCTCTCTCTCTCTCTCAATATACATCACACAAACACACTAGTTATAGAAGCACGAACAATACTAGTTCCTACTACACCATCAATATATGTACATGCACACCCAATTTTTTGACCCACTTGATTTATTAACCCCATCAGATCTCTTCGTTTCTTAACAGCTACATTAGCCTTTTTTAATGGAATCGCGGACGAATCCAAGCAAGGATATGACAAAAGCAATGAAGCCGACAACGAAAGCTATGAACGTCCACAGAGAATCAAAATATGTGCGTCTCACGTGTGCCATATTCTTCGGCCAAAAACGCTTGCTATACTCGGTGGCCGTGCTGCACGTGTCACGGAAGTATTCTCCAAAAATGATTTCCTTGCATAGGTAGTTGAATAGATCGGTGGCGTCCCCGGTGGCACCCAAGTGGTTCCTCAGGACTCCGGCCTTTTCGAGCACTTGGATATCTTTATCGGTGTTCACGAGCGTGTCCATGACGCCCGCATAGGACGAAACGTGCCGCGAAATGCCAGGGCAGCTTCGTTCAAGGGCAATGAGGTTCCTGAGGTATGACTCCGTGCCGTCGTATATTGCGAGTGGTGGGATTTTGAAACGAGCCCTATGACACCACCAAAATAGGCCTTTAGGTTCACTGAACTTGAACAGATCGTTTCCTGCATCAGGAACAAACTTGACTCCTGCATAGACCAGTTCTGAAGCCGAAGGCATTTCTCTAAAACTAAAATTTTTCTGTTTTGTTTGATCGTGAGGAAGGCAACCTTCATGTAGGTTATGGAGGATATGATAGTACTTGGCAGTACGGCGATCACTATTACCACTTTGAACTTCTTCTTTTTCTGCTGCTGTTGTACAACGAAAAACCCTAAGGACACAGTCTCTGGGCGAACAGTACCAAGTTTTGGGTCTACTACTACAACTGTTGTCGGAATTTGGCAGTGGACTCATCCGTTCGTTATAGCACCACCCCACATAATCGGGGAGCGACCAGTTATTGTCGAGACGATTCGGGATCTGATCCACAATGAGACGGAACAATTTCTCAAGTACAAATAAAGGAATTTGATTCTCGAGGAGTACCAAGTCTTTTTGCACTGTGTAAAAGGTCAAATCGTTACAAAAAATAGGATCTCTTTCTGGTACCTGCTTTTTGAAATGCAAAATCATTAATTAAATTTGTATAGCTTGGTTCATCTAACAAATTATTTGGATTAATTTGATACTTACAACTTCAACAAAAGTAAAGAAGCCTAGCTAACGCGACAAAATCTAGGGACAAAATTATTTTTCCTTGCAAATGGGAGTACATGTTTGGCGAAGGAATTTTTTTTTTTTGGGGGGAGTTTATTAAAAAAACTACTGGAGTAGCAAGGAAAGTACATTTCACCGCAAATAAATAAATATTGTTCCACGCAAATTGTGCTCTTTAGGTGAGAAAAAAACTTGACTAACGAGGAAAAACTTTTCCCGCGTTTTTGAAATTAAAGCAAATGATTAACGCGGAAATTAATTAATTCCTCACCAACTTTACTCTGCGGGTGAGAAAAAACACATTTGATCGCCTTTTCTAGTAAGTGGCGAGAAATAATATTCGTTTGCACTGGTAGATTACACTTAATTGTACTTCACGAGGAAGTATAAAGGGAATAATCCCTTTTAAAAACTAGAATTTAAAAATATCTTTGTCTATCTAAAGGCTATCTAAAGTCTTTGTCTCTTTATTTTGAAAATAAAAGAGGTGGTTGGTTGTCTGATATTCCATTTACTCCCACGAAGTTTTTTTCCATAAAGCTGGTCCACAAAATCCTTTCTTATTTTGTTAAAGTGTTTGTAGACACCCTATTCTGGACTGTCCAAAATTGTTTACTTACGGTCTTTGATTTCTCGATGATCATTAAAGGTCAAGAACATCTCGAGATTGTTAGTGTGTTTGAGCTTTGAGCGTTCCAAACCTTATCCAAACCCTTCCGTACTCCTTTTCAAATCCTTCAAGCCAGAACAAAATGGCCTCAGCAAAACCCAACCTGCATACGCCGGTACCATGCTGGCGTGCGCTGGTAAACTGCCACGTGTCAGTCATCGACCGTTGACTCAGTTTCCACTGGCGCACGCAGGTACATTACTAGCGTACGCCGGTCAAATCCAGTCAAATCAACTTTATTCAATCACGTACACTACACGAGACTTTTGCGGCCACCCAGTACACCAAACAGTCTCCTGATGATTGCAAACAGGCCGGGCTGCTCCCCTCTCTCTCCTAGGCTATCTCTCAAGGCTAACTAGCCCCTAACCAACTGGTTACACCCCTTCTCTCAGTCATTTCACCCTCTATAAAATACCCCCCATTGCATTTATATGCAAGGGGTTACACTCATTAAGAGCCCAAGTCTCTCCCTCTATTTTTCTTAGCTTTCTTTTTCTTTCATCCATACAAAGAGCAAGCAAGAAACATTCTCACATATTACCATACCCCTTTCACTCATCATCCTCCAAACCTCAAGTTCAAAGCTCAAATCCATCATCAAACTCAATCCTAAAAGGTATACCACATTTTTACAACTTCCTGTTTTGACCCCTGAGGGGGGTTGGCAGGGTCAAGGCTGGTAATCAATACCAGTTCTGGTCCTAAAGCTGACAAGGTTTCAAGGGTCGTGTGTGACCATCAATGGCGCACGCCAGTAACTTCAGGTCGTACGCAAGTTATGGCTGTACGTGCATCACTGGCATGGGGATCATTGATCGTCTATTTTCTGCTTTCATCTTCAGTTTGACACCTTATTGTATGCTAAGAACCAGTCTACTGCTTTTTGCATTTAGAACTGTGTAACTGTTTGTTTATTATTTCTGCTTTAGAAGGCCTCTGGGATCCTTCTGGTCATGATCCAGAGCCCAGATGATGCAAAGACAAAGTATTGGACAAAAGCTTTAACTGGCGTACGACCTTTCTTAACTGGCGTACAGTAGTTAGATCGGGGTCCAGTGGCTTGGCCCTTGCATGGTAGTTAGATCTTGGCCTTTCTTATTTTCCCCACACTGTTTATGGGGTTTTTTGTCTGTTGTCATGGCTTAAAGCCATCTCATCTGCCTGTAATAGCTTAGTATGTTCCTTATAAACTGCGTGGTTTGTCCTGGGTGTGCACTTGTCCATTCTAGAGCCCAAAGGGTTGAGAATAAGAGATGTGAGTTTAGGCCTACTGGAGTACGCCAGTCAGTAAGTGGCGTGCGCAGGTCAAGTCTGCACGCAGTGGTTCGGCCAGTGCATGCAGGTTTCTTCCTGCGCACGACACCCTCCTGATCGGCGTTTCCCAGTTTGTTTAAAATACTTACAGAAGTCTGTTTTCAATCTATACTACTTGTTTCCATAATACATCCATCACATTTTGTCACTTAAATGTAACTTGTCACAAGTTTTAATCCCCTTTAACTGTTCCCCCGCCCTAATTGGCTAAAAGATGATCAATGAGAAAAAAATGCAAACGTTTTATAAAATGCCTGAGTAGAGACCGATCTCCGAATTGGGCGAGAGGGGTGCCATAAAACCCTTCTCCTCTCGTAACCTGGCTCCCGAACCTCAGATATCGAAGGTGACGACAGTCCAGTCTACAAGCCTTTTCAAATCAAAACGTAGCAAACGTTTCAAGTTCGGTTCCTTGGGTGCATACCGCAAAACCTGAGTGGCGACTCTAAATTGTAAGCGTTTCGCCGCGCTTTCCAAAAGGGCGCACCCAATTTTATACACAAAATTGAGAAATTTTGGGGGCGCGCGTGTGCCCACAGTGTTGGGCCGAGAAAGAAGAAGGCAGAAAATTTCTTGACGGTGACAGTAAAAGTTCAAGTGCACAATGGGTAAGGAGAACACTACTTTCACTTTGCCACGCCTTGGGAAAGAGCAATACGAAAATTGGAGCATCCAGATGCGAGTGTTCTTGCAATCCAAGGAGTTATGGGATTCAGTAGATGTGGGATACGTGGAGTATTCCAAGGAGGAAGAAGCGAAGCCGGCAGATGCACAAAAAACAACACTTCGCGAGGAAAGGAGAAAGGATCAACGGGCACTGTTGCTAATCTACCAAGGAGTAGAAGCAGAGAATTTTGAAAAAATCTCTGCCGCCAAAACGGCCAAAGAAGCATGGGACATTCTTCGGAATGCCAATCGAGGAATCGAGAGGACGACTCGAGTGCGGCTTCAACTATTGAGAGGAGAGTTCGAAGCAATGCAGATGGAAGATGATGAGACTATTTCCTCATATTTCACGAGGAGAGGAATCGAGAGGACGACTCGAGTGCGGCTTCAACTATTGAGAGGAGAGTTTGACGCAATGCAGATGGAAGATGATGAGACTATTTCCTCATATTTCACGAGGATGTTGATGATCGTGAACCAGATGAGGCGATATGGGGAGAAGCTAGACGATGTTCGAGTGATGGAGAAAAATACTTTGTTCACTAAGTACGAAGTTTGACACTGTTATGGTTGCTATTGAGGAATCCAAAGACCTCAATACGATGACAGTGGAAGAGTTGCTAGCCACATTGGAGATCCACGAGCAGAGGATCAACAAGAGGTCCTCGAAGACAGGGCAAGAGCAAGCCCTGCAAGCGAAGCTGACATTCAGGAGGTATGTCAAAGAGGGGGGAACTTCGCAAATAGCAAGGGGAAGAGGTCGTGGACGTGGTCAAGCTCAAGGCAGGGGTGGTAGAGGTCCTCCAAGAGGGGGGAGAGGACCCATATAAGCTGTGCACAGAGGGGGAGGCACCAACAGAGGAAGGGGGAAAGTGATATATAGGCATCGACATGAGTCAGGAGCAATGCTATTGCTGCAATGAGTGGGGACACTACAGTAACGAGTGTACTGCAGATGTGACATGTTATGCTTGTGGGGGATACGGTCATAGGATTATACAGAGGGAGAATATGGAGAAGTTAACGAGCAAGTAAATATTGCGGAGACAGGCGAAGCAATATTACTTAGAGCAGAGGTGATTTTTGTTAAAGAAAAAGAGTGATATGAATCCGACCGAGAGTCAAGCTTAAGGGGGATGTTGTAAATTAAGATTGACGGTACCAACCACATGGGATAATTATTCTAGGTTGGTGGCTTGCTACTGATAAGTCTTAAAGAGACAAGTTGCAAGATGAAGACAAAGGAAGAAGAAGCCAAAGTCAAAGATAGGATATTGCAAGAAGAACAAAAACGCGCAGGAAGTTTCTTAGCCTCCATAGTTGATTTTTGTAAGCTTTCAATAAATGTATGGTTATCCTTTTGTTTTTTTTTGCCTATATATATGGCCTGTATTCTTTTTTTTGATCCGCTATGGCCTGTATTCTGATAGTTTGATATATGAGTGGAGTAAGAAAGACAGTGAGAGATTGTGAGGGAGAAATTATTTGTATTTCAATTTGAGTGAAATAAAATTGTGAGCGTGTTTTTTTTGTGTGAATTTGAAAAATCAGGGTTCCCAAATAATCCGTAAAAAACCCTAATAGTATGAACGCGAATCGCTAAGTAAAATTATCAGCAAAAACTACGCAATCAATCAATCATCAAACGCAGAGATATACGTGGAAAACTCCTGAATGGGTAAAAACCACGGGAAGGAATCAAATCACTATAATCATTGTGCAGTTACAGATAGACCTATCCAAACGATGTAAATCCTCACAACGTTCTAAGTACCACCTGCCGAGTCACATGTACACCGCACCCAGTAATCTTGATTGCCAACGGCCTTGAATCCACAAGCCCTTCAATTAGCCTAATGAAAAAAACTGCCTTCGGAATCGTTCTCAAAAGAACCAGTTGCTTTGATATCCTCTGCCGCCACTTCAGACATCCTACTGCCTCCTGTTACTTTCTTTTTAATATATCACCGTGTAAAAAAGTCCACTCATATGGCTGGCCCCCTTTTTCCTTTTATATGTATGTGGTCAAACCCTAGGAGGAAAAATAACAAGTCCAACCCCTTTTCTTTAGTCGACCTCCTTTTTAATCCAATACGCTCACTTGGAATTACAAATAAAGATTCCTTCCACTTTAATCCTATACAGACTCACTAGCCTATTAAAAATAATAAAATTACAACTCGATAAAAATTATGTGTTTTGTCAAACGGAATTGCCAATACACTATGTCTCCGAAATATGGTCCTTACAATCTCCTCCTTTGGCACTTCCATGACAAAACACACTACAATGAAAATCTAACGAATTGAGATCGAGTTGTAGAGAAACTGCAAATAAAACTCAACATCCAAACATGTTAGAAGAATAAGCAACCTACTCCCCCTTTCATCATTCTCCCCCTTTTTGACATGGAATGACAAATGGTGAATAGGATAAACAATAAAGCAATAAATGCGAATGGAAGAGAATTAAGCAATTAGCTAGTGACCAATAGAAGCAGCCAAATAAGAAATTTAATCGAAGTGCAAATAATAGCACAAATAACATGTCAGCTAAATTCAAGCAGAATGAAGAACTAACAGACATGCAAAATCCAATAAAATAAAAATAAATTAAACTCTAAAAAAGAACGAGAAATCTGAAGATACGAGTAGGAGATAGCTTTATCGTAAGTATTATATCATGAGATGTGATGAAAAGGACATCCAAATTTTAAGGCACCACTTAATGATATAATACCATGCAATGTAGAAGAAATGCAACACACCATGATCATCGACATGAGAGGAAAGTGTGTGTGTGCATCCATGACCAAAAAAATTCAGCAACTCAAAACAGGACCAAGATACTCACGTGCTTAGGTTTATCTAGTGACTCCCCCTCAACAAGATACACCTTTCTAGGTTCGTCATACAAGTCGCAGATAATTAATAACAAGCTCCCCCTCAACAACAGGCGGTTGATTAATAAGTAAACAATAGAAATTTATAATCGCATTTTTACTTTTACCCCACCGCTGTTTGACGCGAATATTGAGAGTAAGAATACCTTATACCCAATGCCCGGTTACTAAGCAAATGGTCCAACACGGGTGCTTTCACAAGGTCTATCCATTTTTTGACGCAAACGCTCAGAGGGAGAATACCTCACCCCAATTGTCCAGTTACTCAATGAACGCCCGGATAAGCAAAAGTCAAGATATATATTTTCCTCCTTCTTTTTCTTTTTCTTTTTTTTTTTTTAGAATAAGCGAGGGCTCTATCAACAAAAACCAAATAAAGGTGGTCAAGGCTCAGGGAAGACACAAGATAAAACGAAGCATATGAGAAGAATGATCCCTATTTGAGAACCTAACCAATAGCCATGGATGAGTGTACATAATGTCGAATACTCATGATATATTAACATTCAAGCTTAATAGCAGTGAGAATACCATGAAAGAAGTGCAACAAAAATTTGGATGAACATGTTCATAAAATCCAATGATATTCAACTACGCACCAAAGACTATCATGCTCAATCCCCATAACCCCCTTTTTTTAAATTAATTTTTTTTTAAAAGGCAAAAAAAATATCTGTTGTTTAGAGAATGAGAGAGAAGTGTTTAGGGTGTTAACTAACCCTAACACAAGTAAGCTTTATTTATATTACGTGATGATTAGTAACATAACATAAGTAACCAATGTGGGACGTAGTCCAACTCTATTCTGACACTCCCCCTCAAGCTGGAGAATAAATATCACAAAATCCCAGCTTGTTACATAACAACTCTAAACGTGGTTTAAATAAAGGTTTTGTGAAGATATCTGCCAATTGAGCACCTGTAGACACGAAAGGGGTAGCCAACACGCCACTATCTATCTTCTCCCGAACAATATGACAATCTACCTCGATATGTTTGGTTCTCTCATGAAATACCGGATTCGAAGCGATATGTATTGCTGCTTGATTATCACAATACATAGGAATAGGTAACTGTACGCCACACCCCAACTCTTCGAGCAAAGCTCTCAACCATACAACCTCGCACGTAGTATGAGCCATGGCACGATACTCTGCTTCAGCACTAGATCGAGCAACCACAGTTTGTTTCTTGCTCTTCCAGGTAACCAAATTTCCACCAACAAAAGTACAGTACCCAGTTGTGGACCGTCTATCAGATGGTGATCCAGCCCAATCAGCATCAGTAAAGGCCTCAACACGCAAATGACCATTTGAACGATAAAAGAGGCCACGTCCAGGATGAGCCTTGAGATACTTCACAATACGAAGACAAGCTTCCCAATGTGGAAGACGAGGAGCTGACATGAACTGACTTACCATACTAACAGCAAATGAGATATCAGGCCGTGTATTGGTGAGATAATTCAGCTTGCCTACCAAGCGACGGTAACGGTCTGGATGAGGAAATATCTCCCCCTGATCAACACACAATTTGACGTTTGGATCCATAGGGGTTTCTACAGGCTTTGCTCCCAATAAACCAGTCTCCTCTAGAATATCTAGTGCATACTTTCTTTGGGACAGGCTGATCCCGTCCTTGGATCTTGCTACCTCGATACCCAAGAAATATCGAAGTTTACCCAAATCTTTGGTGTGAAACTGACGCTGTAAAAACTGTTTTAATTCATCAATACCTTTCGGATCATCCCCAGTAATGATGATATCATCCACATACACAATCAACACTATTTTCCCGCGATCTGACTGAATAGAGAAGACAGAATGATCAGAATGGGAGCGACGCATACCAAACTGCAACACAGCATCACTAAATCTGCCAAACCAAGCTCGAGGTGATTGCTTCAGACCATAGAGGGCTTTGCGAAGGCGACACACCTGAGAACGCTCCCCCTGAGCAACAAATCCAGGGGGTTGCTCCATATATACCTCCTCGAGCAGGTCACCGTGTAGAAATGCATTCTTGACATCCAACTGGAACAAGGGCCAACCAAGATTGGCGGCCAGAGAGATAAGAATGCGAACAGAGTTAATCTTGGCCACCGGAGAGAAGGTCTCGGCATAATCAACGCCATATGTCTAGGTATAGCCTTTGGCCACAAGACGGGCCTTGTACCGTTCGACGGTGCCATCTGGATGATACTTGACGGTAAAGACCCACCGACATCCAACAGTAGACTTTCCTGGCGGAAGAGAAACCAACTCCCAAGTGCCATTGTCATGGAGAGCAGACATCTCAGCCTCCATAGCTGTCCGCCACTCAGATACAGATAAGGCCTCCTGAACAGTGTTAGGAACAGAAATGGACGAAACAGAAGTAGTAAAAGCACGAAGAGACGGAGATAGATGATTATAGGAAACAAACTGAACAATAGGATGAGTAGTGTAAGACCGAATACCTTTGCGAAGAGCAATAGGAAGATCAGGGGATGGTGGAGGTGGTGGTGGTGGTGGGGTAGCAGGATCTGGGGACGGAGGAGGCGTGGCAGCAGGTACTGGTGGGGCTGTTAATCCTTTCCGTTGACGAACATATACCTGCAAGGGTGGCACAGGAGCAGGAGGAACATCTATAGGAATAACATACTCAGACTCAGAAAGGACATACTCAGACTCAGGGGTTCCCAAAAAGAAAGGTAATGACTCATTAAAGGTGACATCAGCACAGACAAAGTGACGACGAAGAGAGGGTGAGTAACACTTATACCCTTTCTGAGTACGGGAATACCCGAGAAAGATACACCGGATCGACCGGGGATCAAGTTTGTCCCGGTCAGGATCTAGGGCATGAACATAACATGTGCACCCGAATACCCGAGGGGGTAGTGAGTGGAGAGGTCGACCTGAAAATAAAACCTTATGCGGTATTTGACCACCAAGAACAGTGGAGGGCATACGGTTAATCAAGTAACATGCTGTAAGAACAGCATCACTCCAGTAAGACTTAGGAACCTGCATTTGGATTAACATGGCACGCATAACTTCAGATAAGTGTCGGATCTTGCGTTCGGCAACCCCATTTTGTTGTGGAGTCCGAGCGCAAGAAGATTGGTGAATTATCCCATGATCATCAAAAAACGAGAAAGAGCATTATGAAAATATTCACGTGCATTATCGGAACGAAAAATACGAATGCAAGTATCAAACTGAGTCTTTATTTCTGCATAAAATGATTGAAAGACAGAAGACAACTCTGATCTCGTTTTCATAAGATAAAGATATGTAACACGAGAGAAATCATCGACAAAAATAACATAATACTGAAAACCAGCTAAAGTGGGAACATGAATAGGACCCCAAATATCCATAGAGGGCTTTGCGAAGGCGACACACTTGAGAACGCTCCCCCTAGGATAAAAAGACACTTGACGGTGTTTACTAAACTCACAGACTTCACATTGCAAGTCTTTAACATGACTACATGATGGCACCAAACGCTTCAGATTCTGAAGTGAGGGATGACCCAGACGACAATGTTGTTGATAGGGAGAAACTGATGACTGAAGAGCAACAGAAGCAGGACATATGTCATTGGTAAAGTAATATAGTCCACCACGTTCAGTACCCCCACCAATCTTCCTCCCCGTCTTTAGATCCTGAAACACACAACCATGAGAAGAAAAAGTGATGGAGCAGTTTAAAGATTTCGTAAGTTTACTAACAGACATAAGATTAAATGGAAAACGAGGAATATGAAAGACAGGGTCCAAAGTAAGGGATGGAGTAACAGAAACGGAACCTAAACCAGTAATTTTAGAAGTAGAACCATCAGCTAAGGTGACATGAGATGGTGGACCAATAGACCGACGACTGGAAAAAATAGTAGATGTACCAGTCATATGATCTGAAGCACCAAAATCGATAACCCAAGGGGCGGAAGAATGAGAAGAGGCAACACAAGCAATGGAGGTACCGGTCTGAGCAAGCGTAGCAGTAGAGGATGAAGTCTGATTTGACACAAGTCGCTGATACTCTTCTGTAGAAATAGTCACCACAGAGTCGGTAGGGTGAGGAAATGGTTCAGCGTCCTCAAAAATAGCAGCCTGATGAGCCTGAGGGAACCCATGAAGATCATAGCACGTTTCCACGGTGTGATTGGTTCCCCCACAATGAGTACACGATCGGGAATCACGGCCACGACCACGATTACCTCCCCCTGACATGCGACCACCAAAACCACGACCAAAACCTCCAATACCAGAACTAACATAACCACGATTACCCATACTAGAATCACGTCCACGAAAACCACGGCCAGAGCCACGTCCACTAAATCCAAAGTCACGACCACGACTGTTAAAACCAGACTCACGGCCGCGACCACGACCACGGCTAAATGAAGTACCAGAAATACCAGAAACAACGGAAGCCAATGCTGAACGATCAGGAGGTGGCGCAGATACAGATACAGAAGACTGACGCAGGCGACTAAATACCTCGCTGAGGGAAGGAAGATCGCGAGACCCCAATAGATGATTACGGACCGGACCATATGTGGTTGATGTACCAGATATAAACCGAGCAACCTGCATACGCTCACGCTGGCGCCGCATGACCTGAACATCAGAGGAAATTGGCTCACATATATTAAGCTCCTCACAGATACCACGGAACTTAGAATAATAAGCCTCCAAAGATAAGTCACCCTGTGAGATAGAAAAGAATGACTGATGAAGATCATATGTGCGACGGAGATTGTTAACACCAGAATACATCTCCTGAGCCTGTGTCCATACTTGTTTGGCCGTAGATAAGAAAACCAGCGTGCTAGCAATATGTTCTTCCATACTATTCCATAAATCAGACCGAATATTAGCATCGTCAGATACCCATGTCTCATATGTAGTAGCAGTCGCGGCGGGTGGATCATCTGTCAAATAATGATAACGTTTCTGACCTACATAATAAACTTCGACGGCTCTAGCCCAAACAGCATAATTCTTACCATTCAAAGGGGTGGAGGTAATGGACAACCTTTCACGAAACCGAGAAGAGCTAGCCAAACGATCAGTACCAACAGAATTAGAAGGGGACTCAGATTTCTTTTCAGACATTATACTGAACAATAAAGTGACAACAACCAATAGGAATCAACTATTATAACTGAGTGGACCACCACCACCACCAACTAAACATCAACCAACAGTCAACCCAACATCAACATCCACTGACCAAAGTTTTAATCAACAGGAAGCCAGAAATCGAAATACAACTGAAACAGGAATACAACTGGATACCTTATAAGCCTGAAATACCACTTGAAATACCACTGAATACCACATACCACTGAATATCACCACCGAAGACCACTGAATACCACTGATGCGTGTACGTGATGCATCTACGAACCAGATTACAACCTTGGCAAGGCTCAGGAGTACCGACGGAACCTGGGTAATTTCCAACAGGTCTGTTGAGCCACGTTGGAGGATGAAACAGGACTGGGTAAGAGACGTGGAGTCAGGCGAGGATCATACGGGTTCAGGCGAGGGTCGCCGGAGTCAGGCGAGGGTCGCCGGAGTCAGGCGAGGGTCGCCGGAGTCAGGCGAGGGTCGCCAGAGTCAGGCGAGGGTCGCCGGAGGTGTGCAGAGGCTGGACAAGGGCTGGATCTGAGGTTTTGAGGTCTGTCGGAACCAGGTAAGGGGTTTGAGGTTCAGGCGAGGGTCATAGGGGTGCAGGCAAGCGTCGCCGGAGGTACGCCGGAGGCTGGCGAGGGTCGTCGGAGGGGTGTTGGTGGCTGGCGAGGGTCACGGTGTCTGGGTTATGGCTGGATCTGAGTCTTTGGCTGAAATATGGTGGCTAGGGTTTCTGGGGCTACTGTTCACAGTCGTGACACTGTTCACGACGGCTACAGTAGTCGATTTTCTGGGCTAGGGTTAGAATCTATGGTGGGTTAGGATTTGGCTCTGATACCATGTTGTTTAGAGAATGAGAGAGAAGTGTTTAGGGTGTTAACTAACCCTAACACAAGTAAGCTTTATTTATATTACGTGATGATTAGTAACATAACATAAGTAACCAATGTGGGACGTAGTCCAACTCTATTCTAACAATATCTATGAAACTAAAGAAACACAAAACTATGAAACTCCATAACTCTAGGTAATGAAATATGAAAGAACAATTAAACCTAGGTTATAGAACCACATCCTAGCCTCAAAAGGCGAGGTTAACCTCTCCGAATGAACTATAGTCATCTAGAGAATCAAGGTTATCATCAGTATTAGAGACCAACTCAGTTTTACGAACCCAAATCTGTCTAGTCTTACCCTTTTTAACATTAGTGGTTATGGGTTTTGAATTTACCTTTGTAAAATTAGCATACGAAGGCATCCTACGTTTAGGCATTTGAAAATACTCCTTACGATTATTCAACTTAGAGTAACGGGGAGGTGTCTTATGATAGCCATGAAGGGCAAAGCAGTACGGACGAATATGGCCTCTAAGTCCACAATGATGGCAAGTGGGTACAAAATAATTATGACTATAAGAACGAGCTACATGTGCATGTGAAGTGTATGACTCATGCATCTTTCTACAATGCGGTCTAATATGGCCAGTCATACCACAATAATGACAAGTAGGAACAAATTTAACAATAGGAGTAAAAACGTGAGACTTATCAGTATTAATAACCTTAGGTTTTACCTCCTTGCGCTTGGGATGTCTGCTTACCTCTATTGCCATTTACTTCTTTGTCGTAGGAGAATTAATCATGTTCTGCATGTCATTCGCATTAGTCTTCTTACCTTGACATTTAGTTTCGTTTCTCCCTATCGATGGAGTTGAAGATGTTGCATGATAACCAAGCCCTGAACGATCGCCAGGTTGCCGTTGGATGGACAGAATATGATCTAAAACCTTGGTCCCTGTCTGTGTGTCATCCTCTGATTTATCCTTAGATTTGTCTCTCGTAGTCAAAGCTTTGTTTTTCTCAAGAAGGAGCTCAATTTCTTTATTTCTCTCATCACTCTCTTGAGTGCGTTCATTCAAAGTATTCTCTAACTTCTTAATCTTATTAGAAAGTTTTTCACTCGCCTCTATCAGTTTTTTACTAAAAACATGGAATTTGTTGTACTTCTCTCTGATCTCATCTATGTCATCACAACTATCAGCATCGCTATCATCTGTTTCAGAACCACTCGATTCAGAATGACCATGTGAATTTAAAGTTACTCCAAAAGCCAAAAAATTTCCTTTATCTTTTTCGTCGGCCCCCTGTTCTTCATTCGATTCATCGGAATCGCTATCATCCCATGTTTTAGTGACGAGGGCCTTCTTTTTCATTTTGTTAGCACATTCTTGAGCATAATGACCAAAACCATAGCACTCGAAGCATTGTGGTCCCTCAGGTGGTCCTTTTCCCTCCTTTTTATTTTTTCCAGAAAATTCTCCTTTTCTTTTATCACTTTTATTTTTCATACCATTTTTAAATTGTTTGAAAAAAACTTTCATCTCCTCAAGATCGACATCACTATCACTATCTGAATCTTTCTTATATTTTTGAGTTCTTTTAAAAGCAATCGGAGTTTCCGAAGATTTTACTTTGGGTTTAACAGGTTCAGATTGCAATAGGTTAGCCTCATAAGTTTGGAGAATCCCAACTATTTCTTGAACAGATTTTTCTTTTAACTTTTTCTTACCCTCTAGCATAGTAACTTGAATTTTAAATCTAGGAGGTAAGGAGCGCAAAATTTTCTTAATAATACGAAAAGAAGGAATTGGCTCACCCAAGTTCTCGCAGCTATTGACGATGGCGATGAGCTTGGAGTAGAATTGGTTGAAGGTCTCTTCCTCCTGCATTCTGATGGTCTCAAACTCTGTGGTAAGCCTTTGCAGCTTGGACTGCTTAACAACGTCTGTCCCTTCGTGGCAAGTAACCAGAATATCCCAGGCCTCTTTCGCAATTTCACAGTTAGCTATTTTCCTGTTCTCATTATATCAACAGCAGCAAATAAAATATCAAGTGCACGGTTATTAGCCTGAAGTAAAGGTTTTTCTGTGACTGATAACTCAGACGGAGTTTTTTGAACCAGCTTATCGTCTATAGTTTTCATGGGTCGAGTGTAACCCACAACACACGAATCCCAAATTTCTTCACCGGGTGATCTCATTATAGCCTTGATTCTAGATTTCCAGTAATCGAAATTATCACCATCAAGTATAGGAAAATTTCTAGACATGTGATTCATGTTCATACTCATGATGGATCTGCTCTAGAAAAATAAATTCTAATGGAAGGAGCAGCCTGCTTTGATACCAATTGAAAAATCAGGGTTCCCAAATAATCCGTAAAAAACCCTAATAGTATGAACGCGAATCGCTAAGTAAAATTATCAGCAAAAACTACGCAATCAATCAATCATCAAACGCAGAGATATACGTGGAAAACCCCTGAATGGGTAAAAACCACGGGAAGGAATCAAATCACTATAATCATTGTGCAGTTACAGATATACCTATCCAAACGATGTAAATCCTCACAACGTTCTAAGTACCACCTGCCGAGTCACACGTACACCGCACCCAGTGATCTTGATTGCCAACGGCCTTGAATCCACAAGCCCTTCAATTAGCCTAATGAAAAAAACTGCCTTCGGAATCGTTCTCAAAAGAACCAGTTGCTTTGATATCCTCTGCCGCCACTTCAGACATCCTACTGCCTCCTGTTACTTTCTTTTTAATATATCACCGTGTAAAAAAGTCCACTCATATGGCTGGCCCCCTTTTTCCTTTTATATGTATGTGGTCAAACCCTAGGAGGAAAAATAACAAGTCCAACTCTTTTTCTTTAGTCGACCTCCTTTTTAATCCAATACGCTCACTTGGAATTACAAATAAAGATTCCTTCCACTTTAATCCTATACAGACTCACTAGCCTATTAAAAATAATAAAATTACAACTCGATAAAAATTATGTGTTTTGTCAAACGGAATTGCCAATACACAATGTCTCCTAAATATGGTCCTTACAGAATTTGTCTTGAGTTTCGTTCACCAAAGTGATTTGATAATATACTCCTCCACCCAACAAGAGAATTGAAAAAAAAACAGGAGTAAGTTTCTCTTTGTGAACTTATAAAAGAGATAATGCTTTTTAGCTTCCATAATTACCGTTGAGTTGCGATATCTGTAGAGAGATTCGAGGATGAAACAACCATCGACCAACATCATTTCCTCATCCAGTGTAACTTCTTCTGCATAGCATTTCTTTGCATTGTCTATCGATGTCTTCATTTCCGCTAAACAATTTTGTAGCAACGTAAACACTGTCTGCTTTGCTAATTCCGGCTGGTCCTCCATTCCTACGGCCAGTCGAGAGAGTAAGAAATTTGTGTAGCTCGGTTTGACGTGTTGCAAGGGAGTTTGGAGGTGTTCGTCTTCTCGGTGAAGAGGGCCAATAGCGATGAGGCGAGGGGTGTAGACTCTTTCCTTCAGCTTCCGAAGATCTTCGGGCACCCTATAAATGCAAGCTGAGGAGAAGAAGGATTCAGCTTTCTTGGCACCTTCATAGATATTTTCAGCGACGGTGTATGTAAGCTGCTGAAGATCCTTCGCATAGTCATTCTCCCCTTGACTGATCATTTCAGTTGGGTGGGTTTCCATTTGATCAATGAAATCAATAAGCAGTTGTGTTATACTTGGTGGGTGAGGTTTGGGTGATAATGGTTTTGGATTTTCTATTTGGGTTTCAGCTAAGCACAGACCCTGGCCATCTATATATAGAAGGCTCACAGTTTAATATAGAAAATAAGTACTCCCTCCGTCCCAAAATGTATATCCGGTCCGCAAAACAGAGTATTAAAAATAATACAATTTTTGCAAAGAAAATTCAAAAGTTTTTCAACAACTTACTAGATATCAATGAGTATTTTTTATTTGTGAAAAAAGTTTGAATTTTTTCTTAAAATAATTGTATTATTTTTAAGTTATCGTTTTGCGGACCGAACAAACAATTTGGGACGGAGGGAGTATCATTTAAGAAATTACTAATTTCCTAGTAATTAGTAATTTCATTTATCCCGTACAAAATTATATTGACGGGTAGAATGATTATATTGACTGGTAGCTGGCCTTACCATCAAGACTTGGACAACTGGTTTGCATTAATTTCCTAGTAATTTCATTTATCCCGTACAAAATTAATTATAGAAGTAATAAGTTTATTCTTCTGTTACTTATAAAAAAAAGTTTATTCTTCTGTTAATTTTCTCACACATCACATAACTACAGCAGAGTAGCCAGTTACTGAGGTACATCCTACACGCACTTCAATCAAAAAAAATTCGAATTAGGTAAAAAAACTCGTACCTATTAGGACAGTTAACATAAATTATCAAACAAACGAATTGGTTAAATTTAGAACACATGTACTTTTTTGGTATTAAATACTCCTTTTGTCCTAAAACGATCGTCTGGTCTACCAAACGAGAGCAGGAAACAATGCATTTTGGTTCAAAAAAATTTAATTTTTTTCCAACAAGATCGATATAGATATCAACGAGTTCTTTTAATTATATAAAAAAGTTTGAATTTTTCAAATAGAAACACAACAATTTTAAATTTCAGTGTAACGGACCGGATATTCTACTCCCAAGAATTAAAAATTTTGATTCAGCATTTACTGCTATCCAATTGAGCTAACTTTTTATAATTTCCTAACAAATCAATTTTTACAAAATACTAAAAGATTTTAATCATCAAATCAGCTCTCATGAAATATTGCTATTATTCTCTTCGTCCATTTTTAAGTGATACGGAGTACTTCCTTAAGGAAACATTATCATTATACCTTTCACATCAACTTTTACTTTCACTTTTCATCATTATCCTCAACATTTACCTATTAACTCTTTAGCCATTAATTTTTTAAAAGGACAAAATAATAATTGTATACATTTTTACCCATTAATTTTTTAAAATAGACACTTATTAAGGGACATTAATTCCAAAATAAACTACTCTACTATTATTTGGGGACGGATGGAGTAATATTTTTTTAATTTGTACTTCTAAACTTTTACTAAGAACATTCATGTGAGTAGGATATTTTTTCTCATTTATCTATAGGTTGAAGTATTTTGAGGGGCAAACTCACGGTTGTATTGGGCATAAGCGCTCTCTCTCTCTCTCTCTCTCTCTCTCTCTCTCTCTCTGACACACTAAATAATAATTACTCCTACACATTAGATTGTAAGTTCTGCGCACCAATTAATTCTGTTAAAAAAAACTTATACTCCCTCCGTCCCTTTTTAAATGTCATGCTTCATAATTCTAACTTATTAAAAAGACATCATCATTATACCTTTCACATCAAATTTTTCCTCCACTTTTCCTACTTACCCATCATCATTACACTTTTACTCACTAACTTTTCAAAATAGAATATACTTTTAGGGATAAAATAGACAATTCACCAACTTTTACCCACTAACTTTACAAAATACACTTATTAAGGGACAGTCCAAAATAGAATACTGGACTGTAATAAAGGGACGAAGGGAGTATTATTCACTTTCAATTATAACGTTCATTTGGCCCTCTCATGAGGGACGGAGGGAGTATGATAGAAGATGAGGCAAAAATTTTGAAAGTAGCTCTGAAAAACAATTCATTTGGCCCTCTCATGAAGGACAAATAACGTTCTCTAACAAGTTCAAAGTAGTTAAAGGCCCCAATGAAAAGCATTTCTTGGAATATTTAGGGGCTTGGTAGTTCAGTTAAAAGAGATTTGTTTCGAAGTTGATTAAAGAGAGATGTCCAGATGGTCTGTTTTTACATGAAACTAAGATTGAGGGATTTGAGAGGTCTGCTGTTTAGAGAATGTGGGGATCCTCTGATGTAGAGTATGCTGAGTCTGGGGCAGTGGGATTATCTGGGGGTATAGTAACAATTTGGAATACAGAAAAGTTTAGTGTAGGCTGGTGTTTGGCTCTTGTGCGTCTTGTGTATGTAGTGTCTTCCTTGTTTTGTGGGATCTTGAGTCTGCTGTATCATGTGTTGTTTCCTTTTGGGAGTCTACTGGAGCTTAGGAGGGCTAAAAGGTTATCTATCCTCCTACGTGCTGATTATTAGAATTGACAAAGCTGGAGATTAGTATCATGAAGGATGCAGGGATCGAGCTCAAGGTGTAGGTATATAATCTGTCAAACTCTGCTGTTGGTACAATATGATGGTTTAATGTTCAGGTGAGGTTTTCACTCTATGAAGATGGTTTAATGTTCAGGTGAGGTTTTCACGCTTTTCAACTCCCAATTATATATGTGCCGGGGGGGGGGTGCTAAGAGTTTTTGGAGAATGACTAGTATTGATAGAAGATGGTTTAGCCTTGGGTATCTTATTTACTCTTGCTGATTGTTCCAAAGAGTCTGAACCGGAGACATTATGAAGATGACTTGAAGTGGTGGTCTTAATGATTTAAGCTACCCTTGGTTTAGAGCTGAGCTGCTGGTGTCGAATATCATTTGAAGTGTTGAATCCTGGTGTTCAATTTACAAATGGATTGAAGTGCTGAATCTTGGGCCTTCTATTCCCAGGCGCATTCAATATCTATTGAATGTTAATTTTAATTTTTTTGTTTTTCTTCCTTTTGTAGGCCTATTATGGTACCACATCCTCGGTGGTTTGTAATTGGTCTCCCCTCGATGTACCCTTTGTTGAGTTCTAATAAAATTTTGTTGCCTATCAAAAAAAAAAAAGTACTGTAAATGGTTTGCTATGCTTCATTACCTCGTCCTCGCAATATTTCTATCAGGTTGTTTCTGGATCATCCTTTAGTTTGAATGTAATTGTTTGCAGAATAGGTCAATTGAGGATCCAAATGTTCTCCTTTTTGTTCATTACTATGTCATAAGTGTATCGCATGATAACGACCTTGTTGGTAGTTCAGATGGAGTTTGCTCCGGCTTTAATTTGATTCCCTGTAATTGGATGGTATGATTGGACCTTCAGGATTAGTGATTTCCTGCAATTGGATGGTATGATTGGACCTTCAGAATTAGTCGAGCTGCGAGTAAGTTGGCCCTGACATCTAAGTTATCAAAAAAATCAGGGAAAATTTCAAAATAACACCTGACGTTTTACACAAATCACGCATAGGCACCTGACCTTTTAATATTATAAAAAAAAACACCTGACCTATTTAAAAACTCATCAATTTTTCACCCGCCGTCAACTTTCCATCCAAAAACAAACGGAAATGCTGAAATGGCCTACACCTGGTCATTTGGAGGGAAACCAATATACATTTTGGGAGAAAAATACATTATTCTATTGATTTCTCCCGCCAAAATCCACCTGTGGGGCCATGTAGTTATAATAACAACTATTTTTACTTTTTCTATACCTTTTAGTTTAGTTTTTCTTTTCTTTTTTTCGCGTTTGTTAGTTTTGCGCCAATCATTTGTGACTTATTGATTCGTTTCTACAAGACGAATCGGAAAATATATAATTTTTTTTACTTTTTTTATTCGACTTGACGAGACGAATCAGAAAACAAAAAAAAGTGAGGTGCAAAACTAAGAAACACGGAAAAAATTCAAATAAGAACAAAACTAAAAGTTATAGCTAGAAAAAGTTAAGTAGAATGGGGATGTCCCAAAATCCCCAAACATCTCCTTCTTCTCCTTCATTTGCTTTACACCATCTCAAGCTCTACCGAAAAAAATGGCACACAAATTTAATCCCTAAAATGTGCAATAACCAGTTCAACAAAAACAAACAGTTACAATAACCAAGATGAAGTCTTATAAGCATTACTCTCATAACAAACCATTGGAACTCCATGGCTCCACAGGTGCGTTTTGGCAGGAGAAATCAGTAGAGTAATGTATTTTTCCCTCAAAATGTATATTGGTTTCCCTCCAAATGGCCAGGTGTAGGCTATTTCAGCATTTCCGTTTGTTTTTGGATGGAAAGTTAACGGCGGTTGAAAAATTGATGAGTTTTTAAATAGGTCAGGTGTTTTTTTGATAATATTAAAAGGTCAGGTGTTATTTTGAAATTTTCCCAAAAAATCATTCTCTCTGCACCTTCACCAAATTTTTCATCAACTGATCTGAAAAGCCTACTCATATTCATTCGGTTGACTCTTTTTTTTTTTTTTTTGTTTTGGCGAGTTTCGACTCCATTTCTGATGGGTGGATATGCTTTTCATCATGGAAATCAACAAACAATACCTTTGTTATAGTGCTTAGTAGTGTTTTGGATGGAAATGGTAGGGGGAGGATTAATTATCTGGGTTTGAGCGAGTAATGACAGCCGGCTGCTGGTAACTATGTATATATAGATCACCAGGACCATGGACGTCCATAACAAATTCACATGCTTGAATTAATGGACCCAATAAAAACTGGAAAGGGTCTGACCAAGCATGTCAATGACTGTTTGGAAATTTGAATTTGCAATTTTTGTTGAGCTAACAAACATATAAAACTTCACCTTGAAAGGTTTCGAACTCACATGCAAACTCGGATACGATGTTGAAGCAAAGCCAAGTAGAGCGATTGCACTTGAACATGTTGAGCAAATCTGCGCAGCATAAAGTCTACTAATACAACTTTAAAACACAAATCCGGAGGCAATTGGGTCTCGGAATCATTCGATGCATGTGGGAACCGTCCGGACACAAATTCGTACCTCTTTCATTATAGCTAGCCGCCGTACATGATCAGAAACATTCCCTTAGAGATACTCTCGATCAATTCTACTTGAAAACCATGACAAAATGTTGATGATCATCCTGTGGGGAATAAGCGATTAGAATTTTCACCCAAAACTCATATTATTACCACTTCCAAAATAGTACATTACACATATAAAAAAAAAAGAAATAGTAATACAACACAAATCTGATCACACACTCACTTTCAACCTCGTGCACACAAACAATGGGGACTGGAAACCACCAAACGAATGCACAACACTACTTCCAATTACACCATCAATATATATATATATATATATATATATATATATATATATATATATATATATATATATATATATATATATATATATATATATATATATATATACGGGACGGTTCAAGAGAGACACCCAAATAAACACTTAAAAAAACACCCCAAATCTCAATCTCATAATTCCCGATCAAATTTTTATGATCCGAACCATTCAATGTGTGCAGAATGTGATTTTAAGGGTGCCCGCGAAAAATTAGCAAAACATATGAAAGGGAAGTGCTTATTTTGAGCAGTTTTTAATTGAACTGTTCATTAAATCTAAGTTAAAAACTGCTCAGATCAAGTCTTTTTGGGTAAATTTTTTTGCTAATTTTTCTTGCTACCGAAATCGCGGGCGAATTGAACCAAGGATATGACAAAAGCAATGAAGCCGACACAGAAAGCTATGAACGTCCACGGAGAATAAAAATACGTGCTTGCCAAGAGTGCCAAATTCTTCGGCCAAAAAAGCTTGCTATACTCTGTGGCTTTGATGCCCGTGTCAAGGAAGCAATTTCCTATATAACATTGCTTGCACAGCTTGCTCAATAGAGCGCTGGCCTCCCTGGTACCCAAATAGTTAATCACGACTCCGGCCTTTTCGAGCACTTGGATATCTTTATCAGAGTTGACGAGTATGTCCATGAGCCATGCATAGGACGAAACGTGCTGCAAAACGCCAGGGCAGCACTGTTCAAGGGCAATGAGGTTCCTGAGGTATGACTCCGTGCTGTCTTCTATCACAAGCGGTGGAATTACGAAATGAGCGCTACGACACCACCAAAATAGGCCTTTAGGTTCAATGAACTTGATATTGAACAGAGTGTTTCCTGATGTATCGGGAACAAACTTGACTCCTGCATAGGCGAGTTCTGATGCGGAAGGCATGACTACTATTTCACTAGATTTTTCCAAGTTTGTTTGATCAAGAGGTGGAATGTAACCATCATGTAGGTTATGGAGGATATGATAGTACTTAGCAGCACTTTGAACTACTACTACTTCTTCTTCTGCTGCTGCTGCTGTAGAACCAAGAACCCTAAGGACACCGTCACTGAGCGTACCCCAAGTACTTTTGGTGCTGCCACTGTTGTTGGAATTTCGGTTTGGCGTCATCCAGAAGTGATAGCAGTTCCGCACATAATCGGTGAGCGACCAGTTCTCATCGCGATAATTAGGGATCCCACCCACAGTGAGCCGGAACAATTTCTCAAGTACAAAGAAAGGAATCTGGTTCTCCAGGAGTACCAAGTCATTTTGCACTTTGAGGAAGGTCATACTGTTACCAAAAATAGGATCTCTTTCTGGTACCTGTTTTTTGAAATGCAATATCATTAATTAAATTTGTATAGCCTGATTTATCTGACAAATTATTTGGATTAATTTGATACTTACAACTTCAACAAAAGAAGCTAGCCTAGCTAACGTGACCAAATTTCACGAAAATTGTACTAATTAGGTGAGGGAAAAACTTGACTAACGAGAAATATATTCATTGCACAGTTAGAATATTACACTTAATTGTACTTCACGAGGAAGTATAAAGGGAATAATCCCTTTTAAAAACTAGAATTTCAAAATATTATTTTCATATGCGGTTTCAATAACAACGGAAGAATTGAAAAAGGTAAAGAGTATTGAAAAGTTAAACTTGCTCAAAAAAGCCCTATACACTACGAAAGTATTGAAAAAAACCAAGAGTACGTTTTGTCAATTTATAAAAGAGCTGATGCTTTAAGATTCCTTACATCATCAAAGGTACGACATCTGTAGAGAAATTCGAGGATGAAACAACCATCGACCAACATCATTTCCTCATCCATTGTAACTTCTTCTGCGTAGCATTTCTTTGCATCGTCTAACGATGTCTTCATTTCCGCTAAACATTTCTGTAGCACCCTTAACTTTGTCTGTTCTTCTAATTCTTGCTGGTCTTTCATTTCTGCGGTCAACCGAGAGAGTAGGTAATTCGTGTAGCTCATTTTGATGTATTGCAAGGGTGTTTGGAGGTGTTCGTCATTTTGATGAAGAGGGCCAATAGCGATGAGGCGAGGGGTGTAGGCTCTTTCGTTCAGCTTCCGAAGATCTTCGGGCACCCTGTAAATGCAAGCTGAGGAGAAGAAGTACTCAGCTTTCTGAGCACCTTCATAGATTTTTCCAGCGACGGTGCATAGCTGCTGAAGATCCTTCTCATAGTCATTCTCCCCTTGACTGATCATTTCAGTTGGGTGGGTTTCCATTTGATCAATGAAATCAATAAGCAGTTGTGTTATACTTGGTGGGTGAGGTTTGGGTGATAATGGTTTTGGATTTTCTATTTGGGTTTCAGCTAAGCACAGACCCCGGCCATCTATATATAGAAGGCTCACAGTTTATTATAGAAAATAAGTATCATTTAAGAAATTACAAAATTATATTGACGGATAGAATGATTATATTGACTGGTAGCAGGCCTGACCATCAATTTCCTAGTAATTTCATTTATCCCGTACAAAATTAATTATAGTAGTAATAAGTTTATTCTTCTGTTGATTTTCTCACACATCACATAACTACTGAGGTACATCCTACACGCACTTCAATCAAAAAAAATTCAAAATTAGGTAGAAAAAACTTGTGCTTATTAGGAAAGTTAATGATAGGCGCATAAATGTTCACATAAGCGCCCCTAATTTATCATTGCTAAGTTTATTTATTTTAGAACAAATTAACTAGACATCCTAGACTTATTTAGGTGTAATTGGCAGCAGAAGAATAGAAGTTATACATGTTTTTATGGTGGGCCAAAGGGCTACTATTCATTACATCTTATTTTGACTTGGACTAAGCAAAAGAATTAGGCCTGGCCAACGATTTTGACGGGCAATAGAAGGATAGGGTTGTATACTTTTCAAAGGAAAGAATCGAAGAACGGGGGCGGCGGAAAAGAACCACGGACGCATTGAACAGAACAAATAAGAGAGGGCTGCGCACGACGGGGGACTTTTCGACAGCCGATCAGTTTTTCGACTTTTCTTCTCTCTTTTCTCTTCACGTTTTGATGCTTTACTCAATTACTCGCACTCCGGTAATTCGTATTAATTTTCGTTCTTCATTAAAGTTGTTCATTGAAACTTGTTTAATCGATTTCTTCGGTTTATTTCGTATTCAGAAGCATGTTTCAAATTAGGATTTTTTTCGTTTCTTGCCCAATGATTAGTGAGTAGTCGTATAGGTAGGATCGCGGGGTGATTAGCACACCGTGGCCAGGTCAGACATGTCTTGCTCCTATTTTGAAATAAAAATGAAAAGGCAATTTTAGGTTATTAAAGAACATTTGTTAGACGAATCCGGGCATCGTCGGAGCCCATGTGAAGGGGGGAACGGGGTCCAAAACCCATTCTTCGCTGCGCATGGGTGAACAGCGACCACAAGGATTCGCATCTTTCGGGGTATCTTTTTCTCACTAAAATCGAACATTTTAAGAACACTGTATGGAGCAGGTTAATCCGGACTTGTTGCGAGTGCTATGAATCCTACGACTGTGCCTCCTTTTTAAATCTCGAGAAGAACTTGTTATTTCTTAGCTTAATTAAATCCCAATCAATCGACAAGGTGTGGCTACCTAAGAGCCCGTTAAATTAGTAACAACCTGAGTTTTTAGTCAGCACACATCACCGTCTCTATGGATTCGACTCCGGTCTTACCGGATATTATGCTACGTCGGTCTCCGCCCTACGCTTGGGGCAACCCATTAATTTAGAACTAGAAAATCGTCAAGCAGTTAACATAAATTATCAAACGAACGAATTGCTTAAATTTAGAACACGTGTACTTTTTTGGTAGTAAATACTCCTTTTGCCCTAAAACGATCGTCTGGTCTACCGAACGAGAGCCGGAAATAATGCATTTTGGTTCAAAAATTTTTTTTTTTTCCAACAAGATACTAGTATTAACGAGTTCTTTTAATTATATAAAAAAGTTTGAATTTTCAAATAGAAACACAATATTTTTAAATTTCAGTGTAGTGGACCGGATATTCTACTCCCAAGAATTAAACACAATACAGAGCAATTTTGCCCCTATGAATTCTGAAAATATACTTACCGATATCCGTTCGAGTTGATTTTTTACAGGGCCCCATAGATAAATATTTTAAAATCTATGAATGTTTTTTTTCCTATTTTTGTGAGACCCCGGAGTGAGCCCCACTAAGCGTGCGGTGGCCTACGTGCGGTGAACGTAGCAATCCTGATGTACATATATCAATAGGAGTGTGTTACCCAAATTGTTTAGGTGTCAAATCCGTTGAGCTCAATTACTAATGTTAGTGGTAATTTCCCAAATGAGCTAAAAGTATTAAAATGACGATTTTAGTACTTTTAGCTAATTTGAGAAACTACTCGTTATTTGTTCATTATTTAGCCCGTCCCATTGTCACTGTTCTTTTTTGAATTACGTGTCATTTTTTAACTGTTTATATATTTCAATCTATAATATTTTTTCATAATTGTGAAAATTTTATATTATAGAACTAATCGAGATCTACCAAACAAGATCCATATTGCATATTTTTTACGATCCATACTAAAAAGATATAGGCAAAAGACATAAAAAAAAACAATCAAGATAATAAACAATGAAAATGAGACGGATAGAGTATTATTTTGTTTGGAATTTAAGAAATTCAGGTCCATTTGTGTCGGCTTTGTTTGCAGTGAAAAGCGAAACAGAGAGGAGAGAAAGTAACAAAAGAAAAAAACTTTCCTAACTTTGTTCGGTCATGTAAACAGAGTCGAACGGAATTGCCTGACAACTGACAAGGGATGTTAGTGTGGTTTTTACTTTTTAGGTATAGAGGTGGTGACAGGAGGATTTCAGTGAAATTGAGGGTTGGTTAGTGAAATTTATCCCATCATTTACTCCAATGATTTGTCGGCAGAAGATCCCCTGTCCGACTCGCATGTCTCACTCTCTCGGCCGTTGATCTCGCAAATCAACGGCTGAGATGAGCCGAGCACTTTGTACTCCAAAACGACGTCGTTTTGGAGCAAAAAGTGCTCGACTAATCTCAACCGTTGATTTGCAAAATCAACGGCCGAGAGAGACTCGGACAAGCGCCTGTCCGAATGTGAGTTGGACAGGGGATCTGCTCTTGATTTGTTGTGGAATTTGTTGTCAGGCAATGAATGTGATGACATCACACAAGTGATGTCTTGGAAATGAGGTATGGATGACCTCATCCAAGAGGTGAGGAAGAAAAGTCTATGGGTGGGAAAAATTATTCGGTGGTTACTAAAATTCAGATCCCTCAAATGTTACTTTAGTACATAATAAAATAATAGAAGAGTAGTGACCTTTTTTTTTACTAACATGGTGGGAAGCTTTCCATCATACAAAATGCATAACTGTACATCAAAAAAATTTATTATCATATTACACAGAGGATTCAATAACTAATCATGAAGAACAAAAAAGGGATTATTGATATTCCTGTGGTTACTCTCTCTCAATTATGGCCCCGTTTCAACTAAAATATTTGCACTATAAATTATTGGCTTTTTTGAAGTTATGTATTCATACTAAATTTATAACAAAAAAAAATTGTTAAAAATTAAGTTCTTTCTACAAAATTAAAATATTCAACATTTTCTCTCACAAACACCCATATATACAACTTGACGTTTATGAATTACAAGAAGTACTCCATATATAACTTAAGGTTTAGCGGAAATGACCCCTAATTATGTCTTGGGTCTCTCTCATCTCCACTAGGTTTAAGTATAATTATTGTCCCATTCTCATTCGAAAAATTATTTGGTGGCCTTGGACTACTGTCACGTGATGCCCCAACATACCCTTATCCACCGTATGTTTACATGGGTATGTGGGGACGGTAATTCATAAATTCAGTATTGGATTCCACAAAAATGTGTGGTAGATAATATTGTTAGGACACCATATAGCGTTATCCTGATCAAGATCACCAAATAATTTTTTATTCTCGGAGAGGATCATTAGTATGATTAGGTCCTGGTCCAACAAAACGCTTTCATATCGGGCAAGAGCCCAGCTGATTAATATACCAAGAGTAGTAATTGAATTGGTATGAAGTTTCTCTTCCCCACTTTTTTGGGGTAATGAAGGTGTTTTGAGTTAGTTTGCGACCGCGTGGTACTGATACTTAGTAACTACACTCCAGGGTGAACCCAACAAGCTGGCCTCCGGGTTTGGACAACCCCAGGTTGGGGCAACCAAAAAAAAGTTTAATTTTTGTATAAATATAAAAAAGTTTTCAATAACTTGTGCAAACGAATTGCTTGGTTGAGCGGCTACTGCATGCGGGTCAAGGATCAAGGAGGGCCAAGTTCAAATCTCAGGCAGGCCCTTCTTTCCTTTTCTTTTTTTTTTAACCTCTTTTTGTTTTCCTCCTCTAGACGGACAATATTAGAAAAATAATAATACTAAATTACTTTGTTGAAAAATTTTCATTTAACAAATACAATAGTGAAGTAATGTATAAGTAATATGTTCTTATATTTGATTAAAGAAAAAGTCAAGCTAACACGGTTTTTGTTTTTGCCTTCGAAGTACCATTTTGCAAGAGAGGTTAAGTAGCTTGGCTATAATATCAATTGAATTATGAGGCGCTGTTCCACTAAGGCCATTTGGAGCTTTTTTTAACTTTTTACGCTTTTCGTCACATATCAACTAAAAAGCCCAAAAGTTGAATAACGAAAAAGTAGAGAAACAAGCCCCGAGTTTTGGATAAGTAGATTACGATGACTGAATTGATAAATTTGCTTCAAAAAATGCAAGAAGAAGTTATTTTCTTTGAATCGGATTGTTCTAATTATAAAGCACTATAACCAGGGTTACATTTGATGTTATTCAAGAAATATTTGGCCTTGTTTTTTTTTATCAGCATTTGGCCTTGTTTGGTTTGGGATTTTGGATTTGGGAGGAGAGAGATAGAAAGAGAAATGAGATTAATAATTAGAGATAAAAGTTTTTGGGGACCGTGCACAAAGAGAAGGTTTGGGTCTAGACCCAAACCGAACATGGTATTTTTTTTTGTACTTGTATTTTTTTTTAAAATTTTGTATGACTTAATAGTAAGTGAGCAACAAATTATGAAGTTGGGTTTGAGCAACCCAAATGTTGGGGCCAGCACTGACTACAACGTCTTTCATATCTATTTCACATGCTTATACGCATGAGGTTATTTGGGCCCAAATCGTCTTTTCCTTCGGTTGATCGACAAAGAAATTAATTGGTGTAACCAGGGCGGAGTCACATTGTGACAAGTGGGGTCACTTCACCTCACTCACGGAAAAATCTCCAATACTGGTATATATTCAAATAATTCTTATTAATTTGACACCACATATATTATAAAATTTCCTCGAGTAACTTACTAAAATTACATTATTTATCATTTCACCAAATATGGCTCAGGAATTTGACCCCACCGTCCAATAATCCTGACTCGGCCCCTACGATTCTGATGTGTTCCATAGGTGTTTCGGGTGAAAAGGGTGGGTAGCAATGGGACGATGAGAGGTGTAGGCAATTTCTTTAGCTTTCGAGTCGGCTCCTTGTAAATGCTAAAAAAAGAGAAGAAGATTGCATTTTCTGGGTAGCCTCAACGATATCTCTTCATGGATGGTCGCTGTGAGGCTCTGAAAAGCTAGCTATAGCCTGCCAATATTCATTCCCTCGACTCATTTTTTGTTGGGTGGATTTGCTTTTGCATCATGGAAATAAAAAAACGAACAATATCTTTGTTATACTGGGTAGTGTATTGGTTGGAGATGGTTTGGGATTTATCTGGGTTCGAGCTAGCGATCATAACGATAGCCGGCTGCTGGTAACTGTATATATATAGATCACCACCAGGACCATTGCATAAAATTCACATGCTTGAATAGAAACTGGAAAGGGTCCGACCAAGCATGTCAATGACTGTTTGGAAGTTTGAATTTGCAATTTCTGTTGAGCTAACAAACATATAGAACTTCACCTTCAAAGGTTTCGGACTCTCATGCAAACTCGGATACGATGTTGAAGCAAAGCCAAATGGAGCTATTGCGCTTGTAAAGGTTGAACAAATCCGCACAACAAAAAGTCTACAAACACAACTTTAAAACACAAATCATGATGCAACTGGATCTCGGAACCGTTCGATGCATGTAGGAACCGTCCGGACAACAAATTCGTATCTTTTTCATTGTAGCCATACATCGAAATAAATTGAATAAGGATAAAAAATAAGCCATGAGCAAGCCAACTTTCCATTCATAAGTTGAATTTTCCATTTGATCAGAATCAAAAATAGTCTGTTGCGAGATGTATATATCTTTTTTTTGTCTTCATTCAATTTTTTTTCGTATTTGATAGTTTTGCGTCAAATTTTTGTGATTTAGTGATCGAAACTCATAAATTTTTTCAAAAAGACAAGAATAAGTAATTTTTTTTGTCTTATTGACTTATTTTTTTCTTTATTCAAAAAATTATAAGTTTCGATCAATTTTTTTTACTTTTCCGATTTCTCTCGTCGAAATGAATCAATAGCAGCTCAGCAGTCTAAAGCTTGTTTGGCTCAAAAAAGCACAACTCGTTTGTATATACTTGGCTCGTTTGTAAAGACTCATTTAATAAATAAGACCGGGCTTGGCTCGTTCGATTGAAAGAGCCGAACTTGAGCTCGAGTTTAGACTCGGCTCTTTTACACCCCTCCGGAGTCCGGACCAAATCCGTCCGGAATTCTATATCTCCCAAAATTGGGACCAATTTTGTTCAAACTTCATAAACAGTAAACACAACTGAGAATCAAAATCCTCACTCACATAACAATGACGGTACCTTGCTTCGATATTGGGTCTGTTATTGCCGTCGACGACGATGACGGTTCCTTTCTACGATCAATATTAGTACTATCACTAGTAGTACTCATGTTTCTGCCTAAGTATGTGATACTCCGTCTCGGTGTTCCGCATTCCGGCTCAAAATCCTCGGCTCGTTTTGTATAAGCTCGGCTCGTTTACAAACAAACAAAGTTTGAGTTTGAATTTTTGGTTTGTTTAGTGTACGAGTTCACTACAAAACTCGACTCGACTCGGCTTGTACTGTAATTGGAATTCGTAACATGAAACCGTTCAAACCAAGTCACCAGTTTCCGATTTGACCAAGAAAAAGGTTCACTTCACGTAATATGTTTACTTTTGTTTTTTTCATTTATATGGTAGTTCTATTTTTTTGTTGGGTAATGTTCATGACCCATTGGGCATTTAAGTTAACCCAATTAAGATCCAATAATAAATGGGTTAGATGGGTTTGGACCCATTCTAATCCAACTAATAAATGGGTTGTGTTGGGTCTATTTTTTAATAGATTGGTTTGAATTTCTTAATGGATTTGGGTTCAATTTGTCACCCCTACTCTCAACCTTGCACAAGTAAACAATTGGGGAGGAATGGAAACCCCCAAAGACTGCTCTCTCCCTCTCTCTCAACACTACTACTTGTTTACAAATCCGGTAATCGACGAACCGTGGGAACATCATTAGGCTGTGTTCCACAATGAGAATAAGAACTTATTTTTTGTTCAATAATAAGGGGTGTTCCCCAAAATAAGAACTTATTTTTTGTTCACCCTTAGGTAGTATGGCCGGCGGGAGGGAAATCAGTCCGGCGGCCGCGCTGGGCCGTCTCCTATGTACACGGAAAAGGGGTGCTCGGATCAAGCACCCTACACACCTCAGATGACGTTGATTCCCGCGTTGGCCCCCTTGGTTTTAATTTTTAGAATTTTTGGACGGCTCGGATCGGCCGTCCGGTGGCCGGAGACGGCCCAGCGCGGCCGCCGGACCGATTTCCCTCCCGCCGGCCCCCATATTGGTAAAAACAGTCTTCTTTTTGTAAAGGCAACTTTAAGCTCAAAAATAATGTGTTTACGCAAATAATTTTCCTACCACTATGGATCTTATTTGATAGATCTTATTGAGATCTTTAATACGGTGCAAAAAAAAAGTATATATTTTTTTCATTTATGTTATATTTGAGTTTGAAAATGTGGAAGGAATTTTGTAGTTGGAAAAAATAAGAAGGTTGGATTATTTTTTAATAAGAAGTGGGGGAATAAGAACTTATTTTTTAAGAAGGTTTGCGGAACGGAGCCTTAGTATAAGAAGAAGCAGTGAAGGAACCAGAGAGAGAATTTAGGAATGCATTATTAACCCCATGATCTCTTAATTTGTTCCCTGACATCCACATTCGCCTTTTTTCTTTTTTGAGGAAATCACGGACGAATCCAACCATGGATATGACAAATGCAATGAAGCCTCTTAAAGCATCCAAGTTCAAATCAATTGACAAATAGTGGAGAAGTCGTCCAAACTCATATACTAGTTTTGGAGGAGATAATTAACCGATGTGGGATAAACTCCAACACTCCCCCGTACGTGCGACCCCCGACTCGCACGTGGAGAGATAAACAAAGGATACGGAACACACGGATCACAATGAAAGAAAGTGCAACTATAGCACTGACAAAGGGGAAAAGCATCCGAAACCCTAGTTTTGATACTATGTTAAAGCATCCAACTTCAAACTAATTGAAAAAGAGTGGAGAGACCGCCCAGACTCATATACTAGCTTTGGAGGAGATAATTAACCAATGTGAGATAAATCCCAACACTCCCTCGCACGTGCGACCCCCGACTCGCACGTGGAGAGATAAACAAAGGATCCATAACACTTGGATCACAACAAACAATGGTGCACTTATGGCACAAATAAGAGGAACAAGTTCTTCGAAACCCTAGTTCTGATACTATGTTAAAACATCCAACTCCAAACCAATTGGCAAAGAGTGGAGAGGCTACCCAAGCTCATATACTAGTTTTGGAGGAGATATTTAACCGATGTGGGATAAATTCCAATACTCCCCCGCACGTGCGACCTCTGACTCGCACGTGGAGAGGTCAACAAAGGATCCGAAACACACGGATCACAATGAAATAAAGTGTAACTATGGTACAAACAAATGGAAAAAGCTTCCGAAACCTTAGCTCTGATACCATGTTAAAGCATCCAACTCCAAATCAATTGGCTTTGAGAATGACATAAAATTTCTACATGGTATCAGAGCGGGGCCCATTCCACTTCACATTTTAAAAATTTACAATCCACACCCCATGATGACAGACCAGCAAAAAAAGGCTGCACGATGATAGGATTCAAAAGTGGCCACACGTGACAGACCTCAAACGTGACTGCACGTGAGGGGGAATGTTAAGGAAATAGAATCTCACATTGCTTGAGAGTGAAATGGGTGATCACTTAATAACATTTGAGACCTCTCCACTCATCGCCACAAAAAGCTATGAACGGTCACGGAGATTTAAAATACGTGCCTCTCACGTGTGCTATATTCTTCGGCCAGAAACGCTTGCTATACTTGTCGGCTTTGATGCACGTGTCACCAAAGTGAAATCCTAACATAATTTCCTTACATAGCTTGTTGAATAGATCGGTGGCTTCCTTGCTGGAACCCAAGACGCTAATCACGACTCCGGCCTCTTCGAGAACTTGGATGTCTTTATCAGTGTTCACAAGCATGTCCATGATGGTTGCGTAGGACGAAGAGTGCTGCGAAATGCCAGGGCAGTACTATTCGAAGGCAATGAGGTTCCTGAGTAATGACTCCGTCCGGTCATCTACCTTAATTGGAGAGATTTCGAAACAAGCCCTATGAATCTATGATACCACCAAAATAGGCCTGTAGGTTCAGTGAACTGGACATTGAACAGATTGTCTGACGGACCAGCTACAAACTTGACTCCTGCATAGACGAGTTCTTATGCAGAAGTACTTCTGTTGCGAAAAGGAAGGTAAGGGGGTGTTTGGTAACCTTTTTATTTTTACTTTTTGGTTTTCATTTTCACTTTTTTGAAAATTAATATAAAAAACTTGTTTGGTAACACATTTTTACTTTTTTGTTTTTATTTTCACTTTTAAGAATTTCTGGAAATTATGAAAACTAAAAAATGGAGTTTTACCCGGTTTTGAAAACTAGAAAACAGAAGGACCGGAATTGTTATTCCAGTGCTCTCTACATTTTGTCGTTTTGTCGGGAAACCCACGCTCATGTTTCTCGCCTCTCACAACTACAGAAATTCAGAAAAGAAAGATATCGAGTAGTTCTCTCTCTCTCTCTCACCTTGATTTGGTTCAAAGGGCTTCTCTCTCGTCGATTTGTATCTCGTATGTATACTCTCCTCTAGATCTCTCTCTCTCCCCTTTTGATAAGCTGATCGATCGATCAGTTCTGAGAACTGTGTTAGTTTTTTCCTATTAGTGTGGCCCACTAGCCTCCATGTTTTGTGCATGTGGGACTCCACTATCAGATAAGCCAATGAAGTGATATGGTTCATTACGATAACTAATTAGAATTATAGATAAAGGAAAATTCTTGATAATAAAAGAGACCTTGATGGACTAGGTGTCTTTTAATAATTATCTCTAAGGCCCTCTTCTCTCCTCTATAAAAGGTAGAATACCCTCCCCTTATTCCTACGGTTTTTCCATCAATTAAAGTACTGGGGTATTCTAGAAAGGTAGAGACAGAGAGAAGAAGGTGAGCCAAGAATTAAGGTGTTTCTAATTAAGGGGTTTATTCTCTCTGATCACGATGGCCAACAAAGGTACGCTATTTATTGTTCTTGAAATGTATTGAATTCAAGATCCTGTTATATCTGTTTTCCGCATAATAGTTTTAATACAGATATTGATTTACAGTTGGGTCTATTACAGGTTTTCTGAATCAATACATCTTGGAATTAATGAAGTAGAACGTACGGCCATGTTAATTAATTTTATTGATTAATTAATGACACGAATCGTTGGACGTTACTGGCTTATATTTATGTTTACATATTGCATGTTTCATAGTCAGTTTATAACATATGGCTGAGTTGATCTCGATATTTACGTTAAACCCAGTAAATGATCATTATTAAATTGATAGAAGATCTGGGTCGCTATTTCGTTTGGATGAAAAACAAATAGTTTTCGTCCCATTTATGCCGTTATTGATTCACGGGTAATGTTTCGGTCAAGAAAAATCGGTAATATATTTGCATTAGTATACTAGTTTTCCAAGTTTACAACTAAATGTTAGCTTCTGTAACTTTTGGAAAAAACCTACTACCGTGGGTTAATATTGGTAGATGGACTAGTATGTCGGTTTTAGCCCATAAATTTGTAGTTCACATTCTGTCAGTGCTACTAGTTACATGATGATTGGGTAAACCAATTTATGCTAAATTTAATTATTGGATCTTTGCCGATTAAATTACCGTTTTTTGATCATGATTATAGGATTGAAAAAATCACATACATGTACGCATCTTTTATGTATTCGTGATTTTATTTTATGTGGTCAGTAATAGAAATAAAGATCATGATTACATGCTTACAATAAATTAATCTATTTTTGCCAG